>OY728166.1:64471652-74471652 GCA_963277665.1 Viscum album | reverse complement strand
TCTCCATTTGATTGAAAAAATATTTAATATTATTATAATTAATATAAAAATATAAAATATAATTAATTAATATAAATATGGCATAAAATTTATTTACTATTAATATTACATGGTTTTTAATACTTTTTTATTGCATCGGTGGTCTTTTGGGTTCTTAGTGTATTATAATTCTAAGTCACACCCAGATCAACCTTCAATTTTGGAGTGGATGGCTATGGATTGGAACTGATCACCACTACCTTTTTTGTTTTAATAATGCCCTATATCATATTTTTAATTATTGTGTGACTTTTTATTTCCTATAAAACCATTTAACTTCCCTTTTATCCCTCAAAGATTTTCATTTACCTTATTTAAAGCATGTTTGAGCCAATTTCTCTTTATCATACCATGAGTTAAGAGTCTCTAATGATCTTCAATTTTTCTGTATAGAATGATAAAATCCCCCTAAATATATTCAGAAATTTTTAATCAATATTTCACTATATTTGTCAAAACATTTACAATCCATGTTTTTATTCAATACTTAGCATAAAACAAATAACCATCTCTATTCTCTTTAGATTTTCAGAGATGATATTATCAACTTCTACCCTTGAATCAAACTTCACTTCTTTATACTTCTACTATTAGAGTTTTAAATAATGATCTACAATATTATATTTATTCATCTTGGATCTCAAAATATCTATCTCTCTAAGATAATCATTTAATTATTCATACTGACCTACATTAACTTTTATTTCCAACTCATCCTCATCATTGGCTTCCTTAGATTATGACATGTATAAAGTAGTTATGATATTATTCTATTTGATATAACTATACCCCAAAATATCTTTTGTATCAATTTACTCTTAGGTATTATCCTCTTGTTAAATAATGTTATTATTTTTGAATAAACTTGGCTTAGTAATTCCCCTACAATTAACATTAGTCTGAAATTTCTTCATGGGGACTTCATTATCTTCATCTTCATCTTGAAACTTTTAAGGAAACTTTTCCTAAATATGAAAAACTTTTCCACATCCCAATCAAAAAATTATATGTTTCCCCATAAAATTAATTTTCCTTGTTGTAGATTTATGCAAAGGAATAATATGAATTCATCAATCTATTTTTCTTCTTGATTATTATCCATTGATATTATCATCAATTCCTCTAATGCCTCTTCCTTGTAATTCCCCATTTTCTGTAGATTCATTATCATAATTCTTCATCTCATATATAATAAGTTTTCTATGAAGACTATACAACATTCAATACCTTTTATCTTTATCCTCAAGAACATATAATTTTGTATTAAATAAGGGTGGAAATTCTCTTATGATAAACTATATAGTGTTTATATCATTAAGGGTTTCCCCAATCCCACATATATCCCCCAAAATCATAATTACCAAAAATAATATTCATCAAAATATTCATTTAGGTAAATCCTCAAGTCGTTCTACTTGTTCCATTAAACCTAAAAATTTTCTCCTCATAAATCTGTGTCTCATTCATAAATATAAAGAAAAGTTTCCCACATAGTGTTTGAGTATTTAAAAAACATCACCTTTGAGTACATTATATTAGATAGATATACATCAAAATCATTGATTCCTCTAAAGATAATGTTAAATTATTTTTGGTATAATTGTAATAAATCTCTACTCTCTACAATGATTTAAATTCCATGTATAGTATCTATGAATACATCTATTACTAAGGATTATAAATATTTATGCATTCAATTCTTCTAGAGTTAAAAGTATTTTTCATCAATGGTCGAGATTCTTTTGTGATTTAATACTTCCATTGCTTTCACATGATGAAGATTTATACTAACTTACACCTTTAGATCTAATTCCACTTATTGGTATCTAGGAAGGTACATACCCTAATAGGGGGAGGGGTGAATCATGGTATGTAGATTTATATTAAACATCCCTCACCATTAATCTTATCCTTATATTAGTAGGAACACCACTATCAATTATAATAAATATGAATAGAAAATGTAAGTAAATAGGGATATAATAAATTTGTATATAATTATCACACACTAGGATAATCAAATTATTATATCAAAATATTATGCTAATCTATTATAATCACTAAGAACCTAGTTATGTACAATGTTTGGAGCAAACTCACCATACCTCATTTTTAACTATTAATAATTATCATAGAATTATCCAATATCGTAACTGAGATCACTTTTCATTTACAAGTTTATAATGGAATAATTTTACCTCATATTTTATCATCTATCACTTTTTAAATCATACTTATCTCTCTATTAAAGTGTACTCGCTATTAATTTATTAGATTCTACTGATGAGTTAAATAAAATTTTATTATTCCATAATTATCATATCATTAATCGCTTATTTTGTCCAAAAGGTTAATTCAAATTCCTCATATAATTCCTATGAAATTCTTTAAAGTTCACAAAAATACTTTCTTGTGAAACAATTATGTTCATGAAACCAATGTCCTCCCAAGAACTTTTTTTAGAAAAATAACTGCCAATATTTGGATAATTGATAATCACATAAAATGGCTTCATGTGAGAAAAATTTCCGTAAAATTATTACATAAAATAGAGAACTTTTCACTTCCCTTAGTATTTATCACTACTTAATTATGTATTAGTGGACTATTTATAGGTGATATATTTTCACTTCCCTTAACATTTATCATTACATAATTATGTATTAGTGGAATGTTTATAGGTGAGACCAATCCATTATTACAACACTTCAGGACCCAAAAATGTGTAACCTCAATTCTCACTAACTGTAGTCAAATTCACTGGCATAATGTGTTTTCACAAATCCAATTCCCTAAGATACTTACTAACTTTCACATTAATCCTTCATTTTCTTTAAAATTCTATAAATCTATCTCAAATATGTTATCACAATCATACTTCCATGATGATTTGGATTCTATGTGTGACAATCCTCAATTTAATTCAAAACACTACACAATATTCTTGAACACATTTAATCACTTCTAGAACCACTCCATTAAAAATATTTCAGGGTCTTCATATTTCTATAACATTTTTGAAATTCTTTTTTAATACCAACAACCCCCCAAATACTAAATCATCACCTTAATGTTTTTTCCAATATATTATTTGAGCTATACTATATTGATGTAATGATTCATGATATAATTTAAATATTAAAAGTATTATTAAGGATTTTAGGTTGGGAATTTATGGTGCAAACATGATCATGTTCATATCTTTGTATCTTTATAAAAATAGAGTGATGTCATTGGTGTTTTATGAACTTTAAAATAATATTTTAGAGGTTTTATATGATTATAGAAGTTTAGTGGATGGAATTCATTACAAAGTGTAAAAATTGTAAGTGTTTGGTAGTGATGGTATACTAGAACATTGGTGGAATCAACAAATGGTATGGTTTCCTTTTAGAAGTTATATAACCCACTAATAATATTTTTGGGTGGGAATTGGAATATTAGTGGCCCAAAATACTTTTATTTTTAGAAGAGTAGAATTTCATATTTTCACCTTATAAATTTTTAACCCATTAAGTTGTTACTTAAATATCATTCAGTCATGGTTAGCCAAGATACCATGGAGTTCCCACTTATTGGCTCTATTATTCTCTTATTTAACTCCTCTTGATCCTTGAAAACTAGGATGGATTTTTTCATCAACACATGATATTTATCCATCCATTTTAAAATCATCCATATTCATCCATTATCTATGAATTTATTTTGGGTTTATTAGGTATTTGAGGTTATATCACACCAAGGTATGGTGGAATCCTTCTTAAATTATAGTGAATCTATATAACATATAGAGAGAGGACTGAGATGAATTTTATACTCTTGGTTGATCACTATTTGTAAGTGGATTCTTTTCCTAATGAACTAACTTTAGTTTTTTTATTAATTTGGGTGGAAAATGTACATTATAGAGGTGATGTAAATTATAGAAATTCTTGGTTATGGTTACAGGAGTTCAGTATGAGTTATCAACATCAGTTTTATTAAGGTGTTTGTAATTAATTATTTATGGTTATTTTTTTATTACTTATAGGGAACCTCATTATAGTTACTAGACTAGTGTGGTCTTTCCAATTGTCATTTTGGTAGGCAGAATCAACCCTCATTAGGTTAATTGGGGTTTTCCTATGTTGTTACTAACACTTTAATTTTAAAAACACTAATAAATTAAATTTATTATTTATAAATGTAAATGTGATAATTGTTTATTCTTTTATTTCTATAATAAAAAATATTCAAATTATAGCTTTAATTTTAAGCATGTCTACTAGTTTTGGATACAATTATTTATTTCATGCCATTCAACTTTATTTTCACCAACCCACATTGGGTTAATTATTTTTTTCATGTGGTGTTAAAAAAACCTTATTTTCAAAAATAATAATATATTCCATTTATGGTTTTATAAATATAAATGGGAGGATTTTTTAAAATTTTATTTCCAGGATAAACAATATTCAATTTATAGTGATATTGTTAAGCATGTATATTTGAATTTGACATTTTTGTTTCTTTCATTCTATGAAAATTAAATTTTTTAATTGTTAATACATTGCTTAATTCTCTATTTTCCGGATTACTATTCATGATTAAATCTTTTGGTCAAATGAGTAATTGTTTATTTTTATATAAAATTAAAGTAGATCACACATGTTATAGTTTTTCTCCATGATTATCATTGATTATTTATTTCATTTATTGCATTAAATATTTTATATTCTTGAGTTATATTTTAATTAATATATTATTCATTATTGATCATATTTCTTAGAAGTCCTTATTTTAGATTGAAGATGGTAAAATAATTCATTTATCAGTTTATCTACAATTAATTATAAGTCAATTAATAATACTAAACCTTTGGTAAATAGGTTACATCAATATAGAAGTAGTTAATGGATAAAGCAAATAGAAAAGAGATGAATTTCTCACTTTATAATTAAATCATTTTGAAATGAACAATGTCTTTAATTTACAATTATCTAGAATGCCAATTTTTCCTTAGTGTAGGAAATTTGGTAACTCCATTAAGGATGGGTTAAAGGTAACCCCATTAACTATCCAGTTGAATAACCATCAGTGGAATATTTTTTTAGTGAATAAATATCCATTTTGGTTCTTTATTCCCATAATTTTATTATTAATATACTATTTAGTTTTCCATACCTTTGGAATTTAGATTGATTTTTAGGTAGTTATTATAAGGAATATCATCTTATTGGGGGATTTTTCTTTCTCCTTAGGTTCTTATTTTGGGTCTTTGGGGTTCTAGGATAGTTTATTATTATTTTATATTATGATAAATATGGTTAGAGATGTTGTTGTGTTTAGGTAGGTATACTGACTGTTTTTAGAGATATATGGAATGGTTTTTTTATTTATGAAAACATTATAGAGGGCATAACTTAGGTGAAATCTTGATTCTAATTAATTTGAAGTGGCTTTACCTTGAGAGTTACTCTTTATCCATTTATTTTTTAGTGATTTTTATAAATTATGGTATTTTTTAGTGTTAAATTATGATATAAAGTTTGGTAGAGTGTAATTGATTAGGCAATTTTTTATATTCTAAAGTGGTTCTTGATGAATTAATGGTGTTGTTGAATCATTTAATCTAGTATGAGGATTTATTTTTTAGTTTTTTATATTGTGAATAGTTGGGGTGAATTATATGGTGAGTTTTAATATAGATTAATTATAATTAGTTTTTATATTTTATGTGTTTAATATTTTTATATGAATATAATTTAACAAATAAAGAGATTATTACATTTCTTTAAGAACAATTAGGGGATTGTATTATATTACTGAGGGGTATAGATATTTTTGTTTTTAAACCATATCTTTTTTGGTTTGACATACCTACTATTTACATTGATACCTATATTCATATCATGTATTTAAATGTTATGAAAATATAAGAGTGGTAGAAATCTATTTGGTTATGTTGTTTACCAATATTTTTATGCATTTTAATATAGGTACATAGGCAATTGATTATGGTTAATGAATGTTATATTCCTAAACCCATTGGTTATTATGATTATTTTTATGTATATGTTGTTGTAACATTTAAATCCATTGATGAAATAGTTATTGATTATACAAAAAGTGGATTTTTGTGTGTACCATAACTATAAATGGATATATATATATATATATAATCATTTACCTCTATATGAGGGGATATATGCCTCTTATGTGAGTATGAACATATATATATATATAGATAGGTATATGTATACATTCCATCCTTTGATAAGAGATATCAAATATATAAATATAAATATATATAAATATATATATATATATATATATATTATGTTCCACCCAATGAAGAGAGTTGAATCCTTGGAAAGGATATACATAAATATATAAGTATATTTGGACTCCTGTTGGGTATGATATAATTAAAGTTCCCAATGGTAGATAAGTACCATTGTTTGGATTCTGAGAAAGGATCAAAGCATGTTTAAATCCTCCTGGTGTTTCATGAGTTATACTTTATGCTTCTATGATTTAAATTTTTAGTGATCTCTAGTATAATATCTCTTTATATATATTGAAACTAATTTATTTATACATAAATGATGTTGTAACTTCAACATCCATACACCTGATTATATACACTTGTGGGATTTGAGATCTTTGGTGGTGCCAACAAGGACTTTTTACTCACACTTTACTTATGTAACTTGATGTGCATGTAACTTCAAATGTCACATTTCAGGTTTGAGTAGGTACATAGGTAGCTATTTGTATGGTTTTTATACTAAGTAGTTGTGGGAATTGATTTTGTGGTTCAATTATACATGAGGTTTTGGAGTATGGTAGGCTAGTATTGGTGGGAGTATTCTCTATACTATTTTTAATTTTTGGTGAATTCATAGAGATAGATTTATTTATATTATTTCATTGGTATAATAAGTACCCTCAATAAACATGTTTAATGTTTGGAAACATCCAATGTATGAATGGGTCATGTTATAATTTTAGAAGAATAAAAAATTTATCTATTTTAAATATCTCAAGAGGGAGAATCACTTCTTAATGAATCCCATAGACAATTTATTATAGTCACCAGTTCTTAATAACTAGGGAATGAGATTCGGGGTTTGGGGAAGTAAAAACCAGGTTGATAGAATATTTTGGTCAGGTCATTACAATGGTATTAGACTAGTGTTTTGGGTTTTTGGGATTTTTTAGGCAGGGTATAGGAAACTAAGACTTAGGTGATAAAATGTTTGTGTGTTTGGATAATAGGGATATGGTGGAATCCTAGGTTATTAGAGATTTATGGGTATTCGTACTAGGAACCATAGGTACTGGTGGACTTTGTTTTGAGTATCTCAAGTGTAAAATGGTGATTTCTAAAAAAAAATTAAGGATCAAATAAGTATTAATCATTGAATCTATTTATGAATTATCTGTATAGCAGAAACTATGTTATATTATTTTTTATATGTTATAATTATTATATATAAATGATATTAATTATTTATAAGAATATAATAAATTAATTTGTACTAGTTGTAGTAATACCTTATTAAAAAATATTTAATTAATTTTAGTTACTCACATATGTGTTTATATTGATATTAATACTATATTCTCTACTATGTGCTGTATTTTAAATGGTATTATAAGGAATGATGTTTGGATAGTTGATAAAATGTTTTGGTATTTCAAATTGAAAAAAAATATTTTACAACTATCTATTTCAATGTAATATGGAAAAATGTTTTCTAAAATGATATTTATGAATATTTATTGATTTTTTAAAACTGATAATTATAAACAATAATATCGACCATTATTTTAAAATAATTTTAAATGGTTTAAGAGGGATTTTTTTTGTTTGCATTTATATATTTAAAATTTAATTGGTATGTAGGTTTATAGAAATTGGAATTTTTTTAAAAGGGTAATTATATTATAGTTCTGATTGATTTCTTAAATTCAAGTAATCCTGATTGATTTGTAAAAAGAATTTAGTATACTAGAAATGTAATATCATGATAGAAATTGGAAGGTCATAGGTGATTTTAATTGAGGGGAGCTCCATGAGTTTATAATTATATGGATTGCTTATATTTTTGGGAATACTTGGGGTGTTAATATTTTTTTCTTCATATTAGTGATTTGCTATCCAATAGAGTATTTTGGTCTTGGGAGTTTCACATCACAAGCATGGAAAGTGTTTTGCGATAAAATTTTGTGTCTTATTAGTGAATGATTGATTTTGATAAGTATATAACTCTAAAAAATATATGATATTAGATTTTCAATAACAAGAAGTGTTTTGGTGTGGAGTTTTTTTGTAACATTATTAAATTTTATGAAATAGTTCTCCAAAAATAAATTTTATTTCTTTCATAGCTTTTGTTACATCGAACACTGAGTTTAATTGAACCATGATATACTATTAAAATATTATTATGTGATATTTATTGACTAGTTATTGGATTGGTGGGTATGAATATGAAAAAATAAATTATGAAAATATGTGGTTATATATTTATAAACTTAAATCATTGGATATAAATTAATTAAAAATAAAAATAAAAATCATTTGAAAATAAAAGAAATGTTTTTATAAAAAAAATTTCTATGTGCGTGAAGTTTATTTGTCTTAATAAACTAAATTAATCACTTTTGGTGAACTATTATAATTAAATTTACATATTAAATATTCATTAATTTATTTATTATTGAAAATTTATTATTTTAAAAATTATTTTTCATCATGTTTTTCACGCTTATTTTAAAATTAATTTATTCCACTTATATAAATAGAATTTGATAAAATGGATTCTTTATTTTCAATTAGGGGGTTAAAAGTCGGTAAATATGTGATGCACACCTATTATGTGGAATGAAAAAACAATATTTAACATTAACTACGTATAGTCTAGTGGATAACCTATGTATTATTCTAAAGAGGAGTGCACAAAAAATAGTTTGTCGCATTTATTTGATAAAGAAGTAGATGTTGTTTTTGAAATTATTCATGTTTTAACAAAAAAAGAAGGCAATTTAAATTAAGTTTTGAACACAAGTGATAGAGAGAGTGATGGGGTTAGGGTAGGATCTCCTTTTCCATTATCATCATTGTTATAAAAATTAGTTATCCTCTCTAACTATTGAATGATAAATGAGTGACTCCTCTATTGAGTTATCAATCACCCTTGGTTGAAGGAAGCAATGAAAATAGCTCATGTGTGTATGAATGTTCATAAACCATTAACAAAAAATTAAATAAAGTCTCAATCGGAAATTTTTTATCCTTATAATTCAAAAAATAGTTCAGTTATTTCACACATGTGACGACGATCTCTAGAAACTCACTACCTTACAAAATTGGCTCGATTAAGACAAACTACACTAAGTAGAGGGAGTTTAATGTTATTTCACCAAAGCTATAATCAATTAATGAAATAAAAACCCAAAATACAATCACATTAATAGATTTGTACACCACTAAAAAAAGAGATCATTCAATATAAAAAGATAGTTTAATATTAAATAACAATACTCTGACATTACAAATGGAAAAGTCCCCCTTCCCTGATCACTAAAAATATTTACCCCTCCATATGAAGAGAAATAGTGATGAATGGGGAAGAAGAAGAAATTAAAAACAAATGGAAATGAAATGAAATAAAATATAGAAAGAACAAAATTATCCTCCTTGGTTCCCAGGAAAGAATGAGAATGAATGGAATGAGATTTTTTGAGAGGGAGGAGCTCCCCACCTTTTATATAAAGAATTTTTCCTCCTCTATATTGCACATTTCTAGCCTAATAAATGGATGATTAAAGAATATAATCCTTAATAAAAGTTTTTAAAAATGTATTGTTCTTTCACCATCTATATTTATGAATAATGGACATTATTACTTAGGAGTTATAGAATTTATACTGATATGGGCTATTTCTGTCAGAGAATTCAAGAGTTCATATTTAAATGTATAATGTCCAATGGCCACCTTATTGAATGAAAAAATACCTCAAAATAATTTTAGAAACAATAACATGTGTCCTAGTTCTATTTCATATATAAGAACCTAAATTTGAGGGGTTTAGTTATATTTATTCTTCCATTATAGAGATGGGGTCCACATTGTTCGCCCGAACAACTTTTCAACTTGACGGGTTTTTCTAAGCCTCATGATGGTCAAATCATCTCATTCTTAGGAAGAAAAAGTTTTATAAAATAAATTATAAAATCATTAAAAAAATAATAACTCAAATTTTATTAATTTTTTAAATATTATACCCAACAATACCATTTTTATAAAAATCTATCAGAATTATGGAATTAATCAATTTTCACATTTTATCTCAAAACAACCCATAAATCCAAATTTTTGGTAAATAATCTCATATTGATAAATTTGGAGGGTTAAAATAATTTAACTTCATATATAAATTGAGGAAAATACTATATTTATCAATTCCCCCACACTCACCACATGGGATATGAGACAAGTAAGCATTAAAATCAAATCAAAGAAAATTCAAAACACCTACCTATGAGATCCACCAAATCCACAATAAGAAAAAATAAGATATCATTCCTCATCAAAATACATTATTTAAAGTTCCCTATTTATATCCTTTAATATATTTCCACTTCATTTATTATCCCATGAACATAAAACACCTACCTCACATGACTTTTATCTCATCTCAAAAATGTGAATTTTCAAGAAGGGGTTTCTAATAAAAACTAACACTAGACTCACCATAGGCTTGAAAAATTCCTATGTCTCCACTCGATGTGATTCAAGGGAATGTGTTTATCATGATTAAACGTTAGGGGTGTTCTATGGCTTCTGTTTGGTAGGATATAGGTTTAAATGTTTTTTACTCCAAATGAGGAGGGCTTGACTCTGTTTGAAGAAAAATTATTGGATTCTAATTTTCAGTCAAACATGGTATCCTCCCCACTCCACTTAGTATAAAATCAGCTCCATCATCACAAGAACTCAATGAAAGTTTATGAAATTAAGTATTTCATAAACAAAAATTTTATTCTTCTGAAACATAGTCTTTCTTGAATGTTTTAGATATGCACAACATTCACTCCCCTTTGGAATCTCTAGAAAGGCATAACTTCTTTTATCCTAAAATATTGAAAAATGCACATATTTTAACAGAATGAATTACTTAATATGAAAATATTCCCTTATTAATTTTATTCCCCCACCCCAAAGTATCAAAAAATAAGGTATTATATCACAAGACATCTACCCCCACACTTATGTTCAACTAGATCATAGAATTTCACTTTAAGAGCAGGTTGGATAGGGAATATTCAATTATAATGTGGCTAACCTAACAGGATGTTCATGGATTATAAGGGATAAATGGATTAAATTTATAAGGAATGAAATAATAAAAATGATTTTCTTGAAAAGTGGAATTTAAAACCAAATAAATTCCTCAATAATTAAAAAAAAGTACCCCAAACCCTCAAGTTTTGATAAGAATAAATAAAATTATAGTTTAAGAAAGAATGGTTTGGTTCTCTCAAGAAATGAGGTGAATGTAAATAATTTGAAGAAAATGGTTTAGAAGCCTCATGGGTAAGATATTTAAAAAATAAAGATCATAAAATGTGGTATGGGATTTAAAAATAAGTGTAATTTTCGTGAAATTACCCAAGATTTGAACATGAAACAAAGTAATTATCATCATTCATTTATGGTTAGTTTCACGAAATAGAATTTTTCACTCATTTTAATGGATTTAAAAAATTACAATGAAAATAATTTCATCACAAAAAGTTTCCAAAAAGTAGAAAAACTAAGAAAGAACCACATTAAACAAAACACACAATTTTTTTAAAAAAGTAGAAAAAACCAAAAAAAACTGAAAATACTAAACTTTAATGGTTCCCTTTACTACACTTAATTGATGTAGTGTCCTCAGAGAATTAAAATGTATTTAAAATTTAATAAAATTGAAATAATGATATGTATAAAGGAAGTGTAAAGGAGATGTACAACTAAAATTATTGGCAGTGCAATGTTGGGTTAATCAGCTAATGGTTGCTCCCTCAAAAAATATACGAAAAATTAAAACAATAACAAAATAAATTTATTAAAAAAATAAAATATAAATAGAATCAGAAAATATAGATATATCTTGGTTTAATACACTAAGTGGGCGCTGTATTTTGATTACCTCAAGTTAATTAGTTCAATATCATTTTCCCCAATCTGATGGTGGCTGAAGTCTCTTTCTCATGAACCAAAAGGAATTATTCTTTTTAGCATGTACTTGTTCCTTTTTATTGAGTAATCCTAGGATATAGTATACCAAATCCTCCCCCATTGTAAGGAAATACAATATTCATGGTGGGGTTTGGACAATGAATGAGTCATATTCCTTCTTGGTTACACTTTCACAACATCTTCTTTACTCTTCTGTGGTTGTTGAAGGTATGCTACATCAATATAAAAATCAAAGGTAAAGTAAGTGTGTAATTATATTTTAAATACATTAAATCATGAAGACTCAATATTAAATTACTCCCCTTCAATGTATAAATCTTGTGTTTAAATTTTCTTAAGAAAAAACACTTTGATATCCTCTTGAATACCCTCCAATAAAGGATCTACATGTTTGGGGAGCTCCAGATATTCTATTTCTGATGAATCTTCTTTTTATCATCTTTCTCCATGGAAATGAAAGTGTTGGATGAATCTAAAGAATTTAAAAATGGGAGGTAATACTCAATATAGTTTCAATAAAATCAAATTATACTGACTTCATAAAAATATTACTTCTTTGAGTTTGTTTGTATTCAATTTATTATTTAATAGGAGCTGCCTTTTTTAGTATAATTTAACTAGATATGGGTAGGTAGTCAAACTCTTCCATAATATCTTCAAATTAAACCACTATGGTGGTTTATTCCTTGAATGGTGTTGGATATTTTACATTATGAGGAATTGGAGGATCAATTAGTTCCTAAAAATCATTCCAAAAGTTATCTATATCTTTTTGATCTCCTAAATTTATTTCAGTAGGAACACATTCGTCATCAATCTCCTCCAACATTGATTGCGTTAGGCTAAATGAATCTTATTTTTTTAATTTAATAAAGTCCTCTATGGGGTTTTCAACTTGATAGATAGGTGGGGATACTTATTCCACCATTTCTTCTGGTTTGGTTCTTATTCTAGCGATATTTTTTGATCCCAGAATGTATGTACATGTTCTGTTATCCACTCTATTGTGCTCTCTAGGTTTTTCACTATTTGACTAGTTCTTTCAAACTGGGCTTTAATATACTTGTGATCTTCTTCTTCTTATGGTTTCACCTCAACCATTTCTTGATATAATTTCCAAAAATAATCCTGGATTCCAATTAATTATTTGTCCAATCCATCCAATACTAGGTATTCAATGTTTGGTTTAAGGTCTTGAATGAGATCCTTGAATTCATCATCCCTGATGATTTGTATTTGATCTCCACGAATCTATTTAGGGAAGAACAAAATGTTATACTCTATAGACCAAGGTGAGACAATAATTGGTTCTTGAACTTATGGTTATGTTTTCCATGAATTAAAAAAATCATCATTTTAAAACATCATTGATAAATTGTTTTTTTTATTTTATTAAATTTGAAAAGAGTCAAATATATGTAATTATATTGTGGAACTACCTCCTCAAAAATAGCTCCATGTTTAATGCATGACTATCATGAGGTGTTGAAAAACAATATTTAATATTACCTTATTATAGTCTAGTGGATAACCTATGTAGTCTCCTAAATAAGAGTGCTCAAAAAAGTTTTGTACCGTTTATTTGATATAGAAGAAGAGGTTGTTTTTGTTATTGTTTGAATTTTAATAAAAAGAAGAAGGAAATTTAAAATAATTTTTGAACAAAAGTTATGGATTGAGTGATGGGGTTAAGGTAGGATCTCCTTTATCATTTTCATCATGGTTATAAAAATCAGTTCCCATCTCTTCATATTGGATGATAAATGAATGACTCCTCTATCGAGTTGTCAATCACCCTTGGGTGAAGGAATCAATGAAAATAACTCCAGTTCGTATGAAAGTTCATATATCATTCCCAAAAAATTAAGGAAAATTTTTATAATGATTTTTTATCATTATAAATCATGAAAAAATTCACTTATTTCACACACATGCCAATGATCTCTAGACACTCACCACCTAACACAATTTGTTCGATCAAGACAAACTACACTAGGCGGATGGAGTTTATTATTCTTCCAACAAAGATATAATAAATTAATGAAATAAAAACCAAAAATTAAATCTAATTAATATAACTAGACACCACTAAAAATATAAATCATTCAATAGAAAAAGAGAGTTTTATATTAAAGAATAAGACTCTGACATTACAAACGGGAAACTCCCCCTTCCTCGATCACTCAAAATATTTACCCCTCCATGAGAAGGGTAATTGAGATGAATGGGGAATAAGAAGGCATTAAAAATCTCTGGAAAATAAATTAAATAAAAGATATAAAGTGGAAAAATTCATCCTCCTTGGTTCCCTGGAAGGAATGATAAGGAATAGAATGAGATGCTTTGAGAGGGAGAAGCTCCCCTCCTTTTATAGGCAGAATTTTTACTCCTAAATACTGCATGTTTTTGAAAAAATAAATTGATGATTCACACATTAAATAATTCGTAATTTTTTTTCATAAATGAATATTTTTTCCACCATTCATATTTCTACTTAATTATCCTCCTGAACAAGGAGTTATGGAATTTATACTAAGATGGAATATTTTTGGCCGAGAATTCCATAATTATTCTTTAAATTTATAATGTCCAATCGCCACATTAATGTGTAAAAAACTCTCTAAAATTAATTATTTACAATATAATATGTGTCATAGTTCAATTATAGGTATAATAATCTCATTTTTATGTCTTTATCCTGATTAATGATTCCATTACATAGGTGTAGTCCACAACACCTGTCCAAAAAACTTTTCAAATTGAATGATTTTTTCGGACCTCATGATTGAAAAATTAGATCATTATCCTGAAGCCTTATTTTCTGAATATAAATCAATGAATAATTAAAAAAATAATCACTAAAATTAGATCATTATTTTAAAATTTATTCCCAAAACACCCTTGTGATAAAAATCTGTCAAAATTCTAGAATTAAGCACTTTTCACATTTTATCCAAAAATAACCCATAAATCCAAAATTGTTGTAAATAAGTTCAAATTGATAAATTTGGAGGGTTTAAACAAGTAAAATGATTATATAAAATTATAAAATTATTAACTCTATCAATAGGTCCCTTTTATTTTTAAGCGTTATGAATAGTAAACATGTTAAAATTTATCTCCTCGGTAAAGGGTAAATCAAGTTAATCTAGGTTAAAACTAAGTGATAAGGCCATAATTTTTTCATAATACTTCTTATTTGGTGATGAAAATTTTTACTATATCACCATAGTCTATAAATTTAATTTTTTAAGGGACACTTGTTACTATAAATGGAATATATAACATTTATATCAACAAAATTTTAAAAAAAAACACTCCCTTTATTTTAAATATCTAATATGTGTCCACATAAAAAAATAATGTCTTGAAAAAATATAAATTTATATTTTGAGAATAATAAATTTATTTTCTAGATGAAAATTTCTTTATATTTTTTTAGTAATCATGTAATTACCTTTAATGCTTATGAAACCCCGATGTAGTAACTTTTTAATTAATAGAAAAAAACAAATGATTTTATAAATATTGCAAGTAAAATAATTTAAATTAGTTATAGTTTTACACAAATTTTATAGATAAGTATGAAATATTAGTATTTTCAATAAGGATTATATTCTAAATCCAATTTTTTATTTATGAATTTTAAGTCAAATTAAATGAATAGAGTCTAAACTAACAATTATGATATTTTATAAAAATAATTTTTTGTTTCAATTTTTAAAATCATAAAAATATTGAAATAAGAAAATTTGTATAATATATGGGTTAAAATATCACTCCTTTTACATTTACGATCAAACTTTAACCTTATAATTAAAAATTGTAACCATTTGAACGTGAAAAACATGTTAACGCGGTTAAGGTTAAAATATGTTCACTAAAGGGTTCCTTTCAAAAAAATGATCACTAAAGGGTTAAACCAAATGATAAGGTTTAAAACACCACTCAAACCAGAATAAATTTATTGGTTGACGATATTTAAATTATATCTTATATTATATTATAATACCTAGACTTTTAGAGTCATTTCGGATGGATTATGACTTTATTATTTTTTAAACTTTTAAGAAATTCCAAGAGTGCCCCTCCTCTCACTTATAAAAGGGAACATCTCCTTTCTCTTATTCACAACACTTTTAGACTTATATATCAACCTAATAATACAAAAGTATCTTATAAACTATATTATAAATATTATAGAGGTTTTATTATTCCTAAAATGGAAATCCTAGGGTTCTTAAGAGGAGATAGATAGAAGTTGTTTTAAAGATGTAATTATCCTAACCGATCACTTTCTTTTGAATTATTATTTTACCACCACTAAATATTTTATATTATTCATTAAAAAAATATCATAAAAATAATTAAATTATATTATGATTATTAATCCACCAATATCCACCCTCTTTCCTATCAAATGAGAAGTGAGAGTATTGCTCGTCCGTACACACGACTTTCCATCTTCAAATAGTGATACGATTCATATTTCATCTCCAAATTTTGTGGACGAGTATTAGTATGGGTTTAAAGATTATAAATGATATTTATAAAACAATTGTTATTCTTTAATGATAACAACTTATTTAACTTCTTACCTTCTAAATTGTTGGAAGAAGAAAATCTCACTCATGTGTATATGTGGACTACCACAACTATGAGGAGTGTGATTAAAGTTTCACCTTTTCTATTAAGGGATGATAAAAATGATGGATTTTATTATTATATATGATGTAAATGATATAATAATGATTCTTTGATGGTGAATTATTATTCACCTTTCATTCGTTCCATCCATCAAAAGGAGAATGTAACATTCATGTATACGTATGAACTACCATCTCCATGAATGGAGAAATTCATAACTTTTATGGATGAATATAAATGTGTAAATAATGAAAATATATTATATTTATTTCATGATTAATATTATTTAAATTATATAACCATAATCAGAGTACAAGTACTCGGACTTCCAAACGGAAACATGCTTGAAAAACGAAGCACATATCACTTAGAACAATGATTTTAATAACAAATTATAAATAAATAGGTGATAAGATCTCATAAACAATTCATAAATGGTATGATATATATGAATATGGGTTTGGAATATATTTATAATAAATCAATATTTATTATTCTAGAGGTTCTAATGCATATAGGAAAAGGCGATACTTTAGGTATGGGATTAATTTTTTAATCCTATTTTCATCGAAATTGTCTATGCTTGAATTTATATCGAGGAAATAATATAATCCTTATAGAATGAATAAATTTAATTTCTTTATCCTATATTTATATATTTTGAACAATTTTTTTACTTTACTTTTATTCACATTAATTATTTAATAAATTGAAATATAGTTTTTAAGGAAAATTGACTTTATTTCTCCTTTCGGTCTAAATTTATTTTCCTTCCATATACATATTTACAAAAAAAATTCAACAACGTTTTTAATAATATTTTAGGATTTTTTAGAGAGATTTTTAATGATGATTAAATTTCAAAAAAATATTTTAAAATTAATCTTCTTATATTTTCCTAATGAGGTACTATTTTACTTTTTCTATAAAAGTGTGAAAGGAATGTTTTCTTTTAAATTATTCAACATAAACATACTTTATTTCCATCATGACTTCTAAATTTCTTTGAATCATCCTTTATAATTTTCCATATTTATTCTCAAAAAAAATCTATCATATTTTGTAAATTTTTAGATTTTAAATAATTTATTTCGAAATAGAAAGGATATTTTCATCCAGAATGTTTTTAATGGAATTTTTATTAATCAACGACAACAACCATTAGTGTTGTTTATGTTTTATTGAGGATATGATCCAACGATAACATCCTTATTGTTTATATAATATATTTTATTATTATTATGATGAGATATTTGGGAAATCCATTTACTTTAGATGAGTTACACTATGATGAGATTATGGAATATTTATGAAATTTAATTTTTAATGAATTATAAAATGATGAATGATTTATTATGTTATTTTTTATGATTTTTATTATATTATTAGTGATATTAGAGTTATATATAAATTTCTTTCATTGGGGGTAGTATTAAATCTCATGAGATAATTATTAGAAACAAGTCAATGCGATTGATTCATTATGGGAAACATGTCAATGTGATTGATCTATTTCAAGAAACAAGTCGATGTGCTTAGTCGATTACATAAAAAAAGTCAATGCACTTAATCCGATATAAGAAAAAAGTGTAGTGGAATGATATTTTATGATTTTATGGTCTTATAAGTTTACATTTACATATGAAATTATTTCTGTACCGATGATGGTTCTATACATTTATGACATGAAATTATGGTTCATGATTTATTTATGATTATTTCTCACTCTTATAAATAATGCCTTTTTAAATGATAAATATTTATTACATGAATCATGTTTATGATATTTGAAATATGTGGTATGGACATTATAAGTTATGATCATGATTTCATACAGTTATTATAATCATATACTTTGATATTATTGTCACCTGATATCTCTCATGTTTACCATTATTGAGTATCTGAGATCACCCTTTGTTATGTTTCCTTTCCCCATTTTATTATGAAAGGTATTATGTAGGGTATGTCTATCAAGAGTATAAAATTGGAAGACTGTTATGGGATATGTTGACAACATTTCATTAAATAAGAATATTGTGTATCTAGTCTCCAAACACATTAAAACTGTTCAGTCCTTGGGAATGTATTTTTGAAATATATTTAATATTATTATAAAGAGATGTAATATCTATGTATGAAAATTATTCTCCTTTACATTTTTTATCAAATAAATTATTATTCATTGTTTAGATATTAGGATTATAAAATGTTTTGAAAACCCTAGGGATAAGTCTAAATAGAAGATAAAATCATAATGTTTTGGTAATAGACATAAATTACCTAACATAAACCAAAGGTTCCATATATTTAGAAGAATGTTTCAAAATTTAGACATAATATGAAATATGTTTCATGATTATATGATAGTTAATGCTTATTATTTTACATTGATGCATAAACATTACTTTTGGGTTATAGTCATGGTTAGAACTAAATGACATCATGTTTACAATGAGTGTGATGCAAAATGAAATCCTTGCCCACCTAAGAAACCAAATAAAGCAGGATCTATAATATAGAATCTTGTTCCTATTATCACAAAAAATTATGAGTATATTAATCACTCCAAGCTTTTAATGGACAAATACAGGAACAATGTACTATTGAGTATTTGATGAGGATATATCTACCTTCATTTAGTGGGTATTATGATCCACTATATGATGAGTGATGGATCAAATCCATTGAGAAAATATTTTTTATTCTCATGTTCTCAAAACATGAAATGGTTACCCAATCCATTTATCCTTTGGAAGGTGACGAAAATCAATGGTGGTATCTTATTAATAACCTGAGTCAAGTGGAATAAATTTAATTTATAGAATGGTATGTGTTTAAGAGGATATGTAATTCCCTTATATTCTACATAAATATATGGAGAATGAATTCATTAAACTGAAGAAAAATAATGATGAATTTATTAGTACCTGTGAGGATACTTTTACAAGACATGTATTGTATGCCTCTGGTTTAATCATTCACCCTTAAAAATTGATTGATTCTTGGGTGCCTTAAATACAATTCTATAAAAGGCTATATAATAAGAGAATCTAGTAAATATAAATAAATCATTTGATGTGAACTTAAGGTGGAGATGAGAATTTTAGATTCCCACTATTCCTATTGTTTTCATAAGAAAAGGAGGATCAAGTCCCATGAAAACATGAATAAATCACATGGTAGAATGAAATTCCATCCATATACATGACAGAACTGTGGAAGGGAAGAATAAATAAATTGCTTGAATGGATCTGGGAGGTGCTTTAAATATTAAAATACCGGTTGTAAAGAACGTACATATCAGAAGGGGGTGAATATGACAGTTAAGGTAACAGATGAAAAGAAGACACCAACTAATTCACCACCCACTCTACAATGATTCATATAGAAGGGATTTATGCATTATTTCAACCAGTGCATGAATCCAATTGTTTGTGATGATTAGTTTCAACAACCTCGTAAGCCCAAATAAAAGTAAAAATCTCATGATTTCACGATTGCTGAAGTGGGTTACAAGAATGATTTGGTGAAAGGTATACTTATCATGCACTCTAGAATAGAAATGTTCTTAATTTATTTTTTATCAGAACAAAATTTTTTATCTAAAGAATTTTTTATGGGAAACAACTTACCATATTAATGATTATATGTTGAGTGTTTTAGAAAAAACCCATAATGGTACAATGATCTCATCATGATTCTATGAATATTATATGATTGATGTTTGTGGAAATGTACTTCTTGAAAATCTATTCATTCTTACAATAACTGATTTGGATGTTATTTTATGCATGTATTGTAATTATCTATATAAATACAACACCAATTATCAAGGAAGGGAAATTCCATTTGATATTCTAAACCAACTTATGATTGACTATCAGTGTGATGATAAATATGAACATTTGATGGAAATTAAAACTTTTGTATGGGTCATGATTCCTATTAAAAATGGGTGTTTATTTCAGATTTTTGGGGAGAAAATCAACATTGAATATACGCCAATTGTGTGGGATTTTATTTATATTTTTATGCAATATTTACATGCACTTCCATCGAATCGTGAATTTGAGTTATCAACAGAACTCACTCATGGTTCTACACCAATTTCAAAGACTCCCTAGAGAATGACACTATTTTATTTGCAATAATTAAAAATGGAATTCCAATATAATCTTGAAATGGGATTAATTTGGTCAAGTTAATCACATTGGGGTCTACCTATTCTTTTCGTTAAGAATAAATATGGATCAATGAGACTCTATATTTATTATCGAGAATATAACAAAACCATTATCAAGAAAAATTATCCTTTACCATGTATTAATGACCTTTTCTGTAACACGCAATGAATTTAAAATATTTCCATTTTTGAATAAATTTACTTTTGTTATTATCTTTCTTAATATGCAGCACCATATAATGTTTACTCTACACACAATAATGGGTGGGCTTGCATTACAAGAAAAGGCCGAGTTTCATCGAACAAAAATATATTATTAAAATATAATTATTTAATATAATTAGATATAACAAATCCATTATTTTAGAGGTTATGAATAGTTTTAACTAACTTCTTATAATATATGGTAAAATTAATTAGTTAAAATTACTTAAAAATAAATATAAAAACCAATTAAAGAAAATGAGAATGTCTTTCAAAAAAACTATTATTATGCTCACAAAGGAATTTTATCCTAATAAATTAAATTAATTACCATTTTTTAATGATATTAATAATATATATATATATATATATATTATATATCCTATAAAATATTTTTACATCCATCCATATATTTTATAGGCATAAGATAATAACAAACCCATTATTATAAATAAAAAACCTATATTTTAATAAAGGTAGTTCAACAAACTTTTGAAAGAGAACATATTTTAAATACAATTTTTTATATTTTTATATATTATATTTGAAATAAATAAAATCATACTTTAAAATATAAATATAAAAATTTACTTTGTTTTTTTTCTTTATTTTTCTGAAAATGTGTGTGTTTTCATTAATAGTGGTAAAATATAACATTTTAATTGAAAACCACATTTTTTATAAATAATTTATAGTGATAAATTATATTTTTAATCAGTTTTAAATTATAATTAAATAATTTTTTTATCAATTAATCTAATTATTTTCATTAGATTAAATTTCACATTGAAATTGGATAGAAAAATATATCAATCTTTTGAATGTTTTCACTTTAAAAACTCATTTTCTCATTATGTCAATGGGATTAATTTTAAATTAATTATTTAAATTTTTTTGTTTGAAATTTTGAAAAATTGATTAAATATAAGGAATTATTGGTTTAAAATTATGTAAATAGGTGGCTTTTATTTTTGGGCATATGAATAGTAAATGTATTAATACTTCAATTACCATGGTTGAGGGTAAATCAAGTACTTAAGGGTAAAAATAATATTATAAGTATTATAAAATTACCTTAACACTTATAATTATTTTATTTCATAAGATATTTTTGACCAAAATCATCCTTGTACCGATTTTATGGCTTCTTGGAGCCACTTGGAGATCCTTTAGGCTTTTATAGTATTTTATTCTAAGGAATGTCCAATATGTCACACTCTAGTTTTTAATAAGTATTACATGTTAATTTACGATTATTATAAATAAATATTCTAATATAAATAGTAATATTAAATATAAAATTTTAATATTCATAGTGAAAAATTATTTTTAATTTTTAAGGAATAAATAATTAAATTAAAGGCTTGTAGAATAATGATGCAACAATTGTTTAATTAAAGTAGATATAAAATAAATGTTATTTAAAATGTTAAAATAAATATAATTTGATATAATTTATGTCATTTAAGAATTTTATAGATTAACTAGACATATTAGGGAGATATTAAAGGTTTTTTTGAGAAGTTATCTTGTTTATGTATATTTCAAAAATTCAAGAAATGAATACTGTCAAAATTTACAATAATGATATTTTACTAAATTATAAAAAATTCATAAAAACCTACAATATGGAAAACTTATTGATATATAGTTTAAAGTGTCTTACATAACTCATTTATAGTTCATTTGACATTTTATAGTAACTATATCTACCCTTAAAGTGTAAAAATCCATGTTGTCATGGTAAGAGTTAAATGCTTAACAAATGGTTAAAGCCAAAAGATAAGGGTAATAATGTTATATAAACTTTTCAAAATATTATTTTTATGATTATTTCGTCCCATAATCATCTTATATTTAAAATAATTCAATTTTGAGACATTTATAATTTAAAATTAATTTATATTTATTTAATATTTTGAGATTTTTTAAAGGTGACCCTCACTTCAATTATAAAAGGACACATCCTCCCTCACTTCCTCAAACCAAATTGAGCCTTATATATTGACCAAGTCCTTCATATTTATCCTAAAAACACCATTATCCAAATTCTATAAATATTGTTATTACAAAAATACCAAATATAACTCCATTAAGAAGAGATCTAAAGGAAGTCTCGCAAAGAATAGGTAATTATTTTTATTAAATCATCCATGTTCATTTCTTATTCTACTTCATGTTTATGTGTTTTTTCCTTATACAGTAATAAATCATGTATCATATATATTATGATATTTTTTTAGGATTATGGAATAACCATATTCCTCTTTTTATCCATCCTATGAAAATGAATACCCACGCATGCATACATACGACCTACTGTCTCCAAATTGTGGTCTAATATGTTTTTCATCACTATTATTGGATGTATGTAATTAATAATAAATATGACATGATACTGATTCTATATAATTTATATAATATCCAATTTCATACACTTTCATCATTAATGGAATGATATGATCGCTCATGTGTACGTAAAACCTTCCATCTCCACGACGTGATAAGATACATTTCCACGTTATCCATTTAATTATGATTATAATAATGTATATAATGATTAAATATAAGATCTAGGAACTTAATATAATTTTTTAGATAATAGATATATATCCTATGCCTAGGAAACAATACTTACACAACAAAACATGCATAGTAAAATGGACCATTTAACACTCGAAATAAGGGTAATAACAGAATATTATTAACAAAACAATATAATAAGATCATATATGATATCATAAATATGGATATGGTTCTATTATAATTTAATAACATGTTTTAAACCATTATATATTAGGATAAATATTATCCAACTAAAGAAAAGTACAAGGTAAGGGTTAATTTAACAATCTTATTATTATGTGGGATTGTTAATACAGAAGTTTATGTTGGGGAAAATTTATCATCAATATCCATATTAGTTAAAAATATTTTACAAAATATTTTTACTATTATCCAACAAAATTTTAATGTCTTTTTACCCATGTTTAACATTTTATAAAATGGGTTGAAAAAAATATTTTTTTTGCATTTTCCAAACAAGGTACATTATGACTTTGTCGACAAAAATATAGAAGGAATATTATTATAACTCATAAAACATGAGAGGATTTTTCTACTAGAATTTCACATTAGTGTTATGAATCATCCTTTAAAAATTTTTAATATCTTTTTCATGGAAAATATTTTCTTTTAAAATTTTTTTTCCATTTAAATAAAATATTTTGATGTAGAAAGAAGAATTTTTTCCATGAAATTTTAATGATTTTATTTGAATACATTCATCTATGTCAACATACGTTGTTGGATATTATGATTTTTGTGGTTTATCTCTTATTATATAATCTAAATTATTTTATTTAAATGTTTATGATTAGTTTGAAAATAAATGTGCTATTTCTATACTATTCATGCCTTATAGTTTATGCATTCACATTTAGTATGCTAGTTTTTTAATGTGAATGTTTATGCTGATTATGTTTTTATATGAGGAATTAATTGGATTTAGTAAGTGAGTGGAGAGGCCCACTATACCCCAAGATACAATATTATATATCATGAGACAAACTAGTTTGTGTATTGTCTGAGGTCTTACCCGTCTATGTATGGTTTCTCAACCAAATCCTTGAAGGTATGTTTATAATGTCCGACATTATGCATTACATCATTATTAGATTAGTTATTGATATTCCATGTGATTATTCAAATAGTAGAATATCCATGTTTATTTTTTGTAGATCATGTGATTATTTATATGGTATAATTTATTATTTCCATATTATCCTCAAGATATATTAAGTGACTTGTGTTTTATTTGTACCCAATTCCTTACCGTTTATGCTTATTATTCATAATAGCTTCCACAATTCTCTTACCCTTACTAAGAATATGATCTCACCCATTTATTATGTTTTATTTTTCCTAGTATGACTAATTTTGTATTATAACTGATATGCAGGGTTGTCCTTGGAGAATATTGATACTCTAAAAGGATTGAATATATTGTAGTTTATGGTTTCAACTATAATGTTAGGTTGATGTATATAATATGGATTTTCAGAATTGCTAAACTAATAGATCTTTCAAAATTTTATTCCTTGTAATCATGCCAATTAAATAAAAAATACACCGGCTTCAGGATTCTAGGGTTGGCACATTATAGTTGGTAACAAAGGAAGTATATCAACAACCTTGGAAACTAGATTTAGAAAACATATATTAGGGAACATTCCATTAAGATAGACATTGGGGATAATTATAGAATTGCATACTAGAATATTGTTAAGGTAGAGATTTTGTGGGTATTCCTAGAAACACATCCATGTCTAGATTATATAAGTTGATGTGGGTTTGGCATAAATGAATCTAAGAGTAACAACTCTGACAAGGTGTATTGGGCTTGACTCAGTGCAATGTGGTACACTACAATAGGCCTTACTACACACCTGGTTTGTCACTCATGGGTGATATACTTAGGACAATTAAAATTTTATTTACAAACCATTATGACGTATTTGAAAGTAAATATATCCCCAAAGAAACTAGGATTATGATTATGAGATTAGTTGCACATAAAATTTTCAATTTATGGTAAGAATTTCACTAGTTGTGGGATTATAAATTCATTTTCATAATTATATGATCTAATATAGTGTAATACATTGTTTTGAAATGGCACCTATAAGGTAAAATGTTATTAATACTCAGGGAAAATATAGATATTTACCTGATGAGGAAAACACTATAGTTTGTTTTGGAATAGAGGAAATTTTGACCATACAAGGTCAACTAAATCAGGTAATGGAAAATAACCTTTACTGAATGGAGAAATGTATTCCACAAAGATATTCTTTGATGTTTGATAACTTTATGTGATAGATTCCCACATCATTTAGTGGTACTACTAATATAATCTATGATGAGAAATGTATTAAGTATTTGGAGATGATATTTATTGCTTTGTGGTGTGGTGAAAAGGATAAGGCTACACTTGTAGTGTATTGTCTCAATGGGGATGCAAATCAATGGTTGTAATTGATCTAGAATATTGGAGAGGAAGAAGAAATAGAACTAAAGGAATGAATAAAATTTAGGGACACACCCTTTGATAAATATATCCATCAAGATCAATAAATTTAGATGAATATAAAGTTACTTAGTTTAAAGAAAATGGAGGAAGAAAGTGTTGGAGAATATGAAGATACCATAACATGGTTAGAAATATTTTCTATATATTTCTTATGAAATTTGGAATATAATATTGATCATTTCTTTGAAGTACCTAATCCAAATATCCTTAGAGGTTTGGCTTCTTAGACTTCTCATTCATATGATGAAACATCTTAATATTCTATAAAGATAGAGAATAAATTCTACTAGTCTTATATATTCAAAGGAAGTAAGAAAATAGGAGAAAGGAAGAGAATATAAATGATAGAGGGAAAAAGAGAAAGAACTATTTTACCACATTATATAATAATGGAAATAATTAACTGTAAATATTCAGAAAATTCAAGGAAATTTTTCTCTTAATTATTTGGAATTTTAAGAGTTTGTGGCTTCTGACGGCACTTGATTTCGAGCCCCGGTGTGCCCGGAATCAATTTCTGAAGTTTTTTTTGGGTACGTCCAGTAAACGTATGTGTGGGTTTATCTATCTTTTGAACCAGTCATTGGAATTGAAATCCGAAGACACCGATGAACTCGCAGTTCCGGTATTCCCTTCAGGGGACCTTTACCGTAGTTGCGTTTTTTGCATGTTGAATGTTAATTTTTGGGGTTTAATAAAAAAGTTAAATAAAACTTGTTGAGAACAATTTTATTTATCTGGGTAGTTTAATCCTACATGACAAAGTTATTGGTGGGTCCCACACCCACATAACTTCCCATGTGTGGATATTTGTGAGGTGGGGCCCCCACAAGCCCCAACCTTTCATCTCCCCATAACCACCCTCTAACCCACTTTTGACTCACCTTTATTAAGTTCTTTGACAACCCCCCTTAATTAAGAGATATCTTCACCTCCCTCTCTCTCTATTTATTATTTTCCAACACATTTTAATTAATGAATTCAACCTCTTCAATTAATTAATTAAGTTGTTTGAATTTTGAATTACATGTGTGAATAAAAATAATATCTTAGC
Organism: Viscum album; assembly: GCA_963277665.1. Lineage (NCBI taxonomy): Eukaryota > Viridiplantae > Streptophyta > Magnoliopsida > Santalales > Viscaceae > Viscum > Viscum album. The sequence continues at coordinate 74,444,191 of OY728166.1, read as the reverse complement.
TATTATTTTATTTTTGGGGCATTCGTTATGTTGGGAGGATTTGTGAGAGAGATTTGGAGAAATAGAGAAGGGTGTTCTTCTCTCAACGAAGAACACCATCCTTCCAACGAAGAACCACCGAGGAACGTCAATCATCACCTTCGATCTTCGTCCAAACCAAAGTAGAAGGAGCCACCTGTGAGGAACGCCAATGATGTGCCATCCTCGGCCCTTCTTCCCCAATGTCAAGGAGTTGACGCCGTCTCCCCGCGATGTTGTCTTCCACGACGCTCGACTATCTCGAACCTTATCTCAAGGTAGGGGTTTGTTCATTTTGAAGTGATTATCTCGTACCCCATTCTTCGTTGGAAATCATTGTTTATTTTCTGCCAACAGCTAACACCTAATGCGGAGGGCACGGGCTGAACACACATAGCCTAACGACCCTCTGTATTCTATTTTGATTGTGATTTAGACCATGATAGGAAGGTGGAGATGAACGGAAGCAGCGACCGTGCACTGGCCGCGTGCGGAAGGAACCGCAGCCCGCAACCGTGGGCCGCTCGGCCGACGAAGAACTGGCCGGGCCGAAGAAGGACTGCAGCGCCACAAGGGGCGCCGCACTGTGGAAGACCGCGACCTGCATTCTGTGGGTAGCTCAGTGGAAAAACCTACCGACAGGAGGCCTTCCGGGCAGAGCAGATCTGCGGCGCAAAGAGGGCGACACGCTGGAGAGACTACGGCCCTCCCGAGAGGGCATCTTGCGCCAAGAATGTCGTCCAACTGGTTGGTTAGAGAGGGCAGCACCGCCGGTTCGGGTAGCGGGGGGACCGTGCCCCCCCCCCCCTCGGACCACTCGGCCAGCCGGCCGAGCCGCGGTTGGGCCGCGCTGTGTCGGGCCGCACCGGGTCGGGCCGCGCCGCGCCGAGCCGGGCCGCGCCCCCTCGAGTCGGGCCGTGCCCCTCGGGTCGGGCTGTGCGAATAATCAGGCGGGTTCGACCCTCTGTCGGGTCAGACCCACCAAAACCGGGTTGACCCGACCCGCCAGCCCACTGGGCTTAACGGGCCGAGCCCGTTTTCACTAAATCAGGAATAACTTTAAGACCGCGCATGCGATCGTCATGTCGTCTATGTCACAGAGACCCTTGTGATGAGGCGGTCCTTTTTCTATAGTCTATGTGAGTTTTGGATGACTTTGGAAAAATGGCCAAGTTGGTCTGATTCCACAACCAACCGAGCCCTCGGAGCTGAAACGCTTACAACATAAGGACCAGACGTTTGATTGACATGTCGTTGACTACGTTGGATTCCTCTTGACGAGACGGTCATTTTGGAATACCCCACATAGGGTTTGGATGAGTTTGAAGTATGGTCGGGTTGGATTGCTCCCCAAAATCCAACCGGACCTCTGGAATGGAAAAGATGATAACTCCCAGACCGGGCATCCGATTGACATGCCGTCTGTTGCGTTGAGACCCCTTTGACATGGAGGTCCTTTGAGATACTTCCCTGTGAGACTTTGTGACACATGGAGTATCATCCAGTAGCTCATGGAGCGGATCCTCCCGGAGACGAGCATATGGAGTACGGAGACCTAGTAGCTGGCTGAGACCTGATGACTGCTTGTCCAATACGTTTCGGAGTGACTTGACTAGCCTAGTGGGGATCACTACTATGTGACATGTCAGACCCATGGCGGAGGAGCGCTACATTATGAGGCGGCATACCCATGGTACTCGACAGAAGAAGTACCTCTATAGGCTATCCGGGGGAGCGCTACTGTGTGAGGCCGCAGACCCATGGAGAGGAGCACTACTGTGTGAGGCGGTAGACCTGTGTTACTCGACAGGAGGAGTACCTCAGTAGTCTAAGGTTAGTTAGTAGCACCTCAGAGTCGTTACATGACTTATGCGCTCAACAGAGGAGGAGTTCTCCAGCAGTTGTGGTTTTGATAATGAAAATCCTGGTTTGGGCTTAGTCAATGACCTTTGTGTTTTCATCATGATTGAGATGGGTTACTTGATAACATAGGTATATGTATGAGCATATACCTATGTAATGGTTATCCGTTTATTTCATACTTTGTGGTTTATCCTTGTCGGATTTTGTGAGACCTTGAGGGTCTCAGGGTCCCTACTGAGTATCGTTATACTCACCCCTGCACGGGCTATGCCCGCACCTCGTTGTGTTGGATGCAGATGACGGACATCGCTGAAAGAGGTCGAGGGCGCCTAGACTGGACGATACCCAGTGGTGGACCACTCGGAAGAACGTACACAGAGCGGACGGCCGGACCTGAGGTGCTGAGAAGGCCATCTGTACCCACCGTTCAGGTGGGATTCCCGGAGGATGACTTAGTGGTTGCTGCATTACTATTGTTGTACTAGTCTTTCAGTTGCACTGTACTTTACAGTTGGGTTTGTATTCTGACCCATTTACTTTTCAACACTTACTTTTTCACTCAGTTTACTTAGTGATTACTTTAGTTGTGTAATCTGTTGTGTTTGTTTACTTTTATAAAGGCAATGCCTTCCCTTTTTATCAGGATTTACGCCTTTGGGGCTAGTAGCCAGCCCCTGGACTATGGAAGGTGGGCTTGGGGTAGTCACGGTACGGGCACCGAAGATGGGTCATGACAAATTGGTATCAGAAGAGTCGTTTCTACTGCAGAACTCAGGACTCTGATATTTATTTCTTTGAAGTAATAGTGTTAATAGTACTGAGTGTGGTTTTCAGTGTAGGGAGTCCAGTGATGGTACGGTAGCCGACGTATCCATACACCAGGACCCTGACTACTGATTTCAGACTTAGTGCACGAAAACACTGATTGCGTGTGTGTTTCCAAAAGTTTTGTTTAAGTCAGATCAAACCAGGTCAACTCACCAGGTATAATCTTTTGATCGTGGAGCACCTGTTTTTTTTTTCAGGATGTCTTCACCTAGTTGTTCAGCGCAGGTTATGAGTGGGGATCGTGATGGTAGCCCACTGAGTAGTGAGGCCATGGTCTAGGGCCCCATCATAGCAGAGGCACCAGCGGTACCACTAACTGCTGGGCTACCATTTCCACCATCCCCAATAGCAGAGGGTGCGCGCCGCTTGAGCGTGCTACACGAGTTCCAGCGATGATGGCCTCCGAGTTTTCGAGGAGAGATAGATTTTCAGATGGCTGGGTACTGACTAGAGGGTGTATCACGAGTTTTCCACATAGTTGGGACACCTGCTGACTTGATGGTGTGCCTAGCTATTAGTCTCTTTTAGGGAGCAGCTGAGAGGTGGTGGAGCCTGATGCTCTAGTTTTACGATGAGGTGACCCTCACCTTGGGAGACTTCGAGGGTCTTTTCAGGATGGTGTTTGTACCAGAAACTCTACGTTCTATGCAGGACCAGGAGCTACTGCTCTCCCCGCAAGGCTTTCCAACCGTAGCGGAGTCTTCTGCAGCCGGCAATAAACAGATGACACAGAAGTCCATGCGGACTAGGCCAACAGGTGGGTTACCTCAGGATATAGGTTCAGTTGTGCGAGGCACACGAAACAGAGCCATCTATACGAGGAGCAGCAAGTGATATGCATGCGTCGGGTAGGGTCCCTTTGCTCTAGAATACCCGACTCATCCAGCAGATGAGCAGCAGTTAGTAGAGGAACCTACCAGACCGAGGCAGAAGAGCTGGTCATGCAGCTGGTGGTGGACGACGCTTCGAGGTGTTTCCACCACCACCACCAAGAGGTCCACCCCGACCGTAAAGAATGGGTGGATATGGGAGAGCACAACTTTAGGCAGCTGAAGCATAAGACTATAGAGCTCCGGAAGCAGGTGGATAGGAGCAGGAGTAGTTCCAAGCATGGAGGCCTTTGTTCTTGGTGCTTCTAGCTTCCTTGTTGTTGTTGTTTGTGGTTGTTATTTGTCTTTGTACTTTGAGCTGCAGTACTAAAAGACACTTTTCTTTGTGACGTTTTCTTTCCTACCTTTTTTGTGGTTAATATTAAGAGGTTCTGTTTAAAACTGTTGACTTGACCCTCACATTCGAGATTCCTATTGGAGAACACCCAGTGACCACACACTGATGCCGACAGTGTGACTCAACCCTTGGAGGCGAGAGTAATGGTTGGATCTCTTGGTAGTGGCGTCGAGGCCTTACGATGACGTCTATGGCATGAAATAGTACCGTTCATGTCAGGATTTACTATATTAGGAAAATAACGCGGTTCATCTAGGGGATGAGACCAAATTTGTCTTATCGGCAAAGGAGAAGTCTTAGAAGCTCTTGTAGGACCAGAGATGGTTCAGGCTATGACGAAGAAAGTGAAAATCATCCAGGAGCAGATGAATACTACACAAAGCAAACAAAAGTCCTATGATGATAGGAGACAGAGACCACTAGAGTTTGAGGATGGTGACCACGTCTTCTTACGGGTATCATCTCGACGAGGTCTACGAAGATTTGGCCGAGGCAGTAATTTATCTCCATGATTCATCAGACCATTCCAGGTCCTCATTAGGGTAGGCAACGTGGCTTACCGCCAGGCCCTTCCACCGCAATTGCACCGGGTGCATGAAGTCATCCACGTATCTCAGCTAAGGAGATACGTGCACGACCCGACCCACATCATCGATCATGGGGATCTGGACATCAATGATAGGGTAACATTCACGGAGGTCCTGGTGCAGATTGAGGATCGATAAGAGCGGGTCCTGCATGGATGGTCGATTCCGCTTGTGTTCATTCGCTAGCAGCATGACAACCTTCAGGAGAGAACATCTGAGGGGGAGGCTCAGATTGGTGCTAAGTACCTCTTTTTTTGTTTCTCTATTGTGTGTTGTAGCTTTACGGGGATGTAAAGCCCTGAGGTGGGGGTAATGTAAAGAAGTGGAAATTTCGAGGAATTTTTTTTCTTAATTATTTGGAATTTTACGAGTCTGTGGCTTCTGATGACACTTGATTTTGAGGCCTGCTGTGCCCAGAATCAATTTCTGAAGTTATGTTCAGGTACATTTAGTAAACGTACATGCGAGTTTTTCTATCTTTTGAACCGGTGCTCGGAATTGAAATCCGAAGACAATGATGAACTCGCAACTCTGATATTCGCTTAAGGGGACCTTTACCGCAGTTGCTTTTTATGTGGGTTGAAAGTTAATTTTTGGGGTCTAATAAAAAAGTTAAATAAAATTTTTTGAGAACAATTTTATTTATCCTGGTAGTTTAATCATACATGGGGAAGTTATTCATGGGTCCCACACCTATATAACTTCCCATGTGTGGATATTTGTGAGGTGGGTCCCACACGAGACCCAACCTTTTATCTCCCCATAACCTCCATTTAACCCCCCGTTTTGACTCACCTTTATTTAATTCATTGACAACCCCCCTTAATTAGGAGATCTCTTCACCTCCCCCTCTATCTCTTTATTATTTTCCAACACATTTTAATTAATGAATCCAACCTCTTCAATTAATTAATTAAGTTGTTTGAATTTTGAATTACATGTTTGAATAAAAATAATATCTTTAGCTATTATTTTATTTTTGGTGCATTCGTTGTGTTGGGAGGATTTGTGAGAGAGCTTTGGAGAAATAGAGAAGGGTGTTCTTTTCTCAATGATGAACACCATCCTTCAAACGAAGAACCACTGAAGAACGTCAATCATCACCTTCGATCTTCAGCCAAACCAAAGGAGAATGAGCCACCCATGAGGAACACCGACGACGTGCCATCCTCGACCCTTCTTCCCCGATGTCAACGAGTTGACGCCGTCTCCCCACGACGTCGTTTTCCGCAATACTCGACTACCGCGAACCTTATCTCAATGTAGGGGTCTGTTCATTTTGAAGTTGTTATCTCGTAACCTGTTCATCATTGGAAATCATTGTTTATTTTTGGCCAACTGCTACCACCTAACGCAGAGGGTGCGGGCCAAATGCAAATGACCCGACGACCCTGTGTAGTCTCTCTTGATTACGATGAAGATCATGATAGGAATGTGGCGATGAACGGAAGAGACGGTCGTGCGCTGGCTGCCAGCGAAAGAACTGTTGCGCCACAAGGGGTGCCGCACTGCAGAATACCGCGGCCCGCATTCCGCAAGCTGATCTGTGGACAAACCAGCTGGCAGGAGGCCGGCCGGGCTGAGCAGAACCACGAATCCAGGAGGGCACCGCGCTGGAGAGACCGCGACCCGCCCGAGCGGGCCCCATACACCAAGAATCCTGGTCGGCTTCGGCCAGCTGGTTATGGAGGGCGGTGCCGGTTTGGGTATCCAGGGGAACCCCCGGACTGCTTGGCCAGCAGGCCGAGCCGCAGCCGGGCCGCGCCGCGCTGGTCCAGGCCGCGCCCTGGCGATCTGGGCCGTGCCCTATCATGCTGGGCCGCACCGTGCTGCGTCACCTCGAGCTGGACGACACCCCTCATGCCGGGCCCCATGAATCACCGGGTGAGTCCGACCCTCTATCGAGTCGGACCCGCAAAAACCAGGTTAACCTGACCCGCCAGCCCATTGGGATTAACGGGTCGAGCCCGTTTTCACTAAAATGAGAATAACTTTAAGACCAAGCGTCCGATCGACACGCCATCTGCGTCACAGGGACCCTCATGATGAGGTGGTCCTTTTGAGATACTCTATTTGAGTTTTGGACGACTTTGGAAAATTGGTCGAGTTGGTTCGATTCAACAACCAACTGGGCCCTCGTAGCGGAAACACATACAACTTAAGGACCAGACGTCCGATTGATGTGATGTCGACTACGTTGGATTCCTATTGATGAGAAGGTCCTTTTGGAATTCTAAACACAGGTTTTGGATGAGTTTGGAGCATGGAAAGATTGGATTATACCCCAAAATCCAACCGGGCCCGTGGAATGGAAAATCTGATAACTCACAGACCGTGCGTCCGATTGACACGTTGTCTGTTGCGTTGAGACCCCTTTGACGTGGCGGTCCTTTGAAATACTTCCACGCGAGACTTTGTGACACTTGGAGTATTGGACAGTAGCTCGTGGAGTGGATCCTTCCGGAGACGAGCATATGGAGTACACAGACCTAGTAGCTGGCAGAGACCTGATGACTGCTTCTTCGATACGTTTCAGAGTGACTTGACTAGACTGGTGGGGAGCACTACTATGTGAGGTGGAAGACCCATGGCGGAGGAGCGCTACTTTGTGAGGCGGAAGACCCGCGGTACTCGACAGAAGGAGTACCTATGTAGGCTATCAGGGGGAGCGCTACAGTGTGACACGACAGACGCATGGTGGGGAGCACTATTGTGTGAGGCGGTAGACCCATAGTACTCGACAGGAGGAGTACCTCAGCAGTCTAAGGTTATTGAGTAGCACCTCAGAGTCGTGCCAGGACTACTGCACTCAATAGAGGAGGAGTTCTCCATCAGTTGTGGTTTCGATAATGAAAATCCTGGTTTGAGCTGAGTCAATGACCATTGTGTTTTCCTCATGATTGATATGGGTTACTTGATAACTTAGGTATATGTATGGTCATATACCTAAGTAATGGTTATCCGTTGATTTCATACTTTTTGGTTTATCCTTGTCAGATTTTGTGAGACCTTGAGGGTCTCATGGTCTCTACTGAGTATCATTATACTCACCCATGCACGGGCCATGCCCGCACCTCGTAGTGTTGGATACAGATGACGGACAGCGCTGACGAAGGCCAAGGTCTCCTGGACTGGATGGTACCCATAGGTGGACCACTCGGTGGGACATACATGGAGTGGACGGCCAGACCCGAGTGAAGGGTGGATTCTCGGAGTATGACTCAGTGGTTTCTGCTTTACTTTATTACTCGTGTACTAGTCTTTTAGTTATACTGTACTTTACAATTGGGTTTGTATTCTGGACCATTTACTTTTTAGCACATACTTTTGTACTAAGTTTACTTAGTGAATACTTCATTTGTGTACTCTGTTGTGTTTGTTTACTTTTATAAAGTCAATGCCTTCCCTTTTTATCAGGATTTACACCTTTGGTAATAGTCTCCAGCCCCTGGCCTATGGAAGGTGGGCTTGGGGTAGTCACGGAACGGGCCCTGAGGATGGTTCGTGACATGAACTTGGTAAATTTTTTAATTGATTGGTATTATGTGATAAGTTTGGATAGAAATATCACTACAAAAAATAATGCAAAGTGAAGAAGTAAAACACTATTATTAAATGTTACAACTATAAGGAGATGTGACACTATGTGAATGAATTCCCCACACATCAAGGGAAAGTACCCTAGAAGAAGCTAATGGATCAAATTCAATATTATAAAATTGATATAGACAATGTAAAATGATTAATTTTATCTTGTATTTAGATCGCTAAGTAATTTAGTAAAAGAATGTTCTTGATAATATCAAGGGTATAAGTATTATGGAATGTACAATAAATGTAATATAGTAATTTTTAATCAAGGATCTAAAATCTTGGGTTGATTGGTATTGATAACAATGAAAATTGATTCAATAGAAAATTTAAATTATTGAAAAACACATGGTCGATGGAATGATAAACCTCAATATGTTTGTGATGATGAGATGATGATTTTGGATAAAGAGATGATTCACATGGATAAAGTAAATTGGATACTACTAATGATTATAAATTGTTGGATATGATATTTTTGAATAGTTAACCATTTATGAAATGGTTTATGTAGATCTTTGGATGTTTTGTTGAGTTTAATGTAGAATTAACTTTAAAATAAAACCTATGCTAATAGATGATGTATAAATAGTCCAAGGTGCAATGAAAAGGTATGATTATGTTTATAGAACTGCATATTTACTTATATCCTTAGAGAGTTGATGAATTTCTCAACTATAAGAAAAGGTTCTAAAAAATAAAAATGTTTTCATATTATCATCATTTTTTTATATCAGTGACCTTTATTCACACCTTTGGGTTATGGTTTTTTAGTGAAAAAATTTCTCATGAACATACTCTATACCACTCTCCATCAGAACATGATAGTTAAATATTTCTTTCATATTCATGTTATCACTAATGTTATCCTATTAGAAATCCTTTTTTATGGTCACATTCACATTTCTTTTTCCATATTCTTAAGAATATGTGTTATTAATTCTATTTATGATTTGGAATTTTCAATAATTTTTTATTTTAAAATGTCAACCCCTAGACTACCAAGATCTTGTTTAAATTGAGGGAATGCAATATAATTAATGTTGGGAGAATGTAACACCCCAAGACTTTACAATATTTTAATGTTTTAATTAATTTTATTTTATTTTCTGCTTTATTTATACTCAACACCATGTTAAGATTACACTACATAAAATAATGAGTTGGCTTGCGTTACACACAAGGCTCATTTATTCCAAACAACAATATATTATTAAAATATTATTATTTAACATAATAATATATAACCTACCCATTTATTTATAGGTTAATATTATTATTAAATAACCTATGAAAATAAATGTTTGAATTAATTGGTTACATAATAATTAGAAATGAATACAATAACCAAATTAATATAATGATAATTCTTTTATAAAAACTTTTTATGCTCCGAAAGGAATTTTATCCTAATAAATTAATTTAGTTACTATTGGTGAATAAAATGAATGAAATTTATATATTATATATAAAATCAAATATTTTTACATTCATATAATATATTTGATACGTATAAGATCAGAAAAAACCCAATATTTCACAGAAAACCAATATTTTTATAATGTGAGTTTTACAACCTTTTAATGGAGAACCTATTTGAAATTCTATTTTTTAAAATTATATATATAATATTTGGAAAAATAAAATTATTATTTTAAATCATAATATAAACATATCGTTCTCCAGAATATTTTCTATTTTTCTGAAAATTTTCAGGTTTTGATGAATAGTGATAAAATATTGCATTTTAATTGAAAATAACTTTTTTGTCTAAATAAATTATAGTTTTGAATTATATTTTTATTTTTTGAATTATAATTAGATCATTTTTTATCAATTAATTCAATTTATGACCTTTTAATCAATTTCAAATTGAAATTGGATGTTAAAAGTTTTTAATATTTTGAACATTTTCTCTTTAAAAACCTGTTTTATCGTTCTGTTTGCGAAATTAATACTAAATTTATTATTGAAACTTTTGTGTTTTGAAATTTAAAAAATTTATTAAATATATTTAATCCATGGGTTAAAATTATTTAAATATTTTACTTTTATTTTTGGGCATATTTACATTAAATTTATTAATAGTTTAATTACCACAATTAAGGGTAAATCAAGTAATTAAGCATAAAAATAATATATTAAGTATTATTAAATTACCATAAAACATTCCCTAATTTTATTATATGAATAATTTTAGAACAAAAACATATTTAATCTGATTTTATGACCTTTTGGATCCACTTTTATGACTTTATTGCTTTAAAAGTATTCTATTTAAGGAAATTCCAATATTTCACACTCTTATTTTTAATAAGTATTACATTTTTAAACATGGTTATTCAGACAATATAATATAATATTAATATTAATATTAAAGATAAGATGTTAATATTCATCATGATAATTTAGTTACAATTTTTGGGGAATAAATAATTAAATTAAATGCCTAAATAATTAGGATGCGGTAATTGTATAAATAATTGACATATCGAATAAATGTTATTAAAAATATTAAAATAAATATAATTTTATATAATTGATTTCATAAATGATTTTTTAAATTACCTAGACATATTATTGAGGTATTAATGGTTTTTTTTAATGTTATCTTGTGCATTGTATTTTTTAAAAAACTAACAAAATGAATAGTGTCAAAAGTGACATTAACGATATTTTTAAATAAATAATATTTAATTAAATGATATAAAATTAATAAAAATATAAAGATCTAAAAAATGATTTATATATAGTTTAGAATTTTATATATGGCTCATTTATGTTTCATTTGACATTTTATAGTAACTTTATTAACCCCTAAAGAGTAAAAATCCATGTTGACACAGTAAGAGTTAAAAGGGTTTAACAAGGGGTTAAATTCAAAAGATTAGGTTAATAATGTGACCTAAAAATGTATAAAAAAATATTGGTTGAGAGTATTTAGACCCCTACACATCTCATCATCCAATTAAATTACTTTCATTCCATTTTTAACAAAAAATTAATTTAGTTTAATTTAATATTTTGAGAGTTTCTAATGGTTCCTCTCACCTAAATTATAAAAGGACACATCCCCCCTCACTTCCTCAAACAAATTTGATCATTATATCTTATCCAAGTCATGAAAATTTCTCTGAAAAATATCATTATCTAATTTATAGAGATCAATTACATACAAAAAGACCAACCCTATGTCTTTTAAGAAGCGATCTAAATGAAGTCCGACAAAGAATAGGTAATCATATTTACTAACTCTGAAAAGTTCATTTATTATTCTAATTAATATTTATGTGTTTTTTATTTATAAGGTAATAAAACCATTATAATATATATGATGATTTTTTATTATTATTATAGGAAAAAAATATTTATCTTTTTATCCATCCTATGAAAAATGAAATCACCACGCGTGCGTACGTATGACCAACTGTCTCCACATCATGGTGTAACATGTTTTTCATACTTATTTTTTTGATGGGTATAATTATGTATATAAGGGATATAAATAATAAATATTACTTTACATTTATTCTTTATAATTAATACACTATCAAATTATTTACCCTTCCGCCATTAGGGGAATGATATTGTCGCTCGTTCGTACGTGCGACCTACCTTCTCAATGACGTGGTGAGATTAATTTCTATGTTAAAAATTTATGAAAGATCATAATAATGCATATAATGAGTAAATATAATATCTACTAACATAATATCATTGTTCATATAAAATATATATATCCTATGAATAAGAAACCAGACTAACACGACAAAACATGCATAAAAAAGGAAGCAATTAACACCCGAAACAATGGTAATATTGAATATTATTAAAAAAAACAATATAATAATACCATATATGATGTCATTAATATGGATATGGTTCAGGAATAAATTAATAATATTTTTTAAACCATTATATATGAGTATAATGAACAATAAATAATATTAATGTACAAGGCAAGGGTTAATTTCACAATCTCATTATTATTTGGGAATATTTATATATAAGTATCTACTAGGGAAAATTTATCATCCATGTCCATATTTCATATAAATATTTTCCAAATATTTTTACTATTATCCTATAAATGTTTAAATTATTTTTACCTATGTTAAAAATTTTATTAAATGGGTTTAAATGAATCTTTTTATCATTTTCCAAATGAGGTACTTTATGAGTTTTTCAAAAAAAATATTGAAGGAATGTTTTTTTAACTTATACGACATGAGAGAATTTTTATACCATTATAACACCATAGTGTCTAGAAGATTCATTTACATTTTTTCAACTTCCTTTTCAATGATTTTTTAAAAAAATGTTGAGGCCTTATAAATAAATGACATTGATGTAAAAAATGAGTATTTCTATCAAGAAAGTTTGATGATTTTATTAGAATATTTAAATCTATGTAAAAATACTTTATTTTATATTATGATTGATTGAGTTTGATCTCTTATGATATCATCTACCATATTTTATTGAAGGGTTTATGATCAGTTTGACTGTGAATATGCTTTTTCGATACCATTTATGGTTTATGGTTAAAGTATTCACATTTTATATGTTGGTTTTTCAATAATAATGTTTATGTTATTTATATTTTCATATATTTAATGCATTCGACTTAATAAGTGATGAGTGGGCCCCACTATATCCCCTTAATGCATCGGTAGGTCTCATGAGACAAAAATAGTTTGGGTATTGGCTAAGACCTTACCCATTTATATATGTTGTCTTGGATGAAGCTTTGATGATATGTGTATGATATCTGACATTATTGATTCCCTCATTATGAGATTAGTTATTGATATTACATGTGATTATTTGACTAGTAAAATATCTATGGTTATGTTTTATAGTTAATGTGATTATTTATATGATATTATTTATTCTAGCCATATTACGCTCAAGTTATGTTAAATGGCATGTGTTTTAGTCATAACCCTTTCCTTAATGTTTATGCTTATTTTTTATAATAGATTCTGTTATACGATTAACCTTACGGATCATCTAAGGTCACCCCTTTTTTATGTTTTATTTTTTCTAAGATGCAAAGACGTGTATTATGACTAATATAAAGGGCTAATCTAGAATAATATTGATACTCTAAAAGGATTTACTATATTTTATTTTATAGTTTCATTTTTAATGTAATGTTCACATATGGAATCTAGATTTACAGAACTGGTAAACTGATTGGTCCCTCAAGACTTGATTCCTTTTAATCTTGACAATTTTATAAAATGATACATTATCTTTGGGATTTTGAGGCCAGATCATTACATATTCAATCAACTACATTAATCTAATAAAAATTCTAAGATTTAACTTCATTCTAGATATCCTCAATTGAGGCCCAATATTGAAAATGTAAAGAATATAACATTCCCTACAAGTTATGGAAATTATAAATTTATAATGATTCTATTTATTTCTACAAATTCCCTACTATATTCATTGATTTATAAAAAGTCATCTTTAATGACTACCTTTATTTGTTTATGGTAGTCCTTATAGATGATATTCTTATATATTCAATGGAAAAGTAAGAACATGTATATCACTTGAGAATTGTACTGAAGACCCTGAGGAAGGATAACTTATAAGAAAAATTTACCAAGTATGAATTTTACCTTTGGAATGTTTCACTCTTGGGTTATATAATCTTAGGTGAGGGTCTCATAGTGGATCCTTCAAATACAATAGTTATTTATAAATGTCATAGTCCAACCATGGATACAAAGATCTATAATATTTTTGGTTTTGATTGATATTATTAATGATTTTTTAAGCGTTTCTTGAGTATTTATAATCCATTCAACAATTTAACTTTGAATGAATATAAGTTCATTTAGATCGATGAATTTTAAAAAACAATCATGAAACTAAAGATATGTCTTTTCAGTGCACATGTGATTATATTACCCATCAATAGAGAAGGGTTTTTAATCTCTAGTGATGCATCAAATAATGGACTAGGATTTTTTCTCATAAATAATTATATAGTTATAGGTTATTACTCACACTAATTAAAGGTTAAGGAAAATAATTATCAAACTCATGATTTCAAATTAGTTGTGTTAATTTTTGTATTATATATACGATGGCGTTATATTTACTAATAAAGGTCTGATATATATAATAATCATAAAATTTTAATGTATATTTTCACAGTGAAATATTTGAATATGAACCATATAATATGATTTTATAAGATTAAATATTATGACTGTTGAATAAATTACCACCCTGGAAAAGTGAAAGTGGAGGTCAATGCTCTAAGTTGAATGAATCATGCATGGATATCTACAATAAGGATAAGAAAAGATCCAATATCATTGGATATGAATAGAATGGATTTGGAAGTCATGAAGGAAGGGGTTAAATTTTATCTTGCTAAAATGAATGTTCAACCATCTATTCAAGTGATGATTAAAGAGGTGAAAAAGGAAGACGTGGAGGTAAGAAATAACTTGAGAAATGTTTCTATGTATAAACGTTATTGTGATGGACTAATAAGGATCAATAACCTTATATGTGTTTTTTAGATACCATATTTTAAGAATGAGCTATTGAATGAGGATCACTATTCATCATTCTCTATTAATCCTAAAAGTGAGATTATTTATAGAGATATGAAAGAGTATTTCTGGTGGGAAAACATAAAGGTAGATATCAAAAAATATGTTTCTCAGTGCTTGGTATGTTTACATGTAAAGTTAGGGAGACATAAGTCTAATGGGATGTTACAACCATCACCTATACCATAATAGAAATGTGAAAATGTAACATTGTATTTTTTTGTTGGAATCTCAAAAGAATCTAAAGGGAAAAATGCTATATGGGTTGTAGTTAATCAACATATGAAGTTAGTACACTTTATTTCAATTAGATAATATTTATATATTGATTATATTCCTAGGTTTTAAATTAATTATTTTGTAAAATTTCATGGAGTACAATATTCTTTTGTATCTAATTAGGATCCAAGGTTTACCTCAAAGTTCTAGAAAAGACATCGATAAGATCTAGATATAGAGATAATTTTAAACACTGCTTATCATACTTAGTAATATGGTCATTCTTAAAGGACCATTGAAACCATATAATACATGATTATATATTTATCTATGTAATTAAAAGTGTTTTGGGATCAATAAATTCCTTTAGTGTAATTATCTTACAACAATATATTTGAATCGAACATTAAGATGGCACATTTTGAATCCCTATATGGAAAAAGTAATGAAATCCATTGTGTTGGTATTATTTTGGAAGAAAGAATAAATTGGTCCCTAAAACATATAAATAAATGGTAGAGAAGGTTATATATATTCATAAACACATAAGGGCATCATAATTTTGATAGAAACGTTATACCAACAATCATTGGTGACATCTAGAGTTCGAAGTTAGTGATAAGGTATTAAAAGGAATATATCCTTGGAATAGGGTTATGAGGTTTGTAAAGATAGAAAATTTGATCCCTTTATATTTTTTCCCTTCAAAATTATTGATCATATTGGGATGGTAGCATATCGTTTGGAACTTACACCAAATCTCTCTCATGTTCATGTTGTGTTCCATATATGTCTAATGAGGGAGTACACACCAGATCCTTAACATGCACTAAAATAAAAGTTCATACTATTTGAACAAGATCTCTCTTATAAAGGATAATTAAAGATATTCTCTATCATATAGAGAAATTTCTACGAAACAAGACCATTCACTTAGTCAAATGTTTTTGGGGAAATCATAAATTTTAGGAAGCTATGTGGGAACCCAAGGACATGATGATGGAGAATTATCCTCCTTAGCTTGTATCATAGTGAAAATTTTAAAGGGAAAAATTTATTTTAAGAGGGGTATAATGAGATTCCATGATATTTTAGGAAACATATTTTTATAAATAAATTTTATTTTATTGATATCTTGTGTTACATGCAATACCGAGTTTAAACAAATTGAGATATACTATTAAAATATTTTTATGTGGTAGTTTTCACCAAGAAATTATATTGGTGGGTACGAATACGAAAACCTAAATTATAATAATGTATAGTTAAATATTTATAAAATTAATCTATTGTTAATCAATTAATTAGAAATGAAAATATTAATTCTTTAAAAATAAAATTGTTAATTTTTTCTAAAAAATAGTTTTTGTGAGTGGAATCTATTTTATATTAAAAAAATAAATTTTTCACTTTTATTGAATGATTTTAATGAAATATAAATATGATATATTCAATAAAATATTTTCTCATTAATCTAAATTTTTTAAAGACATAGTATGTGAATAAATCTAGTTTTATGCTTAAAAATGTATATTTCTAAAAAGTGATTTTCACTGTGTTTTTCATGCCTCTTTTAAAACTAATTTATTACACTTATATAAATTTAATTTAATAAAATTTGCTAGATAATTTTAATTAGGGGGTTTAATTTTGGTAAACAAGTCATTTTTATCTTTATATTATGAATTGTAAACATGGTAACATTTATCAACTCTGTAAAGGGTAAATCAGGTTAATCTAGGTGAAAAGTGAGTGATATGGTCACAAGAATTCATAATAATTATTATTTAATGAATATAAATATACCCTTATCTCCTTAGTCTTGAAATATAATTCTCTAATGGAAAATTGTCCTAGAAATTGACCAATATAATATTTATATCAATAAAAGTTACATATTGTCACTCTCTTAGTTTAATATATATATTAAGTTTCCAAATAGGAAAAAAGAAAGTTATGAATGAATATAAAATTATATTTTGAGAATAATGATATTATTTTCATTATTGAAATTTATTTATTATTTTTAGTAATTATATAATTACCTTAATTTTTTATTCAATGCTTATGCATTAATTCTTCAATTAGTAGGAAAATATAATAAATGAAATTAAAAATATTAAAAGTATTATAATTTGAATTATTTATAGTGTTATGAAAATTTCATATTTTAATATGATGTATTATTGTTGTGTAAGACTATTATATTCAAATTAAAAATTTTATCAATGTATTTTAAGTAAAATTAATTGAATGGTTTCTAAATTTACATTAATGATATTTCATTAAAATAATATTTTATTAAATTATTTATAAATAGTTAAAATACTTAAATAGGATAGGGTAGGAAAAAATAGTTAATAAGGTCACTAATTGACCATATATGATCAAATTTTCACCTCATAATTAAATATTATAACCCTTTAAGAGTGATGATTTTGTTACCACGATTAAGGGTAAAATTAGATAACTAAAGGGTTAAACCAAAACGATAGGCTTTAAAACAACCCATAAACCTATCAAAATTTTATTGGTTGATGAGATTTAAATTAAATATTACCTTTTGTTTGATTCTATAACCTTTTGGTGTAATTTTATCTAGATAATATCTTTACTATATTTTAATTTCTTAAGAAATTCCAAGAGTGAACCTCATCTCACTAATAGAAGGGAACTTATTTCTCTTTATCACATTAGTCTGAGCTTCATATCTAGATAAAAACCCAAAAAATATCTTATAAACTATATTATCGAAATATATAGGTTTTGGAATTTAATGAAGACCAACCCTAGGGTCCTTAAGAGGAGATCTAATGGAGTTATTTTAAAGAAGAGGTAATCAACTTATCTGATCACTTTCTTTTAAATTATCCTTTTACTTAATATGAATATATTATATCATTAATTAAATAATATATTTTTTATAATCAACATACTAAAATATTAATATGATTGTAAAATAATATTTATTTACCCTCATTCCCATCAAATGGGAAGTGAAAGTATCACTCATTTGTATGTATGAATTACCGTATCCATGTAGAAATACAATCCATTTTTCATCAACATATTTCCTTACCTAGGTAATGATAGAATTCATGTCATACCCCCCATTGGTGGGGGAGGGTCCTTTGTCACATTTCAATGGTACTCAACCATTGAATTTCAGCCCTTTCTCAAACCCTGAATTCATCTCTCCCTTCCCTATGATCTCTCTTAGCCCAAATGTTCTAGATTTTTTTGATGGGTCCCTGTAGCTCTCAATTTCATATTTAGAGTTCACTAAAGATTTTCCCCTTTTTAATCTTACATTTAATTGATATTGACGCAATGTAGGACATCACTCTAATCCTTAGATTGATTTTGTTTGGATCCTGGATTTTATAGGAGAGAGAAATAGCTAGACTTCTCAACACCAAGCTTATCATGGTTAGGTTTCTTTCTAAATAAGATTTGATTCTGGCCTAGTTGAGCTCACTATAAATCTGAAATATATCTAGGTTATTTTTCTTCAAATGGTCATAGGAATTTTATATGGGTCGCGATTCTCCAACAGCCTGGATTTTTGTACGGTTTCCATACCTTCTGATACCCTTTCAAAATACAACTACTCTTTTTATTCTAGGAAACCATGTATAACTAAACTTGTGTTCATATTTTCAGACTATGATGTTTTCCATCCCATTTCACTGTGGATTTTTATTGAGAACGATGTGTCGAAGATTCCTCATAGATACTTTTGTGTGGCTATTAGTGAGGAGATTAGGTATAAACTATCGGTGATGTTTGAGTCTTGTTATGACTTATATTCTCTATGAAATCACATGGGTCATATGATTGAGGCTTGTAGTCATGGGAAGTTAGTTTAGAAGGAATCCATCTTGAGTGTGAGAAAATAGGCTTAGGTCCCTTCTGGGATACATGTTGATAGTGGTAGAGTCTTGAATGCAGAATGCAGTGAACCCTCTAAGAATGAGTTCGAAAATGTTTTTATTTTGAATTCCAGTTGGAAAAAATAGGTAAGGTAGAAACAAACAATATGTCTCCCTCCCAATCTGAAGGTCAAAGATTTCTTTAGTAGACTAGCAGGTGATCTTAAGGGATTGATTCATCCAGTGATAGTGTTTCCTCAAAGTAGTGAAGCTATCTTGGATGGTTTTATTTATCCAAATGATGAAACTAATCACTCAAGGATGAAAAGGAATATAGTGGAAAATCACTCTATGTTATAAAGGGATATAGATGAAACTAACCCTGAGATTGAAAGGGTTATTCTTATTAGTGAAAAGGAATCTAAAGTTAATTAGGTATCTATTTCTTCTCCAAATGCATATGCAATTTAGTGTGTGGTTAGGGAAGGAACTAACATGCATCCTCTGTTCATGGAGGTTGGTTTTATACAAACAACAGACATTGCTGTTGCATAATCAGAGCCAAAGGATGGTGAGTTTAGCTTATATGCACAAAATATTAATCTTGAGAAGGATATTCTCAAATTGTATAGTTCCACAAAAATTAATGATAAGTGGGAAATTTTTACTAATGATAAAAAAGTGATGGAAAGTTCCTCTGTTTAGACTTTAGAGAGTGGTAAAAACTCTTTTAAGTACATCTACACACATGTGAAGACACATATTATTAGAAATGAGGACTTTATATCTACTCCCTTGAATAGAAGTTTAACAAAATTCTACTGAATTATGCTAAATATTGTATCAACCAGATCCTCCTATAAGATGTCATTAAGTGTTTATTCTGATATCCAGAAAATCCTAAATCAAGGTAACTCTCAATATGAAGGAGAAACTGATGAGTATAGTCATGGGTATGATGTGTTTTATTATGATAGGTAATTTTGGTTACGTTGGATGCAGGCATGCTGTCTGCCCCATCTTATCACTTTACAGTCACTTTATATTTTAATAATTAAGGGTGACATTCCTGGTATGATATATATGAAATAATAATTCCTTTTGAATTGAAATATCATAACTAATTTCTTATCTTCTACACTATTGGAAAATAGTAATGTCGCACATGCGTACATGTATAATACCACCTCCACGAAGAGATGTGATTCATTTTTCACCCTCATTAAACATGGATGGTAATAAGGATGGATTCAATGAATATATATTATTTAAATTATATAATAATTATTCTTTAAAGGTGAATTATTATTTACCATTTTTTAGTTCCATCCATTGAAAAGTGAAAAAATTGTTCATGCATATATACAACCAACCATCTCCATAAACAATGTAATTCATAAATTTTATGGATGAATCTTAATATATATATAATTAAAATATTTTATATTTATATCAAGATTATTATTTTTTAAAATATAGAACCATAATCAATGTACAATGGTAGGGAATTCCATACTGAAACATATTTTAAAAATGAAGAAGATATCACCCAGAGTAGTAATTTTAATAAAATATTATTAATTAAATGGGGATATGATGTCACAAATACATCATACATGGTATTATAAATATGAATATTGTTCTGGAATATATTTATAATAACTCTATATTCATTATATATTATTTTGAATTGTGTACAAATAATGGTGGGACTGGAGGTAAGGGATTTTTGTTTCAATCCTTTTTTAATTGGTATTGTTTATGTATGAATTTGAATTGAGAAAATTATATAAACCTTTTATAATGAATCTATTTTAAAATTTTCTCATTATTTAATTTCTTGAAAATAAATTTTTTCGTTTCATTTTACTCACTTTAATTATTTAATAGATTGAAAGAGTGTTTTTGAGGAAAATCAAATTTATTTCCCTCTTCGGTCTAAAATCATATTTATTCCATATCCATATTTTCTATAAATATTTTCAAATTTTTTTATAAGATTAGTATATTAAGGTTTATTTTAATTTTTCCCATTATTGATTGTTTACAATTTTTTAAAATGGATATTCTTATTTCTTTCTGAATGCGGTCCTTTTTGAATTTTTTAGTAAAAGGGGGAAAATAATGTTTTATTTTAACTTATATGACAAGAAAGTAATTTTCAACCATTATGACCACTCAATGATTTTAAGATTCCTTTTAAAGTTTCCATAGTTATTTTAAAATAAAAACATTTCCATAATATTTTGAAGTTTTGTATATTTTAAATAATTTGTTTCAAAATTGAAATAATATTTTCGTTAAAATTGTTTTTAATGGAATTTATATTTATTAATGAAAACAACCTTTGGTGTTTATTATTTTTATTTAACAATATGATCTAATAGTACCACACTTATTATTTATTTGTATAGTTTAGGATCATGATGATGAGATATTTATGAAACTTATTTATTTTACAGGGGTTGGGCTATGCTGAGATTTTAAATTTTTTATAAGACCTTTTTTCTTTTCCTGGGTTATGATATAATTAATTTTTTATGATCTTATGGTACACATATGTATGGAGTTCATTATGTTATGGGTGGGGATAAAATTATGTAGAAATCTAGTTTTTTTGTGTAAATTATTATATTTCATAAGATAATTAAGGGAAAAAAATTTATGTGCTAGATCCATTATAAGAAACAAGATGATGTGTTGATCCATTAAATGGAACATGTGAATGTTCTTAATCTATTATAGGAAAAAAGTTGATGTGATTGATCCAATGTGGGGAATAAGTGTTGAGACCTGATCTACTATTATTTTATATTCTAGATAGTTAAAATTGGAATATGAAATTGATTCTATACATATGATTGTGCAACCTTTGATGGCATGAACTTATGGTTCATGATTTACTTATAACTATTTATAACTCATGGAATCAAGGTTTTGTAAATTAAAATGATTTATGTCAAGGCTCATGTTTATGATCTTTGATAGATGGGGTATGAACTTTGTAAATTGTTTTAATAATCTCATACCCTTATTCTTTGATCTGCGTACCACGCTTGATCTACGTACAATTATTGATTAGTTTATAGTGCCTACTCTTCATACCATGCCTGCTCTGCATACCACCCCAGCTCTAAATACTAGGCCTACTATGCATTCTTTTATTACTCTGTGTATCGTTCCTTCTTTGCTTACCACACCAACTCCATGTACTAAGCTTGATCAGTATACCGCTCCTCCTCTATGTACCACACCTTATCTGCGTACCTCATCTGCTCTGCATACCATATATATTCCGCATACCACCTCTCCTCTGCACACTGCCTCTACTCTATATTCAATGCCTGCTATGTGTACTACACCTTCTCTGAATACCACACCTACTCCACATACCACTTTTGCTCCACATACCGCTCCTACTCCATGTACCATTCCTACATTCTGCCTTCACATACAACCTTCGCATACCGTTTCATCCTTCTATGGACTTATTCATCAAATTCTGTGTAATATTTTATCTCCACATACCACTTTTTCCTATGAGAAAAATCTTCTGTGAACTACTTGTTCCAATTTTGCGAACTGTTTCTTCTTTCGTGTAGTACTTCATCCTACGCGGAATCCTTACAACATACCACTTTCAGACTTAGCCATGTTCTTCCATAGTAATGATATGTTATTATCAAATTCTCTCTAACATAATGATTAGATTAACACTATTTATATAGGAAAATTACTTCACAAATTTTTCTAATCGGTTTTACCCAAATTTTTAATGTGGTACAAACTTCACTACATATTGAACTCCATCCATGTGTGGTAAGCCTACACTACGTACCACTCCAGTTTCACGAACTGTATAGATATTTAAAACCTTCAACCGTGTACCAATAACCTTCCATGTACCTTAAGACTATCGGTCTGCGTACTGCATCTCTTCCACCAATGAAGAGACATCCCGCGTACTGCAACTCCTTCCGTCGTGAACCATTTTAGGTATCGTAACCTGTTCTGTGAACTGTCCCTTATACCTTTCCTGATACATGGTACGAAGCCACAAATCATTCCCGGACATGGTACGCGGTCCATTATATGAGGTATGAAATTTTGTTCCTTTGCTAATTTTCTTCACCGTTCTGCATCTCATTCACTCTGATGTAGAAATCCTACCATTTCCAAAAACAAAAATCCCGATTTTGAGGCTCAAAATTTTGGAAAACACTAGGAGATGACACCATCATAAATATCTACTTCGGAAATAATAACCATTCTTCTTTAACATTATTTTAGATTCTTCAAAAGCTAGTGGATTTCATCAGTAACTCCTTTCACCGTGATATATACTCTTTGAACGATCAGTTCTAGCATCATCAGATTCTCTAGGGAATGTACTGCAACGTCCATGTCTTCCATCAACATTAGTTATTTTTATCAACACAGAATATGATTGGAATCATCTTCTCAGATTATTATTATTATTCTTAAATCTTCAAATCTCAACATGATCCCTAATACAATAATTTATGTCTCTTGAAGTAGGATCTTGTATGGTCTCTTTGAATTGTCAGATGTTGCATGATCAATTTATAACTTTATGACATTAAACACTCTATGAGATGGTTTTATTGTTGTATAAAATGTAATATATGGTTTCATGGTTGTAGAAAATGTAACACCTTTGATACATGTACATTGAACTTAATATCAATTCATCAATCATCTAAATTACCACTCTAAATAACATTGGAGTTATTTTTGATCCCCTTATTAATTTTGATCTTTATTGAAAACTGTTGACAACAAATACAACCTTATACACAAAGTGGTACAAAAAATAAACCCTTTGTATTTTTTTTCAATACCTCAATGTTCACCTTAAATGAATGGGTCAATATCAAAATGGGAATATTCTCTATCCCCCTTACTTTCATTTCAATTCTCCCCCCCTTATTAACATGAAATACAAAGTTATTGGAGAAAGGGTATCAATCCACACATAAGAAATGTGCCATCAATCATTTAACTCTAAGTCTAATTGACCAATGCTCAGTGTATAAAATATGAGGATTTGATTTACACAACAATGTTGTCCATTATTCACTTGATCATGATACCACCTGAGATGAGAACTCATGTACTTTGTCTTCAAGGGGTTTCCACTTTCATTCTAGGATAATGAAATTGAATGTGATAGGGAATAATAAACCTGAAACTCCTTTTCCAATGACATGTTTTTCAAGTAATTTTCAGAGTAATTGAATTTAATACCAACTGATGTTGATACTGATTGAAATAATAATTCTTTCAGCTTCTTCATTTGTCTCCCCCTCAAAGAAAAACACTCCTCATCATCTTTATAAAGGGTGATCCTCATTCATTTTAATCTTTTAATATCAGTTGAATAATCTTCAAAGGATGTAAAATTCTTTAGCTTAGCTATAAAGAGTTGACAGCATTCGCTAATTCTCAGGTTCTCCCCCTGAGATCATGCTTCACCTTCAATTCCCTATATTATGAGAACCAATAAAATACACAAATTATTAAGAGAATAAGGTGGTTCCTACTTTCATCTACAATGTTATCCAGAAGGCGGAGATTGTTTTCTCAACCAAGATGATCTATTTTCTCAAGTCTTCATGCTCGCACATCTGAGCATCATTTCTGATCTGTGATGATGTGGCATAGATCTCTTCACAATATCTTTTTATTTGCATAGAGAGTTTTTCTTCTTAACATGTATCATTAATGATACATTATTACTCCTTTTAAGTACTACTTCATTCTCTGATATTAAGGTTGGGCATCCTTTTTTAATGTGACCATATTTCATACATCCCCCACACAAAAATTATTTAACATGTGTGTTTCCTCTGGTTTTCACTCTCTCATACACTTTATCTTCATCATGTGAAAGTTTTCCTTTTACTTTAGCACTATCCTTGGTCTTTTCATCTTCACATTTTCCCATTATTTCCAAATCTTCTATAAAATGTCCAACATGTCATTTGGAACTATTGCGGTAGTTTTGGATCATACACATGGGTTCATATGAGTTTCATGCATATTACATTCTCTTTTGGATGATCTTCCCTTTAGTTTTTTGGATCTAAAAACTAGGGTCTTCTCGTCTTCCCTACTTGAGATATTCTTGGGGAATTTTTTATTCACAATATTCTTCTATATTATTCCCAAGAAAGGTTCTTCATACATAGCTGGTGTCAGAGGTCTTCTTTTCTTATCAATGAT
Organism: Viscum album; assembly: GCA_963277665.1. NCBI lineage: Eukaryota > Viridiplantae > Streptophyta > Magnoliopsida > Santalales > Viscaceae > Viscum > Viscum album. The sequence continues at coordinate 74,419,156 of OY728166.1, read as the reverse complement.
GAAAGCATGTTGAGATGACCATGTACCTCCCATGTGACCACTGCCAGTTCATATATAATAGATGTTATCCATAATTCCAAATCTATTTTCCATAAACAGATACTTATGGACTTGAGGATGTTTCTTCTTCTTCTCGAGCTTTCTTCCCCATGAGGTAGGATTCCTTTGTGATTTTACATTATGAGTATTGAACCAACAATTTATTGAATAGTGCACAAATTTTTTACCGCACCAACATTGACCCACAAATCTTAATTTATTTGTCTTATGTTTATGGTCTATCTTTTTGAATTGTTGTGAATTTTGTGGAGAACCACCTTCCATATTTTTATTACTATTTACCCTAGACATTGTGATAGGTAACTCCTTACCTTTCTTCATCCATACTTGTTTTTAATTTCTCTTACATCCTGCACTCCTTTTGGAAACATATTTAGAAACATGAGTAAAAGTCAATTTGGAAGTTATCTTATTATTTTAAGCTACTTTTGATAGATCAATGAGTGAAGGAATTATCTTCTTATCACATGTTAGAGGACTTTTGACAATGGAATCCTCCAATGAGCATTGAGTACCAACAGCAGTTGATTCATTCTTTTGTGAAGTATCAATATGTGTCTCCTCAATATTGGTCAACTGAGAATCCAATTATTGACATTTTCAATTGATAATACCTTTTAATCCTCAATCAGAGTCATATTATCTTCACAAGCCATCTTCATTATAACAACTCTTTCTTTATGCAGCTTCATTTTATTCAAAATCAAATAGTCATGTTCTTTGATTTTATTGGATGTTTCTTAAAAATATAAACTCTTGAATTCAATTCTCTTCTTTAGATCGTCATCAAGTACATGGATATTTTATTCTAAAGTATTATTGACTCTTTACTTTTCTTCAAAGGCCTTAATCTATTTGGTGAGCTTTACACATTTAATAATTTTTTCTTCAAAGCCCTTTTCAACATTATCATCTTCTTTTTCAAATTGGGTGATCTAAAGCCTACTTATGTTGAAATATTCTACCAAAAACAACAACTCTTTCTTTAGGAATATCACGTAGATAGGTTCTTAATTTCTACTGATCACTTGATATAGAAGTGTCTTCCTTTCCAATGGTAAAATCATAAGCTACTAGCTCTTTACATTTCAATCATGATATTTCTTAATTATTGGAAGAGCATGGAGAACCAGAAACTAAATCTTTTTTGGACATGAGGGACTTCTTCAACTGCTTCTTATCTTTCTTTTTCCTATTTGTCATAACCTTTCTAAATGTAGAATTCTGCTAAAAAATTATTGAATCTTTATCAATACTACACATCATTGTTGAATTTAGGAATGAAACTCGAATACTATTATTAATGGAATCACTATAGAGTATCTAACGTATGTGAAACGTTTCCCTTTGATACCAATTGAAGGACCCTAGACCACCTAGAGATAGGGGAAGTGAATCAGTGTGTCCACTTTTTCTCTACTTTACTGGATCTTATTCCCACATTGGTAGGAACTTGTTTAAACCTGTATGATAGATATGTACAAAAATTGAAACATTCACATGCCTAAGGACAAAACCAAACTTTTGACATGGTTCACCACTATGGGATATGTCCAAGGAGCATAAGCCAATAAGTTTCCAACCAAACCAAATTCCAATAATCTTCACTGGCTATGGATTATAAAGGTTTAGTCACAGTCACTCTAGACAATATATACTATCTTTACAAATGTTAAGGGATATCCTATTGCTTCCCTTAGATCACTTCTATTGACTCCCCTAGCTCACTACCTTGGGAGAGGTCTCACTCAGTTTATCGACATGAAGGTCACTTCAATAGATTGGAATGAAAAGTCTTTGTCTCTATTCAGAATGAGACACTACTTGCATAAAAGTCATGAATTGATGCTCTTTCATAATCAGTTTTCTCATTATGTGAAATTTCTGAATGCACTAGAACTTCCTTTTGTTTCGTTAGACTGAAAAACTCCCTTTATGATGTTTTTGTTTCAGCAAACTATCCTCAATTCTGCACACTGTCTCTGATATGCATATCGTGCCTACTCTACATACCACACCTTATCAACGTACCCTTCCTCATATGTATACCATGCCTGCTCTACGTACCATGCCTGCTCTATGTACTAGTCCTTCTCTTCCTACCGTTCCTAGTTCATGTACCTTGCCTCCTCTGCGCACCACGCCTGCTCCGCGTACCGCCTCTACTCCGCATACCGCCTCTCCTCTGCATACTGCCTCTGCTTCGTTTACAATTTCTATTTTGTATACCATGCATGTTCTATGTACTTCCCATGCTTTGCATACCGCTCCTACTCTGCATACCACACCATCTTTTCACCTTCACATATCGTTTCTTCCTTCTCTAGACTTCTTCTTCAAATTTTGCGAATTATTTAATATCCTGCATACCAATTTTTCCTATGAAAAAACTCTTATGTGGACTGCTCCTTCAAATTTTGCTAATTATTTCATCTTTCTCATACCACTTCTTCCTATGTATAATCCTTCACATGTACCTCTTTCAGACTTATCCATGTTATTCCACAATGATGATATTTTCTAATGAAATTTTCTCTAACTTTTTTATGGGATTAGCACTCCTTATATAAATAAATAACTCCACAAATTTCTCTAATCTTTTTTACCCAAATTTTCAATGTGGGAAAAACTTTACTACATACTGAACTCCATCCATGTACGGAAAGCCTCTACCATGTACCACTCCAATTTCGCAAACCGCAGTAATCCTGTGAACCTTCATCTGCATACCGTTAACCTTACACATACTATAATCCTTCCAATATACATACTGCATCTATTATGCAAACAATGATCCATCCAGCGTACCACAACTCCTTCCTCCATGAACCATTTTTGGTACTGCAAACTATTTAATGAACCTTCCCACATACCTTTCCCGCTACATGGTACGTGGCCGCGAACCATTCCTGGATATGGTACATGGTCCATGCTCTAATTTTTGTTTCTTTCTTCCCTTTATGATTTCATTATACATTCTGCATCTTGTTCACTCTGATGCAAAAATTCGTCCATTTCTGAAAACAAAATCCTGATTTTGAGGTCCAAAAATTTTCCAAATAGTAGGAAACGATGCCACCTTAAATATCGACTTTGACAAGAACACCCAAGCATCTTCACTGTCATCTGGCTTCTTCAAAAGTCAGTTTGTTTCATCAGGAAATCTTTTAGCTATGATATATACTCTTTGAATGATCAGTTACAACATTGATAGATTCTCTAGGGAAAGTACTGTATCTTTTTTATCTTCTAGAAATGTCAGTCTTTTCATTCATCACTGAATATGAATTCCATCATCTTCTCAAACTTTTATGATCATTCTTAAATATCCAAATATCCACATGATCCATCATAAAATAATTCATGTATCTTCAAGTAGGCTCTTGCATGGTCTCTTTGAATAATGATATGTTGCAAGATCACTTTATAACTTCAATCCCTTAAACACTCTATGAGATGGTTTCATTGTTGTAGACATTGTATGAGACAATTTAATTATTGTAGACAATGTATCACCTTGGATACATGTACTTTGAACTTATGATCAGTTCATCAATCATCTGAATTACCACTCTCAATAAATTTGGATTTCTTCTTCATATAATTCTTTATTTTTATTATCATTAACAAATGTGGACAACATATACAACCTTATACACAAAGTGGTCCCAATATGACCCAATCCTCCTCGGGTAAATCAGGTTTTCCCTATATTATGCATGACTCTATTTTCAAAATATATAGAAAAATAAAATAGTTTTTTAAAAATTTAAATGAAAATATTTCTATATAGGTACATTTCCATGTTAAACAATCTTTAAATTATGGTGACACTTTTAATCTTGTTTGTTATCCTTTGATATTATTATTGATTCCATGACATATACCTTTACTTTCATTAACCTTCCTTCGGCTAATCATGTTTTTCCTATAGTGTGACTTCCACTTTATTTTCAAAAATATTAATATATTGAATTTATGGTTTTATAAATCTCAACAGTATGACTTTTTATAAGTTTATTTCAATGCCAAACCATATTCAAATTATGGTGATATATTTAAGAATGTCTATTAATATTTGTAATTATTATTTTGTCATTCCATAAAACTTTACTTTGTTAATTGTTAATATATTATTTATTTTTATATTTTTAGGATTAATATTCATGTTTAAAGATTTTGGTAAAATGTGAAATTACTTATTTTAATATATAAGGAACACAAAAATCAATTGTTATGGTAATGTTACTCGGAATACCATTGATTATTTATATCATTTCTTGCATGAAATGTGTTATATTCCTGTATTATATTTTCATTAATATATTATTCATTGTTGGTCATGTGTCTTGTAACTCCTTATTTTAGATTCAATATGGTTATATCCTTACTTTATATTTTTATCTAGAATTACTGATAATACAATGAAATATACGAAAATTTCATTTTAGAGGTTGTAGAATTGGAGTGGAATTAGATGGGTAAAATAGATGGGAAATAGATTAATTGAACACTTTATAATAAAATAAAATTTCTTAAATGAGCCAATTTTTGAAATTATAACTATATAAAATATAGAACCATGTTTTTCTAGGAGCAAGTAATTAGGTAACTCTGTTAAGTATGTATTAATGGTTATCCCACTAAGTGTCTTAAGGAATAACTAGTTGGGGAATATTCTTTCATGTTAATAAATTCCCATATATGTTATTTTTTCTTATAATTATCTTATCAATCACTTATTTGGATTTCCATACCAAAGGTATTTAGAATGGTTATGATGGGTAGTTCTTAGTGGGATGATCATTTTATTTTTTGATTTTTTATTTCTCTTAAGGTTCTTCTTTTAGGTCTTTATGGTTTTAGGCTAGATTCTTCATGTTATTTTATTATGAGATATATAGATAGAAATGTTTTTTTGGTTAGGTAGATGAACTAGTGGTATTTGAGATCTAGGGAATGTGATACAAATTTATCATAACAAGATAGAGGGTATTACTCGGGTGACATATTGATTATAAGGAATGTGAAATGGTGTGTCTTTGAGAGTTACTATTTATCCTTTAATGGTTAATGTTAAGTTAGGAACATAGGGTATTTTATGGTATTTAATTATGATATATAGTCTCATATGGGTGTAATACATTAGGAAAAGTGCCATAGTATTATGTGGTACTCAATGTATTACTGAAATAGTTGACTCATGTAATCCATTTTTTTGATGTATTTTTAATTAAATATCTTGTGAATAGTAGGAAGAATTATATGGTGGATTTTACTATACATTAATTTTCCATTAATTTTTTCTATTGTAAGTGTTCCATAGTTTGATAAAAATATTTTTTAATATGTAAATAGATTATTATTTTTGGTTATGAAAATTTTAGGGATTGTATTATATTATTGAGGGGTATATCTATTTACAGTAGAAACCCATAACATTTATGGTTTGACATAATAACTATTTACTATCATACTTATATTTATATAATGTATTTAGATGTTATTATTAGATAAGATTGGTATGACTCTATATGTTGATGTTGTTTTTCTCACATTTTTATATATTTTTTGTAGGTACCTTGACAATTGATTATGATTCCTACATGTTATATTTCTATACCTATTGGTTATTATGAATATATTTATGTATATATTATTATAACATTTTAATCCATTGATTAAGTGGTTTTTAGTGATGCTAAAAGTGGTGTTTTTTGTGTACCTAAGAAACCCATGGATATATATATATGTGTGTGATTATCTTTCTCCCTAAGAGGATAGAGAGGTCTCTTACCTGATGATGTATATATATATAGATAGGTATATTTATTTTTTGCATCCTTTGAAAATATATTACATATAAACTAGGATATATATATGATAATTTTCCTTCATATGAGGAAGGCGGCCTAATAGGGAAGGATGGATATGAATATATACATATTTTAAACCTATAAGGAATTATATTATAAGGGTTCCTAGTGGAATACATGTATAATTGTTATGGATTCTGATAGAGGCTCAAAGCATGTTTGAATCCCCATTGTGGTGTATAAGTTATCCTTTATACTATTGTGATTAAAATTTTGAGTGATATGTCGAATTATTTTCCTATTTATCTATTAAAATAGATTTATTTGTAGTAACACCCAAATATTTTATTGTATGTATCTTTTTAAATTAAATTAATGTATTTAATAGCTTGCGTTTCGCACAACATTGAGTTCAAATGGATGGAGATATATTATTTTGTGAATGTCAGACCCAAGGATATAAATTTGTGGAAATAAAAGGTTCTAACTATATTTTGAAAAATATATTATTTTTAAATTTATAGAATAAATTCCTTGGTTATTAAATTATTAGGAATAAAAAAATGAATAATAATAATAAAAGAAGTGTTTTTTGAATAATAATTATTGCATACATAATATATTTATAAAATAAAAAATAGAATTAGAAACTATCAGTGTATGATTTTAGTGAAATGTAAATATTATATATTGAATAAATTATTTTAATATTCAGATAATATTTTTACTATTCTTAATATTAGAAAAAATGTAGTTTTATTCTTAAAAATAACATTTTCAAAAATGATATTTTTATTGAATTTCCCACAATTATTTTAAAATTAATTTCTACCACTTACAGGTATTGAATTTTATAAAATGAATAAAATATTTAAAATGAGGAGGATCAAATTTGGTAATTGGTCCCCCTTTATCTTTGGTCAAAATTAATTGTAACCGTGGTAAAATTTATGACTTTGGTAAAGGGTAAATTTGGTTAATTTACGTTAAAACTAAATGATAAATACATAATTATTCATCTTAATTATTATCAAATTAAGATTATTCTAACCCTATCACAATAGGAAATTATTTGAGTTGTTAAATGGATGTTTCTCCATAAGAGAAACATATATATTATTTAAATCAAAGATAGTTACAACAGTTCACTCTCTTTGTTTTTAATATCTTTTATATGTCCAAATAGGAAACAAAACAAGATATTAATGAACATAAATGTATTTTTTTAGATTTATAAAATTATTATCCTTATATAAATTAATTTTAAATTTATATAAATTAAATAATCACCTTAAAATCTTGTGAACTTCTAATATAGTATTTATTTAATTAAAATAAAAATATATATTTTTTTAAATATTAATTTTATATAATTTGAATGATTTAATGTGTGAAATGAATTTTATAGAGATATATGAATCATTATGGAGGTTTTAATAAATTATATTCTAATTCCCCCATTTTGTTGATGTATTTTAAGTCGAATTTAATTAAAAGTTTCAAATTTGACATTAACGATAATTTAAAAAGTATAATGTTTTATTAATTTATTTATTATTCCTAAAAATATTATATTCATACATGTGAATTAAATATAGTTTAAAATAATAAATGTTCCATATATGAGTCATTTTTCCATTTATATTAACATTATTATCACTTTATGATTAAAACAGTGGGTACCAAAATTAAGGTAAAAAATAACTAACCAAGGGGTTAATCAAACTGATAAGGTTTAAAATGACCCCTAAATGTAAGATCCTGGTTCTTCATTAAGGTAAATATCATGTTTTTTCCATCAACTCTCTATTTAATTTCTTAAAATTGATTAATTTGAATACTTGTTTGGGTCATGGAGGTCTTTGAGGTTTTTGGGGCTAGTCTGGAGATGAAAACCCATGTTTTTGGTGGAAAGAGGTGGCTGCATGGTTAGAGAAAACCATGCAGGTTTGGCCGTAAGGCTTTGCAGTCGGGCCTAAAATTTTAGCAAACATGACATAGGATTCTATATGGTTATTGGAATGTTCATGAAAATCGTTTTGAGTAACCATGTGCTATGCCTAGACTTATAGGATGCCCTGCACGACTTCCGCACAGTTAGACAAATCAGGTGCATAAACTGTGAGACCCAGATATTTCATATAAAATGACCATTTCCCCTAAAATGTTTTTTTTACCTTAAGTTTATTCTTATCCTCCCATCATACATTTTCCCATCACATTAGGAGATCTCATTGGAAGCCAAATCTAGGATTTGAGCTATGTTCTCCGTCCAACCTCTGAATTGAGTGTTGTTCATCTCCTTGGATCTAAAAAAGTAAGTCTCAAATTCCTTTTTATCCATTCTTGGTTCTTTGGAACAACAATTTTGCTATTTTTATTTAGCCTCATATTCTATAATATCCCATTTTTCATCTATTATTCAGATTTCTCCCAAACCAGGATGAATCAGATCTTGTTTCTGGATGAGCTATCTAGAACGAGCCTAAGTTAGTTGGTCTCATTCCTTTCGTTGATTGTCAAGCTATTTATATATACCAGAGTGACACACACCAATTTTTGGGATGTCAACATGATTTATAATGGTTCTTTTTTTGTTTTATATTATTTTTAGGTAATGGAATAAGTGTTTTAAATCTTTTATCAAGTTGTATACCTAGGTCAAGGTCCACACCGTGGGTGAGTTCTATTGTACAACCTTTTATGGAAGTTCTGACCATGATTCCTATGAGGCATGCCTTTCATTCCAACTCTTGGGTTGTTAAAATGAATCATTATTATTAAATGAAATTGAAATAGTGATAAATTTTAATTGATTTTGTTAAGGTTATGGTATATTTGACTGGGCCATTGACCCTTGTATGCCTATTCTTGTTTAAGAATGTTTGGAATGTTTTTCATCAATTGTGAACCTTCCCACGTTAGTTATTCAATGTTAAATCCATGTAATAGTTTTATTTTTATGTGATTATTGTTATGCTAATTATTCCGATGTGAGTAAATGAATTGAAAAGCCTTATAAGGTTTGTCCTTTCTTGATACCCCCTTTAGTGGGGAATTATATTAGATTCTTTTGGGGTTCTGACATTAGCATGCCCAATGAAATGTTTAATTGAATATTTAATGATTAAATTTTAAATATCATTGGTCGAATCACATATTCAGATTAGAATTCCATGGATGGGATCATATGACTATTTTACCCTATACCTTGGGTTAGTCATGGATTCAGTTTAGAATACCATGGATGGGCTCAAAGGGATTATTATGTTTAAGTCGTGAGTGAACCATGGATTCCATGGATGGGATCATAGAGGCAGTAATTAAATTTCAAGTGAATCATGGATACCTATAGGATTTTAATGGATGTGCTGAAGAGGAATTGACTATATGTCATGAGTGATAATTGGTAATTTCTTATAAGTATGTCAAATACATACTCAGTTGAAACAAACTTATGCCACTCCTAGAGTGATACCAGATTCCTAAGAGGTTCATCGGGAAGTTATCATTGGGTGTTGGTAGAAATTGCACATGGAGTGATAATTGAAATTCAATTTATGAATTTTATTGATGGTCCCAGATTATAAAATTTATATTGAAATGAATTGACTTATGAAATTACTTCCACGACAAAGCACCTGTTTGGATTCTATCTTCTCTTGTATAGTTTAGATCACATTTTGAGACATCTATTATGCTTAAAGTTATACGAGAGTTGCTGAGCATGAGTTGGATCTTGATACTTTTTAAATTTAGTAGAATTTAATTATTAATTGAATAAGAAATGGATATAAATGGAAATCAGTTCTAGTAGGACTATCTACTTTTGAGTACTTACTAGCTTACTAATTTCACTGTTATACACTTCCTGTTATATATATATTCACTAACATATTGGAACAGACCATGGGTATTTTCCTACTAAGATTTAGTCTCACACCTTGTTTAGGTCATGTTTTGGTCCCAAACAGATTATATGATTTCAAGTGTTGATAAGAGAAAGCTCCCTCCTATAGGTACATGATATGCTACTTAGGAGCATGAGAGCATGGGACCAAGCCAATTCTTGTGATGCTTATGAGATTTCTTTGGCTTTTTTGTACTTTTAGAACTTTCATTGAATGAGGCTACAATGTTGCCTATTTTGGTTGTTATATTAGAAACATGTTACATGTAGCATTATATGTTGTATGATATGGATTATAGTTATTTATACTATGAGTATGCCACTATTTAATTCTATTTTATGGTAATAATACTTCCAATATTTCTATATTATTCCACTATTTTACACTCTGCTAATGATGGCGTAGTCTCCCCACTATCACACATAGGCCCTCACTTCTATTTGACAGCCTTTGGTATTTGGGGAGATGCATTTGAGGCAATGTAGCCAACCGAGCTCGAGGCACTATTACGTGGAATCTGAGTTCAGGTCATTACAAAGTGGTATCAGAGCCTTCATTTGTAGTTCTCATTATTATTTGGTGATAATGAAAAGAGATAGAAATAAAATGGGATTTGGTGATAAGATGTGCCCAGGAGTAGCTACTACGCGTATTGGGAAAACCAATTTCCCTCGAATTGAATTGTGTTTTTTGTATTTTTATCTATTATATTTTATTTAATTTCATTATTGGGTCACACAATTGTATTTTTTATGTTATTATTGATATTATTTTTGGTTATATATTATGTTTTGACATTATGATATGAGGGTATTCCATCTCATACATCATATAAGAACTTGTTAGATATCACATGTCACACATTATTATTATGCCATTTAGAGAGAATTATCAATTGCATGCAATTTTGATAGAGTAAGTGATAGATATGCCTACTGTTGTGAATGGTATATTGGTAAATGTTATGGTATGGATTGGATGGATGGAAAGCATTAGTCCTTGAGGTGTATGGGCCCCATTGGATCTGAATTTTTTGGATCATGTTGTGGCCATAAATTTAATTATTTTATGATGTGCTATATGGGGATTCCAATCTTTGAGTCATGGGGAGTACACACCGCCATAGATTAGAATTCGATATACCATTAGAATACCATATGAGAGGGGAGTGTGTTAAATTTGAAATGGTTTTCAATTATGGATATGAGTGTGAGATCGGTTTGAAATGAAATGGACTTTTATAGAGAACTTGACCCAAAAAAACTTAGTAGTGGGATTTTGGTAGTATCTCTCATTTATTTGGATCCAAGACCAGACCCATGGGGTAGGAAGTGGGTTGAGTTCTGAGAGGAATATTTGAATTTTCCTATTTTGTATCTATGATTTTGGGGAGAAAACTTTGAACCCAATCATGAACTAACGCATGTGTTTGGCATTGTAGAGTCACGCCACCCTAACTACCTAAAGAGGTACACCAGGATGGTGGTGATGATAATACCCTGGAGGTGGTAGGACAAGAGCTACTAGTGAATCCTGTAGTTATTCTAATTCTGTCACTAGCTATTATATCAGACTCATGTGTTGATAGATAGTTCTGTAAAGGCTTTATGAGGTTCATGCAAACCATTCAGGGAGCACCAAAGCCTGTCATGTCTATGGAAAAGCTGACACGAGTGTTCTAGAAGTATCATATGCCCATTTTTTTTGGGGATGTATTACCATAGGATGAAGAGTCATGGCTATAGTCCATGTTTTTTTATATTAAAGCATTTAGAGATGACTCATGAGAGGAGGATAAATCTCACAACGTATATGCAGTATGATTCCACTAAGAGATGGTGGGATGTTATCACTCAGTAAGAGCATCATTTAGATATTGTGTGGGGATTTTTTATGATAGTATTCTATGATTACTAATATCTCGAGACACTGAGGTCCCATAGAAAATGAGATTTTATGCATCTAGAGTAGGACACACTGTCCGTTTTGGACCACGTGACATGTTTTATTGAGCACCAGTGATTCACATCGATTCTAATGGGTGATGATTTACTGAAGGATATATGATTTGAGGATGGTATCAGATATGACATCCAATAATAGGTAAATATATTTAGTATTACTACTGTATATGTTATAGTGAATCTGGTGCTGATCACAGAGCGTAATATGAGGTAATATGGATGTATGAGCTAGGGTGGTTCAGCACCTAGATTTGGTACTGTCACGAATAGTACTAAGATGTGATGCCTGGAGCTTCCTCATAGCGATACAAGCAGTTAGAACATATCCATAGGTAGATAATTGAGGTGCTACTAGTGTGGTAGGATGGGGAATATGCATACACAATGTCTTCTAGAACCAACTGAGTGCAGATATTGCAGAAATATGGTCCATCGAAAAAGTTTTTGTAGGACTTTTCCACCCGAAGCTAGTGAGAGAGGGTCTACACCGACTAAATGTTCAGGAGTGGGGTTTTTGGATTCCCACCAGACATAGATATGGATTGCATCAGGTCATTTAGGCTGAGGTTGTGGTTTTGGTCATGGTAGCTAGACCCTAGGATCACAGAGACAACAGGGTGGATCAGCTCAGGGTAGCTAGTCAGTGTCACAAGGTCATGATATAAGCCATAATTATGCATTGCAAAAGACCCAAGAAGAGTAGGATAACAAACCTTCTACTATCATAGGTACTATTCTTGTAGAATTCATTTTAGCTTCTACACATTTTGATATAGGGTCTTCACATAGTTTCATATTTGTGCATGTTATGGAGATCCTTGGGATTTGTATTTTTACTTCTAATAACGTTATGATGCTAGACACACTGTTAAGAATGAGAATAGAAGGTGTGTGTTTGTGCAGGGAGATTCCCCTTAAGGTTGTTGGGTGTTTCTTTGTATGGGATCTATACATCATTGAGATGACATGTTTTGATATCATTCTCGGAATGGACTATTTGGTTCTATTTCAATCCTTTTTTTTATTTCTATCACCGTAGGGTGAGTTTCACATCACCAAAGGGTAGGAAGTTTCCATACAAAGGTGAATGGGATGTCTAGGAGAGTCGAGCTGGACCCAAGAATTGTGGTTTGGGAGGGATGACAACCCATATTGTCTGTTTATATCTAGATGATTAGGGAACATGTCAGATTGATTTCCCTCCGGTAGTCAATTGTTTCAGGGATGTTTCCCCAAATGACATTTCAGGATTACCTTTGGTGAGAGATGTAGAGTTCTCTAACAAGATAATTCCAGGATCTTCCGCATTATCCATTCCACTTTATAGGATGACTACAACAGAGTTGCAAAAGCTCAAGAGTTAGCTATAGGATTTAGAGGCAAAGGGTTTCATCATAACCATTACATCTTGGCAGTGTTCACCAGTCCTTTTCATAAAAAAGGTGGATGAAAACATTAGGCTATGTGTGGATTATCAGAAATTGAACTAGTTGATAGTTAAGAACTGGTATCGTCTGTCATGGATAGATGATCTATTTGACCATTTATGAGGAGCTCAGGTTTCCTCAAAGATATATTTGAGATATGGTTATCATAAGGTGCATGTTAGATCATCATACATACCTCACAAAACCTTTTAGAGCAGATATGATTTGTATGATTATTTGATTATGCTATTCGGTCTCACGAACACACTAAAAATCTTTATGGCACTGAAAAACCATGTGTTCCATCATTATCTTGACTTGTTTGTTGTGGTTTTCATGGATGATATCTTAGTGTATTCTCATAATCTATATGTCGAAGACAAACATCTTGAGATCATATTGAGTACATTGTGAGAGCATTGGTTATATTCTATACTCACAAAGTTACACTTCTAGATGGATTAGATTCTCTTCCGGGGTCACATCATCTCTAAGAGAGGAGCATCAGTAAACCCAGAGAAGTTGAGAGAAGTATTTTTTTGGGAGCATCCCATGAATGCCTTTGAGGTACGAAGTTTCTTAGGGAAGGTGGGATACTGTAGGAGTTTCATACAAGGCTTCTCATATTTAGAAGTACCATTTATGAGATTGAATATAAAGGGAGTGAGGTATGTATTTTCATATTACTATGAGATAGCCTTTCAGGAGCTGAAATGGAGATTGGATTCAGTGCAGAAACTTTTTTTTATGGAGCCTGAAAAAAGTTACAATGTGTACTGAGATGCATCAAGTATTGGGTTGGGTGCCTTTCTAATGTAGGGGGATCAAGTCATTGCATATGGGTCTAGATAGTTGAGGCCACATTGGCGGAATTACCCGATGCATGATATTGAGTTAGCTATAGTTGCTCACACATTATGTTTTTGGAGTCATTACTTATTGGAGAGTGTTTTTTGGTGTTCATAGACCAAGAAATCCTTAAGTACATATTAACACAGCATGATCTGAATATGAGGTAGAGAAGGTGGGTGGGATACCTTTAGTATTTTGAATTTGAGATTTCCTACATGTTGGGTAAAGGTAATGCAGTGAATGATGCATTGAGTTCGAGGATTTAGATATAAGATTTACATCAGGATAATAGTGAGTGGAAGTTTATAGATTTTTTCTCTGAGATGAACATGAAGGTTCATGATAGATAGGGATAAATGTTTCTTTAAACCTTATATGTTACCTTTAGCCTACTGGAAAGAGTAAGGATGAGGTAGAAATTAGATTATAAATTATTAGATCTATGGGAGAGTGTGGAATGTGAGGGGCCTACTCTTGGTTGGACTGTAGGTAAAGGTGATGTTCTACATTTACATGGTCACATATGAGTTTCAGCAGACATTCTCAAGGATCTGATATGGGATTTTCATGCATCTGTTTGGAATGTGCATCCTGGTGTCACCAAGATATAGCAAGATTTACATCGTCAGTATTGGTGGCTTGGTATGAAATGAAATGTATTGGGTTTTTTAATAATATGTCTTACCTATTAGTAGGTGGAGGAGGAATAACAAGTACCAACTAGGATTTTATAGTAGCTACCAATTCCTAAGTAGAAATGGAATGATGTCATGATAGATTTTGTGATGGAGTTACCAAGGTTTCCTTTAGGTAATGATTTTGTTTGGGTTGTTGACAGGATCACGAAAGATGCACATTTCCTACCGATCGAGGAAACCATAAATGTTGATGATTTTTGGAGACTATACATCTGTGAGATTATATGAATACATGGGGTTCCACATTATATCATTTTAGAAAGGGATTCCTAGTTTACTTCTCATTAATGGAATGGACTATAGAGAGTTCTGGGTAAACAGGTACTTCTGAGCAAAACTTACCACCCCAAGACAGATAGACAGTCAGAGTGCACAATTCAGGTGCTTGAGGACATTCTTAGAGAATGATACATGGATTTCAGGGGTTCTTATGAGAGGCACATACCCCTTGTTGAGTTTTCCTATAATAATATATTTTAGTATACTATTTAGAAGGTGTTTTATGAGGCTTTATATAGTAGGCCATGACGATCACCCATATATTGTTGGAGGCAGGAGAGGCAGCTATGCTGGGAACTTATATTGTCCAGGAGACCACAGAGCATGTGTTTTTTATTGATAAGTGGATGGAAAAATTACATTATCATTAGAAATAATTCACCGATCTCCACATACAACCTTTCGATATCAAGGTCGGGGATCAGAATTTCATATATGTTGCATTGATGTTGGGTCACAAGAGGATCAGAATACATGGTAAGCTTTTTCCAAGATACATCACGTCTTTTATGATTATGTAGAGAGTCATGATGGTTGCCTATTAGTTTCATTTACTTCAGCGGTACCGGTCTATGCATGACATCTTCCACATTTCTCAGATGCACCATTACTATTCAAAACCATCACACATTTTTTAGCCTGAGGAGGTTGAGTTATAGGTAGATTCATCAATTAAAGAGCATCATATACAAATTGTGGATAATAGCACAAAGTTTGTCCATGGTTAGTCTTTTCCTTTAGTATGGTTACTATGGAAGGATGGATGAGTGTAGGATGAGACTTGAGAGAGGGATGCCAATGTGCGATAATAGTGGCCGGATAAATTCTCAGTTATTTCTTCACCACCATTATAAGTTAAATTCAGGGATGAATTTATTTAATGGGGAATATTGAAATAACCCAGTTATTCTTTGGGGTATGGATTGTGATTTTTCCATGAATTCTCCATTTAATTGCTTAAAAACAGCATAATGTGAATTCCAGTTATGGTCATGGAGGTCTTTGGGTTGTCCAAGGATGGTTTGGATCCTAGAACCTGATTTTTGGGTGAAAAGAGGAGGTCACATAGTTTTTGAAAACTGTGTGGGTTGGGCCACATAGTCGTTCGGCCAGGTCTATAATTTTAGCAAACTTGATAGAGGCTTATGCACGATTACCGAACAATTCGTGTGAACCGTGCAGAGTAATTGTGAACTATGCCCAAACTTATAAGAAACCTTGCATAGTCTCTACTTAATTAGAAAAAACATGTGCATAAACAATGAGACCCAGATATTTTGGGTAAAATGACTATTTTCCCCTTGAATTTTTTTAACCTTAAGTTTCTTATCCTCCTCCCATCGTACATCATCCCCTAACGTTTGGAGTTTTCCCTAGAATCCTATTCTAGGATTTGAGCTACGTTCTTCGTCCAACCTCCAAATTATGTTCTATTCATCTCCTTGGATCCACAACGGTATTTCCACGATTCCTTTTTAGCTATACATGATTCTTCAGAATAATGGTTTCACTATTCATATTTTGGCTCAAATACCCTAATATCATGTTTTTCATATATTATTCATATTTCCCCCAAACCAGGATGAATCAAAGATTGATACTATATGAGATATCTAGAATGATCCTATGGTAGGTGGTCTCATTCCTTTTGTTGAATTTCGATCTGTTTATATGTATATGTTGGAGTGCCACACACCCATTTTTTAGATACCACCTTGATTTATAATTGAACCATGTTGTTGCATGTTGTTTTTTAGGCAATGGAATTGGTGTGTTATAGCATGTATCAGGTTGTATTCCTAGATTAAGGCCACCGTGTGGGTAATTTCCCTTGGATGATATTTTATTGATGTTTCACCTAGGATGCCTATGTGGCATGCCTTTGAGTCCCATGTTTAGGTTGTTAAAATGAATCATGATTATTAAATAGAATTGAAATAGTGATACATTGTAATTTATTTGGCCAAGGGTATGGGATGATTGACTTGGACCTTGACCCTTGTATGCTGATGATTGTTTAAGAATGTTTAGAATGTTTTTATCCAATTGTGAACCAACCCATATGAGTTATTCAGTTTTAAATCAATGTAATTGTTTAATTTTCATGTGACTCTGGTTGTGATAATTATGCCCATGTGAGTAAAGGAAAGTCCAATCCTTATGAGGTTTGTTATTACTTATGACACCCTTTGGGGGTGGATTATATTAATTGCTTTTAGGGTTCTGACCGTACCATGCCAAATGAAAGGTTTAATTGAATCTTTAATGATTAAATAGTAAATAACATTGGTTGAATCGTGGATTCGGATTAGAATGCCATGGATGGGCTCATATGACTATTGTACTATGTATATTGGGTGAACCATAGATTCAGTTTAGAATTCCTTGGATAGGCTCAAATGTTTTATTATGTTTGTTCTGTGATTGAACCATGGATACCAAAAATGGGCTAATAGAGGTAGTGTCATGAACCAACACGGGTTAACCATGAAGAGGTCACCTGAGTCAATCTAATCCAAGGCCCATAGGGCATCCTTAATCCCTAATGGTTATCACAAGTTCCCAAGTATCAATATTAAAACATGTGAATGAATTAACCAATGATATAATGATGAAAACCCAAGAAGGAAAGTAAAACATAACTAAAAATGCACAACCAAATAGGGAATAACCAATTTTCTGAATTGAAGTTTATAACTAGGAATAAAAATCCAAAGTAAAGACTACAATAAAGTGAGGACTCACTCTATCCCAAACTTCAATGAAACAAGAGGAGAAACTTTCTCAAGACAGCACTACCAAGGTCTATAATGGAGTCCACTGGAGACCCAAACAATAAAAACCCCACATCTTTTATTTAACTGGAACAAACATTGAATAAGGTCTACAAAATCCCAAGGGTGTATATAGGGTGTAATCAAAAGACTAGTAGGATTCCACCCATATAAAAATATTCCATGCCAAAATATTTATGAGATAATATATGTCACGAACCCCTCCCACCAAAGATGCCCCTCCCGAGCTGGCAATGGTGAAAGGGAGATAATGACCCCCGAGTCCCACCTCCAGTAGGCCCCGGGTTGGCGACTAGCACCAAGGGTATGATTTTTCACAAATATGGGAGGCATTACCCTTTTTATTATTTTGGATCGGGAAATAGGACAAGTCAATATCCAAAAAGAAAAGAACAAGTGCATATAAATAAACACAAACCAAGCCCACATGCATGTTTAAACAATTTTATAACAAGGTACACGTACAAGGAAGCTCAAAAGCACAATACCAAAGAAAACAAGAGAACAACAACTGCAAAAACTCCAACTGCCCGACTAGTAGGGTCCCGCACGGCCCTGGTAGTCCTCCTGGAAACCTGAAAGTAAACGTAGGGTGAGCATACAAGTATACTTAGTAGGGAAACCTAAATCTCTCGTGCACAAGTGGGGAGACATCCTAATGTCATGTGAGAACAACAAAAGATACCTAACAAGGAAAACTATCCACCCAATCTCACCAGCCACACTCACCAAAACACAATCACATCAAGTAGTAGTAGTATAAGAACAAGAGCATTGGGTACCCCGCACCATTTCCCATTAGTTAGTTGAACTTCCTGACGCTGTCACACTCTCCCCGCCCGCACACACCTGGGCCTCACAACCGCGTATCCCGGCCACGCACACCTGGGCCTCACAACCACACATCCTGCGTGCACACACCTAGGCCTCACCACCACGTATCCCGCCTGCACACACCTGGGCCTCAAAAACACAACCACATCCCTGCCCGAAGACACCTGGGCCTCATCCCGAAGATTTTTGGGAATAGTAACAGAACTCTTGCCCGAAGACACCTGGGCCTGAAATCGAAACCTACCTGAAGAGTCTTAGGTGTAAGGTCACCTCAAGCCATTATAGCCTATATGCCTGCCCGAAGAGTCTTGGGCCTAATCACCTCAATCGAAACCAACCCGAAGAGTCTTGGTTGTTAGGTCGCCTCAAGCCATCACATCCTAGGGGAGAAGGAGTAGGAAGGAGCTAGTAACTATGGGAAAACACCCTCTCCCATGAAATGGGAGTGTTCGGAACTAAGTTCTCAACATGGGTGCAATGCGATAAAACACAAAAGATACACGCATATATATATATATAGCAACCACTCATCCCAACATATGGATTCTAAACAGAGAAACTGAGCACGTGCCTCGGCACTGCTACCACGAAGCATGCATACAAAAAACAACCCCAACCCCATTATGGTTTTCATGTTTCAGCAGAAATTAGATTATTTAGTTCCTTAACTACTGGGCAACTATCCACAACCAACCACAACGACCGTTCGTAAGCATATCCCTGCCATCCACAAAGTAAGTTAGGAAAACATAGCAACACGGAAATTCCCTTATTATTAACCAACCAACCCATTGATTATTATTTCCATTTCATTACCATGCCCCACCATTCATTAACTCTTCCACTTTTATTTATTTATTAAACACAACCCATAGTCCGTTCACATTTAAACCCATCCCTACAGCCCTGCTGCCAACCACCATAACCACACCACACATCGTTATCACTTTAATACCATTTATTGCAGCCCCGCTGCCCATCACCAACACAACATTCACACCAACCCACAACCAAGACAACCGTAGCCCCGCTGCTCACCCAAACCACAACAGCCCACAAAACACCCCCATCACATGCCACGTAACCAAGCCAACACCCACATGTTCATTATTCCATTTTGTTTAACCGGGGTGATCACACAAGGGTTCCAGATTTTCATTTAATCAACCAACATTACGTGATTATCCAATTTCCACATTCAACAAAGTTCTACTCACAAAAACGGTCTAGAAAGATAGGGCAACATTTAATTGCGCAAGCAAAGTCCCCCAACGACCGTGATTTTCAGTAGGCATAAGCCTATTCATTTCACAACATAATATCACAGGATATAAAAGGTAAAGTAACAGCAATCACAAACTTCCCATCCCTGTTCTTTAACCAGTTATTATCTTTATTTAAAGGTTCAACCATTCCTCATGAAAACAAAAAGGATACCCACCCCGCATGATGCACAAATTAGAGAGACGAAGGTAAAACCCCTACCTCAACAGGTTCTGGTCACAACGCTCCCCCAGATCAACTTTATAAGTCGTTCGTCGGCGTCCCGGAAAAACCTCCTCGGGTGGAATTCGGAGAGGAAAAGCCAAAGGAAAGACAACAGATCCAAGCTCAGAAGTTCCGCCTCGTCGTTACGATCCCGTGACCACTGACAGATCGTAAATCGGAGCTCGGACGAAAAAGTTATGGAAGAAAGAGCCTTCGAGTCTCTTGAGAGAGCTCTGCTCATAGGAGAGGGGAGGAGAGGTGTGAGTTGAAAGGAGGAGGGGAACCCTCCTTTTATAGGTGGGAAAAGAAAAAGTACACGGCGTGTACTTATGGTACACGACGTGTACTCGGCCATTTTCACACGGTCTCCACGCCGCCTCCAACACGGTTCCACAGCCGTTGAATGGTCAACACATGGTTTGAAGGTAATGCATACGCAGAGAAGGACTACACAGCGTGTAGATTGGGCACATGGTGTGTACCCATTTATTGCACACGGCAAGGACACGACTCCAACGTGGCACACGACCGACGACTAATCAACACACGGTAACACGTATGTGGGGAAGGACTACACGGCGTGTAGATCAGACACACGGCGTGTACCCATTTTCTTCATGCGGCAAAGACACGACAATCCACACGGGGTATACCCAGCAAGAGGGTACACGACGTGTACTCAAACTACACGGCGTGTAGTTTCAAAATTCTGGAAAGTGTGGGAGAAGTCCATTTTACCCTCCAGAACACTTCGTGGCCTTCTTTTTGACAAAGGAATGGGTCGGAGAGGTCCGAGCCATTACATCAGATACCTCTTAAAACATTCTCGTCCCCGAGAATGCGAAAAACAACCTAGGGGAACCTAAAAAGATACCTCTTAGGGCCCTCGTTATAACAGGAACCCAACCAACAACCCTAATCATATGCGTTAGGAATTCCTTCTCCTATGTCGAGATATTATCCACTTTAGGTGGCACTGACTCACCTGCACGGGTTTAATCACATCCTCATTAATGCGTCTCGATTAAGGATTGGGTCTTCCCACTTACATAAATTAGGATTTTTAACTCGAACTACCCCCCAACACCACACAACCAACACACTTCCCGAACACGTGGTTTTGGGAAAATCCTTCTCCTATGTCGAGATATTATCCACTTTAAGCGGCACTGACTCGCCTGCACGGGTTCAATCACATCCGCATTAATGCGTCTTGATTAAGGGTTAGGTTTTCCCCCTTCCCACACATCCGGACATGTTACACATTACCAGGGAATAAGGAAACAAAAGGTCTCACAACTGACAAGCCAAGAATTCCATATATCAAAGGTACAGAGTACAACATCAACAAAAAGCTCAGAAGAACAAGGGAACACAAGTCAAAACAACTCTGGGTACTGAGCGTGCATCTGGGTCTCCCGCTCCCAAGTACTCTCCTCGAGACCGCCATGCCTCCACAACACATGAACTAAGGGAATGGTTCGTCCACAGAGACTCTTTATGATCCTCGATTCTGACTGGTCCTTCCTCAAAGGTCGCGTCATCTCCCATATCCAACTCTCCCCAGTCGATAACATGAGAGTCATCGTGTAAGTACCAACGAAGCTGGGAGACATGGAAGACGTCATGAAATTTCTCCTACTGAGGTGGAAGGTCCAGCTGATATGCCACCTCGCCGACTCGCCCCAGCACCTCAAAAGGTCCGATGAAACTAGGTGAGAGCTTGCTCCCTTTCCCAAACCCTCGCTTCCCCCGTCGAGGGGAAACCTTCAAGAACACATGGTCTCCCACCTCGAACTCCAAGGGCCTCCTCCAACGATCAGCATAAGACTTCTGTCGGTCCTGAGCCACCTTCATCCTCTCACATACAATCTAGACTTTCTCCGTGGTGCTCTGCACTACCTCTGGCCCAAGAGAACCTGTCTCACCAACCTCTACCCATCAAATGGGTGAACGACATGACCTTCCATACAAATCCTCAAATGGTTCCATGCCAATAGTAGAGTGGAAGCTATTGTTGTAGGAAAACTCTACTAAAGGCAAGTATCATACACATGATCCTCTGAAATCCAGAACGCATGCCTGCAACATGTCCTCTGACATCTGGATAGTCTGCTCTGTCTGCCCGTCGGTCTGGGGGTGGAAAGCAGTGCTAAGGCGTAGTTGGGTGCCAAAAGAATTTTGTAACCCCCTCTAGACTCGTGAGGTAAACCGAGTATCCCGGTATGAGATGATAGTCCTCATAACTCCATGCAAACTCACTACCTTGTCTACATACCTCTGTGCTAAGGTACTCATCGGGCCCGACTCCTTGATTGCTAAGAAGTGAGCCAATTTCGTCAGTCGATCCACTACTACCCAGATAGCATCATAACCACCCTGAGCTCTGGGTAGTCCTATGAAGAAGTCCATCGAGATGTCATCCCACTTCCACTCGGGGACATCTAAAGGATTCAACAAACCACCGGGAACACGGTGTTCATCCTTCACTTGCTGACACACTAGGCACTTAACCACAAACTCCGCCACTAAACGTTTCACCCCGGGCCACCAAAACTGATCCCTCAGGCGTCGGTACATTTTTGAAACTCCTGGATGTACCGCTAAGGCTAAGCTATGGAACTCACGGAGAACTCCCTCACGCATCACCTCTGGGACAAACAACCTTCCACAGAAAAGAATCCGATGTCGGCTGTCCTCTGACCATCCCTCTAGAGAATTCCCCTGATCGACACGATCCCGCATCACCTCTGCCTCGGAGTCCCCCCACTGAGACTCCTCCACCTACTGCGACAAGGAGGATTGCACCATCATCTGGAACAAACAGCCTCTAACACCTTCTTCCCTTGCATCGAAGTGCAGGGAAGCCAACTCTCCCATCTCTTTCCAAGCATCAGCGGATTCCCGAACCACTTCCTTATGTGACTTCCGACTCAGGGCATTAGCCACAATGTTGCCCTTACCTTTACTGTAAGAGATCTCAAAGTCATAGTCTTGGAGAAAATTGACCCATCTCCGCTTCCATATGTTCAGGTCACGTTGGGAGAAGATATAACATAGGCTCTTGTGATCTGAGAAGACCACAAAGCGCTCCCCAAAGAGGTAATGTCGCCAAAACTTCAATGCGAACACTACTGCTACAAGCTCCAGGTTATGGGTGGCATAGTTACGCTCGTGAGGGCGCAACTGCCTTGACCCATAACAAATCACGCCCTTCTTCTGCATCATCACGCACCCCAGACCAAGGCCAGAAGCATCACAAAACACTTCATACAATAAACCTTCCTCTGTCAACCTGAGTACAGGAGAACTGACCAACTTCTCCTTCAGGTAGTCAAAAGATTTCTGGCACTGCTCACTCCACAGGAAGACCTGGTTCTTCCTAGTCAAAGCTGTCAATGGAGCAGAAACTCGAGAGAAGTCCGAAACGAACCTTCGATAGTAACCTGCTAACACCAGGAAACTACGAACTTCTGCCACGCTCTTGGGTGCTTCCCAAGAAAAAAGTGCCTCCACCTTCAACGGGTCCACTAACACTCCATGCTGAGACACCACGTGCCCAAGGAAGTGTACTTCTTGTGTCAAGAACTTACACTTCGACAATTTTCCGTAAAGCTGGTGGTGTCGAAGGACTTCCAAGACTGCCCTAAGATGCTCTACGTGCTCCTCCTCTGATCTTGAATATATTAGGATGTCATCGATAAACACAACGACAAACCGGTCCATAAACTCTCGGACGACAAAGTTCATAAGTCCCATGAACACAGCTGATGCATTCGTAACTCCAAACGGCATCACTATAAACTCAAAGTGCCCATACTTGCACCTGAAAGCCGTCTTCGAGATGTCACTGTCCTTCACCCTCAGCTGATGATATCCTGATCATAGATCAATCTTAGAAAAACAACCTGCTCCCCTCAGCTGGTCGAAGAGATCATCTATCCTTGGAAGGGGGTAACGGTTCTTGACCGTTACCTGGTTCAGCCTTCGGTAGTCTATGCATAGCCTGAGACCACCATCTGCCTTCTTCACGAACAAAACTGGAGCACCCCATGCTGACACACTGGGTCGAACAAAACCCTTCTCCATCATATTTTCAATATGAATCCGCAACTCCCACAACTCCGAAGGTGCCATTCGATAAGGGGCCATCGAAATCGGACAGGCACCAGGCTGTAAGTCTATCCCAAACTGAACGTCTCTTCGGGGGGGGGGTAGAGTTACGACCTCCTCAGGAAAAACATCTAGGAACTCCCCAACAACCTCTAGGACATCCATCATCTCTGTATCAGCTGGAACCACTGATAACCTGCTCAACAAGGAAAGGAGAGGCTCCACACGCCAGCTTCCTGCTTGATAGCTCCTCTCGCCAACAAAAGATACGCGCTGCCCATCTATGTCGGAGAACACGACTCTTCTCTGGAAGCAGTCGATAACGGCACTAACAGAAAACAACCAGTCGATGCCTAGGATGACATCGTATGTCTACATCTGTAACAGAAGAAGGTCTACACTAGATCAATGTGGTCCCAACGTCATCCCACATCCCCTACAAACAAAAGATACGCGGGTCTGGCCTCCAACTGGTGTACTCAGCACCAGTGGTACGGAAAGTCTCTCTACATCTAATCCCAAGACTTGGGCTAGACCAGGTGCAACAAAGGAGTGTGAAGCTCCCGAATCGAACAAAGCAGAAACAAGAGTACTGAACAAACAAATTGTACCTCGAACCACCTCTGGTCCTACTGAAGCTGCCAACTCTGCTGCGTGCAACTGTTCATGCCCATCTCCTCTGCCTCTCTGATGTCATCCACTTCCCCGACCACGCCCTGGTCGAGGTCCCTGAGGATCACCCTGAGGTCGGCCTCCTCCCGCAAAGTCTTCCCTCAGAGGAGCATGGTCTTGCTACTGCTGCTGTGGGCGCTGAACCTTCCCACCTCCACTGTACAGAGCTCGGGTCGGGCACCGACTCTGAACATGCCCGAAACCTCCACAAGAAAAAGACCTCAGTCCTGGGCTTGTGGAAAAGCGACGAGGACCCGAAGATCTGAACTGGAACTGCTGGGGCCTTCTCCCCACTGGCCTGAACCTGGAAGGTCCGGTTGCAGGAGACCTGCTGCTGACTTCCTTCCCCTTCGACGTACCTGGCTGAAACACCTCACGCGGTGCACCTCCCAGCGAGTGCATCCTCTTTAAGACCTCTGCCTTCTCTACACTTCCATGTACATCGGAAGGGTGAAGGGGGTGACAGCATACTGGAGCGAAGGACGAAGCACCTCCTCCAAACGTCTCGCCCAAGATTCCTCATCCAGAAGGAGATCCGGAGCAAAGTGCATGAGATCTTTGAACTTGATCCCCAGCTCTCGTACCGTCATACTCCCCTGCTGAATGGAGAGTAACTCCTGCTGTTTCTCCGCCTTGATCATGGAAGAAAGGAATTCCTCTCGGAATTCCTTCTCAAAGTCACCCCATCGAACCTCTGCCTCTATCCTCTCTCTGAGGTAGAGCGTCCACCACTGTCGTGCCGCACCTCTCAACTGACTGACTGCTAGGGGAGCCCAGTACTCCCTCGGAGCACGGATCATGTTGAAAGCAATCCCTAGCTCTTCAATCCACCCCTCCATCTCCGTATCCGAAGTACTACCCTCGTACTTCTTGAGGGTCAGCTTCTAGAAGGAACGGAGAGTCTTCTGCCACTGGCTATCTTCCTCCTCTCGGTCAATCCTCAACTGATCGACCACCTGGATCTGCTGGGCCTTGGTCGTCTGAGCCACCTGGGGACGATGTCTAGGTGACATAGCTGTATGGTAAACAAGGATCACCTAAGCCCAAGTAGTAAGAAATTTTCTCAAAGTTTTAATTATTATTTTATTTCAATTTCTTTCCAAGAACCCCCAAATGAAGTAAAACACAATCATGATGATGCATGTACCTTCCCTAGGGTCTCTACCCTGCAATAAATGTAGTCTCACTTGGTCCTTCGGTAGGCTCAGAGTCCTTGCATCAGATCACGAGGGGCCCTAAAATCCCGTGTCCTAGCCGGTCTTCCCTGGCCTATGTCACACACCAAGGTTAACTAACACTGTTGCCCTACCATCGCATGCAATCCTCACTGTTCCTAACTCCAGAATCCATCATATCTCTCAACCATCACCTCTGATACCATTCTGTCACGACCCCCTCCAACCAAAGATGCCCCTCATGAGCTGGCAATGGTGAAAGGGAGATAATGACCCCCCGAGTCCCGCCTCCAGTAGGCCCCGGGTTGGCGACTATCACCAAGGGTATGAGTTTTCACAAATATGGGAGGCATTACCCGTTTTATTATTTTGGATGGGGAAATAGGACAAGTCAACCACCCAAAAGAAAAGAACAAGTGTATATAAATAAACCCTAACCAAGCCCACATTCATGTTTAAACAATTTTATAACAAGGTACAAGTATATGGAAGCTCAAAAGCACAATACCAAAGAAAACAAGAGAACAACAACTGCAACAACTCCAACCGCCCGACTAGTAGGGTCCCGCACGACCCTGGTAGTCCTCCTAGAAACCTGAAAGTAAACGTAGGGTGAGCATACATGTATACTCAGTAGGGAAACCTAAAGCTCTCATGCACAAGTGGGGAGACATCCTAATGTCCTGTGAGAACAACAGAAGAAACCTAACAAGGAAAACTATCCACCCAATCTCACCAACCACACTCACCAAAACAAAATCACAGAAGGTAGTAGCAGTATAAGAACAAGAGCATTGGGTACCCGTCACCATTTCCCATTAGTTAGCTGAACGTCCTGAGGTTTTCACACTCTCCCCGCCCGCACACACCTGGGCCTCACAACCACGTATCCCGCCTGCACACACCTGGCCCTCACAACCACACATCCCGCCCGTACACACCTGGACCTCACCACCACATATCCCGCCCGCACACACCTGGGCCTCACAACCACAACCACATCCCTGCTCGAAGACACCTGGGCCTCATCCCGAAGATTCTTGGGAATAGTAACAGAACTCTCGCTCGAAGACACCTGGGCCTGAAATCGAAACCTACCTGAAGAGTCTTAGGAATACGGTCACCTCAAGCCATTATAGCCTATAAGCCTGTCCGAAGAGTCTTGGGCCTAATCACCCCAATAGAAACCTACCCGAAGAGTCTTGGGTGTAAGGACGCCTCAAGCCATCACAGCCTAGGGGAGAAGGAGTAGGAAGGAGCTATTAACTATGGGAAAACACCCTCTCCCATGAAATGGGAGTGTTCGGCACTAAGTGCTAAACATGGGTGTGGTGCGATAAAACACAAAAGATATAGATATATATATATATATATAGCAACCACTCATCCAAACCTATGGCTTCTAAAAAGAGAAACTGAGCACGTTCCTCGACACTGCTACCACGAAGCATGCATACAACAAACAACCCCAACCCCATTAAGGTTTTCATGTTTCAGTAGAAATTAGATTATTTAGTTCCTTAACTACTGGGAAACTATCCACAACCAACCACAACGACTGTTCATAAGAATATCCCTTCCATCCACAAAGTATGTTAGGAAAACACAACACCATGTCAAGTCCCTTCTAATTAACCAACCATCCCATTGATTATTATTTCCGTTTCATTACCAAGCCCCACCATTCATTAAATCTTCCACTTTTATTTATTTATTAAACACAAACCATAGTCCGTTCACATTTAAACCCATCCCTGCAGCCCCGCTGCCAACCACCATAACCATACCACACATCGTTATCCCTTTAATACCATTTATTGCAGCCCCGCTGCCCATCACCAACACAACATTCACACCAACCCACAACCAAGCCAACCGCAGCCCCACTGCTCACCCAAACCACAACAGCCCACAAAACACCCCCATCACATGCCACGTAACCAATCCAACACCCACATGTTCATTATTCATTTTTTTTAACCGGGGCGATCACACAAGGGTTCCAGATTTTCATTTAATCAGCCAACTTTACGTGATTATCCAATTTCCACATTAAACAAAGTTCCACTCACAAAAACGGTCTAGAAAGATAGGGCAACATTTAATTGCACAGGAAAAGGCCCCCAACGACCGTGATTTTCAGTAGGCATAAGCCTATTCATTTCACAACATA
Organism: Viscum album; assembly: GCA_963277665.1. NCBI lineage: Eukaryota > Viridiplantae > Streptophyta > Magnoliopsida > Santalales > Viscaceae > Viscum > Viscum album. Next base: position 74,390,899 of record OY728166.1, on the reverse strand, counting down.
ATATCACAGGATATAAAAGGTAAAGTAACAGCAATCACAAACTTCCCATCCCTGTTATTTAACCAGTTATTATCTTTATTTTAAGGTTCAACCATTCCTCATGAAAACAAAAAGGATACCCACCCCGCATTATGAAAAAATTAGAGAGACGATGGTAAAACCCCTACCTCAACAGGTTCTGGTCACAACGCTCCCCCGGATCAAATTTATAAGTCATTCATTGGCGTCTCGGAAAAACCTCCTCAGGTGTATGTTAGAGAGGAAAAGACGAAGGAAAGACAACAAATCCAAGCTAAGAAGTTCCGCCTCATCGTTACGATCCCGTGGCCGCTGACGGGTCGTAAATCGGAGCTCGGACGAAAAAGTTATGGAAGAAAGAGCCTTCAAGTCTCTTGAGAGAGCTCTACTCAGAGGAGAGGGGAGGAGAGGTGTGAGTTGAAAGGAGGAGGGGACCCCTCCTTTTATAGGCGTGAAAATCAAATGTACACGGCGTGTACTTATTGTACACGGCGTGTACTCGGCTGTTTTCACACGATCTCCATGCGGACTCCAACACGGTTCCCCGGCCGTTGACTGGTCAACACACGGTTTGAAGGTAATACATATGCGGGGAAGGACTACACGGCGTGTAGATTGGACACACGACATGTACCCATTTATTTCACATGGCAAGGATACGGCTCAAATGCAGCACACGACCGACGATTGGTCAACACAGGGTAACGCGTACGCGTGGAAGGACTACACTGCGTGTAGATTGGACACACGGCATGTACCCATTTTCTTCACGCGGAAAAGACACGGCCATCCACACAGGGTATACCCGGCAAGAGGGTACATGACGTGTACTCAAAATACACGACGTGTAGTTTCAAAATTCTCAAAAGTGTGGGAAAAGTTCATTTTACTCTCCAGAACACTTCGTGGCCTTCTTTTTTACAAAGGAATGGGCCGGAGAGGTCCGGGCCATTACAATATGACATGATCATTTAAGTAAATGATTTTAAAACATTTTTCAGAGTAACATTTATAAGGTAAACATTTAAAAAGGAACCCTTTGAAAGAAAACCATTTCATAATCAATTCATTAAATGGAAAAGGGGAATTAAAAAAACAAAACACATGCACACACATACACATAAGGGGTCTACTGTATGTTGAAAGATGAAACCACATCCTATATAGTAGAGAACCTTGGGTAAATCCCTAGTTTAAAACTAGCTCAAGTGGGATTCTAAGGACCTCATTGTCAGTGAAACAGGTCCTAGAAACCACGACCAACAACATTCTCATGCACAATACCCTAGAGATGAGTAACATAAAAAATTATAGTGGTCTCTAATCATCATCAATATTTATTTATTTTTGTCATCATCAATCTATCAAAGTGGAATAAGGTTGAATCAAAATCTATATCACTAGAATGTTAGTCCTAGTATGTGAACCTAGTTACCCAGGCTTCCCTTTTGTGCTCAATCAAGTCTCACATTTCACATAACTCCACTGACACATTTCATCAACCAAACAAAGCATTACCCATAACATGCCACCATTTGCACACCCAAATTCAATTTTACAATCCTACAAACTCAAAAACCATTCCAAACATGTTTCAAATCTCTTAAATAATTTAATAAACCATTAAAAAATTATAAAATAATTCCCAGAACCACCACTAGGCCTTTACACCAAAATGAACCCAAAATCCTCTTCTAAAATCAACTGCACACCAATTCAAAATCAAAACATAATTCACATATCTTAAATAATTTAATAAACCATTAAAAAATTTATAAAACAATTTCAAAAAGAACTGAAAAGAATTTACACCAAAAGTACATCAAAACACGTTCTACACAACATGTACAATTTAATAAACTTTTTCATAATTTATAAAACACTTTCTACATTCACCAATAGGGTTTACACTAGGAACAAATCCAATTATTTTTTGGAATTTTTTAATCCATAAGTATATCAAAACAATTTCAAACCCCAAATTCATTTCTAACACACATTAAGAACCTTTCCAAAAATGTTGTGAAACCACAACCGCACCTCAACTACACCAATGAAAGGTATGATCAAACCATGATCTAGGATATCGTAACAAAATAATCAAGATCAAACCCCAAAACTAAAACCTAGATTCTGGGATTGAAAACCCAAATGGAAACTGGAAGAAGACTTACCCAGAGGGGAAGATGTTGCGGGCATTGGTGGGAGGAGGTGCGGTCGTTGGAGTGGATGGTACTGGTGGGGTTACATGCTAGAGAGGAAGGCCCCAGCGGGGTCGCATGAGGGTGGGTGGCCAACGGGGATGTGTGAGGGATGGTAGCCAAAGGAGGAGGGAGGGAGGCCACTGAAGGAGGCTTTCCGGATGGGAGTTTCCTACATAGGGAGGAGTGGGAGGAGGGGCTGGTCGCATGACATGGAGAGGGGGGGGGAGAAGGGGATGTGCATGGAGGAATGGGAAAGTGGGAGAAGGGGGAGAAACCATAACTCAAAAAAAAATAACTTAAAAATAATAATAATAATATTATTAATATCAATATTAAGAACTTAATTATAATATTAACAACAATAACAATAACTTATTAATAATATTAACAATAATAAAAAATAAAAATAATATTCTTAATAATAATATTATCATAATCATTATTATTATTATTAAAAAAATTCATTTAATTTCATTTTACTTTTTTTATTTTATATTCATTTTATTTATTTTAAACACTGAGAAGGCTGCATGGTGACCTAGGTGAAGCTGCATATTTTCCAAATCGCACTCTGACTATGTGCCAGATGCTGCTAAGTCCACACCACTCATTTTTCTGTAAAAATTGAAAAATTCAAAGAGAGACTCAAATCGAACCCTCACAAGAATATCCAAATCTAATAAAATGAAAAAATAATATAATATAAAAAAGTAATGGTGTGAAAATTCTTCCCACCATAAGGCTTTTTTCCCTCAGAAATCCTTCCCAAGTTTGTTTAGAAAACAAGAACCAGTACACCTTCTCAGTTTAAGTTGATTACCGATGAACAACAAATGAGAGTGAGGTAAGAACACTACCAAAAAAGAAAAATACATACAAATTAAACTAAGGAGAACCAAAATGGACTCCCCTATATGAGTAACCTACCCCCAAAAGTAAAAACACCTCTAGTTGATTGATCAAAAGGGAGGAACATCCCCTAATACCCAATACAATATCATAAACCGAAAAACCTCGTACATTATTTAATGGAATCCACACCACTTATTTAGAACAAGAGAATGAAATCAAACCACATCCCGATAAACACTCCCATAACCTAAATTTGTGATTCCCCATACCTTTTCAATGTGTGATAATAACTTTTTATTATTTAGTCATTCAAACAATTGTTCTCAAAAAAACAAGACACACAATATTAATAAACCACTGAAATGTTTACATCTCAAAAGGGTAGGAAACCATAGTTATCCTAAGAAACAAAAAAAAATCCAACAAACGCTCTTGGGAGACCAGCTAACACCACGAAGAGGCCAGGCAGGTAGCCCTCGTCGCTTGGACCAACCATAATGAAGAATGTGATCGCTAGGAGAATGGCGCAAGTACTAAGCGTAAAAGGAATGTAGAGAACCTTGCTGGTGAACAGAACCAACATAGATATGATATACCATAAACCTGTATTTATAAGGGTTTTCCTAACTGTTAGAAATACTTGTGACCATTTTAGAGCTGTTGGAGTTCAAAAATAAAGTATCCATTGGATTTTTAGTCAAGTGATCGTTAGTGTTTTATTAAATGGATACAGTTATGACCTTTTAAGAAAGTTACATCTAAAACAACAATAGAAACTTTACATTGAAGTAGAGTTTAAAATAACTATTTTTTTATTCTTTTCAAATTTTTATTTAATAGAATATTTTAAATAATAATTATACTTATATATGAATATATCTAATTTGTTGTTTAGTTCCATGATGTGATATGTATATATAAACATATATACATATGTATACTAGATTTAAATTATATGAATATACTATAATTTTATGTTGCAGTTATACATGACTTTGAAAATTTTTATTTTAAAATATTTTAATGAAATTATTTTTGTGCTATTTTAATTATGCAGACAATTACTGAATCTATTTTATATATATTAAAAAATATGATGTATACATAATTATTAGATTATAAATTTTTATTGGATTAAAGTTTCATAACATTGTTAAAATTTTGAATATATAATAAAACAATTTTAATAGAATGATTAAAATTGTACATATATGAATAATCTTTTAACAAATTTTTTTGTTCATTTGATTCATATATATATATATATATATCATATTAACGTTTGTTTTAAATGTTTCAAAACTAAAAATATTTGGTACAAATAATGATAATTATTATTTTGATAACATATTTTAAATAATCAATTATTAATTTAATTTATAACATTATACGTATATAATATGAAATTCATATATGAATTTAATAATAAATAACCTTTACCATTTAAAAAGTAATGATAAAATTATTTTTAATGGAATACTAGTTTTATACGACTTTTGACACTGTAAATTGATGATAATATAATATATATGACAATAGATGACAATAGAGATATAAAATATAAAAAATTAGAAATAATAATATAATAATAAAAATATTATAATAATAATAAAGGTTGAAATTAGATAAAGGAAAAAGGGGAATCCTGTTAAGGGATTTGTGGTCCTGAATTTTTCACAAGGGGTAGTCCGCAGGATGGGGGTTTTCAGAGGGATGCTTCATGGTGAAGCTTCAGTCCTGGAGACGTCGTCGTAGTCACACCAGTATGGAGTCCATAATGCAGTGTCCGTGTTTCGGGATATCTGAGTCATGCAAGTCGCGTCTGGCCATTGTTGTGCGTCATGGCCGTCATAGTCCAGTTGTCCAACAAGATTCGATTTCACGGGATGAGTCGGGTCGAAGTCCCCGCGTCGCGCGACCGGGGTGCTTCATTTCAGACCAGAAGAACCAGGGTTGAGGCTGTGCTTTGTCAACGGTTCTGACCGGTTAGGGTTTCAAATTTCCCAAACATAAATCAAGGTATGCTTTTGTTCCAGGGGTAGGATGTTGACCAAAACGAGTTTTTAGTTTTTTTTTTCAATTTCCATGTCATACTGTATATCCGAGTGATGTTATGAACTATTGTACTTTTGACTATTGAACAATTCCAAACAGTTGATGGTCCACATGAAGGTTTCACTATGGGAAAAATGATTTTTTGCGACAGACTTTTTGCGATAGGAATAAATCCCGTCGCAAAAAGTCTGTCCAAAAGGTTATTTGGGATGGGGGTAACGACCAGTCGCAAATAACCAATTATTTGCAATGAGATTTCATCTCCCATAGAAAAAGTTTTGGCGCGGGTAGCGCGCCAAACCGCGCGAATGTTATTTCCGACAGTGGGATCCCATCGTCGCAAATAGTGAAGTATTTGCGACAGGGCCCGTCACAAATACCCGACAGCGGTTAATAGCTTTATACGATGGGATGTCGTCTCATCGCAAAAGGTGTGTCGGTAGAGACTATTTGCGATGGGACCCGTCACAAATAACTTTTTAACCGCCGACAGTAATTAATGTCGGCGTAGGTATTTGCGACGGGTCCCTTCGCAAAAGATACTATTTGCGACAGGACACCCGTCACAAATAATCTAACATATATAAACCCTCATCTGTTTTTCCTCTCATTCCTCTCAATTCTTAGATCATGTTTCTCTCTGAACTCTGATTTTAGAGGGAAAATTTATCTAAGTTAATTTATTTGTTCACGAAGAAGTTGTGAAGTCGTCTACATCAATAGAAAATCAAGATTAAAGGTATTAATGTTTTATTTAATTTATTATTTATTTCATTTTTTATGTTAATTTTTATTATTGTTGATTAGTTGTAATTAAATTAAATTTTTATTGTTTTGTCATGAGTATTTATTTGTACTAATAAATTTAAATTTTTAGTACAAATTTTTAATAATTAGTAGTAATTAATAATTATTAATGACAATTAGTAATGTATATAATTAATAGGAAGTAATTAATAATAATTGAAAATAAATAATAATAAATACTAATAATTAGTAATAATTATTAATAATTATTAATAAATAGTAATAAATAGTAATAATGAGTAATAAATAGTCATAAATTGTCATAAATAGTAATACATTGTAATAATTAGTAATAAATTGTAATAATTAGAAATAAATTGTAATGATTAGTAATAAATTGTAATAATTTGTAATAAATTGTAATGATTAGTAATAAATTGTAATAATTAGTAATAAATTGTAATAATTAGTACTAAATTGTAATAATGAGTAGTAAATAGTAATAATGAGTAGTAAATAGTAATAATGAGTAATAAATAGAAATAAATTGTATTAATTAGAAATAAATTGTCATAATTAGAAATAAATTGTAATAATTAGTAATAAATTGTAATAATTAGTAATAAAATGTAATAATTACTAATAAATTGTAATAAATTGTAATATTTAGAAAAAATTGTAATATTTAGTAAAAAATTGTAATAATTACTAATAAATTGTAATAATTACTAATAAATTGTAATAATTAGTAATAAATTGTATTAATTAGTAATAAATTGTAATAATTAGTAATAAATTGTAATAATTAGTAATAAAATGTAATAATTAGTAATAAACAGTAATAATTACTAATAAATTTTAATAATTAATAATATTTATTAATAAATACTTATAATTAGTAATAACTTGTAATAATTAGTAATAAATATAGATAATTAGTAATAATTAGTAATAATTAGTAATAATTAGAAATAATTTGTAATAATTAGTAATAAATTGTAATAATTAGTAATAAATTGTAATAATTAGTAATAAATTGTAATAATTAGTAATAAATCGTAATAATTAGAAAAAAATTGTAATAATTAGAAATAAATTATAATAATTTGTAAGAAATTGTAGTAATTAGCAATAAATTGTAATAATTAGTAATAAGTTGGAATAATTAGTAATAATTATTAATAATTAGTAATAAATTTTAATAATTTCTAATAAATTGTAATAATTAGAAATAAATTGTAATAATTAGTAATAAATTGTAATAATTAGTAATAAATACTTGTAATTATTAATAAACACTAACAATTAGTAACAAATACTAATAATTAGGAATAATTAGGAACAATTAGCAATAATTAGTAATAATTAGCAATAATTTTCAATAAATAGCCATAATTAGCAATAATTAGTAATAAATAGCAATAATTAGCAATAATTAGTAATAAAAACCAATAAATAGTAATAGATAGGAATAATTAGAAATAAATATGAATAATTAGTAATAGTTAATAATAATTAGTAATAATTAGGAATAATTATTAATAAATTTGAATAATTAATAATAATTCGCAATAAATTGTAAAAATTAATAATAAATTGTAATAATTAGTAATAAATTCTATTAACTACTAATAATTACTAATAAATACTAATAGTTAGCAATAATTAGCAAGAATTAGCAATAATTAGGAATAATTAGCAATAATTTGAAATAAATAGCAATAATTAGAAATAATTAAGAATAATTAGCAATAATTAGTACTAATTAGCAATAATTAGTAATAATAAGCAATAATTAGCAATAATTAGTAATAAATACCAATAATTAGTAATAAATACCAATAATTAGTAATAAATACCAATAATTAGTAATAAATAGAAATAAATAGTAAAGATTAGGAATAATTTGTAATAATTAGGAATAATTAGTAATAATTAGGAATAATTAGGAATAATTAGGAATAACTAAGAATAAATATAGATAATTAGTAATAAATATAAATAATTAGTAATAATTAGTAATAATTAGTAATAATTAGTAATAATTAGTAATAATTGGTAATAAATAGTAATAATAAGTAATAAATTGTAATAATTAGTTATAAATTGTAATAATTATTAATAAATTTTAATAATTAGTAATAAATTGTAATAATTAGTAATAAATTATAATAATTAGTAATAAATTGTAATAATTAGTAATAAATTTTAATAATTAGTAATAAATTGTAATAATTACTAATAAATTGTAATAATTAGTAATAAATTGAAATAATTAGTAATAAATACTAATAATTTGTAATAAATACTAATAATTATTAATAAATACTAATAATTAATAATAAATACGAATAATTAGGAATAAATACAAATAATTAATAATAATTACTAATAAATACCAATATTTAGCAAAAATTAGGAATAATTTGCAATAATTAGTAATATTTAACAATAATTAGCAATAATTAGCAATAATTAGCAATAATTAGTAATAAATAGAAATAAATAGTAATAATTACTTATAATTAGTAATAATTATGAATAATTAGTAATAATTAGTAATAATTAGGAATAATTAGAAATAATTAGGAATAATAAGGAATAATTAGTAATAATTATGAATAATTAGCAATAATTAGCAATAATTAGTAATAATTAATAATAATTAGTAGTAATTAGTAATAATTAGTAATAATTAGTAATAAATACAAATATATAGTAATAAATTGGAATACTTATTAATAAATATGAATAATTGGTAAAAAAAATACATATAATTAGTAATAAATAGTAATAATTAGTAATAATTAGTAATAATTAGTAATAAATAGTAATAGTTAGTAATAACTAGGAATAGTTAGTAATAAATAGGAATACTTAGTAATAAATATGAATAATTGGTAATAAATACTAATAATTAGTAATAATTAGTAATTATTAGTAATAAATAGTAATAATTAGTAATAAATAGTAATAGTTAGTAATAAATAGGAATAGTTAGTAATAAATAGGAATAGTTAGTAATAAATATGAATAGTTAGTAATAAATAGGAATAGTTTGTAATAAATATGACTAATTAGTAATAAATAGTAATAATTAGTAATAAATAGTAATAATTAATAATAAATAGGAATAAATAGTAATAAATAGAAATAGTTAGTAATAAATATAAATAGTTAGTAATAAATTGGAATAAATAGGAATAGTTAGTAATAAATATGAATAGTTAGTAATAAATAAGAATAGTTAGAAATAAATTGGAATAATTAGTAATAAATAGTAATAATTAGTAACAAATAGTAATAATTAGTTAGGAACTGTTAGGAATAGTTAGAAAGGAATTTAATAAATTTAAATAAATTTTAAGAAGTTGGCACAATTTCCTGTGGATTAACGACACTCCTTTTGCTCGATGACTTTTCTCCTTTAAACTCTCACCGACTCAAAACATTATAAAAATGTGTTTCTACATAGGCATATTCAATCTCATATGCACGAGATTGGATATGAATTCTTAGGATCATATTTTTATAATGTTTTTAGGCGGTGACAGTTGGAAGAAGACGATTCAGCGATGAAAAGGGGGCTCTTTTGTCCGAGGGATCATTTACTTGGATCTTTCCCAGAATGAAATCACAATGGAGAATCTGGTCGGAGATACCCATATTCATTCTCGTGCATACGAGAATGAATATGCGTACCTCCGACCAGATTGTTCATTGTGATTTGAGTGTGAGAAAGATGCAAGTAAATCAGCCGTCAGACAAAAGTGGAGCCGTCAATCCACAGGAAATTGTGTCGCCCTTAATTAATGGTAATTATTAAGAAGTAATAGTAATTATTTATCTTCTTTTTTCAGATAGTGAATTTATAACATCAAATTATTCAAAAAAAGTGATGAATTTATATTTTGTAGAAAAATATGGAACAATGAAGTCGACATCAGTCATTATTAGATGATCGTGCATTGATAAATCAGCGCAAAAATCCAGATGGTTCTGGTTTAAATCGTGTATATATTTAGGGTATTGAAGTTATCTTATCATTTTCATCATCAAAACTAGAATATATTTCAGAATGCACAATTAAGTGTCCTTGTAAAAAATATGTTATGAGAATATTTGACACACTTGACATGGTAGGGGGACATCTCTTGCGGTTTGGTTTTCAACCAGATTATGTTTTTTCGTATCAACACGGTGAACATGGTTCCAGATAAGATACTAATAACTTGATTCTAGATCCATTACGGTTCAAAAATTTAGTACATGATGTTGCAGGTCTATCTGTTCAACAAACTGAAACTCGTGATGATATTGATTTAACTCCTGAGTTGGAACCATCTGAATTTTATGAGTTGTTGAGGTCTATTGAGGATGCATTATATCCTGGTTGCAAGATACGAAAATTAGAATCATTTGAGAAATTTATGGCTATTGAATTAGATAATTCAATGTCGAACAATTGTTTTGATCAGATATTTTCTTTGGTTACAACACTATTACCTAAAGAAAATGTGTTTCCTACAAATTAATTTGAGAGAAAGAGGTTGGTTCATAATATAGGCCTAATTTATCGGAAGATTCGTGAATGTGAAAATGATTGCATTTTATATTCTGGTGAAAATGAGTCGTTGGATAGTTATCCTACATGTTGACAATTGAGGTATAATGAAGCTCAACCCGGGAAGTATGGATCGATTCCTATAAAACATTTGAGATAGTTCCCCCTTATACCCAGGTTGCAACGTTTATTTATGTCTCATAAAACAACGTCAATGATTTCATGGCACAGAACCAATATTTTAACCGGTTAAAGATTGAATCATCAATCAGATGGTGATTCATGGAAACATTTTGATCTTCTGCATCCATCTTTTTCTCTAGAACCCTGAAACGTGCGATTGGGTCTTTCTACTAATGGTTTCTGTCTATTTTGTTCTTATGGTAGTTGGTATTCATGTTGGCCTGTCTTTATAACTCCGTACAATCTACCTCCATGGATGTTGATGAAGGATCCCAATATATTTTGGACCTTATTATCCCAGGACATCCGAAAAAGAATATTGATGTTTATTTGAAACCATTGATTGATGAGTTAAATGCAATGTGGATTAATGGTATTAGTACATATGATGTTGCTGTGAAACAAAATTTCACATTAAAAGCTACATTGATGTGGACGATTAGTGACTTTCTGGAATATGACATGTTATCTGGCTGGTGTACACATGGTCTGAAATCATGTCCATACTGTATGAAAGACAACCGAGCTTTTATGCTCGTCAATGGAGAAAAACCTTGCTATTTTGAATGTCATCACAGATTTCTTCCAATAGATCATCCTTTTCGAAGGAACAAATCTCATTTTAGAAAAGTCACAATTGAAAGCTATGAACCTCCAAAAATGATCTCAGGTATAGAGTTAGAATCAATTGTATTTTCATTAGCTCCCATCACATTTGTGCCAATAGTAAACCAATAGAAAATTCATGGCTTTGGGAAAGAACATAATTGGATAAAACGAAGCATGTTTTGGGATCTCCCATATTGGTCTGATTTGTTAGTCCACCACATGTTGGATGTCATGCATATGGAGAAGAACTATTTTGATGATTTATTTCATACAATTTTGGATACACCAGGTAAGACCAATGATACTATAAAAGCATGATTAGATCTTGCCCAAATTTGCAGGTGACTAGAACTTGAACTATTTGAAAATGTCAAATCATAGAGGTTAATGAAGCCAAAAGCAGCTTATACACTATCCAAAAAGAGTCATTTATTATTTTGTTAGTGGATTGTAGGTTTGAGACTTCCAGATGGCTATGCTTCCAATTTGGGAAGATGTGTTAATAATGGTCATATTATTGGATGAAAAAATCATGATTGTCATGATATAATGGAAATACTTATGCCGATTGGATTAAGAGGTTTGTTGAATTATATGATGTGGGATTCAATAACAGAGATATCATATTTTTTTGGAGAAATTTGTGCAGCGAAAACAGACTACGATGCACTAAGAAAACTAGAAGAAGATGTTGCTCTAACTATTTATAAACTAGAAAAAATATTTCCGCCTGCTTTCTTTGACTCAATGAAACATCTGATATTACATTTTCCACATGAAGCTAAATGTGGAGGTCCATTATAGTTTCTATGGATGTACCCATTCTAGAGATGCATGCAGAAATTTAAGAAAAAAGTATGTAACAAACCATCAGTTGAAGGCTCAATTGCTGAAGATTATTTGGAAGAATAAATTTATTTTTTCTTCTATCACTATTTTGAATCTGAATATCCCTAAAAAAAAACTGCATGGGATGAAACAAGGGAAATTTTAACGATGAAATGGAAAATCAATTATCAGTTTTTAATCAGACAAATATTGTCTTCGGTGGAGTTCAAGAACGATGGATTTCAGATGATGAACACCACAGATATCATACATATGTTCTGCTCAACTGTGAAGAAATGACAATATTTTTACTATGAGAGCTTCTATCACTTATTATATAATTTTTGTTACAGTATGTTATCTTATTTTATTTGTAAGTTATATGATAATCATATCAAGAAACAACTTCCACAAATTACAGAAACTACTCTTGAAGAACGCAGACAAAAAAAATTTTCTCAATGGTTTAAAAAACTAGTAACATAAATTATTGATGGTTTAATATCAATTCAGTTTAATATTTATTATATTGATAATTGTTTTACAAATTTTCAGCTATCTCAACATGCTGATAAAATTGATAAGATACTATGTATATTGAGTAACCCACCATCCAAAATGGTTAAATATTATAATAATTTTGTGGTGAATGGTTTTCGATTTAATACACATTCATATGGGGAATCAAAAAAAACAATGAACTGTAGAGTTTGTTTGAGAGGATTGCATCATAGAGAAACTGAAGTTGACTTTTACGGCATTCTGGATGAAATTTTTGAGCTGTGTTATCTTGGAAAAAATTACATAATGATGTTTAAATGTGGGTGGTTGGATACTGAGAGAGTATTGCGTGTTTATCCGACTCATGGAATCATCAATATTAAATAGAAAAGTATTCTTGCAGTAAATGAACAATTTTTACTTTCTCAACAGGCACATCAAATTTATTATGCAAAGTACTGTGCTACTTCAAGCGACCTGAGTGATTGGTGGAGCATAATAAAAATAAAATTTAGGGAAAATCAATTTACTCAAACTGAATGTGGTTTTGTTGAAGTGGAAGGAATTGAAATTTTTTAAGAGACCACTCAAAATACATCTTTTTCATAACGAAACGTGAATATCGATGATAACACCCCACAATTAAGGGTCGATGGTGATGAAGATGTTAGTGATGTTAAAAATGAATTTGAAATGACAAGGAATGATGAAAGTGAAAATAATATGGATATTGATGATGCCGAGGAGGAATATGAAGACATTGACATCGTCAGATATGAAGATGATGATGAAGGTGAACATTGACACAATTAAACGATGGTTATGATCATAACTAATATATATCTACATATAATAGTTATTTTAAACAATCTACTAACAACAAACATTTTGTGTTTCAGATGGACTCTGATCTACTTCATGAGTTAGAGGAGGATGAGCTACCTTTGGATGAGGGGGATGTGGGATCATCTGACCCTCAGCCTACTGGTGGTTCAGGAGGTACATGGAGGGGGTGCAGTCTTGCGCGACTGATGATTCCTGAACCTATCCCCAAGGGACGTCCACGTATTGGCTTCAATCCACACACACAAAGGTATGAAACCCTGTATATTTTAGTTATATTTCATTAATTTATTTATATATATATAAATTGTTTGATTATATATTATTTTTTTTTACAGTTTTGCACATGTATCTGTTGGACAGGGGAGTGCTATCTTGCGCAATTAAATTTATTAGCCATGGACCACAAGGGAACAGATTCCTGTTAATTTGAAGCTCGGCATGTACAATCATTGGATAGTACATAAATAAATATTATTTATTTGGGAATTTATTTTGTTAATAACTTGATATTATAAATTATTTTCAGGGTTTATGGTATTCCATCGATGATAGCATGCATGACGATATCCATGCAGCATGGGAGGTGGCTATGCGTGAGCGTTTGCATCAGTTTTTGTACAATTTGAGAAAGACATCCTTTAAGAAAGCAGGAGTGAAAATATTTGATGAGTCATATAGAGCCCACCGACTTGAGTACATTTCATCTTAGGTTTGGGATGAATTATGTGCACACTGTTTGGGTGGTGGATATTAGAGGAGATCTTCATTGGGTCCACAGAACCATGGAAGACAGGAGGTGACGCATCGAGCTGGTAGTCGTATATTTAGTATTCATAGAGGGAATCTGGTATGTATTTTTTTTAAATATTTTATATATCTTAATATATAAACAGTTTATTTTATATTCATAGAGGCAGTCGAGCATCCTGATATTACAGAGTATGATGTTTATCCGAGGATGTAAAGTGATCCAGCCACTAGAGAGATTAGAGGTGATCGCCAGCATCAGATTGTGGTTAGTCTTATTTTTTTCTGTTTGAGAATTAACTGCATATAATATTTTCACAATATTAATTTCAAATTGGAATTGAAGGAGTTATAAGAGGCGGCAACCACTCAGATACAAGCTGAGGGCTGGGATGAGGTGACTGATCAGACTTGTGCCCACCATTTCGATGAGGCGACATGGATGCAGGCGACTCAGTATGGATTTGAGAAGCGCCGAGTAGTTGGTATCGACTCTCATTAGACTCCTAGTACTTATTATGGTACTACTGCGATGTCAGCGTCCAACTCGAGAGGAGCTCGTGGACAGACATCATCTTCTACCTCATAGTATCAGGAGCAGTTCCGAGCTTAGAATGACCTTATAGAGAGTTTGCAGAAGTAGTAATAAGAGATGCGTCAGTAGTAGCAGCAACAGAAGCAGCATCACAAGGAGTAGATGCGTCGATGGCAGCAGGAACATCATGATCAGATGGAGTACATGCGCCATTTGACTCCTAGTTTAGGGATGGAGTTTCCTTCACCATATCTTTCAGCTCCTCCACCTCCTCCAGAAGAGGACCCCCAATGATTTTTTTATGTTAAAAACATTTTAATTTAACATTTTTTGTAATATCAACTATTTAAAGTTTCTTTCTTTTATATCGGTGTGAATATTACATAATTTAATTTTTAATATTTCATGATTTGTTTTGTGAATATTGATAAATTTAATAATTTTTATTTTTTTATTATTTTAATAATATTAAAATTATTGTTTCATTAATCATAATTTTATCAAATATATTTTTTAAGTATTATATTTTTTAATGTTTATTTATTTTACTAAGAATAATAATAATACTATTTTATGATTTTTTTAATATTTTTTTGTGAATATTGAATATTTTAATTTTTTTTATTTTTTTATTTTAATAATATTAAAATTAATTTTTCAATAATCATAATTTTATTAAATTTGTTTTTTTAATTATTTATTATTTGTGACGGGATCTGTTGCGATGGGTTCCCATCGTAAATAGCCTAAATAATTTTTTTTTAAAAGTATTTGCAACAGGATTACGGGCTCATCGCAAAAATTATTTGCGATGAGTCCGTCACAAATAGTCTAAATAAATATTTTCAAAAAAGTATTTGTGACGGGATTACGGGCCCGTCGCAAAAAGTATTTGCGACGGGCCCGTTTCAAAAAAGTTTTTATATATAAAGTATATAATCAGAGACTTATTTGCGAAGGTGATGTTGCTGGTCTGAAAAAATATTATTTGTGATTGGCCCATCGTAAATAATATTTTTTGCGACGGCATTTTCTACAATGGGATATTTGCGACGGGACCCCGTCGCTAAAGCTTATTTGCGACGGGATCTCATCGCAAATAACCCGTCACAAATACCTAGAATTCTAGTAGTGTTTTTTATCAACATGTGTGATTTTTTTGGGGACCAATGTTCTACATACTGTTGTTGATTTTTTTGTATGAGAATCCATTTTTTTTATAATTCCTTTGATAAACATTTTTTCTGTTCTTCTTTGGTCAAACTATTCCTTCATTGGAGTAATGTGTCTTTGATTATTAAATTGGCTATCAATTGTTTTGTTATGGATATTTCTTGGGATGATACTATTCTAGTAATTCTATATTATTTATGTTCAATATTTTGTGTCGATTTCTTATCCAGACGATCCTATGTAAGAAATATAAAATATATTATCTTTCAGTACTATTCACCTCATTATTCACAACTTGCACAACAAGCTCTATCAATTATGAATTTTGGAGATATTTAAATTGAATTATCCTTCTGCTTCTCTATAACAATACATATTTGAACTCTGACATGCTTTCTACATACCTCCACACCCATGTTTTAACACTACATTGTTTCCTGATCACTGTTCTCACGCTTTCACGTTGGAGGTTTCATTATTGGTTTGATTTTGAGTTAAGGGTACATTATACATTTTATTTCTTCAGAAACTCGAATATACACATTGTATATGTTGGTGTATAAATTATACACACAACCATATAGTTTTAATCCACCCGGATTTTAATTCTATGAAGTGTTGATTTGCAATAATGTTTTAAGATGTATGGAAAATTTATTTATTTCCCTATATTCACTATTTTCTAGTTCGTGTAAGGGTTTTCTTTTTATGATATGTCTTTCTTGTGAAAAATCATATATAAATTCTTTATATACACAAATATTCATATGCACACACACACACACACTCACACACACACATATGGTTTTCCATCCTAAACCTATTCTATATTTCTAAATGTAGTTTAACAATGTTTAACCGATGTGAGCAGTATTTGTTTGGTTGTGAAATGAAAAACCCATAAAATTATTTATATTTATATTTATATATGGATTCTAAGGTGAATATAGGTTTTTCAATGGTTAAAAGTTTGTATGTATTAATTTTTTTAAGGTCGATAATTATATTTGGGTTTGTTTAATATGGTTTTAATTATGCAAAACCGAATATACACTTAGTGTATATTCGTACATATACACACAATTTAATATATTTATATTTTATGTTACTAAAGATGATTTAAAATCTTTAAACAAATACTTGGATGCAAATAATGTTTTGGGTTTGTATTATTATGCAAAACTTTAGCTTTTATGTATGTATGTCCAGGCATTTATGTACTTCAAACCTAACATGAGTTTTGGTTTTCAATCCAGTGATATTAAAAATTAAATAATGTTATCGTGTATTCATTAATTGTAAGTGGGTGTGACATGTACATATTATATATACACACACACAAACATATATATTTATATATATATGGTTAAATGTTTTCACCTATAAGATTTAACCACAACTCAAATTAAATTGGCCTAAAACAAACTTTAGTGGTTAAAGTATGTTTATGATATGTTTAATTAAATTATCATGAATTCATGAATTACATAAAACAACTGTTCCAATACAAATCAACTGTCCTTATATGCTATGTAGCATAAGGCATAGCCATTTATTAAGACATGACCATTTATCATCGCATTCTTGTGTAAAAATGACATCTATCTTAATTTAAAATTATTCATTTTAAAATATAAATATTCATTTCCATAAATAATGGATTTTGAAAATTATGGAAGTATCATATTATGTGGTAACCCAATCCATTCTTTACTTGCGTGTTTTAAATTAATATCGCATGTGCAAAGAATGTTTACTATTTTATGCATGTCGTTGGGAAAATTATTATTTAAATAATAACTAACATTTAATAATTTAGTCCAATGTCATTTCCATTTATTAGTGCATGAATTGAACATGAATAAAACTAATCTGAAGTTATAATCATGAAATCTAATGCATTGAAAGTTTATGGAAGAGTTTTAAAGTTATTAATTTATGAGATAAATCAATGAATTTATTATTTATCCCTTATGATAATGAATTAAGAATTTAATTATTCAAAGTGGTATGGTACACTTTGGATACATGGACTTATCAAACTTATGAGGAATTAATTGGACTAGTGTGTTTCAGGTTGGGGACCGGTAAAAGTAAGCCCTCCGGGTTGGGGTCCAGTTACAAAAAACCTTCCAGGTTAGAGTCTGGTTACAAAGGCTCTCCTGGATGGAGTGCGGTTATAGAGGTTATCCAGGTTGGGGTCCGGTTACAATTATCCCCAAGGTCTTAGCACGATGGCTTGAAACAGAAATTAAAGTCCGACATTATATATTCCCTCATTATGTGTATGATAATTAATTAACCAAATGAATATTCAACTAGTGGAATATCCATGGTTAAAAGCTAGTACTTATGAGTATCAAAAAAGTAAAAGATTATGGCATGACAGATGTTTAGCACTCAGTGATTTAGTATTCGATGTATAAAATTGAATTTATTACCTTTACATGAATATATGATTATTCATTTCTCTTAACTGTATAATTTGTGCTTATATATTCTTATTTCATAGATGTTTAGAATGTATTTTATTTTTTACTCCAAATGAGCATGCCTATAATGGAATCATGTATCCTTGTAACTCTGTTAGTGTGTTTTTAATTGAAGACTTTTATGATATGTTACGTGTGTCATAGCTTTTCATTAAGAGAAATGTTTTATATAAATTTTGAATGAATTTTTTCAAATGTTATATTAGTTTATCTTAAAACACCTTACTAGGAATTCATATGCTCACCATACATTTTTGAAATAAATTTTTTAGGTATCGGGTTTTAGCTGAAGAAGCATTTCATAAGTAGCTAGTTTCACAGAACCTGAACCAAATCCGATCCTCTGTATGGGGCATGATGTGTAATTTATCAATGCATGTTTTTGTAGAAAGTCACACATCTTGTTCTCAATCACCGGCCCTCTAGCATTCTAGGGTTCGAGTCTTCATTGTTGGTATCATAGGATTCAGTTTGGATAACTTTGGAAAACCAAAACCAAAACAAAAAAAATTTACTTAAGAATTTCTACATATGAGGTTTTTCCTAATTTTCAGATGCAAAACAAAGGTACTAGTCTTCTGTCTCTTCCCAATGAGGCCCTAGAAATCATAATTTCCATATACATCCATGAAAATTTTATAAACTATTCCCATATCCGAATGATATGTAAACACCTCTATGACGTATCCAACTCTCCCCAAGTACTTCAACTCCACTGAAGAGAGGGTCTGGATTACATCTTTATGATGCATGCCCAATTTCCATCCTACATACGACATGTAAAATACTATGAGGTAATTTTTAGATGCTTCACTATTGCAGAAGGTATCCAGTCCCTCAGGACCTTCCAATAAGCTGAAGCAGCGAGAGACCTCTGCATGGCATATATGTGTCATGTCTTGTCCTATGGACATTTTAGTCAGGTAATAGACTTTTACATCCTTGAATACGAAGCCTCCCATTTAGTGTATAGGAAACATGTACATACAGATGTCTCAATGTTGTAAACCCCACATACCAGACTCTGGAAACACCATAAGCGCACCCATGAGATAGAACCAGACTGCTCGGGTTGCATATGGTTTAGGGAGATAGAGAGTTTTGAACTTGTTTTGGGGATTCATGTATTCAGGAACTGGGGAAACCACTAGCCTTTGTTTACGAAAAAGTGGTTATATGAGAATACACCTTGTTATTCCTTCTTTCTTTCTACTATATTTTCTTTATTTATACTTCAGAATAGGTTTCACTGATTAAAACATCATATTTAATTTTCATGTGGTAGGAAGAACCCACATTTTATCCCTTCCCATCGAAATACTAGAGGTTATTATGGTAAAAACATACGAGGAAGAGTATCTAACTTTCTCAAACGTGTGAAAAACGTGAAAGAAACTTTATGAATTATCAAATAGTCCCAACATTATCTGTTCCTTCCAGGAGAATGCTTACATATACCATAGAATAGCCACAATCCAATTGGCCGAGTATAGGTGGAGGGGAAAATACCACGAAGGGATTTTACTATAATTTACTCTAGGCCGGAACTTCATAGCTAGAGTGAGATATCAAGAGGCTGCTTTAGAGGGAAAACGTTACGCAACCTACATGTATCAACTCCTCAGTTTTAACTTATACGACAATGTCTATGACTTATATGTTCTCAATCGAGAGGCAGCCTGACGAATTCTTAGAGAGTTGTTTCATTTTAACATCTCCGAACTTTCCACCATCAAAGCCTCTCTTTGGAAGTCTGATTGTATGCGGCATGAGTTCAAACCATACTGCATGAAGTGTATTTGGGAAAGAGAAGCTGAAAAGTTGAACATTAACTTGGGAATTCACTTAGACACACCGGAGGACCCTCCACAATGGAGGATGCGGTGAAGATGGAAAGGGAGTCTTTCTCTTATGCGTATATAGAATGAATTTCAAGGACTAAATTCTTCTAATGGGGGAATAATGTGACACCCCAAAACTTTTCAACGTGTGACAATAACTTTTTATTATTTAGTCATTCAGACAATGGTTCTCAAAATAAAAGAAGACACATAATATTAATAAACCACTAAAATGTTTACATCTCAAAATGGTAGGAAAACATAGTTAGCCTAAGAAACAAATAGAAAATATGAGAAAATCCATTAGGAGACCTGCTAACATCATAAAGTGGCTGAGCAGGTAGCCCTTGTCACTTTGACCAACCATAAAGAAGAATTTGATCGCTAAGAGAATGGCGCAAGTACTAAGCATAAAAGGAATGAAGAGAACAATCCTGGTAAACTGAACCAACTTAGATATGATATACCATAAACATGTATTTATAAGGGTTTTCCTGACTATTAGAAATACTTGCGACCATTTTATAGCCGTTGGAGTTCAAAATGAAGTAACCACTGGAGTTTTAGTCAAGTGATTGTTAGTGTTTTATTAAATGGATAGAGTTATGACCTTTTAAGATTGTTTCTTGTAAAATAATAATAGAAAATTTACATTGATGTACAATTTAAAATAACTATTTTCTAATTATTTTCAAATTATTATATAATTGAATATTTTAAATAATAATTTTACTAATATATGAATATAGTTAATTTGTTGTTTAGTTCCAAGATGTGATATGTATATATATACATATATACATATGTATACTTGATTTGAATTAAATGAAATTACTATAATCTTATGTTGCAGTTATACTTGACATTGAAAATTATTGTTTTAAAATATTTTAATGACATTATTTTTGCGCTATTTTAATTATGCGGAAAATTAATTAATCTATTTTATATATATTCAAAAATATGATGTATACATAATTATTAGATTATAAATTTTGACTGGATTAACATTTCATAACATTGTTAACATTTTGAATATATAATAAAACTATTTTAATAGAATGATTAAAATTTTACATATATGAATAATCTTTTAACAAAAAATATTGTTAATTTGAATCATATATATCTATATATCTATTCAACATTTATTTTAAATGTTTCAAAACTAAAAATATTTTTTACAAATTATGATAGATATTTTTTTGATAATATATTTTCAATAATCAATTATTAATTTAATATATATCATTAAATGTATATAATATGAAATTAATATATGAATTTAATAATAAATAACCTTTACCTGTTAAAAATTAATGATAAAATGGTTTTTAATGGAATAATAGTTTTATCCAACTTTTGACATATTAAATTTATTATAATATAATATATATGAAAATAGATGAAAATAGGGATATAAAATATAACTAAATAGTAATAATAATATATTATTATTATTATTATTATAATAATAATAAAGGAAGAAATTAGATAAAGTAAAAAAGTGTAATCTTGTAAAGGGATTTGTGGTCCTGAATTCTGCGCAATGGGTAGTCTGCGAGATGGGGGTTTTCAGAGGGATGCTTCGAGCTGATGCTTCAGTCCTAGAGACTTCGTCGTCATTGCAGTGGTATGGAGTCTGTAATGTAGGGTTTGTGATTTGGGAGATTTGAGTCATGAAGGTCGTGTCTGGCCATTGTTGTGTGTCACGACCGTCAGAGTCTATTTGTCCAGCATCATTCGATTTCACGGGATGAGCCTGGTCAAAGTCCCCACGTCGCGCGACCAGGGTTCTTTGTTTCAGACCAGAAGAACCAGGGTTGAGGCTGTTCTCTATCAATGGGTCAGACCGGATAGGGTTTTGAATTTCTCAAACCTAAATCGAGGTATGATTTTGTTCTAGGGTTAGGATGTTGACCTAAATATGTTTTTAGATTTTTTTGATTTCCATGTCATACTATTTATCCGTGTGATACTATAAACTATTGTACTTTTGACTATTGAACAATTCCAAACTGTTGATGGTCCACAAGAAGATTCTCTATCAACATGTATAATTTTGTTTTGGGGACCATTGTTCAACATACTGCTGTTGATTTGTTCGTATCAGAATCCATTATTTTTTTATAATTCCTTTGATAAACAATCTTGTCCATTTTTCTTTGGTCAAATTATTCCTTCATTTGATTAATTCTTATTTGATTATTAAATTAGATTTCATTTGTTTTTTTCTGGAAATTTCTTGGGATGATACAATTAATTAAAATTCTATATCATTTATGTCCAATTTTTTGTGTTGATTTCTTATCCGTATGATCCTATGTAAGAAATATAAAATATATTTTCTATTAGTACTATTCGCCTCATTATTCATAGCTTGCACAACAAGCTCTATCAATTATGAATTTTGGAGATATTTAAATTGCATTTTCCTTCTGC
Organism: Viscum album; assembly: GCA_963277665.1. Taxonomy (NCBI): domain Eukaryota; kingdom Viridiplantae; phylum Streptophyta; class Magnoliopsida; order Santalales; family Viscaceae; genus Viscum; species Viscum album. Next base: position 74,368,262 of record OY728166.1, on the reverse strand, counting down.
TTCTCCATCATAATACATATTTGAACTCTTCTCTACTTTCTACACACCTCCACACTTGTGTTTTAACACTGCGTTGTTTCCTGATTGCTATTCTCGCACTTTCACATTGGAGGTTGCATTATTGGTTTGATATTGAGGTAAGGGTTCATTATACCTTTTCTTTCTTTGAAAACTCGAATATACCCATTGTATATGCTGGTATATAAATTATAAACACACCCATATAGTTTTAATCCACCCGATTTTAATTATACCATGTGTTGATTTGCAATGATGTTTTAAGATGTAAGTGATTTTTTTATTTACCTATATTACCTATTTTTTGGTTCGTGTAAGTGTTTTCCTTTTATGATTTGTCTTTCTTATGAAAAATCATATATACATGCTTTATATATAAGAATATGTATATGTACATACATACACACACTCAAACACACACACACACATATTGTTTCCCATCCTAAACCTATTATGGATTTCTAAATGTTGTTTACCAATGTTTAACCGACACAAGCAATACCTGTTTTATTGTGAAATGATAAACCCATACACTTATTTATATTATATTTATATATGGTTTCTAAGGTGAATCTAGGTTTTTCAAAGGTTAAAGGTTTGCATGTATTAATATTTCAAAGGTCGATAATTATGTTTGGGTTCATTTAATTTGGTTTTAATTATGAAAAACTGAATATACACTTATTATATATTCGAACATATACACATAATTTAATCTATTTCAATTTTATGTTATTTAAGATGATTTATAATATTTAAATAAGGACTTGGATGTGAATAAAGTGTTGTGATCAAATGAATTTGTAATATTATGAAAAGCTTTAGCTTTTATATATGTATCTGTATGCGTTTATATACTTTAAACCTGACATGAGTTTTGGTTTTCAATCCGGTGATATTTGCAATTAAATAATGTTATGGAGTATTCATTAATTACAAGTGGGTGTTACATGTACATATTATATATATATATATAAATGGTTAAATGTATTCACCTATAAGCTTTAACCATAACTCGAATTAAATTGGCCTAAAAAAAACTTCAGTGGTTAATGTATGTTTATGATTTGTTTAGTCAAATTCTCAGGAATTCATTCATTACATAAAACAATTGTTGCAATGAAAATAAATTAGCCTTATATGCTATGGAGCATAAGGCTTGGCCATTTATTAATACATGAATGTTTATCAGCATATTCTTGTGTGGAAATGACATATTTCTTAATTAAAAATTAGTAATTTTAAACTATACATATTCATTCCCATAAATCACGGATTTTGAAAATTAAGGAAATATCATTTTATTTAGTAACCCCATCCATTCATTACTTGTGTGTTTTAAATTAATATGACATTCACAAAGAATGTTTACTAGTTTATGCAAGTCATTGGGAAAATTATTATTTAAATAATAACTGGCATATTATGATTTATTCCAAAGTCATTTCCATTTATCAGTGCATGAATTGTACATGAATAATACCTATCCAAAGTTATAAACATGAAATATAATGCATTAAATGTTTATAGAAGTGTTTTAATGTTATTAATTTATGTGATAAATTGAAAATTTTATTATTTATCACTTATGATAAATAATTAAGAATTTAATTATTCAAAGTGGTATGAGACACTTTGGATTCATGGAATTATTAAACATATGAGGAATGTATTAGACTAGTATGTTCTGGGTTGGGGACTAGAAAATGTAAGCCCTCTGGGTTGGGGTCCGGTTACAGAAGACCCTCCGGGTTGGAGTCTGGTTATAGAGGCTCTCCGAGATGGAGTCTGGTTATAGAGGCTCTCTGGGTTGGGGTCTGGTTACAATTAGCCCCTAGGCCTTGGCACGAGGCCTTGAAATAGAAATTAATGTCCGAAATTATACATTCCCTTATTATGTGTATGATAATTAATTAACCAAATGGATATTCGACTAGTATAATATCCATGGTTAAGATCTTGTACTTATGAGTATCAAAAAAGTATAATCTGTTGGAATGACATATTTTTAGCACTCTGTGATTTAGTATCCAATGAATAAAATTGAAGTTATTACCTTTACGCGCAACTCTAATTATTCATTACTCTTAGCTATTTAATTTGTGCTTACATATTCTTATGTCACATATGTTTAGAATGTCTTTTATTTCTTACTCCAAATGATAATTCCTATAATTGAATCATGTATCCTTGTAACTATGTTATCATGTTTTTAATTGAGGGATTTTATGATATGTAACATGTGTTATAGCTTTTCTTTAAGAGAAATTTTTTATGGAATGTTTTAATGAATGTTATCAAATGTTATATTGGTTTATTTTAAAACCCCCTATTGTGCATTCATATGGTCATCCAATGTTTTTGAAATAAAATTTTTAGGTATTGGGTTTTAGCTAAAGAAGCATTTCAGAAGTAGCTGGTTTCCCAGAACCTGAACCGAAAGTTTCACACTAAGATAATTATGAAATTAATATATCAAAAATGATGTTTATTTTTTAATATAATTTATAAATGTTTCAAAATTTAGTTTTAAAACAAGTGCGCCATTAAAATATAGTAAAACTACCTTTAGAAAAAAAATAGTCTTTTATGCATAAAATTGGATTTATTCTCATATTAAGCCTATCAACCATATTAATTGAATTTAAAAATATTTTTTTTGAATATATAAAAAATAAATTCCATTATGATCTTTCAATAATAGTGATTAATTTAATTTATTAGGATATAATGACATTTTGGTCATAAAATAGTCTTTTATGATCAATTTGTTTTATTTTCATTTCTAATTAATTAGTAGCCAATGAATTCATTTTATAAACACATATAGACTATATTTTACTAATTTACATAATACCTTTCAGTCATTCTATTCCAATAATTAGGTCACAATTATATAATAATATTTAATCACTTGTTTTAGCTCGGTGTTTTATGTAATGTATGCTATCTAAGAAGTTTAATTAAAAAAAAGACAAACTATAAAATAATGGGCTGTTACAATTTTCTTATACTTTGACTCAACCTTATACCTATATTTAGAAATGTCCTTAGGGATATAACTAATTTTTTTCATCCTAGTTTCCAAAGGCTAACTAAAACTTTCCTATAATACCAACTATAGGGACCCATGATTCGTCAATATATATATTACATCTTTTTATATGGATATTGAATACATTACATGATCAAAAACCAGAGGACTGTAACAGTTTAGTGTCTTTGTAGACTAGGTACACAATATTTTGATTTCGTGAGATGTATTCAAAATATACCAAAAATATATTCCCTTATATCACTCTTCTTATACATACCCTATTTAAAAACATTATTCATAATTTGGGAAAATAAAACTTAATAAAGGGTGACCTCAGATGCTCAGTTTTGGTAAACATAGGAGATACACAAGCACAACATGAGAATAAGGGTATGAGAACCTAACAAAAGAATTTTAGAACCATACCCTATATATCAAAATCCTAATCATGATTCATGCAATATAAATTGATAGTTTATAATACATGAATTATAAGAAAATTAAATTACATGAGCCATGAGAGAATAAGATTATCATAAAACCTATATTTTTAGTATATACATAATCATTGAAAATATTATGTCAACGATGCCCCCTGAGACATTAATTACATATTAGGCTTATGCTAACATCCAATGTACCTGTATCAGGATTGGGATAACCTCCTACACACCCTCATTCATACTTGGGATAAACTCTCTTGTACCATCTTTTGGGATTTAGATAACCTCTTGTGTACCATATTTTTTGTGCTTAGGATAACCTCCTTTGTATAATTTGACCTCATATAACATTAATCATTACCCATTTATTTGTATAGATATATATGTATCACACATGAAAAAAATGAAAATCAAACACATGTGTTCCAAAATATCATAAACATTTCATCATATCAGAACCCATGAAAAGAAATTAGTTTCATAAACATTTCATCATAAAATAAACCCTGGAAAAGTAATTGGTTCATAATCATTTCATCATAGAATAACCCATAGAAAATAAGTTGGTTTAATAAAAATTCTATCTTGGTATAAGTCATGATTAAAATAAGGTTTCATAAAAATTTAATCATGGTATAACCGATGGATAAAGAAGTGGGTTTCATAAGAAATTAATCATGGTATGACTCAGAGAAAATGTAGCGGGTTTTGTAATAATTATATCATGGTATTTCCCATGGAAAAAGAAGTATTTTTCAAAAACATCATGTCATCATAAACAAAAACATTTAGAGAAAGAATAATAATTGTATCTATGGATAACATCCCTAATAAATATTAAGTATATTCAAATTATTTCATACTAGATAGATAATTATTTGAATGAAAATTCATTTGGAACATTTCTTTATGAAAATAACATTTCTTTATACATCACAATTTAAAACTAAACATTATAAATGATTTTGGAAATAAATTTATTTTAAAATAAACTAGGAAGACTTATAACATAAGCAATAAAAATAATTTAAAACATTTCATGAGAAAATATTCTTTTCACATTGAAAAACAAATTTTAATTGATAAAATATTTAAAAATCATTTTCTTTGAAAATATCATCAAAAAAATTAAAAATTAAGATTCAAATAAAATAATTGATATGATGGTGGTAAATTTCATTCATATTGTAGATGTTTAAATAAAGATTTCTTTCACATTTTTGGTAAGTTCCAAACATACCATATTTGGAAAATGATATGAATATTCCTTAAAAAAATTTCAAAAATAATTCAAACATGGGTAAATTTTTCTATAATAAATCATTTTAGGAATGTTAAAATAATTTTTTAATTTTTTTAAAAAGAATGATTTTGTGAAGAAAAAGAGCTTTCAAATGAAGAGAGAAATAAAGATGTTTTTTATTTGAAATAATCTTTTGAAATATTTAGTATACAAAGAGAATAAAAGGAAGAGAAAACATGAATTCTCAAGAAATAAATAATGGATAATAAAAATTATGATTTTCATGAGGGGTAGACCATAATATTTTTTCATTTGAAGAATTATAAAAAATAATCCCAATAAATGATTAGATTATAACATAAAACTCTTACCACTTTAGTAAAATTGAATCATAAAAACATTGAAATAATAGTGTTAAATGAAACATATAATATCATGAAATAATGATATTAATGACATAACAAGTCAAATCAGATGTATATACACTTTATAGATAATGATGAGTTCTAGGATGGCGATTTCCGAAGGCTCTCGTTGGCGATTTCTAATGGCGTTAACCTAGTTTACGCCGATGGAAGCCGTCGGGACCTCTCTTCCCGCAGTAGGGGGAGAGGGGTCTTTGACTCCTACTCTTAACTCTGGATCTGTGAAGTTACAGGACTGTGACTTCATTCATCCTTTGCCTGATGTGGGATTCTTCATCCCTGGAATACATGTTACTTCGAAGGTCCCATGTTGCATCTCTGGTCAACCTATCATTCCAATTATGGTCCACAAGTTTTCTGAAGCCTCATCGATGCTCTACACGGTGTTGATTGTAAGATTTGTGTGGCGGCAACCCGTGGTGGAAGATTTTAGTAATATTTTTAATGAAGATTGGGGACTGAATCGTCACGTGTAGGTAAGGATCCCAGGGTCACGATAGCTCCTTATTCTCTTCGCTGATGAGGATGACTGGGGTAGGTCATGGTCCAGAAATATGAAGGCCTCCTCTAGATCTCCTTTTCATCTTCTCCGGTGGTCCTTCGAGTAACATATCAACCGCGACTCTCCCAACTTGGCGATCTGGCTACAGTTTCCTGGTCTTCCTCTTCCATTCCAAAATTCTGGGTTACTCAGGTCAATAGGTAATTTAATTGGTCGGTTTATATGCTGTGATAAAAGGACGACTTCCATGATGAACCCTTCATCCGCGAAGATCTGTGTTGAGATGAATCGATCAAATATCCCACCAGAGATCATGTGAATTGTTGTTGAAGGTGAATATAGGTATGCCTAGAATATCATATATGATTCTTGGACCCATTTATTCTCTGGTTGTCACAAGCAGGGACATGATACTGCTAATTGTCATAAGAAAACCCTGGATGAGCGGCCAGGTCTAACTCCAAATTGGACATTTGCTGCAGAAACGTCAGGGGGTGCTGCTGCCCCAGATAGGAATCATGGTGTAGGAACTAGTCTGAAGGAAACTAGAAGCCCTGTGGATGTTCAGTCTACATTAGAAGATTCACACTAGGACAGTCAGGTACAAACCATTTCAATCACTGAGAATATTGTGGTTTCTCTTACTTTGGTTCGGGGGGTGCCCTCAGGAGAGTTGATGAAGGGATCTCCCATGGAACTTGGTCCTACTGATCATGATGCAGTGGAAGATTTGAGGCAAGAAACTAAAAATTCTTTGAGTTCTGCTACCATGGGAAGACAGGGAAGCTTGAATCAGATTATAAATAGGGACTCTACTTGTGAAAATGGTGATCATAATCACTTATATGACTCTAATGTGAACATTAATGAGAATGATCAATCTGAAAAACAGAGTCTTGATGCTGGTGGTTAGAGAATGGATGCTAAAAACTCTAACTTTCAATTTATGGGTAGGAGACTAGAGTAGAAACAGATTTCTAATGATCCTATGGATCCACATAAGATTAAATAATCTATTCCGGTGCAGGTAAGGTCTGATGATTTGTTAACTTGCTCTAAAAATCATTACGTAGCTCTGGAAAATGCAGATTTGATGGAGGCTGAAGAGATGGAAGAGGAGGAACAAGTGAGGGATGTGGTGGGCCACAAAATAGTGACCTTATGAACCTGGCGAAAGAGGTTCCTGAAACCAAAGTTGGCCAAATTTCTGAGGAAGTGTTGAATGAGAACTCTACTCTAGAGCAGCAAGATTATAAAGAGATATCCTTAGATAGGTAGGATTTCTTAGAGCCAAGCGGTTAGAATCAGAACAATGGAGAGTATTCTCTGTGTTGGACACCTATGGATGCTAACAAAGAACCTTCCCAGGATACAACCTCCTTGGTGCATGAGGTCTCTCAAATGGTGTCTGAGGGGAAGGAGAATGGATTCCGTTCAAAGGGTCATATGAAGGAATCCTATAGTGAGATTCTCAGGAATTGGGTGAAAAGGAATGAAAGCAATGGATCTTCCACTGCTCCACTAAAGAGGAAACCCGGAAAAGATTACTCCAACATGCCTAGGACCATATCCACCAGGTCTTCTACAAAAAAATGGACATTTGAAAGACAAGGATCAAAATAGGGGACGAAGAAGGACCATTGAACCCATGTCCCTAGTTCAGTTATGTCTGAGGGAGAAATACATCCAAATGCTAAATCAATACACTCCGCACTCTGAATGGGAGTTGGCGGACCCGGATGAGTTGTTTGAAGGTGGTGGTGGCGATGTCTTTGATTCTTTCTGATATATGATGTTGTGAGGTCTTTTGTTTTACTTTTTGTCTCTCCTCTATACTTTGTACTTTCTTTTTATTAATATATTTCTAGGGGACTAGGCACTCGGCCTAGTTCTGCGCCTTCCTTGCTATATACACTTTATAGAAGATGATATGTGCATAATGTAACTAATATCCCAAAGCAGGCAATTTTATAAAAAATAACTCTTACCGCTTTGGTAATGTTTGAACTATAAACCCCATGAAATATAGATACTAAAATGGATATGTAAATAATTGAAAATTTATGTATAGTAATCATAAATACATTCAATGTAAGTTTATACACCACATAAAATAAAAATATGTTGAATATGGAAAGTGTCTCATAAAAAAATAAAAGTGAGACAAAACTCCCTTACCTTAAGTCTTGAATTCTTTCACACACATTTGAACCTGCTATGTAATAAATATAATTATATTATAGATCTATTATATATATATATATCAGGTTTTATATGAGTTTCTTTTGTCCATTTATGAAAATTTTATTAACAATTCTATGTTAAAGTCATGTTTTGGGAAATATCTTATTTGTTTTTCTTATATGTTTTAAATATTTATTTTTGGTCCTAATAAATTAATCATGATTACATAAAATATTGAAAATTTAAAATTTTATAAATATGATATATATTTATTATATTTTTTTAGATTTATCCATATGATTTAGAGATAACAATTAAATACACCATACATGGAGACAATAGGCTGTATGTACGCTTGAGCACTGTTTCCATTTTCTAAAAGGATTGGAAGAAAGAAAGGTAAAGAATATATTAACATTAAAAAATATTTTTTATATCATTTATAACAAATATACTATTAAAACCAATCTTTTTACCTTCAATGAAAAATTTGAGTGAATCACATTGCTTCGTGAGGTGGTTATCAGCCGTACACACGAGTGATGTTATTGTATTCCCACAGAATGGAATTTTTTTTGGAATATGTTATATCATGATTATATAAGCAAAATAATTTAATATATATCATATATAAAAATTTAATTCATCATTATATTCTTCCATGACAGGTGGTTAGTGTAAATGAATATCATTAGTGCGCGAGGCGATAGTCCTCCGTACAGACGAATGATGACTTTATATCCCAATGGATGGAATAGGAGATGATTTTAGGTCATTAAATTAACATAACAACCTATAATTATATTTAAGATATTTATATTATTATATCATTATGTTTTAATAATAATTTAAGGATTTGGTTGAAGAAATAAAATTAGAATGTTGGTTTGGGGTGTTACCTCTTCTTCGAGAAAATTATTTTGGATTCCACAAAAAATATTCATAGGTTATATTTATGAAAAATTAAGGATAATATGATGGTATTATGGAATTAAATAATTTATTGGGATTTTTATTGGATGAAAAAAGGTTATGGAAGTGTGGTGAGGGGAGGAGAGGTGGTGTCCTTTTATAAGTGGGTTGATTGTCACACTTGTAATTTTTGAAAACAAAAAGTTGTACCCTCATTTTCACATGAAAAAGGAAAAAAATGAGTAATTCTATAAACTTTAATATATAGGGTTAACTTATCTCAATAAAATGGGTGTTGGAAGAATTTTGGGTCATTTTTAACGCTTTTCTTTTTTTTAACCCATCGGTAAACCCTTTTTACCTTAATCATTGTTAATAATTTGTATTATTTTTACTATTAATTATGTTAAAAAATTAAGTTGAACTCATTATATGATATATATTATTCTTATTATAAATATTTAATACATTTTTCCAAATTCCATTCACATAATTTGATAATTATAACTTGAAATTAACACCATAGTTGCATCAAGAAAGCAGATTTTCAATAGGAAAATGTTCAAATGTTGAAAAAGGTTATATATCAAAATTAAACATGAAAAAAATTATGATGACCTAAATTATATTAATATATATATTTGAACAAAATTTTCCATTTAAACCATCTTAATTTTTTTAATGTTCTTAATATCTTTAAATTAATTGATAATTATTAAAAAAAACTAGAATCTTTCTCAATTGATGAGAAAATTTATTTTTTTCAAAAAAAATAACAAATATTCACCAAAAGATAATTTTAAATGATAATTTAAAAAGTATTCTTATTTTATAAAATTAATTTTATAAAATTATCAAAATGAATTTTTACGATAAATTTGTAGAAGGTGACAAAACAACATTTTAGTAAAATATAATTGTAAGCATAAAATTTGTTATATTCTTATATTTTATCTATAAAACACATAATATTAATATTAAAAATTTTATTTAACATATAATATATATATTTCATTAAAATAAGTCAAATAAATTTATTTTTTAAATTTATTGGGGGAGAAAATGTTTGTGCACATAATTTTTTTTCAGAAAAATATTTCCTTAATATTAAAATAGGTTTTACTTTCATTTATATTTATATATTCACTAAATAATTAATTTTATATAAATGTATAAATCATATATTTTTATAATATAGTTAATCATATTATAGGTCCTCGGAACACCCTTAGAGGGGAGGAGTGAATCAAGGTGTCAAATCTTCTTCTTACGGTGATAGATCTTGTAATCACATTGGTGGGAACCTATTGAACCTATCCGATAAAAATGGGCAACAAACAAAAAATCACATGCAAAGAGATGACACAACAATTTTACTTGGTCCACCACTAAGGAATAATCCAAGGAGAATGCATTGATAGATTTATTTTAATTCCAATGTCTACTAATATTTCATAGTTATGGAATATAAGAGTTTATACACAATCACTCTATGTGTGGGAGAATGCCTTTACAATATTCTAGGCATAACACACTATGTCCCTCAGAGACCTTCTATCGAATCCCAATGGATCACTACCTTGGGTGAAGTATTACTCATTTTATTAACTCCAAGGTCTCTTAAATATATTTTAATTGAATTATTTATCTCTATCTAACATGAGACTCTACTTGCATTGAAGTCCTGAATCGATGCACTTGGAAGAACTGAAAAAAACTAGATATTAATAACATGCTAGAGGGACTGACTAAAACTTGGGCACTACACCTAATCCTGCACACAATATTTGGGATATCCATGTAATATGGATTTCACACAACCCTTATTTTTCACACATCACTTATCTTTCACACAGAAACACCATAAGATTCACTTTGTCTTTTTATATTAAAGGAACAATTTGTGCATAGGATTTTATTTCTACTTCTCTTCCATGCATAAGTATTTTTCATGATAGAGAATCTTAATATTCATTGAAAAGTTTTAAGTCTTGCATGGGGGTATCTGCCTATTTATAGGCCTTGATGACCATGTGTGTAAGTTCCCGACACATATTCCTTTGTGCGTATAAGATTTTATCAAAGCATGAAGACCCTATTTTGACATTGCATTGGGCACATAAGTCTCTTTCATGCAACCTCATAATTCACAAAAATTTAAATATTTCAAGTAATTTTTTCCTTTTCTATATTTTGAGGCCCTAATCCCAAAACATTCTTTGCATTCATGTTTTTAAAAAAACTTTAGTCTTTCACAAATAATCCTTTGTAAAAATCACTTTGATCCATTTTCCAATTTTGGTCCAAATAATTTGGCAAACAAAGGGAAACAATGCCACCTTAAAAACTATTATCATTTATAAGTGTAAAATCACATTCCTTGTAAACTCTATGAAATTAAATGTAATGATTGACAAAAAATAGACCATACTCTATTTCTAATAATGAATACCCTCAGTTCCAACCCCGATTAATAAATTATGTTTCAATAGCTAGGTGACAAGTCTCATATAAAATGATAATTTCTTATCATTAAATCACATGTCATTTCAACTTTATGATGTGTGAAAAATAATATAAACTCAATGTTGTGTGTAACACAAGCTAAACTTTATTTTTGGTTTAAATTAAGAAATACCTAGTGTTATGGGAAACATAAGATAAAATTAGTGTTGCATGTAATGAAAAATATCAAAAATATTAAATTTATTTGAAAAACAATATCAAAATATATATGTTTTAAAATGTATATACCTAATAATTCAGATTTAAAAAACATTAATTTTATATTACTAGTTGATGACCTTTATTTTAAGGAACAATAATTTGAGATTCTGGATCATACAGTAAAATTTCTATGAGAAAAGACCACTCACCTGGTCAATGATATTGGAAAAACAACTATCTTGAGTAAGATATATGGGAACCTAAGGATGTAATTATAAAGAATTATCCTCAGTTTTTTGGTATAACAGTGAAAATGTTTTATATAAGAATTCATTTTATGGGGGGTAAAATGAAAGAGCACTATATTTTGTGATATATTTTTTTTAAATAAATTTAATCTTTTCAGTATATTGCGTTAAACAGAAAACCAAGTTTACCATTCAACAAAAAAACACCGAGTATAGAATGAATTATAGGGAACATAACATTTAGGTTGTGTTACACACAACACTGAGTTTATCTTGGGTTACATGCTACATTAAGTTTAGCATTCCTTTTACACAATGTTGAGTTTAAAAGAAATATAACACACGGTTGAAAAATTATTATTTAATATAAAGTTATCACCTAGCTGTTTAAATGAAGGGTATGAATAAGATTAAATAAATTATGAAAATACATGGTTTAAACATGTATATAAAACTAATTCTTTAGTGAACAGTTAATTAGTAATGAAAATAAAAGCTATCTGAAAATAATGAAAGTATTTTTCTGAATTTTTTTTATAATTTCTTTTAACACAATAAATTAAACAAATCTATTTTATATAATAATTTTAATGATATATATATATATATATTATATTCCCTAAAATTTTTAACATTCATCTTTAATTTTTTTATAGATAAGAGATAAAAATAAATCCAATTTTACACTAAAAAACATCATTTTTCTAAAAATAAATTTTGTCTCATTTTTCACACATATTATAAAAATAATTTTTGAAACTTTTAGAAAATTTATTTGAAAAAAAATTAATTTTTGAAATCATTAGGTCGAAATTATCTTAGGTTGAATATTTGATAATTTTCTAGGAAGATACATTTTTCTTGTTTAATGAAAAATATCAGTTTTTATTAAGAATTATAATTTCATTAAAAGATATTAAAAACATAAAACATTATATTTAGAAGGGTTTGAAATAATAAATAGTTCAATTATATAGCTTTATATCTAATTTATTTCACTGAAATAATTGTAATATTGAATTTTTATGTTATTACTTTTTAAACATCAAATATTTTCTCTTTGAAAACCTTCTTTCTCATCGCATCTACGAGATTAATTTAAAATTAAATTTTTTTTTAATTATGTGATTGGAATTTTAAAAAATGGATTCCTTATTTTTAAACACAATAATTTATATTAGATAATAAGTTCAACATAATTTTTTACCATAATGAATAGTAAAAGCAGTACAAATTATTTATCGTGGTTAAGGTAATAACACGTTTAATGGTGGTTAAAATAAAAGGATAAGGGTTAAAAATTACCCAAAAGTTTTCCAAAAAATATTTAATGGAATTATTTAAACTTAAAATATTATAATTTCAATAATAATCCATTTGGAGACATTTTTTCACGTAAAAAATGTGGATAAACCTTTTTATTTTTGAAAATAATAAGTGTTCCAATACCTCACTTTTATTGGGAAACACCATCGCCTCTATTCTCATCACATACAAAACCATTTGTTTTAGAAAATACCTACCAAATTAACTTTCTTACTTTCATAATATAATCATATATTTATTATTTTGATCAAAATTCTAACCTATGAATCAATTTGGTGAAAACCAAAAGAAGTTGTCCAAAGAAGTGGTAACATCCTTTATTGAGAATTTTATTTTATTTATTCCTCTAATTATTAAAATTATTATTAAACAATGATTATATAATTTCATAAGTTTCTTATATATTCTAAGATGTTATTATTCTAATGTTATAAAAATAATAATTATCCAATTTTATCAAATTGGTTATGAAATTATAAATCATGTGTACGACAGACTAACACCTCGTGAAACCAATGCTATTTTTTTCCATTACCACCTCTATAAGATATAAATAAGTATGGATATATTGTTTAAATATTTTATTTATAATATTATTATTCTTTTGTATTCATTATGTAACATGTTACTTCTTACCTTCCATTCTGTGGGAATGGGATAACGTCGTTCGTCTGTATGGTGGACTACTGCATAACATAGCGATGTGATTTGTTTATGCATTACATGTTAGTTAATTGGGATGAGTTAAATGAATACATGTGATATATATGGAAAAACATTATTCTATAATGTTAGTATATTATTTACCTTTATTTATTTATTTCCTTCAGAAAAATGGAAACAATATTCATACGTACATACGACCTACTGTCTTCATGAATGGTGTATTTCATTTTTATGACTAGATTTTATGGATACCTATAAATAGATATGTACTTAATATATATTTTATTAATATCATGGTTAAAATTATATATATGATGGAATTATGATAAAAAATATGAAAAAAAATAAAAAACCAAAACACACATGGAAAAAAAGCAATTATTTCTCAAAATGCGACTTTAACGTGGAATTGTTACTAAATAGGTAACAAAAGGTCATAAGTAAATAATATATGGAATAATATATATAAATATAATTCTGTAATATATGTATAAAAAACTTAAATTTTTTATATAATAGGTTCAAATGGGTACAAAGGATGTCTACACTTATGATAATGGATTTTAATCTCTGTTTTACTTCTATGAGACACATGTTATATTCACAACCAATTTATTTTATGTGGTGTATATATATTAAACATGAATGAATTTTATGATGAATCACCTGATTTATTTATTATTTAAATATCCATTTATGTATATCATTTTCATAGGGTTTATAATTCAAAATATACCAAAGGAATAATTTATTTTTTTCCCAATTTTCCTTCTTTAAAACATATGTCATGTTATGCACCAATATTATTTTATGAGGGGTATATAAAACACATTTTACATGTAATTTCATTAATTTATTTATTAAAAATATATTCTATGATTCATTCATTTTCATTCTTTTATGTGGATTATGATTCAATGTTACCAAAGTTATAAGGGTTTTATGTTACTATGTCATAGTTTTTCAAGATTTCTAATGTTTATGATTCAAATGATGAGGACATATGATATATCTATAAAAAAACTCAATTATGTTCTTATTAGGTGATTATATCAGAAGAATAAATATTTTTCTTTAATTTTACTCTATTTATTTACTCAATATATAAAAAAATGTTTTTAATCAAAATATTCTTTATTTATTCTTTTGGTCAAAAACCCTTTTTTTAAACTATGTTTTTTAAAAATGTTTTCAAATTTTCTTAACATTATTTAAATTATCTACCAATGAAAGGTTTACACATTTTTTAATTTTTACAATTTTTTTTGAATGAAATCTTCATATCATTTTCCAAAAAATTCCCATTTAGCTTTTATATAAAATGTGAATGGAATTTTGTTTTAATGTGTATGAAAAGAATTATATTTTTCATCATCATGGACAAATAATTCTTTAAATGATTCAGTTAAATGTTTCAATGTTTATTTTCAAAATAAAAGGATTTCAAAAATATTTTATGGTTTTTTAGTCTTAAAAATTGATTTTAAAAATGAAAGGATATTTTCCACAATAAATTTTTAATTTTTTTTATATCTTGCTTTATAAGTTTTCAATATTATTTTTAAAGAAAAGAAATTTGAAAATGTTTTATATTTTAAAAAGTTTTAGTCAAAGTATAACGGCTATATTCCTAATGAAATGTTCCAAGTGATATTTCAAAATAATTTTCAATCTAATAGGACAAACTTTTATTATAATTATTATTTATTGGGAATAATATTGAATGATATAATAATTATTATTTATTTGAATGAATTATGTTTATATTGATGAAATTTTTATGAAACCCATTTATATTTCATTAATTACTCTTTAGTGAAATGATGAATGTTTTATGAAATGTTTTTCTTTCCACATGATATGATGATGATATAATGAATTTTTATAATATTGTGTTATACATATGTATAGTTATCATCATGTGATTGGTGGAACCTATATCTACCTCTAAAGAATTGGGTAATGATTAATGTTATATGGGCTCAAAAGGTACATATTTGGTTATCCCAAGACCAAAAAAGGGTATATGAGCGGTTATTTCAGGCACGAATGAGGGTTCATGGGAGGTATCCCATGCCCAAAAGAGGGTACATATGTGGTTAGAAAAATCATAACATGTTATGAATGTTTTGGTGGGTATTATTAAAATCATATTTTCTATGAGTATATATATGACACAATTCTATGTCTTATACCAATTTTATGCTCTCATGGCTCATTTTCATTAATTACCTTATGATTAATGTCTTATGAACATTGGAAATTTATTCCATGACTCATGAGTATGATCTTTGAATAGAATTTTATAGTTTTAAAATGTTATTCTTATGTTTTTGTATACTTATGTTCATGTTATTCTTACTTATATCCCTTATTTATACATACCTATAATTTGAACTTATGATTTCTTATGCTTATTTTCCCCAGATTATGAAGAGAATGGTTTTAAGTATGTAATATTTGTGAAGATTAAAAAAATGGAATGATCATTATTGGAGATGTTGAAGATATTTAAAAAATTTGATGATTGTGTACATAGTCTCCAAAGAAACTAAAATATTAGGTTCCTCTAGAATGTGTTTGTGAAATTAATTTAATATTTATCTACAAATTTTTAATATCTATGTATGATAATCCTAGGTTGCTATAGTTGGTATCATATTGAAGGATGTAATATGATCCTTGGGAACTCTAATATATGAGCATTAGAAAGAGCATGGCTCCCCCAAGGGATTCATTAGGAAAGGGCTACCACTAGGGATGGTGGTGTATCCCACCGAGGAGGTGTAAATACCCATGAATTACCCTGATATGTATCAATTATAGTCCACTGTAAATAATTCCAAACAACTACACAAGTTACATGAAAAACATAGGCATATCATAACTGATTCTCATAGAGGGGATCACCACGAGGTTGGAATTAAATGTATTATTTGTATTTTTGGAATCCTAGGGTGGTTATAATGATTTTAGGTATTCATTGTTTTTTATTAAATTTTTTAATTTTTTTGGGAGTTTCACATCCAAATCATGGAGAGTGTATTAGGATACAGTTTAGTATCTTAGTAGTGAATTAATTATTTAAATATACAAATAAATCTATGAATTTGAGAATTTTATATTATTACAGAAAACAATAGTTATATTGGGTAATATTAATGACCCATGAATCAATTAAATTACTAATAGTATTATTAAGGATTCAAAGTCTGTAATTTGATGCTGAAAATTTGTGCTTGTTTTAATTTTTTAATCTTGATCAAAATATAGGGATTTTAGTTCATGTTTTATTGATTTTAAAGTGATATTTTGAATGTGTATGGGTGAATAAATATGTATGTAAGAGGTGATTCATCATAAAGTGGAAGCATAAAAAGTGTTTAGTGGTAGTATAGGCCCACCAAAACCCTAATAGAATCTAATTGTTAACCAATATCCTTCTAATGGATACTAAACCCTCCATCTATAGTCCTTTAGTGAGAATAAATATTATAGTGGACCAAAACTAGTTTTATTTTTTAAACAAAACATTTTCAACTTTTATACCTTAAATATTTTCAACCCCTTAAGGGGGTGATTTTGCCTCATTCACTCCAAGATATCTAAAACACTATGTAGATCCCTATTTGCGGATCATTTATTTCTCCATACAATTCCCCTTGAATAATTACATCTTGGATGGTTTTCTTTCACTCACTCAAGGTATTTCTATACCTCTTATTAATTGGTTTTTTATTAATTCCTTATCCTATGATTTTATTTGAGTTATTTTGGTATTTTAGGTTTAATTTAAGTCATGGATTGTAAAATCCATGTTTAATGATATAACTTCCATATAAACATTCTAGAGAAGGCCATGGAGGATATTCTGCACCTAGTTGATTACTATTTGGATTTTTATTCCTTGATAAATGTATTTCTGTATGAATTTTAATAAAATTTTAATGAAATTATGAATTGTATTTGTGATAAAAATTAGGGGTTTTGTTAGATATAGTGGTTTTAACTAATTACGAGTTATCCTCATCCATTTTATTTAGGTAATTTTAATTTGTAATTTATGGGTATTATTTTATTATTTAAATGGAGTTTTTTGTGGTTTTATGATTTATATTAACTTAGAAATGATAATTTTAGTACGTGGTATCAACCTTTCTCAAGTTAATAAGGGTTTTATTATGCTGTTACTTACACATTATTTTTAAAAACCTTATAAATTTAATTTATGGTTTCATAAATATAAATGAGATTATTTTTTATAAGTTTATTTATATTTAGAAATATCCCTAAATTGTGTTCATATTAATAATAATATATATTAGTTTTTGATACTACAATTGCTTTCATTTAATGAAGTTTTACTTTGGAAATTTTTGATCCATTAATTAAGTCCACATGATTATGGTTATTATTCATGCTCAAATATTTTGATGAAATGGTTAGTTATTTATTTTTTTATAAAAGGAAGGTGTAATTTCCATTTCATGGTTATATTACCTTGAAAACCATTGGTTATTTATTTCACTCCTCAAATAACATCTTTTGGATTAGAATGTTATTTTTTCATTGATAAAATTTTCATTTTTGGGAATGTTTCTTAGACCCCCATGTTTTATATTTAGGTTGGGTGGATCATTAATTTCCATGTATAACATGGATGAGTTATAATTAAATGGAAAATATTTAACATTTGATTAATAGGGTTTATCAATGGAGAGATAATGATTATGGTGAGCATATGGGAAGGTATGAATTACTCAGTTTATAATAAAAATAAATTTCTATAAAGGAAACATTTTTTAATGTAAACTTTTATTGAAGGTTAAAGAATGGATATAAAGGTTTAAGTAATTAGGTATCTCTGTTTAGGATGTGTTAAAGGCTATCCCACTATGTTTCATAAGGAATAACTAGTTAGGTTGTAATCGTTTTAGTGAATAAATTTCTACTTAACTTTATTTATTTCCCATCCCACTTTTCTTTGTAATATATCTAGTTTATCATGCCTTGTACTTTATAATGGTTATAATGGATTGTTATTATTAGGAAGATCATGTTATTTTTAGATTATTTCTTATCTTATGGTTTTTATTATTGGTTTTGGTGGTTCTAAGATTGTTCTCTTGTGTTATTTTGTTATGTAAAATATAGAAGGATATATTTTTATGGTTATGTAATTAGACTAAAAGTCTTTGATATATATAGAGTAGTCCATGTATTTGTGATATTTTTTTATCTAGTATAACATTGGTGACATGTTGATTATAGATAATGTAAAGGGGTGTGTCTTTGTGAATTATTCTTTATTCTTCTATATTTTTAGTGAATCTAGGAAGTCATAGTATTATTTAGAGTTAATTTGGTATATAGAGTGTGGTAGGGTGTAAGACATTAGGAAAAGTTTCTTGTTATTAAGTGGTACTCAACATATAATTTTGGGACTTAACTCATGTAGTCTAGTTTAAGGACGTCATTTTGGTTGACCATCATGTGAATACTTGGAAGGAATTATATGGTTTGTTTTAATCTAAATTAATTATCGATTAGTTATTTTTGTTTACATTTTGTATATTTTCCTATGATTATTATTTGATATCTTATTGGGAGGTTGTGTTTGGTTATGAAAAAATATGGGATTGTATGAGATTATTAAGGAATATATTTATTTATGGAGGTAATCCATTTTTTATGGATTGACATACCAATTTTTTTCTTTGATAATTATATAAATATAATGTATTTGATTGTTATTCTATGATAGGAGTGTTATAATTCCAAGTAGTGATGTTAGTTTTAGCATCGTTGTGGATTGGAAAATAGTTACCCAAACTATTGATTATTATTCCTGTGAAATATATTATTATCCCAACAGGTTATTATGAGTATTATTATACATTATTTTTATAATTTTTAAATTACGTGATGATCTGGTTCTTGGAGATTCTAAAAGCAGGTTGTTATGTGTGTGTATACTACACTCACAAAAATATGTGATTATATTTATCTCTATGAGGATAAAGATACGTCCTATGTGAGGATGTAAATGTAAATGTATATGTATATATATAAATATATATGTATATATTTTTTCCTATGAGAAGAGATGCCTCATATACAACGATATATATACATATATATGTTATGCTCTATGAGGATACATTACTTCTTAGTGAGGATATATACATATATATAAATTTGTGAAATTATATGTAGGATAAGATTATATAGGTTATTCCTAGTCGTCAAGTGCCAACATTATGGATTCTAATGAATTGTCAAAGAAGGTTTGGATCCTCTAGAAGGATTTGGAGTTATACTTTATGTTTTTATGATTTGAATATTGAGTGAAATCTATCATTATTTGCCTGTTTATCTACTTAAGTTAATTTTTATACACATAAATAATGTGGGAACTTCAAAATGCATACACATCATTCTATAAACATGTTTTGGTTTTTATCTTTAGTGGTGGATATTTGTTTCTTGTACTCACAACATATATTTGAAAATTTATGGACATGAAACATAAATTGTTAAATTTTAGGTTTGATCAGGTATTTAGGACTCTATTTGGATACTTTAGAAATGATCATGGTGTGGAAATTGGTTTATAAGGTCAAGTCTTCATGAGGTATTAAATCATGTGGGTATAGTATTTGTGGGGAGTTTCATTGAAACATTGATGATATTATTCAATGTATATTTGAGTATATTAGTAAGTTTTATGTAAATAATTTTTATTTTATATTTTTAGACTACTATTCTTGTTTGATTCATTCACATAGATAGAGCTATTAATATTTTTAAATATGTAGAGTACGTTCCCTTGATATAAAAGACTAAATTTGTTTAATGTCTAATAGATATATTGGTCATGATATATATTTTTAGAGTATGTAATTTTAAAATTTTAAAATATTAAATAGTTTAAATTATTCCCAAACAAATTCCTTGGACCCTAAACACTATTTTTAATCCCCCAATGATGAATAAATGCACATAAAGTTATTAGTTGTTAGATTTGGGCTAAGAAAAGATCCATATCGGGTCATTACAATTAAGATGTTTCATATATTGATTTTAATTGAATATATTAGAAAAAATAATTATATAATTTTGTAACATATGATTATTTGAAATATTACACAATAGGTTCTATGAAATGATGAGCATTAACTCCCTATTTGAGTTTAACCTTCAAGTATCTCGGTCTCCATTCCATCTTGCATCAGGACTTTCATCCGATCTTTTCTTTCTAATTTTATTTCTAGCATTATAGATTATTTTTTATAAAATTTATTTTATTCATTAAATTTCATATATTCATATTAAAATACCACATTTTCTTCCAATATAAAATGGATATTTCTCATTTCATTCTCCATAACGACATCCACCAGGACATATACTTTTATACCATTTACATTATCAATTAACCCACAATTTTCTTTACACTATGATATATAAAATTAACTCATCCATGTTGTGTTACTTATTTTACACTACCTATGGCATGGAAAATTAACCACCAAATCTTGTTTGTATCTTCCTTCACCAAAAATTCTATAGAAAAATCCAAAAGAAACCATGCAGTCACTTACACATTATAATGATATAACACACTACAATTAAAAAATGATTACGTCATCTAAAATTTTTCAAAGATATATTTATTAATTTTCAAGATCCTTATTCCAAATCCTTGATATGAATAATTATTAACATATTACTTTCATCCCTTCATAACTGCCTCCATGTAGTTATTATAATTACTTCAATGTTTTGACTCCTAATTTTCTATGATCATCATCATAATCAAATTATACATATATCAATTCTTTGTATCCTTTGTGAGTATTGATGTATTTAAATCCACTTGAATCATCCTCCCATCAGGTATTTTAAATAAATCCAACACTAGAATTATCATCCATTATATCTATAAATCCAAAAACCAACCTTTTTTTTGCAAAATTTAAGCATAGATATGATATATAGAGATACATATTATAGAAGAAATGATTATATAAAGATATGAGTTTTTTTTATCAAGATCAAGAAAAACCTTATTTTATATTCTGTTTTAATAATTTTTTTTAAATAAGCCTTTATTTTATTACAACTATGGACTAGAAAATAAAAAATATTTTCAAATCTACAAAGGACTATAGGGTTACATGATATGCCAGGAAATGTGAATTAATTTTTTTATTAAGTATTTCTCAAAAATTTGAGAGATTATATATGCTAATCATATGAAAATAATATTTAATGGATTCAATTTTTTAAAGAATAATTTAAATTCATGGAGGCCTTAGTATATGTGGGATAATTTTGGAAATATAAATCAATGAATAAACAGTAATACAGTGAGGTTCACTATAATGTCGTTTGTGTTATTTAATGGTTCAAAAGGGTTTTGTGAGACATATATATATCTAGAACTATCATAATAAAGCCCAAAACCAATGAACATGATTTAATGGGACAAGAATCAGTAAAATTATATGAATAAATATAAATGATATACTTCATTATTCATGTTTAATGTACTACAATAGTGAGTTTGATGGTGTTCACATTGTAGAAAACTATAATTTCTTAGCTCAAAAGGTATACTTTTAACATTAGAATCACTAAATGGTTTGGTGGGACTTATTTTCCATAAAAGTGAGTTAACACCTCCCCAAGAAAATAAAATGAAGATAATAAAATTAGAGGGAGATTAAACATGGAGATAATGAAATATATATTACCCAATGATGTTGAAAACTCTATTAAACTCTATATACTAAATGAAGGATGTTGTTGAAGCATAAATCTCATTGTATATAAATGTTCTCATGAAATTCCATGCGATATACTTTGGTGGGTAATTCTAGATAATTGATCTCTAATTACTATCTCATGAATATACTTTTTACTGTATACATGATTCTACTCATGATAATCTTAACATATCATAAAATCATATAATACCCTATAGTGATCATTGATTAAGGAAAACTCAAAGGCCTATATTGAGGTATTTTTATCATTAAAAGTTTCATATAATATTCACAATAATCATGAATAGTTGATAAAGTGAGATTTCATTTTTTATAAAACTATGATATATTTCCGTTTACAATTACCATTATATCCAATATTTCATGTATCTAGTGCCAAGATTCTTTATCTGAACCTCATGCTTATTCTATATAAATTTATTTATAAATAAGTATTATAAATTATCCTATTTATTTGTGCAATATAACTTTTTAATAACTATCTTAATTATTTATAAAATTAAATTGTAATTGAAAATGATGTTTTTTATCCATTGGCGAGACTAAGATTTATTTTTATAAGAAATAGATCTATTATTATCACAATAATGCCTAATTTTTACAAAAAATAAAAATAAAAACCCCAAGTTTAGTGATCAAATTATTAACCTAAATAAATGATTTCATAGTTTCTAATCTAAAAATGTATAATTCCTTTATTTTAAAATTCACCATGGTGGAATTTTGGAACAATTCCAACATATAGTTCCACTATTTAGGGGAAATGTGATATCAAATTAGGATCTTATATCATCCTTTCCAGTTTAGAGACTAACATCTATTTAAACATGTTTCAATGAGATCTTCTTTACCATTAAATTCTAATAAATGTTCCATATTTATTTTCAATTACATATGTTTTTTATTCAAAAAAATAGAAACTATAACAAGAATTCTAGTGGTATCTACTTATGTAATTGAAAATAAATATGAAACATTTATTATAATTTAAATGTAAATAAGATTTCATTGAAACATGTTTAAACTGATGTTAGTTTTTAAACTGGAAATGATGATATAAGATCCTAATTGGTAAATAATCAATGTATTGAAAACTCAAATTCTGTATGTCCTTATAAAGCCTCAATTTTATAATATGGTTATAAGTTCTTTTGTTTGTAAACACTCAATTAAAATTTCTAAATTAGGGAATTAATTTCCAATTAATCTTTGTGAATTGATTTGATCACCTTCTAATGTTTTACTTACACACAAATAGAGACATAAAAGAACTCAAGAATGTAATACAGAACCAAGAAATGGATTTATATGGTTTATAATTTTATCTAATTCCATGGGAGAAATTGTTATTATTTTTATTAATTATTGTAGATAATTACTATAATATTGAAATATAAAAAAAAGTGATCCCACCCTTTTATTTATAGAATATTCCCATTGGAAGAAATGATGCCACTACAATTTGATCTAGGGATTTGACTTTCCATCCAGTCAAAACCCAATATACTAGGCGAAATCAACCTTAAAAATCTGATGACCAGTTAAAGATAATTAATTAAACTTATATAGAACACTTGATTAGTCTTATGTAGTCTTTGAAAATTGAAAGAAATACTCTTATCAAAGTCCTTTATAGTTATTACTATATTATCTAATACTCTTTACACAATTTGATATCTTGTTTTGGTATCCACTACTGCTTTCTAGAGCTTCATATTTCACTATAGATTATGCTTCTAGTATTTGTTGGTTTCACTTCCAATGAATCAATTTGGTTCTAGTCACATATTTCGTAAAACACACATTCTATATGTTATGTTTTACTTAGGTGAAAATGATTTTTCACACTAACCATACAATCTACCCCTTGAGAATTATTTTCTATGCTACACCACCAAGTCCTTAGATCAGTTATTAAATTCATATTCTCTTCTTATTGTAGAAACAATCAATGATTCTATACACATTCCTTCCTGGTTACCCTAGTAGTAATGAGGTACAACACTACCTCAAACTCTATGGGACTATGTCCATCATCCACATATCTGATAGATTCTGACTTTCTTTGATCCACTGTAACTCAAATATTCCTTCCTTATAAATCATATATATAATGTTATATTTTTTTGAATATTTTTTCTCTTTAAGTGAAACACCATATTCTTCACAATACTAATTACACTTTGACTATAATATAATAAATCTTTTTTCTATTTATTACCTTTAATCTCCTATAAAAATCCCTTCAACCATGACATCTCCTTCCTTCTGCTATTATTACAATGTACTCAATTTTTTTGGTTGATTATACAACTATAGATTGATGTTTTGAAGTAAAATGTACAATAATTCCTCTATAGGCAAAAAAAATTCCTATAATACTTATCCATGTGTCCTTATATAATTAATTTATACATTAATATAACATTGTAATGGATCATCCATTTTGAAATATAAGTTTTATGCTTATAAAACTCAGAGATAGCAAAAAATATATTTCATAACTTTATAGTGGACCGTTTATAGATTTCATATCAATATAAAAACTACTCCCAGTACACGAGAAATGTATGAATGACTACCAATTATAAAATACATTAAAATTACAACCACTGATTCATAAGGAACAATTTTTATATACTTAAATTATCCTTCCATTCATGTTTCCATCTATTTAGAGAACATGAAATGTACAACTAATGTGGTGGCAATAGAATTGGGCATAATGTTTTCAAAACTCTCCACAACCTTCTCAATGTATTCCGACAGAGACAACATCAATGTTATATGCCTCCAGTCCCTTTGGATCCACATCCTCAATATTCTCTTACTTTCCCTAAGATCCTTTGTCTATAATATTCTGGATAACTCATCCTCTAAATGTTCAATTTATTTCATGTCTAAAATTTATAAGAGCATATAATCCTCATAAAAGAGAATCATGTTGAATATCATATCAGTGAACATCTTTTCATAGAAATAATTATACAAATTGTACTATATTGACTTAAATTCTTCTATATAGGCATCAAAATTTTATTTCTATAGTATGAGTTCCTACTTTAACCCATATATACTTCTCATTAGTTTGAAAAATAGGTCACTTCTATATTATTTGAATCATTATGGTTGATCCATGTAGATATCCTTATTTAAATCAGTATGAAAAAATGGATGCCTTTATATATAACTAATCAATATTCAAGCCTACTTCCATAAACATTCCATGAAATGTTTATATCACTATTCATTTAACAACTTGAAATAAACATTAACTAAAATACACTCTATAACTTTGTTTAAACCCTTTTGGAACTAACACTTAATTGTATAACTTCCCACCAACCACATATTCCTTTAACTAGTAGAGCCACCTTTTCTTCATTGCCTTCTTTCTTAGTGGGAACTCCAAAAGATCCCAAGTTCTAGAAGTAGGAAAAGATTCTATCATCTCTTTCATCACTAACTACAAGTACTTTTTATCACTAAGACATACTGCATACTTTAAGAATTTTGGTTAATCACCATCCATAAAAATTAGATAAAACAAGAAAGAACCAAAACTTTTCATTGGCCATATGTATCTAGTTGATCACATTAACTATCTAGGATACACTCCTTCAATTAATTATTCTTATATAAATCTTTATTGAGATTCTATAGTTCATGATATCCCTAGTACATTTAGACTTGGATAATCCTTTAAAATCTGACCTCTATATGAAACTTCACCTTTCAGACTATTATGTTCTTTTACAACTCGAGGGATTTTTAAACTAACCAGAAAATCCTAAATTGTATTATGATGAACCTAATCATGTGATCATTTTTTGTAGTCATCTACATCCTCCACATGGTTCTGATCTGTATAAAGGATAACCTTAATGAATTAAAAATTTTATATTTTGATTATCTCTTAGATAAAATTATCCCATATACAAAATACATTGTTTTAATACTGCAAACTATAAAAACACATACATGAGAATTTTATTATAATTTATCCCTTTTACTATAATCAACATGGATAAAGAAAATATACCTAAATACTTTAAGGTGGGACACATCTTCCAATATTCTATTCTATAGATCATATGATTTCTTTTCTTAGTGGAGTGGATGGACGTTTTTTACATGGTATTCCACACAATTAATTAAATACACATAAAACTCATTTGGAAAAAATATAATGAATTATTATACTTCTAGGTATCTACCATATTTTTTGTTTTATCTTCTCTACCCCTCCTTTTTATTAAATGTTTTGTAAACTTTATTCTTAAAATAAATTCCCTTCTTCTAGGAAAATCAATATGATTCTCTAATTGTATAGTCCCAACCAATATATTTACTCAAAAATGTAATATTTAAATCATATTCTCTTTTAACCATGGATTTTAGTCAAATGATGGTTCTGAATTCATTGAAATTTTTATTGGAAAAAAACTCCCACACCTTCGGTGTCACATAATCGATTAAGGTAAGAAGATACAATAAACCTATGTGATATTAAACCAAAATTGGAAGTGATAAATCCATATAATCTATCTATAATTTCAGGTTCTTTGATATTTTTTTATCCTTATTGAAAGAAACCATCCAATACTTCCCTAAGATTCACTCTATATATATTTCATAATCCACTTTCTAATGTTTTATTATTTATATTATAGAATATAATTAAGTATCTTTCTCTCCTAAGTTTAATCAATGACCATACCATAATCTTGACATTCCAAAAGTTTTTTTTAGAAATTATTGTATATTTCAAACACTTAGTAAGATACAATGTTCAATATTTTACTCATTTGGCCACCACTGTGGAACTAAGTGATATCTTTTATGCCAATAACATCATGTTACTAATTTTTAAGTACTACTAGACCATATTTTTAATCATTATTTTGGCGGGGTTTGTCTTGGGTTGTTTTGGGTGGAAGATTATATTTTTGGGAAATTATTTATTTTTCATGGATGTTGTTGGGTTTTTCTAAACTGTGCACCTAATCAGTGTAAATCATGAAAAACCAGATAGTGGGGGTTTTCACAGTTGGATAACCATATTAAAAATTATGTTACCAAAAATTAGAAACCATGAAATACATTAGAGGGGAACACAATTAAGGTACACAATTTTTCTATTCATGTGGCATATTGAGATAACCATTCATGCGGTATTTTTGTTATTTCTAAAAATTATTTTAAAAATTACCAAATCACTATTACAGCACCCACTAGAAACTAACTTTGGATTACATAAAATCCTAAGTCTTGGAGTCTCTCAATAACAATTTATGTATCCTCCAAATCCCATCCTATGCAGATTGTAGTGTAGTTAACCTTGTTCCATCCCACTATCGTAAGTGATCTTCCACTTTTCCATATCTACCACTCTCTCTTTCTTTGATCTATATAATGTGTTAGATAATAAAATGTTTTATGTATATAAACTAAATTTAATTGAATCTTGAATCTAGGTTGGATTTTTAGATCTCTATTTCCATCATTCCTCATTGGAAATTCTGACTATGAGTGTTGTGTTTTGATTCTGTGATTAAAGGTAGATTGTTCCATTGAGATATTCCAGGTAAAAAACCCTTTACTTGATTGATTTAAATTAAAATTATTTATATTAAATAATGAAAACCTAATTTTATGTGAATTGTAATTGGAATGGATTTGGTATTGATTTTTGATTAAAATCACCAATTCCAATGTAATTGTAATTTTTAGTGTATTTTGGAAATTGATTGATATTATAATTTTATTTGAGAATTAATTTTAGGAACTAGATTAAATTGACGTGTTTGAAACATATGATTGGTTTTATTTTGAAAAGGAATTATAAGATGAAATTCCATGATTTGTATTCGAAGTTGGGTTGGACAATTGAAATTAGAAATTGGATAATTGAACTCTAATTGGTGTTTTGATTTAAAATGAATGATTCCCAATTTTTAGGATTGTTTGTAGCGACTCGACCCCATCGAACTCAGAGCTAGTTTCTACTACCATTACATTGGAATGATTACATGGAATCAAATCCCAATGGACCAAAGAGTTTATTAGTCTTCGTAAACAATATACATGCATGAGTCTTGTATTAAAAATTTAAATACCAATTAAAACATAAGTTTTTTATTCAGAGGGTAATAAATTTATTCCATCTTGTTTGTCCCTATATAACTTTCATAGTGCCTTTCTTGGATTCCTATGGATAGCAAACAAAATAAGGGTGAGATAAAATTCTCAGTAAGGGTAAAGTATATTAGAAGCAATAATAAATCAACTAGAATAATAAATATGGCATGATAAATGACTGAACACACATATGATGTAATAAAAACTGATATGGTAGTGCATAAACAATATGGAAATGTAATAAACTAGAAACACATCCCTTTAAAATAACAAAATAAGGAAAAATCAACATAGAAAGTTACCAAACCTAAAAAAATTCAATTTAATCAATAAAATGAGAATGAAATTCATCCATAGATATATTGGTACAAAATATCATGGATGAATAATTACTAAATGAAAACAAAGCACTACTGGAAATAAGGACATTTGCGATGGGGCATTTGCGTCGGGATCCCGTTGCTAATGTGCTTTTGCAACGGGGGTCCATCGCAAATAGCCCGTTGCGGAAAACGGCGTCGCAACAAGAATTATTTGCAAAGATCCCATCCCTAAAAGTAGTATTTATGAAGGGAATATGTCCTGTCACAAATACGAGTCATTATATTTAAAAAAATTTTAAAAAAAATATTTACGACAGGGCCGTCGCAATTTTTTTAAAAAAATAAAAACAAAAATTAATAAATTATTTTAATTAATATACTAATACTATTTGCGACGGGCATAGTACCCATCACAAATAATAAAAAAAAAAATTAGTAATAAATTATTTTAATTAATATAATAATAATCCAATTATAATTCAAAAATAAAAAAATAAAAAAATAAAAAATATATTAATAAATTATTTTAATTAATATAAGAATAGAATTATAATTCACAAATAAAAATAATAAATTATTAATAAATTATTTTAATCAATATAATAATAATATATTTATAATTAATAAATAAAAAATAATAAAATATTAATAAATGATTTTAATTAATATAATAATATTAGAATTATAATTGATAAATAAAATAAATACTAATATGTTATTTTAAAAAATATAATAATAATAAAATTATAATACATTCAAATATTAAAATAATTCAATTATTACAAAAAAATATAATTAAATTATTAAATTATAAAATTGTAATGTATATATATAATTTAATATTATAAAATATAAATAATATTATTATTCATATTAATTTTTTTATTTCAAAATATAATATTATTTATATTTTATAATGAGACAGAAACTACGAATAGAAAAAAATTCATATTTTGATTTAACAAACTTTATAACATAAAAACAAACTCTAATCTGAAGGAGGGGGAGGGGGGAGGGGGGAGGGGGGAGGGTGGGGAGGGGGGAGATCTGCAGATGCTGGTGGAGGAAATTCCATCCCTAAAGCATGAGTGAGTCGGCGCATGTACTCCATCTGCCTCTGCTGTTGTTGCTGCCACCGACTCATCTGCTCCTCGTACAGCTGCTGCTGGCGTTGACACTCCTCCTCATATTGCTGCTGCTGCTGACGCATCTCCTCCTGCTCCTGTCGGAGACTCTCTATCAGTGTAGTCTGAGATCACAACTGATCCTCATACTGTGTAGAAGAACAAGATGCACGAGCTCCTCTCGAGCTGGACGCCGACATCGCAACACTGCCATAATAATATCCAGGAGTCAGTCGAAAGCTGATACCAACTACCCGGCCCTTCTCAAAGGCATACTGGGTGGCCTGCATCCATGCCGCCTCATCAAACTGATGGCAATTGGTCTGATATAATGACTCGGTCTGACTCTCAGGCTGGGTTTGTGACGCTGCGGCCTCATATGACTCCTGTAGTTGCAATTTAAAATTAAAATTGTGAATATATTATATTCAGTTAATTTTGAAACATGAAAACAAATAATACTGACCACGATGTGACGCTGACGATCACATCTGAGCTCCCCAGTAGCAGGATCACTATACATCCTCCGATATACATCGTACTCCGTAATATCGGGGTGCTCGACAGCCTATAAGAATAAAAAATAAACTGTTAATATTTATAGTTATATAAAATATTTATAAATAATATACGTACCAGATGCTATCTATGAGTACTGAAAGTACGACTCCCAGATCAATGAGTCACCTCCTGTCTCCCCCGATTCTACCTCCCCACCAATGATCTCCTCTGAAAGGCATCACTCAACCAGTGTGCACATAATCCATCCCATATGTGGGATTAAATGTACTGTGGTCGGTGCACTCTACAGGAATCATCAAAAACAGATACTCCTGCTTTCGTCATGGCCGCTCTCCTCAAGTTGTGCAAAAACTGACGAAAGTGATCACGCATGACCACCTCCCACGCATCGTGGATGGCACCACGCATGGTATCCTCGATCGGATACCATAAACCCTACAAATAAATCAAAATATCAAGTTAGAAATGAAATAATTTTCAAAATAAAAATTACTTATTTACGTACGTACCAACCAATGGACGAACATGGCCTGCTTCACATCAATGGGAATCTTCTCCCATGTGGTCCATGGCTGAGTGAAATAGTTGCGCAAAATAGCGCTGCCCTGTCCGACTGCTATATGCGGAAAACTGTAAAAATAATAAATATTTATTATGTGAATAGATTAATGAAATTTTAGTCAAATCCACAGGTTATCACACAGGTTATCACACCTCCGTGTGTGTGGATCAAACCCAAGACGTGGATGTCACTCGAGGACAGGGTCAGGAATCATTAATCATGCAAGACCGCGCCCCCTCCGCGGTCTCCCTGATGCGCCTGCAGGCTGAGGCTCATCTGCCTGCAACTCATCTGCATCGAAAGACAAGTCAGCATCCGCCAACTGACACAATGCGTCGTCGTCCATCTGAAATAAGAAAATGTTAATGTTGTTAGAAAATAATTGATAAATACTATTATATATACATATATATTAGTTATGATTATATATAACTACCATGGAATTCTATCAGTGTTCATCTTCATCATCATCTTCATATATGTCAATGTCATCTTTATATTCCTCCTCAACATCATCGATATCCATTTGAGTTCTAGTTTCTTCATCTCTTACCATTTCAAATTCATATGTGACATCATTAACATCATCGTCATCACCAACTCTTAAATGTGGGGTGTCGTCATTGATACTCATGTCTCTTTGTAAAAAAGATTGATTTTGAGTACTCTCTTGAAAAACATCAATTCCTTGCACATATGTGAAAGCACATTCACCTTGACTAAACTGATTGTCTCGAATTTTGATTTTTATTATACTCCACCAATCAGTCAAGTATTTTGACGTAGCACAGTACTTTGTGTAATAAACTTGATATGCCTGTTGAGCCAATAAGAATCGTTCATTTACTGCGAGAACACTTTTACATTTAATATCGATGATTCCATGAGTCGGATGAACACACACACCTCTCTCTGTATCCAACCACCGACATTTGAACATGGTTATGTAATGTTGTCCAAGATAACAGAGTTCAATTATTTCATCAAGCATGCCATAAAAGTCAACTTCATTTTCTCGATAATGAGATCCTATCAAGATAACTCCACTGTTCATTGTTTTTTTGATTCCCCATATGCATGTGTATGAAATCAAAATCCATTCACCACATATGCATTATAAGTTTTAACAAGTTTGGAAGGTGGGTTACTCAATA
This sequence comes from Viscum album, assembly GCA_963277665.1. Classification (NCBI taxonomy): domain Eukaryota; kingdom Viridiplantae; phylum Streptophyta; class Magnoliopsida; order Santalales; family Viscaceae; genus Viscum; species Viscum album. The sequence goes on along the minus strand of OY728166.1, from coordinate 74,335,973 downwards.
TACATAGCTGTTTGCCAATTTTATCAGTATGTAGAGACACCTAAAAATTTGTGAAATAATTATCAATATAGTAAACTATACATTGAATGAGTTTCTAAAAGATAAAGAATTTATGTTACCAGTTTTTGAAACCAATGATAGAAATTTTTCTTTCGGCGTTCTTTGAGAGAAGCTGTTGTAATTTGTGGAATTTGTTTCTTGATATGATTATCATACAACCTATAAAAAACAAAGTTATTTACTATAACATAAATGATAGAATAAGTAATATAAACACTTACAGTACAACTAATGTCATCTCTTCACAGTTGAGCAAAACATACGTTTGAGCTCTGTGATGTTCATCATCCAAAAGCCAGCGTTCATGAACTCCACCAAAACCAAGCTCTGGCTGGTTGAAAACAAATAATTGATTGTCGATTTCATCAATATTCCTCTCGTTTCATCCCATTCAGTTGTGTTTTGAAGGATACTCAGATTCAAAATAATGGGAGTATAAAAAATATATTTCCTCTTGCAAATAAGCTTCTGCAATAGATCCTTCAACAGATGCTTTGTTACGTACTTTTCTTTTCAATTTTTTCATGCATATTTCTAATGGGTACATCCATTGAAACTGTACTGGACATCCACATTTGGCTTCATATGGAAAATGTAATATCAAATGTTCCATTGAGTCGAAGAAAGACTGCAAAAATATTTTTTCCAGTTTACATATAATTACAACAACATCTTCTTCATATTTTCATAGAGCATCATAATCTGCTGTAGCCGCACAAATGTCCTGAAAAAAATATGACATGTCTGTTATGGAATCCCAAATCACAGAATTCAAAAGACCTCTTAATCAAATGGGTAGAATTATTTCCATTATAACATTACAATCATGACTTTTTAATCCAGTAATATGACCATTCTTTACACATCTACCCAAATTGGAAGCACAACCATCTGGATGTCTGAAATCTGCAATCCACTGACAAAATAATAAACGGTTGTCTTTAGACAGTGTATAAGCTGCTTTTGGTTTCAGTAACTTTTCTATTCTGACATTCTCAAATAGTTCCAGTTCTGGATGCCTGCAAATTTGGGCAAGATCTAAACATGCATTTGCTCTTTCCTGGCGTATCCAAAACTGTATGAAACAAATTATCAAAATAGTTCTTCTCAATATGCATCACATCCAACATGTGGCGGACCAAAAAATCAGACCAATATGGAAAATCCCAAAATATGCTACATTTAATCCAATTGTGTTCTTTCCCAAAACCAGAAATGTTCTGTTGGTTTATTGTGGGACCAAAAGTGATGGGAGGTAATGAAAATACAACTGATTTTAACTCCAAACCTGATATCATTTTTGGAGGTCCATCCCTTTTAACTTTTGCTTTTCTAAAATTAGATCTGTTTCTGTAAAAAGGATGATCAGCTAGAAGAAACCTGCGATGACAGTCAAAATAACAAGGTTTCTTTCCATGAATGAGCATAAATGCTTTGTTCTCTCCCATACAATAAGAACATGATTTTTGACCATGTGTACTCTAGCCAGATAACATCCCATAAGCTGGGAAGTCACTAATTGTCCACATCAATGCTGCTCTCAGTATGAAATTCTGTTTTGTATCAACATTATATGTGCTGACACCAGTACTCCACAATAAACTTAATTCATCAATCAATAGTTTCAAATAAACATCAATATTCTTCTTCTGATGTCCTGGATTTAGTAAATTCAAAAAGATATAGGGCTCCTTCATCAACATCCATGGAGGTAAATTGTACGGAGTTAAAAAAATAGGCCAACATGAAGACTGACTACCATAAGATCCGAACGGACATAAACAATTAGTGGAAAGGCCCAGTAGAACATTTCTAGCTTCTAAAAAAAAGGATGGATGCACTCTATCAAAATGATTCCATGAATCACTATCGGCTAGATGATTCCAGTTTTTATCGGTTGAAATATTCGCTTTATCCCATGACATAATTATCGTTGTATTCTTAGGCATGAATAAACGCTGTAGTCTGGATGTAAGTGGAAAATATCTCAACTGTTTTACAGGAATCAAACCAGACTTCCCATGTTGCCCTTCTTTATATCTCAGTTTCCCACATGGGGGACAATTATCCAACGACTCATTTTCCATAGAATATAAAATGCAGTCATTTGAACATGCATGAATCTTCTGACAAGTAAGTCCCAAATTTCGAACTATCCTCTTACTCTCATAGTAATTTGCAGGCAAAACATTTCCTTCGGGTAACAGTGTTTTAAGCAAAGAAAATATCTGGTCAAAACAGGTGTTTGACATTCTGTTATCTGGTTTGATATCCATAAATTTTGCAACTGCATCTAATTTTCTCATCTTGCAGCGAGGATATAATGCATCCTCAGCAGACCTCAACAACTCATAAAATTCAGACGGTTCCAACTCAGGATTTGAAGTTATATCATCTGGAGTTTCTGTATGTTGAACAGATGAACCTGCAACATCATGTACTAAATCTTAAAACCGGGATGTATACGGAATCAAGTTGGTATCACCTACTCTGGAACTGCGTTCACTGTGTTGATACCAAAAAACATAATCTGGTTGAAAACCAAAATGCAAGAGATGTTCCCCCACTTTGTCAAACGAGTCAAACGTTCTCAATGCACATTTTCTACAAGGGAATTTTATTGTGCCTTCTGAAACAAATAATGGATTTTATGCCACAAATGATAAAAAAAGTCTCCACACCCTCTATATATACTATATTTAAACCAGAACCGTTTGGATTTCTACGTTGATTTATCCATATGCGGTCATCTAATAATGACTGTTGATGACCTCGTTGTTCCATATTTTTCTATAAAATATAAAAGCATTACATGTTTTGAATAATTTGTTAGAAAAAACACTCAAGCAAGGATAATTATAGAGTTTACATCAAACACGACTGACGCAAACTTTTTATTTGGATAGACCTAAAAATTGACCCTTTAAGAATTGGACATATTTAGAATAAAGCAAAACCTATTACAAATATTGATAATTTTAATATTATATAAATTTTTTATTATTTTAATAATACTAATATTTTTTTTCATAAATATTAATTATATAATAATAACATTATTACATTATTAGTATATTTTATCATTAATATTAAAATAATATAATTTTCTATATTATATACAATTCTCCTTTCATCTGTATGTTTAAAATTTTGTCTCCACATGTAATATTTGCATTCACTTTCACCTCTCCATTGGTGAGTAGGTTGATAATTTTGAAAAAGAATGAAAATATTACATGTGGAGACATAAAACACACAGATGAAAGGAGAATTGTATATAATATAGAAAATTATATTATTTTAATACTAATAATAAAATATACTAATAATGTAGTAATGTTATTATTCCTAATTATTGGTAATTATTCCTAATTATTGGTAACCATTCCTGATTATTGGTAAATATTGGTAAATATTGGTAAATATTGGTAATTGTTGGTAATTATTGGTAATTATTAGTAATTATTGCTAATTATTCCTAATTATTGGTAATTATTCTTAATTATTGGTAATTATTCCTAATTATTGGTAATTATTCCTAATTATTGGTAATTATTCTTTATTATTAGTAATTATTCCTAATTATTGGTAATTCTTCCTAATTACTGGTAATTATTCCTAATTATTGGTAATTATTCCTAATTATTGGTAATTATTGGTAATTATTGGTAATTATTGGTAATTATTGGTAATTATTGGTAATTATTGGTAATTATTGGTAATTATTGGTAATTATTCCTAATTATTGGTAATTATTGGTAATTATTACTAATTATTCCTAATTATTGGTAATTATTGCTAATTATTCCTAATTATTCCTAATTATTGCTAATTATTCCTAATTATTGCTAATTATTCCTAATTATTCCTAATTAATCCTAATTATTGCTAATTATTGGTAATTATTGCTAATTATTGGTAAATATTCCTAATTATTGGTAATTATTCCTAATTATTGGTAATTATTCCTAATTATTGGTAATTATTGGTAATTATTGGTAATTATTGGAAATTATTGGTAATTATTGGTAATTATTCCTAATAATTGGTAATTATTCCTAATTATTGGTAATTATTCCTAATTATTGCGAATTATTGGTAATTATTGGTAATTATTGGTAATTATTGGAAATTATTGGTAGTTATTCCTAATTATTGGTAATTATTCCTAATTATTGGTAATTATTCCTAATTATTAGTAATTATTCCTAATTATTGGTAATTATTGCTAATTATTCCTAATTATTGGTAATTATTTGTAATTATTGCTAATTATTCCTAATTATTGGTAATTATTCTTAATTATTGGTAATTATTGGTAATTATTCCAAATTATTGGTAATTATTCCTAATTATTCCTAATTATTGCTAATTATTGGTAATTATTCCAAATTATTGCTAATAATTCTTCATTATTGGTAATTATTGGTAATTATTCCTAATTATTGGTAATTATTCCTAATTATTGGTAATTATTCCTAATTATTCCTATTTATTGTTAATTATTGCTAATTACTACCAATTATTGCTAATTATTCCTATTAATGGGTAATTATTGCCAATTATTGGTAATTATTGGTAATTATTTGTAATTATTGGTAATTATTCCTAATTATTGGTAATTATTTCTAATTATTCCTAATTATTGGCAATTATTCCTAATTATCGGTAAATATTGACAAGTATAGGGAATTATTGGTAAATATTGACAACTATTGGCAATTATTGGTAATTATTACTAATTATTACTAATTATTGTTAATTATTACTAATTATTGTTAATTATTGTTAATTAATACTAATTATTGTTAATTATTACTAATTATTGGTAATTATTGATAATTATTGGTAATTATTACTAATTATTGGTAAATATTACTAATTATTGATAATTATTCCTAATTATTGACAATTATTCCTAATTATTGATAATTATTCCTAATTATTGGTAATTATTCGTAATTATTGGTAATTATTCCTAATTATTGATAATTATTCCTAATTATTGGTAATTATTCCTAATTATTGGTAAATATTGACAATTATTGGCAATTATTGGTAAATATAGGTAAATATTGGTAATTATTGAAAAATATTGACAATTATTGACAATTATTGCTAAATATAAGTAAATATTGATAATTATTACTAATTATTACTAATTATTGGTAATTATTGTGAATTATTGATAATTATTGTTAATTATTATTAATTATTACTAATTAATGTTAATTATTTCTAATTATTATTAATTAATTCAAATTAATTTTAATTTTTCATAATTACTACTAATTTATTGTAATTACAGCTAATAATTTCAAATTAATTAGTGTTTAATTGTCTCTAATTACTGTTAATTATTAATAGTTATTCATAATTATTTCTAATTAGGAATCAGAAAAAAAAATTATAAAAATTATAAATAAATAAATAAAATAAATATTAAATTAAATTTCAGATAAAAACCTTAAACTTGATGTCAATGTCGAGCCGCTGTAGTTGTAGGACACCACCAACTGACTCCTCGAAATCGGAAAAAAATTATACAATGATCGTCAGAAGAAGTTCAGAGTGAAAAAAAATGTAACGGTTGGCAGTATTTATAGGTTAGATTAATTACGACGGGCCCCGTCGCAAATAACCCATGCCGCCGGAAGATTTGCGACGGGACTACAGTCCCGTCGCAAATACTCTTTAACCGTCGCCAGTTATTTGCGACGGGGCTCTAACGCCGTCGCAAATACTCTTTAACCGCCGCCGGTTATTTGCGACGGGGTTAGAACCTAGTAGCAAATAAATTTCGCGCGGTTTGGCGCGCATTTCACGCCAAACCATTTGCGACGGGTAAAAGAAACCTGTCGCAAATAAGGGGTTATTTGCGACGGGGATAGCTTCTCGTCACAAATAACCCATTCCGTAAGGTATTTGGGACGAGAATTATTCCCATCGCAAATACCCCGTCGCTATTATCCATTTTTCCCATAGTGAAGGAAATGCTTGCTTATTGGATGTCAGGTCGCAGGAACATGAAAACCTATACTATAAAGATTCATCCTCCAGATAGTTTAAAACTAGAGGTTGAAATCCATTTAATTTGTGAACCATATTTGTCCCATGAGAACATATCAATGCATCGAGGGGCTATATAAAGTCTGGGACCACAAGTCACTACATGTCCAAAGCATTATTTATATCAAGTAATCAATATAATTAATAAACAATACACTTTATAAAATATACATATTGAATTAAGGATAATGTTTTTCAATATTTCACCAAAGATTCAAATAACGTTCTATGTAAACACACAATGAAAAATGGTAAACATTTTAGGAAATAATAATTTCAATAAAAAGTGATATCGATATTTAGGGGAAATTAAATGTCAAATGATCCTAAGAAATTTAATATTTCAAGGGGACTAAAAGGATTCATGAAAGTGAATGAAAACAATATCCTTAGCCAAATAAATCATAAACCATCCAAAGGAATAATAAGGATGGTATCAATATAACATATCCCAATTGGTTTAAAAATAATGTTTTTTTGTTTTTGTTAAGGAATAGAAATATTATAAAAAGATCTTTTAAACACATTCTTGAAGAATATACCTTTTTGTTTTGAAAATCCTTTTTAAAAACATTTTCTTTGAATTTTTTTTCTGAAATTTTATTTAAAAATTAACCATTAAAACATGAAAAATGAGTTTCATAGGAATAAAAGTGGGTGAATCCATTCATTCTTATGAGGTAAAAATACAATTACTTTTACACTATAAAAAGGATAGAAAAATGAATTTGTTGGATAGCGAAAAAAATATTAATTTTGAAAAATTGGTAAAATAAAAAAGTAGAAAAATATTATTTAATAATTTTTTTTGTAAAAGTTAAAAAATTTTGAAAACTTTTTTATTAAACCAATTTTCTATAGGAATATAGGTTTTCCAACTAAAGAGATAAATGAAGCCGGGTTTTCTTAAAAACATTTTCTAAAACCATTTGCGTACCAAAGAGTGGGAAAATGGTACTAATAATTGAAAAAGGTCATGAATAACCATGGGAGAGGAAAATTAAATAGTTCATTGAAAAATGGTCATATAATTTTTTTGAATGGAAATATCTTTGAAAGATCATTAAAACTATTTTGGAGGAAAATAATTTTTAAACATTCCAAAGTGTCTCATTCCACATTGAATCATTTTAAATCATAATCCTCGTAAAGGAATAACATTAAATGAACATTTTAAATACCATTTATATTAAATGATTAATGATATAATATATCAATATGGGAATTATAAACACCAAATGCAAAAATAAGTGTTGAATATGACTTTTATCTAATAGATATAAAAAGTGGGATGAAAATATCTTTCCTTTAGTTAGAATTGTTTCATGTGTATTTATATTATTGAATAACAAAATTTTTATAATTATTTACTTGCTTAATTTTTTTTAATGTTTATAATTACTTTTATTTTACTTATTACCACATTTTATAAAACTACTTAAAAATTAAGTTTACGTCAGGTGTTTTGACCAAATTTAGTTTATGTGTCAAAAACTGTTAGAGTTGGTGTCTTGAGAGGCAACTGTTTGTACTTTGATTACATGAATGTACACTTATTATATATTGTTCATTGTTCTGCATGAAAATAATATAATAATGTCCTGGAATATTTGTTTCATTAATAAGGTCATGGAATATCCTTGCAATAATGAGAACCCAAAAATGCTATAACAATATTTTTAAATATATTTCTATGGTTGGATGAAATACTATGATAGGACACATAGTATAAAAATGGTCATGTGTGAGTACTCGTAAGAAGACGAGACTCTCTCTCATGGAGTTCACACTTGGTAATCTCTAAGATGGGAGATTATGAGAACAGACCTGCCAGTAGTAAATCTGCATGCCTTGGTGTCATCGGAAATTGCTATCTGCGAGCATGTGTAATGGTCCTTAGATTGGAAGATTATCATTAACTCATGTCATGACTCGTGCACTTAGATTTGATGACAAAAACCGTTACGTAGACAGTTGGCGGGAATTAGTGTACGTTGGGTGTGTCACAAATGACATGTTGTTAATGGATAAGTCGAGGAAGGATTTGTCCCTTCCATAACCCTTTGATTGAAATAGAAATGTTTCCCAAATTCCATGGCTATGGTGTAACGACGAGTTTATTTTTGGATGTCAACGAATGACAGATCAAGCATATAGGTTTATGACACTTCCATGAAACCTGCTTGATGAGATATTGAGACAAAGGGATTAAATTACACAGTAATCATTCCTATGAGGTGACACGTCAATGCACTGTCAAATGTTTTCTCTTGGGTGCCTTGACCCATTGCAAGATAGTAATCTTGGACTTTAGGCAAGCCTGCCTAATGCCAATGAGAAAGAGGCCTATAGGTTCACACACTAAGTGTATCCATGTATCTCAATTAGAATAATGATTATTCCCGTACGTGGTTTAATACTTATTCAAGGAAGCCTAAATTGTTTTAATGTTGGGGGAAGAATAACATGAAAACAAGTACATGTTGTGTATTAATGATTATACACCGTGTAGTATTATGAAAAACAAGTACACGCCATGTATTAACAAATACACGCCGTGTAGTTTTTCAAGTCGGGATTTTGAGGATATAATATTGTTTTATTAAATGATATTTATTATAATCAGCGTGGGTACATGTCAAGGAATTAATAATTCGACATGGGGGTTTTCAATAAGAGTTAATGTAATAAATAAAACGCATAACACATTTATTTATTGTCATAACTCTATAGCCTCAAACCCGATTATAAATATCCTCACAACCCCAACACTTTCCCCTAATCATTATGCACAATAATTCTAGAGAATTATTTCAAGGCCGAAAGAACCACTTCCTCCAAGAAGGCTCTGAAGACCTAGATATATCCTCTTCCAATGGATCAAGACAATCTAAGGCGGAAAATTCAAGGAAAATTTTCTCCATTCTAGAACCCGGAGACTCCTTTGGTGACATCCTGAGATACAAGGTGAACTTGTGGATCACCGCTAGAGGAAGTCTACATTTGGCTTCTACGACCCAATGAAGAATCACATCAGAATGTGATCCAGAATATCAATGAAGAATGAACACCAAAACGGTACTTCTTGTCAATTAATTAACTTAATTATAATCAACCTGTGACAATCCACTTTTGTGGTTCTGGGAGATTTCTTTTTCTTTGTGTATTTCTATGAATCGATCTATGGAGACTGGCATTTATCATCGTATTGATCCCAGACTGATCATTGCTAATGAAAAAAAGCCAAGTGGGCAGATCCACCCACGAGCTTCCACGGTGCCCAGAACCTTCAATTGGTATCAAAGGGAGGTTACAAAGTTGATTATAGTTATTTAATTTTCGTTGATAATTTACTCATTTATATTTGATTCAATTCAAGATAAATCATTCTATAAAACTGAATGAATGAGATATATTCTTCCTCATTCGTTTCTCGATTCACATCATAGAAACGACATTTTAATTTTAATTATAATTATCTTAAAAAGAGGATCTCATCTGAAGGAGTCGCTCTTTCTGTCCGTACAACACAAGAATACATGGTGTGTTTTGAAAACTACACGCCATGTACTTAGGATCAACGAACCAGTACTAGTCCGCCAAACCACGCCATATGAATTGAGTATTCCTGAGTTTTATTAAACCGTGTGGACCAGAATTGAATGGTGCGTGGAAACTGGCATACACGGTGTGTATATTGAATCAACACGCTATGTAGGACGATCCAGCCTAGGTGAAACCATGTACAAGGAGAATCCATATACCACGTACACGAGATTGCTAGGCTGGTAACCACATAAAAAGGAAGTACACACTATGTTACATTAATCTACATGTCGTGTACTCCAAAATTTCCAAAGTACAGAAAAAACTCCAAATCCCCTAGCATGTAATTTGGATAAAGGGGGAAAGATAAATGCCGTATAATATATCCTACATGCTGTGTACTTTAGAGAAATGTGATTTCACTTGGTTTCCTCCAAAAGTACAAATATATGTACAAGGAATATGGATGAGAAGAATCTCAAGGAAATTCAGAATGGAATTTAAGATAAAGAATTGATTAATTATAAGATCATAATTAATTGAATTCAAGCGCGGATTATCTTGAATAAATAGAACGATTAAAAGAATTTAAATTTTAAATATGCGTAAATGGCGGTGCATGCTATGGATGATCATGAGCTAGAACAAAGACCCTTTGTATGTGTGTATGGTTTCATTTAAATTTTTTTAATTTAAATTCGTTGGCCTGTGAGCCTTATTTTAATAAAATATAGGGCCTACGTGCCCATGGTTTCTTTTATTTAAACCCCATGTAATGTAGGATCTCCCATACTAGAGGAGACGGTTCAAAACCCGAAGATGAGGCGAAAACAACCCAAGAAGATACAAAGGTGGACCAGTGGGAGCTGCAAAACCCGAACCATCCGTTCAAGGTGTTTTTCCCTAGGTCAGGGTTAGCTTATCAAACCGCTAGATAATCTAACCAATAAGAAGCTTATGATCATGCCATCTTATTTTATTTCTTTCTGATTACATGGTTTATTTATTATGTATGTGTTGTCGTGATCACATAATTAATGAAATAAACAAGCATGTAATGATGGAATAAAATAAAAAACGGACTATGAGTAAACATTATCATAACATGGTTAATCACTTAAGACAACATCAATTAATATTAACAAGCATGTGATAATGCAAAACTATGTATAAAGAATAAAATCCAAAAAATACCATATTAAGTCAGACCAAGCCTTCCATTACTTGATTAAGGGAAAGACTCAATAAAACTATGTGTTTGACCAACCCTTGTTGGGACACATACTTTTATAAAGGAAGATCTTATGAAACGTTTCAGGTTGACTTAAACATTTTACATCTAGAGGAGTATCCCTTGATAGAGTTGTTGTAAAAAGGAGGCATGTATTGAGGAAATCCAAGTCAGGATTTCAGGATTGGGGTGTCCACTCAACATTTCAATGAAATATAAGCACCCAGTTGGCAAAGACCTGCCTACCTAAATACCTTAAAATAGCTTGACCAACCCATGATGGGGTTATATGAATAGGAATGTGGATCCTTTCCACTAGAATGTCAAAGCAACTGGACATTCCAAGTTCAATGGTGAGGGCTATTGGGACTTGATAAAGTAGTGGGAGACATAATAAATTCATTTATTAATTTTCATCAAATATAATCAAAAGTTATTGATAAATCTGCTCTTTTAATTTGTAGAATCAATATGACAAGCTCGTCAACCACATTTTCTATGTGATCAATTCTGGATAAAGAAAATATCCTCACCGGCAGTAACTTTCAGGAATGGTTTAGGCGCCTTCGGGTTATCCTACGCCATGAACGAAAGTTTTATGTGCTGGAGTCCTCACTTCTTGATTTGCCTCCCCAAGGGGCAAGTGGTGAAGATTTTCTGGTTTATGATCAACATTTGAATGATGAACTCGATGTTCAATGTTTGATGCTTCCATCAATGTCTAGTGAGCTCATGAAGTCTCATTAAGACATGGATTCCTATAGCATGCTCGATCACCTTTGTGGTCTACACCAGAAGAGTGAAAGACAAGAAAGGTTTGAGATCTCCAAGGCTCTATTTCAGAGCAATCATGGAGAGAGTGCCCCATCTGGGCCTCATGTAGTCAAGCTCATTGGCTACATTGATCTCTTGGAGGTTCTAGGCTTTAAAATCCTCAAAGAACTAGGTACTGATCTCATTCTTAAGTCACTTCCCCAGAGCTTCTCTAACTTTGTTTTAAATTTCAACATGAACAACATTGAGAAGACTCTATCTGATCTTCTAATCCTTATTCTCCTAGGGGAAAATGATATAATATATGAAAAGCCTTCTATCCTTATGGTGAATAAAAGTAAAGGTAAGGAGAAGATATTTAAGCCCAAAGCTTCTTTAAGGCCTTCCAAGAAATGGAAGATCAAAGGGGAGGAAAAATAATAGGAGGTTATTTGTTTCGCATGTGGCAAGAAGGGCCACTGGAAGAAAAAACTGCACCCAGCCAAGGAAGCAAGGGGAAGCTTCAAGTGCGTTTTTTATCGAATGCAATCTATATGTTTCTACCAATTTGGTATTAGATACTCATTTTGTTTCTCACATCTGTATCTTAATACAAGAACAAAGTATATTCAGAAAGACTGACCGAGGTGAGGTGGATCTGCGAGCAACCAACGGAGCCAGACTCGCTGTTGTATCTGTCAGAGACTACCACCTCGCATTGCCTACTTGGATGGCCTTGGTTTTTAAAGGATGTTATTATGTACCCTCTATAACCAAAAACATTATTTCAATATCCAGATTAGATATTGATGGATTCATATTCAAGTTTGTAAGAGGATGTTGCTACTTTTATAAAGATAGAATTTCTTTTGGTAGGTCACATTTATATAAAGGCCTTTAGGTGTTAGACTACACAAACCAAGTAATGGAAATCAATGACAAAATTAATTCACAAGACTCATACCACTCCCAACTTTGGAATCACTAACATGGTCATGTCAATGAGAAATGTTTGACAAAATTACATCAAGATGGGTATTTAGATTCTTTTGAACTAAAACCACTTGGTGCATGTCATGTGTATCTATAAGGCAAAATGACGAAAGAACAATTTAGTGGGAAAGGTGAAAGGGCTAAAGAGCTTCTAGAATTAGTTCACACAGATATGTGTGGATCATTTCTTGTTAAAGAAAGGGGTGGATTCTTGTACTTCATAACTTTTACTGATGATTTAAGTAGATATGGATATATTTACTTAATGGGGTATAAGTCTTATTCTTTTGATCGGTTAAAAGGATAAAAGAATGAAGTTGAGCATCATCTCGGTAAGAAGATTATGAAACTCCACTCAGAAAGAGGAGAAGAATATCTTAATCAGGACTTCATTGATTTCTTACGTGAGTTTGGGATTCAATATCAACTCACTCCTCCATACACACCTAAGTGGAATAGTGTTATTGAAAGGAAGAACCGCACCCAGTAAGACATGGTGAGATCAATGATGAGTCATGCGAGTCTTCTATTATCCTTTTGAGGATATGCATTACAAATAGCATCACACATACTAAACCAAGTACCAAATAAATTGATAAATGGTATTCCATATGAGTTATGGAGTGGACGCATATCCATGTTATCAAATTTACATGTGTGGGGTAGTGAAGAATTTGTTAAGGCATCTTTAGGTAACAAACTTTCACCTTGAGGTACAAAGTGTATCTTTATAGGATATCCCAAGGAAACAAGGGGATATTACCTATACATCCACTCAGATAAAAAGTTTACAGTGGCAAGACATGCCATATTACTTGAGAGGGATCAAATCTCCAAAAGAGATAGTGGGAGTGAGATAGACTTCGATGAAGTCGAGGCTCAAGATACACATGGGTTAGTACAAGAACAGATTCCACAAAGCCCCATGGAAGAACAATATGTTCTAGAGACACAAGAACTACGTAGGAGCATGAGAGAGGTGAGAGAACTAGAGTGATATGGTTTTCTTGTCACTGAGGATGATGACTCATTATTGGTTGAAAATGATGATCCTCTTACCTACAAGAAGTTGAAGGCATAGATGCTGCCAAGTGACAAGAATCCATGAATTCTGAAATGGATTCCATGTACCAAAACCAAGTCTAGATTTTGGTATATCCCCAAGTTTATGTAAATCCTGTTGGTAATAAATGGGTATTGAAGAAGAAACTAGACATGGAGGGGAAAGTCAGCACCTATAAGGCATGACTGGTTTCAAAAGGTTTTAGACAGAGTCAAGGAATTGACTATGATGAAACCTTTTCACCAGTTCTGATACTGAAATCCATTAGATTCCTATTGTCCATTGCCACTTACCATTACTATGAAATTTGAAAAATGGATGTCAAAATAGAATTCCTTAACGGGAACCTCTAGGAAGATGTCCACAGGACACAACCTCAAGGGTTTGTGACTCCAAATGATGCCAACAAGGTATGCAAGTTTCAAAAATCCATTTATGGATTAAAGAAAGAATCAAGGTCATGGAAAATTTGTTTTTATGTAGCCGTAATGAAATTTGGATTTGTTGAAAACGAATGTGAGCCTTGTATCTACAATAGGATTAGTGGAAGTGCAGTTGTTTTACTAATAGTATATGTTGATAAAATATTACTAATTGGAAACGAAGTACCTATCTTACAGTCAGTTACGGAATGGTTGGATAAATTCTTCTCTATGAAAGACTTGTTCGAGGAAACACATATTCTTGAGATAAAGATCCATTGTGATATATCCAAGAGAATGATGAGCCTGATTCAAAGTTCATACATTCCCAAGGTACTGAAGAGATTCAATATGGAACAATCCAAGAGGGTATTGTTTCCAGTGTCACATGGAATTCATCTTTCCAAGAAAATGTGTCCTCAGACCCATGAGGAAAGAAAGAAAATGGCAAGGATACCTTACGCATCTGTGATTGGGTCAGTCATATATGCTATGATATGTACAAGTCTAGATGTTTCTTATGCATTAAGTGCGGTAGGAAGTTATAAAGCTGATCCAAGAAACCGCCATTGGATGGCAGTCAAGACTATCCTTAAGTATTTGAGGCATACTAAGGATATGTTTCTTGTTTATGGAGGAGATGAGGAACTAGTCATCAGAGGACATGTAGATGCTAGTTTCCTGATGGGTCATGATGACATGAAGTCGAAGACTATATACATATTTAGTTTAAATGGAGGTGTTGTGAGCTGGAAGAACTCAAAGAAAAGTGTGGTCACAGATTCTTCAATAGAGTCCGAGTATATCATAGCTTCTGAGGTAGCTAAAGAAGTAGTATGGATGAAAAGCTTCGTCCAAGAGCTGGATGTAGTACCTAATAGTAATGATCCTATCACACTCTATTGTGATAATAATGCAGTCGTGGCACTTGAAAAAGAGCCATGGTCACATCAGCGAACAAAGCACATTCTTCAGAAGTATCATCTCTTGAGGGATTTTTCTCAGAGAGGTGAAGTTGCAGTGAGCAGTATTTAAATAGAAGATAACGTAGTGGACCCCTTGACTAAAGCCTTGACTCAACAGAAACATGATCATCATGTGAGGTCTAGCAGACTAAAAGTCGTAGGTAGTTGGATCTAGTCCAAGTGGTAGTTTGTTAGGGTTGGTGTCCTGAGAACCAACTATTTGTACTTGGATTACATGAATGTAAACTTATTATATATTGTTCATTGTTCTTCATGACTATAATATAATAATGTCTTGGAATATTTGTTGCATTAATAAGGTCGTGGAAGATCCCCGCTATAATGAGAACCTTAAAATGCTATAACAATATTCTTAAATAATGTTCTACGGTTGGATGAAATACTATGATTGGACACATAGTATACAAACCATCATGCGTGAGTTCTCATAAGAAGATGAGACTCTCTCTCATGGAGTTCGCACTTGGTAATCTCTAAGATGGGAGATTATGAGAACAGACCCACCAGTAGTAATTATTCATGTCTTGGTGTCATCAAAAATTGCTATCTATGAGCATGTGTAATGGTCCTTAGTCTGGAAGATTATCATTAACTCATGTCATGAATCACACACTTAGATTTGCTAACTAAAACCATCACGTAGACAGTTGGTGGGAAGTAGGGTACGTTGGGTGCGTCATGAATGACATGTTGTTAATGGATAAGTCTACGAAGGATTTTGTACCTTCCATATTTATGGAAGTAGATAACTTGGGCCCTTTGATTGAAATAGAACTATTTCCCAAATTCCATGGCCATGGTGTAATGACGAGTTTATTTCTGGAAGTCAAGGAATGACAGATCAAGCATATAGGTTTATGACACTTCGATGAAACCTGCTTGATGAGATATTAAGACAAAGGGATTAAATTACATAGTAAGCGTTCGTATGAGGTGACACATCAATGTGGCATCAACTTCTTTCTCTTGGGAGCCTTGACCTATTTTTAGACAGTAATCTTGGACTTTAGGCAAGCCTGCCTAATGCCAATGAGAAAGAGGCCTAAAGGGTCACACTCTAAGTGTATCCAACTATCTCAAGTAGAATAAAGATTATTCCCGTACATGGTTTAATAATTATTCAAGGAAGTCTAAATCGTTTTAATTTTAGAGGAAGAATAAAATGAAAACATGTACATGTCATGTATTAATGATTACATGACGTGTAGTTTTATGAAAACAAGTACACACTGTGCATTAATAAATACACACCGTGTAGTTTTTCCAGTCGGGATTTTGAGGGTAT
Source organism: Viscum album (assembly GCA_963277665.1). Classification (NCBI taxonomy): domain Eukaryota; kingdom Viridiplantae; phylum Streptophyta; class Magnoliopsida; order Santalales; family Viscaceae; genus Viscum; species Viscum album. The sequence continues at coordinate 74,319,565 of OY728166.1, read as the reverse complement.
AATATTGTTTCATTAAATGATATTTATTATAATCATCATGGGACATGTCAAGGAATTAATAATTTGACATGGGGGTTTTCAATAAGAGTTAATGAAATAAATAAAATGCATAATGTGTTTATTTATTGTCATAACTCTATAGCCTCAAAAATGATTATAAATATCCTCACAACCCCAACACTATTCCCAAATCATTGTGCACAAAAATTCTGGAGAATTATTTCAAGTCCGAAAGAACCTATTCCTCCAAGAACGCTCTCAAGACCGAGAGAGATCCTCTTCCATCGGATCAAGATGATCTAAGGCAGACAATGTAAGCAAAGGTTTCTCCACGCTAGCACCCGGAGACTCCTTTGGCGACATCCAGGGATACGAGGTGCATGTGTGCATCACCCCTATAGGAAGTCTACATTTGGATTATGCGATGCAAAGACAAGGAAAATCATAATGTGATCAAGAATATCATCAAAGGAAGAAAACCAAAAAGGCACTTCTTGTCAATTAATTAAATTAATTATAATCAACCTATGACGATCCAATTTTTTGGTTCCAGGACCTTTTTTCTTTTCTGTCTATTTCTGTGAATCGATACATGGAGACTGGCATTTATCGTCATATTGGTCCCGGATTGATCATTTCTAATGACAAAAATCCATGTGGGCACATCCACCCATGAGATTCTGCTATGCCCGGAACCTTCCAAAACAACACTGGAAGGTAAACTATGGTCCTATGGGTCATTATATAACATATATAGAATAATAATAATGACATATATATTATATTTCAACAAAAATTTTACTTTTAAAACCAATAATTAAATATTTTTATAAAAATTAACCAACATTACAATCATTGATATGGTAGACCATACATACGCATGAGTAATATTCCAATTTTCAATGATTGTTATGGAAAAAAGTTAGGTAAAATTATTTTTTATAGAATTATAAATATATAATAAATAACATATTAATTAATCATATATAATTTAATTTAATATTCTATTGATTTATAAGGAATCACATTGTGTCGAGGTGGAGGTATTCCACACATCCACGAACGACGTTATTACTTCTTAAGTGTGTGAAAGGGTAATAAAGAAAATGATATATAATATGTTTCAACAAAGTTAATTATTAAATGAATACAATATATATGTTTTTTATTTCAAATATATTTAATTAAAACATCCTTTATAAATTCTATGTATCATGTGAATGAATCAAAACACTTTTAGGACTTGGTATCCCAAACTTCCACAAATAGTGTTATTGTGTTTATACAAAATGGAAAGAAGAACGAAATGTTATATATAACAATTAAAGAATTAAAAATACATTATAAATAAATTATAAATCATATATAAATATATTTCCCATTAAAAATTCCAACCATGAAAGTTGGTAGTGGAAAAAACGAACCATCATCCTTTCACAAGGCGGCAGTTCACCGTACAAGAACAATAAGTCCGTTTCCCATTAGATGGAAGTGTGTGTTAGTGTATGTCAAAATATTAGAATAAGAACATATAAGTATATTAATTTTACTAAATTTATTATTTAATCATGTAATAAAAATATTTTAGTAGGTGGATAAAGAAAATAAAATAAAAGATCATAAAGAAGGGTGTTACCTATTATTTGGGTAACTCCTTTTGGTTAGAAACAAAGGGATCCCTTGGATGGATTTATGAAAAAAATGGAGGATTATTGGATGAATTGATAGATTTTTAAGATCTATTTTGGTATATATTGTCCAATAAAATGTTTTTGGATAGGTGTGGGGATGTGGGAGGGGGCGGGGGTGAGTTCCTTTTTATAGGGGAGGAGGAGTGCACTTGTAATTTTTTGGAAAAGGGAATTCCAACCACATTTTTCCCATATCATATAGATTCCAAAATAGTTAAAATTTGGGAAAAGGTTGTATAGTATCCAAATAATGAAATAAAATTGATTTTGGAAATGTTTTTTTGTTCATTTTATCCCTTATGATTAAGGTTTAGTCCCTTGTTAAGCTTAATTTCACCATAATCATTGTAATTATTTTAAAATACTTATTTTGTAAATTTTTATGTAAAAAAATAACATGAAATTATTATAAATTATAAATTTTTTTTATTAAAAATAATTAATCTATTTTTTAATTTATAATTATAGAGGTTGCGGAAATTTATTTAAATTTAATCTGGTAGAGGGGATGAAAATGGAGGTTTTTAAAGTGAAAATGTTCAAAAGTTTGCTAAATTTTTATATACAATTTCATAGTGAATTTTATTCAAATGAAATAATTTGGATTAAATTATATAAATATTCTATAATTAAAATTTAAAACAAATAATAAATATAATTTAACATTAAAAATAAGTGAGACAAAATGGAGTTTTGAGTTAAAATTTGGCATTTTTCACTAGTCATCAAAAAATAAAACTTCACTAAAAAATAACATAAATTAACCCTAACCATATTTTTATTCTATGATTGGAAATATTAAATTTATTTTTATATATAAGATTTATAAAATTTCCAAAAATTGGATTTAAAATATGTTCTCCAAAAAAAGGCATAAAATACGACTTTATAAAAATATTGATTTTTATGAAAAATATGGTGTCTATTCAAGGTTATAAAATATATTATTTAAACATAATTATTTTATTGAATATATATAATATATATATATATATTACATGAATATAATTCAATAATTTTATTTATTTTAATTTGTTAGTATAAAATAGCTTTGGGGTCATTAAAATAGCTTTGGGGTCATTAAAATAGCTTTTTATAAAAACATTCCCTTTATATTCAATTGATTCTTATATTCATTTATAATTAATTTGTAACCAATTAAATGGTTTTATATTTTTATAACCCATATATTTTTTCTTTTTAGTTAATAATATTTATAACCACTAATTTAATGGCTTGGTTAATTCCTATTATATTTAATAATAATATTTTTATAATATATGTTTTTTTGTTAAAACTCTATCTTGCGTGTAATGTATGCTTTCAATGAAATTTTTTGTTGTGTGCAACATAAGTTTACTCAATGATGTGTTCATTGAATGTTATTAAATATATTACATTTATTTTAAAAAATAAATATATTATAAATTCTCAAGATATTATATTCCCTTATGTTGGTGGTGTTTCATGTCATACACACTATTGAATACAGTTTTCTTTAGATTTTTGGGGCATGAAATTCTTCCCACCTTAATTAACTTTCTTTATCTCGATTTATAGGCGATCTTGGTGATAGATTTTTTGATATTTCCTATGTTTGAAATCGGACATCGTGAGAAGGTTTCGAAATAAATCCACTAGAAAATATAGAATGAGGAGTAAAAATTTCTCATGGGATAACATATAATTGGGTCTCTAAGTAAGAGAACATTAGAGGACAGTAGAGATACATAAATAGAGAAAAACATGAATATTTATATTTATAGATTTATAAAATCAATCATAGAAAAATTAATGATCGACGGAATGATGAGGGCCTCAAATCAATTAATCTACGATGATTCAGATAGACATATGTTCAACAAATTGTAAGGTATTAGGATACCATTTTTTTAGGTTTATTTTACTACTGTTGAAGAATCCATTCATTGACCAAGAATTTACTTACTCAATACATTTCATTTTCATATGAAAAATTTAATATTTTGGCTATTCTTTGATGAAATTCTAGTTCGTCCCTTAATTCAAGAAATTAACATCCAAAAATTTAATTTAATCCCTAAAGCACTAAAATAAACTTTTAACAGATCATAAGGCCCATAAAAAGAGTGAAAATCATAACCATTTATCTCTAACTATTCTCCAAAATTAGAACAGTTAATATATTAATCTATAAACATAAAAAGCAATATTAATGGTTCTTCATTAATATCTATTTGTCAAATTGTTTCACTAAAAACAATGAAATATTAACCAAGACATTGTGTTGGTCAGTGGTAAGCGCGAAACCCTTATTTTCATTTGGTCATGGGTTTATGCCTCATGGGATTGTTATACTTGAAGGGTTGTCTTTCAACATACAAGTTATCATTTTCTAAAACTATATTGATATAACATCTAAAATAAATATGATGAACATCCTTGAAATAAGGTTAATCATGAAATAGATTTTTAACTAAGACTTTCAATAAAACCCCAATACATAATTACTTCATCCACATATTTCCACTTATATCCTTCCTTGGCCTAGAGTTTATCCTCTAGTAGAGGGAATTTTCTTGATTAATGATTGGGTTCCCCGCATTTGTGGCAATGAACTACAAATCTATCCTCATGATGAGTTTTATTTCTTTCTATCATACTGTTCATTTCTCCTTGAAAATTATTTTCCTTATATCCTTCTTTCCCACACATAATGAATTTCCCCATTCCATTTAGAAACTTTCCTAGGTGTATCCTTCTAAATTTCTTGCATTGGGGAAATCTATCCTTCTGCTCTCCATGGTCGCCACAACTTGATCTCTTAGAAAACTTCATCCTTCTCTTCCTTGGTGAGTTTGAGAGTTGGTTGAAATAGATGTTGATAATCATATTTCAGGAAAAAAAATTAGGAATAAACCTAATATTTTTCCATCCTATCAATAACTCATTTGGTTTCTCATTGTCACTTCCTTAACCATCATGTTTAATTTTAACATGACTCTTACGGTTACTAGACATTGAATAAAACAAAAAAGAATAGCATGAGTAACAATAATCATAAAAATTTATACTTATTTATAGGATATCTAAATTAAAAAAAATAATATTCTATAGAAAACACCTTATGTTTCACCAAGGATATACATTTTTAAAATTCATTATAATGATTATAATGAAAATGTGAATTTTTATATGAATACCCCCTAGGAGTGTTATACCAGGTGTGTAGTAAGGCCTGATATCTTGTACTAGGTTATGCAGAGTTAGTTTCGACACACCTTATCATGTACAAGAACCAATTCCACTTTTAGTATCCAGACAAAGTTGTTTTTCTAGAATGAACCACATAAGGATTTTCTTCAATACTTATCCTCAAATTCTATATTAGGCTTATGTTCTATAATCTATTTTTCTAGAATCTAGTTTCCATGTTTTCTAATAAAATTATTTTGATAAAAAAGGTAGAGACCCGACCATAGCTATCCGGAAGCCAGTGTCTTGTACCATAACAATGGCACTATTACAAATAATCAAATCTTGATAGATCAAAGATTTTATTAGTCTTGGTAAACTAGATACATACATGAGTCTTATATTATAAATTAATACAGTTATTAAAAAATTTTTCTTTCAACGGTAATAATAGTATTTCAACTACTATATTCTTATATATATTTCATTGTGCACTTCTTCGATTCCTAAGGAAATGAATAAAAATAAATGTGAGATCAAATTCTCAGTAATCGTTAAGTATAGTAGAAACAATAATGAATCAATCAGAATAATAATTGTGCCACAACAACCTCTATCCAAAGATACCCCTCCTACAATGGAAAGGATGAAATGGAGATAATGAATCCTTGAGCCCTACCTCTAGTAGGCCTCAGATTGGCGACTATCCCCAAGGGTACAATGATCTCACAATATGGGAGGCATTACCCTTTATAATAAAACAATATTAGGAGATAAGATGAATCAACTGCAAAAAACTGCATGACATATATAAAATTAATCCAAACCATTCTGTAATGCAAGTATATGTCCAAAATAATACATATATAAGTATCAAAATGAAATAAAAAAAGAATAAACGCTAAGATAGTGACACAAAAACAACTCTAATGTTATGAACTAGAGAATCCAATCACAGTCCACAAAGTTCTCATAGAAACATGAAAATAGTTTTTATATACGTAGGGTGAGAATAAAAGTATACTGAGTTAGAAGAATCCAATTTCCTTCATGAACAAGTGGGAGAAGCATACTATTTCCCTTGTGAAAAAAATAGAAGACAAAAACACCTATAAAGAAATACCAACCCCCAACCTCAACAAGGAATACTCACCCAATAATTCAATTCAAGTAAGGTAAAATAATATACACATTGATGATAGGGTACCTCGCCCCACTTCCCACTGGTTAACTACACATCCTTGATGATGAACGTCCTGATGCTACCACGCTCTTCCACAAGCCCCACAACCCAATCAACTCTTACCCACCTGGTCCTTAGAGTTAGTCCCACATCCTGGGCATCAAAATCTCACCATATTCTACTCAAAAACAGCTTGGTCACAAACACATCAAATCCCACCCACAACCACATGGGCCCCTAACCATAGCTTCATTCTAAAGACAACGGGTAAAACATGATATCATTCCGAAGACACTTGAGAAATCACACCTCATCCACAAAAACCTAGGCCTCACAACCACCCCACAACCTGCCCAAAAGAGTCTTGGGATACTAATGAATAGAAGAGGGAGTAGAGAAGATCCAATAACTATCCATCTATCCTCTCACTAGGATGTTGAGAAACATATCCACCTCCATGAAATTGGGGTGTTCGACACAAAGTGCTCAACTAGGGTGGGGTACGTATAGAAATCACGTGGAACTACAAGTCTATTTGTATAGGTACCAAACACTCAGAACCACCTATGGGTTTCAAACAATAAACATCTCACCAAACCTCCAACTTCCCACTTTTTTGCTACATCTAAATTCACAACACCACTCAACAAGCCGCAAAACCCATTTCAATTTTCCAATGAGTTTGATTATACAGATACATTAACCAGTAAATCAATACAACCTATAATAAATTTCCTCATTGTAAATTTCCACTTGAAGTCATTAACATGCAATATTAATCACATTAAAACGAGGGTGGATATAATAGAACCAACCTCACAACATAAGCACAACACCTTACAAGTAGAACACATACAACAAGTCACATTACACTTTTTATCCATATTCATCTACTTAACAGATGTAAAAAATATAGAATGATCCCATATTAACAACATATTAGTTCATTGAATTCTAACTAGTTATCATTCATTCATTAATTATTCAAATTCTTTATTCCATTTCAAAACAATTTTTCCATATTCTATTAAAAAAGGTATCCCATTTTTAGTTCCATACTTTCCCAGAAACTATAATAAATTTACATGATACAATAACCAACACATAGAAAGTAACATAGAAAAACAAACCATTAACCTCTTACCAGTAAACCCATATTATTACCAACTCACAAACACATTCCCTTTTTTATTTTCCTATGTTATATCCATACCACACACACCTTTGTAGCCTCGTTGCACCATTATATCATAACAACCATCACATCCCCACTACATAACCAAATCTCATCCACTTCCCCCACACACATCAGAACACATCCATATTACATCCCACATCTCACTAGAACCAATCCACATCTCTCAATCATGTGCATAAATATGATACAACACAAAACAGAGAAGAAAATACTTTCAAATTTTTCATGGAATCCCTTATTCAATTCCACACTATTTAGGGTGTTATCATAGAACATGTCTAATCCTGGGGCATCGATTTATTTAACTGATTATAGGTGGTTAACCAATTATATAAATATATTTCCATTCAATATAATATTATGAAAATGAATGAAAAAACCATCACAAATTCACATATTAATTCCTCCAATGACTATGATTTTCAATAGGCATATAGCCCATATAATTTAATATATCAAAGAAGAACAAAGAAGAACATATATCACTTTTACCTCCCCCCATATTGATATTAAAGGAATTAAATTATCTTCATTAATTTGGTATTCAATTTTCATTAAAAGGATACATTCACACACTCACTCCACATGATATAAAAATAAAATAGAGATGAAGGGATCCCTACGTAGAAGAAGAAGCAATTAGTACTTCATGGTTGCACCAAAACAGGGGGTGCACATGTAGCAGGGAATATTCAAGGGAACACTATCTAAGGATTGCAGTTTGATCACATGACTCCAACCATAGGATGAAATCTGGGTGTCCCATACTATGGAAAACAAGAAGGAAGAATAAGGGTAGATGATATCTGAACACATTGGAAAATCTAAATGAAGCAGTGGTTTAAGATACTATTTAAATTTTCCATTAAAGGAGGATTTGGTCATGATCACACGTTTTGACTGATTAAGGGAAACCATAACCTTAATAAAAATTAAATTGGAGTTATTGGATTTAAATATACCTTAAATCCATTAAAACAAGGATTTTAATGTGTTTTGTCTCAAGAAAACATCGAAGGGGTGAAACTATAGGAAGCGAGAAACACTATACACCTACAGACCTGAAAATATGGTAGCAACTACCAATAGATGACCTACTAAAATGACCTATAAATCCAATCTACTGATGCGAGTCACTGACATGAGTCACCAACAAATGTCACATATGCGACTCGCCAACGTGACCTACCAACACGACATACCGACAGATGACCTCCCCCAACTTAATATTTTTTTATTAATAAAAGACATTTTAAGGAAGAATAGACAACCATTATACATCAACAAAAACCACTATGAGCAGAAAGAGATAACAAAATGATTAAAGACTAGGATGATATTACATGACTCTGAAACTCTATAAAGCTCCTAGTGCAGTGAGCTAACCTGGGTTTCCGGGTCTTCTCTGATTATCTCTTCAAAGTGAGTGAGCATCTTTTCCATTGTCTGAATAAATTCCTCGGTGTTGATTTTACTTTGGTTGAACTCACATGCCAATATGCGGTATTGATTTTCTATACACACTTCATTCTCCTCATTAGCATCAACTTTCAACCGATTATCATAATTTCTTTTGATCTCTTCTTCTGAGACATTGGGTCAGAGAATAGTTTCAATCATTTCTTCCTTGGAGTGAAAGATAAGTTTCAAGAAATCTCCATCTTCATCTTCCCTATTTATTAAATTGCTACTTGATTCTTCAATTTTCTCTTTATAAACATCCTTACCTTACTTTATTCTACCTTTATTGGTCGACCGAGTCTCCATTGGTTTTGGAAAGTGGGAGTATTCCTTGCGTCTCTTTGGTTTTTTTCCCCTGAGCCACAATGCACTTCCTCGAGTCACACATACCTTTTTTCCCTTATTATTTATAGGGCTATGGGGTACTTTCCCTTGAATTCGGTCCAAGCTATCCACTGAGAGGTGAATGAAACTGTCATCATTAGATGAATCCACCTCGTGAGATACTGGTGGATTATGGACCTCCAGACCATGAAAATGGTTCCCCAACTCTATTACCGCTCCTGAATTATGGGCCAATTGTATACTCAGAGACACCTTAACTGATTTATTCCCCAAACCAGATCCCTTCATCCCATCTCCATTTTTTCCAAGACCTATGAGATTGGTTCCGATGATGTTTGGGTCTCAGGGTCTCAAGACATTCTCACCATCTAGCCTTCCCTATCGACTTTGAGATCCAGTTTCAGCCAACAGGACAGATTTTCCCAACAGCAACTCCTGTCCTGTGGGATGTTCATATCCTCTTCCCATAAACATAGGCTATAGGTTCATATACTCCAATCCCCGAGCCCTGGGACTTTTCACATCACCCACTGGCAAGCTCACAACTACAGGTTCATCCATGCTTGTCTCATGAATTCCCAAGTCCTTGTTTAGATGGTAAAACACATCCACAACCCGTGAATCATCCTCCTTTGTCTTCACACGTTCCACACCCCCTGGAGGGGCTACGGGATAATGAGCCTCCTTAACACCCCCCTCCGCACCTGACAGATGACCTACTGAAAGATGTCTTACCAAAAGATGACCTACTAACAAATCACCTACCGATCTAGAAACACTATACACATATCGAAAGATGAACTGCCGATAGATGACCTACCAATGAAATTGTCCAGATCCTAGAAACACTATTCATAGAACTATAAATTTTGAAAAGTGTTGGGAATAAGTCACCTTGACCCCCCAAAACACCTCAAACACCATATTTTCAAAACGTAATGGACTAGAGAATTCTGTGACATTACATTACATACCTACAAACTATTCTCACCCTCAAGAATTAAAAAACAATCATAGAAGTGAAAAAGGAGTCTGAACAACCATCCAATGAGATACCTCTTATAGATCTCGATATATTTGGAACAGAACATTCACATAAAACCAACCATCAGGTAATATACCTTTAAAACAAATACAAAGTCACATAGATAGGTATAAAAAATCAATTACATGATGCATAATAATATTACAAAAATAAAAACACCAAGTAAAGGAGCACATTCAAAACAATTTCTTAATATTATTTCAAATGGAAGTTAATGTTTCAGATCATAAAAAACATAGTTATACCTTTTATATCAACAAATTCACATAAAAATTCCATTAAACATAAATATATATATGTATTTTCCTCATTTTTTAATTCATGAAAATATTTAAATTCAAAACATTTAAAACATTTCATGCTTAACAAATCATGAAGGAATAGAATACTATGCTTGAGTAACAATTTTATTACTTTATAGACATGTATCTTACCATTTTATTTCAAAGAATTTTATATTTGAAAACATTCATATTAAATAATTTCCATGAATATGAAAAAAATTAGTAGGATAATAAAACCACTTTGATTCAAAACCAATTTCTGAATCCCTTTTGTTTCATGGAATTTATAAAAATAATCTATGAAACAAATTCAACAAATTTTGTAAAATCACCTTTCTCCAACATCCTTCCCAAGTCCAATTAAATAAATTTTAAGGGTTTATGTTTTCAAAAAATTCACTATGTTCTACTAATATAACTCTATCATGCTCTATACCAAGTCAAAGATAATAAAATGTTTAGAAAACAATAATTAAAAATGGCATGCATCACAATTATGACATGGGATTCGAACTTACAAGCTTATCCAAGTTTTAAATTTTTCTAGTTTTTCAAAAAACATTAATTACCTGGAATATACTTATGTGGAAATTTCAAGGGGTTCTACAATTCAAATTTCTATTTTTTCAGAATTTCATTTCATTACTTCCAAGAGATTAAAATATTGTTCCTCCACCAACATGAAAAATTATTTTAATATAGAAAAAGCTACCAGAAGCATGAAAATAAAAGTAACCCATCCACCACATCATGATATTGTCTGCTTTGTGTGGTACTAACTTATAAAACGTGTCGTAATATAACATATCTTGATGAGAGGAAAGGGTTTCCTTCACTTCATATGTTTGAGGTCATATGATGCACTATCTATATATGATCAAACACAATAATCCCAACCAACAAGGTAGTATCCAAATATTTCTATCGTTTTCTTAATAAAATATTTATTAATGGGAAGAAATACTATCTTTATTTATTGCTTGACCTCTAAAACAATAGGTTTACTTCATTACTAACAATAAGTGATTAATCTTTTTTTTGAGAGGTGATGGATTCCATCAACATAATCACAAAATTTAACAACACAACAAAAGTATTCTTACCACAATAGCCAAACATCTTTTCCACTGCACAACACCATCACTACATAGAACAACCTTTTGCCAAAAAATAATTACCAATAAAAGTTTAATAGACATTTCACATAACCACATTGCCGCACCACTTTACCATCCACAGAAAAATTCTTTTTTCACATAACCAACTACTCCATATTATCCTCCACATGAACCCAGCTAACTATCCCAATTAGAATCACACATAAGGACCCAAACACAAAAATGAGAAATCCACTCTCCCATGTTAAGTCATTATCCTATCTCAGTGGCACTAACTCACCCTCACAGTGTTAATGATGTCAAGGTATAACACATCTCAGTTAGGGATTTGGTTCTCCCTTTTTGTATACATGAAGGGTTTTCAACCACATATCACACAAGGAAATTAAAGAAAGAACAATCCCACATAGGAGCAACACATAACAACTACCATAATTATCTAGCACTTTAAATTACTTAATTACATTATTTTTCAAGGATACTTTCACAAAATTTTAAATTTTTTTGGGGAATCAATTCATTAGCCAAATATAAGTGACTATCCATCTAATACTTTTTTAGTTTGAACATGTAGTAATATCAAGGTTCTCATTATCTACAATGATCATAGAACATAAATGGTTTCCAACAAATACTACTTTCAGAAATACATAACAACCCATAAATGAAATGATAAAAATATAACCATAACAACACTCAACATTCCTAGATTATTTATAGTAAAATATTCTACCTTGAATTTTAAGTAATCCTAAAATTTTTCAATGTTAAATACTAAACTGTACACATTTTATCTCACACAACATGTTTAATGTCCTTACACAATACATGTTGGGTTCATATACTATCGTGGAAATAGAATTCTAACTTCATCTGGAAAAAATTTCACTTGTGATATTCTTGTGTCCAATTCAAATAATGAATTATATAAACAACATTCTATCGTAATCAAAAAATAAAAACTCTCTTTCCAACAACATAATTTGAAATACACATGTTGTGTTACTATGTTTCATGATTTATCAAGCTCAAGGTGAATATTCTTTAATCACTTTATTTCTCATGGAAACATGATTTCTATCAACAAGATTAAAACTGCCCATGTTATTTTAATAAATCTCATGTTTTCTTATGATGAAGATAAAAATTATTTAATCATCTATTTGTTCAAGAAAACATGTTTATATATTGAAAAAAGAAAAACAATATTATACTTATATATATAAATGTAATGTATTAAACATGCTACATGCTCAAATCCTTCATACCATAATTTCCATTTCTACCATAAAATGATTTCAACTTTGTACATGATTCCCATGACAAAATACTAATGAATTATCATGTTATATAAGTTTATTTTATTAATTAAATATTATAATCTCTGATAAAATAATAATTTTAATAACTTGAACATTTTTAAGTATAAAAAATTTACTAAAAGGTGTGCGTATCATTTTCTAAATTTTGAAATAAATGTCAAAAGAAATTATATGAATGAATTTGATTACAAAATATAGTTTCATCAATACTATATAAATTCAGTCATTCCAAATAATTAGAAGGTTATTCCGGTAAAGGTTTCCCAATTCCAAGGAATTATAAATAATTAGTATGGAAATTTTTAGGAATTTTAAATTTTAAATGTCTAAGTCCAAATTTTACAATAATTGAACAACAAATGCTTCTAATAAATTAAAAATGTAATGAAAATGAATTTCATATTAAATCACATGGTAACATTAGTACATCTAGGCATGATTTAAAAATAATAATTTATTTTATCATTCCAGTGTGGAATCTACTTCAAGGTAACATGCTTAATAAGGGTTTCCTAAATTTAAAAATCTTATCACAAGAAAAGTACAATAAGAATGCTTCTCTAAAAATTTCAAACATTGGGAAAAACAGATGGCATGATATACATTTCTATCAATGGAATCAAAAATCCAATTTATCAAGAACCATGATATAATAGGAGAGGAAACAACACATTCAAACCTTAACAATGTTTCAAACAAACAATTAAAGCTAGTTAACTATTATATTAATCTTTCCCCATGGTTATAAGAATGAATCAATAAATAATTAATGAGTGGTCTTAATAATAAAATAATGGGAAAATTCATAGAATCATATATAAAATACCATGATTCATTTTGTTCATTTTAACTTCAACAAAATAAAACAATTCAAAAAAGAACACAAGTCATTATAATGCATGTACCTCTCTTAGGTCTCTAAATTCCAAGAAGTGCCACATCACTTGGTAGTTTGGTAGGCTCAGATTACTTTCATAAGACCATAGGTGGACCTAATATTTTGTGTCCTAGATGGTATTCCCTTGACTATTCCATACACCAATATCACCAGACAATGTTGCCCTACCAACCCATGAAATCCTAACTATTCCTAACTCCAAACTCCATACTATATTTCAACCATCAGCTTTGATACCATTTTTTCATGACCCCTTACCTCCAAAGATACCCCTCATTTGATGGCATTGAATAATGATAGATAATGACCCCATATTCCCACCTCCAAGGGTACAATGATCTCACAATGATGGAGTCATTACCCTTTATTAGAAAACAAGATCGGGAGATATGATGAATCAACCACAAACAACTGCATGACATATATAAAATGAATCCAAAACATCCCTCAATTATTATATAAGTCGAAACTAATAAATATATAAGTCTCCAAATGAATGAAAAAAATAATAAAAGCTGAGGTAGCGACACAACAATAGCTTCAATGGTCTGAAATAAATATTTCCAGCAAGATCCCCGATGTCCTCCTGAAAAAATAATAATAGTTTACATATATATAGGGTAAGAATACAAGTATACTCAGTAAGAAAAAGCCAAATTCCTTCATGAAAAAGTGGGAGAAGAATACTAATGCACCTGTAAAAAATAGAGAAACCAACAATACTTATCAAGGAATACGAACAACCATAACCTCACCAAGGCACACTCACTAAATAACACAAGTCATGTCAGGTAATATAATACGCACATCGATGATAGGGTCCCACACACCACTTCCCACTCATTAACTGCTCATCCCTAATGGAAATCATCTTGATGCTACCATGCTCTTCCATAAGCCCCACATCACAATCCGCCCCGACAAACCTGGGCCTCAGAGCTGGTCCCGTAACTTGGGCATATGAATCTCACAACATCTTTCCCGCAACCACCTAGGACACAACCACATCACATCCCACCCAAAGACACATGGTCCAAAAACCATAGCCTCATCCCGAGGACACCTGTGAAAACATAACACATCTTATCCTGAAGACACTTGGGAAATCACACCTCACCCACAAACTCCTGGGCCACCCAACCACACCATAACCTACCTGAAGAGTCTTGGTCTACTAATTTCTAAAAGAGGGAGAAAGGAACCTCCAATAACCATCCATCCATCCTAACCGGTATGTTGGGAAATACACCCTCCCCCATGAAATGGGGGTGTTCAACACATAGTGCTCAACTAGGTTGGGGCGCATATATAAGTCACAAGGAACTAAAATGATATATGTGTAGGTATCAAACACTCATCCCAACCTGTGGGTTTTGAACAATAAACATCCCACCACACTACCACCTACTAACTTTTTTACTACCTCTTAATGCACAACACCACATAAAAATCCAAAAAACACATTTCATGTTTCCAACCAGTTTCTTTACACATAAACAGTAACCAGTTCATCAATACATTCCATAATCAATTTCCTCATTAAACATATCTATTTGAATTCATTAACATGTAGTATAAATCACATTAATACATAGGTGGATATAAAAAATCAAACCACATAGAATAAGCACACCACTATACAAGAAGAACACATGACACAAGTCACATTACACTTTCAATCCACATTAAACTACTTAAAAAAATTCAAAAATATTGAATTATCACATATTAAAAACACATATGTTCATCAAATTCCACCCTCTTATCATTAATTAATTAGCTATTTAAGTTATTAATTCTATTTAAAAACCATTTTTATGTATTATTCTAAAAAAGGAATCCCATTTTTCGTTCTATACTTTCTGAGAAACTAGAACAAATTCACACGATACAATAACCGATACAAAGAAAGCATCACCACACAAAAACCCATTACTTTCTTACTAGTAAACCAATATCATCACCAATTCACAACCACATACCTTTTTTGATTTCCCTACTGTATAACCATACCACACCCCTCATTTCAAACCTACTACACCACTCTACCATAACAACCATCACAACCCCTCTACACAACCACATCTCATCCACTTCCCCAACACACATGAGAACACAACATACTCCATCCAATATCTAACTGAAACAAACACACATCATAGAATCATATCCTTAAACATGTTACAACACACAACATAACAGAACTTACTTTAAAATTTAGCATGGCTTAACTTATTCAATTCCACAATATTTAGTGTGTTATCACATAATAAGTAAGATCCCATGGAATCCATATATGTAATAGAATATACGTGGTTAATTTTTTTTAATAATATATAGAAATGTTCAAAATAATATTATCAATAATCATTCATAAATCATCACAAATTCACAAATAAATTCCACCAACAGCCTTGATTTTTATTTGGATTATAACCTATACAATTCACAATATCAAAGAATAACAAATAAGAACATATACTACATTTCCCAGCCCACCATATTGATCATAAATAAATTAAATTATGTTTATTAATGTGGTATTAAATTATATTCATCAAAATACATTCATACACCCACCCCACATGATACACATATAAAAGAGATACGAAGGGATCCCTATATGGATGAAGAAGTTATCAGCACTTCCGAGTTGCACCAAAACAAGGGGGGGTACACACATTAGGGAAACTCCAAGGGAACACAGTTCAAGGATTGTAGTTCGATCTCATGACTCATATTAGAGGAAGAAATTTGGGAGTATTGTACCAAGGAAAATAAGAAGGAAGAAAAATGGTGAAATATATCTTGACCCTTTGGAAAATCTAAACGAAACAGTGGTTTAAGATCTGGTTTAGATTTACTATTAACGTTGGATTTGATAAATATCAAGCATATTGATAGAACAATGGAACCCAAACCATAAATAATAGTTAGAATATAGTTATGGGATTTGTATTGGCCTTAAATCCTTTAAAATAAGGCTTTGGATTCATTTTACATCAAAGAAAATGTCAAAGGGGAGAAACTGTAGGGAGATGGAAACAAAATACACCTCTCGATAAATGAACTACAAAATGTAACCTAACAATTCAACCTACCAATACGAGTCACTAACACTAGTCACTGACGCATCCTACCAACGTGAACTACTGATAGATGACCTACTGATCAATGATCTTCTGATAGAAAACCTACCTACAGATGACCAATTGATCTTGAAACACTACATACCTACCAATAGATGACCTATCGACAGATAACCTACCAAAAGATGATCCAATGATAGATGAAATACTGATAGCTAACCTACTGATGACACAATTCACATCTTTGAAACACTATTCTTAGAACTGACTATTTTTCAAAGTGTTGGAAATAAGTCACCTTTTCCCCCTAACTGCTCAAGGAAAATATTTTCACAATGAAATAAACTATAGGGGTCCATCACATGACACATTATGTCATCGTAAATAACTGAACATATATACCATGTCGTAAACAAACATGGAAGGTATTGCATAAAAAACATAGAAAATTAATAAACTATAAAGACATTCCATTCAAATAACAAGATAAATAATAATCAATATGGAAATGTAATAAAATGAAAAAAATTCCATTTAATCAATGGTATTGTAATTAAATGCATCCATAGATATGTTATTCTATAATATCATTAAAAAATAATAATTGAATAAAAAATAATTCAATGCTTAATTATTGGACGTTATGTCTCAGGAACATGAAAAACCCTACTATCAAGATCCATCCTTCAGATTGTTTAAAAATATACATAGAACCCCACTTAATTTTCACACATTTTTTTTTCAAAATAAAATATCTATGCATAAAGGGTCTATATAAACTCTGATCCCCACCTATAATTTCACCTCCAAAGAACAATTAATATAGAGTAATCAATATAATTAATAAAAAATATTCTTTATCATATATATTTATTGAATAAAGGACACATATTTATCAATATTCCCCCAAATGATCATATAAATTTTAAAGTAAACACCATATAAAAAATGGTATATGTTTAAGTCAGTAATAATTTCCTTGAAAAATTTTATTGATATTAATTTTAAATTCAATCTGAAGTGATCGTAGGAAATTGAATAATTTAAGGGGAATAAATGGAATCATGGAAGTGAATTCCAATACAATCCTTGGATGAATCAATTATAATCCTACTAGAGGAAGAATAAGGATAGAATCTATAAAAAATATCCAAATTAGAGTAAAAATAATGGGTTTTTGTCATTGATGAATAGATATACTATAAAAATACCTTATAAAAACATTCTTCAGGACAATATCATTTTGTTTTAAAAAACCTTTTGAAAAACATTTTCCTTGAAAATCAGTTTTGAAAACATTTTCTTTAAAAAGTAAAATTTTAAACATGAAAAGGAACCTTAAAATAAAATACGGTGGGTAAATACTTACATTTTATACAAGGTAAAGAGAACATTCCTTTTTCAGGGTTAAAAGGTTAGAAAATGTCTTGTTCGGAAAGTGACAATACGATTACTTTGAAAAAATTAGTAAAATAAAAAAGGGTAAAAATACCATTAATAAAATAATTTTGTAAAGGTTAAAAAATTTTGATTTTTTTTTGGAAAACTATGTTTTCGAAAGAAAACATGTTTTCCAACTAAAGAGAGAAATGAAGTTGGGTTTTCTTAAAAAAATTCTTAAACCTTTTGAGTACTAAATAGTGGAAAATGGTAATGATACATGAAAAGGTCAATAATTACCAAAGGAGAGGAAAATGAAATCATTAACTAAACAATGTTCATATAATTGAAATTAATGGAAATACATTTGAAAGATATTTAAAATTATTCTTGAGGAAAATAATCACTAAATTTTTCAAAGTGTCCCATACTATTTTGAAAACAATTTAAATAAAAATCCTCATGAAGGAATAAAATTAATTTAAAGTTTTAAATACAATAAATATATAATTATTAAGGATATAATATATAAAAGGGGCAGTGGATACACCACACAAAATAAATAAGTGGTGTTTATGACATTTATCTTACAAATGTTGAAAAGTGTGATAAAATTCCCTTACATTGAGTCTAGCTTGTCTCATGTGTCTTTATGTTCCTAAATAGTAAAATTGTGTTTATTTTTTAATTTCTTAATATACTTTTTAACTTTTATCTTTACTTGTATTTAACTTATTACCATATTTTATTCAACTATATAAACAATAGAGTTTATGTCAGGTGTTTTCAACCAAATTCGGTTTACCTGTCAAAATCAACTTCGGTAGGTGAAATGTGGTCAAGAAGGTCATTATTTAACATATATAGAATAATAATAATTACATAATTATAATATTTATACAAAAATTATACTTTTAAAAATAATCATTAAATATGGTTATGAAAAATTAACCAACTTTACAATCATAGAGTGAGTAGTTCATACGCACGCATGAGTAACGTTCCCATTTTTCAATGATCATTATGGAATGAAGGTGAGTAACATTGACCTCTATATAATGATAATCATGTCATAAATACAATATTATTTAATCATATATACTTATATATATAATTATTGTTATGTAAAAGGAATCACATCATCTCAGGGATGCGGTAGTCCACACATTCACGAACATCGTTATCGCTTTTTAAGTGCGTGAAAGGGTTATTATGAAAATGATATATAATATATATCTATGAATTTAATTATGAAATTAATAATAATATATGTTTTGTGTATTTAAAATATGTTTAATTAAAACCAATTTTTATAAATTACATGTATTATGTGAATGAATCACATTACCTTTAGGAGGTGGTAGTCCACACTTTTAGAAATGATGTTATCATATTTATTCGAAATAGAAAGAAAATTGGTATGTTATATATAAAAATTACAGAATAATAAATAAATTATAGATATCATATATATAATTAATAAATACTGTTCCAATTATAATTCCCAACCATGAATGGGGGTAAAGGAAAAAATAACCATCATCATTTCACTAGGTCGCAGTTCACCGCACACAAAAAGGAAGTTTGTCACCCATTTGATGGATGTGTTGGTATGTTTAGGTAGCAAAATTAGTGTAAAAACATATCATAATATTTAGGATATTGTGTATATTATATAATAATGTAATAAGAATATTTTAGGGGGTAATGAATGAAAATAAAATAAAAGAGAAAGAGGAAGGGTGTTACCAATTATTTGGGTTACTCCATTTGGTTTTCATCAAAAAGATTCCTTGGATGGATTTTTTTAAAATAAAGGATTATATAATGATGGGACATATTTTTATGATCTATTTAGGAAGATATTAGTAGTTAAAAAGTGGCTTGAGAGGTGTTAGGATGTGGGATGGGTGGGGGTCTTTGTATAGTGGAGTAGGTTTGTAACATCCCACCCCATCTAATTGGCTTGAGAGGAAGAGGGAATGTTAATTGGATTTAAGAGATGTTTCCAAGACTCCAAAGGCTAGAAATAAATGCCAAGGGATTTGAGAATAAAATGGAGAAAGATTTTAATTTAATACAAAACAAACCAAACCATCCACAAACTATATGATACATGTCAACAAAACAACCAAACTCTTACATTATAAAAAGACAACCAACTAATCCATAATGATTCCACATGCAAAAAAAAACTAAAAAACATATTAGATTACTATGAGAAAATATTAACAAGTGACCTAAAATAATCCTAGACACACTCTACAGCTCCACACTAAGCTCCATGCTCCATGAACCAGCACATCTCCCAAGCATCACCACGAGCCACTAGAAATGATATGGTTTACCTTTACCTAACTCCCAGAATATGACATCTGCAAAAGCACAAAAGTTCCAAAGTAGGGGTGAGTAATAATACACCATAGGTTTTCCCAAGATTATTTCCACACACACTCAACTACGATATAAACATTATAACATTTATATAAACAATTTATATAAAACAGTCAATAGTGAAACAACTTACAACATGCAAAACACTTCTTATCAATCCATTTACACCCAAATTCCCACAAAACCTAGGAAATCAAAACATACAGGCCACAAGAACATTAAACATTCCTCTTTAGCACAAAAAAATTCATCTTTTTAAAATAACACACAATAATGAAACCATTATGGTGATACTTCCACCCATCACGTTCACCCCATTCACCTCTTGTTGTACTTCGCACACACTTATCCATTGATCGTAGCCCTTCTGTCCACTATCCATATCCTTTAAAGTGGTAATTACTGCCCACTTCCACACAATCCACACAATCCACAACACATAATAAACCATCAAGCACTAAGAACCAAGTCCACACAAAAGCACATCGTTATTCCCATCACATTCCAATTCACTTCAATAAATCACCCATTTATTGAAAACAAAATTTAACCAATTTTCTATGTACAACCAAATTTAAATAAACAATATATTTATTGAAAACCATATTTTTCAAAACCATTTTCATAATAAATCGCTAACGATTGTAAAATCTACATTTTAAAATAACACAACAAACCCCTTTTTGTTATAATAACTCATTTTCCGAAAATCCCCCAAGTCACCTCCAATTGGGTTTTCAATAAGGTTCACACATCATTAACAAAATTAATTTCAATAAAAACAAATTAATTTTACCAATAACACTAGTTCTAACCAAGTGGAGTTGTGAGAGTAGCCACTTACGTTTAGTGTTTTGGAAAAATCTACCCACAAGCAACCGCACCCCAATCTGGGAAAACAAACAACCGAAACCACTATATATCCCCTTACCTAGCATCCACAAGCCTTAAAATCAACAATAAATGCAACCAAAACCCTTTTTCTACATACAACGGATGTAGATCTAGAAAATCAAGAAGGGAAGAATAGTAGATCTAGAGGAAACCAACGAGAAACCAATAAAAAAGACTTTCCCGAGAGAAACCACCTTCAAACCACCTTGAAACCCCTTTGATTTGATTCCAAAGTGATCAAAAGAGCCCCTAAAACCCTTGATATCTGGAAATCCTTAGTGAGGCTTGAGTGGAACAGAGTTTTGAGTTAAATGAGGTTCCATTGTGGGAGGCCGGATTTAAGAACCCTATTTTTATGTTGCCACACAGTTAGTCCGCACGGTTTGGAAAATCATGCACTAACCATGCGCAAGACATTTTATAATGATAATGGATTCATATGGTTTCCTCACATGGATGGGAAAACCATACACAAGATGTCTGAAGCCTACTGTCTTCCCATTCACAGTTTTCTGGAGAATCCGCAAGGTTTCCCCTAACCGTGCTCATACGGCGCTCCCTTGAAAAGCCTCCAAACATATTTAAAATCATTCCAATATCTCCCAAACTCTTCCCAAATCATCAAATTCACTTTAAACACATAAAAAGGCATAAAAAAGCTACATAACTCAAATTGTGGGTTCTAAATTCTCCCCACTATTTGAATTTCCATCCACAAAAAGTACAGAAAAATATCATTTTCGAAAGAGCTCCGGCCATTGGTCGACCATCTCTTTCTACTATTCCCAATTCGATTCTTGAATCTAACCATGTTACCACAAAAGATAAACTAAACCAATGATTTTATCATGAAATAATTTCTCCTATATATCCACAATTCACACTGGCATGTGCACCAAAGAAGCATCTGGTTCTACCTCAACATGATCCCAGCGAATCACATGGTCACGATCTGGATGATACCTTTTTAACTGCAATACATAAAACACATTGTTCACCGCACTAAACCATGGTGGAAAATCCAAATGATAATCCACCTCTCTAATCTTCTCAAGTATCTCAAAAGGCCTAATATACCTCATAGATAACTTACCCTTCTTCCCAAACCAACGATGTCCCAACCTAGGTGAGATTCTAAAAAACACTTGATCACCCACCTTGAACAAAAATGGTCATTGATGATGCTATGCATATGATTTTTAATGACTTTGATCCATATTCATCCTCTTCCAGATCAAATTTAGTTTCTCTATAGTCTCTTAGAAAAGGATCAGTCTGATCATCTAAGTCTCTCCTATTTCCACCCAACATAGTAGAGAACGACATGAACGCCCATATAAAGCCTCAAACAAAGCCATATGTATCAAAACGAGATAACTATTATTATAGGAAAACACCATCAATTATAAGTGCTCCTTCGATGAACCAGAAAAATCCATCACACAAGCCGTTAACGTATACTCCAATTTTGGTATAGTCCTCTCAGATTGGCCATCCATATGGGGATGATATGACGTGCTCATTTTCAATTATGTTTCAAGGGATTGCTGCAAGGATTTCCAGAAATGATATTTTAACCTCTGATCTCAATCTAATACGATTGAAGATGGAACACCATGCCTATTTACTACCTCCCAGACATAGATTTTGGATCAATCGCCAACTATATAATATTCACGAATCAGGATAAAATGGGATGAATTTGTGAGTCGATACACAATCACCCATATGGTATCATGTTTCCTAACCATTCTTGGGAGACTCATTACAAAATCCATTGATATTTTCTCCCATTTCCACACTTCGATATCTAAATACTGCTACATGCCAGCTGGGCATTGATGCTCTGCATTGAATTGCTAACTAGTCAAGCATCTCGAAACAAATTTTCCAAATCCCTTTTCCTACCAGCCCCTCAAAACTATGCCTTAAACAACTTAAACATTTTATGAATTCTAGGATGGATAGGCCACCTGGAATGATTATAAGCCCTGAGAAGTTCCTCCAGACAAGCCACTAGTACCACCATCCAATTCTGAAAACACAAGAATGAATTACAATTAAGTTCCCAGTTCTCAATGGTCTACCAACCATTGAGTTTCAACCTCATCGCCATACATTAATAATCAAATGCTTGTGCCAATTTAAGAAAACCATCCATGTAAAAAACCAATGAAACTAGAAAGAAGACCACTCTGTCACCCTAGTCCTCACATTCCAACCACATGTCGGCTATGACCTAAATTAACTACCACTGATATGATGTATCCTTCACCACTTGAGCATATAATTTATTTCTTAATGCATCTTCCACCAAATATCCTTTACCCTGTGTGTACATTAAGTTGGAATCAAACATTTGGAGATATTCCATCCATCTCTTTTAGCTCAGGTTCAAATCTATTTGTGAAAATATATGCTTTAAGCTCTTGTGATCGGTAAACATTGTAAATTTCTCACTGAAGAGATAATGACGCCACATCATTAAAGCATGAACCACTAACGCCAACTCCAAATCTTGTGTTGGGTAGTCTTCTCAGGAAAACTCAACTGTTTTGAGCCATAGAAAACCTCATGACCCCCACTTTATGAGAACACACCCCAACCCTGTCCACGATGCATCACAATAAACCACGTACGCTTTCCCTGGTTTTGAAAAAACCAATATTGGTGATGATGTAAGGTGAAAATTTAACTCTTAAAAACATTTTTGGCACTTCTCATCCCATTTAAATGGGATATTATTCCTTTTAAAAGCTGTCATCAACGTATCGAATCATGAAAAATCACGAACAAAACATCGATAATAATTAACTAGACCAAAGAATATCTATATCTTGAAAACATTATTTAGAAGTTTTGTAAGATAACCACCTCTATCATTTATGAATCAACTGAAACACCCCAATAAAAATAACATGGCCAAGGAAACGAACCTCCTTTGTCCAAAAGTCACACTTTGACAATTTAGTATAAAATCAATGATCCCTCAATATCCCCAACACAATCACCAAGTGATGCTCATGTTCTACCCTTGTCCTCAAATACACCAGTATATCATCATCAAATATAACCACAAAATAATCCAGATATCTATGAAATATCCAATTTATCAATGTAATGAAAACCGTTGGTTCATTCGTTAGACCAAAGGGCATAAACACATACTTGTAATGGCCATATCTACTTCTAAAAGCTATTTTTGGGATATCCCCCTTCCTCACCCAAAATTGGTGATATCCTGACCACAATTAAATCATGGAGAACCACTGAGTTCCCCTCAACTGGTCAAAAAATCATCAATGTGTGGAAGTGGGTATTAGTTCTTTATCATAACATGATTAAGTCTAAGATAATCAACACATGGCCACAAGGTTCCATCCGTATTTTTAACAAACAAAACAGAAGCTGCCCATAGATATGTGATAGGCTGGATGATCCTTTTATTTCTAACTCTTCAAATTGCACCTTCAGTTCCAACAATTCTTCTGGTTCTATTCTGTAGGAAAGAAATGAGACATGACTGGTCCCCGAAAGGAGATCAACCGTAAACTCCACTTCTCTCATGGGTGGAAACACTGAGAATTCTTCTGGAAATACATCTAGAAACTGCTCCACAACATCTGAAAGAACAATCTTCTCAACACCTTCCAAAGATACCAACAAAAGGCCTCTATCTGATATGTGATTGATCCAATAGTTGGTGCCAACAAATCTGTTGCACCCATCTTTTCACTATTTTCCCTTCTAAGGATATTTCTAATGCCATCCTCTATCACAAAAACTAACCATTCACACACAGATATCGATGCCGGCCTTAAAAATTTCCAATCAATCCATTACCAGGATTATATCATAAGATTTCATCTCATGTACAGTGAAATCCAACATCGATTTGAGACCATGCACAATGAAGCTATAAGCTCTACAGAGGAAAGATTGACACTCTCTTTGATCAATTAGAGTTTGTAGTTTCAAAATCGAAGGCATCGTTTCTATGTGTAAACCCAACAAATCAATGATTCGAGAAGAAATAAAAGAATGTGAGGCACCTGTATCAAACAAATGTTTAATCAACGTTGAATTTAAAATAATCGTACCTCACACTGTGGATGGTTGCGACTGATCATCCACCACAACATGCTCATCTCCAAACAACTACTTGCTTGCCATTACCTTATCTTTATTACCCTATTGAGGCGTTATAGTATTAAAAGAATCACCACGAACCACTTTACTCTACTGGTGATGGGAAGGCTACTTCCTCCATCCCGTCAAGGCAAAAGACCGCAGCGACCCCTAAGGAGGCTCATAGACACCCGACCTCAGAGCATTCCAGCAATAGCACTGTAGATGACCCATCTACTTATAGTTATGACATGCTTGTGGTTGTACCATACAATCCCACTTTATGTGGCCTATATAACGACATTGAAAACATCCCATCTTACTTTGAGGATTCAAAGGAAGATTCACTGATCCTACTATCTGATTGTGAGCCGTAATCCCACCCTGGAAATAAGTGTCCCTCTTCCGCTTGAACCTAGTATTTGAGTTACCAATATTTACCATGGTATCAAAATAATTCTCATTCCTTTAGCCCCTTTGAGATCCTGCTCTTCCACCATATCCCAATTAACTAATTCTGTGTAATCATCTATACACAACACTGCTATCTTGGAAGGAATTTCCTAGTTCAACCCATCTTCAAAAATCTATGCCTTAAACGATGTACTACCCACCACCTCAGGTGTAAACCAAACTATGTTCATAAGAAAGCCACATATTACATCACCATCATTTTCCATTTCCTCAAATTGAATAAATCCATTTTATGTTGAATTTTTAATGTATGAGGGAAGAATTGTTTATTAAACAATTCCTCAAACCCCTCCCATGTCACACTTTGGTCTGTCCTAGCTTGGACCACCAACTCCCACCACTGAAGGGAAAGATCTACCACCATATACATGGATAAATTCACTTTCATCTCTGTCGGTGTTACCAAAAAGTCATCAATCCTATTAATTTTGTTCTGCCATGCTTCATCCCTTTCTGGCTCTGAATCACCCCTAGACATGGGTGGATTCTGCCTTTCAAACTGAACTACATGATTTACATGTTTTGTTTCATCCACTTTATTTTCACTTTCTATATCTTGGAATGCTTTCACTATACTTTGGACTAGCTTATGGTTTCACCTAGGGCTTAGGTGTAACCACATTTTCAGCGGCTTCCTCTGGTTGGTCTCTATGATGCTTACCTAGTTCCATTTCTATCAACAAAAAAACAACCATAAGTACCACTACCTCAATATAAAGGTCATACAATTTTAAAATTCAATTACATAACAACTATCACAAACGAGATTTCCACAACTTCTCATTTCGCATGTTTCACTATTCTGAAAAATCAACCATGTTTTGAAAATCAACCGATTTCTCAAAATATTATGATTTTTTCCATGTTTAAAATCCTTTTGTTTTGAAACCCAATTAATATTTTTCAAATAAACCCATTCATATCACACCATAGATCCTTATACCATAATGAAATATGAATCATAGTGGTAATTTATTTCTACCATGCATGTCTTGACTATCTTCTTGTCTACACCCACAACAATGAGACATCCAATGCCTATAAGTGTCTCTAAAAACTTATGTACCCAACTCCCTGGTAACATTAACATCAGCATAAAAGGGTTTTCTATATCTTTTTGAGCTATAAATTTAATGTTATGACAATCCTATTCCTTGCTACCATCCCAACTCAAGGAATGGACCAAGAACGAATGTCAACAGTAAGACTAATAATCAACTCCAAAAGACTGAACAACTATTATCAATTTATTGCCAAGAACCGAACAAACTGATACCACTTGTAACATCCTACCCAATGTCATTGTATTTAGAGTGTGGGGGAATGTTACCTGGCCTTAAACAACATTACCGAGATTCCAAAGGATGGTAATAAATTCTGAGTGCTTCGAGAAAAAAGTGGGGAACAATTTTACCTTAAAACAAAACCAACAAAACCATCCGAAAACAATATGATGCATGTCAAAAAAACAACCAAACTTATACATTACCAAAAGACAACTAACTAATCCATAACGATCCCAAATTCTAAAAAACCAAACAATGTATCAGAGTACTACACAAAAGACTAAACAAGAGACCCAAAATCAACCAAGACACAATCCATAACTCCACACCAAGCTTCATGCTCCAAGCACCACCACATCTCCCAAGAATCACCATGAGCCACCAAAAATGAGATGATTTACCTTTACCTGTGTCCTTGAATATGACATCAGGAAAACCACCAAAGTGCCAAAGCATGGGGTGATTTCTAATACTCAGCAGGTTTTCCCCAAATTACTTCCCTACACAAGCCACTAGGATAAAACCATCAGCACATTTATACAAACAGTTTGTATAAAATAGTGCAACAAATTAAAACATGAAAACACTTATTATCAAGAAATTTCCACCCAAAATCCCAAAAGACATAGAAAATCCAAAAAACCATGCCAAAATCCAATCCACCATTCCCCATTAGAACAAAAAATTCCATCTTTGCAAAACAACACACAACAATGAAACCATTACAGTTGGACTTCCGCCCATCATTTTCACCCCATCCACAACTAGTGGTACTTCCCACCCAGTTATCCTTTGATAGTGGACCTTAAATCCACTATCCATCCTCTTTATAGTGATACATCCAACCTACATCCACAAAATCCACATAATCAACAACACTTAGTCAACTGATAAGCACTAAGCACCAAGGCCACACAAAACCACACCATCATTCCCATCACATGATAATTCACTACAATAAATTTCCCACTTATTGAAAAAAAAACTTTAACCAATTTTACATCCCCAAACACATTTCAATAAAAAAAATCTTTATTGAAAACCATATATTGTAAAAAAAATTCATACTCAACTACTAATGATTTTAAAATCGATATTTTAAAATCACACCACAAGCCCCTTTTTGTAACGATAACTCATTTTCCCAAAAATTCCCTAAATCACCACCAATTGGGTTTTAAATAATATTAATAAATCTTCATCAAAATTAATTTCAAGAAAACAAATTAATTTTACCAATAGCACTAGTTATAACCATGTGGAGTTGATATAGAAGCCACATACCTATAGGGTTTGGGTGAAACAATACCACAAGCACCCGCACCCCAATTCGGGAAAATGTTCCACCAAAACCTCTCTAGATCCCATTCACTAACATCAAAAAGCCTTAAAAACAACACTCAAGGAAACGAAAACCTTATATATACATGAAACATATGTAGATCTAGAAAACCAAGAAGGGGAGAAGAGTATATCTAGAGGAAACCAAAGAGAAACCAAGAGAAGAGACTTACGTGGGAGAAACCACCATCAAAACACCTTTAAAAACCTTTTATTAGATTCCAATGTGAGTGATAGAGACCATTCAACCATTGCGAAATGAAAATCTTGAGTGAGGCTCGAGTGGGGGAGAGTTTGGTGGGAAATGAGGCGCCCCGAAGCGGTCCATATTTAAAAACCCTTTTTTAAGTGGCTGCACGGTTACTCCGTATGGTTTGGAAAATCGTGTTCTAACCATGCACACACCACTTTCTCGAGATAAGGGATCCTAATGGTTTCCTCGCATATTTTGGAAAACCATGAAAAGGCTATGAAAATACTACTATCTCCCCATACACGGTTTCCTAGAGGACCCGCATGGTTTCCCCTAACAGTGCTAAAACCGCGTGCCCTAAGAAAAGCCTCCAAACTTATTAAAAATCATTCCAAAATCTCCAAACCTATTACCTACTCATCCCATGAACTTTAAACACATAAATACACATAATCAATGGATACATACCTCAAACCTGGGGTTCTACAAAGAGTGATACTCATGTAAATTTTTGGAACCGGAATTACACATACATTTTTTCAAATAAAGTTTATAAAATAATGGTCCAAATTTGATAAAAGGGATTATAGGGTCTTAATATGTCTATATAATGTATTTTGGACAAGTTTCTAGGTCATTTCGTCTCTTAATTTTAAGGTTTAGTCCATTGTTATGCTCAATTTCACCTTTATCATTGTAAATAATTTTAATTACATTCTATAATATTTTTTAAAAGAATAAGTTGAACTTATTATAAATTATAAATTATGATGATTCTAAATATGGAGTCCATTTTTCAAAATTACAATAAAATTAGTGGTATAAATTAATCTAAATTTAATCATACAGATGGTATGACAATTCATGGTTTCAAAGTAAAAAGATTCAAAAGGTTGCTATGTTTTTATATCCAATTTTAAAATTGAAATTGATTCAAATGACCAATGTTTTATTAATTTATATAAAATTTATCTCTTTAAACTTTGAAACTAATATAAAACATATTTTAACCTTAAAAATAAATTATATGAAAATGTTGTTTTGAGTTAAAATACTACAGATTTTACTATTCATAAAAAATGAAGCTTCACAAAAAAATATAAAAAATTAACCCTAACATATTTTTTATTTTCCTATCTCAAATATTGTGTTTCATTTTATGTATAATATTTATAAATGTTTCAAAAATCATGTTTAAAATAGTTTCACCATAAAATTTTGTTAATGCGCCTTTATAAAAATATTGATTTTGATTCAAAATATTGGGTTTGTTATTTTCTTATACCAATCAAATCAATTGGATGTATGTAAAAAATATTTAATTTAATATAATATATATATTTATATTACATTAATATTACTCACTAATTGTAATTAATTTAATTTATTTGTATAAAAAATCATTATGGGAATAAAAATATTTTTATATAAAAACATTCTCTTTATATTCAGTTGGTTATTATATTCATTTCTAATTAATTTATAGCCAATGAATTTATTTTCTATATTTTAAAAACGTATATTTTCATAATGTATTTTATACCATTTAGAGTAACTAATTTAATGGAATGGTTAAGTCTTATTATATTAAATAATAATATTTTAATAATATATTGTTGTTTGGTAAAACTCTATCTTGCATGTAATGTTAGCTTTCAAAGAAAGTCATTGTTGTTTGTGACACAAGATAACTCAATGTCAGAATAATTGAATGCTATCGAATATATATTTTTTTATATTTCAAATATAGTATAATTTCTCAAGATATTATATTCTTTTACATACTTAGTGTCACATGTCATACACATTATTGAATACAGTGTTCTTAATTTAGATTTTTAAGGTGTTACACTGATTGGTTGTAATTATCCCCTATGTGGGAGTGGATTTAATTTTCACTTACGTGGGATTGGATGTAATTCTCCCTAAGTGGTCTTAGAGGTAATTTTTCTTTATATTGGAGTAGATGATAATAATTTTCCCTTTAATTGGTGTGAAAAGTACTTGGTGTTATACTCTGAGATAAATTATTATGAATAATTTGATATATATTCCATTTACAATGAAACTATTTTACTATGGACCCATTTATTTATATAAATAATTTTATATTAAATGTTTATTGAACTATCTTTTGAAATAATTCCACCTTTTGAAATGAAAAATGTGTTTTTTTAAATATGATATTGTGATTCCATGCCCGTTTTATTAAATATTGAATGAATGATTTGGTTTATTCATTATTGAATCTTATTATTAACAAATTGGAGAGGAACTACTATGATTTTATCTCACACCCTACCTTTCAATTCAAGTGTTTGTATATTTTCAGCAGCAAGGTTCGAGTAAAGGGTTTACACTTATTGGAGGAGGTGAATGTTATTAACCCTTTGGGATTAGAGTGTTGATAACATTAGAATGTTTGATTTTTGTCTTTTCTGTTTTGAAATTTGATTATGTACTACTTGGGTTTTGGTATACCAATTTGATAACTGGCACAATTATCCCTTTTGAGTTTTGAGAATACTAATATGGTTTTATTTTCTTCTGGTGTGTTTGTGGAAAATTCATTCCCCTTATTATATTGTATGATTCCTAGTTCTAGTTTGTATCTCCTAGGGATCAGGAATGCCCTTCGAGTTATGTTAGATCTATATTGGGTATCAGGGTAATAGGGTATCCGTCTCTGTTAGTGACAACGAGGCATCGATGGTGTAGGATATGCATATTTCTTTGATGCTAGTATGTAGTTGAAAGATCTTATCGGGAGATAAAAGGTAGTTATGAGTGAGTTACTAGAAAAATCTCATCATAATGATACTTAAGTCACCATATGTGTTTTTTGAAAGGCATCTTGATGATTAGTTCTTATCTTCTCCTTGATTTAGATTAGGATAAGTAGAAATCTAAATATGTTTTTCTTATATAATCGGATTATTTTCCAAATTACTTTTATTTTAGTGTTTATCTAAGTAATATTATGATGTATTCAATTTTTTGGTAATGTTATGTAGCATCATGCCTCTAAGAATACATGTAAATAGGATCCAAGAGGAAGATGTTGATAAACCACATTGAGAAAATCCTCATATGGACTAGAATCTGGTTAAGGTTATTATGTGCATTCTCCATGATTTGGGATAAGAATAAACCCCATTCTCATTCAAGATCTAGCTGTGGAACCTCAGAGAGATAATTTCTAGAATCATGCACCGACTTTCCTTCATTAGAGGCCACCAGCATTCGAAGACACTAATAATCCTCAAGAGGCTGAGGATTGGTTGAGTAGGGAATGCTTTTTTTGAGTTCTTGGAGGCTCCTAAGGTGATCAATGTGAAATGTGACACCTTCAAGATGGAAGGATCTAATAGGAGATGGTGGTATATGATGGTGAAGGTTAAAAAGAATGAGGTTTTAGAATAGAATGATTTCAATGTTCTTTTCTCTGAGTAGTTCTATGCAGATTCTACAGTGTTGGATAAGTCTATGGAGTTTTTCAAATTCGAGGAGGCTGATAGGATTGTAAAGGAATATAAGAATTGATTCACCAATATTGTTCATTTTTAACATGAGATTGTATCAAATGCGAAGATTATGAGTATAAAGTTTGATATGGGTCTTCAATATGATATTATTCCTCAGGTATTATTCTTAAATCTCTCTTCTTATACTGACATGATGGACAAGGCATTGATGGTTGAACTTTATTCGGTTGGTAAGGCATGAATGATGGGAGTTCCCCTTCTCCCTAATGAAATTACTATGATTAACCATAACAGAAAGATAAATTGTGATGATTATCAGGGTGGTTCTAAAAAAAAATGTTCTTTTAGACCTCATGTAGTGCTAGGAAGATCCCTGTGACTTTCATCTAGTGTGGTAATCCTGGGAACGTAAAACAGGTCAACATTGAGGAACCAAAGATATCTAGTTCCTATAGATTCTTTGGTAATATAAATAAGCTCTTTCATATATATTTCCCCCACTTTGTGGCATTATATCATCACCACATCAATGTAATGTGGTGAAATTAGATGTTTCTTGAACAAAGGGGTTCTAGCCACAATTATTTGGAATAAATCTTATTCATGTGGTGGAAGAGTCACTAAAAGAAATATATACAAGTCCAGTGACTATGATAGGTACCATCACTATATAATTATCAGTAGTGACTACTTTATTTAATACTGGTGTATCTCAATCATATATATTGACTCGTATTATTAACCTACTAAATATTACTATGGAGCTTTTATCTTATGCAATGAATATTACTACACCCTCAAAATTAAGAGAGAGTAGGGTATATGTTTTCCTAGTTCCTTCTTCTCTTTATCAAATATTAACTTCTCTGGGGATTTTCTAGTTCTTGATATGAAACCTCTTGAGGTAATTTCAGGATAGATTGAATCTATTCTAATAAAACAAAAATTTATTCTTATCTTCAATATGCATCATTTATTCTAATCAATGGGGTGTGTTGTATCTTTTATGGGGTAATGAGACCCAAGGTAAAGTAGAGGTGAACCATATTATCTTATGTAGCAGAATGTAATATTAGTGTTTTCTTTTGAACCAGAGATTGAATCCTGGAGCGATGATCCCCCTCCAGTTTTCATTGAGTTTCATGAATTTTTTCCTTATGATATATATATTTATCCATTATAAAGGAAGGTATTGCTTTCTATTGATCTATCACCTGGTACTCAAGCAATGTATATACCTTCATACTTTATGGCACAAGTTGAAATGAAAGAGTTGAAGAATATGTTGTACGATCTTTTATAGAAAAGATTTATAAGTATGAGTGTATCACCTTGGGTGGATACTTTTATCATTACTATGAAATCTGACAGAACACTTTGCCTGTGTGTTGATTACTAAAAACTCAATCATTTCACAGTAAAGAACAAGTATCAATTTTCATATATTGATGATCTGTTTGACCAGTTGAAAGGAGATAAGTGGTTCTTAAAGAATAATCTTCGATCTCATTTTCACTAGTTGAGAATACAAGATTATGACATTCAATAAACTGAATTTCGAGGTAGTTATATCCATTATGAGTATCTTTTCATTCCTTTTGGTCTAACTAATGATCCTATAGTCTTTATAGATTTTATGAAAAATGATCTTCCATGAGTATCATGATACATTTATGGTAGTATTTTTGGATGATAACCATGTTTACTCTAAGACTTTGTAGGATCATTTTTTTCATTTAATAGTAGTTTTTGAATTGCATACAAATCACTGAATTTATTCCAAGCTATAGAAATTGGATTTTTTGATTCAAGAAGTGATGTACATGGGACATGTGGTGTAAGAACATGGTTTCTTAGTTGATCCTAAGAATGTGAAACTTTTAATGACATGAGAGTAACCATGTAATGTTCATAGGATTTTGATTTTATTTGGTTTTTCTATATATTATCATTAGTTTTTAGAGGATCTTTCAAAATTAGTTTCTCTGATGTCTACTACCACACAGAAGGGAGTAAAGTTTATTTAAAATGATAAAAGTTGAAATTATTTTCTTGAGATGAAAGATCTTTTGACTACTATAATAATGTTTACTCTTTTAGAGGATGGATAGAAATATGTGGCCTTTAGTGATGAATTAGGTTTGTATTTGGGATATTGTTTTTATTAAGGGTGATCACATCATTTCTTATGAAACTCAGTAGCTTAGTCCACATGAGAAGAATTTCCCAACTGATCAACTTGAACTCATTGTAGTTATGCATGCAGATAAGAGATGGAAACATTACCTTTTAAAAGAAAGGTTTATGGTGTATTAAAACCACAAGATCTTGAGTAATATATTCTCTAAAAACTACTAGAATCTCCATCATAGGCATTGGGTGGAGTACCTGAAATACTTTTATTTCGATATCACATATACCCTGGGGGAATTTAATGTCATTACCGATTCTTTGAGATGGAAATTTATGAACCAAGCCATGAAAGAATCATTAGAAGAGTGGAACATGATCAATATTTTCTAATAGTTTTATATTGATTTTTGGGAAATATGGTTCATGGTTGTCTTATCTAGTGTTCAGTTGACCAATGATCTTATTTAGATGATTATTAATGAACAATACATTGATGATGAATTTCATGAAATTAATGACTCTATTTATGTGAGTAATATAGTTGTTGAGTTGCTATTATATATGGAGGGTATTATATATTATTGGAATATATTTTTTCCATTATCTTTGAGAAAAGATATGATGGAGTATTTTCGTAATACCTAGTGGGATGTTCACACTATAACCAAAAAAATGTTCTATGAAATGAGGTGTTGATTCTAGGGGATGGGTGTGAGACGAGGCATAATTAATTTTTTCCATCATTATTATAATTTCAAACAGTACAAATATAAGCACCAAATACCTTCAGGTTTACTTCAACCGCTTCTAGTTCTAAGTTATAAGTGGGTTGACATTTCTATGGATTTTGAAGTTGGGTTTCTATATGCTAATAGAAAGATGAATGTGGTATGGGTTGTGAGATATAGTACAACAAAATAGGCTCAATTTATACCCATTAATGATACAACCAATGTTGAGGAGGTAAGAAATCTATATTTGAGAGATATTTTCTGTTTTTGTGGATTTCCATATACTATATTCTTAGTTAAAGAGCCTCATTTTTTTATCTCTTTCAGATAGGCCTTTTGGTGGATCTGGGATATCATGTTCTTCTGAATGTAACATAATATCCAAAAATGGATGGAGAGACAAAGAAATATATATAGATTATTTAGGATATTCTTTGTGTTTGCGTCTTCAATTATGGTGGATATTGGTATGACCATTTGGGACTGGTTGAGTTTTCTTATAACAATGGTTACATGTCTGTGATCAGAATTTATTCTTTTGAGGCCTCCTATGTTCTGCCTTGTAAATCTCTATTATATTGGTCAGATATTAGTGAAAGTTCCTTACATAGACTATGATTGCTCCAATAATGGATAAAAATATTAAGTTGATTCTTCAGAAAATTTTTGTGGCATAAAGTCGGTATAAATATTATTTTGATCGTCATTGTAGATTGTTGGAGTTCTCTGTTGATGACTAGGTGTTCATGAAATTTTCCCCATGTTTAGGTCATCAGTGGCTTAAGAGGTAAGGGTATGTTTCCCCTCTTTTTTTGAGACCTATTGAGGTTGTAGAGAAGGTGGGGAAAGGGGATAACTATTTATCACTTCAACCATGGTTTACATCAATAGATAATGAGTTCCATGTATCATAACTATGGTAATATTTTTCTAATCCATCTCATTTTTTTTGAGCTAGAGGGATATTGATATTGAGATTTATTTAACCATGACTGAGCATATTTTCAAGGTAATTGACTATAAAACCAAGGTACTTAATGGGAGGATGATACATTTGGTCTTAGTGCTATGGAAGCACATTTCTCTGATTAATGAGACATGAGAGAGATACAAATTTATCGGAGAGCAGTTGCCTCATATTTTTGAAATCGAAACATCATGATAGGATTTATAGGGAAAAAAGTTTCTATAGTGGGGATATTGTGAAATCCTATTACTATTTTCAGTAACTCTTTGACCCTATTTTTTATCATTATCTTGTTGGGATTAGTCTCCTGTTTTTTTCCAATTGAAGATTTATTTTTTTGGAAAATCCCGGGCAATGCACTATTGGTGCACAATTTTCCCAAAACCTGTACCCACTCAGTTTAAATTGTGAAAACCAAGGTATTGGAGGATTTCATAGTTGGGGTGAATTTTGAAAAAAATATGCGATCAACAAGTGGAATCCCTGCACCCAATTATAGGGTCAAAAAGTTATGTCACACAATTTTTCTACTAGTTCCGACCTACCTAGATATCTATGCATGAAATAATTTTTATTATAAAAAATTATTTTAAAAGTTACCACACCTCTATTTCATCACCCTATCAACCGTAACTCAAAATTACACAAAATCATAGGTCTTGGAGGCTGTCAAGATTATTTTTTGTCTCCTGTAATCTCCCTCTTAGGTGTACCTATGCTCGACGAACCTCATTCAATCCCTCTTCGATAAGTGATCTTATCCAATTATTTATCTCCTGCTCTATCTTTCATTACTCATTATGATGTGTTAGATCATCACATGTTAGATGGATCCAAAATCCATTTAATTGAATATTGAATCAAGTTTGGATTTCTAGAACTCCATTTCCATCATATTTTGTTGATAATTCCCACTATGCTTGTTGAGTTTTGATACCGTGATTAAAGGTAGGCTATTCTGTTGATATTTTCCATGTAATAAACCCTTAAAATTCTTAATTTAAATTAAATTGATAAAAATTAAATTTTAAAACCCAATTCTATGTGAATTGGAGTTAGAATGGATTTTGTAAGGATTTTGAGAGAAATCCATAGTTCTAATGGAATTGGAATTCTGTGTATATTCTTTGGAAGTTGATGGTTATCGCGAATTTATTTGAGAAGTGATTTA
The DNA here is from genome assembly GCA_963277665.1 of Viscum album. Classification (NCBI taxonomy): domain Eukaryota; kingdom Viridiplantae; phylum Streptophyta; class Magnoliopsida; order Santalales; family Viscaceae; genus Viscum; species Viscum album. Next base: position 74,282,180 of record OY728166.1, on the reverse strand, counting down.
AAGAATGGATTAGAATTATTTTTTAAAACCTATGGTTGGTTTTATTTTGAAAGGTCATTAAATAAATAATTTCCAAGATTTAGATTAGTAATTGGTATTTTATATTGAAATGATAACTTGGGAAATTGAATTGTAGATGATGTTTTTATTTGAAATTATTGATTTCCAATTTGATGGATTGAATTGTTTTAATTTTCCCTTAAGTGGGTGTGGTTGTAGTTTTTCCTTAAGTGGGAGTGGATTTAATTATCCCTTATGTGGTAGTGGAGGTAATTTTCACTTAAGTGGGAGTGGATGATATTAATTTTACCTCTAAATGGGTGTACATAGTACATGGTGTCATATTCTAATATGAAATTTTGTCATTACTTTGATATATATTCCAATTATGGTGAAATTTTTTTTCTCATGCCTATTTAATTTATATAAACTATTTTATATAAAATATTTATTGATTTATTGTTTGAAATGATTCTATCAATTGAAATGAAATCCATTATTTTTTTAAATATGAAATTGAAATTCCATACTATTTTTTTAAAATTAAAATCATTATTTGTTTCATTCATTATGGAATGTTATTATTAAAACCTGTGTGAGAAACTACTAGTATTTTAGCATACACCGTAAATTTTCCCTTTTTCATTTATAGACTATTTTCTGCCAAGTTCGAGTAAAGGGAAGTCACCTCTTAGAAGAGGATGATGTTCTTAAACCTTTGGTCTTAGAGAAATGATACATGCATGATGTTTGAGTTTTATCTTTTCAATTTTTCATACTTTGGTGATGTACTATTGGGGTTTTGATATACCTATTTTATCACTTGTTCTGTTCTCCCATTGGTGTTTTGAGTGTATTGATATGTATCTGTTTTCTTCTACTATATTTGTGGGAAATTCATTAACCTTTATATTGTATAATGAAAGTTCTAGTCTCCAACCCATGGGGATTGGGAGCTCCCTTTGAGATATCTCACATCTCACTTGGGTATTATCGTACCAGGGTATCCAGGCTAGTTTGTGACAAATCATAGTCTCTAAAACTCATATAGTAACTTGAATTATCTAGCTGACAGAAAAAATACATTTTTCTATGTATTTGGATTGTGATTCACCCCTTGTAACTTGATTAAGTATTTATTTGTAATTTAGATGTTTACATAACCAATTCCAACTATCTGAAGAGTTTCATCATCCTCAATATGTATCATGGTGAATCTTTTTGACATGTTGCCCCTCTAAGATATTGATTGAAATGAAGCCTTGGAATCAATGAACCACAACTCCAATACCCTTGAAAAAATTAGTATTAAATTTATCTCTTTATTAACCATGTTTTATATGGAAGAAAGTACATAATAAAATGTTATGTAATTTGATCTATTGTTTTTTCAATATTTCTTCAAGTGTCTTGTCAAAACCTGTCCCTAGATGGGGATGAAGCCGAAACCACCCCAGTCACACCTCCTTTGGAAAGGGGGTTCCGAAAAATTCCAAAAATGCATAACCTAAATAGGAGGCCTTTTTATATGTACTTTTATGTACACAGACGACTATATCAATGCATAACTTTAAAGGAATAATAATAAAATGTTGCAATAGCTAAAATTATACCAATCATGAAAAACCTCTAGGGAATAAAAGAGTAAAATAGTTAAATATGAAAAGTAAAGTGGAAAAATACATACCCAATAAAAATATGTCTAAAATAGAATAAATTAGAAAAGTAAACTAATGAGAGAGCCCCGATACTGAATCACATGCACTGAACACCATAGGTGGTCCAATGTACTAGGTATCTTTAAGCTCCTCTAAAGTCATCTCCAACCTGTCTATCTTCTGTATAAGAGATGACATGTTTCAGAAAATACCATGCAGTTGTGAGTATATACAAACCAAGTAAGACACCCCAAATCATTAGTGGGAGTAGTAAAAGATACAAAAGGAATATTATGAAAGTAGATGGAATATAGTATGCAAGATAAAGTGAAAGAGAACATCTCCACCAAACCAAGAGGGAGTCACCTCATCCATGAATTGGGGGGGGGTCAACACAGAGAGTATATGAACTACACATCGAGTAATTTCCACCTGTAGTAGGAGAGTTGACTCATCCAACCACGAGGATCTAAAAACAGAAAGCATGTGGAATACCCCACATGTCTTCACATCTAATGGAAAGGGAGTAAAAAAACCAAAGGTATAGATGTAGATAGGGTTATGTATGAGCTCATTCAGAAGGATACCAAATGAGATACTAAGGGGATATCCATATCCTATATCATTCCAAGATTAAGAGTCACAAATAGATCCAAAAGTATATAAATGTTGACCAATATCCCACAGATCTTTCTAGAAGTAATTTCTGAAGTCAAAATATGACTTTCCATAATATCCCACAGTTGAGGGGCCAAAAAATCTATGTAGAGGGCCCATTATTTGGTACTATTGGATGGTTCAACTCTAATATCCTATATAGGACCCATGTCTTGCCCTGCATAGTGGTTCCACTATAAAAGTCATCTAGGACCCACAACCCAGATCTGCTGGAGGGTGCCACTCGAAATGTCATCGAGAACCCACTGCCGAGCTCTACTAGAGGGTACCACTCAGATGTCATCGAGGACCTACTGCCAAGCTCTACTGAAGGGTACCACTCAGGATGTTGATGAGGACCCACTACCTAGCTCTATTATATATTGCATTCTGAAATGTCATCAAGTACCCGCTACCCAACTCTACTGGAGGGTACCACCCATTAGTCATTAAGGACTCACTACCTTTCTCAAATGGATGGTACCACTTGTTAAGTCTTTGGTGATCCAACATGATCACTTCGGTCATCAAGCTTTTCCTATCCATGCATTATTTTCAAAACATATCACATTTTATCTTTAAATACACAATGGAGGGAACCATAATGTTCTATGTGGAAAAACACTTAGGGGGTACATAGCCTAAATCTAAGTGCAAATGAATGAGATACAGAAAAATGAAGTTTCCTAAAATAGAACTACGGGGGTACACGGTGTGTGAGGGGACCCACGCAACCCGTGATCCCGATACACTACCTAACCTTGTCCCTATAGGTACACAGATCTCAACCCACGTAGTAATATACACCATACAGGTGAAATACATTACTTGTCCAAAATATCTAGGGGACGTACCATGTATTTATGGTCATGTATGTTTACACGACTCCATGTCCATGTACATTGGTACATGACACATTTCTTTGTATGGGGTACTACCCATGTGCTCTGGTCATGTACTCCCACATGGATTCTTTTCAGTGTGGTCCATCACATGACTCATCCATCTTGGGACAGGGTATACGATGTATAGTAGGGCTACATATCATGCCATCCTTATTGGTTTCAAAAACTATAGACACAACTATTAAGGGTATACATGTTGTGTGGTCATCTTTATAAAGAATGTTTAGTGAGGGTTTTTCCACTTCCTTAGATTAATTTTTCCTACTTTATTTCATCCATTCTGCTTAGATTTTGGATATATATCTACCTGAAAATGTAAAATCTATGGAGGATCTATCATTTTAGTCCATCATTCACCGAAAATTAGATTTTGGAATCCCATGGGAGTTTCATCACTCAACCCTCACATTTATAATCCTTATATATTATATTTATTGATCATAAATCATCTAAATGATCATCTAATCCTCACAATGATTCCAGATCTAGAATTATCTATTCAATCCAAGACTATATTTCCATTTATCCATCATTTAGGGGGTCCTATCATGTTCCATATGACCTAGAAACATTAAACTAAAAAAGAGGGGTCAAACTGATGAAGAACATGAAGAATAAAAGGTATAAAAGAACAAGATAAAAGTTTTAAGTATCGATGCCAAGCGTTCATATCAAATCAATTAAGAACAGGGGAACCAAGGTTAGGAATGAATTGAAATAATCAAATTAATTAATATTCAGGTGCATGAAAAGGATGAAATTGGAACATATCAATATAAGGGATTGATACACTCAATCCATTTAATCAACAAGGGAATAAACTAGAAATTGAAGAGTCCTTCCTGGAGATTGGATAATTCTTCATCAAAGAACATTCTATATAATGATCAAAGGAAGTCATTGCATCATGATCTGATGTGATCCAACATTTTGTCATTGTTTGAAGTGATTTTACAATGGAAGGAGGAAGATAATCTTTAGTATTCACTCAAGGTTTATGTGGATAACCCTAGAGAATTATCGTGGAATTATTTTTATATAATTCCATTTAGTTTAAAATGAATGAATGAATGAATTGAATAATTAATTTCACCATTTAACATACTACTAATGGATGAGATGTTTGAATGGCCAAAAATGAACATTTTTTTGGTTTCACCTCCGAAAAAAGCATGTTCTACACTTAAACATGGTATCAGATCATTGGTCTGAACTTTCATTTAAGAGTTATACTATTTCATTATGAAACTTTGAGTGAACATTATAAAATGTATTTAATATTTTTATGAAATTAATTCCAGCCACACTGGGCCACCGAATTGCATTTCTTCTCAGTTTATTGTTTTCAAGATATATATAGAAATATTTAAAATTCATATTAGAAAAAAACTAGGTATCTACATGTCCCTTCTTCCCACAATTCCATCATGTGGGTCCAGAACAAACCAAATTACCTCAACAATTATACCACTTATCATTACCCTTATTTTGATTTTGGGTTTCCATTAAAGAATAAATTCTATTAATTTCAGAAGTATAAGATATTTTGGTAGCACACTAGACTCACTACAATATAAATATCCTTTTGTGGAATTTTTTAGAGGTGGTTTACTAAACCACCTATATATTTTTTATAAATGATTTAGCAACAGTTTATTAAAAATCACTACTAAAATATTTTTTTACAATCCTGAAACTTCTCCCCCCGACCCCTGTGAGACCCCCCTTCTCTCCCAATCCCATGATATCCCCCATCGGTGACCCCCGAAGTCCTAGCTCACCTCCCCTTAGCGTGCTTTGGTGCCTCGCCACCCTTCAGCGCGGCTCACCGACCATCGCCGCTAACCCCTCGAAACCCTAGCTCACCTCCCCACTGCAGGTCCTGACCCGTGCTGCCACTCGAAGCTTCTTGTCACCCCTCAACATGCCTCTCAGGGTATAGAAACCGTTTTTTAGATAAATACATAGTGAATTTTAGTATAATATCTTTGATAAGTATGAGGATAATATCTCCAATCCGGATATAGAACATTGTTTAGAATATTTTCATATTGTATTTAGCTTTATTCTTGAGTGGAAATAACACTGGATTCCACTAGATATTAGTGTATTGAATGGAGTAATTAATTTGTGGTAGATATTGTTATTGGGTGAGCGTGCTGAGAATACAATATTATGGGATGAATTATGGAAGTAGGTTTATAATGAGTTCCTCTCTTTGACACATATGGTGTCAAGATGGATAGATTTTATCTCTTCGACATAAGTGTTTTATCATGTGATATCTTAGATCTTTATTTAATAACCTTCTTCATTTTTCTCATGATGTTCTTCTATATGAGAAGGATATAAAGTGAGATTTTGGGGAGGCATTGTGTTCAGATTTTTAAATCCAGTTCACTTTATTTACACAATCGATGTATCTAGATGTCACTGTGGAGGTAGAAGTGACAGTGAATATGTGTGTGTGGACTAAATAATCATTAGAGGGGATTCATTAGAACTTAAAAAAGGATTAAATTAGTACATGGAGGCTCTTGTCTAACTTGGAAGTCAAGGTTCAATCAACAGGGAGTCAGAATCATCCTTCATCTTCTTAGTACATTGGAGATATAAATTCCCAACCATCTATGAGTATATCCATTCTAGGGTTATTTTATATTCAACATTTTGGTCATAAATAATACCAATTCCTGAACATTGTTTAGTTAAAGTGTGGTTTAGGTGATTAGTTCCTTGAAAAACCTCAATATATTTTGATTACCATGCCATATCCCCTCATGAAAATTGATCAAACACTAATAGATCATGACTCCCCACATCACCCATCTCACACTCACTTTTATACTAAGAAATATAAACTCGATGCTCCAATTATGTAGATCCCCTTTCTCAACCATAATTATTCCATCCTCTAAAAAACCCATTTATTACCATGAGTTATCTTTGTTAATATTATTTATTTCTTTTTTTATTGGAATTATATTTAATATTTCATTTTTTAGAATTTATTAATATATTGTTGTTTATATGTTATCATATAATTTTACATCTTATTGTTTATGTAGGAAAGTATAAATTACTTAACAAATGATATTATCGGTTTTTTCTTAACAAAAATATTAACAATAATTCTATAGAGACCTAAAATTTCCATTCATAGAATATAGAAATATTAAGGGTAATTTTTCTACCATGAGAACTGAAGGGTTTAAATATATATTTTTAATGATCTAAAAAGTGAATTTTGAGTATACCATTAGATTTAGAATGGTTGGATAACCATTATGTACCTATTTGGTTAGAATTTAAATTGTTTATAGAATTTGGGATAGGTTTTTATTCATGGTATGGTTTTCATGCATCGTTAAATAGCAATCCATGGTCATGGGTATTTAGGAAATAATTAATGCACAATTTATACATGGTCCCGAAAATAAACCATTAATTTTAAATATTTTTGGTAGATAATTGTTTTGAAGTTTTTGAACACTTAAATAATCCTATAAAGAAAAGATAAACATGAATTAATATTATGAGAGTACCTACGATGCCAAATTGTTATTATTTTTTATTAAACATTTAAATAAACCCTTCAAGAATCTATGTGTGATTTTCCTATCAAGGATCTTAGTTATGAGGCATCTATATGTTTTCTATCATTTTCTAGTAGGTATTTTTATATGAACATAATGAAATGGTTCCCTTCAACAATTTGATTAGGATAACTGGTACCCATCTTTTTTTAACATCTCATAATACTTATAGAGAGTCCCTCCAAATGACTGTCAGATTGGATATATAAAATTATTTATTTCTTAATCACAGTGAGGGGAAACAAATATTTACATGAATAATATATAAAGATCATACCAAACATGTAATTATCCCAGGTTTAACTAATAATTTTCAATATACCTAGTTACTAAAAGAAAACAGCATAGGGAAAACTATAATTTCTTTCTGAAAGAGGTCCACATTATGTTTCAACCCCCATTGATGTTCCATGATCCACCCCAGATCTGAAAAATGTAATTACAAACAGGGTCACAACATTTTTCTACTCATACAGTTCACCATGATATTCAACATGTTCTGAAATTCTCAGCCCCAAACCATACCCAACTCTTTTAATCATAATTACAGGCCACCAATAAAATACAAATTAGCCAAAAATTATTAATATACACAATATTTAATACTACCCCTATTGTATATTTTTTGGGATTGAATATTTTTTATGAATTCTATAAGACTATGGATTTAATAGGTTCTCCCACTTTCTATAATTGAAAAAAAATTAAATGGAAATTGAAAAGGTATATTAAATAGATTCTCCTACTCTATATAAGACTTGGATTCATCTACCCTAGCCATGAATCCTTTCACCTGATGATTCCTAGAATGTTCTACATCTTGGTTCCCCATGTATTTTCTAATGTATTGAATCATGTTTATGGTAAGTGTCTGTTCCCATTTCATATTCCTAGCTTATTTTCAATTATTATATGATTTACCAGGCCCTTACCTTAGTAATATCAATGTTATGACATCATCAGTTTGTCCATCTATTTTGGTTTAGCACGACATAAAAAAACTACAGGGATGGGATCATTGTTCATAACTTATTTTGTGGATCTTTTTAATTTTCATGATTTGGTTTTCTAGTGAGTGGGTTTATTTTTTACTATATGTATTTATATAGGAAAACCTTATTTAACTGTGCATTTGGTTGAGGACGCTAAATTAGGAGGCCCCGTTCATTATCGATGGATGTATCCAATTGAGAGCTTGTTCATTTATATGGTTTTTAGTTAAGTAAACAATTTTTTGCACTTAATTAAATGAATAATTATGTCTGTTTATTTTATTTCACAAATATCATGGGCCTTTGAAATCATATGTGAGAAATAAATCTCAACTAGAAGGCTCTATTGGTGAAGGTGGTCTGGCAGAGAAGTTTCTTACCTTTTTTTCTAGATACTTGGATGATATTGAGACAAGATTTAATTGATTTGTACCTATTAAAGACACATCAACTCAATCTCAAATACATGGGAAGTATAAAATATTTCCTAATATTGGCCGATCAGTTTGGATGACCTCAAATGCTACACTGACTGAAATGGAATTATTACTGGAACATGGATATGTGCTACTAAATAGTGAAATTGTATATCCATTTATTGAAGATTTGAGTATTAAAACAAAGAGATGAATGAGAGGAAGAACAATAAATGACAATGATGTAATGAAATCTATTAATAAAGATATTGTAGAATGGTTTGCACGACCTGTAAGTTCCTAAATATTTAAATAATAAAAAATATTATGTTGACACATATATTTTGCAATTCTAATAAATTATATATCTTTTTTAGATCATGAATACTGATACTTAAGAAGATTTGTTAGAAGATTTGAAATTTATTACTTGTGGTTCTATAAAATAAGTTAGAAAGTTCAACGATTAAAACATGAATGGCTTTAGATTTCGTAAAGTCAATCAAGAAGAAGGCTTGAAAAAACAAAATTATGTTATATTTAAATTTTTTGAAGTGGGATACTATAGAAAGCTGACCGATATTATTGAATTAAACTATGACATGCATTTTTCAACTGTTTTATTCAAATTCAATTGGTTCAATATTATCCGAGGTGTTAAAATAGATTCCTTGTAATTTACTTCTGTGAAAATCTCTTGCTTGATGGATGATGGTGATTGTGAATTTTATAATCTATATATCTTATCATCATAAGAAAAAAATGTTATATTATGTGAATGATGTCGTGGATGAAGGTTAGATTGTAGTTACTCATGTAAAAAAATGAGATTTGTTTGATATGAGTGATGAAGTGGAAGATTTGACCTCAGACATTTAATATCATCAACAAAAAGAAGCAGAATTATTTGTCCATAATGATATTGAAAATATTAGTCTAGAAATGTTGATTGAATTGGATGAAGTAATGGAGAAAGAAATCGACATTATTGAAGGAGAATATTATTATATATACAATTATGTATTCATTTAGCAGCCAATTATTTTATTTGTGCAATCATTCCTTATCATTTTTATGTATATTTTTTTTGTTAGTACTCTGTATATGTTATCATTTTTAATTATTTTTGAACAATGTTTTTGAAATGTATGTTCTAAAATTAATTTTATTTGATTAAATGACACGAATTCCAAGGAAGAAGTGATATACTATTTCATCAACCACTACGACAGATGATGATACATATGTCTCTATCCCTACGATATCTAAGACACTATCTTCCTTCCCCCTGCACCATCTCCCACTACACCATCTCCCACACTCTCTGTGAGTGTCCCTTTAGCAACTCAGTCATTGCCTCCCACTTCCGGAGCCTCGTTAGTGGGGGAGTGGCACACCACTTCTATTTCATCGCAGGGATACTGGAGGGTGATTGTTATAGGTATAAAATTTAATATGTATAAATTTATTGCACTATTTCTATAATAACTATTTATTCATTAAATATGGAAATAATGGAAGAGTGGAGAATAATATAAAAATTTCAGAAGTATGGAATATGACCAGAGAGAAGATAGTTATCCCATTTGATTCATATAGTGTCCCTATGGATGACGTTGTAGGATTACATGGATAGATTTTATTCCAGCTAGCCATAGAGACTATTTCCCTTCCTATTTCACATGATTATTGGAGGCATATTCCTGCATGTTGGATAAATGAAGTTTTGATTCCAAAATAATGGAAATTTTAATACATTATAGTGTAATTGAATTCCATGTTATTAATGTTTTCAAAAGAAATTTCTGTGTACATTTGTTTTTCAAATTTACAGTTACTAATGTGATAGCATGAAAGTGGTCATTGAAAAATCTTGGAAAAAATGGAAAGAATTTAAATAGAGACTGTGGGTCTATGTCAACAATACATCATTGACCGCCCAAAATATGTATGAAAAGCTACCTGATGGGGTACCCAAAGAGAAATAGACTGTTTTTGCTGACAGACATCGTGATGAGAAGAAGATGGTATTTAAATATATATTACTATATAAATCACATTTCACATATATATGATGCATATGAAGAGGAAATGATATTGAATACATTACTATTAAATTGAATTTTATTTATTTTAGGATCTTTCAAGTAAGAATGCATCAATATGGGCTAAGCATGTCATCCCTCACACTGCGGGGTTAAAGAGTCTTTCTCGAAGTTGTTCTGCTCTGGTAATTTTTTCATTATTTTAAATATTTATAAGAAAATATTATTTGTTTGATATATTAAATTATTTTTTTTGTGATTTTTTAATACAGTCACAGAGTTTAGGTCATGAAGCATCCTGAACAGAAGTCTGGTTGAATGTTACCCAAAAATTAAATGGATGTTTTGTTAATGATCATGCTAAAGAAGTTGGGGTATGGACTCATTTTTCATTATAAAAACTTATTATCAGTTGATAATAAATTAATATATATTTATTATAATATGAATGATATTTCATTTATAGGTAAAAATTAAAGAAATGTGGGATTACAATCCTACACAGTCCTACTCAGTCCCCCAAGACGACCTAGTTTCTAATGTGCATGGGAAAGAACATCCTGGTAGAGTGTGCGATATGGGTTGGGGAACTGTACCATAGAAGGTATTTGGAAGGCCATAAGGGATTGTAGCTTCATCTACTCCTGGTTGTAATTAGTTCATACCCTGAGATACTCATAGTGAGATTTTTTCTCTACGAAACACAGTTCAAGATCAGGGGCTAAACTATCCACTTTGCAAAAATAATTAATCGATTTATATCAGAAGATAACCAGATCTTCCCCCAGTGGTATTGCATCGACTGGTAGTGAGAAGGTAAATCACAAAAATTTAAAATCATTTAGTTTTCAAAATTTTATTTATTTTCTGCTTAAATATAAATATACAACAATATTTAATTTTCAATATAATGTTCTTACAGGTGGTAGCATGAAGTAGAGAGGGAGGTGGGGAGGGTGACGAGTTGTGTTCATCATCAGAATATGATTAACTGTATTGTTGATATGTTGGACTAATATAGCAATAGTCAGTTTGTATATATATCTTGTGTGGCACATAGTTTCCACCAAATATTTTCATAGCCTATCTTTTTTTTTGATTTCTCATGTTTTTGTAATGTATTTTATTGATTTCTGATGTTTTCTTTTATGTCTTGATTTCTCAAGTGTGGTATGCACAATATATGTCAATTATTTATTATCATGAATCATTTTTATGATTCATTTACCCTAATTTTATTAGGTTTGTTACCCATGGATGAACATTCTACCTTGTTATTGATTTTATTGGGAATATCCTGTTTCGTAACCCCCTTCAACTTGTTTATAGTGGATAGACCTTCTTTCTTCAAATTTCATAGTATTATCTTCTCATGTTTTATAGTTGACATATGATCACTCCCACATTGATTCTCTTAAACCCTCAAATAAACCCACCAACTAGTCTTACAGTGAAGATAAGATCTTCTATTCAGCTAATGAAATCTATTGTCCCATCTCCTACATTTTCTAGCCCAATGGATTTACCACAACATTTCCATATCTAGATGAATAATATTTATCAATGTCAAACATATAAAAGTACAATATAAAATTCATATGATAAAGATTATGTCCATGCAATGAGAAAATATTATATTCACTCTTGGTGCCAAAGTACCCAACAAATCTCTCTCCCAAGAGGTTTTATCACGATCATTTAAATGCATTGACCCCAACTACAAACTAAAATACAGGATTACAGTATTTCATCTTGTGGGTTAAAAGTTAATGAAACCCAAAGTGACTAATTTATCACTCTACATCATAAAATATCTTAATCCAGACCCAAATGCATCATATAATACTACATGTCCAATGTCAGGCTCCAGAATTCATAGGATCCGAGCTGACAACAACCACTTCTTCAACACTATGGAAACTTCCTCACACAAGTATGTATAGTCAATAGTGAATCCATTCTCGGTGACTATGGTCATTTAAAATACTAACTGAGATATCTAAAAAAGGATTCCCCATTAATTGTCATACAATCCAATAAAACATCAACAATTGATTACATTCCTCGATTATGATAGATATAGAAATACATCAACATACTTGAGATCTACTGATATCCCAGATTGTGAAACCACTATATCTAAAAGTGACACTTCATGTACTTAGAAGAAATTTTATGTACCCAAATCATACTAAACCTATTATTCAAGTATTCATCATGTGATTCTTATGAAAATATTTGTCTCTAGGTATTCATTTGGTGGTGTGATGTATGTCCATGTTAAATACGAATAGTTTTCTTTTAAGGAACTCATACTAGGGAGCAGAATCAGCTGTTTTTTTTTGAAATATGGATTTAGAAGTGGTTTTAACCACAGTGAAATAAATGTATTATATTTAGCAGCGATATTAACACCAGCTACAATTTCAGTATTTTGCTATCTATAGCGGTTAAAAATACCACTACAGAAAATAATTTAGCAGTTATTAAAAGTGCCAATACGTAGTTCTCATATTCCTTTATTATTTCATGATGGTAATCTTGGTTTTAGCAGTGGGTTTCTGGGAGAAAATGATTTTTTCGCAGTGGTCTGAACTGCCGCTAAAAAAATGAATTTTCTTGGAAATCCACTGCTAAAACCATAAAAATCGCTGGTAAATCCGTCTGCTATGATGGTTACCATAATCCACTGATAAATCGAGGAAACTGCCACATATTGCATATCAATACAAAATTTAGTGGTGGTTTTTTGAAACCGCCACAGAAGCATATGGTGGCGGTTTAAACTGACAAAAAATGGTCATTTTCCTTTAGTGACTTATTTCTTTTGGATGTCCCTATTCAAGACCAAATCATAGTTTTCATCACACAACAATTCAATTTTGTGTCTATAGTTACTAATGATAATAAAAATTTCATTACAAGTTTCTGTATAAGATGATAGAAGGAATAAGGAACATAAACCTTCAATAAAATCCAATATCACAGATTCAAGTTAACTCTAAATCTTGTATAATTAAATGACAAGATCCTCCATTGACCTTTATTTCAACATCCTTAAGCCATCAATTCATGAAACAAGAACACTATGTTAATTTAATAAGTCTTTTCACAACCATTCACACAATTATACATAAGTTATTTAGTTTTATTTACCTCTCAGATATTGAGGGAAATGTTTTGCACCAAAAAATCTAAAACAACCTGATTTATTTATGGTAAATCACTTACAATTTCTATTTTTTCCATTGATTATAGTTTTATTACATTGAATAAAACCTCAGGATTCTTATAATATAGATAATATTAAATTGATATTCTATAATTTATGATGTTTGAACCATCAAACATATCAATTTAGACCTTTCGTTATTCTAATTAATTTCTTTATCAATTATTTATAATCCCATTGAGATTCAAAACAATGAAATAAAAAGAACCTCGATGAATATATAGGAAATCTATGATAGAACTTATTATTCCAAAAATCCAAATTCCATAGTCATTGTGAAGCCTTACTAATGTAAGAATGTCAAAAGTTATGAAGTTAAATGATACATTATTAAAACAACTAGACGAGTGAATTAATCTCAAATACTGTATGTTAAATCACCTTCTACACCTGTAGAAATTATTGAACACACACAAATATATTCATAGAAGAACCAAAATATGAAATATAGAAAGAAACAAGGGATTTACATAGTATAGAACTTAATTATATTTCATGAAAGAAACATTGCTATTATTTATTACTAGTAGTTTAAAATGATTATAATTTTTAAATATATGAAGAAGTGGTCAAACCATTGAATTTATAGAAGAGTTATATTGATAGATATAGCGTCACCACTATCTAATCTATGCTGGAGGACCTTCATCCAACCAAAGCCTCAAAATAATAAATTTAATCAAATTTATAAATATAGTTATTTGTGGAAGATGATTTACTATTCTTATATATCCCTCTTGAATAATCTTATGTTGAATTTTCAAATATCCAAGTCATTATTAAATAAGTAATTTAAATATATTCTTATGTAGTACAAATATATGTTGAAAATTCATTATCCATATCCAATAGTCATTGCTACGTTCTCTATCTCAACTTCTTCTTATGTTATTCACTAATTCATCTACCCATGCCTCCAACCATTTACGATAATATACTTCTAAAAACATGAATTCCAGAAGTTATATTTTACTGAGTTAATTTTTTTTCAATGTATCCTAACAAGAATATGTTATCATTATTAGTACATGATATATCATACATGATAAATCTACTGTAATATATATAAAAAATCTTAAACATTTTTATCCCTTTTAACTCTTTAGAAGTATATTAAGTCTATATAAGAATCATTACATAAAACAGTGGTAAAGACCCCCTTTTGAAATAATCCATGCTAAAGTTATTTATTAATTTACTGATATATTTTTTCTAACTTAGTCTTGTCAACCTCTTTAATATATGTCTATAAATCATCAAACCCATCATGTTCTATGCTTCACCCATGGATTTCATTGAGAAGTATTTCTCCGGCCTTGACATTATTAAATATAATATTTAGATATAATTTTGATGAGAAGTATTACATCCACATACAACACCAGAAATACCACAACACTCCCACTAATAAACTTGTATACACAATAATAACCCATTTTATTAATGATATCACACTCTTTTATTACATTATTAAACTAAATATTCTAACTCTGATACATTTAATTTAATCTATTAATAGACTGTTGCTACATAAAAACCCTAAAAACATTATTTATCACATCAAAACCCTTGGTATACATTATATACATATTATCAACAAAATTTATATAAAAAATAGGGGTTTCATCCATTTTATATATCTCATAAACATAATTAGCCCCTATGAAAATAAATTTCTGAACAGACCTCATCATCACTATAAGTGAAATCATCTCTTCATAGTCAAAACCATGAATTCTTTTATAACTCTTTTCCACTTAAAATAATTTAAAAGTAGACACTCTAAAATAAATAAGTGTTTTATTGTATAAAACACACCTATATCCTATGTGTATCACCCATTCTTGTGCATCCTCCATGTTTAAATCTTTTTTAGAGTACATGGAGTCCATATCCGATCACATAGTCTCTTACTATTTATCATGATCATAACTCTTGATGGCCTCTAATTCGGTTTTATGTTCAATACCTATAAAAATTTCTTCATTACCATTTTCTATTATAAATCCATATCTTTTATGATCATTATGAAAACTAAAAACCATAAAGGTTCTTATGTAAGATGGATATTTATGGTTTTCAAAACCTCTTGTGTAACTAACCCACTTTCCATCATAATAACCATTCATTTTTATTGGTTTTGAAATTATATATGTTTAATTTTAATCCAACTAAATCTTTAATTTATTTGTTAATGTTAACAGTTTCTATTTTAGGACACAAATAATTTGTACTTATAAAGACTATAGAAATAATATAACATAGTTTCTTTGAGATAATTGAAAAATAATCATTTTTTTGGAATTAGGATTATGTTTATTTAAACAAATATTGTATGTTTCATTCATAATCATAAATACATATAAGAGTAAAATAGGGAAGGAAACTAAATACATATCACATATGGTATCATTTGGATTTATTTAAATATAATGTAGTTTGGTAGGTATACAATTGTTTCTAGAGAATATCCCAATAATGGTATAGAAATGTCACACAAACTCAAAATTGATTGAACCATATACAAAAAGGTATTACTAATCATCTTAGAAAAAACATTTTAATATGGTATTTTAGAATTAGTGAGTTGTCAAATAATTCCGCAAGCTCTTAGATGGTCAATAAATTCCAAGATGAAGTATTCACTACCCTGATATGATTATATATTATTAATACTTGTTCATAGTTAATTTTTTTATTTTACTTTTCAAAAAATTGGCCTTTTCAAAGGTTTTTAAATTGTTTCCCATAAGAAACACATAAACATATGATCTGAAGTGATATGTGAATGTTACAATGTAATTATATCCAAAATTTTCATTTTTCTCATTAGTGTACAAACATAACTTTCTATTCAATATAACAGACCTCTAGAAATTTTATATTTTCCAATAAAAGGTGTTTTTTTCATTTTCCAAAAAAGAAGAATATTTTAAATTATAAAATAATTAATAATCTAATGAGTCCATCTTTCCATCTCTATGGAGTCTGGGGATATGTTTCTCACTTATATTCTGATAGATAAAATCTTAACGATATGTGATGTTAGAATCAACATTTAAATTTCTATAATTAATGTTATAGATTAGATTACCCATTTTCCAAATTTACAAACAATTCCATATGTTCGCAATTTCATATAAAATATTATTCAAGTATATATAATAAATTTTATTCGAAATAATGAATGAAAATACTTTTTTTATAGATAAGTTTTAGAAATAAAATTTATTTTTATGTGTGAAACATAGTTATAATTTTAAAATTTCTTAAACTAATAATCATAGTGGACGTAGATCATAAGAAAAAATTTATACTATGTAAAAAATTTCTCAACAACTAATATATATATTTACTTTTCCTTATATTAATTAAATATTATTTTTGAGTCTATTTTTATCCACAAAAATGTGTGATCCACACCCAATATCTAATATTTGTGGTCTAGAATTAGAATAATTAATTTTTATAACATTCAAATCTCTATAAAAGAATTATTTTATTTGATAAAACTTATCATCCTTATCTAATAATCTATTAATGTATAGGCCCAAACTTTAATATATCTCCAAATGATGTTCATAACATATGTCATTATTTATAGCAATATGTATCATTTGGTGTGTAATATTGTAAAATCCCAGGTAAATAATGAATAAAACATTTTCATATTTATTAATATTTACGAATTAAATATTAATTTTAATTAAAAGGGGTTTCTACATTCGATAGCGTACTCGATACGCAACGATGAGTTTCTTTGAAAACTTACGTTGTACACTAGTAATATAATAATATTATTTTAAATGGTAGTAAACATGTAGCCGTTGTATTGGAGGGAATGGATAGAAATAACTAAAATATGATTATATATGTTTTTTAAATGTTTTTAAATTTATCCAATAAAAGATAAAGGCTTAAAATACGTAAAGAATTCAATTTTTGGCATTTATACCCTAATTTTCACTAAAGGTTCACTTATCACCTTTTGATGGCGAACCGTCATTAAATATAGAGTTGATCACTCTTATAAATTCTATTTGACCAAATATAACTTCTTTAGAATCGGGACATCATAATTTACTTTGTGTAAATTTTTGGTATTTTTCCGATAAAGTTTATTTTTTAATGAATAGTGTAAAATGTTGTATTTTAATTCAAAACCTCTTTTTAATCTAATTTATTAAGATGATTAGATAATATTTTGAATTGGTTTTTAAGTGAAATTAGAAAATATTTTTACCATTAAATCCAATAGTGGTCTTTGAAATTAATTTCACTTTGAAATAGGACTTAAATTAGTGTCAATCTTTTGATACTTATTGTTTTATAAAAACACGCTATTTGTCATGACAGCGGGAATTAATTATTAAATTAATTAATTTGACTTATATTTTTTGAATTTTGTAAAATAGACTTCATTTTTTAATTCATAATATCAAATATATCTTAGGGTGAATTTTTGGTATTTTTCTGAAAAACTTCAATTTTTGATGAATAGTGAAACCACTAAGTGTACTTATAAAAACTGATTTTTCATTTAAATGAAATTTTACCACATCTGTGTTTTGAATTTAAAAAATATTACATACGTGGTTGTCATTAAGAAGTAAAATTTGGTTCAATGGGATTAAAATATTTTTTTGGTGAATAGTAACTTATTAAGTTTTTAATCGCGATTAGAGGTAATTAGTGGAGTTTAAGGTAAAAATAATGTTTTAATAATATGAGATGAGCCTGACACATGTCCTACCCTCATTTGATATGTCATGGACGACCAAGACAATCCATAAGTCAACTTGGGGACCCCATGGAGCCACTTTGGTTGGGAAATGACATAAATAACTTTTTATTTAATGTTAAAGTAAAAATGACACAAACATGAGACGTTTTACTAAATCAATTTTTACATGGGGTTATACAAGTCAGATTTTTTATTATAAATAGTCATTGGAAAGATAAAACAATTTCCTACATCATGATAGTTTTTTATAATTTTTATACTTTAAATAAATTAAATTATTTATAACATCATGATGATGCAGTGATTACCTCATTAATCAAGGATTTAAATAAAATGAAATGATAATGTAAAATCTATGACCTACACATGTCCAAAACCTATTGGATGGGTGGATTTAGAACCCTTATCACATTATCCTTCAATTATATCAATGTGGGACCTCTTAAATCCGAATAACCTTTTAAAATAAAGTGACTTTTCTTTACCTTCCAAGAGTGCCCCTCCTCTCCTCTTATAAAAGGCCCCCACCTCTACCACCTTACCCACACTCCAAAGTCCTTTGGATTGGCCAACCCCTGCCCATTTTGTCTCTCCACTTACCTATGTTACTCCTTGAAGCATTACTTTGGGCAGAAGTCTTCCAAAGGAAGCCTTTGAGCACATACCAAACGGACTTACCCGATTTTAAGGTAATGTCTTCACTTGATTCCTTTTGTTTTATTTTGCTTCTACAACCCCCTAAACTCTTCTTATTAATTTCTTTTGTAACAACTATAGTATCTTCCATATACTAGGATTTTTTTATAAGAAGGATTCGAGATACACTTACACACACCTACATTTAATGGTTATAGAACATACTGTTTCCGTGGATGGCGAATTTCTGCCTCCCGAAACGATGATTGTTCAACATTCTTTTAACACCTTAAAAGGTGGCCATTAAGATGAAACTATATTTATATATGATATATAATATGTTTATTTTTTCCTTAAGCTTCTGTATTTTTCATTTTAGGCATACCTTTATGGTTTCCATTATGGGTAAACACGATATCTTCATTTAAGGAAGTGCGGACTAC
Organism: Viscum album; assembly: GCA_963277665.1. Classification (NCBI taxonomy): domain Eukaryota; kingdom Viridiplantae; phylum Streptophyta; class Magnoliopsida; order Santalales; family Viscaceae; genus Viscum; species Viscum album. Next base: position 74,262,856 of record OY728166.1, on the reverse strand, counting down.
CGCCCCCTCAAAGTGATTTGATTCGTTAATACCATATGTGGGACGTATATATGATGAAGTTTTGATATTATATATGATATTACACTGGAGTTATAATATTCCTCTATATCATTATTATTCCATTCCATAAAAATATGAAACAGAAATGAATCCAGCGTTCATGCGTACGTACGGCTTACCGTCTCCATGAACAGTGCATTTCATTTCTTATCCCCAAATGTAATGTACTATTATAAGTACATATATATAATAGATATATATGATGTATGTTACATCTAAATGATTAATATAATTCTGAAATAAAAATATACATACCTCTCATTTAGTTTTAATTCCATTAATATGACATAGAAATGAAAGTAGCGTTCATGCGTACGTACGGCTTACCGTCTCCATGAACGGTGCATTTCATTTCTTACCTCTAAATGATTATGTGATATTATAAATATATGTATATTCTTGATATATATGATATATATGATATCCAAATCAGGAATGTCATTCTGGATATAAAGAACCTTTGACCATACGAACAACATGTAATTGTAAGAAGTCCACTTTTGACTTAAGAACTAAATATCGAAAAAACAAATATTATTAACTTAAATGGTTACATAATGTTTATAACAAGGAAATAAGTGATATAAAAGGAATAATGAACTTGAAAAATGTTCTTAAGCAAATAGAAATTAACTCAAGTTTATTATTCAGGATGTTAAAGAACGATCGAGTCAAGTCAGACCCGAGGTAAGGGACTTCGTCTGAATCTCCTTTCATTGAGGCATATTTTGTTTTATACACAACTTTATTTTATACGGTGTATAAAACCCTTTGAATTTTACTTTTATACAAAAGGAATCTTTGTCTATGAATCGTTTTACTAAACTACAAAAAGTAATTTTTTTAACGTACGCGGTGACAACGACCATTTCCGCTGCCGCGAGTATTATTTGGTCTTTGGCTTCCTCAACAAGCCGTAATGTTTTTAAAATAAAATAAATACCATATAATCTTTTATGTATTTTGGTATTGAAAATGTTTTTGATAAAGGATTCTATTATGTCAATATATTTAAATGATATATTGTGATTGAAATGTGGAAATGTTATCATTCCTTTATATTGGTTTTATGTTTTGTGATTTTATATTGGTACTTGGACATTTGACGGGTGGTTACGTGATAAACCATATGAAGGGTGGTTCCGTGAATACCAGGACGTGTGGTTATGTTATAACCTCCAATGCATTGGGTATGGAAGTCGGCCGTATGGCTATTCCATTAATTATGTATGGAAGATGGCCGTATGGATATTCCATTAAGTGATATGTGTGGAAGTCGACCGTATGGTTATTCCACTTAAGTATGTTATGTTTCAAGTTAACTTTATATGTTATGGGTTCTTTATATGGGTTTTATGGTAATCATTTGGTTACAAAAAGGTATGTAATGATATTTTATTCAGTGAAGGTTTTTTACTTCTTCATGAAGGTGAAGGTATTACTTTGATAAAGTTATACATGGTTTACTTGATGTTTGAAAAACTAACAGTTTTCATTCTTTGTGTATCCCTTACTGAGCTTTTTATGCTCACCCCAAGTTTTTTTGAAATGTTTTTTCACAGGACCAAATGTGGAATAGGTTCAAGGATGGGTTCAAGGGAAAGTCATGCTATATAAAACATGGAACTGGACATGTTTCTTTTTAAGAGTTTTTATTTTATGGAATATTAGTAGAAGTGTTTACTTTGTAATCTTTTTAGATGTAATAGTTATGTCCTAATTCTCTAAAACTCTAAACCTGAAAAGATCCTCAATGTGAATTATTCATTTAATTCATTGTTAAGTAATTTTTAAGGCCGGGGCATTATAGTTGGTATCAAAGGTCGGTTTAGACAACTTTAGGAGTTAAATAATTGTTAAATTATAAGTTAATGTATGGTATGATTGAAATGATATAGCATTTAGAGATTACCATGTTGCTTCGCCTAAGATATTTCTATGTTCAGAATGGTTTTCGGCAGAGGAAACAAAGCATATATGTTGGGAAGACATCAGGAGGAAGACAACCTTCCAAATCAGCAACCTGAGATGGTCAGAATTGGAACTGAACAGTTTGTTGCAGCGATGTCACAGTTGACTCAGGCTATAAATTGTGGTGGTATCCATGCACGAGATCAGCCAGATCAACCGCAGAGGAACATGTCAGTAGTGGAACACACTGAGGCAACATCCCCCATCATTCAGAGGATCATCTGACCCCGTGCAAGCTGAAGGGTGGATTAAAGCACTAGAGAAGATTTTTGATGTCATGGGGTGTTCGGAACATTAAAAGGTTAGTCTTGCTGTTTACCATTTTGAAGGTGAAGATGATCAGTGGTGGTCGATGGTAAAAAATATCAGGGATAGTGATGAGATTGGGGATCTTCACTGGGACTAATTCAAAGGTATGTTTCTTGAGAAGTATTTTCCTAAGGCTGTTCAACTTAGGATGGAAAAGCAATTCTTGGAATTGAGGCAAGAGGAAGACTCAGTGGCTGCCTATGAAGCAAAGTTCACTCGATTGGAAAGGTATGCTCCAAAATTAATACGAGATCTTGATAGTAAAATTAACCGTTTTTAATCAGGGTTAAAGCCAAAGTATCGAAGGGCTTTAGATTCTTATGAGTTCAAAAGTTATGAAAAACTTGTTCGATGTGCGGAGAAAGTGGAAATGGAGTTTTTCGATGATCAGGTGTTCTATAAAAAACAACAGAATAAGAGGTCCAGTTGGCAGGCAAAGGGGAAGAATTCACCAAAGAAGCAAGGAGGTAAGAAAACCAAATATCCATCCTGTGAGAAGTGTGGTAAAATGCATCCTGGAGAATGTTTATCCAAGTCTGGTAAGTGCTTTCGGTGTGGTAAGTCTAGTTATATTGCTCGTAACTGTAAGTAAGATGATCAAGCAGGCAATGAAAAGCCAATGGTAAGATGTTTTAAGTGTAATGAAATGAGTCATTATGAAAACGAGTGTCCAACAAAGAAATCAACTGGGGGAAAGTAGCCAGACTACAAGCAGAGAGGGGTGGTGAAATCCTTTGAAAGAACTTCAGAAGATGTTGGGCCATCGAATGAAGTAGTATTAGGTACACTGTTTGTTTGTTCAGATTATGCTAGTGTTTTGTTTGATTCAGGGTCTACACACTCTTTCATTTCTGAGAAGTTTTCTAGTAAATTGGAAATTCCATCTCAAGATATGAATCCTGAACTTATGGTAAAAACACCCGGAGGGAACGTTGAGACAAAAAGGAATTACAAGAACCTTTCTATCCTTGTGTGTGGAAATAATCTACCAGAAAACCTTATTGTTTTGCCTCTAGTAGAGTTTGATGTTATTTTGGGCATGGATTGGCTTTCTGTTTATCATGCTATGATTGACTGCAGAGCTAAAATGGATTCTTTTCAGAAATATTTTCAGTTTGTGTACAAGAATGAACCCGTGCTTTTGATAACATATCAGGAAGTTGAGAAACTAGTAAAATATGGAAATGAATTTTACCTTGCACATATTGTAGAAAATAAAGGAACTATTCAGATTAATGATGTGCCTGTGGTAAATGAATATCTTGATGTTTTTCCTGATGAGTTTCCTAGTATTATTCATGATCGGGAAGTTGAATTTACTGTTGACTTAGTTCCTGATTCTAAGCCAATTTCAAAACCCCCTTATAGAATGGCTCAAGTTGAACTTTTAGAGTTAAAGAAGCAATTGCAGGAGTTATTAGATAAAGGTTTCATTCGACCTAGCACATCACCATGGGGTGCTCCTGTCTTGTTTGTTAAAAATAAAGATGGCTCAATGAGACATTGCATTGATTATAGAGCCTTGAATAATATTACTGTTAATAACAAGTATCCTTTGCCTCATATAGATGATTTGTTTGATCAGCTCCAAGGAGCTCAGTATTTTTCGAAGATTGACTTGATGTCGGGGTACCATCAGTTGAAAGTAAAAGAAGCAGATGTTCCGAAGACTGCATTCCATACTAGATATGGCCATTATGAATTTGTAGTTATGCCTTTTGGGTTAACCAATGCACCTGCTGTATTCATGGACCTTATGAATAGAATTTTCCATGACTTCTTGGATAAGTTTGTGGTTGTTTTCATTGATGATATTTTGGTGTTTTCTAAATGTAAAGTGGAGCATGAAAGTAATTTAAGGGTTATCTTGAAAACCTTAAATGAAAAGAAACTATATGGAAAATTCAGCAAGTGTGAGTTTTGGTTACAACAAATTTCTTTCCTGGGTCACATTGTTTCAAAAGATGGCATAACTATTGATCCTGCTAAAACAAAAGTTGTTGAAGAATAGACAAGACCCACAAATGTAACCGAGATTCGTAGTTTTCTTGGTTTGGAAGGTTACTACCGAAGGTTTATTGAAAATTTTTCACGGTTATCTAGTCCAATGACTAAATTAACTCGGAAGGGTGTTAAGTTCATCTGGACAAAAGAATGTGATGATTCTTTTTAGGAGTTGAAAAGAAGATTGGTGAATGCTCCAGTTTTGGCACTTCCTTCCAAGAATGGTGAGTTTATTATATACAGTAATGATTTGTTGAAGGGTCTTGGCTGTGTCCTTATGCAGAATGATTAGGTAATTGCTTATGCTTCACGTCAGTTGAAAACTCATGAGGTAAATTACCCTACACATGATTTGGAATTAGCTGCTGTTGTTTTTGCTTTAAAAATTTGGAGGCATCATTTTATTGAGTAAAGTGTCAAATATATACCGATCACAAAAGTTTAAAGTATATATTCACTCAGAAATAATTGAACATGAGAGAGAGGAGATGGCTGGAATTAATCAAGGATTATTATTGTACAATTCACTACCATTCGGGAAAAGCAAATAAAGTGGCTGATGCTTTGAGTCGAAAAAGTAATGCTTCATTGACCATGCTACGTTTGGAAAGAGATCCTTTGGTTTTTGATTTGATGAAATTTGGCATAGAAGTTGTTGGTGTAGGATGTTCTTCTGTTTTGTTTCAGGTATCAGTGAAATATTCTCTATCAGACAGAATCAAGCAAGCACAGAAGCAAGACAGTGAGTTGTAGAAAAAGGTAGAGTTGGTACAGACGGGTAAGTTGCCTGAATTAAACATTGATAATGATTGTGTTTTGAGATTTGGGAAGAGATTGTGTGTGCCTTGTGATTCACAGTTGAAGAAAGAGTTGTTATGTGAAGCTCATAGTTCCCCGTTTTTAGTTCATCCTGGCAGTACTAAGATGTATAGAGATCTGCGGGAGTATTACTGGTGGGATGGAATGAAAAGAGATATTGCTGATTTTACTATGAAGCGTTTGACTTGTCAGCAGGTTAAAGATGAGTGGCAGTTACCGAAAGGGATGCTTCAGCCTCTACCAGTGCCAGAGTGGAAATGGGAGAATATATCGATGGACTTTGTTGTGGGATTACCGAAGACATATCGAGGTAATAATGCAATCTGGGTTATTGTTGATCGCTTAACTAAATCTTCTCATTTCCTTCCTATACGAGATAATTTTTCCGTAGATCAACTTTCCCGTTTGTATCTTAAAGAGATAGTCAGGTTACATGGAGTTCCTCTCTCCATTATGTCCGATCGTGATCCCAGGTTCACTTCTAACTTTTGGAAAGGCCTTCAGAAGTCGTTGGGTACTGAATTAAATTTTAGTATAGATTTTCATCCGCAATCAGATGGGTAGTCAGAACGAACAATTCAGACCTTGGAGGATATGCTATGAGCTTGTTCGATGGATTATCAGGGAATTTGGGACCAACATCTTTCTTTGGTTGAGTTTCCTTATAATAATAGTTTTCATTCTAGTATACAGATGGCACCATTTGAGGCATTATATGGGAATCAGTGTCGAACTCCAGCATTTTGGGATGAAGTGGGTGAAAGGAAGCTGATGGGACCAGAATTGGTAGAAGAGATGGCATAAAAAGTTCAGTTGATTCAGAAACACATGAGAACAGCTCAAAGCAGGCAGAAGAGTTATGCGGATAACCGGAGGAAGGATCTATCTTTCGAGGTAGGTGATCATGTTTTTCTCAAGGTTTCTCCATGGAAAAGTGTGATGAGATTTGGTAAGAAAGGAAAGCTAAGTCCAAAGTTCATTGGACCATATGAAATTCTGGAGAGAGTTGGATCAGTTGCGTACCGAGTGGCTTTACCTCCGATTTTTTCTCAGGTACACAATGTTTTTCATGTTTCGATGTTGAGGAAGTATATGCCAGATCCATCTCATGTTTTGAGTCCAGAGGTAGTTCAGCTGGAAGAGAACCTATCTTATGAAGAACAACCATTCCAGATTCTTGATTGAAGAGAGAAAGTGTTGTGAAATAAGGTAATTCACCAGGTAAAGGTTTTGTGTAAAAACCATATGGTTGAAGATGCAAAGTGGGAATCTGAAAATGCTATGAGGGATAAATACCCCCACTTATTTTGATAAGTGAATAAAATTGCGAAGAGGAAATTCCCAAAAGGGGGGAAGGATGTAACATCCAAGGTAAATAATGAATAAAACATTTTCATATTTATTAATATTTACGAATTAAATATTAATTTTAATTAAAATGGGTTTCTACGTTCGATAGCATACTCGATACGCAACGATGAGTTTCTTTGAAAACTGACGTTGTACACTAGTAATATAATAATATTATTCTAAATGGTAGTTAACATGTAGCCGTTGTATTGGAGGGAATGGATATAAATAACTAAAATATGATTATATATGTTTTTTAAATGTTTTTACATTTATCCAATAAAAAATAAAGGCTTAAAATATGGAATGAATTCAATTCTAGGCATTTATACACTAATTTTAACTAAAGGTTCACTTATCACCTTTTGATGGCGAATCGTCATTAAATATATTTTTGATCACTCTTATACATTCTATTGGACCAAATATAACTCTTCTTTAGAATCGGGACATCAAAATTTACTTTGTGTAAATTTTTGGTATTTTTCGGATAAAGTTCATTTTTTAATGAATAGTGTAAAATGTTGTATTTTAATTCAAAACCTCTTTTTAATATAATTTATTAAGATGATTAGATAATATTTTGAATTTGTTTTTAAGTAAAATTATAAAATATTTTTACCATTAAATCCAATAGTGGTCTTTGGAAGTAATTTCACTTTGAAATCGGACTTAAACTAGAGTCAATCTTTTGATACTTATTGTTTCATAAAAACACGCTATTTGTCCTGACAGTGGGAATTAATTATTAAATTAATTAATGTGACTTATATTTTTAGAATTTTGTAAAATAGACTTCATTTTTGAATTCGGAAAATCAAATATAGCTTAGGGTGAAATTTTGGTATTTTTCTGAAAAACATCAATTTTTGATGAATAGTGAAAGCACTAAGTGGTACATATAAAAACTGATTTTTTGTTTAAATGAAATTTTACCACTTCTGTGTTTTGAATTTAAAAAATCCAAAATACATGGTTGTCATTAAGAAGTAAAATTTGGTTCAATGTGACTAAAATAATTTTTTGGTGAATAGTAACTAATTAAGTTTTTAATCGCGATTAGAGGTAATTAGTGTAGTTTAAGGTAAAAATAATGTTTTAATAATATGAGATGATCTTGAAACATGTCCTACCCTCATTGGATGTGTCATGGCCGACCAAGACAATCCATGAGTCAACTTGGGGACCCCATGGAGACACTTTGGTTGGGAAATGACATAAATAACTTTTTATTTAATGTTAAAGTAAAAATGCCACAAACATGAGATGTTTTACTAAAACAATGTTTACATGGGGTTATACAAGTCATATTTTTGATTATAAATAGTAATTGGAAAGATAAAAAGATTTCCTACATCATGATAGTTTTTTATAATTTTTAGACATTAAATAAATTAAATTATTTAAGACATTATGATGATGCAGTGATTACCTCATTAATAAAGGATTTAAATAAAATGAAATGATAATGTAAAATCTTTGACCTACACATGTCCAAAACCTATTGGATGGGTGAATTTTGAACCCTTATCACATTATCCTCGAATTATATTAATTTGAGACCTCTTAAATCCGAATACCCTTTTAAAATAAAGTGACTTTTCTTTACCTTCCAAGAGTGCCCCTCCTATCCTCTTATAAATGGCCCCCACCTCTACCACCTTACCCACACTCCCAAAGCCTTTGGCTCGGACAAACCCTGCCCATTTTGTCTCTCAACTTCCCTATCTTACTCCTTTAAGCCCCACATTAGTCAGAAGTCTTCCCAAGGAAGCCTTTGAGCTCAAACCAAACAGAGTTACCCGATTTTAAGGTAATGTCCTCACTTGATTCCTTTTGTTTTATTTTGCTTCTCCAACCCCCTAAACTCTTTTTATTCATTTCTTTTGTAAAAACTCCAGTATCTTCCATATACTAGGATGTTTTTATAAAAAGTAATCGAGCTACACTTACACACACCTACATCTAATGGTTAAAGAACATATTATTTCTGTGGATGGAGAATTTCTGCCTCCCGAAACGATGATTGTTCAACATTCTTTTAACACCTTCAAAGGTGTCCATTAAGATGACACTATATTTATATATGATATATAATATGTTTATGTTTTCATTAAGCTTATTTATTTTTCATTTTGGGCATACCTTTATGGTTTCCATTATGGTAAAACACGATATCTTCATTTAAGGAAGTGCGGACTACCGCCCCCTCAAAGTGATTTGATTCGTTAATACCATATGTGGGACGTATAGAGGATGAAGTTATGATATTATATATGATATTACACTGGAGTTATAATATACCTCTATATCATTATTATTCCATTCCATAAAAATATGAAATAGAAATTAAAGTAGCGTTCATGCGTACGTACGACTTACCGTCTCCATGAATGGTGCATTTCATTTCTTATCCCCAAATGTAATGTAATATTATAAGTACATATATATAATGGATATATATGATGTATGTTACATATAAATGATTAATAGAATTCTGTAATTAAAATATACATATATCTCATTTAGTTTTAATTCCATTAATATGACATAGAAATGAAAGTAGCGTTCATGCGTACGTACAGCTTACCGTCTCCATGAACGGTGCATTTCATTTATTACCTCTAAATGATTATGTGATATTATAAATACATGTATATGCTAGATATATATGATATATATGATATCCAAATCAGTAATGTCATTCTGGATATAAAGAACCTTTGACCATACGAACAACATGTAATTGTAAAAAGTCCACTTTCGACTTAAGAACCAAATATCGACAAAACAAATATTATTAACTTAAATGGTTACATAATGTTTATAACATGGAAATAAGTGATATAAAAGGAATAATGACCTTGAAAAAGGTTCTTAAGAAAATATAAATTAACTCAAGTTTATTATTCAGGACGTTAAAGAACGATCGAGTCAAGTCGGACCCGAGGTAAGGGACTTTGTCTCAATCTCCTTTCATTGAGGCATATTTCGTTTTATACACAACTTTCTTTTATACGGTGTATAAACCCCTTTGAATTTTACTTTTATACAAAAGGAATATTTTTCTACGAAGCATTTTACTAAACGAAAAAAAGGAATGTTTTTTTAACATACGCGGTGACAACGACCTTTTCCGCCGCCGCGAGTATTATTTGGTCTTTGGCTTCCTCAACAAGCCATAATGTTTTTAAAATAAAATAAATACCATATACTCTTTTATGTATTTTGGTATTGAAAATGGTTTTGATAAAAGATTCTATTATGTCAATATATTTAAATGATATATTGTGATTGAAATGTGGAAATGTTATCATTCCTTTATATTGGTTTTATGTTTTATGATTTTATATTAGTACTTGGACATTTGACAGGTGGTTACGTGATAAACCATATGACGGGTGGTGCCGTGAATACCCGGACGGGTGGTTACGTTATAACCTCCAATGCATTGGGTATGGAAGTCTGCCGTATGGCTATTCCATTAAGTATGTATGGAAGTTGACCGTATGGCTATTCCATTAAGTGATATGTGTGGAAGTCGACCGTATGGTTATTCCACTTAAGTATGGTTATGTCCCAAGTTACATTTATATGTTATGTGTTCTTTATATGGGTTTTATGGTAATACTTTGGTTACAAAAAGGTATGTAATGATATTTTATTCAGTGAAGAGTTTGTACTACTTCATGAAGGTGAAGGTATTACTTTGATAAAGTTATACATGGTTTACTTGATGTTTGAAAAACTAACAGTTTTCATTCTTTGTGTATCCCTTACTGAGATTTTTATGCTCACCCCACATTTTTTTGAAATGTTTTTCATAGGACCTAATGTGGAATAGGGTCAATGATGGGATCAAGGGAAAATCATTCTATATAAAACATGTAACTGGACATGTTTCTTTTTAAGAGTTTTTATTTTATGGAATCTTAGTAGAAGTGTCTACTTTGTAATCTTTTGAGATGTAATAGTTATGTCCTAATTCTCTAAAACTGTAATCCTGAAAAGATCCTCAATGTGAATTATTCATTTAATTCAATATTAAGTAATGTTTATGGTCTGGGCCTTATAAATATGTTTTATATCATTTCAATAAATTTTATTGAATGAAAAATCATTAAAAATGATATCCACATAACTCATATCTATTTATTATTCTAGGATCACTATTTTTTAAAATAATGTGTCTCCTTAGTGTTTTTACAATATTTAGTTATTTAAGTAGGAAATATTGTTATTCATATCACATATTAATCTTAGTCAGTCAGCTGAAAAATATTTTCATAATTCATCATATAAATTACCCCAACTATATTCTCTGAGGTAGTTATTCCTACCAGTGCCACCTAGTTATGCATAACCTGAATGTAGAAATTAAATATGAACAATTAATCCTAATAAGGTTTCCCATTCCCATAATTACTTAGACATGATAATCCATGGGAACATAATATTGGCAATACTTATCAATTTAGATGACCAAGGCCTTGGTATGTGTTAAATTTTGATGTAATATCACACATAATATTTAGATAGTTTTCTTAGTCTCTGAATTTCCATATGTGTCTTATGCATATCATATGTAGTTATTGTATTTCAAAAAATTATTACATCTCACGTAATCCCCATATCTATGAATGGTTTAAGAATTGTAGTTTTTAAATCATATTCTTTTTACAAAATTAATATCTTCTAAACATATTAATGTATAACACCTTATTCTACTCATGATTTTTATTAGTCACCCAATAATAAAATTTACTTATATATATACATATCTAAATTTATATCATCTATATGAATTATAGAACCATTTTACATAAAGACATAGAGTGATAAAAAATAAAAATTCCTATAAGAGTAAGCATGGTGTGATACATAGAAAACCCCTCAATTTGTTTTTGATAGAGCCTAAATTCCCATGGCTGTTAGAAATATTAACCAAATACCAAGTACGAATAGATCAATACTTAAGAGAGATCTCAATTAAAATGTATATTTAACACAAAAAATGCATAAATTCAAACGAACACTTATTATTTAATTAAAATCCATAATAACTAATTAGAGTATTGATTATATAAAATAAATCTTTTATTTCATATATAATATTCAACTCTTATAAAAATGGTATTAAAATTATAATAATAAGTTTAAAAAATTTAAAATAAATATTAAAAAAAATCATTACATAACCACTTTATATACATGAATATTAAATAAGGATTTCATAAATAAATAAAAATTAATATATTTAATATGATATATGTCTATTTAAAGACCCATATCCTGTTGAACCAAACATGTAATTTTTGTGGATTAATTAATGAATTTTTAGAGGGGTCAGTGATGTAAGCCAGGGTACTAAGTTAATGGCCTGAGACTCCAACCCATCAGTGATCTCAACCGTGGTGTGGTAGATAGTCCCCCATGGTATAAATGAATTTTTTGGGAATAGAGTATTATTATTATCTATATCAATATATTTTTTTTACAAGGAATATTATATCCTTTAATCACATTGTGAAATATTGATCCTCCTATGCTCATGGTTTTTTCCAATTTTGGTTTTTCATGTAAAATTATGGTGTTTTTGGTTCTGCTTATTATATTTTTTAATGGTTTTTCATAATTATATTTCAAAACATGATATGATAAATTTTGATAATTATTTTAACCAATTTTTTTCCTGATCTAATGCCATGTAATTTGGTGCTAACACAATTTATTTATTTAATATTTATAAACCAAGGTCAAGAACCAAAATATTGTTTCTCTACTGAAATTATTTTGTATAAAGAGTTATTTAAAGGAACCAAATATTACTAATATGTAGTTTATAGAGTAATATTTTATTTTTCAATTTCCTTACCATAAATTAAAAACCATTAATATTTTCAAAACCATGGTTTCTCTTCATTGAAATATAATTTCTGTTAACCATGTTTATTTTGGTTATGAAACCATAATTTTAAAAAATAAAATTATAGTTCTCTATTATTAAATTAAAAAACCAAAACATTTTTCAAAAATCATCATATTTGTTTGATGGTTTCTATAATCTATGACATGATTTTATACAAAAAATATTTTTTTCTAATAATTGTTTTAATACAATAAATTATTTCATAACTATGGTCCTGATTCTAGAAAATATCCCAAATTATTTTTCATTTTTGATCATAATCTTTTGAATTATTCATTATAATTTAATTTTATATCACTGAAGGGTTTTTTGGGACATCTCCATACCGAATACTAGTGTAAGAAATAATAAATCAAATGCACTAGTTCTATCAAGAGATAAATCAATAAAACAAAATAAAAAACATTTAATTAAATAATACCTTAGTATTATTGAAAAAATATCACCAATAGTGAGTTTTATGAAGTCCCCTAAGCAATAATCAATAGATTCATACCATTAATGTTATCCACATGTTATTGGAATCACTAAACCCATTGGTAGGATCCATTCTCATTCAAAGGTGTGACAAAACCTCCTCAAAAGAGCCAAATGAATATAATATAGTTATAGAGATATTTATATTAGATAGAATGAAATTTGTATCAGTTTATTAGGTCCCAGAATTCTATTTATATAGATCTATTTCTGAATTAAGTATCCTGCTAGAGTCATAAAACCAAATAAAAAGACCAATGTTTCCCTACACTATTATATACATTACAATATTCCCTTATTAAATGATGTGATTTTTAAAATATTTTAAAAATTGATAATATATTTACATATCTTCACATCATTATTCAATAATTCAAATAATATATGATAATTTTTATAGTACAATCAATTCAATGTTATCCAATATTATTCCCCATATACACCAAGACATGGAAATAAGAACCATTACCAAAAACAAACCAATAAGAGATGTCAATCACAAAATTTGGGTTTTTGGTTTATTTAATATTTGAAAAAATTACCCATATACATTAAAGCCTAAAAAATTTAATGAAAAACTTAACTAATCATTCCGAATATATCAAATCTTCTTTTTACATGATTATTATGTAAACTCTATTAATATTTTGACAAAAACACTATACCAGAATTTATCTTAATTCCAAGGCCTATAATATTATACTATAGGCCTTTGTATCATTGAAAAAAGTTATGAATTCACAAATATATAACTTTAATAAAAGGGTTTCCTCTAAAGAATCATCATTGTTACTCAATATTCAAATGGATTGGAATGATCTTGATAAAACATACTAATATCATTATATGAATATGAAAAATACAAGATATAATTTCATAAATTTTATGTACACAAATATTAATCATTTATCCATGATATTGAGTGACCACCATAAATATAACATGTCAATCTTGTATAAAACAACTCAGACGTTCCCAGTTATCTAATATAGAAACATTAGTTTGAAACCACACACCACATGATTTTAATTAAAGTAGTTCAGAACACCACTTCTTGTTCAAATAATAATTTTCATACATTTATTCAATTTAATTCATTAAATGGACCAAATTACATTCTTTTAATATAAATGAGAAAATCCCATCTTAGTGAATGTCCATTGATATCATTATCAATAACATTCCCAACCACCCCTTGATCAGCTTAGCCTCGAGGATGGTGTAAGAATGGTATCAAAGTATAGAAGCTCAAATTATTATTATCATTAAAACATTAGTTAATAGAATTTATATATATCATAAATCCCTAAGTATATTTTAACACCATAATAATTTATGATATACATCCCTTTAAATATATTTTATTTCATTGACAGCTTATTTTACATGCACATGTTTAAAAAAACCATGATATAGGCATTATTATTCAATAATGATCATTATAACATAGCTTTTGAAATTGGCTGTATAAATTTTAATAACAAAATCACTAAAAATATGTATAAAAGAGTTAAATATTGTAAATTCATTGATAATTAAGTAGTCAATTTTCATTAAAATCATTTTATGCCTTAAAAATGGTTTTTATTTTATTTTGTAATAAAATATGATAATTTATATCTATTAATTTTAGAGATTTTATTTTATAAAAATTATATCATATTTTAAATCATCATATCAAAAAAAATAGCATGAAATTTTGGGATTTTTCGGAAATGATTGGTTTTACACTGAATAGTGAAAAAAAATTTATTGAAATGTTTCATTTCATTTTAAGAACACAAAAAGAAAAATTTTGTTTTAAAATTGTTTCAATGTAAAATTAGTTCATTTATATTATGAATAATACATTTAAGGTCTTTGTAATAAATTTAATAATGGTTTTTGGTATAAATAATTTTTTACTTAAGAAAATAATTTTTTTTCTGGAAAACCACTTACCTTCATGTTATTATTGTTTATTTTTAAATTTATTTCTTTAAATTTTGTGAATTTAATTTGGTAATATTAAATTAATATTTTTAATAGTAGTTGTTAATATAATTTAATATTTTTAACTAAATTTATTGTCCTTATGAATGGTAAATAGAGTAAATAGTTTTCACCTTAGTAAAATATGGTAAATTAGGGTAAAATCATGCGGTTAAACAATAAAGTTCCTCTAAAAAATTAAATTGTCAAATTTTATTGGTTGTTTTTTACCAAAGTTTTAATTAATTAGTAAAATTATTTATTTTAAATTATTATAAGGAAATTGGTAACCAAATATTGACTTTTTTGAAGATATGTTATATTTTATTCAAATTAAAAACTGTTTTTTGGGTATTTGCATTTTATTTCATTTTTGGAAGATTAAATTTAGTTTTGGATTACTCAACTATTATAATACCTATATATTTTTATTATATTACAAAAAATAGTGTAACCTAATTGATTAACTTATTTCATAGTTAAATTTGTTTCACTCTTTAATAGGGAATTTTTAGAAAAACTATTTTTCATGTGTTTCTTATTCATGTATTAAATGAAATTTGTAAAAAATATAGACATTAAATCTAATAAAATTTATTCAGAATTTGGAATCCTAATTTCCAATTTTTTATAATGTCTATTTTAGATTTTTTTCACATATTTTTGATTCCATTGTAATTACTTGAGTTATCACATTTGAGGTTAAAAATAATATTAAAGTTGTTTAAATAAGATTTAATGTTAAAAATAGTCCAAAAATTACCCAAATGTGATTTTTTGTGTTTATTTAGACCTTATAGTCACTTATATTTTATCTTTGTGTTCTTTTTTTCTACTTTACATGATTATGATATATATTATTTAATACTTTCTCTATTTCAAACTTTTTTTCCCGCTATTATAAAACAATAAAAAATATGCTCTCTTATCCATACATCATGAGAATTATATATCTGAAAATAAATTCCATAATACCTTCTTATATTCCTTCCCAAATTCCTATAGCTTCTATTCTTTCCAGAAAATCTTCCTTTCAAGTCATAATGTGTAATACATAAGAGGTTTTTCAACAAAGAGGGTAACTTTTAACCAAGTACTTTCAGTTTTATTTATTCTTCTACCTCATCTAAAAATTTTATATATACTATAAAATAATTATTTTAGAATAATAAATATAATTAATTTCTATTATGATGATTTAAGAACCATTATTCTCCACCCTTCCATCCTATGAAAAATGAACTCATCACTTATGTGTGTGTATGCCATACCATCTCCAAGTAGCAGTATAATTTATTTTCATCACCATTTTGTTTGGATGGTTATAAAGGAAAAAATATTGTTTATATATTTTATTTAGGATATAATTATGGTTCTATAAATAAATAATATTCTTTATCCATATTTTTTTTCATTTTTTAATAGTGAAAGTAACATTCAAGTGTATGTATGACCTACTGACTCCAAGAATGATGTAAATCATTTTTATATATAAACTTTTTTTGTATAAACATGCACACAAACATTTATATATATATATATATATATAATGAATATATACGTTATTAATATCATTATTAAAATTCTGGAGTTTATAGAACCATGATCAATTTTCAATAATTGGAACTACCATTCTAAAACTATTTTGAATGAAAAAACAGCTAACAACCAAATTTGACGATTTTAATAAAGAATTATTGATAAATGGGTATAAAAATGTTATAATTGGACAATATATGATATTACTAGTATTTATATTATTATGGTATATAAATATAATAAATTAAAATTTAGTATACATTATATTAGAGTTCTTTATAAGAAATTCATACTTGAGGTAAGGGTTTCTCATCTCATTTTTATTTCTATAATACATATAACATATTCACCACTAGTTTCCATTTTTTGGTTTACATAATACCCCTGAATGTTTTTAAGAATTTTTAATGACTATTATAAGGATTTGAAATCAATATATGGTTCTCCCTTTCATGAGGTTTTGATTTAGAGATTATCAAACTATTAAGGGTTCTTCATCTAAATATTGTTTTGATAAGAAATGTATGATGTTATGCACCAGTTTATATTTATGAGTTTTATATACTTACTCTTTGAATGTGATATCATGATTATCAATATATTCATTATATTTAAATTTCATTTGAATTAATTTCTTAGGGGTCTTATAATTCAAAGATCAGTAAAGTGTAAATTGATTTATTGTATAGTATCATTGTTTATCGGGATTATTTTTTATTACTGTTATGAGGATGAAATCTTATAACATATCAATTAAGAAACCCATGGATTTCCTTCTACTATATTTATTTATATAGATTGTATGTTTTCATTCCATTTTCCTCTATTTAATTACACATGAAATTGAAAGAGTATATATATGGAAACCTCACTTTATTTATATCTTCTATCAGAAATCCTTTTTCTTTCATGTCCATGTTTTATAATAATGTTTTCAATAATGTTTTTAATATTATCCTATAGTTGTTTAAATTAATTTTTACCCAATATTGTTATAATTTTTTTTTCAAAAAGGAATCTTCTTTTCATTTTCTAGAAAGGTACTTATGAATTGTTATAAAAAATGTGAAAGGAATATTTGTTTTAATATACACAACATTAATAAAATTTCCTTCAATTATGATTGATCCAATATTTGAAGCTTCCTTTATATATTTTCATGTTTCTTTTCAAATAATTTTTTTTATATATTTATTTAGAATTTTATATTTTAATTAATTTATTCAAAAATGAAAAGGGTATATCCTTTAATAAATGTTCCAAGAGGTCTTTTAATGGAATATTTATTAATGATAACATCCATTGACACTACCTATGATTTTCTAGGGATATTTTTCAATGATACCATACTTATTATTTCTCTATAAGTATTATGATTATGAGGATGATATGTTTATAAAATCCATTTATTTTCTATATGATATTAAATGATGATTTATTAAAATTATTAAGAAATCCATTTATTTTACACTGGTTATTATATATGATGAATGTTTTAGGATCTCATGGAACACATATTAGTGTATAATGATTATGTAATGGGTGGTCCAAATATTTTTTATCCATATAGTGCATTGGGTAAATATGGATATCTCATGAGATAAAAATGGAATTAATTGGAAGTGAACCTAGTTTAGTAAAGGAATTTTTATACAATAAAATTTTTCTTAGTGAACCTTTATTTAGTTTATGATAGAATATTGAGTGAACCCAATCCATTATGATAGTTTTTGTAGTGATCCTTGAATAAAGAATTTTTTTATATGATTATTTAAATGCCAAAAACATATGTGTTATAAGAATATTATGCTCTCATGTATCATATTTTTTGATTCCATTATGATTCATGTCTTATGAACCACCATGCATTATTCCATGATTCAGGATTATGATATATGATATGTTAAGTATGTATTTTCAAAATGTTAAGCTCGTGTTATCATAATCTTATTAGCATGTTGTATTTATGTGATCAAGGATATCTCCCTTGATTACCCTTACTAAGAATCTAATCTCAACATTTATTATTTTTCCTTTTCCATAGGATATGTTGAATGTTTTTTATCATGATACACTAAGAATTGTGATAGTTATAGAGAAATAAGTCAGTGATATTGTATATTTTTTTTAAAATAGTTATTTGTGTATCTATGTCTATAAAGACACTAATCCATTATACTTTGGGAATAAATTTTATTTTTATTTAATGAACATTCACTTAATAAGATGTGATATCTAATTATGAAAATTATGGGCCACAGTAGTTAGTATCACGGTAGGGTTTTGTTATTCTCTTGAGAATAAGATTAGTGATCATTTTTGAAATGTTTTTGGATAGTTATAGGTATAGGATAACATCATAAGGTTTTTGTAAGGAATGGAGTATGTGGTTTTCCTAGAAATACATACTTATATGGATAAAAAAAGTGGACATGGTTTAAAAACAAATTAATTTAAGGGTATTAACAACAAAAGATGTAGTTGAGTATATATATATCAACATTTAGGAGTACGGTGAGTGTTCCATTACTGCGCACCTACTTTCTCATGGGGGATATTCTTTGATTAATTAATTTTTTTCTTATAAAACATTATGAAGTATTTGAATAGAATATGAGCATTGATAAAAATGTTTAAAACTAAGGCGTTATAGATTGAAAAGAATGTTTCATGATTTAGAAATACAAGAAATGAATTTTCATGATTTTTTGGTTTTTCACATTGAATATTGTTATTCGCACTAAGTTTTTTTGTTATAGTTAATAGACGGAACCAAGAGTAATTGAGTTTAAAATGAATGTGATGGATAATGTAATGATTTTCCACCTATGAAACTGAATGATATTAGAATAGGAAGGAAATAACTTTTGTTTATTCCTCATAATCTATCATGACATTTGATTAACAATGTAAACATAAGTGAGTTTCCTAACACATAAAATAAGAGGAAAATATACTTTTACAAACGTTCAGGTAGAAATATTCATAGAGGTAATAAATTTAAAATTACATAATTTCAAGAATGTTAGAAGAAGAACCTAGAAGAATATATCAAAGTAAATAGAAGATATTTTCTATATTTAAATGAATGGACTAGAACAACTAATTTCCAAGAAATTAGGTGTCTTATGTTTGAGGAATATGGGTATTATTCAAGTAAATAATTTAATCTATGAAACAACTCGTCGTCCAAGGAATAGACTATGTCATTCCAACCATTATGTTTGATTAATTGAAGTCTTTAGGTATTTGTATTTTAGAATTATGTTATAAAATATTAATATCAATGATATTTTAGTTATAAGAATCATGAAACATATAAGGATTTATATCAAATAGTTTTTATATATATATTTGAAACCATATGTTTAATGGTATCTGTTGGTCAGAGTAGAGTACACAAGAGGGGGTGAATTGAGTATCTATAAGACTTTCTATTTGCTAAGTTTTCCTAAAAGGATTCCTAATAAATAAATACATCCCATTTAATCGAGGTAATACGATTATAAAAGTTTGATTGTTCAAATAACTTCTTAGAAGATTTATTAATTCGTAGTAATCTCAATATTTGTTATTGAGATTACTTTTGAAGCTCTTCTAATAAGAAAAAACAATTATGACTTCTATCAAAGATTAACTATCAAATTTAATCCAATTATTTCTAAATTATATATTAAAATAGTGAAAAAAATTAAAAAACACAATAGATATAAAACTAGTGGTTAAGTCTCAAGTTGAGACCTAATCCACTCTACTTGGTGCTTATCTACAACCAAGTAGTTTATATTAATAAACATGATCCAAACCCTGGATCAGGGTAAATAATAGTTCACTTGATTGTCTAGGTCACACTACCTCTTCCACAGTTCTTCGTGGTTATAAAATACCATGTCACACAAGGACCTCTTCCACACTTATCCTCGGGACAAAATAAGTGTAAAAGATATGATAGGAAGGATATATTGTATCCTCCAGTTTAGTATAGGGGACAATTTGTGTTTTAATATAGACACACAGACAATGCTAAAAAGCTATGGAAATACACAACTAAGCAAAGATGTTGAGATAAGGTTATAAATTCTCTGAGTGTTATTCTATATAGCTATAGACTTTTGGGATAAAGTTGATGAAAGTAACTGGTCCTCTTTCAAGAAATATATTATTTCAAGTCTGGTTCTCTAGTTTTCAGTTATATCTAGTTCATGTTCTTCATGAAGTTTTTATTAAAAATTTGTTCTTGACACAGATCTATGGTATCCCAGATTTTGGATTCATGAATGCTTCGTCTGTTTTTCAGATGTATCATGTTTCATGTGTTGGTTCTTTTCTCAAGAACTCTCATGCTTCTACTATTGTATCACCCCTATTGTTTTTGGGTCAAACTTTTCTTTTTATTCATGGAGTTCATGTGTCGGAGCTGACGTGATTAATGTATTCTACACCTTGTACCTCGTACTGTTAGGTGACATGTCTATAAATAAATATTAATTATGTTAGTGAATTTAGAAGATTAAAATATGATCGCTATAAATTAAATTGAAAATGAAAAAACATAATAATGAATGGTGTCACAGTCTGTCTGGAAGCAGTGTCACCTAGAAATGGTGTCACCAAGAAATGGTGTCTTATTCTTTGACATGGAGTGGAGAGACAGTTATAATGGCATAGTTGTATAGAGATTAGGAACCGTTAGCTCAGATATAGTTTTAGGATCATGGTGTCTGGTCACGGTGTCTGGGTTATAGTGTATGGGCCACGGTGTCTAGGTCACGGTGTCTGGTCATGGTGTCTGGGTCACGGTGTCTGGGTCCTTTGTCAAAAAACAAGAACTGGTGCCAGACTCATGGTTTCATATACCTTGCCAAATATCTGTATACAGTTTTAAGCAATAATATTCAATGAATGAATTTTAATTAATCATTCATAAAATAAATCATTATAAACCAAATTAAATATCATTTACAAAATTCAGTCATTATTTATGGAAATCAGACTGTTGAGAGAATTTTTTGAAGCGTAATGAAACTAAGCACATCTACACATGATATTTGATAGATTAAATAGTATTAACAATTGTCGATCATTAAAACATGATGAGTCCAACAATATCTTGATTAAATAGCAGTAACGCTTTTTGATCATTAACAAATGATTAAAACATGATGAGTCTTATAATCTCCAGATTAAGTAGGAGTAAAAATTTGTGATCATTAGAACATGATTAAAACATGAGAAGTCCAACAATATCCACCCTTTTTATGATCACAAATTATATGAGTGAGATATATATTCTTAGTGAGCTGTGTGTCACTTAGTGTAATTGTCTCCACCCTTTTGGGATTATCAAAAATAGTACAAAAGTATATTAGAGAATAAACAATAAGAGTTTACAGTGCATTAGATGGAGAGAGATGAGTCATTAAAAATAGTTGGAAAAAAATACCAAAATATCCACATCAAAAGATAGTGTTCACTATTCTTTATCACTGGTTGTATTCTATTTTCCCTTCGCAGAAACATCAAGAGAAGCCACAAGAGGAGAGGTAGAAGTTGAAGAAGGAATTAAACCAACTGTCAGAGAAAGAAGAGTGAGTCCTTCATAAATATAAGGGGACAGGGGAGGTTTGGTGGAAGACCAAGGTAATTTTCGGTCAAGCTTAACAGGTATGATCTCACTAAGGGCCTAAGATATAGACATAGAGGTATAGGAAAAGGTAATGAATGTGGAAGGAGGAAAACCATGCCGTAAGGGTGAAGCTGTAGGAGCCATAATTGTAGTGCTCTGAACATGAATATAAGGCATTAATTACTTGAGGATGCCAGCAATAATCTCACCACTATACTGCACCACTTTCTAAAATTCATCTATGTTATCTATGAGCATGTTGAAAAAGGATTAAAATATTTCATCTTTTGAAATTGAGTTTTTAAAGCTTGAGTGATAGGAGGTATTTTCATATTCTCTACAAGGTAATTGAAATGGTTAATCATATCATGCTTAGAGAAAATCTTATTGAAGTAGAAATCCACCTTCTATGTAATTTCTTCCTGAGCATCATTTTCAATCTTGGAATTAATTATTACCAAATGAAGAACTTTGTCACTATTATTGATAATCACAAATAGAGAATCTTTTTCAAATCCACTTAGAACTTATTTAAGTTCTTCTTTAACAACTGTTCTGAGTAGAGCACAATAAAAGGACGGTTGATATGACTATCTAGAGGCACAAGAAGCTATAACGGATAAAGTGAACATATTTAGTTGATTTAGAACATTCTAAAGACATCCCCTATACTCATCATTTAATTTGTTGAGACCAATAACAAGATCACAAATTTCTTGAACTATTTCCTTGTTTCTTTCAGCCACATTTTTAGCTAAGGAAGTTATGTTAGGTTGAATTAGAGAGACAAAAGCCTGTGGAATCGAACCACTAACATCATCAACAGAATGAGCAATATGATATGGTCTTGATTTCCACACTCTCTGTAACACTCAGACCCCTCTAGACAAGAGCCGGTGCATTACTTGTTATATTGGCATGGTTAGAAGGAATGAAAATCATGAAGTAACGATCAGTTTAGTAGTCTTTAAGAAACTAGATATATAGATGTAACTCACATTACACTGTAAAAGGTTACAAAGTACAATACATAAAAAAAACTAAAAACGGCATCCGCAAGAACTCAATAAAAGATCTTCACTTCATCATCTGTTGAAGGTAGACAATGAAAGGGGTGAGCTCAAACGCTCAGTAAGGGTTAAAAATAGCGGAATAATGAGTACAATAATAAGTGAATCACAATCAATATGACATAATCAATATGGAAAAGTGAATAAATAAACAACTAATGCCATTAATAAAGTGTGAATGAAACTGCACCCATAGATTTTGTCATAGTGAAAGCCTCATAGATAATAATAATTGATAATGAATAATGAGAATGCTTATTAATTGGAAATCATGTATCTGGAACATGAACCATAATACCGTAGAAATATTAGTTCTATGGGTAGAAACCCATCTGATTTTTGGATACAAACTCGAAGGTTCTGTCGCCAAATTGTTTTGTCTCATGAGACCCACCGATGCATCGACGGGCTGTAGTTGGCCCCACCCATATCTACATCCAATAATTATTTATAAATAGATTCAATACAAGATCAATATGACTTTTCAATATCTATATAGAGTAGAGTATATGGATTCATCAACATTTCCACAGTCAAAACAACATTCAGAATAAATACCGTATGTAAAATGGTATACGACTTAGAAAATAATAATATCCATGATATGAGAATATGGATATTTAAATGGAATATACTTTAAATTTATAAGTGATATCAAATGGGCAGTAGGTGCACCACATAAGAAAGATAAGGTGCACAATTACTAAGCAAGTCACAACAAAGTGAAAATTGAGACAAAGCTCATTACCGTGTTGTATTCAATTGAGTCCTATGACAAAGAGTTAATAACCACAAAAAGAGTCACAAAATACAATGAATATAATGAGAACCATGATAACATATGTCAAATGGCAGTACAACTATACCACATATAATAAATAATAGGTGAACAATGAAGATCCCATAAAATTGAAAGTGAGATGATAAAAAACCTCTTACAAACACTTCGTCAAGGTATTGGGTGTTATTGAAAGGTCTTAATGAGAGATAAATGTTGTCCCATTATTTATATGTCAAAATGGAAGTATGGTAGAGTTGTTAAAAAATTCCCCATCATTATAAATTAAAAACAAAAGCACACAAGATAGGGTGGATTCATGAATAAAAGTGAGAGAGATGATCCCTTACCAAAAACGTATCATTAGATTGAGGAAAAATAAATGACATAATTATATGTGACAAACATAAACCCACAAAATAAAAGTGGATATAAAGAATAAAACAATCATAGTTCATTCACACATATTCTTGGAACAATGTAACCAATGAAATAGATGTTTAACTCAAAGAATGAAAATTGAGTTAAGCAATCCCTTACCTTATGCTTGAAGGTGTTCTAGACTTGTTATTAAAGACCTGAATAAAAAGATTAGGATTATTAATTCATAATTCCAGAAATTATTTTATATGTAAATTATTTATTATAATCCATTCTAGTTGATTCTAGGCCTTTTTGATTGGTTATAATGTTCAATTTCATTGTTCAGGATCGTTTGTTTTCTTGGTTTTAAATGATTGGTTCACTCATATTCAAGTTCTGATAAATATATAAGATGGATGTGGTTGTACATAAATGAAGTTATATACTATTAATGAACATACATGAGATTACATGGTTTTAAATCTAATTTGGGTAACTTATATTGAAGTCAAATTTTTATATATATAACCTTAGTGATAATCATTTTGGTTAATCAGTGGGTCTGATTACGATGAATATTTTTTTCTTTATAACATAATACCCTGTGTAAAAAAGTATTAAAAATGTAAAAATAGGATATATTTCATAATAATCTGATTCAACCATAACACAAATAGTTTCCTGACCAGAATTAATGGTTATAATAGAAATCGATAAACCGTTGTCCTTGAATGTGCTAAATTAGCACATCTCAAACTGTGCTTTCATTTATTTTAAATAAAAGTGGGGAAAGGGGAGAATATAATGGAATATATACCATTAGCATGAAAACAATCCAGTACATGTATGTTACTAGGTTTATCATACTATTTTTTTGAAGGGAGGTGAGAAAAGAAACAAAAATAAAAGAACTTAAAAGAAAAGAAGGGATTTGAAAGAAGAATTTACCTCATGAGACTTCCTCCTTTGAGAACCTCTTAAGGGGAGAGGTTTTGGACTTTTTATGAGACCCTAGCTTTCAGGACTTGGGGGAGGAGGTTGGGAAGGAATTTTGACAGATTTTGTAGAAGGAACAAGGCTTGAGAGGAGTGAATGGAAGGGGGTGAGAGGGGGTGTTTATAGTGGAGGGGAGAGGGGATTTCTTAATATAAAACTCATTAATTTATTATTTCCCCTCAAGACAACCAATAGTGATTATTCCATGACCAAGAACAGTAATAAATGCATGTGGCTTCGAACCAATTGGGATTACATCATCAAATCATCATCAATGACTCAATTAATCCATTATTTAGCATTTATTGTGAATTATCGGATTTTACTATTTATAAAAAATTCATGTATTTTAGAAAAATCCCAAAAATTTACCCTAACCATTTATCAACGTATAGAATCAAAAAATGAAGTTCATTTTTCAAAAATAATTTTCTATATATGATTAATTAAATATTTAATTAAATCATTATTTAATTGAAATATAAAAACACTTAAAATATTCATCTTCATTTTTTAGGTGCCTAAATTCATTTATACATTCAAGGGTATGGATACCATTCATAAGAGTCATATTTCTATTCATAAGGGTAAGTTACTATTCATAAGTGTAGGTTACTATTCATAAGTGTAGGTTACTATTCACAGAAAATTAAGTTAATTCTATCAGACTTTAAATATCACCCTGAACACAACCATGTATGTCAAATTTTCAAAATTCACATCATTGAAGTGAAAAAATTAGGTTTACATAGATAGGTCAAAAAAAAAAGTGGTGTTTGTAGAGACTTAGTGATCTATGCATTCTATAATAAATCTATTTGAAAAATCTTGGGGTGTTACATTATTCCCTCCTTCGAATAATTGCATCCTCACAATTCATTTCATAACCACAAAAGAAAGATCTCTGATGTTCTTACCACATCTCCCGTCGTAGAGGATCCTCAGGTGCATTCATTGGAAAACCCAAATTGATGCTCAACTCCTCTTGTTCTCACTACTGGAATGGGGACTTTTCCCAACACTTGTATACCAACGGTTCAATGAACCGTTGGTATATGTTGTCTTTACCAATGGTATTCATAAACTGTTGGTAAAGACCTTGAATAAGTGACTTTTCTAAACGGTTCCATAAAACCGTTGGGAAAAGTGGGAAAAAAATAGTTTTCCCAATGTTTTCATAAAACCGTTGGGAAAGATTGAGTTTTCCCAACGGTTTTTAAAAACCATTGGGAAAAAATCCCCAAATTCTCCAAATGCAGGCAGCGGCCTCCCCACGATTCCAGAACCCTTCCCCTAGTCTCCAAAAGCGATTTGTTGGCGGAAGCACTTCTAAATCCCCACCTCTTCCATCGAATCAGCAGCTACCGAGTTGGAATCCTTCCATATTTTATCAAGGATATAGTTCCACCTCTTATAAAGCATATCCTTTTATTCTCAACGATTTCGTTATTCCCAATATTTAGGGTTTTTGTAAAATTTTATGATTGTTCCACGAATTGTGTACTCAAATCCACATATCGGTGTATGTCCACTTAATGTTTTCATTACACATTTACATTTATAAGGGCATGGTGTCTCTTTATTGTGTTCTAATTTTTAAGATTCATAGTTTTTTTAATCTGCTTCAAATATTATAGCTTCATGTATATGAACTAATAAGAAATTGTTTGTAATATTTATTGATATTAATTCATGAAAATCACTCCTTTCATTAAGATCATTCCAAACATGAAGATCTTGTTCATATTAATTTTTTTACACTATGTGTATTACATAACAAGTATGTATCATGTTTCTATAAAAATATATATATATATAAAATGACACACTGTTCACTTATCCTTTGCACAATAGAACATATGGAGTATCTTCTTGAACTTTGCCAAATAGTATGTGGTCCCTAATTAGTACTTCTTCCTTCTTCATGAAACTAATTCACAAAATGTCAAATTCGCAATATTAGTGAATATTAGTTTTTCTAATATAAACATTAATCATTCTACCTTCAACATCATACATGTGTTATTCAATCACCGTTTTAAAACACAATGAACATTTTGACTGATTTGGGGTTCCTCAAAATGCTTGGGAAAATCAGAAAAATGCATGTATTGAATCGTGTTTCTCATATGGTTTCATGGATACAAGTTCATATCAAAAATCATGACTGCGTGGTTCAAATATCATGAGGACCATGAGATTATTATTCTTCACACAAATGAAGTAGTTTTTCTACAACTATATGTTTTTGTTTTCACTTTTTATTTGGCCGAAAGGGGAGCTTTATGGTCATTAATCATGATTGTGGGTGGTCATTTAGGATGTAAGATAGTATGAATTCATTTTACTTGATATATCCAATATTATTATTGATTTATGTTCAATTTGATTATCTTTAACAATTGATGTTATTTAATAAGTTGTTATTAATGGTTGTAATAATGACGATATGGTATAAGGGTTCATATGGTGTGTGTAAGGGTTTACATGGTGTGTATAATGGTTGACATGGTATCAGTGAACTCAAGTCATTATTTTAAGCCTTCATTCTCACTAGCATGTAAGAAATTGAATGATGTAAACCCATACTCACCTGATTTCTTACCTTAGATAGTGTCCAACATATGGAATACAAGCTTTTGAATTCATCAGTTAACGAGGATCATATATTCCATTTCCCTCAAGATGACTCTTATAATATAACATTAGGGTCAACTAAATATGGTTCTCATTGTACGTTGTATATTACGTGTCCTTCTTGGCCAATACTCACTTTTATGAGGGTGGGGTGCTTTTCACTACCCATTATGGCATGGTTAGACAGCCATAAAAATGTTAGATAAGTCACAAGTTTAATTCAGTAATGTTGTTATCATTGAAATACTTTATTAAGAATTTCAAATTGAAAAATAAATGTTTTTGTCTATACTCAATGAAATTAAATCTTTTTACAGGCCATGAACAACATATTAGTGTAGAATCCAAACATTTATTCACCCATGGGGTGCACTTGACTTGGGGAAGTAATTGGGTAATGAAAGGTATGGCCAGGTGTCAACCTATTAGTTTAGAAGCCTAAGTGGATCTCTTTTGTTTAAAATGGACAACATTTTAAGTACATAAGGAAAACTGACCAAACACATTCGGTTTCTGTTGAAACTTTATGAGAATGATCCATGGGTCATATGTGACGTGTACGAATCAACCCCGCCTCAATCTGAGACGCGGTGTGGCCAGCACCACTCGAAGTGTCTTCCTTTTGTTTCAAAAGGACGTCATTTTAATTGAAAAACATCAACTGGCATACGGAAAACCAACCAAACGCATTCAGATTCTATCAATACTTTAGAACAACGATCCATGGGTCATATGTGACGTGTACGAGTCAACCCCGCCTCAATCCGAGGCGCGGTGTGGTCGGTATCCCTCCAGGTGTATGTATTTTGTTTAAAATGGACATCATTTCAGGTAAATATATATGGTATACAAAAAACCGATCAAATTATGAATTGACTTCCAGATTCCACATATAATTGTCATCTAAATATTAAATTGAATTCTAAATGAATTATGTATGTTTATAATTACTTTATGAATTCTAATTTAATTATGGATGTGTATAGTTCCAGAATTATATGTTAAATGTGTATGAATTTTTTCTTTATATGTATGTGTTAGTTGGATATTGCAGGTACAATAATTGTATATGTATGTGTTAGTTTATGGTAGGTACAATAATTGGATTGAAAATGAGAGGGAACCCACAAAACGAGACCTGGTGGGAAAATTGCAGAGCTGCTGGGCAAATTGCCGAGCTGTTGTTCAATTTGACCAGCATAGGCTATGACAACGGTTTGAAACCGTTGGCATAGCATCTCTGGATTTTGTTTTACCAAAGGTTCCATGAACCATTGGTAAAACACTTTTCCCAACTGTTTAGAAACCACTAGGAAAGAAGAGACCTTGGGGTTTTCCCAACGGTTTGTCCAAACCGTTGGGAAAAACTTTTCCAAATTTCTCCAGCCTATCCCAATGGTTGTAAACCGTTGGGAAAAGCTTTCCCAATGGTTTGGCAGAACCATTGGGATAGGGTAATTTTTCTCCACCCTATCCCGACGGTTCACTATAAACCATTAGGAAAAGCTTTCCCATCGGCTTACATCCCTATGGTTTCCAGAACCGTTAGTATAACATATACCAATGGTTCTACAGCCTTTCCCAACAGTTCTAAACTATTAGGAAATACTGTATTTCCAGTAGTGTCTCTTACCCATTCACACCTCGGACGGAAGGGGTTGAACTCTTGCATCAAACAATTGAGCATCCAAAGGGAGGATTGAATGGTAGAATGTTTGGAAATGTCTGAATGGACCAACACACGAAGAACTAGCCGAACTATGTCTCGACTGAGAACATTTAAGTTGTATATGTTGTTGTAGAGGCTAAAATTGAGGAGTTGGAACATGTAGGCCGCACAAAGGTTTCCCATCAATGTAGACTCTTGAAAACATAACCTAGACATGTAGTTCCGACCTAGGGTGAAACATAGGAAAAGCCCTTCGTGGTATTTTCCTCTTCGCCTATACACAACCTATTGTGTTGTGGCTATGCAATAGTAAATGGAAGCATTCCCTTGATAGGTGCGGAGAATGTCCGGACTGTTTTTCACTTCATATAGTTGTTTACACATTTTTCACAAGTTTGCGAGAGGTAGGTACTCCTCTTCACAGATTTTGATCACAATAATCTCCAGTACCTCTACAAGAAGAGATAACATATGGGTTTGTCCTTCCATCTGAAAATTTATTATAAAAGTTCACTTAGGGATACTCATTAAAAAGTATAATCGATGAAAGGATAAAAAAAGAATAGACAACAAGTTATATTCTTATATAACCGCTGGATCAAAAAGTAAAATAGGGCTAACGGTTTCCCCAACCCCCAATACACGAATCCCCAAAACTAGTTAAAAGCTTTTAATCTCCTAGAACCATATGCAAAACTAGACACACGTCACTCTCGAAGTCCCTTTACTGGGAATACCACCAATTCTAGGGTGCTGACGACCTCAGGTGGACTCCTATGGTAGTATTCAACTGCTTGATTTCATAATCCTAGACACACTACAGACAACTAGGGTCGAATCTGTGCTTAAATCACTCAGGATTCTATAGAGAGGCACGAGAAGTGTGGAGGTCAGAATTTTTAGTGTGGACTAAATCCCTATAATTCCCACACACCACATAATTCATGAAGATTATGATGTCGTAAAGTTCTTTGTACATACTAAAACTCAGGATCTGGAATAGGTAGGTCGCTCGATGGTCCCCATCCAAAGAAACTTCTAGAAATTTACCCACGACTAGGTAGTTATCAGCCAAAGTGAAACATAGAAAAAGAGCTTCATGATACTTCCCTCTTTTCTTATATGCAGAAAATTGTGCATATTCAATACGGTAATAGACCAGATTGATTCCTTGGTAAATATGGAGAATGTTCGGATGATTCAATACTTGATGGAGTAGTTTACAAGTCAGACGTATGTTGGCATAGGGATGGTCCTCTTCGGAGCATGTCTTGACAATTATAATCTCTAATAGCTCGGTAGTTAGTGATAAAATATTGGATGGTTGACTCATATCTTCTATCTGAAAAGTTTTAGTAAATCAACTTTCAGTATGGAAAATCTGTTTTAAACAAAGTTGTATTATTTTAATATAAAAACATATCAAAACAGAGAATACAACATCATTCATTTAGACATGATTTATAAAACTCAAGATATAACACAATATCTTACTCCCTTTCACATAACAGTAGTATGGAATTCCTAAAGTCCTCTAAGATGATTCCGCATAGATTCCACCGATGATGGGGATTTACCCAGTTTTTAGACAAACGGATCCCCAAAGTGATTCCAAATTCCTCTATCTCCTTGGTCCAGATGCAACGTTTGAAACTAGGATCAACCGCATGTGGATATCAAGAATTCTGATTGAATGAAACATGTCAGTTATCAAGTCGAGAAACATCAATATGAACTTGATTCCGATTATGGAAACAGGTAGTCTTGTTCTCAAGGGCTTCAAAGTCCACAACTTGGCCACAGAGTCCGTAGGTCAAAATCTGACATAGATATGATGCCCGGAAGTCGCCCCCCTGTTCAGCCTCCTCAAAGTCCTTAAGAGAAAATAAATTATTTCTAGGGTAAAACATTTAAAGATACCCTCTATGTATTTACCCTGTCATACATAGAATGTGAATTGCGCGCTCATCATGAGGTAAACGACAAAACCTGCACCATGGGGAAGTTGGAGTACCCGAGGCGATTTGGATACTCGGTAGATGGTTTTGCATGATAAACGAATATTTTCAAAAGTCTCATAGTTTTCTAAACATGATTTTCCCACTATGGTCTCTAATAATTCTCTTAAAAGAGACAAAAGACAAGTACCTTCATCCTCCATCTGAAAATTAAGAAAACATCGCTCTTAGTATTGTTTATGTATGTTTTTCATTGTTCATTTCTGGTTTCCAAAGTTATCCAAAACAAATCCTCTGAGGAAAATTTACCTTAAACTCCCTCATAATGTCTTTTAAGGAAAATTTAAATTATCCTAAGAATATCCCATGAGAGTGTCTTAACCAAGAGTGCAGCAAGGCCCGTTGTTGTGTACTAGTTCCCGTTCGATTCTAGCTCAAAGCGGTGGTTTCGGGTTTTACCCCTAGATACATTTGTGCCAGAGCCGCCTATACCTGATCGTATCCAGATAGGGATGTATTGTTTGAAAGATCCACATAATCTATTCCATACCAAAATACCAGGACGTTCTTGTAAGTTTATCCTCAAATGTTACCTTAGGGATTTGTTCCCTACTATATATTTCCAACTATAGTTTCCAAGTTTCCTACTAAACTTCCTCTGATACCAACTATAACACCCCGACCCCTCTAGGCAAGAGCCGGTGCATTACTTGTTATATTAGCATGGTTAGAAGGAATGAAAATCACAAAGGAACGACCATTTTAGTAGTCTTGAAGAAACTAGATACATAGATGTAACTAAAATTACATTGTAAAAGGTTACAAAGTATAATACACAACAAAAACTAAAAACGTCATCCCCAGAAACTCAATAAAAGATCATATCTTAATCACCTGTTGAAGGAAGACAATGAAAGGGGTGATCTAAAATTCTCTATAAGGGTTAAAAATAGTGGAATCATGAGTACAATAATAAGTGAATCGCAATCTATCTAACATAATCAATATGGAAAAGTGAATAAATAAACAACTAATGCCATTAATAAACTGAGAATGAAACTACACCCATAAATTTTTTCATAGTGAAAACCTCATGGATAATAAAAACTGATAATGAATAATGAGAATGCTTATTAACTGGACGTCATGTATCTGGCACATGAACCATAATACCTTAAAACGGTTTAGTTCTATGGGTAGTAACTCGTCTAATTTTTGGAAACAAACTCGAAGGGTCTGTCGCCAAACTGTTTTGTCTCATGAGACCTACTGATGCATCGAGGGGATGTAGTGGGCCCCACCCACCTCTAAATCCAATAATTCATTATAAATAGATTCAACACAAGAGAAATATACCTTTTCAATATCCATATAGAGTAGAGTATACAGATTTATCAACATTTCCACAGTCAAAACAATATTCAAAATAAATACCATATGTAAAATGGTATACGACTTAGACAATAATAATATACATGATATGAGAATATGGATATTTAAATGGAATATACTTTAAATTTAAAAGTGATATCAAATAGGAAGTAGGTACACCACATAAGAAAGAGTAGGTGCATAATTACTAAGCAAGTCACAACGAAGTGAAAATTGAGACAAAGCTCATTACCGTGTCGTATTCAATTGAGTTGTATGACAAAGAGTTAAGAACCAACAAAAGAGTCATAGAATACAATGAATATAATGAGAACCATGATAACATATGTCAACTTTCAGTAAACCTATACCACATATAATATATAAGAGGTGAACAATGAAGATCCCACAGAATTGAAAGTGAGATGAGAAAAAACCTCTTACAAACATTTTGTCAAGTTATTGAGTGTTATTTCTAGGTCTTAATGAGAGATAAATGTTGTCCCATTATTTATATGTCAAAATGAAAGTATGGGAGAGTTGAGAAACCATACCGCATCATTAGATATTAAAAAAAAATCCCACAAGATAGGGTGGATTCGTGAATAAAAGTGAGAGAGATGATCCCTTACGAAAAACGTATCATTAGATTGAGGAAAAATAAATGACATAATTATGTGTGAAAAACATAATCCCACACAATAAAAGTGGATATACAGAATAAAACAATCATAGGTCATTCACACATATTATTAGAACAATTTAACCAATGAAATAGATGTTTAACTCGAAGAATGAAAATTGAGTTAAGCAATCCCTTACCTTATGCTTGAAGGTGTTCTTGACTTGTTATTAAAGACCTGAATAAAAAAATTAGTATTATTAATTCATATGTACAGAACCTCTTTTATATGTAAATTATTTATTGTAATCTTTTTAGTTCATTCTAGTATTGTTTTATTGGTTATAAGGTTCAATTTTATTGTTCGGGGATCATTTGTTTACTTGGTTTTAAATGATCGGTTCACTCATATTCAAGTTTGGATAAATATATAAGATGAATGTGGTTGTCCAGAAATGAATTTATAAACTATTAATGAACATCCATGAGATTAAATGGTTTTAAATCTAATTTGTTTTACTTATATTGAAGTCTAATTTATATATATATATATATATATAACCTTAGTGATAACCGTTTTGGTTAATCGGTGGGTTTGATTATGATGAACATGTTGTGCTTTATAATTTAATACCATGTGTAAAAAATTATTACAGAACTATAAATAGGATATATATCATAATAATATGGTTCAACCATAACACAAATAGTTTGTTGACCAGAATTAAAGATAATAATAGAAATCGATAAACCGTTTTCCTTGAATGTGCTAAATTAGTACATCTCAAACATGCTTTCATTTATTTCAAATAGAAGTGGGGAAAGGGGAGAAGATAATGGAATATATACCATTAGAATTAAAGAAATCCAGTACATGTATGTTTCTGGATATATCATACTATTTTGTTGAAGGTAGGTGAGATGAGAAACAAAAATAAAAGAACTCAAAATAAAAGAAGGGATTTGAAAGAGGAATTTACCTCTTGGGACTTCCTCCTTTGAGAACCTTTTAAGGGGAGAAGTTTTTGTCTTTTTATGAGACCAAAGATTTATGGATGTGGGGGAGGAGGTTGGGGAGGTATGTGGATAGAATGTGGAGAAGGCACAAGGCTTGAGAGGAGTGAAAGGAAGGGGGTGAGGGAGGGTTTTTATAGTAAAGGAGTGAGGGGATTTCTTAATATAAAACTCATTAATTTGTTATTTCCTCTCAAGACTACCAATAGTAAGTATTCCATGAACAAGAACAGTAATATATGCATGTGAATTTGAACCAATTGGGCTTACATAAGCAGATCATCATCAATGTATCAATTAATCCATTATTTAGTATTTATTGTGAATTATCAGATTTTACTATTCATCAAAAATTCAACTATTTCCTAAAAATCCCAAAAATTTACCCTAACCATTTATCGATGTTTAGAATCCAAAAATGAAGTCCATTTTCAAAAATAATTATCTATATATGATTAATTAAATATTTAATTAAATCATTATTTAATTGAAATATAAAAACACTTAAAATATTTATCTTCATTTTTCAGGTGCCTAAATTCATTTATACATTCAGGGGTGTGGATACCATTCATAAGAGTCATATTTCTATTCATAAGGGTAAGTTAATATTCATAAGGGTAGGTTACTATTAAAAAGGGTAGGTTACTATTCACCCAAAATTAAGTTAATTCTATCAGACTCTAAATATTACCCTGAACACAACCATGTATGTCAGATTTTCAAAATTCACATCATAGAAGTGAAAAAATTAGGTTTACTTAGCTAGATTACAAAAAATTGGTGTTTGTAGAGACTTAGTGATCTATACATTCTATAATAAATCTATTTGAAAATTCTTGGGGTGTTACACTCTCGGCATATCTTCAACCATATCTCTGAGAGTCTTCACTTCATCACTCAGATGTTGGTTCTCAGTTCTGGCCTCTTGAATTTAATTATGCATTTTTAGCTGAATCTTCCATATGATCTTATCTAAAAAAAGGAAAATGACTCTTTAAATTTGGTTTTTTATTGGAGTAGGATGAGTGTTCATGAGATTTTTAACTCCAGCCAATAAATTATCTCCAAAGGATTTAAAATTATTATGAGTCACAAAAGTAAAAGGTTCTTGTGAAGTAACTAGGAAATTCATACAGTGTATCCACTATGATTTGATCAACTACATTTGAAATTTCAACACTTTCCAGATTAGGGTGGTGCTCCCCCTCAACAAGTGCATCTCTCACAGGGATAAAAGATTTAGTTCTTTGATTTATTTCCCAAATTTCATCCCCAATAGCTTCACCCATGTCTTTTCAAGACAACTGAAAGGCTTGATACATTCTTTCCTCAGTAGATGGGATAATCTCGGGAAAAACTTGTTCCTCTAAGTGTTCCTAAAAAGTAGCTTCTTTCCCAAGAGAATGATATTCTTATATATTCTCTTTCAGAATAGATATTTCCTTTACATTAACAAAATACTCTTCTCTAGAAGTAGGTTATTCTTCCAAAACAGTAGTTCTTTTAGGAATAGGTACTTCCTTATCAGCTATGACTTGAGAAACAGGTCCACTATCTTATATATCGAGGAAAGTTTCCCCTATAAGTGCAAAAACGTATTATAATTCCTCCTCAACAGGATAGTAAAAAATTTAATCTAGTTATAGAACAGTATCATAAATGTTCATTGGTTATGAAGAATGCTCAGTTGGGTTGAACTTTTCATAAACCCTGCCATTATCCTCCACCCATACATTTCTCCATGGATTCCAACTGATTTTTATTATTTTGACTGTAAACTTTGAGATATAAAATTCATAGTCCTTAATTAATTATTTATATGGTCCAAACAATCCTTTAGCATGAATCATAATAGAGTTTAATCTGGAGTATAATAATGAGTTTGAATTTGAGGTTGTCTTTATCAACTCAAACATATGATTAATAACATACTTACATAGGTTAATCATGTGTACATTCTTCATAATATGTATTAAAAATACATCTTGATACTTGAGTAAAGAAAAATATCCTTTTCTTGGACTAATCAGATTCTAAATAAACTTAATAAATAATATGTTTTCACCATATAGTTCAACAATAATAGCTCTTCTCTATGTTTTATTTCTAGTTAATATTCCCAAGGATTATTCTATTACAAAGATCTCACTTAGAGGAGGAGGACCACTCTGATAGTCCTAAAAAATTCCCTCATGAGGTATACCTAGGAAATCATCCCATAACCTCAATGAAAAGGTACATCTTTGGCCATTGATCCAGCTTCTCACAATAAAACCATCATCTATATCAAATGATAATTGAACGAACTGATAAAACGTAGCAACTAGCATTTGGTAAATTAGAATTACCTCTTTTGTGAATCAATCCTACTATACCCGCTCTTTTAATACTTTTAGCACAAGATACTTACATGAAAATAGCTACTTAGGGTAGATTTCCTTTTCTGGCACCACTATTCTATCAACAAGGTTCGGATTCAGAGTACATCTGGGTAGTATTTTTGGTGTTCTTTTCATTTTCTTCTGAGATCTGCGCTTCTTAGAAGTTGAAGAATATGGGTGCTTCATCATGGACATTAAACAAAGGTTAGAGAGAGAGAGACAGAGAACAGAAGGGTTGAAGGAGGGATTACATTTTGAGATAAGAGAGCTCGGGTGAATAAATGAGTGAAACCTCTTTCGTTTTTATCATTTAGGGATATGGAGAGTTACACATTTAAAAGTGTGGGAAAGTAAAACAATAAAATAATCAATCATCGTGATATCAGTTATAATATATAAATGAAATGAAAAGAAGTTATTACAGTGAGACAGTAATGGGTTTTCATAGTGAGACCATAATAGATTTCCACGGTGAGACCATAACATACTTTCACTATATCATCTATACTATGTGAATTCAAAATGGTGAGGCCATATTGTTTGAAATAATATGTCCCAAACTGTAATTGAGATATAGTAACTGTGAGACTATAAAAATGAAACAAAAACATTAAGATAGTAACTTCTAGAACCGTGTGAGTGAGATAGTACTTCTAAGAAAGTGCATCGTGAAACTATAAACTGTGAAACAATAAGTTGTGAAACAATACACTTACTACTTAAGATTTATCATTACCAATCACATATGATGTAATATATTCTTTCATAATTTAATGGTTTGGGGAATATATCAGTGATATGATATTTAGTTCTAATGAATTCCAAAGTGATATCACCTTTTTGATAATGGTCTCTCAAAAAGTGATATATTACATCAATATGTTTTATCCTAGAGTGTGAAACATGTTTTTTTTGAGATTTTAATATCACTTGTATTGTCAAAATTTATAGGTGCATGCCTGAATTGATATCCATAATCTAGTAATGTGTGTTTCATACGCAAAATTTGTTTACAACAACTACCAGAAGCTACGTACTCAACATCGGTAGTAGATAATTCAATAGAGTTCTGTTTCATACTACACCATGATTAGAGTGACTTTCCAAAAAAGTGATATGTTCCAAAGGTTCTTTTTCTATCTAACTTACATACATTGAAATCAGCATCAGAATAACTAACTAACTCAAATGATTGTTTTATGGGATAGAATAATCCTAGATATGGTGTATTATTGAGGTATTTGAAAATTTTATTAAAATCATTTAAATGATATTCCTTAGGGTTTTCTTGAAAAGAAGCACACATACATAAACTAAACATAATGTCAGGTCGGATATCAGTTAAGTTGAGTAAGCTTCTAATCATTCCTCTATAAGTGTTTTGATCAACAAATTTTCCATCTTCATCAAGATACACACATACAAGTAGTAATCATTAGAGCGTCACTAAATTTAGTTCTATCAATGAAAAAATATTTTTGAAGATCTGTAGTATATTTTCTTTTATTTAAAATAATATCATCATTATTTTGAAAGACTTGAAATCCAATAAATAATTTTAGTTCACCCATTAATCTCATTTCAAATTCATTTCGCATCATTTTATAAATTTCAATACATAAAGATTTTTTTGAATATCAAAAGTTAATATCATCAATATAAATTTGAACTACTAAAAAATCATTGGAAATTAGTTTTATAAAAAGTTTAGGATTATCTATACAATTTGTAAAACCATTGAAAATATGAAAAGTACATAATCTATCATTCCAAGCACTTGGAGCATATTTTAAACCATATAAATCTTTTGATAATTTAAAAACATGATTTGGAAAATGAGGATTTGTTAAACTAGGTGTTTGATCAAAAAA
Organism: Viscum album; assembly: GCA_963277665.1. Lineage (NCBI taxonomy): Eukaryota > Viridiplantae > Streptophyta > Magnoliopsida > Santalales > Viscaceae > Viscum > Viscum album. The sequence continues at coordinate 74,224,068 of OY728166.1, read as the reverse complement.
TACATACATATCTATATAGCCATTTAGGAATGCACTCTTAACATCCATTTGTTATAGTTTGAAATTAAGATGTGTAGAATAATCTAGAAGGATTATAATGGCTTGAAGTCTTACATCTGGTGCAAAGGTATCTTCATAGTCAATTACATATTCTTGATTATTTCCTTATGCAACCGATCAAGACTCGTTTCTAACTATGTTACCAGATTCGTCTACTATATTTCTAAAAACCCACTTAGTGCCTATGGTAAATGTGTCTTTAGGTCTGTCAACATGTTTTCAAACATTTATCCTTTCAAATTGATTATGTTCTTCTTGCATAGCCATCACCCTAAACTCATTATTGATAGAATCATAAATGTTTTTAAGTTAAATTTGTGACAAGAAGAATTGATGTTCAACCTGATTTCTAAGAGAATATCTTGTTTGAGTTACATTATCTAAATCTCCTACAACAACATGTAAAGGATGGTTTTTAAGGGTTCTAACAGATCTAGAAAAAGAAGGACTAGTTATTTCAGGTTCTTAAACTAGTTTGGGTTCATTATGACTTGAATCTGATGAATTTTTAGAATTGGATGTTTTCACAGATTCCATTACAAGATGGTTTGTTGATTTTGAATTAATGTCCAGATTTGACACATCATCCTCTAGGTTCTCTAGAGTGGCCTAAGGCTCATGTGGATCTATCTCATCAAATTTTACATGGAAAGACTCTTCCACACATTTAGTTCTTTTTTTAAACACTCTATAGGCTTTAATAGAGATTCAATATCCTATAAATATTCCTTCATCACTCTTGGATGAAAATTTTGTCATGATTTTCCTCAGTATTAAGGATATATACTTCGCAACAAAAAACATAGAAGTATCTTACTTGGGGTTTTCTATTATTCCATAACTCATATGGTGTTATTTTAATAATGGGTATAATCAACACTCTATTAATTATATAGCATGTTGTATTTACTACTTCAACCAAAAAAAAATAGGTAAGTCATATTCACTAAGAATTGTTCTTGAAATCTCTTATAATATTCTATTTTGTCTGTCTAAAATTCCATTTTTATGAGGTGTTATAGGGGTAGAGAAATTATGACTATAGACATTTTTTGAGCAAAAGGATTATGACTCTGGATTTTCAAACCCATAGCCCTGATCACTTCTTAAGGATTTAATAATAAGTCCACTCTGATTTTCTATAGTTTTAAAATATTTGAGGAAATGTGATTTGGCTTCACTTTTGTGAGATAAAAATAATGTCCAAGTATATCTAGAAAATTCATCTACAATAACATAAACACAGTTCTTCCTTTTTAAACTAGAAACTCTAGATGGTCCAAACAAATCCATGTGAACTAATTTGAGAGGTTGGAAAGTTGACACTTCTTTCTTTGGTTTGAAGAAAATTTTGTGTTTCTTTTCCTTTTAACAAGGATTACACACTTTATCATTTGGAAACATAAGTTTGGGTAGATCTTGGACTAAGCGTTTTCTAGTTATCTTTCTAAGGGAGTGAATATTACAGTGTTCTAGTCTCCTATGACAAAGCCAAGACTCTTTATGAAATACATATAAACATGAATCATTTTGAGAAACTAAAGAATCTATGTTAATTGAGTATAAAATTTCATTTATCAATGTGAAAAAACTAATTCATTTTTATAATTAAAAACATTGAAAGAATCATTTTCAAATTTAACATGAAATCCATCATCACATAGTTGTGAAATACTAAGCAGATTATATTTCAATCCATCAATAAAAAGTAATTTTGAAATTAAAACTAAGTTAGAGTTACATATTTGGACAAGGACAATGATTTTTTCCTTTGGCATTATCACCAAAGATGACATGTCCACCATCAATTTTTATTAAGTTCTCAAAGCATGAATTATATCTTCTCATGTGTCTTGAACACCCACTGTCCAAGTACTATAAGCTTTTACATGATCACTTTTAGAAATTTTCCTACAAAATAGATAAATAAAAAAAATTCTTTGGTACCCATATTTTTTTTGGTCCAGTAATATTAGTGACTAGTTCTTTAGGAACCCAATTACTCCTCAAAGGTTTCATATAAGAATTATATAGAGTACTTGAAAACTAAACTCTATTTGGTCCAAAAAAGATTGAAACAATAGAGAGTGTATCAAAACCTGAACTATAAAAATGTTTTCCTGAAAAAGGAGTAAATCTATATGTCCTAGATTTATAAACAAAATTGGGTTTTTCAAAATTTATTTTAACACGATGATATCCAATACTAGTAGTATATTTTGGAGCAATCTGTTTACCAAGAATTTTTACCAAAGTATCTTTTCCATTACTAAAACTTTCAAGGTCCTTTTTTCAATTTCTCATTACATAGCTTTAGTTCATTGTTTTCATTGAGTAATTGAACATTTTTCTCTCTTTATACAGTATGTTCATATTTAACAGTTGAAATAAGATCATACTATTTCTTTAAAGACTTGTATTTATCTTTTAGTTCATTACATGTCTCTTCAAGCATATTAAAGTACTAAAACATTTCTTCCTTAGAAATATTCTTAGAATAAGTTTCATCTATAGAATAATTATAATTTTGTATAGGAGATTCCAGTTTTACCTCATATGTGTTTGTCATAAAACATATATTGTATTTGTTAGCCTTTACATCAGGTGAATATTCTGAATCACTTGAACTATCCTCATAATCACTCCAGGTTGCTTTTATTTCATTTTTATACCTTCTATATTTGTCCTCATATTTATTTTTTTACTTGATCTTGGTATAGTCAGACTTTATATGTCCCTTTCACTTATATTAATAGCATACTATCACATTAGACTTGTCACTTATTTTCCATTTTTTCTTCCAACTTCCCTTTTGATAATATCTTCCATGGATGTTAGGATTTATAAAAAAAAATCTTCTTATAAAATCTCTTAAACCTTCTGGATAATTGAGGAATCTTTACATCACTGTCTATTAATGATTTTTCAATACTATAACATTCTATAAAGACTTACAATTTCACATTTTCTTTGTGATTAGAAGTGGTGGTCTTAAATGCAACAGATTTTCATTTGGGTTCATCCTCCTCTTCCTTGTTGACATTAAGATCCTCTTCATACATCATTAGTTTTCCAATGAGTTCTTTTTTAGGTAACTTGAGGATGTCTCATGACTCTCTAATAGGTAAAGCGGTTCCTCCCTATCTATCAACTAGGCATTTGAGAATCCTCATGATTTGTTCTTTGGCAGTGACTTCTCTTCCAAAAGAAATCAGTAAGTTAAATATTTCATTGAACCTGAGATACATGTCAGAAATATGCTCATCAAGTTTCATTTTAAAGTTATAATATTTAATATTATAAGTATTAAGTCTCATTTCTTTCACACTAGAAGTTCCTTCAAGTGAGACATACAATGCATCCCAAATTTCAGGGGCATTTTTACATGCATAAATTCTGTTAAATTCATAATCTCCTAAAGAGAAATATAAAGCATTCATGGATTTGAAATTTTTATGGTAGGAAGTCTTGGTTGGGTCATTTCAAGTGATTCTATCAGTATAAGGAATCATATACACATCTAAAATTGAAGACCAAATTTCAAAACCTATACTTTCTAAATGCATTTTCATTTTAATTTTCCATTGGGAATAATTGTTTCTATTAAAGTATGGTGGTCTATTTGTTGAAGCGCCATCCAATATATTATCCATAATATAGAAATACTTTTAAAGATCTAGAAATTTAGAATTAATAGAAATTAACAGATCATTAAAGTACAAATAAAATCACTGTTGAATAGTTTAAAAAATAGAGTCTTAATAGGAATAAAAAACTCTTATAATACCAAATTTTGGTTGGAGTAGAGTAATTAAGATGGGGGGGAGAATTTATTATTTAAAAAAAATTATATTTGAAATGTTTTCAAAAATGGTTCCCCAATAATAATAAATACAGCCTAGTTAGTCAAGGTAATATGGTTATGGAAGTTTGACTATTCAAATAAATTCTCAAAAGAATGGTTATTTATTAGTAATCTCAATATCAGTTATTGATATTACTTTTGAAGCTGTTATAATAATGAAATAATATTATAACATATATCCAAGACTAACTATCCAATTAAACCTAGTTTTTATTTAAATTATACAATAAATTAGAGAAAAATAAATTAAACAACACGGTAGATATAAAACAAGTTGTTCAGTCTCAAGTTGAGACCTAATCCACCCCACTAGGTAATCACCTACCACCAATCTTTTTATATTAATAAACATGATCCACACCCTAGATCGGGGTAAGCAAAAGTGCATAGGACTGTCCGAGTCACATGACCTCTTCCATAGTTCTTCATGGGTATAAACAACATGTTCACACCAGGACCTCTTCCAAACATATCCATGGGAGTAAAAAAGTGTAAAAACTATTTGATAGGAAGGATATCTTGTATCCTTATGTTTAGTGCAGGGGATAGTGTTTGTTTTAATACAGACACACACACACACACTGCTAAAAGCTAAAAAAACTACACAACAGATAATAAATGATGAGATAAGGTTAGAAATTCCTTGAGAGTTATTATATGAAGCTCTGTACTTCTAGGATGAAGCATATGAAATTATTAAGTCCTCTTGCGAGAAACATAGTATCGGAAGTCTGGTGCTCTAGTTTCCAGTTAGACCTGGATCATGTTCTTTGTAGAGTTTGTATTGAGATGATTTTATTTACTCAAGTATATGGTATCCCAACTTTATGATTCTTGAATTCTTCGTCTGTTCTTCAGATGTATCTTGTTGCATGTGTCAGTTCTTTCCTCAAGAATTCTCACGATTCTGCTACTCTATCACCCCTACTGTTTTTGGGCCATGCTTTTCTTTTTATTCATGGATTGTAGGTGTTGGAGCTGATATGATGCATGTATTATTCACCTCGTACCTCGTACTATCAGGTGACATGTCTACAAAGAAATATTAATTATGTCAGTGCATTTAAAAGACTCAAATATGACTGTAAGAAATTAAATTGAAAACGAAAAAAATTAAAGAACAGTGTCACAGTCTATCTAGAAATGGTGTCACTTGGAAATGGTGTCACCAAGAAACAGTGTCTTCTTTTTTTCCTTTGAGCAGTGAGACAGTTATGATGGAATAATTGATTGGAGATCAGGAAATGGAATATCAGATACAGTGTTGTTGGGTCGGAACAAACGCGAAAATAATGGCAAGAGGGGGGTGAATTGCCTTTTAAAAAAAGATTAACAAATTAAAAATCAAAGTTGAAATGCAGCGGAAATAAAGGAGGCAATCACACAAGAAATTGATAACGGAGTTCGGCCAAAACCCGGCCTACGTCTCCGCTCCCAACTCAACCGTTGAGAGATTCCTACCGCTTGCTTTTCAATGTTTTTAGCAAGAAACCCACTAGGCTTTGAGGTAGCACTAGGACCTATTACAGCTTGCTTTTATTGGTTGAGCAAGAACCCACTTGCTTTTAATGGTTTAGCAAGAACCCACTAGCCTTTTTAACGGGTGAAGGCTAGCTCACCGAAAACTCAAGCCTTTTAAAAGGAAAGGCTTGACTAACCTCTTCACACCTTAGTGGTGGTGTGAGAACCCAAAAGAAAGGGGGATGAGAAAAGGTTTGGGGTTTGTAGGCACAAACCCAATTTTATGCTCAAAATAAATAAAACAATAAAAACCGTATTTTGAGAAGCCTTGGGCGCCTTTGATTGGATGGAGATGTTGTAGGCCGCTTCCAAGCTTCTTTGGAGGAGCTCCTTGGATGTGGAATTGGATGGAGCACTTGGGGTTCCCTTGGGGAAATGCACCGGAGGTACGCCAAATGATGGAAAATGTGTACGTTGGCTTCACAAGTGTTCCGGTTAATGTCCGGGGCTTCCTTGGCCTTTATTTATAGGCATGGAACCCATGGGGAGTCTTCGGAGCCGTTGGAGAAGTCTTCGGAGCCGTTGGAGGCCAAAAGAAGGTTGACTAGTCAAAGCCAACGGCTAGTTTGACTGGGCTACCGGCTGGCCGGTACAGTCCCACCGGTTGGCCGGTGTTTGCAAAAAGGAGGAGGGATTCTGTCCAGGTGCCACCGGCTAGCCGGTGGTGAGGCCACCGGTTGGCCGGTGGCAAGACAGTGGCTTTCCATTCTGTGCAGGTGCCACCGGCTGGCCGGTGCTGAGGCCACCGGTTGGCCGGTGCTGAGGCAGTGGCTGAGACTGTTTGGAGAGGGTGCCACCGGCTGGCCGCTGGTGTGACATCGGTTGGCCGGTGGTCAGGACAGAGGAATCCCTCTCGTCCAGTTCTCCATCGGCTGGCCGGTGGACTGAATTTCAGTCCACTTTTGACTTCTTCTTGGCCAAAGACCTTGGCAACCTTTTGCCTATCAACACAAACACTTAAAACAAGATTAGTAAAATAAGAGGGTGATTGTGATCATGAAAATCAAACTACGAGGGGAACGAGAGGTACAACAATCTCCCCCTATTTTGATAATCACAATCACCAAAACAATTAAAGTAAAAACAAACATTGAAAGGAAATGCTAAGCATGATGAAAAGGATTCTCCCCCAATCAATCAAGAAATTTCTCCCCCTTTGTGATTATCAAAATAGCACGGGGCATAAAACTTGATTGAGGGAAAAATTGAAAATCAAGATTTTAAACCAGTTGAAAATAATTCCAATTGTTGAAAATTTTGAAATGAAAATTGAATAACAGTTTGAATTGAAAGTTTTGAATCAAAAATTGAATAGAAAATTTTGAATTGAAAATTTTGAAACCAAGAGTTGAATTTGAAAGTTTGAATCGAAAATTTTGAATTGAAAATTTGAAATGAGAATTTTGAATGAAAATTTTTAATTCACAAAATGGCTTAAAAGAACCTAACTCCCCCTAAATAAAGACAATAAATCCCCGGGGATAGGAAATAAATTTTGGCCCGGAGAGACTCGCAAGAAGGGATTTTTCAATCCATACTTGTCTCATAGCGGGTCTTCTCCTATAAAACTCGTCACTATAGTAAATAGACTTGGGTTGGCCGTACCGGGCATTTTTACAATTACACTCATAAATGAGGTGCCCGGGTTTTTTACAATAATTGCAAAATTTGTATTGGGAGCTCCCCCTTACAAAAACAGTTGGAGCATGGGAGGAGGAAGCTATATTGGAATATCCTAGCCCTTGGGTGGTTCTAGAAATTCGTTGGGAACCTAGGATATTGTTCAAATTTTGTTCCCCTTGGGTGAACTTAGCTAGGGTCTCCCTTAGGTCTTTGATGGTTGATTCCATGGAATCAACATTTGGAAAATTTTGGATTTTGAGGGACATATCCTCCTTCTCTTTGAGAACTTGTTCTTTTTCGGAGGAGAGTTTTTTGAAATTCTTTTTCAAAGAAACAAATTTTGAAGAAAGCTCATGAAAACCATTTTCTAATTGATCTCTAGCATATTGGAGATCCTCATAAGAAAGATGATTTAAAGAATTTGAATTTGAAGAGCAAGAGGAGGAGGAGTCGGAAGATGTTACCTCATTACATGCCATTAGGCATTTTGTACCTTGGTCGCTTGAGGAGGAGGAGGAGGAGGACGATGAGGAGGTGTCACTCCATGTCGCCTTGAGGACCTTTTTCTTTCCTTTTTCCTTATCCCGTTTTTTGTTGAGTGGGCAATCGGGATTGTAATGGCCCTTTTCGCCGCACCCGTAGCATTTCACCTTGGGCTCGGATCTTGCGGTGGGTTCTTGCTTTCGCGCCTTGCGAGATTTCTTCTTCTTCTTGTGCTTCTTCATAAACTTGTGCATTTGGCGGGCGAGATTCTCCATTTCCGAGTCGCCGCTTGATGATGAGGAAGATGGGGAAGGAGATGAGAAAGAAGATGAGGAGGAGCTTACTTGCTTTTGTACCTTGAGGGCAATGTTCTTTGGTGTCTTGATTGGTGTGCCCTCCTTTTGTGCTTGCCTCCTCATCGTAATCTCATAAGTCATGAGAGATCCGATGAGCTCCTCTACCGGCATATTTTTGACGTCCTTAGCTTCTTGGATCGCCGTCACATTTGGTGCCCATGAGCTCGGAAGGACCCATAGGATCTTTTTGACCATTGCTTCAGCTGAAACATCATCACCAAGGGACTTTCTCCCATTGCACACGTCAGTAAATCTAGTAAACATTTCAGAAATAGACTCATTTGGATGCATGGAAAAAGACTCAAAATCCTGACGGTACATGTCCAATCGAGTGTCTTTGACTTTGTTAGTGCCCTCATGAGTTACTTCTAAAAGTTTCCAAATTTCATGTGAGGAGGTGCAAGTAGACACTCGATTGAACTCATTTCTATCTAAGCCGCAATGGAGAGCATTCATGGCTTTTCCATCAAGCTCGAAATTTCTAATATCGGCGGGGGTCCATTTGGATTCGTCGGGGGAAGATAAAGAATAACCTTGCATGACAATTTTATAAATTGGATATCCTATACTTCTAAGAAAGGTGGTCATGCGGGTTTTCCAATAATTATAGTCGGTTCCATCAAAAAATGGAGCCCGACCCAATGAAAAGCCTTCGGGGGCGAAAGAGGTTGATGCCATCTAAATGGATCTTAAGTTTGAAACCGGGTTAGGGAATTATTCAAATTACTCCTCTGATACCAATTGTTGGGTCGGAACAAACGCGAAAATAATGGCAAGAGGGGGGTGAATTTCCTTTTAAAAAAAGATTAACAAATTAAAAATCAAAGTTGAAATGCAGCGGAAATAAAGGAGGCAATCACACAAGAAATTGATAACGGAGTTCGGCCAAAACCCGGCCTACGTCTCCGCTCCCAACTTAACCGTTGAGAGATTCCTACCGCTTTTTTTTCAATGGATTTAGCAAGAAACCCACTAGGCTTTGAGGTAGCACTAGGACCTATTACATCTTGCTTTTATTGGTTGAGCAAGAACCCACTTGCTTTTAATGGTTTAGCAAGAACCCACTAGCCTTTTTAACGGGTGAAGGCTAGCTCACCGAAAACTCAAGCCTTTTAAAAGGAAAGGCTTGACTAACCTCTTCACACCTTAGTGGTGGTGTGAGAACCCAAAAGAAAGGGGGATGAGAAAAGGTTTGGGGTTTGTAGGCACAAACCCAATTTTATGCTCAAAATAAATAAAACAATAAAAACCGTATTTTGAGAAGCCTTGGGTGCCTTTGATTGGATGGAGATGTTGTAGGCCGCTTCCAAGATTCTTTGGAGGAGCTCCTTGATGTGGAATTGGATGGAGCACTTGGGGTTCCCTTGGGGAAATGCACCGGAGGTACGCCAAATGATGGAAAATGTGTACGTTGGCTTCACAAGTGTTCCGGTTAATGTTCGGGGCTTCCTTGGCCTTTATTTATAGGCATGGAACCCATGGGGAGTCTTCGGAGCCGTTGGAGAAGTCTTCGGAGCCGTTGGAGGCCAAAAGAAGGTTGACTGGTCAAAGCCAACAGCTAGTTTGACTGCGCTACCGGCTGGCCGGTACAGTCCCACCGGTTGGCCGGTGTTTGCAAAAAGGAGGAGGGATTCTGTCCAGGTGCCACCGGCTGGCCGGTGGTGAGGCCACCGGTTGGCTGGTGGCAAGATAGTGGCTTGCCATTCTGTGCAGGTGCCACCGGCTGGCCGGTGCTGAGGCCAGCGGTTGGCCGGTGCTGAGGCAGTGGCTGAGACTGTTTGGAGAGGGTGCCACCGGCTGGCCGCTGGTGTGACACCGGTTGGCCGGTGGTCTGGACAGAGGAATCCCTCTTGTCCAGTTCTCCATCGGCTGGCCGGTGGTCTTCCTTCGGTTGGCCGGTGGACTGAATTTCAGTCCACTTTTGACTTCTTCTTGGCCAAAGACCTTGGCAACCTTTTGCCTATCAACAAAAACACTTAAAACAAGATTAGTAAAATAAGAGGGTGATTGTGATCATGAAAATCAAACTACGAGGGGAACGAGAGGTACAACAAGTGTTAGGATCACGATGTCTGGTCACGGTGTCTGTTTCACGGTGTCTAGGTCATAGTGTATAGGTCACGATGTCTGGTTGTGGTGTCTACGTCATGGTGTCAAGTTCTTTTTCCAGAAAACCTAAATTGGTGGCAGACTCATGGTTTCTCAAAGTTAGAAAAATATCAGTATATAGAATGAAGCAGTAATATTCACCAAATGAATTATACTTAATCATTAATAAATAAAATAATTATAAAATAAATTAAATATAGTTTACAAAAATCAGTCTTGATTTATAGTAATCAAGATCTTGAGATAATTTATTTGAATCATAAATAAACCATGCACATATACACATGATATGAAATAAATTAAATTGGAGTAACAATTTGTGATAATTAAAACATGATTAAAAAACGAGGAGTCCAAAAATATTCAGATTAAATAAGAGTAACAATTTGTGATCATTAAAACATGATTAAAACATGAGGTTTCCAACAATCTCCAAATTAAACTGGAGTGAAAATTTGAGATCATTAAAACATGATTAATACATGAGGAGTGAAACAGTATCGATAACCATGAAATGTGATTTAGTGGTAAGGGGAATTTGTTTGGGAAAATACATGATTGATGGATAAATAACCCTTAATATGTTTTTAATATTGAGATAATAATGAGAAATTAAGATAATGAGATAATTAATATTGATAATTTTAATTGTATAATATTGATGACTTAGAACTGATTAGTGATTTTATGACAATGTAATTTACCTAGTATTTGTTGGAGTTTAATGTATTTTTTGATTTATAGAATATATTAATTAATCTATCATTTTATTTAAGGATTAATAATAGATTTAGTTTTTTTAGGAATGTATGTTTTAAGTGAGGTTTTATGGTGATTTAGGTTATTAACATTTTTAGGAGAGTATATGATCAAGTTACTCAAATATTAGGTGTGGGACATTAAGAGAAACTCTATGTTTTTTTGGGGAATAATGTTAAGTTATTATTTGGAAATTTAGTGACTCTATTTATAAATTATTGAGGTTTGAATTTTGTAAAAAATGATTTATAAGAGTCCTAATGTTAATTATTTATTGAATATATTATGTTAACCATTGTGTTTTATTGTTGTGGTTTTAGAGATTAATGTAAAATATTTACTGATATTGGATAACTTGTGTTGGACATTTTCATTTTGATAAATATTTATAAATATAAGGAATGGATTTTAAATATTTTATCGAGCTTATGATCCATTAAAAGTTAATTTTAGTACTCCACACATGAAAATTCATATTTAATATTCATCCCATGGAGTATAAGATGAATTAGAAATTTATCGGAGCAGAACTAGGGGATGAAATTATGTTTATTAAATAGAAAGATATATAGTAAGTGTATTTTCTCATGTTCTCTATATTGGTAGTAAAATAATTCCTCAACATTAGGAAAATGATATTTAAATAAAAATTATACCCTTTTATCTTCATTATCAATTAATTTATAGTCTTTTAACCCCTACCTAATTTATGGTTTTTGGTCATTCAGTTTCTTGTGAACATGTTCTCCACTACTCTCTATCATTCCATTAATGGTAGTTTTCTCAGAGAAATACATATTTTGACATCCCAACAATTTTCTCATTTTATTGGAAGCATGTTATGTGTTATATTAGGTAATCCATATGTTTCTCACATCCCCTTTTCAAAGGAAGTAATATTATCCATCAATACGATGTGAGTTTTCAATAAAAGTATTTTCGTATGTTGAACTTTTGATAATTGAGACAAAATCGTGAGGGATGAAAATATTTAGGGGGTGGGGAGGATAACAATACAACCCAATAATTTTTTAAATATTTCTCTTTAAATAAATTGTATTTCTCTTATACTATACTTTACATAAAACAAAAATTTAAACAAACCATGAAATAAACATTATTATTTTAACACGACTATTATAACCTATAAATTAAAATGGGTGGTATGAATATTAATAAAAAATTAATATGTATAAATGTTTTATATAATTTATTTTCATTGATAAATAAGAACAATAGTTTCATTAAAATAATTTTAAGATTCAAAAATAAATTTTCCTCAAAAATGGATTTTATTGCTTTTTTTAGAAAAAATTATAACTAATTCATGTCAATTTTAGAAATTACATTGGATAAAAAAGATATAATTTTTTAAATAACCATATAAAAATTATTTAAGGGTTAAATGTTGAAATTCTTATTAAAATATCAATTTTATAGTGAGTAATTATAAATACTGATTTTTATTGAAAACATACTTTCAATTTCAAGAATTTAAATAGATAAATTTACATTTAAAATAGCTTTAAATGTAAATTAATACATTTATATTATTAATAATCCAATTATGTTCCTTATAATCAATTTTATGATGGATTTTGGTATAAAATCATTCTATACTTAAGAAATGATTTTTTTCTAGAAAACCAAATTACTTCACGTTTTACTGGGTAAATTATAAATTAAATTATAAAATATATTTCTATTGATTTTTATAAATTGCATTAAATATTTTTAATCATAACAATTAATATAATTTAATAGGTTCAAATTAAATCTTTGGTCATTATGAATACTAACCATATTAAATATTTTTACCATGGTAAAATAGGTAAAAAAATATTAAAACCATACAGTAAAACATTAAAATCATAATAAAACATGAATTTAACCTAGTATGTGAGTGTATTTCATCCAAATGTATTATTAAAGAGTTAACTAATTTATTTTAAATCGTTATATTGAAATTTGGAACCCCATATTTACTTTTTTGAAGATAAGTTATATTTTATTCAAACTAAAATTTATTTTGGGATCATTGTGTTTAATGTAATAGTTGTAAGATTACATTTGGTTTTTATTTCTCTAAAATTATAAAAAACATAATTTTGGATTAATTAACCCAAAAAATTCATGTACAAAAATTTCTTACATTATTCATGGTTAAATGAATATAATTATTAAATCAATTTTTTTTTAAAAAACTGTTTTAATTTGTTCTGTGTTCTTATATTAATAGTAATTTATACCACCTATAGAAATTAAATATTATAAAATGGTTTAATAAATTATAATAATCGTGTACAATTTTTTAGAAGTTACATTTTATTTTTTCATATAATTATGTTATCATTTTAATAATTAGAGTTGTCCTGGCTAAGGATAAAATGGGTGTAAAGTTGTTTAACTAGATGATAAGGGTTAAAAATTACCTGAAACATGTGAAAATGTGATTATTTGAGTTTATTTTAACCATATATAATGTTATATTTGAATTTTTGTTTCATTGGTTCTATTTTATTTGATTATGATATACATATATATATATTATTTAATGTTTCATATAATTCCAAGTGTTCCATTTTCCTCTTTATAAAATAATACCACCTCTCATATCTTTTCTACACTTCATGATCCTTCTATATCATTCAAGACATACCACATTACCTTCATATATTCCTACCATATTTACTAAATCTTTTTTTTATTTCTAAAATACTATTACTTCATGTTGTAAATTTTAATCAAAAAGAGGTTTCTCAAAAAAGTGGTATAACTCTTAACCAAGTACTTTAAGTTTAATATTATTCAACCTCCTCTAAATATTAAGTGTTAATTATAAAATAATAAATTAAATATAATAAATATTGTAAATTTTTATTCTGATTTTGGAACAACCATTATAAACCTTCTTTTCATCATATGGAAAAAAGAAATAATCACTCATATGTAGGTATAACTTATCATATCCTTGTAAAAGTGTAGTTAATTTTCCATAATGACTTTTATTTTATGGTTGTATATATTTTAATAATTTTAATATATTATATTTATGATATTATTATGATCCATTAATTTAAAAATATTATTTATACTTCTTTCCTTCTTTTCTTTTTTGAAAATTTAAAACAACATTCATGTGTATGTATGACCGATAGTCTCCACAAATAGTATAATTTTTTTATATCTATAAATTTTTTAGAAAAATATAAATATATATACAATTAATATATATGATATCTTTATTTTGATTGAAATTTCAGAGATAATGGAACCTGGATCAATGTTAATTAACCGTAACTACAAAACTAAAGTATTCATGAAAAATAAAACAGGTAACACGTGAAAATGATGATTTTAATAAGGAATTATTAATAAATTGTTATTGAAATATTATAAGTTGATAATATATAATATGATAATTAGTTAAATTATTATGTAATAGATGTTTATTAAATTTAAATTTATTATACATGAGTTTAAAGTGGTATTAAAGAAAGTTGAACTTCAAGTAATGGTTTCTCATCTCACTTTTATTTCAATGATACATATGCCATATTCACCAATTTTTTACATTTTTAGGTGCATATAATTCCTATGAATTTATTTTATGACCATTTTCATGATAATAATTGGTATATAAAAATCAATATAAGCTTCTCCCTTGTATGAGGTTTTGATTCATGGATTACCAAATGGTAAGTGTTCTTCATCTCAATATTTTTTTAAAGAGACATATTTGATGTTATGAAACTATTTATGTTAATGAGGAATATACATTTCCCATTGAAAATTTATATCCTGATAATAAAAATTTTAGTTATATTTAATGTTTCATTGGAAGTTATTCTTTCATGAGACTTTTGATTTAAAATTTACCGAAGTGGTAAGATATTTATGTGATAATCTGATTATTTATGATGATAAATTTTGTTGCCCAGTATATCTAGAATCCCATTACATTTGTTCCCAAATGGATATTTCTAGATATTAAATGTTTTTATTTTATTTTTCTCTCTTTATGTACTATTTAAAATGAAATATTATTTTTTATAAAAAAAGAATTTATTTCTCTCATTGTTCGAAAATCCTTTTTTCATCCATATCCATGTTTTTTAAAACTATTTTCAATTTTTTTAGCTATTATACTATTTTTTTAATTTAATTTTTACCCATGATTTAATTTTTTTAAAAAATTAAAAATAATATTCATTTCATTTTTTGGAATAAAGTAGTTTTGACTTTTTACCAAAAATGTGAAAGGAATCTCTATTTTAATATACACCATAGGAACACAATTTACCTCTATTATCACCACTCAATTATTTGAATCTTACTTTACATGTTTCCATGGTTCTATTAAAATAAAATATTATCCATAATATTTTGGAAATATTTATATTTTAAATACGTTATTCCAAAATGAAAAATTCATTTTCCTCAAGAAATAATCAAAGTAATCTTTTAATGGAATTTTAATTTATCACAACATATTTTGATGTTAATTATGATTTATTGGAGATAAGATCCAATTATACCTTACATATTCATTTTTTAGATGGTTTATGTTTATTGTGATGTGATTTTTATAAAATCCATTTAGTTTCCATAGATTATTCGATGATGAATTATTGAAATGATTATAAAACCTTTTTCTTTTCCACAAGTTATGACATATAATAATTTTTTTTATATATTTATGGGACACATATAAATGTATTATGATTATGATATTGGTGGGACTGGAATTATATATCCCTCCAATAAATTAGATAAATATTAATATATCATGGTAAATTAAGGATTTGAATAGGGAGTGAACCCAGTTTAGTAAGGGACTATGTCCAATATGATAGTCATGGTAGTGAAGATTGACTAAGAATATGATGCAATTAGGATTGAACCCAGTCCAATATTATTTTAGTATTAGTGATCCTAAACTAATGAGATTATTTTCAATTATTATGTGTATGTAAAAACCTTATATCTCATTCCATTGTTATTCCCTCATAATTCACGTTTTTTGAATCCTTTATGATTTCTGTCTTATAAAATGCATAGATTTATCCCATAATTCAATAATATGAACTATGATATGATGGGTATGCATTTTAAAATGTTTAGGTTGTGTCATAATACTCTTACACTCATGTTATACTTAATTTATCATTGATATCTCCATTTTTCACCCTTATTGAGAATATGATATCACTGTTTATTATGTTTCATTTTCCCCAGGATATGAAAAATGGTATTTTGTATGATATGTATAAGTAGGGTGCTAATTGTGATGAACAAATTGAGAGATGATATAGATATTTCAAAAACCATTTATTTTTCTATCCAATTATCCAATGCTAATAAAATTTTATGGCTTTGACATGAATTATAATATTATGTATTGAAGATTAAACCAATAGGACATAATATCTTGGTATTAATTGCATTAGTCTATATATATATATCAAGGAATACATGGAATTCCATATGATATAATTTTTTGGGTTAATATAGATATATGTCTATAATTATTATCTCATGACTCTACTTTGTATCATATATAAAATTACACTCTTTCGAAACCCATCATATCATTATAAACCACAATACTCATCGATAATCATCATTTAGAGTCAATGAAAAGTCATATTTTGTGGTGGTCATACCATTTTAAAATTCATATAACATTCAAAGGACACATAAATGAAACATAAATGAATATTTAATTGATTATAAAGTAAATAATAATTTATATTGAAAAGAATCAGTACATCTAGACTCTAATATATCCAAAGATCTTACTAATTCACAACATATGAAATATATGGACATCAATATGTCTTTTATTGAATTATTATTTTTTATATAATGTAACACATTAACATCATTTTCTATACAGTATACATCACACTCTATGGTTGATGCTCTCTCAATATATTCTATTCATCTTCCTTTGTGGAAGATGTGGCAAAAAATATTTAAAGGATAAGAGGTACATAAAATCATTTACTGATTCTAGTGGTTGTCTTATACTTTTGGAGGATGTAATCCTTTGATTCTCGATAAAGGATCTCAATAAAACTCACTATTTTATATGATTTATCATGAATAACTAGTTTTGTTTGGTATTTTGGTTTATATTATCATTTACTCTCTTGAAATGTCATGTGGATTTGTTTTGTTTCATTATAATATTGTACTACACATAACTCTTTGTTTTTATACAGATATAAGGAATACTCTTATGAGTTTATAATAAAATTTATTCATAAATATCTATATTTAAATAATCATACTTGTTTATAATGTGAATATTTGAATAATTCTAAAAATATTTTAATATGATGCTATTGTTTTTGAGATGAATGGATTAGAAGGTTTTTTGTGTAGGTTGAGAGTTTTCTGAAATATTTATTGTAGTTATACTCAAAAAAATACGTTTTTAGACATATTCCTTCTTTGAAGAAGTTTTATTAGGCAAATTAGGAAGGAACATGATTCAAAAAGTCATGGTAGAGATTTTTTGTGTAGTACAATGATAAAGAAGAAGATTTTCATGATGCCGATTGAGAAAATAATGTTGTTGTGTGATGAAAATACTCCATCAAAAGTATTGCATGAACTATATTGTAATGGTAAAGAAGTTATAAAATGAATATTTGAATGACAAACTAATTATATGAAATAGATATGTTCATTTATATCATTGAACAAATTGGATACGAAAAGAATCGAGTTGTGAGTGGTCATTAGGCTAATGGTTGATTTGAATTCAGTGGTACTGAATCTAGATTGTCATTGAATCTTTATACTTGAATTTATTTTATTCATGAATGATACATATTTAGATGGTTATTTTATGATATGCTTTGGATTAATAATAGATTACATAGGTTCATTTTTGGGTTGATAAATAAGTTATGAACTTTAGGGGACTATAGTCATTATCAAGTACCCAGTTGGACTACATTGGGTACTCTGTTCTAGTAGGTGGGTGTTGAAATTAGGTTAGTATATTGGTCTAGAATTACTTCTAGTAGACTATAATTGATACATATCAGGGAACTCCATGGGCAGCTACACCCCCTAGGCGGGACACACCACCATCACCAGTGGAATCCATTTCCTCAGGAAGCCCTTGGGCGAAGATCCCTGCTTCGTCCAACACTCACATTTGGGAGTCCCCAAGGATCAGATTCATTCCTACCTCCATTTCCTATGATACCAACAGTAGAGACCCATACTTGATGTACATGGACATTACATTACTTTTTCGGAATACTTAATACATAACAGAAACAAACACAGGAGGACCGTAATAGTTTATTGTCTTTGGAAACTCGGAAAAATAATCTTCTAATCATGGTGAATGATCTTCAACATTTCCCATAAAGATCTTCCCCTTTTGTTTTCTTACCTAAAACCATTTATTATATCCTGGGGAAAATAAAAAAAAAGGGTGAGCTCAAATGCTCAGTAAGGGTAAACATAGAGAACATAAAACTATCCATAAACATTTGAATGCAAAAACATGAACATAAAATCTAAACATCAAAATCATGAGTAAAGACATAAATCTTGGAAGTACGTAAGGAATATATCATAAAGAAACATAAATAATGATAAAATTGAATGGGAATAAAACATATAATTGTGGAAAAAAATTAATCACATGATATTATTTCCATAGTAGCCAAGACAATGCTTCCAAGACCGTCTTAGTGGACAAAGTGGCTTTCTGAATTGAGTTTACTCCTCGTTCATGTCCTGTATCACTGAACCAGATTGACTTACCATTCCAGCCATGTCTATCTCTTGAGATATAAATATTTACCCAATTAATTGGAGGGAGATATAGTTCCCAACCTTCTCATAATGAAATCATTCTTACGTGTCCCACAATATAAACATATATCATTCATCATAACCCAAAGAATAAAATGGGTTTCATAAACATCATCCCATCATAACATAATCCATATAAAAGAAATGGATATCATTTCATCATAAGAAAAATCAATCCTTGTAAATAATAGAGACATTATACTTGAAACCTAACATTATACTTGAAACATAAACATACTTAATAATGTCATCTTAGATGGAAAATAGTTTTGGTAAAACACTTAAAATGAATTCTTGCGGAAAATATCCTTTCTCCTTCAAAAAAAATTTCTTTTCTCAAAATGCCATGAAATTTTAAAAGAAAAGGATTTTGTTGAAAATAATCATGAAAACTTGTAAAATATGCTTCATGAAAATAAGGCATTATGAAACCTTAAAAATCCATTCATACCATATTAGTTAAAAAACATTCTCCTCGTACTTTTTTCGGAAAAGCCAAAAAGTTTCTCGTATGGTAAAAAAAAGAATGATTACTTCCATAACATGTGGTAAAAGAAAAAAATGGGTAAAAAGGACTTTAAACATACATTAAAAAACTTTTATAAAACATGGACATGGATGATAATAATAACCCCAGTAAATACATACGAATAAACAATCTCGGATAAAAATGAGATTGGAAAAGTTATCCCTTACCTTAGGTCCGATATTCTTCGTACGTATCCGAAACTCCTATATAATGATTTAAATAATGTCATTGACTTATTACAGAATCATATTCATTGTTATGATATCATATATGGTTCACTTATGACTTTATATTACCCATTCTTTTGTAAATTCAATGTTAAAGGAGCGTTTTGGGTAAAATCGTTTTATTTATCATACGTGTTTGGACTTGTTGTTCTTGATATTATTATTACTTATATCATGTTTTAATTACTTAAATGATTTAAATAATGATTTATATATCATATATATTCAGTATATATATATATAATAGATAGATAAATGAAATGAAATACACCGTTCATGGAGACGGTAGGGTGTACGTACACATGAACACTGTTTTCCTTTCCTTATTGACTTGAATTGAAGTAGGTAGATGAAACATATATAAATATATATACATAAATAAAGTAGCTTAATTATTTCATATATTTCAATATTATTCATTATATATACTTTATAATCATTCTTTAATGGTTAACATTGAAAATGAATCTCATCCCATTGTGGAGACGTTAATCCGTATGTACGCACGAGCAATGATATCGGTCCCATAATTATTGAATGTAATTGGAGTGGATGATATTGTATCTCATAATTAGTATGATGTTATTATAACCATATATAGTTATTCTTTACACCATTATACCTATCCATGTAAGGTGGTGGTGGAAAAACAGATTACACCACAGCGTGGAGACGGTATTCCGTACGTACGCAAGCACGGTGATTTTGTTTTCTATATGATGGATAGAAGATGAAATGGGGTTGTTTAATATTTATAATAATATATCAGTATATTAGTGATACTTATTTTATTACATTATAATGAAAAAACTAATGAAGATGAAGTTGAAGAAGAAAGAAACTTGAAAGAATCGGTAGAAGAGATTACCTCTTCTTCGACGCACCTCTTTTAAGCTTCCGCTTAAGGCACTAGAGTTGGTCTTTTTAGGAGACAAGAACCTCTATAATGTTTCTATGGAAGTTGCGAAGGGAAATGGGCCAGGGTTGGCCGAGCTTGAAGGCTCAAAATTGTGTGAAGAGAAGAGGGAGGAGGTGCCCTTTTATAAGGGAGGAGAGGGGCACTTTAGGAAAAACATAAAATATTATTTTATAATAAATTCATATTCGGTTTATAATGGATCCAAAGTGACTTATTTAGAATATAATGTGGTTATGGGTCGAAAGACTCTCAACCAATAGGTTTTTGACAAATTTAGGTTACTAGTTTAACCTTATCATTTAGATTTAACTCTAAGTTAAATAATTTAACTTTAACCGTGTCTTCTTGTTTTCTTGCACTATGTGGTTAATAAACATACTATAACAAGGAAAAAAAACCCCAATTGGTTCATTATTAATATATATAACCTTATCTAAGTCATTTTTTCAGAAATTAGATTTTTAGGAATAGAATAACAATTAATATTATAATATTTGTTTTAAAAACTATTTTATGTTAATTTTGACACTATTTGGTAATTTATTTTGGTGAAAATCATAACAGTATGATTAGTTCAAAAAAAGTTAATTTAATAAATACTAACATGTCATATTAATCTTAAAAAATAGTCTAATTCATAAAAATTATCAAATTACATTTATTTGGGTATTTATAACATCAATTATGTTAATATTTCATTAATAAGGTAATTACTGCATCATCATTGTGTCATAAATTAATTAATTTATTTCATGTCTAAAAAAATAAATAAAATACCATTATTTAGGAAATCTTTTTATATTTCTAATGAATATTTATAGTTGAATTTATCTTATGTATAACTCTATATTAAAAATGATTTAGATATTAAACTTTGATTTTAACTCTTTTAACTCTTCTTAAAATAAAATAACAATAAATGTCCTAATCTAATCCAAGTGGACCTAAAGGGTAATATTTTATTCCTAAGGTTTTTTTTCTCAAATTAAACTTATCCAATAGAATTAAGACATGATTTAGGGTAATAATAAAATCATTTTTACCCTTAATTACCCTATTTACTTTTAACCGTGGTAAATAAAAGTAAAAAGTTACTAATCACCAAAAAATATTTTTATCTTATTGAACCAAATTTTACTCCTTGATATTAAATTTCTCTCTCATATTTTTGAAATTACACTCATAGAAGCTGTAAAATTATGTTTTATATAAATTTTTAAATTCTCCTCGGAGGTGGGTAAAAGATGGTGAAAAGTTCAATAATTTTTTTTTATATATATAATTATTATAAACTGACTCCAATTAATTACATTAAACTTATATAGGTATTATGTATCAATTTTGGCCTAAAATAAATTTAAATAAAATAAATAATTATTTAAATAAAAAAGTCAGTTTGAAATAGTAACCTAGTATTTTCACTATTCATCAAAAATTGAATGTTTTTAGAAAAATAAAAAAGACCACCCTAGGCTAATTTAGATATTCCAAATCCAAAAATGAAGTCCATTTTGAAAGATAAAATTTATTAAATTTCCAAAGGTGTGTATTACTATTCATAATGGCTAGTTCATAAAAATATTATAGTAATATCTTGTTTTGTGAAACTCGATATTGTGTATAACACACGCTATTGAAGAAGGTTGCTTTGGAGTGCAACACAAGCCTAGAATAGTGTTTACATATACTGCATGCTAATACGGTGTTGCATATAGCGCAAGTTAACCATGGTGTACCATACAAGAAATCAATGAAATAAAAACAAATATTTCTCTTAAAATCTCGGGGTGTTACATTCAACCCCCCTTAAAATGAATTTTGCCCTTGAAATTAATCGGAGTTATAAATCGTTTACTACTTGAAATTTTCTTTCATAGAAACCCACATTTTTAAAAGGAATACTAAAACTTAATTTTAAAAACTAATGTATGAAATGTAACGGTTACCCAAATTAACTCAACACTGGGTTTCCACATAGATGAACATAGGTGAAAATATGGATATGGAAGAGAAATATAACCATCAAGTTCTGATAGAGAGTGGTAGAGAACATGTCTATGAAAAATCAAAAAATCACAAAGCCATAAATATGTGATGATTTACGGTACCATTTGATTCATCGGATATAAGTACAGTAGGACAACATTTTTGGTTTTCAAGATCATTTCCTTAAAGATGAAGAATTTAAAATAAATACTTACTTGATTTTGGTACAATATCAACGTTGTTCGTTCCTTGAAATTTTTTCACTTAATATCTTAAATAAATTAAGTTGAATTTGTCATTCGTGAAGCGTTAGCAGATCATGTGAAAGAATGATAAGTCATCCCATCCGTTTCTATCACAAAAAGGTTAGCATAAGTTATTAAATATACATAAGTCCATCTATGGTAATATTAATTATATATGATTCCAAAAATGGACTTATACATCATCTATCATACCGGTTAATAAAATAAAACTAGTTCTTACTAACCAGGGACTTCCTGTAGGCCATTGGTATGCGATAAATGCCTATTGCACATCTGTTGTGGGTTTGATTCCCGCATCCTTGACCGATGTGATGGGTTGTCGCCCATCCTATGAGATGTCCTTTTTCTAAAACTATACTATTATAACATTCCAAACATAATATCAAAAAGTTATAGCCTTAAATAATACTATCTGATGTCTAACTTAATCTATTCTAATCTTTAGGATTATCAAAAATACTTCTGTCTTATTATTAGAAATGTCATCTGCCGAGCATCTGAATGCCTTCATTTATCCCCTATATATCATAAGATATATCTTGATGTTGGTCACATTCCAAATATGTGAATACCTTAATCATGTATTCTCTTGAAAAATGAACAACCATTGAACTTTAGTGAAGACATTAATTCTATCAAATGTTAACTCTTTCCACATACCAAAATTCCAAAAAAATTATATACTCAAACCATGATATCACTTTGTCCTTATACCAATCATGAGCTCATGAATACCATCAAACATATTATTTTCTCCTTATCCCTTTATTATGCGCATATAATCTACATTCCAAAAATATTTCAATCACTTTTCATGGATACATGTACCATATAATTATCAAAAACCACAATAAACCATTACATAGATATTCCAATATTCCACGATACTATAAATGTGATTCCACAACATTATTTTGTAATCCTATTACATAAACACATAATAATTCCCCCACATCGTTGTCATACTCAACATCGCCAATAGTGATTCCATGTGACTTCCCTTTTTTCCTTTTAATTAAGAGGTTGTTGATGTCGATCATCATTAACCCTTGGATTAGGTAATTGGTTAGAATAATGCCCCATTTCCTTGAAATTGTAGCATTGAAGTGTTGGTGGTTCAATCTCTATAGTCTTTTCTCTATTAATATCATTATCTACATTTTCCCCATTACTTCGACACTCAACTGCTCGATGAAATTCTTTTCCACACTTCAAACACTTTATAGTACCTTTTAGACAATCTCCACCATGCTTCTTTCCACACTTTGAGAATAAAGAAAAATTCAACTTCTTGTCCCCATTGTTATGAGATTTCTCTTTGAACTCGATCTTTCATTTCTTGTCATAACCATAAGATGGATATGTAACACCAAATTCAATATATACCTTGATAGCACAACTTACAATTTCTTCATAGCTACTGAAGTCTCTTATAGATAATTCCCTTCTAAGACTTGGTTTTAAGCCACTGAAGAATCGATCAACTTTACTTTCAGGTTGGATGATAAATACAGATTTATACCTTGAAAGCCTTGTAAAATTCGCTTCGTATATACCAACAAGTTTTTTATTCTTTTGTTTAAGCTCAAGGAACTCCTTTTCCATCTTTGTTTGAAGAATAAGAGGGAATTACTTATTGAAAAAAAATGTTCTTGAACTAGTCCCATTCCATGGATTCAATTTCATCTCGGGGCCTCGTATTCTTAATTAGAGTCCACCATTGATCTGCTTCACCTTCTAAACGGTAAATAGCCAGAATTAATTTTTCATTTTCCGAACAGTGATGTATGGAAAATATCTTTTTAATTCTACTGATCCATTGTTCAGCAACAAGGTGATTAGAAGACCCACAGAAAGAAGGTTGACGTTGCCTCATGAATGACTCAATAGAATATTGTTCCCTTCTCTGCTCATTTAGATGTTCAGAATGATTCATAGCTTATGTCAGTATAGAAATAAGATTTTTCACCCCATCTCCCATAACATGGGTTTATTCAAGGGGACAATCAATTCATCGTCCATTACATTGATCAACACGGTTCCTTCGGGTTCCATCCATCGTCTAAAACCCAAAAAGAATAGTGTGAGAGGAAAATCATGCTAGGAAAACAACATAATAAAGGGAGAGTACCTTCAATATCCAACATCTTAGGTTTAATTCTAATATCATCACTGTAATTATAGAACTATAACCTATACTTATACTTATACATAGGGACATCCCTAGACATACCTTAGAAATATCAATAGGGATCTCACTAATGCTTTCGCATCCTAGTTTCCAAAGGTTAACTAAACCTCCATCTGATACCAACTATAGCGGTCTGGAATTAATTCCAGTGGACTAAAATTGATACCTATCAGGGAAATCCATGGGCGGCTACACCCCCTAGGTGGGACACACCACCATCCCCAGTGGAATCCATTTCTTCATGAAGCCCTTGGGCGGAGAGACATTCTTCAAACAATGCTCACATGTGAGAGTTCCCAAGGATCAGATTCATTCATACCCCCTTTTCCACTGATACCAACTGTAGGGACCCGTACTTGATTTAAATGGACATTAAATTACTTTTTTGGAATACTTAATACATAACAAAACCAAACACTTTAGGAACGTAATTTTTTAGTGTCTTTGGAAACACGGAAAAATAATCTTCTAATCATGGTGAAAGAATTTCAACATCTCCCATAAAGATCTTACCCTTTGGTTTTCTTACCTAAAACCTTTCTTTATATCCTGGGGAAAATAAAACATCAAAAATGGTGAGATCAAATGCTTAGTAAGGTTAAACATAGAGAACATAAAACAATCCATAAACATTTGAATGAAAAAACATGAACATAAAATCCAAACATCATAATTTTGAGCAAAGACATAAATCTTGGAAGTACGTAAGGCATATATCATAAAGGAACAATAATCACGATAAAATAGCATTGGAATGAAACATGTAATTGTGGAAAAAAATTAAGCACATGATATTATTTCCATAGTATCCAAGGCATTTCTTTTCTCAAAATACCATGAAATTTTTAAAGAAAAGTATTTTTTTGAAAATAATCAAGAAAACATATAGAAGTAGCTTCATGAAAATTAGGCATTATGAAACTGTAAAAATCCGTTCATTCCATATAAGTTAAAAAAAACATTCTCCTCGTACTTTTGTCGGAAAAGTCAAAAAAGTTCCTCGTATGGTAAAAAAAAGAATGATTCCTTCCATAACATGTGGTAAAAGTAAAAAATGGGTAAAAAAGACATTAAACACAAATGAAAACACTTTTAGAAAACATTTACATGGATGATAACAATAACCCTAGTAAATACTTACGAATAAACAATTTCGGATAAAAACGAGATTGGAAAAGTAATCCCTTACCTTAGGTCTGATATGCTTCGTACGTATCCGAAACTCCTGTATAATGATTTAAATAATTTCATTTACTTATTATAGAATCATATTCATTGTTATGATATCATATATGGTTCAATTATGACTTTATATTACCCGTTATTTTGTAAATTCCATATTAAAGCAGCATTTGGGGTAAAATCGTTTTATTTATCTTACGTGTTTGGACTTGTTGTTCTTGATATTATTATTACTTATATCATGTTTTACATACTTTAAGAAATTAAATCATGATTTATATATCATATATATTCATTATATATATATATAGATAAATGAAATGAAATACACCGTTCATGGAGACGGTACGCCGTACGTATGCATGAACGCTGTTTTCCTTTCCTTATTGACTTGAATTGAAGTAAGTATATGACACACATATATATATACATAAATACAGTAGCTTAATTATGTCATATATTTCATTATATATACTTTGTAATCATTGTTGAATGGTTAACATGGAGAATTAATCTCATCGCGTCGTGGAGACAGTAATCCGTACGTACGCACGAGTGATGATATCATTCCCATAATTATTTAATGGAATTGGAGTGGATGATATATTATATCTGAATTCGTATGATGTTATAATAAACATTTATAGTTATTCATTATTGCATTATTGTAACAACCCTAGATTTTATAAGATACATTCTTTTTAATTTCATTCATATCTTCTGTTGTACGATACACCAAGATTATCTTGCGCTATACGCAACACCGTATTAGCTTGTAGTATACGCAACACTATTCTTTGCTCGTGTTACACACAATTTCAAGTTTGTTTGATAGAAGTTATTCAACGCAACATTGAGTGTGTATATATATATATATATTCAATGTATAAATAAAATATGGTTGGATTCTGTTATACGCAACAACAAAGGAGTCGTGCACTATACGCAACCCTGACTTGGCTTGCATTACATGCAATCACAACCTTCCCTGATAGCGTGTGTTGTACGCAATACCGGGTTTTACTAAACAATGATATATTATTATAATATTGTTATGAACTAGCCGTTATGAATATTATTAACTAAATTTTTAATTTTATAACATTATTATTCATCTTACACATTTTCTAGAACATGGTATAAGAACAAAATAAATTTTTCGGGTAAAATAAGTATTTTTCAAAAAATACAGTTTTTCCACCTTTTGATGACGCACCCAATTTAAATCTAGTTTTTGAAAGTTTTATAAGTTCCATTTGACAAAATAAAATTCTTATTTGGAATCAAGAAATAAAAATTTACTTTGGATAAATTTTTCATATTATTCTGATAACATTCATATTTTAATGAATAGTAAAAACACTCTATATTTTAATTAAAAACAAATTTTTTCGTCGTAATATCTTATGTTGTTAAATTATAATATTTAATGGTTTTAAAGTATAAATACAATATATTTTTACCATTTAATATAATGTATGTCATTAGCATTTATTTTACCATGAATTCGTAGGTTAAATCAATTCAATCTTTTGCAATGTTTTAAAGAAAAACACATTTTCTTTCAACAATGAGATTAATTTTAATTTAATTTCTGAAACTTTTGTATATTGAATTTGGAAAAATGGATTCCATATTTGGAAGCAGTCGGTCCAAATTATGTTAATAAGCTACTTATCATTTTTGGGCATTGTGAATAGTAACTACGGTAAATTTTATTTACCATAGTTAAAGGTAAATAGGGTAATTATGGGTAAATATAAGATTATAAAATTACCCTAACCCTTGTAAAAATCTTATTGTATGACTAAAAGTCGAACCATATCATCTAAGGGTCGGATTATATTCATTTAATGGACTTTTGTCCATGAAAATAATTTAATTATTATTAAAACCAAAGAAAGTGACAACATGTCACTCTCTTAAATATTATAAGTATAATAATTTTAAGTTAGTGATAAAATTCATGAAACTTATAAAATTAATGGTCTCCAGAAATCTAACAAAATTATCTCGTCATGAGAATTTATTTAGAATTTTTTGGGATTAAATAATTATCATTAATTGTGACACAATAGTGATGTAGAAATTATTTATCTAGTGAAAAATCCAGAATATAGTTTTTATTAAACTAATAGTGACCATAAAAGGCACAAAACCATGACCAAAACTTATTGGTAATGTATATTTAAACTATAATCATCCAATGGTCGAATATTTGACCATTTTGAGTCTTATACAAGCAATTATGACACTTATATTATTTTATTCTAAATGATTCCAAAGTTGTCACCTCCATAATTTAATAAATATAACAATTTAAATATTGTTATTTTAAGATGATAAATTCGAGTAAAATTATTATTGTGAAATTTAATATATTTATATTCATTATAGGATTTTATTATTAATTTGTATGCAACAAATAAGAATATTAAATAATTATACAAAAATGTTGTAGTAATTATTTTATTAAGAGATAAACCAAATAAATGGTTTTAAAAATAATAAAATAAATATTATATGAACTATTTAATGTTCTCCACTAATATTGTAGATATATATGACCTTTTATTAATCTATTAAAGCTTTTATTTCGAACATATACTCTGTATATATTTTATTTAAATTCAAATAAATGAATAGTGTCAAAATTGACACTATTGTTTTTTTATAAAATAACATATTATAAAATTGTTTAAAAAATCACAAAAATATTTAAAAATTATATATTTTAATTTATATAATTTAAAATATTATATATTATCCAATTATGGACAATTCACAACAAATAAGTTATTATTTTTTATAATTTAAAATTTAGAATGTTATTACCGCAAATAAAATTAAACTCATTAAATAAGGATAAATCAAGTTGATAATGTTTAAATAAATTCCTAACATGTCTAATTTTTATTGGTTGATGAGATTAAAAACTTATCTCATCTAATATTCGTATATGAGTCATTTTTGAAGTTTTTAAGTGGGGTTTGGATTTATTATAAATTAATATTTTCTTATATTTCTAAAGGTGCCCCTCTCCTCCCTTATAAAAGGGCACCTCCTCCCTCTCTTCCGCACACAACTTTGAGCCTTGAAGTTTGGCCAACCCCTTTCAAATTCTCTTCCCCACTTCCCTAGAAATATCCTAGAGGTCCTGGTCTTCTTCAAATACCAATTTTAGTGCCCTAAGAGGAGGTCTCAAAGAGGCGTTTCAAAGAAGTGGTAATGTCAGTTACCGATTCTTTCAACTTTATTTCTTCTTCCACTTCTTATTATTTAGTTGTTTAATTATGAAGTAATAACATCATTATCACTCATATACTGATATGTTATTATAATTATGAAATAACCCTATTTCACCATCTATCCATCCTACTGAAAACGAAATCACCGCGCGTGCGTATGTACGGAATACCGTCTCCACGCCGTGGTGTAATCTGTTTTTCCAACACCACCTTACTTGGATGGGTATAATTGTGTTAAGAATAAATATACATAGTTATTATAACATCATAATGATTCTGATATATTGTATCATCCACTCCAATTCAATTCAATAATTATGGAAATGATATCATCACTCGTGCGTACGTACGGACTACCGTCTCCACGACGCGATGAGACTCATTCTCCATGTTAACCATTCATGAATGATTATAAAGTATATATACTGAATAATAATGAAATATATTACATAATAATTATACTGGGATAATGTATATATGTATTTAATCTACTTAATTCCATTCAATTCAATAAGGGAACGAAAACAGCGTTTATGCGTACGTACGGCCTACCGTCTCTATGAACGGTGTATTTCTTTCCATTTATCGATATATTATATATATGTATATTCTGAATATATATAAATCATGTTTTAAATTCTGTATTTAATTCATCATGATCTAATTAATCATATGAATAATTACAAGTTAAAACACGGACGACAAATGAAACGATTTTACCCAAAACGCTCCTTAACATGGAATTTACAAAAGAACGGGTAATATAAAGTCATAAGTGAACCATATATGATATCATAACAATGAATATCATTCTTTAATAAGACAATTACAATATTTAAATCATTATACAGGAGGTTTGGATACATACGAATCATATTGGACCTAAGGTAAGGGATAATTTTGCAAATCTCATTTTTATCTGAGATTGCTTATTCATAAGTATTTACTGGGGTTATTTCTATCATCCATGTCCATTTTTATAAAAGTGTTTTCATGTATGTTTAATGTCCTTTTTACCCATTTTTGACTTTTACTACATGGTATGTAAGGAATCTTACTTTTGTTTACGTTACGAGGTACTTTTTGACTTTTCCGGAAAAAGTACGAAAAGAATGTTTTTTTAACTTATATGGCACGAAAGGATTTTTACGGTTTTATAAAGCCTTATTTTCATGAATCTTACTCCAAAATATTTCATGAATATTTTCAACAAAATCACTTTCTTTTAAAATTTCATGACGTTTTGTGAAAAGAAATTGATTTTGAAGAAGAAAGGATATTTTCATCAAGAATTCATTACAAGTGTTTTATCAAAACCATTTTCCATTTAAGATGAAATTATTTCATATGTGTATGTTTCAAGTGTAATGTCTCTATGATTGACATGGTTTCACTTTTCTTATTATGAAATGATATACATTTCTTTTATATGGATTATGTGATGATGGGATGATGTTTATGAAACCCATATTATTCGTTGGGTTATTATGAATGATGTATGTTTATTTTGTGGCACAAGTTAGAATGATTTCATTATAAGATGGGTGGGAACTATATCTACCTCCAATGCATTGGGTAAAGAATTATATCTCATGAGATATACATGGTGGGAATGGAAAGTTAAACCGGTTCAGTAATACAGGACTGGAACGAGGAGTGAACTCGATTCAGAAAGGGACTTTGTCCACTAAGATGGTCTTGGCAGCAATGCCTTGGCTACTATGGAAATCATAACATGTGCTTAATGGTTTCCACAATTTCATGTTTTATTCCCATGCTATTTTATCATGCTTAATGTTTCTTTATGATCTATTTTTTACATACTTCCATGTTTTATGTCATTGCTCAAGATTTTGATGTTTAAACATTATGTTCATGTTTTTAAGTTCAAATATATATGATTTGTTTTATTTTATCCATGCTTACCCTTACTGAGCATTTGAGCTCACCCTTTATATGTTTTCTTCTCCCCAGGATATAAATAAAAGTTTTAGGTAAGAAAACAAAAGGGAATATCTTTATGGGAGATGTTGAGGATCTTTCACCATGATTAGAAGATTTCGTTCCAAGTTTCCAAAGACACTAA
This sequence comes from Viscum album, assembly GCA_963277665.1. Lineage (NCBI taxonomy): Eukaryota > Viridiplantae > Streptophyta > Magnoliopsida > Santalales > Viscaceae > Viscum > Viscum album. The sequence continues at coordinate 74,192,813 of OY728166.1, read as the reverse complement.
ACTATTATGGTCCTTGTGTGTCTGTTTTTGTTATGTATTAAGTATTCTGAAAAAGTAATGTAATGTCCATGTACGTCAGGCTTCGGGTCTCTATAGTTGGTATCAGAGGAAAAGTTTAGTCAACCTTTGGAAACTAGGATGCGAAAACGTTAGTGAGATCCCTAGAGATATTTCTAAGGTATGTATAGGGTTGTCCTTAAGGATAACTATATGTATAGGATATAGTCCTAGAACTACGGTAACAATATTAGAATTTAACCTAAAATGTTAGATATTAAGGTTAATCCCCCTTTCTTATGTTGTTTTACCTAGCATGGTATTTTCCTCTCACACTATTCTTTTTGGGTTTCAGAAAATTGCCGAAAACAGGAAGATTCACGATAATGGAGGATATTATGAACAATGGAATGATATTCTTCATAAGAAACCAAATGAAATGGGATTTGGATGTCCAAACATCGTTATTATGACTAATCAGCAATCTTATAATATGTTCAATAATCTCAACATTGGTAATTTTCCCGACTCAGATAATAAGAGAAAGATGGAGTTTCATGATGATCATAGAGGAAAGAAAGTTCAATTTCCCTCATGTAAATCATGTGGGAAGATGCATTGAGAAGATTGTTTCAAAGGAACTGGAAGATGATTTGGGTGTGGAAAAGAAGGAGAAAAATCCATTAAGTGCAAAGGAAAAGGTTCAGTTAACACCATGGACAAGGATAATGGTATTTCTAGATGTTTTAAATGTGGAATGTATGGGCATTATGGAAACCAATGCCCTAAGGGAAAATCTCATGAAGAGAATCAGCATGGTCATATGAGTAGTATTTATGTGGATGATGATAAAGAGACTACAAATGAAATATGAGATGAAAGAAATGATGAAGCTCAGTAAGTGGTTTAAGAAGATAGTGGAATGATTGTATGTTTATAAAGAATAATGTATGATACTATGGAATAAAGAATCATATAAGGATTGTTAAATTATTGTTTTTCCAGAAGTATTTGAAAGTATATGTTGAATGGTACCGATAACCTTGGAAGGTTATTCAAATATTTTTGGAATGTAGATGATATGTGTATAATGAAAGGATAAGGAGATAATGAGTTGTTTGATAGCATTCATGAGCTCATGACTGATATAGGCACAAAGTTATATCATGGTTTGAGTATATAGATTTTTTTGGATTTTGGTATTTGGAAAGAGTTAACTTTTGACAGCATTCATGTCTTCAATAAGGTTCAATGGGTATTAATTTTTCAATAGAATACATGATTAAGGTATTCACATGATTGGAATGTGACCAACAAGATATATGAGGGAAAATGATTGTATTCACATGCTTGTTATATGACCTTTTTAGTAATCGTTCTCTTTACACTATGAGTTTGGAATGAAGTATTTTGGATAAGCCTAAAGATTCAAATGGATTATGTTGAACATAAGTTTGTATTGTTTAAGGCTAGAAATTTTTGTCATAATAGTATTGTTTTAGAAAAAGGACAACCTGCAGGATGGGCGACAACCCACCGCGTCGGACAAGGCTGTGGGAATCGAACACAAAACCGAAGTGCGACTGGCCTTTATCTCCTACCACTGGCCTACAGGAAGTCCCTGGTTAGTATAAACTAGTTTTATTTTATTAAGCGACGTGATAGATGAAGTATACGTTCATTTTTTTATATACGATTAACCTCACCAAAGATGGACTTATGTATATTTGATAACTTTGGCTAACATTTTGTTTGAAATAGATGGAATGACCCATCATTCTATCACATGATCTTTTAATACTTCATGAATAACAAATTCAACTTCATTTATTTAAGAGATGAAGTGGAAATTGTTCAAAGCACGAAAAACAGTGAGATTGTACCAAAATAATGCAAGTATTTATTCTAATTCAAATTCTTCAACGTTAGGGAAATGATCATAAAAACCAAAAATGTTGTCTTAGTGCCTTTATATCTGATTAATCAGACGGTACCCTAGATCGTCACAAATTTATGGCTTTGTGATTGTTGGATTTTTCAAAGCCATGTTCTCTACAACTCTCTATCAGAACATGATGGTTAGATTTCTCTTCCATATCCATATTTTAACCAATGTTATCCTATATGGAAACCCAGTGATGAGTTAATTTGGGTAACCGTTATATTTCAAACTTTAGTTTTTAAAGTTTAGTTTTGGTATTTCTTTTTACGATGTGGGTTTCTATGAATAGTAAATGATTTATATCCCCGACGAATTTCGAGGGCGAAATTCATTTTAAGGGGGTAGAATGTAACAACCCGAGATTTTATAAGATACATTCTTTTTAATTTCATTCATATCTTCTGTTGTACGATACACCAAGATTATCTTGCGCTATACGCAACACCATATTAGCTTGTAGTATACACAACACTATTCTTTGCTCGTGTTACACACAATTCCAAGTTTGTTTGACAGAAGTTATTCTACGCAACATTAAGTGTATATATATATATATTAAATGTATAAATAAAATATGGTTGGATTCTGTTATACTCAACAACAAAGGAGTCATGCACTACATGCAACCCTGACTTGGCTTGTATCACACGCAATCGCGACCTTCCCTAATAGCGTGTGTTGTACGCAATACTAGGATTTACTAAACAATGATATATTATTATAATATTGTTATGAACTAGCCTTTATGAATAGTATTAACTAAATTTTGAAATTTATAACATGATTATTCATCTTACACATTTTCTAGAACACGGTATAAGAAAAAAATAATTTTTTTTGGTAAAATAAGTATTTTTAAAAAAATGCAGTTTTGCCTCTTTTTGATGGTGCACCAACTTTAAATCTAGTTTTTGAAATGTTTATAAGTTCCATTTGACAAAAATAAAATTATTATTTGGAATCAAGAAATAAAAATTTACTTTGGATAAATTTTTCATATTATTCTGATAACTTTCATATTTTAATGAATAGTAAAAACACGCTATATTTCAATTAAAAACAACTTTTTTCATCGTAATATCATATGTGGTTAAATTATAACATTGAATGGTTTTAAAGTATAAATAGAATATATTTTTAACATTTAATATAATGTATGTCATTAGTATTAATTTTACCATGAATTCGTAGGTTAAATCAATTCAATCTTTTGCAATGTTTTAAAGAAAAACCCGTCTTCTTTCGAAAATGAGATTAATTTTAATTTAATTTCTACAACTTTTGTATATTGAATTTGGAAAAATGGATTCCATATTTGGAATCAGTGGTTTCAAATTATGTTAATAAGCTACGTTTTATTTTTGGGCATTGTGAATAGTAACTACGGTAAATTTTATTTACCATACTTAAAGGTAAATAGGGTAATTAAGGGTAAATATAAGATTATAAAATTACCCTAACACTTGGAAAAATCCTATTTTATGACTAAAAGTAGACCCATATCACATAAGGGTCGGATTAGATTCATTTAATGGACTTTCTTCCATGAAAATAATTTAATTATTATTAAAACCAAAGAAAGTGACAACATGTCACTCTCTTAAATATTATAAGTATAATAATTTTATGTTAGTGATAAACTTCATGAAAATTAGAACATTAATAGTCTCTATAAAGCTATCTAAATTATCTACATCTTGAGAATTTATTTAGAAATTTTTGGAATTAAATAATTATCATTAATTGTGACACAATAGTGATGTAGAAATTATTTATCTAGTGAAAAATCAAGAATATAGTTTTTATTAAACTAATAGTGACCATAAAAGGCAGAAAAACCTGACAAAAACATATTGTTCATGTAAATTTAAACTATAATCATCCAATGGTAGAATATTTGACCATTTAGAGTCTTATACAAGCAATTATGACACTTATATTATTTTATTCTAAATGATGTCAAAGTTGTCACCTTCATAATTTAATAAATATAACAATTTGAATATTGTGATTTTAAGATGATAAATTCGAGTAAAAGTATTATTGGGAAATTTAATAGATTTATCTTCATTATAGGATTTTACTTTTAATTTTTATGCAACAAATAAGTATATTAAATAATTATACAAAAATGTTGTAGTAATTATTTTATTAGGAGATAAACCAAATAAATGGTTTTAAAAATAATAAAATAAATATTATACGAACTATTTAATGTGCTCCACTAATTTTATAGATACATATGACCTTTTATTAATCTATTAAAGCTTTTATTTCGAACATATACGCTGTATATATTTTATTTAAATTCAAATAAATGAATAGTTTTAAAATTGACACTATTGTTATTTTATAAAATAACATATTATAAAATTGTTTAAAAAATCGCAAAAATATTTAAAAATTATAAATTTAAATTTATATGGTTTAAAATGTTATAAATTATCTAAATATGGAAAATTCACAACAAATAAGTTATTATCTTTCATAATTTAAAATTTAGAATGTTATTACCACAAATAAAATAAAATTCATTAAATAAGGATAAATAAAGTTGATAATGTTTAAAATAAATTCCTAACATGTATAAATTTTATTGGTTGATGATATTACAACATTATCTCATCTTTTATTTAGATATGAGTCATTTTGGATGTTTTTAAGTGGGGTTTGGATTTAATATTAATTAATATTTTCTTATATTTCCAAAGGTGCCCCTCTCCACCCTTATAAAAGGGAACCTCCTCCCTCTCTTCCTCACCCTACTTTGAGCCTTCATGCTCAGACAACCCCTGAAAAACACTCTTCCCCACTTCCCCAGAAAGATCCTAGATGTCCTGGTATTCTTCAAAGACTAATTTTAGTGCCCTAAGAGGAGGTCCCAATGAGGCGTTTCAAAGAAGAGGTAATGTCCGTTACCAATTATTTCAACTTTATTTCTTCTTCCAGTTCTTCTTATTTAGTTGTTTCATTATGAATTAATAACATAAGTATCACTAATATACTGATATGTTATTATAATTATGAAACAACCCTATTTCACTATCTATCCATCCTACAGAAAACGAAATCACCGCGCGTGCGTCGGTACAGAATACCGTCTCCACGCCGTGGTGTAATCTGTTTTTCCAACACCACATTACATGGATCGGTATAATGGTGTAAAGAATAAATATACATAGTTATTATTACATCATAATTATTCTGATATATTGTATTATCCACTCCAATTCAGTTCAATAATTATGGAAACGTTATCATCGCTCGTGCGTACGTATGGACTACCCTTCCACAACGCGATGAGATTCATTCTCCATGTTAACCATTCATGAATGATTATAAAGTATATGTACTGAATAATAATGAAATATATTACATAATAATTATACTGGATTTATGTATATATTTATATAATCTACTTAATTCCAGTCAATTCAATAAGGAAACGAAAACAGCGTTTATGCGTACGTACGTCCTACCGTCTCCATGAACGGTGTATTTATTTCCATTTATCAATCTATTAAATATATGTATATTCTGAATATATATAAATCATGTTTTACATTCTGTATTTAAGTAATCATGATCTAAGTAATAATATGAATAATTACAAGTTAAAACACGAACGACAAATGAAACGATTTTACCCAAAATGCTCTTTAACATGGAATTTACAAAAGAACGGGTAATATTAAGTCATAAGTGAACCATATATGATATAATAACAATGAATATGATTCTTTAATAAGTCAATGACATTCTTTAAATAATTATACTGTAGGTTTGCATACATACGAAGCATATCGGACCTAAGGTAAGAGATAATTTTGCTAATCTCATTTTTATCCATGCTTACCCTTAATGAGAATTTGAGCTCAAGCTTTATTTGTTTTCTTCTCCCTAGGATATAAAGAAATGTTTTAGGTAAGATAACAAAAGGGTAAGATCTTTATGGGAGATGTTGAAGATCTTTCACCACGATTAGAAGATTTCTTTCCAAGTTTCCAAAGACACTAAACTATTACGGTCCTTGTGTGTCTGTTTTTGTTATGTATTAAGTATTCCAAAAAAGTAATGTAATTTCCATGTACGTCAGGCTTCGGGTCTCTACAATTATACCAATCCATGTAAGGTGGTGGTGGAAAAACAGATTACACCACGGCGTTGAAACGGTATTTCGTACGTACGCACGGGCGGTGATTCTGTTTTCCGTAGGATAGATAGAAGAAAAAATTTGGTTGTTTCCTATTATAATAAAATATAAGTATATTATAGATACTGATGTTATTGATTTATAATGAAAAAACTAAAGAAGAAGAATTTTAAGATGAAAGAAACTTGAAAGAATCGGTAGAAGAGATTACCTCTTCTTCGGCGCACCTCTTTTAAGCTTACTTTTAAGGCACTAGAGTTGGTCTTTTTTGGAGACAAGAACCTCTATAATGTTTCTAGGGGAGTTGATAAGGGAAATTGGCAGGGTTTGGACGATCTTGAAGGCTCAAAATTGTGTGAAGAGAAGAGGGGGGAGGTGCCCTTTTATAAGGGTGGAGAGGGGCACTTTAGGAAAAACTTAAAATATTATTTTATAATAAAGGCATATTCGGTTTATAATTGATCCAAAGTGACTTATTTCGAAGATAAAGTGGGTATGGGTAGAAATAATCTCAAAAAATAAGTTTTAGACAAGCTTAGGTTACTATTTTAACCTTATCATTTAGATTTAAATCTAAGTTAAATAATTTTACTTTTACCGTGTCTTCTTGTTTTCTTACATTATGTGGTCAATAAACTTACTATAACAAGCCAGATGAACCCAAAGTGGTTCATTATTAATATATATAACCTTAGCTAAGTCATTTGGCCCAAACTTTGATTTTTTGGAATAGAATATCAACTAATAATATAATATTTGTTCTAAAAACTATTTTATGTCAATTTTGACACTATTTGGAATTTTTTTTTGAAACTCAAAACAGCAAGATTAGTTCAAAAACAGTTAATTGAATCAATACTAACATGCCATATTAACATAAAAATAGTGTAATTAATAAAAAGTCTCAAATTACATTTATTTGGGTATTTATAACATCAATTATGTTAATATTTCATTAATAAGGTAATTACTGCATCATAATTGTGTCATAAATTAATTAATTTATTTAATGTCTAAAAACTATAAATAAAATAACATTATGTAGGAAATATTTTTAGCTTCCTAATGGATATTTATAGTTGAATTTATCTTCTTTATAACTCCATATTAAAAATGTTTTAGTTATTAAACATTGATTTTAACTCTTTTAACTCTTCTTTAAATAAAATAATAATAAATGTTCTAATCTAATTAAAGTGGACCTAAAGGGTAATATTTAATTCCTAAGGATGTTTTTTCTTGAATTACACTTATCCAAAAGAATTAGTACATGTGTTAGGGTAATTATAATATCATTTTTACCCTTAATTACCCTATTTACTTTTAACCGCGGTAAATAAAAGTAAAAAGTTACTATTTGCCAAAAATAAATTTATCTTATTGAACCAACTTTTACTCCTTGATGTTAACCGTGTCTCTCAGATTTTTAAAATTTCACTCACAGAAGTGGTAAAATTATGTTTAATATAAATATTCAAATTCTCATAGTAGGTGGGTAAAAGATGGTGAAATGTTCAAAAATAAATTATATATCTAAATTTATTATAAAATCACTCCAATTAATTACATTGAACTTATATAGGTATTATCTATCAATTTTGACCTAAAATAAATTTAAATAAAATAAATAATTATTTAAATAAAAAGTCGGTTTTTAAATAGTAACCCAGTGTTTTCAGTATTCATCAAAAACTGAATGTTTTCAGAAAAATACCAAAAATTCACCATAGGCTAATTTCGATATTTCAAATCCAAAAATGAAGTCCATTTTTGATAGATAAAATTTATAAAATTTCAAAAAGTGGGTATTACTATTCATAACGACTAGTTCATAAAAAATATTATAGTAATATCTTATTTTGTGAAACTCGGTATTGCGTATAACACACGCTATCGAGGAAGGTTTCTCTGGTGTGAAACACAAGCCTAGAATAGTGTTTACGTATACTGAATGCTAATACGGTGTTGTGTATAGTGCAAGTTAATCTTGGTGTAGCGTACATGACATCAATGAAATTAAGAAAAATATTTTTCTTAAAATCTCGGGGTGTTACAGTTAGTATCCACCCGGTACCCAATGGTAGGGTACTAGGTACACTATGGAGGTGGAACAAGGTATACCATATGTTACCATGTGGGTGGGTGGGTGGGGGGGAGATCAGGTACCTAGAAGTGCCTATATCTATTATTTAATACGGGGAAAATAGAATTCAATGCTTGAAAAATAAAAACCCCTATGAGGGATTATTGTAACACCTGGGAATTTTATGAGAAATATTTTTGTTTTTATAAATCATAAAAGGAATATTTCACTGCACACAACACTAGCTTGGCTTGCTTTACATGCAATCGCGACCTTCCTCGATAGCTTGCGTCGTACACAATAGCGAGTTTCACTAAACAATGATATGCTATTAAAATATTATTAAAACTAGCCGTTATGAATAGTAATAACCACTTTTTGAAATTTTATAAATTTTATTTTTCAAAATGGGCTTCATTTTTGGATTCGGAATATCGAAATTAGCATAGAGTGAGATTTTGGTATTTTTCTGAAAACTTTCTATTTTTGATGAATAGTGAAACCACTAAGTGGTAGTTAAAAAAACTGAATTTTTCATAAAACTTAATTTTTCCGCTTTTGTGAGTGGAATTTCAAAAATAAAAAAGACATGTTTGATGTCAGTGAGTAAAATGTGGTTCAATGAGATGAAAATAATTTTTTTTGAATAGTAGCTTTTTACTTTTTTTTACCACGGTTAAAAGTAAATAAGGTAATTAAAGGTAAAAATGATATTATTATTACCCTAACACATGTCCTAATTCTATTGGATAATTTTAATTCGACCAAAAACAACCATAGGAATAAAATATGACCATTTAGGCCCACTTGGATTAGATTAGGACATTTATTACTAATTTTTTTAAAGAAGGGTTAAAATAGTTAAAATCAATGTTTAATAAGTAGATAATTTTTAATATAGGGTTATACATAAGATAAATTCGACTATAAATATCCATTAGAAATCTAGAAAGATTTCCTAAATAATGGTATTTTATTTGTAATTTTTAGACATTAAATAATTTAATTTATTTATGACACGATGATGATGCAGTAATTATCATATTAATGAAATATTGACATAATTGATGTTATAAATACCCAAATAAATGTAATTTGAGACTTTTTATGAATTCCACTAATTTTATAGGTTAATATGACATGTTAGTATTGATATAAGTAATTTTTTTCGAACTAATGAATCTGTTATGAGTTTTACAAAAATCAATTACTAAATAGTGTCAAAATTGACATAAAATAGTTTTTAAAACAAATATTATATTATTAATTGTTATTTTATTCCTAAAAATTTAAGGTTCGGACAAATTACTTAGATAAGGTTATATATATGAATAATAAACAACTTGGGGTTCGTTTGGCTTATTATATTAAGTTTATTAACCTTATAGTGTAAGAACACAAGAAGACACGGTAAAAGTAAAATTATTTAACTTAATGTCAAATCAAAATGATAAGGTTACAATAGGAACCTAAACATGTATAAAATCTATTTTATGAGAGGATTTTGACCCATCCCCACCTTAGCTTCGAAATAAATCAAGTTGAAGATATTTAAAACCGAAATTGACTTTATAATAAAATAATATTTTTAGTTTTTCCAAAGGAGCCCCTCTCCTCCCTTATAAAAGGGATGCTCCTCCCCCTCTTCCTCACACCACATTGAGCCTTCAAGCTCGGCCAAACCCTGCCAATTTCTCCTCTACACTTCCCTAGAGACATCCTAGAGGTCCTGGTCTTCTTCAAAGGCCAATTTTAGTGCCCTAAAATGAGGTCTCAAAGAAGCACTTCAATGAAGAGGTAATGTCAGTTAACGATTCTTTCATCTTTATTTATTCTTCCACTTCTTCTTCTTTAGTTGTTTAATTATGAAGTAATATCATTATCACTCATATACTGATATGTTATTATAAGTATTAAACAACCATATTTCACCATCTATCCATCATACAAAAAATGAAATCACCGCGCGTGCGTACGTATGGAATACCGTCTCCACACCGTGGTGTAATCTATTTTCCATCACCACCTTATCTGGATGGGTATAATGGTGTAAATAATAACTATATATGATTATTTTAAAGTGATATTGATTCTGAAATATTATACATACACTACAACGCAATTCCATGATCATGGGAATGATATCATCGCTCTTGCGTACATACGGAATACCGTCTCCACGATGTGATGTGACTTGTTATACATGATCTTCATTGCATAATGATTATATAAACGAATTGAATGAATGAATATGATATATATTACACTAATAACATTCTGCAAATGAGGTATCTATAACCTAAAGAGAAGAATAAGAATTTATTCGACAAAACACGCATAAGAACAAAAAGTAATAAACACCCGAATAACAAGTTGTAATGAAATATTACTAATAAAAAGCTAATAATATGACCATATGTGATATCATAACAATGATTATGATTTTGGAATAAGTCAATAACAGTATTTAAATCATTATACAGGAGGTTCGGACACGTACAAAGCATATCGGACCTAAGGTTAGGGAAATATCACAATCTCATTTTTATCCGAGATTGTTTATACTTTAGTATTTACTAGGGTGTATTTTATCATCCACATCCATGTTTCCTCAATATGTAATATTATTTCCATCCACCTACAATTGTTTAAATCCAATTATACCCTTCGGTGAGTTTTTAGTAAAAGACATGAAAGGAATCTTTTGGCATTTTTCGTACGAGGTACTTTTTGACTTTTCCGACAAAATTATGAGAATAATGTTTTTTTAACTTATACGGCATGAATGGATTTTTAAAACAAAATTTCCAAGAATATTCCTTTACAAGTTTTCATGATTATTTTTAATCAACTTTTTTTAGTTTAAAATTGTATGACTTGTTAAGAAAGGAAAAAAATTTTGAAGTAGAAAGGATATTTTCCTCAAGAATGGAGTTCAAGTGTTTTATCAAAATTATTTTCCATCTAAGATAATAATGGGTTCTGTTTCTATCCCTATTATTACATGGATTTGATTATGTTGTGATGGAAATATTTTTATGAATTCTTTTATCTTATATGAATTTTTTTATCATGTCACGATGTTTAAAGATTCCCATTTTTATTACATGGGTTATGCTATGATGTATGGTTTATGATTTTGTGGAACACATAAGAATGGTATCATTATGAGTTGGGTGGGACCTATATCTCCCTCCAATTCATTGGGTAAAGATTTTATATCTCATGAGATAGACATGGCTGGAATGACAGGTTAAACCGTTTTAGTGAAACAGGACTGAAACGAGGAGTGAACTCGGTTCCAAAATGGAATTTGTCCACTAAGATAGTCTTGGAAATGAGTCTTGACTAATAAGTAATTATTCTCTATGATTATGTGTGTATGCCGCAAAGTTTCATGTTTTATGTTATGATTATTGGGATTACATTTCACTACTATGATTTATCACATGTTATGAAATTATGATTTCTTTTGCAGGTTAATATTTCCAAAAGTTACGTTCTTATGTATATGATGTGATTGATATTTCTTTTGTTTACCCTTAATGAGCATTTGAGCTCACCCTTTTTTATGTTTTCTTTCCCCAGGTCAGGAATAATTTTATTAAGTAAGATATTTTAAAAGGGACTATAGATATGATGAAATAAATGGGAGACAATGGAGACGCTTTATGAACCAGTTGTTAATGTTTCCCAGTTTCTAAAGACTCTATACCTATACGTTCCTTTCCTAGTTTTGTTATATGTTGTAATAAGTGTGCTTCAATTCTAAAGTAATAACAATGTATGTAAATTATGGGTCGCTACAATTATAATTTCCAGTTAGTTTATATATGGGGGCCATATTCATCTCCCCATTATTTACTTCCAACATCCCTTTAAATCCAGGTGGGTTGGTGTTGGTTTTTCACTTCAGTTTCCGGATATTTTTTTTTATTCACTGTTTGTTACACCACTGATTCTTCTCTAAATCCAATAGATAAGAATTCGGAAATTTGGTATCAATTCCACTAGAATATAGTGAAATTATCTTGAAATAATTGATATTTTTTTATTGTGGCTAGATGTAACATCCCTAGCACATTATACACTATATACGGTGCCCAAATCCAAGTATACACATGATCTCAAGAGAACCTCCCTATACACCAGAGGCTGCCGACTGGCAATGAGGATTTAAAAGAACATGAGGTTAGACTATACCCTCTTTATCATAGTAATAAATAGTAGATGAAATATGAAATGGAGGAAACATGTAAATAATAAAAAATAATCATGAATCCATTTCCCAAAATTGGGTTTAATCCCACAACCATACAATAAATATCCTATGTCATGTTATATAGTGCCAAGTGTAGAGGACGCCCGAAATTAAGAAAAAAATTAAAATCCATAAAACAGGTACTGAATCCAATTCAGGATTCCTCATCTATTCATATACCACTCCCAAATCAACCATATAGCTTAGGGACCTTTCCCTTGTCCTGACCTACAACCCATAATTCTTCTCAGGTACCCAATGATAGCCCGATCATGGTGTGAGTACAACCTCATAAGCCACTACCAATAGTGTATATAAACAATACATAATGGGAAAAAATTATTTTCCCTATATCACTAGGGAAATTATTTCTCAAAACAATACATAAAACATACCTTGGAGCCTCATTTTGGGTATTTAATAACCTTACCTTGGAGCCTCAATCCATGTATCCTTAAATAACCCATGGATCCTCAGGCAAGGTATTTCATATCCCATGCATTCATTAGGGGTATAGATCCTCTGTCCGACTAAATAAAAATTGCATTTTAGGGGTGGGGTTTACAGCCTCAGTTTAACTAGACTCGTGGGTGTATAGCCTCAGTCCAATACTCCATATACCACTATGACATGTACACATGCTTCTTTAACAATTCGACTCATATACCATGTACAAACAATTTAACACATACAGTAGTCACAATTCACAAATCATTCAAACATATACCATTTATGTTCCCTAACCCATTACCACAAACATTCCCAATTTGCATTCCATATTCCATTTAACACATTTATCATTTAAAATCCTTAACCCATCATCAGATTTATGATTTACAACCAATAATTAATTTAACACATTTAGAATTATACCAGAAACCCCCTTATTTCATGTAAAAAAATAGAAACAATTACCATTAGCTCCACTTCACAACTTAGGCACACATCTCAACATATTTATCATGGGATATATCTCCTAACAATTCACTTCTACACTTAATAATTCAATCCCTTGTATTAAGGAAGCATCACACCCTAAATGTGGCCATTATCATGGCCCAATCAACCTCAATGCATCCCATGGGGATCATGAAGGGTTCAATTAATCAATTAAAAAATTATTTAATCATTTATAACATAGAAACCCAAACATACAACACATGGGCATAAGAATGAAACACAGAGACATAAATTCAACCACAATACTATGTGATATAACTTGTAGACAACCTAACACAATTATATATAACAACTATCACTTAACATTTTCCTTTGATTTAGAAACAAAACACCTTTAAATACTTAACCTAGAAACCATTGGAAAAATAGGTTTTAGGGATTTTAATGAAGAAAAATGATTCGATAGAACTAATATATAAATATGAGCAAGGAGGATCATTAGAATCACCAAGATCTTCAATCTAAACCAAATAAAACTCTGAATGAATTTGAAATGAGGGATATTGGTTCTTAGAAATTTTTTGATGAATATCTCAATGACCCTCATCTATTTTAGGAAGAATGGGGAAGAAAATAAAATATGATTTCTTAAGGTCCAAGGGTGTAAAATGGTAAATTTCACCATTTTTAGTGAGCCGCATAGTTTCTCCATACAACTATCCAAACATGAACCAACCATGATCCACCATCAGTCCAAGAGGGATTCCTGGTTTTATACTCTCATTGGGAGCTCATATAGAATGGATTAGACCTTGTTCTTATGGTTTTTCCTATCCCCTTCACAATTCAACCAACCATTCACCCCTTATTCAGGAAAGCATAGTTAAGGCACACAATTACTACTAACTATTCTTCAACTATGAAACATTAACTAGATATCCAATTTTCCTCCTATTTCATGTCCCAAGCCTCTAGAATACCCTTGACCCCTCTCATAACATAGGAAACATTTCATTAACAAAATAAATGGCATTTGAAAAAAAACAAAAACATACCTCAATAGACGTCTATGATCTTTCAACATCCCTAGCTCATAATGGCTCATCCTCAAGCCACACTCCAAAGCATCCCTCTGTCTCCATGGAAAAGTGATAAGGAAACTGGGCCTAAATTTCCTTCTCCCCCTCCCATGAATCATCATTCACATTATCATGATTCTATAACCCTTGAACAAAATTCATAGTCCTTCTCTAGAAAATCATTATCTCTATGATGGAAAATATGAACAAGATGCTCCTTAAAGGTTGTATCATCCTCAAGATCAACTTCATTAATATTTATCACATGGTAGGGGTTAGGGTGATACTAACGATGTTGTGACACATGAAACAAATAATTCATACCACAATACCACTATAGAAGAGCCAATTGGTATGCCACCAGTCTGATCCTCTCTAAAATATAAAATGTCCCCACATACCTGGGTGCCAACATACCCTGGTTCCAAATAAAACGGTGAACCCACATTGGATACACCCTAAGGAACACATTATCACTGACCATGAACTCATGTGGTCAATGACATCGATCTGTATAGGACTTATTCCAACTTTGATCCATCGATATACAACTATGATTTAATTTAACCTATTCCGACATCTCCTATATGATACTTGGTCAGGACAACTGTAATTCTCTAGCCTCTATCCAAAACAATGGAGATCTACACAACCTAATGTAGAGCACAAGATAATATGCCATCAGAATAATCACCCAGTCTCTATTATTATAAGATAACTCAAAATGATCCAAGTGCTTCTCCCAAGATCCCACGTAGTCTAGGACACACTCCCTCAACAGGCCCTCTAACACCTGAATAGTATGCTCCAATTTACCATCATTCTGGGGGTGAAACTCCTTACACAAAAGTACCACGGTACTAATCAACTCTAGTAACCCTATCTAGAAGTGTGAATTAAAATGTTTATCAAAATATAGAACAATTTTCCTAAGCACTCTGTGCAACCGCACTATCACCTAAACATATAGGTCACCCAAAAAATCCATGGTAAAAGTTTCTCAAGTTGGTAAGAAAAGTGACACCTTGGTAAACATGTCCACCACAAACCCAATTTCATCATTCTTTCGAGGCACCATTGAAATAACTACCAAAAAATCCATTGTGACATCATCCAACATCCATTCAATGATGGGAAACAAATATAATAAACCACCCAGTCCATGATGGTTATCCATCACCTGATAACAGGTGGAACATCACATCACAAAACCTATAAACTAATTCTTTATCCATTTCCACCAATACTAGATTCACATATCACAATACATTTTAGTTAAACTAGGATTCTATACCCACTTCAAATCATGGAACTCGTTCATCAATTCTTCTAGAATAAAATTAGGCATGAAAACATGACCAAAATTGTTATCAATATCATTATCATAAGTAGTCTAATCAATAGGTGACTCCCTACCATAAATAAATTTCCCTTATATCCAAAAACTCTGCCTCCTCATAATATCTTTCCTTGATCCAAATAAATAGTGTGGACTCAACTACGAAGGATGAAAGGGTAGTATTCTATTGTCCCTATTGAACCTCTAGGTGCATCTCAACAAACAACAACATCATCCTCCACTAGGAACTAGATTCATGAACCACCTAATTTTAAAACATTTGACTCATGTTATCCCCAAAATTGTTTCCCTTCCTCAACATGTTGAAAAACGTGAAATATAAAGAATTCATATACTCAACTGATCTTCACTACTTATGATTCAAATCATTCTGTGAGAATTTGTACATAAGGATTTTATGACTTACATAAATCATAAACCTTTCTCCCAATAATAAGTACTTCCAACATTTTAAAGCATAAAAAACTATGGCCAACTCATGATCATGTATAGGATAATTTCATTTATGAGGCCTCCAATTTTGTGACCCATACGCAACAACCTGATCATCCTACATCAACATTTCTCCAATTCCATCATTGGACGAATCACAAAATAAGGTATACTCCTGAACCATCTATGGTAGTATACAAATTTTTGAGTAGTCAACCACTTATTTAACTCCTAGAAAGAATCCTCACTTGACCCAGACCTTTCAAAATCGATGCCCTTCTTGGAAACGCTTGAATGTCATGATTCTAACCAGGAAAATTATTTCATGAACCTCTGATAATAGCCAGGCAATCAAGAAATCTACTCATATCAAAAATATTATTGGGCTTCTCTAAAGACACAAATGATTTAACTTTCTTTGGGTCCACTTGAACACCTTCTTTAGAGATTATCTGTCCTAATAAATGCACCACATCAATTCAGAAATGACACATAGATATCTTGGAATATGGGATATGCTCTCCTAGTATACATAGGATGATTTCAAGATGTTTGGAATGATATTAATGAGTCATGGAGTGCACAATGATTTCATACAAAAATATTACCACAAATTGACCTAGATTGAGGGGAAATATTCAGTTCATTAGACCCATTAACACTACTTGTGTGTATTTCAACCTGAAAAATATCACCAAAAACTAATATGAAACATACCTAATTCTTAAAGTGGTCCATGATATATCAGAAGGGATGAACATCAGCTGATGATACCTAGATCTCAATTAAATCATGGAGAACATGTAAGAACCTCTCATATGGTCAAAAAGATCATCAATCCGAGGAAGTGGTTAATAATTCATAACCATCATCTAATTAAATTTATGATAATTTAAAAACTATCAGAATATCCAATCATCATTCAAAGAAAACAAAACCTGGGATCCCCAACATGATGTACTCAGATGAATCAACCCTTGACACTTCAGTTCCTCCAATTGAGTTTTATGTTATTGATGATCTACTGATTCCATCTTATATGGTGGAATAGAAACTACTTCTTCTCTAGGTATCAACTCAATCATTAACTAAACATCTCTCTAGGGTATAATCCACAAAAATTCCTTAGGAAAAGAATATTGAAACCGATCAACCATAGGAGGAAAAACATTTTCCCTACTTCCCCATAATCAAGCACAAGACATGCCAATTGGGTGGTGAGTTTATCCAATATCTGAAAACTTTTCAAATCCTAGCTGACCCAGATATCCCACACTCCACGGTACACATAAGTATCCCCTTAAAGGGATGTGAATACTACTGTACAACAATTAAATTAAATATGTTATTAGTACCTCAACATCCAATCTATTTCCAATATCAGATCAAAAGATGATACCTCAAGCACAAACAATTCCCATAGAAAATGGTACCAACCAATATCAAAGTTACACTCCTAGAATCATCATATATCTTCTTCTCACACTCCTAATAGTGTATCATTTAACATAATGCCACTCATATGTTCCACTTCTTGAACCAACACATTCAAAAACTATGCATATATGAAAGAATGTGAGGTACCTATATCGAAAAAGAATTATAAAGCATGGATGCTATATGAATAATACACCAAACTGTCGTTGTTATAGACTCACAACCACTAGGTGCATGATGAACTATATGGAGATGGATTGTCCTTATGGCCAAGGCTCTGGCCTGAGTCCCTGTAACTAATCTACCATGCTGATAAGGACAACCTTTTCTAAGAGTTATACATCTACCACCCCATTCAGTATGACCAATAGATCTTCAAATATGTGCCTAGTATAGGTTAACTGACCCCATATATCCTCTCTACATTGACCCTTATCCTCCATTATTTCTCACCGTTAGAGGGTTCCTATAGAACCTCTTCACATACACCATACTACCGCATGCTTGACACTCAACTGGTGGTCGGGGGAACTGACCACACATGTGTCCTGACCTACCACACTTATAGTAGAAATCATGATTAGTTCCCTGAGAGGCTAGTCCTATTCCCTAGATACTATTTCCACCATTGCCCTGGGGAAAACCCTGGATAAACCAACCAGATCAACATGTCCACCACAAAAATCCTCGTTGAGGTTTTATACAAAAATAAGTGTTTGATAAAAAACGTTAGTAAACCAATTTAAATGAACAATATTCATATGGGACTTGATCTCATATATAAGTCAATCCTTAAAATGTCACATCCTAGCAACATCATCCCCTAAAAACACTAAAACAAAGCATTTCAAGTTGAAGAGGTAGAAAACATAATCCATCACTATCATAGTCCCCTAGGTTGACCTAATAAACTCTATAAAATTCTCCTACCTCAGGGACTTATGATAGAAATGTACCAAAAAATATTCATGGGAATCTTTCCACAACATCCACTCTTCCTGATTAGCCTAAATAAGAACATCCCAACAATGATTTTATGGTCTTTGTAACATATATGATGCAAACATGACTATATTATCTTTAGGAGTCTCTAATTAATCCAGAATTTTATGCATAGACTCAATCCATAAATCATCTACCACTTATCATCACTCTCTAGTAAACATTGAAGGGTTATACAAATGGAACTCTCAAGTCACGTCAAACATGTTCGACACAACCCGCCCAAAGTCCCATTCCATAATCTGTATAAAATAAGAAATGTTCTCTTAGAACTAATCATCTCTATTATTAACATGGTCTATTAGGGTTCTTGCTCTTCTACTGGAGGATCATTCTCAGATATATCCTCTTGACTCTAAATTAACACACTTTTTTGTGGTGGAATCTCTCTACAATTCCAAACGCACATCTCAAAACTCATAACATAAAGCATACATAGTTTGTGAAAAATAAGTCTCTCTGTTAGAATTAAATAACCTATATTCTATACACTATCTCAAATGATATAGTCACATTCCTTTTACGACCCTCAACCATACCTACCATGTTCAATGGTCAGCATTGGTTAATCAACTTACATTGTCACAACTATTCACTCAACACCCTTCTTAACCATTTAACATTCACAACCTAAATATTTCTCATTTAGAAACATTTTTATTTTTCCAAATTATCATACCAAGATTCTAAAACCATACAAGACTCATCAGTAGGCTGTTTTCCTTAACAACTCATTCACGTTCTTTATATTTACCCATTTTCATCATCTTTATTAGACACCAATTATTTGAAATTTCATGGTGATGAAAAGATTTCTATTCCTCACACTCCACCTATATTTCCCATGTGTTCCTACCATGATGCACGCCATATGTAATCCTTGGTGACAAAAACGATTCATTCATTGACAATACCATTCCATTTTGGATACCAGTGAAATATCATAAAATAGTCACATCATACAACACATACATCACCCAAGGTGAAATATTATCCAACCATAAAAATAAATATCAAGAACAATAATCCAACCATATGTATTGTGGATTCCCCCCAAACATGGGTTAATTACAACCATGCACAAGATCATTAACAAGGCTCAACATGTCCCAGTCTCCGATATGACTTTCCCAATTAGTATGAAAACAAGAAAGAAAAACTATATGACACTACTTTGTAACATCCTGGCCCAGTAGCCATTATATCTTGTGCCCTGATCCTGGTCACCACATAACCTCAAGAACACCTCCATGTATTCCAAAGGCTATCGAGTTATAGTGAGCATCTAGTAGAACATGTGTGGAGACTATAAAATTTATATTAGAGTAAACCACAACATATGAAATATTATATATAGGAAACCATTAAATAATAAATAAGAATAATGAATCCATTTCCCAAAACTGGGTACAATCCCAGAACTAAATGATAAACATGCTATGTCATGTCATATAGTTCCATGTGCTGAGAAAATCAAAAATAAGTCTAGCATAGCCCTCATCCATGCACATCACACACCCAAATCAACCATCTAGCATAGGGAGATTCCCTTTTCCAAACCTCTAACAAATAATTCTGCTTGGGTACCCAATTGCGGTCCAAGTAGAGTGTGAGTACAACCTAGTATGATGCCTCTAATGATGTCTAAAAAATATAAAGTCCCAATTGATATTGTATGATAATACATAATTAAATGGAAGATAAATATAAGATAAACTAGGTTCCACTAATAAAGAATATAATAACCCCGACCCCAATATCCTAGAGTTACTGGTTATTTTATTACAATGGAAGAGATAAAAGAGATAAAATCACCAAGGTTTGATATGTTTAGTAGTCTTGAAGAACTAGATACATACATGGAACCAATTTTACTTTGGTAATATAAAATAAAATATAATACATAATATAATCTAATAAACTAATTCCCTAAAAATCATAAAATGGTCTCTTATTCATAACCTAGGGACGGAAAAGGAATAAAAGGGTGATATAAAATTCTCATTAAGGGTTATGTAAAATGGGAAATAACTCGAGTCAATAAGTATAATCATTATGGAAATGTAAAAATTAAAAACACTTCCCAATAAATAAAATGATAATTAAAATGCATCTATAGAATTTATCACAGTAAAATTACTTTTCATACTAACAAATGAATACTAAATGAAGGAAATGATTAATTATTGGACATTATGTATCTAACACAAGAACCATTTTACCATCAAGAAGGTTTATGTTTATGGGTTGAAACCCAACTGATTGTTCTTGAAAACAAACATGTAGGGTTTACCGAAAACAGATTTCATCTCAGGTGACTACTGAGGCATTGAGGGGTTATCTAAAAAAGGGTCCCACCCATAGGTCTTTCATTAATATATCCACAACACATAGGGATAGATTTAACCTATCCACAACCCAATTCATACCTGTCCAAAGAGTTCCTCATATATCAATTTAATTAATTTGTAATATGCCATATCATCAAATATCAATATTAAAAAAAGTTACATATTTATTAATATTTCCTCATTTAATCAAATAACTATCAACGTAAAGACCATATGAAAGAATGTCATATGAAATTTAAAGAATGTATTAAAAGGGAGAAATATGAATAAATAATGATAAAATACGTTCAACTAAAGTGAAAACAGGTAAAAGAGTGTTTAGGAATTTTTTGAAATGAGCCACTTTAGTGAAGATTAAGGGAACATATTAAATAATATTTTACTATGGAAATGGAATAATTCCTTACATAAAATCTAAATTTAACTAATATATATTTTAAAGGAAAAAATTGAGATTTTTTTAAAAAAATGGTGTCTTGATTAAGTTATGGAGTATACTTAAAAATTTGTATGAAATTTGGAAGTTTATTTAAATTGGGCTTTCCCATCAAGAGGAATTCAAAAAAAAAACTAATAAAACATGTATTTACCCGAAATAAAAATTTTAAATAATTTGGATACATAATTTTGGAACACATAAATAGAATTTATATTGTTTATAAAAAAGGAATAATGAATAACATTGGGGTTAAGAGAGAGAATATGTAACCTAAATGAAAATATTGAGGTTGATAGAGATAATATTTTCATCATTTTTAATATGTTATTCTATGATTTAATGTCATAATTGTTTTCAATTTGATCTGATTTTCATGATTTTAATATTTTTTCTGTGTTTTGGGATAAAAATATAAAGGTTCTTAATTCTGAAAATTTGATAGATTTTAATCTCTATGGTAATTTGGGTATAAATTTTATAATACATATCCAATTGATGTTATTATTCTTTTAAGATTCTGATATGTATGTGCTATAATTTTTTCTCCTAGAAGAAAATAAAATTCATCCATCTAATTCCCCAAAAAAATCTATAAATTTCAAAAATCATTCTGAATGACCGCATGGAGCTCACCTCACTAAATAAATTGTAAATATGTCTAAAGAACTCCAATTGGGGTGATTTTTGATGGATTTTTAAAAATAATTAAATGGGGAGTTTTCATGTTAAATATCATAGTGATTAAGCTTAATTAATTTTGTTCTTAGATGATAAACTTTTGTGGGAATATTTTGGAAACATTCTTGCTGAATAAATTTTACTAATTAACGGGCCATATCATTTTTTGAAGATGTTAGATGAAGATGAAATTTCATGCGTAGAAAGAGGATGAATATTAAAAAACACTAAAGAAGGAAACTTCTTGAAATACTATCATTAATGTGTCTTAATATGATGAATATTTTGGTAGAAGTAATCTAGATGAGATATTAAAGGGAGATTTAGAAGATCCTGAATTTGAAGATGAGAGGATGGAGAAAAGATCAGATATAAAAAATAGAGCTACATGATTACATGTCATGTAATAAAATTACACTATGTGACTTTTTTCAGTAGTAATTATCAGCCAGAACAAGTCGTGACATGATTAAAAGCAGTCACAAGAAATAACATGGATTGAAATCTTATTACATGTAGTGTAGTGAGTTAAAGAGTAAAATCTATAACACCCGAGACTTTTATTTTATATAAATCATCAAAGGAATCTTTTTCTACACACAACACTTGCTTGTCATGCTTTACACGAAATCGCGAGCTTCCTCGATAGCTTGCGTCGTACGCAATACCGAGTTTCACTAAACAACGACATACTATTAAAATATTATTAAAACTAGCCGTTATGAATAGTAATAACCACTTTTTGAAATTTTATAAATTTTATTTGTCAAAATGGACTTCATTTTTGGATTCGTAATATCGAAATTAGCCTAGGGTGAAATTTTGGTATTTTTCTGAAAATTTTCAATTTTTGATGAA
Organism: Viscum album; assembly: GCA_963277665.1. Taxonomy (NCBI): domain Eukaryota; kingdom Viridiplantae; phylum Streptophyta; class Magnoliopsida; order Santalales; family Viscaceae; genus Viscum; species Viscum album. The sequence continues at coordinate 74,169,841 of OY728166.1, read as the reverse complement.
TAGTGAAACCACTAAGTGGTAGTTAAAAAAACTGAATTTTTCATAAAACTTAATTTTACCAATTTTGTGAGTGGAATTTCGAAAATCTGAGAGACACGGTTGATGTCAGTAAGTAAAATTTGGTTCAATAAGATGAAAATAATTTTTGGTGAATAGTAACTTTTTACTTTTTTTACCACAGTAAAAAGTAAATAGGGTAATTAAGGGTAAAAATGATATTATTATTACCCTAATACATGTACTAATTCTATTGGAAAAGTGTAACTCGACCAAAAACAACCTTAGGAATAACATATGACCATTTAGGCCCACTTGGATTAGATTAGGACATTTATTATTAATTTATTTAAAGAAGGGTTAAAATAGTTAAAATCAAAGATTAATAATTAAATCATTTTTAATATGGGGTTATACATAAGATAAATTCGACTATAAATATTCATTAGAAATATAAAAATATTTCCTACATAATGGTATTTTATTTGTAATTTTTAGACTTTATATAATTTAATTTATGTATGACACAACGATGATGCAGTAATTATATTATTAATAAAATATTGACATAATTAATGTTATAAACACCAAAATAAATGTAATTTGAGACTTTTTATTAATTAAACTATTTTCTAGGTTAATATGACATGTTAGTATTGATTTTATTAACTTTTTTCAAACTAATCATTCTGTTATGATTTTCACAAATATTAATTACTAAATAGTGTCAAAATTGACATAAAATATTTTTTAAAACAAATATTATATTAGTAATTGTTATCTTATTAATAAAAATCTAAGGTTCGGCCAAATGACTTAGATAATTTTATATAATTTAATAATAAACAACTTGGGGTTCTTTTGTCTGCTTATAGTAAGTTTATTAACCTTATAGTATAAGAACACAAGAAGACACGGTAAAAGTAAAATTGTTTAGCTTAATGTTAAATCTACATGATAAGGTTAAAATAGGAACCTAAACTTGTCTAAATTCTATTGGATGAGAGGATTTAGACCCATCCCCACCTTATCCTCGAAATAAATCAATTTGGAGCTATTTAAAACCGAACTTGACTTTATAATAAAATTATATTTTTAGTTATTCCAAAGGTGCCCCTCTCCTCCCTTATAAAAGGGAACCTCCTCCCTCTCTTCCTCACACCACATTGAGCCTTCAAGCTCGGCCAACCCCGACCACATTCACCTTTCCACTTCCCTAGAGACATCCTAGAGTTTTTGGTATTCTTCAAAGACCTATTTTAGTTCCCTAAAAGGAGGTCTCAAAGAAGCACTTCAAAGAAGAGGTAATGTCCGTTACCGATTCTTTCATCTTTATTTCTTCTTCCACTTCTTCTTCTTTATTTGTTTCATTATGAAGTAATAACATCAGTATCACTCATATACTGATATGTTATTATAAGTATGAAACAACCCTATTCCACCATCTATCCATCCTACAGAAAAATAAATCACCGTGCGTGCGTACGTACGGAGTACCGTCTCGACGCCGTGGTGTAATCTATTTCCCACCACCACCTTACTTGGATGGGTATAACGGTGTAAATAATGACTATATATGACTATTATAAAGGGATAATAATTCTGAAATAGTATACATACACTCCAATACAATTTCATGATCATAGGAACAATATCATCACTCGTGCATACGTACGGAATACCGTCTCCGCGATGTGATGCGACTCGTTCTACATGATCTTCATTTCATAATGATTATATAAATTAATTGAATGAATGAATATGATATATATTACACTAATACCATTCTGGAAATATGGTATCTATAACCTAATGAGAAGAATAAGAATTTATTCGACAAAACACGCATAAGAACAAAAAGTTATAAACACCCGAATAACAAGTAACAATGAAATATTACTACTAAGAAGCTAAGAATATGACCAAATATGATATCATAAAAATAAGTACGATTCTGGAATAAGAAAATAATATTATTTAATTCATTATACAGGAGTTTCAGACATGTACAAATCATATCGGACCTAAGGTAAGAGAAATATCACAGTCTCATTTTTATCCGAGATTGTTTATACTTTGGAATTTACGGGGGTGTATTTTATCATCCACATCCACGTTTCCTCAATATGAAATATTATTTACATTCACCTACAATTTTTTAAATCCTATTTTACCCTTCGGTGAGTTTTTATTAAAAGATATGAAAGGAATCTTTCGTCGTTTTTCGTACGAGGTACTTTTTTGACTTTTTCGACAAAAGTACGAGAAGAATGTTTTTTTAACTTATACGACATGAATGGATTTTTAAAACAAAATTTCCAAAAATCTTCCTTTACAGGTTTTCAAGTTTATTTCTAATCAACTTCTTTTAGTTTAAAATTGTATGACATGTTAAGAAAGGAAAAATGTTTTTGACGTAGAAAGGATATTTTCCTCAAGAATGGAATTCAAGTGTTTTATCAAAATAATTTTCCATCTAAGATAATAAGGGGTTCTATTTCTATCCCTATTATTACATGGATTTGATTATTTTGTGATGGAAATATTTTTATGAATTTTTTTATCTTATATGAATTGTTTTATGATGTCACGATGTTTAAAGATTCCCATTTTTATTATATGGGTTATGCTATGATGTATGGTTTATGATTTTGTGGCACACATAGGAATGGTATCATTATGAGATGGGTGGGACCTATATCTCCCTCCAATTCATTGGGTAAAGATTTTATATCTCATGAGATAGACATGGCTGGAACGGTAGGTTATACCGGTTCAGTGAAACAGGACTGAAACGAGGGTGACTCGGTTCAGAAATGGACTTTGTCCACTAAGATAGTCTTGGAAATGAGTCTTGACTAATAAGATATGATTCTATATGATTATGTGTGTATGTCATAAAGTTTCATGTTTTAAGTTATGATTATTGGGATTTCATTTCACTACTATAATTTATCCCATGTTATGAAATTATGCTCCCTTTTTCCGGTTAAGGTTTCCAAAATGTTATGTTCTTATCAATATTATGTGATTGATATTTCTTTTGTTTATACTTACTGAGCATTTGAGCTCACCCTTTTGTGTTTTTTATTTCCCCAGGTCAGGAAGAAGGTTATTAAGTAGAATATTCCAAAAAGTGACTCTAGATATGATGAAATAAATGGGAGGCAAAGTAGATTCTTTATGAACCAATTGTTTATGTTTCCCAGTTTCTAAAGACACTATACCTATACGGTCCTTTCTGGGTTTTGTTATATGTTGTAATAAGTGTGCTTCAATTCTGAAGTAATAACAATGAATGTAAATTATGGGTCATTATAGTTGGTATCAGAGGGAGGTTATAGTCAACCTTTGGAAACTAGGATGTGAAAGCCTTAGTAAGAACCCTAAGGATAAGTCTAAGCATAAACACAATCTTAGTGTTTTAGAAATGGCCATGAATAACCTAGGATAAGACCTTAAGTGGGAAATTTTATTCTTTGTTATGTGGTTTTTCTATTATAATTAGTGTTTCTCACACTATTCTTCTTGGTTTTAGTCAATGGCTGGAACCCGAAGGAACCGTATTAATGCGGAATGCGACGGGTAATGCAATGATTGTCCCCTTGAGAAACCAAACATTATGGGAGCTGGAATACAAAATCTTGTAGCCATTATCACACAACTTTCTCAAGCTATGAATCATGAAGGACTTCCAAACGAGCAATGGAAGGAGCAACATTCTGTTGAATCCTTCATGAGATAGCATCCACCTTCATTCAGCGGGTCTACTGATCCATTAGTAGCTGAACAATGGATTAGTACTACTGAAAAGATATTTTCAGTTCTTCAATGTTCTGAGCATGATAAAGTCATCTTAGCAGTGTATCGTTTGGAAGGTTATGCTGATCAATGGTGAAATCTTATTAAGAATATGAGGCAAAGGGATGAAATTGAGTCCATGGAATGGAACGAGTTCAAGAACTTATTTTTCAATAAGTACTTCCGTCGTATTCTCCGAACAAAGATGGAGAAAGAGTTTCTTGAAATGAAGCAAAAGGATGATGAATCTGTTGGAACCTATGAAGCAAATTTTACAAGACTTGCAAGGTACGCTTCTGGAATTATTATCCAACCTGAGAGTAAGATCGATCGATTCTTTAGTGGCTTAAAACCAAGCCTTAGAAGGGCCTTAGCCATAAGGGACTTCAATAGCTACGAGGAAGTCGTTCGATGTGCTCTCAAAGTTGAGATGGAGATTGGAGTGACCCATCAGTCATATGGGTTTGATAAGAAGAGGAAAATGGAAGTCAAAGGAAAATCTTATGATCACACTGAAAAGAATATGGGCTTTCCCTTATGCTGAAAGTGTGGAAAGAAACATGGAGGGAGTTGTCTTAAAGGGACAAGTAAATGTTTCAAATGTGGAAAGGAAGGTCATCGGGCATTTGAATGCTGCGATGATGGGAAGAAGATGTCTAATGATGCAAAAAAAGGAAGGGATGCACAGAATGAACCTACTACACTTCAATGTTTCAAGTGAAAGGAGATGGGACATTATTCCAATAAATTCCCTAATCCAAGGGTTGATGATGATGGTCGATGTCAACAAACTCTTAAGGCTAAAGACAAAGGAAAGTCACATGAAATTTATATCAGCGATGTGGAGTACGATAACGATGTGGTGAAAGGTACACTACCCATCCACTATAAAGTAGAAAATGCTTTATTTGATTCTGGATCCACCCACTCCTTTATTTCTGACGAATTTTCTAAGGGTATCACCGTATTACCTCAACAATTAGATGTTGAGTTAGCTGTGACAACACCTAATGGCACAATAGTCGCATCAAAAGTTTATAATTCTTCTCCGATTGAAGTTTGGGGGAAAGTGCTTCCTGCAAATCATGTGATCCTTCCTTTAATGGAATTTGATGTGATTCTTGGCATGGATTGGCCTTCAATACATGGAGCTCATATCAATTGCCAAAGAAGGGAAGTCACATTTTATATTCCAGATCAATCTATGATGGTCTATCGATGCAAGGATGAACATAAACTTCCAGTGGAAATTCCTTCCATTTTATGGGTATTGATTCCACTAAATGAAGGTTATTTATCTCAAATGGTTGGTGAGAAACTCACGATTAAGAATATTCCCATTGTACGGGAGTTTGATGATGTCTTTCCAGAGGAATTACCGGGTCTTCCACCGAATCGTGAAGTTGATTTTTCAATAGAACTCGTACCAGGTGCTTTGCCTATTTTAAAGACACCTTATAGAAAGGCCCCAATTGAGTTGCAGGAATTGAAGAAGCAACTCTAAGAGAATCTTAATAAGGGGTTCATACGCCCTAGTGCGTCACCTTGGGGAGAACCTGTTCTGTTTGTTAAGAAGAAATATGGATCAATGAGACTCTGCATTGATTATCGAGAACTTAACAAGATCACTATCAAGAACAAATATCCTCTCCCGTCCATTGATGACGTATTTGACCAACTACGCGGATCTGAATACTTTTCCAAGATTGATCTTCGTTCAGGGTATCATCAATTAAGGGTCAAAAGGGAGGATATACCAAAGGCGGATTTCCATACAAGGTATGGACACTATCAATTTATAGTGATGCCATTTGGTCTTACTAATTCCCCTGCTATCTTCATGGATCTAATGAATAGAGTCTTTAGAGACTATCTTGATCAGTTTGTGGTAGTCTTTATAGATGATATTCTTGTCTATTCAAAGAGAAAGGAAGAACATGAAGATCACTTGAAAATTATATTGAAGACCCTGAGAAAGGATAAGATTTATGGAAAATTTACAAAGTGTGAATTTTGGCTTCAAAAAGTTGCATTTTTGGGTCACATAATCTCAAAGGAGGGGATATCTGTGGATCCAGCAAAAACAAAGGTTATCGAAAGATGGTCGAGACCAACAAAAGTAACCGATATCTGATGTTTTCTTGGTTTGGATGGATATTATCAACATTTTGTGAAAGATTTTTCAAGATTATCTAATCCAATCACCAAGTTGACTCGGAAAGGAGTTATGTTTGTTTGGACGGAGGAATGTGAAGATAATTTCAAGGAGTTGAAAAGAAGGTTATCCAGTGCACCTGTGCTCACACTGCCTTGAAGTGGAGAAAGGTTTGTGATCTACAGTGATGCATCCCAGAAGGGATTGGGGTGTGTTCTTATGCAAAATGATATGGTGATAGCTTATGCCTCATGACAGTTGAAAATACATGAGCAAAATTACCCAACTCGTGATTTGGAGTTAGCTGCGGTAATATTTGCATTAACGATTTGGAGGCATTATCTTTATGGAGAAAGGTGTGACATTTATACTGATCATAATAGTTTAAAGTATATTTTCACACAAAAGGAGCTGAATATGCGCCAAAGAAGATGGTTTGAGCTAATTAAGGATTACGACTGCTCAATCCATTACCACCCTGGGAAAGCAAACAAGGTGGAAGATGCATTAAGTCGACAAGACCATGCTAGTTTATCCATGATGAGGATCACAAAAGATCCAATATTTATGGATTTACAAAGGATGGATCTTGGAATTATAATGAAAGGGGAAAAATCGTATCTTTCTCAACTGAATGTTCAACCATCTATACATGTGAAGATTAAAGAGCCACAGAAAGAAGATGTTGAGTTACAAAAGAAGGTGAGAAATGTTCCTGAATTCATCCTTGATTGTGATGGGATAATAAAGTTCAGGAATCAGGTTTGTGTTCCTCCCATCCCCGAATTAAAGAAGGAGCTGCTGGATGAGGCTCATAGTTCTTCATTCTCTATTCATCCTGGAAGCACGAAGATGTATAGGGACCTGAAAGAATACTTCTGGTGGGATGGCATGAAAAGAGATGTTGTTGAATATGTCTCTCGATGCTTGGTTTGTCAACAAGTTAATGCTGAGAGACAGAAGTCTAAGAGGATGTTACAACTATTACCCATACCTGAATGGAAATGGGAAATAATCACTATGGACTTTGTCACAGGACTTCCTAAAACATCCAAAGGCAATAATGCTATCTGGGTCATAGTTGATCGTCTTACAAAATCTTCACACTTCATTTCTATTAGAGAGGATTTCTCTCTGGATCAGCTTTCCAGGATATATGTAAAGGAAGTGGTAAGATTGCATGGAGTACCACTTTCTATTATATCTGATCAGGATCTGAGATTTACCTCGAAGTTCTGGCGAAGTCTTCAGCATACTCTGGATACAGAGTTGAGTTTTAGCACTGCTTATCATCCTCAGACAGACGGTCAGTCTGAGAGAACAATTCAAACTCTAGAAGATATGTTGAGAGCTTGCTCTATGGATTTCAAAGGTGGTTGGGATCAACACCTACCTTTGGTGGAATTTTCTTATAATAATAGCTTTCACTCCAGTATTCAGATGGCACCTTATGAAGCTCTCTATGGAAAGAAATGCAGGACTCCAACTTGCTGGGATGAAGTTGGGGAAAGAAAGCTAGTAGGACCCGATCTCATTGATGAAATGGAAGAAAAGGTCAGATCTATTCAACAACACATAAGAGCATCTCAGAGTCGACAGAAAAGTTATGCCGACAACCGAAGAAAAGACCTAGAGTTTGAAGTGAGTGATAAAGTGTTCTTATGAATATCTCCCTGGAAGAGGGTTATGATATTTGGAAAGAAGGGGAAGTTGAGCCCTAGATATATCGGTCCTTTCGAAATACTGGATCATGTTGGGAAGGTAGCTTACCGATTGGTGCTTCCACCGAATCTCTCTCAATTTCACGATGTGTTCCATGTATCTCTCCTGAAGAAGTACATACCCGATCCTTCACATGTACTCAGCTCAGAAGTTGTACCGCTGGAGCAAGATCTTTCTTATGAAGAACAACCGATAGAGATTCTGGATCATAGTGAAAAAGTCCTACGAAACAAGACCACTCGATTGGTGAAAGTTTTATGGAGGAACCAACAATTAGAAGAAGCTACATGGGAGCATGAGGATATGATGAGGGAGAGGTATCCTCATCTGTTTGTTACGAAGTGACGAATTTCATGGGAGAAATTCATTTTAAGGGGGGTAGAATGTAACACCCGTGACTTTTATGTTATATAAATTATCAAAGGAATCTTTTTATACACACAAAACTTTCTTCTCTTGCTTTACACGAAATCGCGAGCTTCCTCGATAGCTTGCGTCGTACGCAATACCAAGTTTCACTAAACAATGATATACTATTAAAATACTATTAAAACGAGCCGTTATGAATAGTAATAACCACTTTTTGAAATTTTATAAATTTTATTTTTCAAAATGGACTTCTTTTTGGATTCGTAATATCTAAATTATCATGGGTGAAATTTTGGTACTTTTCTGAAAATTTTCAATTTTTGATGAATAGTGAAACCACTAAGTGGTAGTTAAAAAAACTGAATTTTTCATAAAACTTAATTTTACCGTTTCTATGAGTTGAATTTCGAAAATCTGAGACAGACGTTTGATGTCAGTAAGTAAAATGTGGTTCAATGAGATGAAAATAATTTTTTGGTGAATAGTAACATTTTACTTTATTTTACCACGGTTAAAAGTAAATAGGGTAATTAAGGGTAAAAATGATATTATTATTACCCTAACACATGTCCTAATTCTATTGTACAAGTGTAATTCGACCAAAAACAACCTTAGGATTAAAATATGACCATTTAGGCCCACTTGGATTAGATTAGGACATTTATTATTAATTTATTTAAATAAGGGTTAAAATAGTTAAAATCAAAGTTTAATATGTAAATAATTTTTAATATAGGGTTATACATAAGATAAATTCGACTATAAGTATTAATTAGAAAGCTAAAAATATTTCCTACATAATGGTATTTTATTTGTAATTTTTAGACATTAAATAATTGAATTTATTTATTACACAAAAATGATGCAGTAATTCTCTTATTAATAAAATATTGACATAATTGATGTTATAAATAGAAACATAAATGTAATTTGAGACTTTTTATGAATTTCACTAATTTTATAGATTAATATGACATGTTAGTATTTATTTAATTAATTTTATTTGAAATAATCATTCTGTTATGATTTTGACAAAAATTAATTACTAAATAGTGTCAAAATTGACGTAAAATAAGTTTTAAAACAAATATTATATTATAAATTGTTATTTTATTCCTAAAAATATAAGGTTCGTCCAAATGACTTAGATAAGGTTATATATATTAATAATAAACAACTTGGGGTTCGTTTGGCTGCTTATAGTATGTTTATTAACCTTATAGTACAAGAACACAAGAAGACATGGTAAAAGTAAAATTATTTAACTTAATGTTAAATCTACATGATAAGGTTAAAATAGGAACCAAAACTTGTCTAAATTATATTTGATGAGAGGCTTCCGACCCATCCCCACCTTAGCCTTGAAATAAATCAATTTGGATCAATTTAAAATAGAACTTGACTTTATAATAAAATAATATTTTTAGTTATTCCAAAGGTGCCTCTCTCCTCCCTTATAAAAGGGCACCTCCTCCCTCTCTTCCTCACACCACATTGAGCCTTCAAGATTGGCCAAACCCTAACACTTTCTCCTCTCCACTTCCCTAGAGACATCCTAGAGGTTCTGGTTTTCTTCAAAGACCTATTTTAGTTCCCTAAAAGGATGTCTCAAAGAAGCACTTCAAAGAAGAGGTAATGTCCATTACCGATTCTTTCATCTTTATTTCTTCTTCAACTTATTCTTCTTTAGTTGTTTCATTATGAAGTAATAACATCAGTATCACTAATATACCTATATGTTATTATTAGTATCAAACAACCCTATTTCACCATCTATCCATCCTACGGAAAAAAAAATCACTGCGTGTGCGTACGTACGGAATACCATCTCCACGCCGTGGTGTAATCTATTTTCCACCACCACCTTAATTGGATGGGTATAATGGTGTAAATAATTACTATATATGACTATTATAAAGTGATACTAATTATGAAATAGTATACATACACTCCAATACAATTCCAGGATCATAGGAACGATATCACCCCTCGTGCGTACGTACGGAATACCGTCTCCACGATGTGATGCGACTCGTTCTACATGATATTCATTTCATAATGATTATATAATTGAATTGAATGAATGAATATAATATATATTACACTAATAACATTCTGGAAATGAGGTATCTATAACCTAAAGAGAAGAATAATAATTTATTCGACAAAACATGCATAAGAACAAAAAGTTATAAACACCCGAATAACAAGTAGCAATGAAATATTACTACTAAGAAGCTAAGAATATGACCAAATATGATATCATAAAAATAAGTATGCTTCTGGAATAAGTCAATAACATTATTTCAATCATTATACAGGAGGTTCGGACACGTACAAAGCATATCAGACCTAAGTTAAGGGAAATATCACAATCTCATTTTTATCTGAGATTGTTTATACTTTGGCATTTACTGGGGTGTATTTTATCATTCAAATCCATGTTTCCTCAATATGTAATATTATTTCCATTCACCTACAATTTTTTAAATCCTATTTTACCCTTATGTGAGTTTTTATTAAAAGATATGAAAGGAATCTTTTGTCGTTTTTTCGTACGAGGTACTTTTTTGACTTTTTCGACAAAAGTACGAGAAGAATGTTTTTTTTAACTTATTCGGCATGAATGGATTTTTAAAACAAAATTTCCAAGAATCTTCCTTTACAAGTTTTCATGTTTATTTCTAATCAACTTCTTTTAGTTTAAAATTGCATGACATGTTAATAGAGGAAAAATGTTTTTGAAGTAGAAAGGATATTTTCCTCAAGAAGGGAGTTCAAGTGTTTTATCAAAATTATTTTCCATCTAAGATAATAAAGGATTATGTTTCTGTCCCTATTATTACATGAATTTGATTATTTTGTGATGGAAATATTTTTATAAATTTTTTATCTTATATGAATTTTTTTATGATGTCACGATGTTTAAATATTCCCATTTTTATTATATGGGTTATGCTATGATGTATGGTTTATGATTTTGTGGAAGACATAAGAATGGTATCATTATGAGATGGGTGGGACCTATATCTCCCTCCAATGCATTGGGTAAAGATTTTATATCTCGTGAGATAGACATGGCTGGAACGGTAGGTTATACCGGTTCAGTGAAACAGGACTGAAACGAGGGTTACTCGGTTCATAAATGGACTTTGTCCACTAAGATAGTCTTGGAAATGAGTCTTGACTAATAAGATATGATTCTCTATGATTATGTGTGTATGCAAAAAAGTTTCATGTTTTAAGTTATGATTATTGGGATTTCATTTCACTACTATGATTTATCCCATGTTATGAAATTATGCTCCCTTTTGCAGGTTAAGATTTCCAAAATGTTATGTTCTTATGAATATGATGTGATTGATATTTCTTTTGTTTATCCTTAATGAGCATTTGAGCTCACCCTTTTGTATGTTTTATCTCCCCAGGTCAGGAAGAAGGTTATTAAGTAGAATATTCCAAAAAGGGACTCTAGATATGATGAAATAAATGGGAGGAAAAGTAGATGCTTTATGAACCAGTTGTTTATGTTTCCTAGTTTCTAAAGACACTATACCTATACGGTCCTTTCATGGTTTTGTTATATGTTGTAATAAGTGTGCTTCAATTCTGAAGTAATAACAATGTATGTAAAGTATGGGTCATTATAAAATCTATATGAGATATTGATCCAAAATATGTGAGAAAATATATCTCAATTACACTACCTGTAACCTAGTTACCCGTCATGTAATGGTGGATGCAAAAAAAGAAAATTAAATATAATGCTGCTTGTTCTATGATGGGTTTGGAAATAAAAAGAGACCACCAACCACCCTTCCATGACATTCTGAGATCAACCAGAGTGGGAGGATAAAACTAAATACATGTTTTAGGATTTTCATTCTTTTTTTTTTATTTTATTTTCAAATGCAACACATTAAATTTTTATTAAAGTGTTTCCCATTTCTTATTCCATACCTAATAGAGTTTTTATCTTTCTTCCGTCTTCCACTATGATATCTATTCACTTTGTAATGGAAAGTGACTATCTCAAGGCTTGGACTTGGGAGAGGTCTTAGAATTCTCTTTGTTACTAGGCTGCAATTGAAATTGTTTTAAATCTATTTGTGGTAGATGTGGAAGTATTTCTTGGGTGTGGTTGTCGAAAACTATGAAATTATTTCTAATTCAATTTATTTTGACTAATTCATTATTTTACCTCCCTTATATTAGGAAAACCCTTCATATGGTTGATCTTGGGTTTCCCAAAGAGATGAAAAGACAAACTTTTGAGCTAGATATTTAAGGAATATCATCCTCAGTTAAGGTTTTATCCAATTTGACTATTAGAGGAGGTGTGGTTTAGTGTGTTGGAAGAATGGTAAAATCACACACACACAAAATTCAATGGGAATAAATTCATAAATGAGGTTTCACTAAATGAATTATCAAATTGAATTTAAATAACAAATAAATAACGAATGAACCCATGTTATTTAACCATGGACCAAAGCCTTTCTTCTCAAATTTCATTCTATCTACATCTACATCTACATTTAGATTTAAATTTTAATTTCATTATTTTGATTTCATAAAAAAACAAAAAAAATATTATGTGAATTTGAATTGGTGATTGAATAGAATGCGATGCTCCATAAGTGAGATGACACTGCCCAGCCTATGCGATGTATTAGGAAAATTAAGTTAATTTTTCCATGCCCTACAATAGGTGTGCATAAAAATAGGCACCATTTTTGGGGGATAAGTATTTATTTCAGTCACTTTTTAAAAAATCCCATTTTTTTAAATATTTTACTTTGTAATAATTTAATATATATATATATATATATTGATGTTTTCGAATTAAAATTTTTATACATGGGAAGATTAATTGAATGTGTAATATTAAGAACACGAAGTTGATTATAGTGCTTTAAATTCAAGAGTGGAAAGGATGGGAAATACTATGTATGACATGTGAAGAAAATTTTAAATATTATTTGACTCTTTTCAAGCACTAATATAGAAACCCATGACCGAACTAGAGAAAGAACCTGAGTAAGCTGTGGAAAAAATTTAACCACTAGTTTTTGATGTTGATGAAGTCGGGGGGGGGGGGGGGGGTAAAAGAGTGTGTTCCTAATGATAAATTTCACATCTCACAGCCATTACTAGAGGAGATAAATGAAATAATTTTTTTACTAATTTACAAGAGTGTGATAATGAGAATTTGGATATTTTTGGAGAAAAAGGGAAGAAATTTAAATGATACAAGATTTCCTAATTTCTTATGAAGTTGTTGAGAAACCAAAACTTAACATCTCTCTAGATTTTTAAGAGAAAGAAACCACTGAAGAGGTAAAATTTAAATAAAATATGGAGGATCTCTACTACCTACCTCCATCCAGTGAAGATCAAATCCAATGGTAACATTCAATTGAAGAAGAGATTAAAGATAACCCAACTTAGGGAGATTATACATTCAAATACTCAAATTCATTTATTTTTGTTGAAACTAATTTGATTATTACTCCTATTTGTTTTAAATTTTAGGATTTGGAAAACTCATATAACACCCTAGAGGAAGATGATGAAAAAGAAGATACGCCTATTGAAGAACACATGGAGCTCCATTATATTATTGGACATGAATTTGATGAGCCCCATCAGGAGATCCAGGTAGCTGAGCCAGAGGAAATCAGAATAGAGGCAACTATTATTCAATCCCCTATGAAACTATCACTAGAAGAGAATATGGTTTCACAAGTAGAAACCAAGGAAGAGGATGGTCCATACTTCATATTATCCCCACCATATAAGATATACCTCATTCTTAAGGGGTAGGATCTGGTGTACTCTATCTATGGATCATTCCTCACCTATAAAGATGATGCCCGAGCTTGGATAATTTACATGTGGTGGTTCATGTGAATGAAAATCCACCCACCATCAGACATTGGATAACAGCTAGTACAACCTTCTAAAGTTAGAATTTATTCTGATCCCACTTAGGGGATCATATAAATACTTATCCCTTACACGATTTCTATGAATTCATATTTGAATTTAATTTATTAGAAAATAATTTAGAATGGTTCCCCTCCCTTATATATTTTTGATCTTTAATGATGTGATACCCATGCTTAATTGTGTTATTTTTTATGGCATCATAATAGAAGAATTCATCCTCAAACCAGTGAAGGAAGAGGACAAAAAATCCTTTCAAAAGGGAGTTCATTTTTTTTTAAACTTTTAAACTCCTTACTTTTTTCCCAATCATGATTTGAGATTTCAACGTGAAATTCCATGCCCACACTTCAATTATAATTTAATTAACATCATTATGAGACATAAGTTTCATAGGAATCATATGATGCCATGTTTTAGATTTAAATATAAATGAAATTGATTGAGTAAAATGAAGAATTTAAATTTTAAAATTAAGAATGGATATTAGAATAAAGAATCAAGATTTGATGGAATTAATTGATTCATTTAAATGAAATTTCTCAACAATTTTTCATACTTTTAAATTTTAAAATTTATGTCTATTGATTTGTTATTATAAATCATTCCTTGAGTGATTGTAAAATATCATTTCTCATTTCATAGATGATTTATATAACACATAATTCCTATTTATTCTTATGAATATTTCATTATTGATATTGGGAAATGTCACCTATGAGAACTTGTTTTGGAACTTTTCAATGTTATGACTATGAAAAAACACATTTAAAATGACTGAGGTGTCTTTTAGAATCCCCTTTATCCTTAAATAAAACCTTTAGACTACTACTGATTTAGACCATTGAGACCATAAATTACCATTATAAGAATGTTCATTTTTTCATTCCATTTTTATCCATTCCAACCCTACTCTTGGTATTTTCATGATATTTTAATGTTAAAGTGTGGGGGTGAATGGAATCATGGTTGACCAGATGATTTACATTTAAGGAAGAATTGTGGGGTGCTTATTGTGGGAATAAATAATGGTTTTTGATTAATTTATTGTACAATTTATTATTTTTCTCCTTCTGAATGAAAAAAATGAAAAAAATAACCAAAAAGGACAAAAAATGGGTTGTGATTTGGGAAACCAAAAATCACTATTTTCCAGACCAATAATATTCTGATCATATGTGGTTAGGTGATGGATGTGAGGTTTTATCTAATCATAACATTCAAAAAAAATTTAAAAATAACTTCAAAAGTTAAAAAATAAAATATTCAAGAGAGTTCACAAACCATTCATTATGCTTACTTGATCATAAAATTTAATTTCAGTTTTGGGGTGTGGGTGTTGCAACTTTGAAGGGGAGAATTTAATTACACGTTTAATTTTGATATCATTAATTGTACTAAATAGATAAACCTCCTACTTAATCCATATTTTTTAAAGCATAAAATCCTACCAACCTTGATTCTTAGAGTCATTTGACCCTTTATTACAAGTACTCATGATTTTATGTTTCATTTTTCATTAAAAAGTATAGAATGAAGATCCTTTAACAGCATATGGATAAGGAGAATGTTTTCATGATATGAGAATAACTCCACCTGAATTGTATCATGATATATGAGAGAAAATATTCAAATTTAGGTAAATCATGACATGGAATATTTATATAATAATGAACTAAGGAGCTTCATTGAATGAATGGAGAAGTTCCATAATTTTTTCAAAGGGGAAAAGTAAATCACTTGAATTAATTTTTCCTTTTAAAAATTAGAAATTAAATAGATACTTAATGTAGATTTTTGAAAATTTTATTTGACATCGAGAATTTTTTTATTTTATAACTATGGAATTTGAATATTAGTAACATTATTTCCCTTTGAAATTTAATGTTGATATTTTATGATTGAGGGAAAAAATAGTTTATGTGTGTGGTAATTGATAGAGATAAAATTTTCATCATTTTTAAAATGATTTTCAATGATTTAGTCTCATACAATTGGATAATTTGATCTTATTTTCATGATTTTAATATTTTTGATTTGTTTTGGACTAAAAATGGGAAGTTTCCTAATTCTGGAAATTTGGTAGATTTTAATCACTAGGTTAATTTGGGAATAAATTTATAATACAAATCCTATTAATCTGATTCTTTTTTATGATACCTGGATGTATTTTCTACATCGTTTTTTTCTAGAAGAAAATCCAATTCGTTCATTTATTGCACCAAAAAAATCAATCAATTTCAAAAATCATTCTAGATGACCGCATGGAACCCACCTCAATAAATTAATTATAAATTGGAATAAACACCTCCAATTTAGGTGAATCATGTTGTATTTTAAATATAATTAAATAGGGTGTTCTCATGTCAAATATCATTGATATTGGACTTAATTAAGGTGGTCCTTGTATGGTAATCTTTTGAGGGAATATTTTGGAATCATTATTTATGAATAACGTTTCCTAATTAACAAGAGATATCTTTTAATTCACAGGTAATATGAAGATGAAATTTTGTGGGTAGAGAGAATAGTAATTTTTGAAATACTTTCAAGAAACAAACATCAAGAAATTTTATCATTAATGTGTATTAATATGATCAATATTTTGGTTGATAGAATATGAGTGAGATCTTAAAGGGAGATTTAGAAGATCTTGAATTTGAATACTGTAGGATTGATAAATAAGGAGAAATAGAAAATGTAGAAAACTTATTACACATCTTGTAAAACAATTGCACAAAATTACTTTTTTCAGAATGAATTATCCACCAAAAACAAGTCATGACATGATTATAAGCTGTGAAATGAAATTACATGGCATGTAATCTTAGTACACTTCATGTACTGAGACAAAGAGTCAAATCTACATGTTATGTTCATCAAATGCGTGGGAGAAAATAGATCTAGATTACATTATGTGTAACCAAGTTACATGTCAAGTAATGGTTGATGCATAGAAAAAAATTAAATGCAAAGCTGGATGTTCTCTTATGGGTTTGGATATAAAATTAGGCCTCTATCCACCCTTCCAAAATATTCTAAGATCGACCAGAGAGGGAGGCTAATACTATATACAAGTTTTAGGATTTTCATTCTTTTCTTTTATTTTTTAAATTTTATTTTCTAATGCATCACATTCAATTTATATAAAAGAGTTTCCCATTTCTGGTCGAATCCATAATCTAATTTTTATCTCTCTTCCATATTCCATATTGATCTCTATTTACTTTTAATTGGAATGTGACTAACCCGAGGGTTAGCCCTAGGGGAGGATTCATCGTGTTTTTTATTACGTTTCAATTGAACTTGTTTTAAATGTTTTTGTGTTGGATGCCATAGTATTTCACAGGTGTGGGTGTCTTCCACCACAACATTATTTCTAATTCCATTTATTTTCATTAATTAATTATTTTTAATTTCCTTCTCTTGGGAAAAACTTTCATACAATGGAGTTAGGGTTTCCCAATGATATGAAATAGAATATGACAGAGCCATATCTTATAGTAATAGTAACCTTGATTGAGGTGTTATCCTATTTAACTATTGGAGGAGATGTGCTTTGGTGTACCAGATGCATGATAAAGTAACACACCCAATAAATCAATAGAAAGTAATTTCTTAATGATATATCACTAAATGAATTATCAAATTGATTATAAATAACAAATAATTAATTAATAAATCCAGTTTATCAAATCCTGGAACAAGGCCTTTCTTCTCAAATTTCATTTTACCTACATTCGCATCTACATTTAGATTTAAATTTTAATTCCATTATTCTAATTTTGTAAACATAAAAATAAAAAATATTTAGATTTGGTGAATTATAATTAGTGATTGAACCGACTATGATGCTTCTCAAGTGAGATGACCCTGGTTTCCCTCTCTTCTGTGTTATTAAAATTCAATTTCTTTTTTCAAGACCTATGACAGGAGTGTATCAGATGTTCGGTGAGAACCCCTTAACACTTTTTCATCTATCAAATTGTATTCCCCATAAAATTAATAATTTTAAAACTCATCATTGAATTTCATAAAGATAAAGTAATTCGTGATATGATATTTTATAGGGAATAATACATACACCAAAAATAAGAAATAAGTGGTTAATAAGTGGAAAATAAGGAATATCTTATAGAAATAAAAGAGATATAAGAAGAACCATAAAAATATAATATCATTGGAGTGAGGATAAATTCAAAAAATCATTATGTGTTAAAAATATAAATCCACATAATAAAATTATTTTTATATTATAATATAATTAAATAACATTTCACACATATTAATGAAATAATATAATGAAGGAAATAGATGTTTAACTGGATTAATTTAAATTTTGTTTAGAAATAACTTACTTTAATTCCTTTTTTTTTGCATTTGCACATCTTGAATAATAATATTATGTTTATTAAAACAAAAAAAAGGTAATTATATTAACATATATAAATATTAATCAATTATAATCATTGGATTAAATTTTTTATTTGTTTTGAGGTAATTTAAGTGTTTTGATGTCAAGTTTTTCTAAAATAATTCTAGTTTTACCTCAATTTCGAAAATTTTTTAAATGTAAAAAATACATTTGTAACATTAATTCAAGAAGCATTTAATAAATTTAAATTAATATTTATAGGTTATATATAATTCATAATTTTCATGCATGAATATGGTTTTAATAATTGTCTTAGCAATGTCTCCATAGGTGGTTAACCAACCTTCAACGGGACATTGTCAAAAGAGCCATAAAAGGGGTAAAAATTTAAATATGTAATATATATGTTACTTGATGTCAGACTCTGACTATTTATTATTATTATTATTATATATATATATATGATATTATTATTATTATTAAATTGTTATTAAAAATAATTTTTTATATTTTTATGAATAAATTGTTTCTAATGATGATTAGATTTAAAATGAATTGAATTAAATTATGAATATTATTAGTACTTTTATATTTTTTATTATTAGTATTAAGAAAAAAATTAACAACATTATTTTATTACATTATTATCAATATTATCATCAAGAATATAAATATTATTGTAAGAATGTTTTTAGAATCAGTTATCATTATCATTATTACTTCTATTATTATTATTATTATTAGTGTAGAGTTTTTGTTTTATTATTTCATTTTAGTTTTCTTAATTTTTTTAGGAAACCCTATGGGTGGCGTCACACCCCTATTATTCTAATTTGAGGAACAACGCCTCCCCTGGTGTTTGTGCGCAAGAACTAGGGGCCCCGACCCCTGCTCCTCTAGGTGCGTAGCGCACCTCCCCTCACAGCTGCCTCGCTCAGGCCTCCCATTCCTAGTGACCTGCTACTCTGACCTCCCCTTGGTGGCCTACTGCGTGACCCCTCCTTTCCTTTGACCTACCCAGTGGCCCGACCTGCTCCCCACTAACCTACGTTCTCCCAGTCCTCTAACCTTCTCCCTCACTTCAGTGTCGAGCCACACTCCGACCAGCTCCACGTCTGGAGACCCTACTCCCTTTCCAGTGCACCTTGGGTGAATCCGACTACCCCTGTCTGGTGGTTTTCTGACATGACATACCTCAGGAATCCCTGTTTCATACTCGTTTGGCCTCCCGCACCCTAGTCGCAGGTGTGTTCTACTTGGATTAGTTGTTTATTTGGTTTGATAGGATTTCAAATTAGGGTTTCATGTTGTAATTAGAACATTTGTGATGTTTTTGGTTTTATATATTTATTATAAGGGTTGTTTAATTTTGTTGAGGTAGGTTCTAGCCACTACCATCATGGGTACTGGGTTCACCAAGGTTTTCAGGTAAGGATTTTTGAGTTTCCTCATTATGGTTTAATTGTGATTTAGGGGTTTTAAGATTTTGAGTTGTCATCAACTTATTTTATGTGAAAAAGATGTTTTGAAAATATATTAACTTGTGTTTGATTTTTATATGGTATTCTTGTGTGAAAATGGGTGTGTTTTGGATATAAATCCATTTTTTATTACATGGATGTTTTTTGAAACATGGTCACTAGATTTATTAGATCATGTATGGGCTGTATATTATATTTTAGTGTGGTGTTAGTGTGTTTCTGTTCACCGCCAATGTTTTGGGGTAATGTGTTATTTTCGTTTTTATTTGATTTTCACCTCTATTATCAGGGTTTATTGATGTTATTTACTCCTTTTAAATTAATTTTTAGGGTGTTGGGAAGTGCCGTGAGATTTTGGGGTGTCATTTCCATTCAAGGTGTGGTTTAAATCTTATTTTATGGTTTCACAATATCATAATTAGGGTTTTTATTGGTTTTAATGTTTATAAGATTTGTGGTGTAGGATGTTGAACTCTAAATTACGATTTCAATTTACGGGTGTCAAGAACACCTATATGTGCATGTATAAGGTAAGTCATATATATATATATATAAATTCCCACTTTTAACAAATTCACTCTGGGAATGGGGAATACGTGCAATGAAGATAGGGGTGTTTATATATATATGTATAAATGCATGTGCATGGAAGTGTGCATGGTCGGTTTGAGTGATCGTCAAAAAATAGTGACATGTTTGAGGTAGGTCCCATATTCCTATGACATTAATTTGAATTTCATAATTGGTTTCTTGTTTTGAAAATATGTTTTTCATTTATGCTATATACACCTACTATAATATCTGGTTGCAGTTGATATAAATTATTATGCGTTGTTTTGGAAATTGAAATGTATTTCTAACGTTCATTGGTCTTAAGTGACTTTATTTAAAAATTGACTTCCTAAGTGGTTTAGAATTGGTAATGAGTATTGCAAAAAGTGTTTGGTATTTTTTCCGATTAGTTATAAAAAGTGTTTCCTGTATGTAATTAATCCCAGTTGGCACCCTAAGAATGTTTTATGAAAAATAAATAAAAAAATATCTTGAGGCATGCTCCCTTTGGTTTAGAAAATGATTTTTTTGTTGAATGTGTTATTATGTTCCAAGTTCGATGCTTATGCATTGTATGATGTGAAAGAGGGGGAATGGGCTTAAGGAGGAATAGTGGTGGTGAGAGGTTGAATGTGTTGAGTTAATAAGGTTTTTCTTATGACTTTTACATTCCTTCTTGTTTTGAAAACCACAAACACCTTATACTTAAGAAAATAGTATTTTTACTCAAATAAGGAAAATTTACTTCTTTAAGGAAATTTACCTTAACCTATATTTTCTTATACATAGCTATTTTTTTCCTTAAATTCAAAAACCAGAATCATAACCAAATTTCTGGAGCCTTATAATGAAAAAGTTGGAGAATTCTGTTTTTAGGATCCGAATTCTAGATGTGATCTGTAATATAGTTTTAATCCGAATTCTGGACTCCAAACTCTGAAGCAGTTCTAATCCGAACTCTTAAGAAGTTCGACTCCAAACTTTTAAGCACTTCGAATCCAAACTCTTAAGAAGTTCGACTCCGAACTTTTAAGCAGTTCGACTCCGAAATCTTAAGAAGTTCGACTCCGAACATTTAAGTAGTTCAACTCCGAACTCTTAAAAAGTTCGACTCCGAACTTTTAAGCAGTTCGACTCTGAACTCTTAAGAAGTTCTACTCTGAACTATTAAGAAGTTCGACTCCGAACTCGTAAGAAGTTCGACTCCGAACTTTTAAGCAGTTCTACTCCGAACTCTTAAGAAGTTCGACTCCAAACTCTACAGATTCAGAATCTGATCTCTGGTGAAACCAGACTCAAGATTCCTATAAAATAGAATCCTAAAATTTCTTAACATAGACTCCGAACATCATTTTGGTTAGACTCCGAACTTTTGACTTACTTACACTCTGAACTATTAATTAGATTTTACTTACATATTCTTCATTCCAAAACGATGTCGTACATTCAGTTATACATAGTTTGTTATAAAACGATGTAGTCTATTCAGTTTCTTATTAACCGTTGGTTGAGTTACATGTGTACAGGTCCTTCCGAGTTTTATGGAAAACATGACCGTTGGAGGAGGGAGCAGACCGTTGGAAATTTGCCTATAAATAGAAGCTCATTTGAAAAAGCTCAAATACAACAATGAAGTTGATCAATCTAGAGACCACACGCTGCTAAGGTGATTTCTAGAGAGAAAAAGATTTTCATTCCTTGTGCATACTGAACCGCTCGTTCAGTTTTTGCTTCGTGCGACTCTGAATATTGGTGATTACATTCGAGGACTTCCAGGGATAGGAAGACAGAGGTGCCGACTACCTTGATGTTCGAGGGCTTCCTTGCTGAGGAAGACAGAGGTTTCCAACTACCATGAAGTTGAGGGCTTGCGGGGATAGCAAGAAAGAGACTCCGATCTTCGTATCGAGGGCTTACCCTAGTGTGGGTAAGACATACTTTCTTGAAAGTGTAAATCAAGGGACCTTTATCCAAGGTTGTTGGATACCCTTCTCTTTGGGTTAAAAGACATATATCATGTTACTTGTAGTTTTTATACTTGTTTATTTTCTGTTGCATATTTTATTGTAAGGAAAGTATAAATTTTTTATACTTCCTTACTTGTACTCTGTTTCATTTAGATTCTATACGCTTTAAGGTAGAATCTCATATTGTAATATTTTGTTAAGTTTCAATTTCTGGAACCATATTTCTGGAACCTTCTTTTGGAATCTCTTTCCAAGTTTTCATTTGGTGTTAGAGGTGTTGTGAATTTTCTTAGTTTAATCCTTGTTAAACTTATCCCTTTACTTTGCTTAAGGAAAACATATTTATTCATAACTAACTTTAAAGGTTCCAAAGGAATTTTTAAAGTATACAATTCACCCCCCCTCTTGTATATTGAGCATTTAAATCATTATTTGGATCCTATAATTGGTATCAGAGCAGGTCTCTGAAATACTTATACTTACGAATAAGTTTTTCTTGCTCATTTCTTTCTCATTCCGTACTTTCCCATTCCGAACTTTCCCATTCCGAACATTCCCATTCTGAAATTTATCATTCCAAACTTTGTTATTACGATTTTTTTTCTAACAAGTTTGTGTATCCAAGGTTATTTTAAGTATGGCAGGAATTAATGTTGGTTCAATTGATAATCTAAATTTTAGAAGAACACCGATCTTTGATGTTAATGACTACGAATACTGGAGAGATCGAATGAAGACTTTTGTTATCAATACTTGATTGGACTACTTTGTTATGCTTACTGGTGATTATAAAATTCCTGATAAGGAAGTTAGAACTTTTACTAACCAGGAAAAGCAAGAATATCAAATCAATTATAATGTACAAAATACTCTAGTTTTTTCAATGACTAGAAATATAAATAGCCAAATTTTTTCTTGTGAAGCAGCCAATTGTATCTGGAAGAAGTTAGAGGTTACACACTTTGGAACTTCTAAAGTGATTGAGACTAGGAGAGCTATGCTTAGAGCTGAAAATCATGGGTTCAACATTCCTTATGGTGAACCAATCTGTAATGTCCAACAGAGATTTATGACTATCGTCAATAGTTTACAGTCTATGGGAGATAAAGGTTTAGATGATGAAGCACTTGTGGATAAAATAATTGATATTATGCCCAATGAGTGGGAATCCAAAAGAACAGCTATAGATGAGAACATGAAGGTCACTCAAATTAATCTTGATGAGTTATTTGGAAATCTTCTACAACATGAGACAAGAATGAAAAGAGATACTGACAACAACAAAAAGAAGAATGAAAATGGTACTATTTCTTTTACAACAACTTCAAATCAGATGAAAGCTAAGACTCCTGAGAGAGTAAACAGATCCAAGTCTAAGAAAGTCATTTTCCAATCCGAATCTAGTGAGACTGAAGTATATGAAAATGAATTAGAAAATCTTGCTCGAAGGATGAACAAGATAGCTGGCCAGAGAAATTTCCAATCCAAGTATAAGAAAAAGGAAAGGAAAGATAGAAAAGATGGAGAAGTTACTTGTTAATAATGAAAGAGAGCTAGACATATTATACCAGATTTCCCTTTGCTCAAAAAGAAAGAAAGGAAATGAAGGCATTCAAACAGGAACAAAAATAAGTATTATAAAGCCAAAGCTAAGAAAGTTCTGATAGCTAATGATACCTAGAGTACCAGTGGTGGAGATTCCTCAGGTGAATCTTCTGATTATGAATCTCCAGGACAGAAGAATCTTGGTCTTGTAGCCAGATTACCTATTGATAATCATTGTTTTATGGCTAAGGTACGAAATGCTGAATCATTGACCAATGTTTCATTAAATTATAATGATAGTAAGTATTATAACTCTTCTGATGAAGAATCCTCTTCTGGTGAAGAAAATACATTACCTACTTATGAATAAGTCTCTAGGTTTGCTGAACTTCTTGAAATTGAGAATTCCAAACTCAATAAGAAACTTGATAAGGAAAACTCTACTAATTCTATTCTTACAAAAGAGATATCAGATCTTTCTAAAGATCTTGATAGAAAAAAATATTATTTTGAAAGTATTTCAAAAAATCTTGAGGAAGTAAGTTCTGAGAAGAACCAACTTTCTAAAGAATTATAAAAAGTAATTTGTAGGAAAAATGTTTTCAAGCCCAACTGTAGTTCTAAAACTGATGATTTTGAGGTTAAAAATTTGGTTATAAAACTCAAGTCCGAAATTTTTTCCTTAAAGAAGTGTTTATCAAACTTTACCCATGGTAAAGAAAATTTTGATAAAATGTATTCCCAAATACGACCTTTAAGAAATAAATCCGGATTTGGTTATACCCATGCAAAACCAAATTTTAGTAACAATTATTTTGTTCCTCAAAGTGCCCCATTTTTTACCAAGTGTCAATGTGGTGGTAACTGGGCAAAGAATTGTTCCATAAACAAAACTGAATCCTTAGGCTTTCATAAATCTTACTTTTATAAGAAGATGTGGGTTCCTAAAATTTTATTATCTAGAAACCTCTGATCCAAGCATGTTTGGATTCCAAAAGTCTAATTCTCTTCTTGATTTCAGGAAAATAAAGAGAGTACCAGAAACACATGGTACATGGATAGTGGATGTTCCCGACACATGACTGGTAACAAAAGCTATTTTGAAAACATTATCAAAACGAAAGGACGAATGGTAACATTCGGAGATAATGATAAGGGAGAGATTGTTCGTATTTGTAATATTTTTCTTCTTGGTTAAACCTTGATTTCAAATGTTCTTTTTGTTAAGGGTCTTAAGAAAAACCTCATTAGCATAAGTCAGTTATGTGATGAAGGTTACCTTGTGAAATTTAGGAATGATAAGTGCTTAGTTTACAATTCCAAGGAAGAATTTATTCTCTCAGCCGATAGGCAAGAGAATGTCTACACTTTGAACCTAGAATACCTCAGGAGTCAATATTTACCTTACCTAAGTGCAATGGAAGATCATTCCTAGTTATGGCATAGAAGACTAGGTCACTGTAATCTTAAAAACCTTTGTAAACTCTCTAAGAAGAAACTAGTTAAGGATCTACTAGAGCTTAGATTTTATTCTTCTAAAGTTTGTGATCCTTGTCAATATGGAAAGCAACATAAATCTAGTTTTAAATCAATCGGTGAAGTCTCAACAACTGATACATTACAGTTAGTGCACATGGATATTTTTGGTCCAACACAAACTGGAAGTATTGGAGGAAAATACTATGTGTTTGTTCTAGTTGATGATTACACTAGATTTACTTGGGTCTATTTTCTAGCAAAGAAGTCTAAAGCTTTTTCCTATTTCCAAAGTTTTAGAGCTCATGTTAAAAATGAGAAAAACCTTCCATTGAAAACTATTCATAGTGATCATGGAGGAGAATTTCAAAATTCTGATTTTGAAACTTTTTGTAGTAAAAAAGGTATTACTCACAATTTTTCAGCACCTAGAACTCCTCAATAGAATGGTGTAGTTGAAAGAAGAAATAGAATTCTTCAAGAGATAACTAGATCATTGTTGAGTGAATATTCTATAACTAGACATTTCTGGGATGAAGCTGTAAGTACTGCTTGTTATACTATAAATCGAGTTTTGATTAGACCTTTTCTTAATAAAACTCCTTATGAGTTATGGAATGGTAAAAAACCAAGACTTTCCTACTTCAAGGTTTTTGGTTGCAAAGTATTCATTTTGAATACTAAAGATAACTTACATAAATTTGCACCAAAATCTGATGAAGGAATTTTCTTAGATTATTCCACAACTTCTAAGGATTATAGAGTTTTTAATAAAAATACCTGTACTGTTGAAGAAACAGTACATATAAAATTTGACGAGTCAGATCCTTTTATTTTAAACCACCTCAACCTACATCTTTGGATGTGTTTTCAAAAACTGATTGTCAACCTTTGATAGAAGAACCTTCTGATAAGTAAATTGTTCAAGAAGATACTTCGGAAACATTTACCCTAGAAAACCTTCTACCCTATGTTGATGAAAAGGTTTTACAAAATCCAAATCAGGTGTTTCTTAAGAATCATCCATGTGATAGTATCATTGGTGATGTAAATCAACCTGTAAGGACTAGAAGTTCCTTAAGAAATGAAGTAGAACATCTTGCATTTCTTTCCCAATTAGAACCAAAAAGCACTGATGAAGCTTTAGGTGATGATGATTGGATCAAAGCCATGCAAGATAAACTAAATGAATTCGAGAGGAATAAAGTCTGGACCTTGTTTGAAAGACCTAAGGAGACTTCTGTTATTGGAGTAAAATAAGTTTTCAGAAATAAATGTGATGAAAATGGAGTCATAGTAAGAAATAAAGCTAGACTTGTTGCTAAAGGTTATAATCAGCAAGAGGGAATAGACTATGAAGAAACCTATGCTCCAGTAGCCAGACTTGAATCTATCCATATTCTACTTGCCTTTGCAGCATTATTTAATTTTAAACCTTTTCAAATGGATGTGAAATGTGCTTTTATTAACGGTTATGTTCAAGAGGAAGTTTTTGTTGAACAACCTCCTGGCTTTGAAGACAGAAAACATCCTGATCATGTTTTTAGACTTACCAAAGCTTTGTATGGTCTTAAACAAGCCCCACGAGCATGGTATGATAGAATCACTGGATTTTTTCTTCAAAATAACTATGTTAAGGGAAATGCAGATCCAACACTTTTTATAAAGAAAAATAATAAAAATGATTTGATTGTTCAAATTTATGTTGATGATATCATATTTGGTTCAACTCATCAATATTTAACCGACTCCTTTGCAAGTCTAATGAAATCTGAGTTTGAAATGAGTATGATGGGTCAGTTAACTTTTTTCCTTGGTTTTCAAATTTTTCAGAAACCAGAAAGAACCTATATATCTCAACATAAGTATATTAAAGATCTTCTTAAAAAGTATGGTTATGACAACACTAGGAGTATAAGTACTCTTATTGGTACCTCAAATTATTTAGATCTTGATGAAGCTGGGAAACCAGTAGATCAAACATCTTTTAGAGGAATGATAGGAAGTTTAATTTACTTGACAGCTAGTCGACCAGACTTAATGTTCTCAGTATGATTATGTGCAAGATATCAATCCAATCCTAAGGAATCTCACTTAAAGGAAGTAAAAAGAATTTTTCGCTACCTTAAGGGAACCATGGATCTAGGATTATTTTATACCTCTGGAAATAGTATTGTTCTAAAAAGATTTTCTGATGCCGACTTTGGTGGATGTAGAATAGATAGAAAGAGTACATCCGGAACTTGTCATTTCTTAGAAGATTCATTAGTTTCTTGGTCCTGCAAGAAGAAACATTCTGTAGCACTCTCCACTACTGAAGCTAAATATATAGCAGCTGGAAGTTGTTGTGCTCAAGTATTGTGGATGCAACACACAATCACAGACTATGGCTTGAGTTTTACTAAAAAATCAAATTTTATGTGATAACACAAGTGCCATTGCCCTTAGTAAGAACCATGTACATCATTCATGTGCAAAACAAATAAATATTAGGCATCACTTTCTTAGGGATCACACACTTAAAGGAGATATCATTCTTCAGTTTATCAGAACACAAGATCAACTTGCTGATATTTTCACAAAATCTTTGCCTTCTGATAGATTTGAATGCATTAAACAGAAGTTAAGAATGATAACCGTAAGGTAATCCTTCTTAATTAACTATCTATTAAAAAAAGTATCCTTACAGTAATAAACTCCTTTTCATAGGGGGAGTACATTTGATTGATAGAATAACCATGTTTTTCAAAGTTTGTTTTCAAACTTTTCGAAAGTAAGATTTCCGAAATGGAAATTTCCGGAACTAAAGTTTTCGGAAATGGAAATATTTTTTCGTACTACAAACTTCCTGAATGGAATTTTCGTACTGATAATTTTCGAAACTATGATTTTCGGACTGGGGTTTTCATAATGTTGTTTTCGTACTAGACTTTTCATAATGAAGTTTTTTTTCCTTCAAGAAGAATATTACCAATTTCAAATAATATTTCTTGTCAATCCGTAAGTTATTATTTTCCTACTTATAGTTTTGTAATCAAATTTTTCTTACTGGTATCTTCCTTTTTTAGTTCGGATTCTAGTTTTTCCTCAAATCCAAATGTTTTATTTAAAAAAACCTCAAAAGATCAGAGTCAAATTTTTTTTCCTTGCAAAATTATTCTCAACCGTCAGATTAGATCAATGTATTTTCAACCATTGGATGACTTTTGGAAGACAAATGGTCAAATTATTTGCCTATATAAAGGGGACCCAGAGACTCGTCCCCCATCAGTTTTTCAAGCTTTTGCATCTCGAAGCCCTGCTGCTCCTCTTAAGGCCGGTTCTGAATGGTGTGAAGCTGATCCGAATCTTACAACTTACGACACTTTGAATGTCTATTGAAGAAACTTCACAAGATATGTCAACTGTGAAACCAATTTCAAAGTGGTTATTTTATAGATAAAGGTTAGTTCATCCAGAGTTTTATAAGCTTGATTCTATTATTTCGAAGAATATTAGACTGAATGGATGGGAAAATGTCTGCATAGCTAAGTCAGATAAACAAGATCTGGTTTATACTAACTTGTTGATAGAGTTTTATGAGTCTGTTTCCTTCATGGTGGAAGATGGCAGAGAAAGGTTTTCTTTCAAGTCCTATGGGAAAACTTATAAACTTTGTTACACTAAGGCAGCAAGCCTAGTTGGTATAGCATATAAGGGAGAATCTGAATTCTGTTCTCACAAACTTCCTGATGTGCAAGGGAGTTTCAATAAGGAAAAGGCACTGAATTGTCTTGGGCTTAAGGATGATTCAAAAACTAAGATTGCTCGGCTGTCTCCGAATAATAGAATACTTAAACTATGGGTGCATGGTTTTCTGGTTCCGAGAAGTGGAGACAAAGATAATCTGAAGAAGATTGATATCTTTGTCTTAGATTTTTTGGAAAATCTAAGAAAGATAAATCTAATAAGGCATGTCTTGGTTACGATCAAGAATATCAAAGAAGTAAATCTGAGAGCTTAGATTATGATGTTTTCTGCCTTACAGTCTAAATTGATTGTTCGATGCTTAGAATCTTTCAATGTTGCCTGCAAATCAAAGATCCGGAATTGCAAGCTCATGCTTCTCAGTGATGATACACATAAGAGAATGAAGATGGGATTTTCTAGTGAATCCGGAGAATTTTACCCCCTATCTGTGGAAGAATTTGATGTAGCTGAAAAAGAAACACAATCTCCGAAACCTTCAAAAAATCAATGGAAGAAGAGAAAGTCTACGGAAGTAGTCACTGACGAAGAAGTTCCTCAGCCTAAGGAAACTGAATCTGCACCACCCAAGCCGAAGAAGCAGAGAATCTATACAGATGAAGTAGCAGCAAAGTGGAGGAAAGATAAAGAAATGAGGAAGGAAGGGGATCCTCAATTCGGTCTCGACCCTGCTGAGGCTAAGGCATTAAAATAAAAAGCTGCTGAGGAGATGGAAAGACAAGCGAAGGAAAAGAAGTTGAGGAAGAAGATGTCTGAAACTGATATAATGTGATCTTTGTTAAAAGATACAGAGTTGGATTCCGAAAGGCTTCCAGTTCTGGAAACTTTCGGTGTTGAACCTTCTTTACCAGAAACTCCAGCGAAAAATTATGTCACTCCGAAAAAGGACAAGGGTAAAGAACCTGTAGTAGAAGCTGAGAAGGAGGTTGTTGAAGCAGTTGAGGAAGAAGTTGAAGAAGAAGAATAAGAAGAGGAGAGTGAAGATCTGGATACCTTGATCAAACAAATTCAGAATTATAAGGCTAAATCTGCAAAAATAGTATCTACAGGGAAGGGATATGAGGAATCCAGCAAGCAAATTCAAGAAGAAGAAGAAGATAATGAGCTGTTTGATGAAGAAGAATCCTATCAGAGGAAATTTCTTGAAGATGGAAAAGAAAGACAGCTACCAGATGAAGATTAGATTGTTCAAGTTTCTGAATCTGAGGAAGTTTCTCCTAATGTGCAATCCATTCTGAAATCTGATAAAGGGAAGCAAACTTTATTGGAGACACCTATTAAATATATCATCAGAAAGAAAGTGGTTGGTGGTACCTCTAGAAGGAAGATGATGCCAGTTGAAGAAGAGGAATCTCAAAAATAAGTTTCTGATTCAGAATCATCATCCCACAGGCATGATTTTTTGGTTCAATATCTGAGAAACTTGGTGGACACAATTTCGATTCTTCCAACTATATATTCTAGATTCCAGTCGCTACAACAATCTATGAATCAAAAATCGGATTCTTTATCTATGGTAAAGGATAAGTTTGTGAAGTTGGAAGCTGAACAAAAAATTTTTCTGATCGATTATGACGTGCATAGGAAGTCTTGTAGTAAAGTAACGAAGTGGTCTAAGAGAGTTGAAAAAGATTTAGTTCACATTGAGAATTTTCAGGCTGAAGTTCAAAATGATTTTGAAATGGAGGATAAAAAGGTTAATGAAATTTCTGAGAAGTTGACCCAGGAGAAAAATTTCCGGAATCAACAGGTCAGGGATCTGAATGGAAAGCTTAACTCAGTATCTCAAAATTGGAAAATTGAAAGAGATTTTCGGATTGAGTTTCAGCAGAAAATGGAAAAGCAATATGAGTTGTTGAAGTTGCAGAAAGAAGCCTTAGAGGCTCAAGAAGAGGTGTTAAAAGCTCAAGAAGAAAAGTTAAAAGCCTTGTAGAGGCAACTAGAGGAAGATCAAAGAGACTTGAAGAAACTCAAATCCTTGTTGAAGCAGCTCATTCCGAAGGAAAAGGAAGACAAATGAACACACTCTGATCTTTTGTTGTAGTTGTCTTTCCTTGTAATGTTTTTCCCCAACTCTAATGAAATGGTTATCTGTTTGGTTTGTATCTTGTTATATACTAATGTTTCAGGTAGAATATTTTGTTTTCTATTCCCTTCAATTTTTTTTGAAAATCACAAAGGGGGAGAAGGAAAAATAACTATTCCTAAGGAGTAGAAAGGAAAAATTTCTAAGAGAAATATCCTAAAAGAAAGGGGGAGTTTCCCACTACGAAGTTTTTTTTTTCATTCTTACAATAATGAAAACTCTACTCCGAAAACCCAGAATACAATCCTTAGAGTTTCAATGCCTAATGGGGAGTTAGTTGTATTCACTTCTATCCATGAACAAAGGGAGATAAGTTTTAATTTTCGTAGTCTAATGAAAATTTTCAAAATCCTTATATACATTTTCAAAAGGGTGTTTGTGCTTTCCAAAAAGGGGGAGATTGTTGAGTCAATAAGGTTTTCCTTATGACTTTCCCATTCCTTCTTGTTTTGAAAACCAAAAACACCTTATACTTAAGAAAATATTATTTTTACTCAAATAAGGAAAATTTACTTCTTTACAGAAATTTACCTTAACCTAGATTTTCTTATACATAGCTATTTTTTTCCTTAAATTCAAAAACCAGAATCATAACCAAATTTCTGGAGCCTTATAATGAAAAAGTTGGAGCATTATGTTTTTAGGATCCGAATTCTGGATGTGATCTATAATATAGTTTTAATCCGAATTCTGGACTCCAAAATCTGAAGCAGTTCTAATCCGAACTCTTAAGAATTTCAACTCCGTACTTTTAAGAAGTTAGACTCCAAACTCTTAAGAAGTTTGACTTTGAACATTTAAGCAGTTCAACTCTAAACTCTTAAGAACTTTGACTCTGAACTTTTAAGAAGTTTTACTCCGAACTCTTAAGAAGTTCAACTCCGAACTCTTAAGAAGTTAGACTCCGAACTTTTAACCAGTTCGACTCCGAACTCTTAAGAAGTTCGACTCTGAACTTTTAAGAAGTTAGACTCCGAACTCTTAAGAAGTTCGACTCCGAACTTGTAAGCATTTCTACTCCGAACTCTTAAGAAGTTTGACTCTGAACTCTACAGATTCAGAATCCGATCTCTAGTGAAACAAGACTCTGGATTCCTATAAAACAGAATCCGAACATTTCTTAACATAGACTCCGAACTACATTTTTGTTAGACTCCAAACATTTGACTTTCTTACACTCCGAACTATTAATTATATTTTACTTACATATGCTTCATTCCAAAATGATGTCGTACATTCAGTTATACATAGTTATTTATAAAATGATGTCATCTATTCTCTTTCTTATTAACTGTTGGTTGAGTTACACGTGTACATGTCCCTCCGAGTTTTATGGAAAACATAACCATTGGAGGAGGGAGCAGACCGTTGGAAATTTTCCTATAAATAGGAGCTCATTCGGAAAAATCTCAAATACAACAATGAATTTGATCAATCTAGAGACCACACACTGCTAAGGTGATTTCTAGAGAGAGAAATATTTTCATTCCTTGTTCGTACTGAACCACTCGTTCAGTTTTTGCTTCGTGCGACTCCGAATGTTGGTGATTACATTCGAGGACTTCCAGGGATAGGAAGACAGAGGTGCCGACTACCTTGAAGATCGAGGGATTCATTGCTGAGGAAGACAGAGGTTTCCAACTACCTTGAAGTTGAGGGCTTGCGTGGATAGAAAGACAGAGACTCTGATCTTATTATCGAGGGCTTACCCTAGTGTGGGTAAGACAGAATTTCTTGAAAGTATAAATCAAGGGACCTTTATCCAAGGTTGTTGTATACCCTTCTCTTTGGGTTAAAAGACTTATATCTTGTTACTTGTAGTTTTTCTACTTGTTTATTTTCCGCTGCAAATTGTATTGTAAGGAAAGTATAACTTTCTTATACTTCCTTACTTGTACTCTGTTTCATTTAGATTCTATACGCTTGAAGGTAGAATCTCATATTGTAATCTTTTGTTAAGTTTCAATTTCCGGAACCATATTTCCAGAACCTACATTTGGTGTTAGAGGTGTTGTGAATTTTTTTAGTTTAATCCTTGTTAAACATAGCCCTTTATTTTGCTTAAGGAAAACATAGTTATTCATAACTAACTTTAAAGGTTCCAAAGGAATTTTTAAAGTATACAATTCACCCACCTCTTGTATATTGAGCATCTACATCATTATTTCGATCCTACAAAATGGGTTTTAGAAAAAGAAATAGTAATGTACATATATGTTTTCTTGATAAAGAAAAATCACAACCGTATCAAATAGAGAACAAAGGAAAACCTGGTTATCTAGGTCGGTGAAAAGGACTAGTATGCTAGATGAAATGGTTGGGGTTCATCCTGGTTTGTCTAGTAGGATTGATGCAAATACACTAACTAAACTTATGGGTTACCAAGGGTCATGGTTTCTAAGCAATGGTTACTTAGGTTCGTGGTTTCTAATTCACGTTTTCTGAGGTTCATGGTTCATAAGCCACGTTTCACTAAGGTACAAGATCTCTAGGGTCCCACTTGGTCTATCTACCTATCGATGTTACCCATGGTTCTCATTTGTGACATGCTGCTTTTGATGAAATTTTCATTTTTGTTTTTTCATACTTGATGTCTTATTTGTGAAAACCATATTTTAATCAAAATTAGTTTCCTTTCATTTTAAATTGTCAATGAATTCTTGGAACTTATTTTGAAAATATATTTGGAGAGAAAAGAATTAATTGAAAAATAAAACTTGTTATTTGAATTTGAAAAGAATGAAAAACATTATTTTATTACATTCTATTTCCAAACTAGCATGCATTGGATTTCATATAAAAGGAAAGGGCATTGTGTGTTGTTGATCTTGGCATTCCTACTGAGCATCTCAGTGCTCACACCTACATTAATTTTCAGTTTTAGGTTCCTATAGTTTTAGATTTCTCTCAGAGTGAGTGTAGTTTATGTTCCCTTGGGACCCACGACGTCACTTGAGGTATGTCACGTTGCTTCGTTTATTCCATTTTATACTGCCAGTTTGTTTATTATATTTTATATTGTTTATCTTTCTGTTCAGTTTATGATTATTTAGTTATCTTTTTCATGGGCCAAATCATTCCCAACTATATATTTTGATGCCCGACACTAGTTTCCAGCCTGTGGGGTTCGAGAATGATCTTCGGTCCATGCCGCAGACTGGCTCGGGTGACCGGTTTAGGGTCGACCCAGGTTGATTCATGATAAAATGGTAACAGAGGAGGCCCTTGTTATTTGGGGTGTCATGTAGCTTTGTGATTAGATGTGTCAGGACTCGATAGGTTGGTTCATGAAGGATGTCATGAACCCTTGTCCGTCCCAAGACTCAAGTAGTCAGGGGTAGTCTGGGATTTTAGTTTTTTCTTTTCATGGTCTATGTGGATGATGGATGAAAATGGAAGTGATCCAGTGTTATCCGATGATCTTGCATGGAGTAGCAACCCATGTACAGCCCGAGTGCATGGTTTGAGATACTTTCTATGGTGGATTCTTACTATGATCATGGTCTCTTAAGCCATGTTATCTGGTTAGCATAGCCACTAGTCCCAAATTTTGGAATTTTTGATGAGAGTTATATTTGGGATTAGTTTTAACTAACTTGAGTGGATTTCAAAAATGAAAGTGGTTCTCCAAAAAAGGGGATTTCCAAAGGGAATGTGGTTATAGAGTCGAAAAGTGTTCTTATAATGGTATTTTTTTTCTTTTAATGGAATGTGGTTTCAAGGGAAAAAATCGGAGGTGTTTTGGATGTTGTTTTTGGATCTTGGTAATAATTTTCATAATGTGAATTAGAAAATGTTTGAGGATTTGTAAATGAATTGCTTTAATGATAAGAGTTATTTTCATATTGGTTGGGAATTTTTTCTTTATGTTGAGTGATTAGTTTTGAAAATGAGATGTGTTTTGAATTAACCCTTGGTATTCCTATGAGTGATAACATACATTGAGGTACGCATGTGGCATGTGGAAAAAAATTGGTGACATGAGTGGATGGGTACTTGAGCTAGAACATGGATATGTATGTGTGAGACTTCATGGAATACCAATGGTGGATATTTATGTACTTATGTTTTCTAAAAATGGTTTAAAAAAAGGGTAATTTAAATGTTTTGAAAAGTGAGTGAGAGATTGTTTAGTGTTCTATTTTCGTGTTTGGTATCCTTTTTTGTGGGTTCTTGGTTTTGACATACTAAATTGTGGTTTGAATAGTGATTTGATTTTGAGCTTTTGTTTATGATTGATGTGTCTAATTTTGATTTATGATGTGTTTTTATTTGGATTTGTGCCTCTTGTTTTAGTGTATGCTGCCCAGAAAAGTCCCAAAGGTTTCTTGTGAGTCTTTTCTAGTAGTTGGTTCTACCCAGACTCTCAGTAGAGTGGGGGAATTGAATAATTTTCAGTTGTTGTCCATAATCTATGGTGATTATTATCTATCTAAGGTATTTTATTTTCTTGGTGATGTTGTTGGTGTTTTCAGGTTATTGGAAACTCCCAAATATATGAGTGTATGTGATGGTTTGAGTACATTTGAGGGTTCAACATTGGATTGCTATGGAAGAAAATCCCAGCATCATTGCATGATGAGATGTCCTGTAAGGTGTTTAAGACCACGTTCCTCTGATGGTTTATACTTGAAGAAGTGAAGTTGAGGAATGTGGCAGAGATCATGAGTTTCCTGTGAATCCAACGAACAGTAAATAGCTTTGTCAGAAATTTCAAGGGGTTGATTCCATTTTCTCCGAAGGCAATGTCGTGGAATCAGTTAAATATTCTATTGTGTGGGGTCTTCATCCATGGTTCAAGGACTTATTCTTTTTGGTGTTCAAGAAGGTTCCCCATCTGGTGAGGTTTGAGAACTGGATGAACCTATCTCATACAAGTATTCTTATCAATTCCATATTCTATTAGTCAGGCCACCTCCTTGTTTGCTTTTGGTGTGGCATGTTTGGGTACTTTAAGTCACCTTGTCGTTATCCTCTAATGTCTAGTCATCGGTGTGCCCATTTGGGGCCTTATTGAGGTTCCTCTAGCAACACCGTCAGATGCAGTCTCGACCGGAGGATGTCACCTTCTGATTGTGGGGCATCATATGCTTCAAAACATTAGAGCTCCAACTATAGGTCTCAGAGTGAATCTTTTCATGTAGTTAGGAATCGCGGGGTGTGGTGCACTTTGCTCTAACTTTTTCCTCCAATGTTGAAATGGGGATGGTTTAAATTTCTTTGTTAAGGATTCCTCATCTTTGAAGGTCATGTTTTTCTACAAGATCCACAGAGTTCAGATTTCCTTATTATGGTCTTTGTTCATTGAATACCCCACTTTGGTTGTAAGAAGGCATTTTGATCTCATTTTCATGTAATTTCAATAGTTGTACATCCTAAAAGGTGTGATTTAAAGGTTTTATCCTTATAACTATGAGTCTCAAAAGAATTGTCTCTCTTGTGTGGCTGGCTCCTTTAGTGACCCGTTCCTGTTTTAGGACACGCTCATTTTGGAGACGCATGTGTCTTTGGAAATAATGACTAGGGGTTTGGTCTGCCGTTTTGTTTGGGATCTTTCGCCAAGAACCCCATGTCGTGGTGGTCTTGTTTTGTGCGAAGAGTTTGTGGGTTGGTTTGTGTTAGGTATCTTGTATCTGTCTATGCTAATTGGCCTAAGCTGGCCAGTTCTTAATGGGTGGGAAGACCCACCGTGGATCTTGTCGTTCCTTCTTCAAAAGTTTCTTTGTGTGGGAGTTTTGGTCTGTGTTGGCGGTTTCCACTTTGGATCATGTAAGAATCTCCAAATATAGCTTGTGATAAGAGTCTCAACATTGGATGTGCTAGTCGGGTTATTATCGGGGGATAACCCTCCTCATTTCATGATGACACTTATTTTCAATTTCCCTTAGAGTTGGTCAGGTGTGACTGATGGAGATAAAAGTCGCATCGAGTTCGTGATTTTGTTTTCCTTGTATTGTTTTGAACTTGAGTTTGATTCATTGTTTGGTTGGGTGACTTCCTAGGGGTAGAATGTCTTTTGTGGTGGGGAGAATTGTCACACCCCAACTCTTTATTATTAAAAATTGTCATATATATATATATGTATGTATGTATATATGTTATTATAATTATTATTAAATGGTTGTTAAAAATAATATAATATTTTTATGATTAAATTGTTATTAATGATGTTAATATTTAAAATAAATTGAATGAAATTTTCTATATTAATATTATGACTTTTAGTGTTATTATTGTTATTATTAGGAAAAGAATTAATGACATTGTTATGATTTCATGATTTTTAATATTATCATCAAGAACACAAATATTACTGTTATGATTGTTTCAAAACCAATTATTATTATTATTATTATTACTTCTATTAATATTATTATTATTATAGAGTTGTCTTATTATTTTTTTTCAGTTTTTTAATTATTATTTTTAGAAAACCCTTGGAGGGGGGTGGGGGGTCACACCCCCACTCTTCTCCTTTGAGGCGCAATGCCTCCCCTAGTTTTTTTATGCAAGAACTAGCGGCCCCAAACCCCTTCTCCTCCGGGTGCATAGCACACCTCCCCTTGCAGCTATCTCACTCCGACCTCCCATTCTCGGTGACCTGCTACTTTGACATCCCCTTTGTGGCCTACTGGGTGACCCCTCCTCTATTCCTAAGACCTGCCCGGTGGCTCAACCTGCTCCCCCCCAACCCTACGCGCTTCCAACTCTCTAGCCTTCTTCCTCTATTCAGCGCTGAGCCCTTCTTTGAACAGATCCACGTTCGGTTTCCCAATTCCATTTCTGGTGTTCCTCGGGTGAACCTGAATCCCCTTGTCCAGTGGTTTTCTGAAACGAAAAACCTTTGGAATCCCTATTTCTTTCTCGGTTGGCCTCCTACTCCATAGCCGTAGGTGCATTCTTCTTCGATTAGTTGTATATTCCATTTGATAATATTTCAGATTAGGGTTTCATGTTATAATTGGTTCAACTTTGAAGTTTTTTGTTTTTCGTATTGATTTTAGGGGTCATCGGGTTCTGTCGATTTCAGTTCTAGCCACTACCATCAATGGTAGTGGGTTTTCCATGGTTTTCTGGTATGGATTTTTGAATTTCTTCATTGTGGATTAATTGTGATTTAGGGGTTTTATGATTTTGAGTTGTCATCAACTTATTTTGGTTGTGAAAGATATTTTGGAAATATATTAACTTGTGTTTTATTTTTATATGGTATTCTTGTGTTAAACCAGGAGCACTTGGGATATAAATCCCTTTTTTTATTGAATGGATGTATTTTGAAACTTCTACACTTGATTTATTAGATCATGCAAGGGCTGAAGATTATATTTTAGTGTAGTTTTGGAGTGTTTCTGTTAGCATCCAATGTTTTGGGGGTAATGTGTTCCTTTAGTTTTGATGTATTTCACCTCTATTATTAGGTTTTATGGATGTTATTTATGTTTTTTAATTAATTATTTGGTGTTGTCCGGTTCCGTGAGATTTTGGGGTGTCATTTCCATTCAAGGTGAGGATTATATATTATTGTTTGGTTTACTAATATCTTAATTAGGTTCTTTATTTGTTTTATGGATTATATTATTTGTGGGGTAACATCTTGAACTCTGCCTTATGGTTTCAAGTTGCGAGGGTCATGAATGCGTACATGTGCATGCATAAGGTAAGGCATATATATAAATGCCCTCTATGTACAAATTCCCTCAAGGAGCGGGGAATATGTGCAATGAAACTAGTGGTATATATATATATATATATGTGTGTGTGTGTGTGTGTATAAATGCATATTCATGGAAGTGCCTAGGGGCAGTTCAAGTGGTATTCGATAAATAAAGACATGTTTGAGGTCGGTCCTCTATGCCTATGCCTTTACTTTGAATTTCATAATTGCTTTCTTGTTTTGAAAATATGTTTTTCATTTATTCAATATACACCTGATATGAAATCTAGTAGCGGTTGCTAGAAATGATTATGCCTTGTTTTGAAAATTGAAATTTATTTCTAAATTTTATTGGTCTTAAGTGAATTTCCTTGAAAATTGACTTCCTAAGTGGTTTTTAATTGGTAATGAGTATTTCTATAAGTGTTTGGTCATTCAGCTGATTAGTTATAAAAAGTGTTGTCTGTATGTAATTAAGCCTGATTGAAACCTTAAAAATGTTTTATTAAAAAGAAAACAACCCTATCTTGAGCCAAAACCCCTTGGTTTAGAAAAAGATTTTTATGTTGAATGTGTTATTGTGTGCCTAATTTGATTCTTATGCATTGTGCAACGTGAAAGAGGGGAAATGCACTTACGGAGGGAGAGCGGTGGTGAGATGTTGAATGGGTTTTAGACAATGAAATTGTTATGTACATATATGTTTGATTGATAAAGAAAACTCACCACCATATGAAATAGAGCACAATGGGAAACCTAAGTATCTAGGTGGGTGACTAAGACTAGTAAGATAGATGA
Source organism: Viscum album (assembly GCA_963277665.1). Taxonomy (NCBI): domain Eukaryota; kingdom Viridiplantae; phylum Streptophyta; class Magnoliopsida; order Santalales; family Viscaceae; genus Viscum; species Viscum album. The sequence goes on along the minus strand of OY728166.1, from coordinate 74,130,167 downwards.
AACAGTAGGGGTTCGTCCCGGTTTGTCTATAAGGATTGATACAACAACACTAACTAAACTTATGGGATACTGAGGTTCGTGGTTTCTAATCCACGGTTACTAAGGGTCATGGTTTCTAAGCCACATTTTCTAAGGGTTGTGGTTTCTAAGCCACGTTTCACCGAGGTAAGAGGTCTCTAGGGACGCACTTGGTCTAGCTACCTATAGGTATTACCCATGGTGATAATTTACAACATGATTCTTGAAATGTAATTTTCATTTGAGTTGTATCATAATTCATTTAATATTTGTGAAAACTCTATTTTATTCTAAATTAGTTTCCATTAATTTTGAAATGTTAAGGCATGCTTGGAACTTATTTTGAAAATATAGTGGGATAGAAATTCTTTAATAGAAAATTCAAATTTGTAACTTTAATTTGAAAATAATGGAAAACATTATTTAATTACATACTATTTCAAAACTAGCATGTTTTAGATTTCAGATAAAAGGAAAGGGCATAGGGCGTTGTGGTATCTTGGCATTCCTACTAAGCATATTGGTGCTCATTCCTACTTTACCTTTTAGTTTCAGGTTCTTCTAGTTTTGGATCACTCTAAAAAAAAGTGTAGTTTATGTTCCATGGTGACCTACGAGGTCACTTGATGTATGTTGCGTTGCTTCGTTTATTCCATTTTCACCTACCAGTTTGTTTAGTTTATTTTCTCTTATTTATATATTTTTTAAGTTTATGATTATTTATTTATCTTGGTCATGGGAAAAATCATTCCCAACTACTTATTTTGATGCCCGACACTAGTTTCCAGCCTGTGGGGATCAGGAACGCCCTTCAGGCCATGCCGCGGACCGGCTCGGATGACCGGTTCAGGGTCCACTCTGGGTGGTTCCTGACACATGAAGTAGGTTAAAATCATTAATATCATGTGAAACTAATGCATAAATAATATTAGAGTATATGTTTTTTATAGGAATTTGGAAAAATAATAAGGATACGAATAAAATAGGGAATATTTAAAGGATAGTTATTCTTTCCTCCTGGTTCCTTCTGTTATACAACATAATAGTTCCTTTTTTTTGAGTTGTATTACCCCAAAACGTGCCTATGGATTCTAAGAAGCTTAAGATATAATATTTTTAAATAGATTTGGATTTGTAATGGGTGCTATGAGTTGTTTTCCAAGGAAAGGTGGAGGGGTTATTAATAGTTAATAAGAGATGTATTTTTAGAAAATAATGCTAAATAAAATTGTATATCAAAGTTAATACATGAAATCGTGATTTTTTTAAAATATAAATCATATATAAATATAATAAAATTATTTTAATACTTTAAAAAACATATATAATTGAAATTAAATAATTTATTTAAATGTAAACGGTATGGGAAGAAAATTGTTTTTTTAATGAATCACTTTAGACTTTAGGTTTTGGAAAATACATTATAGGTTTGGAAATTGAGATTATTGTATTTAATGAATAATTTTTTAATTAAATATATAAAATATGAACATTAAGTTCTACAAATACTTATTTCACGAATACATCATGAGCGATTTAATTTAGCTTACACCGGTTACGAGAAAACTATGTTTTTATTATTCATTGGAAAATTGAATTATTTCAGAAAATTACTAAAAAACAACCCTTAGACAATTTCAAAATTATTATTTCAAAAATGGACTCCATTTTATTAAAATAATTTTCTAAATGTGAGAAATTTTAATTTTTAATTAATATCCTCATTTATTAGAAAAATACAAATTTTAATGTTATAATCATTTTTATGACACATTAAAAAATTTATTAAGGTCTCATTAAATTATCTTATAATCATAAGAAAAAAAATCAATTTATGAAAATAAATTTTATTTTAAATAATTATATTAATTCTAAAATTGTAAATAAACATTTACATTTCATAAAAAATAAAAACAATTAATTTGTCATTTTTAAAACATTCATTTACTTATTACATGATATAAGTAGTCATATTTTCATTAAAGAGATACCTAAATTTAATATATACTTTTCTAGGTGATGTTACAATTCTATTATTTGAGTTATAATTATTAATGATTTCATTACTATTCCAAAAATCATGTTTTTATTTAATAATTTATCATGTTTCATTTAGGGTATGTATTGCATGAAACATAATCTATCAAGTAAATTGAGTTTATTTAAGAAGATATGTACCATAAAATCTCCAGGTGTTATATTCTTCCCTCCTGTAATAAATTAAATAATTTCAATTTGAAATTTCACTTTTAAAATAAAATGTTTATACATTAAAATTCAATTCTGGGAAATCCACATCGTAAATATCATTAATAGAACATCCCCTTATTTATAGGAAATGAGAAATATGATGGTTCCCAAAAAACTAGGATTATGAATATGAGGAAATTCATAAAAATATAGACATGGAAGAGAAATATAATTATAAATTTCTTTAGGATAGTGAATAGGAACATGGTCATAATAATGTTAACCACCACAAAATATAATATATGGGATCAGTTAAAATACCATTGATTTCTCATAAATAAAAGTAAAAAAATAATGAATTTTTCTAAAATCATTTTTATAGTGTTGAGGGATTATTTCACTATCTGAATAATAATTTGATAAAATAAACTAACATTATTTATTATAATATCTCAACGATAATATCATCCTTTGTATTTTCTTCGATTTATCTCTACTTCATCTCTTAAATTTGATGATGGGTATTCAAGAAAATTTTTTATACCTAAAGTAGTTTTATGAATCATAAGTTCCACAAGTTATTCATTTGGCCTTTAAATGTTTAATCAATCCAGAATATTTATAAAATTTTGTTGAATATGATAAATCAAACATTAATCTTAATCAATAATATATTTAATCCATTCCATAAGTAGTTAACCAAAAGACTCATCCAAATTTTTTTATACAAATTCAATGAACACAAATTTATATGGATGGTGACTAAATTCTGAAAATAAAAATAACATAAAATTTCCCAATATAATGTAGCTCTCATTATTACATACCAAATATATGAATACCGTAATCCCCTTAAAACATTTATGAAACTTGTATTCTTCCAAGAGTAGAATATCATGTGGTTCAATATATTCCTTAAATCCATACACATTGAAAACCGAACCTAAACTAGAAATTCACTATCCATTATTAACCCATTAACATATCATTATCATCAAGAATATATTAAGGGGTATCTTCCCTCAATGATGTGTTTTCCAAAAGATCGACTTGCCACTGAATAAATTTTCTTAGTCATCAGTACCATTCAACATATTGCCTAAAATATATAAAGAAAAATTACTACAATAGAATCCTAATATTTCCATTGATTCTTATAACTATATAATTATTGATAATATACTCAAATAACATAATACTTGAATCCAAAAAAGGAATATTAATCATCCCCCATCATTTTTTGTAGTAGCATAAGCATGACCATTATCCATTTACCTCTTTCTGGGTATATTAAATGGTTATATGAGACATTGATTTTCATAATTTCCAATCTATATTTAGTTGAAGTATTTTTCATTGGAAAACTTTTTATTACCCTTGTAATCACAAGCACACATGCCTTTTTCTCAACATTTGTAGAAATCTATCATTTTTTTAAGCTCGTAACATGGTGTTTTTTCCCACAATTATCACATGTGTGGAATTAATTATTTATATTTGTTAATTTATCAATCTTTTCTATAGATATACTCTTGTTATAGTTCTTACCTACAATTATATAATACATAAATAATTATTTAATTGCCACATTATCACATGATACTTTGTCCCCTTATGATGAAAATGGTTGGGATTATTGTTACCTTCAAAAGATTCGCATATAACCATAAATGCTATTATCCTTATTACTCTATAGATCACGTTTATTAGTGAGGTTCCCATACTTTTTATGAGGTGCAATTTCTAAATAATGACATACACTATAGTAAATCATATCATTACGAAACATAATGTATAATCCTAAAACTAGTGAAATACTTAACATAATTTGAAAAAATTTATATGTATCCAATTTCATAAACATTATTTGTTTGGGATGTTCTTCTATAGGTATACTCAAATAATATATTATGGTTTTGTAACATAGTCAAGGACTTCCTAAATATAGATTCAAATATTTCTACTAATATTTCTATGATACCTACAATAACAACCCCAACCCCAATATCCCATAGTCGGTGGTTATTTTATTACAATAAAATAGATATAAGAGATCAAATAACCAATGATCAATCAGTTTAGAAGTATTTATATACATGGAACCCATTTTACATTTAAGAAAACAAAATATAATACATAACAAATTCTAACAGATTGTATCCTTGAAAACTCATTAAATGATATATTCTTCATAACATGGGGAAGGAAAAAATATAAAAGGGTGAGCTCAAATGATCAGTAAGGATTAGGTACAGTGGAAAAAACATGAATCAATAAGTATAATCAATATAGAAAGGTAAATAATTTAATAATAAATTATAATCAATAAAATGAGAATGAAAATTTATCAATATATTTTTTCATAGTGAAAATCACCTAGACAATAATAGTTGAATATTGAATGAAGGAAAGTTTTAATTATTAGACGTCATGTATCTGGAAAATCAAAAATTATTCCATCAAGAAGGATTAAGTATATGGGTGTGAACCCATCAGATTATTCATGGAAATAAAAGTGAACGGTTTTCTACCAACTAATTTCATTTCAGGATACTACTGTTGCATCTAGGGGTTATCTATAACCATCCCAACCCATTGGGATTGAATATACCGATCTCCATCTAGTAAGTAATGAATTAACTAGTCCCTAACCCATGTCATACTAGTCCAAATAACACAACATATATCAATCTAATTAATAAATAATGTGTATTATCATAAAAAATATATATTAAATAAAATATATTGATTTACCAATATTTTTTGAGTAAATAAAATAAATATCAATGTAAAAATCATATATAAGAATAGTATATGGCTTATAAATTAAAAATTTACATGTAAGAATGGATTAAAACGTGGAAATTGGCATACATCATGGAAAATTATTTAAAACTAAATTGAAAAAACATAAAGAGTATTTATCTTTTTTTTATATGAGCCACTATTGTGCGGTTTACGGGGAAATATTAAAGAGTCATTCAAATAGAAAATGGAATAGTTTTTTCATAAAAACGAAATTATAAAAAGAATGTTTTTAGGATAAAAATATTTATCTCAGAATAATATTGGTTTCTTAAAATAAAATAGTGATTTTACTTGAAAATGGGTAAGAAATTGGGATGTTCTCTTAAATCAGGCTTTCTTATCAGGATGAATTGAAAAATAGAACAATATAAAATATGTATTTCCCAATAAAAGAAAGATAAAATGATTTGGATACATGATTTTAGAACATATGAAAATAATTTTTAAGAATTATATAAATTTAATGAAGAATTATATTGGCGTAAAGGGAGATAAAGCGTAACCTGGATGAAAAAATAGAGGTTTAGAGAGAATTCATTTCTACTTTGTCATCAATAGAATCGTATTCCCCATAATAGTATTAATAATAAAATGCTACATTTAATAACATATAGATAAATTAATTCAAGATATGATATATCATAGGACAGAATACATACACCACACACAAGAAATAATTGGTGAATAAGGCATATATCACATCAATAAAAGAGATATAAGAACCCCATTATATGGTTCGTATCATTGGATTGAGGATGAATCAATGAAATAATTATGTGTGAAAAATATAAATCCATAAAATAAATGTGAAGATAAAATATAAAATAATCGTAGTGCATGTCACACATATTATTGTCATAACAAAACCAATGACAAAGATGTTTAACATAATGAATGGAAATTGAGTTAAGAAATCCATTTCCTTAATTCCCACATAATTTGGTCATGATTGATCCTCACGAATAACAAAAATATTTTAATTAAAACACTAATAAAAATTTTAATTACAGTAATTTATACAACTATTTTTCCATTATAAATATTGGATTAAATTTCTTATTTTTTTGATAAAATTGATGCATTTTGATATGTTTTTTTTCTTAAAAAATTTCCCATTTTCCCTCAATTTTTCTAATTTGTAAAATGTAAATAACAAATTAGTATAAGTAATTTAACAAGAATAGATTAAGAGTTATTTAATTTTTATATAATGTATATAATTTATAATTTTCCTCCATGTAGGTGGTTATAATAATTGTCTTGGAAATGTCTCCAAAGCTGGTTAACCGACCATTAACGGGGCGTTGTCAATAGAGTGGGGAATGGGAGTACAAAATTTATATATGTAATATATATGATACTTGTGTTAGGTTAAAATAATTATTATCATGTTAAATTAATGCATAAATAATTATATATTATATTATTTTGAAAGGAATTATGAAAAAGTGTAAGGGGAAGAAGAAAAACAGGGAAGTGTTAATGGATACTTACCCTTTACTTGGTGTGGATTCTCTTGTAAAACCCTAAAAATATGTTGATTTTTTGAGTTGAATTACTCTATAATGATCCTAATTATTTTAGGAGTCTTAAAAAAGAATACATTTTTTTGAGAATTTGTGTTGTAATGGGTGAGATGAATGTTTTTCCAAGTGAAGGGGGAGGGTTTATTTATACATAAATAGAGGGGTATTTTTAGAATATAATACTAAATAAAATATTATATTAAAGGTAAAATTTGAAATAATTAATTTTTTAAAATATAAACCATATATTAATATAATATATTTATATTAATAATTTAGAATACCATTAAAATTGAAATTAAGTAATTTATTAAAAAGGAATGTGGAAGGAAATAAAATTGTTATTCTAAAGAATCACATTAGACTTTAGGTTTTGTAAAATAATTTTTACGTTTAGAAATTAAATTAATGTTATTTTAATGAATAAATTTCCAAATTATATATATAGTATCCTAACATAAAGTTCTTAGTATCATTATTTCACTAAAATATCATAAATTATGTAATTTAAATTACATAGGATACCTGAAAATTGTATTTTTACTCTTCATCAGGATATTGTAGTATTTCAAAAAAATACTATAAAATCACCCTTGGATAATTTTGTCATGATGATTTAAAAAATGGAAATCATTTTATGAAAATAAATATCTGAATTTGAGAAATTTAGTTTTTAATTGAAATCATTATTTCATTAAAAAATACTGATTTTATGAAACTTTTAAAAACTAATCGAGATCACATAAAATTATATTATAATCATAAGAAAAAATATATCAATTTACTAATATATTTTATGAAAATAAATTTTATTTTAAATCATTATTTTTATTACAAAATTGTAAATAAACATTAAGATTTCGAAAAATACAAAAAATTAATTAATCATTTGTAAATAATTCATTACGATATTACATGATATAAATATATCATATTTTAATTTTTGAGACACATAAATTTTAGTTATACATTCATAGGTGAGGTTAATGAATATACCTTTAAGCCTCATTCTATGTATACCTAAACATACCTTGGATCCTCAGTCCAGTTAATTCATATCATATGCTTTCATTAGCTGCATAGAGCCTTATTTCGACTCCCAAACCAATGCATTATATGGGTAGGGTTTTGAGTGTCAGTATAACTCGAACTGTGGGTGTAGATCCTCATTCCAGTACCCCACATACCACTAATCCATATTCACATTCATCTTTAACTGTTCCACACATATACCATGTACATAACATTTGACATATACATCATTCAAAATTCATATCACATTTATAAAAATATCATTTATGTGCATAACCCATTACCACACACATTCTCCATTTACATGACTTATTCAATTTAATACATTTATCATTGACATTCCTTATCCCATCAAAAAATTTACCATTTACAAGCCATATTTCATTTAACTCATTTACTATTGTACCAAATTCCCCTTACGTCATGAAAAGAATAAGTAACAATTACCATTAGTTCCACTTAATAATTCGAGATAACCAGTTAACATAATTATAATGAGATCTATACAGTAAAAAATCACTCATACTATTATTAAATCAATATAATGTTTCAAGGAAGCCACTCACTCCATGGGAATCCCTTATCCCAGTCTAATCAATCCCAACACACGCACTAGTGATCATAAAGGGTTCAAATAATCAATTAACCAATTAATTCATCATTTATCCCATGGAAAACCAAATAGATAGCACAAAAAACAATAAAAGAACTGCATAAACATAAATTTAAACAAAATACTATTGGATATAATATGTGGACAACCTAACTCAATTTTAGACAAAAAATTGCTTAACCTCTCCCTTTGGTTCGGAAATAGAAAAAATTTGAAGACCCAACCTAGAAAACATTATAAAAGGTGGATTTTAGAGATTTGGGAGAAGAGGTATTATTACACAAGTTGTATTATAAGAAAAGGATCAAATAAGAGTGCAAGACTCACCCATAGCTTCGATCCACACCAATGGGTGCTTTAAATGACTTAGAAACGAGAGAGATAAATCCTTGGGATGTTTTAGTGGAACATTTCATATCCCTTGGCTACTATAAGATGAAAGTTGAAGAAAATTGTTTATTAATTCATAAGGAATGAAGGGAAAAATGGTAAATTTATCCATTTTTAATTAGGTGTGAATTTTGGATGTATAGTTGGACAAACCGTGAACCACCCCTTATCTAAGATGGGGGATAGGTTACATGGTCTCATGGGGAGCCCACACGGTTTGAAGAAACCATGTAGTTACCATTTGAAATGTCTCTATATAGGTCCACATAGTTTTTATTCCCCCCATGACTATTTCCACAAACCATGCACCCCTACTCTAGGAAAGCACAGTTAAGGATCACTGTTACTAATAACCATACAACAATGATTAAATATGCACTGGATGACTATGTTTCCTCCTCGTTCAGGTCTCAAACCCCAAGAATAGTCCCAATCCTTCTCATAAACTCGGGAAACTTTTTATTAAACATAGTAAATTGATTTGAACCATAAATTAAAAAAGAAAATACCTCATTAAAAATTTGGGATATTACATTATTGGATGCTCGAGATAGGTTAATGTACATTATTTCATGTTATTTCATTAAAGTTAGGTTGTTAACTTATTTTATATTTAGCTTTTCACAAAATTAAAAATGTGTTGGTAGTCTAATTTATGTGGAAGGTTAGATATTTTTGAGAAGTGGACTCAAGGTTAAGTCATGCATGAACCATAGCCTATTACATATGATTTTAGAATATTTACATCATCTGGTACGATTATAAAAACTTTATTGTTTGGTTTAATTATTTAATTCTTTTCTAAATTAAATATAACTAGGTTATAATTATTTAAAGTGAGTTCTCTATAGAGACAATGTATTAGGATTGTGAATGTTAATTGATTTGGACTTGTATGAGTATTGATTATGGTGACCAAGTGTTTCATAAGGGGATAGTTCCATATTTTAGGTAGGTGTCCAATAATATTACTATTATTATATGTAATTTTCACATATTTTGTGGAATAAATGTGGAGGTAAGAATGTGTGTTTGGTATCAGCATTAACTAAGGTGGATAACATAGTTAGGTGGACTAGGATAATCCTATGAGAAGTGTGGACGTGATACTAATAAATATTATATTTTCATAAATATTCAAATGTATCTATATAATTTAATCACTATAAATTAATCAATTTTAGTATATTTTCATCATCTTATGATTTCAGGTGAGTTTTGAGATTCATTGTGAAAATTTGTTAACTTTGTAAATTTAAACTTTTTCCTTAACTTTAGTATTTATAGAATAAATATTAATAGTTAAATCCTATTTGATTGATTCATTTTATTAGGCTTCCACTGTTCATGGTATTCAAATTTTTTTTATGTTCCCATATCCAATTAAAAACCCAATGACCCACAAAAATAAATCAAATGCAGGAAGTTATAATGAACGACAGAATGGACCCTACCTCATTAAATGATTCATATCTCTAGGTACAAACCATTAAATAAGATGATTATATCTAGGATTAGTAGAAGTATTTTTTTCTTTTTTTCCCAATAAATATCATTAATAAAGGATCTCAGTAAGGTATCCTTTTAGCGATTCAAAGTGGAGTAGGTGAAAGAGTATTTGGAGTCTATAAAATGTCATGTTCATTAATGTCATAATATATTCCTCTAAACTTATCCAAATTCATAAAAACATTAGGGTCGATCTTCAACGTCATTATAAACATCTTTTAAGAAGATACCTCTTTGATTTTTGGCCATATGGTAGTCCAAAAAGAGGTAATCATATGAAGGATAGATTATGGATAAGAAATTTTTATATTCTTTGTTTTTCCTCTTTTATTCTTATTTACTTTGTAATGAATTATTATTCCCATTTATTCAATCTTATCCTTACCAAGGTGGGATAAATTTATTTGTGATTGGGGAAGGATAGGTTTACTCTTTTGTGATTCATGAGATCTTACACTTAATGTTTTAAGATCCTTTTTTATCTTCTATGAAATCGCTTTCAATTTCTTATAATAGTTTTTATTATAATGTATGATTATATCTGATTTTAGATTCTGTTGTTTTTGTTATTTGGTTCAATGATAAATATATCCCTAAACTAGGTTCTAGTCTATATACTATGGAATAGATTAGGGATGAGTGGTGAAGTACTCATTGATCAATAGTACATGTGTTAGGATTAGTGAAAATTCTTAATTGACTGGGATAAATAGGACCCAATTGGGAATTGCCTAAGTCAATTTAAGGTATTCTATATAACTCCATCACACAATAGAAGGAAGTTAGAGAAATATGATATTATAGTATGTTTTATTCTCACCATTACTATTTGACTAATGGAGTGAGAAGAATTAATTTAGGATTCTCACATTTGTTAACTTAGCAGAAGATAATTGGATTAGTTGAACTATGATTTAATTAAAATAAAAAAAATGACCCTCACTCTATCACCATTCCATATAATAGTGTCAAATCACTTATTTTATCAATTTGATCTTAATAGTTTTCAAATTTCTTTTCTTTTTTTTAGTTTTTTTCTTTTCATTTATAAATCAATCAATTTAAAAAACACCCCATTTTCCCTCTAATTAATGGTGATATATTGATTCTTATGCGCTTATCTCTGAAGAAAACCTTTGATAACAACTTTTTTACATTTTTAAATTAGTAAATAATTTTTTATGACACACTCTATGACAAGCATGTGCAAAAACATGGTGTTGTTTTCGATGAGGTAGTTCCAACATTATTTTTATCTTATATTGCATAATTAGAAGTACACATAACAAAAATTCCCCCCTTTGATTCTAAAATTGAAACAACCTTATTGAATAGAATTAGAATTTTTAATTTAAAATCTGAATTTTAAGAACATTCTCTTGTAGACTCTATTGAATCTTTAAGTGTTCAATCTAATATTGTCATCATGGTTGGAAATAAAAATGAAACACTAAAACACCATTATGCCCCACAATTACTTAATCAAAACAGTCAACTTAACATGCTAGTGTTGAAAAATTATTTTGATATGTAACCTAACATGATACCATTACATCCAATGATTCAGGGATTGGTAGTTTGTGACACAAACTAGCATATTAAAGAGTTCATGTATGTCTGCACTAATTTTAGACCATGCAGAGTTACTGAGGTAGAGGTAAAGTGGAAGGAATTTCCATTTTTATTGGAAAGTGCTTCCAAATAATTATTTTATGGACTAAAACCAGGATATGTGCATGATTTTAATGATTTGGTATGATACTTCATGAAAATATTTTTTCCAAAATCCAGGAGCACTACCACCAGAAAACAAAATCTATGTCATTAGATAGTTATCTATAGAAACTCTTTACGAGTATAGGGAGAGATTTAAGAAGCTATGGGCTAGATTTCCATTTCATGAAATTCATGAGAATCAGTTTATTGTATTATTTTATCAAGGCTAACTAGACCATTATAGAAACCTTCTTGATGCATAATATAGAGGTGCTTTTATTAAAAAGTCATCGGATGAATCCTAGGTCATGATTGAGAATATTTCTTTGAACTTGTTATGGTTTGGTACAAGAGGAACTGAGAAAAGTGGTATTCAAGAGGTGTGAAATTATAATCCATAACCCTTATTAGAAACTAGGATTTAAGAGATAAATAGTGTTATGACATAGATGGCCTTGAACTAGTGGGTGACCAACAAGCACCATCTAAGATATGTCGTCTATGCTCATCATCTAATCATTTAACCAACCAATGTACAAAAATATAGGGAATGAAAACTTGTGTGGAAGAATTTTAGTAAAGTAAGTTCCAAAAAATCAAGGATAAAGAGAGGCCAACCATGTTCAATATGTGTTTGGAAATCTAAAGAATCAAGCTAGACCCCTGAACAAAAACCAGTTCCAAAACCAACCCCCATTCCAGCAAAAAATCCAAAACCCACCACTATTTTAATAAATGAAATTTTATAACCCAGCTTTACACCACCAACCACCCACATTCCCAGGACCCTATGATCAACCATCAACTAGTACTCAACCTTATGTGGAACAACTACAGTCCATGTATGATGACCAAGCATATAAGGTTGATAAGTTTGAAAACATAGTGAGAAATTTTGTTGAAATCATGTCTAAAAACCTAGGAAAATATCTTTCCCAAACAATCCCAAACCCAAATAATAATGTTAGAATGATAAAAAAAGAGGTGGAAAATAAATCTCACCACTAGCATCCCATGAACCAAAAACAAGACCACATGAGTTGAGGCAGAATGAAGATTTAAATTCATAAAATTCTATGAAAATGCACTTTGAAGAAGTGAAGAAAGAGGAGGAGGAGAAGGATAAGTCTAGGAATAAGTAATAGGAAACAAAAATATAATGTAAACAAAGGGATAATAAAGAATTTCCCCCGTCATTTCCATCAAGGATGATTGAATCAAATGGGTTTTCAAAAGAAGCACTTCAAAAAGAAATTATGGACACCTTTCAGAAACTGGAAATCAATATCCCCCTGCTTGAAGCACACACAAAATTCAAAAATAATATAAAATATTGATGTATATTTGAACCAAGAAGAGTATACTTCAAGGGATTGAAAGGATAAACTTTGGAAGAAGTGTCTCAGCCTTTATCACACTACATTTTCTAACCAAATGTCATGATCCAGGGACATTTTCCATTACAAGCACCATTGGTTCTTTAAATTTCCCTAATTATTTATGTGTTATAGGAATTTAAATTAATGTATTTCCTCACATAGTATACACTTTTGTGCAGATGGTAGAGTTTAATCCCACAATAGTGATGGTCCATCTTGCAAACAAATCTACAACTTTTCCAATAGGTGTTCTGGAGGATGTCTTGGTAAAGGTCAAAGATATCTTATTCCCAGCTAACTTCTATGTACTAAATATTGAATATATTAGGATCCCATCACACTCACCCATCATTTTAGGGATACCTTTATAAAAAACATCCAAAAGCATCATTAATTTCCATGAAGGCACCCTCATTATGGAGTATATAGATAGCATTGTCAACTTTAATATTTTTTAATCCATAAGTTAGCCATCAAAGGATCAATCCCTCTTTAAACTCTTCCATGAAAATGTTATAGAACCCATTCCAGAATCAATTATGCACCATTGATTCTTATCCTTAGGAGAGACTTTATCAATTTAAAATATCATTGAACATGTGTATTCCTGAATATCTAGAGATTCCGATTTCATATGGGGGGAAGGGGTAAAATCTAATTTATTTAATGATTTTTCAAATGATGAAGATGATGATATTATTTCTTATGTGAATTATGGATAAAATTTGGATGTAGGTAATGTCAATATAGTTTCATGCATTGAGAAGTCCCCAGATTTGGGATTGAAACCAATTCATACTTATTTAAAATATATTTACCTTATGGTGGGAGAGAAATTACCATTGATAATTGAATTTATTTTTCTGAAACCAAATATAAATACTTGATTGAGATTTTGAGAGATAATTTCCATTAAATAGGGTGTATTTTTTGTGATATCCCTAGAATCAACCCAAAAATATTCTCCTGCATAATTCTTCGTGAAATAGATTCCCAACATGTCAGATTTCCCTAAAAGTGGTCGAACCCCACCCTCAAGAAGATTGTGAAGTGGGAGATTGAGAAAATCATGGAAGTGGGGTTCATTTATCACATCTCAGATTCACAATTGGTTATCCCTATCCATGTAGTTCCAAAAAAAACATTCCTAACCAATGCGGGGAATGCGAATAATGAATTAATCCCTTTGAGAATTCAGAATATCAGAAGATTATGCCTAGATTTTATGAAGTTGAATTAGGTCACTCAAAAATATCATTTTCCCATCCCCTTAATTTACCATATGTTAGATATATTGGTAGGGAGAACTTATTATTTCTTTCGGGATGGATTTTTATGTTATTTATAGGTACCTATTGCACTTGAAGATTAAGAGAAGACTACACTTACTTGTCCCTTTAGAAATTTTTCATACAAGAGGATTCCATTTTGATTTGATAATTATCTAGGAACATTTTAGTGGCATATGTTATGTATTATTTCTGATCACATTGATTATTTATTGGGGATTTTCTTGTATTCCTTCATGGATTTTGGAAATTTTGTTGACCATTGATTGAAAAATCAAGAATTTTTTTTTGAAAACCTAAATTAAAAAGAATATTTTTATTTAAATTTTGGAAATTTTCATTTCGTGGTTGAGATAAGAATTTACCTTGGGAATATCATTCCCAAAAGGAAATTTATGTTGATAAATCAAAAAATGATGTGATAAATTTTTTTCCTTACCCAACATTTGTGAAGCTTGTTAAATCATTTATAGGACATGTAGGATTCTACCAGAGGTTTATAAAATATTTTTATAATATATATCTCTCTAAATATAGATTACTTTTGAATAATGCTAATTTTTATTTCAATGGTGCATCTAGGGAAGACATTTTTGAGTTTAATAAGAGATTGATTACACCACCAGTGATGCTGCCACCAAATTGGGAAGAAATAATAAAGCTACATTTTGATGCTTCAAACCAAGTAGTCGAAACAATCATTTCTCAACGAATTGATGGAAGTAAATAAGTCATTGAATGTGCCTATAGAAACTTATATGTGGCCAAATTAAAATACATAACCACAAAAAAAATTATTTTTATTAGTTTCCATTACTTTAAAAGTTTTATATCATATCTAATTGGAACTTATGTCACTGTGTTTTCTTATCATGCAACTGTTAGGTACTTAATGAATAATGATGATGTTAAACCAAGTATATTGTGATTGATGTTACTACTACAGAACTTCGTAATAGATATCAGAGAAATGATGGGATCTGAGAACAAATTGGATGATCACTTAAACAGATAGCCCGACATTGTAAAAGTCGAAATTCTTGAAAAAGAACCATTGAATGATCACCTCATTAGAGAGTAGTTTTACTTGGTTGAAGGGTAAGTTCCTTGGTGTTCTATAATGGTCAATTATCTGGTAACATATTAGGTCCCATCTCATTTCAATTCTATCCAAATTCACAAACTAAAAGTGGAATATAGATATTACATCTTGGATGAACCATTTATTTGGAATATTTTCAATGACCAAGTTATAAGAATATGTTTTCCTAAAATTTATATTGATTATGTATTTATGTTTTGTCACAAATTAGTTTTTTGAGGCCACATTAGACCTTAATGTATATAAATTAAGGTTTTAGAATATGGACATTATTGGCCCACCATTTTTAAATATCCACATGAATATTGAAAACGGTGTAAAAATGACAGTTTTCTAGAAATATTTCATGGAGATATGAAATATCCTAAAATACATTAAATTTTTGTGAATTTTTTTATGTTTGGGGGATAGATTTTATGGGACCTTTCCCAATGTCATTTGAAAATTCTTATATCTTTCTTGTAGTTGGTTATGTTTCCAAATGTGTGGAAGAAAAATCCTCATAGGCAGAAGATTCTAAAGTTGTTTTTGATATTGTTAGGGATAACATATTTTATAGCTTTAGAGTTCCTAGATCTATCATTAAGGATTAGGGGCTCCCTTTATTAATTGTAAAATAGAGGCATTACTGAATAAGTATTGGGCACATCATAAAACACCAACTCCCTATCATCCATAGATCAATGGGCATGCTGTAGTGTCCAAAGGGGAAATAAAAAACAGGTTTGAAAGGACTGTTAATCCAAATAGTAAAGATTGGATAAAAAGGTTAGAAGATATATTAGGGGATTACATGATAGCCTACTAAACCCCAATTTGTATGAGTATATATAGGATTATTTAAGGGAAAGGTTTTCATATTATAATGGAATTGAAGCATAATAAAAATTGGGATGTAAGAAAGATAAATTTGGATTTTTAAAGTACTGGTAAATAGATAATATTGTAGTTACAGGAAATGAACGAAATGAGAAGGGAATGTATTCAAAACTCTAGGATTTACAAATTATTAACAAGAGCGGATCAACAAAAGATGATCTAACCAAAATACCTCTATACTTGAGACCCAATGTTGTTATGGAACTCAAGACTCAAACTGATCCGATGTAACACCCCAAGCTTTCCTGATACACTTCTCTTTCAATAATTCAATAGCTTGCATTGTACGCAAGTTCGAGATTCTAACACGCCGCGACCAATCAAAGTAACAGTAATGAATAGTAATACCCACTTTTTGAAATTATATAAATTTTATATTTCAAAATGGACTTCATTTTTGTATTTTGAATATCGTAATTATCCAAAGTTGAATTTTTTTTAATTTTCTGAGAACATCCAATTTTTTATGAATAGTGAAAAATACTTAAAAACAAAATTTTTAATCAAAATATTTTTTAGTGATAAATTATAATATTGAGTGGTTTTAAAGTATAATTAGAATATATTTTTACTATTTTATCCAATGATGGCCATTAGAATTAATTTCACTTTGAAATTGGACAAAAACAGTTGTCAATCTTTTGATATATATTGTTTCTTAAAAACATGCTATTTGTTGTGACAACGGGAATTAATTATAAAATTAATTAATGAAAATTATATGTTTGGAATTTTTTAAAATAGACATAATTTTTGAATTTGTAATATCAATTATAGCTTAGGGTGAAATTTTGGCATTGTTCAAAAAAACCTCAATTTTTGATGAATAGTGAAACCACTAAGTGGTAGTTAAAAAACTGATTATTCGTTTAAATGAATCACTACCACTTCTGTGATTTGATTTTCAAAAATCTGACATAAATGGTTTTCATTAGGGAGTAAAATGTGGTTCAATGGGATTAAAATAATTTTTTGGTGAATAGTAACTTTTAAGTTTAATTAATCGCGATTAAAGTTAATTAGTGAAATTTAAGATAAAAAGAGTATTATATAAATATCGAATGACCCTTAAACATATCCTACCACTATTGGATGTGTCATGGCCGACCAAGACAATCCATGGGTCAACTTGGGGACCCCATGGAGCCACTTTGGTAGGAAAATGACATAAATAACTTTTTATTTAATGATAAAATAAAAAGGTCACAAACAAGAGTTGTTTTACTAAAAAAATTTTAAATGGGGTTATACAAGTCATATTTTTTACTATAAATATTAATCAGAAAGCTAAAACTATTTCCAACATCATGATATTTTTTTTATAATTTTTAGACATTAGATAAATTAAATTATTTATGACACCATGATGATGCAGTGATTACCTCATTAATTAACGATTTAAATAAAATGAAAAGATAATGTAAAATCTAAGACTTACACTTGTCAAAAACCTATTGGATGAGTAGCTTTAGAACCCTTATCACCTTATCCTAGAAATATATATGTGTGAGACCTTTAGAATAGGAAAAATCATTTCATAATAATGTAACATTTCAATCTTTCCAAAAGTGACCCTTCTCTCCTCTTATAAAAGGCCCCCACCACTACCACCTTACTCACACCCTCAAAGCCTTTTGGCTCGTCCAAACTCTGCCCAAATACTCTCTAAACATCCATAACTTACTCTTAGAATCCTCACTTTGGGCATAATTCTTCCCAAGGAAGCCTTTGGCTCAAATCAAAAGAGTTACCCGATTTTAAGGTAATGTCTTCTCTTATGTTATTTTGTTTTATTTTGCTTATCCAACCCCATAAAATCTTTTTATTCATTTCTTTTGTAACAAAAACAGTATACTCAATATACTAGGATGTTTTTATAAGAATTATTTCTGCTACACATACACACACCTACATCTAATGGTTAAAGAACATACTGTTTCTGTGGATGGAAAATTTCTGCCTCACGAAACGACGATTGTTCAACACTCATATAACACCTTCAAAGGTGGCCATTAAGATGTCACTCTATTTATATATGATATATAATATGTATATGTTTTACTCAAGGTTCTATATTTTTCATTTATGGCATATCTTTATTGTTTTCATTATGGGTAAACACGATATTTTCATTTTAGGAAGTGCGGACTACCGCACCCTCAAAGTGATTTGAATCGTTAATGCCATACGTGAGATGTAAAAAGGATGGTGTAAATGATATTATATATGATATTATACTGGAATTATAATATACCTTTATATCATTATGATTTCATTAAATACGAAATAGAAATGAAAGTAGCGTTCATGCGTACGTACAGCTTACCGTCTCCATGAACGGTGCATTTCATTTCTTACCTCTAAACGTTATGGAATATTATAAATGAATGTATATACTGGATATATATGAGATATATGATATCTAAATCATGAATATAATTATGTATATAATGGATATTTCACCACATGACCAACTTGTAATTATAAGAAGTTTATTTTTGACTCAAGTACCTATGATCGACAAAACGACCGTTATAAACTTAAATAATTACATAATGTTCATGACATAGTATTAAGTGATATAAAAGGAATAATGAAATTGAAAAATGATCTTAAGAAGGTAGATATTAACTCTATTTTATTATTCATGAGATCAATGAACGGTCGAGTGAATTCGGACACGAGGTAAGGGAATTTCTTAACTCAATTTCCATTCTTTAGGTTAATCTCCTACTTTCAAATTATGTCATGATATTATTATTTCTTATCTTGTATTTATACTTTCTTTATGTGTACATATAGTGAATACACATAATATATATATTTTATTTAAAAATGATCTTTTTAAGGGACTTCATCTCAATCTCCATTTATTGAGGCATATTTTGTTTTATACACAAATTTCTTTTATACGGTGTATAAAACCCTTTTACTTTTACGTTTATTCAAAAGGAATATTTTTTATACGATGCGTTTTACTAAATGACAAAAAGGGTGGGTTTTTTTTGCCGTACATATGCGGTGACAATGAGTTCTCTGCCGCCATGAACATTATTTGAGTTTCGGATTCCTCTACAAGCCAAAAGGTTTTTTAATGAAAAATAAATACAAAGTTTTAATTTTCTTTTATTTTGGTATTGAAAATGGTTTTGAAAGTGTTTTTATTATATCATTGTGTTGTATTGATATCTTTTGATTGAAATGTGGAAATTTTACGTTTCCTTTATTCATGTTTTATGTGATACGATTATGTTATGGTTGGTGATATGTTTAAACTTGTTCATACGAGGAATGCATTGGACTTAATAAGTGACGGGTGGAGCCCGCTATAGCTCCTCGATGCATCGGAAGGTCCCATGAGACAAACTAGTATCTTGGCACGAGGCCTTGACAAAATCTTATTTGTGGTCTTGGCACGAGGCTTTGGCTACGTGGTTATGATAGTCTGGAATTATGCATTCCATCATTATGAAAGTGGTTATTGATATTGCATGTGATTATTCGACTAGTAGAATATCCATGTGAGTAAGTAAATGGCATTATTTAATTTTATTTTTGCTATATTATGCTGAAGTTAATGTTTAAAAAGGCTTTTGTTTTAATTATATATTTCCTTAAATGTTAATGTTTATTTTTGAAAGCTTCCGCAATATCGTTATCCTTACTGAGCATCTGAGCTCACCCCTTTCAATGTTTTAATATTTTCCAGGATGTGAAGAAGTATTTTATGAATGTCCTGCAGGGATAGTCAGAAGAGGATATGAGTGTGGACTATGGAGACTTTGTTATTGTAGTTTTTCACTTTATGATGTAATGTAACATTTTAGAATGTATCTAGTGTTTCCAAGGAAACTAAACTAATCGGTCTTTCGAGACTTGAACCTTTGTGATCATGCCAATGTTACGAAGTAATGCACCGACTCTGGGTAGCTAGGGTTGGGGCATTACAGTTGGTATCAGAGGCAGTTTAGTACTAAACTTGGAAGCTAGATTTAGATAAACTCTGATTAGAGAACATAGCCCAAAGATAGACTTTGAGGATTAGTATAGAAGAAATTTCTAGAATTTTGTTGTTGTAGAGATTTTGTGATTTTTCCGAGAAATACATCCATGTCTGGATACGAGCAGGTAGTGGCGGATCTGGCACAGATGTACCTAGGGGTAAAACCCGAAAACCCCACATTGAGCTAGACTCGAATGAGAACTGGTGAACGACAACGGGCATTGCTGCACTCTTGGTTACGACACTCCCGAGGGATATGCTTAGGATAATTCTCATTTTCTTTACAAACCACTATGACGGGTTATGAGTATATACTTCCTCAAATAAAACATTTTTATGGATTATATCCATTAATAGTTCAATTTATGTTAAGTATTTTACAAGTATGGAATTATGTATTTTAATTCATAAACTAATCTAGTTTATGCCATTGTTTAGAAATGGCGCCTAGTGGAAGGAATGGAAACCGTATCAATGCACTCACTCCGTGTAGGGATTTCCCTCCTGCTCAAGATAATTATTGTGGAGCTGGAGATACAACTGGTTCTGATCAACTTATTACCATACTGGGACAACTCACTCAGGTTTTGAATAATAACCTTACTCGTATGGAGCACCCTGATCTGCAATGTGGAGGATCAATGTTAGACTGCTTCATGAGGCAACAACCACCAACATTTAATGGGGGTACAAATCCATTAGTAGCTGAGCAATGGATAAACTCCTTAGAGAAAATATTCCACACCTTGGGGAGTAGTGAAAGGGAGAAGGTTGTCCTGGCAGTCTACCGCCTCACTGGAGATGCTGATCAATGGTGGTCGTTGATTCAAAACACAAAGGAAGATGATGAAGTATCAAATATGGAATGGAGGGATTTCAAAGATATTTTCCTAGATAAATACTATCCTCATGACCATCGAGCAGATATGGAAAGAAATTTTTTGAGTCTGAGACAAAAGGAGGATGAGAATGTCGCAAAGTATGAGGCCAACTTTACAAGGTTAGCGAGGCATACTTCAGATTATATACGTAACCCAAGAAGTAAGATTGATCGTTTCATTGATGGGTTAAAACCATTTCTCCGTCGAGATTTAGTATCACAATCTTTCTCAACGTACGAAGATATAGTCTCGTGTTCTATCAAGACAGAAAAGGAATTTGCTAAGTCTTATGACAACAAAGTAAAGCAAGAGAAGAAGAGAACGGTGGAATAAGAGACAGATAAAGGGAAAAAGGGAAAGAAGGATTTTCCATTATGCGATAATTGTGGGAATAATCACCCTGGTACTTGCCTAAAAGGAATGGGAGTTTGTTATAAACGTGGGGAAAAGGTAACCAGGCGCGTGATTTCAAGGGAAAGAAAGAGGCTATCAATGTTGAATGCTACAATTGTAGGGAAATGGGGGATTATTCAAATGAATGTCATAAGCTTCAGGTAAAATTACCTCAGAAAAGGCCAAGGGATCAAGGAAAATATTATGCTATTACTACAGTAGAAGTGGAATAATTAATGTATTGGTGCTTTTGGACTCAAGGATTATATTCTGGTTATAAGGATAATGTGATATATATATATATAAGGATTTTACTGTAGTTTTTGTTTTTTTCATTAAGGTTTTAATATGATTAAGGTAATCATATTTTTAGTATGTGACAATAAGAGAAATATTACTTTGTTCGGGGAATCTGATAAATTGATTTTGGAACTAAGAGACCTTTTAGAGAAAGTCAGGAAAAAGGTATTTTGGATAACTATAAAGGTTGGGATGGATTAAGTTGAACTTTCAACAGTATTGTCTAAGGTTAAAATATTTCTGAAGATTATTTTTGGAATATTATAACACTATAGTTTTAGGAAAAGGACAATCTGCAGGGTGGGGCATAACCTGTCGCGTCGACAATGCTGTAGGAATCAAACCCACAACCATAGTGCGACAGGCCTTTATTACCTACCACTAGCCTACATGAAGTCCCTGGTTATTAAAAAATATTTTTCCTAATCTAAATGGTATGTGGTAATATTTATAACCTTATACAATTAGGTTAAATAGAATATTTTTGAGTTCTGTTACCATTTGGAGTGAAAGATGGGTTTGTGGTAAAAATTTATTAAGGAATGAAAGTCTACATGAAAAGTAAGTATATTTCCTTACGTTCTTAGAAAATCTCTTAAATAAATTCCTCAACTTTATAAAAGGTAACTTAAAACAAAAACGTTGCTGGTTAACTTTTCCAACTGGGGATTCAATGACCGTTTAACCAATCACAAGTTTGTGATTTTCTTATGGTTAACTTTCTCCTAATCCTGTTTTCTACAAAATTCCATCAAACCTTGATGGTTTGTCTTTATTACATATCCATATTTTCATAGAATCGTAGTATGGGCTATCTCGGGTGACCTTGGTACTTATCTTTCTATCTTTTAAAGTTATATTTTTATTAACCCTATTTCCGATGTGGGTTTTCTACAAAGGTATTTTCTATTTTAAACCTTTTATTTTCAAAGAAAAATTTCAAATTGTGAGGACGCAATTTATTGAAAGAGGGGAGAATGTAACACCCCAAGCTTTGATGATACACTTCTCTTTCAATAATTCAATAGCTTGCATTGTACGCAAGTTCGAGATTCTAACACGCCGCGACCAATCAAAGTAGCAGTTATGAATAGTAATACCCACTTTTTGAAATTATATAAATTTTATATTTAAAAATGGACTTCATTTTTATATTTGGAATATCGAAATTATCCAAAGTTGAATTTTTGGTAATTTTCTGAGAACGTCCAATTTTTTATGAATAGTGAAAAATACATAAAAAAAACTTTTTTAATCAAAATATTTTATAGTGATAAATTATACTATTGAGTGTTTTTAAAGTATAATTAGAATATATTTTTACTATTTTATCCAATGGTGGTCATTAGAATTAATTTCACTTTGAAATTGGACATAAACAATTGTTAATCTTTTGATATATATTGTTTCTTAAAAACACGCAATTTGTTGTGACAGCGGGAATTAATTATAAAATTAATTAATGAAACTTATATGTTTGGAATTTTGTAAATTAGACATCATTTTGGAATTCGTAATATCAATTATAGCTTAGGGTGAAATTTTGGCATTGTTCTGAAAAACATCAATTTTTGATGAATAGTGAAACCACTCAGTGGTAGTTAAAAAACTGATTTTTCGTTTAAATGAAACATTACCACTTCTGTGATTTGATTTTCAAAAATCCGACATACATGGTTTTCATTAGGAAGTAAAATGTGGTTTAATGGGATTAAACTATTTTTTTGGTGAATCGTAACTTTTAAGTTTAATTAATCGTGATTAAAGGTAATTAGTGAAATTTAAGGTAAAAATAGTATTGTAAAAATATGGAATGACCTTTACACTTGTCCTAACACTATTGGATGTGTCACGGCTGACCAATAAAATACATGGGTCAACTTGGGGATCCCATGGAGCCACTTTGGTAGGAAAATGACATAAATAACTTTTTATTTAATGATAAAATAAAAAGGTCACAAACAAGAGTTGTTTTACTAAAATAATTTTCAAATGGGGCTATACAAGTCATATTTTTGATGATAAATATTCATTAGAAAGATAAAAATATTTCCTACATCGAGATATTTGTTTTATAATTTTTGGACATTAAATAAATTAAATAATTTATGACACCATGATGATGCATTGATTACCTCATTAATTAATGATTTAAATAAAATGATAAGATAATGTAAAATCTAAGACTTACACTTGTCAAAAATCTATTGGATGAGTATATTTCGAACCCTTATCACCTTATCCTCGAAATATATAAGTGTGGGACCTTTATAATCCGATAAAGCATTTAATAATAATGTAACATTTCAATCTTTCCAAGAGTGCCCCTTCTGTCCTCTTATAAAAGGCCCCCACCACTACCACCTTACTCACACCTTCAAAGCCTTTTGGATCAACCAACCTCTTCCCAAATACTCTCCCAACTTCCCTACCTTACTCTTAGAAGCCTCACTTTGGGATGAAGTCTTCCCAAGGTAGCCTTTGGCTCAAATCAAAAGAGTTACCCAATTTTAAGGTAATGTCTTCTCTTATGTTATTTTGTCTTATTTTGATTATACCACCCCCTAACTTCTTTTTATTCATTTATTTTGTAACAACACCAGTATCCTCAATATACTAGTATTTTTTTATAATAATTATTCGAGCTACACTTACACACACCTACATATAATGGTTAATGAACATACTGTTTCTGTGGATTGTGAATTTCTGCCTCACGAAACGATGATTTTCAACACTCATATAACACCTTCAAAGGTGGTCATTAAGATGTCACACTATTTATATATGATATATAATATGTTTATGTATTACTTAAGGTTCTTTATTTTTCATTTATGGCATATCTTTATTGTTTCCATTATGGGTAAATGCGATATTTTCATTTTAGGAAATGCGGACTACCGCCCCCTCAAAGTGATTTGAATCATTAATGCCATATGTGGGATGTATAAAGGATGGATTAAATGATATTATATATGATATTATACTGGAATTATAATATACCTTTATATCATTATTATTTCATTAAATACGAAATAGAAATGAAAGTAGCGTTCATGCGTACGTACGACTTACCGTCTCCATGAACGGTGCATTTCATTTCTTACATCTAAACGTTATGGAATATTTTAAATGCATGTATATACTGGATATATATGAGATATATGATATCTAAATCATGAATATAATTCTGGATATAATGGATAGTTCACCACATGACCAACTTGTAATTATAAGATGTTTATTTTTGACTCAAGTACCTAAGATCGAAAAAACGACCGTTATAAACTTAAATAATTACATAATGTTCATGACATGGTAATAAGTGATATAAAAGTAATAATGAACATAAAAAAGGTTATTAAGAAGTTATAGATTAACTCTAGTTTATTATTTAGGAGATCAAAGAATGGTCGAGTGAATTCGGACACGAGGTAAGGGAATTTATTAACCCAATTTCCATTCTTTGGGTTAATCTCCAACTTTCAAATTATGTCATGATATTATTATGTCTTATCTTGTATTTATACTTTCCTTATGTGTATATATAGTGAATACACATAATATATATAATTTATTTAAAAATTATTTTTTTAAGGGACTTCATCTCAATCTCCATTCATTGAGGCATATTTTTTTTATACACAAATTTCTTTTATACGGTGTATAAACCCATTTGAATTTTACTTTTATTAAAAAGGAATATTTTGTATACAAAGAATTTTACTAAATGGCAAAAAGGGTATGTTTTTCTTGCCATAAATATCCGGCGACAATGACTTCTCTGCCGCCATGACCATTATTTGAGTTTCAGCTTCCTCTACAAGCCATTATTTTTTTTAATGAAAAATAAATACAAAGTTTTAATTTTCTTTTATTTTGGTATTGAAAATGGTTTTGAAAGTGTTTTTATTATATCAATGTGTTGTATTGATATCTTGTGATTGAAATGTAGAAATTTTATGTTTCCTTTATTCATGTTTTATGTGATACGATTATGTTATGGTTTATGATATGTTTAAATCTGTTTATATGAGGAATGAATTGGACTTAATAAGTGATGGGTGAAGCCCGCTATAGCTCCTCGATGCATCGGCAGGTCTCATGAGACAAACTAGTGTCTTGGCACGAGGCCTTGAGAAAATCTTATTTTTGCTCTTGGCACAAGGCCTTGGCTACGTGGTTATGATAGTCTGGAATTATGTATTCCATCATTATGAAAGTGGTTATTGATATTGCATGTGATTATTCAACTAGTATAATATCCATGTGAGTAAGTAAATGTCATTATTTAATTTTATTTTTGCCATATTATGCTGAAGTTAAAGTTTAGAAAGGCTTTTGTTTTAGTTATACATTGCCTTAAATGTTAATGTTTATTATCGAAAGCTTCCGCAATATCATTATCCTTACTGAGCATCTGAGCTCACCCCTTTAAATGTTTTAATATTTTCCAGGATGTGAAGAAGTATTTTATGAATGACCTGCAGGGATAGTCAGAAGAGGATATGAGTGTAGAATATGGAGATTTTGTTATTGTAGTTTTTCACTTTATGATGTAATGTAACATTTATGAATGTATCTAGTGTTTCCAAGGCTACTAAACTAATCGGCCTTCCGAGACTTGATCCTTTGTGATCATGCCAATGTTACGAAGTAATGAACCGACTCTGGGTAGCTGGGGTCGGGGCGTTACATCCTAGGTAAAGATCATTCCATGTGGGAAGGTCTATTTATTGTCACTCATTTTTATACTTTTGTTTTTTATATATTTTACAGGATGTACCATTTGATCCATTTACTATTAATATACATAGGCTAAAGAAATTCCATGGGTCTATTCCATTAGATCTAGTGGATTAGATAACACTCCTCCAACATGTTTATCAATAAAATCAACCAGGTTTTACCTCTCCTTTACAATTTTTTTCTTTCTATGATTCATTTATGAAATCATATTAGATGTTAAATCCATTTGAATTCATTATGAAAACTGCATCATTTAAGTGTGGGGGAGGGAAACATTGTAGTTTAAGATTTTTTTTGATGTTTGTTTTCCTATTACCAAAAAATGAGTGTTTTTAAATTTTGTGTGATTTATTAAAATTTTTACCTGTTTTTGAAATTTTAGAGAAAAAATTATTATCTTAGAAATTTTTGAAACCAATTTCCATGAGTGAAACAATTTACCCAATGAAATAAAGGTAAAATGAATGCTGAAAATGACTTTGTTTCAAGTTCAAATCTTTAGAAATTTCTTGAAAAGAAATCTGATTTTTTAAATCCTGTGATACATATCACTATAAATATATATTAAATCACTTTATTATGAGGCTTCTAAACCATTATTTTCATTTTCATTACACCTTAATCAATTATTTAGAGAACCAACTCATTCTTGTTTTAAAAAAAATATGATTTAGTTCTATCAAAATTTTATTGTTTGAGTGTAACACCCCAAGATTCCACGGTATGCTTCTCTTTGAATAATAAAGTAGCGTGTGTTGTATGCAACATTGAGTTCTAACACACACCAAAACCAATCAAACTAGATGTTATGAATAGTAATATCCACTTTTTGAAATTTTTTACATTTTATCTTTCAAAATAGACTTCATTTTTTGATTCGGAGTATTGAAATTAGCTTAGGGTGAATTTTTGGTATTTTTCTGAAAACATTCAAATTTTGATGAAGAGTGAAAAAAACATGGAGTTATAGTTTAAAACCAAATTTTTATTGAAATAATTATTTATTTTATTTAAATATAATTAAGGTCAATATAGATACATAATACCTATATAAGTTCAATGTAATTCATTGGAGTTAGTTTAGAATAATTTTAGATATATAAAAATTTTATTGAACTTTTCACCGTCTTTGACCCACCTCCTAGAAGAATTGTGGAAATTCACATAAAACATAATTTTTCTTCTTCTGTGAGTGGAATTTAGAAAATCCGAGAGACATGGTTAATATAAAATAGTAAAATTTGGTTCAATAAGATTAAAATAATTTTTGGTGAATATTAACTTTATATTTTTATTTACCACGGTTAAAAGTAAATAGGGAAATTAAGGGTAAAAATGATATTAATATTAACCTAAAACATATCCTAATTCTATTGGAAAAGTTTATCTCGACCAAAAACAACCTTAGGAATAAAATATTATCATTTAGGTCCACTTGGATTAGATTAGGACATTTATTATTATTTAATTCAAAGAAGAGTTAAAAGAGTTAAAATCAAAGTTTAATAACCAAAACATTATTAATATAGGGATATACATAAGATAAATTCGATTATAAATATTCATTATAAATAAAAATATATTTCCTACATAATTGTATTTTATTCATAATTTTTAGACATTAAATAATTTAATTTATTTACGACACAATGATGATGTAGTAATTACTGTATTAATGAAAGATTATAATAATTGATATTATAAATACCCAAATAAATGTAATTTGAGACTTTTTGTGAATTAAAATAAATTTATAAGTTAATATGACATATTAATATTGGTTATATGAATTTTTTTCGAAGTAATAATGCTTTTATGAAATTATAAAAAAAATACCCAATAGTGTCAAAACTTACATAAAAGAGATTTCAAAACAAATATTATATTATTAAACGATATTCTATTCCTAAAAATACATGGTACAGCCAAATGACTTATATAATTATAGGTGTATCATTAATGGACAAATTGGGGGTATCTTGGAAGTATATAGTAATTTTATTAACTATATAATATAAAAATACAAAGAGACATGGTAAATGTCAAACTATTTATCTAAGAGTTAAATATAAATGATAAGGTTAATATAATGACCCAAACCTATCTAAAATCAGTTGGTAGAAAGGATTTAGACCCATACACACCTTAAACTTTAAATAATCCACTTTGGATCCATTAGAAACTGAATATGAATTTATTATAAAATAATATTTCAAGCCTTTCCAAAGGTGCCCTCACCCCTCTTATAAAAGGGCACTCCCCCTTCTCTCTAATTTACACCTTCAACACGTTTTCGATCGGCCATACCCTACCCAAATATTCTCTCAACTTCCCTAAATTCAACCTAGAGGCCTTAGTTTGATCAAAAATCCAACCTACATATCCCTTTTGATCCAATAAAAAGGAAGAACCCGAAGAAGAGGTAATGTTTTCACCACCCTCTTTCAAGTTCCTTTCTTCTTCAACTTCTTCTTTCTTTGTTATTTCCAGTCTAAAACAATAAATCCAGTATCATCTATATACTGTGATGTTATTATAAATATGGTACAACCAAATTCAGTATTATATCCATCCTTTGAATGACAAGTAACTATACGTGTGTACGTACGACTTACCGTCTCCACGTCGTGGTTTAATTGTTAATCAAAACATTATTATTTGGATGGGTATGATAATGATGTGTAATTTATAAAAAAATAAATATAACATGATAATGATTCTTTATATATGATATATCATCCAATTATATATTATTTTAATATCAAAAGAATGATAATGTCGCTCGTGCGTACGTACAGACTACCGTCTCCACGAACGTGATGAGATTCATTCCCCATCGTATCCATTCAAGTCTAATTCTCCATTGATGACTAAAAATAATGTTTAAGGACTTGATATCATTCTATATATTAATAAGATACAACCTATCCATAACAAACATGACTTATGTAATAAAACATATAAAAGAAAATAGGTAAGTTAACACCTGAAACGATGATAATAATAAGATATTATTAACAAAGCAATGTTAAAAGATCATATATGATATCATATTAATGTATATGATTCTTTTATAATTTAATAACAATTATTTCACCATTATACAGGAGGTTAACCTACCCTCAACCAAGGGAAAGTACAAGGTAAGAGTTTATTTCACAATCTCTTCATTATCCAAGGTTGTTTATGTAGAGACCCGAAGCCTGACGTACATGGAAATTACATTACTTTTGCGGAATACTTAGTACATAACAAAAAAAACACACACACAAGGATCGTAATAGTTTAGTGTCTTTGGAAACTCGGAGTATAATCTTCTAATCGTGGTGAAAGATCTTCAAAATCTCCCATAAAGATCTTCCTTTTTTTTACCTAAAACCTTTCTTTATATCCTGGGGAAAAGAAAACATAAAAGGGTGAGCTCAAATGCTCAGTAAGGGTAAACAAAATAAATATCAATCACATCGTATTCATAAGAACATAACATTTTGGAAATCTTAACCTGCAAAAGAGAGAATAATTTCATAACATGGGATAAATCATGGCAGTGAAATGTAATCACAATAATCATAACTTAAAACATGAAACTTTTTGGCATACACACATAATCATAGAGAATCATTTCTTGTTAGTCAAGACTCATTGCCAAGACTATCTTAGTGGACAAAGTCCCTTTCTGAATCGAGTAACCCTCGTTTCAGTCCTGTTTCACTGAACCGGTATAACCTACCATTCCAGCCATTTCTATCTCATGAGATATAAAATCTTTACCCAATGCATTGGAGGGAGATATAGGTCCCACCCATCTCATAATGATACCATTATTATGTGTGCCACAAAATCATAAACCATACATCATAGCATAACCCATGTAACAAAAATGGGAATCTTAAACATCGTGACATCATAAAACAATTCATATAAGATAAAGGAATTCATAAAAATAATTTCATCACAACATAACCAAATCAATGTAATAATAGGGATAGAAACAGAACCCTATGTTATCTTATATGAGAATTAATTTTGATAAAACACTTGAAATGAATTCTTGAGGAAAATATCCTTTCTTCTTCAAATAAAATTTCTTTTCACAAAACGTCATGAAATTTTAAAAGAAAGATATTTTATTGATAATAGTCATGAAATCTTTTGGAGGAAGCTTCATGAAAATAAGGCTTTATAAAACCGTAAAAATCCATTCATTCCGTATAAGTTAAAAAAAACATTCTTCGTACTTTTTTCGGAAAATTCAAAAAGTACCTCGTACGAGAAATGACAAAAGATTCCTTTCATATCTTTTACAAAGAAACTTACCGAAGGGTAAAATTGGATATAAACTATTGTAGAAGGAAGGAAATAATATTACATATTGAGAGAACATGGATGTGGATGATAAAATACACCCCAGTAATTACCAAAGTAAAAACAATCTCGGATAAAAGTGAGATTGTGATATTTCCCTTACCTTAGGTCTGATTTGCTTCGTATGTGTCCGAACCTCCTGTATAATGATTTAAATAATGTCATTGACTTATTACAGAATCATATTCATTGTTATGATATCATATATGGTTCACTTATGATTTTATATTACCCGTTCTTTTGTAAATTCCATGTTAAAGAAGCGTTTTGGGTAAAATCGTTTCATTTATCGTAGGTGTTTTGACTTGTTGTTCTTGACATTATTATTACTTATATCATGATTTACTTACTTCCAGAATATAAAATATGATTTATATATCATATATATTCAGTATATATATATATATATATAATAGATAGATAAATAAAATGAAAAACACCGTTCATGGAGACGGTAGTCCGTACGTTCGCATGAACGCTGTTTTCCTTTCCTTATTATCTTGAAATGGAATTAAGTAGATGACATACATATATATATATATATACATAAATCCAGTAGCTTTATAATGTCATATATTTCATTATTATTTCTTATATATACTTTATAATCATTCTTAAATGGTTAACATGGAGAATGAATCTCATCGCGTCGTGGAGACGGTAGTCCGTACGTACGCACGAGCGATGATATCATTTCATAAAATATTGAATTGAATTGGAGTGGATTATAAAATATATCAGAATCAATATGATGTCGTAATAACTATGTATAGTTATTCTTTACACCATTATACCCATCCATGTAAGGTGGTGGTGGAAAATAGATTACACCACGGCGTGGAGACGGTATTCCGTACGTACGCACGCGCGGTGATTTCTTTTTCCATAGGATGGATAGATGGTGAAATAGGGTTGTTTCATACTTATAATAACATATCAGTATATGAGTGATACTGATGTTATTACTTCATAATGAAACAACCTAAGAAGAAGAAGTGGAAGAAGAAATAAAGATGAAATAATTGGTAACGGTAATTACCTCTTCTTTGAAGCGCCTCTTTGAGACCTCCTCTTAGGGCACTAAAATTGGTCTTTGAGGAAGACCAGAACCTCTAGGATGTTGCTAGGGAAGTGGAGAACAGATTTTGGCAGGGGTTGGCCGAGATTGAGTGCTCAAATTGGTGTGAGGAGGAGGGGGAGGAGGTGTCCTTTTATAAGGGAGGAGAGGGGCACCTTAGGAATTCCTCAAACTATTATTTTATAATAATGTCAAAATCGGTTTATAATGGTTCCAAAGGGACTTATTTCGAAGCTAAACTGTGGATGGGTCGAACTCCTATCAACCAATAGGATTTAGACAAGTTTAGGGTATTATTTTAACCTTATCAATTAGATTTAACTCTAAGTTAAATAATTTAACTTTTACCGTGTCTTTTTGTTTTCTTTCACTATATGGTTAATACACTTACTATAACATGCCAAAAGAACCCCAAATTGTTTTTTATTAATATATATATCCTTATCTAAGTCATTTGGCCGAACCTTATATTTTTAGGAATAAAATAACAATTAATAATATAATATTTGATTTAAAAAACTATTTTGTGTCAATTTTGACACTATTTGATATATGATTTTTGTGTAAGTCATAACAGAATTATATGTTCGAAAAAAGTTGATTAAATTCACAGTAATATATCATAGTAACCTATAAAATTAGTGTAATTCATAAAAAGTCTTAAATTACATTTAATTTGGTATTTATAATATCAATTATGTCAATATTTCATTAATAAGATAATTACTACATCATCATTGTGTCATAAATAAATTAAATTATTTGATGTTTAAAAATTACAAATAAAATACCATCATGTAGGAAATATTTTTAGCTTTCTAATGAATATTTACAATCGAATTTATCTTATGTACAACACTATATTAAAAATGTTTTAGTAAATATACTTTGATTTTAACTCTTTTAACTCTTCTTTGAATTAAATAATAATAAATGTCCTAATCTAATCCAAGTGGGCCTAAATGATAATATTTTACACTTAAGGTTGTTTTTGGTCGAGATACACTTGTCCAATAGAATTAGGACATGTGTTAGGGTAATATTAATATCATTCTTACCCTTAATTGCCCTATTTACTTTTAACCGTGGTAAATAAAAGTAAAAAGTTACTATTCACCAAAAATTATTTTCATCTCATTGAACCACATTTTACTTACTGACATCAACCGTGTCTTTCAGATTTTTGAAATTCCATCCACAGAAGTGGTAAAATTAAGTTTTATGAAAATTCAGTTTTTTTAACTACCACTTAGTAGTTTCACTATTCATCAAAAATTGATGTCTTTCAGAACAATGCCAAAATTTCATCCTAAGCTATATTTCATATTCCGAATTCAAAAATGAAGTCTATTTTATCAAATTCATAACATAGAAGTTGAATTAATTAATTTTATAATTAAATCCCGTTGTTAAAACAAATAGTGTGTTTTTAAGAAACAATATCTATCAAAATATTGACACTTGATTATGTTTGGTTTAAATGTGAAATTACATTCAATGACAAACATTGTATTAAGTTGTAAAAATATATTCTAAATATACTTTAAAACCACTCAAATTAATAATTTATCACTATTAATTATTTCGATTAAAAAAGTTGTTTTTAATTATAATTTAGTAATTTTCACTTTTCATCAGAATATGAAAGTTATCCGAAAAGTACCAAAATTTCACCTTAGGCTAAATTCGATACTCCGAATCCAAAAATGAAGTCCATTTTGAGAGATAAAATTTCTAAAATTTAAAAAGTGGTTATTACTATTCATAATGGCTAGTTTTAATAATATTTTAATAGCATATCGTTGTTTCGTGAAACTCAGTATTGCGTACTACACATGCTATCGAGGAAGGTTGCGATTGCGTGTAATGCAAGGAAAGTCAAGGATGCGTGTTGTGCAAGCTCCATTTGATGTAGCGTACAACACAAGACATTAATAAAATTTAAAGTAATATTTTTCATAAAATCTCGGGCTGTTACATTCTACCCCCCTTAAAATGAATTTCGCCCTCGAAATTCGTCGTGGTTATAAATGGTTTACTATTCGAAAGATTCTTTAATAGAAACCCACATCGTAAAAAGGAATATCAAAACCAATCTTTAAAAACAAAAGTATGAAACGTAACGGTTACCCAAATAAACTAATCACTGGGTTTCCACATAGGTGAAAATATGGATATGGAAGAGAAATATGACCATCATGTTATGATGGAGAGTGGTAGAGAACATGGCTATGGAAGAGCCAGTAATCAAAAATCTATAGATTTGTGATGATATAAGGTACCATCTGATTCATCCGGTATAAGATCACTAGGACAACATTTTTGGTTTTCAAGATCATTTCCCTAAAGTTGAAAATTTGAATTAGAATAAATACTTACTTTATTTGGGTACAATCTCACTGTTGTTCATGCCTTTAACAATTTCCACTTCATCTCTTAAATAAATGAAGTTGAATTTGTTATTCATGAAGTGTTAGCAGATCATGTGATAGAATGATGGGTCATTCCATCTGTCTCAAACAAAAGGTTAGAAAAAATTATATACATAAGTCAATCTATAGTGAGATTAATCACATATGGTTCCTAAAATGGACTTATACTTCATATATCATACTGCTTAATATAATAAAACTAGTTTCTACTAAACAGGGACTTTCTGTAGGCCAGTGGTAGGTGATAAAGGCCAGTCGCACTTCGGTTGTGGGTTCAATTCCCACAGCCTTGTCCGACGCGATGGGCTGTCGCCCGTCCTGCAGGTTTTCCTTTTTCTAAAACTATATTACTATAACATCCCATCAATAATATCGAAAAAAAACTTCTATCCTTAAACAATACTAACTTATGTCCAACATAATCCATTTCAATCTTTAGGCTTATCCATAATACTGCAGTCCACTCTCATAACATAGTGAAAACGATTACCAGAGATTTAATACCATCGTTGATCCCCATATATCATAAGATATGTTTTGTTGGTCACATTCCAAACATTCAAAGTCCTTATTCATGTATTCTCTTGAATACCTTAGTGAAAACATGAATGCAGTTTAAAGTTAACACTTTCCACATACCAAAATCCTCAAAATTCTATATACTCAAACCATGATATCACTTATTCCTTATATCAATCATGAGCTCATGAATACTATTAAACATTTCATTTTCTCGTTTTCCCTTCATTATGCGCATATCATCTTATTTCCAAAAAATATCTCAATCACTTTGAATACCACATCAATAAATATTACAATACTCAATGATACAACATTATTTTGGAATCCCATTACATAAACACTTAATCATTCCACCACATCGTTGTCATATTCAACATCGCCAATAGTGATCACATGTGACTTCCCTTTGTCCTTTGCCTTATGTGGTTTCTCATGTTGATCATCACTAACCCTTGGATTAGGGCATTTATTGGCATAATGTCCCATCTCCTTGCACTTGAAACATTGAAGTGTTGGTGGTGCGTTCTCTGTAGTGTTTTCTTTGTTCACATCATTAGAAACCCTGTTTCCATTACTTTGACACTCATCTACTCGATGACCTTCTTTTCCACACTTAAAACATTTTCTAGTCCCTTTAAGACAATCTCCACCATGCTTCTTTCCACACTTTGAGCATAAGGAAACATTCATTTTCTTTTCACCATTATTCTGAGATTTATCCTTGAACTCCATCTTTAGTTTCTTTTCAAAACCATGAGATGGATATGTAACACCAACTTCCATTTCTACCTTCATAGCACAACGCACAATTTCTTCATAGCTACTGAAGTCTCGTATAGCTAATGACCTTCGAAGAATTTGTTTTAAGCCACTGAAAAATCGATCAACTTTACTTTCAGGTTGAATGATAATGTCAGATGCATACCTTGCAAGTCTTGTAAAATTCGCTTCGTATATACCAACAGATTCATCATCCTTCTGTTTCAGCTCAAGAAACTCCTTTTCCATCTTCGTTCTAAGAATACGAGGGAAGTACTTACTGAAAAACAAGTTCTTGAACTCGTCCCATTCCATGGAATCAATTTCATCTTTTTTCCTCGTATTCTTGATAAGATTCCACCATTGATCAGCTTCACCTTCCAAACGATATACTTCTAAGATGACTTTATCATGTTCATAACATTGAAGAACTGAAAATATCTTTTCAGTGGTACTGATCCATTGTTCAGCAACAAGTGGATCAGAAGACCCACTGAAAGAAGGTGGACGTTGCCTCATGAAGGACTCAATAGAATATTGTTCCCTTCTCTGCTCATTTGGAAGTCCATAATGATTCATAGCTTGTGTAAGTATAGCAATAAGATTTTGCACTCCATCTCCCATAACATTTGTTTGTTCAGGAGGACAATCATTGCATTGTCCATTGCATTGATCAACACGGTTCCTTCGGGTTCCAACCATCGTCTAAAACCCAAAAAGAATAGTGTGAGAGGCAAAAATCATAATAAAGGGGGAGTAAGTTCAATATCTAACATCTTTGGTCTAATCTAATTTTGTTACCACAGTTCTAGGACTATATCCTATACGTATACTTATCCTTAGGGACATCCCTAGACATACCTTAGAAATATCTCTAGGGATCTCACTAACATTTTCGCATCCTAGTTTCCAAAGGTTGACTAAACCTTTCCTCTGATACCAACTGTAGAGACCCGAAGCCTGACGTACATGGACATTACATTACTTTTGCGGAAGACTTAGTACATAACAAAAAAAACACACACACAAGGATCGTAATAGTTTAGTGTGTTTGGAAACTCGGAGTATAATCTTCTAATCGTGGTGAAAGATCTTCAAAATCTCCCATAAAGATCTTCCTTTTTTTTTACCTAAAACCTTTCTTTATATCCTGGGGAAAATAAAACATAAAAGGGTGAGCTCAAATTCTCTGTAAGGGTAAACAAAATAAATATCAATCACATCGTATTCATAAGAACATAACATTTTGGAAATCTTAACCTGCAAAAGAGAGCATAATTTCATAACTTGGGATAAATCATGGCAGTGAAATGTAATCACAACAATCATAACATAAAACATGAAACTTTGTGGCATACACACATAATCATAGAGAATCATTTCTTTTTAGTCAAGACTCATTGCCTAGACTATCTTAGTGGACAAAGTCCCTTTCTGAATCGAGTAACCCTCGTTTCAGTCCTGTTTCACTGAACCGGTATAACCTACCATTCCAGCCATGTCTATCTCATGAGATATAAAATCTTTACCCAATTCATTGGAGGGAGATATAGGTCCCACCCATCTCATAATGATACCATTCTTATGTGTGCCATAAAATCATAAACCATACATCATAGAATAACCCATGTAACAAAAATGGGAATCTTAAACATCGTGACATCATAAAACAATTCATATAAGATAAAGGAATTCATAAAAATAATTTCATCACAACATAACCAAATCAATGTAATAATAGGGATAGAAACAGAACCCTATGTTATCTTATATGGGAATTAATTTTGATAAAACACTTGAAATGAATTCTTGAGGAAAATATCCTTTCTTCTTCAAATAAAATTTCTTTTCACAAAACGTCAAGAAATTTTAAAAGAAAGAGATTTTATTGAAAATAGTAATGAAATATTTTGGAGGAAGCTTCATGAAAATAAGGCTTTATAAAACCGTAAAAATCCATTCGTGCTGTATAAGTTAAAAAAAACATTCTTCGTACTTTTGTCGGAAAATTCAAAAAGTACCTCGTACGAAAAATGACAAAAGATTCCTTTCATATATTTTACAAAAAAACTTACCGAAGGGTAAAATTGGATATAAAATATTTTAGAATGAAGTAAATAATATTAAATATTGAGGGAACATGGATGTGGATGATAAAATACACCCCAGTAATTACCAAAGTAAAAACAATCTCAGATAAAAGTGAGATTGTGATATTTCCCTTACCTTAGGTCCGATTTGCTTCGTATGTGTCCGAACCTCCTGTATAATGATTTAAATAATGTCATTTACTTATTAAAGAATCATATTCATTGTTATGATATCATATATGGTTCACTTATGACTTTATATTACCCGTTCTTTTGTAAATTCCATGTTAAAGAAGCGTTTTGGGTAAAATCGTTTCATTTATCATAGGTGTTTTGACTTGTTGTTCTTGACATTATTATTACTTATATCATGATTTACTTACTTCCAGAATATAAAATATGATTTATATATCATATATATTCAGTATATATATATATAATAGATAGATAAATAAAATGAAAAACACCGTTCATGGAGACGGTAGTCCGTACGTACGCATGAATGTTGTTTTCCTTTCCTTATTGTCTTGAAATGGAAGTAAGTAGATGACATACATATATATATATATATATACATAAATCTAGTAGTTTTATAATGTCATATATTTCATTATTATTTCTTATATATACTTTATAATCATTCTTAAATGGTTAACATGGAGAATGAATCTCATCGCGTCGTGGAGACGGTAGTCCGTACGTACGCACGCACGATGATATCATTTTCATAAATATTGAATTGAATTGGAGTGGATTATACAATATATCAGAATCAATATGATGTTGTAATAACTATGTATAGTTATTCTTTACACCATTATACCCATCCATGTAAGGTGGTGGTGGAAAATAGATTACACCACGGCGTGGAGACGGTATTCCGTATGTACGCACACGCGGTGATTTCTTTTTCCATAGGATGGATAGATGGTGAAGTAGGGTTGTTTCATACTTATAATAACATATCATTATATGAGTGATACTGATGTTATTACTTCATAATTAAACAACCTAAGAAGAAGAAGTGGAAGAAGAAATAAAGATGAAAGAATTGGTAACGGTAATTACCTCTTCTTTGAAGCGCCTCTTTGAGACCTCCTCTTAGGGAACTAAAATTGGTCTTTGAGGAAGACCAGAACCTCTAGGATGTTGCTAGGGAAGTGGAGAAGAGATTTTGGCAGGGGTTGGCCGGGCTTGAGTGCTCAAATTGGTGTGAGGAGGAGGGGGAGGAGGTGTCCTTTTATAAGGGAGGAGAGGGGCACCATAGGAATACCTCAAAATATTATTTTATATTAATGTCAAAATCGGTTTATAATGGTTCCAAAGGGACTTATTTCGAAGCTAAAGTGGGGATGGGTCGAAATCCTATCAACCAATATGATTTAGACAAGTTTAGGGTATTATTTTAACCTTATCAATTAGATTTAACTCTAAGTTAAATAATTTAACTTTTACCGTGTCTTTTTGTTTTCTTTCACTATATGGTTAATACACTTACTATAACATGCCAAACGAACCCCAAATTGTTTATTATTAATATATATAACCTTATCTAAGTCATTTTTCCGAACCTTAGATTTTTAGGAATAAAATAACAATTAATAATATAATATTTGATTTAAAAAACTATTTTGTGTCAATTTTGACACTATTTGATATATGATTTTTGTGTAAGTCATAACAGAATTATATGTTCGAAACAAGTTGATTAAAGCCACACTAATATATCATAGTAACCTATAAAATTAGTTTAATTCATAAAAAGTCTTAAATTACATTTAATTTGGTATTTATAATATCAATTATGTCAATATTTCATTAATAAGATAATTACAGCATCATCATTTTGTCATAAATAAATTAAATTATTTGATGTCTAAAAATTAAAAATAAAATACCATCATGTAGGAAATCTTTTTAGATTTCTAATGAATATTTACAATCGAATTTATCTTATGTACAACACTATATTAAAAATGTTTTAGTAAATATATTTTGATTTTAACTCTTTTAACTCTTCTTTGAATTAAATAATAATAAATGTCCTAATCTAATCCAAGTAGGACTAAATGATAATATTTTACACATAAGGTTGTTTTTGGTCGAGATACAATTGTCCAATAGAATTAGGACATTTGTTAGGGTAATATTAATATCATTCTTACCCTTAATTACCCTATTTACTTTTAACCGTGATAAATAAAAGTAAAAAGTTACTATTCACCAAAAATTATTTTCATCTCATTGAACCACATTTTACTTACTGACATCAACCGTGTCTTTCGGATTTTTGAAATTCCATTCACAGAAGCGGTAAAATTAAGTTTTATGAAAAATTTAGTTTTTTTAACTACCACTTAGTAGTTTCACTATTCATCAAAAATTGATGTTTTTCAGAACAATGCCAAAATTTCATCCTAAGCTATATTTCATATTCCGAATTCAAAAATGAAGTCTATTTTACCAAATTAAAAACATAGAAGTTGCTTTAATTAATTTTATAATTAAATCCCGTTGTTAAAACAAATAGTGTGTTTTTAAGAAACAATATCTATCAAAATATTGACACTTGATTATGTTTGGTTTAAATGTGAAATTACATTCAATGACCAACATTGTATTAAGTTGTAAAAATATATTCTAAATATACTTTAAAACCACTCAAATTAATAATTTATCACTATTAATTATTTCGATTAAAAAAGTTGTTTTTAATTATAATTTAGTAATTTTCACTATTCATCAGAATATGAAAGTTATTCGAAAAGTACCAAAATTTCACCTTAGGCTAAATTAGATACTCTGAATCCAAAAATGAAGTCCATTTTGAGAGCTAAAATTTCTAAAATTTAAAAAGTGGTTATTACTATTCATAATGGCTAGTTTTAATAATATTTTAATAGCATATCGTTGTTTCGTGAAACTCAGTATTGCGTACTACACACGCTATCGAGGAAGGTTGCGATTGTGTGTAATGCAAGGAAAGTCAAGGATGTGTGTTGTGCAAGATCCTTTTGGTGTAGCGTACAACAGAAGACATTAATAAAATTAAAAAGAATATTTTTCATAAAATCTCGGGCTGTTACAGTTTATACGTAATTATCTACTGGGACCTCTTTATCATCCACATCCATGTTTCTTAAAAATGTATTTCAAATCATTCTTACTATTTTATAGAATATGGGTAAAATTTATTTATAACCATATTGAATTTTTATAAGATGTTTATAAAGGAATCACTCTGTCATTTTCCAAACAAGGTCCTTTTTAACTGTTTCGATAGAATTAAGGTAAGATTGTATTTTTTTAACTTATACGGCGGGTGTGGCTATTTTCCACTGTTATAAAATCGTCAAATATTCATTTACAAGATTATAAGAATATTTTCATATTAAATGTTTTCCTTTATAATTATGTGACTTTTAAATGATTTCAAAAAAGAGATATTTCTCTCAAATAGTTTTGATTTCATCTATGTCAACATCCTTTGATGGATTTTAAGATTATTTGAAGTTTATTTATTATGATACAAAACTTCCATATTTTATTGAAGGTTTTGTGATATGTTTGACTGTGGATGTATTATTTTTATACCATTCATGTTTTATGGAGAAAGTATTGACATTTCTTATGATAGTTTTAATACGAATGTTTATGTTATGTTTAAACCTGTTCATATGAGGAATTCATTGGACATAATATGTGACGGGTGGAGCCCGCTATAGATCTTAGATGCATCGGTAGGTTTCATGAGACAAACTAGTGTCTTGGAATAAGTCCTTGACAACATCTTATTTGTAGTCTTGGCACAAGGCCATGGATTTGTGGTTATTATAGTCTGGTATTATGCATTCCAACATTATGAAAGTGGTTATTGATATTTTATGTGATTATTCCACTAGTATAATATCCATGTGAATAAGTAAATGGAATTATTTCATTTTATTTCTACCATATTATGCAGAAGTTCATGTCTAAAAGGCTTTTGTTTTAGTTATACATTGCCTTAAATGTTTATTCTTATTTATGAAAGTTTTCGCTATGTTTTTATCCTTACTAGGAATCTGAGCTCACCCTTTTCTATGTTGTATTTTTTCTAGGATGTGAAGAAGTATTTTATTAATGACCTGCAGGGATAGTATAATGGGATATGAATGTGGAGATAAGATGTTGTTGTAGTTTTTACTTTATGATGTAATGTAACCTTTATGAATATATCTAGTGATTCCAAGGATACTAAAATAATCTATATTTCAAGACATGATCTTTTGTGATCATGTCAATGTAATGTAATAACGAACTGACTATGGGTAACTGGGGTCGCGGCGTTATAGCTGGTATCAGAGGAAATATAATACAAACCTTGGAAACTATATTAAGATAAACTCTGATTAGAGCACATAGCCTTATGATAGACATTGAGGATTAGAATTGAAGAACTTCCTAGAACTTTGGTATTGTAGAGATTTTGTGAGTTTTCCGAGCAATACATCCCTGTCTAGATACGAGCAGGCAGAGGCGGCTCTGGCACATATGTACATAGGGGAAAAACCCAAAACACTGCTTTGAGCTAGACTCGAATGGGAACTGGTGCATGACAACGGTCCTTGCTGCACTCTTGGTTACGACACTCCCTGGGGATATGCTTAGGATAATTATCATTTTCTTTATGAACCATTATAAAGGGTTTATGAGTACATACTTTCTCAAAGAAAACATTTTTTATGATTATGGATTATATCCATAAACTGTTCAATTTATGTTAAGTGTTTAACAAGTTTGGAATTTTTTATTGGGATTCATAAACTAATCTACTGTATGCCATTGTTTAGAAATGGAACCTAGTGGATGAAATGGGAACCTTATCAATTCACACACTCCATGTAGGGATTTCCCTCCTGCTGAAGATAAATATAGTGGAGTTGGTGATGCAACTTTTTCTGATCATCAAATCACCATACTGGGACAACTCATTCCGGTTATGAATAATAACCTTACCCGTATGGAGCACCCTAATCCACAGCGTGGAGGATCAATGTTAGATTGCTTCATGAGGCAAAAAACACCAACATTCAATGGGAGTACAAATCCCTTAGTAGTTGAGAAATGGATAAATTCCTTAGAGAAAATATTCCATGCCATGGGGAGTAGTGAAAGGGAAAAGGTTATCATGGCAGTTTACCACCTCACTGGAGATGCTGATCAATGGTGGCCATTGATCCAAAACACAAAGGAAGATGATGAAGTATCAAATATGGAATGGAGGGAGTTCAAAGAGCTTTTCATAGAAAAATACTATCCTTGTGACCATCGAGCAGATATGGATAGGCAATTTCTAAGTCTATGACAAAAGGAGGATGAGAATGTTGCAAAGTATGAGGATAACTTTACAAGGTTATCAAGGCATGAAGCTGATAATATATGTAACCCGAGGAGTAAGATTTATTGTTTCTTTGATGGGTTAAAACCATTTCTTCATCGAGAATTAGTCTCACAATCCTTCTCATCGTACGAAGACATTGTCTCGTGTTCTATCAAGACAGAAAAGGAATTCTCTAAGTCTTAAGACTTTAAAGCAATGAATGAGAAGAAGAGATCTGTTGGTCACTCTGGAAATGGAAATAAGGGGAAGAAGGGTTAAGTTTAATATAAATTTTATAGTGAATGTGGTAAGAAACACCACTGTACTTGCTTGAAGGGAATGGGTGTCTGTTACAAGTGTGGTGGAAAAGGCCACCAAGCTTGTGATTGCAAAGGGAAGAAAGAAGCTACCGATGTTATGTTCTACAATTGCAGGAAGATGGGACATTATGAAAATGAATGTCTTAAGCGTCAGTGAAATGTACCTCAGAAAAGTCCAAGTGATCAAGGCCAAGCTTATGCTATCACTACTGTTGAGGTAGAAGCTCCGTAATACGTGGTTGGAGGTAATTTAATGGATTCATCAAGTATAGACAATGCTTTATTTGATTCTGGATCATCGCATTATTTCATATATTCCATGTTTCTTAAGAAAAATAGATATTTCGAATTTGTTTTAACAAGGGAGTTGTCAGTTAAAACTTCTAAGGGAAGTATCATTGCTACAATGTTCTGTGGATCTGTTCCCATTAGGGCATATAAATGTTCTTTATCTACTGATATCATCATCATACCTATGATTGAGTTTGATATAATCCTCAGTATGGATTGGATTTTGGACCATGATGCGAGGATTTATTGTAAGAAGAAGGAGGTTACATTTTTTGATGATGATGATAAAGAACACCTTATCTTTATAGCAGAATCGCCACCACATGATTCTTACCTTGATCCACCCCCAGTAGCTCAACTAAATTCAATTATCGTGGAGGAATAGAATGAAATAATTGTGGGTGAGGAAAGGAATGTTAAAATAGATAATGTACCTATTGTGAAAGAATATGTAGATGTGTTTTCGGATGATTTACCTAGACATCCTCCAAAATTAGAAGTTCAGTTTTCCATTGATTTAATTCCTGGTTTAAGGCCTATATCGAAGACCCCTTATAGAATGGCCACTGTGGAATTAGTTGAACTAAATAAACAACTAGAGTAATTGAGTAATAAGGGATTTATTCTCCCTAGTGTTTATCTATGGGGATCCCCTATCTTTTTTGTTACGAAAAAGATGGATCCATGAGATTATGTATCGACTACAGGGAAATCAATGCTATAACAATAAAGAACAAGTATCCCCTACTTCGCATTGATTATTTATTTGACCAACTTCAAGAAGCTCAATAGTTTTCAAAGATTCACCTTCGATCTGGATATCATCAGTTGTGTGTGAATAAGGAATACATTCTGAAGATAACATTTTGAACCAGGTACATGCATTAAGAGTTTACAGTAATTCCTTTTGGGATGAATAATGCACCCTCTTTTTTTATGGAACTAATGAACATATTTTTCAAGGAATATCT
This sequence comes from Viscum album, assembly GCA_963277665.1. Lineage (NCBI taxonomy): Eukaryota > Viridiplantae > Streptophyta > Magnoliopsida > Santalales > Viscaceae > Viscum > Viscum album. The sequence continues at coordinate 74,085,197 of OY728166.1, read as the reverse complement.
AGATGATTTTGTAGTAGTATTTATTGATGATATCTTGGTATACTCCAAAATCTACTAAGACCATGAAAATCACTTGTGCATTATTCTGAATACTCTGAGAAGACATGAATTATATGAGTAGTTTATCATGTGTGAATTCTGGAATCAGGAGATCTCTTTTCTTGGCCATATTGTCTCTAAGGATGGACTCTTTGTTGATCCTTCTAAGACCAAGGCAATCCAAGAATGACCAACACCAACGTGTATAACTGAGGTTTGCAGTTTTATTGGTTTAGCAGGTTATTATCGACGTTTCGTCCAGAATTTGGCCCGATTGGCAAACCCATTAATGAATCTCACACGTGAAGGGGTTAAATTTGTTTGGGAAAAAGAGTGTAAAGAATGTTTTGAATAACTGAAGAGAAGATTAGTCAATGCTCGTATATTGACTCTACCATCGGGGAATGATGGGTTCATTATTTATAGTGATTCATCAAAGAAAAGACTTGGTTGTGTCCTTATGAAGAATGATAGAGTTACTGACTATGCATCATGATATATAAAAATTCATGAGAAACACTATCCTACTCATGATCTTGAGTTAGCTGCTGTAATATTTGCTTTGAAGATATGGAGACATTATCTCTATGGTGAAAAAATGTGGGATTTATACTGATCACATGATTTTGAAGTATATTTTCTCACAGAAAGAACTCAACATAAGGAAAAGGCAATGGATTGAACTACTCATGAATTATGATTTCACGATACACTAATACCCGGGGAAGGAAAATAAGGTGGTAGATTCTTTGATTAGAAAATATCATGGAGTTTTGAACAAGATGAGAATTGAGAGGTATCCTATTTTCATGGATCTAGTAAAGTTGGATATGGGAATAACCATGGAAGGTGAAACATCGATAATTTTTCAAATGGTTGCCAAAACATCTTTACTAGAAAGGATAAAGAGTTCTCAGACCGATGATGAAGAATTTAAAATGAAGATTAAAGCTGTGAATGATGGGAGATTGAATGAATTTTTGTATGAAGATGGAATTTTGAAATTTGGGAAGAGACTTTGTGTTCACGATATACCTGATCTAAAAAGGGAATTGTTGGACGATGCTCATAGTTTCAATTTATCTATACACCCTGGGAGCACCAAAATTTATAGATATTTGAAGGAACATTTTTGGAGGGACAACATGAAGAGGTAGATTTCGGATTTTGTGTCAAGATGTATGGTTTTTCAAAAAGTGAAAGCTGGAAGGCAACAACCTGGAGGAGTCATGCAACCCCTTCCCATAACTGAGTGGAAATAGGTTAATATCATTATGGGCTTTGTCATGGGACTACTAAAGACTCCTAGAAAGAATGATGCAATATGGGTCATTGTTGATCATCTTATCAAGGCATCACATTTTCTTGCTATAAGAGAAGATCTACCCTTGAACGTCTAGGAAGACTATATATTAATGAAGTTGTGAGACTTCATGGAGTACCCCTATTGATTGTTTCTGATAGTGATCCCCGTTTTACTTCAAGATTCTAGAAGAGTCTTCAGAAGGCCTTGGATACTGAACTTTGTTTGAGCACTGCCTACCACCCTCAAACAGATGGAAAATCAGAACAGACTATTCAAACCTTAGAAGACATGTTGATATCTTGCTCACATGATTTTCAGGGTATGTGGGATCAATTTTTACCTCTATTAGAATTTTCCAATAACAATAGCTTCCATTCAAGTATTCAGATGGCACCATATGAAGCGTTATACAGAAAGAGATTTCACACACCAACCTGTTGGGCTGACGTAGGTGAAAGAAAACTTGTAGGTCCAGAACTGGTGGAGGAAACAATGGAAAAGGTAAAGGTAATCAAAAACCACATCAAATCAGCTCAAAGTAGGCAGAAGAGCTATGCTGACAACTGAAGGAAGGATTTGGAATTTAAGGTAGGAAATCATGTTTTCTTGAAGGTATCTCCATGAAAGGGAGTTATATGTTTTGGTAAGAAAGGTAAATTGAGTCCCAGGTACATAGGACCTTTCAAAATTCTAGAACGAATTGGGGCTATAGATTATCGTTTGGAAATGCCGCCAAGTCTCTCCAAAGTTTATGATGTGTTCCACGTATAACTGTTGAGAAAATACATGCCAGACCCAATGCATGTACTTACTTACAAGGAATTAGAACTGGAACCCGATCTGTCGCATTGAGAAGAGCCCGTCGGGATTCTTGATACAAGAGAACAAGTGCTGAGAAACCAGAAGACACATCTGGTAAAAGTTCTACGGAGAAACCATAAGATGGAAGAGGCAACGTGGGATCCCAAGGAACTTATGATGAAGAACCACCCATGTATTTTCATGTGGTAGTATTCTAGAAATTTTGAGGAAGAATTTATTTGAAGGAGGGGAGAATGTAACACCCCAAGCTTCCACGGTATGCTTCTCTTTGAATAATACAATAGCGTGTGTTGTACACAACTTCGAGTTCTAACACACACTAAAACCAATCAAACTAACCGTTATGAATAGTAATACCCAATTTTTTAAATTTTAGACATTTTATCTTTCAAAATGGACCTCATTTTGGGATTCGGAATATCGAAATTATCTTAGGGTGAATTTTTGGTATTTTTCTGAAAACATTCAATTTTTGATGAATAGTGAAAAAAACACCGAGTTATAGTTTAAAACCGAATTTTTATTTAAATAATTATTTATTTTATTTAAAATTAATTAAGGTAAAAATATATATATAATACCTATATAAGTTCAATGAAATTCTTTGGAGTTAGTATAGAATAATTTTAGATATATAAAAATTTTATTGAACTTTTCGTCGTCTTTTACCCACCTCCTAGAAGAATTTTGAAATTCACATAAAACATAATTTTACATATTCTATGAGTGGAATTTCGAAAATATGAGAGACACAATTAACATCAAGGAGTAAAATTTGGTTCAATAAGATAAAAATAATTTTTGGTGAATAGTAACTTTTTACTTTTATTTACCACGGTTAAAAGTAAATAGGGTAATTAAGGGTACAAATGATATTAATATTACACTAAAACATGTCCAAATTCTATTGCACAAGTGTGTCTTGACCAAAAAAACCTTAGGTGTAAAATATTATCATTTAGGTCTACTTGGATTAGATTAGGAAATTTATTATTATTTAATTCAAAGAAGAGTTAAAAGAGTTAAAATCAAAGTTTAATATCTAAAACATTTTTAATATAGGGTTATACATAAGATAAATTCTATTATAAATATTCATTAGAAATATTAAAATATTTCCTACATAATGGTATTTTATTTATAATTTTTAGATATTAAATAATTTAATTTATTTATGACACAATGATGATGCAGTAATTACCGTATTAAAGAATGATTAAGATAATTGATATTATAAATACCCAAATAAATCTGATTTGAGACTTTTTGTGAATTAAAATAATTTTCTAGGTTAATATGACATATTAGTATTGGTTATATGAATTTTTTTTAAGTAACAATTCTTTTATGAATTTATCAAAAACAAAATAACCAATAGCATCAAAATTGACATAAAAGAGTTTTTAAATGAAATATTATATTATTAAATGATATTCTATTCATAAAAATATATAGTTCGGCCAAAGGACTTATATAATGATAGGTGTATCATTAATGGACCACTTAGGGGTATCTTGGATGTATATTGTATGTTTATTAACTATATAATATAAAAATACAAAGAGACATGGTAAATGTCAAACTATTTAACTAAGTGTTAAATATATGATAAGGTTAATATAGTGACCAAAAACTATCTAAAATCTATTGGTTGAAAGTATTTCGACCCATCGCCACCATAAAATTTAAATAATATACTTTGGATCCATTTGAAACCAAATATGAATTTATTATAAAATAATATTTATAGCTTTTCCAAAGGTGCCCCTCAACCCTCTTATAAAAGGTCACTCCCTCTTCTATCTAATTTACACCTTCAAAGCCTTTTGGCTCGGCCAAACCCTGCCCAAATATTCTCTCAACTTCCCCCACTTTGTCCTAGAGGCCTTAGTTTGATCAGAAAGACAACCTAAAGATCCATTTCGATCAAATCAAAAGGAAGAACCCGAAGAAGAGGTAATGTTTTCACCACCCTCTTTCATGTTCTTTTATTCTTCAACATCTTCTTTATTTATTATTTACATTCTAAAATAATAAATCCAGTATATTCTATATACTGTGATGTTATTATAAATATGGTATAACCATATTCAGTATTCTATCCATCCTTTTAATGACATGTCACCATACGTGCGTACGTACGACTTACCGTCTCCTCATCATGGTGTAATTGTTATTCAAAAATTATTATTTTGATGGGTATGATAATGATGTGTAATTGATGTAAATAATAAATATAACATGGTAATGATTTTTTATATATGATATATCATCCAATTATATATTATTTTAATATCAAAATAATGATATTGTCGCTCGTGCGTACGTACGGACTACCGTCTCCACGAACGTGATGAGATTCATTCCACATCATATCCATTCAAGTATAATTCTTATTTTATGATTGAAAATAATGTTTAAGGACTTGATATCATTCAGTATATGAATAATATACAACCTATCCATAACAAACATGACTTATGTAACCAAACATATAAAATAAAACAAGTAAGTTAACACCCGAAACGACGATAATACTAATATATTACTAACAAAGCAATGTTAAAAGATCAAATATTATATCATATTAATGTATATGATTATTTTATAATTTAATAACAATTATTTCACCATTATACATGAGTTTAACCTACCCTAAACCAAGGAAAAGTACAAGGTAAGGGTTTATTTCACAATCTATTCATTATCCGAGGTTGTTTGTACGTAATTATCTATTAGGACCTCTTTATCATCCACATCCATGTTTCTTAAAAATGTATTTCAAATAATTCTTACAATTTTATAGACTATGGGTTAAAGTCATTTATACCCTTTTTGAATTTTTATAAGATTTTTATAAAGGAATCTTTCTGTCGTTTTCCAAACAAGGCCCTTTTTAACTATTTCGACAGAATTAAGGTAAAAATGTCTTTTTTTAACTTATATGGCGGGTGCGGCAATTTTCCACCATTATAAAATTGTCGAAGCTTCCCTTACAAGCTTATGTGACTTTTAAATTATTTCAAAAAAAGAGATATTTCTCTCAAATAGTTTTGATTTCATCTATGTCAACATCCTTTGATGGATTTTAAGCTTATTTGAAGTTTATTTATTATGATACAAAACTTCCATATTTTATTGAAGGTTTTGTGATATTTTTGACTATAGATGTGTTATTTTTATACCATTCATGGTTTATAGATAAAGTATTGACATTTCGTATGCTATTTTTAATACGAATGATTATATTATGTTTAAACCTGTTAATATGAGTAATGCATTGGACTTAATAAGTGACGGGTGGAACCCGCTATAGATCCTAAAAGCATTGGTAGGTCTCATGAGAAAAACTATTGTCTTGGAAGAAGGCCTTGAAAAAAATATTATTTTTAGTCTTGGAACAAGGCCTTGAATATGTTGTTATCATAGTCTGGCATTATGCATTCTATCATTATGAAAGTGGTTATTGATATTGCATGTGATTATTCAACTAGTAGAATATCCATGTGAATAAGTAAATGCCATTATTTAATTTTATTTCTACCATATTATGCTGAAGCTCAAGTTTAAAAGGCTTTTGTTTTGGTTATAAATTGCCTTAAATGTGTATGCTTATTTATGAATGTTTCTTTTATATTGTTATCCTTAGTGGGAATCTGAGTTCACCCCTTTTTATGTTTTATTTTTCCCAGGATGTAAAGAATTATTTTATGAATGACCTGCAAGGATAGTATAAGAGGATATGAATGTGGGGACAAGATGTTGTTTTATTTTTCACTTTATGATGTAATGTGACCTTTATGAATGTATCTAGAGATTCTAAGGCTATTAAACTAATCGGTCTTTCGAGACTTGATCTTTTGTGATCATTCCAATGTTATGTAATAATGCACTGACTTCGGGTAACTGGGGTCGGGGCGTTACATTGAGGTACATGTGTTTTAAATGATTGAGGCGTTTGTTTGGATTTAGATCCCCCTTTTCAATAAAATAATTTTTATAATTTCCTTCCATGAAAATTTAATCCTTTATCCCTTAAAATACCAGAAAAACCTATTATCTTATCCACATTACAAGTTATTTTTTCTTATCCGACCTGCTCTTGAAGTGAAATTACATGATCTAGATGAACTTAATTATTAGGGAAGCTGTGTTTTGTTGTGATGCCACATTTGGAGATACTTTGGGTGGAAAATGAAATGTTGAGGATATGATTTTTCTAAAAAAAATCATTCTGTTGAATGATTTTCTTTTTATAGAGCGTTAATGTATGAGAATATTAATGTTTCTAGATCATATAATGGAGACATAAAGTTGTTCCAATGTTGATATTTCAATAAAAATTATGTTTGATAAGATTGAATTTTTTTTCGAGATAGTGAATGGTAAGAAATTTCATTGTGTTTTCATGACTATGGAACATATTTTATACTAAGGGGATAGAGGAGGATACTATACAAGAGTAAAAATTACAATCCTGCAATTTTTCTTCAAAAAGTGCCAAACCCTCCTCATTATGACTTATAATAATTCACATCAAAATCCTACCTACTTAAATCCACATAACTACCACGACATGTCCTCATGATAAAGACATTTTTTAACTCACATCGGGTGGGGAAATATAAATTTATGAAACCTATTGTGACCCCTGCTTGAGTTAGGATGAGAAAGACATTGTTGAAAACTAAAATTTTTGTGATGCGGGAAAATGAAGGTTAGGTAAGTTTCTTGTGTGCATGGGAGGAGAAATGAAGAGGAAATATAATTAATGGTCTATTTTGAGAACTTGGAATAATTTTTTTTGATGAGGCATGATATATTTTATTTCATGGAATAGAATTGGTAGATCTCATGGGTTTTTGTTTGAAATTTTGATTGATTTGATTTTGATGTTTACTTATCCATGATTCAAAGTGATAAGTGTGTGGTAAATGAGAGAGATAATATTTTCATAATTATTCTTATGTTTTTAAATGATTTAGTCACTACCAATTAATCAATTTTATAAAATTTTGATTATTTTATTTTTTTTGGTGTGTTTTGATCTTAAATGGGAAAGTTGGTTAATTAATTAAATTTAACAGTTTTCATACATCCCTATATATCAATCATAGCTTTAAATATTTGGATCCAATTTGACTGTTTCATTTTTTAAGATACCTTATTTAGTGGGCGTCATCTTTTTCTTCTCTTCCCATATCCAATTCAAAAACAATGATGTAGAAATATCAATATAATGGAGAATGTTATTCCAGAAGGAATAATGGACATGACCTTATTAAATGAGGCATATATCAGGTTAAATATATTTAAATGATCGGATTCTAGATGGGATAAATATAAGACATTATGGGTCATGTACCTAATAAATTTCATAATGACTGGATCTCAATAAGGCATCCTTTGAGCGAGTCAAAGTAAAGTAGGTGAAATAGTATTTGGATGCCATAAAAAGTCATGTTATTTAATACTTTCATATGTTTTTTTAATCCTATCCAAAATCATTGAAATTTTTATGTTTTATATCTTACTTCATTAAAAATATATTTTTATGAAGATACCTTTGTGATTTTTGGCCATCATGTGGGCAGAAAATAAAAAAAACATCTAACAAATAGATTCCAGAGAAGAAATTTTTTTTCTCTTTTTTTTTCTCACTTTTATTCTTCCATGTTTTCAAATGAAATATTCTTCACCATTTTTGAAAATTACTCCTACCATGGTGGGTTAAACTTATATCTTATTGTGGAAGTAGATGTTTTTCCATTTGTAATTCTTGAGTTCTTAATCTTAATGTTTTATGATTCATTTATCACTTCTTTGAAATCGGTTTCAATTTCTAATAATGGATTTTATTATCATGTACGATTGTAATTGATTTTAGATTATGTTTTTTTTCATTTTTTGGGTCAACTCTCAATATCTCCATCCTCTAGGTTATGGTCTATAAATGGTGTAATAGATCAGGGATTAGTGGTGAAGTACTCAGTGATCAACAGTACATGTGTGAGGACTAGTGAACATTATTATTTGTTTAGGATAGACAAGAAAAAATTAGGAAATGCCTAATTCAATTGAGGGTATTTGATACAAGTCTATCACACAATTGAAATAATGTATACCAATCTGATATTTTATTATGGTTTACTCTAACAATTACTATTTGACCAAGGGAGTGAGAAAAAGCTATTATGGATTCTCACTTTTATTTACTAAGGAGAAGAGAATTGGATAAGTAATGCTATGATAGAATTAAAATTAGATAACCGAACCTGACTAGATAACCATCTCATATATTAGTTTTAAATAACAAGTTTTATCAATTTTATCTTAATATTTTTCTTAATTGGTTTCCTTTGTTCAGTTTCTTTCTTTTCATTTCAAAATAAATCGATTTCTCAAACACCCCATTTTCCCTCCAATTGACGGAGACAACTTGATTGTTGTGTGATCCTCTCTAGAGAAAACCTATGCTAACCACTTAACAACATTTTTATCTTAGTAAATAATTTTTTTATACAACCCATGATAGGAATGTGCGAGGTACCACATGCATTCCCTTGGGTTATTGGGTTTTAATATGACACTGTTGTGTGTTGATCACATGTTACATGGTGAGTCAGGCCTTGAGAATTTTTCTTCTTTTTGTAAGGTATTGATAGGTATGGTGAGGTATAATATGAGGTAAAGTTATAAAACCTCTCTAAATTTAGGATATATGAGAGTTTTACAAATTAGTTTCTTTGGAAACATAATGGGAATCCATTTATCAAAGATGGATAAAATATTAGATGATATATAATGTGTCGTTAGACTAGGTTCCTTAGTGAGCATGAATTATGTGACTTGGTTTAGTTAAGTTGCATAGACTAGTAGTATTATAGATTGATCAATCTACATTGACATACCTTGGTGAGGAGGGACCTATTATTTGGATCTAGAATTTTATTTGGGAAGATACAACCTATGTTATAGAGATCCCTTGGAGATTAAAGAACCCTCATAAAGTATATTGTCAATGCTAAAGCTATGAGTTCATGATGTGATTTTACATGAGTTTGATGTGTTTTGTTGTTGTATTAATTGGAAACATACTCATGGATGTGTTATATAATAATTCAAATAGATAAAGAATGATATTTTTCTAAGAAGAAACATCTCACGGTGTGAAGGATAATATTGTTCCTTGATGATGTTGAGTATGTAAGTCTCACACCATAATATATGTTATTCTTTCATGTATGTGTTCTTTATGAATTTAAGGGAATTCATATCAATGTGATTGGAAGCTATTGGAATTTATTTATTCACTATTTTTGGTTATGGAAGAGTTTCACCCAATATAGATGATTCTCACTGCACAAAGGTGATGTTTACACTACAGTTTTATTATTATGATGTTTGGCGTAGCACTGAATTTAAGATGATGCATTTTCCATCTGACAATGTTTCATGATATGTTAAAAATAGAGACAAATTGGGATACAAAAAATATAGATATTCAGTATATATATATATATATTCTTTCCTCTATTATATATTTTGGAGAACCATACCACATGTGACAAAGGAATCATAAGTTAGACATCCAGTTCACACTGTAATGGTGATAAAAGACATGCCATGATCATTAGAGATTTATTTATATATCTTATAGATCTAAATATTATGTTGTAGTCCATTAAATAATCTCATGATAAAGGAAAACTCTATAAATTAATGATGATTCCCTATGATTTATTTTGGTTGATTTAAAAGAGTTTTGAAAAAAAATCCAAGTGAAATGAATACCCATTCTAGGGAGAGTTCTATGGTGTTTTTTCTATCGATTGAGAAGAAGATCAAGGGTCAAAAAACAATTCAAACTCCAACGTAACTTGAGATAAGGTGAACCAAATATCATTTTAAGTTTTTATGATCATCATTTTATACATTACCTAGAGTTCAGTCCCATCTCCCTACTTCATTCCTTGGTCTCAATGTTAATAAAAAAGGAACATGGGTAATAGGATTGAAACTATTGTAATCTAGGGATTAAACACTTTATAAAAACTCTCGATGACCCTTTTACCTCACCCTTGTGTCATGTGTGTTCCTTATCAATCATTATCTCATCATTGTTTCATCCCCATTGAGATCTTATTCAATCTAACTATAATAAGATATTGAGTTTAGAGTTGGTGTTTCTGGTAACCATTGATTAACTGCTCCCCCAATGGTATTTAAATATCACATGGGCCTTTATCATATTATATATGACTCTTGAATATTATTTCCATCTAGTTTCTATTAGCTATAATTTTATATTCATAGAAATTAAATTGATTGGTGGGATACATATAGACTAAGAAAACTATTTAAAAAAGGAGACGTTATATTCAATGTAAGGGGATTTTATCATTGGAGAAATATAGAGAGGATAATCCCATATCTTTTATCACTTTGCTGGGAAATTCCTGACATCACTGAGAATGATATTAATCTACTTAAATTTGTGACAACCTAAACTATGTTAGAAAAATAAATATTGAAACTTAAATTAGAGTGAGAAATGCATATTTTTCATTCCACTTAGAGATGTATTTGATACAAGTAATGGGGAGAAAAAAAATTTAATATGGAGGAAACTCCAAGATAACAATGGTGGAGACAAGAAAGAAAAAGAGTTCTAGAAATGAACCAATTGGGACTAATTTAAATATATTTTAATCGGAGAATATGAAATGGTTGGTGGATTATTCATTCAGGTAAACAAAAATACAAGCTCAATTTAAATAAATAGAGATGTTTTTGAATATTATATTGTTTTGAAGAATATAATGAGAATCATAATGGTTAAATTAAACGTGATTATTTCAACAATAGAGGATGCAGACTTAAATGTCTGATCCATTGAAAAACTAAACAATATTTTAAAAACATATGAGAAGAGTAGAGGGCCTACCTTATGGAGAAAAGTAAAAACTGGGAAGGGGTCCACATTTAAAGAATCAAAATAGGTTGTTAAAAAAACCCCATAAAAATTATCTATTGTAGAAAAAATATTCAACAAAATTTAAAGAGTTAATATCTTTATTTTTAATGTCATAAAAGTAGTTAAAGGAAACTACAAAGAAAACAACCTATTTAATTATTTTCATTATGAAATATTTAGATAATTTTTAGTTAATTTATATAGGAAAGAACAAGAGGATAAATATGATGATCAATCACAAAGATATTCATGAAGAAATAGGTGATAAACATTTGAAATGAGAGATATTTATTTAATGTTAATAGAAAGTAAAGTAGTTTGAATAAGAAGATTTTGTTCTAAAAACATGATGGCACATATTGTAACAAGGATAGTGAATGATGGAAATAGAACTAAGAGTATAAAAGGATAATATATTTCATAGCTAAATAGAATCATATAAAAAATACATAAAGTGAATAAGAAAAAGTTAATAGTGAAGGGATGGAATTTAGTGATGAGGAATCACCAGAAGAGTTTCAACTATGGATACATCTCATGGTGTTCTTAAATGAAAATAAGAAACTTGAGATATAAAAGATGTCATTAAAATATAAGATTGATTGACTGAAAAAATGTCATAATAAGTCAAATACCAAATACATTTTCATCATACAAGTAGAGTTCACATGATAATTAATGGGTAACCAATGATATTATTTGTCAACATATAGAATTATATGGATTCCATTATGGTAGGAGATGTGATATTCACATGATAATGAGTGTTATCACATGAATTGAGGTATCTATAAAAATAGAAGAAGTGATAATTGATTTGAGATAACCATAAACCATATATCATTTCTCCAGGGATGAATCAAACGAGGTATAAGGGGTGGGGAATATGAGTATTAATATTTGGATAAGTATGAAATTTGAGATGTTAAGTTCTCATTGACTGGGAATAAGAAACATTCTATGATGGGGATTTCACCCTAGGTGATGTGAGTATGAGACACTCATTTGGGAGAATTTTAGTGCATATCAGTGGTATCATGATGAGTGAATATATAATAGTAATGATTGAGGTGTTTCTCCAGAACTTTAATTCAAGAGGACATGTTATGTAATATAAATGGGAAATACTCAGGTATGACTATCATTCATTGATTATCATTCAAAGTAGGTTTGTTTAGTAATAATGACCATGTGTTATGGGTTATTGATTTGATCGAATAAATAGGTATCATTTTTAGTTAATAGACTGATGTGGTGAGTGAGTCTAAAAAATGTTAGTACTTCCTGAGAGTATAATGACCTATATAATGTAGTTAAGCATTTTGAGTTATATTAAGTCTCAAGTTAGGGATTTCAGGTTTGGAGCATATGAATTTTAGAGATTATTGGGTGTTCCAATGAATGATGTACACAATAATATATAGTATAAATGTATTCCATTGGTAAATAACATTAGTGAATTATAAATTAATGGATTTTGATGAGAGTGGGACATCATTTTTGAGTTGAAAAATTTAGTAAGTATCATAGTGTTAGGATAGATGACCTTTTGGAGGTAGTTAGTGAAGAGAGCTACTGACTAGTTTTTTTCGCATAGGATCAATCATGATGAGATAGAAATTATTTTTGAAGGGTTATTAAATGGATGGATAATTTTTATGAGGATATAGTGTGAGGAACCCATGATATTGTATAGTTTAGCTAGTTCATGTGTAATGATGTCATGACTATAACTTGTGAGGGATTAGAAATTAGAGCATGCTTATGATCAAATTGACTTGTAATGGTCATAAGAGATACAAAATGAGGATTATTGAGGATGATAAGTGTTATGGTGGGAGGTTTTTAATGAGTTGAGTCATCAGTGGTTATTAGACTTTAGGTGGACACAACATTAGTGGAACTAGGGTGGGAGTGAAATTTAATTTTTAGTTTTGAATTTTATTTATAATGATATATATTTTTTATAGAAAGTTATTTTTATCTATGTTAGTGGTTAAGAGATGATTTCAATGATTTGAGTGCAGGATGATGCATTGGTTGTGAAAAATAAGGGACTATAGTTTCCATCAGAAATATGGCCAGACTGCGCTAGGTACCAAGATCCAACAGGTGGGTGTTGGCAGCTTAAGAGCTTCAATAAGGTACCTAGTTTTAGGATGTTGGGTACCCATTACAAGTGTCCATGTAGGGGACACCATATACTTAGTGGGTGTGGACTTGACACACTGTATATCTCAAATACATATTATTTTGAGGGGAATATGTTATTGGAGTTTTTAAAAATGAAAACCTCTATAGGGATTATTGGTTTTTGATTAGTAGATCTATAGGTTGGTATGAAATTCTTATCAACTGCATAATTCCACCATTCCTTTCAATCAGACTGAGTTGGTGTGGGTTTGTCACCATGGGATTAGAAAATATACCTCTATTTCCCATCTTATTCCTCACCTCTTTCATATTAGATTTTAGTAGAATGAAATTATATATTCGGTACAAGTTCATTTAATTCATGGTGGAATAATGTTATAATTATGTATTTTTTTCTTGAAGAGGATAAATGAGACTCAAGAGGGGTGAGAACACATAGTTGTATGTCATTATTTTATAGGTAATCCACTAAATTGATTTTATGTATTTTTTTTAAATATAAATGAGTTGGATGATGAATTAGTGTTAGTGGTTAGTGATTTAATTATAAGTATAACTAGGGTTATATTGGGAGTAGACCATACCTTATTTCTTGAGGTTTTTTATTACATAACATAAGAAAATAATTTTATAATTTTTTTTAATTTGGTTTTAATATTTATTTTTATGTAAATTAATTATAATTTATTTATAATTGATTAAGGTGAGTTCTATATGGATATAGGGGATCAAGATTATGGATAGTGATCAGTTTAGACTTCTAAGAGCATTGAAGATGGCGAAAAAACATCTATTGTGGGAAAAAATCAACCATTGAAGTATTTTATCCCTAGTATTATCAGTAAATTATTTAATTAGCTAGTATTACATGGATTACAAGTGTGACAACCTGACCCATGCCGGGGTCCGCTCCACAACTACCCAAAGTACACCTCCTATGTCAGGGGGTGGAGACAATTCTTGAATGCACAAAAAACTTATAGAGGACTTTTCCAAAGTACATATTATCATCTTGGGTGCTGTAGGATCATAGACAGTCATAGAATGCAACTACTTGTGGCCTCAGTCCCCAGCTCCTTATGCCTGACATGGGCTGTCTGGTGGTGGTGTAAGGATCATGTAGTGTAATCCACCACCCATAGTTCCTCCTGATCTTCTTCCAACACCACTGCCAGGGGGATCCTTGATTAGAATGTTGTCTCCACCATGGTAGTTCACCTTCCATCTGTCTCAGGTTCTCATAATGTCTGGTCAAGTAGTTTCATTCCATGTAACCTATCCCATCAAAATCATAATAGCACCCTCCCCTGGATATCACGGTTCTCTACGTTTTACCTAACCGTGTGTCCTAAGTCTGATCATGGGGAGGCCTCCGACACTGAGGCCCTATCAACTGACATCTTATAGTAGTGACTAACGTCTCAAATCTATTGAACCCACTTCAAAAACCAGATTTCGGTCATCCCTCTGATAGAAATATATTGGTCACTAGTTCCCAGTATAGCACCCTGGTATAAGTGGGGATGCACAAGGGTACTATGATGATATAAAACCTTCTGCAGAGACCCTCCTCAGTCTTTTTTTCCGAGAGGTAGTTATTGTAGATCATTTCTTGAGAGTATGAAGTCAATTTTTTCAACCTAGACGAGTACTAATCCACCACCATCCCTCCCTAATAATGCTCTAGAAGCTTTTAAATACAATTATATCATAAGGAGGGGTAGTACTCCTCGTATAACCGATTCTTCAAGTCATCCAATGACAGTGTCGAATCATCATACATTTGAGTAACTAAGATCCACTAACACCCAACTATAATGTGGAAATGAATGGCTTACAAATCCACCATATGATATTTAGGTGTTATAAGATGACTAAAGAGGAATACCACTGACTCTACCCAATCCTCTACTACATGAGGATATAACTTTCTACAGAACCCCGACGATGTCTAAGGATGGAATTGAGGGAGTGCACTCAGACCATCCAAGTTCCCATCATCCTCGACTTGGAATATCATGTGATCAACATATGGAGTTTCTTCTACCTACCCACCTAGAATATGGGTTTCACATGATGGACCATAAACATAGCCTCGTCACTCATAGGGTCTTTGTCACAAACCAGAGCTGGTATCTTTGATGCATATCATCGCAGAGGCATCTAGAATGTAAACAAAGAGTACCATAGTCAGATGATCATATATATATATATATATATATATATATATATATATCTTGATAACCACAATGGGGAGATGACCCAGATGTAAAGTCAAATACTCAACCCTATATGATTAATGTACAATTGATCCCTATAACAAATGTCTCATAATTCCGAGTCGACAAGTGGATAATTAGGGTCCGGGTGAATGGCTACGTTGACCGCCACACCATTAATGGACTCCCTGGCCTAAGAGCTACATTCGAGACATGTTGAAATTGTTTCCCAAAACCCAACCAATCCCCTTAAGAGAAAATGTCTAAACAAAATCCCAAGGAATGAACATTCTCTAATACCAATTTTTCAGGACCCGACCCATCTTGGGGCTTGATAGACATCTATCCCAAGCCTTCCACCATAGGACAGGGGGTGCTGAAAAGATCCAATGGCACAAAAAACTTAGGGGGGCCTTTTACTAAGTAACTGTACACATGTACACAACCAACTCAATGGAAAAGTGCTGAGGGAAGGATGTGAAAGATGCTACACTATTGTAAATAATCCAAACATGCATGGACCACTATACAATGCATATACAGTAATGTAAACTGATAGTAAAAGGGAAAAAATACATGCTCAACCAGAAAAGTTCCATAACCTAGAAGTAACTAAATAAGAATAGTAGTTGAGAGGGCCCCACTCTTAGATCACAATCTATGACCATCGTATGCTTTCCAAGAACCCATATCCCTATGCTCCTCTAATTCCATGATCAACCTGTATGTCATCAACATATAAAAAGACACATGAGGAAAAATCCCATGTAGGGGTGAATATAAAAATAATAAGTTGAACACCTCAAAAAGTTTATGGGAGATCATTAATAGATACGATGAAGAGGAAAACAACTGATAAAACATGGTACAATAAATTAGTATAACTCAACCCAACAAGAGAGTGGAAGTAAAATCATCCAAACACAAGGTGATCAAAACATTGATATGGTGAGCTTATCATCATGTCTTTGATATCAATAGTAGGAGAGTAGACTCATCCAATAATGAGAATCTAGACACAGAAATCATGTGGCATACCCTACATGTCTTCACCTCACATGGAAGGAGAGTAACCAAAACCCAAGTAGTGGGTACTAAAACCGGATATATATATTCTCATTCAATGAAACCCAAATGAGAGAGTAAGGGGATCTCTGTCTCATAGCATAGCACATGAAGAAGAGTTTCCAATAGTTCTTGGATTATCCATTAAAGATTCCTACCATCCCACACATCTACCCTAGACACGCAAGGTAAATGGAACCCATCACCCCACCTTGATACTTTCCTCTTTGACAAGAACTATACCAACTGCATAGTTTTTAGGTCATGTCACAATGACGTGTCTCACTGGGGAAAGAGTTCATATTTCTCTTGAGTCCACAGGTAAATCCAACCATCTATCTTCTCTGTGACACATAGTTGAGGGATCAAAAACATGAAATAGAGGACCTATAACCTATTCCGTTTTGGGGAATTCACTCTAGTCATTGGGGATCCACGCCCTAGTATGTTAGGGGGATCAAAACACAAAAGTCAATGAGGACCCAATGTCTATACATTCTTAAAGGTATACACTAGAGTTTATTTCCCATAGTGTAGTTATAGAGGACCCACAACCATGTCAATGGGGAGTCAACACTCTAGTCATTAGATATTTTGGCCCCAATACATTAGATGGATCATAAACCATAAGTAGCTTTCGAGGTCCGACACACATGCTGATGGGGGGTCAATACTCTGGTCATCGGGGATCCGCGCCCAAGTATGCTAGGGGGATCAAAACCCAAAAAGAAGTCTCTGAAAACCTTCTAGGTCACAACCATCATCGAGCGTCTAATTGGATAATATTCATTCAAGTAACATCTTGCAACATTTCATGAAATCAACTATGGATGGAACCAACACATTCTACGTGAAAAAACATAGAATATAGGCTACTCCATGTCCTAAATCCATGTCTAAAAGAAGAATACATGATAGGTAAAGGATTTATAAAGTGCTACATGATGCGTATAGGGACCACATGACGTGTGATCCCACCTAATTGCCTGTTCGCATTACTATCCAAACTCGGGTACCACTGTGAACAAGTACCCCCAAGAAATGCCAGTGTACTCTTAGAGTACATGGCACATTTGGCCCAAAGGATGATGAGTTCTCGATGATTGTTATTGGTCTGAAGGGAAAAACATTATTTTACTACTATATCTCCTCAAACAGCCTTGAATAATGAAATGGATCACACCATTGTGATCCTTCAGAAAAGCGGACATGATCTACTATTCATTTTTCCAAAATGAACAACAAATAATAAAGAAAAATTTCACCACAACACACCCGAACTGGGTTCCATAGGGACCACACTTTGATTTTGATTTAAACACCCAAAATTTTTCTATAAATTTCTGCCTAAAATCTATGATCGAGACACAATTGATGTCATATCAATTAAATGTCATATGAATAAGTTTTGTTTGATATAAAAAATCATCAATAAAAATAATTATATTATTAATATTTTACTTAGTCATTTACTGCAACCGAGCCACGAGCCCGAATATTTAAATTCCAAAATTGGCCTCAAAAGTCCTATCTTGGTATTGGGATCATGTTACCATAGACATCACAAAAAGGATTCTCCATTTAGGAGATATGATGGTTTGAACCTGTATCTCGAAGAACTGCCTGGCCTGCTTGGCCAGGCCTGACCCGCTCTGGCCCGACCCATTCGCTGGGGCGGTAGAGCTGCAAGGCGTCGACCAGGTTCATGCATGAGGTATAACGTGTCTGATAGGTGGCATACCTAATATAATGGGCCAGGAAAAAGTGGTCCAAGTAGGAGTGTAGCGGGAAGGGTTAAGGCGGGCCAGGCTAAGCGAGCCAGGCGTGTCTTTTTTGACTAATGGTTCAAATCACCATATATCCTAAACGAAGCATCCTTTTTATATACCATTTGTGGTGACATGATCCTACTATTTAGACATACATTTTATGGATATTTTATAAATTTAAATAGTCGGGCTCGTGGCACAGTTGCACAAAACACCTATGTATAATAATAATAATATAACTATTATTATTAATGATTTTTTTGTATCGGACATAACTCCTACTTACAAAATCCAATAGATTTTATGTCAATGGAATCTCAACCCTATGTTTTAGGTGTATGTTTTAAGACCAATTTCAGGTGTTTAAATATAAATCAAGGTGTGGGCCTCATGAATCCCGGTTCAGGTGTGTTCTGGTGAAATGTTGTTTTTTCATCGGGTGTCCATTTTTGACAAATGAATAGTTGATCCTCTATGTTTTTTTGCATGGATAAAAATGGTTTGATCCATTTGGTTATCTGGGGAAATTTTTGGAGACATGTTAGTGAAAATATGTTTTTTCCTTCAAACCAACGATGAGTATCGAGCACCCATCATCATTTTGGCCAGATGTGCCATGTACCTTAGGAGTATATTGATATGCCTAGGGGGTACTTGTTCACAATGGTACCTGAGTATGTATAGGTACACAACTAGATTTTGAGGAAGGATCACATGTGATGTGGACCCCATATACACTATGCACCTCTTTATTAATCTTATACCTTTTGTATCTCTTTATTTTGAACTTGGATTTTTCTTAGTGAGTAGCCTAATATGAGTGTTTTTTTGTGAAGAAAGAGATGGTTCCCTTAGTAGTATATTTTGAGATATGATTCTAGATTTTCCTAGAGTGACTTCTATCCAGGGAAATGCTTGATTATGGATGCACTTTTGTAGGATATCATCGGCTCCTTTATGGGTGTTGATCCCCCTGACATACTAGGGCACTGATCCCTAACAACCATAGTATTGAATCACCATCAGTATGGGCATGGGTCCTATACATATTATTATGGGTGATGAACCCCCCCTGATGTAATGGGGCATGGATCCCTGATGACCAAAGTGTTGAACCCCCATTGGAACTAGTGTGGAAGCTCTACAGCTACTTAACAGGTAGTAACCTCCAGTGTATTCCCTTCAGTGGGGTTCGGCAGTTGGTACCCATCAAATTCTGGGAGTTGATCCACCTAATGTATCAAGGCACATATCCTCAATAAATAAGGTGAACTCCCACTAACGCACTAGTATGAGATTCCTCTATTTTGAGTTTGTGATCTCCTAACTATGTGACACAGTCATGAGACATGGGTTGATGTACCTTTAGACTCACAAAAATGTGGGATTCATTGTACACTGAGTCACGCCCTTATGACCTGACCTAAAAATGTATGGGAAAGTTAGTTCCTCCCATAGAGGTTATTATCATGGTGTGGTGAATGAGTCCCTATGACATTCATGTTTAGGGAAGATGTGTGGAATGATGGGAATTATTGATAGATACTCCTAGAACTATAGGCGACTCTTCTTCTTGGGCTAAGATATGATATGAAGATCCCCTTACTCTCTCATTTGGGATTTTTTTGACTAAGAATATATATATATATATATATATATATATTGTTTTAGTACCCACTCATTGGGTATTGGTTACTCTCATTCTAGGATAGGTGAAGATGTGCATGGTATGCAACGTGTTTTTTTATATCTAGCTTCTTGTGGTTGGACACGTCTACTATCCTACTATAAATAGAGAAGAATCGATGAGAATTTCAAAATATCGCCACTTTGAGATCCTTGTATTTGGATGAGTTTAATTTCACTCTCTTATTGAGATGAGTTATACTATTTTACCATACCATGTTCTACTTACTGTTTCCTCTTTATTGTATCTCTTATTTCTCTCCCTTCTCCCTTTTGGGGCATCCTATTGAGTATTTATACTCACCCCTACATGGGAGTTTCTGGTATGTGTCATGCCTTATGCGGACAACTAAAAGGTGGATCACGACTTCAAATAATCTTAGGGATATGGGTGCTTGGACCACGAACGGTGGTTGTATCTTAGGATCCAGGAGTGGGGCTATCTCAGTTGTTTTACTTTTTTAGTTATTGCCAGGTTGTGTAACTTTTCATGTTGGGTGTGTATTTTTCACCTTTTCATTTAGATTATAATACTATATATGTACTATGTAGATGTCCATTCATGTTTTGTTTATGTACAAAATTTTAGAATCTTTTACTTATTTCCCTATGAAATTTTCTATTATGTTGGTTTTCTGTGTGTACATGTACGTAGAAAAAGGCCACCCTGAGTTTTTTGTGAATTCAGAACTTGTTGCCACCCCGTGGCCTATGGAGGAAGGCTTGAGGTAGTTGTAGCTCAAGTCCTAACATGGGTCGAGTCATGGTAGTAAGTAGGAGTAAGTGAGTGTGTTTGGCTCAATCCATTGCTAATGGGGGATAACATGGTTTCTTGGGTGACTAGCATAGACAAATAATTGACATGATGGTGAACCTACATGGGTTCCCATGGATATTTGGGTTTCTATATGAATGTATTGGGTATTGATCATGTGTTTCATGATGAGTGGAACCATGGGTGGTTTCTTATTTTTCTTCGGGGCATGAGAGGCCTAGTGGGGTCTCATATGAGGTGGTGTTGTTTACCTCTGAGTGTGTTGGGATATATATGAAACATACTAAGGTGTATCTTAGGGAACTTTATAGGAATAACTAAGATTAACGAACCATATCATACATGCATATTACATAATTTTTTAGAAATATTCATTAAATATAAAAATAAATCACTCCCTATTTTTTTTGTGATTAGATAAAATGTCACGACCCCCTCCTTACAAAGTGTACCCCTCCTTGGCCGGCAATGTGAGAAGGGAGATAATGACCCCCAAGTCCCGCCACATGTAGGCCCCAGGTTGGCGAATATAATCAAGGGTATAGTAAACACACAAATGGGAGGCATTATCCTGTAAGGGAACACATGAAAAAGAGAGAGATAAGATAGAAACCAACCAACTCCAACTCAACCAGTAAGATGAAATAAATACAAAGTACACATATGAAATGTCATGCAAAACCACTACAACTGGAAGGGGAAAAATGGAAAGTACCCAAAAAGGATGTAAAAATGTAGCAACCACAAGCCCGAACAACTCCTTCAACTACAAGAGAGTAGAAACAATATTGATCTCCATCCTATTCCAAGTGACCTGAAGAATAGTTTATATATACATTGGGTGAGTATAACAGTATACTCAGTAGGATCCTCCCCAAAGACTCTCATGAAAAAGTAAAGAAATAATGTTGAAGCACAGTGAACAACATGTGCAACTAACTCATCACCCAAAAGGTATACTATGTTCCTTACATCACCATGGATACTCTCACCATGTAACACATACAATAGTATATAATATAACAATGAATATCAATGGTACCCTACTACTACTTCCCCACTGGTTTTCCACTTTTCCCCAACATTGCACGTCCTAAGCATATCTCTCCAAAAAGGATTTCCTGCAAACACTTGGTCGAAGCACCACAACATGCACCTCATGCAAAAAAACCACCACATCCACACAAGAAAGTAACCAGGTAGTTTCTGGGATCCACCACAGCTCGCATAACGTGCATCATACATCAGGTATTATACCTCAAGCCATTACGACCCATACACTGAGTAAGGATTTTCAATCCATCACAACCTATACACATTACACCTATAGTAGTCCATAGGATACTATATACAGAATATATGTGTGTGAATAAACACAAGCCATTATAGCCCTCTATACACACATATGAGGAAAAATAACCACTTTTCCTAACAGTAAAAGTATCAACCATGAGAAGAGATATGGTCCAACAGGGGTAGTCAGCCATCCACCCTCCCACCGAAATGTTGGGGAAAACACCCCCTCAGGGCTCAGAATCCCTGGGGTGTCAGTTTCCCTTACTGACTGGGTGGAGTAGCGTATAGAAACACAAAAAGTACATAATATACTATATCTCACAACCACACTATTGGTATAACCTAGTCTTAGACTCTACTTGAGCTAACATCTCTCGGACTCCAGGCTTCCACTTCTAAGACGAGGTATCCTATAAGAACACAACCATTTAAAAAGCATTATTGCATTACTTCATTATCTTTTTATGAGTTCAACGTTACGTTAGTTAATTATATAAACATTAATTAACCTTTTATAATTCCACATTAATCTTCATTAGCATCACACCCATAGTCCACTATCCCTTTAAAATTACAAACTCGTCATTATGTTCCAGCAAATCCAACCCCAAGGGTTAACATCATTTATTCAGTTATTCATTACAGAATTACCTTACCATATCCCTAGGAATTTTAGAAAAACATTCTATGTAACTATACACAAGGGGGCCCAACACGTTGAGTATATGTACTAGATGTCGAGTCTTTGCCACCTATAGAAAGAGCATAGACACATCCTCCCTTGAGAAGCTAAACATGGAAAGAACATGGCATACCCCATGCGTCTTTGCCTCTTTCATAAAATGGTAATCAAGACAAGATTCCTTGAGCAGTGTGGAAAAGTAAAGCAGATAATCAACCAATAAGAATCAGCAAGCATCCAACAATCACATCAATCCTGTTCCATCATACCTAGTGTCATCCCCGACACCAACATGCATAAACTGATGCATCTCTCCACTCTATGAGTTATATTTTACCACAGCCAAAAGGCCTAGATGCCCCCACATATCACAAAAACCATCCAGGATCACATCACAACACAAGTAGCCAGAAAACAAACATTGTAACAATTGGGCACTTGACCCTTTAACTAACAATAGGGTAACTCAGAAAACTACAAGGAGTTATCTTTTATCAATCAGTCGATTCTTTAATCCATCTTAGATTAATCGATTATTATTGTTAGGTTCCAAATTTGGATAACATGATTAGTAAGCTATCACAAATAATTAAACATGCTTACTAAACCATTTTGATTATCATCAAATAACAATACGAAGAACTAGATTCATTTACATGCCTATGTATCTTTATCCAAACCATTATCAATTAATTTCGAATTTATGTTATTTACAAATTTCCGTCAAGAAAGAAATTCTTAACACAACAAGCATTGATATAAAACTATCTAGAAATTCAAGAGGCAATAACATATGAGCAATATCAATTTTTTCATCAAGTTCAAATATTTATTAGGTAAATTCCATTGTGGTCTAGTGGGATAAAATATGCTAACAATATAGTTTCATGTAAAAGAAGAGAGAAGAAATGAATCCCCTACATCAAATAGTTCTTGAAGTTCTTTATAAGAGAACGGTCCACACAACAGATCATGATTCACTCCTATCGCAACAACTACATCCACCCGAGGATGCCACAGTACGATCGTACAACCCAAAACCAAAGAAAACTCCATTAGAAGAATGGATATCACATGCTATAATATGGAAAAGAGAAACATGAGAATATGAACCCCAAAAGAAATATGATAAAACATACCTTATATCGAAGATTGATCGATACTTCTTGGTTGCATCAAAACAGAGAAGAACTAATCCGAGGAGGAAGGTTTTATTATAAAACTCCTATGGGAAGACATGGGATGTTAGAGAATCTCACACCTAAGAACAAGTAAAAAGAATTTGGGAGGAATATATCCCATCCCTTTAGAAGATATAATGGAGAAGTGGTTTAAGATACGCTGGATTTCCCATTAAAAACAGAGCACACTAAACCACACGGTTTGACCTAGTAAAAAACCATCCCGATCCTTAGGAATAATTAATATAGGAGTTAAGAGAATTTATTTGGCCTTAAATTCCTTAAAACAGACCCTTGAATGTGTTTTAAATCAAAGAAAACATTAAAGAGGCAAAACTATAGGAAGATGGAAAAACAGTTCACCCTACCATTCTGAAAACACTATATACCCTACTGGTCTAGAAACATGGTAAACCCTACTGTTCGGAAAACATTGTACACCCTAAGGTCACTAATTTCACTATTCACATATGGTCACTGATGTCACTATTCACAGAAGGTCACTGATTTCACTGTTCATAGAAGGTCACTGATGTTACTATTCACAGAAGGTCACTGAGGTCACTGTTCACAGAAGGTTGCTGATGTCAATGTTCATAGAAGGTTAATGATGACACTTTTCACCTATTGTTAACGTTCCACTATTCATAGAAGGTTAATGATGACATTGTTCAAAGAAGGTTAATGACGAAACTGTTCGCAGAAGGTCAATGATGACACTCTTCACCTAAGGTTAACATTGCACTGTTCACAGAAGGTTAATGATTGCACTGTTCATAGAAGGTCAAAGATTAAATTTTTCACCAAAGGTTAACGTTGCACTGTTCACAGAATATTAATGATGACACTATTCATAGTAGGTCAATTATGGAACTATTCACCTAAGGTTAATGTTGCATTGTTCATAGAAGTTTAATGATGAAACTCTTCAAAAAAGGTTAAAGATGACATTGTTCACCTAAGGTTAAAGTTGCACTGTTCAAAGAAGGTTAATGATGACACTGTTCATAGAAGGTCTATGATGAAAATGTTCACCTAAGGTTAATATTGCACTGTTCATAGAAGGTTAATGATGATAGTGTTCATAGAAGGTCAATGATGACACCGTTCACCTAAGGTTACTTTTGTATTGTTCACAGAAGGTTAATGATGACACTGTTAACAGAAGGTCAATGATGACATTGTTCACCTAAGGTTAACGTTGCACTGATCACATAAGGTTAATGATGACACTGTTCAGAGAAGGTCAATGATGACACTGTTCATCTAAGGTTATAGTTGCACCGTTCAGAGAAGGTTATTGATGACACTGTTCACAGAAGGCCAATGATGACACTATTCACCTAAGGTTATAGTTGTACTGTTCACAGAAGGTTACCGTTTCACTGTTCTCAACTGTCTACCATTGGAACTATTAACCGAACTGGAAAATTGGCAATGTTTTGGGGATAATTCACCTTGACCTCCCGAATCACCTCATACACCTTATTTTCGCCAAGGAATGAACCAAACAGGTCTAGGTCATTACATCAGATACCTCTCAAAACATTCTTGTCCTTGAGAATTCAAAACCCACCTAAATGGAAAATTAAATGGGGTCTGAACAACCACCCATCGAGATACCTCTCCAAAGAGAGAAATCCATAAGAAGCAACAAAATAAAACCATATTATAAACATGAAAGGTGGGACAAAATTACATGGAAAGACTTAAACATCAAAAAAATCTAGGTACTGAGCACGTATATGTGACTCACGTTCCCAGGTACTCTCCTCCATGCCACCGTGTCACCATAGGACACGAACCAAAGCGATAGAACACCCACACATCACCTTCTCTTTACCGTCTTGGATATCCATAGGTCATTCCTCAAAGGTCGCATCATCATAAACATCGTTCTCTCCCCAATCGATGAGGTGAGAGTCATCATGAAGATAACTATGGAGCTATGATACATGGAAAACATCATGTATCCAACTCATCTACGGGGGAAGTGCTACTCAATAAGCTACAAATACAACAAGAGATAACAGCTCAAAAGGCCCTACAAACTAGGGAGAATGCTTACTCCCACGAAAAAACCTTCTCTTACCATGACGGAAAGTCACCTTCAGAGACATGTTATCCCCAACATCAAACTCTAAGGGTCTCCTCCATTGATAAACATATGATTTCGGACAATCTTTCACCATATTTATCCTCTCATTAATCACCTGAACTATCTCTATTGTATTTTTCACTAGTTTCAGCCTGAGAATTGCTTACTCTCCAACCCCAGTCAAGTAAAATAGAGAATGGAAAGGCTGACCATACTAGGCTTCAAATGGTGCCATACCGATGGTGGAGTGATAACTATTTTTGTACGTGAAATCCACCAAGGGTAAGTGATTCATCCACAAACCTCCAAAATCTAGGACACCAGAGCATAACATGTCTTTAAGTGTCTGGAAGGATCACTTTGTCTGACCATCTGTTTGAGGCTGAAAAGCAGTGCTAAGGCATAGTTGAGAACTGAAAGCTTGTTGGAGACCTCTCTACACCCTGGAAGTAAAATGAGGATCTTGATCAGAAATGATCTTCCTAGGGACTTCATGAAGTCTCATTACCTCTTCTAGATACACCCTTGACAAAACATCCACTGAGCTCGACTCCTTGATTGATATAAAGTGGGTAGATTTGGTTATGTGATCCACTACCACCCAAATAGCATCATGACCTCCCGAAGCTCGAGGTATACCAGTAACAAAGTCCATTGAGATGTCCTCCCAATCCCACTAAGGATTCTCTATTGGCTGGAGCAGACCACCAGGAACATGGTGTTCGGCCTTCACCATATGGTAGACCAAACATCGAGACTGAAAATCTACAACCGCACGCTTCAGCACAGACCCCCAAAACTGGATCCTCAAGGCTCGGTAAATCTTTGTCACACCCGGATGCACTGATAAAGGCACACTTTGAAATTCCCTAAGAACCATCTCACACATCTTTAAAGGAATAAAAAACATTTTGTGATATAACACTCGGTGTTGTTCATCCTTCGACCAACCATCAAGGGAATCATCACAAACAACTCGGTCTCTCCAGAACTCCACCTTAAGATCTCCCAATTGGGACTCTTCCACCTTCTACACCAGAGATGAACGTAACATCATCTGAAAAAGACAACCTCTTCCCCCAACTTCTCCCATATCAAGATGTAATGCTAGCAGTTCATCCATTACTCTCCAAGCATCACAAGATTCACGCAAAACATCACTACGTGAATTTCGACTTAGCGCATCAGCTACAACATTCCACTTTCTAGGTGTATATGATATCTTGAAGTCATATAACTGTAAGAAAACCATCCACCGACATTGTTGTAAGTTCAATTCAGGTTGGAGAAAACATACCTCAAACTATTATGATCGTTGAAAACAAAAAATCGCTCTCCAATGAGGTAATGTCACCCCAACTTTATAGAAAACACCACAACTTAAAAAATAAAGATCATGAGTGGAATAGTTACGCTCATGGGGAAGCAACTGCTGAGACCCATAAGAAATAACTGATCCTTTCTGCATCACAACTCAACTTTGCCCCAGATATGAAGCATCGTAGAAAACATCAAACTGAACTCCATCAGCTGGAAGACAAAGAACTAGATCACTTAATAAATTCTCCTTTAGATTCTTGAAAGCTGCTTGACAATGATCTGTCCATATGAACTCATGATTTTTCCTAGTCAAAGTTGTCATAGGATTCTCAAATTATGAGAAATCAGCTATGAACCTCTTGTAGTAGCCCGAGAGACCAAGGAAACATCGCACCTATGATACTATCTTGGGGGCTGCCCAAGACATAACAACTTCTAGCTTTGATGGATCCACAACTAATCCCTTCTAGGACAAAACATGCCCCAGGAAACAGACTTCTCAATCCCAAAACTCACACTTCGACAACTTTCAAAATAGATGATGTTGACGATGAACTCCCAAAATGGCATGTAGATGCTTTGCATGCTCCACTTTAGACGTGGAGTATACAAGGATGTAGTCATTGAAAACCACCACGAACTTGTCTAAGAACTCACAGAACACAAAATTCATCAATCTCATGAACACAGCTAGAGAATTCATTACTCTGTACGGCATTACAATGAACTCATAATTACCTTAACGACAACAGAAATAAGTCTTCAGGATATCCTCATCCTTCACACACATCTGATGATATCCTGACCGTACGTTGATCTTTGATAACCAACTTTCACCCTTCATTTGATCGAATAAATTACCAATGCACAGAAGAGGATAGATATTATTTATTGTCACTTTGTTTAAGCGATTATAATCGACACACAACCAGAAACTGCCATCAGCCTTCTTCATGAACAAAACTGGTGCACCCCACGGTGACACACTTGGACGAACAAAACCGAAGTGTAACCGAACATCAAGCTGTATATGTATCTATCTTAACACAAAAGGGGCCATCCCATATAGATACATAGATATAGGAGACACTCTTAGTTGTATCTCTATCCCAAACTCGATCTCTCATCGAGGGGGTAATGCTACAACCTCTTCTAGAAAGTCATCAAGGTACTTTTCTACGACCCTAGAAAAAGCCAACTACTAAACATATGAAGAAATCAACATCATCTCATCCATCATGGATAAAAATAATGGAACACGCCTATGACCCATCCAAGGATCTCACTCATCAACAAACACCACTGACTCTCCATCCGCACCAAAGAAAATGACCTTCTTCTGGAATCAATCCATGATATCCCACACAGAATACAACCAATCCATGCCAAGGATGAAATCATATGGTTTTATTCGTAAAAATTAGAATTATTACCAAGAGAAGTGCTACCCCAATGCTAGATCACTGTCTCTACATACTTTAAAAAAGTTATCTCAACCACCAACTTGCATAGTCAATGCCAAGGGCACTGGAATCCTATCTACCTCAAGTCCCAAAACCTGTACAAGGGTAGGTGATATGAAAAAGTGTGTCACTCCTAAATCCACTAAGGCATACACCATGGTAGAAAAAAAGTGTACCTCTAATGATGTTTGGCTTGATTGGAGCTAGCAACGCTAGAGCATGAAGCTAACTACGACCTCCTACACAGCCTCTCTGACCCCGATGAAGACCACCACCATGGGCGTGCTCTTCTCTTTGAGGTTGGGGAGCATCACAGTGGTGTCCTCTACTCGCCCCATCTACGCCTAATGATCTAATGATGGTGAAACCTGCTGCTGCTACCTCGACTGGAACTACCTCAATGAAGGAACATGGAGAGGAGCACCTAGTGCACGATGACTGCTTTTTAAGGGAGGGAACTCCCGCTGCAGATGACCTCGACCTCCACAATAAAAAAATCACCTGATCCCTTGACATAGGCCTGAGAGTTTATGACTCTGGAGAAATGAGATATGAAGGATTGGGACCTTCCCCTGGTCGAACAGAAACTATTCTGCCCTGAAAAATGGGATCCCTGGACCACAGCTCTGATTCATGAGGAATCATGACGGTTCCCCTCTCGTGATGATATGGTCCTGGCCAAAGTCCACTTGAAAACCTTTTCCCTCTCCAGCACCTTAAGATATTTCTTCAGCATAAATGGGGTGACCTGGCATTGGATCTATGGATGAAAAGTCTCTTTAAAATTCCTTTCCCTGGCCTCTTCATCTGGCATCAGGTCCGAAGCATATTTTACAAGGTTCTGAAAACGGATTCCAAACTCTCGAACACTAGCGCTCCCTAGTCGAAGGGTAAGAAGATCCTAGAGACTGATTGCCTTCACAATCGAAGAATGAAACTCGACTATAAACTTGTCTCAGAACTCATCCCATGAGATCACTGACTCCTGAAAATCCCTGAGGAACAAGAACCACCACCGCCTCGCTGCTCCATGAAGCATTGTTACAACCCAGGAAACCTAGTGCTCCTTTCAAGAACGGATTGAACAGAAGCCTATGTCGACCTCCTCCAACTAGTCTTTCGTGAGTGAATCTGAAACGGAGACCCCGTACTTCTGCAGACTATGGACCTGAAACTCTTGGAGTGTCTTCTTCCAAGTGTTGTCATCATCATCCTCTACCTTGCTGTGATCTTTTGGAACAACCTACTAGACATCTTCTGCGCAAACCTGACAAGGACGTCGACCTGAAGCCATACCTGAACATAACAAACCATTAGAGAACCTAAACCCGGAATATATAAGACACAACATTAATTAATTAATTTTTTTATTTCATTGATTTTATGTTAACTTATCTCAAGGTCTACCCATTCAAACATAGGCACAAAGAAAAATGATGCTTGATCCTTTCCTACGTCTCTACCCTGCAACTAGTATCACCTTGTTTAGTATCCATTGTAAACTTAAAGGCCCATAAATTAGATCATAGGGGGCCCTAAACACCTATTTCTCGGCCAATATATAGTGTTCACATCACTTTCCAAACATGAAAGACACTGTTTCCCTTCCACCCCGTGCAACCTCACCTGTGCCAAACTACAAAATCCATAATATCCCTCAACCAGACCTCTGATACCACTCTGTCATGACCCCCTCCCCACAAAGTGTACCCCTCCTAGGCCGAAAATGTGAGAAGGAAGATAATGAACCCCGAGTCCCTCCTCCTGAAGGCCCTGGGTTGGCAACTAGAACTAAGGGTATAGTAAACACACAAATGGGAGGCATTACCCTCTAAGAAAACACATGCTGAAGAGAGAGATAAGATAGATACCTACCAA
The DNA here is from genome assembly GCA_963277665.1 of Viscum album. Classification (NCBI taxonomy): domain Eukaryota; kingdom Viridiplantae; phylum Streptophyta; class Magnoliopsida; order Santalales; family Viscaceae; genus Viscum; species Viscum album. The sequence continues at coordinate 74,054,467 of OY728166.1, read as the reverse complement.
CTCCAACTCAAATAGTAAGATGAATGAAATCCCAATTACACATATGAAATGTCATGCAAAACCACTACAACTGAAAGGGGGGAAAACTGAAAGTACCCAAAAAGGAAGTAAAATAGTAGCAACCCCAAGCCCGAACAACTCTGGCAACCGCAATCTAGTAGAAACTAGTTTGATCTCCAACCTGCCCCAAGTGACTTGAAAAAAAAATTATATATACATAGGGTGAGTATAATAGTATACTCAGTATGATCCTCCCCGAATTCTCCCATTCAAAAGTAAAGAAAGAATGCTAAAGTACAGTGAACAAAAAGTTAAACTAACTGATCACCTAAAAAGATATACTATGTTCCCAACCTCACCATGGCTACTCTCACAAAGTAATGAATACATTAGTATATAATATAACTAAGAATATCAAGGGTACCCCACAACTAATTCCCCACTGGTTTTCCACTTTTCCCCAACATCGCACATCCTAAGAATCTCTCCCCAAAAGGCATTCCCATAGACACCTGGGCGAATCACCACAACATGCACCTCATGCAACAACACCTCCACATCCAAACAGAAAGTAACCAGGTAGTTTCTGGGAGCTACTACAACTTTCATAATGTGTATCATATTGTAAAGACCCATAAATTTCAAGTAAATGTTTTTCTTAATTTTCTTTGGAATTTTACAAGAACGCAGATTCTGACGGCACCTGGTTCCGAGGCCCGGTGTGCCTGAAATCATTTTTCGAAGTTTGGCTCGGGTACGTTCAGTGAACGAACGAGTGGGTTTTTCTAACATTTAAACCGGTGCCCGGAATCGAATTATGAGGGCACCGATGGAATCACAGCGCCGGTATTTGCTTAGAAACGTCTCTTCTGGAGTAGCGTTTTTCGGGTGTGGTTTTTAATTTTTGGGCTTTAAGTTAAGAAATAAAATAAAGTGGTGCGACATCTTTATTTTTATTTCACTTCAAAGAAACTTAAAGCCAATTAAACTAAGTTGAAGTGGATAGGGTGAAATCCAAATATCCTACCCTCTTGGTAGGATATTTGTGAGGTGGGGCCCGTACGAGCCCCGCCGTTTCTTTTCCACTACGTAACGCACCCGCGAAGACCCCCATTAAATAAAAGTCAACTGGGGCATTTCTTAAACTTTTAAACGCTCCTTTTAATTGGGCGGTTTATTCGTTGAAATTAATTCTATGAATTAATTTCATGTGTTTCTTAACACGTTTTCATTTTGTTGGCATGTTAAAAAAATAAGGCCAACACACCTTCTTTTTTAATGTTGTGTTAAACCTTTGGAGAATCTCTATAGATCTTCCTCCTTCTTCGCGAAGAATGTGAAGAATGCAAAAGACGCGAAGAACGCCAGCCTTCGACGAAAGGCGATGAAGGACACCGAACCCGTGGGGATCGATGACGCGAAGACGTGTACCGTGACGCCGACGGATCTCCATTCACGACGCTTCTTCCATGTTGATCCAACCCTGCGACAACCTTCGATCGACAAGGACAAGTTCTTCGACGCGATGCCAAGTACCGCGCGACAGCGACGCTCTTCCGTGACGCGACGATTCTTTTATTCCGCGATGATCAATTCCGTGAAGAATGCACGTGCGACGAGGCAGGGGTTTGATTCTTTAAATCGTTGTGATTAAATCTCGGGTCGTTTAAATAATGTTGGGTGAATATCTTTAAGAGCACTAACGCGGTGGGTGTGGACTAACAAACAAGTCCGAACCCACCACACCTTTTCGTTCTTGGTGCACAAAACAGCGGACGACGACAAACGGGGCCGCAAGGGCGATTCGAGGGCCTGGCAGTGAAGATCGAGTCCCGGGAAGACCCTCGCGAAGACCGCACGCAAAACGGACCACCGAAGCGCATTCGGTGGCCCGCAGAAGCTCCTTCCGGCGCGCCGCCGGCAACACCCACCGCGTCTTAAGCCGCGGTGGCGATCCGGTTACGCGGCCAGATGGCACAGGGAGGAGGGACGCGGCCCGACCGCCACGTCTGCTGGCGAGGCGGCCCCACCCGTGGCGACGGTGTTTCTTCACGCAGGGGCAGCAAGCCCCCCCCCGCGGCTTCCCCTCGCTCGGCCGAGCCGAGCCGGGCCGACCAGCCGGGCCAGGTCGGGCCAAGCGGACCCGGTTCGGGCCGACCCAGGGTGGGGGGTCGGTCTGGGCCCAGACCCCCCATTTCCGGACCTTTTCGGTCTTTTTATCATAATTTGAGCTACGGGTTTCTGAACGACGCGCCGTCATCAGCGATGCGATCCTTGGATCGAGACGGTCGTTTCAGTATATCACACCCAAGGTTTCGGAATACTTTGGGTTCGGCCAGGTTGGTTCGTACACAAAACCAACCGGGCCCTCGGAGCAGAAAAACTCATATCTTGAGCTTCGGATGTCCGATTGACATGTCGTCGACTTGGTTGAATTCCTCTAAGTGAGACAGATCATTTGTCTTACTCTGCCTGAGGTTTGGATGCAGGTGGAGTATGGTCCGGTTGGTTTTGCCTTAGAAACCAACCGGGCCCTTGGGACGAAAAAGCCAATAACTCTCAGACTGTGCGTCCGATTAACGCGCCGTCTGTGACGTTGAGTTCTTGTTGGAAATACGGAACATTTGGATACATCAACTATGGACTATGTGTCAGTTGATGTATCAGCCTCTCGGCTCGTGGAGCGGACCCTCCCGAACGACCTTGCGGTGTGCGGGAACCCTAGAGCTGGCTGCGACTGCTACTATGACGACGACAACTGTGCAGAGATCCTCAGTGGATTCGACGACGACGACTACAGCACTAAGTGATCTTTTTTTGGTCAGTGCTACCGATCCTGTGTGGGTCCGATCCTGTGTGGGTCAGCGCTCAGCGGTCCTATGTGGGCCAGCACCTACAGGTCCTGTGTGGGCCCGATCCTGTGTGGGTCTTTGCGGGGGTTAGTTACCTATCGATCCTTTGTGGGTCAGATCCTTTGTGGGTCATTGTGGGGGTTAGTACCTATTGATCCTTTGTGGGTCCGACGACTTAGATGGATCAGTGATCATCTCAATCATCATTCGAAAAAGTGTACCTGTGTGAGCTGAAACCCTCTTTTACTTTCCTTTTTGGATAGTGTTGTGCTATCCTGTGTGGATTTACGTTTTACTTTACTTTGTGGATTGTGTTGAGCTATCCTGTGTGGATTTTACATTTTTCTTTCCTGTGTGGACTGGGTTGTACTTGAGCTCGGATGTTGGAGCCGAGCGAGAATTGATGACTTAGGTATATGTATGGGCATATACCTAAGCAGTTTCATATGTTACTTCGTGATTGTATCTTTCCTTTGTGGATTATCCTTTGTGGATTTTTGGAGACCTTCGAGGGTCTCGGGGTCCCTACTGAGTAGCTTATACTCACCCCTGCACGGGCTATGCCCGCACTACGTTGTGCTGGTTGCAGACGACGGACATCGCTGATCGTGGTGGAGACATGCGGAGTAGGATGGTACCTGGAGGTGGACCACTGGGCAGGACGTACTTGGAGTGGTCGGATGGACCCGAGGAGCAGTGGAGGCTATCTGTACTCACCCTTTAGGTGGGACTTCCAGAGGACGGCTCGACACTGAGGCTTTTCCTTTCAGTTGCTGTTTTTCCCCTTCAGTTGTACATTACAGTTGGGCTTGTATTTCCGGCCCCCTTTACTTTTCCGCACTTACTGTTGTACCAGTTTTTACTTAGTGTTAATTTTTTTCCCGCTTGCTTACTTTGTGGTGCTTGTTTAATTTACAAAGGCAATGCCTTCCATTTACTGGGATTTATGCCTTAGTTCTAGTCGCTAGCCCCTGTCCTATGGAAGGCGGGCTTGGGGTAGTCACGACACGGGCCCCGAGGACAGGTCGTGACAATTGGTATCAGAGGAGTTTGGTTCTACCGCAAACTCTGATCTTTATTCTATGTGAAGCAATAGTGTTTAGCATATTGGGTGTGGTTATCAGTCCAGGGAGTCTAATGTTGGTGCGGCAGCCGACGTATCCGTACACCAGGACCCTGAATTCTGATATCTGACATAATGCACGAAAACATTGATTGAATGTGTGTTTCAAGTTTTCTTTGTGATTACTTTGTATCAGCTCACCAGGTAAACTGTTCTGACCGTGGCACACCTGTTTTCTTTTTCAGGATGGCCCCATGACGGAAGCCAGCTAGGGTTCCGAGAGTTTAGCGTGACGACATCCCGCCGAGCGAAGAGGCCTCAGTACAAGGCCCTTTGACATCTGAGGCAGCGGCAGTACCTCTACCCGCCGAGCCACCGATGCTTCCAGCCCCAGCCGCTGACGATGCACATCTCCTCAGTGCACTGCATGAGTTCTAGCGCCAGCGACCGCCCAGGTTCCATGGGGAGACAGACCCCCAGGCAGCCGAGGACTGGCTTGAGGCCGTGGTACGAGTTTTCAGTCTAGGGAGGACACCAACAGACCTCATGGTGATCCTCGCGGCGAGCCTACTGCACGCAGCAGTGGGACGATGGTAGAGCTTGAAGCTTCAGGTGCACGATGAGGCATCTCTCATCTTGACAGACTTTGAGGGCCTCTTCCGCTCAGAGTTCGTCCTAGCCACCATCCGTGCGGTGCGCATTCAGAAGCTTCTTCAATTGCAGCAGGGCAGCTTGACGGTAACCCAGTACTAGGCGAGATTTACTGATCTCTCGCGCTACACGACCGACATGGTACGAGACCCATTCTTCTGGGCCCAGACCTTTGAGCAGGGATTGAGACACGAGATCAGGGCATCACTGATCTCCCTCATCATTCTGACTCAGGCAGGAGTACTGGAGCGAGCCCTTTTGATCGAGAGCTTTCTTGCTGAGACTTCTCTAGCGGCAAGACCTACCGCGGGGCGGCACGTAGCGGAGTCTTCCGCAGCAGGTAGTCGACGGATGACTCAGGGGTCCAGGTAGACCAGACCCTCACGTAGACGACCTCAAGACACTGGCTCAGCAGTGCGGGGCACACAGCGTGGAGCCAGACTTTCGAGGGGCATGCAGTGCTACACATGCGGCGGGCAGGGCCACATGGATCGTGACTGCCCGACCCACCGTGCCGAGGAGCAGCAGGCAGTTGAGGGGCCACCCTGGTAGAGGCAGAGGGTCGACCGTGGCGGTCCTTAGGGAAGAGGCGGACGAGGCAGAGGAGCTGGCTGAGCAGCAGGTGGTGGGTGACGCTTTGAGGCTCTACCACCACCACCGAGAGGTCCACCCCGTCCACAGGGAGCTGGCGGGCAGAGACAGGTACAGCTCCAGGAAGCGGAGGCCTACGACCACGGAACGACTGAGATGATTTGAGGTATGATCTGTGTCTATTCCACCCATGCTGCAGTTATTATAGACACAGAAGCGAGTAACTCTTTTATAGCCGCTGCCCTTGTTCGGAGCTCGGAGATTCCGACAGAGCCGTTGGCTTGATCCTTACGGCTAGAGACTCCTACGGGAGCAGACTCGACGATTACGTACTGGTGCCGGCAGTGTGAGCTTACTCTAAGAGGCGAGAGCTTCGGCTAGGATCTTCTTATAGCGGCATCGAGGCCTTACGACGTCATCTTGGGCATGGATTGGTTATCTATAGTCCATGCACAGATTGACTGTATTAGGTGCAAGGTGCGATGTGTACGCACCGACGGGAGCAGGTTCACCTTCACCGGCGAGAAGGGAGCCTTCGTAGCACAGGATGGAATTCCGTAGAGGAGAGGACAACCCATCACTCAGCAGTTGGCTAGCCTCATCCTAGGAGCAGTTGACGTGCAGAGTCCTAGTTTTCCTGCAGTGGTGGATCAGTACACAAACGACTTTCCCGACGACGTTCCAGGGCTACCTCCTCGCAGAGAGGTAGACTTTCATATTGAGCTGTACCCCAAGACAGCCCCGATATCGACTCCAGCATATTGGACGACCCCCACTGAGCTTCGAGAGCTACGGGTACAGTTGGAGGACTTGCAGGGAAAGGGATTGTCCGACCCAGTGTTTCACCTTGGGCTTCCCTGATATTGTTCGCCAAGAAGGCGGACGAGAGCTTGCGACTGTGTGTCGACTATCGTCGCCTGAACCAGGTGACAGTGAGGAACAAATATCTGCTACTGAGGATTGATGACCTCTTCTATCAACTCAAGGGAGCACGGTGGCTCTCGAAGATAGACCTCAGGTCAGGCTATCATCAGCTCAGAGTTCGAGACGAGGACGTGCAGAAGACGACCTTCAGGTGTCGGTATGGACACTATGAGTTCTTGGTTATGCCTTTAGGCATAAACAATGCTCCAGCGGTGTTCATGGGCCTCATGAACAGGATATTTCTACCATACCTTGATTGATTGGTCATAGTCTTCATCGACGACATTTTGATATACTCGACGACTGGGGAGGAGCACGCATACCACTTACGGGTTGTACTAGACACACTACAAGAGAACCGGCTTTATGGCAAGCTCTAGAAGTGTCAGTTCTGGATACGTGAGGCCCAATTCTTGCTACACGTCATTTCTAAGGCGGGAGTTGCGGCGGATCCCGCAAAGATCGAGGTAGTGCTTGCTTGGGAGCACCCAGGAGCGTGACGGAGGTGCATAGTTTCTTGGGACTAGATGGATTCTATCGGAGATTTGTTCCAAACTTCTCCAGAGTTGCAGTGCCACTCTCAGTTTTGACGAAGAAGGCGAAACCCTTTGTGTGGTCAGACAGATGTTAGCAGAGCTTCCAGGAGATGAGACAGAGATTGACCAGCGCCCCTATCTTGAGGTTGCCTGAGGAGGGAGTAGGGTACGTAGTCTACTGCGATGCATCAAGGACAAGACTCAGATGTGTCCTGATGCAGGAGCGGGAAATGATCGCCTATGGATCACGTCAGTTGAGGCCGCATGAGCAGAACTACACTACCCATGACTTGGAGTTAGCAGCAGTAGTCATCGCCCTAAAGACATGGCGACACTATCTGATGGGCGAGCGCTTTACAGTCGTTTCTGACCATCAGAGTCTCAGGTACATATTATCTCAGAAGGACCTAAACCTGAGACAGCGGCGATGGCTCGAGTTCCTCCAGGACTATGACTTTGAGATTGTCTATACTCCTGGGAAGGGGAATGTGGTAACCGATGCTCTCAGCAGGAGGACATGCATTCAGCTACTTAAGGAGGCGACAAAGCAGCTAGCCGCTTTGAAGATATCCTTTGTGGATAGAGTTGGGGCAGCCTTCCTTCAGTCTCTCATATCACTTTTCCACTATTGCAGCGTGTCAGAGAGGCACAGAGTGGGGACCCCAACTGTGAGACGTGGCGTGCACAGTTATCCTTAGGACAAGCACTTGATGGTTTCTCCTTTGGAGTAGAGCACGACATCCTTTTCAGAGGACGTACCTTGGTACCGATCGCTTTACGGGAGGAAGTGCTGAGAGAGATTCACACTTCTCCTTTGGAGGTTCATCCGGGAGTGGCGAGGATGTACCAGGATCTCAGACGACAGCACTGGTGGCCAGGCATGAAGAAGGCTATGGCAGAATTCATTTCACGATGCCTCACCTTCCAGCAGGTGAAGGCAGAGCATCCGGTACCAGCAGGCTTGGTACAACCCTTGGAGGTCCTGGAGTGGAAGTGGGACGTGATATCTTTGGACTTCATGACTGGACTTCCATGCACTTCCAGAGGTCACGACTCCATTTGGATGATTGTCAACCGACTCACCAAGTCGGCTCACTCTTTACCCATCAGAGAGCAGGGCTCAGTGGAGAGCTTGGGGCGTCTCTACATTAAAGAGATTGTACGGATTCACGGTGTGCTATCATCTATCATCTCTGATCAAGATGCTCGCTTTACTTCCTGGCTTTGGAAGGGGTTGCAGGAGGCATTCTGGACGCAGCTACGTCTGAGCACCGCCTTTCACCCTCAGACGAATGGTCAGACAGAGAGGACCATTCAGACTCTCGAGGACATGCACCGCGCATGTGTCTTTGACTTTGGTCACAGCTAGGAGGACCATCTACCCTTGGTCGAGTTCGCAAACAACAACAGCTACCACTCCACCATCGGAATGGCACCCTACGAGGCATTGTATGGCAGACCTTGCAGATATCCTTTGTGCTGGATAGACCCTGGGGAGTCAGCACTTGTGGGACCAGAGATGGTCCGGGCCACGACAGAGAAGGTCCAGGTCATCCAAGAGCGGTTTAGGATAGCTCAGAGCTGGCATAAGTCTTACACTGACAGGAGGCGGAGGACACTAGAGTTCGAGGATGGCGACCACGTCTTCTTGTGTGTCTCACCTCGACGTGGATTACGGAGATTTGGCCGAGGCGACAAGTTGTATCGACGCTTCATCGGGCCTTTCCAGGTCTTTATCAGGAACGGCGAGGTGACTTATCGCCTGGGTATACCACCTCAGTTGCACCGGATGCAAGACGTCTTCCACGTATCTCAGCTGAGGAGATACGTGCACGACCCGACGCACATCATTGACCATGGGGAGCTAGACGTTGATGATGGGGTGAATTTTGTGGAGGTCCCGGTGGAGATCGAGGATCGACAGGAGCGGGTCCTACGTGGATGGTCGATTCCTCTTGTGCGCATCAGATGGCAGCAGGGGAACCTCCAAGAGAGCACTTGGGAGCGGGAGGCTCAGATGCGTGCTCAGTACCCGCATTTGTTTCCCTAGTTTATGATGTATCTTTACGGGGACGTAAAGCCCTGAGGTGGGAGTGATGTAAAGACCCGTAAATTTCAAGGGAATATTTTTCTTAATTTTCTTTGGAATTTTACAAGAACGCAGTTTCTGACGGCACCTGATTCCGAGGCCCGGTGTGCCCGAAATCATTTTTCGAAGTTTGCCTCGGGTACGTTCAGTGAACGAACGAGTGAGTTTTTCTAACATTTAAACCGGTGCCTGGAATCATATTCTGAGGGCATCGATGGAATCGCAGCACCGATATTTTCTTAGAAACGCCTCTTCCGGAGTTGTGTTTTCTCGGGTGTGGTTTTAAATTTTTGGGCTTTAAGTTTAGAAATTAAATAAAGTGGTGTGACAACTTTATTTTTATTTCACTTCAAATCCACTTAATGCCACTTAAACTAAGTTGAAGCGGATAGGGTGCAATCCAAATATCCTACCCTCTTGGTAGGATATTTGTGAGGTGGGGCCCGCACAAGCCCCTCCGTTTCTTTTCCGCTAAGGAATACACCTGCGAAAACCCCCATTAAATAAAAGTCAACTAGGGCGTTTCTTAAACTTTTAAACGCTCCTTTTAATTGGGTGGTTTATTCGTTGAAATTAATTCTATGAATTAATTTTGTTCGTTTCTTAACACGTTTTTGTTTTGTTGGCATGTTAATAAAATAAGGCCAACACAAATTCTTTTTGAATGTTGTGTTAAACCTTTGGAGAATCTCTAAAGATCTTCCTCCTTCTTCGCGAAGAACGTGAAGAATGCGAAGAACGTGAAGAACGCCAGCCTTCGATGAAAGGCGACGAACGACGCCGAACCCGCGGAGATCGACGATGTGAAGTCGTGTACCGCAACGCTGACGGATCTCCCTTCGTGACGCTTCTTCCGCGACGATCCAACCCTGTGACAACCTTCGATCGACAACTGTAAGTTCGTCGACGCGATGCCAAGTACCACACGGCAGCGACGCTCTTCCGCGATGCGACGATTCTTGTCTTCCACGATGATTAATTATGCGAAGAATGCACGTGCGACGAGGTAGGGGTTTGATTCTTTAAATCTTTGTGATTAAATCCCCGGTCGTTTAAATATATTTGGGTGAATGTCTTTAAAACCGCTAACGCGGTGGGTGCGGACTAACGAACAAGTCCGAACCCACCGCACCTTTTCGTTATTGGTGTGCAAAATGGCAGACGACGACAAACGGGACTACAAGGGCGATTCGAGGGCCTGGTAGTGAAGATCGAGTCCCGGGAAGACCACTCGCGAAGACCGCATGCAAAACGGACCACTGGAGCACGTCTGGTGGCCCGCGGAAGCTCCCGCCCGCGGCCGGAGGTGGCGGCGCCCGGCCGCTCTGCCGAGCCGAGCCGGGTGGACCCGGGTCGGGTGGACCCAGGGGGGTCGGGCTGGGTCGGTCCGGGCCCAGACCCCCTGTTTCCGGACCTTTTCAGTCTTTTGCTCATAACTTGAGCTACGAGCCTCCGAATGACGCCCTGTCAGCGGCGATGCAATCCTTGGATTGAGACATTCTTTTTTTTATATCACACTCAAGGTTTCGGAATACTTTGTGTTTGGCCGGGTTGGTTCGTACACAAAACCAACCGGGGCCTCGGAGCGGAAACGCTCATATCATGACCTTCGGACGTCCGATTGACATGCCGTCGACTTTGTTGAATTCCACTATGTGAGATGGATCTTTTGGCTTACTCCGCCCGAGGTTTGGACGCAGGTGGAGTATGGTCAGGTTTGTTTTGCCTTAGAAACCAACCGGGCCCCTGGGACGAAAAAACCAATAACTCTCAGACCGGGCGTTCGATTGACGCGTCGTCTGTGACGTTGAGTTCCTGTTGGTGATACGGAACTTTTGGATACATCAACTCTGGACTATGTGTTAGTTGATGTATCAGCCTCTCAGCTCGTGGAGTGGAGCCTCCCGAATGAGCTTGCTGTGTGCGGGAACCCTAGAGTTGGCTGTGACTGCTACTGTGACGATGACGACTGTGCAAAGATCCTTAGTGGATTCGACGATGACGACTACAACACTCAGCGATCCTTTGTGGGTTAGTGCTACCGATCCTATGTGGGTCCAATCCTGTGTGGGTCAGCGCTCAGCGGTCCTGTGTGGGCCAGCGCCTACAGGTCCTATGTGGGCCCAATCCTGTGTGGGTCTTTGCGGGGGTTAGTTACCTATCTATTCTTTGTGGGTCAGATCCTTTGTGGGTCATTGTGGGGGTTAGTAACTATCGATACTTTGTGTGTCCGGAGACTTAGACGGATCAGTGATCATCTCTATCGTCATTCGAAGAAGTATACATGTGTGAGCTGAAACCCTGTTTTACTTTCCTTTGTGGATTTTGTTGTGCTTTCCTGTGTGGATTTACGTTTTACATTCCTTTGTGGATTGTGTTGAGCTATCATGTGTGGATTTTACATTGTGCTTTCCTGTGTGGACTGGGTTGTACTTGAGCTCGGATGTTGGAGCGGAGCGAGAATTGATGACTTAGGTATATGTATGGGCATATATCTAAGTAGTGTCGGATGTTACTTCATGATTGTATCTTTCTTTTGTGGATTATCCTTTTGTGGATTTTGGGAGACCTTCGGGGGTCTCGGGGTCCCTACTGAGTACCTTATACTCACCCCTGCACGGGCTATGCCCGCACTACGTTGTGTTGGTTTCAGATGACGGACAACGCTGATCGTGGTGGAGGCTTGCGGAGAAGGACGGTACCTGGAGGTGGACAACTGGGTGGGACGTACTCGGAGTGGTCGACTGGACTCGACGAGCAATAGAGGCTATCTGTAATCACCCTTTAGGTGGGACTTCCAGAGGATGGCTCAACGCTACAGCTTTTCCTTTCAGTTGCTGTTTTTCCCCTTCAGTTGTACTTTACAGTTGGGCTTGTATTTCCGGCCCCCATTACTTTTCCGCACTTACTGTTGTACCAGTTTTTACTTAGTGTTTAATTTTTTTTCCACTTGCTTACTCTGTGGTGCTTGTTTACTTTAGAAAGGCAATGCCTTCCCTTTACCAGGATTTACTCCTTGGTGCTAGTCTCCAGCCCCTGGCCTATGGAAGGCGGGCTTGGGGTAGTCACAACACGGGCCCCGAGGACGGGTCGTGACACATATGTTGTGTATTATACCTTAAGCCATTACATCCCATACACTAAGTAAGGATCCTCAAGCCATCACAACCTTTACATGTTACACCTATAATAGTCCATAGGATACTTTATCCAGAATATATGTTTATGAATAACCAAAAGCCATTACAGCCCTCTACACACATATATAGGGAAAATAACCATTTTTCCTACCATCACAAGTAGTAAGAAAGAGAAGAGAGCAGGGCCAAAGAGGGTAGTCAGTAATCCATCCTACCACCAGAATGTAGGGGAAAACACCCACTTGGGCTCAGAATCACCGAGGTGTCAGTTTCCCTTACTGACATGGTGGAGTAGCATATAGAAACACAAAAAGTATAAAATATACTATATCTCACAACCACACTATGAGCATATCCTAGTCTTAGACTCAACTGCAACTAACATCTCTCAGTCTCCGGGCTGCCACTTCTAATACTAGGTTTACTATAAGCACACAACCATTTTAAAAGAATTAATGCCTTACTTCATTCCCTTTTATATCAGTTCCACTCATGTTAATTAATTATTTAAACATTAATTAACAATTTAAAATTCCACATTAAACTTTATTAGCATCACACCCAAAGTCCACAGTCACTTTAAAATTACAACCTCATCAACAAGTTCCAGGAACTCCAACCCCAAGGGTTAACATCACTTATTCAATTATTCATTACATAATTACATTCCCATAACCCCATGAATTCTAGAAAAACATTCTATGCTACTAAACACAAGGGGGCACAACACAGTGAGTAGATGTACTACCCATCTAGTATTTGCCGCCTATAGCAAGAGCGTAGACCCATAATCCCTTGAGAAGATAAAAATGGAAAGCACATGGCATACTCTGTGCATATTTGAATATTTTGAAAGAAGGGAAAGCAAGATCAAATACCTTGAGCAGTGGGGAAAATTAAAGCATATAATCAACCAATAAAAATCATCAAGAATCCAAAAATAACATCCACCCCGTTCCATCATCCCTAGTGTCCTCCCCGACACCCATATTCATAAACTGATGAATCTCGCCACTCTATGCGTCATTTACTGCCACAACCAAAAGGCCTCCATGCCCCCACATATCATAAAAGCCATCCAGACTCACATCACAACACAAGTAGCAGGAAAACCAACATTTTAACAATTTGGTTCTTTTCCATTTAACAAACAATAGGGTAACTGAGAACTCTACTAGTAGTTATAGTTTATCCATCAACTGGTTCTTCAATCCATCTTATATTAGACAATTATTAATATTTGGTCCCAAAAATGGGAAAACTTATTAGTAAGCTATCAGAAATAAATAAAAATTCTTACTGTACCATTTTGATAAACATCAAATTACAACAAGAATTACCAGATTCATTCACATTCATCTTTATCTTCAGTGAAACCATTATCAATTTATTCTGGCTTTAAATTCTTTAACAATTTCCATCAAGAATGAAATGCTAAACATAGTAAGAATTTATATCACACTATCTTGAAAAACAAGAGGCAATAACATACGATCAATATCAATTTGTTTAACCAGTTCAAATATTTATTAGGTCAATTACATTGTGATCTAGTGGGATAAAACAAGCTAACAATAATGTTTCATGTAAAAGAAGAGAGAAGAAATGAATCCTACACCTCAAATGGTTCATGACGTTATTTATACAAGAATGGTCCGAACAACAGATCATGATCACCTCCTCTTGAGACAACTGCATAAACTTGAGGATTCCACGGTATGACTGTACCAACCAAAACCAAAGAAAACTCCATTAAAAGAATAGAGACCACATGAAATAGTATGGAAAATAAATAGGAAAAGATGAGCCCCAAAATAATTACAGTAAAACATACCTTATATCGATGATTGATCGATACTGTTTGGTTGCATCAAAACAGAGCAGAACTAATCCGATTAGGAAAGTTTGATTGAAAAAACTCCAATGATAAGGAATGGGATGTTCGAGTGTCTCACACCCAAGAATAAGAAGAAATAATTAGGGAGGAAGATATCCTATCCCTTAAGAAGATTTAACGGAGTGGTGGTTGAAGATACAATTGATTTCCCATAAAAATGGAGGGCACTAAACCACATGGTTTGACGAATTAAAAAAACATCCCGAGCCTTAGGAATAATTAATATAAAAGTTAAGAGATTTTATTTGGCCTTAAATCATATAAAAAAAGGCCATTAATGAATTTTATGTCAAAGGAAACATAAAATTGGTGAACTGTAGGAAGCTGGAAACACAATTCACCTGACCGTTTTGGAAACACTATACACCCTACCGTTCTGGAAACACAGTACACCCTACTGTTCTGGAAACACTATACACCCTACTATTCTGGAAACATTGTACACCCTACGGTCACTGATGTCACTATTCACAAAAGGTCACTAATGTCACTGTTCAAAGAAGGTCACTGATGTTACTGTTCAGAGAAGGTCACTGATGTCCCTGTTCACAGAAGGTCGCTGATGTCACTATTCACAGAAGGTTAATTATGACATTGCTTACATAAGGTTAAAATTTCACTATTCATAGAAGGTTAATGATGACACTGTTCACAGAAGGAAAATGATGGCACTATTCACCGAAGGTTAACGTTGCACTATTCACATAAGTTAAATGATAAAACTGTTCATAGAAGGTCAATGAGGACACTGTTCACCTAAGGTTAATGTTTCACTGTTCACAGAAGGTTAATGATGACACTATTCCCAGAAGGTCAATGATGACACTATTCACCTAAGGTTAACATTACCCTCTTCACATAAGGATAATGATGAAACTGTTCACAGAAGGTCAGTGATGACACTGTTCACCTAAGGTAACTGTTGCGCTGTTAACAAAAGGCTAATGATGACACTGTTCACTGAAGGATAATGATAAAACTGTTCATAGAAGGTCAATGATGACATTGTTCACCAAAGGTTACCATTGAACTATTCATAGAAGTTTAATGATGACACTGTTCACAGAAGGTCAATGATGACACTGTTCACCTAAGGTTAATGATGCAATATTCACAGAAGGTTAATGATGAAACTATTCAAAGAGGTTAAATGATGAAACTATTCATCTAAGGTAACAGTTGAACTCTTCACAGAAGGTTATTGATGACACTATTCACAGAAGGTCAATGATGACACTGCTCACCTAAGGTTACCGTTGTACTATTCACAGAAGGTTACTATTGCACTGTTCGCAGCTGTCTACCGTTGGAACTATTCACTAAACTAGAAAATTGGTAAAGTGTTTGGGATAAGTCACCTTGACCTCTTGAATCACCTCATACACCAGATTTTCACAAAAGAATGGACCGGAGAGGTCCGAGCCATTACATTCAAACCCACCATATTCTTCAACAACCTAAAAATCTCTCATAGATAGACTTATCACATGATACCATTTCTTAAATATCATAAGTAATATTATTCTTTATAATATGGGGAATAGAAACATGATAAATGGTGAGCTCAGATGATCCATAAAGGTAATCATGATATAAAATAATCCAAGATCATAAGTGTGAAATAAATGATCATGTGGGTATGGGAACATAATCAATGTTTACAATCATAACATAAGAGAATTTTACCTCATAAAACATAGACCATAAATAACAATCCATGGTATAATGATTTTTTCATAAAATAAGACATTAGTAATAATTGTTAGGTAACATGAGTCAATAATCATAATGCATGAAACATATCATAGGCATTATAATGTGGCACATACATAGGTATAGAAAATCATTTATTTTTTTAAAAGTCTCACTTCTGGGACATTGATCACAAAGTGTAAATAGTTCTATGGCGTAATGGGTTTACTCCCCATTCCCATAAACGAAATGAACATAGTCCCATGATGGGTTGGGTTTACTCTCAAATCATATACATTTCATCTAATGAGATATAAAGAATTTACCAAATCATTAAAGGGGTATATAATTCTAGGACCAACCATCACATAATGAAAAACTATATATGTAAGATCCATCCTCAATAGATTGTCTTGAGAGGAGGAAAAAGTACTACTAACCTTAGGTATCATTCCCCTAATAGAAAAGGATGAAAATAAATTTCCAAGGGTTTAAACAAAATTTCGATGGGGGAAACGTTTAGCATTTAACAAACACACATGCACAACAAACACATATTAAGATAATCATAAACAAAACTTGATACATCTATATTAATAACTCATGCTCGAAAATCCAATAGTAAAAAACTTGATCAATCCATTAAAAAAATAAAGATTTATATCAAATTAAAAGTGGGAAAAAAGAGAACAACTAAAAATAAAATGTAACAAGAGACCTAGGCACTAATGAAGAACCACTCTTGACTAAGACAATAACCAAATACAAATTCTAAGTTCACCATCATTGTCAACAAAAATTATGATGGTCACTAGAAATGTGAGAAAATGATCCCTTTCTTGTGACATAGAAAACACCATCTTCATATACACCAAGTCGTGTATTCATAGTGTGAGTAATCATACATAGTATTAAAACCCTAATAAACATTTCCCATAAGACAATATGACTATAAATAGGTTAGATCATATGATATAGAATAGGTAGGAAGAATATCATTTCCATAAATAGTTTTTGTAATATAAAATATATTAGATTAACATGGTTTCTAAAAGAAGATTAACAAAAGATAATTTATTTCTATTTCCAAAATGTATAATTATTTTATAAATTATAGTTTATAATAATCATCCATTTTTTCATACGCCCACACCCAATCATGCTAAATTAAATCCCTATGCTCACGAGCGGCGATATATCCTCTACAAAGCCATTACTTGGTAGAAATTTCCTCCTTTTTTTACTTTTCATTCTACACTATGATCTTGGTATATTTCAGCAATGATTCATAAAATTAAGTCGTGATAAATTACTAACCAATTACATTCTATAAAACACCTAAAAACCATTATTACAAAACATGTGTTAAAACACAATTAATTTTAGAAAGTTATTTTAATTAATTTTAAAATTATATTCCTTAAGGAACCCATAATACCAATTCAAGAAATCTAGTAAGAGAATAATCCACAATGTTTTACTAGGGAAATCCATTGTAAAATAGAGTATAACTATTCAAAAATTTAAAATCTTTTTACCTCCAATAAAAGTGTAAAGATGAAATTACTACCCAACTCAGATTCGTTGGCATGATGGATCTTAGATTATTCCCCAAATCTATCATCATACTTCCATTCCTAGAAATAATCCAAAATAGATCTCATAAAAATCATCAAATAACTTATATATGTGTATAACAGCTCTAAAATATGGATTATGTCACAAAAATGGATGAGATCATGATGATAAGAAAGAAGTTGGTCCCAATGTATGGATTTTTAAGATCACAAAAAATAACATAAAGTAACATTGTAATTAGATGGGAAGATAGTGAAAACCATAAAATGATTTATAAGCATCTAAAAGATCAAAATATGATATAATTGGACCCTATTAATGATGTGAATTAGTAATTTTCATTTTGAATCATCCAGTTTCCATATATACAGGAAAAACCACTGCCTTAGCTTAAAATAATGACAATCCATTATTTTATTAAAGGGTATTAATTAATTAATGGTATTATCTATTAACCCTACAAAACTATGTCATTCTTTGAAAGATCTCAAAAAATATGAGCAGAACCTTTTCACACCCTAAACGAACTATTCACAATGATAATATTTCCTTTAGCTATATTCCATATTTCATTCTCTTTAATCCTATAAAATCTCATAGTAACTTATAAAAAACACTATAAAAATGAAAGAATAAGCATAGTAAAATTGCGTAACTAAAACTAGGGTTGCTAAATTCTCCCAAATATATTGATTTCCATCCTCAGATTGCTAGATATTTTCATTGTCATTGAATAGTTCAGGCCATTTCCCCATCACAAACTCTTCTCAATCCCATATTTCATCTTCAAACATGTCATGAATCTATAAAACACTTACCAAGGAAATAGTTCTCCCTTAAAAGGTCTTTTCCTATATATACAGACTATGAGCTAGTTCATGGATAAAAGTCACATTAGGCTAAAGAGTATCTTGATCCCAATTGATCACATGACTGAAATCATGATAATACCTTTTTAGCTGAGAAACATATAAGATGTGATGGACAACACTGAGTTAAGAAGGTAAGGATAACTATAAAAACACATTACAGATCCATTCGAAGAAGTTATATGGCTCCCATATATTGTTGTTATACCTTCCCTTATTTTTACTAGCATCGATGGCCAAGTCTAGGTGTCTCATTCAATAAGACTTGTTCACCCACATCAAAAGATAATGGTAAAAAATTATTTTATACATATGATTTATGTCAGCTTTGAGCCATATACATATTCTTCTTAATCATGATGATTTTATCCATAGTCTCTAGAAAAGACTCATTCTAATCATTTATGTCTCTCATATTTCCACCCAACATAATTAAGAACAATAAGGATGATTATAAAAATCATGGAATGGGACCATATGTATTATCACATGATAATAAATATAATAGCTGAACTTCTATAAATATATATGATCCTCCCATTGTAACACCCCGAGCTTCCACGATACGTCTCTTCTTCAATAATGCAATAGCTTGCCTTGTACACAAGTTCGAGTTCTAACACACCGCGACTAATCAAATTAGCCATTATGAATAGTAATACAAACTTTTTAAAATTATTGAAATTTTATATTTCAAAATGGACTTCATTTTTTTATTAATAATATCGAAATTATCCTAAGTTGAATTTTTTTAATTTTCTGAGAACTTTAAATTTTTTATGTATAGTGAAAAATACTTAAAACAAATTTTTTAATCAAAATAATTTATAGTGATAAATTATACTATTGAGTGGTTTTAGATTATAATTAGAATATATTTTTACCATTTCATCCAATGGTGTTCATTAGAATTAATTTCACTTTGAAATTGGACATAAACAATTGTCAATCGTTTGATATATATTATTTCTTAAAAACACGCTATTTGTTGTGACAACAGAAATTAATTATAAAATTAATTAATGAAACTTATATGTTTGGAATTTTTTAAAATAGACATCAATTTTAAATTCAGAATATCAATTATATCTTAGAGTGAAATTTTGGCATTGTTCTGAAAAACATCAATTTTTGATGAATAGTGAAACCACTAAGTGGTAGTTAAAAAACTTATTTTTCATTTAAATGAAACATTACCACTTCTGTGATTTGATTTTCAAAAATCATAAATACATGGTTGTCATTATGAAGTAAAACATGGTTCAATGGTATTAAAATAATTTTTTTGGTGAATAGTAACTTTTAAGATAATTAATCGCGATTAAAGCTAATTATTGAAATTTAATGTAAAATTGATATTATAAAAATATGAAAATACCTTTACACATGTCCTATTTCTATTGGATGAGTCATGGCCTACCAATAAAATCCATGCGTCAAATTTGGGACCCCATGCAGCCACTTTGGTAGGAAAATTACATTAAAAACTTTTTATTTAATGTACAAAAAATGTCACAAACATGAGTTATTTTACTAAAAAAAAACTTAAATGTGGTTATACAGGTCATATTTTTTACTATAAATATTAATTATAAATATGAAACGATTTCCTACATCATTATATTTTTTATAATTTTTAGACATTAAATAAATTAAATTATTTATGACACCATGATGACGCAGTGATTACCTCATTAATTAACGATTTAAATGAAATTAAAAGATAATGTATAATCAAAGAATTTCAGTTGTCCAAAGCCTATTGGATGAGTATATTTAGAACCCTTATCACCTTATCCTCGAAATATATAAGTGTGGGACCTTTAAAATCCGAAACTCAATATATAATAAAGTAACATTTCATTACATTCCAAGAGTGCCCCTCCTCTCCTCTTATAAAAGGCCCCCACCAATACCACCTTATTCACACTTTAAAAGACTTTTGGCTCGGCCAAACTCTAACCAAATACTCTGTAAACTTCCCTACCCTACTCAAAGAAGCCTCACTTTGGGCAGAGGTCTTCCCAAGGAAGCCTTTGGATCAAATCAAAAAGAGTTACCCGATTTTAAAGGTAGTGTTTTCTCTTGTGTTCTTATGTTTTATTTTGCATCTCCAACCCCCTAAACTCATTTTATTCATTTATTTTTTAAAAACACCAGTATCATCAATATAATAGGATGTTGTTATGATAATTATTTGATTTACACTTACACAAACCTTCATCTAATGGTTAAAGAACATACTGTTTCTGTGGGTGGCGAAATACTACCTCACGAAACGATGATTGTTCAATATTCTTTTAACACCTCTAATGGTGGTCATTTTGATGACACTATTTTCATATATGATATATATATTATGTTTATGTTTTCCTTATGCTTCTTTATTTCTCATTTATGAAATACTTTATGATTTCCATTATGGGTAAACGTGATAATTTCATTTTAGGAAGTGCGGACTACCGTCCACTCAAAGTGATTTGAATCGTTAATGCCATATGTGGGATGTATAAAGGATGGAGTAAATGGTATTATACATTATATTATACTGGATTTATATTATAACTTTATATAATTATAACTTAATTCCATTAAATACGAAATAGAAATGAAAGTAGCGTTCATGCGTACGTACGGCTTACCGTATCCATGAACGGTGCATTTCATTTCTTACCTCAAAATGTTATGTAATATTATAAATGAATGTATATACTGGATATATATGATGTATATGATATCTACATCATGAATATAATTATGGATATAATGGATATTTTACCACATGAACAAAGTGTAATTATAAGAAGTTTATTTTTGACTCAAGTACCTAAGATCGACAAAACGACCGTTATAAACTTAAATAATTACATAATGTTAATGACATGGTAATAAGTGATATAAAAGGAATAATGAACTTGAAAAAGGTTATTAAGAAGGTAGATATTAACTCTAGTTTATTATTCAGGAGGTTAAAGAACGGTCGAGTTAAGTCGGACACAAGGTAAGGGAATTTCTTAACCCAATTTCCATTCTTTGGGTTAATCTCCTACTTTAAAATTATGTCATGATATTATTATGTCCTATATTGTATTTGTAATTTATTTATGGGTACATATAGTAAATACACATAATAGATCAATTTTATTTAAAAAATGATCTTGGTAAAGACTTCGTCTCAATCTCCTTTCATTGAAGCATATTTTGTTTTATACAAAAAATTCCATTATACGGTGTATAAACCCCTTTGACTTTGACTTTTATTCAAAACGAATCTTTTTATAGGAAGTGTTTTTAATAAACGACAAAAGGAATGATTTTTCTTACGTATGTGGCAACAATGAATTCTCCTCCGCAGTGACTATTATTTGAGTTTCGGCTTCCTCTATAAGCCATAACATGTTTTTAAAAGAAAAATAAATACCATGTTTTAATTTTCTTTTATTTTGTTATTGAAAATGGTTTTGATAGAGTTTTTATTATATCAATGTGTTGTATTGATATCTTGTGATTGAAGTGTGGAAATCTTATGTTTCCTTTATGCATGTTTTATGTGATACAATTATGTTATGGTTTATGATATGTTTAAACCTGTTCATATGAGGAATGCATTGGACTTAATAAGTGACGGGTGGAGCCCTCTATAGCTCCTCGATGAATCGTAAGATCTCATGAGACAAACTAGTGTCTTGGAACGAGGCCTTGACAAAATCTTATTCGTGGTCTTGGCACGTGGCCTTGGCTACGTGGTTATGATAGTCTGGCATTATGCATTCCATCATTATGAAAGTGGTTATTGATATTTCATGTGATTATTCGACTAGTAGAATATCCATGTGAGTAAGTAAATGGCATTATTTAATTTTATTTTTTCCATATTATGCTGATGTTCAAGTTTAAAAAGTCTTTTGTTTTAGTTATACATTTCCTTAAATGTTAATGTTTATTTATGAAAGCTCCCGCAATATTGTTATCCTTATTGAGCATCTAAGCTCACCCATTTCAATGTTTTAATATTTTCCAGGATGTGAAGAAGTATTTTATGAATGACCTGCAGGGATAGTCAGAAGAGGATATTAGTGTGGACTATGGAGACTTTGTTATTGTAGTTTTTCACTTTATTATGTAATGTAACATTTATGAATGTATCTAGTGTTTACAAGGCTACTAAACTAATCGGTCTTTCGAGACTTGATTTTCTGTGATCTTGCCAATGTTACGCAATAACGCACCGACTCTGGGTTTCTGGGGTCGGGGCGTTACAGTTGGTATTAGAGTATAGCATCCCGCCTTTTTATCACATAAACTTTCATTACATTATACAAAATTGAGGATCTTTAAGGTTTAGTGTCTTGGAAACCAGGAACTTAAAACATGAAAACATAAAATATTATTCTAAAACACATGAAAGGCTTCTCCTCATGTTAATCCTAGGTTCATTACTGCATCACATAACCTGGGAGCATACATCAAAAGAAAGGGTGAGCAGAAGGCCCAGGAAGGGAAACAAGGGAAACATTTAACATGTGAACTTGAGATATATCAACTATGTCATGAACAAGAACTTTAAGGCATGATAAAAAAATCATGTGGCATATCATAATAAAAATAACATTTTCATAACTTGAAGATGTGGCTACAACATTTAACATAGACAATCATGAACATATCACCAAGGTCCATCCCCAAGGTGTCATTTGAAAATTACCAAGGTTATTCACCAAGGAATCGTGAAAATTGTAATCTCTAGTGGTTACATCATTACCCAATGCATTGGAGCGCTATCAGGGTGCACCCCTAAATTTGCCTTTATTGTCATGTGATCCACATATATCATCATCAAAAATTTCATAAATATCCCATATAGCATAAAATAAATGGGTTTCATTTCATAATCACAACATTTTAAAAACTGCTTTAAAGACACGATCTTTACGTCACTTTAAAACCCACAGAAAAGGAAGGTGGGTCTCATGTATGTAAATCCCAGAATTTAAAATAGAACATTTTGGTATATATGTGAATACCCCTTTATAAGAACGATCTTTGAGTATTCAATTAATAATGTAAAAGAACTTTAGAAAAAGAGAGAGACATTTTGAGACGAAAATTCTGCAGCATAACAGCTATGTTACGAGGTTTTAGAAGGCATTAAAAAGAGAGGGAAAATGGGTCAAACATTCATAAATGACCCATAAAACAGTATATGGACAGAATAAGAAGGATACATGATCATGGTAATGAAATTTCAAGTACATACCATTTTAAATTAAAAACATGGAAGAAAGATAAAAATCAGATTTCTCTTATGAAAGTACGGCAGCCTAACGGCGTTACTTAAACTTCAACAAAAATGATTTGAAAAGATCAAATATGGTCTCTCATCATGTGAACATAAGATTTCAGTATGATATATATAGAGATAATTTCCCAACATAACTAAAAAGGAACTTGAAATACTTGACATGAAAGTAGAACTTTGAAAAGAATGAGAAGGGTGAAAGAATCCCCTAAAAATTTCGGCAGCCTAATGGCGCCACTTAAAACTTCAAAATACGGAATTGAAGAGATAAAATGGGGCCTCTCATCATATGAACATAAGAGTCCAGTATGATAGATATAGAGATCATACCCCAACATAACAAAAAGGAACTTGAAATAATTGACATGAAATTAGAACTTCAAAACGAGAAGGGTGAAGAACCACTTAAAAATTCGGCAGCCTAACGACGCCACTTAAAACTTCAAAATATGGAATTGAAGAGATCAAATGGGGTCTCTCATCATATGAAAATAAGAGTCCAGTATGATAGATATAGAGATCATACCCCAACATAACAAAGAAGTAATTTGAAAGAATTGACATGAAAGTAGAACTTCAAAACGAGAAGGGTGAAGAACCACTTAAAAATTCGGCAGCCTAACGACGCCACTTAAAACATCAAAATAACGAATTGAAGAGATAAAATGGGGTCTCTAATCATATGATCATAAAAGATCAGTATGATAAATTTAGAGATCATACCCCAACATAACAAAAATGAACTTGAAATACTTTACATGAAAATAGATCTTGAAAAATGAAAAGGGAGAAAGAATCTGTTACAAAAATTTCGGCAGCCTAACGGCGCCACTTAAAACATCATAAAACGAAATAATGAGAGTAAGAGGGGATATATCATTATATGAACATGAAAAGGGCAGTAAGAGGAGTATAGAATAACATCCTCCAACATAAGAACATGGAGCATAAAAGGAATGACATAAAAGAGATTACTTGAAATGAAAGAGAGAGGTCGGATCCCTTACCTTAAAACGTGACTCTTGAAACTCAAAGGTTTGGACCTTGAGGGCTTGGGGGCACCTTGGGAGGACTCCTTGGGAGGTAATGAGACCAGAAATTTGTTGGGGAAGAGTGGGGAGTCGAATGGATGAGATGAGGGCTTGGTATTTATAGGGAAAGTGAGGGGACTAGGCATTAATGGCCAAGGGACACCTCACATGTGCTTTTCTCAAACCCATGTGCTCTCCCTTGGCATTTACCATTAAGTGACGCCACATGGGGCCCCAAAAACAATAATTCATCACCCTTGGCCGGCCAACCCTTAAAATATCTCATGACATCATCATGACACAGCTATGATGTCATTAAACATACCGAAACCCTAAAACTGCATTTTTACTATTCACTGAAAATTCAACTTTCTTAGAAAAATCCCAAAATTTCACACTAACCAAATATCAATGCTCTGATTTCAAAAATGATCTCCATTTTATAAAAATAATTTTCTAAATATTTTTAAATTTATTTTTAAATAAATACACTATTCACCGAAAATTCATTTTTTCAGAAAAAAAACCCCAAAAATTACCATAACATAATATCGGTGCTCTGAGTTCAAAAATGAAATCCATTTTATAAAAATAATTTTCTAAATATTTTTAATTTAATTTTTAATTAAAAAACACTATTCACCCGAAAAAAACTAATACTTGAATAATAATTTATGAAACCGTTATTTAACCATTTTATTGAATCACATTACTTAATCAAGGTGCCTAGATTATATTAATACTTTATTTAAGTGAGATTACTAATCTATTTGGACACATTACTAATCCTAATCATAAAATCACTATTCATAATTTACTATTCATCAAAAATTAAGTTGATCTTATTAGTCTCTAAATTTCGTACTTAACATAATTGTAGAAGACCATTTTTCGAAAATCATTACACATTTTAAAATATTTAAGGTTTACACAACCATTTTTAAAATATCATTTTTCTAAAATTCATCAAAAATATGCATATTATATTTATCCGGTCATTTGAAAATTCATAAACTTCATCATAAGAAGAAATCCTGATTTATATTTAAAACAAAGGATTACATAAGGCAGTTACGGTCTCCTTACATAGACCCTTATCACACCAGCATAGGACCTAAGTGTAAGGTGTGCTAAGGTGAGAGAATCCGAGGGAGGCTCGGCCAACATCGCACGAGTAGTAATTTCTATCAGTTTGAACTTCTCGCGAAGGCGATCCCGTTCTAGCTTCACACGATGAAGTTCTGCTTGGGTTTGGTCCAGAGAAAAGCCCAGTGGTGCTACCTCCTTCCCAAGTTCTATTAGATGGGCTTCGATCGGTCCAAGACTACTGGGTGAGGCCATCGAATCTTCTTTCTATATTAATTAACCAAGATTGCTTGTATTTAGAGACAATAGTCAAAACATTTAGTTTGTAGTGGTCATATTGACCAATAATCAAAACCCAACAGTCTCATTTTAATTATACTCATGTTATCAAATGAAACATTTTTGTTGAGTATAAAAATAAAATAAAATAACACATAAAATTAGAAAACAAGATTTATTTAAAATTTCGGGTCGTTACATAGAGGCAGTTTAGTTCCAACCTTGGAAGTTAGATTTAGATATACTATGATTAGAGAACATAGCCCAAAGATAGACTTTGAGGATTAGTATAGAATAACTTTCTAGAATTTTGGTATTATAGAGATTTTTTGAGTTTTCCAAGAAATAAATCCCTGTCTGGATACGAGCAGGTAGAGGCAGCTCTGGCACAGATGTACCTAGGGGTAAAACCCGAAAACACTGCTTTGATCTAGACTCAAACGGGAACTAGTGCATGACAACGGGCCTTGCAACACTCTTGGTTACGACACTCCCGGTGGATATGCTTAGGATAATTATCATTTTCTTTACAAACCATTATTAAGGGTTATGAGTACATACTTCCTCAAGGAAAACAATTTTATGATTATGGATTATATCCATAAATAGTTCAATTTATGTTAAGTATTTTACAAGTATGGAATTATGTATTTTGATTCATAAACTAATCTAGTTTATGCCATTGTTTAGAAATGATGCCTAGTGGAATGAATGGAAATCATATCAATACACGCACTCCATTTAGGGATTTCCCTCCTACTCAAGATAATTATTATGGAGCTGGAGATACAACTGGTGCTGATCAACTTACTACCATACCGGGACAACTTACTCAGGTTATGAATAATAACCTTACTCGTATGGAGCACCCTAATCTGCAACGTGGAGGATCAATGTTAGACCGCTTCATGAGACAACAACCGCCAACATTTATTGGGGGTACAAATCCATTAGTAGCTGAGCAATTGACAAACTCCTCAGAGAAAATATTCCACGCCTTGGGGAGTAGCGAAAGGGAGAAGGTTATCATGGCAGTTTACCACCTCACTGGAGATGCCGATCAATGGTAGTCATTGATTCAAAATACAAAGGAAGATGAAGAAGTATCAAGTATGGAATGGAGAGAGTTCAAAGATCTTTTCTTAGAAAAATACATTCCTTGTGACCATCGAGCAGATATGGAAAGGCAATTTCTGAGACTGAGACAAAAGGAGGATAAGAATGTCACAAAGTATGAGGACAAATTTACAAGGTTAGTGAGGTATGCTATAGATTATATATGTAACCCAAGAGGTAAGATTGATAGTTTCATTGATGGGTTAAATCAATTTCTTCGTTGAGCTTTAGTATCACAATCCTTTTCATCGTACGAAGATATTGTCTCGTGTGCTATCAAGACAGAAAAGGAATTCTCTATGTCTTCTGACAACAAAGTAAAGTAAGAGAAGAAGAGAATGGTCAAAAAATAGATGGATAAAGGGAAAAAGGGAAAGAATGATTTTCCATTATGTGATAATTTTGGGAAGAAACACCCATGTGCTTTCCTAAAAGGAATGAGAGTTTGTTATAAATGTGGAGAAAAAGGTCACCAGGCTCGTGATTGCAGGGGAAAAAAGTGGCTATCAATGTTGAATGCTATAATTGTAGGAAAATGGGGCATTATAAAAATGAATGTCCTAAGCGTCAAGGAATCTTACCTCAGAAAAGGCCAAGGGATCAAGGCCAAGCTTATGTTTTTGCTACAGATGAAGTTGAATAATTAATATATTTGTGTTTTTTGAATCAAGGATTATATTCTGGTTATAAGAATAATGTTATATATAAGGATTGTACTAAAGTAATTGTTGTTTTCATTAAGGTTTTAATATGATGAAGGTCATCATATTTTAGTATGTGACAATAAGAGGAACTTTACTTTGTTTGAGGAATCTGATGATACAATTGATTTTAGAATTTAAAGACCTTTTAGAGAAATTCTGGACAGTGGTATTTTGGATAACTATAATGGTTGGAATGATTTAAGTTGAACTTTGGATAGTATTGTTTAAGGTTAAAACATTTCTGAAGATTATTTTTGGAATATTATAATACTATAGTTTTAGGAAAATGAAAACTTGTAGGGTGGGGCATAACCCGTCGCGTCGGACAAAGATGCAGGAATCAAACCCACAACCATAGTGCGACATGCCTTTATTACCTACCACTAGCCTACAGGAAGTCCCTGGTTATTAAAAAATAGTTTTCCTAATCTAAATGGTATGTGGTAATATTTGGAACCTTATACAATTAGGATAAATAGAATATTTTTGAATTCTATTACCTTTTAGAGTGAAAGATGGGTTTGTGGTAAAAATTTATTAAAGAATGAAAGTCTACAAGACAAGTATGTATATTCCCTTAAGTTCTTAGTAAATCTCCTAAATAAATTCCTCAACTTTATAAAAGGTAACTTAAAACAAAAACGTTGCCGGTTAACTTTTCCAACTGGGGATTCAACGATCATTTAACCAATCACAAGTTTGTGATTTTCTTGTGGTTAACTTTCTCCTAATCTTGTTTTCTACAACTCTCCATCAGACCTTGATGGTTTGTTTCTCCTCCATATCCATATTTTCATAGAATCCTAGTATGGGCTATCTCGAGTGACCTTTGTACTTCTCTTTCTTTCTTTTAATGTTATATTCTTATTAACCCTATTTCTGATGTGGGTTTTCCACAAAGGTATTTTCTATTTTCAACCTTCTATTTTCAAAGAAAAATTTCAAATTCCGAGGATGCAATTTATTGAAGGAGGGGAGAATGTAACACCCCGAGCTTCCACGATATGCCTCTCTTTCAATAATGCAATAGCTTGCCTTGTACACAAGTTCGAGTTCTAACACACCGCGACTAATCAAATTAGCCGTTATGAATAGTAATACCTAATTTTTAAAATTATTGAAATTTTATATTTCAAAATGGACTTCATTTTTGTATTCATAATATCGAAATTATCCTAAGTTGAATTTTTTGTAATTTTCTGAGAACTTTCAATTTTTTATAAATAGTGAAAAATTCTTAAAACAACTTTTTTAATACAAATAATTTATAGTGATAAATTATACTATGGAGTGGTTTTAGATTATAATTAGAATATATTTTTACCATTTCATCTAATGGTGTTCATTAGAATTAATTTCACTTTGAAATTGGACATAAACAACTGTCAATCTTTTGATATATATTGTTTCTTAAAAACACGCTATTTGTTGTGACAGCGGGAATTAATTATAAACATAATTAATGCAGCTTATATGTTTGTAATTTTGTAAAATAGACATCAATTTTGAATTCGGAATATCAATTATAGCTTAGAGTGAAATTTTGGCATTGTTCTGAAAAACTTCAATTTTTGATGAATAGTGAAACCACTAAGTGGTAGTTAAAAAACTGATTTTTCATTTAAATGAAGCATTACCACTTCTGTGATTTGATTTTCAAAAATCCGACATAAATGGTTGTCATTAGGAAGTAAAATGTGTTTGAATGGGATTAAAATAATTTTTAGGTGAATAGTAACTTTTAAGTTTAATTAATCACGATTAAAGCTAATTAGTGAAATTTAATGTAAAAATGATATTATAAAAATATGAAAATAACTTTACACATGTCCTATTTCTATTGGATGAGTCATGGACGACCAAGACAATCCATGGGTCAACTTTGGGACCCCATGGAGCCACATTGGTAGGAAAATGACATTAAAAACCTTTTATTTAATGTTAAAATAAAAATGTCACAAACATGAGTTGTTTTACAAAACTTTTTTTAAATGGGGTTATACAAGTCATATTTTTTACTATAAATATTAATTAGAAATATAAAACGATTTCCTACATCATGATATTTTTTTATAATTTTTAGACATTAAATAAATTAAATTATTTATGACACCATGATGATGCAGTGATTACCTCATTAATTAATGATTTAAATAAAATGAAAGGATAATGTAAAATATAAGACTTACACTTGTCCAAAGCCTATTGGATGAGTATATTTCGAACCCTTATCACCTTATCCTTGAAACATAATAGTGTGATACCTTTAAAATCGGAAACTCATTATATAATAAAGTAACATTTCATTATATTCCAAGAGTGCCCCTCCTCTCCTCTTATAAAAGGCCCCCACCACTACCACCTTTTTCACACCTTCAAAGCCTTTTGGCTCGGCCAAACACTAACAAAATACTCTCTAAACTTACCTATATTACTCCTAGAAGCCTCACTTTTGGCATAAGTCTTCCCAAAGAATCCTTTGGATCAAATCAAAAAGAGTTACCCAATATTAAAGGTAGTGTTTTCTCTTGTGTTCTTATGTTTTATTTTGCTTCTCCCACCCCCTAAACAAATTTTATTCATTTATTTTGTAAAAAAACCAGTATCATCAATATAATATGATGTTTTTATGATAATTATTTGATTTACACTTACACACACCTTCGTCTAATGATTAAAGAACATACTGTTTCTGTTGGTGGCGAAATACTACCTCATGAAACGATGATTGTTCAATATTCTTTTAACACCTCTAATGGTGGCCATTTTGATGACACTATTTTCATATATGATATATATATTTTGTTTATGTTTTCCTTATGATTCTGTATTTCTCATTTATGGAATACTTTATGATTTCCATTATGGGTAAGCGCGATAATTTCATTTTAGGAAGTGCGGATTACCGCCCCCTCAAAGTGATTTGAATCGTTAATGCCATATGTGGGATGTATAAAGGATGGAGTAAATGGTATTATAAATTATATTATACAGGAATTATATTATACCTTTATATAATTATAACTTCATTCCATTAAATACGAAATAGAAATGAAAGTAGCGTTCATGCATACGTACGGCTTACCGTCTCCATGAAGGGTGCATTTCATTTCTTACCTCTAAATGTTATGTAATATTATAAATGAATGTATATAATGGATATATATGATGTATATGATATCTACATCATGAATATAATTATGGATATAATTGAAATTTTACCACATGAACAAAGTGTAATTATAAGGAGTTTCTTTTTGACTCAAGTACCTAAGATCGACAAAATGACCGTTATAAACTTAAATAATTACATAATGTTCATGACATGGTAATAAGTGATATAAAAGGAATAATGAACTTGAAAAAGGTTCTTAAGAAGGTAGATATTAACTCTAGTTTATTATTCAGCAGGTTAAAGAATGGTCGAGTCAAGTCGGACACGAGGTAAGGGAATTTCTTAACCAAATTTCCATTCTTTGGGTTAATCTCCTACTTTCAAATTATGTCATGATATTATTATGTCCTATATTGTATTTGTACTTTATTTATGTGTACATATAGTAAATACACATAATAGATCTATTTTATTAAAAAAAATAATCTTGGTAAAGACTTCGTCTCAATCTCCTTTCATTGAGGCATATTTTGTGTTATAAAAAAATTTCCATTATACAGTGTATAACCCCCTTTGAATTTTACTTTTATTCAAAAGGAATATTTTTATATGAAGCGTTTTTACTAAACAACAAAAGGAATTCTTTTTCTTACATATGCGGCGACAACGACTTCTCCTCTACAGTGACTATTATTTGAGTTTCGACTTCCTCTATAAGCCATAACTTGTTTTTAAATGAAAAATAAATACCATGTTTTATAATTCTTATATTTTGGTATTGAAAATGGTTTTGATAAAGTTTTTATTATATCAATGTGTTGTATTGATATCTTGTGATTGATGTGTGGAAATCTTATGTTTCCTTTATGCATGTTTTATGTGATACAATTATGTTATGGTTTATGAGATGTTTAAACCTGTTCATATGAGGAATGCATTGGACTTAATAAGTGACGGGTGGAGCCCGCTATAGCTCCTCTATGCATCGGTAGGTCTCATGAGACAAACTAGTGTCTTGGCACGAGGCCTTGAAAAAATATTATTTGTGGTCTTGGCACGAGGCCTTGGCTAAGTGGTTATGATAGTCTGGCATTATGCATTCCATCATTATAAAAGTGGTTATTGATATTTCATGTGATTATTCGACTAGTAGAATATCCATGTGAGTAAGTAAATGGAATTATTTAATTTTATTTTTTCCATATTATGCTGAAGTTCACGTTTAAAAAGTATTTTGTTTTAGTTATACATTGCCTTAAATGTTAATGTTTATTTATGAAAGCTTCCGCAATATTGTTATCCTTACTGAGCATCTGAGCTCACCCCTTTCAATGTTTTAATATTTTCCAGGATGTGAAGAAGTATTTTATGAATGACTTGCAAGGATAGTCAGAAGAGGATATGAGTGTGGACTATGGAGACTTTTTTATTCTAGTTTTTCACTTTATGATGTAATGTAGCATTTATGAATGTATCTAGTGTTTCCAAGGCTACTAAACTAATTAGTCTTTCGAGACTTGATCTTTTGTGATCATGCCAATGTTACGCAATAACGCACTGACTCTAGGTAACTGGGGTTGGGGTGTTACACCCATCATCCAATAAAGTTCCTGAAACATTATATGAAAAAATATTACAATATATGAATTGTGTGTTCTAACTTCCCTTCCTTTTATAGATGAGATGTTATGATCAAGAACAATTGAGTTCCAAGAGGCTGATGTGAAGACCACCAAAATTGAGAAGTTAATCAAGGATCTATATTAGATACAATTGAATGTATAATTCCATTAAACATAGACACTTATCCTATTTATATTTTTCCAAATACTTTATAGTGTTGAACTCTCTAATAGGGAGAAAATATTTATACTAGGTGAGTCGATCCACATTCACCAAAACAACATCATCCATCAAAAATCTTCTTGGTATACCCATGAAAAATTCCATTGGAATTTTTCCCAATTCCATATGGGTTTATGTATATACTGTGGCATAACTACTGGTTATTGAGGACCTAATTTACATATTCACAAGTTTGGTATTTCATCATATAATCAGCAATTTTGTATATCATACTTGACAATAGAAATGTGCTCTCATTCCTTTATACATTTTTTGAATACCTAGACGAATAGAACATTTTGAATGGTGATACACCAAAACAATATATTCCAAGAATGAATGAGGGGGTAGAATTTTATTTAAAATATTTAATGAGAAGTTTGGATCCTCTCTCCAACCATCATAAGTGTAAGGAAACAACCTCAATTTCCAAGAGCCAGCGCCTTATTTTATTACATTGGCATATAATCAGGGAATATGAATCCCAAATGACTGATTAGTTTATTATCATTGGATAAAGGATACATACATATGTTAAACATTACAACTTGAAAAGTAAATATAACATATAAGTTTTATTGGGAATATCCACAACTATAAGTTTATCCTTACAGGTCATTTATAATAATCTTCTTCATATCCTAAGAAGATAAAACATAAGAAAGGGGTGAGGTCAAATTCGTTGTAAGAGTAAGAAATACTAATAAGATTACATAAACACTAACATTAGTCATGGTGAATAATTGAAATCACATGCCTCTATAAATAATAAACAATAACACATTATGGAAAGAATATGAGCTGAGTAAATAAAAGCATAATAAAACATAATTATGGGTATTATATTAGTTGAATAACCACATGAAATTTTAATTACTAGATTCATAATGAGGGAAGTAAATATGTCAGACATTCTTAAAAATACCATCATGGCCTCAGCTAAGACGTCGAAAAATGATTAAGGCCTCAGCCAAAACCATATCTAAAAATTGGAAAAGCCTTGAAATAGTCTTTATCTATTGGTCTCATGAGACCTATGGATGCATCAAGGGGATATATCAGGCCCCACCCATCACACAATAATTCCAATTCATTCTTAATATGAGTAGGGATAAACATAACAACATATACATTCATATTGAAACTAACATATGAAATGTAAATAACTTTCCTCGAACATTAAGCTTACACAGTAACCATTCAGATTAAATTGCTGAATGGTTTTAGGATAGCACATCAAAAATAAAACTATTAATAAACCATTCAATTAAATATGTTATATTATATCACAAATAATAATCAAAATTTTTGTTTAAATATATGAAGATAATCTTATAAAATCATTGAGTAATTCTTGGAATATGTACTCTTTTACTTTGAAAAGAAGAGTTCATTTGGAAAGTAATTTGTATAAAACCAGAATTTAAGTAAGATTTTATTTATCTAATAAAATTAGTGATTTAATAAAGATAATGGATGCTAAAAACATATTATATATTTACCTTGAAAATAGGTAAGAATTTGAGAAATTCCCTTGAAAACAGGCTTCTTTTTCAGAATGAATTTTTAAAGTTCTCTTTTTAAAATGTGTGAATCCCCATAAAATAAAGTAGGATTATAGATAGTAACTATAGATAAAATATTTACCCATAATATATGATAATTTCATGATAAAACATATAAACAAAATTGAGGTAAGTAGACAATAAAAGTATCCTGAATGAAAATGGAGGTTTGGGTGAAAAAACCCTTACATTATGTCCAAATGTTCCTTTATTGACTGTATGATCATGAGATATGAAATTAGAATAATTAATAACATAATATATAACAAATTATACAATTATTTAGTTTATTAAATTTTTTTATTTCATTAATATCCGTATTTGTATGTCATAATATTGAATTTTGTTATTTCGGAGTGTTCGTTTTCTTGATTTTCATAATGCGTTCACTTGTTTTTAAGTAATGGAGTTCATGTGGAATTGATGTAAATGTACATATTATTTATGGACATAAGTAGTAGATAATGGTCATTTATATTATTTTTTACATGGAATTATTATGTATCACTAGATGAAATATTAATGATGATCACTTAGATTATATTAGCAAAATTTTGATCATTAAGAACTAGTTTGGTCATATGTTTTAATATTTTTTTTACATATAATAGTTCATGAAAATTAAATAGGTTATAATAAAAATATTATATCATGTTTCAACCATAAAAATGGTTTCATGTCTATTTTATAAATTATGGAATTTCAATATTCACAAAAAATTCATGTATTTCATAAGAAACCAAAAAATTCACCATAACCATAATTCGATATTTAGAATTCAAAAATGAACTCTATTTTTTGAAAATAACATAATAAATAGAATTAATTTAATTCTTAAATAAAATAATAATTTTCTTTAAAAACAAAAATTTAAAAACTATATTTCGTTTTATATCACATTGAAAATTTAATAAAGATTACAACTTTAAGATAATAAAATAATGATATGAGTAACTATTCATCAATTTCCCTTTCTTCCCAAATCTTATAACACCCTTCTGTTGAGATACATTCAAGAAAACATGATTCCCACTTAAAAATATAAATCCTTTATTCAATTATTGTCATATGTCTTTTGTATACTTTGAGCTGCTTTGATATGTCCTTGAATAGTATTTACCTTCACTGTTGTTTCCTCCTCAATATCTGGGCCCACAAACTTCCTTTCCCCAACTTCATCCCAACATATTGGTGTACAAAATCTCATTCCATACAATGCTTCATATGGTGCCATTTGAATACATGAATGGAAACTATTATGGTATAAAAACTCCAGTAAAGGTAAATATGGATCCCAAAAGCCTTGAGAGTCAATTAAATATGATCTCAACATGTCCAATAAGGTTCTGACTGTCCTCTCTGATTGATCGTTAGTTTGAGGGTGAAAATAAATTCTCAAACAAATATCAATTTTAAATATTTATGAATACTTTTCCACAATTTAGATGTATGTCATGGGTCATGATCAGAAAAAATTGAGAGAGGTTCTCCATGATGTCTCAAAAGTTCCTTGATATAGAGTTGAGATAGATGATTCAGTGGAAAATATTCCCTTATAGTGACGAAATGTTAATATTTCGTAAGCTAATCCACAATCACCCATATTAAGACATTATTTCTTGAATTTTTGGGTAATCCAGTGACTAAATACATGGTGATTTCATCCCATTTACATGTAAGAATAGGTAGAGGATGCAAGAATCCTCTAGGATGTTGTCATTTAGCCTTCAGTTGTTGATAGACTAAACATCTTCATATATAATCTGAAATTTCCCACTAAATGTTATCCCACCATAAATGATCCTTCAAATATCAATACATCTTAGTGCTACTAGGATGCATGGAGAAATTCTATCTTAGGAAATCATCCAATAACTCCCTTTTAAGCTCTGGTATAGCTGTAACATAATGAATCTTACCAAATTTCAGAATTCCATATTCATATATGAAGTTAGCCAACTTACCCTATTTCACAAC
The DNA here is from genome assembly GCA_963277665.1 of Viscum album. Taxonomy (NCBI): domain Eukaryota; kingdom Viridiplantae; phylum Streptophyta; class Magnoliopsida; order Santalales; family Viscaceae; genus Viscum; species Viscum album. The sequence goes on along the minus strand of OY728166.1, from coordinate 74,018,568 downwards.
ATTAATTTTATTTTGTGGATTCTCATCATTAGGATAATAGATTTTAATCCTTTCAAATAAATACAGTTTGGAATAAAATGAAAAAGTAATTATGTTTATCCTTCTTTGATAATTCCCGTATCCATTCTCACAAGATCTATATAGAAAGGATCCATACCAATCAACTATTTTTGAGAACTCCTTGATCTATCCTACTCAAAGCATCTTCTACCTTATTTTCCTTTCTTGGGAGGTAGTTTATGGTACAGTCATGATAATTGAGTAGTTCATGCCATCACATTTTCTTCATATTCAGTTCTTTTTTTGAGAAGATATATTTCAAACACTTGTGATCCATATATATCTCACATCTTTCACTATATGTACCGTGTCTCCATATTTTTAGATCAATGATCAAAGTAGCTAACTAAAGATCATTAGTATGATAGTTTTGTTCTTGAATTTTTAACTTCCATGATTCATAGGAAATAAATCTATCATTTTGTATTAGGACACAAACAATTCATTTCTTTGAAGCATCAATACAGATCACAAACCCATCATTTCAGTATGGTAGGATTATAATCATAGAATTCACGAATCTTCTATTAATTTCTTCAAAACAGTCCTCAAATGTTTTCTTCGGTACAAACATAACCATTTTACATGTAATATTGTTCATTAGGTTGGATAAATGAGAAAATTTGTGAAAGAAATTCCAATAATAAACTACCAAACACATAAAAATACATAAATCTATTATGTTCGTTAGAGTAGGCCATTCTTTCACTGGATTCATCTTCGTAGGATCGACAGATATTCCATCCATAGAGACAATGTGGGCAAGAAAGGAAATTTATTGATGAAAAAAATTCACACATTCTAAAGTTCCTATATAATTCATTTTTTATAAGAGTCTTCAAAATAGTGCACAAGTGATTTTCATGATCCTAATAGATTTTGGAGTATACTAAGATATCATAAATAAATACCACCAAAAATTCATTAAGATATTGTTTGAAAACTTTATTCATTATTTCCATGAAAAAAGAGGGTGAATTAGTCTATCCAAAAGGAATTATTGTAAACTCTTAATTCCCATAACTAGTTTGAAATGTAGCCTTTGGAATATCTTTCTTCTTCACATGCAACTGATGATATCCGGATCATGGTTCATTCTTCAAAAAATATTGGGATCGTTGAAATTCATCAAATAAATCGTCAATGCGAGGTAAGGGATACTTGTTTTTTATTTTTATATCATTGATCTCCCTATAGTCAATTCAAAACGTCATAGATCCATATTTGTTCTTAATGAAAAAATATGTGCTCCCCATGGAGAAACACTAGGTTGAATGATTACTTTATCACTAAATTCATATAGCTGTTTATTAAGTTCCAATAACTCCACAATGGCCATTATATAAGAGGTATTTTATATGGGACATGAATCAGAAACTAATTCAATGGAAAAATAAATTTCCAGTGCTGGAGGATGTCCAGGTAAATCCTCTAGAAACAAAAAAACATATTCTTGTACAATAGTTACGTCCTCTATCGGAACATTCGCTTACACACCCATAGTTATTTCATTCCCGTCCTCCCCAATAATTGAATTAAGTAGATCTACTGGGTGTGGATCCAGATGATAACCATATAGTGATGTTTATGCCCTAAAAATAATGGATTCTATATCGTCATAAAAAATTGCAACCTCATTCCGCATACAAAAAATTTTCACATCATGGTTTGAAATAAAATACATAATGAAGATTATATCAAATTCATTCATGGTTATAATAATAAAATAATCAAATAAATAACGTTTATATACTGTAATGGGTACTTCCTGACACAACTTTGATGCAATGATACTTCACTTACAAGTTTTAACTGACAATTGCTTTATTAAATCAAATTGGAAATATCTAACTTTATTTGAAAACTGGGAATATATGAAATAAGAAGATGATCCAAAATAAAATAAATCATTCTCTAGGATTTAGAAAATGATTAAATTACTTTCCAACACATCATTATTAACTTCAAAATTAGCACTTGTGATTGCATAAGCTTGTACCTCGTCCCTTGTACAATTATGTGGCATATTTCCTTAACGCTTTGGAAAATCATCAGTATAGTTTCACATTTCTCTACAATTATAAAATTTAACATTAATAGATTATTTCTTCACCTTGAAATCACAAGAAATATGGAATTTTTATCCACATTTGTCGCATACTCCTTTTCCATTTAAGTGGGCATAAGGTGTTTCTTTTCACAATTTTCACAAGGTGGAAATTCAACTCTTCCCCTCTTCCACATTTCCTTATTTCATTTTGTAGTGTTTTACACAACCCTATTATTCTTTTTATTTACATTAATGTAATAATACTTATGGAATTCCTTTTCTATCTTGATAGAACATGAAACTATATCTTTATATGATGAGAAACTCTGGGAGACCACTACCCATCAGAGGAACGACTTTAGGCCATCAAATAATCGATCAATATTTCTCCTAGAATTTTGTTTGTAGTCCAAAACTTTCCTTACTATCCTTGGGAAGGTGTCATCATAATTTTCAACATTCTCATCTTCCTTTTTCCAAAAATTTAAAAATAGCCTTTCCATATCCCTTATTGTTCATGAGGAATGTTTTTCTCTAGGAATATTTCCATGAAATCCCTCCATTCAATCCCTTCTATCTGTTCTTACTATTTTTTTTGGATTAACGACCAACAAATGATCCACATGTCTTGGTAAAAGAAAAATTTCCATTACTACCTTTTTTCTTTTGTTACATCCCAAAGAGAGAAATATATTCTCTAGGAAACTTATCCACCTATCAACTAAAAATGGGTTTTTAGTCCCATTGAATGATGGAGTCTATTGACATATAATGTGATCTAACATAGATCCTCCATGTGGTGGATCTGTATTCTCTATAAGGTTATGATTATTTTTCATAAACTGAGTAATTTTCCCAATTATAAGATTCTCCGCACTAGTTACAGATTTAGATCCAACATCATTATCTTGTATCAGAGGTAAATTCCTATATAGAATATGCGTGTCCATGTAGTTTATATTTCATTAACTAGGCACAAATTCTAGATAATGGAATACACTAGATTATGTTATAGATCATAAGGTATAATCTTATCTTAGAAAAATAGATAGCATAAATTGAAATTCTATTCATGGCTAATCCCATTATCATAAAAATGGATTATTTGGGGAAATATTTACATTTAAATCCATCATAATGGATTTTAAAGAAAATGTGAATTAACATAAGAATATCCCCAAGGAGGGTAAAACCTCATGCACAGTAAGGCCCGTTTTTGTGTACCAAGATACCCCGAGTCAAGCCCAAAAATCCTGGTTAGAGTTTTCACTCCTAGGTACATCTATGCCTGAACCACTCCAATGTGTATTATCTATATAGAGATGTATTTTCTTAAAAGATACACAAAATCTATTTCTTATCCAAATACTATGATGTTATGGTATGTTTATCCTCAAAAACTATCTTAGGGATTTTCCCTAATCTAGATTTTCTAAATCTAGTTTTCTATTTTTCTACTAAACTTTCTATGAAATCAACTATAAGGACCCTACCCTAGTTTCCTAGAGCTGATGAATTATTTTATTACATTGGCATGTAAACAAGGAATATGCATCCCAAAGGACCTAGTAGTTTAGTAGCATTGGAAACAAGAGACACACATAAGTTAAACATTACTACTTGAAATGGAAGGACAACATAGAAGTTTTATTGGGAACATCCTCAAATATATGTTAATACCTTTAGGTCATTCATAATAAACTTCTTCATGTATTGAGAAGATAAAACATAAGAAATGGGTGAGCTCAAATGCTCACTAGGAGTAATCAATAATATAGAAGTCAACATTAACAGAAACATTTGGCATGGTGAATAATTGAAAACACATTCCACTACAAATAATAAACTTGAACACATTGTGGCAGGAAAATGAGATATGTACATAATGCCATAATAAAACATAATCATGGGTATTCTTCTTGTAAAATAAACACCTGAAATTTCAATTACGAGCTTCATAATGAGGGATGTGCATGTGTGAGTCATTTTGAAACCTAATATCAAGGATTCATCTAAGACATCTAAAAACGATTAAGGCCTAAGCTGAAACCATATCTCAAAATGGGCAAGGCCATAACCATGTCCATATCTATTTATCTCATGAGACCTACCGACGAATCAAGGTGCTATATAGGGACCTAACCATCATATAATAAGTGAAATGAATTCATAATATGAGAGAGGATAATCATAAAAACATATACATTCATATTGAAACTAACATATGAAATTTAAATGACATTCCCCGAACAATAAGCTTAAACACAAATAATTTAGAGTAAATTAGAAAATGGTTTTAGGATAGCACATATAAAATAAAAATATTCATAAACCATTCAATTAAATATTTTATATGATATCATACATAATAATCAACAAGGGTGTTTAAATATATAAAGATACTATTATAAAATCATTGTGTATTTCGTGAGAGAAATACTATTTTACTTAGAAAAAAAGAGTTCTTTTGGAATGTAATTTTTATAAAAAAATAATTGATATAAAATAGTATTTTAATAGTAAAATCAGTGATTTTAGAAATATAATGTATGCATAAAATAGATTATAGAGTTCCCTTGAAAATATGTAAGAATTTGAGAAAATCCATTGAAAACAGACCGGTATTTTGAAAAGAAATTTAGAAGCTCCCTTTAAAAAATGTGTGACTGCTGAGAAAATAAATTCGGAATATGGTTGGAAAACACACACATATATATCACTAAACCCTATTTTTTGAGAATTTTCTAATAATACATAAGATCTTCATTGAGGTATGTAGACAATAAATGTAACAAAAATGAAAATGGAGTTTGGGGTGAAAAAACCCTTACCTTAGGACTGTATGTTCCACTCCTGACCTTATATTCTGAGAATATGAAATTAGACTAATTATTAACTTAATTAAGAACCTATTAGATGATTATTTATTTTATCATAATTTTTTAGTTCATTTATCCCCTTCTTGATTTGTTATAATATTTAATTATGTCATTTTGGAGTGGTAGTTTTCTTGATTTTTATAATCGGTTCCCTTATTTTTTAGTAATGGAATTCATGTGGAATGGATATAAATAATCATGTTATTTATGAAAATCCATAGGCAATAATGGTCCTTTATATCATTTTTTCACATATAATTAGGTTGAATCATTATATTAAATAATAATTATGGTCACTTAGATTATTTTAGCGGGATTTTGATTATAAAGAATTAATTTGGTCATATTATTTAATATTATGTACATATACTGGTTCCTAAATATTAAATAGGTTATAATACACATATTATATCCTAATTCACCCATATAAATTGTTTCATGACCATAATTGAAGAGGAAATTGTTGAACGTAACTTCGTCGTCCATGAAGGTTGTAAATTGGCACATCACGTATGATGATTTTGTTTATAAAATAAAATTGAGAGGTTAAGGATATTGATGAAGGTTATACCATTAACATGGTATAATTATAGTTTATAAATGATACTAGATTTATCATGGTCATTTGTATAGATGAGGTGAGGAGATGATAATAATATCAATGAACATGAAATGAAATCGAAAGAAATAGAATGTGAATTTACCTCTTGAATCCACCTCCTTGAGAATCTCGTTACGGGAAGGGGGTTTGGGTCATTTAGCAAGACCAAGAGAGTCCTGATGTAGGGAGTGACTAGAGAAGGGTATATGGGAAGAACATTTAGGTTCTTCACGTCCTAGTAGAGTGAAAGAGGAGAGAGAGTGCAGGAGGGGTTATAGTGGAGGATAAGAGGGTTTTCCGATCATTTTACTCATTATTTTATTATTTTTCCAAAGAAAACAAATATTATTTATTATTGGGACCAAGAATAGTAATATGTTCAGGTGAGTTTGAAACAATGGTCATTTACATCAGCCATGAACCAAGCATGATGAAAAAATTCACTTATTTAGCATATTTTGTAAATTATCGAATTTCACTATTCCCCAAAAAATTCATGTATTTCATAAAAATCCCAAAAAACTACTCGAACCATTTTTTGTTATTTAGAATTAGAAAATAAACTCCATTTTTTATAATGATTTTCTTAATATGAATAATTTAATTTTTAAATAAAATAATTTTTTTTCTGAGAAATTACAATTTAAAAACTTTAATTCGTTTTATATCACATTGAAAAATTAATCAATATCATATCCTTAATACAAAAAAATAATACATATGATTAAATATTAATAAAGTTCATATTAATATTCATAATAGAATTTTACTATTCACCAAAAAATATGTTTTTCTTATTAGACCCTAAATACCTTACTGAATGTTGCCGCATGTGTCAGTTTTTCGGAATTCAAAACACAGATTTGAAAAAATTAAGTTTACTAGCTAGGTTATAATGTAGAGGTGTGTTGTAGAGACTAGGTGTTTCATGTATTCAATATTAAATTTATTTGCAAAAATTTTGGTGTGCTAAATTTTCCACTCCTTACAAAAAATTCTTCCATGAAATTACTAGAAAGTGACCACAAAAAATGTTTTGGGTAGTTCTTCATCCTTAGCTCCCTAGGCTCCCATGTTACCTCCTAGATTTTATAATTTTTTCATAGTATCTTTACTATTTGAGTCGCCTGATTTCACAAAACTTGTTCTTTAGTGTCCATAATCCGGATAGGTTCTTTATAGTAAGATAGGTTAGGTTCACATTCTATACCTTTAGAAGTGAAGACATGCATTGGGTGTGGCATGTACATTGTCTTCATTGAGAAATAGAACTCATTTTGTAGTTTAGACAGGCTTGGTATCATATCCAAATGATATGCAACATATCAAATTCTCTCCAAAATTTCCAAAGGGCCTATGTACCTAGGGATCCCTTTCCCCTTATTCCCAAATCTTATAACACCCTTTCATGAAGATACTTTTAGGAAAATATTATCTCCCACTTGAAACTCCAAATCCATTATTTGATTATTATCATATGTTTTTTGTTTTCATTGAGATGATTTTATATGGCCTTTAATAGTCTTTACCTTCGCTGTTGTTTTTTCCATAATATCTGGGCCCACAATCTTCCTTTCTCTAACTTCATCCCTACAAGTTGGTGTATGACATTTCTTTCTGTACAATGCTTCATTTTGTGACATTTGAATACTTGAATGGAAACTATTGTTGTAGTAAAACTCCACTAATGGTAAATATTGATCCCAAATACCTTTAATGTCACATGAATATGATATCAACATATCCTCTAAGGTTTGGATTGTCCTCTATGATTGCTCCTCAGTTTGAGGGTGATACGTAGTACTCAAACGAAGCTTAGTATCCAAATATTGCTGAAGAATATTCCATAATATTGATTTAAATAATAGATCAAAATTAGAAACAATTGAGATAGGTGCTCCATGAAGTCTTAAAACTTTATTGATATAGAGTCAAGCTAGGGGATCTAGTGGAAAATTATTTCTTATAGTGAGGAAATGTGCAGATTACGTAAGTCGATCCACAATTACCCATATTTCATCATTCTTTCTTAGCATTTTTGGTAATCTAGTGACAACACCCATGGTGATGTCATACCATTTCCATGTAGTAAAAGGTGGAGGTTTCATGTCTCCACTAGGATGTTGTCATTATTCCTTCACTTGTTATCAGACTAAACGTCTCGATACACAATCCACAATTTCTATCTTCATGTTATCCCAACAGAAATTATCCTAAAAATTTCTATACATCTTAGTGCTACCAGGATGTATAAAGAAATTAAAACTATTGGCATCAACTAATAACTCCATTTTTAGATTGTGTATAATTTTATCACAAAGAATCTTCCAAAATTTTATAATTTTATCTTCACATACGAAGTCATCCAACTTCACCTCCTTCAAAAAATTAATTTTCTTTTGAAGGTTCTCATCACTAGGCTAAGTGATTTTAATCCTTTCTAAGATGAAGGTTGGGAAACCAAATGAAAAAGTAGTGATGTTTCTCCTTAATTGATAATTCCTATTTACATCCTCACTATATCCATATTCAAAGGATCTTTGTTAATCCAAATTTTGTTAAGAACTCCATGATCCTTCATGATCAATGAATCAGCTACCCTATTTACCTTTCATGTGTGGTAGTGTGTGGTACATTAATAATCATTGAGTAGTTCTATCCATCACCTCTACTTCATGTTGAGTTCTTTTTGTGAGAAGATATAATTCAGACTCTTGTGGTCCTTATATATCTCTCATCTTTCACCATAGAGATAGCATCTATATATTTTTAGAGAAAAGATCATAGTAGTTAACTCAAGATCGTGAGTAGGATAGTTTTGTTATGAATTTTTAACAGCCTTGATGCATAGGAAATAACTATATCATGCTACATAAAAACACAACTAGTTCCTTTATTTTATTTATCTCTATTTATAACAAACCCATAATTCCCCAATGGTATGGTTAGGATCAGAGAATTCACTAATCTCCTCTTCAATTAATTGAAACAGTCCTCACATTATTTTTTCCATATGAACATAACCACTTTGTCTATAAGATTGGTCATTGGGTTGGCTAAACGAGAAAAGTTGTGAATGAAACTCTGATAATAACCTGCTAAATAGATAAAACTAAATACCACATCTATGTTCATTGGAGTAGGCCATTATTTCACAAACTTTTTCTTCATGGGATCAAAAGATATTCCATCCTTAGAGACAATGTGGAAAATAAAGGAAACTTCTTGAAGGAAAAATTCACACTTGATAGACATCCCATATAATTCATTTCTTTAAATATTTTTATAAATTGTGTAGAAGTGATTTTCCTGATCCTCATAGATTTTAGAGTATTCCAAGATATCATCAACAAATACCACCACATATTCATCAATATATTCCTTGAAAACTATATTCATTTGATCCATGAAAATAGAGGCTGCATTATTTTGTCGAAAAGTCATTACTATAAACTCGTAATGCCCATATTTGGTTCGAAATATTGTCTTTGTAATATCTTCCTTCCTCACACAAAAATGATGATATCAAGATTGAAGGAAAATCATCTAAAAATATTACGTTCCCTGAGTTTGATAATATAAATCATCAATGTGTTGTATGGGATACTTTTTCTTTATTGTTATAGCATTGATCTCCCTATAGTCAATGAAAAACCTCATAGATCCATCTTTATTCTAAAAAAACAAGGGATGCCCATAGAGAAACACTATTGTGAATAAATACTTTATCACTAAATTCCTCTTCTTATTTAACTAGTTCCACTAACCCCATAATAGACATTATATAAGGGGTCTTTGATTTGGGCCTTCAATTAGGAATTATGTCAATGGAAAACCCAATTTATTAATCTGGAGGATGTCAAACTAAATCCTCTTGAAACACATCAACATATTCTTTCACTATAGGTACATCCTCTATCATAACATTCCCTTACTCATCCTTAGTTATTGCATTCCCTTCCTCCCCAATAATTGAATTCAGTAGATCTACTAGTTGTGGATCTAGATGAGAATCAAATGGTGATGTTTCTGACCTAAAGATAAGGGATTCCATATCATCCTCAATAATTGTTACTTATTTCTTCTTACGATTACCTTTCACATCATGGTTTGAAAACCAAATCATAATGATGATTATATCAAATTCCATCATTGGTATGATAATAAAATATGCAAATAAAGCTTGTTTATATGCCATAATTGGGACGACCTGAAAAAACATTGTTTCAATGATACTTCTCTTAGGAGTTTAGACTAAAAAATCCCTTACTAAAAAAATTTGGAAAAATCTAATTTTCTTAGAAAAATGTAAATATACGAATGAATGTGATGATACAGAATCAAATTAATTATTGGCTCTATTTGTGGAAATGATTAAAGTACCTTCCAGCACATCCTTAGGAACTTCAATATCAGCAGTTGTGATCACATAAGCTTATCCCTACTCCCTTGGCCTTTTGCATTGCATGATTCCTTAATGCATTGTATAATCATTAGAATATTGTCCCATCTCCCTAAAATTATAACATTGGACATTAATATATTATTTATTCCCCTTAAAATGACCTAAAATGTAAATTTTCTATTTACATTTAGAGTATACTCTATTTCATTTTAAGTAGGCACCAGGGTGTTTCCTTCCACAATTATCACCGGGTTAAAATCCAACTCTTCCCTTATTCTCCATTTTCTTATTTCATTTTTCAGTTTTTTTAGCAACCCTATTCTTCTATTTCTTTTCTTTAAAGTTACAAGATATAGAGAATTATTATTTTTTGTCTTGATAACACCATAAACTATAACTTTATATGTTTAGAAATTTTGGGAGACATCGCCCATTGGAATAATGGATTTAGGCCATCATAGAATCGAACAATATTGCTCCTTGGATTTCGTATGTATTCTACAACATGAATTGATAACCTTATAAAGTTAGATGTATAATTTTCAACATTATAATATTTATTTTTCCTAAACTTCAGAAATTTCCTTTCCATATCTCTCACTATTCATAGGGAAAGTATTTCTCTTGGAATATTTCCTTAAAGCCCCTACATTCCATCTCTTCTATCTCTTCCTCCTCATTTGTGTTTTCAATTAATTACCACCAATGATCCACATATCTTGTTAAATGGTAAACTACCATGACTACCATTTATCTTTAGTTACATACCAAAGCATGAAATACCTTCTATAGGGAACTTATCCTCAGCTCAGCTACAAATGAATTTGTAGTCTTATTTATTAGATCAGGTTATACTAGATACGCACAAGAGGGGGTGAATTGTACCTTTTTCAATTTCTTTTAATGATTGTTATTTTTCCTTTTATCATAATAACAATGATTTAGCAGTGAAAATATAAATAGCATAGGACACGCGATGTATAGTGGTTCGGGGAACAGAAATCCCCTAGTACACTCCACCAACTCTCTACTCCATGAGCTTGGTGATTTTAACTATCTGGTCCTCTTATGAATAGACCGTTCCACAACTGAGTACAGGCAGTTGAAACCTTTACAAGCATAATGATAAACAGAGCCTTTTGGTTCATACACAGAACCAAAAACACTTCATAGAATGATAATCTATTCACTAAATATAAAAGTGTATTTTCTTCGTTTAAAATACTTTCCCAGTTGTTCTTCACAATTGCAACAACACGCAATTAACAGTAGATGGATCTTCATCTTCAGAAATAATGATCTTCAGATAAAAGTATTTCTGAGTCGATTTAGTTGTAAAAGATCTTGAAATGTTGTTCTCAACTTTAAAAGTAGTTGATTCAAAAAAAAATATTTGATGTAGATTAGTAAATCTTTAGTCTAGTCTCTTCTTCTTCTTTAGAAAACAGAGGATTTTTTTTCACTTTGTAAAAATAGATATTCTTTTCAATAATTCATCTCTATTATTTTTTTTGAAAACAAAATAATACTGGTATATATATAATAATTCCGAACATTCTCCTTTAAAATTTAGAACCATAAAATTTGCCTTTAGAATCGCGATATTCAAAAGATTGAGTAGCATAGAATTCGTAACTCCCCCAAAATTTCAGCATGAAAATGTCCTCTTAAATTGATGCTTTTGAATAAAAAATAACTAGCTTTGAATTAGTCAAAGAATCGATTTAAATTCATGATTTTAATCTAGATTTAAATCACGCTGATAATCTACATAAATACCATATCTTTAATAAAGTCATAATGTAAACATCCGACGTGAAACACAAGGTTTAACTGTATAGAACACATTCTATGAATGTAAGGTTCACAATGTATGGTTGATCTCAAACGATTCTATTAAACTCTCAAATATACAGTATATAAACCATACATTTCATTCAAACATATAGTTGCTCGTAATAGTATGGTTGATGAACCATACATTAATTTTTAGCTTTAAAACATATGGTTGTTCAAAAAAGTAAGGTTGATGAACCATACTTTTAAGAAACAAACTTATCCTTCCATACTTATGTAAATGATCTTCTTCCATACTATTCTTATTTTCCATATGTAAGGTTCCTTCTAAATGTAAGGTTCCTTCCAAACATAAGGTTCCTTCTACACATAGGTTTCCTTCCAAATGTACTTTTCCAATAACTTATGATTTTTAGTATACTTTTATGATATCTCATAGAGTAAACACCGCATTTCATCCTTACTCTACGCTTCTAAATGTAGAGAATGAACAGTGTTTCCAAAACATGGAAAAAAAAGATTTCTGAATACATTAGTAATTAATTATCCCTATTCAAATACATAAATATTTCTTCCAGAAATAAGAATACACCGAATGATAAATTCCTGAAATACTCCTAATGTAAAATAATTAGAATAACAAATAAGGGTATTTGTGATCATCAAAATCAGAGATAGAGTATTATTCTCAACAGTCTTCCCCTTTTTAATAATAAAATTACACATTGTTGAAAACAACACTTGCCCAAAAATCTCCCCCTTTTTGATTATCACAAAACTCGTAAAATAACCAGTGAAATTAACTTACAAAATTAATTACATACTGTTTTTATTACATATAGTTTTGAATTTTTCAAAGATAAATACAATATTACATTTAGCTTAATTCCTCCCCCTTAAAGGATTAAGATAATAGAGTTTTTGATTAAAAATATTAAAGTATAATTGTAAATAAAGTAAAATATATAAAAATACAATGTTGTGTGTATCCTAATTTCTCCCCCTTTTTGTTATATAAAAAATAATGATAGAAGAAGGAATATAAAACATTTTAATATACCACTGAAATTATTTAAATGTTTTTCTAAACTGTTTATCTATATGTGAATCTAGATTACTGTATTTTCTATCATAGACAGTACAGTAAAACAAATTAAAAAACATGAAAATGATATATAAATATATTTCTTAGAATTATAAATATAGTAATGAAAAAGAACATGAATCAAGGTTAGATAAGAGTGTGAGATAGGGTTTATCTCTTCTGAACTATTGCCTTCATCTCTATCAATTATTCCCTCAATATTCTCATCAATCCATCTCCCAAATATATAATTAGATCTATTATTTCCTTATACAAATGAATATCTTCAGTTAGATTTACTCTAAAAACTCATGAAGCCTTTATTCCTTATCCATAAAAAGAGTCAACATTTATGTGAACTAATTCATCATAGTCCTAATACCTGGTTCATTGGATGTCAACTGGGAAACTAGAGACTTCTGATTATATAATAGTACTAACAAAGGAGCACTGTAGCACTATAAGTTTGGTAGTCTATCATTCATATTCTCCGTCACCACTGTAATATACTGAAATATTTTGATTGAATCACCTGAATTACATGATGTACTGACCTCACTGGTTCTAAAAGATGCAAATTTTTTCTCCATGTAAGAGCTAAATTCCATCAAATTAGACTTCATAACCATATCTGATATCAACTTTGCAACTTCATTTAACATGTCCTTCTTAAAACTTTTAGCTTCTTGTTTAGAAATAGTACTTTTTTTCAGCCTTTTGAAATTTAAAATTTCCTTTTCTAATGCTCTCCGTAGAGAAAAATTCTCCTTTTTATCTTCAGTCAAATTTTGGTATAGTTCCTCCATATATGTATTTACTGAATTAGAGGAACCCTACTCTGGATTATCATTTTCTGCTTCAGCTTGATGCAAAAACACTAATGGAAAGGACTCAACATCTAATTTTTCATCATCCGCTCCTTGTACTAGTTTCTCAACTGATTTTTCCTCTGAGACTTTCCCAGACTCATCCACAGAAAAATTCGAATTCAACACCTCAGTATAAATATTAGAATAATTCTCTTCTTGGTTGTCAGGTGCTGGATATTGATTCTTATGAGCATCATTTAAATGTTCTTCCACTATCATTGGATTCCCCAGAATAATTTGTTCTTGATCAACCTCTACTTGATCAATTTGAGTTCGGGCCACTAATTCTCCTTCACTAGACACTATCTCAGCTTCTTTTTCTATTACTGGTTATACTTAAACTACATTTTCTCTTACAAACTCATAACTTAAGAGATCAGTAGATGTTAAAACATTCAAAGTTACAATAAGTTCTTAAACTCGATTAGGACCCAAGGTCCTCTTGAACTGAAGTACTTTCAGGATTATTTCATTAAATATATCCATATACACAAACCTAAGTCTTCTTGAAACTGCACTGACTCTGGATTTAGCTTTTCATTCCTTTGATTTTGCTGGTTGGACCTGAGAACTTTCATCATCCTCTTCAGCTGCAACAGGTAGTCGTTTCCCTTTGATTATGCTCCAGAAATATCCAATATTTCTCCATATAAAAGAATTGAAGATGTTACTATGGTGACATCTCACTCAAGAATCCACCAATCTTACCATATCTGTGTTAAATAGAATTCTTGAGATGAACCTTCTAAAAGGATAAAAATTCATCCTTGCCTCTGATTGGAAACAGTAACCGAGATACCTCACCATGTATCTACGAAAGTTCAATTTGATATCTATAATTCGAAAAAACATTATATACATAATTGGGTAAAGAATCATTTCTATCTCATACATTCTAGGTGAAATACCAGTTTCCACAAACTTAACCAATATATTCTAATCATGTTACAAATCCTTCACAAACTTCTTCTTTATAGATGTAGTTCCAAAAAAATGGACATAACATCTTCTAACTTATGGACATAATCACTAATATTCATTAAATAAAAATGAAAAACTACATCATGGGGGAAGTTAATAATTTGAGCAATTTCTACAGATGAGATTGAAAAATATCGATCCTAAATCTTAGAAAGAATTGAATCCTCATATATTCCCAAACTAAACTATTCCGAATTAAAGAAAAAATAGAGTTATACCTCATATAGAAACAACATATAATCTTAATTAAAATTATGTTCTATGTTCAGAAATTATAGGGCTTGATTTAGCATCAGTTTCGTCTAATAGAGCCATTCCAGATCTATGAATTTTCCCTGTGAAATATTTCTCCCTGTCGAGCAATGCCGCTTTTCAGTACTGGTCTATGGCTCATCGGTTCTTTTGGTCTTGGTTATTTCTGTCATAAAATTTTGATGGTTTGAAAAGGACTAGGGTTTCGAATGTTCACATTTGGGAGTGAAGAGCGGTAAATGTTTTTGAGGTTTCAAAGGGCTTTGAGATTGAAAATGAATGGGTTTATAATTTGAAATAGATCCTTGATTCCTGTGTCATTACGTACTGACTAATTATTGCATAAATCTTAAACAAATTAAAATCACACTAGGAAATAAATAAAAAATATAAATATTTTTTTTACAATTTAAAAAACATGAAACTAAACTATTAAAAAAATAACTTAAAATTAAATAACCTAACCCCCCCCCCCCCGTAATAAAATCAAACCTTGCAGTGGGAAGTGGTTTAGTAAAAATATCTGCTAATTCAATTTTGGTACTTACAACTTCTAAGAATATATCCTTTTTAAGAACATGGTCTCTTATAAAATGATGTCTGATATCAATATGATTAATCCTAGAATGATTAATAGGATTTCTGAAATATTTATAGTAGTTGTATTATCACATAAAATTGGTGTATTATTAAAATTTAATCCAAAATTCATAAGAGTGTTTTTCATCCACAAAACTTGTGCACAACAACTACCAGCAGATACATATTCTTCCTTGGTTTTTGACAGGGCAACTGAGTGTTCTTTCGTACTATACCATGATACTTAGGATTTTCGTAAAAAGTTACGAGTTCCTAAGGTGATTTTTTTATCTAATGTACAACTCCCAAAGTCTGTATCTGAATATGAAATTAAATTAATATCAGACGTTTTGGGATAAAGTAGAGACTAAAAAATAGTTCCTTTTAAATATCTAAAAATTATTTTAATCGTAGTTAAATGGGATTCTGTAGTATTTGATTGAAATATTTCACAAAGACATACTGAATACATTATATCTGGAATGCTTTCTGTAAGATATAATAAACCACCAATCATACCTCTATATAAATTATTGTCAACTGATTTTCCCATTTCATCCAAATCATGTTTTATATTAGTAAACATAGGAGTTGTATATGTTTTTTTTGTTTTCAAGTCCAAATTTCTTTAGTAAATTAGTAATATATCGGATTTTATTCAAAGAATTTCCAAAATACTTTTGAAAAATTTGATTTCCTAAAAAAAATTATTTCTCCCACTATACTCATTTCAATGTATTTTAGCATTAAGTTTGAAAATTCATGACAAAGAGTTTTTTTGGACCAAAAACTACATCATCAATATAAATTTGAACTAATAAAATATTAAAATTTACAATTTTCTTAAATATAGTTGGATCTGCCATCATAACAGTAAATCATTTTTCAAAAGAAAAGAACTTAATCATTTATACCAAGCTCTAGGTTCTTGTTTAAGACCATAAAGGGCTTTAGTAAGTTTAAAAAAAGAATCTGGTTTTTTTTTATTTTTAAAACCATGAGGTTGCGCAACAAAAACATCCTTTAATAAATAACCATTTAAAAAGGCAGACCTAACACCCATCTAAAATAATTTAAAGTTAATATGAGATTCATAGTCTAAAAGGATTCTAATGGATTCTAATCTATATATAGGTGAAAAGGTATCATCATAATAAATACCTTATTCTTGATTATATCCTTTAGATACTAATATTTCTTTATTTCTAGTTATTATTCCTTGATCATCTTGTTTATTTCTAAAGACCAATTTCATTCATATAACTTGGTAGTTCCGAGTTCTTTCAAATAAATTCCAAACCTCATTTCTTTTTAACTCATTTAGTTCCTCTTGCATTTCTATCATCCAACTTTCATCAACTAAGGATTCTTCTAGAGTCTTGGGTTCTAATTGGGATAGAAAGGATGGAAACTTAACAAGATTACCTATGTTACTTCTAGTTTTTATTCTTGGGTCTAATTCTCCTATTACAGTTTCTAAAGGGAGATTCTTTACAGTTCTTGATTGTCTAGGTAGTACACTTATAGGTTCTTTAGTGATATGTTCTTCTGGAATAGACTGAATTTCATTTATATTATTTTTAAAATCATTTTTATGTTCTCAAGTTTCATGTTGTCATTAGAGTCAGATTAATCAATTTCGTCTTTCCGTTTCTCAAAGGGATCAGATTCATCAAATTTCACATGAATTGATTCTTCAGAAATCCTTGAATTTTTATTAAAAACACTATAATCTTTTGAAGTAGTAAAATATCCTAAGAAAATTCCTTCATCAGATTTTGGATCAAACTTACCAAGATTGTCCTTGGTGTTTAAGGTGAAAACCATGTATCTAAAAACATTAAAATATTTTACATTATGTTATCTGTTATTCTAGAGTTCATAGGGTATCTTTTTGAAAATTGGTCTAATTAAAACTCTATTAATTATATATCAGGCTTTACTTATAGCTTCTTCCCAAAAATAGGTAGGAATACTATATTCATTTAGCAAAGTCCTAGCCATTTCTTGAATAGTCCCATTTTTTATTTCAACAATCCCATTTTGATGAGGAGTTCTTGGTACAGAGAAGGTGTGTTTAATACCCATATTTGAGCAAAAGGAATTGAATTCCAGATTCTCAAATTCACCACCATGATCCCTTCTTAATGAAATTATTTTAAAACCTTTTTCATTTTGAACAGCTTTACAAAAACTTTCAAATATTGTAAAAGCTTCATTTTTATATTTTAGAAAGAAAATCCAAGTAAATATAAAATATTCATCAACTAAAACATAAAATTATAATTTACCATCCATGATTTCTACCCTTGAATTTCGAAACAAATCCATATAGATATGTTCTAGAGGTCTAGATATAGCAATTTTGATACCTGATTGGAAAGATGATTTGTGATGCTTACCAAGATGACATGCACCACAAAATATATCACTTTCAAACTTGAGACTAGGAAAATCAGAAACTAATTGTTTCTTAAATAACTTATGTATAACATATATATTGGAATGTCCAAGTATTCTATGCCAGATACATGATTCATTTATCTTATCAGTTAAGAAGTTTACTTGTTGTTTACTCAAGGAATTTAAATGCAGGGTATACACATTATCAGTTCTGGGTGCTCTAAATTTAAGCAATTTATCTTTCAAAACAGAACATCAATTTTTAGAGAAATAAACAATATAAAAATCATCATAGAGTTGAGAGATACTTATCAGATTGTGTTTTAACCCTTGTACATAGAGTAATTTGTTAATTGAGACAATTTTTGGATCTCCAACTGTTCCAATGCTAATAATCATGCCTTTGTAATTGTCACTGAATGTGACTAGAACAACATCCTTTTATGGCAGTGTTATGAAATTAGATGAATTTCCAATCATATTCCCGGAGAAGCCACTGTCCATATACCATATGGTATTTTTTCTCCATTGACTTGCTTCCTGCAAAGGCAGTTAAACTGATTCTTTTGGTACCCATATTCTATTGGGTCCAGTTGTGTTAGCCAGCAATGATCAAGGAATTTACACTTTCTTTGTTATTCTAAAATCAATGGAATCATATAAATTGTTTGAAACAATGGCTTACATTATTCCACTTATCTGGGGTTGCTTTAAATAACAATTCTTAGAAAAATGTACTTTTTCACCATAGAAGTTACATATTACTATTCTAGTACATGGTAAAAAGTAATTATTTTATAGTTAAGTTTTTTCACCTTTACTCCCAATTCTATATTTTTTTTAATCACATTATTTACAAGAATTTATTTTAGTGTATTATCTCCTTTTTTAGAAATAAGAGCTGCACTTTTATATGTTTCTACTTCATTTTGTATTGTTTTTATTTTAGATTCATGATATATATTGTTTTTATTTATTTAGTTATATTTTTTAGTAATTCCTGATGTTGTTTTAGCCAAGTATATCTCTCTCCTAAAATAGCATTTTGAATATTCTTTAAAGATTTGTGTTTCCTAAATAAAGAATCATATTTTTATTCAAGCATGGTGTAGTAAGCTGCAAGTTTATAATTTGTATAGATTGATTCAGAATTAGAGTCAGAAGCATAATATGATTTTACCTCATCAGTTTCTTCTATAAAGAACATATTAGCTTTCAGATTTTATTCCTCCTTTTATGAATCAGACTTTGATGAGTTGCTGAAGTCTTCAGATACACTCCATGTATCTTTCATTTCCTTCTTCTCTTTCTGATCAAAATCATTTCTCTTGAATAATTTCATTTTTTTCTTCCTTTTGGTGTGGACAATCAAGTTTGATATGACTCATCTTCTTGCACTCATAGCATCTGACATTCTTTGCATCCTTTTTGAAATAATTTTTTAAAACATATCTTCTTTCTATAAAACTTACTAAATTTTCTAGCGAGATAAGCCAATTCCACATTTGAATTGGATGAATTAGAACTTTCAGATTTCACCTTTATTTCTTTTTTCTTCAGCTTTCTTCTTTTGCTTTGAGATGGCAACATTAAGGCAGTGTCTTCTCTCTTGATCAAAACATTATGCGCATTTTCTTCAACCTACATCTCATCTTAAAAAATTTTGATTGTTCTAATTAACTCTCTCATTGTTAAATATTTGGCAGGTGTTGATTGTCTGATAGCAGCAGAAATTCCATTCCATCGAGTTGGTGGTACTCTCAGTACTTTCAAAGTATGATCAACTTTTTTTATTGGGTCTCCCAAAGTAGTTATATTGTTGAAAATATCTATCAGTATTCCATTCATTTGGGTGATTATTTCTCCTTCAAAAATCTTGAATGAAACAAATTTCAGTTTGGCAGTAGCATACCTCATCTTTCTGACATTGTCAGTTCCATCATAAGCAACCACAATTTTCTGCCACATTTCAAACACTGTTGGGCAGTGAGATACTCTATTAAACTCATTTGTTCCTAGACCACTTATGATTGCATTAATAGCCTTGAAATTCATGTCATACTCAGCTTCTATAGCTGCACTCCATGTTTCAGGTTTCTCTATTATTTCATATAAAGATTCAATATTTTTGAGTAGACTCTCTATCTGAGGTTTTTCAAATAGATTATCATTATTTATTTCCAACATCCATAATTCTCACCATTGAATTATGAAGCTTTGTCCATAAACCTTATTTCTCTAGTATCATCCATCTTGATCTGAGTATAATCCTTCAAAACATTTAGCTTGTTACAGCTTTAACAAAATCCCCACCTTTGATAAAAATTGATGGATCAGGTTATACTAGATACGCAAAAGAGGGGGGGTGAATTGTGCCTTTTGAAATTTCTTCAAATGATTGTGATTTTTCGTTTTATGTTTAGATCAAATATTTAGTAGTGGAAATATATATAGCATTGGACGGATGATGTATTGTGGATTGCAGAACAGAAATCCCCTAGTCCACACCACCAACGCCCTACTCCAAGAGAATGATGATTTTCACTATCTTTCCTCTTATGAACAGATCGTTTCACAACTAAGTACAGGAAGTTGAAACCTTTACAAATATAAGTCTAAATAGAGGCTTCTTGTTCATACACATAATCGAAAATGTAGCTTAAAATGAGAAGCTAAAACCTCCATATAAAAATGTATTTTTTTCATTGAAAATGCTTTCCCAGTAGTTCTTCACTAGTTAAGCATCACGTAATTGACAGTAGATGGACATTCGTCTTTAGAAATTATGATATTCAGATAAAAGTAGTTCTGAGTCGATCTAGTAATAGTAAATATTGAAATATCATTCGCAACTTTAACAATAGTTGATTCACAAAAAGATATTTGATGTAGATCAGTAAATCTTCAATCGGGTTTCTTTTTCTTCAGAAAAAAAGATCCTTTTTGTCTCTTCATAATAGTAGATATTCTTTTCAATAATTCATCCCTTTTTTACACAAAATAATACAGGTATATATAGAATAAAGATGAGTGTTTAACATTTAAATTTAGATCCATAAAAGTCGCCTTTTGAATCACGATATTCAAAAGTCATAATATCAGAGAAATCATAACTCCCTTGAAAATTCAGAATGAAAGGATCCTCTTAAATTGATCCTTTTGAATCACAAATAACCATCTTTGAATCAGTCAAAGACTCAATTTAAATTCAGGCTTTTAATATGGCTTGAAATCAGCCTGAAAATCCACATAAATACTGTTGCTTTAATAAATTCATAATTTAAACATCTGACGCCAATCATAGGGTTGAACTGCATATCACACATTCTCTAAATATAAGGTTCACAACATAAGGTTGATCTCAAACAATTATCTTCAACTATCAAACATACGGTATTTAATCCATACTTTTCAATCAAATGTACAGTTGTTCATAAAAGTAAGGTTGATGAACTATACGTTAATTTTTAGCTTTCAAATGTATAGTTGTTCACAAAAGTAAGGTTCATGAACCATACTTTTAAGAAACAAACTTATCATTCCATACTTATGTAAATGATTTTCTTCCATACTTTGCTGGTTTCCCAAACGTAAGGTTCCTTCCAAGAATAAGGTTCTTTCCAAACGTAAGGTTCCTTCCAAACATAAGGTTTCTTCCAAAAGTTGTGTTCCTTACAAACGTACTTTGCTGATAACGTATGATTTTTTCCATAATTTTCTGATATCCCATTTAGTAAACACCACATTTAATCCTTACACTACACTTCTAAACACAGGTAATGAATAGTGTTTCTAGAACATGCTAAAAACGATTACTGAATACTTTAACAATTAATTCTATCTGTTCAAATACTTAAATATTTCTTCCAGAAATAAGAATATAAATAATATTAAATTCCTTAAATGCACATACAGTAAAATCATTAGAATAACAAATAAAGGTATTTGTGAGCATCAAAATCAGAGATAGATTATTTTTCTCAACAATATCCCTATTTTTTAATAATAAAATTATGTATTGTTGAAAAAAAAACTTTCTCAACACATGTGGTGGATACAGATGCCCTATAAGGGTAAGGGTATTGTTCATAACCTAATTAAGTCGTCCCGGTATAGTTATAGGTTTCTTCACCCTAGTTTCAGCTCTAGAGCTGACAACATTATCTTGCATTAGAGGGAAATCGCTACATGGAATATGTGTGTTCCTCCAGGTTCCATTTCTTCCAGTAGGTTCAATTGTATATAATAAAATACACTATATTAGGTTACGAATCATAATGTATATTCTTAACATAGAAAAAAACGTAGCAAAAATTGAAATCCTATGCATTACTAATCCCATTATTGCAAACATGGTTTCCTTGAGGAAAAATTTACATTCAAATCCTTTATAATTTCTTGTAATAAAAATGTTAATTATCGTAAGGATATCCTCTAGGAGTGTCAAACTAGGTGCGAAGTAAAGCTCATTGTCGTGTACCAGGATACCCCATGTCATGCCCGAATCACGTTTTTGGAGTTTTCACTCATAGGTACATCTGTGTGAGAACCACATCCACTTGTATTATCTAGACAGAGATGTATTTTCTAAAAAATACACATAATCTATTCCTTTCCAAAATACCTTGATGTTCTTGTATGTTAATCCTCAAATACTGATTTAGGGATTTTTTCCCTAATCTAATTTTTCTAAATCATGTTTCTATGTTTTCTACTAAACCTGATCTGATATCAATTATAAGGACACAACCCCAGTTTCTTGGAGCCAGTTCCATATTTTATTACATTGGAATATAAACACGTAATATGAATCTTGAAGGATAGGGAAGTTTAGTATTATTGGAAACAATATATATACATAAGTTTAATATTAAAACATGAAATATAAATACAACATATAAGTTTTATTGGGAACATCAAACTATAAGTTTATCCAAGAAGGTCTTCAATCATAAACTTCTTCATGTCATGAGAAGGTAAAACATAAGAAGGGGTGAACTAAAACACTTAGTAATAGTATGTACTACTACATAAGATAACATAAACCAAAATATTATTCTTGGTGTATAATTGAAAACATATGCCTCTACAAATAGTAAACTTGAAAACCTTATGGAAGGAATATAAGCTGAGTAAATAATGCCATAATAAGACATAATCATGGGTATTCTACTAGTGAAATGACCACATGAAATTTAGATTACTATCTTCATAATAAGGAATGTTCCTATGATAGACATTATGATACATACCATCAAGTCCTCAACCAAGACAATTAAAATGATTAAGGCCTCAACCAAAACAATATCTATTTGTCTCATGAGACCTACTAATGCATCGATGGGATATAGAAATCACCACCTATCACATAATAAGTACAATAAATTCCCCATATGTGTGGGGATAAAAACAACAACATATACACTCATATCGAATGTAACATATGTAATGTAAATAGATTTCCTCAAAAATTTATCTTAAACCCAAACTATTCAGAGTAAATTGGTGAATGGTTTTAGGATATAACATATACAATAAAACTAATCATAAACCATTATATTAAATATTGTAGAGGATCTGATACAAAGGAATCAACAAGAGTGTTTAAATAGATGAATATACTCTTTTAAAATCATCGATTATTTCTTGAGATAAATACTCTTTTACTTTGAAAAGAATAGTTCTTATGGATTTTTTTATAATACCAAAATTGAAGTAAGACTGTATTTTTTTATAAAATGAGTTATTTTAGAAAGATAATGGATTCAAGATATATTATTGAGTTCCCCTGAAAATAGGTATGAATTTGAGAATTTCCCTTGAAAACGGGCTTGTATATGAGAAGGAATTTCGAAAGTTCCTTTTTAAAAAAGTGTGAATCCCCATAAAATAAAGTAGGATTATGGTTGGTAAAAATATATAGAGCACTCACCCATAATTTATGGGAGGTAAATAATAATATCTAAGAACTTTATTGCGGTATCTAAATAATAAAAGTAACCAGAATGAAAATGGAGGTTCGGGTTAAAAACCATTACTTTAAGTCTGAATGTTCCTCTATTGACCTTATTGTGTTAGAATATAAAATTTGACTCATTAATAACTAAATTAGGAACCTATTAGGAATTTACTAAGTTTATCATAATATTTTTAGTTCTTTTATGTCCTTATTGATAAGTTATAATATTGAATTCTGTCATTCTAGAGTATTCATTTTCTTGATTTTCCAAATCGGTTCACTTATTTTTATGTAACTGAGGTCATTTAGAATGGATGTAAATATCCATAATATTTATTAACATAAATATGTGTTAAGATTAATTTATATAATTTGGTAACATTGAATTAGGATGAATCATTATATGAAATATTAATGACGATCACTTAGATTATTTTAGCGTTATTTTTATTATTAAGAACTAGTTTGGTCATATGATTTAATATTATGTACTTATAATGGTTACTAAATATTAAGTATGTTATATTACATATATTATAGCTTGGATAAACCATAAAAGTGATTTCATGACTATTATTGAAGTGGAAATTAATGAAAGAAACATCGCCGTCAATGAAGGTTTTAAATTAGCACCTCATAGATGATGATTTCGTTTATAAAATAAAAGAGAGAGAGTAAGAGTAAGGATGTTGATGATGGTTATTCCATTAACATGATATAATTATAGTATATATATGATAATTTATTTTTAATGGTAATTTTTATAGATTATGTTAAGAGAGGATAACAATAGAAATGAACTTGAAATGTAATTTAAAGAAATAGAATGTGAATTTACCTCTTGAATCCACCACCTTGATAATATCATTATAGGAAGATGTTTTTGGTCCTTTGGAAGGAACAAGATCTCTTGGAAGTGTGGATTGAATAGTTAATGGTAGTTGGGAAGAAAATTGAAGAGATTCAAGGCATAAAAA
The DNA here is from genome assembly GCA_963277665.1 of Viscum album. Classification (NCBI taxonomy): domain Eukaryota; kingdom Viridiplantae; phylum Streptophyta; class Magnoliopsida; order Santalales; family Viscaceae; genus Viscum; species Viscum album. The sequence continues at coordinate 73,993,672 of OY728166.1, read as the reverse complement.
ATTAATGTGAAGAGGGAGTGAGGAGGGGTTTTAATAGTCAAGGAGAGGAGGGTTTTCCCATTATTTTACACAATATTTTATTATTTTGACAAATACAACCAATTGTATTAATTATTGTGACCAAGAATGGTAATAAGTGCATGTGAGTTCGAATAAATTGACATTTATATAATCCATGACTCAAGAATGATGTATAAATTCACTTATTTATCAGATTTTGTAAATTATCGAATTGGACTATTCACCAAAAAATTAAAGTATTTCAGAAAAATCCCAAAAATTCACCCTAATGATTTTTCGACCTCTAGAATTCATAAATGAACTCCATTTTTGAAAAATTATTTTTTAAATATGATTAATTTAATTTTTAAATAAAATTATAATTTATTCAAAAAATAACAATTAAAAATATATAATTCATTTCATATCACATAGAAAAATAAATTAATATAATAAAAATAAGATAATAAAATAATAATATGGTTAAATATTCATAAGTTTCATATTAATATTAATATTAATATTCATTAGGGTATGTTAATTGTCATCAAAAATTAAGTTTGTTATAACAGACTTGAAATATCTTACTAAATGCAACCATGTATGCCAGTTTTTCAAAATTCAAAATAGAGAGGTAGAAAAAACATGTTTAATGGAAAGGATATAACAAAGTGGTGTTTTGTAGATACTTAGTGTTTCTTGCATTAAATATTAAATTTATTTGAAAAAATCTTGGGGGTGTTACAATAAATCTTCCCACCATTTATGTTTGACCTAATGGTGATGAAATCAGGATCTTACATTTGAGACTCTTTGAAAAAGTCAATCAAATAAATAAAATGGTTAAATGCATAGAAATATTCATGATCAATATATTTGGATCAATTTAGATGATTGTTAGCGGTTGTTTGCATCAGCTACCATTGGTCATGATCTTTCTTAAAGAATCTCTATAAGACTTTTGACTCACAATATCTACCTAAAATTTCCCTTTACTAGGTGAAAATCCAAGTTAAAATCAACCATATATATTTAATCTATATATGTTAACTGAATTAATTTATATTATCATTGAGAAAACATATATTTAAAACTCTTATGGTAAGTGAAAACTATGCACTTTTCTCCAAAGAGATAATACCACTAGGTCTTTATGGATTGGGTGACTGGATATTATTAAAAGTCATGCATTTAATAATTGTTCTCATTTATTTACAAATTCCTTGAACCATAGTCTTACACATGGTCTCATTTCTTTATAAATCAACCAAGAATATATCCATATTCATCAAAATATAAAACATAACTATTACTTAGTTCTGAAAAAACTAGGATGAGTTCTGAGGTTAGATGAACATTAATATCTAGAATGTATTTCTAATAGAAATATATATAAGTGAATAGAACACCCTTTCTTATCAAATAAGTAATCTGAGAAGAAATATTTGATAAATTCAGGAAAATGCAATACTAATAGCATGCTCATCATAGAATATTTTATATCTCATAAAAATTCATTGGTTTCATCCAAAAATGACTGACTCAATATTGAAAGATGAACTTATATTCCTTCTTAAAGAATGATGTGCCCAAGGAAATAGACTTCTGGAATCTATAATATAAACATATAAAACATCTCATATAAATGATGATCCCCCAATGTACTCAATAAAAACTTTATTCACTCCTCATGATCATTTTTAATTCGAGTGTAAGAAAAAATATCATCAACAAATACCATGAAAAAAATATCAAGGTAACTATGGACAGTATTGTTCATTAAGGATATGAAGAATTTAGTTACATTCATCATACTAAAGTTAATGAAGACATATTCATAATGGCCATTGAAACTCCAAAATAATATCTTCAAAATATCATTTCTTTTGAATCTAAGTTGATGATATCTTGATAATAGATAAATTTTGGAGAACCACATGGATCCATTTAATTGATCAAAAAGATCATTGGTTTGAGAAAGTGGAAATTAAATTTTTATAATATCTTTATTTGGATATTTATAATCAACACATAAGAGAATAGAAACATATGCTTTCATTACGAATAAAACTTGTGTATCACAATTTGGAGTACTTACTTTGTGGGATCCTTTACTTTCCTCTAGTTATAACTATAACACTGACTCTCACAAATATATCTGAGCTATTTTGTCTAATGGTAGAGAAATATTACTTGTTCCAAAAAATATATTGAAAGAAAATTTGATACCTCACTTAGGTGGTAACCTAGATAAACCATTTAGAATGACATCTGATTATTAATCGATTATAGAAAGAATAGTCACATTTCATATTTCATCAGTATTAGTGAAAATCATTGATGGTAATTGTCCAGAAATGGGGTTTCCATAGGAAATAAAGGCCCCTCTATGCTTATATTTATATCCAAACCCCTTTGAATACAAGGGGAGATCTATACAGGGATGTTAATGTTTCTTTCCAAGAATAATAGTCGATACATGCTTTAAAATAAACCATCATATCTATCCTAAAGATTAGAAAAAAAGAATACATCACTTGGACTATAAAATCATAGAATAACTTTATGACATCAATGGTAATAGAACATACTAGGAATTTGAATACTTTTCACTCTATATTTCCAATGGATGTATTGTTACAGATGATATGAAGAATCATTTTCACATGTAATCACATTTTTCTAACCATAGATAAAGAAATGAGAAATCCGATTCACCAATATCAAACAATAAATTCATAAGATTTTTGATCATATAAATGGTACCTCAAACCATATATGGGCCATATTACTCACATGTGAGGTATGTTCTAATCTCTATAAAACTACTGATAATCTACAACGTGACATCTATTACTTTACTAATGATTTTCTGCCTAAAAAACCTATGTGTTCCGAGTTGTATCCTAGACCACCTGAGATTGTCGATGGGAACTATTTTGACTCGACTATTTTTTCATATAATAAAAATCATGTGGATGAGTCTAGTTTAGTTATATATGCAAATATAAAAATGTGATGACAATAAAAATTTATATTACATTTTGTTGAAACAATATTAGAAATTATTTGGTGGTTTCAATCATCCCTTTTTCTTATGAAAAAACATGCAATAAAAAAACTTCTTGGTTCATTATTGTTTTATGGTGGATAAGTGAATGATCCCATAGATTGATTATTTACTACCTTTCTACCCTAGGAGTAACTCTCACCCTTTGGTTTATTCCATATCCTTATGCCCCCACCATCACATGGATATAGAATGATGTCCCCTCCACTAGGATTCACTACAAAGTCTCTTTCTCCTAAAAGTTCCTTATTCACCATTTTTGTATAGTAAATAATATATAACATTACCACCTTTGATTGAACCTCAGGTCCATGAAACACATACAATAACTGATATTTCAATAATTCACAACAATCTTCCTCTGATTAAAAGAGAACAAGGTGAGTGAATTTAGTATCATATTCAGTCATTGATATATTTCCATGTTCCAATGGAAATTAGCCTTTTGTATTCACTATCAAGAAGGTTTATAGATATAATTTGTTAATAAAAATTTCCACAAATTTCTTCCAAGTGTAGCCTCAAACCAATATAGATTAAACATTTAAGTCCCACTATGTTAGCTATAGGTAACCTAGAATTTACATTTCTAGATTGATACTATTCTCATATAGAGTCCCCAAGAAGTCAAAACTCATGTCTATCTAGCTCATCTACACATCTTCATTCTCAAATCCAAAATCCTCATGAAACATAAGTTGGTTTTGCATTAGAAAATTTGTCTATAGATTTACCTAATGATGTTCCTCAATTCAATGTCCCTTGTAAATAGCTTGAAATTATTTCATTATACTTTGAAATAAATCATGGTTTACTTTTGTTCTTATGGAATCTATGTTCTATAATTCTCCCTCTCACTAATTTTTTATTCTTCTAACTGGTGTAATTTATTTTCTACAATTCATTTTTGAGATAAAATATTTAACAATTTTTACTATTCATCATTTCATGGTTATATTTTATATATCAACAAAATAATCACAATATCAAAAAATAAAAATAAAAAACTCATGTAAAAATGTATTCCTAGTTCGACATAACATTACTACTGCTTGATTCCTATAACTTATTAGCTAAACGGACAAAAATGAGTTTACAACATGCCTAAAAGTGTTTTTAAACACTCCACATACCCATACAACTCTATTAACATGATGTTCTACATAAAAGGTTATCTATTTCTTTTTTTATATACATTTAAAGGTCCATAATTCTTATCTCTTTTATACCATCCAACTATAGGACTAAACAAGAATGATACAATTTTTAACATCCCACCCCAATTAATTCTATTAAGGGGAGGTAGAAGTTATACTATCCTTAGGTGATAGTCCCGATACAGTAAAGGATAGTAAAACATTCCATGGGTTTATAAATAAGATACTTGGGGGAATGATTTATCCTATAATAAGGAAACAATTACAACAAAAACATACCAATATAAGGATAAGAAAAACCTAATACATCTATGTAAATGATGCATGGTATAAACCCGAATAGTAATAAACGCGATCAATCCATCAAAAAACAATAAAATAGTGTTGAACATCAGAGTAATAGTAGAAAAAAAAGGGATAAACTAAAATTCCAAAGTCACAAGAGACTCAGGCATTGAGGTGGCACCACTGCGTACCAAGACATGAACAAAATATATGCTATAACATCACCAACTATGATTAAAACATCAAGGATAACCCCTAAAAAAGTATAAAACTGGTCCCTTTCCTACATAATAGAATTGAATATCATCAAATTCACCAAGGTGAATATACAAGGGGTGAGTAATCATACCTAGTAGTCAACCCTGAAGATACTAATCTAACATTATACGAAGACTAAAAGAAAGTTAATCATAGGATATAAAATGTATTAGAAGAATATAAAATATTTAAATAGTTTTCACAATATAAAATATATATGAAGAATAGGTTTTCTAATAGTAGATTAAAATAGTTATTTTTTATTTCATTACATAATTAGAAGAAATTAATCAATTTCAAATTTTCTTAAATATCCTTGTTCCCACATACACTCACCCATGAATTCCTAATTATATCCTTATACTCACATGTGGAAATACATCATCCACCAAATTGTCGCATGATGTAACTTTCATCATTGTTCCTTTCTAGTAAGCACTAACCACCAAGTCTATTTCAAAAAGGCCTCATGCAATAAAATCCTGAAAATACACCAACCCATTACTTTAAAAATTTACACCTGCATCCCTTTATTCTAAAACATGACTCATAACCATCATTCATTTGAGAAAATTCATTTAATCAATTTAACAAGTCCATTACAGGTGATACCCATAATCGAATTTCAAATCTTACTAGTAAGGGAACCATACATATATTTTTTTATATAGAAAATCATTGAAAAATAGTGGAGAATTATTTTATAAAACTAAAAGTCTTATAGTTCCAATTAAATGTTAAATTTTTTCATAACAACCTAAATCTGGTTTATTAACATGACAGATCTTAAATGATTATTAAAATATGACCACTTCCTTTCATACAACTATTAAATCACAAGAAGATCTCATCAAAACCCATACAATTCTAAGGATTTGGTTATAAAATAACTAATCTATGGTTTTATTCAAGAAAAATAAAAAGATAAAATAATATAATGATGAATGATATCTTAATGTTTGATTTCCATGATTAAATTATAAAATATTTATTGGATTTAGATTCCGAAAGCGAAGTTTCTCTGGGAATCGCCAAAGGGAGCCCTTGAAGTCAACAGGAAGAGGATGGGGACTGCAAGATGATTTACAAAAAATGTATTGTTTTAAACAATATAGACCTAAGCACCATTCACATTGTGAATTTAGAATTCACATTATGAGTTGTCGAGTTCCCATATACATCAGAAAACCCACCTCCTTAGCTTAAAATCCTGATTATCCATTTATGATGTGAATGGTTCTTATATCATGATTGGTTTTATACATTATACCAATTAATCCATTTCATTATTTTAATGAACTCATTTTATATTCCCAAAACATATTCCCCCCTTGAATTTGCTATTCATGATGTGAATATTTCCTGTATCAATATTCCAAATGTCTTTATATTTAATCCTCCAAACTCTTTTCGTAATTTATCCCAACCACCCTAAAATTGAAAGAAAAATTATATTACAATGACATATCTCAATATGGGGGTGATACAATATACATGTGTTCCAAATGAACATGGGTACTATAATTGTATGAACCCACACATCTAGGTTCACTTCTTAAAATGTCGTATATTTTTTATATATAATGAAAATGATTAAATACACAAATTTAATTAAATACTAGGACTTTTCCCAGTCTAGATTTGGGATAATTAGCTAAATTCCATAGATCTTACAAAACTGTAAAAAAATAAAATTAAACAAAAAAAATAATCTTCATTTCACTATTTATGCATTGAAAAATACATCAGATATAAATGTACAAAACCTATAAAAACGAATTTAAAACATAAGGTCAGACTTTAATATGCCCTGAAGGGGGTTTTTAAAATAGTAATAAAAACATTGAAAATATTTTCTTGGAATAAACATATATATGTATATATAATTTAAATTAAAATTTTAAAACATTGAAATACATATAATTTAGAAAAAATATTTTCATATAATAATAATATTTGAAAAGAACATTGGGATTTCTCCATTAAAAACAATAAATTTTGGAGTGTAATTTATGATACTTGGTAGTCCATAACAAAAATCTAAGGCCAAACATCATAACTCATATGGAACAAAGCCTATTAAAGACATATGTGTTCTCTCCACAAAACATAAACTTCATTACACTTGTGAATGTTTTTTTAAAAAACTTTTGATGGACCGACATTTATCTATCTTTAAAGAAACATTCCAAAAAAACATGCATCAAATTATTTTCATTAAAATAAAATAAAAATTCTTATAAAATGTCATAATTTTTTTTGAGAGTCACTAAAATTATTTTTCGGGGAATCCCAAGCATAAAAATTACTACATTTATTTAAAATTTAAAAATAATATGTGTAATAAAATTTGTGCACAGTTGATTAAAAATGAATTGAATTCCACTTATAAGTTAGATAACGGGAATACCTAACAATGTATGATATACTAGTGGGTGATGATAGAATTTAAAACTTGAAATAATAAATTTTTTAGGATTATCACATAAAATAATAACTATTACCATATAAGACATAAATATAAACCATAAAATGATAGATTAAGAACAAACTTCTAACCATTATATATATATTTGGAAGAAAAATATTAATCCCTATTTATAAAAAATTGATATACATTTATGTGTATACATATATATAAATCATTATACCTTATACGTATAATGATGTTTCAAAAACATAAGCAACCCCATTGAGTGGGAAGTGGCCTTCAAGGATAATCGTCATGCCTTGAAGGAAGATTTCAAGCCCACAGGCTCTTAGGATTCTTTGAATTTACGAAGAAAGAGTTTGTCTTTTGCGGAGGCTCTTTCTGGATCTTTAAATCCTACAAAGGAGGATTCATCTAAATCCTCAAACATCACCAGGTTATAGAATGGTGGGTTTTCAGTGGTTGCTGATCTGGATGCGTTGCAGCAAAAGCTTGATCTATGTATGTTCTGCATACTTGGTCTTATGATTTACTCAAAAGGGGATAAACCTTGGTCTTATGCTGATCTCAAAAATAGAATTTTACACTGTTGGGGTATGATGGATTGGAAATTAATATCAATTGGTAAAGGGTATTTTCACATCATACTCAATTCCTTTGAATCTTTGAATTCGGCTTGGAATTTGGGCACTATTTAACTCGAACCTGGAGTCCTGAGATTATCTGAATGGGATGTCAATTTTAATCCTTTCACTTTCAAGCAATCGAATGCACAAATTTGGGTAAGTTTGCATAGATTAAACTGGGTATATTGGCATCCTTGAATTCTGAATGATACTGCATCATGTCTCGGCACTCCAATTAGGTTGGTCCAGCATACCCTGGATAGCGAAATTGGTTTCTTTTCTAGAGTCCTTGTGGACATCAATTTGGAAATCAAAAGGCCTAGTTTCATTCTATTTAATCCTAATGGATTCAAGTCAGATATTAGATTGGAATATGAGAATGTTCCATATTTTTGTGATGTATGAAAAATCGTGGGGCATACTGTTTCTAACTGTAGGATGATTCAAAGAAATGAAAAAGCTTCTCCTAGAGCTTCAGATTAGACTGAAGTTAACTGGATCAAAAAGAAAAAAACTTTATTTATTGAGAAAAAATGAATTCTGAAAAACTCAGTGGTCCTCACTGTTCAAACTCAAAGTGCTCCTTCTACTACAAAAGTTCCCACATCTATTCACTTTGCTCCTTCCTCATCTCTAATAGTGTCATGGGCTGATATAGTAGAGGAAGAAGAGCATATTCTGGAACCAACACCCAAGGTTATCCAATCTGGTAACCCAGTTATTGAATGGGTTTGTAAGGTGGATTATGAATTATTTACTGAAATTTATAATGATGATTTAAATATGGCTACAGTCTCACAAAATTATGATGAGGAGAATCAGTTATTTCATGATTTTTACATTGATATCCTTGATCTTGTGGTATCATTATAGGATGATAAGGAGGCTGCTCCTTTATTGAATTCTATCCAAAATGATTCATCTTCTGAAGTAGCAGGGGTTAATTCCAGCATTTTTCCTGATGATCAAGACATTCCGAACACTCTGTTTACTTCATGTTCTAGTAAAACTGCTTCATATGATTCTGTTTCCAAAAGTAATGTTACAACTCCTACAAGTATTTCATCCATTGTTCACAAAAATCTGGACACATTGATTGTGTCCAGTAAACGTGGGATACCTGAAGCTTTAAACATTGATGACCTTCTTCAAGGCTCCAAAGGTCCTCAAAGCTCAAAAAGGAAAGTTGGGTGACCCCCTAAAGCTGGAAAAATCATGGATACTGCTTTAAGGGTAAAGAGTTCAAAACATATCCCCATAATAACTAAAGCATATCTTGTAGAGCTTGGAGAATCTGGAAAATAAATCACCATGATATATCTCATGGCTGGTTCATGCCACTTAATGACAATGGCTTGGACAACAAAGGATTCGAAGCTACTGAGTTCACATGGAGCTGAACCTGACTGTGAATGGGCTTGATAACATGGTTTTGGGTGATTTACATTACTGGAGGCCATTACATTTAGGTTTGGTGGTTATCACCTCACTGCTGATATTCCCCCTGGAGCTCACTATAGGTATGCACAGCTCACTAGTGATGTCTCCAACCAAAATAGGCCACTGAAAAACTGGACTCAGGATGTTTTCCCTCAATCAGTGATCAGTTGACCCAAAAAACAAGATGGATGATGTACAACCTAATAAACAGGCACTGAAGTAGGATGAAAAGTTCAACAAAAGAGAAGAAACGACATCAATTTGAACTCCAACCCAGCTTGAGAAGGAGAACAACACCTGGGGTACTGGTGGCTCTCTAAATGTTGTTACTTCTTCAAGAGTTCATAGAAAGACTGCCCAACCTCTGGGTAAGGCTTCTTACCAATTGCTGGACAGCAATGCCTGGACTCAGGCGGGACTCCTTCAATCATAATGCAGCTGTTCTAAGTAAGGAGGATGTTACACAAATGCTGGAGAGGTCTGAAAATATGCTATAGGGGAAGGAATAGTTCCAATTCATAGCACCCCATCTCATCTTGGGATGATAATGGTGTGGGTGTGTGGATACAAGCAATGATTTGTAGGAGGGGACGACATCCTTGTGGCAGGGGTGGACGCCTTCCTCATCAAAGTATGAGTTCCTGCGCTAGAATGGGTTAAGGACCATCGTTCTGGTTTTTTCTATTCTTCGTGGTTCTTTGTAGTACCTCTCCTGTTTTCTTTTTTTTTCATTCAATAAAGAGGCCTTTGCGCCTCAACCCTTTTAAAAAAAATCTTATACAATATGAAAAACAGAAAGATATATTGATAGATATGAATATATATATATACATATATATATATAGATATATTTGTAGACAACATAAATTGATCAATAATATAATTAAAAGCCATAAAAACCATAGAGTTAGAAATTAAATTTAAAACAAAAACCCCCATCTTATATATTCTAAAAATATATAGTCATATATCTATATATACATTTATATTCTCATATATATATAAATTAGGGTAAAAATAAAATAATTTTATTTAAAAAAAGAAACCCTTACACGTGATTATAAAATTTAGAATAAAATATACTTATTTAAATTTCCAATAAAAATAACCCTTATATAAATTTATAAAATTTAGAAGAAAATATACTTATTTAAATTTCAATGAAAAATAACCCTTACCTAGATTTGAATCCCGAAGGGATGAACTATGGTGAGAAAATGGAAATTTTGAAGGAGAAGTGTCGGGTCTTCTTTGAGTGAGGAGGGTTTATATAATAGTATTATATATTTTTATAATATAATCCTTCAAAGGAAGCTAGTGTTATTTAATACCCTTTATATCATTTTTATGGAAAAATATGTTCATCTAGGGATGAGGTGTAAGGGGAATTCGACGGTGGTAGTGAGTTTGGGTGGCTGACCTATTGGTTAGCAGGTTGTGAGGAAGAAGACAACTCTCATTTCTTTTCATTTTAGTTTTATTATTTTTTTTATTGTTTTAGTTTTGTATTTTTAATCATTTTCTCCCTTATATGCATTTCAATTTTGGTCCTTTTGTTCCATTATTATGTCATATGTCTCTCTCTTTATGAAACCTTCCATATTCACTTTTTATTCAATATATTATAATAATAATATGTTATTTAATATTTTATAAACAATTTCAATTTCAAAATCATTTTAATGTATTACTTTTTTAAAGAATATGTGAAGTTAAAAAAATCATCAAATCCTATTTTCAATTTTAATAAAATAAAAAAATAATATATATATATATATAATAAAATAAAAAAATTATATATTTAGAAACATATAATTATATATATATTTTTATTAAAAAAATAAATTTATATAATGATAATTATATGTATTTAAAAACATATACATTAAATAAAATTTTGAAATAAAATAATTATATATAATTATAAAATATATAATTTATATTTTGATGTTATATATATTTTTATAAAACATAACACAGTTTTCTCCATTTTATATTGTTCTGTAAATTAATTTTTTTATAATAATAAAAATATATATTATTTATAAAAAATATAATAAAAAAATATAATATAAATTTATATTTTTATAAAATATATTAACAGAAAAATAATAAAAAATTTCATAAATGTTTATTTAAAAAATTTTAATTAAAAAATGTTTATATGAAATTATAAACAAAATAAATATTTAAATAGAATAAAATTACTATTTGAAATTCGGGGGGTCTTATTTTCCCCCTCCATAAAAAATATTATGCCTTCGTAATTCGTCCTCCGATGTCTATCAGTGCCAGCAATTCCCATTGGTTTCACTGACGTGCCTTGGAGCCACCGACCCCGATCGGTGCCACCGACGCCGATCGGTGCCACCGACGCCTATCGGTGCCACCGATGCCGATCAGTTCCACCAACGCCCCTTGGTTCCACCGATGCCCATCAGTTCCACCGACGCTGATCGGTTCCACCGACACCCATCGGTGCCACTATTCATTCAGCCCGAATTTTTTCAAACTCCTTAATAAGTCACAAATAGTCCCCATATTCCCCAGTCCTGAGAAACATGGAAAAGTAATGGACCAGGAGTGTCTATGCCATTACAAATTGTTTTAAAGATCCATATTCAACAGAGAACATAACTCTAATTCTTAAGGGAAGTTACAACTCCCTCAGACTATTTTAAATTAAAATATCCATGAGCTGTCAAGAAATTTTCTTGAATCTAGAATACCATATCAACATGTCTTATATATATATTATATCAAAATTTACTTTTAAAAAATAATATCACTTACATGACTATATTCTTGTGAATATCTTTTACCACACTACTATAATGAATGATTAGATCTCTTATTTTTGAAAGAGGGTACACTTAAATTGTTCTATTTATTTCAACTTTGTACTACTGTAAGGTTACTTCTAGTATTTTTTTCTGATAAAATTGAAGATCATTTGTAACTAGGATCACTTCAGACTTATTTTTTCTTGAAGATGTTCATTTCTGGAGAGGAGGATCTATCTACTCTCAGTTTCTACTCCAATTGTGAAGTGAAACCCGAACCATCAACAAATAAAATTATTTTGATTTTTGAAGTATAAACTCCTTGTATTCATTTGTTTTTTATGTATTATCTTTTTATATTAAGCTACATATAATTAGTTCCATCTAAAATAACCAGAAGGATATGTTTTTCCTTGTTATAAAGAATCCAATTCCCTATACTAAGTTGTGGATTTTTGGTCTTGTGATTAGAGGACATTTCTAGTGAAATTCACCAAGTTCTCAGAGTGAGCATTGGTGGAGTAGACTATAGAATCTTTGTGACCTGATTCACTAAAAATCATTGTGGCCATTCTTTCTATTTATCTTCTACTCATATTTCATACTGAATAAAATTATGCATATCTGTATAAATCAAAAAGGGAGTCAAAATCTAGAATCGGGGAATATTATTGAAGAGTAAAAATTCATCCCCTCTTTGGTTATCTTTTTAATATTCTAACCTAACAATTGTAATCAAAGGTTTTTTTGTGAAAAAGATTTAGGAATCTCAAAATAATAAAATTTATACGAAGAATAGGAAATGGTTAATCCAAAAGAATGTATGTAAACGGTTTATGCTCCATAATTCAATGGCAAAAACTATAGATGTAGGAAATTTCATATGATCATTTAATTGAAGAATATTAGAATTTGAATCTATTCAATAATCATCACTCATTATGAAATTATTGAGAAACCAGAGACATGGGATGCCAAAACAAGAGATGAGTATGTTATCAACTCAAAATAAATGATTAATATTATCTGTGGACTTAGACTAGAATAATTTAACCATGCATCATATTATCCCAATACATATGGGATGTTGAAAACAATGCATTCCACAAAGGAAAAAAGAGATAACATCATAAATATGTGATATTCTAATGAAAATCTAAAATTTGACTCTTTTAGAATGTTTGATGGCGAAATATTCACACAAATGAATAAAAGGATAACATAGATAGTTAACAATATTACTACCTTGGGAGATCCAATCAGTAAATCTAATGAATAAATGAAATTAATAAGAGTAATCCACTCAAAATAGAATGGTATACCTATAGCTTTTTTAAATCCATTACCTGTCAAGGATTTGACTATTAATGAATTAATTGGAACATTGATGATGTAAGAATCAGAAATGCAAGCTGAAGTTGAAGATCAATATATTTTAGTAAAAATGGAATATACTTCTCTCAAAGTGACATATTAGAAGCATAACTGAAAAAAAGATGAATTAAAAAATTCACACTCCTTTGATTCTAAAATTGATCTCTCTTAGCTAGCTAGAAAATATGAAAATTTTAAAAAAGAAAAGAGGTTTCAAAAAATCCATCAAGAAGGATGAGAGGGAAACCTATTAAGTAAGACGATATGAATGAAAATAATTTGGTTTCATCAGACCAGATTTCCCACAACAGAAAGATGATAGAAAGAAGGAAGAAAATAAATATTAAAAATAATGATTTTAAGAATAAATAAAAAAGTTCTAGGAATGATTCATGGAGTTTTTTTGAAGACTCCAACACCCCCTAAAAATATGATTCAAAAAAAGATCCACCCAATATCAAACGTATCTAGTCCTTGATGGTCAAGGAATAATATAAGGTACAAAACTATTATTTATCTCCTTTTAATACTGATATTTTATAAAATAATAAATTATCTTTTTACTGTTTAATGCTAGAATAAAAATATTATTCCATATTAAATAATCCTAAATCATTAAAAAATATACACAATAATATTTTAGATTAAAGAGACACTATACTAAAACAACACTAATAACTAGTTAATTAATTAAATTCTTCTACATCAAACTATATTGATCATGAAAAAATGATTCAAGAATTGTAGGATAAAGTAGAATACTATAAAAGTGATGCTCTTGTTTTAATAAATGAGGAATATATACTTCATGAGATTCCCGGAAGACATGTTATTAAAAGTGTAAAATTTGGAATAGGAATAAAGGGTGAAAATCAAAATTGTATAAAATTTATTTTGTGCCCAATTCAAAAACAGCTACCTGCTATTATTGTTTAATAAAAGATCATTTCACTGTCAAATTTTATTTGATAAATTCTCAAATTAGTTATATTAAAAAGGATTTTAGTTATAAAAATATATCCAAAGAAAGTGATATGAGTTATTGAAAAATAATGAAGATCGAGATTCCTAGATCACTTCTCACTGACTTTGCTGGACCTAAGAAAATTTGTGTACCAAAACAATATGTGCATAATTAAATTTTCATGGAAAATGTCATATGAAAAAATGATATATAGTATATTAATATTGTGTGTTCAAGAAAAATGTGTGGAGACTCATCAAATTTCTATAAACTGACTCAAATTAATAGAGTTCAAGTCAGTTTTAGAGACAATAAATATGGAAAAATTTGTTAGAGCTTGAGCAGTTGGAGATCTAAATACTATCTCAATTAACAATGTACTGTTTGTGAAAAAGCTAAAGCACAATCTAATAAGAGTCTCTCAACATTGTGATGATAGATTTTATGTTGATTTTTATAACAATTCCTACTGTATTTTCAAAGCTAAATTTCTTAAATATTGAGAACCAGGAATTGATAATGTTTATAATTTTGATTTAAATTTATTTTTCAAATATAAAGTGAATTTTTTAGCTTCTAAGACAAATGATTAATGGATTTTTCATAGAAGACACAAAAATTTTAATATATATGATTCAAAAAAATTATCTATGAAACAAGTAATTTCTGTTTTCATAATATTATGTTTAAATATGAAAGATTTTGTTATACATGAAAAAATTAATAAAAAACAAAAAATTTATTTCAAATCTATTAAAAAAAATTCTACAATTAATCCATTAGTACTTATCCACATGGATTTATTTTGAACATCCACAGTAGTAGGTTTGGAAGGTAAATTATATGTCTATGTTTCAGTTGATTATTATTCTCAATTTACTTGGGTATATTTTCTAAAACTCAAAAGTGAAGTATTCACTATTTTTTACAGTTTTTGTAAGATTATTCAGAATGAGTATGGTTTTAAAATAATTTCATTAATATTTGACCATGGTAGAGAGTTTGTGAATCCAGAATTTAATTATTTTTGTTCTAATATAAGTATTTAAAAGACATTCTCTACACCAAGTTCTCTGTAAAAAAATGTAATTGTTGAAATATGAAATATAACTATTAATGAAATGGAAAGGGCTATGCTAAATGAATACAATCTTCCTACCTACTTCTGGGAAAAAGATGTATGAACAACATGCTATATCATGAATTGAGTATTACTATGACTAATTTTTAAAAGGAAACCCTATGAACATTGGAATAATAGAAAACCTAAAGTAAATTACTTTAAAGTATTCGGATGTAAGGTATAGATCTTTAATTATAATTTCAACCTTGGTAACATAGATCAAAAATCCATCGAATGAATATTTTTAAGATATTATTTTAATTCTATATCCTAGAGAGTATTTATTAAAAAGCCAAGGATTTTTTATGAACCTTTTCATGTGATGTTTGATGAAACTAACCCTTTTATTAAATTGAAATATCAAACAGATGAAAATAATGATTAATTTGAAAACATGAGACTTAAAACTCCTAAAACCGATTTTGAAAATGATATAAATAAAATTCAGTCAAGTTTAGAAGAACATGATACTAATTAACCTAAATTTGTCTTACCTAGACAATCTATAACACTAATAAATCATCCTTTATAAACTATTATAGGAGACCTAGACATAGAAATTATAACCAGAAGAAATTTAGGAAACCTAGATAAATATGTTGCCTTTCTATCTTTATTAGAACCGAAGTCTATTAACGATTCTTTATAAGATGAGAGTTGGATCCTAGAAATGCAAGAAGAACTAAACCAATTCAAAATAAATGTTGTTTAAAATTAGAAGCAAGGCCATTGAAATGTCATATAGTAGGAACCAAATGGGTCTTTAGAAATAAACTACATGGTCAAGGGATCATAACTAGAAAGAAAGCTATATTAGTAGCTAAAGGATATAATTAAAAAGAAGATATATATTATGATGAATCCTTTCCCCCTATAGCTCATTTTGAATATATTAGAATCTTTTTATCTTATGAATCATATAATAATTTTAGACTATATCATATTAATGGTAAATATACTTTTCTAAATGGTTATATAATGGAGGATGATTATGTCGAACAACCTCCTTTTTTTTAAAACTATCAGAAACCAAATTCTATTATAAACATATTAAATCACTTTAAGACCTTAAACAAGTACCTTGTGTTTGGTATGAAATATAAGGCTCTTTTTTGGACAGTGGATTTTTAGTGGGATTAGTCTATCCTACTCGTTTTAAGAAATCTATTTTTTTTATTAGTACAAAATTATGTTGATAATGTTAATTGTAGTTTAACAAATAAAAAACATTTGTAGTGATCTCTCCAATATAATTAATCTTTTTTAATGAGTATGATGAGAGAAATAAATTTCTTTTTAGGATTTAAGATTTATCAAAAATATTGGGAAATTTTTTTAAATCAATGTAAATATATTATTGACTTATTAAAAAATTTCGGACTCAAAATGGGTCTGAATTATACAACTCTAAAGTGTATTAATATGAAATTTGATTTGGATGAAGTTGGAATCCCAGTTGATAACAAGTTATATAGTGGTATTATTGGTATTTTATTATATACTACTCCTAGAAGACAAGGAATTATGTTCTCTATATGTTTATGACCTAGATTTCAGTCAAATCATAAAGAATCCCATCTTACTACTGTTAGAAGAATTTTTGGTTGTTTAAAAGGAACTATATTTCAATATCTTATTTACCCCAAAACATATGATTTTAATTTAATATCATATTCAGATTCTGAATTTGGAGTAATTCGATTAGATATAAAAAGAACCCTAGGAACCTATAACTTTTTAGGAAAATCATTAGTATCATGGCCATGTAAGAAACAACACACTATTTCCCTATCAATATTTAAGGCAAAATATGTGTCTCCAGGAAGTTGTTGTGTAATGGTATTGTGGATGAAACACACTCCAACATATTTTGTACTAAATTTTAATAATATACTTATTTTATGTGATAATACTAGTTATATAAATATTTTAAAAAATCCTATAAGTCATTCCATGACTATGAATATTGATATAAGTCATCATTCTCTAAGAGTTCACATTCTTAAAAATATTATATCTTTAAAAATTTAATATAGAATATCGAATAGATGATAATATTTTTAATCCACTTCACAATAAAAGTATTGATTTTATTAAAGTGGTGTAAAGTTTATTTAATTTTAAATAAATTTTTATTAATTTACTTCCATTAAGTTTTTAATGATTTTAATCTCTTTTAAACTAATTTATTTCCATATATTTATTCTATTGTTTATTTGTTTAAATATATATTTTTCTCATTTTTTTTAAACTTCATGTTTTAAAAATTAAATATTTAATGATTACTATATGTAATCAAAACATGAAACAAGACCGTGTCATCATCCATTAGAAAACCCTTAAACTTACCATACCATTTGTTTTTAAATTATGTCGTCTACAAATCCCTTGTCTTTCTTCCAAACCCTAGAATTCAGAATACCTTCAACTATCAGATTCTCTGAAACAAAGATTACCAAGAGAATAGATAAAGGCGGAACAAGTGACCCAAAGCATCAATGTGTCCCCTTATGGAATATTCTAAAAGAAAAAGTTTTCTATTTGGAATGCCTATACGAGACAAACTTTATGCTCAAGAAATATATTGAATTTAATTTTTTTTGAATTTTTTGTTTAATGTGTAGAATACATATTTTTCATATAATATATAATTGGAGAAGTTTTATAGTAATATTTTGTTTATCTTTTAGGAAATAGGGGATATTATATCTTCTAAAATAGAAGACAAAGAATTTTTTATTTCTTACATTGAAATTGTTAGATTTTACAATTCACTCATGATGGAGTAGTCCACTTTGATCTTTGATATTTTGAAAATATAGATCTCAAATCAGAGGACATTATTTCGTTTCTGCTTGGCTCAAAAAATATTTGGAAAATGTTTTTAATGGATCTTGAGGAAGACCAGAAGGTTTTAGTAAAATTTATACAAACTACTATTGCTCGAAGGGTTTCTGAAATGTATAAAAAAATTTACCCAGATATTTACATTATGTTTTTTATTATTAGTGAAATCAAGATGAATATTTCCAGATATATGCTGAGATATTTGAGTTATTGTTTCCATTCAGAGGAAATAATTTCATTATACACTTATGGACAAATCCTTTCTCTAATTTTGTTGATGATAAATGTGATTCATATTTTTTATTCCCAAGTCAAATGTAATCGCATAAATTTATTTATTTTTCGTACTCTATATCGATTTTGCTTCTTTTAGTGTATAATAAAAGGTATGCTAATTCTAGTTGGTGTTGAAGAAAAACAAAAATTTAGTTCCTTTGCTTTGGGGTAGTAGAGAAAAATCATGTCTATAGGATTAGTTTGATTAATAAATGAAGAAGTTGTAGAATCCAAAAAATATATGTATTACTTAGCATACCAAAAGGATGATTTGATATGATAATACAGATCTTGCTGAAGAAGATTCTAAATAAGGAAATCATGAGGATCTTGTCTTAAGACCAAGGAATGGATAAGAAACATGATATCAGGATCCATTGTTAGGATATAGAGATGCTACTCATTTAGTTTATTTAGAATAACTATATCATGATATGGATCAATAAAAATAAAGTAATGATCAAGAGCTTCAGGTTTTTTCTCAACCATATCACCTGGAAGAAGATGATCAAGAAGAATAGATTGTTAAGAAATCAATAACTGAGTGAAATCATCAAAATTCAGGATTTCTCATGAATTGGTCATTCCATTTAAAGAACTATATTTTTCTATAGATAAAATACACAAGTCCTTGAGGTTATATCCCTTTCATGTGAGAAATATGTTGATAAATATTTAGCTATTGTGAATGTTTCTTCTCAGTCAAAGAATCTATATAATGGAACACCAAATTCTTAGAAAAATCAGATTTAAGACCAGGTTATAAAGTTTAACAAGGTTTGGGATACGAATTATAGTATTTGACAATAAATACAAGCTTCTGGAAAATCTTTTGATGATATAAGAAACTAAAATATTCAAAGTATGGAATTAGAGTCTCTTCAAGCTCGAATTCAAGAGTTCATAAAACATTTTGGGTCAAATGGATTTTTATTCATTTAAAAGGGGATGATAGATCAGTTTGGGAAGTTGAAATCTAAATCTATTTCTAAAATAGACTTTGTAGATTTGAAATGGTACTTGGTTAGTCAATTTGAATCAATATTGGGGAGTATCAATCCATCAAGAGCTTCTACATCTGCACATCCAACATCATCAAATCTGATAAAAAGGTTTCAATATATCACAAAAGTAATGGATAATATGAATGGAAATATTTTGAATATTAAATTAAATGTTACACACTTATCTCTTCTTTTAGATAATCAAATATATCTTTGTATGAAACTAACCTCAAGTGAACTTGGAATTAGGTAGTTGATTAGTAAGTTCAGTGATAAAATATCTAATTTATTGAAAACATAGGAAAATATTCTTGATGTTTTAAAATTCAATTTGTTTAGAAATTTTATAGTAAGTATTAATTCATGAGTTTTTATTAGACAGCTGGTAGAAAATTCTTTAGAAAGGTTACAAGCTTAGATGATAGAATTGAAAGAATTTTTTCAATCTTCTTTGGATCCACTAGAACCCGCATTAGAAACCACTCTTAACCATACCATTTCACATTCTATAGGACCTATTTTCTAACCCTTTCCTCGATCCAAATAATAAAATTTATTTGTAATTTTTTTATAATAAAACTATCGTTGTTATTTCTATATTCTATTCTTAATTTATATCTTTCATATTTTTTATATATACTACCAAAACATAGGTATTAATTATTAAAATATTATAATATAAGTACTCCTTATTTATTCAGTACAAAATTAAAAGTGTTTTAAACCCTTTTATTATACTTTCATTTTGATATCACCAAAAGGAATATAAAAATAGAAAACTAAAAACTAAAATATTTTTTTAATTAAAATAGTACTGTGAAATCGAAATACTTTTTTCAAAATGTGTTTAAAATCCTATATTTTCTATTAGTATTTTTATGGGATTTTTTTATCATCAAAATGGGGGAGATTGTTGGGCATGTCAACAATACTCTATAAATCTTATTGATTTTGATGCTCACAAATACACTTGGTTTTCTTACTACTGATATTACATTAAATGTGTTTCATGAAATTTATATTCATTGGAATCATTATTAAGGAATTATATTAATGATTTTAATTATCAAGGAATATTTGTTAAATGTTTGTAATGCATTTTAGTGTATTTTAGAAACATTATTCTTACCCAACTTTCATAAATGTAGCATAAGGATTCAACACTGTGCTTCAAACAGTACCTAAGGAATCAACCATATTATTAGAAAAATGCCTAAGGAATGATACCTACATTCAGAATAGTATATATAGATTATTAGCCATACTTTTTCTAAAAAGTTTGGCTAAATAACATTACGTTTGGATGGAACCTTATGCTTGTTACGTTAAGAAGTCATGGTTAAGGAAATTTATGAATATAAGGAACCCTTCAATTGAGAAAAAACGTATGGTTCATCAACCTTAATTTTATGATCAACCTTACATTTTCATATATACGTTTGAAAAATGAACACTATGTAGTTGAAACTAATGTTTGGTTTTTTTAGTCATTTTATGAAAGAGCCATTTTTTTGACAATTCAACATTGGAGATTTAAACCACAATTTTATTTGATATTTCTTAAATAGTCTTGATATAATTAAAGGTCCGATTCAAATCTCATTATGATTAATTCAAATTATCCTATTCAATAGAGAAAATAACTCCTATTATTAAAGAATGATACAACCCCCTTGAATATTTTTAATTTAAATATCGACAATACATTAGGATATTTTCTATGGTTTAGAATACCGTATCAAGATTTATGCTCTATATATTATTTCAAATTTTTTTTAAACAAATATAATTTTATATTTACAAATGTATTCTTGTGAATATCTCTTAAAACACTACTATAAGGAATGATTGAATCTATTATTTATGAAAGTGGATACACTTAAAAGTTTTACATATTTCAACCTCATACAATTTTAATATTACTGCTTCTATTTGTTGATATTCAAATTAAAGTTAATTTTAAATGAAGACCTCTTAATGGATATTCTTTCTTGAAGTCGTTCATTTATAGATAAGAAGATCCATCCACCAATAGTTGCTACTAAAATTTTGAATTACAACCCAAACCATCAAAAGATCAAACTCTCTCAATTTTTTGGAGTATAAAATACTCCTACTGAGTTTTGGTTTAAGTATCAGCTTCTTATATTAAGATTTGGATAATTAGTTCCCTCTAAAATAATATGAAAATTATATTTATTCTGGTTGTAAATGTTTAAAATCCTTACACTTAGTTTTGGATTTGAGTTATTTTGATAAGAGGACATTTCTAGTGAAATTCAACAAGCTCATAGTGAGAGCGTTGGTGGGTTTGACTAGTGGATCATTATTCCCCAAACAACTATAAAATAATTGTGTTCATTCTTTCTGTTTATATGATTCCACTATTTTATACAGATGAAAACACTTCATATCTACATAAATCACAAAGGGGGTAAAAATCCTTAATCTGTGAAGATTATTAAAAAGACACAATTCACCCCCTCTTGTGATATCATTGTGTTATTCTGAACTAAAAAATTCATCAATGTCATATTATTCAAGGTATTTAATGTTTTTTCAATGATTTATCTAGTCCCATGTTTTTTCACTCAAAATTTACTCTAAATTATTAAACAAAAGTTGATTCCTATGGGTGGAAGATGTGGTGTAGCCTAGGGGAATTACCACATATGAAGAGATGAAATTCAAGTGGAAAAGACCCTATACAATGCTAAAGGATGAGTATTATAGTAGTAATCCATTTGGAAACTAAAATATGTACCTTGATATTCTCTTCCCTTCATGTGTGTATTACTATAATATAATGTCTATTAATCATCTTACACATTCTGATGCATTAATCCATACCCCACGGTGTTCCCACCATATTATTAAAGAAACCCACAAATTTTTTTGAATTTGAATCCACCTTAATAATATGGA
Source organism: Viscum album (assembly GCA_963277665.1). Taxonomy (NCBI): domain Eukaryota; kingdom Viridiplantae; phylum Streptophyta; class Magnoliopsida; order Santalales; family Viscaceae; genus Viscum; species Viscum album. The sequence goes on along the minus strand of OY728166.1, from coordinate 73,971,109 downwards.
TTTTACATATTCTGAACAACAAAATCCAATTACTAATTTACCCTGATTATTTTCAAATAAAATTTACGAATCCAAAGAATATTCTAAAACAAAAAATCACAAAACCCCTTACATAACACACCAAAAAAACCCTCTTAACTTCATATACACATGTGTTACATCCAAATTTAGTTTAAAACCTACATTTGGAGGTCTCCACTCGACCTAGTGTCTTAAATGTGGGTTCATCCTAAATCAATTACACGATCACTACTTTTTAAAATCCATCTGATCGATGCTGATGTCCTCCCTCTATGAAAAAGGGAGATGAAATCCACAACCACTGACTTTAACCTAAAATCAATGTCCAGGTTTGATTATCTCTATAAATCCCTTAATATTTTATAGGATTCCCATAATATACATCACTATATAGTAAAAATACATTCAATGCATTTTGGTTTTGATCATGTGCTGATAAACCTCACGAAACCAAGATTCAAGAAACTCTACAATGGATTCCACTTAAACTGAGATCCCCATAGATTATTTGATGCTATCCCAAATGATCAAATCCCACTAACCATTGAAGAATATATGAAAAATTATTCAACCAAAGGTTTCTCATAAAACCATCATCCTGATGCTAGGGATATCACCTCTTCTACACATTATCATCCATGGGGATAGCCAAGGTCCTCACCCTCTAGATCAAAAAAATAATATCTATTAGTATATATTTCAAATAATGCATTTTTCCCCATTTCCTATTATCATGATCCTCATGAAGCAGCTCATAGTAATCCATGGAATTTATGAGACCAGATGATGACATTCAAAAAACAAGCGCATCGAGTTCATCCACCCGGATCATGCTCCCATGTAGTGGCTTATGTTCCCCACAAAGAGTTGTGCTGATCAAACCTAGATATATACTTGCATCATGGAAGGATATATATGGTATAATGAAATCAAAATAGAAAAGGATGTACCCTAACTTATTATAATTTAATTAGATAAACTCTTTTAACCCTACCACATAATGAACATTTTCCTTCAAGAAGGACATGTGCTGGATCTTGTAACACACAATGCAAGAGGTTTGACTTGGATTACTAGAACATCCCCACCAGTCCTCCCCAAACCTATCCTTTAGAATATTTTACCATAATGATCATCGTTATGTTATTTCCCATGAAAGCATCACTTGTATTCATTACATAGCACCTGAACGCTATAAATACTGATCCTCCCCTCCTCGATCGACTTCACTAACCTCTTCCATAAAACTCAATGAGATCATACCCTTTATTTGGAATCTAAAATGAAAATTTTCATTATATTCTTGAGTTTAATGATGAATCATTTAGTTTCATTGATGACATATATAACATTCATAGGAATGTGTATAATAACATTTTCAACCAATGTAATTCTCCCTCAAAATGATAGAAAAGGACTCTTCTAATTAAATATATGGTCTATGATCTGATTGATGATTCTGGAGAAAAATAACTTATGGATATTTCCATCCATATACCCATATTGATTTTACAGATATAAAGTGTTTTGGTTTTTATAATGAAATCAATGATGAATATTGTTTTGGGTAATTTAACGATAACAATGAGTTACTTTATAATGATCATTTATTTTTTACGTCATCCTTATACAACAATATTTATAACATATATTACACATTAATAACATATTTAATAGTATTAGAATCTTGATAATCATTCATCTTGGAAATAAGAAAGATAATATAACATTATTTATGTAAGTAGTTGGATTGACCCAAACAAGAACACATTATACGTATTAACGAGTTACATTTTAGAGGTATATAATATCAATATTATTTTATCAGAAGAATAATGAAGTTAATATAACATCATTATAGAAGATAATTTGATTTATAAATAGTGTATATGATAAATAAATTAAAATTTTGGTACACATACTTTGTTGAATTGTCTCTTTCTCAGAACATGTTCCATTGAAATGACAGATTTAGGATTCTTTATTACGATCATAGGATACCAATAATCTAATTAAACATTAAATTTTGAAACATTAATAGGAAATAAATACATAACAAAAGGAAATGAGTGGTTTTAAAAGGGAATTGGGGGGGGGGGGGTCTTTTTATAAGTGATTTTTGAGTGAAATTTTAATAAATATTCATTCTTTAATGAATAAGATTATCAATTTAAAAGGAAAGTGTATATAAATAGAAAAATTAATTGATATGTGTTTTTAATCCCCTTATATACACAATTTATTGGTATGGTTTAATGATATTATATATATTTATCATTTAGTTTAATCATTTTTACCTTATTTTACCATTATAGTGGAAACCCAATTTTTGTTTTGGTAAATTAAATTTACACATAAAAATGAATTTAACCTTCATATGTAATTTTTAAGATCTATGTAAGAATTTATAATCCATTTAATATAATTAAACATCTCATTATGATATATTTTAATTTTAAAATAATACATAAATTATGTAGAATTTGTTTTATAAAAATGACATTATAAACATTAAATATTGTAAATATCATTTAAAATTAATTACTAATGAAAAGTGAGTTAATATATTTTTCAATAAATATAAAAATTTTACTAGAATAATAATATTAACATGATCAATTTAATTTATTAAGATAAAAATAAACAACACTTTTAAAAACTATGTGAAACATATCCTCTTTTAACAATATATGATTTATTTAAACACAATTAAAATAAATTATTTACCTTCTAACAATTTAATTTTTTCAATAAATTTGTTTTAGAATATTTATTTTAATTTTATAAATATATAAAATCATTATTTTATGTCGAATAATAAAAACTAATATGTACTGAATAAAAATAATTGTTTTTAATTTTTTATTAAGTATCATCTCTTAAATTCACTGTGATTTTTTTTGAATTGTATTATTTTTAGTTCAGTAATAAAAATTTAAAAACATTAATATCCTTACTGGATACATATATACCCAATAAATTCATATCCAATGAGTATTTTTCAAATTCCCATACATATAATGGTCATATTTTGTTCATATATATAGTCTTACATACATCACTAAAAACATCTATCATACATATTTAATATATTATCATGAAGTCTGTTATACTGGTAATGTTATACCATCTTTCCAAATTTTTAATAAAGGGTATGATCATCCTGAAAATCCATGTTGATATATATTTCATGTCTATAGTTTTTTTAAATTATCATGGATATCTTAAACTTGTAGTTTTATTAATTATGTTTCATATTGTATTTTTATAATATATAAATTCATATATTTTATTTCAAAGTTTTACCTCAATAAATTTTGTCATGAATATTTTTAGTTAAGTGTTTCATCTGAAATGATTTATTCAACATAGTATTTAGTGGATAATATATTATAAAATTGTTGAGTGTTACATTCTTTTCACATTAAAATAGATTTTCACATGAAATTTCATTATTGTAATGAAATCAAATGTTTGTAATTTTTTATCATTACATCTTTGAGTTTTGAAGTTGGTTCCCCAAAACTTGTGCTTCCTCCATATAACATTAACTACCTGAGTAGTCTTGTTTCATAGTTTTTTATATATATGATCAATGATTTATAATGGTTTCTCCTCCTAAAAATATCATATTTTAGTGGTACTACCTATAAGATTGGTACATGTAAAGGATCTGGTCTATACTTCCTCAAAAGTGATACATGGAAGAAATCATGCATATAATAAATATTTAGTGGAATTATAATATGATAAGAAACCATCCCAACATGATAGAGTATTTCAAAAGGGATAATGTATCGAGGGATCAATATTTATTTTTCCATAAATATCATAACTATATTATATTGTAACAATTTATGGAATACCTTGTATCAAAATTTACACTCTAGATCAAATTGACATATCTCTTATGTTGAAATTAGAAACAAAATTTATATGCCATGGAATTTTTTGAATATTCTCTAACATCTCCTGAGGAAGATTTGGTTCGAGAAGCCTACAATCTCTAACTTAATTCCAACATGGTAGAGTTTTACAAACTTTCCATTACAATGCCTTATATATTTTAATTTGAATTCTTGAATATAAATTGTTATTATATGAGAAATCTTCTAGGAGAAGGTGTTGGCCCCAAGCTATTTTGTAACCCATTTAATATGATTGGAACATATCCTCTAGAATTTGAATGGTCCATTCATATTAACCATATATTTTGGGATGAAAATCAGTGATAATTCTTAGGTATGTATATAGTTATTATTTAATATTTCAACAAAACATTTAGGTAAAATTTATATTACAATTAAATATATTGTAAAGTGATACTCCATGAAGTTTAGTCAATTACTTTATTTATTTATTTTAATGTTGATTGATCAATAATTCTTTTCATATAAAAATGAAATTTGTGGGTTTTATAAGAAATCAACTACCAAAAATGATATTCTATCCTTCATAAGCCTCGGAAAGTACTATCTTGAAATCCATGGTGATTTCATTTTATTTATATACATGTTTTTTATTATGATTTAATCTTCCCCTTATACATATTTCGTTCCACCTTAACATTATTTCATACAAAGGATTTATATATATACATTGAAATCATCCTAATCATATTTTTTCACCAAAAGTTTTTCTTAAGACATTTATACATTTTCTCGCTCTATTTCTAGGTCAGTAAATAAGAATTATCTCTATTCTTGGAGTAAGAATATACATTCTTAATATGAGGGTTAGTTTTAAACTTGGAATACAAATACGTTATTAGGGTAAAAATTGAGTTACCATGGTAATGGTGAAATGTGGTAAAAGGGTTAAACTATGTGATAAAAACATAAAATTTCACAAATCAAAACCATTAAATTGTGTCGATAAGGTGATTCATAAACCATACACATTAGTGTTTTCCAATTTTTATCTATTTCAATTTGAAAATTATAACCTTATACAATAAGGAATTAATATTTGTGGAAAAAACACTAAAAACTTATATATTAATGAATTATCGCGTTTTCGAGCTCGTCAAATTAGAGGTTAAGTTTTTACTAGAATTTCTACAGTATAGCAGGAACCCTACGTCATCTCTCGATTTAGACTTAGATCACTAATTTCAAAAGAAGGTTCTGATTATGTTAAAAAAATTTAATTTAAATTAAGTGGTTGGGGGTTCTATGATTTTAAAATAGCAATTGAAACTATACTACTAAGTGAAAGAAACTGGTAGGAGAAATCGTGATCAACGCGCGTAATTGTCCCTTGATGCTCAATCCTTCATCACTCTCAAGGGAATGGGAAAGATAATCAATTCCATGATTTTATACCCACTGAAAACAGTAGTATGTGACTTCTTACTAGGTTACCACCTAGTATTTTATCGATCAATGATATTTATTATCGGTGACCGCTCATAATCAATAAAACTATGTCGATGTAAGAACCGAACTCAATCAAGGCATCACATCAACAACGTGATGAGATGTCCATATTTGGGTCTTTATAAAAATTTATATCAATAAAAAAACATGCATATTAATGGGTTATAACTTCTGGATATCATCAAACAAGTCAATCCAAAAGAAAACTCATGAAAGAGAAGAGGTGAGAAAAGAGGCAAACTCACTCAAATCATCACAAGTTCTGGGTTATCCATGGAAGCACAAGGATTATTCTTCTTTTGAATTGTATTTTGTAATCCCAAAATAAAAAAGAATTTATAAGGTAAAAATTAATAACAGTAGACAGAAAACCTGGAAATTTAATTAACTTACAAAGATTACAAATGTGGAGCTCGGGATTACAATAATGGACACCCCCCAAGTTGATCACTAAGAAACTTAGAAGTACATGAGGGAGAAGAGAACTAAAATGGGTGAAATAATCTCTCCAATTGGACTTACCTTCACCCCTGGTCATGAAACATGAGAGAATGGGGGAGGGAGGTGTTTTTATGGACATACACATCACACTTTTCACAAAAGAAGTCAAGTGCCCAAGAGACTAGGTCACTATTTAGGGCAGATTTTTTACTCCTTTATACGGATGGATGACTAACCAAACACGTGAAAATGACTTAAAATGTGGTTGAGAGGTGTTCCTTCAAGTTATATGTCCACGGGAGGTTGAATCAGCCCAATTGGATCTATGAGGCCCGAGTTAGGGCCCAAATACAGTAGGGTCCTCTAATCTGGCTCGCCAAGAATTGTTTCACATTATGGACCTATTATGGGCCTTTAAATTGTCCAATTGGGTTCCCTGGTATTCTAGAGAAATGTATCCCATCCAATTTTACATTCATACACCAATTTTAGCCCAATTTAATGCACTTAGTATCCACAGTATATATTTCTGTCCACATAAATGCTTGGGCCCTTTCCCAGTTTGGCCCGTTTTGCTTGATTTCCATCGTGGGCCCTCTAAATCACCTCCTCCTACAATGTAAACACTTAAAAAAATAATTACCCTATTAAATACTAATAAATATTAATTCATTAAATCAAATATTAAATTAAATTTATTATTATATTTGAAATATTCATTACAAAATCAGTTTAAAACAGTGGTGTAAGGGTGAAATAAAGTAGTGAATCGTGATACGATCACACCCCCACACCTAAACATTTTCACTCCTGGGAAAATTCATATATCCTAATAAAATCGCATTCCAAAATGAATGGTGGAAAAATATACAACATTTTTATGAAATGGAGTTCATCATGTCTAGTTTATGAAATCAATTTTCCCATCATTTTTATTTTCTCCCATTCGAATTTGGTCAACTTCATTTGTTCACCCACGAAACATTTCGCAACCTACCTCACATATAAAATTTCCCTCTTCACTAATGGAACATATGAAAATGGTGTTATTATCTTTTCATAGAGTTTATGAGATCTTACCATATGCTTTCCATGATTCTATATTCTCTACCAGAAGAAACTAGTGTGCTACTCACAAGGAAAACCAACAGGTTTTTCTGAGGTGTAAGGGTTGGTAGGATTTAATGTATAAAAAAATCTGAGGCAGAAGAGGATTGTTTAATCTCTTATGTATAGAACATTTAAAAATTCCGAAAGTGTTCACAATGAATGTACACACTCATCCCCTAGCAAAATGAATCACTTCCAACTCACTGTCCCCATTGCCTGTTTGTGTGGGTCACATTCGATCAGTGAATAATAATGAATAATCTTCCTCTCTTCCCCATCTTTTCATTTTTTCTATTATTTTCAATGTACAGAACTATTGTTTTTTATGTTTCATTATGTTTTTTATTGGAGATAAAGAGGGAAACATGTTTAATACAATGATATAATATGGCATGTGAACCCACTGCCCAAGTAAAATGTAGGCACCCTTTCTATAAACCCATAACAATGATCATTCCCAAAAATTCCCATGGAAACACCCTCTCACCCAAAATTTCTGGAATTCAAACAAGAATATACACATGAGATTTGTGGGTAGGGATAAATTAGCTTGTAATGTGGCTACCTAATAGGAATTTCATGGTCTCTAAGGCTTAAGAAGGGTATATTATCAAGGTGGACAAAATAGAGCTTAATTGTACAAAGGGATTTTCAATGCACGATGGACTCTATCATGAATGTTGCACACTTGAATATTATGGATTTAAATAGAATTAAGGCAAGAGCTAGTTTCTCTACATGTCCTGAGACTCTCAAGAAGGTGATTAAAAGGAAGAATATGAAATAAAGGGCTTAAAATCTCTCTCGGGTAAGGGATTGAAATATTTTTCAGTGCTAATGAGGCATGGGTTTCAAAAATCCATTAAACACCTAAGAATGATTTTAAAATACAAATTATAGAAGAAAATTTCATATTAACATTCAATTGAAAAACATTTTCCAAAAAATAATGGAATACTTTTCACTCAATTGACTCAAAAATGAAAAATGATTTGGATATTCATTTAATAAAAATGTTTATCTAAACACACAAAATAAAGAAAAATAAATGAAAATGCATTTTTATAGGTTTTTTTGTGTTTTTTTTGTTTTTCTATTATATGTGTTTTTTTAAATCCTAACTATGACATGTCACCGTCCCCCACACCTAAAAATTACATTATCCTCAATGCATGTATTTAAATAAATAGACAAGTAATTAAAGGTTGGGAGATGGGACATCCTGCTATGTGGTGTCATATATGGCATCCATCAGATGGATTTCCTCCATAGGATGCTGGGTAAAATCCTCATATTAGTGTTTGAACCTCTGGCCATTGATAGTAAACCTCTATCCACTCTTCTCATGCAAAACATGTATAGCAACAAAAGGGTAAACATCAGTAACAGTATAAGGACCGAGCCATCGGGAGCGAATCTTACCAGGGTAGAGCTTTACCCAAGAATTATACAGGAGTACCTTCTCACCAATATAAAACTTATTTTGATGAATCATCCCTTCATGGATTTCCTTTGTATTCTTTTTGTAGATTATAGAGTTCTCATATACATCACACCGAATTTCTTCCAACTCATGAATCTCCAACTTTCTTTTCTCACCTGCATATGAGAGATTCATATTACATTGGTTAACGACCCAATATGCATAGTTTTCTACCTCCACTGGGAGGTGAAAAGACATTCCAAACCCAATCCTATATGGTGAAATTCCGATCAGGGTTTTAAAAGAAGTACTGTATTCCCAAAGTGTATCATCCAAGCGCAAACTCTAATCTTTCTTATTGGGTTGTACTATTTTCTCCAAAATTCACTTAAATTCCCAAGTTGAAATTTCTTCTTGTCCGTTAGTTTGGAGATGATATGTAGTGGAGACTTTAGGAACAACCCCATACTTACAAAGATAGTTTTTCATGTTATGATTGCAAAAATGTGTACCCTGATCACTAATGATGAATCTTGGTAGACCAAACCTACAGAAAATCTGGGACCTCACAAAATCAACAACAACTCGAGAGTCATCAGTCCTAGTAGCCTTTCCTTCCACCCATTTAGAAACATAGTCAAGTGCTAGTAAGATGTACACAAATCCAAATGAATTAAGAAAAGGCCCCATGAAGTCAATGCACCAAGCATCAAAGATTTCACAGAATAACATGGGCTGTTGGGGCATTTCATTCGTCTTGGAGATATTCCCTTAGAATTGACATCGAGTACATGATTTACAGAACCTATGGTAATCTATATACAATGTTGTGCAATATAATTCGGAGTCAAGGACCTTTCGATCAGTACGTTGAGAGCCAAAGTGGCCCCCACAAGCCAATTTGTGGAAGAAGCTCAAAATTGAGGCGAACTCATGGTCCGTGACATACCTATGAACAACCTGGTCCCTACAGATGCTCCCCAAATATGGGTCATCCCAAATGTACCATTGAGAATCATGTTTAAGTCTCTGGGATTGTGAAGTGCTAAAATCAGTGGGGACCCTAGATGTTTCTAGAAAATTCATAATGTCTGTATACCAGGGGGTAAGGTCCACAACATCACAAAGGTTCTCATGAGGGATTAATTCTCCAATGGGGAGAGGTGAGTCAACATGATGGTCCACTGGTGGGGAAATCCTAATAATGGGGTTAGCTACCACATTTTCCACTACTCTCTTATCTCTAATCTCAATGTCAAACTCATGGAGGAGGAGTATCCACTAAATGTGGTGGGGCTTAGCTTCTGGTTTCTTAAGGAGAAACCAAAGGGAAAAATGATCAGAAAAGACAATGATTTTTGACCCAATGAGATAGGAACATAAAATTTCCTAGGAAAACACAATAGAAAAGAAGTTCTTTTTCAGTGGTTGTGTAGTTCACCTGGGTAGGGTCAAGGGTACGTGAGGCATATGCAATGACGTGAGGGGACTTCTCAACCCTTTGTGATAAAATTTCCCCAACTGCAAAGTTAGAGGAATCACACATAATTTCAAAGGGCAGATCCCACCTTGGTGGTTGGATGATGGGAGGTGATGTGAGACTCATTTTTAGTGAATTGAAAGCATCCTAACAATTTTTATCAAAAACAAATTCAGAATCTTATTGTAATAACCGAGATAAGGGAAGTGCGATCTTACTAAATTCTTTAATGAATCAGCGGTAAAAACCAGTATGACCCAAGAAAGACCGCACCTCATGAAAACATTTTGGAAATGTAAGGGATGAAATTAATTAAATTTTAGATTTATCAACTTGAATTCCCTTATTTGAAATGATATTCCCAAGAACTATCCCCTGCTCAACCATGAAATGACATTTTTCATAATTTAAAACAAGATCTTTTTCAATGCAGTGGCAGAGGAAAAAACATAGGTTTTCCAAAAAATCATGAAAAGAAGATCCATAAACTGTGAAATCATCCATAAAAACATCCATACAACTCTCAAGGTACTCAGAAAAAATACTCAACATACATCGCTGAAAATTACCAGGAACATTACATAGGCCAAAATTCATTCCTCTATATGCAAATGTGCCGAATGGATAGGTAAATATGGTATTTTTTAATCCTCATGGGCTATATGTATTTGGAAATAACCCGAATATCCATCAAGGAAACAATAATGGGACTTACCAGCCAGTCATTCGAACATTTGGCCAATAAAAGGTAATGGAAAGTGGTCCTTCCGCGTGGCTTGATTTAGTCGACTATAGTCAATATAGACTCTCCAAATGTTTTGCACATGCATTAGAACCAATTAATTCCCTTCATTTGACACAATTGTTATTACTATTTTTTATGCACAATTTGAACTGGGCTAACCCATTAACTATCAGATATAGGATAAATGATCCCAGCAGTAAATAATTTATTGACTTCCAATTTTACCACTTCAAGGAGAGTGGGATTCAACCGGTGTTGAGCCTGCCTTATGGGCTTAGCCTCATCATCCAAATGTATATGGTGCATACAAATAGATGGGATAATCCCATGAATATCATCTAATGTCCATCCTATTACCTTTTTACACTCTCTCAAAAGATCAAGTAGTTTTGATTCCTACTGTTGAGAGAGGTTATTGGAAATAATGACGGGCGATTGGTCAATACCCTCAAGATAGGCATATTTTAAATTTGATGAAAGTGGTTTTAATTCCAAAACTAGGGGTTTATGGATTAAGGGAGTGGATTTAGGGGGAGTGAGGTCCATGAAACTATCTATCTACTCATATTTATTCTCAAAGGAAATAGAATCTATTGAAATGAGATTTGAAGATTTAATGATAGACATGGGTATCTCAGAATAAACACACTCATCTATTAAAGCACAAAATTTACATTTTTATGAACCCACACAACATTCAAAATAAGAACCAAAACTCAAACCATCCATGGGTAAATAAGAGGAAAATAAATCAGAGGATGGGTCTAGGATAGAATTTTGTGTGTGTTTGTCATTAGAGAGCACTTTCATCGAATAGATTGGAATAGTGGAGTGCTATTCAATGGGGTGTTTCATAGACTCAAGGATGTTAAAACTTACCTTTTCTCCACAAAACTTCATGGACAACATACCATTGTGAATGATGATGATCATCTTTTATATTTTGAGGAATGGCCTCCCAAGTATGAGAGGGACATGTCCTTGGGTTCAGGTATCTTCTATCTCAAGAATGTAAAAGTCTGTAGGGAAGATGAGATTCTTAAATTTTACGAGGACTTCCTCGACCACTCATAATGGGTGTGTTGTGATTCTATTGGAATGTTTCATGACAATGCCTGTTGGTTGAAGCTCTCCAACCTGTAAATAAGTATACATGGAGTAAGGCATTACATTAATAGACGCACCAAAATATATCATAGCATCAGAAAAGATGGTCTCCCCTATGGTACAAGGTATCCTGAATGTGCCCAGATCATTGCATTTGGTTGGCATTGCTGGTTGAATCAAGGCTGAGACATTCCTTCCCAGGTTGACTCTCTCATTACCCTTTAGCCTCCTTCTATGGGTGCAAAGCTCTTTAATAATTTTGGAATATCGAGGGATTCGTTTAACTTCATCCAATAAAGGAATGTCAACTTGAACCTTTTTAAATGTATCCATTATTTCTTTATCACTACCATTATCAAAATTCTTCTTAGATTTAGAGAGTCTTTGAGGGAAAGGAGGAAGAATAGATTGTTCATTTGAATCATCAATTACAATTCAATTACCATTTGTGTCTTTTTTTTCTTTACATGAAATTTTTGAGGGTTGGGAAAAATAGTTTTCATGAGGGGGACATACCTACTGTGCAGAATAAGTAGAAGGAGAAACTTCTTTCCACTATGAAGTGTAAATTCACATACATTACCTTTTTTCTTTGGATTGGAAATGGGTTGTGTTGGTAGTTGTCCATAACCTTGCATCTTTATCTCATCGATGGTGTTTTCCAATTTCCCAACTTGAGTTCACAGGTCTTGAATAGCTGATTGTGTGGTTTGTTGGAAATGGTGGTTCTGGGTTTCTGTTTGCTTCACCATATCCTCAAGGCTTGGTTCAGACATGGGAAGAGGAGGATTGTTTTGGGATGTTGAAGGATAAGAAGGTTTCATTCCTTGGCCTTGATGATACCAGTTCTACTTGGGGTAGCTAGAGTTTCCTCCTTGATGGTATTGTGGTTTTTCTTGCCACCCGAGGTTTGGATTTGGCCTGAATGGTTCTTTCTTGAATGGTGGTGCCTATTGGAAGGGATGCCCAGGGAACACTACAACACAAGACATAGATGAATCTTGAAGTTGTGGGTACTGGTCAAAAAATGAGTATTATCAGAACAAATACCACAATGTAATTGAACGGGTGGAGAGTGTGAGTTACCTTGTGCTTGAGATAATTTCCTTAGAATGGTATTAATATCATCATGTTTATTATCTACTTTTTGTTCTAGGGATGAATGAATGACCTCATGAACTCCTCAGGTTGGTGCAATAGCTCGTGTATCAAATTGTTGTGCATTTTGATCCATGTCGGCTATTAAGTCACGAGTGGCAGAAGGAGTTTTGTCAACTAGGGCACCACCAGATGCAACATCAATCATTCCATGATGCATGGAGATAAGTCCCTCATAGAAGTATTGAATTAAAAGTTGTTTACTAATCTGGTGGTGGGGGAGACTTGAAAAAAGTCTTTTTAATCTCTCTCATTATTCATAAAGGGACTCTCCTTGTAACTGCATAATGCCACAAATTTCTTTCCTAATTGATGCAGTTCGGGAGGCAGGGAAAAACCTCTCTAGAAAGAGTCGTTTAAGGTAATTCCACCCCCAATTGTTGTAGGCAGATAGTATAGACAATATTTGGATACACCACCAAGGGAGAAAGGGATTTCCCTAAACATAATGAGGTACTCCGACACATTTTGGGGTTTCATGGTGGAACACACTATGTGAAACTTTTTTAGGTGTTTTTGAGGGTCCTCACTAGGAAGACCATGGAATTTTTGAAGGAGGTGGATGAGGCCTGATCTTAGCTCAAAATTGGTCGCTTCCTCAGGATATTGGATGCACGCTGGTTGGTACTCCACATCCGGGGTGGTCAGTTCTTTTAATGTTCGGTTATTTGTAGCCATGATCTCTGGGGTTTTATTTGGTTCAATTTTTGATTGGTTTAAGACCACTTGAGGTTCCAATTGGGGTTCCTCAGTGTTACTTTATTGTCCTACTCTATATGACCTGATTTGTGAGTGGAGTGACTTTTCAATTTCAGGGTCAAATTCGAGTAGTGTTTCTTTTCCAGATCTTGTAATCCAACAACAATGTCCAATTTGATTGATTGTTTTTTTTGTTTTTTATTTTTTTTATTTTATGGAAGGTAAATAAAATTAAAAAAAACTTTAGAAATGAATGGAGTATATAAAATAAAATGTAATACTACAGAATTTTATAGATAGAGAAAAAAGAAGGAGAGAGAGAGAGAAAGAACACACAAAAACAAAAATAAACAAAAACTAAAACAAAAAATATCAAATGGAAGGATATTGAATAGAGTACTGATTAAGATGTAAAATATATAAATAAAATGAAAGAAATGATCTTGGATCCCTGGCTATGGCCCAAAAATTTGATCGCGTTGTCGAGCATGTCAAATTAGAGGTTAAGTTTTTACTAGAATTTCTGCAGTATAGCAGGAAACCTAGGTCTTCTCTCGATGGAGCCTTAGATCACTAATTTCAAAAGAAGGTTATGATTATGTTAAAAAAAATTTATTAAAATTAAGTGGTTGGGGGTTCTAGGATTTAAAAATATCAATTTAAACTATACTACAAAGTGAGAGAAACTGGTTGGAGAAATCGTGATCAACCCGGGTAAGTGTCCCTTGATGCTCAAATCATCATCGATCTCAATGGAATGGGAAGGATCATTGATTCCTTGATTTCATACCCACTAATGCTAGTAAAATGTGATTTCTTAGTAGGTTACCATTTAGGATTTTATCAATCAACGATATTGATTATTAACAACTGCTTCTAATCAATAAAACTATGTCAATGTAAGAACCAAACTCATTCAAGGCATCACATCAACAACGTGATGAGATGTACAGATTTGGGTCTTTATCAAAATTGATCTCAATAAAAAAACATTCATATTCATGGGTTATAACTTCTGGATATCATAAAACAAGTTAATCAAAAAGAAAACTAATGAAAGAGAAGAGGTGAGAAAAGAGGCAAACAAACTCAAATCATCATAAGATCCTGGTTATGCATGGAAGCACAAGGATTCTTGTTCCATTGATTTGTATTTGATCATACCAGAATAAAAAAAAATTAATAAGGTAAAAATTAATAACAATAGATAGAAAAACTGGAAATTAAATTACCTTACGAACATTACAAATATGGAGCTTGGGATTACAACAATGGACACCCTCCAAGTTGATCACTAAGAAACATAGAAGTACATGAGGGAAAAGAGAAGTAAAATGGGTGGAAGAAGCTCTAAAATTGGACTCACCTTTACCCCTAGTCGTGAAACATGATAGAATGGGGTAGAGAGGTGTTTTTATGGACATACACATCACACTTTCCACAAAATAAGTCAAGTGCCTAAGAGACATGGTCACTATTCCAGGAAGACTTTTTACTCCATATTTATCCTACTGGTTGACAGAATAAAACGCGTGAAAATGACTTGAAATGCAGTGGTGAGGTGGGTCGTCAGGTTATCTATCCATGGGAGGTGGAAGCAGCCCAATTGGATCTCCGAGGCCTGAGTTATGTCCCAAATACAGAAGGGTCTTCTAATCTGGCTCAATCAGAATTGTTTCACAATGTGGGCCTATTATGGGCCTTTAAATGGGAGATTTGGGCCCCATGGACTTCTAGAGAAATGTATCCCACACAATTTTACATTCATAAAAATTTTTTTACCCCAATTGAACGCACTGAGTATCCACAGTATATATTTCTTTCCACATAAATGCTTGAGCCCTTGCGCAGTTTGGCCCGTTTTTCTTGATTTCCATCGTGGGACCTCCGAATCACCTCCTACTACAATGTAAACACTTAAACAAGTAAAATTTCCCTATAAAATAGTAATAAACATTAATTCATTAAATCAAACTGTAATTGAAATTTATTATTATATTTGGAATATTCATTACAAAACCAGTTTAAAACAGTGGTGTAAGGGTGAAATAAAGCAGTGAATCGTGGTACGATTAAAGAACCCCTTAGTAACCCCTCCCAATCCAAAGTTTCATTATATTTTCAATTAAATACCTACCCATTTTACTCAAATTAATTATTATTCTAAATTTTTGTAACCCATAGTCCATATAAATAATCCTAAATCATTAATTATGAAGGAACCCATTTCGTAAAGGAGAGAATTCACCAAAGTATGTTCCAATTTCTTCAACATATTTTTCAATTATCTTCTAATATCGACATATTATAAATATCATTCTACACTATACTGATTTTATAAAAAAATTAATTTTCTTTTTTGGAAAATGGTTTTATAATTATATAACTATATACTCTCACTCATTCATTATTATAATTAGTTCTTGTTAGGGTTGGTTCAACCACCTACATGAACAATGCTATAATATCTTCATCGCTACCAATATGGATTAGTATACAAACATTAATAAAAATAAAATATGATCATAAAAAGTACTTTATATAATCATATCATTTTTTAAGGTTGATAAAAAATAATAATTATTATAAAATAAATTATTATTTTAAGTAAATTACCCAAAACATGTTCACCTAAGATTACATTATTGTGAAAAACACTCATAACATCAAAAAAATAAAAATTGGACTAGTTAAATCATTTTAAAGATTATTTTTTCCACTACCTTGAATAATATTGGAATAATGAAAAGGATTCAAGGATTGAGGATTGACATCACCACTATGAAGCTAGTACAAAACTATCAAAATTACTATTATCTGTTGATGAAAATAAACAATAAATAACTAATAAATGTGTCATGAATGACTATAAATAAAGTGTTTAAAAGGTAAAAACTATGATAAATACTATTTAATAAGTGATTAATATATTTATATTCGTTATTCTATTGAATAAAAAATTGTAGGTGGAGAGTAAAACATAGATTTTCTTTTCTAATCTCACATTGAAATCAAGATTATTTGTGTTTCAATTCCTATTTGGGGAAATATTATGTTTTTATCTCTAAAACGTCATCATTTTATTATAATTTGGTTATTTATTGGGTTTAGAAATTTTATTAACCATTCACATTTCTTTGGATCTCAATTAAACAGGAAGGATTGCTATAAGTGGAACCGACCTTAAATTTTCTTTCAGCCTGTAATCTTTATCCTCTATGTAGATATTCATTATATTAATTTATGGACGTTATTATCTTTAATTATATGATTTCTCATGGAATTGTTTCTGATTAAATAACTTACCTTACAAAATTTATCTTACAATATCAATTTTTGTATGGTGGTTTTCTCCTAACATTGAAATTCATTACAAATGAGTGAAAGGAATATCTTTTTGAAACATTTTCTACATGATATCATTTTATCACCATCTTATTTAGTTTTCCTTATGAATATTTCTTTCAATGTTTTGAATGTTTCAAAATGTAATTTACATATACATTTTTTTATAAATAATTTTCTTTTAAAATAAATTTTATCCAAAAATAAAATGGTATTTCTTATTATTTATCTATGTAATATTCTAATACTATTATAAAGTGTTTTTAATCAATTTCAAAATCTTTTAATGATTCCTTTGATTTATTAGGGATATTATATAATGATCCCATCCATCTTATTTTTCTGGATGACTTATAAATATTTATTATTCAAGCATTCACAAAACTAATTTTTTATGGGTCAATTAAGATATGGTAAATTAAAATGGTTTTCATGCTTATATGGTACATAGATGTATGCTTTCTAGTATTTGGTAGATGGTCTATAAATCATATAACCCTCCAATGCATTAGGAAAAGATATATATCCTATGATATGTCTTGTAATGGACTAGTGTGTGAACCTAATATACTTTAGAACACTTTCCATTATGTTTATAGAAAAATTAATTTTTAATCATAAAATGTTTTTAATCTTATTTCATATAAATTAATAACTAAATGAGTGTGAATTTATTTTTCATACGTTGAAATTTTTGTTAAAAAAATTATTTAAAAGTTATTAAATTAATTTATTTGAAAAAAATACAGATCACTTAAAAACGTAATCCTGGAAAAGCACTACCTTTTATAATTAAATGATTTTTACCATAACCAATGAAAATAAATTATTTATCTTCTGAAAATTCATTTTTATCTATCCACTGGTATTAAAATATTTTTTTCAATTTTATAAACACATAATATATTTCTTTCAATAATAACAATAATAAATATTATGTGATGAATAAAAATAAATATTTTTATAAAACATTTTAATTAAGAATCATCTTTTGTAACTTTCAAGAACTAATTAATATTTTTTGAATAATAATATTTTTTATAAATTACTAAAAATTACATAATTTTCATATAACTAATGGATATATGTATACCCATTGAAAATATATCCAATGAGTATATGTTTCACTACCCCCTCTAACCAAAGAATCCAAAATGAAGGGAGAGATATAATGACCCCCAAGTCTCGCCTCTATTAGGCTACTGGTTGGCTACTAGAATCCATGGTATAAAAATATTATAAATAGACAGAATTACCATCTCTAGAAATACTAGATCAAGAGATAGGATTAATCAACCACAAGAAACTCTATCAGATTAAATAATTTAAAGGAAAAAACCATCACACAATGCATGTATAAATAAAACATGTACAAAAAAACTCTAAAGTAAATACCGTCGAGTTAAATATAAAGCAACTACATAGCAATATATTAAAGGTATGAGACATTAATAATAAGAATGGTCCACATAATCTCTCCATAAAACTAAAAATTAGTTAATATAAATATGGTGATAAAATATGTGTAATTTGTAGGAAAAAAATGTCTCTAGTGAAATGTGAATGAAGCATACTAATCCTGTAACAGCCCAAGATTTTATAAAAAAAAATATTCTTTTTAATTTTATTAATGTCTTGTGTTGTACGCTACACCAAAAGGATCTTGCACAACACGCATCCTTGTCTTGCCTTGCATTACACGCAATCACGACCTTTCTCGATAGCGTGTGTAATACGCAATACCGAGTTTCACTAAACAACGATGTGCTATTAAAATATTATTAAAACTAGCCGTTATGAATAGTAATAACCACTTTTTAAAATTCTGTAAATCTTATTTTTTAAAATGAACTTCATTCTTGGATTCGGAGTATCGAATTTAGCCTAAGGTGAAATTTTGGTACTTTTCGGATAACTTTCATATTCTGATGAATAGTGAAAATTACTAAATTATAATTAAAAACAACTTTTTTAATCGAAATAATTAATAGTGATAAATCATTAATTTGAGTGGTTTTAAAGTATATTTAGAATATATTTTTACAATTTAATACAATGTTGGTCATTGGTTGTAATTTCACATTTAAACCAGACATAATCAAGTGTCAATCTTTTGATAGATATTGTTTCTTAAAAACACGCTATTTGTTTTAACAGCGGGATTTAATTATAAAATTAATTAATGCAACTTCTATGTTATGAATTTGGTAAAATAGACTTCATTTTTGAATTCGGAATATGAAATATAGCTTAGGATGAAATTTTGGCATTGTTCTGAAAGACATCAATTTTTGATGAATAGTGAAACTACTAAGTGGTAGTTAAAAAACTGAATTTTTCATAAAACTTAATTTTACCGCTTCTGTGAATGGAATTTCAAAAATCCGAGAGACACGGTTAATATCAAGGACTAAAATGTGGTTCAATGAGATGAAAATAATTTTTTGGTGAATAGTAACTTTTTACTTTTTTTACCACGGTTAATAGTAAATAGGGTAACTAAGGGTAAATATGATATTAATATTACCCTAACACATGTCCTAATTCTATTGGACAAGTGTAATTCGACCAAAAACAAACTTAGGAATAAAATATGACCATTTAGGCCCACTTGGATTAGATTAGGACATTTATTATTAATTTATTTAAAGAAGGGTTAAAATAGTTAAAATCAAAGTTTAATAAGTAAATCATTTTTAATATGGGGTTATACATAAGATAAATTCGACTATAAATATTCATTAGAAAGCTAAACATATTTCCTACATAATGGTATTTTATTTGTAATTTTTAGACATCAAATAATATAATTTATATATGACACAAAAATGATGCAGTAATTATCTTATTAATGAAATATTGACATAATTGATAATATAAATACCAAAATAAATGTAATTTAAGACTTTTTATGAATTCCACTAATTTTCTAGGTTACTATGATATATTAGTGTTGATTTAATCAACTTGGTTCGAACATATAATTCTGTTATGACTTTCACAAAAATCATATATCAAATAGTGTCAAAATTGACACAAAATAGTATTTAAATCAAATATTATATTATTAATTGTTATTTTATTCCTAAAAATCTAAGGTTCGGCCAAATGACTTAGATAAGGATATATATATTAATAATAAACAATTTGGGGTTCGTTTGGCATGTTATAGTAAGTGTATTAACCATATAGTGAAAGAAAACAAAAAGACACGGTAAAAGTTAAATTAATTAACTTAGAGTTAAATCTATTTGATAAGGTTAAAATAATATCTTAAACTTGTCTAAATTCTATTGGTTGATAGGATTTCGACCCATCCTTACTTTAGCTTCGAAATAAGACCCTTTGGAACCATTATAAACCGATTTTGACTTTAATATAAAATAATATTTTGAGATATTCCTAAGGTGCCCCTCTCCTCCCCTATAAAAGGACACCTCCTCCCCCTCCTCCTCACACCAATTTGAGCACTCAATCTCGGCCAAACCCTGCCAATTTCTCCTCTCCACTTCCCTAGAAACATCCTAGAGGTTCTGGTCTTCCTCAAAGACCAATTTTAGTGCCCTAAGAGGAGGTCTCAAAGAGGCACTTCAAAGAAGAGGTAATTACCGTTACCAATTCTTTCATCTTTATTTCTTTTTACACTTCTTCTTCTTAGGTTGTTTCATTATGAAGTAATAACATCAGTATCACTCATATAATGATATGTTATTATAAGTATGAAACAACCCTATTTCACCATCTATCCATCCTACGGAAAAAGAAATCACCGCGCGTGCGTACGTACGAAATACCGTCTCCACGCCGTGGTGTAATCTATTTTCCACCACCACCTTACATGGATGGGTATAATGGTGTAAAGAATAACTATAAATAGTTATTACAACATCATATTGATTCTGATATATTGTATAATCCACTCCAATTCAATTCAATATTTATAGAAATGATATCATCGCTCGTGCGTACGTACGGAATACCGTCTCCACGACGCGATGAGATTCATTCTCCATGTTAACCATTTAAGAATGATTATAATGTATATATAAGAAATAATAATGAAATATATGACATTATAAAGCTACTGGATTTATGTATATATATACCTATGTATGTCCTCTACTTACTTCCATTTCAAGACAATAAGGAAAGGAAAACAGCGTTCATGCGTACGTACGGACTACCGTCTCCATGAACGATGTTTTTCATTTTATTTATCTACCTATTATATATATATATATACTGAATATATATGATATATAAATCATATTTTATATTCTGGAAGTGAGTAAATCATGATATAAGTAATAATGATGTCAAGAACAACAAGTCAAAACACCTACGATAAATGGAACGATTTTACCCAAAACGCTTCTTTAACATGGAATTTACAAAAGAACGGGTAATATAATGTCATAAGTGAACCATATATGATATCATAACAATGAATATGATTCTTTAATAAGTCAATAACATGATTTAAATCATTATACAGGAGGTTCGGACACGTACAAGCAAGTCGGACCTAAGGTAAGGGAAATATCACAATCTCATTTTTATCCGAGATTGTTTGTACTTTGAAAGTTACTGGGGTGTATTTTATCATCAAAATCCATGTTTCCTCAATATGTAATGTTATTTCCATCCACCTACAATTGTTTAAATCCAAATTTGCCCTTCGGTGAGTTTTTAGTAAAAGATATGAAAGGAATCTTTTGCCGTTTTTTGTACGAGGTACTTTTTGACTTTTCCGACAAAAGTACGAGAAGAATGTTTTTTTTTAATTTATACGGCACGAACGGATTTTTACGGTTTTATAAAGCCTTATTTTCATGAACCTTCCTCCAAAATATTTCATGACTATTTTTAATAAAATCTCTTTCTTTTAAAATTGTATGATGTTTTGTGAAAAGAAATTGATTTTGAAGAAGAAAGGATATTTTCCTCAAGAATTCAATTCAAGTGTTTTATCAAAATTATTCTCCATCTAAGATAATAAAGGGTTCTGTTTCTATCCATATTTTTACATTGATTTGACTATGTTGTGATGGAATTTTGTTTATGAATTCCTTTATCTTATATGAATGGTTTTATGATGTCATTTTACATGGGTTATGCAATGATGTATGATTTATGATTTTGTGGCACACATAAGAAAGGATTCATTAAGAGATGGGTGGGACCTATATCTCCCTCCAATGCATTGGGTAAAGATTTCATATCTCATGAGATAGACATGGCTGGAATGGTAGGTTATACCGGTTCAGTGAAATAGGACTGAAACGAGGATTACTCGATTCAGAAAGGGACTTTGTCCACTAAGATAGTCTTGGAAATGAGTCTTGACTAACAAGAAATGATTCTCTATGATTATGTGTGTATGCCACAATGAGTAATGTTTTACGTAAGGGTTTCATTTTCACTACTATGATTTATCCCATGTTATGAAATTATGCTCTCTTTTGCAGGTTAAGATTTCCAAAAATGTTATGTTCTTATGAAAATTATGTGATTGATATTTCTTTTGTTTACCCTTACTGAGCATTTGAGCTCACCCTTTTATGTTTTCTTTTCCCCAGGATATAAAGAAAGGTTTTAGGTAAAAAAAAAGGAAGATCTTTGTGGGAGATTTTGAAGATCTTTCACCAGGATTAGAAGATTACGTTCCGAGTTTCCAAAGACACTAAACTATTACGATCCTTGTGTGTATATTTTTGTTATGTATTAAGTATTCCGCAAAAGTAATGTAATGTTCATGTACGTCAAGCTTCGGGTCTCTACAGTTGGTATCAGAGGAAAGGTTTAGTCAACCTTTGGAAACTAGGATGCGAAAACGTTAGTGAGATCCCTAGAGATATTTCTAAGGTATGTCTAGGGATGCCCCTAAGGATAAGTATACGTATAGGATATAGTTCTAGAACTATGGTAACGATATTAGATTAAACCAAAGATGATAGATATTTAAGTTACTCCCCCTTTATTACGATTTTTGCATCTAACACTATTCTGTTTGGGTTTTAGAATATGGATGGAAACAAGATGATTCACGATAATGGAGGATATGATGGACAATGGAATGATATTCTTCATGAGCAACCAAATGAAATGGGATTTGGATGCCCAAACATCATTATTATGCCGAATCAGCAATCTCACAACATGATCAATAAAGTAAAATTTGGTAAGTTTCCTGACTCGACTAATAAGAGAAAGATGGAGTTCCATGATGATCATAGAGGAAAGAAAGTTCAATTTCCCCTATGTAAATCATGTGGGAAGAGGCATCAAGGAGAATGTTTCAAGGGAACTGGAAGATGCTTTGGGTGTGGAAAAGAAGGACACAAAGCAAGTAAGTGCAAAGGAAAAGGGTCGGTTAACACCATGGATGAGGATAATGGTATTGCTACGACATCAAAAATGGTTAAGTGTTTTAAATGTGGAATGTATGGGCATTATGTAAACAAATGCCCTAAGGAAAAGACTCATGAAGAGAATCAGTATGGTCATATGGGTAGTATTTATGTGGATGATGATGAAGAGACTACAAATGATATGTGAGATGAAAGAATTTTTGAAGCTCGGTCAATGGTTTGAGAATGTAGTGGAATGATTACATGTTTATCATGTGTAATTTTGGAATAAAGAGACATCTATGGATTGTTACACTGTTGTCTTTCCTTGTGTTTTGAAAGTGTATGATTAATGTTACTAGTATCCATGAAAGGTTATTCAGATATTTTTGGAATTTAGATGATATGCGCATAATAAAGGGATAAGGAGAAAATTAAATGTTTGATAGTATTCATGAGCTCATGATTGATATAAGGACTAAGTGATATCATGGTTTGAGTATATAGAATTTTGAGGATTTTGGTATGTGGAAAGTGTTAACTTTTAACTGCACTCATGTTTTCACTAAGGTATTCAAGAGAATACACGATTAAGGACTTTGAATGTTTGGAATGTGACCAACAAGACATATCTTATGATATGTGGGGATCAACGACAGTATTAAATCTCTGGTAATCGATGTCACTATATTATGAGAGTGGACTGCAGTATTATGTATAAGCCTAAAGATTAGACTGGATTATGTTGGACATAAGTTAGTATTGTTTAAGGATAGAAGATGGGATGTTATAGTAACGTAGTTTTAGAAAAAGGGACAACCTGCAGGACGGGCGACAACCCATCGCTTCGGACAAGGCTGTAGGAATCGAACCCACCACCGAAGTGAGACTGGCCTTTATCGCCTACCACTGACCTACAGGAAGTCCCTGTTTAGTAGAAACTAGTTTTATTATATTAAGCAGTATGATATATGAAGTATAAGTCCATTTTAGGAACCATATATGATTAATCTCACTATAGATCGATTTATGCATATAATTTTTGCTAACCTTTTGTTTGAGACAGATGGAATGACCCGTCATTCTATCACATGATCTGCTAACACTTCACGAATAACAAATTCAACTTCATTTATTTAAGAGATGAAGTGGAAATTGTTCAAGGCACGAACAACAGTGAGATTGTACCAAAATAAAGTAAGTATTTATTCTAATTCAAATTTTCAACTTTAGGGGAAATGATCTTGAAAACCAAAAATGTTGTCCTAGTGATCTTATACCTGATGAATCAGATGGTACCTTATATCATCACAAATCTATGGATTTGTGATTACTGGATTTTCCATAGCCATGTTCTCTACCACTCTCCATCAGAACATGATGGTTATATTTCTCTTCCATATCCATATTTTCACCTATGTGGAAACCCAATGATTAGTTTATTTGGGTAACCGTTACGTTTCATACTTTTGTTTTTAAAGATAGGTTTTGATATTCCTTTTTACGATGTGGGTTTCTATTAAAGAAACTTTCGAATAGTAAACCATTTATAACCCCGACGAATTTCGAGGGCGAAATTCATTTTAAGGGGGGTAGAATGTAACAGCCCAAGATTTTATAAAAAAAATATTCTTTTTAATTTTATTAATGTCTTGTGTTGTACGCTACACCAAAAGGATCTTGCACAACACGCATCCTTGTCTTGCCTTGCATTACACGCAATCGCGACCTTTCTCGATAGCGTGTGTAATACGCAATACCGAGTTTCACTAAACAACGATGTGCTATTAAAATATTATTAAAACTAGCCGTTATGAATAGTAATAACCACTTTTTAAAATTCTGTAAATCTTATTTTTTAAAATGAACTTCATTCTTGGATTCGGAGTATCGAATTTAGCCTAAGGTGAAATTTTGGTACTTTTCGGATAACTTTCATATTCTGATGAATAGTGAAAATTACTAAATTATAATTAAAAACAACTTTTTTAATCGAAATAATTAATAGTGATAAATCATTAATTTGAGTGGTTTTAAAGTATATTTAGAATATATTTTTACAATTTAATACAATGTTGGTCATTGGTTGTAATTTCACATTTAAACCAGACATAATCAAGTGTCAATCTTTTGATAGATATTGTTTCTTAAAAACACGCTATTTGTTTTAACAGCGGGATTTAATTATAAAATTAATTAATGCAACTTCTATGTTATGAATTTGGTAAAATAGACTTCATTTTTGAATTCGGAATATGAAATATAGCTTAGGATGAAATTTTGGCATTGTTCTGAAAAACATCAATTTTTGATGAATAGTGAAACTACTAAGTGGTAGTTAAAAAACTGAATTTTTCATAAAACTTAATTTTACCGCTTCTGTGAATGGAATTTCAAAAATCCGAGAGACACGGTTAATATCAAGGACTAAAATGTGGTTCAATGAGATGAAAATAATTTTTTGGTGAATAGTAACTTTTTACTTTTTTTACCACGGTTAATAGTAAATAGGGTAACTAAGGGTAAATATGATATTAATATTACCCTAACACATGTCCTAATTCTATTGGACAAGTGTAATTCGACCAAAAACAAACTTAGGAATAAAATATGACCATTTAGGCCCACTTGGATTAGATTAGGACATTTATTATTAATTTATTTAAAGAAGGGTTAAAATAGTTAAAATTAAAGTTTAATAAGTAAATCATTTTTAATATGGGGTTATACATAAGATAAATTCGACTATAAATATTCATTAGAAAGCTAAAAATATTTCCTACATAATGGTATTTTATTTGTAATTTTTAGACATCAAATAATATAATTTAAATATGACACAAAAATGATGCAGTAATTATCTTATTAATGAAATATTGACATAATTGATAATATAAATACCAAAATAAATGTAATTTAAGACTTTTTATGAATTCCACTAATTTTCTAGGTTACTATGATATATTAGTGTTGATTTAATCAACTTGGTTCGAACATATAATTCTGTTATGACTTTCACAAAAATCATATATCAAATAGTGTCAAAATTGACACAAAATAGTTTTTAAATCAAATATTATATTATTAATTGTTATTTTATTCCTAAAAATCTAAGGTTCGGCCAAATGACTTAGATAAGGATATATATATTAATAATAAACAATTTGGGGTTCGTTTGGCATGTTATAGTAAGTGTATTAACCATATAGTGAAAGAAAACAAAAAGACACGGTAAAAGTTAAATTAATTAACTTAGAGTTAAATCTAATTGATAAGGTTAAAATAATATCTTAAACTTGTCTAAATTCTATTGGTTGATAGGATTTAGACCCATCCTTACTTTAGCTTCGAAATAAGACCCTTTGGAACCATTATAAACTGATTTTGACTTTAATATAAAATAATATTTTGAGATATTCCTAAGGTGCCCCTCTCCTCCCCTATAAAAGGAAACCTCCTCCCCCTCCTCCTCACACCAATTTGAGCACTCAAGCTCGGCCAAACCCTGCCAATTTCTCCTCTCCACTTCCCTAGAAACATCCTAGAGGTTCTGGTCTTCCTCAAAGACCAATTTTAGTGCCCTAAGAAGAGGTCTCAAAGAGGCACTTCAAAGAAGAGGTAATTACCATTACCAATTCTTTCATCTTTATTTCTTTTTCCACTTCTTCTTCTTAGGTTGTTTCATTATGAAGTAATAACATCAGTATCACTAATATACTGATATGTTATTATAAGTATGAAACAACCCTATTTCACCATCTATCCATCCTACGGAAAAAGAAATCACCGCGCGTGCGTACGTACGGAATACCGTCTCCACGCCGTGGTGTAATCTATTTTCCACCACCACCTTACATGGATGGGTATAATGATGTAAAGAATAACTATAAATAGTTATTACAACATCATATTTATTCTGATATATTGTATAATCCACTCCAATTCAATTCAATATTTATAGAAATGATATCATCGCTCGTGCGTACGTACGGAATACCGTCTCCACGACGCGATGAGATTCATTCTCCATGTTAACCATTTAAGAATGATTATAATGTATATATAAGAAATAATAATGAAATATATGACATTATAAAGCTACTGGATTTATGTATATATATACCTATGTATGTCATCTACTTACTTCCATTTCAAGACAATAAGGAAAGGAAAACAGCGTTCATGCGTACGTACGGACTACCGTCTCCATGAACGGTGTTTTTCATTTTATTTATCTACATATTATATATATATATATACTAAATATATATGATATATAAATCATATTTTATATTCTGGAAGTGAGTAAATCGTGATATAAGTAATAATGATGTCAAGAACAACAAGTCAAAACACCTACGATAAATGGAACGATTTTACCCAAAACGCTTCTTTAACATGGAATTTACAAAAGAACGGGTAATATAATGTCATAAGTGAACCATATATGATATCATAACAATGAATATGATTCTTTAATAAGTCAATAACATGATTTAAATCATTATACAGGAGGTTCGGACACGTACAAGCAAGTCGGACCTAAGGTAAGGGAAATATCACAATCTCATTTTTATCCGAGATTGTTTGTACTTTGAAAGTTACTGGGGTGTATTTTATCATCAAAATCCATGTTTCCTCAATATGTAATGTTATTTCCATCCACCTACAATTGTTTAAATCCAAATTTACCCTTCGGTGAGTTTTTAGTAAAAGATATGAAAGGAATCTTTTGCCGTTTTTTGTACGAGGTACTTTTTGACTTTTCCGACAAAAGTACGAGAAGAATGTTTTTTTTAATTTATACGGCACGAACAGATTATTACGGTTTTATAAAGCCTTATTTTCATGAACCTTCCTCCAAAATATTTCATGACTATTTTTAATAAAATCTCTTTCTTTTAAAATTGTATGATGTTTTGTGAAAATAAATTGATTTTGAAGAAGAAAGGATATTTTCCTCAAGAATTCAATTCAAGTGTTTTATCAAAATTATTCTCCATCTAAGATAATAAAGGGTTCTATTTCTATCCATATTTTTACATTGATTTGACTATGTTGTGATGGAATTTTGTTTATGAATTCCTTTATCTTATATGAATGGTTTTATGATGTCATTTTACATTGGTTATGCAATGATGTATGATTTATGATTTTGTGGCACACATAAGAAAGGATTCATTAAGAGATGGGTGGGACCTATATCTCCCTCCAATGCATTGGGTAAAGATTTCATATCTCATGAGATAGACATGGCTGGAATGGTAGGTTATACCGGTTCAGTGAAATAGGACTGAAACGAGGATTACTCGATTCAGAAAGGGACTTTGTCCACTAAGATAGTCTTGGCAATGAGTCTTGACTAACAAGAAATGATTCTCTATGATTATGTGTGTATGCCACAATGAGTAATGTTTTAAGTAAGGGTTTCATTTTCACTACTATGATTTATCCCATGTTATGAAATTATGCTCTCTTTTGCAGGTTAAGATTTCCAAAAATGTTATGTTCTTATGAAAATTATGTGATTGATATTTCTTTTGTTTACCCTTACTGAGCATTTGATCTCACCCTTTTATGTTTTCTTTTCCCCAGGATATAAAGAAAGGTTTTAGGTAAAAAAAAAGGAAGATCTTTGTGGGAGATTTTGAAGATCTTTCACCAGGATTAGAAGATTACGTTCCGAGTTTCCAAAGACACTAAACTATTACGATCCTTGTGTGTATATTTTTATTATGTATTAAGTATTCCGCAAAAGTAATGTAATGTTCATGTACGTCAAGCTTCGGGTCTCTACAAATCCACCCGAGATTAAATATCAGAACCGAGAACACACAAACTGGTCAAATAAAAAATCCCATCCCCAACATAGATCACTCACCACATGACACATCTAATATAATTTCATAATAGTAAGCATATAAATAATGGTTATCCCACACCAATTTTTCACTAATTAGCTACTCTAACACCCGAACATCATACATCCTCGAGCTCCAACCTCTTCTATATAACAACACGACAAATCAACTCACAACATATCCCACCCATATACACCTGGTCCATTACATCACGTTACATCACATCCATAACCAGAACAGTAGGGTATCATGAACATGAAGTAAATCAACCTTCTACCTTACTCCTACCATACATGACACACACCATACAAAATATCATCATCTCACCTAAAAACCACATGGGACATCACATCACACCTTTCTCAAAGAAACCTAATATATCTCATCACATTAGATCTCAACATTTCACTTTTGACTTCGGGCCATCACAGCCCATTCATGTAGTCATTTCCTTGAAGAGGGAGTGAGTAATAGTAGGTGTCTATCCATCAATCATCATCCATGAGATATTAAAAAAACCCCAAAAATTTGATTTTAAGAACTATGTGCTCAACATGGGTGGGGAATATATATAGAATCACATGGAAATATAGTTTCTCTATATAATATCATTGAACAGAAGACCAACCATTGTGTTCAGAAAATGAACATTAGCCCAACTCATAACATAATCACATAAAATAACATCATCGACCACTTTCCCTTCCAATACTAATTGCATAACAACAACACAAAAAATAGAAACCGAATTTCCATCTTCCTTTTCAATTAAATTAAATAAGATTATTTCTTACCAACCAAGTACTTTTAAACATCAAATTTATTCCAATATTTCAATCCAATTCATCTCATTTTTCCATACCATTATTTAACATTTAAAATCAAACCCATTTTACAATACAACCCATTATAATGAATTAATTTACCATTTTCATACCATACCTTATTGTTTTTAACATTATTGTTTATTAAATTCCATTAATACTCAAACAACTAGTTTAACAAAATTCATCAAAACAATAGATAACCCGTCATCCTCCTCCCAAGAAGCCCACACAAGAACCATCATAGAGATATTGAGATCCCATCACGAAATCCACATAACCACTAATTTCTAACACAACGACCTCCTATCACAACCATACAACACAAAAAAATTTCACACATCATAGAACATTCCACAACATATCATATATATATATATATATTAGATCATTCATTGTTATTTTAATCGATTCCAATACACTTTTAAGGTTATTATTAAAGAATAATAATTTTATAAGAGAAAAAATTTCATTAACTCTATATTAGGGATTAACAAATTCCAATTATGGTAATATCAAACAATAATAAAATAGGTTCTCCAAACACCACAGTTATAGTCAAAAAAGGATCCCAAAATCCATAATTTTTAGTGGTGCAATAATCATATATAATATCAATATCAAAATATCAAAAAAGTATAAAAATATGCGAATCATTTCATTCCCATTAACTTTCAATTAATCAAATTACTTGTCATTAATTTAACCAATGTATTTGTATTGCAAAAATATAATAAGAGAATAACCCCCCTACATGATAAAAAAATAAGATAAATAAGGGATCCCCTACCTATAAGAAAAAAGCGTCACATGATATGCTACACCAAAATAGGGGTTGTACACACATGATATAACCACTGTAGGAAGTACTAAAACCAAAACAGTCAATGGTAATCTAGGATTCAAAGGTTAAAGGCTTTGATACCACCCATCTTGATAGATATAAATAATTAAGGGGAAAAGGAAATATATTTGTTTATTAATTAACATATATCAAACAATAAGTATTTCAGATCACATATATGATTATAATTGACCATAAATGGGGATCTTATTAAATACATATGAAATTTGAATTTAAAAGATCCATAAAATTATAAAACAAAGGATATAAACATTCAATTATGAAATGAATCTTAATTTCCCTAATTAAGGATTTAAAATAATTATATGTCAAAAAGAATATAAAAGGGAATTATTAATTTTTTTTGTAAAAACTAGAAATTAATGTTTTCAACATATACCACTATAATATACCTCCAAAATCTACCACCACATCTAATATAATGATATAACATTATAATTTACTATCAGGATTTACCATCAGGATATATTATCATGATCTTCCATCCGGATCTACCATAATTATATAGAAACCCATTTTCCTCTTAAACACCTCCAAACTCCTTAGAACCCTTGTTGAGAACCACTAGTTCCATATTTCCCTCAAAGTAATTGACAAAAAGGTCTAAGACATTACATTGGATACATTTCAGACTATTGTTACCCACAAGAATCAAAACTAACCTTGAAGGAAAGAGGGAAAATGTCCAAAACACCATCTCTTTGTATACCTATTAACGATCATGTTACATTATAATAGTTGTCACTCTCTAATCACACCAAAGAAAAAGAAAAACATCGACAAAATCCTACACAAAGACACACCTATTTCTTCCACATAGACACTTACAAAACATTTTCAACCCCTACACTACCCAAGGAAAAAAATTTCCTCAACAAATAAATATCTGATCCCCAAGTACACAAATCTAGAAAATCCATCACCTATACCAAGATACTATCTACTTTGTTAAATACTAAATTAACCACATGATTTTAATTACATAAAGGAATAAAAAATTTCAATTATGGATCACATTTTCCCTTATTAATATACATTAAATGTTTAATCACACATCATGTCAAAAATGAAGAATCATAACTCATATAAAACAGTAATGTCTGAAAATCACATCCTAAAAAAAGGAATAAAATACAATACCAAAACAACATAGGATACTAGGCATGAATCTATGTCTTGTACTCCCATGTACTCTCTTTCAGGCCACCATACATCCACAACACATTAACCAAGGTAATGGTTCTTCTTCATAACACATTTTCATGATAATTATAGATATCCCCTAGCCTCTATATGATTCTCACATCATCCTCAATATCAAAATATCCCTAGTTAATGACATGGGAGACATCGTGAAGATACCAAAAAAGATGAGATATGTGGGTGAAATCATTAATTTTACCCATTCATGGTGGGCGTTCCAACTGATAAGTTTCATCACCAACATATCCCAACACCTCAATGGATGAAAAAAAGGTGATATATTACTCCCCTATCTGAACCCCCTCTTCCTATTTCAAGGGTCATCCTTCACGAACACTTGTTATACAACCTCATAATCCATGGGAAACCACCTATGATCAATATAAGACTTATTATATAATTGAACTTATTTCAACATCTCATGAACATCTTGAACCTTCCCTATCATGATTTTCACCACATGGTGTCTATGAACTACTGAATCCCAAAGAAAAACAAAATTTTTTGAATAACGACTTGGATGTTCGTGAAAATACTTAAAAGGACCCATTCAATTGGATAGATTACAACTATTTTTATAGATAAAATCCACTAAAGGATATTGTTTTCCCAATATCTATTGAATTACAAGATTTATTCCCACAATATATCCTAATGTGTTTGGATATTAAAATCTATTTTTTTATATATTTAAGGGTGTAATGAAGTGTTGAGGCTTAATTTTATTCGAAAAGAACAATGAAATCACCTCAAGAATCATGAATTAAAATGTGCATCATGATATGAGAAAATGGACTTTGGAAATCTATGTAACTGTATCACCATATCCACTTACCATCTCACCAAAACATCCATGGTGCTTAACAACATGATTGTTAGGATGTGATCAAATTTCATCGACTAATCAATGATTACATAGAGATTTTCACAAACATCATGATATTTTGGTAACCGTATGATAAAATCCATTGATATTTCATCCCATTACAACTTGGGGAAATACAAGTCTATAAAAAACTACCAGAAAAACAATGTTCAACCTTTACCTTTTGGAAAACTAAACCCCGAGCCATAAATGTATCCAATTCTGGTTTCATCATGGGACGCCGATAGTACTTCCTCAAGATATTTTATATCTTGGACACACCTGAGTTTACCAATAAGTCGATATATAAAAGTCACAAAGGACTACAAGAACATAATAACCAAAATAAAAAACCTTCCCAAAAGCATCCTACAGATCTAATCATCCTCCAACCATCCCTCTGAAGCACCACCGTGGTCAAGATGGTTGCACATCACCTCTAACTATGAGTTTTTAAAATGAGACTCCACCTACCATATAGTAAAATACTATACTATCATCTGAAATATATAACATATTCCATAAAAACCCTCAATTATAAGTACAGGGTTCCTAAATCCTCCATCACATACCAAGCATCCCCAGACTCCCAAACCACATACTTCTGGGAATTACTACTCAAAGTGTCAGCCACAACATTTCCATTTCCTAAAGTGTGAGATATTTATAAGTGATAATAATTAATAAAATCAATATACCATTACTAAGACATATTCATATTATGTAGGAAAAAAAATACCTCAGGATATTGATACCCATAAAGACCAAAAAACACTCCCCATTGAGGTAGTTTCACCACATATTCCACAAAAACCCTACTGATAATAACTCCAGATCATGGGTGGAATAATTAAACACCAGGGGATGAAACTATATAGAAGGATAAGAGATCTCTACCTTCTACTACATTGACACACACCCAAAGTCAAGATACAAATATTTATTGAATATATCAAATATCACACCCTCCTCTGGAAACATAAGCACTGAAAAATTTCCCCTATAGGTAGAAAAACACTACATAACCCTAATCTATTAGGTAAAATACTGCTACTTCATAGTAGATAAATTCAATGGGCATGAATTATATGAGAAATTAAATGTGAACCTCTGGTAAAATCTTAGAAGACCAAGGAAGATATGAACCTCCACTACATTTTTGGGTGATTCTTAAGAAACAACCACCGTGACCATAAATGTGTCAACTTACATACCCTATTAAGATACAAAATTCCTAACAAAGTGTATATGTCATGTCATGAAACTACAATTGGATAAATTTATAAAGAGCTAGTCTAGTTGAAGGACCTCTAAAATGACTATGTGATGATCAGAATGAACCTCCTCTAACTATGATTAGATAATTATTTTTTTGATGAAAATGACTGCAAAATAATCAATGAATTCATAGAACTTCTAGTTCATGATCCCTATTAATAATGATGTTACGTTCCTGAAACCAAATAACATGGAAGAAAATATGAAGTGAGCATTAATCCATCGGATGGTAGTATTTAGGATAACCTAATCTTTACCCTGGTGATATATAGATCACATGTTGAATTTAGAAAACAAACTCACCCATATCAATTAGTTGAAAAGATCATAAATCCTTATATGAGGGTAATTATTTTTGATCGTCACCTAGTGTTAGCTCTGTTAGTCGATACACAATCCCACACTTCCATCCACCTTTTAGAGAATAACATAGGAGCACCCCATGATGATATACTAGGATAAATGATAACTTCCTGCATCAATTTATCTATATGAATCCTTAAATACATAATCTCTTATCGTTCTATCCAATATGATAAAATGAAATTTTATAATAGCTGAGATATAAGTCTATCCCAAATGAATACCATATCAAGGGGGTATCATCAGATTATTATTGAAAAAAATATCCAAAAACTCCTCAATGAACCTATGAACCTCCACCATTGTAGTGTCTACTAACCCCATAAACAACTCAGAAATCAATGAAAGAAGGTTATCCATACATCTTCTTCCCACCTAGAAACTCCACTCACTATTTAAAGTACCATGATGTCCATCCCCAC
This sequence comes from Viscum album, assembly GCA_963277665.1. NCBI lineage: Eukaryota > Viridiplantae > Streptophyta > Magnoliopsida > Santalales > Viscaceae > Viscum > Viscum album. The sequence goes on along the minus strand of OY728166.1, from coordinate 73,936,171 downwards.
ATGAGAACATGAATTTCCTCTAAAATTAGTTGATGACATCACACACTGAGTATAACCAGTGTATGATAACGATCATATTAAATAAATGAATATAATTTAATAATAGGTCCCCATGGGACAAATGAGGACATATCACCGGTCTAAACTCCCCACACAGATCAAACAAAAAGGTATAGCCTACAACTAGAATAGTAAACACTATGGTAATTGGAAACCTATCTACGTATAGTCCCATTGCATGGGCTAGATCAGGTGAAACAGAGGTGTTCAAATCTACTGAATCAAACAAGGAACAAAAAAGGATATACGATAAACTAATCATACCTCTAAATATCAATTGATCCTAATGTGTTGCTACCTCTTCCACATAAAACTGAGGATGCCAAGATACTATACTTACCTATTGATTTCCTCCCCCACCACTACAAAAGGTTCAAGGTCCCCGAACTGAAGGAAAATACCATGGTCAACCAATACCTACTCTACCCCCTCTTAGTGGAGTATAAGCCTGCTGCTTTTAATGTTGAGATGACCACATCGAAAAAATATTTTGGGGCCCACACTAGAACTATATAAATCTTCCAAATTGATCTTGTAGATATACTATGAACTAATCCGGATGATGGAAAAAAATAAAAAATAAAAAATACAATATCCTCAAGACAGTAGAAAAATACTAGAAACCACTGGCCCAATAAGGCTATAACAGATTCTGATGATGTTTAATTCCTTTTAGTATAAACCTCAAAGGATATGTTTCCTGGAACCTACATCAAAATAACCTATTCTAAGAGGAAACTTAGTGTTTACCCTATCATGTTAAACCTTCTTTTGAGTGAATCCTCTTAATCAGATCCACCTTTATATGTGCCTATAGATAATTCAAAAACATAAATGGAGTAACTTCATACTAGATAAAAGGATGGAGTACAAACTCAAGACACCTTTGAGGAGACTCCTTATATCGAAAGAAGTCCAATAAAAAGTGAAATAGATCCTTGAACTTGATCTCAAGCTCCCTTACCTACATACTGCCTTTCTAAAGGGATAGTAGCTCCTTCCACATCACTACATTTATAATTTAAGAAACAAACTTTATTCAAAAGTCCTTCTTGAATTGTCCCATGAATCATGTTGCTTATTCCACTCACCAAGGTAAAATTTTCACCACTAAAATGAAAATACATTAATTTGAATTGATGATAGTGGGACATAGTACATCACTGGGTCCTGAATCAAACTAAATGAGATATAATGATCCTTAACCCTTTTGTTTTCTCCTTATTTGAAAGACTACCCTTATATATCCACAAATCTTACTACTAGAAGGTGTGCAACGTACTTTTATACTAATCATCCTCCTCAACTAGTTCAACACATTGGTAATCAATTGTATCAACATTCAGAACATACACTTCCAAAACAAATGTAGATAATGAAAAAGAGACATAGCAATAAAGTGAAACAAGGATTTACTAAGCCCGGTAGTATGGAATTATATTAAGATTTATTTAATTTATTTTATCTTATTTTAAAAATCCTAAAACCAAATCCACAAATTTCAAACATCTACACAAGTCATCATGATTCATGTACCTCTCATTGGTCTCTACCACACAAATAAGTCCCCCCACATTTTTATCCAATAATCATAGAGCCCATGCACATATTAATGGGGGACCTAAAATCACATTTCCACGATGGTCTCCCTATGCCATGTCACACACCAAGTTTAATTGGAACTATTTCCATACCAACCCATGAAATCTTCACTCTTCCTAACTCTAAAATACATCATATCTCTCAACCATAACCCCTGATACCAATCTAACATGACCCCCTCACACCAAGGATACTATAATTAATGGGTAGAGATAATAAACTAAAGTCCCACCACTTGTATTATTTGGGTTGGAAACAAGTATCAAGGGTATAAAAATATCATAAATTAGGGGAAATATTCTCTATAATAACATATTATCAGGATATAGGATTAGTCAACTGTAAGAAACTCCATGACATAATATAAAATAATTCCAAAAAACATTTCATAATTCATGAATGATGAATGAAATATAAGAAAATGTGTACAAAGTAAATACCCCAAAGTAAAAGCTGAAGTTGAAATAGAACAACCATCTAATGGTATGATCTAATAATGTAAAACATAGTCCACATAATTTTCAGGTAATCCTGAAAATAAGTTTATAGATATAGGGTGATCGTTCAATTATAAATTAAAGGAAAACCAAATTCTCTCGTACACATGTGAAAGAATCATACTAATTCACCTATGACCAAACAACATATATAATAGATCATAAGAATGTCAGATAAATAATCCTTTCCTCACCATAGATCACTCACCCATTAATGCATCCAATAATAATACTGTAATAAACAATATATCGATAAAGGGTACCCCCAATCAATTTACCATAGATTACCCACTCTCACACCCCAACATTATACATCCTAGAGATCCTAACTCTTATATATAACATCATATAACATCACATCACATACCACACCACATGTAGAAACCAAGACCATCACATAACATCACATCCATAAATAGAAATGTTGGGTACCATGAACATGAATGACTTCATCCTTGTTCCCTCCTACGGTGCATGACTGCCAACATAATCCATACCATCATCTCAACCAAAAACTAATTTATTATCCCATCACACCTTATCTAATGATTCTAATTCCATATCCACACATCAAATCTCTAATGTTCACTTTGGACTGGTGGTCTTCATAGCATGTGCATTTTATCATCACCTAGAAGAGGGAATAGGGAAGATATGGTTATTAACCATCAATCCTTACAACCAAGATATTGGGAAAACACCACAAAAACTATTGGTTTTCGGCACTAGGTGCCCGAAATAGGTGGGATGCATATAGAAAACCTTAAGTAAAAACATTATATATATATATATATTGTCATAGAAAATATTCCCAACCTATAGTTTTCCATCAAGATCTTCATCTCAACTCATAACATCACCACATCACATCACTAACACTACTAGTTTAGTATCCAAAACTAAATGAATAACACCACCCACAAAAAAAACCACACTTACACCTTCCTTCTCAATTAAATTAAATTTCAATATTATCTATTACCAAGCCATTTCATTTAAAAATCCAATTCGTTAAATTATTTCCATACCATTAATCTCATTATTCCATCACATTATTTCACATTTATGATCATCCCTACTTAACCACACATCCCATTATTATTCTTTCATTTACCATTTACATCCCATAAAATTTCATTTTATAAGTTATATTTTATTTAATTACACTACTTGAAGGGAATCGTGCATAACAAACCATATGAAAACAACAGAAAACCCATCATCCATATGGAAATAAGACCAAACAACCACTATCATAGCCACAACCATGTCTCATTACAACATCCACATCACCACTAATTTCCCTCACAACCTCCTAATAGCACACACACACAACACTACATAACTTCACACATCACAAAACATCCCCAACAAATCACATATCGTTATTTAAATTATTTATTGGGATTTTCATCTATTCCACTACAATTTTAATTATATTCTCAAATAAGTTAATTTTCCATGGGAAAAAATATCACTAAATGGATATAATTGAATAAAAAAATTACATTTATGGTGATATTAGAAAATATTAAAAATAGGGGATCCCCAAAAACACAAATAGAATTAAAAAATGGCTCCCAAAAACCATTTTTATCAGGGGTACAACAAGCATATATATACTAAATATAAAAACATAAATAAACTATAAAAACAAGTAAATCATCCCCTTCATCTTCAATTCTAGTCAATCAAATTATTTTTCTTTAATTAAGATAATGAATCTATATTACCAAAAGATAATAAGAGTATAAACATCAATGACCAAACCCCGAAAGCCAGAAGCTGGTGAATTATTATATTACATTTCCATAATTACAAATAATGAAATATTCAAAGGGAAATTAGTTTAGTAGATTTTGAAATATAGATTAAATACTTAATCTCTATATTATAATTGAAACTATAAAATAAAATACAGTTAATACTTTTAGAGTATCAATATTCTCTAAGATTAACCCTATATATCAGTAATTTTACACATCAAGGAATCTGGGAAAAAATAAATCATAAGGTTGTGGTGAGCTGAGGTGCTCAGTAATGGTATGTGTACAATAGGATCTATTATGAATAAAAATCATAATCATTATGCAAGGTGTATAAATGAAACACATTACATTTAACATAAATTTCAGATAGTATTGAAAAAATAAATAATACCATATAAATAATCACATGACCTAGAAAACATAAATTTAGATATTCAACTAGTCAAATAATCACATGGAATTTAAATAACTAATCTAATAATGCGGTAATTCATAATTTTAGATATCATAAACATATCTTCAAAGATTCAGCCAAGACACAATACAAAAATGGCTAAAGACTTAGTGAACACCCAAAATCATTTTTCTCGTGAGGAATGTTGATGAATTATGGGGCTATAGTGGGACACACCAATCAATTACTAAGTCAAATAAATTATTTATACAAAAACAAAAACAACATAATAATTTGTATTGAAAAACTAGTATATGAAATGTGAATACTTTAACAATAAACCATAAATGGTATCAAAATAGATGATACATAGTCAAACTAATCATAAACCCATCATTAAAATAAGTTATATAATATCATAATAGATAAATCTCATTCAATAATAATATCTAATAAATGACGTCGAAATATATTAAAATACTCCAATAATATAATTAAAAATTTCTTGGGAGAAATAATCCCTTTTTAAATTGAAATTAAATATATAAAGGGGATATAATTTTAAAATAAATAATCATTGTTGAAAAAGATATTTATAACATGTAACAAAATCTTCAAGTCACTACGGTTTCATTGCGACAAAAAACTATTATCATGCTACAAAATTTAAAAAATCATTGGGTTCATATTTATGTAGAAAAAATTATAAAGTACATCATTTCGAAAAAGACAAAATGATTCCTTTCAAAAGATTTAATAAAAATTTTAACATGCTTAAAAAGACATTAAAAATTTGTAGGATAATAATAATAATATTTTTGAAAACTTTTTTAGGAAACATGGATATGGATGATAAATATTAACCATCTAATACTTATGTATAAACAATCATGGATAATAATTAGATTATGAAATTAACCCTTACCTAATTATTTCCTTTAGTTGAATGTGATATATCCCAAAATATAATGGTTTAAAATATATTTTTTTAATTTATACCAGATCCATATACATATTTTTTATGTCATATAAGATATTATTATATCGTTTTGTTAATAATATTCCATTCTTACTCTTGTTTCGGGTGTTAACTACTTATTTTTACTTTGCACGTTTAGTTGTGTAAGTCATGTTCATTATGACTAGGATATATATTTTATATAAATAATTATAATATTTCAATAGATACTATATTTAATAATTATATACATTATCATAGTCATTATTAAATGGTTAATGTGAATAATTAATATCATTGTGTCATGGAGATGATATGTCAAACGTAGATATAAACAACAATATCAATCCCTTAGTGGTGAAATAGAAACAAATTGGATAGTATATTAATTATTGAAAATGAATATAATGTAATATTTTTTATTCATATCCATTATATCCAACATTATTCCCATCCAAATATTTTGGTTATAAAAAAAAGATTACACCATGACATGGAGATGGTATGCCTTACGTACGCACACATGGTGATTTTTTAGTAAGATGGATAAAATGAAGAATATGGTTGTCCCATAATCATAATAATATCTTATAATATGGATGATACTGTTTTTATTAATTTATAATGAAAAAAAAACTTAAATATGAATTAGAAGAAGAAATGAACATGGATTAGTTATTAAGAACAGTTACCACTTCTTTTCCAGACATCTTTTAGATATCATCTTTAGGGTTATAGGGTTGGTCTTTTTGTAAGACCAAGATATCCAGAACATGGATAATGATATTAAGAGGATAAATGGGAAGGTATCATTCAATATATAAGGATTTATGTGGTGTGAGGAAGTAAATTAGGGGGCTCCCTTTAATAATTGTGGAGAGGATACCTTTTGAAACTCTCAAATAAATAAATTAATATTAATTCATTTTCTATTTCAAATGGATCCAAAGTTATTAATTTTGAACAAAATATGAGAATGAATAGAAACTACATCAAAAAATAATTCTTAGACATGTTTAGATCACATTATTACCCTTATATTTGGGATTAACCCTTCATTAAACACTTTAACTCTTACTGTGACAACTTGGGTTTTTTACTTTTTATGGGTTAATATAGTTACATTAAAATGTAATATGAACCATAAATGGGTAATGGGAGAAATTTAAAAAATTATCCCAATTAGTTGGATGAATTTTATATTTTTATAAATTTTATATCATTTCATAAAATATTATTTATTCTAAAATATCATCAATGTAAAGTTTGACACTATTCATTTGTTTACATATTTTTTTAGAAATATCACTATACAAGATAACCTCAAAAAACGTTAATACATTCCTAATATGTATATAAAATATTTAAAATTTATATATGTCAAAAATTATATCAAAATATATTTATTTTAATACTTTTGATAACATATATTTTATATGTCCATTAATTAAACAGCTAATGCATCCTCACTGGGAATGATTTTAATTTAATTTTTTCTTCCCTAAATATTTAAAATAAATTATCATGATGAGTTTTAAAATTTTATATTTATATTTATAGTCAAATTTATATTTTTAATAATCATATATAAAAATTTGATACTTATTAAAAACAAGAGTGTGATATATTGGACATTCCTTAGAATAATATACAATAAAAATCCTAAAGACATCCATGTGGCTCAAAGAAGCCATAAAATTTGTTCAAGGATGATTTTCGTAAAAAATAACTCCTTTAAAATAATTAGGAAAATTTTTAGTGTAATTTTATAATACTTATAATATTATTTCTACCCATAATTACTTGATTTAACCCTAACCATGGTAATTAAAATATTACTAAATTTACAATTTATATTCCAAAACATAAAAAAATTACCTAATATGAAGCCACTAATTCCAAAAATGAAATACATTTTTAAAAATTAAAAAAAACAAAAGTGGTAGAAATTAATTTTAAAATTAATCCCATTGATGGAACAATAAAATGAGTTTTTAAAGTGAAAAAATTAAAAAGAATGAAATATTTTTATATCCAATCTCAATGTGTAATGGACTCCAATGACCTAAATTGGATTAAATGATTATAAAATGATCTACTTTACATGAAAAATAATTACCCATATAATTTAACACTATAAATTATTCACACGAAAATTTTATTTTTTGAATTCAAATGGAAAATTTTATCATTATTCATCAAAACATGAAACTTTTCTGAAAAATACTAAAAAATAAACCAAAGAAAATTTTTACACTGTTATTTAAAAAAAGAAGTTAATTTTTCAATTATAATATATAAATTTTCAAAAAAATTTATTTAAAATATGTTCTCAATCAAAAGGTGGCAAAACTACCTTTATAAATATATACTTTTTATGTGTAATATTGGATTTGATCCTATATTTTTCCATTCAAATACATTTTATTATGGTCTCTAATATTTTATTTAATAAATTAATATAATTCAATAATAGTAATGAATTGAATTTATTTGGATAAAATTCTTCTACGAGCATAAAATTAGTTTTTTAAAAAATATTCTTGTTATATTCAATTTGATCTTAAATTAATTTATAATTAATTTGTATCCAATGCAATAAAAATATATTTCCATAAGATAGTCAAGAAATTCATAACCTCGAATTTAATGTCTAGGTTATATATTATTATATTAAATAACTATATTTTTATAATATATTGTTTTTTTTCAGTAAACTCTGTCATGTGTGTAACTCAAGAAAACTCATTGTTTTTTGTAACAAAAACCTATCTTTTTTTTGTATAAAGAAATATTGGAACAAAATTAAATATATTAAATAATTTAAATATTGTAAATTCTTGAGGTGTTACATTCTCCTCACCTTAATTAAATTGCATCCCCACAATTTTATCTTGATATTAGTAGTCTTGCATTTGATATTTTAAAATAAAAAATTATTGAATAACTCATATCATAAATATTCTTAAAAAAATATTCGTAATAATAGGGACTAAGAAATGAAAACCTAACCAAAAACTAGGCTTCTGAATTTGAGAACATTAGTGAAAACATGGATAAGGAAGAGAAATCTAACCATTATGGTCTCATGGAGAGTGATAAAGAATATGTTCATGAGAAAGTTATAGAACAACAAAACACAAACCATAGGTATGAATAATGGAAATTTATGTCATAAAAATGATGATAATATGAATTTTATTTTATTTTAATACCCTTTTATAGATTTGGGAAATTATCCCTCTCTCTAAAGATATAAGTAAATATAAATATCTATAAAAACAATAATACATTTACATTTCACCATTAATTATTTATACATCATCTCTTATAACATGTTGCATAATATAGTGAAGTAATACAATAAAATCTAAAACCACATCGAAATACCAACATAATCTATTTTAGATGTGGTTAACTTTTCTAAAATAAACTTATCGTTAATCTTTCCATAAAATTAAGAATCTCTTATTTGTAACAATATAAACATGCCAATACCTTCATCATGTATTCTAATTAAATAAATTAATAACTTTAATTAAAATAATACTTTATTAAAATCATGAATGCTTCCTTATTACTTAAATAGAACATAGGTTATTGGATATAATACTTAAATCCAAAAATTTGGTAAAATATATCATTGATGGCTTAAAATGGTTTATCAAATAACTATTAATAAATTAAATGGTATTTGTCACTATCACACATTCTTTATACAAATCAACAATCTCTTTATTCTTACATTATTATTAGAGTATCATAAAAATATCTAGTTTTATCTTACCCTTGACCATATGTTTTCCCAAAATGTGCTATTGAACAACTATTCTTGGTCCTCGGTATTTTTCAACATAGGATCTCAAATCCATAATGAAATAGTAATGTAGTAAAATAATTATATATTCCATAATTTATATAACCATCATAGAATTTAAAAAAAAGTGAAGTAAAATAATTCTTAAAACCTATCATAAGAACTATAATCATTCCTCCTTTTCTATGGTAGTAGCATAATCTTTAATAAGATCCATTGGACTCTTTTGGAGTATACTCCTTTGACGAGTGAGACATTTATTTTCATAGTGTCTCATCTCCTTGAAGATGAATTATTGTATATTAGAAACCATTTTCTTATCCTAAAAATCCCAATCATGGTGTCCTTTCTCTCCACACTTGTCGCAAACTCCAAATCATTTTAAACAAGTACAAGGGTTTTTTTCACAATTATTACATATGGGTAAATAACTCATTCTCTTGTTACATTTGTCTATAGTATTTCTATTTGTCCTCTGATTTTCCTGATACCATATGAATCCTTAAAACTTATATTACATTTTACCTTTCCCATTACGACATGATACTGTTTTCTCATATGATGAGAATCCGTGGGAGACTATTTACCTTCAAAATAATTTCATAATACCCTTAAAGATATGATTCTTCATACTATTTGGATCAGGTGCATATGTGAGTTTCTCATTTCTTATACTATGACGCATTTATAAATGATGAAATACATTCAGCAAGATAATATCAAAATGTATTATAAAAAAACATGAAAATTACTAAACAAAAATTTAAATATACCTATATATATAATCTCATAATCATGTGCACGGTTTCTTTGGGGATAAATTTAGTTTTAAATACATCATAATAGTTTTTATTTCATCCAATGTCCTGAAGGCCTTTATTATTTATTTATTTTGATAATCCACCTTTCAAGGGGTGAGGTGGAACCCTTACAATTACCGAAGGATTAAGTATTACATAACCCGTAGGACTTAGAGGAATTAATTTTCCCGTAGGCTTCAAACATTACATACAACCCAGAATAACTACTTGGAACTGCTCCTCCCCAGCATCTTCCTTGTGAAATCAACTTTTTACCTTTTCATGGATTTTCGGCTAGGCATTCCCATTGATTCATAGGCTTGTCCCGATGGCAGGTGGCATACCCTCTCATTCTTGCAATCTATTTAGCTTCTGCTGTGGTGAAAGCTCCTTGCTCATCCTCCTTGTAGAGCTTGTTGTTTGTAGGTCATGTGGTTTGCATCTGCCCTTAAGGTGGCCTCAAGTCCTTGAGGTGGCTATAAGGCCTTACTGACTCGAAGTCCTAGGTGGCCCGAAGGCCTTAAAGGGCACAGGGACCAAATCGATGGCCCAAAGGCCCAAACAGGGGCATATTCCTTGCTGCTAAAGTGACAAACAGTACCTGCTACAGTTCCCGCTATAGTTCCCATGATAGTACCTACTACAGTACTGCTACAGTACCCCAGAGGATCAATCTTGGTGCGCAGTAAGGTGTGTTGTTGTGTAACAGGTTGCATGTCAATTCCAGACCCACACACCTTGTCAGAGCTGTTACCCCATGGTACATATATGCCAGAACGAAATACAATTTTAGTATATAGAAAGGGATGTATTTATAGAAAGACCCACATGATCTCTACATTACCAAAATTATAGTACGTTATTCAGCGATTATCCTCAATGTTTATCTTAGGGTTATATTCCCTAATTTTTTAGTACTAAATCTAGTTTCCAATGATTTTTTAATGTTTTGTTGAAACTAAATGATATTCCCAAACCCTAGAAGTCAAGATCCAATGCATTATGTTTGTACATTGGCATTAATACAAGGAATAAAATCCCGAAGTACTAATCAATTTAGCAATTTTTGAAATCCATATTACATATATGAACTTTACATTACAATTGATACTATAAAATACAATATAGTCAATCTTTTGAGAGTATAAATATTCTCATAGATTAACACTACATATGAGTCATAATACACATCGTAGAATCCTAGTAAATATAAAACATAAGAAAAGTAGTGAGCTTAGTTGTTCAGAAAGGGTTAGCATACAACGAAAGCTATTTTGAATAATAAGCCTAAACATTAAGGCAAGGTGTATAACAAAAACACATGGTATTTAATATAACTTGAGAAAAATATGGCCATAATAAATAATACAATGTAAAAAAATAATCCCGAATACTCTATTAGTGGAATAATCACATGGATTATCTATAACTCATCTCATAATGATCGAATTCATAATGACAAACATTATAAATATATTTTCAAGGGTTCACCCCATACATTGTACTGGTAAGGTCTCCACCAAGACCTAATCTAGTTTATCCCATGAGACCTATTGATGCATCTTGGGGATATAGTGGGCCTTTACCCACTCTAACTAGGTCTAATTTATTCCTCATATTTAAACAAAAACAACAACAAAAATCATATTGAAATCCTTTCATAAAAAAACATTAAAATGTTTACATAAAGAAAATGGTATCATATGATATCATAACCAATCAGTAATAGTATCATATGATATCATAACCAATCAGTAATAGTATCCAATAGAGAAGGTTTACATATATGAAAATAATCTAATAAAAACATTAAAATGTTCTTGAGAGAAATACTCATATTTTACATTCAAATCATTTATTTAAAAGACATCATAATTTAAAAAAACATTTTCATTGAAAAGAATATTGAAAACTTGTAAATTACAATTCAAGACACTAAGGTTTGATGATGGTTGAAAAAAATTATCATGTTTTATAAGTTAAAAAAATACTCCTTTCTTATTTTTGTCGAAAAAATAATTAAGTACCTCGTTTGGTAAATGTCAAAAAGATTCATTTCAACGTGTTTTATAAAAATTGGAACATGGGTAAAAATAATTTAATCATTTGTAGTATAATATTAAAAAAAATTAATACATTTATAAGAAACATGTACATGGATGATAAATATACCCCATCAGATACTTACATAGAAACAATCCAAAATAATAATGAGATTTTCAAATTAACCCTTACCTAGTACTTTCCTTTAGTTTAATGTAATTTATCCTCCTGAATAATTTTCTAAAATTTTTTATTAATTTATACTAGAACCAAATCCAAATAAATTATATCATATAATAACTTATTATATCATTTTTTTTGAAAATATTTTGTTATTAATCATGCTTTGGGTGTAAATAGTTTCATTTTCATCCACACCTTTTGTCATGTATGTTCTATTAATTATGAATAATATATATCTTATCTAAATAATGATATTAAGTTTTTAGATATTATATTCACTCATTATATATAATATTATAATAATTCTTAAATGGATGACTTGGAAAATGAATATCATCGCATCGTGGAGGCAGTATGTCTTATGTATGCACAAGCGATGATATCATTCCCATAATGGCGATATGGCATGAAATTGGACATAATATTAATTATGAAAGATCAATATCATGTTCTAATTATTATTTATATCCATTATATCCATAATTATACCCATACATATAAATTAGTGATGAAAAAATATTACACCATGACGTGGAGACGATAGGTCGTACGTATATACATGTGGTGATTTCATTTTTTTAGGGTAGATGAAAGAAAAATATGTTAGAATCATAATAAAAATAACACATAAACATTTTAGCATACTTAATTTAATACTTTATAATGGAAAAATCACTTAAATAATAAATAGAATATGAAATGAACATGGATGTTTTAGTAAATACATTTTCCACTTATTTAGAAAACTTTTTTAGATATCTTCTTAAGGGATCTATGGTTGGAAATTTTGTTAGGAATGTATCTCTAAATCATGGATAAGGATATTGGGAGGGAAAATAAGAATGAATTAGTTGAATTATAAGTCTAAAAGTGGAATGAGGAAGTGGGGGAGGAGGTTCTCTTTTATAATTTAGGTGAGGCGTACTTTTGAAAACTCCCAAACTATTAAATTAATATAAATTTTTTTCTAATAAATATTGAACCAAAGTGAGTTATTTATAAAATAATATTAATATTGGTCTAAGTCATATCAAGAAATAATTTTTAGACAAGTTTAGGTCACATTATTACCCTTATCTTTTGGATTTAACCCATAGTTAAAGCCTTTAACTATTACCGTGACAACTTGGTTTTTACTATTTAAGGGTTAATATAGTTACTATAAAATGTAAAATAAATAAGAAATTTGTCGGGGGTGATATTTTAATCTGTATCAAAATCCTTTGGTGGAATTTCAGATATATATTTAAATTTTATATCATTTATTAAAATATTATTTATTCTAAAATATCATTAATTTAAATTATAAAAATATTCATTTCTAGAATTTTTAAAAAATATCAAAACAAAATATCACTTCTTAAAAAATCATTAATCCCTTCCCCATATATCAAGGTAATATATTTTTTTGATGAAATCTATTATATGATATTATATTTATTTCGATATTTTAATAACATTTATTTGATATGTTCAATATTTAATCAATTAATGCATCATCACCATGGAAGCCTTTAATTTAATTAATTATTAAATAAAAAATTCTTGATAAAGATTGAATATTTTGATTTAAAATTAATATTTATAATCTATGATATCTTTTCAATAACTATATATAAAAAATTAATACTTAATAAAAGAATGAATGTTACATATTGGACATTCCTTCGAATAAAATTCTATAAAAGCCTTAAAGTCATCTAAGTGCCTCCAAGAGGCCATAAAATCGGCCCAAGGATGATTTTGGCCAAAAATAACAAATTATAACAAATTAGGACATGTGTTAAGGTAATTTATAGTACCTATAATATTATTTTTATCCTTAATTACCTGATTTTCCCTTAACTGCAGAAATCAAAATATTACTATATTTACTATTCACATGCCCAAAAATAAAAGAAACCAATTTAAATATTTTGGACCCACGTATTTCAATTATGGAATTCATTTTTGAAAATTCAAAATATAGTATTTGAAGTAATTAATTAAAAATTAATTCTATTGATGGAATAAGAAAATATGTTTTAAAAGTGAAAACATTCAAAAGATTGAATTGTTTCCATATCAAATTTGAATATGAAATTGATTCTGATGACTTAAATTTTACTAATTGATAAAAAAATGTAACAGCCCGAGATTTTATGAAAAATATTCTTTTTAATTTCATTAATGTCTTGTGTTGTACGCTACACCAAAAGGATCTTTCACAACACATATCCTTGACTGGCCTTGCATTACACGCAATCGTGACCTTCCTCGATAGCGTGTGTTGTACGCAATACCGGGTTTTACTAAACAACGATATATTATTATAATATTATTATGAACTAGCCGTTATGAATAGTATTAACTAAATTTTGAATCTTATAACATTATTATTCATCTTGCACATTTTCTAAGACAAGGTATAAGAACAAAATAAATTTTTCGGGTAAAATAAGTAGTTTTCAAAAAATGCAGTTTTGCCGCCTGTTGATGACGCACCCACATTAAATCTAGTTTTTGACATGTTAATAAGTTAAATTTTACAAAATAAAATTCTTCTTTGGAATCATGAAATAAAAATTTACTTTGGATAAATTTTCATATCATTCTGGTAACTTTCATATTTTGATGAATAGTAAAAACATGCTATATTTTAATTAAAAACAACTTTTTCAATCAGAATAATTAATAGTGATAAATTATTAATTTGAGTGGTTTTAAAGTATATTTGGAATATATTTTTACAATTTAATACAATGTTGGTTATTGGATGTAATTTTGCATATAAACCAGTCATAAACAAGTGTCTATCTTTTGATAGTTATTATCTCTTAAGAACACGGTATTTGTTTTGACGACGAGAATTAATTTTTCAATTAATTAATGAAACTGATATGTTTTGAATTTGATAAAATAGACATCATTTTTGAATTCATAATATCAAATATAGCTTAGATCTAATTTTTGGTATTTTTCTGGAAACTTTCATTTTTTGATGAATAGTGAAACCACTAAGTGGTAGTTAAAAAAATGAATTTTTCATAAAACTTAATCTTACCGCTTCTGTGAGTGAAATTTCAAAAATCTGAGAGACATGCTTTATTTTAGTAAGTAAAATGTGGTTCAATGAGATTAATATAATTTTTGGTGAATATTAACTTTTTACTTTTTTTACCACGGTTAAAAGTAAATAGGGTAATTAAGGGTAAAAATGATATTATTATTACCATAACACATGTCCTACTTCTATTGGAAAAGTATAATTTGACCAAAAACAACTATAGGAATAAAATATGACCATTTAGGCCCACCTGGATTAGATTATGATATTTATTATTAATTTATTTAAAGAATGGTCAAAATAGTTAAAATCAAAGTTTAATAAGTAAATCATTTTTAATATGGGGGTATAAAAAAGATATATTTGACTATAAATATTCATTAGAAAGCTAAAAATATTTCATACATAATGGTATTTTATTTGTAAATTTTAGACATTAAATAAGTTAATTTATTTATGACACAACAATGATGCAGTAATTATCTTATTAATAAAATATTGACATAATTGATGTTATAAATACCAAATAAATATAATTTGAGCCTTTTTATGAATTAAACTAATTTTCTAGGTTAATATGACATTTTAGGATTGATTTAATTAACTTTGGTCGAATTAAACATTCTGTTATGAGTTTAAAAAAAATCAACTATTGAATAGTGTCAAAATTGACATAAAATAGTTTTTAAAACAAATATTATATTATTAATTGTATTTTATTCTTAAAAGTCTATGGTTCGGCCAAATGACTTATATAAGGTTATATGTATTAATAAAACACAACTTGGGGGTCGCTTGGATGTATATGGTAAGTTTATTAACTATATAATATAAAAATACAAAGTGACATGGTAAATGTCAATCTAATTAACTAAGAGTTAAAACTAAACGATAAGGTTAATATAATGACCTAAACTTGTATAAATTATATTGGATGAGAGGATTTCGACCCATCCCCACCTTATCTTTCAAATAACTCAATTTGGAGCTATTTAAAACCGAACTTGACTTTATAATAAAATAATATTTTTAGTTATTCCAAAGGTTCCCCTCTCCTCCCTTATAAAAGGGAACCTCCTCCCCCTCTTCCTCACACCACTTTGAGCCTTCAAGCTCGGCCATCCCCTGACAATCTCTTCTATCCACTTCCCTAGAAACATCCTAGAGGTTATGGTCTTCTTCAAAGACCTATTTTAGTTCCCTAAAAGGAGGTCTCAAAGAAGTACTCCAAAGAAGAGGTAATGTCTGTTTCCAATTCTTTCATCTTTATTTCTTCTTCCACTTCTTCTTCTTAGGTTGTTTCATTATGAAGTAATAACATCAGTATCACTTATATACTTATATGTTACTATAATTATGAAACAACATTATTTCAACATCTATCCATCCTACGCAAAATGAAATGACTGCACGTGCGTAAGTACGGAATACCGTCTCCACGCCGTGGTGTAATCTATTTTCCACCACCACCTTACTTGGATGGGTATAATGGTGTACATAATAACTATATATGATTATTGTAAAGTGATATTGATTCGGAAATAGTATACATACACTCCAATACAATTCCATGATCATGATAACGATATCATCGCTCGTGCGTACGTACGGACTACCGTCTCCACGACGCGATGAGATTCATTCTCCGCGTTAACCATTCATGAATGATTATAAAGTATATATAATAAGTAATAATGAAATATATGAAATAATAATGATTCTGGATTTATGTGTATATATATGTATGTGTTGGAATCACCTGTTTTGATAATCCCAAATCATGCTTAAACATTGATTGTGATGTATTAAACCTTTGCATTAATCTTATTATTCTATGCTTAAACGTATTTTATTCTAAACAGTTCATATTCTTACTCTCATAACTTTACTGTAATAGCTTACAGTAGTGGTTACATAAGTTTGGTATTGTTAGCTAACAGTCAGCGCTTTCTTCTCAAAGTCACAGTTACAGTTAACTGTCACCTTAAGTTACTGTTGCAATAAGTTCACAGTTACAAGGTTACAGTCGAAGACTAATACAAGCTTACAGCTACGAGTCTACTGCTATCTATTGTCAAAGCTCACAGACAAAGGTCACAGATACAAGACTTCTGTTCAAAGTTTTCTATGCTCAAGTTCACAGTCGAACAAGTCTACAGTTGAAACAAGTTCGCAGACGAACTAGCCTACAGTCATAAGTCTACAGTCAAGGTTACAGTTAGACAGCTTCTGTCTACTAAGTCTACAGATGATCGAAGTCTACAGTTGACAAAGGTTACAGCTCTACAAATTTAATGTTACAAGTCTACAGTTAGAGAGGCTACAGTTACATGGAGTAAAAGCTACCATTGCAAGCCTACAGACAGCAAGCCTTTTGTTGAAATCAGCAGTCAGAAGGAAGTCCACAGTTGGAAGTCCACAGTTGGAAGTCCACAGTTGGAAGTCCACAGTTGGAAGTCCACAGTTGGAAGACCACAGTTGAAGTCAACAGTGACATACATTCTCGACTCACTGTTTTAATTTCTTTATTTCCTACATTTAATTTATTTAATTTATCTAACGGTCATATCATACATTTTGATGATTTGTCAAATATCTGATAAAGGTTGTCGGATGTCAGGAACCCGTACCTCGTACCTGCTGAAAAGAAATCTTTTCTGTCCCCTGTCGGGAGATAAATACGAGAAGACTACGCTGCCCAAAACAGAGATAATGCGAATGCGAATGCGAATGCGAACCAGAGAAGTGCGTGGTGGACGAAATATACCAGAAACACAAGAAGATAAAAACGAGTTCCATCAAGAACACAGAGAAGCATATAGACAATCAAGTATACTCGAGAAGTGTTCTGTGCATACAAGAAAAACCCTGAAGAACTTCATCGACTACATTCTCACTACCTGTGAACCTGAAGCATACGACACTCGGTTTCTCAAACAGAAACGAGAAGAGGACTCAAACTCTCTTCTGATCGAATACAAGAGCTACACTGAGATCACCAGAACCACTTCTAAACTCTACATCTCTTGTTCTGTGATTTATTCTACATTTTGAGCAGTGTGTGTTATCTTCTGTATTAAACACACACACTGACTCCTGTACTTTCACTGGAGGATCTGTAAATCCTCAGCAAATCTTTTTGCACTCCATTTCCCACTGTGGATAGTGGTAGAGGTCTTGTGACCTGGACAGCTTGCTGCTGTTGTTTGTTTTCCCACGAAGAACTGTGGTAGAGGTCTTGTGACCTGGACAGTGTGTTCACTGTTGTTAACCCCGATCCAGGGTGTGGATCATTTTATATAAACTTTTGAGAGGACTAAGTCTCGGCTTGAGACTGAACCTCTTGGTTAACTCTCTGTGTTTATAGTTATACTCTATATCCATACTATACATATTTATTTCATATTCCGCTGCTATTACTTTGAAATATAATCTATCTTCAAAGCTACTTTGATAATTAAATTCGCAAGTGTTTATATTTGTTATAAATCAGTAAGTTAGTTTCAAAAGTTAATTTAATCATAAGATTAAGTTAACTGAGAATTAATCAATCTTTGAGAAACTAATTGAACCTTTATAATCTATATAAATTCACTACAGTTTAATTTGTTTTTGAAATTGGGGGATTTTAATAGAAATTGTTTTTAACAGAAATTTTAATTGGAACTCAATTCACCCCCCCTCTTGAGTGTCCACTCCGACCAACACTTGGTATCAGAGGTTGTGTTTAGCTCTGTTATACTTGCTCAAAGTTTTATTTTAACTCTGTTTTTAAACTGTGATTGTAGTTTTATCTAAAAGATCTTAAATTTCTGTTAGTTCTAAATTTTATCCCTTTAAAACATTTTCTAGAATTTCCTTATGGATAATAGACTAGAAGGTGCTGCTACTAACAGGCCACCCTTCTTTAATGGTGTGAATTATGCCCAATGGAAGCTCAAAATGAAAATTCATTTGGAAAGTATGGGTTTTGATATTTGGACTGCTATAGAGTCTCAATACAAGATCCGAGAAACTGAAAGAATAACTTGGGATGAACCTACTAAAGTAGCTTACAATAATAATTGTAAGGCTGTGAATGCTCTCTACTGTGCTCTAGGAGATGAGGAATTCAATAGAATTTCTGCATGTAAAACTGCTTTTGAAATTTGGGACACCTTAGCTGTTTCTCATGAAGGAACAACTAATGTCAAGGAAATGCGGTTAAACACTTATACTATCAAATATGATAACTTTAAGATGAAAGCTGATGAACCTATTTCTGATATGTATCTCAGGTTTAATGAGATAGTCAACACAATGAGCTCACTCGGGAAGATTGTTCCAGCAAAGGAGCAAATCATGAGATTATTGAGATGTCTGCCTGACAGATGGAGAGGCACATCTGTTTCAATTAGAGAATCCTGTGATATTGGAACAGTGCCTGTCAAGGAGTTAATTGGTAAGCTAATGATGTACGAAGAAGAGCTAAAGGTGAATAAAGAGGAAGATGAGGAACCAAAACGAAAATCTGTAGCCTTTAAGTCTACTGCATCAAAGAGCAAAGACAAGGAGAAAGTGCATATACCAACTGAAAGCTCATCTAGTGAAGACTTAGATTCTGACAGTGATGCCGAGATGGCACAAATAGCAAGGAGATTCAAGAAGTTCTATAGGAAGAAGAAGTTCTTCAGAAAACCAAACTACAAGGGCAAGTATGATAGACAAAGTAAGTGGAAGAAAGATTGGAAGAAAACTGATAAAGAAGTAGACATAGTTTGCTATGAATGTAAAAGGAAAGGACACATTAAAGCTGACTGTCCTAAGTTAAAATTCAAGAAGAAATATGAGTACAAGGACAAGAATTATAAGAAAGCTATGAAGGCCACCTGGAGTGCTTCAGAAGACAACACAAGTAAATCAGAGTCCAGTGATTCTGAAAGAAATCGTGCTAATATGTGTTTCATGACAAACACATCTGAGGTAACCTTAGACACTCCCACTTTAAACTCTTATTATTCTGAAGGTGAAGCAGAATCTGGTTCTGATTCTGAAAATATGTCTAAAGATGAATTGACTGAATACTGTAATATGCTGGAAGAAACGTGTAATGAACTAAAGGATAAATATAAGTCTTTAAAGAAACAGCATGCTCTTACTGCAAGTGTCAAGTCTGCACTTGATGTAGAAAAAGAGAAAAATGTTCAATTATTAAAGGAGAATACAGAACTGAAACTATCTAATGAACAACTTAGAAAGGACTTAGAAACATTCACAAATGGAAAAGATACTCTAACCCAACTGCTAGGAAAGCAAGTTGCACCTAAGTATGCTACTGGCTTGGGATACCAACCTGGACAAAGACAGTTTACTAAAACCCAATTTATTTCCAAGTCTGGAAAAAATCCTGCTAGTTCCAGTTTTGGAAATTCGTATGCCTCAACTGGTTATTTAAATAGTTGTAGATCAAATAAAGTATATCTCTCTAAATCTGTTGCATCTATTAATTGTATGGGACCCATAAAACAAATCTGGGTACCTAAATCCTTGATTGCTAAAATATCTGGACCCAAGAAAATCTGGGTACCAAAGTCATTTCTTGTCTAATCTATTTTGTAGGAAATCTGTTTGAAAAGAAATTACAAGAAGGTATGGTACTTAGACAGTGGATGTTCAAGACACATGTCTGGGGACTATTCGTGCTTCAAAAGCTTAATAAAGGTTGATGGAGGATATGTCACTTTTGGTGATAACTCAAAAGGAAAAATCATCGGCTTAGGCCAGATTGGTAACACTGACTCTGTATTAATTTCCAAAGTTTTATTTGTTGATGGACTTAAGTACAACCTACTTAGCATTTCTCAATTGTGTGATGATGGCTTTAATGTCAAGTTTGAAAACAACTCTTGTGATGTTTATAATTCCAAAAATGCTTTAATATTTTCTGCCTTAAGAAATGAAAATGTTTATGCTGTTGACTTGAACACTTTAGCTAAACATAATGTTACTTGCTTAAATGCTTTTCATAAAGATTCTTGGCTGTGGCATAGGAGATTAGGACACTGCATCATTCACTCACTTAGAAAACTCTCTAAGAAACACCTAGTTAGAGACTTACCTAAGCTTGAATTCCCAAATGACAAAGTGTGTAATCCCTGTCAAAAGGGAAAACAACACAAAGTTTCTTTTAAACCAAAGAAAGAAGTTTCAACTTCTCAACCACTTGAACTGGTTCACATGGATTTGTTTGGACCATCAAGAATTTCAAGTCTAAATGGGAAGCACTATGTTTATGTTCTTGTAGATGACTTTTCTAGATATACTTGGGTATACTTTCTAGCTCACAAAAGTGAAGCCTGCTCTTCCTTTGTTAAATACTCTAAGTCTGTAGAAAATCTTAGTGGACTTAAGATTAAGACCTTGAGGAGTGATCATGGCCGTGAGTTTGAGAATCAAGAATTTGAATCTTACTGCTCACACAATGGCTATACTCACAATTTTTCTGCTCCTAGGACACCTCAACAGAATGGTGTAGTAGAAAGAAGAAACAGAACCCTGCAAGAAATTGCTAGAACTATGCTTAATGAATATGACCTGCCAATTTACTTTTGGGCTGAAGCTGTTAATACAGCTTGCTATGTCATTAATAGAGTCTTGATCAGACCTGTTCTAAAGAAAACCCCTTATGAGTTGTGGAATAATAGGAAGCCTAAGGTTAATTACTTTAGAGTTTTTGGTTGCAAAGTCTTTATTCTGAATACTAAAGATAATCTTGATAAATTTGCTCCAAAAAGTGATGAAGGAATTTTCCTAGGTTACTCTATGTCTAGTAAAGCCTATAGAGTGTTCAATAAGAAAACCAAATGTGTGGAAGAATCTGTTCACATTAAGTTTGATGAGACTGATCCACATGAGTCTAAAACTTCTCTTGAAGATGTTGAAGAAGACTTATCTGTTCTGGACCTAAATGACGAATCTAAAGAACCCGTAATAAAAACATCCAGTTCTGGACTTTTTCCAGAATCTTCCTCTGTGGAACCTGAACCTATAGATGAACCTGAAATCTCTAGTCCAACCTTTACCAAATCAACTAGGATTCTAAAGAATCATCCTTTAGATGCTGTTGTTGGTAATCTTTATAGAGGAACACAAACTAGAGCTTCTCTAAAAAATCAGGTTGAACATCAAGCTTTTCTTTCACAGCTTGAACCCAAAAATGTCAATGATGCTATCAGTGATGAATTCTGGGTAATGGCTATGCAAGAAGAACTAAATCAGTTTGAAAGAAACAAAGTTTGGGAATTAGTGGAAAGACCTAAAGACACTCTTACCATAGGCACTAAATGGGTGTTTAGAAACAAAGTTGATGAGTTTGGAAATATAATCAGAAACAAAGCCAGGCTAGTTGCACAAGGTTATAGTCAGGAAGAAGGAATAGAATATGAGGAAACCTTTGCACCCGTGGCTAGACTAGAGGCCATTAGGATATTACTTGCTTATGCTGCTCATCTGAATTTCAAACTATATCAAATGGATGTTAAAAGTGCTTTTCTAAATGGATATATAATTGAGGATGTATTTGTGGAACAACCTCCTGGTTTTACAAATCCCCATTTTTCTAATCATGTTTTTAAACTATCTAAAGCTTTATATGGTTTAAAGCAAGCTCCAAGAGCTTGGTATGATAGGCTCAGCTCTTTTCTTATTTCAAAAGGATTTACTAAAGGGATAGCTGATCCTACTCTTTTTATTAAATGGATTTCTAAAGATGTCTTAATAGTACAAATCTATGTGGATGATATTATTTTTGGATCTTCAAAAAATTCTTTATGTGTTGATTTTTCAAAAATAATGCAAAATGAGTTTGAAATGAGTTTAATGGGAGAACTCAAATTTTTCCTTGGATTTCAGATCTTTCAAAATAAAAATGGTATTATTTTGAACCAAAGTAAATATATTAAAGATCTTCTAAAACGTTTTTCTCTGGATGGCACCAAAGGCAGTGACACACCTATGAGCACCACTTGCAAGTTGGACAGTGATGAAACTGGTGAACCAGTGGATCAAACAAATTACAGAGGTATGATAGGTAGTCTACTGTACCTTACTGCCAGTAGACCTGACATCATGTTCAGTGTATGCATGTGTGCTCGATTTCAAGCCAATCCAAAAGAGTCTCATTTGACTGCTGTTAAAAGGATTTTCAAATATCTAAAACATACTCCCAATTTGGGATTATTTTATCCAAAAGGAAAATCATTTGATTTATTAAGTTATTCTGATGCTGATTTTGCTGGCTGCAAGTTAGATAGAAAGAGCACCTCTGGAACGTGTCACATTTTGGGCAAGTCACTAGTATCTTGGTGTAGTAAGAAGCAGAATTCTGTTGCATTGTCTACTGCCGAAGCTGAGTATATAGCTGCTGGTAGCTGTTGTGCCCAAATCTTGTGGATGAAACACACTTTACTAGACTATGGATATCAATTCAAACATGTCTCTATAAGGTGTGACAATACAAGTGCTATTAACTTTTCAAAAAATCCAGTATCTCATGCTAGGACAAAACATATTGATGTGAGACATCACTTTCTGAGGGATCATTATCAAAAAGGTGATATCACTCTTGAGTTCATTGGCACTGAACATCAGTTAGCTGATATTTTTACAAAGCCTTTGAATTCTGAGAGATTAAGTTACATCAAACATGAGTTAGGTATGATCAACTATAGCACAGTTGAAACCTCACAGTTGAAACCTCACAGTTGAAACCTCACAGTTGAAACCTCACAGTTGAAACCTCACAGTTGAAACCTCACAGTTGAAACCTCACAGTTGAAACCTCACAGTTGAAACCTCACAGTTGAAACCTCACAGTTGAAACCTCACAGTTGAAACCTCACAGTTGAAACCTCACAGTTGAGACCTCACAGTTGAAACCTCACAGTTAGACCTCACCGGTGTACCTCACTGTTACATCTCTCTGTAGGCTGTTTCGCTGTTTAATCTTATTTTATTTTTGCGGGAATTCGAACCGTTTCTTTTCTTTATATTTTTTTTCTAAATCCCTAAATGATAAAATTGAGAACATCGAACATATCTCAATCCAATCATCTCGACCTTTGCTCTCTCAAGTCCTAAACCCTAAACCTTCAACCGAACCTCGAAACCTCATTCAGTTCCAATGGCCAGAACAAAGCGACCCCCGACTGTCAACGAAGATGCACCAATGCCAAAGAGGACTCAAGTCGAATCCAGTGGCACCGGGAACGCCTCGATAAGACCTGTTAATCCACATCTGACTAAGAGAGAAATAGTCGCTGAGAAGGAGCTAAGTGAAGAGTGGATTTTATCGAGCAGATCATTAGTGCTGGCAGTGCTTAATGATCAAGGATGGACCGAATGCTTCGCAAACAATAATGGACCGTACTACCCGAAGCTGGTGAAGGAGTTCTATGAATATCTACAGTTCGAGGAAGAGGATGATCAGCATAGACTGGTATCCAGAGTAAATGGAAATGAAGTCAGTTTTTCATCAGTTGAATGGGCTGCTTGTTTAAGAGTTCCTCATGAGGGTATTTACAACTACTACTCTGGAGCGGCTCCTCCAAATAGTAGAATCTTTGATCATGAGACAGCTCTGGAAGAATTGACAGGCAATGGCACTGTAAGGAAAATTATTGCTACTGAAATGAATGGAGAGGACAGGCTTCTGTTTAAGTTTATCCAGCATGTACTGAGTCCTAGAAGAGGAGATTTTGCAACTCTGAAGCATTAGGATATTTACTTGATGTACTTATTAAAACATGGAAGGAAGGTCAACCTTTGTAGGTTGCTGATGGCTTAGATGGAGGACATGATAAAGGCAAGCTCAAAATCAAGTGCCTTGTTTCATGCTAAACTCATTTCGGTTATGTTGAAAGTGAAAGGTGCAGCTGGAAGTCAGGAAGAGTTGATAGTGGCAAAGAACAGTGTATGTATCTCGAAAGTAATCTGCAAATTCATGAAGATCAGTTGGAATCCCTGGAAGAAATCATGGGTGAATGATGAGGAGAGAATCTATGAGAATTTTAGCCCTTCTACTCATCCCTCTAGACCGAGAGATAGGAGAGATCCAGGCTTAAAGCCTGATGAGCCTGAACCTGTATACTCAGATGATGAACAGACTGGAGTAGTTGGTAACTCTGCAAGAGAGAACACTCCAATTGATGAAGGGAGTGATCCTGATACTACTCACAGTCCTGTCAGGACAGTGACGTTTGGAGCAGCAAGCCCTCCAAAAGAACTACCCAGTAAAGAACCTGTTCTAAGAGACAGTGAGACTGAGACTATAGAAGAAGAAGAAGAATCTCAATATTTTGTCAAGGACACCTCTGATGAGGGTGATACAGTCGAAGCAGAAGAGGCTGGAACTTTAAATGAAAATCAAGAAACTGTTGCAGAAGAACTTAGTATGAGCCCTCTGATAGGGTATACAGACAAGTCAGTGTCTGACCAGGAAGCAGGAGTGGTCTCTACCACTGTTGTCATGGAAGTGGTTGACGACCCAACAGAGAAGGAGGCTAACCTCACTGCTGAACCTACAGAGGAAGCAAGTATGGAACCTGCTAGAGCTACAGAAGAGAACTTAGAATTACCCAGAGTTGAGCAGATAGTAGAAAGTGTTCAGGAAGGACCTCCAAGTGAGGGGGAGCGTGTTGGTTCAGTCTCTGTACTGTATGATATAGAAGGATGGACCTCAGATCCAAGATACATGGTGTTAGGACTCAATTATGAGGATTCGGATGAGGAAAACCAACCACCAAGAAATCCAGTCATCCTACCTAACAGCTATCCAGTGTTAGAAACTGAAGGATTGGCCACCAAGGAAGACCTTGAATCCTTAAAGAATGAAATGAAGGAGACCATCAGACAGTCTGTTGCTGAATTGAAAACCAGTCTTTTTGATGAGCTGAAAAATGTAGAACAATCCTTAGAACTATCTCTAGGATGTGTTGTGGGAAGTCCAATCAAAGAAGTGATGGATGAAATGAAAGTGTGCCACACCCAAATTGAAAGCTGGACTGGAGCAGTAGTGGCCCTCAGACAATCAGTTGCTTCTTTAACTGCCCTGAGCAGTTCTCAGACACAAGTGGCCAGTGAGATTCGATACATCAAAGAAGTGGTCAAGCAGTTTGTGGAAGTATTTGAGGCTTTCAAGAAATCAGTAACAGAACACTTTAGCAATCAGGATGCTGTCATTCAGAAAGTGATTGGAAATCTGACTCAGTCTTTCAAGGAGACAGTGGCATTCTCAGTCAAGTCCCTTCCTTCATCTAGCTCTCCTGTAGACCTTGAGCAGTTTAGAAGCCTGCTCAGAGAAGAGCTTACTCAGGCCCGTGCAAATGACACATCAGACCTACAGATCCTTGCTACTACAAGAGAAGTCAGTGGCTTTGTTCGTGAGCACCTGCAGGCTGCTACTGCTTCTCAGGAGGCCATCAAAAGTAAAGTGGATTATTACTTTGATCGGATTTTCACCAAGCATCAGTTGAACAATCACTTTAAGCTCATGCTAGAGACTATGAAGCTGCCTCCTGTAACTCAAGCCTTCAAAGAACAAGTTAGCAAGCTACGAGAGTTGACCCCGGCTTTGGATAAATTCTTGGAAAACAAAGATGACTTCTTATCTGCCATGGACAGAGGAGGAAACATTATCATGGATTTCAGAAATCTGCTCCTACCTTTTCTTCATGTGGACTGCACACCTGTTATAGTTCCTCCTGCCCTACCTGTCTCCAACCCCAGTGGTTCTTCCATCATGTCTTCTGCTGATGCCCTCAGAAGCCTTAGACCACTGATCCCTCGGCAAGCTACTCACTATCGGCCTTCAGGAGCATCTGTTGCTGCCCCTCCAGACATTCCTGCTGCCATTCCTCATCCTGTTGATCATTCACCTCCTGCTCCATCTTCTTCCTCCAAAGGAAAAGATCCCTTACCTCCAGATGAAGAGGATTGAGTCTGTTTATTTTTTTTTGATAGGGATCATGTATTCACATTTTGGGTCATGTATTGTACTCCTTATTAATACAATGTTTCTTTTCTCTCTCTCTGTCTTTCTTTTTGTTAATCACAAAGGGGGGGAAATAAAGAGAAATAGATAGGGGGAGAAATGGGGAGAAATAGGGTAACTCAAGGGAGAAATGAACCTATACAGAGAGGAGAAATCCTTGCGGATTATACCTCATTTTTGCGCTCATATTGCTAATACTGTGTTCTGCACACTTCTCTCTGATACTTCTATATTTCATACTGACATAATTTGTGATTATCAAAAAGGGGGAGATTGTTGGAATCACCTGTTTTGATAATCCCAAATCATGCTTAAACATTGATTATGATGTATTAAACCTTTGCATTAATCTTATTATTCTATGCTTAAACGTATTTTATTCTAAACAGTTCATATTCTTACTCTCATAACTTTACTGTAATAGCTTACAGTAGTGGTTACATAAGTTTGGTATTGTTAGCTAACAGTCAGCGCTTTCTTCTCAAAGTCACAGTTACAGTTAACTGTCACCTTAAGTTACTGTTGCAATAAGTTCACAGTTACAAGGTTACAGTCGAAGACTAATACAAGCTTACAGCTACGAGTCTACTGCTATCTATTGTCAAAGCTCACAGACAAAGGTCACAGATACAAGACTTCTGTTCAAAGTTTTCTATGCTCAAGTTCACAGTCGAACAAGTCTACAGTTGAAACAAGTTCGCAGACGAACTAGCCTACAGTCATAAGTCTACAGTCAAGGTTACAGTTAGACAGCTTCTGTCTACTAAGTCTACAGATGATCGAAGTCTACAGTTGACAAAGGTTACAGCTCTACAAATTTAATGTTACAAGTCTACAGTTAGAGAGGCTACAGTTACATGGAGTAAAAGCTACCATTGCAAGCCTACAGACAGCAAGCCTTTTGTTGAAATCAGCAGTCAGAAGGAAGTCCACAGTTGGAAGTCCACAGTTGGAAGTCCACAGTTGGAAGTCCACAGTTGGAAGTCCACAGTTGGAAGACCACAGTTGAAGTCAACAGTGACATACATTCTCGACTCACTGTTTTAATTTCTTTATTTCCTACATTTAATTTATTTAATTTATCTAACGGTCATATCATACATTTTGATGATTTGTCAAATATCTGATAAAGGTTGTCGGATGTCAGGAACCCGTACCTCGTACCTGCTGAAAAGAAATCTTTTCTGTCCCCTGTCGGGAGATAAATACGAGAAGACTACGCTGCCCAAAACAGAGATAATGTGAATGCGAATGCGAATGCGAACCAGAGAAGTGTGTGGTGGACGAAATATACCAGAAACACAAGAAGATAAAAACGAGTTCCATCAAGAACACAGAGAAGCATATAGACAATCAAGTATACTCGAGAAGTGTTCTGTGCATACAAGAAAAACCCTGAAGAACTTCATCGACTACATTCTCACTACCTGTGAACCTGAAGCATACGACACTCTGTTTCTCAAACAGAAACGAGAAGAGGACTCAAACTCTCTTCTGATCGAATACAAGAGCTACACTGAGATCACCAGAACCACTTCTAAACTCTACATCTCTTGTTCTG
Organism: Viscum album; assembly: GCA_963277665.1. Lineage (NCBI taxonomy): Eukaryota > Viridiplantae > Streptophyta > Magnoliopsida > Santalales > Viscaceae > Viscum > Viscum album. The sequence goes on along the minus strand of OY728166.1, from coordinate 73,907,413 downwards.
TGATTTATTCTACATTTTGAGCAGTGTGTGTTATCTGCTGTATTAAACACACACACTGACTCCTGTACTTTCACTGGAGGATCTGTAAATCCTCAGAAAATCTTTTTGCACTCCATTTCCCACTGTGGATAGTGGTAGAGGTCTTGTGACCTGGACAGCTTGCTGCTGTTGTTTGTTTTCCCACGAAGAACTGTGGTAGAGGTCTTGTGACCTGGACAGTGTGTTCACTGTTGTTAACCCCGATCCAGGGTGTGGATCATTTTATATAAACTTTTGAGAGGACTAAGTCTCGGCTTGAGACTGAACCTCTTGGTTAACTCTCTGTGTTTATAGTTATACTCTATATCCATACTATACATATTTATTTCATATTCCGCTGCTATTACTTTGAAATATAATCTATCTTCAAAGCTACTTTGATAATTAAATTCGCAAGTGTTTATATTTGTTATAAATCAGTAAGTTAGTTTCAAAAGTTAATTTAATCATAAGATTAAGTTAACTGAGAATTAATCAATCTTTGAGAAACTAATTGAACCTTTATAATCTATATAAATTCTCTACAGTTTAATTTGTTTTTGAAATTGGGGGATTTTAATAGAAATTGTTTTTAACAGAAATTTTAATTGGAACTCAATTCACCCCCCCTCTTGAGTGTCCACTCCGACCAACAGTATGTCATCTACTTAATGCCATTCAACTCAATAAGAAAAAGAAAACATCGTTCATGCGTACGAACGGTCTACCGTCTCCATGAACGGTGTATTTCTTTTCATTTAGTGATATTATATATATATATATATTCTGAATATATATTATATATAAATCATGTTTTATATTCTGGAATTAAGTAATCATGATCTATGTAATCATATGAATAATTACAAGTGAAAACACGGATAACAAATGAAACGATTTTACCCAAAACGCTCTTTAACATTGAATTTACAAAAGAACAGGTAATATAAAGCCATAAGTGAACCATATATGATATCATAACAATGAGTATGATTATGGAATAAGTAAATGAAATTATTTAAATCATTATACAGGAGGTTTGGACACATACGAAGCAAATCAGACCTAAGGTAAGGGAAATATCACAATCTCATTTTTATCCGAGATTGTTTATACATTGGTATTTACTAGGGTGTATTTTATCATCCACATCTATGTTTCCTAAATATGTAATATTATTTCCATCCACCTACAATTGTTTTGTCACGACCCGCCCTCGGGGTCCGTGCCGTGACTACCCTAATCCCGCCTTCCATAGGCCGGGGGCTGGCGACTAGCACCAAGGCGTAAATCCCAGTAAAAAGGGAAGGCATTGCCTTTGTAAAGTAAACAAATACCACAGAGTAAGCAAGTGGAAAGTAAACACTAAGTAAAAACAGAGTACAACTGAAAGTGCGGAAAAGTAAATGGGCCAGTATACAAACCCAAACTGAAAGTAAAGTACAACTCAAAAGGGAAAACAACAACTGTAAAGTAAAAGCCGCAACACCGAGCTGTCCACTGGAAATCCCACCTGAAGGGTGGGTACAGATAGCTCCACTGCTCCATGGGTCCCGTCGTCCGCTCCGAACACGTCCCGCCCAGTGGTCCACCTCCAGGTACCGTACTGCTCTGCAAGCCTTAGCCAAGATCAATGTTGTCCGTCATCTGCAACCAACACAACGTAGTGCGGGCATAGCCCGTCCAGGGGTGAGTATAAGCTACTCAGTAGGGACCCCGAGACCCCCGAAGGTCTCCCAAAATTCACAAAGGATAAACCACAAAGGAAGATACAATTACGAGGTAACAACCGACACTGCTTAGGTATATGCCCATACATATACCTAAGTCATCAATTCCAATACGCTCGAACCTCCGAGCCCGAGTACAACTCAGTCCACACAGGAAAGTATACGTATTCCACACAGGAAAGCAAAACGAAATCCACACAGGATAGCACAACACAATCCAAATAGGAAAGTAACAAGATTCAGCTGACACAGGTATACTTCTTCGAAAGACGATAAAGATGATCTCTGATCCATCTAAGTCGTCGGACCCATGAAGGATCGATAGGTAACTAACCCCCGCAAAGACCCACACAGGATCGGGCCCACACAGGACCTGTAGGCGCTGGTTCACACAGGACCGCTGAGCGCAAAGACCCACACAGGATCGGGCCCACATGGGACCTATAGCACTGATCCACGTAGGATCGCTGAGTGCTATAGTCGTCATCGAATCCACACAGGATGTCTGTACTGTCGTCGTCGCAGTCATAGTAGCAGTAGCAGTAGTAGTAGCAGTCACAGTAACAGTCACAGCCAGCACTAGGGTTCCCGCACACAGCAAGCTCGTTCAGGAGGGTCTGCTCCACGAGCCGAGAGGCTGATACATCAACTGTCACAATGTCCAGAGTTGATGTATCCAAAAGTTCCGTATCGTCAACAGGAACTCAACGCAACAGACGGCGCGTCGATCGGACGCCCGGTCTGAGAGTTATTGGTTTTTTCGTCCCAGGGGCCCGGTTGGTTTTTAAGGAAAAACCAACCCGACCGTACTCCACCTGCGTCCAAACCTCGGGCAGAGTATGCCAAAAGAACCGTCTCACTAAGAGGAACACAAAAAAGCTGATGGCACGTCAATCGGACGTCCGTAGCTCAAGATATGAGTGTTTCTGCTCCGAAGGCCCGGTTGGTTTCGTGAACGAACCAACCCAGCCGAACTCAAAGTATTCCGAAACATTGAGTGCGATATACCGAATCGACCGTCTCGATCCAAGGATTGCATCGCCGCTTAAGGTTTATCAATCGGAGGTCCGTAGCTCATGTTATGACCAAAAGACCGAAGTCGTCTCGAAAACGGGGGGTCCGAGTCCGGGCCGACCCGGCCCGACCCCCCTCCCCCCTGGGTCGGCCCGGTGCGGCGGCGCGGCCCGGCCGGCGGCGGTGCGGCCTGGCGCCGCACGGGTGCAGCGAGCGGGGGGCAAAGCCCCCGCCTTCTCTCTGGCGGCGCGGCTGAAGCCGCGCCTTTGAGAAAACCGGCCCCCAATGTGGGGACCTGCTTTTGAGAAAACGGGGGGGGGGGGGGGGGGCGCTGCCCCCCCTTTCTGTAACCGGTCCCCCCCTCACGTGGGGGGGGGGGCCTTCTTGTGGCCAGCCGGGGGAATTAATTCCCCCGACACCTCTCTTCCGACCGGCCCGACATGGTCGGCCGGTCCTTCCTCAACGGGACCGGCAAGGCCGGTCCCCTTCCAGCTTCCGACACCGGTGGCCCGGCTAGCCGCCGGTCTTCCCGTTTCACCGCGGCCCGGAACCGGCCGCGGTGTTCGTCGTCCGGCGCGGTGCGACGGCACCGCGTCCCTCCGCCGTGGCCCCGCTCCGGCCGCGGCTCCTTCGGTTCCCTTCGACGCGGCGCGACAGCTTCGCATTCTTGATAATCTTCCGCGGTGCGGCGCGACGGTGCCACACAACAATAGCCGTGCGATTCCCGCATGGTGCGACGGCACCACACCATCTCGTTCATTCACAAGAAAAATAATAATCAAGAACAAAGGAGGGGGATTCGGCCGTGTTTGCGCGGTCCGACCCCCCTCTCGTTAGACGATAACTCTTAAATAATCATCCACAAGACTATAATGCTGGAACCAAGATCGAGAGTAAATAAATAATCAACAACTACCCCTACCTTGGTTTCAAGATCGATGATCGTCAACCCCCCGCGGAAGACAACGTCGCAGAGGTCGGGCGTCGCGGTAACGTTCGTCAATTCCCTTGATGAAGAGGTACGTCGTTGGTGAATCTTCGTAAGCCGACGAAGGAAGTCCGAGGAGGAAGCGGCGTTCCCTTCATTGACACGGAAGGCGTCGTCGATCTTCGGAAACAACCGGCTACGGAGAAGAGAGGAGCGGCGTTCTTCGTCGGAGCTCGAAGGTTCTTCGCGTTCTTCGTCAAAGTTGAAGAAAAAGAAGGAGCTCCCAAAATCCTCTCAAGAAGGCTAGAGAAATCTAACCAAATAAAATAAGTTAGAGTCTTATTTTATTCACACACTTAACAAATTGAATTTCAAAGGTTTGAAATTCAAATAAAATAACTCCAAAATAAATAACAAGTTGTCATGTCATTTAAAGAGGGGTTAAAGGGAGTTTTGAGAGAAGATGAAAAGTTAGGGTTCGTGTGGGCCCCACTACACTTAATCCTCTCAAGGGAGGTTAAGTGGTTGTGGGTCCCACCCCTAACATCCTTTGAGAGAAGTTAACCAACAAAATAAAAAAAGTGTTTCCACATTTTTTTATTTAACTTCTTATAATTTCTCCCAAAACTAACTTTCGTCTCGCATAAAACGCAACCTCGGAAAAGGTCCCCTTAAGCGAATAACGGCGTTGTGAGTTCATCGGTGTCCTCAGATTTCAATTCCGAGCACCGGATCAAAAGTTAGAAATTTCCGCTCGTTCGTTCACTGAACGTACCCGAGCCAAACTTCGGAAATTGATTCCGGGCACTCCGGGCCTCGGAATCCGGTGCTGTCAGAAACATCGCTCTTGTAAAATTACAAAGAAAATTAAGAAAAAATTTCCCTTGAATTTTACGGGTCGTTACATTACTCCCACCTCAGGGCTTTACGTCCTCGTAAAGATACAACAAAAAATTAGGAGAACAAATGAGGGTACTGAGCATGCATCTGAGCCTCCCGCTCCCATGTGCTCTCCTGGAGGTTCCCGTGCTGCCATCTGATGTGCACAAGAGGAATTGATCGCCCACGTAGGACCCTCTCCTGTCGATCCTCTATCTCCACCAGGACCTCCGTAAAAGTCGCCCCATCGTCAACGTCAAGCTCCCCATGGTCAATGATGTGCGTCGGGTCGTGCACGTACCTCCTCAGCTGAGATACGTGGAAGGCGTCGTGCACCCGGTGCAACTGAGGTGGTAGAGCCACGCGATAAGCCACCTCGCCAATCATGCTGAGGATATGGAAGGGTCCGATGAAGCGCGGAGATAACTTGTCGCCTCAGCCAAATCTCCGAATACCACGTCGAGGTGAGACCTGCAAGAAGACGTGGTCGCCATCCTCGAAATCCAGTGGCCTCCGCCTCCTGTCAGCGTATGACTTCTGCCGGCTCTGAGCTGTCCTCTTCCGCTCCTGGATGACCTGGACCTTCTCTCTCGTGGCCTGGACCATCTCCGGTCCCACAAGTGCTAACTCCCCAGGGTCTGTCCAGCACAAAGGAGATCTACAAGGTCGGCCGTACAACGCCTCGTACGGTGCCATCCTGATGGTGGAGTGGTAGCTATTGTTGTACGCAATCTCCACCAAGGGTAAGTGGTCCTCCCAGCTGCGACCAAATTCGAGGACACATGCACGGAGCATGTCCTCGAGAGTCTGAATGGTCCTCTCCGTCTGACCATCCGTCTGAGGGTGAAAGGTTGTGCTCAGACGTAGCTGCGTCCCGAACACCTCCTGTAACCCCTTCCAAAGCCGGGAAGTAAAGAGAGCATCCCGATCGAAGACAATAGATGATGGCACGCTGTGGAGCCGCACAATCTCCTGAACGTAGAGATGTCCCAAGCTCTCCACTGAGCCCTTCTCTCTAATGGGTAAGAAGTGTGCCGACTTGGTGAGTCGGTCAACAATCACCGAGATGGAGTCGTGACCTCTGGAAGTGCGTGGAATTCCAGTCACGAAGTCCACAGATATGCCGTCCCACTTCCACTCCAGGACCTCCAAGGGCTGTACCAAGCCTGCTGGTACCTAATGCTCTGCCTTCACCTGCTGGAAGGTGAGGCATCGAGAAACGAACTCTGCTACTGCCTTCTTCATGCCCGGCCACCAGTGCTGTTGTCTAAGATCTTGGTACATCTTCGCCACTCCTGGATGTACCGCCAAAGCAGAAGTGTGAAACTCTCTCAGCACCTCCTCTCGCAAAGCGACTGGTACCATGGTACGTCCTCTGAAAAGGATGTCGTGCTCTGCTCCAAGGGAGAGACCATCAGGTGCCTGTCCCGAGGATATCTGTGCACGCCGTGTCTCACAGTCAGCGTCCTCACGCTGTGCCTCTCTGACCCGCTGCAGTAGTGGAGGGGTGACTGTGAGAGACTAGAGGAAGGCTGCTCCATCTCTATCCACGAAGGATATCTGTAAAGAGGCTAGATGCTCTGACGCCTCCTCAAGTAGCTGAATGCCCGTCCTCCTGCTGAGGGCATCGGCTACCACATTCCCCTTCCCAGGAGTATAGACTATCTCAAAGTCATAGTCCTAGAGGAACTCGAGCCATCGCCGCTGTCTCAGGTTCAGGTCCTTCTGCGAGAAGATATACCTGAGACTCTGATGATCGGAAAAGACTGTAAAGCGCTCGCCCATCAGATTGTGTCGCCATGTCTTCAGAGCGAAGACCACTGCTGCTAACTCCAGGTTATGGGTAGCGTAGTTCTACTCATGTGGTCTCAACTGACGTGATCCATAGGCGATCACTGCCCTCTCCTATATCAGAACACATCCGAGTCCGGTCCCTGATGCATCGCAGTAGACTACGTACCCTACTCCCTTCTCAGGCAACCTCAAGATAGGTGCGCTGGTCAATATCTGTCTCAGCTCCTAGAAGCTCTGCTGACATCTATCTAACCACACGAAGGGTTTCCCATTCTTCTTTAAAGCTGTGAGTGGTGCCGAAACTCTAGAGAAGTCTGGCACGAATCTCCGATAGTAACCAGCTAGTCCCAAGAAACTCTGAACCTCAGTCACGCTCCTGGGTGGCTCCCATGCTAACACAGCCTCGATCTTCGCAGGATCCACTACAACTCCCGCCTCAGAGATAACGTGTCCCAATAAGTGGACCTCACGTATCCAGAACTGGCACTTCGAGAGCTTACCATAAAGTTGGTGCTCTCGGAGTGTGTCTAGTACAACTCGCAAGTTATAGGCGTGCTCCTCCTCGGTCGTAGAGTAAATCAGTATGTCGTCGATGAAGACCACGACAAAACGATCAAGGTTTGGCTGAAAGAGCCTGTTCATGAGGGCCATGAACACTGCTGAAGCATTGGTTACGCCGAAAGTCATATCCAAGAAATCATAGTGGCCATACCGACATCTGAAGGCCATCTTCTGCACATCCTCGTCTCTGACTCTGAGCTGATGATAGCCTGACCTGAGGTCTATCTTCGAGAACCACCGTGCTCCCTTGAGCTGATCAAAGAGGTCATCAATCCTCGGTAGCGGATACTTGTTCCTCACTGTCACCTGGTTCAGGTGACGATAGTCAACACAAAGCCGCAGGCTCCCGTCTGCCTTCTTGGCGAACAATATCGGGGAAGCCCAGGGCGAAACACTGGGTCGGATGAACCCCTTGCCCTGCAAGTCCTCCAACTGTACCCGTAGCTCTCGAACCTCGGCGGGGGCCATCCGATATGATGGAGTGGATATCGGGGCTGTCTCAGGGTACAAGTCAATATAAAAGTCTACCTCTCTGCGAGGAGGTAGCCCTGGAATGTCGTCGGGAAAAACGTCTGCAAACTGATCCACCACTGCAGGAAAACCAGGACTCTGCACGTCAACTCCCCCAAGGATGAGGCTAGCTAACTGATGAGTGATGGGCTGTCCTCTCCTCCGCGGAAGTCCATCCTGTGCTGCAAAGGATCCCTTCTCGCCGGTGAAGGTGAACCTGCTCCCGTCGGTGCGTACACATCGCACCTTGCACCTAAAACAGTCAATCTGCGCATGGACCGTAGATAGCCAATCCATGCCCAAGATGACATCGTAAGGCCTCGACGCTGCTACATGAAGATCCCAGCCGAAGCTCTCGCCTCCTAGAGTGAGCTCACACTGCCGGCACCAGTGTGTAATCGTCGAGTCTGCTCTCGTAGCAGTCTCTAGCCGTAAGGATCGAGCCAACGGCTCTGTCGGAATCTCCGAGCTCCGAACGAGGGCAGCGACTATGAAAGAGTGACTCGCTCCTGTGTCCATAAGAACTGCAGCAAAGGTGGAATAGACACAGATAGTACCTCGAATCATCTCGGGTGGGCCGTGGTCATAGGCCTCTACTGCCTGGAGCTGTGCCTGTCTCTGCCCGCCAGCTCCCTATGGTCGGGGTGGACGTCCTAGTGGTGGTGGTGGAAGAGCCTCAAAGCGTCGCCCACCACCTGCTGCTCGGGCAGCTCCTCTGCCTCGTCTTCCTCCTCCCTGCGGACCGCCACGGTCGACCCTCTGCCTCTGCCTCGGTGGTCCCTCAACCATCTGCTTCTCCTCGGCACGGCGGGTCGGGCAGTCACAAGCCATGTGGCCCTTCCCGCCGCACGAGTAGCACTGCCTGCCTCTCGAAAGACTGGATCCTCGCTGTGTGCCCCGCACTACTGAGCTAGTGTCCTGAGGTCGTCTGCCCGAAGGTCTGGTCTACCTGGACCCCTGATTCATCCGTCGACTGCCTGCTGCAGATGACTCTGCCACGTGCCGCCCTGCGGTGGGTCTCGGTGCTGGTGTAGACTCAGCAAGGAATCTCTCGATCAAAAGGGCCCGCTCCAGTACCCCTGTCTGAGTCGGTATGCTGAGGGAGATCAGCGATGCCCTGATCTCGTGTCTCAAACCCAGCTCGAAGGTCCGGGCCCAGAAGAATGGGTCCCATACCATGTCAGTCGAGTAGCACGAGAGATCGGTAAATCTCGCCAAGTACTGAGCGACCGTCATGCTGCCCTTCCGCAGCTGGAGAAGCTCCTGGATACGCACCACATGAAGGGTGGCTGGGACGAACTCTGAGCGGAAGAGGCTCTCAAAGTCCGTCCATAGAAGAGATGCCTCATCGTGCACCTAGAGGATCAAGCTCCACCATCGGCCCGCTGCTGCGTGCATTAGGCTCGCAGCGAGGATCACCATGAGGTCTGCAGGTGTCCTCACTAGCCTAAAAACTCGTACCACTGCCTCCAGCCAGTCCTCTGCTGCCTAGGGGTCCGTCTCCCCACGAAACCTGGGTGGTCGCTGGCGCTGAAACTCATGCAGTGCGCTGAGGCGACGTGCATCGTCAGCGGCTAGTGCGGGAAGTATCGGTGGCTCGACGGGTAGAGCTACCGCCGGTGCCACTGCTGACAAAGGGCCCTGCACCGAGGCCTCGTCGCTCGGTGGGATGTCGTCACACTCGACTCTCGGAACCCTAGCTGGCTGCCGTCGTGGGGCCATCCTGAAAAGGAAACAGGTGTGCCACGGTCAGAACAGTATACCTGGTGAGCTGATATAAGTAATCACAATGAAAACATTGAAACACACACGCAATCAATGTTTTCGTGCATTAAGTCGGAAATCAGAAGTCAGGGTCCTGGGGTACGGATACGTCGGCCGCCGTACCAACACTGGACTCCCTGGACTGATAACCACACTCAATATGCTAAACATTATTGTTTCACATAGAAAATATCAGAGTTCGCGGTAGAACCGAACTACTCTGATACCAAATGTCACGACCCGCCCTCGGGGTCCGTGCCGTGACTACCCCAAGCCCGCCTTCCATAGGCCCGGGGCTGGCGACTAGCACCAAGGCGTAAATCCCGGTAAAAAGGGAAGGCATTGCCTTTGTAAAGTAAACAAATACCACAGAGTAAGCAAGCGGAAAGTAAACACTAAGTAAAAACAGAGTACAACTGAAAGTGCAGAAAAGTAAATGGACCAGTATACAAACCCAAACTGAAAGTAAAGTACAACTCGAAAGGGAAAACAACAAATGTAAAGTAAAAGCCGCTACACCGAGCTGTCCACTGGAAATCTCACCAGAAGGGTGGGTACAGATAGCTCCACTGCTCCACGGGTCCCGTCGTCCGCTCCGAACACGTCCCGCCCAGTGGTCCACCTCCAGGTACCGTCCTGCTCTGCAAGTCTCAGCCAAGATCAACGCTATCTGTCATATGCAACCAACACAACGTAGTGCGGGCATAACCCGTGTAGGGGTGAGTATAAGCTACTCAGTAGGGACCCCGAGACCCCCGAAGGTCTCCCAAAATCCACAAAGGATAAACCACAAAGGAAGATACAAATACGAGGTAACAACTGACACTGCTTAGGTATATGCCCATACATATACCTAAGTCATCAATTCCAATATGCTCCAACCTCCGAGCCCGAGTACAACTCAGTCCACACAGGAAAGTATACGTATTCCACACAGGAAAGCAAAACGAAATCCACACAGGATAGCACAACACAATCCACACAGGAAAGTAACCGGATTCAGCTCACACAGGTATACTTCTTCGAAAGACGATAAAGATGATCTCTGATCCATCTAAGTCGTCGGACCCACGAAGAATCGATAGGTAACTAACCCCCGCAAAGACCCACACAGGATCGGGCCCACACAGGACCTATAGGCGCTGGTTCACACAGGGCCGCTGAGCGCAAAGACCCACACAGGATCGAGCCCACACAGGACCTGTAGCACTGATCCACGTAGGATCGCTGAGTGCTGTAGTCATCGTCGAATCCACACAGGATGTCTGTACTGTCGTCGTCGCAGTCAAAGTAGCAGTAGCAGTAGTAGTAGCAGTCACAGTAATAGTCGCAGCCAGCACTAGGGTTCCCGCACACAGCAAGCTCGTTCAGGAGGGTCCGCTCCAGGAGCCGAGAGGCTGATACATCAACTGTCACAAAGTCCAGAGTTGATGTATCCAAAAGTTCCGTATCGTCAACAGGAACTCAACGCAACAGACGGCGCGTCGATCGGACGCCCGGTCTGAGAGTTATCGGCTTTTTCGTCCCAGGGCCCCGGTTGGTTTTTAAGGAAAAACCAACCCGACCGTACTCCACCTATGTCCAAACCTTGGGCGGAGTATGCCAAAAGAACCGTCTCACTAAGAGGAACACAACAAAGCTAACGGCACGTCAATCGGACATCCGTAGCTCAAGATATGAGCGTTTCCGCTCCGAAGGCCCGGTTGGTTTCGTGAACGAACCAACCCGGCCGAACTCAAAGTATTCCGAAACATTTAGTGCGATATACCGAATCGGCCGTCTCGATCCAAGGATCACATCTCCGCCGACGGTTCGTCAATCAGAGGTCCATAGCTAAAGTTATGACTAAAAGACCGATGTCGTCTCGAAATCGGGGGGTCCGGGTCCGGGCCGACCCGGCCCGGCCCGGCCGGCGGTGGTGCGGCCTGGCGCCGCACGGGTGCAGCACGCGAAGGGCAAGGCCCCCGCCTCCTCTCTGGCGGCGCGGCTGAAGCCGCGCCTTTGAGAAAACCAGCCCCCCATGTGGGGGCCTGCTTTTGAGAAAATGGGGGGCGCTGCCCCCCCATTGTGTAACTGGTCCCCCCCTCACGTGGGGGGGCCTTCTTGTGGCCAGCCGGGGGAATTAATTCCCCCGGAACCTCTCTTCCGGCTGGCCCGACATGGCCGGCCGGTCCTTCATGAACGGGACCGGCAAGGCCGGTCTCCTTCTGGCTTCCGACACCGGCAGCCCGGCTAGCCGCCGGTCTTCCCGTTTCGCCGCGGCCCAAAACCGGCCGCAGTGTTCGTCGTCCGGCACGGTGCGACGGCACCACGCCCCTCCGCCGTGGCTCCGCTCCGGCCGCGGCGCCTTCGGTTCCCTTCGACGCGGCGCGACGACATCGCATTCTTGATAATCATCCGCGGTGCGGCGCAACAGCGCCGCACAAAAATAGTCGTGCGATTCCCGCGTGGTGCGACGACACTACGCCATCTCGTTCATTCACAAGAAAAATAATAATCAAGAACAAAGGAGGGGGATTCGGCCGTGTTTGCGCGGTCCGACCCCCCTCTCGTTAGACGATAACTCTTAAATAATCACCCACAAGACTATCATGCTGGAACCAAGAACGAGAGTAAATAAATAATCAACAACTACCCCTACCTTGGTTTCAAGATCGATGATCGTCAACGACCCGCAGAAGACAACGTCGCGGAGGTCGGGCGTCGCGGTAACGTTCTTTAATTCCGTTGACGAAGAGGTACGTCGTTGGTGAATCTTCGTAAGCCGACGAAGGAAGTCCTAGGAGGAAGCGGCGTTCCCTTAGTTGACACGGAAGGCATCGTCGATCTTCGGAAACAACCGGCTACGAAGAAGAGAGGAGCGACGTTCTTCGTCGGAGCTCGAAGGTTCTTCGCGTTCTTCGTCAAAGTTGAAGAAGAAGAAGGAGCTCCCAAAATCCTCTCAAGAAGGCTAGATAAATCTAACCAAATAAAATAAGTTAGAGTCTTATTTTATTCACACACTTAACAAATTGAATTTCAAAGGTTTGAAATACAAATAAAATAACTCCAAAATAAATAAAAAGTTGTTATGTCATTTAAAGAGGGGTTAAAGGGAGTTTTGAGAGAAGATGAAAAGTTAGGGTTCGTGTGGGCCCCATCACACTTAATCCTCTCAAGGGAGGTTAAGTGGGTGTGGGTCCCACCCCTAACTTCCTTTGAGAGAAGTTAACCAACAAAATAAATAAAAGTGTTTCCACATTTTTTTTATTTAACTTCTTATAATTTCTCCCAAAACTAACTTTCGTCTCGCATAAAACGCAACCTCGGAATTGTACCCTTAAGCGAATAACGGTGCTGCGAGTTCATCGGTGTCCTCGGATTTCAATTCCGAGCACCAGATCAAAAGTTAGAAATTCCCGCTCGTTCGTTCACTGAACGTACCCGAGCCAAACTTCGGAAACTGATTCCGGGCACTCCGGGCCTCGGAATCAGGTGCCGTTAGAAACCGCGCTCTTGTAAAATTCCAATTAAAATTAAGAAAAAATTTCCCTTGAATTTTACGGGTCTTTACATGTTTAATTCAAATTTTACCCTTCGGTGAGTTTTTAGTAAAGGATATGAAAGGAATCTTTTGTCGTTTTTCGTACGAGGTACATTTTGACTTTTCCGACAAAGGTTCGAGAAGAATGTTTTTTTAACTTATACGGCATGAATGGATTTTTAAAAAATTATTTCCAAGAAGCTTCCTTTACATGTTTTCAAGTTTATTTTTAATCAACTTCTTTTAGTTTAGAATTTTATGACATGTTAAGAAAGGGAAAGTGTTTTTGGAGTAGAAAGGATATTTTCCTCAAGAATGGAGTTCAAGTGTTTTATCAAAGTTATTTTCCATCTAAGATAATAAAGGGTTTTGTTTTTATCCCTATTATTACATGGATTTTATTATGTTGTGATGGAAATATTTTTATGAATTCCTTTATCTTATATGAATTGTTTTATGATGTCACGATGTTTAAGATTCCCATTTTTATTACATGGGTTATGCAATGATGTATGATTTATGATTTTGTGGCACACATTAGAATGGTATCATTATGAAATGGGTGGGACCTATATCTCCCTCCAATGCATTGGGTAAATATTTTATATCTCATGAGATAGACATGGCTGGAAGGGTAGGTTATACCGGTTCAGTGAAACAGGACTGAAACGAGGGTGACTCGGTTCAGAAATGGACTTTGTCCACTAAGATAGTCTTGGCAATGAGTCTTGACTAATAATATATGATTTTGTATGATTATATGTGTATGACACAAAGTTTCATGTTTTAAGTTATTATAATTGGGATTTCATTTCACTACTATGATTTATCCCATGTTATGAAATTATGCTCTTTTTGCAGGTTAAGATTTCCAAAATGTTATGTTCTTATGAAAATGATGTGATTGATATTTCTTTTTCTTACCCTTAATATGAATTTGATCTCACCCTTTTATGTTTTCTTTTCCCCAGGATATAAAGAAAGGTTTTAGGTATGAAAAAAGGGAAGATCTTTATTGGGAGATGTTGAAGATCTTTCACCACGATTAGAAGATTATATTCGGAGTTTCCAAAGACACTAAACTATTACGATCCTTGTGTGTGTGTTTTTGTTATGTACTAAGTATTCCGAAAAAGTAATGTCATGTCATGTACATCAGGCTACGAGTCTCTACAGTTGGTATCAGAGGAAAGGTTTAGTCAACCTTTGGAAACTAGGATGCGAAAACGTTAGTGAGATCCCTGGAGATATTTCTAAGGTATGTCTAGGGATGTACCTAAGGTTAAGTATAAGTATAGGTTATAGTCCTAGAATTACACTAAAGATCATATAATTAAACCTAAGATGTTAGATATTGAAGGTACTCCCCCCTTTATTATGTTGTTTTCCCTAGCATGATTTTTTCCTCTCACACTATTCTTTTCGGGTTTTAGATGATGGCTGGAACCCGAAGGAACCGTGTTGATCAATGCAATGGACAATGCAATGATTGTCCTCCTGAACAAACAAATGTTATGGGAGATGGAGTGAAAAATCTTATTGCTATACTTACACAAGCTATGAATCATTCTGGACTTCCAAATGAGCAGAGAAGGGAACAATATTCTATTGAGTCCTTCATGAGGCAACGTCCACCTTCTTTCAGTGGGTCTTCAGATCCACTTGATTCTGAACAATGGATCAGTACTACTGAAAAGGTATTTTCAGTTCTTCAATGTTATGAACATGATAAAGTAATCTTAGCAGTATATCATTTGGAAGGTGAAGCTGATCAATGGTGGAATCTTATCAAGAATACGAGGCAAAGAGATGAAATTTAGTCTATGGAATGGGACGAGTTCAAGAACTTATTTTTCAATAAGTACTTCTCTCGTATTCTTTGAATCAAGATGGAGAAGGAGTTTCTTGAACTAAAGCAAAAGGATGATGAATCTGTTGGTATATATGAAGAGAATTTTACAAGGCTTGCAGGCTATGCATTTGGATTTATCATCCAACCTGAAAGTAAAGTTGATCGATTCTTCAGTGGCTTAAAACCAAATCATCGAAGGGCATTAACTATAAGATACTTTAGTAGCTATGAAGAAATTGTGAGTTGTGCTATCAAGGTAGAAATGGAAGTTGGTATTACTTATCCATCTCATAGTTTTGACAATAAACAAAAGATGGTGTTCAAGGAGAAATATCAGAATAATGGTGAAAAGAAGATGAATGTTTCATTTTGCTCAAAGTGTGGAAAGAAGCATGGTGGAGATTGTCTTAAAGGGACAAGTAAATGTTTCAAATGTGGAAAAGAAGGTCATCGGGCATTTTAATGCCGCAATGATGGGAAGAAGATGTCTAATGATGCAAACAAAAGAAGGGAAACATAGAATGAACCTACTACACTTCAATGCTTCAAGTTCAAGGAAATGGGGAATTATGATAATAAATGCCCTAATCCAAGGGTTAGTGATGATCGACATGAGCAACCACTTAAGCCAAAGGACAAAGGGAAGTCACATGCAATCACCATTGGCGATGTTGAATATGACAACGATGTGGTGGAATGATTAAGTGTTTATGTAATGGGATTCCGGAATAATGTTGTATATAATATCGTGGAATATTGGAATATTTATGTTTTGGTCTATTGTGGTTTTCAATAATTTTATGGAATCGGTAACCATGAAAAGTGATTGAAATATTTTTGGAAAGCAGATGATATGCACATAATGAAGGAAAAACGAGAAAATGAAATATTTGACAGTATTCATGAGCTCATGATTGATATTAGGACTAAGTGATATCATGGTTTGAGTATATAGAATTTTGAGGATTTTGGAATATGGAAAGTGTTAACTTTTAACTGCATTCATGTTTTCACTAAGGTTAAATGGGTATTCAAGAGAATACATGATTAAGGCCTTTGAATGTTTGGAATGTGACCAACAAGACATATCTTATGATATATGGGGATCAACGATGGTATTAAATCTCTGGTAATTGTTTTCACTATATTATGAGAGTGGACTGCAGTATTATGGATAAGCCTGAAGATTAGAATGGATTATGTTTGACATAAGTTTGTATTGTTTAAGGATATAAGTTTTTCGATATTATTGATCGGATGTTATAGTAATGTAGTTTTAGAAAAAGGACAACCTGCAGGACGGGCGACAGTCCATCGCGTCGGACAAGGCTGTGGGAATCGAACTCACAACCGAAGTGCGATTGGCCTTTATCGCCAACCACTGGCCTACAGGAAGTCCCTGTTTAGTAGAAACTAGTTTTATTTTATTAAGCAGTATGATATATGATGTATAAGTCCATTTTAGGAACCATATATGATTAATCTCACTATAGATGGACTTATGATAACTTTTCTAACCTTTTGTTTGAGAGAGATGGAATGACCCATCATTCTATCACATGATCTGGTAATACATCACGAATGACAAATTCAACTTCATTTCTTTAAGAGATGAAGTGGAAATTGTTCAAAGAATGAAAAACGGTGAGACTATACCAAAATCACGAAAGTATTTCTTCTAATTCCAATTTCATCAACTTTAGGGAAATGATCTTGAAAACCAAAAATGTTGTCCTTATGCTCTTATATCTAATGAATCAGATGGTACCTTAGATCGTCACAAATTTATGGCTTTTTGATTTCTGGCTTTTCCATAGCCATGTTCTCTACCACTCTCCATCAGAACATGATGGTTAGATTTCTCTTTCATATCCATATTTTCACCTATGTGGAAACTCAGTGATTAGTTTATTTGGGTAACCGTTACGTTTCATACTTTTGTTTTTAAAAAATTGGTTTTGGTATTCCTTTTTATGATGTGGGTTTCTATTAAAGAAACTTTCAAATAGTAAACCATTTATAACCCCAACGAATTTCGAGGGCAAAATTCATTTTAAGGGGGGTAGAATGTAACGGCCCGAGATTTTATGAAAAATATTAATTTTAATTTCATTAATTTCTTGTGTTGTACGCTACACCAAAAGGAGCTTTCACAACACGCATCCTTGATTTGCCTTGCATTACACGCAATCGTGACCTTCCTCGATAGAGTGTGTTGTACGCAATACCAGGTTTTACTAAACAACGATATATTATTATAATATTATTATGAACTAGCCGTTATGATTATTATAAACTAAATTTTGAATCTTATAACATTATTATTAGTCTTGCACATTTTCTAAAACATGGTATAAGAACAAAATAAATTTTTCAGGTAAAATAAGTATTTTTCAAAAAATTCAGTTTTGCCGCCTTTTGATGGCGCACCCACTTTAAATCAAGTTTTTGACATGTTTATAAGTTCAATTTGACAAAATAAAATTCTTCTTTGGAATCATGAAATAAATATTTACTTTGTATAAATTTTCATATCATTCTGGTAACTTTCATATTTTGATGAATAGTTAAAACACGATATATTTTAATTAAAAACAAATTTTTCAATCGAAATAATTAATAGTGATAAATTATTAATTTGAGTGGTTTTAAAGTATATTTAGAATATATTTTTACAATTTAATACAATGTTGGTCATTGGATGTAATTTAACATTTAAACTAGTCATAATCAAGTGTCAATCTTTTGATAGTTATTATCTATTTAGAACACGCTATTTGTTTTGACGACGGGAATTAATTTTTAAATTAATTAATGAAACTGATATGTTTTTAATTTGATAAAATAGACATAATTTTTGAATTCATAATATCAAATATAGCTTAGATCTAATTTTTGGTATTTTTCTGGAAACTTTCATTTTTTTGATGAATAGTGAAACCACTAAGTGGTAGTTAAAAAAATGATTTTTTCATAAAAATTAATTTTACTGCTTCTGTGAGTGAAATTTCAAAAATCCGAGAGACACGGTTGATGTTAGTAAGTAAAATGTGGTTCAATGAGATTAAATAATTTTTGGTGAATAGTAACTTTTTACTTTTTTACCTCGGTTAAAAGTAAATAGGGTAATTAAGGGTAAAAATGATATTATTATTACCCTAACACATGTCCTAATTGTATTGGACAAGTGAAATTCGACCAAAAACAACCTTCGGAATAAAACATGACCATTTAGGCCCACTTGGATTAGATTAGGACATTTATTATTAATTTATTTAAAGAATGGTTAAAATAGTTAAAATCAAAGTTTAATAAGTAAATCATTTTTAATATGGGGTTATACATAAGATAAATTAGACTATAAATATTCATTAGAAAGATAAAAGGATTTACTACATAATGGTATTTTATTTTTACTTTCTAGACATTATATAATTTAATTTATTTATGACACAACGATGATGCAGTAATTATCTTATTAATGAAATATTGACATAATTGATGTTATAAATAACCAAATAAATTAAATTTGAGACTTTTTATGAATTAAAATAATTTTCTAGGTTAATATGACATGTTAGTATTGATTTAATTAACTTTGGTCGAAGTAATCATTCTGTTATGAGTTTCAAAAAAAATCAACTATTGAATACTGTCAAAATTGACATAAAATAGTTTTTAAAACAAATATTATATTATTAATTGTTAATTAATTCCTAAAAATCTAAGAATCGGCCAAATGGCCTAGATAAGGTCATATATATTAATAAAACACAACTTGGGGGTCTCTTGGATGTATATGGTAAGTTTATTAACAATATAATATAAAAATACAAAGTGACATGATAAATGTCAATCTAATTAATTAAGAGTTAAAACTAAAAGATAAGGTTCATATAATGACCTAAACATGTCTAAATTTTATTGGATGAGAGGATTTAGACCCATCCCCACATTATATTATAAATAACTGAATTTGGATCTTTTTAAAAAAGAACTTTACTTTATAATAAAATAATATTTTTAGTTATTCCAAAGGTGCCCCTCTCCTCCCTTATAAAAGGGAACCTCCTCCCCCTCTTCCTCACACCACATTGAGCCTTCAATCTCGGCCAACACCTACCAATTTCTTCTCTCCACTTACCTAGAAACATCCTAGAGGTTATGGTCTTATTCAAAGACGTATTTTAGTGCCCTAAAAGGAGGTCTCAAAGAAGTACTTCAAAGAAGAGGTAATGTTCGTTACCAATTCTTTCATCTTTATTTCTTCTTCCACTTCTTATTCATAGGTTGTTTCATTATGAAGTAATAACATCAGTATCTCTTATATAGTTATATGTTATTATAATTATGAAACAACCTTATTTCACCATCTATCCATCCTACGCAAAACGAAATCACAGCGCGTGCGTACGTACGGAATACCGTCTCCACGCCGTGGTGTAATCTATTTTCCACCACCACCTTACTTGGATGGGTATAATGGGGTACATAATAACTATATATGATTATTGTAAAGTGATATTGATTCTGAAATAGTATACATACACTCCAATACAATTCCACGATCATGAGAACGATATCATCGCTCGTGCGTACGTACGGACTACCGTCTCCACGACGCGATGAGATTCATTCTCCACGTTACCCATTAATGAATGATTATAAAGTATATATAATAAGTAATAATGAAATATATGACATAATAATGATTTGGGATTTATGTTTATATATATGTATTTCATCTACTTAGTGCCATTCAACTCAATAAGGAAAAGAAAACAGCGTTCATGCGTACGAACAGTCTACCGTCTCCATGAACGGTGTATTTCATTACAGTTACAAATCTATTATATATATATATATTGTGAATATATATTATATATAAATCATGTTTTATATTCTGGAATTAAGTAATAATGATCTAAGTAATCATATGAATAATTAGAAGTCAAAACACGGATGACAAATGAAATGATTTTACCCAAAACACACTTTAACATGGAATTTACAAAAGGACGGGTAATGTAAAGCCATAAGTGAACCATATATGATATCATAACAATGAGTATGATTCTGTAATAAGTCAATGACATTATTTAAATCATTATACAGGAGGTTTTGACACATACGAAGAAAATCGGACCTAAGGTAAGGGAAATATCACAATCTCATTTTTATCCGAGATTGTTTATACTTTGGTATTTACTGGGGTGTATTTTATCATCCACATACATGTTTCCTCAATATATAATATTATTTACATCCACCTACAATTGTTTAAATCCAATTTTATCCTTCGGTGAGTTTTTAGTAAAGGATATGAAAGGAATCTTTTGTCGTTTTTCGTACGAGGTACTTTTTGACTTTTCCGACAAAGGTACGAGAAGAATGTTTTTTTAACTTATACGGCATGAATGGATTTTTAAAAAATTATTTCCAAGTAGCTTCCTTTACATGTTTTCAAGTTTATTTTTAATCAACTTCTTTTAGTTTAGAATTTTATGACATGTTATGAAATGAAAAGTGTTTTTGGAGTAGAAAGGATATTTTTCTCAAGAATGGAGTTCAAGTGTTTTATCAAAGTTATTTTCCATCTAAGATAATAAAGGGTTTTGTTTTTATCCCTATTATTACATGGATTTTATTATGTTGTGATGGATATATTTTTATGAATTCCTTTGTCTTATATTAATTGTTTTATGATGTCACGATGTTTAAGATTCCCATTTTTATTACATGGGTTATGCAATGATGTATGATTTAGGATTTTGTGGCACACATAAGAATGGTATAATTATGATATGGGTGGGACCTATATCTCCCTCCAATGCATTGGGTGAAGATTTTATATCTCATGAGATAGACATGGCTGGAATGGTAGGTTATACCGGTTCAGCGAAACAGGACTGAAACGAGGGTGACTCGGTTTAGAAATGGACATTGTCCACTAAGATAGTCTTGGCAATGAGTCTTGACTAATAATATATAATTCTCTATGATTATGTGTGTATGCCACGAAGTTTTATGTTTTATGTTATGATTATTGGGATTTCATTTCACTACTATGATTTATCCAATGTTATGAAATTATGCTCTTTTTGCAGGTTAAGATTTCGAAAATGTTATGTTCTTAGGAAAATGATGTGATTGATATTTCTTTTGATTACCCTTACTAAGAATTTGAGCTCACTCTTTTATGTTTTCTTTTCCCCAGGATATAAAGAAAGGTTTTAGGTAAGAAAAAAGGGAAGATCTTTATTGGGAGATGTTGAAGATCTTTCACCACTATTAGAAGATTATATTCTGAGTTTCCAAAGACACTAAACTATTACGATCCTTGTGTGTGTGTTTTTGTTATGTACTAAGTATTCCGAAAAAGTAATGTAATGTCCATGTACATCAAGCTTTGGGTCTCTACAAAAAATGATCTTATTATAATTTTAATCTAGTGAAAAATATAATTAAAATTTATAAATTATTTAGAAGATAAATTTTTTAAATTAAAATGAAATATTTTGTCATTATTCATAAAACCATGAAACTTTTCATAAAAATACCCAAAAATCATCAAAATAAAATTTTTATATTCTGATTTAAATTAAAAAGATTATTTTTTCAAATAGAAATAATAAAAATATAAAAAATAGGATTTAAAATAGGTCCCCCTTCAAAAGGTAGTAAAAGAACCATTATAAAAATATAGGTTCTTATGTGTAATATTGGATTTGTTAATATATTTTTACTATCAAATATTTTCGATGATTTTATAAATTATTTGATTGAATATATAAAATAAACATTTAATTACTATAATTAAAAAATAGTAATTAATTTAATTTATTAGGATGAAATGTATCAATGGGCATAAAAATAGTTTTTATAAAAATATTATCATTATATTCAATTAGTTCTTATATTCATTTCAAATTAATTGGTATCCAATGAATTCAAAATATATTTTCATAAATTAGTAAATATTATTCCTTAAAACTAATTTAACAGCTAGGTTATATATTATAATATTAAATAATTATATTTTAATAATTTATTGGTTTTTGGTAAAACATGACCTTATGTGTAATGCAAGCCACACATTGTTGTGTGCTGTAAAAACCTGACATGGTATTTCATATAAATCAATCTACCAACATAATTAAATATGTTAATAAATGAAGATATTTTAATGTATTGGGGTGTAAAATGACCCCTCTCAAATGATATATAATGAATAGAAACGACATATTCCATACCTGGAAGTAAAAAGCTACACATGATGAGTTTCACCATACCATAGGTTATCCACATAGGATAAAACCACTATTAGAATAATTCAAACCAATAACGGCAATAGGGATCCAAAAATCCAAGGGTAAATGTTTCCACACCACCCATATTAATAGAAATAAATAAGGAAGGAACAAAGGAAAGATCATGGTTTTAGAATTAAAAGATATAAAAAGATCAGGATTTTAGATAAAAGATATGATTTTAATGCCCATTAATGTGGGTCTCATTAAATTCAAAGAAAAATATCCATTTAAAATGTTTATAATTTTATAAAATGGATAATATAAATATAAAATTTTGAAAAATATCATAATTCCATTAATTAATTCTTTGAAACAATTTTACCTAAAAAATAACATTAAAATGAAAAAATTATAAATTCTAGAAAAAACATTAACTTGCAACTATGAGGATATACTACCAGTATCTTCCATTAGCATCTACCACAAGAATCTACCACCAACATCTTTATTAGGGTCTAAAATTGGGATCTATTATCATTATCTACCTTCATGATCCACCACCTGGATCTACCATCATCCTCTAAAACACACCTTTTTCCTTTTAAACACCTCCAAACATTATGGGTATTCCTCTAGGAACCACTACCACTATATTTATCATAATGCAATTGGTTTGAAGATCTGGGACATTATAATATTTCCAATAACCATATGTATAATGTTCATATTTCATTCATATTTATATCATTACAATCATTACTAAAATCTTTCTTCATATTCATTTACCCCTCTCTCAATATGTCTAATATATTGTTTATTTCTTTTCGTTATTTATATTGTTATAATTATGGGTATTATCATCATAGAAAACCATGAGGATAAATATTACATGTTGAAGGTATTTTTATTTTCATTTGTATTTATTTATTTTGTTTTTTTCATAACTATGTTTCATATTTTATAACCATAATATATTAATATTTATATCTAATTGGAATATTTTATAATATTAAGATATATAATGGTTTATTTAAGTTCTACATTGATTGTGAAAAGATTTATTAATCAAAATATTAAAACTGGAATGAATACTAAAATCCCCAGGTGTTACAATTGAGTTATTGGAGCAGGATAACTGATGGCATAAAATGTAGTGAGTTATTTGGCTATATCAAATAGTGAGTTTCATTAGTGATATAGGATTGGATTGAATAGTCTTCAACCAGAGTCCTAAAGAGTTGTCAATATATATTAACATATTATTAGAGGTAATGTATTTTGTATGTGATTATGAGGGGCATGCAATGTGGATTCATAATTATTTTGGGATGTTATAGTCTAGTTGTTTTTGTCATCAGATTTTCTAGGGTGTGGGGCATCAAGATATGGTGAATGTTGTCTATGGGGTAAAGCTATTGGAGGGTGTTTACATTAATATTACATGATAAATATTAATTAATTTTTTGTTGATATACTTGTGAACCTAATGGAAATACATGATTTTGGGCCTTCTTCTTA
This sequence comes from Viscum album, assembly GCA_963277665.1. Lineage (NCBI taxonomy): Eukaryota > Viridiplantae > Streptophyta > Magnoliopsida > Santalales > Viscaceae > Viscum > Viscum album. The sequence goes on along the minus strand of OY728166.1, from coordinate 73,884,069 downwards.
AGGTTTAACCTCGATATGGAGTTGTGGTGCTATGGGGAATGGGGTTATATAGATCCTTCGATGGTATGATCTTCCAAAAAGTGATTTAATTTTAAGACAATAAAAGCTACAGATGATATTACCATCTCACCACTGTTGTGTTAATTGGTATGAGTAATACTTTATTCCAAATAATTTAATTTTGTTTTGTGGTTTTGGTGTTATGACAACCTATTTTGTTTTAATTTTATGAGTATGAATATCAGATATTCTAGACAAATGCATGTGACCTTAGAATAAGAAGACACTATTCCCTTACATTCCTTATATATATTTTAGAAGTATACACTATTATAATTCATGATTTTAATATGTTTTGTCTTACACCATTTATGTGAAATTCAATTTATGGCTCTAAGATGATGTTGAGTATCCCAGGTTCGATGCACTACCCATTGATAGAAGTATAAGGTGAGATGAAATACCCTTTGAGAGATGTGCTAGGTGGGATTCACTACACACTTAAGATAAGAACTCAGTGGGATTCACTATAATATAATAGTGAATGAGTTGGGATTTGATGTTATACAATTCAACCATAGACTTAAAAGAGAGGTGAGATGATATTCAAAATCATTATTTGTCCTTGATATGAGATGTGATGCTATGTTTATCTGGTCTTGATAAATGTGATGGGTTGGAATCTATACCCACTATGTATTAAGTCCTATGACTATGTTCATTTGGATGTAATACCAACTATATGTTATGAATTGATGGATTATTGTGATGGATGGTTATCCTAAAATGATATTATATGGTTTTGATTACATAGATTATGGGAGAAAATAATTATAACATACTATATTATTTGTGATATAGTTAGTCTAGAAATAGGTATTGGTTTAAGAAGGTATGATTCGACTATTGAGGTATATTATAGATCATCCAATTGATCAACTGGTGTTACTCATGATATTTATATTCTATTTACATTTAATTCAACATTTTGATGCACATATATCAATGTTTTTATTAGGGACACTATATGTGGTGGACTTCTAAGATTTGTACTAACACATCTCATATACACCTTTGTGGATCTGAACATTTCTGTTAGGAATATAGGTAAAGGTAATAATTATTGTATTGGTGAGAGAGATGGATGGGTTTAATATATATGTGGATATAGATCTATAATGTTGTTAAGAGAAATGGTTTGGTCTCTATGACTTTTATTCATTGTTTTTATCTCTATATTGTACATGATTATCCTATTATTTGATAATTTTTAAGATGTATGATTTCCTGGCATATATAGATAACATTTGTTATACAATTGTAGAAGTTCTTTATTTTTTGTATACTTTTTTCATAAATTCCAATGTGTATTTTGATTTAATATCTCATATACGTGTTTCCATTATTTTTTTATTATTGTATGACATTATACTAAGGATATAGTCACCACATGTGGTTTTATCATACCCTCATCACTATATGAAACCTATGGAAAATTTGGAGGATCGCCTAAGCTGATGTGGACATTTTTCTTGGTTATAATGAATTCAGATAGGGTCAAAGCTTTAAAGGATCATTTCATTCAAGAATCATATAAATTTGATCAATGGAATTAATGAGTTTGTAAAATATATTGATAAAATTTAAGTACTGTGTTAAAAATATCTACATGGATGAGAAGTTATTTGAGAAGTATTGGATAAGTTATCTCACACGATGATGATTTCATGAGATTTTCACATATATATATCCCATAGAAAGCATTAACACAAATATATATCCCATATAACAATTTAATATTAGGATATTTAAATATTTTTCATTATAAAACTATACATATTTTTGATGGGATTGTGAGATCCATGACTTTTGATCAAAATCATTTCAAAAATTCTAAAACATTTTCTATTCAATTAGGGGATTTTTAAGACAATAATGAGTAGTTATATTATAAAATGGGTTATTATTTCTCAAAAAAATACATGAAAACTATACATGAAATGAAAAAATAAAATCCATTTGGTTAATTGAATCATGGATTCAAAAACTTTTACATGATAGAATAAGAGATAGATAACTCTTGAGAATAATTCTATTTTTATTATTTGTTTAAGGTCGCGCTATTACAAATTTGTTGGCCTTGATAGAAATATAATCAAAATATATATAGTTGAATATCACCCACATAATTATAAAACTATTGGAAATAGGGAAAGAATTTTATCAATTCTTATTATAAGTTATTTTAAAAGTTGTCTTTTATAAGGGTTATAAGTAAGCGTTAGAAAAATTTCACTTTTATTAGTTTTATTATTATGACCGATAAAATTTACTTTTAGTATAACTTATTTTAGCATTGATAAATGACACCATTATCAACATTTTATTTGGAACCAATTAATTTATTTCTCTATTTATCACATAAATAATTGTATATTTTGCTTGCAATTAATGGTATGTAACTTATTTTTTATTTAAATTAATTTATCTTATAAAATTTTAGAAATTTTATTACGATTTTTTAAATATTATTTATATTATTTTACATATATTTGATATATATATATATATATATTATTACATTCTAATGTAATTGATATTATCCTATAAAGAAATTATAATAAAATTAATATTATATGCATATTGTATATAATTGGATAAACATAAATATGTGTTCGTTTCCCCTACACACATACATTTCCTTCACAAACATATGAAATAATATAGTTACACATTAATATATATACATTTAATTAGAAATTTATTTAATTAAATGAATTTATAAAATGATATATTTAGTAACCTTCATTATTAATATATATATATATATATATATTATTCAAATGTTATTAATAATATATTTTATTTATATTTTGACTTAAATATTAAATATTTTTAAATTATGTAATATATTTTTGAAATATAAAATATTATTTATATGACTATAATATTAATTTTTATTACATATATAATTTAAAATTATAAAAATATAAATAATAAATTAAATATAAATTATAAATTAAATATACATAATAATGTATAGTATGTTTTAATAAAAATTATAATATATTTAATTATTAATTAAACTTAAGTAATTAGAAATATTTATTAGAAATATTTTTATATAAATATAATTTTTTCAATATAATTATTTATTTGTATGATTAATGGAATATTTTTTAAAAAAAATAGAAATTAATTTCTATAATAAAAAAATTGCAATCAAATTTGTAATTTTTAAATGTAATTACTATATAGTAGTTATTTATTTTAAATTATTAATATAAATATATATATAATGAGTAATTAAAAAATATTTTTATTGTATTCAATATTATCATTATTATATTTAATAATACAATTAATCAAATAAATATATTTATCCTAAAAAATATTAATTCATTTATATACGTAAATTTTTTTCTATAATATAGTAAATAATAACACAACATAATTATTAATAATTAGTTAAAAAATTTAATAAATTTTTTATATAAATAATAATATATATACATCTCTATACTAACAACTGTAAATATATTTAATTGTAATAATAATAAAATTTTCTTTTACATTTAATTTTTTTATATTTAATAATATTTGGTCTTCTTTAAAAAAAATAATTGTTATTTCAAATAAGTCATTTTCTAATTGGGTTGGGAGGGATCACATAGATGACTTTAAAACACTATGGTAAATGGCCTAGAGGCCTATAATATGTGGCCCGATGTCCTAGAGGACCAAAGAACTAGTATGTTACATCCCCTCTCACCAACCTATCATCAATTAGCCTAATTCATTGACATTTTATTGGGTGCTGTGTCATCCTCAACATACACTAAGGTGCACGAGGCACTAGTGTGCTCTGAATGATATTCATTGCTGCCAATGATCTGTCACACCAATGATCATCCTATTTTTTATAGATTCACCATTGATCACCATCACACAACTGAATCCACAATATAAGCTTCTTCGGATTACTTGATGGTCCACAAACGATTTCCCTAAGGCCATATTTCCTGAAGGCCCAAACATGGAGTGAAGGGCCCACTTGGGTGAATAATATCATTTCTACAATACCTACAATATTGTTGTTATAGTTCTTTTATAATTAACTCTTGCTCATATTTTAAAATGGGATTAATGTCAGATTATGAGGCAACTTTACCACTCAAGTAACTCCACAACATTCATTGTAAAAAAAAATTACCCTGACAATTTCCATGTTATTGATTAGGAAATTTTATATTATTAAATATGTAATATATATACAAAAAAAATTCATTATTTAAAAAAATACATTGTAAATTTAATATTTATATTTAATTTGTGATATATTAAAAATAATCATTTATAAATTGAAATATAATTTATATTAATTATTTATTCATTTTCATAACTAATAAAAAATTTATAAATTAATAAAAAAATTGAAATACAATTCATAATTACTAATATTATATTTATAATTAATATTATATACATTTATATATTAAGTAATTAATTGAAAATTTTTTGTATTTAAATATAATTTTAAATCATTTTATATATTTTACACTTTACAATAATTAATTATATATAATAAAAAAAATTACACATTCATGTAATTAAAAAAATATTTTAATGAAAATTAATCAAATTGGAATGTAATTATTAATTACTAATTTTTTCTATATAATTAATAATATATTCGCATTTTTATATTGGGGTTTTATTTGTTCTAATACTAGTGTCGTTAAAGGCTCACATGAGATTTAATGACTATGTTGGAAGATTTTGTAAGATTAAATCAGCTTTTTTGGGAAGCTATGTAAGACTAAATTGTGCATTTTATCAGTTCTAAATTAGAGATGATAATATTTTTATCATCATTAAAATTATCACTCATAAAATGTCACTTTATCAGGAATCTTATTTTTAGAACTGATAAAATAAACATTCATTAATGTTTTTGAGGAGGTGATAATAATGGTTTAGGCTTAATGTTAAATGAACCCTAATCTTGCCCCTTTTACCTTGTTTCTCAGTCCTTAATGGAAACCAATCTCTACAGATTACCCTTCTAGAATTTTAGAATATTTTAATTAATAAATCTAATTTATGTGATTCAAAATATCATGAAAATGATCAGTGTTTCATTCACATTTTATTATTTTTGTCATATTTTCACCACTTCAACTAGTTTATATTCCCAACCATTCATTACTATTGTAAAGAACCTTTTTCTTTTAAATTTTAAACAAAATTTATTAATTAAATTTGAAATTGGGGATTGAATCTACTGATTTCTCAACTAATCACAGATTGTTATTTTAGTAATTTTTAGGTCAATCTTCTTATAATAATCCCTAAATATGATCCCTGATTCTCTAAATTTTTTATTGTTCTTCAAATAACTCTCTAAACACATTTTTTCCCACACAAAAAATACTAATACATAAATGTTTTTGTTTTCATCTAATTTTATATACATCAAAATTTATAATTTTTTGTGCGTGTGTGTGACTATGTGTGTTTCTATGAATAAGAATTTATATATTTCTATATAATTTAAAAAAAACATACAATAGTAAGTATTTTAATTAAATTTATATATTTTTTATACATTCCACTTATATATGTAACATAATTTTTAAGAATATTCTTTAAATGTATACTTTATATATTCAATTCATATATATATTTATATATATATATATATATAACAAAATTTTATATATTTACCAACAAATATTTAAATTTTTGACATATCTATGTATATACATATTATATAAAACTATATTTTATATACTTTTTTAATATATATATATATTTCTATGTAATACCAAACTGAGTCTTTAATATGTTATTTTTAATACCTTATATATGTTTGTAATATAATATATAAGTATTTTTAAATTATACATTTTTTAATTAAAATATATATTATTTTTTTAAATACAGATATTGTTGAATTAAATTGGATTGATATGAATTGAATATGGTTAAATTCCTTTAATATAACAAAAGTGTATGGGGATGAGGTTAAAGAGTTAATAATTTTTTTAATAAAACATTAAAATGGACCTTCTCAAATAACATGTTTATGTCTACATTGTTGTTATTCTAGATGGATTTTTCTAGATGAGTTAAAGGAGAATATAATATATCACAAACAATATCATAGTTATTAATATTATAGTAATCATGGGTAACAGTTAAATATTTCTAGAGATAGAAATAACACTACGGTTTCTGAATCATCTGATATGAGTACAACTATAATTTATATTGGAAATCGTATTGATGAAATTATAAGAGTAGTTTAAGATGACATCCGTTATTTTTCAAATCTATTTTAGAAGTTATGGATCTATAAAAATTCTCTTATTATGGTGGCAGTTATAAATATGTCATTAACTAACACATTCCACCATTGAACTAGTCGTTTGAGTTAGCCCCTGTTATGGCCTAAAGTGCTTCCCAATTTCGACAGGTTCACTACTAGTGCGAGGGAATAAATGTAGACATAATAATAATGAAATAAAATAATAATAATAAATAATATATAAAAAACTCTATTAGAATTATATTATTATGAATTAATACATTTTATTACCATGTACAACCTAATTATTAGAGAAAAAATAATTAAATAAATAACTTAAATCCAACTCCATAAAAAACAAACTTAGAATAAATTTATACACCTATAGTGAAGTTGAGACAATATCTAAAATAAAGGAGGTAAGATATTTGTTGATACAATTACTATACTAATTAATAACCTAAATATGTCCCCTGATCTATATATAGCAACAAAGACACCATCCATAAAATAAACCATCCTACTCTGTGAGTGATCTTAAAAATGAACATGGACCTAAAATATCCATTTTTTCTAAATACACATAGTGGTGTAAGTGGGGTATAAGAACAATATCCCAATAGGATATAACAAAGATATCATATGTTCCCTTAAAAAACAATCTTATCTTTTTTGAAATGATATACTTCATAATTAGGTTTATATTATATTAAAATAGATCACACTTATGTCCGTTTAAATACCCTCTTTAATATATCATGTACTCCTTAATAAATGTTAAAAATTCTTTTGATTAATTTTTTTAAAAGGTTGTCATTGAAATATCCCTTTTTATATAATCCTTTTCCAAAATACTAAAAAATAAACACCAAGTGAATATATAAATACATTTTATGCAGAAATTAAAAAGAGGGAAAAGTTAAATGCAAGGATACTATTAAAATAGAACAAGTAACAAAAATAGTGAAAGTATAGTAGAAATGACATACAATGATAGAAACAATGAAACATGTCATGAAATGTAAATAATAAAAATAATGTGGAAGACAATAAAAATAGGTGAAATGAAACATAAAAAAGAATTGGATAGCTAGTCACCAGAAATTACTAAACATCTCATAAGATGATCTTAGATGTACTCGGGTGGAACCCTATTATAGCATATTGATTATGTTCTAAGTCCATAACCTCATGAAAACTCTATCTCAGCCTTTATAAATACACTCCCCATGAGTCAAGATGAATCCCACATAAGGTGGATCAAGTTAGTCTCATCATGACTAGATAATAATCATCTTATAATCCCTCACTAACATGCCTAAGATCCCAATGATAAAATTGATAAGAGGTGAGGTAACATTATTTATATATCAATGTCTTAAACCAAGCTCCATGCACCGATAAATGAAAACCCCTTTAGGTTATGTACAACAATATCACAATAAAAGAAGCTTATAATATCCCTAATATAATGGGAAAATGGGCCTTCCATTCTCGGTGAATATCCTTTGAGAAAACCATTTGGAAGGTACCAATGAGACATTGTTTTGGGAAAATAGTAATATATTTTTAAACTCACTTCAATGGCCATTCCAAAAAATCGATTCCCTTTTATTATCCCTTTTTAAACATAAAAACATGACTCAATATTTATTCCTTTAAAATATCATTTAGAAACCATTTTGATTTTTTTTAAAAACAATTATCACATTTATATATATATGGAACAAAACTTTATGTCATAAAATCCATCCTATTTCACATATAAACAATGTTTTAGAAAATATCAGATATAATTTTGACACCCAAGTAACAAATTATAATTCTACGATTTAAAAGTAAAACTAAAAAATATATATAGGGGGATGTAAATTCAAGATGAACAACACCTAAATCATTTATTTCAACTCACCTAGAAGTATATAAAAACCAAACATAAATTAACTGACCAAAATCCAAAAGAAATCCATTTTGGATAATTATCAAAGACCCAAAATTAATCGTCTTACTTAAAAAATTCATGATACTATATGATTTATCCATATTTTATACACCAAAACTATAATTATAAAAAATTTATAATTTTAAGGAACACATATATTAGAAATTCTAATCCTGAATGGATTGGTTAGAAAAGGAAAATCCATGGATTCACCTACGAAAAATAGAGTGAAGATGATGTGAAAATCATGAATACAAAAGAGTTTGATCTGAAAAAATACTCATCGAACAATAATATCAAGAATAAAAATGAATTAGGTTAAATACACACTCTCAGTTTTGACCAATAAGGTTCCAAGTTTAGGAAAAAATGAAAAATAATAGAGAGGGGATAATTGAATAGGAAAGAAGGATTAAATTAATGAAAACACATGTATTCATGGAGAAGGAAAAAACATTAAAGGAGTTAAAGGATGGGTTCATACTTGATTTATCTTTATTCACCACAAGTAGATGGGGAAAAGAATAACCCATTTGGCATTTAAATTTGAGGAGAGGTATTTAGGGAATATCATGTATTAATAAAATCTAGGTAAACAACATGGTTTGGATGCACGATTTACCAAACCATGCACCCATAACTAGATATACGTGGACAAGATACACAGTTTAGTAGTATGGTTACAAAAATCATGTGCCAACTATGTAAATGGACACTAATAAGAAATTTCAATTTTTTTATGGTCAGAACTACCCATGCTCCAATCGTGAACCTAAAAATGAAACTTCAAAAAATTTAAAATTTAAATACAAGGACCGGAAACTCAACTAAATGTTTAAAACCAATAAATTAATAAATTAATAAGGAATGTGATTCCCAGAGAATGAAAATTACTTACCTTATAACTATTTCCCCATAAAATCACAGATCATTAAAGGGTGGGAAAAGATAATCCTAATAGTTACCATCACGAAAGAATATCATCATATAACCCAACATCTAAAATCTACTGAAATAAAATAAAACAAATTTTCATGTGATTTAGAAGGCATAGTTAACTCATATGTGACTACACCAGAGGTCCGTGTGGCCTTAAGTGCACCCCATGTATACCAGAGGCTAATGACTAATAATGAGTGTCTAATAATGGTACAGTGGGTAGACTATACCCACAAGATCGTTATTAAAAACTGGAAATAAATAAATAATTTAAAAAACATGTAGATAATGATAAGAAAATTAGAGACTCATAATAAATAGCTACCATGCATGGGATACAATGCTATATGTACAAGGATGTCTAAACAAGCTACATGTAATTAATATTATAGGGCTTGATGTATAAATGAATGAAAAAATTAAATTCACAACACTTGAAGGTAGTGAAAGTATATTCTTAGTCCGTAAATCCCATTACATGTCCTAGAAATAGTAGAGAAACAAAAAAGGCACCAACTATAGTCTAATCCTAATGCAGTGATAACTCCTTGAAAACCAAATGGATGCCTGAATATGGTGTAAGTAAAACTTATTAGGATACCATCAATGATGTCTAATGACTTATATTCCATTATTATAAAACAAAACATTGTGTATTATTTAGATATTCAAATTAATAAATTGGAGGTGAACATAGAAATTACACATTATTTAGCCTATATTGGCTATCACCGACCATACAAATAATAGAATAGTAGTAGGAGCCAGTGATACATGACTAGGAATCTAAGAATAAGAATCAATGGTGAATCCATAAAATGGATTAGGTTATTCCCATGTATCGATACTATGTGAATCCACGAAAAAATATAAGTCATTCTCTACATTGAACTAATAGCCAACCAATAGTGAACAAGAGTAAAACCCTAATATTTTTAAAAGAAAACTATGTTCAGTACTGTATACGATAGAAAACAAAGAGCATAAATGAACCATGATTATTTTAATATGAATTTTATGAACACGACAATAAATTGGTGGGTATGAATATTATTAAACAATTTATGAAATATATATAAAGGTCCATATATATATATATTCCTTTTAAGTAGTCACATAATTTTTATTAAAGATATTTTATTCTTTTAAAAAATATGTTCTCATCAAAAATTATTTTAATGATTTTTGGGAGAAACTAATAGAATTAATTTATGAAAGTTTTATAAAATATATTTAATAAATTTAAAATTAATTTTGAGCTTATAAAATTAAGATTATCTTTAGGTGAAATACAGATATTTTCTAAAATGGTGTATTTTTAATGATTAGTGGAAATTAACGATTTTTCAAATACGCTCATTTCTTTTAATAAAATTAAGTAATTATAATCTCCAATTAAATCTGGGATTTATTATCAATGATAAATTTCAATAATTTAATTTATAATAATCTAACATATTTCATTTTTATTATGATTGTTCATGAGTTTGGTATATGTTTATTTTTATTCATAAAAACATAGTTTTCTGAAAAACTATTTTTTGTCTATAAGAATTATACATTATAAATAATTAAAATAAACACTATGAAAGAAATTATTAACTGAATATTATATATTATATATAAATTTATTTTGATTTAAATTCATATAAGGATTATTACTATTCAAAGAGTTAATATAAGATCATCTATTTCTTTAAAAATGTATTTTCCTAAAAAATTGATTTTCATTGACTTTTGTAGGTTTAATGCTAAAAATGAACTATGGAACTTAAATGAATTGGATTTGTTAAAAATTATTCAATATTTTCTATTATCATAATTAATATTGGGTTTTATGTTCAACTTTATTTTTCATAATGAATAGTGAAAATAATAAAAACCTATTATCTTGATTTAGGTTAAAATAGGTTTACCAGGTGTTAAACTAATGATATAAGTGTTAAAATGAACCGAATAATTGAATAATTTATAATATATGGACATATAGTAACCCCAAATCCTTTAATATTAGGTAATGTTCATTTTTTGGTCCATTAGGTTTGAATTATACATTAGTATATTTTTTTCTTCTCAAATATTCCATGTGAGTACTCTCCCCACTTATAAGAGGAAACCTCACATCCTTTCATCTTCAATATTCAAAAGAAATTTGTATTATAAAATCCACAAAAAAATACCCTCATTATTTCCCATAAAAATTATTTTAATCATTGATTTGATTATAAAAAAATCTATGGATTCTTTTGACGAAAATCTAAAGCGGTTTTCTAAAGAAGTGGTGTCGTTCTAAAACAAGAAATTTTGTTTTTTATTCTTCCCACACCTTAAAATATTATTAATAAATGATGATAGAATAACATAAAGGTCTATTATATTATTATATTTTATAATTTTAATTTCATAACCTAAATCCATATCTTATTCTATGAAATCCGAAATGAAACCGTCATTCATGTGTATGGAGGACTACCACATCACGAACTGATGTATTCCATTTTCCATCATCACCTATGACATATGATTATGATGATGGATTTAAGGAATATATTATATATTTAGGAAATATTAATATTATTATAAAATTAATATATTATTTGTTTTCTTACCTTTCTATTCAATAAAAAATGATGATGTTGTTCATGTGCACTTGTGGATTTCCACATCCATAAAGAGATGTGATTTGTTTTTCATTAATGAATCACAAGGATGGTATATTTATGTGAATTGAAAGAAATAATAATATATTTATGATATAATTATCATTATTTAATGATAAAATAACAATTACCATGTTTCCTTCATGATTATTGATAATTGGAAACATTACTCATGCATATGTACGATATATTATCTCCTTGACTATAACATAGATAATTTTTCATAACCATATTTACTAATTTGTTTTAAAAATAATATTTATGTGTAAAAATTATAATAATATAATTTTATTATTTTTTATATGATTAAATAATAATCTTATTGACTTTAGTTAACTTACCAAAGTGATATTGGATATATGATCTAAATATCGTGAAATTTTTTGACCTGAACAAAAATGATTATGTAATTGAATATAACATCATAATAAATAAAATAAAAAAGAAAAATCAAATTGAAAAAGTTATTATAAATTTTAATAATTAAAATAATTTTATTATTTAGGATGATGAAGTACCTATGTGACAACTCGGACTCAAGGTAAGGGATCTCTCTAAACCACCATTTTCTTAGGGTTATAACCGTCCTCTCTCTAACTCAATTTTTATATCTCTCAAATGTTATAGAATGAATATAAATTATTTATATATTTCACTCAGATATATATATATATTATACATTATTCTATGGTCTAATGGATTCCTTATGTTAATTTCTCAAATTACCTTACTATGAAATTTTTATTGTTTATGACATATCCCAAGATAATGCAACACATTTTTAATTATATGGATAATTCTTATATTAATTCCATATAATTTATTTAATTTTTTTGGAACACATAATAATTAACATGTTATGATTGGTGTTCCAAAATAACATTATAATGTATTGGGTAATGATTTTTCTTAATGATATGTCATGTATGGGATTTTGGGAGTAAACCTAATCCAGTATAGATCTACGTCAAACATGTGACGTTGTCTTGAAAGTTAGTTTTCAATATATATTTTCATGTTTTGTATTTTTTCAACATTGGTTATTTTTCTATAATCTATTGATACCATTTTAATTATTTTATGATTCAATGTTATTGCTCACAATTCTTCTCTTTTATGATATCTAGTTATTCCTTTGACATACTCGTTATGTTTCCATAACATTTTTATTCCCTAACTATGTCTTTTAGATTAACACTTTATCTTATGTATTCCTTGTTGGAGTTGGTTCCCTATAAAACACTTCTATGTACTTTATGAAAAGTTGTATTCATGGTTTTGTAATCTAATAAACTCATTATCACATCATTATTAGTCTTCTATGTAACATATAATGTTATAATGTCATTATAGTAGCTATCACACTAAAATGTCATAGTAGTTCCTCAGTTTGATTAGAACCCAAAGGTTCCATGAAACTATTCTTTAATATAAGTTATAAATACAAATTATACCATATTAGAGACATAAATGATACATGTTATCAGTGGTGGAGACTCATATGACTTTGAGGCACCTCTTTATGGTGTGCCCCTTTTGTAGTATTTAGTAGGATATTATGAGAACATGACCTGACAGTAGGAAATCCACAGTTATAAGTGTCATAGGACATACCTATCTACATATTTTCATATTGGTCCCAATCATATATTATTATTATTAATGAGTACTATGAGTCACGTAAATTGATGTATTGGTGAAAACCGTGATGACAGATGTTCGCAGTGAGGTAGGATACATCAGGGGCATCATGAGTAATATTTTATAAATAAATATAGTGAGAAATGATATATAACCTCAATTATATAACAAAATTTATATCTTAGGCCCTTTTATAGAAATGAAATATCCTAAATAAATCCATGGACATGGTGTTATATATGCAAGTTCGATTTTCAGAATGTCAAAGAGAGACATCGAGCACATATTTTGATTACATTGTCATGCAACTTTCTTGATTTTAGATATGGTGATTAATATATTATATTAAATAGTAAGAGTCTATATGAGGTGACATATCATTGTGTCATTAAATTCATTATCTATTGGTTCCCTATCATGTTGGCAGACACTAATCTTGGACTTTATGCTTCTTTTCCTAATTCCAAAATGAAAGAGGTGTATAGGGTCACACACTATGTGTTTCTAGAATCTCACTTAAATAATATATTATTATTTAATATTTAATAAGTTGAATAAAAGTTACTCTTAGTTGTTGTTTAATAAATAGTATTGTGTGTTTGCTTCCATATATTCTATCACCAATTATTCGAATGAATATAATGTGAGTGGAATATTTAATAAATATTTATTTATTATTGGTGAATATAATATTTATTTCTACATTTAAAAATAATTGAGTGATATTTATTTAGAAAATAAATAGACATTATTCAAGGACTGATAAATATTATAGAGGGATGAAGGAACGAGATTAATGGTCTGGTGAGAAATAAAAAATATTGAATATTATTTAATTAAATAATATGTAACTTTAATTTAAAAGTAATGCACCTATCGATAAATGATTATATTTTTTATTATTAATTAATATGTGGTCTTCTATGAATAACAAATTAATTAAGGGAACTTGTGAAATTATTTTATTTTAACCCTAGCAATATTAATACCCTATTATGTTATTTTCTCAATAGTTACAATTAATTTTCTCAAAGTAGTGAACAACAGATTTGGATAATCCTTACAAGATTAGAGAGCTTCCCCCTCCACGAATGCTCCCAAGAGCATAGAGAAATCCTCCTCCACCGATGTAAGGGGAACACGTTGTAAGTAGTTCTCAATGTGACCAATGTAAGATGACACAAATGCAAGGATCTTCCATACTGGCACCTGGAGATATCTTCAGTGACGACTAGAGATTCAGGGGACTCATGTAGATCAACTAGAGAAGAAATTTTTACTTGTTTTATACAATGCACTGAATATGGACCATAGATCTGTCACTACATTTATCAACAAAGTAATAATTCCAATGATTTTAATTCATTATTTAATTAAATTAATAATAATAAATATGAGATAATCCACTTCTCTGGTTCTGAAATGATTATCCTTATTTTATCTCATTGTTCCATTCAGTAGATCATGGAATTTATCACCATGTATAGCTCATATTAGTCGTCAATCATTACAAAAATCAATATTGGGCACCACCCATCACACGATTCCACTACACCTGGAACATACATGTGGTATCAAAGTATCACATAAAATTTTATAATTATTTAAATATCATTGGTGATTTAAACATTTGTAATTTGGTTTTTCAATTATATTTTATTCTTTATTTTAATCCAAATTATGAGATCTTCTTATTCCTCCTGTGTTTCTCATAGATATAATAAAGGCGATTAATTTTGGGAAAAAAATAAAATCAAGGAAATCATTCTAAGGTTTCTAGGACTCCTGTTGGATAACATGGTAGTATACACCGTGTAACAGGAATTACACACCGTGTAGTCGTGTTCAATGCACCATGAGTTAAATTGGGAATTCCTAAATCCATGTGCATTGATTAAACACAGAGTAGTTAATTATTACATCACGTGTTGACCAGGACAGACATGTGCATTGTCAACCAAAGTACATGCCATGTCACCCATATAGATGTAGCATAATCTAATTTAATAAATGATAGGTTTTTTATTTCAATACATGACCTACTAGACAGGTTACTGTGTAATTTGGAGATCACACAACAAGTGGACCAATGAACATGTTGTGTGCTTTAATTTCAATGGTATGATCTACACATCAGTTAACATGGCGTGTACCTCATATAGATGGTGAGGTTCGTACATGCCGTGTTCTCAGATGAACATGTATTGTACTTACAACAATATTTAAAATTGAATTTCTTTACTATGTAAACCTTGAAACATGAAATTTGTTGTGGTCATAAAGATAGGACACAACATGTGATATGTTTTAAAATTCATAAATTTTTAAATTTTTAATAAATATATTAGTAATGTTCAGATCTGCATATCATTTATGAGTCATATTATTGGTTGTTACTCTATGTCCATTAAATCATAAAACGTGACTGGAAATCATGTAATTTGGGTAATCATCCATTATGAATGCACTATTAAAGCACATTATATATCTTGTATTACATATATGAAAAGATTAAAACAACATATGAGTATAAAATATGTGTTGTAGATTTAGACAAGTATTCACCATGTGGCCTCCAAGGTATATTTATTTACAGAAGTTATTTTAATTGAATATATTTAATTTTTCTAGATTTATTATTGAAGAAAATCAATAGGAAATTTAGATTAGAATTAGGAAAAAATAACTGATTAATAAAATATAACAAATAATTGATTTTTTTCAGGAATTATCTAAAATAACAATGATTTATAATTTAATGATATTTTTATTAAATGTATAATTCAGTGCATGCATGTGGATGATCATGAGCTAGAACAGACATTTGTATGTCATTGGTTTAATTTAATTTATTATAAAATTAAATGGTTGGAATGCATGCATTTTGTCCTCTAATTATATAGGACCCCCATACCCATGGATTCTTTTATGTACACCTTGTTCCCCCTCACCGGCATGAGATTAAGAGTCATATGTAAAAGAAGAAGCTACCAAGCTAGTGGGGATGGTTCAAGTTAATATCCAAGGCTAAACCAATACAAGGATATTCAGAGGTGGATAGTTGGAAAGATATAACACAAACATTAACTGGTTCAATGTGTTTCCCCCTTGGTCAATGGCTATTTTATCAAATTATGGATAAACTAACCACTAATAAAAGCTAATTATCATACGTATTTATTATTTTATTTCTATCTGTTCCATGGTTATTTCACCATAGACGTCTTGTTGCGATCACATAATTAATGAATTAAAGATCATGCAAGATAGAACTAAAAGAAACTAGCAAATGTGTAAATATGATATAAGCCATGGTTAATCACTTAAGTAATAAAACATTACATTCAAAATCATGTGATAAAGATAATAAATATAATTATACACATAAATGGATTGAATCCCTCAACAAAATATTATGTCGGAATAGCCTTCTACAACATAAGTTAAAATCTAACCATAGTTCAAATTGCTTGACCATCCCATGTTGGGGTACTTTCAATTATCAAGGAATTCATACATGATTTTTTTTGTTGAGATAACTTGGTTTACACCAAGGGTTCAATGCACAATAAGGACTTGGTTTAATTCAGAGGAATGTGTTGTGGAAATATAAATTAAAAATTTTAGGATTGAGGAGTCCACTCAACTAATCAAGGAAGTGTGAGTTAATTCAGTTGAAAATTGAGATGTCTACCTAATGCCATCCAATTTACTTGAATAGACCATGTGGAGGTAATAATGTTGGTAATATGGATCTTTTACACAATAATTTCAAATAAACATGATATTCCAAAAAAATGTTGAGGGATATTAATATTCTTAAAATAGGGGGAGACTAATAAATATAATAATTATTTATTTTATAGATTTTATTAGATAAAGTACTAAAATTATTTTTATCTTACTTTTTAGAAACAACATTAAAATGGAATCGAAATTATTTTTGTGATCTATACTTGAGAAGAAAAACCTTCTAACATGTAAAAATTGCTATGTGTGGAAAAGGCACCTGCATGTCATCTGTCTCCATGAATTGAAACTATATGTGATTGAAGACCCTTTTCTAGTTGCGTCTAGTAATGAGGCATGTTATGAAGACCAATCTATGTATGATAAACTTCTGAATGATTCTACAAATGTCCAGTGATACATCCTATCATCCATGCCCAATTATATTTTTAAACAACATGAGGATATGTGTGCCTATATCATGATTTCTTGACTTTAGGATCTCTATTAAGAGAAGGTGAAACTAAAGAGGTATGAGATCTATAATTCTTTGTTCACAATTAATCTTTTAGAGTCTATCCCATCTGGGCCACATGTAGTTAAAATAAATGGCTACATTAAAGACATGTACATTTTTGGGATTTATTTCCTAGATTATTTGTGTACATATCTCATACTTTTATCATTTCCCAATAACTGCTCCATTTGTTTTTGTTAATTACACTATGATAAATAATGAGATGAGTCTTTCAGAAATTAATACTTTAATTTTTTATATGGATAAAGAAATGGGGCATGAAAAACCCACTATACTTATGGTGAATAAGAAAACTATGAATAATGAAAAGGGGGCCAAGACTTATAAATATCCTAAATCTCTAATGAACTATCCTCTAATGAAGAAAAATATCCTAATATAGGTTAAGAAAAAGAATTCAGTATGTTTTTTTATATGGAAAGTCAGGACACTTGAATAGTAACTGCATCTAAAAGCAAGTATAATTTAGAGGTGCATTCATTTTTGAGTGTAATATTTCAATATATCTCTATTGGGTATTACATGATTCATTTGGGGATCACATCAGTATCCAAATTTAGGAATGAAATCAATTTTGAATTTTTTTCAATTGGAGAGTTGGATCTAAGAGCTACTAATGGGGTGGGGTTGGCTACTCTAGGAATTTTTGACAACCACCTCTCATTTATAGTGGGAATGATTTAGGTTTTAAAGTATTTTTATTATTAAACAATAGTATCTGAAAAAATAATTTCTGTATCATGCCTTGATATGGGTTTATTTATATGTTTGTAAATAATATTTGTTTCTTTTATAAGGGTAAAATATGTTATTTTATAGAATAGTTAAATAAAGGTCATTATGAATTAAACTATGAAAACCAAGTGGTGAAAATTGATAACAAAATCATGTTCACAAAAATCATACAACACCCAAAATTGGAATCACCGTATTAGTCATGTAGACAAGAAGCATTTGAAAAATATTTATCAAGAAGTTTATTTTGAATCATATGAGATAAATCCACTTGAAATATGTCTTTCTTGTTTATAAAGGAAAATGAACAAAATTCCATTTGGTGGATAGGGTGAAAGGGAGATAGAGATTATAGGATTGGTACACACTGATGTGTGTGGACCATTTCCTATTGAAGATAGAGGTGGATATTATTTCTTAATAACTATAATTGATGGCTTGAGTAGATATGGATCTGTCAACATAATGAGATATAATTATGAGTCCTTTGAGAAATTTGAAGAATTCAAGAATTAAGTAGAGAATCTACATGTAAGGAAGATAAATAAGATTTGATCAGATCATGGAGTAGAATATCTTAACCAAGATTTCATCAATGTTCTATGAGATTTTGAGATTTTATCTCAATTCACTACACCTTACAAACCACCATGGAACGATGTTCGTGATAGGAGGAACCATACATAGTTAGACTAGGTATGGTCGATGATGAGTCATGAAGATCTTCTGTTATCCTTTTGGGGATACTCATTATAAACTATTGAATACACATTAAACCGAGTACCAACTAAAGAGAAAAATAAAATTCTATTCAACTTATAGAGTAGAAATAAACAAAATTTATCACATCCAAATGTATGGGGATGCGAGTCATTTGTTAAGTACTTCTCAAGAAATAAACTAGCACCATAGTGAAAGAATTATATCTTTAAAGGGAATCCCAATGAAATAAGGGGATACTATCTATACAAACCCTTATATAATATAGTAACTTTTGTTAGATAATATGTATATCTTTATAGGGAGCTCATCCTAAAAAGGGATAATGGGAGAAAGTTTGACTTCAATGAAGTTGATGATTAAGATACAAAATTATTGGTATAATAAAAGATTCGACAGTTACCAATGTAAGAATTTTTTTCTAAAACACATGTACTGTATAGGATCATAAGGGAGGTAAGATAACAAGGGAGATATGGTTATCTAGTCACCAAAGATGGTAACTCGTTATTGGTTGAAAATTATGAAAATATCTCTTATAATGAGAAAATAGAGATCACAGAATCTGTGAAATAGAGAGATGCCATTAATTCTGAAATGGATTCCATATATGAGAACAATGTTTGGGTTCTAGTTGATACACCAATCGATTTAAATACCATTGGGAGTAAATGAGTATTCAAGAGTTAACTGAACATGGAAGGTAAAGTAAATATATATAAATCAAGGATATTGGCTAAAGGGTTTAAAAAAAATTAAGTAATTGACTATGATGAAACCCTATTACCAGTTTCCACATTTAAATCCATCATAAATTCACTTTCTATAGTAGCTTTCAATGTCTTTGATATTTAGCAGATGGATTTCAATACTAAATTATTTAATTGGAACCTTTAATAAGATGTATATATGAAAAAAACACAAGGGTTTGAGACTCCAAGTGATGACAAAAATATTTTAATGTTTTAGAGATCCATTTATGGATTGAAGAAATCATCCCTGTCAGGGAACATTTGATTTGATGAATCCATAAAATAATTTAGATTCATTAATAACGAATGTGATATATGTGTTCACAATATGTTTAGTGGGAATGCATTATATATCCTAGAATGATATGTTGATGACAAATTACTTATTGGAAATTACATAAAAGTTTTTGAGTCAGTTAAGGATGTGTTAAACTAGTGTTTATCCATGAAGGAATTAGGGGAACTGGATAATATTCTTGGGGTCAAGATCATTTTTGATAGATCCAAGAGGCTATTTGGACTAAGTCAAAGTATATATATTGACAAGAAGCTAAATATATTTACTTTGAAATAATCCAAGAAGGGATTGGTTCTACTGTCACATGGTTTATGTATTTCTATGAAAATGGGTCATCAGACACAACATGAGAAAGAGAGAATGAGTAAGATCTTATATGCTTTAGAAATAGGATCAATCATGCATTCAATGCAATGAAATACTATTGATGTTGAATATGCATTGATCATGGTTGGAAGATATCAATAACATCCAAGCGAACAACATTGAACTGTTGTTAAGGCTATCCTTAAGTGTCTGAGAATAACTAAGTACATGTTTCTAGGGTATGGAGGATATGGGGAGTCGGTCATTGGGGGTTATAAAGATGCTGGTTTTTAGATTGGTAATGAAAAATCTAAACTCACAATCATGATTTTTTTTATTTCTCAATAGAGGATCAACGAACAAGAAGTGTAAAAAATAGCTATTTTTCACTAATTCTATAGAAGAGTATGAGTATATAGAGGCTTATGACTCAAACATTAAAGTAATTTGGATTCAGATCTTTTTCCAATATATTGATGTGGAACATAGTAGTAAATACCCTATCACATTGTATTGTGATAATAATTTAGTGGTGGATCTTGAAAAATATCCAATGTCACACCAAAAGACAAAGAATATACATTTTATCTATCACCTCTTGAGGTATTTCTATTAGAGGGGTGAATTTTCACTAATAAGACTACCCAAAAAAGGAATGTGGATAACCCATTGAATTTTTTTTTATCTCAACATAAGTATGAGTATCTTGGGAGAATAGAATACTAATGGTTATTTGTTGTTAGATCTTGTTAAAGTTAGATTCTATTGGATTTGGTTCCCTATAACAAACTATTATGTAATTTCTGACAAATTATATTCATCATTTTTAATTTTAATTAACCTTTTTATCATATCATGATTGTTCATCTTTGTAATATAGAATATGATAATGTACTAATAGAATCTATCATGATAAAAGGTTATAGTAGTTCCCCTCTATGATGGGAACTTAGAAGTGCTACGACACTATTTTTTAATATATTTTCTATATCTATATGATATAATTTTAGTGGGGAAGTGATACCTGAAATCAAGGGTGGAGATTCATAGGAAATTGAGGCACCTTCTCATGATCTGCACCCTTGGTAATATCTAGTAGGATATTATGAGAATGAGACCCGATAGTAGGAAATCCAAATTTATATATGTCATTGGATGTTCCTATATCTTGATGTGTGTACTGGTCATTATACTATATGATTGATATTAATGAGTATTATGAGTTTCATACTTTGATGTATTGATGAAAACAATGACGATGGATGTTTGTTGTGAGGTTGGATATGTTGGGTGCATCATGAGTAATATTGCATTAATGAATAATATGAGAAATGGTTTATTTATTACGTTCTTTAACAAAATTTAATATCTCATTTCCATTGATATAAATTATATATCAAATTAAATACATTTCCATAACATTCAATAGTAAATTTCTATATTAAAAAAGTCAAATAAAGAGACATCAAGCACATAGGATGATGGCACTGGCATGCAACCTACATGGATTGAGATATTGAGATAAAGGAATTATATTACAAAGTAAGCATCCATATAAGGTGACATGTTGTTGTGACATTAATTTTTTTTCTATGGGTTCATTGGAATTTTTCTAGATTCTAACCTTAGAATTTAGGTTTCTTCACCTAATGCCTCTAAGAAAGAGTTCTAGAGGGTAACACACTTTGTCTATTCAGAATCATAGTTAAATAATATATTATTATTAATTATTTATCAAGGCGAATAAATATTTGACCCAGTCATGGTATAATTATTATTCACATATTCCTGATCTCATATATTTGATCACCAATTATTTGAGAGAATATATTGTGAGTGAAAGATTTAAGAATGATTTATTTTATATTTGGTGAATATAAAATTTATTTATTTATTTGTGAATAATGAATTGATATTTATTTAATAAATAAGCAGACATTATTCATGTCCTAATAAATATTATTGAGGAATGGAATAACTAGTTTAATCACCTAGTGAGAAATAATAAATATATAATATTATTTAACTAAGTAAAATTTAATTTTAACTCGCATGTTAATCACTTGTCGAGAAATAATATTAATAATAATATTTTACATGGGATTTTCTAGGATCAAATAAAAAATTAAGGGAAATTGATCAATTATTTTATTTCATCCCTATCAATATAAATACACAATTATATTATTTTCTCAATATAGCCAATTCATTTTGTCTTTCTTGAGAAAAACAGATTTGGTGAATCCTCTAAATCCTATAGAACTCCCTTCATCAAGAACACTCTGATAAATGGATATAAATACTCCTCCAATGGATCAAGGAGAATTATTTGGAAATGATTCATGAAGCTATCAATGGAAGATTACACAAGCATAAGGATCTTCCATAATAACACCAAGAGATGCCTTCAGTGACATATGGATATTCGTGGAACATGTATGGATTACCACAAGAGGAAATAAACACTTTATTTCTATAATCGAATGACTATGGACCACATATCTATCACCAGATTCAATAACAAAGAATAAATTCCAACAAAGGCAATTAATTATTTAATAAAATAGATTATAAACAATATTTTATTATCCTTTATATGGATCTGGTGTGATTCATGTTGTCTAATCTCATTAATAAATTAAATAGATCATGAAATTTATCATCATGTAAATGTATTATTGGTCATAAATCATGGAAGAAATCAATGATGGGCACTTCCTATTACATGATTCTATAGTAACCCGAACCTACATTCCCTAGGTTATCCAATAAATTTTTAGGATACTAAATGGGTTTAGGATCACATTATTGGTGTCATGTTCTAGTTTACTTTTTTTTTATTATGAACCTATTCTATAATAGAGACTAGGCCTCATGATCATTGGGTTGTACTTATTGATTATCAATGTAAAAAATCATGTAATAATATGTGAAAATGTCTTTGGTCACTATTATTTCTATCAGAGCATGGTCTACTTATTATTAGGGATTAGGGTAATAATACATTAGTGAAAACTCTTGGTATAATTAAATTTATATTAAATTATTATCTACTTTTTAAGTATACAATTAGTTTTTTACAAGAAATTCCATCCCTATCTAGATACTACATGTGGATGTGTATCTCGTAGAGTAGTACCTATGTATAATAACTCCAAAAAGAGAGCATTGGTATTTGAATAAATCATCACCTAGTGAAAAATAATGATGAATATCTTTACACATGGTTTGATGCTCTCATGGGATATGATTTGGAAATTTCCAAATACTTTTGAAACAAATATGAAGTACTATAAGAAATTTGTAGGTTATAAAAAATAATTTGAAATAATACCATAGATTACCTAGATTGAAACCTTGAGACACATAATTCAGGATACCATTATTATTTACAGGTAATTCCTTAAATGTTTATAAGTTTCCATTTGGTATGTTTTGTATTTAATGTATTGTTATATTGGTTACATTCATTTTTAGTTAATTGAATGAAATAGGAGAAACCATACCAACAACTAACATGATAGGTAATGTGATGATTAATAAATGATGAGAACAAATTTATGGGTGTGTGGAACGAGAATTTCATGGTGGTACTAGATCAATTGGATCATGTTATGAATAATAACATGAATCCTGTAGAACCCATCATTCCCTTATAAAATAGAAAGTTTCAATCGATCAATTTATGTGATAATAACCCCCCTATGATCAGTGGGTCTTCTGATCCATTCATCTCAGATCAATGGATTAACTCCTTTGAGTAGACATTATATTTATTAAAATTTTAATAATATTAGAATGTTGTGTTGGCCATTAATAACATAGAGGTGCAATCCTATTAGTGGTAGACACTAATCAAGAACATGAAATCAAAAGGGGGTATTGATTTGATGGAATATGATGAATTTATGAAATTATATTTTTATAAATATTTTTCCAAAATTATTCATATTAAAATGGTTAGGGAGTTCTTGAATTTAAGAAAAACTATGATTATTCTATTTGGGAATATGAGACAAAAATCAAAAGGCATTCACGGTACACCTCTAACTTCATCATCAACACTGAATGTATAGAAGACAACTACTTTAGTGGATTATATCCTATTAAACGGAAAGGCATGGAGACTCAAGAACTTGATATAAATTAAGAGATTGATTATTGTTATCATAATTTCTATATAGATATTGAATAATATTAGTGGTTTTATGGGCTTGGATATAAAAAAAATTAAATACATTTTTTTCAGAGGATTAATTGATAAATATCATGGGGTAAATAAAATCTAACATCCCTCTTGTAAAAAGTGTCGTAAAAATAATCATGTATACTATATAAGTGAAATTATGATATGTTTCAATTTTGGAAAAGTGAGTAATTAGGTTTATCTATTCAAAAGAAAAATGAATAATCTCACTGATATAGAAGATGGAAAGAAGGTTCAGACTAATATTCTTCTTATGTTAAAATGTTTTAAATTCAAGGAACATGGGCTTTATGAAATCAAATCCACTAAGAAAATTGTTTTCATAGTCAATGAACTAAAACAACCTCCAATTCCTATAGAGGTTGGAATGGAATATGATTCCACTACTTCAAAGGCGGATTATGAAAGCAATTGGGCGATAGGTACATTGGTTATTTAATCAATAATAGAAAACATACTTTTTTTGTTCTAGTTATACACATTCATAATATATTTCAGGTTATATATAACTATTACAATACCACCTCAAAACATGGGGTTTCTTCAATATGATAGATTATAAAATAGAAAATTATTGCATCCCATGTATTTAGATCCTCCACATTTAATATTAGTGTATTGAATATTTCAGAAAATATCATTGTATGTCCTTTAGTGGAGTTTGATGATACATTAAGAATGGATTTTATGAACTTATATAAATCCAACATCAACTATTGAGAGAGAGGGATCGCACTTCAAATCCAAAGTCATCCACCAATTTTATAAAAGTGTATTGAGGAGGATAAGTCTTCCTTATAAGATTATGTTCAAGCATGGATATTATTGCATTATAAAAAACAATACATTTCCAAAATGACTGAGACAATGGAGAGAGTCATGCATGAAGACATCGTCATTTTGGGGGATCAATCTAATGTATTCCACAAATAATTTCTGGGTCATTATTTAGACTAAGAGTTTCAGTTATCAATTGAACTTATACATAGATAACTTCAAATATCAAATACCCCTTATAGAATGTCCATTTTTTAGCTGGAAGAGCTAATAATAGTTACAATAGAATATAGAAAAGGGTTTGATATATTTTAGTGCTTCATCATAGGGTTCACCAATTATCTTTATCAGAAAAAGGATGTGACAATTTACCTATGTATTTATTATATTGATCTCAAAAAAATCATGATAAAAAAAAGTGTCTACTAAAGAGTATAGATGAATTTTATATCAATAAATAGGGGTCCAAAATATCTCTAATGTTTAAATTAGGTTGGGACATCACCAATTAAAGGTGAAAATGAAGATATAAAAAAACATAAATTCATTAAATTTATGAACTATATGAGTTTTCAGTGATGTTGTTATGACACCCTATTGTTCCAATAATTTTTATATATTTAATGAATTGAGTCATTTTAAATTACCTAAAAAATTTCAAGTATTCTTTCTTAATAATATTATGATATAGTCCAAATTAAAGGATTAACATGATAATAAAGAGAATATAGTTTTAAATACATTGATAAAAGAGAAGATATATGTAATGTATAGTAAATGTGCATTTTTACAGAAGTATCATTCTTCGTTAATATTATCATCAATAAAGGTATATATATGGACCATTCTAAGACCGAAATAATTAAGGTGTGGAACATGCAAACATCTAGAATAATGATTCACAGTTTCCTTGAACTATATCAAAATTTATAATGATTTATGAGAAAATTATTGCAATTTTCAAACCCACTAACCAAGATAACTTAGAAGGAGGTAAATGTTTTCATTACTAGTGATTTTGAAGAGATCATTATGGAGTTCAAAAAAGGCTTATCAGTAAAAAATCCTTTTGATTCCCTTAATTGGGTAAATTTTCATGGTACATAATTATGCTTCATATAATTTCACGAGACGTGTTTAGATAAATAATGATAATGGGATATCCTAGATGTCATGGTAGTTTAATTTTCATGAATATAACTATCTAACACACGATCTAGAGTTTGATACAGTTATATTTTTATTTAAAATATGAAAACATTATATCTATTGATTGAATTCTCAAATATATATGAATTATAAGATCCTAAAATATATATTAACATGCAAGAATATTAATATTCTCCATTAAATATGATTAGAGATTATCAAGGAATATTTTTATAAATAAAAAAAATATTTGGAAAGAAAACAATGTTTCTTATATTCTACGAAGAAAGAATCTAAAAACCTTAACACTGATGAGAACTCATAAGGATCCAATAATTTTAGTAATTCAAAGGATATACATGGGAATCATGAAGGAAATAATATCTTAATTCCCATCACAATTTATTGCACAACCATCCCTTTTAGATGAGGTAAAAATCCATAAAGAGATGATGTGTAAATTCAAAAGAAGTTGGAAACTAAAAGAAAAGAGATACCCTCTGAGATAAAAATTGATAAATAATAATTTGTAATATTTTAGTAGTAAAAATTTATCCAGTCATTTCTCAAGACAAAGAAAGAGATACTAAAGGATACACGTAAATCATACTTCTCTAACAACCTAGGGAACACGAAGATATATCGAGACATTAGAGAGCACCAATGGTGGGAAAAAATTGAAGAAAGAGATCACAAAATATACATCATTATTTATGGAATGTTATCAAGTGAAGGTTTAAATGAAAAATCCTTACAGGATAATGCAACTATTACCCCTACCTATATGGAAATGGAAAAACATCACCATGTACATTGACACTTCTAATTCAAATACATCAAGAGGAAATAATGTCCAATGAGTTGTGGTGGATCATATAGAAAATACTTCTCAAATTAATCTGATAGGAAATCTCACCCAATGAACATATAAGGATATACATTTAATAGGTGGTGAATCTTTTTGAAACACCACTATTTATTTTATCTAAGGGAGATATGATATTTACCTCAATGTTCTTGATGAGTCTCCAATAATCTCTAAAAACAGAGTTGAACTTCAATATGAATTATCACCCCAAAAATGATGGATAATATGGGTGGAATATTTAGACACTGGAGTATATGTTTAGAGCTTTATTTAAATACATTAATAGAGGATGTGATACATATTTACCCCTAGTCAAGTTATTATACAATAATAAATTTCAATAAACCATCTAAAAATCTTTTTATGATTACATTTATAGAATGAGATATAGAATACCTACATATTGGGATGAAGTTGGTGAACACATGTATTTGTGACATAAAATGGTTGAGTAAATGGTATAACAGACTAACATAATTAAATAAAACATCATGGTTTAAAGAGTATATAAAAGAGTAATGTTGAAAATTGTTGATTATCCATGGAGTTTGAGTTTGGGGTTAAATTTTATCTCTATATATCTCTATGTAAGATATTAAAGATATTTTAGAATAATGAAAAGTTATTCATAAGTTATATTAGTCCCTTTGAGATTCTTGATTTAATTAGAGTTGTGAATTATCGGATAACACTCCCACAAAATCATTTCTCAAGAACATAACTATTGGAATCCTCATGTGTTAATCATGTTTTAATGATATCGAATTGTATACAATCTGTAAATATAGATAATCTCATTTAATCTCTGTAAAATCAGGTGTACAAATGATTAGTTTCTTTAATATTTAAATAAACCTATCCAAGATCTTAAGTGATATGTTTAATGATTGTAAACTATTTTGAGTCTGTGTAATAATGGATTTCCATGATAAATGATTAAGTCTAATCCATTCTATAAATATCACTATTTATATATTTATACAGATATCTGGATAAGTCTGGCAAACTGTGAGTCTTCCACTAGTTATGTTTTTCTGGAAAAGGAACCGGACACCGTAACCAGACACCGTGACCAGACACTGTAACCAGACTCTGTAACCAGACACCGTGACCAGACACCATGACCCAAACACGGTGACCTAGACACCGTTACCTAGACACCATGACCAGACACCATGACCATCCAAACATTGTGACCATCTAGATACTGTGACCATCTAGACACCATGACTATCCAGACACTGTGACCATCCAGACACCATGATCATGCACTGTGATCAAACACCACATCTGTGCTACCAGTTTCTGATCTCTCATAACTGTCTCACCACTCAATAAAAAATTATAATTCACTATTCCAAGGGACACTGTGTAACAGCCCAAGATTTTATAAAAAAATATTCTTTTTAATTTTATTAATGTCTTGTGTTGTACGCTACACCAAAAGGAGCTTGCACAACACACATCCTTGACTTGACTTGCATTACACGCAATCGCGACCTTCCTCGATAGCGTGTGTAGTACGCAATACCGAGTTTCACTAAACAACGATATGCTATAAAAATATTATTAAAACTAGCCGTTATGAATAGTAATAACCACTTTTTGAAATCCAGTAAATTTTATTTTTCAAAATGAACTTTATTTTTGGATTCGGAGTATCGAATTTAGCCTAAGGTGAAATTTTGGTACTTTTCGGATAACTTTCATATTCTGATGAATAGTGAAAATTACTAAATTATAATTAAAAACAACTTTTTTAATCGAAATAATTAATAGTGATAAATCATTAATTTGAGTGGTTTCAAAGTATATTTAGAATATATTTTTACAATTTAATACAATGTTGGTCATTGGATGTAGTTTCACATTTAAACTAGACATAAACAAGTGTCAATCTTTTGATAGATATTGTTTCTTAAAAACACGCTATTTGTTTTAACAGCGGGATTTAATTATAAAATTAATTAATGCAACTTTTATGTTATGAATTTGGTAAAATAGACTTCATTTTTGAATTCGGAATATTAAATATAGCTTGGGATGAAATTTTGGCATTGTTCTGAAAAACATCAATTTTTGATGAATAGTGAAACTACTAAGTGGTAGGTTAAAAACTGAATTTTGCATAAAACTTAATTTTACCGCTTCTGTGAATGGAATTTCGAAAATCCGAGAGGCACGGTTAATATCAAGGACTAAAATGTGGTTCAATGAGATGAAAATAATATTTTGGTGAATAGTAACTTTTTACTTTTTTTACCACGGTTAATAGTAAATAAGGTAACTAAGGGTAAATATGATATTAATATTACCCTAACACATGTCCTAATTCTATTGGACAAGTGTAATTCGACCAAAAACAAACTTAGGAATAAAATATGACCATTTAGGCCCACTTGGATTAGATTAGGACATTTATTATTAATTTATTTAAAGAAGGGTTAAAATAGCAAAAATCAAAGTTTAATAAGTAAATCATTTTTAATATGGGGTTATGCATAAGATAAATTCGATTGTAAATATTCATTAGAAAGCTAAAAAGATTTCCTACATGATGGTATTTTATTTGTAATTTTTAGACATCAAATAATTTAATTTATTTATGACACAACGATGATGCAGTAATTATCTTATTAATGAAATATTGACATAATTGATGTTATAAACACCAAAATAAATATAATTTGAAACTTTTTATGAATTCCACTAATTTTCTAGGTTACTATGATATATTAATGTGGATTTAATCAACTTGGTTCGAACATTTAATTCTGTTATGACTTTCACAAAAATCATATATCAAATAGTGTCAAAATTGACACAAAATAGTTTTTAAATCAAATATTATATTATTAATTGTTATTTTATTCCTAAAAATCTAAGGTTCGGCCAAATGACTTAGGGAAGGATATATATATTAATAATAAACAATTTGGGGTTCGTTTGGCATGTTATAGTAAGTGTATTAACCATATAGTGAAAGAAAACAAAAAGACACGGTAAATGTTAAATTATTTAACTTAGAGTTAAATCTAATTGATAAGGTTAAAATAATATCCTAAACTTGTCTAAATTCTATTGGTTGATAGGATTTCGACCCATCCCCACTTTAGCTTCTAAATAAGACCCTTTGGAACCATTATAAACCGATTTTGACTTTAATATAAAATAATATTTTGAGATATTCCTAAGGTGCCCCTCTCCTCCCCTATAAAAGGACACCTCCTCCCCCTCCTCCTCACACCAATTTGAGCACTCAAGCTCGGCCAACCCCTGCCAAAATCTCTTCTCCACTTCCCTAGCAACATCCTAGAGGTTCTGGTCTTCCTCAAAGACCAATTCCAGTGCCCTAAGAAGAGGTCTCAAAGAGGCACTTCAAAGAAGAGGTAATTACCGTTACCAATTCTTTCATCTTTATTTCTTCTTCCACTTCTTCTTCTTAGGTTGTTTCATTATGAAGTAATAACATCAGTATCAATAATATACTGATATGTTATTATAAGTATGAAACAACCCTATTTCACCATCTATCCATCCTACGGAAAAAGAAATCACCGCGCGTGCGTACGTACGGAATACCGTCTCCACGCCGTGGTGTAATCTATTTTCCACCACCACCTTACATGGATGGGTATAATGGTGTAAAGAATAACTATACATAGTTATTACAACATCATATTTATTCTGATATATTGTATAATCCACTCCAATTCAATTCAATATTTATAGAAATGATATCATCGCTCGTGCGTACGTACGGACTACCGTCTCCACGACGCGATGAGATTCATTCTCCATGTTAACCATTTAAGAATGATTATAATGTATATATAAGAAATAATAATGAAATATATGACATTATAAAGCTACTGGATTTATGTATATATATACATATGTATGTAATCTACTTACTTCCATTTCAAGACAATAAGGAAAGGAAAACAGCGTTCATGCGTACGTACGGACTACCGTCTCCATGAACGGTGTTTTTCATTTTATTTATCTACCTATTATATATATATATATACTGAATATAAATCATATTTTATATTCTGGAAGTATGTAAATAATGATATAAGTAATAATGATGTCAAGAACAACAAGTCAAAACACCTACGATAAATGAAACGATTTTACCCAAAACGCTTCTTTAACATGGAGTTTACAAAAGAACGGGTAATATAATGTCATAAGTGAACCATATATGATATCATAACAATGAATATGATTCCGTAATAAGTCAATAACATGATTTAAATCATTATACAGGAGGTTCGGACACTTACAAAGCAAGTCGGACCTAAGGTAAGGGAAATATCACAATCTCATTTTTATCCGAGATTGTTTATTCGTAAGTATTTACTGGGGTGTATTTTATCATCCACATCCATGTTTCATCAATATGTAATATTATTTCCATCCACCTACAATTTTTTAAATCCATTTTTTTACCCTTCGATGAGTTTTTAGTAATATGTATGAAAGGAATCTTTTGTCGTTTCTCGTACGAGGTACTTTTTGACTTTTCCGAAAAAAAATACGAGAAGAATGTTTTTTTTAACTTAAATGGCACAAACGGATTTTTACGGTTTTATAAAGCCTTATTTTCATGAAGCTTCCTCCAAATAATTTCATGACTATTTTCTATAAAATCTATTTCTTTTAAAATTGCATGATGTTTTGTGAAAAGAAATTGATTTTGAAGAAGAAAGGATATTTTCCTCAAGAATTCATTTCAAGTGTTTTATCAAAATTATTTTCCATATAAGATAACAAAGGGTTCTGTTTCTATCCATATTTTTACATTTATTTGACTATGTTGTGATGGAATTATGTTTATGAATTCCTTTATCTTATATGAATGGTTTTATGATGTCATGTTGTTTAAGAATCCCATTTTTATTACATGGGTTATTCAATGATGTATGATTTATGATTTTGTGGCACACATAAGAATGGTATCATTATGAGATGGGTGGGACCTATATCTCCCTCCAATGCATTGGGTAAAGATTTCATATCTCATGAGATAGACATGGCTGGAATGGTAGGTTATACCGGTTCAGTGAAACAGGACTGAAACGAGGATTACTCGATTCAGAAAGGGACTTTGTCCACTAAGATAGTCTTGGCAATGAGTCTTGACTAACAAGAAATGATTCTCTATGATTATGTGTGTATGCAAAAATGAGTAATGTTTTAAGTAAGGGTTTCATTTTCACTACTATGATTTATCCCATGTTATGAAATTATGCTCTCTTTTGCAGGTTAAGATTTCCAAAAATGTTATGTTCTTATGAAAATTATGTGATTGATATTTCTTTTGTTTACCCTTACTGAGCATTTGAGCTCACCCTTTTATGTTTTCTTTTCCCTAGGATATAAAGAAAGGTTTTAGGTAAAAAAAAAGGAAGATCTTTGTGGGATATTTTGAAGATCTTTCACCAGGATTAGAAGATTACGTTCCGAGTTTCCAAAGACACTAAACTATTACGATCCTTGTGTGTATATTTTTGTTATGTATTAAGTATTCCGCAAAAGTAATGTAATGTTCATGTACGTCAAGCTTCGGGTCTCTACAGTTGGTATCAGAGGAAAGGTTTAGTCAACCTTTGGAAACTAGGATGCGAAAACGTTAGTGAGATCCCTAGAGATATTTCTAAGGTATGTCTAGGGATGTCCCTAGGGATAAGTATACGTATAGGTTATAGTAATAGAATTACGCTAACGATCATAGAATTAAACCTAAGATGTTGGATATTGAAGGTACTCCCCCTTTATTATGTTGTTTTCCCTAGCATGATTTTTGCCTCTCACACTATTCTTTTTGGGTTTTAGACGATGGCTGGAACCCGAAGGAACCGTGTTGATCAATGAAATGGAAAATGCAATGATTGCCCTCCTGAACAAACAAATGTTATGGGAGATGGAGTGAAAAATCTTATTGCTATGCTTACACAAGCTATGAATCATTCTGGACTTCCAAATGAGCAGAGAAGGGAACAATATTCTATTGAGTCCTTCATGAGGCAACGTCCACCTTCTTTCAGTGGGTCTAGTGATCCATTAGTTGCTTAACAATGGATTAGTACTACTGAAAAGATATTTTCAGTTCTTCAATGTTCTGAACATGATAAAGTCATCTTAGCAGTATATCATTTGGAAGGTGAAGCTGATCAATGGTGGAATCTTATCAAGAATACGAGGCCAAGAGATGAAATTGAGTCCATGGAATGGGACGAGTTCAAGAACTTGTTTTTCAGTAAGTACTTCCCTCGTATTCTTCGAACAAAGATGGAGAAAGAGTTTCTTGAACTAAAGCAAAGGGATGATGAATCTGTTGGTACCTATGAAGCAAATTTTACAAGACTTGCAAGGTATGCTTCTGGAATTATCATCCAACCTGAAAGTAAAGTTGATCGATTTTTCAGTGGCTTAAAACCAAGTCTTCGAAGGGCATTAGCTATAAGAGACTTTAGTAGCTATGAAGAAATTGTGCGTTGTGCTATCAAGGTAGAAATGGAAGTTGGTGTTACATATCCATCTCATGGTTTTGATAAGAAACGAAAGATGGAGTTCAAGGAGAAATCTCAGAATAATGGTGAAAAGAAGATGAATGTTTCCTTATGCACAAAGTGTGGAAAGAAGCATGGTGGAGATTGTCTTAAAGGGACTAGAAAATGTTTTAAGTGTGGAAAAGAAGGTCATCGAGCAGCTGAGTGTCGAAGTAATGGAAAAAGGGTTTCTAATGATGTGAATAAAGCAAACACTGCAGAGAACACACCGCCAACACTTCAATGCTTCAAGTGCAAGGAAATGGGGCATTATGCTAATAATTTCCCTAATCCAAGGGTTAGTGATGATCAACATGAGCAACCACTTAAGGCAAAGGAAAAAGGGAAGTCACATGCGATCACTATTGGCGATGCTGAATATGACAACGATGTGGTGGAATGATTAAGTGTTTATGTAATGGGATTCCAAAATAATGTTGTATCTTGGAATATTGGAATATTTATGTATTGGTCTAATGTGGTATTCAAAGTGATTGAGATATTATGCGCATAATGAAGGGAAAACGAGAAAACGAAATGTTTAACAGTATTCATGAGCTCAGGATTGATATAAGGACTAAGTGATATCATGGTTTGAGTATATAGAATTTTGGGGATTTTGGTATGTGGAAAGTGTTAACTTTTAACTGCATTCATGTTTTCACTAAGGTATTAAAGGGAATACACGATTAAGGACTTTGAATGTTTGGAATGTGACCAACAAGACATATCTTATGATATGTGGAGATCAACGACAGTATTAAATCTCTGGTAATCGTTGTCACTATATTATGAGAGTGGACTGCAGTATTATGTATAAGCCTAAAGATTAGACTGGATTATGTTGGACATAAGTTAGTATTGTTTAAGGATAGAAGATTTTTGATATTATTGATGGGATGTTATAGTAACGTAGTTTTAGAAAAAGGGACAACCTGCAGGATGGGCGACAGCCCATCGCTTCGGACAAGGCTGTAGGAATCGAACCCACAACCGAAGTGCGACTGGCCTTTATCGCCAACCACTGGCCTACAGGAAGTCCCTGTTTAGTAGAAACTAGTTTTATTATATTAATCAGCATGATATATGAAGTATAAGTCCATTTTAGGAACCATATATGATTAATCTCACTATAGAATGACTTATGTATATTTAATAACTTTTTCTAACCTTTTGTTTGAGACAGATGGAATGAACAGTCATTCTATCACATGATCTTCTAACACTTCACAAATAACAAATTCAACTTCATTTATTTAAGAGATGAAGTAGAAATTGTTCAAGGCACGAACAACAGTGATATTGTATCAAAATAAAGTAAGTATTTATTCTAATTCAAATTTTCAACTTTAGGGAAATGATCTTGAAAACCAAAAATGTTGTCCTAGTGATCTTATACCGGATGAATCAGATGGTACCTTAGATCGTCACAAATTTATGGAATTGTGATTACTGGATTTTCCATAGCCATGTTCTCTACCACTCTCCATCAGAACATGATGGTTAGATTTCTCTTCCATATCCATATTTTCACCTATGTGGAAACCCAGTGATTAGTTTATTTGGGTAATCGTTACATTTCATACTTTAGTTTTTAAAGCCAAGTTCTGGTATTCCCTTTTACGATGTGGGTTTCTATTAAAGAAACTTTCAAATAGTAAACCATTTATAACCCCGATGAATTTCGAGGGCGAAATTCATTTTAAGGGGGGTAGAATGTAACAGCCCAAGATTTTATAAAAAAATATTCTTTTTAATTTTATTAATGTCTTGTGTTGTACGCTACACCAAAAGGAGCTTGCACAACACACATCCTTGACTTGACTTGCATTACACGCAATCGCGACCTTCCTCGATAGCGTGTGTAGTACGCAATACCGAGTTTCACTAAACAACGATATGCTATAAAAATATTATTAAAACTAGCCGTTATGAATAGTAATAACCACTTTTTGAAATCCAGTAAATTTTATTTTTCAAAATGAACTTTATTTTTGGATTCGGAGTATCGAATTTAGCCTAAGGTGAAATTTTGGTACTTTTCGGATAACTTTCATATTCTGATGAATAGTGAAAATTACTAAATTATAATTAAAAACAACTTTTTTAATCGAAATAATTAATAGTGATAAATCATTAATTTGAGTGGTTTCAAAGTATATTTAGAATATATTTTTACAATTTAATACAATGTTGGTCATTGGATGTAGTTTCACATTTAAACTAGACATAAACAAGTGTCAATCTTTTGATAGATATTGTTTCTTAAAAACACGCTATTTGTTTTAACAGCGGGATTTAATTATAAAATTAATTAATGCAACTTTTATGTTATGAATTTGGTAAAATAGACTTCATTTTTGAATTCGGAATATTAAATATAGCTTGGGATGAAATTTTGGCATTGTTCTGAAAAACATCAATTTTTGATGAATAGTGAAACTACTAAGTGGTAGGTTAAAAACTGAATTTTGCATAAAACTTAATTTTACCGATTCTGTGAATGGAATTTCGAAAATCCGAGAGACACGGTTAATATCAAGGACTAAAATGTGGTTCAATGAGATGAAAATAATATTTTGGTGAATAGTAACTTTTTACTTTTTTTACCACGGTTAATAGTAAATAAGGTAACTAAGGGTAAATATGATATTAATATTACTCTAAAACATGTCCTAATTCTATTGGACAAGTGTAATTCGACCAAAAACAAACTTAGGAATAAAATATGACCATTTAGGACCACTTGGATTAGATTAGGACATTTATTATTAATTTATTTAAAGAAGGGTTAAAATAGCAAAAATCAAAGTTTAATAAGTAAATCATTTTTAATATGGGGTTATGCATAAGATAAATTCGATTGTAAATATTCATTAGAAAGCTAAAAAGATTTCCTACATGATGGTATTTGATTTGTAATTTTTAGACCTCAAATAATTTAATTTATTTAAGACACAACGATGATGCAGTAATTATCTTATTAATGAAATATTGACATAATTGATGTTATAAACACCAAAATAAATATAATTTGAAAATTTTTATGAATTCCACTAATTTTATAGGTTACTATGATATATTAATGTTGATTTAATAAACTTGGTTCGAACATTTAATTCTGTTATGACTTTCACAAAAATCATATATCAAATAGTGTCAAAATCGACACAAAATAGTTTTTAAATCAAATATTATATTATTAATTTTTATTTTATTCCTAAAAATCTAAGGTTCGGCCAAATGACTTAGATAAGGATATATATATTAATAATAAACAATTTGGGGTTCGTTTGGCATGTTATAGTAAGTGTATTAACCATATAGTGAAAGAAAACAAAAAGACACGGTAAATGTTAAATTATTTAACTTAGAGTTAAATCTAATTGATAAGGTTAAAATAATATCCTAAACTTGTCTAAATTATATTGGTTGATAGGATTTCGACCCATCCCCACTTTAGCTTCGAAATAAGACCCTTTGGAACCATTATAAACCGATTTTGACTTTAATATAAAATAATATTTTGAGATATTCCTAAGGTGCCCCTCTCCTCCCCTATAAAAGGACACCTCCTCCCCCTCCTCCTCACACCAATTTGAGCACTCAAGCTCGGCCAACCCCTGCCAAAATCTCTTCTCCACTTCCCTAGCAACATCCTAGAGGTTCTGGTCTTCCTCAAAGACCAATTCTAGTGCCCTAAGAAGAGGTCTCAAAGAGGCACTTCAAAGAAGAGGTAATTACCGTTACCAATTCTTTCATCTTTATTTCTTCTTCCACTTCTTCTTCTTAGGTTGTTTCATTATGAAGTAATAACATCAGTATTACTCATATACTGATATATTATTATAAGTATGAAACAACCCTATTTCACCATCTATCCATCCTACGGAAAAAGAAATCACCGCGCGTGCGTACGTACGGAATACCGTCTCCACGCCGTGGTGTAATCTATTTTCCACCACCACCTTACATGGATGGGTATAATGGTGTAAAGAATAACTATACATAGTTATTACAAAATAATATTGATTCTGATATATTGTATAATACACTCCAATTCAATTCAATATTTATAGAAATGATATCATCGCTCGTGCGTACGTACGGACTACCGTCTCCACGACGCGATGAGATTCATTCTCCATGTTAACCATTTAAGAATGATTATAATGTATATATAAGAAATAATAATGAAATATATGACATTATAAAGCTACTGGATTTATGTATATATATACATATGTATGTAATCTACTTACTTCCATTTCAAGACAATAAGGAAAGGAAAACAGCATTCATGCGTACGTACGGACTACCGTCTCCATGAACGGTGTTTTTCATTTTATTTATCTACCTATTATATATATATATATACTGAATATAAATCATATTTTATATTCTGGAAGTAAGTAAATCATGATATAAGTAATAATGATGTCAAGAACAACAAGTCAAAACACCTACGATAAATGAAACGATTTTACCCAAAACGCTTCTTTAACATGGAGTTTACAAAAGAACGGGTAATATAATGTCATAAGTGAACCATATATGATATCATAACAATGAATATGATTCTGTAATAAGTCAATAACATGATTTAAATCATTATACAGGAGGTTCGGACACTTACAAAGCAAGTCGGACCTAAGGTAAGGGAAATATCACAATCTCATTTTTATCCGAGATTGTTTATTCGTAAGTATTTACTGGGGTGTATTTTATCATCCACATCCATGTTTCATCAATATGTAATATTATTTCCATCCACCTACAATTTTTTAAATCCATTTTTGTACCCTTCGATGAGTTTTTAGTAATATGTATGAAATGAATCTTTTGTCGTTTCTCGTACGAGGTACTTTTTGACTTTTCCGAAAAAAAATACGAGAAGAATGTTTTTTTTAACTTAAATGGCACAAATGGATTTTTACGGTTTTATAAAGCCTTATTTTCATGAAGCTTACTCCAAATAATTTCATGACTATTTTCTATAAAATCTATTTCTTTTAAAATTGCATGATGTTTTGTGAAAAGAAATTGATTTTGAAGAAGAAAGGATATTTTCCTCAAGAATTCATTTCAAGTGTTTTATCAAAATTATTTTCCATATAAGATAACAAAGGGTTCTGTTTCTATCCATATTTTTACATTTATTTGACTATGTTGTGATGGAATTATGTTTATGAATTCCTTTATCTTATATGAATGGTTTTATGATGTCATGTTGTTTAAGAATCCCATTTTTATTACATGGGTTATTCAATGATGTATGATTTATGATTTTGTGGCACACATAAGAATGGTATAATTATGAGATGGGTGGGACCTATATCTCCCTCCAATGCATTGGGTAAAGATTTCATATCTCATGAGATAGACATGGCTGGAATGGTAGGTTATACCGGTTCAGTGAAACAGGACTGAAACGAGGATTACTCGATTCAGAAAGGGACTTTGTCCAATAAGATAGTCTTGGCAATGAGTCTTGACTAACAAGAAATGATTCTCTATGATTATGTGTGTATGCCACAATGAGTAATGTTTTAAGTAAGGGTTTCATTTTCACTACTATGATTTATCCCATGTAATGAAATTATGCTCTCTTTTGCAGGTTAAGATTTCCAAAAATGTTATGTTCTTATGAAAATTATGTGATTGATATTCCTTTTGTTTACCCTTACTGAGCATTTGAGCTCACCATTTTATGTTTTCTTTTCCCCAGGATATAAAGAAAGGTTTTAGGTAAAAAAAAAGGAAGATCTTTGTGGGAGATTTTGAAGATCTTTCACCAGGATTAGAATATTACGTTCCGAGTTTCCAAAGACACTAAACTATTACGATCCTTGTGTGTATATTTTTGTTATGTATTAAGTATTCCTCAAAAGTAATGTAATGTTCATGTACGTCAAGCTTCGGGTCTCTACACACTGTTTCATGGAGACGCTATTTCCAGACATATTATGACACCATTTCTTAATTTTTTTTATTTTTCAATTTAATTTCTAACTATCTCATTTGAAGCATTTATATTCCCTGATATAATTATTGTTTTTTGTTGACATATCACATGATTGTATGAGGTATAACGTGCATAATAAATGAATCCTTTCAGATCCAACACATGAATTCTAAGAATATAAATATCATCGTGTCCACAAGAAAAAGTTGGCGAAAATAAGGACAATAGAAAAACAAGTGTGCACGCAATAACAAAGAAGCATGAGAATTCATGAAAGAAGAACTGATACATGAAACCCGAAACTACTGAAGAACACACAGAGAATACTCAAATTGTATAGTTTAGAACATTGTCGGACCATAAACTCCATGAAGACCATTAGGTAGATCTATCTGAATTTAGATACTCGGTTTTCTACAAGACGACTCGATTTGTATATCTACTTAATCTTAGAAGTCCAGAGCTACATAGACTAACACTTAGAGCACTTCTAACCTTATATCATCATTTTTTCTCTATTTTGTATTATATTTTATCTTTCAAGCAGTGTGTGTGTGTGTGTCTGTATAAAAACATGAATTGTCTTCTTCATTAAACTAAAGTATACAAGATATCTGTTCTCGTACATCTTTCTACACTTGTGCATTACCACAGATAAGTGTGGTAGAGTTACTTGTGTGATCTGTTAGTTTATACACATGCAGAACTGTGGAAGAGGTCGTGTGACCTGGACAATCATGTGTACTTTTGTTAACCCCAATACAAGGTGTGGATCAAGTTTATTCATATAAAATGTATGGTGTCAAGTGATCACCAAGTGGAGTGGATTAGGTTTCAGTTTGAGACTGAACAACTTGTTTTATATCCACTGTGCTATTAAATTTAATTTTCTTTGTGTTACTGTTTAATTCAGAAATCACTAAATTTACTTCGATAGTTAATCTTGGAATGTGATTATAATTTTTTTTACTTATTATAAAATCTTCAAAAGTAATGTTAATAAGTGATATTAATATTACTGAAAATTAATCAATCTTATATGAAGTTATTTAAACTGTAAAACCTTTATAACTGTATTACTTTGATTAACTGTGTTGTATTTAAAATTATCGAGGAACACTTTTAAGAATACTTTTTAAACAGAAGTTTTTATAGATACTCAAATCATCCCCCTCTTGAGTACTCTAAACCAACCAACATTTGGTATCATAGGTTTGTTTATTAAGACTCTGTTTTTGACCATATTCAACTGTGATTTTAAATGTACTTTAAAGATCTGTAAAATTATGTTAATTCAAAATTCATTTCTCTTTAAAAGAATTTATTTATTCTGCATAATATTTTGGAAGGTTCTTTATGAAAAAGAAACCATTATTTAATGGAAACAATTATGCTCAATGGAAAATTAAAATTAAAATGAATTTAGAATGTATGAGTTTTGAAATCTGGTCTTCAATTATATATAAATATAAGATTACTACTACTGATAGATTCAGTTGATATGATCCAACAAATACTGCCTATAATAACAATTAAAAATCAATGAATGATTCATATTTCTCTTTAGGAGATGAGTAATTTAATAGAATATCTTCATGTAAAACAACCGATGAAATTTGGGATATTTATTCATTTTCACATGAAGTAACTTCTAGTGTGAAAGAATTGAGACATAATACTTATAAGATAAAATATGGTAACTTTAAAATGAAACCCGATGAGCATATTTTTGACATGTATCTCAGGTTCAATGAAACTTTCAACACAAGGATTTATATTGGAAGAGAAGTCACTTCCAAAGGACAAATTAGGAGGATTCTAAGATGCCTACCTGACATATGGAGTGGAACCTTTATCTCTATTAGAGTGTCATGTGAAATTAGAAAGCTACCTGCAAAAAAACTCATTGAAAACTGATGATGTATGAAGAGTAGTTGAATGTAAACAAGGAATATGAAGATGAACCCAAATGAAAATCAGTTTCATTCAAGACCACCACCACTAAACACAAAGAGAAAGGGAAATTGGAAGTTTTTGTAGAATGTTTTAGCAGTGAACAACCATCACCTGACAGTAATGAGGATGTGGATCAATTATCTAAAAGGTTTATGAGATTTTAAAAGAAGAATACCTTTTTTAGAAATCATAAACATTAAGGGAAGATATGATCCAAAAGGAAGTTGGAAGGAAGGTTTGAAAAGAAGTGACAAGACTAATGAGATTTTTTACTGTGATTGTAAGAGAAAGGAACATATCACGGATAATTGTACCAAGGTCATGTACAAAATGAAATATGAGGAAAAAGATAGAATGTATTAAAAGGCAACGAATGAAACATGGAGTGCTTCTGAGTATATTTCAAGTGACTCAGAATCTTTACATGATGAACTAACTAACAATGCCAATATGTGTTTTATGAAAAAAACATATAAGGTGACACTGGAATCAATTGAAAAAAATTCCTATTATTCTAGAGATGATATTAGCACTAAAAATATTTCCAATGAATAAATGATTGAGCATTTTAATATGTTGGAAGAGACATGAAATGAACTAAAAGATAAATACAAGTCTTTAAAGAAATATAATGCTCTTACCTCAACTATTAAAACTAAACTTAGTGTTGAAAGGGACACAAATTCTCAATTACTCAAAGAAAATTTTGAACTAAAGCTATCTAATAAAAAATAAAAGAAGTATCTTTAACAGTTTAATAATGGTAAATATACCTTGGTAAAGATTCTAGGTAAATAGATTGCTCCTAAATATACTACTATCATTTCCTATCTACTTGGTAAAAGAAATTTTGGAATAACTAATTTTTTTTAAGTCTAGGACATACAACATTTCTCTTACTTCTAAAAAAAATTCAGCTAGTTCAAGTGAGGATACACTCTCTACTGTTTCAATCTTTTTTGGACCAAATATAGTTTACATTTCAAGTACATTACATAATGCTTATTTTAAACCTATGAGGAAGATATGGTTTCCTAAGGCACTAGTCACTAATATTACTAGACCAAAACAAGTATGGATACCAAAATCTGTTTTTATCTGACTATTTTGTAGGAATGATTTTTAAAGAGTTCCTATAAAATCTTATGGTACTTGGATAGTTGGTGTTTGAGACACATCATAGTAGACTATTCAAGATTCATGAATGTAATAAAAATTGATGGAGGACATGTCACCATTGGTGGAAATTCCAAAAGAAAGATTATTGGCCTTGGCCAAATTGGTAAGTCTAACATAGTTTTAATTTCCAAATTACTTATTGTTAATGGATTGAAATATAATATGCTTTGTATATCAAAACTACGTGATGATGGATTTCATGTCAAATTTGAAAATGATGCTTCCAATGTTATTAATTCTAAAAATGAATTTGTGTTTTCTACATTACGAAAAGAAAATGTTTACTCTGTTAACATATAATCTTTAGTTTCTAAAAATTCTTCATGTTTATGTGTATTTCACAAAGAATCATGCCTTTGACATAAGATACTGGGAAACTGTAATATTCAATCCATTATAATGTTAACTAGAAAACGCTTAGTCCAAGAGCAAACCAAACTTTAGTTTCCAAATGATAAAGTGTATAATCCTTGTCAAAAAGAAATGAAAAAAAAAATCCTTCAAACCAAAGAATGAAGTGCCAACTTCTCATCTTCTATAATTGGTTCACATGGATTTTTTTGGATCATCTTGAGTTTCTAGTTTCAATGGGAAGCACTTTTTTTATGTTCTTATAGATGAATTTTCTAGGTATACTTGGGCTTTTCTTTTGGCTCACAAAAGTAATGTATTCTCTCATTTTACCAAATATGACAAAATTATAGAAAATATTAGTGGAAATAAAATTAAATACATAAGATGTGTCCATGGTAGTGAGTTTTAGAATCAATATTTTGAATCATTTTGTTCACAAAATGGAAAGAGCCATTATTTCTTGGCCCCAAGAACACCTCAACAGAATGGAGTTTTAGAAAGAAGAAAT
This sequence comes from Viscum album, assembly GCA_963277665.1. Classification (NCBI taxonomy): domain Eukaryota; kingdom Viridiplantae; phylum Streptophyta; class Magnoliopsida; order Santalales; family Viscaceae; genus Viscum; species Viscum album. Next base: position 73,839,979 of record OY728166.1, on the reverse strand, counting down.
AGAACCCTACAAGTGGTTGCCAGAACCATGCTTAGTGAATATTTCTTACCTATTTATTTTGGGTTTGAAGATGTAAATATAGAAATCTATATAATCAATAGAGTGGTGATTAGAAATATTGTTAAAAGAACCCCATATGAGTTGTGGAATTATAGAAAACCCAGAGTTAGTTACTTCAATGTTTTTTCTTACAATATCTATATCCTTAATACTAATGAAAATCTTGATGAAATTTCATCCATTAGTGATGAAGGAATATTTTTAGGATATTCAATATCTAGTAAAGACAATAGAGTGTTAATAAAAGAACTAAATGTGTGTAAGAATCTACCCATGTAAGATTTGATGAAACATATCCACATGAGCCTAAGACCACTCTAGATAACCTGTAGGATGATCTAGACATTAATTAAAAATCCTCTATCCATCCTGTAATGGAATCTGTGAAAACATCCCATTCTCGAATGTTCTTAGATTCTGGTCAAAATGAACCTGACCTTGTTGAAGAACCAGAAATCACCAGCCTTTTTTTTCTAGAGCTGTTATAACTTTTAAGAACGATCCTTTTGATTCTGCTATAGGAGACATAAATAAAAGCACTCAAACTAGATATTCTATTAGAAATCAGGTTGAACATCATGTTTTCTCGTCACAACATGAACCTAAAAATATTAATGATCCAATCAATGATGAATTTGAGGTGATGGATATCTAAGAAGAACTTAATTATTTTCAAAGGAAAAATGTTTGGAAACTTGTTGATAGACCCAAAGATACATTCACCATATGAACTAAATGGTTGTTTAGAAATAAGATTGATAAGGATGGTAATACAGTTAGAAACAAGTCTTGATTTCTTGCACAAGGATATAGTCTAGAATAAAGAAATGTATATGAAGAGACCTTTTCACCAGTAGCTAGACATTAAGCCATCAATATTCTCCTTGCTTATGCAACACATCTGAATTTCAAAAAATATCAAATGGATGTAAAAAGTGAATTTATAAATGGGTATATAGTTGAGGATGTCTTTGTTGAGAAACCCCTTCGTTTTACAAACCCTCATTTTCCAAGACATATTTTTAAAATATCAAAATCTTTATACGGTTTAAAACATGATCCAAGTGATTGGTGTGATAAAATGAGTATATTTCTTATTTCCAAAGGTTTTACAAAATGAATAGATGATCCTAACATTTTTATAAAATAAAATTCAAATGATTTTATAGTAGTTAAAATTATTATTGATGACATTATCTTTGGATCTTCTAAAAATCATTATGTATTGAATTTTCTAAAATGATGCAAAATGAACTTGAAATGAGTTTAATGGGTGAACTCAAATTTATTCATGGATTTCAAATTATTCAAATTAAATATGGAATTATTTTAAATCAATGAAAATATACTAGAGATCTTCTAAAACATATTGGAATGGGTAGAACTAAAATTAGTGACACCCCAATGAGTACTACTTGTAAGTTGGATCTTGATGAAAATGGGAAATCTGTTGATCAAACCACTTGTATTGGAATGATTGGAAGCTTAATATACTTAACTGCTGGCCGACCTGACATTATGTTTTGGGTGTGTATGTGTGATGATTTTCAAGGAAATCCTAAGGAATCTCATTTAAATTATGTTAAGAGAATACTCAAATACCTCAAGCACACACCCAATCTAGGACTGTTCTATCCCAGAGGTCAATCATTTGAGTTAGTGAGTTATTTTGATACTGACTTCAGTGGTTGTAAGTTAGATTGAAAAATAACCTCTAGAACCTATCACTTGTTAGGAAACTCAATAGTATCATGGTGTAGTATGAAACAGAACTATGTTTCATTATCTACTGCAGAATCTGAATACATAGCTACTGGTATTTGTTGTGAAAACATTTTTTGGATGAAACAGACATTCATAGATTATGGATATCAATTCAGATTTGTACTTATAAATTGTGACAATACAAGTTATATTAACATCTCAAAAAATCCTTTTTCACACTTAGGACAAAACATATTGATGTAAGACATCAATTTTTGAGAGTTCATTATCAAAAAGGTGACATAACTTTGAAATTAATTGGAACTGAATATCAGATTGCTGATATATTCATAAAACTTTTAAATTCTGAAATAATAGATTACATCATACATGAATTGGGAATGATAAGTCTTAAATAGTAAGTGTACAGTTTCACAGCTTACTATTTCATGTTTATGGTATCACAATTATTCTCTCCCTCTATCATTGTATGGAACCTACAATATCAAACAATATGGTAACACTGTTTTGAAATCACATGGTTACGGTCTCTCCGTGAAATCTAGTTACAGTCTCACCGTGAAATCCAGTTACATTCTCACCATGAAAGTAGATTATGGTATCACCATAAAGATGCTTTAGGGTTTTATTTTATAACCTGTATCTTGGTAATTAATTATTTTACACTTTCAATTTACCACATTTTTTATCATGTGATGCTTGATATACCTAAATGATTAAAACTAAAGAAGTTTTAACCTTTCTTCACTCCAGATCTCTTCTCTCAAATCGTAACCCCTCTCTCAACCCTTCGGTTTTTTTTCTATCTCTCTCTCTCTCTCTAAATGTCATTGAATGCCCAGGATGAAACACCTATCTTCATAAACTCTGGAGAAGCACAGTTTAAATAATTAGTTGAAAATAGCACCAAAGTTATCACCCAAAGGTCTTCTATATCTGAATTTCGTAGACATAATTTTATTACCAAAAAAAGATATTCCCTAAGTGTCTTCTATCATGTAAGTATTTTTTATTGAAAGTGATAAAAGAGAAAGGATGGATGGATTGGATTAGAAAGGAGGATTGGCCTATTTATTCAAAATCAGTTCCAAATTTTTATCACTAGGTTCAATTTTTTTTGATTCAGAAGATATCTATGTTGTGAGAAGCTAAATCAATGGACAGAGATTCTTGTTTTCTTTGAGGTTATAGGATTCATGCCTTAGGATACCTCATGAGTGTATTCGTGTGGACTACCAGAGAGGACCTCCACCTACATGTGAGATATTTGTTTTGAAATAATTTTTGGGAAGCTTAACTTGGAATGAAACAAACCAAAGCTCCATAGCTGCTGAGATAGATGGTGAAACTAAGATTCTGTTTAAATTTTTTCAGAATCTGATTAGCCACAGAAAAGGTGATTTTTTACACTCACGTTTTAGGATATATTTGTGATACATCTCATTAAAAATGGACCTAAGATCCACCTATGAAGATAAGTTTTACACCATATGTGTGATTTGAAAAAAACAACCTCCTAGTTATCCTCCATGTTTTATTCAATTCTTATATCAGCAATGAATCTTGCAAAAGGGTTGGTCGGACTAGATGAAGAATCTATTAAGGAACAAAATTTCTGAATTTCTAATAATATAGTAAAGAGAATGAAAATCAGTTAGAATCCATAAAGAAATTCTTGGGAGGAAGATAATGACAGGGTCTACGAAATATTTAATCTGATGGAACACACTTCAAGACATAAGGATATTTCTGATCCTAGTTTGGAACCAGATGAGATTTATTAGTATTATGATGACGAAAAATGGGAAGAGGCTATTGAACCTACAAGAGAAACTGTTCCTATTGAGGAAGACAGTGAATCTTCTCCTCAAGCCTTAATTGAGAAAAAAATACATGTTCCAAAAGATGATTCTATTTTATAAGAACAACCTAATGCTAAAGAAGAATTTGTTTCAAAGGTAAATGAACATGATTTTGTAGAAGGGAATATAGAATAAAATCATTCTGTTGTGAAAGAATATTTTCTTAATGAACACCTAGAGGAACATGTTGTTCATGAAATTACTCCATATGCTTGAGAGGGAATGGAGAAAGCCCTTCTGTTGTCTAAAAAGGAAATGGGTGAGGGTATAAGGAATGAAATGTTGTAAATATATCAAAAATATAAATATATCAATCCTAAGAAATATACACATATTTTGGGCGAGCAGAACCTGAATTTGGAAACTATTGATGTCCCTAATCCCATTTATCCAAGATTAGTGGATACATGGTATAAATTCCAAAGTTGTTTTTATGCAAATGATTTACAAGAAGTCTCTATAAAAGGTATTGATCTGTCTAGTATGTTTCAATTGAAACTAGAATCTACACCTAAAGCTATCTCTTCCAAATATCCCGAGCTTATCTTAGATTCTATCCCTGACCTTTCACAAGAACCTCCAAACATGGTGAATAAGGATGATCTGAAATCATTTGGAGATACACTATTAGTTGGAGCTGAAAAACTCATGAATACCCAACCGACACCTATAACCAATTTGAGTGAAAGATATGTAGCCCTGTTGTTTTAAATGATCATATGGAAGATTTATCGCAATATGATTCATGAGATTCAAGATGTTGAAGATTAGAACAAATAGCTCAGTGATGAATTAAAAACTCTTAGGGGTTGTAGGTTCCAGCTGCAGCGGAAGCATGTTGGTGGGTTTTTCCATCTTTAATTTTAATGTTAAACAACGTTCAATCCGAGATCCACCACGATATAAAATGCCGAATCTTCAGAATAGAACGAATAAAAAAAATAAAAGAAGGGTCCCAGAACCCTTGAGGAGGATCATCATATGTTGATTATAATTAATTTAATTAGTGCATACGAATTACCTCGTTGGAATTCTTTCTTCGTTGATGTGTCCGGTCATGATTCGGTGAACCATCGTTGCGTCATAGAATCCAAGTGTAGGATTCCTCTAGCGGTGATCCACACGTGTGTCACGTATCTCCGGACGTCGCCGAAGGGATCTCCGGGTGCTAGCGCGGATGAACCTTCGCATGTGATATCCGCCTTCGACCGCCTTGATCCGGTGGAGGATCTTGCTCTCAAAACATGAGGGAATTCTTGGTGGAATGGGAATTCTATCTTGGATTGAGAGTATTTCCAAATCCGTTGTGCACAACAATGGCTCTTTAAAATGTTGGGGTTTCAAGGATATTTATAATCTAAATTGAGTTTAATAGAGTTTTGACAATAAATAAATGCATTACGCGGTTTATTTATTTCATTAACTCTTACTGAAAACCCCCATGTCGAATTTTTAATTCCTTGACATGCACCCACACTGGTTATAAAAAATATCATTTAATAAAACAATATTAAATCCTAGAAATCCCAACTAGAAAAACTACACGGCGTGTAATAATTAATACACAGCGTGTACTTGTTTTCCATAAAACTACATGGTGTGTATATTTAATATACACGACATGTACTTTTATTTTCCATTTTTGTCCACCACATTTATTAGACCTTGAGTAATGACTATTTATTTCTTAAATAAATGTAACTGCATTACTCGCTAATAAATATATTATTTCGTCCACAATATATTCTCTCGAATAACTAGTGTCAAAATAAATGTGATGAGAGATCCTTAAATAATTATTAAACCACAGTAGAGAATAATATTTATTTAACTTGTTAAATTAATATTTAACTGAGACACATAGACACACTTAGCGTGTGACCCTCTAGGCCTCCTTCTCAGTGGCATTATGCTGAGCCTGCATAAAGTCCAAGGTTAGCGTCTTGCAACACGCCAAGGCACCCATAGAGAAAGAAGTTAACGCCGCAATGACGTGTCACCTCCTACGAACTCTTACCATGTAATATAATCCCTTTGTCTCGATATCTCCAATCAATAGGGTTGCATGCTAGTACCATCAACCGAGGTGCTTGATTATTCTTTCTTTGACTTCCCGTAATTGAACTTTCCCTTACCTTACCATGGACATGGATTTATTTAGTCTATATCAATTCCATCAAAGGGACTGAGATATCTACTTTCGTTATGTAACAGATGGGACAAATCCATTCTCGCATTATCTATTAATGTGGTATTACTCATGACGCACCCAACGTATCCTACCTCGCTGCGAACAGTGTGTCATCATAGTTTTCATCAATACATCTAAGCGTGTGATTTGTAATACCCATTAATAATAATCTTAAAGTCTAAGGACCAATACACACGTCCGTAGATAGGAACATCCAATGACACTCTGCTCACTGCAACTTCACCCCTTTGATAGAAATCCCTCAAGAGGTGATACTTCCAGAGTATGTGCTTTGTCTGTTGATGTGACCTTGGTTCTTTTGCAAGAGCCACTGCTGCAGTATTATCACAATACAATGTAATGGGATATTTACTGCTAGGCACCACATCAAGCTCCTGGACAAAGTTACAAATCCAGACAGCTTCCTTGGCTGCATCAGAAGCTGCTATATACTCAGACTCCGCTATAGAATCAGCAACAATTGGCTGCTTTGAACTCTTCCAGCTCACAGCTCCTCCATTGAGACGGAAAACATATCCAGATTGCGACTTCAGATCATTATGATCTGTTTGAAAACCGGCATCAACATACCCTCTGATGACAAGCTCCTCATCTCCTCCATACACCAAGAACATATCCTTAGTTCTTCTCATATACTTAAGGATAGTCTTAACAGTAGTCCAATGTTGTTCTCCTGGATCATCTTGATATCTTCCTACCATGCTCAGTGCATAGGCAACATCAAGCCAGGTACATAACATGGCATACATGATGGATCCTATAGCTGAATCGTATGGGATCTTGCTCATCCTATATTTCTCCTATTGTGTCTGGTGACACATTTTCTTAGAAAGATGTAATCCATGTGACAATGGAACCAATCCCCTCATGGATTTTCCATACTAAATATCTTTTGTATCTGGTCAATGTATGTACCCTGACTTAGTCCAAGTAGCCTCTTGGATCTGTCACGAATGATGTTGATCCCAAGAATGTAGGCTGCTTCTCCTAAGTCCTTCATGGAGAAACACTTGTTCAACTTGTCCTTAACTGACTATAAGGCTGGTACGTCGTTTCTAATAAGCGATATGTCATCAACATATACCACTAGGATGACGACGACATTCTGATTAAACTGCTTATAAACACATGGCTCACATTAGTTCTTAATGAAACCAAATTCCTTTATGGCTTCATCAAATCGAATGTTCTATGACCTGGATGCTTGCTTCAATCCATAAATGGATTTCTGCAACTTGAAAACCCATTTGGCTTCACCTGGTGTCACAAACCCTTCAGGATGTGTCATAGAGACATCTTCCTGAAGGTTCCCATTAAGGAATGCAGTTTTGACATCCATCTACCAAATATCGTAGTCATGGTAAGCTACTTTGGCAAGTATGATTCTTATGGATTTAAACATGGCAACTGGCGAGAAGGTTTCATCATAGTCAATTCCTTGACACTATCTGAATCCACTAGCCTTGCATTATAGGTTCTAACTTGACCTTCCATATCAAGCTTTCTTTTCAATACCCATTTGCATCAAAGAGGCTTTACATCAACTGGCTCATTGACCAGAACCCAAACTTGGTTCTGATACATGGAATCCATCTCAGAATTCATAGCTTCTAGCCATCTTGTAGCTTCTGAGATTTCTACTACATCCTTTTAGGAGATAGGTTCATCATTGTCCAACAATAATGATTCACCATCCTCAGTGACTAGGAAACCCAATCTCTCTGGTTCCCTTACCTCTCTTGAGCTCCTACGCAGTACTTGTGTTTCTAGAACCTCTTCCACGGGGACCTGTGGAACTTATTCCTGTACCAACTACAGTGTATCTTGAGCATTAACTTCGTGGAAGACAATCTTGCTACCACTATCCTTCATGAGGATGTGCCCCCTCTCAAGAATGGCGGCTTTTCTGGCGATAGTCACTTTCATGTCTTGAGGGCCATATAGGCAATATCCTTTCGTTTCCTTGGTATATCCTATAAAGATACACTTCGTGCCCCGGGGTGCTAGTTTGTTGCCTGAGAAGGCCTTAACAAATTCCTCGCATCCCAATACACGTGTGTGCGACAAAGTGGGTTTCCTTTCATTCCATAACTCGGATGGAATTCCATTTTCCGCCTCAGTTGGTACTCGGTTTAATGTGTATGTTTCAGTTTGTAATGCATATCTCCAAAAGGATAATGGAAGATCTGTATGACTCATCATCGACCTCACCATGTCCAACAAGGTGTGGTTCCTACTTTCACTAACAGTATTCCACTGTGGTGTATAAGGAGGAGTGAGCTGAGATAGAATCCCAGACTCCCATAGAAGATCGATGAACTCTTGGTTCAGATATTCTCCACCTCAATCCGATCGAAGCTTCTTAATCTTCTTACCAAGATGATTCTCTACTTCATTCTTGAATTCCTTAAATTTCTCTAAGCACTATGACTTATACCTCATTAAGTAGACATATCCACATCTACTAAAATCATCAGTAAAAGTAATGAAGTAAGAATATCCACCTCTAGCTTCTACTGGAAATGGTCCACACACATCCGTGTGTACCAATCCTATAATCTCTGTGGCCCTTTCACCTTGTCCACCAAAAGGCGACTTGGTCATTTTTCCTTGTAAACAAGCGTGACATCTATCAAGTGGTTTTAGCTCAGTAGAGTCTAAATAGCCATCTTGGTAGAGCTTTGTCAAATGCTTCTCATTCACATGACCAAGGCGGTGATGCCATAATTTGGTGATGTATGAGTCATGTGAGATTGTTTCGTTATCGATTGACAAAATTTTGTTTTCGAAATTCAATACATACAAACCATTATTTAAATGTGCCATACCAAAACATACATTGTTCTTATAAAAGAGACAACCCTTATTTCCAAATTTGAAAACAAATCCATCCATATCCAAACAAGATATATAAATTATGTTCTTGGTAACACTATGCACATAATAACAGTTATGTAAAACCAAAATCATTCGAGTCGGCAATGAGAGGTGGTAGTCTCCAATAGCCAACACAGCCAGCCTTGCGCCATTGGTAGCTCGAAGATCCACCTCTCCTTTGGAGATCTTTCTAAATCTACTTGGTTGATGAATTTGAATATAGATGTGAGCCCCACAAGCTGTATCTAATACCCAATGTGTAGAAATAGAAAGATTTCACTCGATAACAAATGCACATTTAGCATCCCCACACTTCTGGGTGCAGTTCCTCTTCCATTGGCCCTTCTTTCCACATGCAAAACACACTGCCTCCTATTCCTTGGCCTACCACTAGATCTTCCCCTTCTTGGAGGGATGGTGTTCGGGGGGCTTTAGACCGTTTATAAGTCTTTGGCCCCTTTTCCATGTCCTTCCATTTCTTGTTCACCATAAGGACTACGGGTTTGTCACACCCCATGTATTTATCTACCTGGAGAATCAAGGTCAGAAGCTCCGATAGACTCTTCTCATTTCCGCTCATGTTATAGTTAACAATGAAGATAGAGAAGTTCTTGGGTAGTGATGATAGGATGAGATCTTTACGCAACTCATCTGGGAATTTAATCCCTAAGATGTCCGAGCATTCAATGTATCCAATAATAATGACTACATGAGGCCCAGCTGGTGCAGAATCTCCATGCTTCGTGGTTAATAAAGCATTGGAGATCTCATACCTCTCCTGTCTCGTCTTCTCTTGGTATAGATCTTTAAGGTGAGACATCATGCTATACGCGTCCAAGTTTTCATGTTTCTTCAAGAGCTCACTAGACATGGCCCATATCATGAAACACTGGACATCTGTGGCATCATCCATGTGTTTCATGTAGTGAGATAATTCTGCATCACTAGACTCTTTCCTAGGCGCAACTGGAATAGGCTCTTCCAGCACATATAATTTCCTTTCGTGGTGAAGGACGATGCGTAAACGCCTCTGCCACTCTTGGAAATTGGTGCCGGTGAGAAGGTTTTCTTTTTATAGTATGGTTCATAATGATATGTTTGAAGTCATTTTCTTTCCATTTCTAAAAATTAAGATGAGCAAAGGTTTATTACTTTATTACAAAATTTGAGACAAATAAATAAATTAATACATATTAGTCTCCCACTATTTTATCGAAATCCAATAGCCCTTACTATTGACTTCAGAATGTCTTGTTGTGTGAATATTCTAGTGGAAAGGATCTATATTTCCCTTCTCATTACCCCAACTAGGGTTGGTCAAGCAACTTAAAGGGTTAGGCATTCAAATTTCCAACTGCATTAACTCGCAACTCCTTGATCTGCTGAGTGGACTCCCCAATCCTAAAATCCTTTTTGGATTTCCTCAACCTTTGCCTCTTGGTCACACCAAGTCCTGCTATGGCAGTCAACCCTTGATGCGAACCAAGTCAAGTCAACCCAAAACCTCGAATTAGAATTCCCCTATAATTGAAAGCACCCCAACTAGGGTTGGTCAAGCACTTTGAACTATGATTCGATTCTAACCATGATTATGGAAGGCTATGCCAAATTAATATTTATTTTGAGGGATTTTATCCTTATACATAAATTTTCATTTTATTATCTTTGATTACAAGCTTGTTAATATTAAGTGGGATATACATAAGTGATTAACCATGTCTAAGATAATATTTACGTATAAGCAGGTTTTGTTTTAGTTTTATCTTACATGCTCGTTTAATTCATTAATTGTGTGATCGTGACAACACACCCACAAAAAATAAACCATTCAACTGACAGAAATAAAATAAATGGTATGATCAAGATCTTTTCTATTGGTTAGTTTATCTAGTGGTTGATAAACTAACCCAAGACCTAGGGGAGAAACACCTTGAACCTTTCGGGTTCGTGTTTACAACTTTCCACATGTCCACCTTTGTATCTCCTTGGATTGGTTTCACCTTGCCTCCTGACTTGAGCCGCCTCCACTAGCTTGGGAGCTCCATCCATTACATATGAATTTATCTCACACGCAGGTGAGAGGTAAAAGGGGTTTTTATATAAAATAATCCTTGGGCGCGCAGGACCTACATATTAATGAGGAGATGGCTCACAACCCAACAAATTTAATTTAAACAAATTAAAAGAAACCATTCAGATACAAAGGTATCGGTCTATCTCATGATCATCCATACATGCAATGATATTTACACATAAATAAAACTAGCATTCAATTCATTAATCATTCTTGTTTAAGATAAATCACACTCGGATCAATTAATTATCTTTAATTAATCAATCCTTTTATCTTAAATCCCTTTTCTGAATTTCCTTGAGATTCTCATCCATCATTATTTTAAACAAATAAATTCATTTGAAATTATTCTTGTACATAACTTGTACCTTGGAGGAAACCCGGTGAATTCCCATTTATTATGCAAATGTTAAATTAAAGACATATATATAAAACACTTATCACGTGTTGTGCCACAGCATTACGCCTGCACCATGGTACACGTATCAAGGGTTTGTATAATATAATAATAAATTTTAATAAATCTGCGTAATTTGGGTGAGTACACGGCGTGTAGTTCTGAGTACACGACGTGTACTTTTCTTCACTGTCCATCCGAAGTACACGCCCGGGGACAGGGCGTGTTAATGTACTTTAGAAATTTTTGGAGTACATAGCGTGTACATTGGGACACACACCGTGTAGTTTCCGCATTACACGGTTTCCAGCCGTGCAGGCCGTGTACGGAGTACATGACCCAACCCTAACCTAAAGGGACTACACACCATGTTCATTGAACCACAAGACATGTATTCCGGAAACCGTGTGCCACCTGCATCTGGTCAACACACGGTGTCTTAAATTCTTAGAAAGAATCCAATACATGGCCTGATTTGGCGGATCAGTCAATGCATTGAACCTAGACTACATGGAGTGTACATCCGAATACACACCGTGTATTCTAGTGTTATACAGATAGAAACGTTTGACTCCTCCGGATGAGTTCCTCTATTTTATTTTAATCGAAATTAATAGAAAAAATTGTTTCTGTGAGGTGAACGAGAAACGAGGGAGGAGGAATAGATCTCAATATTCAGATTTCCAGAATGATTAAAATTTAATTGAAATAACTAAATTATTAAATTTGTAAATTACCAACAAAAAACAAAATAATAATAATCAACGATATGACCCCTCTGATACCACTTGTAGGTTTCGGATGCTGCTGTAGCGCGTTGGTGGGTTTTCCTAACTTTAATTTTAACGTTAAACAACGTTCAATCTGAGATCTGTCACGATATAAAATGCTGAATCTTCACAATAAAACAATGAATGAAAAGAAAAGAAGAGTCCTAGAACCCTTGAGGAGGATCATCATATGTTGATTATAATTAATTTAATTAATGCATAAGAATTACCTCGTTGGAATTCTTTCTTTTTTGATGTGTCCGGTCACGATTCGGTGAACCGTCGTTGTGTCTTAGAATCCAAGTGTAGGATTCCTCTAGAGGTGATCCACATGTGTGTCACGTATCTCCGGACGTCGTCGAAGGGATCTCCGGGTGCTAGCGCGGAAGAACCTTCACTTGCGATGTCTGCCTTCGACCGCCTTGATCCGGTGGAGGATCTTGCTCTCGTAACTTGAGGGCATTCTTGGTGGAAAAGAGAATTTTCTCTTGGCTTGAGTGTATTTCCAAATCTGTTGTGCACAATAATGGCTCTTTAAAATTTTGGGGTTGCGAGGATATTTATAATCATGTTTGAGGTTAATAGAGTTATGACAATAAATAAACGCGTTACGCGTTTTATTTATTTCATTAACTCTTATTGAAAACCCCCATGTCGAAATATTAATTCCTTGACATGCACCCACACTGATTATGATAAATATCATTTAATAAAACAATATTAAATCCTCAAAATCCCAACTGGAAAAACTACACGGCGTGTAATAATTAATACACAGCGTGTACTTGTTTTCCATAAAACTACACGGCATGTATATTTAATATACATAGCATGTACTTTTATTTTCCATTTTTCTCCACCACATTTATTAGACCTTGAGTAATGACTATTTAATTCTTAAATAAATGTAACTGCATTACTCGCTAATAAATATATTATTTCATCCATAATATTTTCTCTTGAATTACTAGTGTCAAAATGAATGCGATTAGAGATCCTTAAATAATTATATAACCACAGTCAAGAATAATATTTATTTAACTTGTTAAATTAACATTTAACTTAGATACATGGACACACTTAGAGTGTGACCCTATAGGCCTCTTTCTCAGTGGCATTAGGCTGAGCCTGCCTAAAGTACAAGGTTAACATCTAGCAACATGCAAAGGCACCCATAGAAAAAGAATTTAATGCCGCAATGACGTGTCACCTCCTACGAAATCTTACCATGTAATATAATCCCTTTGTCTCGATATCTCCAATCAAGCGTGTTGCATGCTAGTCCCATCAACCCATGTGCTTGATTATTCTTTCTTTGACTTCCCGAAATTGAACATGCCCATACCTTACCATGGCCATGTATTTATTTAGGCTACATCAATTCCATCAAAGGGACTGAGATATCTACTTCCGTTATGGAAAGGAAGGGACAAATCATTTCTCGTATTATCTATTAATGCGGTATTACTCGTGAGGCACCAAATTTATCCTACCTCACTGCGAATAGTGTGTCATCACAGTTTTCTTCAATACATCTAAGTGTGCGAGTTGTAATACCCATTAATAATAATCTTAATGTCTAAGGACCAATACACACATCCGCAGATAGGAACATCCAATGACACTATGAAATGTGGATATCCTACTGGCGGGTCTCGTTCTCATAATATTCTCATGGATATTACCAAGGGCGCACACCATGAGAAGGTGCCTCAATATTTTATGAGTCCTCACCCCTAATGACCTGTATTATTTGTGTCCCTCAAATAATATCCTCCGACCATAGAACATATATTCAAGAACAGTGTTATGGAACTTCCAGGTTCTCATCATAGCAGGGATCCCCTATGAACCTTTAATGAAACAGTTATGCTTAGGAAATTATCACATGACATGTCACGCAGAAGAACAATCATGATGTGATAAGGATTTTATTTAATGAATAAAGTAAAAAGTAGTTGCTTCTAGTCCACCAACTCTAACAGGGGTGTGGTAGAATATATATAGAGAGCGATGAACTCAATAATAGAAACTATTTATTATCTTGTTGAGGATGTTTTTAGTCAGATTCCATAGGAAATATCCTCCCTAATTCAACCTAATCTCTCTTACTTAGCTGAAAAGGTAACTGAAGGAAACAACTAGATTGTTAAAGAGATGCATGAATTTGTTATTGGCCTAAACAAGTTGATCGATGAGTATATGGGTTGTCTCTAGAATGTTATGAATCAACTGAAATCCCTTAATTAAGGTTTTACTGATTCTCGTACTTCTGGAAAACCATCTCAACCCTCTTTAGACAGTGATCTTCTTAGAACACTAGTCAAAGAAGAACTTCAATCTGTGCTCAGTGGATTTGACAAGGAATCTCTATCTGAAGTTGTCAAGAACAGTGACCGAGTTCTTTATTTGGTGTGAACTCATTCTAAGATTTCCAATGATGATTAGTAAGTAATTTCTAGGAAGGTTGATTTCTAATTCAATCGGATCATCTATAAGAATTACATAACTAACCATATCATGTACCTCGTAGAGAATCTATGAATACCTCTTGTCACTCAAGCTTTCAAAACTCAAGTCCAAAAGCTCAAATATTTCACTCTTTTGTTGGATATGTTTATGGATAATAATGATGACTTTGAAAAATCAATCCAATATGGTGGGGAGATCATTTCTGAATTCATCAATATTTTAAGGCCTTGTCTTCAGGTCTAGAGTACTGCCATTGTCTCTCCTACAACTGCACCCCGTAGATCTGGTTTTCTTACCTTCCTATTCTATTCCCTTGCCGCAAAATTTATGTATGTCTCCCAGGATCTATGTCAGATCAGGCCTATTATCCTTGATCAACAGTTTCCTAGGTCTTACACTGTACCTAACTTGTCCCCTTCGGTTTTTGAAGGACTCACATTACCATATCTATCCACTGGTTCACTCACTTATTCCACTTATACCTCTTTTCCTTTGGCTTCTTCTTCTGATGCTACTAATAAGGGCAAAGAGAAGACAAGCCAGTGCGAAAGAAAAGTGACTAATATCTTTTGATAGGGGTGATTTCTATATTTCTTGTTACTTACTGTTAGTAATGACACTTTTTATCAAATGAATTCTTAACTCCTCTAATATATTATTTTCTTTTCTTTTGTACTCTTTTTGATAATCCTAAAAGGGAGAGAAATATGTATTCTATATTCACATTAAAGAAGAGACACATTACCTAAGAATAAATCACTCACTCACACGATTAGTGATCATAAAAAAGGGGGACACTATTGGACTCCACATGTGTTAATAATGTTTTAATAATCTCAAATTCTATACATTATGTTAAGATTTCTAATCCTATTTAATATATCTAAAATCATGTGTATAGATGATTAGTTTATTTATTCTTTAAATAAACCTATCCAAGATTTTCTGTGATATGTTTGATGATTGTAAACTATTTTGAGTATGGGTACTAATGAATTTCCTTGATAAATTATTATGTCAAATACATTATATGAATATCACTATTTATGTTTGTATACAGATATCTGGATAAGTCTGAGAAACTATAAGTCTTCGATCAGGTATGTTTTTCTGGAAAAGGAACCAAACACTATAACCAACCACCGTGACCCGACACCGTAACTAGACATCGTGACCGGACACTGTAACCATACACCGTGAACTAGACACAGTGACCCAACCACAATGACCCTGACACCGTGACCAGACACTATGACCCAGACATCGTGACCATCTAGACACCATGACCATCGAGACACCATTACCATCGAGACACCATGACCATCCTGACACTGTGACCATCCATACACCGTGATTCGACATAGTGACCAAACACCACATCTTTGCTACCAGTTTTTGATCTCTATAAAACAATTCCATTATAACTGTCTCGCAGCTCAAAGTCAAAGAAGGAGAAACCAATTCAAGGAGACACCGTTTTATGGAGACTCTATTTCCAGATAGACTATGACACAATATCTTAATTTTTTGTTCCTTTTCCAATTTAATTTCTAATGGTCATATTTGATGCTTTTAAATGCTGAGAGATAATTAATGATTCCTTGTAGACATGTCACCTGATAGTACAAGGCCCAAGGTGTAAAATACATGAATTTTTTCGACTCTAACACATGCAATCTATGAATAAAAATAACAATATGGCCACAAGAAAAAGTTGTCGACAATATTGACAACAGAAAAAACAAGTGTGTTCCCAATAACTAAGAAGCGCGAGCATTCATGAAGGAACAACCGATACATGAAACTCGACACTGCTGAAGAACACATGAATCATACTCAAATCCTAGAGTAAATAAATTTTTTGGACCATCAACTCTATGAAGACAATGAGCAAGGTCAAGCTGACTTTCGATACTCTGTTTTCCACAAGAGGACTCTATTTATGCATATTCTTCATCCTAGAAGTCTAGAGATGCATAGACTAACACTCAGAACACTTCTATCCTTATCTTATCATTTTTTCTTATTTGTGTAATATATTTATCATTCGAGAAGTGTGTGTGTCCTTATAAAAACTCGCACTGTCTCTTACAATAAAATAATAGATACCATATATAGATTCTAATAAATCTTATTACACATGTGTATTCCCACAGATAAGTATAGAAGAGGTCCCTATGTGACCTGTTAGTTGATACCAACAAAGAACTGTGGAAGAGGTTGTGTGAGCTATACAGTCTTGTGTACTGTTGTTATCCCCGATCCAGGGTGTCAATCAAATTTATTTATATAAAATTCGTTGGGTAAGTTAATCACCATGTGGAGTGGGTTAGGACTCAGCTTGAGACTGAACAACTTGTTTTATATCCGTTGTGTTGTTTATTTATGTTTTCTCTATTTTAATGTTTAATTTAGAAATCACTAAATTTACATTGATAGTTAATCTTGGAAAAATTTTATAATGTTTTTCCAGATGAGAATAGCTTCCAATGTAATGTTAATAACAAATATTATGATTACTGAGAATTTATCAATCCTATAAGAATTTATTTAAATAGTCAAAACTCCATAACTTTATTACATTGAATAATTAGGCTTTATTTAAATTTATTGTGGAACATTTTTAAGAGAACATTTTAAATAATTTTTTATAGATACTCAATTCACCTCCCCCCTCTTTAGTACTCTACTTTGAAAAACAATAACATATTCCATGTATCCCTCTTGAGGAAGTATACTCGATCACTCAAATTTACTGAATTCAGAGGTGGTACAACTAGAAAATGAACTATATTTTATAGAATAGATGATAATGATCATGGAAACTTGAGAAAATGTTATACATAATAAAAAACTCACCAATTCAAAATAATATGGTGAAACCATAAATATGAAGAGGAAACATGGGAACCAGAGGAATCCATGACGCAGATGTACCCTAACTTATTTTCCCCTTTTTATATAAGAAACCAAATTTAGTGTGAAATTCTATAAGGAAGAGAGAATGTAGAAACTAGATATTTTAAAAAGAAAACATTGTTTGATAGTGTAAAAAACACCAAACACCATGTGTAAACAAACCATGATTACTTAAATATGAATGTTATAACCTAGAAACTAAATTAGATTTCATGATTAGGATTAAATTATATATTAAATATACATAATTTTACTACTAAATATATATGTATTGATAAATTCCTTGGAAATAAGCACTCAATTTTTAATAAATTTATTTCATTTTTAAAAAATACATTTTATCCAATAAATTTTTTGTGAGAAAATATTAGGATTTGTTTTAAAATTTTAAAAAATTTATTTTAAAAAATAAACATCATTTTTGAAATTTTCATATTAAAATTAATTTTGAGTGAAATTTTGGGATTTTTCTGAAATGAATGATTTTATAGTGAATAGTGAAAATTACTAATCTTTCAAATATTGTTATTTCATTTCATTATATTAAATAATTCAAAACTCACATTATATTTGTTATTTGGTATTAAATTAATATATAAACAATTTTATTAATAATAATAAAATAAATTCTCTATTGAACAAGAAAATTTAATGATTTTGGTATAATTTTATTTCTATGCATAAAAATGCAATTCTCTGAAAACTGTTTTTATGTGCAAAAACATTATCTAATTTATTTATGTAACATAACCCCTAAAAAGATAAAATTAACTTAAATTTACATATTATATATCTATTTTTGTTAATATAAATTCATAATATTATGATTTATGGTCATAGAGTCAATATAAAATCATTTACTACTTGAAAAATGAATTTTCTAGAAAAACTCATTTATATCAAATTTTATAGATTTAATTTTAAGTTGTGTTATTCCACTTTTTTTAATTGAATTTGATAATTTCAATTCCATATTTTTAAATTATTATAATTAATATTCTTTAATAAGTTCAACGTAATTTTTTTCATAATTTAATTGAAATTGCATAAATTTATTACCACAGTTAAGATTAAAATGGTTTACCGAGGATTAAACCAAATAGAAGTCTTAAAATGACCCAAGAATAGTCTAATTTATATTTTATATAAAAATATATAGATCATATATCCAATAATATTTTATAATGTCTTATTTTGGTTGCATTTGGTGTTAATAATAAATTTATAAATTTTATTCTTTTCAAAATAATTATTTGTGTACTCTCCCCCACTTATAAAAGAAATCCTTTTCTCCCCGAATCTACGCACTTAAAAATCCTTTTTTACTCCAATAGATACCTAAATAAAATCCATCCATTCCTTTCCATGTTTGATATTATTTTTTATTTACAAAATCCACATAGGAGGGCTATGGGTGAAAACTGAACGTGGTGGAATGAAGAAGATGTAACATTCTTAACTGATCATTATTTATTTATTTTTTAACCTCCATAAAATATTATTCAAAGATGATGATATAATAAAATAATTATATTTCATATAATTATATTTTTTTATATTAATTTCATAACCTACATTCATCTTCTCTTCTATTAAATTGGAATTGAAACCATCATTCGTGTGTATAAAGGACTACCGACTCGCGAACTGTTGTAATCGGCTCTCCTTCATCACTTATCATGAATGTTTTTGTTGATGGATATAATTCAATTATATCATATTAGTTATATTTCTATTATTATTTTCAATTATTTTATAATATATTTTCATACCGTTCATATTATTGAAAGATGATGATGTCATTTGTGTACACATGTGGATTACAACATCCACGTAATGATGTGATATGATCTTCCTTACTACATTACATGTATGAGATATATAAGTTTATTTTATAAAATAATTTGATATTTATGCTATAATTTTCATTTTAGGAAGAAAAAATAACAGTTAACTATTTTTAATCATGATTGATGGAAAATGGAAACACTACTCATGTGTAAATATGGCCTATCATCTCCATGATCATAACACAGTTCATTTGTAATAACCATATTTTATTAATGGTTTTAAAATTAAAATTATTTTATAAAATTGTGAATTATTTTATTATTAATATTTTTGGGATGATGAAATAACAATCTAATTTACCTTAGTAAACTATCCAAGGTGATTTGTGAAATTTAAGCTGAATATCATCAAAACACTAGACATGAACCTAAATGAATAATTAATTGAAAAAAATAAAAAAATAAAAAAATAATTAAATAATAATAATGAAATATTTATTACTCCAGTAAATAATTAAAAAAAGTAATTTATTCAGGAATATAAATAAAAAATGTGATGACTCAGAACCAATATTAGGAGTCTCTATAAACCACCATTTTCTTCAGGTTTTGACCTTTCATTTTCAAACTCAATTTATCTCTTTCATTAAATTTATAGAATTCTTATAAATTCTAAATTTATTTCCCTCACTTATATACCTAAACTTTTTTCCATTCCATTGATGGTGTAATACATTCCTTCTTTTTGTTTCTCATATCACCTTCAGTACCAGGCACTGTGTAGCTATGCATGGGGAAATTCTAACTGATTAACAATTTGAGGTGGGGAGTTAGTTTGAAATACACCAAACTAGAAGCCCAGAGTCTGTTCATGAAACATGGTCTATAATTCTTTTCATAAAAACATGCATATAAAATTTACACATCTCATTCCATCATAGAGAATATATTCGGTGTAGGTTCGAGAAAACCATATACAACTGATATAATTCATCAAAAACATGGAGAAGATAAACTTATTATTTCAACCATAACATTGGAGTACTCAAATGTTGATAAATATACTAACCAAGTTAAAATAAATTGAGAAATTATGGTGAGAATTTAAAACACTCAGTATGTGGTTTGAATATAAATTAATGAAATTCATTTTCAAAATATAATTTTAAAATAATTATGAAACATTTTCTTAAATTGTAAAACACATTTTTAAAAGCACGTCGTCAACATTTTACAAATGTTACTTGAAAATATTTATAAGGAAAACTCTTACACCAGAATGTATACAATTATTAAAAATTTATAGATAAAACATATATCCAAGTACACATACATGTACAATGATGCTTGGAATGATGAATAATACAATAATTAATCAAACTAATTTTATGGTGACATGAAAGGATCCTAACACATAAATTAAACCGTTCGTAGAATTTCATATGTTACAATATCATGATTCAATTTCCACTTAAAATGAAATTTATGAAATGACATTTGCAGTATCAACTTTCGTATGAAAATCCCGATATTATCAACATTCCAAGTAAATACATCATTATTCCCAAAGAATTTATTACAATTATAAAATATTCATTACCAAGGGATATTATTCTCGTATAATTATCCCATGGTCATTTAAATACTAATCACACATTGAGGAGTTAATGTTGGACAATCATAACAACCTATCAGGGCCTCGTGAAAAGTCCATACATAATCATTTTCTCATGGCGTCATGCCATGACCTGGTTTGTATCATGAGACCTTCCAATACATCGAGAGGCTACAGAGGGCCTCACCTACCAAATAATATGTCCAATGAAATCCTCATATGTCTAATTTTCTTTAAATTAAAGTGTCCCATACCACTTTGACCTGTCATTTTTGGTCTTTTATTCGAAGTGTCCCATACCACTTCAAATAATTAATTTATGTCTTTTATTGGAATTTTTCCATACCACTTCAAAAAATTAATTCCTCAATCCTTAAAATATAATAAGTGGTATATTAATAATAAATTTATTTGGTTTGTTATATAAAATAATACTTCTTAAAACCCCTGTTACATGAAAATAAACATTTAATGCATTAAAATAAATTGTTTTTAATTCAAGATAGAAGTCAATCATATTAAAATCGTGCACTGATAAATAGAAGTTTCAAACAGGTTAATAATAATCTAATAGTGTTTATTTTTCTACTTTCATATTATGTTAAAACAAAACATTGTCTAATATATAACCTTCATATTGATGAATAGAAAATTAAACACACTTTATTAAAAGAATAAGTGCTTGTATATGCACCTAAATTAAAAATAGATAATACTCAAATTAAAAATTAGTATATATATAAACATAATTACTGTCTTCTTTTAGAATTTTTACGCACACAATAACAAAATAAGGTTCTGTTATTGTTTTCTGATATAAAATTATATTGTGTGTGTTATATAAAAATCATCACCAGGTTAATACTATTATAAATTCCTAAATAACTCATGCCATGTATATACATATTTTTGGTTCATATACATATTTTCAAGTGGGTTTGAGAATTATATTAACCATATATATACACAAAGTGCATACATGGAATTTGCATAACCAAAGACGAGGCTTAATAAATCATTATAAATATTATGAACTTCTAGAAAATAATTAAATAACTAAAGTCAGTGTTATGAAAACCTAATTTGGATTATAATTAAAACTTATGTGTATATATATATACATAAATATATACAGATATATGTTCATATGAACCAATTAAAAAAAATAGGATTCTTACATGATTTACTTGCATTTATGTACATAATTAAATAATTAAGGTTCATTATTGGAATATCATAAAATTATTTTAGTATTGTTCTATAAATAAGAATATATACATATATAAGTGTATATGGGTTTAATTTAATCAAAAAAAACTAAACAATAACCCTTAAAAATTATATACACATCATATAAATAATTAAAATTCTTTGAAATATCATTTCGAAAACCAAAAGTAGTTTGGGATTGAATGTTACACACACACACACAAACACACACACACACACACACATATATATAACTGTAATACACAAAGTAAAATTATGGGTATTTTCTAAAGAAAACTAAGGAAAATAACCCCTTAAATGACTTCATGAATGTGGTGTAGTCGAGCAGCGGTCGCTGTAGGTTTGGGAGGAAGAAAACCCACAGCGTTATTTGTGAAAAGTGAAATTATATAAATTATGTATATATTTTTATATAAACCATAGATTAAACATGAAATTATAAACAAAGACTTGAGAGGAGACTTAAGTATGAGTGAACAATCATTCCAATAAAAATAATAAAACAATGTTTGCTGATATAGTGTATAAATATAAATACATATAAGACATGGGAAACTCAAATAGGGCCTAATGGATAAGTTTTAAAACAAAATAGTATGTGTTAGGCCTATAGAAAAGAAGATAGGAGGGGACTAAAAATATATAACGGACGTTTCATTGGATAAGAAGGAGAAATAGTTATGAAAGAGAGGGAAACTGGTGCAACACGAGGAAAAAGAAGAATAAACCAAGTATGTAAATTGAACAGATGATAAAAATCATCATAGTGAGATCAGACGACTGTTGTAGGTTCCACAGTATTAAAATTAGTTGGATGGTGGAGATTACATAATAGATCTGATCGAATGGGTTTGGTGAAACACGTTATTTCAAATTATATGAGGTTTTGAGATTATATCAGAGGGAAAATAGATGGCTTGGATCATGTCCCATTAAAATGGTCGCATCCCACATCGAAACCGCATAGGTTTTGGGATACCTTAAAATACTCAGTTCCCCAGACCAAAAGTAATTAACTATCTTCCCCATCCCCGGTACCGCCCTGTACCAGTTCCTCCCTACAGATGTGCCCAGCACCCACCCCACCGTCATTGTGCCTCCCCGCACGGTGGTGCTACACCAGTCCATATTGCTCCAATGGGACCACATTCTTAGGCATGCGAGTTACCATCCCCTCGGCTGTGCTGGCTTGATTGATAAAGAGTGCCTCATCCACCCATAGAGGTTTCCACCAGCCTTAATGACTTAGCCTCCAAGGTTGTCCTTAGCCAGGGCCCACAAAATTTTGTATAGAAAATTAATTTTTTATTTAATAATAAAAATAAAAGATATATTACAAAATTAATTTGTTATAAAATAGTTATTTCTTATGAATAAAAATAATATTAGTTTCTTATTCTTAAAATCATAATTCTCTATTTTAAAAGTAATTATTCCTTATGATTTTAATTATTTAGTGTTTTGAAATATTATGTATAATCATAAAATTTCCTAAAACATTTCCATATACTTAGAACATCATGATTACTATATTTTTTTTAAATCCAAATGCTTGTAATATCTTTAATTAAAACTAGTTTATTATTTATCTGGGGCTATAACATTAAAATATTTAAATAATTTGAAATCCTATGAATCGTATATATTTATTTAGAAAATAATTGGTTACATTTCATTTTTATTAAAAACTAAATAAGTATACACTTTTAATACCTAGAGAGGTTTTCTTAAAAAATTTCACATTTACCTGAAAACATATATATTTATTAACTAAAATATTATTTTAAAACATTTAAAACCCATTAATTTTCCTAAGGTACATAAAATTATTAAGATACTCTAAATACATAGAATATTTAATACACTAATATATTTTTAACACTTATAATAATCAAAAACGTAATACTTAGTATACATAAAATAATCACCAAACTTATAGTATTTAGTAGTTATAAAACTTTATGACCATTTTAAAAACCAACAGTCACTTAGGGACCACAATGGATACTAATGGACACAAAGGCCTTATCAATAGGTGTTTAGATCATTCCAAATTTCAGAAAAAATCTTGATGAAGATAGTGATATATATCCCCTTCATGATGAATACGGTTTCCATTGTTCTTTAAATACTACTTTTCATTATGACATAGTTGAAGGAATTTTACCATTTTCATGGTCTGTTTGTTGTATTTGGTTGTGTTCCTAAAATTATGATTGGTCTCATAATAGGAATTCTAGGTTAGTGAGGTTATTTTGACCTTCTGAAAAAAATAAGGTTTCATTATTCTTATTGAATTAAAGATATGTTTATTTATATTCTACAAGTGTTTTATTCTATATATAACAATTATTAAACAAAATATAATAATATTAATACCAATAAGTATCAAAATATTATTAAAAATTAAATATGTTCAGGGAATTATATTATCCCACCCCCTTAAAATAATTGCGCCCACACAATTCTATCTGACTCTTAAGCTTCCCAGCACCAAGCCATAGATATCACCCCTAATGCCCCTAGAAATAACTTATTAATCCTTATTACAAAAAAAATTATTGAAAAAAGTATTTATTTATACCGTCACTAGGTCTACAACCATCAGAGACATTACTAGTAGGTTATTCCATTTATGTTGATCCCCAAAATAGTTTTAAACTCCTCAATTTCATTCGCCTAGAAACACCTCTCAGAGCTATAATGAAACTCATGAGGGAAAAAATTGGTCCTAGAGATGGTGGCACAAGAAGTGTAGAGTTCAGAGATATCAGATTGAACATGGTTTCGGTAGACCAGTTAGACAACATGGTTTTTTAAAAACCAGATATTATAAAGCCTCCCATACTTGCTGAAACTTAGAACATGGAACAGATTGGTTGCACGAGGATTCTTCCACCTCTATAACTTCAATAAACATATCAAGGTCTAGATAAGCCTCCTATTTGGTGAAAAATATGATGACGACTTCATAGTACCTTCTCTTATGTACATAGAAATAATGTTGCACTGGTGACATGAGCTAGTATATGTGATTCGGTCCTTGATAAAGCTGAAGCATATTTGTATTTTTAGACACATGGTAGAGGAATTTGCAAGTTAGTCGTAGGTTCAAAATAGCAGGTACGTGCCTAATGATGACTTGATGATTATGTTTTCTTATAATTCAGTAGGGATAGAAAAAAATTTTGTTGTAGAACCTTCGCCTGCCATCTGAAAATTTTAAGAAAAAGTATTACTCAATGAGAAAAATATATTTTTATTATGTTCTAATTTTGCATAATTTTTTCACCCGATCCTATTATACCAATTGTTTTGACCCCGATCCCAGAATCACAGAGTCAGATCTTTAAACTTGGTGTGTAATTTTTTTTCATAAATGCATCCATATAATAAATAAACATCTCATTGCATCACAGAGAATATTTTCAGTTTAGGTTCAAACAAAAAACAGATATAGCTCATACAATTCTTCAAAAACATGACATAGATAGACTTTATATTTCTGCTATCACATATTAGTGAAAAATTCTTGATAAATATACTAACCCTGTAAAAATAAATTGAAAACCTAGGGTGATCATTTAAAACTCTCAGTAAGGGGTTTAAAAACAAATTAATGAAATTTATTTTCAAAAAATCCTTTTAAAAAAATTACCAAATATTTTATTAAATGGTAAACAATATTTAAAAAAGAACATCGTCAACATTTTTCAAAGGTTACTTGAAAACATTTATACGGGAAACTATTACACACGAATTTATACAGTTATTCAAATGTTTTAGATAGGAATGATATCAGAGTATACATAGATGTACAGTGATTGAAGGAATACTACATAATCAAGAAATTGATCAAACTAACCTTAGGGTCACATGAATGTATGTTGACACATAAATTAACACTTTCTAATATTTTTGTAAGCAAAAATATCATGATTCACTTACCGATTAAATTGCAATTAATGAAATGACATATGCAATGTCAACTTCTATATCAAAATATGGATATTATCAACTTTCAAAATACATACATCATTATGGAAAAATCATTTATCACCATTATAAAATATAATTAACCAATGGATATTATTTTAGTCGAACAATCACATGGTTAGTTAATTATTAATAACACATTACGAAGTTTCATAATTCTAGAAAATCATAACATTCTGTCAAGGCCTTATTCCAAGACCACACATAATATTTTTTTGTGGCATCATGTCAAGACTTGGTTTGTCTCATGAGAACATCCGATGCTTCAGGATGCTATAGAGGGCCTCACCCATCACTTAATACATCCAATGCATTCTTAATTTGCCTAATTGTCTTTAAATCAATGTCTAACATAAAACTTCAACTTATCATTTAATGTATTTTAGCTGAAGATTCCCATACAACTTCAAATAATTAATTTATGTATTTTATTTTTAGTGTACCATACCACTTCAAAAAATTAATTCCTAAATCCTTAAGTAATCATAAGTTATATATTAATAACAAATTTATTAGGTTTGTTGCATAAAAAAAATTCTTAGAACCATTGTTCCCTGAAAATAGATATTCAATTAATTTAAATACTTGTTTTGAATTCCATATAGATATCAATCGTGTTAAAACCATTCCCTGATAAGAATAATTCTCAAAAAGGTTAACCTTAAACCAATGGTGTTTAATTGGATAGTTTCATCTTATATTAAGACATAACATTTTCTAATGTATAACCTTCATGTCGATTCATAAACAATTAAATACACATTACTAAAGGAGTATGTGCATGTATATACATATGTATAAATAAGAGATACTACACAAATTAAAAATCAGGATTTATGTAAAGTTAATTGTTTTCATCTTTTAGAATTTTTAGGCAGACAATAAAAAAAAGTTTTTTAAAATTGTTTTCCCATATAAAATTATACTGTGCGTGTTATATTAAAATAATTACTAGGTTAATACTATTATAACTTCATGAATAACCCAAGACAGACTTATATGTATTTGGGGTTCTTATGCATCTTTTTATGTGGTTTTGAAAAATTTATAAAACCATATATATACACAGAGTGCACACATGGAATTTGTACAACAAAAAAAGCTTAATAAATATTTATAAATATTATACACATCTAGAAAATAATTAACTCACTAAAATCAATGTTATGAAAACCAAATTAAGATTACAATTAAAACCTATATGTATATATAAATACAACCATATATACAAATAAATATTCATATGGTCTAATTAAATAAAATAGGATTCTTACATGATCTACTTGCATTTATGAACATCATTTGAAAATAAATGTTCATTATTTTGAAAATCATAAAATCAGTTTAGGTTTGTTTTATAAAAAAACATATATACATATATAAGCATATATGGGTTTACATGAATCAAAACCAAACTAATTAAAAACCCTTACATATTTTATACCCATCATATACATAATTTAAATTTTATAAATCATCATTTAGAAAACCAAATGTAGTTTTGGATTTATAGTTATAAAAAATTATATATATACATAACCATAATAAACATAGTATAAATTATAGTATTTTATAATGAAAACAAAGAAAAATGTTACATTACATGACTTAAATAATGAGGTGGACTCAATCAGGAGTGACTAGAGGTTTGAGAGGAATAAAAACTGTAAGGTTATGGGTGCAAAGTCTGTTTATATAAAAAATATATATATTATTATATACACCATAGATTAAACAGAAAATTACAAACAAATAATAAAGAGGATACCCAAGAAGGAGCAAAAAATAATTCCAATCAATGAAAACATAAAACAATGGTCACCAATAATGTGTATATATATACAAATAAAACATGGGAAACAATCATATGGCCTAAGGGGTTGGTTTAAAAACAAAATTGTGTGTGTCGGGCCTATGGAAAAGAAGAGAGGAGGGGGACACATATGGAAAAATGAGAAGTCACATGTTAAGAAAGAGGAACAGTGGTGAATGGTAGAGATAGTGGTGTGGTGCGATAATGAAGAAGAAGAAACATGGAATGGGAAAAAAATAGATGGACATGATTATCTATGTGAGATCCGATGACTATTATAGGTTCCATGGTTTTAAAAATAGATGGACGGAGGAGATTACATCATGGATCCGATTGAATGGTCTCAGGGAAATGTTGGATTTAAAATGAGACGAGAAACCAAGATTAGATCAGAAGGAAAATTGACGGCCTAGATCACGTGCATTTAAAATGATTGTATCCTACATCGAAACCATAGTGGTTTTAGGACTCTCATAAAATACTAAGCTCCCCATCCCAAAAGAAATTAACTCTCTTCCCGCTCCTGGTACTGCCCCGTACTTGTTCCTTCATGCGGGTATGGTCTATTCCCACCCTTACCACCATTCTACTTCACATGGTGGCACTGCTCAGGTCCCTCCCGCTCCTGTGGGTGTTCTCGCATAGGTGTGCGAGCTGCCTACCCCCGACTGTGCTGGTAGGATTTCTACATAGAGGCTCGGCCACCCATAAAGGTTCCCACTATCCATGAGGACATGGAAATCAATGTTGTCCTCGGCCATGACCCTCAAATTTTTTTATCAAAAATTTAACGATTTATTTAAAAATAAAAATAAAATGAATATTATAAAAGTAATAGTTTTAAAATAATTTTTTCTTATTAAATAACAGAATATTGTTTTGTTATTTGTTAAATCATACTTCCACATTCTAAATATTATCATTCCTTATGTTTTTATTTATTTTGAGTTTTAAAATATTACATTTCAAAATAAAATTTCATAAAACATGTCCTTATACATAGAACATATTGATTACAATATTTTTTTAAAAATTAAAAATTAAAATTATATTATTAATTAAAACTATGTTATTTTTTAACTGGGGTTATAACAATAAAACATTTAAAGCATTTCAAAACATGTGAAACATATATATTTCTTCATAAAATAAATTGTTACATTTCATTTTTATCAAAAGATAAATAAGTATACACTTTTTATACATAGAGATGTATTCTTTAAAAACATCAAATTTACCTGATAACATATATTTATTAAATAAAATATTATTTTCAAACATTTCAAACATTTAGAGTTCTGAAGGCACTTAAAATGACTATTATAATCTAAATACATATAATATTTAAAATTATTATTTATTTAGAACACATTAAATAATAAAAATACTAATACATACTATACAAAAAATAATCACCATACTTAAAATATTTAATAGTTATAAAACATTATGACCGTTATAAAAACCAATGGTCACCAAAGGACCACAACGACTACTAACAGTAAAAAAGGAATGATAAATTGGTGTTTAGGGTATTAAAAATTTCAAAACTAACTCGGTGAAGATGGTGCTCTACATCCCCTTGATGTCTAGTATGGTTGTTAATATTCTTTCCATACTATTTTTCATTATGACATAAAAAATGTAATTTCACTATTTTATCGGTCTGTGTTTCGTATTTGGTGGTCTCTTGATAATTATAATTAATCCCCAAGTAGTCATTCTTGGTAAGTGAGGTTTTTTTGTCCTTTTGTAAATGTAAGGTTTCAGTATTATTATTGAATAAAACATGTCTTTATTTTTATTATGAATGTATTTTATTTTATAGGGAACCATTATTAAACAAAACATAATATTAATATCAACAATTATCAAAATATAATTACAAATTAAATATGTTTGGGGTGTTACAGTTAGGCACCTTCAATGATAGATATCTTGGGGAGGGTTAGTTTAAATGTAGTTTGGTTGGGTGTTCAGGACATGTATTGGGAATTGTGCCTATGGGACTTCGGGTTATGTCCTAGACCATATACCACATGGCCTACAGGTCATGTAAGGGTTCCCTCTCAACCTAGTTAAAAAGAATATTATGAAAAAATAAATAAATAATCATTTCTTTCATGCCATTGAGGCATGAATGAATTTTAGTATTATGAGAGGCAAGATTATGCGACCTATTATCTTTCTATGGGTGGTTATTATGTACATTATTTATGTTTTATTTCCTTTTCCTGGAACACATAACCATCAGGACCAGCCTATGCTTCTATGGGAAGCCTAGACAAAGAAGCCATACAAAGGTGGAGAGCTAATTTCTTGATAAAGAAGGTGGGGAGGAGCAGTTCAATGTATAATCTGTATATTTCCTAATAACTATGGGTCATTTAATATCTAATTATATGAGCCTTGTAAGGGTTCCACTCATCCCTTGAAAGGGGGTTATCAAAAATCAATAAAAAAGAAGGCCTTCGGGCCATTAGGGTTATTATGGGTGAGTGAAGATAGATATTCAATGAATTAAGTAAACCTTTTCTCACATGAGATGTTATGTATGGGATTTTGGGAGTAATACTAATCAAATATGAGACTCTATCCACCATCTGATGTTGTCTTTGAAGTTAGGATTGAATTATTCTTATGGAATTTTTTCAATTTCTACCAAATTTTCTATGTTTCTATGATCTTATAATGAAAAATTTTCTATGTTTTGATTCTATGTCATTACACAGGAGCATTCTCTTTTATGATATCATGTTATACCATTGACTCACAGGTTATGTTTCCTTATCATGTTTATTCCCTTACATGTATTTTTATCTCACCCCTTTATTTTATATATTCAATAGGATATCCTATATAGTTTAGGATCATGAATTGATTTATGATCCCATTTTAGATTCTATGTTTTAGTTTACTTTTGATGAATTATGAACCTAGTCTTCCAAAGACATTGGGACTCATGATATTTTGGATGTACTTATTTTAAATCTATGTTAAGATTCATATAATAACATGTTTAAAAGGATTGGGATTCGATATTAAACCATGATGTTTAGATCGAGAGTATAATAAAAATGATGAAACCTTAATATTCCACATCTAAAAGGGTTCCAACTGATCCCATGGAGAATGTAAAAGGTAATATCAAGAGAGTTATGATTGGAATACAAGGAGATAATCAAATTATTCCATTTTGAAGACATCAAGCCAAATATAGGAGACAATCCCATGAATTTTTATGTGTATAGAGTTTATTGGTGAATCATTAGTTCTTGGACATAGAACCGATGAATAAAAGACATTGAAAATATCCACTGTGGGATTACCCCATGGTATTCATATTAATGGATTTTGTGACATCCATTGCGTTCGTTCATGAAATTAAAAACTAGAATCATTGACTTTCCCATGTCATGCCTCAATTTTAAAACCAAACCATTCTGAGTATAATAATCAGGATTAACATTATATGGTCACTTGAAAAAAAAGAAAATTCACTAAGGTAATACAAAATTATGGATCATGGATGTTTAGTTAAAACATACCCAATGAATTTGATAGGTATAGAACCATTAGGTAAACAATCCCATTCACAATATATGGTATTTCATTAGGAGAATAAAATTATACCAACACCATTTTATTATATTATATACTCGATGGTTTCTATTGAGATGATTCATAAATTATATGGTATTATAGAAATAAAATCCAAGTCATTAAAGGTATAATTAATAAGTTTATGCAATGTAATTATATTAAGTATTTTATTTAAATTACACCAAAACCTTATAGGTGTCACACATGATTTCCCTTGAGGTACTTATATAATTTTATAAATAAATTAGTTTATTTAATATTATATGTAAAAAAAGAAATGAACTAGGGATATATCATTTTTCATGATACCCTAAGTGTGTAAATATTATTTATTTACCTAGACATTCCCAGGGTCCATCTATATGTTTAATTATTTAAATGAACTTTTATACACTCCTTAAGTGGTGGATTGATAAAAATTTATTTTAGGGGTTTTAATAACTGGAAAACCAACAAACCTCTTAGGGGGATTTGATTACACCTTAGTTATGGTCTTTAAGGATGTCAAATCCAAACACACCAAAAGTGGTGGTTCATTGCTTAGTGGATGAATAAAGTATGGATTTATTAATTTTAAATCCAAATTCACTCTTTTTGGTGTTTCTGTTTTATTAATAGTTTGGTTTTCATGGGGGTTAAGATGAACTCAATATAAGTGTTAGTTTTATTATAGTTTATTAACCTCTAACTATGTAAGGGGAACTATACCACATCTAGGTTAGGGTCTAGCCAAAGAATTAACGAAATTATGAATTTTAATAGAAAAAATAAAATTTTTATAGAAGAATGACACAATATAAAAATGGAAACAATTGTTGTAAAAGTAATATGGACCACCTACCTTTAGTTTAGGAAGCATTATTCATTTTTTATCAGCCTGTAGTTCCCACAAGATGATAGAAAAAATTATAAAACTGAAATTTTTTCAAGAAAATAGGAACTAAACCACCTAAATGGGTTGGGGAAACAAAATAGGGAAAAAACTACAAAAGGTAGATATAAGAGGCATATAGATATCATGATATTTTATTTCAAGTGAAAAATATTGATTTGGCCATAAAATGGAGGAGATCTTCCAATGATAAAGGGAGTAGGGAGAGGCATTCATAGGTGGAGATACTAAGTTGAAGACAGAGAAAAAAGTAGTAAAAACCAATTAATGGTTGATGGGGAAGTAATAATTTTTTCTCTTTTAATGAGGAACTTGTTTTTTGTCAAATGGTTTACCAACAATGAAGATTCAATATCCAATACACACCAAACTACGCATGGTTACAGAACATAGTCAAATTTTCAATGGAATAGTCTACTTAGCCCTATTCACATATTTTAAAAATTAAATAGTTTTATGGTACTCCATAAATTAATTAAATTAACTACCTATGTTAAAAAACATGCCACATAGTTTCATGGGTATGGTTTTCACTATCCATGAACTAATCATGTGCTTTAGGTTATTTCATTGGATATTGAGATTTTGAATCTTGAAGCTCACGAGGATTACTTATGCAATCAGAGAACCTATCGAGATACAATGCATGAAATAAAAGCATCACATTAATGTTCCAAATTCACAAAATTGCAATAGTATACCAAAAAAAAACATTCATCCCAACCACCAAATAAACATTCTAAATTTTCTTGAAAACTAAAATACCTTAGGGAATAAGTGGAATTACAAACTCTCCACTATAGGATAGATCTTCCATGAGCTACAACCATGAAAAAAGACATTTTAACCATGAACAATACAAAAAATAAGGATTCAATTAATCTTAAAATTACTTCATTATACTTGGATAAAAACTTGGACCCCACTCAGGGCATAAAAAATGGAATTTCATGAATTCAAATTCAAATAAAACACCTATAGATTATAGGTATAAATGGACATACAACTACACTTACACAAGACATTACCTGGTGATCATCCTACAATATTCTATAATAATTGACAAACACAATTTGACAACACTAATTAATTACACTAGATCATTTAAAAAATAACTAGGATGATCGTTCAATTGTCACTAGAATATATGTAATGAAAACCCAACAATGTTTCCACTAAATGACCTATCGTAAATAAGATCACTTTTCTATCAATAAATGACTAATTTACATTATGAACACACAATTACAACTATTTATACATTACAAACTATCCACTCATGAGTCTTCACTGAAGAATTCAATCCTAGATTTCACAATCAATCAACATCAGGCTTTAAAGTTGGTTTTACTAGGCCAAACACAGATAATTCCTTCTAAATAAACCTATAAAAAACTATAGCCTTACTCCTAGAACTACATGCATGAATGTGAGTTAGACCTTCCCACTGACACTACTTTAATGACTGGATTAAGATACTGATTCTTGATTAATTTTCCTGATCATGATGAAAATTACCTCGATGGAATCAACTGATCATCTACACACAATCACTTATTTCCACACTAAAATTTTAATAACATTCCATGTATGTAAGAACAACCATCCTTTTTTATTACAGTTATACTACGATTACTATAAAAACACTATGAAAATACCTAAATAAAATTACACTATCTTAACATGTCCACGATGGATCCCCACTATATGACTTTCCACACCACCCATCCACAAGAAATAGACTGATGGAAATCACAAAGTGATACACAACAAAATTTCCCTGGACTAGTTGTTTTATTTAAAGGACCTCTCACTCATTCTATCTCAAGATATCCTTTAACAATGGTGCCTCATGCAATATGTTTCCTCTATTTAAAAACCAACCATTGCCATGCATTCAGTCCCAACAATTCAAACATAAGGGTAAAACTCTATAACACACTCATTATACTTAAAATGGAATACACAAGTGGTTTTATCTCACTATAAGCACTCTATACTAAAACTCAAATTAAAACACTTCAAGCATGCCAATTTAAATGATATCCAACTAGAATGTCAATTCCTTATTTAAAAATTTAATCATGCCACATTAAATCCCACTGTTACCCTATGATTATTAAAAAATAATCACCAGAGATCCATAATTGACTCACGGTGTACTGAAATAGTTTCATTAAACCAAAAATTTAATATATGTTTTATATAACAATCACTATTATGCCATGAAAACATCATAGCTCAAAGATCACTTACAGTCCTTGAGGTTGAACCTAACGTCATGGATCAAATCTAACCCAAAATTAAATCTTAAATTCATCATCTTTCAATACTATAAAACTCTAACTCACTAGACCAATGTATTATGATATCCATCCTAACCATTCAAAAGTAGTCGTTATAGAGACTTGATCCTTCTCACATGATGTTTGGGAATCCCATAACTGACACGACTCTCCCCACCATAGAAGTTTCCTAGTCATTGTTTTACTAAAAATAGTGACCTATTTTTCATAGAACACACTCCATCCAGACCTAAATATTGTTTTTGGATGTGTATCAATATTTTTATACCAAGGTCCAATAAAAAACAATTGCCTGAAACAAGCTACATCCTCACTCACATTGTATATTTTCACTCTATGCATCCATTGGTGTACTCCCAAACACCTATATTTACTCAAACCACTTATAAGCATACCTAGAATAGAATTATTCATTGATATATCCATTAAATTCTCAATATCCATGATGATATGTTTCATTAGTGCATGACCATTACCCAAGAATCTAAGTCATAATGACAATGTTATAACACCTGACCCATTTTTCAAAGTCATCTAGAGCATTGGGATAACTCTATTTCTCCATTAATAGATTTGGAAAATGCTTCTTATGCTGAAACAATTAATATCCAAGTAACACTACCCCAGGGGTGACTCATGAGCATAACCTTCAAGGACCCATTCTCCATTTCAAAAAATACATGAACTGACACCCCTAAGAAATTGAAACCATCACATCACTCAATCCCCCTCATGAATTGAATGACTTCATCAAGACCACGCATATCTCATTTCACCATTTCATAACTCAATTTTAACCATGTATAATAACACATACTTTGTCGATATTATATAAATTCAATGGGTGCTTTAATTCAAATTGATTCACTAGCCCTAGGGTGTTACACATTCCCTATATGAGAGAGCCTATTCAAAAGATCAACCCAAGGACATGTTATCCCACATAACATTTAATATAGATGATGACATATTGAGTAATACATCACTGAAAAAAAGGGAAGATCATGAGGCTTACTATAAGTCTTTCCATTCCAATGGAATGTTAGTCAATTTTATACCCAATGATCCACAATACTCACATTTCTCTCAAGAGTCAACATACTGCATGACCATCCACCTACATGAAGAATCCTTATCATGCTCAGAGCTATTCTAGGGCCCTAAAAATAACGGAACAACACTTATTATGCCTGAAAACTCAACTCAGTCATTTATCAATTCTTCTAATTCTCAAGGGTTATACCAAAACCTAGGTAACCCCTCAATTTAGCAAAAGGAATGGAATCGTAATATGGGGTCATTTCTAAATGGTCTCTAGGATTAATTTCTTTACAATTAGGTCTAATAAAAGAAAAATATCAAATGATACTGATGAAAAATGTTAACGTTATTTTCCAAGTTATTTTTTAATGAAAAAATCAACCTAAAACTTATATTAGGGTGTTTCAAAAAAACCAATTAAGGGGTTATTTATTCCATTTCATTAGTTTAATCTTATTGAAAAATTGAGGTTTATTTCAATACATAACATTACAAAAACATTTTTAAACAAATATGTTGGTACTAAGCCAAATATTAATCCATTAGTAATTTATTTATTTGAATAAAGTGGAATATACCATGATGACCCATTTTAAATAAAAATATTCATAATATATATCTAGGAATAATTAAACCAATAATCTATAGAGGAAGAATACTATTTATATTTTTTTGACACTTTAAACAACTGAATCCATTCATTAAGTATATATATATAACTAAATGAGTTGAAGTACAAATTCATATAAAGATAAATTCAATGTATGAGGGTCCATTAATTCCAACTTGTTTTCATTAAAATGTGTATCTATTCCAAATATATCAAGGAAATGATATATAAATTAATATTGGTATCCAATTTACATGTGACCTTTTAATATGTAATTTATTAATGTTTATCACACAACATTAGTTGGTTTATATCGTCGACATAATATTCCATGATTGACCAGAGTGGGATGATGTGAAAATATAAGGATTTCATTACATGGTTTTCATTCCCATATTATAGAGGTATAAACCTTTATATGTTGAATTAACACACCATTTAAATTGAATCCATTATTGAATAATGGGATTTGTCACAAAATAAAAGATATATTTACTTTAACCTATATGTACATTATTTAATATACAAATACAATTAAGATCATCCTAAAATGATGCAATCATCAATATAAGGATTCATTTATGTGGGTATCTATTCCAAATTTATGGAGGAAACCACTCCTTATGTTATAATTGGAATCATATTAAACTAACATCCATTAGAAATCTCTTAGATATTTAAAAAAAATTATTCACTTGAAATTTAAATATTCCATTAAAGATAATTCATTATATTTTTTATTATAATTTATTTCTTTAATTTATTTCATGATGGTTAAATATAATTCTATCATCATGCTATGTAGGAAAACACTCATTATGTTGATGTATAAACTTTATTTGACCAACATTATACCATAGATATAAAAATTCAAATAATGACCCAAGAAATGAATATAAATAAATATGTATTGTATTCAAATATAATGGGAATCCTATATTCTAATTATGATACATGGATGGTTACCCTAATTCATTACCAGTCCAAGAGTAGTTTCCTCATTTATTATTAACCAATAGAATTACTAATATTCACTCTAGGTGAAATAAAACTAAAATAATATGTTAAAAATATGAGAATTAATCCCATACCTAGAAATGTGGTATTCCCCCCATGTGTAGGTTTACCCTTACAAGGAATGATATAATGTTCAAGTCCTCACACATTATTAGTCTCTAGTCTACCAACCCAAACGAGTAATATAAAATTAAAACCTACTTTTTTATAACATGGTGACGTCTCGGGCCGAGTTCACTCAAAAGTATCCAAGATCGAGGGACAGATAGACTTAAGAACTCCTCCAATCATGCGAGAGACAGATAATTAGTAGTGAGGGTAAAATTATGGTATGGTCGGGAGACTATACACAATGAATCAATACTAAATAATTTTAAAATTTTCTAAAATAAAATATAGTTCGATAATGTTAAAAAATAGAACTCAACATGTTCTAAAAATGGCCAACCATACATGGTGTATAATGGTACATGTATAAGGGATTGAAAACTGACACCTGGTAATACATACTATAGATCTAGATGGATAAAATAATAAATAAATAAAATACAAAAATCTTTAAGGAAGTATGAGTACATGATCATTCTATTGCTCCTACACCAATTCCAATTCCATGTTATGAATTGAAAAAAGGAACCATAGATAGTATTAACTTACAACCATGAGATGTTCCCGGGAAACAAGTGGTGACCTGAATAATGTGTGAAAACAAGTATTAGGTGGCAGGAAATGGGTTCTAATGTATTCCAATCCCGCATTATAAAACACAACATTGTAGATTATATAAATAAGGAATGAATCAAGGTGGAGGTGTACCAGGGAATACCAACTTCTTTAAGCTATTCTAAAAACATTGAAAAATATTAATATTAGAGTAGTAATAGGGCCAATGGATATAATCCCATTCATTAAAGAAGATAAATAAAATTATCATAATAGAGAATACAAAAATATGTTCTTTAAATGAATCATATGACATGACCTTAGTAGATAATGAAAAAAAGTTGCTAAAGTGATCAACGTACTCTTACACTAACTTTTGACCCTGCATGAGATTTATATATCCCATATATATTCTCACATTTAGTTACTAAAGAAAATACCATTTAATGAATATGGTCTCAAAGAATTCCCATGTTATATCTTTTTGTGACTTGGACAGTTTGACTATCTTCTACCATTCCTGACTAGGTCTATAGAAAAAACCCATAGAAACCCTCATCCTCAAGGACATAAGAGTTTCTATGGTATTAAATATATATGTAACCCATTAGAGTTACTCAATTTATTCTTGGGGACCAAAATCACTATGAAATACCGGAAATAACAAAGATAAAATTGGCTCCACTGCTCCATCATATGTCCGGGATGAGTAATCAAGTCGGAGATCCACACTCTATATTCAGTATACCTATATTTATTCATAAACTTTATAGGATTAATACACCAAATATAAAACAATACATAAAGATAAATTAATAAAAAATCACACTCATGTCATACCCAACTCAAAATAAACTACAATAAAAAAATAAATCCCATAAAAATAATCAAATCAAAACAATTTACAAAAATGTATCAATATAAATAAAAATTTAAAAGGTTTTATTTTTTCATTCACTTCAAAACGTAAAAATTTGGATAATTTTTTTAAAAATTACCCAATAACAACATTAATAATACATATATTTATCCTTTAACACATTTATAAATATCTAAGTAAATAAATCAATTTTAATTCTCATTTGAAAATTTCTTCATTTATTTTAAAACTAACATTCACTATTTAAATTTATAATCTCATTTTAAAATACCATAAAAATAAAACTTAAAAATGAAAAACCCATTAAAATCTTAATTAATTAATTTTAAATAGATATTTCATGAATATAAGTGAATTTAAATACAAAAATAACTGAAAAATAAAAATACCATGTTGGCAAGAGGATGTGTATTATTTTGTCCACATATTGGGAAAACCATGCACACCTTGTGTAACAACTATTGGAAGTATAAGTATAACAAATCTCTTGAGTTATACATGGTTAACTATATCATGTAGGGTAACCATGTGCCATTGCTTCTTACTTCATTTTTAACCCCAAAACATATAAAACACTAAAATTAGCCATAGGATAGCGATACCTACTAAGCAATATAAATTTATATAGAAATGCACTAATAGAAAATAAAGATAAACATTTAAGATTAAAACCCCCTGTCTCATTAAAACTCGAGGATAATAATGAGAAATAGGAAGCCAAGATCTTCAAAAACCATCCTCTTTATATATAACAATCCTAACTGTAATATTCCAAAGGCAACCAAATAATTGAGGGTACATTGATTCCATTTTCATCATGAACCATTTAGAGCTACCCTAGAATTGAGAACCTAATGTGGACCATGTGATATCCTGAAGGGTGTTCCTAATCCCTGTGGCTTTGAATATAGTACTAGGGAATCAATGTATGTAGAATGTGGATAATTTCACCAAATAGGTTATAATTAAAACCTAGTAGAACCTTAATATAATTCCCAAATGAATTTTCTATAAATTAGATTACTATGTATAACCAAATTCAATGATACATAAGAATAATAAAATTACTAGTAATTAATACATTCATAAAGAAAATAGAAAAAAATATGTGAGATAGTAGTGGAGATGAGACAATATCCATAATACAGAAGGGCCGACATGGTTAACATAATTATGAGACAAAAAAAACCCAAATTCTGTTAAATGATTTCCATGTGACCTCAGGGTTACCATCCATTGTACAAAACGTCCCACTCTTAATAGATCCCTAAACTAAACTTATACCTAAGAAGATCTACAGAGTTTGAAGACGCTGAATTGTATAAGTAGAGTGTATGCATAAAAACCTAGTAGGATACCTCTAAGAGTCTTTTTTATTGAATTTCAAGAAAAAACATAAATTATAGTTTGAAATGAAATAATTAAAAATAATGTTTCTATTAATTTCACAAATATGCCTCATATTCAATTTTAATTACCCTTTTTAAAAAATGTTACACACTTTAATAATAATTAAAAAATAAATTTAGTAATCTATTTACAATCATATCCTTAAAATTTCAATTTTAAAAAATTCAATTTCAAAACTACAAAAAAAAATCCATTTTAATAAATAAATCTATTAAATTTAGAAATTAAACCATGGAAAAATTAAATTTTATAATAATAATAAAATGAAAAAATAAATAAAAATTATTAAAATTATAAAAAAATATTATATAAATGTCGAACTGATTAAAAATTTCATAAAAAATATTAATGTTTGACAATAATAAAAATTTGTATAGTGAAATAGAATCTAATAAATGATATATCATGAAAAATATCAATGAATATTCTTATATAACCCTATACATACTTGAGGGGAACCCTATTTTAGCCTATGAATGAAGTTCATACCTTATATTTTCTCGGATGCATTATCCTAGCCTCACTGATTCCACTCTCATAATGACATTATGAATCCCTCACAAATGGGATCTAGTGAGTTTAATAATTAAAAAATAGTGAATGTATGTAAATCCATCTCTAAACATTTATATATCTCAAGGATAATAATGATAAAATGTGAGTTAATAGTAATTATATATCAATAAAAAATGAAAAAACATCTCCTCATCCTATGTCATTGTAACCATGAATGAAAATACCCTATAGGTTATGTAGACCCTTAACACAAAGAAAAAAAATACCAAATCCCATATAAAATGAAAAAATGGGGCTTCCATTGAGGGTTAATATCTTTTTAGAAAAATATTTAGTAGATTTCAAATAAAACCTTTATTAAAAAACTAGTAATACCTTTTAAAATTCATATAAAATTCCATTCCCAAAATCAATGTCCCTTGAAAATCCATTTTTAATTTTCTAAATGGGCCATAATGTTTCTTTATTTAAAATATCATCTGGAAAAAAATTTGAATGATATTTGAAAAACCGTATTTCTCAATATGATTTATAATAGAGAAAAAATTAATTCACAACACCCCACATATATTATAAACACAAAAACTGTATTAGGGAATAAAAATTAATAATCCATATTCCCTTGTCACAAATTATTGGAATCAAATTTTAAAGAAAACTCCATCACATTCCATAGGGGGTGAAAATAAAATTCAAACATTATCTCAACCATTTAATAAAAATTAAATTGATGTACATATAATAACAAAAATCAATTAATTTCCTAATAATCTTATGAAATCTATTTTGAAAATTTATCCAAGATCAACCATTAAGTTTTTCAATAAAAAAATAAAGGGTATATAAGCTTTATAAATATATTTACAAACCAATAATATTACTCTTAAACAATTATAATTTTAAGGGAAACATATTTTAGAAAGGGAAATAATTTATAATGTGTTATTAAAAGGAAAATTCATGGAAATACCTACCTAAATTAAAGTGAAGTTGAT
Organism: Viscum album; assembly: GCA_963277665.1. Lineage (NCBI taxonomy): Eukaryota > Viridiplantae > Streptophyta > Magnoliopsida > Santalales > Viscaceae > Viscum > Viscum album. The sequence goes on along the minus strand of OY728166.1, from coordinate 73,798,234 downwards.
GTACAAGACACAAATTTGGAAGAAAATCACCCAAGAAAATGTTTTCACACCCTATTATCATAAATCTCTGGGAATTAAATAAAATACCCTATAGTGTCAAGTGTTATTGGACCATGGAAAATTATATGGCTATTAAATTTTTTCATTTGGGGGGAGGATGATTTTTAAAAAATGATTTGTAATTAAAATATGAGCATCAAAACACCTAAAAGTGTCATTTAATGATGGGATTTAAGGACTCAGTGGTGTCTAAAAAGTTCAGATGAGTTTTGTGTGTTCTAGACCCCAAAAAATAACTCTTTGGGAGAAATAGATAGGGGAAAAAGGTTTTCTTGAAACCAGGTGTCCCTAAAGGGTGTATCATATGGTTTGTTAAACTTTGACATGTGGGAATCATGACCTTGTAGGTGGTATGCAATAAATTTTAGAGGTGGGAACATGGGCTGCACATTGTTTGTAAAACCATGTTCCTAGACCACATAATTATTTCAACGTAACAAATTTCACCACAATGTAAGTGAAATTTTTTCCATATTATGATGGAAAACCATATGGGGTGCATCTCCTGTGATGTGTGAGCTTCACAGATGGTACCCAGTAATCCAAAACATGTAGCCTTATCATACACCTCATTAAAATAGGAACAATTATCTTCTCCCCTCCTCCACTTAAATGGGGGGTTTCCCATTTTCCTCATTCATTTTATCCTAGCAACCTTTGCATGGGCATCTGGCTTTGTCCTCTTCCCATAGAGTCATCACCCTAGTTTGAGATCTTAATCAAATGGTGGCACATGAATTGGAATCATATCAATGATTCTATGAATCCTTAATAATTTCATAGATTATATAGTTGTTTTCAATACCAAATTCATGTGAACTAATTCCCAATGTATTCATGGTGTTAATCAATTCCTTGTATTTTTCTTATTCTGATTCGAATCAAAAACTGATGTTGGATGAGTGTATTATCAAAATAATAAATTAGTTGGTGTATAGATTTTTCCATTAAAGATGTCACATTTTATAAAATACACCCTTATTTTGTATGAAATATTTTCATTATGATGCCCATAAATTGTGAAATTGTTTTTGTTGGAACCAATTCCTTAAATTTAACAACCCTCATGCTTATAATTGAACCATTATTGTGTTTTTAACTCACTCGAACCACACCCATTTTGGTGTTTCACTTCTATTACAGGACCCTTAAACTTTATATTTGGAATTAAAATCATTCCTTTGAGCGTGTTAGCTTAGTTTCGTTCAAGGTAAATGGATAAATGAAATTAAATGAACTATACATGATAAATATGATACATATATCTTATGATAATTATTTATAATATTTTAATTCCTTAATTCATAAAATAGAATATATAATTATAATTGAGTGGGATTCTCAATGAAAGAACTTAAAATTGTCTATAACTTAGTGATTAAATATTTTGGCTATCTGCATCACTTGTAAATGATGTGATGAAAATAAGTAATTGAATTTTCTTGGTTGGGCCACATTTTCTATGGCTTGGACCTTCCCAAAAGAATATAAACTTATTTATAAATGAAATAACACAATTTATAATTGAATTAAGGCATGAAAAGCTCATGGACATGGATTTATTTATTAATTATAATTGAGTTGTGATGTAGAATGTTTTATCTCATAGACATTGTTATATTAGCAAATGAATTATATACTACTTGATAGAGACTCGAGTTTCACATTAATGAACTCCATTGATGGGCTCAAAGGATATTATTTCTTATTTATACCATGATCGATACAAGATTCTTCATTATAGAATATCATTGATGTAATAATTGGTTCAATAAATTATTTCCACCTTGATTGATACTTGAGTTTCCTTTTTACAGATTTCAATGTACAAGATTAGAGGATAAATTATTTTCCTCATGCTTTGAGAGATATCTTGATTCCCATTTTATGGAACACCTAGAATCATATGGAAATATGAATTTTTGAGAAATACATGGGTTTCATCTTTACAGAATGAAATGGATGGTCTTATAGAATAAATAAAATTATGATACTCATTAGTTTATAACAAGGTTACTCATTTTAGAACACCTTGGATAGGCTAATAGGGAAAAAATTATATCATGCTTGTGAGATTATTACATGTAACTTGTAGTACCTTATTATGGTGATTGACATGCAAGGATTCCTTAGCTATATACCATGGGTCCTTAACCAGCTAATTGTTTATGATTAGATGAATATGAATAGATGAATTACTCTATGGTTTCAGAGTCACACACTCATGGATTAATAATCTTACCACCATGGGTTCTATGATAATACTATCACCATTAGTATTTCTCAAGGATTCCATGAGCATATAGCCCGGGTCCTGGAAATTATTATATAAATACCCATATACGCATATATTTGAGTACTTATATGATTTATATATGTATACATAAACTTACCATAATTTATATATATACATAGTCATTCATTTTCATAGATATTCTTGCTATGTCAAAAGAAGGTATGGTTAGCCAGGTGTTCTTGAGGAATCTGAACTAACTAATTTAAATTTATTTAGTTACTGCCATACGTTTTATACTTTGACCTTATTGAAAATTATATTCATAGACCAGATAAAATTATACAGCACTGTTGGTAAACTACTATGTATATCTAACACCATTTTTATTGATGAAAATTCATTTTAGTAGCAAAATAGACCACACGGTTTTAGGTTCAGGTTCCGAGATTATGCAGGTGCTGTTACATTTGTACATGGGATCTTAGTTAGAAACATGAATGAGCTAGATCTTTGGATTCTTAGGGAGATAGCCTTTTAGACTATTGTATTTTTTAGCTTTTATTCATTACATGTTGAATGATTTTTCCTGAATTTTATAGCATCACATGGACATGCATGTTTGTGTATTTCAAATGGGTTATTTTATGAGTTATTATTTTCATCAGACATTTCTTCATTATTTCTTCTTCCACTATTGGTTGATTTATTATTTTATACTGTGGTTCTAGTCTACTCATGAGTGTATAGTCTACCCAATGTACAATCACTATATCCCCAATAATAGTCAGCAACCTTTGGCACATGGGGTGTCACACAAGAGGCTATATAGAGACATGCATTTCTTTTTTTAGAGTAATTTAGGCTTGGAAGTTATAAAGTGGTATCATAGCCTCGATTATTATCTTACTATTTTGGATTCATAGATAGGAGACTAGGAATGTGTTGATGCTTGTTAAATTATAGTTCCTACAAGTAATTAACCAACACACAAGGAAATGACCAAGGGGGACAGGATAAACCTATAGTTAATGCTGTTAGTAAGTACAGTTTATTTTTATTTCACATTATGTGATTTGTATGCATTCCACTACATTCGGATTTATGAATTTTATTGTATTTTACACTTGTAATGGTACATCAAGAGAGTATTTTAACATGTATAATTATAAACACATTAGTATTCACATGTCATGAATTTTCCATGCCATGTATGATGAATTTCTTAATTTCCCAATGCATTTTAGATGTGCCTTGTGTGATTCAATAGCATGCTTACCTATATTACATGTTTATGTGATTATTTTGCTTGATTTTAGTACACACCATGATTTTTTGACTTTCTATTTGGGTTTCTTTCTTTCATTCATCATTTTTATATAATTCTTTTATATGATCATAATATAATATTGTTTATTAAAGTATCAACATAAAAATGAATTATTTTTTTGTATACAGATTGATGGTGGAACTTTAACTAACAAATCATGTCATGTTTGATCCATGAACCATTGGTTTCCTGGGATGAATCATTAATGATAAAAATTCAATTAGTGATAATTGTATACTTTTTAAAGTGCATGCGCCATTATAAATTAGATAATGGAATCCCATATAATTGTACCATCATAAATTTTACTGGTAATAATTTAAAATCCAAGGTAAAAACCTAGTTACAGCTACAGGAATATGAATGTTGACATATAAATTAAAGTACATTTTTAACTTTGAAAAGTAAACTCATAAATATAAAATATGGTACTTATATATATTTATGTAGAAATTTATGTTTTATAGAAAATGGTTTCCTATTTAAAGGATTTTTCCTCTATTCATCGGAATGAAGACCCATATAGATAAATTTCTAAATTAAAAACTAGATCCATATAGGTTAGTTGGGAATTCTGATTATTATATAGACCCTGTAAGTGTGTAATTAAGTATTTGATTAATTACTAGGGAAAAAATATGTTTCCTTTTTCTCTTATACATTAGTAATTATTACTATGGGGGTACATTCATGTGAATTGATTATCTATTTAAATATTCTATAACTTCTTATATGGTGTTACATAAAAGATGCAAGGTAGAATATTACTTATATAATCCCTATTAAATTGAAAAAGACCCATTATCTTATTTTAATCACTATTATATGAGCCTATAGTTAATTAAAATGTCAAATTCAACCAAATGGGTGTTTTCTTCTATAGCTTGGAATCAACATTTTCTTTAACTAAGAATAATTATGAGAGTCATTATTGGAAAAATATAATGTAATAATGAAATTTATAAGATAATTTTCCTATTTCATACTATGTAAACAGTTAAATAAAATACCAACCACTTTTTTCTTATAACTGGTACTTTATGTTCTTAAATGTGAATTAGTTAAATAGTTTAAATACAACCTTAATGAAGTGTTCCTAGTTTCAAATATCATGTAATGATAGTATAAATATTTCTCTGATTTATGCCGTAGATAGGTATTGGTATGTTTCCCATCGGTCTATTTTTACATTTTCATATACATTGAGATTAGAGGTCAAACCAGCAAGCCTACTGACCTTTTTATCATGACCTCATTATAAGGTCAATGCTTTCTTCTTTAGTGTGCAGCTATTCATCTAGAGGTATCACCCATATAACATGAATTATTTAATAATTCTTATGATTATTTATAAACATGACGTACCATTTAGGTTAAAATGACCCCATGCATTACTCTTAGTTTCTAAAATGACATTTGGGTAGGACAGGTCGTCATGTGGTCAGTTGATCCTTTTTAATGGAGTATGAATCATATAATGTTCTAGTTCAGTAGGTTAGACATGACTAGGGCCTAACTATCTATTTTTTTGGTTATGTGACCATTTTTATTTAGTAGTGGATGAATCGATAGAACATCATATGGATTAATATTCATATGGAATCAAATGGCTCTGGGATAGATCTTTCATACTGACTATTGGATACTAGGACTCATAGGGCCAAACAGATTATGGATATTATCGAACGAAATGACATTATGTTGATCGGATCTGGGGGGGATATATACATTGATACACATGGTACCCATAAATTGATAAAATGGTACAATGATCCATATTATTTTTATAGAAATAATTATTCCTTAACTGAATATTTTTTGATCATTGTTCTTTTAGTTAGAGTAATCAGGGTGTTAAAGGAAAATAGAATCATCCCGATGAATGGGATAATGTTATAAAAGGATCAGACAGTGCGACACATCAATCAGTTTTGTTTTATATTTCATCCATCATGTTATTGATGTACATTAGTGTGTATTAAAAGAGTATCACACAAATTTCTAAAGTGAATCTGATCTAGTTTTCTTGTAAAAATATATTTATTATCCCTTATCTTATTTGGTACTTGATAAATGAATTTCGGACATTTCCAGAATGAGTGGTCAGGGTTCGATGGATCATGTGTCATTCGATAAGTTTCTTTACGTAGAAAATGATGACTATGACACTCTTATGGTGTGGACGATCATATAGAAAGTTGTTTATCATACCCATCCATATAGATGGAGAACAACCAAAAATACAATTTGGGAGTGTTCACCATTTTTTCTAAAATCATGTGAGGCTAGATGTTGGGTTATGTATTCCTTGATATGATGATAGAGATAAAAACATAGTTATTCATTTTGATGGATTATTAGTACTAGATTTAGACTTGGGGTGTGTGAGCAACCCAAATGGTTGAAATGATTTTAGTTACATATTAGTGCCTACGAGGAAACAAGATAGTGAAATATTTAGCTGTGTGAACAAGCCATCAAGAAAAAATTAGTCAGGGATGGAATTTGATGGTTATTAATGAATAATAATAGGATTCCTTGGGTAGTAAAGGTTTAATTGTAGATTAGTGAGGATTCATAGACAAACAAAATGAATATCATTAAAATGGGTTTTCATATGGTGGTTTGAATGTTCATCACTATGTGTAGTTAAATACCATTGGTTTGTAGCCAAGCACGACACATCATATTGTATATAAAGTGACTGTATATGGTTTAATTAGAAACTATTGATAACATCATACTAATATTTTTAATTTTTGATGATCATTAACCTCATATAGACATTGTCAAGGGTGTATTGATAGATTGAAAGTTATATTCCTAGCAAAAATAAATAAATTTAAATTTCTTTATATCATGATAGATATACTCTTTAGTAGTTGTTCACTATAAGAATTGAAAATTTTAGAGGCATGTACGGTCATCAGTGAAAATAGGATTCCCTTTTAACATGGCCTTGGATGGGATACTAGATGCGTAATGACTATTTTACATGATCTCCAGGTGGGAAAATTCTCTTAGGATTAGTCCCTGATATTGATATGTGGACATCTCAGCTTTGTATCAATGCCATAGTTATAAACTCTTTAGAATTGAATACCTTAGATGAGATATTTGGATTGTAGTAAATTGTTTTTAGGATACTATGGACATGCAGACATTCTTAGATCATATGATATGATTGTTACTATCCTAGGGTGCTAGATCATATATGAATTTTGTTCATATGGTGGGTCAATGAACAAAATGAATGGTTTTTTGTTAGAGACATCACTGAAATATTTTTATGTGATTCAGTGAGAATGATTGAAGTAAAATTGGTGTTCCACAGAATAAAGACACCAAAATCATGTTTTCAGATGTGTTATCTGTTTAATCCAAGCATTTGTTGAAATAATACTTCTGTAGTATCTTCATATGCTATACCTTTTTTAGTTGCTTGTAGTTGGTGACAAACTAAATAAAGAACGTCATCCAAATTAGAAAATTTCATTGAATTTTAGGATATGTATTTTTTAAAAAAAAATTGGTTTGATCGGGATAAATTTGTTCAATTAGCAATTGATTTCTTGATAAGTTAAGAAATGCACTAAAGTGTATTATTAAAACTCTATGGGAATGCTTAAATAGGAAACTTCTATAGTGGGAAAACTATAACTCATAATTATCCATTCAAATTTATAACCTACAGTGGGAAGTACCATAAGGTGTTTGATGAAATATATAATGATGAAATCATGTCTTTTTTTAAACTGGTTCAGGTAAAAATTATATCAGTGTTCAGTTTCAAATATGAGAATTTTCTCTAGATTCAATAGATTATATACCTTACACTTTACATGACCAATAAAAATGTGGTCCGAATTTTGAAATTAAACAAGAACATTTGAATGAGACATTAGGAAAAGATTTGGGTGGGATTTTTTTTGTTTATTCCCCAATACTTCTAAGGGATGAGAGGTTTTATGGTGGGTAGATTATAGAATCCTATATTTTTGGACCACTAAAAATTCAATGGGAGTTTGAACATATCATTTTCTGAATGGAAAATATTTTAAACAATGTTTTGGAAAGTAAATAAAAGAAATGGAACATTTAAAACTTCTTTTTTAGATTGATTTTAAGTATTGAGAGGTGTTTCGAGAGTTTATATAATTACCAGGTGCGTCAGGCCTTGAAAATTGACTTTTTTTGGGATAAAAAAACAAGGGCACATGATTTTCTAGAAACCATTGGGATTTTAGGAGAAACCATGTTGTCTTAATGGGGGTTTATGATGGTTTGATAAACCATGAATGGTGGGATTTATGACCATGTGGGAGGGTTGTAATAAATTAAATTGGTTAGAACATGGGATTTTCAAAGATTAGAAAACCATATTCCTAGACTACATGGTTAGATCTACCGAACTAGTAGCACTACAGAGTTCACACATGGTTAGTTATAAGAAAATAGGAAAACTATGTGGGGGTATGGATCTTAGGTAGTGTGAGCTGTATGGTTGGTACACAGTTATCCATACCATTGTACCTAATTTTGTGCCTTAATAATATGGGTAAAATTATCATTCTCATGTTCTTCATTTAAATGGGGTTTTCTCATTTCCTCCTGCATTTTTTTTCTATAATTCTCCATGCACTTATCCTCCTTACTCATATTCCCATAATGATATATTCCTCATTTGGGAACGAAATAAAACACTAATAGATTCATTGGAATCATTCTGATGATTTTATGACTCCAACATCCTCCCTTATTGGTTTCTATAGACACTTTTAATTCTATCTTCATGTGTCCTAATTCACTGTATTTTAATTGGGTTAATTTATTTCATTTATTTCTATATTTTGTAATGAATAATGGAATGTTGTTCGATGAGTGTACCACGCATTTCATTTTGTCGGTGTTCAATAGATTTCCCCGTAAAGTATTTCAATTATATAAAATACATCATTGTGATTTATGCCAGATTTTTCATGAATCACCTATAAATTTTCAAATTTAATATGTAGTAACTAATTAATTAAAATTAACAGACATTGTGATTTTAATTGAACTATTATAGGTTGTTAAACTCACACCATCTACCTTCTTTAGGGTGTGTCACTTATATTTCACTACCCGTAATCTTTAGGTTTAGAATTAAAATATCCCCTTCAATCATGTTAGAATTATTTACATCATTGTAAAAGGTAAAATGAAATGAAATTAATTATACATAGTGTGTATGGCGCACTAAACTTATGGTATTTATTTATAATATACTAGAGACATCCTTTATAAAAAATATTGGCTAATTAGAATTATGTATAATACTCAATGAACAGCCTTACCCTTAGCTATAACTGAGTTATTAAATGGTGTTTTTTATTCCTTTACATGTAATTAAAGTGATAAATATAATTAATTGAATTTTCATGGTTTGGAAAAATGATGAATGGAATGGACCTTCCCATGGACTTTGAAATTTTCTTATAAATGAAATGACCCAATTTCTAATTTGGTTACAGCATAAAATGAATATAGATATGGAATTTATTTTTATTTACAATTGAGTTATCAAATGGCATGATTAATCTCATTGAAATTGTTATATTATCAAATAAATTATACATTCATTGATCTAAACTCATGTTCCTCTTTATGGAATTCCTTGGGAAGGCACAGAGAGTACTAGAGATTATTTTTACCATTAATGATACTAATATCTTAATTACAGAATAACATGGACTATCAAAGAATAACCTTGGAAATTATTTCATTTTATTCTTTTATAGATTCTGGATACCTTGGATGAGGTTTAGTTTGAGTCCAAGTTAGGATTTTTGGGTTTTTTTAGAAAAATATAAATTTTAGGCTTGATTGCAGATGGAATAAGATGAGGTGAAATTGTGCACCCTCTCCTAGGAAAATGTCAACCACATGGTATGGTGTTTTGGGAATTTTCAATAGTATTGGCTTGGTTGGGGAATCCCATAAACTTACATGAGTTAAGGATTTGGATTTTGGAAGTGACATTTGGAATGGGTGGTACACGGTTTGTGAAATCATGCGTCCAGCCCCTGTGAGGTGCCCACATATCTAGTAGGCTGAGCACAATTGACACATGGTATGGAAAACCATACATTCAAACCATTTTAGTTTCCCAGAACATTAAAAATTTTAAATTTCCTATTTTAATATATGATTTTTAAACCCCATTTCAAAATTTTCCTCCCCTATTCAACTTATATGCACTATGGGGTCCTCCAAGATTCTCCTCACTTAATCTTTGTCCTCCATTGAAGCCTTTAGAAGGTCATGAGGTGAGTTTATTTGTTTTTTTGGTTGATTTACTCTTCTTTGATTTCTTATCTCTTGAGTTATTGGTTTCTCTAGGAGGGGTTTCTATATAGTACAAACGCAAAGGGTTTGGGATGATGTTTCATTTTATTTATCTAATACTAGGATGTAAGTATTGTCTCTTAGGAATTTTTCTTCCTTCTCCAAAAGTTTAGTTGCATTCATATAACTTTTATGGTGAGTTTCCATCCATTACATATTCTATAATTCCATTAATGCCGTAAATTTCAAAAAATTATTTTAAAATGTTATAATATTTCTTGTGATATGCCCACATGATTTTATGGTGTGTTCCTGATGGAATATATGTGAAAAATGGTTTAAAAAGGTTCTATTTTATTATACCTATGTTAAACATATTATATATGTTTCATAAAATACCAATTGAGTTATTAAAGTGAAATTGGTTTCTTATGGTGGTGTTTCCACTTGGTTATATTTTTATAATGTTGATGGAATGTGAATATGGTTTTAATTTTTAAATTAGTGTATTTTATAGTGTGATTCTTGTGTGTGTCTTATTGTTTTCATTTTAAATCAAGTGATGCCTCTTTAAAAAGGTTTTTCAATGTTATTTTATGTGAATATGAAATGGAATATGGTTTTCTAATAGGAATTGAGTATTCTACAAGTATGAATCCTTTTTCTACCTTTATAAATTTGATCAATGGTTTATGTGAAAGGTACAAATATTGTTTTAAAATGGTTTTGAGGTAAAAAAGCAATGAATGTCAGTTTTATATAGAAATTTGGTTTTGTGGAACATGAGCTTTTTTGTTGTGCATATAAAATATGTTTCCGAATTGTAACGGTGATGTAAAGTGTGTTTTGAGATGGATTTTTTTGTGCGTGTGAACATGAAAAGGGGATTTTATGATAGAAATTGTTTCATCTTAGTGTGATCCTTTTTTGGTTCTCCAAATGGGTTTTTATGAGTAGTGAAAGTGGCATAAAGGGCCATTTGGAACATTCTAGGTTGTTTTGTGAAAAAAAAAATTGGTTTAGAAAATGGTTTCAGATTTGAAACGTAAAGTCCCATTTGACATTATGCTTGTGAGAGTCATATTTTTTTATTGATTTTGGTAATGGTTTGGAAATGGCTGTGTAAATGTATTTTGATTGGAAATATTGAAGGCCCAGTTGGAACCTTTGGATCTTTTATGAATTTTATTCGTAACTTATGTGATGTGTGGGCCAATGGAATGTTTTCATGTTTTGGAAAGTGAATTGAAATCCCAGGTAGTGTAAGGCTTGTTTGGTATTTAACAATGACTGTGAAGAAAATGGATTTACATGTTAGTTGTGATACATGGAAAATATTTTGAGACCAATAAAATATTTATGAGATCCTCTGGAGTGGCTCATTCATGGAAATTTTTTTAATATTGAGTCCACTAGAACATTGGATGAGATACTATCTAATAGATCATTTATGAAATCTCCATTGGTTGTGGTTTCTATACCAAGTTTTTAAATGTTTTGTTTTTTTATTATTATCAATGGATTCTAGGAAATCATCTAGAGGGTTGAGTGATGGTTTCCTGTTAACCATGGTCTGATGGGATGACACCCCTAGAATTGATAGGTCTAGGTGGGATGTAAAACTGGATTAGATAGCATAGAATGGAAAATTGGTAAAATACTATAGATATAAACCATCTTCTATTAGGTGAGTCCAATATTATTATGTTCAGGGATATCTGTAAATATTTGTAGGAAATACCCATTATTTATTATATGTATGATATGTTTACTTTTGTTTTATGTGGGTTATTAGCCCTGCTAGTTTGTACATACTTGTTTCTTCCATTTTTACTTCTTTAATGGCTCTTTTTACACCAAAGTATATTGTTTTGATTGACCTTGGGGGTTTTATCTGGAATTTATAAATTAAAAAATGTTTGAAATAAAATTTTAATGTGTTGTTTTTTAAAGGGTGACTTATTGAATGTTGGGATTTTCTAGTTTTGACTTCATATTTTGATTACCTTATTGTTATTAATGTCTAGTTGAGTTTTCTATTTTTTTGGGTAGTTGGGTTTCTTGGTTTTGAATTGGATTGTTTTAAAAGTGGAATCATTTTTCCAAATAAGAAACATTCATGAGTATGTTTTTTTCTTAAAAAGGATTATTTTATAAAGCATTGTTTGTTTATTAAAATTAAAAAAATCCTATTTTTATTAATTTAATTCAAAATAGTTTTTTATACAGTTTTGGGGAATAATATACATGGACTATGTGGTGATTATCTACTGATCTATTTAAGATCAGCCTCTACTTGTCCTACTCAGGATTAGTAGACCAAAGCTATTTTACAAATAATGGTTTCTAGTTAGGTTTCTATTCGAGTATGTTTGTTTTATGTATGGGGGTGACCAAGTGGTCACATGGAGATCATGTAGTCATTTTACAATTTTATTTTGTATTCAGTTTTATTTTTAAAGAAATTCTGATATTCAGATCCATTTAATACTTATTGATATTCTATAATTGTTAGTTATATTAAATATTCAGTTTTGTCTATTTGGACCATACTATTTCTTTTGATAAATAATTCCCATTGGTTTATTTTATTCCTAACACTAGTTTGGGACTTGTGGGGATCTGGAATGCACTTCGAGAAATTTCTCATACCGGGTTAGGTGTTAGGTCAAATGTTATCTCATCTTGGTTCGTGTCAAATTGGTATCAATGAAGAATCTCAGTATTTGGGGTGTCAGGTAATTTTGATATTAAGAATATTGAGATATGAGTGGTAAGGATTGAAGGAAATCAGGAAACCATTCTCTTTATTATCCCCAAGTAGATTTGGGTAGTCATGGATTGAGTCTTCTATTTTGGTTTTTGGTCTGAGTTGATGAGGAATGACAATGGAAGCAAGTCAATGTCATCTCATGATCTCAAAAAAGAGTAGTGACCCATGTGGATCTGAATTCATGGTTTAGTGTCCTCTTATATTTTGACACTTACATGGTGCATGTACCACTAACCATGTCTCTAGGTTATGCATTGAAACTAGTTCCTTGTCCTAGTGGTTCAATTTGTGTTTTTCTCTGTTTTGGTTTTGGTTTATGCAAGTGGGATATTAAAATGAAAACTATTTTTGGATTGAAATTGATTTTTTCTATTTACTTCATATTGAAAAGTGGAATGAGTTTTTAAAAGGGAAATAAATTCATATTTTTGAAATGTTTTGGAAAAAAGTGGAAAGAAAAGTGAATGGATAATTGGGTGAATTCTTGAGTTTGATGTTAGGGTGGTATGTGTAACCCTTGGTATTTTTTATGAACATTCTCATATGTTTGGGTATGTTTGGAATGTGGATGTTGTTATTCATACATATATAATATAAGAGTTATAGGAATGAACTTAAATTAGACAATTCATATAATTCCATGGGTGTGTGTTTGAAATCAAAGGACAGTCATGGTTTTTCAAAAAGTATTTTTGAAAAATGGAAATGGTTTTGAGAATTGATTTTTCTATGAGGAGAATGTTTTGCATGTGAAAAGTGGATTTTCTCATTGAAATGTGACCATGGATGAGGGAGACATTGGAATTGAAATTAAACGGTGGTATTTGAATAGAGGGGTTTTAGTAATGATTTCAGTGATTGGATTTTGAGTCTATTGTATTGGCTCTAGATATTATTATCAATTGAGTTTATATTTGATATTGATTTTGGGTTTTTTATTCGTTGTGTTGTTTAGAATGTGTTACCTAGAAAGGCCCCAATGTTCCTTGTGATTTTCGTCGAATTTTTGGCCATTCTCAGAATTGTCCTATCTTTTGTGGTGATTACGGTCTATTATAGGTTGTGGAATGGATTGATAAAGTTAAGGGTGATGTCATATTTTTGTGAACTACCATATTTGTGATATTTTGTGCTATTTTGGGTTTTTCGGAGGGTCTAGCATTGGATTAGTGGAAAGTGATTTCTCTGTCATCGATGCATGTTGTGGTGAAATGAGAGGCATTCAAGTAAACTTTTTCCAGATGGTTTATACCTAAGGAGGTATGGAAAAATAAAATGGAACCAATCATGAGTATTTAATAAGTCTAGTGGACAATGAAGTCCTATGTTTACCACTTCAAAGAGTTAGTTTACTATAATATTGAGGTTTCATCACACGATCTGTTGAAATATAAATCTTTTAATTAGGTGTAATTATCTAGATATCAAGGAGTGATCACTATCCTCAAAGGATCTTTGTTTCAATAATTTTTTAGATGAATCTTTCCTAGCTGAGTTGGTGTTTAGACTATAAATAGTTGGAAATGCATTGTACCTTGTTACTCGTGGAGGTTCCCAATCTAGAATGAGGGTTATTCCATTGGAACCTATTCTTGTGGAGTCTCCTTAATTGGTTCTATCATATCACTCTTCTTTAAAATTATTTCATGTAATTACAATGTGGTAATTTTAGGAATTCGAATCCATCCTGTCATAATCCATTGACTACTTGTCACTATTGTGGCTGTTTGGGAAACCTCTAGATGTTTTGTAAAAAGGGTTCTCTAAAGGTGAGGTATTGATTAGAGGATGTCAGCTACTGACTGTGGGGTAATAAATTCTTTAGAGATTAGGGCTCTAAAAATAGGTGTCCGAGTGAAGATTTTCATGTTGTCAGGAATTACAGTGGTTGTGGGTTACCTGGTCTTAGTTTTGTCTCTCGTGTTGGAGTGGAGGCAATTTGTGTTCCTTGTTTTATCTTCCTTCTTTTTTTGTGAGATCCTATTAGTTGTAAAAAAATGGTTGTTGGTTTCTTTTAAAAATCATAGTTCGTGTTCCTTTTTAAATGTTATTTTTTATTAGTTGTTCTATCTTGTGTATGACTATCCTTTTGGGGATCAGTTATAGTTTTTGATTTTTCTCATTTGGAGATGATTGATTTTTTTGAGCTGGTGAATTGTGTTTTGATTCTCCTTTTGTATTGAGTCATTATAATGGGTTAACCCTAATGTAGAGTGTTTCTTTTTTGGAATGAGAGTTTCTAATTTTCCTAGTTTTTTTATAAGGGGTTTCTTGTATTGGTGCCTCTATAAAGGGAGTTTTGATGTTTGTTGATATCAACAAATTTTTTGTAGTGGGGATAACTCTTGCATGTTTTCCCATTATTGTTCATAAAAAGAGATTCATCTTGATATGGTCAGGTGTAACATATAAAGTAAAAGGTCACCCCAAGGCTCAAAGTTTTGTTTGTCTCTATTCATTTTTGGGATCATCTTTCGATTATCACTCAACTAGGTAAAATTCCGACAGAAGAAAATGTTTTTGGTGGGGAGAATTATCCCACCTTGAGTTTGGAAATTATTTTATTTTATTATTTTCCTGATGTTGGATCCCTTATTTGAGGTTCAAGATGTGTCATGGTTTGAATTTTTTAGTTTCTATTGAAAAATGGAAATTTTGTTCTTGATAGAATGTGGTTCGCAATTGGCGTATGATTAGGGGATACTGTGTAGTGTCACCCCCGAAACCATGAATCTCACAGTTTACTGTATGGGGAATCACGTATGACCTACACACAGTTAGGGAAACCATGTGAAAAGTGTGTTGTGTGTCTCTGGATCGGGGGAGTGGCATTTATCATGCTTGAAAAATAGTTTTGAAAACCATGTTTCCAGCCCATTTGGGGTACCCTCTCCTCTTGTATGGTGAGCACGGTTGGCACACAGTTTGTAAAACAATACAGACAAACCAGGAAATTTTCATTGATCATTAAAATATGGAAATTACCTCTTTTCCCTTCCAATGTTTTAACCCCAATTCAAAATCCCCCCCTTTGACCTCAATTGCCCAATGGGGCCTCCATAATTCTCATACATTTAAATCCTTCCACTATTTATGTTTCATGATGATCCTAAGGTGATTTTCTTTGAGTTTTTGGTCCATATGACCTTCTCTTATTCCTTCAATCTTAATTTCATGGTTTCTCATGGTGGGATTCCTTGTTGGTTGAACCCTAAGGGTTACAATTGATGTGTGGTTTGATTTATTTAATGTTTGGGTGTGTAGATTGTCTCTTAGTCTTGGTTCTTCCTTCTACTAATGTTTGGTTGTGTTTTCATATCATTAAGGTTGGTGTTTCCGTCCTTTTCATTTAAGAATCATTCTGTTGAGGCTTAATCCTTCCTTGAATGCCTTAAAAATGTTATAATCTTATGTTTGGTGTTCTTGAATGATTTTTTATGGTGTTTTGAAGACGGAATATGGGTTTGAAATGTTTTTAAACTGGTATTCCTTGATTAGGACTACGTTGAACTCATGCAAGGTGTTTAAAAAAAATCCCAATTGAGTTTTAAAGTGAATTTGGTTTCTTTTGGTGGTGTTTTATCTTTGGTAAATTTTTATAATGTTGTTTGATTGTGATTTGGGTGTTATATGTGAAAGGTGGTGTCTTTAATAGTGATATTCTTTTTTGTGTTTTGTTGTTTTAATTTAAAATCATGTGATGCATTTTTAAACTGTTGTTTTTAATGTGATTTGATGTTTTTATGAAATGAAATATGGTTTTATAAATGAAATTGGTTGGGCTACAATTATGACTTCATATTGTTCTTTTATAAACTTTTTCAGTGGATTATGTGGATGGTGGGAGTCATATTTTACAATGGTTTTGAGGTAAAAGCATAATAAATGAGGGTTTTATAATAAAAGTTGGTTTTTATGGAACATGATATTCTTTTTTGTGTAAATCAAATACATTTTATGATTATAAAGGTGATGTCATGTGTGTTTTAAAATGTATTTTATTTATATATGAAATTAAAACTGGGAGATTCCTATGGGAATGTTTGGGTCTTAATGCGCTCTTTGTGGTGTGTTTTCTAAATAGATTTCATGTGTTATGAAAGTCATGTTAAGATTGGTTAGAAACATTCTATATTGTATCTTGTTTAAATTTTTGTTTAGAAAAACGATTTTGATATTAAACATAAAGTCCTATTAGATAATTTTCTATGAGATTTTTATTTTGTATTGATTTTGTTAACTATTGGGGAATGGATTTGTAAATGTATTTTGGATTGGAAATGTCAAGGGTCTGGTTTAAACTGTGTGATGTTTTATGAGATTGATTAGGATCTTATGTGATGTGTGGGAAATGGTATGTTGGAATGTTTTGGAATGTGAATTGGAAACCTGGGAGGTGGGGTTCCAGTTTAGTATTTAATATTGACTATGAAATAAATGGATTTCCATGTGAGTTATGATACTTCGATTATATTTTGAGACCACTAAAATTTGGTGATATCCTCTCTAGTGGACTGTGCATGTGTATGATACTGATATTGAGTCTATTAGAACATTGGATAAGATCCTCTCAAATGGATCATGCATGAAAACACTGTTGTTTATGCTTTTTATACCATGTTTTCGAAGTTTTGTTTGTTATTATTATCATGGTATTGATGGAAATAATCTAGAGATTCAAGTGATGGTGTGTTTTTAACCCCTATTAGATTGGTTGGTACCCCCTATAATTGACAGTTCTAGGTGGGAAATGCCTTTAGATTGGCTAATTTAGAGTGTCTAGTTGATTATTAACTCTTTAGATGCACCAAATATATGTATGTGTGTTCGATCCGAGTGCATTCAATTATTTTTTCTATATATGTTTATGAAATACCAATTATTAACAATTTGTTTCTTATGTTTACTTTGGTTTCATGATTATTATTCTCCCTACTAACTTATACTTAATTTTTTATTCCTATTTACATTTCAAATGGATATTTTTACCACTGGTATGTATTTGGGATTAGGATTGGGAGTTTGGAGCTAGAATCTAGAAATGGAAAACAATTGGAAAGAAAATTTTCAAGTGTTGTTTTAAAACCGGGAACATATGGAATGTTTTACTTTTCTCATTATGACTGATTTTTTTCTTTCCCTTGTTTCTAGTAAATTCTAGTAGAGTCTTTTTATTTTGGATTGGTTAGGGTTTTTTTGGTTGTGAACTGGATTATATTAAAATTACAATCAATTTTTGAAAAAGGAATGCTACATGTGTACTATTTTTTTGAAAAAAGGGATGTTTTTTGAATGTAATTATTGTTTATTAAAATTAATAGAAGCCTATTTCTCTAAATTTAATTAAAAGTAATGTTTTTTTACTATTTAAGGAAAATAAATGCCTGTACTCTATAGTTTTTATCTACCAATATATATAAGCTCTCTCACCATACATGTGCCACTTCCCTTCGGTAGTCTGGAGTTGTATTTTAGGTTAAATACTATCGATCGGTTGATCTTAGAGAAGGTTGGGTTTAGGGATTCTGGTTACCAAGAGGTCACATAGATATCATGTTGGATTAGTCTAGTTTTAGTTTGTATTTATTTTTATTTTGTTCAAAAAATGATGTATTTGGACGATTTGTATACATATCGAGAACCAGTTATTGTAGGTTTTGTTTTCTATTCAGTTTTCTCTATTTTCCCAAGATATTCATTGGGATAAATCATTCCCATATGTTTATTTTGATGCTGACCATAATTTTATTTTCCACTGGGATCAGGAACACCATTTGGCCCATGTATTAGACTAGGTTGGGTGTTGGGGTAGATGACATCCCAGCATGGTTCGTTACATGTACATACTCATTAGGAAATTAAATTCTTTCCACTTTGAGAGATAAATGGGTTTTCTTTTTTACATAATTACTTGGATGGGCTAATATGCTATATGATTTTCCTCACACTCTAAAGAATACTTGGGTTTTCTTTTTATGGAATTCCCTAGATGGGATCATTTAGAAATTGGATGTTATGAATGATACATGGGTTTCCTCTTTATATAATGTTGTTGACTGGATCATAGATTAAATATAATTCTAATTCTAATTGAAATATACCATGTTTCTTAATTAATAAATTACTGGGATGGGAAAATATGCTATATGATTTTCCTCACACTCTAAGTAATTCTTGGGTTTTATTTTTATGGAATGCCCTAGATGGGATCATTTATGAAATTAGATGTTATGAGTGATACATGGGTTTCCTATTTATATAATGTTGTTGACTGGATCATAGATTAAATATAATTATAATTCTCATTGAGATATACCCTATTTATTAATTAAGAAATTCCTTGTATAGGATCACAGGGAAAACAGATTATATCATGCATTTGTTATTATTACATGTAACTTGTAGTACCTCATTATGATGATTATTATTCTAGGATAACACGACTATTTATGTTGGGTCTAATAACATATAATGGTATTTTGTTTATATATACGTTAATATATATAATTGATCCGTTGTTTTAGAGAAACTCAGAGACGGATGCCTGGACTTATATTGATGGTCCCAATAACTTTATTATCACCATTATTATTTAAAATGGATGCCTTAGGAATAGACCCCAGGTCTGATCTATTATTATGTATATACCCATATAAACATATATATTCATTTTATATTGTTTATATATGTACATATATACCATTATATATATTTATATTTACATGGTGATGCATTGTTAAAGATATTTTTTCTTAAACTGAAGCAGGTACGGTCATCCATGCGTCATTGAAGAACCCTTTTAGACAAACATAAATTTATTTTCTTACTAGTTTAGTTTTTATACACATACACTATATTATTTTGCATTAAAAACATGATATAATTAGACAACATTAGTGCTGGTCTATTAAACATATCTCTCACCCTATTTAGGCTTCCATTGCATTGGGGTACCCAAACAGACTACGTTGATTTATGTTTAGTTTCATGGATTATGCTTGCGCTGTAACATTTATACACAGGCGATTAGGAGCATAGAACTAAGCCAGATATCACGATTCTCATAAATATATCCTTGGGGGCTATTTTATTTTTATTTGTATAGTTTCCTTATTATATATTTTTTAACATTATCTTGTACATTGTAGAATCATAGGGACATGTATAGTTATGTATTTGGGATTGGCCATTTTTTCTCTTATTATTTTCTTGTGGTGCTTATTCATTATTTCTATTTCATCTCTTGATTTATTTGTTATATTTCACCTTTGTACATCTCTGAACACAATGGTATAGTCTCCCCACTACACCATCACTAGAAACTCGCTAACAATCGGCATCCTCTAGTATACAAGGTGGCATAACTGAGGCCACATAGTTACCAGTCTAGTTAAAAATTTTAGAGTTATTAAGGCCAAAAAATTATATACCCACCCCAAGGTTTGGAAAATAGTTTTCTATGTTTAGGAAGGAAAGAAAAAACATTGTATAGAGGAGAAATGAAGAACAATGAAGTCTTACCCAGAATAAAACACTTGGATTCAAAGTGTAGAAGGATATGGATTGATATAAAGGGAGGTGGGAGTCAAGAAAATATTATCTTTGTATTCCATGAGATAATAGAGAAAATAATACTGTATTTGGGGTTTAAAATTAAGGATGGTAATTTAGGAAAATAAATTTTAAAAAAATTTAGGTTTTCCATACGGTTTGATTTCATGATTTACCAAACCATGTTCCCATCACTTCACACACCTAGGTGAGCTATGTAGTTTCACATAATAGTTATAAATACAATAAATTATCTATGAAAATATTAATAGATAATGAATTATAGGGTTTTCATGGTTTCCACATGGTTAAAACTACATGTTCACAAACCATGCACCTACAACTGTAACATTTAAAATTTTTAAAATATAAAGATATTTGACCCGCAAGTCATTGCAAATAGTAAATCCAATAAATATAAATAATAATAATAAATTAATGTTATGTGCGGGAAAAATTAATCAATTTTTTTAGATATATTGTAGATATATAATTTGAAATATTAAAATTGATTATGTGACACCAATTTTAAAATACTATTTATTCTATTGAATGATATCTTTCCGAAAGTTAATGACATTCCTTTTGAAATAAATATTTCTATGAAAATTTATGTTCAATGATTATGAACTCAAATCGAATATATTTCTATCCAAATAGATGTATATTTCTATGAATTACATTGAGAATCTCTAATGTGTGTTGTAAATTAACATAAGAAAGATGAATAAAAATTTTCAAAAATTGTATGGGAGTTTTCTATATTTCCTTGGTTTAGATATACATATTTAAGTGATAAGAATACAATGTAGTTGATACAGAAAATAGTTACAATATTTCAATATGGGAAACTTCTTCACCCATTAAAATCACCATACTATATGAAAATGGGCCATCAGTTTCTTAAATTTGGAAAAGAGCTTATAAAACACTTTCTTTAAGTATCTACATATGTACTGAATAATATTAACATAATAAGTATAACTCATAGTACATAGTTATGTATGATGATAAATTACAATGTACCCCTACATCGTGGTTCTTCATGAATAGTAAGTACATTATATTATCTCTAATTATATCAGTACCAAGACAACATGGTAATGATATTGATGTTTTTTTGGATCCATTGACCAAGGATCTCAAATTGTTGTTAGATTAATGTTATATATTATATTATTTTCATATAAATAGAGATTCTATGTTGAGATACCTATTTTAAGGATGATAAATAACATTCCTACTTATAATCTTTTAGGATATTGAATTAAATGAATGTTAGGGTACCCCATTTATGAAGAAGGTACACACATAGTTTAGGTGAAACATTACCTAAATATAGTCTTTATTGGAAATCATAACTTTTATTCATAATGACACTAGTAATAATCTTAAAAAACATAAATAAATGGGAATTTAGAAGAAATTACATCACCTTATCCATTAACAGGTGATGAAAATTTTTATAAACTAATGGTTATTGTCACCATTTCTAGTAATACATGTTCCAAATTTGTTTTGAAAAAGTATTGGGAAAAAATAATGGTCTATTTCAAAATAATTTATAGGATTTTTTTCAAATTATAAATTTTATTTATATCATCAACGTAGGAAAAAATTTATGTGATAGTGAAACAATGATGTTTCTATATGAATCAAAAAATATATGGTATTATGTTTAAGTATGACCTAATTGATATGGGGA
Organism: Viscum album; assembly: GCA_963277665.1. Classification (NCBI taxonomy): domain Eukaryota; kingdom Viridiplantae; phylum Streptophyta; class Magnoliopsida; order Santalales; family Viscaceae; genus Viscum; species Viscum album. The sequence continues at coordinate 73,776,255 of OY728166.1, read as the reverse complement.
TAAGGAAATAATTGGCATTTATGATGAGGGAATGATATAATTTTATTCCCCTAATTTCAAAAAATCATTCTAAAAAATAGATATTTTAGTTTGACATCATTATTAAGGGCCTAATGGATCTGAAGGGGTAGTCATCAAATTTAAAGGATATCTTGTTGATTATTTCGTTCATGTTAATGGTACAAAAATCACACGAGTACCATATTTTGATACAAGATTTTATGTCTATGGATTTACATTGAATTTATCAATAAAATGTATGACAAAAATTAACTAGGATTTTCTTCTTTTTTGAAGCTATATAAGGTAATTTAATAAACATAATGATGTTTTTAACTATTGAAAATGAAATTTCTATCTTATTATATGAACTATAGTTTATTTTAAATTTATAATTCTTTAAATAATAGTTCAGTTGAGATTCACTCAGTTAGAGAGATTTAATAATGTTTTCATATAAATTATAGATGGATATACACCCAATGAATTATATAAGATGATTTTGTAAGTGTGATTCAAAAATAAGAGTTATCTGAAAGGTTTTATTGTAGACAGATATATATTAGTTGGGGATATTTTGGAATTCTATATTAACTACCTATCTTATGTGGACAAAATCGATCTTCCCAAATGTTTACAATATAGAAGCCTTAGTTTTAAATGAATTTTCAGAAGATATATTTTCACAATTACAATTATAGAGTGGGAGAATTCTAACATTAACATTTAAAATAAAAATATAGAGTATTGAACATTTTTTTTAAACTAAAAATGAAAATCATAGGTATTTTATTCACTTAAGTGTTGATGAATGGATATCTAATTTAATTAATAATAAATTTATTGGATTGTTTTAAATAAATATTTTTAAATATTTATATGAAAATCTGAATTAAAATAAAAAATGACATTGATGTACAGATATAGGACCAATTATACATGTATTATCTTCAATTATTATGTAAATAATAGATAAAAATTATTTAAAATGAAATGATATGAATACAGTGTCATTGAAAATAGTGGAATTACTATTTTGTGGAAGATATGTGACTATATATTACCAAGGAACAAAATAAAATTTATTTTAATATGCCATACTTTAGTATTTATTCCAAATAAATATGGAAATTGAATTAAAAAGTGTTCTAATTGATGATTTTTCAATAAAAAATAGTTGATAAGATGGTTTTTAGCTAAATTAGATGAATCGCGATTTGTGATAGTGGATTTTAGTAAAAAGGGTACAAAGATAGACCATTCATAATTGTATCATTGGAACTATGACTATTTTATACCCTAGATCTAGTAAAAATAAATTGTTCAATTTTTCTATATTTGACTAAAACAACTGTAGGGTAAAATAAAAATTCATTTATTAATGACCCTTTCATCATGATTTCATAATAATTTCGTAGTGGTCCCAATATAGGTAATGTCTTGTATATGATAATGACCCTTTCAATTTGTAGACTAATATATTTACATAATCTAAATTAAATATTAATATAATTGTAATTTTCATGGCTTCCACACCTACTATAATTATCAATCTCAAGGAACTATATTGTGGAAATGTTTAAATTGAAAAAATAAATGATAAAATGTGAACAAAATTTTGGAGGTGAGAGACAACCTAAATGTGATAAAGCAGCAAAACCTGACAATGTGGTAAAATTTAAAAAGTTGTGTATAATGATATTTTCAGTCAAAATTGTTATGGTTATAAAAACGTTAAAAAATAATGATTATATGGTTTGAATAATACCAAATAATTGATATCGAAAAGTATAATTTCATTAGTGACAATGGGTTTAGTACTAAAATACATGTTCTAATTGATATAGATACATGGAAAAATGTTGTTCTTACTTTAAAGGACATAATTAAATAATAAATTAGGTTAAAATTATAATATAATTTCACTATTTTAACAAATTGTGAAAAAATAATTCATTAATTTACATTTCATTATCCATTAATGTGTACATTAATATTTGAATAATATTGGATAAAATCCATACTAATGGTCACCCGAAAAGATAATAAAGATTTATAGAAACTTTTTATGAAATTGTTTTAGGGATATTGAGGGGAAATTAAAATACCACCCTCCATAGAATTAAAAAAATGAAACCTACGTATATTTTTTTAGTAGTTGGGGGAAGGATGAAATGAAACTATATTATATTTCATATTATTTTATTTAAAATTTAGTGTATTAATAAATTTGATTCAGATTTTTTAATTTAAGAAACAATAGATGAGTGATGACAATAAATAATTTTTAACTAAACCATGATAACCCAATGATAAATAATGGATGTGGTGATCTTCACATTAAAAATGGTATAAATTATAATACACTATAAAAAATATATGTGATATAAAAAGAAATATAATTATGATGATTTTTTAATATATAGATGGGTGAATCAGATCCTCAATCCACTTCCCTCATACATGATTCACTATAGAATAAGGTTAATTTAAATAAAAAGTGACAAATATAAATTAAATCACCCAAAAAATACTGGTAATCATGTGTAATTAGGACATAATATAAATGTGTTATTCTCTAAAATAGTATTTATTAAAATATTATATTCATTTTAATATATTTTTTATTTGGTTTATAAATAATAATCATCGTCACCTATAACTAATTAAGGAATACATTCTATAGAATTTAAGGATCCAAAATAGCATGAATATGTTGAATATGTATCTTTTTGAGTGTCACCAAGATAATAAATTGAGAACGAAAAGAAACCGGTGGATAAATAAAAAAAACAGAATCAAATACTATATTACAAATATACACTATTATAAAAGGTTAGTTTCTATGATCATGTGATAATCTAGTTTCACTGAATGGATTAATTAGAAAAATCAAAACAATATATTATAAAATGAAAAGTTCCACACCCCCAATATTTATGGCTATCAATTCCCCTCAATGGAATTACTTTCTAGTGTTAATCAAGGTTGGACCAAACTATAATACAATTTTTGAATTAACATTATTGTATTAAAATTACACATGGTGAGATTGATTATGATTTATATCTTTCTAAACCCATTAACCACCTTGTCGCAATTGGCACAGTGTAAAATATCAATAGTTATATTATAAACACTAAAACACTTATAAATAACACATGAGTGTAGTGATTCATTTTTCTATGGTGATGACTGATGAGATACCTATTCCAATTGAGGATCTTGATATTCACATGGTTAAACTTACTTTTATAATGTTCACACATTTCTATTTAATCTTATGAGGACACGTGAGGATAATGACATGTTTTCTTTTGGATTTATTTTTTATGAATAACAATTTGAAATTAATGAGAACGGGTATTAATTGAGTTATGTTATTAAAAATTGGGAAAAATGGTAAATGGAAGAACGAGTTAATATAATATAAATAATTAACTAGTATAATGAAATGACTTGATGAAGATACCATTACCCCACCAATTTCCCGACCACATTTATTAATGTTACTAATAAATGTATATAAAACTTTACAAAATAGGTATATGGAAAATGTTTAATATAAAGAAAAAAATGTATGGAGAGTTCAATACTAGCATGATTGGGATTTAGAATGTAAATTAATATATAAAGCATGAATGGTTGGGAGAGTCAAGAATGAATGTATACATGAGGTGAATTATCATATTTTTTTCCAATAATTGATCTACTTTGTTAATTATGTTTTAATACTATTAATTTTTTCAACAAGATTTTATATCATAGTAATATAAATGAAATACCTTGTGATGAAAAAAACTTAATTTTTTAGTCCTCATGATACTTATATATAAAAAAATCAATTTAAGAAGATGAATGTTTAGTAAGAGTATGCTACATGGCCAAAAAATTATAAATGAGAATGATAATTGTTAGGGTATTTTAAATACTAAGAATATTGGGGTGACACATTGAAATCTAATAATATAACTCATTTTTTATTTTTAACTTCACTTATTCTATTTGTTGGACTCATTGGATACTCATTGCATTCAATATAAATACTCTAAAGATATATATTTTGGGATCCAATGTATGGATATCTAACAAATAAACAAAAAAGGATATCCAATGTGAAGTTTAAATACACTGAATTAAAAATTTTACAAATTAAATAATAATTATATGTTTTTAATATATTTTTACAAGAATTTTCTATGATTGAGAAGTATCTATTTATCATGAAATCCATGGTATGAGGACAGTTAATTCAAACATGAATACTATTGTTTTATTTCTATAGATAAGTGTTAGTATATATATAATAAAATTTCACAATCACGACATTTAAAAAAATTACTTATACATATAAATAATTTTTTATGGTAAAAAAAGTAATCACATCAACTACCATTACTTTATTTTTAAATTTATGAAAGACATCATTTTCAATCTAGAAACTAGCATACTAAAAGAATTATTTCCAATGTAATTATAATTTCAATAACAAAACATATTAAAAATTTGTTTATATAAATTATTCGAGTAATATAATGATTTTTGACAATCCAAAAATTTAAAAGGAGAAATATATTTATTGTAGAATGAGTATGTAGCAGCATTGGGTTTGAATGTTTATAGAAATCATGGAGAGGTGGTTTCCTATCATTATCGATGACATTTATTTTAGTTATATGTGATAAGAATTTTATAATATGCCTTATGATTTTTAATACATTACATTATTAAAATAATAATGTTGATCAGTAAATAGCACACCAATTGTGAAAGTATAGGACTTTCAATAATGAATAGTATGCTTCGATCAACCATAACCACAACACTAAGTGACATGAGTTTTTTATATAAAAATTACTTATTCATGTTAATAATTATAATTAATAAAAAATAGGATTAAAATGATATATTTTAATATATAAATGGACTCATGTTTTTTGGGGTGGTTCTACAGTTATTTAAAATTACCATCAAATTATTGAAATTCTCATATCTATAATATTGGTTTAGAGAACCACTACAAATGTATATTTATTGTATGATGACCAATTTTTTTATAATTATTTATGTAATATAGTTACACCACAAAATTGTAAAAAATAACATTTTATTTGATAGTGTATGTGATATACCCCTCTGAGATTAAACAACCCACAAAATATATTTCATTAAAATTAACCTCTTTGTTAGCTTGTAGAACATCCAAACCCAATTCTAAATGAACCCTAATATAGTATACCATTATAAAATACCTATTAAATTTTGGGTATGAATTCTAGTGAATAAATTATATAAATTATTTTTATGTATTTATTATATATAAAATAAAAATTATTTAAACTGAAAACAATTTTTGTTTTCTGAAGAACAATATTTTTTGAAAAAGTTGGATTAACATAATTTTGGGTGCATACATTAAATTTATTTCTTACGACATTATGAAAATTTATTTGATAAGAAAAAAATTATTTTTTGACATTATAATATAATAATTATCATAGTGTAAATTTTTTGGTATTTTAAAAAATATTCATTTTTTTAGGAATGGTAAAAAATACAGAATTTTAATTGAAAACTACTTTTTTATTTAAATTATTTATAATGTTGAATTATATTTTGAATTTTTTATAATTTCAAATTAGTAAAATTATATTTAAAATAATACAATTTATTTTATTCAAATCATTTTCATATTTATTTATTTTTATAAATTTTTTTAACCTTTCGAACATTTTTTCTTTAAAAATCCACATTATTATCATGGTTCCTGGATTACTTTTAAGATAAAATTTTATACTAATATGAATTTGATTTTTAAAAAATTATTTGATATTATGAATTAGAATTATTCATAATATATAATAAGAAAAAATTATTTTTTTACAATAATTAATATTAAAAACAATAAAAATTATTTACCATAGTTAAGGCAATAAAGAATTTATATTTGTGTAAAACTAGAAATATAGGGGTTTTAATGAAATAAAAAAATTTATAAAATATATTTTATTGATATATTTATACCTTATCATGTCAGATTAAATATTAAAAATCATCTTTTACACTTATGGCATGGGAAAAATGATGGTACAACATTTTATTTTCAAAAAGTAAAAGTGTTCCGCTTGGATCACTTATAAAAGGCCCCCACTATTATCTAAATTTTACAAAATCAAACCCTTTATATTTAGCCAATACATTCCCAAAAAATTAACTAATTTTATTACCTCATCCTATTATCCTTTTAGTTTATAAATACATTCATGGAATACTTTACGTATAATCCCCAAGAGGGGGTTTGAGAATAGGTAAAATTCATAGATGTTTTTTTTTGTTTTATTTCTTCATCAACCTCCTTCAAATATTCTTCATTTTTGATCATATAAGAGTAAAATATCATCCAAATATTTATATTCCATTATGTTAAGGTAATTATATACAATGATCCCCAATTACATAAAATGGTTTACAAATTCACAATTTGGGTATACGGTTGACTACTGCCTCGTAAACCAATGTCCACAGTTTTTTGATTTCCATCTCTCATGGATGGGTTTAAATATGGATTAGATGTATATATATGATATATAAAACATAATTTTACAATTATAGTAATTATAAAATTTATAATTTTATAAATTTTCATTTTATAGTGGATTTGATAACCTCGCTCATGTGTATGGTAAAATATCGCCTCATGAAGTGATGTTATGTGTTTTTCACTAAATAATTATATGGAAGATAATAATGATAATATAAAAGAATAAGAAATACATAAATGAAATAATTCACATATTAATATGAAATTTATTATTTTAAAATTATTATATATCATTTTATTTTGATTTCACTCAATGAATGATTATATCATCGTTCGTGCACATGTGGACTACAACCATCATGAATTGATATAAATATATATTCATTGCCACACCATATTAGTGGTATATATAAGTGTATTTAAATATATTATATGTTATTTTTTATATCCTAATAAATTTTTAAATATTAATTATTTCTTACCTCCTTTTTAAAATGATCATCAAAAAATGGAAAAGTTACCCTTATGTACATACGGCCTACCCTCTCTATGATTTTAAAATACATTATTTCTAAAAAAATATTCATTTCATGGTATTAAAAGTATTATTGGTGTATAAAAATAGTAATTGTTTAATGATTATTATTATCTATATTATGTAGCTATATAATATGTCACACCCTGACCTTGGATACTCTCTTATTTTTTATTTTTTTATTCATGGATATTTTTGGTTTATGTTTAGGTTGAGTCCCTGTTAAATTTTTGGATTTTTTAGATGTCTGTGTAGAACTTTTATCTTGCCCAAAAGTACCACACAATCAGTGGAAACTATACGGTTCAGCCTAGGTACCCATATGGTAGTTTTGGAAGTAGACAAGAGCAATTGCACGGTTTGTGCATGGTAGCACAAAACATGCGACCTAATCATGAGGTAGTTCTAGAAACATGTAAAAATGTACTAAATGTTTAGCACTTGGTTTGTTAAACTATAGAGGAAACTATACAGTCAGTCTATAAATTTTAAAACATAAAATCCTAATGTATCATATTTCCAAATTTAACCTAATTCTGACCCTCCCTTGGTTCGACCTTGGCGCACGAAGGGAGCCCCCTAGGCCCCAATTCGTTGTTCCTCCACCTCCTTGGGTGCTTCCTCTTCGATTCCAAGGTAAGTTTTAGGGTTTTAATCCATTTTAATCTCTTTTTTCTCTCCCTTATATGTTTCTTGGTCCTCCTTTGATATACAGTCTCTTGGATGAACCCTAGATGTTAGGGTTGATGTGTAGCTTAGTTTTCATTGGATCTAGTTAGTTATGATTATCTAGGTGCCCTAATATTCATTCTTAGAGAGTTTCATCACCTATGCACATTGATAAAGAAGGTTTAACCATAATTTTCTATTCTGATGCATTCCTTTGATTCTTGGGAACTTGTAATAAAAGTTGAAATATGATTTGAACCTCTATAATAATCATAGTTAGTTTATTACATTGCTTTCTTGTTGGTAGAAATTATTAAAAATGGTGTTTGAAGTTATCTCTTATTTATGCCTCTAAGTATATGTGGAAAATAATTTTGATATAATATCCATTGATCATTAAGGGTAAGGTTGGATTGATGAGTTGTATTTTCCCTAGAAAGTGTTTTATTATTATTTTTGGTCTTTGAATTGGGATTTACCTATAGAATTTGGTGATTTTTGTATTGGGGGTTTTATAATTTTTTAGAAGACATCCTTGATTTTTAAATCCCTAATTTTACCTCTAAAAATTATGTGAAATTTATGGATATGGGTTTTATGAAATATAGTGGTGCATTTGGAGTGTTTCAAAATGGAAATGGTTTTTGGAGTTCCATAGAAGTTAGAGGATTCCATTGGATGTTTTCACATCCATGGGTGTGGTAGGTGCACCCATGGATGTGCAAGGAAATTAAGAAGGAACCATAGAACACTTTTTCCTTAAAAGCTTATCATCCCTCTTTACTCCTTTTATTTCATAAAATGGTTCCATGTTTAAGAAATATGGAAAACTACTTCTTCTAGAGATTTGAAAAATTATCATTAAATTTCATTCTCACGTTTTGGCTTGTTGGGCCTTGGACCATGATTTGGTGGGAGATAGAAAAGAGTGAAGGAATGTTTGGAAGTTGTGGAATGATTGGGGGAATTTTTTGTGTAAAGTCCCATTTATAAAATATTTGGTAAAAATTAACATTTAAATTATTTTGGAAATTAATTTTAATTTTTTTGGTAAATTCATTTGGGTGTGTCAAGTTGAAGGGTGATTAGAAAACTAGTTTGTTTTACGAATAAGATGAATTTTCATGTAATGTTGTGGCCCAGTTGGTACCTTGATTATGAGATATATATATATATATATATATATTGGTCACTCTTATCGTGTATTTCCTTTTTTGGGTTATCTTATTGGTGGGGTCTCCATTTTGGGTAGGCAATTATAACGATAACAGGTAAGATGAGTCATTCGTATGAGGGAATCCTACTCACACTGTATAATTTTACCATGGGTTCCTGGGAGTATTTTAGAGGGTTGAGTGATAATTCATGGTCAACCCCAATTAGATGGGTTGGTAACCCTTGGAAGATATAAAGGATAGGTGGGTTGTGCCACTAGTGGGGCTAGTTTAGGGTGTCCAGTTAGATATTAACTATAAAGCTTCCCAATACACTGGTAGGAGATTCCAAATCGATTACATCTAGGGTTTGATCAAGGGATTTTTAAGAAATCTCATGGGTACTATTTTTTTGTTTGTATTTTTCTGTACTTTATTATCTACTTATACTATTAGTTTATTTTCAGCATAGTGCCATATTATTTTACTCAGGAAATTGGTTTAGTTTTTATTGATAAAATGATAACCCGTTTTGAAAGTTGAATATGATTTGCGTTGGATTTTGAATTGTGGAAAACTATTTTTTTTGTAAAATGTGAAAACCCATATTTTTTTTAATGAATTTCAAAATACTATTGATGTATTTTTTCAGTAAAGGATGAAAATTGATTCTATTGGGATTGCCTACTGAGTTGTGAATCTAACACTCTCATTGACCCATTCGGTGTTCGTAGACCCAAACTATTGTTTAGGTTCAGTTTCATAATCACATTTTCTTGTTCAAGTTGTATCTTGGAGCAGTTCAGTCTTATGGATGGTGGTGAAATTGATTTCATAGGGAGATCATGGTAGTGTGATGCTATTTTAGTTGTGTTTTATGTTTTGTATTTGGTTTCTATCATGTTACGATATTATAATTAAATATTATTGATTATTTATTGGGGATTTAGTTTCTACTTTTTTTACTTTCCCAATTTATTTCTTTTATTCAACTGATCTTCATTTTTTGGGATGAAATCATTCCCACTTTTATTGGTTTTGATGCTCAACACTACTTTCCATTCAATGGGGATTTGGAATACCCTTTTATCCATGACTTGGACTAGGTTGGGTGTCCATATTGGATGGGATCCATGGCTTATTCGTGAAAAAATGATATCAGATCCAGGTAATTAGTTATTTGAGGTGTCTATTTGATGGATAATAGGACTTCTGAGACTCTAGTGGTATATATGGGAAGAGCATCGTGAAATCTTTCTCATTATAAACCACAAGTTGATAAGGGTTGTCTGGGATATTGGCCATTTGTTTTTGTTTGGATTGAGGGATAAAATGGAGGTGAATGAGTGTCACATCATGATTTCACATATAGTTGTGTCCCATGTAGAGTTTGAGTACATAGTTCAAGTACTTCTAAGTTATTGATGATTTCCTGGGCCATGAATCACTACCACGTCACTCGGTTGAGCATGACTTCTAGTTTATCATTTCGGGGGTTTGGCTAGAGTTATGTCTTGTTTCCGTCTTGGATGGTGTAGATAATATTTCAAAATGAAAACAGTTATTGAAAACAAAAAGTATTTCCTTTAAGCGGTTTTAAAATTAAAAATATGGATTTTCAAGGAAAATATTTTGGATTAAATATTTGGAAAATTCTTGGATTTTGATGAGGAAATTTTGTGTATGACCCATGGAACTCCTTATAAACTTTTTAATATGTGGGGGTATGCATAGAAAGTGTGTGTTGGCACATCTAGATAGAATTAGATGGACACATATGTGATGTTTCTTAGTATTCCATGGTTTTATATTAGAAATCAATGCCTTGGACTAGTTTTTATAAAGTGGCTATGGAGTAGAAAAAATCAAGAATGGGTTTTTCGTTTTTTAACATGATTTTTTTTTCATGAAATTTTGCTTTTTATTTTTATAGTAGCCTTATGATGAGGTGGTTTTGAAAAATTGAAAAGGAACTGGTGTTTTTGAGAAGATTATTTTTTATTTAGTCTGTATGTGTTTTTTTGTGAGCCTGCTATTCTGGATCAATGTTTTATTTTTTGTTGTGTTTTAGTTTGATGACGGTTTTAGTTATGTATTAATTGTGGTAATTTAGAAAATTCCACCAATAAATATCCCCAATTTTTATAAGGATTCATGACATATTGATAATTATTCATGGTTGTTTCTTATTTTTCATGGTGATGAAGGTCTGTTAGAGGTAATCGTGTTTCTTGAAGAAGTTGAGTGTGTCATTAGATTGTTGGTAAATCCAAACATGGTGATAGTTTTTGTTTCTATTAGATTATTCAATGGTCCATCATTGGATTAATGAGAGATTCATTACAAGGACCAATTCGAGTAGGGATGAAATAAGAAGTTATTGAGTCCATATGTGTCTAATGGTTCGTATCCAAGTAGGTGAATAGGATTAAAAAGGAAGATATCATGACCCCTTGATAAGGCCAGTAGAAGGTGAAGTCCTATGTCGACTGATTCAAAGAGATGATATATAATTATAGAGAGAAGGAACTTTATGATATATTATAAGTTCCTCTTTTCATTGGAGGAATTCATCCAGAGGTCAATGAGTGTGTTCTATCCTCCATGGATCGTTGTTTTGAGAAGTTGTTGAATGAAGATTTTCTAGCTGAGTTTGTTTCTGGAGTGGAAGAAGATGAAAATCTAGTGTATCTTGTTTTTCGTGATGGGTTCCCATTTGGAGAGGAGTGTATGCTAGAAAAAACCTATCTCTAAGGGGCCATTTATTTTGTTCTAGATTATACTTCATCAAACTAGTTTACCGTGTCCCACTAGAGTGTCTAGTTGAGGTATTCAAAGCCATATTATCACATCCCCCAAAAATTGTGCCATCATTGTGGCTATCTGGGTCATATGGATATGTTTTCATGCAATATTTTCTTGAAGAAAATGTTGTGACCGGAGGATTCTTATTCTTTAATGTGAGGTAGCAGATGCATTAGTCCTCAAAGATCTATCCACATGTCTCGGAGTAAATCTCACACACAGTTAGGAGTCACCGAGGGTGTTTCAAACCACGACCCTACGTTTTTAATCTTTGGGATGGAAATATCTAAAGTTTCCTTGTTTTTTTTTCTACCATATGATCATCTTGTTATTTAAAAAGTGTGTTGAATTTGTTTAATTGTAATACAAGCTGTTCTATCTATTTGAATGTGGCTTTTTGAATCATTCACTTTCTCAAGGTGTGTTTAACCATTATGTGGGTTGGTTTTAGTTTGGAGGTGTTCATTTGAATTAATTACATTTGTGATAGAAATTAATGGTGCTTTCGGGTTTATTTTGGGTTCTTTATGAAGGTTCCCCTAGTGTTAGGTGCTCAGCTGCTATGGGAAAAAATTTCTATTTCTTATAGTGGTAATGTTTATCTCATAATAATAATGTCAGACTAGTTCATGTTGATAGGTCCCTAGTTTCCAATCATGAGGAAGGAATTGTGTGGTTTGTGGGGAGAAGTATCATTAGTTTCCTGTGGTCTTGTTTTTCCAGGCCACTCAATAGTGGAATTCACATTTCAGTCTTAGTGGTGTTGTTTGGGATTTAATGTTTCTGTACTAGTGGAATCCTTATAGTGGGGAGACACCGCTCATGGTATCCCCTCATTCTTATGCTGTATTTTCTTCTTGACTAGTTTGGTGTGACCTATAGATTTAATAATCACCCATATGTTCATGATTTTCCTTAGTTGTGACCAGTCATGGATTCGATCATTGGTAAACATTTAGCTGGGTGACTTTTTAGGAGAATAAAGTGTCTATGATTGAGAGAATTGTCATACCCTGACATAGGATACTCTCTTATTTTATTATCTTTCGATCTTTTATCATTTTAGTTAAGGTTTGGGTTGAGTACTAGTTAAACATTTTTTGTTTTTGGAAGTTTGAGTTGACTTTTATCCTGCACATAGGGACCACACCCTTAGTGGAAAGAGTACAGTTTATCCCAAGTACCTGTTTGACAGTATTGGATGTGAATAGAAGCTACCACACATTTTTTTCATGGTAGAACAAACATTGTAGCTTGGTCGTATGGTAGGTCTGGAAACATTGTAGATTCTACCCAAAAGCTGGTGCATAGTTTGTTTAACTATTCAGCCAAACCATGTGATCAGCCCATAAATTTTAAAACATAAAATTCATAATCTACCCTCTACCCCATATTTACTAAAATTTGGACCACCTCCACTTGGTTTGATCTATAAACCCAAAGGAATCATAATATCTCTTTTTTTCATGGTTCATCCTCCTCCTTGGGTGTTTTTTCATTGATTCCATGGTAAGTTTTAGGGTTTTACATTCATTTTTCTTTCATTTCTCTCTCACCCTCTCTATTTATTGGTTTTCCTTTAGTGGTCCCTCTCTTGGATGAACCCTAGATGTTAGAGTTGATTTGTATCTGAGTTTTATTTTTATCTAGGGAATATGGAACATTCTTGGGGCCCTATTCTTTCTTCTCCGAGAGTATCATTTCTTTCATATAGTGGTGTGGTTGGTGCATCCATAATTATCCTTTCCGATGCATTCCTTTTATTTTTGGGAACTTCTATTTTATTTTTAAATATGATTCTCTCCTCTATAATGGAACATAGTCCCATTATTGTAGTGTTTTTGTGTTGGTAGAAATTATTAATAATGTGTTTTGAAGTGATATCTTGTCTATGAATATGTTTATATGTGCCAAATGGGGTTGATAAACTATCAATTGAGCTTTAAGGATACAATTGGGTGGATGAGTAGTGTTTTCCATTCAAAATGTTATATTAAATGGGTTGGATTATGAATTTGTATTTACATATAGAATATGGTGATTTTTGTATTGGAGTTTGTATATTTATTTTGAATAATTCCTTGGGTTTTAAATACTAGATTTCCCATATATAGATTATGTGAAATTGTTGGATTAGGGTTGTGTGAAATAAAGTGGAGGGTTTCAAAATGAAAATGATTTTTGGGATTTCTAAAGATGTTGGGTGGGGGGTCCATTGGATGTTGGAGCATCCATGGGTGCACTAGGTGCATGCATGGATGCGAAATAAAATAAATATGGAATCCTAGAACACCTTTCCCTTAAAATATTCTCATCCATATTTCCTCCCTATTTTTCTTTAAATGGTTCCACATTTTTTAAATAGGTAAAATGTTGATTCTAGTGATTTGAAGAGGTATTTTGAAATGTGATTCACAAGGGTTTTTTATTTTTCCATGGAACATGTTTTTTTAGATATTGAATAGACTAAAGGATCATTTGGAAATTGATATGTGTTTCGATTAATGTTTAGTGTAATGGTATGTTCGTATAGTGTTTGGTGAAAATGGAATTTTACATTTATTTAAAATGTTTTTTAAATACATTTTTGTGTGTAAAGTTTAAGGCCCATTGGAAAACTAGTTTGTTTTGTGAAAGGATTGAATGTTATGTGATGTGGGGGCCTGGATGGAACCATAAGGATGTACCATGTATATATATATATATATATATATATTTATATAGTGGGAACTCCTATTGGGGATTTCCATTTATAGGTTATCATATAGGTGGTGTTCGTGTTTGGGGTAGACAATTGTGGTGATGGTATCTAAGATGAGTCATGCATGTGAGGGACTCCTACTACCATAGTGTGCATTTATCATGGGTTCCAGGGAACCTTTTAGTGGGTCGTGTGACGTTTTCTGATCAAACCATATTGAACTAGTTGGTAACCCTTTGATGTTATAAAGGCTATGTGGGATGTTCCACTAGTGAGGCTAGTTTAGGGTAGACAGTTTGTTATTGACTATAGAGTTTCACCAAATGTTGTTAGTGGTTCCTAACTGAGTACATCCTGGGATTTTTCTATGGTTGTTTAGGAATTCCCATGGGTAAAATCTATGACTATTTTTTTTTATTTTTTTGAAATTTATTTTCTTCTTATACTATTAGATTAGTTTCTATAGAGCCTAGTATTATTTTACCTAGGCATTTATTTTGGTTTTTGGTGTCAAAATGATATCTTATTTTGAATGTGGGATATGGTGCATGTTTGCTTATAATATCAGGAAAGATATGTTTGTTTTAAAAAAAATAAAGAACATAATTTTTTTAAATGAATTTCAATCTATTACAGATGGATTATTTATGAGAAAGGAAACACATGGATTCTTTTGTGATTACGTTCTAAGATATGAATCTCTCACCCTACATATACCATTCAGCACTGGTAGTCCCTAACATTTCTGATGGTTTAGTTTCTTGATCATGGTTTCTAGTTTGAGATGGAACATAGAGCTATTTATTCTTGAGGATGGTGGTGACATTGAGTTCGTACTGAGGTCGTGGAGCATGATTCAATTATAGTTTTTTCAGTTTTCTTTTTTTATGTTGTTTTCAGCCATTGTAACTAAATAATTTTTTTATTTATTTACGAATCAATTGATATTTTTCTTGCATTATTAGTTGTTTTAGCTTATTCATTTGATATTAATTCTTTGGGTTGAATTCATTCCCACTTGTATTGGTTATGATGACCGAAACTAGTTGTCAACCCTTAGGGATTGAGAATTCCCTAAGGTACATGTCTCAAACTAGGTCAGGTGTCTAGAATTGATGGCATCCAAGCCTTGTTTGTAACAAAATATACATAATAATTGGGACATTTATAACAAAGAATGAATGAGAAAAATAATTAACACCCAAAACAATGAATATAATAAAATATTATCAGTAAACTGGTGATAAAATGTTATAAAATAGATGTTATATGATATTATAAATATTAAATGGTAATTTAATATGTTAATAACATGAATATAACCCTTATAGATTATTTTAACCCATGTTAAACCCAAATAAAGGGTGAGATATGGGATTTATCAACCTAATTTTTATTCACTAGGTTAAACATATACTTCATTGATTATGTCATGATAAAATTATTTGTGAAATGATATTAGATTATTTTATGTTGTATTTCCACTTGTGTAATGGATTTTTATATTTGAAACACATAATGAATTCATTGATTAATCTCCACCTTAATGATATAATCCTTATAATGGACATCATCTGAATTCCATCATTTAGGTATATTTTATTTTTGTTAATCTAATTTCTTTTAAATGGTGCACATACTAAATTTTTGACATGTATTATCTTTATTAAATAATAATTCATGATATATTAATTTTTTATTCAAATTATTTCTTTAAAGGGTATTTGACATTAACGATATTAAGCGGTAAATAATTTCACAGGTTAATTTATTTTAGTTGTGTTATATTACTTTTATGACTTCTTTGAAATTATAATACTATATGTGGAATTACATTTTATTAGATAAAGCTATATTTCAATTTATTGTATTTTAATTTATGGTTGATACACCTATTCTATTCATTGATTAATTATCACATCAATATTATGTTCATTCTTTGTATATATTTCACAGTCTCATTCAAATCGAGAGTTTTTATTAATGAATTTTAGTTGAAGTAATTTATTTATTCATTATTAGATAAAACCTATTAATTTTATTATCCATTTGTTAATTATGATATTTTCATTTAATAATAAAGTGTTTTCTACTGTATTTTACTTGAATAAATAGATTTTTTTAAAAATCAGAATACTTTTCTCTCTATAGTCAGAAATCTATTTTATTCTAAAATCAAAATTTCTAAAATTGTTTACAAAATTTTTTCCAACTATGTAAAAAGGATTTATTAAATTATATATTACCCATTTCTACTTTTTGTATTATTTTTTGAAATAAATATTTATGCAATTTTAAATACAAGTCCCATTTTTTTACCAATAATGTGAATGAAATATTAATCACAATATACTTTGCAGGTATGATATTTACTATCTTCAAAACCACTCAATGACTTAAAACATACTTTATAAGATTAAAATGACATTTTCAATGAAGTGTATTTTCAAAAAGTTTTAAAATTATTTTTATAGTGAAATGGGTTATTTTTTCAAAAATGTTTTAAAGGATATTTTAATGTAATTTCAATTCCTAAATAATAAAAACCCTTATTCTACTTATGCTTTACTAGGGTTTTAATGTATTTATTCCATCCTTATTAATTATATTAATGCATTATGATAATTTTTACTAATTTAAGTTTGAAAAATCACTTTCTTAATTCATTTTCATAGTCATCAACATTCCCCTAAAATATTCTCTTTCATGTGATCATTAGAGATTAAAATTTTCCAAAATATAGATATTATTTATCATAGATATGTTTATCACTTGAACTATATATCTTTTCCTATAGCTTTCTACATTAATTATTATTTATTTATCTAGAGAAATATTAATCATTCTATAATCTTTACCCAATACAAAAATTTGATTAGAGGGAACATTGTTCATGAATTGTATAATTTATTCTATATATGAGGAATGTTTTGGATATATAGTTATGGGTGGGCATATAATTATATATTCCCTTGATGCATCGATAGTCTGATAAGGATAAATATTAGTCTATAATTTAATTATAACACCCCATGGTTTTGAAAATAAAAATTTAATTCATCTTGTAATGAATCTATTAAACAAAACTTTTCCTCTACTATGTTTTTAATTTCAAAAAACAGACATCTATAGTTGTGACCAGTAAGTCAATTGGAGTCTGATAGAACAAATTTGATATTTTGGTGAATAGTAACATACCCTTATGAATAGTAATATGAAATTTATGATTAGAAACTAATGAAATGATATTATATTCTTAAGGTAATATTATTATGATATCTTAATTAATTTTTCTATGTGATATAAAACTAATTATGCCTTTAAAATTATTATTTTTTGAATTAAATATGATTTTATTTTAAAATTAAATTAATAATATTTTGAAAATTATTTTTGAAAAATTGAGTTCAATTTTGAATTCTACACATGGAAAAATGTTCGGGGGGTGATTTTTTGGTATTTTTTAAAAATGCTTGAATTTTTTGGGAATTGTAAAAATACAGTTTTGAGTTTTCAGTAGTTTAATGACACCATAATGACATAATAATTAAAAAAGGCTGGTAGCCTCGTGTATAGTAACATATGACTTGAGAGGTCCCATGAGACTAAAACCAATGGAAAATATCGTGGTCAAGCCCATGGTTTTGCAAAAACAAAAAATGAGGTGTCTCATTGAAATTATTAAAACATTATCTCTCTTTTACTATAAATACTCACTCATCTATTCGTTTTCATTCATTAAAAATCCTTCATTCTCGAAGCTCTCATGGTGTTACGTCCCTATGGGTCCTCACATGGTGTCTTTAAGCCCCCATGTTCCCAACCATCATGTTCTAGGAGTTACACTACAAGGTAAGAGATTACTTCACCCTCATCTTTTAGTTGACACTTCTTTTATGATATCTATTTAAATTTCCATTCGCATATGTTGGGTTTGATATTATGTATTAACTTTACTTTAATTTTTATTTCCATTTTATGAGATGTCTTTTTTTCCCTCATCATTTCATTTTATGACATTTTAAGAGATGTCATTAGGCTGCCAAATTTTCATAAGGGATCTATCTAATATTCTTTTATTTTCATTTCATATCATTTATTTTTTCTACCCTCACCTCATTGGTCAAAATGACCATGATAACTCCATTATCATCTATATAATGAAATTATATCATGTTAATGGAATAACTATCATCAATATACTTTCTCCCTCTTATTTTAATAAACAAAATCAATGTCCATGAGGTTCTAATATAAAAACTTTGTGGACGATGAAGTTTCGTTCTTCATATTATCATTCAGTACAGGACATGAAACCATATAGATGGATTAACAAATCAATGATATATTTATTATATCATAGTTAGTTTTCAGAAACCAATATATGTACATATTATTAATTTATATGACAAAACTAGTTCATAATAATCCAAATACCCCCAAATAATCAAAGTGATTATCATATAAGGACTCATCCTCCTTACATGTAAAAAAATTATAGAAATGACCATTAACAATTCTGAATATTCATAAATAATATTTAATATCAATTATAAAGATTTAAAACCTTTCCACATGAACTCCATTACAAAAAAACAAGTGAACCAATTATGAAAATAAATAAAACAAGCACTCTGGAACGACAAAATTCAAAATGATAACTTATCAATAAGAACATAAATGAACTAAAAAAATTATGATAAACTAATTACAAGTCTATTAGGTTCTTAAATAAGTAATTAATAAGTATATTTTTGTATTCCAGTAATTTATGTTCCTGAGCGGGACACATTAGGACTTAAGGAAATGGTTTTCCACCCGAACTTCCATTTTCATTCAGGTTACTTTCATTGTATAATTATATAAAATAAATCCTTATGTATTTTTATGTACTCCTAATAAATTATGTTTTAGTAATCTATATATGTACACCAACTAAAATCCTTCCTTCATTTAGGTATTTTTAAATGTTTTAAAAGAATCTTTCAAAACTGTTTCCAAAATACAAGCTCGATTCAAGGGAATTTACCAAATTCTTATCTATTTTCAAGGGAACAATAAAATCTATTTTTGGAAACCATTATCATTCTAAAATGACTCATTTTATCATGAAAATACTATATTTCATGACTTTTTGATTTATACAATGATTTTTCCAGAATAACTATTATTTTTAAAATAATGGGTATTTATTTGAAGAATAACATATCGATTTTATAAGACTATTTTGGTCTGAATCAACACTCCTTCTGATTATTATGTATTATCAGTTTTAATCATTTATGATTAAATCTACCATATTTGAATGAATGTTTTTGGACTAGTTTTATTTTGGATGATCTAAACTAAAACCATTCACCATATTACTCGGAATGGATAGCATTTTATGTTTATGGATTGGGGAATGTTGGTTACATTTCGTATGATAGTTTCAATATGAATGTTTATGTTGTTTATGTTTATCCCCGCTCATATGAGAAATTCATTAGACTTTTTATATGATGGGTGGGGCCTGTTATAGCACCTCCATGCATCAGTAGGTCTAATGAGAAAAATAGATGTGGAATTCACCAAGGCCTTTCCCAATGTGATATATGGTTTTGCCTGATTCCTTGAAAAAATGATTCAAAATGTCTGGAATATGAATTTCCCTCATTATGAAGCTATTAATTGAAAATTTATATGGTTATTCAACTAGTAGAATACCTATTATTATGTCTTATTATGTCATTATTTACTCACTCATATTTGTTCCATAATGTGTTCATGTATATTATTTGTAAAGGCATGTGTTTTCATTTATTCACCTTGTCTAATGTTTATATTATCTTCTGCTGTATTTATACTCTTAAAGAGTATTTTATCTCACCCCATTCATTTGTTTCATTTTCTCCCGGGATATGAATAAGTATGTTATGAGTGAGTTGTAGGATTAATATTAGAGGCTTGGATGTTTCTAATGGAATAATTAATGTTGTATTTTCATTTCATGATGTAGTGTTGGACTTATATATGTATATTATTTATAAAAGCTACTAAACTACTTGTTATTTGGGGAATAAAATTCATTTTTTTATATGCCAATGTAATAAAATAAGGCACCAGCTCCGGGAAATTGGGGTCAGGTATTTACATTTACTATCAGAGGAATTTTAGTAGAAAACATGGAAACTAGATTTAGAAAACATAGACTATGGAAGAGTCGCTAGGATAGTCTTTGAGGATAAACATACAAGAACATCCGGTTATTTTGGTAAGTTATAGATGATGTAGATGTTTCAAGCAATACATCCCTGTCTGAATAGAAGAAGGTAGAGACGGCTTTGGCACATATGTACCTTGGAGTGAAAGCTTTGACAAGGAGTTTCTAGCCTGACCCGGGGTATCCTGGTACAAAATAATAGGCATTTCTCAACTCATGGTTAAGATGCTCCTAGGGTATATTCTTAGGATAATTTACATTTTATTTACTGTCCATTATGAAGGATTTAAATGTAAATATTTCCTCAAAGATACCATGTTTATGAGTAAGATATTAGATTTGTGTATAATTTCGGTTTATGAATATTATTTATCTACATTGAGATTATAAATTATGATTCATACCCTAATCTAGTTTACTCCATTATTTATAAATGGCGCCTCGTGGAAGGAATGTATACTACATGAACGCACATGTTCGTGGTAGGTATTTCCCTCCGATTCATGATAATGGTGATGGCTCTAGTACTATGACTGGTGCTGAGAAATGTATAACTATACTGAAACAAACTTACTTAGGTAATGAATAATAACATTACCCATATGGGACATCCAGATCCACCATGTGGAGGAGCTATTTTAGATCTCTTTATGTGACAATAACTTCCATCATTCAATGGGACTACAAACCCATTTGTAGCTGAGCAGTGGATAAGTTCCCTCGAAAAGATATTTATTTCGTTGGGATGTAATGAAATAGAGAATGTCGTTATGATAGTTTATTGGCTATCGAGAGATGCAGATCTGTGGGGGTCATTAAACCAAAACACGAAGGAGGAGGAATAAATCTAAGAGATGGAATGGAGATATTTTAAATAAATATTCCTAGATAAATACATTCCTTGTGAACAATGAGCGGATATGTACAAAAAATTCTTGAATCTGATGCAGAAGGAAGAGGAGAATGTTTCAATGTATGAATCTAACTCTACAAGGTTAGAAAGATATATTATGTACTATATACAAAATCCAAGTAGAAAAATAGATCGATTCTTTGATGGCTTAAAGCCATTCCTTTGGTGGGCACTAGTCTCCCAAAGTTTTTCATCATATGAGGATACAAATTCATGTTCTATCAAGATAGAAAAAGAATTCTCTATGTCTTATGACTTGGGAAAGTAAGAGAATAATAGGGCTACTGAAAACTCTAGGAAAGGAATTTAAGAAATAGGGATGAAAGGAAGAGTTATGTTTCTACCCTGTGATAATTGTGGATGGAAAAACCCAGGTGCGTGCATATGGGGAAAAGGAGTATGCTAAAATTGTGGGTAGAAATTCCATCTTTATAGTGATTTAAAGGGGATGAAAAAATCTATTAATGTTCAATGATATAGTTGTTGGGAGTTGGGGCAGTATGTTAATGATTGTCCAAAGTGTCTAGGAATCATGAAACGGAAAAGGCCAAGGGAGAAAAACCAGCTTATGTGATCAAAATTGCTGATATTGATGTCCCTAATGAAGTAGTGGAAGGTAAATTAATCATTTCATAAAACTTACCCAATTTCTTATTTAATTATAGATTGTCACATTCATTTATATCTTCCTATTTTTCCAAGAAAATTAGATATGTCCAATATTATTTATAAAATGAGTTATTAGTCAAAACCCATGGTGGATGTATCGTTGCAAAAAATGTGTTTTAATTAGTCCCCCTCAAGACACGTAAACACGATTTAGTTTCTAACCTTATCATAAAACCAATGAATGAATTTGATATAATTCTTGGTATGAATTATTTATCAAATTATGATGCGAAGATCTATTGCAAGAATAAGGAAGTTAATTTTTTTGAGAATGTTATGGAATCCATTATCTTTAGGGCAGAAGCATTGCTATATAATTCTCAAATATATCCATCCCCTATATCTTTACTATATTCAATTATTGGGGAAAAAGAGAAAGTAATACTCTGGGTGAGGAAAAGAATGTCAAAATAGAATATGTACCTGTTGTGCATGAATATATTGACGTCTTTCCGGAGGATTTACCTAGACATCCTTGAGAGCGGGAAATTGAGTTTTCTATTGACTTAATTACTGGTTCAAGGCCCATATCAAATACCCCTTATAGAATGGCCACTATGGAGTTAGTGGATAAATATAAAACAAGTGTAATTGAGTGATTAATGATATATTCACCCTAGAGTTTCTTTGTGGGGAGCCCATATTCTTTTCATTAAGAAGAATGATGGGTCTCTATGGTTGTACATTGACTATAGGGAGATCAATGCTATGAAAATAAATAACAATTATCCCCTACCTTGAATTGATGATTTATTCGATCAACTTCCTAAAGCCCAATATTTTTCTATGAATTATCTTTGATCTTGATATCATTAGTTAGTTGTGAAGAAGGAAGATATTCCAAAAATAGCATTCTAAACCAGGTACAAGCATTACAAGTTTATAGTAATGCCTTTTGGAGTAACTAATTCACCATTTATTTTAAAGGATTTAATTAATACTATTTTCAAGGAATATCTTGACATCTTTATGGTGGTTTTTATTGATGATATCCTGGTATAATCTAAAAGCTGTGACGATCAGGGAAATCACTAGTGCACTATTCTGTAGACTCTTAAAAGAAATAAATTATCTAGGAAGTTTAGAAAGTGTAGATTTTGTCTCCAATTAGCCTTATTTATGGTCCACATTTTCTCTATGTATGCAATATCTATAGATCCTATGAAGAAAATGGCTGTGAAAGAATGTCCCACTGCAACAAACATAACTAAGGTGCATAGTTTTACTAGTTTAGAATGTTATTTTCAATGTTTCATCCAGAACATCACCCATTTAGCCAACCCAATGACCAAGTTCACATGAAAAGGGGTAATTTTCATATGAAAATAGGAATGTGAAGAATGTTTCGATGAATTGAGTAGGATGTTAGTTAATTCTATGATCCTAACACTACCATCAGGGAATAACGGGTTTGTTATCTATAGTGATGCATCAATGAATGGACTAGGTTGCATCCTTATGAATAATGATCGAGTGATTTTCTATGCATTTAGTTGAATGAAAATTCTTGAACAAAACTTTCAAACTCATGATCTTGAGTTATCAGTAGTAATCGTTTCTCTGATTATTTGGAAACCTTATCTCTATAGTGAAAATATCAGATATATATAGAAAATAAGAGTTTGAAATATATCTTCTCACAAAAGAACTCAACATGATAAAAAGGAGATGTATTGAGCTACTCAAGGATTATAATTTCATAATACTCTACCACCTGGGGAGGTAAAATATGTTGGCAGGTTCTTGGAGTAGAAAGGACCATAGAATTATGAACAAGATGAGAGTTGAAAGGGATCCTTTGTACACGGATCTAGTAATGATGGATATAGGAATTATCAAGGAAGGAAACACATCACTACATTTCCAAAATGTTGAAAAAAAATTATTTTCTAGAAAGGATAAAAAGTTCTCAAGATGATGATGGGGTGTTTCAAAAGAAAATTAAATCTGTAAATGATTTGAAGTTGATTGACTTTGTATATGAAGGTGGCACATTGAAATTTGGAAAGAGACGTTGTGTTCCCTCTATTATTGTTCTAAAGAGGGAAATATTGGATGATTCTCATAGCTCTAATTTCATCTAAACAACTTGGTAGCGCAAGGATTTATAGATATATAAAAGAAAAATTTTTTGTGGGAAAACATCAAGAGGGAGATTGCTGATTAAGTGTCGAGATGTTTTGTTTGTCAATTTTTTAAGGCTGGAATACAACTTCCTGGAGGATTCATGTAACCCCTTCCTATTCATATGGGCAAATGGGATGATATTATGATGGAATTTTTGAGGAGGCTACCAAAGACTCCATGAATGAATGATGTAATATGGTTCAGTGTTGACCATCTTACAAAATCAGCACATTTTCATACTATAAGAGAAGAATTACCACTTTAAAATTTATCAAGACTATATATAAATGAAGTTGTAAGATGTCTTGGTGTACCCTTATCAATTTTTTCTGATCATGATCCACATTTTACATCACAATTCTGGAAAATTCTTCAGAAGGCCCCAGATACTAATATTTTTTTGAGCACTGCCTACCACCCACAAACTGATAGACAATCCAAATAGACTATTCATACTTTGGAAGATATGTGGACATCTTCTTCACATGACATTCAGGGTATGTGGGGTCAATAATTACCTCTCGTAGAATTTTCCTATAACGATAGATTCTATTTAAGTATTCAGATGGAACTATATGAAGCGTTATTTGGACAGAGATGTTGTATACCAACTTGTTGGGATGATGTTGGTGAGATAAAGCTTGTTGGCCCAGAACATGTTAAGGAAACATCAGAAACGGTAATGATTAAACAAACCCATATAAAAAAAGATCAAAGTATGAAAAATATTTATGCTGATAACTAAAGGAAGGATTTTGAATTTCAAGAAGGAGATTATGTTTTGTTAACAAAATCTCCATAGAAGGGTATTATAAGATTCAGTAAGAAGGGATCATTAGGTCCCATGTACATCATAATTTTTGAAATTATGGACCAAAATGGAGACATAGATTACTATTTGGGAATACCTCCAAGTCTCTCCAAAGTTCACAATGTGTTCCATGTGTAAATTTTAAGGAAATACATGTCAGACCCAACAAATGTACTCACAAATGAAAAAATATAACTTGAGCCTGATCTGTCTTATTGTGAAGATCCAATCAATATTATTGATACCAGAGAACAAGTATTGACAAATCAGACTACTCATCTGGTAAATGTTCTTTGGAGGAACCATAAGATAGAGGAAGAAACATGGGAGCCTGAAGAGCTTATGTTGAAGACGTACTCAAATATTTTTAGGTAGCATTTTTCTAATTTTGAGGACAAAATTCTTGTAAGGAAGGGATAATGTAATACCCCATGGTTTTGAAAATAAATATTGAATGCATTTTATAATGTATCCTTTAAACACAACTTTTCCTTTACTATGTTTTGAATTTTTAAAAATTGTCATCGAGAGTTTTGATGAGTATGTCATTTGAAATCTCATAGAACAGACTTGATTTTTGGGTTAATAGTAACATACCCTTATGAATAGTAATATAAATAGTAATATGCTTTTTATGAATAGAAAATAATGAAATTATTTAATTTTCATAAGGTAATATCATAATGAGATCTTAATTAATTTTTCAATGTGATATAAAAATAATTATACTTTTAAAACTGTTATTTTTCGAATTAACTATGATTTTATTTAAAAAATAAATTAATAATATTTATGAAATTATTTTTGAAATATGGATTTCATCTTTCTATTCTACACATCCAAAAATGGTAAGGGTGAAGTTTTTGGATTTTTAAAAAATAGATGCATGTTTTGTGAATAGTAAAAATACAATTTTGAGTTTTCGGTTGTTTAATGACATAATAATGACATAATATTTTAAATCAAAGTCTATAAGGCTTGTGTACAGTAACATATTATATGAGTTGTCCCTGGTGGCTAAAACCATGGGAAAATACCATGAGAAACCACATGTATTTTCAAAAACCACTAATGAGGTGTCCCATTGAATTTTTTTTAAAATTATCTCTCTTTTACTATAAATAACCACTAATCCATTCGTTTTAATTCATTAATAATCCCTCATCATCAATTATCTAGTGGATTTACCTTCTTAAGGGTCCTTCCAAGGATCCCTTAATCCCCCAAGGTCCCATCCTTCATGTTGTAGGAGTTACTCTACAAGGTAAGGGAATACTTCACTCTCTTCTTTCTGTAGACACTTCTTTTATGCTATCTCTTTGAATTTCTATTCTCATATGTTGGGGATGATAATATTTATTACAATTAATTTCCTTTTTATTTCCATATAATTAGATACCAATTTTCTCACATCAATTTATTTTATGTAATTTTAAACGACGTCTTTAGGGTGCCAAGTTTTCAAAAGGGATCTCTCGACTTTTCTTTTTTTTCAAGTGCATCTCTTTTATTTTTTCTATCATCACCTTCTCTATCCAAATGACCATTATAACTTCAGTATAATATATATACTAGAATTATATATTTTTAATGGTAGAAACATCATCAATATTCTTACTCCAACCCTTTTATTTTTATAAACGAAATAAACGTCCATGGGGTTCCAATTTATAACCGTTGTGGACGATGAAGATTCGTTCTTTGTTTTCTTTTTTAGTACTAGTCATGAAACCATTAATATGGTTGAACTATAATATAATATATGTATTATAACCTAAATTATATTCATGATCCAGTATATGTACATACTATAAATTTATATTACAAAACTATTTCATAATAATGCAAATACCGCCAAATAATCAAAGTGGTTATCATCTAATTATTCATCCTCATTTTGTGTTACCAAAATGATAGAAATGACCATTAAAAATTCTGGATGTTCATAAATAATTTTTAATTTCTATTCTGGAGGTTTAAAAACATTCCACATGAACTCTATTAATTAATAACAAGTGAACAAATTATGAAAATCAAGAAAACAAACACTCTAGAATGATGAAATTCAATATAATAACATATCAATAAGAAAATAAATGAACTAAAAAATTATGATAAAATAATTACATGTTTATTAGTTTTTTAAATAAGTAATTAATAAGTCTAATTTTATATTCTAGAACATTATGTACAAGAGTAGGACACATTTAGACTTAAGGTAAGGGTTTTCTACCAAAACTTCTATTTTCATTCGGGTTACTTTCATTTTCTAATTACCTCAATGAAATCCTTATGAATTATTATGTACTCATAATAAATAATGTGGGAGTATTCTATATATGTAAAACAACAAGAATACTTCCCTATTTTATGTATAGTTACATGTTTTAAAATAATCATTCAAAACTGTTTCCAAAATTCAAGCCCGATTAAAGGGAATTTGTCAAATTGTATTATATTTTCAAGGGAACACTATAATATTTTTTTGGAAACCATTTTATTTATATAATCACTATTTTTTTATGAATATAATAACTTACTTCACTTATTTTTTTGTACAAATTTATTTCCAAAAGAACTCTTCTTTTCAAAATAATGATTATTTTTCTCAAGAATTGATTAAGAATTTTATAAGAGTATTTTTGTCTGATTCAACACAGTTGTTGATTCTTATGTATTATTGGGTATAATAATTTATTATTTCATATACAATATTTTAATTAATGGTTTATTAATAATTTTTTTGTGGAAGAGCTAACCTAAAACCATTCACCATATTACTCATAATGGTTAGTGTTTTATGTTCAAGGATTGGGGAATGTTAGTTACATTTCATGTGATATTTTCAATATGAATTTATATGTTATATATGTTTATCCACACTCATATGAGTAATTAATTGAACTTATTATGTGATGAGTGGGGCCTGCTATATCTCCTTGATGAATCGGTTGGTCTAATGAGACCAATAGATGTGGAATTGGCTGAAGCCTTTCCCAATGTGATATATGGTTTTGGCTGACGTGTTAATCATTTTAGAAATCTTGGCCTAGGACATGAAAAAATGTTTTAGAATTTCTGTAATATTCACTTCCTCATAATGAGGCTAGTAATTTAAATTCCATGATTTTATTCTACTAGTAGAATACCCATTTTTATGTTTTATTATGGCAATATTTACTCAGCTCATATTCTTGCCATAATGTGTTCAAGTTTATTATTTTTAAAGGAATGTGTTTTCATTTATTCACCATGTATAAGGATTATGTTATCTTTCAATTTATTTCTACTTTTACTGAGTGTTTGAGATCACCCCTTTCGTATGTTTCATTTTTTCCAAGGATATGAAGAAATAAGTTATGGGTGACTTTTTAGCTTAATCTAGGAGGCTTGTAAGTTTTTAATGGAAAATTTATTGTGGTGTTTTCCTTTAATGATGTATTGTTGAAATTATATATGTATCTTGTCTCCAAATGCTACTAAACTACTTGGTCCTTTTGGAATAAAATTCCTTGTTAATATGCCAATGTAATAAAATAAGTCACCATCTCTTGGCAACTAGGTTCAGGTCTTTACATTAATGGTGTTTTACCTGTAGTTTTAAACTATCTTGTGAAATGGGTTTAAGGTAGAGGTATTATGTTGCATGATATCATGACACCCATTAATTAAGAATTTATTCATTAAGAATTGAGTAATTATTATTCATGATATTTTTACAATTATATAATATTTGGATACATTTGATTCTCATTTTATTTATTGAATAGTATTTGTTCTATTATTAATCATTCCATATTGATTATTCCATATCCATTCATGATAGTCTTGTTTTTAAAATTCAATGTGTGTTTAGTTATTTAAATTTCCATATTTATTATTCCTTATCAAATCATGATAGTAAAATTCTTGATTAAATGTCAGATATGTTATGTTTTTTAACATTCCATGTTGATTATGTGTATTGATTCATAATTTATTAGGTTGTACTTAACCCTTACCGAGCATTAGAAGTCACCGTTATTTTGTTTCATATACTATGAATCCATAAAGTTTACTATACTTGATATGCAACGATATTCTATAGGGAATCATTTTATTCTCTAAAATATAAATCATGATTTAATTTTTGTTTTCAAATGAAATGACATGCTATAGTATAAATATAATTTCTGAAGACTACCAAACTATTCAGTCCCTCAATATTCGATTCCTTGTATCTTATTAAAATGTAATATAGTAAAAAACCGAATCTGGGTTACTATGTTTAGGGTGGATATAATTGGTATTAAAATAAATTTTATTGAATCCTTGGGAACTAGATTTAAAAAAATATATATTATATATAATAACCCAATGATAGTTTTTAGGATATGTATAGAGGAACAAATTATTGTTTTTGTAAATAAGAGATTTTGTGGTTTTTCCTTTCCATTCATCCCTATCTGGACACTACAAGTGGACAAATTTCTTGAATATTTGTACCTAGTGGCAATATATCTAAAAAAGAGTACATTAGTATTGAGACAACCATCACCTGGTGCATCACAACTGACCTTAATACACACTTGGTTTGACACTTCTAGCAGATATAAATGAGATAATTCTCAATTTAATTAAAAAACACTACGATTAATTTGAATATATTTTGACAATGAATAACCAAGGATAAACTAATGGTTTATTATATTAATAAATGGTGTCCCAATGGAATTGAAAATGGTTAATGCGTGGATATAAAAGGAAAAAGGAAATTAATTGTTGAGAAAAAATGAATATTTCAAAGGAATGAAATAAATATCATCCTTGGTATCCATTAATTATTTTATTTCTTAAATATGGTGAACCTAGGAATTATCTAAAACTATTACAACTTTTAAAGAATAAACCAAGACCAAAGATGGACCTATGTTAAAATAAAAAAAATTATGTTTTTATATATGTCTTCATTAACAAATGACTTATGAACACCACCATGGGTTTATGATTTTAAGGCTGATCAAAGTTCAATATTTTAAACACCACTTTTTAGGATTAATGTGATGGGTCTCTACCACGATTAAGTATACATTTGGAAAATTTTATGGTAATACAATGCAATATTTTAGTATATGTTTTAGTTAAAAATATATTTAAGGAATAATTAATTAACATTTTATAGAAATTGGTTTAATGGTGTTGATATTCTTTATAGTTAATGTGTTCATTAATGACATTTCATTAATAGTAAAATAGAACTATTTGACATTGTGGGTAAAATAAATTTTATTGAAAACTATAGTGAAATTTGTATTTAATGAATAATTTAATTTCAATGATGTCTGCCATATTTTTTGGAAATTTTTTTAGGAATTAGATTAATATAGTTTTAGAAAAAGGAAAACACACATATCAGGTGACAACCAATCATTTCTATAAATGTCAGGGGTCTTGAACCCATGACTGAAGGATGATTAGGGTTGTTTACATATCATTAGACTGTTATTTCATAGTTAATATGTAATTGTTTTTTATTAAATGATTTAGAGAAAAAAATATTAATGAAGAAGTATTAGTGTTGCTGTTGAGGTTTAAAGAACAAATTATTATATTATACAACATGTTCTGACAATATTAGATTTGGAAAATAGGTAGAGATAGACAGAATGAATTTTCACTCTTTTATGTAAATTACGACATGTTAAAAGTGAATTTCAGGGCTTTATGAACAAAAAAATCCTTTTTGAAAATTAATTTCTTTGATTAAGTGATGAATTGGAAATTTATTGAAGAAAAACCAAAGGATGAAATTGTTCTTATAAAATAGAAACTTATAAAGTAATTATATTTTATTATATTATTAGAGGGTAAAATAATTCCTCAATATTAGGAATGGATGCTGAAACAAAAATGTTATCCTATTATTTTCATATTTTATGAATTAAATGTTATTTTAAATCAATATATATTTATGGATTTAATGTTATTTACTTTCTATTGATTATTAACATTATTCTAACCAAGGACCTATATCAATATATAATTATTTATACCTTTCTTTAATGTCCATTTTTTTGAAACCAAAGTTATCTAACATAGAACCATGTTATATAACCTTTGTACTTACGTTTTTCTTTTATTAATAAGATGTATTGTTAACTATTTTTTGGGATTTTCATGTTTGAAAAAATAAAATTTTAAATATAAACCCTTGATTATCGAGATTAAGTTTACATTGATGGGAAAATATTTTTTTAGTTGAAGATAAAATAACAGCCTATAATTATAAGATAATAACTTTTTATTGGATAGTTTAAGTGATAGGAAACACCTTTCTAAAACAACCCACATCATATATTTTCTCAAATTTAATCTCTTCGATATCTTGCATTATGCGCAACGCTGAGTCTAAATGAACAATAATATAGTATACCATTATAAAATAGCTTTTAAATTGGAGGGTTTGAATAGTAAAAATTTAATTATGTATATTTTGGTCACATATCAATTATTAATAAAAAATCATTATGTAAAAGAAAAATAAATGTTTTCTTAAAAACTATATTTTTTCTAAATGACAATTTAACTATGTTTTATGCTCATTATTTTAAAAGTAAAATCTTCAAATTTTGGAAAATTTATTTTATAAAATTAAATTAATTTTTAAAATTATATCATACTAATCATATTAGTGTAAATATTTTTTAATGTTTCAATTTTTGATGAATAGTGAAAACATTGAATTTTGATTAAAAATTGTTTTTTTGTTTAAATTATTTATAAATTTAAATTATATTTTTAATTTGTATAAAAATAACACATGTAAAATTATATATTTATTAACACAATATTTTTCGTATATATCACTTTTATATTAAATTTTGATATACAAATATCATAAACTTTTGAACATTTTCTCTTAGAAAACCCGCATTATTATCATATCTATGCGATTAGTATTAAATTAAATTTTTTCACTTCTGTGAATGGAATTTAGAAAAATGGTTTAAATATTTTTAATAATAATATTTTTTATTATCTAATAATGTAATCTTATTTTTTGACCATAATTAATAGTAAAAATAGTAAAAATAATTTACCTCTGTTTATGTGAAAATGGATTTACCAGAGGGGTAAACTAAAACAATAAGGTTTAAAATTACCTAAAACATGTATAAAATAATATATATATAGATATTATTATACCTTATAATGTCTAAGGATCCCAAAATAAACCGTTTTTGACACTTTTGGAATGTAAAAAATGTGGGCATACCTTTTTATTTTAAAAAATTACAATTGTGCCACTCACCTCAATTATAAAAAGAAACCCCTATCCTCTATTATTTACACATTAGTAGTCTCTTGGTCTAGACAATAACTAAATAAATAAGTTGAAAAATTCCATCTCCCAATTTCTGAATCCTTTTTATGTTATAAAACCATTCTAAGTGTACATTAGGTATATTCCTAATGAGGTGGTTTGACAGGAGGTAAAAATCATAACTATGAATTTTATTTTTATTTCTCCTTTAAAGTCCCTAAAATCATATTCAAAAATGAACATAAAAAAATTTCCATCTATATAATTATATGTTATTATTTTTTGGGAATAACCTAAATCCATCCCCACATTCATCAAATGGGTTACAACATCATCATTCGTGTGTACGACAGACTATTGCTTCGTGAACTAATGTCATTGGTCTTTCCACCACCACCTCTCATGTTTAGGTATGATGTTGGATATAAATTATATATCTGATATTTAAGACATAATTATAAATATTTAGTAATTAATTCATATATAAATCTTTAATTTTTCAATCCATATGAGATAAAAAATGTCACTCATGTTTATAGTGGACTATTGCATCAGTAAAGGATGTGATTCATTATTCACTAACACATTAAAAATAATATAATATATATAAAGGTGATGAATATATTTTATATAAATTAAATAAGTATTATATTAGTGTCATATTTATAATTCTTAAAAAGTAATTTATCATTTTATTTCCATTTCATGTACTGGTGGATCATAACGTCATTCATGTATGTCTCTACTCCCACCACCACAAAATGAGGTTACACTATTTTCCTCTAAAAACCATGTGGATAATATATATAAGTGTATTTAAATTAATAATATGGAATTTATGATATTATTATTATGTAATAATAAAATATAATTACTTACTTTCTATATTGATCAATGAAAAATGGAAATATTACACTTGTGTACGTACGACTTACAGTCTTCATGTTTGTAATATACATCATTTCTAAAAAACATATTTTGGGGTTGGTATTAAAATTATAATTAATATATAAATATATTAATTATGTAATAATATTTATTATATTCTTTAACCATATAATATTGATAAGTACCTAAACTTTAATCACAAACCACGAATGAGAAAATAATGAAATTAACACCCAAAAATGAAAACAATGAAAGGTTATTAATGAAAGATTGATAAGTTTTTAAAAAAAACATATATGATAGTATAAATGTTATTATATTTCTATAGTAATTTAATATCACATTTAAACCAACTATACAGGATGTTAAATAACGTTAAACCAAACAGAAGGGTGAGGTAAGGAATTTCATAACTCAATTTCCATTTATTGGGTAAACATTTTACTTCATTAATTATGTCATACTATGATTATGTGTGCAATGTTATTTGATTATTTTATTTTTTATTTCATCTTATTTTAAGTGGGTTAAAATTCTATACACATAATCAATTTATTGATTAATCTCCACCTCAACGATATGATCTTTCTAAGGGACTTCATCTCAATTTCCATTCATTGATGAATATTTTATTATAGTTTACAAAATTTATTTTATATGGTGTACATAAGGCCCCTATGAAATGTAATGTAATTATTACATAATAATTAATGTTATTTTATGTTCCGATTGGAATCATTTCATCCAAGGGTATTTGAATTAATAAATTCCAAGTGGTAAGGAGTTACCTAACTGAATTTATTTTCATTGAATTATATTACTTCTTCTTCATCTTTAATATTCTATTATTATTCGTTTAATTATTTTTTATAATAATATGTTTTATTTATGATTCATTTATTTTTATTTATAGTTTATATGCATAATATATTAATTTATTAATTTTCACTTTAATGTTACTATCATTGTAAGGGTTTATTTTACAATATCCTTTTAATCGATATTTTTTTCATGAATTTTAGGTGAAGAATATTATTTGATAATTTTTTAATAATTCTATTTAAAATTATTATCCTATGGTTATTAATTTTATTTTCAAGTAATAATATATTTATTAATAAATTAAGTAGTCAAATTGATTGAATTTGTTTTACAAAATTTTTACTTCATTTATATCTTTTGTCGGAAATACATTTTCGTACCCAACCATGATTTCTATAAATGTTTTCAAAAAATATTATTACCCTTTTATAATTTAATACATAAATATTTAACCATGTTTAATTTTTAAAAAATAATTTTAAATTAAATCATATGTATTTTTCAAAATAGTGAACATTTCTCTTTTATCGAAAATGTGAAAGGATTCATTATTGTAATGTACATGGCATGTATAGGAATTACAACCACCTTGAAAAATAAATGGTTTATAATTTATTTTATATGTTTCAATGTTTATTTTCTATGAAATTTATATTTAATTTTATTTAAACGATATTACAAGTATAAAAGTCCAATTTCTTCACAAATGTTTTATAGGATTATTTCAAAAACTTTCTATTCATTAATGACAAAAAACATTATTCAAATTATGCTCCACTAAGATTATGTTGTGTTGATACCATCATTATTTATAATATCGATGGTTTGTGATCATTTTTTCCAATTTATATATTAAAATTAACTTTATTGATTCATTTTTTAGTCATTACCTTTCCTTTGAAATATTCAATTTTCTGTGATCTTTATATATAAAATTTCCCCTAAATATACAAATTATTTTCCATGGATATATTTATTTCTTAAACTATATATCATTTTTATATATGATGGTATAAATTGAATTTTATTTATTTATATAGAGAAATATTGATAAATTTTAATTCTTTTCTCAATATAGATATTTGATGATAAGGTTAATTTTTCATTAATTAAATAAATTATTTGATTGTTCAAGAATACATTGGAAATGTAGTGATGGGTGGGGACCCATATTATATACCCCCTTGACGTATTGGTATTATCATGAGGTGAATCATTAACCTAGCATTGAATAGGTTTTTACCTGTAGTTTTAAACCATCTTGTGAAAGGTCATGAAGATAAAGGTAGCATGATACATGAGATCATGAAATCTAGTAAGTGTGGATTTATTTCATTATTAATTAATTTATTAGTATCAATGATATTTTCATAATGATAATAACTATGGATACATTTCATAATCAGTTTATTGAATAAATTCTATGGGTTCATTTATTTATGTCTCCTTATAGAATATGCCTTATTTATTCATGATATTCATGTTATTTAGATGGAATGTGTGTTTAGTTAATTAAATTTCCATATTGATTATTCATTATATAATTAGGATATTAAACATATTTATTAAATTTCATGTGTGTTATTTTATTTACCATTAAAAGTAGATCATGCTTATTGATTTATGGTAGAATCCATAGTACATAACCCTTACAATGAATTTCAGCTCATCCTTATTTTTTATAATTTCATAAGAATCCATGAAGTTTATTATTATTGTTATGCAATGATATGTTTGAGGGAATAATGGTTCTTAAAAAATAATTTTTATAATTTTTTTTGAAATAAAATGAATGTATCATGTATATATATATATATATATATTTGCAAAATTAATATACTATTTAGTCATTTTGGATGAGATTCCTTGTATATTATTCCAATATAATAAATAAAGATAATGGATCCTTGTTTCTGGGTTTGTTGTCATTGAAAATATAATTATCATAATTTTAAGAGTGTGTTTTTTATTTTAGTTTTTTTATATTTCAATTATACACATGCTGGACAAGTTTATATTACTCAACACATTTGAAAGTCCCCATTATAACACCACAAGATTTTATGATATGATGCATCAAAAATAAATTAAATTAATTCAATATCATATATTGAATATAAAATTATTTCATATAGTATAATACATATAAAATGACATAGATAACATAAAATAACTTCACAAATGAAGATTGAATG
Source organism: Viscum album (assembly GCA_963277665.1). NCBI lineage: Eukaryota > Viridiplantae > Streptophyta > Magnoliopsida > Santalales > Viscaceae > Viscum > Viscum album. Next base: position 73,739,920 of record OY728166.1, on the reverse strand, counting down.
AAATAAGAGGGTTTTTTTTGAAATTAAGAAACATATAAATAGTAACAAGACTTTTTTAATAGTAACATGACCCTTAAGTACAATAATTTGGTCAATAGAATAGTAACAAAACCTATAAAATCATATAAAAATTCAGCATCTTATAAATGGTAATATTATATAATTATATAATAGTAAAAGTAAATAAATGTTTTAGAAATTATAAATTAAGAATTAAAATTTTTATAAAACATTAATGTTTATTTTCAATTTTATAATTAATATAATGATTTAAAAGAAAATTTATTTTCATAAAATGTCATAAAAATTTAATATTTTTATATATTTTTATTATAGGTTAATTTTATGAGATGATAGTTAATTTTTCAAAGTGTTATGAGATATGTTATATTTTTAAAACTGGTATCTTTCGAGTAAATGATGATTTTAAATAAGAAATAAATTTTGAAAATATAAAAAATTATTTTCATAAAATTGAGTTTATTTTTGAAGTCTACATGTTGAGAAATATTCAGCGCAAGGTTTTGGGATTTTTCTAAAATAGTTGAATTTTTAGAGAATAATGAAAAATAGTAATTTATGGTATAAGTTAAATAAATGAAATATTGAGTCATGGTTGATATATGGTAGATATAATCACCATTTGTTAAAATCAAAATGCACTAGTTACTATATATAGTCACAATAATCATCACTATTTCTTTTCATGAGCCATAATTATAAAATAAAGAAATTTTTTTTCGAAAAACACCCCCCAATACCACTAAAAATACCACCCCTCACCACATATTATCCACAAAAATATTAAGACAATAATAATGTCCAATATTTTCCAAATAATATTTAAAAACCAATCTACATTGTTTAGGGTCCATTGGTCTCAACATAATACCAAAATCAATGTTTTTAAGGAGGTTCACAAGGAAGGAAATTCAAGAGGTAAATCCTTTTTCGTTCTCTTTCAATTTATTTTAATTTCATTTATTCTTATTATATGAATAAATGATCTATAAAAGTTCAAATTATAAATCCAATATCTTAAATATACTAAAATTTATTTATGTTAATGTAAAATCCATCATCAAACTTCCTCTCTTTCCCTTTTTATAGTTAATAATTAAAACATCATCCCTGTGGTTTTGGTTACAGCCTTTGTGGATAAAGAGACTTAATTTTTGAATAACACCTTCAAGGATGGACAAAAAACCATTATTATAGTTAAAAAAATTACTATATTTATTATAATGCATTTAATATTTTGTAACTTATTTATACACATAATATTATTTCATAAGATAAAATTTGTTCTTAATGATCGAAAAATTGCAAAATATTCTATACAATTATCACTAAAGTCTTATATAATGATTCATCCTCATACTATATACCTGAATGAAATATATCACCATTTAATATTATATATGTTTATTAATGACATATAATTTGAATTCTAGAATACTATACTTGTAGAGACCCAAGCTTGACGTACATGGGAATTACATTACTTTTGTGGAATACATAATACTTAATAAAACAGACACCCAAGAACTGTAATAGTTTAGTGTCTTTGGAAACTTAAAGCATAATATTATAATCATGGTGAAATATCTTCAACATCTCCTATAAATATCTTCCCCATTTTTTTCTTACCTAAAATAGTTCCTTATATCCTGGGAAAAAACATATAAAGGGTGATCTTAAATGCTCAGTAAGGGTAAACATAGAAAACATAATACAATGCATAAACATTTGAATGTGAAAACATGAACATAATATTTAAACATCAAAATCATGAGAAATGACATAAAACATTGTAGTACATAAGGAATAGATCATAAAGAAACATTAATCATGATAAAATAGAATGGACATAAAACATATAATTGTGGAAAACCATTAAGCACATGTTATGATTTCCATAATAGCGAAGGCATTACTACCAAAACCATCATAGTGGACAAAGTGCATTACTGAACCGGGATTACTTGTCGTTCGATCTCTGTATTACTGAACAGAATTTACTTGTCATTACAGCCATGTCTATCTCATGAGATATAAATAATTACCCAATACATTGGAGGGAGATATAGGTCCCACCCATCTCATAATGAAATCTTTCTTTTGTGTGCCAAAGAATAAACATAAATCATTCATCATAACCCAAAGAATAATATGGTTTTCATAAACATATTTCCATCTTAACATAACCAATATAAAACAAATGGATGTCATTTCATAATAAGAAAAATAAAACCATGTAAATAGTAGAGACATTATACATGAAACATAATCATACTAAATAATGTAATCTTAGATGGAAAATAGATTTGATAAAATACTTGAAATGAATTTTTGAGGAAAATATCCTTTCTTCTTCAAAATCACATTCTTTTCACAAAATTTCATACAATTTTAAAAGAAAATAATTTTGTTGAAAATATTTATGAAATATTGTAGAGGAATATTCATGTAAATAAGGTGTTATGAAACTGTAAAAATCTGTTCATACCGTATAATTAAATAAAACATTTTCCTTGTACTTTTGCCGGAAAGTCAAAAACTACCATTTTTGGTAAGAAAAAGAAAGATTCAATCCATAATACATAGTAAAATACAAAAAGGGGTAAACATGAATTTAAACATACATGGAAGAATAATAAAAACTTTATGAAAAAATCTTTATAAAACATGAATATGGGTGATAAATATTACCCTAATAAATACTTACGAATAAACAATCTTAGATAAGAATGAGATTGGAATAATTATCCCTTCCCTTAGGTCTAATTTCTTCCATACATATCTAAAAATCCTGTATAGCGGGTTTAAACATATTATTAACTTATAATAGAACCGTAATATCATTTATGATATCATATATGATTCACTTATGACTTTATATTACCCGTTATTTTGTCAATTCAATGTTAAAGCATCGTTTTGGGTAAAATCGTTTCATTTATCGTATGTGTTTGGACATGATTTTCTCAATATTATTACTTATATCCTGGTTTACATAATTACATATTGTAAAAAATGATTTATATATAATATATATATATATATATATATTCATTATATAATTATATATGATAGATTGATAAATGGAATGAAATACACTGTTCATGGAGACGGTATGTCGTATCTACGCATGAACGCTGTATTCGTTTTCTTATTGAATTGAATGGAATTAAGTAAATGAAACATATGATTACATAAATCCAGTATCATTATTATGTCATATATTTCAGGATTATTTATTATATATACTTTATAATCATTCTTGAAGGGTTAAAATGGAGAATGAATCTCATCGTGTCCTGGAGACGGTAATCCGTACGTACGCACGAGCGATAATATCGTTCCTGTAATTATCGAATTGAATTTTATTGGATGATATAATATCTCAGAAATAGTATGATACTATAATACCCAAATATAGTTATTATTTACACCATTATACCCATCCAAGTATGGTGGTGGTGGAAAAACAAATCACACCACGACATAGAGACAGTATTCTATACGTATGTACGCACGGTGATTTTGTTTTCTGTAGGATGGATAGAAGGTTAAATGGGGTTGTTTCTTTTTTATAATATCATTTCATTATATTAGTTACACTTATTTAATTACATTATAATTAAACCACTAAATAAGATGAAGTTTCAGAAGAATGAAACTTGAAACAATCGGAAGAAGAGATTACCTCTTCTTCAATGCACCTTCTTTAAACTTCCACTTAAGGGACTAGGGTTGGTCTTTTGAGAAGACCAGAACCTCCAGAATGTTACTAGGGAAGTTGAGAAGACTAATGGTCAGGTTTTTACTGAGCTTGAATTCTCAAATTTGTTTGAAGAGAAGAGGGAGGAGGTTCCCTTTTATAACGGGGGAGGGGGTCAACTTTCGAAATATAAAAAATATTAATTTAGAATAAATTAGAACCCCACATAAAAACCTCAAAAAATGACTCCATTCTAAGATGAGATGATATAGGGTTTTAATCTCATCAACCAAAAAAAATAGAAATGATGGGAATTTAGTTTAAACCTTATCAACTTGATTTATCCTTAATTAATCTATTTAATTTTTTTGTGGTAATAATATTCTAAATTTTAAATTGTTATAAATAAATACTTATGAGTTGTGAAATTTACATAATTAGATACATTATTAATTTTTGGGAAATATAATTTTAAATTTATAATTTTTAAATATTTTTTTTGATTTTAAACAATTTAATAATATGTTATTTTTATAAAATATCAATAGTGTCAATTTTGACACAATTCAATTATTTGAATTTAAATAAAATCCTAACAGAAGATATATTCAAACCAAAATATTTAATATATTCCAAAAATGTCATGTTAATCTAAAATTTTTTTGGAGAACATTAATTTGTTCATATATTATTTATTTTAATATTTTTAAAACCATTTATTTGATTTTTCTCTTAATAAAATATTTACTACAACATTTTGTATAATTATTTAACATACTTATTTGTTGCATAAAAAATAAAAAAAATAGTATGATTAATTTAAATATAATATATTTCATAATAATATTTTTATTCGAATTTATGATCAACATTTAAATTTTTATATTTATTAAATTATGAAGGTGACAACTTTGACATCATTTAAAATAAAATATTAAAATGTCAAAATATGTTTTATGAGGATCAAAATGGCCAAAAAGTAGACCCTTGGATGTTTAAGGTATATATATACTCGAAAAATATGTTTTGGTCAGGTGTTTGGTCCTTTTAATGGGTAATATTATTTTAATAAAAACTATATTAATGATTTTTCACTAAATAAATAATTTCTGCATCATTAATGTATAAACTATTAAGGTAATTAAATATTTCTTAAAAATTACAAATAAATTACCATAACAACTAAAAACATTTTATCAATCAAAATATTATGTATAATGGAATGTATATTCGGTATTACCTTATTTTAAAAAATAATTTAATCAATAAAGTTTGAGTGAGACATATTGTACATTATTTAAATAAAATAAATTAAGGGTCTTAATCACATCCAAGTGGGTTATAATAGATTCCATTTCAACCAAAGTATATTTTAAAACAAAATATAATCATCCAATTATATTAATACAAGTGTTAGGGTAATTTTATAATATTATATTTACCCTTAATTACGTAATTTACCTTTAACCGTGGTAAATAAAATTTTCCGTAGTTACTATTCATAGTGCCAAAAAAGGAATCCCATTATCATAATTTGGATATACTGATTCCAAATATGGAATCCATTTTTTCATATTCAAAACAAATAAGTTGCAGTAATTAATTTCAAATTAATCCCATTGTTGAAAAAAATGGGTTTTTATATAAAATATTGCAAAAGATTGAAATGTTTTTACCTATGAATTCAATGAAAAATTAATGATAGTGACATAAATTATATTAAATGGTAAAAATAAATTCTATTTATACTTTAAAACCATTCAGGATTTTAATTTATCCATATAAATTATCTTGATCAAAAAATTTGTTTTTAATTCATATTTAGCGTATTTTAACTATTCATTAAAATATGAACATTATCAGAAAAATATAAAAACTTTATCCAATGCAAATTTTTATATCCTGATTCACAAGAAGAATTTAATTTTGTAAAATTGAACTTATAAACTTGTTAAAATTAGATTTAAAATAGTTGTTCCATCAAAAGGCGGAAAAAATGCATTTTTTTAAAAAAAAAATTATTTTACCTGAAAATTTTATTTTCTTCTCATAACATGATCTAAAAAATGTGTAAGATGAATGAAAATGTTATAAAATTAAAAATGTGATTAATAAAATTCATAACGTCTAGTTTATAATAATATTATACCCATACAATTATTGAAAACCCATACATAGATATTCCAATATTTCCTAATACTATAAATGAGATTCCACAACACTACTTTGGAATCCAGTTACATATACACATAATCACTGCACAACTTCGTTGGCATATTGAAAATCACCAATAGTGATTGCATGTGACTTCCCTTTTTCCTTTTCCTTAAGCGGTTGTTGTTGTCGATAGTCATTAAGCCTTGGATTAGGGCATTGGTTTGCATAATTCCCCATTTCCTTGCACTTGTAGCATTGATGTGTTGGTGGTATGTTCTCTATAGTCTTTTCTCTATTCACATCTTTATCTAATTTTTTCTAATTACTTCAAAACTCACCTTCTCCATGACCTTATTTTTCACACTTAAAACATTTTTTGTCCCTTTAAGACAATCTCCACCATGCTTCTATCCACACTTTCAGCATAACAAAGCATTCGTCTTCTTTTCCCTATTTTTTTGAGATTTTTCCTTGAACTCCATCTTTTGTTTCTTGTCAAAAACATTCTATGGATATGTAACACCAAATTCTAGTTCTACCTTGATAGCACAACAAACAATTTCTTCATAGCTACTGAAGTCTCTTATAGATAATTCCCTTCGATGACTTGGTTTTAAGCCACTAAAGAATCGATCAACTTTACTTTCATATTAGATGATAAAGCCAGATGCATACCTTGTAAGCCTTTTAAAATTCGCCTCGTATATACCAACATATTCATCATCCTTTTTCATAAGCTCAAGGATATCCTTTTCCATATTTGTTCAAAGAATATGAGGGATGTACTTATTTAAAAACATGTTCTTGAACTCTTCCCATTCCTTGGATTCAATTTCATCATGGGGCCTTGTATTTTTAATTAGAGTCCAGCACTAGTCTGCTTCACCTTCTAAATGGTAAAAAACCAATATGACTTATTCATGTTCTGAACAACAAAGTATGGAAAATATATTTTCCATGGTACTGATCCATCGTTCAATAATTAGTGGACCAGAAGACCCACTGAAATAAGGTGGACGTTGCCTCATGAAGGACTCAATAGAATATTGTTCCCTTCTATGCTCATTTGGATGTCTAGAATGATTCATATCTTGAGTAAGTATAGAAATAAGATTTTTCACTCCATTTACCATAACATTTGGTTTTTTGGGAGGAAAATCATTGAATTTCATAGGGCATTTATCATTAACATGGTTCCTTCGGGTTCGTGGCAATATCTAAAACCCAAAAAGAATAGTGTGAGAGGAAAAAATCATACTAGGAAAACAAAATAATCAAAGGGAAGTACCTTCAATATATAAAATCTTAGATTTAATTCTATGATCTTTACCATAATTCAAGGACTATAACCTATACATATACTTATCCTTAGGGAGATACCTAGACATACCTTAGAAATATCTCTAGGGATCTCACTAAAGTTTTCGCATCCTAGTTTCCAAAGGTTGTCTAAACCTTTCCTATGAAACCAACTGTAGAGAACCAAGCTTGACATACATGGAAATTACATTACTTTTGGGGAATACTTAATACATAACAAATGCAGACACCCATGGACCATAATAGTTTAGTGTATTTGGAAACTCAGAACACAATCTTCAAATCATGGTGAATGATCTTCAACATCTCCCATAAAGATCTTCCCCATTTTTACTTACGTAAAACAGTTCCTTATATCCTGGGGAAAAGAAAACATATAAAGGGTGAGCTCAAATGATCAGTAAGGGTAAACATGGAAAACATAAATCAATCCATAAACATTTGAACGTGAAAACATGAACATAATATTTAAACATCAAAATCATGAGAAATGACATAAAACATTGTAGTACATAAGGCATAGATCATAAATAAACCTTAATCATGATAAAATAGCATGAAAATAAAACATTAAATGGTGTAAAAACATTAATAACATGGTATTATTTCCATAGTATCCAAGGCATTACTTCCAAGACCATTATTGTGGAAAAAGTCCATTACTGATCCGGGATGACCTTCCATTCCACCCCTATACTACATAACCAGATTTACTTTCCGTTCCAGCCATGTATATCTCATGAGATATAAAACATTACCCAATGAACTGGAGGGAGAAATAGGTCCCACACATCTCATAATTAAATCATTATTTAGTATGCCACAAAATAAACATAAATCATTCATCATAACCCAAAGAATAATATGGGTTTCATCAACATCATCACATCCTAACATAATCCATCTAAAACAAATGGATATCATTTCACCATAAGAAAAATAAAACCATATAAATAATAGATTAGTTATACTTGAAACATAAACATACTAAATAATGTCATCTTATAAGGAAAATAGTTTTGATAAAACATTTTAAATGAACTCTTGAATAAAATATCCTTTCTTCTTCAAAATCATTTTCTTTTCACAAAATTTATTAAAATTTTAAAAGAAAGGTATTTTGTTGAAATATTAATGAAATATTTTAGAGGAATCTTCATGTAAATAAGGTGTTATGAAACTATAAAAATCTAGTCATACCATCTAATTTAAAAAACATTTCCCATGTACTTTTGCCGAAAAGTCAAAAAGTACCATGTGTGGTAAACAAAAAATAGATTACTTCCATAATATATAGTAAAAGTAAAAAAGGGGTAAAAATGTCTTTAAACATACATAGAAGAATAGTAAAAACTTTATGAATTATTTTTATAAAACACAGACATGGATGATAAATATAACCCCAGTAAATACTTACGAATAAACAATCTCGGATGGGAATGAGATTGGAATAATTATCCCTTACCTTAGGTCCAATTTCTTCTGTACATGTCTAAAACTTATGTGTACTGGGTTTAAACATATTATTAGAATGTAAAAGAACCATAATAATATTTATGATATCTTATATGATTCACTTATGATTTTATATTACGCGTTCTTTTGTAAATTCCATGTTAAAGCAGCTTTTCGGGTAAAATCATTTCATTTATCGTACGTGTTTGGGAATGTTACTCTTGATATTGTTACTTATATCCTAATTTAAATAATTGCAGAATTTAAACCATGATTTAAATATAATATATAGATTCATCATATAAATATATATGATAGATCGATAAATGGAATGAAATACACTGTTCATAGAGACGGTAGGCCGTACGTATGCATGAATGCTGTATTTGTTTCCTTATTGAGTTGAATGGAGTTATGTAAATGAATAATATATGTAAATAAATCCAGTATCATTATTATATCATATCATTCATGATTATTTATTATATATACTTTATAATCATTCTTGAATGGTTAATATGGAGAATGAATCTAATCGTGTCGTGGAGATGGTAATCCTTACATACGCACGAGCGATGATATTGTTCCCATAATTATGGAATTGAATATGAGTGGATGATATAATATCTCAGAATCTATATGATGCAATAATAACCATATATAGTTATTATTTACACCATTATAACAGTCTAAGTAAGGTGGTGGTGGAAAAAAAAATTACACCACGGCGTGGAGACAGTATTCCGTATGTACGTACGCGCAGTGATTTCATTTTTCGTAGGACTGATAGAAAGTGAAATGGGGTTGTTTCATACTTATAATATCATATAAATATATTAGTAACACTTATTTTATAACTTTCTAATGAAACAACTAAAGAAGAGTAAGTTGAAGAGGAAAGAAACTTGAATGAATCGGTAGAAGAGATTACCTCTTCTTGGATGCACCTCCTTTACACATCCTATTATGGGAATAGAGTTTGTATTTTGAGAAGCCCATTACCTCCAGAATGTTACTAGCGATGTTTAGAAGAGTAATGGTCAGGTGTTGGCCGATCTTGAAGGCTCAAATATTTGTTAATAGGGGAGGGAGTAGGTTCCCTTTTATAAGGGATGAGAGGGGTACCATTGGATACATAGAAAATATTAGTTTATAATAAAGTCAAACCCCACATAAAAACCACCAAAAATGACTCTATTATAAGATAAAATGAGATATGGTTGTAATCACATCAACCAATAAAATTTATACATGTTGGGAATTTATTTTAAACCATATAAACTTGATTTATCTTTATTTAATCTATTTAATTTTATTTGTGGTAATAATAATCTAAATTTTAATTTTTATAAATAATTAATAATGTGTTGTGAATTTTCAATAATTAGATAAATTATTACATTTAAACCATATTATTTTAAATTTTTAATTTTTAAAAATTTTTGTGATTTTTAAACAATTTAATAATATGTAATTTTTATAAAATATCAATAGTGTCAAATTTGAAACTATTCAATTATTTGAATTTAAATAAAATCCACAGAAGAAAAAATATTGGAAACAAATATTTAATAGATTCCTAACATGTCATATTCTTCTAAAAAATTCATGAAGCACATTAATTTGTTCATATAATATTTATTTTAATATTTTTAAAACCATTTATTTTATATTTCTTTTAACAAAATAATTACTACAACATTTTTGTATAATTTTTTAATATACAAATTTGTTGCAAAGAAATTAAAAATAAAATACATTGATGAATATAAATCTAATATATTTCATAGGAATTATTTTATTAGAATTTATCATCCACATTTAAATTGTTAAATTTATTAAATTATGAAGGTGAAAAAATTGACATCATTTAAAATAAAATATTATAAATGTCATAATCTACTTTATAAGTCTCCAAATGGTCCAAAAGTCGACCCTTGGATGTTTATGGTATAGATATACTCTAAAAATATGTTTTAGTCAGGTGTTTGGTCCTTTTTATGGGTAATATTTTTTTAATTAAAACTATATTATTGATTTTTTACTAAATGAATCATTTCTCATTAGTGTATATTCTATTAAGGCAATAAAATATTACTTAAAATTACAAATAAATTACCATAAAAAAGAAAAACATTTTATCATTCAAATGAGTATTTATAATCGAATTTATATTATGTATAACCTTATTTAAAAACTAATATAATTATTAATGTTTGAGTGAGACATATTTTACTTTCTTTAAATAAAATAAATTAAGGGTCGTAATCACATCCAAGTGGGTTCCAATAGATTCCATTTATACCCAAGTATATTTTAATACTACATATAATCAACCAATTATATTAATACAAGTGTTAGGGTAATTTTATAATATTATTTTTACACTTAATTTCCTAATTTACCTTTAACTATGGTAAATAAAATTTACCGTAGTTACTATTCATAATGCCCAAAAATAAAAAGTATCCTATTAGAAAAGTTTGGATCTAATGATTCCAAATATTGAATCCATTTTTAAAAATTCAAAACACAGAAGTTGTAGTAATTAATTTAAAATTAATACCATTGTCAAAGAAAATGGGTTTTTATTTAAAATATTGCAAATGATTGAAATGTTTTTACCAATGAATTTAATGTAAAATTAATGATAATGACATAAATTATATTAAATGGTAAAAATATATTATATTTATACTAAAAAACAATCAATATTATAATTTAACCATATAAATTATCTTGATGAAAAAAAAATTTAATTCAAATTTAGCTTATTTTTACTATTTATCAAAATATGAACGTTATCAGAAAAAAATCAAAACATTATCCAATGTAAATTTTTATATCCTGATTCCCAAGAAGAAGTTAATTTTGTTAAATTGAACTTATAAAATTGTTAAAAATTATATTTAAAATAGGTGTTCCATCAAAAGGCGGTAAAACTGCATTTTTTGAAAAATAATTATTTTACCCGAAAAATTTATTTTATTCTCATAACATGATATAGAAAATGTGTAAGATGAATGATACTGTCATAAAATTAAAAATGCGGTTAATACTATTCAGAAAGGCTTGTTTATAACAATATTATAACAATACATCGTTGTTTAGTGAAACTCGGTATTGCATACGACTCACGCTATTGTCGAAGGTCGCTCTTGCGTGCAACACAAGCCAAGAATAGTGTTTTCATATAATACAAGCTAATACAGTGTTGCATATAGATCATGCTAATCGTGGTGTAGTGTACAACACAATACATCAAAGTAATTAAAATGAATTTTTCTCATAAAATCTCAGGGAGTTACAATTCTCATTTTACATGATTTCCATACATATGTACATGCTAATTGATCGTGAAAACCAATGGAATAAATTTTCTGAAATGATAAGATTTTACTTTATAACTCATCAATAAGGCCATAAAAAACTTTTCAAAAATTTTACCATAAAAAATGCATGTATAAAAGGTTATTAATTAATTAATAAGTGGATTTAATCTGATTATCTAGGACAATATGATCTAATTTAGTAAGTATTCTGACATATGGTATAGGACTTTATCTCAATCCCCACTTCATTGAGACTAACATAATATTGTGAAACTAATAATTTTTATGTGGTGTATCTAATGCGTCTTTGATAAAATTATTAATCTAAAATTTTATCTCTATTAAATATACATATTATTTTACATTGGATATGACTATTGTGTTAGTTGTATACAATTTTACATATAGTTTTTATTTTAAATGTTGTTTTAATTGGGGAAATATTGATGTATCTATATCATCTAATCAATAATAACATTTATAATTAATATATTTTTTGAATTAAATGTATTTATGATGAATAATTTGGACTTGAAGTGATGGGTGAGTCCTACTATAGCCCCTTGATGCATCGACAGGTCTCATGAGACAAAATAGTTGGCGACAAACCCATAGTGTTTGTTTCCAAATAGAAGCAGATGTGTATCTCCTCATCGAATTGAACCATATTGATGGTGTGATGGTTCATGTTCCAGATATATGCCTCCCAAATATGAATTGTTTAATTTATTTAGTATTCAGTTATTAATTTCTATAAGGTTTTCAATATGAAAAAAATCTATAGATACATTTTAATTCATATTTTATTTATAGAATGCATTTTTCAATTATTCCCCATTACATATTAATTATGTCTGATTTATTATGATCAAATTATTATTTATTCATTATTAATCTATATATAACCCTTACAAGGTGTTTGAGATCAAAATCTTATTTTTTTCCATCCCCAGTTTGTGCAAATGTGATATTTGAATAAGTGAAAAGATGTTGTTTATTTTCTTTTGTTATGTGCTATGTTTAATTTCCAATGTAATAAGGAAACCATGTAACTATCTAGTTTCATGATCGATAATAAATTGATTATTCCTTGTTGATGTGATATCATGTATCCATTCCATTTTAATAAAATGACCATGGAATCTAGGCTACTGGGGTCGGGGTTGTTACAGTTGGTATAAAATAAATTTTAATAGAAACATAGAGACCTATATTTAGAAAACGTAGTATAGGGAACGTAAATATAAGATAGTATTTGATTAAAATCATATATTAACATTATAAAATTTTTATAAGTATAGAGTAAGTTTTTTATTGAGAAAATAAATCTCTTTCAAGATACTATAAGTGGACATGGTTCTAGCATAGATGTACCAAGGGGTAATAACTCTGAAAAAGTGTCCCGAGCCTGACCTGAGGTAAACAGGTTCATGACAACATCACCCACTATGTACATGGTTTTACACTCCATGGGAATATTCTTAGGATAATCCAAATTATTTTTAATAACCATTATGAATGATTTAAAATTAAGAATGTCCCCAAAGAAACCATGTTTCTAATTATGAGATTAGCTATGAAATTTATGTTAAGTTTTTTTCTAGTTTGATGTTATGCACTATGATTCATAACCTAATTTAGTATATTTTGTTATTTATAAATGGAGCTTAATTGATGTAAAGGAATATATACCTGTATGAAATATAGGGACTTCCCCACTCATGTCAACATAGTTAGTGTTAGAGTTGAGAAGATCATGACCATATTAAGATAATTTACAACGGTTATGAAAAATAACCATACTACACCTATGTTGGATCATTTCAGGCAGGATAAGCCCTCATATTTTAGTGGGAATACCTTTCAAGTTGTAAATGACTAGTGGATCAATCCCCCTGAATATATATTTTTGGAATTGAGATAATAACAAAAAAGGTAGTACTAAATGAATATTGTCTCAAGGGAGAAGCTGATCAATTGTGGTATTTGATCTGGAATACTAAATAAGAATAAAAACATTAAGACATGAAATATTAAACACTTAAGGAAACATTCTCCAACAAATACTTTCCTCACGAGAAACCAAATTTAATGAATAGAAAATTTGTTTTCTTAAACAAATGGGAATTAAAGAGTGTTGCAGAGTATAAGGAATCATTCACAAGAGTAGAAGTGTATCATATAGACTAAAAATGTGATTTAGATGACAATATTGATAATTTCAATGAAGGGCTTAAAACATCACTTTTAAGGGAAATGGATTCTCAAACATTTTTCATTATATGAGAAAATAATATTATGTTCCATCAAAACAGAGAATAAATTTTCTAAATACTATTTTTCAATGGAAACCAAGAAAATAATTGGTATTTTGATAATGATGGAAATAGTGATGTATCAAATAAGAAGAATTGAATGAATAAATCACAATATGAAAAAATTGTGGAATGAATCATCATGATAAATAATTGATAGGTATATGAGTGTGTTACAAGTGTAGACAAAAGGGTCATCGATCCAATGAATTCTAAGGAAATAAAAAAACCCATTAATGAAAAATGGTTTTACAATAATGAAATTGGTAATTATACAAATCAATGTACCAAGCATCATGGGAATCTAACATAGAAGATGCTAAGAGGAGATGGCCATTATTACGTGATCACCACCGCTATAGTAGAATTTCTTAATGATGTGGTGTCATGTAAATTAATCCTATATTTATAAATTTCAAATCCTTATTATATTTTTGATCATCTTAGTCTTTTATATCTATAGATTTCCCCATGAAAGTTATACATTCTTCTTTTATTTAACAATGGAGTTATGAATCAAACCTCCTAAAGAAAGTCTCATTGTAAAAACAATATGTTGGTCAGTAACCATTATGATAATAAAAATGAACTAGTTGTCGATGTTATAATCATACCCATGATTGAATTTTTTATAATCCATGATATGGAATGGATTTCAAAATATGATGTGAAAATTTACATCATATAGAAGGAAATTATGATCTGTAAGGAAGATGTAAAATCTCTATTCTTTAAAGTAGAATCTTCATCACCTGATTCTTATCTATATCCACCCTAATTATCTCTAATAAGTAAAATTATTATGGAGAATGAGAAAAAACATATATGTATGAGTAAATTATTTTTTTAATTGATCATGTACCAATTGGTCATGAATACATTGATATATTTCTGAAGGAATTATTTGGGAACCCCCAAGATCATGAAGTAATATTTTTCATTAATATAATCCCTAATTCAAGACTAATATCAATGTCTACATATATAATATCAAATGTAAAATTAGTTGATATGATGAAAAAAAAATAGGAATTTAATATTAAGGGATTCATTATCCACAGTGTTTCTATATGGGGATCCCATGTTATCTTTGTTAAGAATAAATATAGATCCTTGAGTCTGTGCATTAAATATAGAAAAATAAATGCTATTAAGATAATGAACAAGTATCCTGTAGCTTGAATCGATGATTTACGTGATCAAATACATTGATCTCAATATTTTTCAAGATTCTCTTTTATTTTGGATATAATAAATTGTGTGTGAGGAACAAATTTAATTCTATGAAAACATTCCAAACGTGGTATGGACATTACATGTTTATAATAATTTCATTTGGATTGACTAATGTACCCTCTGTTTTCATGGATTTAATAAATAGAGTATTCATGGAATATCTAGAAAATGTTTATTTTTGGTATTTATTGATGATATCATGGTGTACTCCAAATTATATGAGGATCATGAGAATAACATACAAATAATTTTGAAGATGCTTAGATGAAAAGTTTTATATTGGTAATTTATCTTGTGTGAATTATGGATTACAATGCTTTATTTTCTTGGATATATTGTGTCTAATTATGGAATCTTTTCTAATACTATGAAGGAAAAGTTAATCCAAGAAAGTCCTATTCCATCAAACATAATTGTAGTATGCCGATTCATTGGATTAGAAGGTTACTATCAGTGTTTCATCCACGATTTTCCCAATTTTCTAACCCATTAACCAAGCACACACGTAGAGGTGTTAAGATTGTATGGACAAGAGAATGTACATAATGTTTTCAAAAATTGAATAGAATGTTGTTAAATTATCTAATTTCATCTCCTTTTTCTATAAATTATGGGTTTCTAATTTATAATGTTGCATCAATGAATGTATTGGGTTGTGTCCTTATGAAAAATGATTAAGTTATTGCTTATGTGTAAAGGCAGTTGAAGACTGATGAATAAAATTATGAAACTCATGATCTTGAGTTAGTAGCCATAATATTTTATATGAATATCTAGAGACACTATCTCTATAAGGAAAAATGTGAGATACATATGGATCACAACAGTTTGAAATACATATTTACATAGAAATAAATCAACATAAGGCAATAAAGATGGTTCGAATTACACAATGATCATGATTTTTCAATAAAATACCACCCAGAAAAGAAAAATAATGTAAAAGAGGCATTAAGAAATAAATTTCATGGACTTATGAAAAAATGAGAATTTAGAGAGATCATATGATAGTTGATTTACTAAATATGGATATAGGAATAGTTAAGAAAGTTGAAACATCATTCCTTTTCCAAAAAATTTATAAACAATCATTATTAGAGAAGATAAAATTGTCTCAAGAAGATAACGATATTCTTTAAAAGATAATTTATGTTGTTAAAGAGGGAAAATTGGAAGCCTTTATGTATGAGGATGGAGATTTGGAAGCAGGTTACATGTTCCATCAATACCTAATATAAAAAGGGAACTATTAGATGCTTGTCATAGATCAATTTTTTCTATAAAACAAGGTGGTACCAAGATGTATAAAGACATGAAGGAACTTTTTTGTGGGATAACAAGAAGCTATAAATTACTAACAATGCGTAATGGTGTATAGTTTTTCAATAAGTGATGGCTGGGAGACAACACCCTAAAGGAGTCATGAAACCAGTACCTATCACAACATGGAAGTGGGATGACATTACATTTGAATTTTTCATAGGACGACCAAGGACACTTATAAGGAATGAATCAATATGGGTTATTGTTGATAGTATTAAAAAATCACCACATTTAATTGATATAAGAGAATATTTACCTCTTCGGGGCTTGACATGACTCTTTATTAATGAAGTTATAAGACTTCATGGTCCACATCTATCGATTGTGTATGGTCAAGATCCCTATTTTACATAAAAATTTTAGAAGGGTCTTTAGATGTATTAGGATACTGAGATTTATATGAGTATTTCTTATCACCACCAATCTGATGGATAGTCTGAATGTACAATTCAGACATTGGAAGATATGATGAGATCAAGCCCACTTGACATTCAAGGTATGCAAGATTAGGATATACCTTTGGTGTAATTTTTCTACCATAATAGTTTTCATTATAGTATTTAAATGGTGATATTTTAAGCATTACATGAAAAGATATTTAAAAATCTACATTGTTAGGATGAAGTTGGTGAGAGTAAACTTATGGGCCCAACACTTATTGATGATTCAATGATAAAGGTAAATAAAATTAATGCTCATATTAATGAATCTCAAAGTAGGAAAAAGGATATATTTATAACCAGAGAAAGGATTTAGAATTGAATGTTGGAGATCATGTCATTTGAAAAGTATCTGCATTGAATGGTGTATTAAGGATTAGTAAGAAAGGGGAACTGAGCCCCATGTATATAATACCATTTGAAATTTTGCAACGAATTTGAGTTGTAGCTTACCTTTTAACAATAAAACCATGTCTCCCACTATGTGTCCCATATATTATTGGTAAATTAGTACATTCCATACAAAATGCATGTACTCACCTATAAATTACTATAACTAGGTCATGAATTGTCTAACTATGAAGAGCATGTTGAAATTCTTGACAAAAGAGAGGAATTATTAAGAATTAGAAAGACACAACTGGTAAAGGTTCTTTGTAGAAACCATAAAATGTATGAAGGAACATGGGAACCTGATTATTTTCTGAATAAGAATCACCCACATCTGTTTAGTGGGAAATATTCATGAAAACTTCAAGGGTGAAATTTTTGAAGGAAGAAGAATATAATACCCCAAGATTTTACATTATGTATCCTCCTAAATTAATTCAATTCATTCAATAGCCTATATTGAAAAAGAATTATTTCATATAGTATAAATCAAATAAAATCACATATTATACACAAAAAACTTCAAAAATAAAGAATGATTGAAATAAGAGTCTTTTTCAAGAAATCAATGAACATATAAAAATTAACATGAACATTGGAATAGTAAGGTGACCCTTAGGAATATGAATTCTGAAGATAAAAAAGTGACCCCTCTTATGAAAGTATAAATAAAATTTAGGCATATTCTTTGTGGTTATATGATATAATTATATCATAGTATAAGTAAATATATTTTTTAGAAATTAATAATTAGAAATTGATATTTTTATAAAACATAAATTTTCAATTTCAATTTTAAAATTAATATAATGATTTAGATGAAAATTTATTTCCATAATTTATATTTTTTAATTAATATTTTTATGACTTATGATTATAAGATAATTTTATGAGACCTTTGTTAATTTCTTAAAGTGTTATAAAATAAGTTATATTTGTAAAATTGGAATTTATTGAGTGAATGGTGATTTTAATTATAAATTCATTTTCCAACATTTGGAAAATTATTTTCATAAAATGGAGTTCATTTTTTAATCAAAAACACTGAAAAACAATAAGGGTTAATTTTTGGGATTTTTCAAAAATAGTTGATTTTTTTTGTGAATAGTAAAACACATTAATTTACAGAAAAAGATAAATACATGAATTATTATTTCATGGTAGAGGTATAGATGATGTAACCACCATTGGTTAATAATAAAATCTACTAGTTTCTATTTTTATTCACATGAATCAATACTATTTTCTTTTTAGGAGGAAAAATAATAAAATAATAAATAAAATATTCAAAAAACATACCTCTCCTCCACTATAAATACCACATATCACCACTTATTATCCTCACAGCTCTTAATATTTTATGTATTTACAATTTCTACCCAATACAAATTCAAAACCTCTACCCAATTCCTAATATCACATGGTCTCAACAGAAATCCAAAAATCAATATCATTACGGAGGTTCTCTGGGAGAGGAAGTTAAGAGGTCTATCATTTTTCATTCTCATTAAATTTATTTTATTTTATTTTCTTCTTATTCTATCCATAAATATTCCATCCAATGTAACAATATAACTAAATTATATTATATATTCTGAAATTTAATTATGTTAATGTAAAATCCATCATCAAAAACCTTATCTTCCCCTTTTTATTGTAAAAATGAAAACATCATCCATGACGTGCCGATTTACAAACTCTGTGGACGATGAGATTTCATTTTTCAATACTTCATTCAAGGCCTGTCATAAAATCATAATCATGTGTTATAACAAACTATAATATTGGTATTATAGCTTATTTAACTTTCTATAACCAGTATATATACTTAATATTACATCATAAGACCAAACTAGTTAGTGATGATAAAAAAACCACCAAATAATCTAAACAACTATCACTAACATATTATGTAATAACTTATCCTCATACCATAAAACCAAAGGAAATATATAACCATTAAATATTTTGGAATTTCATTTATAATTTATAATTTCAATTTTTTAAAACTATTCTCATTTCACATTATTTTCCAGACATGTATACAAGTAAATCGATCATGAAAACTAAGTAAATGAACACTCTGAAATGAAAGAATTGTAATTTATAACTCATCAAAATGGCCATAAAAGAACGTAATAATATTATAAAAATAAAATACATATATAAAAGATAATTAATTAATGAATTAATGGATTAAATCTGATTATCTAGGACATTACGACCATGTGCAGATCGCATTCAGGAATAAGGTAAGGGAATTTGTGTCAATTCTCATTTTATTAAGACATACATGGTATTGTGAGTGTAATTATTAATATGTTTTGTATCTAATTCCCCATTGATATCATTTTTTATTTTAAAGTATATTTCCATTAAATATCTATATTCTTGTATCATGGATATGATTATTTTCTTAGATGTATTCCATTTTACATATGGTGCTTATTTTGAATATCATTTTAACAGGGGAAATATTGTTGAATCCATATACCCTACTCAATATGGATATTGATAAGGCATTTTTTAATGAATTAAATATATTAATAAAGATTTATTGAGATATACATGGATAGGTGGGGCCTGTTATACCCCTTAAATGAATCGATATTTCTCAATAGATAGAATAGTTGGCGATAAACCCTTCTTGTTTGTTTCGAAGAAGAATCAGATGAGTTTCTTACCATATAATTGAACTATTTTATGGTATGATGGTTCATGTTCTAGATATGTGATATCCAAATAATAATCATTTTCTTTATTTAGTATTTTTTTATTACTTTCCATGAGGTTTTTACTGTGATAAAATCTCTGGATGCATTTTCATTCTCAGTTTATTGGTGGTCTATATTTTTTAGTTATTCAGTTTACCATATTGATTATGTATAACTAATTATGGTACCTATCACGAACCAAGCCAAGGTCACCATCTAACTAAGTTCCCATCCCAGTCTGCGACAAGGTGGAATGGGCGTTCCCAATACCCATAGGTTGGCACAAGTACCCAGGTATCAAATGAAATATAATGGTAATGATTTACTTGAATTTAACATTTTAAAATAACTAATAAAAACAATAAATCCTGACCTATAAAATTTAAAAAAAACACGCCTTTATTAATTTTCTAATTTTTGGTTTACTTTTTAACATGAAATAAAATGGCTACAAAACAATGGGAAACTAAAAATATTCCCCAATAGTCTATACTACAAGAAGAGTAATGTCCTTGAGCTATGACTACGGAGATCCAAAAACCAAATCCACAAGGAAAAAAATTTTCCAACACTGCATTTCTTTCCTTATCCTAAAAAAAGATAACAGGGTTTACATACACCCAAATTTTTATAAAGGGTGTGATACAAATCCCAGTAGGATTCCATCCAAATAAAATATTCTAAGAATTTAACATTAATTGACCAATAAATAATTCACGGTTTTTAATGAAAAATATGCAAGAATTTGTTTAGGGAAAATGGATTTAAATCATAAAAAATTAGAATGTGTTAAACTTTAAATAAAAATAGTTTCAAGGAATGAAACAATAAAGAAATTATGTTTCAAAGGGGTGAAACATTAATGAAGGAAAAAATTTAAAGAAATCACACATGATGCTGAAATCACTATCCAAACACCCTGTATATCGACAATAAGTAAAATATAACCAAAGAGCACTAGTTATAGGAAATACCCCTAGTCACTAGCTAACTATGAAACATCAGTTAAATCTTTTCTTAGTGAAATGTGTCATAGGAACCAAAAAAAACGTTCTCATGCATGAGCCACTATTTGGGAATGCACCCATAACCTAGTGGATTCCAATCAATCATCATTATTTAGTTAGTGTAGTCATTGTCAATCTTTCTATGTGAAATAGGGACAATTACACTTTTTAATCACAAGCATTATAGTACTAGTCCACCCTCCACGATTTTTGGGAATCCGTATTTTTTGTCAATCAAAATTCATATATCACAAAATACCAGTTACACAATTTAGAAACCACACCAAGCATCACATATAACAAACTACCTTGTGAACATCAAAACCCATTTTTTACTACTTACACACACCACAATATTTCTCAAATATGGTTCAATCCTTTATAAATAATTTAAAAACCATTAATATAATTTATAAAAAAATTAATAAACACCCCAATTCCATTTCACCATCAATGTGCACCCAAAACCCAATATTAAAATATAATGCATATTAATGCTATATCAAAACACAGTTTTCAGCTTACACATAGTTCAATAAATCTATTGTATGCTTTATAAAATGACATAAAGTGACCCATAAAGACATCCACAGGAAAAATACCAAATTTTATTTAAAACATCTACTTTAACAATTCAAATAATGATCAATCATGCAAATTACCACTTTTTCACCACACAAATAATGTAATAACCTATTTGAGTAGTTTATAAAGTGTTAATAAATGGTGCAACAAAGGTTTTCACTAAATATACACCCAGTTTCATTAAAAAAACCAATTTAAAATGAAACACACTACATAATCCTAATAAAACATGATTCTCACAATATATATATATTTTAATAAATCAATTTCACATTTTACAATCATTTCAAAAATGCATAATATGGGTTTACACCTATCACCTACCCAGTTTCACATGTAAAAAATATATTTTCAAATCAAAATCATGTCGAAACTCATTAAAAACCACTTACTCACCCAACATATACTTCATAAAACATAAACAATTAAACAAAAAGGAACTGAAGTTCATCAATTAATGGTTAATCAAGAAATTAGCTACGTCAGACCAAGAAGCTTTTAAAAAAATGGTATGAAACTCATCTGCACCTCAACTACACTGTAACTGCACCTTAAGCACCCCGAAATGAAAATAAATCGATACTATCAAACACAAAAGATAAATATCAGACCATAAAAACCAAAAATCTAAACTTGGTAAACAAAAAACATAATATATAGAAGCCAAAACCTTACTCTAATGAATAATTCACCTGCTACATAGGAATATGAGTAGAGGCAAGTGAACTTGAAGGATAGATGTCCGAGAAGGGACTATTATAAGGTGGTTCACAAGTAGAAGGAGAGTAGAGCATGAGTTGGGGGCGCACGATGTGTTTCGGAGGATGATGAGTGGGGTACTCAAGGGCTGCAAGGAGCCTATGGAGAGTGTATAATCAGATAATATGGCCGAAGGGGTAGTGGTGCACAAGGAGGAGGCACACCAAGGGGTGGGTCGTCCGACCTGTATTGAGGGAGGGGGTGGTGTGTGGAAGAGGGGAAAGAGACGAGAGATGAAGGTAAAACCCTAAATAAAATTAAATCCCACATAAAAATATATAATTATTATTATAATTACAATAACATGATTAATATTAATAATAAGATTAATAATATTAATATTATTAATATTATTAACACCAATAATAATTAATATTCTATTATTATATTAAAATATTAATTAATAAAAATATTTCTTAAAATTTTACCCACTTCTCTTATTTTATTTTTTTCTAGGTTATCACCCTTTAATTAATTAATTTAATTATTCATTACGGTGGGTGACCAAGCGGTCACCCCGCACTACTGAAGCTACTATGTTCGGACCGTACGATGGACTCTTCTCATTCATGAAGTGACCACATGGGTACTCGGGATGACCACACAACTTATACCACCTTGCGGTGTACGCACACCAGTATAAAAACTGCAAATTTTCCAAAAAAAAATTTAACTGGGATCAAACTCAAACATCGAAAACATTATCAGGAAAGCTCAAATCTGTCACACCCAGTTCCTATGAAAAACAACCCAAAGATGACCCAGGATGGGTCTGAGTTTAAAATAAAAACTGTTCTGTGGAAATTCTCCTCACCATAAATGATTTCTTCCCCCAAGAAGTTATACAACTATTTTAATGAAAATAGAACCATTAAACCCTCTTAGGTTATAAATGTTTCTGATATAAATAGGATAGAAAAGTAATAACACTATCTACAAAGTGAAATAACCTACAATCTAAAATCGGGAGACCCAAAATGGACTCCTCTACAAGTGACACCATCCCAAAAATGTCAACACAACTCTAGTTGATAAATAGAAGATAAAAACTCTCACAATTCACTATTAAATATCTAGAGACAATTCTCCCTAAACATTCCCAAAGAGACTAATGTATTTTACCAGAAATACTCAATAAACTCAAAATGACTACCACAACCTTACATCACAATATCATTGGGCGTGCATTGACCCCAATGTTTTCTCAAGGGAGGGGGATTAGAATTGGATAGATCTTAATGAAACCACCAAACACCAAAACAATACTAGGGATAGAATCAAATTATGGATATAGGGAGGCATGTGTGGACTCCCTACCATAAGAGGCAACAAACACCCATGAAGGAATTGGGAAACCACATGGGGAGGCCCAAATAGAATCCCAGCAGAAAAGAAAGGCTAATATTGTTTTACATTAGGGAAAATTTCATCACAACCCACGATGTGTCTCCACACCATAAAGACCATCTAACTAATTGACAGGGACGAGATGACATAGAAAACCCAACATGAGATAACATGTGGGCTTCCTGCATAACCTAACACCCCACCACAAGGAATTGACTATACAAAATCAAAACCACACAGAATACATAACATAGTTCTTAGAAAAGAAATATGTTCCTTATGACCCCTCCATCCAAATGGTCCTCTTGGAACGCAACAAATTCACAAAATACCTAAACTGTCTTCATTTCCCAAACTGAAAATAGACACTTGAACAAGGTACCTTACAACCCTAGGGGTTTCATGACTACACACCATATTCACATTGAGACCTATGGATAGAGCTCTAATGATTGAAACATCTCCTTACTCGCGATAAGTCACTAAAAACCTCCGATAAAAACAAATTCTTATGGGTTCCACAATCCACTACACCTGGATCCAACAGTGTCCACAGAGCACAACACATCCCACAAACCGCCCATCCCACATGTAACTTTCACAAAGACAATGGCCTAGAAGATACAAGGGTATAACCCCTTTCAACATCAAAAAATATTTTCCACTTTAGTGGACAGAAAGAAACATTCTCTTAGATGAACCCGACAAGATGCCCAAGGCCCCTTCCATAAAATCTAACCCAAATAACCCAAAACACTTTCACCATTCTTTACATAAATTCATTCACCACTCTCAAATAGAACCATTAGACACAGCGACATCAAAAATTTCCATATAAATCTTAGGAAACAGAAGGAACTCACGTCTCTTCCAACCAACCACAAGAACTCTTCCTCTACAAATGTATTTTCATAACCAAATACAAGAGTAAGTGAATTAACCGAAGAAAGTACTTACTTTGATCAACAAAATTTCCTATCACTGGTCGATCACCCAAGGATGCACATCAAATATACATCAATAAATTATGGGGGCGTGCACTAGGAAAGACAGAAAACCATATACCTAATCAAATTAGTCCAATGGACATGACATACAATAAGAGAACACTAAACGTACAAAGGGAACCACTTTGAGGGCTTACCAAAGAACTTTTCAAAACAATACACTAACCAAACACATTCAGTCCAGCTATTCAAAGACAATATTTTCATCAAAAATCATTTTTTGAAAATAATCAATGTTGGGGGGTTACACGAACACCAATGGTGTCCCATGGGCATCACCCATGCATGTTCTTGTGCCACACCGGGCACCAAATTCATGTCCATCCAATCACACATCCATTAATCCCATTCAAAATCCACCTTTCCATATATTTCCATGCAAGTCGTCACTAATGAGAACACCAAAGACTAAAACCACACCATTCCACTTTTCAAAACCAAAACATTCAATCCCCACTTTTAAAACATTGGACATTATTATATTTATAAAGTACATAATTTAAAAAAAAATCCCATTTTACTACAATCCTTACTTAATTTTCAATAATTTAATTAAAATATTCACTATTCTCATTTAAAATAAGTTTTCAAAACTTCATTTTGTGTAAATTTTGAAAATTCACTTTCCACCTTCCCAAAATCCAATAATTTTTTCTTAATGAATTTTTTTCCATGATTTGAAAACAGGGAGACGAGGAAGTGTAAAAGAGGAAACTAGTTCCAATCAGTGACATTGATATCTGGTTGGTGTCTATACACCAATCACTCCACCTCTATGGAGTGTATTATAGGAAAACATCCATGAATCCACAAGTATTTCCAATCCCAGGGATCTCAATGACACTATTAACCCAACACCCATTTTATTTCCCAAATTAAAAGTGGAAACAAGGGACAAAGAACTCAGACAAAACCTGACTTTCGCTGGTAGCTCTTGTCATACCACATGGTGTGCTATCCATGAACCCTAATTGTAACCCAAATGTCAGGTCCCAATAGTCTTGGCTTCTGTATACCAAGACTCTTCCCCAATGAACAAGGCTCAAAAGAGTGTAACCTACTTTGATAATATTTTTTCATGAACTAAGCCAAAGAATCCATCTGAACTAGAACCTGGCCTAATATGAGATAAGTATCGAAGAGTGATTCCAATTCCAATGGGCTAGCTCATGTTCTGAGATATCAAATGAAAAACTTTGGGAATGATTTACCAGAACCTACCATATTAAAGAAACAGTAAAAACAAAAAATTCAGATTTCAAAACCCTAACCAAACATACAATTAATAGTGGTCATATTTTCTATTTATAGCTATAAAATATCCAAAAGGTCTACAATACCAATAGGAACAAAAATAATTCCCAAAAACTCCATGCAGAAATAAAATTACTATCCTTGAGTCTCACCACCAAAATTTAAAACCAAGGACAGTTGGAAACTAATCTTTTAACACTACACATCTTTCCATAGCCTGAAACAATAAGATAACAGTGAATGCATGCACCCAATTGTATATATAGGGTGTAATCCAAATATTGGAAGAATACCACCTAGATAAAAGATTCCATGAATTAAAAATTATATGAAATAAAAATTGAAATCCTTATAATGAAATAATTTTTTTGAATTGGTTTAGGGAAATTTATTTAAAACAAAAAAACATAGATGGAGTAAAACATTAAATATAAGCAATTTCAAGGAATGAAACTTTAAAAAAAGATTTTTCAAAGTGTTGAAACTGTAAATAATGAATAATTTTAATGAAAATACATAGGATACTGAAATAACCAACCGAACACATTGTATTCCAATGGCTAGTACAATATAACTAATGGACACTAGTAATAGGAAATAAACCTTGGTAGTATGTAACAACGGGACATTAGGTACATCAAATCTCGGTGAAATGTGGCATTGGAACAAAAATGAAATATGTTCTCATGAATGACCATTAGTAGGGACCACAACCACAATGTGGTGTTCTCCAATCAATCATCATTGTTTAGTTAGTGTTTTAATCGTCAAACTTGCTCTATGAAACTGGGACAATGCCACATCTAAATCAATAGAATACTAGTCCTAGTCTACACACCAAGATACTCGGTCATCCGAGATTGTGCTAAATCAATATTCACATGTCACATAATACCACTGACACATTTTATCAACCAAACCATGCTTTAAATATCTAAATCCACCACATTCACATCATAAAAAAATTTCTGAAAAGTTTATGCACACAAAATTATTTCCATAATATAACTTGTACCACAGGAAATAATTAAAAAACCAATTAATGTAATTTATAAATCAATTTTAAATAAACACCCCAATTCCATTTCACTAAAAAGTTCACTCAAAACCCAGTTATAAAATTAAATTCACATTAATGATATTTGGAAACCTAGTTTTTAGCTTACACACAGTTTAATAAATCAATTTCAGGATTTATTAAATGACCCCAAGTGACACACAAAGTCTTGCACTTGAATAAGACACAATTTCATATAAAAATTCAAATTTATCAATTAAACTCATGCTAAATCATTCCAATTACCAATTTCTCACCACACAAATAATTTAATAAACCATTTGGGTAGTTTATAAGGCTTTATAAATTGTCATAAAAAAAGTTCCAACAAATAATACACCTTCCTTCATTTAAAATGACACTTTAAAAACAAATATAGGACAAGATCGTATAAAAAAAATATTTTTACCTATTATATATATTTTAATAAATCAATTACATAACTCACAAACATTTCCAAAATTTATAAGAGGGGTTTACACCTAGCTCATACCTAATTTTACATTTTAAAAATATATTTTTCAAAACTAAAGCATTTTAGAACTCTTTGAAAACCACTTAAGCACCCAACATATACTTCTAGAAACATACCAAATTAGAAAAACAAGAAGTAAAATTAATTAATTAATGGTTAAACATGGAATCACTTACCTCATACCAAGGATATTCTAGAAAAATTGTTCAAAATCCATCCTTACATCAACAGCACCCTAACCACATGTCAAACAACACACAATAAACCCAAATAAAAAGTATTTACCTCAAAAGATCATGATTAGACCCTCAAAACCAAATCCCTAATAGCGTGAAACATAAACCCTAAGATACAGAAGCCAAATCCATACCTAGATGATGAACACACCTGTGATGAATTGAGAGGTGTAGTCGAGAGTGACCTTGGAGGCCATCCATGCGAGAATGGGAATTCTGAAGGCGGTGAACAAGCTGGCGGAGAGCGGGGTGCGAGTACGGGGGTGTGTGAGGAGATATGGGGCATGATCAGGGGGAACATGAGGGTTGCAGGGCACCTTTAGTGGCTGGATCACTAGAGAAGAAGGATAGAGGGGTGGTGGTGCCCAAGGAGGATCCACACCATAGGGGTGGGTCGTGTGACCTGTAGAGTGGGAGGGGGAGTGATGTGTGGAAGAGGGTGGAAGAGATTATATAGGGAGATAAAACCCTAAATAAAATTAAAACCCACTTAAAATAATTATAATACTAATTTTAATTACATTTATAAGAGTAATATTTTTTATAATAGTATCAATATTACTAAAACTAATAATAATAAAGAATATTCTCTAATAATAATTTTTTATTATTTAAAAAGATTATTCAAATTTTTCCTGATTCTATTATTTTATTTATTTCCAAATTATTATCCTTTAAATAATTATGCTATATATTATTTGAAATGGAAACTGCATGGGCACCCTGCACATCACAATATATTATGCACAGACTATGCAGTGGCCTCTTCCCATTATTGGAGTGACCGAACGGGTACATAGGATGACCACATGACTTCTGCACTATGTGGTGCCCATGAACCTGCCTAAAATCGTAAAATTTATAAAGGTAAAAAATTTAAACCTAGGTCAAACAATAACTTCGATAACATTATCCCAAATCCTCAATCTTGTCATAATTTGTTCCAAAAAAACAACAGAAAGCCGATCTGGGTTGGGTCTGTGGTTAAAGTAAAACCTTGGGTGTGACAAATCACTTATTATTGATCCATGGTTCCTATATATATAACCCTCACTCAGTATCTGAGCTCACTTATATATTTTGTTTTCTATCCCAATGATTTGAAGATGGGATCTTTGAATAAGTGACATAAATTAGGTTATATCCTTTTGTTATGTACTATGTTAAATTATCAATCTAAAGTGGAAACCATGTATGTATCTAGTTTCTTCAATACTAATAAAATGATCATTCCTTGGTGTTTCAATCTCTTGTATGTATGAAATTTTAATAAAATGACAAGTGACTCAGGGATACTAGGGTCAGAGTGGTTGAACCTATCTATATTCGTAAAAATATATTAATCTCAATTTTTTTTGTTTTAGTTTCATAGGTTCAAAATTCATGTTTTAGTTTTTAAAATGAAATTTTATTTCAAAATAAATTTTATAGATAGAATATAGAGAGAACACACATAGATTATCAATATATATTATAATAATAATCAATGTTTCATTGGTGACATGATGGAATTAACCAACAATCAATCTAATACACTTTAATGACTAGGATTTATCAAGGACATTCTTTTTTGAAGATACAGTGTGTGTGGTGTTATTGGGGGGCAGATTGGTTTGTTTTGGGAGTTTTACAAAAATCCAATTTCACCAAATGGTTTCACTAAAAGGGGTGAACTGTAATGGTGTCACACTATAGCAGAGGCACTGGTCTTACCAAAATTTACCCATGATATAAGGTTTAAGTGGTCGCTTGTACTTTAATGTGGGTTGTCAAATCCTCAGATACATAAGAAGAAACCTATATACATATACATTTTATGGATGGTTCATGGCTATGAAGTGGACATCATTGGGTTGATTTTAGATAGGTTTAAGTGAACACTAATATTCTTAAGTTAATTCAATTTAGAATAATGAATTGATCCTAGTTTTTCACATGTGGTGGATTGGATGCATTCCTTTTTCAACTATTTCAATTTCTTATAATTGAGATGGGTTCATTTAATAAGATCAAGAAAAATAATCACTTACTGGTTTAACATCTCCACACCTTAACAATAATCACCTGTACACTTGAAGGATCAATGTTTTGAGAAATCCAAGGTAAAAGTTTGTATTAGCACTTGAAGTGTGTGGGCTTAAAATCAACTAGGATGAAGGAGTTTTAAGATTTTTAAACAAAATTCTAAATTAAAATAAGTGATTTGACATTAATAGAGGGATAAATAACATCCAATATATCCCCTATCTACACCCTTGGATCAATCAATAAGTGGGTTATACCTCCATTGATTATATGGTTTCAATAGAACGGTAAAGGTGACTCATGAGGGAAGAATTGGAGAAGTAAAAAAAAGACAAAGAAATAACGATCACTCCATCGTTGCATGAAAATTTCACATGGTTTCGTGTGAATAAATTCACACCTTGAACCAATGGTATCAACGTGATATATAGAAGAACAAAATAATATGATAATAAGAAATTTTATTCAAAACTAAGGTGATTTGAACAACATTAATGAGAAAGAAGAACGTTACAAAGAAAAATCGTCATAATCACATTACAATGAAAACAAATCTCAAGGTTGAATAAATCCTCCAACACCAATACATTAAATTGGATTTTTTGGAGCCTTGGGTCATTCCCCCATATTTATGAGTCTCCTAAAATTACTATTTAAGGAAGTGGTGTTGGTTTATTTAATCATCTTTGAGTTTTGTTTTAATTTCAATGTTATTATGTCGATCTATCATTGTAACATTCTAATTTCTCATGTAATTTGTTCGAATCACCTTAGATCTAAATAAAAATTATTCTAATCCTCTTTTTTTGGTTCAAGGTGTGAGTTTATTCACACCAAACTTGTGAAATTATCACAGAATTTTAGAGTGATAATAATTTCATTATCTCTTTTTTACTTCTCTAATTCTTCCCTCATTAGTCTTATTTCTGCTTCCATTGAAACCATAAATCCATGTAGGGATATCACACTTTTGGGTTGATCCAAGGGAGTATAGAGGTGTTGTATTGGATGTTATTTCTCACTCTATTAATGTTTAATCACTTCTTTTAATTGGGAATTTTTTTTGAATATATTTAAACAGCTTCATCCTTGTTGAATTTAATTCCGCACACATCAAGTTCAAATACAAAAATTTACCTTGGAGTGCTCAAAACATTTATCCTGCATCTGTATAGGTGATTAGTATCAAGGTGTTGAGGTACTAAACTAGTATGTGATTATTTTATTGATTTTATTAAATGAAACCATCTCAAATAGTTGAAAAAGGAATGCTTCCAATCCACCCCATGTGAAAACATAAGATAAACTCATTATTTTAAATTAAATTCACTTTGTACTCTTAGTGTTAACTTAATCCTATCTAAAATAAACCCAAATATGGCCACATAATATCCAAGAATTATCCATATAATGTACATGTCTATAGGTTTTTTCTTAGGTCTCTGAGGATATTATAACCCAAGCTAAAATACAAGTGACCACTGAAAACTAAAATCCTGGGTAAATTTGAACATAAAAAAATTTTAGCACCATTTCTTAGGACCCAGTTAGTCATCTCAACACCCATTATATTCTCTCCTGTTTTGTCTTTTTTTATCCTACATATCTTTTCTCATAACTAATTTTACTCTTATGGAAATAACTTTTGACAAAAATCCTATCATGGGGATCCTCACCCTATTTTTAATACCCCACACCAAGTGTGTTGTACAATGAACATCCTAGTTTATATTTATGGGATAATCAACAACCTATTGAGCCATAGTGTTTTAACTCCTATTCTCTATAAAACATTCCATCCAATAACGATGTCCAATCCCAACAAGGGGATTCTTCAACATCCTGTTATGGATTTCCAACAACATAATTGTCCTCCAAGAATATACGAAATTTTGGCATCATTTTCGGGGATCGAACCTGGGTCATAATTTGGTCTCACCCAAATTTACCTAAGCCTTTAGGGTTAAGTGGTCAAATACAGAGTTTCTTTGGTTGTGGATTTCTTACAGACCTATGAAAACACCTATAGAGACACACATTCTATGGAATATTTTTGGCTATGATGTGGACAAATTGGGTTGATTTTAGATGGTTTTAAATTAAATCTAAGAGACTTAAGTGAATTCCAATTAAATGAATGATTTAATCCTAGGTTATCACACAGGGTAGATTGGATGTATTCTTTTTTTAATGATTTCAATTTCAATAACTCGAGAAGGATTCATTCAATGAATTCAATATAACCTCATAACTAACATGATAAACAACTTCAAAAACACTTTCTAACCACTTAATAACTTATAGGATCATTTTCATGAGTAATCCATTGAAAAGGATCTTATTAGCACATAAAATTGGGGCGATAGAAATCAATAAGGAAGAGGAAGAGAGAAATCCTTGAATAAAAAAACTCAAGTAAAAAAATCAATAACATTCAGATATTGAGAGATAACATCCAATCCATACCTTTGATACTCCTTGGGATGACCCATAAGTGGGATATCCCTACATTGAATCTATGGTTTGAATAGAAGAGGAATGTAGACTCATGAGGGAAGAATTGGATAAGTAAAAATAGGAACTGAAATAATGATCACTCCACCATTGAGTGATAATTTCACAGGGTTTGGTGTTAATAAATTCCCACCTTGAACCAAGGATATAAATGTGATATGAATAAGAACAGAATAATAGGAGGAGATGAAATTTTATTTAGAACATAGGTAATTTGAAAAAATTACATGAGAAAGAGTAATGTTACAAAGACAAAACGGCATAATAACATTAAAATGAAAAAAAATCTCAAATACAATTAAATCCTTTAACAAAACTGCATTAAATAAGAATTTTTGGAGCCTTGGGTTGAGCCCCCATATTTCCAATTCCCCACAATTAATGGTGTTCGGCCTCGGGTGGTGGAAAGTAAGGGATAGGAGACCATTCCACCCTTGACCCTAAGTTGTAGCCATCTTGCCTCCACCGAACAGAGGCGCCTTGATGTCCCTCTAGATGGAAGAATCAGAGTGAGCCATAGTATAGAAACATGAATCTTAATATGTATTCTAACTCTATTTAAAATTTTATCCCACAATAATATGGTTTTCTGGGATATAATTAAATTGGTGGCCTATTTGTCTAAGCCATGGAATCTTGCCCAGAATTTTATGTTCCACTTTGGCCACCTATAAATCCATTAAAACTTCAGAATTAGAACTTTTCACAATTTGATGCAATGTCCCCCCTGATTTCCTATATCTTCAATTAAATTTTTAGAATCATTGGGAATTCATATTGGTATCTACAGTCACTTTATTGGGCTGATTTCTGGCTTACTTTTCCCAGAATGTATTGGCATGAAAGTGCATTTTGGGGGTATTCCAATGTTAATCTTCAAGTGCTCCAAAATAATTAATTTTTCATTAAAAAATGGGATACATGAAAATAAAATATAAAAAATCAATACCCTTTTTTATATTTAGAGGTGTTCAAAAATGTACCATATAATATTGCATTTAAAGAGGGAATTAGAATCATAATGTGAATTAATGTCCAAAGTGTAAAATTAACTTAAATTTTGTTTAATAATAATAAAGAACATAAATATTATATATATTAACAATTAATATTATCCTTATCAAGTGTTTAATAACACAAACCAACTTGAGTTTTTTTATTCATGAGAAAAATGTATCTCAAAAATATGAAATTTGAGTTTCCTTTTCCAAAATACTTTTAATACACATTGATCACCATGAATGCTTATACCAAAAAATCATGAAACCCATAAAAATATTTTAATACAAGATAGTTTCATAAGCATATCCCAATCCCAAGCTCGTTCCTTTGTTCAAATTCATCGCCAGATTTCATCCAATTTCAAAAAAGAATGAGGATGTGTTGTGTGTCACAAAATACATGGGGTTCATTTTTATTAAAGGGGATAATGATGGAAGATATAGGTGGAATAACATTTAAATAT
The DNA here is from genome assembly GCA_963277665.1 of Viscum album. Taxonomy (NCBI): domain Eukaryota; kingdom Viridiplantae; phylum Streptophyta; class Magnoliopsida; order Santalales; family Viscaceae; genus Viscum; species Viscum album. The sequence continues at coordinate 73,705,783 of OY728166.1, read as the reverse complement.
TAAGATGAGTATTCAAAAAAATTATATTTATTTTTATTGTTTCTTTGTAATTTTTCCATGGTAATTGAAATTGCACTCAATAAGGCCAACCCATTTAGCAAGACTTTACTGAGGACTCCCAGGCTCAAAGACCGTCGGGCACTATGTGAAGCCTAAATACTCGAGAATCATATCAAGTTAACTCAGTCAATAAAATTAAATTACCACAAGTAGAGATAATGTTATTAACTTTGTTCTGATCAACAACAAAGTCACAATCCCTAAGTGCCTAAATCCACACATTATATAATTTCATTGCTCTACGTGAAAATTTATTGTTTTTTTATTATTGAATACTCATTTTAAAACAAAAATGATCACAAAAACTATGATATTTATTTTTTGGACCCCATGAACTGAAAATAATACCCCATTATACAAAGGACGTGCATTGTGATCTTTTTTTCATTTGGATGAAAATATAAATGATGAAATTTGATATTAGATAGCCACACATTCCAAAATCTATGCTCATAATATTATACATGGATTAATATCAGAATCTGGGAATTATAAATTAGTTGATATTCAATTTCAATTTTTTCAATGTGTATTATCATGTTCAAGGTTAATGAAATTTTTCCTTCCACACAATTTTTTATGCACACAAAATTAATTATTATTATTCTTCCTCCCCAAACATAGAATAACATTATCCCTAGTGTTTAGAGAGAATACAATTTAGAACATTGGTAATGGTAGATTATTGGAGTTCTAAATGGAATTTAAAATATGAGGATCATGTAATGAAGTCACTTTGTGGTTTATGTTTAAGTTCTTGCTGCTCCAATTTAGTCCTTTGATATCCATGTCACTTGCAGAGTTCCCGAGTGGAAAAAGGAGAAAAAAACAAAAAAAACAATATATATATATATATATATATATATATATTTATTTATTCATATAATCAAACAATGTAAAATATACGTATATATACAAAAATTATAGAACAAGGAAACACTATAAGTCATTGGTTAGTGGTAAGAGCGCACCTCTATCTCCCTTCGGTCTAGGGTTCGAGTCCCTGCAGCTTTGGCAGTTGTGACGGGGTTTTCCCCATGACCCACAATGTGTCCTTTTAATCTTTTTAATTATTTTTTTGTATTTATATTTTATCCTAAAAAAGAAATTAACCGATGATACATTTCCTTTTTTAAAATTTTTGTGTAAGGTATTAATCAAGGATCACACCACGTGACACAGATGAATATGGTGCTCCCATTTCATACCAATCCATACTCATAATATATGAAAATGTCAATAGTCTATTTTTTATTTTTATTTTAAAATATAAAAATTATTTATTAATCCTATTTGAAAAATAAAAATGATTCAAAAATATTGGAAACATGAAAACTATGGGTTGCCTCTCGTGCAACGCTTTTGTTTAACGTTGTTAGATCGACATGAGCCCCACTAACTTACCCTATTCCATCGTTAAATATTTTATGGTCCCCATATTTCTCCACTTGTACTAGATTGATATTTATTCTTTTTTTATTATTTTTTCATCTATAAACCTATATTCTACATTGAGTGGTAAAATACAAGGAATGATAGAAATATTTGATATAGTTTTTACTATAGTCTTGGCGAAGACATTAATGATCATTCCAACATTTCTGTCTTCAAGAGGAGAATTAATTCCAATTGGAAGTTTATTATTATACCATTTTAAGGGATACTTGAGTAGAAAAGGAAGGAAAATAATTTTGATCTCGGTTTGGATAGGACATTGAGACACAGGTCGAGATTTTGAATCTAACTCAGTTTTAGTTTCTAAATTTCTCAACAAAAATGGTTCATTTTGAATTGAATATTCAACCAAAAAAATTTAATATATATTTTAGTAATGTTTATGTACTCAAATTTTTTATTTCTCCCAATGTTTAGTTTATTTTTAGTTCTAAAAAAAATATTAATGGAGCAACATTCGGGACACTCAATCCATGCTGTCAAATTTCCCTCTTGTGAATACAAAAAATCAGTTTCCTTCAGAATTAAGTACCCTTCAATAATTAATTTATCCTATCAATAATTCATGAATCCAAAGGTTCTTTCTTCAATAAATTCATGAGAGGTTTTTGGGTGAAAATAATCTTCTATCAATGATAAGGAAGGGATAAAATGAGTGCGAATGGGTTCCATATCAGTGTCAATGTTTTGTAGTTATAATATCAATGATGAAACCTAAAAATTCATTATGTTCATTTTTTGAAAAAGTTTTTCAAGTGATGAATGTGTATCAGGATGGATAAGGTGTTGATCCAAATGTTCTATTCTAGGTGGATAATTATATTGTTGTAATTGCACATGAGGGTGTTTAGATTGGCTTTTTGGGGATTGAAACTCATTATATATTGGATTTAATTGTGGATAATATGTGTTAAAACATTTTGGTTGATTATGATGTTGATTATCCCACTAATAGAAACTAGTATGACCATTGTACATCACACATGGTGTGGAGTAATCAAAGGAGAGGTTCACAGTGTTTGGATTTTTTCAAAAGGGTTTTCCATAGGAATGAAATTGGGGATGATATTAGAGAATTGGGGTGAGAAAAGTAATCTAGTGTCAAAGATAAAATACTTAGGTCCCCAGTAACGGTGAAAAAATTTGGTCTCACCCAAATTTCTACAAGATTTTAGTGTTAAGCGGCCAAAGGTAGAGTATCTTGGGCTGTCGATTCCTTAGATACCTAAGAAGAAACCTATAGACACACACATTCTATATATTGTTTTTGGCTATCATGTGTCCAACATGAGATGATTTTAGATGGGTTTAAATGAATTAAAAGATAATTAAGTGAATTCAAATTAATATAATGAGTTGATTATAGGTTATCACTTGGGGTGGATTGGATGAATTACTTTTTTAATGGTTTCAATTTCATTAACATGAGAAGGATTCATTCAATGAATTCAAACTAACCTCATCAGTGACTAGTTATAAAACATCAAAAACACATGATAATAACCTATACATTTGTAGGATATTTTTCATGAGCACTCCAAGAAAAGGAATCTTATTAGCACATAATGATTGGGTGATAAAATTAAATGAGGAAGATAAAGAGATAAAATCCATGAATAAAAGAACCCAAAGTAAAAGAAATCAATAACAATTAGAGATTGAGAAATAAAATTCAATACATCCCCTTACTACTCCCTTGGATAAACTCATATGTGGTCTATAACTCCCTTGATTCTACGGTTTCAATGGAAGTGTAATGTGGACACATGTGGGAATAATTGGAGAAGTAAAAAAAGGGATTGAAATAACGATCACTCTACCATTATGTGATAATTTCACAAGTTGTGGTGTGAATAAATTCAAACCATGAACCAAAGTTATCAACATGATATGAAGAAGAATAAAATAATAGTATAAGAAGAAATTTTATTTAGAACTAAGGTGATTCAAACAACTTATATGAGAAAGAATAACGTTACAAATAAAAATCGGCATAATAACATTACAATGAAAACTAAGCTCAAAGATGATTAAATCCTCCAACACCAGAAACTTAAATTGGCATTTTGGGAGAGTTGGGTCGAGCCCCCATCTGTACAAGTCTCCTCAATTAATGGTGGTAGGCCTAGGGTGGTGGAATGTAAGGGATAAGAAACTTTTCAACCCTAAACCTGAAGTTTCATCCATCATTCATCCACCGAACAGAGGCAAATATATAACCTTCTAGATTGTCGAATTGGAGTGGTCCATATAGAAGAATAATTAAACTATTCATGTCTTCTAAATTCCTATAAAATTTCTGCCCAAAATAATTTTTTGTTCTAAGATATGATTAAATTGGTGGGTTATTTTTTTGGGCCACAGATGATGGCCCAGAATTCCATCATCCACTTGGGCCACCTAGAACTCCATTAAAACATCCAAATTAGCTCCTGTCACTATATGATGAAATGTTCCCAATGATATCCTATATCTTTAGATAATTTTTGAGAATCATTAGGCTTGTATCTTGGCCTCTATAATCTCTTTATTGGGTGATGACCAGTTTACTTTTCCTAGAATGTGTTGGAATGAAAGCCCATTTTTGGGGTCTTCCAATGTGAATCTTCCAATGATCTAACATAATTAATTGTTCCTTATTGAATGGAATAACTAAAAATAAAATTCTAACATAAAATAAATACCATTTTTTATTTTAGGAGGTGTTAAAAAATGTACCATGTAATAGTGAATGTTAAGTAGGAATTACAATCATAATGTGAAATAATGTTCAAAGTGTAAAACGAACTAAAATCATGTTTATGAATAATAAAGAATATTATATATTATATATATTATCAATGAATATTAGCCTCATTTTGTGGCTAATCAGGTACCATAATGGCGGAACACCAAAGCGGTGGCACCGTAATGGTGGAACCCAAAAGTAGTGGCACCATAATAGTGGAAGGTGAAAGTGGTGGCAATGTAACGGTGGAACGACAAAACAGTGGCATTGTAACAATGGCACAACAAACTAGTGGCACCATAATGTTGGAACACCTAAGCGGTGGAACCATAATGGTGGTGCACCGAACTTGTGTCACTGTAATTTCGGAACCAAAACTGTGGAACACAGAAGTGGTGGCCCTATAATGGTGGAACACCAAAATGATGGAACCAAAACGGTGGAAAAACAAATGGTGTCTCACTGAAGGGTGGCTCACCCTTTTCCAAATTTCCAGTTTACCATGTCTTTTATGTCCCACCCCTGTTATGTGTTTTCTTCATTAAATGTAAGACCTATCAATTATCATCCATTTGTAATGGTATTGGAACCATTTTCGAGGGAATTATTAAATAGAAATTAATCACTAACATGTTGAGATCTTTGTAATGGCCTACCCACAGGGTCAACTTGTAAATTGATTTTCAAGCATTTTGAAATCACCCCCCAAAATTTTAGGATCTGGCATTTTATAAATCCAATATATACTCTTCTCATGGTCTCTTATGTTTACTCTTTCTTCTATTGGATCCTTTCTCCCGAGATGTGTCGTGTGCTGGTGTTGGAGCCCTATCTTGTTCAGTTTTCTAGTAGTTTCCGATTACTTGCATATTCCCCTATTGTCACGACCCATCCTCGGGGCCCGTGCCATGACTACCCCAAGCACGTCTTCTATAGGCCAGGGGCTGGAAACTATCACTAAGGCGTAAATCCCGGTAAAAAGGGAAGGAATTGCCTTTGTAAAGTAAACGAACACCATAGAGAAAGCAAGCAGTAGAAGTAAATACTGAGTAAAAACTGGGTACAACAGTAAGTGCGGAAACAGTAAGTGCGCCAGAATACAAACCCAAACTGAAAGAAAAGTACAACTGGAAAGGGAAAACAACAACTGAAAGTAAAGCCGCAATGTCAAGTTGTCCACTGGAAATCCCACTTGAAGGGTGAGTACAGATAGCCTCCACAACTCCTCAGGTCCAGCCGTGCACTCCGAGAACGTCCCGTCCAGTGGTCCAGGTCCAGGTATCGTCCTGCTCCGCAAGCCTCAACCACGATCAGTGCTGTCTGTTGTCTGCAACCAACACAACGTAGTGAGGGCATAGACCGTGTAAGGGTGAGTATAAGATACTCAGTAGGGACCTTGAGACCCCCCAACGGTTTCTCAGAATCATAAAAGGATAATCCAGAAGGAAAGATACAATCACAAAGTAACATTCGACACGGCGTAGGTATATGCCCATACACATACCTAAGTCATTAATTCTCGTTCGCCTCCAACATCCGAGCCCAAGTAAAACTCAGTCTACACAGGAAACAAAAACGTAAATCCACACAGGATAGCACAACAAAATCCACATAGGAAAGAAAAATAGGATTCATCTCACATAGGTATACCTCTTCGTAAGACGATAGAGATGATCAGATATTCCCACTGACTCATCTAAGCCATCGGACCCACAAAGGATCAATAGGTACTAACCCCCGCAATGACCCACAAAGGATCTGACCCACAGAGGATCGGAAGGTAACTAACCCCCGCAATGACCCACAAAGGATCTGACCCACAAAGGAACGCAAGGTAACTAACCCCCGCAATGACCCACAAAGGATCTGACCCACAAAGGATCAAAAGGACACTAACCCCCGCAAAGACACACACAGGATCGGACCCACACAGGATCTGTAGGCGCTGGCCCACACAAGACCGCTGAGCGCTGACCCACACAGGATCGGACCCACACAGGATCAATAGCACTGATCCACATAGGATCACTGAGTGTTGTAGTCGTCGCCGTCGAATCCACTGAGGATCTCTGTATAGTCGTCGTCGTAGTAGTCGTAGCCAACTCTAGGGTTCCCGCACACAGCAAGCTCATTCGAGAGGGTCTGCTCCACGAGCCAAAGGGCAGATACATCAACTGACACAAATCCAGAGTTGATGTATCCAAAAGTTCCGTATCGTCAACAGGAACTCAACGTCGTAGACGGTGCATCAATCGGACGCCCGGTCTGAGAGTTATTGGCTTTTTCGTCCCAGGGGCCCTGTTGGTTTTTAAGTAAAAACCAACCCAACCGTACTCCAACTGCATCCAAACCTCCAGCGGTGTAATCCAAATGGTCCTTCTCACATAAAGGAATCCATCAAAGTCGACGACACGTCAATCAGACGTCCGGAGCTCAAGATATGAGCGTTTCCGCTCCGAGGGCCCGGTTGGTTTCGTGTACGAACCAACCCGGCCAAACCCAAAGTTCTCCAAAACCTTGAGCGTAATATGTCAAAACGACCGTATCGATTCAAGGATCACATCTCCACTGACGGTGTGTCGATCGGAAGTCCGTATCCCAAGATATGGGAAAAAGACCGAAAGAGGTCTGAAAACGGGGGGTTTGGGCACAGACCGACCCGGCTGGGTGCGACCCGGCCCAGCCGACGCGGCCCGGCCCGACCTGGGAGTGACCCGGCTGGCACTAGCCGGGTGGCCAGTGGGTCGGCTCGGCCGTTACGGCCAAGCGAACCGGGGGCGAGCTGCCCCCGCGTGGAGATACCGCGACCCCGCGAGGGGCCGCCCTTGCCGGCGGACGCGGCCGGTTGCCGCGTCCCGTTCCCTCTGGTCCCGCGCGGTCACGGGTCCATGGCCTGCCGCAGCGGCTTCAGACACGACGGCTCCTCCCGGCGGTGCGCCGGGCGCCGCAGCCACCTGTCGCTTGAGCCGCCATGCCGGCGAGGCGCGCCAGCAGGCCACTCCGCGGACCGCCGGACGTGTTCTGGTGGTCGGAAATGTGTGTCGTCTTCGCCAAAGGCCCTCCTGGGGCCCGTCCTTCACTGCGAGGACCTCACATCACCCGTGCGGCCTGCTTTTTCGTCGCCCACCAATCCGATCACCAAGAACGAAGAGGCGGTGGGTTGGGACTTGTTGGTTGGTCCGCAACCACCGTGTTAGCGGTTTTAAAAAGTCTTCCGACATAAATTTTAGACATAAGTCATGGGTATAAAATCACAAAGATTTAAATGAACCATTTGAATTCATGCTGAGGATATAATTCACAATGAATTAAAAGAACCACAATCCCCTACCTCAATCGGTTGTTGATCGAAGACAGTCGCGGGGGAAGGAATGCCGCAGAAGAAGCGTCGCGGTACATGGTGTTGCGTCGTCGATCTCCGAGGGTTCGGCGTTCTTCGTCGCCCTTCTTCGGATGTCGGCGTTCTTTGCGTTCTTCTCGTTTTTTGCGTTCTTCGCGAAAGAGGATGAAGATCTTTATGCTTTAGAGTTTCTCCAAATCCTCTCAACAAACCACCCCCTACAAACCAAGTGTTGTTCTTATTTTATTCCCATGCCATCAATTTGAAAATAAAAGATAAGTAATGAAAAATTAATTCAATGAATTAATTGCAACGAATTAACCGCCCAATTATTAGGGGCGTTTAGAATTTAAGTAAATGCACGGGTTGACTTTATTTAAAAAGAGTTTTTCGCGGGTCGTTTGTAACAGCCCGAGATTTTATGAAAAATATTCTTTTTAATTTTATTAATGTCTTGTGTTGTACGCTACACCAAAAGGAGCTTGCATAACACGCATCCTTGACTTTCCTTGCATTACACGCAATCGCAACCTTCCTCAATAGCGTGTGTAGTACGCAATACTGAGTTTCACGAAACAACGATATGCTATTAAAATATTATTAAAACTAGCCATTCTGAATAGTAATAACCACTTTTTAAATTTTAGAAATTTTAGCTCTCAAAATGGACTTCATTTTTGGATTCGGAGTATCGAATTTAGCCTAAGGTGAAATTTTGGTACTTTTCAGATAACTTTCATATTCTGATGAATAGTGAAAATTACTAAATTATAATTAAAAACAACTTTTTTAGTCGAAATAATTAATAGTGATAAATTATTAATTTGATTGGTTTTAAAGTATATTTAGAATATATTTTAACAACTTAATACAATGTTAGTCATTGAATGTACTTTCACATTTAAACCAAACATAATCAAGTGTCAGTATTTTGATAGATATTGTTTCTTAAAAACACACTATTTGTTTTAACAACGGGATTTAATTATAAAATTAATTAATTCAACTTCTATGTTATGAATTTGGTAAAATAGACTTCATTTTTGAATTCGGAATATGAAATATAGCTTAGGATGAAATTTTGGCATTGTTCTGAAAAACATCAATTTTTAATGAATAGTGAAACTACTTAGTGGTAGTTAAAAAACCGAATTTTTCATAAAACTTAATTTTACCGCTTCTGTGAATGGAATTTCAAAAATCCAAAAGACACGGTTGATGTCAGTAAGTAAAATGTGGTTCAATGAGATGAAAATAATTTTTGGTGAATAGTAACTTTTTACTTTTATTTACCACGGTTAAAAGTAAATAGGGTAATTAAGGGTAAGAATGATAATAATATTACCCTAACACATGTCCTAATTCTATTGGACAAGTGTATCTCGACCAAAAACAACCTTAAGTGTAAAATATTATCATTTAGGCTCACTTGGATTAGATTAGGACATTTATTATTATTTAATTCAAAGAAGAGTTAAAAGAGTTAAAATCAAAATATATTTACTAAAACATTTTTAATATAGTGTTGTACATAAGATAAATTCAATTGTAAATATTCATTAGAAAGATAAAAATATTTCCTACATGATGGTATTTTATTTGTAATTTTTAGACATCAAATAATTTAATTTATTTATGACACAATGATGATGCAGTAATTATCTTATTAATGAAATATTGACATAATTGATATTATAAATACCAAATTAAATGTAATTTAAGACTTTTTATGAATTACACTAATTTTATAGGTTAATATGATATATTATTGTGGCTTTAATCAACTTGTTTCTAACATATAATTCTTTTATGACTTACACAAAAATCATATATCAAATAGTGTCAAAATTGACACAAAATAGTTTTTTAAATCAAATATTATATTATTAATTGTTATTTTATTCCTAAAAATATAAGGTTCGGCCAAATGACTTATATAAGGATACATATATTAATAATAAACAATTTGGGGTTCGTTTGTCATGTTATAGTAAGTGTATTAACCATATAGTGAAAGAAAACAAAAAGACACAGTAAAAGTTAAATTATTTAACTTAGAGTTAAATCTAATTGATAAGGTTAAAATAATACCCTAAACTTGTCTAAATCCTATTGGTTGATAGTATTTCGACCCATCCCCACTTTAGCTTCGAAATAAGTCCCTTTTGAACCATTATAAACCGATTTTTACATTAATATAAAATAATATTTTGAGGTATTCCTAAGGTGCCCCTCTCCTCCCTTATAAATGGACACCTCCTCCCCCTCCTCCTCACACCAATTTGAGCACTCAAGCTCGGCCAAACCCTGACAAAATATCTTCTCCACTTCTCTAGAAACATCCTAGAGGTTCTGGTCTTACTCAAAGACCAATTTTAGTGCCCTAAGAGGAGGTCTCAAAGAGGCGCTTCAAAGAAGAGGTAATTACCGTTACCAAATCATTCATCTTTATTTCTTCTTCCACTTCTTCTTCTTAGGTTGTTTAATTATGAAGTAATAACATCAGTATCACTCATATACTGATATTTTATTATAAGTATGAAACAACCCTATTTCACCATCTATCCATCCTATGGAAAAAGAAATCATCGCGCGTGCGTACGTACGGAATACCGTCTCCACGCCGTGATGTAATCTATTTTCCACCACCACCTTACATGGATGGGTATAATGGTGTAAAGAATAACTATAAATAGTTATTACAACATCATATTGATTCTGATATATTGTATAATCCACTCCAATTCAATTCAATATTTATGGAAATGATATCATCGCTCGTGCGTACGTACGGACTACCGTCTCCACGATGCGATGAGATTCATTCTCCATGTTAACCATTTAAGAATGATTATAAAGTATATATAAGAAATAATAATGAAATATATGACATTATAAATCTAATGGATTTATATATATATTTATATATGTATGTCATCTACTTACTTCCATTTCAAGACAATAAGGAAAGGAAAACAGCGTTCATGCGTACGTACGGACTACCGTCTCCATGAACAGTGTTTTTCATTTTATTTATCTATCTATTATATATATATATATATAATGAATATATATGATATATAAATCATATTTTATATTCTGGAAGTAAGAAAATCATGATATAAGTAATAATAATGTCAAGAACAACAAGTCAAAACACCTACGATAAATGAAACGATTTTACCCAAAACGCTTCTTTAACATGGAATTTACAAAAGAACGGGTAATATAAAGTCATAAGTGAACCATATATGATATCATAACAATGAATATGATTCTTTAATAAGTCAATGACATTATTTAAATCATTATACAGGAGGTTTGGACACATACAAAGCAAATCAGACCTAAGGTAAGGGAAATATCACAATCTCACTTTTATCCGAGATTGTTTTTACTTTGGTAATTACTGGGGTGTATTTTATCATCCACATCCATGTTCCCTCAATATGTAGTATTATTTCATTCCTTCTACAATAGTTTATATCCAATTTTAACCTTCGGTAAGTTTTTTTGTAAAAGACATGAAAGGAATCTTTTGTCATTTTTCGTACGAGGTGCTTTTTGAATTTTCCGACAAAAGTACAAAGAATGTTTTTTTAACTTATACGGCACGAATGGATTTTTACGGTTTTATAAAGCCTTATTTTCATGAAGCTTCCTAAAAAATATTTCATGACTATTTTCAATAAAATCTCTTTCTTTTAAAATTTCATGACGTTTTGTGAAAACAAATTTTATTTGAAGAAGAAAGGATATTTTCCTCAAGAATTCATTTCAAGTGTTTTATCAAAATTAATTCCCATATAAGATAACATAGGTTTCTATTTCTATCCCTATTATTACATTGATTTGGTTATGTTGTGATGAAATTATTTTTATGAATTCCTTTATCTTATATGAATTGTTTTATGATGTCACGATGTTTAAGATTCCCATTTTTGTTACATGGGTTATGCTATAATGTATGGTTTATGATTTTGTGGCACACATAAGAATGGTATCATTATGAGATGGGTGGGACCTATATCTCCCTCCAATGCATTGGGTAATGATTTTATATCTCATGAGATAGACATGGCTGGAATGGTAGGTTATACCGGTTCAGTGAAACAGGACTGAAACGAGGGTTACTCGATTCAGAAAGGGACTTTGTCCACTAAGATAGTCTTGGAAATGAGTCTTGACTAACAAGAAATGATTCTCTATGATTATGTGTGTATGCCACAAAGTTTCATGTTTTAAGTTATGATTATTGTGATTACATTTCACTGCCATGATTTATCCCATGTTATGAAATTATGCTCTCTTTTGCAGGTTAAGATTTCCAAAATGTTATGTTCTTATGAATACGATGTGATTGATATTTATTTTGTTTACCCTTGCTGAGAATTTGAGCTCACCATTTTATGTTTTCTTTTCCCCAGGATATAAAGAAAGGTTTTAGGTAAAAAAAAGGAAGATCTTTATGGGAGATTTTGAAGATCTTTCACCACGATTAGAAGATTATACTCCGAGTTTCCAAAGACACTAAACTATTACGATCCTTGTGTGTGTGTGTTTTTTTTGTTATGTACTAAGTATTCCGCAAAAGTAATGTAATGTCCATGTACGTCAGGCTTCGGGTCTCTACAGTTGGTATCCGAGGAAAGGTTTAGTCAACCTTTGGAAACTAGGATGCGAAAACGTTAGTGAGATCCCTAGAGATATTTCTAAGGTATGTCTAGGGATGTCCCTAAGGATAAGTATACGTATAGGATATAGTCCTAGAACTATGGTAACAATATTATATTAGACCAAAGATGTTAGATATTGATCTTACTCCCCCTTTATTATGATTTTTTCCTCTCACACTATTCTTTTTGGGTTTTAGACGATGGCTGGAACCCGAAGGAACCGTGTTGATCAATGCAATGGACAATGCAATGATTGTCCTCCTGAACAAACAAATGTTATGGGAGATGGAGTGAAAAATCTTATTGCTATACTTACACAAGCTATGAATCATTCTGGACTTCCAAATGAGCAGAGAAGGGAACAATATTCTATTGAGTCCTTCATGAGGCAACGTCCACCTTCTTTCAGTGGGTCTTCTGATCCACTTGTTGCTGAACAATGGATCAGTACCACTGAAAAGATATTTTCAGTTCTTCAATGTTCTGAACATGATAAAGTCATCTTAGCAGTATATCGTTTGGAAGGTGAAGCTGATCAATGGTGGAATCTTATCAAGAATACGAGGCAAAGAGATGAAATTGATTCCATGGAATGGGACGAGTTCAAGAACTTGTTTTTCAGTAAGTACTTCCCTCGTATTCTTAGAACGAAGATGGAAAAGGAGTTTCTTGAGCTGAAACACAAGGATGATGAATCTGTTGGTATATACGAAGCGAATTTTACAAGACTTGCAAGGTATGCATCTGGCATTATCACCCAACCTGAAAGTAAAGTTGATCGATTTTTCAGTGGCTTAAAACCAAGTCTTCGAAGGTCATTAGCTATACGAGACTTCAGTAGCTATGAAGAAATTGTGCATTGTGCTATGAAGGTAGAAATGGAAGTTGGTGTTACATATCCATCTCATGGTTTTGAAAAGAAACGAAAGATGGAGTTCAAGGAGAAATCTCAGAATAATGGTGAAAAGAAAATGAATGTTTCCTTATGCTCAAACTGTGGAAAGAGGCATGGTGGAGATTGTCTTAAAGGGACTAGAAAATGATTTAAGTGTGGAAAAGAAGGTTATCGAGTAGCTGAGTGTCGAAGTAATGGAAAAAGGATTTCTAATGATGTGAACAAAGCAAACACTGCAGAGAACGCACCACCAACACTTCAATGTTTTAAGTGCAAGGAGATGGGACATTATGCCAATAAATGCCCTAATCCAAGGGTTAGTGATGATCAACATGAGCAACCACTTAAGGCAAAGGACAAAGGGAAGTCACATGCGATCACTGTTGGCGATTTTGAATATGACAACGATGTGGTGGAATGATTAAGCGTTTATGTAAAGGGATTCCAAAATAATGTTGTATCATTGAGTATTGCAATATTTATTGATGTGGAATTCAATGTGATTGAGATATTTTTTGGAAATAAGATGATATGCGCATAATGAAGGGAAAACGAGAAAATGAAATTTTTAATAGTATTCATGAGCTCATGATTGATATAAGGACTAAGTGATATCATGGTTTGAGTATATAGAATTTTGAGGATTTTGGTATGTGGAAAGTGTTAACTTTAAACTGCATTCATGTTTTCACTAAGGTATTCAAGAGAATACATGATTAAGGACTTTGAATGTTTGGAATGTGACCAACAAAACATATCTTATGATATATGGGGATCAACGATGGTATTAAATCTCTGGTAATCGTTTTCACTATGTTATGAGAGTGGACTGTAGTATTATGGATAAGCCTAAAGATTGAAATGGATTATGTTGGACATAAGTTAGTATTGTTTAATGATAGAAGTTTTTTTTCGATATTATTGATGGGATGTTATAGTAATATAGTTTTAGAAAAAGGACAACCTGCAGGACGGGCGACAGCCCATCGCGTCGGACAAGGCTGTGGGAATTGAACCCACAACCGAAGTGCGACTGGACTTTATCACCTACCACTGGCCTACAGGAAGTCCCTGTTTAGTAGAAACTAGTTTTATTATATTCAGCAGTATGATATATGAAGTATAAGTCCATTTTAGGAACCATATGTGATTAATCTCACTATATATTGACTTATGTATATAATTTTTTCTAACCTTTTGTTTGAGATAGATGGAATAACCCATCATTCTATCACATGATCTGCTAACACTTCACGAATAAAAAATTCAACTTCATTTATTTAAGAGATGAAGTGGAAATTGTTAAAGGCATGAACAACAGTGAGATTGTACCAAAATAAAGTAAGTATTTATTCTAATTCAAATTTTCAACTTTAGGGAAATGATCTTGAAAACCAAAAATGTTGTCCTAGTGATCATATACCTGATGAATCAGATTGTACCTTATATCATCACAAATCTATAGATTTGTGATTACTGGCTTTTCCATAGCCATGTTCTCTACCACTCTCCATCAAAACATGATGGTCATATTTCTCTTCCATATCCATATTTTCACCTATGTTGAAACCCAGTGATTAGTTTATTTGGGTAACCGTTACGTTTCATACTTTTGTTTTTAAAGATTGGTTTTGATATTCATTTTTGCGATGTGGGTTTCTATTAAAGAAACTTTCGAATAGTAAACCATTTATAACCCCGACGAATTTCGAGGGAGAAATTCATTTTAAGGGGGGTAGAATGTAACAGCCCGAGATTTTATGAAAAATATTCTTTTTAATTTTATTAATGTCTTGTGTTGTACGCTACACCAAAAGAAGCTTGCACAACACGCATCCTTGACTTTCCTTTCATTACACGCAATCGCAACCTTCCTCGATAGCGTGTGTAGTACGCAATACTGAGTTTCACGAAACAACGATATGCTATTAAAATATTATTAAAACTTGCCATTATGAATAGTAATAACCACTTTTTAAATTTAAGAAATTTTAGCTCTCAAAATGGACTTCATTTTTGGATTCGGAGTATCGAATTTAGCCTAAGGTGAAATTTTGGTACTTTTCGGATAACTTTCATATTCTGATGAATACTGAAAATTACTAAATTATAATTAAAAACAACTTTTTTAATCGAAATAATTAATAGTGATAAATTATTAATTTGAGTGGTTTTAAAGTATATTTAGAATATATTTTTACAACTTAATACAATGTTGGTCATTGAATGTAATTTCACATTTAAACCAAACATAATCACGTGTCAATATTTTGATAGATATTGTTTCTTAAAAACACACTATTTGTTTTAACAACGGGATTTAATTATAAAATTAATTAATGCAACTTCTATGTTATGAATTTGGTAAAATAGACTTCATTTTTGAATTCGGAATATGAAATATAGCTTATGATGAAATTTTGGCATTGTTCTGAAAAACATCAATTTTTGATGAATAGTGAAACTACTAAGTGGTAGTTAAAAAAACTGAATTTTTTATAAAACTTAATTTTACCGCTTCTGTGAATGGAATTTCAAAAATCCGAAAGACACGGTTGATGTTAGTAAGTAAAATGTGGTTCAATGAGATGAAAATAATTTTTGGTGAATAGTAACTTTTTACTTTTATTTACCACGGTTAAAAGTAAATAGGGTAATTAAGGGTAAGAATGATATTAATATTACCCTAACACATGTCCTAATTCTATTGGACAAGTTTATCTCGACCAAAAACAACCTTAAGTGTAAAATATTATCATTTAGGCCTACTTGGATTAGATTAGGACATTTATTATTATTTAATTCAAAGAAGAGTTAAAAGAGTTAAAATCAAAGTATATTTACTAAAACATTTTTAATATAGTGTTGTACATAAGATAAATTCGATTGTAAATATTCATTAGAAAGATAAAAAGATTTCCTACATGATGGTATTTTATTTGTAATTTTTAGACATCAAATAATTTAATTTATTTATGACACAATGATGATGCAGTAATTATCTTATTAATGAAATATTGATATAATTGATATTATAAATACCAAATTAAATGTAATTTAAGACTTTTTATGAATTCCACTAATTTTATAGGTTACTATGATATATTAGTGTGGCTTTAATCAACTTGTTTCGAACATATAATTCTGTTATGACTTACACAAAAATCATATATCAAATAGTGTCAAAATTGACACAAATTAGTTTTTTAAATCAAATATTATATTATTAATTGTTGTTTTATTCCTAAAAATCTAAGGTTCGGACAAATGACTTAGATAGAGATATATATATTAATAATAAACAATTTGGGGTTCTTTTGGCATGTTATAGTAAGTGTATTAACCATATAGTGAAAGAAAACAAAAAGACACGGTAAAAGTTAAATTATTTAACTTAGAGTTAAATATAATTGATAAGGTTAAAATAATACCCTAAACTTGTCTAAATCCTATTGTTTGATAGGATTTAGACCCATACCCACTTTATCTTCTAAATAAGTCCCTTTGGAACCATTATAAACCGATTTTGACATTAATATAAAATAATATTTTGAGGTATTCCTAAGGTGCCCCTCTCCTCCCTTATAAAAGGACACCTCCTCCCCCTCCTCCTCACACAAATTTGAGCACTCAAGCTCGGCCAAACCCGGCCAAAATCTCTTCTCCACTTCCCTAGAAACATCCTAGAGGTTCTGGTCTTCCTCAAAGACCAATATTTTTGCCCTAAGAGGAGGTCTCAAAGAGGCGCTTCAAAGAAGAGGTAATTACCGTTACCAATTCTTTCATCTTTATTTCTTCTTCCACTTCTTCTTCTTAGGTTGTTTCATTATGAAGTAATAACATCAGTATCACTCATATACTGATATGTTATTATAAGTATGAAACAACCCTATTTCACCATCTATCCATCCTATGGAAAAAGAAATCACCGCGCGTGCGTACGTACGGAATACCGTCTCCACGCCGTGGTGTAATCTATTTTCCACCACCACCTTACATGGATGGGTATAATGGTGTAAAGAATAACTATACATAGTTATTACAACATCATATTGATTCTGATATAGTGTATAATCCACTCCAATTCAATTCAATATTTATGGAAATGATATCATCGCTCGTGCGTACGTACGGACTACCGTCTCCACGACGTGATGAGATTCATTCTCCATGTTAACCATTTAAGAATGATTATAAAGTATATATAAGAAATAATAATGAAATATATGACATTATAAAGCTACTAGATTTATTTATATATATATATATATATGTATTTCATCTACTTACTTCCATTTCAAGACAATAAGGAAAGGAAAACAGCGTTCATGCGTACGTACGGACTACCGTCTCCATGAACGGTGTTTTTCATTTTTTTTATCTATCTATTATATATATATATATACTGAATATATATGATATATAAATCATATTTTATATTCTGGAAGTATGTAAATCATGATATAAGTAATAATAATGTCAAAAACAACAAGTCAAAACACCTATGATAAGTGAAACGGTTTTACCCAAAACGCTTCTTTAACATGGAATTTACAAAAGAACAGGTAATATAAAGTCATAAGTGAACCATATATGATATAATAACAATGAATATGATTCTTTAATAAGTCAATGACATTATTTAAATCATTATACAGGAGGTTCGGACACATACGAAGAAAATCAGACCTAAGGTAAGGGAAATATCACAATCTCACTTTTATCCGAGATTGTTTTTACTTTGGTAATTACTGGGGTGTATTTTATCATCCACATCCATGTTCCCTCAATATGTAATATTATTTCCTTCCTTCTACAATATTTTATATCCAATTTTACCCTTCGGTATGTTTTTTTGTAAAAGATATGAAAGGAATCTTTTGTCATTTTTCGTACGAGGTACTTTTTGAATTTTCCGACAAAAGTACGAAGAATGTTTTTTTTAACTTATACGGCACGAATGGATTTTTACGGTTTTATAAAGCCTTATTTTCATGAAGCTTCCTCCAAAATATTTCATGACTATTTTCAATAAAATCTCTTTCTTTTAAAATTTCATGACGTTTTGTGAAAAGAAATTTTATTTGAAGAAGAAAGGATATTTTCCTCAAGAATTCATTTCAAGTGATTTATCAAAATTAATTCCCATATAAGATAACATAGGGTTCTGTTTCTATCCCTATTATTACATTGATTTGGTTATGTTGTGATGAAATTATTTTTATGAATTCCTTTATCTTATATGAATTGTTTTATGATGTCACGATGTTTAAGATTCCCATTTTTGTTACATGGGTTATGCTATGATGTATGGTTTATGATTTTGTGGAACACATAAGAATGGTATCACTATGAGATGGGTGGGACCTATATCTCCCTCCAATGCATTGGGTAAAGATTTTATATCTCATGAGATAGACATGGCTGGAATGGTAGGTTATACCGATTCAGTGAAACAGGACTGAAACGAGGGTTACTCGATTCAGAAAGGGACTTTGTCCACTAAGATAGTATTCGCAATGAGTCTTGACTAACAAGAAATGATTTTCTATGATTATGTGTGTATGCCACACAGTTTCATTTTTTAAGTTATGATTATTCTGATTACATTTCACTGCCATGATTTATCCCATGTTATGAAATTATGCTCTCTTTTGCAGGTTAAGATTTCCAAAATGTTATGTTCTTATGAATACGATGTGATTGATATTTATTTTGTTTACCCTTACTGAGCATTTGAGCTCACCCTTTTATGTTTTCTTTTCCCTAGGATATAAAGAAAGGTTTTATGTAAAAAAAAGGAAGATCTTTATGGGAGATTTTGAAGATCTTTCACCACGATTAGAAGATTATACTCCGAGTTTCCAAAGACACTAAACTATTAAGATCCTTGTGTGTGTGTTTTATTGTTATGTACTAAGTATTCCGCAAAAGTAATGTAATTTCCATGTACGTCAGGCTTCGGGTCTCTACAGCGTTACTTAGAGGGAAAGAAAAGGTGGGGCTCGTGTGGGCCCCACCTCACAATTATCCTACCAAGTGGGTAGGATATTATGGGCCCCATTTTATCCGCTTAACCTAGGTTAAGCCACTTAAGTAAAATAAAAATAAAAAGTCACACCACTTTTATTTTTATTCCTTAACTTAACCCCAAAAATTAAAAACCACACTCGAGCAAATGCAACTCCGGAAAAGGTGTTTCTAAGTAATTAAAGGTGTTGTGATTCCATCAGTGCCCTCGGAATTCGATTCCGAGCACCGGTTCAAAAGTTAGAAAAACCCACTCGTTCGTTCACTGAACGTACCCGATCCAAACTTCGGAAAATTATTCCGGGCACACCGGGCATCGGAATCAAGTTCCGCCAGAAACTGTGTTCTTGTAAAATTAAGAAAAAAATTTCCTTGAATTTTTACGGGTCTTTATATCACTCCCACCTCAGGGCTTTAAATCCCCGTAAAGATACATCAAAAACTAGGGAAATAAATGTGGATACTGAGCACGCATCTGAGCCTCCCGCTCCCAACTTCTCTCCTGGAGGTTCTCGTGCTGCCATCTGATGCACACTAGAGGAATCGACCGTCCACGTAGGACCCGCTCTTGTTGATCCTCGATCTCCACCGGGACCTCCGAAAAAGTCGCCCCATCATCAACGTCTAGCTCCCCATGGTCAATGATATGCGTCGGGTTGTGCATGTATCTCCTCAGCTGAGATACGTGGAAGACATTGTGCAGCCGGTGCAACTGAGGTGGTAGAGCTAGGCGATAAGCCACCTCGCCAATCCTGCTGAGGACCTGGAATGGTCCGATGAAACCTAGAGACAACTTGCAGCCTCTGCCAAATCTCCATAATCCACGTCGTGGTGAGACACGCAAGAAGACATGGTCACCATCCTCGAACACTAGTGGCCTCCGCCTTCTCTCAGCATAAGACTTCTTCCAGCTCTGAGCTGTCCTCATCCTCTCCTGGATGACCAGGACCATCACTGTCGTGGCCTGGACCATCTCCGGTCCCACAGGTGCTGACTTTCCAGGGTCTGTCCAGCACAAAGGAGATCTCAAGGTCGGCCGTACAACACCTCGTATGGTGCCATCCTGATGGTGGAGTGGTAGCAGTTGTTGTACGCGAACTCCACCAAGGGTAGGTGGTCCTCCCAGTTGTGACCAAAGTCGAGGACACATTTGCGGAGCATGTCCTCGAGAGTCTAAATGGTCCTCTCCGTCTGACCATCTGGCTGAGGGTGAAAGGCAGTGCTCAGACGTAGCTGCGTCCCGAACGCCTCCTGCAACCCCTTCCAAAGCCGGGAAGTAAAGAGAGCATCTCGATAAGAGATGATAGATGATGGCACACCGTGAAGTCGTACAATCTCCTAAACATAGAGACGTCCCAAGCTCTCCACTGATCCCTGCTCTCTGATTGGTAAGAAGTGAGCCGACTTGGTGAGTTGGTCGACAATCACCCAAATGGAGTTGTCGCCTCTGGAAGTGCATGGATGTCCAGTCACAAAGTCCATAGATATCCCATCCCACTTCCACTTCGGGACCTCCAAGGGCTGTACCAAGCCTGCTGGTACTTGATGCTCTACCTTCACCTACTGGCAGGTGAGGCATCGAGAAACGAACTCTGCCACAACCTTCTTCATGCCCGGCCACCAGTGCTATCGTCTGAGGTCCGGGTAAATATTTGCCACTCTAGGATGTACTGCCAAAGGAGAAGTGTGAAACTCTCTCAGCACCTCCTCCTGTAATGCAACTGGTACCAAAGTACGTCCTCTGAAAAAGATGCCGTGATCTGCTCCAAAGGAGAGACCATCAGGTGCCTGTCCTGAGGATATCTGTTCACACCGCGTCTCACAGTCAGCATCCCCATGCTTTACCTCCCTGACCCATTGTTGTAGTGGAGGGGTGACTGTGAGAGACTGAAGGAAGTCTGCTCCAGCTCTATCCACAAAGGATATCTGCAAAGCGGCTAGCTGCTCTATTGCCTCCTCAAGTAGCTGAATGTCCGTCCTCCTACTGAGAGCATCGGCTACTACGTTCCCCTTCCCAGGAGTATAGACTATCTCAAAGCCATAGTCCTGGAGGAACTCGAGCCATCGACACTGTCTCAGGTTCAGGTCCTTCTGAGAGAAGATGTACCTGAGACTCTGATGGTCAGAAAATACTGTAAAGCGCTCGCCCATCAGGTAGTGTCGCCATGTCTTCAGAACGAAGACCACTGCTGCTAACTCTAGGTCATGGGTAGTGTAGTTCTGCACATACGGCCTCAATTGGTGTGATCTATAGGTGATCACCGCCCACTCCTGCATCAGGACACATCCGATTCCGGTCCCTGATGTATCGTAGTAGACTATGTACCCTACTCCCTCCTCCGGCAACCTCAAGATAGGTGCACTGGTCAATATCTGTCTCAGCTCTTGGAAGCTCTTCTGACATATGTCTAACCACACAAAGGGTTTCCCCTTCTTTGTCAAAGCTGAGAGTGGTGCCGCAACTCTGGAGAAGTCTGGCACAAATCTCTGATAGTATCCAGCTAGTCCAAAGAAACTACGCACCTCCGTCACGCTCCTAGGTGGCTCCCTAGCTAGCACTGCCTCGATCTTCGCAGGATCCACCGCAACTACCACTTCATAGATGATGTATCCCAATAAGTGGACTTCACGTATCCAGAACTGACCCTTCGAGAGATTTCTATAAAGCTGGTGCTCTCGGAGCATGTCCAGTACATCTCTCAAGTGGTAGTCATGCTCCTCCTCAGTCGTCGAGTATATCAAAATGTCGTCGATGAAGACCATGAAAAATCGATCGAGGAATGGCTGAAAGATCCTGTTCATGAGGATCATGAACACTTCCGGAGCATTGGTTACGCCGAATGGCATAACAAAAAACTCATAGTGGCCATACCGACATCTGAAGGTCGTTTTCGGCACGTCCTCGTCCCGAACTCTGAGCTAATGATAGCCTGACCTAAGGTCTATCTTTGAGAACCACCATTCTCCCATTAGCTGATCGAAGAGGTCATCAATCCTCGGTAGCGGATACTTGTTCCTCACTGTCACCTAGTTTAGGTGACGATAGTCGACACAAAGTCGTAAGCTCCCGTCCGCCTTTTTGGCGAACAATATCGGGGAAGCCCAGGGTGAAACACTGGGTTGGATGAATCACTTCCCCTGAAAGTCCTCCAACTGTACCTGTAGCTCTCGAAGCTCAGCGGGGGCCATCAGATATGCTGGAGTGGATATCGGGGCTGTCCTGGGGTATAGATCAATATAAAAGTCTACCTCTCTGCGAGGAGGTAGTCCTGGAACGTTGTTAGGAAAAACGTCCGCATACTGATCCACCACTGCAGGAAAACTAGGACTCCACACGTCAACTGCTCCTAGGATGAGGCTAGCCAACTGAGGAGTGATGGGATATCCTCTCCTCTGCGAGATTCCATCCTGTGCTGCGAAGGATCCATTCTCACCGGTGAAGGTGAACCTTCTCCTGTCGGTGCATACACATCGCACCTTGCGCCTAATACATTCAATCTGTGCATGGACTGTAGATAACAAATCCATTCCCAAGATGACGTCGTAAGGCCTCGACATCGCTACAAGAAGATCCCAGTCAAATATCTCACCTCATAGAGTATGCTCACACTGCTGGCACCAGTGCATAATCATTGAGTCGGCTCCCTTAGGAGTCTCTAGCCGTAAGGATCGAGCCAAAGACTCTATCAGAATCTCCGAGCATCGAATAAGGGAAGCGGCTATGAAAGAGTGACTCACTCCTGTGTCTATAAGAACTTAGCAAGGGTGGAATAGACATAGATAGTAACTCGAATCATCTCGGGCGCGCCGTGGTCGTAGGCCTCCGTTGCCTGATGCTGTGCCTGTCTCTGCCCGCCGGCTCCCTGTGGTCGGGGTGGACCTCCTGGTGGTGGTGGTTGTAGAGCTTCAAAGCGTCGCCCACCACCTGCTGCTCGGCCCTCTCCTCTGCCTTGTCCGCCTGCTCCCTTTGGACTTCCACGGTCGACCATCTACTTATTCCTGGATGGACCCCCAACCGTCTACTGTTCCTCGGCACGGCGGGTCGGGCAGTCACAAGACATGTGGCCCTGCCCACCGCATGTGTAGCACTGCATGCCTCTCAAAATACTGGCTCCGTGATGTGTGCCCCACATTGCTGAGCCAGTGTCCTGAGGTCGTCTGCCTGAGGGTCTGGTCTTCCTAGACCCATGAGTCATCCACCGACTACCTACTGCAGAAGACTCTGCTACCCGTCACCCTTCGGTAGGTCTCGTTGCTGATGTAGACTCAGTAAGAATGCTCTCGATTAGAAGGGCTCGCTCCAGTACTCCTGAGTCGGAATGCTGAGTGAGATCAGCGATGCCCTAATCTCATGCCTCAATCCCTACTCAAAGGTCCGGGCCCGGAAGAATAGGTCTCTTACCATGTCTGTCGAGTAGTGCGAGTGATCTGTAAATCTTGCCGAGTATTGGGTGACCGACAATCTTCCCTGCCGCAGCTGTTGAAGCTCCTGAA
This sequence comes from Viscum album, assembly GCA_963277665.1. Taxonomy (NCBI): domain Eukaryota; kingdom Viridiplantae; phylum Streptophyta; class Magnoliopsida; order Santalales; family Viscaceae; genus Viscum; species Viscum album. The sequence continues at coordinate 73,682,105 of OY728166.1, read as the reverse complement.
TGCACACCGCACGGTGGGTGGCTGGGACAAACTCTGAGCAAAAGAGGCTCTCAAAGTTCATCCAAAGAAGAGATGCCTCAACGTGCACCTAGAGAATCAAGCTCCACCATCTGCCTATTGATGCGTGCAGTAGGCTCGATGCGAGGATCACCATGAGGTCTGTTGGTGTCCTAAATAACCTGAAAACTCATACCACTACCTCCAGCCAATCCTCGGCTGCCTGGGGGTCCGTCTCCATTGGGGACCTAGGCGGTCGCTGGTGCTGAAACTCATGCAGTGCACAAAGGCGACGTGCATCATCAGCGGCTGGGGCTGGAAGCATTGGTGGCTCCGCGGGTAGACGTACCGCCGGTGCCTCAGCTGTCAAAGGGCCCTGTACCGAGGACTCGTCGCTCGGTGGCCTGTCGTCACACACAACTCTCAGAACCCTAGCTGGCTGCCATCGTGGGGCCATCCTGAAAAGAAACAGGTGCGCCATGGTCAAACAGTATACCTGGTGAGCTGACATAAAGTAATCACAATGAAAACTTGAACACACATGTAAGCAATGTTTTCACGCATTATGTCGGAAATTAGAAGTCAGGGTCCTGGTGTACGGATACGTCGGCCGCCACACCAACACTAGATGCCCTGGACTGATAACCACACTCAATATGCTTAACACTATTTCTTCACTTAGAAAAAGATCAGATTCCAAATTTCTGTGGTAGAACCGAACTCCTTTGATACCAATTTGTCACGACCCTTCCTCGGGGCCCATGCCATGACTACCCCAAACCCGCCTTCCATAGGCCAGAGGCTGGCGACTAGCACCAAGGCGTAAATCACGGTAAAAAGGGAAGGCATTGAATTTGTAAAGTAAACGAACACCACAGAGAAAGAAAGCAATATAAGTAAATAATAAGTAAAAACTGGGTACAATAGTAAGTGCGGAAACAGTAAGTGGGCCAGAATACAAACCCAAACTGAATGTAAAGTACAACTGGAAAGGGAAAAAAACAACTGAATGTAAAGCCGCAATGTCGAGCTTTCCACTGAAGACCCACCTGAAGGGTGAGTACAGATAGCCTCCACAGCTCCTCGGGTCCAGCCATCTACTCCGAGAACGTCCCGTCCAGTGGTCCACAACCAGGTACCGTCCTGCTCCGCAAGCCTCAACCATGATAAGCGTTGTCCGTCGTCTGTAACCAACACAACGTAGTGCGGGCATAGACCGTGCAGGGGTGAGTATAAGCTACTCAGTTGGGACCCCGAGACCCCCGAAGATCTCTCAGAATCCACAAAGGATAATCCAAAAGGAAAGATACAATCATGAAGTAATATTCGACACTGCTTAGGTATATGCCCATACATATACCTAAGTCATCAATTCTCGTTCGGCTCCAACATCCGAGCCCAAGTACAACCCAGTCCACATAGGAAAGAAAAACGTAAATCTACACAGGATAGCACAACACAATCCACATAGGAATGCAAAACAGGATTCAGCTCACATAGGTATACCTCTTCGTAAGACGATAGAGATGATCAAATATTTCCATTGATTCATCTAAGTCGTCGGGCCCACAAAGGATCGATAGGTACTAACTCCCGAAATGACCCACAAAGGATCTGACACACAAAGGATCGAAAGGCAACTAACCCCTGCAATGACCCACAAAGGATCTGACCCACAAGGGATCGAAAGGTAACTAACCCCCACAATGACTCACAATGGATCGAAAGGTAACTAACCCCACAAAGACCCACACAGGATCAGACACTCACAGGATCTGTAGGCGCTGGCCAACACAGGACCGCTGAGCGCTGACCCACACAAGATCGGACCCACACAGGATAGGTAGCACTGATACACATAGGATCACTGAGTGTTGTAGTCGTCGCCGTCGAATCCACCGACGATCTCTGTACAGTCGTCGTAGTAGTAGTCGCAGCCAGCTCTAGGTTTTCCGCACACATGAAGCTCGTTCGGTAGGGTCCGCTCCACGAGCTGAGGGGATGATACATCAACTGACACAAAGACTGGAGTTGATGTATCCAAAATTTCCGTATCTTTAATAGGAACTCAACGTCGCAGACGGAGCGTCAATCGGACGCCCGGTCTGAGAGTTATTGGATTTTTTGTCCCAGGGGGGCCGGTTGGTTTTAAGTCAAAACCAACCTAACCATACTCCAACTATGTCCAAACCTCAAGAGGAGTAAACCAAAAGATCCATCTCACTTAGAGGAATCCATCAAAGTCAACGGCATGTCAATCGGACGTCCGGAGCTCAAGATATGAGTGTTTTCGCTCCGAGGGCCCGGTTGGTTGCGTGTACGAACCAACCCGGCCGAACCCAAAGTTCTCCGAAACTTTGAGTGTAATATTTCCGAATGACCATCTCGATCAAAGGATCGCATCGCCGCTGAAGGTGCGTCGATCGAAGGTCCGTACCCCATGATATTGGAAAAAGACCGAATAGGGTCTGAAAACGGGGGGTTTGGGCCTGGACCGACCCGGCCCAACCACCCCTGGGTCGACTCGACCAGGGTCCGGGTCTGACCTAGCTGGGCGCGACCCGGCCTGGCCAGCGCGGCCCGGCCTGGCCTGGGTGCAACCCGGCTGGCACTGGCCTAGTGGCCAGCGTGTCGGCTCGGCCGTTACGGCCGAGCGAAGCGGGGGGCGCGCTGCCCCCACGTGGAGAGACCACAGCCCCGCTTGGGGCCGCCCTTACCGGCGGACGCAGCCGGTTGCCATGTCCCGCTCCCTCTGGTCCCGCGCGGTCGCGGGATCGTGGCCTGCCGCCCCAGCTTCAGCTACGGAGGATCCTCCCGGCGGCGCGCCAAGCGCCGCCCCCACCTGCTGCCGGCGCCGCCGTGCCGGTGAGGCGTGCTAGCGGGCCGCTCCGCGGACCACCAGATGAGTTTCGGTGGTCAAAAATGTGTGTCGTCTTCGCCAAAGGCCCATCTAGGGCCCGTCCTTCACTGCGAGGAGCTCACATCCCCCATGCGACCTGATTTGTCGTCGCCCGCCAAGCCGCTCACCAAGAATGAAGAGGTGGTGGGTTTAGACATGTTCATTGGTCCGCACCCACCGTGTTAGTGGTTTTAAAAAGTCTTCCGACAAAAATTTTAGACATAAGCCGTGGGTATAAAATCACAAAGATTTAAATGCACCATTTGAATCCATGCCGAGGATATAATTCACAACGAATTAAAATAACCGCAATCCCCTACCTCAATCGGTTGTTGATCGAAGATTGTCGTGGGGGAAGGAACGTCGTGGAAGAAGCATCGTGGAAGGAGGATCGTCGGCGTCATGGTACATAGTGTTGCATCATCGATCTCTGAGGGTTCGTTGTTCTTCGTCTCCCTTTGTCGGAGGCCGGCGTTCTTCGTGTTTTTCACCTTCTTCGCGTTCATCGCGTTTTTCGTGAAGGAGGATGAATATTTTCAAGCATTAGAGTTTCTCCAAATCCTCTCAACAAGACACCCCTACAAACCAAGTGTTGGTCTTATTTTATTCCCATGCCAAAAATTTGGAAATCAAAGATAAGTAATGAAAAATTAATTCAAATAATTAATTGCAACGAATTAACCACCTAATTAATAGTGGCGTTTAGTATTTAAGTAAACGCACGGGTTTACTTTATTTAAAAAGAGGTTTTCGCCGGTGCGTTAATTTGAGGGAAAGAAATGGTGGGGATCGTGCAGGCCCCACCTCACAATTATCCTACCAAGTGGGTAGGATATTATGGGTCCCATCTTATCTGCTTAACATTGGTTAATCCACTTAAGTAAAATAAAAATAAAAAATTGCACCACTTTTATTTTTATTCCTTAACTTATCCCCAAAAATTAAAAAACACACCTGAGCAAACACAACTCAGGAAAAGGTGTTTCTAAGAAATTACCGGCACTGAGATTCCATCGGTGCCCTCAGAAATCGATTCCGAGCACCGATTCAAAAGTTAGAAAAACCCGCACGTTCGTTCACTGAACGTACCCGAGCCAAACTTCGAAAAATGATTCCAGGCACACCGGGCCTCAGAATCAGCTGCCGTCAAAAACCGTGTTCTTGTAAAATTAAGAAAAAAAATTTCCTTGATTTTTTACAGGTCTTTACACTTGTTCAATGAAAGGAAGATATTTTGTTGCATTTTATTCTAATTAGTGATTTTTTTTCATTATTACATTTGTGTATTTGGTAGCGCGGGTGTAGTAATTCATCATTGTAAATAATGGATGAATAATTTCCTTAAACAAGATTAATAAATGAGGGGTAAAGGTAATGATAACAGATAATAGAAGTTAACAAAATAGTGGTAGGGATGTGATGATGTTACGTATGTTGTTTAATTGTTACCCATGAACCATGTTTTAAATTGTTTTGGCTTTATGTCCTAAAAATCATGGCTATTAATGGTCTTTATTTGCACAGTGGTTGTTTCTTGAACTTGTAGTGATGCTTTGTTAAGTGGATGTAACAAGATATTTGATTAATAACATATATATAGAAAAGTGTGTGGATTTCCTAGGATCAAACCTGATGTGTGATTAACCCTATTAATCTAGTGTAAATAATTAACAATGTTGGATAACAATGAATACACCCTGTTGAATGTGTGTGGATGTGTGTTGTGCATCCTGGTTGGGTTTTGTGGATTGTGTGGAATATTTGAGCAGTGGAGTTGCAGTTATGGATATGGTAGTAGTGTGATTTGTGTTTGGGGTGATACAGGAGGTGTGATGGAATCTCAAGTTGAGGGATTGAATATTTGAGGAATGGATGAACTTGAAGAGCTGTGGGACTACTTTGGGTTTGTGTTGTGGTTTCCTTGTTCTGGGACTACAAATCTTCTTGTATGTTGTTGTGTAGTGGGACATAAACTTGAGTTTTTTTTTTTTTTGGTATGGTTGTGGCTGGTAGTTTCCTGAGGTAGTTTTTTAATAAATTTAAGTGAACCCCTAATTTAATAATTGGAAATTGGTTACATGAGAAAGGGGCTGGCCTTGTGTTTTATCTTTGGTCATATGTGTGGTTGTGCATATAGTGGTAGTAGTGAAATTGGTTCTTAGTGGTCTGGCTATTTATTTAAAACCTTTAGGATGGGTTGTGTGTTTTCTTACCTATATATATAAACTGGTGTTCTTGTGAGTTATATATACACACCACCCATGCTGAGTAGTATGTGTTGAGCACCCCCATCTCATTGGGAAGGGGGTATTCCCCAACATCCAAGTGGGAGGATGGATGGATGGTTACTGAGTTCTTCCTCACACCTTCTTCTAGGTTATTATAGTTTGATCATATCCAGGAAGTCTATAATGGCTTGAGGTTCACCAAATCGCAAGATCATCTAGATAGGTGGTGTGCTATACAGGTGGCAGAGGTGTCAATGGGACAACTTTGTTTCGAAGGTGTCATCAGGATGAGGCATAGGTGTTTCGGGGTGGTGTGTGGTTATTGTGGCCTAGGATTCTGTGGGTGGTATTTATGTGTGGTTTGAGGCCCAGGTGTCTACGGGTAGGTTTTGGCAGTGGGAATGCATATGGGAAGAGTGTTAGCGTCAAGATGTTATCCGTTAGAATTTAGAAGCTAACTGGTGGGAAAAGTGGTGTGAGGTACCCAAATGTCAATGTGCTTATACATTTACTTTATGTGAATACATTATTTAGTGAGTGTGCCATGGTGAGGCGGGGTGGTTAGTTTCCCTTGATTTGTTATTTTGGTTTCCACTATCATCACAGACACATTAGTGTGTTCCCCCACTTGTGCATGAGTGACTTTGGTTTTCCGACTCAGTATACTTTTATGCTCACCCAATATATATAAAAATTAATTAAGGTTTCTAGGAGGACCTTTAAAACAGTGATGGACTGTACCAGCTCGAAACATTGGGACTGTTTTTGCGTTGCTGCATATCTACTCTTTTGAGTATTTACATGGGATCTTAATGTGTTTCTTTAAAATTTTATTTTGAACATGCTTGTGGGAATGTATTTTGGATTTACTTTTACTTTATTATTTATATTTTAATTGGATTTACCATTTTATATCCCAATTTTTTTTATAAAAAGGGTAATGAATTCAATTTTTTTTAAGATTCTATACTATTGGTGCTAGTATCCAACTCGGGGCCTACTAAAGGTGATACTCATGGGTCATTATCTCCCTTTATTAATTTCCATCTCAGGAGGGGAATCTTTAAAGGGAGAAGCATGAAAAAGTGGTATCAGATAGAGATTGAGAGATATAATGGAGTATAGAGTTAGGCACAGTGAGGATTGCATGGGATGGTAGGGAAACAATGTTTGGTGACCTTAGTGCATGACATTGGCTTGGGAAGACCAGTTAGGACACGAGATTTTAGGCCCCCATGATCTGAAGCATAGACTCTAAGCCTACCAAACAACCATGTAGGGCTACACTGATTACAGGGTAGAGACCCTAGGAAATTTATACACATCATAACAAATTGTTTTCTTGTTTGAGTTGGGAGTATCAAGGAATTATATAAATAAAGAGAAATATGAATATAAAAAAATTCCTTATTAGCTGGGCTTAGGAATTCCTTATTTACCTTTCATATAATGCTCTTGGATGTTGACCATGAGTGGATCGGGAAGTCAAGGCCCAACAGGCTAACTGGAACAATCTACAGAGGCTTGATTGAGAGGAGGAGGATGACTTTTGGTAGATGCACCTTTTTTCTTTCAACAATGAGACCCTCAGAAAGTATGAAAGAAATGTTTATAACTTAAAGATGGAGGGTTGGATCTTGGAGATTTAATCAACCTTTAAATTTATCCAGGATCCGAGGAAGTACTGGGTTCCATTGGCAACTATCCAGATCGGAGAACAACATATTAGTGGTGGGCGCTTTACCTCAGGGAGATGTAGGAGGCCAATTTTTCATGGAATGACTAGGATAAGGAGTTTTTGGAGGAGTTTCTTTCCTTGAAGTTTAAGGATGAGAAGATATAGGATATTCTCTCCCTTCAGTAGGGGAGTATGCTAGTGAGTGAATTGGGTATCATGTTCAAGGATCTCCTATGCTTTTCTCTGAGTCTTTTTTTGGATGAGGAATCTCAAGAAGTATTCTTACAGGAGGCACTCCGATATTTTATTCAGTATGTTGATAATCCCTTCACTCTACCGAAATACTTAAATGTTAAGAAGAAGGTTGAGGTATTAGAAAGGATGCATTCTCAATGAGGTGTTCAATGAGAGGGGAGCCAACTGATTTTGTCAAAGGGGAAGGCCATCATCAGCAAGTCTCCTGTGTTATGGACATTAGGATATCTTCAATGGGGAGTAAGACTCATCAGTTCCTATTCCCATATATTGTCCCTCGACCTACTCTTATGGTCCCAAGGATGAGTTGTTTCACTTGTGGAGGTTGTGGGCACGTCCAGAGTCAATTCCCATTACAATCTCAGTATAGTGGGGTTGGGCAAGTTCAACTCCCACCTCTGTAGCCCCATCTGCTAGCTAGACCTTTCCAAAAGTAGTAGGCTCCCACTCCACTAATAATAGATGGTGTAAGAGGATTATAAACCTTGGTAGATCCCGAGGGACCTCGAAAAGTGACAGTTTGAGGAGGTGTCCGACAACCAAGAGGTAGAGGATCTAGGCGTGGGAAGTTGCATGTTGCAGAGGTAGAAACTCTAGTGGGTCTGGATGTCATTATAGGAATCATCAACTTGTTCAGTAATCTTACATGTTCCTTGTTTGATTCAGAATCCTTGTACTACTATGTTGCACCTCGTCTATCCCATGCTCAGGGTCTAGACGTAGAGAGGCATTCTGTTCCGCTATTGTTGTGTATGATATTTGGAGGTTAGAACAGTTAGTTTCATGTTTTCCGGGGATGAAGACTAATGTTGTTGCCACATCAGTCTACTAGGTACCAGGTTCTAATATAGATGTGTCCATATGATGTTATCATTGGTATTAAACAATTGTTTCTTTATAATCCATCATCGACTGATTTTGGAGGAGATTCATGTTTTCCGACATGGGTGGACATCATGTTACATACGTTGGTGAGCAATGTTATCATGTGAGAAGTCAGGGTGTGGAGCCTCTTCTTTCATTGTTAGCCCAAATATTAGTGTAATCAATGTATGTTGAGATAGACGAGGTTTCCAGTGTTTTTGTAGAGTTCTTGGATTTGTTTCCCAAAGAGTTTGTGACTCTACCTCCTCGATGTAACATTGATTTTGGGATAAACTTACAGCCCGATGCTCAACCAATTTTGATGGGTCTTTATCGAATGACACCCTTAATGTTATGGGAGTTACAGATTTATAATGATGATCTGATGAAGAAGGGATTTATCTATCCAAGTGTGTCACCATGGTGTGCCCTAGTTTTATTTGAAAAAAAAGTAGAAAATGGTCTGAGAATACATATAGAATATAAGAGACTAAATCAGGTAATGGTGAATAACCATTACCATCACCTAAGGATAGATGATCTATTTGTCTAGCTGAGAGGAGTATGTAGGTTATCTATGATCAACTTAAAATTTGTGTATCACCAGTTAAGGGTGAAGGAGTGTGAAATCTTGAAGATAACTTTTAGGTACAGGTATAAGCACTTTGAGTTTGTTTTCATGTCGTTCATCATTAAACATTCACCAACTATGTTCATTGGGATCATGGACAATTTTTTCAATGGGTTTCTTGACTAGTTCATCATCATGTTCATCGAAGGCAACTTAATTTACTCAAACATAGAGGAGGTGCAGGATGAGACCTCAGGACACTCTTGGAGGTCCTCTGACTCCACCAGTTCTATGGGAAGTTTTCCTAGTGTGAGTTTGGGATGAAAAAGGTGAAATTCCTTGGACATGTGGTGCCTTAGTAGGGGATAGGAGTAGACCCATGAAAGGTCATTGTGGTTGTTTCTTGGGAATCCATGAAGAACGTGGTTGGGGTTCATAGTATCCTTGTTCTGGAAGGCTATTACCTTATTTTTGTACCCTGAATTCTGTCAAGATTTATCTTTATTGAAATCATTTACCCAAAAGGTTCAGGAATTAGTATTGAGTAAGAAGTGTCAGGCTGCTTTTAGCTATGTGAAGGGGATGTTAGTTAGTGCTCTCGTGCTCAGCTTTCCAGTGAAAGGGGGATTGTTTGAGGTGTTTTGTGATGCTTTTAGTCTAGGATTGGGATGTGTGATGATGTAGTATTGGGGATTTATCTCTTATGTGTCTGGAAATTTATTTCCTCATGAATGTAATAATTCCACCCATGACCTAGAGCTTCCTCTGATCTTGTTCATACTGATGTTGTGGTGGAATTACACCATTAGGGAGTTATTTTTCATCTTTACAGATCACAAGAACTTTAGGTATATCTTTTCTCAGTGAGACCTAAACATACAACTGTAGAAGTGGATGGAGTTCTGCTAGAACTATGAATATGAGATCTCTTACACATTAGGAAATGATAATTTTTTTGTCTATGCTTTGAGAAGGATGTAACGGAAGGTGGTAGTTCTAAAATTTGTGGATTCATGGAAGGCAATGAAAGAGTTATCTACTTTTAACACAAATATAAGAGTAGACGGTAGTAGGGGCATTCTATTTCTAATGCTAGTGCAGTACATTATGATGGGATAGGTGGAGGATTCTTATTGGGGAGACATAATGGCTAAGGTGTTTCGTGGTAGTGTTGTCTTGGGTAACGAATCAGAGGGATGGTCAGAGGATGTTTAGAATCAAATGTTGTTATATGGAATATTTTTCTTCCTAGCGTCTTTGTGTAAGGAATTTCTCTGTGAGTTTCATATCTCCGCCCTTCCGATACACCCTGGAGTTTCCAAGATGTACTAAGGCTTGAAGGATCAATTTCGGTGGCCTAGGGTGAAGCAAACAGTGGCTGAGTTTGGGGAAAAGAGCCTGGTGTGGTAGAAGATGAAGGTTGAGAATCATGTCATTAGCGGTTTACTGTAGCCCATATATATTCTCGAGTGGAATTGGGATGATATCTCGATATATTTTATCATAGGAAATCCTAGAGATGAGGGAGGCTGCGAAGCTATCTAGGTAGTACTGGATTGGCTGACCAAATCGGCTCACATCCTAGTGATCAAAGATTCAAGTGCAATGGATTAATTGATAAGGAGTTATATAGAGAAGGTTATGTGGATGCATGAGGTTCTAAGGTCCATTGTCTTAGATATGGATGGATGGTTTACTTGAAATGTCTGTTGGAGGTTATAACATGCCTTTGGCACCCAGTTACATAGTAGCACTACTTTCCACCCACATAGAATTGAGTAAACGAATTAGACCATCCATACATTGGTGGACATACTGCAGGCATGTGTTCAAGACATTGGAGGATTGTGGTTATGAAACTTACCACTAATGAAATTTTCATACAATAACATATATCACTCTACCATTGACAAGTCATAGTTCAAATATTTTTATGGGAGACCGTTTCGTTCACCCTAATGATAGAGATGGGGTGGGGAGGTTTGTTCTTTTGGCCTAGAGGTGGTGTAGAGTATGATAGAGTAGGGTCAGCTCATGTGTGAGAGAATGAAGGTAGAAGAGGAATTGTAGAAGATGCATGCTGATTATAGGAGGTGGCCTTTAGAATTTGAGGATAGAGAACATGTGTTCTTGATGGTTTACCCTCAATGTGGGCAGTAGAGGTTTGGTAGGGTAAGAAAGATTTCTTCACGGTTCATCAAACCTTTCGACGTGTTGGGATAATTCGGTGAGGTGCCATAGCCATGGGTGTTTTCACCATAGTTTGAGAGGATTCATGATGTCTTCTACATCTCTCTGCTTTGCTAGTATCAACATGATGACTCCCACATCATTTACGTGGGAGAGTTGTATATCAAGGAAGACACAGAGTTCTTGGAGTGACCATTAAGGATTGAGGATCTTTAGAAAAATGTGCTACCTAGGAATTCCATTCTCTTGGTTCCTGTGTTGTGGAGGCATGGTGGTCTCGAGGAGAGTACTTGGGATTTGAAGGCGTAGATGTTCACAATACCTGGAGCTGTTATGAGTTTTCCTTATGTGTTTTAATTTCGGGTTCCTTGTTTTTTTGTGATTATTGAACATTATCACTACGAGATAAGTTGTTTCTTGGTGCTCTAAATGTGAAAAGTACTGATGTGTGGGGAGGGGATTACATGGACCGTAATGAAGACACATTAATGAAGATGTAATTAAACCTATGCGGGTGAGTCAGTTCCACCCAATGTAGATAGTATCCTGGAATGGGAAAGGGTAGTCGTTGATTAATATATTGGGACATAGTTCAATTTAGTGTTTATGTAGTGTGTTTAGTTGGGTTTCTTTGATGTAGAGGTTTTCACTTTAGCTTTCGAACAACACATGGTGGTTTATCCTTGAAAGGTATATTATGGGGTGGTTTTTCAGTCCTCTCCTCATTCTGGTTTAGTTTTGAATTCTTGAGGGTAATAATAGTTTGAGAGGACTTTGATGTAATTAACATGATCTCTATGGGCCATTCCATTGTCAAAATCTAGTGTTTGTGGGTTTCTAAGGGTTCGTAGTGGGTTGTTTTAGGAGTTTTCCAAAAATCCAGTTTCACCAAATATTTTTACCAAAACAGTGGCACTGTAATGGTAGAACACTAATGTTTTGGAACTATAACATTGTCACACTAATGTGGATGCACTATAATGGTGGTACCGTAATAGTGGCACACCGAAGTGGTGGCACTATAATGGTGGAACACTGAAGCAGTGGAACCATAATGAAGTAACACTAAAATAGTGGAAACGTAATTATGGGACACTAAAACGGTGGCATGGTAATGGTGGCACACAGAATAGTGTATCACCAAATGGTGGCTCACCCTTTTCCCAAATTCCCAATTTCTTGAGTTTTTTCAGTTCCTCCCCTGTTAGGTGTTTTCTTCATTAAATGGGGAACCTAAAACTCTCATACATTTGTAATGGGGTTTCCACTATTTTTGAGAAAATTATTAAATATAGATTAATTACAAATGTGATGAGATAATTGTAATGGCCTACCCACGTGGTCAAACTGTGATCCAATTTTGAACCACTTTGAAAATTTTCCCCTGGTTTTTAGTATTTGGCCTTTTATCAAGCCAAGATCTCCTCTTCCCTTGGTCTCTTTTGTTTCTTATTGGTGCGCATGGATCCTTCCACTATTAATGAGTCATGAACCTGTGCTGGAGCCCTCTTTTATTCTGTTTTCATGGAGTTTACAGCCACTCAAGCGATCCCCTATTCAACCCAAGGAAGATTTTTGGCCACCTATTGTTCCATGTAGAAATTTCCTTCGTTCATCCATTTTTTTATCATGTGGGGTGGGTGTAGTAATAATTCATTGTGAAGAATATTTTAATCCTTTATTTAAACAAGAGTAATAAATGATGGGGGAACATGATGATACAATATATCATGAGTTAAAAATATAATGGTTGGTAATTGATGACGTGATGTATTTTGTTTAATTTTTATCTATAACCCTTGTTTTGAATTGTTGTGGCTATAATTCCTTCTGAAAATCGTGTTTGTTGGTGGTATTTTCTAGCATAATGGTTGTGTCCTAAACATGTTGTGATTATTTGTTAAATGGTGGTAAAATTAAATCTGACTGATAACAAATACTTGGATAAATAAGTGGATACCACAATACCAAACCTAAGTTGTCATCACCCCTATTTAACACATGGAATTAAAGATCACTGCTGGATAAATAAGAATACACCCTATTAAACAGGTGCGTCTCGGAGATGTGTGTCCTTGTTGGTGTTTCTGGCTTCTATGGAATGTTTAAGCAGCGGGGCTATGGTTCTAGCTATGTATTTTTGTGGGATTTTTTCTGGGGTGATACAGGAGGATTGATGGAATCTTAGGTTTATGGATTTACTATTTTTGGAATGGGTGAACTTGAAGAGTAATGGGATAACTTTTGGGTTATTCCATGGTATTCTTTTAGTGGGATTGAAAATATGGTTGTGTGTTGTTTTGTATTGGGGTTATAGCATAGTTTTTCTTGTTGTTTTTGTATGGTTCTGTTTGGATGTTTCTTGGGGTAGTTCTAGAATAAATTGAAGTAAAACTCTAATTTAAAAAATTTCATGTTTTTAAATGATAATGGAGTTGGGCTTGTTCTTTATCTGTGGCCATTTGTGTGGTTGTGACTATAGAGGTCGTAGGGAAAGTGGTTTTGAGTAGGCTAGTATTTTTGTTTGAAACCCATAGGTTGGGCTTGGTGTTTTCTTACCTAAATGCGTACACTATAGTTCTTTTTACATATATACATAACCCACACTTTCATAGCACTATATTCCATGTAGCCCCATATCATAAGGGTTGGTGTCTTTCCCAACATCCGGGTGCGAGGATGGATGGCTGGTTACTAACTTGTGCCTCCCACCCTCTTCTATGTTCCTACTGCTTGAGTGTATCAAGGTAGGCTGTAATGTTTTGTTGTTTACTAAATCCCAAGATACTTCAGGCATGTGGTAATGTGGGTGAGAGGACCAGGTGTATGTGGGCCATGTTTTTTTCCAAATGTCTTCGGTAAGAGGCCTAGGTGTTTTCAGGCTTGGTATGTGGTTTTTGTGGCCCATGTGTCAATGGGTGGGATTTTTGTGTTTCTTGAGGCCTTGGTGTATGCATGTAGGTTGTGGAAGTGGGATTGTATATGGGAAGAGTGGTAGGGTTAAGATATTATCCAATCAAAGTGAGTAGCTAAACAATGGGAAAAGTGGTGCGGGGTTTCTAAATGTCATTGTGCTTATACTTTTACTTTACTAGACTTCTATTATTTGGTGAGTGTTCCATAGTGAGGCTACATGGTCATTTTTCCTTGATAGGTGATTTTGGTTTGTGATAACTTCACAGGGACATTAGTATGTTCACCCACTTGTGTACAAGTGAATTTGGTTTTCCGATTGAGTATACTTGTATGCTCAACCAACATATATAAAACTGCATCCAGGTTTCTAAAAGGACCTTGAGGACCATGTTGGACCATACTAGCATATACTTTTTGTGTTGTTGTTGTGTCACTACATAGCTAGTCTTTTGGGTATTTACATGGGGTCTCATTGTATTGGTATCAACTTTTCTTTTGAAGATTCATGTGGGAATGGATTTTGGATTTAATTTTAATTTTAGTATTTGGAGTTCCTTTGGATTTACCATCTTATCTCCCAATCTTGTTCTATAAAAAGGTAAATGACTTCCATTTTGTGGGTGATTCTATACCCATAGTGTTGGTTTCCAACTTAGGTTCTACTGAAGGCATGACTCAAGGGTCATTATATCCATTTCATTGTTTCAAGATCAGGAGGGCCATCATTGGAGGGAGGGGGTTTTGACATACATAATATGGATACTATGATAGGAAGTTTGTGTGTTTAGTTTTATAGTTGATTTTCTAAAACATATTCTATATACTAAAAATGAAGAAAAAATTAGTGAATTATCACTAAAAATTATGAAAAATATTTGTGCACGGTTTCGGTGCAGAATAAATTATATTCAAATCCAACCAAGGCATGGTGTGATCGGTTTGACTGCAAGTGCTTGTTTCAAATTTAAAAGTGAAATTTTAGATCAAAATAATAGTTATATACTCAAAAAAAAGAAAAATTATTGTATTTTCATTAAAGCCTAAATAAATGACCCACAGTTCATTTTTGACATGTAGGAAATAATTTCATGTCAATCGAACACAATATTTTACTAAAGTGACTAAATGAACATGTCTTTAGTTTAATGGTCACATTTCAGTTCAAAATACATGTTTCATAATCAAAAGTAGAAAACATTCAGGGTTTACCATGAAAATTTAAGAGAAATGTATATGAATCATTATTAACAGTAGTAATTAACCTCACATTAATCAAACACACAGTGTGAATGGTATGTCTAATAGTTCATGTTTTCTATTGAAAGTTGAACTTTTTTGAAACCACATGTTACACACTTAAAACTAAGAAAACATGTTCATAATGTTGTGATACTTGAGTAAAATAACTCATTGTTCATTATTATATTATTAAGAATTTTCATAACATCAATTTGACATACAATGTGTCCATTATGATTGAAAGTGCATGTGTTTAGATTAAAAGTGACATTTTATATCAAAACGTGCACTACATACTCATAATGAAGAAAACATGATCAAATTATTATGATACTTTAGAAAAGCAACACTTGATTCATTTTTGACCTATAATAATTAACCTCATTTTAATTTGATAATCCTTATGGATTGTATGAATAAAAGTCCATGTTTTTAGTTTAAAAGTTTCATTTCATTTAAAAACTATTATATAATAAAAACTAAGAAGACATTTTGGATAATCATGATAAATTAGATAAATGTTATGTGATTCATTTTAGATGTTTTGGAATTAAGCTCACATCAATATGTTGAACTGTGTAGTCGGTATGACCGAGTGAATGTTTTTTAGTTTCAAAGTTAAATTTCAATAAAAATAAGATTCCACAAACTAAAAACCATGAAAAATTATTCAAATTGTCATTATACTCTTGGAAAATATCCTATGATTAATTTATAACGGGTATGAATTACCCTCAAATCAATCAAAAACATTGTGTGTATGGTATGATCAAAAGTGGTTATTTTCAATTTAAAAGTGAAATTGTTTAGTCCAAAACATGTTCCAAACACAAAAAAAAATCATGGTAATATTATTAGGATATTTCACAATATATTTTATTTATTTACTATGTAATTCATTATTTAATTTTTATTTATTAATTTTTTTATAATTCAATTTTTATTTATTTTTTATTTAATATTACTAAAATAAACATTGTTTATTATTAAATGTATACTATTCCTTTCTATATAGGTAGGTATATCCATGGATATTGTCTCCTAGGAGTTGGATTAGTTTTTTTTATTTTTTGTAAATTTTTATTATTTTAATGAATTGTACATATCAAATAAAATTTAAATGTATTGGAATGTTTTAATGTAATTTTTTTTTCAAATTGTGAAATGTATATATATTTCCTATTACATGAAAATATAATAACTCTTTACATATAAATTGTGTCTTATTGACAGATATGAGTTGCTATCGTGTGATATTCACGTAGGGGAATAATATAGAATCTCACATAGTTTTTATCAGTTCTAAAACAAACACTAAAAATTAATTCTTCATTATTGCTAAAATTTGAATTAATAAATAGAATCTTTATTAGTGTTAAACCTTATATTAACAATATCCCATTTTTATCAGAACTAATAAAATATGAAGACTAGTAGTAGTGATCACACCATATGGTTCATTAAAGATATTAGAATAAATATCTTTCACATTGATAAATGACTTATCTATTTTATTTTTATTTCATTATAAGGAACAGTTATCCCCATCTAGTGGCGAACCTTCTAAAAAATAATGATGATTTTTTATTAATTTCTTTAATAAATTTGTGATAAATTGAAGAGATTTATGAGGCAACTATCATTGAATTCAACTAGAACTAGATATGATGTCAAATAACCAATTATTCATTTGAAATAATCTTAAAAAAATCTATTCATCCAATCTAAGTGTTCCATAATTCATGAGTGGGGATGGAATCAATGTTCTTTCATTTCTCTTGGTTCATTGTTGTTTTCATCATGTGGTAATCATTATTTATATTTGAGTTTGTAAACAATAATTCTAACAAACATTAACTAACCTTATTTAATATGTTTAAGGGAAACTTTTTGTTTGATTAATTTATTATATTTTTATATTAAATAGATAATTCAAGACAAAAAATAGAACATGGAAACCTCGTTGTAATGGAAATAATGTAGATAACATCCCATATAATCTGATTAACAAAGACTTTACCTTCTCCTGGAACATGGTGGAGAGATACAACCACCTCCTAGAAGGTTTTAGATATGTGAATTTTGATCAATCATGTTTGAAATTTAAATGATTCATATTTTATATATTTAATTGGTTAATTTTTTTCATGGTGCATTTTTAATTAATTGTATATATTTTAAAGTTATATATTTGTTATATTATTTTGGGATACTTTTTATATTAATACTTGGACCTTTTCCTTATACCTCCCATGGCCCCTATTCACTGGACATCAGGTTCTATTTCTAAAACAATCTCATATTTCTTTGATTAATCACTTAAATCCTCTAATGATTCCTAAGATTATTTTATTAAATGGATCTTATTATTTTTTGTTCTTACATATTTGATTCAAGGTTTTTTTGTTATAAAGATATTCTATGCCAGACCCACATTCATCCCCTTTTACTTATTACAAATTTTCTTTTATACCTTCTGATCCATGTTTGAAGAGTGAAAATATGGATAAGGTTGGGATTATTATTCATAGATGGATAAGTATCAATACGAGTGAGAGGGAGAGAGAGATAGTGGTTATATATCACTAGATATAGGGGAGGATCTATGATGTACTCATGTGGTTCTTTGAATTATAATGTGATGGATTTTTTTGGGTTTTTATTGTGTGAATTTTCAAGTTTATTCAAGGTCCATGGTATATATTGTATCCTTAGTTTGGTATTATCATGAATACATGCTCTTTACTAACCTGACCTTTAATTTATTTCATCATGTTTCTTCGTTATTTATACTTATTTTTTCATCTTATTGTATCTGTTATTCTCATGTTTATTTTTAATAGTTCAACCTTGATGTCTCTTCATGGTGTATGTTGGATTATTGGAATAATCATGTAAATTCACAATGTACTATTTTCTATTATAAACATATTTTTATGTCATCTATAAGTGACGATTGTCTCATTTTTTACTAATCTATTTCATTAGATTATTGTTTGATTGGAATTTATATATCAATCTTTTTCTTATTTTATGAATCATGTATAACTTTATGTATACTACATCAAATGATTATATGAATCTATTATTTTTATTCTCATGTAATTTGATTATGTTTTGTTATAATCAACATGTTTATATTACACTTTCATTTCCTTAATTCATGATTTTCATTTAATAAACCCAATATTAATGAAATATTAAACTTAGTAGATATTGTTTGGAATTTTTAGAAACAAAATAAAATATATACATCTCATTTATCAAATGAATCTGGGATTCCTTGCAACATTTCATGAAAATATTTGTATCACCACTAATGTGAAATTAATTTTTCATCACAAAATTCATATTTATAATTCTATTTTACCTATATTTTATAGAATGAATTGTTTTTTGTTTTGATCTTCATGGTTAATACTTATTTTCTATTGCCTCAATTATTTTCTATTTTTATTATAGACATAAAAATATGATTGTTCATAGTCCTTGTTCCACCTATTTGGGTTTTTTGGTCATAGGTATCTTGTTTTTGGGTTGTCATATTGCTATCTTTTTTGATAGATTGTGAGAAATTTTCTAGGTTTCTTCTTCATTAACTTCCATTATATTTATGCTTTCATTGAGAAATTAATGTTATTTCTTGGGGTAGACTCTTATTGATGTAACATCAATTTAGAATTTTTTAGAATAAGAACGGTTTTGTCCTTATATAGAGATGTGTCTTAATCATCATTATTAGGGATTCATGTGGGAATTTAGTTAGTCTCATGGTGAATTTAGGTTGTACCCCTTAAAAGGAAATATTTATAGGACCTTAGTGTGTTCAAAACATTTTTTATCTTTATGAGGTGTTTTTTGAGTTGGAATCAAATATAAATCATGGTGATTAGTTTTATAATATGTATTTTGGGAATGTTTCGTGGTCATTATATTCAGGAAGAATTTTTGTTTTGGATGGTCTTGATCCATAAGATTGCATTCTATGGGGTTTTCTTCAATTTTCATTTTTTTATTTGTATTGTTTAATATAAAAGTTTTTCATACATTTAATTGTTATTTTTACATGTTTTTAATATATGAATAATGACAGTACTCTTTTTTCGGTGTATTAGATTCAAGGGTGAGGTAATCTAAACCAATGATGGAATGTGTTTAGTTGGGTTGCAAGTATGTTGTTCTTGGAAATTAGGTACTTGAAGGGTATTCCATATTAATGTAATTTCATTGATTTAAATGTTATTTATGAGCATGTTTGAAAATTTTATATTAGATTTTTTTGAATCATGGAAGGTGTTTCACTATAATGAACATAGAGGATAGTAGTAATGCTATAATATTATAATTGATGAGGTTTTCATGTTTTCCCAAATCAATAAGATATGTTAGTTAGTGTAGAGACATTGTGTATTTAGGCTAGTGCATTTAATTTCCATTGTAGTTATTTATGATATTAATCACATGATTTTTCAAATTAAGTGGTTTTTATTAATGTAATTGAATTTATATAATTTCAGAATAGATTTATTACACTTAGTTATTATTATTATTATATAGTGGAATTATTATATGTTGTTGGGTTTCTTTTATTACATTACCCACAGGTCTTTTACATTGGCCACCCCATGACCCTATTCATTAGCTTGCTAGTTCTGTTTCAAGATGAAGCATGCATTAATATAGATTATTTTTCAGATCCTATTTTCTAACCTATAATTCTTCAATTAAATTGATCCGATGGACATAAGATCTCCCAAATGTGATTTAGGGTGTGTTTTACGACACACATATTTCAGGATGGATCCATGTTATACCATATTTCCTTATCTTCTTGTTCAAACTATTTCTGAAGAGTTTTGAAGAATGTATTTATAGTTTTATTATTTTTCAACTATGTTTCCCCTCAGATGAGTGCCTTAATTATTTTATTTTGTTACAACTATGCCTCTATGATTCCATGTGTATTAGTCCATTTGGGGGGGTTTTTGTTTGTTTGAGAGTTCTTTTTATTGATCTATGTTTTTAGAGAAAATTGGCAGAAGTTATGGTTTTTTATTCACTAGTGGAGAAGTAAAAAAGAGAGATATATAGGTGTTGTTCATCCATGGTTCTAGAAAAAGAGAATAGGTAAGCTTCTAGTGTTCATTGAAGTATTCTGTGTTATATTATATTGCATGGATAATGATATTGTAGGTTAGAATTTCTTGTACCAAAATGTTTAAGATGACATTTTTTTGATCTTGATTATGATGAAAGAAAACACCAGTTAGTTTATAGATCTCCATCGATGACATACATCTGAGATGCAGCCTTGTATATAGAGTATTTATCCAATAATTACCTCCTATATCAAATTTTTAGGCCTTATACTTGGTAGTTTTTTTAGTGCTATCTTGGGAGAATTTTTTTAGTTTTTCCAAGGTCCATTGAATCCATATCACTATTTAACATGAGCCTTGTAACCACATAAACATGAACTTACGATAGTTTCCACTCCCACATTAATTTGTTTTGTTCTTCTTATTGATTCTTTTATCATATATATCTATTTTTTTATATTGAAACATCAGTTCCCCTACCCCATGATGATAGATTATTTGGCCAATGAATATAAAATATTCATGGCATGTATTGTGATTTCATTGTTACTTTAAATTAATTTTATGTGTAGACCATATCACTTCTGTTTTATTGATTTTCCCTCATTTGTTTTTTTATTTTATATTATTATTTTGTTCTATTTGGGATGTATGTAAATATTTAATATGATTCTATAAATTTTCACTAGAATTTTTTATTTTTATTCTCATGATCTTCGACACAAGTTCAATATAATTAACATTTTTAGCTTATATTTTTTTAGAATTCATTACATTATTTTGGTTTCATCCTCTTAAAATTTTTCAAATAATATGCATGAAAAATTATGTTTTGGAATTTTTTGAATTAAATTAAATCAATACATCATGGTTTAGTTGTATAATATGGACTAATCCATAATGCATTCCCCAATAGGTGGAACAAAATAGACATAACAAATATAAAAGAGAACGAATACTTGAAAATATGAAGGGACATACAAACTATTCATTTATCACACTCATGAAGAAGTTACACTAGATAAAATGTAAGGGGTGACTACATGGAAACCACCATAACATAAAATGTGTTGTCATGGACAGATGAATCTAGGGTTTAAAAGTAACATTTTCTGAATGTGGTATTAGACCAGGATTCTTTAGATAAATATTGTAAGGGAAATTTGTTTATTAAATTTATTATTGTTTGTTAATTGAATTGATAATATTCATTTAAATTTAATATCTCTTAAAATTTTCATTCTCAACACAAAAAAATTTAATATTCTCAAAAGTAGACTTTAGTTTGAGAATATTATAATTTTGGGAATAATAAAAATAACCTACTATGAATAACCATCAACATTAAAAAGTCACAAATATAGAGTGTTATCTTAATAATTTTAATGATATTAAAATTTCATCAGTATCATTGATGAAAACGAGTGAGGTTCCATAACATTTGGGTCACTCGAACCATAAACTATCTATCAGTACTAGAAGAAAGGGTTTAGTAACAACTAAAAGTTTTATTTATATCACTTTTGTGGCCACCTTAATAACATCAAGTGAATATATTTCTTGGATGTTAATTAAAGGTTTTAGTGACCCCTTGGTAACAGACACTAATATCTAACCCAATTTGATAAATTATAAATAAATAAAAATTAAAATATCATCACTCTAATACAACATATTAGAACCATGTTATAGCCTTGTTGGGAGTAGGGTATTATAGGTGACATCTAGTGTGTGAGTGGGGGTAAGTATATTCAGTGTTTTGCCTCCATGAAAAAAATGGTAGTGGTCGATAGCCACTAGTAGCTGTTGGGGTGGTTCCCCAATTGAGGTTTCCAATGAGGATGACGATAGGTGTAAATCATTGATCGGGGGAACCAATGAGGTTAATGGCGGGGTTAGTGCACTATTCTAGGGTCATAACTATAGGCTACGAGTACTAGACAAGTGAAATAAAGGGTTTTGGTGACAATATCGGAAGTGGATAAAGAAAATATGAAGATATTTTTTTAGTTTTAGTATTCTCATTTAGAGTTCATCTGGTTTTACATATTTTAAATCCATTTTTTATTTTTTTAAAATAATTCATTTATAACTAATTTATATTTTAAAATCAATACCATAATACAAACATACTATACATTAAAATAAAAAATAAACTAACCAAACCCATATTAATCGCCATTCATCTTTTAAATTTTTTAAAAAACACTAATACATCTAAATTAAATAGATCTTAAATTAGATTAATATATTTATAATTTTATATCATTTAGAAATACATATCTAATGAATTATTAATAATTGAATAAATTAGATTAAAATTTATAATTCACTTATAAATACAATATTAATAAAATATAAAAAGAATAAATAAATTTTATAATTTAACTATTACTTAGAAAATTTGGTGAATAAATTATTAACAATTGATTTACTTGTGTTCTAGTACCGTATCCCTAACCATATATTAAAATTAATTATGGTTATATTTCATTTCCCTACACCTAAAATATCTAAATTATGTATTCCCCTAATCTTACTTGTAACACCACATAAATTTAGTTAAAATAATAACAGCCTTGATAACTGGCTTAACATGAAGCACCGAGCACTATGAAAGTTTTGAGATATTATAAAAATATTATTATAACATAACTATTGACTTATCTAGAATGAATGTCTGAAAAAAATTATGATATAAATCCATAATAGTCTTAATCGAAAAAAATTATTGATTAATGATTATGAAATAGGCAAATATGTTTTTATAGAATACATTTTATGATTCAAAATGAATTTTCTTCAAAAATGATTTTTACTGGATTTTATGTGAGAAAATTATAATTAATTTATAAAATTATATAAATTAATTTGTTTTGATATTCATAAAAAATTTAATATAGTCATATCAAAATTATTGTTTTTTGAAATTTAGGGATTTTTCTGAAATGATTGAATTTTCAGTAAATAGTGAAAAATATCGATTATTTAA
This sequence comes from Viscum album, assembly GCA_963277665.1. Lineage (NCBI taxonomy): Eukaryota > Viridiplantae > Streptophyta > Magnoliopsida > Santalales > Viscaceae > Viscum > Viscum album. The sequence goes on along the minus strand of OY728166.1, from coordinate 73,659,177 downwards.
ATACATTCATTTCATTTCATTTAATAGAGTAATTTAAGAGTACAATTATATTTTGTATTTGGACTTAAGGTGACATGTGACCCATTTTATTTTGAATAATCTAATTTATTCCATACGAATCATAAATATTCAATATTTGTATATAGGTTAATTTTTATACATAAAACATATTTGTAGGAAAACTATTTTTCATTATATTGTACACATTTATATTATAATTGATTTATACCAATTATATAAATTGAATCCTGAAAATTTGACTTCATATTTGAAATCGTGAGGTCAAAATATAGTTCACGACTTGGTAGGTGGCTCTCCAATATTTACAACTGGTGTTCCTTGGGCAGCGAATTCAGACAGTTCAACTTCATCCGTAGTGGTGTCAGTCGATATGGATGTTTCCCCATGTAGCGATGCAGACGCCCTTAATTTTTGGTCATAGATTGTTTCGTAGATTCTTTGGGCTTCAACTTTAGATAGATTGGGTTGTTCTAGATGATGTGTTCATATTCATAAAGGGAACAGATCTAATATCGGTAGATCATTTAGAGTAGGTTTCAAACAACTTGGTACATTCTAGATGATGTGATGCATTTTAGTTTTAGTAGGGTGTTAGATCTTCTTTTGACGGTGCTTCTACTTGGTGGATTTGGATGGATTTATCCAAATTTAATGATGGTGTATGTTTTTTATTTCATTCATTTTTCTAAGTTTCTCTATGTTACCTCATATTTTTTCCATGTTTCTCGACATTGCGGTATGGTAGACAGAGTCTGTGGAGGATATGTACTATGCTTAGGCCCAATGACAATGTTTTTGTCGTAGTGTATTTTTAATAGAACATTAAGAGGTGTTCTTTAATGCTGCAACAATGATTTGGTATTGGGGCTATTTTGGTTGGTTGATAGGTCTGGTTTGGAAATGGTGTTGGTGATGCTTTGGTATTGGTGTAGGTGCTATAAGATTGATTTGGTACGGGTACTGGTGTTGGTGATGGTTTGGTTGTATGATATGATATTTGGTTGATAGGATGGTTTAGTATTTGGTACTAGTGCTAGTTTGGTTTGGTTTGTTGATGGGTCACAATATTGAATAGTTTGTTTTTAGGTATATGTGTAAAACATGGTGTGTGTTTGAATGGTGATTTCAGGTAGCAGGCTGTTGGTAGAGGTTCTCAGCCCGGTGATGTGATCTTACCCTACCTTGGAAACCTTTGTGATGTTCATCTCTAGTTTCTAAAGTTTCTTCAGTGATGTGCTTTTCATATTCTCTTGTCTCTTTTTAGATGCACGTTTTGGTTTCTCCAACTGTCCCTATGATGCGCTTTGGTCCGCTCTATCCCCCTTTTCCTATTTCTTAGTGTACTGAGATTTTCATTGGTGTTGGTCATATTTTTTTGTGTTCGGATTAATAGGCATTAGTGGCAGTTTGGACACTGTGGTTGTGGTCTTCAACCTTATGATGCACTCTTACGCTACTCCGGAGGCCTATGTGATGCACGTCTATCATTTCCCCAATTGCCTATGTCACTTACTTTTTAGTTGATCCAGTTGCGTCTACTAAGTGAATTGTGGTTTCTCCAGTTGAATGTATAATGGGCATCAGGTTTCTATGATGAATTTATCTTTCACTGGTTTTGATCAAGATTTTCCAGATGGTGATACTACAGTTTGTGTGATGACGATGACAATAATGCGCTTTCACAGGCAATTCACCCTACTTTTATTTTATTGGTTCTATGCTCTGGTTCTAGGAATCCTCCATTCTCTCTGAGGTGGAGTAACATGGTGGCCCTCCGGATCCTTTTGTACATGACATTGAGTGGCCGTTCCAGAAAATAGATAGTGATTCTTGGTTTTTGACTTTTTGATTACCTTTTTGGTTTGAAATTTGGAAAGTTCTCAGTGATTGTTTTTTGAAATCTATATTGGGACGGTTTGGAAGTATTTTTTTTGGGTTTTTTTTGTATTTAATGGTGAAAGAGAATCCAACCCTCTACATGTATCAGCTCCAGATGAGGATTCAGAGCATGAAGCATTTATCAGGCATGGTAATTTGGACTTGAATGAATGAGAATATATGGAATTTCCATTGGTACCAGGATCATGCACCCCTATGCAGGATAGCTTAATAAATATTCATGTGAGGTGGTGGCTTGACCTAACTATATAGTCACTAGGGAGGGTATGTTCCTAGAAGTCTTGTTATGGTTTTATTATTCTATGATTTTACATTTGGTATCCCACTTGTTCCTCAAAATTAATTTTGAAATAAAAATTTAACTTTTAGTAATGAGGTTAAATTTTTTTAAATATATCCCACTTAATTTTCATCATTTTGAATACTAAACATAATAAAAATATTCATTACCATGGTAAAGGTAAAAATGGGTTAATTTGGGTTAAAACCACATGATAAGGTATCCAAATATACCCAAAACTTTTATTTATAAAATTTATTGGCCAAATTTTACAATAGTAATCCTGAATTCTAATATATAGCATTTTCATGTCATTTTACCATGATAGTGATATTTATATTATCAAATGTAAAAAATTAAAACAATTTCACTCCCATAACTTTAATATTTATAAAAATTTTAAACAGCTATAAAATGTGGATAATTTATTTTGTAAATATTTATTTTAAAGATATATTAATTTTTTTTATCATGGTATCTTTTTTTAAAATATTAACGGAATATTTACATTAAATACTTACATAATGATAATTGTGTAACTATAAAATCATTTGAAATATCAGGTAAATTGTTTTAAAAAACAATAAATTTTATTTTTTGGGTGAGTTATGTTGGGAAAAAGTTAGATGGGGATGGAATTAAAAAGAGTTTGTTCATGAATAATGATGTATTTTATTATATAAGAGGATAAATATTTTCACTTTGTAGAATTCTTTGCAATTATGTTGATTCTTAGCTGAAAGGTATTTTAAATGTATCATGTGTTGATTGGTGAACTTTTGATGCAAGCCTGATGAAGGAATGATGGAGTAAAAGTGTTTCCAATCATTTTTTGGTTTGATTGGAAAGAAGTATGGTGCAGGAAGATGGGAAAGTTACAATAAATTCCTCATAAAATCAAACGATTCTAATGATGATCAATCAATGGTTAAATATCATGATAGATAAAGTTCGTGATAAAAGAAGATGACCAAAAGGTAGTTTTGTTGGTGTTGTCGAAGTATATTTTTGAGGTGGTGTAAATAGTGTTTTCCAAAATTTTGGTTCTTAAATTTCAAGGTTTGTTATTTTGGAAATGGAAGAGTTTTTTTTCAAAGGAGTTTTTAGAGTTCAGTGCTCATACAATAAAGGATATTTTATTGAAAAAATTATATGTCTGTGGAGTAGTGAAAGAAAATTGGCAAAGTAAGGTTTTTATATAGAATGGTAAGTGGACCACATAGGGAAAATGGTTCGCGAGAGGATCACAATTCACAGAAGGCATTAAGTTCACAACTAAGTCCTTCTTTTAGGGAATAGAGGTAGTGATGTATTCGTAGTTAGAATCATCCACCATAATAGAAGAATGACATTACGTGGATAATATGTGGACCATGTAGGGATGAGTGGTTCATGAGGGAAGCACTGTCTGCGAAGAAGGTTGTTCCACATTTTAAATTTGGGTAAATTGGATTTGCTGGATCTATAAATGTTTTTTCTATATAAAGGATCATAATACATTATGATGTTAGGTTGATTTTCATATGATAACATCTTCACTTCGATGAATATTTTTTCTATGTTCAAGAGAATTTTCATGGGATAGTTCTATGAAGGAAAAAAATTCATAGAGGAAAGATTTTTTGAATCAAAAAGTTATACCTCAAATAAGAGATGGGTCACGGAAAAGGAGAGGGTTTGTAGAAGAAGAAATAGTTTGAATAATATGAGACAGTTTGTGGATGCAGAGGTAATCTGTGAAGGAAAAATCATTCTGAAGAAGGAATGGTAGGTCATGAAAAAAGTTCGTTCACAGAATAGGGGCAGTAAGCTGAGCATCAGTGGTATGTAAAGCATTTTCCATCAGAGAAGTATAAGAAATTTGAATAATATAAGGCTATCTATGAATCAATCACGCGACACAGATCAAATCAGTTTTCTGAGGATACAGAAAGTACACGAAGGAGGCATGATTGTTTATAGAGGACTCAAGGATGTTTCTATTAGCTTCTTGGGTAGGAAAGAGAAGAATTGTTTTGAAATATAAAACTCATGAAAGCATACCAAGAATCACCACAACATCATTTTGCTCCATTTTTGTTTCTATACGAAGCTCACACACACACACACTAATGGATTGTTTTGAATGTGTTACACATGTGTAAGGGGAGACCCCACTCATTGTATTCCATGTGAAAGGATTTTTTTATAGTGGATTGTGTAGTATTGGATTGTTTCCCAGCCATTGCAAGAATGTAACTACTTGTTTTGTGTAGTAAACATAGTAAATTCTTATGTTCTAGTGTATGTGTGTCTATATTTTGTTCAGTAGGGAATGTAATCTTTAATCAGAGGATAATTCTTTTTCATAAGGAAACATAAAAGAAAAAGATATTACTGATTCACCCCCTCCCCCAATTAGGGATATATGAATCAGGACTAGGAAACTTCAATTTAAAGTGTATTATTAATTTTATAGAATAATATAAAAAATTAGGTATGTTTAAAATTATTATATTCTAATTTAAGCTTTTTTTCATGGTGTCTTTAATATAAAATTAAATTTATAGTGTCAAAAATAAAATTAATGATATTTTGTGTCAAAATTGTATTTTAGGATATTATTTGAAAATCAAATTAATCATCATAAATGATATGTAGGATTATAAATGTTCTAAATTTTCATCCCTTGTCCATTTATGTTTTAATTTTTAATTTTTAATCTAAATTTCAACCATTTATTAGTGAAGAAGTAGTTTCCATGGTTAATGATAAAGTTGGTCAACTAAGGGGTGAAATGAAATGATAAGATTTAAAACAAGACATAAAACTATCAACATGTTATTGATTTTTGGGATTTAAACCAATTAAATATTATATTTAAATTTATTACTATTTGAAATAAAATTACTAGAGAATTAATTTATTGTATTTTAATCTTTTATGAATTTCCATGAGTGTCCCTATCCTCAATTATATAAGGCCACCCCAAAATTTTCTTATATACACCACATTGGTGCATCCATCTCAACCAAAAACAAATCCTATTATCTTAAAAAATTCCATTGTCATGAATTAGTGGTTTTAATACTATTAAAATACTCTTAAAAGGGTCTTTAATGAGGGATCTAAAAGAAGCCTATCTAAGAATATTTTATCTTCACTCCAATCCCATGTCAACATTTTTTTCCAACAACTACTTTAATATATTATAATACTAGTACTTGCCCATGAATTCGCATAGTGATATAACAAAATTCTTAGATTATATGTTCACACGTTGATATGGTTCAACGATTTTTTTAGAAATATTATACTATATTTCAATGTTAATAATGAACAAAAATATTCAATATTTTGAAATAAAAAATTAATTATACTTACTATTATCATAAAATTAGAAAAAATATAGAAACCTTATTTTGATAGTAGATTAAATTTTAGATAAAAAAATTTGAAAAAATGTAGAAGAATGTATCAGAAATAAAAAATGATTTTCAGTATAGATATTTGAATTAAATGAATGTAAAGAACATTGAAATTGAAATTTGAAATTATGATAATTATTATAAATGATGATGTAATTGAGAACATACAAATGTAAACAACAAAAAATGGAAGAAATGATTAAATGGAAATAAATATTATGTTATAGTAATAACACAATGCATACCGTAATGCATACAATAGTCATGTCACATTGTAATGTATACTGCTAAAATAAGAACATAAATGAATTTTTATATTCAAAAATAAATAAAATTATGAAGCTGCATTGAGGATAAGTGCATATAGAATAAGGTGGCAGTCTACACCACGTCGTTGAGGACTGTCTGCAAGATGCTCGAGGCTTTAAATACCGTGGTGTTATGGATCGAGGCTCTAGGATTCTGGGTCTATAATCAAGACATTTCCAGGTACCGTAAGCTCAAAGAGGAGCTGATGGGGATGATTAAGGGGAGGGGGAGCGGCGTCATGGGTGGTGGTGAGGAGGTGGTGTGGATGGAAGAAGATGGAAGGCTGGAGGATGCACCAGAGGGTTTTCCAAGATTGGGAGGTCTGGCCTTATGTGAGTGGTGTGGGGGCGTCGAGTTTTTAGCCCTATTATAGAAACTAATATTGCACATTTCATTTATTGTAAATTATTTCAAACTATATTTTTCACGGGATTGTGTTTTTGAGAAGAATATGAAAACACATATAATTACATACAAAAATGAACCTATTTTCTATATGCATTTTCTGGCTGCAGCCCCAACCTCACCTACATCCATTCTTGCCTCGTTCTCAGTTGTCAGTTGGATACCCTCCTCCTCCTTGGGAAGTAACCCCATGCTACCCTGGAAAGAAAAACAATTCATCTATTACCAACATGTTTTTCACTCAGTCAAGCACATCATCTTATTCTATGTGAGATGGCCACACCTTAGCTACAATATAACTCAATTCCATCAAGACCAAACAATAGTGTTCCTATCATAGGCCATTTGAATAATCATATGGAACCACCACAATAGCACAGAAACCTGTAAGACAATAAAAGACGAAAATAATGCTTCCTTTTGATTATGCCCATATAAAAGCGTTTTATTATAAACCTCAAAATTACTTATTTGAATGATTTATTTAAAAAAATGGTTAATGAAGGAAATTATATTAAATTTGTTTCTAATAATAAGGGTTTCAATATAGTATAGAACATATTATGTACCTAATCAGGTCTGAGCCTCACCGAAAATCTAGTTTAAGATGTCGTGTAAACATATAGAATGTATATTATATATCAAATCTTTCTTGATTGAATTCATGTTCTAAATTTCTCTACAAATAGTAATATAAGTAAAATTGGAGACGTAATTCATAACTAAAATGAGATATAATTGAATGTACATAAAATGAACATTCATTTTAGTAAAAATGGTTGCATCTTTTACTAAATTCACCAACCAATCTATTTGATGGGGAGGTTACCAATGGTGAAACTAATTATTTTTCACATTGACTCTCTTATTGTTATTGAATAGTTTTGATAATAACCTCTATTATATGGAATTATGCAGCAATCATTATATCACAATATCTCCCTGCAGTTCCAAAAATTATTTCAAACCTGTTTATATATTGATATTGTTTTCCATTTGGCACACCAAAAACAATAGAAACCACATTATAGATATCTATGTCTACATCCATTACATGAGTTGTAAATTGAAAATGTATATAGAATCAGGAGACTATATCTATTGTAGAGATGTAGAATATCATTGATTAGTAATCTGGAAAAATCCAAATGAATGACTCTATTTCCAAGAAGTCAACGTAGTGAATCAACTAAGAAATCTTGATAGGCTATGATAGATTAGAAAATAAAAATATATATGATATAAGTGAAGAACCAGGGGAAAAAATTTCATTTCCAATTGGCACACCAACAACAATAGAAACCATAATATAGATATATATGTCTATATCCATTAAATGAGTAGTAAATTGACGGGAAGAGGAAACTAAATAGAGGGATATAAATTTAGCAAGTGAAAATCCATAGTGAGTTGAGCAATATATATATATATATATATATATATATATTTCCATTATTAGGAAAAACATGAACAAATAAAGTAGCATGTATATAAGGTTATTCACCATGAAAATCTTGGAACAGACTTTTCTATACAAAAATGTTAAAAAATTAGAATAACATACTGAATTTGGAGAATAAAAAATATGAATCTTTACATAAAATAAATATTTACAATCAAATACCAAAATAACATAACTTTTAGTAGGGGATATCAAACCATTAAAACCAATGTCACCAAACTTCCCCTGGCATAACACATTTCATAAGGAAGAATTTTTTTCCAGACCCTAAAATTGTTGCACACATATTTGGGAACAAAATGAAGTAGAAGGGTGAAAATTTATACATATTTAGGAGAGAATACCTGTTGCAGAGATTTAGAATATCATTGTTTCAAAATATGGATAAATCAAAATGAATGACTGTATTTCCAGGAATTAATTGCAGAGAATAAACTAAGAAATATAGATACATTATTATAGATTAGAAAAGAAAAATATATATGAAATATGTGAAGAACCAGAGGAAAGAAATTTTCATTTACAGAACATGAACATGATTCGAAAAAATAAGAGACCTTTGGAAAAACCTTAGTCCACTACAAATAGAATCCCTGATGATAACATAGTGAGCATAAATAAATGGAAAATTAATCAATCAACAGTTGAGAGTAGAGTATATCTGGGTAAATGTAGGGATACCTCCAATATTGGCGACTCAATTCCCAAGAAGAACCTGTCTCACAGGAATTGATTGATATCGTTCAATTGATGATAAATGGAGTCATCGTAGGAGACACAGAGAGCTCAAATTCAGCTGCATATACATTCGATGGTAATAATGCAATGAAAAACAATGAATAGAATTTCAATCAATCAACATTTAAGAGTTTAGAAGGTTTTTTTAAATGCACGGTTACCATCAACAGAAGCCCACTAGATCTCTATTTCATGGGAAGAGTAGTGATGATTTTTGAAGGATCAATAAACAAAAAAATCATAATATTGGAAGCACAAAAAAAGTGAAAATATGTACAATATAATATTTTCCAGGAATTTTAATGCAGCCAAGAAAAACAAAGATAAAACACTAAGTTAATGATCCCATGTTTCAATGGGCTACATCAACTGAAAAAATCATTTGAAAATAAGTAACATATGGATGTTTTAGAGAAATAGGCATAAATATTTTCAAATAAAAATTATATATATATATATAATCTAAAAAACTTTTTAGAAACCATATATGTATATATGTATGTTCGGTAAGTATAGATGTAGGGCATGTTTATGTTTTAAAAGCATTGCACTATGTGTCTATCATGTGCGCGCGTGTGTGTCATGTGTGTGTGCGTGTGGAGATTATGTAGGTCATGATGAATTAGTTCATGTTTGGTAACACAATTTTAAATATCCCAAAAAACCCCAAATGGAAAAATGAAATCATGGATTTATAAAAAGAATTTCCTCCAATATTTTTTCTCCTTTAAGGCTTAGTTTTCGATCATGAAGATCATGCTTAAGGAAAATTACAATTTGAAATGAACTATCGTAATATTTCAAATGACCTGAAAAATCAGTTCATTTTTTTTCAAATAACAAAAAAAAAAGAAATGTCATTAAAGGTAATAAGGATTCATTTTTCATGTAAGCAAGATTTGGTGGTGTTGTTACCATCAGGTTTTGCAGATATCATTTTGGAACCAGTTGACCATATAATATAAGACACACTGACTATTCTCTATACATACACAAAAGATGTATTAGATAAATTGTTTTGAATATATATGTAAATAATTTAATATGAATTTAAAAAGAAATTATAAAAGAGAATATCTCAAGGATTTAGTGAATGACCAACCCTAGAAGCTCCCCTATGAAGAACTTGAGTATCTGCTTGAGTTGTGATCAGATTATCTCACAGCTCCCATATCATTTTATTTGATCAATTCTGGGTAGCACAGTTGTCCTTAGGCTAGAAAGGCAGATCCCCTCCAAATTCAGAGTACCGTTCAATAGATAGAAGAGAGATGAGGAAATGGAATGATATATGAATTAAAATCACTAAGGAAATACAAATTTATGACAATTTCATCTTCTCATGAACCTGAAAGACTATTAATGTACCACCCACTCTAGGGGTTCAGGAAAAGGAGGACTGGTGGCAGGATAGACAATTTGAAGAGCAGAGCGGGGGAGAAGATTTGGGGGGGGGGGTGGAGGTGAATCCTGAGAGCAAGCACGGGGGGATTAGGTTGGGGATTCAGTATGGGGAATACATGGATTATTGGGTTCCTTATACCATGGAGGATTGTAGGAGGGGAATGTGGAAGGAAGGGATACCTAAGACTAGTATATTTAGTATATTCCACTCACCATAGACATAAGGCCTGATTCTGAGATTAACGTATAGACATGCTTGCTTCACCAGGTTGACAAATCTGAGCAAATCATATATCCCTTCGAAATAGTACTGTACCCAAGGAAAAAAAATTTGAACCAATTATTATATATATATATATATATATATCAAAAAGTACATGAAACACTTATTTTTTAGAAGATACAATAGAATAATATATCAAACAAATATTGATGTCAAACAAAAAAAATAAGAAATGAAACATTATGAATATGGAAATAGAAATAATAAGGAGAAATAATTACATTCAATATTTGATATTGTTACATTGAAAAGCATGAGATATTGATAAATATACATGAATCAAAGAAGACATGTAAATTCATTGATTTAAGACATTCACTGATACAATGAACCTACAACCTAGAGCTCTCAACCGCTTTTGAAGACCTGAAAAAATGAAATTGAATTAAAAAATATATTTGAAGGTAAATTGAATCTTGTTGTAGTGTGAGAACCAATATCACCATTCAATTATACTTCGATGCCATATAAATAATAAGTACTTGTAGAATATGAAAACGAACATAAGTGCATGCATTTTAAAAAATTAAAATATTTCCATACTATATGAATGCAGTCATTACAACTTTGGTTTGATGGGTGATCTTCATTGTTCATCTCATGAAAATAAATTTGTTGTTCGAACCAAGTGAGTAGATGATATAAATTTAAAAACCCAACATGAAAAATGAAAGCACTAGAAAAGAAATTCATGACAAATATGAAAAGTCAATTCAGAGAATAACCATAGTATTCCCATCGCATGTACGATGTATATATGAAAAATAGTTAATTTAAGAGAAATTTTACTATAGGAAATGAATAGAAAACTATCCTCAGTATTCTCATCACATGTACGATGAATGAATGTCTATTTGTTAATATAAAAACAATATAAAATAATAAATGTATGGGATTATTTAGTATTTTAAGAGATGTTATGAGGAAAGGTATGATGATAATACATGAATAGAATAAATAGTTATTAGGAATAAGAATATTTACCGATGGTTAGTCAACGAATTCGAAAACTCACAATATCTCAATTACTGAGCGGTGGTGTGGAGGAGGTCAACACGTGGACAACATTGGTGAAAATGGGAAATATTGTTGACTAGAAGGAATGTATAGGAGGTTTCCACCTGAAATAAAAGATAAATCACTAATTTATAACAATAAAAGTGTACTAATATTATAAGAATCAAACAATAATTATGTACCAAAAATTTAGAGTATTAAAAACATTCATAGATTAAAAATTTAATCAAAAATTTTATTTTTCAATGTATCCAAACCATTCACAAATATTCTACCACATACTAATATTTAAAAATTAGAGTGAAACCTGATTCAGAAATCCACTTAACTTGTTATATCTTTCATGTTTTTAGCCTTCCTAAAATTTGAAAACCACATCAAGATAGGGAATTGAAGAATTAATGAAAGGAAAGATGCAAACCATAGACATCATTTGCAACGCCTAAAGTAATTTGTAATTATTTGTTCGAACCATGTGAGCAGATAATAGAATGTATAAATTAGAACATGATAAATGAATGCACTGGTAAATAAATTTATGAATACTATGAAATGATAATTTAGAGAATAATATGCAGTTGAATTGCATGAATCAATGAAAAGAATGAAAGATCCATTAACATTATCATTAGTAGTTTTAGTGTTTACAATATAAAATATTGTTAGCACTAAAAAACACATATGAAACATAGTTAAATTAAGGGAAATGAAATTATAGGAAATGAATAGAATCCCAACCTTAGTATTCTCATCGCTCGTACATTGAAATAATAATCTATATGGAAATTAAAAAACAATATAAAATAAGAAATTTATGGGATTAGTTAGTACTATAAAACAATTTATGAAGAATGGTATAATGAAAATACATGAATAGAATAAAGAGTTTTCCGAAATAATAATATTTACTAGTCATTAGTCAAACAATTCAAAAACTAACAATATCTCAACAGTTGAGAGCTCATGTGGAGGAGGCAAAAATGTGAACAACATTGGAGAACATGGGAAATATTGTTGATAGGATGGAATGTATAGAAGGTGTCCACCTGAAATGATAGAGGAACCACCATTTTATAACCATAAATACGTAAAAAAAATTAAGAGCATTAAACCATATATATGTATAAAATTTAAGAGCATCAATGACAAGCTAGTTTTTGATAGATCGTATTAAAAAAAGAGTGGTAGAATCTCACAGCTATAGTGAAATTTGGTATCAATACAGTAAAAGGAAAAAACATTAAAGTGAAACAGATAGAAAGTCCACTATGAAGGTAATCAGAGTAATTTATAAAAACATCAATGATAACTAATTATAATCTTCATAAAAAATAGTGGATAACTTGTGTATTGAATGAAATATGTTAGGAATACCTAAACTACAAGAAGCTCTCATATAGAAGAAAAAAATTCAATATCTACAATGGAACAAATTATAGATTACGATAGATTGTCAGAGCAGAAGAAGCATAGGTTGTAAACGGTGAAACAATATAGGATATGCATTGTAAAATTGGATGTGAATGAAATATGAAACCCAAATTATTAAATCTATAACAGAATGGAAAATGTTTCTAGGAAATGAGGAGAATAATTCACAATCTTATGAGAATGTACATGTTTCTAGATCTGTAAGCTCTTTGAATATGGTTTCAGTGATCATAAAGGGCTTTAGGGATTGAGCAGTAATCAGAGGTAAGGATGGAGAAGAATTTCTTCAGTAGTAACCCAAATGTAGTGCAAAAACAATTATGTGTTGGTGGTTGAAGCTGAAGGACCTTTTGGAGGTGAGCATGTAAGAATAGATGTTCCCCAATTACTGAACAATGTTGGTAGAATCATGAGAATAAGAAGGTTGAAGAATTAGGAGTAGTCTGAAGAAAGGTTGGAAGAATCAATTCTTTCATGTAACATGAAAATCATGGAACGTAGAAGAGGTGCAGGTGGTCGAAAATTAAACAGTAGTCAGAGGATAGGTTATGAGACGGAGAAACTGCAAACGAAAATCCATGTTGCATAATGATCCTGAAGAAGAGGTATGGTGAAACCATGATAAGTAGTGAGATAGAGTCGGAGGTTGACAGACAATAGGGAAACTAGAAGGAGGATGACCCCGGCATCAGTATTTCACCGGAACCCTAGGTCATGAAGAGCTAAATCTCAAATGCGAGATAGAGAAAGAAAATGGTGGAGGGTAAAGTATAAACTGGTATAAGGAAGACGTTTGGATGGAGGTTGACCGAGTGCATATTTTCCATGAAATATAGGACAATGGAGGATGATTTAGGTGAGGGGAGTGTAGGTTGAGGCGTACAATAATTCAGAGAGAGCGTGATACATAGGCAGAGAAATTAAGAGTTACCGCATAGAAGAGGGATACACGGAGATATGTAGAAATGACACGTAAGGGGAAAATGGGGTGGAGGCCTGGTATTTTGACATAAGGAAATGGGGAAAATCTATGATTAGCATATATATATATTTTCATAAAATAAGAACCTCAACATACGAAATGTAAATAAATGTTATTTTTATTTTTAAACCACAAATATTCACTATATTTTCCATATAAAGGGATGTGAAAGTTTCACTCATGGATATATACAGCTTACCATCTCCACGTAGATATATAATTAATTTCCCATCCCAAAATTTCATGGATGGTTATTAATATGGTTTTAATGTTTATATATTATATTTATGATGCATGGGGATCTCGGGAGATCTTTTCTCTTGGGAGTGACCCTGGATTTTCTTATGATATTTTCCTCTTTACTAGTCATCTTTCACTTTGATTATTATCACATATCATCACCTCTATTGCAGCCCAACATCTTGTTTGGATTTATATGGTCTTGGGGTTTTAGTCATTTATGATGGTGTGTGGGATCAAGTCTGGTATCTTTCTTATCTAATGCAGATGGGTTGAAGTTTCCCAATAGGAGGATGTTGGAAGCTCTTGTAGCACAAGGTCTCTAGATCTGGCCGTTGGTGGCTCTAGGGGTGCGAGGTATCCATATTTGGTCACTAGCGATTACATGTGCTTCTTTCTCCTCTCGATCTTGCTTTTGGTCCATCTGTCTAGGCTGGTGGTTGGTTTGTTTGTGGAAAATTAGTGATGAAATGTTGCACATGTGGCTCCAAGTTTCCTCAAATTGGTGTTGGCTACAATGACACTAAGCATTGGGGTCAGAATATAGTTTTTTGATATGCACTATGGTTCTTATTTAAGAGGACTCTTTCCCAGTGGTGCATCATCATGCAGAATGGTAGCCAATAGAGTATTGATGGTTCTTAATGGATTGAATGATGTTTTCACCTACGGGTTCACCTAGTATTGATGAGGTCTTTTTGCCCACTATTTTTCAGTTTTTATCTTCTCTGATTTGTGGTTCATGGAAAAGATGGGTTATGACGAATCACAAGTTCTACTACACGAAGATGGATCAACAATGGAACGTTGTGTGGATGCTTGTGATGGGCCAATCTCCAACGTAGCAGGGTTATGTGTTCAGGGAATTTCATCTTTCTTGCAATGTGGGATGGGGATGACTATTGATGCCACTTCTCTAGGAGTATTGTTAACATCTACAATGAAGGAGGCCACGTGGGGGGGGGACATCTCTGGGCGAGGTTGGTTAGTGTGAACTTTGGTTAAACTCTCATTCGGATCTGTCTTGGATGACTAGGTGACTGTGCTATTTCATGGTGGTTCCCGAGAACTTTGATTGTCTTATGTTTTCATGGATTTGGGATTTTTTTTATAATGGTATTTTATTTTCCCTTTTATTTTGTCCCTCTGGGTTTCTGAGCCACAAAATATTGAGGATATTAGCCTATGGGCCTATGGGTTTGTAATGGGTTTTCCCTTATCTAGTTGAAAAGAGGATCCTTATTGCTTTCTCAATTTTTAATTTCGGGGATTTACCACAAAATATCATTTACATTTATGATGTAATAATTCTTCCATAATTATAATACTATCTATACCTTCTAACCTTCTTAATTTGTTGGAAAATGACAATGTTTCTCATGCATACGTGTGGACCCCTGTCTCCACGAAGGGATGTGATTACATTATAATTTCTTCAGTATATGTATGATAATAAGGATTTATTTAATGAATATATATATGATATATATGACTTTTAATTAATCTAAAATGGTTTATTATTTTCTACATTACTTTCACTATATCTATTGAAAAGATAAAACAATGGTCATGCGTACATATGGCCTATCATCTCCATAGATAACGTAAAGAATTTTTATACCTCTACCTTTTATGTATGATTATAAATAAGTATATATTGAATTTATATGATTTTTATATCTATAATAACAATGTGAATATGATTTAATCATGAATAAAATACAAGAAACAGAACTACTAAACCAAAATTCTGATGAAAAACAAAACCAGCGACACCAAGGAATTCTAATTTTGATAAGGAATTATTATTAAATGGATGTTAAAATTTTATAAGTGGAACATATATGATATTTTGTTTATTTAAATTATTTTATTATTAATTAAAAATAAAAATAAATTTATTTATTTATGATTTTAGATCACTTTTAAAGAAAGGTGAAACTGAGATAAGGGTTTTTCATCTCAAAGTGTCTTCTTTGAAACATATGTTATGTTATATAGTTATATTATTTCATTAGGTTTATATATTAATCATGTCACATTTTATATCATGATTCCCATTATTTTCTTGAAATTAAATGTTTATTTTGATGATATTCTTTCAAGGTTTATATTATTCAAAATCTACAAAAGAGATAATTAATTAATGTTACAATTTCATTGTATGTCTAAATTGTTTATAAATAATTTTCAAATTGTGAAATTTTATTATATATCCCCCAATAATTCCCTAAACTTTATTATAGTATTATTATTTTTATATATTACATGTTTTTTAACCATTTTTCTATGTTTAATATCCTAAGAGACTAACATATACTCTTTATGAAAATGTTACAATATTTATATATTTCGTAATTTTTTTCTTCAATGTCCATTTTTTCTAGAATTTATTTCAGGAATGATTTTAATATTCACCTTAGAGTTTTTAATGCTGGTTTTACCCATGTATATATATTTTTCATAATATTTGAAAATGGAATCTTCCTTTCATTAACTAATGTATCACTTTAAACGTTTTACCAAAAAAATGAAATTTATCATCATTTTAACGCACATAGAAGGAACATAAATGCCACCCATCATGAATATTCAATACATTAATTTTTATTTTATAAGTTTCTTTGGTTCTTTTAAAATAAATATTTTTACTAGATATTTATAGTTGTTTTTTATTTTTAAAAAGTGACTTAAAATTAAAAGGGTATTTTTATCAAGAATTATTTAAAATATATTTTATAGAAAAATTAACATAATAGGATTCCCTCTAATTTTATAATTTATAATGTATATGATCGAATGATATTGTCTCATATAATTGTTTGGATGGATTTTCATGATAATAATTTAAGGATGATTCTACAAAAACCATTTATTTCCCATTGGTTAATTAAGTTATGAAACATATTTCTTTTCTATGGGGTATGCTATGATGAAATGATGAAATTATTATGAATCTAATTTACTTTTCAATAGATATGACATGATGACTATTTTATGATATTGTAGCACAAATATATATTATTTTAATTATTTTATGGGTAGTCTTGTAATTATATAACCCTTTAATGCATTGGATAATGATGAATATCTCATGAGATAATAAGGACTGGAATTGAGAGTGAACATTATTCGGTAATGGTATATATCCACTATGATAATCTTGGGAGAGAAAATAAAATTAGGATATGATGGTGTGGAGTGTTTACCCAATTTACTATGATAGACTTTGTTGTGATACTTGAATACTAAGGAAATGATTTTCAATGCTTATGTGAATTCCATAAACCTGTGTATTAAAAAAATTATGCTTTCATTGTTCATATTATTTGATTCTTTTTTGATTCATGTCTCATTAACTACTATGATTTTTTCCATGACTCAAGAATATGATCAATGATATGCATAACATGGTTTTTAAATGTTATGATCATGTTATCATACCCTTATACTCATGTGATGTTCAAATGATCATTGAAATTTCTCTTCTTTACCCTTACTGAGTAGTGGATCTCCCCATTTGTAATATCTCCTTTTCCCAGGTTTTAATGATAATTTTAGAACTATTTACTTTCTAATATGGGTGATAGATATAAAAAAATAATTGTGATATGATGTATATATATTTTTTAACATGTTTATTTATGTATACAGATTTAAAATGATACTAATACTATAAAATTCTCCATTGGATCATAATTTTATTTAATGAATATTCAGTTATTAAGATATAATATCTATGTATGTAAAGTTTTGGTTGATATTATTAGTATTATAGAATGGTTTTGTTACCTTTACAAACTATGATGAGAAAAATTAGGGAGAATCATTATGATAATATGAATTATAAGATAATGTCCCAATATATTTTAATGACCCAAACTTCTCATACATAAATATTTCATCTTAATATATGATTATTTATTTAAAAACATAATGATACAAGAAAAAAATAATTTAGTTTTAGTTCTTATTGAAATGTGGACACATAAAAAACTAGTCAATAAGTGATCTACATCATCTCCCACTATTTTATTCATAACTATAAACATTATTTTACATATCATACATAATACCTTTCAGCATAACCTGGGGGAATAAAACATAAGATATAGTAAGTTCATACGCTTTTTAATGGTAAATAAGGGATATGTAAACATATCATGAGAATAAGGGCATGCGAAAATGATAATAACATATTAAACGATAACTCGTATTTCATTGATCATAATTATGAGTAATGTATTAAATCCTATAGTTCGTAAGTCATGAATCATTATGGAATCAAAAGAACACAAACCATGAGAACATACCAATATTATAAGGAATAGATTGATGGAATATACATATTAATATAAAATAATTTCCTTAGTATTAAAGGATTATTTCCAAAAATATCATAATGGAATGGGTTCAGTCCACAAACCCTCATAGTAGTCTTGGTTCTCTCCCAAGAAAATCATTGTGAAAAAAGGCCTATAATGAACCGACTTCAGTAATAATTGTTGATCAGTTAATCTCATAAGATATAAATATTTACATAATACATTCAAGGGAAATATAGGACACACCCATCATATAATGATAATCATATATATGTGTGAGACAAGTTAATAAATCATTAATCATATAAAAAATAATGAAAATTATTGGGTATCATAAGAATTTCATCACAACATAAACTGTGGGAAAAATAGGTTTCCTAACCACTTAATAATTTCATTAAAGTATAACCATAAAAAAGGAAGCAGATTTCATAATAATTTTATCATGATATAACATGTGGAATAGATATGGGTTATATAGATATATTTCCATCATAAATATTATCCTTATCGGAAAAGAATAAGAATGGTATACTTGGATCATATCCCCAGTAAATCCTAAGTAACCTCAATGTATGTTATCTTAGATGGAAAATAATTTTGAAATTTCATTTGGAAATTTTATTGAGGAAAATAGTGTTTCCAATTTTAAAAACACTTTTAATTTTTTTAAAAAAAACAAACAATTTTCATATTCTGTTTTTAAAGAATTAACCTTGTAAAATTATAAAACAATATTTTTAAATGATTTCAAAAATTTCTTATAAAAAATAACCTTTCAATTTTTAAAATAAGTTTTTAAAAATAAATATTTATAAAACATTCTGGAAATCATTTTTGTTGAAAATATTCTTTGAAACATATAATTTAATCATTAAAATAAAGAGCTGGTTCTGAGGGAATGGAATACCATTAATTCCATACACATTAAAATATATATTCCTTTCACATTTTTTGTAAAATTTAAATGAAAATGGTTTTTTGAAAACGACATGAATATTCATTTTCAAACATTTTTAAATGGTATATATGGTTAAAAATTAATTTAATAAATCATATAAAGAATTCTAAAAACATTTATGATTTTTTTTGGAAATGATGGCTTTGGAAGGAAAATAGTTTTTGAGGAAAAGATAAATAATGTAGATTTTTCAAAAAATTATACTGTAGAACATGTGATTATATATATAGGGGAAATGGAATTGATAAAATTTTTCTCAGAAAATATTTAGAGGATAAGAAAATTCATGTGTTTTTTTGGGATATATAACATAATATTTCATCACTACAAACAAAATCATAAATAATCTCTATAAACGATGGGATTTTATAATAAAATAGATAACACATTTTTATCATTTAATTAAAAAAATCATGAAAGAAAAAAATTAAATAAAATATATAATATCACAATAATAAATAAATTAATTACATAGCATGTCCAATGGGATGTATATACACCTCATAAAGTAAGATATGTAATGAACATATCATATATCTGAAAGAAGGAATACTATGATTAGAATCTCTCTCCAATTTAGAAATATTTTAAATCATTATCCCCAATAATGGATAATGTTAAATAAAACATCAAATATCTTGAAAATAAAGAGATTATTGATATAACATGTCTTGAACCATCCAAATGGGGCCAGAGACACAATTACCCCAAGCCTCCCTCTAATAGGCCAGGTGATGGATTCCAGAACTCTGTTGTTATATCGCACACATGAGAAGCATTATCTTAATGTACTCATACACAAGAGCGTGTCTCGAAGCACATAAAATGATGAAATGTAAAAAAAATAACCATTCATGAATACATCTAAAATCCCAACATTTGTATACAACTACAAAGTACTAGAAAGAAATGTTCTAAATACAAGATCAACCAAAGATACTAAAAGCATGTCCAACCTACGAGGTATGAGTGGAATGATATCAATTTAACCAAAGGGGAGAAACCTTAATCTATCTAGCTCTTGATTCTCAACCTAGTCATGGCCACTCTAGGATTCTATAAAATTTTTTCTCATCAATATAATATTGGAAATGTGCTAGAAATCCCATACATGAATGAGTATAACAGTACCCAGTAGAACACTATGAAATCACTAAGCATAAATAATCAAGAATTGTAGTTAGATCTTCATATGTATAATTTAATAGCATACAAAATAAGAACATCCAAATATAATCATAGAAGACACAAAGTTTCCAAGTAAGGTCACAAATGTAATTCTATCCTATGATTCATATCCAAATGGTCCTTATAACCATTTTTTTAGGATAACACACACCACTTGTTAGACAATACTGATGGCATACATCTGATATTTCAGGATCATTATGCCACTCTATAATAGGTACACACTGGAAGTATAAATAATGCTTCACACTGAAATATATCAAACCCATGTCTATTGGGCGTACTAAAAACACAATATGGATCAAAATTATAAGTAGGGGTTACAACTTGAGTATTGTTGGATAAAATGATTTTTAAATACCACCTTATGTAAAATAATGAAGATAGAAAATCTCACTCCTAGCCTCATAGAAGTAATAAAAAATTCTATCTAAGAATGACGTTCCTTAAAGGGGATCACCATCTTATGAATAGGTTGGAACATAACTCTTAACCCTTAGAGAGAGGATCAAGGGATCATACCATAACGAAAAATTTCGACACTAAAGGGAATTTTTTTTGAGGACATATTTTAATAAGTACACAATGTGTACTAAAAGTATATGGCATGTCCTTTTATAACCAGGTCATACCCCTGTGTCACAACCAGTGACTATGTCAATGTCCTAGTACTTGGTGTGTGGACAACCACATATGGAATGTGAGGAACATGATCTCTTCAGTGTGCACCCTCTATGCATGCTAAGCATCCTTATATGGTGTACACATCATGTTGCAAGGCCTACATGGCCTGTAACACACCCAAGTGTCCTGGGTGTGAACCTATTGTACCCACAGAGCTAGACTTCTAGGGTAACACTGTGTGCGATAGGGGCCAAAAAACATATGATCCTTAAAACTCTGTGTATAATGTATCCCCCACTCAGATTACTACAAAAAACATATGTTTTAAAATTAAATGATCTGTATACCAATTTTTTCTATAATTATTTATCTATTTACATGGCTTCATCCACACCTCCTGGCCTTCATGGATTTATAGAAAATGATTATGAATATCACATATCTTTATCCATGTTAGTCTTTCACCATCATCATCTATATTTCAACACCCAAGAAATGGACATTGTCACATCTCATCACTTCCACATGACACACTTGAACTAGGGGTCCCTAATCTATCCCCAATAGATCAAACATTGTAGATGTTACTAAAAAAATACATTCTCAATATAATCTGTAACTGTGATATTGATTCCTTTTGCTGAAGAATGGTGGAACAACAATCTGGTTTCGAGTATTCATCGACTCATGGGACAAATGAATTACTAATGAAGAACATTGAATGAATGGGGGAAGAAATTATCAAAACACAACCCTGAGGATCATACCTCAACCAATGTTTGTGTTTGCTTATTTAAATTTTTTTACAAAGACAAATGGTGATATTTAATATTATTAAAAACAGAAATTCATAAACCCTAGATAAATAATACCCATAACCACAATATACATGATCCAAAAATAAATGTGTTAGTTAACTGATTCATGTTCGTAATTTGAGAAATTAAATGGGAATAAATCCATATGAAACAATACCCTACCTCGAGACAGACCGATTTCTAATGATGAGTGAATCTACACCATTGTCATTGACAAGATCCTTGAATTCCAAATGGTGTGAAGATCCTTGATCATCATTCGATCTGATGTATTCTTCATGGAATTCTCTCATACAATGTTCCTCTCAGTCTCTATGATTATGTAAAAAAATTTTATTTTTTATAACCATGTATTTATAGAGGAGAAACATGTAACCGGATCAATATAATAATATAAATAAATAAATTTATTTATTTATTGTATTATTTTGACCTGAAATATATTTTAATTAAACATCTGACGTAGAAAATGATAATTTCATGAGAAATATAAATCCCACTCGCATTAATCAATATATTCCATAGATTTACAATCTACGAATCAATTTTATATTCATTACACTTTTTATTCAAGGAACTGCATGTCCATGAATTCAATATATATAATATTTTTCAACAATTAATTCTGGGGTCACCGGGCCTTGAATTATACACCGTCAAAGTTCATAGCTCCCAAAATAATACATATATCCAAATAAAGTAATACATGAAAATAAAAAATTCATTGAAAAACATGTGAATGTGGTAGTATATACACCACAAAAAATAAACAAGGGGTGAATTTACATATGTCTCCCAAAAATAAAAGACATGAAATCCCTTACCATATGTCTTGACTTCATTTGAACATGATTAAACCTCTTATATAATGAATATTATTTTAGTAAAATTCTATTACAGAAATATACATATACATACATTCATATATATATTTACATTATAACATATATTGTTGACTTATGACCTTTTACTATCCGTTTATTAATATTTCATTTTTTAAATATAATTTTGGATAATAAGCACATTATTTTTATCCTTATTTTGATTTATTAATTTAATACATCTTACTTTTATCATGATTCCATATTTAAAAAAATGTTAATAATTATATAAATATTATGTATATTCATTGTATATTTATTTAGATTAATCCATAAAATCAATATATAGAAAATGAAATACGCCATTCATTGAGTTAGTAGGACATACATGTGCATGAACAACGTTTCCAATTTCTCAATGGATTAATAGAAATAATGGTAAATGAAATATTAAAAGAACATTTTACAAGTTCCCACATAATATAAAGTAAATAATTATATGTGATATCATAATTAAATAAGAATATATATTTTTCCAGTATCATTTATATTTATTAAATATAAATTTATTACCATCCAAGTAAATTTAAAATGAAAAACACATCACATCAGATCGTGAGTTTGTAGTCTACAGTACACACAAGAGATGTGATTATTTTCCATCATGTTTGGAGTTAAGAAATTAGATGTGGTATTATAATTATATATGCATAGTAATATAATAAATACTATTTAACATTAAATCTATCATTTTATCCATCCGTTAGAGGTAATGATGGAAAATTAATAACATTGGTTTGTGAGGCAGTAGTCTGTTGTGTACATAAATGATGATTTCGTATCCCATTTCATGTAAGTGGTTATGGATTTAGGTTCTTAAATTAACATCATTATATATATATATATATAATAGATATAATGGTGTTATTATTTTTTAATATTTTGAAAATTTTAAAAGATGTGGATGATGAAATAATACAAACCATATATTTTAGAATTATACATTTTATTTGGAGAGCCTCTTTCATTTTACACCTAATGTTTTATCAGAAGGGATTCCTAAACAAAATAATTCCTCTAAAATGATATGTGGGATTTAAGTAATTTATTAGGACATGTATTGACTTAATCAAAGGGTTTTGGAGTTGTGATTAAGAGATGATATAGGGAGGCCTTTTATAAGTAAGGTGAGTGGCACACATGTAGTTTTTAAAAAGAAAAAGGGTGACCTTGTTTTTAAAATGAAAAAGGATAAAGAATCGGCCATTATATAAAATTATAGAAGATAAGGTATTAAGATGTCCATAAAATGGGTTTTTGATAAATTTATATGTCCTTTCTAAAACTTATAATTTTAGATTAACTCCTCGGTAAACAGATTTTCCCCTAAACCACTACAATTTATTTTTTATGATTTTACTTTTAATTATGGTAAAAAATTAAGATGAAATTATTATTAAAATATAAATTATTATTATTCAAAATATAAAATTCATTTTATAAATTGTATTCACATAACAGGATAAATTTAATTTAAAATTGAACCCCCAGATGTATTGATAAAGTTGTTTTCCCAAGATAAAATTTTCAAAAGTTTCAAAGTTTTTATATCCAAATTCAATATAAAAATGATTATTTGGAGATACAATTGATTAATATATCTATAAGTTATCCAATTTTAGTTTTAATATTAAAATAAAATTTAGTTTGAAATTTATTCAATGAAACTGACGTTTTTAATATTATGTCATGTTTTACTGAAACATTGTCTTGTGTGTAATCCCTACTAAACCCCACATTTCATAAAATGAAATATATTTAGGACATTAAATTTATATGAAAAAAATTATTAAATATTTTTGTGTAACATTATACCCCCTAAAAATGTATTTCTCCCTCTAAATTCATCATAACGATAAACAAATGAGGATAATCTGCCTCATTATATCCCCAAGTTACCACATATCATTCTCAAGATGGTATTTTACTACAAAACTTTGTCCATGTGAGTGGTATTATTTCATAGAACATTCTCTTTATGATCTAGAAAATCAACCAATTGTTCCCTATAAGAAATATCATTCTCCATTGGCACAACCTCTCAGTTCAGTATATGTGATTGACCAGGTATGTACTTCCATAGTAAAGATACATAGAACACATCATGGAACTCAGAGAGGTTTGGTGGAAGATTAAATTGATATTATACCATCATTGAATGCACTTTAATTTCAAAGGGAGCAATATATATAGGGATTTGGTTTCCTATATATCGTAAGAAAAATTTATTCCTTTATTTGTGATTTGATCCATTTCACTTTATCACTTAATCTGGGAATAATGATTATTTTCTTCTTCATTAATAACTATTTATTTATAAGATTTATAATAGAATTATTTTTCATTTATTCTATATTTAGTTTTCATCAAAAATATTTTTTATAACAAGTTATACAATATTCATAAATATCAATATAGTGAAATAAAAAATTAATCTATAAAACCTTATAAAATATTAATCATAAACCATTACATAAATGTTTAACCATATAATCCATCCTAAATACAAATTTATAAATAAGGTCACTAAATTTACCAAAAAATTAATTAACATTAATCTCCAAAATATAATAATGTGTATCTTAATTTTCACATACCAAATATATTAATACATTAGTAATATATTTAATTAAAATAATATAATAACTTGAAATGACATATAACCATAATGAAAACATGAATACATCATTATTCCTTCAATAAAGCCACATAATATTGAATATATTCCATAAATCCCATAACTTTATAATCCGAATCTATCATAACATACAAAAATTTTTCCCCTAAAAAATAATATGTTATGGGGACATAAATACTATTTATATTACATTATCCATATCAATCATTTATTTATCCAAACTAGACACAATTTTATCAAATTAGGGAGAAATTTAATGGTTATCATCCATTAATTACATGTATTACACAATATACCACATTCCATTAATTCACATCTAGGCCATCAATACCATTGAACATATTATTGAAAATCCATAATTAAAATCATCTAATGATAAATCCTTATGTATTTCACGATTCATATAACATAATTGTTGAATTCCAATACAAAAAACACTTAAATAATTCCACTTCATTCATAAACCAATAACTAGGATTTATTATATTTTTCATTAATACCAAACTTCATGCATATATTATTCATGGTCTATTCATCATTAGAATTATAAACATCACTCAAACTAGCTTACTAATTCCCATGATGAACTTTCCCCCCAACACATCGATTTTTATAATTCCCATTGATTCCACATTTATAACATTCAATCATTGATGATTCCTTAGGAATGAAATTTTCTCATCCAATTCATAAAATGATCTTTTCATTTTTCATAATAAATATCTTACCTATTTCCTTATTCCAGACATATAAAACATCTCATCCTTTAGTTGATACATTACTTGGAGTGCTTCTTTTCGCATTCTCAATATATATGAAACTAAATACTCTTTTCTCTGCGGTTTCTCCCTCCCAAAATTTCAATGAACTCTACCACTATTTTATTTGGTGAGTCAAAGAGTTGGTTAAGATACATATTTTTAATAATATATCATGAAATATGATTAGGTATAATAATTATATCCATTACTCAAGTCATTATACAAGTTTGTTTCTCAATAACACATTGAATATCATAATTAATGTTAATCTAGTTCCTTATGCATTATATCATTTAATTAAACAAAAAATAATAGATTTAGTAACAATATTTATAGTAGAAGATGCAATTGTCATCAGAAATTTAGTATATTAGGTCTAATTCATGAAACCCTATATCAATCAATGAGACATTAGGATTAACCTAGTTCATTCACGGTAATTATGTAAATCCTTCACTATGGTTTGTAAAGTGTTTGTGAATTTTCAAAACATATCCCCAAGTATTGTCAAACTAGGTTTACAATAAGGACAACATTCTTGAAAATTTTGATGATATATCCTAGATCAATGCACCCTTTTTGGAGTTATTACCCCTTGGTACCTCTATACCAAATCCACAACCAATTTTGAATTTATATAGGTATGTAGTTGAATGGAGACCACTCACTCTATCATTTACAAAAAATCCAAGATATTTTCTAATACACTAACTCATAATTAGTGATATACTTATGGATATTGAAAAAATTTCTTCCATGTGCTGAAAGGACAACTAAACCTTCTATGATACCAACTACATTGAACCAAACTTCTCATACATAAATATTACATCTTTACAGTCAAATATTCATTATTCAACATAATAGTCCATGCCAGAATCATTTTGGTCTAGTTCTATCAGAAACATGAAAACATAAAAAAAAATTATACATAGTTACGTAATGTCATTTACCACTAGGTTCTAAATAAATATCCCCCTTCCAAAATAATTCATTCATAATACCATTCATCATAACCTAGTGACTAGAAAAATAAAATTAGGTGAGATTAGATATTTATTTAGGTTAAACATGGGAGATATCAGCATATTACTATTATAAGTGTATGTAAAAATGAGAATAAAATTTTAAATTATACTTTGCATATCATAGATCATAAACATGATTCCTGACATAAATATTTTCATTTCATATGACATGAATCATAATAAAATCAATGAAAATTTAGCCTGAGAAAAAAAATATGAATAAGGAATCTTTTTGTGACATACACATAATAACAGAATTTCATTTTATTAGTAGTAATGTATCATTACCAAAAATAACATGGTGCATGGGTTTACTCTAAAAACCATCATAGTTGTCATGGTTTACTCCCAAAACTATCATAGTGGAAAAAATACCTTACTGAACTAGTTTCACTTCACATTCCTATCTCGTTAATCTCGTGAGAATTCAATCATTACCCAATGGATCAGAGGGAGATATAGTTCCAACCCATTACATACATAAAATAATAAATATGTGTACCAGAAGATCACAAACAAATCATCAGATTAGAACTATTGAAAAGAAACATGTTTCATAGAAATTTCATCATATCATAACCGATACAGAAGAAATAATATTCATAATAATTTCATCATTTCATCAATGCATTACCAGGGAAAGATAAGTGGGTTTCATAGGAATTTTATGATGGTATAACCCAAGAAGGGAAACAAGTTTCATAAACATATTTTCATTATAATCATAGACCATCAAGAGAAATAATAAAAATTCTATCCTTGGATTTTATGCCTAGTAAAGAATAATTTTCATAAATGGATGTCATCCTAGATGGAAAATGAATTTAAAGATCACTTATACCATCTCCTAATAAAAATATCCTTTCTAACATTACAAAAATGTTTTCAAAAGTAAAAAATTTTTAAATTCATTTTCTCTTAAAATTATATTTGAAACTTATAATTGAATCTAAAAAAATTATTTAAAATATTTCTTAATTAAAAAATTAATTCCTTTTATAAAATGACTTTTTTAAACAAATAAATCATAAACAATTTGAAAATACATTTCATTGAATGTGTAATTTGTATATTATAAAGGAATTTTAAAAAATGAGTTTGTCATGATGGTGGAAAATAAAAATCATGACATACACTTTAAAAAAAGGATTCAATTCACTTTTTAGCAAAAATCCAAATGAGTTTTTTTTGAAAATGACATGAATATTCCTTTTAATATTTTTAAAATATTTAAAGATGTCCATAAATGTGTTTAAAAAATAATTACTTGACTTAAAAAAACTTTCTTTAAATATTTTTTATAAATAATGGTTTTTGATGAAAAATGTTTTTTTTCACATCAGAGAGAAATGAAGATACTTTCACTTAAAAATTATCTTGAACTCGTGTGTAAAAAAAAGAAAACAAAATTAATGGAAAACATATATTATCATGATGTAACTATAGGAGATAAAAATTAATGATTTTACTGAAAGATAGATCATAGTATTTCATCACCGGAAACATAATCTTAAACAATCTTGATAAATGATGGAATTGTATCATAGAACCCTTACCACATTGATAACATTAAATCATATACCCTATGAAAGTATAAAAATAAATTAAACTTATTATTTCATGAAAATAAATAAATTTATAATTTCACATGTAAATGGGGATATATTTATGCCTCATAAAAGAAGATTTGTATATAACATAACATATGACCTGATGAAGTAAAATTGAGAAAAAAAATCTCTTATCGCATTAGAAATATTTTTAATCATAGGATCCAATATTGAATAATGTAATATTGAACTACAAATATCATAAAAAGTAATATATTCATGATACCACATTTTAAAATGTTAGTATATACTCCATGAAAATGAGACAAGTGCATTATTTGTAGATCTATCCTAGAAATAAAAGAGACACTAGAAATCCTTTACCAAAATCACAAATTATATTATAGATGTTAAAACCTCATTTATACTAAATATAACTTTATTTAAAATACATTATGGAATCATAAATATATATATCATACTATATATTAGGTAGTTGTGTCCATTTATTTCATTTTTGTTAACAATTTAATGTTAAAATCATATTTTTGGATAATAACTACTTTGTTTTTCAAGCATATTTGGATTTTTTATTTTTGATAATCATAATTTTATCATGGTTCTATTATAAATAGTTTTTAACCATGATATAAATATCATACATATTTAGTATATATTTACTTATAGTAACCCATAACAGTCATCGTTCATGGAGATGCTTGGTCGTATTTTTATATGAACTTTGTTTCCATCATATTAATGGATTTAATGAAATAACGTAAAATAATATATTAAAATTATTGAATAGTTTTTATGTAATATATATATATATATATCAGAAAAATTTATTTAAACTTATAATTATTACAAATTATGTATATCATATGTGAAAAAATGAATCACATCGCTTCACGAGGCATTAGTCCTCCATACACACGAGCAATATAATCCTTTTCCCACAGAATGGGTAGTATAATGGTATATATTATATCATAATTGCATAAGTAAAAATATTTTACCAACAGCACATATATTTATTTAATATATCCTTATAACCATAAAATTATATTATAAATTAAAAACACATTATATTAGCTCGTGAGGTAATAGTCCATAGTACACATGAGCGTTGTTATAATTTTCCAAAGGCATGGGAGGTTTAAAGTTAGATATGGTAATATAATTAAATTTGAATAATAATACCATAAATATCACATTTAAGCATTAAATATATCATTATAACTGTCAGTGAGAGGTGGTGATAGAAGACAAATAACATCAGTTCGTAAGGTGGTAGTCTACGATACGCACAAATGATAATTTCTTATCACATTTGATGAAATATGCGGTAGATTTAGTTTATTAAATTAATAAGATATGATATTATTTTATGGTATATACTAGTGTTACTATTTTATAATATTTTTTAAATATTAATGTATTTGTAAGAATAAATAAAAAACACATGTTTAAAAATCATACATCCTCTTTGGAGGGCCTCTTTGTTGGATTTGGTGGCCTAGAACCAACTACTGTGTACTTTATGGTAAATTTTTATTAATGTATTTTAATATTTATAAATACCTTTTCACATATAGATTATTAATATGTAGGAAAATTCATGTGATAATGTCATAAGGATAATTGTTTAAGTAGAGGGCCATAGAGGATCCATGTTATGATGAGAACACAAAAGTTCTATAACACTATTCATGAATTTATGTTCTATGGCTGGATGATGTTATTTGAGATACACAAATAATACGGGCCATTAGGGTTATCAACTCATAAGATTTTGAGGAACCTTCTCTTGGTGTGTGCCCTAGGTAGTATATAAGAGGATATTATGAGAACAAGACCCGCCAGTAGGAAATCCACATTTCATAGTGTCATTGGGTGCTCCTATCTGCGTATGTGTGTACTGATCCTTATACATTAAAATTATTATTAATGGGTATTACTACTCATGAACATATATTTATTGATTAAAATAGTGATTACACATTTTTCACAATGATGGAGGATATTTTGGGTGCATCACGAGTAATACAACATTAATAGATAACGTGAGAAAGGATTTGTGTGTTCTGTTACTTAATGGAAGTTCATATCTTGGAACCTTTGATGGAATTGATTTAGCCTAAATAAATCCATGACCATAGTGAGGAATGAGAATGTTAAATTATATGAAGTCAAAGAAATAATAATTGGGTACATGGGTTGATGGAACTAGAAAACAACCCCCTTGATTCGAGATGTTGAGAAAAATGAATTACATTACACAGTAAGCATTTGAAGGAGGTGACACATCCTTGAGGTGTTATCTTCAATATATATGGGTGACATGTCATGTTGTGGGATTATAAACTTGAAACATAGGTAGGATCCACCAAATTCCACTGAGAGAGAGGCCTAGTAGGTCACACACTAATTGTGTCCAAGTATGTTAGTTAAATATTCACATAATAAGTTGAATAAAGATATTTCATGTTTATGGTTTAATAATTATTCAAGGATGCATAATAAAATTTATTTCACCACTAGTTATTAGAGAGAAAATATTGTGGGGAAGAAAATACATTTATTAGAAATTAATTCTGTATTATTTATTTGTGAAATAAATATTCATTATTCAAGGTCTAATGAATGTGGTAGAGGAAATAAATAAAATGGAAATACAAAATTACATGCCATATTGTTTTTTGGGGATTTGTTGTAACATCCCAAGTCAGTAATGAATAATATATATTTTTATCTATGTCTATTAATGAACTAGATAGTGTTTTAGAGGCTTAAAATGAAAATAAATCCAATCTTAAGCATGGAATACACTAATATTTTTAAAAGATTGTTTTACTGCCTTTTGATGGAAAACCATTTTTAAATCTATCTTTTGACAATTTTATAAGCTATGTTTGTCAAAATAAACTTATTCATTCTGATTGGGACATCAAAATTTACTTTTTGTGAATATTTGGTATTTTTCTGACAATGTTTATTTTTTAACGAATAGTGAAAAATACTGCATTTTACATCAAAACTGCTTTTTAATCTAATTTATTTATATGATTAGATTATGTGTTGAATTGGTTTTGAAGTGAAATTAGAATATATTTTTACCATTTAATCTAATGGTGGTCATTGGAATAAATTTCACATTGAAATTAGACTTAAACTTGTGTCAATCTTTTGATACTTATTGTTTTATAAAAACACGCTATTTGCAATGACAGCGGGAATTAATTATTAAATTAATTAATGTGACTTATATGTTTTGAATTTTTTCAAATAGACATCATTTTTGAATACGGAATATCAAATATCACTTAGGGTGAATTTTTGGTAATTTTCTGAAAAACTTCAATTTTTGATGAATAGTGAAACCACTAAGTGGTACTTATAAAAACTGATTTTCTGTTTAAATGAAATTTTGGCATCATTGTGTTTTGAATTTCACAAAATCCGACATACATGGTTGTAATTAGTATGTAAAATTTGGTTCAATGAGATTAAAATAATTTTTTGGTGAATAGTAACTTATTAAGTTTTTAATCGCGATTAGTGGTAATTAGTGTAGATTAAGGTAAAAATAATGCTTTAATAAAATAAGATGAGCTTGAAACATGTCCTACCATCATTGGTTGTGTCATGGCCGACCAATACAAGCCATGGGTCAACTTGGGGACCCCATGGAGCCACTTTGGTTGGGAAATGACAAATATAACTGTTTATTTAATGTAAAAGTAAAAATGACACAAACATCATATGTTTTACGAAAACAATTTTTACATGGGGTTATAAAGATCATATTTTTGATTATAAATAGTCATTGGAAATCTAAAACGATTTCCTTCATCATAGTAGTTTTTTAATAATTTTTAGACTTCAAATAAATTAAATTATTTATGACATCATGATGATGCAGCGATGACCTGATTACTTAACGATTTAAATAAAATGAAAAGATAATGTAATATCTAAACCCTAAACATGTCCAAAACCTATTGGTTTGGTATATTTAGAAGCCTTATTATCTTATATTTGAAATATATCAATGTGGGACCTTATAAATTCGAAAAACGTTTGAAAATAAAATAATAGTTTCATGATTTCCAAAAGTGCCCCTCCTCTCCTCTTATAAAAGGCCCCCACCTCTACCTCATTTCACACACTCCTCAAGCCTTTGGCTTGGCCAAACCCTGACCATTTACTCTCTTCACATCCCTCTCCTAATCCTAGAGGATTCCCTTTGGGCAGAAGCCTTTCAAAGGAATCCTTTAGGCTCAAATCAAAAGGAGTTACACTTTTAAAGGTAATTCATTCTCTCATGTTCATTTGTTTTAGTTTGCTTCTCCAACCCCCTAACCTCTTTTTATTTACTAATTTTGTAACAAAACCAGTATCTTCAATATACTAGGATGTTGTTATATGATTTATTAGAGATACACTCTCACACAACGACATATAATGGTTAAAGAACATACGGTTTCCGTGGATGGCGAAATTCTGCCTCCCGAAACGATGATTGTTCAATACTCATTTAACACATTCAATGGTGGCCATTATGATGTCACTATTTTTATATATGATATATAATATGTTTATTCTTTCCTTAAGCTTCTGTATTTTTCATTTATGACATACCATTATTGTTTCCATTATGGGTAAACACGATATCTTCATTTTAGGAAGTGCAGACTGCCGCCCCCTGAAAGTGATTTGATTCATTAATACCATATGTCGGATGTGTAAAGGATAAAGTTAATGATATTATATATGTTATTATACTAGAATTATAATATACTCTTATATCATTATGATTCCATTCCAGAAAATACGAAATAGAAATGGAAGTAGCGTTCATGCGTACGTACGGCTTACCATCTCCTTGAACGGTGCATTTCATTTCTTACCGCTAAATGTGATGTAATATTATAAATACATGTATATGATGAATATATATGATATATATGTTATCCAAATCATTAATATCATTCTGGATATAATGAAACTTTGACCAAATTAACAACATGTAAGTGTAAGAAGTCTATTTTTGACTTAAGAACCAAATATTGACAAAATGAACATTATTAACATAAATGATTACATGATGTTCATAACATGGTATAAATGGAATAATGAACTTGAAAAAGGTTCTTAATCAAGTATAGATGAACTCAAGTTTATTATTCTGGAGATTAAAGAATGGTCGGGTCAAGTCAGATACGAGGTATGGGACTTCGTCTCAATCTCCTTTCATTGAGGAATATTTTGTTTTATACACAACCTTCTTTTATACGGTGTATAAACCCCTTTGAATTTTACGTTTATTCAAAAGGAATATTTTTTATATGAAGCATTTACTAAATGATAAAATGGAATGTTTTCTCGTACGTATGCGGCGACAACGACTTCTCCGCCGTCGTGACCGTTATTTGAGTTTCGGCTTCCTCTACAAGCCATACCTTCTTTTTAAAAGAAAAATAAATTCCATGTTTTACATTTCTTTTATTTTGGTATTGAAAATGGTTTTCAAAATGTTTTTATATAAATATGTTGTATTGATATCTTGTGATTGAATGGTGGAAATGTTATGTTTCATTTATGCATGTTTTATGTGATATGATTATGTTGAGGTTCTTGGGAATTATTATGAAGACGGGTGGTTTCGTGATAATCTAAGGGCGGGTGAGCACGATATAGCTCTCCAATGCATTGGGTAACGTGAAGGAGTGAAACGTTAAGGTTTCTCCGAAGAGATTTAGGGAATATACTGTGATGGGTATTCCAAACGTAACCAATAGGGTTACTCCCTACGTAAGAATGTTATGAATGACTCAAGTTACCTTTATGACTTATGATTTCTATGATTTATTCATGATTTGATGAGGTTTGTTAAAGTGCTTATGTTTTATGGGTAAAGAATGATTTCATTCTTATGTATATATGTACCCATGTTTCCTTTCCATATTTTTATATCCCTTACTGATCTTTTTATGCTCATCCCAAGTTTTTTTTGAAATGTTTTTCACAAGTGAAGGGAAAGGTACATGATATGATGATAGTTTCAAGGAAGTGTCAAGAAAGAATCCATGTTTTATTTTAAATATGTTTCCATTGATGGGAATGAAGAATACTCTCTTTATGTAACCACTTTGTTTATATGTGGAATGTAATGAATGTTTTATGATCTAATTCTCTAAAACTCTAAACCCGAAAAGATCCTCAATGTGTAATCTTGTAATATCTCAAGGTTAAGTAAGGTTTAAGGTTGTGGCCTTATAGTTGGTATCAAAGGTCGGTTTAGATAACATTAGGAGTTAGAATTCTATTAAATGACTATCCGAAAATATTTTTTTATGGTCAAATTGAAGTGATATAGTATTTGAAGATTACCATGTTGCTTCATCTAAGACATGTTTGTTCAGAATGGGTTTTCATAGAGGAAACATGGAAGCAGTGCTAGGAAGGCATACATAAGGAAATAACCTTTCGAATCAGCTTCCTGAAATGGTCAGAATTGGAACTGAATAGTTTGTAGCAGTAATGGCGCAGTTGACTCAGGCTATAAATGGTGGTGGTATCCATGAACGAGATCAGCGAGATCAACCGCAGAGGAACATGTCAATGGTGGAACATTTCATGAGGCAACATCCCCCATCATTCAGAGGATCATCTGACCCTGTGCTAGCTGAAGGGTGGATTAAAGAACTAGAGAAGATTTTCGATGTCATGAGGTGTTCCGACAATCAAAAGGTTAGTCTTGCTATTTACCGTTTGGAGGGTGAGGCAGATCAGTGGTGGTCGATGGTTAAAAATATCAGGGACGCTGATGAGATTGATGCTCTCGACTGGGATGAATTCAAAGGTATGTTTCATGAGAAGTATTTTCCTAAGGCTGTTCGACTTAGGATGGAAAAACAATTCTTGGAATTGAGGCAAGAGGAAGAATCAGTGGCTACCTATGAAGAAAGGTTCACTCGATTGGCAAGGTATGATCCAAATTTTATCTGAGACCTTGATAGTAAAATCAATCGTTTTTACTCAGGATTAAATCCAAAATATTGAAGCGCATTAGCTTCTCGTGAGTTTAAAGGTTATGAAAAGCTTGTTCGATGTGCTGAGAAGGTGGAAATGGAGTTTGCCGATGATCAAGTGTTCTATAACAACCAACAGAAGAAGAGACCGAGGTGGCAGGAGAAAGGTAAGAATTCTTCAAAAAAGTCTGATGGTAAGAAAACTAAGTTTCCAGTTTGTGATAAATGTGGAAAAAGGCATGCTGGAGAATGTCTTCTGAATTCTGGAATGTGCTACCGATGTGGTAAGATGGGACATAAGGCTTGTGATTGCACTGAAAAGGATCAAGGTGAAGGTAAGACCGAATTCGATTTACAGTTAGTTAAATGTTTTAAGTGAAATGAGATGGCTCACTATGCAAATGAGTGTCCGACAAAGAGCTTGAGTGATGGGAAGTAGTTAGACTACAAGCAGAAAGGGGTGGTGAAATCCTTTGTAACTACTTCAGCAGATGTCGGGCCATCAAATGAAGTTGTATCAGCTCCAGGGAGCTCAGTTTTTTTCAAAGATTGACTTGAGATCGGGGTACCATTAGCTAAAGGTAAAGGAGGCAAATATTCCGAAGACCGTGTTCCATATGAGATATGGCCATTATGAATTTGTAGTAATGCCTTTTGGGCTAACCAATGCACCTGCTGTATTCATGGACTTAATGAATAGAATTTTCCATGAGTTCTTGGATAAGTTTGTGGTTATTTTCATTGATGATATTTTGGTGTTTTCTAAAAGTAAAGAGGAGCATGAAAGACATTTAAGGGTTATCTTGCAAACCTTAAATGAAAATAAACTGTATGGAAAATTCAGCAAGTGTGAGTTTTGGTTGCAAAAAATTTCTTTCCTTTGTCACATTGTTTCTAAATATGGGATAACTATTGAAACTGTAAAAACAAAAGTTATGGAAGACTGGCCAAGAACCCCAAATGTAACCGAGATTTGTAGATTCCTTGGTTTGGCAGGCTATTACCGAAGGTTTGTTAGAAATTTTTCACGGTTATCTAGTCCAATGACTAAGCTAACTCGGAAGGGTGTTAATTATATCTGGAAAAAAGAATGTGATGATTGTTTTTAAGAATTAAAAAGATGATTGGTGAATGCTCCAGTTTTGGCACTACCTTCCAGGAATGGTGAGATTGTTATCTACAGTGATGCTTCATTGAAAGGAATTGGTTTCATCCTAATGCAAAATGATCAGGTAATTGCTTATGATTCATGATAGTTGAAAACTCATGAGGTAAATTACCCAACACATGATTTGGAATTAGCTGCTATTGTTTTTGCTTTAAAAATTTAGAGGCAACATTTGTATGGAGTAAAGTGTGAAATATATACCGATCACAAATGTTTAAAGTATATATTCACTCAGAAAGAATTGAACATGAGACAAAGGAGATGGATAGAATTAATCAAGGATTATCATTGTACAATTCATTACCATCCGGTAAAAGAAAATAAAGTGGCTGATGCTTTTAGTCGAAAAAGTAATGCTTCATTAGAAATGTTGCATTTGGAACGTGATCCATTGGTTAAGGATTTGATGAACTTTGGCATAGAAGTTGTTGGTGCAGGAATTTCTTCTGTTTTGTTTCAGGTATCAGTGAGATCATCTCTATCAGATAGAATCAAGCAAGCACAGAAGCAAGAGAGTGAGTTGCAGAAAAAGGTAGAGCTGGTTCAGAAAGGTAAGTTGGCTGAATTCAATATTGACAATGTTTGCGTTTTGATATTTGGGAAGAGATTGTGTGTGCCTTGTGATTCACTGTTGAAGAGAGAGTTTTTATGTGAAGCTCATAGTTCTCCATTTTCAGTTCATCCTGGCAGTACTAAGATGTATAGAGATCTGCGGGATTATTACTGGTGGGATGGAATGAAAAGAGATATTGCGGATTTTACTGTGAAGTGTTTGACATGTCAACAGGTTAAAGCAGAGCGGCAGTTTCTGAAAGGGATGCTTCAGCCTTTACCAGTTCCAGAGTGGAAATGGGAGAATATATCCATGGACATTGTTGTGGGATTAACGAAGACATCTCAAGGTAATAATGCAATCTAGGTTATTGTTGATCGCTTGACCAAATCTGCTCATTTCCTTGCTATACGAGATACTTTTTCCATCGATCAACTTTCCCGTTTGTATCTTAAAGAGATAGTCAGGTTACATGGAGTTTACCTCTCCATTGTATCTGATCATGATCCCTAGTTCACTTCTAACTTTTGGAAAGGCCTTCAGAAGTCGTTGGGTACTGAATTAAATTTTAGTATAACTTTTCATCCTCATTCAGATGGGCAGTCAGAATGAACAATTAAGACATTAGAGGATATGCTACGTTCTTTCTTATGGATTATTAAGGAAGTTGGGACCAACATATTTATTTGGTTGAATTTTCGTATAACAATTGTTTTCATTCCAGTATACAGATTGCACCATTTCAGGCATTATATGGGAAGCAGTGTCAAACTCCAGCTTTCTGGGATGAAGTGGTTGAAAGGAAGTTGATTGGACTAGAATTGGTAGAAGAGATAGCAAAAAAAGTTCAGCTGATTCAGAAGCACATGAGAACAGCTCAGAGCAGGCAGAAGAGTTATGCAGATAACCGGAGGAAGGATCTATCTTTCGAGGTAGGTGATCATGTTTTTCTCAAGGTTTCTCCATGGAAAAGTGTGATGTGATTTGGTAAGAAAGGAAAGCTGAGTCCAAGGTTTATTGGACCATATTAAATTCTCGAGAGAGTTGGATCAGTTTCATACCGGGTGGCTTTACTTCCGAGTTTATCTCAGGTACACAATGTTTTTCACGTTTCGATGTTGAGAAAGTATATGCTAGATCCATCTCATGTTTTGAGTCCAGAGGTAGTTCAGCTAGAAGAGAACCTATCTTATGAGGAACAACCAGTCCAGATTATTGACAATAAGGAGAAAGTTTTATGAAATAAGGTGATTAAGCAGGTAATGGTTTTGTGGAAAAACCACATGATGGAAGAGGCAACATGGGAATCTTAAAATGCAATGAGGGATAAGTACCCCCATTTATTCGACAAATAAATAAATTGCTGGGACGCAATTTTCTATAGGGGGGAAGGATGTAACATCCCAAGTAAGTAATGAATAATATATATTTTTATCTATGTCTATTAATGAACTAGATAGTCTTTTAGAGGCTTAAAATGAAAATAAATCCAATCTTAAGCATGGAATACACTAATATTTTTAAAAGATTTTTTTACTGCCTTTTGATGGAAAACCATTTTTAAATCTATATTTTGACAATTTTATAAGCTATTTTTGTCAAAATAAACTTATTCATTATGATTGGGACATCAAAATTTACTTTGTGTGAATTTTTGGTATTTTTCTGACAATGATCATTTTTTAATGAATAGTGAAAAATACTGCATTTTACATCAAAACTGCATTTTAATCTAATTTATTTATATGATTAGATTATGTGTTGAATTGGTTTTGAAGTGAAATTAGAATATATTTTTACCATTTAATCCAATGGTGGTCATTGGAATCAATTTCACTTTGAAATTAAACTTAAACTGGTGTCAATCTTTTGATACTTATTTTTTTATAAAAACACTCTATTTGCTCTGACAGCGGGAATTAATTATTAAATTAATTAATGTGACTTATATGTTTTGAATTTTGTAAAATATACTTCATTTTTGAATTTGGAATATCAAATATAGCTTAGGGTGAATTTTTGGTAATTTTCTGAAAAACTTCAATTTTTGATGAATAGTGAAACCACTAAGTGGTACTTATAAAAACCGATTTTCCGTTTAAATAAAATTTTGCCATCATTGTGTTTTGAATTTCAAAAAATCCGACATACATGTTTGTCATTAGTATGTAAAATGTGGTTCAATGAGATTAAAATAATTTTTTGGTGTATAGAAACTTATTAAGTTTTTAATCGCGATTAGTGGTAATTAGTGTAGTTTAAGGTAAAAATAATGCTTTAATAAAATAAGATGAAGTTTAAATATGTCCTACCCTCATTGGTTGTTTCATGGCCGACCATGAAAAGCCATGGGTAAACTTCGGGACCCCATGGAGCCACTTAGGTTGGGAAATGACATAAATAACTTTTTATTTAATGTAAAAGTAAAAATGACACAAACATCATATGTTTTACAAAAACAATTTTTACATGGGGTTATAAAGATAATATTTTTTATTATAAATAGTCATTGGAAATATAAAACGATTTCCTACATCATAGTATTTTTCTTATAATTTTTAGACTATAAATAAATTAAATTATTTATGACATCATGATGATGCAGCGATGACCTCATTACTTAACGATTTAAATAAAATGGAAAGATAATGTAATATCTAAAACCTACACATGTAAAAAACTTATTGGTTGGGTAGATTTCAAAGCTTTATCATCTTATCTTCTAAATATATCAATGTGGGACCTTAGAAAATCGAAAAACTTTTGAAAATAAAATAATAGTTTCATGATTTCTAAAAGTGCCCCTCCTCTCCTGTTATAAAAGGCCCCCAACTCTACCTCATTTCACACACTCCTCAAGCCTTTGCCTCGTCCAACCCCTGCCCATTTACTCTCTCCAAATCCCACTCCTCATCCTAGAGGATTCCCTTTGGGCAGAATCCTTTCAATGTATGCCTTTAGGCTCAAATCAAAAGGAGTTACACTTTTAAAGGTAATTCATTCTCTCATGTTCATTTGTTTTAGTTTGCTTCTCCAACCCCCTAAACTATTTTTATTTACTTATTTTGTAAAAACACCAGTATATTCAATATACTAGGATGTTTTTATAAGATTTATTCTAGCTACACTCTCACACAACTACATCAAATGGTTAAAGAACATACAGTTTCCGTGGATGGTGAAATTCTGCCTCCCGAAACGATGATTGTTCAATACTCATTTAACACCTTCAAAGGTGGACATTATGATGTCAATATTCTTATATATGATATATAATATGTTTATTCTTTCCTTAAGCTTATTTATTTTTCATTTATGGCATACCATTATTGTTTCCATTATGGGTAAACACGATATCTTCATTTTAGGAAGTGCGGACTACCGCCCCCTGAAAGTGATTTGATTCGTTAATACCATATGTGGGATGTGTAAAGGATAAAGATAATGATATTATATATGTTATTATACTGGAATTATAATATACTCTTATATCTTTATGATTCCATTCCAGAAAATACGAAATAGAAATGGAAGTAGTGTTCATGCGTACGTACGGCTTACCGTCTCCATGAACGGTGCATTTCATTTCTTACCTCTAAATGTGATGTAATATTATAAATACATGTATATGATGAATATATATGATATATATGTTATCAAAATCATTAATATAATTCCGGATTTAACGAACCTTGGACCAAATTAACAACATGTAAGTGTAAGAAGTCTATTTTTGACTTAAGAACCAAATACCGACAAAATGAACATTATTAACTTAAATGATTACATGATGTTCATAACATTGTATAAAAGGAATAATGAACTTGAAAAAGGTTCTTAAGCAAGTAGAGATTAACTCAAGTTTATTATTCAGGAGATTAAAGAACGGTTGGGTCAAGTCGGATACGAGGTATGGGACTTCGTCTCAATCTCCTTTCATTGAGGCATATTTTGTTTTATACACAACCTTATTTTATGCGGTGTATAAACCCCTTTGACTTTTATGTTTATTCAAAAGGAATCTTTTTTATACAAAGCGTTTACTAAACGACAAAAGGGAATGTTTTTATCGTACGTATGCGGCGACAATGACTTCTCTACCGTCGTGACCGTTATTTGAGTTTCGACTTCCTCTACAAGCCATACCTTCTTTTTAAAAGAAAAATAAATACCATGTTTTACTTTTCTTTTATTTTGGTATTGAAAATGGTTTTCATAAAGTTTTTATATCAATATGTTGTATTGATATCTTGTGATTGAAATGTGGAAATGTTATGTTTCCTTTATGCTTGTTTTATGTGATACGATTATGTTGAGGTTCTTGGGCATTATTATGAAGACGGGTGGTTCCGTGATAAACTAAGGGCGGGTGAGCCCGATATAGGTCTCCAATGCATTGGGTAATGCGAAGGAGTGAAATGTTAAGGTTTCTCCGAAGAGATTTAGGGAATATACCGTGATGGGTATTCCAATCTTAACCAAGAGGGTTACTCCCTATGTAAGAATGTTATTAATGCCTCAAGTTACCTTTATGTCTTATGATTTCTATTATTTATTCATGATATGATCAGGAATGTTAAAGTGCTTATGTTTTATGGGTAAAGTATGATTTCATTCTTATGTATATATGTACCCATGTTTCCTTTCCATATTTTTATATCCCTTACTGAGCTTTTTATGCTCATCCCAAGTTTTTTTGAAATGTTTTTCACAGGTCAAGGGAAAGGTACCTGATATGATGATAGTTTCAAGGAAGTGTCAAGAAAGAATCCTTGTTTTATTTTAAATATGTTTCCATTGATGGGAATGGAGAATACTATCTTTATGTAACCAATTTGATTATATGTGGAATGTAATGCAAGTTTTATGATCTAATTCTCTAAAACTCTAAACCCGAAAAGATCCTCAATGTGTAATCTTGTAATAACTCAAGGTTAAGTATGGTTTAAGGCTGGGGCCTTATATTTGTGATCAATAATAATATTTATTTAGTTAAATAATATTATGTTTAATTCATCAGTTGAATGTCATGTGATAATAATAGTCAAATGTTATTATTAAACATGGGGTCTTACAAATAATTAAATGAAATGAATAAACGCTTTATGGTAATTAATTCATTTAATTATTCGATGTAATAAAATCCCAATTACGTTATTATCATTAGATCGAGACATTATTTGTGGGTGTATACAATGGATCTAGATAAATCTTTCAAACCAAGAAGGAATTCCGTTCCTTCTAGAACACTCTCATGTTACGAGAGATATCCTCCTCCCCCTGATCAAAGTGGGAACTTTGGAAGCACCCCTCAAGGCGATCGAAGGCGGACATCACAAACAAAGGCTCTTCTGCACTAAAATCCAAATATACCTTCACCAATGTCAAAAGATATGTGGAGCACATGTGGATTACCACAAGAGTAAGAATAAACTTGGATTCAACAACACAATGACAGATCACATCATATCGAGACCTGAAACATCAACGGATAGATAATTCCATCAAGGAATTTTTTTTCTTTTAATTAAATTAAACATAGCCAACATATGATTATTTTATATATGATTCTGGGACATCTTTCATTCCTTTAATTATTCATTCTATTCTAAATATCTAGCATTTTATCATCATGTTGGATCTCAAATTGATCATTGTTACCGGAAAAAATTTAAGTTGGGTACACCCATCCACGAACATCTACTATTCCCAGAACCTACACACTATATGTTAAAAACTAATTCCATATTAGGAAGGATTAATAACCCAAAAAGTCCTATAGTATAAGATTTTGTAATTATAGAAAAAATGTTGTTATGGATTTCTAAACGAAATGGTTTTATTGTTTTTATTATTAGAGGTCATGGTGTGGCCTTTAGTACGTGAGGTGAGTGACACACATGTATGTTCTGATAAGAAAATGGGGTGGCCTTATTTTTAACATGAAAAAAGCACCAAAATGGGCCATTATATAATCATATAGGTGATAATATCTAAATATGTCCATTAAATGGTGTTTGGATAAGTAGATAGGTCATTTTACACATCATCATTTTAATTTAATCTCTAGGTAAACCCATTTTAACTTTATCCACGGTAATAAACTTTTTTACTTCATTTAAATTTATTAGTGTAATGAAACATAGAAAAAATTATTATAAAATATAAATTATTCATATTTAGAATATTTAATATATTTTTCCAAATTATATTCACATAAGTGGAAAATTTTAATTTTAAATTAGACCCTTAGAAGTGATGAGAAAGTGGGTTTTGAAGAGAAGATGTTCAAAAGTTTTAAATATTTTGATATCAAAATTAA
The DNA here is from genome assembly GCA_963277665.1 of Viscum album. Classification (NCBI taxonomy): domain Eukaryota; kingdom Viridiplantae; phylum Streptophyta; class Magnoliopsida; order Santalales; family Viscaceae; genus Viscum; species Viscum album. Next base: position 73,615,445 of record OY728166.1, on the reverse strand, counting down.
ATATGAAATTGATTATAATGAGATAATATTGATTTATACATACATACATATATATATATTAACTAATTTTATTTTAAATAAAATATTAATTTAAAATTTATTTAGAAAATTCATAGAATGGAATGACAATTTTCAAAAAAAACCAGTATTTTCACTATTCATTAATATTTTATCGTTTCAAAATGTTCCAAAATAACCACTCAAAGATAATATTTACAATATTATTTCAACAATTATATTAATTTTTTTAAAATTAATTTTCTAATAGTGTCAAAAACTAATTCTAAATTAAGTGAAAAAATGCGACATAATTGGTTTTTTAGAAAAATATAATATTAATCATTAAATTGGATTCATGATTATCTATTTTCTAGAAAAAAACACATAATATGATTTTTGAATATTTTATAGAATATATAATATATTAATTTCATTTAAACCAATCACAAAAATTGATTTTATTAATTCATTTATTTAATTCGTGTTTATGCACATTAGAATAGTTTTATAGAAAGAGATTTTCTTTATTTCCGAAATAGTATTTCTTTTTTTTCAAATTAATTGGAAACCAAGGAATTTTTTCACATACATGTATAAAAAATATATTATCATAATTTATTTAATAATATTAATACCCATAGTAACACCTCAAGATTTAACGGTATGTCTCTTTTTAAATTATACATCTTTGATGGCTTACGCTGCACGCAACACCTAACTTAAATGAACCAAAATATAAAATTAATATTATTATTTAAAATGAAAAGGATCTCCAAGGCATTAAATTTTATGTTATTAAGAATATAGATAGGATAATAAAAAATTGTGATCAATTATTTATAAATGAATATAAAACCTATTTTGAAAAAAAAGTAATATTTTTCTAAATAACTATTTAAATGCACACAAGTGAATTTTATAAGAATAAAATAAAAACATCAAACTGTTTGGATTATATAAATTAATAAAAAATATATAATATTAAATATAATATTTAAAATTGGACCTACATGTTTTCTAGACATAACATAATAACAAATCCAATTTTACACAAAAAATATGTATTTTTATAAAAAAAAATTTACCAATGTATGAGGGCGCACTTATTTTAAATCTTGTTTTTGAAACATTTACAAATTATATTTGAAAAAATTAACTTCTTATTTTAAACATAAATGTAAAAATTTTATTTGGTTGAATGTTTAGTTTTTTCTAATAAGTTCAATGTTTTGATGAATAGTGATAGAATATTAAATTTAAATTAAAAACAACTTCTTCATCTAAATAATTTGTACTGTTAAATTATTTTTTAATTGTTTTAAAGTATAATTAGATAAATTTTATCATTTTATCTAATTTATCTTGTTATAATATATTTAACATAGAATTTGAATGTCAAAACATTTCAATCATTTGAATGTTTTTACATAAAAATTTATTTTCTCGTTTCATCAACACGGTTAATATTAAATTAATTTTATCCAATTATGTATTTTTAATTTTGAAATATTAATTCCATATTTGAAATTATAAGGAAATAATTTATTAAATAGGTCCAAATTTTTGGACAACATGAATAGTAATTTTAATATTTTTTAATTACCATGGTTAAGGTTAAATCAGGTAACTAAGTGTAAAAATAATATTATAACTATTAAAAAATTACCCTAATACTTTTCATAATTTTATTTTATGAATTAATGTCAACCAAAATAATTTATGGGCGTATTTTATGGCCTAATTGATCCAATTGGATGGATTTAATCCATTTCTCCTATTCTATTCTTAGGATACTCTAATATGTAATACTCATGTTTTTAATATATAATATATTATTGATATCTGGAAGTTATGAAAATATATAACAATATAAATAATAATTTTATAGATAAAATGTATATATTCAACATGATAATTTATTCTTATTATTTATTGAATAAAAAATTACCTTTAAAGCTTGCACAATGATGATGCTGTAATTCTTTGGTTAATAGAAATATCAAATAAATGAAATTAAAAATTATAAAATAAATATACTTGGAGATAATTAATGTCAGCAACAAATTTTATAGACATCATTGAATCATTTTTGATGTATTATAGGTTTATTTTCATAATCATGTGTATTGATATTCTCTTAAAAGTCAAGAAATCAATATTGTCCAATGGGACTGTAATGATATTTAAATGTTGATAATAATTTATTAAATGATATAAAATTTAAAAAATATAAATATATTCAAATGTATTGGTATTATTTTTTAAATATAATTCATGATTAATTTATTGTTTTTTTTTCATTTTATAGTAATTATATTAACCCTTATAGAGTAAAAATCCATGTTGTCACGATAAGAGATAAAAGTTTTAACTTAGCGTCAGAGCCAACATATAAGGGTAATAATGTGGCATAAATTTTAAAGAATTAATTTTTTGATATTATTTCTACCAATAAATATCTTATCTTATAAATAACTCACTATTGAACCATTTTGAATTTAATATTAATTTATATTAATTTAATATTTTTAGAGTTTCCAAAAAGTTCCCCTCCCCTATATTATAAAAGGAAACCTCCATCATCACTCCTTCAAACAAATTTACCCATACAGCTCAACCAAACCCGGAAAATTAATCCTAGAAACATAATTATCCATGTTCTAGAGGTATTTTACATCCCAAAATACATACTCTAGATCCCATAAGAATAAATATAAAGGAAGTCCATCAATGAAGAAGTAATTGTTTTACCAACCCAATCACATTCATTTTTTATTATTTTGAATCTTCATGTATTATTTCCATACTGAAGAAATAACTCTAGTATAATTTATATGCTAATATTTTATTATGATTATGGTAAAACCATATTTTACCTTTTATCCATCCTATGAAAAATGAATTCACTTCATGTGCGTACGCATGACTTAGCATATATACACCATGGTGTATTTTTTTCATCACCACTTTATTTAGATAGGTATAAGGAAAAATATAATGGATATGAATATTAAATATTACTTTACATTGATTCCTTTTAATTACTATATGATACTATTCCTTACCCCTTATCTATTAAAGGAGAGATATCGCCGCTCGTGTGTACGTACAACCTACCATCTCCAAGACATGGTGTGATTCATTTTCTATTTAAACCATTCTAAAATGGATATAGAAATTTATATAACGAGTTAATATAATATGAATGAAATTAATATCAATAAAGATATTAAATAAATAATACCCTTTGCCTAAGAAACTAGACTTACATGACAAAACATGCATTGGAAAATGTGGTAGTTAACGCCCAAAATAAGGGTAATAACGAAATTTTTTTGAAAAACATTATAAAAGGATAATAAATAATATCATAAATATGGGGTTGGATATGGTATAAATTAATATCATTTTAAAAATATTATTCATGAGGTTAAATCACATTCAATTAAAGGAACATATAAGGTAATGGTTTTCTCAACTCACTTATACTTATTTGAGATATTTTCCTAATTCCACACTTATTCCTTGTGTGTGGTGTATGTACTACCCTTTGATAAATAATATAATTAATATTCTTATTAAAATTATATTAAACATTTTATTTAATTTTATTACTTAATGGGTATTATTATTAAAATGGTTTTCAGTGCTATGCGATAGTTTGAAACGTATAAAGATTAATTTCATTAAGAATTTTTCAATGGTATCATTTATGAGTATGTTCATCTTTGTCAACATAATTTTCAAATCATGTAATTAATTAATTTTTATCTATTATTATAAAATCTACCATATAATATTTATTTTTTATTGATCAGTTTTACTGAGGATGTATTACATTGATACCATTCATCCAATTACTCCAGATTGTGTGTGATTATCCCTACTTATTGAATGTTATATAAATTTTGTATTATAATATAAATAAAAATTAATATGTTGATTATGTTTCAAAACATTCATATGAGGAATTTATTGGACTTATTATGTGATAGGTGGGGCTTTCTATATCCCCTCAATGCATCGGTAGGTCTCAAGAGATAGACAAGTTTGGGTATTAGCAGAGGCCTTACACATTTCTATGTGGTTTCTTGGCCAAATCCTTGATGGTATGTTTATGATTTCTAATAGTATGAGTTAACTTATTATGAGAGTAGTTTTTCATATTCCATTTGTTTGTTAGACTATTATAATATCAATTTTTATGTTTCAATGTCAAGAGATTATTTATATAGAATTATTTTATCAAATCTCATTCCTACCATATAATACTCAGGTTATTGATTAAATGGAATGTGTTTCAGTTAATATCCTTTCCATAAAATTTTATTCTTGACTATAATATATTCCACTACATGTATACACTTTTGGATAATTTGATCACACCCATTTCTTATGTTTCATATTTCCTCTGGATTCCATGAAGTATATGAAAATTGATGTGTAGGGTTACACTAAGTGGAGTAATGGTGTTCTCAATTAAAATACAATTTTTATTTTATATTTAACATTTAATTTGATTTTAAAATATATATCTAGTTTACTATGAAAACACAAATATTATGATAATGTAATAATTTAACTACTGACTCAGGGAAATTGAGAGTTTTACTCATTACAGTTGGTATTAGAGTAGGTTAGGTAGAAACATTGGGAACTAGATTTATGAAATCATGGATTATAAAACATATCCCTAAGACTGATTTTTAGGATAAATATAAGAATAGTTTATCGTCCTATAGATTTTTTAATGAAAATAGATAACCCAGTTTAATCCTATAATTTCATAGATTGAAAAAATATGTATGGATTTATACATTCTATAAATGATTCTTCCTAACTTTATCACTATAATTAGTATTCCTGACATTTTGATATTGGTTTTGGTTAATGGTTAGAATATGAAAGGTTATAAAAGTAATTGTTATATTACAGATGATGAAGTGGCTAAAAAAAGAAAATTAAAGGAATGATGTTTTATGGTATAAGATGACGAAGTGCAGTTACTGGTTTAATAATTTTGTGGAATTATTAATGTTATTTTTTTTGGATTGAAGAATTATTTATTCAATAGTTTTTGGGTTATAAGAATCATGAGATATATAAGAAATGTAACTCAGTACTTCCTCTTTAAAAATTTGGAATCATGCATGTTTTCATTGAGTTTTTTTATGATCAATGTATTAATATTTGTGTTATGTTACAATATGAGCTACATTATGTGGTTTTGGGAATCTAATGTTAAGATTGATTTTGAAAATTTAGAGACCATTTTAGACTGTAAATTTGGAAAGATATATTTTGGATGATTCTGATGGTTGGAATGGATTAATCTAAACATTGGATATTATTTATTATGGTTAATGAATTATTTATCATATTTGATAACCTATTAAAACCATTATGTTTTTGATAATATATAAAGATCAAAGGAATAAATTATCGATCTTTTGATAAAGGGGATTGAAGTATAAAATTAATATTAAATATCCAACTATTGTCTTAACAAATGAAGTTGAAATAGATCAACGAGTAACTAAAGGATGATATAATGACATGTAATTAAATCAATGGTCTTTAAACCGATCATATGATTTATGGTTTTGTGATTTTTAACTTTTTAAATATCATGTTATCCACAAATATACATCATATTATGATTGTTAATTTTCTCTTCCATGTCCATTATTCCTACATGGAACCCTATTATGTTTTATCATAGGTTACCTTCATACCTCCCTTTATTTTAAAGTGGAATTTTAATTAATAATTTTTAAAATATGAGATTTAAACAATGGTATTTTGAAAAGATAAACCCCTATTTTTTTAATCCCGAGTTAAAATTGAATGAATTATTTTTTTCATGGAGTGGGGATGTAACGCCCCATGATATTACAGTATGTCTATTTTTAAATTTAACTTTATTTGACCGCTTATGTTGCACACAACACCGAGAAAAATTAAACCATGATATACAATTAATATTATATTTTAAAATGGGAATTATATCCCAAACGTTAAATTGGCGGTTATAAATTGGATTTACTAAATTATTATAAAATGGTGGCCAATTATTTATAAACGAAGATAAATTCCTTTTTAAAGTAAATGGAATGCTATTTCTAAAAAATATTATATAATGCACAAAAGTGTATTTCCCAACAATAAATTAAGAAAATAATGATTTTTGGAATATATTAATGAATTATGTATATAATATTCAATATAATTTTTAACATTCATCATATTTGTTTTCTAGACATGATATAAGGAAAATCAAGTTTTCCATAGAAAATATGTATTTTTTATAAAAAGACAGTTTTAAAGCCATCTTATAGAATAGTTGTCTTAAATATAGTTTTTAACACACTTATAAATTATATTTTAAAAAATAAACTTATTATTTTAATGTGGAAAATAAACATTTACATTGTTTTATTTTTTAGTATTTTCTTATAAGAATGATGTTTTGATGAATAGTGTTAAAATATTGCATTTTAATTGAAAATAGATTGTTCATCTAAAAAATTTATAGTGATATATTATATTTTTATTTAGTGTTAAAGAATAATTATATAATTTCCTATTAATAAATTAAATTTATGTTATTGTAATAAATTTCACTTTGAATTTGTATATAAATGCATTTTAATTTTTTTTAATGTCTCCACTTTAGAAACTCGTTTTCTCATTTCATTAATGTGATTAATTTTAAATTAATTTTATCTATTTATATGCTTCCAATGTTGAAAAATGAATTCTGTTTTTAAAATAAAATGCTTCCAATTTAGTAAATATGTCTCTTATATATTTGGACAATATGAATAGTAACATTAGTATTTTATTAATTATCAAAATTACGTGTAAATCAAGTAATTATGGGTAAATATAATACAATAAGTATTATAAAATGACACTAAAACTTATAATAATTTTATGTAATGAGTTATTGGTGAAAAATATCATCCTTTGGATAATTTTATAGCCACTTCGAGCCACTTTGATGACATTAATCTTTTCTTTAGTATTTTATTCTACGGGATGTCATATATGTCATACTCTTGTTTTTAAGAAGTACTATATTTTTTATATTTGGTTTTTCAGAATATATATTCAAATATATATATTAAATTAAAATATTATAATTTTAATTTCATCATGGTAATTTATTTTTAATATTTAAGAAGTAAATAATCCCCTTTTGGGCATACATAATGATGAGGCAATAATTGTTTAATTAAAAGAAATATCAAATATAATAAAATACATTTAATTTGAGATAATTAATTCCATAAATGAATATTATAGATGTACTAGACATATTAGGGATGTATTGGTGGTTTTTTGGTAATGTTAAATTTTGTATTGATATTCTTTTAAAAGAAATGAAATGAATAGTGTAAAAAGTGACATTAATGATATTTTAAAATAAATAACATTTCATTAAATGATATAAAATTTATAAAAATAAAACCATCTTCCCAATTATTGGGATATGATTTTAAATTTCATTCATGACCCATTTTTTGTTCGTATAGAATTTTATTATAACCATATTAACCCTTAAAGAGTAAAAAAGACATGTTGTAACAATAAGAGTAAAAAGGATTAATTAAGGGTTAATGCCAAAGGGTTAGGGATAAAATGAAACATAAATATGTATAAAAAGTATTTTTTGAGATTATTTAGACACATATTCATATAATCTTCTAAATAACTCACTTTGGATCCATTTTTAATTGAAAATTAATTTTATATTTTGAGACTTTCTACAATTTCCTCTCCTGTAAATTATAAAATGGAATCTACTACATCACATATTAACAAAAAATTGAGCCTTTTATAATAACCAAAACATTCCCATTTATCCTAATAATATCCTTATCCATGTTCTTGATGTTTTGGTATTCCAAAGGATAATCTCTAGATTCCTTAAGAAGAGATTTAAATGAAGTCCTTTCAAGATGTTGAAATTTTGTAACCCACTCATTTATTTCATTTATTCTTCTACTACATATTCATATATTGTTTCCATAATAAATTAATAAAACCGATATAATATATATATTTATATGTTATTATGATAATGGGACAACCATGTTACACCTTTTATCCATCCTATGAAAAATAAACACATTGTGTGTCCGTAAATACAACTTACCGTCTCCACACCGTGATGTAATATTTTTCATAACCACTTTATTTAGATCAGTTTAATGATGAATATAATGAATATAAATAATTTATATTAAATAATATTTATTTTGAATAATTAATATTCCTACTAATTTCTTACCCTATCACTATTATGGTAATGATAGTATCAGTCATGCGTAAGTACAACTTGCCATCTCCATGAAATGATGTGATTACTTTTCCTTGTTTACCATTAAATAATGAATATAAAAATTTATATAATGAGTAAATAAAATATATGTGAAATTAATATCATTAATGAGATGAAATAAATATATCCTATGAATAAGAATGATGATTTACAAGGAAAAACATTACTAGGAAAATTATGCAGTTAACACCTAATGGAGGGGTAATAATGAAACATTATTAACCAAATGATATAATTTTATCATATATGATTTCATAAATATGTATATGGATATATTAAAAATTAATAACATTATTTAAACCACTATATTGTATGTTAAAGCATGTTTAACTAAATAAATGTGTAGATTAAGGTTTTTCACATCTAACTTTTACTTCTATGAGATATATACTATGTTCAGCATTTATTCCTTATCTATGGTGTATGTACTTCCCTATGATATATAATATAATAAATTTAATTATGATAATGATATTAAAATATTAATTTATTTTTATTCCATCATGGGGATTATGATTAATTTTTTTCAAAATCCATTATTAAATATTTTACTTAATTTATATTTAAATATTGGGATACCATCTACCATATTATATTAAATTATTATTTATTAGTTTGAATTGGAATATAATAATTTGATACCACTCACCATATTACACTGAATTATTTGTGATTATATATACTTAATGAAAGTTTTTTACATTTAAAATTATAGTTTCAATAAAAATGTACATGTTTATTATGGTTTGACATTTTTATATGAGGAATGTAATGGTTTTAGTAAGTGACATGTGGGTCCCTATATAGTTTCTCGATGAATCAGTTGGTCTCTAGAGGAAAACAAGTTTGGGTATTGGCTGAGGCCTTACCTATTTATACACGTTGTATTGGCTGATGAATTGACGGTATGACTATGATGTACAACATTATGGATTTCATTATTACAATATTACTTATTGATATTACATGTAATTATTCGACTTGAATAATAACAATAGTTATGTTTAATTATCTTGTGATTATTTAAACAGAACTATTTTATCATATTTCATTCCTTCCATATTATGCCCGAGTTTGTGATTAAATGGAATTTTTTTAAATTTATAAAATTTCCATAATAATTAATGATTGTATATAATAGATTTCAATGTATGTATACCCTTACTGAGAATCTGATCTCACCCCATTGTTATGTTTCATCATTACCCCGGATTCCATGAAGTATATGATAACTAATCTGTAGAATTACACTAATTGTAATACTAGTGTTCTCAAAGAAAATACTTTTTGAATTTTATGTTAAAATTTTTTTGTTTCAAATATGTATCTAGTTTACCAAGAATACTAAACTATTCCATCTTTTGGGATGTGATTCCTTTTCTCTTATTCCAATGCAATAATGTAACTACTAACTCTGGGAAATTGGGGATGAGATTATTACACCAACCATTTCAATGGTTAGGTTATAACTATGATATGAAATTGTATTATTTTAATTATATTTTACATTTATTTAAATCTCCATATTTTGTTTAATGAATGCACAACTCATTGTTTTGTGTAATACATGCTACTGAAGAAATTTAATTCATTTGAAGTAAATATTTAAAAAAAGAATCATTCGGTGTTACATTCAAACCCATTAAAAAAATTTCACCCTAAAAATTGATCACTATGATAAAATAAATAAGGATACTTCAACCTCATTAAATCATTATGTTCCCATATATATTCCCCAATATTGTTGGTTTTCCACAAAACATTAACTAAATGAGTGGTATTCATTCATTGAAATTTTTGTATATAATCAATAATCACAATCGAGTTTTCCCAATAATAAATATCATATTCTAACTATATGAACTCTAATTTTAGTACATGTGATGGATTAGTTATATACATCCTTAAGAGACATACATAGAAGACATCATGGAAATTAGAGAGGTTTGGTGGAATAACCAACCAAGATTTTACCATCCCAATATGGTAACGAATTTGAATGTGACCAATAAACATAAGGTTTTGGTTTACATTATATCATAATCATATTTTTATCCTTTTTTTGTGATTCGATCAATTCCACACCAACAATTAGTCTTGAAAATAAAGATTATTTTTTATTCCAGAAGAACTAATAGATCAAAATATTCCAATTCAAATGATATGTTATTCCTTATATCTCTATATTTCATCAGATCAAAATTGTTAGAATAAGTTATCTAGTATAGATAGATATTCATATGGTCAAATAATATATTAATCCCTAAAATGTCATCCAAAGTTCAACATAAACCATTCAATAAATTTTTAACCTTTTGACCCTTCAAAAAATAAAACTTTATAGAGATGGTCAATATATTTTTAAAACTAAACTTAATATTAATCCCCCATATATCATAACATATATCATAAATTTCACATACCAAATATGAGAATACCTTAGTCATTTATTTTATTGAATCATAATAATAAGCATAATTACCATTAAACAACAATGAAAACATACATACAACATCATTCCTTGAATTAAACCACATATCGTTGAATGTATTCCATAAATCCTATAATAATTTAAACTCCATCACTAATAACAAAAAAAAAATTCATAAATTATTAATCATATCTGATGTCATCAATACTATCCAGTTTACATTATCCATAACAATAATCACATATACCTAAATTGAAACCATTTTTAAACCCCAAGAACATATTAAGGGTTATATTCCATTAATCAAATGTATTCCGAATAATATAAACATTACATTAGATAACTTCTAGTTCCTCAGTACCATTTCACATATTCTTTCAAGTCTCTATTAAAAAACACTTACGAGATAATGCTTATATATTTCTGGATTTATATAACATAATTCTGGAAATCCCATAAAAAATCAATTATTCCACTTCATTATTAAACCATTAAATAGGATTTTTCGTCTTATTCCTCAATACCTCTTTTGTTTCATATGTCATTAATGGTCTAATCATAATTATCATTATAACCATTACTCTTACCACCCTATTGATTCTATTAACAAACATTCCCTATAGTATATTGATTCATATAATTCCCAATCATTCCATATTAGTAACATTCATCAGTTGTTGATTCCATAGGGAAACCATTATTTTTATCTATTTCAATAATTATAATTATAATTTTTATTTAGTAATCACTTAATCTATGACCAAGTTATCCATACATAAAATAACTTCTCATTCATTTGAGACATTCCATGGAATGATTCTTCCAATATTCTCAAAATATATAAAACTAAAACATAATTCTCCTATGGTCTCCACCACATGAAATCTAATTAAACTCTATATATATCTTATTTAGTTGTTCTAAGAGTAGTTTAAGGTGATAGTTTTTTTTCATATATCATGACAACAGATTAGGGATAACAATAATATCCATCACATAAGTTATTATATCATTTACGATTTCATCCACACATTGTCTATAACAATTAATGTTTATCAAAATCCTTTTTATTCCCACCATGGAATAACACCAAAAATAATAGTGTCAGTAACAATATTTATAGTTACAAACCCCATAATCATAAGAAATCATTTATATATTGTCTAAACCTGGACACCCAATTTTCATTCAATGACATCTTATGCAAAAAAAAAGAATATTTTTGGTTACTATTTAAGTCCATTATAATAGTTCACATTGAGTTTTGGAATTTCAAAAACATATAGCCCATGGGTTCCAAACCAGGTTTATAACAAGGCCCATTTACCTACATCATGTGATTATTGAGTCAAGCTGAATAAAACCTTTATTGAGTTATTAAATATCAGTACCTCTAGGCCGAATCCCCATAAAATTGAAGTATCTAGATAGAGATGCAGTTGGTTGGAAACCACCCACTATGTCATTTTCCAATATTATTAAAAAAATTTAAATAATTTTACTCATCCTTGACATATCATTACAAATATTACAAACGTTTCCTTACAGTAGTTTCAAATTTTAAGTAAACCTTTATCTTATAATGATTGAAATGACCAAAACATCTCATAAAAAAATATTCCATATTAATAAATGAATATTTTTTAGAAAACATAATTATACACACTAGAATAATATTGTAATAGATCCTTTGGAAACCTATACTCATGAAAAACAAGTTTATAAGTGAGCTATGTCATCACAAACTACGTTCTTCAAAACTAGAACCCTTCATAGGCCTATAATACATAATTATTTTCATTATAACCTATGGTAAATAAATATAATAAATGGTGAGATAAAATGATGAGTAAGGGTAAAAAAGGAATATATCAACATATCATGTGTATAAGAGTATTATAAGATGAAAATAAAATTTTCAAAGTATACCTTGTATATAATATATCTGAAACATGATACATGGAATTAATATTGTAATTTCACAAGACATGAATAATTTTAGAATCAAAGAACACAATGCATGAGTTCATAACATTATAATAAGGTATAGATTTATGGAATATAAAAAAGTATAGGAAATCATTTCCTTAGTATTCAAGGATTAATAAAAAACTATCATCTTGGATAGGTTCACTCCCAAAACCATTATAGTAGTCATGGTTAACTCCAAAGATACTTAGAGTTGAATAGGTCCCTTATCGAACTGAGTTCAATTCCATTTACTATTCTATTAATATCATCAGATATGAATTATTACCCAATTAATTAGACGTAGATATAGGTACCACCATTCTTATAATGAAAATTATTCATATGTGTGAAAAAAGATCATAAAACATTCTTTGTATCTAAATCCATGAATAGAAATGGGTTTTAAAAAAAATTATGATATCATAACCAATGGAAAAGAAATAGGTTTCATAATCATTTCATCATTTCATTTAAGAGTAACCTATGGAAGAAGAATCATGTTTAATAATAATTTTATGATCTTATAACCCTTTGAAGAAAAACATTCATTATAAATATATTTTAATCATTAAAATAAAAAATTCTTAGAATGATTAAGAATGGTATCCTTGGATCATATCCCATTTAAAGAATAAATAACATAAATGATGTCATCTTTGATAGAAAATGATTTTTAAATACCACATAAACATTACATAATGAAAATACACTGTCAAATTTAGAAAACACTTTTCAAAGCATTAATCATTTTGGAAGTATGTTTCATTTAAAATATTTATAGAATCTTATAAATAATGGTCTAAAATATTTTCAAACATTTATTGAGTAAAATCAACTTTACATTATTGAAAGAACTTCACTAAAACTGAAAATTAATAAAATATTTTATAAATACCTTTCATTAAAAATAAAATTTGAATCACATAATGGATACTTCGAAACAACGAATTGGTCATGATGGTGTAAAATAATGTTCATAACGTATATGTTGAAACAACAATTTCTTTCACAGTTTTTGGTAAAATCCCCAAGTACATAAATTTTTAAAAAATAAAATGAAGTGTCCATTTATGATTTAAAAGAATCAAAAATGTGTTTATATTTATTTAATATATCTTTTTTTATTTATTAACATTTCATTATTTTTTTATAATTTTTTTTGGATGAAAAAGATTTTTAAATGAAAGAGAGAGATAACGATATTTTTTCTTAATTTTTTTTGACCCCATGAGATTATAAATAGAGGTAACTAAATTGAAAGTGGTATTATAATTTTATAACCATATTATAAGTAAATTTATGAGTTTCATGATAGATAGATCATAATATTTCATGATCAAAATCATAATCATAAAAAATCTAGATAAATGAAGAGATTATATTATAAAACCTTTACAACATTGGTAACATTAAATAATAGGCTCAGTGAGAGTATAAAATTAAATGAAGCATTTAATTTAATGATAATAAATAAATTCATGATATCACTTGTCAAATAGACTATATATACACCGCATAAATGAATTTAGGAGCATAACATAACATATGACCCAAAGAAGGAATGTTGAGTGAAAAATACCTTTTGTAATTTGTAATATTTTCAATCACAATCCCCCATAAAGAATAAATTCTAATAAAAAATTAAATTTAAATAAAATAAATACATTAATGATATAATTTATCAAAGGGGAATTATATACACCACACAAAAAAACAAGTGCTGATTATCCCTATGTCTCCCCAAAATGTAAATGAGACTAAAAATCCCTTACCTTAAGTGTCAAATTATTTCATATATATTAAAAAATATTATATAATAAAATAAAATTATTAAAAATATATTATAAAATAATACTTATATATATCATAACATATATTACTTTTTCATTTCCTTCTGTTATCGAATTGTTAACAATTCTCAGTCAAAATCATTTTTTGGATAATAACAACTTTGTTCTTCAAGTACGATTTGATTTTTTATTTAAGGTACTCTTATATTAATAATTATTCTATCACCTATATTATGTTTAAAATGATATAAATATCTTATGTATTCATTATATATATAATAAGGGTAAACCACAAAAGTAACTGTTCATGAAGATGGTAGGTTGTATGAAATAATGAACATAGTTTCTATTTTCCCGCTGGATTGAAAGAAAGAAAGGTAAATAATATATTACAATTACAAATAATATTTATTGAATAAATACATATATATAAATATATTTTTTATTTCAACCTATCCTTATTATATTTTATGTAAAGCATTTGTTAATAAGTAATTATATAGCTTTATGAGGCGGTAGTCCGCCAAACACCCGAATGACATTATCATATTACTAGATAAAAGAAAGTACATAGGTTTATGTGATATAATAATTGGGTAGGTATAAATATGTTACCAATATCATATATATTTATTTTATGTATCCTTATTACCATCCATGTAAATAATAAATGAAAAAAATCACATTGGTTCGCGAGGTGGTAGTCTGCCGTACGCACGAGTTATGATATTATTTTCCAATGGGATTGTTGGTAAGTGGTTAAATGTGGTATTATAATTATAACGTTATAATGATATAATATAATTATTTAATATATAAACATTAAATACATCATTTTATCCATCAATGATAGGTGGTGATGTAAAACAATTAAAATTGGTTTGTGAGGTAGTAATCAACCAGACACGTGAATGATGATTTCATATGTCATTTGATGGAATAGTTGATGGATTTAGGTTATTAAAATAACATAAAAAAATCTCATTATGTTATATATACATATGTTATAATTTTATAAATTTTTTAAAATAATAATGGAGTTTAAATAAGAAATAAAACAGACATAAATGTTTATGAATTTTACCAGTTCTTCGGAGAGCCTCTTTAGGTTCACACTTAAATACATCTTAGGAGGGATTCCAAACCAAAATATGACCTATAGGATGAGGGTAGTCAATTAAATAAGTTTTTATTTTTAATAATGGATTAAATAAAGGGTTTTAGTTGTTCTAGGAATAGAAGAGATGTGGTGTAATGTTATGTGTGAGGTGAGTGACATAGTTGTAATTTTTGGAAATAAAATGTCGTGATATTATTATTTACAAGAAAAAAGTCTCGAAAAATATCCATAATAGGACCTCATATATGGTGGGGTCACAATATGTATATAAAATGGGGTTTGGACATGTTTATAGGTCATTTTACCCCTTTTCTTTTAGTTTAATCACTGGTTAATCCGTTTTCAACTTAACCATAATAATAAATTTTTACTTCTTTATTATTCATAATTGTTAAAAAATAAGTTGAATTTATAATAAAATATATATTTTTCTGATTCCCAAAATTTAATAATTTTTTCTAAATTATATTCATATTAGAGGAAAGATTTAATTTAAAATAAAACCTACAGACACGACTATGATGTGGATTTCCAAAGAGAAAATGTTTTAAATAATAAAAAAAATTTATATAAAAATTCAATATTAAATCGATTAAAATGACATAAAAAATTAATTGATACATAATTGAACTAATTTTACATTTAATATAATGTAAATATAAAATATATGTAACGCCCATGATTTCATAGTATGTTATTTCCTTTAAAGTAATTCAATAGACTACGCTACACGCAACACCGAGTTCGAGCACCCTACGACTTACCAAAATAGACGTTCAAAAAGCAGTTATGAATAATATTAAATACATTTTAAATTTTATATACTCCATATAATTTCAAATAACATATTATTAGTTTCTTAGACATAATATAAGAACAAATTAAATTTTTCATATTAAAAAAGTATTTTTCGAAAAATACAATCTCACTGCCTTTTAAAGGAGAACCTTTTTTAAATCCAATATTTGACACTTTTATATATTCAATTTGACAAAATTTTCTTCTTATTTCGAATCATAACATAAAATTAAGGTTTTGATTAATTTTCGGTGCTTTTCTAATAACATTCATATTTTGATGAATAATGAAAATAAAAATGTTTAATTGAAAACAACTTTTTTAATCAAAAAAATTTATAGTGTTAAATTAAACATTAAAAGGGTTTTAATTATAAATTGATTTTATTTTTATCATTTAATAAAATGTAGGTTGTTGGAAGAAATTTTACATTTAAATTGTACATAAACACATATCGATCTTTTGATTGTTTTTAATTTTCCAAAATCATCTTTTTAGTTTAAAAAATGGGAATATTTTTTAAATTGACTATCACAACTACTATGTTTTAAATTCGGTAAAATATACATCATTTTTTAATTTGGAATTTAAAAATTATCTTTGGGTTAATTTTTTATATTTTTCTAAAAACATTCATTTTTTGATGAATAGTGAAAAATACTGCGTTATTGTTTAAATCCCAATTATATATATAATTATCATTATTTTAAATTTATTTTAAATTTAAAATAGATACATAATACCTATATTTGGCTTGTGTAATTCATTGAATTCGTTTAATAATAAGATTATATATAAAAATTTATTGAACCTTTTACCCTCTTTTACCCACCTTCTAGGAACATTTCAAATTTTCATAAAACATAATTTTACTAATTCAGTGTATTGAATTTCAAAAATCCAAGACACACAGCTGACATCAGTAAGTAAAATGTGCTTCAATAGGAGGAAAATAATTTTTGGTGAATAGTAACTTTGGAATTTTATTTACTACGGTTAAAAGTAAATAGGGTTATAAAAGGTAACAAAAGATATTAAAATTACCCTAAAACATGTATTAATTTTATTAGATTACTGTAATTAAACCTAAATCAACCTTATCAACAAAATTTTATCCTTTTTGGATCCACTTGGAATTGATTATGACATTTATTTTTATTTCATTTAAAGAATAGTTTAAAGAGTTAAATTCAAATTATAATAACTAATCCATTTTAATACATAGTTATACATAAGATAAATTTGACTATAAATATTCAATAGAAATCTAAAATGATTTACTAAATTAGGGTATTTTATTTATAATTTATAGACATTAAATAATTAAATTTATTAACGACACACTGGTGATTCAATAATTTCTTTATTAAGGAATTATTAAAATAATTGATATTATAAATATTAACATCAATTTAAATTGAGACTTTTGATGCATTAAACGAATTTTATAGGTTAATATGATATTTTAGGGTTTATTAAATAATAATTTATCAAATTGATATAGTTGTTAATAGTTTCACAAAAACCAAATACTTAATAATGTCAAAATATAAATAAATGAGTTTTTAAAACAAATACCATTTTATTTAATTATATAATAGTCCTAAAAATCTAATTTTCTTCCAATGAACTTATATAAGGATATATATTTCATTATTGAACCACTTTTAGTTCTCTTGGCATTTTATATTATGTTTATTAACAATTTATTATAATAATACAAGAAGACATAGAACAAGTTAAACTCTTTAACTAACAGTTAAATCTAAATGATAAGGTTAATATGGTGACCTAAACTTGTAGAAAACCTATTGGTTGAAAAGTTACCAACCCATCCACACCTTATCATCAAAATAAATCAATTTGATGCCATTATAAACCCAAAATGATTTTGTAATAAAATAATATTTCAAGCTTTTCATAAAGTGACCCTCACATATCTAATAAAAGGGTAATTCCCCATCTCCAAATGTCACTACTCCAAAGACTTTTAGATCATCCAAAACCTACTCGAATGTCTTCATAATTTCACTGAATTTATTCTAGAGGCATTAAATTGATTATAAATCCAACCTAAGCAGCCCTTTTAATATAATAAAAATGAATCACCCAGAGAAGATGTAATTATTTCATCACCTATTTCAAGTTCTTTTCTTCTTCCACTTCATCTTGCTTTGTTATTTACATAATAAAATAATAAATCCAATACATTATGCATACAATGATATTATAAATATGATAAAACCATATTATTTATTCTATCCATCATATGAATGACAATGTCACCATACGTGCATACGTACGGCTTACCGTCTCCATATCGTGATGTAGTTTGTTATTCAAGACTTCATTATTTGAATATATATAATAATGAGTATAATGTATTTGAATACTAAATATAACATGTTAATGAATATTTATATATTATATAACATTCAATTAATACTATTTCACCACTAAGAGACTGATATTGTTGCTCGTGTGTACGTACGGCTTACCCACTCCACAACGCGATGAGATTTTGTTCCCCAACATAAATATCCAAAAATAATATATATTTGATTATTAAAAATAATGTTTAAGAACATAATATCAATCTATATATGAATAAAATACATCCTATTCATTGCATACATAACTTACGTAACAAAACATATAAAGGAAAATGAATTAGTTAACACATAAAACAATGATACTGCTGAAATATTATTAACAAAGAAATATTGGAGGATCATTTATGATGTCATATATAGGTATTTCAATTCGTGTGTAATTTAATAAAAATTATTTATCCATTATAGAAGAGATTAACCGACTGTCAACTAAGGAAAAGTGAAAAGTAAGGGGTTTCCATCTGATTTTTTATTCCTGTGAGATTTGTGCTATATTTACCACTATTTCCTTTTGTCTGGTGTATATACTGCACATGATTTTATTATTTGTGAAGTATAATTTAATTTATGGGTATTTAAAAATTCATTGTGTGATCCTACTTTCACAGGGTGTATTTTTCATAAGTTTTCCAATCAGTTAGGGAATTTGAAATTTCAATTTCCACTCATTGGGATTTATGCATGCATCATTGATAATTTTACTCGATGATTATGTGTAGAATCACTATTTTTTATTTATCTAGTAGTTTCCACTACATTTTGTGTGGATATAATTATAATACACATAATCACTCCATTGATAAATTCACATGTCATTGATATGAACATGTAAAGGGTAATCTTAACTCAATTTCCATTCATTGAGTAAAACTTCCATGTCATTGGTTTTTGTTTTTACATAAATATGTATGAATCTACTATGATTTATTTACACTAGATATCCAATCATACGGATTGTTTTTGTTTTTAGCACACAAAATAATTTCCTTTATTTATCTTTAATCTAAGTATACCGTCTTTATAAGGGATTTCGTCTCAATTTACATTCATTGAGACTTCTTTGCAGTTATATACCTGTTCACTTTTATATGGTTTATATACTGACTTTTGGCATATTATTCAATTAATCCCTTTATTATCATAAAATTATAACATGTTTATTATTTTTATTCATCGATTATTTTTATTCAAGTGCCACTCATTTGGTTAGGAACTCTTTAACTAAAACATATATTTAATGATTTATTCTTCTAAATAATTCTCATTACTTTCCATGTTTTAAAAATGGTTTTAAGGATTTATTTTTATGGAAATGAAAATTTTGAAATTAAAATACCTTTAAAAATTTTCAAAGTGGTATGGGACACCTTGATTCAAAAATTTGTATTAATCAACTTCTTTGAAAAATAGCGTTACTTTTAAATGTTTTCAAGAAAGAGGGATATTTCTCTCAAATGGTTTTACTGATTATTTTCAACTATGTCAATATCCTCCATTTTATTTTACTCATCATTGAGGTTGATTTATTATAATACAATCTTCCATATTGTATTGAATGAGTTACATTTGACCGTTCATGTGCTATTTTTATACCATTCATGGTTTGTTGTTAAAGTATTGACATTTTGTATTCTAGTTTTTATACAAATGTTTAGATTAGGTTTCACCATTTTCATATGAGGAATGAATGAGACTTTTTAAGTGATGGGAGGGGCCCCCTATAGCCCCTCAATGCATTAGTATGTCTCATGATACAAACTATTGTATTGGAATGAGTCCTTGAAAAAAATCATATTTGTAGTCTTGGAAAGAGGCCTTGATTTGTGGTTATGATGTCTGGCATTATGCATTCCATCATTAAGAAATTAGATATTGATATTACATGTGATTATTAGACTAATATAATATCCATGGGAATAAGTAAATGGAATTATTTTAATTATAATTTCCATATTATTCTTATGTTTATGTTTAAAAGTCTTTTGTTTTAGTCTTATACATTTCTTTAAAAGTTTAAGGTCATTTATTATAGTTTCAACTATATTTTAATCCTTACTGTGCATATAAGCTCCCCCATTCTTAAGTTTTCATTTCCCAGGTGTTGAAGAAGTATATTATTATTTACAGATGGGGATAGGCTAAGTAATATAAATGTGTTTAAAGAGAACACAATATAGTTTTTTCCTGATGTAGTGTAAAACATATGTATGTATCTAGTACTTCCAAGGATACTAAACTAATAATTCATTCTAGAATTGATCTCGTGTGATCATTAAAAAGTTATGTAATAATTCAGTGACTCTAGTTAACTATGTTCAAGGCATTTTAGTCGGTATCAGATGATGTTTAGTACAAACCTTGGAAACTAGATTTAGAAGAAACATTTATTAGAGAACATCACCATAAGATAACTTGGAGGATTAGTATAGAATAACGTCCTGTAATTTTTTTAATGTATATATTTTTTCAATTTTCCATTAAAATACATCTTTGTCTTGATATGAGCAGGTAGAGGTGGATCTACCACATATGTACTTATGGGTAAAATCCAAAAACACTACTTGGAGCTAGACTTGAACGAGAATTGGTGAATGACCATGGGCCTTTTGGTACTCTTTGTTACAACACTCTTGGGGTATATTATTAAGATAATTCACATTTCAATTAAAACCCGATTTGAAGTATCATAATATAATATGAGAATAAATAACATTGGTTAATCATAAGGTGTCATGATATTCTCTAAATGATTTAATGACTATTTTTACTCACATTAGGCATTCTGGATTTAGTCAATTAAAATATTCTATGTAATTCATAGTAATATTGAACATGATGTACAATGTAGGAATGATGAAGAAAATGAGAAACTAAATTGAACATTAATAGATGTAAAATATATTGTGTTCATGTCGAGGAAATTTTCCAAAAATATGATCAACAACATATATATCAGTTAACTCCAAAACTAAACAATGAAGAGAAAGGCAGAAAATGACAAGAGCTCCAACAGTGGAGACCATAGAGAAAAGAAATCTTATTTTCCATCATGAATGAAATATTGAATGAGACACCCATGACTATGTCTCAATGGAACTAATAAATTCTTTATGTGTGGGAAAAAAGGACATAATGTAAATAATTATTGAGGGAAAATAAAGATTACTATGTAATAAATTAAAAATGATCCTAAGAATCCATTTACAGTCATTTTCCATAAATTTAGTGGACATGGGCATTTCCCGAGTAAATTCCCTATTCAATAGGATAACCAAAATTTCATGGGAAAAACTATGTGGAAATAAATTGATAGAGAAATGTTTAAAATCGTTAATGCTCTTTAATGATGGGATTACATTGGTTTAATTTTCTCTTATATGAATAACCCTTCAGTTTGTTTTGTGAAAAATTAATTTTCAGAAGAATTATCTTTTCTTTTTTTGGATATAGTTATAAATAACTAGTTGGATTTATTTGATCCTTTAATTTTAATAAATAACAGGTTATTGATTTTTGGGATTAAAATATGAGGTATGATATAACATTTGTGGTTAAATTATGTTATAGTTATTTTGAGGAATTTATCTCATTTTGAGAATGTTATAAAATATTGTTTTTGAAATAGGAAAACACATAGACTGTGTGAAAACCCATCACGTCTGACAAATATGTAGGAATTGAACCCACAACCAAAGTGAAACTGGGATTTATCGCCTATAACTAGACTACATGAATTACCTAGTTAGTGTGAATAAATATTGTGAGTTAAATGATATTATTTATCAATGGTAAGTTGATTTGGGATATTATGTTTTATCAAATGGATATTTTTAGTATAGGAAAATCATTTTTTGATTAAGTGATAAATGTTATTTTGGAAGACGTTCATGCTATTTGAAACACTATATGCCAAAGGAAAATAAAATAATATGGGATTTCGTTTAATAAGTAGTGGTGGATTTTTATTTTGTAAGAATCTATGTTTTTTTATACAGATTCAGTTTAATAATTGAAATGATTAACCAATCATAGAGAATATGTGATTTGGTTAATTACACTTTAGTATGAGACATTAGGAGTAGTTGATGTTATTTGGAGATAATATTTATGATTTACTATGAAAGGATATGTGATAAAATTATTCCTAGTTTTGGGATTCAATCTTAGTTTGGGTAATATTGAAGGATTTTATGGACAATTTTTTATTGAATGTTCTTTATTGATCTTTGGGTATTGCTTGTTTATTTTTTGAAAATAAGATTAATATTTATTTTTTATTATGTATTGTTCGTTTTGGGGATCATGTGATCTTGTACTAACTATTTTGGATTTGTTTAATCTCTAAATACATGGTTAATAAATTGTTCATACTTTTTGGATTATGTGATTCTCTAGAAGTTGATTCTAACTCTTTAGGTGTGACCAAGTCATCTTGAATAATCATCATTTGGAGAAAATTTGAGTTCGTGGTAGAACTTTATTAATGGATGAAACTATACTTGAAAATTAAGTATATATCTTTATGTTTTTATTCAATCTCATTAATATATTGCTCATATTTATGAAATGGAACTTAAAACAATTAACGTTGTCTGTTTACTTTTCCTATGGGGAAACAAATGACCGTTAAAACCATCCCAAGATTGTGGTTTTCCTGTTGTTAACTTTATCCTAATCATATTTTCTATCACTCTCTAATAGAACATGACACTTAGTTTATCATTTATATTCATGTTTTATTACATGAAATCCTAGTAAGGTTTATCTCGGGTGACCTTTGTACTTTTATTTCGTTCTTTTAAATTGATAGTTATATTGACTCTTTTTCTAATATGGGAATTTCAGTGAAGTTCCCAAGACCAATTTAAAAATTGTGAGGATGAAATTTCCAAAAGGGGGGAAAAATATAAACCCCGAATATTTCATATTAAGTTATTTACTTTAATGTAATTCAATTGATTGCGCTACACACAACACCGAGATCGTGCGCCCCATGACTTACCAAACTAGTCATTAAAAAAGCAGTTAGGAAGAGTATTAAATGAATTTTAAATTTTTTATACTCTATATAATTATAACATCCCTATTTTGTGTTTCTTAGACATAATATATGAATAAATTAAATTTTTTAGATAAAAAAGTATTTCTCAAAAAATGAAATTTTATTGCCTTTTAATGGTGATCCATTTTTATATCAAATATTTGTCACATTTATATATTCAATTTGATAAAATATACTTCTTCTTCTTTAGAAGCGGGACATAAAATTTTGGTTTGGATAATTTTTTTTTCTGATAAATTTTATATTTTGATTAATAGTGCAAAATACAAAATTTTATTTGAAAACAACTTTTTAAATCAAAATAATTTATAGTGTTAAATTATACATTTGAATGGTCTTAAAGTATAATTTGATTATATTTTTTTATTTAATCCAATGTGGGTCATTAGAAATAAATGTACATTTAAATTAGACAGAGACATATATAAATCTTTTGATAGTTTGTACTTTTCAAAAATATGCTTTTTGGTTTTAACAAGAGGAGTATTTTTTAAATTAATTAATACAAATTCTATGTTTTTAATTTCGTAAAATAGGAATCATTTTTTTATTAGAAAAATAAAAATTATCTTTGGGTTAATTTTTTGTATTTGTCTAAAAACATTCAATTTTTGATTAATAGTGAAAAACACTATGTTATTGTTTAAATCCGACATTTTATATAAATAATTATTTTTAATTTAAATTTATTTTAAATTAAAAATATACAAATAATACCTATATGATTTTCAAATGTAATTCATTTAATTCATTTAATAATAATATTTGATATATAAAATTTTATTGAACATTTTACCATCTTTTACCCACCTTCGCAGAACATTTGAAAATTTGAATAAAACATAATATTACTGCATTTGTGTATAGAATTTAAAAACTCCCAAGGAAACAGTTGAAATCAATAAGTAAAATTTTGTTGAATAGGATGAAATTTTTTTTGATGAATAGTAGCTTTTGAAATTTATTTAATACTGTTAAAAGTAAATTGGGTAATTAAATATAAAAATTATATTATAATTACACTATCACATGTATTAATTTTATTGGATAAGTGTATTTCAACCTAAATCAACTTTATTAAGAAAATATGATCCTTTTTTATTCACATGGATTGGATTAGGACCGTTATTATTATCTTATTTAAATAAGAGTTTATGTTGTCAAATTCAAATGGTAATAAATAATCCATTTTTAATATAGGGTTATACATAAGATAAATTAGGCTATTAATATTAATTATAAATATAAAAAGATCTATTAAATCACGGTATTTTATTTATAAATTTGTGACATTAAATAATTATGTTTATTTTAGACATAATGATATGCTATAATAACCTTATTAATGAATGATTAATATAACTGATATTTTAATAATTAAAATAAAGGTTAATTGAGACTTCTGATGCATTCCAAAAAATTTATTGGTTAATATTACACGTTAGGGTAAATTGAATAATTTGTTTTCGAAGTGATAAAGTTATTATGACTTTCAAAAAAACCAAATACTAAATAGTGTCAAAATTGACATAAATGAATTTTAAAAAAAATACTATTTTATTAAATTATATAATAGTTATAAAAATTTATGATCTATCCAACGGACTTATATAATGATATATATGTCATTTTTGAACCACTTTTGGTTTTTTTTTTCATTTTATAGTATGTTTATTAGCCATGTATTATAATAATATAACAAGACGTGGTAAAAGTTAAACTATTTAACTAAGAGTTAAATTTAAAATATAATGCTAATATGGTCTCGTAAAGTTGTCTAAAACCTATTGGTAGAGACTTTTTCAACCTATAATCACCTTATCCATGAAATATATCCATTTTGATCCATTATAAACATAAAATTATTTTATAACAAAATAATATTTCATGCTTTTCCAAATGTGACCCTCACCTCTCTTATAAAAGTGTACTCCCCATTCTCTTAATTTCACAACTCCAAAGCCCTTTGGATCAGCTAAACACTTCTCCAATATCCTCAAAACTACACTCAACTCATCCTAGAGGTCTTAATTTCATCATAAAGCCAACCTATGGAGCCCTTTGGATCAAATAAAAAGGAAGCACCCGAAGAAGAGGTAATTATTTCATCACATATTTCAAGTTATTTTCTTCTTACACTTTCTATTTCTTTGTTATTTCCATAATAAAATAACAACTCCAGTACCTTGTACAATCTTAGATTTAATTATTAATATGATACAACCATATTCCTTATTCTATCTATCCTATGAATGAAAAATTCACCGTACATGTGTACGTATGGAATACAGTCTCGACGTTGTGATGTAGTTTGTTATTAAACACATTATTGTTTGTATGGGTATAATAATGAGTATAATTCATTTAAATAATAAATAAAACAAGTTAATTATTATTTATATATAATATACCATCCAATTATATATGATTTTACAACTAATATAAGGATATTGTTGCTCATGCGTACGTACGACTTACCATCTAAACAAAACGATAAGATTGCATTCCCCATCATAACCATTCAAGAATAAATTTAATTTTTGGATTAAAAATAATGTTTAAAAAGTTAATATAAGTATTTATATTAATCAAATAAATCCTATTCATGGCAAACATAACTGACGTAACAAAACATATAAATCAAAACAAATTAGTTAACAACCAAAAAAATGATACTACTGAAATATTATTAACAAAAACATATTAAAGAATCAAGTATGATATCATATTTTTGTTTGTGGATTATTTTATAATTTAATAACAATGATTTATCCATTATACAGTAGGTTAACCTACCCTCGACTAAGGACAAGTTCAAGGTAAGTGGGTTTTATCTTACTTTTTATTCCAATGAGATTCATGCTATATTTTCTACTATTTCCTTTTGGGCGGGGTATAAACAACAATGTTTGTATTCTCTATTTTCTATACATATAATTTATGGGTATTTACATGTTCATTGATTTATCATTCATTCATGGGGTGTATGTTTCATACGTTACCAAATCGGTAAGGGGATTTCAAAATTCATTTACCCCTCATTGGGATTTACACATACTTTATTGAATATTTTACTCCGGATTATGTGTGGAATCAATATTTCTTATTTCTATTGTAATTTATACTCCCCTTTCTGTGTATATAATTTTTATACACATAATCACTACATTTATAAATTTTTATTTCATTGATATCAATTTGTTAATGGTAATCTTAACTCAATTTTCATTCATTGAGATAAACATCAAAGTCATTGGGTTTTTACAAGAATATGTTTGAATGTACTCTGATTTATTTATACTAAATATCCAATCATATTGAGTGTATTTAAATTTTTCAAACATAATTATTTCATTGATTTATCTTTTATCTAAGGATAATGTATTTATAAGGGATTTCGACTCAATTTACATTCCACTAAGACTTTATTGTTGTTATGTGCCAATTCAGTTTTATATGGTTTATGTACTCTCATATGACATATTTTATCATGAATCCCTTTATTTTAATTATTTTATAATGTTTTGATTAATTTTAATCATCAATTTTTTGTATTGAAGTTTCTCACATTTGGATGGGAACTTGTTAACTAAAATATAGTTTTGAAGATTTATTATTCTAAATATTTCTCATTAATGATAATGTTTTAAAAATGGTTTGAGGTATTTATTTATATGGAAATTAATGTTTTGAAATTAAAATTACTTTCAAAAGTTTCAACGTGGTATGGGAAACTTTTATTTCAAAATATCTTTTAAACCACTTCTTTTAATAAATAGAGAAACTTTTAAATGTTTTTAAGAAAAAATGGGATATTTCTCTCATATAGTTTTATTGATTATTCTTCATCTGTCAATATACTTCATTGTATTTCATTCCTTATTTAGGTTGATTTATTATTTAAAAATATTCTATATTGTATTGATTGAGTTACTTTTAACTTTGGATGTGCTAGTTTTGTACCATTCATCATTTTTTGTTATTGTATTAATATTTCATATGCAAGTTTGGATATGAATTTTTAGATTATGATTCGCCCTTTTCATATGAGGAATGCATTGGACATAGTAACGGACGAGAATGGTCTACTATATCCCCTTGATGCATCAATAGGACTAATGATACAAACTAGTGTCTTGGAACAAGGCCTTAACAATGTCATATTGTAGTCTTGGCACGAGGCCTTGAAAATGTGGTTATGATGTCCAAAATTATGCATTCCATCATTATGAAATTAGGTATTGATATTACATGTGATAGTTAGAATTGTATAATATCAAAGTGAATAAGTAAATAGAATTATTTTATTTACCTTTTCCATATCATGATGAAGTTTAAGTTAAAAAGGCTTCTATTTTAGTATTATACGTTGGCTTAAATGTTTTAGGATTATTTATGATAGTTTCCTCAATATTGTTATCCATAAAGAGCATTTGAGATCTACCCTTTATTATTTTCCTTTTCCCAAGATGAGAAAATTTATATTATGATTGACCTACAAGGATAGGCTAATGGATATAATTATGTTCAAAGGGAACAAAATACTATTTTTTCATGATATAAGGTAAAACTTATGTATGTATCTAGTACTTCCAAGGCTACTAAAATAATCGATATTTCGATATTCATATATTTTTATCATTCTAATGTTATTTAATAATTCAATGACTCTTGGTAACTAGGGTCGAGGAGTTACAATATATCTTGTAAAGTCTTCCAATGAAAAGACTTTTTTAATAAAAAGCTGTATTTCTCATTATTCATAGAAAGCATTTATATTTTAAAACATTTATCAAAAAATAAATTGAAGAAAATTTTTAACATGATGATTTCAAAAATTTGGTGATTTTTTTCAAATAAAATTTCTATAATTTAAAGAAAATTAAAAATAAGTGCACACAATTCAAAAAGAATTATTATTTTGAAAAACTTTATTTTTAATCATTAAATAAGATATATTTGTATCTCATTTCTATATAATAAATAAGATGAATGTTAAATATTTCATTGAATATATTATATCTAAATGTAATTAAAATAATT
Source organism: Viscum album (assembly GCA_963277665.1). Classification (NCBI taxonomy): domain Eukaryota; kingdom Viridiplantae; phylum Streptophyta; class Magnoliopsida; order Santalales; family Viscaceae; genus Viscum; species Viscum album. The sequence goes on along the minus strand of OY728166.1, from coordinate 73,586,490 downwards.
CAACTAATGTATCACCCTAAAATTATAAAATATGAACATTCTGTTTGATAACATTTATGACATGCAACACCATGTACATAAAAGAAAAGAATACTTTGTGACTTTACAATATTTTTACTATTTTAAATAAATTATATATATGATACATATTTATATTCTTGCAATACCAAGTTATATTGTGTATCACACAACAAATACTTTCTTCGATAGCTTGCATTACACACAAGATTGAGTTTTAAAGAAAAACAATATATTATTTAAATATTATTATTTAATATAACAAGATATAAAATGAATGTTAACGTAGAAATTGAGAACAATATTAAATGACTTTTGAAAACAGTTGATTTATAAAAATATATAATGAATTCATATCTCAATATTTAATTAGAAATGAATATAAAAACTAATTAAATATCAAAGAAATATTTTTTTCTCCCAAAAGTGTTTTTTACTAATAAATTAAATTAGTTTTATTTAATGAATTATATTGATGATATATATTTTATATATTAATAAAAATATTTTTGACATTTATCTAATAGAATTTACAGGCATAATATAATAAAAAACTAATTTTACTAATAAAAAGGAATATTTTTTGATGGTAATTTTACCACTTTTTAATAGAGACCACAATTTAAATTGATTTTTTTTAATTTTTTTATTGATTTAATATTTAAAAATAAAATTAATATTAAAAATTAGAACCCAAAAATTATTTTAGGGTGAATTTTTTTATTTTCTGAGAAGTTTCATTTATTCATTTATAGTTAAAAATACAGGGTTTTAGTTCAAAACTGCTTTTGCATCTAATTTATTTACATGGTTGGAATATATTTTTGGATTTTTTGAAGTTTAATTAGATAAATTTTATATAATTTAATAAAATTTATGTCATTTTAATCAATTTTACTTTGAAATTGTATATAAAGACTAAGAAAACATTTGAAAAAAATTTCTTGGAAAACACGGTTTGTTGTCCCATCTATAGAAGTAAATGAAAATTACATTCTAACAAATATTTTATTGAAATATTGTAAAATTCAGTAAATATTTGGAATTATAATAATTTATAACATTTAATAATGTCAACATAGTTTTTTACTTAAAATATTAGTGAATGTAATTAAAACAATTACATTGATTAAGAGAAAAAATAGTATAACATGGGACTAATTCTTAAAATTAAAGTCCAAAATGACCTTTTAACTTGTCCAAAATCCATTGGATGTTAATATTTAGGCCCTTAAATACCATGGATCTAATTTTTTTCATTATCTTAGCCAAATCATTTTCTAAAATCATTAGTGTAATTCCCTTTTAAATCTTTTATAAGAATGCCACTCCTCCTCCATTACAAAAATACACTCACCCCTCCCACTTATTAACACCTCTGAGGCAATTTGGATCTCCAGAAAAACTAATAAAATAATATCCCAACATCCCTCAAATAATATTATAATCCTTAATTTTGTAATAAATGCATCCAATGATTCCTTATGGTATAAACCAAAAGTAGTTACCCAAATAAGATGCATCATTTTTCAATGATCAAATCCGTAATATTTTTTCTTTATCCACTACTAAATTTCTAACTGATCAATGAATATATAATAAATGAAAAATATTATTTATATTTATATATTCCTATGTTATGTATTATACCTATATCAATACATGTGTCCATCAAATGGGTAACAAACATACCATTCATACACGGAGAACAACCGCCTCGCGAAACGATGTTTTCTGTTTTTTCCTTTACCACCTCTCATGGTTATGAATTATGATAGAAACCATTATATTTTGTATATATGATATACCAAGTCTTTTTTAATTTTGTTTAAATATGAAATAATCATTTATGGGTGCGTGGATTATGGCCTTCTCAAAGTGATGTGATACATTCACAGATTACATTGAATGCATAAAGGATGTTTTTAATTAAAATATATGATATATATGAAATAAATATAATATTTTAATTAATATATACAAATATATGTAATATTATTCATTTTTTAAATATGACAAAATAAATGGAAGTAGCGTTCATACGTACGTATAACCTAAAGTCTCCGTGAATGGTGCATTTCACTTCTTATCTCCCAATATTATGGAATATTATAAATAAATATATAATATATATAAATGATAATAAAATCATGGATTAAATTATGGATATGATTAAATGATGTTCAGTGATATAAGAACAACATGTAACATGTCGAAACATATTAAAAAAGCTAGCTAGTTAACACCTTAAATAGTGAATATAATGAAATATTGTTAACAAAAGGGATATAATTTATTATAAAAAGATAATATATCATATTATGAATATTATTATGGTTATATAATATATTATTAATATCTTCAAAAACCTTATACAGAATTTTAAATGATGTTTACTCTTAAGTAAATGAAATGTAGGGGATTCTTATATCACATTGTCTTTCTTTGAGGCATGTTCTATTTTCCCCACTTATTTATTTTGTATGTTGTATAAAAAGCCCCTGTTTTATTTAATATCACAATGAAATTTATCTTAATGGTATTCTATGATTCATTTTATTTTATTTATTTAATGGGGATTAGGATTTAGGAGTCCGCAAGTTGTAAGGGTCTTCCTCTATACCTCCCCTTAATTAGATGTTTACCTCACCATTATTATATTTCCATTCCCCCAAGATTATCTAATGTTTTCTAAGAATGACATAAAATGATAAAATTTTTGTAATGAAGTTATCTTCAACAAAACATTATGTTGTAATTAGTGTATACATTTGTAAAATAACTCATATTTGTATCTAGTTTACCAAGACTACTAAATTGTTCAGTATACTGGGATGTGATTTACTTGTATCTTATGCCAATGTAATGGTAGAAGAACCCTAGATCTGGGATTTATTGGTTTAGGTCACTATTCATGGTATATGATAAGGGTTATTTTAAACCTTAGGAACTATATTTAAGAAAAAATAAATTAGGAAATATAACCATATAATAAACATTAAGGATAAGTATAAAATAACATTTTAGAATTTTGGAAATGTATAGATTATATGGGTCATAAATGAAATAAATCCCTCTTTGGAAACTACAAATGGATGTAGTTATGTAACATATGTACCTAGGGGTAACAAATCTGAAATCGGTTTTCATGCCTGACTCGAGTGTAACCTGGTACACGACAATATGCCTTACCGCACACCTTGTTTGAAAGATCCATTCGATATGTATAGGATCATTCACATTTACTTACAAAGAACTATGATGTATTTTAATTGATAAATATAATTAAGGACCTATTTTAAACCTTATACCATGTAATTATCTATTTTTAAATAAAAAAGATGAATTATTTTTGTACTGAGGTTTTATTTAAAACCTATGTTAGAATGCCCTTTAAAGATTAATTTTCATAGATTCAGATCATTTTTATTTTGGAAATTATAATTAATATGGTTTTTGAAAAAGAAGACATGTATTTTGGGTGACAAACCATCATGTGTGGGAATTCCATGAGACAGGATCCCATGATTGAGGGATGATAAGGGTTCATTTCAACCACTGGACTATGCGAAGTCTTTGTTAATGTGTCCTTATTTCTTGTTAAACATTTTTTTTGAATTAATAATATTAACAAACCAATAGTTTTAATTTTTGGTTCATATACTAATTTATTAACAATATTAAGTATGTATAATAGTTATAGATATAAATTTTGAATTTTCACACTTTTATGGGCCTTAAGATCCATAAAATGTTTATTTTTATGCTATAGTCAAACTAGTAAATTTTTGGGTATATATTTTTTTATGTAAAGATGAATTGGAAATTGATCAAAGAATAATCGAAGGATGAAAATGTGTTTTTATAAATATATTAAGTAAGTATATTTGTTTATATTCTTAGAAAATAAATGAATTCCTCACCATTACGAAAACTATATTAAAATAAAATGTTTCCTTAATTCCATATTTTTTTGGAACATATGGTGATTTAAATTAGCAATGATTTATGGATTTAAGGCCCTTAAAATTCCATTAAAATTCAATTATTTGTGATTGATGAACACAATACGTCCTAAAATATTTATTCTTTTCCACTATCTACATATCCTCACTTCCCATTAATGTTCTCTTAGAGAAATTGTTATATATTAGTCTTCATGACCTTTGTACATCCAAATATCTATTTTCTAGAAGATGTTTTACAAAAAATTATCATAATGTCGTATTTAATCAAAGGTAATATCATAAATTTTGTTATGAAGGTCGAGATTAAATCATGATGTTGAAATTAAATTAAGTTAGGGAGAATGCATCTCCCTGAAATTCTAAAATAAGAACATTGTATTCGATAGCATGTATGACATGCAGGACCAAGTGAATAAGGAAATATAACATCCTGATACCATAAAATATAATTAATATTTTAAATAAATTAAATCTCAGATATATCTCCCAATGCATAAAATATTGTTTTAACTTTCATTACATGCAATAAATACTATCTTCGATAGCTTAGATTAAATGCAAGACAGAGTTTTACTGAGAAAAAAAATATTAATATAATATTTTATTTAAAATAAAATGATACAGCCAAACCCATAAAATTAGGTTTTTGTAATATTATTAAATAACTTATTAAAATATAAGCGTTATAAAATTATAAAATGAATTCATAAGTTACCAATTAATTAGATCCAATTGAATTTAAAGGAAAATATTTCTTCTAAAAAGGTATTTTATCCTAATAAATTATATTTATTAATATTATTTAGTAATATTAAATAATTATATATGTTATATATTTAATAAAATATTTTTTAAAATCATCCAATAGATTTTATAGGCAAAATATATGATCAGCCCAAATTTTATACATAAAAAGCAATATTTTTATTAGGGTACTTTATCGCCTTTTATGGTGAACCAATATTAAATACAATTTTTGGAAGTTTTATAAATTTTATATTTCCAAACAAAAATTATTTTTGAATGCTGTGAATAAAAAATTATCGTAGGGTGATTTTTTAGTATTTTTATGAGAAGTTTCATTTTTAGATGAATACTGAAAAATACTAAATTTTAATTCAAAAAATTTATTTTGTCTAATTTATTTATATGGTTAAATTATATTTTTGGTTTGTTTTGAAATTAATCAGTTATATTATACATACATTAATACTATTTTGGTCATTGAAATAAATTTAAATTTGATATTGGATATAAATACATAGTATACTTTTTAATATTTTTACTTTAAAAACTCGATTTGTTGTCCTGTTTGTAGGAATAAATTAAAATTAATTTCTTCCAATTAAATGAACGGAATGTGAATAAATTGATTAAATATTTATAATTATAAATATTTATAATTATAATAAGTTAAAATTAGTTTATTTAAAAATTATTAGTTAATGTTTTAAAAATTAATACAAAGATTAAGAAGAAAATTAGCTTAACTAGGGACTAAACCTCAACTGAAGGGCCAAAATGACTTACAAAAATTTAAAAAAGACATTTTATTTTAAAATTTCTTCTATATACACCATTTTATATAGTTGGTACCATTATGGGATTATAATGACCTAGTAAAAATGTGACTGACTTCCCTTACCAAAAATTTACAAGAAGGCCACTCCTTCACAACTATAAAAAAGCACTCAACCCTCTCAATTATTCACACTTATAAAGCCCTTTGGACATCGAAAATATACTCAAATAAACAACAAGAATCCATAACCTAATCCTATAATCCTTAATTTTTGAATAAATCAGTCCAATAATCTATTTTGGTATAATCTAAAAGGAGTTACCAAAATAAGAGGTAGCATTCTTCATCGACCACTTTAGTTCTATTCCTTTCTCCACTCCAACATTACATATTATTACATGATTATACAAAAACATAAGTATCATAAATATAATAATATGTTTTTAAATTAACGGTTTGAATTAAACCTATACACGCTTTTATCAAATGGGTAACAAATGTAAAATTCATTTATGGAGGGTTATCGCCTCGCGAGATGAGGTTTTTCTGTTTTTCCATTAACACAACTCATATTAGGGGATTTTTATGGAAAAATTATTTATATATGATATACCAGATATTTATTTTTTATTTATACTTATAAAATTTCAATACAATAATTACCATATTTCTTTCTATTTTTTTAAATATTATTTAATCATTTTTGGATGTGTGGACTACCACATCCTCAAAGATATGTGATACGTTCACACATTAAATATAATATATAAATGATGGTTTTAAATAAAATATGTCATATATATGAAATACATATTATATTGGAATTTTAATATACATATATTCCATTTAATTTTCTATATATTATATATTTTAAGAGAAATGAAAGCAGCGTTTATTCATATATACGACCTACTGTCTTCGTCAACAATGCCTTTCATTTCTTATCTCCTAATATTATGATTAATTAGAAATAAAAATATAATGGATATATATAATAATTAAATTACTGTTTTAATTTTGTAGATAATGAAATCATGATTAATATAATAATACTAATAAGTAATAAGTCAAAACATACACAAAAAACTAGACAATTAACACATGAAATATTGAAAATAATGAAACATTATTAATAAACTGGTAATAAGATATTATATGAAGATAATATATGATAATAATAATATTAATATGGTTCTGTTACACATTAGTAACCTATTTAACACAATTATACATGAGTTTAATGTAAATTCACCCTAAAAGAAATGCATGGTAAGGGATTCATGCCTCAATTTTTCATTCCTTGAGGCATACACCATTTTTTAACACATATTTATATTTGGTGGTATATATACTACCCATATTTTTTATCACATCATCAATAAATTTCTATGAATTTTATTTAATTCTTTGTTTGATGTTTTTTCTTTCATGGGGATTATTATTTAAAATTTACCAAGTGGTTAGGGGCTTCATTTAAATTTCCTTTCTTTGAGGAATACATTATTTTCAAGAACATAATTTAATATATATGGTGTATATAATGCAAATTTAACATGTAATATCATGATTCAATCATTAATCGTGATATTTGGAGTTTAAATTTGAATTATTTCTTATAAGGGGATTTTAAATAAGTGTTACCAAGTGGAAAAAAATTTCAAAACCAACTTTTTTTCTTTCGGTTATATCACTTCTTCATTATAATTAATATTCTATGAATATGTCCACAATCATTTTTTAAATATCTAATTTTACATTTTTATTTTTTATGAGGATACACATTTGACACACACAATATATTTATTGATTGTTTCTCATATCAATGTATTGTCTTTTTTAAGTCTTTACTTCACAATGTCATTTTGTTCATGATTGTTTACACATGAATTTATATCAGAAGAAATTATTTGATCATTTTTCAGTAAAATTTTTCATTTACTTATCGTATTTTTATTAATGACTATTTTAATGTAATTTTACCATTTTAAACTCTTTGGTTGTAACGGACCATACCCCCTGACCATTACTTTACCAAAAACACGGCTCCACCATGACAGTGGCATCGTGGCGGTGGCAGTGGTGATGGTGGGACCATGACAGTGGCACAAGTTGTTGAGTCAATAAGTTTTTCCTTATAAATTTTCCATTCAATATCATTTTGAAAATCACAAACACCCTATACATTAGAAAATCTAAATTTTACTTATATAAGGAAAATTTTCTTCTCAATGGAATTTAAACCCAACCATGTTTTCATTGTTCATATCAATATTTTTCTTAAGTACAAAAACAAAATTCATATCAAAACCTCGGAATCATATAATTCTTAGATATGAAGCATTCTGTTTTAGGATCCGAATTTCAGATATGAAATGTAACGAAGTTTCACTCCGAATTTTGGATATGAACTGTAATGAAGTTCTAATCTGAATTCTGGAAACGAACCCTAAGAATGTTCCACTCCAAATTCTGGACTCCGAACTTTTACTAGTTCGACTCCGAACTTCTATGAGTTCGACTCCGAACATCAATGAGTTCGACTCTGAACTTTTATGAGTTTTACTCCAAAATGTTACTAGTTCGACTCCGAACTTTTATGAGTTCGACTCCTAACTTTTACTTGTTCGACTCTGAATTTCTACAAGTTCGACTCCGAACTCTCTATGTTTTGATTCTAAATTCTAGTGAAACCAGACTCTAAATTTCCTTAGAAATTCAAACATCGGATTTCCACAGAATTCAGGTTTCGAATTCCTAAAGCAGAATCTGAATATATTTTTATTATAGACTCAGAATTTCATTTTTGGTTAGACTCTGAACTTTTATTTTCCTACATTCCGAACTTCAGTTTTACATAATCATACACTCATTTAATTATAAAATTATGTCGTGCCTTTGGTTACATGTGTTTTGTTATAAAATTATGTCAACCATTCTGTTTCTAACTAACAGTTGTTTGAGCGACACATGTATAGGTCCCTCCGAATTTTAAGGAAAATATGACCGTTGGAGGAGGGAGCCGACCATTGGAGCTTTTCCAATAAATAAGAGCGCATTAGAAATGACGCAATAACTTTGACAAAACTTGTGCTTACATGATGTTGAAGTGATTTCTAGAGAGAGAGGCTCTTATTAACTCTAAAAGATTAATGATGAAAGTTTGAACAACTTTTTCAAACTTTTCCTTGTGAAGATTGCTTCGTAGAACTGTGAATGTTGTTTATTACATTCGAGGGCTTCCGGGGACAGGAAGACAGAGGTGCCGACTACCTTGATGTTTGAGGGCTTCCTTGCTGAGGAAGAAAGAGTTTCTAACTACCTTGATGTTGAGGGCTTGCAGGGATAATAAGATAGACACTCTGATCTTCGTATCGAGGGCTTACCCTAGTGTGGGTAAGACAAACTTTCTTGAATGTATAAATCAAGAGACCTTTATCCAAGGTTGTTGGATACCCTTCTCTTTGGGTTAAATTATTTATCTTGTTACATGTTTTTGTTACAAGTTATTCCACAACATTTTTATATTGTAAGGAAAGTATAATATTCTTATATTTCCTTACACATGTACTTTGATTAATTTAGATTCTATACGCTTTAAGGTAGAATCTCATATTGTAAACTTTGGTTAAGTTGCAATTTCCAGATCCATATTTCCGGAACCAGTTTTTCAGAATCACTTTCCAGATTTAAGCAATTGCATAGAACAAGAAGTTTGTAACTTTATATATTGTCCCAATATTTCATTTGGTGTCAGAGGTTTTGTGAGTTTTCATAGCTTAACATTGTTAAACTATGATCTTTCCTTGTTTAAGGAAATTTTTAAAGTGTACAACTCACCCCCCTCTTGTATATTGAGCATCTACATCATTATTTCGATCCTTAAATTTGAATTAGAGAAGGTCACTGAAATACTTATACTCACATATAATTTTTTCATGATCAATTTTCCATTGTTCTATATTTTCCTTTCTTAGGAATATTCTCCTAGATTCCGAACTTTTGTTTTTAACAAGTTTTTGTGTTGAATGATTTTTAAGATTCCAGGAATCAATGTTTGTTCCATCGACAACCTAAATCCTACAAGACCACCAATTTTTGATGGTAATGACTATGAGTATTGGAGATATCGAATGAAGAATTTTTTTATAAATAATAGAGTATAAAATTTTGTTATGCTTCCTGGAGGTTATCAAATTCTTGATAAGGAAGTTAGTACTTTCACAAACCAAGAGAAGCATGATTATCAATTAAACTATAAGGTACACAATACTCTACTATGTCCAATGACTAGGAACATATATATCCAAATTTTTTCATGTGAAACGGATAACTTTTTATGGAATAAACGTGAAGTTACTCATTTTGGTACATCTAATGTGATTGAGACAAGAAGAGCTATGCTTAGAGCTGAGTATCATGGTTTTAAATATCCTTATGGAGAACCCATATGTAAGGTGAAACAATGATTTATGACTATTGTGAATAGATTAAAATCGATGGGAGAGAAAGGTATGGATAATGAAGCTCTTGTTGACAAGATCATTGATATTATGCCAAATGGGTGGGAATCAATGAGAACATCAATTTATGAGAACATGAAGGTTACTAAAATTTCCTTAGATGGGCTATTTGGAACTCTTCTCCAACATGAAACAAGGATGAAGAGAGATGCTGACAACATCAAAAAGAAGAATGGGAATGGTACTGTTTCTTTTACTACAACTTAAAATCACATGAATGCTAAGACTCCTGACAGAGAAACTAGATCCAAGTCAAAAAAGGTTACTATCCAATCGAAATATAGTGAGAGTGAAGTCTCAGAGAATGAGTTAGCTAATCATTCTCAAATAATGATCAAGATAGATGGTCAGAGAAATTTCCAATCCAGGTATAAGAAGAAGGAAAGGAAAGATAAGAAATATTCAGAGGTCACATTCTATAAATGCAAGATAAGTGGACACATATGACCAGACTTCCCAATGCTAAAAAAGAAAGAAAGAAAAGAATGGAATTCTGAAAGGAACAGGAAGAAGTTTTAGAAAGATAAAGCTAAGAAAAGTATGAAAGCTAATACTAATTGGAGTGCTAGATATTGAGACTCTTCAGAAAGTGAATCCTTGGAATATTATTCATCAGCTCAGTTGAATATGGTATTCATTGCTAATACTTTTTTTCCACATACATGTCTTATGGCCAAGGTACACTCTGCTGAGGATTTAACAAATTTATCTCTTGATAAGAATTACTATTCTAAAAATAGTACTTCTAATGAAGATAATTCATCCTTAGAAAATTAATAACCTTAATATGAAAAAATATTTATATTTTTCAAGTTACTTGAAGCAAAAAATTGTAAAATTTATAAGAAATTAGTCAAGGAAAATACCAAGGAAGACGTTCTTATGAAAGAGATTTCAGATCATTCTTCAGATCTTAAAGATAAAGAAGAGTTTTTTGAAAAACATTCAAAATTCCTTAAGAAAGCAAATTCTGATAAGGAAGAACATTCAAAAGATCTTAAGAATGCTTTTTCAAAAATAAATTTTTTTGAGGAAAAATCTAGCTATAAAGAAATTATTCCTGAGGATATGAATTTATTTATTAGACTAAAATATGAAATATTTTCTCTAAAGAAACTTCTTGAAAAATTTACATCTGGGAAGGAAAATTTTAAAAAGATGTATTCTCAATTTAAATCTCACAGAAACACTACTGGAGTAGGTTATACTCACCAAAAACCAGTTTTCAAAAACAAGTATTTTGTTCCATATAAAGCCCCTTTTTGCACTAAGTGTCAAAGTGGTTGGCATTGGAAGAAAAACTGTTCTTTTAATAGAGTTCAATCTCTTGGGTTTCATAAAGCATATTTCTCTAAACAAATGTGGATACCCAAAATTTTGTTATCTGAAAATCTCGGATCCAAACAAGTTTGGATTCTGAAAGCCTAATTCTTTACTTATTTTTAGGAAGATAAAGTGAATACCAACAATAACACTTGGTACATGGATAGTGGATGTTCCCATCATATGACTGGTAACAAAATCTATTTTGAAAAGATTATCAAGACGAAAGGTGAAAAAGTATCTTTCGGAGATAACGCTCATGGAGAAATTATTGGTATAGGTAATGTTGTTCTTCTTGAAAAAACGTTGATTTCAAATGTTTTGTTTGTTAAGGATCTTAAGCACAACCTCTATAGCATAAGACAATTATGTGATGAAGGTTACCTTGTGAATTTCAAGAATGATAAGTTCTTAGTAAATAATTCAAAGGAAATGTTTATTCTCTCTTCTTATATGCAAGAGAATGTTTATACAGTAAACTTAGAAGACCTTAGGAGCCAAGACTTACCTTGCCTTAGTGCAATGGAAGATCATTCTTGGTTATGGAATAAAAGACTAGGTCACTCTAACCTTATGAACATCTGTAAACTCTCTCAAAAGAAACTAGCTAAGGATCTACCGGAGCTTAAATTTGATTCTTCTAAATTTTTTGATCCTTTTCAATATGTCAAGCAACATAAATATAGTTTTAAATCAATCGTTGAAGTCCCAACAACTGATGCATTACCGTTGGTGCACATTGATCTTTTTGGTCCAACACAAACCAAATGCATTGAAGGAAAATACTATGTGTTTGTTCTAGTTGATGGTTACTCTAGATTTACATGGGTCTATATTCTAGAAAAGAAGTCTAAATCTTTTTCTTATTTCAAAAGTTTTAGAGCCCAAGTTGAAAATGAGAAAATCCTTCCAATGAAAACTATTTATAGTGATCGTGGAGGATAATTTCAAAATTCTGATTTTTAATACTTTTGTAGTAGAAAAGGTTTTTCTCACAACTTTTCAGCACCTAAAAGTCCTCATAAAAATGATGTAGTTGAAAGAAGAAATAGAATTTGTTATGAGATAACTACAACCATGTTGAGTGAATATTCTATAGCAAGACATTTTTGGGCTGAAGTTGTAAGTACTTCTTGTTACACTATAAATCGAGTTTTGATTAGAACTATTCTTAATAAATATTTGTATGAGTTATGGAATGGTAAAAAACCTAGACTTTCCTACTTCAAGGTTTTTGGTTTCAAGGTATTCATCTTGAATACTACCGATAATCTACACAAATTTTCACTAAAATCTGATGAAGGAATTTTCTTAGGTTACTCCACAACTTCTAAGGATTATAGAGTTTTCAATAAAAGCACTTGTACTGTTGAGGAAATGGTATATGTAAAATTTGATGAGTCTGATCCTTTTTTTAAACCATCTCAACCTACATCCTCAGATGTGTTTTCAAAAACTGATTATCATCCTTTGATATAAGATTTTTCTCATAAGGAAAATGTTCAAGAAGATACTTCTGAAACATTTACCCCCGAAGATTTTCTACCCTATGTTGATGAACAGGTTTTACAAAACCCAAGTCAGGTGTTTCTTAAGAATCATCCCAGTGATAGTATCATTGGTAATGTGAATCAACCTATAAGGAATAGAATATTCTTGAGGAATTAAGTAGAACACCTATCATTTCTTTCCCAATTGGAACCAAAAAGCACTGATGAATCTATAAGTGATGATGATTGGATAAAATACATGAAAGATGAACTAAATGAATTCGAAAGGAATAATGTCTGGACCTTGGTTGAAATACCTAAGTAAAATTTTATTATTGGAGTAAAATGGGTCTTCAGAAATAATTGTGATGAAAATGGAGTCATTGTAAGAAATAAATCTAGACTAGTTTCTAAAGGCTATAATCAGAAAGAGGGAATAGACTATGAAGAAACCTATTCTCCTGTAGCTAGAATTGAATTTATTCATATTTTACTCGCCTTTGTAGCATTCTTCAATTTTAAACTTTTTCAAATGGATGTGAAATGTGCTTTCCTTAATGGTTATGTTAAAGAGGAAGTTTTTTTTTTGAAGAACTTCCTGTCTTTGAAGATACAAAACATCCTGATTATTTTTTTAGACATACCAGAGCTTTGTATGGCCCTAAACAAGCCCCAAAAGCTTGGTATGATAGACTTAAAGGATTTTTACTTAAAAATAACTATATTAAGGGAAATGAAGATCTATCCCTTTTTATAATGAAAGATAAGAAAAATGTTTCGATTGTTCAAATTTATGTTGAGGAAATTATATTTGGTTCAACTCAGCAATCCTTAACTGATTCCTTTGTGGATCTAATGAAATATGAGTTTTAAATGAGTATGATGGGTGAGTTAACATTTTTCCTTGGTTTTCAATTTTCTCTAAAACCAGAAGGAATATACAAATCCAAACATAAGTACATTAAAGATCTTCTTAAAAAGTATGGTTATGACAACACTAAGAGTATATGTACTCCTATTGGTTCCTCAAACACACTTGATCTGGATGAAGTTGGGAAACTAGTAGATCAAACCTCTTTTAGAGGTATGATAGGAAGTATACTTTACTAGACAACTAGTCAACCAAACTTTATGTTTTCAGCATTCTTATGTGCAAGTTATCAATCTAATCCTAATTAATCTCATTTAAAGGAAGTGAAAATAATTTTTTTTGCAACTTAAAGGGAACTATGGATCTTGCATTATTTTATACTTCTAGAAATGATTTCTTTTTAAAGATTTTTTTGGATACTGTCTTTGGTGGATGTAGAATGGATAGAAAGAGTACATCTGTAACTTTTCATTTTTTAGGAGATTCATTAGTATCTTGGTCATGGAAGAAGCAACACTAAGTAGCACTCTCCACTGCTGAAGCTGAATATGTAGCAGTTGGAAGTTGTTGTGATCAAGTGTTGTGGATGCAACACACACTCACATACTATAGTTTGAGTTTTACTAAGACTAAAATTTTGTGTGATAACACAAGTGCCGTTTACCTTAGTATAACCATGCACATCACTCTTGTGCAAAGCACATAGATATAAGGCATCACTTTCTTAGGGATCACACACTAAAAATAGATTTCATTCTTTAGTTTATCAGAATGTAGGATCAACATGCTGGCATTTTCAGAAAATCTTTACCCTCCGATAGATTTTAATAAATTAAACAGATGTTAGGAATGAAAATTGTAAGGTAATCCTTCTTCATTAACTTCTTGTTGAATAATTCCCCTTACAGTAATAAACTCCTTTTCATAGGGGGAGTACATTTTCTCGTTAGCATAATCAAAATTTTCGTAGTCAGTTTTTTAACGCTTTTGTAATCAAAAATTTCGTTGTCAGTTTTTCAAACTTTTATAACAGAAATTTTTGTAATGAAATTTTCTTATAATTTTTTTTAATAATGATGTTTTCGTACTGGAAATTTTCATAATGAAGTTTTCATACTGGAAATTTTCTTAATGAAGTTTTTTTAATAAGAATTTTCGTACTAAGAATGTTCGTACTAAGAATTTTCATATTGAGAATTTTCGTAATGAGAATTTTCGTACTGAGAAATTTCGTAATGAGAATTTTCGTAATGAGAATTTTCGTAATGGGATTTTTGTACTCATTTTTTTCGTAGTATGTTTCTCGTAGTGAGTCTTTCATAATATGTTTTTTTAGACAATGTTTTCTTCATGAAGAATATCACTTATTACGAATAAACTTCCTGGCCAATCCGAAAGCTATGATTTCATTACTTAATTTTTCGTAATCATATTTTTCTTTCTGGTATTTTCCTATGAGTTTTTAAACTTCTAGGATTCTAGTTTTCTTGAATCTGGTTGTTTTTGTTAAAACCTCAAAAGATCAGATTCAAGATTTCCTTGCGGGTATGTTTTCCACCTTCAGATCAGATCAGAGAGTTTTTCAACCATTAGATGGTTTTTGGAAGCTCAAAGGTCACATACATCTCCAATATAAAGGGAACCCCCGTTGGTTGTCCCAAATCGACTTTCAAGCTCTCGCGTGTTAATGTTCTGCCTCCCTTCTTAAAGGCCGTTTCGAATCTTCTAGATCTCTCCATTCCGAATGTCTATTGAAGCTACGTCTCATGATATGTCAACTACAAAGCCAATCTCAAAATGGTCAGTTTACAGAGTGAGGTTAGTGCATCCGAGTTTCTATAAGTATGATTATCATATATCTAAGAATATCAGATTGAATTGTTGGGAGGATGTTTGCTTATCAAATCCAGTGAGACAAGATCCGATTTATATAGATTTGCTTGTTGAGTTTTACGAGTCTGTTTCCTTCCTTAAGGAAGATGGCAGAGAGAAGTTTTCATTCAAATCTAATGGAATGACTTATATGATTTCTTACACCAAGGCTGCAAGCTTGGTGGGTCTATCTTATGAAGGTTAAGTTGAGTTTTGTTCACATAAGCTTCTGGATGAGCAAAGAAGTTTTAACAAAGTGAAGGCATTGAAATGCCTTGGTCATAAAGATTCCAAGACTGCTAAGATTTATTATCTCTATTCAAATAATCGGATTCAACATCTTTGGGTACTGGGCTTTTTAGTACCGAGAAGGGGTGATAAGGATAATCTCAAGAAGAGTGATATATACATCTCAGATTTTTGGTAAATATAAGGAAGATGAATTTGATGAGGCATGTTTTGATTACAGTTATGAATATTAAATAAGGGAATCTGAAAGCTCAGATCATAATGTATTCAGCCATTCATTATAATCTTATCATCAGAAGTATTGATTCATTTAGAGGTTCTTTCACTTCCAAGAAAAGAAATTGCAAGGTAATGCTGGTTAGTGATGATACATTAAAGAGGATGAAGATGGATTTTTCTGTTGAATCTGTAGAATTCTATCCTTTACCAGATGAAGAGGCTGAGGCAGCTCAGAATGATCAACAATCTCCAGAACCATCGAAAAAGGCATGGAAGAAGAGAATGTTGAAAGAAGTGGTGGCTAAATACAAGGCCTATAAAGCTAAGGAAACTCAATCTGCACCACCCAAGAAAAAGAAACCAAAAAGACAACCCAGATGAAGTGGCTGCTAAGTGGAGGGAAGAAAAAGGGAAGAGAAAAGAAGGGGACCCCAAATTCGGATTAGATCCTGCTGAGGGTAATGCCTTAAAAGAGAAAGATTCTGATGATTTGGAAAGACAAGAAAAATAAATGAAATTGAAGAAGAAGATGTCTGAAGCTGAGCTTGTACAATCTCTGTTGAGAGATACAGAAGTAGCCTCTATAAATATCCCAATTCTAGAAACTTTTTATATTCAACCATTACCGGAGACTCCTGGAAAAAGTACTTCACTCTGGAAACGTCCAAAGGGAATGAGGTTGTTAAAGAAGTTGTTCAAAGAGAAGAAGAAGTAGTAGAGGAAGAAGAAGAAGGAGAAGGATGTGATGATCTATATGACCTAATTAAACAAGTGGAAGATTATCAATAAAAGGCTGAATCCACAAAAATTGTCACTCTGGGAAAGGGAGTTGAGAACGATGCAAAGGCAGATGATGTTGAGGAAGAAGAGAAATATATTGAATTATCTAATGATGAATTAAGATATGAAAACAATTATCTTGAAGAAATAGTAGAGAAGGAGAAAATAGACGAAGACAAGATTGTTCAACTATCAGAGAGTGAGGAAAAATATCTAGATGATCAACTCATTCTGAAAACTGACAAAGGTAAGAAAGTTATCAAGGATACACCAACAAAAGATATCATCAGGATGAAATAAGTTGCTGGTTCTTCTAAAAGGAAGCTAGTGAAAATTGAAGAAGAATAATCTCCTAGCAAACTGTCTAATTTGGAATCATCAGCACAGGGTCATGAATTTGTTGTCGAGTCTTTGAAAAAATTGGTGGACACCATTCCGATTTTTCCCACTATAGACTCCAGATTCCAGATGCTGTAACATAGTTTGAATCAGAAGTCAGAATCTTTATCCATGGTGATGGATAAGTGTGTGAATATTGAGTCTGATCGTAGAAATTTCCTTATCAATTATGATGTACACAGTAAATCATGCCGCAAAAATCACTTTGTGTTCTAAGAAAGTAGAAGAAGACATGGCTGAGATGGATCATTTTCAGAATGATGTTAAAGATACTTTTGACACCGAGGAATCCAAGATTAAAAATCTTTATGATAAGCTAATCCTTGAGAAAAATCCACAGAATCAACAAGTGAAGGACTTGAATGATAATGTTAACTCTCTTACTCAAAATTTTAAAAGGGATAGAGTTCTCCGGAATGATTTTGAAGAAAACATTGTAAGGAAAGATGAGTTTGTGAAGATGCAGGAAGAGGCCATAAAGGCTCATGAAAAGGTGCTCAAAGCTCACGATGAAAGGATAAAAGCTTTAGAGAAGCAAGTTGTGGAGGATCAAAAATATTTTATGAAGCTCAAAACTTTGTTGAAGAAGCTAATCCTAAAGGAAAAGGAAGAAAAATAGACAAAATATGATTTTTTGTTGTATTTTTCTTTCCTTGTTTTTTTAACTCTAATGAAATTTTTTGTTGGTCTTATATTGTGTACTAATGTTTCAAGTACTTTATTTTTTTCAATTACCTTAAATTATTTTTGGAAATCACAAAGGGGGAGAAGTAAAAAGAACTACTCAAAAGTGGGAGAAGCCAAAATTTATAAGTCAAGAACTATCCCTAAGTAAGGGGGAGCTTATTTGAGGAGTTCCTCATTATGAAGTTTTTCATTTCAAATCATAATGAAAACTCCCTTCCAGAAATTCATAATACAATCCATAGAGTTCCAAATCCTAAGGGAGAGTTAGTTGTATTCACTATCATTCATGAACAAAGGGAGATAAGTTTTAATTTCAATGAAAAATGAAAATTTTCAACGTCCTTATATTATTTTTCGTAAGGTTGTTTGGGCTTTCCAAGAAGGGTGAGATTGTTGAGTCAATAACGTTTTTACTTATTACTTTTCTATTCATTATCATTTTGAAAATCAAAAACACCCTATATTTAAGCAAATATACATTTTACTTTTATAATGAAAATTTCCTTCTCAAAGTAATCTAAACCCTACCATGTTTTCATTGTTTATATCAATATTTTTCTTAAGTATAAAAACCGGATTCATATCAAAACCTCGGAATCATATAATGATTAGATATGAAGCATTCTGTTTTAGGATTCGAATTTTGGATATGACCTGTAATAAAGTTCCACTCTGAATTCTGGATATGAACTGTACTGAAGTTCCACTCCGAATTCTGGATATGAACTCTAAGAAAGTTCCACTCCGAATTCTATACTCTGAAATTTTACTAGTTCGACTCTGAAAATCTATGAGTTTGACTCTGAACTTCTATGAGTTCGACTCCGGTCTTCTATGAGTTTGACTCCGAACTTCTATGTGTTCGACTTCAAACTTTTACTAGTTCAAATCCGAAATTTTAAGAGTTCGACTCCAGACTTTTACTAGTTCGACTCCGAATTTCTACAAGATCGACACTGAACTCTGTAAGTTCAAATTCTGAATTCTAGTGAAACCAGATTCTGAATTTCCATAGAAATTCAGACTCCGAATTTCTACAGAATTCAGGTTCCGAATTCCTAAAGTAGAATATGAATATCTTTTTATTATAGACTCCGAATTTCATTTTTGGTTACACTCCAAACTTTTATTTTCTTACATTCCAAACTTCATTTTTTCTTATGCATACACTCGTTTCATTATAAAATGATGTTGTGCCTTCAGTTACACATGTTTTGTTATAAAATGATGTCATCCATTCTGTTTCTAACTGACCTTTATTTGAGCGACACATGTACCAGTCCCACTAATTTTTATAGAAAATATGATCGTTGGAGGAGGGAGCCGACCGTTGGAGCTTCTCCTATAAATTGGAGCTCATTTGAAAAGAAGCGACAACTTTGACACAACTTGTTCTTACATGCTGTTGAACTGATTTCTAGAGAGATAGGCTCTTATTAACTCTCAAAACGTTATGCAGAATGTTTTAACAGCTTTTTCAAACATTTCCTTATGCAGATTGCTTCATGCGACTTCGAATGTTGGTGATTACATTCGAGGGATTCTGGGGATTGGAAGACAGAGGTGCCCACTACCTTGAAGTCAGAGGGCTTCATTGCATAGGAAGACAGAGGTTCCAACTACCATAAAGTTGAGGGCTTTCAGGGATAGCAAGATAGAGACTCTAATCTTAATATCGAGGGTATACCCTGGTTTGGGTAAGACAGACTTGCTTGAAAGTATAAATCAAGAGACATTTATCCAAGGATATTGGATACCCTTCTCATTGGGTTAAAAGATTTTTCTTGTTACTTGTTTTTGTTACAAGATTTTCTGCTAGATTTTTGTATTGTATGGAATGTATAATCTTCTTATATTTCCTTACACTTGTACTCAGATTAATTTAGATTCTATACGCTTTAAGGTATAATCTTATATTGTAAACATTGGTTAAGTTTCAGTTTTTAGGTCCATATTTCTGGAACCAGTTTTTTAGAATAATTTTCCAGATTTATGTAAGTGCATAGAACAAGAAGTTAGTAACTTCATACTTTGTCCCAATATTTTAGTTGGTGTTAGAGGTGTTGTGAATTTTCTTAGCTTAAATTTTTTAAACATATATCTTTCCTTGTTTAAGGAAATTTTTAAAGTGTACAATTCACCCCCCCCTCTTGTATATTGATAATCAACATCGTTATTTTGATCCTACAATGGTCACAGCTGCACCGTGATGGTGGAACCTTGAGGGTGACACTATCATAGTTGCACCGTGCCCCCTCACCGAGCCATTCATTCTTTTTTCTAGTTCCTAACTTTTCCTCTACCGTAATGTATCTTTTGACGTAAATTAATCTTAATACCCATTTTAAAGTCATTTAAAGTCCGAGATTGACTCTTGAAAATCACAAAAAACATCCCCTATGGGGGATATTAAATAACTCCTTGATATGAACGTGTGTAACTGCCCACCCATGTAGGAAACCGCGATCCGTTTTTCCAGGTGTTAAAAATTCCATATCCTGATCTCCACTTTATATCCCCCGGTAGAGTTCTCCTTTTCATCTCGGTTAAATTTCATTCTTCTTCCTGCCACGCTTGGAGTCCATCTTCTCGTGGCTTGTGGTGCATCTCTGCTGGAGCCTTCTACATGTCTTCCATGTATTTCCACCCCTACAGGCCACGCCTCCCCTGTTACTGGTGCAGGGAGAAAAAACGTCGATCTTTGATCAATAATGTAGGGTTTTCCCTTCATCTCTCCTTACTGTGAATCATGCGTGGTGGGTGAGCTTTTATTTCTGTGATTATTGATGAAACCAAACCTTAATAAAGATAACAAAAGGACTTATAAAGAATAAAGGGGAGGGGTGTGATCGATATGATACTGTTCTGTTATCTCCTCTTCCATGATCATTATTTTGTAAATTTTGTGGGTTTATGCCTAATGAAAATTATGGCCGTTGGTTGACATTATTGGTGCACTGATAAACTCTTGTCTTTTGTGACAATTCAATGGTGGTCACATGGAAATTGGTTAATCATGTAAACTCAGTGGATTAAATGGATTCCCAGTGAACATAAAACCTTGTGAGGTCATCCCAGCTAACCAACAGAAAGAAGAAAATAATAAATGATGTGATTGAACCTTGAAGTTTAATTACTCTGTTTTGGTTGTGGGTGTTGTTCCATTTGATTCTTATGGGGTAAAGTGGGAGAGGATGGGATCCTCTGTTGTGGTACGATTGTTGGTTGGGAATCTGAAGCTGTTTGTTTCCTCTGATGTGACACGAACTCTGGTGGGATCCTCTATTGTTGACAAATCGTTGGTTTCTGGTTTTGGGGTAGCGGGGCTGTGTCTTGGAGTTTTCTTTATTTCCAGTACACCGAGGGATCTCACTTATCCCTTTTGTGAAGTTCTCTTTGGATCCAGTTCTTTGAAGGATCTCACTAATCCCCTTTTGTTTTTGTAACTTTACAAAAGAATCGGGTGTGAATAGTTAAATTGTTGTTTAGTTGTTTCTGTTTTCCTAGCTTGTGGTTATGCATGTTAGTTACCCAGTTGTGCAGAATTTAATTAAATGGCATCACATGAACATGAAAACAAGAATGTTTTAAATAGGGAATTGCTTATTTGGGATGAGTTGGGACATGGCCGCAAGTGTTGTGCTTTTCATTATCAATGAATTGTAACAAGGGTGTTTGTGCTTAGGTTTTGGGGCCCTTATGATGGGATGGGTTCATGTTACCTATACATATATTGTATTTCTTATGTTTCTAATTCACGCCCCACCCCAGTTGAGCACATAGTTCCGAACACCTCATTTCATGGGGAGGGGTTTTTTCCAAAACTCCTATGAGTGGCTGGTTATTAGCTCCTTTCTGCTCCATTTCCCGAATAGCCCTAGACTCTTTAGGCAGGCTGTGATGGCCTGAAGTCCATTATTATCCCAAGAATCATCAGGGAGGGTAGTTGTGGTGGATGGCCCAGGTGTTTTCGGGCAGGTTGTTTCCCAAGTGTCTTCGGGATGAGGCCCACGTGTCTTTGGGCATGGCAGTAGATGTTCTAACCCAGGTTTTTGCGGGTGTGGTTATGTGTGTTGGTTGTGGCCCAGGTGTCTGCATGCGGGATAGAGGTTATGGCCCATGTGTGTATGGGTGGGGTTTGGTAGGGGGAATGCGGTGAGAATGTCAGGATTGGTTTGATGCATAGGATGTATTCAATAACTAGTGGGAAAGTGGCGTGGGGTACCAAAACATCGATGTGCTATTACTATACCTTACTCGGCCTGAGTTATTTGGGGAGTGTACCTTGGTGAGGCTTGGGTGGATAGTTTTTCCTTACTAGGTTCTTCAGTTATCTCCTTTCTCACATGGCATTAGAATTCCTCCCCACTTGTGCACGAGAGTCTTTGGTTTTCCCTACTTGGTATACTTGTATACTCACCCTACGTATATAAAACCGCTTTCAGGTTTCCAAGAGGAATTCGGGGATCAGGCAGGTCCATACTAGCTCGGGCGTTAGAACCATTGCAATTTATGTTTTTATTGCTTTTGGTACTTTACCTTTGTAGAGACCTTGTACTTTCTGGCTTTTACTTTTGCAGCATGCATATAACAGTTGTTTTCTTTGTCTTTACTCTTACTTCCAGTTTTTTCATTGTTGGGTTTCATCATCTTATCTCCTGATCCTATAAAAATAAAAGGGTGATGCCTTCTTTTTCTGTGAGATTTTATACCCTTGGTGCTGGTCTCCACTCCAGGACCTATTTAAGGCAGGTTGCGGGGGTCATTATCTTTCCTTCAATGTAAAGAAGGTAGGGCTTGGAAATCTGTTGTCCCTTCCCTCATTTTGGTGAAGGCGGGTCGTGACAGAAAGGTATTAGAGGCAGGTTGAGAGATAGGATGGAGTATGGAGTTAGGCATAGTGAGGATTGCATGGTATGGTAGGGAAACAGTGTTGGGCGATCTTGGTTCATGAAATAGACTAGGGAAGACCAGGTAGGACACGGGATTATAGGGTCCCCCGTGATCCAACGCAAGGACTCTGGACCTACCGAACGACCAAGTGAGGCTACACTGATTGCAAGGTAGAGGCCCATGGAAAGGTGCATGCATCATAATGACTTGTGTTCTCGTGTTTCTGGGGTATTTTGGGGATTTTAAATGAATCAGAAGTGTAAGAAAAATTTAAGATCCATATTCTGCACTACTTGGGCTTAGGCATTCCTTGTTTACCTAGTCGTTATGGCACATGGGAGACGACCACGAGTTGTGCGGGCGATCAAGGCCCAGAAGGTTGACTCGACGAATCGATGGAGTGCTGACCGAGAAGAGGAGTATGACCAGTGGTAGAAGACGCTTTGTGCCGTTCAGTGACAAAACCTCGGGATGTATGAGGGAAACACCTCTGACAAGGAGATAGAGAGCTGGCTAGAGGAGCTGGTGATAGCTTTCGGCTTGATCTGGGCTCCGGCATAGTATTGGTTTCCTCCGGCCATGAGACAAATGTGGGGAGCAGCACATCAATGGTGGACACTTTATCTGGGGGAGAAGAGGGAGGCTAAGGTGACATGGGCTGATTTCGAGAAGGATTTCTAGGTGGAATTCATCTCTTCTATGATGAAATATGAGAAGAGGAAGGAGCTACTCTCCCTCCAGCAGGGGGTATGTCAGTGAGAGAGTTGGGGATCATGTTCAAGGATCTCCTCCGCTTTGCTCCGGACCTCATTCCGAATGAGGAGTCATAGGTGAGATGTTTGGAGGAGGCACTCCAACTTTCCCTCCAGTATTCTGTTACTCACTTCACCTTACCGACAAACATAGAGGTACAGAAGAAGGCCGAATTAGTGGAGAGGATGAACATGCTCGGAGGTGTATCGCGAGAGGGAATCTAGTTAGGCTCGTCAAAGGGGAAGGCCGTCAGCAGTAGGCCTCTAGAATTTGGACCCTCTAGGTTTCGACTGGCAGGAAGAAGGCCCCAAAAGTTCTAGTTCTGATCTCCCAGCCCTCGCCCTTTCTTTTCTGGACCAGGGCCGAGATGCTTCATCTGGGGAAGCCATGGGCACCTTCAGAATCAGTGCCCGAACAGATTGCAGTATGGCGTTGGTGGGTAGGTCCATCACCCACCTTAGCAGTAGCAGTTTTTAGTTAGGCCCTTTCAGCAGCAGTAGCAGGGCAAGGGGGCTCCCGATCCGCCGGGGGAAGACATTGTAGGAGGAGGCCGATCTCAGGGTTCTCCTCAGGGACCTCGACCCAGGCGTGGTCGGGGAGGTGGAAAACAGCTGAGAGGTAGAGGAGCTAGGCATGGGCAGTTTCACACCATGGAGGCAGTAGTTCCAACAGGACCAGAGGTCGTTCAAGGTACGATCAACTTGTTTAGTTCCCTTTCTTATTCCTTGTTCTATACCGGAGTTTTTCACTCCTTTGTTGCACCCAGACTAGCCCGTGCTCTGGGTTTAGATTCTAAGAGACTTCCAGTTCCCCTAGTTCTGAGCACACCAGTTGGAGGTCAGACCGACTTGTTTTATGTTTTTCAAGGATGCAGACTGATGATTGGGCCGCATCAATCAATTAGGGATCTTCTACTATTGCAGATACAACCATATGATGTCATCCTAGGCATGGACTGACTGTTCTCTACATGTGTCGTCATTGACTATTTCCAAGGAAGGGTCGTGTTTTCAGACATGAGCGGCAGACGCGTGACCTTCATTGGCGAATGGGGTTTCCAGAAAGGTAGTAGGCGGGAGGAACCCCTCCTCTCATTGTTAGCTAAGATATCAGTGGAGTTAGTGGATGCAGAGATGGTGGGAGTTCCAAGGATCGTCAGTGAGTTCATGGCTGTCTTCCATGAGGAGGTGACGACTCTAACCCCTCGTTGTGATTTCGAGTTTGGGATAGACTTTCAGCATGGTTATCGTCCGATTTTGATGGCCCATTAGAGGATGGCACCTTCTGAGATCTGGGAGTTGAGGATTCAGATTGATGATCTGATGAAGAAGGGTTTTGTCCGACCAAGTGCATCACCATGGGGTGCTCCATTCTTGTCCGCCAAGAAGGCGGATGGTGGTCTCAGGCTATGCATAGACTACCAGATACTGAATCAGGTGACCATCAATAATTTCTACCCTCTTCCAAGGATAGACGATCTCTTTGACCAGTTGAAGGGGGAAGGATGGTTCTCTAAGATCAATTTGTGGTCGGGATATCACCAGTTGAGGGTTAAGGACGGTGACATCTCAAAGATATCCATTAGGAGAAGATATGGCCACTTTTATTTCATGGTCATTCCGTTCGGCATTATTAACGCTCCATCTGTGTTCATGGGACTCATGGACTCCGTCTTCCAGGAATACCAAGATCAGTTCGTAGTCGTGTTTATTGACGACTTTCTGATCTAATCAAAATCAGAGTAGGATCACGCTGAGCACTTGAGAATGGTTTTAGAAGTCCTAAGAGAACACCGGATCTATGGGAAGTTGTCGAAGTGCAAGTTCTGGACATGAGAGGTACTCTTCCTTGGGCACGTGGTGTCCGAGCAGGGGATAGAAGTGGACCCGTCGAAGGTTGAGGCAGTTGTTTCTAGGGCATCACCCAACATCGTGGTAGAAGATCATAGTTTCCTCAGGATGGAAGGTTACTTCTGGAGGTTCATTCCCATATTCTATCGAGTTGGGTCACCTTTTACGGTTTTGACCAAGAAGGACTAGGCTTTTGTGTGGAGTGGGCAGTGTGAGGTTGCCTTCAGTTATCTGAAGGAGAAGTTGGTTAGTGCCCCGAGGCTGAGGTTTCCAGATGAAGGGGCGGCATATGAGGTGTTCTGGGATGCTGTAGGGAAAGGCCTCAGATGTGTGTTGATGAAATGGAAAGGGATGATCTCTTATGAGTCTAGGATGTTATGTCATCATGAGCGTAATTACACCACCCACAATCTGGAGCTTGTGGCAGTCGTTTTATCACTAAAGTTGTGGCGGCATTACCTCATCGGGGAGCGCTTTGTGGTCTTCACGAATCACTAGAGCATGAAGTATGTATTCTATCAGCGAGACATAAACTTATGATAGCAAAGGTGGATGGATTTCCTTTAGGACTACAACTTCGAGATTTCCTACACCTTAGGAAAGGGGAATGTAGTGGCTGATGCCTTGAGCTGGAAGTTGCTGAAGGATGCAGTTCGAGAGTCTGCAGATGCTTGGAAGGCGATGGAGGAGTTGGATGACCAGCTCCTAGACGTGAGGATGGGTAGTGGAAGAGGTTTCCTGTATCATATGATAGTGCAATCCTCTCTTCTATGGCAGGTGGAGGAATCCCAATGGGGAGACTCAGAAAGTGAAGTGATGCGTGATTGGGTTACCCAATGTGATGCCCTGGAAGGATGGGAAGAGGATGGTCAGAATCGAATGATTTTTTTGAGGGAATTTATTCGTTCCAGAGGCGATTCATGAGAGAGTTATTGGTGAGTTCCACAACTCACCCCTGGAAGTGCACTCGAGAGATCCCAAAATGTATCAGGGCCTGAGGGGACAGTTTTGGTGGCCCGGGGTAAAGCTGGCGGTGGAAGAGTTCGTGACCAAGTACCTGTTATGTCAGCAAGTGAAGGCTGAAAACCATGTTACAAGAGGATTGTTGAAAACTTTATATGTCCCCATGTGGACGTGGGACGACATATCGATGGATTTCATCGCAGGGCTACCCAGGGTTCAATGAGGATGTGACACTATCTTGGGGGGGTGGACCGGTTGATGAAGTTGGCTCACTTTCTGGAGATCAAGGAGTTGAGTGCAGTTGATTCTTTAGAACGAAGATACATAGATGAGGTGGTGAGATTTCATGGAGTTTTGAGGTCTATAGTCTTAGATAGGGATGCATAGTTTACCACACATGCCCGGAGGGGATTGCAGCATGCTTTTGGCACCCAACTACATCTTAGCACTGCCTTCCACACCCACACAGATGGACAGACAGAGCGCACCATTCAGACCATAGAGGATATGCTGCGGGCATTTGTCCTAGACTTTGGGGGATCATTGGTGCGACACTCACCTCTTGTAGAGTTCACCTACAATAATATCTATCACTCTACCATTGGCATAGCTCCATTTTGAAGCCTTGTACGGAAGGCCATGTCACTCACCCGTGTGCAGGACAGAGGTTGGGGAGGCAGGTGTTCTTGGCCCGTAGGTGGTGCAGAGCATGATGGTGAAGGTTTAGCTTATACGAGTGAAGATGAAGGCATCCCAGGACCGGAATAACTCTTATGCCGATGATAGGAGGAGACCCTTGGAGTTCAAGGTTCGGGAGCACGTGTTCTTGATGGTCTCCCCTCAACGTGGGAAGAAATGGTTCAG
This sequence comes from Viscum album, assembly GCA_963277665.1. Taxonomy (NCBI): domain Eukaryota; kingdom Viridiplantae; phylum Streptophyta; class Magnoliopsida; order Santalales; family Viscaceae; genus Viscum; species Viscum album. The sequence goes on along the minus strand of OY728166.1, from coordinate 73,559,249 downwards.
TAGTGGGAGTAAGCTTTCTCTAAGGTTCGTTTGACCTTTTGGGGTGTTGCAGCGGGTCGGTGAGGTGGCTTATCAGCTGGCGTTGCCACCACCACTGAAAAGGGTGCATGATTTCTTCCACGTGTCCCAGCTCTGATGGTATATTCATGACAATTCACACGTCCTCGACTAGGGATAACTATATATCAAGGACGATGCAACGTTCGTGGAGCGACCAGTGATGATTGAGGGTCATAAAGATAAGATGATTTGTGGGAGAAACATTCCCTTGGTTCGTGTGCTATGGAGGCATGGTGGGCTTGAGGAGAGTACCTGGGAATGGGAGATGCAGATGCGTGCCCAGTACCCAGAGCTGTTTTGAGTTGTTCGGTTTTTTGTACTTGGTTGATGGAACACTTACTGTGTTGACTGTGGAATGTGTGTTTTCCTTTTTCTGTGGATTTATGTGAAGTGTCATGAAATGTGGGGAGGGGAGGACCTGATCCCTATTTAGGATGCATTAAAGTGGATTCGCTTTAACCCGTGCGAGCAAGTCAGTGCTGACCAAAGTGGATAGTATCGTAACATGGAGGAAGGAAAACCCCTCACCCACATTACTGGACAGTTTGAATCTTTGTTTTGCACGATTTCATGAGTAAGGGGCGTTCCATGGGTCCAAGGAGGTCTACTCCTGAGAGGTATCTTTCGAGGTGGTTGTTTGGACCCCTCTCCATTCTTTCGGTCTGGTTTTAATTCTCGAGGGAGAGAATAGTTTGAGAGGTATCTGATGTAATGTCCCAGACCCCCTAGCCATTACTTTACCAAAAAACGGCTCCACAATAATGGTGGCACCGTGACGGTCGAACTGGTGACGTTGGCACCGTGATGGTGGCACTGGTCACGGTGGCACCGTGATGGTGGAACAGGTCACAACGGCACAGTGATGGTGGCACTGGTCGTGATGGCGCAGTGACGGTGGCCCTATGAGGGTGACACCGTGATGGTGGAACCGTGTCCCCTCACTGATCCTTCCTTTCTTTTTTCCAGTACCTGACTTTTTCACTCTCGTAACGTATCTTTTGACATAAATTAATCTTAATACCCTTTTTAATGTCATTTAAATCCCCAAATTGACCCCTAGAAATCCTGAGAAACATCCTCAATGGGGGATATTAAATAAATCCTTGATATCATCTTGTGTAACTACCCACCCACGTAGGAAACCGCGATCTGTTTTTCCAGGCATTCAAAATTCCATATTCAGATCTCCTCTTTATATCTCCTGCTAGAGTTCTCATTTTCTTCTCAGTTGAATTTCTTTCTTCTTCCTGGCACACTTGGAGTCCTTCTTCCCATGGCTTGTGGTGCACCTCTATTAGAGCCTTATGCACGTCTTCCACAGATTTCCTCCCCTTCAGGCTGCACATCCCCTGTTCCTGGCGCATGGAGAAAAAACCATCGATCTTTGATCAATCACGTAGTGTTTTTCCTTCTTCTCTCCTTACTGCGCATCACGCGGGGTGGGTGTGCTTTTTTATCTATGAGTATTGTGAAACCAAACCTTAGAGAAGATAAAAATGGGCTTTTAAAGAATAAATGGGAGGGTTGTGATCGATATGCTACTGTTCTGTTTTCTCCTCATCCTGGATCATTATTTTGTAAATTGTGCGGGTTTATGCCAATTGAAAATTATGGTCGTTGGTGGTCTTTCTTTGTGCACTAATAAACCCTTGTCGTCTGTGATGATTAAATGTTGGTCACATGGAAATTGGTTAATCATGTAAACTCAGTGGATTAAATGGATACCGTGTGAACATTAAACCTTGTGTGGTCACCCCAGCTAACCAACAGAAAGAAGAAAATAATAAATGATGTGATTGAACCTGGAAGTTTTCCTACTCTATTTTAGAAGTGGGTGTTATTCCATTTGATCCTTATGGAGGAATGTGGGAGAGGATGTGATCCTCTATTGTGGTACGGTTGTTGGTTGTGAATATGAAGCTGTGTGTTTGCTCTGTTGTGACACCATCTCAGGTGGGATCCTCTATTGTTGATAAATCGTTGGTTTTTGGTTTTGGGGACACGGGGATATGTCTCGGGGTTTTCTTTGTTTCCAGTACTTCAAGGGATCTCACTTATCAATTTTGTGAGGTTTTCTTTGGTTCCAGTACTTTGAGGGATCTCAAAAATCCCATTTTGTTGTTGTAACTTTACAATAGAACCGGGTGTGAATGCTTAAATTGGTGTTTGGCTATTTCTCTTTTCCTAGCATGTGGTTATGCATGTTAGTTGCCCATTAGTGCAGAATTTAATTATTTGGGATCACATGAACATGAAAACAAGAATTTTTTAAATGGGGAATTGGTTTTTCTTGGGGATGAGTTGTGACTTGGTCGTGAGTGTTGTGTTTTTCATTATGAATGAATAGTAACGAGGTTGTTTGTGCTTAGGTTTTGGGGCCCCTAGGATGGGATGAGTGCCTATTACCTATACATATATTGTATTTCTTATATTTATAATTCATGCCCCACCCCAGTTGAGAACTTAGGGCCAAACACCACATTTCATGGGGAGGGTGTTTTCCCAACACTCCTATGAGTAGATTGTTATTAGCTCCTTTCTGCTCCCTTTCCTGAATAGCGCAAGACATTTCGGTCAGGCTGTGATGGCCTAAAGTCCATTATTATCCCAATAATCTTCAGTCAGGGTAGTTGTGGTGGTTAGCCCATGTGTTTGCGGGCAGGTTGTTTTCTAAGTGTCTTCAGGATGAGGCTCAAGTGTCTTCAAGCATGGCAGTAGTTGTTCTGACCCAGGTGTTTGTGGGTGTGGTTATGTATGCTGGTTGTGGCCCAGGAGTCTGCGGGTAAGATATCGGTTATGGACCAGGTGTGTGTGGGTGGGGTTTGGCAATGGGACTACGGTGAGAATGGAGGGATTGGTTAGATACGTAGGATGTCTTCAATAACCAGTGGGAAAGTGGCGCGGGGTACCCAAACATCTATGTGCTATTACTATACCTTACTCGACTTGCGTTATTTGGGGAGTGTGACTTGGTGAGTCTTGGGTGGATAGTTTTTCCTTGCTAGGTGCTTCAGTTATCTCCTTTCTCATAGGGCATTAGAATTCCTCCCCACTTGTGCACGAGAGTCTTTGGTTTTCTCTACTGGGTATACTTTTATACTCACCATACGTATATAAAACTGATTTCAGGTTTCCAGGAGGACTTCGGGGATCATGCAAGGCTGTACTAGCTCAGGCGTTGGGACCGTTGCAGTTTCTGTTTTTCTTTCTTTTAATAAATTACCTTTGTAGACACCTTGTACTTTCTATCCTTTACTTTTTTAGCATGCATATGGGAGTGGTTTTATTTGTGTTTACTCTTTCTTCCAGTTTTATCATTGTTGGGTTTCATCATCTGTTCTCCAAATCCTATTAAAATAAAAGGGTAATTCCATCCTTTTGTGTGAGATTTTTTACCGTTGGTGCTGGTCGCCACTCCGGGACCTATTGAAGGCGGGTTTTGGGGGTAATTATCTCTTGTTCACATTAAAGAAGCAAGGGTTTGGCAATCTGTTATCCCTTCCCTTCTTTTGGTGAAGGCGGGTCATGATATTGGTACTCAAAATATTTTATAAAATGCTTTTATGAAAACATAACTTTATTTTTCCCTTTTGTAAGATATCATGTTTTGATCTAAATACCAAGATTTATAAATAGGATTTCCATTTTTTTACCAGTTACAAAATGATTGATTAAATATAATTTTACCCATTCTGTCTTCCAATTTTTTTTTTCAATGATATCATATTGTTGCTTTCCTAACATAGAATTTTTATATCCTTTTTACCATGTAATAGGAATATTATTTTTACCTTTTATGACATGTATTAATTTACTCTTCATTAATTATTCAAATATTCCCCTACATGTTTAAAAGGATTATTTTTAGTGATTTTTTTTAAAAGTAATTTTCAATGATAATTATTTCAAAACAATTTCCAAAATTAAAAGGATATTTTCATCACGAAAGTTTTAAAAATATTTTTTATTGTATTATCATTCTACAATAACAAAAAGACTTTATTTCTCACCCACTTGGGATATTTTTTATTTATAACATCCTCATTCTTCCTCTAGAAGGTTTATGATTTCTTTAACCAAGGAGAATATAAAAACTCACCTCCTCAATTACTTTTTGTCCCCATGAAATATTTAATTTCATATCATCATTAGTAATTAATTTTCCCCTAAATATCCCTATTATATATCATTGATATTATTATTGCCTAAAACATATACCAAAATTACATAAAATGTTTATTTTGATGGTTGTTTGATTTTCTAGGTAAAATTTGATAAATCAATGTTAATTATTCTATAAGGATATATGATAAGGTATATTATTTATTAAAAATATTGATAGATTGATATACGGAATACTTTAGAAAGGTAGTGATATGTGGGTCTCATAATGTATATATCACCTTGATGAATTAGCAGGTTCCCATGAGACAAATTAGTTGAGAAAATGAATATGTTTCTTCATTTCGTTTTAAACCTTCATCGAAATTCTCTTAATTATATAGGTATTCATGTTCCTCAGACATAACATACAATAAATAAGAGTTTCCTTAATAAATATTAAGTATTTATCCTCTATGATATTTTCACTATGAAAATTTCTATGGATGAATTTCAATATCACTTTATTGAATAAATAGATGTATTTTACATTTCATACATTCCCATATTTATTTTTTTTTCATCCAATTATTTAAATGAAATGTGATTTCATTTATTACCCTTCCATAAAATTTATTCTCTTCCTTCTTAGTTTATTGAATACATGAAATGTGTGTTTGGTTATTATCAATTTCATTATGATAATTCTCATTGACTCATTATTTCTTTTACTTTACATACCCTTACTAATCAGTTGAGATCACCCTTATTATGTTTAATTTCCACCAATATTCAATGAAATGTGCTAAAAAGATGAAAAAAAGACATGATATATGGAATGAAGTTATCATCAAACAAATTATACAATAATTATTGTATTCATTTGTAATACAACACACATGTATGTATCATGTTTACCAAGACTAAAAAACTTTTTTGTCCTTTGGGATGCAATTTACTTGTATATTATGCTAATGTAGTGGTATCGTGACACCAACAATAGAATTTATGGGCTCAATTCATTAAAAAAGTTATTTTTTTAATTTATTGAGTTTAACCTAGTTTTTTAAAATACATGTTTTTTAGAAAAATATTTATTTTGTTTTAAAATGGAATTTATTTTTATTTAAAATTAATTGTACATTAATTTAATATATATGTGTAAAAAATGTATTTTTAATTTTTTTTTAATATTATTCATTCCCAGCATTCAAACTACATGACCATAACTTTAATATTAAATTGTAATAGTTTAATAAAATTTGACATTTTGTTTCGACTCGGTCTTGTGTGTATTGTTAGATAAAGTTAAATTTTTGAATTAATAAAGATATCAAGGAAAATAAATATATTTAAAAAATATATTTCATAAAATATGAAGGTGTTATAGTTATGGTGAATAAATCAGTACTATTTTAAGCAAAAAACATCTCTATCTAGATACTACAAGTGGATGTGGATTTTGTACTGATGCATATAGGGGTAATAACCATGAAAATAGATTTTATAGTATATAATATACACCAATATGGTGCATAGTGTGTATGCCCTTACTACACACCTGGTTTGAGACTCTCTATGTTTTTTTGGGTCAACTCACATTTTCTTTACGAACCATTATGGAATATTTGAATTGATTATAATCATAGATATCCTTGGTTAAACCTATGTTGTAATTAATTAAACAACCTAAAAATGAGTTTTAATGATTATCTAGTTGTACAATATTTTTATTATTTATCAAACATTGGTTTTAGGTTTTAGAAAATTTCTAGACCTCTAAGGATTCATATTAAGGCTGAAAACAACAGAAAATAGAATGATATTACTTTTGAGAAACTAAATGGAAATGGAACTAGATGGTAAAAAATCAGGATTATGACTAATCATAATGGATGATATAGGAATAACAATGTAATATTTGGTGAGTTACTTGACATTTCAAACGAAAGGAAGAAATATTTTAGGAAAAGTTCATGTGAAAATGACCATAGAATAAAATTTTTCAATATTATTATTATCAAGAATCTTAGAAGAACCCCGAATAATGTATAAATGGAAGGGGGAGTTGTTTTAGATGGGGGAGTAAAGGTCATTGTGCAATTAATAGCAGATGAATTCATTGTTTTTTTATGGGGATTTGGGGAATTATCCGATTCATTTCCATAATATAAGTGTTAACTCCCAAACCAAAGAAGTACATATTCTATAATAATAATTTATGTAAAATAATTAATTTGTATATGTATTGAGATTAATGAATTTTTTCATATAAGTTTTTTATAAATGAAATTCGGGTTATAAGAATCATGAAACGTCAATGGATTGCTTTGTCGTGGTTTTTATTAATGTATTTTCAAATTTTTGATGAATGGTACGGATAAACAAGAAAAGTTATTTAGTGGTATGGTGATATTTTTTGAGAAGAAATCATTTATGGAAAGACAAAACATAATATTTTCCCAATGTTGAGTTAATAATATATATATGGGATAAATTGTTTATTGATGATAATAATATAAATTTGATAGTAAATTCATTACAATTGATTTTTATTTTGATTGAAATGAGTTATATGTTTCTACATTTTTGGATTTATAGAATATATACAACATCAACTCTGAGGAATAAAAATATTGCTTATTTTTAGAATAATATAGTTTTTCATTAAGGTTTTACATTTATTTTTTTAGCATATCAAAATAAAATTAATGTATTCACATGCTTTCTATGTGACAATATATACTTCCACAACTATTCTGGGGAGGAATTTTAAAAATGATCATGAAAAAAATGTGATCAAATCATTTAGATTTTGGGTTTTGAATTTGGTTATACATAATTTCAAAGTGCCTTAATTTTAAAAACTTATGGAATGGATTAAGTTGAAATTTGGGTGTTATTGATGAGGTTTTATAGATTAATGCATTACATTTTTATTATTGGATAACATGGGCCAATATTTTACACGGTAAATATATAGTGGATGAATAAATGACTTATGGATATTATGATTCTTGTATTGTTATGTTTTGTGTTTTAGGAATGATAAATTCAATATGAATACCTATTTATTTGAGTAAGAGATGAGATTGAAGTGTAATTTACTGAATAGAAACCAATGGATGGAAATATGAATTTAAAATGGAATGAAATAAAGTATGTTTATTCTCTCATGTATGGTATATTAATTTAAAAAGAAAACCTCAACATTTGAAAAAGGTGTTGGAAATACAATTTTATACCTTTTCATTTATTTCCATTTAATAGATAACATTTTCACCAAGAACAATGTTAGTTTGTTGGTCCATAATTTTCTCAGGACCATTTTTTCTATCACAATCTATTAGTCCTTCTAAGTTAGTTTTCTTACCTATTTCTATATTTTTACTTCCCATTAATATTATTGATACCTGATAACCAAATTATGGTTTATTTTTGGTAAAATTTATCTTTATCACTTCTAATTTTAAATTTTCTTATTACCCCTATTTACAATGAGGGTTTTTATCAAAGATATTTTTAAATATTGAACCTATAAAGAAAAATACAGAATTATGGGGGTGAAATTAATATTATTGCGGAGAATTTAACACCCAAAGAAAATAGTTAAAAGAATAATAAGAATAATAGATTTCTCAATAAGAAACACCAAGAATTATGAAAATTGTGATTCTTCATAAAAATACTGTTATTATATATTAGTTGAATTGGTATGTGTTAATATTAGTAAACACATAATGAAATAAATTTATAATGGTTTAATAATATGAAACTATTTTTTCACAATTTGACACATTTTTTTTGAATAATGTAAAGACCCAAAATTTTCCTTGTAATTTTTTTAATTATATGGAAATATTATGTGACCGCGAAAATTAACGGTGCATGATTCTTAGGCCTGGTGTGCCTGGAATAAATATCTGAACAATTTTTCAGGTATGTTCAGTAAACGAATGAGTGACGTTTGGTAAATTTTGAAGTGGTGCTCGGAATTGAAATCTGAGTACGCCGTTGAACTCACAGCACCAATATTCACTTAAGGAGACATTCACCTCGACCACAGATGGTCAGGGGTGGAAGTTTGTTTTTTAGTTTTTTGTGGGAGAGTTAAAAAAACAATTATATTTTATTTTTATTTAACTGAAACATCCCATTTCAATATTGGTGGTGGGAACAACCCAACCGTAAAACTCTAATTTAATGTGAGGTAACTCTTCGGATTCTCCCAATTAATGAGCCAAAATTAATTGATTAATAAACATAAGTTAATTAAGATGGCTTCTCACCTCTCATGGGGGAAATCGTTGGCCAAGGAGAGAACGTGTGAGATCCATCAGAGAAACATCCTACAATGAAGAACCTCCTTCAACAAAGAACCTTAATGAATGTGGAACAGTATTTGAAGCATGTTGTAGGAGTGACGGACGTCGACGTCTTCATCGTCTTCTTCTCCTTTCTCACAGCACCTCTAACGAGAAAATGATGTAGGAAAGTGTTTATATTGTTCTTTGTGGTTCTATGTTGATTCACATCCTCTTGAACCACCTGCTATCGATCTAATGTGGATTGTGCGGGTCAAAAAACCACAAATCGATCCCTCCACTTCATCTATATTGACGTGTTCTCTACGGGAAAACATTGGGTTGAGCGGAATCCCTCTTGTGCCACAACGCCAGCGACCGACAATGGCAGGGCACAAGGCGGTTGTCGGCACATCGGATGATCATGATGTTGGCGGCAGTGCAACCTCCCTGTAGGAGGAGGTCACGGCAGAGAATGAAGGCAACCGGCACAGTGGGCGGTTGCATGAAAACAAGGTGGTGCGCGTCCGCACCGCCGGTAGTGGAGGAGGTCGCGACATGTCAGCCACAGTACAGAAGGGGAGCGGTCGACACACTGGCCAGCCACATGGAGCTTTTGTGGTGCACGTCCACACCGCCAGATGAGGAGGAGGCTATGGTGGTGCACTCGAAGGGCAGCCGACACCCGGCTGGCCGTGTGAGGACAACGGCGCCGTCGCGCCGCTGGAAGGGGGAAGCCAGCCAGAACCATCGGTCGACCACATCACGCCAAGTGGGACCGCTCTAGAAGGTCCCTCGTATGAGCAGGAGGCACCACATGGCACTGATAGGATGTCCAAAACTGAATGTCCATTTGGCCATTCGGGAATCTGGGGGCGCCTGCCCCAGGTGTTGGCTTGGGCGGACCCCACCCCGATGGGCCTCCCCATCCACAGGCCACCCAATAGGCCTCGTCGAGCGTGCAGAGCCACCCTTTTTGTGGGATGGACTGGATCTCAGTGTCATGGCCTGGTTTCGACATGGCCCCACCCATCTGGGTCAAACCCGTGTCGGGCTGGGTCGATCCGACCGGGTTGGACCGGACCCGAGCCCATGTAGACCCAGATACACCTTTTTGGACACATCTTGAGAACCAGCTATCCATTTGAAAAACCATCTTCAGAACTAGATTCCTTGTAACAAGATGGTCCCTTTTGTATACTCCACATGAATTTTAGATAAATATGGAGTGTGACAAGGTCGGATCGAACCTGAATTCAACTGGGCCCTCAGAACGGAAACACTATTAACATATAGACCAGTCATTCGATTGATGTGTCGTCTGTTGTGTTGGGACCACTATGACAAGTTGGTCCTTCGAGAAACTACTTCTTTGGAATTTGTGGTAGTTGAATTAACGACCAATGTCTTGAGGATCGAATCCTTCCCGAATCAAGCGCGCTTAGTGCGGGAACCCTGTAACTAGCTATTTTTGAAGAGTCTACAGATCATGTGTGGGTTATCTTTGGATCCTGTGTGGGTCAGTTCTCAGTGATCTTGTTTGGGTCAGTGCATACCAATCCTATGTGGCTCATCTCTGGATCCTCTGTTGGTCATATTTAGATTTTATGTGGGTCATCTTTGATCTTGTATGGTTCAATAGAAGAACATCTCGATGAATTAAGATGATCTAGCAATACAGCTAATCATTTTTACATACGTACTTATGTTATAACGGTTGTGAGCAGATTCTTTACTGTTTTTTTATTCTTCTATGTGGAATTAATTTTTTGGTACTCACCTTTGTGGTTTTACCTTCTTGGTAATAATTCCTTCTTGGAATAGTTGTGTTTTTGGATAATGAGTTGGGCCTTATGTTTCATCATGAATGAGATGTGTATTCTCGATAACTTAGGTATATCTATGAGAATATACCTATGTAGGGTTGAATTTTATTTTCATACTTTGTGATTACGATATTGCGTTGTGGGGTATCCTTTGTGGATTCTTAGAGACCTTTTGCGGTCTTGGGGTACTTACTAATATTGTTATACTCACCCCTACATGGGCTATGCCCGCACTATGCTATGTCTTGTGTAGATGAAAAACAACTCTGATCGAGATTGAGGGTACCAGGACTAGAGTTGCTCGGAGGTGGACCATTAGACAAGACGTTCCGCATAGATAAGAGTTTAAGATTTGTACCTACTCATCAGGTAGGATCCTTTGCGGGTGCTCACAGGAGCTATTTCTAGTTGTACTTATACCTTTCCAGTTGCGCTTTTATTAGGTCTCCTTTTTCATACCGTACTAACCCTTATTTCAATATATTTTATTGTGCTTTTATCTTATTTGGTTCTTGGATTTCTGAGTTTGTAGGTTAAACAACAATGCCTACCAAGTTTTAGGGATATGGATTTCCAATTCTAGTTTCCTGCCCCTGGCCTATGGAAGGCGTGCATGGGGTAGTCATGACATGGTCCCTGGGGGACAGTTCATGACAAATTAATATCAGAGGATTCAGTTCAATAAAAGAACCTGGACTCTGATCCTTTGATTCGATAATAGTTTTTAGTGTGATGAGTGTGGTTTTCAGTTTGGGGAATCCAGTTTTGGTGTGGCGGCCAACGTATCTATACACCATGACCCTGATTTTTGATTTTCGACATAGTGCACAGAAACACTGATTATTTCTGTGTTTTTGAAATGTATTCTGTGTGATCTTTTTGAGTCCACTCACTAGGTATAAATTATTGATCATCGAGCACCTGTTTGTTTTCAAGATGCCACCCCGCAACCAGCTAGCCAGGGTTCTAGATAGAGTACACGATGACAACCCACCGAGCGATGAGGATTCTTCATAAGTCCCCTTTATATCAGTTGTACAATTGGGTGGTGTACCTACAACACCACTTTCCACTGGGCAGCCGATGCCACTAGCCCCAGAAGTATAGGGTGCATGTCGATTGAGCGTGTTGAACGAGTTCCATCGCCATAGGACACTGAGGTTTCAACACAATATGGATCCATAGGTGGTTGAATACTGGTTGGAGGTCATGGTTAGAGTTTTGTGACTAGTTGGATCCCTAGATGATCTCATGGTGATCCTTGCTGCCAGTCTTCTTTCAGGAAACAGTTGCAAGATGGTGGAGCATGATGCTCCAGGTTCACGATGATGTCACTCTAAACTGGGTGGACTTCGAGATCCATTTCCGGGCTGAGTTCATACTAATGAACTTATGATCTATGCATATATAGGAGCTTCTCCACCTGTAGCAGGGCGGTATGAATGTGTCTCAGTATTCAGTGAGGTTCACCGACCTATCGTGCTACTCCACTGATATGATGCATGCCCCTTTCTTTACGACCCAAACCTTGGAGCAGGGTATGAGACGATAGATTAGAGCATCGAAGATTTATCTCAGCATGTCGATGTAGGCGTGGGTGTTAGAGTGAGCAATCTTAGTGGAGATCTTCTTTGCTGAGCAGTCACTAGTAGTGAGACCCACCACCAGATGTCACATAGCAGAGACATCTACAGATGGCATTAGAAAGATGACACAGAGGTCCAGCAGGACCATACCTACATGTGGACGACCGTAGTATACAGGTTCAGTTGGGTGGGGCTCTCAATATAGAGTAGGGCAGGCAAGGAGTAGGTAGTGTCAATCGTGCAGTGGGCAGGGTCACATGGCTCGCAGTTGCAAGACCTGTTGTATAGACAACCAATGGACGGTTGAAGGACTTCTTGGGAAGAGAAGAATATCCGATCGAGGAGGTCCGTAGGTAGCAAGAAGACGTGGTAGAGGAGTTGGCCATGAAATAGGTGGTGAGTGTTGATTCAAGGTTCTACAACCACCACCTCTAGGTGGTCCACCCCGATCATAGGGAGCAGGTGGACATGGACGAGCTCAGATCCAGGCAGCTAAGGCCTACAACCACAACATATCAGAGATGATTCAAGGTAAAATTTCTGTCTACTCCACCTTACATGCAGTACTTATAGACACGGGTGCTGGTCACTATTTTATTACCACAACCCTTGTTCGGAGCTCGAAGATTTCAGTGGAGCTATTGTCTCGATCCTTACATCTATATACTCAAATGGGAGAAGGTTAAAAAATTACACACTAGTGATGGCAGTGTGTGCTTACTCTAGTAGGAGAGAGCTTTAGGTGGGAACTTTTAATAGTGGATTTAAGGCCTTATGTCATCATATTGGGTATGGATTGGTTATCTACAACCAATGCATAGATAAACTGTATTAAGCCAAATGTGTGGTGTGTCCATGAGTATGGGACTATGTTTTCCTTCTTTGGTGAGTAGGAAATCTTTCCAGCACATGATGGACATACCCGGAGGATGGTGCAGCCGATCACCAATTAGTTAGTTAGCCATACCAGCAGAGCTGTTGATGTTGAGAGTCTGAGCTATCCTGTTGTGGTGGACCAGTACGCTGATGTTTCCCCAAATTATGCTTTGGGTCTACCCCCTGAAAGAGAGGTAGACTTTTATATCAACTTTTACACTTGGATGTCACCATTATCTACACCAGCTTATCAAATGGCTCCCACAGAGCTTCAAGAGCTATGAGTACAGCTGTAGGAATTGAAGTGGAAGAGGTTCATTAAGCCAGGTGTTTCACCTTGTCATGCCACGATTTTGCTCGCCCAGAAGGCAGATGAGAGTTTGAGACTCTGTGTGGATTATCGGTGCCTGAACCAGGTGACCAAGAAGAACATGTAACCACTACCATGTATTGATGATATTTTTTTTCTACTAAAGGGATCATGGTGGTTTTCAGAGATAGACATAAGATCATGCTATCACCAGCTCAGGGTAATAGATGAAGATGTGTAGAAGATAACTTTCAGATGCCAGTATGACCACTTTGAGTTCTTGGATATTCCATTTGGTGTGACCAATGCCCCAGTAGTGTTCAGGGGACTCATGAACAAGATCTTTTAGCCATAACTCTATCACATTGTGGAAATATTCATCGATGAAACCCTGATATAGTCAGATACAAAGGAGGAGTATTCTTATCATCTAGAGATAGTTCTGGACAAACTCTAAATGCACCAGATTTATGGTAAACGCTCGATATTCCAGTTCTGGAACTGGTAGGTTTAGTTTCTAGGACATTTCATCTTGGAGGCAGGAGTTGCGATGGATCTAGTGAATATTGAGGCTATGCTTTCTTGGGAGCCACCCAAGAGTGTGACGTAGGTGCAGAGTTTCCTAGATTTTTCAAGTTACTAATAGAGTTTTATTCCTGACTTTTCCAGAGTTGCGACACCCTTATCAGAATTGAAAAATAATGGGAAACCCTTCGTGTCATTGGAGAGATGCCATCAAAGTCTCCAGGAGATGAGGTAGAGATTGAAGAGCACCCCAATATTAAGGCTACATGAGTAAGGTGTTGGGAACATAGTCTACTATGAAGCATTAGGGACTGAGCTTGGATGTTTCCCAATGAAGGAGCGAGCAGTGATTATGTATGGTTCTCCACATCTGAGACAACTTGAGGAGAACTATGCTACCCATGACCTGGAGTTAGCAGTCGTGGTATTCTCCTTGATGGTGTTGCGACAATCCTTCATTGGATAACATTTTACAATCTACTCTAATCACAAGAGTCTCGGGTATATCTACTCTAAGAAGGACTTGAAACTGAGACATTAGCTTTGGATTGAGTACCTATTGTACTATGGATTTGAGATAGTCTATACCCTTGGGAAAGGGAACGTAACAGAAGATGTACTCAACCTGAGATCTGGTTTATAGTGGCTGATTGAGGTGACATATTTGCTAGAAACTTTGTGGATATCCTACATGGATCAATATGGATCATCTTACCTTCAGTCTATGATAGTAACACCCCCACTCCTTCAGTGATTCAGAGAGGCACAACTAGGGGACAATGACTACGAGGCTTGATGTGCTCAGATATCCACAAGATAGGCACCTGATGGATTTTATGAAGGTGGGGAGAACATTATCTTCTTCAGATGGCATACTACAGTACCAGTGGCACTACGAGAGGAAGTGTTAAGGGAGTTCCATATGTCCCATCTAGCACTAAATCCAAGTGTGGTGAAGATGTATCAGGATCTTTAGTGTCAGCACTGGTGGGAGGGAATGAATAAATCAATAGAAGTGTTTGTATCATGGTGCCTCACTTGTTAGAAAGTGAAGGAAAAACATTAGGTTCTAGCGAGCATTGTTCAGCCACTAGAGTTTCCAGAGTGGAAGTGGGATGGAATTTCCATGGACTTCATGATAGGACATCAACACACATCCAGGGGTCATGATTCTGTCTAGTTGATCATTGAACAACTCATAAAATTGTCCCACTTTCTACCTATCAGAGAGTAGGGACAAGTAAAGGCTTTGGGACACCTCTATCGGTAAGAAATTGTGTGGCATCATGGGGTGACAACTAAGGTTGTCTCTGATAGTGATGAATGTTTCAATTCCTGGCTGTGGAAGGGGTTCCAGTAGCTGTTCGGGACACAGATTCATTTGAGAACCACCTTTCATCCTCAAATGGAAGTTCAGATACATCGAACCATTGAGACCGTCGAGGACATGTTGCGTGCTTGTGTCCTTGATTTCGGCCAAAGCTGGGATGATCACATTCCCTTGGTGTTGTTCACATATAATAACAGTTATCACTCCACTATTGGTATGACACCATTCGAGGCACTGCACGGTCGACCTTGAAGATCACCTCGGTGCAGGAATGACCGAGGGGAGTCAGCACTCCAAGGACCAGAGATGGTATGAGCTACCACGAAGAAGGTGCAGATCATCTAGAAGAAGATGAAGACTTTACAGAGCAGGAAAATGTCTTATGCTAACACGAGAAGGAGACCCCTTGTGTTCGAAGATTGTGACCATGTCTTCTTCTGGGTCTCACCTCAAAGAGGTTTGCGGAGATTTGGCTGGGGTGGAAAGTTATTTATGAGGCTAATCAGACCCTTCTAGGTCTTCAGTAGAGTTAGAGAGGTGGAATACCTCCTACCTCTTCCCCCTCAGTTGCACTACGTGCAAGACATTTTCCATGTATCCCAGCTGAGTAGATACATGTATGACCCATATAACATCATCGACCATGAAGAGTTGGACTTTGACGACGGAGAAAAGTTTTCAGAGGTTCTATTAGAGATTGAGGATCGACAAGAGAGAGTCTTACGTGGGTGATCGATACCTCTAGTCCATGTATGTTGGAAGCATGGGATCCTCTAGGAGAGAACATGGGACCAAGAGGCTCATATTCATTCTTAGTACCCTCACTTGTTTCCGAATTTTGTGTTGTGGCTTTCTGAGAATCAATTCCATAAGGTGGGGAGAATGTAAAGACCTATAATTTTCCATGTATTTTTTTAATTATATGGAAATAATACGAGATCGTGAAAATTAATGTCGCATGATTATGTGGACCGGTGTGCCTAGAATGATTTTCTGAACTTTTTTTCATGTACTTTCGGTGAATGCATGAGAGGCATTTTGTTGATTTTGAACCGGTTATCGAAATTGAAATATGAGGACACCGTTGAACTCACAACACCGATATTCTCTTAAGGAGACCTTCACCTCAACCACAGTAGGTTGGGGGTGGAAGTTGTTTTTCCAGTTTTTTGTGGGAATGTTAAATGAATAAAAAATATATAACAATTATCTTTTTTAATTTAACAGAAACTTCTCATTTAAATCTTGGTGGTAGGGACCACCTGACACTAAACCTCTCTTTTAATGCGTGGTAACTCTTGGAATTCTCCCAATTAATTATCCAACATTAATTGATTAATAAAAATAACTTAATTAGGATGGATTATCACCTCTCATGGGGGAAATAATTGGAAAAGGAGAGAAACTTGGAGAGCCATTGGAGAAACATCCTCCAACGAAGAACCTCATTCAACGAAAATCAACTTACAGATCAAGAACAAGGAACTCTCTTTGAATCATGCTATGGGAGTGACAGACGTTGGCGTCTTCATTGTCTTCATCTCCAACATGATGCCACCTCCAATATGAAACTGAGATAGGGAAGTGTTTATATTGTTCATAGTGGGTTTAAATTGATTTAAATCTTTTTTAACCACATAATCTCAATCTACCCTGGAGGGTGCAGGTCAAAAAAACACGTCCCAATCCCTCCTCTCCCTCTATATTGACGCGTTCTTCATGGGTGAACTTTGGGATAAGTGGAAGCTTGTGGGCACTGCAAAACCGGTGACCGATACTTGTAGGACATAAGGCATCGGTCGGTACTCTAGCCAGCCGCGATGGTGGTGGTGTAAAAACTATGGCATACATCTGCACCGATAGCTAAGGAAGAGGCCATTGTGGTGCACCCTAAGGGCGGATGGCACCTATCCAACTGCAGGAGGACAGTGGCACCATCGCGCCGCTTGAAGGGGGAAGCCGGTCGGAACCAGCAGCCGGCCCTATCACGCCGAGCGGGATATCTCTGGCGGGTCCAACGTTCCAGCAGGTGGCACCACGTAGCACCATTGGGATGGCAAAAAATGTACATCCATTTGGCCATTCGGGAATCTGGGGGGCACCTCTCTTGGACCTCAGCTAGGGAGGACCCCACAATGGTAGGCCACCCCCGCCGTGGGCCGCCCCACGGGGGCGAGTCGGGCCCACTGAGGCCCCGCCCATCCAGGCCAGAACTGGGTCAGGCTGAGTCAACCCGAACCAGGCTGGGATGGCCTAGACTAGGTTGGTTTGGGTCCGTCCAACCTGGTCGGACCGGACCAGGCCCCATCTGGACACAGATACACCTTTTGGGCCATATCATGATAAACGTGCATCTATTTAAAAACATGTCTGTAGCATTGGATTCCTTGTATAGAGTTAGTCATTTTGGAATAATAAACATGATCTTTGTATAAATATGGAGTGTGGTTAGGTTGGATCGAACCTTAATCCAACCAGTCCCTTGGAACAACAATAGTAATAACTTACAGACCGCATGTCTGATTGATGCGCCATCTATTGTGTTGGGACCCTTATGAAATGGCGGTCCTCTGAGATACTTATTAATGGGACTTTGTGGCCACTGAAGTATTAAATGATGGCTTGAGTAGTGGATCCTCCATGAATCAAGAATGCATAGTGCGGGAACCCTATGGCTGGATGTACATGAGGATTCTATAGATCCATTGAGGGTCATCTTCAGATCCTATGTGGGTCAGCGTTCTGTGATCCTATATAGGTTAGTGCATACCGATCCTGTCTGGGTCATCTCTATATCGTGTATGGGACATCTTCAGATCCTATGTGGGTCATCTTCGATCTTGTGTGGGTCAGCAACAAAACCTCTCAATGAAGTAAGTTGATCTAGCAATACAGATAATCATCTATACATCCTTACATAATTTGTACCTTGTGTGAGATGAGTATTTACATTTGTGGTATTGTTCATTATGGTGATTCCTTTTTGGTATTCATCTATCTGGCGTTACCTTGGTGGTACTTACCTTTTTGGTGTTACCTTTGTCCAAATCATTCCTTCGTGGAACATTAGTGTTTTTGGATAATGAGTTGGGCCTTGTGTTTCCTCATGAATGAGATGGGTATACTTGATAACGTAGGTATATGTAAGGGAAAATACATAAGAAGGTTTTACAATCGTTTTCTAGATTTTTGGTTATGATATTGCTTTAGGGTTTATCCTCTGTGGATTCGTAGAGTCCTTTAGGGGTCTCGGGTTCCCTTTTGAGAATTTTTATACTCACCCTTACATGGGCTACGCCTGCACATTGCTGTGACTTGTGCAGATGATAGACAATGCTGATATAGGTCGAGGGTACCAAGAATAGAATCTTCTCGGAGGTGGATCATTAGAAAATACGTTCCGCACAGATGACCATTCGAGAGCTATACCTACCCTTCATGTTAGATCCTTTGTGGGTGTTCACAGGAGTTGTTTTCTGTTGTACATGTACCTTGCCAGTAGGGCTTGTATTCTGGATCCTTTTTCTTACTGTACTCACCCTTATTACTATATAGTTAATTGTTCTTGAATCTTGCTGTGTGCTTGGATGTGTCAGTTTGCCGGTTAAAAGGCAATGCCTTCCCAATTTTATGGATATTCCTTTCCGGTGCAAGTCGCCAGCCCCTGGCCTATGGAAGGCAGGCATGGGGTAGTCACGACATGAGCCCTAGGGGATAGTTCGTGACCAGTAAACAAGATGATAAATTAATAATTTAATGAGAAATAATTGAATATATAGAAATTCTGATTAGATCCTATTTTGATTGTAAATTTTAAAAAAAATAAAACATTTATTTCATATTTAATTTATGTTTTTGTTGTAAACTTTTGTATCAATGATGAACTATTTTTTTCTTTATATAATTTCAATGATGATTTGTTTAGTAATCTTTTTTTTTCAGTGACCTCAGTAAAAAATTCGGAAATTTTCTAGAATTTTTAGGCCTTATATCAATTAATGACAAATTTTGAAATCATTAACCACATTTCCAACTTGAGTATATGCCTCTTTATCGTATCGATCGATCACAATACCTATTGAATCGACCAAATAAGTTTAAAGTAAAATTAAGTTTTAAGGTGATGATCCATATTTGAAATCAGATAAGACAATAATGAAAATATATGAAGTAAATATTTTTTGCATAGATGAGACTTATTGTGTGATGAATTAATATAACATTTGGAATTTCTTATTAACCACAAGAAGATGTTTTCAAAGTGATGGTGAAATAAAATAAAAAAACAATAGAATATTACATCAACTGTCATTAGGTTGCAATAAATAAATGGGAAAGAAAGGCACTGTACCAAAGTGGAAATTCTAGCTCCCCTATTAATGAAAATACTACATTTCTACACCTCACTGCTTGGTCAAGAAAAAAAATTCAAATAGAATCTTGTCGCTATATAAGGACTATAATCAATGATATCCAACCCTATCACCCTCTAAAAAATTATATATAGGGATCCTAGTAGATGATATCTATGGACCAGGATACACCGAGGATAAGAAGATGGATGATGATGTTGTCACTAATGACGCTGGTTATACCACATGAAAATGGACTCAAACTAAGTAGAGTATTAGGAAGCCATAAATAATAATGAAACCTAAATTTGAATAAATTGAAGCATGCACCACATATTGAAGATCCCATCATTTCATGAATATTTAAGAATTCCATTTAAATATTTGTTTTTTATGATGAAATGGACATGCATGAGCTTAACAGGATGATATAAGAATGCACATTTCTCAATGTTACGACACCCCTAACACCAATAAATTTGAATTAGTTAGCAAGATGATTTAGGAAATAGTTTTAGATGCATATGTATAAGGCCCAATTATGAGGTCCAGTTTCCCATATACAAGGATGCTCAATGGAAAACCAATTCTTTTAATTAATTTGAATATTCATGTTCTATTATATAAAATAAAATCATTGAGAAGAGGAATATTTCATTATATAAGATCATTAAAAAAATGTATGAAAAAATTCTAAAAAATTATTTCAGGATTAGAAGATGAGAATTTTTAAAAATATAGAAGATTGGGTGAGAATGAATTTCAACATTTTAGATATAAGTTTTGAAAGAGAAAATATTTGAAAAATAAATATTATATATATATTTACAAAAGAGAAGAAAAGGGGGTGATGGAACTGAGGAAAATCTACTAATCTAGGTGAGATAAGGGGCACCATGATACACTTTATCTCTTTCTGTTTCCAAGGAACTGTGTAGCCCTTTTTGGGGGAATTATTATTATTAATTTTTTCAACAATTTTCTTGTTTCTCAATCACTTTTTGAATTTTTTGAGTTTAAATTATAATGGATCACTAAACTCTAGGTGGTGAATGAATTTGAGATGGTGAGTACAAATTTTTTTTTCATGTTTCAGGTGTGGTTAGTTCATACCCTTTTCCCACTGTTCATGTTTTTTTCTTGCCTATAATTTTTAAAACCTAATGATAAATATTTTGGATATCTTATTATTAATTTATTTAATATATGGAGGTATATGCATATTCCATACAAGGGTGGGATATCTAGTTTTATCCTTGGGTGGATTAATTGAATCTATGGTTGATAAAGTGAAGAATCCATTTATCTGCAGGTCTTCCACATGATGAAACCAACTTGCCTATTTTAACTAGATACATTCACACTTGTCCATGATTGACGAAATAAAAAGAAAAAATATAAAATTAGAATATGCAGACCATCTAATCAAATTCCCCTATTAAACTTCTTATGTAATCCTTACCAGCATGCGATCTCCACTCTCTATATTCACCCTTTGGTAGTAATTGTTTCCCAAAACATCATTCCATTGACTACATAACCACATTTTCACTCACTATATAACTCTTCATTGATTTGATTCATTTTGTATGATTTCTCTTTTACATGGTCTCACTCATCACACCTTCTATAAAGTTCTTTCTCTTAGATCACGATCCACTCACCATTATTAGGAATTAAGCCACACCCACTCCCCATGATGAAGTAAAATCTATATTATTTTATAATGAGAAAACTCAAACAAATCTTATAGAGAAATGCGAACAATGTGTAATGTTTGGCCACCTAATGTCATGTGGTCCAAACATTGATATTCCTACCCATGTTCATAAAAATATTAACTTTTATCGGTATGGTACTTGAATGAAACTGATAGATGATCATTTCTAAAATAATTACAACCAAGGATAAAAATACCACCAAAAAACTTTATTGGAATGAGAAATGAGTACTGAGACCTGTCGCACTCTTGACTTTTCATGATAATAAGAAGTAATTCCATCCTCATCTAACGGATAAACACTATACCTCATATGATGAAGTTAAAATTGTGTTCCAAAAAATGATTGATAGGTTATATATACAATAATAAAATACTTATTTTGATATGGAACAGTAATAGGATAGTTTTAAAATACTATATATACATATGGGATAAACAATTTGAATCATATGAGGTAGAGATATTGGAAAACATCACAGGACTAATGAGCTATACCTTAAAGAGAATTCAAAGGTAGTAATAATAATTTGATTCCTCAAAAAACAATAAAAATAAAAATGAAACTTGATCCATCCCCTAATAGAAATATATGTGAAACTATAAATAGAGTATCTTCTAAATCTAGGAATAAAAAAGACCCAATTGAATATTTACTAATTCCCACAGACAAAACACAAGAAAACAATTTCAAAATAATGGGAAATAAAGGGAAGAAAAAATTATTGATGAATCATATGAGATGTCTACTATTGTAAAGAACAATTCCCCAAATATTTTATTATCGAAAATAATCAAGAAGGTAATCAACATTATAACATGTAAATTTTTTAATGTTATCAAAAAAATTAAACATCTATATTACCTTCCTTTTTTATTTAATCCAAAGCCTAAGTTTTCTCGAACCAAACTGAGTTGAACCTAAATTTGTCACCTGATTTGTTCCACAACATGACCCGAAGGGCGTTCCCAATCCCCATGGGCTGACAACTAGTGCTAGACATTGATATAAACTCGTTGGGAATGACTTGACACATAACAAAGATAGTTAAATAACTATATACTAAACAAAAAGATAATTAGAAGAAAAAAACCAAACAGATTGGTAGTGGAAAATGGAATAAATGACGCAATGAGACATACCTCAAGTGACCTCATGGGTCACCATAGAACATAAACAAAATTATATACAATATCGATCCAAATATAGAGGAACTGGAAACCAAAATGAATGTTTCCATGAGCACCGAGATGACCAGTAGAAATGACACTAAACAAAAAAGCCATATTCCCATGCCTTTTATAAGAAATCCAAAACATTCTATCTTGAAAATATGACATCATAAAATAATGTTTTTCATTCTTTTGAAATTGAAGTAACAATTTTTCATTTTCAATTAAATTATTTCAATCATAATACATTTTCAAAATAGGTTCTAAGAATGAATTAACTTTTCAAAATGAATGGGATCCAATTAAGATAAAAATATGGTTTTCCAAATAATACATCAACTATTAAATGAAATAAATTGAAATCACATCACATGCACTAAGGGAAAACCATAATCATATAGTGTTAGTTGGGGACCTAGGATACTCGTACCTTAGTAAAACATGGCATATGATTCAGAATCATCTACATTCTAGTAAATGATCTACTAGTAGGGAAAACAACCATAACCCAGTGGTCTCCAATCATCACAAATTGTTAGTTAGTGTTGTTGAGACAATCCTAGTATATGAAATTGGGATGAACCACTTTCGTATCATCTAGATTACTAGTTGTAGTCCACCCACCTAGATACCATGTTTTCCCATTGTCACCATTTCAGGTAGTGATCAGGTTTTATTAAGAAATCATATATGTAATTATAATTTCTTTTACTTAAAAACACATCCAACCTCTCACCACTGATCTCCCTCCTTGAGCACATACCACATTTTTTGTCGCACAATAATGTTGAATCCTCATTTCGAGGAATAGATCAAAAATCACACATTCAACACACACATCATTTTCTAAAACAAGGGGGTATACCGCAAGAGAGGTTTTTATTTTTCATAAAATGTTCTTAAGGTGCCAAGAGAGCTTAATTATATATATAGAACACATATTATAACTAATCTGATAAAATTCCAAACACTGATATAAATACTCATTTCCATTTCAAAACTACTTTGGAAATCAATTATCAAGAAATGTCAATATAAACTAATGGGCTTCAGAAATAAATATCAATTTATAAAAACAAAGGCATAATCATTTCCAGCAACCGTAACCAGATTTCCTAACATGTCAATATAACATAAATATAAAAAATATTTTTAAAATAATAATGAATTTATGAAATTCAAATTAATGTCATTGGCATAGGGGACCTACTTCAGGGTGGTACCAAGCCATTCCCTTTGGCTCTTGGCACTTTCTACTTAAAAGATGATGCTCCCCCACTAAGTATATGCACCTTCACATACATGTAAGGACACTTATCCCCTTTGCACACACCCTTATGGCCATGAACAAGTGACATGGGATCCTTACACATATTCTTATATTCATATACTAGTCTCCCCTCACATACATATGCATTTTATTTATATATCCATGGGCACACCTAGACCCAAACATGTATATTCACTACCATATATGACTATAAATTTAATGGGGAAACCAATATATATATTTATATACTTACCTATGAACACATAGGTTAGTCACCTTAGACCTGGTGACACCAAACCACGAATCAGGGACTATGCAACAAATATATAATTTAATAAAATAATTAAACACTTAAACCATATATTAAAAATTCAAAATAACACATCATAGATTTTCACCAATAACACACCCATGTATTATAACGCAAGAATCAATCACATACGCAATAATCGTCCTCTATAATAAGAGGGTTTAAGAAAGGGAAATCTATATCACATCATAAGTTCCAACCTGGCCTTCACCCATTTCATAAACATTTGAAAATCCATTTCTATCAATCTGATATTTCAAACAAAACTCTAAATGAATCCATAAAAATTTCCAAACACAACCACATAAATAAAGGGAAACATAATTTCCACTTTATAAAAATAAAACACCCTATTTTGAAAAGGAAAAAACTTTTAAACACAAAATAATACCACTCCTACCCATTTGGCCTAAACCCTAGTGATCTAGTTCACTTCAAAAATGGAAACATCCGTTGGAATTTTTAACAAATATCAAGAATGAATCAATCCCAATTCCATTAAACCACTTTCAAATATTCCAACCAGGCATTTCAATAATATATAAACCACTAACACTTTTCAAACCACCATTTGAAAGAAAAGTGAAAACCCTATTTTGAAAAAAATTGAGGTCACACCTCAATTTTAAACTAAATTCCTTTTAAAAGATCATTTTCACCAAAATGGAATAAAGTGAGGAAAAGACCCATTTTCAAACCTGTAAACCATTAAAATAACCTGAATACATTTTATGGAAATCCTATCATAGTTACATAATCCAATTTAAATCATAAAACAAGGATTAAAAAACAACCATTTAGGACAAGGACAGGGATAACTCAAGATGGTTACAATCATCACATTGATATTAAAAATATTTATACATGCATAATATATGGAATTAAAAATTTCATGTATATTAAAACTCCACACTTGTGAACACATGTTTTTTATATATATGTACACACACAATCCATTATAAATTTTCCCAAAGCTGTGAGGGAAAATGTTCAAGGAAGGAATATATATATACGTATATATAAATACACACAAACCCATACCTATACATGTGAGTGCAACACCTAAAGAAGCAATAAACATTCTGTAATAATTCTAGGAACCTCAAATCACTATGGAATCCAAATAGAAGGTGTAAAACACATCATCAGAATAAAACACATAAATCAGTTTAGAAAAATTCAAAAAAGATATGTGCAAACTCTACCACACATAAATCGTACCAGAAGGGACCTAAAATGAACCATAACTCAAGAAATAGAACCCCAAAAACATCATGATATATTCCTAATATCAGAACCTTATGAGCAGCAAAACCCTAAGGATGATGAAGAAGATTATCATAGTGGGATGCACTTGAGAAGGAGGGAGTGGGAAACTGGTCACTAAGGTGAGTGTCATCAACGGGAAGAGGTGTCAGATTGAGACTTTATGGAAGAGGGGTGTGTCAAAGGGATAACATATGAGAGAGGGATTCATGCTAGGGTTTTAATGTAGGGTAGTTGATAGTGAAATGTGGCATAGGGAGGTGAGTGGGGGCGTCGATTTGGAGTGTCACTGGGAGGAATGAGGGGACGATACAGACCTAAGGTGGATGCGTGACAGACTAGGGAAGGATAAGGGGAGGCGTTGTGTGCGGCGAACAGTAAGGAAAGAGAAAAAGGGATAATGAAAAATAGAAAATAAAGAAAAATAAAAAACGAGGAATGAAAATGTAAATTAAAATAAAATAAAACATAAAAAACATAAAATAATAATAAAAATATTGACTATAAAAAATGATAACTTTTATAATATTAGAAAAATGTCAAATGATTAATAAAAATAATAATAGTATAATCAAAATATTAACAAATAATAATAATAATAATAATAATATTAAAATTTTAATAATATTATTATTATTATAGTTTTAAAATAATTATATTTTTCTTTTGCATTACCTTTATTATTCATTCGATTAGTTAATTAACTGACTACGCACTGAGAAGGCCACATGTTGGTCTGATAGATCCACATGACTTATTCCATGCCATGATCGTGCATTGAGCATTATAAAGCCAAGATTAAACACTTATTGAAAAAAGCACACAAATTTCTACTTGGGCTCAACCCACAATCAAAATGAGTATTTAAATATTTAAAATATGTAGAATAGTTCAATTTTGGAAATTAATGTGTGACACATGATGTCTGAGATTCCTCAAGAATCTATTTTTGAAAAATAAATCATTATTATAATTATATATATAAAACCATAAAGAGGACTGTAGTGATGTTTTGAATATAGTATACTACAAAAAGTCAAGAACTTGGGAGATTTTTTATTTTTCACCTTTGGTGACATAATTTTCTAGTTTTCCTATTTTTTTCATGGGTAAACAATTAATTTGATACAATTATTCTTATTATTAAAATTTAGACATCGAGTTCCACAACCCACAACTGTAGTTTAATATCTTCAGGATCAGTCCATTACCCATCTAGTTTTTAAGTAGCTAATTTTCTAGTTGGGGTTGATAAGCTCTTTTTTCAAGATGGTTTCATAATTTTGGTTATTAATATTGACCTATAAGTTTATATTACTAATATATTGACCTATAATACCATACGGGTTATTTTATATACTTTTTAATGGGAAAATTAATTTTTATCTTTGGTGTCCAGTGTAAAGAATTCAATATTTTCAAAAAAATTAAGGAACCCACCTAAGAAAATATCTTGATGAGATACGAGATGTTATAATTTAATGAATTATATAATAAGGATTAATATGAGTTTTTAAGAATAATATTGGAAACCAATGATACCACTAAAATTCTTGCTGATACATTTATTGGGATTACATTTATAAGGAAAATAATCATTTTGATGAGTTTGATGGAGAATTCTTATAACATAAATTTTAATTTCCTATAGATCACATTTTAATACCACTAAATTAATTTTTATTAAATGAACACATGAATAATGTTATTATTTATGAAGAGGAATCATTTATCACTAGTTTTTATGAGGCAAAATGAAGACACGTTACAACACATACCCAAATGTTTTCCCTCAAGACAAGTTCCACCATCTATAGAGCTCAAACCCATGATAGCACATTCGATGTATTAATTATTAGGTGAAATGTAAACTATTATATTTACTATTTTATAAAAAATATAAGGCATTCATGATGATTTACTTCTTGTTATATTGAGGAAGAATAATTCTGTTATCGATTGTTCAATCACATATATTAAAGGTATAAGTTCATCATTTTACATGCAAAAAAATTTCATTGTCATATAATTCTAAACCCAAACATAAAATTAGAATTATGAGAAGAGGTGATTTTACAGCTTAATGCTGGATTAAAATTTTTTAAGACTAACCATGGGTAAGTTTTATGTAAGTAATCCCAATAGAGAGTAGAGTGACTAAGATATCCAATGAAAGGATTGAACATTTTCAAACCCAAACCATGATATAATGGATTGTCACTATATAATAAAAAATTTCTAACTCTTTAACATTAAAATATCATTTTTTAATTCTAATTTTGGGTAAAATTTTAGAATGGATGTGTGGAAATCAATATTTATGTTTTTGTGATGGGGATTGTGGTTAGAATTAGATCTCCATCACTCGATAGGATAAATATAAAACAAAATTAAATTATTTATTGTGGGAATTTTCTTATTGTCTAAGTCCATTTAGATTATTTGGCGCTCATACCAACATTTAAAGTCATATAATAACCATCTTTTCATATATGATCGATACATTTGTTGAAGCATTCATGGATGAATTTTATATAGTTGGTTATAATATTATAGTGTTTTGGAAACATTTAAAACCCAATTTTTAAATGTGTGGAGAGCCAAACATTGTATCAAATTATGAAAAATTCCAGTTCATTATTATTTAAGAAATATAGATTGGTTAAAAGTTTACAATGAATGAAATAGAGGTTCGCAATGCTAAAATTGAGGTAATCCAAAAACTGGCTCTATAAAAAAAATATTATGCGAATGATGAGTTTTTTAGGAATTTACAGATTCTATATGAGGTTCAAAAATGATTTTTCTTAAAAAATTAATCCACTCAATTCCCTTAATTATATGGAAAACCCCTTTTTATTTAACTATACATGTTTTTCAACCATTAATTTTCTTTAGGAAAATATCATTTCAGCACCCATTATCACAACCCCTGAACGTGAATTTCTTTTTGGGATCATTTGAAATGTTATTTAGATAGATGTAAGAGTTTTTTGGGTAAACAATCTATATAGAGTTTTATGTAATGTAATATTCAAGATTATTTCATGATTTGGCTCAATGGTGTTATAAAAATATATGGAAGGAGCTTCTAATTATGGTTTTTTCCTTAGATAAATTCAGATAGTACATGATAGAATTAAAGGTAATTTGTTTTATTGTTTGGGGATGAAGCATCATTTAATTGTTAAGGAAAAGAAATATTTTTTTTATGGTTGAGGGAGACCCATTACATATCCTGAAGGCCGAGGGGGATGAAATCTCAAATACAAGGCTCGAAATCACATTTTTGGCTCAAAGGGCCCTCTCGTGAATAGTAATGCCACAGTGCAACGACTGCTACTATACCGATACAGTACCACCACCACTATAGTTACTGATACAATACCTCCACTAGTATGACTACTATTATTCCTCTAATATTACAAAACTTCTACAATGTTTCTACCGTACTCAGAAATTTCATCCCACCTGAAATTTATCATGGGTCTTTTGGATACCATGAAGGAGCCTTTACCACTTAGGTATAGGCTCATTGGATTATTGTCTTTATTTAAAATTCAACATTCAAATATATTTTCCTATAAAGAATCTATAACAAGACTAATTACAAGAGTTATATTATTACAATAATTCAACATGTTTATCAAGGATAATAATGAGGCTTTGAATGTTGTGGCTAATCATTTGATTGGGTAGTACACAATTGAAATTTAATACCTAAGGGAAATAAAAACTACATTTTATTTTGAAAAAAATATTTTTGTTTTCACTAAAAATGTTCCATGAAGTTCTGATTGTTTTATCTTTCATATTTTTGTAATTATAACGATGAACATTTTAGATAAATATATGGATATGTTTACCGTAGTGCTTATGTACTTTTTACTGGTTGATCCTTTATTTGTCAAAATATTTTTTGTTGGAATTTTGAGAATATGTGTTCTTGAGGAAGAAATGAATCCCATTTTTAATATTTTTCATTCATCTCCATTAAGATGACATAATAGTATTGAGATAATTTCTCAAAACTTTTGAAATATGGTTTCTTTTGGACTACACTATTTAAGGATACTTAAATAATAGTTGTTTGGTGTGATAAATGTCAAGGACTATTAATGTGGGAAGAAATAAATAGTTTTCCCAAATGGGTATCTTGGAGGTTTATGTTTTTTATTTTTGGTGAATTAAATTCATGGGTCCTTTTCCATCCTCATGTGTAAATGAAACAATTTTGGTTGAAGTTGGGTATTTATCAAATTAGGTTTGAGGAAATGTCATTTTTTTAACAACTAGTCTAGTGGTTAATTAAATTAGTTATGAAGAATATTATCTCAATTATTATTGTGTTTAAGGTTTTTTAACTAAAATGGGCCTCACATTAAAAACATCAAAATTTAATCATTTATATAGAAATATGTTTTTCATTACAATACTGTTAATACCTATCTTCCATAGTGTAGTTTATAGGTTAAAGTTCAAAATAGTGAATTGAGATGAATTTTATAAATAACATTGAGAAAATCTATGACCTATTGGTTGATAATGTTTTATGATTCACTATAGGCGTATAAAAGTAGCATTAAAACATAGATAGATATTAATCTATATATTTTTATATTTGGAATGTTTATTCATTACTGTTTGGAGAGAAAACACATTTGTGTGTATAGTAAAGTCATAAAATTTTATTTTGACATTTATGGATGACAGAAGGATGACCGAATTGAATAAAATAGATGAAAATTGGATAGAATATTACAATAATTATATAATCTATAAGGAATGGGAAAATATTTTCATGATTCACTACATTAAAATAAAAAAATTCCAGTGGGATAGAAGGCGCTTCTTATCAATTCTCATTTAAAGTTGTTTCTTGGTAAACATAGATATAAGTGGCCAGGACCATCCATAATGATTTTAGTATTGGTAAACTAAGAAATATAATTAGTTGGAAATGATTATATACTATTTTTGGTCTATGTAAAAATATTTAAACACAACTTTGTGGGAAAACTAAAGGGTTTGGGTGTCTTTTTTCTCTATCATAGTTAGGCCATTCTACATTCTCACTAAAGACTCTTAACTCAATTCATTATTAGAGAAAACTTGTTGGTAATTGTTATTTTATTATCCATTATTCTAACTTCTATTACTTTTTATCATTTTCATGAATTTATAATTCTCTTAGGATCATTATTGAATTTCTCTAGGACATGGCCATGCTACCCATAGGGATCATCTCGAAAGGAAATGGGAAGTTGTATGTGGTTGTTCTCAGGAATAAAAATATTATACACTATAAGAGTATTAGTTATAATAATTCTAAAACATCCATTATGATAAAACGTTTTATGTTTGGTGGAATTCCCCATTTTTCCCTTTTGAAAAATTTGAAAATTTGTATTTACATGGGTGTTTAGATTAAAAATGTTCATCATGATTATGTTGGATCTGATTTTAATTTTTTTTGTATTTATGTAACAATGTAAAGCATGAAATTTTAATTTATATTTATTTCATGGATTAATCAATTTTTATTAATTTTTTTTAAAACTTATTAAACCATCATATTGGCCTATTTAATTTTGTATTGAAAATTTCCATTGCATGGAACTGTATCAAACTTTATTATTTGACATTGGGTGGAATGCTGTGTTTTATGTACAAGAGAGTGGGAACATTATATTGAGTTGTGCTTTAATTTTTCAATATTATATAACTCCCATTTTTTTATCAAAACATCACCACTTCAAATAAATTCAATTAGAATTTTTATCTATAAATTAACGTTTTTGGTGCATATTGGTTTAATGGATAAGAAAAAAACAATTTCAACTTAGGGAATAATTTAAAAAATCATTTTATTTATTTAACTGGATTTTATGTATTAATTATTGTGTGGTTTTTGATCAATTTTCCCCCATATTTATATAGATGATGTTTAAAAACTAGGAAATAAATGTCAGATATGTTAAACACTTAATGAATTCAAACAATTATTTGGGGAAACGTTAACTTGAACATGAACATAGATAGTTTTCCAAGGTAACATGCAACAATGTAAGAAGAAAACACATTTAAGTGTTCTATAAATCCTTTGAAGATGGAGTGTAATTGGGTATTGAGATCCCATGTTTAGTATTTGAGAAAAGTGAACTGGGTTTGTTTCTAAAAATAAATCCAAATTAATAATATAAATTCACAAATTTGTTGTTGGGAAAAAATTAATACAAATATCTCTTTTTAAAACATTATCTCAAAATAGTGAGGTGAATATTGTTCCATAATGAAAAATGGGAGTACATGGTTATAAAAAAATATTTTGAGTTGTATAAAATAAATTGGAAGGGGATATTTTGTTATAGGAACCTTGTGGAGAGTTACTGTCTTTGATCCTCTTATTATAGATTTAATTATACTTGTGTCTCTCTTGTTTGTTTTCCTTGAACTAGAATTTTAGCTTGTATATAAGTATTATACTATTTATTATTCATATTGAAGGCATGAAATTATAAAAAATAAATGTTTTATTCTATTTTATTTAATCACGGTGTAGGTTGTTAATCCAAGGAATGATGTCCATCAATATTTAATTGGAATATCTATAATTATATTTTTAAATAAGATGAATAGTCTGTGAGTGAAATGTATTATGTGGGGGGTTGATGTGGAACTATATTATCACACATTGAGACATATGTTTTAAGGGAAATTAGGTTATAAATTAAAATAATTATTGAGGATCATTGACTTTGTAACAATTATAATTTTATATGATTTTCATTGAGATTCTTAATTAAAATATCACTTTTTGTGCCTAAATAATTTATTTTATTATTGTAATCTTTTGTATCAATGATTATTTGTCTTTTTCTTTTCTGAATTTTAATTTAGTTTTTAAATGATGATTCATTTCATAATCTATTTTTTGCGAATACCCAACAAAAAATAATCCAAATGGATAGAACTTCCAATCCCTTTCTCAATTGGCATCACATTGTGAAATCATTATCCACGTTAATAAATTAAGACGTTTCCTCATAGTTTTCTATTGACAAAAATTGATTAAATTATAGTGAGTATGGTCAAATTTAATTGCAATTTATTTGACCTTATGAGTGTCAAATCAAATGAATGATTATAAGGATCATCCAAATTTGAAATTAGTTCATGAAATTATAGAAATTGATAAGGTAAATATTAATAAAATAGATGATACTAAACATTCATTAATTTAATGTTAACACATGGTTTCTCAATTGATTGTTGGAAGATGATATTAAAGTGAACACAAATTCAAATAAAAATAAAACATAATTCTACATCTACGACCATTCTGTTCAAGAAAAATATGGTGGAAATAAAGCATTGTATAAAAGGAGAAATTTACCCTCTCCTTTTCATGCTAAATCCTACTTGTTCACACATCATATATTATCCAACAATAGTAAATTAAAATGACATATTGGAATTATACAAGGCATATAGTCAAAGAAAAAAATCTTGTCACCCTCACCAAATAGGATATGGGGACCCTATAGCCGACCTCAATGGTTTAGTTCTCATTGTGGATTAGATATTGGATGTAGATTCTGTCTCTATCAATATTGGAGCTTCCATTTAAAAATGGCCCCAAATTGACTAAAACTTCATGAATACTAAGATGAAACTTGACCCAACATTGGAACACATCGAATGTAGAACCACTAATTGAAGATGCCCTCAATTGTGTTCATTTATATATAAATACATGTTGAACCTAAACTTTTTGGATTGTGGATAACCAGAGATCACAATGTAAGATTGTTGATCTTTCTTTTTTAAAATAATCTCAAAAAACGTGTTTATGCACACCACATGGTCTCTAAAAACACCATTCTTTAATATTTATGTGTTTTTAAAATAGTCGTTTGTGAAAAATGTGATTTCCATGCTTGAGATTAGTAGGATGATTCAAGAAGGATCATTTCTCATTGTTGAGACACTAATGACACTCATTGATTCAAATTTAGAATAAAAAAGAGATAAGAAAGTGTTCGATGAACTAATTAGGAAGGAACAAAATACATGTAATTATTCATGGAATTAATATCAGACTTAGAAGATTAAATGCCATAAAAATACACAATTGAGTGATAATGGTCTAGAAAAATGTAATAATGTACTTCTTAAAGGGACAAGGTATGAAATATCTTCATTATATAGATATTTACAAAAGATAATAAAAAACATGTGGGAGTGAAAAAACCTTGGAAAACTCACCACTATAGGGGAGTGAATGAGAATCCAGGCTCAGTTAATCTCTTTCAGTTTCACATGATGTATGTAGCCCCCATTGGGGGATTTCTATTTTTCATTGATTTCATCCATTCGCTATTTTATCAATCACTTTTTAATTTATTGAATATTTATTTTATAATGTTAATATGAACTCTAGATGGTTAATGAGATTGAGCTAGTTGGCATATTAAATTCATTTATGTTTAAGGTGTGGCCAGATCATACCCTTTCTCCACAGTTCAATTATTTTCCTTCCATTTAATTTAAATAACACACTGATTATTTTTTCATCTATTTCTATTTATTTACATGTTATCTGGATGTCCATAAGAGAAGAGAAATTATTTTCCAGGTTTTGTTAGCTGGTTTCATAATTAAGTATATTAGTGGAATCGTAGTTCAAGAAATTGTGAATCAATTTATCTGTAGGTTTTCCAATCTAAGGAATTGGATTCCCACTTTTCACCTTATCTAACCCCACTTTCCCATGACTGAGTAAATTATAATAAAAAATATATAAAAGTAGAATAAACAAACTAGACGATCAAATTTCCCTCTTCCACTTCTAAACTCATCCTAACCATCCTATGATCACCAATCTCATCATGCATCTTTTTTAGTTATTTTTTATATAAAATTGATTGCATTGACTACATCATCACCAATAAAAACACCATTAACTATTAATTTCTTTGAATACATTTTTTTTTCTATTTTACTTTGTCTCACTCAACACACCTTATATGGAATTATTTCTTAATGGATTAACCACACCAACCATTATTAGGAAAGAAAACACACTCACTCCCCATGATGAATAAAAATCTACAAGATTTTTTAATGAGAACACTCAAAACACTCTCAAACAGAAATTTCATCAATATAGAATGTTTGACCACTAAAATCCATACTTTCCGGACATTAATATGACATCATTTATTCCTAAAAATATTAATCTGTATAATAAAATGATTAAATAAAATATAGATAATGAATTTGGAGAATAATATATGTAAAAAGTAATTATTTAAATATCATCTTGATATATATATATATATACACAGATATTTAAATATAATAAAAAATTTAAATTAATCACCATTCCTTTGTAAAATAAAATAGTGAATATTTACTCCCTACAAATAACGGATACGCAAATATGACTATACAAAGAGTTATCTATAAGAATATTTCTATTTTAGAATTAATACCCCAATAGCACACATGTATGATAATAATCAAATCCATATAAAAATTCCAAACCACCGCCCCCTAGATGACATCAATTTTATGGAATTTTATATATCCTTTACTCCCCAAGTAAAAAAACCAGATAAAGGAAAAATATTGCAACATTAAAAATTCAACTTGATTAAGTCATGATAAATTTTTATTTTACATTTCATTTTTATAAATCATATTCATAAAAGATATAGTTTGAAATTAATTTATTAAAAAAAACCTTTAGGATTATCTAATGGCTTAATTTTATAAATATCCATATCACTATTATTTCGATGTACATAGATAAAAATAATCATGATGAGATATGGTATTTCATAATTATTTATATATTGACATTATAATTGATCTAAAACAATTCAACATTCTTAGGAAACTTATAGTAATATAACAATTCATAGTTAATCAACACCCATTTCTGAAATGATGAATAATTAATCTCAACCAAATATGATGATATGAAAATTCCATCAGATGGGAATAAAAATTTAGTTTGCTAACTAGATATTTTTGAGGAATTTAAAAAATCCATCATTGGTGTAACTAAAAAATTTTGGTTTTGATTTTTTAGAATAAAATAAAACATTATCAAGAGATCCTTGAATATAATAGAATATTTGTTGTGTATCATTAAAATATCAATGATTATTAGAAGAATTATATCAAGATGTTAAATTCATAGAAAATGATATATATATATATATATACTGTTATTATACATTACCTTTTCAAAGGCTTTATGATATGGTAAATTAGGACCAAACAATTCTTCATTATCATGTCATGGTCTAAAAAAACTTTTTCTTGATCAAAGGATCAAAAAGTATTGGTGTACTCTATAGTGACCCCTGATTTTGTGGTAGAATATAGATATCCATTTTAGAATTTACTTTTTTATGATGGTTGATTTAAGTAGTTTTGGAAGAAAATGTAATTTTGTTGTGGATTAGAGATGGGTATTTGGGAACCCATTGATTTAATATGAAAATATAATCCACAAGGTAATCAATTATTATTAAGGGTTATAGTAGACATTATATTCCCACTAACTAGATGGTGGGGTTTTATTAAGAAACTAATAAGGCACTAGGTACAAGGTATAGGATTACTAATTACTCATTGGTTTTCATATTAATGTTACTTTGGGGTAATTTGATATTTTTCCTTCTAAATCATATTAAACCACTTTTTTCCATCCATTAGAACTAACCATGAGAAACACACCCTTCCTTGGTTTCTCATCTCTTATAAATCCTACCGAAGCCTTATTTCATACTTGATAAGAAGTGATGACAGTAAATTTCATCCACTCTTGATAAATCTATCCCCACCTAATTATCTGTTGTAGTTTTCATTAGTTTCATCTTCATTTATCATTTAAAACCCCAAATTTAGAGGTATTGTTTTATATTTTTTTCATTTTGGTTGACTAATCTAGAATTAAAATAAGTCACCTAGAGAGTTGTATTATAGTGGCTCACATTAAGTTTTCCTTAACATGCATGTTCATTTATATGGGATTACATGTATTATTATTCATACTGGTGAGGGGGAGTGAATGTGATTATAAAAACCCCAACTCAAGTTACCTAGATCTAATGGATATTTATTATAAAATTAACAAATACATAAGATCATAATAAACATGATCTAAAATTTTATTAGTACAAGAATACTATATTCATATAAGATGTAACATACCTGGTAAATGAAGAATAATTGATTTTTATATTTATTAATATTTGTGAATAAAATATTAATTTTATCTTAAAAAGGTTGTTATGATCGATAGCATACCCGATACGCAACAACAAGTTTCTTTGGAATCTTACGTTGGACACTAATAATATAGTATTATTATTTGAAACGGTATATAACTCCTAGCCATTGTATTGGCGGGAATGAACAAAACTAACTAAAATATTATTATACATGTTTTTTAAATATATTTACATTTATCAAATAAATGTTAGAGGCTTAAAATGTGAATGAATCTAATTTTAAGCATGATTTTCATTAAAATGCTAATTTATCACCTTTTAATGGAGAACCCTATTTAAATATACTTTTGGTTACTTTAATACATTCTAATTGACCAAATAAAATCTTTATTTATAATGGGGACATCAAATTTTACTTTGGGTAAATTTTTGGTATTTTTCTGATAAAGTTCATTTTTTAATGAATAGTGAAAAATATTGTATTTTAATTCAAAAGTGATTTTTAATCTAATTTATTTATATGGTTATATTATCTTTTTAATTGGTTTTAAAGTGATATTAAAATATATTTTTATTATTTAATCCAATGTTGGTCATTGGATTTAATTTCACTTTGAAATTAGACATAAACAAGTATTAATCTTTTGATAGGTATTGTTTCTTAAAAACACGCTATTTATTTTAACAGTGGGAATTAATTTTTAAATTAATTAATTCCACTTCTATGTTTTGAATTTGAAAAAATAGACA
Source organism: Viscum album (assembly GCA_963277665.1). Classification (NCBI taxonomy): domain Eukaryota; kingdom Viridiplantae; phylum Streptophyta; class Magnoliopsida; order Santalales; family Viscaceae; genus Viscum; species Viscum album. The sequence continues at coordinate 73,522,241 of OY728166.1, read as the reverse complement.
TCATTTTTGAATTTGGAATATCAAATATAGCTTAGGCATAATTTTTTTTATTTTTCTGAAAAACTTCAATTTTTGATGAATAGTGACACCACATAGTGGTAGTAAAAAAAACCGACTTTTTCATTTAAATGGAATTTTACCACTTCTGTGAATTAAATTTAAAAAATCCGACGTACATGGTTGTTATCAAGAAGTAAAATTTGGTTCTATAAGATGAAAGTAATTTTCTGTGAATAGTAACTTTTGACTTTTATTTACCGCGGTTAAAGGTAAATAGGGTAATTCAAGGTTAAAAGAATATTATAATCATTCAAAATTACCTTAACACATGTCCAAATATTATTTGTTGAGTCATTTACGACCATTAGCATCTTTGGGTCGATTTTGTGACCCCTTTAAGCCACTTGGGTGTGATAATGACAATATAGAATAATTAACTTAAAGAAAAGACAAAAATGATAAAAGAAAATATATTTTAGTAAATTATTTTTTATAAGGGGTTATATAAATTATCTGTTTGAATATAAATATTCATTGGAAATCTAAAAATATTTCCTACATCATGTTATTTTTTTTATAATTTTTAGACATCAAATAAATTAAATTATTTATGACACAATAATGATGCAGTATTTACCTCATTAATAGATGATTTAATTCAACAAGATTATAATGATTAAACTATTATCCAAAAGATGTACAATTCTGATTTGATGATTTTATTTCGGTTATGAGTCATCTTATCTTTGACCATAATTATTTTTGGACCATTATAAACCGAATATCATTATATTATAAAATAAAATTTTTACTCTTTCCTAAAGAGCCCCTCGTCTCCATTATTAAAATAAACCTATTCTATGCAATTCCTCACACCTCTCAAGACATTTGGATCATCCAAACTCTGCCCAATTAAGCTCCCTAAATCCCTCTCCTCCTCATAGAAGCCTTAAATTAGGTAGAAGGCACTTAAGAAGTCCTTTTGGTTTAAACCAAAAGAAGTTGCCAAAATTAAATGTAACTGTTTCTCTTAAATTATTTTCTTTTATTTTGCTTCTCCAACCCCTAAAATCTTTTTATTTATTTACTTTTGTAACAACAACAGTATACTATATATACTAGGATGTTGTTATTATACGGATTCGAACTACACTTACACACACCTCCATCTAATGTATGAAGAACATAATATTTCTGTGGATGGAAAACTAACGCCTCATGAAACGATGATTGTTCAATTACATCTTACCGCCTCTCATGGTGGCCATTATGATGGAACAATATTTATATATGATATATATTATGTATATGATTTCTTTATGCTTCTATACTTCTCAATTATATCAAACCATTATGGTTTCCATGGTGGGTAAATACGATAATCTCATTTGAGGAAGTGCGGACTACCGCCCCCTCAAAGTGATGTGACTCGTTAATGCCATATATGGGATGTATAAAGGATATAGGTAATGATATTTTATAAGATATTATACTGGAATGATAATATACCTATGTATCATTATGTTTTAATTCCATTAAAATTATAAATATAAATGAAAGTAGCGTTCATGCGTACGTACAGCTTACCGTCTCCATGAATCGTGCATTTCATTTCATACCTCCAAAAGTTATGTACTACTATAAATACATGGACATGATGGATATATATGATATATATTATACCCAAATCATGAATATCATTCTGTATATAATGAAACTTTTACCACATGAACAACATGTAATTATAAGAAGTCCATTTTTGACTCAATTACCAAATATCAACAAAATGAATGTTATTAACTTAAATGATTACATAATGATTATAACATGGTAATGAGTGATATAAAAGGAATAATAAACTTAAAAAATGTTCTTAACCAAGTAGAAATTAACTTTAGTTTATTATTCAGGAGATTAAAGAAGGAATGGGTCATGTCGGACACGAGGTAATGGAATTTGTCTTAATCTCCTTTTATTGAGGCATATTTCATTTTATACACAAATTTCTTTTATACAGTGTATAAACCCCTTTGAATTTTACTTTTATAAAAAAGGAATCTTTTTCTACGAAGCGTTTTACAAAACGATAAAAAGGAATGTTTCATTTAACGTACGCGGTGACAACGACCTTTGTAACAGCCCAAGATTTTATTAAAAAATATTCTTTTTAATTTTATTAATGTCTTGTGTTGTACGCTACACCAAAAGGAGCTTGCACAACACACATCCTTGACTTGACTTGCATTACACGCAATCGCGACCTTCCTCGATAGCGTGTGTAGTACGCAATACCGAGTTTCACTAAACAACGATATGCTATAAAAATATTATTAAAACTAGCCGTTATGAATATTAATAACCACTTTTTGAAATCCAGTAAATTTTATTTTTCAAAATGAACTTTATTTTTGGATTCGGAGTATCGAATTTAGCCTAAGGTGAAATTTTGGTACTTTTCGGATAACTTTCATATTCTGATGAATAGTGAAAATTAATAAATTATAATTAAAAACAACTTTTTTAATTGAAATAATTAATAGTGATAAATCATTAATTTGAGTGGTTTCAAAGTATATTTAGAATATATTTTTACAATTTAATACAATGTTGGTCATTGGATGTAGTTTCACATTTAAACTAGACATAAACAAGTGTCAATCTTTTGATAGATATTGTTTCTTAAAAACACGCTATTTGTTTTAACAGCGGGATTTAATTATAAAATTAATTAATGCAACTTTTATGTTATGAATTTGGTAAAATAGACTTCATTTTTGAATTCGGAATATTAAATATAGCTTGGGATGAAATTTTGGCATTGTTCTGAAAAACATCAATTTTTGATGAATAGTGAAACTACTAAGTGGTAGGTTAAAAACTGAATTTTGCATAAAACTTAATTTTACCGCTTCTGTGAATAGAATTTCGAAAATCCGAGAGACACGGTTAATATCAAGGACTAAAATGTGGTTCAATGAGATGAAAATAATTTTTTGGTGAATAGTAACTTTTTACTTTTTTTTATCACGGTTAATAGTAAATAAGGTAACTAAGGGTAAATATGATATTAATATTACCCTAAAACATGTCCTAATTCTATTGGACAAGTGTAATTCGACCAAAAACAAACTTAGGAATAAAATATGACCATTTAGGCCCACTTGGATTAGATTAGGACATTTATTATTAATTTATTTAAAGAAGGGTTAAAATAGCAAAAATCAAAGTTTAATAAGTAAATCATTTTTAATATGGGGATATTCATAAGATAAATTCGATTGTAAATATTCATTAGAAATCTAAAAAGATTTCCTACATTATGGTATTTTATTTGTAATTTTTAGACATCAAATAATTTAATTTATTTATGACATAACGATGATGCAGTAATTATCTTATTAATGAAATATTGACATAATTGATGTTATAAACACCAAAATAAATATAATTTGAAAATTTTTATGAATTCCACTAATTTTCTAGTTTACTATGATATATTAATGTTTATTTAATCAACTTGGTTCGAACATTTAATTCTGTTATGACTTTCACAAAAATCATATATCAAATAGTGTCAAAATTGACACAAAATAGTTTTTAAATCAAATATTATATTATTAATTGTTATTTTATTCCAAAAAATCTAAGGTTCGTCCAAATGACTTAGATAAGGATATATATATTAATAATAAACAATTTGGGGTTCGTTTGGCATGTTATAGTAAGTGTATTAACCATATAGTGAAAGAAAACAAAAAGACACGGTAAATGTTAAATTATTTAACTTAGAGTTAAATCTAATTGATAAGGTTAAAATAATATCCTAAACTTGTCTAAATTCTATTGGTTGATAGGATTTCGACCCATCCCCACTTTAGCTTCGAAATAATACCCTTTGGAACCATTATAAACCGATTTTGACTTTAATATAAAATAATATTTTGAGATATTCCTAAGGTGCCCCTCTCCTCCCCTATAAAAGGACACCTCCTCCCCCTCCTCCTCACACCAATTTGAGCACTCAAGCTCGGCCAACCCATGCCAAAATCTCTTCTCCACTTCCCTAGCAACATCCTAGAGGTTCTGGTCTTCCTCAAAGACCAATTCTAGTGCCCTAAGAAGAGGTCTCAAAGAGGCACTTCAAAGAAGAGGTAATTACCGTTACCAATTCTTTCATCTTTATTTCTTCTTCCACTTCTTCTTCATAGGTTGTTTCATTATGAAGTAATAACATCAGTATCACTCATATACTGATATGTTATTATAAGTATGAAACAACCCTATTTCACCATCTATCCATCCTACGGAAAAATAAATCACCGCGCGTGCGTACGTACGGAATACCGTCTCCACGCCGTGGTGTAATCTATTTTCCACCACCACCTTACATGGATGGGTATAATGGTGTAAAGAATAACTATACATAGTTATTACAACATCATATTGATTCTGATATATTGTATAATCCACTCCAATTCAATTCAATATTTATAGAAATGATATCATCGCTCGTGCGTACATACGGACTACCGTCTCCACGACGCGATGAGATTCATTCTCCATGTTAACCATTTAAGAATGATTATAATGTATATATAAGAAATAATAATGAAATATATGACATTATAAAGCTACTGTATTTATGTATATATATACATATGTATGTAATCTACTTACTTCCATTTCAAGACAATAAGGAAAGGAAAACAGCGTTCATGCGTACGTACGGACTACCGTCTCCATGAACGGTGTTTTTCATTTTATTTATCTACCTATTATATATATATATATACTGAATATAAATCATATTTTATATTCTGGAAGTAAGTAAATCATGATATAAGTAATAATGATGTCACGAACAACAAGTCAAAACACCTACGATAAATGAAACGATTTTACCCAAAACGCTTCTTTAACATGGAGTTTACAAAAGAACGGGTAATATAATGTCATAAGTGAACCATATATGATATCATAACAATGAATATGATTCTGTAATAATTCAATAACATGATTTAAATCATTATACAGGAGGTTCGGACACTTACAAAGCAAGTCGGACCTAAGGTAAGGGAAATATCACAATCTCATTTTTATCCGAGATTGTTTATTCGTAAGTATTTACTGGGGTGTATTTTATCATCCACATCCATGTTTCATCAATATGTAATATTATTTCCATCCACCTACAATTTTTTAAATCCATTTTTTACCCTTCGATGAGTTTTTAGTAATATGCATGAAAGGAATCTTTTGTCGTTTCTCGTACGAGGTACTTTTTGACTTTTCCGAAAAAAAGTACGAGAAGAATGTTTTTTTTAACTTAAATGGCACAAACGGATTTTTACGGTTTTATAAAGCCTTATTTTCATGAAGCTTCCTCCAAATAATTTCATGACTATTTTCTATAAAATCTATTTCTTTTAAAATTGCATGATGTTTTGGGAAAAGAAATTGATTTTGAAGAAGAAAGGATATTTTCCTCAAGAATTCATTTCAAGTGTTTTATCAAAATTATTTTCCATATAAGATAACAAAGGGTTCTGTTTCTATCCATATTTTTACATTTATTTGACTATGTTGTGATGGAATTATGTTTATGAATTCCTTTATCTTATATGAATGGTTTTATGATGTCATGTTGTTTAAGAATCCCATTTTTATTACATGGGTTATTCAATGATGTATGATTTATGATTTTGTGGCACACATAAGAATGGTATCATTATGAGATGGGTGGAACCTATATCTCCCTCCGATGCATTGGGTAAAGATTTCATATCTCATGAGATAGACATGGCTGGAATGGTAGGTTATACCGGTTCAGTGAAACAGGACTGAAACGAGGATTACTCGATTCAGAAAGGGACTTTGTCCACTAAGATAGTCTTGGCAATGAGTCTTGACTAACAAGAAATGATTCTCTATGATTATGTGTGTATGCCACAATGAGTAATGTTTTAAGTAAGGGTTTTATTTTCACTACTATGATTTATCCCATGTTATGAAATTATGCTCTCTTTTGCAGGTTAAGATTTCCAAAAATGTTATGTTCTTATGAAAATTATGTGATTGATATTTCTTTTGTTTACACTTACTGAGCATTTGAGCTCACCCTTTTATGTTTTCTTTTCCCCAGGATATAAAGAAAGGTTTTAGGTAAAAAAAAGGAAGATCTTTGTGAGAGATTTTGAAGATCTTTCACCAGGATTAGAAGATTACGTTCCGAGTTTCCAAAGACACTAAACTATTACAATCCTTGTGTGTATATTTTTGTTATGTATTAAGTATTCCGCAAAAGTAATGTAATGTTCATGTACGTCAAGCTTCGGGTCTCTACAGTTGGTATCAGAGGAAAGGTTTAGTCAACCTTTGGAAACTAGGATGCGAAAACGTTAGTGAGATCCCTAGAGATATTTCTAAGGTATGTCTAGGGATGTCCCTAGGGATAAGTATACGTATAGGTTATAGTAATAGAATTACGCTAACGATCATAGAATTAAACCTAATATGTTGGATATTGAAGGTACTCCCCCTTTATTATGTTGTTTTCCCTAGCATGATTTTTTCCTCTCACACTATTCTTTTTGGGTTTTAGACGATGGCTGGAACCCGAAGGAACCGTGTTGATCAATGCAATGGACAATGCAATGATTGCCCTCCTGAACAAACAAATGTTATGGGAGATGGAGTGCAAAATCTTATTGCTATGCTTACACAAGCTATGAATCATTCTGGACTTCCAAATGAGCAGAGAAGGGAACAATATTCTATTGAGTCCTTCATGAGGCAACGTCCACCTTCTTTCAGTGGGTCTACTGATCCATTAGTTGCTGAACAATGGATTAGTACTACTGAAAAGATATTTTCAGTTCTTCAATGTTCTGAACATGATAAAGTCATCTTAGCAGTATATCGTTTGGAAGGTGAAGCTGATCAATGGTTGAATCTTATCAAGAATACGAGGCCAAGAGATGAAATTGAGTCCATGGAATGGGACGAGTTCAAGAACTTGTTTTTCAGTAAGTACTTCCCTCGTATTCTTCGAACAAAGATGGAGAAAGAGTTTTTTTGAACTAAAGCAAAGGGATGATGAATCTGTTGGTACCTATGAAGCAAATTTTACAAGACTTGCAAGGTATGCTTCTGGAATTATCATCCAACCTGAAAGTAAAGTTGATCGATTTTTCAGTGGCTTAAAACCAAGTCTTCGAAGGGCATTTGCTATAAGAGACTTCAGTAGCTATGAAGAAATTGTGTGTTGTGCTATCAAGGTAGAAATGGAAGTTGGTGTTACATATCCATCTCATGGTTTTGACAAGAAACGAAAGATGGAGTTCAAGGAGAAATCTCAGAATAATGGTGAAAAGAAGATGAATGTTTCCTTATGCACAATGTGTGGAAAGAAGCATGGTGGAGATTGTCTTAAAGGGACTAGAAAATGTTTTAAGTGTGGAAAAGAAGGTCATCGAGCAGCTGAGTGTCGAAGTAATGGAAAAAGGGTTTCTAATGATGTGAATAAAGCAAACACTGCAGAGAACGCACCGCCAACACTTCAATGCTTCAAGTGCAAGGAAATGGGGCATTATGCTAATAATTTCCCTAATCCAAGGGTTAGTGATGATCAACATGAGCAACCACTTAAGGCAAAGGACAAAGGGAAGTCACATGAGATCACTATTGGCGATGCTGAATATGACAATGATGTGGTGGAATGATTAAGTGTTTATGTAATGGGATTCCAAAATAATGTTGTATCATGGAATATTGGAATATTTATGTATTGGTCTAATGTGGTATTCAAAGTTATTGAGATATTATGCGCATAATGAAGGGAAAACGAGAAAACGAAATGTTTAACAGTATTCATGAGCTCAGGATTGATATAAGGACTAAGTGATATCATGGTTTGAGTATATAGAATTTTGAGGATTTTGGTATGTGGAAAGTGTTAACTTTTAACTGCATTCATGTTTTCACTAAGGTATTAAAGGGAATACACGATTAAGGACTTTGAATGTTTGGAATGTGACCAACAAGACAGATCTTATGATATGTGGGGATCAACGACAGTATTAAATCTCTGGTAATCGTTGTCACTATATTATGAGAGTGGACTGCAGTATTATGTATAAGCCTAAAGATTAGACTGGATTATGTTGTACATAAGTTAGTATTGTTTAAGGATAGACGATTTTCGATATTATTGATGGGATGTTATAGTAACGTAGTTTTAGAAAAAGGGACAACCTGCAGGACGGGCGACAACCCATCGCTTCGGACAAGGCTGTAGGAATCGAACCCACAACCGAAGTGCGACTGGCCTTTATCGCCTACCACTAGCCTACAGGAAGTCCCTGTTTAGTAGAAACTAGTTTTATTATATTAATCAGCATGATATATGAAGTATAAGTCCATTTTAGGAACCATATATGATTAATATCACTATAGAATGACTTATGTATATTTAATAACTTTTGCTAACCTTTTGTTTGAGACAGATGGAATGAACAGTCATTCTATCACATGATCTTCTAACACTTCACAAATAACATATTCAACTTCATTTATTTAAGAGATGAAGTAGAAATTGTTCAAGGCACGAACAACAGTGATATTGTATCAAAATAAAGTAAGTATTTATTCTAATTCAAATTTTCAACTTTAGGGAAATGATCTTGAAAACCAAAAATGTTGTCCTAGTGATCTTATACCTGATGAATCAGATGGTACCTTAGATCGTCACAAATTTATGGATTTGTGATTACTGGATTTTCCATAGCCATGTTCTCTACCACTCTCCATCAGAACATGATGGTTAGATTTCTCTTCCATATCCATATTTTCACCTATGTGGAAACCCAGTGATTAGTTTATTTGGGTAATCGTTACATTTCATACTTTAGTTTTTAAAGCCAAGTTTTGGTATTCCCTTTTACGATGTGGGTTTCTATTAAAGAAACTTTCAAATAGTAAACCATTTATAACCCCGACGAATTTCGAGGGCGAAATTCATTTTAAGGGGGGTAGAATGTAACAGCCCAAGATTTTATAAAAAAATATTCTTTTTAATTTTATTAATGTCTTGTGTTGTACGCTACACCAAAAGAAGCTTGCACAACACACATCCTTGACTTGACTTGCATTACACGCAATCGCGACCTTCCTCGATAGCGTGTGTAGTACGCAATACCCAGTTTCACTAAACAACGATATGCTATAAAAATATTATTAAAACTAGCCGTTATGAATAGTAATAACCACTTTTTGAAATCCAGTAAATTTTATTTTTCAAAATGAACTTTATTTTTGGATTCGGAGTATCGAATTTAGCCTAAGGTGAAATTTTGGTACTTTTCGGATAACTTTCATATTCTGATGAATAGTGAAAATTACTAAATTATAATTAAAAACAACTTTTTTAATCGAAATAATTAATAGTGATAAATCATTAATTTGAGTGGTTTCAAAGTATATTTAGAATATATATTTACAATTTAATACAATGTTGGTCATTGGATGTAGTTTCACATTTAAACTAGACATAAACAAGTGTCAATCTTTTGATAGATATTGTTTCTTAAAAACACGCTATTTGTTTTAACAGCGGGATTTAATTATAAAATTAATTAATGCAACTTTTATGTTATGAATTTGGTAAAATAGACTTCATTTTTGAATTCGGAATATTAAATATATCTTGGGATGAAATTTTGGCATTGTTCTGAAAAAACATCAATTTTTGATGAATAGTGAAACTAATAAGTGGTAGGTTAAAAACTGAATTTTGCATAAAACTTAATTTTACCGCTTCTGTGAATGGAATTTAGAAAATCCGAGAGACACGGTTAATATCAAGGACTAAAATGTGGTTCAATGAGATGAAAATAATTTTTTGGTGAATAGTAACTTTTTACTTTTTTTACCACGGTTAATAGTAAATAAGGTAACTAAGGGTAAATATGATATTAATATTACCCTAACACATGTCCTAATTCTATTGGACAAGTGTAATTCGACCAAAAACAAACTTAGGAATAAAATATGACCATTTAGGCCCACTTGGATTAGATTAGGACATTTATTATTAATTTATTTAAAGAAGGGTTAAAATAGAAAAAATCAAAGTTTAATAAGTAAATCATTTTTAATATGGGGTTATGCATAAGATAAATTCGATTGTAAATATTCATTAGAAAGCTAAAAAGATTTCATACATGATGGTATTTTATTTGTAATTTTTAGACATCAAATAATTTAATTTATTTATGACACAACGATGATGCAGTAATTATCTTATTAATGAAATATTGACATAATTGATGTTATAAACACCAAAATAAATATAATTTGAAAATTTTTATGAATTCCACTAATTTTCTATGTTACTAGGATATATTAATGTTGATTTAATCAACTTGTTTCGAACATTTAATTCTGTTATGACTTTCACAAAAATCATATATCAAATAGTGTCAAAATTGACACAAAATAGTTTTTAAATCAAATATTATATTATTAATTGTTATTTTATTCCTAAAAATCTAAGGTTCAGCCAAATGACTTAGATAAGGATATATATATTAATAATAAACAATTTGGGGTTCTTTTGGCATGTTATAGTAAGTGTATTAACCATATAGTGAAAGAAAACAAAAAGACACGGTAAATGTAAAATTATTTAACTTAGAGTTAAATCTAATTGATAAGGTTAAAATAATATCCTAAACTTGTCTAAATTCTATTGGTTGATAGGATTTCGACCCATCCCCACTTTACCTTCGAAATAAGACCCTTTGGAACCATTATAAACCGATTTTTACTTTAATATAAAATAATATTTTGAGATATTCCTAAGGTGCCCCTCTCCTCCCCTATAAAAGGACACCTCCTCCCCCTCCTCCTCACACCAATTTGAGCACTCAAGCTCGGCCAACCCCTGCCAAAATCTCTTCTCCACTTCCCTAGAAACATCCTAGAGGTTCTGGTCTTCCTCAAAGACCAATTCTAGTGCCCTAAGAAGAGGTCTCAAAGAGGCACTTCAAAGAAGAGGTAATTACCGTTACCAATTCTTTCATCTTTATTTCTTCTTCCACTTCTTCTTCTTAGGTTGTTTCATTATGAAGTAATAACATCAGTATCACTCATATACTGATATGTTATTATAAGTATGAAACAACCCTATTTCACCATCTATCCATCCTACGGAAAAAGAAATCACCGCGCGTGCGTACATACGGAATACCGTCTCCACGCCGTGGTGTAATCTATTTTCCACCACCACCTTACATGGATGGGTATAATAGTGTAAAGAATAACTATACATAGTTATTACAACATCATATTGATTCTGATATATTGTATAATCCACTCCAATTCAATTCAATATTTATAGAAATGATATCATCGCTCGTGCGTACGTACGGACTACCGTCTCCACGACGCGATGAGATTCATTCTCCATGTTAACCATTTAAGAATGATTATAATGTATATATAAGAAATAATAATTAAATATATGACATTATAAAGCTACTGGATTTATGTATATATATACATATGTATGTAATCTACTTACTTCCATTTCAAGACAATAAGGAAAGGAAAACAGCGTTCATGCGTATGTACGGACTACCGTCTCCATGAACGGTGTTTTTCATTTTATTTATCTACCTATTATATATATATATAAACTGAATATAAATCATATTTTATATTCTGGAAGTATGTAAATCATGATATAAGTAATAATGATGTCAAGAACAACAAGTCAAAACACCTACGATAAATGAAACGATTTTACCCAAAACGCTTCTTTAACATGGAGTTTACAAAAGAACGGGTAATATAATGTCATAAGTGAACCATATATGATATCATAACAATGAATATGATTCTGTAATAAGTCAATAACATGATTTAAATCATTATACAGGAGGTTCGGACACTTACAAAGCAAGTCGGACCTAAGGTAAGGGAAATATCACAATCTCATTTTTATCCGAGATTGTTTATTCGTAAGTATTTACTGGGGTGTATTTTATCATCCACATCCATGTTTCATCAATATGTAATATTATTTCCATCCACCTACAATTTTTTAAATCCATTTTTTACCCTTCGATGAGTTTTTAGTAATATGTATGAAAGGAATCTTTTGTCGTTTCTCGTACGAGGTACTTTTTGACTTTTCCGAAAAAAAGTACGAGAAGAATGTTTTTTTTAACTTAAATGGCACAAACGGATTTTTACGGTTTTATAAAGCCTTATTTTCATGAAGCTTACTCCAAATAATTTCATGACTATTTTCTATAAAATCTATTTCTTTTAAAATTGCATGATGTTTTGTGAAAAGAAATTGATTTTGAAGAAGAAAGGATATTTTCCTCAAGAATTCATTTCAAGTGTTTTATCAAAATTATTTTCCATATAAGATAACAAAGGGTTCTGTTTCTATCCATATTTTTACATTTATTTGACTATGTTGTGATGGAATTATGTTTATTAATTCCTTTATCTTATATGAATGGTTTTATGATGTCATGTTGTTTAAGAATCCCATTTTTATTACATCGGTTATTCAATGATGTATGATTTATGATTTTGTGGCACACATAAGAATGGTATCATTATGAGATGGGTGGGACCTATATCTCCCTCCAATGCATTGGGTAAAGATTTCATATCTCATGAGATAGACATGGCTGGAATGGTAGGTTATACCGGTTCAGTGAAACAGGACTGAAACGAGGATTACTCGATTCAGAAAGGGACTTTGTCCACTAAGATAGTCTTGGCAATGAGTCTTGACTAACAAGAAATGATTCTCTATGATTATGTGTGTATGCCACAATGAGTAATGTTTTAAGTAAGGGTTTCATTTTCACTACTATGATTTATCCCATGTTATGAAATTATGCTCTCTTTTGCAGGTTAAGATTTCCAAAAATGTTATGTTCTTATGAAAATTATGTGATTGATATTTCTTTTGTTTACCCTTACTGAGCATTTGAGCTCACCCTTTTATGTTTTCTTTTCCCCAGGATATAAAGAAAGGTTTTAGGTAAAAAAAGGAAGATCTTTGTGGGAGATTTTGAAGATCTTTCACCAGGATTAGAAGATTACGTTCCGAGTTTCCAAAGACACTAAACTATTACGATCCTTGTGTGTATATTTTTGTTATGTATTAAGTATTCCGCAAAAGTAATGTAATGTTCATGTACGTCAAGCTTCGGGTCTCTACAACCTTTTCCACCGATTTGAGTATTATTTGGTCTTTGGATTCCTCAACAAGCCGTAATGTTTTTTTGAACAAATTCCATATACTGTTTTATGTATTTTGGTATTGAAAAGGATTTTTTATAATGGATTTGTTATGTCAGTATATTTAAGTGATATATTGTGATCAAAGTGTGGAAATGTTTTCTTTCCTTTATATTTGTTTTATGTCTTATGATTTTATAATGGTACTTGGACATTTGATGGGTGGTTACATGATAAACCATATGATGGGTCATGCCATAAATACTAGGATGGTTGGTTACGTTATAACCTCCAATGCTTTGGGTATGGAAGTTGGCCGTATGGCTATTCCATTAAGTGATATGTGTGGAAGTCGACTGTATGGTTATTTTATTTAAGTATGTTTATGTCCCAAGTTACCTTTATATTTTATGTGTTATTTATATGGGTTTTATGGTAATATATTGTTTACAAAAGGGTAAGTATTGATATTTTATTCAGTGAAGAGTTTTTACTACTTCATAAAGGTGAAAAGTGTTACTTTGATAAAGTATACATGGTTTACTTGTTGTTTTGAAAAACTAACAGATTTCATTATTTGTGTTTCTCTTACTGAGATTTTTATGCTCACCCCAAGTTTTTTTGAAATGTTTTTCACAGGACATAATGTGAAATAGTGTCAAGGATGGGATCAAGGGGAATTCATGCTATATAAAACATGGAACTAGACATGTTTCTTTTTAAGAGTTTTTATTTTATGGAAACTTAGTAGAAGTGTCTACTTTTTATTCTTTTGAGATGTAATAGTTAAGATCTAATTCTCTAAAACTCTAACCCTGAAAATATCCTCAATGGCAATTATTCATTTAATTCAATGTTAGGTAATGTTTAAGGCTAGGGCCTTATAGTTGGTATCAGAGGTCGGTTTATACAACTTTAGAAGTTAGAAAATTGTTAAATTATAAATTAATTTATGGTATGATTGAAATGATATAACATTTAATGATTACCATGTTGCTTTGTCTAAGATATATCTATGTTATGAATGCTTTTTCATAAAAGAAATAGAGCGAATTTTCTTGGAAGGAAGGCAGAGTAGAATGACTTTCTGAATCACCAACCAGAGATGGTCGGAATCAGAATTGAGCTGTTTACTATGGTGATGACTCAGTTGAATCAGGTGAAAAATGGTGGTTGTGTTTATTGATGATATTTTAGTGTTTTATAAAAGTAAATAAGATCATGAAATTCATTTAAGGGTTATCTTTCAAACCATGAAATAAAAGAAACTGTATGGAAAATTCAGCAAGTGTGAGTTTTGGTTACAACTAATTTCTTTGCTGGGTCACATTATTTCAAAATATGGCATAACTGTTGATCCTGCGGAAACAAAAGTTGTTGAATAATGGCCAAGACCCACAAATGTAACCGAGATCCGTAGTTTTCTTGGTTTGGAAGGTTACTACCGAAGGTTTGTTGAAAATTTTTCACAGTTATCTAGTCCAATGACTAAGATAACTCGGAAGGGTGTTAAGTTTATCTGGACAAAAGAATGTGATGATTGTTTTCAGGAACTGAAAAAATGATTGGTGAATGCTCCAGTTTTGGCACTACCTTCCAAGAATGGGGAGTTTTTTATCTACAGTGATGCTTCATTGAAAGGACTTGGTTGCGTCTTAATGCAGAATGATCAGGTATCAGTGAAATCTTCTCTATCAGACAGAATCAAGCAAGAATAGAAGCAAGACAGTGAGTTGCGGAAAAAGGTAGAGCTGGTTCAGAAGGGTATGTTTCCTGAATTCAACATTGATAATGATTGTGTTTTGAGATTTGGGAAGAGATTGTGTGTGCCTTGTGATTAAGAGTTGAATAGAGAGTTGTTATGTGAAGCTCATAGTTCTCCGTTTTCAGTTCATCCTGGCAGTACTAAGATGTACAGAGATCTGCGGGAGTATTACTGGTGAGATGGAATGAAAAGAGATATTGCTGATTTTACTGTGAAGTGTATAACTTGTCAGCAGGTTAAAGCAGAGCGACAGTTACCGAAAGGGATGCTGCAGCCTTTACCAATACCCGAGTGGAAATGGGAGAATATATCCATGGACTTCTTTGTGGGATTGCTGAAGACAACTCGAGGTAATAATGAAATCTTGGTTATTGTTGATCGCTTGAATAAATCTTCTCATTTCCTTCCTATTCGAGATACTTTTTCCCATGATCAACTTTCCCATTTGTATCTTAAAGAGATAGTCTGGTTGCATGGAGTTCCCCTCTCCATTGTATCTGATCGTGATCCCAGGTTTACTTCTAACTTTTGGAAAGGCCTTCAGAAGTCATTGGGTACTGAATTAAATTTCAGTACACCTTTTCATCTGCAATCAGATGGGCAGTCAGAATGAACAATTCAGACCTTGTAGGATATGATACGTGCTTGTTCGGTGAATTATCAGGGAAGTTGGGACCCACATATTTCTGTGGTTGAGTTTTCTTACAATAATAGTTTTCATTCTAGTATACAGATGGCGCCATTTGAGGCATTATATGGGAAGTGGTGTTGAACTCCAGCTTTTTGGGATGAAGTGTGTGTAAGGAAGTTTATGGGACCAGAATTGGTAGAAGAGATGGCAGAAAAAGTTCAGTTGATTCAGAAACACATGAGAATAGCTCAGAGAAGGCAGAAGAGTTCTGCGGATAATCGGAGCAAGGATTTATCTTTCAAGATAGGTGATCATGTTTTTCTCAAAGTTTCTCCATGGAAAAGTGTGATGCGATTTGGTAAGAAAGGAATGATGAGTCCAAGGTTCATTAGACCATATGAAATTCTGGAGAAAGTTGGATCAGTTTCATACCATGTGGCTTTACCTCAAAGTTTATCTCAGGTATACAATGTTTTTTATGTTTTGATGTTGAGAAATTATATGCTAGATCCATCTCATGTTTTGAGCCCAAAGGTAGTTCAGTTGGAAGAGAATCTCTCTTATGAAGAACAACCAGCCCAGATTCTTGACCGAAGAGAGCAAGTATTGCGAAATAAGGTAATTCATCAGGTAAAGGTTTTGTGGAAAAACCATATGGTTGAAGAGAAAAAATGGGAATATGAAAATTCTATGACGGATAAATACCCCCACTTATTTTGATAAGTGAATAAAATTGCGAGGACACAATTACCAAAAGGGGGGAAAGATGTAACATCACTGGTAATTGTAGAATAAGATATTTTTATATCTATCAATATTTGTGAATTAAATATTAATTTTAGCTCAAAAGGGTTTCTATGTTCGATAGCGTACCTGATACGCAACAACGGGTTTCTTTGGAATCTTACGTTGCACACTAATAATATAATATTATTATTTTAAACGGTATTTAACTCCTAGCCGTTGTATTGGTGGGAATGAACAAAAATAACTAAAATATTATTATACATGTTTTTTAAATATATTTACATTTATCAAATAAAAGTTAGAGTCTTAAAAAGTGAATGAATCTAATTTTAAGCATAATTTTCATTAAAATGCGGATTTATCGACTTTTAATGGAGAACCCTCTTTAATTATAGTTTTGGTTACATTAATACATTCTAATTGACCAAATAAAATCCTTCTTTAGAATGATTACATCAAATCTTACTTTGGGTAAATTTTTTTATTTTTCTGAAAAAGTTCATTTTTTAATGAATAGTGAAAAAAATTGTATTTTAATTCAAAAGTGATTTTTAATCTAATTTATTTATATGGTTAGATAATCTTTTTAATTTGTTTTTAAGTGGAATTAAAATATATTTTTACTATTTAATCCAATGTTGGTCATTGGATTTAATTTCACTTTGAAATTAGATATAAACAAGTATCAATCTTTTGATAGTTATTGTTTCTTAAAAACACGCTATTTGTTTTAACATTGGGAATTAATTATTAAATTAATTAATCCCACTTCTATGTTATGAATTTGAAAAAATAGACATTATTTTTGAATTTGGAATATCAAATATAGTTTAGGCTGATTTTTTGGTATTTTTCTGAAAAACATCAATTTTTGATGAATAGTGACACCACTTACTGGTAGTTAAAAAAAACGGAATTTTTCATTTAAATGGAATTTTACCACTTCTGTAAATTGAATTTCAAAAATCTGACAACCATGGTTGTTATCAAGAAGTAAAATGTGGTTCAATAAGATGAAAATAATTTTTGGTGAATAGTAACTTTTGACTTTTATTTACCGCGGTTAAAGGTAAATAGGGTAATTCAAGGTTAAAAGAATATTATAATCATTCTAAATTACCTTAAAACTTGTCCAAATATTATTGGTTGAGTCATTTACGACCATTAGCATCTTTGGGTCGATTTTGGGACCCCGTTAAGCCACTTGGGTGTGATAATGAATATTTAGAATAATTAACTTAAAGAAAAGACAAAAATGACAAAAGAAAATATCTTTTAGTAAATTAATTTTTAGAAGGGGTTATATAAATTATATATTCAACTATAAATATTCATTGAAAATATAAAAATATTTCCTAAATCATGGTATTTTTTTTATAATTTTTAGTCATCAAAAAATTATATTATGTATGACACAATAATGATGCAGTATTTACCTCATTAATAGATGATTTAATTAAATAAGATTATAATGATTAAAATATTATCCAAAACAAGTCCAATTCTAATTGGATGATTTTATTTCGGTTATGAGTCATCTTATCTTCGACCATAATTATTTTTGGACAATTAGAAACCGAATATCATTATATTATAAAAGTATTATTTTCCCTCTTTCCTAAAGAGCCCCTCCTCTCCCTTATAAAAAGAGACCACTTCTATGCAATTCCTCACACCTCTCAAGACATTTTGCTCGTCCAAAATCAGCCCAATTAATCTCCCTACATCCCTATACTCCTCCTAGAAACCTCACTTTAGGTAGAAGGCACTTAAGAAGTCCTTTTGGTTTAAACCAAAGTAAGATGCCTAAATTAATGGTAACAGTTTCTCTTAAATTATTTTCCTCTATTTTGCTTCTCCAACCCCTAAACTCCTTTTATTTCCATTCTTTTTTAACAACACCAGTAAACTCAATATACTAGGTTGTTTTTATTATATTTATTCGAACTACACTTACACACACCTCCATCTAATGGATGAATAACATAATGTTTCTGTGGATGGGAAACTAACGCCTCACGAAACGATGATTGTTCAATTATATCTTACCTCTTGTCATGGTGGCCATTATGATGGAACTGTATTTATATATGATATATAATATGATTATGATTTCTTTATACTACCGTACTTCCCAATTATATCAAACCTTTATGGTTTCCATGGTGGGTAAATATGATAACCTCATTTGAGGAAGTGCAGACTATCGCCCCCTCAAAGTGATGTGACTCGTTAATGCCCTATGTGGGATGTATAAAGGATAGAGTTAATGATATTGTATATGATATTATAATGGAATTATAATATACCTATGTATCATTATGTTTTAATTCCATTAAAATATGAAATATAAATGAAATTAGCATTCATGCGTATGTACGGCTTACCGTCTCCATGAAAGGTGCATTTCATTTCGTACCTCCAAATGTTATGTACTATTATAAATACATGTACATAATGGATATATATGATATATATGATACCAAAATCATGAATATAATTCTAGATATAATTAACTTTTACCATGTGAACAACATGTAATTATAAGAAGTCCATTTTTGACTCAAGTACCAAATATCGACAAAATGAACGTTATTAACATAAATGATTACATAATGATTATAACATGGTAATAAGTGATATAAAAGGAATAATAAACTTAAAAAAGGTTCTTAAGCAAGTAGAAATTAAATTTAGTTTATTATTCAGGAGATTAAAAAAGGAACGAGTCAAGTCAGACACGAGGTAAGGGACTTCGTCTCAATCTCCTTTCATTGAGGCATAATTCATTTTATACACAACATTCTTTTATACGGTGTATAAACACCTTTTACTTTTACTTTTATACAAGATGAATCTTTTTCTACGAAGCATTTTAAAAAACTACAAAAAGGAATGTTTCTTTTAACGTACGCGGTGACAATGACCTTTTCCACCGCCGCGAGTATTATTTGGTCTTTGGCTTCCTCAACAAGCCGTAAATATTTTTTTAGATAAATACCATATACTGTTCTATGTATTTTGGTATTGAAAAGGGATTTTTTAATGGATTTATTATGTAAATATTTTTAAGTGATATATTGTGATCAATGTTTGGAAATGTTTTCTTTCCATTATATTTGTTTTATGTCTTATGATTTTATAATGGTACTTGGACATTTGGCAGGTGGTTACGTGATAAACCATATGACGGGTGGTGCTGTGAATACCAGGATGGGTAGTTACGTTATAACCTCCAATGCATTGGTTATGGAAGTCGGCCGTATGGCTATTCCATTAAGTGATATGTGTGGAAGTTGACTGTATGGTTATTCCATTTAAGTATGTTTATGTCCCACGTTAACTTTATATGTTATGTGTTATTTATATAGGTTTTATGGTATTCTTTTGGTTACAAAAGGGTAAGTATTGATCTTTTATTCAGTGAAGAGTTTTTACTACTTCATAAAGGTGAAAAGTGTTACTTTGATAAAGTATACATGGTTTACTTATTATTTTTAAAAACTAACAGTTTTCATTCTTTGTGTTTCCCTTACTGAGATTTTTATGCTCACCGTATGTTTTTTTGAAATTTTTTTCACAAGACTTAATGTGGAATAATGTCAAGGATTGGATTAAGGTAAAGTCATGCTATATAAATCATGGAACTAGACATGTTTCTTTTTAAGAGTTTTTATTTTATGGAAACTTAGTAGAAGTGTCTACTTTGTATTCTTTTGAGATGTAATAGTTAAGATCTAATTATCTAAAACTCTAAACCTGAAAAGATCCTCAATGGGAATTATTCATTTAATTCAATGTTAAGTGTTTTTTAAGACTAGGGACTTAAATAAGAAAATTATATTATATTTCGAAACATAAAGTATAAGATCTAATTTTTTGTAACATTATTATTCCAGCTTTCTTATATTTAGGTAACATGAAGTAATATTGATGTTTCCAATGAATTAATGAATCAATATAATATATGCACCCAAACACTCATTAAGGGTGTAAAATAGAATGAAATATAATATAATATTAACATGACATACATAATATTATAGTAATAACAATCAAATTATTCAATATAAATGATAACATGATCTTAACATATCCCTAGATGATATAAAAATGGAAATAGATAATCACAAGGAAAATTCGTACATAAATCAAAATGTTAGAATTCATGATGTAATAAATAATAACCATACCATCAATGCCTCTTTCCAAGAAATCATAAATAAATGGGTAGTTATAAACCAAAGGTTAATGTTTGTTTTTTCTCATGAGACCTATAGATGCATCAATTGTAAAGGGTTATATAAGGGTTATAAAAATTTCTTAAGGTATCCCCAGTCAATGTGACAATATCATGATCTAAGTGAATATCTATCAATAAAATTTATAACAATAATGTACTTTATTTGTAAATACACTTAACCTGATAAATGGAAAGATAATGAAGTAATAAGGTATGGCAATTTCATATTTTTAAAAATATAGATAAAGATTAATTAATTATTATTACAGTTTTCAATGGTTCAAGACCAAATTAATGATAAAAAATCCACTATAAAAATTATTAGTATGTAATGTTCAGATTTTATACGCCTTAGGGATAAATTTTTTTTTGGAAAGACTTTTATGTTGGTATGATTTGATACCAAATGTGTAATTATATCCAAATCAAGTTTAATCAACTATGGACCAGATAAAGGCACCCATAGGTATGTCACCTCCTTCCTGAGAAAACATTTCCCTCTTAGAAATGATATATCCATAATACTACAAATACATAGTGTATAAGTGGATTTGAATAATGGAGTTAAGGGATACATAAATTTTTTACAATTATATAAAATTTTAAAGGTGTTTTATTGAGACTGAATAATAATATATAATTAATATTGTAATAAGTGATATAATAGATCATTACAAAATTTGATATATAAATATAAATAATTCAAATGGATTTAAAAGGTAAATAAAAAAGGAGATTAAAAACCCATACAATGATAAGTATATTCCTAGAAAATTTAAAAAACAACTTTGATCTAGAAAAATATTAATATAAGGAATCATAAGAGATAATTTGACAGGTTAACCATGATCAATTATTCTGATGTGAAGAGGAATGAGTTTATTTGTTTGTATTGTTTTTAAATTTAGAGAATTGTTTATTTATTATGGAGCTTTGTTTTTTGGAATAATGGTTGTTAGAAATTTAATATTATTGGATTTTCCATGATTTTAGATCCAGGGAAGAATGTTGTTTCACATTTATATATTAAATAATCAAACAATATTTAATTATATATTTTTTTCAAGTGAAATGTAAATTTTTCCACAAAGAAGCCCTTTTAAAACATAAATTTCTATTTTATAAAGGGGATAGTCAATTATAGGTTTATAAATTGATTTTAATTTTTCAAAATATATTATTATAATAAGTTATCATATTTTATATTGTGATTTAAATATTATTAATTATTACATTATTTTTACACTATAATGAAATCATAACAAAAATCATATACATATATCATATTTTTCTATTCACATAAAAATCAACCATTTTTAGAAACTATAAGAAATTCACCACTAGATAAATTTAGCGTTGTAATTCTAGATTCTATGTAATAATAATGAATTTTTATTATATATGATAAATTTAATTACTTATTTATAATGATAATCTATTTTAAAATCTTGTGTTTAGCTTAAAAATCATCGAAAAATCATTTTTAATATATTTTTTATATTACTATTAGACATATGCATATAATTGTATTTCTATTTGTTGATGAATATACATTATATTTAATTATTGAATACATTGACACCAAATTATTTTATGTAATTTATTGGATTCTTTTTTAATAAAAATAATAGTCCCAATAGAATTATAACTATTATATAGCATTATTAATTTTCCAATGGCCACCTTACCCTTACCACATTCATATTAACAATTATAAATACACCTCATTGTATCCTTTAAAATTATTAATTTGACACTGTTAGTTTCCTTATCCTAATAAATAAATTTCTTAATGATTTAGTTCACAATAACTACCACATCTTAATATATTATTAAATATTTTTGAAATATAATTGATTTTTTTAATTCTTGTGTGGCTTTGAACATCATGTTTAAACAAACTACACTATACTATTAAATTATAGTTATCACCAAGACATTAGATTTGATGGTATAAATAAGAATAAATAAATTGAGAAAAATTAATTGTTATGTATGTATAAATAAATTATGTTGGTATTAATTAATTGCAAGTAAATATAAATATAATTTGAATTTAAAGGAGATATTTTTTTTCAGAAAAACTATTATTATTCTAAAAATTTATTTAAACTAATAAAAAAATAAATTAATCACTATTTGTAAAATATTATAGAAATGATTATATATTATATTAAATAAATCTTTTTAATATTAATTTAATATTTTTCTAAGTTATGGGAAAAGAATAAAACATTTTTTATGATAAAAATGTATTTTTCTAAAAAGAGGGTTTCCTCGTATATGTTTTTATAAATTTGAAATGATTTTATACCACTTGTAAAAATTAAATTAGAAAAAATTTATTCTATATTTGGAATTTTGTGGTTGTAATTTTCTAAATAGGATCTTTTTGTTTTTTGCCAATATGAATAGTAACAATAGTAAAATTTATCACCTTCATAAAGGGTAAATCATTTTAATATATGTTAAAACTAAATGATAAGACCGGAATTTGTCATCATGAATCATATTAGATGGAAACATTAGACCCTTATCACCAATGGATAAATCTTATGGTGTTTAATAGAAACATATAAATTAAATAGATCAGTATAATTTTAAAAAATATAAGACTGTTACAAAATTTCGCTCTCTATGTTTTAAATATTGCATATATGTCCATAAAAGAAAAATTAAATTAATTAATGAATTTAATTTTCTATTTTTATAATAATGAAATTATTTTTTGATATAAATTTATTTCTATTTTTTGTAATTATATAATGTCCTTAATTGCTAATCAAACACTGATGTCGTAATTCTTCAATTAAGAAAAAATAAAATAAATGAAATAAAAAATATTAAAAGTAATATAATTCGAGTGATTTAATGTATGATTTTTTTTTATTAATATAAAATATTAGTGTTTTGTTAAATAATTATATTCTAATTCAATGTTTTTAATTATTAATTCTGTGAAATTAAATATATAGTGTCAAAAATAGGAATAATGATATTATTCAAATGTAATTTTTTGATAAAATTCTTAAAATCGTAAAAATATTAAACAATGATAAGTTGGATAATATATGGTCTAAAATGTCACCCCTTTCCAACTTCTAGGGGATTTTTTCTAGAAATAAGCTAATGGGGGCGATATTTGTTTCCAAATGTTGTCTTTTATTCATAATGGTATTTAATATTGATGGTAAACCACCTCACTTTGTATTTGGTAAAAATAATATTAACCATTGTTTTTAAAAGAATCAAACATAAAATGGGTTCAAAATGGGAGAAGATTGTAATGAGAAATTTTTAATAATAGAACTCACACAGAGTCTAGAATAAAAGGATCGATCATATTAAGATTGTATCTTGATGGAAGTAAATAGTCCTCAGATTCACTCTGAATTTGATATGGAATATGTGATCATAATCAGATATTTAGAGTATGTACGACTATGGTTAATTAAATATGACGATTCTTTGCTGATTTGTATTTCACGTAAATCATATGTTGGTTTGAGAACTTTGGAATCATGCTTGATGAAAATAAAGTGGGCTGAAAAATCATATATAGGGAATTCAAAATCAGTATGATCATATCCATGAAAAACATAATCAGGATGATCATATGAAGGAAAATTGTACTCATAAAGTTCGTATCCAAGAAAATAATAACTAGGATGATCGTACCAAGGAAAATCATAATCATGATAGACATATCTAGGATAATCGTACAATAATGATTGTTATTAGGACAATCGAATTCTGCCTGATTGTCACTGGGAAAATTGTTTTCTAAAAGAACACACATATTATGAGAAGGAAATAAAGAATAAGTAAATAATGGAATATTACGTTACTTTCCCATAAAATACAAATGATTTTGAAATTTTTCTTCAATGAATATAAATTCATGAACGAAGTCATGATAAAATTTGATGTTTTGTGAATGATGAAGTGAAATCTAGGGTTTCTAGACTATCATAATCAGTGCTTCATCGTATTCTCAAGATGAAGGGTTGTTTGTAGAGCCATCTAGTGGTATTGTAATCAAAATTATTCAAGACTAGTGAATTCTAAATAAAAAGATATGGTCCATATTGTATTCTATCATTTAATAAGGGATGAATTACATTTTTTTAATACTAAGAAAGATCAATGTGGGTAAAAAGAATATTTGTGGAAAAGATATTGATGTGTTTTTAAGGGGGATCATGAAATTAAAAGGGTATTTTACATTCCTCAATTGATACATAACATTCTATTGAAGAAATCGATTTTCAAAAATTAGACTCAGAAAATGAAATTGAACTGCTAATCTAAATGAATTTTTGAAGATGATATGAATGTTTTAGAATAGTCTTGATGATTCGTGAAGAGTTTACTAAGTAATATTTGAACATAAAATTTATGTAAAATTATGATTTAGTGATATTTTTTATGGATAAAGGTATTTGGGATTCCCACAAAAACATATCCATGGGGCACCTATATAAGACGACTTTACTTTCAACTTTTGGGTGGATGCACTATTCACTGTTGAAGAGAGAGAATATTTAGTTTTAATGAGAATAATATGTTTATAGGTTAATCTTTATTGAAGAACTATTAATTGACATAATTGAAAGGATAAAAGTGATGATTACAACTTTGTATTCATCTGGTCATCATATTCAATGATTATCGCATTCATCGAATTTCAATGATCTTCTTTTCAACTGTATTTGGATGATCATTTTATAGTAATGTATTATTGGATTGGGATTTATGTACTAGGATTTCTAGACGGAGGAAGAAACAGTTCTAATTTTTCTTGATTTCACTCAGACAGTTCTATTTATTTTTGTATCAACAAATCATACTGGGAAGAACTGGAAAGATAATAATCAAATTGAGTTTCATGTACTCATAATAGATGTGGGGTAGATTTTTCTTTACCATACTCCAAAAATGTTATATATTTTTCTTACTAGGATGAATCAGACAGAGAAAATAGTTATAGAAGAATCATACTAAGAGAATCGTACATAGAGGCATCAGATTGAGAAAAATGTACTCGTAAAATCATTCAGAATTTTACATAACCAAGATAAGGATGTTCTTACCATCTATTAGGTATAAAAGTGACGATTTGTTTTATAAAGAATAAATTTTTTTATTTTAAAGGAAGAATAGGTTACATGATTTTTGATACAAATATTGGTTTAACCTATTTGTTCTAAGAGGGTTCACATGTACTATTATAATTGTTTACATAGTGCTACATGAGTGAAAGGGCATATCCAACTCACCGTAATCCAAAGATTTTTTTCTAGTGGGTTTTGTGGTATTTTTTCATTTCCAAACCATACCACGAGCATATATATTATTATTAAACAGTGAACCTTGTAATTTATTGTGTTCCTATGGATGTGTGTTTGATTTTCTTTCAGCACAGAATTGAAATCATTGACAGGATGTGAATGATTCATCAAAAAATCATAGAAGAAAATGTATCATTGATTTAGCCCTCCCCCTCTTAGTGATAAAACTACATTGACTGGGAATATTCTATTGGTATCACAGATGAAGGTTTCCTTGAATTTTTTCTTTACGAATGTTTTGAAGATAAGTTGATTGATAATTTTAATTGTGTGAACAGTAATGTTATTTTATTCTTTTATAGAAATAAACATTATCTATGATGATATTATGATTCATTATCTTAAGACAAAATGATATGATGTCCTTGAAGATGCAACATTTGTGTTTCCTTCCATTAATGATAAATTTCCTCTAAAATTTACTGATAA
This sequence comes from Viscum album, assembly GCA_963277665.1. Classification (NCBI taxonomy): domain Eukaryota; kingdom Viridiplantae; phylum Streptophyta; class Magnoliopsida; order Santalales; family Viscaceae; genus Viscum; species Viscum album. The sequence goes on along the minus strand of OY728166.1, from coordinate 73,495,809 downwards.
AAATAATATTGATTTTGATAGAAGGGACACGAATGTTATATTGGTATTACATTATAAACGTTAATTCTTTAGAGTGAAAGGTTTTTCCATAGCCAAAGGAATATAGTGTAAATTGAAAAAACATAAACAAATGCAATTCAAAAGTGAATAAGTAAAAGATAAAAATCTTGAGATTAAAATATGATTATTTGAATATGGGTGAACAAGTTTTTTTGAGGACTTCATTAACAAGTTGAATTACATTTTGAGTACTATCAAATTTCATAGTGAAAAGTTATATTATTCTACAGTTGTTGAAATTATCTTAAGAATCCATTCCGATATGTTAGATGAAAAATTTTCTTCTTTAGAAGATTGAGTTCCCGAAACATCATCTCTTTATGATTTTTATAGGACTCTCATCACTTATGAAATTAGAAGAGAAAATGATCTGAAAAGAAAGAAAAAATTTGATAGGTAAATTTCTTTTAAGGTTTATAAAAATAGTAAAACAAGATTCTAATTGAAGATGCAGATGATGATTCTCACTCAAAATATGAGGTATGTAAAAATATTGAAAATATTTTATAATTTTTTTCTAAATTTTTTTGAAGTGGTGATGGTAAATATAAATAGAAAATACCATTGAATGTTTTTAAAGTGGAGGTATTAGTCAGTTTTCATATAATTTTCCTCAATGAAAGAATTATGTGGATATTAGTGAAGAATAAATAAACCCACGAAGATAATGGAAGAAACAATGAAATTAATATGAGTAAAATCCATAGAGAAAAAAATTTTCTAATAAAAAAGAATAAGTTCCCTATCTAATGATAAAGATGATTAAGGTAACAATTCTGAACCTAAAAAATAATTTGAGAATGGTATTGAATATAATTTCATTGTATGTGTGAATGTTACCTAATTTTGATATAGTAGTTCTGAAGAAGAATAATCTCAAATTAAACATCGTTTGAATGAAGATTTGAATGAGTGTTTAAGACAGATTAGAATGCATCAAAAAGAAAAAGAAAACATTGGATGCTTAATTTTCGTCAAAAATCAATCAATAATGTTTTTCTAATGAAATGGAGAGGTTAGTGAAAGAGATTATTGACTTGTATAAATCTATTGAACAAGAAAATGGCTATATTGATCATCTAGAAGCTAAACTAAAAAATGAAAATGATTTGGAAATTTCCAAATAAACATTCTAATGAAAAATAGAAAAATAAAATTTTCAAATAATATATCACTAAATTGGTTTAAATATCATGAAATGAGAAACATTATGAGATTCAATAAAAGTTACCTTTAAATAGTGATGAGAATGATGGAATTATTTCTAAAAGGAAGAAATTCAAGAAATTTGTATTTGCGGCAAAGAAAAGATATGTCAAAAATTCAAATGTTTCAAAATACATTGAGAGTCAAAATGTTTCCAAAAATTATAAATCTAAAAATATATACAATAATTATATATCTAATAAAATTAAAAAAACATAAGACATTTTTGGATAATAGAAAGGTTGGTGGCCTAGAAAAGAAATACATGAAGGTTGTTCAGAAAAGTATTCACAATGTCAGTTAGTATAGATGTTTCCCTGGAACGTTTTATTTATATGGCTATTTCTGTAATTGTGGTGGTTTTGGAAACAAATAAATTATGTGTTTATTCCACACAAAACAATTATTCAAAACGTAATGAAAGACAATGTTTGAGGGAGATATAATCTCCTCAAATAATGATTTCGAATAAGGTTTTTTTTATGAAACCTGAAATGGTTGGTGTCAATATTGAATATACATTCCAAACTATAGAATATATTTATGAATGGTGTGAAAAACCTTAACCCCATGAAGAAGGAATTATTTTTCTGTTGCCAGAAAAAAATATTCTTAATATTTCACAATGGCCGAAAGTGAAGAAAGTAATGTAATAAGAAAAATATTTTGTAGTTGAAACCACATTAAAATATACAAAAAGACAACAACAATAGATTATTGATAGTGGGTGTTACTCTCACATTACAAGATATTTTAAATTTTTAAATTATGTGAAATTTTTTTAAGTAGGAATAGTGACATTTGACATAGATGAATCCATGAAAATTAAATGTTTTGGATGAACCATCATTGGGAATATAATGATAAAATCCCAAAAAAAGTTATGTTAATGGGATGAAACACAATTTGTTAAATGTTTCAAAATTTTGTGTTAGGGTAAAAATTTTATATTTAAAAAATATAGGTTGTTTATAAAAAGTGAATATGATGGATTGATTATTACCAGTGTCCAATGTATTAAATGAAATATTTTTTATATTGGAGGAATAAAAAAATACTATTACATGTGTATAGTCAAAGAGAATAAATTATGGCATAAAATAATTGGACACATGTGTCAATGAAACATCAGAATGTCATATAAAATATATATTTTCTGAGACATTCCAACATTTCCTAGAAGAATATATTGGTGATTCAATATTTTTCAAAAAGGAATGATTACGAATTTAGTTCATAATAATGTTGGGATTTGTTGAAGACAACACATGGAGATGTGTCATTCCAATATTTTTAGGACAATGAGAAAAAAATCAATAAATTGATATAATTACTTCGTCAATTTAACTGATGATTTCACTCAAATTACCTTTTTCATGTATAAGAAACATAAATCAGATGCTTTGAAAATGTTTAAAAGTTTCAGAAGGAAAGACTAAAAATAATGTGAGTATTCAGTGAAGAAGTTGAGAACAAATAATGGTGGAGAATATATGAATGAGTAATATGAATATTTTCTTGATAATAAATGAATCTATCATAAGTATAGTTCCCCATAAACTCTTCAATTAAATGGGATTTCAAAAATAAATAATTTTTGTTTGGTGTAAATGGGAAGAACTATGGTACGTGAACACAATATCTCATAAATTTTAGAGGCAAGCCATGAGTGATACTTTTTATATTCAGAAACAATGTTTTTACAAAACCAGGTGACATATAACTTCATATAAATTATTTTATGAGAAAAATATTTGTTTTAAACACTTAATAGTTTTCATATGTCCTTATATTATAAAGATGAAAAGTGGATAATTTGGAATGTTAGAGAAGAATGGTGAAGATGGAATTTTCATTTGGTATGCACTGAAATAAAGAGGATATGCATGTTTCAACAAAGAAATATAAGGGTTTTTTATTTAATTTATATAAAATTAATTGATAATATAGATAAATATAAACATAATAAGGAAGATAAGGAAGTTTAGAAGGATAAATAATGTTTTGAGAACAATTATGATAAGTACATCGACAATTGTAATCCAACTCATGAAGAAGAATCAAACTCATTTATTTCAAGTGGCGGGGATGATACTTAATAATCTCATCCTAGTTTAGGGAAGCAAGAGGAAGCTCATAATAAAATTGGAGATCATCATTGGAAGGTATAAATAAGAATAAAAACAAATTATTTTGCAATTAATTCATAATATTAAAAATTTGAGTCGAAATAAGTGAAATAATATTTATAGTATGTTGAATGGGTTCAATCCATGAATGAATATTTAGATAATATTGAAAAGAGTGATATATTGGAAATTGTACCCAAGCCTAAAGAAAAAATAACAATTGAGACAAAATGGAGTTTCCAGAACAATTTGAATGAATAAGGTGAAGTGATAAGAAACAAAGAAATTTTTTTTTTCAAGGGTATTCACAAATAGATGGAATTGTTTTTTATGAAACATTTTTCCCAGTGGAAATTTTAGAATAAATTATAATCTTTCCAGTTATATCATTACAATGAGAATACATGATCATTCAAAAAGATGATTAATCTGTTTTCTTTAATAGAGATCATGATGAGTATGTTTACAATGAAAAACCTTATGTATTTGTTTTTTATAATTATTAAAGTTAGAGTTATACATTAAAGAATGCATTGTATTGGCTGAAAAAGCCCTGATAGAAAGGTATTCCAAATTTGATGAATTCTTTAGGAAGTTGAGTTTCAATAAAGGAACTGTTGATAGAAATCTTTATGTTAGAGAATTTCAAGAGTATTCCCAAATTTTGGTTTTTTATGTTGACAAAATTATCTTTGTGCGGATAGATAACCAAAGTTATGAAAGTTTTTTTGATGATTTGTGAATGGTATTTGAAGTTTCCATGATGGGGCAAATGAAATAAATTATTGGGTTACAAGTCATACTAAAAGAGAAATAAATTTTTCTCTTAGAAGAAAACTTTTATAAGTAACTTATTAAAAAGTCTGCAATAGAAAAATAAAAATCTATTTCCACACTAATTTAGGTGGGAAAATTGTTTTCCAATGATGGGGAAGGAAAATAATTTGATATGAATGAATTTTAAAACCGATTGAATGTTTATTTAATTTGACTTCCTCAAGACCTGAAATTTATTATGGTATCACCAAATGTGGAATAATTTATAGTGTTGTAAAAGACTCACATTTACTTTTTGTAAAAATAATTCCCAAATACATCAAAAAAATAAAAAATTTCAGAATTAGGTATGATAACTCATATAGTGTTTATTTGTTTAGTTATTCAGGACCTAATTGGGATGAAGATGTTAATAATATAATTCCATTTATTATGGAGTATTAATTATAGGGATGAATTGTGTTAGCTATAATTCAATGAAAAGATTTTAATAACTCTTAGTATGAATGAAGCTATGTACGTTGTGGCCACTAAAGATGTTGCTCAACTTATATAAATGAAAAATAAATTAGAAGATTTACTTGTTGAAATGATGTTAACCTTTCTCTTTAGTTGTGACAAGAAATGTACAATCACTCTCACTAAGATACATGTTCAACATTATAATTAAAAAATTATTGATATCAAATATTGTTTCATCAAATTTCATGTAGAGAAAAATGAATTGAAGTTGGATTTTATTCTAATATAAGAACAAGTTACTGACATTTTTTACAAAACATTTAGCAAATAAATACCTTTCTAAATTGAGGTTTAACATGGGTGTAAAATATATATCTCTTTAAGGTTTAGGTATGGGTTTCCCCCCTCTCCCATCATACTTATGGATAGTGTTTTCAAGGAGGATAACTAATTGTTTCATAAATCCATTAAAATGTCTGAAAAAAGAGGGAGTAGTGGGTAAGATAAAATTCAAGATTGTTTTTTCTGTTAAATATTATAATTTTGTGTTGGAGTGGTTATAGGAAATAAATTATACTATAAGCTCAGAATGTTGAAGAAAAGATAAGGATGAGGAAAATACGAATAACCATGAATAAAAAGGATGTCAAAAGTTGTAATTTTGGAAAACATTATTTTTTTATCAATGATTATTATTTCCTATAATGAGATAACTCATGTAAGCTTTGGAATTTTGATAAGTAATATATTTCTTAAAGATTCAAAGTTTACTGATTTATGAAGCTTGGTTTACAATAAAATACAATGGGGGATATTTTTAGGAATAACTAATGAGGATGGTATTTGTTTTTAAATGTTATCAATTTTTTAGGAATGTTTATGTTGGAAAGGAAATTAACTCACTTTTGTATTTATTGACATTAATATTATCTATTTATTTCAAAAGAATTAGACTTACCATGTGTCAGGAAGGTGAGCAGATCATAATGTGGAATTGATCATAATCAAAATCACATTATGTCTATAATAAATGTATCAATCATATCTAGAATGTATCTTATAGGAAGTAAATGGTCATCTAATTTACTCTGAGTTTGATATGGAAGAAGTGTCTGAAATGGGAGAATTAGAGTCTAAGTGACTATGGTAAATTAAATGTGATGATACATTACTGATTTGTAATTCACATAAATCATAATTTAATTGTAGAACTTGAGAAGTAATATTGATGACTGAGAAATGGGTGTGAATGATCATGTCATGGAAAATAAAAATCAGGATGATCATATCTAGGACAATTGTAATTATGGTGATCATATCCAATACTATCTCACTCGGAAATATTGTATCAAAGAAAATAAAAACTTGGATAATTGTATCTAGGAAAATCTTAATTAGGATGATCATTTCCAAGAAAATTGTACACATAAAGATTTCAATTTGGAAAATTATATTATAAATGATTGTCTTTGGTCCAATTGTTTTCTAAAAAAATACACTAGGGATGAGAAAGAAAGAAATAAGGTAGAGAGAGTGGAACGTTACCCTACATTCCAATGAAATATAGATGGTTCTGAAGCAGATATTCAATGAATTCAAAGTCACAAAGGATGTCATGATACAAGATGATATTTTTTTGTGAAATAAGATGTTAAATATGGGGAAACTAGAATATATTACATATTGCCTCTTCATATTCACTAAAGGTACATTTTATTAAGATCCATCTAGTGGTATCATAATTACAATTTCATTAGACCGAGGAATGAAAAAAATGAATATGATGATCAATAATATATTCAATCATTTATAATGGGTTGAATTATTATGATTCTTTTTAATGTGGGGTCAATTGCCTCATTTATTATTAATGTAAAGAAAAGACCTCTTTGACTGGGTAGAGGGAGACCCATTACATAGCCCGATGGCCCAGTGGGCATTTATCCCCTTACATGACCCGTATGCCCAAATTTTTGGCCCAAGGCCCATTCTATGAATAGTACTTCTATAATACCTGCTGCTACTATAGTTCAATGCCACTGCTATAGTGACCTGCTGCCGCTACAGAGACATTTTTCCACTACAATACCGGTTTTTGCTACTGGGTAGCTACTGATACAGTATGCTATAGTATTGTAATATCCCTGCACCCTATGAATTTTGAACCCACATTTTTCATGTAGGATTACAGTGTGCTTACCACTATTCCACACCACAACTAATTTTTTTAATACATTTCATGATGGATTTATGTTGGTCAAGTGAATAAAAAAGGAAAAGATATAGTTGTGTTTTCATGAAGGAGCATTAAATATAAAGAGTATTTTAATTTATTCAATTGGTAATAGTCTTTTTATTGAATAAATTGGTTTCAGAAAATCAGACCATGAAATTAAAATCAGACTGAAAATTGAAATGAATGTTTGAAGAAGAGATGAATATTATAGAAGAGTTCAAATGATTTTATAAGAGTTTAATAGGTTAAATTTTCACCTTATATTTAGGTAAAATCATGTTTTTTGAGATTTTTTTTGACTGGGAATGTTTTTATGATTCCTATCAATAACATCCTAGGGCCACCTATATAAGGCGAGCATACTATGCTCTTTTTCTTATGGATGTGATGTTCACTAAAGAATAGAGATAATATATGTGTTTTATAGATAAGAAAAAGATTCCATATTCATCTCTATTGAGGAAGTATTAACATAAAGAAGTGAAAGGAGCAGATTCAAGATTTCAACATTGTTTTCAGCTGATCATCGTATTCAGTGATTATCACATTCAGCTGATTAGCATAATCTGCTTATCAATCATATTGTATGATCAAAATATCTGGAAAGAATACTGGATTAGGATTTCCAAACATTGATTTATGGTCGGGGAAAGGAGTTATGATATGTCTCGATTGTACTTTGAAAGTTCTGTATCATTTCTTTTTGAGAAATCATACCTAGGAGAATCAGAAAGTGGAGAATCAAAAAGGGAAGAATCAGACCGAGAATTTCATAATAAAAATAGAATTTGTGTATATTTTTCTCATCCAAAAATTTAAATTGTTATATATTTATCATATCAGGAAGAATCAGACATAGAAAATCATACATGGAATAATTGTATTGGGAGAATCATATTCAGAGGAATCATACTAAGAAAAACATACCGGGAAAATTAGACTAATGTTTACTTAACAATGTCTTGAAAGTTATTACTATCTTTTGGGTATAAAATTGAAAAAAATTTCTATAAGGAATACAATTTTAAATTTTAGAAGAATAGTTAGTAACATGTTTTGTTACACAAATACTATTTTACCCTATTTGTTTTAAGAGGGTGAACACACACAATTGGAATTGTTTACATAGTGTTACAAGAGTGAAAGGGTTATATCTAACAAGTTATAATCCAAGGATTGTTTTCTAGTGGATTGTGTGGTATTTTATCACTTTCAAATTATAACAAGGACATCAGTATTTATTTTGAATAGTTAAATAAGAAAATTTATGTTTTTTCAGTGGATTTATATTTGATTTGATTATTGTAGGGAATTGAAATATTTAAATGGAGGTTAAGGTTGTTTCAAGGAAACATAAAATGAAATGTATCACTAATTCACCCTACCCATATCAGTGATAAAACTATATTGATTGGGATCATTCATTTTTGAACCATTTTTTTATAATGACATTAATATATTTCAATTGTCTAAGAAATATCAAAAGTTACCCTTCCATAAACTATAAAAGGGAACCCCATCATTAATTTATTTATATAACATTGAGCCTTATAGATCGACCAAAATATTCCATTTTTTACTTCACCAATCCACTAGAACCATTCTATATGTACTGGAAATTCCATAACACCAACTCTAGATTCCGTAAGAGGATATCTAAATGATTTACTTCAAAGAAGTTATAATTTATGATATTTATTAGATTATTTTTAATTATTTTTTTAAATATTTTAAATTTATTTTTTTCAAAAATTAAACACATATGAATCCTAAATATAATATAATATTAATTGTATATAGAAAAAAAATAATTCACCCTCTTTCCATCAACTAGGAAGGGAATATATCGCTTTTTCAAATGTATAGCTTATGATATCAATGTAGTGATACAATTTAGTTATCATCACATGATTTTATAGATGAGTATTATGATGGGATTAATTAATATATTTTTTAATTATAACATAATTATACTTTTGTAATGATAATATAATATATAACTTATTACCTTAAAAACCATTGAGAAATGATAACATTTAGTGTGTGTACATGTTGACTACAATATCCACAAGGGATGTGATTCGTTTTTATTTTTTGTTTAACATTGATGTAAATTGCTAGATCCCAGATGGGTTAAAGAATAGAAAAATTTAAGGGGAATTTCTTTATTTAAAAACTAATAAAATTTTGAGCTTTAGGAGTGAAAATTCATTGATTTAATTATTAAAAAATTCCCCCACAATGATATAAGAAATGAGAGAGAAAAGAAAACAAAAAAATTAAAAGATTAATATAAGAAATTTTTATAGTATTTGGATCTAAATTTTCATATGTCTACTCTTCACACACCATCGAGGTGTATGGAAACCACTATTGTATATCTCTTTTCAAGGAGAGTAAAAACTCATTATATTTTCCTTTTCACACATTGAGGCTTAACCCAATTCCACTTTCTATTACAAGTTTGAAAAAAAAATAGAAACTCTTACAAGGGAATACCTATCCTAGAAATTTATAGTCTCAATACTAACCTCTTTCCTCTTTCTGTATTACATGGAACCTATTATTTTAATAGAGAAAACCAAACCATCTCTTTTACAAGAGAAAACCCAAACAAGACTTTCATAGTCTTGGTCTTAAACTATTCTATGTTAAATGTCAAAAAATACTTGATCATATATGGGGATTGACTAAACATAGCCTTATAAGGGGAAAATATAAACCAAGATGTACCATTTTAGGTTATTATAACCACATGAAAGATGAGCAATGTGTGAAAATTAAAATTATATTGCTACGTCACAATGAATGAATAATATAGTTTAACCCATAGAATTATTTTCGATGAAGACAATAGTGTTTAGATTAGGTAGATCACAAGCCCTATAAGATGTTTAAATAGGGATGCTTGGGAATACAATATTGTACTTCATCAAGTAGAAGAATAATAAATATCAAGGGCTCAATTTTGAACTTTTCAAAAATTAAAAGAAAATCAGATACACATATCTATTTATTTACTACATGCCTCTATCTTATTATCCATCAAAATAAAACCTAAATTTTCTCCTGTTTAAATGAGCCCATTATCATTCATAAATTATAATAATAATAAAATCACATGGAGGTAGCCTTTAATTACCTTTGATAAATTATTAAAATAAAATCCATTATATAAATATAGTATCATTAGAATTATGAACAACTAAAGTAGCAGTGAATATATCTATAAAATTTGAAAATAAATTCCTTAGAACACTCTAATAATTTATGTAAGAAAAACATTCCAATTTATAAAATAATTCAAATTTAAACATTGCTCATGATCATTTTCTAGATAAACGAGTCACACGTATTTTTCATAAAAGATGAATAATTAATATCCCCATGAGTTTTGTCTTGGAATTACATTAATATAATATCTAATAATAAATATTAATATTCTTGAAGAACTCCCAGACAATATTTTAGACACACTATTCATATTCCAATCATCTTGAATTTAAATATCTAAAGTTTCATAATTATTAGTGTGAATATCATGAAACAATTAATCCAATGTGAAAACAATTTAATTCTTCATAAATAAATTTGAATCATATTCAGAAGACTTTTGGGTCATTAATTACTAATTTTAGAATAAATAATACACTATAATTGTTAATAATAAACTTGAATAAAAAAGATATGTGAAGAAATTTGTAAAACTTATCATATTTTTTATTTTTACATAAACCTATATAAAGCTGAATAACCATGTAGTAAAATATCTGTATTAGATTTACATAGGGGAATAAATTATGAGCATGACATAGGTAAATCACATAGGTGATTCCCTACATAGGTGAATTGCGCAGACTTTTTTCATAAGCGAATCGATGTACCCAAATTCACATAGGGGAATTCATGTAGTCATTTTACATAACCAATTTTTAATAAATATCCAATATTTATTTATTAAATATTTTTCATGTAATATAATATATACATATCCATTTCTCATGTAATAAAGTTCCACACATAGAAAAATTATTCACACATCTAAATTCTAGTAAAGGATTTTGGAAATTTGAATATGTGTATGAATTATCCAATATCAAACATAATAAAGGACATGAAAATGGATGAACTAGCTATAGGTCCATTTGACTTATTTTTATAAAATTTAATTATATTTTAAAATATTCAATAATCATGTTAATATGAGTTATGTAATACACAAATGAAAAACTATTATAAACAAATAGAATATTGTATAATGAAAACATTATGTAAATTATAACCAAATTTTGAGCAGTATAGAGATTGATTTAGACTTTTATGTCTTCTAATAAAATGTAGGTTATTTTTTAATATCTACAAATCAATAATAAGAATCCAATATGATGTTGTGAATCCAACATTATGGATGAGAAATTAAAGGTAACAGAAATTGTGAAATCAGATCCATGGTAAAATTGGCTACATGGATTTTGGTTACATGGGAGATTTGTCTATGTGGGAATAATAATTTGGCTAATTTGAAAAAATAAAAAGAAAGTATGAAGGATATTTTATAGTCTAAAATGAAATTTCTAGATTAGGAACACTCTATGAGACTTATAGAACATGTTATAAACAATTAAAACATGAAACGTCAAGATAAATAAGGTGATGAATAAAAATACAAAATAAATGTTAGGAATTATTTCAATTAATACATAATTTAAAATAATTAAAACACCTAATAAAGATGTAATAAAGAAATATAATAAATGGAAAACTGAATAACAAATAATAATAACCATAAATAATATTAAAACAAAATAATTATATAAGAAATTATAATTACACAAATCAAAGTATTTTGACATATTTTATATAAAAAATAAATTGTTTTAGTTATCAAAATTATTTATTTTGATTTTAAATATTTATGTTGGAATAATAAAAAATAATTTTAATTATCAAATAATGAAGTAGTTTTTTGAGCCACTGATTAGTAATTATGATATATTTAATTAATATATATGAAATATATGATATATTAATGATCCAAGAAATGAGATTTTTTATTTTTTTCCTTTATTTATTTACATTCATCAAAAAATGGAAATAGTTTTCATCCGTACATATAAAATACCATGTCCATGTATAGTGTAATTCATTTCATTATCTAAACATTTAGATAATGAATATAAAAATAATTATAATGAATATATTTATAATTATATCATTAATAAAATTATAGAGATGGTGAAACCATGATCCAAATACCAGGACCCAAATTACCAAACCAAAACACACATGAAAAACAAAGCAGACATCATATATAGAATCATGATTTTAACAAATATGTGTTAAAAATGAGTTATAAAATTTTAGAAGTAAATAAAAATTTGTATGATATATATGAGTATGGTTCTATAATATATTTATAATAAATATATAAATATATATTATATAGAAGGTTCCCACATGTAAAATTGATGTTATACATAATGTAAGAAATTATCTTCTTAGTTTTATACCAATGGGACACATGAATTAAATACCACTTGTTACATAATGAGGCATATATACTACGCAAGAAATCTATTTAATTATGATTATTTTAAATATTATATCGATTTAAACTTCCATCTTGGTTTATTTATTTCACGGTAATTAGGATTAAAATGTTACCAAATGAGTAAGGGTTTTATAATATAATCACTTTATATATTGGAATTGTTCTTTCGCTATGTTCAGATGATGAAATTTTGTGATATATCTCTAAAAAATTATGATATTTATTCTCCACCGGTTATTTCATGAAAATAAATGTTTTAATTTTATTTTCCTCATCTAAAGTATTCAAGAGACTAAAAATACATTTTTTCTAGAATAATCAACATAATTTCAATATTCAATAGAAAAAAAATTCATAAATTTCCATGTTTTCATATCCCATGTTTTTAAATTTAAATATGTTGTTAGATAGATAATTTTATATTCCACATCAAGCATAAATGAACAACTAAATATTATTTGTAATTGTTAACTTTTTAAACAACCTATTAGAATGGAGGGAGAAATAAGTATTTACTGATTTATGAAATTAATTATTACAAATGTATAAATAATTAATTATTTTTTGACAAATTAATTATAAATTAATTTAACAATATTTCTAAAATAAATAGAAATTTTTTATAGAAAATATTTAAATTATAAAATGTGTATTTTATATCAATAAATAATAAAATAACACTTTTTTATTATATCAATGATATATATATATATATAATATTCAATATAATATATAGAATTCATCCTATTTTTTATCATGATGTGATATTAGAACACATCTAATTTTAAATATAATAAAATATTTTTCTCTAAAGGCAATTTTTCATTCTATTGATGAAGAAAATGTTTGAAATATAATTTTGACACTTTTTATAAATTATATTTTAATAAAGAAACTTATTATTTTAATCTTTAATAACAAATTACTTTGGTTTAATTTTTGGTAATATTCTGATATGATTTGGGTTTCGGGGAAAAGTGAAACAATATTACATTTTAATTGAAAAAATATTTTTCATCAAATTATTTTATATTGATAAATTATATATTTTTATTGTTTAAAGGTATAATTAGATCTATTTTTATCATTTAATCCAATATAGGTCATTGGAATAATGTTCTCATTTAATTCAGTTATAAAAACATTTCACTCATTGGAAGGCTTTTACTTTAAAAACATGTTTTCTTGTTCTCTCAATGGGGTTAATTTTTAATTAATTTCTACAATTACAATGTTTAAAATTTTGAAATAATAAATTCTACCTTTATAATAATAATTTCAATTTTTATTAAATAGTTTCCTTTTATTTTTGGATAATATAAATAGTAACATTAATAATTTTTTGTAAATACCATAGTTAAGGGTAAATAGGGTAATTAAAGGAAAAATAATAGTATAAATATTATAAAATTACTTTAAAACATGTCTTAACTTTATTGGATTGGTATTTTCCATCCATAATCATTACATTATTAGTTATCATACCATTAATGGAATTTTCTTGGATAGTATGACCATTATAATGTTATATTCAAAGGATTGTCAATTTTTTCATGCTTTTGTATTTAATAAGAGAAATATTTTTAATATGGGTATATATATGGATTATGTTTGAATATAAATATAATCTTGAGATATAAAATGTTTATAAACATTATGGTTATTTATTTATAATTTTTAGTGATATATTAATTTCCTTCAATGGTGACCCAGAGATGATGCAGTCATTGTATAATTAATGGAAATATCAGGTAAATGATATTAAACGTATTAAAAAATAAAATAATTTGATGTAATTTAATGTCATTAACAACTTTTAGGGATTTAGATAATATATTACTGATTATTTAATATACTTTTTTTCGAATATATCATATATTTATGATTTTTTTAAAATGCCATGTAATGAATACTGTAAAAATTGACGTTAAAGACATTTTAAAATAAATAATATATTATTAAATGATATATTATTAAAAAAATTAATCTTCTTCCAAATTATTGGGATAAGTCTTTTAATTTCATCAATTACACATTCATGGTTCTTTTGGGAATTTATTGTAAATTTATTAAACATTAAAGAGTGAAAATTCAAATAGACAATGTAATAATTAATGAGGTTAAATAAGGGTTAAAGACAAAATAAAAGGATTTAAATATAGTCCAACGTTATATAATTTTCATTATAAAATTGGGATTTGACATAAAATCATCATATATTTGAAATAATATTTTTGGGAAACATTTGGAATACATAATTATTTTATACTAATATAATATTTTGATGAATTCCAAGAGTGTACCTCACCTATATTATAAAAGGGAACATATTAATATATATTATTCGCAATTTAAATCTTATTTTGTTCTAAAATTATCTTCACAAATACCTTCTATGAATACTTACCCAATTTATAGAGGCATTAGTTTACACATAACACCATTTTTAGAGGTGTTTAGGTGTTAATCAAATGAGATCTTTTGAGGAAGATGTATCATTTTTTATTAAGTATTTCTATTTTTTTATTATTCCAATTCCACAAAAGTTTATTAAAACATGATTAAATAATAAATCAAATGTTATCAATATACTTAGATATTTTTATTTTAATATAATCTGCTATATCCATCTCTAATTCCATCAATTGAGAATATATTTATCATTCGTATGTACAATGAACTACCACCATGAGAACCGATATAATTCATATTCTTACCTTTCCATGAACATAAAAATGGTAACGTCGATCATGCGTACGTGTGAACTGTCCCTTCCACGAAGGGATGGGAGTCATTTTTTCATCACCACATAAAATCTATGATATATATACATATATTTATATTATTAATATTATACTAATTATATCATGATAACTCTATAAAAATAATATAATAGTTACCTTTTTTTAATAATTATCATTGAAAAATGTAAACGTTACTCATGCGTGTGTATGAATTTCCATCTTCATGATTGTAACCTATTTTATATTTCTTATCCATATTTAATGGATGGAATTAAAATTATAATCTATTTATATAATTGGTTATTATTTTATTTGTATAACTCTAGAGATGATGTACTTATGACCACTTTCACTGTTTACATTATACCAATCTTATTTTGGATTCAAGTAATAAATATTCACAAAACATCTGACATGAACATAAATAATTATGTAAATATTATAAAATTATATAATGTAATTTAAAATGAAATATAAACATCAATTTTTTTCATGAAAGTAAATAATTATCATAAGTGTATTATTTAAGATTATCAAGAAACTATTTGACAAATCAAACTCACCGTAAAGGAATTCGTTTCAATATCTTTTTGTTGAGGAATATATTGATGTCATGTACATGTATTATACTATAATATGTATATAAAACCATTTTGACACATTACATCACTAATTAGAATATTATAATGACATTTAGTGTTTTTTTAATGATATTCTTTAATGATTTTTACAGACGTGTTACTCAAGTGGTAAGAGACTCCTTAAGTAAAATATTATTTTAAATGATTTTATGATTTATTATTATAAATCATTCTCTTTTATGTCCATGTTTTCATAATGATATTTTTGAATGTATTCATATGGACATGAATGTTTTAAAAAGGGTAATTTTTAGTTTTATTTCAAAGTATTCAATGTGGCAAGGGACACATTGATTTGAAAATCAAATTTAAAATGTTTTAATTGTGTTTCGAAAATGGTTTTTTTTCAATATGTATAAATGTTTTCTTATGATTTCAAAGGAAGTTTTATGAGTGTCATATTTAAAATTAAAATCCTATATGTTTTATGAATATATAATTGTACTTGAATGTTGGAAAGATGGTTACATGAAAAATCATGGATGAGTGTTTACATTAAGACCCACAGTGCATTGGTTATGGATATTGATTGTATGGAAATATTATTTATAAGAGTAAAATGAATGGAAGTTGATCATATGGTTACTAAATTTTTAAGAGTGAAGTATATGTTATTTGACCCCATGGTTATTTCATTTTAGTTTCATCCTATCCCATGTAACTTAATTATCATTAATATGCTTGTATATGAATTTTCATGAAATTATTTTGTAATTCAATGGGAAATATAGTGTAATTTTTAAAATTATGATATACTTTTTAGGTAAAAATGTTTTTAAGTAAGTTTTTTTGGTTTTTCACTGGTGTAATTATTTAATTCTTTTTATGTTACTCACTAATATTTTGTGCTCATCACAATTTTTAGTATGTTTTTTATAGGGTTTAAGGTAGATTTGGTTAATGGATGAGATCAAGGGAAAATTTTGACTATGTATTAGCATAAAAAATCATGTTTTATTTCAATGATTTTTGTTTTATGGAATAAATTTTTACTAAGTAGAATTTTCTGATTGTAAATTATGGGTTCACTAGGTAAGAGCTTTTCAAAATTCTATAAAAAAATAAACCGATAATATATTTGGGAAAATGATTGTGGTTTCCAGATTTAAAATAAATAGAATATGAAATGTTTATGGTTGGGTCCATACAGTTGGTTTTAGAGTAGGGTATACACAAAACTGGATATAAAGATGATTTATAAGGAGTTGTGGTTATCATTATGAGTATAAAATTGTAAATTTGATTATACTTTTATTTTCATAGAAACAACCTCTACGGGTTTATGTTATGAAATATTAAGGTTTCTAATGATAATTTTAGATCCATTCATTTTTTGAGCTAATGATGGGTTATAACATTTTGTGGTGAAAAATGAAATGTATGAGTAACCATTATGGTTAAAACTAGTTATGGTAATTTTTTAGAACATTATAATATTTTGGGAATATCATAGGAATTATATTATTTTATAAAAAAACATATGGGGAAGATGATAACCTATCGCATCCATCAGGTCTGTTGGAATCAAACCCACAACCAAAGGGTGAAAAGGGTGCATCACCTAACATTGGTCTATGTGAATTCATGGGTCTGTATGAATTATGTTTTTAGTTAAATGAGTTGATATAATAATAATAGGTATATTATGGATTTTTTATATTGTAAAATGATTTCGTATTATGTGATTAATTTTATTTCGAATGATGTTCACTATTTTGAGAATCCAATAGGATTATGCTACATAGAATATTAGGAGGAATAAAGGTTCAATTTTTTTGGGGTCAGACATGATTTTATTAGGTAAATTTGTTGATTGGGGTTATTTATGGAAAAAATTAGGACTTCATATAGATTATGTGGTTTAGGAAATTTCATTTTTGGTATGAGATATAGTGTGTGATTGATGTTATCTATAGATAAATGTTAAAATTTATCTGGGAAAAATATTTTATGAAATCATTATTAATTTTGTGTAACATGAATATTTTGAATATATATAAGAAATTTTAAGGGATGTTATTTTTTTAATGGTCTATGTTGAACTTTGGGTATTACAATTGATTTTTTGAGATTGAAGTAGTTTTTATCATATATAGTTTATTCTTTGTGATAATTATCTTAACGTATCTTAAACATTTTTGTTTGGGATATTGTTTATAGTCAGGAGGAGTCATTAGTTATACATTTTTCCGATTTTTTGATCTGTAAAAGATGATTCTAATAATTCAATCATGAAAAATTCATTTTAAATAATAATATTTTTTTTGAAAATGATCAGTCTTTTGTGGAATTTTTTTTAATTCATGAGCCTATACTTTTCATTTAAGTATATTTCCATATATTCTAAGTCTAGGTAGTAAAGTAATTTCTAAAATCCATGAAAATGGTTTTAAAAATAAAAAAAATTCAGTTTACATATCCTACTATGAAATCAATGACCTTTTAACCCATCATAGATTTATTTTTTGAGATTAATAAAATTTTGAGGACAATGTTCTTTGTCACTATACATTAGATAAATATAGGTATCCCTATCTTCCATGTATATATTATCCTATATGAAACCCTATAATGTGTTATTTCAAGTGACCCTCATTCATCCATTTCATTATATTTAATTGTATGTTTAATTATTCCTTTTCATGATGAGGGATTTCAAAAAAAAAGGTAAATTGAAAATTCAAACCCCATGTTTATTATTTCTAATTGAAATTGAGAGAAAAATATTTATTAATAGGGGAGAGAATGTAACATATCATGTTTTTAAAAGGAATCATTATCATGACCCGACCTAAAAAGGCTCAAGTCGCGTCTCCCAAAGCCCGCCTCCGGAGACCAAGGGATATTGTCTAGTGTAGAGTAAGGTATTAGATACATGAGAGGCCTTATCCTAAGGTACCTATATAAACACACCAAAATAGACATCTATGAAATAGGGAATATATATATATAAATAATACTAAAAATAAATGCATTCATACAACAATCAAAAACTAGAGTATAACAATATAAAACAAAAAAACATACCCACTAAAGAAAACTATAAAATAGTCTAACCTGCATAGAAGGAGGTGATCGATCTCAAATTCACCCACCAGAATTCCCCTAAACCTAGGTTTTGGTAAACACCTCAGTCAGTATATCTCACTAAGATCATCATACTCCATGTCCTCCTGGGACTCCATAAAAAGAAAAGGTGTCTTCCCAAGAAAAAACATGTGCAGGAAAAACTAGTTCATGGGTGAGTATAAAAATACTCAGTAGGTCCCCCAAATATCCAAATGAAAATGAGATAAAGTGAAAGTCAATAGTCTGTTTGACCATGATATAGAAAAGAAAAATGATAGAGAAACTATATCTCAAGACAATCTTTTACTATACTAGATTAGTCATAAAATACCATATGACATGTCAACTAAAGATGGTGACATCACCACAATGAAACTGAAAAATACACCAAGATATAATTTTATGAAACTCCAAGTCTCATGATTCACTAATCTCATACTAGTGACATGTTCTTCTTGATGCTCAAAGGCACAGTTGGCTAGGAATATACAAACCAAGATCCCTGTCATCCCATATTACTCTCATCAGATATATACACCTTAATTGGTTACACAACAATTGATAGTCCAACACACCCACCTCGAAGGGGAATACATCTGAGAGAAAACACTCATCATATTTCACATCTATAAACATCACATTAAAACTCATCAGATCTCAATACTCAGATAAGGGATCACTCCCATCTTATATGGGGGATTCTAAAAGCCCTATTGGTACGAAAAAAGTTCTCAAACTGTAGAAAGGGAATCTCCCCCAAGATCTGCATTAGGAAATAATGAACACAATTTTGTGAACCATAAAACAAAACTCCTAGGATAGGTGATCCCTACTAGGATTCAACAAGGGAGACCAAAAACAAAACATAGTATCAGTACTATCTCACTCAAAGATGGGATCACTCCTAGGATCTACTGGGTGACAACATAACCCAATCTGACATCCAGGAGATCGTATCCCTAAAATCAAAGATTACCGCCGATGTAGTGTTGGTCACGATGATTAAGAATATCCCATATAGTATAACTCTCTAAGTAGGGGATCATACTTCCGAAAATACCACAACGTTACTAGTATTAACTGTTATTTAGGGTATTTTATACCCAATGATTCCAAAACCCTAATAAAACCACCCACTACATAGGGGACCATATACCCCATGATCCCACAAACACTACAAGGCAGTCATTCTAGATAGGGGATCCCCGACTATGTAGTGTTGGTGATGATGATTATTAGAACACTCTATAGGGAAATGATATGGTAGTGGATCCCACCACTTTTATGTAGAGGGATTGTAAAAATCTGATAAATGATAAGGGATCATACCACTACCTCTCCAGAGGGATTCTAAAACTCTATCCATCTTTATCCTATCAAGGGGATCACAATCTTCTACTAAGGCTTAAATTCCACACATACCCTCAAAGGGTAGACCAAGAGAACACACTCAATCACCACTATTACAAACATTTTTAACCCAAGATACAAACAAAATATACTCACCAAAAATATTTTTGTCCAAAAGGATGGACAACATCATCTTCCACACAAAAAAAAAATCCAATGATAGGCTACCCATAGGCATGATAATGATCCCAGAAGAAGGATATATGAAGGGAGAAAACATATCCGAGAGAAGACTACATCCCCTGTAAGGGGGTATACCTAGTGTGTGACACTTCATGAACACCTGATATTGTTCTAAACCACCACAAAAATGTTTGGTGTGTGGGACCACACAATGGTTATTAAAGGTAGATGGAATGTCTCATCACACCAGGCCCCGATTGTGTATTCCCTTCAAATGAATTATCTATCAGTTTCCCACACATGACATGTAACCCATGGTACAAGAGTTGTCACAGCTATGTATCCCCATGGATATGTATCTTTCTCATGTTAGTGTATAGAACCTGTATCCCATGTACTTTGGATGAGTTCTTTTACACAGTCATGTACATTCACACGTCTTCCCTGGCCATGTCATCTGGCAACACGACATGGGGTCACTACATGACATGTATCCCAAGGTACATGGAATATAGTCCTAAAAACTCATTCTACCAAAATGGGAAGAATCCATGACATGTTCCTATCATCTACACAATGAGTTGATGGGAGATCCATATGGATTTCACATATGAGAAGCCCGTATCACCCCTTTTCCCCCTTAAACTTATAGATCGAACGTCAAGGAATCTGAAATAGTGTTTAAGGGATCTAAAACCATAAAACGTTGAATACAAAGGGGTTCGTGGCTTAAAAATAAAACCACCTAACTCATGGTCAAACAATAAAGCTTTGAGGTTAGATCTGCACTCTAAAGCAGCTGCTGCATGATCCTGGAGCAATCTCCGTCAGGATCAGACATTAACAACACCTTGATTCCCCGATTCAATCCTCAGGTCATCCATCAAACGAAAAGGGATAGAGGGATTCTAATCCTATTATATACACTAAAGGGGTGAGGGAGAGGGGTATTGATTTAATTTCTTTTAAATCAATACTCCCATTTGTCTCCCCACCAACACACACCACACCAACTTGCCTATGACCAGACCAACATTGCAGAGAATTTTGATGTCACACCTAGGGTAAAAACAACATTCTGAATTCATCCTAGCTCATATAATTCCATTCCATGACACCACTATGTATTAATTAATGTTTCCAAGATATACTATTCCTTCATGATAAAATATATTTAATATTTTCAATATCACAGCATTGGGGATTTCCATGCCTGAGAATCCCACACCTACTTAGCACCTAGATTTATAAATATTCTAGTAATATTATAATGTCTTAAAGGGAAAACCCGAGTCACTAAATCCACCCCACATTAAGGATTTTTATCTTGAAAATAAAAAACATGGTACAACGGTAGAAAAAGTGAGCTATCAACTGGGACTCCCAAACCATTGAACTTGAGAAGTCCACCACAAAGACCAATAAGGGTTCCCATGCTATCAATGGGAATACACTTAGGGGAACCTAATGTAACAACAATTCCTAATTTCTTACTCCAATAGGTATACATCCCAAAAAATGGTCACATTTCTCTTTAGCATGATAGGTGAAGTACACCACGAACCTGATACATTTGTAATCATTGTGTCTGGTGGTAAAACACCGTGTTAACCTATAAAGAGGATAGAATAAACCCTACTCTAGACACACAAGTAAAAGGGAATCATCCAGAAAACCTCAATACTATTCACTTTGGGTAGAAATGACTCACCATCCATGTTTTTCAACACATATCAAAAGTTCCTATTAGTGGGTAAAGTGTCCCTCATCATTGTGAGACCAAAGTCACATCAAACAACACCATGACTTTGTAATGATATGCTCATAAAAATATGAAACCAAATATGTGATTGTAACAACCAAAAAAAAGTGCTTCGAAGGTGCACACAGTTGGTCTTACTAGGCCAACTAAGAAAACCTCCATCACACAGCCCTTCCCCAAACAAAAAAATCATTGTGTCTTGTCCACAAAACCATGACACTGTCCACTTTGGGAAGTGATGACTCTCCCTCACAATATTTATCATGTCACAAAAACATATCTCAGTGGGGGAAGGATTCCTCTCCCTTGTGCATTCAAAGATAAATCAAACAACATGAACACAGGGTTACCCTGATTCCCCATGCAACCCTAAAAGAATCCTCGAGCAAGAATCGTAATGGAATGAGTACCTCCCAACAATGTCAATCAATAGTACTGATGAAAGTACAATGTACACAGGGTATACCTATACCTACCCTCATATCCTCTTGGTGAAAGGCCTAAGAAGCCTAAAACTGTCTTGTCCCCTATCCTACAACTCTCTGAGCCTATCGTAGAGGACAAAGGGGTGATGGTGGAAACTCATACCGTCTACCACCTCTAGTTTTCCACCTTCTCCCATTCCATTTACACCACCCTAAAGACCCATACACTTGAAATGATGTTTTTGAAAAGCTCATCCATCAATTAACTCCCTCTCAACTGCATGTCAGGTTGGGAAATCTCATTCAAGAGTTATTTGGCCATCTCAAGGGAAGAATTTTCTCACTTGTAGTTGACAAAAAATAGCATGGAATCCCTGAGCCTCAAATCCTTTGTCCAAGGATCACCTCTTAAAGTGCCTCAGATTCCCAGATCACTAATCCTACCATTTCCTGCCATCTTCCTAACCATATTCCAAGGTATTAGCTCCAGTGTTCCCAACATTAATGGTCAATGTATTCTCATCCAAAAATAAATCCACCACCATGGCCTACTCTAACACTACATCATAAGAAGGAATGGAAAAAAATAGCATTGATGCCCTAATATCCTAGAAAAATCCCTTATTAATGGTCTTTTATTTGAAAAAATGATCTTGAACCAAATCCAGTGTGGAATGTGAGATGTGTCTGAATCTCACAGAGTACTCTTCCATGGCCATGTTATCCAATCAACGTTGGAGAATATTTATGGTATAAATTGATCTCAACATGGATGGATTTAAATCTTCCATGAAGGTCCACTCGAACTCAACCCAAATGAGCATCACGTCATCATGGAACTGTGTCACTAAATTCCATTATAGCCTAGATGAACTATGCAGAAGGATTATTTCCAAGTCCACCATATGATCGGGAGGCATCCTCATGAGGTGGAAAACACACATGATTACCTCTAGGTATTCATCAAGTGTTTAGAGGTTTGGATCACGAATATACCTCAGAGGTTGTTTCCTTTAGAATTCAGGAAATTCAATAAGACAACACTCATCCTTATCCATAACTACTGGTAAAACCTAATTCTTGACTAGTAGTGGCTCAACTGGAGGACCACAATGAGGTCCAACCTTTGAACCAACGGCTTGTACTAAAGCCTAAAATCATGGATGATCATCACCATAATCCTGCAATAGAACACATTCTAGATCTGATTATGGAGGAATACTTATATAAAATCAATATGTGCCACTATTAAAGAGTTTATGTGGGGATCAGGCTCAACAATTAGAGTAAAACCCCAAAACCAGCTTTTAAATTATGCATGTACCATTATTTTTCTACAAACCATATCCTAATGTTCTAGGTCAAAAAAAGTTTATCAGGGTCTAGGGAAATGGATACGTCAGTTGCCGCACAAATAATAAAGTCTCTAGCTATAATACTAAACTTGAAACACTATAAAACTATCTATATGAATCCCAAAACAAAATCACTACTATGTGGTCCAAAAGAAAAACATGCATAGATACCACTATATCATGACCCAACCTGACTGAGCTTGAATTGTGGCTCCTTAATCATAACTTTATAGGATAGGGGATGGAATCCTTCCCTGAGTAGTCTACCACACACATGGGAGGCCAAATCCTAAGGTACCTTTATACATGCACCCATATACTCCATGAAATAGGGAATAAATATATATATAACAAAAAAAATTAATTCATACATCTATCCCAAACCAGAGAACATTTTTAAAATAGGAAACAAAATATCCCCCCTAAAATTCTGTATAAGCATCCTACCTGCTCTTAAGGAGGGGATCACATTCAAATGAACCCTCCAGAATTCTCCACATCAGAGCTCTAGTAAAATACCTGGTCGGTTATGCTCACTAATCTCTTCATACTCTGGGTCCTCCTAGGAATCCATCAAAAGACATGTTGCAACACCCCGACCCCAGTTACCCAGAGTCGGTGCATTATTTTAATACATTACCATGATTACAAGGAATCATGTCCCGAAGGACCAATCAGTTTAGTAGTCTTGGAAAATAGATTACATACATGAATGTGACATTACACTTCTTAACATATAAAACAACATAAATAATCTTTCACAAACGCCATTATTCCCTTGTATTAACCGTGCATATCAATAAAAATACACTTCTTGGAATCCTGGGAAAAATAAAACATAGAAAGGGGTGAGCTCAGATGCTCAATAAGGATAAAAATACATCGGAATATTTCATAAATAAGCATACACATTTAAGGAAATATATAACTAAAACTAAATCCTTTTAAAATTAAACTTAAACATAAAATAGAAAAAATTAAATGAATTAATTCCATTTACTTATTCACATGGATATTCTACTAGTTGAATAATTACATGAAATATCACTAACCACATTTATAATGATGGAATTCATAATTACAGACTATCATAACCACATATTCAAGACCTTGGGGCTCGACTAAAAATAAGATTTTGTCAAGGCCAAATGCCAAGACACCAGTTTGTCTCATGAGACTTACCGATTCATCGAGGAGCTATAGCGGTCAACACCCATCACTTACGTTGTCCAATGCATTCCTCATATGAACAGTTTTAAACATAACATAAACATTCATATTAAAAATAGCATATGAAATGTCAATACCTTCTCCATAAACCATGAATGGTATAAAAAAAATACATCCACAGTCAAACATATCACAAAACCTTCAATAAAATTTGGAAGTTTTGTATCATAATAAATCAACATCAAATAAGCTTAAAATACATCATAGGATGTTGACATAGATGAAATCAAAACCATTTGAGAGAAATATCTCTTTTTTGAAATCATTGAAAAGTCACACATTTATAAAGGAAGTAATTTAAAAGAGATTTTTGAATCAAAGTGTCCCATACCACATTGAAATTTTCGAAAAGTAATATCATTTCAAAACATTCATGTCCATATAAATTAATCCTTAAAATCATTTTGAAATCATGGACATTAATTAAAAATATTTAGAAAGATAAATCTTTAAAACATATAAAATTCTGATCTTGATAAAGAGTACATTTCAGAAATTCTTAAAATATTCATTTTGAAATCATATAAAAGTCACATAAATATAAAATAATACTTTTAATTTTAAAATATTCTTATAATCATGTAAGGGGAGCTTCTACGATTTTATAAGGGCGGAAAATAGTTTCACCCGCCATATAAGTTAAAAAAAGATTACCTTAATTTTATCGAAAAGGTTAAAAGGACCTTGTTTAGAAAACGACGGAATGATTACTTTATAAAAATCTTATAAAAATTAAATAAAAGGGTATAAATGACAGTAACCCATAGTCTGTAAAATAGTATGAATGATTTGAAATAAGTTTTTAAGAAACATGGATGTTGATGATAAAGAGGTCCCAGTAGATAATTACGTATAAACAACCTCTGATTATGAAGTGATTGTGAAATAAACCCTTACCTTGTATTTTTCCTTGGTTGAGGGTAGTTTAAACTCCTTTATAATGGTTAAATAATTGTTATTAAATTATACAAGAAACATATATATTAATATTATATCATATATGATCTTGTAACATTGCCTTGTTAATAATATCTTAGTATTATCGTCGTTTCAGGTGTTAACTTACTCATTTTCATTTATATGTTTTGTGACATAAGCCTTGTTTGTTATGGATAGGTTGTATCTTATTCATATCCATAATTATATCAAGTCCTTAAACATTATTTTTAATCATAAAATGGGAATTATACTTGAATGGATACGATGGGGAATGAATCTCATTGCATTCATGGAGACAGTAGTCCGTACGTATGCACGAGCAACAATATCATTCTATTGATATAAAAATAATATATAATTGGATGATAAGTCATATATATAGAATAATTATAATGTTATATTAATTATTTACTTCAATTACACATCATTATCATACCCATCCAAATAATAATGTTTTGAATAACAATTACACCACAACGTGGAGACGGTAAGCCATACGTACACACATATGCTGACATGTCATTCAAAGGATAGATAGAATACTAAATATGGTTGTAACATATTTATAATAACATCAAACTATATAGAAGATACTAGATTTATTATTTTATAATTGAAATAACAAAGAAATAAGATGTTGATGAAGAAAGGAACTTCAAATAGGGTGGTGGAAACATTACCTCTTCTTTAGGTTCTTCCTTTTGATTTGATCAAAAGGGATCCTTAGGATGTATTTATAACTAAATGAAGGCATCTAGGATGAATTGAGGGAAGCTCATAGGATAATTGTGTAGGGTTTGGCCGAACCAAAAGGCTTTGAAGGTATTAATAATTGGTTATAAGTGGTGTTCTTTTATAAAAGTGAGGAGGGGCCCTTTTGGAAAAACTTATGGTATTAATTTATAATAAATTCATATTTGGTTTATAATGGCTCAAAAGTGGATTATTCAAAGTATAAGGTAGGGATGGGTCGAAATAATTTCATCCAATAGATTTTAGACAGGTTTGGGTCACTATATTAACCTTATAATTTATTTTTAACTCTTAGTTAAATAGTTTGACATTTACCAAGTCACATTGTATTTTTATATTATATGGTTAATAAACATACTATATACTTCCAAGCGACCCCCAAGAGGTCCATTAATGATAAAAACATCATTATATAATTTCTTTGGCCAAAACATAGATTTTTAATAATAGAATATCAATTAATAAAATAATATTTGTTTTAAAAACTCATTTATGTCAATTTTGACAATATTTAATAATTTATTTTTGTTAAAACCATTAAAAAATTTATTAATTCGAAAAAAATTAATTAAGAAATCCTAATATGTCATATTTATAATGACCCATACTTTACATACATTGTTAACACTTCAAAATTGAAGCACACTTATTACAACATATAACAAAACCACAAAGGACCGTATAGGTATAGTGTCTTTAGAAACTGGGAAACATAAACAACTGGTTCATAAATCTTCTACAGTGTCTCCCATTTATTTCATCATATCTAGGGTCCCTTTTAGCATATTCTACTTAATATCCATCTTCCTGACCTGGGGAAAATAAAACATAAAAGGGTGAGCTCGAATGCTCAGTAAGGGCAAATAAAGGAAATAAAAATCATATCTTATCTTTTTGAAAATCATAACCTGCAAAAGAGATCATAATATATTAACATGGAACAAATCATAGAAGTGAAAACGAGATCCCCATAATCATAACATAAAACGTAAAACTTTGTGGCATGCACACATAATCATGGAAAATCATTTCTTGTTAGTCATGACTCATTGCCAAGACTATCTTAGTGGACAAAGTCCCTTTCTGAACCGAGTTCACTCCTCGTTTCAGTCCAGTATCACTGAACCGAAATAACCTTCCGTTCTAGCCATGTCTATCTCATGAGATATAAAATCTTTACCCAATGCATTGGAGGGAGATATAGGTCCCACCCATCTTATAATGAATCCGTTCTTATGTGTTCCACATAATCATAAATCATACATAATCGCATAACACATGTAACAAAAATGGGATTCTTGAAACATCATGATATCATAAATAAATTCATATAAGATAAAGGAATTCATAAAAATAATTACATCACAACATGATCAAGTCAATGTAATAATAGGGATCAAAACAGAACCCTTTATTATCTTAGATGGAAAATAATTTTGATAAAACACTTGAACTCCATTCTTGAGGAAAATATCCTTTCTTCTTTAAAAACATTTTGCCTTTCTTAACATGTCAAACAACTTTAAACTAAAAGAAGTTGATTAAAAATAAACTTGAAAACTTGTAAAGGAAGCTTCTTGGAAATAATGTATTAAAAATCCATTCATGCCGTATAAGTTAAAAAAAACATTCTTCTCGTACTTTTGTCGGAAAAAGTCAAAAAGTACCTCGTACGAAAAACGACAAAAGATTCCTTTTATACATATTACTAAAAACACACCGAAGGGTAAAAATGGATTTAAACAATTGTAGGTGAATGGAAATAATATTACATGTTGATGAAACATGGATGTGGATGATAAAATACACCCCAGTAAATACTTACGAATAAACAATCTCGGATAAAAATGAGATTGTGATATTTCCCCTTACCTTAGGTCCAATTTGCTTTGTACGTGTCCGAAGCTCCTGTATAATGGTTTAAATAATGTTATTGACTTATTCCAGAATCATAAATGTTGATATGATATCATATATGGTCATATTCTTAGCTTCATGATAGTAATATTTCATTGTTACTTGTTACTCGGGTCTTTATTGCCTTTTGTTCTTATGCGTGTTTTGCCGAATACATTCTTATTCTTATTTTAAGGCTATAGATACCTTATATCCAGAATGGTATTAGTGTAACATATATCATATTTTTTCATTCAATTAATTTATATAATTACTATGTAATGATGATCATGTAGAACGAGTCGCATCACATCGTGGAGACGGTATTCCGTACGTACGCACGAGTGATGATATCGTTACTATGATCGTGGAATTGTATTGGAGTATATATATATTATTTCAGTATCAATATTACTTTATAATAATCATAAATAGTTACTCATTACACCATTATACCCATCCTTGTAAAGTGATGGTGGAAAATAGATTACACCACGGCGTGGAGACGGTATTCCGTACGTACGCACGCGCAGTGATTTCATTTTTCCGTAGGATGGATAGAAGGTGAATTAGGGTTGTTTCATATTTATAATAACATATAAGTATGTAAGTAATACTGATGTTATTACTTCATCATGAAACAACTAAAGAAGAAGAAGTTGAAGAAGAAGGAAATTGAAAAGATCGGTAATGGATATTACCTCTTCTTTGGAACGCCTCTTTGAATCCTCCACTTAGGGAACTAAGATTGGTCTTTGAAGAAGACCAGGACCTCTAGGATTATTCTAGGGAAGTGGAGACGAGAAAATGGTAGGGGTTGGCCGAGCTTGAGTGCTCATTTTGGTGTGAGGAGGAGGGGGAGGAGGTGCCCTTTTATAAGGGAGGAGAGGGGCACCTTAGGAATATCTCAAAATATTATTTTATATTAAAGTCAAAAACGGTTTATAATGGTATCGAAGGGTCTAATTTCGAAGCTAAAGTGGGTATGGGTCGAAATCCTATCAACCAATAGGATTTATACAAGTTTGGTATATTATTTTAACCTTATCAATTAGATTTAACTCTAAGTTAAATAATTTAACTTTTACCATGTCTTTTTGTTTTCTTTCACTATATGGTTAATACACTTACTATAACATTCCAAACGAACCCAAAATTGTATATTATTAATATATATATCCTTATCTAAGTCATTTGGCCGAACATTAGATTTTTATGAATAAAATAACAATTAATAATATAATATTTGATTTAAAAACTATTTTGTGTCAATTTTGACACTATTTGATATATGATTTTTGTGAAAGTCATAACAGAATTATATGTTCGAAACAAGTTGATTAAATCAACACTAATATATCATAGTAACCTAGAAAATTAGTGGAATTCATAAAAAGTCTCAAATTACATTTAGTTTGGTGTTTATAACATCAATTATGTCAATATTTCATGAATAAGATAATTACTGCATCATCGTTGTGTCATAATTAAAATAAATTATTTAATGTCTAAAAATTATAAATAAAATACTATTATGTAGGAAATCTTTTTAGCTTTCTAATGAATATTTATAGTCGAATTTATATTATGTATAACCCCATATTAAAAATGATTTACTTATTAAACGTTGATTTTAACTATTTTAACCCTTCTTTAAATAAATTAATAATAAATGTCCTAATCTAATCCAAGTGGCCCTAAATGGTCATATTTTTTTCCTAAGTTTGTTTTTGGTCGAATTACAATTGTCCAATAGAATTAGGACATGTGTTAGGGTAATATTAATATCATATTTACCCTTAGTTACCCTATTTACTATTAACTGCAGTAAAAATAGTAAAAAGTTACTATTCACCGAAAAATTATTTTTATCTCATTGAACCACATTTTACTTACTGATATCAACCGTGTCTGTCGGATTTTTGAAATTCCATTCACAGAAGCGGTAAAATTAAGTTTTATGCAAAATTCAGTTTTTAACCTACCACTTAGTGGTTTCACTATTCATCAAAATTTGAAAGTTTTCAGAAAAATACCAAAATTTCTCCCTAGGCTAATTTCGATATTCTGAGTCCAAAAATGAAGTCCATTTTGAAAAATAAAATTTATAAAATTTCAATAACTGGTTATTACTATTCATAACGGCTAGTTTTTATAGCATATTGTTGTTTAGTGAGACTCGGTATTGCGTACGACGCAAGCTATCGAGGAAGGTCGCGATTGCGTGTAAAGAAAGCCAATCAAGTGTTGTGTAGAAAAAGATTCCTTTGATGATTTATATAACATAAAAGTCTCGGGTGTTACAATATTAACTAATAAAATTCTTATATGGCATCAAAACTTTCAAATAATATTTATTTTGACATTGATAATACTAATTATATGATTCTTTCATTAATATAGAAAATAATGCATCATAATTGTGTCATGAATAAAATTTAATTATTTAAGGTTTAAAAATTATAAATAAATTAACATTATGTAGAAAATCATTTTATATTTCTAATGAATATTAATATTCAAAAATATAACATATATAATAATATGTAAAAATTATTTTTCTAAAAGATATATGCTTGTGTCATTTATGTATTTACTTTAACTTTATTAATATAAAGTGTCATTATCACATACAAGTGGATCCATGGGGTCCCAAATTCGACCCAAATTTGCCCATGGTCAGAATGTTATAAACCAATAGGGTTAGGAAACGTTTTAGGGTAATTTAATATTATTATAATATTACTTTTTACCCTTATTTACCAGATTTACCCTTTAACCATGGTAAATAAAATATTTACCGAAGTAATTATTCAAAATGACTAAAAATAAGTGGAAACCAATTTAAAGAATTTGGGAATCCTAATTCCAAATATGGAATCCATTTTTTCAAATTCGAAACACAGAAGTGGCAGAAATTAATTTAAAATAAATTCCCGCTGTCAAAACAAAAAGCGTGTTTTCAAGAAATGATAACTATCAAAATATTGAAACTTGTTTATGTCTGATTTAGTGAGAAAATATGTCCAATGACCAACATTGGATTAAATGGTAAAAATATATTCTAAATATACTTTAAAACCACTCAAATTCACAATTTATTACTATAATTTTTTCAATTAAAAAAGTAGTTTTTAATTAAAATTTAGTAATTTTTTCTATTCATCAAAATTTGAAAGTTATCTCAAAAGTAACAAAATTTCACCTTAAGATAATTTCAATATTCAGAATCCAAAAATGAAGTCTATTTTGAAAGATAAAATCTATAAAATTTAAAAAAGTGGGTATTATTATTCATAACAGCTAGTTTGATTGGTTGTGGTGTGTGTTAGAAGTTGAAGTTGCGTACAACATACGCTACAATATTATTCAAAGAGAAGTGTACCATAGAAGCTTGGGGTGTTACATTCTACCCTCCTTTAATAAATTTCATCCTTGGAATTTGAAATTATTTTTCAATAATAAAAGATTGAAAATTGAATATACCTTTGGTAAAACCTACATCAGAAATTAGGTTAATAAAATTTACTCTTAAAAAGAGGAAATGTGAAATGAAATGGTCACCACCAAATTATGATCTCTATTTGGAGAACATTTCTATAAATTAGAGACATATAATTGGAGGAAAAAACAGAAATATTTATAGGTAGTGATTGAGGTCATCAATCACAAAAACGTGTAAAATTGAGGGCCTTAAATTCATCAATCTATGATGATTTAAAATACCATCGATTCAGCAAAACATATGCTATTAGGATAACATATTTTTGGTTTTATGATCCCTT
The DNA here is from genome assembly GCA_963277665.1 of Viscum album. NCBI lineage: Eukaryota > Viridiplantae > Streptophyta > Magnoliopsida > Santalales > Viscaceae > Viscum > Viscum album. Next base: position 73,463,256 of record OY728166.1, on the reverse strand, counting down.
CACTAAAGTATAAGAATTAATTTCTTCATAGAGTATGAGAAGAAGAAAAATATATACATTACAAGTTGAGTCCCATCCTTTAATTAATTTCTACCACAAACTCATCTTTCACTCTAAAAGATAATAGAACTTAAAAATAATATTCTATTTATTTTATTCATATAGGGTTCAATAAAGGAATTTATAATACATCTACAAGATTTAAAAAAGACTACATTATTCAGTCCAAGACATCACGTGGGCTTGTGGTAGGTGATACACCCTTGTCGCCCTTCGGTTGCGGGTTCAAGTCTTGTGGACTTTCCAGATGCGACGGGTTGCCGCCCAACCTCTGGGTTGTCCTTTTATAGCAATCCAAAAATAATTTCAAACTATAATTATCCAAAACACTTCTATCCAAACTCATAGTCCAAATTTTATTAGGAAGGGAAACACAATGAATATCCTTTTTTCAGCTTGATAACATGTGAACACCTTCATCATGTATTCTTTTAGAACACTGCAACATCCTGAATTACCATAAAACCTTATTGATTGCATTCAGGATCCCTTACTCCTTATAGAATACTGAATATACACCTTCATTTAAAAAATGTAGTAAACTCCAACAATTATGGAATATACAAATCATTAATCAGTTTCAAGTTAGTCAAGAATATCCTATATAATTTATCCAAATCAATTATGTGTTATTCCAAAATCACTACCTCGGTATCAGAACCATATTATGGTTTATCTTTATCTCAACCACATATTTTCCAAAAATTTAACCATCTATTGAGTCACTTTTCTTGGTTCCACACAGTCTCAAGTTCTTAATGAAATAGTACTGTAGTACAATCTTTATATACTTTATAACAAGTACATTTTTGATACAACACTCAAATGACATAATTCTCTAATAACAACATAGTACCTCTAATCATTCCTCCTCATCTGTGGTAGTATCATAACTTGATTATTATCCAATATCATTATTTGGGGCATACTCTGATGATTTGGACATTGATTTGCGTAGTGTCCCAATTCATTGCAGATGAAGCATTGTACATTTCAAACCTTTTTCTTACCCTTGAAGTCACGTACATGGTGTCCTTTTTCTCCACACTTATAACAAACTGCCATTCCCTTCAAGCAAGTTCCTGGGTGTTTCTTCCCATAGTTACCACATATGGGAAAATTCTTCTTCTCCCTCTTCCCTTTATCTACCATTCACTCTTCCATCATTTTCTTCTATTACTTCCCTTAAAAGCCATATGACGCAGAGGATTTTTTATTTATCTTATTAACACATGATACTATTTCTTCATATGTTGAAAATACATGGGAGACTATTTCCCTTCTAAATGTTGGCTTAATAACAAGAAAGATATGATCCTTCTTACTCTTTGGATCATATGTATTGCTGGAGTTCACATTCCCTCTACTGGGCATCATTTCTATACAATGGCATAAACTAGGTCAGTTTATGAATTGCAATAAATAATTCCAAAATTGTAAAATACCTAACTTGAAATTGAACAGTTTATGGATATAATTCATAATCATAAAGATTTTTTCATTAAGGAAGTATATACTCATAAACCCTTCATAATGATTTATAAATAAAATGAGAATTATCCTAAACATATCCCTAGGGGTCTCGTAACCAAGAGTGCAGCAAGACCCTTTTTGTCATGCACCAGTTCCCATTTGATTCTAGCTCAAAGTGGTGTTTTTAGGTTTTACCCCTACGTACATCTGTGCCAGAGCCGCCTCTACCTGCTCGTATCTAGACTGGGATGTATTTCGTTGGAAAAAATCACAAAATCTCTACATTACCAAAATTCTAGGAATTTCTTCTATACTAATCCTCAAATTCTATCTTAGGTCTATGCGCTCTATTTAGAGTTTATCTAAATATACCTTCCAAGGTTATTTCTAAACTTCCTCTAATACCAACTGTAACACCCCGACCTCAGTTTCCCAGAGTTTGTGCATTATGTTAATACATTGGTATTATTACAAGGGATAATGTCCTGAAGGGGCAGATCAGTTTAGCAGACTTGGAAAATATATTACATACATTAATGTTAAATTACACTTGTTATCATACAAAACAACATAAACAATCCTTCACAAATTCCATTATTCCCTTGTCTTAACCCTGCATATCAATCACAATACACTTCTTTGAATCATGGAAAAAATAAAACATAGTAAGGGGTGAGCTCATATGCTCAGTAAGGATAAAAATACATCATAAACCTTCATAATTAAGAAAAAACATTTAAGGCAATGTATAACTAAAACAAAAGCCTTTTAAACTTGAACTTCAGCATAATATGGTATAAATAAAATGAAGTAATTCCATTTACATATTCACATGGATTATTTACTAGTCGAATAATCACATGCAATATCACTAACCACTTTCATAATGATGGAATGCATAATGACAGACTATCATAACCACATAGTCAAGGCCTTGTGTTAAGACTACAAATAAGATTTTGTCAAGGCCCTATTCCAAGATACTAGTTTGGCTCACGAGACCTACCGATGCATCGAGGAGATATAGCGGGGAACCACCCGCCACTTACTAAGTCCAATTCATTCCTCATATGAATAGGTTTAAACATAACATAAACATTCGTATGAAAACCAGAATACGAAATTTCAATACCTTCTCCATAAACCATGAATGGTATAAAAAACACATCCACAGTCAAACATATCACAAAACCTTCAATACAATATGGAAGTTTTTTATAATAATAAATCAACTTCAAATAAGCTTAATATCCATAAATGGATGTTGAAATACATGAAATCAAAAGTATTTGATAGAAATATCTCTTTTTGAAATCATTGAAAAGTCCCACAGTTATAAAGGAAGTAATTTAAAACAGATTTTTTGAATGAAAGTGTCCCATACCACTTTGAAACTTTTTAAAAGAAATATCATTTCAAAACATTCATGTCCATATAAATAAATCCTTTAAATCATTCTGAAAACATGGAAATTAATTAAAAATATTTAGAAACATAAATCTTTAAAACATTTAAAATTCTGATCTTGATAAAGAGTACCATTCAAAAATTCGTAAAATATTCATTTTGAAATCTTTTAAAAGTCACATAATTATAAAATAAAACATTTACATTTAAAATATTCTTATAAGCTTGTGAGATAAGCTTTGATGATTTTATAACTGTGGAAAATAGCTGCACATGCCGTATAAGTTAAAGAAGACATTCTTACCACAATTTTATCGAAAAGGATTAAAGGACCTTGTTTGGAAAATGATGGGAAAGATTAATTTATAAACATATTATAAAATTTCAAACAAGGGTATAAATGACATTAACCCATATTCTGTAAAATATTAATAATGATTTGAAATATGTTTTTAAGAAACATTGATGTGGATGATAAAGAGGACCTAGTAGATAATTACGTATAAACAACCTCTGATATTGAAGAGATTGTGAAATAAACCCTTACGGGTATTTTCCCTTGGTCAAGGGTAGTTTAACATCCTGTATAATGGTGAAATAATTTATATTAAATTATACATGAATTATATACATTAATATGATATCATATATGATCTTTTAACATTGCTTTGTTAATAATATCTTAGTATTATCGTCGTTTTGAGTGGTAGAATACTAGTTTTATTTTATAGGATTTGTTACATTTGTTTGTTATTGATAGGTTGTATCTTATTCATATCCAGAATGATATCAAGCCCTTAAAATTTATTTTTAATCATCAAATGAGAATTATACTTGAATGGATACGATGGGTAATTAATATCATCGCGTTCGTGGAGACGGTAGTCCATACGTACACACGAGCAACAATATCATTGTTTTGATATTAAAATAATATATAATTGGATGGTATATCATATATAAAAAATCATTATAATGTTCTATTAATTATTTACTTCAATTACACATCATTATCATAACAATCCAAATAATAATGTTTTGAATAACAATTACACCACAACGTGGAGACGGTAAGTCGAACGTACGCACGTATGCTGACATGTCAGTAAAAGGATGGATAGAATACCGAATATGGTTGTACCATATTTATAATAACATAATTGTATATAGATGATACTTGAGTTATTATTTTAGAATGGAAATAACAAATAAATAAGAAGTTGAAGAAGAAAAGAACTTGAAAGAGGGTGGTGAAAACATTACCTCTTCTTCAGGTTCTTCCTTTTGATTTGATCAAACAAGATCCTTATGATGACATTCTAACTAAAGGAAGGAAATCCAATTGAGTTGAGAGAAGTTTAGAGGAATATTGGTCAGGTTTTGTCCGAAAAAAAGGCTTTTATGGTGTGAAGAATTGGTTAGAAGTGGTGTCCTTTTATAAGGGGGAGGAGGGGATATTTAGGAAAAACTTTAAGTATTAATTTATAATAAATTAATATTCAGTTTATAATGTCTCCAAAGTGGATTATTCAAAGTCTAAGGTGGGGATGGGTCTAAATCCTTTCATCCAAAAGATTTTAGACCGGTTTGGGTCACTATATTAACCTTATCATTTATAATTAACTCTTCGTTAAATAGTTTGACATTTACCATGTCACTTTGTATTTTTATATAATATGGTTAATAATCATATTGTATACTTACAAGAGACCCCCAAGTGGTCCATAAATGATAAACCTGTCATTATATAAGTCTTTTGGCCGAAACATAGATTTCTAGGAATAAGATATAAATTAAAAATATAATATTTATTTTAAAAACTCATTTATCTCAATTTTTAGAATATTTAATAATTGATTTTTGTTAAAAGCTTTAACAACTTTATTAATTCGAAAAAAAAAATCATTTAAGCAATACTATTACGTCATATTAAAAAATAAAATTATTTTATGGCATCAAAACATTCTAATTATTATTATTTTAACATTTATAATACTAATTATTTGATTCTTTCATTAATAAGGAAAATACTGCATCATTATTGTGTCATAAATAATATTTTATTATTCAATGTCTAAAAATAATATATAAAATACCATCATGTAGGAAATAATTTTAGATTTCTAATGAATATTTATAGTCGAAAATATAACATATTAAAAATTCTATGTAAAAATTGTTTTTCTAAAAGATATATGTCTATGACATTTTTGTATTTACATTAACTTTATTAATATAAAGTGTCATTATCACTTACAAGTTGATCCATGGGGTCCCGAAATCGACCCAATGATTCCCATGGTCGGAAATGTATCAACCAATAGGGTTAGGACACGTTATAGTATAATTTAATATTATTATAATATTATTGTTTTTCCCTTATTTACCAGATTTACCCTTTAACCAATGTAAATAAAATATTTACCGATGTAATTATTCAAAATGACTAAAAATAAGAGTTAACTATTTACAAAATTAGAATATCATGATTCCAAATATGGAATCCATTTTTCCAAATTCAAAACATAGATGTGGATGAAATTAATTTAAAATTAATTCTCGCTGTCAAAACACAAAGCATGTTTTTAAGAAACCATAACTATCAAAAGAGTGACACTTGTCTCTGTCCGGTGTAATTGTGAAATTATGTCCAATGACCAAAATTTGATTAAATGGTAAAAATGTATTCTAAATATACTTTATAACCACTCAAATTAATAATTTATCATTATTAATTATTTCGATTAAAAAGTGGTTTTTAATTAAAATTTAGTAATATTCACTATTCATCAAAATATGAAAGTTATCAGAAAAGTACCTAAAATTTACCCTAAGATAATTTTTATATTCCAAATCCAAAAATGAAGTCCATTTTGACTGATAAAATGTAAAAAATTTCAAAAAGTGTGTATTACTATTCATAACAGTTAGTTTAATTGGTTGTGGTGTGTGTTAAAACTCAAAGTTGCGTACAACACACACTACAGTATTATTCAAAGAGTAGCATACCATGCAATCTTGGGGTGTTACACATGTATTAATCATAAGAAATAACATGCATTGGAAAAACCCATAATGGTGTGAGTATAAAAGTACTCAGTAGGATCCTTGAAACCCAAAATAAAAAGGGAGAAACAAAAAGGAAACATTTCACTTGACGTAGCCAGAGAGAACACAAATGAGTTAAAAAATTCATATCGAGATCATCATTTTCAATATATGAGTTTTTAGGTCATACCAGATTCTAGGTCAACACATGGAGGTGAAAAACCCACAAGGAAAACCATATATAGACTAAGATATACACGAATGAGTCTCCAATAATCATGAGTTATTGATATCATGCCTAACAACATGTTATACTAGATGCTCAATGTCACACTCAAACAGGAGAACAAAATCAACATTCCCTATCATCCCACATAATATTTGTTCAAGAGATATTATTGAATTGAGTACATAGATAAAATGGTTCAAAACTACCACCCATACGAGGCATACTTTTAGGAGAACCCACTCTTCGGATGTCTCCATTATAAACGTCACACTGCATCTCAGTGGATTTTGATAATAAGATTGGGGATCACTCCCATCCCTGATGGGGGAAACTACAAACCATACTAGAACCACTAAATATCTTAAACCATAGAAAGGGTATCACCACCAAGATCTACTGGAAGACACTATGAACCCAGTCTGGTAAACCATAAAATACAACTCCTCAGAAAGGGGATCACTCATAAGATCCTCTTGGGGACCCCCGAACCCAATTTGATATCTGGGAAATCTCACTCAAAGAAGGGATCACACCCATGAACCATTGGGGGAACCAATTTCCCAATACAATGATGAAGAGATCATATAACTCAAATAAAGGATCTCCACCCATGTAGTGTTGTTCACAACCATACTACAAACCCCATAGGGTATAAAACTTGTTGTTGGGGATCATACTCTTGATGATAACACAAACCTACTAGTACCCACTTATATGTATGGGATTGTATACACAATGATTACAATACCACACTAAACCCACCAACAACGTAGGGGAACATATACCAAATGATTCCAAAAACTCTACTCAGTTATCCAACTAAGTAGGGGATTACTGACTAAGTAGTGTTTGTTTGGATGATTACAAGAACCAGATGAAGGGAAATGATATGCTATAAGATCCTTCACATGACACTCTGATAGGATTCTACAACTATACCAAAATGATAGAGGATCCCACCTTAGACTCTCTGGAGGAATTTAATTACTATATACATTCTCATCCTATCGAGCAGATTATAATTCTATTCCAAGGATGCAATTCCACACATACACTTATATGGACAGACCAATGGAACATAGTCAACCAAAACTGGTATAGACATATCCAACCCAATAAAACTGCCACATCTCCTTACCCCAAATCACTTAGGCCTAAGCTGTGGACACCGTAGAATTCTAGGTAGAACAATTCCTAGGATAAGATACACAGTTGCCTAAAAACGAGCCCCAATGTAAGAGATACATTGGGAAAATTCGTCCAATTAGAGACTACACGACATGTAAGGGGGTCTATAAAGACTGTGACCCCACCTGAACACCCATTCAGTTCCTCTTCCAATGCAGCTTGGTGGGGGCATGTAGAACCACATGGTGTGTACTGAAGGTACACATCACATCTCACTTCACCTGGTCCCTGGCCGTGTATTCCCATTACAAATATTATATAGTTGTGTCTCATACACTACATATAACTCATGGAACACAATTTTTACCAACTATATGCCCCCTTGTCCATGTCTCCTTAGGAAATTTTTGGAACCCCTTTCCCATGTAATCTAGTTTTCTACTTTTACATGGCCATTTAAAACTTGAGGGCTTCCATGGGCATGTCCTTATGCCACATGACATGGGATCACACACCAAAGTATAAGGCAAACAACACATCCAATATTCCCAAATAATAATTTTACCCAAATGTGAATAACACATAGGAAGTTACTCAAGTCTAAAAGCCATGTAGATGGAAAATCCATTAGGATTTCACCTGTGAGAAGACTCGATCACCCTTGTTTCCCCTAAAATGCACAGATCAGCCTTCAAGGGGTCCCTAACAATTGTTAATGGGGTCTATATCCTTAAAAATTTATAATATAATCAATCTAATATTTAACATTCATCTTATGTATTATCAAGACATGATATAAGAACAAATCAAAATTTAAATGAAAATGATGTATTGTACAAAAATGCAGTTTCCCACCTTTTAATAGGACACATGTTTTAAATATAATTTTGAAACTTTTATAAATTTTATTTTAACAAAAAAACTTCTTCATTGGATGTGGAATATCAAAATTTAACTTAGTATAATTTTTGGTATTTTTATGATAAGTTTCATGTATTGTTGAACAGTGAAACAATATTGAATTTTAATTGAAATTTTTATTATTAAAGTTATTGATAGTGTTAAATTATATATTTTAATGGTTTTAAAGTATATTTATATAAGTTATTTTCATTTAGTCCAATTTAGGCCATTGAAATTACTTTCACCATAAATTTGGATATAAAAATATTTTAATCGTTTGAAGGTTTTTACTTTAATATCATGATTTATCATTCCGTCAATGGATCTAATTTTTATTTAATTTCTGGTTTTTATGTGATTTCAATTTTAAAATGGATTCCATATTTTGAATCCTTTATGTAATACCACAGACCTCTCCGGTCCCTTACTTGGTAAAAATCCAGTTTTGAGGTGTTTTGGGAGATCATGATATACCATTTCAATATTTTTTCAATTTTCAAATCGTGATATGAAAATGGTAGGTCAATCACATTGAGTCACGAATGGTGGGTCACCTCAGTGAGTCATACAATATGATTTTTCCAATTATAGCTAACTAAATAGCGACTCACTGAATGGTAGGTCACCAAATTATGACTAACCAAATGGTAGGTCACCAAATGGTGACTAACCAAATGGTAGGTCACCAAATGGTGACTCACCACCGGTATCTCACACTATTGACTCACCCAATGGTGAGTCAATTCCATCAATTTTTTAAAATTATTGTTTTTACATATTTTCATGGGACTCCCCTTGAACATTATATTTGAAGTAAAATGAGTTTAAAACTATATTTAAGTATCACTATATTTTGTTTTAATAGATATAAAAATATATCTTTAAAATCATAGTCATGGGGAGGCTTTTAGATAGTTAAAGAATGTGGTCTTGATCAGTATCCATCTTTAATGGATTTTGAATCCATTTATTCTATTGATAAAAAATCTAGACTTTCTAATGACGAGACCATTTCTTCCCTATATGTTTCCCTTTACCCTTGATACGAAGTGACACCAAAAAATTTCTTCCATGAGCATTCATGTGTTGTTTTGTGGCCTTCATATCACGTTTTCCTTGAGAATTTTTTATACTGCATGTGAACACATTTTTTTGGTATAAGGATGAATTACTAATATTTTGTTCTTAGAGGTAGAGATCAATTTTCTCTCTTTTATTTGTGTATCATGTGTGGTGGGTCTACAAATGTCTCCTTGTGAATAGGATTGATTACAAATTTGATGATGATAAATGTGGGGTAGGGAATATTTTGATGATGAATATAATCAATCCAGTTAAGAAGTAACAAATGAGGGGCTGGGAAGACAATGATGAAGATCATATTGTTTAATTGGTTATTTTTTCTCCATATTGTGAATTTTAATGGATGTATGCCTATAGAAAATCATGGCCACCAATGGACTTTCATTGCACACATGTGATGAATTGTGAATTCTTATTTATGTTTTTATGGTGAATAGATATTAATATGAAAGTATAATTAACCACATATACCCAGTTAAATAAATGGATTCCCAAGGATCGTAAATTCTCTATGACAACCACTGAATTATGAAAATGGAATTCAGGAATGGTTGTTTTCTATATCTGAATACCACTTGGTTTGATTGGTGTGGTTGTGTGCTGTGGGGTTTTTTCTGTCTTTTTCCTTTTTGGGGTTGTGTGGTGCTGTGGTTCAGAGTGAAGATTTGTGTGTGGTGGTTTAGTAGTGCGATGGGATCATAGATTGATTGAATACTTGATTATGGAATGGATGAGCAGTGTTGTGTAGTGGGACTAAAGTAGGGCTATGTTTTTTTGTGTCTCTATGTATGGTAGGTTTACGCAATGGGTATGCTGAGGGTTTTGATGAGAGGTGTTGAAGGGTGTGGCTTTAAAATGGTGGTTGTTCCATTTTAGAGGATGTTGTAGGACTTATTACTTTGAATAATTATGATAGATGTGGTTGGTATGGGTTTTAAACAAAGCGTAAATATGAAGTGATTTGTTTTACTATGGTTCTTTCTCATGAGTGTTGTTTATTCTATGTGTCTTGTTGCATTATATGGTTGGTAGCTACTCGGTTAGGGATGGAATAAATAAATGATTTTCTTACTAAAGAATTATAATATGATAAATTAGTTAGATGGCGATATGAATTGAACTCTAGATTACTTTGTAGTTGCACATTTAAACATAGAAATAAAAGATTTTTTGTGGGATGGTGGTTTTTTAGAGAAAACCCATAGGTTTGGCTGAGTGTTTAATACCTATGTTTATATTTTTACTTCTTTGTGATCTCTATACACACACAACCCATGTTGAGAACTATGTTCCGAAAACCAAAATTATCATAGGAGGTGTGTGTATTTTCCTAACATCCTGGGATGAGGATAGAAGGCTGGTTATTGGATCTTCCCTACTCCCACTTCTAGGAATTAATATCAAATGACTCTTCGGAAAGGTTGTGGTGATTTTGCGAGGTCCAGTTGTCTGGGGGTGAGGTGTGATTTCCTAGGTGTCTATGGGATGAGATGTGGTGTACATTCCCAAGTGTCATTGGGATGAGGTGTGGTTGTGGACCAGGAGTCTATGGGAGAGATGTTGTATGGTTGTGACCCAAGTGTCTATAGGTGGGATGTGGTGAGCATGAGTTTTCTAGGCTACGAGACCAGATTTGGAGGCCATGTGTGTGTGGGGTAGGTTGTGACATGGGGGTTTGGGACGATAATGGAAGTGACAAGATGTGTATTATTAGGTATGAGAATTTACCCATTATTAAGTGGTGCAGGGTACCCAAAAATTGATGTGCTAATTATTATATTACATGAATTGACTTGCATTCTTTGGTGAAAATTCATTGGTGATGTTTTGATGGTTAGTATTCTTTGTTATGTGTTGTTGGTTTCTACTATTTTCTCACATGGTAATTTCTATGCTTATCCCAATTATTAACGAGAGACATAGTTTTTCCAACTGAGTATAATTGAATGTCACCTTATGCATATAAATCTTTTTTTCAGGTTTCCAGGGGGATTACATGGACCATACTAGACCTTATTATCATGGAAATTGGGATAGTTATGGCTTCATTGCTTATCTTTGTTCTTTTGTTACATAAATTGAATTTAATTGTATTCTAGAGGACTTATTTAACATCATGCATGTGGGATGGATTTGGATTTTACAATATATAGAGAGTGTTGAGTTTTTTTGGGATATAGCGTCTTATATCCTAATATTAATTTCATTAAAATGTTAAATACATAATTTTTTTTTGAGAATATATACCTACCCATGGTGTTGGTCGCCACCCCAGGGCCAAATAGAGGTGGGAATTGTGGGTCACTATATCTCTTTCATCATGAATAAGGAAGGTCCTGGAACTTTTCCTCCCTTTCTCCATCTTGAAAAATGAGGGACATGACATAATGGTGTTAGAGATGATGGTTGAAAGATAGATTGGTGTTTGGAGTTAGGAATAGTGAGGATTGTATGGGATGGTAGGAAAATAGTTTTAAGTGATCCTTGGGAATAACATAGACTATGGAATATTGGGTAGGACACATGGATTTTGGGCCCCTAGTGATCTGATTCAAGGACTCTGAGTCTACAGAACAACCAAGTGAGGTTATACCCTTTGTAGGGTACAATCCCTAGGAAAGTTACAAGTTTCATTTTAACTTATGTTCTTGATTAAATTTGGTATTTTATGGTCTTTGAACAAATAATTATTTAAAATAAATATTAAATAAAATTACATACTAATCAGGCGTAGGAGTTCGTTGTTTACCTTTATCATCAATAGAATCCAGTTCTAGTTTGCAATTAGTGAAGGATATGAATCCTGACCTGGAAAAGTTATGATGGGTTGATCGAGTAGAGGATGATGATCATGGGAAACAGATGCTAATTACTTTCCATAGGCATATGTTGGTAAAGTATGAGGGAATCATTTCAAACATGGAGAAATAGAGTTGGCTCATGGAGCTTGTAATCACCTTAATATTGATCAAGACTCTAATGAAGTACTGGTTCCCTTTGACTCTGATCTATATGTTTGGAGCTATGCATTAGTAGAGGATGTTGTACCTGGGAGTGAGGAAGCAGATTGGGGTCCTATGGGTTGATTTTGAGAAGGTGTTCTGAGAATAATTCCTTTCATCAACCAAGAAGGATGAGAAGAGGGAGGAGTTACTCCCTCCCAGAAAGGGAGTATATTGGTATATGAGTTGGGGATCATTTTCTAGTTTCTCTTTTTTTTTCACTTTATCTATTTCTAGATTAGGATTCTCATGCGAGGTGTCTAGATGAGTCTCATTTTCCTTCTCTCCAATATGCAGTTTGACCCTTCACCTTGACTACATACATGGAAGCCCAGAAGAAGGTAGAGGTTTTTGAGAAGAAGGACTCACAAGGAGGCCTATATTGAGACGGGATCTAGTAGGGTTCTTCTAAGGTAAAGGCTACCAACAATAGGAATTAGGTTATAGGGTACTCTAGGTTTTGGAAAGATTGGAGTCTACTGTAACAGCCCCAGATTTTATGAGAAATATTCTTTTTAATTTCACTAATGTCTTGTGTTGTACGCAACACAAAAAGGAGCTTGCACAACACGCATCCTTGACTTGCCTTGCATTACACGCAATCGCAACCTTCCTCGATAGCGTGTGTAGTACGCAATACTGAGTTTCACGAAACAACGATATGCTATTAAAATATTATTAAAACTAGCCGTTATGAATAGTAATAACCACTTTTTAAATTTTAGAAATTTTAGCTCTCAAAATGGACTTCATTTTTGGATTTGGAGTATCGAATTTATCCTAAGGCGAAATTTTGGTACTTTTCGGATAACTTTCGTATTCCGATGAATAGTGAAAATTACTAAATTATAATTAAAAACAACTTTTTTAATCGAAATAATTAATAGTGATAAATCATTAATTTGATTGGTTTTAAAGTATATTTAGAATATATTTTTACAATTTAATACAATGTTGGTCATTGTATGTAATTTCACATTTAAACCAGACATAATCAAGTGTCAATCTTTTGATAGATATTGTTTCTTAAAAACACGATATTTGTTTTAACAGCGGGATTTAATTATAAAATTAATTAATGCAACTTCTATGTTATGAATTTGGTAAAATAGACTTCATTTTTGAATTCGGAATATGAAATATAGCTTAGGATGAAATTTTGGCATTGTTCTGAAAAAGATAAATTTTTGTTGAATAGTGAAACTTCTAAGTGGTAGTTAAAAAACTGAATTTTTCATAAAACTTAATTTAACCGCTTCTGTGAATGGAATTTCAAAAATCCGAGATACACAGTTGATGTCAGTAAGTAAAATGTGGTTCAATGAGATGAAAATAATTTTTGGTGAATAGTAACTTTTTACTTTTATTTACCACGGTTAAAAGTAAATAGGGTAATTAAGGGTAAAAATAATATTAATATTACCCTAAAACATGTCCTAATCCTATTGGACAAGTTTATCTCGACCAAAAACAAACATAAGTGTAAAATATTATCATTTAGGCCCACTTGGATTATATTAGGACATTTATTATTATTTAATTAAAAGAAGAGTTAAAAGAGTTAAAATCAAAGTTTATTTACTAAAACATTTTTAATATAGGGTTATACATAAGATAAATTCGATTATAAATATTCATTAGAATGATAAAAAGCTTTCCTACATAATGGTATTTTATTTGTAATTTTTAGACATCAAATAAGTTAATCTATTTATGACATAAAGATGATGCAGTAATTATCTTATTTATGAAATTTTGACATAATTGATGTTATAAACACCAAAATAAATGTAATTTGAGACTTTTTATGAATTCCACTAATTTTATAGGTTACGATGATATATTAGTGTTGATTTAATCAACTTGGTTCGAACATATAATTCTGTTATTACTTTCAAAAAAATCATATATCAAAGAGTGTCAAAATTGACACAAAATAGTTTTTAAATCAAATATTATATTATTAATTGTTATTTTATTCCTAAAAATCTAAGGTTCGCCCAAATGACTTATATAAGGATATATGTATTAATAATAAACAATTTGGGGTTCGTTTGGCATGTTATAGTAAGTGTATTAACTATATAGTGAAAGAAAACAAAAAGACACGGTAAAAGTTAAATTATTTAACTTAGAGTTAAATCTAATTGATAAGGTTAATATAATACCCTAAACTTGTCTAAATCTTATTGGTTGATAGGATTTCGACCCATCCCCACTTTATCTCCGAAATGAGACCCTTTGGAACCATTATAAACTGATTTTTACTTTAATATAAAATAATATTTTGAGGTATTCCTAAGGTGCCCCTCTCCTCCCTTATAAAAGGACACCTCCTCCCCCTCCTCCTCACACCAATTTGAGCACTCAAGCTCGGCCAACCCCTGCCAAAATCTTTTCTCCACTTCCATAGAAACATCCTAGAGGTTACGGTCTTCCTCAAAGACCAATTTTAGTGCCCTATGAGGAGGTCTCAAAGAGGCGCTTCAAAGAAGAGGTAATTACCGTTACCAATTCTTTCATCTTTATTTCTTCTTCCACTTCTTCTTCTTAGGTTGTTTCATTATGAAGTAATAACATCAGTATCACTCATATACTGATATTTTATTTTATGTATGAAACAACCCTATTTCACCATCTATCCATCCTACGGAAAAAGAAATCACCGCGCGTGCGTACGTACGGAATACCGTCTCCACGCCGTGGTGTAATCTATTTTCCACCACCACCTTACATGGATGGGTATAATGGTGTAAAGAATAACTATACATAGTTATTAAAAAATCATATTGATTCTGATATATTGTATAATCCACTCCAATTCAATTCAATAATTATGGAAATGATATCATCGCTCATGCGTACGTACGGACTACCGTCTCCACGACGCGATGAGATTTATTCTTAATGATTAACCATTCATGAATGATTATAAAGTATGTATAATAATTAATAATGAAATATATGAAATAATAATGATACTGGATTTATGTATATATATATATATGTATGTCATCTACTTACTTCCATTCAATACAATAAGGAAAGAAAAACAGCGTTCATGCGTACGTACGGACTACCGTCTCCATGAACGGTGTTTTTTCATTTCATTTATCTATCTATTATATATATATATATATACTGAATATATATGATATATAAAAAATATTTTATATTCTGGAAGTAAATAAATCATGATATAAGTAATAATAATGTCATGAACAACAAGTCAAAACACCTACGATAAATGAAACGATTTTACCCAAAACGCTTCTTTAACATGGAATTTACAAAAGAACGGGTAATATAATGTCATAAGTGAACCATATATGATATCATAACAATGAATATGATTCTTTAATAAGTCAATGACATTATTTAAATCATTATACAGGAGGTTTGGACACATACGAAGCAAATCAGACCTTAGGTAAGGGAAATATCGCAATCTCATTTTTATCCGAGATTGTTTGTACATTGAAATTTACTGGGGTATATTTTATCATCCACATCCATGTTTCCTCAATATGTAATGTTATTTACATCCACCTACAATTTTTTAAATCCAATTTTACCCTTCGGTGAGTTTTTAGTAAAAGACATGAAATGAATCTTTTGTCTTTTTTCATACGAGGAACGTTTTGACTTTTCCGACAAAAGTACGAGAAGAATGTTTTTTTTATCTTATACGACATGAATGGATTTTTAAAACATTATTTCCAAGATGCTTCCTTTACAAGTTTTCAAGTTTATTTTTAATCAACTTCTTTTAGTTTTAAATTTTAAGACATGTTATGAAAGGAAAATTTTTTTGAAGTAGAAAGGATATTTTCCTCAAGAATGGATTTCAAGTGTTTTATCAAAATTATTTTCCATCTAATATAATAAAGGGTTCTGTTTCTATACCTATTATTACATGGATTTGAATATGTTGTGATGGAAATATTTTTATGAATTCCTTTATCTTATATGAATTGTTTTATGATGTCATGTTGTTTAAGAATCCCATTTTTATTACATGGGTTACGCTATGATTTATGATTTATGATTATGTGGCACACATAAGAAAGGATTAATTATAAGATGGGTGGGACCTATATCTCCCTCCAATGCATTGGGTAAAGATTTTATATCTCATGAGATAGACAGGGCTGGAACGGTAGGTTATACCGGTTCAGTGAAACATGACTGAAACGAGGGTTACTCGATTCAGAAAGGGACTTTGTCCACTAAGATAGTCTTGGCAATGAGTCTTGACTAACAAGAAATGATTCTCTATGATTATGTGTGAATGCCACAAAGTTTCATGTTTTAAGTTATGATTATTGTGATTACATTACACTTCCATGATTTATCCCATGTTATGAAATTATGCTCTCTTTTGCAGGTTAAGATTTCCAAAATGTTATGTTCTTATGAATACGATGTGATTGATATTTCTTTTGTTTACCCTTACTGATCATTTGAGCTCACCCTTTTATGTTTTCTTTTCCCCAAGATATAAAGAAAGTTTTTAGGTAAAAAAAGGAAGATCTTTATAGGAGATGTTGAAGATCTTTCACCACGATTAGAAGATTACGTTCCGAGTTTCCAAAGACACTAAACTATTACGATCCTTGTGTGTGTGTTTTTGTTATGTCTTAAGTATTCCACAAAAGTAATGTAAAGTCCATGTAAGTCAGGCTTCGGGTCTCTACAGTTGGTATCAGACGAAAGGTTTAGTCAACCTTTGGAAACTAGGATGCGAAAACGTTAGTGAGATCCCTAGAGATATTTCTACGGTATGTCTAGGGATGTCCCTAAGGTTAAGTATACGTATAGGTTATAGTACTAGAACTATTCTAACGATCATAGAATTAAACCTAATATGTTAGATATTGAAGGTACTTCCCCTTTATTATGTTGTTTTCCCTAGCATGATTTTTGCCTCTCACACTATTCTTTTTGGGTTTTAGACGATGGCTTGAACCCGAAGGAACCGTGTTGATCAATGCAATGGACAATGCAATGATTGTCCTCCTGAACAAACAAATGTTATGGGAGATGGAGTGAAAAATCTTATTTCTATACTTACACAAGCTATGAATCATTCTGGACTTCCAAATGAGCAAAGAAGGGAACAATATTCTATTGAGTCCTTCATGAGGCAACGTCCAACTTCTTTCAGTGGGTCTTCTGATCCACTTGTTGCTGAACAATGGATCAGTACCACTGAAAAGATATTTTCAGTTCTTCAATGTTCTGAACATGATAAAGTCATCTTAGCAGTATATCGTTTGGAAGGTGAAGCTGATCAATGGTGGAATCTTATCAAGAATACAAGGCAAAGAGATGAAATTGAGTCCATGGAATGGGACGAGTTCAAGAACTTATTTTTCAATAAGTACTTCCCTCGTATTCTTCAAACAAATATGGAGAAGGAGTTTCTTGAACTAAAGCAAAAAGATGATGAATCTGTTGGTATATACGAAGCGAATTTTACAAGACATGCAAGGTATGCATCTGGCATTATCATCCAACCTGAAAGTAAAGTTGATCGATTTTTCAGTGTCTTAAAACCAAGTCTTCGAAGGGAATTAGCTATAAGAGACTTCAGTAGCTATGAAGAAATTGTGCGTTGTGCTATCAAGGTAGAAATGGAAGTTGGTGTTACATATCCATCTCATGGTTTTGACAAGAAACGAAAGATGGAGTTCAAGGAGAAATCTCAGAATAATGGTGAAAAGAAGATGAATGTTTCCTTATGCACAAAGTGTGGAAAGAAGCATGGTGGAGATTGTCTTAAAGGGACTAGAAAATGTTTTAAGTGTGGAAAAGAAGGTCATCGAGCAGCTGAGTGTCGAAGTAATGAAAAAAGGGTTTCTAATGATGTGAATAAAGCAAACACTGCAGAGAACGCACCACCAACACTTCAATGCTTCAAGTGCAAGGAAATGGGGCATTATGCTAATAAATGCCCTAATCCAAGGGTTAGTGATGATCAACATGAGCAACCACTGAAGGCAAAGGACAAAGGGAAGTCACATGCGATCACTATTGGCAATGTTGAATATGACAACGATGTGGTGGAATGATTAAGTGTTTATGTAATGGGATTCCAAAATAATGTTGTATCATTGAGTATTGCAATATTTATTGATATGGTATTCAAAGTGATTGAGATATTTGTTGGAAATAAGATGATATGAGCATAATGAAGGGAAAACGAGAAAATGAAATGTTTAATAGTATTCATGAGCTCCTGATTGTTATAAGGACTAAGTGATATCATGGTTTGAGTATATAGAATTTTGAGGATTTTGGTATGTGGAAAGTGTTAACTTTAAACTGCATTCATGTTTTCACTAAGTTATTCAAGAGAATAAATGATTAAGGACTTTGAATGTTTGGAATGTGACCAACAAAACATATCTTATGATATATGGGGATCGACGGTGGTGTTAAATCTCTGGTAATCGTTTTCACTATGTTGTGAGAGTGGATTGCAGTATTATGGATAAGCCTAAATATTGGAATGGATTATGTTGGGCATAGGTTAGTATTGTTTTCTCGATATTATTGATGGGATGTTATAGTAATGTAGTTTTAGAAAAAGGACAACTTGCAGGACGGGCGACAGCCCATCGCTTCGGACAAGGCTGTGGGAATCGAACCCACAACCGAAGTGCGACTGGCCTTTATCGCCTACCACTGGCCTACAGAAAGTCCCTGTTTAGTAGAAACTAGTTTTATTATATTAAGCAGTATGATATATGAAGTATAAGTCCATTTTAGGAACCATATGTGATTAATCTCACTATAGATCGACTTATGTATATAAATTTTGCTAACCTTTTGTTTGAGACAGATGGAATGACCCGTCATTCTGTCACATGATCTGCTAACACTTCACGAATAACAAATTCAACTTCTTTTATTTAAGAGATGAAGTGGAAATTTTTAAAGGCATGAACAATAGTGAGATTGTACCAAAATAAAGTAAGTATTTATTCTAATTCAAATTCATTAACTTTAGGGAAACGATCTTGAAAACCAAAAATGTTGACCTAGTGATCTTATATCTGATGAATCAGATGGTACCTTAGATCGTCACAAATTTATGGCTTTGTGATTGCTGGATTTTCCATAGCCATGTTCTCTACCACTCTCCATCAGAACATGATGGTTATATTTCTCTTCCATATCCATATTTTCACCTATGTGGAAACCCAAAGATTAGTTTATTTGGGTAACCGTTACGTTTCATACTTTTGTTTTTAAAGATTGGTTTTGATATTCCTTTTTACGATGTGGATTTCTTTTAAAGAAAGTTTCTAATAGTAAACCATTTATAACCCCAACGAATTTCGAGGGCGAAATTCATTTTAAGGGGGGTAGAATGTAACAGCCCAAGATTTTATGAAAAATATTCTTTTTAATTTCACTAATGTCTTGTGTGGTATGCAACACAAAAAGGAGCTTGCACAACACGCATCCTTGACTTGCCTTGCATTACACGCAATCGCAACCTTCCTCGATAGCGTGTGTAGTACGCAATACTGAGTTTCACGAAACAACGATATGCTATTAAAATATTATTAAAACTAGCCGTTATGAATAGTAATAACCACTTTTTAAATTTTTGAAATTTTATCTCTCAAAATGGACTTCATTTTTGGATTCGGAGTATCGAATTTAGCCTAAGGTGAAATTTTGGTACTTTTCGGATAACTTTCATATTCTGATGAATAGTGAAAATTACTAAATTATAATTAAAAACAACTTTTTTAATCGAAATAATTAATAGTGATAAATAATTAATTTGATTGGTTTTAAAGTATATTTAGAATATATTTTTACAATTTAATACAATGTTGGTCATTGGATGTAATTTCACATTTAAACCAGACATAATCAAGTGTCAATCTTTTGATAGATATTGTTTCTTAAAAACACGATATTTGTTTTAACAGCGGGATTTAATTATAAAATTAATTAATGCAACTTCTATGTTATGAATTTGGTAAAATAGACTTCATTTTTGAATTCGGAATATGAAATATAGCTTAGGATGAAATTTTGGCATTGTTCTGAAAAAGATAAATTTTTGTTGAATAGTGAAACTTCTAAGTGGTAGTTAAAATACTGAATTTTTCATAAAACTTAATTTTACCGCTTCTGTGAATGGAATTTCAAAAATCCGAGATACACAGTTGATGTCAGTAAGTAAAATGTGGTTCAATGAGATGAAAATAATTTTTGGTGAATAGTAACTTTTTACTTTTATTTACCACGGTTAAAAGTAAATAGGGTAATTAAGGGTAAAAATAATATTAATATTACCCTAACACATGTCCTAATCCTATTGGACAAGTTTATCTCGACCAAAAACAAACATAAGTGTAAAATATTATCATTTAGGCCCACTTGGATTATATTAGGACATTTATTATTATTTAATTAAAAGAAGAGTTAAAAGAGTTAAAATCAAAGTTTATTTACTAAAACATTTTTAATATAGGGTTATACATAAGATAAATTCGATTATAAATATTCATTAGAATGATAAAAAGCTTTCCTACATAATGGTATTTTATTTGTAATTTTTAGACATCAAATAAGTTAATCTATTTATGACATAAAGATGATGCAGTAATTATCTTATTTATGAAATTTTGACATAATTGATGTTATAAACACCAAAATAAATGTAATTTGAGACTTTTTATGAACTCCACTAATTTTATAGGTTACGATGATATATTAGTGTTGATTTAATCAACTTGGTTCGAACATATAATTCTGTTATTACTTTCAAAAAAATCATATATCAAAGAGTGTCAAAATTGACACAAAATAGTTTTTAAATCAAATATTATATTATTAATTGTTATTTTATTCCTAAAAATCTAAGGTTCGCCCAAATGACTTATATAAGGATATATGTATTAATAATAAACAATTTGGGGTTCGTTTGGCATGTTATAGTAAGTGTATTAACTATATAGTGAAAGAAAACAAAAAGACACGGTAAAAGTTAAATTATTTAACTTAGAGTTAAATCTAATTGATAAGGTTAATATAATACCCTAAACTTGTCTAAATCTTATTGGTTGATAGGATTTCGACCCATCCCCACTTTATCTCCGAAATGAGACCCTTTGGAACCATTATAAACTGATTTTTACTTTAATATAAAATAATATTTTGAGGTATTCCTAAGGTGCCCCTCTCCTCCCTTATAAAAGGACACCTCCTCCCCCTCCTCCTCACACCAATTTGAGCACTCAAGCTCGGCCAACCCCTGCCAAAATCTTTTCTCCACTTCCATAGAAACATCCTAGAGGTTACGGTCTTCCTCAAAGACCAATTTTAGTGCCCTATGAGGAGGTCTCAAAGAGGCGCTTCAAAGAAGAGGTAATTACCGTTACCAATTCTTTCATCTTTATTTCTTCTTCCACTTCTTCTTCTTAGGTTGTTTCATTATGAAGTAATAACATCAGTATCACTCATATACTGATATTTTATTTTATGTATGAAACAACCCTATTTCACCATCTATCCATCCTACGGAAAAAGAAATCACCGCGCGTGCGTACGTACGGAATACCGTCTCCACGCCGTGGTGTAATCTATTTTCCACCACCACCTTACATGGATGGGTATAATGGTGTAAAGAATAACTATACATAGTTATTAAAAAATCATATTGATTCTGATATATTGTATAATCCACTCCAATTCAATTCAATAATTATGGAAATGATATCATCGCTCATGCGTACGTACGGACTACCGTCTCCACGACGCGATGAGATTTATTCTTAATGATTAACCATTCATGAATGATTATAAAGTATGTATAATAATTAATAATGAAATATATGAAATAATAATGATACTGGATTTATGTATATATATATATATGTATGTCATCTACTTACTTCCATTCAATACAATAAGGAAAGAAAAACAGCGTTCATGCGTACGTACGGACTACCGTCTCCATGAACGGTGTTTTTTCATTTCATTTATCTATCTATTATATATATATATATATAATGAATATATATGATATATAAAAAATATTTTATATTCTGGAAGTAAATAAATCATGATATAAGTAATAATAATGTCATGAACAACAAGTCAAAACACCTACGATAAATGAAACGATTTTACCCAAAACGCTTCTTTAACATGGAATTTACAAAAGAACGGGTAATATAATGTCATAAGTGAACCATATATGATATCATAACAATGAATATGATTCTTTAATAAGTCAATGACATTATTTAAATCATTATACAGGAGGTTTGGACACATACGAAGCAAATCAGACCTTAGGTAAGGGAAATATCGCAATCTCATTTTTATCCGAGATTGTTTGTACATTGAAATTTACTGGGGTATATTTTATCATCCACATCCATGTTTCCTCAATATGTAATGTTATTTACATCCACCTACAATTTTTTAAATCCAATTTTACCCTTCGGTGAGTTTTTAGTAAAAGACATGAAATGAATCTTTTGTCTTTTTTCATACGAGGAACGTTTTGACTTTTCCGACAAAAGTACGAGAAGAATGTTTTTTTTATCTTATACGACATGAATGGATTTTTAAAACATTATTTCCAAGATGCTTCCTTTACAAGTTTTCAAGTTTATTTTTAATCAACTTCTTTTAGTTTTAAATTTTAAGACATGTTAAGAAAGGAAAATTTTTTTGAAGTAGAAAGGATATTTTCCTCAAGAATGGATTTCAAGTGTTTTATCAAAATTATTTTCCATCTAATATAATAATGGGTTCTGTTTCTATACCTATTATTACATGGATTTGAATATGTTGTGATGGAAATATTTTTATGAATTCCTTTATCTTATATGAATTGTTTTATGATGTCATGTTGTTTAAGAATCCCATTTTTATTACATGGGTTACGCTATGATTTATGATTTATGATTATGTGGCACACATAAGAAAGGATTAATTATAAGATGGGTGGGACCTATATCTCCCTCCAATGCATTGGGTAAAGATTTTATATCTCATGAGATAGACAGGGCTGGAACGGTAGGTTATACCGGTTCAGTGAAACATGACTGAAACGAGGGTTACTTGATTCAGAAAGGGACTTTGTCCACTAAGATAGTCTTGGCAATGAGTCTTGACTAACAAGAAATGATTCTCTATGATTATGTGTGAATGCCACAAAGTTTCATGTTTTAAGTTATGATTATTGTGATTACATTACACTTCCATGATTTATCCCATGTTATGAAATTATGCTCTCTTTTGCAGGTTAAGATTTCCAAAATGTTATGTTCTTATGAATACGATGTGATTGATATTTCTTTTGTTTACCCTTACTGATCATTTGAGCTCACCCTTTTATGTTTTCTTTTCCCCAAGATATAAAGAAAGTTTTTAGGTAAAAAAAAGGAAGATCTTTATAGGAGATGTTGAAGATCTTTCACCACGATTAGAAGATTACGTTCCGAGTTTCCAAAGACACTAAACTATTACGATCCTTGTGTGTGTGTTTTTGTTATGTACTAAGTATTCCACAAAAGTAATGTAAAGTCCATGTAAGTCAGGCTTCGGGTCTCTACAGTTGGTATCAGACGAAAGGTTTAGTCAACCTTTGGAAACTAGGATGCGAAAACGTTAGTGAGATCCCTAGAGATATTTCTACGGTATGTCTAGGGATGTCCCTAAGGTTAAGTATACGTATAGGTTATAGTACTAGAACTATTCTAACGATCATAGAATTAAACCTAATATGTTAGATATTGAAGGTACTTCCCCTTTATTATGTTGTTTTCCCTAGCATGATTTTTGCCTCTCACACTATTCTTTTTGGGTTTTAGACGATGGCTTGAACCCGAAGGAACCGTGTTGATCAATGCAATGGACAATGCAATGATTGTCCTCCTGAACAAACAAATGTTATGGGAGATGGAGTGAAAAATCTTATTTCTATACTTACACAAGCTATGAATCATTCTGGACTTCCAAATGAGCAAAGAAGGGAACAATATTCTATTGAGTCCTTCATGAGGCAACGTCCAACTTCTTTCAGTGGGTCTTCTGATCCACTTGTTGCTGAACAATGGATCAGTACCACTGAAAAGATATTTTCAGTTCTTCAATGTTCTGAACATGATAAAGTCATCTTAGCAGTATATCGTTTGGAAGGTGAAGCTGATCAATGGTGGAATCTTATCAAGAATACAAGGCAAAGAGATGAAATTGAGTCCATGGAATGGGACGAGTTCAAGAACTTATTTTTCAATAAGTACTTCCCTCGTATTCTTCAAACAAATATGGAGAAGGAGTTTCTTTAACTAAAGCAAAAAGATGATGAATCTGTTGGTATATACGAAGCGAATTTTACAAGACATGCAAGGTATGCATCTGGCATTATCATCCAACCTGAAAGTAAAGTTGATCGATTTTTCAGTGTCTTAAAACCAAGTCTTCGAAGGGCATTAGCTATAAGAGACTTCAGTAGCTATGAAGAAATTGTGCGTTGTGCTATCAAGGTAGAAATGGAAGTTGGTGTTACATATCCATCTCATGGTTTTGACAAGAAACGAAAGATGGAGTTCAAGGAGAAATCTCAGAATAATGGTGAAAAGAAGATGAATGTTTCCTTATGCACAAAGTGTGGAAAGAAGCATGGTGGAGATTGTCTTAAAGGGACTAGAAAATGTTTTAAGTGTGGAAAAGAAGGTCATCGAGCAGCTGAGTGTCGAAGTAATGAAAAAAGGGTTTCTAATGATGTGAATAAAGCAAACACTGCAGAGAACGCACCACCAACACTTCAATGCTTCAAGTGCAAGGAAATGGGGCATTATGCTAATAAATGCCCTAATCCAAGGGTTAGTGATGATCAACATGAGCAACCACTGAAGGCAAAGGACAAAGGGAAGTCACATGCGATCACTATTGGCAATGTTGAATATGACAACGATGTGGTGGAATGATTAAGTGTTTATGTAATGGGATTCCAAAATAATGTTGTATCATTGAGTATTGCAATATTTATTGATATGGTATTCAAAGTGATTGAGATATTTGTTGGAAATAAGATGATATGAGCATAATGAAGGGAAAACGAGAAAATGAAATGTTTAATAGTATTCATGAGCTCCTGATTGTTATAAGGACTAAGTGATATCATGGTTTGAGTATATAGAATTTTGAGGATTTTGGTATGTGGAAAGTGTTAACTTTAAACTGCATTCATGTTTTCACTAAGTTATTCAAGAGAATAAATGATTAAGGACTTTGAATGTTTGGAATGTGACCAACAAAACATATCTTATGATATATGGGGATCGACGGTGGTGTTAAATCTCTGGTAATCGTTTTCACTATGTTGTGAGAGTGGATTGCAGTATTATGGATAAGCCTAAATATTGGAATGGATTATGTTGGGCATAGGTTAGTATTGTTTTCTCGATATTATTGATGGGATGTTATAGTAATGTAGTTTTAGAAAAAGGACAACTTGCAGGACGGGCGACAGCCCATCGCTTCGGACAAGGCTGTGGGAATCGAACCCACAACCGAAGTGCGACTGGCCTTTATCGCCCACCACTGGCCTACAGAAAGTCCCTGTTTAGTAGAAACTAGTTTTATTATATTAAGCAGTATGATATATGAAGTATAAGTCCATTTTAGGAACCATATGTGATTAATCTCACTATAGATCGACTTATGTATATAAATTTTGCTAACCTTTTGTTTGAGACAGATGGAATGACCCGTCATTCTGTCACATGATCTGCTAACACTTCACGAATAACAAATTCAACTTCTTTTATTTAAGAGATGAAGTGGAAATTTTTAAAGGCATGAACAATAGTGAGATTGTACCAAAATAAAGTAAGTATTTATTCTAATTCAAATTCATTAACTTTAGGGAAACGATCTTGAAAACCAAAAATGTTGACCTAGTGATCTTATATCTGATGAATCAGATGGTACCTTAGATCGTCACAAATTTATGGCTTTGTGATTGCTGGATTTTCCATAGCCATGTTCTCTACCACTCTCCATCAGAACATGATGGTTATATTTCTCTTCCATATCCATATTTTCACCTATGTGGAAACCCAAAGATTAGTTTATTTGGGTAACCGTTACGTTTCATACTTTTGTTTTTAAAGATTGGTTTTGATATTCCTTTTTACGATGTGGGTTTCTTTTAAAGAAAGTTTCTAATAGTAAACCATTTATAACCCCAACGAATTTCGAGGGCGAAATTCATTTTAAGGGGGGTAGAATGTAACAGCCCAAGATTTTATGAAAAATATTCTTTTTAATTTCACTAATGTCTTGTGTGGTATGCAACACAAAAAGGAGCTTGCACAACACGCATCCTTGACTTGCCTTGCATTACATGCAATCACAACCTTCCTCGATAGCGTGTGTTGTACGCAATACTGAGTTTCACGAAACAACGATATGCTATTAAAATATTATTAAAACTAGCCGTTATGAATAGTAATAACAACTTTTTAAATTTTTGAAATTTTATCTCTCAAAATGGAGTTCATTTTTGGATTCGGAGTATCGAATTTAGCCTAAGGTGAAATTTTGGTACTTTTCGGATAACTTTCATATTCTGATGAATAGTGAAAATTACTAAATTATAATTAAAAACAACTTTTTTAATCGAAATAATTAATAGTGATAAATAATTAATTTGAGTGGTTTTAAAGTATATTTAGAATATATTTTTACAATTTAATACAATGTTGGTCATTGGATGTAATTTCACATTTAAACCAGACATAATCAAGTGTCAATCTTTTGATAGATATTGTTTCTTAAAAACACGCTATTTGTTTTAACAGTGGGATTTAATTATAAAATTAATTAATGCAACTTCTATGTTATGAATTTGGTAAAATAGACTTCATTTTTGAATTCGGAATATGAAATATAGCTTAGGATGAAATTTTGGCATTGTTTTGAAAAACATCAATTTTTGTTGAATAGTGAAACTACTAAGTGGTAGTTAAAATACTGAATTTTTCATAAAACTTAATTTTACCGCTTCTGTGAATGGAATTTCAAAAATCCGAGAGACACGGTTGATGTCAGTAAGTAAAATGTGGTTCAATGAGATGAAAATAATTTTTGGTGAATAGTAACCTTTTACTTTTATTTACCACGGTTATAAGTAAATAGGGTAATTAAGGGTAAAAATGATATTAATATTACCCTAACACATGTCGTAATCCTATTGGACAAGTTTATCTCGACAAAAAACAACCTTAAGTGTAAAATATTATCATTTAGTCCCACTTGGATTAGATTAGGACATTTATTATTATTTAATTCAAAGAAGAGTTAAAAGTGTTAAAATCAAAGTTTATTTACTAAAACATTTTTAATATAGGGTTATACATAAGATAAATTCGATTGTAAATATTAATTAGAAAGATAAAAAGCTTTCCTACATAATGGTATTTTATTTGTAATTTTTAGACATCAAATAAGTTAATTTATTTATGACACAAAGATGATGCAGTAATTATCTTATTTATGAAATATTGACATAATTGATGTTATAAACACCAAAATAAATGTAATTTGAGACTTTTTATGAATTCCACTAATTTTCTAGGTTACTATGATATATTATTGTTGGTTTAATAAACTTGGTTCCAACATATAATTCTGTTATGACTTTCACAAAAATCATATATCAAAGAGTGTCAAAATTGACACAAAATAGTTTTTAAATAAAATAAAATATTATTAATTGTTATTTTATTCATAAAAATCTAAGGTTCGGCCAAATGACTTAGATAAGGATATATGTATTAATAATAAACAATTTGGGGTTCGTTTGGCATGTTATAGTAAGTGTATTAACCATATAGTGAATGAAAACAAAAAGACACGGTAAAAGTTAAATTATTTAACTTAGAGTTAAATCTAATTGATAAGGTTAATATAATACCCTAAACTTGTCTAAATCTTATTGGTTGATATGATTGCGACCCATACCCACTTTAGCTCCTAAATAACACCCTTTGGAACCATTATAAACCGATTTTGACTTTAATATAAAATAATATTTTGAGGTATTCCTAAGGTGCCCCTCTCCTCCCTTATAAAAGGACACCTCCTCCCCCTCCTCCTCACACCAATTTGAGCACTCAAGCTCGGCCAACCCCTGCCCAAATCCATTCTCCACTTACCTAGAAACATATTAGTGGTTCTGTTCTTCCTCAAAGACCAATTTTAGTGCCCTAAGAGGAGGTCTCAAAGAGGCACTTCAAAGAAGAGGTAATTACCGTTACCAATTCTTTCATCTTTATTTCTTCTTCCACATCTTCTTCTAAGGTTGTTTCATTTTGAAGTAATAACATCAGTATCACTCATATACTGATATGTTATTTTAATTATGAAACAACCCTATTTCACCATCTATCCATCCTACGGAAAAAGAAATCACCGCGCGTGTGTACGTACGGAATACCGTCTCCACGCCGTGGTGTAATCTATTTTCCACCACCACCTTATATGGATGGGTATAATGGTATAAAGAATAACTATACATAGTTATTAAAACATCATATTGATTCTGATATATTGTATAATCCACTCCAATTCAATTCAATAATTATGGAAATGATATCATCGCTCGTGCGTACGTACGGACTACCGTCTCCACGACGCGATGAGATTCATTCTTAATGATTAACCATTCATGAATGATTATAAAGTATATATAATAATTATTAATGAAATAATTGACATAATAATGATACTGGATTTATGTATATATATATTTATGTCATCTACTTACTTCCATTCAAGACAATAAGGAAAGAAAAACAGCGTTCATGCGTACGTACGGACTACCGTCTCCATGAACGGTGTTTTTCATTTCATTTATCTATCTATTATATATATATATATACTGAATATATATGATATATAAATAATATTTTATATTCTGGAAGTAAATAAATCATGATATAAGTAATAATAATGTCATGAACAACAAGTCAAAACACCTACGATAAATGAAACGATTTTACCCAAAACGCTTCTTTAACATGGAATTTACAAAAGAACGGGTAATATAATGTCATAAGTGAACCATATATGATATCATAACAATGAATATGATTCTTTAATAAGTCAATGACATTATTTAAATCATTATACAGGAGGTTCGGACACATACGAAGCAAATCAGACCTAAGGTAAGGGAAATATCGCAATCTCATTTTTATCCAAGATTGTTTGTACTTTGAAATTTAATGGGGTATATTTTATCATCCACATCCATGTTTCCTCAATATGTAATTTTATTTAAATCCACCTACAATTGTTTAAATCCAATTTTACCCTTCGGTGAGTTTTTAGTAAAAGATATGAAAGGAATCTTTTGTCGTTTTTCATACGAGGAACTTTTTGACTTTTCTGACAAAAGTACGAGAAGAATGTTTTTTTTAACTTATACGGCATGAATGGATTTTTAAAAAATTATTTCCAAGAAGCTTCCTTTACATGTTTTCAAGTTTATTTTTAATCAACTTCTTTTAGTTTTAAATTTTAAGACATGTTAAGAAAGGAAAATGTTTTTGAAGTAGAAAGGATATTTTCCTCAAGAATGGATTTCAAGTGTTTTATCAAAATTATTTTCCATCTAAGATAATAAAGGGTTCTTTTTCTATCCCTATTATTACATGGATTTGATTATGTTGTGATGGAAATATTTTTATGAATTCCTTTATCTTATATGAATTGTTTTATGATGTCATGTTGTTTAAGAATCCCATTTTTATTACATGGGTTACGCTATGATTTATGATTTATGATTATGTGGAACACATAAGAAAGGATTCATTATAAGATGGGTGGGACCTATATCTCCCTCCAATGCATTGGGTAAAGATTTTATATCTCATGAGATAAACAGGGATGGAACGGTAGGTTATACCGGTTCAGTGAAACAGGACTGAAACGAGGGTTACTCGATTCAGAAAGGGACTTTGTCCACTAAGATAGTCTTGGCAATGAGTCTTGACAAACAAGAAATGATTTTCTATGATTATGTGTGAATGCCACAAAGTTTCATGTTTTAAGTTATGATTATTGTGATTACATTACACTACCATGATTTATCCCATGTTATGAAATTATTCTCTCTTTTGCAGGTTAAGATTTCCAAAATGTTATGTTCTTATGAATATGATGTGATTGATATTTCTTTTGTTTACCCTTACTGAGCATTTGAGCTCACCCTTTTATGTTTTCTTTTCCCCAGGATATAAAGAAAGGTTTTAGGTAAAAAAAAGGAAGATCCTTATAGGAGATGTTGATGATCTTTCACCACGATTAGAAGATTACGTTCCGAGTTTCCAAAGACACTAAACTATTACGATCCTTGTGTGTGTGTTTTTATTATGTACTAAGTATTCCGCAAAAGTAATGTAAAGTCCATGTAAGTCAGGATTCGGGTCTCTACATATACCCCCTTAGTTTCCATTTTATCCTTCAGGGTCACACAGTTTTCCTGTGAACATGCGAATGAGGTGTTTCACATGTGGATCACATTTCCATCTTT
Source organism: Viscum album (assembly GCA_963277665.1). NCBI lineage: Eukaryota > Viridiplantae > Streptophyta > Magnoliopsida > Santalales > Viscaceae > Viscum > Viscum album. Next base: position 73,432,334 of record OY728166.1, on the reverse strand, counting down.
AGATTCATTGATCTATGGCTGTTCAAGTTCATTATAGTGTAGCTAGGTAGGTTTGGTTCCCCACATAGTAGAAATTGTTTCATAGGCCATTTGAGTGGCAGGCACAATAGGATCCCACTCCACTGAGGGTAGATGGAGCAAGTAGAGGCCCAAATCAGAGTGTTCCTCCAGGACCTCGATCAAGGCATGGTCATGGATGCATTTATTAGGAGAAGGGTATAAGAGTAGGGTGTGGTATGTTGCACGCCATAGAGGTAGAAGTTTCATCAGGGCCATAGGTTGTTAGATGTACGCTCAGTTTGTTCAGTACTCCTACTTGTTCTTTGTTTGATTCAGGATCTTCACACACCTTTGTTGAACCCACCCTATCACATGCTCTGGGAGAAGGCATAGAGATTCTTCCCATTCCCCTATTGTTGATTACACTAGGAGGAGTCTAGACCAACTTATTTGATGTATGTAGAGGATGTAGACTAATGATTGGGATGAATAAGTCCTCTAGGGATCTTTCATTTCTATAGATATATCTATACAATATCATACTTGGCATTGACAGGTTGTTTTATGTGATTTATGTTATCAAATGAATCTAGAGAAGATTCATTTTCTAGATGTGTATGGATTGGGTGTGGCTTTCATTATAAAATAGAATTTTTAAGTGTGTAGTCAACATGTGGAGCCTCTTATTTACTTATTGGATGGGCTGTCAGTGTAATCAGTGGATACTGAGATGGTGGATTGGGGGTTGTGACTCTACCCCCTTGATGTGACGTTGAGTCCTGGATAGACTTATAGACCAGTGATTTCCTGATTTTGATGGATCCTTATCATATGGAATCTTCGGAGTTGTAGGAGTTGTGGATTCAAATTTATGACTTGATGGAGAAGGGAATTATTAGGCCCCATGCTTCATCGTGGTGAGTTCTAGTATTGTTTGTGAAGAAGGAAGATAGTTGTATGAGATTGTTCCTATACTATTGGTGGATGAATAAGGTGATGATCAAATACTGTTACCCCTCCTGAGGATAGATGATCTTTTATACCAACTGAGGGGAGAAATTTGGTTTTCTATGATCGATCTATGGTCTGGGTATCACCAATTGACAGTAAAGGAGGGTTACCTCCCAAAGATTTCATTTAGGTGTAGGTATGGGCTTTTCATGTTCATGGTTATGTCGTTCGGTATTACAAATGCACCATCCATAGTTATGGGGATCATGAACACTATTTTCTGTGAGTTTCTGGACCGGTTCCTCATTGCATTCATCGATGACATCTTGATCTACTCAATGTTAGAGGAGGAGCATACTGAGAATATATAGACTATATTGGTGGTCCTTAGATGCCACCAACACTAATTGATGTTTTAAAAGTGTATGTTTTCAACTAGAGAGATACATATCCTTAGACATGTGGTGTCTCAGCAGGGTATATAAATGGACACATCGATGGTCGAGGTAGTTTTTTTTTGTAGCACCAAATAATGTGGTGGATGTTCAAAATTTTCTCGGTCGGGTAGGCTATTAAAATATATTTCAACCCTATTTCTCTTGATTTTCAGCTCTGTTGATAGATTTTAAAATAAAGGACCATAATTTTGGGTGATGTGGGCAGTTTTAGGCAGTGTTTTGATATCTGAAGGGGTTGTCAGTATGTGCTCCAGTGCTCGTGTTTCAAGAGGAAGGAGTGATGTTTGATGCATTTTGTGATACTTCCCATTTGGACATGGGATGATTGATAATTAAAAGATGAGGAGTGATATCACATAGGTCTAGGAAGTTATATCCCCATGAACATAATTATTCCACTGATGACATTGAGCTACCCACAATCATTTTCACAGTGAAGTAGTGTCGGTATTACCTCATAAAGTATTTCATTTATGTGTTCAAATATCACCCCAGATTTAGGTATATCATTTTATAGTGAGATATGAACTTGATATTGAGGATTTGGAAATATTTTCTCCAAGATAATGACATTGAAATCTTATACACCTAAGGAATAGTGAACATTTAGGATTTTGCCTTGAGCGGGAAGTCGTAGTGGGAGGTAGTTCTGGAATCTACAGATGCATGGATGGAAATAGAGGAGTTAAAAAAAATGAACCTAGAAGAAATAATATATGGTAGAAGAGTATATATATTTTATATGATAGTGAAAAAAATCCCAATTTTGGCAGATGGAGGAGTCTCACTGGGGAGAGAAGTAGTTAGATGTGATGCGTGATCACATTGACCAGGTTGATGCTCCGAAGGGATGGTCGGAGGATAGTATGAATTGGATGTTATTCCATGGGAGGATATTTGATCTAGTGGTGATGCCTAAGGGAGTCAACCATGAGATTCATGTCTCACAACTAGTGGTTCTCCCAAGAGGTTCCTAGATGTACCACAACTTAAGGATGCAGCTTCGGTGGCCCATGATGAAGCGGGTAGTGGCGAAGATAGTGCAATCGTTACTAGTATGTTAGTAGGTGAAGGCTGAGCACTATGTTCCTAGTGGGTTGTTACAATCATTTGATGTCCCCTAGTGGAATTGGGATCACATATCAATGGATTTTACCACAGGTTTAACTAGGGTTCAAAGATGCTACGATGCTATCTAGGCACTAGTTGATCAGTTGATGAAATCAGCCAGCTTCATAACTATTATGAATTGGGGAAAATTGGATACTGAAGAAATTTTTTTTATGGATGAGGTGGTAAATATTCATGTAGTTATGAGATCCAAAATTTTATATCAGGATGCACAATTCACCTCATGAGTCTGGAGGGGTTTATTTAGTGCTTATAGAACTCAGATACACCTCATAACTACATTCCACCCTCTAACAGATGGACAAACAGAACATACCATCCCATCATTTGAGGATATGTTGTGAGTGTGAATCATGGACATCAGTATATCTTGGGTGTGACAATTATCTCTGGTATCATTAACTTACAATAATATCTATCAATCTTCCCTTGGAAGGGATCTATTTGAAACATTTTACGGAAGACCATGTCGTTCACCATTGCGCAACACAAAGGTTGGGGTGGTAGCTGGTCTTGGACCTAAGGTGATACAGAACACTATAGTGAATGTTGATCTTGTTTGTGAGAGGATTAAAGTAGAAAAAGTCTTTTATAAGTCATAGTCATATGAGGATTTCCTTGGATTTTGAGGTTGGAAACCTCATTTTCTTGAGGGTTTCCCCTCAACATTGGATGCAGATGTTTGGGAGCATGAGTAAGATTTCTCTAAGTCTTATCAGACCATTCGAGGTGTGGGGATGAGTTGGCAAAGTGGTACACCATCTAACATTTCCATCATGGTTGGAGAGAATCCATAACAGTTTCTATGTCTCCTAGCTTCATTGGTATCTTCATGATGATTCCCATTTAATTTTCTGGGGAGAGATGGATATCGAGGATGACACAATGTTTGCGACATGACCTTTAGTGATCGAGGATCACTAGGAGAAGGTGCTATGCAGACAGACCATTACCTAGGTTCTTTTGTTTCTGAGGCATGGTGGCCAAGAAGTTAGTACTTGGAAAATGTTGAAACATATGTGTTCCTAGTACAAAAAGTTGTTTTGAGTTAGTTTTTATTTGTTATTTTTTATTCTGCAATGTTTGAGATTTGTTTTATATGATGATATATTCTTATCACTTTGTGATGTTTGTGGAGGAATGTATGGTCAATTCATGACATGTTAAAATGTGAGGACAAGATTCTTAATCAAGATTAATTAATTGATAATCAATTAAACCCATGTGGGAGAGTTAGTGCCGCCCAGAGCGAATAGTATCTTGATATAGAAGATGGAATTCAATGATTCATATGTTTGAATAGTGTGTTATTTGCTGCTTATGAGATGTTTCTTGTGTTATGTTGGGGTAGTAGATGTTGTAGGAGGTCTTCTTGGATGTATTGATTTAACTCTAGCTTTTGAACAACACATGGTGGTTTTTTGAAGGACCATGGGTGCCAAAACCATAATGATGTTTCATGTATAGAAAGATCCTTCAGATGTATCTTATAGGGGGTTATTCAGACCCCCCCCCCCCTCATTTAGGCTTGGTTTCAAATTCTCATGGGTCAGAATAGATTGAGTGGTATCTTATGTAATATCTCGAACCTCTCTGATCCATTCCTTTGTGATAATCTAGTGTTTGAGGTTTTCATGGAGGTCACTGTAGCACATTTCAATAGTTTGATAGTTCTATAGTTTTATAATGGTCAGTTTGGAAGAGTAGGTCACTAATGGTGAGTTACGAAAGGTGGGTTTCATTGCTGAGCCACCAAATAGTGTTTCCTCCAATTGTAGCTCACCGAATGGTGACTCACCGAATGGTTGGTAACGGATCGGTGACTCACTGATGGTATGACACAAAACAGTGTCTCAACACTTGTAGCTCACACTTGTGACTCACCCAACAGTTATTTAATTCTCATATTTTATCAAAATTATATTTTTTCTAGTTCTACCAGGTTCACCAATTGAATGTTTTATTTGACATAAAATGACATTATAACCATATTTATGTGTTTTTGAAACCATTTCAAAGGATATAAAATATATCCTTAAATTATTAATTCTATGGAAGATTTTATCTAGTCAAAGTGTGTGGTATTCATCATAAACCAACATTAATGAATTTTGAAACCATTTCATTCATTGATATAGGATCCGACATTTAAAAATATGAGAATCATTCTTCCCTTTATATTTCACTTTACCCTTGATACATAGCGACCCCAGAACCATTCTTCCCTAATAAATCATGCATTGTATTCTGGATTTTCTATCAAATTACCCTGATGGATTTTCCCTACAGCATGAACATCTTCTATTTTGGGTACATGGAGGATTTTCTTGATCAACTATTCAATGACATAAGGATCCCATCATATTTATTTTATCTGTGTGTCATGTGGGATGGGTTTAAAAATTTGTCCTTCTAAATACAGTTGATTCAAAAAGTAATAAAAAACAATGAGGGGAAGGTAATATGATGATTATGAAAATAATTGAACATGTTAATAAGTAATAAACGAGGGGATGCAATGATGATGATTATGATCATATTTTTTTATCTGTTATTTTTATCCATATTTATATTTTTTTTGCATATATGCATATTAAAAATCATTGCCTTTAGTGGTGTTTGTTTGTGCCCCTGTGATGGATTGTGAATGCTTATTGATGGTCTTCTATTGAATGGCTATAAATATGATAAAATGATTAGCCACATATACCCAATTAAATAAATGGATGCCTAAAGATAAAACATTCATTTTTATAACCCATGAATTATCAAAGTGTAATTAAATAATTGTTGAGTTCAAAATTTTAATGCACCCTGCTTTGAATGGTGTGGTTGTTTCCACTGTGTGGTTTTGTTTGTTTTTGTTCCCTATGCAGGTTGTGTGGTGTTGCGGCTGAGATCATGACTGTGTGTGGGGAGTCTTGGTGGTGTAATGGGATCTTATATTGATAGATTTTTTGACTGTTGAATGGATGAGTGGTGATGTGAATGTGGACTACGACTAGGCTGTGTTTTGTTTGTGTTCCCATGTGAGGTGTATCAATACAGCGGGGATACAGCTGATTGTGATGGGATGGGTTGATGGGTGAGGCTATGAGGTATATGTTTTTCTGTTTTTAAGGATGGTTTGGGTGAGATTACATTGAGGAATGATAATAGTAGTGGTTGGTATGGGTGTTAATTGAAGCAGAAATATTAAGTGAGTTTTATTTTCCATGGTTATTTAAAAAATGTGTGCTTTATTTTGTGTGTCATATTTCATACTTTGGTTGGTATTTTAAAGGAGTGAATAAATTTTTTCTTAATAAATAATGATAATTTTTTAAACGATCCAACTTGGGTTATGAATTGAATTGTGGATTTTTTTGTAGTTGTGGATTTAGAGGTAGCAACCAAGGTAGCCTTTTGGGAGGGTAGTTTTTTTTAAAAAAATCCATATGTTGGTCTGAGTGTTTTATCATTATATATATACTTTTAGATAATTTTTATTTATATATTCACCCCACCTTTGTTGATTACTATGTGCTAAACACCAGCACTATCATGGGGGGGATTTTTTTCCCAACATCCTAGTATAAGGATAAATAAATGGTTATTGGATCATCCTTACTCCCACTTATAGGAATTCATAGCCCAATAATCTTTATTTAGGTTTTGGTATGGTATTGGGGATTAGGTTTCTATGGGGGATGTGTGTTTTCTTAGGTGTTAATGAGATGAGATGTGGTGTGATTTCCCTGGTGTCTTCAGGATGAGGTGTGGTTATGGCCTAAGTGTTTGTAGGTATGATGTGGAATAGTTGTGGGCTATATGTCAATTGGTTGGATGTGTTGAGATTCATTTACCCATGTTGTGGGACAAGCTCTAAGGATCATGTTTTTGTAGGTTCCTTTTGAACTGAGTCTTATAGAATAGTGTAGAAGCACTAAGACATTTTCTGTTAGGGTATGAGTAGTTTACCTGTGAGAAGTGGTGTAGTGTACCCAAATATCAATGTTTTTTTATTATATTACATTAAATAACATGTTTCATTTTGTTAGAGTTCATTGAAAATGTTGTTATGGTTAGTATTCCTTGCTATGTACTATTGGTTTTTCCTATTTTTCCACAAGGGCATTAGTATTGTTCTTCTTCTTATGCACGAGACACTTTCTTCTTCATACTGAGTATACTTGTATTCTCAACCTATTTATATAATAATTTTTTAAGAATTCCATGAGGATTATGTAGACCATACTAGACCTTTCTTTCACAGACATTTAGACAGTTGGCATATCATTGCATAGATCTATTCATTTGGTATTACTTTGGAGTCATATTGTATTCTAGCAGTTCAATTTGAAAACATGCATTTGGTATGGATTTTGGTTTCAATTTATATAAATTTCTTGGAGTTAATATGTGATGAACCATCTTATATTATGATATTAAATTCAATAAAAAAGGTAGTTCCTCCCATTTTTTGATAATATATACTTACCTTGGGTGCTGGCCACCATCCCGAGACCTACTTGAGGCGGGACTCGATGGGTAATAATATCTATTTGATCATGAAAAGGAAGGTTGTGGAACATTGACTCCATTTCTCTATCATGAAATAGGGATGTGACAATAAGGTCCACATTTAGTAAATATGTCATTTTTCATTAGGGGACAATTTGAATAGTAACTTTAGTAATTTTCATTATTATAATGGATTTGGGTAAATAGGGTAATTAATGTTGAAATTAATATTATAAATATTATAAAAATAACCTACCACATTTCCTAATTTTATTAGATGAGTTTTTAATGTCCTTAATCATTAATGTGTCATTTATGAGACCATTTATGGCCTTTTAGAAGATAATATAACCATTATATTATTATATTCAAAGAAAATTCAATTATTTCAAACTTTTGTTTCTAATAAGAGAAATAATTTTAATATATTCTTATATAAAGGTTATGTTAAAATATATGTTTTGTTTTGAAAAATAATTTTTTTTCTAAATCATTTTAATTTATTAATAATTTTTAGTGATAAAATAATTACTTTAAATGGTGATAGAAAGATGATTTAGTAATTGTTTAATTAATGGAGGAATCATGTAAATGAAATTAAAAATATTAATATAAATATAATTGGAAATAACTAATATCATCAAGGATTATTTGGATGACTTTGACATGTTATTGGTGATTTAAAATAGTTGGTTCGAAGAAATCATGAAGGTATGTTATTTTTTAAGTCATGTAATGAATAGTGTCAAAATTGACATTAATGATATTTTAAAATAAATAATATTCTATTAAATGATTAGGAATTCATAAAAATTTAAATTTTGTCCAAATTATCGATATATGTCTTAAAAATTCTTAAATTAATCATTTATTATTAATATAAAATTTTATTATATCTATATTAACCCTTAAAGTGTGAAAATACAAATTGCCACGGTAATAGTTAAAGAGGTTATATAATGGTTAAAGAGAAAAGATATAGATTAAAAAATATTCAAAAAATATATAATTCATTGGATTATTTAGATTAAATGAAAAATAATATTATATTTTAAATAATACATTTTGATCCATTTTTAATTGAAAAAATAATTTATATTTAGTTAATATTTTAAAGAATTCCAATTGTGCCCCTCCTCTTTCTTATAAAGGGAAACCTCTTATTATCTATTATTTACAATTCAAAACTTATTTAGATCAACCAATAACTTCCAAAATTAATTCATATAATCCCTCCCAACATTCTTGATGCCTTATTTTATGAAACACTACCTCCTTATAGGTTTTATGGTGTTAATCAAAGGTGATCGTGTGAGGAAGAGGTATTGTTTTTAATTAAGTGTCTCTGTTTTATTTCTCCTTCCATTAACTTCAAATTTTCTTAAAAATTATGAAATAATAACTCTAGAATCATCAATATATTTATATTTTATTATGTTTATATCATCACCAAAATACACGTCCACTTCCTTCATATGGGAAAAGAATTATCATTTGTGTGTACATTGGAATTCCACCTCATGAAACGATATAATTCATTTTCCATCACCATATCTTATAATTGGTTAAAAGGATTGAATTAATATTTATATATGATATTAATTACATATATACCATTGTAAATTAATTATATATCATTTAATTTATTACTTTTTCAGTAAGATAAAAATGATAACATCGTTTGTTCACATGTGTGAACTATCACCTCCACGAAGCGATGTGATTTATTTTTTCATTACCACTTCACATAGATGATATATATATATATATTTAAAATATTCATATTATATCAATTATTTTATGGTCATTATGGATATATAATATGGTAATTTCTTTCTTTTCATAATAATCATTGAAAATGGAAACATTACTCATGTGTATGTACCACTTACAATCTCAATGATTGTGTCTTAGTTAATTTTTATTATTCATATTTAATGGAATAATATTAAAGTATAATTTAGTTATAGAAGTCTTTATTATGTCATTAATATTACACTGGATATGAGGAGATTAGGACAACTATGACTATTAGAGTCATACAAAGTTCATTTAGGACTGAAGTATGAAATATTGGCAAAACATACAACATGAACATAAATAATTAAATTCATTTTTTTAAATGATATTAAGTGATATAAAAATGAATAATAAAATTGAATAAATGTTATCAAAAATAAAATTATTAACATAATCTGATTGTTCAGGAAGATAAATGACATACTTAACAAATCTAACTCAAGGTATGTGACATCATCTCAATGTCCTTCAATTGAGAAATTTTATGATTTTATGATTATTTTTGATAATATAAGTTGTATATACAACTATTTTTAAATATTATATCATGAATTTCTATATGATCATGACATTTAACAATTTTTAATGTTATTATTTAATTATTTTTAGTCATGTGTTTCTAAAGTTGGAAGGGTCTCTTTTACTAAAACATCATTTTAAATGTTTAGGGGATTTATACATCTAAATCATCCTCTCTCATGTAAATGTTTTCTAAATTATTTTAATGAATGTATTTAAAGGGATATAAATGTTCTAAATTAGTAATTTTGGAATTTATTTCAAATGATTCAATGTGGAATTGGACACCAGGATTTGAACATATCTTTTTTATGTTTTTTAAAATGGGTTTTGAAAATTATTTATTTATTAAATAACATGAAATATTTTCTAATGAGTGAAAACGTTTTCATGGTAAAAGGGTATGTTTTCAGGAAATGTTATATGGGTTTTTATTGGTCTAATGGTTCTTTTCTTTTATGTTCCATACTGTGATTTTGTGCTAATCCCAAATTTTAAAATGTTTTTCATAACGATTAAGTAAGATTTGGTTCAAGGATGAGATGAAATGAAAATTTTGAAGAAATATAAATATAATAAATCAAGTTTTATATTAATAAATTTTATGACATAAATTTATAATATGTATAAGTGTGCACTTTTAATGTATGGGTTCACTGTGTAAGAGTTTTTCCTAATAATCTAAAACTCTAAACATATATGATCTTTTGGAAAATAATGTTATTTATAGTATTAAAATAATAATAAAACGTAATGTTTAAGGCTGATCCCTAACTCATTATTTTTAAAAACGTTTTAGATAATCTTTTAATGATTATAATTTGATTGTTTAATATAATTTTTACCCATTTTTTGGCATTTAAAAAAAATGGAATATAAGGATACTTATTATTTTTCAATTTTTTATTTTTTTAAAAACGTATAATAGAAATTTTTTTATTTTATCATATACAAAGTAGATTGAACATAACACCATACTGAATTATTTATTATTTGAATCATCCATTAAATGTTTCCATTTAAATATTGAATAAAATTTATTTCAATAATATTATTAAAATTTTTATAATTTAGTGCTGTGATTTTAAGATGGAAAGGTTATTTTTCTAAAAAATGATTATTGATCTTCTATTTGTATTTATTTTAACAATTAATAATACCATTTAATTAATTTATGATTTAATAAGGATATGATCCTAGGGCATAATACTAATTCTTCTTCTAGTTGGTTTATGTTTATTTTGAGATATTGTTTATAAATCATATTCCATTTCCACATGTTATTCGTGGGGGAATTTCTAAAATATTAATGAAAAAAATCCATTTTCCATGGTATAAGATATGATGAAATTATGAATTGTTTATAAATACCATTATTTTTCCATGGGGTATGTTATGATTACATGTTTTTGAAACCCAATTCATTTCATGGGTTCTTATATGTTGAATTTTTTAAATCCTATGGCACACATACATATTGTTTTCATTATGTGACAATGGTTATGTTATACCCAAGGATGGTGGTTAAGTTATGTCCATGGATGATGGTTCTTTTATAATGAATTATGGTGGTCATGTTATAACCATGGATATTTGAGTCTTATATCCCCTTCTAATAGAATTGTGAAGATTGATATCTCTGAGGGAAACATGATGGAAATGGGGGGTGAACCTAGTTTTGTAAAGGAATGTTTCCACTATGATTGTCTTGGAAGTGAACCTTGATTAATACGATGAATTGGGGAGTGAACCAATTCCAAAATGATAGTCTTGGAATTAATCATTTGTAATTAAGGAAATACTTTTTTATATTTTTTATGCCCCCATATTATTTATTCAACTACGTTTATTCTCTCAAGGATCATGGTCTTTGATTCCTTTATTATTTATGTCTTCATAACATCCAATATTTATTCCACTACTTAAGATTATGATCTATGATATACAAGGTATGATTTTAATGTTTTATACTAAGGTTATTATACCCTTATGATCATGTTATAATCAAGTGATATTTGATATATCCCCTATTTACCATAAATGATCATCTGATCTCACCATGTATAATGTTTTGATTCCTGAGGTTATGAAGAAAATTACTAAGTATGATATACCTAAAAAGTGGGATAGTTGTGAAGAACTTATAATTAGACTATATAGATATTTTATGAACCAATTTTATATATGTTATACTTCTAATAGGAAGTAGACCAATAATATTTTGGAATTGATCATTTATGTAATTTAATGAATATTCATTTAAGAAATGTGATATATTTGTTTAAAAAACATCAGATTCTTTAGTTGGTATCATATAATGTTTTAGTTAATTTTTGTAAATGGGGGTGTTAAATATTTAGTGAGAAACCTAGGGATATGAATAATTATAGTATAGCATCCTAAGGATTTAGAAATGATCATAGATGTCCTAGGTTAAACATATGGTGTATTAAAAAAATTAAAGATGTCTTGATTTATAAATACTATAAATAATTTTTTATAACTCTATGATTTTCCAATATGAGAATTATTACTAAAAAATGATGTTTGGTTTTAGTAAATAGATAGTACATAAATTAATCATGTTAATGCTGAATATGATGTAAGATGAAATGATTTACCTCATGTGAAACCAAAATTTAATAGAGCTGGAATAAAAAATATCATCTATATGTTAGAAAAAAATTATAAAGATATTAATCACAATGAGAATCCAAAAATGGAATGGAGGGAACAAAATTTTGTTGAGCCCTTAATGTGGTATCATCATCCATTTTATATTGTGTCCATTGATCCAACAAATTATGAGAAATGGATCAGTACCATCAAAAAAATATTTTATGTTATCCAGTGGTCAAAACAGGTGTTTACATCATTTTTCCACTGGGGATATGCCGCATCGTTGGAATGTATTGATGCTCACTGATGGTTGCAATTTTACCCCACATTCCTGGTTTCCAAAGGCGGGTGGTATTCATCACATCTTTGGAGATTTTATCTCTTTGATCAAAATAGGTTGATGGGATGTCAGTCTTTACTTTCGTGGATTCCTCCTCAAAATTCATCTACTAGTATGGGTCTCCCGTAATATTATATCATTTTTGTGAAACTCTTCCAAGTGCTATATATTTTTTGATGCCCGTTAATTACACTTCTTCTATTAGGAAATTTCAAAGGGTCAACTCAGGGAATAAACCTTCGATTAGAAGAGTAGTCGTGTTGGGCATTGTTTACGTGTCTAGGTGCTAAAACCCTAGTACACCTGACATTCATCATATGATAGAGATTCTCAAGGGTGAAGAATACTAAGGAATCCCATGTCTAATTCATGGAATCTTATGTTGGATCCATGTAACTGGGTTTTTCCTTGGATTCCCATGTTTATCCCAGGGTATGCTGTTAGTTTAATGTATAGAAGAGAGGGATCATACTAATAGGAGAACTGATGAGACTGGATTAGATGGGTACATCTGTAGGAGGGATCACCTAATGTTTTACCTTATAGATGGTTCAAAATTCCCACGGAGGTCAGACCATGGACGACATAGCCCAAAATTAAAGATTTCACACAATAAAGGCTAATCAAGACACCTCAATGGGAGGATCAAATAATGATGGGTCCCAGGAAAAGGGACACTATGGTTTACCATTGACTAGTATTTCACCTCAAATGGTTTCCTATGAACTTAAAAAGGGATCAAAACACACATATTTCGGTAGGGTGAGGCACAAAATTTGGCTGTAGAAATAGAGAACCTCCCTAGAGCATGTAAGAGGAATACACATGATTAGATTCATTGGTGATGAGATGAGAAATGTGATGGATGGCATGATAACAGTTGGACTTGGAGGCCAGTGTAAAATCAAGATGGGTATGGATTAAGTTTTGAAGGATGTAATGAATGGGAATAGAACAAATGTGATGATGATAGTGTTGGACTTGAACCTCAGAGAGGATTCCAATGTATCAGCATCGTAGGGAATCAATGCCCACATAGTTCCAGAATAAGGATATGAGTCACCTGAGTTGGTTGTTTATGAGAAATGATTTTTGGATGGGACTTGAAGGATGTTGGACCTCTAGGATGGGGCATTATCTTTCCAAAACAAAAAGTCTCAAGGGGGAGAAAAATATGGAACATGAGATATCGTATTTAACATCGAGGATGCTTCAAAATTACATTCTCAAAAAGAAAAATGGTAAAACTCTAGGTAGTTCAGAAATGGGGAAAATAATTGGGGTGTACCCAATAAACAGTAACCAAAGGACGTGGTTGAGAATTATGCATGGTTAAAATCTTATCGCTGGAGGGACACTATTTCATAGAGGATTATGGTGAAGGATGTGGCTTATGCATGGTTAGTAACCCAAGAAAATAAGATGTGTATTCATGGTGTATTCAATGGAAGAAGACCCAAAAGGATGGATTGAAACTCATCTGGGAGGCGGATCTAGGTGATTCGTCCCATAAAGATATAATGACATGTTAGGAGAGAATATCCTTAGAAGAGAGTAATAGAGTTTTCCAGTTGTTGGGACTGACAACAAAGAGGCTTCCTACATATCTGAAAGTGATCAAAAGCCACTTAGTTTTGAGGGTTGTGTATTGTTTTACTTATATAGAGATGAAGGTGAACCGATGTGAACTGGTTAGGATAGATGGATGATAAGAAATTATGATGCTTTCACCTTAGAGAGGCCTCTTATGTACTCTGTCTAGAATGAAGGGATCAATGTAGACATAGTTTTTTTGAGTGCGGGATAGGGCATACCCATGGCTAGTAGCCTGGATAGGGGGTCATGGTCTATGCTTAATCTTATCCCATGTGAGTCATGATCGGTGAGAAAAACAAGAGGCAAACATAGACCAAACAATCATGTCATGAATGGTGTTTCATTAAGAAATAGAGTGGGGTATACACGTGGGAAGTGGTCCCAATAAGAAATAGGGCATGGACCATGGTTAGTGGCCCTACGAGAGGATGATTGGGAATTAATCTAGGTGGGAACCCCAAGGATGGTGTCTGGGTGTATGAGAATGATGTTGTTCTGTTGAAAAACTCATTCCTAGTCATTTGTATATGGATCACCCTATCATGGTGGGTTGGGGCTTATGTAGGTGTCACCCATGGTGCACATGGTGACAAATCCTAGAGGGAAAGAGAGTGTATGAGGGCACCAGTGCCCATCCCATCCTCTAATCCATTCAGACCTTCCACATATGTGATAATCACAGTTTAATGTCATGTGTTGAAGACATAGAGATTCTTGGGAGTTTATCATATTTCATCTCATACGATGAGGATTCACTCCTCACCCTTAATACATACATAACTTGTACCAACCCACATTCAAGGGAGGTAAGGCACAAGAAATGTTGTGTGTTGGGGTTGTGGAGTGATCCATTGAGGGTCCCATGTTAGTGTGACTATGTGAAAGAAAAAAATACCCATTAGTGTTACTATGTAAATATGAATAAGTCTACGAAACAAAACATGAAGAATCACATAGAAAACCTTGTAAGCACTTCATATAAGCTTAAAGGGCAGCACATGAGAGGGTTTTCAAATTCAGGAGACACTAAAAAAGAAGCATTGTGAAGCATTGGTGCTTCATGAAGATGATGGACTATGTGACATATGGTTGCTTTGCGGTGTGGATAGTATTCATGAAGGGATGAGTATTCAAGAAGGAAAGGTCCTTCATGATGGAAAGGGTATTCTTGATGGTAGGTTTTCAATGGACCATAGTTTTTATTTAATAAAGGACTCTTTATTTGGGGAGTGCTTCGCAAAGGATTAATGTTTCATGAAGCCTCCAACACACTGAATGGGATCACTCCTTTTTAAGGGAATATGAATTGGAAAAGGGAATCCTATCCATATGAAGGGGAAATGAATAATTGAAGGAGGAAAAGTTCATAGAGGAAAATTACCTTATGCAATTCATTTTATGATTTCATGAATACCTTTTCCAAATCGGGTGTTGGGATGTCGAAAGGGAAGATTAAAAATAGTTGGAAAGGGGTGATCCATCTATTTTTAGGAGATGAAGGCCAGCTAGGGTCATAGAGCTCGTCATGGATAAAATTCGGGCCCTGTGAAGAGGATGTGATGATGTGAAGACAAGGGTGGGCGCTATATTTGGTCAGACTTACAGAGTGTCCGTTGAAGGGATGATCATAGAGCTGGTCACAGAGAATAGTGGATGCTATGGTGAAGGGGTATCATACATCATCAGATTCACTGAGGTTCAATTGATTCAAGAAGGGTATTGTTAAGGATACCATCATGGATCAGGCCATGGAAGAAATGTGACACCACGAAGGCATCGAGAATCTTCAGACCCGCAGAGGGTCCGTCGTGGACTTTCGAGATAATAGGGGCTAGTTAGCCCTAAAAAGGTCCTCACAAACTTGGATTTTTGGATGTTTTTATGGATATTATGTCAATTTGAGTATGGATTTATTTTTAATCTGTCTCGACTTTACTCTTATCCCTAATAGTATAAATTTAAGAATAAACAGATGCCCCCCTCAGAATGGGATCTAGAGGAAAAAAGGGTCGGATTATAAGGGTAATTCACCAAATGACTAGACGGATTTCTTAGTGTGGATCGTGAATATTGATCATGAAGTGCCATATAGGATCGTATTTACTAAGTGCTGTTGGTAGAAGGGATATATGAAGGGCTCCAAGAAGCTGGGGAAATAGTTTCCATGAAGCTTGGGGCGAAGATGCATATAAATAGGTGAAAAATGTATTTTTGATGTACTTGGATCTTCCCAAAATATCATTCTCCTGATCTCTCTTCATGATTCAACCCTCCTGGAAAACGCAACTACAAGAACTAGGTTCGGAGGTTCTGTGCTCCCGAACAAGACTATGTGAACAGGAGCATCACGATATGATGTTTCCTTTACGTCATAGGATGAGATCAGGGTTGATTCACGGCTGAATACCTCTTTGTGAACCAAATTCATGAAGATTCATTGTGAAAAGTCTTCACGAACAACCTTCATTGATAGACCAGAATGTTTTTGAGGGTTTATCTGATGGATTCTCTAGAGGATACTCAAGTAGGTCAGTGCTGATGCAACTCAGAGGGAGGCCATTGTAAACAATATCCACATATGGGAATATATAATAAGTACTTCTGATCATCAATAATTTATGGAGATACTAATGGAGACTCAAAATGAATACCCACTATGTAAGCGCTTTACATTTTAGGGCTTCATCTTATGGGATAATGTCCTCATCCCGGAGGCTAGTAGAGATAAACTAGCTTACAGGTTTAAAAGAATACCATAATTCTATCAATGGAATTGGGTCGTAGATGGACATTCTTAAAATAATCATACTCCCACCATATCAAAATTCCTCCACAACCATGACAAAAATATTGATACCATAAATTTAGTGAATGATACATATCCTCATACGTACAAAACTAAATTGAAGGTGGGGATTAGGAATCCAAACAAATGATGGATCAACAGAAGAGGTTTTCCCTAGGGCATTAACATCACCATGGAGTGGGCCTACTAGGTGTCCATATCCTTTATATATTTATGGAATATGTTGAGGTAGCTATACCTATACTAAGAATCCTAGACTTCCCATTTTATCATTTCTGAACCGAATGAGTACATACTAGAATTGCTAATCCAGTGGTCATCTGATACCAACACGTTCCACATACACCAAGAGGATGGTGTTATTAACCTTTGGGGCGTTCATCATATTTAACACATCCTGATCCCGGTAGGGGTGTACGATGAGTTCCTTCCTTCCCTAATTTTTTGGGAGGATGTAGAACATATTATGCCTCAGGTGAAGGCATTGTTTAATACAATACCATGAATGAGTGATGTTAAATAGAACACTCGATATTTCGACTTTATGTAGTGGTTCCAAAACATTTTTAAAATCATGTGGGAGGAAGAGACACTACCAACAAGACCCCCACATTCCCGATAGGATATCAGTGGAGAAAATAGGGTTCATACAGGTGAATTTTGATGGATAGCTAGTGGAAGCTACGTGGTTACAATTTTACGACTGAGCAACGACCCATAGTCAGGAAAGCTTCATTTATCTTGGTGTTAATATATGGTTGGAAGATACCAATCAGAGATGCTGATATGGGAGTATGACTAAGCACATTCATTATGGATGCTTAGAGGTCTAGTGGAGTAAGTGTCAACCTAGTAATACTGCTGCTCGTGAAGTTATAAAATTTACATTGGAACATCTGGGAGGTAAGGATACCATTGCAGGTGTGTTGGACATTAATTTTCTTGTATACATAAATATCATCACATATGGGAGGATACAAATAACCCAACCCCATCTCTCCACCTAGGATATACTCTCATCCATCGACTCTGAATATTGTATGGAGCACCCCACTAAAACTGGACTCAGTAATCGTGTTGGTTAAAATTGGATGAGAAGAAAAATTTATCTTCCACCATTCCCTTTACTAAATAGAACATATAATGATGATGAAAAAATCAATATCAAAAAATGATCATAACTATTTTCCTTCCAAAATGGTGTGCTGGTGGCATGGGTAGTTTGTGAAACCATATGTTAGTCGTACATTCCACATCAGTTTGTCATACAATTCGTGTTTATTAAGAGACTGACCCTGAAAGTGTATATAGGGGTTCACTATGGGAATCATCCATTGGAAATGAGATAGTTTTGTTTTATGATAACATGAAATAATGGGATGATATTGAATGGGTTGCTTCTACCCACCACCGCATTCAGATTGTTTTATGAATGCACAATTAGTTGCGAAGATGGATACCCAGGTGGGACACTAAAATGGCCAACCATTAGGGATAGAAAGGTAGTGACATCAAAACCTCAATGTCATTATGTGAAGACAATGGGACGCCATTATGGTGGTTCCCACATTACCCAGGGAGATGAGGATGTGTAATGTGGGGCAACAGTCCATGAACCTACTTCAATGGTAAGTGAAAGAGGGGAGGGAGCAAGGCCAGGTCTAGTGGCTCTGACTGGATGATCCCAATAGAGAAAAGAATTTTCAAGGGGAATCTATAGGAGGTCATCCTATTTACCATTGATTTATTTGTGTGATGATGTGATTATTTCTAATACTGTTTGAGAAAAGGCCTGAAATTTCTAGAAAGTACCCAAGAATTTCCTCAGTATTTACGACCTCTTGTCGAAATTGAATAGGCATGGAATGATGACGGGTGGAAATTGTATTTTATAAGAAATTCTACAATGAAACCCTCATTTAAGGATAAAAATATATATGGGAACTAGTGAGACTGGTTCAATCTAGAGGTACCCCACAACCATTGATAGATCGGGTGATGGTGTTGTTGAACAAGAGCAAGATTAATGGAATTGGCGACTCAACTGGAGGGACTCTTTCCACTTCCTATCAATTTAGAATATTCCTAGGGGAAAAGGATGGTTAGGAAGACCTCCACAAGGGTGATGAGGAATCATATTTAAATTGGTCCTCTCCAGAAGAAGGAAAAATAGTGGCCTCGGAAGGGAGTTCTCTGAAGAACTCTTCTGAAACTCTTGAGGTAGGCTCTAACATATCATTTTTGTTCCATTGAAAATATTTTTTTACTCTGATGTCTCATAAAACACCTATTCATACAGAAGTATCTGGATTCAATTTCTCCCACTAATGGGAATGAAGTAATGAGTACGAGTGTCGAGACCCAAATATCTGAACTCACAACCTGCGAGATGATAGTTCCACAGTCCAAGAGTGATGGGGGAAGCGATGGTAGACTCCTGGATAATTCAGAGTCCACAATCATTTATAGAGGAAAATGACCTGACATCCTAGAAATGGAAATACCAAGGAAGGATCATGTGGATAACCAATGTAAGTTCCTCCTCCCCCTTTCGAGATTGCATCTGTGGTCGACCTACTCGAATTGACTATGATGACCCATATTAGAATACTTATTGTGATTAAAAAATGTTGTAAGTGAAAATGGTTAGAGGAATTGAGGATACTCTTTAGATAGGGGTGATGGTGTATGCAGAACTAAGTTCCCAAACTAACCAGGTCATAGTCCCAATTGGGAAATCGATGGTGATAAGAGATACTACTATCATGAAAGTGTTAAGAGTCAGCTAGGTGGACATCATTGAATTAGAATCAAGTGATGTAGACAAACCTGAATAATATCATACTAATAAAATCATGTATACATGTCTCAAATATGAACCTACTAACATGGTGGATTGGGATAAGACCACATCGGATGAAGAGGATATCCAGGTTGTCCGCTGTCAGTTGTGGAAATTGATTAAATTCCTCATTGAAAACATCACATGATGAGAGTGGATATGCCAGATGGGATAAACCTATCCCTATATATGTGAACTATGAACTAGAGGAGGGAATCCTCGATGTACTCATATGCTAATTCAAAATTAAATTATTGAGAAGGTGTTGGAGGTCGTTCATGACCTTAGTGTTTGCCGACAGTGGAGGAAGTAAATCAAAACTCAGAAGAATTAGGATGATGAATATGATATCCAATTCTTAGGAATGAGTAATTATGATTTATCCTCCTTCATTGACACTAATGAGAAACGTATATCACAATTACAGGATCAACTAGAAGATGCCAAAGACCAGCAAAGGGAAGCATTATGTGAAATGTCCAGTATTAGAGCTGATAAAGATTAGGCCCTGAATAAGATGAATGAATTTCCCTCCTTGGGAATCGAAGAGAAAACGGAGGTTGGAATGAAATAAAAAATACTAGAGGCCACACACCAAAAGGTAGTGGAGAAGATACATTCCATTGAAGTGGTTAACCCATCTATTAGAGGGTTCAATCCATGGGATCATTAATTTGTATGGACTCACAAAAATAATTTCATGCTTTCGTTCTCATTTTGGTTTCATGCATAATTTTCATTATTATTTTTATTACTAAATCTCAATCATATCTATGAAATAACCAGTGATCAATTACTAATATCACATCAGTCAGGCATCGTGTTAGAAACAAGGGATGACCATGTAATTATTTACCTTGAACATGAGAGCACCAACCCATCACTACACACCTGGGGTCAGAATGACCACTAAGAGTTCTAAAGAGAAGAAATGGTGTTTGTAAATTGAGAATAGAATCATTAGGACAACCAAACTTCCATTTTCTACATTTATCTAGTGCATGAGTAGGATAACACGAACAGAATTGGAATCAATCTGAACAAAGGGGAATGGGGATTGTGAATCGTGATACCCAAAATTCAGAACATAGTGTTAATGGTATTAAAATAGGGTATAACAGATGACAATGATCATAACATAGTATCTATATCATGTTAGCTGGGAATAGTGACTAAAAACAAGGCCCAACCATTGAATGAATTTGAAACATAGGTCCAGAACACGAAGTGTTTTCTGATACCATCCAGAATGTCAGCCTATAACAGTTGGCAATCCATATGGTCAATCATCTATACCATCGAGGGATTCCTTTGGATGTGGATGAGAATAAGGATATGAAATAGATGGAATGAAAATCATAGAGGTGGAGTGATGAGCAGTTTGACTAGATTCCAACAGTCATGAAACTGCACCACTATGAAGAAAGCATGTTGGGTGGGTTTGTCGGCATAAATCAAGATCAAACCTAATTTCAGAATAGACCACTCTCGTGAAGGCCAAGAATACCATGCAGTTTTATGTCATACATATTAGGATGATATACACATAGTTTTAGTGTCATATGGTGAGGATGATGCATGAAATAGTTTAGGGTTATATAGTTTGGACATTTCACATAGATTAATGTCATATTTTATAGACCATGGTAAATAGTTAAATGTTGTGTTACACAGATTGGGACTATTGGTTTTTGGTCATATTTTTTGGAAAATAATATTGGGAAGAGAAAAAATAAGGTTAATGAATATCTGGATGGTCCTAAGGAGGAATTCCAAGGCGTCTCTACGTATCCCATGAGAATGAGAATCATGTAATACATAGTTATTTGATTCCATGTAGTTTAAAATCATACGGTAAGGATGTGGGATCCCTTAAAGGAGAAACATGTAGTGTGGTACACATCCCAACATGAATGGGGAAAAAGGAAGTCTCCACCACATCACACATTACTGAAAGGGGGCTAGGGATAAGAGGCGAGAAAGATAAAAAGGGTTGTGTCTGGACCATTGATGAAGAGTCTAGGAATCACTATGTATCCCATGACACAATTCTATAAAGAAACCTGATGTTAATGTTGAAAAATAATTCTGAAATACATAAAAATTTTCAAGATAATACACATAGTTTAATGTTATGATGCATGGAATAGGGAATTGTAGATCCCAGTTCAAGATCATATAGTCCGGACCAAATGATTGTGTGGTTATTCTATGCAGGTACAGCCCTTACCAAACTTCTTAATCCTGCATGAGCAATGCTCAGTGTGGGAAACTTGGGCAGAGAAGATCTTTACAACACATGGAATATCACGATAGGGAACGAAGGTGTGAGGTGAAGGATGAACCCACGACACTGATTCGTCCTCTCATCCTACAAAGGAGCATAGAGGAATAACATAGAGTGTGTCAAAGTTCTTCTTGTAAATGATGAAATGAGAGGGGGTGTTAATCAAAAAATCAATATTGAAGGCATAATAGGGTTAGTGTAATGATGGAGGATGATTGTTGACAATATTTAATGATTTGTATACACACCGTGTCACAAGGGATGTGAACAAATAATTGAAGGTTGACTGCTGAAAATATTCACGATGAAGGACTTGTATCAAATTTCATTAAGGATTTTCTAGGATGTTGTCCCAAAATAGCATGGAAACTATAAGCCAAGAATCCATACCACCCTAGGGGTCTTTTCAGATGTGAAAAATGATGGAGACCCAAATAAAGTGACACATGATGCATGGAGATGGAACGAAGGCATGACCATGAAAAACCCATCACTATAGATCCTAAACCATTGTACTTCTGAAATCATTGATGATGTGTAAATGAGGATGAGGGATCCAACTAAAGGTGATAAACTTGTGAAGATGAGTATAGGGAAGGTAAAAAATGTATTGGATAACCTGGGTTTGAAACAAGGCAGAATGGTCGGGCAAGGATGGGAATAAAGACCCATGTAGTTCTAGATTTTTCTTCCATGTGGGTTTGACCCACACACAAAGAATTTAAGAATTTGATATATCATTTTTGTCCTTTGTATATAACCCTATTTTGGAGTGATGAGACCTAGATGAGAAGTCAATAATCCACTTCATGAGTCAAGACACATTGAACTTGACAAATGACATGGTAAATAACCACTGCCCAAGATGATTCCCTCTCAAATGAGAACATCACAATGATGTGCCATTTTTCATCATTAAGCCAGGAAAGTGATGTCGCTATTTAAAGTCTTATGACAAGACTGTTCCATGTACTTTAACGTCATATGTTAAGGACTAATAAGATCTTATTTAATAGTTATAGAGATTGGACTGGAGGGTCACACATTATTTTGTGTGGGTGTTACCCTTCCATAATATCAAACCCAACGTGAGCTGTGATCAATGATGTTATTTATTTATTTAGAACGTTTTATTTACTCTATTTACTGATTTTCAATGATATTTTCATAATTGGTTTTAAATAATCATGTTTTAATATTAAATGTAATTTTGGGAATTATTTGAATTAATCAAATAGATTCAGTTTACTATGTTAATTTTAACTCTCATACTACACATCAAAATTTCAGGATTCTTACTTTTTAGCGTTCCATAATCAAATTAAAAAATTTCATAAAGAGGGACCTTTGGCCAAATTATTCTTTAAGAGGGTCATATAGTCCACATAAGAAGCACAATTTTTTTTGAAGAAACTAGACTAGCTAAGAAGATTGAATAACTGGGCTCAATCCTGAAGTCTAGGTTCCTTTATTATCCACCAAAGTTTTGGGGACAATTCAAGGAGTAATGTATAAAAATTTCAGGGCTCAAATCCAATAAAAATGGGAACAAATGATTACATTAATTATATGACACTATTATGGATGGGAATTAAAATCTCGACAATATTATTGATTTCTCCCCTGATCTAATCATCAAATAAAGATGGGATTTTTTAGTGTGAAATATAAGATAAAAGAGGAAAACTGTTTAGAAGAAATTATTTATATTTTTTGGAATAATGTTGTTAAAAACCCATTCAAATTTCATACTTTGAAAAATTGTTGATAAAAATGGATGGGTGAAAACTATTTAGTAAAATAGACATATCATTAGATCCAAATGTCCAATGGCCACCAAAAAATTAGGGAAGATAGAAAACGTTAATATATAAAACTTGTATGAAGATAATATCACGATATTCAGCTATTTCTATGTCCAAATTGGAAATGAATGTGGAGAGGCATATTTGTAATGCAAACTGTCCACCTCCTTGGGAAATAAATACAATACCCTCTTCTCTTTTCATTTGAATTAATTTCAGAGAAAAAAGGATAGGTTTTCCTGACCAAGTATATTCTATATGCTTGGGGGGATCTTCTATACTCATGTTTTTTTACTTGATAAACCATTTCTCCATGATTCCTTTCATTTACTTTTATGTTGTTTTTTGTTTATAATTGCGTACGTTTTTGTTGTTGTAATTTTATTTTAATGAAAGTTTCTTCATCATCATATTTTTATCTTAAAAATTCTATTAAATAATATTAATGGTCTTAAAATTGTTTAAATACAGTTTAATACCCTTCCCTTCTTTCTCATTCTCATTCAATCTATGGTTGGTATTTAATTCCCATCACTGTTTTTGTGTGTGTGTTCGACACACAAATCTTTTCTTATCCCTTTCCTTTTACTCACTTATTAATTCATCACCATAAAATTATAACCAGATTATTAACCACCCAAATGGATGAGTAAATATTTCTTGGGGGTTATTCATAATTGGGTGATATTAAGTGATTGGGGGCCATTGCTAAATGAATATTATTTAAATTAATATTGTGTATGGAAAACACAATATGTTAGGGATTAATGAAATTTTTTGTTTAGAATTTTGGTTCCATGGATTATTGGAACCACAAAAATAATACGATAAACAAGTAATGGTAGTTATTATAACCCTATGTTAAGTAACTACTTGGATTAAAGCTTTAACACATGGGAATTCCGATCAAAGTCATCATTTGTAGTGGGTTTTAATTTAATGCAATATAAAGAAAATATCAAAGATATCCTAAGCATAAATACTCAATAATGAACTCACCCCAATATTAATAAATTTTTTAAATCAAACGTCATCCATAAATTATTTTCACCTTCTCTACAAACAAACCCCCCAATAAAAATACAATCACTAAAACAATCGACTATTAAAAAGAATAATCATCGAGGATTCGAACCTAGTGTGGCGATACACATTAGCAGATCACCAAAACCTTGAACGTTCAATAATCTAAAATCAACCATGCATTCAAATGTATCCATTACCTGTGATGGTGAAATTATGTAGTCATTAGTTTCAAGTTATTATAAAAAACAAAAAAATTCATAATTTTAAAAAAAATTGAAAAAAACACAATGAAAAATCAGCCTTCTCATAAAAATTATAAACATAAAGAACACAAACAAAACAAGTCATCCTCATTCTTCCAAAATCTTTATGAATTTCCCGTAGCCACTCAAAAAATCTATCATATTTGATAAACCCTATAACTGAGGGAACACATTTCCATCATAGGAGGAATATTAGGGATAATCAAATAATTCAAGAACTAGTCCTCATCCAACCAGTTGAATTAGAAATGGTCAATCCTAGGGAGAGAACACTCTAAGAACTTGTTTCCCTTGATATGAATTCCCAACCCCTTTGTATTCAATATCCAAACATAGACTCTAACTCTGAACATAAATCGGGATTGATTTATCATCTATAACATTTCAATAGGCTAGCCTATGGGGATCCACATCTTTATCTTAAAGAGTTCTAAGTGGTGTTCTTTACCTTGAAGACTCAATGGGTTTCTTGAGGAACAAATCATACTTAGAGAATTTCCATTCTCTATATCTGACACTACAAAGTCATGGCGTCACTACCTTCCTCTAATTTCCATAAACTCATTGATTGACATGAGTTGAATTTTTTTAGAGAAATTCATTTCTGTTTCTCATACTACTTCTGTCTGAAAGGATATTTGTGGTATCCATCAATTCCCAAATTAATTACTCCATGAATACTAGGAGAGATCAAAAATCTTGTTTCAACCTTCCCACACCACTGATTCCCCGACCAAATCTTGATCCAATACTTCTTTGAGGGGTTATTGGACATGGAGACAACTCTCATTGATGTCGTAAGTGCTGGCGCTCTTGTTAATAAAACTCTTACAGATGCATGTTATTTCATAAGAAACATGGATAAAAACACAGAACAATTCCTTACTCGAGCACATGGTCAAGTAAAAAAAGCCCAAAATAGTCAATAAATAGATCGGAAAAAGATGATAGTGTGGAAGAGTGAACTTATTGGTCTTGTTTGACAACTATATGTAGCTACCAAATCCTCAAACTCGTCTTATCCACAATATCTATTCCCTATACCTATCAAGAACAATGGAATATGTACCTCCCCTTCTCATCCAACTAAAACATTTACACAACCTCAAAAGGATACATCTGCTTCATCTGGACCAATGGATCTCAATTCATTATATGCTCAGCGGAACCCCAACCATTAAAAATTAGGTTAGCTTGATAGAAACATAAACCAATCCCACTATGAGCCCTTATCTTTTACCTTCAACCAAGCCTTGAGGTATGAAAATCCCATTTCTTCTCCCCCGGAATTCCCTCATCAAAATCCAATCCAATTCCAATATATTCTAGGTGGTGGAAAAATCCAACATCCTCACCCTTTTGTTCCTCAACCTCAAAGGATCAATCCACCACTTCCTCCTCCTAGATTCCACTATCCTAGTGAGCCTTCTCAATTAAAAAAACACAATCTCTTCCCCATGAACCAAAATCAAGGCAATACTAATTCAAGACATGCATCTTCTTCAAACCCAAAATGCAGAAGTGTAGTGGAAGATCTTTCCTCCTCCCCCCATTCCAGCCTTAAAAAATTTGAAAAATATTGGTCAAATTGCATCCCACCTTTTTCAACAAGAAAAATAAAATTCTTCCCAACTCCTAGCTCAAACATTACCCAACCCCATGGTAATGTAAGTTCAATTTATATTAGATAGAGGAAGAAAATTTATATGCCTAAAGATATTTCCTACACCCCCATTTGAATGTTGACTGAGAAATTGAAAAGAAAATGAAACATGAAAAGGAAACAGAAGACATTCAGTCACCTCCTTCCATTCCTCTTAGGAATCCAATTCCTTTTTCTCATGTTGTTTCTAAACCAAGAATGACATATGAACCCGATCCTGAAATGCTTTCCATATTTAGACGTGTTGAAGTCCACATACCCCTCTTAGATGCAATAATTAAAATCCCTATGTATGAAAAGTTTATGAAGGAATTGTGCACTCACAATAGGGAACTTAGGACCATCAAAAATGTTTCCACCCAGTATCATATTCCCATAACGTTCAAAGATCTAGGTACCTTTATGGTTGCATGAAGAAATTGAACATTCCAAATTAGATGATGCACTCCTGGGCCTAGGATCTTCAATTAATGTCATTCCAAAATCCATCTTCTCTATCCTTGGTCTTTTCCCCATACATCCAATGGGTGTTGTCATTAAATTGGCCAGTCGAAGCACTACTTGTCCAGATTGTATAATCGAGGATGTATTTGTTCGTGTGAATGATCTTATCTTCCCTGCCTATTTCTATGTACTTGATATGGAATGTGAGACTAACTCTTCCTGGTCTACCCTAATTCTAGGAAGAACATTTCTAATGATAGAAAGAAACAATATTGATTTCAATTTAGGCATCTTATACATGAAATTGGGTGACCAAGTGGTCATGTTCATCATTTTCCAAGGCATGCGATACCCATATGAGGATCACTCCGCATTCTCAATCCATGATTCTGAGGAACCTTCTATGAGTAAATTGAACACCATTCCAACATGTTAAAATGAGAGAGGATATTGTGAAATCTGCACCATAATTCTCAAAGTTGAAATTGGTGAAGTTGTTGTGGACCACTCATTCATAGTCTCTATTAATATAGAGTATCTTGAAAGCTCTCTTGAATCCCTCATCAACCATGATTTCTATAACTCCACCTTGGATTATATTTATGAAAATGAATATGAAGCAATTGAAATCACTTCCTCCATTATTGAGTTTTCTAACCCACAAATGAGAGATCATACTAATCTAAAACCACTTCCTGAAAACCTAACGTATGCATTCCATTTCCATGATCAGTCTTATAATGTACTTATCCCTGCTTCACTTAGAGAAACTATGGAGGCCAAACGTGGTCAGGTATTAGAGGAAAACAAAAATGCCTTAGGATAGACCCTAGATTACATATTAGGAATCTACCCTACTCTTTTCATGAATCAGATCCATATTGAGGATTTGTCCAATCCAATTATACAACAACAAAAAAGACTCAATCCACTCATACATGAGGTAGATAGGGAAGAGATCACCAAGATTCTTCAAGATGGTATTATCTACCCAATTTCAAGTAGTGAATGGGTTATTCCAATTCATTTAGTACCTAGGAAGGGTTGGATAACTATTATAAAAAAGGAACATGGTGAGGTAGTCAAAACTCGAGTGAAGAACAAATTGCTGGTGTGCATTGATTAATAAAAATTGACTGTTGATAAATGAACATATCACTACCTTCTTATATTCCTGGATTTTATTCTAGAACAATTAGCTAGAAAGTCCCAATATTTCTTTCTTGATGGATACACTGGCTACTTCTGAATCCCTATCGCACCTCAAGACCAAGAAAACACTACTTTCAATTACCCCATTAGAACATAAGAATATAGGAGAATTCCTTTTTTCCATTTTAATGCTCTAGAAACATTCCAAAGGTTAATGATGATTATATTTTAGGAATTCATTGAGCATTGCATGGAAGTCTTCATCGAGGAATTTACCATTTATGGCGAGTCATTTAAATCATTCATTCATTTACTTCCTCTTGTCCTTCAAAAGTGTGACAAGTGTATCCCTACGTTAAATTTTTAAATATGTAACTTCATGGTTATAAATGGGATTGTTCTAGGGCACATAGTTTTAAAAGAGGGTATTCAAGGTTATCCGTCCAAAATTGAAGTGATACAATCACTTCTTAACCCACCTCTTTTTAGGACATCGATTCATTCCTTGGTCATGAGGATTTCAATCGGCGATTCATTCATAACATCAGTAGGATTTCACTCCCACTCACTCAGTTTCTCAAAAATTATTTCACTTTCCATTTTGGTGAGGTTTTCAAGGGATCCTTCATTTAACTCAAAACTTCTCTTACATCTGCCCCGATAATCCAACCCCCAGACAGGTATTAATCATTTGAGTTAATGTGTGATTCTTTTTATAGAGCTGTTGGGGTTGTTCTTGGTCAAATACATGAAACAATTCCTCATGTAATCTATTATGCCTCAAAAACATTGGACAAAACTCAATTTCACTACACTATCACAAAAGGGAACTTTTAGCAGTGGTTTTTTCCTTAGATAAATTTCTGCCCTATATCTTAGGTTCAAAAAATTATCATATTCCAAGACCATTCATCTATAAAGTTCTTACTCAAGAAATTTTATTCCAACCCGAGGCTAATAAGATGGATCCTAATTCTAAAAGATTATGTCCTTGAAATAAAAAATAAATCATGAAAAGAGAACCATGTGGATGATCACCTGAGTATAATTTCTAATTCTTCTCATTCAGAAATCATTGATCATGAATTCCCCACAGAGCCCCTTTCTTCTCCCACTCCAAAGTTACATTGGTATTCCCTAATTGTAGTCTCCTTGGTTGCTAGAAATTTTCATGAATTGTTTTTCAAAAGAACACAAAATGAATCTAAAATGTGATTCAACATTCTATTTTTGGTAAGATAATAACTTTGGAAAACTGGGGAGAACATGGAAGTAAATGGATTTGTCGACGAAGATGAACAATCCTCTATCTTTGAATTTTATCACTCACTTCCACGAGGTGGACACTTTGGACCACAAAGGACCTCCAGAAAGGTCCTAGACATTGTATTCCTATGGCCTTCAACCTTCTAGGACTTACATGAGTTTTGTCAATCATTTTCCACATGCCAAAAGATTGGCACAATTTCAAAGTGGAATGAATTTCCACAAAAGCCATTGACTTTTAGTGAAATAATTGATGTTTAGGGCATCAATTTCATGGGAAAATTCCCCCTTAGAATGGATTATCATACATTCTTCTTTATATTGATTATGTTTCTAGGTGGGTCGAGGCCAAAACCACTTGAAATGATGATTCGCATACTGTTAGTGAGTTCCTAATGGCACACATCTTCCACCGATTTGTAATACCATGGGCATTTATAAGTGACTTAGGATCCCTTTTTTAAAAACCATGGAATCTGTAACACCCCATGATTTCATAATACATTATTTCTTCAAAGTAATTCAATAACTTCCACTACACGCAACACCGAGTTCAAGCGCACCACGACTTACCAAAATATCCATTCAAAAGCGGTTATGAATAGTATTAATTGAATTTTTAACTTTATATAATCCTTATAATTTCAGAATCCATATTATGTGTTTCTTATAAAAATTTAAGAACAAATTCATATTTTTCAGATAAAAGAAGTATTTTTTTAAAAATGAAATTTTACAGCCATTTAATAGTGAACCCCTTTTAAATCCAATATTTGAAACTTTTATTTATTAAATTTGAAAAAATAAAATTCTTCATTAGAATCAAGACATAATAATTTATTTTTACTAATTTTTTGGTGTTTTTCTGATAACTTTCATATTTGGGTGAATAATGAAAAATAATATATTTTAAGGGAAAACAGCCTTTTTAATCTAAATAATTTATAGTGGTAAATTATACATTTTTATGGTTTTGAAGTATAAATATATTATATTTTTACCATTTAATCCAATGCCAGTCATTGCATGTAATTTCACATTAAAATTGAACATAAAAAAGTGTCAATCTTTTGATAGTTATTATTTATTACAAACACGCTTTTTCGTTTTGACAACAGGAATTTATTTTATATTAATAAATTAGAATTATATGTTTTTAATTTGGTAAAATAAAATTCATTTTTGAATTCAGAATATCAAAATTATCTTAGAGTGAAATTTTGGTATTTTTCTGAAAACATTCAATTTTTGACGAATAGTGAAAACCACTGCGTTATTGGTTAAAACTGACTTTTTATATCAATAATTATTTATTTTATGTAAATTTATTTTTGGAAAAAAATAGGTAAACAATACCTATATATGTTCAATGTAATTATTTTGAGTCATTTTATAATAAGTTTAGATATATAAAAATTGTATTGAAATTTTACCATCTTTTACAAACCTTTTAGGAGCATTTGAAAATTTGCATAAAATATAATTTTACTACTTCTGTGAGTAGAATTTCAAAAATCCTACAGACATAGTTAACCTCAGTAAGTAATATTTTGTTCAATAGGATAAAAATAATTTTTGGTGAATAGTATATTTTGACTTTTATTTACCACGGTTAAAAGTAATTAGGGTAATTACGGGTAACAATGATATTATAATTACCCTAACACATGTCCTAATTCTATTGGATAAGTGTAATTAGACCAAAAAAAACTTATTAATAAAATATGATCCTTTATGTCCACTCAAATTATATTAGGAAATTTATTATTATTTAATTTAAAGAAGAGTTAAAATTGTTAAATTCATGTTTTCATAACTACAACATTTTTAATATAGGGTCATAAATATGATAAATTAGACTATAAATATTCATTATAATAATAAAAATATTTTATATAGAATGTTACATTAATTATAATTTTTAGACATTGTATAGTTAAATTAATTGACGACACAATGATGATGTAGTAATTACCTTCTCAATAAAAAATTAAAATAGTTGACATTATAAATACCCAAATAAATTTAATTTGATACTTATGATGAATTGCACTAATTTTATAGGTTAATATGACATATTATGTTTGATTAAATAAATTATGTTTGAATTAATCATGTTGTTGTGATTTTAACAAAAAACAAATACAAAATAGTGTCAAAATTGAAATAAAATTGTTTTTAAGACAAGTATTATATTATGGATTGATATAATATTCCTAAAAATATAAGGTTCCACCAAAGGGCTTAAATAACATTAAATATGTTATTAATGAACCACTTGAGGTTTTCTGGTATGTTTAGAGTATGTTTATTAACCATATAGTGTAATAATACAAGAAGACATGGTAAAAGTTAAACTATTTATCTATGAGTTAAATCTAAAAGATAAAGTCAAAATTGTAACATAAATTTTTCTAAAACCTATTTTATGAGAGTATTTGGACCCATAACCTCCTAATTATAGAATTAAATTAATTTTGATCCATTATAAACCTAATATGATAGTATAATAACTTAATAATTTAATCTTTTCCTAAAGTGCCCCTCACCCTCTTAGAAAAGGGCACTCCCATTCTCTCAAATCCACACCTCCGAAGAAATTTGTATCCACCAAAACCTAAAACAATCCTCTCAACTGTCCTCCCTTAGTCCTAGAGTCCAGTCTGTAGTCATAAATCCATCTTATGGAGCCCTTTTGATCAAATCAAAAGGAAGAACCTGAAGAAGAGGTAAATATTTCATCACCACTTTCAAGTTCTTTTTCCATCCACTTCTTCTTTCCTTATGGTTTCAATTATAAAATAATAACTCCAGTATATTTTATATACTGTGATGTTATTATAAAAATATTACAACCATATTCATTAGTCTTCCATAATATTAATGACAAAGTCACCATATGTGGGTTTGTATGGCTTACCGTCTCCACGTCGTGGTGTAGTTTTTTATTCAAACACTTCATCATTTGGATGGGAATAATAAAGAGTATAAATGATTTAAATAATAAATATAACATGATAATGATTCTGTATAAATGATATACCATCCAATTATATACAATTTTAATATCAAAAGAATGATATTGTCGCTCGTGCGTACGTACGGATTACCGTCTCCACAACGCGATGAGATTCATTTCCACATTCACCATTCAACGATGACTATAGAATACATATTTTTAATAATTATGTAATATATGAAATAATAATGCTACTGGGAATATATATATATATATATCAGTATTTAAATTTATCTCATTCATTTACTTCCATTCAATATGATATGAAAACAGAAATAGCATTTATGCGTACATACAACCTGTCGTCTCTATAAACGGCGTTTTCCATTTCATATATATATATATATATATATATTATACATATTTATATTCTAAATATATATTATATATAAATAATTTTTTACATTCTGGATGTATTTACTTCATGATATAAATGATATGTTCATTAATAACAAGTTGAAACATGTACGATAAAGAAATCCATTATTACCTGAGATGTTAATTTAACATGGAAATAATTATTAAATGGGTAGTATAATTTCATAAATGAATCATGTATGATATAATAAATATGAATATGGTTCTGGTATAATTTAATAACATTCTATGGTCATTAGACAAAAGGTAAAATGTACCCTCGACCAAAGGAAAGTGTAAGGTAAGGGTAAATTCCTTAATCTCATTATTATCTGAGATTTTTTTTGTGTAAGTATTTACTGGAAAATTTTTATCATCCATGTCAATTTTACATTAAAATGATTCCAAAGTGAATATTTTATGTATTTTTGAATGTTATGATTTATCAAGATCAGAATTTTAAAAGTTTTAATGATTTTTCGTTGTAAATCCTTTTAATTAATGTCCATGTTTTCAAAATAGTGTTAAGTATTTATTTAGTATGGACATTATTTTTTTGAAATAATAATTATTTTCAAAAGATTAAAAATGGTATGAGACACATTTATTTAAAAATATCTTTAAAATGACTTCATTTATAAATGCGTTACATTTAAATGATTTAAAAAAATGGTATTTTTCTCCATGGTTTTTAATGATTATTTTCAACTATGTCAACATACTTTTTGGATATTATTCTTGATTGAGGTTGATTTATTATAAATGAAATATTTAATATTGTATTTAATGAGATGTGATATGTTTGACTGTGAATGTGATATTTTTATACCATTCATTGTTTATGGTTAATGTATTGTCATTTCATACGCTGGTTTTAATATGAATGTTTATGTTATGTTTCAACATATTCATATGAGGAATGCAATGGACATAGTAAGTGATGTGTGGAGCCCGCTATAGCTCTTCAATGCATCGGTAGGTCTCATGAGAAAAACTAGTGTCTTGGAACAAGGCCTTGAAAAAAAATTTCTTTGTAGTCTTCGCACGGGGCCTTGACTATGTGCTATTGATTTCTGGCATTAGGCATTCCCTCATTATTAAATTAGTTATTACATGTGATTATTCGACTAGAATATTATCAATGTGAATGTTTATATGGTAATTTTTGATTTATTTTTTCCATATTATGTTCATGTTTATGTTAAAAATGCTTTTGTTTTTATCACATGCCATGCCTTAAAAATTTATGGCTTCCGCCAAATTATTTACCTTTACTATGCATCTAAGCTCACCCCTTTCTTATGTTTTATCTTCCCAGGATTCCAATAAGTGTATTATGATTGATATGCATGGTTAAGATAAAGGGAATAATTGAATTATGAAAGAACTATCTATGGTGTGTTTTATGTTTGAAATTGTAATGTAAGGATAATGTATGTAATCTATTTTCCAAAACTGCTAAACTAATCAGTCCTTTGGGACTTGATTACTTGTTATCAGGCCAATGTTTTAAAATAATGCATCGGCTCTGGGTAACTGGAGTCGGGGAATTACAGTTGGTATCAGAGGAAGTTTAACATTAACCTTGGAAACTAGGATTAGTTAAACATTGATTAAAGCACACTACCCTAAGATAGATTTGAATATTAGTATAGAAGAACTTCCTAGAATTTTGATAATTTAGACATTTTGTGAGTTTTCCAAGAAAATAAATCTTTGTATAATATGAGAAGGTAAAGGTGGATCTGACATAGATGTACCTAGTGGTAAAACAGAAAAATACCTCATTGAGCTAGACTTGAATGGGAACTGGTGCACGACAACGGGCCTTGTTGCATTCTTGGTTATGACAATCCTGGGGGATATACTTATGATAATTCTCATCTTATTTACAAATAATTATGAAGGATTTATGGGTATATACCTTCTCAAAGAAAGTATTTTTATGATTATGGATTATATCCATAAAATTTTCAATTTACAATAGGTATTTTACATGTTTGGAATTATGAATTGTGATTCATAAACTAACCTAGTGGATGCAATTGATTAGAAATAGTGCCCAGTATATGGAATAGGACCTCCAAAAACACACATGATCCCAAGATTAAGATATATCATATCATTGATGGGGTTAATCCAAAATTTAGAAAGAAAATAGTCTCCCATGTATTATCATCATATAAATAAATAGTATCATGTCTTAATAAGATAAGTAAAAAAATTCTTGAGTCCTTTGGCTTTGAAGGGAAGCCGAAGAAGAAAAAGATGATAGAGGGAAAGATAGATTAGGGAAAGAATAAATTTACCCGATGCGATAAATGTGGAAATAATCACCTTGGTAAATTTTTAAATGGAATCAAAGTTTGTTATATGTGTGGAGGAAACGGACATCATGTATGTGATTTCAAGGGTAAGGAAAAGGTTTCAAATATAAAATGGTTCATCTACAAGGCGTTGGGACACTACGTGAATCAATTTCTCATTAATCAGAGTATACTGCAAATGATGCCAATGGATAATAATAACGTTATGATGCTACCTTAGATGAAGAGGAATTACTATTGTTCTTATGTTGTTATTATAGAATTATTTCATTTGAGTATTGTATCAACAATATATTGGTTATATGAATTATGGAGATAAATAAGGATTGTACTAAAGTACTATTTTATTGAGGATTTGAGATTATATGGTCCTAAGAAAAGTGAATTAATAGTAAGATACACTTTTTGGAAAATTACATGGTTCAAGGAAAAGTAATCCTTAATATTGTACTCATAATGAGGTAGTGATTTTGGAATATGAGATGGTTGATTTGGATAAATTATATAGGATATTATTGACTTCCTTAGAACTGATTAATAGTTTTTTTATTTCATCATTGTTGGAATATTAAATTTTTTTGAATATAAGTAATATATATTGGTATTATATAAAGGATAAGAGAACATGAATGTATTAAATAAGGTTTTATGGTAATTTTAGGTGTGACCATGTTTTAAAATAATACATGATGAAGGGGTTCACATGTTATTATGTGGAAAAAAGATCTTTATTGTGTTTAAAATACTTATATGTTTTGGACTGTGAGTTTGGAAAAAAGTATTTTGGATAAGTCTAATAGTTAGAATGGATTGTGTTTGAAATTGGATACTATTGTTAAGGTTATTTTTGTATTGTTATAAAAATGAAAACACATATACCTTGTGACAATCTGTCGTG
Organism: Viscum album; assembly: GCA_963277665.1. Lineage (NCBI taxonomy): Eukaryota > Viridiplantae > Streptophyta > Magnoliopsida > Santalales > Viscaceae > Viscum > Viscum album. The sequence goes on along the minus strand of OY728166.1, from coordinate 73,396,262 downwards.
TTAGACAATGCTGTGGGAATAAAACCCACAACCATAGTGTGATTGGGATTTATCGCCTACCACTGGACTACGTGAACTCTCTGGATTGTATAATCTAGTTTTCATTAAAAGGTCTGAAAGGTGAATTATAAATTAATTATTTTTCTAACCCCATACGATTAGGATAAAGAGAATATTTTTTTGAAATTTGTTTGAGTGAAAGATGATTTTGTGGTAGAAATTAGTTGAAGGAAGAAAATATACTTTTCATGTATATATATATATATATATTTATATGTAATTTTCATTCCTCTTATTATATGGGTAAATTAATTCTTAAACTTTAGGGAAGGTATCTTAAAACCAAAAATGTGTTATCCTAATACCTTATGTTTTGTTGAACTGATGGTATTTTAAATCATCATAGATTGATGAATTTGAGGCCCTCAATTTTACACTTGTTTGTGATTGATGGCCTCAATCACTCCCTATAAATATTTTTTCTTTTCCTCAAATTATGTGTCTTTAATTTTCACCAACGTTCTCTTAATCGAGATCATAATTTCGTGGTTGTCCTTTCATTTCCCTTTTCATCTTATTAAAATGAAATTTTATTAACCCAATTTTTTATGTGGGTTTTCTGAAAAAGGAATTTTATATTTTCAACCATTTACTTTCAAAGAACAATTTAAAATTGAGAGGACACAATTGTTTTAAGGAGTTAAGAATGTAACACACGAAGATTTCATAATACATTATTTATTCAAAGTAATTAAATAACTTTCTCTACATGCTACACCGAGTTCAAGTGCACCATGACTAACCAAACAATCCATTCAAAAGCGGTTATGAATATTATTAACTTAATTTTGAACTGTATATAATCCTTATAATTTTAGAATCCATATTATGAGTTTCTTAGACATAATATAAGAAAAAATTCATTTTTTCAGATAAAAGAAGTATTCTTTTAAAAAATGAAATTTTACCACCTTTTAATGGAGAAACCTTTTTAAATATAATATTTGATACCTTTATATATTAAATTTGACAAATTAAACTTATTCTTTATAATCAAGACATAATAATTTTGTATTAATAAATTTTTCCTGTTTTTCTGATAACTTTCATATTTGGGTGAATAGTGAAAATACTATATTTTAACTGAAATTTTTTTTAATCAAAATAATTTTTAGTGTTAAATTATAAATTATAATTGTTTGGAAGTATAAATAGATTATATTTTTACCATTTAATCCAATACTGGTCATTTCATGTAATTTCACATTAAAATTCAATATAAACAAGTGTCAATCGTTTGATAGTTATTATTTCTTAAAAATATGCCTTTTGGTTTTGACAACAGGAATTAATTTTATATGAATAAATGCAATTTCTATATTCTTAATTTGGTAAAATATATATCATTATTGAATTTAGAATATCAAAATTAGCTTAGGGTGAAATTTTTGTATTTTTCTAAAAACATTCAATTTTTGACTAATAGTGAAAAACAACGCGTTATTGGTTAAAACCAACTTTTTATATAAATAATTATTTATTTTATTTAAATTTATTTTAGGTCAAAATAGATACATAATACCTATATAATTTCAATTTAATTCATTGGTGTCATTTTATAAAAATTCTAGATATATAAAAATTTTATTGAACTTTTACCGTCTTTTACCAACCTTCTAGGAGCATTTGAAAATTTGAATAAAACATAATTTTTCCTATTCTGTGAGTGTAATTTCAAAAATCTGAGAGATAAAGTTAACAATATTAAATAAAATGTGGTTTAATAAGATGAAAATAATTTTTGGTGAATATTAACTTTTGACTTTTATTACCACGGTTAAAAGTAAATAGGGTAATTAAGGGTAAAAATGATATTATAATTACCCTAACTAATGTCCTCATTCTATTGGATACGTATAATTCGACTAAAAATAGCCTTATTAAAAAAATATGATCTTTTAGTTCCACAAGGATTAGATTAGGACATTTATTATTATTTAATTTAAAGAAGAGTTAAAAGTGTTAAATTCAAGTTTTCATAACTAATAAATTTTTAATATAGGTTTATACATAAGATAAGTTCAACTATAAATATTTAATACAAATAAGAAAATATTTATTAAATAATAGTATTTTATTTATAAATTTTATACATTAAATAATTTAATTTATTTATGACACAATGATGATGCAGTAATTACCTTATTAATAAAATATTAAAATAATTTATATTATAAATACCCAAATAAATGTAATCTGAGCCTTTTTTTGAATTAAACTAATTTTATAGGTTAATATTAAATGTTAGGTTTGATTTAATAAATATTTTTCGTAGTAATAAAGTTGTTATGATTTAAAGAAAACATATACCAAATAGTGTCAAAATTGACATAAAATTGTTTATAAAACAAATACTGTATTATTGGTTGATATAATATTTATAAAAAATCTAAGGTTCGGAAAAAGGTCTTAAATATTATTATATATGTCATTAATAAACCACATGGGGATCTCTTGGAAGTTTAGAGTATGTTTATTAACCATGTTGTGTAAGAATATAAGAAGACATAGAAAAGTTAAACTATTTATCTTAGAGATAAATCTAAAAGATAAGGTTAAAATTGTAAACTAAACATGTATCAAACCTATTGGTTGAGAGGATTCAGACCCATAACCACCTAATTATCTAATTAAATTCATTTTGGGCCATTATAAAACGAATATAATTGTATAATAAATAATACTTTGATTTTTTCCTAAAGTTCCCCTCACCCATATTATAAAAGATCACTTCCCCTTCTCTCAAATTCACACCTCCAAAGACATTTAGATCGGCCAACCCCTGACTGAATATCATTAAAACTGTCCTCACTTCATCCTCGTGGTCTTCCTTTAGTCATAAAGCCAACTTAATTATCCCTTTTGATCAAATCAAAAGGAAGAACCCGAAGAAGAGGTAAATATTTCACCACCTCTTTCATGTTCTTTTCTTCTTCCACTTCTTCTTTCCTTGTTTTTTCCATTAAAAAATAATAACTCTAGTATATTCTATATAATTTGATGTTATTATAAAAATGGTTTAAACATATTCATTATTCCCTCCATCATATTAATGAAAACGTCACCATACGTGCGTATGTACAGCTTACCGTCTCCACGTCGTGGTGTAGTTTGTTATTCAAACACTTGAACATTTGGATGGGTATAATAATGAGTATAAATGATTTAAATAATGCATATATCATTGTAATAATTTTTTATATATGATATAATATCCAATTATATATGAGATTAATATCAAAATACTGATATTATCGCTCGTGCGTACGTACGGATTACCATCTCCACAACACGATGAGATTCATTTCCACATTCACTGTTCAAAAATGATTATAAAATACATATTATTAATAATATTTTAATATATAAAATAATAATTCTAATGGGAATATATAAATATATATGTGTACATATATATATTTATTTCCATTTATACTATTCACTTACTTCCATTCAATAAGATATGAAAACAAAAATAGAGTTTATGTGTACGTATGACCTATCATCTCCATAAACTGTGTTTTACATTTCATATATGTATCTATAATACATATTTATATACTAAATATATATTATATATAAATAATTTTTTACATTTTGGAATTATTTAAATCATGATCTAAATGATACGATCAAGAATAACAAGTTAAAACACGTATGATAAAGAAATCCATTGTTACCCAAAATGTTAATTTAACATGAAATCATTAATAAATGGGTACTATAAAGTCATAAATGAATCATGTATGATATAATAAATATGAATATGGTTCTGGTATCATTTAATAACATAACAAGGTCATTATACAAGAGGTTAAACGTACCCTCGACCAATGGAAAGGTCAAGGTAAGGGTTAATTTCTCAATCTCATTGGTATCCGAGATTGTTAATGTGTAAGTATATAATGGGAAATTTTTATCATCTAAGTGAATTTTTCAAAAAAATGAATTCAAAATGAATATTATAAATATTTTTGAAAGCAACACATTATCAAGATCATAATTATAAATGTTTTAAGGATTTATCTTTCTCAATATTTTTAATTAATGTCCATGTTTTCTAAATAGTTTTAAGTATTTATTTATATGTACATGAATGTTTTGAAATAATAATTACTTTCAAACATTTTAAAATGGTTTGGCACACATTTATTCAAAATATATCTTTTCAATGAATTCATTTATAAATTTGTTACATTTAAATGATTTCACCAAAAGGATATTTTTCTCAATGGTTTTTAATGATTATTTTCAACTATGTCAACATAATTTTTGGATATTATTCTTAGTTGAGGATGATTTATTATAAATAATGTCTTCAATATTGTATTTGATGTGCTATGATACGTTTGACTAGGAATGTTCTATTTTTATACCATTCATGTTTTAGGGTTAATTTATTGTCATTTCGTATGTTGGTTTTAATAAAAATGTTTATGTTATGTTTCAACATTTTTATATGAGGAATGCAGTGGACATAGTAAGTAACAGGTGGAGCCTGCTATATCTCATCAATGCATTGGTAGGTCTTAGGATCCAAACTAGTGTCTTGTCACAGGGCCTTTACAAAAATTTTATTTGTAGTCTTGGCATGAGTCCTGGACTATGTCGTAATGATGTCTGACATTTGGTATTCCTTCATTATGAAATTAGTTATTACATGCGATTATTCGACTAGTAGAATATCAATGTGCATGTTTATATGGAAATGTTCGATTTATTTTTTCAATATTATGTTCATGTTTATATTTAAAAATTCTCTTGTTTTTATCACACATATTTCCTTAAATGTTTATAGATTCCGCTAAATTATTTACCCTTACTGGGCATCTAATCTCACCCCTTTCTTATGTTTTATTTTCCTAGGATTCCAGAAGTGTACCATGATTGATATGAAGGTTTAAGATAAAGGGAATAATTAAAATCTCAAATAACTATCAATTCATTGCTGTATGATTGAAAGTGTAATGTAAAGTTAATGTATGTGTTCTATTTTCGAAGACTGATAATCTAATCAGTTCTTCAGGACTTGATTCCTTATAGTCATGCCAATGCATTAAAATAACTCACCGACTCTGGGTAACTGGGTTTGGGGCATTACCGAATAACTTTTTAAAAATAATGGGGTTTCACATAAAACATCAACTGTATATCACTCCCAAAAAGGGCACTTATGAACATTAGAATAGGGAAGTGAAAATATTTCTTGAGAGAATTGTAAATTCCACTTGAAAAGACTGGCATGAAAGACTTGGTAAAGCACATTTGGCTTCTCAAACTACCTATAGAACACCCATTGAGATGTCTACTTTTTGGATTATTTTTTTATAAATCATGTCATTAGACATTTGAAATCCAACAAAAGTAATTTTGAGCTCTAAAAACATGTAATTTTTATTTTGAAAATTTTGGTGAAGAAATATTGTTTCAATTGGATAAATTGGAGGAGCTTAGACTTGATTCCTGTGAGAATTAAAATATATAAAAATAAAAGGATAAAGTACTACATGACAAACACATCCTATGAAAGTTATTCCATGAAGGTGAAAACGTATTTCTCTTCAACTCTCGATTTCAGATTCACCAAGGTACACTTAATTCTCGTTGGGAAGGTCCTTTTATTATTTCTCTTTTGTACCAATTTGGTGTAGTGCAAGTCCAAGACCCCTCTTCCAAAATGATATTCGTGGTTAATGTAAATCTATTAATGCATCACCATGAGAAGACACACATCCCAATAACCACCTCAAATTCCATCAGATCCAAAACATCCATCGACACACCACTAGATGGAGATGACAACCCATGAAATCTAATACAGGGGGAACCCCTTTCCCTTTAACTCTCTCTCTCTCTCTATATATATCTTCCTCTCTTTCCAACTTTCTTCTTATTCCCCTATTTTTCATGTTTTATGAAATTACTCATCTTAGTTTTTATTTACTCATTGGTGTGGCAGTGTCTTTATAAAAAAACTAAAAAAACCTAAAAAACAAAAAAACCATATTAAAAACCACTTAAAACAATATGGAAAATCAAGAGTAATGATTACTCACCATAGAATTTTGAAATTTTTTCTAAACATTTTGGGGAGTAAAAATTCATGGATTCATCTAAAAAATCATTTTTTTCATCATATAGTTCGATAAAGAATATTGTGTCAATACCAACATATTTTTAATTCTCAGTTTTATATTTTGAATATTATTTTCTCCAACAGTGAGGAACAAAATTAGCATTAATTCCAAGGTCACATATGACCATCTATTCGTTTTGTAAATTATTCAACCTTATTTGTGAATCTTTAGTTTGTGGACCTTTAAAATAAATTTCTTACTTTGGTGCTCTTGAATATGATAAAGGAATTTTCTACACCTCATGAGAATCACAATATCCAAATATCCTCCCATTTTCCTTATAATTATCCTCCTTTTGAAATCCAATTGGGGCCTATGAAATCCTTTTATTTTACAGCCACATTATAAACCCAATACCTTATACCACCGATCATCAAATTGGATTTACATTTCATTATATATTGAAATTTATGTGTGTGGGGGATTGATTTAATTTTGGGAACTGTTTTATTGATTTTCAGTGGGTTATCATATGCATGAGGTAAATCATCAATTTTAGTGTGTGGGGGGGGGTGTTTTCATTAAGTGAGTTTTGGGAATGTATATATTCTTATGGAATTTTGTCCAAATTTTATTGAAAACTATTCAAAAAAAACAATAAAAACACAAAAAAAGAATGGATTTTGTTTTGGGTGGTTCAAAAATCACCCTTCCTCAACCTTTGATCTTGATATAACTATTACAATTAGTGTCATGAGGAGATAAATCATGGCTTTATATATGAGTGTGAGATATTTTTCAAGTCAAATTTTGAAAAAATGAAAAAAATGAAAAGAAAAAAACATGAATTATATATTCTTTTGTCATTGGGAGAAATTTTGTGTTTTGTAAATATTCCATATTCTTATTCCCTTGAAAATTTCTTACAATTTTGTGTATTTATTCAAATAATTATTCCCTTTTAAATATGTGTTTCCATTTCTTTCCATGATTTATTTCAAGAATATTGTGCATTTCTTTCTTCCATGTAAGTTTTTTACCCATTTTATACTATTTTGAATACTGAATTCCTACCATACTATAGCCACTAAAAACCCCATTCATAATACCTCATGATTCATGGGCACACTAGGATAGTGAATTGAAGTTGAGATATCTTTCAAACTCTATTATTTTCAATTTTGGTTGGTGAATGAGTGAACCTCCATAAATAATTTTTATCATCTTGATTAGAGTAAGTTTCAAGTGCCCACATTTTTTATTTCTAAATTTTTTCATTTAAAAAGAGTTATTTTTGAAACATTATTTCTGTAAAAATTGGAAGTGGAATTCAATATGTATAAGTGAAATAGTCTAAACATCTCTTGAGTGGGGAAATTATTTTTAATATTTGATGGTGACTGATAATAATTTTGTAATGTTTTTATATATTTTTCACATGAGGACATGCACAAGACTAAGTGTGGGGGAGTTGATGTTATTCATTTATTAAAAAACATTATTTACTCTATTTACATATTTTCAATGAAAAGTGAATAATTGGTGTGAAATACTCATTGTATAATATTTAATGTATTTTTTGAGAATTATTTTAATTAATCAAATCAATTCAGATTACTATTTTAATTATAACACTCACCTTATGTATAGAAATTGAATTATTATTTTTGATGGTTATATACTAAAATTAAAACATTTCATTAGAAGGGGCCTTTGTACAAAATATCTATTTTTAGGTTCATCTGGTCCACAAAAGAAGTCCCAATGAGTTTGTGGTGAAACCTGACCAGCTATAAATATTTAAATACTAGGTTCAATCCAAAAGTCCAAATTTCTTTATTATCCTCCATTACCAAGGGGACAATATAAGGAGTGATGGATAAAAATTTCAGGGCCCAAACCCAACAACAAGGGGCCCAAATGATTCTGTGAAGTCCCGCCCAGCATTCTGACTGGGAATTAAAATCAGGAAAATATTCTTGAATTTTCTCCGGATCTACTAATCAAATCAAGATGGGACTTTTCATTGTCAAAGTAAAAATATTTTTGGAAAACATGATTGATGAAATTACTTTTATTTGAGGGATTCATCCTATTCATAAATCAATCACATTTCATCCTTCCAAAAAGTGATGTTAAAATGGAATGGTGAAAACTATTTAGTAAAATATCTATATATTTGGATAAAAAGGACCAATGTACGCCAAAATTTGGGGGGATGATAGTAAACATCATTATGTACAACTTGGAAGAAGATAATATCTCTATATTCAGCTATCTACATGAAAAAATTGGCGATGGAAATGGAGAGGCATATTTGTAATGCAAACAGTCCACCTTCATGGGCTATAAATAAAACAACTTCTTCTCCGAGTATGTGTTGGAATTTTAGATCAAATGAGGATAGGTTGGAATGACCAAGTATCAGCCAAAGGCCTGGAAGGATTATCCATAATCATGTTTTTAATTGATAAACAATTCCTCATTGCTTCCTTTAATTTTCTTTTGTACTCTTATCCGTTTAAAATCGTGTAAGGGTTTGTTTTTGTAAATCTATTTTAATGAATTTATCTTCTTCTTAATCAATTATTCTCATCCCCTATCTCTTAAATAATATTAATGGACTAAAAATAGTTTATATATGGATTAACCCACTTCCCAAATTTTTCATTCTCATCCAATATAATGTCAATATTTAATTCCCTTCACTGTTTGTGTGTGTGTGTTTTAGTGCACAACCCTTTTCTTAACCTTTTTATTTTTCATCACTTATGGATTCATCATCATAAAATTATAACAAGATTATTAACCACACAAATGGATGAGTAAATCATTCATTTGGGTGATTCGTAATTCAGGGATACTAAGTTATTGAGGGCCTTTGCCGAATGAATATTTTTTAAATTATTATTGTGTAAGGTGAACATAATATGTCACGGATAAATGGCAGTTTTTGTTTATCATGTAGATAGCATGGATTACTGGAACAAATAATACACTGCCATAAACAAGTTATGGTAATTATTATAACCCTATGTTAAAATAAGGCTTTGAATAAAGCTTTAACACTTGGGAATTTTGATCAAAGTCATCTTGAAAAGAGGGTATTAATTTAATGAAATATAATGAAAAGATCATGGATATCATAATCTAAAATGACAAATAATGAACTGACCCTAATAATTATCAGTTTTTTAAATCATAGATCATCAATGAATGGTTTAATAAGCTCTGAAAACAAACACCCCCAATAAAAATACAATCAAATAAAAACAATATACTATTAAAAGGTATGATCGCAGAGGATTAGACCAGAGTGCTTCTATACCCATTAGCAGAGCACAAGAACCTGGAATGGTCGATAAGAGACAATCGGCCATGTTTTTAATCAATTTATGAATCAAGGAGTTATTTCATGATTTTCCCATCAAATGAAAACATTAAATAGTGGGAGGGAAATTTTGGTCAGTGAAAATTCCGAGCATACCAACATTCTTACTCAATGCACATGAATACCCAGATTAACAAATCTTGAGATATAGAAGATCCGAAAAGTAGTCAATTTCACAACATCTGATACTTGGGGAGTGATGAGAGTGGCATAATGATAAAGGATAACTGTTGACCATATTTGAAACACAACATCCATATTGTGTTAGCTAGGAATGGGAATAAAAAAATGAGGATTGACCACTGACCATAGTCACTACGGGAGACCTATATCATATTACCATTCAAAATCCTCCAGGGGGTTGGACCAAAGTGGTAGTTAAGCCCTAAGGTCAAGCATTTATACCACTCAGGTGTCCTTTCGTATGTGAGAGATGATGGAGACTCGGACAAAGGGATGCGTGAAGTGTTGGCATTACCCATGCAGTTTAAGGATCATGTAGTATAGACTAATGTATGAAAAGGTATCTCAATGGGGATGTGTATGGAATGGAAAAGTATCCCAATGTGAATGGGGGCCAAAAGTGGCCTTTTTGTACACCGAAATCCAAAGAGGGGACTTGGGAAAAATGGATAGAAAATATCAAGGGACCTGGGGATGGACACGAAGACTTGGTGTCTAAGCATTCCTATGTATACCATAAGGATTCGAATCAATCTATACATAGTTATATGATTTCATGGAGTTTAAAGTCATCCATTAAGAACATATAGTGAAAGAAATGTATTCCTATGGGAGGCACTTGGCACGGATATTGAAAACCAATGGTTAATGAGGACCAAAGAGGTCCACATCACAAAACATACTCCCAAAAGAAAACTTTGAAAAAGAGACTGGAGATGGATAAATTTGGGGCTGTACTTGAAGTCAAAATGTCTAGAAATTATTACATATCCCAAAATGATGGGAATGAACCCATTCATAGTTCTAGAATTTCATTCAATTTAAATTCATGCAAATTGATGTGGAATTCCAACAAAAGTTTTTGTCATGACAGTAAGAAAAATTGTGGATGATGCCTCAAATAGAATGTACACAGCATCGTAAGACATTCCTAATGTGAATAAGGACCAAAAAACTCCATTCCACACCATTCAATACTCCCTAGGGGGGACTTAGGCCAAGGGGCTAGAAAAAGATATTTTAGCAAAGTGCCATGTAGTTTTATGTCATGGGGTAATGAAGCGATACAATTTTAAGGTCATGGAACTCAAACCATGGGATATGGATGAAAGGTCAAAAAAGGTCAAGGGACCTAGGCTAGACCTAAATATTAAATGTATGGGCATTCCTAGATATCTCATAAGGATAGTAATAAATCCATACATAATTCTAGAATGTCGTGTATTTTAATGTCATGAGGTATGGATGTAGAGTGATAAGGATACAGTTTTAAAGAGAATATGCCTGGAACTATAAAGAATACCAGACATTAATGAGGATAAAAGAAGTCCACACCACACTGTGCACAGTCCCAAGGAGGAACCTCAGGCTGAAGGGCTAGAAAAAACCATGATACTTGGGGCTGGACCCAATTAAAATATTTTTTTGTAGATGCTATGTATCATGCGAGGGTAGAAATCAAGACACATTTATTCCATGTAGTTTCATGATTTTTAACGTCATGTGGTAATGATTAAAATATATTAGTTTATGGTTGTAGAGATTGAACCCTAGATACCCAGTTTAATGTTGTGTGCATGGGACAAGAGGGATGAAAATTGTGAATGACCTCACCTGATATTTGTTGCCCCAAAGAGATAGAGATAATGGTAGAGGATTACAACATACTATGTTCACAACATAGATGGAATATCGTGTGAATTGGAGTGGGAAAAAATAATTTAACATCGACCACTAACCATATTCACAACATGAGACTTATATCAAATTTTTATTTGATATCCTCCAGGATATTGGCCCAAATATGTAGGTGATCCATAGGTGGCATGAGGCTAGACATCTAGGGGGTCCATTCGGATGTGAAATGTGTTTAAGCTCCAAATAAAGGTCACACATTAAGAATGGATGTACTCGTGAAGTTTAACATCTTGTAGTAAGGACGAGCGAGATCTTATTTTAAGGAAACAGAGCTCGGACCATAGGGTAGGGAAAAAGTGGCCAGAATGGTCAATGGTCCTAGGGATGGACCCAAGGAGAAATTCCTAGGTATTTTTACAAATCCCATAATGATGAAAAACAAGCCACACATAGTTCTTAAATTTCGTTCTTTTTAACGTCATGCAGTGAGGATGATGAAGGAGGGGGAGATCTTTAATGAGGATAAATGAGATGGTAGTTGGAAACTCTATGTGAATGTGGACCATAAAAGTCCCATCATGTCACATTAATACAGTAGATATCTCATTCCTAAAGGAAAAAAAGGAAGATGAACTAGGGGCTAGACCAGAAGAAAAAGTGCCCAAGTGTTCCAACATATCCTAAGATGGAAGGAATCAAGACACACATAGTTATTGAAATCAATGCAATTTAATGTCATGTGGTGAGGACCAAGATGAGCAGTTTACTACCATTTAGGATGAGTGAGATCTTATTTTAAGGTAATAGATCATGGACCATTTTTAATTTTATTGTCTTGTTGGACTAGTGTTGTTTAATGTCATGCAGGACATGTGAGATATTAGGTGATGTATAATAGGTGAATCAAGGCATTGGTGGGAGGATTAATATGATCATTGTCCATGGTGATCATAGAATAGAAACTGTTGGGGTAAACCTTGTGGATGATATATGGCCACCCAATTTGGGTTCTATCTTTGGGGGATATCTACTGGGTATCATTGGCATTCTCAGGTCTAGTACTATGTCACCTTAAAAAATGAATGATAAAAAACCTTCTTGTTGAATGGTTTGGATATATAGTTTGGTTACATCTAAATATCATCCAAGGAAAGAAGCTTATTCTCATCAAGGGATTCCATTTCAGCCAAACTAACTTATTCTTCCTTGTATGAAGTCTGTAGATCTTAGATGGCTGTGTAGAGCAATGGTAACTGAATCATGGTGTGTAGGACCACCACTGTTTAGTACACTAAGGAATATGGGGTCACTAATGCGGAATTAGAAGTCATTTTCAAATAATACCATAGATCATTGGAGAGCTTATACAGACAACTTTTCTTGTTCTGACCATTCATATTTCTCAAGATGTAAGAGAGGGTTTTGTTGAATTCCATTATATACCCATTTTCTTGCACATGATAGCAAGTGGTAATCTTGGAATAGATATTGTACATGGAGTAAAAATTATATAGTTTGGATACCCTTAATTTCATACCATTATTGGTGAGGAAGATGCGAGGGACATTAAATCGAAATATGATATTGGTGCTCACAAAATCAATAATAGAACATGCCTTTAATTCTTTTAGCAGAATTGCCTCTACCCATAAGAAATAGAAATCCATAGTACTCATGATGACCAGCACTGAAGAGTGTTGGATGGTGGATATTTACCGGCAACATCGAGTCCCCAATCCACAAAGGGCAAAGAGTACTTTTATATGTATGGTATTTGGTGGCCGACGAAAAAAATTAGCATGGATCTGACACACATGACATATTTTAGAGAACTCAATTTAGTAATTGATTATGGTGGGCCAGAAGTATCCTAGTCTATTTATCTGGTGGAAGATCTTTAGCCCTCCCTAATATGATCTATAAGAACCAGTATGAAATTATTATATAACTTGGGGAATCTCATCTCAACTAATGAAGTGGAGGAGAACTCTATCAAACCCACTCATATAAGGGATCTTCTCAAGGTTGGGACTTATTTGGAGGGTGAAATGTACTATATGATAACAGATTTTCTCATGTTATGATATATCTGTTGGGAGATTATTGTGACGGAGGTACTCAATTAAAGGAGTTTTCCAACTAAGTGTTTCTTCAACCATAATAGGAGGACCCGAAGGTCCTGATGTGGATGCAACGACAGAAATATGGCTAACCTACTCACTATTATCATTGTCCGAAGTGACTGGAGAGATGAATCTTTGATTCCCACATGGATAATAAATTATTCTAGGATAGTATATACGTGAGATGTGGCGAGTTTGGCCAAGAAATTTGGTTGACTATTAAGTTACAAAGGAACATGTGTAATCTCTGGTAGAGAAGGGGATTGGGATATCAGTTGGCCACTGTTCTCTAGGAGGACTGGAAGATATATATTTCTTTCAATGTAGTCACCATTGATCTATTTGATAACCATCTATGATTCCCCCTTCACATGTAGGTGGGGAATATCAATCTGGAGGGCCAGATTGAAGACAATAATAAAAGCCTAATATTATGCCTCACTGTTGGTGCAGCCTTCCATAAAAAGGAATGTATAGATAATGATCGCATATGTAGGTGTTTTGAAGATGATTCTCAGTCCTACCATGTTGACTTGGGGATCATTGAGCCTTCTGCGGGTCAGGAATCATGAAACTCCACATAAGTGCATCTTCCAACAAGGCACGACTTGATCCACGAAAAGGATTTCCCCATTTGGGAATTCATGATCTAGGGGATGATTTTCTTGGGCTAGATGGGTGGAAACAATGTTTACCATATCCTTCTCTATGATGTATTTCTATCCTGATGTTGAAATGTAGAAGCATGACTTCCCACCAAGCTATATAGCATATCAACATGATGCAGTTTAGAATGTACTTCAGTGAATCCACCTAGGACACTAATTTTTTTTTATGGTACAAAAGGTAATTCCATAACCTCTACACTGCTAATACCAGAATAAGTAAACTTCACTCAATAATGTAATATATAGTCTCTGCATCGATGAGCATGAAAATGGGATAACATAAAATATTATTTGTATATTCATTGTTTTTCTAGGAGATAAGGGCACCAAGAGATAGATCTATGGAGGTGAAATAAAGTAAAACTGGATTTCAAGAGATATATGACATTAAAAAACGGTTTTAGTAGCTACTACTTGATTACCTCATAAACGGTAATACACTCTTCATCCAATTGATAATCAACACATTTCTTCCTGAGCTCAGAAAAGGCATTACACCTACAATCATGATTCATAATGAATTGTCATATATAGGCTCTGTCGCCTTGAAAACAACGTAGATCTATATGTTTTCATGAAGGAGGCATCTGGTTGATAGTCTCTATATTCTCAGTGTTGAACTTGATGCCTCTATATTTCATGACAAAGCCATGATACTTTCTAGAGGTAACCAAGATGGAACACTCATGGGGTTTATCTTCAGGTGGCGAGAAAAAAGGAATCCAAACACGTTTTCAAGATCTATAAAATGATCTCGTCACAAGAGGGATTTAACCACTAGATTATCCATGTAGAATTTCACTAGAATCCATGGAATGACTTGAATATGAGGTGTATAGAATTTTGTTAGTTGACGTTTAATTCTTCAGACCATATGGCATTACATAATAACTGAAGGTACATTGTGGTTCTTTGAAGGCATTGGACATCTCATCCTAGAGGGCCATTAATATTTGGTTATATTAAAAATACACATCCATGAAGGAGATATCTTTTAACCAATAGTTAGCGTTAATGAGTATCTCTACTGTAGTAAGGGGAAAATCAACCTTTAGGTAGTAACAATTTTGATACCAGAATTTAATGTAGACTCTGGTCTGAACAGTATTATTCTTGACATGAACAATGTTGGCTATCCATCATTGGTACTAGACCTCCAATGAAAATTTGGTTTAATGAAAATATCAATTTTGGCCTTGAAAATTGCACCATGAGAAGGGTGAATCTTCCATAGAGGTTGGATAAACCAATGATGCATTACTGGGGGACCAAGACGGTGAAAGGAAATCTGAAGATCTAGTTTTGGAATCTCATCATAGCTCTATGAATATAAATTTTGATGATTCTTCAAGAAATCTATGTATTTTTGTTGATATTCTATGGGCATAGCTGTGCTAATTATTTTCGGTATCAGATATGACTTGGAATTGAGGTTCACCAACTCCAATTCATCAGAAATGTTGAAGATAACATCCAACAATGTGGGAGGGGTATCATTCGAATTCTCTTCATATTCTGTAGTTTAGTGGATCATCAGAAAGGGAACTTCGTATAAATTGGATAATCCTGAAGGAATGTTGGAGATAGCATTATTGGTAGTCTAATCTTCATTAGAGGACCCCATTTACTATTGAAACCATGGACATAGAAGTTTTCGATCTGATTCCATCATGCCTCCGACCTATGGCTATCCACATGATGATATCAAATCAATAGTCTCACATCGGCTTGAGTCAGTTCAACTCGTCCTGAAAAAACAAGAATGTTTGGTGTATTGATGTTTCCATTGGGTGAACATACCAATAAATTATAGGAGTAAGGGGATATAGGACAACTTTATCCTCATTCATGTATGATTACGAAGTGTTCTTATGATGTACCTTATATCTAGGAACATGATTTTCAATCCTTCTAATAATGACATAGTAGTTCTCAAGTCTAGGATTGTGGCATCTAATCGATGAATTGGGAGGCCAAAGGTGTCATCAACATTTATGCATTAGTTAGAGTCCTCATTATCATGCTCAAACTTATTGGCTAGGAAATATTTTTCCATGCTCTAGTAATAATCAGCATCTATGTAGCGAGCTTCCCAATGAGAAAAAGGTGATGTGTCTCCCTAACGAATGCCCCCTAGAACATTAAGGGAGACTGATGGAATTGATGATATGATGAGGTAACTGCCACATGTAGGTGGAGAGGGGTTCTACCCATTAGTTCATTATATCCAGTGTCCTGTGAGACAACCTTAAACTCAGTGTTGGTGATCAAGCCACAAAATTGGGACATGAGAAACATCTTTCTAACCGGTGTCTGCTCTGTCCTATCATAGCCTTGGATCTTCAGGTATGAGGGACACAGATCTACATAAGATAGTCCCATCATGTGGACCATTTAGGTCGAGATGAGATTGATCCCAGAAACCATGTTGATGAGATATCAACATAAATACACACCATTGATCTATCCTATGATACAGAGTGAAAAAATGTGCCCCAATAAGAGAGAAACTTTGTCTTCTCCTAATAATGAGACAATGGTTTGAAATTACTCACGTTCAATTTCCTAATAATGCAAATATTCCATGGTTGGTACATTAGTCTCAAATTTGAGGGGGATTCATAAAATAGATTAAAGGTATAACACATATCTTCGGATAGCCAGAGATCGTTGAGAATTGATATCCTCTTAGGAATGATGGAATACTTCTTGATCATAAAACACTTCCTTTCTAGGTGCACATTTTTTCTGGCAGTTGTTTGCTCTATGGCAGGAGGTATGATAGGTGTTGTAGGTTGAATGTGTAGATTCCAGTTGGTTTTGGGAATATCTTGCTGCTCATCAGTTGAACCTTGCAAAATGACTAATGTCTGAGGGTCATTTAACTAACGACTGGCCTTGACTTTTTTTTGGGTCATATCATGATCTTGGTGACTATACCTAATTAATAAACACATACAACAGTGGGGGTGAATCTGATGAAACATTATGAGAATGTTTTGCGTGTTGAGATCTATGTTGGGCCTACCATCTAGTCTATGCGGTATGCACAGATTGGATGGATGCACTGGCCAATGCATTCTGATGATTCATGTATGCAAGGCTCTATAGATGGTGGATTTAACTGGGGATGTTAGGAGGGTCTTCTTGGCACTTTTTTTCATCGAGTACCATGTAAGGTTTCACCAGTTAGAAGACATTCATTAATTCATACTCCTGATCAACACATGAATAATCCTTTAATACATGGTGGATTCTGGTAGAAATACCCATCTCTAGGGGCATAAAATCGCCCAAACAGTGGGATTTCTTTGGCACCAGTGGATGGATTTTCATTCCCATACATTATCGGTGCTTACCCACCTTAGAAGAAGATAGATGAGAATTCGACGTAGTAGTAACAGATGGTAATACATTGCTACTAGAGGCTCGGGATGATGCCAATAGGCACAAATAATACCATGGTAATGAGAGACTACCCTATGAGCCATGCAGTAATCATACTTCTGAGATATGTGGCTAGAAATCTCTTGTTATTCATTCTTTCTATATCAATCTAGAATTTCAAACATACAAGCATCATTTTTGGGGGACAAACCCAATCTAACTATGTCATTATCAACCTAAACCTAGATACAACCTTTAAACACACAACACCTCTTGAGGGTCTTTCCAAGGAACCAGTGAAAGGGGGAATAGTTTTTTAGATCAATGATATCTACCACTTCGAGCCTCCAACATTCTGAAAATGAAGGATTAAATGATCCAAGTCACTCTGGAAATAGCTGGGTACCTAGTCCTCATTGAATTTGTAGGATTGGATTCATCAATCCGAGAATGGTGCTTTTGGGGAATGGCCCAGATGAAGGGTTGGAGGTTCCTAATGAGGAGGAATGACCTGATTATCTCACCTAGGTGGTGGAAATGCATTACATGATAGTGCCTAGGGATTCTGAGGCTGGTGATGCTGAACCTGAGGCTGAGCCTGAGGCGGTGTCCCTCAGTGAGGCTGTTGAGGTGGTTCTACTAGAAATATGTCCATGTATCTGAGGGCCTCAACCAGTGAAATAGTAGTGGTCTTAGCATTGAAAGATATTCATGCAAGAGAAGTGATATTCCATAGATGTACTTCCTTAGATTGTTATAAATCTTTTAATAGACACTATGTTTTATCAATGAAATCCTAGAATACTCCTTAGTAGTTCTGAGTGATGAGTGATGGGAAAATTTTAGTAATGAAATTTCCCACAAACATTGTTAGAAATTGCTCCTAAGCCAGTGAACTGTCAAGAATATATGTGAGGCCCTTCCACCTGGAGACAATTTCTATGACCTTCTCATCAACCTATTCTTCAACATAAATAGTTCAACAATATTTTTCTTCCTGGTGGTGGAATTGAACCACTAGATAAGCTACCTGTAAATATCCTCCCACCTATATACGGATAGATGTGTAACTAGTAGTCAAACATGGTCCCTTTCAATGTTTGTACCAAACACCAGAGTTTGGCGGGTTCCAACTGTGCTGGAGTTCCCAACATGGGTCCACATCATGAAATAAAGTGGGTTAGATTCTGTAGAAGATCACCCGTACCATTAAAATGGCAGAAGAAAGGATTCTCGAAACTCAGGGGTACCTAAATATCATCCACCCATATCTGTTATGGCTTACCATCAGGAGGGATTGTCTCATTCTAGTTTTCACGGCCATTGAGGTGAGAAATGAGAGCCAAAATTGGATCTTCTTGATGAGGATTCCTATTCTGTAAAGGATCCCGAGCCACCAATGTGTTAGAAGGCTCTTGAACTTGGTAAGTGGGCCCATAGGATTGTGGAGCGACTGATGGAATTACATGAGGATCTATCTGGAGGAATAACCAGCAGAGAGAACAATAGAGCTACTGGGGGAATAGACTTTAGATCTGGATCTGGAAGAATATTCTCCCACAATTCTAGTGGGTTTAGTGATGCATATCACTTCCTCTTTCCATACGTATCGTCATCTAACCTGTCTAATGTGGCAGGGTTGTCGAGATCATTGGAAGGAAACTCGTTGGGGGGATGTTGTACCTACCCCTCCAACCCTAGTCGAGGATTAACATAATCTAGGGTCCTTTCCATAGTACATTTTCAAGGATCTCATAAACCATCATTTTATGTTTGACAATCTATTGGTGAATTATAATTTTCTTTGTATCCTCTTCCATATTCTACAAAGAATTGCGCTAGTTGGAGTTTTTTACTTTCCCACATGTGTTTTTTCCTTTTTGGGAACCAGACCCAATGGAAATGACTCATGGAGCCTTTTGATTCCATGTGTCTACCTTTGGTGGTGAGTGAGGAATCTTACTGGGCTTACTAGGTGTTGTGCCACCTATTTTGTTGTTCATATTCCATAGATTCAGAGCCTATAACCCCTACCAGATATTTTTCGTGAATGATGATGTTTATCGTAGAAATTACCAGATCAATATCATTGATATCAATGGGTATACTAGGTTGGAATAGGACATGACTGAAATATTGGGTAGAATACTGCCCCCATCCATAGATTTGGACATATAGGGAAGCCTCATTGATAACTATGTGCAGTATGTTTAATATCTCGACACATCGTTGTTGGAGTGTCTGATGGCGATCAAACGATGCAGGGTGCTGGGTGATAGTATGTGTGACAACACAACCAGGAGGAACTATTGACCAATGTCGTCAAAGTGTTCCCATATATCGGGATAGGCTAACCATTGACAATAGATAAAGAAATACATCATACCCAATGATCAGTGAAATCACATGACCTAATCTTGAGTAAGGTATTACAAAGAATTGAATCTTGTAGTGTCAATTGGCCTAAAAATCTTGCGGAGATAATCCACAGAGTGCATGTCAAAAACAAATCTCTTCCTAGACTTGGGATCTAGCCCTTGTTTGTCCCATTATTTGACAAGGGGAAGATGAGGGACCAGTTATGAAATTGATACCGACCATTGTGGAGGAAAACTGGTCATTGGAGAATATGGTGCACGAGTTGGAAAACAGAAGCATACTAGGCCATCTCTCAAGAACTATACTAACTATATCACCAAATACCAATATAATGGAATACTGACCACTAATTATTTCATATGGGTTGTGGTCTTCGGTGATGGATGAGGTGGATGGATGCCGCCAACATGTCTGCATAACAACTCTCAGTGATCCCTTGTCGAGGTATTGAATGATCTCTGTGATGATAGGGAGGATTATACAACAAGACCCTTGATAGGATCTATATATAATTACTCATTTATGAATCTAGGGAAGTACTCAGGGATCAGAGGTATCACACATTCTATGTTGACAAATCGGATGTGTAGTGTTCCCATTATATTCATCGACTTAGTGGATGAGGGTGAGGGGTCCATAATTGAATCAAACTCCACCTCAATGTCTGAAATGTTGGTAGGTTTGATTAGGATATATATCTCCTCAATATCCTTCTTTTGGAAGTTAAAATTCTCATTCCTACCATGGTATAGTTCTTTGGGACATGACAAATCTTTGACATAGGGAGGACTTCTGTGCGGGTTGGTTCTAGACCAAGGAGGACCCCCTCTTGGAAGAACGAGGGTTCGGGTAAAACCTCTAAAAATGTCAAATGGAACTTGGGGGTGGGGAATCTATGTTTGAGAGTGCTGGAGTGGGGAGGGCCTCTACTGAAGCTGGTAAACCCATGTGGGGGACCTATATGGTGGTCGTCCGTAGCGAGGGTAGGACCTTCGTGTCAGCTAGCTCTAGTATTAGTGTTTAGAGGAGGGCCTTCATACAAATCATACTGGACATGAAGGATACCTCTTTGTTGATTGTTCAAGGGGTAGGGACGAACTCTGATTTGGTGCTTGTTGAATCAAGGATGATCTTTGCTAGATATGGTGATGATGCGAGGAGGTCCATCTTGATGATGAATAGAAATATAAGTGAAACCACCATACCTAAGATCATGGTCATGGGGAGGACCTTTGTGTTGGGTTTCAACTATATAGGGAGGACCTCCACTATGAATAACGATGGTATGGGTAGGACTTCCATACTAAATTATATTGCCATGGATCATCCCAAAATAGATTATGCTTGTGACGATGACTGGAAAAGTCAACCCATCCTACTCAAGCGGTAGTTGGGATCTCAATTTCTACCAGGATTAGATGTTCCCCTACTCTGTAGTAACAGAGAGATGATAGAACATGTTGGTGGTGTCTTGTGTCACTAAATCCATAGAATATAATGCCCCATATTGGGAATACACTTTATCTTTCACTCAATGCTGACATCAAGTCAGTCGAGCTAGCGACATCTGTGCAAGTGTATAGACCACCCACTCCTTGATCTCCAGGACTAGCTGGTAGAATTGTTGTGGCCTGATGGGAGCCCTCCTTGGAAACTCCCTATCCATGGTCGTGGCTGGGAGGACTCATACATCCCTTCCATCATCTGTGTAATTGAGTGAGTCATAAGAGTTTTCGAGGGAGAGTCTCTGGAAATGGTTGGTTATCAATGTGGAGAGCAGTGTCTCTGTATGCGGTCCTTAGGGTCGGCGGTGTCGACAGGGCACTAAGGTCTCCAAATCATGGCCTTCCATGACCCTTATCTAGATGAACCCCTCCTATTAATATCGTGAAACCTGATTATCAATCAACACCCACTTAATAAATTATGAGGGTGAGAAGGGGAATGGGTTCTCAATAGTTGTGGTCGCGGGAGTCTTCATAGAAGAGGTAAAGCCAAGAGGGATTTCTGCATTCAAATTTCCCTTGCCCCTGCATCTGGGGTGGGAGGTGATCAGTTTTCTATAGCTGTATCTTAGGTCTTGAAATGCATGAAAATTTATTAATTATCAAATATAGTAGGAAATAAATTCCCAATGTCGTATCTCCATTCAGTCTTTTATAGGTGGAGAAATGATCCATGCTGACAAAATCTCACACTGAGATGCCCAATGATCATTAACACCAAATCCTAATGTTTTTTCATGCTATGCCCACTATTTCTTTGGAATGACCTAGTGTCATATATCTGAATCTGAGGACATTCTTATCCATGAATGTCACAAATGATACTAATCACTATATCATAGAGAATAATTTCCTGTTAGGTTCACTATTTCTGTTTCTGATGCTTTTAAGACAGGGATGCATGGCATCATGGGAATGTACTGTAGATCGCGGATGGTCGCAACTGTACCCCACATTACCACTTTCCAATGGTGGGTGAAAATAATCACTTTTTAGAGACTTTTTATCCTTGATTGAAATGAGATGATGGGATGACAGTCTCTCTTTCTATGGATAAATCCTTAGAAATCATCGCATAGTCTAGGTCTCCCTTAAGATTAAGAAATTTTTCATGAATCTATTACTGGTGCCATATCTTTGTAGAAATATATTAATTGAAATACTTTTATAATTTTATTCCATAAGTTCATTACTGAATAGAAACATTCGGTCAAGAGTGTATTAGTGAGGGTTGTTACTGGCTTGTATGGGAGTTGAAACACTGGTACACCTGAATTTTGTCCTATGATAGAGATTCTCAATGGTATAAAATCACAAAGAATCCCACATAGAATGCATGTAATATTATATCAGTTAATTTTTTTGGAGGTTTTCCTCTGATTTCCATGTTTAAAATGGGGTATTTTAGGAGTTTAACATCTTGCAGAGAAAGATCAAATGATTGGAAGACTGATGAGAGTGGATAAGATAGGTACATCCCTATGAGGGGAACTTAAATGTTTACAAGATGAATGGATCAATATGCCCGAGGAGGGTGCACCCAGTATTGAATAATCCAAAAAGGTAATATTTCGCACCATTAAGGGTGATCTAGACTCCTCAAAGGGTAGATCAGAGAATGATGCGTCCCGGAAAATGGGACAATAAGGCTTACCCATGAATGGGCTTGCACGTCAAGGTGGATTTCAATATATTCTAAAAGGGTTCAAAAATCACTTAGTTCAATAGGGTGAGGCATGGAATCAAGGTGTACACAAAATAAAAAAAACTAGAGAGTATTCCATGGGCTTATGAATTATTTTCTACTCGAGTGTTGTGAAGAGAAATGTGGTGGATGGCATGATTTCACTAGGATGTGGCGGCCTAGGTAAAATATGGATGGGTATGGATGAAGTGTCGAAGGATAGAATTAATGTTAATGAAACCAATCTGAATATTTTGGTGTTGGTATTGAAAATTGGAGATGTTTCCTATGTTTCCCTGGGATAGGGAATAAAAGTCCATAGAGTTCTAGAATGGGGAGATGAGTCATCTGAGGAGTTGACTTTTGAGAATGGATGTATGGAATGGGCTCAAAAGAAGTAGAACCTATGGGTTTGGGAATGATCTTCCCAAAATAAAAAGGCTCATGGGAGATACCAATATACAGTATAAAAGATAGGCTAGAATCTTGTGGATGATTTCTACACACCTTGTTGAAAAATGGGAATGATCAAAATCCACATAGTACAAAAATAGCACATAGAATCGGGGCGTACACAATGGATAATGACCCAAGGAAATTCTTGGGTCTTATGTATGTTTAGAGGCCAATCACAAGAGGGATACTCATAGTTGGAGGATTATGGTAATGTAAGGGGATTTTTAATGGATAGTTTCTTTGGAAAATAGGACAGGTTGTTGGGGGTGTATGCAAAGGAAAACGAACTGAATGGATGGATCAAAACACCTTTGAGAGGTGGATCTGGTTGATTAGTCCCATAGAGGGAAGATGTCACAACATGAGAGCACTTCCCTATGAGGAAGCACCAGAGTTTTCTTGTGATTGATATTATACCTCAATGAGGATTTATATATACAAGAATGGGATAAAAAACCCATATAGTTCGAAGTGACGTGTATATTTTAACTCCATGCGGGATGAAGGTGAACCAACGTGAAGCAGTTAAGAGAGATGGATGATGAGGAATAATTGTTCTTGAATATCACAAAATCTTACATTGTACCTTTAATAGAATTAATGGATCAATGTACAGGTAGTTTGGTTGTGTAGGGGATGGATCTCATGTATGGTTATCAGCCCATATAGGGTGTCATGGTCAAAGCTTAATCTAAGACCATGTCTGTCCTGCTCAGCGTAATAAATTAGTGAAAAAAATATCCCAGATGATTACATGGAAAAAAGGTGTTTCAGTGAGAAATAGAGTGGGTATTACATGATTCTAGTGGACCAAAGAAGAATTAGGGGCTTATTCATGGTTATCTACCCAAGGAGAGGATGATTGGGAATTACTCTAGGAGGGAAACTCGAGAAGGTGTATTTCTATATTTGAAGGGAGTCATTCCGTTGAAGGAAAGAATAATTCCATGTCAATCATATAGGGAGAACACTATCATGGTGGGTATGGGATATGAATGGGACATCATAGGTGCACATGGAGACTAATACCAGTGGGAACAAGAAATTGGGAGGGCACCGATGGTCATCCCCTCCTCTAATCCTTTCAGATATACCACAGAAACAACAATCACATTTTAACATCATGTGTTGCGAATGTGGGGTTGCTTTCTAGTTTAACATCATGCATCTTGGATGACAAGGATTCACTCCTGACCCCTAGAATATAGATAACATGTACCAACACATTCTTGAGGGAGGGAAGGCACAAAAAATGCCGTATGTTGGTGTTTTGGAGTTTTCCATTGAGGGGCCCATGTTAGAATGACTATGTGAAGAAGAAATAGCCATTAGAATGCCTATGTGAAGAATCATAAGGTAGAAAAACCCAACCTGAACCATCACTAGTGGAACCATGAAATCACATCGTAAATCCTGCAGGGCCATACCAGAGAGGGGTTCGAAAAGAGGGATACAATACAAATATAGGCTTCGACATGATTTGGTGCTTTACGAAGAGGATGGACTGCATGATGTCCTAGTGATTTTCAAATAGGATAGTCATCATGATGAGAAGGTTCTTTGTGAAGGAAAGGCTTGTCATGAAGTAAAGGGTCTTTAGGAAGGCATGTTTTCAATGAAGTAGGGTCTCTTCTGAACAAATGAATCATTATTTGATGAGTGCTTCCTGAAGGATTAATGCTTTGAGAAACCTCATTTACCCTAAAGTGGATCCCTATTTTGTGAAAGAAATATTCCATTGCTAGGGATTCCCCCCATCGTTGTGGTTATTAATAAAATAAGGAGGAATGTTTCATAGATGCCGAGTACCTTTGGTATCCATTTTACTATTTCGTGAAGGCCATTAGAAAATTGGGAGTTCAGTTCAAAAGGAAAGAGTAATGGTAGTTTGAAGTGGGTGGTGAGACTTCTATATATAGGCGATGTAGGTTTGTGGGGATTATAGATATCATCACTGAGAAACATAAGAGCTACGAAGAGGAAGTGAAATTGTGGATCCAAGGGGCAGCACTAGATTTGGTCGGACTCACCGAAGGTACGTCGAAGGGACCATTATGAAGCTAGTCATGGAGGACAGGTGACACAAAATAATGGGGGATGCGGCCTTAGAATTCATCAAATTCAAAGAGGGTCCATCAAATCATTAATGAGATCATTGAGGATACCATCTTGTAGCAGACCATGGTATAAATGTGACCCTATAAAGGATTCATGATTCAATAGACTCATAGAGGGTCTGCTCCAAAAAATCGTGATCATAGAGGTTGGTCAGCCCTACAAAGGTATTCACAAACCTAAATTTTGGGATTTTCCATGGATCATAAATAAATATTGAGTCTATATTTCATTTGAATATTCAAAAACACTGCTCGTACCTATAATTTCACAAATATCATGGCTAACAATTTCTGAAATTTATTTTTGCTGTATATCATTTGGAAAGAGAAGTATATTAATATTGTAATCTTATCAATAACAAAAAAACCAAAATAAATTGTATATATTGAGGAGGATGTTTTAAAAAGAATAGTTATAAATTTTTAATTTCTGTATATTTTTAATAAATAATAGGATGAAATTCCTCGAACTGAAAAATGGGAAAGATGAATCTATTGGTACATATAAGAAAATAATTACATGAGATTGAACATCTTAAAATATCATCCAACCTAAAAGTATATTTAATCAATCCTTCAATGGATAAAAAAAGTCTCTAAAAGGAGTTATCCATAATTGTGTTATTTACGTATATATAAATCATTTGATGTTTCATTAATGTGGTGATGTAGATTAGAGTTTCTGATAATTCTCATAGTTTTGATAAGAAAAGAATAACGAATTTAAAAGGGAAATCTAAAAACCATGCGGAAAAGAAGGTGAGATATTAATTTTGTGTATATTTTTGATTGAAACATGGATTAATTTTTATTAAGGGAACTAGTAAATGTTTTTAGTGTGTAAAGGAAGTTAATCGAATAATTGAAAACATATGTGATTAGAAGAAGTTGGATGATGATATAGGTAGAGAGAAATATCCATACAATAAAACACCAACACTCCAGCATTTCAAAATTATTGATTGTGGGAATTATACCATATTGTTACCAAATCCAATGGTTACTCATAATGATCATTGTTAGAAATTATTTAATCCCAGAGGAATTGGGAAATCTCATGTGATCACTATTTTGGATGAGGGGTATGATAAAAATGTCTTCAGAGGTATAATTTCTCTCATCTCTATGACTACTATTTTTTTATTTGATCATATATTTTCCTCCAATTTTATATCTAATGAATTTTTTAAGGGTATGATTATTCCACCTTAGTGATTTTATGTTGAATTAACACTAAAAAATCTTAATGGTACGATGATCGAATTTCAAGTATATGATTCTTCTACAATGAATGTATGTAGGACTATGATTGGAATAAATATTATTATTCTTCAACTTTTTTATATATATATTATTTTTGGTCATAGATTGGTTATCCATATATAAATCACACATTATGTTTAGAGGACGGGAAGTCACATTTTGTATTCTAAACTAAACTATGATAATTTATCTATGTGATGATAAATATGAACTTCTGATAGAAATAACATCAATTTTGTGGGACTTGATTATTATTAAGAAGGGGTGGTTATCTGAGATGGTTGGGGACAAATTCAACATCAACGATATGCCTATTTTTTTGGGATTTGAATGATTTCATTAAAAAATAATTTCCTACCCTTCCACCCAATCATGTAGTTGAGTTCTCTAAATAACAGATATATATTTCTACACCTGTTTTAAAAAATTCATATTGAATGACCCCAATTTTGTTTCAAGAACTATAAGAGAAATCATAAGATAATATTGATAAGGGATTCATTCTTCCAAGATAAATAACGTGGGATGCACCATTTATTTTTTATTTTTAATAATTTTGGATCTATGAGACATTGTATTGATTATTTAGAAAATAGCAAAATCACTTTAATGAAAATTTATCCTATACCCCATATTGATGACTTTATTGATCAATTTCATGGATCTAAATACCTTTCATGCATTTAATATCATTTCTTAAATCATAAATTTTAGTCCAAGAATGAGGATATACAGAAGATAACATTCTATAAAAGGTATGGAAACTAAAAAAATTTAGTGACTACATTTTTTCTTATTAATTCCCCCTCTATATTTATGGATTGAATAAATATATTATTTAGAGTTTATCTTTTTTAGTTTATGGTTTTATTTAAAGATGATATTCTAATATTATCAAAGGTAAACAAAGTACATGCAGATCACATAGTAATTATATCAAAGACCCTAATGAAGGATAAAATTTATGAAAATTTTACCATGTCTAAAATAATTCATTGGAATGTTTAATTCTTGAGTAATTTAATCTCAAGTGAGTGTAAATCTGAAGATCCTTCAGTGATTGAAGTTATTGAATTTTTTCCAAGATGAACCACTATGACAATGATCAATAGTTTTGTTTAGATGGATATTATTTTTAATTATTGGATAATTTTTCATGATTGTCTAATACACTCGCTATGATAACTTTTATGGTTATATGTTATTTTAGAAAGATTAATGTGAAGGAAATTTCAAGTAAATCAATAGAAGCTTACTTAGTGTGCCTATGTTTACATTACCCTACAATGGAGAATCATTTATAATCCATATTGATGCATAAAAGAATTTATTTTGATATGTTCTCCTGATGAAATATATGGTGATAAAATATACCTCATTCCAATTTAATTTTCATGACAAAAGTTTCCCACTCATGATTTGGAGCTTTTTTTGTAAAATTCTTAATTAAAAAATATAGATTCATTATTTTTATAGAGAATGGTGTGATATATATGTAGCTTATAATAATTTAAAGTACATTTTCTCACAAAAAGAGTTGAATATGCTCTATATAATATCGCTGAATAATATTAAATTGTATGCCAAATAAATATAATACAATCTTGGAATAGAGAATCAGGTGGAAGATATATTAGGATGATAAGATAATGCTTTCTTATCCATAATGAGGTCGAAATGAGATAAAACATTTCCGGATATTCTATAAAAACCCATGATTTCATTATCTTTCCCCTTTTAAATATAATATACTTGACAACATAAGTTTCATTAAACATCAAGAATAATTTAAAAATGAAATATTATCATGTGATTGTTATAACCTAGCCATTAAATTGGAGGATTAAATACTAATAACCACATTATAGAATATATAATTACACAAATAATTTCTAATGTAGAAATTAATTATGATTAGTGAGTGATATTAATTGAATTTATATATTATATTTTTTTTACATTCACCAAATAGATTTAATAGGCACAAGATAAGAACAAATTCAACATTACACATAAAAAATAATAGTTTAATAATGGATGTTCTTCCACCTTTTAATTGTGTAAGAGATTTAAAACTAAATTTTGAATTTTTTTTAAATTCTACATATATAAATAATGTTCATTAATTAATGTAGAATATCAAAATTATCTTAGGGTACTTTTTGGTATTTTATGAAAATATTTTTTATTGATTGAATAGTGAAAATACCAATCTTTATAAAACTCTAGATTTCATTATATTAATTTTTTTTATTATTTTAATAATATTTTTATTAAACTTATTAATTATTTTTTTATTGATAATATTATCTATTTAATATTAATAATACTTTTTCCCTATTTTGGAATAAGATCGTTTTTTGGGATGAAGATGTGTTTTTCAAAAGACTAATGTTTCGGTGCATTTAACGAGATTGATATTAATTTAAATTCAACAAATTATATGTTTTTAATTTTTATATATGGATTATATATTTGGATTGATTTTTTTTAAATAGGCCTCATTTATTTTTTTTCCAATTTTATTAATAACTATTATAATATTTATTCCCACTCTAATAGGTAAAAATCGTGTAATTAAGGGTAAAAATAAAATGTTAAGGATTATAAAATGACCCAAAAAACATTCCAAAAAACAATTTTATTATTTATATTCGACCATAATAATCCATTTATATAAAATATAACCTTTGGAAGCCTCTAGGATGAGATTATTACATTTATAATGTTTTATTTAATGAAAAGTAAATGATATCATACTCATATTTATAATAAATACATCATTTTTAATTTAGGTTTATTCAAAAGATAACTTTGACTACAAATATAATTTTGAAATATAATGGAATTATATTCATCATAGTGACTTTTTTAAAAAAATATTATTAAATAATAAATTACTATATGTGCTTGCACCATAGGGATGAAATAATTATTTTATTAATGGAAATATCAAACAAATGATATTAAAAATATTAAAATACACCTAGGTTTAGAAAATTAATATAATACCCAATTTTTTGAGACTAAAATTACATCGGGGAAATTTATTAAAATCGCTGTTTCAAAAATATTTTTTTTGGTTTTTTACAAGTCAAAGTAAGGAATAATGTCAAGACTGAAATTTATAATATTTAAAAATAATTAATATTTTTTTAAATATATATAATTACTAAAAATTTTATATTTGGTAAAATGATTTGGATAAGGTGTTAAATATTATCAATGATTTTTTTTTTGATTTTTTGGAAATCTATATTAACTATATTAACCATTACAGAGAAAAAATCCATGTTTTCACTCTAAGAGTTAAAGGAGTTAAATAAGAGTTAAAATAATAAGATAACTATAATAATGTGAGATGAACAGGTATAAAAATTATTTTATGAGATTATTTATAAAACTAGTCATATTATATAATAAATAAATAATTTTTAGAATCATGTAATGGAATATTAAATCATAATAATTTAATATTTAAAGAGTTTCCAAAACTTCCCCTCACCTAATTTATAAAGGGAACTCATTAATTTGCTTCTTCATGCCACTTTAACCCATAAAGCTTTACCAAAGCCATCTCATTTCCTTTATAATCATATTTTTATAAGTTATACAAGTTATTTTACTTCTTAAAGACAATAACTAGATTCGAAAAAAATAGATCCAATGAATGTCTGCTGAAGAAGTGGTTATCGTCTTTACTAACTCTTTCATGTTTATTTGTTCGTCCTCTACTTCTTCATGTGTCGTTTCCATTATAATGTAATAACCCAATTATCATATATATATTAAAATTTTATTATGATTATGGTATAACCATATTCCACATTTTACCCATCCTACAAAAAAATCAACAGAACCACGTTTGCGTATGTACGACTTACCGTCTCCATATCGTGGAGTAATGTGTTTTTCATCACCAAATTACTTAGATCATTATAATGATTGAATTAATAGATATATATGATAATTATACCATGATATTATTTTAAAAAATATACCATCTATTTCCTTACCCTTTCACCATTAATGGAATGATATCATCACTTGTTCATACGTATTTCCTACCATATCCACGACATGTTGTGATTCGTCTTCCATGATAACCATTCAATAATGATTATAAAAATGTATACAATGAATAAATATTACATATATGAACATAATATAATTCTATAACTTCCATAAATATAACTTATTCTTAATAAATAGTAATTATATAATAAAACATGCGTTGGAAAATGAAGTTGTAATCACTCAAAACAAGTGTAGTAGTGAAATACTATAAAGAAACAGGTGATAAAATAAAATAAAATGTTCGTATATGATATAATTAATGTTATTACGGTTTAGTTAAGAATTAATAACAATTTTTAAACCATTATACATAAGGAAAATTCACATTAAATTAAAGGAATGTTCAAGGTAAGGGTATCTCAGTTAACTTTTACTTATGTGAGATACATGCCTTATTTAAAACATAATTCTTAGGTGTGTGTATATAATTTTATTTGATATGTAATATAATTAATCTCATTATATTCATGGCATTAAATGGTTTATTTTATAATTATTACATTCCTGGTGCATAGGATTCTACAGAATATAAGTGGTAAGGGATTCATTAATCAATTTTCATTAATTGGGTAAAAATTCAATTTCAATGATAATGTAATAATAAGGTTATATGTGAAATAAATTTTGATTATATTAGATTGTATTTAAAATTTTATTATTTGGATTTAATGTGGATATACATAATTTATTCATTTCATTATTTCCCAAACCCTATATCATTTTTACATACAAGGTTACTTTCAATGTCATCTGATTAATTTTGGAAATTTCGATAAATTTGTATCATTTATTCAGTATCGATATTGAATGATAAGGCATATTTGTTTAATAATTAAATGAATTATTCGATATATGAATAATGATTTCTTCTAAAAGACATGTGTGGGTCCCACCTATTGATTAAACCTAATTTCCTCAGTAGTATCATGGTACAAAACATTTAAGATAACATTAAAAATGTTGTTGTTTATAGATTAAACGATCTTCTAAAAGGTCTTGACTATTTTTGTTCATGTACTGGATATATAAAGTCTAATGATTTTTCATATTCTATATTAATTTTTTTATTAAGGTTACCCATTGTATCTTCAATTTGAAAATATCTATGGATTCATGTAATTATTAGTTTATTGATTAAATAGAATGTATTTTTTGTTATTTACATTACCTAATTGAATATTCACAATGAACCATTATTTCTTCCATGATAGTTAACTCATACTGAGCATTATAGATCACATTTATTATTTTTAATTTACCTAGAAATAATTTAGGTTTGCTATTAATTATATACATGGATATAATGGATGGAATAAATTTATTGAAAAAAAATTATCTTATAATTTTTATTCCAAATTTAATCTAAGAATCATGTTTGTAACTTGTTTACCAAGATTACAAAAAATTATTAGTCCTTTGGGAAGTGATTATTGGAATCATACTCCAATGTAATTTTAGTTTGCACCGACAATGGGTTACTTTAGATAGGTTCCTTACTATTGGTTTCTAAAAATGATTACTAGAAACCTTAGGAACTAGATTTAGGAAAAAAAGATTAGGTAACATAAAAGTATGACTAAATTTTAGGATAATCTTAACTATAGGATTATTTACTAAATAGGTAAGAACCATGGATGACCTATGTTAAGTATATGTATCCTTATATTGATAATGTGTCATGATTTAGATAACCTATAAATGATCCTTCATGACTATTTTATTTTCCATAGTGATTAATGTTACTCATTCAATGTTTTTTTAGTCAATGGATGGAACCAGAATGAACTGGGATAACATTGAAAATGAGATACAATGCATTAATGAGAAAATAAATGGTTTGATGACTATATTAATGATATTTGGATTATTATTAAGCAGTTATCAAGATATATTATTAGAAATACACTCCATAACCAACTCCAATACTCAACAATTAAGGTAATGATAGAGTTTGTTGAGGGATTGGGAGGTAAAAAAATGGTGTAAGTAAGATTCAACTTCCTATATATTGAGAAAATTATAAGAAAATAACAATTTAATTTAATATGTGAATTGGAAGATATTTTAGGGGTTCAAAATAAGGATATAAAGCAAGTAATCACTGATAAAAAAATGAAAAGTTTGAAATAATGGTATAATCGATGGTTCAAATCTTTAAATATAGAAAATATGGGCATTATGAAAACAAAATTTTTAGGGGGGGGGTATAACTCTTGAATTGAATCATAAAGGTTATACTAGTAATGGTTTTATTTATGATGATGAAGAGGCCACAAATGAAAAATGGATGGAA
This sequence comes from Viscum album, assembly GCA_963277665.1. Classification (NCBI taxonomy): domain Eukaryota; kingdom Viridiplantae; phylum Streptophyta; class Magnoliopsida; order Santalales; family Viscaceae; genus Viscum; species Viscum album. Next base: position 73,362,961 of record OY728166.1, on the reverse strand, counting down.
GGAGTTATAAAAGAATAAGGTAATTATGTGTAGTTAATAGTTGAAGGATGAAGTAGAATGATTGCTTTTCTTTTGTATTTGGATTCAAAATTATTTCTAACAATGATGATATAGTTATAAATATCATGAGATACATAAGTATTTTACTATAGAACTTATTCTTTAATGATTTTAGAGAATATATTCAATGTTAGCAATAACAAAGATAAGTGATACTATGGAATGTTAGTCTTTTTCAAACACATGATTATGGTCAAATAATAATATTATTTTATTAATATAGTTATAATAGAAAAGATATGTTTATAGGATAGTTTTTTTGACAATGAATATGGTTAAGGAATTGATGGATTATGACATCCTTGCTTGGATTACAATTTGTTTTGATTTAATGAATATATTCATCAACCTAAGATCTTATATTTTAGATCACTATTTTTTTACTATGTTTTATAGGTGAAAAATGAATTCATATATTTGGCATGTGAATAAAAGAGGTACATTATTTTTAGAGAATATAATTCTAAGTTGATTTGGGAATTGTTTTTAACTCTCTTATATTTTTTTAGATATACTTATATTGTACGTATTTTATTGTTTGAATAGATTATGTTCAACATTGTATATTTTTATTTTTAGGTTAATGTATTATTTATTTGATACTAAGTGATATCCGTTTTGGTTTTAGTTATCATTTAAAGGATAGAGGAATTTCTTATTGATATTATTATTTACTAAAGTGTTTCATGCATGAAAACTTTATCGGGAATATCCATTTCCTCAAATAATAGATAAAGTCAAAATAGATCGAAGCACATAAAATTGATGCAACTATTCTTATAAAATTGAAATAAATGAAGAAATTTTATTTTATCAAATTATTATTAAGATTTTATATGAATCCCTCAACTCAGGTTAAATAATTTAAAAAAAACAATGTTATCCATTTACCTTTCTTTCTAAGAAATTAATGGTCATTTAATCGATCTCATACTTATGAATTTGTTGGTGGTTAGATTTATAAGGACCATGTTCTCTGTCACTCTCCTTCAGAACATGATTTTTAGATTTCTATTACATGTACATTTTATTAATTACAGCTTATTTTATCCTTTTAGAAAGCATAGTTTAGGGTGACCTTACCATTTCCATCTCTTTTTTATTAATAAGATGTTTAATTTACACTATTTATGCAGTTGGATTCCCCTGATGGAATTTTCAGGTATCGACCATTGATTTCCAAAGTTCAATTTCAAGGTGTGAAAATTAAGTTTATTGAAGGAGGGGAAAATTTAAAAACCCAATATTTTACTCTACGTCTGTTTTTAAATATAATCTCTTTGATATCTTATGTTTCATGAAACTCCCACCTAAAAAAATTAAAATATTTTTATGTGATCGTTATAAGATATCTATTAAATTTTTAAGAAATACTATTATTCAACACATTATGAAATATTTAATTGTCCAATTCATTTATAATGTTTTAATAAATTACTATTAATAATTATATTAATCATATTAATATATTATCAATTTTTTTAATTCAACCAATATATTTGATAAGACTAAGATAAGAAAAAAAAAATCATATTTTAAGTATAAAAAATATCTTTGTGTAAATGTAGTTTTTCCACCTTTTAATTTCCTACTTATTTTAAAATTATATCTCAAAAAAATTATAAATTTTATCCGACAAAATAAACATCGAATTTTAATGTGTTATGTCAAAATTGTATAAGAGATATTTTTACCAATTTTTTTGAAAAGAATAATTTTCTAATGAGAAGTGAAAAATATTAATCTTTATATAACTACAAATTTCCTTATATTAAAGTAAATTTATGATTTTCATTTTTTCTCAGTGTAAATTAAGAACAATTTATTTATAAATAATTTAATACATTTCCCTTAAAGAATTATAATACCTTGTTTTGGTAAAAGTACACTTTTATTTATAAAATTATTTTTTTCAATAGAACTCTTGTTTATTACATTTTATAGTATTAGATTAAATTAAATTCTGAAATATCTATCATTTGAATCTCTAAAAAATAATTCTATATTGGGAACAAAATTTAAAAATTTAATAATTATTTTCATTTTATTCTTTTCCAATATGAATATTATTTTTAGTAATTTTTATTGTCATGGTATAGGGTAAATATATTAATTAAGGGTAAAAATAAAATTATAAGGACTAGAAAATGACCCTAAAACTTTCCCCAATTAATTATGATTATTTATATTTGACCATAAAAATACAAATATAAAAATTAAAAAATTATTTCTACTTTTTTTATTGTATGGAATTAATAATATTTTATTTATGGAAAAAATGTCATTCTCATATTTTTATATAAATTTAAATTTTTTAATAAACATTATATCTCAAAAAATATTATTTTCAAATATAATACAATTATATTCTAAATTTTAAATTATTTTCATTTTTTAGTGAATAAATATGTACCTTAATTGCTTTCAAAACAATGATGTACTACTTATTTTATTAATAAAAGTAAAAAATAAATTATATTAAATTTTGTAAATAAATTTAATTTTTGGAACATAATTCCATAGATTAATTTTATATATTACATTAACATGGTAGTGATTTATTAAAATAGTTATGTTAAAGCTATATTATTTTTATTGATATTATTAAATGTCAATGTAATGAATAGTATCAATGTTGACATTAACAATATTTGAAAATAAATAACATTTTATTAAAAATAATAAAATTTGTAAAATTTATTAATTAATTAAAATGATTGGTTTTAGGTATAAAATATCTTAAAAGAACTAATTATGGGACTTTTTGTAACACCCCGAGCTTCCATGATACGCTTCTCATTCAAAAATGCAATAGCTTGCATTGTACGCAACTTCGAGTTCTAAAACGTCGCGACTAATCAAAGTAGCCGTTATGAATAGTAATAACCACTTTTTAAAATTATAGAAATATTATATTTCAAAATGGACTTCATTTTTGGATACGGAATATCGAAATTAGCCTATGTTGAATTTTTGGTATTTTTCTGAGAACTTCTAATTTTTTATGAATAGTGAAAAATACTTAAAAACAACTTTTTTAATCAAAATAATTTATAGTGATAAGTTATACTATTTAGTGGTTTTAAAGTATAATTAGAATATATTTTTACCATTTTATCCAATTGTGGTCATTAGAATTATTTTAACATTGAAATTGGACATAAACAATTGCCAATCTTTTGATATAATTGTTTCTTAAAAACACGCTATTTGTTGTGACAGCGGGAATTAATTATAAAATTAATTAATGCAACTTATAAGTTTGGAATTCTTTAAAATAGAAATCATTTTTGAAATCGGAATTTCAATTATAGCTTAGGGTGAAATTTTGGCCTTATTCTGAAAAACTTCAATTTTTGATGAATAGTGAAACCACTAAGTGGTTGTTAAAAACTGATTTTTCTTTAAAATAAAATATTACCACTTCTGTGATTTGATTTTCAAAAATCCGACATACATGGTTGTCATTAAGAAGTAAAATGTGGTTCAATGAGATTAAAATAAATTTTTGGTGAATAGTAACTTTTAAGTTCTTAATCGCGATTAGAGGTAATTAGTGTAGTTTAAGGTAAAAATAATGTTTTAATAATATGAGATGAGCTTGAAACTTGTCCTACTCCTATTGTATGAGTCATGGCCGACCAAGACAACCCATGGGTCAACTTGGGGACCCCATGGATCCACTTTAGTTGGAAAATGACATTAATATATATTTATTTAATGTTAAAATTAAATTGACACAAACATGTGTTGTTTTACTAAAACAGTTTTTAAGTGGGGTTACACAAGTCCAAATTTTGATTATAAATATTAATTAGAAAGATAAAAATATTTCCTACATCATAGTATATTTTTTTATAATTTTTTGACATTAAATAAATTAAATTATTTATCACATCATTATGATGCGGCGATGACCTCATTATTTAACGATTTAAATAAAATGAGAAGATAATGCAAAATCCAAGGCTTACACTTGTCCAAAGCCTATTGGATGAAGCTATTTCGAACCCTTATCACCTTAGCCACGAATTATATAAGTTTGGGACCTTTATAATCCGAAAAGAATTGTGTAATAATGTAACATTTCAATCTTTCCAAAAGAGCCCCTCCTCTCCACTTATAAAAGGCCCCCACCTCTCCCACCTTATTCACACCGTCAAGCCATTTGGCTCAGCCAAACTCTGCCCAAATACTCTCCCAACATCACTCTATTACTACTAGAAGCCTCACTTTGGGCATAACTCTTCCCAACGAAGCCTTTGGCTCAAATCAAAAAGAGTTACCCGATTTTGAGGTAATGTCTTCTCTAATGTTGTTTTGTTTTATTTTTTCTTCTCCAACCCCCTAAACTCTTTTTATTCATTTCTTTTGTAACAACACCAGTATAATCAATATACTAGGATGTTGTTATAATAAGGATTCGAGCTACACTTACACACATCTACATCTAATGGTTAAAGAACATACGGTTTCTGTGGATGGCGAATTTCTGCCTCACGAAACGATGATTGTTCAACACTCATATAACACCTTTAAATGTGGCCATTAAGATGTCACTATTTTTATATAAGATATATAATATGTTTATGTTTTACTTATGCTTCTGTATTTCTCATTTATGGCATACTTTATGATTTCTATTATGGGTAAAACGCGATAATTTCATTTTAGGAAGTGCGGACTACGGCCCCCTCAAAGTGATTTGAATCGTTAATGCCATATGTGGGATGTATAAAGGATGGAGTAAATGGTATTATTCACTATATTATACTGGAATTATATTATAAATTTATATCATTATGATTTCGTTCCATTAAATATGAAATTGAAATGAAAGTAGCGTTCATGCGTACGTACGGCTTACCGTCTCCATGAACGGTGCATTTCATTTCTTACCTCTAAATGTTACGTAATATTATAAATGAATGTATATACTGGATATATAAGATATATATGACATCTAAATCATGAATATAATTCTGGAGATAATGGATATTCTACCACATAAACAACTTGTAATTATAAGAAGTTTATTGTTGACTCAAGTACCAAAGATCGACAAAACGACCGTTATTAACTTAAATAATTACATAATGTTCATATCATTGTAATAAGTGATATAATAAGGATAATGAAATTGAAAATGGTTCATAATAAGGTATATATTAACTCTAGTTTATTATTCAGGAGGTTAAAGAATGGTTGTGTCAAGTCAGACACGAGGTAAGGGAATTTCTTAACCCAACTTCCATTCTTTGGGTTAATCTCCTACTTTCAAATTATGTCATGATATTATTATGTCATATTTTGTATTTTTACTTTCTTTATGTGTACCTATAGTTAATACACATAATAGATCTATTTTATTTTAAAAATGATCTTTTAAGGACTTCGTCTCAATCTCCTTTCATTGAGGCATATTTGGTTTTATACACAACTTTCTTTTATAGAGTGTATAAACCCCTTTGACTTTTACTTTTATTCAAAAGGAATATTTTTTATACGAAGCATTTTGCTAAACGACAAAAGGGAATGTTTTTCTTTCCGTACTTATGCGGCGACAACGACTTCTCCGCCGCCGTGACCATTATTTGAGTTTCGGATTCCTCTACAAGCCATCATTTTTTAATGAAAAATAAATACAACGTTTTAACTTTCATTTATTTTGGTATTGAAAATGGTTTTGAAAGCTTTTTTATCAATGTGTTTTATTGATATCTTGTGAGTTAAATGTGGAAATGTTATGTTTCCTTTATGCATGTTTTATGTGATACGATTATGTTATGGTTTATGATATGTTTAAACCTATTCATATGAGGAATGTATTGGACTTAATAAGTGATGGGTGGAGCCCGCTATAGCTCCTCGATGCATCGGTAGGTCTCATGAGACAATTAGACGTGGAATTGGCCGAGGCCCTTTCCCAATTTGATTTATGGTTTTGACCGAGGCCTTAATAATTTTAGACGTCTTGGCCGAGGCCTTGACAAAATGTCTCAGAATGTCCGGCATTATACATTCCCTCATTATGAAAGTGGTTATTGATATTGCATGTGATTATTCGACCAGTAGAATATCCATGTGAAGAAGTGAATGGCATTATCTCATTTTACTTTTGCCATATTATGTTGAAGTTCAAGTTTAAAAGGATTTTGTTTTAGTTATACATTGCCTTAATTGTTAATGTTTATTTATGAAAGCTTCCGCTATATTGTTATCCTTACTGAGCATCTGAGCTCACCCCTTTCATTGTTTTAATATTATCCAGGATGTGAAGAAGTATTTTATGAATGACCTTCAGGGATAGTCAGAAGAGGATATGAGTGTGGACTATGAAGACTTTGTTATTAGTTTTTCACTTTATGATGTAATGTAACATTTATGAATGTATCCAGTGTTTCCAAGGATACTAAACTAATCGGTCTTTCGAGACTTGATCTTTTGTGATCATGCCAATGTTACGAAGTAATGCACCGACTCTGGGTAGCTGGGGTCGGGGCGTTACAGTTGGTATCAGAGGCATTTTAGTACTAACCTTGGAAGCTAGATGTAGATAAAATCTGATTAGAGCACATAGCCCAAAGATAGACTTTGAGGATTAGTATAGAAGAACTTCCTAGAATTTTGGTATTATAGAGATGTTATGAGTTTTCTGAGCAATACATCCCTGTCTGGATACGAGCAGGTAGAGGCGGCTTTGGCACAGATGTACCTAGGGGTAAAACCCGAAATCACCGCTTTGAGCTAGACTCGAACGGGAACTGGTGCACGACAACAGGCCTTGCTGCACTCTTGGTTACGACACTCCCGGGGGATATTCTTAGGATAATTCTCATTTTCTTTACAAACCACTATGAAGGGTTATGAGTATATACTTCCTCAAAGGAAACATTTCTTTTTACGATTATGGATTATATCCATAAATAGTTCAATTTATGTAAAGTATTTTACAAATATGGAATTATGTATTTTATTTCATAAACTAATCTAGTTTATGCCATTGTATAGAAATGGCGCCCAGTAGAAGGAATGTGAACTCCATCAATACATATGATCCAAAGAGTAAGAAGGATCATATCTTTCATGGTATTAAGCCAACATTTAGAAGGGAAATATTCTCCCATCTGTAATCAACATATGAAGAAATAGTATCATGTGTTAATAAGATAAGTAGAGAATTCTCTGAGTCTTATGGATTTGAAGGGATGAAAGAGAAGAAAATGATGGAAGAGAGAATGATGGATAAAGGGACGAGGGAAAAGAAGAATTTTCCAATATGTGATAACTGTGGGAAGAAACACCTTGGAATTTGCCTGAAGGGAATGGGAGTTTGTTATAAGTGTGGAGAAAAAGGACACCAAGTGCGTGACTGCAAGGGTAAGAAAAAGGTTTCAAATGTACAATGCTTCATCTGCAAGGAGTGGGGACACTACGCAAACCAATGTTCAAATCATCAGAGTATGCCCCAAATGATGTTATTGAATACTAGTCAAGTTATGATACTACCACAGATGAGGAGGAATGATTAGAGTTCTTATGTTGTTATTAAAGAATTTTGTAATTTGACTGTAGTATCAATGATGTACTGGTTATAATAATTATTGAGTATATAAGGATTGTACTGCAGTACTATTTCATCTAGGACTTGAGATTGTGTGGAACCAAGAAAAGTGACTCCACAGTAGGTTAAATTTTTGGAAAATATATGGTTGAGAGAAAGATAAACCATAATATGGTTCTGATACTGAGATAGTGATTTTGGAATAAGACATGATTGATTCGGATAAATTATGTTGGATATTCTTAACATCCTTGAAACTGATTAATGATTTGTATACATTTTTGGATAAAAGGAGTATATCTAGTTTTCTATAAGGAATAAGGGATCATGAATGTAATCAATAAGGATTTATGGTAATTTAGTATGTTGCAGTGTTTTAAAATAATACATGATGAAGGTGTTCACATGTTGTTACGCAGAAAAAAAGATCTTCATTATGTTTACCTTCCTCATAAAATCTGGACTGTGAGTTGGACAGAAGTATTTTGGATAACTATAAAGGTTGGAATGGATTATATTTTACATTGGATACTATTGTTAAGGTTATTTTTGGATATTTATAAAAAGGACAACACGCAGACCGAGTGACAACCCATCGCGTCGGACAAAGCTGTGGGAATCGAACCCACAACCATAGTGCGATTGGGATTAATCGCCTACCACTGGACTACGTGAAGTCCCTGGTTATTACAAAATAGTGTTTCTAATCTAAATGGTATGTGTTAACATTTAGAACCTTATACAATTAGGATAAATAGAATATTTTTGAGTTCCGTTACCATTTGGAGTAAAAGTTGGGTTTGTGTTAAAAATTTATTAACGAATGAAAGTATACATAACAAGTATGTATATTCCCTTACATTCTTAGTAAATCTCCTAAATAAATTCCTCAACATTATAAAAGGTAACTTAAAACAAAAATTTTGTCGGTTAAATTTTCCAATTGGGGATTCAATGACCGTTTAACCAATCACAAGTTTGTGATTTTCTTGTAGTTAAACTTTCTCCTAATCCTGTTTTCTATAACTCTCCATCAGACCTTGATGGTTTGTTTCTCCTCCGTATCCATATTTTCATATAATCCTAGAATGGGCTATATCGGGTGACCTTTGTACTTATCTTGCTTTCTTTTAAAGATATATATTTATTAACCTTATTTTTGATGTGGGTTTTCCACAAAGGTATTTTCTATTTTTAAACTTTTATTTACAAAGAAAAATTTCAAATTGCGAGGATGCAATTTATTGAAGGAGGGGAGAATGTAACACCCCGAGCTTCCACGATACGCTTCTCATTCAAAAATGCAATAGCTTGCATTGTACGCAACTTCAAGTTCTAAAGCACCGCGACTAATCAATGTAGCCGTTATGAATAGTAATAACCACTTTTTAAAATTATAGAAATTTTATATTTCAAAATGGACTTCATTTTTGGATACAGAATATCGAAATTAGCCTATGTTGAATTTTTTGTATTTTTCTGAGAACTTCTAATTTTTTATGAATAGTGAAAAATACTTAAAAAAAACTTTTTTAATCAAAATAATTTATAGTGATAAGTTATACTATTTAGTGGTTTTAAAGTATAATTAGAATATATTTTTACCATTTTATCCAATGGTGGTCATTAGAATTATTTTAACATTGAAATTGGACATAAACTATTGCCAATCTTTTGATATATTTGTTTCTTAAAAACACGCTATTTGTTGTGACAGCGGGAATTAATTATAAAATTAATTAATGCAACTTATATGTATGGAATTTTGTAAAATAGACATCATTTTTGACATCGGAATATCAATTATATCTTAGGGTGAAATTTTGGCCTTATTCTGAAAAACTTCAATTTTTGATGAATAGTGAAACCACTAAGTGGTTGTTAAAAACTGATTTTTCGTTAAAATAAAATATTACCACTTCTATGATTTGATTTTCAAAAATCCGACATACATGGTTGTCATTAAGAAGTAAAATTTGGTTCAATGAGATTAAAATAAATTTTTGGGGAATAGTAACTTTTAAGTTCTTAATCGCGATTAGAGGTAATTAGTGTAGTTTAAGGTAAAAATAATGTTTTAATAATATGAGATGAGCTTGACACTTGTCCTAATCATATTGGATGAGTCATGGCCGACCAAGAAAACCCATGGGTCAACTTGGGGACCCCATGGATCCACTTTAGTTGGAAAATGACATTAATATATATTTATTTAATGTTAAAATTAAATTGACACAAACAAGAGTTGTTTTACTAAAACAGTTTCTAAGTGGGGTTACACAAGTCCAAATTTTGATTATAAATATTCATTAGAAAGATAAAAAGATTTCATACATCATAGTATTTTTTTTATAATTTTTAGACATTAAATAAATTAAATTATTTATGACATCATTATGATGCGGCGATGACCTCATTATTTAACGATTTAAATAAAATGAGAAGATAATGCAAAAGACAAGGCATAAACTTGTCCAAAGCCTATTGGATGAAGATATTTCGAACCCTTATCACCTTAGCCACTAATTATATAAGTTTGGGACCTTTATAATCCGAAAATCATTGTGTAATAATGTAACATTTCAATCTTTCCAAAAGAGCCCCTCCTCTCCACTTATAAAAGGCCCCCACCTCTCCCACCATATTCACACCGTCAAGCCATTTGGGTCGGCCAAACTCTGCCCAAATAATCTCACAACATAACTCTCTTACTCCAAGAAGCCTCACTTTGGGCAGAACTCTTCCCAAGGAAGCCTTTGGCTCAAATCAAAAAGAGTTACCCGATTTTGAGGTAATGTCTTCTCTAATGTCGTTTTGTTTTATTTTTTCTTCTCCAACCCCCTAAACTCTTTTTATTCATTTCTTTTGTAACAACACCAGTATCCTAAATATACTAGGATGTTGTTATAAGAATTATTAGAGCTACACTTACACACACCTACATCTAATGGTTAAAGAACATACAGTTTCTGTGGATGGCGAATTTCTGCCTCACGAAATGATGATTGTTCAGCACTCATATAACACCTTTAAAGGTGGCCATTAAGATGTCACTATTTTTATATATGATATATAATATGTTTATGTTTTAATTATGCTTCAGTATTTCTAATTTATGGCATACTTTATGATTTCCATTATGGGTAAAACGCGATAATTTCATTTTAGGAAGTGCGGACTACCGCCCCCTCAAAGTGATTTGAATCGTTAATGCCATATGTGGGATGTATAAAGGATGGAGTAAATGTTATTATACACTATATTATAGTGGAATTATATTATACATTTATATAATTATGATTTCGTTCCATTAAATGTGAAATTGAAATGAAAGTAGCGTTCATGCGTACGTACGGCTTACCGTCTCCATGAACGGTGCATTTCATTTCTTACCTCTAAATGTTACGTAATATTATAAATGAATGTATATACTGGATATATAAGATATATATGACATCTAAATCATGAATATAATTCTGGAGATAATGGATATTCTACCACATAAACAACTTGTAATTATAAGAAGTTTATTGTTGACTCTAGTACCAAAGATCGACAAAACGACCGTTATTAACTTAAATAATTACATAATGTTCATATCATTGTAATAAGTGATATAATAAGGATAACAAAATTGAAAATGGTTCTTAATAAGGTATATATTAACTCTAGTTTATTATTCAGGATGTTAAAGAATGGTTGAGTCAAGTCAGACACGAGGTAAGGGAATTTCTTAACCCAACTTCCATTCTTTGGGTTAATCTCCTACATTCAAATTATGTCATGATATTATTATGTCCTATTTTGTATTTTTACTTTCTTTATGTGTACCTATAGTGAATACACATAATAGATCTATTTTATTTTAAAAATGATCTTTTATGGACTTCGTCTCAATCTCCTTTCATTGAGGCATCTTTGGTTTTATACTCAACTTTCTTTTATACGGTGTATAAACCCCTTTGACTTTTACTTTTATTCAAAAGAAATTTTTTTATACGAAGCATTTTTCTAAACGACAAAAGGGAATGTTTTTCTTTCCGTACATATGCGGCGACAACGACTTCTCCGCTGCCGTGACCATTATTTGAGTTTCGGCTTCCTCTACAAGCCATCATTTTTTTTAATGAAAAATAAATACAAAGTTTTAACTTTCTTTTATTTTGGTATTGAAAATGGTTTTGAAAGCGTTTTTATCAATGTGTTGTATTGATATCTTGTGATTGAAATGTGGAAGTGTTATGTTTCCTTTATGCATGTTTTATGTGATACGATTATGTTATGGTTTATGATATGTTTAAACCTATTCATATGAGGAATGTATTGGACTTAATAAGTGATGGGTGGAGCCCGCTATAGCTCCTCAATGCATCGGTAGGTCTCATGAGACAACTAGACGTGGAATTGGCCGAGGCCCTTTCCCAATTTGATTTATGGTTTTGGCCGAGGCCTTAATCATTTTAGACGTCTTGGCCAAGGCCTTGACAAAATGTTTCAGAATGTCCGGCATTATACATTCCCTCATTATGAAAGTGGTTATTGATATTGCATGTGATTATTCGACCAGTAGAATATCCATGTGAAGAAGTGAATGGTATTATCTCATTTTACTTTTGCCATATTATGTTGAAGTTAAAGTTTAAAAGGCTTTTGTTTTAGTTATACATTGCCTTAATTGATAATGTTTATTTATGAAAGATTTCTCTATATTGTTATCCTTACTGAGCATCTGAGCTCACCCCTTTCATTGTTTTAATATTATCCAGGATGTGAAGAAGTATTTTATGAATGACCTACAGGGATAGTCAGAAGAGGATATGAGTGTGGACTATGAAGACTTTGTTATTAGTTTTTCACTTTATGATGTAATGTAACATTTATGAATGTATCTAGTGTTTCCAAGGCTACTAAACTAATCGGTCATTCGAGACTTGATCTTTTGTGATCATACCAATGTTACGAAGTAATGCACCGACTCTGGGTAGCTGGGGTCGGGGCGTTACACTTTTTGAATTTTATAGTTTCCATATTTACTCTCAAAGTGTAGAAACCCATGTCGATATTTTACATGTTAAAATAATTAAATAAGTGTTAAAACAAAAACATTCATTTAATAATGTGAACTAAACTGGTATAAAAATTATTGTATGAGATTATATAGACCCATAATAATATTATATTATATTTATATAATTTTTGAGCCACATGGAATAGAAAATTAATTTATATTAATTTAATATTTAGAGACTCGCTAAAACCGGCCCTCACCTCAAATAGAAAATGGTACATATTCCTTCAATTCATGAAATCATATTTATCCTTCAATACCTAACATAACCTTATAATATATATTATAATTTTTTTTTGTTATATTTGTTTTTATCTTTCCTAAATACCAATACCAAATCCCATAAAAAGATAACAAAATGATGTCTGCCGAAGAAGAGGTAATCGTCTTTACCAAATACTTCAAGTTTATTTCTTCTACCAATTCCTCTACATGTGCTTTTTCCATTATAAAGAAATAAATATAGTATAATATCTATGTTTCTATTTTATTATGATTATGGTTCAATGATATTACATATTCTATCAGTCCTACAAAATATTAAAGTATCCCAAGTGTTTACATATGGTTTTTCAACAGCAGGTCATGGTGTAATTGTTCTCATCACCACTTAACATGGATGGGTATAATGATAGAAGTGATGGATATATATGATAATTATATCATGATATTGATTATGAAAAAATAAATATATCATCCACTTTGTTACCCTTTCAACATTAAGGTAATGATACCTTTCCTCGTGCATACGTATGGCCTATCGTCTCAATGAAGCGATACGATTCATCATCCATGTTACACATTAAATAATGATGATAAAAATGTATTTAATGATTACATATTATATATATTACCTTAATATCATAATGGATATTATTGGACTATATTATATGTAGAATAAATGCTATATACACAAAATAACATTTATAGGAAAATGAAGCAACTAACACCCGAAACAAGTGTAGTGACAGAATATTACTAAAAAAGGAGTGATAAAAAGAAATAAGATGATAATATATGATCAAATTAATCTGAATATGGTTTTTAATCAATTAATAACATGCTTTAAACTATTATAAATATGGTTAGAACACGTTCAATTAACGTAAAGCGCAAGGCAAAGGGTTTCTCATCTAACATTTACATCTATGAGATACCTGACTTATTCACTACTTTCTTGTGTGTGGTGTATATGATTCCATTTTATATATAATTTCATTAATGTCAAAATATCCCTGATATTAAAAATTTTATTTTCTAACTATTATTTTTTTTGTATACGATTTGATTGATTTCAAGTGGTAAGCGATTTCTTAACAAAATTTTCATTCATTGGATCAAATTTTTATTTCATTGATTATTTCTTGATAAGGTTATTTTTAAAATGAATTTGGATTATCTTATTTTTTTATTTACACTTGTTTTAGGTGTATTTATATATATATACATAATCAATTCAATTTATTGTTTTGTAAATTGTAAAACATTTTACTATACGGTGTTGTGTTGAATTTTATTTGATTAATTTTTTAAATTTTTATAAATCCATATCAATTATTTTGTATAGAAATTTTATTAAATATAAAATTGTTTATTAATTAAATATATTATTTGTTGTACGAGGAATTTTTGTACTGGTAGACATGGGTTGGGCTTAGTTATAGCTAACCCACTGATGCATCGATAGTCTTATGTGATATATTTGTTAAGCTAACATTAAACAGGGTTTAACCAATACATGAAGCCATATTGTGAAAGGTCTTGACAATAGTTGTTCACTTTACTGATACATAATGTCCAAAAATTTAGCATTTCATAAGTAAAGATTAACTTATTATTATTATCTAAGGGATTTTAAGAAATATGAAATCTATATATGTATATCATTTTCATTTTATTGACTAAATGGAATGTGTTTTCTTTGATTTACCTTTAAATATTGATTATGTACATTTATTAATTATATATTCTACTATATCTAACCCTTAATGATTATTTGGGCTCAACCATATTTTTTCTTCTCCCCAGAAATTGATGTAGATTATTATGACTGATATACATGGATACAGAAATTAGAATTAAGATATTCATGATAAAATTATGTTTTAATTTTTATTCCAATGGTTGTTTAGGAATAATGTATTTATCTAGTTTTCCAAGATGATTAATTAGATTGGTCTTTTAGGATGAGATTCTTTGTATCTTATGACAATTTAATGGTAGAAGACACCAATTCTAGGCTACTGAAGTAGGGTTCCTTAAATTTTTAATGGATGGACTTTGGAATCATGGAGGATGGGTAAAAATTTTAACGTTGTTAAATTATTATTCAACCATATATTGATGAAAATATTAAATAGGTGCACAAGGAAGATAAGGAACTATAAATATTCCTTATTTTATTCTTTATTATGATGGAATGGTAAGGTTTAAGAACATTGAATGTGTTCCATCTATACCACATTTGAAGAAGGAGATATTGTTTAGAGCTCATAATTCATCATTCTTTTATCATCATGGAATTAAAAAGATATATATATATATCTAAAATATCATTTCTAAAGGAAAAACAAAAAGATATATATATTTTAGTGTATGTATCTCAGTCCTTTGTATGTCAACAAGTTAAGGATGAGGGAAAAATGTATAATGGGATGTTACAATCATTTCCCAAACAAAAATGGAAATGGGAAAACATCACTATGTATTTCATTACTATATTATACAAAACATTTATTGGTCATAATGTTATATGGGTTTTAGTCGATAACCTTATAATTTTAGTACACATCATTACCAATAGAGAAGATTTATATTTGGACCATCTTACACAAATTTATGGTAATCTAGTTATAAGGATAGATGGAGCACCAAATTATATAATATCTAATTAGGATTTGAAGTTTACATTGATGTTATTGAGAAGTATTTAGTAGGATCTTGATACATAATTTATTTACATTACGGTGTATCATCTTTAAAATTATGGATAGTCTGAGAGAACCATTAAACCCCTAGAGGTCAATATAAGAATTTTTTTATGCATTTAAAAGGAGTTTGATATTAACACCTTTCACTAGTTGAGTTTTCCTAAAATAATATTTTTAAATACAGAATTTAGATATATCTCTATAAATATATCTTTAGAAAAAGTTTAGAACACCCACATGTTGGGATGGGATTGGAGAAATTATTTTATTCAGACCGATTCCATATGATGGAATGATTGAGAATATAAGATCTATTTCAACAAAACATCAATGCTGCTCAAATTTGATAGAAAAGAAATGATGAATATCATAATAATGATGTATAATGTGATATTAGTGAGAAGTAATTTCAATGAATGTTTACAAGAAAACTTTTTTTGAGAATCAAGAAGAAGGTAATGTTGAGAGATAGTAATATTGATACTTTCCATATTATTGATTGAGTAAGAACGATAGATTATCGCTCAGCATAGCCACAAAACTTATCTCATGTTTATGATATCTTCCATTTATATCTCCATATGAAGTACATAACGGATCCATCATAGGAACTAAAATCAATGGCCATACCACTAGAACATGATCGTTTTATTGAATAAAAACATTTAGAAATTTTGGGTCATAGAGATAAATTAATATGAAATAAGACTACTCATCCAGAGGAAGTTCTATCAAGAAATCACAAATTAGGAGAAACTATATGGGAACATGAGGATGTAATTAAAAATATCATATCCTGATTTTTATATCAAATTGATTTATTTTTGTGGTAAGATTCATTTTAATGGTGGTAAAAATAATGCCGATTTATTTTATTAAATATGTTTTTTCCAAGTAAATTTAATTTCTTAGATATCATACTCCACAAACAATACTGAGTTTAAATGAGCCTTGATATAATATTAAATTTTACTTATCAAATTTACATTATATTTGTGGTCATAAATAGTTCTAATAAAATTATTAAAATTGTATTATTACATATTTATCAATGAATTATTTGTGTAACAATTTATTAAAAAGGAAAAAATAATATTAATGTAAAGAGATATTTTTATCAAAAACCGTTTTTAGGTACATAATGTAATTTATAACCAAATAAATTAAATTAATCTTAATTGGTAAATGATTTTAATTAAATATATAGGATATATTAAATAAAAATTTTAACTGTTTTTTAAATATTTTTTTTGGCATGAGATAGGAATCAACCAATTTGTATGCTTAGAAAATTATTTTACAAAAATTCAGGTTTCATTGCCTATATATTTTGAATAAAGAGGATCAAATTTAGTTAGTCGGCCCCTTTTATTTTTGGTTAACATTAATAATAACCATGGTAATGTTTATCACCTCAATAAAGGAAAAAAATGTTAATCTACTTTTCAAATAAGTGATAATACATTAATAATGAATCCTAATATTTTTTTAATGATGTTAATTCAACCATTATCTTATTAGGATTGAAATAGAGTTTTTTAATGGACGTTTATCCATGAAAAATGTCTTATGTAATATTTAAATCAATGAAAATTAGAAATTTCTAATCTCTTATTTTTCAATATATCATATGTATCCACACTAGGGAAAAACAAAATTATGAGAGAATACAATTTGATAATATGAGAATAATTAAATTATTTTCAGGATATAAATTTATTTTAACTTTTTCTAAATTATACAATGACATTAAATTCTTATAAAACATCGATGCAAAATATTTCAAATTAATAAAAAAATTATAATAAATGATTTTTAAAATGTTAAAATTAATTTAATTTCAGTGTTAATGTGTGACACAATTTTTTTAGATTAATATGAAATATTATTGTTATTTTAAGGAATTTTATTTTAATTAAAACATTTTTCTTTATTTATTTTAAGTAAAACTAAATAAATTGATTCAAAATTGGAAAAACGATATTTTATGAAAATAATTTTTTATTAAATTAACTAAAAATCATAATAATATTAAAATAGGAAAATTGGGATAATATATATAGGAAATATTCATCCCATTCCACTTAATATTCTATTTTGAACCATTTTTATTAAGCATGAAATTAATATATTTAATGTTTTTAAGAGATCCCTAGAGTACCCATACTCCCATTTATAAATGGGAACCCATCCATTCTATTAATAACATAAATTTGAGCCTTATATATCAACTAAAATTTAACAAGATTTATTCTACACTCCCTATTATACATTTAATTTTCTCTAATATTCACCAATGAAAAACCATAGAACCCTTTAATAGGGGATTAAATGGAGTTATTTTAAAGAATAGATAATCAAATTAATCTATCATATTATTTTTAATTATTCTTTTACCTACCCTAAATTTGTAATATTATTCATAAAATAATATAATCAGTATACTAAATATACTAAAATGTTATTATGGATATTAAAACACATATATTCAACCTCCTTCCATCTATTGGGATGTGAAAATATCGATCATGTGTACAAATGACATACTGATTTCACGTAGTAATACAAGTCATTTATAGTCAACATATTTTAATGAGAGTATTATGAAGGATTTAATATTAATATATTATAATTATAAAAATATTATTATTACTTACTGATAATACTATATCTACCTTTTTATTATCCAAACCAAATGAAAATGATATCGTCTATCGTGAATACATGTAGACTTCCACCTCAAAGAAGGTAATGTGATTGATTTGACATTTATGATTTACTTAGATTAAAATAAGGTTATATTTAATGAATATATATAATACATAGGATAAAAACATTTTTTTATGGTGGATTATTTTTTACCATTCTTTTATTAAATTCATAAAAAATTGCAAACATTGTTCATGTGTGCATACGACATATCATCTCCATGAATGATGTTGTTAATTTTTCTATATATATCATCACGAATGAAAATAATAATGTATATAATGAATATATATGATATTTTTGTAATTAATAATATTATTTATATGATGAAACCATGATCAAAATAAAATGAACAAATTTAGAGAACCAAAACATACATGAAAAATGAAGCAGTTATCACACAAAAAAAGTGATTTTAATAAAGAAGAGTTAACAAATAGGTTATAATGGGTTATAAGTATATCATATATTGTATTATATATGTGAGTATTTTTATGTTATATATGTATAAAAAATATATATTTATTATATATAAGGATAAAATTCATATGAAGGAAGTCAGACCTAAGCTACGAGATTTTGGTCTTACTTTTACTTAAGAGGATACATTTCTTATACAACGCTTATTATTTTATGTGTTTTATATACCGACCTAGAAATTATTTTATGAAGATTATTATTAATTTCAGGAAGATTTATATTTCTATATAAGTTTCTTTCTTCTATTATAATTATTATCCAATTTTTACTATGGATTTCAGGGTTCTATATCACAATCACTTTATTTATTATGATTGTTTATGGTTATGTTTTGATGATGAAATAATATTATCTATCTTTAGAAACATATTAAATAATTTCTCCTATGTTAATTTCATGAAAATATATGTTTTACATTTATTTTACTAACCTTAAAATCTGAGGAGACTGAAAATATTATTTTAATGCAAATTGACTTTATTTTTCTTTTTGGTCTAAAATTCTTATTCTTACAAGTCAATGTTTTTTAAAAAAATTTAAAAGAATATTTTTAAAATTATAATATTATATTATTATAAAATTTAATCTTTTTTTAATTTCTTAAAAAATTATTAAAATTATTATGAATGTCATTTTATGAATGAGGTACTTTGACCAAAGTTTCAAATTAATTATTATGTTTTAATGTATTAAAAATGAATAAAATTTACCACCGGAATGAAAAAAAATGTTCTGAGTATTCCATTAATAGTTTTAATGGTCATTTTTTAAAAATAATTTTTTATTAATATTTTTGGACGTTTTTATATTTTAAAGAAGTGATTTCAATATGGACATTGTATTTTCCTCATGAACTTTTTATAGATAATTTAATGATATTTATTTTTTGAAATGACAATAACCCTTGATTTCATTAATGATTTACTGGGGACATGATCCAAGGATACAATACTTATTATTTCCTTGTATGGTTTATATTGATTATGACAAGATGTTTATGAAACCCATGACTTTTACATGGGTTATTCAATGGTGAAATGTTTAGGAATACTATTAATTTTATCTGGTTTATACTATGATTATATGTTTAGGAAACCCATTTATTTTATTGGGTTATCAAATGATATATGCTTTATGATATTGTGTCACACATAATTTTTTTTCATTATATGATTGTGGTTACATCATAACCATGGATGGTCATTACGTTATAACGATGGGTCATGATAAATTTATAAACCAGGATGATTGTCAGGTTATAGCCAATAATGGGGGGGCCATTTTCGCACAAAAACTAATTGGGTAAAGATTGATATATCATGAGACAGATATGTTATTAATGGAGACTAAAGGAAATTCAGTAATGTAAATCTTTCACAATGATAGACTTAGGTATGAAATGTTACTACTATGATGGTTTGGGGAGTTAAACCATTCCACTATGATAGTCTTGTCCATGAAAACTCAATACTATGAAATTATTATAAAATTATGTGTACGAAAAAAACTGGGTTATATGAATTTTATTATATCATGGCTCATGTTACTTGATTCATTTAGGATTCATGCCTTGTTAACATCCAAGATTTATTCCATGAATCATGATTATTATCTGTGATATAAAGGGTATGATTTTAAGTTATTATGGTCATTTTATCATAGCATTATGTTTATGCTAAGATCAAGTGATCATAGAAATATCCCTTTTTACCATGAATGTGAATTTGACCTCACCCTTTCTTAGGTTTCCTTTCCCCAGGTTTTTAAGAAAAGTACTACGTATGGTATTTCTAAGAAGGGTTATTGATATCAAGAACTTAGTGGGAGATGATGCACATATTTTATGAAAAAGTTTTTTAAATTAACATGTTTCCAAAGACAATATACCGATACAACTCTTCTATATATTATTATGTTATCAAATTAATATTAATATAAAAATATGTGATATATATGTATGAAAATTTTGGGATCCTTTAGTAACATTATATATTTAACTTTTTATTATATGTTAAATATTATCATATAGGATTCATGATTATTATGAAAAAATGAATATTTTATGTTATTATTTTGATCTAATTTAAACAATCCTTGTTTATTTTGGTTGTTTTTCAATATTGGTTACTGTCAGCGGCATGGTGGCAAGTTTTAAGAAGATAGACCACATGTAGGTACATTAATCATTTTAGTACACTATATCATGTTTCTTATGGGTTGGTATCAAGTATCCAGTGGAGGTGAGTAGTAGAGAAATAACTTAAAGTTTTCTATCAGGTGGCTGGTGACCTTGTAGTGGGAACATAGACCGGGTACCTAGTGGATGATTGGTGGGTACCTACTATATTTTTCATAAATTAGAGTTAAATTAAATTAAATATTATAATGTCATTAAAACCATAGCCACCCCCCTTATCTCATCAATCAGTACCAAATTATCCCCTCACATATGCCTTTTCTATCAGTACATAAGTGAAACTTCCTCCATTCTTCATCTATTTTAGGATTCGTTTATCCCGTTTTATCATTGCAGGTAAGGCTAACCCTACTGTTTCTTATATTTTTATATACTCTGTTAATTTCACTAGTTTTCTTAAATTATGCTTAATTTTAGATATATTTCTACATATTAAGAAATAAATTAGTTTATTATGGATCAAATAATGGTATCTAATGTATAGGATCTTACTGGGTCCAGGTTGATTGTCCCTTTCTTTCCTTTTACTTTTCACTTACGTGGGATGTGAAAAATAAAATTTGTGAATAGAAACATAGTCTTCTTAATATATAATTTGTTTAAAGATGAAATTATTACATACTTATTGTATAAATAGAGAATAATTGTCTTTGTGAGGGGTGTCATCACCATGTTCACTAAAAAACATCTACCTTGTGGTTGTGTTATGGAACCTCGACATTGGACTAAGGATAGGTGAATTATTCTTGATTCACAACCTATGATACTAATGTAGTGTCCATGAACATTCATTAGTAAGGAATTGAATGAGAATATGATGTGATAATGGTGGGATAGTCAATCCAATATAGTTTAATCATGTTAGTTTCTAGAGATCATGAACCAATGTATATTAAATAATCATGAAGGACATGTTTTGATTATAACTTATGAATAAATATCCTTAATTTTTTTATTAATTTTACATATTCCACTATGGATGGTTTGGGGTATCGTTTACACCCTTTTAGATTATTTGTGTGTCCTATAATCCACCATAGATTACATGGTTATATCTCATCCACCTTTAGTGAATGTTTGGGTGGTGCATAAGTCACTAAGATATTAGTATTGATTGTATATCATCCTCACAATGGTTGATATTTTTGGTTACATTTCCACATAGAGACATTAAATAATTTTATATCATCAACCCATAAAATATTTTGGGGTTATAATCATCCACCTAAATCTGGTACATTTTCTACATGTGGAATATGATATTTTTGGTGAATTGTACACTAGAAAATTATTAGTAATAAAAACTCTTAAACATATAAATTAGAGTTTTATATATGAGTAATCCACTTGATATATGTATCTTTTGTATATCATCCAATTGAGTATAGTCATAGATGGTATATCATCAAAATGATGTTAGTGATACTTCATTAACTAGATGATGTATTTTTAAACAATGATTCTAGATTTGTATTTGATCATTCTCCTAGTTTGGTTATAATGGTGATGCACAATTCACTGAGTTTTAAATGTGGATGATATCCCTATTACCATAGTTATGAGTCATGGAGTGATTTATCCTACATCCTATATGTGTGTTTAGGATATAGGTGTACAATCCCATTATAACACTATCCAAAGAATGTATGGTCACATGTGGTTTGGCTATTCATAATTTCACGATGGGATGAGTTAATTATTTTTTATTTATTTACATAATTCCAATCCATGTCAATAATTAATTATATTCATTTTACATTCTTATGAACACCAATATTTATGGTTGGATGATTTGAATGCATACCCATATTAGGTACCCTAGTACATATGTAAACCTAATGTTTCAGGACATAGGTAATAAAAAGGTCCCTATAATTTTTTATGGTAGAGATGGTGGACTTTAATTGGTGATATTATATGTAATTAGTCTAGGAATAAATATCAGTTTCTGTATATCTTTATTTTTTTTATTTTTTGGACCATATTGTATATTATATGATCATGAAAGATCCAATAGATTCTTATATGAATCATATGACAAGGGTAACAGTTCAATTTGTTATATCATAGTGGTTATTATTTACATTTGGATAACATATGGATGGAAAGACTATATTTAGGTTACTGTTATATTTGGGAGATTGTTTGTTAATTTATTTTCCATTTTGATTTATGATTGTCTATACATGGTAGGTTATAGTCTCCCCATGATATCCATCATTGTTAAAAACTAGTTTAAAACCTGTGGAATATAGGGTGGAATACCAATGGTATTTGGAACTCTATTTTCTCTTGAAATAGGTAAACATGCATTGTGACACAATTATGTGGTATTAGTGACATGTTTTTTTAATTTTTATTACTTTTTACAATATCATAGTTAATATATTGGATATAGATAAATATTAGTATGGATCATGAACATAGTAGTAGCTATTCCACATATAATGGAAGCATAGGATTCCAAGGATAGGTTTGATGTTCTTTTTTGGTTAGTGATATGGCTTACTAATTCTCAAAATTTCCATTATGATTTATGTTTTATTAGGTTTTACTATTTGTTAGAGGTGAAAATAGGGTGACTATTCAATCATATTTCTTAGAATATGGGGCATAAAAATTTTATAATAATCCTTAAAATTGAAATTGACTAATGATATTATAGATATGATGCATGTTTCACCTATTTGAAATGTTAAAAAAATTATATAGAATTTTAATTTATAACATCTTAGTGGAAGTCTACTTTGTAAGTGCCCAGTCTGTGTATTTGTATCACTAAAAGGGGGGGGGGTGAACTGATGATACTTCATTTCTTTTATATTTCTTTCAATTGAAACAACCTTAACCACTTGTTAAAGATTCAATTCCATGCTGAAAACAAAACAAAACACATCCAAAAGAACATAGGTATCTACAAGATCTGCTATTAAATATTAATATATACGTCCTTGGTTTGGTTTGGAGATAATATAGTACCACAAAATCCACAAGAAAAAAAAATCGGTGGATTATAAAAAGTAGGATACTCTCTTTCCATGATGTGGAAATCTAAATACAATCCAAAAGTGTGCGTGCACCCTCTTAGCAGAAATAGTGTAATTTAATAGTAATGTAACAACTCATGTTACCATCACATATAAAACAATTGAATAATATACCAAGAAGAAAGGTAAGATCCATCTGGACTTTGTTATGAAATAGTGAGTCCAATATTTTTTGGTTCTAATTCATCCATGTTTGATTATTCCAAAATAAATATTCCAGTCCAATTTCTTGATAGAATAAAATAGAAATGAATTATCCCCACTTCAATTCTTGGGTATGATAATACTAAGATGATTATTCTTTAGTCTATAAATCCATAGTATAGAAATTCTCAGTACGAAAACCCCATGACGATTAATTCATCCTTATAACAACATCAGTCAGCTGCAATTGACATGCTGAATAGAGCGATCCACTATGTATGATATATTTTGAGAATGGTTATAATCCAAATACAATTGTCAAAATATTTTCTCTTATTGTTCACATCTCTGTCAAAAAATCATCAATATATGATAAATAAGAAGATTTTATATTCTCTCAATAAACTAAATTTTCTCTATATACTTTTATGAATAGTACTCCTTCATCTATTGAGTACAATGTACATGATTACTTTTATAGGTTACCTAAATCATGTTATGAGGGAATCCCAAAAACATTCCAAATCACATAATTTCACCCATATTTGAATTTCTCCTAAAACCTCTGAGAAATTATAATTCATCAATGCTTCTCGATTATTTTTGAAACATCTACAATATTTACCTTCTTCTCCAGAATCCCATTTCAATTGTTAGTACAATTAAAATTGTGGAGAAATACTTGGGTCTGATCATTTGAGTCTGATTTTTGGAAACCATTTTCTGAACATGAATCAAAAAAAAACTAATTGAATCAAAATAATGTATTTGAATGTTAATCTCTCCCTTGAAAAATTAGTCAGAAGTATCTACTCATAAAATAACTCATCTAAACGAAGTAATTTGACCCTTTTGAAATAGAGGACCACATTATTGATCATATTATTCACCTCTTTGATTGAACCACATCAAATACAAGAAATATTCTTCTCCTATTTTCTGGAACCAGTTAAAAAAATTTAAAGGATAAACAATGGAAATAAAATCTTGAACCACTTGATGAAGAAAATTAAATCAAAACAGAGTACGATCCTTTATGGATACAATCATTTCTGGATAAGATCATTTATGGTTATGATCATCTCTAGGTATTATCATCTTTGGGTATGATATTTTTTGTGTAAAAATATTTTATGTCATATCCGAGGGATTAGTCTAATGATACAGTAAATTGGTATCACCATTTCATTCAATACTAATTTTTCAATCAATACCTCTATTTCAATCAATATCACTTTTTCAATCAATATCAAAATTGCAATCAATATCAACATTTTGATCAGTACCAAATATTCTATTAATATAGAGATTTCAATATATATCCAATTTTCCATCAACACCACCTTTTTGATCAATACCACCTTTTCAATCTATAACTCCTTTTCAATCAATATCACCTTTTCCATAAATATAGGTATGATTATCCTAATTTCTATATATAATTATGGGGTTTATGGAAATCAAAATGATATACTAAATCTAAACCAATTAGTCAGTTGCAATCACATTTTCAATCAATATGGGTATGATTATTCTAATGTCGATCTTTACGTACAGGGTTGATAGTAAACAAAATGCTAGAGTAGATCAACACCACTTATTCAATCACCATCCTCTTCTCAATCCACTTAGAATTAGATAATTTTCAAAAAAAATTGTTACCACCTCTTACCTACACAGAGACATGATTTTTTGGAAAAACAATTGATATAACTTCTTTCTCTCTACCACCCAGATATGATAAATCTAGATAAAATCATTTTTTTTCAGATTGGATGAATCTCTTTCACACCCCCTTTCTTCAATCAAGATTGTATAAAAAGTTGTCAATTATACTCATGATCCATATGAAATACGAATCAGAAAAGTAGAGACACATTTAATTTTTAGGCATCACAGATACATAAATTTTCCCAGAAAACAAACATAGCATACATATCAGATTCAAAGGGAATCTAATCAATTCCTCGTTACAATATTTTTCAATAATAGACCCTCATTATGATATTTTTTAATACTGGACCCTCATTAAAATATTTTTCAATAACTGAACCTCATTACGATCCTTTTCTATTCCAAAACCACATTATGATCTTTTTAAATACTAGACCCTCATTATGATCTTTTTCAATATACTTTATTTATTCATCATCCTGTTTGACAGACCAGAAATACATACTCTGATTTTTCATCTTTCTCAGCATACATTATTTCATAAACATCGTAATCAATTGAGAAAAAATACAATACACCATGGGCCTAAATATCTACCCTTTTGACTTTTTTTTCAATACCCACATCAAACACTTCAATAAAATAAAAAATAAGTGGTATTGTTTTCATGTTCTAACTTTTACTTTCTCAATTATTTTCTTGCTCCCCCAATTTTTTTTATATATATCCCTTTTTATTATCTCTCTCCCTTATTAAAAATAGAATTCATAGGGTTCATATGAATAAGTTTATTCCTTATTTACAAATGATCTCAATTTCTAGGAACTTTTGTTCAACCTAGGTATCAAATGAGTTTCTTAACAAAGAGACTTTACCTATACTACTCTATGTCTACGTGGGTGAACGTGGTGTAGAAAAAAAGAGTGTATAATCAATGCGATCGATGATGTCCATAAAAAACATTCACATAATACCCTTTTCATTTTTCTTCCATCATTATCATGAATAGGGAAAAATTTTAAATAATTTGTTTAGGATAAAAATAACCTGCACCCAATTGAACAAATACATCTGGATTTTTAGGTGTAAAACTAGACATTTTCAAAACCTCATATTCATTTTAATATCACTACATTCTTTTTAAAGAATAGTAATAGTCACGAAATATATATTACTTATTTCCACTCCATCAATTCCCTATATGTTAGCACAAGTATACAATGATATTGGGAATAATAGGGAACATCAATTGTTCCATATAAATAACAATAGGATTGAGAGTCCTCTATCAGTCATTTCGTTTCCTTATTTTAGTTAGATTTTGTAAAGGATTTTATTTATTACTTTTATTCATCCTTCTCAAGTTTTGTACGATATTAATTATTTTCTATAGAATATTTTTGTGAGTATGTCTACTTTTCTTAAACTTTTGTAACATCTTGGTTACAATCGTTTTGTTATGTTTTGTTTATGTATGTCTCTTCTTCTGGTAAGATAGTTGAATAGATTTTGATATCATGCTTCTCGGTTTTGATAACCATAATCTATTGATACATTTTTAAAAACATTTGTCAATTATATATAATTATTTTTATTCCACCCAGATTTTACGTTCTTTTGTACTTCCTCGAATATCTTATCCACGATAATGTGTTCTTGCTAGACAACTAAGTACTCATTCTTTCCAAACATAGACAATCCATCATTTTTAACTAGAAAATAATCCATATTTAGAGGGTTTTTTATAAATTTTTGTTATGCTATTAAACATAAAAGGAAACTATTTGAATGTTTTTGTGGTTGTTAACATCATTAGCTAATAGTTTCCAAGGGTTGGAAGTTATTTTCAATATTAACATCAACCTTTTCAATTTTCTTTATAACAATCTTCATAGAACTATTTCATTGGATAGATTGACTCCCCATCAAAATATTCCTTCCATAAACTATCGGTTAATAGTTTTTTTCTTAATTGAACCAACACATATTTTTCATATGATAAAATCCACCACAGTACCAGTAATAACCATAGAATGTGTATTTTCCTCTGAAACATACATACTGATTATACTTATGAATATGTTTATCAATAACTATATTTTCTTTCTTTCCTAGCCAGAAACCTTAATATTATCAATAAAAGATTTTTTTTTCTTTTTATCCTTTTTTAAATTAACATTATGGGAAACATTTCGAGTTTTAAAATGTTTCAAAAAAATATCAAACTCAGGTTTCTTTGTGGATTCAAAATTCCAAACATTTTTTGTCTTGGCCACATACACCATCATTCTAGATATCTTCATATTAAATGAATTGTTATCCATACTATAACAATTTAGAGGTAACGTTTTTCTAACCTTATTAGGATTCTCAACATGAGAAAAAAAACCAACTTCAATGATTGAGTCTTTGAAATATGTATTTCTCAATTCATCTTCAGATAAATTTTATTGGGTAAGTCCTAATTCTTTTTCCTTTTTCTTCAGATTCACTTCAAAATGATCAGTATGATTCTTTTCTTCATCATGATATTTATTCAAATCCTAAAAACATTTCTCCATATTCTCATTCTCATCAACAAAATATCATTGATTCCTTGTTGAGGAACATTCAGCTTCCAATATTTTGTTTTTCATTTCAATACTTTGGATCTTTCTCAAGAATTCTTTCAACTCATCTTTCAAATACATATCATGTTGAGTATCTTTTTTATCATATCTGCTGATTCTAAATTCTTCATTGTTAATTGTTTCAATTAATGTATTTTTCCCATCATTATGAATGGATATTTTATATTCATATTCACTTACTTCATCTTCTACATAAACACTACTTTCATTGCTGGGAGAACATTCTTCATTAATTATTACAATAAAATTGTTATATTAATCATAATTTGTAAAATCATAAAAAATATAATCTATATACAAAAAAATATCCTTTTAGAATTGGATAACATCCTATCTTCCCTTTTGGAAGAGAATGTTTTTTATCACACTTTTTCTTCCAAGATCTTCTTGGCCCTATTTCTTCTTCTTCAATTTCATCTTCATCAAATTCTTCATTATCAATTTCTTCTTCATTAACTCTTCAAGGAAAATTGTAAAAAATGAACAATGACACCACATCCAAAAAAAATTAAGGGATGTATCCCTTTATACCTTATTATAAAACTTTTTATATTATTATATGATAATGACAACATTGAATCATGAATTTTACATACGTTATTGTGAGAGACAGAATATCCAGCTTCTTCTTCTCAAAGTATCTTCTTTGAATTTTCTTTTTTAATAACCTTAAAAGACATTTCTCTATCGAATTTTGTTTTTTTCCTTTCATATCACTCTCTCTTCTCATTTCATAAGCAGTAAGAGTGATATGAAGATCATCAAGATTTAATGATTCATGTTATCTATCATATACTGAGGAAAAATTTGCGTAATATTTTTTGGGAAGCATTTTGAAGATGTTTTCAACAATTATTGAATATAAAATATTTTCTATAAGACATTTGAAAGTAATCACAATTTCATTCACCATGGTAAAGAAGTCCCTAATAGATTAATTCTCACCCATATTAATGTCTTCATACTTCAATCACCAGATTTAATGTTTTCCATTCTTAAATATTTTATTTCCTTCATATGTGTTTTTTCAATTATCCTATATACCATTGGTTATGGAAACACTTCTCACTCTCAAGAATTCTCATTCATAAAGTTATGATAGTATAGAATTCTTGGCCCTACCATCATTCTCAAGAAACTTCTTTTCAATAGGTGTAACTGGAGCTTTGTTAATGATGGGGGGAAACCTAACTGTTGCAGCTTCAAGAACAACATAAATTATTTATATAAGATATTGAAACATTCCATATTTATTGATATGACAATTAATTCCATCAAAATCTTGAATATTTTTACTTTTCACAAAATTAGATTTCTCTATCAGCAAAGAATAATGATAGAAACCTTCAGCTTTGATACAAATTCTAAGTTTCCCATCATTGTATTTGTATTACTAAGATGGGGAGGGGTGAATCAATGATACTCCTTTAATTTTATGGTTTCTGTAAATTGAAACATAATTCACCTCCTATTAATTATTCATTTCCCTACTAAAAAAACACACTTCATCATGAATACATGTTTTTATAAGGTTCATTATTCAATATGAATAGCTACATCATTCTTATGGTTTTGATACAATCTAGTACAAAACAATCAACTAGTAAACAGACAATGGATTACAATGAGTAGTATATTTCCTTTCACTCATGTAGCACATTGATGATAATCCAAAAGTGTGGGTTCACCCACTTAGAATAACTAGGGTAATGAAATTTTAATGTATTATCATTTTTTATAAACTATTGTTTTCGATTTAACAAATATATTCAATTGAAATTCAATTCTTCAATTACTTACCCAGACAAATTGTAAGAACCAGATAGACTTTGTTATGATACACTATGTATGATCTAATCTGAGTTTGAATCCTCTATGTCTGATTCTTCCAACACAAATTTTCAAGTCTTATTTTTTGATAGAATATAATAGAAATGAATTAGAACCAATTTAATTACTATGTATGATATAAATCAGTACAATTCTTTCTCATTCCAGAAATACTCAGTAAAAAAATACCACGTACGAAAATTGAGTTTGGATTAATTCACAAAGATAACAAAATCAACAGAATAAAATAGAAAAGATGAATATGATGATCTTCTTAGTATAATAAATTTTGAGTGTGATTATCAGAAAAATAAAAACATAACAATATTGTCTATTCTCTTTCAATTCACTATCATAACATATTGAACACATTAACAATATGAAGACTTCCTCTTCTCCCTAGAATCTCAATGATTCCCTCTCTAATGCTCTGAATTGTACTCTATCATTAGTTAGATACAAAATACATGATGCCTTTTGTAGGTGACCCAAAACAGGTTTGTTTGAGAATAAAAAAGACATTCCCATTCACATATATTCATTCAAATATAAATTTCTCCTAATATAATGAATCATTTATAACATCGTCCACACTTATCAATTTATATTGAAACTTCTACAATATTTACCTTTTTCTTCCCTAGAATACCGTTTAAATTGTTAGTACGGTTAAAATTAATGAAAAATACATGGGTTTGATCATCTGAGTTAGATTGTTTCAAATCAATTACGAAATATGATTCACCAAATGAATTTGAATCAAAATCATGTATTTGAATGTTAATCTCCCATCGAAAAATTATTCAAAAATATCGTTTCTTCATACAAATCATATAAATGATGTAATTCAAACCTTTTGAAATGGTTGACTACATTGCTGATCATCTTCTTCACTTATACACATGACCCCTTTCAAATTCAAAACATATTCGAATAATCTTTTCATGACCTAGTTGAAAAATATATTTAGTGGATAAGTAATGTAAATCCAATCATTCCCCACATGATCAAGTCACATTAAAAAAACCAGAGTACGATTCTTTTTGGATATGATAATTTCCAAGTATGATGATTTCTAGTTACAATCATCTCTGGTTATGATCTTTTCTAGGTACGATATTTTCAATGTATGATCTTTTTTGGGTATAATATGATTATGGATTATCTAATGGATTAGTCAGATGTTATTGTAAATTGATACCACCTTTTCAATCTATACCACCTATTCAATGAATACCTAATTTCCAATCATTTTCACTTTTTCAATAAATGTCTCAATTTCAATCAAAACCACCTTTTCGATCAATACCACCTTTTCGAGAAATATAATTTTTTCCATCAATATCACCTTTTCAATAAGTAACACATTTTCAATCAATATATCTATTTAAATCAATATCACTGATTTAATAAATCTTTGTACAACTATCCTGATGTAAATTTTTATGTATGGGGTTGTTGGAAGACAAAATGCTTCAGTACATTAGCACCACTTCTTCAATCTACATCACATTTTCAATATATCTGGGTATTATTATCCTAATGTTGATCTTTATGATTGAGGTTGATGGAAAACAAAATTCTATATTAAATCAACACCACTTCTTCAATCAGCATCACCTTTTAAATATTCGTGGAATTTGATCATTTTGAGAACAATCTCTGCCACCTCTTACTTTCACCTAGACTAAATTTTGTTCAAAAACAATTGATATCACTTCTCTTTCTTTTATACATGGATATGGTTAATTTAGAAACAATTTTTTTGAATTAGAAGTATCTCTTTTACTCCCCCTTTCTTCTTTCTAGCTTCTATAACAAGTTCTCATTCCCACTAATGATCTATATGAATAAGAATCAGCAAATAATCACCACATATAATTTATTAGTGTCACATAGACACCAATTCTCCAACAAAAAACCACTTATTTCATATCAGATCTAGGGTGAATCTGATCAAATCATCATTACAATATTTTTCAATACCAGATCCTCATTATGATATTTTTCAATACCAGACCATAAATAATATCTTATTCAATACTGAAACCTCATTGTGATATTTTTCCATACAAGAATCTCATTTTGATATTTTTCAATACCAATACCACATTACAATATTTTTCAATACCAAACCCAAATTATGATTTCTTTTAACAGACATTCTTTATTTATCACCATGATTTAATGACAACAAATACTGACTCAAATTCCTCATCTTCCTCAATATAAATTCTGTATTCTACATTCTGATACATTACTAACAAATAACACACACCATGGGTATAACAAACTTAAAAAACCCATGAATATTATTTTTGAATATTAAAAGGGATGATTTTTAATATGTAACATCATGAGATTATACCTAGCCCATGGGTGGGTAGGTTAGTAAATAATTGATATTATGTTATAGACCATTACATCATAGGGTATTTATTTAGTGTTTTATAGTGTGTGCCTACTATTTCTTACCATAAATTATTATTATTATTTCTCATATTGTAGACAATAGATATTGATGTGATTTATAATAATGGTTTCACATTTATAAATTAGAAAGATATTTTTAATTTATAGTTTTATATAATTAGGAAAAGCATTAAATAACTAATTCGACACTCCCACCTAGTATACATTTAATTTCAAAATATTAGTGATTTAATATTACACACCTATTATATTAATGATAATATTGATTATTTTATCAATATTGAAATGTATAAGTAATTAAATTATTATTGTTCTTACACATCCTTAAATTAGATGAAAACATTCAAAAACATAGTATCATAAAAATAGTGGAAGACATGGGATATAAAAAATATGGTAATCTTCTTAAATTACTAAAAATCATGAAAAATTTTATGTTTTAACTTTTTTTACAACAAAAACATTAGAAAATAAAAATTACATATCCTCCTTGTGAAATCAACATTTTATTAATTAAGACATTTAAAACCCATTAGAAATATATAAATTCGTAAATAAAACATGCGGTATATGAGAAATTAGGAAAAAATCCCAACCATTCACCATTATATGTTTATAAATTTGTTTCCCTCAAGAAAAAAAAATATTTTCAAAAAAACCCTTAGAAACAATGAAATAAGTATCTTGGAGAATCATATTAATAACCAATTATTCCTCATTTTTATATTATTTTTGAAATATTTGAGCCCTATTTTATTTAATATGAGTAACCCACTATGTTATTTCCCTCATGATTCACCTTAATAGACTAATAATTACCCAATGCATTAGAGAGTTTTATCAGGCCCATCCATTATAATGATCTATATCAGGCTCACCCATCATCATATATAATTATAATATACATTATCATGAAAACAAAATCTATATTTTTTTCACTTTTTTTCCTAAAATTCTTGAAAACTCATTTTAACTCATAAAAAAACACTGCCGATATTCACATAATTGTAGGGAGAAATACCAATTTTTAACTTAAAAAATTCCTTGAAGATCATGAAGTGATATATTTAAAAAAACAATTTAACTTAAATATGAGTATTAGTTAATTAAAAAATATATGTGATGGAGGTAAAGGGTCTTCATGCCATATATTTTAAAAAATATTAATTCTCACATTGGTAAAAAAATTCAAAGTGACAGATATGAAAAATTTGTTAAAGAACCATCTTAAAGAATTAAAAAGAAAGTATAATATAGATGACATTTATTTTTTAAAATTCTTTGGTTATAAATTAGAACAATCTTAAAAAAGGATGATGAAGATGATAATAGTGGAGAAAGAGTTTAAAAAAATTAAAATACCATTTAAAAGTAAAATCTACTACCTTATGTACTGTCTAGATTTATAAATTCTCAAACTCTATAATAATAAATCTATATTAGTTTAATAAATGAATAATTTCCTTTCCATGGTAATTTAATAATCATTATTATGTTTATTTCATTTGGACAATGTGTTAATTAGTTTCAATAAATGTTAAGTTCAAGTTGGACTCTTTGGGGACGTTTGATTTATAATCCCAAAATATCATCAGTGTATTGACCATGGTCATAGGGTTTGTGGACCATTAACTCTATAATATTAAAAAAGATATAATTATCATTTTTTTTCATTAGATATACTTCTTAAACAAAAAAGTTTTATTCTTCATGAAAAAGACCATGACATTTCATAGAGATCGTAGTCCGTACCTAAAAAATGAACAATGATTTAATTTTTATACTACATGGAATTGAAAAATAGTAGTTAATATTTTACTTTTCCTAAATAATAAATATGTTATTTAAGATAAATTTATTAATTATTTAGATCCATATATCCATTCTGGTAATGAGGTAATGAAAAAAGAAACACATCACTCTATAGAGGGGGTTGTCCAAAATTACTGTAGAGACCTAAACATCTCATAACTAAATATTACATATTAATAGAGGATTATTAATTACGAAAACATAACAGTCTATGTAAGAACCATTTATGTTAGGAGATTTTTTTGATGTTGGAAACCAATAAAACTATACTATAATTTAGTTACATCATTACAAACTATGTTCATCATAACCATAACCCTGCTTAGAAATATCACATATATACATTTATTTATAACTTGGATAAGGGAAACAAAAAAAGCATGAGATAAAATTATTATTAAGGTAAACATGGGAAATATAAAACTATTATTTTATGAAATTATAAGGAATGAATAAGGGTATTATATCAAGTAAATAAGTAAAAAAATCATACAGAACCATTCCTAGATCATAAACATGAGTAATGGACCAATGCATTATAATTCTAAAAGATATGATTCTTAAGAGTGAGAAATCATCATAATTGATGACCCATAACCTCATGTAATGAAATTTTGGATCCAATATAGGTTTAGAAACCATTTTATATTTCATAGTTAACTAAAAAGACCATAAAACATAGTGAACTAGGTCTTGTCACTTGATTCCAATTGTGTACCAATCCCATCTGCATGTTTTCAATTTTGGATGAATCCCATCAACATGTTTCTCATTGTGGATCAAGAACATTAACGTGTTTCCCATTTTAACTCATGAGATATAAATCTTAACCAAATTAATTAGAGTGAGATATACATCCCACCCCTTCTCGGATAAAACATAGCTATAGTATTTCGTTATAACATAATCATCATCACATAATAAGTACCAAAAAAGTGTTCCAAAAGATCACTAAAAATTCATCTTATCCAATACCATGAAAAAAAATGGCTTTCATAAAAATATTTTCATAAAATAACGTATGGTATGATGATGGGTTTCATAAAATTCATATCATCATAAAAATGAAACCTATAGATAAATAATAAAAATGATATCCTTGAATCATATATCGAGTAAGGAATAAGTAATATAAACGGATTTCATCTTATATAGAAAATTATTTTTAAAGATAACTTTGAACCACTATTTAAAAAGATAGACATTCATATTGTAAAATATCCATTTAAAAAATAAAAAATATCCAAATCATTTTCATTGATAATAATCATGGAAACAAATAAAATAAGCATTAGAGATAATTTACGAACATTTCAAGAAGAAAATAGACATTCAAATTTGAAAATAAATTTTTAAAAATTCAAATTCATAAATTTTTTTGATATAATATTATTTTATCATAAAACTTGATACATATCAAGGATTGTTTAAAATATAATTTAGTCTATATGGGGGAAATTTTGGTTCATTCTATATATATTAAAAAAATATTTCATTCACATTTTTGTACAATCCAAATTATCATTCATAGGAAAATCATAAGATCAATTCTTTAAAATTATAAATGAAAAGTAAAAAATGTATGTGAAATTATGTAAAAAATACATTGGAAACTGTTAAGAATTTTGAAATATTTTTAGAATGCTTGTATATGAAAAAAATGGATTTTGATCAATTAGAAAAATAAAGATGAATTTTTATTAAAAGCTTCATTTTACACTCTTTAAACATATAATAGAGTACAATTAAAGGATAACATTTATCATATTTAAATTACTAGAGGAGAAGAAAATATAAAATTTTATTGAGCGGTTGATCATAATATTTCATTATTAGAAACTTGATAAAAAACAATCACAATAAACAATGGGAACATAGAACATCTACAACTTTTGTATCTTTTCAACCATAACCCCATTACAGAATAACATAAAATGAAAGTATAAATGTCATGAATGGAAGAATATTCATGATATAACATTTCAAAGGTATATTAGATACACTAAAAAAAGAAACAAGTGGTGAATGTGGAATATGTTTCCATAAAATAAAATATATAGTATAAATCGATTAACTTATGTCTCAGCTTTCTTCATACATAGTCAAACCTCATTATCTTATTGAAGTATACTTTGGATCTATTATTATGACCCCTAGGGGTGGTATTTATGGATGAAAATTTATTTTAGATCATAGATGAAGATGGTGGGGAAGGATTTTAGTAGGTTATTGTCAAGACAAATGGATTAAGAGGTTTAAAGAGGTAAGAGGAGGATGTGACCTTTTATAATGTGATAGGAGTTGTATTTTTGTAAATTCACAAAACAATTCAATAATGAGAATTAATTTTCATACAAAGTACATCCAAAATTTATAAACAATAGAGTTGATGGATGATATTGTAAATATAAACCTCAAAATAAAACCCGATTCATACATGTTATTTTGTTTCATATAATTTAACTTATTTTTACCATTTTAGTTTTCACTATGTAAACTTGTATCTTTTTGTTTATATAGGTAATTTTCCCTTTTAGAATAAAATTAAAAATATCCTCATTAGATAAACTTGACCAAAACTATTAAATATTAAATTCAATTTATTAAATAATAATATTTGGTGTGTGGAAAATTAATTTTATCACTAGCACAAGTAACACACAAAACCCCATTTTAACATTAATCACAATAAGTAATTTTTATTTATGTGGCTAATATTTAAGCCCAAAAATTAATTTTAAATTTTTATTTAATATAAA
Source organism: Viscum album (assembly GCA_963277665.1). NCBI lineage: Eukaryota > Viridiplantae > Streptophyta > Magnoliopsida > Santalales > Viscaceae > Viscum > Viscum album. The sequence continues at coordinate 73,325,624 of OY728166.1, read as the reverse complement.
TTATGAAAATTATAAAAATTGATTCTACATTATGGAATTAATATAAAAAATGGGGCTGAATTTAATTTAATTTTAATCCTACAAATGTGATAAAAAAGAGGTTTTCCAAATAAGGTATTTTTAAAATAGAATCTTTCAAAAACTATAGAATGTTATAATATAATAATTCAATATTAAATTTATTTCAATGACCAAAATTTTATTAATAAATACATTTTTGATGTAATTATGCTTTAAAATAATAATTAAGAGGGAAATTTTCAATTTATTTAAATGAAAATAGAGTATTTAATAAATATAAGTTTTTCTTCAAATTTAACTAAAAAATTAATATTTTTAAAAAATTCCATAAAATTCACGATAAGATAATCATGAAAATATCATTCAAATAATTGATTAAATATTTTAAAATAAATTTCATAAAATTTCAAAAACTATTTTTTAAAAAAGAAATAAAATTTATTAATTTGAAAAACAAAATTCAAACACCATGTTTAATTTCTATGTTATAATGATATTGTTTAAAATTTATATTTTTAATAGTTCATGGTTAGTTAAATACTCGGTGTAGCATGTAACACAAGCCATGAAATAAACAAAATTTACTCAAAAAAATATTTTATAAAATCATTGGGTGTTAAATTCTACCACATGAAAATTATTTTTTTTTCATGAAATTAATCACCCTGATACAAAAAATGAGGATAATTCTCTCCCATCACATCTATAGGATCACACATAACTTCCTCAAGTTGGTGGTTTCACCCAAAAACATTGACCAAGTGAGTGGTCCTATTTTTAAAAAATTATCTATACTATACTATATATATATATATCCACGGGTTGTTACAATAAGAACTATCATGCTACAATGGTAAGATATCTTATTTCACTACATGGGAATAAGGATGTATATAGATTCCCACAATAGATACATGGTACACATTGTGGGTATGAGAGTGGTTCAGTGGAAGAACCATGTGATAATTGACAGTCCCAATATGAACAAGAATTTCAAAGGTGCGGAAATACCAAGATATTAGTTTGAAATTATTTAAAAATATTATTACCTTTTTTCAAGTAGAAATTATTATAAACACATGATCACAAAATTAAAATTATATATCACAAAAGAGATTATATATATTACTTTTCTACAAATTTTTTTGCACCACTTATGTGTTGTTGAATGGATCTAAACTTCTCTTTAAAATAATTTATGTTACATCTATAAATGGAATTTGGATAAATTGATATAGTAATTCAAATTAGAATAATTTATAATGTCTAAAAATTTTAACTTATAATTTGACCAAAAATATTGGTGAATGTTATTATAATTAGTTAAAATAATTAAGAGAAAATTATCTTAACAAAGGAGTAATCCTTAAATGTAATGAAAAAAATGACCTAAAAACATGTAAAATAGACATTATTTGTTCATATTTAGACCCTAAACTTTATTGTATCTAATTTGGACCATTATTGAAGACACATGACATGGGGAAAACCTAGGTTTAATTCATTGTTCGATAAATTAGAAGAATATCACTCATCTTCCACTATAAAAAGGCAGTCACCTCGACCATTTATTATCACCTATAATGCCATTTGTCTAACACAAAATATCCAAAAATAATCTCCCCAAATCCCTAAATTCATCATATATTCCCCCCATTTTGAATAAATCCTACAAAGGATTCCCTAGGGTGTTAACCATGAGGCGTTACCCAAAAACAGGTAACAAACATCCTCAAGCTCCTTTGTTTTATTTTTATTTTCCATCACCAAACTCTCTTTATAACATAATTTTATAATAACCTCAGTATCTTAAATTTACTAATATATATTTATTCAAATGGATAGACCTATAATTTTAAAAAAATTATAATGGGTAATGAACATATCGCTCATGTGTACGGTGGACTACCACCTTCCAAAATGATGTTGGTCATTATTAATTTACCACATCTCATGGGTGGTAATTATGATAAAAAAATTTATTTTAATATGATATATATTATATTTATGTTTCATTTATTCTTCTATAATTATTATAAAAAACATACCTTCATGATTTCCATTTTTTGATAACACAATAACTTGGTTTGTGGACATGTGAATTACCACCACCTCAAAGTGATGAAATTCCTTCACACAATATATGAAATGTATTAATGATTAATTTCATGAAATTATATTATATATTTGACTTAATAATTTTAATTGAATTATATATATATTTATATTTGTTTTCCATTATTTATTTCAATATGTAAATAAAATAGAAAACAATGATCATGTGTATGTATTCTCTACCGTCTTAATGAATGGTGTATTCCATTTCATATTATTATATTTTATATATTCTTGTTATATATATAAATAATGAGAATACATGATATTTATTTTATTTATTAGATTCTGGATATAATTAAATCATTATATATGAAATAGGATCAATAATAACAATCCTATTTAGATACTAAAAAGTAATCGTATATTACACAATACGCATCATTAACATGGATTTGTTAAAAAATTTGTAGTATAAAGTAATAACCAAATAAGACATGGTATTACACATAATAATATAGTAATGTGGTAGATGTATAATAATAATATATTTTTTATATATGATATATTAATGTGTATGATGAAATGCAAGATTGAGGTAAGGGTTTTCTGAACTATGTTTTATTTTTATGTTAATTATGCCTTACTCATCACTCATATATATTGTGTGTTGTATATAATTCCAAATAATATATTATATTATTATTATAGTTCAATTTATGATTATTTAAATATACATATTATGATATATTTTTCATGGGTTTTATGGTTAAATAGTTACCTAATTGGTAAAGTAATTTTTTTTTCTCAATTTCCATTGTTTAAGATACACGCCATTATATGCACATATATTTTTTATAGTGTGTATATACTACCCTTTTTCATGTTATATCGTGAATATAATTCTTTAATGATATTTTAAGATTCATTTAACATCATTTTCTGTTGAGTATTATGAGTCAAATTTACCAAACTTATAATAGTTTATTATAGCAATCTCAACATCTATCGTGATTTTTTATGATTATTCCTCAATTGATGAAATATTATGATTCATATCTTCAGAACACTCATTAATTTTATTTTATTATCATTATTGATGATATTTTTAGGTATTTTTTTAATTTTTTCATCATTTGGTATCTATGATAATGATAAATATGTTTTTAAAAAATATTTATTTATATATCATTTCGGTTAGAAATTTGTTTTCTTTAAAAATAATGTTTTCTAAAAAATATATTCAAAATGATTTATGTTTGAAATTTTTTTTTAATATTATTTTATATGATTTCAAAGAAAAATGTTTAAAAATGTTTTTATGATTTTCCTATAATTTTACCAATCTATTTTCTATGAATATGTTTTCAAAATGTTTTCATGATTTATCTATATCTATTGAAATATATTCTCAATGAAAATGGTTTTACAAATGATTTATGTTTTAAAAATTATTTTTAATATTTAAAAATATATCTTCCTAAAAATTTTATTTTAATATTTATTTATAAGATATAGGTTTTTGAAAGGGTTTTTATAAAATTAATTTTCACAAAATGTATATTTTTTATAGAATGTTATGTGTGATCTTTAAAAATCATTCTCTATTAGGGTGACATAATTTGTTTTATTTTATTCTTTATAGGTAATATTATCCATGAATACCACTTATATTATTTATTTAATGGCTATGTATTTGTGGAATAATTAGTATGACACCAGTGTCTCTTCCACACACTATAGGATTTTGAAACCCATTTATTTTCATGAGTTATACTTCGATTAAAGGACTTTGAATCCTCTCTCTTTTCCATTGGTAATGATATGATGAAAATTTTGTGATAACAATTTAATTTCATGTGTAATGAAATGATATTTTATGATCATGGGGACCATATATGTATGATTTCATTATTATATTGGTGGAACCTATATCTCCCTAGAATGAATTGGGTAATGATTTTTATCACATGAGATTGATATGGATGGTTAAAAGTGTGAACTTCATTCAATAATATGAGGATGGAATGATAAGTTCGCTCGGTTCAATAATACAATGAAATAATGGTATGTTAAACAAGTTTAGTAATACAAATATGGAATAGGAAGTAAATATTCTTTGTAATATAGGGATGGAATAGGAGGTGAACCTTCTTCCGTAATATAAGGCCACAACTAGGAGTGAACCTAGTTTATTAAAGGTCCTTGTTCAATAAGATGATCTTATGATTGAACCTTGAATACAATGATGGTTTTTGGAGTGAATCCATTCAACAAATATTGATTTTTAATTAATCATTGACTACAATTTAAATCATTTTTATGTTCTTATGTGTCTATCATAAAATATATTTCTTATTCCTCTATTATTATCTCACAAGTAATTCTCATGATTAAATTATGATTCATTTATTATTAAAATCCAAAAAATTTCCATGATTCATTTCTATGTTATTTGATATGTATGGTATGAATATTTAATGTTATGAACATGTTCTCATTCCCATATTCTTATGGTACACTTATATATCTCCCTTATTTTCACTTAATGAGCATCAGAGCTCACTTCTATCTTTTGATTCCATTCCATAGGTTAAAAATAATGGATTTAATTATGACTAATAAAGCGGAATATCTTTAATATGGATTCTGAATATCTTTCACTATGTTATATGATTTTGTTTCCATGTTTCCAAAGACTCTAAACCATTACCATCCCTAAAAAATTATTTTTTATGTAATTAATATTCATAAAAAATGATGTAATATCCATTTATGTTAATCATTGGTCATTATATTTGGTATAAAAGTAATGTTTTACTCATCAATTTTTAATGTAGGATGAGAAATATTTATTGATATCCTGAGGGATATTTCTTTGGATACATATATGAATGTATATAAATATATGTATAAGAATGAGTTAATGTATAAAAATTGACCTATAATATAGGTAAAGGATAGAGCATGTTTTTGACTAGAAATACATCTCTATCTAGATACAAAAATTTGATGTGTATTTGGAATAGATTTAAAATTGGGTAACAACCCAAAAGACACCATATTGAGCTAGACTCAATTGAGAACTAGTGCATGAAAATGGGTCATGTTGCACACCTAGTACGACACTCTGGTGGGATATTCTTTGGAAACTCACATAGTACATAAAAAACATCACGATAGATTTATATTAATATTTACTTTTTATGATAGAGGATTAAACTATTGTTTTAATGAATAAAAATTTGGTTTCACGATTTAGACATCCTACTAGTTATTTTTCAGGAATACGTTTTTTTTACTCTCTGATATGTGTTCCTCTTAGTATGCTTTCAGGTTTTAGTTAATGGCTAGAACTGAAGTAATACATTTTATGGAGGAATGAATTGGAAAATGCAATAATGTTACTCTTATGAAATGTAATGTTATGGAAGATAGTGTAAGAAAATGTGATTCTATTTCTACACAGCTTCATCAAGACATAAATCATATTGAGTTACCAAATGTCTAAAGGAAGGAACTTTTTAAGGAAACATCATAATATTTAGTGGAATGACTGATCTACTAGTCTCTGATAAATGGTTATGTACCATTGAAAATAAATTTTTCATTCCCATATAGTTCATAATGTAAAAAAGTTATGTTGAGAACTTATTGTTTCAAATTTGAATCGAATTAGTAGGGGAATATTATCAAGAATACGAGGCAACAAGTTATAATTGGCTTTATGAATTGGGAAGAGTTAAAGATCTTATTTTTTAGTAGGTTCCTTCCACATATTATTCTTACAAAAATAGAGATTGATTTTTTCCATCAACATCATGGTTAGGATATGAAAATATAGATATAATTACAAGGAATCTATAAAAATCATATAGAGAAGATAATTAGATTTACATTATGCGAAAAGTGTTGAAGGGGAAATGGAGGATATTTTCATAGGGTAATTTCTAAATGTTTTATTTAAGGAAATAATGTCATTTAGTGGCATAATTCAAAGGTGATGGTAATAATGATAAAGATCCAAATAATGCACCTCCTGCAATTCTATCCTTCAAATGTTAGATGTATAGGAATTATGATAGGAAAATCTTAAAACCAAAGTAAAATGTCGATGATCGAAACAATAAATATCATAAGTTGAGGGATGAAGGAAAATATTATGCTATAACAATGGATGATGTGAACTATGATAATTAAGGAATAGTTATCCTCCCATACAATTTGGTAATTACATTTTTGTTTTTGGATGAATAGTCTCTATGAAAATCATATTATTCTTACTCTGGTGGAATTTTATGTCATTACATCCCTATAAATGGATTTTGGAGTATGAAAATCACAATTGATATTCTAGCGATACAAGGATGGGCCAATGTTTCCATTGATTTTTTTTGGAAAAGCAAAGAGCTTATTTATAGAATAAAAGGTGAAGTCAATATTAGAACGGATTCAAGGTTAAAAATATATAGAATGGTTTATGTTAATCTTCAGATAAGGTTTTGTAGATTAAAGTATTATCTATCAATATATGTATTTATGTATATTTTATGACATTTGATAACCTTTATGTTGTGAGAAATGTTGATAGAATGACCTATCATTCAATATATGAATCTTAGGATCTGTTAAGGCATTAGGAATGAAAAATTCACCTTAATTTTTTAGAAAAATAGATGATGTGGGAGTTGATCAATGAGAAATAAATTGATATTTTGTACTTAAATGATGAAATTATATCGTTTCACTGAAATTATGAAACCTTAGGAAAAGAGGTCTTGAAATAAAATACCTTTAATTTATGATCCTTTTTGATGAGATCAATGACCTTTTCAATCCTCCTAGGGTTGTGAATTTATGACAGTTGAAATTATAATATCCATGTTCTCTATCACTCTCCCTAATAACTTGATAGTTATATTTATTTTCTACATCTATGTTTTCACTTTTAGGCTAAGTTCTCATATGTGGAAACCAAGTTATGTGATACTTTGAGTAACCATTATCGTTCTATCATTCCTTTTCAATTTAATATTTAGTATTCATTTTATCATGTGGGTATATATGAAAGAAACATTAATGTATTAAACCATTGATATCCCAGATGTATTTTTATGGATAAATTCATTTTAAAGGGGGTATAATGTTACACCCAGATATTTTGTGAATTATTTTTTTAATTAACTATATATTTTAGATATATTTAATTTCACACAACACTGAATATTGGTTTTATTATATATAAAAAATAAGTTTGGAATGTGTTATACACAACCCCAATTTAATCTTTCACTAATCCCAACACTTTGATTAGTATTCGGTAAATGAACCAAAATGTATATCTTGTGTTACACACAATACCAGGTCCCTTCTATATCTTACATTACACACCAGACCATGTTTTTCTAAAATAATAATATATTATTAATATTATTTTTTAAATATTATTATAGTTACCACCTATCCATTGGAATAAATGTAAGGAATAAGATTAAGTGGATTGTGAAAACATGAATTTCAAATTTATATAATATAAATCCTTTGTAGACACTAAGTATAAGTGAATGAATGAACTATTTGAATATAATGAAATTAATTTTCTAGGAATACTATTTTTCTATATACAAATGAAATTTTAACAAAATAATTTAAACAAACAAATTTTGATTAATATTTTCAATAAAATATATAAATTAAATATTTAATCTATATATTTTATAGTCAAAAAAATATTTTATTGGAATAATTCTTATTTTACGAATAAAAAGTTATATTTTTCTAAAAGGTAATTTTACCACCTTCTAATATAGAACTCTATTTATATATGATTTTTATGTATTAATAATTTTTATTTGAAAATATAAAATTCAATTTTTATTTCATAATATCATAATTTATATTGGGTGTATTTTTTGTATATTTATGAGAAGTATCAATTATTGACGAATACTGAATAACACAAAATTTAAATTCAAAACCATTTTTTCATATTAATTATTTATATATATATAATTAGTTTTAATTAGGATTTAAATTATAATTATATAAATTAAACATCAATTAATAAAATTAAATTCATTAGAACCAATTTCACAATGAATTTGTATTTAAAAACATTTATATAATTTTAACATTTTTCAGTATAAAAACCTGCATTGTCGTCCAGTATGCGGGATTACTATTAAATTTATTTTATCCATTTATGGGATTTAAATTTGGATAAATGGATTTCATATTTATAATAATAAAAATTTATTATTTGATAAAATTAAAATTTGTTTTCTACCAAAATTATTCGTAAATGTGATTAAAATTAATAACAATGATTAAGAGAAATATTAGATGAACAAAGGACTAGGCATTAGAATAATGGCCTAAACTGAAAATTATAATGTACAAAATAAATTTTATATTAATATTTATACCATATACTCTATTTTGATTAATTGGTAATATTATTTGATCCACTTGACATGGGGATAATGTGGGTGTAATTCCCTTTTCAAAAATTTACCATAATGCCACTCCTACTCCACTATAAAAAGAAAGTCACCCTCACACTTATTCACTCATATGAAATAAACTTTAACTCCAAAAAACATATTAAATAATATCTTAGAGTCCCTAACTTTATCCTAGAATCCTAAAATTGGGAATGAAGCTGACAAATGAATCTTGTTTGTGAAAAATAAGAGGTGTTAACAAATGAAGGAATACTATCCTTCCTCAAGATCTATTGTATTATTTTAATTTTCCTATAAATAAAATATCCCTAATTAAAAATTATATAATATATGGAGTATCCTAAATAAACTGATATATTTATATTCTTTGGGTTTTACCAACATATACTCCAACTTCCATATAATAGGAATCAATCTAACCATTCATGTGTATGGCAGACTACCACCCCAGGAAACAATGTTGTCAATTATTCCTTTTACAACCATCCTGGGTGATAATTATGATGAAAAAATTGTTTTTGTATGATATATAAGATATTTATGACTTTTTTATTCTTCTGGGATTATTAGAGAACTATACCTCTACGATTCCCATTTATGAAAAAAATGATAACTTCATTTATGGACCTGTGGACTATTACCTCTTCAAAATGATGAGATTCGTTCAAACAATACATGGAATGTATTAAGGATGAGTTTGTTTAAATTATATGACATACATATAACATAATAATTATTATGGAATGATAATATATATATACATATTTGTATGTTACTTTCTTTTATTAAATGCAACAATAAAATAGAAACAATATTCATGTGTACGAGCATCCTACTGACTCCATGAATGGGGCATTGCATTTCATATTAGAATATTTTATAGATTATTATAAATTAATGTATCTGAAAATATATGATATTTATATCCTATTTTAGTTCTTGAATTATGTAAATCATGATCTATTTAAGTGGATCTAGAATAACAAGCCAAATAATATAAGAAAAAGAAATAAGATATTAATCCAAACGTAATATTGAAATGGTGTTACTAATGAAATGGAAATATAATTTCATAAAAAATCATATATTATATTATATTTCATAATATTTTTCTATGTTATATTTTTAATAAGCTATTATTTTTTATAATTGATGTTTTAATGTGTATGAAGAAATTCAAGTCTTAAGGTATGAGTTTTATCATCTCACTTTTATTTATATATGTTTTATTCATTATTCGACAGTCATTTATTTTTTATGGTGTATATAAATACATTGAATATAATATATTATTATTATCATTAAATTTATTGGTATTAACATATCCATTTTATGATCTCTCTTTTATGGATTTATGGTTCAAATGTTACCAAATCGATAATGAAATTTTTTGTCTCAAATTTCCTTCTATGAGAGGAATGCCATGTTTTGTACCTATACATTTCTATAAAGCATATATACTTCTATTTGACATTTTATTTCATTTTCCAACATATTTCATTAAATTTCAGGCTTCATGTAATCTTATTCTCTCTTGTGGAGTATGAACCAATTTTACCAAAGTTGTAATAGTTTATTGATATAATCTCATCATTTACTAGGATTGTTTATGATTATTCTTCCATTGATGAAATATTATTATCTATAACTCAAGAACACTCATTAATTATCTCCTATTATGGTAATTCATGATATATTAATGTACCTGTACTATTTTTTTTGACTCTTAGGTACTTATGATAATTAATAAAGTTTTTTTAATAAAATCTTTTATTTTATCTCTCTTCCGTCGAATATTTGGAATATCTCAAAATAATTTTTTCTAAAAAGAGTTTTCAAAAATGAATTTTTTTATAAACTTTTCAATATTATTTTATATTTTTTCACATAAAAAAGATTTCAAAGATTTTCATTATTTATTTATATGTTTTTAAATATACTTTCAATTATAAGGTTTCAAATGTTATTGATGATTTATCTATATGTTTTAAAGGATATTTTAAAAAAAATGTTTTCAAAATAATTGATGTTTTAATTTTTTTTCAAAGAGTAAAATTTATTTTACTCAATATGTTTTTAAATATTTCATTACATGGGATGGTCTTTTATATTGTTTTATGAAATGGATTTTCTATGAATGAAAATTTTCCCAAAAAATTATCTTTGTGTTCTTGGAAATAAAATTCATATTATTCATTGAATGAGACATGATTCCAATTTTTAAATACATATTAGGAATGGGGAGTGAACTCAATTTAGTAATATAGTGCTGGAACTGGATGTGAACCCAGTTCAGTTATATAGAGGAAAAATGGGAAGTGAACCTAGTTTAGTATTATAGGGTTGGAATGGGGAGTGAACCTCATTCATTAAAAGAACATGTATACTAATATGGATTTGGGGGTGAAACTTGAAAAATAATATGTTTTGTTTATTGAACCCATTATAATACTATATCCATGTAATTAATCCAACAATACCATGGAAATTTTTTTTATATGCGTATGTGTCTTCCAAAAAATTTATCTCTTATTCTTATGTTATGCTCCCATGGTTAATTCTATTTATTCCCTTATGATTTATGTCTTATGAAATAACAATCATTATTACATGATTCATTTTTAATTTATTTGATATAGATGGTATTATTTTAATTTTTTTCTATGTTCGCATACCCCTATTCTTGTTTTATGCTTACGTATCTTCTTTGTTTACCCTATTTGATCATATATACTCACCCCTTTCTAATATTTTCTTTTACCAAGTTATTAAGAAAGGATTTAAGTAATATTTTTAAAGGGGAATATCTTTAAGGGTTATTTTGAAGATATTTCACCATGTTAGAAGATTATGTTTCCATGTTTTCAAAGACACTAAATTATTACGGGTCTCAGGCATGTATTTTTGAAATGTGAAAAATATTACTCTGAAATGATTTAATATCCATTTATATACATCTTGGGTCACTTTATAGGGAGTGAATAACCAGTATGGTTAGCATTATCCTCCCATAATCCTCTCATGGAAATGATAACATAGGCATACCAAAGTACAATGATCAACAGTGAAACTAACTCGTCACTGAAAAAGGTATACTAAGATCACAACCTCCCCATCGATAACTCTCACCAAGTATCGCATGCAAGATAGAATATAATATAACAATTAAACATAAAGTGTTCCTTGTTACTATTTCCCTACTAATTTTTTACTCTACCCAAATATCTCACATCCCAATCAATCTATCTCAAAAATAAGCCATCACGAAGACACTTGGGATATGAATCACAACATGAACATCATGCATCACATCATCACATCATCTCATCCAAAAAACTATATATAGTAACAGTTTAGTTTATAGGATTAACCAAAACCCACATGACATGTATCATATATCAGGTATTATACCTCAAGCCATAAAAATCAAAATACTACGCAAGTACCTCAAGATATCATTGTCTACATGCACCATACGTATAATAATCCTTTGGATACTATATATATTGATACAAAAGTGGGATATTACAACAAGACATCACAACCCTATTCAAATATATTAATGGGGAAACTAACATCCATGAATACCAAAAAAGGTATCTACCATGAGAATATATTGGGCCCATATGAGTTAATAATCCGTCCATCCAACCACTAGGATGTTGGGGAAAACACATCCCTACAGTCCACTTGGAGTTAGCCACCCTAAAAAATGAGTGGGTAGAATATGAAATCATAGTCTACACATGATATATTATATCTCACAACCAAACTCTATACATAAACTAATCTTAAACATAACATAAACTAAGATTTATAAGACTCTAAGCTACAACTTATGTGTCCTTATATCCTACAATCACACATGCATTTGTAATATATACATTAAATTAATTAATTTAATTAAAAAAATTCAAATTATGATAATTAATTAATTATACATTAAATAAAAAATAAATTTGTTCTGAAATAAATTAAATTAATCATCAGTAAAAGTTCTGTACCCTCCAGGTATAATACAAACATAGCCTAAGATTTATAAAGAATAACATATTTTCATCATTTGCATTCCATCATCAACAACCCCACATGTTATGAATTATTTAATCATTTCTTGCATCATTTCGTAATCCTTTTACTCTAGGAGAACCATCCTAAACTACCACAAAGAGGAAACATGCAACTAACCACATATAGTCTCCTCAATCAAAGGGAAAATAAATATAAATAAAATAAGCAATGAAATAACCATACATTTACCCAATTCATTTAAAGAAAGAATCCATCTTTATCACATCAATGAGTAATACCAACTTCAACTCATCACATTATCAACTATTCTATCCAAAAAAAACCACATGAATATCTTTATTATTCACTCCATCATTCCTATCAATTTTTTCCCCATCATCTGAGATTCTTCTTCAAAATGTATATATTGATGCATCTCTACTTCACTGAAATCAAATTCTACCACATCATACAAGCATCCCCACCAATATAATGTAATGCTTTGTAGGATTATCAATCCTAAGATCTTATTCCATCTCTAATAAATTCTCACATCCTTTTCATATCATAAACGTAGCTTAAAATTTTATAAAAACTTGACAATCTAGACCATAAAACTCGAAATCCAGACAACACACTTAAACAAGCTCTCACGACTCTAGACATAAGGAACTCAGACTTCACAAATAGTCAGAAATCGCATACTAAGAAATTATCTTTACCCAATAACTATTTTTATTCCTTCTTGAATTACCTAATTCATTATTCATTGGTTCAAACTATTGGTACATTAGACATCATGTAAAAGTATGAAAATAAATAAATTAAACAGTTTATTTAAAAATACATCCAAGAACATATTTCAGTTTTAAAAATCATATGGAATTACAATTAATTGACATGAAATTAATTAATTTCACCAATAACAATCTAAATTATTCACATTCACTGTCAAATTCCTTTGACCCATGAAATTATAGATTCAATTAGAGATGAAAATTACATTAATATAATCGTTATAAAAATAAAACAAACACTATATTGATTACTTTTTTCTTCTTTATTCTCTATCCAAATAATAAATAATTACTATAGATTAACATTATTTAATAATATTAATCAATAATGACTTCATAATATATAACATATCTAGACAAGAGAATAAGAGAAACATAGATAGTAAATTATAAATAAAATACAGATGCAAACCATTATCATGGAAGAATGAAACGATATGTGATCAGTACAAAATTTTCTTTATTAATCTAGTTCATTAATTATTGTGTTAATTCCATTTCCATACAAAGGTATAAACCATGATAAATTTAAAATTTAATATAAATACATATGATAAGAAATGGATCCCCTACCTCAAAGGTGTCAATGTTATTCACATGTGAACAGACTAACATCGTATTTCCTAATCACCCCTCCTACGAGAGATCAGGTCTCCATTGACCAAATGTAGAAGGTCTATAATCGATTCCAATCAAAGGGATTCAAAATAACCTAAAAATAACATTATAGATCACATGGAATTTGAGACAGATATATATGATTCGAGAAAAATAATGGCAGAATAGCTTATAAAGGCATACCTCACGTCATATTTTCATAGTGTGAAAACATTTCACATTGGAATGTGTCATGTTTTTATGTGTCACCACAAATACTAGTAACCTTAGAACATTTAATCCAGATTTACTTCTAATAATGAAAAACCCCATATACTAGCCTCACAAAATCCATGAACAAGACATTCATGATGTGAAACCCTTACACATTGTTAATTATGTAAGAATCCATGTTTTAGTAGAGAAACACCTCTAGAATTGCTATTGGTCTCTCATGAGCACCATATGATTCAGAAACTCACATAGGGTCAGACTAGAATTATCTGAGCCCTTAAATCAGTTACCTCCCAAAAAATTATCATCCTTGATAATTTCAAACCAAACCTAGATTGAGATAAGAACTGGAATGAGGTCCTCTAAATAGCCATGTCGCGAGATACCTCTCAAGGATCTTACCATTGTAGGATCTCAACCCTCTCCCTCAGAGAAACTAGTAAAAAAATATGTAAAAAGAACAACGAACTCATAAACAATATTCAAATAAAGATACCTATCAATAGAGTAATTCTACAATAAGAAACAATAGTAAACCATATAATTAACTAAATAATTCAAAATCCATAAAATTTGAATAATGTTACAAGAGGGAGATAAACATCAAATAGATCACGGTACTGAGTGAACATCAATGACTCACATTCTTTGGTACTATCATATAAACCATTATTCCACTATATTACCAAAACCAATTGAACTAAATTCTAATGAAACATGATCTCTTAGAGGTTTTGGATCTCTCTTGGGTGCTCTTTAAAAGAGGAATCGTGATCAACATCGATCTTTCTCCAATAGATGACACTAAAATCTTCATTATGATAATTATGGAACTTCTACAATGGGAATAGTCATTTATTCTTCTCATCTACAAGTGAAGTAAAATCTAATACACAATAACTCTAATATGATCCTACATGTCGAAATTCCAAATAAACAAGGTAGAAAGCTTACTCCCATGACCAATAATTCACTTCCTATGATGATGTGTCACCTTAAAGAACATGTGATCTATAACATCATACTCCAGAGTTATCATTCTCTTATTAGAATAGGATTTTTAAAAATTACAAGCCACATTTATCATTTAATGAATTATTTAATCCATATACATTGTATTCTGTACTAGTTTTATACTGTTTATTATTTCCTTTCTAACTCATTTTAGCATAACGAAGAATGGAATAGTTATCTGTAAAATGAATAAAATGATGTCATGTAAATTTTGGAATGGAATATATTATTTTAATAAAACTTTACCAAGTATAGGCACCTCATACTTGAACCACCAAAATATTATACCCCTGAGAGAAATGTGTCTTTAAGAAAATGTATAGTAATATAACATCATAGGTAAATAAAGAATATGACATCTTCATATTTATTAATATTTGTGAATTTAATATAAATTTTACATTAAATGGGACTCTATGTCCAATAGCGTACTCAACACACCACAACATATTTCTCTGAAATATTACGTTGCACACAACATTGAATTATACTTAAAAATAATAATACAATAATATTAGTATTTTAAATGGTAGTTAATGCGTAGCTATAGTATTGGAGGGAATGAACAGATATAACTATAATATGATTCTACATGTCTTTATATTAATCCAATAAATTTTAGAGGCTTAAAATATGAATTTATCCAATTTTAAGAATGAAATTATCTAAAATTATTTAAATGGTCATTTTACTGCCATTTGATGGAGAAAACCTTTTAAATATTGTTTTTTCCACATTTATATGTTTTATTTGACAAACAAATACCTCTTTAAAAGTATAATATCAAAATTTAATTTGGAAGAATTTTTTTTTATTTTTCTGATAAAGTTCATTTTTAATGAAGTGTGAAAGAAACAGAATTTTAGTTCTAAATTTCTTTTTCATATAATTTATTTATATAGATATATTTTTCTTTTAATTGATTTTAATGTATAATTAGATTATAATTTTATCATTTAAATCATTTTTTTCAATTAAAATTAATTTCAGATTGAAATTGGACATAAACACATGTCAATATTTTGGGATTTTTAACTTCTTAAAAAAACTCTTTTTGATTTTTAGAACATAAAATAAATTAAAATTAATTCTTGCAATTTATGTGTTATTAAAATGGAATAATAGATTCCATATTTTTAATTAGGAGTTCCAAATTCTATAAATATATACATTTTATTTTTAGACCTTATGGATAGTAACTTTAGTAAATATTTTATTTACCACGGTTAAAGGTTAAATCTGGTAAATAGGGGTAAAAAATAATATTATAATAATATTAAATTACCCTGAAACCTTTCCTAATACTATTATATGAGATATTTTTGACCATGGGTATCCTTGGGTTTTTTTAGGACCCCATGGAGCCACTTGTTTATGAAAATGACATTTAATTACTTTTAATTTAATGTTAAAGAAAATTTAACCTAAACGCGTATATTTTACTAAACAATTTTTAATATGGGGTTATATAAGTGATCGCTTCGACTATATATAGTAATTATCACTACAAAATATTTCACTTTTTCCAACGGGGGCATATCTGTTGGTAAAAGTACATTTCCTATTGGTAAAATGTTTTACTAACATATATATCCCTGTCACTAAACTCCCGGTAAAAACATTGTCGCTAAATGTTTTTGCGAAAGATAAAATAGTACTACTACAATTATAATAATACAAACAGATAATATATATGTTGGTAAAAGTGTTTTGCAACAGATTCTAATGAAATTTTTTTCTGTTAGTAATAATATTACCAATATATAATATATATTTATAAATTACATTTGAATAAAAAATATAAATTTTTATTGTTGGTAAAATTTCATATTATATTTATTAATTTATCAAATATAATACATCTAATTTAATTATTAAACCGAATATTTTAACACATGTTCAATCATAGAAAATAAATAATCATATTAATAATGAAATTTAATACAGTATGATCCATCACACCCCTTGACCCATCCATGCCCATCCATGCCATCAAGACACTTCCCACACAAGCGACCAGCAAGTAGCACCAGCGACCCATCCATGTCATACTATCACAACAAAATCTCATCCATGTCAGTGAGACAACTCCAACACCAACAACCAGCAAGTACCAGCGACCCATCCATGTGAGCAATTCAACTCTAGTGTCACCCCATCCATGCTAGAGAGCCATCTCCCGCTCCAATATCTACATCACAAACATCCAAAAACCATACCCAAAAATCAGTCCAAACTATGTGTATGAATTGAAACCAAAATATAAATAAATGGAAGTATAAAAAGACGATTTTCATAGTAAACAATTTTCATCATCCCTGTTGACATATCAAGGATTGGTAGTTCAAATGGATCAAATCTAGGCATCATTTCTCTAAAAATATTCTAATAGCATCTCAAACAATATCCTATCCTAAAAATCCATTTTAGGTATTTTTAAAATAAATACACATTATGATAAAGTGGGAACCATTATGAAGTACTTTTTTGAAATATAAAACATTAACCAAAGCACCAAATACAAAATATTAAAAGAAAAATATAAATAGAAACACTGACCAACTGTAAAACAAAAAACAAAATAGCCATGCAAAATAACCAACACCTCTAACATTTAGAACAATCTCTCCACGACCTCTGGCTATCAACACCGGCTCCCATCAATCACCAGCATCAGATACTTTCAGCATCCAGATTCTCCAACCTTTTTATCATCAAATTATTTGTCCAAGGATGAAATATAATCCATGAAGCAACCTGAAAATACCCAGACCAGCAAGAGAAAACCAACAATCACCGAAAATAACCCCAGAACCAATATCCAAAACCGCCCCTTATCCAAAATGTAGCCTCATTTGTCCTTGTAAAAGTCTACAATCCAAGGGATGAAAAAAAACATTATATGATGGTGGTGGTATGGATGTATGAGTTTTTTAGATAAGAAATCAAACTCAATAATTGGTCCATATGGAAATGGTTTCAAGACTAGCTCCATGAGATAGGGGGAATAGGTTATTGTCTTCATCCGCCACCTGAACAATGGTAGACTAACTCAATGCATTGGTCTACTCTCTCACACATTTTTTACACAAGCAGGTTATGATAGAATTGTAGTACATCACCCAACCAACTGGATCCCTTTATTTTTATAGCAGTGAACATTTTAATTATAATATTTTGTTACTGCTTCAATGGTCACCTTACTCAATTGAAACCGATATTCTGAGTCAGTTTAATGATATTGGATATCATGGAACGAAAATTATGTCATAAAATATATGGTCTAGCAGAGAAGGGATTGAAGAGCTTGATTTTGAGTCTGATCCAGAGGATATTTTTGTAGATGTGGAAACAAATAAATTTATGACTAAAACACATTGAAAATAAGATTCATTTTTTACTTCATGTATACATGTCAATCTTGTACTTGCGGGTACCTGAACAATTCAGAATGGTGTTCTGTTGTTCAACTCTACAATATTGATGATGATCTACAATTCACACAATTCAATCTATATAAGCCTCAAAGTGGTAGATGCATGGAGGTTGTATAAAAACCAGTCACTCTTTCTTGCACTTTCATATACATTAATTCCAAAAAAGAAAGATACAAGGTCCTAAGTAACCATGCTATCTCTAAATTTCCACCACAACAATACTGTTTCATATGGTAATTAGTCAATTTTGAAAGCATTATGGAATACAAATGAGAGTATATCTAGGACATGGACCATATTTTAAAAAAAAATAAGAGATCATCTACTTTTTCATAAGAAGAAAAATTGTTATAGTAATGATGGAATGTACCAAATAAGAGATCATCTGCTTTTTCATAAGAATAACTGTCATAGTAATGATGAAATATCTCCTTCAGGTCAACCCGCATTTACAGAATAACAATTTGTTGAGGAGAAACCAAAAACTGGGAATTTTCTCCAAAAGAGACCGACATTGTATCGACCTTCTGCTCCTAGCTGATAAATACATTGATCAAGTTTGCAGGAAACTTACTGAAAAATGGGTTTTATTTCTTTACTGCTTTACCAAATCCCCCAAAATCCAGTGCTGTCTTGTTGCTGGTGACATTTCCAATTCAGAGGAGCCAAATCTTTCCATGATCATTGTAGAGGGAATAGTTATTAATGGCACACGCCATTGTGCACCATCGCGCCATGGTGTGCGTCAAGAAGCCGAGAGCCACGCAATGGGTTTGCAATGGCTCCTCTGAAAAGGAAATAAGTGGCACGCACTATTGTGTGCAATGGCACTTAGTGGCGTGGCGCGCGCAACTCTGCCAACTTGTTCTCTATTAAAAAATACCTCAAAAAAACATCAAATGAAAACCTCCACCGTCGCGCAACACTATCCCTTTCCCGCGACAGCCGCAACCTAACCTCTGCCAGACCAAGTCGAGCGGTGCGACCTAGTCATCTCCCTCGACAGCTACTTCCATACTGACCGACAACAAAGACCCGACCCTCCATGTCCAGGGCAGGGGTACGCACACACACCTTATGTGCGAACCAAACCCTAAGTAGTAATTTTTATCATTCAATTTTATTTATTTTTTCACTCTTTTTTCCAGTTAATGTTTTCCTCCTCTTTGCCTGTCGAGGGGCACTTTACTTTTTTTTCTAAGTTTTTTTGTTTTTTTTGAGATATATGGTTAAAAATATTTAATTGTTTGTTTAAAATATTCTATAAATTTGTTTTATTTTTTTATTGTTTTTTTTCTACTATGTTATTTTATTCATTCTATGCGCTGCAAGTTAATATTGTCACGTGTCTTGCGCCGTGCAGTGCATTTTTGCACTGGGGACCCCTGTTGCCGTTGTGCGTCGTGCGCCATAAATAACTATGTTAGAGGGAACATGCACCAAAGAGTTCACAAAAGTATCCAATGATAGTATCTCTGGCGAGGATGAAAAAGCCTCATCTCCTCTTAGCATCATCCCTCTAGACATACCTCAATGAGGATGATGGGGGCCATAAGAGCAACCCCAAGCTAATATTTTCCCCATGTTCATCCAATAGCAGTGGATTTGATGATGGAGTCTGTAAAAACAATGAAGAAGGTGAAGAATAATTAGATCAGTTGGATGATATGATCTAAAAGGCAGTCGAATCTTTGGTACACATCTCGTTGGAAAGTCAGGATCCTCGCCATAACTACTAATATATGGGACTTCATGATTTTTCTGATGATTACTTTGAGATGATAATGATAGGACTTATAGAGTGCAGTGGGGATGACCTCCTTGTGACATCATAGAGCCTATTCGAGGTGATTGGGAAGGAGGGATTTGGGTTTAAGTTCCGAAGGGGGATGATACTGAAGGATTTTCAAAATGATGTACTACCCGAGCTAGCATCACTGTCCAATCATGAAATTTGTGAAGATATTAACATATTTCAGGGGGTTATCAGATTGAGGGAGTACCAGAAAATTAGATGGAAGATGTGAAGAGTATGGGATCTGTGCACACCCATACATTGAAATATTTCACAGGTCAATTATAAGAACAATAAAGATTAGTTGCATGTGAAATGGTATAGGATTTAGCTGCATTTGGAGCCATGGTTTTCCATGGATTTACTGTGATTCTATATTGGAACTGATTTATAAACCAAGAAATTCCCCCCATACTATTTTGATGAAGAGAGGTTAGAACTACATTAGCATCAGTGGTTGTTGCATTGTGATTTGCACAGTGTCTGTTCTGTTTATCCAAAGTTATGTCTTTAAATTTTTTAGTTTGTTCTCATTGACTTTAGTTTTAACATTTTTACCGAACATGAAAAAAAAATTCAATGGGAAACACCTTTTCTAGAACCAATAACGGTCATGAATACATATATTATGAATCCCAACATAATTTATGCTAGAAGATATCCAAATGGGAACAACCAAGTAAAAATAAAAATAGGACAACACACTCAACTATTGGAGGAAAACAAAAATAGAACAGTACATGAAAGAACATAATGCCAATCCTAAAGAAAACCAAGGTATACAAGAATAGAGATCCTCTCTATAAAGCCACATGATATACCAAAATTACCAGTTCCCTAGATTACGGTAGATGATTTATCTCTAGGGAGATAAAGTACGTTTAGAGAGAAGACTATTGCTACATCATTCCCACATATTCTTTAAAAATGTTGCAGAAAATAGGAGAGAGAAAAAATAGTTCAAAAAACAATCATACCAAGGTTTGGATAAGAGGAACGAACTTCTAAAAATTGGTACTCAAATAGTTAATTAGGTAGATCCACTAAATGTTGTTCAATGAAACAAGAATCCAAACAAATGAAAGCTCATAACAACTAAGATTAAAACACAAAATCTCACCTTTTTCCTATAATTGAATGAATCAAGTACTGAAAATGACCATCTCTTGGAAGACTTCAATAATGGCCTTTAATATCAAGCTCTAGAAGGGTGAGGATGATTCTGAGACTTCTAGATTTCTCTTTGAACACCTATTGTATCAGGTAAAAAGGTTTATCATTCACGCCCCTTTAAAGAGTGGGATGGAAGAAACTGAACAAAAAAATGCATGTATGGTTAATATATTTGATGAAGTGGTAATATTGGAATAAGTAAAGATTCTATGACACTAATATGAACAGGTCCTAGATGGTTTTATATGATCTTTTAATGTATAAGAATTGGATTCAATAAAAAAGTATCTAATTAAATCAATACTCAATTTCTTTAGTGGTGGACATATACCCATAGTTACAAAAGTAACATCTTTTGTCTTTGAACCCAGTACTACCCAACTATTTTATTAGAGTTTATCATTATAATAATCTATGTAACATCTCATATAAAATCATTATTAAACTACATACTGATAGGATAATTTATCTTCATCACCTTATTATCTTAGAGGAACAATATGTTGTTCTTAAATGTATTGGTATTCATGGGATGGTAGTCTTATCATATGATATATTGACAGAACTATATTAAAAGGTACTATTTAGAAATGTTGTGGATAATATTGATATATAAATTTCATATTAAAAGGTTGAATGGGGATTAATTCTTGATGATCTAAGGAGGATGGGATTTGTTAAAGTATTTTTGGACTTGTCATTTTGATACATCTCGTTGACCTAGTTTTCAATTTCTCTTAACGATTGATCATATTGATTCCATAAATCCTTTTGGTATTCGATTTATGTAGTGTTTAATGATGTTCTAGAAACATCAGAATAATTTTTTGTTAAAAACATTGTTGTTAGTGAATTTTCGATGTGTGGATTTAATGATCCCGACACAAATCTTTTTTCTTATTCACATTAAACCATTTTTTAAAGCCCCCCTATAAAAGACATATAAAACATGGATATTTCCTAGAATCTTAAAAAAATACCCACATAAGATTAGAGTTTAGCTTTAGAACATATATAACATGTCAATTTCCAAAAATTATAAACAAAAAACCCACATAAGAGGGAAACCAAACTTCACATCTTATTTTGTAGCACCTTTTAACTAGTTTAATCACATAAAAACAACAACATAAAAATCATAAAATGAATTTTAAAAATACAAATAAAAAAATAAGAAATTATTAGGAAAACATAGAAATACTTTATGTCAAGAGGAAGAAAGGTCAATGTTGAAATGAAATGAAAACTAGTGGAACCTAGATATGTCATATCAAAGTCCATGAAACACAATACCAAATATGATATTAATAACAGAAACATGATAAATAAATATCATTTTAATAAGGTATGTTAAAAAAACTAAAACAAAAAAAACGAAATAGAATAGTATTTTGTCTTATCATGAATTTCCTATCAGAATGAATACAGATTTCAAACATTGGTAATTCTTAGTATTTATAGACTTGAATGTAAGATTAATAACTATCCTAGAATCAAATAAAAATAATAATAAACTGAAATAATGTGTATTTTACATCATTGAACATCATCGAGTGGGGATGAAATCTTGGAATACCTGGTATAGCATGGTCCATTAGGGGTTCCACACGAGGATGTCATAGGAATAGGGAGGGGGTTCATGGGATGATGTCGGCAGGGGACGTCAGTTGGGAATTGAGTGGGAGTTCTTCCAAATAAGTAAGTGAGTAACGTTGACTAGGAATAGAGTGGGGTTCTTGCGATCCACGAGGAACGATAGCAGGAACAGAGAGGGGGTTCCTCGAGGAATGCCGGTAGGAACAAGATGTAAAATTGGGGGAGGGGGTCGAGGGGAACAAGGGTAGGAGGGGGTGTCGCACATTAGGGTTGTCTTTTTTGCATAGATATAATTTAAAAAGGGACGAATTTATATATAATTTATATAAATATATATATATATAAGGATTATGTGTTTGTATATATTATCAATAAATATTACTAAGTAATGGATTTTTTAATTAATCATATATTTTTATTATAAACATGATATGTTTGTAATGTGTAATATATATATATATTCGATTTAATATAAAATATTTTATACTATTATATAATTTATTGCAATGAATTTTTATATTGATAAAATATTTTTTGGTAAAAATAATTCATAACAACATATTCATTTATTGGTAAATCAATTGTTGGTATTATTATGACTAGACAACAAATATAAATTGTGGTAAAGGATTTATTGGTATTAAACTACTAATATAAATAGATATATGTGTTGGTAAAAAAAATTGTTGGTACCTATCGTTAATATCAAAAAAATTTAATATATGTTGGAATTAATCATCTTTACCAACATATATATTATATGTCTGTAATTTTCTGTTAGTAAATGTCACTTTTTTGTAGTGTATGTATGAAATACCGTCTCCATGTAGAAATAAAATCCATTTTTCATCAAAATATTTCATTACCAAGGTAATGATTGAATACATGACATCCCCCCCTAGGTGGGGGAGGGTCCTTCGGTACATTTCAATGGTTCTCGACCATTGAATTTCAGCCCTTTCTCAAACCCTGAATTCATCTCTCCCTTCCCTATGATCTCTCTTAGCCCAAATGTTCTAGATTTGTTTGATGGGTCCCTGTAGCTATCAATTTCATATTTAGAGTTCACTAATGATTTTTCTCTTTTTCATCTTACATTTAATTAATATTGAAGCAATGTAGGACATCAGTCTACTCCTTTGATTGATTTTATTTGGATCCTGGAATTTATAGGAGAGATAAATAGCAAGACTTCTCAACACCAAGCATATCATGGTTAGGTTTCTTTCTAAATAATATTTTATTTGGTCCCAGTTGAGCTCACTATAAATCTGAAATAGATCTAGGCTGTTTTTCTTTAAATGGTCATATGAATTTTATATGGGTCACGATTCTCCAATTGTCAGGATTTGTGTACGGTTTCCATACCTTCTGATACCCTTTCAAAATAAAACTACTCTTTTTATGTTAGGGAACCTTGTACAACTATACTTGTTTTCAGATTTTTAGACAATGATGTTTTTTATCCCATTTCACTGATGATTTTTATTGATAATGATGTGTCGAAGATTCCTGATAAATACTTTTGTATGGCTATTAGTGAGGAGATTAGGTATAAACTATCGCTGATGATTTATTTTTGGTATGACTTATGTTCTCTATGAAATCACATGGGTCATAGGATTGAGGCTTGCAGGCATGGGAGGTTAGTTTAGAAGGATTCTATCATGAGTGTGAGAAAATAGGCTTAGGACCTTTCTGGGATACATGTTGATAGTGGTAGAGGCTTGAATGCAGAATGTAGTGAACCCTCTAAGAATGAGTTTGAAAGTTTTGTTATTTTGAATTTCTGTTGGGAAAATAGGTAAGGTAGAAACAAACAATACGTCTACCTCCCAATCTGAATGTCAATGATTTATTTAGTAGACTAGAAGGTGATCTTAATGGATTGCGTCATCCAGTGATAGAGGTTCCTCAGAGAAGTGAAGCTATCTTGGATGGTTTTATTTATCCTAATGATGTAAATCACTCAAGGATGACAAGGAATATAGTGTAAACCCACTCTATGTTATAAAGGGATACAGATGAAACTCATCCTGAGATTGAAAGGGATATTCTTATTAGTGAAAAGGAATCTGATGTTAATGAGGTATCTCTTGCTTCTCCAAATGCCTTTGCAATTTAGTGTGTGGATATGGAAGGCACTAACACACATCCTTTGTTCATGGGGAGTGGTTTTATATAAACAATAGACACTACTGTTGGGTAATCAGATCCAAAGGATGGTGAGTTTAGATTATATGCACAAAATATTAATCTTGAGAAGGATATTCTCAAATTGTATGCTTCCACAAAAATTAATGATAAGTGGGAAAATTTTACTAATGATAAAAATGTAATGGGATGTTCACCTATTTGGACTTTAGAGAGTGGTAAAAATTATTTTAAGTATATCTACACACATGTGAGGACAAATATGATTAAAAATGAGGACTTTATCTCTACTCCCCTGAATATAAGTTTAAAAAAATTCTACCGAATCATGCAGAAGATTGTATCAACTAGATCCTCTTATAAGATGTCATGAAGTGTTTATTATGATATCTGGAAAATCCTAAATCAAGGTAACTCTCAATATGACTGGTAAACTGATGAGTATAGTCATGGGTATGATGTGTTTTTATTATGATAGGTAATTTTGGTTACGTTGGATGCATGCATGTTGTCTGCCCCACCTTCTCACATTGCAGTCTCTTTTTATTTTATTAATTAATGGTGACATTCCTGGTATGATATATATGAAATAATTATGCCTTTTGAACTAAAATATCACAACTAACTTCTTATCTTCTACACAATTGGAAAATAGTAATGTCACACATGCGTACATGTATAATACCACCTCCACGAAGCGATGTGATTCATTTTTCATCCTCACTAAACAATGATGGTAATAAGGATGGATTCAATGAATATATATTATTTAAATTATATAATAATGATTCTTTAAAGGAGAATTATTATTTACCAATATTTAGTTCCATACATTGAAAAGTGAAAAAATTGTTCATGAATATGTACAACCAACCATCTCCATAAACAATGTAATTCATAAATTTTATGGATGAATATTAATATGTATATAATTAACATATTTTATATTTATATCAAGATTATTATTTTTTAAAATATAGAACCATAATCAATGTACAATGGTATGGAATTCTATACAGAAGCATATTTTAAAAATGAAGAAGATATCACCTAGAGTAGTAACTTCAATAACAAATTATTTATTTAAAGGTGATATGATGTCAAAAATACATCATACATGGTATTATAATTATGAATATTATTCTGGAATATATTTATAATAACTATATATTTATTATATAGTATTTTCGATTGTGTACAAATAATAGTGGGACTGGTGGTAAGGGATTTATGTTTCAATCCTATTTTAATTGGTATTGTTTACGTATGAATTTGCATTGAGAAAGTTATATAAACCTTATATAATGAATCTATTTAAGAATTTTATCCTTATTTTATTTATTGAAAATATATTTTTTCCATTCATTTTACTCACTTAAATTATTTAATAGATTGAAAGACTGTTTTGTGTAAAATCAAATTTATTTCCCTCTTCAGTCTAAAATCATATTTATTCCATATCCATATTTTTTAAAAATACTTTCAAATTTTTTATAAGATTAGTATATGAATGTTTAAATTAATTTTTCCCATTATTAATTGTTCACAATTTTTTTAAAAGTTTATTTTTATTTCTTTCTGAATGCGGTCCTTTTTGACTTTTTCAGTAAAAGGGGGAAAATAATGTTTTCTTTTAACTTATATAACATGAAAGAAATTTTCAACCACTATGACCACTCGATGATTTTAAGATTCCTTTTAAATTATTAATAGTCATTTTAAAATAAAAACATTTCCCTAATATTTTGAAGTTTTTTATATTTTAAATAATTTGTTTCAAAATTGAAATGATATTTTCATTAAAATTGTTTTTAATTGAATTTATATTCATTAATGAAAACAATCATTGGTGTTTGTTATTTTTATTTAAAAATATGATCCAATAGTACAACCATTATTATTTATTTGTATAGTTTATGAACATGATGATGAGATATTTATGAAACTTATTTATTTTACAAGGTTTAGGCTATGATGTGATTTTTAATTTTTTATAGAACAAGTTTTCTTTTCCTGGGTTATGATATAATGAATTTTGTTTGATCTTATAGTACACATATGTATGGAGGTCATTATGTTATGGGTGGGGATAGAATTATTTAGAACTGTAGTTTTTTGTTTAAATTATTATATTTCCTGAGTTAATTAAGGGAATGAATTTTATGTGATAGATCCATTATGAGAAACAAGATGATGCGTCAATCCATTAAGGGGAACACATGAATGTGCTTTATCAATTATAGGAGAAAAGTTGATGTGATTGATCCAATGTGGGGAATAAGTGTTGAGACATGATCTACTATTATTTGATATTCTTAGTTAACATTGGAATAAGAAATGGATTCTATACATATGATTGTCCAACCTTTTATTGCATGAAATTATGGTTCATGACTGACTTATAACTATTTATAACTCATAGGAATCAAGGTATTGTAAATGAAAATGATTTATGTCATGGATCATGTTTATGATCTCTGATATATGGGGTATGAACTTTGTAAATTGTTTTCATAATCCCATACCCTTATTCTATGATCTGCATACCATGCTTGATCTGCGTACCACGCTTGATCTGCGTACAATTCTTGCTCAGTTTATAGTTCTTTCTCTTCATACCATGCCTACTCTGCATACCGCCCATGCTCTACATATCGGGCCTACTCTTCATTCTTCTCTTACTTTGTGTATCGTGCCTGCTTCTCTTACCACACCTACTCCTTGTACTGAGCTTGCTCCGCATACCGCTCATCCTCTGTGTACCAAACCTTATCTGCGTACCTCACCTACTCGATATACCATCTCTGTTCCGCATACCACCTCTCCTCTTCACACTGCCTCTACTCCACGTACAACGCCTTCTATGTGTACCACACCTTCTCTACGTACCGTGCCAACTCCACAAACTGCTTCTACTCCACATACCGCTCCTGCTCCACGTACCATGGCTACGTTCTGCCTTCGCATATAGCCTTCGCATACCATTTCATCCTTCTATGGAATTATTCATCAAATTCTATGAAATATTTTGTCTCCACATATAACTTTTTCCTATTAGAAAACTCTTATGAGGACTGCTCGTTCCAATTTTGCAAAGCATTTCTTCTTTCATGTAGCACTTCTTCCTACACGGAATCCTTACAACATTCCACTTTCATACTTAGCAATGTTCTTCCGCAGTAATGATATTTTATTATCAAATAATCTCTATAATAATGATTAGATTAACACTATTTATATAGGAAAATAACTCCACAAATTTTGTTAATCTGTTTTACCTAAATTTTCAATGTGGTACAAACATCACTGCTTATTGAACTCCATCTGTGTGTGGTAAGCCTCCACTACATACCACTCTAGTTTCACGAACTGTATATATCTTTCAATCCTTCAACCATGTACCAATAACCTTTCATGTAAATTAAGTCGGTCGATCTGCCTACTGCATCTCTTTCGCCAATGAAGATCTATCCCGCGTACTGCAACTCCTTCCACCGCGAACCATTTTCGGTACCGTGACCTATTCTGCGAACCGTCCCTTATAACTGTCCTACTACATGGTACGAAGCCGTGAATCGTTCTCGGACATGGTACGCAGTCCATTCCATGTGGTATGAAATTTTGTTCCTTTGCTAATTTTTTTCACCGTTTTGCATCTCATTCACTCTGATGCAGAAATCCTTCCATTTGCAAAAATAAAAATCCCGATTTTGAGGCTCAAAAATTTAGAAAACACTGTGAAATGAAACCACCTTAAATATCTACTTCAGAAATAATAACAATTCTCCTTTCATGGTCTTTTGGATTCTTCCAAAGTCAATATATTTTATCAGTAACTCCTTTCACCTGATATATACTCTTTAAACGATAATTTCTAGCATCGTCGGATTCTCCAGGGAAAGTACTGAAACTTCCATGTCTTACATCAGCATTAGTTATTTATATCAACACAGAATATGATTGGAATCATCATCTCATATTTTTATTATTATTCTTAAATCTTCAAATCACAACATGATCCGTAATAAAATAATTTATGTCTCTTCAAGTAGGCTCTTGCATGGCCTCTTTGAATTGTCAGATGTTTCATGATCAATTTATAACATTATGACATTAAACACTCTATGAGATGGTTTTATTGTTGTAGAAAATTTATTAGATGGTTTCATGGTTGTAGAAAATGTATCACCTTTGATACATGTAAATTGAACTTAATATCAATTCATCAATCATCTAAATTACCACTCTCAAAAACATTGGAGTTCTTTTTGATCACCTTCTTAATTTTGATCTTTATTGACAACTGTTGACAAATAATAAAACCTTATACACAAAGTGGTTCCAAAAATACTCCCTTTTTATTTTGTTAATACCTAAAAGTTCACCTCAAATGAATGGTTCAATATCAAAATGATAATCTTCTCTCTCTCCATTACTTTCATTTCACTTCTCTCCCCCTAATTATCATGAAATACAAAGTTCATGGGGTAAGGGTATCAATCCACACTTATGAAATGTTCCATAAATCATTTCACTCTAAGTCTAATTGATCAATGATCAGTGTATATAATATGAGGATTTGATTTAGACAACAATATTGTCCATTATTCACGTGATCATGATACCACCTGAGATAAGAACTCGTGTACATTGTCTTCAAGGGTTTTCCACTTTCATTCTAGGCTAATGAAATTGAATGTGATAGGGAATAATAAACCTAAAAATCCTTTTCCAATGACATGATTATTAATTAATTTTCAGAGTAATTGAATTTAATACCGACTAATGTTGATACTGATTGAAATAATAATTCTTTCACCATCTTTATTTGTCTCCCCCTCAAGGGAAACAATCCAAACCATCTTTATAAATGGTCACCCTCATTCATTTTAATCTTTGAATATCTGTTGAATAATCTTAAAAGGATGTAAAATTATTTAGCTTAGCTATAAAGAGTTGACAGCATTCGCTACTTCTAAGGTTCTCCCCCTGAGATCATGCTTCACCTTTAATTCCCTATATCATGAGCACCAATAAAATACACATGATTAAGAGAATAAGGTGGTTTCTCCTTTCTTCTAAAATATGATCCGGAAGGCTAAGATGGTTTTCTCAACCAAGATGATCTATTTTCTCTAGTCTTCATGCTCGCACATCTGAGCATCATTTCTGATCTGTGTTGATGTGGCAAAGATCTCTTCACATTCTCATTTTATTTGCATAGAGATTTGTTCTCCATAACATGTGTCATTAATGATACTTTATTACTCCATTAAAGGACTAATTCTTAATCGAATATTATGGTTGGAAATCCTTTTTTAATGTGACCATATTTGATACATCCCTCACACAGAAATTATTTAACATGAGTATTTCCTCTGGTTTTCACTCTCTCATGCACTTTATCTTCATCATGTTAAAGTTTTCCTTTTAATTTAGCACCATACTTGGCCTTTTTATCTTCATGTTTTCCAATTATTTATAAATCTTTTGGAAAATGTACAACATGTCATTTGGAACTGTTGTGGTATTTTTGGATTATACACACGGGTTCATCTAAGTTTCATGCATATTACTTTCTCTTTTGGATGATCTTCCCTTCCGTTTTATGGATCTAAAAACTAGGGTCTTCTCATCTTCCCTACATGAGATCTTCTTGGGGAATTTTCTATTCAAAATATTCTTCAATAGTATTCCCAAGAAAGGTTCTTCATACATAGCTGGTGTCAGAGGTATTCTTTTCTTATCAATGATGAAAGCATGTTGAGATGACCATGTACCTCCCATGTGACCACTACCAGTTCATATATAATAGATGTTATCAATAATTCCAAATCTATTTCTGATAAATAGATACTTATGAACATGCAGATGTTTCTTATTCTTCTCGATCTTTCTTCCCCATGAAGTAGGATTCCTTTGTGATTTTAAATTATGAGGATTGAACCAACAGTTTATTGAATAGTGCCCAAATTTTTAACCGCACCAACATTGACCCAAAATTCATAATTTATTTGTTTTATATTTATGGTCTATCTTCTTGAATTGTTTTTATTTTTTTGGGGAACCACCTTCCACATTTTTATTACTATTTACCCTAAACATTGTGATAGGTAACTTCTTACCTTTCCTCATCTATACTTGTTTTTAATTTCTCTTACATCCCACACTCCTTTTGGAAACATATTTAGAAACATGAGTAAAAGATGATTTGGAAGGTATCTTATTATTCTAAGCTACTTGTGATAGATCAATGAGTGATGGAATGATCTTCTTATCACATGTTAGAGGACTTTTGACAATTTAATCCTTCAGTGAGCATTGAGTTCCAGCAGTAGTTGATTCATTCTTTTGTGAAGTCTCAATATGTATCTTCTCAAGATTGGTCAACTGAGATTCCAATTATTGACATTTACAATTGATAATACCTTCTAATCTTCAATCATAGTCATCTTCTCTTCACAAGCCTTAGTCATTATAACAACTTCTTCCTCATGCAACTTCATTTTATACTAAATCAAATAGTCATGTTCTTTGATTTTCATGGATGTTTCTAAAAAATATAAACTCTTGAATTCAATGCTCTTCTTTAACTCATCTTCATGTACATAGATCTTTTATTCTAGAGTATAATTGAATCATTCTTTTTATTAAAAGCCTTAATCTATTTAGTGATCTTTAAACATTTAATTATTTTTTCTTCCAATCCTTTTCAACATTATAATTTTCTTTTTCAAATCGGGTGATCTAAATCCTACTTACGTTGAAATATTCTACAAAAAACAACAACTCTTTCTTTAGGAATATCACATAGATAGGTTCTTATTTTATACTGATCACTTGTTATAGAAGTGTATTCCTTTCCAATGGTAGAAACATGAGCTACCAGCTCTTTACATTTCAATTATGATATTTCTTCATTATGGGAAGAGCATGGAGAACCAAAAACTAAATATTTTTTGGACCTGAGGGAGTTCTTCAACTGCTTCTTCTCTTTCTTTTTCCTGTTTTTCATGACCTTTCAAGATGTAGAATTCAGCTAAAAAATTATTGAATCATTATCAATACTACACACCATTATTGAATTTAGGAATGAAAATCGAATCCTATTATGAATGAAATCGCTATAATGTATCTAATGTATGTTAACCTTTGCCCTTTGATACCAATTGAAGGACCCTATACCACCTTGAGATAGGAGAGGCGAATCAGGGTGTCCACATTTTCTCTTCTTTACTGGATCTTATTCCCACATTGGTAGATACTTATTTAAACCTGTATGATAAATATGTACAAAAATTGAAACATTCACATGCAGAAGGACAACACCAAACTTTTGACATGGTTCACCACTAAGGGATACATCCAAGGAGAATAAGCCAACATGTTTCCGGCCAAACCAAATTCCACTAATCCTCACAGGCTATAGATTATAAAGGTTTAGTCACAGTCATTCTATACAATATATATTTTCTTTACAAAAGTTAAGGGATATCCCATTGCTTACCTCAGATCACTTCTGTTGACTCCCCTAGCTCACTAATTTGGAAGAGGTCTCACTCAGTTTATCGAATTGAAGGTCGCTTCAATAGATTGTCATGAAAAGTCTTTGTCTCTATTCAGCATGAGACACTACCTGGATATAAGTCACGAATTGATACTATTTCATATTCGGTTTTCGCATTATGTGAAATTTCTGAATGCGCTAGAACTTCCTTTTGTTTCATTAGACGGAAAAAACTCACTTTTTGATGTTTTTGTTTCACCAAACTATCCTCAATTCTGCAGACTGTCTCTGATATGCATACCATACCCACTCTACATACCAAACCTTATCAGAATACCTTTCCGCATATGCATAACACGCCTGCTCTGCCTACTATGCCTGCTCTGTGTACTAGGCCTACTCTACCTACCGTTCCTACTTCACGTGCCTTGCTTCCTCCATGCACCACACCTTCTTTGCCTACCACCTCTACTCTACATACAGCCTCTCCTCCACATACTTCCTTTGCTCTGTGTACAATTCCTATTTTGTATACCATGCATGTTCTGTGTACTGCTCATGCTCTGCGTACCGCTCCTACATTGCATACCACACCAGCTTTTCACCTTCGCATATTGTTTCTTCCTTCCATAGACTTCTTCTTCAAATTTTGCGAATTATTTCTTATCCTGCATACCACTTTTTCCTATGAAAAAACTCTTATGTGGACTGCTCCTTCCAATTTCGCTAACAACTTCATCTTTCTCATACCACTTCTTCCTATGCATAATCCTTCACATGTACCTCTTTCAGACTTATCCATGTTATTCCATAATGATGATATTTTCTTATCAGATTTTCTCTAACATTATTAGGGGATTATCACTACTTATATAAAAAAATAACTCCACAAATTTCCCTAATCTTTTTTATCCCAATTTTCAATGTGGGACAAACTTTACTACATACTAAACTCCATCCATGTACGATAATCCTCCACCATGTACCGCTACTATTTCGGAAACTGTAGTAATCTTATGAACCATAATCTGCATACCGTTAACTGTACACATATCGTAATCCTTCCAATATACATACAACATCTCTTCTATAAACGATGAGCCATCCAGCGAACCAAAACTCCTTCCTCCATGAACATTTTATGGTACTTCAAACCTTTTAGTGAACCTTCCCACATACCTTTCCCGCTACATGGTATGTGGTTTTGAACCGTTCCTGGATATGTTATGCAGTCCATGCTCTAAGGTGCGTTTCTTTCTTCCCTTTATAATTTCCTTCTCCATTCTTCATCTTGTTCACTCTGATGCACAAATCCTTCCATTTCCAAAAACAGAATCCTGATTTTGAGGTCCAACAATTTTCCAAACACTAGGAAACAAAGCCCACCATAAATATCTACTTTGACAAGAACACCCAAGCATATTCACTGTCATATGTCTTCTTCAAAAATCAGTTTCCTTCATCAATAACTCTTTTAGCTATGATATATACTCTTTGAATGATCAATTACATCATTGTTAGATTCTCTAGGGAAAGTACTGCATCTTCTTTATCTTCTAGAAACAACAGTCTTTTCATTCATCACTGAATATGACTACCATCATCTTCTCATATTTTTATGATCACTCTTAAATATCCAAATCTCCACATGAACCGTAATAAAATAATTCATGTATCTTCAAGTAGGCTCTTGCATGGTCTCTTTGAATAAGGATATGTAGCATGATCACTTTATAACTTCAATCCCTTCAACACTCTATGAGATGGTTTCATTATTGTAGAAATTGTATGAGACAATTAAATTATTGTAGACAGTGTATCACCATGATTACATATACTTTGAACTTATGATCTGTTCATCAATTTTCTGAATTACCACTCTCAATAACATTGGATTTCTTCTTCATATAATTCATTATTTTTATTATCATTAACAAATGTTGACAATAAATACAACCTTATACACAATGTTGTCCCAACAGGACCCAATCCTCCTCGGGTAAATCAGGTTTTCCCAATATTATGCATGACTCTATTTTGAAATTATATATAAAAATAAAAAAGTTTTTATACATTTAAATTAAATTATTTTTTATAGGTATATTTTCATGATAAACCATCTTTAAATTATGGTGACACATTTAATCATGTTTTTTATCCTTTGATATTATTATTGATTCCATGACATATAACTTTACTTGCATTAACCTTCCTTCGGCTAATCATGTTTTTCATATAGTGTGACTTCCACTTTATTTTCATAAATAATAATATATTGAATTTATGGTTTTATAAATCTCAATGGTAGGACTTTTTATAAGTTTATTTCAATACCAAACCATATTAAAATTATGGTGATATTTTTAAGATTGTCTATTAGTCTTTGTAATTATTATTTTTTCATTCCATATGACTTTACTTTGTTAATTGTTAATCTATTATTTATTTTTATATTGTTAGGATTAATATTCATGTTTAAAACTTTTGGTAAAATGTGAAATTTTTAATTTAATATATAAGGAACACAAAAATCAATTGTTATGGTAATGTTACTCAGAATACCATTGATTATTTATATCATTTATTACATGAAATGTGTTATATTATTGAAATATAATTTCATTAATATATTATTCATTGTTTGTCATGTTTCTTGGAACTCCTTATTTTAGATTCAATATGGTTATATCCTTAGTTTATATTTTTTTCGAGAATTACTGATAATTCAATGAAATATTCTAAAAATAAAATTTAGAGGTTGTATAATTGGAGTGGAATTAGATTGGTAAAATAGATGGGAAACAGAAAATTGAACACTTTCTAATAAAATAAAATTTCTTAAATGAGCCTTTTTTTGAAATTATAACTATATAAAATATAGAACCTTGTTTTTTAGGAGTAAGTAATTTGGTAACTATGTTATGTATGTATTAATGGTTATCCCACTATGTTTCATGAGGAATAACTAGTTAGGGAATATTCTTTCAATTTAATAAATTCCCATATGTGTTATTTTTTCATATAATTATCTTATCAATCACCTATTTGGATTTCCATACCATTGGTATTTAGAATGATTTTTATGGGTAGTTCTTAGTGGGAAGATCATTTTATTTTTTGATGTTTCTTTCTCGTATGGTTCTTCTTTTAGGTATTTATGGTTTTAGGCTAGATTCTTTGTGTTATTTTATTATGAGACATATTGATAGAAATGTTTTTTGGTTAGGTAGATGAACTAGTGGTCTTTGAGATCTAGGGAATGAGTTAAAAATTTATAAAAACCAGATAGAGGGTATAACTTGGGTGACATATTGATTATAATGAATGTAAAATGTTGTGTATTTGAGAGATACTGTTTATCCTTTAATGGTTTATGTTAATTTAGGAACATACGGTATTTTCTGGTGTTTAATTCTGCTATATAGTCTCATATGGGTGTAATACATTAGGAAAAGTTCCCTAGTATTAAGTGGTACTCAATGTATTAATGAAATAATTGACTCTTGTAATCCATTTTTCGATATATTTTTAATTAAATATCTTTTCAATAGTAGGGAGAATTATATGGTGGATTTTACTATACATAAATTTTCCATTAATTTTATCTATTGTAAGTGTTCCATAGTTTGATAAGAATATTTTTTAATATGTAAATAGATTATTATTTTTTGTTATGAAAATTTGAAGGATTGTATTATATTATTGAGGGGTATATCTAATTATAGTAGAAACCCATAAAATTTATGATTTGACATAATAACTATTTACTGTGATACTTATATTAATATCATGTATTTAGATGTTATTTTAGATAAGATTGGTATGACTCTATATGTTGATGTTGTTTTTCTCACATTTTTATAGATTTTTTGTAGGTATATTGACAATTGATTATGATTCCTACATGTTATATTTCACTACCTATTGGTTATTATGGGTATTTTTATGTATATATTATTATAACATTTTAATCCATTGATTAAGTGGTTTTTAGTGATGCTAAAAGTGGTGTTTTTTTGTGTACCAAATAAACCCATGGATATATATATATATGTGTGTGTGTGTGATTATCTTTCTCCCTACGAGGATAGAGAGGTCTCTTACCTGATGATGTACATATATAGATAGGTATTTTTTTCATCCTTTGAAAATATATTACATATAAAGTAGTATATATATATGATAATGTTCCTTCATATAAGGAAATCAGCCCCATAGGTAAGGATGGATATGAATATATACATATTGTGAACCTATAGAGGATGATATTATAGGGGCTCTTAGTGGAATACATGTATAATTGTTATGGATTTTGATAGAGGCTCAAAGCATGTTTGAATCCCCATTATGGTGTATAAGTTATCCGTTATACTATTGTGATTAAAATATTGAGTGATATGTAGAATTATTTTCCTATTTATCTATTAAAACAGATTTATTTGTAGTAACACCCAAAGATTTTATAGTATGTGTGTTTTTATGTTAAATTAATCTATTTAATAGCTTGCGTTTCCCACAACATTGAGTTCAAATGGATAGTGATATATTATTTTGTGAATGTTAGACCCAATTATATAAATTGGTGGAAATAAAAGGTTATAACTATATTTTGAAAAATATATGATTTATAAATTTATAGAATAAATTAATTGGTCATTAGTTTATTAGGAATACAAAAATAAATAATAATAATAAAAGAAGTGGTTTTTGAATAATAATAATTGCATACGTAATATATTTATAAAATTAAAAATAGAATTAGACACAATCAGTGTATGATATCAATGAAATGTAAATATCATATATTGAATAAATTATTTTAATATTTAGATAATATTTTTACTATTCTTAATATTAGAATAAATGTAGTTTTATTCTTAAAAATAACATTTTCAAAAAATGATATTTTTATTTCATTTCCGATAATTATATTAAAATTAATTTCTACCAGTTACAGGTATTGAATTTGATAAAATGAATAAAATATTTAGAATTAGGAGGATCAAATTTGGTAATTGGTCCCCCTTTATCTTTGGTCAAAATGAATTGTAATCGTGGTAAAATTTATGACTACGATAAAGGGAAAATTTTGTTAATTTACGTTAAAACTAAATGATAAATCCATAATTATTCATCTTAATTGTTATCAAAAAATAGTATTCTACCCCTATCACAATAGGATATTATTTGAGTTGTTAAATGGATGTTTATCCAAGAAAGAAACATATATACTATTTAAATCAAATATATTTACAAAAGTTCACTCTTTTTGTTTTTAATGTCTTTTATAAGTCCAAATAGGAAAAAAACAAGATATGAATGAACATAAATATATATTTTTAGATTTATAATATTATTATCATTATATAAATTTATTTTTAATTTATATAAAATATATAATCACCTTATAATCTTGTGAACTGCTAATATAGTATTTATTTAAATTAAATAAAAATAAAATATTTGTTTAAATATTAATTTAGATATAATTTTAATGAGTTAATGTGTGAAATGAATTTTATAAGGATATATGAATAATTATGGTGGTTTTAATTAATTATATTCGAATTCCCCAATTTTGTTGATGTATTTTATATCAAATTTAACTAATTGTGTCAAAATTTACATTAATGATAATTTAAAAAGTATAATGTTTTATTAATTTATTTATTATTCCTAAAAATATTATATTCATGCATGTGAATTCAATATAGTTTAAAATAATAAATTTTCCATTTTTTAGTCATTTTTCCATTTATATTGACATTATTATCACTTTATGATTAAAACAGTGGGTACTAAAATTAAGGTAAAAAATAACTAACAAAGGGGTTAATCAAACTGATAAGGTTTGAAATGACCCCAAAATGTAGGAACCTGGTTCTTCATTAAGGTAAATTTCATGTGTTTTCCATCAATTCTCTATTTAATTGCTTAAAATGGACTAATTTGAATACCTGTTTGGGTCATGGAGGTCTTTGGGGTCTCTGGGGCTAGTCTGGAGCACGAAAACCCATGTTTTGGGTGAAAAGAGGAGGCTGCACGGTTAGTGAAAACCATGCAGGTTTGGTTGTAAGGCTCTGTGGCCAGGCCTACAATTTTATCAAACTGGACAGAGGCTTCTACATGGTTATTAGTCTTTTCATGGAAATCATGTTGTGTAACAATGTGCTATGCCCAGACTTACAGGATGCCTTGCACGATTTCTGCACAGTTAGGCAAATCAGGTGCATAAACTGTGTGATCCAGATATTTCATATAAAATCACCATTTTCCCCTAAAATGTTTTTTTACTTTAAGTTTCTTCTTCTCCTCCCATAATAAAATTTCCCATCTCATTGGGAGATCTCATTGGAAGCCAAATCTAGGATTTGATCTATGTTCTCCGTCCAACCTCTGAATTGAGTTTCATTCGTCTCCTTGGATCTAAAAAAGTAAGTCTTAAATTCCTTTTTATCCATTCTTGGTTCTTGGGAACAACAATTGTTCTATTTGTATTTATCCTCATATTACATAATATCCCATTTTTCATCTATTATTCAGATTTCTCCCAAAGCAGGATAAATCAGATGTTGTTTCTAGATGAGCTATCTAGAATGAGCCTAAGGTAGTTTTTCTCATTCCTTTCGTTGATTGTCAAGCTATTTATACAAACCAGAGTGGCACACACCCATTTTTGGGATGTCACCATGATTTATAATGGTTATTCTTTTTGTTTTAGATTATTTTTTGGTAATGGAATAGGTGTTTTAAATATTTTATCATGTTGTATACCTAGGTTAAGGGCCACACCGTGGGTGAGTTCTATTGTATAACCTTTTATGGTAGTTTAGACCATGATTCCTATGAGGCATGCCTTTGATTCCCACTCTTGGGTTGTTAAAATGAATCATGATTATTAAATGAAATTGAATTAGTGATAAATTTTAATTAATTTGGTTAAGGGTATGGGATGTTTGACTGGGCCATTGACCCTTGTATGAATATTCTTGTTTAAGAACGTTTGGAATGTTTTTCTTCAACTGTGAACCTTCCAACATGAGTTATTCAATGTTAAATCCATGTAATAGTTTTATTTTCATGTGATTATTGTTATGATAATTATTACCATGTGAGTAAATGAATTGACAAGCCTTATGAGGTTGGTCCTTTCTTGAGACACCCTTTAGTGGGGGATTATATTAGATTCTTTTGGGGCTCAGACATTAGCATGCCTAATGAAATGTTTAATTCAATATTTAATGATTAAATTTTAAATAACATTGGTCTAATCACATATTCAGATTAGAATTCCATGGATGGGATCATATGACTGTTGTACCCTATAACTTGGGTCAATCATGGATTCAGTTTAGAATTCCATGTATGGGATCAAAGGGTTTATTATGTTTAAGTCGTCAGAAAACCATGGATTCCATGGATGGGATAATAGAGGCGGTAATTAAATGTCAAGTGAATCATGGATCCCTATAGGATTTCAATGGATGCGATGAAGTGGAATTGACTATATATCATGAGTGATAATTGGTAATTTCATATATGTATGTCAAATATAGACTCAGTTGAAACAAAATTATGCCACACCTAGAGTGATATCGGATTCTTAAGAGGTTCGCTGGGAAGTTGTCATTGGGTGTTGGTGTAAATTGTAAACGGAGTGACAATTGAAATTCAATTTATGAATTTTATTGATGGTCCAATGTTATAAAATTTATATTGAAATGAATTGACTTATGACAATACTTCCAAGACAAAGCACAAGTTTGGATTTGATCTTCTCTTGTATAGTTTAGATAACCTTTTGAGACATCTATTATGCTTAAAGTTACACGAGAGATGCTGAGAATGTGTTGGATCTTGATAATTTTGAAATTCAGTAGAATTTAATTATTAATTGAATATGAAATGGATATAAATGGAAACCAGTGCTAGTAGGACTATCTACTTTTGAGTACTTACTAGCTTACTACTTTCACTATTATACACTTCCTGTTATATATATTCACCAACATATTGGCACAGTCCATGGGTGTTTTCCTACTAAGATTTAGTCTCACAGCTTGTTTAGGTCATGTTTTGGTCCTAAACAGATTATATAATTACAAGTGTCGATACGGGAAATCTCCCTCCAATAGGTACATGATATGATACATAGGAGTATGAGAGCATGGGACCAAGCCAAATCTTGTGATGCTTATGAGATTTCATTGGCTTTTTTGTACTTTTAGAACATTCATTGGATGAGGATACAATGTTACCTATTTTGGTTGTTGTATTAGAAACATGTTACATGTAGCATTATATGTTGTATGATATGGCTTATATTTATTTACACTATGAGTATGCCACTATTTAATTCTATTTTATGGTATTAATATATCGAATATTTTTATATTATTCCACTATTTAACACTCTGATAATGATGGAATAGTCTTCCCACTATCACACATAGGCCCTCGCTTCTATTTTACAGCCTTTGGTATTTGGGGAGATGCATTTGAGGCAATGTGGCCAACCGAACTCGAGGCACTGTTACGTGGAATCTGAGTTCAGGACATTACAAAGTGGTATCAGAGCCTTCATTTCTAGTTCTCATTATTATTTGGTGATAATGAAAAGAGATATAAATAAAATGGGATTTGGTGATAAGATGTGCCCAGGAGTAGCTACTACTCATATTGGGAAAAACCAATTTTCCTAGAGTTGAATTGTGTTTTTTTGTATTTTTATCTATTATATTTTATATAATTTTACTATTGGGTCACAAAATTGTATTTTTATGTTATTATTGATATTATTTTTGGTTATATTATGTTTTGAAATTATGATCTGAGGGTACTCCATCTCATACATCATATAAGAACTTGTTATATATCACATGTCACAGATTATTATTATTCCATTTAGAGAGAATTATCAATTGCATGCAATTTTGATAGAGTAGGTGATAGATATGCCTACTGTTGTGAATGGTATATTGGTAAATGTTATGGTATGGATTGAATGTATGGCATTATTTAGTCCTTGAGGTGTATGGGTCCCATTGGATCTGAGTTTTGTGGATCATTTTGTGGCCATAAATTTCATTCTTTTATGTTGTTCTATATAGGGATTCCAATCTTTGAGGCATTGGGAGTACACACCCCCACAGATTAGAATTCGTTATATAATTAGCATAACCTCTGAGAGGGGAGTGTGTTAAATTTGAAATGATTTTCAATTATGGATATGAATGTGAGATTAGTTTGAAATGATATGAACTTTTATAGA
Source organism: Viscum album (assembly GCA_963277665.1). Taxonomy (NCBI): domain Eukaryota; kingdom Viridiplantae; phylum Streptophyta; class Magnoliopsida; order Santalales; family Viscaceae; genus Viscum; species Viscum album. The sequence goes on along the minus strand of OY728166.1, from coordinate 73,283,498 downwards.
GAACGTGACCAAAAACAAACTTAGTAGTTGGATTTTGGTAGTTTCTCTCATTTATTTGGATCTGAGACCAGACCCATGGGGCAGGAAGAGGGGTGAGTTCTGAGAGGAATCTTTGAATTTTCCTATTTTTTATCTATGATTTTTGGGGTCAATCTTTGAAACCAATCATTAACTAACGCATGTGTTTAGCATTGTAGAGTCACGCCACCCAGACTACCTAAAGAGGTAAACTAGGATGGTGGTGATGATAATACCCTGGAAGTGGTAGGAAAAGATGTACTAGTGAATCCTCTAGTTATTCTAATTGTGGAACCAGCTATTATACCTGACTCATGTGTTGATAGATAGTTATGTGAAGGCTTTATGAGGTTCATGCAGACCATTCAGGGAGGGCCAAAGCATGTCATGTCTGTGGAAAAGCTGATGCGAGTGTTCTAGAAGTATCATATACCCACGTTTTTTGGGGATGTATTACCATAGGATGAAGAGTCATGGCTATATTTCATGTTTTTTTATCTTAATGAATTTAGATATGACTCATGAGAGGAGGAAAAATCTCACAACGTGTATGCAGTATGATTCCACTAAGAGATGGTGGGATGTTATCACTCAATTAGAGAATCATTTAGATATTGTTGAGGAGTTTTTATGATAGTATTCTATGATTACTAATATCTTGAGACACTGAGGGCTCATAAAAACTGAGATTTTATGCATCTGGAGTAGGACACACTGTCCGTTTTGGACCACTTGACAAGTTTTATTGAGCACCAGTGATTCACATCGATTCCGATGGGTGATGATGTACTAGAGGATATATGATTTGAGGGTGGTCTCAGATATGACATACAATAATAGGAAAATATATTTAGGATTACTACTATATATGTAATAGTGAATCTGGTGATGATCATAGAGCGTAATCTGAGGGAATATGGATGTGCGAGCAAGGGTGGTTCGACACCTAGATTTGGTACTGTCACAACTAGTACTAGGAAGTGATGCATGGAGAATCCTCATAGTGATACAAGTACTTAGAACATATCCATAGGTAGCTAATTGAGGTGTTATTAGTGTGGTAGGATAGGTAATATGTGGACACAATGTCCTCTAGACCCAGCCGAGTGCGGATATTGCAGTAAGATGGGCCATCAAAAACGTTTTTCTAGGACGTTTCCACCCGAATCTAGTGAGAGAGGGTCTACACCGACTCCATGTTCAAGAGTGGGGTTTTCAAATTCTCACCAGACATAGATATGGATTGCATCAGGTCATTTAGGCTGAGGTTTTGGTTTTTGTCATGGTAGCCAGACCCTAGGATCACAGAGACAACATGGTGGATCAGCTTGGGGTAGCTAGTCAGTGTCACAATGTCATGATATAATCCATAATTATGCATTGCAGCAGACCCAAGAAGAGTAGGATAGCAAACCTTCTACTATTAGAGGTACTATTCTTGTAGAATTCTTTTTAGCTTATACACATTTTGATATAGGGTCTTCACATAGTTTCATATTTATTCATGTTATGGAGATCCTTGGGATTTTTATTTTTACTTCTGATGACGTTATGATGCTAGAAACACTGTTAATAATGCGAACAAAAGGTGTGCGTTAGTGCAGGGAGTCTCCCATTGAGGTTGGTGGGTGTTTCCTTGTATGGGATTTATACATCATCGAGTTGAAATGTTTTGATATCATTCTCGGAATGGACTAGTTGTTTCTATTTGTATCCTTTTTTTATTTCTATCACTGTAGCGTGAGTTTCACATCACCAAAGGGTAGAAAGTTTCCATACAAAGGTGAATGGGATGTCTAGGAGAGTCGAGATGGACCCAATAATTGTGGTTTGGGAGGGATGACAACCCATATTGTCTATTTATATCTAGATGATTAGGGAACATGTCAGATTGATTTCCCTCTAGTAGTCAATTTTTTCAGGGATGTTTTCCCAAATGAGTTTTTAGGATTACCTATGGAAAGAGAGGTAGTGTTCTCTAACAATATTATTGTAGGAGCTACCCCATTATCCATTCCACTTTATTGGATGGCTATGACAGATTTGAAAAAGATCAAGAGGTAGCTATAGGATTTAGAGGCAAAGGGTTTCATTTTAACCATTACATCTTGGTGGTGTTCACCGGTCATTTTCACAAAAAAGTTGGATGACAACATTAGGCTGTGTGTGGATTATCATAAATTGAACTAGTTGATAGTTATGAACTGGTTTCTTCTATCATGGGTAGATGATCTATTTGACCATTTATGAGGAGCTCGAGTTTCCTCAAAGGTATATTTATGATCCGGTTATCATAAGGTGCATGTTAGATCATCATACATACCTCACACAACATTTTATAGCTGATATGATTTGTTTGAGTATTTGATTATTCCATTCAGCCTCACGAAAACACTTACAGTATTTATGGAACTGAAAAACCATGTGTTCCATCATTATCTTGACTCGTTTTTTGTGGTTTTTGTGGATGATATCTTAGAGAATTCTCATAATCTACATGACCAAGACAAACATCTTGAGATCATATTGAGTACATTATGAGAGCATTAGTTATATTCTATACTCACAAAGTTACACTTCTAGATGGATTAGATTCTCTTCATGGGTCACATCATCTAAAAGTGAGGAGCATCAGTAAACCAAGAGAAGGTGAGAAAAGTAGTATTTTGGGAGCATCCCATGAATGTCTTTGAGGTATAAAGTTTCTTAGGGAAGGTGGGATACTGTAGGAGTTTCATACAAGGATTCTCATGTTTAGCATCACAATTTATGAGATTGAATATAAAGGGTGTGAAGTATGTATGTTTATATTACTATGAGATAGCCTTTCAGGAGCTGAAATGGAAATTGGCTTCAGTGCAGATACTTTTTTTTGGGAGCCTGAAATAAGTTACAATGTGTAATGAGATGCATCAGGTATCGGGTTGGGTGTCTTTCTAATGTAGGGGGATCGATTCATTGCATATGGGTCTGGATAGTTGAGGCCACATTGGAGGAATTACCCGATGCATGATCTTGAGTTAGCTACAGTTGTTCAGACGTTATGTTTTTGGAGTCATTACTTATTGGGAGACTGTTTTGTGGTGTTTATAGACCAAAAAATCCTCAAGTACATATTAACAGAGCGTGATCTGAATATGAGGTAGAGAAGGTGTGTGGAATACCTTTAGTATTTTGAATTCTAGATTTCCTACATGTTGGGTAAAGGTAATTCAGTGGATGATGCATTGAGTTTGAGGATTTAGATATATGATTTACAGCAGGATAATAGTGAGTGGATGTTTATAAATTTTTTCTCTGAGATGAACATGATGGTTCATGATAGTTAGGTATAAAGGTTTCTTTAAACCTTATATGTTACCTTTACCCTACTGGAAAGAGTAAGGATGAGGTAGCAATTAGATTCTAAATTTTTAGATCAATGGGAGATGTGGAATGTGAGGGCCCTACTCTTGGTTGGACTATAGGTAAAGATGATGTTATACATTTACATGGTCACATATGAGTTTCAGCAGACATTCACAAGGAGCTGATGTTGGATTTTCATGCATCTATTTGGGAAGTGCATCCTGGTGTCACCAAGATATATCAGGATTTACATCGTCAGTATTGGTGGCTAGGTATGAAATGAAATGTAGCAGGTTTTTCAATAATATGTTTTACCTATTAGTAGGTAGAGGAGGAATATCAAGTACCAAATATGATTTTATAGTAGATACCCATTCGTAAGTGGAAATGGAATGATTTCATGATATATTTTGTGATGGAGTTACCAAGGTTGCCTTTAGGTAACGATGTCGTTTGGGTTATTGATAGGATCACGAAGGATGCACATTTCCTACCGATCACGGAAACCATCAATTTTGATGATCTTGGGAGACTGTACATCTATGATATTGTTTGAATACATGGGGTTCCACATTATATCATTTTAGAAAGGTATTCCTAGTTTACTTCTCATTAATGGAAAGTACTATAGAGAGTTCCGGGGAAACAGGTACTTCTGAGCATAACTTACCACCCCCAGACAGATAGACAGTCAGAGTGCACGATTCAGATGCTTGAGAACATTCTTAAAGAATGATGCATGGATTTCAGGGGTTCTTAGGAGAGGCACATAACCATTTTAGAGTTTTCCTATAATAATATCTTTTAGGATTCCATTTAGAATGTGTTTTATGAGGCTTTATACAGTAGGCCATGACAATCACCCATATATTGTTGGAGGCAGGAGAGGCAGCTATGCTGGGACATTGTCTTGTCCAGGAGACCATAGAGTATGTGTTGTTGATTGATAAGTGGATGGAAAAAGTACATTATCATCAGAAATAATTCACCTATCTCCACATAAAACCTTTCGATATCAAGGTAGGGGATCAGAATTTCACATATGTTTCATTGATGTTGTGTCACAAGAGGATCAGAATACATGGTAAGCTTTTTCCAAGATACATCACATCTTTTATGATTATGTAGAGAGTCATGATGGTTGTCTATCAGTTGCATTTAATTCAGCGGTACCAGTCTATGAATGACATCTTCCACAGTTCTCAGATGCACCATTACTATTCAAAACCATCTCACATTTTCTAGCCTGAGGAGGTTGAGTTATATGTAGATTCATCAATTGAAGAGAATCATATACAAATTGTGTATAATAGAACAACTGTTCTCCATGGTCGGTCTGTTCCTTTAGTATGGGTACTATGGAAGGATGGGTGAGTGTAGGATGAGACTTGGGAGAGGGATGCCAATGTGCGATCACAGTGGCCGGATAAATTCTCATTTATTTCTTCACCACCATTGGAAGTGAAATTTAGGGATGAATTTTTTTAATGGGTAATATTGAAATAACCCAGTTCTTCTTTGGAGTATGGATCATGATTTTTCCATGAATTCTCCATTTAATTACTTAAAAATGGCATAATGTGGATTCAATTTATGGTCATGGTGGTCTCTGGGTTGTCCAAGGATGGTTTGGATCCTATAACCTGAGTTTTTTGTGAAAAGAGGAGGTCACATAGTTTGTGAAAACCCTGTGGGTTGGGCCACATAGTCGTTTGGCCAGGTCTACAATTTTTGAAGACTTGATAGAGGCTTAAGCACGGTTACATCACAGTTCCTGTGAATCGTGCAGTGTAACTGTGAACTATGACCAAACTTATATGAAACCTTTAATACTCTCTACATAGTTAGACAAAACTTCTGCATAAACAATGAGACCCAGATATTTTTGGTAAAATGACCATTTTACCCTTGAAATGTTTTTAACCTTAAGTTTCTTATCCTCCTCTCATCGTACATCATCCCCTAATGTTGGGAATTCTCCTTGGAATCCTAATCTAGGATTAGAGGTACGTTCTTCTTCCAACCTTTGAATTGTGTTCTTTTCATCTCCTTGGATCCGCAACGGTATTTCCTCGATTCATTTTTAGCCATACATGATTCTTCAGAATAATGGTTTCACTATTCATATTTAGGCTCAAATACCCTAATATCATGTTATTCATATATTATTCATATTTCTCCCAAACCAGGATGAATCATAGATTGATACTATATGAGATATCTAGATTGATCCTATGGTAGGTGGTCTCATGCCTTTTGTTGACATTCGATCAATTTATATATACAATATTGGAGTGCAACACACACATATTTTTGATATCACCTTGATTTATAATTGAACCATGTTGTTGCATGTTGTTTTTAGGTAATGGAATAGGTGTTTTATAGCATGTATCAGGTTGTATTCCTAGATTAAGGCCACCATGTGGGTAATTTCCCTTGGATGATATTATATTGATGTTTCTCCTAGGATGCCTATGTGGCATGACTTTGAGTCCCATGTTTATGATGTTAAAATGAATCTTGATTATTAAATAGAATTGAAATAGTGATACATTGTAATGGATTTGGCCAAGGGTATGGGATGTTTGACTTGGACATTGACCCTTGTATGCCGATGATTGTTTAAGAATGTTTAGAATGTTTTTCTCCAATTGTGAACCTACCCATATGAGTTATTCAGTTTTAAATCAATATAATAGTTTAATTTTCATGTGACTCTGGTTGTGATAATTTTTCCCATGTGAGTAAAGGAAATTCCAATACTTATGAGGTTGGTTATTACTTCTGACACCCTTTGGGGGTGGATTATATTAAATTCTTTTTTGGTTATGACCTTACCATGCCAAATGAAAGGTCTAATTTAATCTTTAATGATTAAATAGTAAATAATATTGGTTGAATCATGGATTCAGATTAGAATGCCATGGATGGGATCTTATGACTATTGTACCGTGTATATTGGGTGAACCATATATTCTATTTAGAATTCCTTGGATAGGCTCAAAGGGTTTATTATGTTTGATCTGTGATTGAACCATGGATACCACAAATGGGCTAATAGAGGTAGTGTCATGAACCAACACGGGTTAACCGTGAAGAGGTCACCTGATTCAATCTAATTCAAGGCCCACAGGGCATACTCAATCCCTAATGATTGTCACAAGTTCCTGAGTATCAATATTAAAACATGGGAATGATTTACCCAATTCTATAATGATGAAAACCCAAGAAGGAAAGTAAAACATAACTAAAAATGCACAACCAAAAGGGAATAACCAATTTACTGAATTGAAGTTTATAACTAGGAATAAAACTCCAAAGTAAAGACTACAACAAAGTGAGGACTCACTCTATCCCAAACTTCAATGAAACAAGAGGAGAAACTTTCTCAAGCTAGAACTACCAAGGTCCATAAGGTATTCCACTAGAGACCCAAACCATAAAAACCAAAAATCGTTCCTTTAACTAGAACAAACATTGAATAAGGTCTAAAAAATCCAAATGGTGTATATAGGGTGTAATCGAAATACTAGTAGGATTCCACCGATATAAAAATATTCCATGCCCAAATATTTAGGAGATAATATAACATGATCATTTATGTAAATGATTTTAAAACATTTTTCAGAGTAACATTTATAATGTAAACATTTAAAAAGGAACCCTTTGAAAGAAAACCATTTCACAATCGATTGCATAAATGGAAAAGGGGATTTATAAAAATAAAACACATGCACACACATACACATAAGGGGTCCACTTTATGTTGACAGATGAAACCACATCCTATATAGTAGAGAACCTTGGGTAAATCCCTAGGTTCAAACTAGATCAAGTGGGATTCTAAGGACCTCACATCTAAGTGAAACATGTCCTAAAAACCACCACCAACAACATTCTCATGCACGATACCATAGAGAGGAGTAACATAAAAAATTATAGTGGTCTCTAATCATCATCCATATTTATGTATTTTTTTCATCATCAATCTATCAAAGTGGAATCCGGTTGAATCCAAATCTATATCACTAGAAAGTTAGTCCTATTATGTGAACCCCGTTACCAGGCTTCCCTTTTGTGCTCAATCAAGTCTCACATATCACATAAGTACACTGACATATTTCATCAACCAATCAAAGCATTAGCCATCACATGCCCCCATTTGCACATCCAAATTCAATTTTAAAATCCTAAAAACACAAAAACCTTTCCCAAACATGTTTTAAATCTCTTAAATAATTTAATAAACCATTAAAAAATTATAGAATAATTTCAAGAAGCACCACTAGGCCTTTACAACAAAATGAACCCAAAATCCTATTTTAAAATCAACTGTACACCAATTACAAATCAAAACGTAATTCACATCTCTTAAATAATTTAATAAACCATTAAAAAAATATAAAAAACAATTTCAAAAATCACTGAAAAGAATTTACACCAAAAGTACTTAAAAACATTTTCTACACAACATGTACAATTTAATAAACATTTTTCATAATTTATAAAACACTTTCTACATTCACCACTAGGGTTTACAATAAGAAAATATCCAATTATTTGTTGGATTTTTTTTAATCCATAAGTATATCAAAACAAATTCAAACCCCATATTCATTTCTAACACATATTAAGAACCTTACCAAAAATGTTGTGAAACCACAACCGCACCTCAATTGCACATATGAGAGGTAAGATCGAACCCTGATCTAGGAGATCGAAACAAAATACTAAAGATCAAACCCCAAAACAAAAACCTAGCTTCTAGGATTGAAAACCCCAATGAAAACTAGAAGAAGACTTACCGAGAGAGGAAGAGGTTGCGGCCGTTGGTGGGATGCGGTGATGTCGTTGGAGTGGATGGTACTGGTGGGGTTGCATGTTGTAGAGGAAGGCCCCAGCAAAGTCGCGTGAGGGTGGGTGGCCAACAGGGATGTGTGATGGAGGGTAGCCAAAGGAGGAAGGAGGGAGGCCACTAAAGGAGGCTTGCCGGAAGGCAGTTGCCTACACAGGGAGGAGTGGGAGGAGGGGCTGGTCACATGACATCGAGAGGGGGGGCAGGGGATGTGCATGGAGGAAGGGAAAAGTGGGAGGAGGGGGAGAAACCATAAATCAAAATAATATAAAAAAAATAACTTCAAAATAATAAAAAAATAATATTAATATCAATATTATGAACATAATTATAATATTAACAACAATAACAATAACTTATTAATAATATTAACAATAATAAAAAATAAAAATAATATTCTTAATAACAATATTCTCATAATCATTTTTATTATTATTAAAAAATTCTTCTAATTTCATTTTACTTTTTATATTTTATATTCATTTTATTTATTTTAAACACTGAGAAGGCTGCATGGTGACCTAGGTGAAGCTGCATAGTTTCCAAATCGTGCTCTGACTATGCGCCAAATACTTCTAAGTCCACAAAAATCATTTTTCTATAAAAATTGAAAAATTAAAATAGAGACTCAAATTGAACCCTTACAAGAATATCCAAATCTAATAATATGAAAATGTAATATAATTTAAAATAGTAATGTTGTGAAAATTCTTCCCACCATTACACTTTTATTCCCTCAGAATTCCATCCCAATATTGTTTAGAAAACAAGAACCAGTACTCCTTCTCAGTTTAAGTTGATTATCGATGAACAAAAAATGAGAGTGAGGTAAGAACACTTCCAAAAAAGAAAAATACTTACAAATTAAACTAAGGAGACCCAAAATGGACTCCCCTCTATGAGTCACCTACCCCAAAAGTAAAAACACCACCAGTTGATTGTTCAAAAGGGAGGAACATCCCACAATACCCAATCCAATATATTAAACCGAAACACCTCATACATTATTTAATGGAATCCACACCAATTCTCTGAAACGATCGAATGAAATCAAACCAAATCCCGATGAACACTCCCGTAACCTAAATTTGTGATGCCCCATACCTTTTCAATGTGTGATAATAACCTTTTATTATTTAGTCATTCAGACAATGGTTCTCAAAAAAAAACATGACACATAATATTAAAAAACCACCAAAATGTTTACATCTCAAAAGGGTAGGAAACCATAGTTATCCTAAGAATCTAAAAAAAATCCAAGAAACTCCATTGGGAGACCTGCTAACGCCACGAAGAGGCCAAGAAGGTAGCCCTCGTCGCTTGGACCAACCATAAAAAAGAATGTGATCACTAGGAGAATGGCGCAAGTACTAAGCGTAAAAGAAATGTAGAGAACCTTTCTGGTAAACTAAACCAACATAGATATGATATACCATAAACATGTATTTATAAGGGTTTTCCTGACTGTTAGAAATACTTGTGACCATTTTATAGCTATTGGAGTTCAAAATAAAGTTACCATAGGAGTTTTAGTCGAGTGATCATTAGTGTTTTATTACATGGATACAGTTATGACCTTTTAAGATAGTTACTTGTAAAACAACAATTGAAAATTTACATTGAAGTAGTGTTTAAAATAACTATTTTTTTATTATTTTCAAATTTTTATTTAATAGAATATTTTAAATAATAATTATACTTGTATATGAATATAAATAATTTTTTGTTTAGTTCCAAGATGTGATATATATATATAAACATATATACATATGTATACTATATTCGAATTATATGAATATACAATAATTTTATGTTGTAGTTATACATGTCTTTAAAAATTGTTATTTTAAAATATTTTAATGACATTATTTTTGCGCTATTTTAATTATGTAGACAATTACTTAATCTATTATATATTTATTGAAAAATATGATTTATACATAATTATTAGACTATAAATATTTATTAGATTAACGTTTCATAACATTGTTACCATTTTGAATATATAATAAAAGTATTTTAATAAAATGATTATAATTTTACATATATGAATAATCTTTTAACAAAAATTTTTGTTCATTTGAATCATATATATATATATATATATATATCATATTAACATTTGTTTTAAATGTTTCAAAACTAAAAATATTTTGTACAAATTATGATAATTATTATTTTGATAATATATTTTTAATAATCAATTATTAATTTAATTTATAACATTATACGTATATATTATGAAATTCATATATGAATTTAATAATAAATAACCTTTACCTTTTAAAAAGTAATGATAAAATTATTTTTAATGGAATACTAGTTTTATACGACTTTTGACTTTATAAATTGATGATAATATAATATATATGACAATAGTTGAAAATAGAGATATAAAATATAACAAAATAGTAATAATAATATAATAATATAAATATTATAATAATAATAAAGGATGAAATTATATAAAGGAAAAAGGGGAATCCCATTAAGGGATTTATGGTCCAAAATTTTGCACAAGGGGTAGTCCGCGGGATGGGGGTTTTCATAGGGATGCTTCAAGCAGAAGCTTCAGTCCTGGAGACGTCGTCGTCGTCACACCAGTATGGAGTCTGTAATGTCGGGTCTGTGTTTCGGGAGATCTGAGTCATGCAAGTCATGTTTGGCCATTTTTGCACGCCATGGCCGTCAATGTCCAGTTGTCAAGCAGGATTCGATTTCACGGGATGAGTCGGGTCGAAGTCCCCACGTCGCGCGGCCGGGGTGCTTCATTTCAGACCAGAAGAACCAGGGTTGAGGTTGTGCTTTGTCAACTAGTCTTACCGGTTAGGGTTTCGAATTTCCCAAACATAAATCAAGGTATGCTTTTGTTCCAAGGGTAGGATATTGACCAAAACATGTTTTTAGATTTTTTTTCAATTTCCATGTCAAAATGTTTATCCGCGTGATGTTATGAACTATTGTACTTTTGACTATTGAACAATTCCAAACTGTTGATGGTCCACATGAAGGTTTCACTACGGGAAAAATGATTTTTTGCGATGGAAATTTTCCGACGGGAATAAATCCCGTCGCAAAAAGTTTGTCCAAGAGGTTATTTGCGATGGGGGTAACGACCTGTCGCAAATAACCAATTATTTGCAACGAGATTTCATCTCTCGTAGCAAAAGGATTGGCACGGGTAGCGCGCCAAACCGCGTGAAGTTTATTTGCGACGGTGGGATCCCATCATCGCAAATAGTGATGTTTTTGCGATGGGGCCCGTCACAAATACCCGGTGCCGGTTAATAGCTTTTTGCGGTGGGATGTCGTCCCGTCACAAAAGGTGTGTCGGCAGAGACTATTTGCGACGGGACCCGTCGGAAATAACTTTTTAACCACCGACAGTAATTAATGTCGGTGTAGGTATTAGCGACGGGTTCATTCGCAAAAGATACTATTTGCGACAGGATACCCATCACAAATAATCTAACCTATATAAACCCTCATCCATTTTTTCTCTCATTCCTCTCAATTCTTAGATCATGTTTCTCTCTCAACTTTGATTTTAGAGGGAAAATTTTTCTAAATTAATTTTTTTTGTTCACGAAGAAGTTGTGAAGCCGTCTACATCAATAGAAAATCAAGCTTAAATGTATTCATGTTTTTTTTAATTTATTATTTATTTCATTTTTATGTTAATTTTTATTATTGTTGATTAGTTGTAATTAAATTAAAATTAAATTGTTTTGTCATAAGTATTTATTTGTACTAATAAATTGAAATTTGTAGTACAAATTTTTAATAATTAGTATTAATTAATAATTATTAATGATAATTAGTGATGTATATAATTAATTTGAAGTAATTAATAATAATTGGTAATAAATAATAATAAATACTAATAATTAGTAATAATTATTAACAATTATTAATAAATATTAATAAATAGTAATAATGAGTAATAAACAATAATAATGAGTAATTAATTGTAATAATGAGTAATAAATAGTAATAAACTGTCATAACTAGTAATAAATTGTTATAACTAGTAATATATTGTAATAATTAGTAATAAATTGTAATAATTAGTAATAAATTGTAATAATTAGTAATAAATTGTAATAATTAGTAATAAATTGTAATAATTAGTACTAAATTGTAATAATGAGTAGTAAATAGTAATAATGAGAAGTAAATTGTAATAATGAGTAATAAATAGAAATAAATTGTATTAATTATTAATAAATTGTCATAATTACAAATAAATTGTAATAATTAGTAATAAATTGTAATAATTAGTAGAAATTGTAATAATTACTAATAAATTGTAATAATTTCTAATAAATTGTAATAATTAGTAATAAATTGTAATAATTAGTAATAAATTGTAATAGTAAGTAATAAATTGTAATAATTAGTAATAAAATGTAATAATTAGTAATAAACAGTAATAATTACTAATAAATTGTAATAATAAGTAATATTTATTAATAAATACTAATAATTAGTAATAACTTGTAATAATTAGTAATAAATACAGATAATTAGTAATAATTAGTAATAATTAGTAATAATTAGTAATAATTAGTAATAATTAGTTATAATTATTAATAATTAGTAATAATTAGTAATAAAATATAAGAATTAGTAATAAATTGTAATAATTAGAAATAAATTGTAATAAATTGTAATAAATTGTAATAATTAGTAATAAATTGTAATAATTAGTAAAAAATACTATTAATTACTAATAATTACAAATAAATAAATATAATTAGCAATAATTCGCTATAATTAGAAATAATTAGGAATAATTAGCAATAATTAGAAATAAATAGAAATAATTAGCAATAATTAGGAATAATTAGAAATAATTAGTACTAATTAACAATAATTAGTAATAATTCGTAATAATTAGCAATAATTAGTAATAAAGAGCAATAATTAGTAATAAATACCAATAATTAGTAATAAATAGAAATAAATATTAATAATTGGGAATAATTAGTAATAATTATGAATAATTAGTAATAATTAGAAATAATTAGGAATAATTGGAAATAATTAGGAATAAATATAGATAATTAGTAATAAATATAGATAATTAGTAATAAATATAGATAATTTGTAATAATTAGTAATAATTAGTAATAATTAGTAATAAATAGTAATAATTAGTAATAATTAGTAATAAATTGTAATATTTAGAAATAAAATGCAATAATTATTAATAAATTTTAATAATTAGTAATAAATTGTAATAATTAGTAATAAATTGTAATAATTAGTAATTAATTGTAAGAATTAGTAATAAATTGTAATAATTAGTAATAAATTGTAATAATTACTAATAAATTGTAATAATTAGTAATAAATTGCAATAATTAGTAATAAATACTAATAATTTGTAATAAATAATAATAATTATTAATAAATACTAATAACGACTAATAAATACGAATAATTAGGAATAAATACAAACAATTACTAATAATTACTAATAAATACCAATAATTAGAATAAATTCGCAATAATTAGGAATAATTAGCAATAATAAGAAAGAAATAGCATTAATTAGCAATAATTAGGAATAATTAGCAATAATTAGCAATAATTAGCAATAATTAGCAATAATTAGTAATAATTAGTAATAAATTGAAATAAATAGTAAAAATTAATTATAATTAGTAATAATTATGAATAATTAGTAATAATTAGGAATAATTAGTAATAATTAGGAATAATTTGAAATAATTAGGAATAATTAAGAATAATTAGTAATAATTAGGAATAATTAGCAATAATTAGAAATAATTAGGAATAATTAGTAATAATTAGTAATAATTAGTAATAAATAGGAATAAATAGTAATAAATAGTAATAAATTGGAATACTTAGTAATAAATATGAATAATTATTAATAAATACTAATAATTATTAATAAATAGTATTAAATAATAATAAATAGTAATAATTAGTAAAAAATAGTAATAGTTAGTAATAAATAGGAATAGTTAGTAATAAATAGGAATAATTAGTAATAAATATGAATTGTTAGTAATAAATAGGAATAGTTAGTAATAAATAAGAATAATTAGTAAAAAATGGTAATAATTAGTAATAAATAGTAATAATTATTAATAAATAGGAATAAATATTAATAAATAGAAATAGTTAGTAACAAATAGGAATAGTTAGTAATAAATAGGAATAAATAGGAATAGTTAGCAATAAATTGGAATAGTTATTAGTAAATAAGAATAGTTAGTAATAAATAGACATAATTATTAACAAATAGTAATAATAAGTTAGGAATATTTAGGAATAGTTAAAAAAAATTAATAAAAATTAATAAATTTTATGAACATGGCCCAATTTTTTGTGGATTAACGACACTCCTTTTTCTCAATAACTTTTCTCCTTTCAACTCTCACCGACTGAAAACATTATAAAAAATGTTCTAGTACATAGGCATATTCAATCTTGTATGCATGAGATTGGATATGAATTCTTAGGATCATATTTTTATAATGTTTTCAAGCAGTGATAGTTGGAAGAAGATGATTTAGCGACGAAAAGGGGGCTCTTTTGCCCGACGGCTCATTTAATTGAATCTTTCTCACAATGAAATCAGAATAAAGAATCTGTTTTGAGATACAAATATTCATTCTCGTGCATATGAGAATGAATATGCGTACCTCCGACCAGATTTTTCATTGTGATTTCAGTGTGAGAAAGATGCAAGTAAATGAGCCGTCAGACAAAAGAGGAGCCGTCAATCCACTGAAAATTGTTTCTCCCTTAATTAATGGGAATTATTAAGAAGTAATAGTAATTATTTATCTTCTTTTTTTAGATAGTATTTTTATAACATCAAATTATTCAAAAAATTGATGAATTTATATTTTGTAGAAAAATATGGAACAATGAAGTCGACATCAGTCATAATTAGATGATCGCGCTAGGATAAATAAGCGCAGAAATCCAGATGTTTCTGGTTTAAATCATGTATATATTTAGGGTATTGAAGCTTTCTTAGAATTTGTATCATCAAAACTAGAATATATTTCGGAAGGAACAATTAATTGTCCTTGTAAAAAAGGTGTTCTGAGATGTTTGACACATTTGACAAGGTTGGGGGACATCTCTTGCGGTTTGGTTTTCAAACTGATTATGTTTTTTAGTATCAACACGGTGAACACAGTTTCATAGAAGATACTAATAACTTGATTCTAGATCCATCACGGTTCCAAAATTTAGTACATGATGTTGTAGGTCCATCTGTTCATAAAACTGAAACTTTTGATGATATTGATTTAACTCCTGAGTTGGAACCATCTGAATTTTATGAGTTGTTGAGGTCTATTGAAGAGGCATTATATCCTGGTTTCAAGATAAGAAAATTAGAATCAATTGAGAAATTTATGTCTATTAAATCAAATAATGCAATATCAAATAATTGTTTTGATCAGATATTTTCTTTGGTTAAAACACTATTACCTAAAGGAAATGTGTTTCTTACAAATTACATTGACAGATAGAGGATGGTTCATAATCTAGGATTTTGTTATCGGAAGATTCATGAATGTGAAAATGATTACATATTATATTCTGGTGAAAACGAGTCGTTGGATAGTTATCCTACATGTGGACAATTGAGGTATAATGAAGCTCAACCAGGGAAGTCTGGATCGATTCCTATAAAACAGTTGAGATATTTCCCCCTTATACCCAGGTTGCAACGATTATTTATGTCTCATAACACAACGTCAATGATGTCATGGCACAAAACCAATATTTCAACCAGTTAAAGCTTGAATCATCCATCTGATGGTGATCCATGGAAATATTTTGATCGTCTGCATCCTTTATTTGCATTAGAATCCAGAAACGTGCGATTGGGGATTTCTACTAATGGTTTCTGTCTGTTTGGTTCTTATGGTAGTCAGTATTCATGTTGGTCTGTCTTTATAATTCCGTACAATCTACCTCCATGGATGTTGACGAAGGATCCCAATATATTTTGGACCTTATTAATCACAGGACATCCGAAAAAGAATATTGATGTTTATTTGAAACCATTGATTGATGAGTTAAATGCATTGTGGAGTAATGGTGTTAGTATATATGATGTTGTTGTGAAACAAAATTTCACATTAAAAGTTGCATTGATGTGGAAGATTAGTGGCTTTCTGGCATATGGAATGTAATCTAGCTAGAGTACACATGGTATGAAATCATGTCCTTTCTGTATGAAAGACAAAAAATCATTTATGCTCGTCAATGGAGAAAAACCTTGTTATTTTGAATGTCATCGCATATTTCTTCCAAACGATCATCCTTTTCAAAGGAACAAATCTCATTTCAGAAAAGTCACAATTATAACGACCCATACATTACATACATTGTTATTACTTCAAAATTGAATAATACATATTACAGCATATAACAAAACCATGAAAGGACCGTATAGGTATAGTGTCTTTAGAAACTGGGAAACATAAACAACTGGTCCATAAAGCGTCTACATTGTATCCCATTTATTTCATCATATATATAGTCCCTTTTGGAATATCTTACTTAATAAGCTTCTTCCTGACCTGGGGGAAGAAAACATTCAAAAGGGTGAGATCAAATGCTCAGTAAGGGTAAACAAAAGAAATATCAATCACATCATATTCATAAGAACATTACTTTTTGGAAATCGTAACCTGCAAAAGAGAGCATAATTTCATAACATGGTATAAATCATAGTAGTGAAATGAAATCCCAATAATCATAACATAAAACATTAAACTTTGTGGAATATACACGTAATCATATAGAATCATTTATTATTAGTCAAGACTCATTTCCAAGACTATCTTAGTGGACAAAGTCCATTTCTGAACCGAGTTCACTCCTCGTTTCAGTCCTGTTTTACTGAACCGGTTTAACCTGCCGTTCCAGCCATGTCTATCTCATGAGATATAAAATCTTTACCCAATGCATTGGAGGGATATATAGGTCCCACCCATCTCATAATTATACCATCCTTATGTGTTCCACAAAATCATAAACCGTACATCATAGCATAACCCATGTAATAAAATTGGGAATCTTAAACAACATGACATCATAAAACAATTCATATAAGATAAAGGAATTCATAAAAATAATTCCATCACAACATAATAAAATCAATGTAATAATAGTGATAGAAACAAAACACTATATTATCTAAGATGGAAAATAATTTTGAAAAAAAACACTTGAACTCCATTCTTGAGGAAAATATCCATTCTACTTCAAAAACATTTTCATTTCTTAACATGTCATACAATTTTAATCTAAAAGAAGTTTATTAAAAATAATCTTGAAAACTTGTAAAGGAAGCTTCTTGGAAATAATGTTTTAAAAATCCATTCATGCCGTATAAGTTAAAAAAACATTCTTCCTATACTTTTGTCGGAAAAGTAAAAAAGTACCTCGTACAAAAAATTACAAAATAATCCTTTCATATCGTTTACTAAAAACACACCTAAGGGTAAAATTGGATTAAAAAAATTGTAGGTGGATGGAAACAATATTACCTATTGAGGAAATATGGATGTGGATGATAAAATACACCCCAGTAAATACCAAAGTATAAACAATCTCGGATAAAATGAGATTGTGATATTTTCCCTTACCTTAGGTCCGATTTTCTTCGTAAGTGTCCGAAACTCCTGTATAATGATTTAAATAATGTTATTGACTTATTCAAGAATCATAATTATTGTTATGATATCATATATGGTCATATTCTTAGCTTCTTATTAGTAATATTTCATTACTACTTGTTATTCGGGTGTTTATTACTTTTTGTTCTTATGCGTGTTTGTCGAATAAATTCTTATTCTTATCTTTAGGTTATAGATACCTCATTTCCAGAATGGTATTAGTGAAATATACATCATATTAATTCATTCAATTCATTTATATAATCATTATACAATTAATATCATGTAGAACGACTCACATCACATCGTGGAGACGGTATTCCGTACGTACGCACGAGCGATGATATCGTTCCCATGATCGTCGAATTGTATTGGATTGTATGTATACTATTTTGGAATCAATACCTCTTTACAAGAATCATATATATTCATTACTTTCACCCTTATGCCTATCCAAGTATGTTGGTGGTTGAAAATAGATTACACCACGGCGTGGAGACGGTATTCCGTACGTACGCACACGCTGCGATTTCGTTTTCCATAGGATGGATAAGAGGTGAAATAGGTTTGTTTCATATTTATAATAACATATCAGTATATGAGTGATACTGATGTTATTAAATGATAATGAAACAACTAAACAAGAGTGGTTAGAAGAATACTGGAACTTGAAGAACACGGTAGAAGGTATTACCTCTTTCTCGAAGTGCCTCCTTTAAACATTCTCTTAAGGCACTAGAGTTTGTCTTTTGATAAGACTAGTACCTCTAGTAGGTTTCTAAGGAAGTGGGGAAGTGAAATGGGCAGGGTTTTTCCGAGCTTGAAAGCTCAAATTGGTGTGAAGAAGAGATGGAGGAGGTGCCCTTTTATAAGGGAGGAGAGGGTCATCTTTGGAAATATAAGAAATATTAGTTTATATTAAATCCCAACCCCACATAAAAACTTCCAAAATGACTCATATCATTATAATAGATTAGATAGGGTTGTAATATCATCAACAAATAAAATTTGGACATGTTAGGAATTTATATTAGACATTATCAACTTGATTTATCCTTATTTATCAATTTAATTTTATTTGTGGTAATATTATTCTAAATTTTAAATTACTGTAAATAATTACATATGTGTTGTGAATTTTCCATAATTTGACACTTTATGACATTTTAGACCATATAAATTTTAATTTATAATTTTTAAATATTTTTGTGATTTTTAAACAATTTTATAATATGTTATTTTTATAAAATAACAATAGTGTCAATTTTGACACTATTCATTTATTTGAATTTAAATAAATTATATACAGAAGATATGTTCAAAATAAAAGCTTTAATAGATTTATAAAATGACATATGTATCTAGAAAAGTAGTTTAGCACATTAAATAGTTCATATAATATTTATTTTAATATTTTTAAAACAATTTATTTGATATTTTAATTAATAAAATAATTTCAACATCACTATTGTGTCATAATTAATGATAATTATTTAATCCCTAAAAATTCTAAATAAATTCCTATGATGTAGATAATTGTATTAGATTTCTGGGGACTATTCATGTTCGATGTGTCATTAAGATTATCACCAAATTAAAATTATTATACTTATAATATTTAAGAAAGTGACATGCAGTCACATTCTTTGGTTTTAATAATAATTAAATTATTTTCATGGAAAAAAGTCCATTAAATGAATCTAATCCTTCCCTTAGGTGATATGGGTCGACTTTTATTCATCTAATAGGATTTTGGGAGGTTTTAGGGTAATTTTATAATCTTATATTTACCCTTAATTACCTGATTTACATTTAACTATGGTAAATAAAATTTACTGTAGTTACTATTCATAATACCCAAAAAAAAAAGTAGCCTATAAACATAATTGGGACCCAATGATTCTGAATATGGAATCCATTTTTCAAAATTCAAAACATATAAGTTGCAGTAATTAATTTAAAATAAATATCGTTGTTAAGAAAACGGGTTTTAGAAGTTAAAACATTGACAAAGATTGAAATGTTTTTACTTATGAATTCAATGTTAAATTAATGCTAATGACATAAATTATATTAAATGGTAAAAATATATTCTATTTATACTTTAAAACCATTCAATATTATAATTTATCCATATAAATCATCTCAATGAAAAAATTTGTTTTTAATTAAAAATTAGCGTATTTTTACTATTCGTCAAAATATGAAAGTTATCAGAAAAAGATCAAAAATTTATCCAAAGTAAAATTTTATACCCTGATTCAAAATAAGAATTTTATTTTTTCAAATTGAACTTATAAACATGTCAAAAACTAGATTTAATGAGGTTGCGCCATCAAAAGGCGGCAAACTGTATTTTTTAAAAAATATTTCTTTTATCCAAAAAAAACTGATTTTTCTTTTATACCTCATTCTAGAAAATGTATAAGTTAAATTAAAATGTTATAAAATTCAAAATTCAGTTAGTACTATTCATAACATCTCATTTTAATAATATTTTAATAGCATATCATTGTTTAGTGAAACTCGGTATTGCGTACGACGCACGCTATCGAGGAAGGCTGCAGTTGCGTTTAAAGCAAGCCAAGCTAGTGATGTGTGTAGTGAACGATTCCTTTAATGATATATATAAAATAAAAACAAAATATTTCTCATAAAAATCTCGGGTGTTACATTCTACCCCCCTTAAAATTAATTTCACCCTCAAAATTCATCACTTTTTAACAAACAGATGAGGATACCTCTCCCTCATCATATCCTCAAACTCCCATGTAGCTTCTTCTAATTGGTGGTTCCTACATAAAAATTTCACCAAGCGAGTGGTCTTGTTTCGTAGGACTTTTTCACTACGATCCAGAATCTCTATCAGCTGTTCTTCAAAAGAAAGATCTTACTCCAGCGGTACAACTACTGAGCTGAGTACATGTGAAGGATTAGGTATGTACTTTCTTAAGAGAGATACATGGAACACATTGTGTAGTTGAGAGAGATTTGGTGGAACCGCCAATTAGTAAGCTACCTTCCCAACATGATCCAGTATTTTGAAAGGACTGATATATCTTGGGCCCAACTTCCCCTTCTTTCCAAATCTCATGACCCTCTTCTAGAGAGATATTCGTAAGAACACTTTATCACCCACTTCAAACTCTAAGTCATTTCTTTGGTTGTCAGCATAACATTTCTGTCGACTCTGAGCTGCTCTTATGTGTTGTTGAATAGATCTGGCCTTTTCTACCATTTCATCAACGAGATCAGGTCCTAATAGATTTCTTTCCCTAACTTCATCCAAGCAAGTTGGAGTCCTGTATTTCTTTCTATAGAGAGATTTATAAGGATCCATCTGAATACTGGAGTGAAAGCTATTATTATAAGAAAATTCCACCAAAGGTAGGTGTTGATCCCAACCACCTTTGAAATCCATAGAGCAAGCTCTCAACATATCTTCTAGAGTTTGAATTGTTCTCTCAGACTGACCGGCTTTCTGAGGGTGATAAGCAGTGTTGAAACTCAACTCTGTATCCAGAGTATGCTGAAGACATCACCAGAACTTCGAGGTAAATCTCGGATCCCGATAAGATATAATAGAAAGTGGTACTCCATGCAATCTTATCACTTCCTTTACATATATTCTGGCAAGCTGATCTAGAGAGAAATCCTCTCTAATAACAATGAAGTGTGCAGACTTTGTAAAATGATCAACTATGACCTAGATAGAATTATTACCTTTGGATGTTTTAGGAAGTCTTATTACAAAGTCCATAGTGATGTTTTCCCATTTCCATTCGGGTATGGGTAATGGTTGTAACATCCCCTTAGACTTATGCCTCTCAGAATTAACTGGCTGACAAGCCAAGCATCGAGAGACATATTCAGCAACATCTCTTTTCATGCCATCCCCCCAGAAGTACTCTTTCAGGTCCATATACATCTTCGTGCTTCCAGGATGAATAGAGAATGAAGAACTATGAGCCTCATCCAGCAGATCCTTCCTTAATTCAAGGATGGGAGGAACACAAACCCTATTCCTGAACATTATTATCCCATCACAATCAAGGTTGAATTCAGGAACTTTTCTCACCTTCTTTTGTAACTCTACATCTTCTTTATGTGCCTCTTTAATCATCAAATGTATATATGGTTGAACATTCATTTGATAAAGATACAATTTTCCCCGTTCTATTATAATTCCATGATCTATCCTTTGTAAATCCATAAATATTGGATCTTTTGTGATCCTCATAATGGATAAACTGGCATGGTCTTGTCGACTTAATGCATCTTCCACCTGATTTGCGTTCCCAGGGTGGTAATGAATTGAGCAGTCGTAATCCT
Organism: Viscum album; assembly: GCA_963277665.1. Lineage (NCBI taxonomy): Eukaryota > Viridiplantae > Streptophyta > Magnoliopsida > Santalales > Viscaceae > Viscum > Viscum album. The sequence continues at coordinate 73,261,259 of OY728166.1, read as the reverse complement.
TAATCAGCTCCAACCATCTTCTTTGACGCATATTCAGCTCCTTTTGTGTGAAAATATACTTTAAACTTTTATGATTAGTATAAATATCACACCTTTTACCATAATGGTAATGCCTCCAAATCTTTAATGCAAAGATTATAGCAACTAACTCCAAATCATGAGTAGGGTAATTTTTCTCATGGATTTTCCACTGTAGTGAGGCATATGCTATCACCATATCATTTTTCATGAGAACACATCCCAGTCCCTTCTTGGATGCATCACTGTAGATCACAAACCTTTCTACACTACAAGAAAGTGTGAGTACAGGTGCACTGGATAACCTTATTTTCAACACCTTGAAACATTCTTCACATTCGTCCGTCCACATGAAATTAACTCCTTTTCGAGTCAACCGGGTGAGTGGATTAGATAATCGTGAAAAATCTTTCACAAAACGTCGATAATATCCAACCAAACCATGAAAGCTTCAGATCTCAGTTACTGTTGTTTGTCTCGACCATCTTTCAATAACCTCTGTTTTTGCTGGATCCACATATATCCCCTCTTTTGAGATTATGTGACCCAAAAATGCTACTTTTTGAAGCCAAAATTCACACTTAGTAAATTTGGCATAAAGCATCTCCTGTCTCAGGGTCTTCAATATAATTATCAAGTGATCTTCATGTTCTTCCTTGCTCTTTGAATAGACAAGAATATCGTCTATAAAGACTACCAAAAATTGATCAAGGTAGTCACTAAAGACTCTATTCATCAGATCCATGAATATATCAGGGGCATTAGTAAGACCAAATGGCATCACTATAAATTCATAGTGTTCATACCTTGTACGGAAGGCCGTCTTTGGTATATCCTCCCTTTTGACCCTTAATTGATGATACCCTGAATGAAGATCAATATTGGAAAAGTATTGAGCTCCACGTAGTTGGTCAAATAGGGCATCAATGCGTGGGAGAGGATATTTTTTCTTGATAGTGATCTTGTTAAGATCTCAATAATCAAGGCAGAGTCTCATTGATCCATCTTTCTTCTTAAAAAATAGAACGAGTGCTCCCCAAGGTGACACACTAGGGCGTATGAATCCCTTATCAAGATTCTATTGGAGTTGCTTCTTCAATTCCTGCAACTCAATTGTGGCCATTCTATATGGTGTCTTTGAAATAGGCAAAGCACCCGATACGAGATCTATTGAAAACTCAACTTCACGATTTGGTGGAAGACCCAAAAATTCCTTCGGTAAGACATCATCAAACTCTCGTACAATGGGCATATTCTAAATTGTGAGTTTCTCACCAACTAATTGAGATAAATAACCTTCATTATGTGGAATCAAGACCCATAAGATGGAATAAATTTCCACTGGATGGTTATGTTCATCCTTGCATCGATAGACAATCATAGATTGATCTGTAATATGAAATGTGACTTACCTTCTTTGGAAATTGATATGAACTCCATATAAAGAAATCCAATCCATGCCAAGAATCACATAAAATTCCACTACAGGAAGGATCACAAGATTTGCAGGAAGCACTTTCCCACAAACATCAATCAGGGAAGAATTATAACCTTTTGATGTGACTATTGTGCCATTAGGTGTTGTCACACCTAACTCCACATCTAATTGTTGAGGTAATAAAGTGATACCCTTCGGAAAATCTTCATGAATAAAATAGTGTGTGGATCCAGTATCAAATAAAACATTTTCTACTTTAGAGTGGATAGTAAGTGTACCATTCACCACATCATTATCATACTCCACATCACTGATAGAAATTACATGTGAATTTCCTTTGTCTTTATCCTTAATATTTTTTTGATGTCGATCCTCATCAAAAACCCTTGGATTAGGGCATTTATTGGCATACTGCCCCATCTCCTAGCACTTGAAACATTGAAGTGTAGTAGGTTCATTCTGTGCGTTCCTTCCTTTGTTTGCATCATTAGACATCTTCTTCCCATCATTGCAGAATTCAAATGCCCGATGACCTTCCTTTCCACATTTGAAAGATTTAATTGTCCCTTTAAGACAACTCCCTCCATGTTTCATTCCACACATTGAGAATAATGGAAAGCTCATCTTCTTTTTAGTGTGCTCTTTAGATTTTCCTTTGAATTCCATTTTCCTCTTCTTATCAAACCCATATGACTGATGGGTTACTCCAATCTCCATCTCGACTTTGAAAGAACATCGAATGATTTTCTCATAGTTATTGAATTCCCTTATGGATAACGCCCTTCGAAGACTTGGTTTTAAGCCAATAAAGAATCGATCAACCTTACTCTCAGGTTGTATAATAATACCCGAAGCATACATTGAAAGTCTTGTAAAATTTGCTTCATAGGTACCAACAGATTCATCAACCTTTTGTTTCAGTTCAAGAAACTCTTTCTCCATCTTTGTTCGGAGAATACAAGGGAAGTAATTATTGAAAAATAAGTTCTTGAACTCGTCCCATTCCATGGACTCAATTTCAACCCTTTGCCTCGTATTCTTAAAAAGATTCCACCATTGATCAGCATCTCCTTCTAAAAAATATACTTCTAGGATGACTTTATCATGATCAGAACATTGAAGAACTGAAAATATATTTTCAGTAGTACTAATCCATTGTTCATCAACAAATGGATTAGTAGACCCGATGAAAGAAGGTAGACGCTGCCTCATGAAGGATTCAATAGAATGTTTCTCCTTCCTTTGCTCGTTTGGAAGTCCTGAATGATTCATAGCTTGAGAAAGTTATGTGAGCATGGCTACAAGATTTTGCATTCCAGCTCCCATAACGTTTGGTTGCTCAGGGGGACAATTATTGCATTGCCCGTCACATTCTGCATTAACACGGTTCCTTCGGGTTCCAGCCATTGACTAAAACCAAGAAGAATAGTGTGAGAAACACTAATTATAATAGGAAAACCACATAATCAAGAATAAAATTTCACACTTAAGGTCTTATCCTAGGTCATTCATGGACATTTATAAAACACTATGAATGTGTTCTATGCTTAGACTTTTCGTTAGGGTTCTTACTAAGGCTATCACATCCTAGTTTCCAACGGTTGACTATACCTTTCCTCTGATACCAACTATAACGACCCATACTTTACATACATTGTTATTACTTCATAATTGAAGCATACTTATTACAACATATAACAAAACCATGAAAGGACTGTATAGGTATAGTGTCTTTAGAAACTGGGAAACATAAACAACTGGTTCATAAAGCATCTACACTGTCTCCCATTTATTTCATCATATCTATAGTCCCTTTTGGCATATCTTACTTAATAAGATTCTTCCTGACCTGGGGAAAGAAAACATACAAAAGGGTGGGCTCAAATTGTTAGTAAGGGTAAACAAAAGAAATATCAATCACATCATATTCATAAGAACATAACATTTTGAAATCATAACCTGCAAAAGAGAGCATAATTTCATAACATGGGATAAATCATAGTAGTGAAATGAAATCCCAATAATCATAACATAAAACATGAAACTTTGTGGCATACACACATAATCATAGAGAATAATTTCTTTTTAGTCAAGACTCATTTCCAATACTATCTTAGTAGATGAAGTCCATTTCTGAACCGAGTTCACTCCTCATTTCAGTCCTGTTTTACTGAACCGGTTTAACCTGCCGTTCCAGCCATGCCTATCTCATGAGATATAAATCTTTACCCAATGCATTGGAGGGAGATATATGTAACAACCCGAAATTTTGAATAAATCTTGTTTCCTAATTTTATGTGTTATTATATTTTTATACTCAACAAAAATGTTTCATTTGATAACATGTGTATAATTAAAATGAGACTTTTGTGTTTTGACTGTTATTTGACCATTGGTCAATATGACCGCTGGAAACTAAACGTTTTGATTATTGTCTCTAAATACAAGTAATCTTGGTTAATTAATATAGAAAGAAGATTTGATGGCCTCACCCAGTAGTATTAGACCGATCGAAGCCCATCTAACAGAACATGGGAAGGAGGTAGCACCACTGGGCTTTTCTCTGGACCAAACCCAAGCTGAACTTCAACGTGTGAAGCTAGAACGGGATCGCCTTCGCGAGAAGTTCAAACTGATAGAAATTACTACTCGTGCGATGTTGGCCGAGCCTCCCTCAGATTCTCTCACCTTATCACACCTTACACTTAAGTCCTATGCTGGTGTGATAAGGGGCTATGTAAGGAGACCGTAACTGCCTTGTGTAATCCTTTGCTATAAATAAAAATTGGGATTTCTTCTTATGATGAAGTTTATGAATTTTCAAATGACCGGATGAATATAGTATGCATATTTTTGATGAATTTTAGAAAATGTATATTTTTAAAAATCTCTTTGTAAACCATAAATATTTAAAGATGTGTAATGATTTGCAAAAAATGGTCTTCTACAATTATGTTCAGTACGAAATTTGGAGTCTAATAAGATCAACCTGATTTTTGATGAATAGTAAATTTTGAATAGTGATTTTATACATAAGATTAGTAATGTGACCAAATGGATTAGTAATTTAACTCAAAGAAATATTTAATATAATTTACACACCTTGATTAAGTAATGAGATACAATAAAATGTGTAAATAACGGTTTCATAAATTATTAGTCAAGTATTAGTTTTTTTCGGGTGAATAGTGTTTTTAATTAAAATTTTAATTAAAAATAATTAGCAATTTTTTTTTGTAAAATGGACTTTATTTTTGAACTCAGAGCATTGATATTATGTTATGGTAATTTTTGGGGATTTTTCTGAAAAAATGAATTTTCGGTGAATAGTGAATTTATTGAAAAAATAGATTAAAAATATTTAGAAAATTATTTTTATAAAATGGAGTTCATTTTTTAATTCAAGCATTTATATTTGATTAAGGTGAAATTTTGGGATCTTTCTGAGAAAGTTTAATTTTCAGTGAATAGTAAAAATACAGTTTTAGGGTTTCGGTATGTTTAAAGACATCATAACTGTGTCATGATGATTTAATGAGATATTTTAAGGGTTGGCCGGCAAAGGGTGATGATTTATTGTTTTGGGGTCCCCATGTGGCCTAACTCCATGGTAAATGCCAAAGGAGAGCACATGGTTTTGAGAAAAGCACTTTTGAGGTGTCCCTTGGCCATTAATGCCTTGTCCCCTCACTTTCCCTATAAATACCAAGCCATCCTCTCATCCATTTCGACTCCCCACTATACCCCAACTAATTTCTGGTCTCATTAACTCCCAAGGAGTCCTCCCAAGGTGCCCCCAAGCCCCCAAGTCCCAAACCTTTGAGTTTTAAGAGTTACGTTTTAAGGTAAGGGATCCGATCTCTCTCTTTCTTTTCAAGAAATCTAGTTTATGTAATTTCATTTATGCTCCATTTTATTATGTTAAAGGGTGTTATTTTATACTCCTCTTACTGCCCTTTCATGTTCACATAATTAGAGATCCCCTCTTACTCTCATTATTTCGTTTTATGATGGTTTATGTGGCGCCGTTAGGCTGCCGAAATTTTTGTAACAGATTCTTTCTCCCTTCTCATTTTTCAAGATCTATTATCATGTAAATTATTTTAAGTTCCTTTTTATTATGTTGGGGTATGATCTCTAAATTTATCATACTGATCTTCTATGATCATATGATGAGATACCCCATTTGATCTCTTTAATTCAGTATTTTGACGTTTCAAGTGGCGCCGTTAGGCTGCCGAATTTTTATGTGGTTCTTCACCCTTCTCGTTTTGAAGTTCTACTTTCATGTAAATTCATTCAAGTTTTTTTTGTTATTTTGGGGTATGATCTCTATATCTATCATACTGGAATATTATGTTCATATTATGATAGACCCTATTTGATCTCATCAATTCATTTTTTGTTGAAGTTTAAGTGACGTCGTTAGGCTGCCGAATTTTTACGAGATTCTTTCACCCATCTCATTTTCAATGTTCTAATTCCATATCAAGTCTTGCAAGTTCATTTTTATTATTTTGGGGTATGATCTCTATATATACCATACTGATCTTTTATGTTCATATTATGAGAGACCCTATTTGATCTCATCAATTCAATTTTTGTTGAAGTTTTTGTAACGCTGTTAGGCTGCCGAATTTTCATAAGAGAAATCTTATTTTTGTCTTCCTTTCATGTTCTTCATTTCATATGGTATATTTTCAAATTTAATTACCATGTTATTAAATCCCTTATATTATTTCCCTCTACTATTTTATGGTTCATTTATGAATGTTTGACCCATGTCCCCTCTCTTTTCAATGTTTTCTAAAAACCTTGTAACATAGCCATTATGCTGCAGAATTTTGGTCTCAAAATGTCTGTCTCTTTTTTCTAAAGATATTTTATGTTATTAAGTGAAAACTCAAAGCTCTTATTTCTACAGTGGTATTCAGATGTATATAAAAATGTTCTATTTTAAATTATGGGATTTACATACATGAAACCCTCTTTCCCTTTTCCGTGGGTTTAAAGCGACATAAAGATCATGTCTTTAAAGTAGTTTTTAAAAACGTTATGATCACGAAATGAAACCCATTTCTTTTATGATATATGGGTTGTTTATGAAATGATTGATGATGATATATGTGGCTCACATTATAATAAAGGAAAATTTAAGGTTGCACCCTGATAGCGCTCCAATGCATTGGGTAAAGACTTAATCTCTAGAGATGACCATTTTTAAAGAAGCCTTGCTGAATAACTTTGGTAATTTTAACGACACCTTGTGGATGAACCTTGGTGAAATGAAACGATTGTCAATATTAAATGTTGTAGCCACATCTTCATGTTATGAAAAATGTTATTTTTATTATGATGTATCGCATGATTTATTTCTCAATCCTTAAAGTTCTTTTCATGTCCTTATTGAAGTATCTCAAGTTCACTTGTAAAATGTTTCTCTTGTTTCCATTACTGGGCCTTCTGCTCAGCCTTTCTTTTGATGTATGTCGCCAGGTTATGAGATGCAGTAATGAACCTAGGATGAACATAAGGAGAAGCCTTTCAAGTGTTTAAGAAGAGTGTTTTTTTGTTCTTTTCATGTATTATGTTCCTTTTTCCAAGACACTAAGCCTTAAAGATCCTCAGTTCCGTGTAATGGAATGAATGTTTATGTTATAAAAAGATGGGATGCTATAGTTGGTATCAAAGGATGGTTTAGTTATTTTTGGAAATTAGGATATGAAAACTCTAGGAACAACCCTATAGAAAAGTTTAAATATAATAAATCTTCCTGGTATTTTGGTGAGTATTGAGTAAGGGGTTTCCAAGAAAATACATCCCTGTGTGGATACGAGCAGGTAGAGGTGGCTTTGGCACAGATGTACATAGGGGTAAAACCTGAAAACACCGTTTTGAGCTAGACTGGAACGGGAATTGGTACACGACAATGGGCCTTGATGCACTCTTGGTTACGACACTCCCGGGGGATATGCTTTGGTAAATTTATAAGCTTAGTATGAACCATTGTTAAAGGAACCAAGATAAAATAAAATAAAGGATCAGATAAGAATATATGATCATGGATAACCTAGATGGGAACCTAGGGGGTCACAAGTTAGGGTATACTTTTCTTCTACAATTTATCCTTATATGCTTTAAGTTTCTTTTCATGATTATTGGATAAGTATTTAAGCCCCTAATTATAGCTTCTTTTCATAGTTAATGGCGGGAAATGGAAGAACATGTCCCGACAACCAATGTGATAGGAAATGCTACGATTGCTATATTAATACGACAGAGATGATTAGGGGATTAAAAGATGATTATTATTTTGGAAGACGTTCACTATTTTGAGGACCCTATATGATCAAGGTAAATAGATTACTATGGTATTTTCATTGAGGAGTAAGGCTGACTTATATTTTGAATAATTGATGAATTTAAGGTGGACTTATAGTAATTTAGGTTACTTATGGGAATGATTAACCTATCTTGGGTAAAATATGTTTAGGTTAGCTACTTTTTTTATAAGATGTTAGGAGTGGTTGATGTTGTTTGGAGATGAACTATGAAGTTTATTTTGGAAGACTATGTTATCAAATCCCTCTTGTATTTGGGTTTCAATCTTAGTTTGGTTTATTTTGAGGAATTTTAAGGACCGTTATTTATGGAATGGTCTATGATGAACTTTGGGTAGTACCATGGAACATTGAAGATTTAAAAGTAGTTTCCATTCCTATAGGATTCTCTCTTTTCGAAGAGTTGTTTTACCTTACCCTTTCTATTTTTGCGATAAGGTTTAAAGATAGATGAAATACATAGTTAATATTTTATGGATTATGTGATTCTCTAGAAGATGATTCTTGTATTTTGATGAGACCAAGTAGTTTTGAATGCTCATCGTTTGGAGAAAAGATCCGTTTTGGTAGAAACTTATTAAAGGATGAAACTCTACATGAAGGTAGGTATATTTTCTTATGTTTTTGTTCTATTTAGTAAATGAATTCCTCAAAATTATGAAAAGGAATGTAAAACAAAAACGTTGTTGGTTTACGTTTCCTACTAGGTAATCAAAGACCGTTTACACACATCGTAAGTTTGGGATTTTCTTATGGTTAACCTTCTCCTAATCATGTTTTCTATCACTCTCCCTTAGAACGTGACCCTTGGTTTTTTCCTCCATGTCCATGTTTTCCTACATGGGATCCTAGTATGGGTTAACTCGGGTGACCTTTGTACTTCCCTTCTTTCTTTTAAAGTAATAGTTTTACTGACTCCTTTTCCAATGTGGGGCATTCAATGAAATTTCCAAACCTAATTTTAAAAAATTGTGAGGACACAATTTCTTAAGGGGGGAAGATTGTAACAACCCGAAATTTTTAATAAATCTTGATTCCTAATTTTACGTGTTATTTTATTTTTATATTCAACAAAAATGTTTCATTTGATAACATGTGTATAATTAAAATGAAACTGTTGGGTTTTGACTGTTATTAGACCATTGGTCAATATGACCGCTAGAAACTAAACGTTTTGATTATTGTCTCTAAATACAAGTAATCATGGTTAATTAATATACAAAGAAGATTCGATGGCCTCACCCAGTAGTCTTGGACCGATCGAAGCCCGTCTAACAGAAATTGGGAAAGAGGTAGCACCACTGGGCTTTGCTCTGGACCAAACCCAAGCTGAACTTCATCGTGTGAAGCTAGAACGGGATCGCCTTCATGAGAAGTTCAAACTGATAGAAATTACTACTCGTGCGATGTTGGCCGAGCCTCCCTCAGATTCTCTCACCTTAGCACACCTTACACTTAGGTCCTATGCTAGTGTGATAAGGGGCTATGTAAGGAGACTGTAACTGCCTTGTGTAATCCTTTGTTTTAAATAAAAATTGGGATTTCTTCTTATGATGAAGTTTATGAATTTCAAAATGACCGGATGAATATAGTATGCATATTTTTGATGAATTTTAGAAAATGTATATTTTTAAAAATGTTTTTGTAAACCATAAATAATTAAAGGTGTGTAATGATTTGCGAAAAATGGTCTTCTACAATTATGTTCAGTACGAAATTTAGAGTCTAATAAGATCAACTTGATTTTTGATGAATAGTAAATTATGAATAGTGATTTTACACTTCAGATTAGTAATGTGACCAAATGGATTAGTACTTTAACTCAAAGAAACTTTTAATATAATTTAGACACCTTGATTAAGTAATGAGATACAATAAAATGTGTAAATAACGGTTTCATAAATTATTAGTCAAGTATTAGTTTTTTCGGGTGAATAGTGTTTTTTAATTAAAAATTTAATTAAAAATAAGTAGAAAATAATTTTTATAAAATGGACTTTATTTTTGAACTCAGAGCATTGATATTATGTTATGGTAATTTTGGGGATTTTTCTGAAAAAATGAATTTTCGGTGAATAGTGTATTTATTTAAAAAATAGATTAAAAATATTTAGAAAATTATTTTTATAAAATGGAGTTCATTTTTGAAATCAGAGCATTGATATTTGATTAAGGTGAAATTTTGGGATCTTTCTGAGAAAGTTGAATTTTCAGTGAATAGTAAAAATACAGTTTTAGGGGTTCGGTATGTTTAAAGACATCATAACTGTGTCATGATGATTTCATGATATATTTTAAGGGTTTTCCGGCCAAGGGTGAGGATTTATTGTTTTTGGGGCCCCATGTGGCCTAACTCCATGGTAAATGCCAAAGGAGAGCACATGGTTTTGAGAAAAGCACTTTTGAGGTGTCCTTTGGCCATTAATGCCTTGTCCCCTCACTTTCCCTATAAATACCAAGCCATCCTCTCACCCATTTCGACTCCCCACTCTCCCACAAAGAATTTCGGGTCTCATTACCTCCCAAGGAGTCCTCCCAAGGTGCCCCAATACCTCAAGGCCCAAACCTTTGAGTTTTAAGAGTTACTTTTTAAGGTAAGGGATCCGATCTCTCTCTTTCTTTTCAAGAAATATCGTTTATGTAATTTCTTTTATGCTCCATGTTATTATGTTAAAGGGTGTTATTTTATACTCCTCTTACTTCCCTTTCATTTTCACATAATTAGAGATCCCCTATTACTCTCATTATTTCGTTTTATGATGTTTTAAGTGGCGCCGTTAGGCTGCCGAAATTTTTGTAACGAATTCTTTCTCCCTTCTCATTTTTCAAGATCTATTACCATGTAAAGTATTTAAAGTTCATTTTTATTATTTTGGGGTATGATCTCTAAATTTATCATACTGATATTTTATGATCATATGATGAGAGACCCCATTTGATCTCTTCAATTCAGTATTTTGAAGTTTCAAGTGGCGTCGTTAGGCTGCCGAATTTTTATGTGGTTCTTCACCCTTCTCGTTTTGAAGTTCTACTTTCATGTAAATTCATTCAAGTTCCTTTTTATTATGTTGGGGTATGATCTCTATATCTATCATACTGGACTCTTATGTTCATATTATGAGATACCCTATTTGATCTCATCAATTCATTTTTTGTTGAAGTTTATGTGACGCCGTTAGGCTGCCAAATTTTTACAAGATTCTTTCATCCTTCTCATTTTCAAAGTTCTAATTCCATGTCAAGTCTTGAAGGTTACTTTTTATTATTTTGGGGTATGATCTCTATATCTATCATACTGATCTTTTATGTTCATATGATGAGAGACCCTATTTTATATCATCAATTCATTTTTGGTTGAAGTTTATGTAACGATGTTAGGCTGCCGAATTTTCATAAGAGAAATCTTATTTTTGTCTCCCTTTCATGTTCTTCATTTCATATGGTATATTTTCAAATTTAATTACCATGTTCTTAAATCCCTTATATTATTTCCCTCTACTATTTTATGGTTCATTTATGAATGTTTGACCCATGTCCCCTCTCTTTTCAATGTTTTCTAAAAACCTTGTAACATAGCCATTATGCTGCAGAATTTTCGTCTCAAAATGTCTCTCTCTTTTTTCTAAAGATATTTTATGTTATTAAGTGAAAACTCAAAGCTATTATTTCTACAGTGGTATTCACATTTATATCAGAATGTTCAATTTTAAATTCTGGTTTTTACCTACATGAAACCCGCTTTCCCTTTTCCGTGGGTTTAAAGTGACATAAAGATCATGTCTTTAAAGCAGTTTTTAAAAACGTTATGATCACGAAATGAAACCCATTTCTTTTATGATATATGGGTTGTTTATAAAATGATTGATGATGATATATGTGGATCACATGATAATAAAGGCAAATTTAAGGGTGCGCCCTGATAGTGCTCCAATGCTTTGGGTAAAGACTTAATCTCTAGAGATGACCAATTTTAACGATGCCTTGGTGAATAACCTTGGTAATTTTAACGACACCTTGTGGATGGACCTTGGTGAAACGAAACGATTGTCAATATTAAATGTTGTAGCCACATCTTCAAGTTATGAAAAATGTTATTTTTATTATGATGTATATCATGATTTCTTTCTCAATCCTTAAAGTTCCTTTCATGTCCTTATTGAAGTATCTCAAGTTCACTTGTAAAATGTTTCTGTTGTTTCCCTTACTGGGCCTTCTGCTCACCCTTTCTTTTGATGTATGTTCCCAAGTTATGAGATGCAGTAATGAACCTAGGATGAACTTAAGGAGAAGCCTTTCATGTGTTTAAGAAGAGTGTTTTTTTGTTCTTTTCATGTATTATGTTCCTTTTTTCCAAGGCACTAAGCCTTAAATATCCTCAGTTCCGTGTAATGGAATGAAAGTTTTTGTTATAAAAAGACGGGATGCTATAGTTGGTATCAAAGGATGGTTTAGTTATTTGGGGAAATTAGGATATGAAAACTCTAGGAAGAACCCTATAGAAAAGTTTAAATATAATAAATCTTCCTGGTATTTTGGTGAGTATTGAGTAAGGGGTTTCCAAGCAAATACATCCCTGTTTAGATATGAGTAGGTAGAGGTGGCTTTGGCACAGATGTACATAGGGGTAAAACCTGAAAACACCGCTTTGAGCTAGACTCGAACGGGAACTGGTATACGACAACGGGCCTTGCTGCACTCTTGGTTACGACACTCCCGGGGGATATGCTTTGGTAAATTCATAAGCTTAGTATGAACCATTGTTAAAGGAACCAAGATAAAATAAAATAAAGGTTCACATAAGAATATATGATCATGGATAACCTAGATGGGAACCTAGGGGATCACATGTTAGGGTATAATTTTCTTCTACAAGTTATCCTTATATGCTTTAAGTTTTTTTTCATGATTATTGGCTAAGTATTTAATCCCCTAATTATAGCTTCATTTCATAGTTAATGGAAGGAAACAGAAGAACATTACCCAACAACCAATGTGATAGGAAATGCTAAGATTGCCGTATTAATACGACAGAGATGATTAGGGTATTAAAAGATGATTATTATTTTGGTAGACGTTCACTATTTTGAGGACCCTATATGATCAAGGTAGATAGATTACTACGGTATTTTCATTGAGGAGTATGTTTGACTTATATTTTGAATAATCAATGAATTTAAGGTCGACTTATAGTAATTTAGGTTACATATGGGAATGATTATCCTATATTGGGTAAAATATGTTTAGGTTAACTACTTTTTTTATAAGATGTTAGGAGTGGTTGATGTTGTTTGGAGATGAACAATGAAGTTTATTTTGGAAGACTATGTTATCAAATCCCTCTTGTATTTGGGTTTCAATCTTAGTTTGGTTTATTTTCAGGAATTTTAAGGACCGTTATTTATGGAATGGTCTATGATGAACTTTGGGTAGTACCATGGAACTTTGAAGATTTAAAAGTAGTTTCCATTCCTATAGGATTCTTTCTTTTTGAAGAGTTGTTATACCTTACCCTTTCTGTTTTTGAAATAATGTTTAAAGATAGATGAAATAGATAGTTAATCTTATATGGATTATGTGATTCTCTAGAAGATGATTCTTGTGTTTTGATGAGACCAAGTAGTTTTGAATGCTCATCGTTTGGAGAAAAGATTAGTTTTGGTAGAAACTTATTAAAGGATGAAACTCTACATGAAGGTAGGTATATTTTCTTATGTTTTTGTTCTATTTAGTAAATGAATTCCTCAAAATTATGAAAAGGAACATAAAACAAAAACGTTGTTGGTTTACGTTTCCTACTAGGTAATCAAAGACCGTTTACACACATTGTATGTTTGGGATTTTCTTATAGTTAACTTCTCCTAATCATGTTTTCTATCACTCTCCCTTAGAACGTGTCCCTTGTTTTTTTCCTCCATGCCCATGTTTTCCTACATGGGATCCTAGTATGGGTTAACTCGGGTGACCTTTGTACTTCCCTTCTTTCTTTTAAAGTAATAGTTTTACTGACTCCTTTTCCAATGTGGGACTTTCAATGAAATTTCAAAACCTAATTTTAAAAAATTGTGAGGACACAATTTCATTAGGGGGGAAGATTGTAACAACCCGAAATTTGGAATAAATCTTGTTTCCTAATTTTATGTGTTATTTTATTTTTATACTCAAAAAAATGTTTCATTTGATAACATATGTATAATTAAAATGAGACTGTTGGGTTTTGACTGTTATTAGACCATTGGTCAATATGACCGCTGGAAACTAAATGTTTTGATTATTGTCTATAAATACAAGTAATCTTGGTTAATTGATATAGAAAGAAGATTTGATGGCCTCACCCAGTAGTCTTGGACCGATCGAAGCCCATCTAATAGAACTAGGGAAAGAGGTAGCACCACTGGGCTTTGCTCTGGACCAAACCCAAGCTGAACATCATCGTGTGAAGCTATAACGGGATCGCCTTCGCAAGAAGTTCTAGCTGATAGAAATTACTACTCGTGTGATGTTGGCCGAGCCTCCCTCAGGTTCTCTCACCTTAGCACACCTTACACTTAGGTCCTATGCTGGTGTGATAAAGGGCTATGTAAGGAGTCTATAACAGCCTTGTATAATTTTTTGTTTTAAATAAAAATTGGGATTTCTTCTTATGATGAAGTTTATGAATTTTCAAATGACCGGATGAATATAGTATGCATATTTGTGATGAATTTTAGAAAATGTATATTTTTTAAATATGTTTTTTAAACCATAAATAATTAAAGGTGTGTAATGATTTTCAAAAAATGGTCTTCTACAATTATGTTCAGTACGAAATTTAGAGTCTAATAAGATCAACTTGATTTTTGATGAATAGTAAATTATGAATAGTGATTTTACACTTAAGATTAGTAATGTGACCAAATGGATTAGAAATTTAACTCAAATAAATTTTTAATATAATTTAGACACCTTGATTAAGTAATGAGATACAATAAAATGTGTAAATAACGGTTTCATAAATTATTAGTCAAGTATTAGTTTTTTTTGGTGAATAGTGTTTTTTAATTAAAAATTTAATTAAAAATAAATAGAAAATTATTTTTATAAAATGGACTTTATTTTTGAACTCAGAGCATTGATATTATATTATGGTAATTTTTGGGGATTTTTCTGAAAAAATGAATTTTTGGTGAATAGTGTATTTATTTAAAAAATATATTAAAAATATTTAGAAAATTATTTTTATAAAATGGAGTTCATTTTTGAAATCAGAGCATTGATATTTGATTAAGGTGAAATTTTGGGATCTTTCTGAGTAAGTTGAATTTTCAGTGAAGAGTGAAAATACAAATTTTGGGTTTCGGTATGTTTAAAGACTCCATAACTGTGTCATGATGATTTCATGAGATATTTTAAGGGTTGGCCAGCCAAGGGTGATGATTTATTGTTTTGGGGGCCCCATGTGGCCTAACTCCATGGTAAATTCCAAAGGAGAGCACATGGTTTTGAGAAAAGCACTTTTGAGTTGTCCCTTGGCCATTAATGCCTTGTCCCCTCACTTTCCCTATAAATACCTAGCCATCCTCTCATCCATTTCGACTCCCCACTCTCCCCCAACGAATTTATGGTCTCATTACCTCCCAAGGAGTCCTCCCAAGGTTCCCTCAAGGCCTCAAGGCCCAAACCTTTGAGTTTTAAGAGTTACGTTTTAAGGTAAGGGATCCGATCTCTCTCTATCTTTTCAAGAAATGTCATTTATGTAATTTCTTTTATGCTCCATGTTATTATGTTAAAGGGTGTTATTTTATACTCCTCTTACTTCCCTTTAATTTTCACATAATTAGAGATCCCCTCTTACTCTCATTATTTCGTTTTATGATGTTTTAAGTGGCGCCGTTAGGCTGCCGAAATTTTTGTAACAGATTCTTTCTCCCTTCTCATTTTTCAAGATCTTTTATCATGTAAAGTATTTAAAGTTCCTTTTTTTTATGTTGGGGTATGATCTATAAATTTATCATACCGATATTTTATGATCATAGGATGAGAGAACCCATTTTATCTCTTCAATTCAGTATTTTGACGTTTCATGTGGCGACGTTAGGCTGCCGAATTTTTATGTGGTTCTTCACCCTTCTCGTTTTGAAGTTCTACTTTCATGTAAATTCTTTCAAGTTTCTTTTTGTTATGTGGGGGTATGATCTCTATATCTATCATACTGGACTCTGATTTTCATATTATGAGAGACCCTATTTGATCTCATCAATTCATTTTTTGTTGATGTTTCAGTGATGCCGTTAGGCTGCCGAATTTTTACGGGATTCTTTCACCCTTCTCATTTTCAAAGTTCTTATTCCATGTCAAGTCTTGCAAGTTCCTTTTTATTATTTTGGGGTATGATCTCTATTTCTTTCATACTGATCTTTTATGTTAATATGATGAGAGAACCTATTTGATCTCATCAATTCATTTTTGGTTGAAGTTTATTAAACGCTGTTAAGCTGCCGAATTTTCATAAGAGAAATCTTATTTTTGTATTCCTTTCATGTTCATCATTTCATATGGTATAATTTCAAATTTCATTACCATGTTCTTAAATCCATTATATTCTGTCCCTCTACTATTTTATGGGTCATTTATGAATGTTTTACCCATGTCCTCTCTCTTTTCAACGTTTTCTAAAAACCTTGTAACATAGCCATTACGCTGCAGAATTTTCGTCTCAAAATGTCTCTCTTTTTTCTAAAGATATTTTATGTTATTAAGTGAATACTCAAAGCTCTTATTTCTAAAGTCGTATTCACATGTATATCAAAATTTTCTATTTTAAATTCTGGGATTTACAAACATGAAACCCGCTTTCCCTTTTCTGTGGGTTTAAAGTGACATAAAGATCATGTCTTTAAAACAGTTTTTAAAAACGTTATGATCACGAAATGAAACCCATTTCTTTTATGATTTATGGGTTGTTTATGAAATGATTGATGATGATATATCTGGATCACATGATAATAAAGGAAAATTTAAGGGTGCGCCCTGATAGCGCTCCAATTCATTGGGTAAAGACTTAATCTCTAGAGATGACCATTTTTAACGACGCCTTGGTGAATAACCTTGGTAATTTTAACGACACCTTGGGGATGGACCTTGGTGAAACGAAACGATTTTCAATATTAAATGTTGTAGCCACATCTTCACATTATTAAAAATTTTATTTTTATTATGATGTATCTCATGATTTCTTTCTCATGCCTTAAAGTTCTTTTCATGTCCTTATTGAAGTATTTCAAGTTCACATGTAAAATGTTTCTCTTGTTTCCCTTACTGGGCCTTCTGCTCACCCTTTCTTTTGGTGTATGTCCCCAGGTTATGAGATGCAGTAATGAACCTAGGATGAACTTAAGGAGAATCCTTTCAAGTGTTTAAGAAGAGTGTTTTTTTTGTTCTTTTCATATATTATGTTCCTTTTTTCCAAGACACTAAACCTTAAAGATCCTCAGTTTCGTGTAATGGAATGAATGTTTATGTTATAAAAAGATGGGATTCTATAATATAGGTCCCACCCATCTCATAATGATACCATTCTTATTTGTGCCACAAAACCATAAACTGTAAATCATAGCATAACCCATGTAATAAAAATGGGAATCTTAAACAACATGACATCATGAAACAATTCATATAAGATAAAGTAATTCATAAAAATAATTCCATCACAAAATAATCAAATCAATGTAATAATAGGGATATAAACAGAACCCTATATTATCTTAGATGGAAAATAATTTTGAAAAAAACACTTGAACTCCATTCTTGAGGAAAATATCCTTTCTACATCAAAATTCATTTTCATTTCTTAACATGTCATACAATTTTAAACTAAAAGAAGTTGATTAAAAATAAACATGAAAACTAGTAAAGGAACCTTCTTGGAAATAATGTTTTAAAAATCCATTCGTGCCATATAAGTTAAAAAACATTCTTCCCGTACTTTTTTCAGAAAAGTCAAAAAGTACCTCGTATGAAAAATGACAAAAGATTCCTTTCATATCTTTTACTAAAAACTCACCGAAGGGTAAAATTGGATTTAAAAAATTATAGGTGGATGGAAAAAATATTACATATTGAGGAAACATGGATGTGGATGATAAAATACACCCCATTAAATAACAAAGTATAAAAAATCTTGGATAAAATGCGATTGTGATATTTTCCCTTACCTTAGGTCTGATTTGTTTCGTAAGTGTCCGAACCTCCTGTATAATGATTTAAATAATGTTATTGACTTATTCCAGAATCATACTTATTGTTATGATATCATATATGGTCATATTCTTAGCTTCTTATTAGTAATATTTCATTACTACTTGTTATTGGGGTGTTTATTACTTTTTGTTCTTATGCGTGTTTGTCGAATAAATTCTTATTCTTCTCTTTAGGTTATAGATACCTCATTTAAAGAATGGTATTAGTGTAATATATATCATATTCATTCATTCAATTCATTTATATAATCATTATGTAATGAAGATCGTGTAGAACGAATCGCATCACATCGTGGAGACGGTATTCCGTACGTACGCACGAGTGATGATATCATTTCCATTATCATGGAATTGTATTGGAGCGTATGTATACTATTTCAGAATCAATAACATTTTACAATAATCAGATATATTCATTACTTTCACCCTTATACCCAACCAAGTAAGGTGGTGGGGGAAAATAGATTACACCACGACGTGGAGACGGTATTCCGTACGTACGCACGCGCGGTGATTTCGTTTTCCATAGGATGGATAAGAGGTGAAATAGGGTTTTTTCATATTTATAATATCATATCAATTTATGAGTGATACTGATGTTATTATCTCATAATTAGACAACTAAATAACAGGGAGTAGAAGAAGAATAGAACATGAAGAAAACGGTAGAAGGTATTACCTCTTTCTCGAAGTGCCTCCTTTAAGCTTTCTCTTAAGGCACTAGAGTTGGTCTTTTGAAAAGACCAGTACCTCTAGTAGGTTTCTAAGGAAGTTGGGAAGTGAAATGGGAAGGTTTCGGCCGAGCATGAAGGCTCAAATTGGTGTGAGGAAGAGAGGGAGTAGGTGCCCTTTAATAAGGGAGGAGAGGGGCACCTTTGGAAATATAAGAAATATTTGTTTATATTAAATCCCAACCCCACATAAAAACTTCCAAAATGAATCATATCCAAATCTTAGATAAGATAGGGTTTTAATAGCATCAACCAATAAAATTTAGACATGTTAGGAATTTAATTTAGACATTATCAACTTGATTTATCCTTATTTATCAATTTAATTTTATTTGTGGTAATAATATTCTAAATTTTAAATTATTACAAATAATTACATATGTGTTGTGAATTGTCCATAATTTGACACTTTATGAAATTTTAGTCCATATAAATTTTAATTTATAATTTTTAAATATTTTTGTGATTTTTAAACAATTTTATAATATGTTATTTTTATAAAATAACAATAGTGTCAATTTTGAAACTATTCATTTATTTGAATTTAAATAAAATATATACAGAAGATATGTTCGAACTAAAAGCTTTAATAGATTCATAAAATGTCATATGTATCTAGAAAATTAGGTTAGCACATTAAATAGTTCATATATTATTTATTTTAATATTTTTAAAACAATTTATTTGATATTTTAATTAATAAATCAATTTCAACATCACTATTGTTTCGTAATTAATGATATTTATTTAATCCCTAAAAATTATAAATAAATTCCTATGATTTAGATAATTGAATTATATTTCTGGAGACTATTCATGTTCGAAGTTTCATTAAGTTTATCACCAAATTAAAATTATTATACTGATAAGATTTAAGAAAGTTACATGTTGTCGAATTCTTTGGTTTTAATAATAATTAAATTATTTTCATGGAAAAAAGTCCATTAAATGAATATAATACGACCATTAGGTGATATGGGTCTACTGTTAATCATCCAATAGGATTTTGGTAGGTGTTAGGGTAATTTTATAATCTAATATTTACCTTTAATTACTTGATTTACCTTTAACTATGGTAAACAAAATTTACCGTAGTTACTATTCATAATGCCCAAAAATAAAAAGCAGCCTATTAACATAATTTGGACCCACTGATTTTGAATATGGAACCCATTTTTTAAAATTCAAAACATATAAGTTGCAGTAATTAATTTAAAATAAATCCCGTTATTAAGAAAACGAGTTTTAGAAGTTAAAACATTGCCAAAGATTGAAATGTTTTTACCTATGAATTCAATGTGAAATTAATGCTAATGACATAAATTATATTAAATGGTAAAAATATATTCTATTTATAATTTAAAACCATTCAATATTATAGTTTATCCATATAAATTATCTCAATGAAAAAAGTTGTTTTTAATTAAAAATTAGCGTATTTTTACTATTCATCAAAATATTAAAGTTATCAGAAAAATATAAAAAATTTATCCAAAGTACATTTTTATACCCTGATTCAAAATAAGAATTTTATATTGTCATATTTTACTTATAAACATGTCAAAAACTAGATTTAATGTGGCTGTGCCATCAAAAGGCGACAAAACTGTATTTTTTGACAAATATTTCTTTTATCCAAAAAAACTTATTTTGCTTTTATACCTCATTCTAGAAAATGTATAAGTTGAATTAAAATGTTATAAAATAAAAAATTCAGTTATTACTATTAATAACAGCTTGTTTTAATAATATTTTAATAGCATATCGTTGTTTAGTGAAACTGGGTATTGCGTACGACGCAAGCAATCGAGGAAGGCCGTGGTTGCGTGTAAAGCAAGCTAAGCTAGTGTTGTGTGTAGTGAAAGATTCCTTTGATGATTATTATAACATAAAAACAAAATATTTCTCATAAAAGACTCGGGTGTTACGATAATTGAAAAGTATACACCTCCAAAAATGATCTTAGGTATAGAGTAAAAATCAGTTGTGTTTTCATTACCTCCCATTACATTTGTGCCAATAGTAAACCAATAAAAAATTCACGGCTTTCGGAAAGAACATAATTGGATAAAATGAAGCATGTTTTGGGGTCTTTCATATTGGTCTGATTTTTTGGTCTAACACATGTTGGATATCATGCACATTGAGAATAACCGTTTTGATAATTTATTTCATATAGTTTTGGATACACCAGGTAAGACCAAAGATACTGTAAAAGCAAGATTAGATCTTGCCCAAATTTATAGGTGACTAGAACATTTACTATTTGAAAATGTCAAATCATAGAGGTTAGTGAAGCCAAACGCAGCTTATACAATATCCAAAGAGAATCATTTATTATTTTTTTAATGGATTACAGATTTGAGACTTCCAGATGGCTATGCTTCAAATTTGGGCAGATGTGTTAATAATGGTCATTTTATTGGATTAAAAAGTCATGATTGTCATGATATAATGGAAAGAATTATGCTGATTGGATTCAGTTGTTTGTTGAATTATATGATTTGGGATTCAATAACAGACATATCATATTTTTTTCGAGACATTTGTTCAGCGACAACAGACTACTATGCGCTAAGAAAACTCGAAGAATATGTGGCACTAACTATATGTAAACTGGAAAAAATCATTCCGCCTGCTTTCTTTGACTCAATGGAACATCTGATATTACATTTTCCACATGATGCTAAATGTGGAGGTCCAATATAGTTTCTATGGATGTACCCATTCTAGAGATGCATGTAGAAATTAAATAAAAAAGTACGTAACAAAGCATCATTTAAAGGCACAATTGATGTAGCTTATTTGCAATTGGAAATTTCTTTTTTCTTCTATCACTATTTTGAATCTGAATATCCATAAAAACAAAACTACATGGGATGGAATGAGGGAAATTTTAATGCTGAAATGGAAAATCAATTATCAGTTTTTAATCGGCCAAGTCCTATCTTTAGTGGAGTTCTAGAACGATGACTTTCAAATGATGAACATCACAGAGATCATACATATGTTCTACTCAACTGTGAAGAAATGAAAACATTTGTACTATGAGAGCTTCTATCACTTATTATATAATTTCTGTTACAACATGTGAACTTATTTTATTTGTAGGTTATATGATAATCATATAAATAAAAAACTTCCACAAATTACAAAAACTACACTTGAAGAACACAAAAAAATTATCAATGGTTTCAAAAACTAGTAACATAAATTATTGATGGTTGAATATCAATTAAATTTACTATTTATTATATTGATAATTGTTTTACAAATTTTCACCTGTCTCAATATACAGATAAAATTGATAAGAGACTGTGTATATTGAGTAACCCACCATCCGAAATGGTTAAATCTTATAATACTTATGTGGTGAATGTTTTTCAATTTAATACACTTGCATATGGGGAATCAAAAAAAATGAACAGTGGAGTTTGTTTGAGAGGATTGCATCATAGGGAAACTGAATTTCACTTTTACGACATTCTGGATTAAATTATTGAGCTATGTTATCTTGGACAGAATTACATAATGATGTTTAAATGTGGGTGGTTGGATAGTGAGAGAGGATTGTGTGTTCAATCGACTCATGGAATCTTCAATATTAAATATAAAAGTCTTCTTGTAGTAAATGAACCATTTTTACTGGCTCAATAGGCACATCAAAATTATTACGCAAAGTACTGTGCTACTTCAAGATACCTTATTGATTGGTGGAGTATAATAAAAATAAAATCTAGGGAAAATAAATTTACTCAAACTGAATGTGATTTTTCTGAAGTGGTAGGAATTGAAATTTTTTAAGAGACTGCTCAAAATAAATCTTTTTCACAACAAAACGTGAATATCGTGGATGACAGCCCACAATTAAGGGTCGATGGTGATGAAGATGTTAATGATGTTACAAATGAATTTGAAATGACAAGGGATGATGAAAGTGAAAATAATATGGATATTGATGATGCCGAGGGGGAATATGAAGACATTGACATAGTCATATATGAAGATGACGATGGTGGTGAACATCGACACAATTAAGTGCTAGTTATGATCATAACTAATATAAATCAATATATAATAGTCATTTTCAACTATCTCTTAACAACAATCATTTTGTGTTTCAGATGGACTCTGATATACTTCATGAGTTAGAGGAGGCTGAGCTACCATTGGATGATGGGGATGTGGGATCATCTGACCCTCATCCTACTGGTGGCTCTAGAGGTACATGAAGGGGGCGCGGTCTTACGTGACTAATGATTCCTAACCCTATCCCCGAGCGACGTTAATGTCATGGCTTCGATCCAGACACACGGAGGTATAAAAACCTGTATATGTTAGTTAGATTTAATTAATTTAATTATATATATACAAATTGTTTGATTATTTATTATTTTTTCATAGTTTTTCACATGTATCTGTTGGAAAGGGGTGTGCTATCTTGCACAGTTATATTTCTCATCCATAGAACAACGTTAGTTTTTACACAATTTGAGAAAGAAAGCCATTAAGAAAGCAGGAGAGACAATATTTGATGAGTTGTGTAGAGCCCACTGACCAAAGTACATTTCATATCAGGTTTGGGATGGATTATGTACACACTGGTTGGGTTGGTGATTTTAAAGGAGGTCTTAATTGGGTCCACAGAACCAGGGAAGATAGGAGGTGACACATCGAGCTGGTAGTCGTACATTCAGTATGCATAGAGAGCATCTGGTAAGTATTTTTTTTAAATATTTTATATATCATAAAATATAAACAGTTTATTTTATATTCATATAGGAAATCGAGCATCCCAATATTATAGAGTACGATGTTTATCGGAGGATGTACAGTGATCCAACCACTAGAGAGATTAGAGGTGATCACCAACTTCAGATTGTGGATAGTCTTATTTTTTCAGTTTGACAATTCACTTCAAATAATATTTTCAAAATTTTAATTTAAAATTATAATTGAACGAGTCATATGAGGCTACAACCAATCAGACACAGGCTGAGGGTCAGGATGAGGCAACTGATCAGACCAGTTCCCACCATTTAGACGAGGCGACATGGATGCAGGCGACTCAGTATGGATTTGAGAAGGGTCGGGTAGTCGGTATCGAAACTCATGTGACTCCTAGTACTTATTATGGTACTATTGTGATGTCGGCGTCTAGCACGAGAGGAGCTCGTGGAGAGGCATCATCTTCAGCCTCATAGTATCAGGAGCAGTTCCGAGCTCAGAATGACCTTATAGAGAGTTTGCAGAAGCAGCAAGAAGAAATGTGTCAGTAGCAGCAACAACCGAAGCAGCATCACAAGGAGTAGATGCATCGATGGTAGCAGCAACATCATGAGCTGATGGAGTACATGCGCAATTTGACTCCAAGTTTAGGGATGGAGTTTCCTTCACCATCTCATTCAGCTCCTCCACCTCCTCCAGAAGAGGACCCCCAGTGATTTATTTATGTTAAAAACATTTGAATTTAACATTTGTTGTAATATGAACTATTTGAAGTTTCTTTCTTTTATATCGGTGTGAATATTACATAATTTAATTTTTAATATTTTATGATTTTTTTTGTGAATAATGAAAATTTTAAAAAAAATTATTTTTTATTATTTTATTAATATTAATATTATTGTATCATGAATCATAATTTTATTAAATATATTTTTTCAGTATTGAATTTTTTAATGTTTTTTTATTTTACTAATAATCATAATAATAATAATTTTTTATAATTTTTAATATATTTATTTGTGAATATTGAGAATTTTAATTTTTTTAATTTTTTTTAATAATATTAAAATTAATTTTTAAATAATCATAATTTTATTATATTTGATTTTTCTAAAATTTATTTATTATTTATGACGTGATCTGTTGCGACGGGTTCCAATCGTAAATAGCCTAAATAATTTTTTTTAAAGTATTTGCAACCGGATTATGGGCCCGTCGCCAAAAGTATGTGTGGCAGGCCCATCACAAATAGTCTAGATAAATATTTTCAAAAAAGTATTTGTGACGGGATTACGGGCCCTTCGTAAAAAGTATTTGCGACCGGCCCGTTGCAAAAAAGTTTATATATATAAAGTATATAATCAAGGACTTATTTGCGAAGGTGAAGTTGCTGGTCGCAAAAATTATTATTTGCGATGGGCCCATCGCAATTAATATTTTTGTGTGACAACATTTTCTGCAATGGGTTATTTGTGACGGGACCCCATCACTAAATCTTATTTGTGACGACATCTCGTCGCAAATAACCCATCAAAAATACCTATAATTCTAGTAGTGTATGTTATCAACATGTGTGATTTTGTCTTGGGGACCATTGTTCTACATACTGTTGTTGATTTTTTTGTATGAGAATCAATTTTTTTATAATTCCTTTGATAAAAACTTTTTTCTATTCTTCTTTGGTCAAATTATTCCTCTATTGGAGTAAGCTGCCTTTGATTATTAAATTGGCTATCAATTGTTTTTGTTCTGGATATTTCATGGGATGATACTATTCTAGTAATTCTATATTATTTATGTTCAATATTTTGTGTTGATTTCTTATCCAGATGATCCTATGTAAGAAATATAAAATATATTATCTTTCTGTACTATTCACCTCATTATTCACAGCTTTCCCAACAAGCTCTATCAATTATGAATTTTGGAGATATTTAAATTGCAGTATCCTTCCGCTTATCCATCACAATAAATATCTGAACTCTTCTTGCATTCTACACAACTCCACTCTGATGTTTTAACACTATATTGTTTCCTGATTGCTGTTCTCATGCTTTCATGTTGGAGGTTGTATTATTGGTTTGATTTTGAGGTAAGGGTACATTATACACTGTATTTCTACACAAACTCGCATATAAACATTTTATATACTGGTATATAAATTATACACACACCCATATAGTATTAATCCACCCTGTTTTTAATTCTGTGAAGTGTTGATTTGCAATGATGTTTGAAGATGTAAGTAAAATTTATTTATTTCCCTATATTCACTAATTTTTAGTTTGTGTAAGGGTTTTCTTTTTATGATCTGTCTTTCTTGTGAAAAATCATATATAAATTCTTTATATACATGAATATGTATATGTACACACACACACACACATATGTTTTTCCATCCTAATCCTATTCTAGATTTCTAAATGTTGTTTAACAATGTTTGACCGATGCGAGCAATATTTGTTTTTTTGTGAAATACAAAACCCATTAACTTATTTATATTTATATTTATATATGGATTCTAAGGTGAATATATATTTTTCAAAGGTTAAAAGTTTGTATTTATTAATATTTTTAAGGTCGATAATTATATTTGGGTTTGTATAATATGGTTTTAATTATGCAAAATCGAATATACACTTACTGTATATTCGGACATATACACACAATTCAATATATTTCTATATTATGTTACTAAAGATGATTTACAATCTTTAAATAAAGACATGGTTGGAAATTATGTTTTGGGTTTGTATTATTATGAAAAACGTTAGTTTTTATGTATGTATGTCCATACATTTTTGTACATTAAACCTAACATGAGTTTTGGTTTTCAATCCGGTGATATTAAAAATTAAATAATGTTATCAAGTATTCATTAATTATAAGTGGGTGTAACATGTACATATTATAAATATATATATATATGGTTAAATGTTTTGACCTATAATATTTAACCACAACTCAAATTAAATTGGCCTAAATCAAACTTTAGTGGTTAAAGTATTTTTATGATATGTTTAATTAAATTATCATGAATTCTGAATTATATAAAACAATTGTTCCAATGCAAATCAACTATCCTTATATGATATGTAGAATAAGGAATGGCCATTTATTAATACATGGACATTTATCAGCACATTCTTGTGTACAAATGACATTTATCTTAATTTTAAATTAGTCATTTTAAAATATATATATATTCATTTCCATAAATAAAATATTTTGAAAATTACGTAACTATCATTTTATGTGGTAACCCAATCCATTCGTTACTTGCGTGTTTTAAATTAATATCACATGTGCAAAGAATGTTTACTAGTGTATGCATGTCATTGGGAAAATTATTATTTAAATAATAATTAACATTTTATGATTTAGTCTAATGTCATTTCCATTTATCAGTGCATGAATTGAACATGAATAAAACCGATCTGAAGTTATAAACATGAAATCTAATGCATCGAAATTTTATGGAAGAGTTGTAATGTTATTAATTTATGAAATATATCAAAGAATTTATTATTCATCACATATGATAATGAATTAAGAATTTAGTTATTCAAAGTGGTATGGGACACTTTGTGTACATGGACTTACTAAAATTATGAGGAATTAATTGGACTAGTGTGTTTCGGGTTGGGGACCAGTAAAAGGAAGCCTTCCGGGTTGGGGTCCAGTTACAAAAAACCATCCAAGTTGGTGCCTTGTTATAGAGGCTCTCCGGGATGGAGTGAGGTTACAGAGGCTATCCAGGTTGGGGTCCTCTTACAGTTATCCCCTAGGTCTTACCACGATGCCTTGACATAGAAATTAAAGTTCGACATTATAAATTCCCTTATTATGTGTATGATAATTAATTAACCAAATGGATATTCAACTAGTGGAATATCAATGGTTAAGAGATAGTACTTATGAGTATCAAAAAAGTAAAAGATTATGTAATGACATATGTTTAGAACTCAGTGATTTAGTATTTGATGTATAAAATTGAATTTATTACATTTACATGCAACTTTGATTATTTGTTTCTCTTAGCTTTTTAAATTGTGCTTAATTTTTCTTATTTCATACATGTTTAGAATGTTTTTTTATTTTTTACTCTAAATGAGCATGCCTATAATTGAATAATGTATCCTTGTAACTCGGTTAGCGTGTTTTTAATTGAAGAATTTTATAAAATGTTACATGGGTTATAGATTTTCGTTAAGAGAAATGTTTTATATAAAGTTTAAATGAATGTTTTCAAATGTTATATTAGTTTATTATAAAACCCATTACTGGGCATTTGTATGCTCACCATATGTTTTTGAAATAAATTTTTTAGGTATCGGGTTTTAGCTGAAGAAGCATTTCGGAAGTAGCTAGTTTCTCGGAACCTGAAACGAATTTGATCCTCTCTATGGGGCATTATGTGTAATTTTTCAGTGCATGTTTTTCTAGAAGGTCACACATCTTGTTCTCAAGCACCGTCCCTCTGGAATTCTAGGGGTCGAGTCTTCATAGTGGGTATTATAGGATTAATTTGGATAACAATGGAAAACCAAAACTAAAACAAAAAAATTTACTTAAGCATTTCTAAATATGAGGTTTTTCTTAATTTTTATATGGAAAACAAAGGTACTAGTATTCTGTCTCTTCCTAATGAGGCCCTAGAAATCATAATTTCCATATACATACATGACAATTTTATAAACTATTCCCATATCCGAATGAAATTTAAACACATCTATGACGTATCCAACTCTCCCCAGGTACATCAAATCCACTAAAGAGAGGGTCTGGATTACATATTTATGATGCATGCCCAATTTCCATCATATGTGTGACATGGAAAATACTACGAGGTAATTTTTAGATGCTCCACCATTGAAGAAGGCATCCAGTCCCTCACGACCATCCAATAAGCTGCAGCAGCGGGAGACCTCCGCATGGAATATATGTGTCATGTCTTGTCCTATAGACATTTTAGTCAGGTAATGGAATTTTAAATCCTTGAATACGAAGCCTCCCATTTAGTGTACAGGCATAAGTACATACATATGTTTCAATGTTGTAAACCCCACATGCTAGACTCTGGATACACCATAAGTGAACCCATGAGATAGAACCGGACTACTCGGATAGCATATGGTTTAGGGAGATAGAGAGTTTTGATCTTGTTTTGGGGATTCATGTATTCAGGAACTGGGAAAACCACTAGCCTTTCTTTTTTTTATGAACAAGTGGTTTTATGAGAATACAACTTGTTATCCCTTATTTATTTATACTATATTGTCTATATTGATAATTCAGAATAGGTTTCACTGATTAAAACTTCATATTTAATTTTCAAATGGTAGGAAGAACCCACATTTTATCCCTTCCCGTCGAAATACTGGAGGTTATTATGGTCAAAACATGCGAGGAAGAGTATCTAACTATCTCAATCTTGCAAAAAACGTGCAAGAAACATTATGAAGTATCAAATAGTTTGAACATTCTATGTTCCTTCTTGGAGAATGCTTACACATAACACAGAATAGCCATCATCCAATTGGCCAAGTGTAGGTGGTGGGGAAAATACCACGAAGGGATTTTACTATGCTTTACTCTAAGACAAAACTTCACAGCTAGAGTGAGATTTCAAGAGGCTGATTAAGAGGGAAAACTTTATGCAAAATACATGTATCAACTCCTCAGTTTTAAGTTATACTACAATGTCTATGACTTAGATGTTCTCAATCGAGAGGCAGCCTGATGAATTCTTAGAGAGTTGTTTCATATTGACATCTCCAAACATTCCACCATGAAAGCCTCTCTTTGGAAGTCCGAGTGTATGCAACATGAGTTCAACCCATACTGCATGAAGTGTATTTGGGAAAGAGAAGCTGAAAAGTTGAACATAAACTTTGGAATTCACTTAGACACACCGGAGGACCCTCTACAATGGAGGATGTGGTGAATATGGTGAGGGATTCTTTCTCTTAAGCGTATATAGAATGAATTATGAGGAATCAATTATTCGAAGGGGGGAATAATGTGACACCCCAAACCATTTCAACGTGTGACAATAACTTTTTATTATTTAGTCATTCATACAATGGTTCTAAAAATAATAGAAGACACATAATATTAATAAACCACTGAAATGTTAACATCTCAAAAGGCTAGGAAAACATAGTTAGCCTAAGAAACAAATAAAAAATATGAGAAAATACATTGGGAGACCTACTAACATCATGAAGTGGCTGAGCAGGTAGCCCTCGTCACTTAGACCAACCATAAATAAGAATGTGATCGCTAAGAGAATGGAGCAAGTACTATGTGTAAAACGAATGTAGAGAACAATCCTGGTAAACTGAACCAACTTAGATATGATATACCATAAACATGTATTTATAAGGGTTTTCCGAACTATTATAAATACTTCTGACCATTTTATAGCTGTTGGAGTTCAAAATGAAGTAACCACTATAGTTTTAGTCAAGTGATCGTTAGTGTTTTATTAAATGGATAGAGTTATGACCTTTTAAGACAGTTTCTTGTAAAATAATAATAGAAAATATAAATAGAGGTAAA
Organism: Viscum album; assembly: GCA_963277665.1. Classification (NCBI taxonomy): domain Eukaryota; kingdom Viridiplantae; phylum Streptophyta; class Magnoliopsida; order Santalales; family Viscaceae; genus Viscum; species Viscum album. The sequence goes on along the minus strand of OY728166.1, from coordinate 73,231,204 downwards.
ATTTAAAATAAATATTTTTTAATTCTTTTCGAATTATTATATAATAGAATATTTTAAATAATAATTATACTAATATATGAATATAGATATTTTTTTTAGTTCCAAGATGTTATATGTATATATATACATATATATATATGTATAGTAGATTTGAATTTAATTAAATTAATATAATAGTATGTTGCGGTTATACTTGACATTGAAAATTGTTATTTTAAAATATTTTAATGAAATTATTTTTGCGCTATTTTAATTATGCGGATAATTAATTAATCTATTTTTATATATTCGAAAATATGATGTATACATAATTATTAGATTATAAATTTCGACTAGATTAAAATTTCATAACATTGTTAACATTTTGAATATATATTAAAACTATTTTACTAGAACGATTAAAATTGTACATATATGAATAATATTTTAACAAAAAATATTGTTAATTTGAATCATATATATCTATATATCAATTTAACATTTGTTTTAAATTTTTCAAAACTACAATTATTTTTTACAAATTATGATAAATATTATTTTGATAATATATTTTCAATAATATATTATTAATTTAATTTATATCATTATACATATATAATATTAAATTCATATATGAATTTGATAATAAATAACCTTTACCTGTTAAAAGTTAATGATAAAATGGTTTTTAATGGAATACTAGTTTTATACAACTTTTGACATATTAAATTGATTATAATATAATATATATGAAAATAGATGATAATAAGGATATAAAATATAACTAAATAGTAAAAATAATATAATAATAATAATATTATAACAATAATAAAGGAAGAAATTGGATAAAGGAAAAAAAGGGTAATATCGTAAATGGATTTGTGGTCCTGAATTTTGCACAATGGGTAGTCTACGAGATGGGTGTTATCAGAGGGATGCTTCGAGCTGAAGCTTCAGTCCTAGAGACGTCGTCATCAATGCATTGGTATGGAGTCTATAATGCAGGGTTTGTGTTTCAGGAGATTTGAGTCATACATGTCGTATCTAGCAATTGTTGTCTGTCACGGCCGTCAGAGTCGAGTTGTCTAGCATCATTCGATTTCGCGGGATGAGCCTGGTCAAAGTCCCCATGTTGCGCGGCCGGGGTTCTTCGTTTCAGACTAGATGAACCAGGGTTGAGGTTGTGCTCTGTCAATGGGTCCGACCGGTTAGGGTTTTGAATTTCTCAAACCTAAATCATGGTATGCTTTTGTTCTAGGGTTAGGATGTTGACCAAAATAGGTTTTTAGATTTTTTTTGATTTCCATGTCATACTGTTTATCCGTGTGATACTAAGAACTATTGTACTTTTGACTAATGAACAATTGCAAACTTATGATGGTATGCATGAAGGTTCTCGATCAAAATGTATATTTTTCTTTTGGGGACCATTGTTCTACATACTGTTGTTGATTTGTTTGTATCAGAATCTATTATTTTTTATAAATCCTTTGATAAAAAATCTTTTCCATGTTTCTTTGGTCAAATTATTCCTTCATTTTATTAATCCTTCTTTGATTATTAAATTGGATTTTAGTTGTTTTTTATATAGATATTTCTTGGGTTGATACAATCAATTTAAATTCTATATTAATTATTTCCAATTTTTTGTGTTGATTTCTTATTCGGATGATCCTACGTAAGAAAAATAAAATATATTTCTATTAGTACTATTCGCCTCATTATTCATAGCTTGCACAACAAGCTCTATAAATTATGAATTTTGGAGATATTTAAATTGTATTTTGCATCCTCTTCTCCATCACAATACACATTTGAACTCTTCCCTACTTTTTACACACCTCTACACTCGTGTTTTAACACTACCATGTTTCCTGATTGCTGTTCTCACGCTTTCACGTTGGAGGTTGCATTATTGGATTGATTTTGAGGAAAGGGTTCATTATACCTTTTCTTTCATAGAAAACATGAATATACCCATTGTATATGCTGGTATATAAATTATACACACACCCATATAGTTTTGATCCACTCAGTTTTAATTATACCATGTGTTTATTTGCAATGATGTTTTAAGATGTAAGGGAAATTTTTTTATTTCCATATATTACCTATTTTCTGGTTCGTGTAAGGGTTTTCTTTTTATGATTTGTCTTTCATATGAAAAATCATATATACATGATTTATATATATGAATATGTATATGTACATACACCCTCACACACTCAGACACACACACACACACATATATTGTTTCCCATCCTAAACCTATTCTATATTTCTAAATGTTGTTTACCAATGTTTAACCAACGCGAGAAATACTTGTTTTATTGTGAAATGAAGAACCCATAAACTTATTTATATTTATATTTATATATGGTTTCTAAGGTGAATCTAGGTTTTTCAAAGGTTAAAGGTTTTTATGTATTAATATATCCAAGGTCGATTATTATATTTGGGTTCATTTAATATGGTTTTAATTATTAAAAACCGAATATACACTTATTATATATTCGAACATACACACATAATTTAATCAATTTATATTTTATGTCATTAAAGATGATTTACAATCTTCAAATAAGGACTTGGATGTGAATAATGTTTTGGGATCAAATGAATTTGTAATATTATGAAAAAAAATAGTTTTTATATATTTATCTCCATGCGTTTATATACTTTAAACCTGACATGAGTTTTGGTTTTCAATCTAGTGATATTTACAATTAAATAATGTTATGGAGTATTCATTAATTACAAGTGGATGTTACATGTACATATTACACACATATATATATATAAATGGTTAAATGTATTAACCTACAATCTTTAACCATAACTGTAATTAAATTGGCCTAAAACAAACATAAGTGGTTAAAATATGTTTATGATATGTTTAATCAAACTTTCATGAATTCATGCATTACATAAAACATTTTTTGCACTGAAAATAAATTATCCTTATATGCTATGTAGAATAAGGCATGGAAATTTATTAAGACATGACCATTTATCAACACATGCTTGTGTGCAAATGACACATTTATTAATTAAAAATTAGTAATTTTAAACAATAAATATATATTTCCATAAATCACGGATTTTGAAAATTATGGAACTATAATTTTATTTGGTAACCCCATACATTCATTACTTGTGTGTTTTAAATTAATATCACATTCACAAATAATGTTTACTTGTTTATTCAAGATGTTTGGAAAATTATTATTTAAATAATAACTGACATATTATGATTTTTTCTACTGTCATTTCCATTTATCAGTGCATGAATTGTACATGAATAATACATATCCAAAGTTATAAACATGGAATCTAATTAATTAAAAGTTTATGTAAGAGTTTTAATGTTATTAATTTATTTGATAAATCAAAAAATTATTATTTATCACTTGTGATAAATAATTAAGAATTTAATTATTCAAAGTGGTATGGGACACTTTGGATTCATGGCCTTATTAAACATATGAGGAATGTATTGGACTATTATGTTCTGGGTTAGGGACTGGTAAAAGTAAGCCCTCCGGGTTGGGGTCCGGTTACAGAAGACCCTCCAGGTTGGAGTCTGGTTACAGAGGCTTTCCGAGATGGAGTTCGGTTACAAAGGCTCTCTTGGTTGGGGTCTGGATACAGTTAGCCCCTAGGCCTTGGCATGAGGCCTTGACATAGAAATTAATGTCCGAAATTATACATTACCTCATTATGTGTATGATAATTAATTAACCAAATGGATATTCTACAAGTATAATATCCATGGTTAAGAGCCTATACTTATGAGTATCAAAAAAGTAAAATCTTTTGGCATGAAATATTTTTAGCACTCAGTGATTTAGTAATCAATGAATGAAATTAATGTTATTACCTTTACGCATAACTCTAATTATTCATTACTCTTAGCTATTTAATTTGTGCTTACATATTATTATGTCATACATGTTGAGAATATATTTTATTTGTTACTCCAAATGAGAATTCCTATAATTGAATCATTTATCCTTATAACTCTGTTATAATGTTTTTAATTGAGGACTTTTATGATGTGTTACATGTGTTATAGCTTTTCTTTAAGTGAAATTTTGTATGGAATGTTTTAATTAATGTTATCAAATATTATATTGGTTTATTTTAAAACCATTTATTGTGCATTCATATGGTCCCCCAATTTTTATGATATAAAATTTTTAGGTATTGGGTTTTAGCTGAAGAAGCATTTCAGAAGTAGCTAGTTTCCCGGAACCTGAACCAGAAATTTCACCCTAAGATAATTATGAAATTAATATATCAAAAATGATGTTTATTTTTTTGAATATAAATTATAAATGTTTCAAAATTTAGTTTTAAAACAAGTTCTCCATTAAAATATAGTAAAAATACCTTTAGAAAAAAATAGTCTTTTATGCATAAAATTGGATTTATTCTCATATTAAGGCTATCAAACTTAATAATTGAAATTAAAAATATTTTTTTTGAAAATATAAAAAATAAATTTCATTATGATCATTCAATAATAGTGATTAATTTAATTTATTAGGATATAATGGCATTGTGGTTATAAAATAGTATTTTATGATCAATTTGTTTGATTTTCATTTCTAATTAATTAGTATCCAATGAATTGATTTTATAAACACATGTAGACTATATTTTACTAATTTACATAATACCTTTCATTAATTTCATTACATTGATTATGTCACAATTATAAAATAATATTTAATTACTTATTTTAGCTCGGTGTTCAATGTAATGTAAGCTATCTAAGAAGTTAAATTAAAAATAGACAAACTATAAAATCATGGGCTGTTACAATTTTCATAAACTTAAACTCAACGTTATACCTATCTATAGAAATTTCCTTAGGGATATAACTAATATTTTTCATCCTAGTTTCCAAATAATAAGTAAACCATTCCTATAATACCAACTATAGGGACCCATGATTCTCAAATAAATATATTACATCATTTTAGATGTATATTGAATACATTACATGAACAAACACCAGAGGATTGTAATAGTTTAGTGTCTTTGTAGACTAGGTACACAATATATTGTTTTGGTGAGATTTATTCAAAATACCCCATAAAATATTCCCTTATATCACTATTATTATACATACCCTATTTAAAAACATTATTCTTAATTTGGGAAAATAAAACTTAATAAAGGGTGAACTTAGATGCTCAGTTCTGGTAATCAATGGAGATACACAAGCACAACATGAGAATAAGGGTATGAGAACCTAACAATAACATTTTAGAACCATACCCTATATAACAAAATCCAAATATTGATTCATGGAATATAAATTGATCGTTCATAATACATGAATTATATGAAAATTAAATTACATGAGCCATGAGAGAATAACATTATCATAAAACCTATATTTTGAGTATATACATAATCATTTAAAATCTTTTGTCAATGATGCCCCCTGAGACATTAATTACATATTAGGATTGTGATAACGTCTCGTGTACCTGTATCAGGATTGAGATAACCGCCTAAGTACCCTAATTTATGCTTGGGATAAACTCTTGTGTACCGTCTTTTGGGCTTTGGATAACCTCCTCTGTACCAAATATTTTGTGCTTAGAATAACTTTCTTTGTACCATTTGACCTCATATAACATTAATCATTACCCAATTATTTGTATGGAGATATATGTATCACCCATGAAAAAATGAAAATAAAACACATGTGTTCCAAAATATCATAAAAATATCATCATATCAGAACCCATGAAAATAAATTAGTTTCATAAACATTTCAACATAGAATAAACCATGGAAAATAAATTGGTTCATAATAATTTCATCATAGAATAACCCATAGAAAAGATGTTGGTTTGATAATAATTCTATCTTGGTATAACTCATGAAGAAAATTAGGTTTCAAAAAAAAATTTATCACGGTATAAATGATGGATAAAGAAGCGGGTTTCATAAGAAATATATCATGGTATGACTCAAAGAAAATGAAGCGGGTTTTGTAAGAATTATATCATGGTATTGCCCATGTAAAAAGAAGAATGTTTCAAAAACATCATGTCATCATAAACAAAAAACATTTAGAGAAAGAATAATAATCGTATCCATGGATAACATCCCTACTAAATATTAAGTATCCTCAAAGTATTTCATACTAGAGAGATAATGATTTGAATGAAAATTCAATTAGAAAATTTCTTTATGAAAATAACCTTTGTTTATACATCCCAATTTACAACTAAACATTGTAAATGATTTTGGAAATAAATTTATTTTACAATAAAATATGAAGACTTATAACAGAAGCTATATAAATAATTTAAAACATTTCATGAGAAAATATTCTTTTCACATTGAAAAACACTTTTTTAATTAATATAACATTTAAAAATAATATTCTTTGAAAATATCATTAAAAAAATTAAAAATTAAGATTCAAATAAAATAATGGTTATGATGGTGGTAAATGTCATTCATATTGTACATGTTTAAATAAATATTTCTTTCACATTTTTGGTAAGTTCTAAACATGCCATATTTGGAAAATGATATGAATATTCCATTAAAAAAATTACAAAAATAATTCAAACATTGGAAAAATTTTCTATAATAAATCATTTTATGAATGTTAAAATAATTTTTTAATTTAAAAAAACGATTTTGGGACAAAAAAGGGCTTTCAACTAAAGAGAGAAATAAAGATGTTTTATATTAGAAATATTATTTTGAAATATTTAGTATACAAAGGGAGTAAAAGGAAGTGAAAACATGAATTCTCATGAAATAAATAAGGGATAATAAAAATTATGATTTTCATGAAGGGTAGACCATAATATTTTTTCATTTGAAGAATTATAACAAATAATCTCAACAAATGATTAGATTATAACATAAAACTCTTACAAATTTAGTAACTTTGAATAATAAAACCATTGAAAGAATAGTGTTAAATGAAACATATAATATCATGAAATGATGATATTAATGACATAAAAAGTCAAATCGGATGTATATACACTTTATAGATAATGATGAGTTACAGGATGGAGATTTTCGGAGGCACTCGATGGCAATTTCCGATGGAATTAACCTAGTTTACGCCGATGGCAGCCGTCGTGACCTCTCCTCCCGCAGTGGAGGGAGAGGGGTCTTCAACTCTTGCTCTTAACTCTAGATCTATGAATTTATGGGACTGCGACTTCATTCAGCCTTCGTCTGATGCGGGATTCTTCATCCCCGTAATACATGTTACTCCGAAGGTCCCAGGTTGCATCTCCGGTCAACCTATCCATCCAGTTACATTTCACGTGTTTTCTAAAGCCTCGTCGATGCTCTCCACGACCATGATTTCAGGATTTGGGTAGTGGAGACCTGTGGTGGAAGATTTTAGGAAGATTGTTAATGAATATTGGGGACTGAAGGGTGAAGCGTAAGTATGGATCCTGGGGCCGTGACAGGTCCTTATTCTATTCATTGATGAGGATGACTTGGGTAGGGCATTGTCCTGAAATAGGAAATCCTCCTCTAGATCTCCTTTTCATCTTCTCCGGTGGTCCTTTGAGTAACATATGAACCACGACTCTCCCAACTTGGTGATCTGGCTACAGTTTCCTGGTCTTCCTCTTCCATTCCAAAGTTCTGGGTTGCTCAGGTCAATAGGTAATTCAATTGGTCAGTTTATATGCTGTGATCAAAGGACGACTTCCATGATGAACCCTTCAACCACGAAGATCTGTGTTGAGATGAATCTCTCAATGATCCAACTTTAGATTGTGTGGATTGTTGTTGAAGGTGAATACAGGTATTCCAAGAATATCATATATGATTCTTGGACCCATTTTTTCTCTGGTTGTCACAAGTAGGGACATGATACTGCTAATTGTCATACGAAAACCTTGGATGAGCAGCCAGGTCCTACCCCAAATGCGGAATCTACTACAGCAACGTCCGGTGGTGTTGTTGCCCCAAATGGGAATCAGCGTAGAGGTAGTAGTCTGAAGGAAACTAGCAAACCTACGGATGTTCAGTCTACATTAGCATATTCACATTAGGACAGTCAGGTACAAATCATTTAAATCATTAAGAACATTGTGGTTTCTCCTACTTTGGTTTTGGGGGTGCCCTCAGGATATTTTATGAAGGGATCTCCCATGAAGCTTGGTCCTACTGATCATGATGAAGTGGAATGTTTGAGGCAGACAACTAAAAATTATTTGAGTTCTGCTGCCATGGGAAGATAGGGAAGCTTGGATCAGATTAGAAATAGGGACTCTACTTGTGAAAATGGGGATCATAATCACTTAGATGACTCTAATGTGCACATTACTAAGAATGATCAATTTGAAAAACTGAGTATTGATGATGGTGTTTTGGGTATGGATGCTACAAACTCTGACATTCAATTTATGGGCAGGGGAATAGAGAAGAAACAAATTTGTGATGATCCTGTGGATCCACATCAGAATAGATCTTCCATTATGGTGCAGGTAAGGTCTGATGATTTGCTAACTTGCTCCAAAAATTGTTAGGTAGCTATGGAAAATTTAGAGTTGAAGGAGGATGATGAGATGGAATATGAGAGAACAAGTGAGGGATGTGGTGGGCCACACAATAGTGAACTTATGAACCTGGCAAAGGAGGTTCCAGAAACCGATGTTTGAAAAATTTCTGAGGAAGTGTTGAATTAGAATTCTACTTTGGTGCAGGATGATGATAATGAGATATCCTTGGATAGGCAGGAATGCTTAGAGGAAAGTGGTAAGAATCAGAACAATGGAGATTATTCTCTGTGTTGGACACCTATGTATGTTAACAAGGAACCTTCCCAGGATACAGCCTCCTTGGTGCATGAGGTCTCTCAAATGGTGTCTGAGGGGAAGGAGAACTAGGGATTGAATTCAAAGGGTCATATGAAGGAATACTATAGTGAGATTCATAGGAATTGGGTGGAAAGGAACAAAAAAATGGATCTTCCACCGCTCCTCCATAGAGGAAACCCAAAAAAATATTACTCTAACATGCTGGGGACCATATCCACCAGGTCTTCTACAAAAATTGGACATTTGAAAGACACAGATCAAAAGAGGGGACGAAGCAGGACCATTGAACCCATGTCCCCAGTGTAGTTACATCTGAGGGGGGAACACATCCAAATACCAAATCAATATGCTCCACACTCTGAATGGGAGTCATCGGACCCAGATGAGTTCTCAGAAGGTGGTGGCGGCGATGTCTTTGATGCATTCTGATATATGATGTTGTGAGTTCTTTTGTTTTTCTTTTTGTCTCTCCTCTATACTTTGTACTTTATTTTTATTAATATATTTCTGGGGGACTAGGCACTTGGCCTAGTTCTACACCTTCCTTTATATATACATTTTATAGAAGATGATATGTGCATAATGTAACTAATATCCCAAAGTAGGCAATTTGAGAAAAAATTCCTCTTACTGCTTCGGTAACATTTGAACTGTAAACCTCATGAATGATAGATACTAAAATGGATAAGTAAATAATTGAAAATTTATTTATAGTAATCATAAATACATTCAATGTAAGTTTATACACCACATAAAATAAAAATATGTTGAATATGGAAAGTGTCTCATGAAAAAATAAAAGTGAGGGGAAACTCCCTTACCTTATGTCTTGAATTCCTTCATACACATTTGAACCTACTACATAATAAATATAAGTATATTATAAATATATTATATATATATATCAGGTTTTATATGACTTTCTTTTTACTATTTATGAAAATTTTATTAACAAATCTATGTTAAAGTCAAATTTTGGGAAATATGTTCTTTGTTTTTATTATATGTTTTAAATATTTATTTTAGGTCCTAGTAAATTGATCATGGTTACATAAAAATTTAAATTTTAAAATTTTATAAATATGATATATATTTATTATAAAATTTTAGATTTAGTCATATAATTTAGAGATACAAATTAAATACACCATACATGGAGACAATTGGTTGTATGTACGCTTGAGCACTGTTTCCATTTTCTGAACGGATTGGAAGAAAGAAAGGTAAATAATATATTAACATTAAAAAAATTTATATCATATATAACAAATATTTAATGAAAACCAACCTTTTTACCTTCAATGAAAAATTTGAGTGAATCACATTGCTTCGTGAGGCGGTTATCAGTTGTACACAAGAGTGATGTTATCGTATTCCCACAGAATAGAAATTTTGTTGGAATATGTGATATCAGGATTATATAAGCATAATAATATAATATATATCATATATAAACATTTAATTCATCATTATATCCTTACTTAATAGGTTCTTAGGGTAAATGAATATCATTAGTGTGCGAGGCGATAGTCCTCCGTACAGACGAATGATGACTTTATATCGCAATGGATGGAAGATGAGATTATTATAGGTCATTAAATTAACATAAAAACATATAATTATATTTAATATATTTATATTATTATATCATAATGTTTTAATAATAATTTTTGGAGTTGGTGGAAGAAAGAAAATTAGAATGTTGGTTTGGGGTGCTACCTCTTCTTCGAGAAAGTTATTTTGGATTACACAAAAAATATTCATAGGTAATATTTATGAAAAATTAAGTATAATAAGATTGTAATTGGGAATTAAATAATTTATATGGATTGTTATTGGAAGAAAAAAAAGGTTATGGAAGTGTGATGAGGGAAGGAGAGGTGGTGTCCTTTTATAAGTGGGTTAATTTTTACACTTGTAATTTTTGAAAACAAAAAGTTGTACCCTCATTTTCACATGAAAAATGATCCAAAATGAGTAATTCTATAAAAATTAAGAGATAGGGTTAACTTATCTCAATAAAATTGGTGCTGGAATAATTTTGGGTCATTTTTAAATCTTTTATTTTTAGTTTAACTCATCGGTAATCCCTTTTTACCATAATCATTGTTAATAATTTTTATTATTTTTACTATTAATTATGTTCAAAAATTAAGTTGAACTCAATATATGATATATATTATTCTTATTATAAATATGGAATACATTTTTCCAAATTCCATTCACATAATTTGAGAATTATAACTTGAAATTAACCCCATAGTTGCATCAAGAAAGCAGATTTTCAATAAGAAAATGATCAAATGTTTAAAAAGGTTATATATCAAAATTAAACATGAAAAAATTACAATGACCTAAATTATATTTATATATATTTGATCAAATTTTTCCATTAGAACCATCTTAAATTTTTTTTAATGTTATTAATACCTTTAAATTAATTGATAATTCCAAATAAAAACTAGAATATTTCTCAATTCAGGATAAAAATTATTTTTTTCAAAAAAAAATAACAAATATTCACCAAAAAGATAATTTTAAACTAATTATTTAAAAATTATTCTTATTTTTTAAAATTATTTTTATAAAATTATCAAAAAGATTTTTATGATAAATCTGTAAAAGGTGACAAAACTACATTTTAGAAAAATACAATTTTATGAATAAAATAGGTTATATTCTTATCTTTTATCCATAAAACACATAATATTAATATTAAAAATCTTATTTAACATATAATATATATATTTCATTAAAATCGGTCAAAAAAATTTATTTTTTAAATTTATTGGGAGAAAAAATGTTCTTGCACATAATTTTTTTTCCATAAAAATATTTCCTTAATATTAAAATAGGTTATATTTTAATTTATATTAATATATTCACTAAATAATTAATTTTATATACATGTGTCAATCGTATATTTTCATAATATAGTTAATCCTATTATAGTTCCTCGGAACACCCTAAGAGGGGAGGATTGAATCAAGTGTCAAATTTTCTTCTTAATGTGATAGTTCTTGTTCCCACATTAGTGAGAACCTATTGAACCTATCCGATGAAAATGGGCAACAAACAAAAAATCACATGCAAATAGATGACACAACAATTTTAATTGGTTCACCACTAAGGAATAATCCAAGGAGAATACATCGATAGACTTATTTTAATTCCAATGTCTACTAATATTTCATAGTTATGGAATATAAGAGGTTAGAAACAATCACTCTTTTTATGGGAGAATGCCTTTACAATATTCTAGGCATGACACACTATGTCCCCTAGAGACCTTCTATCGACTTCCAATGGATCACTGGCTTGGGTGAAGTATTACTCATATTATCGACTAAAAGGTCTCTTAAATATATTTTAATTTAATTATTTATCTCTATCTAACTTGAGAATCTACTTCTGTCTAAGTCCTGAATTGATGCACTTGGAAGCATTGAAAAAACAGGATATTCATAACATCTTATAGGCACCGACTGAAACTTGTGCACTACACCTAATCTTGCACCAAATATTTCAGATATACATGTAATATGGATTTCACACAACCCTTATTTTTCACACATCACTTATCTTTCACATAGAAACACCATAATATTCACATTGTCCTTTTAGATTAAAGCATCAATTTGTTCTTAGGATTTTATTTCTACTTATCTTCCATGCATAAGTCTTTTTAATGATAGAGAATCATAATATTCCTTGAAATGTTATATGTCTTTCATGGGTGTATCCACCTATTTATAGTCCTTGATGACCCTGTGTGTATATTCCTGAAACATCTTCCTTTGTGCGTATAAGATTTTCTCAAAGCATGAAGACCCTATTTTGACATTGAATTAGTCACGTAAGTCTCTTTCATGCAACCTCATCGTTCACAATATTTAAATATTTCATGTAATTTTTTCCTTTTCTATATTTTTATGCCCTAATCCCAAAACATTCCTTGCATTCATGTTTCCAAAAAAAAACATTAGACATTCACAAAACATCCATTGTAAAAAACACATTGATCCATTTTCCAATTATTGGTCCAAAAAATTTGGCAATCAGAGGGAAACAAGGCCACCTTAAAAACTATTATCATCTATAAGTGTAAAATCCCATTCCTTGTATACTCTATGACATTCAATGTAATTATTGACAAAAAAAACAGACCACACTCCATTTCTAACAATGAATACCCTTGGTTCTAACCCCGATTAACAAATTATGTTTCAATATACAGGTGGCAAGTCTCGTATAAAATGATAATTTCTTATCAGTAAATCTCATTTCATTTAAACTTTATGTTGTGTGAAACATAATATAAACTCAATGTTGTGTGTAACACAAGATAAACTTTATTTTTTGTGTAAATTAAGAAATACATAGTGTTATGGGAAACATAAGATAAACATATATTTGCATGTAATGAAAAATATCAAAAATATTATATTTATTTGAAATAAAATCTGAAACTATATAGGTTTTAAAATTTATATACCTAATAATTCAGATTTAAAAAACATTGATTTTATATTACTAGATCATGACCTTTATTATAAGGAACAATAATTGGAGATTTTGGATCATATAGTGAACGTTCTATGAGAAAAGACTACTCACCTGGTCAATGATATTGGAAAAACAACTAGCTTGAGTAAGATATATGGGAAAATAAAGATGTAATGATGAAGAAGTACACTCAGTTTTTGGTATAACAATGAAAATATTTTATAGAAAAATTCATTTAATGGGGGGTAAAATGAAAGAGCCCTATAGTTTGTGATATATTGTTTTTTAAAATAAATTTAATCTCTTCAGTATATTGCGTTAAATAGAAAACAGGGTTTACCATTCAAAAAAAAAACAATGAGTATAGAATGAATTATTGGTAACATAACGTTTAGGTTGTGTTACAGACAACACTAATTTTATCATGGGTTACATGCAACATTAAGTTTAACATTCCTTTTACATAACGTTGAGTTTAAAGAAATATGATACACTGTTGAAAAATTATTATTTAATATAAAGTTATCACCTAGCTATTTAAATGAAGGTTATGAATATGATTAACTAAATTATGAAAATATAGGGTTTAAACATGAATATAAAACAAATTCTTATGTGACCAGTTAATTAGTAATGAAAATAAATACTATCTGAAAATAATGAATGTATTTTTCTAAAAACAAAATTATAAATTTTTTTAACTCAATAAACTAATAAAATCTATTTTATATAATAATTTTAATGATATATATATATATATATATATATTATATTCTTTAAAAATTTTAATATTCATCTTTTATTTTTTTATAGATAAGAGATAAAAATAAATCCAATTTTACACTTAAAAACATCATTTTTCTAAAAATAATTGTTGTCTAATTTTTCACACATATTATAAAAATAATTTTTGAATCTTTTATAAAATTTATTTGAAAAAAAAAATTAATTTTTTAAATCATTAGGTCGGAATCATATTTGGTTGAATATTTGATAATTTTCTAGGTAGATACATTTTTCTTGTTTAATGAAAAATATCAGTTTTTATTAAGAATTTTCATTTAATTAAAAGATTTTAAAAACATAAAAATTATATTAATAATGGTTTAAAATAAAAAATAGTTTAATTATATAGTTATATATCCAATTTATTTCATGGAAATAATTGTAATATTGAATTTTTATGTAATTATTTTTTAAACTTCAAAAATTTTCTCTTTGAAATCCTTCTTTCTCATCGCATCAATGTGATTAATTTTAAATTAAAATTTTTTAATTATGTGAATGGAATTTTAAAAAATTGATTCCTTATTTTTAAACTTAATAATTTATATTAGATAATAAGTTCAACATTATTTTTTACCATAATGAATTGTAAAAGCAGTACAAATTATTTACCATGGTTAAGGTAATAACAAGTTTAATGGGGGTTAAAATAAAAAGATAAGGGTCAAAAATTACATGAAATTTTTCCAAAAAATATTTAATGGAAATATATAAACCTAAAATATTATAGTTTCAATAATAATACATTTGGAGAAAATTTTTCATGTAAAAAATGTGGATAGACCTTTTTATTTTGAAAAATAATAAGTGTTCCACTTGCCTCACTTTTGTGGGGCCACACCATCGCCTCTCTTCTCATCTCATACAAAACCATTTGGTTCAGAAAATACATACCAAATTAACTTTATTACTTTCATAATATAATCATATATTTATTATTTTGATCAAAATTCTATCCTATGAATCATTTTGGTGAAAACCCAAAGATGTTGTCCAAATAAGTGGTAACATCCTTAATCGAGAATTTTATTTTATTTCTTCCGCTAATTATTAAAATAATTTTTAAAAAATGATTATATAATTTCATAAGTATATTATATATTCTAATATGTTATTATTATAATGTTATAACAATAATAATTATCCAATTTTATCAAATTTGTTATGAAATTATCAATCATGTGTACGACAGACTAACACCTCGTGAAACCGATGATATTTTTTTCCATTACCACCTCTATAAGATATAGATAATTATGGATATATTGTTTAAATTTGTTGTTTATAATATTATTATGCTTTTGGATTAATTATGTAACCTGTTACTTCTTACCTTCTATTATGTGGGAATGGGATAACGTCGTTCGTCTGTATGGTGGAATACCGCATAACATAGCGATGTGATTTGTCCATGCATTACATGTAAGGTAATTGGGATGAGTTAAATGAATACATGTGATATATATTAAATAACATTATTCTATAATGTTAGTATATTATTTGTCTTTCTTTATTTATTTCCTTCCGAAAAATGGAAACAATATTTATATGTACATACGACCTACTGTCTCCATGAACGGTGTATTACATTTTTTATGACTAGTTTTTATGGATTCTTATAAATAAATATATACTTAATATATATGTTATTAATATCAAGGTTAAAATTATATATATGATGGAACCCTGATAAATAAATATCAAAAAAATAAAAAAACCAAAACACACATGGAAAAACAATGTAGTTATTTCTCAAAATGTCACTTTAACATGGAATTGTCAATAAATAGGTAAAAAAAGTCAAAAGTAAATAATATATATAAATATCATTCTATAATATTTGTATAAAAACTTATATTTATTATACAATAGGTTCAAATGGGTACACATGAAGTCTAGACATACGATACGGGATTTTAATCTCTGTTTTTACTTCTATGAGACACATGTTATATTCACCACCTATTTAATTTATGTGGTGTATATATATATTAATCATGAATTAATTTTATGATTAATCGCCCGATTTATTTTTTATTTAAATATCCATTTATGTATATCATTTTCATAGGGTTTATAGCTCAAACGATACCAATGGAATAATTTATTTTCTTCCCAATTTTCCTTCTTTCAAACATATGTCATGTTATGAACCAATATTAATTTATGAGGGTCATATAAAACACATTTTACATGTAATTAAATTAATTTATTTATTAAAAATATATTCTACGATTCATTCATTTTTATTATTTCATGGGTATTATGATTAAATTTTACAAATGTTATAAGGGTTTTATGTTTTAATGGCATAGTTTTTCAGGATTTCTAATGATTATGATTCAAATGACGAGGTCATATGATATATCTATGAAATAACTCAATTATGTTCTTATTCAGTGATTATAAAAGAAGAATGAATATTTGTCTTTAATTTTACTCTATTTATTTACTCAATATATATAATTTTTTTAATCAAAATCATCTTTATTTCTCCCTTCGGTCAAAAGCCCTTTTTTTAAACTATGTTTTTTAAAAATGTTTTCAAATTTTTTTTAACATTATTTAAATTATTTACCAATGAAAATTTTACCAATTTTTTAATGTTTTTAAATTTTTTTGAATGAAATCTTCATATCATTTTCCAAATAATTCTTATTTACCTTTTATATAAAATGTGAATGGAATTTTTTTCAATGTGTATGAAAAGAATGCTATTTTTAATAATCATGAGAAAATAATTTTTTAAATTATTCAATTAAATGTTTCAATGTTTATTTTCAAAATAAAAGTATTTCAAAAATATATAATGGTTTTTTAGTCTTAAGAAATTGATTTTAAAATTGAAAGGATATTTTCCACAATAAATTTTTAATTTTTTATATCTTCCTTTATAAGTTTTCAATAGTATTTTTAAAGAAAAGAAATTAGAAAATGTTTCATTTTTTAAAAAGTGTTAGTCAAAGTATAAAGTCTATATTCTTAATGAAATGTTCCAAGTGATATTTCAAAATCATTGTCAATCTAATATGACAGCCTTTTATTATACTTATTCATTATTGGGAATAATATTGAATGATATAATGATTATTATTTCTTTAAATGACTTATATTTATATTGATGAAATGTTTATGAAACCCATTTATATTTCATTAATTATTCTATAGTGAATTGATGAATGTTTTATGAAATGTTTTTTCTTTTCACATGATACTATGATGATATAATGAATTTTTATAATATTGTGTTATACATATGTATAGTTATCCTCATGTGATTAGTGGAACCTATATATAACTCTAATGAATTGGGTAATGAGTAATGTTATATGAGCTGAAAAGGTACATATTAGGTTATCCCAAGACCAAAAAAGGGTACATGGGATGTTATTTCGGGCATGAAAGAGGGTTCATGGGAGGTATCCCATGCCCGAAAGACGGTACACAGGTGGTTAAAAAAATCCTAACATGTTATGAATGTTTTGGTGGGTATTCTTAAAATCATATTTTCTATGAGTATGTATATGAAACAATTCTATGTCTTATACCAATTTTATGCTCTCATGGCTCATTATAATTAATTCCCTTATGATTAATGTCTTATGAACATTGAAAATTTATTCCATGACTCATGAGTATGATATTTGAATTGAATGGTACAATTTTAAAATTTTATTCTCCTGTTATTATACCCTTATGTTCATGTTATTCTTACTTATATCCATTATTTACACATTCCTATAATTTGAGTTTATGATTTTTATGCTTCTTTTCCCCAGATTATGAAGAGAATAGTTTTAAGTATGTAATATCTGTGAAGATTAAAAAATGGAATGATCATTATTGGAGATATTGAAGATATTTAACAAAATTAGATGATTGTGTATATAGTCTCCAAAGAATCTAAAATATTAGGTTCTTCTTGAATGTGTTTATGAAATTAATTTAATATTTATGTATAAATATTTAATATCTATATAGGATAATCCACGGTTTCGATAGTTGGTATCATATTGAAGTATGGAATATGATCCTTGGGAACTCTAATATTTGAGCATTGTAAATAGCATGGCTCCTCCAAGGGATTCATTAGGAAAGGGCTACCACTAGGGATGGTGGTGTATCCCACCGAGGAGGTGTAAATACCCTTGAATTACCCTGATATGTATCAATTATAGTCCACTATAAATAATTCCAGACCACTACACCAGTTACATGAAAAACATAGGCATATCATAATTTATTCTCATAGAGGGGATCACCATAAGGTTGTAATTAAATTTATTATTTTTATTTTGGAATCTTAGGGTTGTTATAATGTTTTTAGGTATTCATAGTTTTTTATTAAATTTTTTATTTTTTTGGGAGTTTCACATCCAAATCATAGAGAGTGTATTATGATACAGTTTATTATCTTAGTTGTGAATTAATGATATAAATATACATATAAATCTAAGAAATTGAGAAGTTTATATTTTTATTGAAAAAAACTATTACATTGGGTAATATTAATGACCCATGACTCAATTAAATTACTAATTCTATTATTAAGGATTCAAAGTCTGTAATTTGATGCTGAAAATTTCTGCTTGTTTTCATTTTTTAATCTTGATCAAAAGATAGGGATTTTAGTTCATGTTTTATAAATTTGAAAGTGATATTTTGAAGGTGTATAGGTGATTAAATATATCTATAAGAGGTTATTCATCATGAAGTGGAAGAATAAAAAGTGTTTAGTGGTAGTATAGGCCCACCAAAACCCTAATAGAATATAATTGTCAACCATTATCCTTCCAATGGATACTAAACCCACCATCTATAGTCCTTTAGTAGGAATATATATTCTAGTGGACCCAAACTAGTTTTATTTTTTAAACAAAACATTTTCAACTTTCTTACCTTAAATATTTTCAACACCTTAAGGGGATGCTTTCACCTCATTCACTCTAAGATGTCTAAAACACTATGTAGATCCCTATTTATGGATCACTTATTCCTCCATACAATTCCCCATGATTAATTAAATCTTGGATGGTTTTCTTTCAATAACTCATGGTATTTCTATAACTCTCATTAATTGGTTTTTTATTCATTCCTTATCATAGGATTTTATTTGAGGTATTTTGGTATTTTATGTTTAATATAACTCATGGATAGTAAAATCCATGTTTAATGATATAACATCCATATAAACTTTATAGAGAAGTCCATGGAGGATTTTCCACACCTAGTTGATTACTATTTGGATTTTTATTCCTTCATAAATGAATTTCTGTATGAATTTTAAAAAAAAATTAATTAAATTATGAATTGTATTTGTGATAAAAATTAGGGGTTTTGTTAGATAAAGTGGTTGTAACTAAATATGAGTTATCATCATCTGTTTTATTTAGATAATTTTAATTTGTAATTTATGGGTATTAGTTTAATATTTATATGGTCTTTTTTTGGTTTTCTGACTTATATTAGCTTAGAGATGATAATTTTAGTACGTGGTATCAACCATTCCCAAGTTAATCGGGGTTTTATATTTCTGTTACTTACACATTATTTTTAAAAACATTATAAATTGAATTTAAGATTTCATAAATATAAATGAGATGATTTTTTATAAGTTTATTTATATTTAAAAATATCCCAAAATTATTTTCATATAAATAATATATATATATATATATATATTAGTTTTTGATACTATAATATCTTTCATGTAATGAAGTTTTACTTTGGAAATTTTTGATCCATTAATTATTATTACATGATTATGTTTATTATTCATGCTCAAATATTTTTACGAAATGGTTAGTTGTTTATTTTTTTATAAATGGAAAGTATATTTCCCATTTCATGGTAATATTACCTTGAAAACCACTGGTTATTTATTTCATTCCTCAAATAACATGTTTTTGATTAGAATGTTATTTTTTCATTGATAAAATTTTCATTTTTGAGAATGTTTCCTAGAGCTCTATGTTTTGTATTTGGGTTGGGTGGATCATTAATTTCCATGTATAACTTGGATGAGTTATAATTAAATGGAAAATATTTAACATTTGATTAATATGGTTTATTAGTGGAGAGATAATGATTATGGTGAGCATATGGGAAGGTATGAATTACTCAGTTTTTAACAAAAATAAATTTCCATAAGGGAAACCTGTTTTAATGTATAATTTTATTGAAGGTTAAACTATGGATATGAATGTGTAAGTAATTAGGTATATCTGGTAAGGATGTGTTAAAGGCTATCCCACTATGTTTCATAAGGAATTACTAGTTAGGTTATAATCATATTTGTGAATAAATTTCTACTTAACTTTATTTATTTCCCATCCCACTTCTCTTAGTAATATATCTACTTTATCATGCCTCTATACTTTATAATGGTCATAATGGATTGTTATTATTAGGACGATCATGTTATTTTTAGATTATTTCTTATCTTCAGGTTTTTATGATTGGTTTTGATGGTGCCAAGATAGTTCTCATGTGTTATTTTGTTATGTAAAATCTTGAAGGATATATTTTTATGGTTATATAATTGGACTAAAAGTCTTGGATATATAGATATTAGTCCATGTATTTGTGATATTTTTTTATTGGTTATAAAATTGGTGACATGTTGATTATAGATAATGTAACAAGTTGTGTCTTTGATAATTATTCTTTATTCATCTATATTTTTAGTGAATCTAGGAACTCATAGTATTTTTTAGAGTTAATTTGGTATATAAGGTATGGTAGGGTGTAAGACATTAGGAAAAGTTTCTTGTTCTTAATTGGTACTCAACATATAATTTTGGGAATTAACCAATGTAGTCTAGTTTAAGGATGTCATTTTGGTTGACCATCATGTGAATACTTGGAAGGAATTATTTGGTTTGTTTTAATATAAATTAATTATTGATTAGTTATTTTTGTTTACATTTTGTATATTTTCCTATTATTATTATTTTATATCTTATTGGGAGGTTGTGTTTGGTCATGGAAAAATATGGGATTGTATGAGATTATTAAGGAATATATTTATTTAAGGAGGTAATCCATTTTTTATAGATTAAAATACCAATTATATTCTTTGATACTTATATAAATATAATGTATTTGATTTTTTTTCTATGATAGGAGTGTTATAATTCCATGTAGTGATGTTAGTTTTAGCATCGTTGTGGATTGGAAAATTGTTACCCAAACCATTGATTATTATCCCTATGGAATATATTATTATCCCAACAGGTTATTATGAGTATTATTATACATGATTTTTATAACATTTAAATTACGTGATGATCTGGTTCTTGGAGATTCTAAAAGAGGGTTGTTATGTGTACGCCTACTACACTCACAAAAATATGTGATTTTATTTATCCCTATGAGGATAAAGATGCCTCCTATGTGAGGATGTATATGTATATGTATATGTATATGTATATATATAGATATATGTATATATTTCTTCCTATGAAAAGATATTCCTCATATACAAGGATATATATATATATATATGTATGTATATATTTGTTATGATCTAGGAGGATAGATTAATTCTTAGTGAGGATAGATACATATATATAAATATGTGAAATTATATTTAGGATAAGATTATATAGGTTATTCCTGGTCATCAAGTGCCAACATTATGGATTCCAATGAATTCTCAAAGCAGGTTTGGATCCTCTGGAAGGCTTTGGAGTTATACTTTATGTTTTTATGATTTGAATATTGAGTGGAATCTATCATTCTTCGCATGTTTATCTACTTATGTTAATTATTTTATACACATAAATAATGCGGGGACTTCAAAACTCATACACATCATTCTATAAACATGTTTTGGTTTTGATCATTAGTGGTGGATATTTCTTTTTTGTACTCACAACTTATATTTGAAAATTTTTGGACATGAAATAGAACTTGTTACATTTTAGTATTGAAAAGGTATTTAGGACTCCATTTGGATACATTAGAAACTATCTTGGTGTGGAAATTGATTTTTAAGGTCAAGTCTTCATGAGGTACTGAATCATGTGGGTATAGTATTTGTGGGGAGTTTCATTGAAACATTGAAGATATTATTCGTTGTTTATTTGAGTATACTAGTAATTTTTATGTTAATAATTTTTATTTTATATTTTTAGACTACTTTTCATGTTTTATTCAGTCACATAGTGAGAGTTATAAATATTTTTAAATATGTAGAGTACATTCCCTTGATAGACAAGACTAAATTTGTTTAATGTTTAATAGATAGATTGGTCATGACAGATTTTTTATAGAGTATGTAATTTTAAAATGTTAAAATTTTAAATAGTTTAAATTATTCCCAAACAAATTCCTTGGACCCTAAACACTAGTTTTAATCCCCAAATTATTAATAAATGCACTTAAAGTTATTGGTTGTTAGATTTGGGATAATAAAAGATCTATATCAGGTCATTACAATTAAGATGTTTCATATATTGATTTTAATTCAAAATATTAGAAAAAAGAATTATATAATGTTGTAAAATATGATTATTTGATATATTACACAATAGGATCTATGAAATGATGAGCATTGACTCCCTATTTTAGTTTAACCATCAAGTATCCCAATATCCATTCCATCATGCACCGGGACATTCATCCAATCTTTTCATTCTGATTTTATTTCTAGAATTATAGATTATTTTTTAAAATATTTCATTAATTTATACAATTTTATATATTAATATTAAAATACCACAATTTCATCTAATACAAAATGGATATTTCTCATTTCATACTCCATAAAGATATCCACCATGACATATTCTTCTATACCATTTACATTATAAATTAACCCAAAATTTTCTTTACACTATGATATATAAAATTACTTCATCCATGTTGTGTCCTTGTTTTACACAACATATGGCATAGAAAATTCACCACCACATCTTGTACGTATCTTCCTTCACCAAACATTCTATAGAAAAAACCAAAAGAAACCATGCTTTCTCTTACACATTATAATGATATAACACGTTAGAATTAAAAAATTATTAATTCATCTAATATATTTCAAAGATAAATTTATTAATTTTCATGATCCTTATTCCACATCCTTGATATGAATAATTATTAAGATATTCCTTTCATCCCTTTATAACTGCCTCCATGTAGTCATTATAGTTACTTCAATGTTTTGACTCCTAATTTTCTATGATCAAAATCATACTCATATTCTACTTATATCAATTATTTGAATCCTTTTGTGAGTCTTGATGTATTAAAATCCACATGAATCATCCTCCCATTATGTATTTTAAATAAATCTAACACTAGGATTATCATCAATTATATCTATAAATCCAAAAACTAACCTTTTTTCAAAATTTAAGCATAGATATGATATATATAGATACATATTATAGAAGAAATGATTATATAAAGATATAAGTTTTTTTATGAAGATCAAGGAAAACATTATTTTATATTATGTTTTAATCATATTTTTAACTAAGACTTTATTTTATTACAACTATGGATTAGAAAATAAAAAATATTTTCAAAGCTACAAAAGACTATAGGGTTGCATGATATGCCAGGAAATGTGAATTAATTTTTTTATAAATTATTTCCCAAAAATTTGAGAGATTATATATGCTAATCATATGTAAATTATATTGAATGGATTCGATTTTTTAAAGAATAATTTAAATTCATGTAGGCCTTAGTATACATGGGATATTTTTGGATATATAAATCGATGAATAAACAATAATACAGTGAGGTTCACTAAAATGTCGTTTGTGTTATTTATTGGTTCAAAAGGGTTTTGTGAGACATATATTTATATATAACTATCATAATAAATCCCAAAACCATTGAAGATGATTTAATGGGACAATAATCAGTAAAATTAAATGAAAAAAATATAAATTATATACCTCACTATTCATGTTTAATGTACTAAAATAGTGAGTTTGATGGTGTTCACACAGTAGAAAACTATAATTTCTTATCTCAAAATGTATCCTTTTAACTATAGAATCACTAAATGGTTTGGTGGGGCTTACTTTTCTTAAAAGTGATTTAACACCTCCCCATGACAATAATATGAAGATAGTAAAATTAGAGGGAGATTAAACATGGAGATAATGAAATATATATTATCCAATGATGTTGAAAAACACTATTAAACTCTATATACTAAATGAAGGATGCTGTTTAAGCATAAATCTCAATGTATATAAATGTTCTCATGAAATTCCATGTGATATACTTTGGTAGGTAATTCTAGATAATTGATCTCTAATTACTATCTCATGAATATACTTTTTACTGTATACACGATTATACTCATGAAAATCTTAACATATCATAAAATCATATAATACCCTATATTGATCATTGATCAAGGAAAACTCAAAGGAATATATTGAGTTATTTTTATCATTACATTTTTCATATAATATTCACAAAAAACATGAATAGTTGATAAAGTGAGATTTCATTTTTTTTAAAACTATGATATATTTCCGTTTACAATTATCATTATATCCAATATTTCATGTATATAGTAAAAATATTATTTATCCGACCCTCATGCTTATTCTATATAAACTTATTTATAAATAAATATTATAAAGTATCCTATATATTCGTGCAATGTAACATTATAATACCTATCTAAATTATTTATGAAATTAAATTGTAATTGAAAATGATGTTTTTTATACTTTGGTGAGACTGAGATGTCTTTTTATAAGAAAAAGATCCATTATTATCACAATAATGCCTATTTTTTACAAAAATCAAAATAAAAACCCCAATTTTAGTAATGAAATTATTAACCTAAATATATTATTTAATAGTTTTTAATCTAAAAATGTACAATTCCATTATTTTAAAATTCACCGTGGTGGAATTTTAGAACACTTCCAACATATAGTTCCACTATTGAGGGGAAATATGATATCCAATTAGGATCTTATATCATCATTTCCAGTTTAGAAACTAACATCAGTTTAAACATGTTTCAATGATATCTTATTTACCTTTAAATTCTAATAAATGTTCCATATTTATTTTCAATTACATAAGTTTTTTATTCAAAAAAAACAGAACCTATAACAATAATTCTAGTGGTATCTACTTGTAATACTAAAATAATCAATGTGTTGAAAACTCAAATTCTGTAAGTCTTTATGAATCCTCACTTTTATAATATGGTCATAAGTTCATTTGTTTGTAAACACTCAATTAAAATTTCTAAATTAGGGAATTAATTTCCCATGACACTTTGTGAATTGATTTGATAACCTGCTAATGTTTTACTTACACTCAAATAGAGACATAAAAGAACTCATGAATGTAATATAGAATCAAGAAATGGATTTATATGGTTTATAATTATATCCAATTACATGGGAGAAATTCTTATTATTTTTATTAATTATAGTAGATAATTACTACAATATTGAAATATAAAAAAAAATTGATCCCACACTTTTATTTATAGAATATTCATATTAGTAGAAATGACGCCATTGCAATTTTATGTAGGGATTCATCTCTCAATCCTGTCAAACCCCAATATACTAGGTGAAATCAACCTTAAAAATATGATGACCAGCGAAAGGTAATTGAATACCCTGATATAGAACAGTTGATTAGTCTTATGTAGTCTTTGAAAATAGACAAAATACTCTTATGAAAGTTCTTTATAGTTATTACTATATTATCTAATTCTCTTTACACAATTCAATATCTTGTTTTGGTATCCACTACTGCTTTCTACAGCTTTATATTTCACTATGGATTATTCTTCTAGTATTTGTTGGTTTCCCTTCCAATGACTCAATTTGGTTCTAGTCACATATTTTGGAAAACACACATTCCATATGTTATGTTTTACATAGGTGAAAATGATTTTTCACACTAACCATACAATCTACCCCTTGAGAATTGTTTTCTATGCTCTACCACCATGTCCTTAGATCAATTATTAAATTCATATTCTCTTCTTATTGTAGGAAAAATCAATTATTCCCTACACATTCCTTCCTAGATATGCTAGTACTAATGAGGTACAATAGTACTTCAAAATCTATGGGACTATGTCCATCATCAACATATACGATAGATTCTGACATTCTTTGATCCACTATAACTCAAACATTCTTTCATCATAAATCATATATATAATGTTATATTTCATTTAATATGTTTTCTCTTTAAGTGAAACACCATATTATTCACAATACAAATTACACTATAACTATCACATAATAAATCTATTTTCTATTTATTAATTTTAATCTCCTATAACAATCCCTTCGACCATGACATCTCCTTCCGTTCCGCTATTGTTACAATGTACTCAATTTTTTTGGTTGATTACACAACTACTGATTGATGTTTTGAAGTAAAATGTAGAATAATTCATTTATAGGCATAAATAATTCCTATAATACTTATCCATGTGTCCTTATATCATTAATGTATACATTAATATAACATTGTAATGGATCATCCATTTTGAAATATAAGTTTCATTCTTATAAAACATGGAGATATCAAAAAATCTATTTCATTACTTAATAGTGAACCTTTTATTGATTTTACATCAATATAAAAACTACTCCCAATACACGAGAAATTTATGAATGAACACCAATTATAAAATACATTAAAATTCCAACCACTGATTCCTATGGAACCATTTTTATATACTTAAATTGTCATTCCATTCATGTTATCATATATTTAGAGAACATGAAATGTACAACTAATGTGGTTGAAATAGATTTCGGCCTATTGTTTTCAAAACACTCCGCAACCTTCTCAATGTATTCTGACTGAGACAACATCAATGTTATATGCCTCCAGTACCTTGGGATCCAAATCCCCAATATTCTCTTAGCTTCCCTAAGATCCTTTATCTATAACATTCTGGATAACTCATCCTCTAAATGTTCAATATATTTCCTGTCTAAAATTTATAAGCGCATAAAATCCTCATAAAATAGGATCATGTTGAATATCATATCAGTGAACATCTTATCATAGAAATAATGATACAAATTGTAATATTTTGAATTAAATTCTTCTATGTAGGCATGAAAATTTGATTTCTATAGTATGAGATCCTACTTTAACCCATATATACTTCTCATTAGTTTTAAAAAATAGGTCACTTCAATATTATTTGAATCATTAGGGTTGATCCATGTAGATATCCTTATTTAAATCAGTTTGAAAAAATGGATGCCTTTATATATAACTAATCAAGATTCAAGCCTTCTTCCATAACCATTACATGAAATGTTTATATCACTATTAATTTAACAACTTGAAAGAAAAATTAACTAAAATACATTCTATAATTTTGTTTAAACCCATTTAGAACTAACCCTGAATTGTATCACTTCCCACCAACCACATCTTACCTCAACTAGTAGAGCCACTTTTTCTTCGTTACCTTCTTTCTTAGTGGGAAATCCAAAAGATCCCATGTTCTAGAAGTAGGAAAAGATTTTATTATCTATTTCATCACCAACTACTAGTACTTTGTATCACTAAGACTTACTTCATACTTTAAGCATTCTGGTTAATCACCATCCATAAGAATTAGATAAAACAATAAAGAACCAAAACTTCTCATTGGACATATGTATCTAGTAGATCAAATTAACTATCTCAGATACACTCCTTAAATTAATTCTTCTTATATAAATCCTCATTGAGATTCTATAGTACATGATATCCCTAGTACATTTAGACTTGGATAATCCTTTAAAATCTGACCTCTATATGAAACTCCACCTTTTAGACTATTATGTTATTTTATAACTCGATAAATTTATAAACTAAATAGAACATCCTAAATTGTATTATGATGAACCTCATCATGTGATCATTATTTTTAGTCATCTACATCCTCCAAATGGTTCAGATCTGTATAAAGGATAAACTTAATGAATTAAAAAATTTATATTTTGAATACCTCTTAGATAAAATAATCCCAAATACAAAATAAATTGTTTTAATACCACAAACTATAAAAAACATACATGAGGCTTTTATTATAAATTTTCCCTTTTACTAGAATCAACATGGGTAATGAAAATATACCTAAAGACTTTAAGGTGGGAAACATCTTCCAATATACTATTATATAGATCCTACGATTTCTTTTTATAGTGGAGTGGATGTATGTTTTTTACATGGAATTACACACAATTGATTTCATACACATAAAACTCCTTTGGAAACATATAATGAATTATTCTACTTATAGGAATCTACCATAATTTTTGTTTTATCTTCTCTACCCCTCCTTTGTAATCAATGTTTTTGAAAAATTATTCTTTAAACAAATTCCCTTCTTCTAGGAAAATAAATAGGATTATCTAATTCTATAGTCCCATCCAATATATTTACTGAGAAATGTAATATTTAAATCATCTTCTATTTTTCACCATGGATTTTAGTCCGATGAAGGTTCTGAATACATTGGAATTTTTATTGGAAGAAAACTCCCACACCTTCGGTGTCACATAATCAATTAAGGTAAGATGATACAATAAACCTATGTGAAATTAAACAAAAATTGGATGTGATACATCCATATAATCTATCTATAATTTCAGTTTCTTTGATATTTTTTATCCTTATGGAAAGAAACCATCCAACACTTCCCTATGATTCACTCTATATATATATTTCATTTTCCACTTTATAATGTTTTATTATTTATATTATAGATAATAATTAAGTCTATTTCTCTCCTATGATTAATCAATGACCATACCATAATCTTGACATTCCAAAAGTTTTTGTTTTAGAAATTATTGTATATTTCAAACTCTTAGTAAGATACAATGTTCAATCTTTTACTCCTTTGGCCACCACCGTGGAACTAAGTGATATCTTCTATGCCTGTAACATCTTGTTACTAATTTTTAAGTACTACTAGAACCTATTTTTAATCATTATTTGGGCGGGGTTTTTCTTGGGTTATTTTGGGTTTAAGATTATATTTTTGGGAAATTATTTATTTTTCATTGATGTTGTTGGGTTTTTCCAAAATGTGCACCGAATCAGTGTAAATCATGAAAATCCAATTAGTGGGGGTTTTAACGGTTGGATAACCAAATGAAAAATTATGTTACCAAAAATTAGAAACCATGAAACCCATTAGATGGGAACACAATTAAGGTACAAAATTTTTCTATTCAAGGGGCATGTTGAGATTACCATTCATGTGGTATTTTTTATTTCTAAAAAATATTTTAAAAATTAACAAATCACTATTACAGCACCCACTCGAAACTATCTTTGGATTATATAAAATCCTAATTTATGGAGTCTCGCGATAACCGTTTATGTATTCTCAAAATCTCATCCTATGAAGATCATAGTGTAGTGAACCTTGTTTCATCCCACTATCGTAAGTGATCTTCCCCTTTTCCATATCTACCACTCTCTCATTCTTTGATTTATATATTGTGTTAGATAATCAAATGTTTTATATATATAAACTACATTTAATGGAATCTTGAATCTATATTGGATTATTAGATCTATATTTCCATCATTCGTCATTGGAAATTCTGACTACGGGTGTTGTGTTTTGATATTATGATTAAAGGTAGATTGTTCCATTGAGATATTCCAAGTAAAAATCCCTTTATTTGATTATTTATATTAAAATTATTTATATTAAATAATGAAAACCTAATTTTATGTTAATTGAAATTGTAATGGATTTGGTATTGATTTTTGATTAAAATCACCAATTCCATTGTAATTGTAATCTGGGGTGTATATTGGAAATTGATTGAAATTATAAATTTATTTGAGAATTAATTTTAGGAACTAGAATAAATTGATGTGTTTGAAACCTATGATTGGTTTTATTTTGAAAAGGAATTATAAGATGAAATTCCATGATTTGTATTAGATGTTGGGTTGGACAATTGAAATTAGAAATTGTCCAATTGAACTCTAAATAGTGTTTTGATTTGAAATGAATGATTCCCAATTTTTAGGATTGTTTGTAGCGACTCGACCCCATCGAGATCAAAGATAGTTTCTAATACCATTAAATTGGAATGATTATAAGGAATCAAATCCCAATGGACCAAAGAGTTTATTAGTCTTCATAAACAATATACACGTATGAGTCTTGTATTAAAAATTTAAACACCAATTAAAACATAAGTTTTTTATTCATAGGGTAATAACTTTATTCCATCATGTATGTCCCTACATAAATTTCATAGTGGATTTCTTGGATTCTTAGGGATAAAAAACCAAATAATGGTGAGATAAAATGCTCAGTAAGGGTAAAGTATATTAGAAGAAATAATGAATCAACTAGAATAATAATTATGGAATGATAAATAAATAAAAATACACATACGATGTAATAAAAACTGATAAGGAAGTGCCTAAACAATATGGAAATGTAATAAACTAGAAACACATGCCTTTAAAATATCAAAATAAGGAAAAATCAACAAGGAAAGTTATGAAACCTAAACAAATTCAATTTAATCAATAAAATGAGAATGAAATTCATCCATAGATATATTGATACAAAATATCATGGATAAATAATTACTGAATGAAAATAAAGGAAATGCTTTCTTATTGGACGTCATGTCTTAGGCACATGAAAACCTAAAATGTAAAGATTCATCCTCCAGATAGTTTGAAACTAATGGTTGAAATCCATTTAATTTGCGAAACATATTTGTCCCACGAGAACATATAAATGCATCGAGGGGCTATATAAAGTCTAGGACCACAAGTCACTACATGTCCAAAGTATTATTTATATCAAGTAATCAATATAATTAATAAACAATATGCTTTATAAAATATACATATTGAATTAAGGATAAATTTTTCTCAATATTTCACCAAAGATTCAAATAAAACTCTATGTAAACACATAATGAAAAATGTTAAACATTTTAGGAAATAATAATTTCAATAAAAAATGATATCGTTATTTAGGGGAAATTAAATGTCAAATGATCCTAAGAAATTTAATATTTTAAGGGGACTAAAAGGATTCATGATTGTGAATGAAAACAATATCCTTGGCCAAATAAATCATAAACCATCCAAATGAATAATAAGGATGGTATCAAGAAAACATATCCCAATTAGATTAAAAATAAGGTTTTTTTGTTTTTTAAAATGAATAGAAATATTATAAAAAGATATTTTAAACAGATTCTTGAGGAATATACGTTTTTGGTTTGAAAATCCTTTTAAAAAATATTTTATTTGAAATTTTTTTTCCAGAAATTTTATATAAAAATTAACCTTTCAAACATGAAAAATGAGTTTCCTAAAAATAAAACTGGGTTATTCCATTCATTATTATGAGGTAAAAATAAAATTACTTTTATACAATAAAATTTTTAGAAAAATGGCTTTGTTGGATAGAGAAAAAAATATTAATTTTAAAAAATTGGTAAAATAAAAAAGTGGAAATTTTTTTTTTAATAAATTGTGTTTGTGAATGTTAAAAAATTTTGAAAACCTTTTTATTAAACAATTTTTCTATTGGAATAGAGGTTCTCTAACTAAGGATATAAATGAAGCCGGGTTTTCTTAAAAACATTTTCTAGAACCATTTGAGTACCCAAGAGTGGGAAAATGGTACTAAAAATTGAAAAGGTCATGAATAACCATGGGAGAGGAAAATTAAATAGTTCATTGAAGAATGGTCATATAATTTCTTTTAGTGGAAATATCTTTGAAAGATCATTAAAATTATTCTGGAGGAAAATAATGTTTAAACATTCCAAAGTGTCCAATGCCACATTGAAACATTTTAAATCATAAGCCTCGTGAAGGAATAACATTAAATGAACATTTTAAATACCATTAATATGAAATTATTAATGATATAATATATCAATATGGGAATTATAAACACCACATGCAAAAATAAGTGGTGAATATGACTTTTATCTAATAGATATAAAAAGTGTGATGAAAATATCTTACCTTTTGTTAGAATTGTATCATGTGTATTTATATTATTGAATAACAATTTTTTATAATTATTTACTTGCTTAAAAACCTTTTTAATGTTTATAATTACTTTTATTTTACATATTAACAAATTTTATAAAACTTCTTAAACAATTATGCTTACGTCAGGTGTTTCGACCAAATTTAGTTTATGTGTCAAAAATTGTTAGAGTTAGTGTCTTGAGAACCAACTATTTGTTCTTTTATTACATGAATGTACACTTATTATATATTTTTCATTGTTCTGCATGACAATAATATAATAATTTCTTGGAATATTTTATTCATTAATATGGTCATGGAAGATCCCTGCTCTGATTAGAACCTTAAAATGCTATAACAATATTCTTAAATAAATTTCTACGGTTGTATGACATACTATGATAGGACACATAGTATACAAACCGTCATGTGTGAGTACTCAAAGAAGACGAGACTCTCTCTCTTGGAGTTCACACTTAGTAATCTCCAAGATGGGAGATTATGAGAACAGACCCTCCAGTAGTAATTCCACATGTCTTGGTGTTATCAGAAATTTCTATCTGTGAGCATGTGTAATGGTCATTAGACCAGAAGATTATCGTTAACTCATGTCATGACTCGCGTACTTAGATTTGCTGACGAAAACTGTCACGTAGACAGTTGGCGGGAAGTAGTGTACATTGGGTGTGTCATGAATGACATGTGGTTAATGGATAAGTCGAGGAAGGATTTGTCCCTTCCATATTTATGGAAGTAGATATCTCGGGCCCATTGATTGAAATAGAACTGTCACCCAAATTCGATGGCCTTGGTGTAACGACAAGTTTATTTCTGGATGTCAAATAATGAAAGACCAAGCCTATAGGTTTATGACACTTCCATGAAACATGCTTGATGAGATATTGAGACAATGGGATTAAATTACATAGTAATCATTCCTATGAGGTGACACGTCAATGTAGCTTCAACTTTTTTCTCTTGGGTGTCTTGACCCATTCCAAGATAGTAATCATGGACATTAGGCAAGCCCACCTAATTCCAACGAGAAGGAGGCCTATAGGCTCAAACACTAAGTGTATCCATGTAGCTCAAGTAGAATAATGATTATTCCCATACGTGGATTAATAGTTATTCAAGGAAGCCTAAATTGTTTTAATGTTGAGGGAAGAATAAAATGAAAACATGTACATTCCGTGTATTAATGATTATACACCGAGTTGTTTTATGAAAAACAAGTACACACCTTGTATTAATAAATACACTCTGTGTAGTTTATCCAGTTGGTATTTTGAGGATATAATATTGTTTTATTAAATGATATTTATTATAATCAGCATGGGCACATGTAAAGGAATTAATAATTCGACATGGGGTTTTTCAATAAGAGTTAATGAAATAAATAAAATGCGTAACGCATTTATTTATTGTCATAACTCTATATCCTCAAACCCAATATTAAATATCCTCACAACCCCCAACACTTTCCCCCAATCATTGTGCACGATAATTATAGAGAATTATTTCAAGTCTAAAAGAACCACTTCATCCAAGAACGCTCTCAAGACCTAGAGAGATCCTCTTCCATTGGATCAAGACAATCTAAGGCAGAAAATGCAAGAAAAAGTGTCACTATGCTAGAACCTGAAGACTCATTTGGCGACATACGGAGATACGAGGTGCACATGTGGATCACCTCTAGAGGAATTCTACATTTGGCTTATGCAGCCCAATAACGAATCACATCGGAACATGATCAAGAATATCAAAGAAGAAAGAACACCAAAAGGGTACTTCATGTGAATTAATTAAATTAATTATAATCAACCTATGATGATTTACTTTTGTGGTTCCGGGACCTTTCTTCTTCTTTGTCTATTTCTGTGAATCGATCTGTGGTGACTGGTGTTTATCATCGTATTGATTCTGGATTGATCATTTATAATGACAAAAATCCAAGTGGGCAGATCCACCCACGTGCTTCCACTGTGCCCAGAACCTTAAATTGGTATCAAAGGGTAGTTACAAAGATGATTATAGTTATTTAATTTTCATTGATAATTTACGAATTTATATTTGATTCAATTCAAGATAAATCATTCTATAAAACTGAATGAATGTGATCTGTTCTTCCCCATTAATTTCAAAATTCAAATCATAGATTCATCCTTTTATTTTTAATAATAAATAATTTAAAAAAAAGGATCTCATCTGGAGTAGTCTCTCTTTCTGTCCGTACAACACAAGAATACGTGGTGTGTTTTGAAAACTACACACCATGTACCTAGGATCAACAAACTGGTACTCATCCGCCAAACCAAGCCGTGTGAATTGAGTATACCTATGTTTTATTAAACCGTGTGGACCAAAATTGAATGGTGCATGGAAACTGGCATACACGACGTGTATATTGAATCAACACACTGTGTAGTCCGATCTGGACCAGGTGAAACCATGTACAATGATAAGCCATATACAATGTACATGAGATTGCCAGGCCGGTAACCACTTAACAAGGAAGTACACGCTGTGTCAAATTAATCCATATTCCGTGTACTCCAAAATTTCCAAAGTACAGAAAACACGCCAAAGCCCCTGATGTGTAATTTGGATAAAGAATGAAAAATACACACCATGAAATATATCCTAAATTTTGTGTACTTTTAAAAAAGGGATTTTACTAGGGTTCCTCCAAAAGTACAAAGACTTATAGAAGGAATATGGATGAGAAGAATCCCAAGGAAATTCAGAATTGAATTTAAGATAAAGAATTGATTAATTATAAGATCATAATTAATTTAATTCAAGCTTGACTTATCATGAATAAATAGAACAATTTAAAGAACTTGAAGGCTAAATATATGTAAATGTCATTGAATGTTATGGATAATCAAGAGCTAGACCAAAGACCCTTTGTATGTGTGTATGGTTTCATTTAAATTTGTTTAGTTTAAATTTATTATCATGCTAACCTTCTTCCAATAAAATATAGGGCCTACGTGCCCATGGTTTCTTTAATTTAAACCCCATGTAATGGAGGATCTCCCATGCTAGACGATATGGTTTAAAACCCGAAGCTGAGGTGAAAAAACCCAAGAAGATACAAAGGTGGACAAGTGGGAGCTGCAAAACACGAACCATCTATTCAAGGTGTTTTTCCCTACGTCAGGGTTAGCTTATCAGACCACTAGATAATCTAACCAATAGAATATCATGATCATGCCATCTTGTTTTATTTCTATCTAATTACATGGTTTATTTATTATGTTTTTGTTGTCTCGATCACATAATTAATGAAATAAACAAGAATGAAAAGATGGAATTAAATTAAAATCGGACTATTAGTAAACATTATCATAACATGGTTAATCACTTAAGCAAGCATCAACTAATATTAACAAACATGTGATAATGTAAAACTATGCATAAAGAATAAAATCCAAAAAATACAATATTAAGTAAGACCAAGCCTTCCATTACTTGATTAAGGGAAAAACTCAATAAAACTATGTGTTTGACCAACCCATGTTTGGACACATACTTTTATAAAAGATGATATTATGAAAAGTTTCAGGTTGAATTAAACATTTTACATCTAGAGGAGTAGCCATTTCTAGACTTGTTGTAAAAAGGAGGAAAGTGTTGAGGGCATCCTTGTCAGGATTTCAAGATTGGGGTGTCCACTCAACATTTCAAGGAACAGTAAGCTCCCAGTTGGAAAAGACCTCTACCTAAATGCCTTAAAATAGCTTTACCAACCCTTGTTGGGGTTATACGAAGAGGAATGTCGATCCTTGCCACTAGAATGTCAATGAAAGTAGACATTCCACGTTCAATGGTGACAACTATTGCGACTTGATAAAATATTGGGAGACATAATAAATTCATTTATGAATTTTCATCAAATGTAATCAAAAGTTTCTGATAAATCCGCACTTTTAATTTGTAGAACCAATATGACAATCTAGTCAACCACATTTTCTAAGCGATAAATTCTAGATGAAGACAATATCCTCACCGGTAGTAACTTTCAGGAATGGATTATCCGCCTTCAGGTTATCCTAAGCCATGAACGAAATTTTTACGTGATGGAGTCCTCACTTCCTGATTCCCCTCCCCAAGGGGAAAGAGATGAAGATTTACTGGTTTATGATCAACATATGAATGATGAAATTGACGTTCAATGTTTGATGTTGTCACAATGTCTAGTGAGCTCATGAAGTCTCATGAATACATGGATGACTATAGCATGCTCGAGCACCTCTGTGGTCCATACTAGGAGAGGGAAAGACAAGAAAGGTTTGAGATCTCCAAGGCTCTATTTCAGAGTAAGCTTGGAGAGGGTGCCCCAGCTGGGCCTCTTGTAGTCAATCTCATTGGATACATTGAGCACTTGGAGGTTCTAGGATTTAAAGTCCCCGAAGAACTAGGTACTGATATCATTCTTGCATCACTTCCCTAGAGCATCTCGAGATTTGATGTAAATTACAACATGACCAACATTGAGAAGACTCTATCTGACTTATCATCCTTATTCGCCTAGTGGAAAATGATATAAAGCATGAAAAGCCTTCCGTCCTTATAGTGAATAAAAGTAAAGGTAAGGTGAAGATCTTTAAGCCAAAATATTCTTCAAGGCCTTCAAAGAAATAGAAGATCAAAGGGGAGGAAAGAGAACAAAAGGTTGTTAGTTTCGCATGTGGCAAGAAGGGGCACTGAAAGAAAAACTGAACCTATCCAAGGAAGCAAGGGGGAAGCTTCAGGTTCGTTTTTTATCGAATGAAATCTATATGTTTCTTCCAATTTGGTATTAGATACTCCTTTTGGTGCTCACATCTGTATCCTAATACATGAACCAAGTAGATTCAGAATGATTGACCGAGGTGAGGTGGATCTGCGAGTAGCCAACAGAGCCAGACTCACTGTTGTAGCTGTCAGAGACTACCACCTCACATTGCCTACTGGGATGGTCTTGGTTTTGAAAGGATGTTATTATGTACCATCTAAAACCAAAAACATTATTTCAGTATCCATATTAGATACTGATGGATTCATCATCACGTTTGGAAGTAGATGTTGCTACTTTTATAAAGATAGATTTTGTTTTGGCAGGTCGCATTTATATAATAGCCTTTAGGTGTTAGAATACACAAACCAAGTAATCGAAATCGATGAAAAAATTAATTCACATGACTCATACAACACCCAAATTTGGCATCCCTGGCTAGGTCATGTCAATGAGAAATGTTTGAGAAAATTACATCAAGATGGGTATTTAGATTCTTTTGAACTAAAACCACATGGTGTATGACTTGGGTGTCTACAAGGAAAAATGACCAAAGCCCCATTTAGTGGGAAAGGTGAATGGGATAAAGAGATTCTAGAATTTGTTCACACAGATGTTTGTGGATCATTTCTTGTTAAAGAAAGGGGTGCATTCTTGTACTACATAACTTTTACTGATCATTTAAGTAGATGTGGATATATTTACTTAATGAGGTATAAGTAAGATTCTTTTGATTGGTTCAAAGGGTAAAATAATGAATTTGAGAATCATCTTGGTAAGAAGATTTAGAAACTCCACTCAGATAGAGGTGAAGAATATCATAATCAGGACATCATTGATTTCTAACAGGAGATTGGGATTCAATCTCAACTCACTCCTCTATACACACCTCAATGGAATGGTGTGAGTGAAAGGAAGAACCGCACCCAGTTGGACATGGTGAGATCAATGATGAGTAATGTGAGTCTTCCATTATCATTTTGAGGATATGCATAACAAATAGTAGCACACATACTAAACCAAGTACCAACTAAATCGATAAATGGTATTCCATACGAGTTATAGAGTGGACGCAAAGCCATGTTATCAAATTTAGATGTGTGGGGTAGCGAAGAATTTGTTAAGGCCTCTTCAGGTAAAATACATTCACTGTGAGGCACAAAGTGTATCTTTATATGATATCCCATGGAAAAAAGGGGATATTACCTATACATCCACTCAGATAAAAAGGTTATAGTGGAAAGACATGCCATATTACTTGAGAGGGATCACATCTCCAAAAGAGATAGTGGGAGTGAGATTGACTTTGATGAAGCCGAGGCTCAAGATACATAGCAGTTGGTATAAGAATAGATTCCACAAAGCCCCATGGAAGAAAAATTTGTTCCAGAGACAGAAGAACTGTGTAGGAGCATGAGAGAGGTGAGATAACTAGAACGATATGGTTTTCTTGTCACCGAGGAAGATGACTCATTATTGGTTGAAAATGATGATCCTCTTCCATACAAGGAAGAAGCTGAAGGCATAGATGCTGCCAAGTGGCAAGAATCAATGCATTCTGAAATAGAATCCATGTACCAAAACCATGTCTAGATTTTGTTAGATCCTCCAGTTGATGTAAAGCCTGTTGGTAATAAATGGGTATTCCAGAAGAAACTGGACATGGAGGGGCAAGTCAGCACCTATAAGGCATGACTGGTTTCAAAAGGTTTTAGACAGAGTCAAGGAATTGACTATGATAAAACATTTTCACCGGTTGCGGTGCTGAAATCCATAAGATTCCTATTGGCCATTACCGTTTACCATGACTATGAAATTTGAAAAATGGATGTCAAAATAGAATTCGTTAACGAGAACCTCCAGGAAGATGTCTACATGACACAACCTGAAGGGTTTGTGACTCCAAATGACGCCAACAAGGTATGCATGTTGCAAAAAATCCATTTATGGAATAAAGAAAGAATCAAGGTCATGAAACATTTGTTTTTATATTGCCGTAACAGAATTTGGATTTGTTAAAAACGAATATGAGCCTTGTGTCTACAAAATAATTAGTGGAAGTGCAGTTGTTTTCCTAATAGTATATGTTGATGAAATATTACTAATAGGAAATGAAGTACCTATCTTAGGGTCAGTTAAGGCATGGTAGGATAAATGCTTCTCTATGAAAGACTTAGGCGAGGCAACACATATTCTTCAGATCCAGATCCATTGTGATAGATCCAAGAGAATGCTGAGCCTGATTCAAAGATCATACATTGACCGGATACTGAAGAGATTCAATATGGAACAGTCCAAGAGGGGATTATTTCCAGTGTCACATAGAATTCATCTTTCCAAGAAAATGTATCCTTAGATAGGTGAGGAAAGAATGAAAATGGAAAGGATCCCTTACGCATCCCCGATTGGGTCAGTCATGTATGCTATGATATGTACAAGTCTAGATTTTTCTTATGAATTAAGTGCGATAGGAAGATATAAAGCTGATCCAGGAAACCACCATTGGATGGCAGTCAAGACTATCCTTGAGTATCTGAGGCGTACTAAGGATATGTTCCTTGTTTATGGAGGAGATGAGAAACTAGTCATCAGAGGACATATAGATTCTAGTTTCCAGATGGATCAAGATGACATGAAGTCGTGGACTGGAAACATCATTAGTTTGAATGGAGGTGATGTGAGCTAGAAGAACTCAAATAAAAGTGTGTTCGCAGATTCTACAATAGAGTCCGAGTATATCACAGCTTCTGAGGTAGCTAAAGAAGCAGTATGGATGTGAAGAATCATCCAAGAGATGGATGTAGTACTTAGCAGTAAAGATCCTATCACACATTATTGTGATAATAGTTCAGTGGTGGCACTTGAAAAAGCACCAAGGTCACATCAGCGGACAAAGCACATACTTCAGAAGTATCGTCTCATGAGGGATTTTTTTCAGAGAGGTGAAGTTGGAGTGAGCAGTATTTCCATGGAAGAAAACATGGAAGACCCCTTGACTAAAGCCTCGACTCAACAGAAAAATGATCATCATGTGAGGTCTAGCAGACTAAAAGTCCTAGGTAGTTGGCTCTAGTCCAAGTAGGAGTTTGTCAGAGTTGGTTTCCTAAGAACAAACCATTAGAACTTGGATTACATGAATTTACACTGATTATATATTGTTCATTGTTCTGCATGACTATAATATAATAATGTCTTGAAATATTTGTTGCATTAATATGGTCATGGAATATCCCTTCTATGATGAGAACCGTAAAATTCTATTAAATATTCATAAATAAAGTTCTACGGTTGGATGACATACTATTATTGGACACATAGTATAAAAACCATCATGTTTGAGTTCTCGTAAGAAGGCGAGACTCTCTCTCATGGAGTTCGCACTGGGTAATCTCCAAAATGGGAGATTATGAGAATAGACCCACCAGTAGTAATTCTGCATATCTTGGTGTC
This sequence comes from Viscum album, assembly GCA_963277665.1. Classification (NCBI taxonomy): domain Eukaryota; kingdom Viridiplantae; phylum Streptophyta; class Magnoliopsida; order Santalales; family Viscaceae; genus Viscum; species Viscum album. The sequence continues at coordinate 73,190,863 of OY728166.1, read as the reverse complement.
ATCAAAAATTTCTATCTACGAGCATGTGTAATGGTCCTTAGATGGGAAGATTACCATTAACTCATGTCATAAATCGCGTACTTATATTTGCTAACGAAAACCATCATGTAGACATTTGGTGGGAAGTAGGGTATGTTGGGTGCATCACGAATGACATGTTGTTAATGGATATGTCTAAGAAGGATTTTGTCCCTTCTATATTTATGGAAGCATATATCTCGGGCGCTTTGATTGAAATAGAACTGTCGCCCAAATTCCATGGCCATGGTGTAATGACGAGTTTATTTCTAGAAGTCAACGAATGATAGATCAAGCATATAGGTTTATGACACTTCCATGAAACCTGCTTGATGAGATATTGAGATAAAAGGATTAAATTACATAGCAAGCATTCATATGAGGTGACACATCAATGTGGAATCAACTTCTTTCTCTTGGGTGCATTTGTAAAGACACGTAAATTTCAAGGAATTTTTTTTTCTTAATTTTCTTTGTAATTTTACAAGAATTCAGTTTCTGACGGAACCTTATTCCGAGGCCCGGTGTGCCCGGAATTACTTTCCGAAGTTTGGCTCAGGTACGTTCAGTGAATGGATGAGCGGGTTTTTCTAACATTTGAACTGGTGCTCGGAATTGAATTCTGAGGGCACCGATGGAATCGCAATGCCGATATTTGCATAGAAACTCCTCTTCCAGAGTTGTGTTTGCTCGGTTTTGGTTTTTAATTTTTGGGTTTTATGTTATGAAATAAAATAAAGTTGTGCGACAATTTTATTTTTATTTCACTTAAAGCCGCTTAAAGTCCACTTTAAGCTGCTTAAGCTCAATTGAAACGGATTGGGTGCAATCCAAAATATCCTACCCACTTGGTAGGATATTTGTGAGGTGGGCCCGCACGAGCCCCACCGTTTCTTTTCCCCTAAGTAACGCACCCGCGAAAACCCGTTTTTATGAAAGTCAACTGACGTGTTTTTTTAAATTCTTAACGCACCAATTAATTGGGTGGTTAACTTTGTTAAATTAATTCTATGAATTAATTTAATCGTTTCTTAACCTGTTAAAATCCATTGGCGTAATAATAAAATGAGACCAACACACCACTTCTTGAGGATTTCTCATTGAGATGTTTTTGACAGAATTTTGTGCCTTCATCCTCCTTCGCAAAGAACGCGAATAATGCGAAGAACGCGAAGAACGCCGTCACCCTCAGAAATTGACGATGCTTCATCCGAGACATTCTTCCCCGCCACGATCTCTGATCACCAACTGCTTGAGGTAGGAGATTTCGGGTTTCTTTTAAATCTTCCTTGGGGTTTATAAAAACACATGGATTTAATCGATATAATTAAATCTTTTGTTTCTTGGTCCTAAGATTTTGTTGACGCAACACCGGATACCGCGACAACGCGACGATCCCCTCCTTCTGCGATGATCAATTCCACGAAGAACATGCGTGCGATGACTTGACGAGGTAGGGGTTTTATTGGGAATGATTTTACTCCGTGGATGTTTCCGTTCAAAACAAAGAACCCGGTTTCATAAGAACAATTTTTAATTTATTAAAATTGTTATTTGTCATGTTTTCTATGTATTGATTATTTCTCCCGACTGTTATCATCTAACGCGGAGGGTGCGGGCGAAACAAACACGGCCCAACAACCCTCTGCAGTTCTTTTTTGATGCGCGGATTGGCGGATGATGACAAAACATGCCGCAAGGATGATCCGTTGTTTCCGAAGTGTAGAACGGGACCCGGGAGGAGCTTCGGCGCAGATGGGAAGGAAATAGGACCACCGGAGCAACTATGGGGGCCCGTGGAAGCCACCGGTGGTGAGGGGCACCGGCGCGGCGGTGCCGGCGGCAGGAGGCGGCGGCGCCCTGGCGCGCCGCCAGACAGTGCCGCCGCGGCTGAAGCCGCAGCGGCGGCGGCGACACCGGCAGACCTGCAGCCGTGCGGGTCCAGCGCACACGGGACGCGACATTGCCGCGTCCGCTGACCGCAGGGCGGCCCACCGCGGGGGCCGCAGTTTTGTCAAGTGGGGGCAACGCGCCCCCCGCATCGCTCAGCCGCTCGGCCGAGCCGAGCCGGGCCGGTCGGCCGGGTCGGGCCACACCCTGGCCGGGCCGGACCGGGTCCAGCCGGGTCAGACCCAGGTCGGGTCGACCCGGTTCGGGCCGACCTAGGGGCGGTCGGGCAAGGTCGGTCCGGGCCTAGACCCCCCGTTTCCAGACCTTTCCGGACTTTTCTCTTAACTTGAGATATGGACCTCGTATTGATGAGCCATCAGTGGAAACGTGATCCTTGGTTTGAGATGGTCATTTTGGTATATTACACTCAAGGTTTCGGAATATTTTGGGTTCGGCCGGGTTGGTTCGTACACGAAACCAACCGAGCCCTCAGAGTAGAAAAGCTCATATCTTGAGCTCCGGACGTCCGATTGACGTGCCGTCGACTTTGGTGGATTCCTATAAGTGAGGTGGATCTTTTGACATACTCTGCCCAAGGTTTAGACGTAGGTGGAGTATGGTCGGTTTGGTTTTGCCTTAAAAATCAACCGGGCCCCTGGGACGAAAAATCCAATAACTCTCAGACCGGGCGTCTGATTGACGTGCCGTCTGCGACGTTGAGTTCCTGTTGACGATATAGAACTTTTGGATACATGAAATCTGGACTTTGTGTCAGCTGATGTATCATCCTCTCGGCTCGTGGAGCGGACACTCCCGAACGAGCTTGCTATGTGCGGGAACCCTAGTGCTGGCTGCGACTCCGACGACGACGACTGTGCAGAGATCCTCAGTGGACTGCGATGACGACTGTGCAGAGATCCTCAGTGGACTGTGACGACTACTGCACTCAGTGATCCTACGTGGATCAGTGCTACAGATCCTGTGTGGATCAGATCCGATGTGGGTTAGCACTCAGCGGTTCTGTGTGAGCCAGCGCCTACAAGTCCTGTGTGGGCCCGATCCTGTGTGGGTCTTTGCGGGGGTTAGTTACCTATTGATCTTGTGTGGGTCTGATCCTGTGTGGGTCATTGCAGGGGTTAGTACCTATCGATCCTTTGTGGGTCCGACGACTTAGATGGATCAGTGATCATCTTTATCATCATTCGAAGAAGTACCTGCGTGAGCTGAATCTTGTGTTACTCTCCTTTGTGGATTGTGTTGAACTATCCTGTGTGGATTTACTGTTTACTCTCCTTTGTGGATTGTGTTGAGATATCCTATGTGGATTACTTTTTCTCTCCTTTGTGCATTTTGTTGTGCTATCCTATGTGAGTATACGTTTTGCTTTCCTGTGTGGACTGGGTTGTGCTTGGGCTCGGATGTTGGAGCCGAACGAGAATTGATGACTTAGGTATATGTATGGGCATACACCTAAGCAGTGTCGGATGTTACTTTGTGATTGCATCTTTCATTTTTGGATTATCCTTTGTGGATTATGGGAGACCTTGGGGGTCTCGGGGTCGCTACTGAGTAGCTTATACTCACCCCTGCACGGGCTATGCCCGCACTACGTTGTGTTGGTTGCAGACGACGGACAGTGCTGTCCGTGGTGGAGGCTTACGGAGCAAGACGGTACCTGGAGGTGGCCCACTGGGTGGGACGTACTCGGAGCGGTCGGCTAGACCCAATGAGCAGTGCAGGCTTTCTGTACCCACCCTTCAGGTGGGATTTCCAGAGCATGGCTCAACGCTGCGGCTTTTCCTTTCAGTTGCTGTTTTTCCCCTTTCAGTTGGGCTTGTATTTCTGGCCCCCTTTACTTTCAGCACAGCTTGTTCCAGTTTTTACTTAGTGTTTCCTTTTTCCGCTTGCTTACTCTGTGGTGCTTGTTTACTTTACAAAGGCAATGCCTTCCCTTTTTACTGGGATTTACGCCTTGGTGCTAGTCGCCAGCCCCTGGCCTATGGAAGGCGGGCTTGGGGTAGTCACGACACGGGCCCCGAGGATGGGTCGTGACAAATTGGTATCAGAGGCGGTCGATTCTACCGCAAACTATGATATTTATTCTATGTGAAGCAATAGTGTTAAGCGTATTGAATGTGGTTATCAGTCCAGGGAGCCCAGTGTTGGTGCGGCGGTCGACGTATCCGTACACCAGGACCCTGACTTCTGATTTCTTAGTTAATGCATGAAAACATTGATTGCATGTCTGTTTCAGGTTTTCATTGTGATTACTTTGTATCAGCTCACCAGGTATACTGTTCTGACTGTGGCGCACCTGTTTGCTTTTCAGGATGGCCCCATGATGGCATCCATCTAGGGTTCCAGGAGTTGTACGTGACGACAGCCCGCCGAGCGACGAGGCCTCGGTACATGGCCCGTTGACAGCAGAGGCACCGGTAGTACCTCTACCCACCGAGCCACCGATGCTTCCAGCACCAGCCGCTGACGATGCACGTCACCTCAGTACACTGCGTGAGTTCCAGCGCCAGCGACCGCCCAGGTTCCGCAGGGAGACAGACCCCCAAGTAGCTGAGGACTGGCTGGAGGCAGTCGTACGAGTTCTCAGGCTAGTGAGGACACCATCAGACCTCATAGTGATCCTCGCGGCGAGCCTACTGCATGCAGCAGTGGGAAGATGGTGGAGCATGATGCTCCAGGTGCACGATGAGGTATCTCTTCTCTGGATGGACTTTGAGAGCCTCTTCTGTTCGGAGTTCGTCCCAGCCACCCTCCGTACGGTGCACATCCAGGAGCTTCTTCAGCTGCGGCAGGGCATCTTGACGGTCGCCCAGTACGCGATGATATTTACCAATCTTTCGTTCTACTCGATAGATATGGTATGTGACCTCTTTTTCCAGGCCCAGACCCTTGAGCAGGGATTGAGACACGAGATCAGGGCATTGCTGATCTCCCTCAGCATTCCGACTCAGGCAGGAGTGCTAGAGCGAGCCCTTCTGATCGAGAGCTTTCCTGCTGAGTCTACTTCAGCAGCGAGACCTACAACGGGGTGGCACGTAGCAGAGACTTCTGCAGCAAGCAGCCGACGGATGACTCATGGGTCCAGGTAGACCAGATGATCTGGCAGACGACCTCAGGACACTGGCTCAGCAGTGCGGGGCACACAGCGCGGAGCAAGTCTTTCAAGAGGCAGGCAGTGCTACGCATGCGGCAGGCAGGGCCACATGGCTCGTGACTGCCCCACCCGTCGTACTGAGGAGTAGTAGACGGTGGAGGGGAAACCCAGGCAGAGGCATAGGGTCGACCGTGGCGGTCCACAGGGAGCAGGCGGGCGAGGCAGGGGAACTGGACGAGCAGCAGGTGGTGGGCGACGCTTTGAGGCTCTGCCACCACCACCACCAGGAGTTCCACCTCGACCACAGGGAGCTGGCGGGCAGAGATAGGCACAGCTCCAGGCAGCGGAGGCCTACGACCACGGCGCACCCATGATGATTCGAGGTACTATTTGTGTCTATTCCACCCTTGATGCAGTTCTTATAGACACAGGAGCGAGTCATTCTTTCATAGCCGCTGCCCTTGTTCAGAGCTCGGAGATTCCGACAGAGCCGTTGGCTCGATCCTTACGGCTAGAGACCCCTACAAGAGAAGAATCGACGATTACGCACTAGTGCCGGCAGTGTGAGCTTACTCTAGGAGGCGAGAGCTTCAGTTGGGATCTTCTTGTAATGGCATTGAGGCCTTACGACGTCATCTTGGTCATGGATTGGTTATCTACAGTTCATGCTTAGATTGACTGTATTAGGCGCAAGGTGCGATGTGTACGCACCGACGGGAGTAGGTTCACCATCACCGGCGATAAGGGAGACTTTGCAACATAGGATGGACTTCCCCAGAGGAGAGGGCAACCAATTACTCATCATTTGGCTAGCCTCATCCTAGGAGCATTTGACCTGTAGAGTCCTAGTTTTCCTGCAGTGGTGGATCAGTACGCGGACGTCTTTCCCGATAACATTCTAGGGCTACCTCCTCACAGAGAGGTATAATTTCATATCGACATGTACCCCGGGACAACCCCAATATTGACTCCATCATATCAGATGTCCCCCGCTGAGCTTCGAGAGGTACGGGTACAGTTGGAGGAATTGCAGGGCAAGGGATTCATCCGACCCAGTGTTTCAGCCTGGGCTTCACCAATATTGTTCGCCAAGAAGGCGGACGGGAGCTTGCGACTTTGTGTCAACTATCGTCACCTGAACCAGGTGACAGTGAGGAACAAGTATCCGCTACCAAGGATTGATGACCTCTTCTATCAGCTCAAGGGAGCATGGTGGTTCTCGAAGATAGGCCTCAGGTCAGGCTATCATCAACACAGAGTTTGGGACGAGGTCGTGCAGTAGACAGCCTTCAGATGTCGGTATAGCCACTATGAGTTCTTGGTTATGCCATTCGGCGTAACCAATTCTCTAGCAGTGTTCAAGGGCCTCACGAACAGGATCTTTCAGCCATACCTTGATTGATTTGTCGTGGTCTTCATCGACGACATTTTGATTTACTCGACGACTGAGGAGGAGCACGCCTACCACTTACGGGTTGTACTAGACAAACTCCGAGAGCACCAGCTTTATGGAAAGCTCTCGAAGTGTCAGTTCTGGATACGTGAGGTCCACTACATGGGACACGTCATCTCTGAGACGGGAGTTGTAGTGGATCCTGCAATGATCGAGGCAGTGCTAGCTTGGGAGGCACCCCAGAGCGTGACGGAGGTGCGACGTTTCTTGGGACTATCTGGATACTATTGGAGATTCTTGCCAGACTTCTCTAGAGTTGCGGCACCACTCTCAGCTTTGACGAAGATGGGGAAACCCTTTGTGTGGTCAGACAGATTTCAGCAGTGCTTCCAGGAGCTGAGACGGAGATTGACCAGTGCCCCTATCTTGAGGTTTCCTAAGGAGGGTGTAGGGTACGTAGTCTACTGTGATGCATCAGGGACCGGACTCGGATGTGTCCTGATGCAGGAGCGGGCAATGATCGCCTATGGAACACGTCAGTTGAGGCTGCATGAGCAGAACTATGCTACCCATGACCTGGAGTTAGCAGCAGTGGTCTTCGCCCTCAAGACATGAAGACGCTATCCGATGGGAGAGCACTTTACCGTCTTTTTTGACCACCAGAGTCTCAGGTACATCATCTCGCAGAATGACCTAAACCTAAGACAGTGGCGATGGCTCATGTTCCTCCAGGACTATGACTTTGAGATAGTCTATACTCCTAAGAAGGGGAACGTAGTAGCTGATTCTCTCAGCAGGAGGATAGGCATTCAGCTACTCGAAGAGGCGATAGAGCAGCTAGCAACTTTACGGATATCCTTCGTGGATAAAGATGGTGCAGCCTTCCTTCAGTCTCTCACAGTCACTCCTCCACTACTACAGTGAGTCAGAGAGGCATAGCCTGGGGACACTAACTGTGAGACGCGGCATCCACAGATATCCTCAGGACATGCACCTGATGGATTCTCCTTTGGAGCAGAGCACGACATCATTTTCAGAGGACGTACCTTAGTACCAGTCTCTTTACGAGTGGAGGTGATGAGAGATTTTCACATTTCTCCTTTGGTGGTACATCCTGGAGTGGCAAAGATGTACCAGGATCTCAGACGACAGCACTGGTGGCCGGGCATGAAGAAGGCTATGGCAGAGTTTGTTTCTCGATGCCTCACCTGCTAGTAGGTGAAGGCAGAGCATCAGGTACCAGCAGGCTTGGTATAGCCCTTGGAGGTCCCGGAGTGGAAGTGTGATGAGATATCAATGGACTTCGTGACTGGACTTCCATGCACTTCCAGAGGTCATGACTCCATTTGGGTGATTGTTGACCGACTCACCAAGTCGGCACACTTCTTACCCATCCAAGAGCAGGGCTTAGTGGAGAGCTTGTGGAGTCTCTACATTCAGGAGATTGTATGGATTCACGATGTGACATCGTCTATCATCTCCGATCAAGATGCTCGCTTTACTTCCCGGCTTTGTAAGGGGTTGCAGGAGGCTTTCGGGACGCAGCTATGTCTGAGTACCGCATTTCAACCTCAGACGGATGGTCAGATGGAGAGGACCATTCAGAATCTCGAGGACATGCTCTGTGCATGTGTCCTCAAACTTGTTCGCAGCTGGGAGGACCAACTCCCTTGGTGGAGTTCGTGTACAAAAACATATACCACTCCACCATCAGGATGGAACCATACGGGTCGTTGTACGGCAGACCTTGTAGATCACCTTTGTGCTGGACAGACCCTGGGGAGTCAACACTTGTGGGACCAGAGATGGTTTGGGCCACGACAGAGAAGGTCCAGGTCATCCAGGAGCGGATGCGGACAGCTCAGAGCCACCAGAAGTCTTATGCTGACAGGAGGCAGAGGCCACTAGAGTTCGAGGATGGAGACCACATCTTCTTGTGTGTCTCACCTCGATGTTGATTACGATGATTTGGATGAGGCGGCAAGTTGTCTCCACGCTTCATCGGACCCTTCTAAGTCCTCAACAAGATTGGCGAGGTGGCTTATCTCCTGGCTCTACCAACTCAGTTGCACAGGTTGCACGATGTATTCCACGTATCTCTGCTGAGAAGATACGTGCATGACCCGACACATATCATTGACTATGGGGAGCTGGACGTTGGTGATGGGGCGACTTTTGCAGAGGTCCCAGTGGAGATCGAGGATCGAAAGGAGCGGGTCCTATGTGGATGATCGATTCCTCTAGTGCGCATAATATGGAAGTACATGAACCTCCAGGAGAGCACTTTGGAGTGGGAGGCTCAGATGCGTGCTCAGTACCAACTATTTTTTCCCTAGTTTATGATGTATCTTTACGAGGACGTAAAGCCTTAAGGTGGGAGTAATGTAAAGACCCGTAAATTTCAAGGAAAGTTTTTTCTTAATTTTCTTTGGCATTTTACAAGAAAGAAGTTTCTCATGGCACCTGATTACGAGGCCCGGTGTGCCCGAAATCACTTTCCAATGTTTGGCTTGGGTACGTTCAGTGAATGGACGAGCGGGTTTTTCTAACTTTTGAACTGGTGCTCGGAATCGAATTCTGAGGCCACCGATGGAATCTCAGCACCGGTATTTGCTTAGAAATTCCTCTTCCGGAGTTTCGTTTTCTCGGTTGTGGTTTTTAATTTTTCGGTTTTAAGTTATGAAATAAAATAAAGTTGTGCGACAATTTTATTTTTATTTCACTTAAAGTTGCTTAAAGAACACTTTAAGCTGCTTAATCTCAGTTGAAATGGATAGGGTTCAATCCAAAATATCCTACCCACTTGGTAGGATATTTGTGAGGTGGGGCCCGCACGAGCCCCACCGTTTCTTTTCCCCTAAGTAACGCACCCGCGAAAACCCGTTTTTATGAAAGTCAACTGACGCATTTTCTTAAATTCTTAACGCACCAATTAATTGGGCGGTAAACTCCGTTAAGTTAATTCTATGAATTAATTTAATCGATTCTTAACCTGTTACAATCCATTGGCGTAATAATAAAATAACACCAACACACGACTTCTTGAGGATTGCTCGTTGAGAGGTTTTTGACAAAATTTTGTTCCTTCATCCTCCTTCGCGAAGAACGCGAAGAACGCGAAGAACACGAAGAACGCCGTCCCCTCGGAGATTGACGACGCTTCATACAAGACGTACTTCCCTGCCACGATCTCTGATCACGAACTGCTTGAGGTAGGAGATTTCGGGTTTCTTTTAAACTTTCATAGTGTTTTATAACAACACATGGATTTAATCGATATAATTAAATCTGTTGTTTCTTGGTGCTCGAAATTCATCGACGCAATGCCGGATACTGCGACGATGCGACGATCCCCTACTTCCGCGACGATCAATTCCGCAAAGGACGCCCATGAGACCACTTGATGAGGTAGGGGTTTTATTGGGAATGATTTTACTCTGTTGATGTTTCCGTTCAAAATAAAGAACCCGGTTTCATAAGAACAATTTTTAATTTATTAAAATTGTTATTTGTTATGTTTTCTATGAATTGATTATCTCTCCCGACTGTTATCATCTAATGCGGTGGGTGCGAGCCAAACAAACACGGCCTGAAAACCCTCCGCAGTTCTTTGTTGATGTGTGGATTGGTGGGCGACGACAAAACATGCTGCAGGGACGATCCGTTGTTTCCGCAGTGATGAACGGGACCCGAGAGGAGCTTCGGCGCAGACGGGAAAGAAATCGGACCACCGGAGCAACTCCAGCTGCCCGCGGAAGCCACCGGCGGCGGCGCCCCAGCGCGCCGCCAAACAGGGCCGCCGCGGCTGAAGCCGCGGCGGCGGCGGTGCCAGCGGACACGCGGACGCGCGGGTCCGGCGCACCTGGGAGGTGGCATTGCCGCGTCCGCTGACCGCAGGGTGGCCCCCCCGCGGGGGTCGCGGTGTTGTCACGCGGGGGCAGCGCGCCCCCCGCGTCGCTCGGCCGCTCGGCCGAGCCGGTCGGCCAGGCCTGGCCGCGCCCCGCCCGGGCCTGACCGGGTCTAGCCGGGTCGGGTCGCCCCGGTTCAGGCCGACCCAGGGGGGTCGGGCCGGTCGGTCCGGGCCCAGACCCCCCGTTTCCGGACCTTTCCGGACTTTTGCTCTTAACATGAGCTACAGACCTCCGATTGATGCGCCGTCAGTGGCAACGCGATCCTTGGATCGAGACGGTCATTTCAGTATATTACGATCAAAGTTTCTGAATACTTTGGGTTCGGCCGGGTTGGTTCATACACGAAACCAACTGGGCCCTCGAATTAGAAAAGCTCATATCTTGAGCTCCGGACGTCCGATTGACGTGTCGTCGACATTGGTGGATTCCTCTAAGTGAGGAAGATCTTTTGGAATACTCTGCCTGAGGTTTGGACAGAGGTCGAGTACGGTCGGGTTGGTTTTTCCTTGAAAACCAACTGGGCCCCTGGGACGAAAAAGCCAATAACTCTCAGACCGGGCGTCCGATTAACGCGCCGTCTGCGACGTTGTGTTCCTGTTGACGATACAAAACTTTTGGATACATCGACTCTAGAATTTGTGTCAGGTGATGTATCAGCCTCTCGGCTCGTGTAGCGGACTCTCCTGAACGAGTTTGCTGTGTACGGGAACCCTAGTGCTGGCTGCGTCTCCGACGACGACGACTGTGCAGAGATCCTCAGTGGACTGTGATGAAGACTGTGCAGAGATCCTCAGTGGACTGCGACGACTACAACACTCAGCGATCCTACAAGGATCAGTGCTACAAATCCTGTTTTGATCCGATCTTGTGTGGGTCAGCGCTCAGCGGTTCTGTGTGAGCCAGCGCCTACAGGTCCTGTGTGGGACCGATCCTATGTGGGTCGTTGAGGGGGTTAGTTACCTATTGATCCTGTGTGGGTCTGATCCTGTGTGGGTCATTGCAGGGGTTAGTTCCTATCAATCATTTGTGGGTCCGACGACTTAGATGGATCAGTGATCATCTTTATCGTCATTCGAAGAAGTACCTGTGTGAGATGAATCTTGTGTTACTCTCCTTTGTGGATTGTGTTGAACTATCCTGTGTGGATTTACTGTTTACTCTCCTTTGTGGATTGTGTTGAGATATCCTATGTGGACTACTATTGCTCTCCTTCGTGGATTGTGTTGTGCTATCCTGTGTGAGTATACGTTTTTCTTTCTTGTGTGGACTGGGTTGGGCTTGGGCTCGGATGTTGGATCTAAACGGGAATTTATGACTTAGGTATATGAATGGGTATACACCTAAGCAGTGTCGGATGTTACTTCGTGATTGCATTTTTCCTTTGTGGTTTATCCTTTGTGGATTCTGGGAGACCTTCGGGGGTCTTGGGCTCCCTACTTAGTAGCTTATACTCACCCCTGCACGGGCTATGCCCGCACTACATTGTGTTGGTTGCAGACGATGGACAACACTGATCGTGGTGGAGGCATGCGGAGCAGGACAGTACCTGGAGGTGGACCACTGGGCGGGACGTACTCGGAGCGGTTGGCTGGACCCGAGGAGCAGTGGAGCCATTCTGTACCCACCCTTCAGGTGGGAGTTCCAGAGGACGGCTCGACGCTACGGCTTTTCCTTTCAGTTGCTGTTTTTCCCCATTCAATTGTACTTTACAGTTGGTCTTGTATTTCCGCCCCCTTTACTTTTAACACAGCTTGTTCGAGTTTTTACTTAGTGTTTACTTTTTCCGCTTGCTTACTCTGTGGTGCTTGTTTACTTTACAAAGGTAATGCCTTCCCTTTTTACTGGGATTTACGCCTTGGTGCTAGTCGCCAGCCCCTAGCCTATGGAAGGCGGGCTTCGGGTAGTCACAGCACGGGCCCCGAGGACAGGTCATGACAGCCTTGACCTGTTTCTAGATAGTAATCTTGGACTTTAGGCACGCCCGCCTAATGCCAACGAGAAATAGGCCTAGAGGGTCACACTCTATGTGTATCCAAGTATCTCATGTAGAATAAAGATTATTCCCATACATTATTTAATAATTATTCAAGGAAGTCTAAATTGTTTTTATTTTGGACGAAGAATAAAATGAAAACAAGTACATGTCGTGTATTAATGATTACAGGCTGTGTAGTTTTATGAAAAACATGTACACACCATGTATTAATAAATACACACCGAGTAGTTTTTCCAGTCAGGATTTTGAGGGTATAATATTGTTATATTAAATGATATTTATTATAATCAGAACGGGCACATGTCAAGGAATTAATAATTCGACATGGGGGGTTTCAATAAGATTTAATGAAATAAATAAAACACGTAACGTGTTTATTTATTGTCATAACTCTATAGCCTCAAAACTGATTATAAATATCCTCACAACCACAACAATATTCCCAAATCATTGTGCACAAAAATTCTGGACAATTATTTCAAGGATGAAAGAACTTATTCCTCCATGAACTCTCTAAAGATCGAGAGAGATCCTCTTCGATCAGATTAAGACGATCTAAGGCGGACAATGCAAGCAAAGGTTTCTCCATGCTAGCACCCGAGACTCCTTTGGCGACATCCAGAAATATGAGGTGTATGTGTGGATCACCCCTAGAGGAAGTCTACATTTGGTTTATGCGATGCAAATATGAATCATATCAGAAAGTGATAAATAATATCAACTAAGAACGAACACCCAAAAGGTACTTCTTGTCAATTAATTAAATTAATTATAATCAACCTCTGATGAACCACTTTTGTGGTTCTGGGACCCTTCTTATTCGTTGTATATTTATGTGAATCGATCCATGGAGACTGTCATTTATCGTCATATTGATCCCAGATTAATCATTACTAATGATAAAAATCCAAGTGGGAACATCAACCCATGAGATTCCGCTACACCTGGAACCTCAAAACCCACATTGGAAGGTAAACTATGGTCCTATGGGTCATTATATAACATCTATAGAATAATAATAATTACATATTTATTATATTTCAACAAAAAATTTACTTTTAAAACCAATAATTAAATATTTTTATAAAACATAACCAACATTACAATCATTGAGATGGTAGACCATACATATGCATGAGTAATATTCCCATTTTCAATAATTGTTATGGAAAAAAGTTAGGTAAAATTAATCTTTATAGAATTATAATTATATAATAAATAACATATTAATTAATCATATATACTTTTGTTTAATATTCTAGTTATTTTTAAGGAATCACATTGTGTCGAGGTGGAGGTATTCCACATATCCACGAACGACGTTATTACTTCTTAAGTGTGTGAAAGTGTACTAAAGAAAATGATATATAATATTTTTCAAGAAAGGTAATTGTTAAATGAATATAATATATATGTTTTTTATTTTTAATATATTTAATTAAAACATACTTTATAAATTCTATGTATCATGTGAATGAATCAAAACACCTTTAAGAGGTGGTAGCCCAAACTTCCACAAATAGTGTTATCGTGTGTATACAAAATAGAAAGAAGAAAGGAATGTTATATAAAAAAATTAATGAAGTATGAAGACATTATAAATTTAATATATATCATATATAAATATATTTATCTTCAAAAATCCCAACCATGAATGTTGGTAATGGAAAAAATGAACTATCATCCATTCCCGAGGCGGCAGATCACCGTACAAGAACAATAAGTTCATTTCCCATTAGATGGAAGTGTGGGTAAGTGTATGTCAAATAATTAGAAAATGAATATATCGGTATATTAGTTATACTAAATTTATTATGTAATAATGTAATAATAATATTTTAGCAGGTGTATAAAGAAAATAAAATAAAAGATCATGAAGAAGGGTGTTACCTATTATTTGGGTAACTCCTTTTGGTTTGAAACAAATGGATCCCTTGGATGGATTTATGAAAAAAATAGAGGATTGTTGGATGAAGTGATATATTTTTAAGATCTATTTTGGTATATATTGGCCAATAAAATGTTTTTTGATAGGTGTGAGGATGTGGGAGTGGGCACGGGTGGTTCCTTTTTATAGGGGAGGAGGAGTGCACTTGTAATTTTATGGAAATGGGAATTCCAACCACATTTTTCCCATATCATATAAATTCCAAAATAGTTAAAATTTGGGACAAGTTAGTATAGTATCTAAATAAGGAAATAAAATGTTTTTTGGAAATGTTTTTTGTTCATTTTATCCCTTATGATTAAGGTTTAGTCCCTTGTTAAGCTTAATTTCACCTTAATCATTGTAATTAATTTAATTTACTTTTTGTAGATTTTTATGTAAAAAACTAACATGAAATTATTATAAATTATAAATTATTTTTATTAAAAATATTTATTCTATATTTTAAAATATAATTATAGAGGTGGCATAAAATAATTTAAATTTAATCCGGTAGAGGGGATGACAATGGAGGTTTTAAAAGTGAGAATGTTCAAAAGTTTGCCAAATTTTTATATACAATTTCAATGTGAATATTATTTAAATGAAATAATTTGGATTAAATTATATAAAAAATATATAATTAAAATTTAAAACAAATAATAATTATAATTTAACATTGAAAATAAATGAGACAAAAAAGCAGATTTGAGTTAAAATTTGACATTTTTCACTAGTCATCAAAAAATAAATCTTCACTATAAAATAAAAAAATTAACCCTAACCATATTTTTATTCTATGATTGAAAATATTTTTTTTATTTATATATATAAGATTTATAATATTTCCAAAAATTGGATTTAAAATATGTTCTCCAAAAAAGGCAGAAAATATGACTTTATAAAAATATTGATTTTTATTCAAAATATACGGTCTATTCAGGGTTATAAAATATATTATTTGAACATAAAAAATATTTTATTGAATATAAAATATATATATATATATTAAATGAATATAATTCAATAATTTTATTTATTTTAATTTTTTTAGTATAAAATAGCTTTACGGTCATTAAAATAGCTTTTTGTAAAAACATTCCCTTTATATTAAATTGCTTCCTATATTCATTTATAATTAATTTGTAACCAATTAAATGGTTTTTTATTTTTCTAACCCATATATATTTATTTTTTAGTTAATAATATTTATAACCACTAATTTAATTGCTAGGTTAATTCTTATTATATTAAATAATAATATTTTAATAATATATGTTTTTTTGGTAAAACTCGGTCTTGCGTGTAATGTATGATTTCAAAGAAATTTGTTGTTGTGTGCAACATAAGTTAACTCAATGATGTGTTCATTGAAAGTTATCAAATATATTAAATTTATTTTAAATAGAAAATATATTATAAATTCAGAATATATTATATTCCTTTAGGTTGGTGGTGTTTCATGTCATACACACTATTGAATACAATGTTCTTTAGATTTTTGGGGAATGAAATTCTTCCCACCTTAATTAAATTTCTTCATCTCAATTTATAGTCAATCTTGGTGATAGATTGTTTGATATTTACTATGTTTAAAATAGGACATCATGAGAAGTGTTCATATTAAATCCACTAGAAATTATAGAATGGGGAATAAAAATTTCTCAAGGGATAACATATAATTGGGTCTCTTAGTTAGAGAACATTATGGGAAAGTAGAGATACATACATAGAGGAAAAACATAAATATTTATAGGTATAGATTTATAAAATCAATCACAGAAAAGTTAACAATCGATGGAATGATGAAGACCTCAAATCAATTAATCTACAATGATTTAGATATATATATATGTTCAACAATATGTAATGTATTAGGATACCATTTTTCTTTTAGGTTTATTTTCCTAATGTTGAAGAATACATTCATTGACAAAGAATTTTCTTACTCAATACATTTCATTTTCATATGAAAATTTTAATATTTTGGTTCTACTTTGATGAAATTCTGGTTCTTCCCTTCAAGAAATTAACATCGAAAAATTTAATATAATCCCTAAAGCACTAAAATAAACATTTAACAGATCATAAGGCCCATAAAAAATTGTGAAAAGTATAAATATTTATCTCTAAATATTCTCCAAAATTAGAATGGTTAATCTATTAATCTATAAACATAAAAAGAAACATTAATGGTTCTTCATTAATATGTATTCGTTAAAATTGTTTCACTAATACAATGAAATATTAACCAAGACATTGTGTTGGTCAGTGGTAAGCGCGAAACCCTTATTTTCATTTGGTCATGGGTTTATGCCCCATGGGATTTTAATACTTGAAGGGTTTTCTTTCTGCATACAGGTTATCATTTTCTAAAACTATATTGATATAACATCTAAAATAAATATAATGAAAATCCTTGAAATAAGGTTAATCATGAAATAGATTTTTGACTAAGACTTTCAATAAAACCCCAATACATAATTACTTCATCCACATATTTCCACTTATATCCTTCCTTGGCCTAGAGTTTATCCTCTAGTAGAGGTAATTGTCTTGATTAATGATCTGGTTCCCCACATTTGTGGCAATGAACTACAAATCGATCCTCAGGATGAGTTTTATTTATTTCTATCATAATGTTCATTTCTCCTTGACAATTATTTTCCACATATCCTTCCTTCCCACAAATAAAGAAATTCCCCATTCTATTTAGAAACATTCCTTGGTTTATCCTTCAACATTTCTTACATGTGGGAAATCTAGCCTTCTGCTCTCCATGGTCGTCACCACTTGATCTCTTAAGAAACTCCACCCTTCTTTTCCTTGGTGAGGTTGAGAGTTGGTTAAAATATATGTTGTTAATCATATTTCATGAAAAATGATTACGAATAAACCCTATATTTTCCATCCTATCAATAACACATTTGGGTTCTCATTGTCACTAACTTAACCATCATGTTTAATTTTAACATGACTCATTTAGTTACTAGACATTGAATAAAACCAAAAAGCATAGCGTGAGTAACAATAGTCATAAAAATTTATAATTATTTATAGGATATATAAATTACAAAAAATAATATTCAATTCAAAACAGCTTATGTTTCACCAAGGTTATACATTGTCAAAATTCATTATAATGTTTTTAATGAAAATGTGAATTTTTATATCAATATCCCCATAGGAGTGTCAAACCAGGTGCGTATTAAGGCCTACTATCATTTACTAGGTTATGCAAAGTTAGTTCCGACACATCTTTTCAGAGTTGTTACACCTAGGTACATCTGTACTATAACCAATTCCACTTTTAGTATCCAGACATAGTTGTTTTTCTAAAAAGAGCCACATAATTTATACTTTACTGAAATTATAGGGTGTTCTTCTATACTTATCCAAAAATTATATATTAGGTTTATGTTCTATAATCTATTTTTCTAGAAAATAGTTGCCATGTTTGCTAATAAAATTATTTTGATTCAAAATTTAGAGACCCGACCAAAGCTATCCTGAAGACAGTGTCTTGTACCATAACAATGGCACTATTACAAATAATCAAATCTTGATAGATAAATTTTTTTATTAGTCTTGGTAAACTAGATACATACATGACTCTTATATTATAAATTAATACAATTATTAAAAAATATTTTTTACTTTCAACGGTAATAACAGTATTTAAACTACTATATTCTTATATATCTTTCATAGTGTGATTCTTTGATTCCTATGGAAATGAATGAAAATAAGGGTGAGATCAAATGCTTAGTAATGGTAAAGTATAGTAGAAACAATAATGAATCAATCATAATAATAATTGTGTCACAATAAATTCTATCCAACGATACCCCTCCTACGACGGAAAGGATGAAATGGAGATAATGACTCCTTGTGCCCTACCTCTAGTAGGCCTCAGAATGGCGACTAGAACCAAGGGTACACTGATATCACATTATGGGAGGCATTACCCTTTATAAGAAAAAAATATTAGGAGATAGGATGAATCAACTGCAAAAAACTACATGGAATATATAAAATTAATCCAAACCATCCTGTAATGAAAGTATATGTCCATAATAATACATATATAAGGATCCAAATGAAAGAAAAAAAGATTAAAAGCTAAGACAGTCACACAACAACAACTCCAATGTTATGAACTAGAGATGGAAATCACAGTCGACAATGTTCTCCTAGAAACATGAAAACCTTTTTAATATACGTAGGGTGAGAATAAAAGTATACTGAGAAAGAAAAATCCAATATCCTTCATGAACAAGTGGGAGAAGCATACTATTTCTCCTGTAAAAAACAATAGAAGACAAAAACTCCAATAAAGGAATACCAACCCCCCCAACCTCAAAAAGGAAAACTCACCAAATAATTCAATTCATGTAAGGTAAAATAATATCCACATTGATGATAGGGTACCTCGCCCCACTTCCCACAAGTTAACATCACATCCCTGATGATGAACATCCTGATTCTACCATGCTCTTCCACAAGCCCCACAACCCAATCTACTCTTACCCACCTGGTCCTCATAGTTTGTCCCACAACCTAGGAAAACAAATCTCACCATATTCTACTCAAAAACACCTTGGTCACAAACACATCACATCCCACCCACAACCACATGGGCCCCAAACCATATCTTCATTCTGAAGAAAACTAGTAAAACATGATATCATTCCAAAGACACCTAAGAAATCACACCTCAACGAAAAAAACCTAGGCCTCACAACCACCCCACAACCTTCCCAAAGAGTCTTGGTCTACTAATGCATAGAAGATAGAGTAGGGAAGATCCAATAACTATCCATCTATCCTCTCACTAGGATGTTGAGAAACATATCCACCTCCATAAAATTGGGGTATTCGACACAAAGTGCTCAACTAGGGTGGGGTGCGTATAGAAATCACATGGAACTACAAATCTATTTGTATAGGTATCAAACACTCAGACCCACCTATGGGTTTCAAACAATAAACATCCCACCAAACTTACATCTTCCCACTTTTTTGCTACATATAAATTCACAACACCACACAACAAGCCGCAAAACCCATTTCAATTTTCAATTGAGTTTGATTATACATATAAATTAACCAGTAAATCAATACAACCAATAATAAATTTCCTCATTAATCATTTCCATTTGAAGTCATTAACATGCATTATTAATCACATTAAAAAAGGGTGGATATAATAGAACCAACGACACAACATAATCACAACACCGTACAAGTAGATCACATACTACAAGTCACATTACACTCTTTATCCATATTCATTCACTTAACAGATGTAACAAATATAAAATGATCCCATATTAACAACACATTAGTTAAGTAAATTATAACCAGTTATCATTAATTAATTAGATATGAAAATTCGTTATTCCATTTCAAAACAATTTTTCCATATTCTTCTAAAAAAGGTATCCCATTTTTAGTTACATACTTTCCAAGAAACTATAATAAATTTACATGATACAATAACCAACAAACCGAAAGTAACGTAGCAAAAAAACCATTAATCTCTTTCCAGTAAACCCATATTATTAACAATTCACAAACACATACCCTTTTTTATTTCCCTATTGTATATCCATACCACACCCACCTTTGCAGCCTCCTTGCACTATTATATCATAAAAACCATCACATCCCCACTACAAAACCAAATCTCATCCACTTCCCCCACACACATCAGAACACATCCATATTACATCCCATATCTCACCAGAACCAATCCACATCGCTCAATCATGTCCATAAATATGATACAAAACAAAACAGAGAAGAAAATACTTTCAAATTTTTCATGGAATCCCTTATTCAATTCCACACTATTTAGGGTGTTATCATAGAACATGGCTGATCCTGGGGCATTGATTTATTTAACTGAATATAGGTGGTTAACCAATTATATATATATATATATATATTTCCATTCAATAGAATATGATGAAAATGAATGAAAAACCATCACAAATTCACATATTAAGGCCTCCAATGACTATGATTTTCAGTAGGCATAGAGCCCAAATAATTTAGAATATCAAATAATAACAAAGAAGAACATATATCACTTTTACCACCACCCATATTGATCATAAAAAAATTAAATTATCTTCATTAATTTAGTATTATATTTTCTTTACAAGGATACATTCACACACTCACGCCACATGATATAAAAATAAAACATAGATGAAGGGATCCCTACCTAGAAGATGAAGCGATCAGTACTTCCTGGTTGCACCAAAACAGGGGGTGCACATGTAGCAGGGAAACATCAAGGGAACACTATCTGAGGATTGTAGTTTGATCACGTGACTCCAACCATAGGATGAAATCTAGGTGTCCAATACTATGGAAAATAAGAAGGAAGAACAAGGGAAGAAGGCATCTCAACCCATTGGAAAACCTAAACAAAGCAGTGGTTTAAGATATAGTTTAGATTTTCCATTAAAGGAGGATTTGGTCATGATCACACGTTTTGACTGATTAAGGTAACCCATAACCATAATAAAAATTAAATTGGAGTTATGGGATTTGAATATACCTTAAATAAATTATAACAAGGATTTGAATGTGTTTTATCTCAAGGAAACTTCAAAGGGGCGAAACTATAGGAAGCTAGAAACACTATAC
Organism: Viscum album; assembly: GCA_963277665.1. Taxonomy (NCBI): domain Eukaryota; kingdom Viridiplantae; phylum Streptophyta; class Magnoliopsida; order Santalales; family Viscaceae; genus Viscum; species Viscum album. The sequence goes on along the minus strand of OY728166.1, from coordinate 73,169,956 downwards.
ACCTAAAGACCTGAAACTTTTGTAGCACCTACCGATAGACGACCCACCGAAATGACCTATAAATCCAATCTACTGATGTGAGTCACTAACACGAGTCACCAACACATGTCACATATGCGACTCACAAATGTGACCTATCAACACGACCTACCGACAGATGACCTCCTCCAACTTAATATTTTTTTATTAATAAAAGACATTTTAGGGAAAAATATACAACCATTGTACATCAAAAAAACCACAATGAGAAAAAAGAGATAACAAAATGATTAAAGACCAAAATGATATTAGATGAATCTGAAACTCTATAAATCTTCTAGTGTAGCGAGCTAACCTGGGTTTCTTGGTCTTCTCTGATTAGCTCTTCAAAGTGAGTGAGAGTCTTTTCCATTGTCTGAATAAATTCCTCAGTGTTGTTTTTCGTTTGGTTGAATCCACGGGCCAATATGAGGTGTTGTTTGGCTATACACACTTCTTTCTCCTTATTAGCATCAAATTTCAACCGATTATCATAAATTCTTTTGATCTCTTCTTCTGAGACATTAAGTCGGAGACTAGTTTCAATCATTTCATCCTTGGAGTGAAAGATAAGTTTCAAGAACTGCCCATCTTCATCTTCCATATTTATTAAATTCCTTCTCGATTCTTCAATTTTACCTTTATAAACATCATTACCTTCCTTTTTTCTACCATTATTGGCTGCCCAAGTCTCCATTAGTTTTGGAAAGTGTGAGTATTCCTTGTGTCCCTTTGGTTTTTCCCATGAACCATAATGCACTTCCTCGAGTCATGCATAACTTTATCCCCTTATTCATTCTAGGTCCATGGGGTCCTTTCCCCTGAATTTGGTCCAAGCTATCCACTGAGAGGTGAATGAAACTATCATCATCAGAAGACTCCACCTCGTGAGATACTAGTGGATTATGGACATCCAGACCAAGAAAAAGGTTCCCCAACGCTATTAACGATCCTGCATTGTTGGCCAATTATATACTCAGAGAGACCTTAACTGATTTATTCACCAAACCAGATCGCTTCTTCCTATACCCATTCTTCCCAAGACCTACGGGATTGGTTCCGATGATGTTTGGGTCTTGGGGTCTCCAGACATTCTCACCATCTAGCCTTCCCTATTGACTTTGAGATCCGGTTGTAGCTGACATGAAGGATTTTCCCTACAACAAATCATGTCCAGCGGGATGTTCATATCCTCTTCCCATAAACTGAGGTTGTAGGTTCATGTACTCCCATCCCCGAGCCCCGGGACTTTTCACTTCACCCACAGGCAAGCTCAAAACTATAGGTTCATCCAAGGTTGTCTCATGAATTCCCAAGTCCTTGTTTAGATGGTAAAACACATCGAAAACCTGTGACTCATCCTCCTTTGTCTTCACACGTTCCACACCCAGTGGAGGGGCCAAGGGATAATGAGCATCCTTAACACTGCCCTCCGCACCTGAAAGATGACCTACTGAAAGATGTCCTCCCAAAAGATGACCTACCGAAAAATCACCTACCGATCTAGAAACACTATACACATATCTAATGATGAACTGCCAATAGATGACCTACCAATGAAATTGTTCACATCCTAGAAACACTATACATAGAACTACAAATTTTGAAAACTATTGGGAATAAGTCACCTTGACCCCCCCAAAACACCTTAAACTCCATATTTTCAAAAATTAATGGACTAGAGAGGTCTATGACATTACATTAGATACCTACAAACTATTCTCACCCTCTAGAATTAAAAAACAAACATAGAAGTGAAAAAAGTGTCCGAATAACCATCCAATGAGATACCTCTTAAAGATCGCGATATATTTGTAACATAACATTCACATAAAACATACCATCAGGTAATATACCATTAAAACAAATACAAAGTCACATAGATAGGTATAAAAAGTATATTACATAATGCATAACAATATAACAAACATAAGAACACCATGTAAAGGAGCACATTCAAAACAAATTCTTAATATTATTTCCAATAGAATTTAATGTTTCAAAACATATAAATCATATTTATACTGTTTATATCAACAAATTAACAAAATATTTCCATTAAACATAAATATATATATGTATTTTACTCAATTTTTTAAGCATAAAAAAAATTTAAATTTAAAACATTTAAAACATTTCATGCTTAACGAATCATGAAAGAATAGAATACTATGCTTGAGTAACAATTTTATTACTTTCTAGACATGTATCTTACCATTTTATTTCAAAGAATTTTATGTTTGAAAGAATTACTATTAAATCATTTCCATGAATATGAAAAAAAATTAGTAGGCTAATAAAACCACTTTGATTAAAAACCAATTTTTGAATCAGTTTTGTTGCATGGAATTTATCAAAATAATCTATGAAAAAAAATTCAACAAATTTTGTAAAACCACCTTTCTTGAACATCCTTCCCAAGGCCAATTAAATAAATTTTAAGGGTTTATGTTTTCACAAAATACACAATGTTCTACTAATATAACTCTATCATGCTCTATACCAAGTCAAAGTTAATAAAATGTTTAGAAAACAATAATTAAAAAATGGCATGCATCACAATTATGACATGAGATTTGAACTTACCAGCTTATCCAAGTTTTAAATTTTTCTACTTTTAAAAAAAAATTAATTACCCTGAATATACTTGTGTGGAAATTGAAAGGGGTTCTACATTTCAAATTTCTATTATTGTCACAATTTCATTTCATTACATCCATGAGATTCAAATAGTGTTCCTCCACTAATATGAGAAATTATTTTAATATAGAAAAAGATACCAGAAGCATGTAAATAAAAGTAACCCATCCACCACATCATGATATTGTCTACTTTGCATGGTACTAACTTTTAAAACATGTTGTAATATAACATATCTTGTTGAGAGGAAAGGGTTTCCTTCACTTCATATGTTTGAGGTCATATTAATCACTATCAATATAAGATCAAACACAATAATCCCAACCAAAAAAGTAGTTTCCAAATTTTTCCATCATTTTCATAATAAAAGATTTATTAATGGGAGGAAATAATATCTTTATTTATTTCTTGACCGATAAGAAAAAGGTTTACTTTATTACTGACAATATGTGATTAATCCTTTTTTTGAGAGGTCATGGATTCCATCAACATAATCACAAAATTGAACAACATAACAAAAGTATTCGTAACACAATAGCCAAACATCCTTCCCACTACACAACACCATCAATACATAGAACAACATTCTGCCAAAAACTCCTTTCCAATAAATGCTTACCAAATATTTCACATAACCACATCACCACACTAATTTACTATCCACATAAAAATTCTTTTTTCACATATCCAACTACTCCATATTATCCTCCACATGAACCCAACTAACTATCCCAATTATAATCACACACAAGGACCCAGACACAAAATTGAGAAATCCCCTCTCCCATGTTAAGTCATTATCCTCTCTCAGCGGCACTAACTCACCCTCACAGTGTTAATGATGTCAAGGTATAACACATCTTAGTTAGGGAATTGGTTCCCCCTTTTTGTATAAATGAAGGGTTTTCAACCACATATCACACAAGGAAATTATAGAAAGAACAATACCACATAGGAGAAAAACCTAACAACTTCTATAATTATCTAGCACTTTATATTACTTTATTACATTATTTTTCAAGGGTACTTTCACACAATTTTAATTTTTTTGGGGGAATCAGTTCATTAGCCACATATAAGTGACTATCCTTCAAATAATGTTTTAGTTTAAACATGTAGTAATATCAAGGGTCTCATTATCTACAATGATCCTAGGACATAAATGGTTTCCATCAACTTCTACTTTCAGAAAGGCATAACAACCCATAAATGAAATGATAAATATATAACCATAACAACACTCAACATTCCTAGATTATTTATAGTAAAATATTCTACCTTGAATTTTAAGTAATCCTAAAATGTTTCAATGTTAAAGACCAAACCGTACACATTTTATCCCACACAACATTTTTAATGTCCTTGCACAATACATTTTCGGTTCATATACTATCGTGGAAATAAACTTCCAACTTCATTTGTAAAAAATCTCACTTGTGATATTTTTGTGTCCAATTCAAATAATTCATTATATAAACAACATTCTATCATAATAAAAAAAGATAAACTATCTTTCCAACAACATAATTTGAAATACACATGTTTTATTACTATGTTTCATGATTTATCAAGCTCAAGGTGAATATTCTTTAATAACTTTATTTCTCATAGAAACATGATTTCTATCAACAAGATTAAAATTTCCCTTGTTATATTAATAAATCTCTTTTTTTTCCTATGCTCAAGATAAAAATTATTTAATCATATTTTAGTTCAAGAAAACATGTTTATATATTGAAAAAAGAAAAACATTATTATACTTATATATATAAATGTAATGTATTAAACATTGTACATGCTCAAATCCTTTATACCATAATTTCCATTTATACCATAAAATTATTTCAACTTTGTACATGCTTCCCATGAAAAAATAGTAATGAATTATCATGTTATATAAGTTTGTGTTATTAATTAAATATTATAATATGTGATAAAATAATATGTCTAATAACTTGAAAATTTATAAGTCTCAACAATTTACTACAAGGCGTGCGTAATATTTCCTAATTTTGAAATAAATGCCAAAATAAATTCTATGAATGAATATGATTACAAAATATAGTATCATCAATAATATAAAAATACAATCATTCAAAATAATTAGAAGGTTATTCCGGTAAAGGTTTCCCAATTCCAAGGAATTATCATTAATTAGTATGGAAATTTTTAGGAATTTAAAAATTTAAATGTCTAAATCCAAATTTTATAGTAAGTGAACAACACATTCTTCTAATAAATTAAAAATGTAATGAAAATGAATTTCATATTAACTCACATGGTAACATTAGTACATCTAAGCATGATTTAAAAATAATAATTTATTTTATCATTCCAGAGCGAAATCTACTTCAAGGTAACATGCTTCATAAGGGTTTCCTTAATTTAAAAATCTTATCATAAGAAAAGTACAATAAGAATGCTTCTCTAAAATTTTCAAACATTTGGAAAACTAGATGGCATGATATACATTTATATCAATGGAATTAAAAATCCAATTTATCAAGAACAATGATATAATAGGAGAGGAAACAACACATTCAATCCTTAATAATGTTTCAAACAAAAAATTAAAGCTAGTTAACCATTATATTAATCATTCCCCATGGTTATAAGAATGATTAAACAAATAATTAATGAGTGGTATTAATAATAAAATAATGGGAAAATTCATAAAATCATATATAAAATACCATGATTAATTTAATTAATTTTAACTTCAAAAAAATAAACCAATTCGGAAAAGAACACAAGTCATTATGATGCATGTACCTCTCTTAGGTCTCTATCTTCCAAGCAGTGCCACATCACTTGGTTGTTTGGTAGGCTCGGATTACTTTCATGAGATCATAGGTGGACCTAAAATTTGGTGTCCTAGCTGTTATTACCTTGACTATTCCATACACCAGACAATGTTTCCCTACCAACCCATGAAATCCTAACTATGCCTAACTCCAAACTCCATACTATCTTTCAACCATCATCTTTGATACCATTTTTTCATGACCCCTTAACTCCAAAGATACACCTCATTTGATGGAAATGAATAATGATAGATAATGACCCCAGATTCCCACCTCCAAGTGTACAATGATCTCACAATGATGTAGTCATTACCCTTTATTAGAAAGCAAGATTGGGAGATATGATGAATCAACCACAAAAAAATCCATGACATATATAAAATGAATCCAAAACATCCCTCAATGATTATATTAGTCGAAACTAATAAATATATAAGTCTCTAAATGAATGAAGAAAATAATAAAATCCGAGGTAGCGACACAACAATAGCTTCAATGGTCTGAAATAAGTATTTCCATCACAATCCACAATGTCATATTGAAAAACTAATAACATTTTACATATATATAGGGTGAGAATGCAGGTATACTCAATAAGAAAATGACAAAGTCCCTCATGAACAAATGGGAGAAGAATACTAATGCACCTGTAAGAAATTGAGAAACCAAAAATACTTATCAAGGAATACAAACAACCATAACCTCACCAAGGCACACCCACTAAATAACACAAGTCATGTCTAGTAATATAATACGCACATCGATGACAGGGTCCCCCACACCACTTCCCACTAATTAACTACTCATCTCTAATGGAAATCATCTTGATGCTACCATGCAGTTCCACATGCCCCACATCACAAACCGCCCCCACAAACCTAGGCCTCAGAGCTGGACCCGTAACCTGGGCATATGAAGCTCACCACATCCTTCCCGAAACCACCTAGGACAAAACCACATCACATCCCACCCAAAGACACATGGTCTACAAACCATATCCTCATCCTAAGGAAAATTTTGAAAACAAAACACATCTCATTCTGAAGACACTTGGGAAATCACACCTCACCCACAAACTCCTGGGCCTCCCAACCACACCACAACCTACCTGAAGAGTCTTGGTCTACCAATTCCTAAAAGAGGGAGAAAGGAAGCTCCAATAACCATCCATCCATCTTAACCAAGATGTTGGGAAATACACCCTCTCCCATGAAATGGGGGTGTTCAACACAAAGTGCTCAACTACGGTGGGGTGCGTATATAAGTTACAATGAACTAAAATGATATATGTATAGGTATCAAACACTCATCCCAACCAGTGGGTTTTAAACAATAAACATCCCACCACACTACCACCTACAATTTTTTTACTACCTCTAAATGCACAACACCACATAAAAAGCCACAAAACACATTTCATGTTTCTAATCAGTTTGGTTATACATAAACATTAACCAGTTAATCACTAAATTACATAATCATTTTCCTCATTAAACATATCTATTTGATGTAATTAACACGTAGTATAAATCCCATTGATATATAGGTGTATATAATAGAGACAACCACATAGAATAAGCACACCACTATACAAGAAGAACACATGACCCAAGTCACATTACACTTTTAATCCATATTAAACTATTTAAAAAATTTCACAAATATTGAATTATCACATATTAAAAACACATTAGTTCATCAAATTCCAACACATTATCATTAATTAATTAGATATTTACAATATTAATTCTATTTAAAAACTATTTTTATGGATTATTCTAAAAATGGTATCCCATTTTAGGATCTATACTTTCTGAGAAACTGGAATAAATTCACACAATACAATAACCGACACACAGAAAGCATCACCACAAAACAACCCATTACATTCTTACTAGTAAACCAATATCATCACCAAATCACAACCACATACATTTTTTCATTTCCCTACTGTATAACAATACCACGCCCATCATTTCAACCCTACTACACCACTCTATCATAACAACCATAGAAACCCCTCTACACAACCACATCTCCTCCACTTCCCCTACACACATGAGAACACAACCATACTCTATCCAATATCTACCTAGAACAAACCCACATCACATAATCATATTCTTAAACAAGTTACAACAGACAACATAGTAGAACATACTTTAAAATTTAGCGTGGAATACCTTATTCAATTCCACAATATTTAGTGTGTTATCACATAACAATTAAGATCCTAAGGCATCCATATATGTAACTGAATATAGGTGGTTATTTTTTTCTAATATATAGAACTGTTCAAAATAAGATTATCAATAATCCTTCATAAATCATCATAAATTCACAAATAAATTCCACCAAAGGCCTTTATTTTTATTTGGATTATAACCCATACAATTCACAATATCAAAGAATAACAAATAAGAACAAATACTAATTTTCACAGCCCACCATATTGATCATAAATAAATTAAATTATGTTTATTAATGTGGTATTATATTATCTTCATAAGGAGACATTCATACACCCACCCCACATGATACACATATAAAAGGGAGACGAAGGGATCCCTATATGGATGAAGAATTTATCCGCACTTCCGAGTTGCACCAAAACAAGGGGTTGTACACACAGTATGGAAACTCAAAGGGAACACAGTTCCAGGATTTCAGTTCGATCTCACGACTCATATTAGAGGAATAACTTTGGGAGTATTGTACCTAGGAAAATAAGATGGACGAAAAAGGGTGAAATATATCTTGACCCTTTGGAAAATCTAAACGAAACAAAGGTTTAAGATCTGGTGTAGATTTACTATTAATGTTGGATTTGATAAATATCAAGCATATTGATGGAACAAAGAAAACCCAACCAAAAATAATAATTAGATTGTAGTTATGGGATTTGGATTTCCTTAAATCCTTTAAAACAAGGCTTTGGATGCATTTTACAACAAAGAAAATTTCAATGGGGAGAAACTGTAGGGAGATGGAAACAATATACACCTATCAATTGATGAACTACCTAATTTAACCAACCAATTCGACCTACTGATATGAGTCCCTAACACTACTCACTGACACGTCCTACCAACGTGAACTACTGACAGATGACCTACTGATCAAAGATCTACTTATAGACGACCTACCTATAGATGACCAATTGATCTAGAAACACTATATACCTACCAATAGATGACATATCGACATATTACCTACTGAAAGATGATCTAATGATAGATGAACTACTGATAGATGACCTACTGATGACACAATTCACATCCTTGAAACACTATTCATAGAACTGACAATTTTTTAAAGTGTTGGAAATAAGTCACCATTCCCCACTAACTTCTCAAGCACAATATTTTCACAATTAAATAGACTGTAGAGGTCTAGGAAATTACACATTATGTCATCGTAAACAACTGAACATACATACCATGTTATAAACAAACATAGAAGGTATTGCATAAATAATAAGGAAAAGTAATAATCTATAAAGACATTACATTCAAAAAACAAGATAAATAATAATCAATATGGAAATGTAATAAAATGATACAAATTCCATTTAATCAATGGTATTGTAATTAAATGGATCCATAGATATGTCATTGTATAATATCATGGATAAATAATAATTGAGTAAAAAATAAGTCAATGCTTAATTATTGAACGTTATGTCTCAGGAACATGAAAAAATCTACTATCAAGATCCATCCATCAGATAGTTTAATAATATTAAAATAGAACCCCGCTTAATTTTCAAACCTTTTTTTTCAGGATAAAATATCCATGCATAAAGGGTCTATATAAACTCTGGGACCCACCCATCATTGAACCTCCAAATAACACTTAATATAGAGTAATCAATATAATTAATAAACAATATTCTTTATCATATATCTTTATTTAATAAAGGATACAAATTTATCAATATTCTCGTAAATGATCATATAAATTTTAAAGTAAACACCATATAAAAAATGGTATATGATTAAGGCTGTAATAATTTCAATAAAAAAGTTTATGGATATCAATTTTAAATTCAATGTCAAGTGATCGTAGGAAATTGAATAATTTAAGGGGACTAAATGGAATCATGGAAGTGAATTCCAATACAATTTTTGGAAGAATCAATTATAATCCTACCAGAGGAAGAATAAGGATTGAATCTATAAAAAATATCCAAATTGGAGTAAAAATTATTGTTTTTTTCCATTTATGAATAGATATACTATAAAATACCTTATAAAAACATTCTTGAGGACAATATCATTTTGTTTTGAAAAACCTTTTGGAAAACATTTTCATTGAAAATCAGTTTTGAAAACATTTTCCTTAAAAAGTAAAAATTTAAACATGAAAAGGAACCTTAAAATAAAATACAGTTGGAAAATCCTTAAATTTCATACAAGGTAAAGAAAACATTCCTTTTTCATGGTAAAAAGGTTAGAAAATGTCCTGTTTGGAATGTGACAAGATGATTCCTTTGAAAAAATTAGTAAAATATAAAAGGAAAAAAATCACATTAATAAAATAATTTTGGAATGGTTAAAAAAATTTGAATTTTTTTGGATAACTATGTTTTCAAAAGAAAACATGTTTTCCAACTAAAGAGAGAAATGAAGTCGGGTTTTCTTTTAAAAATTCATAAACCTTTTGAGTACTAAATAGTAGAACATGGTACTGATACTTGAAAAGGTCAAGAAATACCAAAGGAGAGGAAAATGAAATCATTCAATAAACAATGTTTATATAATTTCAATTAATGGAAATATATTTGAAAGATCATTAAAATTATTCTTGAAGAAAATAATCGTTAAATATTTCAAAGTATCCCATAACATTTTGAAAACAATTTAAATAAAAATCCTAATGAAGGAATAAAATTAATTTAAAGTTTTAAATACAATAAATATATAATTATTAATGATATAATATATCAAAGGGGCAGTGTATACACCACACAAAATAAATAAGTGGTGATTATGACATTTATCTTACAGATGTAGAAAAGTGTGATAAAATTCAATTACATTGAGTATAGCTTTTCTCGTGTGTCTTTATTTTCCTAAATTGTAAACTTATGTTTAATTTTTAATTTCTTCATATCCTTTTTTATGATTATATTCACCTGTATTTAACTTATTACCATGTTGTATTCAACTATATAAATAATAGATTTTATGTCAGGTGTTTCGACCAAATTCGGTTTACCTGTCAAAAACAACTTCGGTAGGTGAAATGTGGTCAAGAAGGTCATTATTCAACATATAGAGAATAATAATAATTAAAAAATTATAATATTTAGACATAAATTATACTTTCAAAGCCAATCATTAAATCTGGTTATGAAAAATTAACCTACTTTACAATCATATAGAGCATAGTCCGTATGCACGCATGAGTAACGTTCCCATTTTTAAATGATCATTTTGGAATGAAGGTGAGTAACATTGACCTCTATAGAATTATAATTATGTCATAAAAACAATATTATTCAATAATATATACTTATATATATAATTATTGTTATGTAAAATTATTCACATCATCTCGAGGATGCGGTAGTCCACACATTCACGAACGTCATTATCACATTTTAAGTCTGTGAAAGGGTTATCATGAAAATGATATATAATATATTTCGATAAATTTAATTATGAAATTAATAATTATATAGATGTTGTTTATTTGACATATGTTTAATTAAATCCACTCTTTATAAATTACATGTATTGTGTGAATGAATCACATCACTTTTAGGAGGTGGTAGTCCACACATTCAGAAAACATGTTATCATATTTATTCGAAATAGAAAGAAAATAGGTATGTTATATATAAAAATTACAAAATAATAAATAAATTATATATATCATATATATAATTAATAAATAGTTTTCCAATTATAATTCCCAACCATGAATGGCAGCAAAGGAAAAAATAACCATCATCATTTCACTAGGTCACAGTTCACCACACACAAAAAACAAGTTTGTCCCCCATTTGATGGAAGTGTTGGTATGTTTAGGTAGAAAAATTAGTTTAAAACATATCATCACATTTAGGATATTGTGTATATTATATAGTAATGGAATAAAAATATTTTAGGGGTTAGGGTATGAAAATAAAATAATAGAGAAAGAGGAAGGGTGTTACCAATTATTTGGGTAACTGTATTTGGTTTTCATCAAAGATATTACTTGGATGGATTTTTATTTCAAATAAAGGATTATATAATGATGGGATATATTCATAGGATCTGTTTAGGAAGTTATTAAAAGATAAAAAGTGTCTTGAGAGGTGTTAGGATGTGGGATGGGTGAGGGTCTTTGTATAGTGGAGCAGGTTTGTAACATCCCACCCCATCTAATTGGCTTGAGAGGGAGAGGGAATGTTACATGGAATTAAGAGATGTTCCCAAGACTCCAAATGATGGAAATAAATGCCCAGGGATTTTAGAATAAAATGGGGAATGATTTTCCTTTAATACAAAACAAACCAAACCATCTACAAACTATATGATACATGTCAACAAAACAACCAAACTCATACATTACCAAAAGACAACCAACTAATCCATAATGACACCACATGCCAAAAAAAAATAAACACAATATTAGAGTAATATGAGAAAATATGGACAACTGTACTAAAATAATCCAAGACACACTCTACAGCTCCACACCAAGCTCCATGCTCCAAGCACCAGCACATCTCCCAAGCAACACCATAAGCCATTGGAAATGATATGCTATACCATTACCTAACTCCCATAATGTGACATTTTCAAAAGCAAAAAAGTGCCCATGTAGGGGGGTGTAATAAAACATCATTGTTTTTTCCAAAATTATTTCCACACACACTCAACTACGATAAAAACTTTAGCTCATTTATATAAACAATTTATATAAAACAGTCAATAGTGAAACAACTTACAACATGAAAAACACTTCTTATCAAGCCATTTACACCCAAATTCCCACAAAACCGAGGAAATCAAAATATACATGCCACAAGAACATTAACCATTCCTCTTTAGCACAAAAATTTCATCTTTGCAAAACAACACACAATAATGAAACCATTACGGTGAGACTTCCACCCATCTCGTTCACCCCATTCACCACTAGTTGTAATTTCAACACACTTATCCTTTAATCGTGGACCTTCCATCCACTATCCATCCCATTTAAAGTGGTAATTCCAACCCACTTCCATGCAATCCACACAATCCCCATGTCCACACAAAAGCACATTGTTATTCCCATGACATGCCAATTCACTTCAAGAAATCACACATTTATTGAAAACAACATTTAACCAATTTTCTATGCACAACCACATTTAAATAAACAATATATTTATTGAAAAGTATATTTTAGAAAACCAATTTCATAAAAACCCGCTAACGATTTTAAAATCTACATTTTAAAATAACACAACAAACCCCTTTTTGTTATAATAACTCATTTTTCCAAAATCCCCCAAATCACCACTAATTTGGTTTTCAATAAGGTTCACACATCATTATCATAATTAATTTCAAGAAAAACAAATTAATTTTACCAACAACACTAGTTCTAACCAAGTGGAGTTGAGAGAGTAGCCACCCACCTTTAGTGTTTTGGAAAAAACAACCCACAAGAAACCGCACCCCAATCTGGGAAAACAAACCACCGAAACCACTCTATATCCCCTTCCCCAGCATCCAAAAGCCTTAAAATCAAAAATCAAGGCAACAAAAACCCTTTTTTGAAATACAGAAGATGTAGATATAGAAAATCAAGAAGGGGAGAATAGTAGCTCCAGAGGAAACCAAAGAGAAACTAAGAAAAAAGACTTACCTGAGAGAAACCACCATCAAACCACCTTGAAACCCCTTCGATTTGCTTCCAAAGTGAGCGGGAGAGCCCCTAAAACCATTGATATATGAAAATACTGAGTGAGGCTTGAGTGGAATAGAGTTTTGAGTTAAATAAGGTGCCATTGATGGATCCCAGATTTAATAACCATATTTTTACGTTGCCGCACAGATAGTCTGCACGGTTTGGTAAATCGTGCACTAACCATGCGCAAGACACTCTCTAAAGATAATGGATTCATTTTGTTTCCTTATATAGGTGGTAAAACCATACACAAGTCATCTGAAGCCTACTCTCTTCCCATTCACAGTTTTCTAGAGAACCCGCACGGTTTCCCTAACCGTGCTCATACGGTTCCCCCTTGGAAAAGCCTCCAAACTTGTTTAAAAAAATTCCAATATCTCCCAAAATTTCCCCACTCATGACATTTACTTTAAACAAATAAAAAGGCATAAAAAATGCTACATACCTCAAATTGAGTGTTCTAAAAACTCCCCACCGTTAGAATTTCTGTCCTCAGAATGTACAGAAACATCTCATTTTTGAAAGAGCTCAGGCCATTGGTCGACCCTCTCTTTCTCCTATTCCCAATTCTCTTCTAGAATCTAACCATGTTACCAGAAAACAAAAACTAAACTGATGATTTTACCAAGAAATAATTTCTCCTATCTATCCACAATTCTCACAAGCATGTGCACCGAAGAAGCGTCTGGTTCTAGCACAACATGATCCCAACGAATCACATGGTCACGATCTTGATGATACTTTTTCAACAGCAAGACATAAAACACATTGTTCACCACACTAAACCATGGTGGAAAATCCAAACTCTAAGCCACCTCTCAAATCTTCTCAAGTATCTCAAAAGGCCTAATATACCTTGTAGATAATATACCCTTCTTCCCAAACTGACAATGTCCCAACCTAGGTGAGATTCTAAAAAACACGTGATCACCCACCCCGAACGACAACAGTCATTGATGATGGTCTGCATATGATTGTAAAGACATTGATCCATATTAATATTCTTCCTGATAAAATTTAGTTTCTCTATAGTCTCATAGACAAGGACCAGTCTGATCATCTAAGTCTCTCCTATTTACACCCAACATAGTATAGAACGACAAGAACGATAATATAAATCCTCAAACAGAGCCATATGTATCAAAGTGAGATAACTATTATTATAGGAGAACACCATGAATTGTAAGTGCTCCTCTGATGAACCAGAAAAATCCACCACACAAGCCATTAACATATACTCCAATTTTTTTATAGTTCTCTAATATTGGAAATCCATATGAGGATGACACGACGTGCTCATTTTCAACTATGTTCCAAGGGCATGCTGCAAGGATTTCCAGAAACGATATGTGAACCTCGAATATCTATCTAATATGGTTGATGCTAGAACACCATGCCTCTTTACTACCTCCAAGATATATATTTTGGATCAATCTCCCACTATATGATATTCATGAATCGGGATGAAATGGGATGAATTTGTGAGTTGATCAACAATCACCCATATGGTATCATGTTTCCTGACCATTCATGGGATACTCAACACAAAATACATTGCTATTTTCTCCCATTTCCACACTTGGATAGGTAAATACTGCTACATGCCTTCTGGGCATTGATGCTTTTCCTTAAATTGCTAACTAGTCAAGCATATCGAAACAAAATTTTCCAAATCCATTTTCATACCAGACCACCAAAACTATGCCTTAAACTCCTTATACATTTTATGAATTCTAGGACTTATAGGCCACCAGGAATGATGATAATCCATGAGAATTTCCTCCATACAAGCCACTAGTACAACCATCCAATTCTGAAAACACAAGAATGAATTCTCTTTTAGTTCACAGTTCTCAATGGTCTACCCACCATTGAGTTTCGACCTCATCACCATACATTAAGAATCAGATTCTTGTGCCGCTTTAAGCAAACCATCCAAGTAAAAAAAACCAAAAAAACTAGAAATAAGACCACTCTATCACCCTAGTCATCACATTCCAACCACATGTGGGCTATGACCTACATCAACTACCACTGATATGATGTATCATTCACCACTTGAGAATATAATTTCTTTCTTAATGCATCTTCCACCAAATATCCTTTACCCTGTGTGTACATTATGTTGAAATCAAACATCTGGAGATATTCCATCCATATACTTTGGCTCAAGTTCAAATATCTATGTGAAATGATATGATTTAAGCTCTTGTGATCAGTAAACATTGTAAATTTCTCACCTAAGAGATAATGACACCACATCATTAAAGCATGAACCACTATCGCCAACTCCAAATCTTGTGTTGGGTAGTTATTCTTAGGAAAACTCAACTGTTTTGAGTCATAGACAACCTCATGACCCCCACTACATGAGAACACACCCCAACCCTTACCATGATGCGTCACAATACACCACGTACACATTCCATGGTTTTGGAAAAACCAATATTGGTGATGATGTAAGGTGAACATTTAACTCTTAAAAGCATTTTTGGCACATCTCATCCCATTTAAATGGGATAATCTTCCTTGTAAAGGATATCATCAACGAATCCAATCACGAAAAATCACAAAAAAAACATCAATAATAATTAACTAGACCAAATAATATATGTATCTTGAAAAAATTATTTATAAGTTCTGTAAGATAACCACCTCTATCATTTCCGAATCAACTGAAACACCCCAATAAAAAATAAAATGGCCAAGGAAACGAACCTCATGTGTCCAAAAGTCACATGTTGACAATTTGGTATAAAATCGAGGATCCCTCAAGATCACCAGCACAATCACCAAGTGATGCTCGTATTCTACCCTTTTCCTCAAATACAGTAGTATATCATTATCAAATATGACCACAAAATAATCCAAATATCTATGAAATATCCAATTTATCAATGTCATGAAAACCATTGGTACATTCATTAGACCAAAGGGCATAACCACATACTTGTAATGACCATATCTAGTTCTAAAAGATATTTTTGGGATATCCTCCTTCCTCACCTACAATTGGTGATATCCTGACCACAATTCAATCTTGGAGAACCACTATGTTCCCCTCATCTATTCAAACAAATCATCAATGTGTGGAAGTGGGTATTCATTCTTTATCATAACATGATTAAGTCTAAGATAATCAACATAGAGCCACAAGGTTCCATCCATATTCTTAACAAACAAAACTGAAGGTTCCCATAGATATGTGATAGGCTGGATAATAATTTTTTTTCTAACTCTTCAAACTGCACCTTCAGTTCCCAAAATTTTGATAGTACAATTCGGTAGGAAAGAAATGAGATATGACCGGTCCCCAAAAAGAGATCATCCGTAAACTCCACTTCTCTCATGGGTGGAAACACTAAAAATTCTTCTAGAAATACATCCATAAACTGCTCCACCACTTCCAAAACGACACTCTGGTCAACAAATTCCATAGATACCAAAAAAAGGCCCTTATCTGATATTATATTGAGCCAACAGTTGGTGCCAACAAATCTGTTGCACCCAACTATTCACTCTTTTCCCTTATAAAAAAAATTTATAATGCCATCCTCCATCACAAAAACTAACCATTCGCACACAGATATCGATGTGGGCTTTAAAAATTTCCAATAAATCCATTACCAGGATTATATCATAAGATTTCATCTCAAGTACTATGAAATCCAACATCGATTTGTGGCCATCCACAACGAAGAAATAATTTCTAAAGAGGAAAGATCGACACTCTCTTTGATCAATATTAGTTTTTAATTTCAAAATTGAAGGAATCATTTCCATGTGTAAACCCAACAAATTAATGATTCAATAATAAATAAAAGAATGTGAGGCACCCGTATCAAACAAATGTTTAATCAACGTTGAATTTAAAATAACTGTACCTCACACTGTGGATGGTCCCAACTAATCATCCACCACAACATGCTCATCTCCAAAAAACAACTTGCTTGACATTACCTTATCTTTATTACCCAATTGAGGCATAATTTTATTCCAAGAATCACCATGAACAACTTTACTCTACTGTCGATGGGAAGGCTACTTCCCCCATCCCATTGAGGAAAAATACCCTTGCGATCCCTGAAGAGTTTCATAGACACCTGACCTCAGAGCATTCCAGCAATAGCACAATAGATGCCCCATCTACTTATAGTTATGACTTTCTTGAGGTTGTACCATACAATCCCACTTTATTTAACTAATATAAACACATTGAAAACATCCCATATTACTTTGAGGATTCAGAGGAAGATTCGTTGATCCTATCATCTGACTGTGAGCCGTAATCCCACCCTGAAAATAAGTGTCCCTCTTCTGCTTGAACCCAGTGTTTGAGTTACCACTATTTACCATGTTATCTACATAATTCTCATACCTTTAGCCCCTTTGAGATCCTGCTCATCCACCATATCCCAATTCCCCAATTCTGTGTAATCATCTATACACCACACCGCTATCTTGGAAGGAATTTCTGGGTTCAACCCATCTTCAAAAATTTGTTCTTTAAATGATATTCTACCCACCACCTAAGGTGTAAACCAAACTATGTTCATAAAAAAGCCACATATTACATCACCATCATTTTCCATTTCCTCTAATTGAATAAATCCATTGTATGTTTAATTTTTAACGTATGGGGGAAGAATTGTTTATTAAACAAATCCTCAAACCCCTCCCATGTCACACTTTGGTCTGTCCCAGCTTGGACCACCAACTCCCACCATTGAAGGGAAAGATCATCCACCATATACATGGATATCTTCACTTTCATCTCTGTTAGTGTTACCCAAAAGTCATAAATCCAATTAATTCTATTCATCCATGCATCAACCCTTTCTGGGTCTCAATCACCCCAAAACATGGGTGGATTCTGCCTTTCAAACTGAACTGCATGATTTACATGTTTTGTTTCATCCACTTTATTCAAAATTTCTATATCTTGGAATGCTTTCCCTATAATATTAACTAGATTCTGGTTTCACCTGGGGCTTAGGTGTAACCACATTTTCAGTGGCTTCCTCGGGTTGGTCTCTACGATGCCTACCTGGTTCCATTTATATCAACACGAAAACAACCATAAGTCCCACTACCTTAATAGAAAGGGCATACAATTTGAAAATTCAATTACATAACAACTCTCAGAACCACGATTTCCACATGTTCACATTTCGCATGTGGCAATATTCTGAAAAATCCACCATGTTTTGAAAATCAGCCGATTTCTCAAAATATTATGAGTTTTTCCCTGTTTAAAATCCTTTCGTTTTGAAACACAATTAATATTTTTCAAATAAACCCATTCATATCACACCATATATCATTATACCATAATAAAATATGAATCCTAGTGGAAATTTATTTCTACCATGCATGTCTTGCCTATCTTCTTGGGTACACCCACAACAATGAGACATCCAATGCCTATAAGTGTCTGCAATAACATATGTACCCAACTCCCTGGTAACTTTAACTTTAGAATAAAAGGGTTTGCTACATCATTTTGTGCTATAAATTCAATTTTATGACAATCCTATTCCATTCTACCATCCCAAATCAAGGAATGGACCAAGAATGAATGTCAACAGCAAGACCAATAATCAACTCCAAAATACTGAACAACGATTCTCAATTTATAGACAAGAACCGAACAAACTGATACCACTTGTAACATAATACCAAATCTAATTGTATTTACAGTGTCGTAGAATGTTACCTGGCCTTAAAAGACATTACCAAGATGCTAATGGATGGTAATAAATGCCAAGTGCTTCGAGAAAAAAGTGGGGAACGATTTTCCCTTAAAAGAAAACCAAAAAAACCATCCAAAAACTATATGATGCATGTCAACAAAACAACCAAACTTATACATTATCAAAATTTAACTAACTAATCCATAACAGACCTACATTCCAAAAAAACCAAACAAAATATCAGAGTACTATACAGAAGACTGAACAAGAGACCCAAAATAAACGAAGACACAGTCCACAACTCCACACCAAGCTTCTTGCTCCAAGCACCACCGTATCTCCCAAGAATCACCATGAGCTACCAACAATGAGATGATTTACCTTTACCCGTGTCCTGGAATATGACAGAGGAAAAACCACCAAAGTGCCAAAGCATGCGGTGATTACTAAAACTCAACAGGTTTTCCCCAAATGACATCCCTACAAAAGCCACTAGGATAAAACCATCAGCACATTTACACAAACAGTTTTTATAAAATAATCAACAGTGCAAAAAATTAAAACATGAAAACACTTATTATCAAGAAATTTCCACCCAAATTCCCAAAAGACATAGGAAATCCAAAAAACCATTCCAAAATCCAATTCACCATTCCCCGTTAGCACAAAAAATTCCATCTTTTCAAAACAACACAGAACAATGAAACCATTACGGTTGGACTTCCGCCCATCATTTTCACCACTTTCACAACTAGTGGTACTTCCCACCGAGTTATCCTTTGATTGTGTACCCCTCAATCCACTATCCATCCCCTTTATTGTGATACATCTAGTCTACATCCACCAAATCCACATAATTAACAACACTTAATTAACCAACAAGAACTAAGCACCACATCCACACAAAACCACACCATCATTCCCATCACATGATAATTCATTACAATATATAACCCATTTATTGAAAAAAAAATTAACCAATTTTACATCCCCAAAAAAATTTCAATAAAAAAATCATTATTGAAAACCATTTTTTGTAAAACATTTTTCATACTCAACTAATAATTATTTTAAAATAGATATTTAAAAAACACACCACAATCCCCTTTTTTTAACAATAACTCATTCCCAAAATAAATCCCCTAAATCACCTCCAATTGGGTTTTAAAATATATTAAAAAATATTCAACAAAATTAATTTCAAGAAAAAAAATTAATTGTACCAATACAAATAGTTATAACCATGTGGAGTTGAGAGGGAAGCCACATACCTATAGGGTTCTGGTGAAATAATACCACAAGAAACCACACCCCAATCTGGGAAAATATACCACCAAAACCGCTCTAGATCCAATTACCTAACATCAAAAAGCCTTAAAACCAACAATCAAGGCAACCAAAACCTTATATATACATGCAGCAAATGTAGATCTAGAAAACCAAGATGGGGAGAAGAGTATATCTTGAGGAAACCAAATAGAAACCAAGAGAAGAGACTTACATGGGATAAACCACCATCAAAACACCCTGAAACCCCTTTTATTAGATTCCAATGTGATTTATAGATCCCATTAAACCATTGAGAAATGAAAATATAGAGTGAGGCATGAGTGGGGGAGAGTTTAGTGGGAAATGAGGCGCCCCCAAAGTGGCCCGTATTTAAAAACCCTTTTTTAAATGGTTGTACGGTTACTCCGTATGGTTTGGAAAACTATGTGCTAACCATGAACACACCACATTCTTGAGATAAGGGATCCTCATGGTTTCCTTGCACAGTTGGGGAAACCGTACATTGGCTGTGCAAATCCTACTGTCTCCCCATACACGGTTTCCAAGAGGACCTGCACGATTTCCCCTAACAGTGCTAAAACTGTGTGCCCTTAGAAAAGCCTCCAAACTGATTAAAAATTATTACATCCTCCCCAAACCTCTTAAATACTCATCCCATGAAATTTGAACACATAAAAACACATAATCAATGGATACATACCTCAAACCGGGGGTTCTACAAAGAGTGATACTCTTGTAAATTTTTGGAAAGGGAATTACACCTATATTTTTTTCAAATAAAGATTATAAAATAATTGTCCACATTTGATAATAGGGATTATAGGGTCTCAATACATCTATATAATGTATTTTTGACAATTTTATAGGTCATTTTGGCTCTTAAGTTTATGTTTTAGTCCATTGTTAATCTTAATTTCACCTTTATCGTTGTAAATAATTTTAATTACATTCAATAATATTTTTTTAAAGAATAAGTTGAACATATTGTAAATTATAAATTATTATGATTCTAAATATAGAGTCCATTTTTCAAATTTACAATAAAATATGTGTTAGAAATTAATTTAAATTTAATCATACAGATTATATGACAATGCATGGTTTCAATGTAAAAACATTCAAAAGGTTGCTATGTTTTTATATCCAATTTCAAATTGAAATTGATTCAAATTACCAATGCTTGATTAATTTATATAAAATTTATCCCTTCAAACTTTAAAACTAATATAAAATGTATTTTAACCTTAAAAATAAATTATATGGAAAAAAAATTTTGAGTTAAAATACTGCATTTTTTACTATTCATAAAAAATTAAGCTTAAAAAAAATTAACCCTAACATATTTTTTATTTTCATATTTCAAATATTGTGTTTCCTTTTACATATAATATTTATAAATGTTTTAAAAATAATGTTTAATATAGTTTCACCATAAAAGGTTATTAATGCACATTTATAAAAATATTTATTTTTATTCAAAATATTGGGTTTGTTATTTTATTATACTAATAAAATCAATTGGATGAATGTAAAAAATATTTAGAATAATATATATATATATATATATTTGATTAATATAACTCACTAATTGTAATTAATTTAATTTATTTTTATAAAAAAAACTTTATGGGCATAAAATTGTTTTTCTATAAAAACATTCTCTTTATATTCAGTTAGTTATTATATTCATTTCTAATTAATTTATAGCCAATGAATTAATTTTAAATATTTTAAAAACATATATTTTCATACAGTAGTAAATACTATTTACAACAACTAATTTAATGGAAAGGTTAAGTCTTATTATATTAAATAATACTATTTTAATAATATATTGTTGTTTGTAAAAACTCTATCTTGAATGTAATGTTAGTATTCAAAGAAATTAATTGTTGTTTGTGACACAAAATAACTCAATGTCAGAATAATTGAATGCTATCGAATATATTAGTTTTTTTAAATTTCAAATATAATATAATTTCTCAAGATATCATGTTCTGTTACATGCTTAGTGTCACATGTCATACACACTATTGAATACAATGTTCTTAATTTAGATTTTGAAGTTGTTACATTGATTGGTTTTAATTTTCCCCTATGTGGGAGTGGATTTAATTTTCACTTATATGGGATTAGATGTATTTCTCCCTTATGTGGTCTTGGAGGTAAATTTTATTTATATTGGAGTAGATGATAATAATTTTCCCTTTAATTTGTGTGAAAGGTACTTGGTGTTGTACTCTGAGATAAATTATTGTGAATAATTTGATATATATTCCATTGACTATGAACCTATTTTACTCAGGACCAATTTATTTATATAAATTACTTTATAATAAATGTTTATTAAACTATCTTTTGAAATAATTCCACCTTTTGAAATAAAAAATGTGTCTTGTATTAAATATGATATTATGATTCCATGCCCATTTTATTAAATATTGAATGAATGATTTAGTGTATTCATTATTGAATCTTATTATTAACCAGTTGGTGAGGAACTACTATGATTTTATCTCACACCCTACCTTTCCCTTAAAGTGTTTGTATATTTTCAGCAGCAGGGTTTGAGTAAAGGGATTACACTTATGGGAGGTGGTGGATATTATTAACCCTTTGGGATTAGAGTGTTGATACCTTCATAATGTTTGATTTTTGTCTTTTCTGTTGTGAAATATGATTATGTACTATTTGGGTTTTGGTATACCAATTTTATAACAAGCAAAATTATCCATTTTGAGTTTTGAGAATACTAATATGGTTTTATTTTCTTCTAGTGTGTTTGTGGAAAATTCATTCCTCCTCTTATATTGTATGATTCCTTGTGCTAGTTTGTAACTCTTAGGGATCATGAATTCCCTTCATGTTTTGTTAGATCTATATTGGGTATTAGGGTAATAGGGTATCCATGTCGGTTAGTGACAATGTGGCATCGATGGTGTAGGCTATGCATCATTCATTGATGTTAGTATGTAGTTGAAAGATCTTATCGGGTCATAAAAGGTAGTTATGAGTGAGTTACTAGAAAATTGTCATCATAATGAGACATGAGTCACTATATGTTGTTTTTGAAAGGCATCTAGATGATTAGTTCTTGTCTTCTCCAAGAATTTGATTAGGATAAGTATAAATCCAAATATTTTTTTTCTTATATAATGGGATTAGTTTCCCAATTAATATTATTATTGTGTTTATCTAAGGAATATTATGATATATTCAATTTATTGGTAATTTTTTGTAGCATCATGCCTCTAAGAATACATGTGAATAGGATCCAAGAGGATGATGTTGATAAACCACATTGAGAAAATACTCATATGGACTAGAATTTGGATAAGGTTATTATGTGTATTCTCCATGATTTGGGATAAGAATAAACCCCCTTCTCATTCAAGATCTAGTTGTGGCACCTCATAGAGATGATTTCTAGAATCATGCTCTGGCTTTCCTTCATTAGAGGCCACCAACATTCCAAGACACTAATAATCCTCAAGAGGCTGAGGATTGGTTGAGTAGGGAGGAGCTTTTTTTGAGTTCTCGGATGCGCCTGCGGTGATCAATGTGAAATGTGACACCTTCAAGATGGAAGGATCTAATAGGAGACGGTGGTATATGATGGTGAAGGTTAAAAATAATGAGGTTTTAGATTGGAATGATTTCAATAATATTTTCTATGACTAGTTCTATCCAGATTCTATAGTGTTGGATAAGCCTATTGAGTTTTTCAAATTTGAGGAGGCTGATGAGACTGTGAAGGAATATAAGAATTGATTCACCAATATTTTGCATTTTAACATGATATTGTATCAAATTAGAAGATTATGAGTAGAATGTTTGATATGGGACTTCAATATGATATTCTTCCTCAGGTATTATTACTAAATCTCTCTTCTTATACTGACATGATGGATAGGGCATTGATAGTTGAACTTTATTTGGTTGGTAAGGCATGAATGAAGGGAGTTCCCCTTCCCCCTAATGAAATTACTATGAGTACACATAATAGGAAGATAAATTGTGATTATTATCATGATGGTTCTCAATAAAAAGGTTCTTTTAGACCTCGTGTAGTGCTTGGAAGATCCCTGTGACTTTCATCTAGTGTGGTAAGCCTGGGAACGTGAAACAGGTCTACACTGAGGAAGAAATGATATCTAGTTCCTATAGATGCTTAGCTAACATAAAGGAGCTCTTTCATATATATTTTACCCACTTTGTGGCATGATATCATCAGCACCTAAATGTAATGTGGTGAAGTTAGATGTTTCATGAACAAAGGGGTTATAGTCACAAGTATTTGGAATGAATCATATTCATGTGGTGGAAGAGTCTCTAAAAGAAATTTATTCAAGTCCAGTGACTATGAGAGGTACCATTACTATATAATTATCATTAGTGACTACTTTATTTAATACTAATGTATCTGAATCATATATATTGACTCGTATTATTAGCCTTCTAAATATTACTATGGAGATTTTATCTTATGCGATGAATATTACTACACCCTCAAAAATAAGAGAGAGTAGGGTATCTGTTTTCATGGTTCCTTCTTATCTTTATAAAATATTAACATCTCTTTGGATTTTCTAGTTCTTGATATGAATCCTCTTTAGGTAATTTTCAGGATAGAATGACTATTTTCTAATAAAACAAAAATTTATTGTTATCTTCAATAGGCATCATTTATTCCACTCAATGGGGTGTGTTGTATCTTTTAGGAGGTAATGAGACCCAAGGTCAAGTAGAGGTGAACCATATTATTGTGTGTTTTATAATTTAATATTAGTGTTTTATTTTGAACCAGAGATTGAATCCTTGAGCGATGATCCATCTCTAGTTATCATTGAGTTTCATGAATTCTGTACTTATGATATATATAGTTATCCATTAGAAAGGGTGGTATAGTTTTCTATTGATCTATCACCTGGCACTCAACCAATATCTATACCTTCATATCTTATGGAACAAGATGAAATGAAGGAGTTGAAGAATCTGTTGTATGATCTTTTATAGAAAGGATTAATAAGTCTGAGTGTATCACCTCGGGTGGATACTTTTCTCATTACTAAGAAATATGATAGAACAGTTTTCCTGTGTGTTGATTACCAAAAACTCAATCATTTCACAGTAATGAACAAGTAACTATTTTCATATATTGTTGATCTATTTGACTAGTTGAAAGGAGATAAGTGGTTCTTGAAGAATAATCTTTGATCTCATTATCATCAGTTGAGAATACAAGATTATGACATTAAATAAACTGAATTTTAGGGGTAGTTATATCTATTGTGAGTATCTTTTCATTCCTTTTGGTCTAACTAATGTTCCTACAGTCATTATGGATTTGATTAAAAAATATCTTCCATGGGTATCATGATACATTTATGGTAGTATTTTTGGATCATATCTATTTTTACTCTAAAACTTTGTAGGATCATTTTTTCATTTAATAGTAGTTTTTGAATTGTATACAAATCATTGAATTTATTCCAAGCTATAGAAATTGGATTTTTTTATTCAGGAAGTGATGTACATGGGACATGTGGTGTAAGAACATGGTTTCTTAGTTGATCCAGAGAATGTGAATGTTTTAATGACATGGTAGTAACCATGTAATGTTCTTAGGATTTTGATTTTGTTTGGTTTTTCTATATATTATCATAGGTTTTTGAAGGATCTTCCAAAATTAGCTTCTCTGATGCCTACTCCCAAACCAAAGGGTGTAAATTTTATTTAAAATGATAAAAGTTGAGATTCTTTTCTTGAGTTGATCCTTCTTTTGACTACTACAATAATGTTAACTCTTTTAGAGGATGGATAGAAATATGTGTCCTTTGGTGATGCATTAGGTTTGTATTTGGGATATTTTTTTATTAAGGGTGATCACATCATTTCTTATGAAACTCGGTAGCTTAGTCCACATGAGAAGAATTTCCCAACTGAAGAACTTGAACTCATAGTTGTGATGCATCCACATAAGAGATGGACGCATTAACTTTTAAAAGAACGGTTTATGGTGTATTAAAACCACAAGATATTGAGTAATATATTATCTAAAGAAATACTATAATATCTATCAGAGGCATTGGGTGGAGTACATGAAATACTTTTATTTTGATATCACATATACCCTAGAGAAATTTAATGTCATTACAGATTCTTTGAGATGGAAATTTATGAACCAAGCCATGAAAGAATCATCAGAAGAGTGGAAGTTGTTCAGTATTTTCTAATAGTTGTATATTGGTGTTTCGGAAACATGGTTCAAGGTTGTCTTCTCCAGTGTTCAGTTGACCAATGATCTTATTTAGATGATTATTAAGGAACAGTATATTGATGATGAATTTCATGAAATTAATGACTCTATTAATGTGAGGAAGATAGTTGATGAGTTGCTATTCTATATAGAGGGTTTAATATATTTTTGGAATCTATTTTTTTCCATTATCTATGAGAAAATATGTGATGGAGTATTTTCATAATACCTAGTGGGATGTTCACACTGTAACCACAAAAATGTTCTATGAAATGAGGTGTTGATTCTAGTGGTTGGGTGTGATATTAGGAATAATTAATTTTGTCCCTCATTATTATACATTCAAAAAGTTCAAATATAAGCACCAAATACCTTCAGGTTTACTTCATACGCTTTTAGTTCTAATTTATAAGTGGGTTGACATTTATACGGATTTTGTAGTTGGGTTTCTATATGCTAATAGAAAGATGAATGTGGTATAAGTTGTGATAAATAGTATAACAAAATAGGCTCAATTTATACCCATTAATGATATAACCAATGTTGAGGAGATAAGAAATCTATATTTGATAGATATTTTTTGCTTTTGTGGATTTCCATATACTATATTCTTAGTTAAAGCGCCACATTTTATTTATCTCTTTTATATAGGCCTTCTGAATGAGTTGGGATATCATGTTCTTCTGAGTATAACATAATATCAAAAAATTGATGGAGAGAAAAATAAATCTATATAGATTCTTTAGGATATTCTTCGTGTTTGTGTCTTAATTTATGGTGGATATTGGAATGACCATTTGGGACTGGTTGAGGATTATTATAACAATAGTTACAGGTCTGTGATCAGAATGTATTCTTTTGAGGCCTCCTATGTTCAGCCTTGTAAATCTCTATTATATTGGCCTGATATTGGTAAAAGTTCATTAGATAGACAATTATTTCTGCAATAAAGGATAAAAATATTTATTTGATTCTTAAAAAAAATTGTGGCATAAAGTCGGTATAAATATTATTTTGATCGTTGCTATAGACTATTGGAGTTCTCTGTTGATGACTAGGTGTTCTTGAAAATTTCCCCATGTTTATGTCACCAGTGGCTTAAAATGTAAGGGAATATTTTTCCTCATTTTTCGATACCTATTGATGTTGCAGAAAAGGTGTGGAAAGGGGAAAACTATTTATCACTTCAACCATAGTTTACATCAATAGATAATGAGTTCCATGTATCATAACTATGGAAATATTTTTCTAATCCATCTCATTTCTTGATATTGAGGGATATTGATGTTGATATTGATTTAACCATGACTGAGCATATTGTCAAGGTAATTGACTATAAAACCAAGGTACTTCATGGGAGGATGATACATTTGGTCTTAGTTCTATGGAAGCTCATTTCTCTGACTAATGAGACATGAGAGAGATACACATTTATCAGAGAACAGTTGCCTCTTATTTTTGAAATCGAAACATCATGATAGGATTAATAGGTAAAAAAGTATCTCTTGTGGGGATGTTGTGAAATCCTATTACTATATTTAGTAACTCAATGTACCTATTTTTTATCATTCTCTTGTTGGGATTAGTCTCAGGTTTTTTCCAATGGAAGATTGATTTTTTTAGAAAATCCTGGGCAATGCACTGTTGGTGTACAATTTTCCCAAAAAGTCTACCCACTCAGTTTAAATTTTGAAAACCAAGGTATTAGAGGTTTTCATAGTTGGGGTGAATTTTGAAAAAAATACGCGATCAACAAGTGGAATCCCTGCACCCAATTAGAGGGTCACAAAGTTAGGTCACACAATTTTTCTACAAGTTCAGACCTACCTAGGTATCTGTACATGCCATAATTTTTATTATAAAAAATTATTTTAAATGTTTCCACACCTCTATTTCATCACCCTATCAACCGTAAATCAATAATACATAAAATAATAGGACTTGAAGGCTCTCAATATTAATTTTTTTCTTCTCTAAACTCTCTCTTAGGTGGATCAAAGCTCGATGAACCTCATTCAATCCCTCTTCGGTTAGTGATCTTATCCCATTATTTATCTCCTCCTCTATCTTTCATTACTCATTTAGATGTGTTAGGTCATCACATGTTTGATGGATCCCAAATCCATATAATTGAATATTGAATCAAGGTTGGATTTCTATATCTCCATTTCCATCTTATTTTGTCGATAATTCCCACTATGCATGTCGAGTTTTGATACCGTGTTTAAAGGTAGGCTATTCTGTTGAGATTTTCCATGTAATAAACCCTTAAAATTCTTAATTTAAATTAAATTGATATAAATTAAATTATAAAAACCCAATTCAATGTGAATTGGAATTAGTATGGATTTGGTAAGGATTTTGAGAGAAATCCATAGTTCCAATGGAATTGGAATTCGGTGTATATTCTTTGGAAGTTGATGGATATTGTGAATTTTTTTTAGAAGTGATTTAAAAAATGGAATAGAATTATATTTTAAAATGTATGATTGGTTTTATTTTGAAATGACATTAAATAAATAATTTCCACGATTTGGATTAGTAATTGTTTTTTCATATTGAAATGATAAATTGGGAAATTGAATTGTAGATGATGTTTTTATTTGAAATTATTGATTTCTAATTTGATTGATTTAATTGTATTAATTTTTCCTTAAGTGGGTGTGGTTTTAGATTTCCGTTAAGTGGGAGTGGATATAATTATCCCTTATGTGGTAGGGGATGTAATTTTCACTTCAGTGGCAGTGGATGACATTAATTTTACCTCTAAATGGGTGTAGATAGTACTTGGTGTCATACTCTAAAATGAATTTTCTTCATTACTTTGATATATATTCCAATTACGGTGAAATTTTTTTTCTCATGTCTATTTTAATTATATAAACTATTTTATATAAAATATTTATTGATTTATTCTTTGAAATGATTCCATCATTTGAAATGAAATCCATTATTTTTTTAAATATGAAATTGAAATTCCATACTACTTTTTTAAAAATTAAAATCATTATTTGGTTCATTCATTATGAAATGTTATTATTAAAACCAGTGTGAGAAGCTACTAGGATTTTAGCATACACGCTAAATTTCCCCTTTTTCATTTATAGAATATTTGTTGCCACGTTCGAGTAAAGGTAATGAACCTCTTAGAAGAGGTTTATGTTCTTAAACCTTTGGTCTTGGAGTGATGATACATGAAGGATGTTTGAGTTTTATCTTTTCGATTTTTCATACTTTGGTGATGTACTATTGGGGTTTTGATATACCTATTTTATCACTTGTTCTGTTCTCCCATTTGTGTTTTGAGTGTATTGATATGTATCTTTTTTCTTCAACTATATTTGTGGAAAATTCATTCCCCTTTTATTTTATAATTCTAGTTCTAGTCTCCAACCCATGGGGATTGGGATCTCCCTTTAAGATATCTCACATCTCACTTGGGTATTATCATACCTGGGTATCCAGGCTAGTTTGTGACAAATCATAGTCTCTAAAACTCATATAGTAACATGAATTATCTATATGACTGTAAAAATACATTTTTCTATATATTTGGATTGTGCTTCAGCCCTTTTAACTCGATTAATTATTTATTTGTAATTTGGATATTTACATAACCTATTCCAACTATCATAAGAGTTTCATCATCCTCAACATGTATCATACTGAATCTTTGAGAAAATAAAAAACCACATGCTGCCCCTCCCAGATATTTATTGAAATGAAGCCTTGGAATCAACGATCCACAACTCCAATAAACAAGAAACTATTATTAATAAATTTATCTCTTTCTTAACCATGATATATATAGAATAACATAAATAATAAAACATTATTTTATTTGATCTCTTGTTTTTTCAATAATTCTTCAAGTGTCTTGTCAAAACCAGAACCAAGATGGGGATCAAGCTGAAACTACCCGAATCACACCTCCTTTGAAAATGGGGTTTCGAAAAATTGCAAAATTCATAACCAAAATGGGTTGATTTTTTCTATGTACATTTATGCACACAGACAACTACATCAATGCATAACTTTAGAGGAATAATAATAAAATGTTGCAATTGCTAAAAAGTATACCAATCATGCAAAACCTCTAGGGAATAAAATAGTAAAATAGTGAAAGATGAAAATTATAGGGGAAAAATACAAACCCAATACAGAATATGTCTAAAATAGAAAAAATTGGAAATGTAAACTAATGAGAGAGCCCAGATCTGGAATCCCATGCATTGAACACCATAGGTGGTCCAATGTACCAGGTATCTCTAAAATCCTCTGAAGTCATCTCCAACCTGTCTATCTTTTGTATAAGAGATTACATGTTTTGTGAAATACCATTCAGTTTTGAGTATAAACATACTTGGTAAGACGCCCCAAAAGCATAAGTGGGATTAGTAAAAAATATAAAATGAATATAACGAATGTAGATAGAATATAGTATGCATGATAAATTAAAAGAGAACACCTCCACCAAACCAAGAGGGAGTCACCTCATCCAAGAATAGGGGGGTCAACACATAGAGCATATGAACTATACATCGAGTAATTTCCACCTGTAGTAGGATAGTTGACTCATCCAACCATGAGGAACTAAAAACAGAAAGCATGTGGAATACCCCACATGTGTTCACATCTAATGGAAAGGGAGTAAAAAAATCCAATGTTATAGATGTAGATAGGTTTATATATGAGATCATTCAAAAGGAGACCAAATGAGATAGTAAGGGATATCCAGATCCTATATCATTTCAAGATGAAGAGTTACAAATAGATCCAAAAGTGCATAAATGATGACCAACATCCCACACATCATTCTAGAAGTAATCATTGAAGTCAAAATACAACTTTCCACAATATCCCACAGTTGAGGGACCAAAATCTCTATATAGTGGAGACACTATTTGGTACTATTGGATGGTTCAACTCTGATAGCCTATATAGGACCCATGTCCTTCCATGCACAGGGGTTCCACTACAAAAGTCATATAGGACCCACAACCCAGATCTACTGGAGGGTACTACTCGGAATGTCATCGAGAACCCACTACCTATCTCTACTAGCGGGTACCACTCAGATGTCATTGAGGACCCACTGCCCATCTCTAGTGAAGGTTATCACTCATGATGTTGATGATAACCCACTATCTAGATCTTTTATATATTGCATTCTGAAATGTCATCAAGGACCCACAACCCAACTCTACTAGAGGGTACCACCCATTAGTCATTAAGGACTAACTACCATTCTCTAATGGATGGTACCACTTGTAAAGTATTTGGTGATCCTATATGATAACTTCTTTCATCAAGCTTTTCCTAGCCATGCATTATTCTCAAAACATTCCACATTTTATCTTTAAATACACAACAGAGGGAACCATAATATTCTATGTGGAAAAACACTTAGGGGTAAACAGCCTAAATCTAAGTGAAAATGAATGAGATACAGAAATATGAATTTTCTTAAAATAGAACTAAGGGGGTACACAGTGTATGAGGGGACCCACAGAACCTGTGATCCTGATACACTACCTAACATTTTCCCTATAGGTAAACGGATCTCAACCCACGTAGTAATATACACCATATAGGTGAAATACATTCCTTTTCCAAAATATCTAGGGGATGTACCATGTATTTATGGTCATGTATGTGTACACGACTCCGTGTCCATGTACATTGGTACACGACACATTTCTTTGTATGGGGTGCTACCAGGGTGATCTGGTCATGTACTCCCACATGGATTCTTTTCAATGCGGTCCATCACATGACTCATCCATCTTGGGATAGGGTATACAATGTATAGGAGGGCTAAATGTCGTGCCATCCTTATTGGTTTTTAAAAATCTAGGCACGACTATTAAGGGGATAAAGCTGTGTGGTCATCTTTATACAGAATGTTTATTGAGGGTCTTTCCACTTCCTTAGATTCATTTTTACTACATTATTTCATCTATTCTGTTTCGATTTTAGCTATATATCTACCTGAAAATGTCAAATCTATGGATGATCTATCATTTTTTTCCATCATTCACCGAAAATTAGATTTTGGCATCCCATGGGAGTTTCATCACTCAACCCTCTCATTTATAATCCTTACATATTTTATTTATTGATCATAAATCATTTAAATGATCATTTAATCCTCACAACGATTCCAGATCTGGAATTATCTATTCAATCCAAGAAAATATTTCCATTTATCCATCATTTAGGGTGTCCTATCATGTTCCGTATGACCTAGAAACATTAAACATAAAAAGAGGGGTCAAACTGATAAAGATCATGAAGAATAAAAGGGAGGAAAGAACAAGATAAAAGTTTTTAGTATCGATGCCAAGAGTTCATGTCAAATCAATTAAGAACGGGGGAACCATGGTTAAGAATGAATTGAAATAATAAAATTAATTAATATTCAGGTGCATGAAATGGTTGAAATTGGAACATATCAATATAATGGATTGATACACTCAATCCATTTAATCAATAAGGGAATAAACAAGAAAATGAAGAGTCCTTCCTGGAGATTGGATAATTCTTTATCAAAGACCATGGCCTCTAATTATCAAAGGAAGTCATTGCGTCATGATCTGAAGTGATCCAACATTTTTTTATTTTTTGATGTGATTTTCCAATGGAAGGAGGAAGAGAACATTTACAATTCACTCAAGGTTTTTGTGGATAACCCTAGTGATTATCATGGAATTATTTTTTATACAATTCCATTTAGTTTAAAATGAATGAATGAATTAATTGTATAATTAATTTATCCATTTAACATACTACTAATGGATGAGTTTTTTGAATGGCTAAAAATGAAAATTTTTAGGTTCCACCTCTTGAAAAAGCATGTTCTACACTTAAACATTGTATCATATCTTTTCTCCAACCTCTCATTTAGGAGTTATACTATTTCATTAATAAACTATGAGTGATCAATATAAAATTTATATAATATTTTTATAAAATTAATTCCAACCACACTGGGCCCCAGAATTGCATTCCTTCTTAGTTTATTATTTTGAAGATATATATAGAAATATTTAAAATTCATATAAGAAAAAAACTAGGTATATACATGTCCCTTCTTCCCATAATTCAATAATGTGGGTCCAGAACAAACCAAATTACCTCAAAAATTATCCCACTTATCATTACCCTTATTTTGATTTTGGGTTTCCATTAAAGCATAAATTCCATTACTTTCAGAAATATAATAAATTTTGGTAGCACTCTAGACTCACTAAAACATAAATTTCCTTTTTCGGCATTTTTTAGTGGTGGATTACTAAACCACCTCTATTTTTTATAAATGATTTAGCAACGGTTTTTTAAAAATCACCACTATAATATTTTTTTACAATCCTGGCACTTCTCCCCCCGACCCCTATGAGACCCCCCTTCTCTCCCAATCCCGTGAGACACCCCCCATCAACGACTCCTGAAGCCCTAGATCACCTCCCCTTAGTGTTCTTCGCCTCCTCACCGCCCCTCAGCACGGCTCACCGACTATCACCGCTAACCCCCCAAAACTCTAGCTCGCCTCCCCACTATAGGTCATGACCTATGCTGCTGCTCGATGCTTCTTGTCGCCCCACAACATTCCTTTGAGGGTATAGAAACTGTTTTTTAGATAAATACATAGCGCATTTTTTTATAATATCTTAGATAAGTATGAGGATAATATCTCCAATCCAGATATAGAACATTGTTCAGAGGATTTTCATACTGTATTGAGCTTTATTCAGGAGTTGAAATAATATTGGATTCCACTAGAAATTATTGTGTTGAAAGGATTAATTAATTTGTGGTAGATATTGTTATTGGGTGAGCATGAGGAGAATACAATATTATGGGATGAATTATGGAAGTAGGTTTATAATGAGTTCATCTCTTTGACACATATGGTGTCTTGATGGATAGAGTTTATCTCTTCAACATAAGTGTTTTAGCATGTGAGAGCTCAGATTTTGATTTAATAACCTTCTTCATTTTTCTCAGGATGTTCTTCTATATGAGAAGGATATAATGTGACATTTTGGGGAGGCATTCTGTTCAGATTTTTAAATCTAGATCACTTTATTTACATAAGCGATGTATCTAGATGTCACTGTAGAGGTAGAAGTGACAGTGAATATGTGTGTGTGGACTAAATAATCATTATAGGGGATTCATTAGAACATTAAACGGATTATGTTAGTACATGGAGGATCTTGTCTATCTAGGAAGTCAAGGATCTAATCGAAAGAGAGTCAGAATCATCCTTCATCTTCTTAGTACATTGGAGATATAAATTCCCAACCATCTATGAGTATATTTATTCTAGTGTTATTTTAGATTCAAGATTGTGGTCATCAATAGTACCAATTCTTGATCATTTTTTAGTTAAAGTGTGGTTTAGGTGATTAGTTCCTTGAAAAATCTCAATATATTTGGATTACCATGCCATATCCCCTCATGAAAATTGATCAAACAATAATAGATCATGACTCCCCACATCACCCGTCACACACTCACTTTTCTACTAATAAATATAAACTCGATGCTCCAATTATGTAGATCCCCTTTCTCAACCATAATTATTCCATCCTCTAAAAAACCCATTTATTACCATGATTTATCTTTGTTAATAATATTTATTTATTTATTTATTAGAATTATATTTAATATTTCATTTTTTTGAATTTATTAATATATTGTTGTTTGTATGTTATCATATAATTTTACATCTTATTGTTTATGTCAGAACGTATAAATTACATAACAAATGATATAATGGTTTTTTTCTTAACAAAAATAATAACAATAATTCAATTGAGACCTAAAATTTCCATTCATAGAATATAGTAATATTAAGGGTAATTTATTCTACCATGAGAACTGATGAATTGAAATATATATTTTTAGTGATCTAAAAATTGAATTTTGTGTAAACCATTAAATTTAGAATGGTTGGATAACCATTAAGTACCTATTTGTTTAGAATTTAAGTTGTTTATAGAATTTGGGATAGGTTTTTATTCATGTTATGGTTTTCATGCATAGTTAAATAGCAATCCATGGTCATGGATATTTTGGAAATAATTCGTGCACAATTTATACATGGTCATGAAATTAAACAATTAATTTTAAATATTTTTGGTAGATAATTGTTATGAAGTTAGTGAACACTTAAATAACCCTATAACAAAATGATAAACATGAATTAATATTTTGAGAGTACCTACGGTGCCAAATTGTTATTAGTTTTTATTAAACTTTTAAATAAATCCTTTAGAATCTATGTGTGATTTTCCTATCAAGTATCTTACTTATGAGGCATCTAGAAGTTTTCTATCATTTTTAGTAGGTATTTTTATATGAACATAATGAAATGGTTCCCATCATCAATTTGATGAGGATAACTACTACCCATATTTTTTTGAACATTTCAGAATACTTATAGAGAGTCTCTCCAAATGACTGTCAGATAGGATATATACAAATTTTTATTTCTTAATCATAGTGAGGGGAAACAAATTTTTACATGAATAATCTATAAAGATCATACCAAACATGTAATTATCCCAGTTTTAGCTTATAATTTGCTATATACTTAGATACTAAATGAAAACATCATAGGGCCAACTATAATTTCTTTCTGAAATAGGTCCACATTATGTTTCAACCCCCATTGATGTTCCATGATCCACCCCAAATCTGAAAAATTTAATCACACACAGGGTCAAAAAAAATTTCTACTCATACAGTTCACCATGATATTCAACATGTTCTGAAATTCCTAGCCCCAAACCATACCCAACTCTTTTAACCGTAATTAGAGTCCACAAATAAAATACAATGTAGCCAAAAATTATTAATATACACAATATTTAATACTAATCCTATTGTCTATTTTTTGGGATTGAATATTTGTTATGAATTCCATAAGACTATGAATTTAATAGGTTCTCCCACTTTCTAAAATTGAAAAAAAAATTAATGGAAATTGAAAAGGTATATTAAATAGGTTCTCCTACTCTATATAATACTTGGATTCATCTACCCTAGACATGAATCATTTCACCTGATGATTCCTGGCATGTTCTACATCTTTGATCCCAATATATTTTCTAAAGTATCGATTCATATTTAAGGTAAGAGTTTGTTCCCATTTCATATTCCTAGCTTATGTTCTATTATTATATGATTTATCAGGACCTTACCTTAGTGATATCAATGTTATGACATCATCAGATTTTCCATCTATTTTGGTGTAGCATGACATACAAAAATACTACAGGGATGGGATCATTGTTATCATCTTATTTTATAGATCTTTTTAATTTTTATGCTTTGGTTTTCTAGCGGGTGGGTCTATTATTAACTATATGTATTTATAAAAGAAAACCCTTATTTAACAGTGAATTTGGTTGAGGATGCTAAATTAGGAGGCCCCGTTCATTATCGATGGATGTATCCAATTGAGAGGTTCTTTATTTATATGGTTTTAAGTTAAGTAAACAATTTTTGGCACTTAATTAAATGAATAATTATGTCTGTTTATTTTATTTCACAAATATCTTGGGCCATTGAAATCATATGTGAGAAATAAAGATCAACCAGAATTCTCTATTGGTGAAGGCTGTTTGGCAGAGAAGTGTCTTAACTTTTGTTCTAGATACATGGTAGATATTGAGACAAGATTTAATTGATATTTACCTATTGAAGACACATCGACTCAATCTCAAATACATGGGAAATAAAAAATATTTCCAGCTATTGGCCGATCAGTTGGGATGACTTCAAATGCTACGCTGACTGAAATGGAACTATTACTGGTACATAGATATGTGCTACTGAATAGTGAAATTATATATCCATTTATTTAAGTGTTGAGGATACAAACAAAGAGATGAATGAGAGGAAGAACAATAAATGAGAATGATATAATGAAATATATTAATAAAGAGCTTGTAGAATGGTTTTCACGACGTGTAAGTTCCTAAATATTTAAATAATAACAAATATTATGTTGACAAATATATTTTGTAATTATAATAAATTATATATCTTTTTTTAGATCAAGAATACTGATACTCGAGAAGAATTGTTAGAAGATTTGAAATTTCTTACTTGCGGTCCTCTAAAAGAAGTTAGAAAGATCGACACTTTCAACATTAATGGATTTAGATTTCGTATAGTCAATCAAGAAGAAGGTTTGAAAAAACATAATTGTGGTATATTTAAATTTTTTGATGTGGGATACTATATAAAGAAGACCTATATTATTAAATTAAACTCTCACATGCATTTTAAACTATTTTATTCAAATTCAATTGGTTCGATATTATCAGATGTGTTAAAAGAGATTCCTTGTAATTTACTTCTATGAAAATCTCTCTCTTGATGGATGATGGTGATTGTGAATTGCATAATATATATATCATATCATCTTAAGAAGAAAAATGGTATATTATGTGAATGACATTGTGGATGAAGGTTGGAGTGTAGTTACTCATCTAAAAAAATGTGATTTGTTTGATATGAGTGATGAAGTGGAAGATTTGACCTCTGACATTTAATATCATCAACAAAAAGAAGCAGAATTATTTGTCCATAATGATTTTGAAAATATTAGTCTATCAAGTTTGAATGAAGTGGATGAAGTAATGGAGAAATAAATCCACATTATTGAAGGAGAATATTATTATATATACAATTATGTATTCATTTAGCATCCCATTAATTAATTTGTTCAATCATTCATTATCATTTTTATGTATATATTTTTTGTTAGTACTGTGTATATGTTATCATTTTTATTTATTTTTGCACAATTTTTTCGAAATGTATGTTCTAAATTTAATTTAATTTGATTAAATGACACAAATTCAGAGGAGGAAGTGATATACTATTTCATCAACCACTACGATAGATGATGATACCTATGTCTCCATCCCTACGATATGTAAGACACCATTTTCTTTCCCCCTGCACCATCACCCCCTGCACCATCTCCCACACCCTCTGTGAGTGTCCCTTTAGCAGCTCAGTCATTGCCTCCCACTTCCGAAGACTCATTAGTGGGGGAGTGGCACGAAACTTCTATTTCATTGCAGGGATACTGGAGGGTCACTTTTATATGTACAAAATTTAATATGTATAAATTTATTGCAATTTTTCTATAATAACTATTTATTCATTAAATATCGAAATAATGAAAGTGTGGATAATAATATAAAAATTTCAGATAAATGGAATATGACCGGAGAGAAGATAGTTGTCCCATATGATTCATATAGGGTCCCTACGGATGACACCACATGATTACATGGATAGATTATAGGACATCTATCCATAGAGACTATTTCCATTTCTGTTTCACATGATTATTGGAGGCATGTGCCTGCCAGTTGGATAAATGAAGTTTTGATTCCAAAATAATGGAAATTTTAATACATTATAGTGTAATTGAATGCCTTGTTATTAATGTTTTCAAAATAAATTTTTGTGTACATATGTTTTTCAAATTTATAGTTACTGATGTGATAGCACGAAAGTGGACATTGAAAAATATTGGAAAAAATTGAAAGAATTTAAATGGAGATTGTGTGTCTATGTCAACAATACATCATTGACCACCCAACAAATGTATGAAAAGCTACCCGATGGGGGTACCCAAAGAGAAATAGAATGTTTTTGTTGACAGACATCGTGATGAGAAGAAGATGGTATTTAAATATATATTACTATATTAATCACATTTTACATATATACATGTATATGAAGAAGACATGACATTGAATACATTACTATTAAATTAAATTTCATTTATTTTAGGATCTTTCAAGTAAGAATGCATCAATATGGGCTAAACATGTCATCCCTCACTCTGCGGGGTCAAAGAGTTTTACTAGAAGTTGTTCTGCTCTGGTAATCTTTTCATTATTTTAAATATTTATAAGAAAATATTATGTTTTTGATATATTAAATTATTTATTTGTATTTTTAATACAGTCATAGAGTTTAGGTCACGAAGCATCCCGAACAGAAGTGTGGTTGAATGTTCCCCAAAAATCAGAAAGAAGTTTTGTGAATGATCATACTAAAGAAGTTGGGGTATGAACTCATTTTTCAATTTAATAACTTATTATCTATTGATACTAAATTAATATATATTTATTATAATATGAATTTTATTTTATTTATAGGTAAAAATTAACGAACTGTGGGATTCCAATCCTATGCAGTTCTACTCTGTCTCCTAGGATGACCCAGTTTCTAAAGTCCTTGGGAGAGAACATCCTGGTAGAGTGTTCGATATGGGTTGGTGAACCATACCATATAAGGCCTTTGGAAGGACATAGGGGATTGTAGCTTCATCTAATCGTGGTTATAGTTAGTTCATACCCTGAGATGCTCATAGATAGATTGATTCTCTATGAAACACAGTTCAAGATTAGGAGCTAAACTATCCACATTGCATAAAGCATTAATAGATTTATATCAGAAGATGAACAGATCTTCCCCCGTTGGAATTGCATCTACTGGTGGTGGGAAGTAAAATCACAAAATTTCAAATCATTTAGTTTTAAAAAATTTATTTCTTTTATGTTTAAATATAATAATACAACAATAATTAATTTTCAATATAATGTTCTTACAGGTGGTAGCAGGAAGTAGAGAGGGAGGTGGGGAGGGTGACGAGTTATGTTCATCATCAGACTATGATTAACTATATTGCTTATATGTTGAAAAAATATAGCAATAGTTGGTTTGTATATATATCATGTGTGGCACATAGTTTCCAACAATCATTTTCATGACCTAACATTTTCTTTATTTGTCATGATTTTTTGATGTTTTTATTGATTTTTGATGTTTCCTTTTATGTTTTGATTTCTCGAGTGTGGTATGCACAATATATGTCGATTATTTATTGTCATGAATCATTTTTATGATTAATTTTCACTGATTTTATTTGGTTTGTTACCTAAGGATGAACATTCTACCTTCGTATTGATTTTATTAGGAATATCCAATTTTGTAACCCCCTTCAACTTGTTTGTAGTGGATAGACCTTATTTTATAAAATTTCATAGTATTATCTTCTCATGTTTTATAGTTGGCATGTGATCAATCCCACATTGGTTCTCCTAAACCCTCAACTAATCCCACAAACGAGTCTTACAGTGAAGATAAGATCTTCAATTCACCTAATGAAATCTATTATCTCATCTCCTACATTTTCTAGCCCAATGAATTTACCACTACATTTACATTTCTAGTTGAATACTTTTTATCGATGTCAAACATATAATAGTACTATATGAAATTCATATGATAAGTATTATATCCATGCAATGAGATAATATTATATTCACACTTGGTGCCAAAGTACCCAACAAATCTCTCTCCCAAGAGGTTCTGTCACAATCATTTAAATGCATGGACCCAACTACAAACTAAATTACAGGATTAGAGTATTTCATCTTGTGTGTTAAAAGTTAATGAAACCCAATGTGACTAATTTATCACTTTACATCATAAAATATCCTAATACAGACCCAAATGAATCACATTTCACTACATGTCCAATGTTAGGCTCCAAAATTCCTAGGATCCGAGCTGACAACAACAACATCTTCAACACTATGGAAACATCCTCACACTAGTATGTATAGTCAATAGTGAATCCATTCTCGGTAAATATGGTAATTGAAAATACTAAGTGATATATCTAAAAATTGATCCACATTAATTCTCATACAATCCAATAAAACATCAACTATCGATTACATTCCTCGGTTATGATAGATACACAAATACATCAACATACTTGAGATCTACTGATATCCCTGATTGTGAAACCACTATATATAAAAGTGACACTTCATGTACTTAGAATATATTTTATGTACCCAAATTATACTAAACCTATTATTCAAGTATATATCATGTTATTCTTATGAAAATATTTTTCTATAGGTATTCATTTGGTGGTGTGATGTATGTCCATCTGAAATAGGAATTGTTTTCTTTTAGGGAACTCGTACTGGGGATGCAAGATCAGCTGCTTTTTTTGTAAATATGGATTTAGCGGTGGTTTTAACCACAGTGAAATAAATTTATTATATTTAGCAGTGATATTAACACCAGCTACAATTTCAGTATCTTTCAATCTACAGTTGTTAAAAACACAGCTACGTAAAATAATTTTGCAATAGTTAAAACTGCCACTACGTAGTTCTCATATTCCTTTATTATTTCACGACGGTTATCTTGGTTTTAGCTATGGGTTTCTGGGAGAAAATGACTTTTTTAGCCGTGGTCTGAACTACCGCTAAAAAATAAATTTTCTTGTAAGTCCATTGCTAAAACCATAAAAATTGCTGCTAAATGCGTCTGCTATGATGGTTACCATAATCCACTGCTAAATCAAGGAAACCGCCACATATTGTATATCGACACACAATTTAGTGATGGTTTTTTGAAACCACCACAGAAGCATATGGTGGCGGTTTAAACCGACACAAAATGGTCATTTTTTATAGTGACTTATTTCTTTTGGATGTCCCTATTTAGAACCAAATCATAGATTTCATCACACAACAATTCAATTTTGTGTCTATAGTTACTAATGATAATAACCATTGCATTAAATGTTTCTGTATGATATGATAGAAGGAATAAGGCACATACACCTTCAATAAAATCGAATATCACATATTCAAGTTAACTCTAAATCCTGTATAATTAAATGGCATGTTCCTCCATTGACCTTTATTTAGACATCCTTAAGCCATCCATTCATGAAACAAGAACACTATGTTCATTTAATAATTCTTTTCACAACCATTGACACTATTATACATATGTTATTTAGTTTTATTTACCTCTCAGATATTAAAGGCAATGTTTTGCACCAAAAAATATAAAACAACCTGATTTATTAATGGGAAATCATCTAAAATTACTATTTTTCCAATGATTATAGTTTTATTACATTGAATAAAACCACAAACTTCTTATAATATAGATAATATTCAATTGATATTCAATAATGTCTGATGTTTGAACCATAAAACATATAAATTGAGACCTTTCTTTATTCTAATACATTTCGTTATCAATTATTTATAATCCCATTGAGATATGAAACAATGAAATAAAGAGAACCTCTG
Organism: Viscum album; assembly: GCA_963277665.1. Classification (NCBI taxonomy): domain Eukaryota; kingdom Viridiplantae; phylum Streptophyta; class Magnoliopsida; order Santalales; family Viscaceae; genus Viscum; species Viscum album. The sequence goes on along the minus strand of OY728166.1, from coordinate 73,127,187 downwards.
CGAATATATAGAAAATCTATTATAGAACTTATTATTCCAAAAATCCAAATTCCATAGTCATTGTGAAGCCTCACTAATGGAAGAATGTCAAAATTTCTAAAGTTAAATGAGACTTCATTACAAAAACTAGATGAGTGAACTAATCTCAAACAATTTATGTTAAATCACATTCCCCACCTGTAGAAATTATTAAACACACACAAATATATTGATTGAAGAACTAAAACATGAAATATAGAAAGAAACAAGGTTTTTACATAGTTTAGAACATAATTATATTTCAAGAAAGAAACATTACTATTATTTATTACTAATAGTTTAAAATGATTATAAATTTGAAATATATAAAGAAGTGATCAAAGCATTCAATTTATAGAAGAGTTCCATTGATAGATACAGTGTCACCACCATATAATCTATGATGGAGGACCTTCATCTGACCAAAGCCTCAAAATAATAAATTTAATTAAATTTATAAGTATACTTATTTTTGGAAGATGATTTATTATTCTTATATATCCCTCTTGAATAATCTTATGTTGAATTTTCAAATATCCAATCCATTATTAAATAAGTAATTTAAATATATTATTATGTGGTACTAATATACATTGAAGATTCATTATCCATATCCAATAGTCATTTCCACTTGCTCTATCTCAACTTTGTCTTATGGTATTCACTAATTCATCTATCCATGCCTCCAACCAGTTATTCTAATGTACTTCTAAAAACACGAATTCAAGAAGTTATATTTTACTGAGCTAATTTTTTTTCAAGGTATCCTAATAATAATAAGTGGAAACATTCTTAGTACATGATATATCATACATGATAAATCCATTGAAATATATATAAGAAATCATAAACATGTTTATACCTTTTAACTCTTTAGAAATATATTAAGTCAATATAAGAATCAATACATAAAACATTGGTAAAGACCCCCTTTTGAAATAATTCATGCTAAAGTTATTTATTAATTTACCAATATATGTTTTCTAACATTGTCTGGAAAACCTCTTTAATATATGTCTATAAATCATCAAACCCATCATGTTCTATGCTTCGCCCATGTATTTCATTGAGAAGTATTTATCCAACCTTGACATTATTAAATACAATATATAGATATAATTTGGATGGGAAGTATTACATCCACATACAACACCAGAAATACCACAACACTCCCACTAATAAACATGTATACACAAAAATAATCCATTTTGTTAATGATATAAAAATCGTTTATTACATTATTAAAATAAATATTCTAACTCTGATACATTTTATTAATCCATAAATGGAACGTTGCTATATAAGAACCCTAAAAACATTATTTATCACATCAAAACCCTTGGTATACATTATAAACATATTATCAACTAAATTTATATAAAAAATTGGGTTTTCATCCATTTTATATATCTCATAAACATAATTAGCCCCTATGAAAATAAATTTCTCAATGGACCTCATCACCACTACAAGTGAAATGATCTCTTCATAGTCAATGCCATGAATTCTTTTATAACTCTTTTCCACTTAAAATAATTTATAAGTAGAAACTCCACCATACATAAGAGTTCTATTGTATAAAACACACCTATACCCTATGTGTCTCATCCATTATTTTACATCCTCCATGTTTAAATCTTGTTTAGAGTACATGGAGTCCATATCAGATAACATAGTTTCTTACTATTTATAAAGATCATAACTCTTGATAGCCTATAATTCGGTTTTATATTCAATACCTATAAAACTTTCTTCATTATCATTTTCTATTATAAATCCATATCTTATATGATCATAATGAATCTTAAAAACCATAAAGGTTCTTATGTAAGATAGAGAATTATGGTTTTCAAAACCTCTTGTGTAACTAACCCACTTTCCATCATAAGAACCACTCATTTTTATTGGTTTTGGAATTATATAAGTTTAATTGTCATCCAACTAAACCCTTAATTTATATATTAATGTTAACAGTTTCTATTTTAGGCCACAAATAATTTGTACTTAGAGAGACTATAGAAATAACATACCATAGTTTTTTTGTGATAATAGAAAAATAATCATTTTTTGGAATTAGGATTATGTTTATTTAAAAAAAATATTGTATCATTCATTCATAATCATAAATACATATAAGAGTAAAACAGGGAAGGACACTCAATACATATCACATATAATATCATTTGGATTTATTTATATATAATGTAGTTTGGTAGGTATACAATTGCTTCTAGAGAATATCCCAATAATGGTATAGAAATGTCACACACACTCAAAGGTCATTGAACCATATATAAAAAGGTCTAACTAATCATTTTAGAAAAAAGAATTTACTATGGTATTATAGAATTAGGGAGTTGTAAAATAACTCACCAACCTCTTAGATGATCAATAAATTCCAAGATGAAGTATTCACTACCCTGATATGATTACATATTATTAATACTTCATCATAGTTAATTTTTTATTTTAATTTTCAAAAAATTGGCTTTTTCAAAGGTTTCTAAATTGTTTCCCATAAAAACACACATAAACATATGAACTGATGTGATTTTTAAATGTTACAAAGTACATCTATCCAAAATTTTCTTTTTTATGATTGTTGTACATACATAACTTTTTATTAAATATAACAGACCTCTAGAAATTTTAAATTTTTCAATAAAATGTGTTTTTTTCATTTTCCAAAAAAAAGAATATTTTAACTTATAAAATAATTAATAATCTAATGAGTACAACTTTCCATCTCTATCGAGTCTGGGGATATGTTTCTCAAATATATTATGATAGATAAACTCTTAATGATATGTGATGTTAGAATCAAACTGGAAATTACTATTATTAATGTGATAGATTAGATTACCCATTTTCCAAATTTACAAACAATACCATATGTTCCCAATTTCATATAAAATTTTATTCAACTTATATAATGAATTTTATTAATAATAATGACTGAAAATAATTTTTTTATAGATAGGTTTTAGAAATAAAATTAATTTTTTTTTGTGTGAAACATTGTAATAATTTTACAATTTCTTAAACTAATAAAAATTGTGTATGTAGATCATAAGAACAAATTTATACTATGTAAAAAATTTCTCAACAACTAATATATATATTTACATTTCCTTTTATTAATTAAATTTTATTTTTGAGTCCATTTTTATCCATAAAAATGTGTGATCCACATCCAATATCTAATATTCGTGGGCTAGAATTAGAAAAATTAAATTTTATAACATTTACATCTCTATAAAATAATTCTTTTGTTTTAAACAACTAATCATCCTTATCTAAAAATATATTAATGTATAGGCCCAACCTTTAATATATCTCTAAATGATATTCATAACACATTTCATTATTTATAACAATATGTATCATTTTGTGTGTAATATGATTTATATCATTTCAATAAATTTTATTGAATAAAAAAACATTAAAAATGATATCCACATAACTCATTTCCATTTATTGTTCCATGATCACTATTTTTTAAATACTGATTATCCTTTGTGTTTTTACAATATTTATCTATTTAGGTAAGAAATATTGTTAGTCATATCACATATTAATATTAGCCAATCAGGTGAAAAATATTTTCATAATTCATCATATAAATTACCCCAACTACATAATCAGAGGTAGTTATTCCTACCAATGGCACCTAGTTATGCATAACCTAAAGGTAGAAACCAAATATGAACAATTTAAACGAATAAGGTTTCTCATTCCCTTAATTACTTAGACATGATAATCCATGGGAACATTATATTGGCAATACTTATCAATTTACATGACCAAGGCCAAGGTATGTGTTAAATTTAGATGTAATATCACACATAATATTTATATAGTTTTATTAGTCTCTGAATTTCCATATGTGTCTTATGCATATCCTATGTAGTTATTGTATGTCAAAAAATTATTAGATTTCACATAATACCTATATCTACGAATGGTTTAATAAATGTAGTTTTTAAATCATATTCTATTAACAAAATTAATATTTTCTAAACATATTAATGTATAACACCTTATACTACTCATGATTTTTATTAGTCACCCAATAATAAAATTTACTTATATCTATAAATATCTAAATTTATATCATCTATAAGCATAATCGAATCATTTTACATAAAGACATAGAGTGATAAAAAATTAAAATTCCTATAAGAGTAAGCATGGTTTGATACGTAGAAAACCCCCCCAATTTTTTTTGATAGAGCCTAAACCCCCATGGCTGTTAAAAATCATATCCATCTCCCAAGTACAAATAGATCAATACTTAAGATAGATCTCAATTACAATGTGTATTTAACACAAAAAATGAATAAATTCAAATCAACACTTATTATTTAATTAAAATCCATAATAACTAATTCGAGTACTGATTAAATAAACTAAATCTTTTTTTTCATATATAATATTCAACTCATATAAAAATGGTATTAAAAATATAATAATAAGTTTAGAAAATTTAAAATAAATATTAAAAAAAATCATTACATAACCACTTTATATACATGAATATTAAATAAGGATTTCATAAATAAATAAAAATTAATATATTTAATATGATATATGTCTCTTTAAAGACCCATATCCTGTTGATCCAAACATGTAATTTTTGTGGAGTAATTAATGAATTTTTAGAGGGGTCAGTGATGTAAGACAGGGGAATAAGTTAATGGCCTGAGACTCTAACCCATCAGTGATATCAACCGTGGTGCAGTATATAGTCCCCATAGTATAAATTAGTTTTTAGGGATAATTTTTTTTATTATATATTTAAATATATTTTTTCGTTACAAGGAATATTATATCCATTAATCACATAGTGAAATATTGATCCTCCTATGCTCATGGTTTTTCCCAATTTTGGTTTTTCATGTAAAATTATAGTGTTATTGGTTCTGTTTCTTATATTTTTTTATGGTTGTTCATAATTCTATTTCAAAACATGATATGATAAATTTTGATAATTATTTTAACAAAATTTTGTTTCATGATCTAATGCCAATTATTTTGGTGCTGACTGAATTTATTTATTTAATATTTATAAACCGAGGTCAAGAACTAAAATATTGTTTCTCTACTAAAATTATTTTGTATCGAGAGTTATTTAAAGGAAACAAATATTACCAATATGTAGTTTATAGAGTAATATTTTATTTTAAAATTTCCTTACCATAAATAAAAAACCATTAATATATTCAAAATCATGGTTTCTCTTCATAGAAATATAATTTCTGTTAACCATGTTTATTTTGGTTATGCAAAAATAATTTAAAAATGTAAAATTATAGTTCTCTATTAATAAATAAAAAAACCACAACATTTTTCCAAAATCATTTTATTTTTTTGATGGTTTTTATAATCTATGACATGATTTCATACGAAAATTATTTTTTTATAATAATTTTTTTAATCCAATAAATAATTTCATAAATATGGTCATGATTCTAGAATATATCCCAAATTATTTTTAATTTTTGATCTCAATAATTTGAATTATTCATTATAATTGAATTTTATATCACTGAAGGGTTTTTTAGAAAATCTCCATACCAAATACTAGTGTAAGAAATAATTAATAATATCCACTAGATCTATCAAGATATAAATCAATAAAACAAAATAAACAACATTGAATTAAATAATACCTTAGTATTATGGCTAAAATATCACCAATAACGAGTTTTATGAAGTCCCCTTACCAATAATCAGTAGATTCATACCATTAATGTTATCCACAAGTTACAGGAATCACTAAAACCATTTGTAGGATCCATTCTCCATCAAAGGTGTGACAAAACCTCCTCAAAAAATCCAAATGAATATAATATAATTATATAGAGATTTATATTACATAGAATGAAATTTGTATCATTTAATTAGGTCCCATAATTATATTTATAGAGATCTATTTCTGAATTAAGTATCCTGCTAGAATCATGAAACAATATAAAAAGACTAATGTTTCCCTACAATATTATATACATTAAAATATTACCTTATTAAATGATGTGATTTTTAAAATATTTTAAAAATTGTTAATATATTTACAGATCTTCACATAATTATTCATTAATTCAAATAATATATGATAATTTGTATAGTACAGTCAATTCAAGGTTATCCAATATTATTCCCCATATACAACAAGACATGGAAATAAGAACCATTACCAAACACAAACCAATAAGAGATGTCAATCACCAAATTTGGGTTTCTGGTTTATTTAATATTTCAACAAATTACCCATATACATTGAAGCCTAAAAAATTTAATAAAAAATTTAACTAATAATTCTGAATATATTCAATCTTCTTTTCACATGATTATCATGTAAACTCTATTAATATTTTGAAAAAAACATTATACCAGAATTTATCCAAATTCTAAGGCCTATAATATTATACTATGTGCCTTCGTATCATTGAAAAATTTTATGAATTTAAAAATATATAACTTTTATAAAAGGGCTTACTCTAAAAAAACATCATTGTTACTCAATCTTCAAATGGATTGGAATAATCTTGATAAAAAATACTAATATCATTATATGAATATGAAAAATACAAGATATAAATTCATAAATTTTATGTACACAAATATTAACCATTTATCAATGATATTGAGTGACCACCATAAATAGAACATGTCAATCCTGTATAAAACAACTTAGACGTTCCAAATTATCTAATATAGAAACATTAGTTTGAAACCATACTCCACATGTTTTTAATTAAAGTAGTTTAGAACACCACTTCTTATTAAAATAATAATTTTCATACATTTACTCAATTTAATTGATTAAATGGACCTAATTACATACTTTTAATATAAATTAAAAAAATCCCATCTTAGTGAAGCTCCATTGATATCATTATTAATAACATTCCCAACCACCCCTTGATCAGCTTATCGTCGAGGATGGTGTAAGAATGGTATCAAAGTATAGAAGCTCAAATTTTTATTATCATAAAAACATTACTTAATAAAAATCTATATAAATCATAAATCTCTAAGTATATTTTAACACCATAATAATTTATGATATACATCCCTTTAAATAAATATTATTTCATTGACAACTTGTTTTACATGCACATGTTTAAACAAACCATGATATAGGAATTATTATTCAATAATGATCATTATAACATAGCTGTTAAAATTGGTTGTATAAATTTTAAAAACAAAATCACTAAAAATATGTATGAAAGAGTTATATATTGTAAACTCATTGATAATTTAGTAGTCAATTTTCATTAAAATCATTTTATGCTTCAAAAATGTGTTGTATTTTATTTTGTGATAAAATATTATAATTTATATCTAATAATTTTACATATTTTATTTTATAAAAATGATATCATATTTTAAATCATCATATCAAAAAAATCATAGCGTGAAATTTTGGGATTTTTCTGAAATGATTGGTTTTACTCTGAATAGTGAAAAAACTATTTTATATTGAAATGTGTTTTTTCATTTTAAGAACACACAAAGATAAATATTGTTTTAAAATGGTTTCATTGTAAAATTAGTTCATTTATATTATTAATAATACAATTAAGGTAATATTAATAAATTTATTAATGGTTTTTGGTATTAAAAAGTTTTTTACTTAAGAAAATAATTTTTTTCTGGAAAACCACTTACCTTCATGTTATTATTGTTTATTTTTAAATTTATTTCTTTAAATTTTCTGAATTTAATTTGTTAATATTAAATTAATATATTTAATAGTCGTTGTTAATATAATTTAATAGTTTTAACTAAATTTATTATCATTATGAATGGTAAATAGATTAAATATTTTTCACCACAGTAAAATATGGTAAATTAGGTTAAAATCATGGGGTAAGACATTAAAGTTATTCTAAAAAATTAAATTATCCAATTTTATTGGGTTTTTTCACCAAAATTTTAATTAATTTGTAAAATTATTTATTTTAAATAATTATTAGGAAATTGGTAACCAAATATTTACTTTTTTGAAGATAAGTTATATTTTATTCAAATTAAAAACTTTTTTTTGGGTCTTTTCATTTAATTGTATAGTTGGAAGATTAAATTTAGTTTTGGATTACTCAAATATTATAATAACTTTATATTTTTATTATATTACAACAAAATAGTGGAACCTAATTGATTACCTTATTTTATAGTTAAATTTTTTCCCTCTTAAATATGGAATTTTCAGAATAACAATTTTTCATGTGTTTATTGTTCATGTATTAAATGAAATTTGTAAAAAATATAGAAATTAAATCTAATAAAATGTATTCAGAATTCTGAATCCAAATTTCCAATTTTTTATAATGTCTATTTTACATTTTTTTTCTCATATTTTTGTTACCATTATAATAACTTGAGTTATCATAATTGATGTTAAAAATAATATTAAAGTTGTTTAACAATTATTTAATGTTAAAAATAGTTCAAAAATTATCCAAATGTGATTTGTTTTAGTTTATTTCGACCTTATAATCACTTATATTTTAATTTTCTGTTATTTTTTCCCACCTTACATTATTCTGATATATATTATTTAATACTTTCTCTATTTCGAACTTTTTTCTTTCCCACTATTATAAAACAATAAAAAATATGCTCTATTATCCATACATCATGAGAATTATATATCTGAAAATAAATTCCATAATACCTTCTTATATTCCTTCCCAAATTCATATAGCTTCTGTTCATTCCAAAATATCATCCTTTCAAGTCATAATGTGTAATACATAAGAGGTTTCTCAATAAAGAGGTTAACTCTTAACCATGTACTTTCAATTTTATTTCTTCTTCTACCTCATCTAAATATTTTGTATATACTATTAAATAATTATTTTAGAATTATAAATATAACTAATTTATATTATGATGATTTAAGAACCATTATTCTCCTCCCTTCTATCCTATGAAAAATTAACACATCACTTATGTGTGTGTACGCCATACGATCTCCAAGTAGCTGTATAATTCATTTTCATCACCATTTTACTTAGATGGTTATAAAGGAAAAAATATTTTTTATATAATATATTTAGGATATAATTATGGTTCTATAAAAAAATAATATTATTTATCCATCTTTTTTTCATTTTTTAATAGGGATAGTAACATTCATGTGTACGTATGACCTACTGACTCCAAGAATGATGTAAAATATTTTTATATATAAAATTTTTATGTATAAACACACACACACATTTATATATATATAATGACTATATATGTTATTAATATCATGATTACAATTATGGAGTTTATAGAACCATGATCAATTTTCAATAACTAGAACTACAATACTAAAACTATTTTGAATGAAAAAACAGTTTACAACCAAATTTGATGATTTTAATAAACAATTATTAATAAATCGGTATAAAGATGTTATAAGTAGACAATATATGATATTATATGTATTTATATTTTTATGGTATATATTTATAATAAATTAAAATTTAGTATACATTAGATTAGGGTAATTTAAAATAAATTCATACTTGAGGTAATGGTTTCTCACCTCATTTTTATTTCTATAATACATATAACATATTCCCCACTAGTTTCCATTTTTTGGTTTATATTATACCCCAGAATTTTTTTATGGATTTTTAATGACTATTATAAGGATTTGAAATCAATATATGGTTCTCACTTTCATGAGGATTTTATTTAAATATTATCAAACTATTAAGGGTTATTCATCTAAATATTGTTTTGATAAGAAATGTTTGATGTTATGCACCAATTTATATTTATGAGTTTTATATACATTCCCTTGGAAAGTGATTTCATGATTATCATGATTATCATTATATTTAAATTTTATTTGAATTTATTTTTTAGGGGTCTAATAATTCAATGGTCAGTAAAGTGTGAATGGATTTATTGTACAGTATCATTGTTTATCGGGATTATTTTTGATTTCTTTAATGATGATGAAATATTATAACATATCAATTAAGAATCCATTGAATTTCTTTCTACTATATTTATTTATATAGATTGTATGTTTTCATTCCATTTTCCACTATTTAATTACACATGAAATTGAAAGAGTATATATATGGGAAACTAGCTTTATTTCTATCTTCTGTCAGAAATACATTTCCTTTAATGTCCATGTTTTCTAAAAATGTTTTCAAAAATGTTTTCAATATTACCCTATAGTTGTTTAAATTCATTTTTACCTAATATTTTTTTAATTTTTTTTTTCAAATAGGAATCTTCTTTTCATTTTCTAGAAACATACTTATGACATGTTATAAAAAATGTGAAAGGAATATTTGTTTTAATATACACAACATTAATGAAATTTTCTACCATTATGACAAATCTAATATTTGAAGCTTCTTTTATATGTTTTCATATTTCTTTTCAAATAATTTTATCTTATATATTTTTTTAGAATTTTATATTTTAAATAATTTATTCAAAAATGAAAAGGGTATTTCCCTTAATCAATATTCCAAGAGGTCTTTTAATGGAATTTTTATTAATGATAACATCCATTGACACTACCTATGATTTTCTAGGGATATTTCTCAATGATACCATACTAATTATTTCTCTATAAGTATTATGATTATGAGGATGATATGTTTATAAAATCCATTTATTTTATTTTGGATATTCAATGATGATTTATTTAAATTATTATGAAACCCATTTATTTTACACTGGTTATTATATATGATGAATGTTATAGGATCTCATGGAACACATATTAGTGTATAATGATTATGTAATGGGTGTTCCGAATTTTATTTATCCATATAGTGCATTGGGTAAAGCTGGATATCTCATGAGATAAAAATGGAATTAATTGGAAGTGAACCTAGTATAGTAAGGAAATTTTTATACAATAAAATTTTCCTTAGTGAACCTTTATTATGTATATGATGTAATATTGAGTGAACCCAATCCATTATGATTGTTTTGGTAGTGATCCTTGAATACAATATTTTTTTATATAATTATTTGAATGCCAAAAACAAATGTGTTATAAAAATGTTATGCTCTCATGGATCATATTTTTTGATAACATTAGGATTCATGTCTTATGAACTACCATGCTTTATTCCATGAATCGGGATTATGATATATGATTTGTTAATTATCTATTTTCAAAATGTTAATCTCATGTTATCATAATCCTATTAGCATGTTATATTTATGTGATCAAGGATATATCCTTTTATTACCCTTACTAAGAATCTAATCTCACCATTTATTAATTTTCCTTTTCTATAGGATATGGTGAATGTTTTTTATTATGACACTCTTTGAATTGTGATAGTTATAGAGAAATAAGTCAGTGATAATGTTGATTTTTTTTTAAAATAGTTATTTGTGTATCTATGTCTCTAAAGAAACTAAACATTATACTTTGGGGATGAATTTTATTTTTATTTAATGAACATTCACTTAATAAGATTTCATATCTAATTATGAAAAGCATGGGCTATAGTTAGTACTAGTGTAGGTTTTAGTTATTCTCTTGAGACTAAGATTAGTGAACATTTGTGAAATTTTTTTGGATAGTTTTACTTATAGGATAACATCATAACGCTTTTGTAAGGAATGGAGTATGTGGTTTTCCTAGAAATACATACCTCTATGGATAAAACAAGTGTACAAGGTTTAAACACAAATTAATTTAAGGTTATTAACAACAAGAGATGTAGTTGAGTATATATATACCAAAATTTAGGAGTACGGTGAGTGTTCCATTACTGCGCACCTACTTTTTCATGGGGGATATTCTTTTATTAATTAAAAATTTTCATATAAAACATTATGAAGTATTTGATAAGAAGATGAGAATGGATAAAAATGTTTAAAACGAAGGTGTTATAGATTGAAAAGAATTTTTCATGATTTAAAAATACGATAAATGAATTTTCATGATATTTTGGTTTTTCACATTGTATCTTGTTATTCGTACTATGTTTTTTAATAGTTAATAGATGAAACCAAGAGTAATTGAGTTTAAAATGAATGTGATGGACAATGTAATGATTTTCCGCCTATGAAACTGAATGATATTAGAATAGAATGGAAACAACTTTTGTTTATTCCTTATAATCTGTCATGATATATGATTAGCAATTTAAACATAAGTGAGTTTCCTAACACATAAAATAAGTGGAAAATATACTTTTACAAACGTTCGTGTAGAAATGATCACAGAGGTAATAAAGTTAAAATTACATAATTTCAAGAATGTTAGAAGAATAACCTAGAAGAATTTATCAATGTAAATAGAAGATATTTTCTATATTTAAATGAATGGAATAGGACAACTAATTTCGAAGAAATTAGATGTCTTATGTGTGAGGAAGATGGGTATTATTCGAGTAAATAATCTAATCTAAGAAATAACTCATCATCCAAGGAAGGGACTATGTTATTACAACCATTAAGGTGGATTAATTGAAGTCTTTAGGTATTTGTATTTTAGAATTATGTTATAAAAGATTAATATCAATGATATTTTAGTTATAAGAATCATGAAACATATAAGGATTTATATCAAATAGTTTTTATTTAGGTATCTAAAACCATATGTTTAATGGTATCTCTCGGTCAGAGTAGAGTACACAAGTGGGGGTAAATCGAGTATCTATAAGACTTTCTATTTTCTAAGTTTTCCTAATAGGATTCCAAATAAATAAATATATCCTAGTTAATCAAGGTAAAACGATTATAAAATTTTGATTGTTCAAATAACTTCGTATAAGATATATTAATTCTCAGTAATCTCATTATCTGTTATTGATATTACTTTTGAAGCTATTCTAATAAGGAAGAACAATTATAAATTCTATCGAAGATTAACTATCAAATTTAATCCAGTGATTTCAGAATTATATAGTAAAATAGTGAGAAAAAAAATTAAAAACACATTTGATATAAAACCAGTGGTTAAGTCTCAAGTCGAGACCTAATCCACTCTACTTTGTGATTACCTACCCCCAAGTAGTTTATATTAATAAACATGATCCAAACCCTGGATCAGGGTAAACAATAGTTCACTTGACTGTCTAGGTCACACTACCTCTTCCACAGTTCTTTGTGATTATAAAATACCAAGTCACACAAGGACCTCTTCCAAACTTATCCCTGGGAGAAAATAAGTGTAAAAAGATATGATAGGAAGGATATATTGTATCCTATAGTTTAGTATAGGGGACAGTTTGTGATTTAATATAGACACACAGACACTGCTAAAAAGCTAAAGAAATACACAACTGTGCAATGATTTTGAGATAAGGTTATAAATTCTCTGAGTGTTATTCTATACAACTATAGACTTCTAGGATGATGTTGATGGAAGTATCAGGTCCTCTTTCAAGAAATAGATTATCGCAAGTCTGATTCTCTAGTTTTTAGTTATATCTTGTTCGTGTTTTTTGTGAGGTTTTTATTGCAAATATGTTCTTGACACTGATCTATGGTATCCCAGCTTTTGGATTCGTGAATGCTTCGTGTGTACTTCAGATGTATCTTGTTTCATGTGTTGGTTCTTTTATGAATATCTCTCATGATTATACTATTGTATCACCCTTATTGTTTTTGGGTCAAATATTTCTATTTATTCGTGGATTGCATGTGTTAGTGCCGACATGATTAATGTATTCTAAACCTTGTACCTCATACTGTCAGGTAACATGTCAAAAAATAAATATTAATTATGTCAGTGAATTTAAAAGATTAAAATATGATCGTTATAAATTAAATTAAAAAAGAAAAAACATAATAATGAATGGTGTCACAGTTTTTCTGGAAATATTGTCACCTAGAAACGGTGTCACCAAGAAATAATGTCTTCTTCTTTGACATGGAGCTAAGAGACAGTTATGATGGAATAGTTGTATAGAGATTAGGAACTATTATCTCAGATATGGTTTTAGGATCACAGTGTCTGGTCACGGTGTCTGGGTCATAGTGTATGGGCCACGATGTCTAGGTCATGGTGTCTGGTCATGGTGTATGGGTCATGGTGTCTGGGTCATTTGTTAAAAAATAAGAACCGGTGCCAGACTCATGGTTTCTTAGACCTAGCCAAATATCTTTATACTGTTTTAAGAAATAATATTCAATGAATGAATTAGAATTAATCATTCATAAAATAAATTATTATAATCCAAATTAAATATCATTTACAAAATTCAGTCATGATTTATGGAAATCAGTCAGTTGGGAGAATTTTTTAAAGCATAATGAAACTAAGAACATCTACACATGATATTTGATAGATTAAATAGGAGTAACAATTTTTGATCACTAATACATGAGGAGTCCAACAATATCTAGATCAAATAGGAGTAACACTTTTTGATCATTAACACATGATTGAAACATGAGAAGTCCTACAATCTCCAGATTAAGCAAGAGTAAAAATTTGTGATCATTAGAACATGATTAAAACATGGGAATTCCAACAATATCCAAATTTTTTATGATCACAAATTATATAAGTGAGATATATATTCTTAGTGAGCTATGTGACCCTTAGTGTACTTGTCTCCACCCTTTTGGTATTATCAAAAATAGTACAAAAGTATATTAGAGAATAAACAATAAGAGTTCATAGTGCATTAGATGGAGAATGACATGTCATTATAAATAGAAGTAAAAAATACCAAAATATCCATATCAAAAGATAGTGTTTAGTATTCTTCATCACTGGTTTTATTCTCTTTTCCCTTCATAGCAACATCAGGAGAAGCCACAAGAGGAGAGGTAGAAGTTGAAGAAGGGATTGAACCATCTGTCAGAGAAAGAAGAGCGAGTCCTTCATAAATAGAAGGCACCAAAAAAGTTTGGTGGAAGACCATGGTAATTTTTGGTAAATTTTAATAGGTATGATCTCACTAAGAGCCTATGATATAGACAAAGAGGTAGAGGCAAAGGCAATGAATGAGGAATGAGGAAAACCAGGCCGCAAGGGTGAAGCAGTAGGAGCCATAATTACAGTTCTATGAACATTAATATAAGGCATTAATTACCTGAGGATGTCAGCAATAATCTCACCACTATACTGTATGACTTTCTCAAAGTCATCTCTGTTATCTATGAGCTTGTCCAAAAAGGATTAAAATCTTTCATCTTTTGAAATTGAGTTTTGAAATCTTGAGTGACATGAGGTATTTTAAGATTCTCTACAAGGTAATTGAAATGGTTTATCATATCATTCTTAGAGAAAATCATGTTGAAGTAGAAATCCACCATCTTTGTAATTTCTTCTTGATCATCATTTGAAATCATTGAATAAATTCTTACCAAATGAAGACCTCTGTCACTATTCTTGATAATCACAGATAGATAATCTTTTTTAAATCCATATAGAACTGATTGAAGTTCTTATTTAACAAATGTTCTGAGTAGAGCACAATCAAAGGAGGGTTTAAATGACTATTGAGAGGTACTATATGCTATAACCGCTGAATTAAAGGGATTTATTTGATTTAGAACATTCTAAAGATATCCCTTATACTCAGTAGTCAATCTATTGAGAAAAATAACAAGATCAAAAATTTCTTGAACTATTTTCATGTATCCTTTAGTCACTTTTTAATCTAAGGAAGATGTGTTAGGTTGAATTAGAGAGACAAAAGCCTGTGTAATCTGACCACTAACATCATCAACGACATGAGAAATATGATATGGTCTTGATACCCACACTCTCTCTAACACCCAGAACCCTCTATACAGGAGCCGGTGCATTACTTGTTATATTGGCACAATTAGAAGGAATGAAAATCATGAAGTAACAATCAGTTTAGTAGTCATGAAGAAACTAGATACATAGATGTAACTCAAATTACATTAGAAAAGGTTACAAAGTACAATACATAAAAAATCTAAAAACGGAATCCCCAGGAACTCATAAAAGATCTTCACTTCATCACCTGTTGAAGGTAGACAATGAAAGGGGTGAGATGAAAAGCTCAATAAGGGTTAAAATAGCGAAATCATGAGAACAATAATAAATGAATCACAGTCAATCTAACATAATCAATATGGAAAAGTGAATAAATAATCAACTAATGCCATTAATAAAGTGAGAATGAAACTGCACCCATAGATTTTTTCATTGTGAAAATCTCATGGATAATAATAACTGATAAGGAATCATGATAATGCTTATTAATTGGACATCATGTATCTGGAACATGAACCATAATACATCAAAAATAGTTTAGTTCGATGGGTAGAAACCCGTCTGATTTTTGGATACAATCTCAAAGGTTCTTTCGCCAAATGGTTTTGTCTCATTAGACCTACCGATGCATCGAGGGGCTTTAGTGGGACCCACATACCTATAAATCCAATAATTATTTATAAATAGATTCAATACAAGATCAATATTCCTTTTCAATATCCGTATAGAGTAGAGTATATGGATTCATCACCATTTCCACAGTCAAAACAACATTCAAAATAAATATCGTATGTAAAATGGTATACGGATTAGACAATATTAATATCCATGATATGAGAATATGTATATTTAAATGGAATATACTTTAAATTGAAAAGTGATATCAAATGGTCAGTATGTACACCACATAATAAAGAGTAGGTGGACAATTACTAAGAAAATCACAACGAAGTGAAAATTGAGACAAAGCTCATTACCGTGTTGTATTCAATTGAGTCGTATGACAAAGAGTTAAGAACCACCAAAAGAGTCAAAAAAATACAATTAATATAATGATAACCATGATATCATATGTCAAATGGTAGTACACCTATACCACATATAATAAATAAGAGGTGAACAATGAAGATCCCACAGAATTTAATGTGAGATGAGAAAAAACCTCTTACAAACATTTTGTCAAGGTATTGAGTGTTATTGCGAGGTCTTAATGAGAGATAAAGGTTGTCCCATTATTTATATGTCAAAATGGAAGTATGGGAGAGTTTATAAAACATACCCCATTATTATAAATTAAAAACAAAAGAACACAAGATAAGGTGGATTCTTGAATAAAATTGAGAGAGATGATCCCTTACCAAAAAACGTATCATTAGATTGAGGAAAAATAAATGACATAATTATGTGTGACAAACATAAACCCAAAAAATAAAATTGGATATAAAGAATAAATCAATCATAGGTTATTCACAGATATTCGTGGAACAATGTAACCAATGAAATAGATGTTTAACTCAAAGAATGAAAATTGAGTTAAGCAATCCCTTACCTTATGCTTGACGGTGTTCTTGACTTGTTTTTAAAGACCTGATTAAAAAATTTAGGATAACTATTTCATAAGTCCAGAACCACTTTTATATGTAAATTATTTATTATAATAGTTTTTAGTTCATTCTAGGCCTTTTTGATTGGTTATATGGTTCAATTCCATTTTTCGGGATCGTTTGTTTACTTGGTTTTAAATGATTGGTTCACTCATATTCAAGTTCAGATAAATATATAAGATGGATGTGGTTGTCCAGAAATGAATTTACACACTATTAATGAACATACATGAGATTACATGGTTTTAAATCTAATTTGGGTTACTTAGATTGAAGTCAAATTTATATATATATATATATATATATATATAACCTTAGTGATAATCATTTTGGTTAATCATTGGGTTTGATTACGATGAACATTTTTTGCTTTATAACATAATACCATGTGTAAAAAAGTATTACAGAACTAAAAATAGGATATATTTCATAATAATCGGGTTTGACCATAATAAAAATAGTTTCCTGACCATAATTAAAGGTTATAATAGAAATCGATAAACCGTTGTCCTTGAATGTTCTAAATTAGCACATCATAAACGGTGCTTTCATTTATTTTAAATAAAAGTGGGGAATGGGGAGAAGATAAAGGAATATATACCATGAGAATGAAAACAATCTAGTACATGTATGTTAATATCTTTATCATAGAATTTTGTTGAAAGGAGGTGAGAAATGAAACAAAAATAAAAGAACTTAATAGAAAAGAAGGGATTTGAAAGAGGAATTTACCTCTTGAGACTTCCTCCTTTGATAACCTGTTTAGGGGAGAGGTTTTGGTGTCATTATGAGAAAAAATCCAGTTGGTAATGGGGGAGGAGGTTGGGAAGGTATTTGGACAGAATTTGGAGAAGGCACAAGGCTTGAGAGGAGTGAATGGAAGGGGGTGAGAGGGGGTATTTATAGTGGAGGAGAGAGAGGATTTCTTAATATAAAACTCCATAATTTATTATTTCCTCTCAAGATAACCAATAGTGATTATTTTATGGCCATGAATAGTAATATATTCATGTTTCTTCGAAACAATTGGGCTTACATCAGCAGATCATCATCAATGACTCAATTAATCCATTATTTAGCATTTATTGTGAATTATTGGATTTTACTATTCAAAAAAGATGCATGTATTTCAGAAAAATCCCAAAACATTACCCCAACCAGTTATCGATGTTTAGAATCAAAAAATGAAGTCGATTTTTCAAAAATAATTTTCTATATATGATTAATTAAATATTTAATTAAATCATTATTTAATTGAAATATAAAATCACTTAAAATATTCATCTTCATTTTTAAGGTGCGTAAATTCATTTATACATTCAAGGGTATGGATACCATTCATAAGAGTGATATTTATATTCATAAGGTTGTGTTACTATTCATAAGAGTTGGTTACTATTCCCCAAAAATTAACTTAATTCTATCAGACTCTAAATATCACCCTGAACACAACCATGTATGTCATATTTTCAAAATTCACATCATAGAAATGAAAAAATCAGGTTTACATAGCTAGGTAACAAAAAAGTTGTGTTTGTAGAGACTTAGTGATCTATGAATTATATAATAAATCTATTTGAAAATTCTTGGGGTGTTACATTATTCCTTCCTTCGAAGAATTGCGTCCTCATAATTTATTTCATAGTGACAAAAGAATGCTCTCAAATGTTCTTACTACATCTCTCATCGTAGAGGATCCTCAGGTGCGTTCAGCAGAAAACCCAAATTGATGCTCAATTGTTCTCTAACACATACACATATCAAACAGAAGGGGTTTAACTCTTGCATCAATCACTTGGGCTTCCAAAGGGAGGATCGAATGGTAGAATGTTTGGAAATGTCTGAATGGACTAACACACAATGAACTAGCTGAACTATGTCTCGATTGAGAACATCTAAGTTGTAGATGTTGTTGCAGAGGATAAAACAGATGATTTGGTACATGTAAGACACACAAAGGTTTCCCATCAATGTATACTCTAGAAAACATAACCAGGACATGTAGTTCCGGCCTAGGGTGAAACATAGGAAAATCCCTTCGTGGTATTTTCCTCATCACCTATACTCAGCCTATTGTGTCATGGCTATGCTGTAGTAAATGGAAGCATTCCCTTGACAGGTGCGGAGAATTTTTGGATTCTTTGTCACTTCATATAGTTTTTTACATGTTTTTCGCATGTTTTCGAGAGGTAGGTACTCCTCTTCACAGGTTATGATCACAATAATCTCCAGTACCTCCATAAGAAGAGATAACAAATGGGTTTATCCTTCCATCTGAAAATTTATCATAAAAGTTCACATAGTGATACTCATTCAAAAGTATAATTAATGAAAGGATAAAAAAAGAATAGACAACAAGTTATATTCTTATATAACCACTGGTTCAAAAAGTAAAACATGGATAATGTTTTCCCCAGTCCCCTAATACACAAATCCCTAAAACTAGTTAAAAGCTTTCAATCTCCCAGAACCATATGCAACACTAGACACATGTCACTCCCGAAGTCCCTTTACTGGGAATACCACCAATGCTAACATCATGACGACCTCAGGTGGATTCCTAAGGTAGTATTCAGCTTCTTGATTTCATTATCCTAGATGCACTGTAGACAACTAGGGTCGAATCTATGCTTAAAGCACTCAGGCTTCCATAGAGAGGCACGAGAAGTGTGGAGGTAGGAATTTTCAGTGTGGACTAAATCCCTATAATTCCCACACACCACGTCATTCTTGAAGATATTGATGTTGTAATGTTCTTTGTACATACTGAAACTCAGGATCTAGAATAGGTAGTTCACTCGATGGTCACCATCCAAAGCAGCTTCTAGAAATTTACCCACAACTCGATAGTTATCAGAAAAAGTGAAACATAGAAAAATGGCTTCATGATACTTCCCTCTTTTCTTATATGAAGAAAATTGTGCATATTAAATATGGTATTACACCAGATTGTTTCTTTGGTAAATACAGAGAATATTCAGATGATTCGATAATTGATGGAGTAGTTTACAAGTCAAATGTAAGTTGGCATAGGGCGGGTCCTCTTTGGAACATGTCTTTACAATTATAGTCTCTAACAACTCTGTAGGTAGTGATAAAATATTGGTTGGTTGACTCATATATTCTATCTGAAATGTTTTAGTAAATCATCTTTCAGTATGGAAAATCCGTTTTAAACACAGTTATATTTTTTTATATAAAAACATATTAAAACAGAGAATACAACATCATTCATTTAGATATGATTTATAAAAATCATGAAATTAAGCAATCTCTTGCTCCCTTTCACATAATAGTAGTATGGACTTACTGAAGTCCTCTAAGCTGACTCCTCATAGATTCCACCGATGTTGGGGATTTCCCTAGTTTTTAGTCAAACAGATCCCCAAAGTGATTCCAAATTCCTCTCTCTCCTTGGTCTAGATGCAATGTGTGAAACTAAGATCAACTGCATGTGGACATTTAGAATTCAGATTGAAATAATCATGTCGGGTATCAAGTTGAGTAACATCAACATGAACTTGATGCCGATTATGCAAACGGGTAGTCTTGTT
Organism: Viscum album; assembly: GCA_963277665.1. Lineage (NCBI taxonomy): Eukaryota > Viridiplantae > Streptophyta > Magnoliopsida > Santalales > Viscaceae > Viscum > Viscum album. Next base: position 73,106,311 of record OY728166.1, on the reverse strand, counting down.
CTTAGTGGCTTCAAAGTCCACAACTCGGCCAAAGAGTCCGTAGGTCACAATTTGACATAGATATGCTGCCCGGAAGTTTCCCCCTTGGGCATCCTCCTCAAAGTCCTTAAGAGAAAAGAAATTATTGGCTAAGGTAAAACATTTAAAGATACCCTCGATGTATTTCCCTTTTCATACATAGAATGGGAATTGTGCACTCATCATGAGGTAAACTAAGAAACCTACTCCATGGTGAAGTTTGAGTACCTGAGGAGAGTTGGATACTCAGTAGAGGGTTTTGCATGATAAACGAAAATTTTCCAAAGACTCGTAGTTTTCTATACATGATTTTCCCACTATTCTCTCTAACACTTCTATTGGAAGAAAAAAAAAGAGAAGTACCGTCATCCTCCATCTGAAAATTAAGAAAACATCGCACTTAGTATTTTTTATGTAAGTTTTTCATTGTTCAGTTCTGGTTTCCAATGTTTTCCAAACCAAATCCTCTGAGGAAAATTTACATTCAACTCCCTCATAATGGCTTTTAAGGAAAATGTAAATTATCCTAAGCATATACACTGAGAGTGTCATAACCAAGAGTGAAGCAAGGCCTGTTTTTGTGTACCAGATCTCGTTCGAGTCTAGCTCCAAGCGGTGTTTTTGGGTTTTACCCATAGATACATCTATGCCAGAGCCGCCTCTACCTGCTCGTATCCAGATAGGGATGTATTTTTTGAAAGTTCTACATAATATATTCTTTACCAAAATACCAGGATGTTCTTGTACGTTTATCCTCAAATTATACCGTAGGGATTTGTTCCCTACTATATATTTCCTACTCTAGTTTCCATGTTTCCTATTAAGCTTCCTCTGATACCAATTATAACACCCTGACCCCTCAAGACAGGAGTCGGTGCATTAATTGTTATATTTTCATGGTTAGAAGGAATGAAAATCACAATGGAATGCTTAGTTTAGTTGTATTGAAGAATCTAGATATATAGATGTAACTCAAATTACATTAGAAAAGGTTAAAAAGTATAATACATAACAAAAACTAAAAACAGCTTCCCCAAGAAGTAAATAAAAGATCTTCTATTCATCACCTCTTGAAGGTATACAATGAAAGGGGTGAGATCTAATGCTCGGTAAGGGTTACAAATAGTGGAAGAATGAGTACAATAATAATTTAATCACAATCAATCTGACATTATCAATATGGCAAAGTGAATAAATAAACAAATAATGCCATTAATAAACTAAGAATGAAACTGCACCCATAGATTTTTTCATAATGAAAACCTCATGGATAATAATAACTAATAATGAATAACGAGAATGTTTATTAATTGGACGTCATGTATCTGGCACATGAACCATAATACCATAAAAACTGTTTAGTTTAAGGGTACAAACCCGTCTGATTTTTGGAAACAAACTCGAAGGTTTTGCCGCTAAACTGTTTTCTCTCATGAGACCTACTGATGCATCAAGGGGCTGTAGTGGGCCCCACGCACCTCTAAATCTAATAATTATTTATAAATAGATTCAACACAAGAGAAATATACCTTTTCAATATCCGTATGGAGTAGAGTATACAGATTCATCAACATTTCCATAGTCAAAACAACATTCAAAATAAATACCATATGTAAAATGGTATACGGCTTAGACAATAATAATATCCATGATATGAGAATATGGATATTTAAATGGAATATAATTTAAATTGAAAATTTATATCAAATGGGCAGTATGTACACCACATAAGAAATAGTAGGTGTACAATTACTAAGCAAGTCACAATGAACTGAAAATTGAGACAAAGCTCATTACCGTGTTGTATTCAATTGAGTCGTATGACAAAGAATTAAGAACTACCAAAAGAGTCACAGAATAAAATGAATATAATGAGAACCATTATAACATATGTCAAATGGAATTACACCTATACCACATATAAAAAATAATAGGTGAACAATGAAGATCCAACAGAATTGAAAGTGAGATGAGAAAAAACCTATTACAAACATTTCATCAAGTTATTGAGTGTTGTTGAAAGGTATTAATGAGTGATAAAGGTTGTCCCATTATTTATATGTCAAAAATGTAAGTATGGGAGAGTTGAGAAAACATACCCAATCATTAGAAATTAAAAACAAAAGCACAGAAGATAGGGTGGATTCTTGAATAAAAGTGAGAGAGATGATCCCTTACCAAAAACATATCATTAGATTGAGGAAAAATAAATGACATAATTATGTGTGACAAACATAATCCCACATAATAAAAGTGGATATACAAAATAAAACAATCATAGGTCATTCACACATATTCTTGGATCAATGTAACCAATAAATTAGATGTTTAACTCAAAGAATGAAAATTGAGTTAAGCAATCCCTTACCTTATACTTGATGGTTTTCTTGACATGTTATTGAAGACCTGAATAAAAAAATTAGGAATATTAATTCATAATTCCAGAACCTCTTTTATATGTAAAAGACTTATTATAATCCTTTTAGTTCATTCTAGGACTTTTCTATTTGTTATAGAGTTCAATTTCATTGTTCGGGGTCGTTTGTTTACTTGGTTTTAAATGATTGTTTCACTCATATCATGTTTGGATAAATATATAAGATGGATTTGGTTGTCCAAAAATGAATATATACACTATTAATGAAAATCCATGATATGACATGGTTTTAAATCTAATTTGTTTTACTTATATTGCAGTCGAATTTTTATATATATAACCTTAGTGATAACCGTTTTGGTTAATCAGTGGGTTCGATTATGATGAGCATTTTTTTATTTATAACATAATACCATGTGTACAAAAGTATTACAGAACGAAAAATAGGATATATTTTATAATAATCTGGTTCAACCATGACACAAATAGTTTCCTGACCATAATTAAATATTATAATTGAAATCGATAAACTGCTGTCCTGGAATGTGCTAAATTAGTACATCTCAAACGCGCATTCATTTATTTCAAATAAAAGTGGGGAAAGGGGAGAAGATAATGGAATATAACCCATTAGCATGAAAAAAAAGATAGTACATGTATATTACTGGATTTATCATACTATTTTGTTGAAGGGAGGTGTGAAAAGAAACAAAAATTAAAGAACTTAAAAGAAAAGAAGTGATTTGAAAGAGGAATTTACCTCATGAGACTTCTTCCTTTGAGATCCTTTTAAGGGGAGAGGTTTTGGTCTTTTTATGAGACCAATGCTTTTTGGATGTGGGGGAGTAGGTTTGGAAGGTATTTGGATAGAATTTGGAGAAGGCACAAGGCTTGAGATGAGTGAATGGAAGGGGTGAGAGGGGGTTTTATAGTAAAGGAGAGTGGGGATTTTTTAATATAAAACTCATTAATTTATTAATTCCTCTCAAGACAACCAATAGTGAGTATTCCATGACCAAGAAGAGTAATATATGAATGTGAATTCAAACTAATTGGGCTTACATCAGCAGATCGTCATCAATGACTCAATTAATCTATTATTTATCATTTATTGTGAATTATCGGATTTTACTATTCATCAAGAATTCACGTATTTTATTATAATCCAAAAAATTTACCCTAAACATTTATCGACGTGTAGAATCCAAAAATGAAGTCCATTTTTCAAAAAATAATTTTCTATATATGATTAATTAAATCATTATTTAATTGAAATATAAAAACACTTAAATTATTCATCTTCATTTTTTAGGTGCCTAAATTCATTTATACATTCAAGGGTATGGATACCATTCACAAGAGTCATATTTCTATTCATAAGGGTAAGTTAGTATTCATAAGGGTAGGTTACTATTCATATTGGTAGGTTATTATTAACCGAAAATTATGTTAATTATATCAGTCTCTAAATATCACCCTGAACACAACCATGTATGTCAGATTTTCCAAATTCACATCATAGAAGTGAAAAAATTAGGTTTACTTAGCTAGGTTACAAAAAAGTGGTGTTTGTAGAGACTTAGTGATCTATGCATTCTGTAATAAATCTATTTGAAAATTTTTGGGGTGTTACACTCTCGGCATATCTTCAACCATATCTCTGAGAGTCTTCACTTCATCACTAAGCTGTTTGTTCTCAGTTCTGACCTCTTGAATTTCATGATTCATTTTTTTTGAATCTTCTATATGATCTTATCTAGAAACATGAAAACGTCTCTTTAAATTAGGTTTTTTATAGGAGGAGGTTGAGTGATCATGATATTTTCAACTCCATCCAATAAAATATCTACAAGGGCTTTCAAATTATTATGACTCATAAAAGTAGAAGGTTCTTGTGAAGTAACTAGGGAATTTATACAATGTATCCACTGTGATTTGATCGACTACATTTGGAATTTCAACACTTTCTAGATTAGGGTGGTGCTCCCCCTCAACAAGTGCATCTCTCATAGGTCTAAGAGATTTAGTTCTTTGATATATTTCCCAAATTTCATACCCAATAGCTTCACCCATGTCTTTTCAAGAGAACTGAAAGTCTTGATACAGTCTATCGTCAGCAGATGGGATAATCTTGGGAACAACTTTTTCCTCTAAGTGTTACTAAAAAGTAGCTTCAATCCCAAGAGAATGAGTTTCTTCTATATGCTCTCTCAGAATAGATATTTCCTTTACATTAATAAAACACTCTTCTCTAGAAGTAGGCTATTCTTCTAAAACAATAGTTCTTTTAGGAACGTGTACTTCCTTATCAGCTATGACTTGAGGGACAGGTCCACTATCCTCCATATCAAGTAATGTTTCCCCTATAATAGAAAAATCATATTATACTTCTTCCTCAATAGGATAGTAAAAAATTTCATCTTGTTCTAGAATATGATCATAAATGTTAATTGGTCTTGAAGAATGCTCAGCTGGGTTGAACATTTCATAAACCCTGTCATTATCCTCCACCCATACCTTTCTCCATGGATTCCCACTGATTTTTATTATTTTTACTATAACCTTTGAGATATAAAATTCTTAGTACTTAATGAATTATTTATATGTTCCAAACAATCCTTTAGCAAGAACCATAATAGAGTTTAACCTTGGGTATAACATTGAGTTTGAATTTGAGGTTGTCTTTATCAACTCACACATATGATGAATAATATACTAACATTGGTTAATTTAGTGTACATTCTTCATAATATGTATCAAAAATACATCTTAATACTTGAGTGAAGGAAATATCCTTTTCTTGGACTAATAAGATTCTAAATAAACTTAATAAATAATCTGGTTTCACCATCTAGCTCAGCAATAACAGCTCTTCTCTTTGTTTTATTTCCAGTCAAGATTCCCAAAGATTATTCTATTAAAAAGATCTCACTTAGAGGAGGAGGACCTCTCTGGTAGTCCTAAAAAATTCCCTCATGAGGTATCCCTAGGCAATCATCCCATAACTTCAACGAAAAGGTACATCTTTGGCCATTGATCCAGTTTCTCACAATAAAACCATCTTCTGTATCAAATGAGAATTGAACGAACTGATAAAACTGAGCAACTAGCATTTGGTAAATTGGACTTACCTATTTTATGAATCAATCCAACTATACATGCTATTTCAATACATTCAACACTAGATACTTACATGAAAATAGCTACTTAGGGTAGATTTCCTTTTCTGGTACCACTATTCTATCAACATGGTTCGGATTCAGAGGACCTCTGGGCAATATATTTGGTGTTCGTTTCATTTTCTTTTGAGATATGCGCTTCTCAAGAGCTAAAGAATATGGGTGCTTCATCTTGGACATTCAACAAAGGTTATAGAGGGAGAGACATAGAACTGAGGGGTTAAAGGAGGGATTACATTTTGAGATAAGAGAGCTCGGGTGAAGAAATGAGTGAAACCTCTTTCTTTTTTATCATTTAGGGATATCGAGTGTCTCACATTTAATAGTGTGGGAAAGTAAAATAATAAAATAATAAATCATTTTGATATCAGTTATAAAATATAAATGAAATTAAAAGAAGTTATTATAGTGAGACAGTAATGGGTTTTCACAGTGAGACCATAATAGATTTCCATGGTGAGACCATAACATACTTTCACTATATCATCTATACTATGTGACTTCAAAACGGTGAGAGCATATTGATTGAAATAATATATCCCAAACTCTAACTGAGATATATTAACTATGAGACTATAAACATGAAACAAAAACTGTAAGATATTAACTTGTAGAACTATGTGAATGAGATAGTACTTCTAAGACAGTGCCTCGGGAAACTGGAAACTGTGAGACAATAAGTTGTGAAACAATACACTTACTACTTAAGATTTATCATTCCCAATCACGTATGATGTAATATATTCCTTCATAATTTAATGGTTTAGGGAATATATCAGCAGGATGATATTTAGTTCCAATTAATTCCAAAGTGATATCAATGTTTTGATAATGGTCTCTCAGAAAGTGATGTATTACATCAATATGTTTTATCCTACAGTGTGAAACAAGTTTTTTTTTTGAGATTTTAATAGAACTTATATTGTCAAAATTTATAGGTGCATGCCAGAATTGATATCCATAATCTAGTAATGTGTGTTTCATACCCAAAAATTGTTCACTACAACTACCAGAAGCTATATACTCAACTTCGGTAGTAGATAATGCAACAGGGTTTGGTTTCTTACTACACCATGATTATAGTGACATGCCAAGAAAGTGACATGTTCCAAAGGTTATTTTTCTATCTTACGTACATCCACTAAAATCAGCATCAAAATAACTAACTAACTCAAATGACTGTGCTATGGGATAAAATAGTCCTAGATATGGTGTATGCTTGAGGTATTTGAAAATTCAATTAAATCATTTAAACAAAATTCCTTAGGGTTTTCTTGAAAACTACCACACATACATAAACTAAAAATAATGTCAGGTCTGATAGCAGTTATGTTGAGTAAGCTTCCAATCATTCCTCTATAAGTGGTTTGATCAACAAATTTTACATCTTCATCAAGATACACACATACAAGTATTACTCATTAGAGTGTCACTACTTTTAGTTCTATCCAAGAAAAAACATATTTCAAGATTTCTAATATATTTTCTTTGATTTAAAATAATACAATCACTATTTTGAAAGACTTGAAATCCAAGAAAGAATTTTAGTTCACCCATTAATCTCATTTCAAATTCGTTTCACATCATTTTATAAATTTCAATTCATAAAGAATTTTTTGAATATACAAAGTTAATACCATCGATATAAATTTGAACTACTAAAAAATCCATGGAAATTATTTTCATAAAAAGTATAAGATTAGCTATACAATTTGTAAAACCTCTGAAAATAAGAAAAGTACTTAATCTATCATTCCAAGCTCTTGGAGTGTGTTTTAAACCATATGAATCTTTTGATAATTTAATAACATGATTTGGAAAATGAGGATTTGTAAAACTAGGGGGTTGATCAAAAAATACATACTTATCTATATACCCATTTAGGAATGCACTCTTAACATCCCTTTGTTATAGTTTGAAATTAATATGTGTATCATAATCTAGCAGGATTCTAATGGCTTGAAGTCTTAATTCTGGTGCAAAGGTCTCTTCATAGTCAATTACATCTTCTTGAGTATTTCATCATGTAACCAATCAAGACTTATTTCTAACTATGTTACCATATTCATCTATAATATTTCTAAACACCCACTTATTTCTTGTGGTAAATGTGTGTTTAGGTCTGTCAACATGTTTTCAAACATTTTTCCTTTCAGACAGATTATGTTCTTCTTGCATATCGATCACCCTAAACTCATTATTGATAGCATCATAAATGTTTTTATGTTATAGTTGTGACAAGAATAATTTATGTTCAACCTTATTTCTAAGAGAAGCTCTACTTTGAGTTAATTTAGCTAAATCTCCTACAAAAACATGTAAAGGATGGTTCTTAAGGGTTCTAACAGATCTAGAAAACGAATGACTAGTTATTTCAGGTTCTCAAACAAGTTTGGGTTCATTATGACTTGAATCTGATGAATTCTTAGAACTAGAAGTTTTCACATATTCTATTACAGGAGGGTTTGATGATATAAAATTAATTTCCAGATTTTAAACATCATCCTCTAGGTTCGCTAGAGTGGCCTGAGGCTTATGTAGATCTATCTCATCAAACATGACATGGACAGACTCTTCCACACGTTTAGTTCTTTTGTTAAACACTCTATAGGCTTTATTAGAGATTGAATATCCTAGAAATATTCCTTCATCACTCTTGGATGAAAATTTCTTATGATTTGCTTTAGTATTAAGGATATAGACTTCGCAAACAAAAAACTTTGAAGTATCTCACGTGGGGTTTTCTATTATTCCATAAATCATATGGCGTTATTTTATGAATGGGTCTAATCAACACTCTATTAATTATATAGAATGTTGTATTTACTTCTTCAACCAAAAAATAATAGGTAAGTCATATTCCCTATGAATGGTTCTTGAAATATCTTTTAATATTATATTTTTTCATGTCTAAAACTGCATTTTATAAGGTGTTCTAGGGGTAGCGAAATTGTTACTATAGCCATTTTGTGAGGAAAAGGATTCTGACTCTGGATTTTCAAACCCACAGCCCTGATCACTTCTTAAGGATTTAATTATAAGTCCACTCCGATTTTTTAAAGTTTTATAATTTTTGAGGAAATGAGATCAGGCTTCACTTTTGTGAGATAAAAAGAATGTGCAAGTATATATAGAAAATTTATCTACAATAACATAAACACAGTTCTTCCCATTTAAACAAGAAACTCTAGATGGCCCAAAAAAATCCATGTGAACTAATTTTAGAGGTTGAAAAGTTGACACTTCTTTCTTTGGTTTGAATGAAATTTTGTGTTTCTTTTCGTTTTCACAAGTATTACACACTTTATCATTTGGAAACTTATGTTTGGGTAGATCTTTAACTAAGCGTTTTCTAATTATCTTTATAAGGGAGTGAATATTACAGTGTTCTAGTCTCTTATGACAATGAAAAGGCTTTTTGTGAAATACATATAAACATGAATCATTTTGAGAAACTAAAGAATCTATGTTAATAGAGTATACATTTTCATTTATCAATGTATAAAACACTAATTCATTTTTATAATTTAAAACATTGAATGAATCATTTTCAAATTTAACATGAAATCTATCATCACATTGTTGTGAAATACTAAGTAGATTATATTTCAATCCACTAACAAAAAGTAATTTTGAAATTAAAACTAAGTGAATGTTACATATTTGGACAAGGAAAATGATTTTTTCCTTTGGCATTGTCACCAAAGGTGACATGTCCACCATAAATTTTTATTAAGTTCTAGAAGCTTGAATTATATCCTCTCATGTGTCATGAACACCCACTCTCCAAGTACCATAAGATTTTACATGAGCACATTAAGAAATTTTCCTACAAAATAGATAAATAAAAAATGGCTTTGGAACCCATATTTTTTTGGGTCCAGTAATATTAGTGACTAGTGCTTTAAGAACCCAATTACTCCTTAAAGGTTTCCTATAAGAATTACATAGAGTAATTGAAAACTAAACTCTATTTGGTCCAAAAAAGATTGAAATAGTAGAGATTGTATCAAAACATGAACTATAAAAATGTTTTCCTATACTAGGAGTAAATCTATATATCATAGATTTATAAACAAAATTGGTTTTTTCAAAATTTCTTTTAACAGGATGAGATCCAATACCAGTAGTATATTTTGGAGCAATCTGTTTACCACGAATTTTTACCAAAGTATCTTTTCTATTACTAAACCTTTCAAGGTCCTTTTTTCAATTACTCATTATATAGATTTAGTTCATTGTATTCATTGAGTAATTGAAAATTTTTCTCTTTAAACAGTATGTTTATATTTAACAGTTTAAATAGGATCATACTATTTATTTAAAGAATTGTATTTATCTTTTAGTTCATTACATGTCTCTTCATGCATATTACAATACTAAAACATTTCTTCCTTAGACATATTCCCAGAATAACTTTCATCTATAGAGTAATTAGAATTTTGTACAGGATATTCCAGTGTTACCTCATATGTGTTTTTTCATAAAACATATATTGGATTTGTTAGCCTTTACATCATGTGAATATTCTGAATCACTTGAACTGTCCTCATCAGCACCCTAGGTTGCTTTTATTACCTTTTAATACCTTCTATATTTGTACTCATATTTATTTTTTTTACTTGATCTTGGTATAGTAAGACATTATATTTCCCTTTTGCTTAAATTCACAGCATTCTATCTCATTAGACTTGTCACTTATTTTCCGTTTTTTCTTCCAACTTCCCTTTTGATGATATATTCCTTGGATGTTAGGATTTATGAAAAAAGATATTCTTGTAAAATATCTTAATCCTTCTGGATAATTGAGGCATCTCCTCATCACTTTCTAGTAATGAATTTTCACTACATGAACTTTCTATAAAGACTTACAATATCACATTTACTTTGTGATTAGAGGTGGTGGTCTTAAATGCAACATATTTTCATTTGGGTTCATCCTCCTCTTCCGTGTTGACATTCAGATCCTCTCTATACATCATTAGTTTTCCAATGAGTTATTTTATAGGTAACATGAGGATGTCACATGAATGTATAATAGGTAAATAGGTTCCTCCCTATCTATCAAGTTGGCATCTGAGAATCCATATGATTAGTTCTTTGGCAGTAACTTCTCTTCCAAAATAAATAATTAAGTAAAATATTTCATTAAATCTGAGATACATGACAAAAAAGGCTCATCAAGTATCATTTTAATGTTATAATATTTAATATTATAAGTATTAAGTCTCATTTCTTCACACTAGAATTTCATTCAAGTGAGACAAACAAAGTATCCCAAATTTCAGAGGCATTTTTACATACAAAAATTCTATTAAATTCATAATCTCCTAATGATAAATATAAAGCATTCATGGATTTGAAATTTTAATTGTAGGATGTCTTGGTTGGGTCATTCAAAGTGATTCTATCTGTAGAAGGAATCATATACTCATCTATAATTGAAGACCAAATTTCAAAACCCATACTTTCTAAATGCATTTTCATTTTAATTTTCCATTGGGAATAATTGGTTCTATTAAAGTATGGTGGTCCATTTTTTGAAGCACCATCCAATATATTATCCAAAATATAGAAATACTTTTAAAGAGATAGAAATTTAGAATTAACAGAAATTAACATATCTTTAAAGTACAAATGAAATCACTATTGAATAGTTTCAAAAATAGAGTCTTAATAGGAATAAAAAACTCTTATGATACCAAATGTTGGTTTGAGTAGAGTAATTTAGAGGGGGGAGGGTAAATTGAGTATTTATAAAAAAAAATTGAAAAGTTTTCTTAAATTGTTCCCCAATAATAAAAAATATAGCCCAGTTAATCAAGGTAATACGGTTATGAATTTTTGACTATTCAAATATATTCTCAAAAGATTGATTATTTATCAGTAATCTCAATATCAGTTATTGATATTACTTTTCAAGCTATTATAATAAGGCTATAAAATTATAACTTTTATCCAAGACTAACTATCAAATTAAATCTAGTTTTTTTGAATTATACAATAAATCAGGGAAAAATAATTTAAACAACACGACAAATATAAAACAAGTTGTTCAATCTCACGTTGAGACCTAATCCACTCCACATGGTAATCACATACCACCGATCTGTTTATATTAATAAACATGATCCACACCCTAGATTGGGGTAAGCAATAGTAAATATGATTGTCCGAGTCACACGACCACTTCCACAGTTCTTCATGGGTACAAACAACACGTTCACACCAGGACCTCTTCCAAACATATCCATGGGAGTAAACTAGTGTGAAAATATTTGAGAGGAAGGATATCTGGTATCCTTATGTTTAGTGAAGGGGATAGTGTGTGTTTCAATAAAGACACACACACACACTTCTAAAAGCTAAAAACATTACACAATAGAGAAAATATGATGAGATAAGGTTAGAAATTCCCTGAGTGTTATTATATGAAGCTCTATACTTCTATGATGAAGCATATGCAAGTATCATGTCCTCTTGCGAGAAACATAGTATCAGAAGTCTGGTGTTCTGGTTTCCGGTTAGATATGGATCATGTTCTTTGTAGATTTTGTATTGAGAATATTTTATTGACTCAGATCTATGGTATCCCAACTTTTGGATTCATGAATGCTCTGTCTGTTCTTTAGATGTATCTTGTTGCATGTGTTAGTTCTTTCCTCAAGAATTCTCACGATTCTACTGCTCTATCACCCCTATTTTTTTGGTCCATGCTTTTCTATTTATTCTTGGATTTTAGGTTTTGGAGATGATAGGATGCATGTATTATTTACCTTGAACATCTTACTATCAGGTGACATGTCTACAATGAAATATTAATTATGTCAGTGCATTTAAAAGACTCAAATATGATTGTAAGAAATTAAATTGAAAACAAAGAAAAATTAAAGAATGGTGTCACAGTCTATCTAGAAATGGTGTCACTTGGAAATGGTGTCACCAAAAAATAGTGTCTTCTTCTTTTCCTTTGAGCAGTGAGACAGTTATGATGGCATAGTTGATAAGAGATTACGAAATGGAAGATCAGATACAGTGTTAGGATCATGATGTCTGGTCACGATATATGTTTCATGGTGTCTAGGTCATGGTGTCTAGGTCATGATGTCTAGTCGTGGTGTCTAGGTCATGGTGTCATGTTCCTTTTCTAGAAAACCAAAACTTGTGGCAGAATCATGGTTTCTCAAACTTAGCCAAATATCTGTATATATACTGAAGTAGTAATATTCATCGAATGAATTATACTTAAACATTAATAAACAAAATAATTATAAAACAAATTAAATATAGTTTACAAAAATCAGTCCTGATTTATAGGAATCAAGATCATGAGATAATTTATTTGAAGCATAAAAAAACCATACACATATACACATGATATGAGATAAATTAAATTGGAGTAACAATTTGTGATAATTAAAACATGATTAAATAATGAGCAGTAAAAAATATTCATATTAAATAATAGTCACAATTTATGATCATTAAAACATGATTAAAACATGAGGTTTCCAACAATCTCTAGAATAATATGGAGTGAAACATTGTGATCATTAAAACATGATTAATACATGAGGAGTACAACAATATCGATAACTACGAAATGTGATTTACTGGTAAGGTGAATTTCTTTGGGAAAATACATGATTGAGGGATAAATATTCCTTAATATGTTCCTAATATTGAGATAATAATGAGAAGTTAAGATAATGAGATAATTAATACTGATAATGATAATTGTATACTATTGATGGCTTAGAACTGATTAGTGATTTTAGGACAATGTAGTTTACCTAATAATTGATGGAGTTTAATGTATTTTTTTTATTTATAGAATATATTAATTAATCAATCATTTTATTTAAGGATTAATAATCGATTTAGTTTTTATAGGAATGTATGATTTTAGTGAGGTTTTATGGTGATTAAGGTTATTAACATTTTTAGGAGAGTATATGATCAAGTTACTCAAATATTAGGTGTGGGACATTAAGAAAAACTCTATGTTTTTTGGGGGAATAATTCGAAGTTATTTTTTTTTTGGAAATTTTGTGACCTTATTTATGAATTATTGGGGTTTTAATTTTGTCAAAAATTATTTATAAGAGTCTTAATGTTAAGTATTTATTGAATATATTATGTTAACCATTGTGTTTTATTATTTTGGTTTTAGAGATTAATGTAAAATATTTACCGATATTGGATAACTTGTGTTGGACATTTTGATTTCGTTAAATATTTAAAAATATAAGGAATGTATTTTAATTATTTTATCGAGCTTATGATCCATTAAAAGTGAATTTTAGTACTCCACACATGAAAATTCATATTTAATATTCATCCCATGGAGTATAATATGAATTGGAAATTTATCAGAGCATAACTAGGGGATGAAATTTTGTTTATTAAATAGATTGATATATAGTAAGTGTATTTTATCATGTTATCTATATTGGTAATAAAATAATTCCTCAACTTTAGGAAAATGATATTTAAATAAAAAATTTACCCTTTTATCTTCATTATTAATGAATTTATAGTCTTTTAACCCCTAACTAATTTATGGTTTTTTGGTCTTTTAGTTTCTCGTGAACATGTTCTTCAATACTCTCTATTGTTCCTTGAGTGGTACTTTTCTCATCGAAATCCATATTTTAACATCCCAATTTTTTTTCATTTTATTGGAAGCATGTTATGTGTTATATTAGGTAATCCTTATGTTTCACACATGCCCTTTTCAAAGGAAGTAATATTGTCCATTAATAAGATGTGAGTTTTCAATAATGGAATTTTCATATGTTAAACATTTGATAATTGAGCCAAAATCGAGAGGGATGAAAATGTTTAGGGGGTGGTGAGGATAACATAACAACCCAATAATTTTTTAAATATTTCTCATTAAATATATTTTATTTCTTTCATACTATACTTTACATGAAACAAAAATTTAAACAAACCCTGAAATAAACATTATTATTTAAACACGACTATTATAACCTATAAATTAAAATGGGTGGTACGAATATTAATAAAAATTAAAAAATATGTATAAATGTTTTATATAATGTATTTTCATTGATAAATAAGAACAAAAGTTTCAATAAAATAATTTTAGGTTTCAAAAATAAATTTACCTCAAAAATGGATTTTATTGTTTTTTTTAGAACAAATTATAACTAATTCATGTCAATTTTAGAAATTATATTGGATAAAAAAGATATAATTATTTTAAATAAAAATATAAAAATTATTTAAGGGTGAAATGTTGAAATTATTATTAAAATATCTATTTTATAGTGAGTATTTATAAATACTGATTTTAATTGAAAACATACTTTCTATTTCATGAATTTAAAATGATAAATTTACATTTAAAATGGGTTTAAACATAAATTATTACATTTATATTATTAATAATCCACTTATGTTCCTTATAATTAATTTTATGATGGATTTTGGTATAAAATCATTCTATACAAAAGAAATGATTTTTTTCTAGAAAACCACATTACTTCACATTTTACTGGTTAAATTATAAATTATACTATAAAAATAATTTAATTGATTTTGATAAATTGTATTAAATATTTTTAATCATAATAATTAATATAATTTAATAGGGTCAAGTTAAATCTTTGGTCATTATGAATACTGACAATATTATATATTTTTACCACGGAAAAAGAGGTAAAAAAATATTAAAACCATACAATAAAACATTAAAATCAAAATAAAACGTGAATTTAACCAAGTATATGAGTGTATTTTATCCAAATGTATTATTAAGGAGTTAATTTATTTATTTTAAATATTTATATTGAAATTTGGAACCCCATATTTACTTTTTTGAAGATAAGTTATATTTTATTCAAACTAAAATTTATTTAGGGATCATTTCATTTAATGTAATAGTTGGAAGATTACATTTGGTTTTTATATATCCAAAATTATAAAAAATATAATTTTGGATTAATTAACCCAAAAAATTCATGTACAACAATTTCTTACTATATTCAGGGTTAAATGTTTATAATTATAAAATCAAAATTTTTTAGAACAGTTTTAATTTGTTCTGTGTACTTATATTAATAGTAATTTATACCACCAATAGAAATTAAATATTATAAAATGGTATAATAAATTATAATAATCACGTCCAATTTTTTTAGAATTTACCTTTTGTTTTTTCGTATAATTATGTTATTATTGATATAATTAGAGTTATCATGGTTAAGGTTAAAATGGGTGTAAAGTGGTTTAACTAAATGATAAGGGTTAAAAAGTACCCGAAACATGTGAAAATGTGATTGGTTGAGTTTATTTAAACCATATATAATGTTATATTTTAATTTATGTTTCATTGGTTCTATTTTATTTGATTATGATATACATATATATATTATTTAATGTTTCATATAAATCCAAGTGTTCCATTTTCCTCTTTATAAAATAATACCACCTCTCATATATTTTCTACACATCATGAGCCTTCTATATCATTCAAGACATACCATATTACCTGCCTATATTCCTACCACAATTACTAAATCTTTTTTTATTTCTAAAATACTATTACTTCATGTTGTAATGCTTAATCAAAAAAAGGTTTCTCAAAAAAGAGGTATAACTCTTAACCAAGTAATTTCAGTTTAATTTTTTTGAAAATCCACTAAATATTAAGTATCAATTATAAAATAATAAATAATAAATTATAAATATAATAAATTTGTATTATGATTTCGGAAAAACCATTATAAACATTCTTTTCATCATATGGAAAAAATAAATCATCACTCGTGTGTAGGTATAACTTATCATATCCTTGTAAAAGTGTAGTTAATTTTCCATCATGACTTCTCTGGTATGGTTATATATATTTTAATAATGTTAATATATTATATTTATGATATTATTATGATCCATTAATTTAAAAATATTATTTATACTTATTTACTTATTTTCTTTTTTGAAAATTTAAAACAGCATTCATGTGTATGTATGACCGATAGTCTCTACAGATAGTGTAATTTTTTTTATATATAAATTTTTTAGATAAATATAAATATATATATATAATGAATATATATGATATTTATATTTTTATTGAAATTTAAAATATTATGGAACCTGGATCAATGTTAATTAACCGTAACTACAAAACTGAAGTATTCATGAAAAACAAAACAGTTAACACCTAAAAATGATGATTTTAATAAGGAATTATTAATAAATGATTATTGAAATATTATAAGTTGATAATATATAACATGATAAAAAGTTAAATTACTATGGAATAGATGTTTATTAAATTTAAATTTATTATACTAGGGTTTAGAGTGATATTAAAAAAGATGAACTTCAGGTAATGGTTTCTCATATCACTTTTATTTCAATGATACATATGCCATATTCACCAATTTTTTACATTTTGAGGTGTATATAAT
Organism: Viscum album; assembly: GCA_963277665.1. Taxonomy (NCBI): domain Eukaryota; kingdom Viridiplantae; phylum Streptophyta; class Magnoliopsida; order Santalales; family Viscaceae; genus Viscum; species Viscum album. The sequence goes on along the minus strand of OY728166.1, from coordinate 73,089,293 downwards.
GCCTATGAATTTATTTTATGACCATTATCATTATAATAATTGGTATATAAAAATCAATATAAGTTTCTCACTTTTACGAGGTTTTGATTCATGGATTACCAAATGGTAAATGTTCTTCATCTTAATATTTTTTTAAAGAGACATATTGGATGTTATGAAAATATTTATGTTAATGAGGCATATACATTTCCCCTTGAAAATTTATATCCTGATAATAAAAATTTTAATTATATTTAATGTTTCATTTGATGTTATTCTTTTATGTGACTTTTCATTTAGAATTTACCGAAGTTATAAGATATTTATGTGATAATCTCATTATTTAGTAGGATTATTTATAATTATATTTATAATGATAAATTTTGGTGTCCAATATATCTATAATCCCATTAATTTTGTTCACAAATGGATATTTCTAGATTTTAAATGTTTTTATTTTATTTTTCTCTCTTTATGTACTATTTAAAATGAAATAGTATTTTTTATAAAAAATTAATTTATTTCTATCATTGTTTGAAAATCCTTTTTTCATCTATATCCATGTTTTTTAAGACTATTTTTAATTTTTTTAACTATTATACTATTATTTTTAATGTAATTTTTACACATGATGTAATTTTTTTTAAAAATTAAAATTAATATTCATTTCATTTTTGTAATAAAGTAGTTATGACTTTTTACCAAAAATGTAAAATGAATCTCTATTATATCTTACAGCTTAGGAAAGAAATTTACCACTATTATCACCACTCAATTATTTGAATATTACTTTACATGTTTCCATGGTTATTTTAAAATAAAATATTTTCCATAATATTTTGGAAATATTTATATTTTAAATATGTTATTCCAAAATGAAAAGGGTATTTTCCTCAAGAAATACTTAAAGTGATCTTTTAATGGAATTTTAATTTATCAGATCATAGTCTGATGTTAATTATTATTTATTGGAGATATGATCCAATGATACCTTACATATTAATTTTTTATATGGTTTATGTTTATTATGATGAGATTTTTGTAAAATCCATTTAGTTTATATAGATTATTCCATGATGAATTATTGAAATGATTATAAAACCTTTTTCTTTTCCACAGGTTATGACATATATTTTTTCCTTATGAATTTATTGCACACATATAAATGTTTTATGATTATGTGATTGGTGGGACTGGAATTATATATCCCTCCAATAAATTAGATAAATATGAATATATCATGATAAATTAAGGATTTGAATTGGGAGTGAACCCAGTTTAGTAAGGGAGTCTGTCCAATATGATAGTCTTGGTAGTGAATATTGACTAAGAATATGATGCAATTAGGATTGAACCCATTCCAATATTATTGTATTATTAGTGAGCCTAAACTAATGAGATTATTTTCAACTATTATGTGTATTTAAAAACCTTATGTCTCAATCCATTGTTATTCCATCATAATTCATGTTTTTTGATTCCTTTTATAATTTATGTCTTATAAAATGCATATATTTTTCCCATGATTCAATAATATGAACTATGATATGATGGGTATTCATTTTAAAATGTTCAGATCATGTCATCATACCCTTAAACTCATGTTATACTTAATTTATCATTGATATCTCCATTGTGCACCCTTATTGAGAATATGATATCACTGTTTATTATGTTTTATTTTCCCCAGGATATGAAAAAAGGTATTATGTATGATATGTATAAGGAGGGTTCTAATTGTGATGACCAAATTGAGAGTTGATAGAGATATTTCATAAACCAATTATTTTTCTATCAAAGTATCCAATGCTAACAAAATTTTATGGTTTTGACATGAATTATATTATTATGTATTAAATATTAAACCAATAGGACATAATATCTTGGTATTAAATGCATTAGTATACTTATATATATATATATATATATATCAAGGAATATATGGAATTCCATATGATATACTTTTGTGGGTTAATCTAGATATATTTCTATACTTATTATCTCATGACTCTACTTTGTATCATATATAATATTACACTCATTTGAAACCATTCATATCATTATGAACCATAATACACATCAATAATAATCATTTAGAGTCAATAAACAGCCATATTTTGTGATTTTTATACCATTTTAAAGTTCATATAACATTCAAAGGACAAATAAATGAAACAGAAATGAATATTTAATTGATTATAAAATAAATAATAATTTACATTTGAAAAGAATCACTACATATAGACTCTAATATATCCAAATATCTCACTAATTCATAACATATGAAGTATATGGACATCAATATGTCTTTTATTGAATTATGGTTTTTTATAAAATGTAACACATTGAAATCATTATTTATACAGTATACATCACTCTATATGGTTGACTCTCTCTCAATATATTCTATTCATCTTCCTTTTTGGAGGATGTGGTAAAAATATTTAAAGGATAAGGGGTATATAAAATCATTTACTGATTCAAGTGGTTGTCTTATACATTTGGAGGATTTAATCCTTTGATTATCGATAAATGATCTAAACCAAACTCACAATTTTATATGAATTATCAATAATAAATAGTTTTTTTGTATTTTTTTATCATTTACTCTCTTGAAATATCAATTGGATGAGTTTTGTTTCATTTTTATATTGTACTACACATAACTCTTTGTTTTTATTCAGATATAAGGAATAGTCAAATCAGTGTAGAAAAAAATTTATTCATATATATCTAGATATAAATAATCATAGTTTTTATAATGTGACTATTTGAATAATCCTAAAAATATTTTTTTATGATGCTAATTTTTTTGAGATGAATGGATTGGAAGGTTTTTTGTGTAGGTTGAGAGTTTTCTGAGATATTTATTGCAGTTGTACTATAAAAAATAGGTTTTTTAGACATAATCATTCTTTAAAGAAGTTTATTGGGGAAAATTAGGAACATGATTCAAAAACTCATGGTAGAGAGTTTTTGAGTAGTACAATGATAAAGAAGAAGATTTTCATGATGCAGATTGAGAAAATAAAGTTGTTGTGTGATGAAAATATTCCATCAAAAGTATTTCATGAACTATATTGTAAAGATAAAAAAGTTATAAACTTAATATTTGAATGAAATAATAATTATATGAAATAGATATGTCCATTTATATCATTGAGAAAATTGGATACAAAAAGAATCGAGTTGTGAGTGGTCATTAGGCTAATGGTTGATTTGAATTCAGTGGTACTAAATCTAGATTGTCATTGAATCTTTATACTTTAATTTATTTTGTTCATTAATGATACATATTTATATGGTTATGTTATGATATTATTTTTATTAATAATAGATTTCATTGGTTCATGTTTGGGATGATAGATAAGTTATGAACTTTAGGGGACTATAGTCACTATCAAGTACTCAGTGGGACTACATCGGGTACTCTGTTCTAGTAGGTGCGTGTTGAAATTAGGGTAGTATAGTGGTCTAGAATTTCTTCCAGTGGACTATAATTGATACCAATTAGGGAACTCCATGGGAGGATACACCTCCAAGGTGGGACACACCACCATCCCCAGTGGAAGCCATTTCTTCATGAAGCCCTTGGTCAGAGAGCCATGCTTCGTCCAATGCTCACATGTGAGAGTTCCCAAGTATAGGATTCATTCCTACCTCCTTATCCTAAGATACCAACTGTAGAGAACCATACTTGATGTACATGGACATTACATAAAATTTTTCGAATACTTAATACATGACAAAAACAAACAGACGAGGACCGTAATAGTTTATTATCTTTGGAAACTTGGAAAAATAATCTTCTAATCATGGTGAAAGATCTTCAACATCTCCCATAAAGATCCTCCAATTTTGTTTTCTTACCTAAAACCATTCTTTATATCTTGAGGAAAAGAAAATATAAAAAATTGTGAGCTCAAATGCTCAGTAAGGGTAAACATAGAGAACATAAACCAATCCATAAACATTTGAATGAAAAAACTTGAACATAAAATCTAAACATAAAAATCTTGAGCAAAGACATAAGTCTTGGAAGTACGTAAGGCATATATAATAAAGGAACATCAGTCATGATAAAATAGCATGGGAATAAAAAATTTAATTTTGGAAAACAATTAATCACATGATATGATTTCCATAGTAGCCAAGACATTGCTACCAAGACCATCTTAGTCGACAAAGTCCCTTTCTGAATCGAGTTCACTCCTCGTTCCAGCCCTGTATCACTTAGCCGGATTAACATACCATTCCAGCCATGTCTATCTCTTGAGATATAAATCTTTACCCAATCTATTGGAGGGAGATATAGGACCCACCCATCCCATTATGAAATCACTCTTACGTGTGCCACAACATAAACATATATCATTTATCATAACGCAAAGAATAAAATGGGTTTCATAAACATCATCCCATCATAACATAATCCATATAAAAGAAATGGATGTCATTCCTTTATAAGAAAGATAAATCAATGTAAATAATTGATAAATTATACTTGAAACCTAACATTATTATTGATACATAAACATACTTAATAATGCCATCTTAGTTGGAAAATAGTTTTGATAAAACACTTGAAAGGAATTCTTTTGCAAAATATCCTTTCTTCTTCAAAATATTTTTATTTTCTCAAAATTCCATGAAATTTTAAAATAAAATGATTTTTTTGAAAATAATCATGAAATATTGAAGAATAATCTTCATGAAAATAAGGCGTTATGAAACCGTAAAAATCCGTTCATGCCGTATTAGTCAAAAAAACATTCTCCTTGTACTTTGTTGGAAAAGTCAAAAAAGTTCCTCATATGGTATAAAAAGAATGATTATTTCCATAACATGTGGTAAAAGTCAAAATGGGTAAAAAAGACATTAAAAATACATGAAAACACTTTTAGAAAACATGGAAATGGATGATAACAATAACCCCAGTAAATACTTACGAATAAACAATCTCGGATAAAAATGAGATTGGAAGAGTTATCCCTTACCTTAGGTCCGATATGCTTCGTACGTATCCGAACCTCTTGTATAATGATCTAAATAATGTCAATGACTTATTACAGAATCATATTTATTGTTATTATATCATATATGGTTCATTTATGACTTCATATTACCCGTTCTTTTGTAAACTCTATGTTAAAGCAGCATTGTGGGTAAAATCGTTTTATTTATCGTACGTGTTTGGACTTGTTATTCATGATATTATTATTAAATATATCAGGTTTTACTTAATTACAAGATGTAAATAATGATTTATATATCATATATATTCAATATATATATATATAATAGATAGATAAATGGAATGAAATACACCGTTCATGGAGACGGTAGGCTGTACGTACGCATGAACGCTATTTTCCTTTCCTTATTGACTTGAATTGAAGTAGGTAGATGACACACACACAGATATATATATATATACATAAATACATTAGCATAATTATGTCATATTTTTCATTATTATTCATTATATATACTTTATAATCATTCTTGAATGGTTAACATTGAAAATGAATCTATCATGTTGTGGAGACGGTAATCCGTACGTACGCACGAGCGATGATATCGTTCCAATAATTATTGAATGGAATTGGAGTGGGTGATATAGTATCTTAGAATCATTATGATGATATAATAACCATATATAGTTATTCTTTACACCATTATACCCATCCAAGTAAGGTGGTGGTGGAAAAACAGATTACACCACGGTGTGGAGACCGTATTCTGTACGTACACAAGCACGGTGATTTTGTTTTTCGTAGGATGGATAGAAGATGAAATGGGGTTGTTTTATATTTATAATAACATATCAGTATATTCTTGATACTGATGTTATTAATTTATGATGAAACAACTAAAGAAGATGAAGTTGAAGAAGAATGAAACTTGAATGAATCGGTAGAAGAGATTACCTCTTCTTCGACGCACCTCTTTTAACCTTCTCTTTAAGGCACTGGAGTTGGTCTTTTGAAGAGACAAGAACCTCTATAATATATCTCTAGAAGTTTATAAGGGAAATGTTCAGGGTTTGGCCGAGATTGAAGGATCATAATTGTGTGAAGAGAAGAGGGAGGAGGTTCTCTTTTATAAGGGAGGAGAGGGGCACTTTAAGAAAAACAGAAAATATTATTTTATAATAAAGTCATATTCGGTTTATAATGGATCAAATGTGACTTATTTCAATGATAAAGTTGCTATGGATCGAATTAATCTCATCCCATTGGTTTTATACAAGTTTAGGTTACTATTATAACCTTATCATTTAGATTTAACTCCAAGTTAAATAATTTAACTTTTACTGTGTCTTCTTGTTTTCTTACATTATGTGGTTAATAAAATTACTATAAAAAGAAAAAAAAAGAATCCCAAGTGGTTCTTTATTAATATATATAACCTTATATAAGTCATTTGGATGATCTTTAGATTTTTACAAACAGAATAACAATTAGTAAAATAATATTTGTTTTAAAAACAATTTTAAGTCAATTTTGACACTATTTGGTAATTTATTTTTCTCAAAATCATAATAGTATGATTAGTTCGAAAAAAGTTAATTAACTCAATAATAACATGTCATATTAACCTATAAAAATAGTTTAATTCATAAAAATTATAAAATTACATTTATTTGGGTATTTATAACATCAATTATGTTAATATTTCATTAATAAGTTAATTAATGTGTCATCATTGTGTCATAAATTAATTAATTTATTTCATGTCTAAAAAAAAAATACAATTATTTAGGAAATCTTTTTATATTTCTTATTAATATTTATAGTCGAATTTATCTAATGTATAACTCTATATTAAAAATGTTTTAGTTATTAAACTTTGATTTTAACTTCTTTAACTCTTCTTTAAATAAAATAACCATAAATGTTCTAATCTAGCCAAAGTAGACCTAAAGGGTAATATTTTATTCCTAAGGTTGTTTTTTCTCGAATTAAACTTATCAAATAGAATTAGGACATGTTTTAGGGTAATAATAATATCATTTTTACACTTAATTACCCTATTTACTTTTAACCGTTGTAAATAAAAGTAAAAAGTTACTATTCACCAAAAAAATTATCTTATTGAACCTCATTTTACTCCTTGATATTAACCGTGTCTCTCGGATTTTCATTATTACACTCACAAAAGTGGTAAAATTATGGTTTATATAAATTTTAAAATTCTTCAAGGAGCTGGGTAAAAGATGGTGAAAAGTTCAATAAAATTTTTATATATCTAAAATTATTATAAAATGACTCCAATTAATTAAATTGAACTTATATAGGTATTATTTATCAATTTTGACCTAAGATAAATTTAAATAAAATAAATAATTATTTAAATAAAAAGGTGGTTTTTAATAGTAACCTAGTGTTTTCACTATTCATCAAAAATTGAACGTTTTCAGAAAAATACCAAAAATTCCCCCTAGGATAATTTTGATATTCCAAATCAAAAAATGAAGTCCATTTTGAAAGATAAAATTTATAAAATTTCAATAATTGGGTATTACTATTCATAATGGCTAGTTCATAAAAATATTATAGTAATATCTTGTTTTGTGAAACTCGGTATTGCTTATAACACATGCTATCGAGGAAGGTTTCTATGGCGTGCAACACAAGCCTAGAATAGTGTTTACGTATACTTTATGCTAATACGGTGTTGTGTTTAGTGCAATTTAATCTTGGTGTTGCGTACAAGACATCAATGAAATTAAAAAATATATTTCCCATAAAATCTCGGGGTGTTAGATTTTACCCCCCTTAAAATGAATTTTTCCCTTGAAATTCGTCAGGGTTATAAATTGTTTACTACTAGAAAGTTTCTTTCATAGAATCCCCATCGTAAAAAGGAATACTAAAAATTAATTTTAAAAACTAATGTATGAAACGTAATGGTTACCCAAATTAACTCATCACTGGGTTTCCACATAGAAGAACATATGTGAAAATATGGATATGGAAGAGAAATCTGACCATCATGTTCTGATGGAGAGTGGTAGATAACATGGCTATGAAAAATACAACAATCACAAATCCATAAATTTGTGATGATTTACGGTACCATCTGATTAATCAGATATAAGGACACTAGGAAAAAAAATTTGGTTTTCAAGATCATTTCTCTAAATTTTAAGAATTTAAAAGAAATACTTACTTGATTTTGGTACAATATTACCATTGATCGTGCCTTGAACAATTTCCACTTGATCTCTTAAATAAATGAAGTTGAATTTGTCATTCGTGAAGTGTTAGCAGATCATGTGATATAATGATAAGTCATCCCATCAGTTTCTATCACCAAAAGGTTAGCATAATTTATTAAATATACATAAGTACATCTATGGTGAGATTAATCGTATATAATTCCAACAATGGACTTATAATTTATCTATCATACCTCTTAAAAAAATAAAACAAGTTCCTACTAACTAGGGATATCCTGTAGGATTGTGGTATGCGATAAAGGCCTACCGCACTTCGGTTGTGGGTTCGATTCCCGCATCCTTGTCCGACGCAACGGGTTGTCGCCCATCATATGGGTTGTCCTTTTTCTAAAACTATACTATTATATTATTCCAAAAATAATATCAAAAATTTGTAGCCTTAAAAATACTATCTGATGTCTAACTTAAACTATTCCAATCGTTAGGATTATTGAAAATACTTCTGTCTGATTATTAGAAATGTCATCTTCCGAGCATGTGAATACCTTCATTTATACCGTATATATCATAAGATATATCTTGATTTGGTCACATTCCAAACATGTGAATACCTTAATCATGTATTCTATTTAAAAATGAACACCCATTGAACATTACAAAAGACATTAATTCTTTCAAACGTTAACTCTTTCCACATACCAAAATTCCAAAAATTCTATATACTCAAACCATGATATCACTTTGTCCTTATACCAATCATGAGCTCATGAATACCATCAAACATATTATTTTCTACTTATCCTTCCTTTATGTGAATATGATCTACTTTCCAAAAATATTTCAATCAATTTTCATGGTTACTGGTACCATATAATTATCAAAAACCACAATAAACCATTACATATATATTCCAATATTCCACGATACTATAAATGTGATTCCACAACATTATTTTGGAATCCCATTACATAAACACATAATAATTCCCCCACATAGTTTTTATACTCAACATCGCCAATAGTAATCGCATGTGACTTCCCTTTGTCCTTTGACTTAAGAGGTTGTTGATGTTGATCATCATTAACCCTTGGATTAGGGCATTGGTTAGAATAATTCCCCATTTCCTTGGAATTATTGCATTGAAGTGTTGGTGGTGCATTCTCTGTAGTCTTTTATATATTAAAATCATTAGCGACATTTTTCCAATTAATTAGACACTCAACTGCTCGATGAAATTCTTTTCCACACTTAAAACATTTTCTAGTACCTTTTAGACAATCTCCACCATGCTTCTTTCCACACTTTGATCATAAATAAACATTCATCTTCTTTTCACCATTGTTCTGCGATTTCTCCTTGAAATCCATCATTCATTTCTTGTCAAAACCATGAGATGGATATGTAACACCAAATTCCATTTCTACATTGATAGCACAACACAAAATTTCTTCATAGCTACTGAATTATCTTATATCCTATGCCCTTCTAAGACTTGGTTTTAATCCACTGAAGAATCGATCAACATTACTTTTAGGTTGGATGATAAATCCAGATGCATACCTTGCAAGCCTTGTAAAATTAGCTTCTTATATACCAACAGATTCGTCAGCAACATGTGGATTAGATGACCAACTGAAATAAGGTGGACGTTGCCTCATAAAGGACTCAATAGAATATTGTTCCCTTATCTGCTCATTTAGAAGTTCAGAATGATTCATAGATGGTGTAAATATATATATATTATTATTTACTCAATCTCCCAAAACATTGGTTTGTTCAAAAGGACAATCATTTCATTGTCCGTTACATTGATCAACACAGTTTTTTCGGGTTCCATCCATCGTCTAAAACCCAAAAAGAATAGTGTGAGAGGCAAAATCATGCTAGGAAAAAAACATAATAAAGGGGGAGTAACTTCAATATCCAACATCTTAGGATTAATTATAATATAGTTACCGTAATTCTAGAACTATAACCTATACTTAATCTTATACTTATACTTAGGGAAATCCCTAGAAATACATTAGAAATATCTATAGGGATCTCACTAACGTTTTCGCATCCTAGTTTCCAAAGGTTAACTAAACTTCGATCTGATTCCAATTGTAGTAGCCTAGAATTAATTCCAGTGGACTATAATTGATACCTATCTAGGAACTACATGTTCGGATACACCCCCTAGGTGGGACACCCCATCATCCCCAGTGGAATCCATTTCCTCATGAAGTCATTGGGCAGAGAGCCATGCTTCGTACAACGCTCACATGTGAGAGTTCCCAAGGATCAGATTCATTCCTACCTCCTTTTCCTATGATACCAACTGCAGGGACCTGTACTTGATGTACATGGACATTACATTACTTTTATAGAATACTTAATAAATAACAAAAACAAACACACGAGGAACGTAATAGTTTAGTGTCTTTGGAAACTCGCAAAAATAATCTTCTAATCATGGTGAAAGATATTCAACATCTCCCATAAAGATCTTCCCCTTTTGTTTACGTACCTAAAAACATTATTTATATCATGGGGAAAAGAAAACATAAAAAAGGGTGAGATCAAATGCTCAGTAAGGTTAAACATATAGAACATAAAACAATCCATAAACATTTGAATGAAAAAACTTGAACATAAAATCTAAACATCAAAATTTTGAGCAAAGACATAAATCATGGAAGTACGTAAGGAATATATAATAAAGGAACAAAAATCATGATAAATTAACATGGGAATAAAACATGTTATTTTGAAAAAACATTAAGCACATGATATTATTTCCATAGTGGACAAGGCATTGCTGGCAAGACCATCTTAGTGGACAAAGTCTCTTTCTGAATCGAGTTCACTCCTCGTTCCAGTCCTGTATCACTGAACCGGATTAACTTACCATTCCAGACAAGTCTATATCATGAGATATAAATCTTTACCCAATGAATTGGAAAGATATATAGGTCTCACCTATCTCATAATGAAATCATTCTTATGTGTTCCACAACATTAACATATATAATTCATTATAACCCAAAGAATAAAATGGGTTTCATAAACATCATCCCAACATAACATAATCCATATAAAAGAAATATATATCATTTCATCATAGGAAAAATCAAACCATTTAAATAATAGAGACATTATACATTAAACAAAACAATTTACTTGAAACAAAGAAAACTTTATAATGTCATCTTATATGGAAAATAGTTTTTATAAAACACTTGATATGAATTCTTGAGGAAAATATCCTTTTTTCTTCAAAAACATTTTCATTTCTCAAAATTCCATGAAATTTTAAAAGAAAAATATTTTTTTGAAAATAATCATGAAAACGTGTAGAAGAAGATTCATGAAAATTAGGCGTTATGAAACCGTAAAAATCTGTTCATGCCATATATGTTAAAAAAACATTCCCCACGTACTTTTGTCCGAAAAGTCAAAAAAGTTCCTCGTATGGTAAAAAAAGAATGATTCCTTCCATAACATGTGGTAAAAGTCAAAAATGGGTAAAATTGACTTTAAACTTACATGAAAACAGTTTTAGAAAACATGGACACGGATGATAACAATAACCTCAGTAAATACTTACGAATAAACAATCTCGGATAAAAACAAGATTGGAAAAGTTATCCCTTACCTTAGTTCTGATATGCTTTGTACGTATCCGAACCTCTTGTATAATGATTTAAATAATTTCATTTACTTATTAAAGAATCATATTCATTTTTTATGATATCATATATGGTTCACTTATGACATTATATTACCCGTTCTTTTGTAAATTCTACGTTAAAGCAGCGTTTTGGGTAAAATTGTTTTATTTATCATATGTGTTTGGACTTGTTGTTCGTGATATTATTATTAATTATATCATGTTTTACATATTTTCAGAAAGTAAATCATGATTTATATATCCTATATATTCAGTATATATATATATAATATATAGATAAGTGAAATAAAATACACCATTCATGGAGACGGTACGCCGTACGTATGCATGAACGCTGTTTTCCTTTCCTTATTTACATGAATTGAAGTAAGTAGATGAAATATATATATATATATATATACATAAAACCAGTAGCTTCATTATGTCATAAACTTAATTATTATTCATTATATATACTTTATAATCATTCTTGAATGATTAACATGGAGAATGAATCTCATCGCGTCGTGGAGACGGTAATCTGTACGTACGCACGAGCGATGATATCATTCCCATATTTATTGAATGGAATTGGAGTGGATGATATTGTGTCTCAGAATTAGTATGATGTTATAATAACCATATATAGTTATTATTTACACCATTATACACATCCAAGTAAGGTGTTGGTGGAAAAATAGATTACACCACAGCGTGGAGATGGTATTCTGTACGTACGCACGGGATGTGATTTTTTTTTCCGTAGGATGGATAGAAGAAGAAATGGGGTTGTTTCATATTTATAATAAAATATCAGTATATTATAGATACTGATGCTATTAATTTATAATCAAACAACTAATGATGAAGAATTTGAAGAAGAAAGAAACTTGAATGAATCGGTAGAAGAGATTACCTCTTCTTCGATGAACCTCTTTTAAACTTCCTCTTAAGGAACTAGAGGTTGTATTTTGAGGAGACAAGAACCTCTATAATGATTCTAAGGAAGTTTATAAGGTAAATGGGTAGGGTTTGGAAGAGCTTGAATGCTCAAAATTTTGTGAAGGGAAGAGGGAGCAGATGCCCTTTTATAAGGGAGGAGAGGGGCACTTTAGGACAAACTTAAAATATTAATTTATAATAAAGTCATATTCGGTTTATAATGGATCCAAAGTTACTTATTTCTAAGATAAAGTGGGTATTGGCCGAAATACTCTCAAAAAATTGGTTTTAGACATGTTTAGGTTACTATTTTAACATTATCATTTAGATTTAAATCTAGGTTAAATAATTTATCTTTTACTGTGTCTACTTGTTTTCTTACACTATGTGGTGAATAAACTTACGATAACAAGACAAACAAACCCAAAGTGGTTCATTATTAATATATATAACCATATCTAAGTCATTTGTCCTAACCTTAGATATTAAGAATAGAATAGCTACTAATAATATAATATTTGTTTTAAAAACTATTTTATGTCAATTTTGACACTATTTGGAAATTTATTTTTTTGAAAATAATAACAGCGTGATTAGTTCAAAAAAATTTTAATTGAATCAATACTAACATGTCTTATAATCCTAAAAAATAGTGGAATTCACTTAAAGTCTCAAATTACATTTATTTGGGTATTTATAACATCAATTATGTTAATATGTCATGGATAAGGTAATTATTGCATCATCATTGGGTCATAAATAAATTAATTTATATGAGGTCTAAAAATTATAAATAAAATAACATTATGTAGGAAATAGTTTTATACTATTAATTAATATTTATAGTGGAATTTATATTATGTATAACTTCTTGATAAAAATGATTTAGTTATTAAACTTTGATTTTAAATCGTTTAACTCTTCTTTAAATAAATTAATAATAAATGTTTTAATCTAATCCAAGTGGACCTAAGGGGTAATATTTTATTCCTAAGGTTGTTTTTTCATGAATTACACTAATCCAATATAATTATGACATGTGTTAGGGTAATAATAATTTCATTTTTACCCTTAATTACCAGATTTACTTTTAAGGGTGGAAAATAAAAGTAAAAAGTTACTATTCACCAAAAATTACTTTTATCTTATTGAACCAAATTTTACACCTTGATATTAACCGTGTCTCTAATTTTCATAATTCCACTCACAGAAGCGGTAAAATTATGTTTTATATAAATTTTCAAATTCTCCTAGGATGTGGGTAAAAGACGGTGAAAAGTTCAATAAAGTTTTTATATATCTAAAATTATTATATAACTACTCCAATTAATTACATTGAATATATATAGGTAATATCTATCAATTTTGACCTAAAATAAAATTAAAAAAATTAATAATTCTTTAAATAAAATGTCAGTTTTTAAATATTAACCAAGTGTTTTCACTATTCATCAAAAATTGAAAGTATTCAGAAAAATACAAAAAATTCACCACAGGATAATTTTGATATTCCAAATCCAAAAATGAAGTCCATTTTGAAAGATAAAATTTATAAAATTTGAAAAATTGGGTATTAATATTCATAATGAATAGTTCATAAAAATATTATTGTAATATCTTGTTTTGTGAAACTAGGTATGGCGTATAACACATGCTATCGAAGAAGGTTTCCCTGGCGTGCAACACTAGCCTAGAATAGTGTTTACGTATACTGCATGCTAATACGGTGTTGTGTATAGCGCAAGTTAATCTTGGTGAAGTGTAAAAGAGATCAATGAAATTAAAAAAATATTTCTCTTAAAATCTCGGGGTGTTACAGTTAGTATCCACCTGGTACCAAACGTTAGGTTTCTAGGTACACTATGGAGGTGGAACTAGGAAGACCATCTAGTACCATGTGGGTGGGGGGGAGATCAGGTACCTAGAAGTGAATGTATCTATTATTTAATACGAGGGACAATAGAATTCAATGCTTGAAAAATAAAAACCCCTATGAGGGATTATCATTTCCAGTTAGTTTAGATATGGGGGGCCAAATTCATCTCCCCATTACTTCCTTCCAACATCTCTTTAAATCTAGGTGGGTTGGTGTTGGGTTTTCACTTCAGTTTCAGGATATAATTTTTTATTCACTATTTTTTTCACCACTGATTCTTCTCTAAATCCAATAGGTAAGAATTAGGGAAGTTTCTTTCAATTCCACTAGAATATATTGAAATTATCTTGAAATAATTGATATTTTTTCATTGTGGCTAGATGTAACATCCCTAGCACATTATACACTATATACGGTGCGCAAATCCAAGTATACACAAGATCTCAAGAGCACCTCTGTATACACCAGAGGCTGCCGACTAGCATTGAGGTTCTAATAGAACATGAGGTTATAATATACCCTCTTTATCATAGAAATAAATAGTATATGAAATATGAAATAGAAGAAACATGTAAATAATAAAAAATAATCATGAATCCATTTCCCAAAATTGGGTTTAAGCCCACAACCATACAATAAATATCATATGTCTTGTTATATAGTGCCAAGTGTAGAGGACGCCCAAAATTAAGAAAAAAATTAGAATCCATAAAACAGGTCCTGACTCCAATTCAGGATTCCTCATCTATGCATATACCACTCCAAAATCAACCATATAGCTAAGGGAACATTCCCTTGTCCTTACCTACAACCCATAATTCTTCTCAGGTACCCAATGATAGCACGATCATGGTGTGAGTACAACCCCGTAATCCACTACAAACAGTGTCTATAAACAATACATAATGGGGAGAAATTATGTTCCGTATATCACTGGGGAAATTATTTCCCAAAAAAATACATAAAACATACCTTGGAGCCTCATTCTGGGTATTTAATAACCTTACCTTTGACCCTCAATCCATGTATCCTTAAATAATCCATGGATCCTCGGGCAAGGTATTTCATATCCCATGCATTCATTAGGGGTATAGATCCTCTGTTTGACTCAATAAAAAAAATGCATTTTTGGGGTGCGGTTTATAGCCTCAGTTTAACTAGACATGTGGGTGTATATCCTCAGTCCAATAATCCATATACCACTATGACATGTACACATGATTATTTAACTATTCAACACACATACCATGTAAAAACCATTTAACACATACACTAGCCACAATTCACAAATAATTCAAACATATACCATTTATGTTCTGTAACCCATTACCACAAACATTCCCAATTTACATTCCATATTCCATTTAACACATTTATCATTTACATGCCTTAGACCATCATCATATTTATGATTTACAACCCATAATTCATTTAACACATTTAGCATTATACCAGAACCCCCCTAATATCATGTAAAAAATAGAAACAATTTCCATTAGTTTCACTTCAAAACATAGGTTCACATCTCAACATATTTATCATGGGATATATCTCCTATCAATTCACTTCTACACTTAATAATTCAATCCCTTCTATTAAAGAAGCATCACACCACATTTGTGGCCATTATAATGGTCCAATCAACCTCAATGCATCCCATGGGGATCATGAAGGGTTCAATTAATAAATTAAACAATTAGTTCATCATTTATAACATAGAAACCCAAACATACAACACATGGGAATATGAATGTAACACATAGACATAAATGCAACCACAATACTATGTGATATAACTTGTAGACAACCTAACAAAATTATATATAACAACTCTAACTTAACATTTTCCTTTTATTTAGAAACAAAAACACCTTTAAATACATAACATTGAAACCATTGGAAAAATCGGTTTTAGGGATTTTAAAGAGGGAAAATGATTCGATAAGACCTAATATAGAAATAGGAGAAAGGCAGAGCATTATAGTCACCAAGATCTTCAATCTAAACCAAATAAAACTCTGAATGAATTTGAAATCAGGGATATTGGATCTTAGGAAGTTTTTGATGAATATCTCGTAACCCTTAGCTGTTGTAGGAAGAATGGGGAAGAAAATAAAATATGATTTCTTAAGGTCCAAGGGTGTAAAATGGTAAATTTACCCATTTTTAGTGAGGCACATAGTTTCTCCATACGTGTCACGACCCGTCCTCGGGGCCCGTGCCGTGACTACCCCAAGCCTACCTTCCATAGGCCAGGGGTTGGAGACTAGTACCAAAGGCGTAAATCCCGATAACTGGGAAGTCATTGCCTTTATAAAAGTAACAAAACACCATAGAGTACAAGCGGAAGTAAAATACTATGTACAAAGAAAGTGCTGAAAATTAAATGGGCCAGAATACAAACCCTATTGGAAAAACAGCTACAAATAAACAAAAGTACAACAGAAAAATACAAATAGCTGGAAGAAAGGAAGCAACTCTTGAGTCGTCCTCCTCTGATCCTACCTGAAGTGTAGGTACAAATAGTGTAGCTCCTGGATCGTCAACCATGGATCCTACCTGAAGGGTAGGTACATATAGTGCAGCTCCTCAATGCTCTCGCCCGTCAACCTCCTCTGAGTGTCATCTCACCGTGAAGTCCACCTACGGATACTGACTCATCGGGTGGTCCACCTCTGGGTACCATCCAGTCCTCGAACACTCGGCCTCCGTCAGCACTGCCCGTCATCTGCAACCAACACAATGAGGTGCAGGCATAGCCCGTGCAGGGGGGAGTATAGCGATACTCAGTAGGGACCCCGATACCCTCAAGGTCTCACTAAAACCATCAAAGATAACCACAAAGAAGATCTCAACAGATAACCTCTACTTAGGTATATGCCCATACATATACCTAATTTATCAATTAACCCATCTCAATCATGAGGAAACACAAGATTATGAAATAATAGGATAACCAATACCCAGGTATATGCCCATAAATATACCTAAGTTATCAAGTGACCCTTCTCAATCATGAGGTAAACACAAAGGTCAATGATTCAGCTCAAACCAGGATTTTCATTATCAAAACCGTAACAGCTGATGAGTCCGTCTCTGGAGTGTACAATGATCCTGTTAAAACTCTGAGGTACTTCTCACTATCCTAATACTGATGAGGTACTCCTCCTGTCACGTACCGCGGGCCTGCCACCTCACACAGTAGTGCTCTTCCGCCATGGGTCTGCCACCTCACACAGTAGTGCTCCCCCTCATAGCCTACATAGGTACTTCTCCTGTTGAGTACCACGGGTCTGCCACCTCACACAGTAGTACTTCTCCGCCATGGTTCTGCCACCTCACAAAGTAGTGCTCCCCACTGGGCTATGCTAGTCACTCTGAATCGAATCAGACAAGCAGTCATCAGTCACAGCCAGCTACACGGTCTCTGCACTCTGTATGCTCATCTCCGGGAGGGTCCGCTCCACGAGATATAGGTCGATACTCCAAGTTTCACAAGTCCCACGAAAAAGTATCTCAAAGCAACGCCTCGTCATAGGGGTCTTAACGCAACAGACGGCACGTCAATCGGACGCCCGGTCTGTGAGTTATTGGCTTTTTCGTTCCAGGGGCCCGATTGGTTTCATGTGCGAACCAACCCGACCGCACTCTGATAACATCCAAAATTCGAGAAGAATAATCCAAAAGTTCCATCTCATCAAGAGGAAACCCACAAAGTCGACGGCACGTCAATCGGATGTCCGGAACTCAAGATATAAGTGTTTCCGCTCAGAGGTCCCGGTTGGTTTCGTATCCGAACCAACCCGGCCAAACCCAAAGTTCTCCGAAACCTTTAGTGTAATATACTGAAAGGAACGCCTCAATCCAAGGATTGTTACACAACTAACGGCGTGTCGATCGGAGGTATGTACCCCATGTTATGGGCAAAAGAACGAAGATGTCCGAAAATGGAGGGTCTGGGCACGGACCGACCCGGCCCAACCCCCCTGTGTCGGCCCGAACTGAGTCGACCCGACCTAGCGGGGCGCGGCCCGGCCGGGGCACGGCCCGCCCTGGCAGTCCGATCGGGCAGATCGGCCCGGCGCGCTGGTGCTGGCCAAGCGGCCACTCAAGGGGGGACCACCCCCATGGACGAAACCGTGGCCCCCGCGCGGGGGCCGCTCCCTGTCAATGGACATGGTGCGATGCCGCGGGACTAACCGCCCGCCACCACGGCTTCAGTCATGGCGGCCCCTTCCCAGCGGCGCACCGGGCGCCACCGTCTTCTGGCGGGCGGCGCCACCATGCCGGAGTGGCCCACCGGCGGTGTCTTCTGCAGACCACTAGACGTGCTCCGGTGGTCCGTTTTTCTCGTTGCTTTCGCCAACATTCCTCTCGGGACCAGACCTTTACTACGACAGATTCAAAACGCCTTTGCGGCCCGCCTCACCATCGTCCGTCGATCCGCACTTCGACAACAAACTGCGGAGTCTTTAAGTCACCTCCGCGGCCCCGACTCCACCCGCAGTTTCGTTAGGCCTCAACAGCACGGCGCGACGGCGCGACGCTTCTTCTCCACATTCTTTCTCGTTTCCGGGCGATGCAACGGCACCGCGCTGCCTTTCTCATGCCGCAACAAATTCTAACAACAAGGGGGGAGGAGGGTCGGCCGTGTTCATGCGCTCCGACCTCCTCCCGTTAGTATAATAACAGGCAGCCCAAAATGAAACCAAGAAAGGTGATAGATGATATCACAATCAACAATAAAATAATCCCCCACAACTTCCCGCAACAAATTATTCCCAACCCGCAAGGAAAACGTTCGTGGATCAACTAGATAATAAGTTTTTCGGTGTTCTTTGTTTTCTTTAGAATGAAAGAATCGAGGGAATAAAATCATTCTTAAACATAATTCCCTACCTCAATGTTGTCATCGAACAAGATTTTGTCATAGAAGAGAAGGATCATCGTAGAAGAAACGTCATGGAAGGAGCGTCGTTGATTTCTGAGGATTTGTCGTTCTTCATCGGAGATCGGTGCGTTCTTCGCGTTCTTCGCGTCCTTCGTTGAAGAAGAACATTTTCCTCCAAATCCCCTCCACGACACAAGTTCCAACAGAAATAAAATAATATTTTCTTATTTTATTAATTCACATGACATGTTTGAATTTCAAAAGAAACGAAACGAACAATTAATTCAATGAATTAATTGTAACGATTTAACCGCCCAATTTAATGAGGGGTTTCTCAACCAGAATTAATGCACGATTGACTTCATTAAAAGGGGGTGTGTGTTACATAGAAGTAAAGAAACGATGGTTTGCATGCGGGCCCCACCTCTCAAATATCCTACCAAGTGGGTAGGATATTGTGGGTCCCAACTTATCTACTTAACTCAGGATAAGCCACTTTATGTAAAATAAAATAAATTGTCGCACCACCTTTATTTTATTTCTTAACTTAACCCCAAAAATTAAAAACCACACCTGAGAAAACGCAACTCCGGAAAATGTGTTCCTAAGAAATTACTGGCACTGTGGTTCCAACAGTGCCCTAACAATTCGATTCCGAGCACCGGTTCAAAAGTTAGGAAAACCCGCTCGTTCGTTCGCTAAACGTACCCGAGCCTAACTTCGGAAATTAATTCCGGGCACACCAGGCCTCAGAATCAGGTGCCGTGAGAAACAGAATTCTTGTAAAATCCCAATGAAAATTTAGAAAAAAAATTCCCTTGAATTTTTACAGGTATTTACATTACTCCAACCTCAGGGATTTACGTCCTCGTAATGCTTTAACACAAACCAGGGTTACAAAAGCGGTACTGATCATGCATCTGAGCCTTCTTCTCCCATGTGATTACCCTGAGGTTCCCATACTGCAAGTGAAAGCGCTCCCGAGGAATCGACCCTCCTCATAGGACCCGCTCCTGTCGATCCTTGATTCCCACTGGAACCTCCATGAAAGACACCCAAATGCCATCGTCCAGCTCCCCATGGACATAGATATGTGAAGGATCACACACGTATCTCCTCAGTTGAGATACTTGTATGTCGTCGTGTACCTGGTGCAACTGAGGTTAATGGGTCAAGAGGTAAACCACCCCCCTACCCAACTGAGGACTTAGGAATGGTCCACTGAACCTCGGAGATGCCGCCTTGGCCACATCTCCGTAAACCTCATCGAGGTGAGACCCATATAAGTGTGTGATCGTCATCCTCGAAATCTAGAGGTCTCCAATTCCTATTAGAACTAGAACTCAATATGACTGCTTCCACGAGGGTATGGTTGACTGACTCAAGAGTGATCAGTCACACCCTCATGTGCATGAGTTTATCCTGTGCTGCCTAGGATTTCCTTTTCGCCGACCAAGGATAACCCATCCCGATATCGTAGTTAAACCACAACCTTGTTTCCTAATATCGTCAATTTGTGTATGAATTGTGATTTCCCAGTCCATACTAAAACCAACGTCGTAAGGCCTCGACGTTGCCACCAAGAGATTCCAACCGAAACTCTCACCTCGAGGGTCTGACCACACTGTCAGCATAAGTGTGATTATTGAGTCTTCTCCCAAGGTATCCCCAGACGTGAGGTTCAAGTCTATGGCTTACCAAAAACTCTAGGTCTGGGATAAGATTTGTGGAAGAAAGAAATGATTCTTATCAACATCTGTTACTACTGCAGCTAATAGTGGACACAGACCGTCCTTGAATCATTATTAGAGCCGTCAGGTCACTCTCCCGGACCGAACGCAGCTACCCTCTTCCCCTACCCTCCAGCTCCCTGAGCCTGGCGGGGAAAACTAAGGCAGGTGGTTGTAGCATGTTAAAACGTACACCACCCCATGTTGCTTCCCTAGCTCTGCCTCCACGTCTGCTGCTTCGTTGACTCATCTCTCCTTAAAGCTTCCACTTCTTGAAACATTTAGCATGACCGAGTCTCTAAGACTAGGGCCAGTTTCCTATTTCTTACTGCACTGTGCAGTCTTCATCTGCTCCTGGATGACCTGCACCTTCTTTGCCTATGATATGAAAGAGCTGATAAAAGTTCTCCTTTGCCAAAAAGAGAAAATCGGTCTCATCCCCTAGATGAACCACGTTCATTTCCTAATATAGTCAATCCATACATGAATGATGTATTCATGCCACGGACGACGTCGTAAGGCCTCGACGTTACTACCAAGAGATCCAACTTTCACTCTTTCCTTGAAGGGTCGAGTCACACTGTCAGCATCAGTGTGAGGTCACTGTGTCTCCTCCAGTAGAAATCTCGAAAGTGGGGGTCAAGTCAATAGTCTTAACCGGGACCACTCAGTATCAACCAAACAAAAGGACAGGAAAGCTAATGTCGCAAAGGTAAGTGTCTTTATATTGTTATAGCTCATGGCAGAAAGACACAAATGTAACAACAACAACATGGAACTAGATATACACCACTAGTTCTGCTCCTGTCCACTCGCTTCCGGAGCTCCGTAGTCATAAGATTTTTCCACCTGAAGCTGATCTCTCCCATGTCCACCTGTTCCCTACGGTTTGGGTGGACCTCCTGGTGGTGGTGGTGGCAACACCTCGAAGCGTCGTCCACCTCCAGCTACACGGCTAGCTCCCCTCCCTCGGCCTTCATCTCATAGCGGTATGCCTTGATCGAACCTCTGCCTCTTCCTGGGAGGTTCATCATTTAACTGCTGGTCATCTGCAAGGCGGGTTGGACAGTCACATTCCATTTGACCAATCCCACCGCATGAGTAACACTGCATGGCAGGTCTGGCTCTGTCATTCCCCTTGGTTCCTCGCACTACCGACCCTGAGTCACGCGGTCAACCACCTGTAGGTATGGTCCTCTTGGACCTCTGCGTCATCTGTTTACTACCTGCTACAGAAAACTCTGAAGCATGCCGGCTTGTGGTGAGTCCTGCTGCTGGAGACTGCTCAGCAAGGAAAATCTCCACTAAGAGGGCTCGCTCCAACACCCCTGTCTGTGTCGGAATGCTTTGAGGAAAAACAGAAGCTCTAATCTCTCGCCTGAGCCCCTGCTCGAAGGTTTGGTCCCTGAAGAACAAGTCTCATTCCATATCTGTGGGGTAGCGCGAGAGGTTTGTGAACCTCACTGAATACTGCGCCACGGTCACGCTGCCCTGCCACATCTGATGTAGCTCTTGTATATGCACCGCTCGAAGGGTGGCTGATACAATCTCTTCCTGGAATAGGCTCTCGAAGTCTGCCCATAGAAGTGTCACCTCGTAATGCATCTGGAGCATCAGGCTCCACCATCTGTCTGCTGCTGCATGAAGAAGGCTGGTAGCAAGGATCACCATGAAGTCCGTTGGCGTCCCCACTAGCCTGAAGACTCTCACCACAGCCTCCAGCCAATCCTATGCCGCTTGCAAGTCCGTCTCTCCCCTGAACCTGGGTGGCCTCTAGCGCTGGTACTCGTGCAGTGCACTCAAGCGACGTGCACCCTCTGCTGTTGGGGATGGTGGCATCGGTGGCCCAACGGGTAGTAGTACAGCTGGTGCCTCCGATGGTGCCTCACCTGGGATAGGTCCCTGTACTAAGGCCATGTCGCTCGACGGGCTGTCAGTACGAAAAACTCTCGGTGCTCTAGCTGGTCGTCCATGGGGATGCATCCTGAAAGAAACAAACATGACAAGGTCAAACGATTTATACCTGGTGAGCTGACCTGGTTTGGGCTGAATTTTTGAAAACTTATGGAAACACACACGCAATTAGTTTTTTCGTGCACAAAGTTGGAAATCAGTTGCCAGGGTCCTGGTTTATGGATACTTCGGCCACCCGCACCAACACTGGACTCCCTGAACAGAAAACCACACTCGGTACTCTTAACACTATCGCTTCACAGAAAGAAAATATCAGAGTTATAAGTTCTGCGGTAGAACTGACTCCTTTGATACCAATTTGTCACGACCCGTCCTTGGGGCCTGTGCCATGACTACCCCAAGCCCGCCTTCCATAGGCCAGGGGCTGGTAACTAGCACCAAAGACGTAAATCCCGATAACTAGGAAGGCATTGCCTTTATAAAAGTAAAAAAACACCACAGAGTACAAGAGAAAGTAAAACACTAAGTAGATAGAATGTGCTGAAAAGTAAATGGGCCAGAATACAAACCCAACTAGAAAAACAACTAAAACTAAACAAAAAGTACAACATAAATAGGCAAACAGCTGCAAGAAAGGAAGCATCTCCTGGTTCGTCCTCTTTGGATCCTACCTAAAGGGTAGGTACAGATATTATAGCTCCTGGATCATCCACCACAGATACAACCTGAAGGGTAGGTACAGATAGCGCAACTCCACAATGATCTCGCCCGTCAACCCCCTCTGAGTGTCGTCTCGCCGTGAAGTCCACCTCTAGATACTGACTCGTCGGGTGGTCCACCTCCGGGTACCGTCCAGTCCTTGAACACTCGGCCTCCGTCAGCACTGCCTTTCATCTGCAACCAACACAACGAAGTGCGGGCATAGCCCGTGCAGGGGTGATTATAACGATACTCAGTAGGGACGTCGAGACCCTCAAGGTCTCCCTAAAACCAACAAGGATAGCCACAAAGAAGATCTCAACAGATAACCTCTATTTAGGTATATGCCCATACATATACCTAAGTTATCAAGTGACCCTTCTAAATCATGAGGTAAACACAAAGGTCAAAGATTCAGCTCAAACCAGAATTTTTATTATCGAAACCGTAACTGCTGATGAGTCCGTCTCTAGAGTGTACAGTGATCTTGTCACAACTCCGAGGTACTGCTCACTAACCTAAGACTGCTGAGGTACTCCTCGTGTCGAGTACCGCGGGTCTGCCACCTCACACAGTAGTGCTCCTCCGCCATGGGTCTACCACCTCACACAGTAGTGCTCCCCCTCATAGCTTACATGGGTACTCCTACTATCGAGTACCGCAGGTCTTCCACCTCACAATGTAGTTCTCCCCACTGGGCTATGCTAGTCACTCCGAATCGAATTAGACAAGCAGTCATCGGTCACAGCCACCTACACGGTCTCCGCACTCTGTATGCTCGTCTCTGGGAGGGTACGCCCCATGAGCTATAGGTCGATACTCCAAGTATCACAAGTCCCACGAAGAAGTATCTCAAAGGACCGCCTCATCATAGTGGTCTCAACGCAAAAGACGACGCGTCAATCGGACGCCCGGTCTGTGAGTTATTGGCTTTTTCGTTCCAGGGGCCCGGTTGGTTTCATGTGCGAACCAACCTGACCACACTCCGACGGCATCCAAACCTCTAACGGAGTAAGCCAAAAGCTCCTTCTCATCAATAGGAAACCAAAAAAGTCAACATCACGTTAGTCGGACGTCCGGAACTCAAGATATTAGCATTTTTTGCTCCGAGGGCCCGGTTGGTTTCGTATCCGAACCAACCGGGCCGAACCCAAAGGTCTATGAAACCTTGAGTGTAGTATACAGAAACGACCGTCTCGATCCAAGGATTGTTACCCAACTAACGGCATGTTGATCGGAGGTCCGTACCACATCTTATTGGAAAAAGACCGAAGAGGTCCGAAAACGGGGGGTCTCGGCCCGGCCTGGCGGTCCGGCCGGGCGGCTCGGCCGGGCACGCTGGCCCACTGGCGTTAGCCAAGTGGCCGCGCAAGTGGGGACTGCCCCCTGGACGAAACAGCGGCCCCCGTGCGGTTGCCGCTCCCTATCAACAGACGCGGCGTGATGCTGCGTCCCTCTGGTCCCGCGTGGCCGTGGGACTAGTCGCCCATCACCTCGGAGGCCCCTTCCCAACGGCGCACCGGGCGCCGCCGCCACCGGCGCCACCATGCAGGTGGGGCGCGCGGGCGGTGTCTTCCACGGACCACCGGACGCGCTCCGGTGGTCCGTTTTCCTTGCCGCTTTCGCCAACAGTACTCCCGGGACCCGACCTTTACTGCGGAGACTTCAAAACACCTTCACGGCCTGCCGCACCATAGTCCGTCGATCCGCACTTCGACAATAAACTGCGGAGCCTACACGTTTCCTCCGCAGCCCCGACTTTACCCACGGTTTTGTTGGCCCTCAACGGCGCAGCGCGACGACGCCACGCTTCTTCACCACGTTCTTTCTCATTTCCACGCGGTGCAATGGCACCGCGCTACCTTTCTTATGCCGCAAAAAATTCAAATAACAAGGGGGGAAGGAGGGTCGGTCGTGTTCGTGCGGTCCAACCTCCTCCCGTTAGTATGATAACATGCGGCCCAAAATGAAACCAAGAAAGGCGACAGATGAGATCATGATCAACAATAAAATAATCCCCCACAACTTCCCGCAACAAATTATTCCCAACCCGAAAGGAAAACATTCACGGATCAACTAGATAATAAGTTTTTCCATGTTCTTTTTTTTCTTTAGAATGAAAGAATCAAGGGAATAAAATCATTCTCAAACATAATTCCCTACATCAACGTTGTCGTCGAACGAGAGTTCGTCACGGAAGAGAAGAATCGTCGCGGAAGAAACGTCATGGAAGGAGCGTCATTGATTTTTGAGGATTTGGCGTTCTTCGACGGAGATCGGTGCGTTCTTCACGTTCTTCATGTTCTTCGTGTTCTTCATCAAAGAAGAACGTTTTCCTCCAAATCCCCTCCACGCCACAAGTTCCAACAAAAATAAAATAAGAGTTGTCTTATTTTATTAATGCACATTACACATTTTAATTTCAAAAGAAATGAAAAGAACAATTAATTTAATGAATTAATTGTAACGATTTAACCGCCCAATTTAATGAGGCGTTTCTTAACCAGAATAAATGCACGGTTGACTTCATTAAAAGGGGGGGTGATTTACATAGAAGGAAAGAAATGGTGGGGCTCTTGCGGGACCCACCTCTCAAATATCCTTCCAAGTGGGAAGGATATTGTGGGTCCCATCTTATCCGCTTAACTTATATTAAGCCACATTATGTAAAATAAAATAAATTGTCGCACCACCATTATTTTATTTCTTAACATAACCCCAAAAATTAAAAACCACACCCTAGAAAACGCAACTCCGCAAAAGGTGTTCCTAAGCAATTACCGGCACTACGGTTTCATCAGTACCCTCATAATTGGATTCCGATCACCGGTTCAAAAGTTAGAAAAACCCGCTCGTTCGTTCACTAAACGTACCCGAGGCTAACTTCAGAAATTAATTCCGGGCACACAGGGCCTCGGAATCAGGCGCCGTCAGAAACTGAGTTCTAGTAATATCCAAAAGAAAATTTAGAAAAAAAAATTTCCCATTAATTTTTACGGGTCCTTACATTACTCCCACCTCAGGTATTTACGTCCTCGTAAATCTTTAACAAAAACTAGGGTTAAAAAAACGGTACTGAGCATGCATCTGAGCCTTCCGCTCCCATGTGCTTACTTGGAGGTTCCCGTACTGCTAGTGAAAGCGCTCCTGGGGAATCGACCGTCCTCATAGGTCCCGCTCCTGTCAATCCTTGATTCCCACTGGAACCTCCGTGAAAGACACCCCATCACCATAGTCCAGCTCTGCATGGTCGTTGATATGTGAAGGATCACGCACGTATCTCCTCCGTTGAGGTACGTGGAGGTCGTCGTGTACCTGGTGCAACTGAGGTGGATGGGTTAAGAGGTAAACCACCCCCCCTACCCAGCTGAGGACCTAGGAATGGTCCTCTGAACCTCAGAGATAACTTGCCGCCTTGGCCACATCTCTGTAAACCTCATCGTGGTGAGACCCATATAACGACATGATCGTCATCCTCGAACTCTAGAGGTCTCCAATTCCTGTTAGAACTGGAACTCAAAATGACTGATTCCACGAGGGTAAGGTTGACTAACTCATTAGTGATCGGTCGCACCCTCCTGTGCATTAGTTTATCCTGTGCTACCTAGGGTTTCCTTTTTTGCCGATTGAGGAAAACCCATCCCGACGTCGTAGTTAAACCACAACCATTTTCCTAATACTGTCAATTTGTGTATGAACTGTGATTTCCCAGTCCGTACTCAAACCAATGTCGTAAGGCCTCAACGCTGTCACCAATAGATTCCAACCGAAACTCTCACCTCGAGGGTCTGACCACACTGTCGGCATAAGTGTGGTTATCGAGTCTTCTCCCAAGGTATCCCCAGACATGAGGGTCAAGTCTACAGCTTACCGGAAACTCTAATTCTGGGACAAGATTCATGGAAGGAAGGAATTATTCGGATCAATGTCTGTTACTACGGCAGCTAGTAGTGGACATAGACTGTCCTCAAATCATTCTTAGAGCCATCGAGTCACTCTCCCTGACCACATACAGCTACCCTCTTCCCCTGCCCTCCAACTCCCTAAGCCTGGAGGGGAAAACTAAGGCAGGTGGTTGTAGCATATTAAAATGTAAACCACCCCATGCTGCTTCCCTAGCTCTACCTCCACGGCTGCTACTTCTTAGACTCATCTCTCCTTAAATATTCTGCTTCTTGAAACATTTAACATGACCGAGTCTCAAAGATGGGTGCCAGTTTCCTGTTTCTTTCTGCATTGTGTAGTCTGTATCCTCTCTTGGATGACCTACACCTTCTTTGCCTATGATCTGAAAGAGCTGCTAAAATTTCTCATTTTCCGAAAAGAGAAAATCAGTCTTATCCCCTGGATGAACCACTTTCATTGCCTAATACAGCTAATCCGGACATGAATGATGTATTTATTCCATGGACGACGTTGTAAGGCCTCCACGTTACTACAAAGAGATCCAACTGTCACTCGGGCTTCCAAGGGTCGAGTCACACTGTCGACATCCGTGTGAGGTCACTGGGTCTCCTCCAGTAGAAATCTAGAAAGAGAGGGTCATGTCAACAGTCTTAACCGAGACCACTCAGTATCAACCAAAATGAAAGGACACGAAAGAAAACGTCACAAAGTTAAGTGTCTTTATATTATTGTAGCTCGTGGTACAAAGACACAAATGTAACAACAACAACATAGAACTAGATATACACCACTAGTACCGCTTCTGTCCACTCGCTTCCGGAGCTCCGCAGTCGTAAGCTTCTACTGCCTGAAGCTGAGCTCTCCCATGCCCACCTGTTCCCTGCGGTCAGGGTGGACCTCCTGGTGGTGGTGGTGGAAACACCTCGAAGCGTCATCCACCTCCAGCTGCATAGCCTGCTCCAATCCCTCAGCCTTCCGCTCCTAACAGTCTGCCTTGATCGAACCTCTGCCTATGCCTGGGAGGTTCCTCATTTAACTACTGGTCATCTGCATGGCGGGTCGGACAATCACGTTCCATGTGACCAATCCTGCCGCATGAGTAACACTGCATGGCAGGTCTGGGTTTGTCATTCCCCATGGTTCCTCGCACTACCTACCCCAAGTCACGCGGTCGACCACCTATAGGTCTGGTCCTCTTGGACCTCTGCATCATCTGTCTACTGCCTGCTACAGAAGACTCCACCGCATGCCGGCTAGTGGTGGGTCCTGCTGCTGGAGACTGCTCAGAAAGGAAACTATCCACTAAGAGGGCTCGCTCTAACACCCCTATCTATGTCGGAATGCTGTGAGAAACAACAGAAGCTCTAATCTCTTTCCTGAGCCCCTTATCGAAGGTTCGGGCCCTGAAGAACAAGTCTCGTACCATATCTGTGGAGTAGCGCGAGAGGTCTGTGAACCTCGTTGAATACTACGCCACTGTCATGCTGCCTTGCCGCAGATGATGTAGCTCCTGTATACGCACCGCTTGAAGGGTGGCTAGTACAAACACTGCCCAGAACAGGCTCTTGAAGTCTGCCCATATATGTTTCGCCTCGTAAATCATCTGGACCATCAGGCTCCACCATCTACCTACTGCTCCCTGAAGAAGGCTAGCAGCAAGGATCACCATTGAGTCTTCTGGAATCCCCACTAGCCTGAAGACTCTCACCACAGCCTCTAGCCAATCCTCAGCCGCCTGCGAGTCCATCTCTCCCCTGAACCTGGGTGGCCTATGGAGCTGGAACTCGTGCAGCACGCTCAAGCAACGTGCACCCTCTGATGCTGGGGCTTGTGGCATCAGTGGCCCAACAGGTAGTAGTACCGCTGGTTCCTCCGCTGGTGCCTCAACTGGGATAGGGCCATGTACTGAGGCCACATCGCTCGGTGGGATGTCAGTACGAACAAATCTCGGGGCTCTAGCTTGTCGTCCGCTGGAAGGCATCCTGAATGAAACAAACATGTCATGGTCAAATGATTTATACCTGGTGAGATGACCTGGTTTGGGATGACTTTTTAAAAACTTATGGAAACACACATGCAATCAGTGTTTTCATGCACAAAGTTGGACATTAGTTTTCAGGGTCCTGTTGTATGGATACATCAGCTGCCCCCACCAACACTGGACTCCCGGAACTGAAAACCACACTCGGTACTCTTAAAACTATCGCTTCATAGAAAGAAAATATCAGAGTTATATGTTCTGCGGTAGAACCGAATCCTTTGATACCAATTTTTCACGACCCATCCTCGGTGCCCGTGCCGTGACTACCCCAAGCCCGCCTTCCATCGACCAGGGGCTGGCGACTAGCGCCAAAGGCGTAAATCCCGATAACTGTGAAGGCATTTCCTTTATAAAAGTAACAAAACACCACAGAGTACAAGTGGAAGTAAAACACTAAGTACAAAGAATGTTCTGAAAAGTAAATGGGCCAGAATACAAACCCAACTAGAAAAACAGCTACAACTGAACAAATGTACAACAGAAAAAGAAAAATAGCTTGAAGAAAAGAAGCAGCTCCTGGGTCATCCTCCTCGAATCCTACCTGAATGGTAGGTACAGATAGCGCAGCTCCTGGATCGTCCACCACGGATCCTACCTGAAGGGTAGGTACAGATAGCACATCTCCTTAATTCTCTCACCTGTCCACCCCCTCTGAGTGTCATCTCTCCATGAAGTCCACCTCCAGATACTGACTCGTCGGGTGGTCCACCACCAGGTGCCATCCAGTCCTCAAACACTCGGCCTCCATCAGCACTGCCCGTCATCTACAACCAACACAACGAGGTGCGGGCATAGCCCGTGCAGGGGTGATTATAACGATACTCTGTAGGGACCCCGAGACCCTCAAGGTCTCACTAAAACCAACAAGGATAACCAAAGAGAAGATCTCAATAGATATCCTCTACTTAGGTATATTCCCATACATATAACTAAGTTATCAAGTAACCCATCTCATTCATGAGGAAACACATGATTATGAAATCATCGGATAACCACTACCCAGGTATATGCCCACACATATAACTAAGTTATCAAGTGACCCTTCTTAATCATTAGGTAAACACAAAAGTCAAAGATTCAGCTCAAACCGGGATTTTCATTATCAAAACTGTAACTACTGATGATTCCGTCTTTGGAGTGTACAGTGATCCAATCACAACTCCGAGGTACTGCTCACAAACATAAGACTGCTAAGGTACTCCTCCAATCGAGTACCGCGGGTCTGCCACCTTACACAGTAGTGCTCCTCTGCCATGGGTCTTCCACCTCACACAGTAGTGCTCCTCCGCCATGGGTCTGCCACCTCACAAAGTAGTGCTCCCCACTGGTCTATGCTAGTCACTCTGAATCGAATCGGACAAGCAGTCATCGGTCACAGCCAGCTACACGGTCTCCACATTCTGTATGATCGTCTCCGAGAGGGTCCACTCCACGATCTACAGGTCGATAATCCAAGTATCACAAGTCCCACGAAGAAGTATCTCAAAGGACCGCCTCGTAAGAGGGGTATCAACGCAACAACTGGCGTGTCAATCGGACGTTCGGTCTGTGAGTTATTGGCTTTTTCGTTCCAGGGGCTCGGTTGGTTTCGTGTGCGAACCATACCAACTGCACTCCGACAGCGTCCAATCCTCGATTAGAGTAAGCCAAAAGTTCCGTCTCTTCAATATGAAACCAACAAAGTTGACAGCACTTTAATCGGATGTTCGGAACTCAAGATATAAGTGTTTCCGCTCCGAGGGCCCGGTTGGTTTCATATCCGAACCAACCTGGATGAACCAAAAGTTCTCCGAAACCTTGAGTGCAATATACCTAAACGACCGTCTAGATCCAAGGATTTTTACGCAACTGACAGCGTGTCGATTGGAGGTATTTTCCCCATGTTATGGGCAAATGACCGAAGAGGTCCGAAAACGGGGGGTCTGGTCCCGGACCGACCCGGCCCCGCCCCCCCTGGGTCGGCTCGAACCGGGGAGACCCAACCCGGGTACGACACGGCTGGGCGCGGCCCGACCCGGCTGGACGCGGCCCAGCCTGACGGGCGCGGCCCAGCTTGGCGGTCCGGTAGGGCGGCTCGGCCTGGCGCACTGGCTCACTGGCGCTGGCCAAGCGGCCGCACAAGGGGGGACCGCCCCCCTAGACGAAACAGCGGCCCCCGCGTGGGGGCCACTCCCTGTAAACAGACGCAGTGCGATGCCGTGTCCCTCTGGTCCCGCGTGGCTGCAGGACCAGATGGCCGCCGCCGCAGCTTCTGCTGCGGCGGCCCCTTTTCAGCGGCGCACCGGGCGCTGCCGCCTTCCGGTGGCCGGCCGGTGCCGGCCTGGCGTGCCAACGGAGTCTTCCGCTGACCACCGGCCGTGCTCCGGTGGTCCGTTTTGCTCGCCGCATTCGCCAACAGTCCTCTCGGTACCCGACCATTACTGTGGCTGCTTCAAAATGCCTTCGCATCCCGCCTAACCATCGTCCATCGATCGACACTTCGACAAAAAACTGCGGAGTCTTCATGTCGCCTCCGTGGCCCCAACTCCACCCGCGGTTTCATTCGGCCTCAATGGCGCGACGCGACGGCACCACGCTTCTTTGCCGTGTTCTTTCTCATTTCCACGCGGTGCAACAACACCAAGCAACCTTTCTCATGCTGCAATAAATTCAAACAACCAGGGGGGTAATGAGGGTCGGCCGTGTTCGTGGGTCTGACCTCCTCTCATTAGTATGATATCAAGCGGCCCAAAATGAAACCAAGAAAGGAGACATATGAGTTCACGATCAACAATAAAATAATCCCCCACAACTTCCTAGAACAAATAATTCCCAACCCTCAAGGAAACTTTTCACGGATCAACGTGATAATAAGTTGTTCCGTGTTCTTTGTTTCCATTAGAATGAAAGAATCAAGGGAATAAAATCATTATCAATCATAATTCCGTACCTCAACGTTATCGTCGAATGAGTGTTCGTCGTGGAAGAGAAGGATCGTCATGGAAGAAATGTCCTGGAATGAGCGTCGTTGATTTTCGAGGATTGGGCGTTCTTCATCGGAGATCGGTACGTTCTTCGTATTCTTCGCGTTCTTCGTCGAAGTAGAACGTTTTCCTCCAAATCCCCTCCACGCCACAAGTTCCAAAAGAAATAAAATAAGAGTTGTCTTATTTTATTAATGCACATGACACATTTGAATTTCAGAAGAAAAGAAATGAATAATTAATTCAATGAAATAATTGTAACGATTTAACTGCCCAATTTAATGAGGCGTTTCGTAACCAGAATAAACGCACAGTTGACTTCATTAAAAAGGTGGGGGGGTGAGTTACTTAAAAGGAATGAAACGGTGGGGCCCGTGCGGGCCCCACCACTCAAATATCTTACCAAGTGGGTAGGATATTGTGGGTCCCAACTTATCCGCTTAACTTAGGTTAATCCGCTTTAAGTAAAATAAAATAAATTGCCGCACCACCTTTATTTTATTTCTTAACTTAACACCAAAAATTAAAAACCACACCTGAGAAAACACTACTCCAAAAAAGGTATTCCTAAGCAATTACTGGCACTACGGTTCCATCGGTTCCCTCGGAATTCGATTCCGAGCACTGGTTCAAAAGCTAGAAAAACCCGCTCGTTTGTTCACTGAAAGTACCCGACCGTAACTTCGGAAATTAATTTCGGGCACACCGGGCCTCAGAATTAGGCGCCATCAGAAACTGCGTTCTTGTAAAATCCCAATGAAAATTTAGAAAAAAAAATTCCCTTGAATTTTTATGGGCCGTTACAATAAGACTATCCAAACTTGCATCAACCATGATCCACCATCAGTCCAAGAGGGATTTCAGGTTTCATAGTCTCATGGGGAGCTCATATGGAATGTCTTCGACCATGTTATTTTGGTTTTTCCTATCCCCTACACAATTCAACCAACCATTCACCCCTTATTCTGGAAAGCATAGTTAAGGCTCACAATTACTACTAACCATGCTTCAACTATGAAACATTAACTAGATATCCACTTTTCCTCCCATTTCATGTCCCAAGCCTCTAGATTACCCTTGACCCATCTCATAAATATATGAAACATTTCATTAACAAAATTAATGGTATTTCAAAAAAAACATACCTCAATAGAGGTCTATGATCTTTCAACATCCCTAGCTCATAACGGCTCATCCTCGAGCCGTACACCAAAGCATCCCTATGTCTCTATGGAAAAGCGATAAGGAAACTAGGCCTAAATATCATTATCCCCCTCCCATGAATCATCATTCACATTATCATTATTCCATAACCCTTGACCAAAATGCACAGTCCTTCCCTGGAAAAACAATATCGCTATAATGAAAAATATGAACTAGATGCTCCTTAAAGGTTGCATCATCCTCAATATCAACTTCATTAATATCTATCCCATGGGAGGGTTCAGGGTGATACTACCGATGTTTTGAAACATGAAACAAATAATTCATACCACAATACTACAATGGAATATCCAATCATTATGCCACCAGTCTGATCCTCTCTAAAATATCAATTGGCCCCACATACATAGGCGCCAACATACCCTGGTTCTGAATAAAATGGTGACGCCACATTGGTTACACCCAAAGGAACACATAATCACTGACCATGAACTCATGTGGTCAATGAAATCGATCTGTATAATACTTATTCCAACATTGAGCCATCTACATACATTTATGATTTAACTGAACCTATTCTGACATCTCCTATATGAGGCTTGGTCAGGAAAACTATAATTCCCTAGCCTCTATCCAATACAACGGAGATCTACACAACCTAATGTCGAGCAGAAGATATTATTCCATCAGAATAATCTCCTAGTCTCTATTATTATAAGAGAACTCAAAATGAACCAAGTTCTTCTCCGAAGATCCCACGTATTCTAGGATACACTCCCTCACCATGCCCTCTAACACCTGAATAGTATGCTCCAATTTCCCATTAGTCTATGGGTGAAAATCCTTACTCAAAACTACTACGGTACTAATCTCCTCTAGTAACCCTATCTAGAAGTGTGAATTAAAGTGTTTATCACAATATAGAACAATTTTCGTAAGTACTCTGTGAAACCACACTATCACCTAAACATATTGGTCACCCAACAAATCCATGGTAAAAATTTCTAGAGTTGGTAAGAAAAGTGAAACTTTGGTAAACATATCCACCACAAACAAAATTTCATCATTCTTTCAAGGTAGCATTGAAATAACCACCAAAACATCCATTGTGATATCATCCAACATCTATTAAAAATGGGAAATGAATATAATAAACCACCCAGTCACTGATGGTTATCCATCACCTACTAACAGGTGGAACATCACATCACAAAACCTGTAAACTAATGCTTTATCCATTTCCACCACTACTAGATTCATATATCACGATACATTTTAGTTAAACTAGGATTCACCACCCACTTCAAATCATGGAACTCATTCATCAATTCTTCTAGAATAAAATTAGGCATGAAAACATGGCCACGAATGTAAGCAATATCATTATCATAAGTAGTCTAATCAATAGGTGACTCCCTACCATAAATAAATTTCCCTTATATCCTAAAACTCCGCCTACTCATAATATATTTCCTTGATCTGAATAAAAAGTGTGGAATCAACTACGAAGGATGAAAGGGTAGTATTCTATTGTCCCTATTGAACCTCTATGTGCATCTCAACAAACAACAATGCCATCCTCCACTAGGAACTAGATTCCCAAAACACCTAATTTTGAGACATTTGACTCATGTTATCCACAAACTTTTTTACCTTCCTCAACATGTTGAAAAACGTGAAATCAACAGAATACATATACTCAAATGATATTCACTACTTATGATTCAAATAATTCTGTGAGAATTTGTACATAAGTATTTTATGACTTATATACATCATAAACCTTTCTCCCAATAATAAATACTTCCAACATTTTGAAGAATAAAAAACTATGGCCAACTCATGATCATGTATAGGATAATTTCATTTATGAGGCCTCCAATTTTGTGACCCATACGCAACAACTTGATCATCCTACATCAAATTTCTCTAATTCTATCATTGGACGCATCACAAAATAATGTATACTCCTTAAAAATCTATGGTAGTATAAAAATTTGTGAGTAGTCGACCACTTATTTAGCTCCTAGAAAGAATCCTCACTTGACCCAGACCATTCAAAATTGATGCCCCTTTTGGAAAATCTTGAATGTCATGATTCTAACAAGAAAATGTGTTTCATGAACCTCTGATAATAGCCAGAAAATCAAGAAATATTATCATATCTAAAATATTATTGGGCTTCTCCAGAGACACAAATGATTTAACATTCTTTGGGTCCACTAGAACACCTTCTTCAGAGATTATGTGACCTAAAAAATACACCACATCAATTCAGAAATGACACCTAGATATCTTGGAATATGGGATATGCTCTCATAGTATACATAGGATGATTTCAAGATGTTTGGAATGATATTCATGAGACTTGGTGTACGCAAAGATTTCATACAAAAAGATGACAACAAATTGATCCAGATTGAGGGGAAATATTCAGTTCATTAGACCCATTAACATTACTTGTGTGTATTTCAACCTTAAAAATGTAACCAAAAACTAATATGAAGCATAAATACTTCTTAAAGTGGTACATGATATTTTAGAAGGGATTACCATTAGCTGATGATACCCAGATCTCAATTCAATCTTAGAGAACATGTAAGAACCTCTCATATGGTCAAAAAGATCATCAATTTGAGGAAGTGGTTAATAATTCTTAACCATCATATAATTAAATTTATGATAATTTAAAAACAATAATAATATCCAATCATCATTAGTAGAAAACAAAACCGGGGATCCCCAACGTGATGTACTCAGATGAATCAACCCTTCACACTTAAGTTCTTCTAATTGAGTTTTAGGTTATTGATGATCTACTGATTATATCTTATATGGTGTAATAGAAACTAGTTCTTCTTTAGGTAGCAACTCAATCATGAACTAAACATCTCTCTAGTGTATCATCCATAAGAATTCCATAGGAAAAACATATTGAAACCAATCAACCATAAGAGGAAAAGCATTTTTTTCTACTTCCCCATCATCAAGCACAAGACATGCCAATTGGGTGGTGAGTTCGTCCAATATCTGAAAACTTTTCCAATGCTAGCACACCCAGATATCCCACACTCCACGGTGCACATAAGTATCCCCTTAAAGGGATGTTAATACTACTGTACAATAGTTAATGTAAATATGTTCTTAGTACCTTAGCATCCAATCCATTCCCAATATCAGATCAAGAGCTGATACCTCAAGCACGAACAATTCCCACAGAAAATGGTACCTACCAATATCATGGTTACACTCCAAGTATCATCATATATCTTCTTCTCACACTCCTAACAGTGTATCATTTAACATAATCCCACACATATGTTCCACTTCTAGAACCAAAACATTCATAAACTAAGCATATATGAAATAATGTGAGGAACCTATATCGAACAAAGAATTATAAATCACAGAAGCTATATGAATAATACACCAAACTATCGATGGTCTAGACTCACAACCACTAGGTTCATGATGAACTGTATGGAGATGGATTGTCCTTATGGCCAAGGATCTGGCCTGAGTCCCTGGAACTAATCTACCATGCTGATAAAGACACCCTTTTCCAAAAGTTATACATATACCACCCCATTCAGTATGACCAATAGATCTTCAAATACGTGCCTAGTATACGTTAACAGACCCCCTATATCCTCTATACATTTACCCTTATCCTCCATTATTTCTCACCGATAGAGGGTTCCTATAGAACCACTTCACATGCCCCATACTACCATAAGATTTACACTCAACCAGTGGTCAGGGGAACTGGCCACACATGTGTCCTGACCTACCACACTAATAGTAGAAATCATGATTAGTTCCCTGAGATGCTAGTCTGATTCCATGGATACTATGTCCACCACTGCGCTGGGGAAAACACTGGATCGGCCAACCAGAACAACATGTCCACCACTAGAAGCCTCATTGAGGTTTTATTCAGAAATAAGGGTTTGATAACAAATTTTATTAAACCAATTTAAATGAAAGATATTCATATGGGACATGATCTTATATATAAGTCAATCCTTAAAATTCCACATCGTAGCAACATCATCCCCTAAAAACACTGGAACAAATCATTTCAAGTTGACGAGGTAGAAAAAATAATCCATCACTATCATGGTCCCCTAGGTAGACTTAATAAACTCTACCAAATTATCCTACATCAGGGAATTATGATAGAAATTTACCAAAAATTATTTGTGGGAATCATTCCACAACATCCACTCTTCCTGATCATCCTAAATAAGAACATCCCACCACCAGTTTTTGTTCCTTATAACATATAAGATTCCAACATGAATATATTCTATTGAGGAGTCTCTAATTAATATAGAATTTTATGGATAGACTCTGTCCATAAATCATCTACCACTTGTCCTCCCTCTCTAGGAAACATTGAAGGGTTATACAAGGGGAACTCTCAAGTCAAGTCAAACATGTTCGACACAACCCTCCCAAAGTCCCATTCAATAATCTGTATAAAATAAGAAAGGTTCTCATAGAACTAATCATATCTATTATTAACATGGACTAGCAGGGTTCCTGCTCTTCTACTAGAGGATCATTCTCAGATATATCCTCTTTTCTCCAAATTAACACACATTGTTGTGGTGAAATCTCTCTACAATTATAAACACACATCTCAAAACACATAACATAATGCATACATAGTTTGTGCAAAATAAGTCTCTCTGTAAGACATAAATAATCTATATTCTATACACTATCTCAAATTATATAGTCACATTCCTTTCACTACCCTCAACCATACCTACCATGTTCAATGGTCAACATTTGGTAATCGACTTACATTGTCACAACCATTCACTCAACACCCTTCTGAACCATTTAACATTCAAAACTTAAATATTTCTCATTTAGGAACATTTTTATGTTTCCAAATTATCATACCAAGATTTTCAAACCATACAAGACTCATCCATAGGAAGTATTCCTTAACAATTCATTCACATTCTTTACATTTACCCATTTTCATCATCTTTATTAGACACCAATTATTTGAAATTTCATAGGGAAGAAAATCTTTATATTCCTCACACTCCACCTATATTTCTCATGAGTTCCTACCATGATGCACGCCATATGTAATCATCGGTGAAAAAAACGATTCATGTATTAACAATACCATTCCATTTTGGATACCAGTGAAATATCATAAAATAGTCACATCATAAAACAAGTGCATCACCCATGGTGAAATATTATCCAACCATCAAAATAAATATCAAGAACAATAATACAACCATAGGTACTGTGGTTTCCCCCCAAACATGGGTTAATTACACCCATGCACAAGCTCATTAACAAAGCTCAACATGTCCCAGCCTCTGATATGAATTTCCCAATTAGTATGAAAACAACAAAAGAAAAACTATATGATACTACTTTGTAACATCCTGGCCCAGTAGCCATTATATCTTGTTCCCTGATCCTGGTCACCACATAACCTTCAGAAGACCTCCATGTATTCCAAAGGCTATCGAGTTATAGTGAGTGTCTAGTATAACACGTGTGGAGACTATAAAATTTTTATTAGAGTAAACCACAACATATGAAATATGATATATAGGAAATAATTAAATAATAAATAAGAATAATGAATCCAATTCCCAAAACTGGGTACAATCCCAGAACTAAATGATAAATATGCTATGTCATGTCATATAGTTCCATGTGTTGAGAAAAACAAAAATAAATAATAAATGTAGAATCACTAAAATGGGTCCCAACTTCAATTCCATACCCCTCATCCACGCACATCACACACCCAAATCAACCATCTAGCATAGGGATCTTCCCTTTTCCAAACCTCTAACAAATAAGTCTGCTTGGGTACCCAATGGCGGTCCAAGTAGAGTGTGAGTACAACTTAGTAGGATGCCTCTAATGATGTCAACAAAATAAAAAGTACCAATTGATATTCTATGAAAATACACAATGAAATGGAAGATAAATATATGATAATCATGGTTCCATTAACAAAGAATGTAATAACCTCGACCCCAATATCCTAGAGTTACTGGTTATTTTGTTACAATGAAATATATAAAAGAGGTCAAATCACCAAGGTTTGATATGTTTAGTAGTCTTGAAGAACTAGATATATACATGGAAGCAATTTTACTTTGGTAACAGAAAATAAAATATAATACATAATATAATCTAATAAACTAATTCCCTACAAATCATAAAATGGTCTCTTATTCATAACCTAGGGAAGGAAAAGGAATAAAAGGGTGATATCAAATTCTCAGTAAGGGTTCTGTAAAATGGAAAATAACTTGAGTCAAAAAGTATAATCATTATGAAAATGTAAAAAACTAAAAACACTTCCCAATAAATAAACTGATAATTAAAATGCATCTATAGAATTTATCAATGTAAAATTACTTTTCATACTAATTACTGAATACTAAATGAAGGAAATGATTAATTATTGGACATTATGTATCTAACACAAGAACCATTTTACCATAAAGGAGGTTTATGTTTATGGGTTGAAACCCAACTGGTTGTTCTTTCAAACAAATATATAGTCTTTACCACAAACTGATTTCATCTCATGAGACTACTAAGGCATCGAGGGGCTATCTATAAGAGGTCCCCAACCATAGGACTGTAATTAACAGGTCCCCAGCTAATAGGGATAGATTGAACCTATCCACAACCCATTTCATAGCTACCGAAAGAGTTCCTCATATATCAATTTAATTAATTAGTAATCTGCGTTATCATCAAATATCAATATTAAAAAAATGTTACATATTTATCAATATTTCCTCAGTTAATCAAATAACTGTCAATGTAAAGACCATATGAAAGAATGTCATATGAAATTTAAAGAATGTATCAAAATGGAGAAATACAAATAAATAATGATAAACGATGTTCAAATAAAGTGAAAACACGTAAAAGAGTGTTTAGGAATTTTATGAAATGATCCACTTTAGTGCAGATTAAGGGAACAAATTAAAAAATATTTTACTATGGAAATGGAATAATTATTTACATAAAATCTAAAATTAACTAATATATATTTTAAAGGCAAAATAGTGATTTGTAAAAAATATTTGTGGCTTGAAATAAGTTATGGAGTATACTTAAAAATTGTTATGAAATTGGGATGTTCATTTAAATCGGGCTTTACCATTGATAGGAATTCATATAAAACTAATAAAACATGTATTTTCCCATAATATAAATATGAAATAATTTGGATACATAATTTTGGAACACATAAATAGAATTTATAATATTTATAAAAAAAGGAACAAATAATAACAATGGGGTTTAGATAGAGAAAATGTAACCTGAATGAAAATATTGAGGTTGATAGAGATAATATTTTCATCTTTTTTAATGTGTTTTTCAACGATTTAATGTCGTAAATTTTTTCAATTTGATCTGATTTTCACGATTTTAATTTTTTTTTTGTGTTTTTGAGATAAAAATGGAATGTTTCTTAATTCTGGAAATTTGATAGATTATAATCTCTAAGGTAATTTGGGTATAGCTTTTATAATACATATCCAATTGATGTTATTATTCTTTTATGATTCTAAGATGTATATTCTATAATTTTTTCTCCTAGAAGAAAATTAAAATCATCCATATAATTCCCCAAAAAAATCTATAAATTTTGAAAATCATCCTGAATGACCGCATGGACCTCACCACACTAAATAAATTTTAAATATGTCTAAACAACTCCATTTGGGGTGATTTGTGATGGATTTTTAAAGATAATTAAATGGGGAGTTTTAATGTTAAATATCATAGTGATTAAGATTAATTATGTTTTTCATTTGATGATGAAATTTTGGGATAATATTTTTGAAACATTCTTGCTGAATAAATTTTACTAATTAACGGGCCATATCATTTTCTGAAGATGTTAGATGAAGATGAAATTTCATGCGTAGAAAGAGGATGAATATTGAAAAACACTCAAGAATGAAACATCCTGAAATACTATCATTAATGTGTCTTAATATAATCAGTATTTTGGTAGAAGTAATCTAGATGAGATATTAAAGGGAGATTTAGAAGATCCTGAATTTGAAGATGATAGGATGGAGAAAGGATCAGATACTAAAAATAGAGCTACTTGATTACACGTCATGTAATACAATTACACTATGTGACTTTTTTCAGTGGGAATTATCATCCAGAACAAGTCATGGCATGATTAAAAGCAGTGAAAAGGAAGAACATAGATTGAAATATTATTAAATGTAGTGTGGCGAGTTAAAGAGTCAAAATTATAAGAGATATTCATGCAAAACATGGGAGAATATATATCTGAATTACACAACCTCTAACCTAGTTACCTGTCCTGTAATGGTGGATGAAAAAAAAGGAAATTAAATACAATGCTGTATATTCTCTAATGGGTTTGAAAAAAAAGAGGCCTCCAACCACCATTCCAAGACATTCTGAGATCAACTAGAGTGGGAGGATAAAACTAAATCCATGTTTTAGGATTTTCATTCTTTTTTTATTTTATTATTTTATTTTCAAATGTTTCACATTAAATTTTTATTTAAGTGTTTCCCATTTCTTATTCCATCCCTAATATAGTTTTTATCTTTCATCCATCTTCCACTATGATATCTATTCACTTTGTAATGGAAAGTGACTATCTCAAGGCTTGGACTTTGGGGAGGTCTCAGAAATCTCTTTGTTACCAGGCTTCAATTGATCTTGTTTTAAATCTATTTGTTGTAGATGTGGAGGTATTGATTGGGTGTGGTCATCGACAACTATGAAATTATTTCTAATTTAATTTATTTTTACTAATTCATTATTTTCCCTCCCTTATATTAGGAAAACCCATAATATAGTTGATCTTGGGTTTCCCATATAGATGAAAAAGTCAAACCGTTGAGCTAGATCTTTAAGGAATATCATCCTCAGTTAAGGTTTTATCCTATTTGACTATTGGAGGAGGTGTGGATTGGTGTTCTGGAAGCAAGCCAAAATCACACACACACAAAATTCAATGGGAATAAATTCATCAATGAGTTTTCACTAAATGAATTATCAAATTGAATTTGAATAGAAAATAAATAATGAATGAACCCATGTTATTTAAACTTGGACCAAACCCTTTCTTATCTAATTTCATTATATCTTCATCTGCATCTACATTTAGATTTAAATTTTAATTTCATTATTTTGATTTCATAAAAAAACAGAAAAAATTATTATGTGAATTTGAATTAGTGATTGAATAGAATGCGATGCTCCTCAAGTGAGATGACACTACCCAGCCTATGTGCTGTATTAAGAAAATAAATTGATTTTTCCATACCCTAAAATAGGTGTGCATAAAAACAGGCACCATTGTTGGGGGATAAGTATTTATTTCGATCACATTTTTAAAAATCACATTTGTTTAAATATTTTCCCTTGTAATAATTAAATATATATATATATATTGATGTTTTCAAATTCAAATTTTTATACAAGGGAAGATTAATTGAAGGTGTAATATTAAGAACAAGATGTTGAATATAGTGGTTTTAAATTCCGGAGTGGAAAGGATGAGGAATACTATGTATGACATGGGGAGAAAAGTTTAAAGAGTATTTGACTATGTTCAAGAACTAATAGAGGAACCCATGACTGAACTAGAGAAAGAACCCGAGCAAGCTGTGGAAGAAATTTTACCACTTGTTTTTGATGTTGACGATTTCAATGGGGTAAAAGAGTGTGTTCCTAAAGATCAATTCCATATCTCACAACCATTACTAGAGGAGATAAATGAAATAATTTTTGACATATTTACAAGAGTGTGATAATGTGAATTTGGATATTTTTGGAGAAAAAGGGAATAAATTTAAATGAAACAAGATTTCCTAATATCTTATGAAGTTGTTGAGAAACCAAAAATTCAAATCTCTCTAGCTTTTGATGAAAAAGAAAGCAATCTAGAGGTGGAATTTAAAGATAATATGGAGGATCTTGACTACCTACCTCCATCCAGTGAAGATCGAATCCAATGGTAACTTTTAATTGAAGAAGAGAATAAAGATAACCCAACTTAAAGGGATTATACATTCAAATACTCAAATTCATTTATTTTTTCTTATTTTCGTGATTTTAATATTTTTAATTTCTTTTGGACTAAAAATGGGAAATTTCCTAATTCATGGAAATTTTATAGATTTTAATAACTATGTTAATTTGGGAATAAATTTTATAATACAAATCCTATTAATCTGATTATTTTTCTAAGATACCTAGATATATTTTCTACAATGTTTTTTTTCTAGAAGAAAATCCAATTCGTTTATCTATTACCCTGAAAAAATCAATCTATTTCAAAAATCATTCTATATGAACGCATGGAATCCACCTTAATAAATTAATTATAAATTGGAATAAACACCTCTAATTGAAGTGATTCATGTAGTATTTTAATGATAATTAAATGGGGTGTTATCATGTCAAATATCATTGATATTGGAGTTAATTAAGGCGGTCCTTGGATGGTCAACTTTCGGGGGGAATATTTTGGAATCATTATTTCTGAATAAAGATTCCTAATTAACAATATATTTCTTTTAATTCATAGGTGATATGAAGATGAAGTTTTGTGGGTAGAGAGAATAAGAATTTTTGAAAAACTTTCAAGAAACAAACATCAATAAATTTTATCATTAACGTGTATTAATATGATCATTATTTTCTTCAATAGAATACGAGTGAGATCTTAAAGAGAGATTTAGAAGATCTTGAATTTGAA
The DNA here is from genome assembly GCA_963277665.1 of Viscum album. Taxonomy (NCBI): domain Eukaryota; kingdom Viridiplantae; phylum Streptophyta; class Magnoliopsida; order Santalales; family Viscaceae; genus Viscum; species Viscum album. The sequence goes on along the minus strand of OY728166.1, from coordinate 73,044,577 downwards.
GACTGTAGGATTGATAAATAAGAAGAAATAGAAAATGTAGAAACATTATTACACATCTTGTAAAAAAATTACACAAAATTACTTTTTTCATAAAGAATTATCCACCAAAAACAAGTCATGACATGATTATAAGCTATGAAATGAAATTACATGGAATGTAATCTTAGTACAATTCTTGTACTGATTCAAAGAGTCAAATATACATGTGATATTCATGAAAAGTGTGAGAGAAAACAGATCTAGATTACATTATGTGTAACCCAGTTACATGTCGTGTAATGGTTGATGCATAAAAAAAATTAAATGCAATGCTTCATGTTCTCTTATGGGTTTTGCTATAAAATTACGCCTCTAGCCACCCTTCCAAAATGTTCTGAGATTGACCGGAGAGGGTGGCTAATACTACATACAAGTTTTAGGATTTTCATTCTTTTCTATTATTTTTCTAAATTTTATTTTCCAATGCATCACATTCAATTTCTATAAAAGAGTTTCCCATTTCTGGTTGAATCCCTAATCTAATTTTTATCTCTCTTCCATATTCCATCTTGATCTCTATTCACTTTTTATTGGGATGGGACTAACCCGAGGGTTGTCCCTAGGGTAGGATTCATCATGTTTTTTATTACGTTTTAATTGAACTTGTTTTAAATGTTTTTGTGTTGGATACCAGAGTATTTCACAGGTGTGGGTGTCTTCCACCACAACATTATTTCTAATTCCAATTATTTTCATTAATTAAATATTTTTCATTCCCTTCTCTTGGGAAAAACTTTCATACAATGGAGTTAGGGTTTCCCATAGATATTTAATAGAATATGATAGAGCCATATCTTATAGTAATAGTATCCATGATTGAGGTGTTATCCTATTTGACTATTGGAGGAGATGTGATTTGGTGTACCGTATGCATGCTAAATTAACACACCCAATAAATCAATAGAAATTAATTTATTAATGATATTTCACTAAACGAATTATCAAAATTATTTTAAATAACAAATAATTAATTAATGAACCCATGTTATCAAATCCTGGACCAAGGACGTTCTTCTCTAATTTCATTTTACCTACATCCGCCTCTACATTAAGATTTAAATTTTAATTTCATTATTCTAATTTAGTAAACATAAAAATAAAAAAGATTTAGATTAGGGGAATTATAATTAGTGATTGAACAGACTATGATGCTTCTCAAGCAAGATTACCCTGGTTAGCATATATTCTATGTTATTAAAATTCAATTTTTGTATTCAATACTTATGACAGGAGTGCATCAGATGTTCGGTGATAACCCCTCAACACTTTTTCATCTATCAAATTGTATGACCCATAAAAGTAATAATTTTAAAACTCATCATTCAATGTCATAAAGATAATGGAATTCATGATATGATATTTTATAGGGAATAATACATACACCACAAAAAAGAAATAAGTGGTTAATAAGTGGAAAATAAGGAATATATTATAGAAATAAATGAGATATAAGAAGAACCATAAGAATATAATATCATTGTAGTGGGGATAAATTAAAAAACCATTATGAGTTAAAAATATAAATCCACATAATAAAATTATTTATATAGTATAATATAATAAAAAAAATTTCACACATATTAATGAAATAATATAATGAAGGAAATAGATGTTTAACTCAATTAATTTAAATTTTGTTTAGAAATACATTACATTAATTCCTTTTTTTTTGAATTTGCGCATCTTGAATAATAATATTCTGTTTATTAAAACAAAAAAAAGTTAATTATATTAACATATATAACTATTTATCAATTATAATCATTGGATTAAATTTGTTAATTTTCTTTGAGGTAACTGATGTTTTTTGATGTCATGTTTTTCTAAAATAATTATAGTATTACCTCAATTTCGTAAATTTTTCAAATTTGAATAATACATTTGTAACATTAATTCCAGAAGCATTTAATACATTTAAATTAATATTTATAGGTTATATATAATTCATACTTTTCATGCATGAATATGGTTATAATAATTGTCTTAGCAATGTCTCCATAGGTGGTTAACAAACCTTCAACGAGACATTGTCAAAAGAGCCGGAAAAGGGGTAAAAATTTAGATATGTAATATATATGAAACTTGATGTCACACTCCAACTATTTATTATTAGGAATATTCATATATATATATATGATATTAATATTATTTTTATTAAATGGTTGTTAAAAATAATTTTTAATATTTTTATGATTAAATTGTTTTTAATGAAGATTAGATTTAAAATGAATTTTATAAAATTGTGATTGATATTATTAATTTTAGTCTAATTATTATTATTATTAAGAAAAAAATTAACGACATTATTTGATAACATTATTATTAATATTATCATCATGAATACAAATAGTATTGTAAGAATGTTTTTAGAATCAATTATCATTATCATTATTACTTTTATTATTATTATTATTAGTGTAGAGTTTTTGTTTTATTATTTCATTTTTGTTTTATTATTTTTTTAAGAAACCCTATGGGTGGCGTCATACCCCCCTTCTTCTACCTTGAGGCACAACGCCTCCCCTAGTGATTGTGCACAAGAACTGGGGTCCCCGACCCCTGCTCCTTTGGGTGCATAGTGCACCTCCCCTCGCAGCTGCCTCGCTCAGGCCTCGCATTCCCAGTGAACTGCTACTCGAACCTCCCCTTGGTGGCTTGCTGCGTGACCCCTCTTCTTTTCCTTTGACATAACCGGAAGCCCGACCTTCTCCCTACAACCCTACGTGCTCCCAACCCTCTGACCTTCTCCCTCACTTCAGTGCCGAGCCACACTCTGACCAGCTCCACGTCTGGTGACCCTACTCCCTTTTCAATGCACCTTGGGTGAATCCAACTACCCCTGTCTGGTGGTTTTCCGACACTAAACACCTCAGGATGCCCTCTTTCTTACTCGTTTGGCCTCCCGCACTCCAGTCGCAGGTGCGTTTTATATGGACTAGTTGTTTATTTAGATTGATAGGATTTCAGATTATGGTTTTGTGTTGTAATTAGTTCAATTTTGATGTTTTTGGTTTTATGTATTCATTATAGGGGTTGTCTCATTTTGTTGAGGTAGGTTCTAGCCACTACCGTCATGGTTACAAGGTTCACCAAGGTTTTTAAGTAAGGATTTCCGAGTATCCTCCTTATGGTTTAATTTTGATTTAGGGGTTTTATTATTTTGAGTTGTCATTAACTTATTTTATGTGCAAAAGATGTTTTGAAAATATATTAACTAGTGTTTGATTTTTATAAAGTATTATTGTGTGAAACTGGGTGTGTTTTGGATATAAATCCATTTTTTATTACATGGATGTATTTTGAAACTTCGTCACTAGATTTTTCAGATCATGTAAGGTATGTATAATATATTTTAGTATGGTGTTGATGTGTTTATGTTCGCCGCCAATGTTTTGGGGTAATGTGTTCCTTTATTTTTTTTGTTTTTCACATATATTATTAGGGTTTTTTGATGTTATTTACTTCTTTTAAATTAATTTGTAGGGTGTTTGGCGGTGCCATGAGATTTTGGGGTGTCATTTCCATTCAAGGTGAGGTTTAAATCTTATTGTATGGTTTCAAAATATATTAATTAGGTTTTTATTGGTTTTCATGTTTATAATATTTGTGGTGTAGCATGTTGAACTCTGCCTTACGGTTTCATGTTGAGGGTTTCAAGAACACCTACATGTGCATGTATAAGGTAAGTCATATATATATATATAAATTCCCTCTTTGATAAAATTCCCTCTGGGCATGGGGAATATGTGCAATGAAAATAGGGGTGTTTATATATATATGTATAAATTCATGTGCATGGAAGTGCGCAGGGTCGGTTCGAGTGATCGTCAACAAATAGTGACATGTTTGAGGTAGGTCCCTTATGCCTATGCCTTTAATTTGAATTTTATAATTGCTTTCTTATGTTGAAACTATGTTTATCATTTATGCTATATACACCTGCTATAAAATCTGGTTGCGGTTGATAGAAATTATTATTCATTTTTTTGGAAATTGAAATGTATTTATAATGTTCATTGGTCATAAGTGAATTTATTTAAAAATTGACTTCCTAAGTGGTTTAGAAATGGTAATGAGTATTTCAAAAAGTGTTTGGTATTTTTTCCAAATAGTTATAAAAAGTGTTTCCTGTATGTAATTATTCCCGGTTGGCACCTTAAGAATGTTTTATGAAAAATAAGAGAAATCTATTGAGGCATTCCCCCTTTGTTTTAGAAAATGATTTTTTTGTTGAATGTGTTATTATGTGCCAAGTTTAATGCTTATTCATTGTGTGATGTGAAATAGGGAGAATGTGCTTAAAGAGGAATAGTGGTGGTGAGAGGTTTAATGGGTTTTAGAAAAATAAAGAGTTATGTACATATAAGTTTGCTAGATAAAGAAAAATCACAACTGTATCAAATATAGCACAATGGAAAACCTGGTTATCTAGGTGGGTGACAAGGACTAGTACACAAGATGAAATGGTAGGGGTTAATCCTGGATTTTCTAGTAAGACTGATGAAAATACACTAACTAAACATATTGGTTACTGAGGGTCATGGTTTCTACGAAATGGTTACTTAGGGTCATGGTTTCTAATCCACGTTTTATGAGGGTCATGGTTCATAATCCATGTTTCACCGAGGTACGACGTCTCTAGGGTCCCACTTACTCTATCTACCTATCGATATTACCCATGGCTCTCATTTGTGACATGCGGCTTGTGATGAAATTTTCATTTTAGTTGTTTTATACTTGATGTCTTATTTGTGAAACCCATATTTTAATCGAAATTAGTTTCCTTTCATTTTTAAATGTCAATGCATGCTCGGAACTTATTTTGAAAATATAGTGGGATAGAAATTCTTCAATTGAAAATGAAAACTTGTTACATGAATTTTAAAAGAATGAAAAACATTATTTAATTACATTACATTTTCAAACTAGCATGCATTGGATTTTATATAAAAAGAAAGGGCAATGTGTGTTTTTGATCTTGGCATTACTACTGAGCATCTCAGTGCTCACACCTACATTACTCTTCAGTTTCAGGTTCCTCAAGTTTTGGATTTCTCTCAGAGCGAGTGTAGTTTGTGTTCCTTTGTGACCCACGAGGTTACTTGAGGTATGTCACGTTGCTTCATTTATTCAATTTTATACTGCTAGTTTGTTTATTTTATTTTATCTTGTTTATCTTTTTGTTAGGTTTATGATTATTTAGTTATCATTTTCATGGTCCAAATCATTCCCAACTATTTATTTTGATGCCCGAAACTAGTTTCCAGCCTTTGGGGTTCGGGAATGCTCTTCGGGCAACACTGCAGACTGGCTCGGGTGACCTGTTTAGGGTTGACTTGGGTTGGTTCATGAAAAAATGGTATTAGAGGAGGCCCCTGTTATTTGGGGTGTCAAGTAGCTTGGTGATTAGCTGTGTCAGGACTTGATAGGTAGGTCAAGAAGGATGTCATGAACCCTTGACTTTCCCAAGAATCGTGTAGCCATGGGTAGTCTGGGATTTGAGTTTTTCCTTTTCATGGTCTGTGTGGATGAGGGATGAAAATGGAAGTGATCTTGTGTTATCCGACAAGCTTGCATGGAGTAGAAACCCATGTACAGCCCGAGTTCATGGTCCAAGATACTTCCTGTGGTGGATGCTCGCTATGATCCTGGTCTACTAAGCCATGTTACCGGGTTAGCATAGCCACTAGTCCCTTATTTTGAAATTTTTTATGAGAGTTATATTTGGGATTAGTTTTGACTGACTTGACTGGATTTCAAAAATGAAAGTGGTTCTTCAAAAAAGTGGGTTTCAAAAGGGAATGTGGTTTTAGAGTGGAAAAGTGGTATTATAATCGTAATTGTTTTCTTTTTATGGAATGTGGTTTCAAGGGAAAAAAATTGGAGGTGTTTTGGATTTTGTTTTTGGATCTTGGTAACAATTTTCATAATGTGAATTGGAAAATGTTTGAGGATTTGGAAATGCATTTCCTTAATGATAAGAGTTATTTTAATATTGGTTGAGAATTTTTTCTTTATGTTGAATGATTAGTTTTGAAAATGAGATGTGTTTTGAATTAACCCTTGGTATTACTTTGAGTGATCACAAACATTGAGGTACGCATGTGGAATGTGGAAAACAATTGGTGACATGAGTGTATGTGTACTTGAGCTGGAACATGGATATGTATGTGTGAGACTTCCTGGAATACCAATGGTGTATATTTATGTACTTCGGTTTTCTGAAAATTGTTTTAAAAATGGGTAATTTAAATGTTTTGAAATGTGAGTGAGAGATTGTTTAGTGTTCTATTTTCATGTTTGGTATCCTTTTATGTGGGTTCTTGATTTTGACATACTAAATTGTGGTTGGAATAGTGATTTGATTTTGTGCTTTAGTTTTTGATTGAGGTGTGTAATTATGATTTATGATGAGTTTGGATTTGGATTGGTGCCTCTTGTTTTTGTGTATGCTGCCCAGAAAAGTCCTAAAGGTTTCTAGTGAGTCTTTTCTAATAGTTTGTTCTACCCAGGCTCTCAGCGGAGTGGGGGAATTGAATTATTTTCAGTTGTTATCCATCTCCTATGGTGATTGTGATCTATCTAAGGTATTGTATTGGCTTGGTGAAGTTTTTGGTGTTTTCAGGTTATTGGAAACTCCCAAATCTATGAGATTATGTGCTGGTTTGAGTACATTTGAGGGTTCAACATTGGATTGATATGGGAGAAAATCCCAATATCATTGAATGATGGGATGTCTTGGAAGGTGTTTAAGACCACCTTCCTCAGATGGATTATACTGGAAGAAGTGAAGGTGATGAATGTGGCAGAGATCATGAGTTTCCAGCAAATCCAATGAACAGTAAATGGTTTTGTGAGAAATTTCAAGGGGTTGATTCCATTTTCTCTGTAGGCAGTGTCGTCGAATCAGTTAAAGATTCTCTTGTGTGGGGTCTTCATCCATGGTTCAAGGACCAATTATTTTTGGTGTCCGGGAAGGTTCTCCATCTAGTGAGGAGAGAGAAATGGATGAACCTATCTCATAGAAGTCTTCTTGTCAATTCCATATTCTATTAGTCGGTCCACCTCCTTGTTTACTATTGGTGTGGCATGTTTAGGTACTTTAATTCACCTTGTTGTCATCCTCTAAAGTCTAATTATCGGTGTTCCCATTTGGGGCCTCAGAGAGGTTCCTCTAGCAACACCGTTAGATGGAGTCTAGACCGGAGGATGTCACCTTCTGATTGTGGTGCATCATATGTTCAAAACATTAGAGCTCCAACTATAGGTCTCAGAGTGAATCTTTTCACACAGTTAGGAATCATGGGGTGTGGTGCACCTTACACTAACTTTTGTCTCCAATGTTGAAATAGGGATGGTTTAAATTTCTTTGTTAAGTATTCCTCATATTTTAAGGTCATGTTTTTGCTACAAGATCCATAGAGGTCTCATTTCCTTATTATTGTCTTTGTTCTTTAAATACCCCACATTGGTTGTAAGAAGGCATTTTGATCTCATTTTCATGTAATTTCAGTAGTTTTACCTCCTAAAAGGTGAGATTTAATGTTTTTCTCTTTATAACTATGAGTCTCAAAAGAATTGTCTCTCTTGTGTGGCTGGCTCCTTTGGTGACCCATTCTTGTTTTAGGACACGCTCGTTTTGGAGACGCATGTGTCTTTGGAAATAATGACTAGGGGTTTGGTCTGTCTTTCTGTTTGGGGTCATTCGCCAGGAACCCCATGTCGTGGGGGTCTTGTTTTTCGTGAAGAGTTTTTGGGTTGGTTTATGTTGGGCTTCTTGTATCAGTCTATGCTAATTAGCCTAAGCTATCCAGTTCTCAATGGATGTGAAGACCCATCATGGATCTTTTCGTTCCCTCTTCAAAAGATTATTTGTGTGGGAGTTTTGGTCTATGTTGGCAGTTTCCTCTTTGAATTATGTATGAAGCTCCAGAGATAGCCTATGATGTGAGTCTCAACATTGGTTGTTCTAGTTGGGTTCTTATGGGGGGAGAACCCTCCTCATTTACGGATGACACTTATTTTCAATTTCCCTTAGAGTTGGTCAGGTGTGATTGATGGAGATGAAAGTCCCACCGAGATCACGATTTTGTTTTCCTCATTCTATTTTGAACTCGAGTTTGATTCATTTTTTGGTTGGGTGACTTCCTAGGGGTAGAAAGTTTTTTGTGGTGGGGAGAATTGTCACACCCCTACTCTTTATTATTAAGAATTTTGAAATATATATATATATATATATTTATATATGTTATTAGAATTTTTATTATATGGTAGTTAAAAATAATATAATTTTTTTATGATTAAACTATTATTAATGATGATAATGTTTAAAATAAATTGAAGGAAATTTTCTTTATTAATATTATGACTTTTAGTGTTATTTTCGTTATTATTAAGAAAAAAATTAACGACATTGTTATGATTACATGATTTTTAATATTATCATCAAGAATACAAATATTATTCTTAAAATTGTTTTAAAATTAGTTATTATTATTATTATTACTTCTATTATTATTATTATTATTATTATTGCAGAGTTTTATTATTATTTCATTTCAGTTTTTTAATTATTTTTTTAAGAAACCCTTGGAGGGGGGGGGGTCACCTCGCACCTCTTCTTCCTTAAGGCGCAATGCCTACCCTAGTTATTTATGAAAGAACTAGCGGCCTCAACCCCCTTATCCTACAGGTGCGTAGCACACCTCCCCTTGCAGCTATCTCACTCCGACCTCCCATTCCCGGTGACCTACTACTCTGACATCCCCTTGGTGTCCTACTGGGTGACCCCTCCTCTATTCCTAAAACCTGTCTGGTGGCTCAACCTGCCCCCCCCCCCCCCAATCCTACGTGCTTTTAACCCTCCGTCCTTCTTCCTCTCTTAAGCGCTGAGCCCTTCTCTGAACAGATCCAGGTCTGGTTACCCAATTCCATTTCTGGTGTGCCATTGGTGATCATGAATCCCCCCTGTCTAGTGGTTTTCTGAAACGAAACACCTATGGAATCCCTATTTTTTTCTCGGTTGGCCTCCGGCTCCATAGTCGCAGGTGCGTTCTACTTCAATTAGTTGTATATTCCATTGCATAGGATTTCATATTAGTGTTTCATGTTATAATTGGATCAACTTTAAAGTTTTTCATTTGATGTATTGATTTTAGGGGTCATTGGGTTTTGTTGAGTTTAGTTCTAGCCATTACCGTCAATGGTAGTTCTTTTTACATGGTTTTCTGGTAAGGATTTTCGAATTTCTTCATTGAAACTTGTACACTTTATTTATTAGATCATGCAAGTGCTGCAAATTATATTTTAGTATAGTTCTGTAGTGTTTTTGTTAGCTTCCAATTTTTTGGGGTAATGTGTTCCTTTAGTTTTGTTGTTTTCACCTCTATTAGTAGAGTTTATGGATGTTATTTACGTTTTTTAATTAATTGTTAGGTGTTAGGCGGTTCCGTGAGATTTTGGGGTGTCATTTCTATTCAAGGTGGGGTTTAAATCTTGTTTTTTGGTTCACTAATATCTTATTTAGTGTCTTTATTTGTTTTAAGGATTATAATATTTGTTGTGTAACATGTTGAACTATGCCTTATGGTTTCAAGTTGCGAGTGTCAAGAATGCCTACATGTGTATGCAGAAGGTATGGCATATATATAAATACCCTCTATGTATATATTCCCTCAAGGAGCGGGGAATATGTGCAATGAAACTAGGGGTATTTATATATTTATATATTTGTATAAATGCATTTTCATTGAAGTGCATAGGGTCAGTTCAAGTGGTCTTCGACAAATAGAGACATGTTTGATGTAGGTCCCCTATGCATATGCCTTTACATTGAATTTCATAATTGCTTGCTTGTTTTGAAAATATGTTTTCAATTTATTCTATATACACCTGCTATGAAATCTAGTAGTGGTTGCTAGAAATGATTATGCCTTTTTTTGAAAATTGAAATGTATTTATAAAGTTCATTGGTCTTAAGTGACATTCCTTGAAAATTGACTTCATAAGTGGTTTTTAATTGGTAATGAGTATTTCTAAAAGTGTTTGGTCTTTCAGCCGATTAGTTATAAAAAGTGTTTTCTGTATGTAATTAAGCCTTCTTGGCACCTTAAGAATGTTTTATGAAAAAGAAAAAAACACTATCTTGAGGCACACCCCCTTGGTTTAGAAAATGATTTCTATGTTGAATGTGTTATTGTGTGCCTAATTTGATGCTTATGAATTGTGTGACGTGAAAGTGGGGAAATGCTCTTAAGGTGGGAGAGAGGTGGTGAGATGTTGAATGGGTTTTAGACAAAGAAATTTTTATGTACATATATGTTTTATTGATAAAGAAAACTCACCACCACATGAAATAGAGCACAATGGGAAACCTGGGTATCTAGGTGGGTGACCGAGACTAGTACGATAGATGAAACAACAGGGGTTCATCCCATATTGTCTAGAAGGATTGATGCAACAACACTAACTAAACTTATGGGATACTGAGGTTCGTGGTTTCTAATCCACAGTAACTGAGGTTCATGGTTTCTAAGCCACATTTTCTAAGGGTTGTGGTTTCAAAGCCACGTTTCAACAAGTTAAGAGGTCCCTAGGGCCGCACATGTTCTGGCTACCTATTGGTATTACCCATGGTGCTCATTTTCAACATGATGCTTGCTATGCAATTTTCATTTGAGTTGTATCTAACTTCATTTCATATTTGTGAAAATTCCATTTTATTCTAAATTAGTTTCCTTTAATTTTGAAATGTTAAGGCATGCTTTGACATTATTTTGAAAATATAGTGGGATATAAATGCTTTAATAGAAAATGTAAACTGGTTAGTTGAATTTTGAAAATAATGGAAAACATTATTTAATTACATACTATTTTAAAACTAGCATGATTTGGATTTCATATAAAAGGAAAGGGAATAGGGAGTTGTGGTATCATGGCATTTCTACTGAGCATATTGGTGCTCATGCATACTTTACCTTTCAGTTTCAAGTTCCCCTAGTTTTGGATCACTCTCATGGAAAGTGTAGTTTATGTTCCATGGTGACCTACGGGGTCACTTGAGGTATGTCACGTTACTTCGTTTATTCCTTTTTCTCCAACCAGTTTGTTCAGTTTATTTTCTCTTATTTATATATTTTTTCAATTTATGATTATTTATTTATCTTTTTCCTTGGACAAATCATTCCCAATTAATTATTTTGATGCCTGACTCTATTTTCCAGCCCATGGGGATCAGAAATAACCTTCGGGCCATGCTGTGGACTGGCGCGGATCACCGGTTTAGGGTCAACTCGGGGTGGTTTCTGACACTTGAAGTAGGTTAGAATCATTAATATCATGTGAAACTAATGCATAAATAATTTTGGAGTACAGGTTTTTGATAGGAATTTGGAAAAATAATAAGGATAAGAATAAAATATGGATGATTTATAGGAGACTTACTCTTTCCTCCCTGTTCCTTCTGTTATACAACATAATAAATTCTTTTTTTTTAGTTGTATTACCCTAGAACGTGCCTATGGATTCTAAGAAGGTTAAGATATAATATTTTTAAACAGATTTAGATTTTTAATGGGTGCTATGAGTTTTTTTCCAATAGAAGGTGGATGGGTTATTAATAGTTTATGAGAGATGTATTTTTAGAAAATAATGAAAAATAGAATTGTATATCAAAGGTAATACATGAAATAGTGATTTTTTGAAAATATAAATCATATATAAATATAATAAAATTATTTTAATACTTTAAAAAACATATATAATTAAAATTAAATAATTTATTGAAAAGTAAATGGTACGGGAAGAAAATTGTTATTTTAATGAATCACTTTTGACTTTAGGTTTTGGAAAATACATTATAGGTTTGGAAATTGAGATTATTGTATTTAATGAATATTTATTTAATTAAATATATAAAATCTAAAAATTAAGTTCTAAAAATACTTAGTTCATGAATACATCATGAGTGGTTTTATTTATCTTACACCAGTTACGAGAAAACTATGTTTTTACTATTCATTGGAAAATTGAATTATTTCAGAAAATTACTAGAAAACAACCCTTAGACAATTTCAAAATTAATATTTCAAAAATGGACTCCATTTAATTAAAATAATTTTCTAAATATGAGAAATTTAAATTTTAATTAATATCCTAATTTATTAAAAAAATACCAATTTTAATGTTATAATCATTTTTATGACACACTAAAAAATTAATTAAGGTCTCATAAAATTATCTTATAATCATAAGAAAAAAATATCAATTTATGAAAATAAATTTTATTTTAAATAATTATATTAATTCTATAATTGTAAATAAACATTTACATTTCATAAAAAATACAAACAATTAATTTATCATTTTTAAAACATTCATTTACTTATTAAATGATATAAGCATATCAAATTTTCATTTATGGGATACCTAAATTTAATATATACTTTCCTATGTGAGGTTACTATTCTATTATTTGAGTTATAATTATTAATAATTTCATTACTATTCCAACAATCATGATTATATTTAATAATTTTCATGTTTCATTTAGGTTATGTATTGCATGAAACATAGTTTATCAAGTAAATTGAGTTTATTTAACAAGTTATGTACCGTAAAATATCCAGGGGTTATATTCTTCCCTCCTGTAATAAATTAGATCATTTCAATTTGAAATTTCAATTTTAAAATAAAATTTTTACACATTAAAATTCATTTCTTGGAATCCCCCATCGTAAATATCATTAGTAAAAAATCCCCTTAATTATTGGAAATGAGAAATATGATGGTCCCCAAAAAAATAGGATTACGAAGAGGAGGAAATTCATAAAAATATAGACATTGAAGAGAAATATATTTATCAGTTTTTTAATGATAGTGATTAGGAACATGGTCATAATATTGTTAACCATCCGAAAATATTAAATATGGGATCAGTTAAAATACTAATGATTTCTCATAAATAAAATTAAAAAATAATGACTTTTTTCTAAAATCATTTTTATAGTGTTGAGGTATTCTTTCACTATCTGAATAATAATTTGATAAAATAAAAAAACATTATTTATTATAATGTCTCAATGATAATATAATCCTTTGTTTGTTCTTCGATTTATCTATACTTAATCTCTTAAATTTGATGACGGGTATTGAAGAAAAATTTTTATACCTGAAGTAGTTATATAAATCATAAGTTCCACAAGTTATTCATTTTGCCATTAAATGTTTACTCAATCCAAAATAGTCAGAAAATTTTGTCAAATATGATAAATGAAACTTAAATCTTAATGAATAATATCATTAATCCTTTCCATAAGTAGTAAACCATAAGACTCATCCAAAATATTTTTATACAAATTAAATGAACACAAATTTATATGGATGGTCACTAAATTCTGAAAATAAAAATAACATAAAAGTTACCAAAATAATGTTTTTTTCAATATTACATACCAAATATATGAATATTGTAATCCCTTTAAAACATTTATGAATCTTGAATTCTTCCAAGAGTAGAATATCATGTGGTTGAATATATTCCTTAAATCCAAACACATTTAAAACCAATCCTAAACTAGAAAATCACTATCCATTATTATCCCATTAACATATCATTATCATCAAGAATATATTAAGGGGTATCTTCTCTCAATGATGTGTTTTCCAAAAGATCGACTTGCCACTGAATCAATTTTCTTAGTCATCAGTACCATTCTACATATTGCCTATAATATATAAAGAAAAATTACTAAAATAAAATCCTTATATTTCCCTTGATTCTTATAACTAGATAATTATTGATAATATACTCAAATAACATAATACATGAATCCAAAAAAGGCATATAAATCATCCCTCATCATTTTTGGTAGTAGCATAAGCATGGCCATGATCCATTTACCTCTTTTTGGGTATATTACATGGTTATATGAGACATTGATTTTCATAATTTCCAATCTATTTTTAGTTGAAGCATTTTACATTGGAAAACATTTTCTTACCCTCGTAATCACAAGCACACATGCCTTTTTCTCAACATTTGTAGAAACCTATCATTTCTTAAGCTCGTAACATGGTGTTTCTTTCCACAATTATCACATGTGTGGAAGTAATTATTTATATTTATTAATTTATCAATATTTTCAATATATGTACTCTTGTTCTAGTGCTTCCCTCCAATTCTATAATACATAAATAATTGTTTCATTGCCACATTATTAAATGATACATTGTCCCCTTATGATAAAAATGTTTGGGATTCTTGTTACCTTCAAAATATTGGCATATGACCATAAATTCTATGATCCTTACTACCCTTTAGATCATGTTTATTGGTGAGGTTACCATAATTTTTATGAGGTGCAATTTCTAAATAATGACATACACTACAGTAAATCATATCATTATGAAACATAATGTATAACCCTAAAACTAGTGAAATACTTAACATAAATTGAAAAAATTTATATGTATCCAATTTCATAAACATAATTTGTTTGGGATGTTCTTCTGTAGGTATTATCAAATAATATATTATGATTTTCTTACCTAGTAACGGACATCCTAAATATAGATTCAAATATTTCTACTAATCTTTCTCTGATACTTACCATAAAAACCCCGACCCCAATAGCCTATAGTCGGTGGTTATTTTATTACAATAAAATAGATATAAGAGATCAAATAACCAATGACCAATCAGTTTAGTAGTATTTATATACATGTAACCCATTTTACATTGAAGAAAACATAATATAATACATAACAAAACCTAACAGACTGTATCCTTGAAAACTCATTAAATGATATATTCTTCATAACATGGGGAAGGAAAAAATATAAAAGGGTGAGATCAAATGATCAGTAAGGATTATGAAAAATGTAAAAAAACTTGAATCAATAAGTATTATAAATATGGATAGGTAAATAATTTAAAAATAAATTCTAATCAATAAAATGAGAATGAAAATTTATCAATATATTTTTTCATAGTGAAAATCCCCTAGATAATAATAGTTGAATATTGAATGAAGGAAATTTTTAATTATTAGACGTCATGTATCTGGAAAATCAAAAATTATTCCATCAAGAAGGATTAAGTATATGGGTGTGAACCCATCAGATTATTCATGGAAATAAAAGTGAATCGTTTTCTACCAACTAATTTCATTTCAGGATACTACTATTCCATAGAGGGGCTATATATAACCATCCCCACCCATTGGGATTGCATTTACCGATCCCCGGCCAGTAAGTATTAAATTTACTAGTCCCCAAACCATGTCATATTAGTCTAAATAACACATCATATATCAATGTAATAAATAAATAATGTCTATTATCATAAAATATATATATTAAATAAAATATATAGATTTACTAATATTTTTTGAGTAAATCAAATAAATATCAAGGTAAAAATCATATATTAGAATAGTATATGGATTATAAAATAAAAAATACATGGAAGAATGGATTAAATGGTGGAAATAGGCATAGATCATGGAAATTAATTTAAAACTAATGTGGAAAAACAAACAGAGTATTTAACCTTTTTTTGAAATGAGCCACTATTGTGCGGTTTAAGGGAAAATATTGAAGAGTCGTTCAAATAGAAAATGGAATACTTTTTTCATAAAAAATAAATTATAAAAAGATATTTTTTGTGATAAAAATACTGATTTCAGAAAAATATTGGTTTCTTAAAATAAAATAGGGAGTTTACTTGAAAATGGGTAAGAAATTGGGAAGTTCTCTTAAATCAGGCTTGCTTATCATAATGAATTGAAAAATAGAACATTATAAAAAATGTATTTCCCAAAAAAAAATATGAAATGATTTGGAAACAATATTTTAGAACATATGAAAATCCTTTTTTAGAATTATATAAATGTAATGATGAATTATATTAGTGTAAAGGGAGATAAAGCATAACCTGGATGAAAAAATAGAGGTTTAGAGAGAATCCATTTCTACTTTTTCATCAATCGAATCGTATTCCCCATAACATTATTAATAATTAAATGAAACATTTAATAACATAAATATAAATTAATTAAATATATGATATATCATATGATATAATACATACACCACACATATGAAATAAGTGGTGAATAAGGCATATATCACATAAATAAAAGAGATATAAGTACCCCATTATAAGGTTCGTATCATTGGATTGAGGATAAATCAATGAAATAATTATGTGTGAAAAATATAAATCCACAAAATAATTGTGAAGATACAATATAAAATAATTCTAGTGCATGTCACACATATTATTGGCATAACATAACCAATGACATATATGTTTAACACAATGAATGGAAATTGAGTTAAGAAATCCCTTTCCTTAATTCCCACATAATTTGGTCATGATTGATCCTCATGAATAACAAAAATATGTTAATTAAAACACTAATAAAAATTTTAATTACATTAATTTATTCAACTATTTTTCTATTATAATAATTGGATTAAATTTCTTAATTTTTTTTATAAAATTGATGCATTTTGATATGTTGTTTTTCGTAAACAATTTCCCATTTTCCCTTAATTTTGCTAATTTTTAAAATGTGAATAACAAATTAGTAAAATTAATTTAACAAGAATAGAATAAGAGTTATTTAATTTTTATATAATTTATATAATTTATAATTTCATCCATCGAGGTGGGTATAATAATTATCTTGTAAATGTCTCCATAGCTGGTTAATAGGCCATTAATGGGGCATTTTCAATAGAGTGGGGAAAGGGAGTAAAAAATTTATATATGTCATATACATGATACTTTTGTTAGGTTAAAATAATTATTATCATGTTAAATTAATTCACGAATAATTATATATTATACTATTTTGAAAGGAATTATGAAAAAGAGGAAGGGGAAGAAGAAAAAGAGGGAAGAGTTAATGGAGACTTACCCTTTCCTTGGTGTGGCTTCTCTGGTACAACCCTAAAAATATGTTTATTTTTTGAGTTGAATTACATCATTATGTGGCTAATTATTTTAGGAGTCTTAAAAAAGAATACATTTTTTGAGAATTTTTTTTGTAATTGGTGAGATGAATGTTTTTCCAAGTGAAGGGGGAGGGGTTATTTATACATTAGGAGAGGGGTATTTTTAGAATATAATACTAAATAAAATTTTATATTAAATGTAAAATTTGAAATAATGTTTTTTCAAAAATATAAACCATATTTTAATATAATATATTTATATTAATAATTTATAATACCATTAATATTCAAATTAATTAATTTATTAAAAAGGTATGTGGAAGGAAAAAAACTGTTATTCTAAAGAATCGCATTAGACCTTAGGTTTTGTAAAATATTTTTTAAGTTTGGAAATTGAAGTAATGTTATTTTAATGAATAAATTTCCAAATTATATATATAATATCCTAAAATAATGTTCTTAGAATCAATATTTCACTAAAATATCATGAATTATGCAATTTAAATTACATAGGATACATGAAAATTGTATTTATACTATTCATCGGAATATTGTAGTATTAAAAAAAAGTAATATAAAATCACCCTTGGATAATTTTTTCATGATGATTTAAAAAATAGACATCATTTTATGAAAATAACTATCTGAATTTGAGAAATTGAGTTTTTAATTGAAATCATCGTTTCTTCAAAAAATACTGATATTATGAAACTTTTAAAAATTAATCGAGATCACATAAAATTATATTATAATCATAAGAAAAAAATATATCAATTTATTTATATATTTTATTTAAATAAATTTTATTTTAAATAATTATTTTTATTATTAAATTGTAAATAAACATTAACATTTTTAAAAATACAAAAAATTAATTAATCATTTGTAAAGAATTCATTATGATAATACATGATATAAATATATCATATTTTAATTTTTGAGACACATAAATTTTATGTATACATACATAGGTGAGGTTACTAAACATACCTTTAAGCCTCATTCGATGTATACCTAAACATACCTTGGATCCTCAGTCCAGTTAATTCATATCATATGTTTTCATTAGCGGCATAGAGACCTTTTTTGACTCCTAAACCAATGCATTATATGTGTATGGTTTTGAGCGTCAGTATAACTCGAACTATGGGTGTAGATCCTCAGTCCAGTACCCCACATACCACTAATCCATATTCATATACATCTTTAACTATTACACACATATACCATGTACATAACATTTAAAATATACATCATTCAAAATTCATATCTCATTTATACAAATACCATTTATGTTTATAACCCATTACCACACACATTCTCCATTTACATGACTTATTCAGTTTAATACATTTTTCATTTACATTCCTTATCCCATCAAAATATTTACCATTTACAAGCCATATCTCATTTAACACATTTACTATTGTACCAAATCCCCCTTACGTCATGAAAAGAACAAGTAACAATTACCATTAGTTCCATTTAATAACTCGAGATAACCAGTAAACATAATTATAATGAGATCTATATTGTAAAAAATCACTCATACTATTAATAAATCAATCTAATGTTTCAAGGAATCTGCACACCCCATGGGAATCCCATATCCAAGTCTAATCAATCCCAACACACACACTAGTGATCATAAAGGGTTCGAATAATCAATTAACCAATTAATTTATCATTTATCCTATGGAAAACCAAATAGATAACACAAAAAAAATAAAAAAACTTTATAAACATAAATTTAAACAAAATACCATAGTATATAATATGTAGAAAACCTAACAAAATTTTAGATGAAATATTGCTTAACCTTTCCCTTTGGTTCGGAAATAGAAAACATTTGAAGACCCAACCTAGAAAACATTATAAAAGGTAGGTTTTAGATATTTGGGATAAGAGGTATTATTAAACATGGTGTATTCTGAGAAAAGGATCAAATAAGAGTTTAAGACTCACCCATATCTTCGATCCAAACCAAATGGTGCTTTAAATGACTTAGAAATGAGAGAGATCAATCCGTGGGATGTTTTAGTGGAACATTTAATATCCCTTAGCTACTGTAAGAAGAATTTTAAAGAAAATGGTTTATTAATTCTTAACTAATGAAGGGGGAAATAGTAAATTTATCCATTTTTAATTAGGTGAGAAGTTTGGATGTATAGTTTGACAAACCAGGAACCACCCTCCATCTCAGATGGGGGATAGGATACATGGTCTCATGGGGAGCCAACACGGTTTGAAAAAACCATACGGTTACTATTTGAAATGTCTCTATATTGGTCTACAGAGTTTTTATTCCCCCCATGACTAGTTCCACCAACCATGCACCCATCCACTAAGAAAGCACAGTTAAGGATCACAGTTACTAATATCCATACAACAATGATTAAGTATGCACTTGATGACTATGTTTCCTCCTTGTTCAGCTCTTGAACCCCAAGAATAGTACCAATCCTTCTCATAAACTTGGGGAACTTTTTATTAATCATCGTAAATTGATTTGAACCAAAACATAAAAAAGAACACACCTCATTAAAAATTTGGGATATTACACTATCAGATTATTGATATAGGTTAATGTACATGATTTCATGTTATTTCATTAAAGTTAGGTTGTTACCTTATTTTATTTTTAGCTTTTCACAAAATTAAAAATGCGTTGGTAGTTTAATTTTTTTTGAAGGTTAGATATTTTTGAGAAGTAGACTCAAGGATATGTCATGCATGAACCATAGCCTATTAAATGTGATTTTATAATATTTACATCACCTGGTATGATTATAAAATTTTTTATTGTTTGGTTTAATTATTTAATTCATTTCTAAATTAAATATAACTGAGTTATAATTATTTAAAGTGAGTTCTCTATAGAGACAATGTATTAGGATTGTGGACGTTAATTGATTTGGACTTGTATGAGTATTAATTATGGTGACCAAGTGTCTCATAAAGGGATAGTTCCATATTTTAGGTAGGTGTCCAATAATATTACTGATATTATATGTAATTTTCATGTATTGTGTGGAATAAATGTAGAGGTAAGAATTTGTGTTTGGTATCAGCATTAAATAAGCTAGATAACATAGTTAGGTGTACTAGGATAAACCTACGAGAAGTGTGGACATGATACTAATAAATATTATATTTTCATAACTATTCATATGTATCTAAATAATTTAATCACTATAAATTAATCAATTTTAGTATATTTTAATCATCTTATGATTTCAGGTGAGTTTTGATATTCATTGTGA
Source organism: Viscum album (assembly GCA_963277665.1). Lineage (NCBI taxonomy): Eukaryota > Viridiplantae > Streptophyta > Magnoliopsida > Santalales > Viscaceae > Viscum > Viscum album. The sequence continues at coordinate 73,024,313 of OY728166.1, read as the reverse complement.
AATTTTTTTAACTTTTTAAATTTAAAATTTTTTATTCACCTTAGTATTTAAAGAATGAATATTAATAGTTAAATCCTATTTGATTGATTCATTTTTTAGGCTGCTGCTGTTCATCATATTCAAAGTTTTTATCTGGTCCCATATCCAATTAAAAACACAATGACCCATAAAAATAAATCAAATGGAGGAAGTTATAATGAATGACATAATAGACCCTACCTCGATAAACGATGCATATCTCTAGGTAAAAACCATTAAATAAGATGACTATATCTAAGTTTAGTATAATCATTTTTTGTTTTTACCCAATAAATATCATTAATAAAGGATATCAGTAAGTCATCCTTTTAGCGAGTCAAAGTGGAGTAGGTGAAAGAGTATTTGGAGTCTATAAAAGGTCATGTTCATTAAGGTCATAATATATTCCTCTAAACCAATCCAAAATAATTAAACACTTTAGGGTCGATAGTCAACGTCATTATGAACATCTATTAAGAAGATAACTCTTTGATTTTTTTCCATCTCGTGGTCCAAAAAGAGGTAAACATATGAAAGATAGATTATGGATGAGAAATTTTTATATTTTTTGTTTTCTCTCTTTTATTATTATTAGTTTGGTAATGAATTCTTATTCCCATTTATTCAAACATACCCTTACCAAGGTGGGGTAAACATATTTGTGATTGGGGAAGGAGAGGTTTACTCTTTTGTGATTCATGAGATATTACACTTAATGTTTTAAGATCTTTTCTATATTCTATGAAATTGCATTCAATTTCTTATAATAGTTTTTATTATCATATACAATCATATCTGATTTTAGATTCTTTTGTTTTTATTATTTTGTTCAATGATAAATATATCTCTCAACTAGGTTCTAATCTATATACTATAGAATAGATTAGGGATTAGTGGTGAAGTGCTCGGTGATCAACAGTATATGTGTTAGGAGTAGTGAACATTCCTAATTTATTGGGACAAATAGAACCAGATTGGGAATTTCCTAAGTCAATAAAAGGTATTCTATACAACTCCATCACACAATGGAAGGAATTTAGGGCAATATTATATTATACTATGTTTTATTCTCACCATTACTATTTGACCATAGGAGTAAGAAGAATCAATTTTGGATTCTCACTTTTGCTAACATAACATAAGAGAATTGGATTAGTTGAACTATGATAAAATTAATATCAACAAAACAACCCTCACCTTATCACCATTCCATATAATAGTTTCAAATCACCTGTTTTATCAATTTTATCTTAATAATTTTGGAATTTATATTCTTTTTTTATATTTTTTGTTTCATTTATAAATCAATCAATTTAAGAAACACCCCATTTTCCCTCTAATTAATGGTGATATATTGATTCTTGTGCGCTCCTCTCTGAAGAAAACCTTTGGTAACCACTTTGCTGCATTTTTAACATAGTAAATAATTTTTTATGACAGACTCTATGACACGCTTGTGCAAAAACATGGTGTTGTTTTCGACAAGGTAGTTCCAATATTGTTTTTATCGTATATTTCATGACTAGAAGTACACACAAAAAACATTCCCCCTTGATCCTAAAATTTAAATATCCTTATTGAATAGAATTAGAAATTTTAATTTAAAATCTGTATTTTAGGAAATTTCTCTTATAGACTCTATTGAAACTTAACGTGTTCACTCTAATATTTTCATCATGGTTGTAAATCAAAACGAAACACTTAGACACGAATATTCCCCACAATTATATAATTAAAATAGTCATCTTAACATAATAGTGTTGAAAAATGATTTTGATATGTATCCTAACATGATACCATTACATCTAACGTTGCATGTATTGGAAGTTTTAGACAAAAACTAGCATATTGAAGAGTTCATGTATGTCTGTACTACATTTAGACCATGCAGAGTTACTGAGGTAGAGGTAAAGTGGAAAAGAATTACATTTTTATTGGAAGGAGATTCCAAATAATTCTTTTATAGACTAAAACTAGGATATGTGCATGATTTTAATGATTTGGTAAGATACTTCATGAAAATATTCTTCCCAAAATCCAGGATCACTACTACTAGAAAACAAAATATATGCCACTAGACATTTACCTATAGAAACACTTTACGTGTATAGGGAGAGATTTAAGAATCTATGGTCTAGATTCCCATTTCATAAAATTCATGAGAATCACTTCCTTGTATTATTTTTTCAAGGCTTACTAGACCATGATAGAAACCTTCTTGATGCATAATCTAGAGGTGGATTGATTAACAAGTCATATGATGAATCCTATGTCATGACTGAGAATATTTCTTTGAACTCATTATGGTTTGGTACAATAGGAACTCAGAAAAGTGGTATTAAAGAGGTGTGAACTTATCATCCGTAACCCTTATTAGAAACTAATATTGAAGAGCTAAATAGTTTTGTGACACAGATGGCCTTGAACTAGTGGGTGACCAACAAGCACCATCTAAGATATGTCGTTTATGCGCATCATCTAATCATTTAACCAACCAATGTACAAAAATAGAGGGAATGAAAAATTGTGTGGTAGACTTATAATAAAGAATGTTCCAAAAAATCACGGATAGAGAGAGTCTATCCATGTTCAATATGTGTTTGGAAATCTAAAGAATCAAGCTAGACCCCTGAACAAAAACCACTTCCAAAACCAACCCCCATTCCAGAAACAACTCTAAAACCCACCACTATTTTAATAAAGGAAATTTTATAACCCAGCTTCACACCACCAACCACCCACATTCCCAAGACCCTATGACCAACCATCAACTAGTACTCAACCTTTTGTGGAACATCTACAATACATGTATGATGACCTTGCATATACAGTTGATAAGTTTGAAAAAATGGTGAGAAATTTTGTTGAAATCATGTCTAAAAACCTAGGAAAATATCCTTCCCAAACAATCCCAAACCCAAATAAGAATGTTAGCATGATAAAAAAAGAGGTGGAAAATAAATCTCACCACTATCAACCGTGAACCAAAAACAAGACCACTTGAGTTGAGGGAGAATGATGTTTTAAATTCATAAAATTCTATGAAAATTCACTTTGAAGAAGTGGAGAAAGAGGATGAGGAGAAGGATAAGTCTAGGAATAAGTTACAGGAAACAACAATATAAAGGAAACAAAGGGATAATAAAGACTTTCCTCCACCATTTCCATGAAGGATTATTGAATCAAATGGGTTTCTGGAAGAAGCGCTTCAAAAAGAAATTCTGGACACCTTTCAGAAACTAGAAATCGATGTCCCCCTGCTTGAAGAAAACTAAAAATTATTAAATAAGAAAAAATTTGGATGGATATTTGAACCAAGAAGAGTATACTTCAAGGGATTTAAATGATCAACTTTGGAAGATGTGTCTTAGCCCTTATCACACTACATTTTCCAACCAAATGTCATGATGCAGGGACATTTTCCATTCCAAGCACCATTGGTTTTATAAATTTCTCTAAGGCTTTATGTGATATAGGAATTTATATTAATGTATTTCCTCACTTGGTATACACTTATGTGCAGATGGTAGACATTAAGCCCACAATAGTGGTGGTCCATCTTGTAAAAAAAACCATAGCGTTTCCAATAGGTGTTCTAGAGGATGTCTTGGTAAAGGTCAAAGATATATTATTCCTAGATAATTTCTATGTACTAAATATTGAATATAATTGGATCCCATCACAGTCACCCATCATTTTAGGGATAACTTTATAAAAAAATCCAAAAGCATCATTAATGTCCATGAAGGGACCCCCATTATGTAGTATAGAGATAGCATTTTCCAATTTAATATTTTTGAATCCATGAGGTTGCCATCAAAGGATCAATCCATCTTTAAACTCTTCCATGAAAATTTTACTTAACCCATTCAAGAATAAAGTATGTTCCATTAATTCTTATCCTTCTGATAGACTTTATCCATTGAAAATATCATTGAACATGTATATTCTAGAAAAACTAGAGATTCCGATTTCATATGGGTGGATGAGGTAAAATCTAATTTCTTTAATGATTTTTCAAATGATGAAGATGATGATATTATTTCGTATGTGAATTATGGACAAACATTGGATGTAGGGAATGTAAATTTAGTTTCATGCATTGAGAAGTACCCAGATTTGGGATTGAAACCACTTCATTCTTATTTAAAATATGATTACCTTATGGTGGGAGAGAAGTTACTATTGATAATTGAATTTTTTTGAAACCTAATAAAAATACTTGATTGAGATTTTGAGAGAGAATTTACAATCAAAAGGGTAGATTTCTGGTGATATCCCTAAAATCAACCCAAAAATGTTCTCATGTAGAATTCTTTTGGAAAGAGATTCCAAACATGTCACATTTCCCTAAAAGTGGTTGAACTCCACCCTCAAGATGATTGTGAAGTGGGAGACTGAGAAACTCATGGAAGTGGGGTTTATTTATCACATCTAAGATTCAAAATTGCTTAGCTCTATCCATGTAGTTCCAAAAAAATATTCCTAACCAATGAGAAAAATTATAATAATGAATTAATCCCAATGTGAATTCTGAATATCAGAAGATTATGCAATGATTTTATAAAGTTGAATTAGGTCACTAAAAAAGATCATTTTCTCACCCCCTTAATTTACCAAATGATAGAGAGATTGGTATGGAGAACTTATTATTGGTTTCAGGATGGATTTTTATGTTATTTATAGGTACCTATTACGCATAAAGATTAAGAGAAGACTACACTTACTTGTCCCTTTGGAATTTTTTTATACAAAAGGATTCCATTTTGATTGGGTAATTCTCTAGGAACATTTTAGTGGCTTATGTTAAGTATTATTTCTGATCACATTGATGATTTATTTGGGATTTTATTGGATTATTTCATGGATTTTGGAAATTCTGTTGACCATTGATTGAAAAATCTAGAAAAAGTTTTGAAAACCTAAATTGAAAAGAATATTTTTTTTAAAATTTTGGAAATTTTTCTTTCATGGTTGAGATAAGAATTTACCTTGGGCATATCATTCCCAAAAAGGAATTGATGTTGATAAATCAAAAAATTATGTGATAAATTTTTTGCCTTACCCAACATTTGTGAAGCTTGTTAGATCATTTATAGGATATATAGGATTCTACGAATGGTTTAGCAAATATTTTAATAATATATATCTCCCTCATTCTAGATTAATTTTGAATGACTCTAAATTTTATTTCAATGGTTCATGTAGGGAAGACATTTTTGAGTTTAATAAGAGATTGATTACACCACCAGTGACGCTGCCACCAAATTGGGAAGAAACAATAAAGCTTCATTTTGATGCTTCAAACCAAGTAGTTGGTACAATACATTCTCAACGAATTGAGGGAAGTAAACATGTAATTGAATGTTCATATAGAATCCTATATGTAGCCTAATTAAATTACAAAACCACAAAAAAAATATTTTTAGATATTTCCTTTACTTTAAAAGATTTAGATCATATCTACTTGGAACTAAAGTCACTATGTTTTCTTATCATAAAACTGTTAGGTAATTAATGAATAAAGAAGATGTTAAAACAAGTATATTGAGATGGATGTTACTACTACATAACATTTTAATAGATATCATAGAAATTATGGGATCTATGAACAAAGTGGATGATCACTTAAATAGACAACCCGACATTGTAAAAGTTGAAATTCCGCAAAAAGAACCTTTGAATGATCACCTTCCTAGAGAGTAGTTTTTCATGGTTGAAAGGGAAGTGACTTGGTATGTTATAATGCTCAATTATCTGGTAACATATTAGGTTCCATCTCATTTTAATTCTATCCAAATTCACAAACTAAAAGTGGAATATAGATATTACATCTAGGATGAACCATTTATTTGGAATATTTTCAATGAACAAGTTATAAGAATATGTTTTCATAAAATTGATATTGAATATGACTTTATTTTTTGTCACAAATTAGTTTTTGGAGGCCACATTTGACCTTAATGTACAAAAAGTATGGTTTTAGAATATAGACATTATTGGGACACCCTTTTTAAATATTCACATGAATATTGAAAACGGTGTAAAAATGATAGTTTTCTAGAAATATTTCATGGAGACATGAAATATCCTAAAATACATTAAATATTTTTGAATTTTTTTATGTTTGGGGGATAGATTTTATGGGACCTTTACCAATGTCATTTGGAAATTCTTATATCTTTCTTGCAGTTGGTTATGTTTCCAAATGTGTGGAATAAAAATCCACAGAGACTGATGATTCTAAAGTTGTTTATGATATTGTTAGGGATAACATATTTTATAGGTTTAGAGTTACTAGATATATCATTAGGGATTAGGGGACTCCCTTTATAAATACGAAAATGGAGGCATTTCTAAATAAGTATTGGGAAGATAATAAAACATCAACTTCCTATCATCCATAGATCAATGGGAATGCTGAAGAGTCTAAAGGGGAAAAAATAAGGTTGGAAAAGACTATTAATACAAATAGTAATGATTGGAGAAAAAGGTTTAAAGATAAATTAGGGGATTACATGATAGCCTACTTGACCCCAATTGGAATGATTCTATATAGGATTATTTAAAGGAATTTTTTCATATTATAGTGGAATTGAAGTACAATAAAAATTGGGATGTATGAAAGATAAATTTGGATCTTTAAAGTACTGGTAAAGAGAGAATATTGTAGTTATAGGAAACGAAATAAATGAGAAGGGAATGTTTTAAAAATTCTAGGAATTACAAATTAATAACAAGAGTGTATCAACACAAGCTGATCCAGCCAAAATACTTCTATACTATAGACACAATGTTGTTATGGAACTCAAGACTCAAACTGATCCGAGATAAAGATCATTCCATGTGGTAAGGTCTATTTATTATTACTCATTTTTATCCTTTTTTTATATATTTTACAGGATGTACCATTGGATCCATTGACTATTAATGCACATAGGCTAATGAAATTCCATGGGTCCATTCCATTAGATCCAGTGGATTAGATCACAATCCTCCATCATGTATATCAAAAAAATCAATGAGGTTGTACCTCTCCTTTACACATTTATTCTTTCTGTGATCATTTATCAAATCTTATTAGATGTTAAATCCATTTGAATTCATTATGAGAACTACATTAATTAATTTTGGGGGAGGGAAATATTGTAGTTTAAGATTTTTTATTTTATGTTTGTTTTTCCTTTTACCAAAAAATGTGTTTTTTTTATTTTTCTGTGTTTTATTTTAATTTTTGCGTGTTTTTTAAATTTTAAAGAAAAAATTATTATATTTGAAATTTTTGAAACCGATTTCCATGAGTGAAACAATTTACTCAATGAAATGGAGGTTAAATGAATGCTGAAAATGAATTTGTTTCAAGTTCAAATGTTTATAAATTTCTTGAAAAGTACTCCGATTGTTTAAATCCTATGACACATCTCACTATAAATATAATTCAAATTACTTTATTTTGAGGCTTCTAAACCATTTGTTTCATTTTCATTACACCTGACTCAATTATTTAGTGAACCAACTCATTCTTTATTTAACCAAAATTTGATTTAGTCCTATCAAAATTTTAGTTTTTGAGTGTAACACCCCAAGCATCCACGGTATGCTTCACTTTGAATAATATAATAGCATGTGTTGTATGCAACTTCAAGTTCTAACACACACCACAACCAATCAAACTAGCCGTTATGAATAGTAATACCCACTTTTTCAAATATTATACATTTTATATTTCAAAATGGATTTCATTTTTGGATTTGGAATATCGAAATTAGCTTAGGGTGAATTTTTGGTATTTTTCTGAAAACATTCAATTTTTTATGAATATTGAAAAACACTTAGTTATAGTTTAAAACCGAATTTTTATATAAATAATTACTTATTTTATTTAAATTTAATTAAGGTAAAAATAGATACATAATACCTATATAATTTCCGTGTAATTCATTGGAGTTAGATTAGAATAATTTTAGGTATATAAAAATTTTATTGAACTTGTCACCGTCTTTGACCCACCTCCTAGAAGAATTTGGAAATTCACATAAAACATAATTTTACTGCTTTTGTGAGTGAAATTTAGAAAACTTGAGAGACACATTTAATATCAAGGATTAAAATGTGGTTCAATAAGATAAAAATAATTTTTGGTGAATAGTATCTTTTTACTTTTATTTACCACGGTTATAAGTAAATTGGGTAATTAAGGGTAAAAATGATATTAATTTTAACCTAAAACATGTAATAATTCTATTGGACAAGTTTATGTCAACCAAAAACAACCTTAGGAAGAAAATATTAGCATTTATGTCAACTTGTATTAGATTAGGACATTTATTATTATTTAATTCAAAGAAGAGTTAAAAGAGTTAAAATTAATGTTTAATAACTAAAACATTTTCAACATAGGGATATACATAAGATAAATTAGATTATAAATATTCATTAGAAATATAATAATATTTCCTACATAATGGTATTTTATTCATATTTTTTAGACATTAAATAATTTAATTTATTTTAGACATAATGATGATGTAGTAATTACTGTATTACTGAACGATTAAGATAAATGATATTATAAATACCCAAATAAATATAATTTGAGACTTTTTGTGATTTAAAATAAATTTATATGTTAATATGACATATTAATATTGGTTATATGAATTTTTTAAGTAATAATTATTTTATGAATTTATCAAAAACAAAATACCCAATAGTGTCATAATTGACATAAAAGAGTTTTTAAAACAAATATTATATTATTAAATGATATTCTATTCCTAAATATTTATGGCTCAGCCAAAGGACTTATATAATTATAGTTTTATCATTAATGGACAACATTGTGGTATCCTGGAAGTATATAGTATATTTATTAACTATATATTATAAAAATACAAAGAGACATGGTAAATGTCAAACTATTTAACTAAGAGTTAAATATAAATGAAAAGGTTAATATAGTGACCCAAACCTACCTAAAATATGTTGGATGAAAGGATTTCGACCCATAACCACATTAAACTATAAATAGAACACTTTGAAGCCATTAGAAACCTAATATGAATTTATTATAAAATAATATTTCTAGCTTTTCCAAAGGTGACCTCACCCCTCTTATAAAAGGGCACTCCACCTTCTCTCTAATTTATAGCTTCAACACCCTTTGGATTGGACAACCCCTATCTAGATATTCTCTCAACGTCTCTCACTTCATCCTAGAGGCCTTATTTTAATCAGAAAGCCAACCTATAGAGCCCTTTTGATCAAATCAAAAGGAAGAACCCAAAGAAGAGGTAATGTTTTCACCACCATCTTTCAAGTTCCTTTCTTCTTAAAAATCTTAATTATTTGTTATTTTCATTATAAAATTATAAATCCAGTATCTTCTATATACTATGATGTTATTATAAATATGTTACAACAAAATTCAGTATTCTATCCTTCATTTGAATGACATGTCACTATACGTGTGTACGTACGTCTTACCGTCTCCACGTCGTGGTGTAATTGTTATTCAAAACATTATTATATGGAAGGATATTATAATGATGTGTAATTGATGTAAATAATAAATATAACATGATAGGGGTTCTTGTATGTATGATATATAATCCAATTATATATTATTTTAATATCAAAATAATGTTATTATCGCGCGTGCGTACGTACGGACTACCGTCTCCACGAACGCGATGAGATTCATTCCTCATCGTATCCATTCAAGTATAATTCTCATTTGATGATTAAAGATAATTTATAAGGACTTGATATCATTATATATATGAATAAGATACAATCTATCCATAACAAACACAACTTATGTAACAAAACATATAAAATAAAACAAGTAAGTTAACACCTGAAACGACGATAATACTAAGATATTATTAACAAATAAATGTTAAAAGATAATATATGATATCATATTATAGTATATGATTCTTTTATAATTTAATAACAATTACTTCACCATTATATAGGATGTTAACCTACCCTCAACTAAAGAAAAGTACAAGGTAAGTGTTTGTTTCACAATATCTTTATTATCCGAGGTTATTTATACGTAATTATCTACTGGGACCACTTTATCATCCACATCCATGTTTCTTTAAAATGTATTTCAAATAATTCTTAATATTTTAAAGACTATGGGTTAAATTCATTTATACCTTTGTTTAATTTTTATAAGATTTTTATAAAGGATTCTTTCTATCGTTTTCCAAACAAGGTCCTTTTTAACCGTTTCGACAGAATTAAGGAAAGCATGTCTTTTTTTAACTTATAAGGCGGGTGAGGCTATTTTCCGCCATTATAAAATCATCAAAGATTATTTTACAAGCATATAAGAATATTTTCAAATTAAATTTTTTCTTTTATAATTATGTGACTTTTAAATGATTTCAAAAAAGAGATATTTCTCTCAAATAGTTTTCATTTCATCTACGTCAACATCCTTTGATGGATTTTAAGATTATTTGAAGTTTATTTATTATGATACGAAACTTCCATATTGTATTGAAGGTTTTGTGATATGTTTGACTGTGGATGTTTTATTTTTATACCATTCATGGTTTATGGAGAAATTATTGACATTTGTTATACTAGTTTTAATATGAATGTTTATGTTATTTTTATACCTATTCATATGAGAAATGCATTGGAATTAATAAGTGACGGGTGGAGCCTACTATAGCTCTTTGATGCAACGGTAGGTCTCATGAGACAAACTAGTGACTTGGAACAAGGCCGTGACAAAATCTTATTTGTAGTATTGGCACAAGGCCTTGACATTGTGGTTATGATAGTCTGGAATTATGCATTCCAACATTATAAAAGTTGTTATTGATATTGCATGTGATTATTTAACTAGTAGAATATCCATGTGAATAATTAAATGGCATTATTTAATTTTATTTCTACCATATTATGTTGACGTTCAAGTTTAAAAGTCTTTTGTTTTAGTTATACATTTCCATAAATGTTTATGCTTATTTATGAAAGTGTCTTCTATATTGTTATCCTTACTGGGCATCTGAGCTCAACCCTTTACATGTTTTATTTTTCCCAAGATGTGAAGAAGTATTTTATAAATGACCTGTAGGGATAGTATAAGGGGATATAAATGTGGAGACAAGATGTTGTTGTAGTTTTTAATTTATGATTTAATGTAACCTTTATGAATGTATCTAGTAATTCCAAGGCTACTAAACTAATCGGTATTTCGAGACTTGAACTTTTGTGATCATGCCAATGTTATGTAATAATGCACTGACTCTCGGTATCTGGGGTCGGGGTGTTATAGTTGGTATCAGAGGAAATTTAGTACAAACCTTGGAAAAAATATTTAGATAAACTCTGATTAGAGCACATATCCCTAAGATAGACTTTGAGGATTAGTATAGAAGAACATTCAAAAATTTTGGTATTGTAGATATTTTGTGAGTTTTCCGAGGAATACATCCCTGTATAGATACGAGCAGGTAGAGGAGGCTCTGGCATAGATGTACCTAGGGGTAAAATCCGAAAACACAGCTTTGAGCTAGACTGGAATGGGAACTGGTGCACGACAACGAGCTTTACTGCACTCTTGGTTATGACACTCCCAGGGGATATGCTTAGGATAATTCTCATTTTCATTACAAACCATTATGAAGGGTTTATGAGTTTATACTTCCTCAAAGAAAACATTTTTTATGATTATGGATTATATCCATAAACTGTTCAATTTATGTTAAGTGTTTTACAAGTTTGGATTTATGTATTGTGATTCATAAACTAATCTAGTGTATTCCATTGATTAGAAATGGAACCTAGTGGAAGAAATGGAAACTGTATCAATGCACGCACTCCATGTAGGGATTTCCCTCCTGGTCAAGATAATTATAGTGGAGCTGGTGATTCAACTGTTTCTGATCAGCTAATCACCATACTTGGAAAAATCACTTAGGTTATGAATAAAAACCATACCCGTATGGAGCACCCTGATTCGCAGCATGGAGGATCAATGTTAGATTGCTTCATGAGGAAAAAACCACCAACATTCAATGGGAGTAAAAATCTCTTAGTATCTGAGCAATGGATAAATTTCTTAGAGAAAATATTCCATGACTTGGGGAGTAGTGAAAGGGAAAAAGTTATCATGGCAGTTTACCGCCTCACTAGAGATGCTTATCAATGGTGGCCATTGATTAAAAACACAAAGGAAGATGATGAAGTATCAAATATGGAATGGAGGGAGTTCAATGACATTTTCTTAAAAAAATACATTCCTCGTGACCATCGAGTAGATATGGAAAGGCAATTTCTAAGTGTAAGGAAAAAGGAGGATGAGAATGTCGCAAAGTATGAGGATAACTTTAAAAGGTTAGTGATGCATGTAGAAGATTATATATGTAACCCAAGGAGTAATATTTATCGTTTATTTGATGGGTTAAAACCATTTCTTCATCGAGCATTAGTCTCACAATCCTTCTCATCGTACGAAGACATTCTCTCATGTGCTATCAAGATAGAAAAGGAATTCTCTAAGTCTTACGACTTTAAAGAAAAGAATGGGAAGAAGAGATCTATTGATCACTCTAGAAATGTAAATAAGGGGAAGAAGGGAAAAGTTGAATATCAATCCTATAGTAAATGTGGGAAGAAACACCCTAGTACTTGCTTGAAGGGAATGGGTGTCTGTTACAAGTGTGGTGAAAAAGGCCACCATGCTCGTGATTGCAAAGGGAAGAAAGAAACTACCGATGTTTAGGGATACAATTGCAGGGAGATGGGACATTATGCAAATGAATTTCCTAAGCGTTAGGGAAACGTACCTCAGAATAGGCCAATGGATCAAGGCCAAGCATATGCTATCACTACTGTGGAGGTAGAAGCTCCGAAAGACGTGGTGGCAGGTAATTTAATTGTTTCCTAATGTTTAGCCAAAGCATTATTTGATTCTGGATCATCGCATTGTTTCATATCTTCTAAGTTTGTTAATAAAAATAGATATTTCTAATTTGATTTAACAAGGGATTTTTCAGTTAAAACTCTTAAGGGATGTATCATTGCTACAACGTTCTGTGGATCCGTTCCCATTAGGGAATATCAATGTCTTTTATCTGATGATCTCATCGTCATACCTATGATTGAGTTTGATATAATCCTCAGTATGGATTGGATTTCAGACCATGATGCGAAGATTTATTGTAAGAAGAAAGAGGTTACAATTTTTGATGATGATGATAAAGAACACCTTATCTTTAGAGCAGAATCACCACCACATGATTCTTACCTTGATCCACTCCCAGTAGCTCAACTAAATTCAATTATTAGGGAGGAAGAGAATGAAATAATTTTTGGTGAGGAATGGAATGTTCAAATAGAGAATGTGCCTATTCTGAAAAAATATGTAGATGTGTTTCTGAAATATTTACATAAACATCCTCAAGAATGAGAAGTTGAGTTTTACATTGATTTAATTCCTGGTTCAAGGCCCATATCAAAGACCCATTATAGAATGGAAACTATGGAATTAGTTGAACTAAAGAAACAACTAGATTAATTGAGTAATAAGGGATTTATTCAGCCTAGTGTTTCTCCATGGGGATCCTCGGTCCTTTTTGTTAAGCAGAAAGATGGATCCATGAGGTTATGTATCGAAAATAGGTAAATTAATGCTATAACAATAAAGAACAAGTATCCCTTACCTTGCATTGATTATTTATTTGACCAACTACATGGAGCTCAATACTTTTCAAAGATTCACCTTCTATCTAGATACCATCAGTTGTGTGTGAATAAGGAATACATCCCGATGACAACATTTCGAACTAGGAATAGGCATTACGGGTTTACAGTAATGCCTTTTGGGCTGACTAATACACCCTCTATTTTCATGGATATAATGAATAGAGTTTTCAAGGATTTACTCGATGATTTTGTGGTGTTATTTATTGATGATATCTTGGTATACTCCAAAATCTATGAAGACCATGAAAATCACATGCGCATTATCTTGAAGACTCTGAGAAGGCATGAATTATATGGGAAGATTATCATGTGTGAATTTTGGATTCAGGAGATATCTTTTCTTGGCCATATTGTCTATAATTATGGAATCTCTGTTGATCCTTCGAAGAACAAGGAAATTCAAGAATGGCCAGCACCAACGAATATAACTGAGGTATGTAGATTTATTTTTTTAGTAGGTTATTATCGACGTTTCATCCAGAATGTTTCCTGATTGGCTACCCAATTAATGAAGATCACATGTAAAGGGGTTAAATTTGTTTGGAAAAAAGAGTGTGAAGAATTTATTGAAGAACTGAAGAGAAGATTAGCCAATGCTCCTATATTGACTCTACCATCAGGGAATGATGGGTTCATTATTTATAGTGATGCATCCAGAAAGGATTTGGTTGTGTCCCTATGCAGAATCATAGACTTATTGCCTATGAATAACAACAGATAAAAATTCACAAGAAAAACTATCCTACTCATGATCTTGAGTTAGCTACTGTAATATTTACTTTGATGATATGGATACATTATCTCTATGGTGAAAAATGTGAGATTTATACTGATCACAAGAGTTTGAAGTATATATTCTCACAGAATGAACTCAACATAAGGCAAAGTTGATGGCTTGAACTACTCAAGGATTATGATTTCACGATAAAATACCACCCATGGAAGGAAAATAAGGTGGCAGATTCTTTGAGTAGAAAATATCATTGAGTTTTGAACAAGATGAGAATTGAGAGGGATCCTATTTTAATGGATCTAGTAAAGTTGGATATGGGAATAACCATGGAAGGTGAAACATAGATACTTTTTAAAATGGTTTCCAAACCATCTTTACTTGAAAGTATAAAGAGTTATCAGACCGATGATGAAGAATTTTAAAAGAAGATTAAAGCTGTGAATGATGGGAGATTCAATGAATTTGTGTGTGAAGATGGAATTTTGAAATTTTGGAAGAGACTTTGTGTTCTCAATATACCAGATCCAAAAAGGGAATTGTTGGATGATGCTCATAGTTCCAATTTCATTATAAACCTTGGGAGCACCAAAATGTATAGAGATTTGAAAGAACATTTTTTTCGGGACAACTTGAAGAGGGGGATTGCTGATTTTGTGCAAGATGTATGGTTTTTCAACAAGTGAATGTTGGAAGGCAACAGACGGGATGAGTCATGCAACCTCTTCCCATACTTGAGTGGAAAGAGGATAATATCACGATAGACTTCGTCATGGGAATACCAAATACACATAGAAGGAACGATGCAATATGGGTCATTGTTGATCGTCTTACCAAGTCAGCACATTTTCTTTCTATAAGAGAAGATCTACGACTTGAACGTCTAGCAATACTATATATTAATGAAGTTGTGAGACTTCATGGAGTACCCCTAACGACTTTTTCTGATCGTGATCCCCTTTTTACTTCAAGATTATGGAAGAGTCTTGAGAAGGCCTTGGATACTGAACTTCGTTTGAGCATTGCCTACCACCCTCAAACAGAAGGACAATCAGAACAGACTATTCAAACCATAGAAGACATGTTGAGATCTTTCTCACATGACTTTTAGGGTATGTGGGATCAATATTTACCTCTGCTAGAATTTTTCTATAACAATAGCTTCCATTAAATTATTTGGATGGCACCATATGAAATGTTATACGGAAAGAGATATCACACCCCAACCTGTTGGGATGAAGTTGGTGAAAGAAAACTTGTAGGCCTAGAACTGGAGGAGGAAACGATGGATAAGGTAAGGGTAATCCAAAACCACATCAAAGCAGATCAAGGTAGGCCGAAGAGCTATACTAACAACCGAAGGAAGGATTTGAAATTTCAAGTAGGAAATCATGTTTTCTTGAAGGTATCTCCATGGAAGGGAGTTATACATTTTGGTAATAAAGGTAAATTGAGTCCGAGTTACATAGGACCTTTCGAAATTCTAGAATGAATTGGGGTTGTAGCTTACCATTTTGCAATGCCGCCAAGTCTCTCCAAAGTTCATGATGCTTTCCATGTATCACTGTTGAGAAAATACATGCCTGGCCACATGCATGTACTTACATACGAGGAATTAGAACTGGAACCTAATATGTCGTATTGTGAAGAGCCTGTCAAGATTCTTGATATAAGAGAACAAGTGCTGAGAAACCGGACGACTCATATAGTAAAAGTTCTATGGAGAAACCATAAGATGGAAGAGGAAACGTGGGAACGTGAGGAAATTATGATGAAGTGACACCCAAGTCTTTTCATCCAGTAGTATTCTAGAAATTTCGAGGATGAATTTATTTGAAGGAGGGGAAAATGATACACCCCAAGCTTCCATGGTATGCTTCTCTTTGAATAATACAATAGCGTGTGTTGTACAAACTTCGAGTTCTAACACACACCACAACCAATCAAACTAGCCGTTTTGAATAGTAATACCCACTTTTTGAAATTTTATACATTTTAACTTTCAAAATAGACTTCATTTTTGGATTTTGAATATTGAAATTAGCTTAGGGTGAATTTATGGTATTTTTCTGAAAACATTCAATTTTTGATGAAAAGTGAAAAATCATTGAGTTATAGTTTAAAACAACATTTTTATTTAAATAATTATTTATTTTATTTAAAATTAATTAATGTAAAAATAGATATATAATACCTATATAAGTTCAATTTAATTCATTGGAGTTAGTTTTGAATAATTTTAGATATTTATAAATTTTATTGAACTTTTCACCGTCCTTTACCCACCTCCTAGAAAAATTTTGAAATTCACACAAAAAATAATTTTACCGCTTCTATGAGTGGAATTTCGAAAATCCGAGAGTCACGGTTAATATCAAGGAGTAAAATTTTGTTCAATATGATAAAAATAATTTTTGGTGAATTGTAACTTTTTACTTTTATTTACCACGGTTAAAAGTAAATAGGGTAATTAAGGGTAAAAAGGATATTACTATTACCCTAACACATGTCTTAATTCTATTTTACACATGTATCTCAACCAAAAACAACCTTATTAATAAAATATTATCATTTAGGTCCACTTGGATTAGATTAGGACATTTATTATTATTTAATTCAAAGAAGAGTTAAATGAGTTAAAATCAATGATTAATAACTAAAACATTTTTAATATAGGGTTATACATAAGATAAATTATTTTATAAATATTAATTAGAAATATAAAATGATTTCATACATAATGATATTTTATTTATAATTTTTAGACATTAAATATTTCAATTTATTTATGACACAATGATGGTGCAGTAATTACCGTATTAATGAAAGATTAAGATAATTGATATTATAAATACACAAATAAGTGTGATTTGAGACTTTTTGTGAATTAAAATACTTTTATAGGTTAATATGACATATTAGTATTGGTTTTATTATTTGTTTTTGAAGTAATAATGCTTTTGTGAATTTATCAAAAACAAAATAACCAATAGTGTCTAAATTGACATAAAAGAGTTTTTAAATAAAATATTATATTATTAAATGATATTCTATTCTTAAAAATATATGGTTCGTCCAAAAGACTTATATAATGATATTTTTATCATAAATAGACCACTTAGGGGTCTCTTGGAAGTATATAGTATGTTTATTAACTATATAATATAAAAATACAAAGAGACATGGAAAATGTCAAACTATTTAACTAAGAGTTAAATATAAATGATAAGGTTAATATAGTGACCCAAACCTGTATAAAATATATTGGTTGAAAGGATTTAGACATATCCCCACCTTAACCTTTAAATAATCTACTTTTTAGCCATTATAAACCGAATATGAATTTATTATAAAATAATATTTATATCTTTTCCAAAGGTGCCCCTCACCCCACTTAAAAAAGGGAACTCACCCTTCTATCTAATTTACACCTTCAAATACTTTTTTCTCGGCCAAAACCTGCACAAATATTCTCTAAACATCCATAAATTCTACTAAGAGGCCTTAGTTTGATCATAAATCCAACCTATGGATCCCTTTTGATCAAATCAGAAGGAAGAACCCGAAGAAGAGGTAATGTTTTCACCACCCTCTTTCAAGTGCCTTTCTTCTTCAACATCATCTTTATTTTTTATTTAAATTATAAAATAATTACTATAGTATCTTCTATATACTGTGATGTTATTATAAATATGGTATTACCATATTCAGTATTCTATCCATCCTTTTAATGACATGTCACCAAACGTGCGTACGTACGGCTTTCTGTCTCCACGTCGTGGTGTAATTGTTATTCAAAACATTATTATTTGGATGGGTATGATAATGATGTGTAATTGATGTAAATAATAAATATAAAATGTTAATTATTCTGTATATACGATATATCATCCAATTATATATTATTTTAACATCAAAAAAATGATATTGTCGCTCGTGCGTACGTACGGACTACCGTCTCGACGAACACGATGAGATTCATTCTCCATCATATTCATTAAAGTCTAATTCTCATTTGATGATTAAAAATAATGTTTAAGGACTTGATATCATTCGGTATATGAATAATATACAACCTATCCATAACAAACACAACTTTTGTAACCAAACATATAAAAGAAAACAAGTAAGTTAACACCCAAAA
Source organism: Viscum album (assembly GCA_963277665.1). NCBI lineage: Eukaryota > Viridiplantae > Streptophyta > Magnoliopsida > Santalales > Viscaceae > Viscum > Viscum album. Next base: position 73,005,687 of record OY728166.1, on the reverse strand, counting down.
TGACGATAATACTAAGATATTATTAACAAAGCAATGTTAAAAGATCATATATGATATCATATTAATGTATATGATTATTGTATAATTTAATAACATTTATTTCACCATTATACAGGAGGTTAACCTACCCTCAACCATGGAAAAGTACAAAGTAAGGGTTCATTTCACAATCTCTTCATTATCCGAGGTTGTTTATACATAATTATCTACCAGGGCCTCTTTATCATACAAATACATGTTTCTTAAAAATATATTTCATATAATTCTTACTATTTTATAGACTATGGTTTAAAGTCATTTATACACTTTTTGAATTTTTATAAGATGTTTATAAAGGAATCTTTCCGTCGTTTTCCAAACAAGGTCCTTTTTAACCCTTTCGACGGAATTAAGGTAAGAATGTCTTTTTTTAACTTATATGGTGGGTGCGGAAATTTTCCACCATTATAAAATTGTTGAATCATCCCTTACATGCTTATGTGACTTTTAAATTATTTCAAAAAAAGAGATATTTTTCTCAAATAGTTTTGATTTCATCTATGTCAACATCTTTTGATGGATTTTAAGCTTATTTGAAGTTTATTTATTATGATACAAAACTTCAATATTGTATTGAAGGTTTTGTGATATGTTTGACTATGGATGTGTTATTTTTATACCATTCATGGTTTATAGAGAAAGTATTGACATTTCATATGCTAGTTTTAATATGGATGTTTTTGTTATGTTTAAACCTTTTCATATGAGTAATGCATTGGAATTAATAAGTGACTGGTGGATCCTGCTATAGCTCCTCAATGCATCGGTAGGTCTCATGAGACAAACTAGTCTCTTGGAACAAGGCCTTGAAAAAATATTATTTCTAGTCTTGGCACAAGGCCTTGACATGTGGTTATGATAGTCTGGTATTATGCATTCCATCATTATGAAAGTGGTTATTGATATTTCATGTGATTATTGAACTAGTAGAATATCCTTGTGAATATGTAAATGGAATTATTTCATTTTATTTCTTCCATATTATGCTAAAGTTCATGTTTAAAAGTTTTTTGATTTAGTTATACATTGCCTTAAATGTTTATGCTTATTTACAAAAGTTTCCGCTATATTGTTATCCTTACTGGGCATCTGAGCTCACCCCTTTCTGTGTTTTATTTTTCCCAGGATGTATAGAAGTATTTTATGAATGTCCTGGAGGGATAGTATAAGTGGATATGAATGTGGAGACAAGATGTTCTTGTAGTTTTCACTTTATGATGTAATGTAACCTTTATGAATGTATCTAGAGATTCCAACGCTACTAAACTAATCGGTCTTTTGAGAATTGATCATATGTGATCATGCCAATGTTATGTAATAATGCACTGACTCTGGGTAATTGGGGTCGGGGTGTTACATTGAGGTACATGTGTTTTAAATGATTGAGGCATTTATTTGGCTTTAGATCACCCTCTTCAATAAAATAATGTTTATAATTTCCTTCCATGAAGATTTAATCCTTTATCCCTTAGAATTCAAGAAAAACTTATTGTGTTATCTATATTACGAGTTATTTTTTCCTATACATACTGCTCTTGAGGTAAAATTGCATGATCTAGATGAACATAATTATTGGAGAAGTAGTGTTGTGTTGTGATACCGCATTTGGAGAAACATTGGGTGGAAAATAAAATATTGAAGATATAATTTTTCTATAAAATATCATTCTGTTGAATGTTTTTTTTTTCTAGAGCATTAATCTATAAGAATATTAATATTTCTTGATCTTATAATGGATACATAAAGTTGTTCCAATGTTGAGATTTCAATAAAAATTATGTTTGATAAGATTGAATTTTTTTGTCGAAATATTGAATGGTATAAAAAATCATTGAGTTTTCATGATTATGGAACATATTTTATACTAAGTGGATATAGGAGGATACTATACAAGAGTAAAAATTAGAATCTTGCAATTTTTCTTCAAAAAGTGCAAAACCCTCCTCATTATACCTCATAATAATTCACATCAAAATCCTACCAACTGAAATCCACAGAACTACCTCGACATGTCCTCATGATAAAGAAATTTGTTTAACTCACATTGGTTGGAGAAATAGAAATTTATGATACCTATTGTGACCCTTTCTTGAGATAGGATGAGAAAGAAATTGTTGAAAACTAACATTTATGTTATGCGAGAAAATGCAGGTTAGGTTAGTGTCTTGTGTGCATGGGAGGAGAAATGAAGAGGAAATATAATGAATGGTCTAATTTGAGAACTTGGAATAATGTATTTTGATGAGGCATGGTATATTTTATATCATGGAATAGAATTGGTAGATCTCATGGGTTTGTGTTTGAAATTTTCTTTGATTTGATTTTGATGTTTACTTATCAATGATTCAAAGTGATAAGTGTGGGGGGAAATGAGAGAGATATTATTTTCATAATTATTCTTATGTTTTTAAATTGATTAATCACTACCAATTAATCAATTTTAGAAAATTTTGATTATTTTACTATTTTTTGGTGTGTTTTGATCTTAAATGGGAATGTTGGTTAATTAGTTAAATTTAACAGTTTTTATGCACCCCTATAAATCAATCATAGCTTTTATTATTTGGATCCAATTTGACTGTTTCATTTTTTAAGATACCTTATTTCATGGGAGTCATATTTTTCTTCTCTTCCCAATTACAATTACAAAACAATGACTTAGAAAAATCAATCAAATGGAGAAAGTTATTCTGGAAGGAATAATTGACCCTACCTTATTAAATGTGGCATCTCTTAGGTTAAAGATCTTCAAATGAGCTGAATCTTGATGGGATCTGTATAAGGCATAATGGGTCATGTTCATAAAAAAATTCATAATGACAAGATCTCAATAAGGAATCCTTTGAGCGAGTCAAAGTAAAGTAGTTGAAATAGTATTTGGAGGCCATAAAATCTCATGTTATTTAATACTTTCATATGTTTTTTTAATCCTATACAAAAATAATTTAAATTTTAAGGTTTTATATCCAACCTCATTAAAAATATATTTTATGAAGATACCTTTGTGATTTTTGGCCATCTTGTGGGCAGAATATAAATAAACATCTAACAAATAGAATTTGGAGAAGAAAATTTTTTGCTCTCTGTTTTATCACTTTTATTATTCTATGTTTTCAAATGAAATCTTCTTCACCATTTTTCAAAATTACTCCTACCATGGTGGGGTGAACTTATATCTTTTTGTGGAAGTAGAGGTTTTTCCATTTGTAATTCATCAGTTATTAATCATAATGTTTTAAGATTCTTTTATCACTTCTGTGAAATTAATTTCAATTTCAAATAATGGATTTTATTATCATGTAGGATTGTAATTGATTTTAGATTATGTTTTTTTATTTTTTGGGTCGACTCTCAATATCTTCGTCCTCTAGGTTATGGTCTATAAATGGTGTAATAGATCAGGGATTAGAGGTGAAGTACTCAGTGATCAATAGTACATGTGTGAGGAGTAGTGAACATAATTATTTTTTTAGGATAGACATGAACCAATTAGTAAATGCCTAAGTCAATTGAGGGTATTTGATACAAGTATATCACACAATTGAAAGAAAGTATATCAATATGATATTTTATTATGGTTTATTCTAGCCATTACTATTTGACCAAGGGAGTGAGAAGAAGCTATTATGGATTCTCAATTTTATTTACTAAGGAGAAGAGAATTAGAGAAGTTAAGCTATGATAGAATTAAAATTAAATAACTGACCCTGACCAGATAACCATCTCATATATTAGTTTTAAATAACATGTTTTATCAATTTTAACTTAATATTTTTCTTAATTGGATTATTTTATTTAGTTTCTTTCTTATCATTTCAAAATCAATTGATTTATAAAACACCCCATTTTTCCTCTAATTGAAGGACACAACATGATTGTTGTGCGATCCTCTCTAGAGAAAACCTATTTTAACCACTTAACAAAATTTTTAACTTAGTAAATAATTTTCTTCCACACCCCATGATAGGATTGTGCGAGGTACCGCATGCATTACCTTGGGTTATTGGGTTTGAATATGACACTATTGTGTGTTGATCACATGTTACATGGTGAGTCAGGCCTTCATAATTTTTCTTCTTTTTGTAAGATATTGATAGGTATGGTGAGGTATAATATGAGGTAAACTGATAAAACCTCTATAAATTTAGGATATATGTGAATTTTACAAAGTAGTTTCTTTGGAATCATAATGTGAAACCATTTATCAAATATGGATAAAATATTAGATGATATATAATGTGTTGTTAGACTGGGTTCCTTAGTGAGCATGAATTATGTGGCTTGGTTTAGTTATGTGGCATAGAATAGTATAATTCTATATTGATAAATCTACATTGACATACCTTGGTGATGAAGGACCTATTATTTGGATTCATAATTTTATTTGAGATGATACAACCTATGTTATAGATATCCCTAAGAGATTAAAGAACCCTCATGAAGTATATTTTCAAAGGTGAAGCTGTGAGCTCATGATGTGATTTTACATGAGTTTGAAGTGTTTTGTTTTTGTATTAATTGGAAACAAACTCATGGATGTGTTATATAATAATTTAACTAGAGAAAGAATGATATTTTTCTAATAATAAACACCTCACGGTGTGAAGGATAATATTGTTCCTTGAGGATGTTGAGTATGTAAGTATCACACAATAATATATGTTATTCTCTCATGTATGTGTTCTTCATGAATTTAAGGGAATTAATATCAATGTTATTGGAAGCTATTGGAATTTAGTTATTCACTATTATTGGTGATGGAAGAGTTTCACCCAATATAGATGATTCTCACTGCACAAAGGTTATGATGACGCTAAAATTTTCTTATTATGATGTTTGGTGTATCACAGAAGTTAAGATGATGCATTTTCCACATGACAATTATTCATGATATGTTAAAAATAGAGACAAATGGGGATAAAAAAATATAGATATTCAATATATATATATATATATATCTATTCTTGCCTCCATTCTATAGTTTGGAGCACCAAACCACATGTGAAAAAAGAATCAAACGTTAGACATTCAGTTCACACTCTAATGGTGATAGAAGACATGCCATGATCATTATATATTTATTTGTATATCTTATTGATATAAAAATTATGTTGTAGGCCATGAAATAATCTCATGATAAATGAAAACTCTAAATTATTTGTGATTCCCCATGATTTATTTTGGGTTATTTATAATAGTTTTGAAAAAAAATCCAAATGAAATGAATACCCATTCCATGGAGAGTTCTATGGAGTTTTTTCCATCGATTGAGGAGAAGAACAATGGTGAAAAAACAGTTCAAATTCCAGAGTCACTTGAGATAAGGTTAACCAAATATCAATTTAAATTTTTGTGATCATCGTTTTATAAATTACCTAGAGTTTAGGCGCATCTCCCTTCTTCATTACTTGTTCTCAATGTTAATAAAAAGGAACATGGGTAATAGGATTGAAACTATTGCACTCCAGGGATTAACCAATTGATAAAAACTCTCGATGACCCTTTTATTTAACCCTTGTGTCATGTGTGTTCTTTATCAATCAATATCTCATCATTGTTTCATTCCTATTGAGATCTTATTCAAACTAAATAGAATAAGGGACTGATTTTAGAGTTGGTGTTTCTAGTAAACACTGATTCACCCCTCCCCCAATGGTATTTAAATATCACATGGACCTTTATTGTATTATATATGACTCTTGAATATTATTTCCATCTAGTTTCCGTTGGCTCTATTGTTATATTCATAGAAATTACATTGATTGGTGAGATCTATATAGACTAAGAAAACCTTTAAAAAAAAGAGGTTATATTCAATGGAAAGGGATTTTATCATTGGAGAAATATAGAGAGGATGATCCCATATCTCTCTCACTTTTCTAGGACATTCTTGACATCATTGAGAATGATGTTAATCTACTTAAATTTGGGACAACCTATACTATGTTGGAAAAATAAATATTGAAACATAAATTAGAGTGAGAAATGCATATTTTTCATTCCTCTTAGAGATGTATTTGAAACAAGTAATGGGGACAAAAAAAGTAATATGGAGGAAACTCCATGATACCCATGTTCGAGACAAGAAAAAAAAGTGTTCTAGTAATGAACTTGTTGGGATTAATTTAAATATATTTTAATTAGAGAATATTAAATGGGTGGTGGATTATTCGTTTAGGTAAACAAAATTCTAAGCTCAATTTAAATATATAGAGATTTTATTGAAGATTATACTATTTTGAAGAATATAATGAGAATCATAATGGTTAAATTAAACGTGATTATTTCAAAAATAGAGTATGCATACTTAAATGAGTGATCCATTAAAAAACACGACCATATTTTAAAAACATATGAGAAGAGTAGAGGGCCTACCTTATGGAGAAAAGTAAAAACTAGGAATGGGTCCACATATAAAAAATCAAAATAGGTTGTTAAAAACAAATCTCATAAAAAATTATCTATTGTAGAAAAATATTCAACAGAATTTAAAGAGTTAATATCTTGATTTTTAATGTCATAAAAGTAGTTAAAGGAAAATACAAATAAAACAACCTATTTAATTATTTTCACTATGAATGTTTTAGACACTTTTTAGTTAAATTTGTAGGAAATAACATGAGGATAAATATGATGATCAATCAAAAATATATTCAAGAAGAAATATATGTTAAACATTTTAAATGAGATATATTTCTTTAAAGTTAACAGAATGTAATGTAGTTTAAATAAGAAGAGTTGTTTCTAAAAACATGATGGCACATATTGTAACGAGGATAGTGAATGATTGAAATAGAACAAAGAGGATAAAAGGATAATATATTTCATAGCTAAATAAAATCATATAAAAAATACATAAAGTGAAAAATAATATGTTAATAGTGAAGGGAAGGAATTTACTGATGAGGAATCACCAGAAGAGTATCAACTATGGATAGATTTCATGTTGTTCTTAATGAAAAATAAGAAACATGAGATATAAAATATGTCATTAAAATATAAGATTGATTCACTGAAAAAATTTCCTAAAAAGTAAAATCCCAAATACATTTTCATCATATAAGTAGAGTCCACATGATAATTAATGGGTAAACAATGATATTATTAGTCAACATATAGAATTATATGGATTCTATTATGGGAGGAGATGTGATATTCACATGATAATGAAGTGTTATCACATGCATTGAGGTATCTATAAAAATAGAAGATGTGATGATGGATTTGAGATAACCATAAACCCTATATCGTTTCTCCAGGGATGAATCAAATTAGGTATAAGGGGTGGGGATTATGAGTATTAATATTTGGTTAAGTATGAAATTTGAGAAGCTAAGTTATCATTGACTGGGAATAAGAAATATTCTATGATGGGGATTTCACCCTATTTGATGTGAGTGTGAGACACTCATTTGGGATAATTTTAGTTCATATCAGTGGAATCATGATGAGTGAATAGATAATAGTAATGATTGAGGTGTTTCATTAGAACTTTGATTCCAGAGGACATGTTATGTAATATAAATGGGAAATGCTCAGGTATGACTATCATTCATTTATTATCATTCAAAGTAGTTTTGTTTAGTCATAATGACCTTGTGTTGTGGGATATTGATTTGGTCAAATAAATAGGTATCATTTTTAGTTGACAGACTGATGTGGTGACTGAGTCTAAAATATGTTAGTACTTCCTGAGAGTATAATGACCTATATAATGTAGTTAAGCGTTTTTGGTTGTATTAAGTCTCAAGTTATGGATTTCAGGTTTGGGGCATATGAATTTTGGAGATTCTTGGGTGTTGCAATGAATGGTTTACACAATAATATATAGTATCAATGTATTCCATTGGTAAATGACATTAGTGAATTAGAAATTAATGGATTTTGATGAGAGTGGGACGTCATTATTTTGTTGGTAAATTTAGTAAGTATCATAGTGTTAGGATAGATGGCCTTTTGGAGGTAGTTTTTTAAGAGAGATACTGAATAGTTTTTTTCACATAGGATCAACCATGATGAGATAGAAATTATTTTTGAAGGGTTATTAAATGGTTGAATAATTTTTATGAGGATATAGTGCTAGGAACCCATGATATTGTATAGTTTAGCTAGTTCATGTGTAATGATGTCATGACTATAAATAGTGAGGGATTAGAAATTAGAGCATTCTTATGATTAAATTGACTAGTAATGGCCATAAGGCATACAAAATGAGTATTATTGAGGATGAGAAGTGTTATGGTGGGAGTTTTTTAATGAGTTGAGTCGTTAGTGGTTATTAGACTTTAGGTGGACACAACACCAGTGGAACTAGGTGAGAGTGAAATTTCATTTTTAGGTTTGAATTTTATTTATAATGATATATATTTTTCTAGAAAGTTATTTTTATCTATGTTAGTTGTTCAGAGATGCTTTCAATGATTTGATTGTAGGATGATGCATTAGTTGTGAAAAATAAGGTACTATAGTTTCCATTAGAAACATGGCCATACTGCGCTAGGTACCAAGATCTAAAAGGTGGGTGTTGGTTGCTTAAGAGCATCAATAAGGTATCTAGTTGTAGGATGTTGGGTACCCAATATAGGTGTCCATGTAGGGGACACCATATACTCAGTGGGGGTGGACCTAACACGAAGTAAATCTCAAATACATATTATTTTGAGGGGAAAATGTTATTGGAGTTTTCAAAAATTAAAACCTCTATATGGATTATTTATTTGGATTATTAGATCTTTAGGTTGGTATGAACATCTTATCAATTTCATAATTACACCTTTCATTTCAATCATACTGAGTTCGTGTGGGTTTCTCACCCTCGGATTAGAAAATATACCTCTATTGCCCATCTTATTCCTCACCTCTTTCATATTTCATTTTAGTAGAATGAAATTATGTATTTGGAACAAGTTCAATTAATTCCTTGTGGAATAATGTTATAATGATGTATTTTAGGCTTGAAGAGGATAAATGAGACTCAAGAGGGGTGAGAACACATAGTTGTATGTCATGGTTTTATAGGTAATCCACTGGATTGATTTTTTGTATTTTTTTAAAAAATAGAAATGGGTTGGATGTTGAATTAATGTTAGAGGTTAGTGATTTAATTATAAGTGTAACCAGGGTTATATTGGGAGTAGACCATACCTTATTTCTTGAGGTTTTCATTACACTACATGAGAAAATAATATTATAATTTTTTTTAATTTTGTTTTAATATTCATTTTTATGTAAATTAATAATAATTTATTTATAATTGATTAAGGTGAGTTCTCTATGGAGATAGGGGATCATGATTACGGATATGATCAGTTTAGACTTGGAAGAGCATTGAATATGGTGAAAAAACATTTATTGTGGGAAAAAATCTACCATTGAGGTATTTAATCCCTAGTCTTATCCGTAAATTAATTAATTATCTAGTATTACATGGATTACAAATGTCACAACCTGACCCATGCCGAGGTTCGATCCACAACTACCATAAGTACACCTCCTAGGCCAGGGGTGGAGACAAGTGTTGAAGGCACAAAAAACTTGTGGAGGACTTTTCCAAAGTGCATATTATCATCTCGTGTGATTTAGGGTCATAGACAGTCATAGAACGCAACTACTTGTGGCCTTAGTCCCCAGCTCCTTAAGCCTGACACAGGCTGCCTAGTGGTGGTGGTGTAAGGATATTGTAGTGTCATCCACCACCCACAGTTCCTCCTACTCTTCTTCTAGCACCGCCTCCATGGGGACCACCCTATTCTCACTAGGGGGTCCTTAATTAGATTGTTGTCTCCACCATGGCAGTTCACCTTCTATCTGTCTGAGGTTCTCATTGTAACGGCCCGAAATTTTGAATAAATCTTTTTTCCTAATTTCATGTGTTATTTTATTTTATTTTTATACTCAACAAAAATGATTTATTTGATAAAAATGATTATAATTAAAATGAGACCATTGGCTTCTGACTGTTATATGACCATCGGTCAAGTAATCTTGGTTAATTATTATAGAATGAAGATTCGATGGCCTCACCTAGTAGTCTTGGACCGATCGAAGCCCATCTAACAGAACTTGGGAAGTAGGTAGCACCATTGAGATTTTCTCTGGACCAAACCCAAGCCAAACTTCATCATGTGAAGCTAGAACGGAATCGCCTTCGCGAGAAGTTCAAACTGATTGAAATTACTACTCAGGAAATGTTGGCCGAGCCTCCCTCGGACTCTCTCACCTTAGCACACCTTACACTTAGGTCCTATGCTGGTGTGAAAAGAGGCTATGTAAGGAGACCGTAACTACCTTGTGTAATCCTTTGTTTTAAATAAAAATTGGGATTTCTTCTTATGATGAAGTTATGAATTTTCAAATGACCGGATAAATATAGTATGCATATTTTTGATGAATTTTAGAAAAAGGTTATTTTAAACCTTAAATAATTAAAAATGTGTAATGATTTTCAAAAAATGGTCTTCTACAATTATGTTCAGTAAAAAATTTGGAGTCTAATAAGATCAACTTGATTTTTGATGAATAGTAAATTATGAATAGTGATTTTATAATTAGGATTAGTAATATGACCAAATGGATTAGTAATCTCACTTAAAGAAAGTTTTAAAATAATATAGGCACCTTGATTAAGTAATGTGATTCAATAAAATGGATAAATAACGGTTTCATAAATTATTATTCATGTATTAGTTTTTTTTGGGTGAATAGTGTTTTTTAATGAAAAATTAAATTAAAAATATTTAGAAAATTATTTTTATAAAATGGATTTCATTTTTGAACTCAGAGCACTGATATTATGTTATGGTAATTTTTGTGGTTTTTTCTGAAAAAATGAATTTTCGGTGAATAGTGTATTTATTTAAAAAAATAAATTAATAATATTTAAAAAATTATTTTTATAAAATGGAGTTCATTTTTGAAATCAGAGCATTGATATTTGATTAAGATGAAATTTTGGGATCTTTCTGAGAAAGTTGAATTTTCAGTGAATAGTGAAAATACAGTTTTAGGGTTTCGGTATGTTTAATGACATCATAACTGTGTCATGATGATGTCATGAGATTTTTAAAGGGTTGGCCGGCCAAGGGAGATGAATTATTGTGTGGGGGTCCCCATGTGGCCTAACTTTATGGGATGTACCATGGGAGGGCCCATGCTTTTGAGAAAACCACTTTTAAGGTGTCCCTTGGCCATTAATGCCTTGTCCCCTCACTTTCCCTATAAATACCAAGCCCTCCTCTCATCCATTCGACTCCCCACTCTTCCCAAACGAAGTTCTGGTCTCATTACCTCCCAAGGAGTCCTTCCAAGGTGCCCCCAAGCCCTCAAGGTCCCATCCTTTGAGGTTTAAGAGTTGCATTTTAAGGTAAGGGATCTGACCCCTCTCTTTCTTTTCAAGTGATCTCTTTTATGTCATTCCTTTTATGCTCCATGTTCTTATGTTGGAGGATGTTCTTTTATACTCCTCTTAATTCCCTTTTTATGTTCATATAATGAGAGATCCCCTCTTACTCTCATTATTTTGTTTTATGAAGTTTTAAGTGGCGCCGTTAGGCTGCCGAAATTTTTGTAACGGATTCTTTCTCCTTTCTCATTTTTGAAGATTTATTTTCATGTAAAGTATTTCATGTTCCTTTTTATTATGTTGGGGTATGATCTCTAAATTTATCATACTGATATTTTATGATCATATGATGAGAGACCCCATTTGATCTCTTCAATTCAGTATTTTGAAGTTTTAAGTGGCGCTGTTAGGCTGCCGAAGTTTTAAGTGGTTCTTCACCCTTCTCGTTTTGAAGTTCTACTTTCATGTCAATTATTTAAAGTTCCTTTTTGTTATGTTGGGGTATGATCTCTATATCTATCATACTGGAGTCTTATTTTCATATGATGAGAGACCCCATTTGATCTCTTCAATTCAGTATTTTGATGTTTTAAGTGGCGTCGTTAGGCTGCCGAATTTTTAAGTGGTCCTTCACCATTCTCATTTTGAAGTTCTACTTTCATGTCAATTCTTTCAAGTTCCTTTTTGTTATGTTGGGGTATGATATCTATATCTATCAAACTTATCTTTTATGACCATGTGATGAGAGAACCCATTTGATCTCTTCAATTCAGTATTTTGAAGTTTTAAGTGGCGCCGTTTGGCTGCTGAATTTTTAAGTGATTCTTTCACCCTTCTCTTTTTCAAAGTTCTACTTTCATGTCAAGTCTTTCAAGTTCCTTTTTAATTATGTTGGGGCATTATCTCTATATCTATCATACTGAACTCTTATGTTCACATGATGAGAGACCCTATTTGATCTTTTCAAATCATTTTTGTTGAAGTTTAAGTAACGCCGTTAGGCTGTCGAACTTTCATAAGAGAAATCTAATTTTTGTCTTCCTTCCATGATTTTCATTTCAAATGGTATGTCCTTTAAATTTCATTACCATGATCATTTATCCTTCTTATTCTGTCCATCTACTGTTTTATGGGTCATTTATGAATTTTTGACCCATTTTCCCTCTCTTTTTAATGTCTTCTAAAACCTCGTAACATAGCTGTTATGCTGCAGAATTTCCGTCTCAAAATGTCTCTCTCTTTTTCTAAAGTCTTTTTTATTAAGTGAATACTCAAAACTCTTTCTTCTAAAGGGGTATTCACATATATACCAAAATGTTCTATTTTAAATTTTGGGATTCACATACATGAGACCCACCTCCCTTTTCTGTGGTATTTAAAGTGACGTAAAGATCATGTCTTTAAAGCAGTTTTTAAAACGTTGTGATTATGAAATGAACCCCATTTATTTTATGCTATATGGGTTATTTATGAAATTTTTGATGATTATGTATGTGGATCACATGATAATAAAGGAAAAATTAAGGGTGCGCCCTGATATCGCTCCAATGAATTGGTTAAAGACTTAATCTCTAGAGATGACCATTTTAACGACACCTTGGTGAATAACCTTGGTAATTTTTAACGACACCTTGGGGATAGACCTTGGTGAAACGAAACAATTTTCAATATTTAATGTTGCAGCCACATCTTCAAGTTATGAAAAAGTTTTATTTTTATTATGATATGCCTCATGATTTCATTTTCATGCCTTAAAGTTCTTTTCATGACTTTATTGATGTATCTCAAGTTCATATGTAAAATGTTTCACTTGTTTCCCTTGCTGGGCCTTCTACTCATCCTTTCTTTTGATGTATGTACCCAGGTTATGAGATGCAGTAATGAGCCTAGGGTGAACATGAGGATAATCCTTTCAAGTGTTTAAGAAGAATGTTTTTTTGTTTCATGATTTATGTTACTTGTTTCCAAGACACTAAACCTTAAAGATCCTCAGTTTTGTGTAGTGGAATGAACGTTATGTTATAAAAAGACGGGATGCTATAGTTGGTATCAAAGTATGGTTTAGTTATTTGTGGAAATTAGGATATGAAAACTTTAGGAAGAAGCCTATAGAAAAGTTAAAATATAGGAAATATTCCTGGTATTTTGGTGAGTATTGAGTAAGGGGTTGCCAAGCAAATACATCCCTGTCTCGATATGAGCAGGTAGAGGTGGCTCTGGCACAGATGTACATAGGGGTAAAACCCGAAAACACCGCTTTGAGCTAGACTAGAACGGGGACTGGTACACGACAATGGGCCTTGCTGCACTCTTGGTTACGACACTCCCGGGGAATATGCTTTGGCAAATTCATAAGCTTAGTATGAACCATTGTAAAGGAACAAAGATAAAATAAAATGAAGATTCACATAAGAATATATGATCATGGATAACCTAGATGGGAACCTAGGGGATCACAAGTTAGGGTATACTTTTCAACTACAAGTTATCCTTATATGATTTAAGTTTCTTTTCATGATTATTGGCTAAGTATTTAAGCCCCTATTTATAGTTTCTTTTCTTAGTTAATGGCGGGAAGTGGAAGAACATGTCTCAACAACCAATGTGATAGGAAATGCTACGATTTCCGTATTAATATGACAGAGATGATTAGGGGATTAAAATATGATTTTTATTTTGGAAGACGTTCAGTATTTTGGGGACCCTATATGATCGAGGTAAATAGATTACAACGGTATTTTCATTGAGGAGTAAGGTTTACTTAAATTTGAAGAATCGATGAATTTAAGGTGGATTTATAGTAATTTAGGTTACTTATGGGAATGATTAACCTATCTTGGGTTAAATATGTTTAGATTAGATACTTTTGTTATAAGATGTTAGGAGTGGTTGATGTTGTTTGGAGATGAACAATGAAGTTTATTTTGGAAGACTATGTTATCAAATCCTTCTTGTATTTGGGTTTCAATCTTAGTTTGGTTTATTTTGAGGAATTTTAAGGACCGTTATTTATGGAATGGACTATGATGAACTTTGGGTAGTACCATGGAACTTTTAAGATTTAAAAGTAGTTTCCATTCCTATGGGATTCTTTCTTTTTGAAGAGTTGTTTTACCTTACCCTTTCGGTTTTTGGGATAATGTTTAAAGATAAAAGAAATAGATAGTTAATCTTTTGTGGATTATGTGATTATCTAGAAGATGATTCTTGTGTTTTGATGAGACCAAGTAGATTGGAATGCTCATAGTTTAGAGAAAAGATTAGTTTTGGGTAGAAACTTATTAAAGTATGAAACTCTATATGAAGGTAGATATATTTCCTTATTTTTTTGTTCTATGTTGTAAATGAATTCCTCAAAGTTATGAAAAGGAACGTAAAACAAAAACTTTGTTGGTTTACGTTTCCTACTAGGTAATCAAAGACCGCTTGCACACATCATAATTTTGGGATTTTCTGGTGGTTAACTTCCTCCTAATCATGTTTTCTATCACTCTCCTTTAGGACGTGACCCTTTGTTTTCTCCTCCATGTCCATGTTTCCTATATGGAATCCTAGTATGAGTAAACTCGGGTGGCCTTTGTACTTCCTTTTCTTTCTTTTAAAGTAATGGTGTCACAGACTCTTTTTCCAATGTGGGACTTTCAATGAAATTTCAAAACCCAATTTTTTTTAAAATTGCGAGGACGCAATTTCTTAAGGGGGGAAGATTGTAACGGCCCGAAATTTTGAATAAATATTTTTTCCTAATTTCATGTGTTATTTTATTTTATTTTTATACTCAACAAAAATGTTTTATTTGATAAACATGATTATAAGTAAAATGAGACCATTGGCTTCTGACTGTTATATGACCATCGGTCAATATGACCGCTGTGAACAAAATGTTTTGATTATTGTCTCTAAATACAAGTAATCTTGGTTAATTATTATAGAAAGATGATTCGATGGCCTCACCTAGTAGTCTTGGACCGATCGAAGCCCATCTAACAGAACTTGGGAAGGAGGTAGCACCATTGGGCTTTTCTCTGGACCAAACCCAAACCGAACTTCATCATGTGAAGCTAGAACGGAATCGCCTTCGCGAGAAGTTCAAACTGATTGAAATTACTACTCAGGTAATGTTGGCCGAGCCTCCCTCAGACTCTCTCACATTAGCACACCTTACACATAGGTCCTATGCTGGTGTGATAAGAGGCTATGTAAGGAGACCGTAACTACCTTGTGTAATCCATTGTTTTAAATAAAAATTGGGATTTCTTCTTATGATGAAGTTATGAATTTTCAAATGACCGGATAAATATAGTATGCATATTTTTGATGAATTATAGAAAAAGGTTATTTTAAACCTTAAATAATTAAAAATGTGTAATGATTTTCAAAAAATGGTCTTCTACAATTATGTTCAGTATAAAATTTGGAGTCTAATAAGATCAAATTGATTTTTGATGAATAGTAAATTATGAATAGTGATTTTATGATTAGGATTAGTAATATGACCAAATGGATTAGTAATCTCACTTAAAGAAAGTTTTAAAATAATCTAGGCACCTTGATTAAGTAATGTGATTCAATAAAATGGTTAAATAACGGTTTCATAAATTATTATTCAAGTATTAGTTTTTTTTGGGTGAATAGTGTTTTTTA
This sequence comes from Viscum album, assembly GCA_963277665.1. NCBI lineage: Eukaryota > Viridiplantae > Streptophyta > Magnoliopsida > Santalales > Viscaceae > Viscum > Viscum album. The sequence continues at coordinate 72,989,663 of OY728166.1, read as the reverse complement.
ATGAAAAATTAAATTAAAAATATTTAGAAAATTATTTTTATAAAATGGATTTCATTTTTGAACTCAGAGCACTAATATTATGTTATGGTAATTTTTTTGGTTTTTTCTGAAAAAATGAATTTTCGGTGAATAGTGTATTTATTTAAAAAAATAAATAAAAAATATTTAAAAAATACTTTTTATAAAATAAAGTTCATTTTTGAAATCAGATCATTGATATTTGATTAAGGTTAAATTTTGGGATCTTTCTGAGAAAGTTGAATTTTCAGTGAATAGTGAAAATACAGTTTTAGGGTTTCGGTATGTTTAATGACATCATAACTGTGTCATGATGATGTCATGAGATTTTTAAAGGTTTGGCCGGCCAAAGGCAATGAATTATTGTGTGGGGGTCCCCATGTGGACTAACTTTATGGGAAGTACCATGGGAGGGCCCATGCTTTTGAGAAAACCACTTTTGAGGTGTCCCTTGGCCATTAATGCCTTGTCCCCTCACTTTCCCTATAAATATCAAGCCCTCCTATCATCCATTCGACTCCCCACTCTTCCCAAACGATGTTCTGGTATCATTACCTCCCAAGGAGTCCTTCCAAGGTGCCCCCAAGCCCTCAAGGTCCCATCCTTTGAGGTTTAAGAGTTACATTTTAAGGTAAGGGATCTGACCCCTCTCTTTCTTTTCAAGTGATCTCTTTTATGTCATTCCATTTATGCTCCAAGTTCTTATGTTGGAGGATGTTCTTTTATACTCCTCTTACTGCCCTTTTTATGTTCATATAATGAGAGATCCCCTATTACTCTCATTATTTTTTTTTATGAAGTTTTAAGTGGCGCCGTTAGGCTGCCGAAATTTTTGTAACAGATTCTTTCTCCCTTCTCATTTTTCAAGATCTATTTTCATGTAAAGTATTTCATGTTCCTTTTTATTATGTAGGGGTATGATATCAAAATTTATCATACTGATCTTTTATGATCATATGATGAGAGACCCCATTTGATCTCTTCAATCCAATATTTTGAAGTTTTAAGTGGCGCCGTTAGGCTGCCGAATTTTTAAGTGGTTCTTCACCCTTCTCGTTTTGAAGTTCTACTTTCATGTCAATTCTTTCAAGTTACTTTTTGTTATGTTGGGGTATGATCTCTATATCTATCATACTGGAGTCTTATTTTCATATGATTAGAGACCCCATTTGATCTCTTCAATTCAGTATTTTGAAGTTTTAAGTGGCGCCGTTAGGCTGCCTAATTTTTAAGTGGTCCTTCACCATTCTCATTTTGATGTTCTACTTTCATGTCAATTCTTTCAAGTTACTTTTTGTTATGTTGGGGTATGACCTCTATATCTATCATACTGATCTTTTATGACCATGTGATGAGAGACCCCATTTTATCTCTTCAATTCAGTATTTTGAAGTTTTAAGTGACGCCGTTAGGCTGCTGAATTTTTAAGGGATTCTTTCACCCTTCTCTTTTTCAAAGTTCTACTTTCATGTCAAGTCATTCAAGTTCCTTTTTAATTATGTTGGGGCATTATCTGTATATATATCATACTTAACTCTTATGTTCACATGATGAGAGACCCTATTTGATCTTTTCAAATCATTTTTGTTGAAGTTTAAGTAACGCCGTTAGGCTGTCGAACTTTCATAAGAGAAATCTAAATTTTGTCTTCCTTCCATGTTTTTCATTTCAAATGGTATGTCCTTGAAATTTCATTACCATGATCATGTATCCTTCTTATTCTATCCATATACTGTTTTATGGGTCATTTATGAATGTTTGACCCATTTTCTCTCTCTTTTTAATGTATTCCAAAACCTCGTGACATAGCTGTTATGCTGCAAAATTTCTGTCTCAAAATGTATCTCTCTTTTTCTAAAGTTTTTTTATTAAGTGAATACTCAAAGATCTTTCTTTTGAAGGGGTATTCACATATATACCAAAATGTTCTATTTTAAATTTTGGGATTAACATACATGAGACCCACCTCCCTTTTCTGTGGGATTTAAAGTGACGTAAAGATCATGTCTTTAAAGAAGTTTTTAAAACGTTATGATTATGAAATGAACCCCATTTATTTTATGCTATATGGGTTATTTATGAAATGTTTTATGATGATGTATGTGGCTTACATGATAATAAAGGCAAAATTAAGGGTGCGCCCTGATAGCGCTCCAATGCATTGGGTAAAGACTTAATCTCTAGAGATGACCATTTTAACGACAGCTTGGTGAATAACCTTGATAATTTTTAACGACACCTTGGGGATGGACCTTGGTGAAACGAAACGATTGTCAATATTAAATGTTGCAGCCACATCTTCAAGTTATGAAAAAGTTTTATTTTTATTATGATATGCCTCATGATTTCATTTTCATGCCTTAAATTTCTTTTCATGACTTTATTGATGTATCTCAAGTTCATATGTAAAATGTTTCACTTGTTTCCCTTGCTGGGCCTTTTTCTCATCCTTTCTTTTAATGTATGTACCCAGGTTATGAGATGCAGTAATGAGCCTAGGGTGAACATGAGGAGAAGCCTTTCAAGTGTTTAAGAAGAATGTTTTTTTTGTTTCATGCTTTATGTTCCTTGTTTCCAAGACACTAAACCTTAATGATCCTCAGTTCTGTGTAGTGGAATGAACGTTATGCTATAAAAAGACGGGATGCTATACTCATCATGTCCGGTCAAGTAGTTTCATTCCATGTAACCTCTAACATAAAAAACATAACACCACCCTCCCCTGGATATCCCGGTTCTCTATGTTGCACCTAACCATGTGTCCTGAGTCTGATCGCGGGGAGGCCTCCGACATTGAGGCCCTATCAACTGACGTCTTATATCAGTGACTAAATTCCAAAATCTATTGCACCCACTACCAAAACAATCTTTCGTTCATCCCTCTGATAGATATATATCTGTCACTAGTTCCCAATATAGCACCCTGGTATAACTGGGGATGCACAAGGGTACTACGATGGTAAAAAACACTCTTCAGAGACCCTCCTCAGTCTTTTTTTCCTAGAGGTAGTTGTTGTGGATCATGTCTAGAGAGTAGGAAGTCAATTTTTTGAACCTATAGGAGTACTAATCGACCAGCATCCCTCCCTACTGATGCTCTAGATGATTTTAAATACAATCATATCATAAGGAGGGATAGTACTCCTCGTAGAACTGATGCTTCATGTCATCCAATGATAGTGTAAAATCATCATACATTTGAGTAAATAATCTCCACTAACACCTAACTATAATGTGGAAATGAATTGCTTCCAAATCCACCACATGATCTTTAGGTGTTATAAGATTACAAAAGTGGTAGACCACTGACTCTACCCAATCCCCTACTACCTGAGGATATAACTTTCTACAGAACTCCAGTGGTGTCTAGGGATGGAATTGGGGGAGTGTACTCAGACCATCCAAGTGCCCATCCTCCTTGACTTGAAATATCATGTGATCAACAAATGGAGTTTCTTTTACCTACCCACCAAGAATAAGGGTTTCACATGGTGGACCCTAAACTGAGCCTCGTCACTCATAGGGTCTTTTTCACAAACCCGAGATGGTATCCTTGATAACTATCATCGCGGAGGCGTCTAGAATGTAATGAAAGAGTACCATGGTCATATGATCATATATATATATATATGTATGTATGTATGTATGTGTTGATAACCACAATGGGTAGATGACCCAAGATATAAATTGAAAGACTCATCCCTATATGATTAATGTACAATTGATCCCTATAACAAATGTCTCATAATTCAAAGTCAACAAGTGGATAATTAGGGTCCGGGTGAATGAATACATTGACCGCCACACCATTAATGTACTCCCTGGACTAAGAGCTGCATTCGAGACATGATGAAATTGTTTTCCAAAACCCAACCAATCCTCTTAAGGGAAAATTTTTAAACAAAATCCCAAAGAATGAACATTCCCTAATACCAATTTATAAGGACCCGACCCATCTTGGGGATTGATATACATCTATCCGAAGCCTTACACAATAGCACAGGGGTGTGGTGACAAGATCTAATGGCACAAAAAACATAGGGGGGCCTTTTCCTAAGTAACTGTACACATGTACACAACCAACTCAATGAAAAAGTGCTGAGGGAAGGATGTGAAAGATGCTACACTACTGTAAATAATGCAAAAATGCATGGACCTTTATACAATACATATATAGTAATGTAGACTGATAGTAAAAGGGAAAAAATACATAATCAACCAGAAAAGTTCCATAACCTAGAATTAACTAAATAAGAATAATATTTGAGAGGGCCCCAGACTTAGATAATAATCTATGACCATCATATCCCATCCAAGAATCCATATCCCTAAGCTCCTCTAATGCCACGATCAACCAGTATGTCATCTACATATAAAATGACCAGTGAGGAAAAATCCAATGTAGGGGTGAGTATAAAAATAATAAGTTGAACACCTCAAAAAGGTTATGGGGGAGCATCAATAGATATGATGAATAGGAAAACAACTGATAAAACATGGTACAATAAATTAGTATAACTCAACCCAACAAGAGAGTGGATGTAAACTCATCCAAACACAAGGTGATCAAGACATTGAGATGGTGAGATTATAATCATGTCTTTGATATCAATAGTAGGAGAGTAGACTCATCCAATCATGAGAATCTAGACACAGAAATCATGTGGCATACCCTGCATGTCTTCACCTCACATTGAAGGAGAGTAACCAAAACCAAAGTAGTGGGTACTAAAACCGGATATATATATTCTCATTTAAAGAAACCCAAATGAGAGAGTAAGGGGATCTCTATATCATAGCATACCACATGTAGAAGAGTCTCCAACATTTCTTAGATTATCCATTAACGATTCCTAGCATCCCACACATCTAGCCTAGACACACAAGGTAAATGGAACCCATCACCCCACCTTGATACATTCCTCTTTGGGAAGAACTATCCCAACTGCATAGTTTTTATTTCATGTCACAATGACGTGTCTCATTGGGGAAAGAGTTCATATTTATCTTGAGTCTATAGGTAAATCCAACCATCTATCTTCTCTGTGATACATAGTCCAGGGATCACAAACATGAAATAGAGGACCTGAACCCTATTACATTTTGGGGAATTCACTCTAGTCATCAGGGATCCACACCCTAGTATGTTAGGGGCATCATCACCCAAAATTGAATGAGGACCCACTGGCCAGACATTCCAAAGTGTATACACTAGAGATTACTACCCATAAAGTAGTTATAGAGGACCCACAACCATGTCAATGGGGGGGGGTCAACACTCTAGTCATTAGAGATTTTGGGCCACAATACATCAGAGGGATCATAACCCATAAGTATCTTTGGAGGTCCGACACACATGCTAATGGGGGGTCAATAGTCTGGTAATTGGGGATCTGCGCCCTAGTATGCTAGGGGGATCGAAACCCAAAAAGAAGTCTATGAAAACCATCCAGATCACAACCATCATCGAGCATTGACTTAGATAATATTCATGCAAGTAACATCTTGCAACATATCTTGAAATCAACTATGGATGGAACCAACACACTCAATGTGAAAAAACATAGAATATAGGTTACTCCCTATCCAAAATCCATGTATAAATGAAGAATATATGAAAGGTAAAGGATTTATATAGTGGTACATGACGCGTATGGGGACCACATGACGTGTGATCCCACCTTGTTGCCTGTTTTCATACATAGCCAAACTCGGGTACCACTGTGAACAAGTACCCCCAAGAAATGCCAGTGTACTCTTAGAGTACATGGCACATTTGGCCAAAAGGATGATGAGTTCTCAATGCTTGTCATTGCTCTGAAGGGAAAAAACATTGTTTTACTACTATGTCTCCTCAAACAACACCAAATAATGAAATGGATCACACCATTGTGATCCTTCAGAAAACTGCACATGATTTACTATTAATTTTTCCAAAATGAATTATAAATAATAAATAAAACGTTCAACACAACACACATGAACTGGGTTCCATGGGGCCCACACTATGATTTTGATTTAAGCACCAAAAATTTGTCTATAAATTTCTGACAAAAATATATGGTCGAGATACAATTGATTTCATTTCAATTAAATGTCATACGATAGAGTTTTGATTGATATAAAAAATCATCAATAATTATAATTATATAATTAATATTTTACTTAGTCATTTACTACAACCGAGCCACAAGCCCGAATCTTTAAATTCCAAAATTGGCCTCAAAAGTTCTATCATGGTATTAGGATCATGTTACCATATACTTCACAAAAAAAGGATTCTCCATTTAAGAGATATGGTGGTTTGAACCTATATCCCGAAGAACTGACAGGCCTTCTCGGCCAGGCCTAGCTCACTCTGGCCCGACTTATTCGCTGGGGAGGTGGAGCCGCAAGGCGCCAAGCAGGTGCATGCATGAGGTATAACGTGTCTGATAGGTGGAATACCTAATATAATGGGCCAGGAAAAAGTGGTCCAGGGAGGATTGTGGCAGGAAGGGCAGAGGCGGGCCAGGATGATTGACCCAGGAGTGTCTTTTTTGATAGCTAGTTCAAACCTCCATATCTCCAAAATAAAGCATCATTTTTACATACCATATGTGGTGACATGATACTACTATTTGGACATACATTTTATGGGTAGTTTATAAATTTAAATAGTCGGGATCACAGCTCGGTTGCACGAAACACCTATGCATAATAATAATAATATTATTATTATTATTAATGATTTTTTGTATCAAAACTCTTGCTTACAAAATAGAATATATTTTCTATTAATGGAATCTCAACCCTATGTTTTAGGTGTATGTTTTAAGACCAATTTCAGGTGTTTAAATATAATTCATGGTGTGGGCCCCATGAAGACCGGTTCAGGTTTGTTCTGGGGAAATATTGTTTTTTCATCGGGTGTCTGTTTTGGAAAAATGAATAGTTGATCCTCTATGTTTTTTCGGAAGGATAAAAATGGTTTGATCCATTTGGTAATCTGGGGAAATTTTTGGAGACATGTTAGTGAAAATATGTATTTTCTTTCAAACCAATGATGAGTATCGAGCACCCATCATCCTTTTCGCCAGATGTTCCATTTACTTTAGGAGTACATTGATATACCTAGGGGTACTTGTTCACAATGGTACATGAGTATGGATAGGTACAAAGCTGGATTATGAGGTAGGATCACATGTTATGTGGGACCCATAAACACTATGCACCTCTTTATAAATCTTATACCTTTTGTATCTCCTTATTTTGGACTTTGATTTTTCATAGTGAGTAGCCTAACTTGAGTTTTTTTATGTGAAGAAAGAGATGGTTCCCTTAGTAGTAGAGTTTGAGATATGATTCCAGTTGTTCCTAGTGTGACTTCTATCCAAGGAAACAATTGATTATGGATGAACTTTTGAAGGTTATCAAAGGCTCCTTTATGGGTGTTGATCCCCCTAACATACTAGGGCACTGATCCCTAATGACCATAGTATTAAATCCCCATCAGTATGGGCATGGGTCCAATACAAATACTTATGGGTGATGACCCCCCCCCCCCCCCCCCGATGTAATGGGGCATGGATCCCTAATGACCAAAGGGTTGAACCCCTATTAGAACTGGTGTGGAACCTCTACAACTACTTAATAGGTAGTACCCTCCAGGGTATTCCCTATAGTGGGGTTGGCCAATTGGTACCCATCGAATTCTGGGAGTTGATCCCCCTACTGTATCAAGGAACATATCCTCAATAAATAAGGTGAACTACCACAAAAGTACTAGTATGAGATTCCTCTATTTTGAGTTTGTGATCCCCTGACTATGAGACACAGTGATGAGACATGGTTTGATGTATCTTTAGACTCACAAAAATGTGGGATTCTTTCCACACCGAGTCACACCCTTATGAAATGACCCAAAAATGTGTGGTAAATTTAGTTCCTCCCATAGAGGATAGTATCAAGGTGTGGTGAATGTGTTCCTTTGACTTTCATGTTTAGGGAAGATGTGTGGAATGCTGGGAATTGTTGATGGATACTCCTATAACTATAGGCGACTCTTCTTCTTGGGATAAGCTATGATATGAAGATCCCCTAACTCTCTCATTTGGGATTTTTTGACTATATATATATATATATATTGTTTTAGTACCCACTCATTGGGTTTTGGTTACTCTCATTCTAGGACAGGTTAAGACGTGCATGGTATGCAACATGTTTTTTGTATCTAGATTCTTGTGGTTGGACATGTCTACTCTCCTACTATAAGTAGAGAAGAATCGATGAGAAGTTCAAAATATCACCACTTTGAGCTCCTTGTATTTGTATGAGTTTACTTTCACTCTCTTATTGGGCTGAGTTATACTATTTTACCATACCATTCCCTACTTACTATTTCATCTTCAGTGTATCTCTTATTGCTCCACCTTCTCCTTTTTTGGGCATATTATTGAGTATTTATACTCACCCTAACATGGGATTTTCCGGTATCTGTCATGCCTTATGCAGAAAACTAAAAGGTGGATCATGACTTCAAATAAGCTTCGGGATATGGGTGCTTGGACCACGAATGGTGGTTGTAGCATAGGTTAATGGAGTGGGGCTATCTCAGTTGTTTTACTTTTTTAATTATTTCCAGGTTGTGTAACTTTTCAAGTTTGGTGTGTATTTTTTCCCTTTTAATTCAGTTTATATTACTATATATGTACTATGTAGATGTCCATTCATGTATGGTTTATGTACAAAATTTTAGAATCTTTTACTTCTTTCCCTATGAAATATTCTATTAAGTTGGTTGTGTGTGTGTACATGTACATAGAAAAAGTCCACCCTATGTTTTTTATGAATTCAGAGCTTGTTTCCACCCCATGCCCTATGGAGGAAGGCTTGAGTTAGTTGTAGATCATGTCTTAACATGGGTCGAGTCATTGTAGAAAGTAGTAGTAAGTGAGTGTGTTTGGATCAATCCATTGCTAATGGTGGATAACATGGTTTCTTGGGTGACTAGCATCGACCAATAATGGACATGATGGTGAAACTACATGGGTTCCCTTGGATATTTGGGTTTCTATATGAATGTATTGGTTATTGATCATGTGTTTCATGATGAGTGGAACCATGGGTGGTTTCTCACTTTGGTTTGGGGTATGAGAGGCCTAGTGAGGTCTCATTTGAGGTGGTGTTGTTTACCTTTGAGTGTGTTGGGATATATATGAAACGCACTAAGGTGTATCTTAGGGAACTTTATAGGAATCACTAAGATTAACCGACCATATCATACATGTAAATTACATAATTATTTATAAATATTCATTAAATTTAAAAATAAATAACTCCCTAATTTTTTTAGTGATTAGATACAATGTCATGACCCCCTCCCCACAAAGTGTACCCCACCTTGGATGGCAATGTGAGAAGAGTGATAATGACCCCCCTGTGTCCCGCCACCTGTAGGCCCCAGGTTGGAGAATATCACCTAGGGTATAGTAAACACACAAATGGGAGGCATTACCCTCTAAGAGAACACATGCAGAAGATGGAGATAAGATAGACACCAACCAACTCCAACTCAACTAGTAAGATGAAAGAAATACAAAGTACACATATGAAATATCATTTAAAACCACTACAACTGGAAGGTGGAAAATGGAAGTACCCAAAAAGGAAGTAAAACAATAGCAACCACAAGCCCGAACAACTCCTGCAACCGCAAGATAGTAGAAACAATCTTGATCTCCAACCTGTTCCAAGTGACCTAAAAAATGTTTATATATACATTGGGTGAGTATAACAGTATATTCAGTAGGATCCTCCCCAAAGCCTCTCATGAAAAAGTAAATAAATGATGCTAAAGAACAGTGAACAGAAAGTGAAACTAACTCATCACCTAAAAAGGTATACAATGTTCCTAACCTAACCATGGTTACTCTAACCAGGTAACACATACAATATTATATAATATGACAAAGAATATCAATGGTACCCTGCTACTACTTCTCCACTAGTTTTCCACATTGCCCCAACATCGCACATCCTAAGCATCTATCTCCAAAAGGATTGCTTGAAAACACTTGGTTGAAGCACCACAACATGAACCTCATGCAACAACACCACCACATCCACACAAGAAAGTAACTAGGTAGTTTCTGGGAGCCACCATATCGTGCATAACGTATATCATACATCGGTTATTATACATCAAGCCATTACAGCCCATACACAGAGTAAGGATCCTCAAGCCATCACAACCTATACACATTACACATATAGTAGTCCACTGGATACTATATCCAGAATATATGTCTGTGAATAACAACAATCCATTACAGACCTCTACACACATATATGGGGAAAAATATCCATTGTGCCTAACAGCAAAATTATCTACCAATAGAAGAGATCTGGTCCAAAGGGGGTAGTCATCCATCAATCCTCCCACCGAAATGTTGGGGAAAACACCCCCTCAGGGATTAGAATCCATGGGTTGTCAGTTTCCCTTACTGACTAGATAGAGTAGCGTATAGAAACACAAAAAGTACATAATATACTATATCTCACAACGAAACTATTGGTATAGCCTTGTCTTAGAATCTACTTGAGATAACGTTTCTTGGACTCTAGGCTTCAACTTCTAAGACTAGGTATCCTATAAGCACACAAGCATTTAAAAAGCCTTATTGCATTACTTAATTTTTTTTATTAGTTCCACATTACGTTAATTAATTTTTTAAACATTAATTAACCATTTACAATTCCACATTAAACATCATTAGCATCACACCCAAAGTCCACTGTCCCTTTAAAACGACAACCTTGTCATTATGATCCAGAAAATCCAACCCCAAGGGTTAAAATCATTTATTCAGTTATTCATTACAGAATTACCTTACAATTTCCCTAGGAATTTTAGAAAAACATTCCATGAAACTATACACATGGGGTCCCAACACATTGAGTAGATGTACTACCCGTCGAGTATTTTCCACCTATAGCAAGAGCATAGACACATCCTACCTTGAGAAGATAAACATGGAAATCACATGGCATAACCCATGCGTCATTGCCTCTTTCGTAATAAGGGTAATCAAGACAAGATTCCTTGAGAAGTGTGGAAAAGTAAAGCTAATCAACCAATAAGAATCAGCAAGAATCCAACAATCACATCCATCCAGTTCCATCATACATAGTGTCCTCCCCAACACCCACATGCATAAACTGATGGCTCTTTCCACTCTATGAGTCATCTTTTACCACAGCCAAAAGGCCTACATGACCCCACATATCCCAAAAACCATCTAGGATCACATCACAACACAAGCAATAGGAAAACAAAAATTTTAACAATTGGGCTCTTGACCCTTTAACAAAAAATAGGGTAACTCATAAAACTACATGGAGTTATCTTTTATCAATCAGCCGGTTCTTTAATCCATCTTAGATTAACTGATTATTATTCTTAGGTTTCAAATTTGGGAAACATGATCAGTAAGCTATCAAAATTAATTAAACATTATTACTACACCATTTTTATTATCATCAAATTACAACAAGAAGAACTAGATTCTTTTACGTGCCTCTTTATCTTTATCTAGACCATAATCAATTAATTTCGGATTTATATTCGTTACAAATTACAATCAAGAAAGAAATTATAAACACAACAAGAATTGATATAACACTATCTAGAAATACAAGAGGCAATAACATATGATCAATATCAATTTGTTCATCTAGTTAAAATATTTATTAGGTAAATTCCATTGTGATATAGTGGGATAAAATATGATAACAATATAGTTGCACGTAAAATAAGAGATAAGCATGGAATCCAATACCTCTAATGGTTCTTGATGTTCTTTATAAGCGAATGGTCCACACAACGCATCATGATTGCCTCCTCTCGCGACAAATACATCTACCCGAGGATGCCACAGTACGACCGTACCACGCAAAACCGAATAAAACTACATTAGAAGAATGGAGATCACATGCTATAATATGGAAAGTAGAAACATGAGAGGATGAACCCTAAAAGAACAATGATAAAACATACCTTATATTGAAGATTGATCGATACTTCTTGGTTCCATCAAAATAGAGAAGAACTAATCCGGGGAGGAAACTTTTATTATGAAACTCTTACGAGAAGACATGGGATGTTCGAGAATCTCACACCTAAGAACAAGTAGAAAGAATTAGGGAGGAATATATCCCATACCTTTAGAATAGATAATGGAGAAGTGGTTTATGATACGTTGGATTTCCCATTAAAAATAGTGCACACTAAACCACACGGTGTGACCAAGTAAAAAAACATCCCGATCCTTTGGAATAATTAATATAGGAGTTACGACATTTTATTTGGCCTTAAATTCCTTAAAACAGGCCCTTGAATGTGTTTTGCATCAAAGGAAACGTCAAAGGGAAAAACTATAGGAAGCTGGACTCTGTTCACCATACTGTTCTGAAAACAATGTATACCCTACTGGTCTCGAAACATTGTAAACCATATTGTTCGAGAAACACTGTACACCCTAAGGTCACTGATGTCACTATTCACACAAGGTAACTGATGTCACTGTTCACAGAAGGTCACTGATGTCACTGTTCACAGAAGGTCAGTGATGTTACTGTTCACAGAAGGTCGCTGAGGTCACTGTTCACAGGATGTCGCTGATGCCACTATTCATAGAAGGTTAATGATGACACTTTCTACATAAGGTTAACATTGCACTATTAATAGAAGGTTAATGATGACACTATTCAAAGAAGGATAATGATGACACTATTCACAGAAGGTCAATGATGACACTGTTCCCCTAAGGATAACATTGCACTGTTCATATAAGGTTAATGATGGAACTATTCATAGAAGGTCAACGATGACATTGTTCACCAATGGTTAACGTTGCACTATTCACAGAATGTTAATGATGACACTATTCATAGTTGGTCAATGATGGCACTGTTCATGTACCAACCCCAAAACCCAGGGTGCCTCATGAGACATGATATACTTAGCATTTCATTACAACATTTACAAAAAAAATATATCATGTCCCATGACTACAGAAGATCGTGAGGCTCAGGATTCTGGGAAACCAGCTGCTCTGATAAACTTCATTAGTACATTCCACGCCTGAAAAATTTTAAACAAAACGTAGGGTGAGCAAAAATGCCCAGTAAGGGGTTTTAAAAACATTTTAAGAAAATCCTTTCTCAAAGAAGACCTTTTTGAAGAAAATAAAACACTTTGATAAAACTAAAACATTATCTTTTCATAAAACATGAGATCCATTTTTCTTTGAAAACCACTTTCACAAAGAAACATGTACTTGAAATGAGCTTTAATATAAACATGACCAGAGTGCGCAATATAAGAAGAATAAATAATGCATAATGTTAAAAACAAAGTTACTTTACTTCTAAAAGAATTCTATGACTAAGCAGGGAAGACATGCATATCATGGTTCATGAGTAAAATGTAGATCATCTAACAGTTTACCATATGAAAACAGTTCTTGTTGCATAAAGTACATTTTCATGATCTTGGCAGCATTCAACTAGGGGTTGTCCTGTTAGTTAAACTAACCCCTGGTTGACCTTTATCATTACATACAGAGGGGATGCATAATAATGGACTTTGTCAAGACCTCGCGTCATGACCATAAAACATAACTTTAGTACGAGTCAAGGCCAAACGCCAATCCCGTTTCCCATGGTAGCACGAGCCAAGGCTATTCGCCAAGACCATTGCACATGATAGCACGAGCCAAGGCTATTCGCCAAGACCGTTGCACATGATACCACGAGCCAAGGCTATTCGCCAAGACCGTTGCACATAACCTCTCATGAGACTCATGCTTTACCCAATGCATTGGAGCGCTGTATAATTCCGGGCGCACCCGTCCATAAACATTTAAGTCCTATACACCCATCTCATATCTTGACATGGTCATTCATTCATGGGGTTCCATACATTCATAATTAAACCCCATTCTCACATACATATTCATAACATGTGAACAGTTCTATCATTAAAAACATTATGACATGCATGCTAAAGCTTCGTGCATATAAGAAGTTAACATCTGAAATCTTGGGTTTTAAGAAAAAGGGGTATAACACTTTAACATTCCATACATCATGATATTCAATTAAAGCATGGTCGTTCAGATATGATGATAATAGGATGTCATGGGTGTTTTATACAGGCAGTTGAAGTTACAATGTGCATATTCAAGTCCACCTTTGGGAAAAACATATGTATATAATTGTGCAAGTCCTTTTGATAAACTTCATCATGCTATAAAGTAATAAATTACAAAACATGGGAACCAAATTCATATTAATGTAAATGGGACTCAGTGTTTCAGTTAATTAAATAATACTCAATTCATACATTACCTAATTCACAAGCTCTGGACTAGAATTGTTTCAGTCGTACTCATATTTATGTGTCAAAGTGTAAACTAAGTCTTAATACTTATTAATTAAAAAGGGTTTTGCGAAAATTGAACTTATAAATACACATTCACCTGAACACATGTAAAATTTTAAGTGGTTCACGCCACACATTTTCACAAAAACTCATGCAATGTCAAAAACGCTGATAAATGCAATTTTCCATTGGAAGAACTATCTTCATAATGTAAACCTAAAATATACATATATCTAAATTTATATATATATGTATATTGACATCGTTCTAAGGACAACAATAATAATCTTTAAGGGTATCCTAATTTTTTTTAACAAAACATCATGTAAAGCCAAGATGAGTTAGGGGATAATGACAATACTCTTGTATCATATATTAAGAAATTATATGAACGTATTTAAATATAGGCGTTCATATATTGGTTATATATACATACATAAGAATATATATATGTATATGTATATATAAGTGTATAAGATACTTTAACCCCCAAAAAACGAAGTGAAAAGATGAAATCTTTTTCCTTCCCCAAGGAAGTTAGTAGACACGGGGAGGGCCTCATACATGGATCATGATATATGCAAGCCCCATAAACATGCATAAGTTTATTTATATAATCATATATGTATATATATATATATAAACTCAAACCGGGAAAAAAAGAACCATAGCAAGGAAAACAAGAAGATCCATTACAGCTTGGGGAGGAGGAGAGGAGATGCGGCAAGGGGTCAAGGGAAAACTAGGTTTACAAACCAGAAAATATATATATCTATATAACATATATATTTACAAACCGAAGCTTAAGAAAACACAAAAAAAAAGAAACTACAGAACTTGACCCTTACCTATTCGTCGAGGAGGAGGAGAGAATATGGAGTAGCGATGAGGTCCAGATTCAGAGAGATCAAGGGAGTCGGGTGCGCAACCTCCAACCTTCGGTGCAACATGGAGTTAAAAAAAGGAGAAGAATAAGACTCTGCAACCGGGGAGACGTTGAGGGAACTGAGGTTGGGCATTAAAGTGGCGGCGCCGTCGTTGTGGAAAGAAGGGTGCCCGTTGTCGGTTTAGGCGGAGAAAAAAAAAAGAAAAGAAGCCTCATCCCACTGGTTCGGCACGAGCGCGAGGTAGAAGAGGCTAGGGGGAAGTGAGAAAGACGTGAAATCAACGGACGGTCCAGATTGAAAGGGATAGAATCGGACGGCCAAGACACGATGTGGTATTAAAAGAAATGGAAGGCTGCGATTGGAGGGGTGAGATCGGACGGTCCGCGATGCATGCGGTGATTTTAAAAAAAACGGCTTTGGTTTTATCGTTTTAACATAATACATATATATATATATTAATATATATAAATTTTCAACGTTTTCACCATATAAAAACTGTTGTTTTATTAATTTATTAAAACTATTATAAAAATCATTATTATAACCTTATTAATAAACTAATATTATCCTAAGTCAAGGGTTATTAAAACACCTATATATTAAACTATTAATCCCCCATTTAAAACATAAATTATATATATATTTTTTTTCATTTTCTTCTATTTCCTTTATCAAAACATATAAATACACATATATAAATTTTATACCTAAAAAATGTGAATTCAAGTATAATAAAATACATACTTATGATTTCATAAATCATAAACTAAAAATAATAATTACATTCGTTTTATTTTGAAACAAAGAGAAAAAGTGTTTAATATTAATAAGTTAATATCTAAATACGTAGAATGTCAAAATTAAAGCAAAAAAATTATTAGATTTTAATAAGAACATAATTGTGTAGTTTTATTATTTATTATTATTATATAAATAAAGTCATAAATTAATTTTTTAAATGGGTAAATATACGTCATTTACAATTTTATGAGAAGCTAACCATAAATATAATTTATAAAAACATTAGTTTTATTGATAATTTTATAACAATTTAACTTTAATCAAATTTTATGCTAATAAACCAAAACCATATATATATATAAATATATATATATAATTACAACTATATATATAAAAGGAAATACATATCACTTATCAATTATTTCAAAACCATACTTAATAAGTCTTAACACATCAACAAAAACTGAATTTAAACATTATCTGGATAACGGTCAAAAACAAAACATTGGATACTTTGGGAAAACAATGGTCGAAAATATAGCCGTTTGAGGCCCAACGGTCATATTAAGGTGCTTATAAAAAGAAAGGTTTGGTCTCGGGTGTCCCTTACCCCAAGTGACCGAAGGAGAAAGGAAGATGGTTCACGTGATCCCCTTGGTGCTGAGTACGGTCGCGGTGGCTTCAGCCAACCTCATGTTTCTTATGATGGATGCTCGAAATCCCTACCGCATTCTCGGGCTCTTAGTAGTTTTAAGCAGTCTTCCCATTATTGTAATCGGGTTCTTGGTTGGAATATTTGGTTAGTGAGCTTTTCTTGTAACCCGAAAATTGTAAGACCCTTCAGTGTTGGGTTCATAAATAAAAGTTACGTGTTTTTATATTTTGCAATCTGATTGTTTTAAATAGAGAACTTCAAAAGCACAAAACGCCCAATTTTCATTTATGAGGTTTGAAAACTTCGGGGGGTTACATTATCTCCCCCTTCAAATAATTGTGTCCCCGCAATTCTATCATAATAAATAAAAAAAAGCGAGAAACTGAAACTCCAAATGTAACACTCTACCGAAACAGTGGATCTGGCTCGGTAAACGGGACACCAAAGTTGGCACACAGCTCTTCAGTTTCCCTAGTCCAGATGCATCTCGAACAGTGCTCCTTGAACTCCTGGTCGTGTGTACTGCACACGGGCTTCCAAAGGGAGGCTCGTGCAATGCAATGCTCGGATATGTCCGAGTAGATAAACTCCTTGATGACTCTTCTGGCCACATCCTGCTCGAGGTAGTCGAGAGGGATGATGCGGTTGAGGAGACTGATGTTCAGGACTTGGAACATATAAGATGCACTGAGCTAGCCATCCTGGGCGGCCACGAGGAAACACGATCTGGTAGAAAAGTTTTGTGCCAGAGTGAAACATTGGAACATGCCCTCAAAGTACATTCCCCTTCGCCTATAGCAGGGGATTTGAGCTGCAGCGATGAGATGAAAGATGCGATTATTCTCTCGACATAGCTGAAGAATCTCTGGACCGTTTGCTAAATTGAGCAAACGCTGGCAGGACCCTTGCAGGTGGAGAAATGATGGGTAATCCACCATTCATGCCTTGATCAAGATGACTTCTACTAGCTCATCGGGTAGGGATGAGATGTTCGTTTGTCCAGCCATCCGAAAACAAACATCGAGGGGAAAATCTTAACAACATAGATACGGTGAAGACATGAAAAGAAACAAGAAACTTCCATTTATGAAAAAGATTACACGGCAAAGTCTGAGTTCACAAGACGTACGCCACAAAGAGTGGAAAAACTTCCTAACTCTTCAAACCACACAGAGGATGAACATACAGGACTAAACTCATGGGAACATTTATAATGCCTCCTGAGTTTAGCGTGAGGGGTGTGGAGTAGGGAAACATCGGTGTACACTTCTTGCCTAAGAGACACACGAGTGGACTCATTTTCCAACGCTCCAAAGTCCATTAACTGGCCCCAGAAGCCGTAGTGCAGGACTTGGCACAGATAAGCCGCTCAGAGATCTCCAGCAGCAGCAGCTTCTTGAAAAGGGTTATCAAGCATTGTGCCAAATTCCTCTCCAGTTGTGAACACTCGGAAGAGTCCTTCGTGATACCTTCCCCGACGTGCGTACGAGGGAAACTGGGTCATCATCATTAGGAGATAATCCATCCCCATTCCCCGGTGGAGACTAAGCACCCTAGATGAGTTTGACACATCGTACAAGTGCTTACATGTCATGCGAATTTGGGCATAATTCAGAAAGTTTTCACGGGTAGCTAGAGATATAATGTTCTCTGGAGCCTCAGTGGGGAGTGACAAAAGGTCGGTAGGTGCATCCGCCATCTGAAAGTTATAACATTTTTACTTAGTTAGTCTTAGCAATATATTTATATCACCTGGTTTTCTAGAGTTGCCTGATCCTACCCTCTGATACCAACTGTAGCAACCCCAAAACCCAGGGTGCCTCATGAGACATGATATACTTAGCATTTCATTACAACATTTACAAAAAAATTATATCATGTCCCATGACTACAGAAGATCGCGAGGCTCAGGATTCTGGGAAACCAACTGCTCTGATAAACTTCATTAGTACATTCCATGCCTGAAAAATTTTAAACAAAACGTAGGGTGAGCAAAAATGCCCAGTAAGGGGTTTTAAAAACATTTTAAGAAATTCCTTTCTCAAAGAAGACCTTTTTGAAGAAAATAAAACACTTTCATAAAACTAAAACATTATCTTTTCATAAAACATGAGATCCATTTTTCATTGAAAACCACTTGCACAAAGAAACACGTACTTGAAATGAGCTTTTATATAAACATGATCAGAGTGTGCAATATAAGAAGAATAAATAATGCATAATGTTAAAAACAAAGTTACTTTACTTCTAAAAGAATTCTATGACTAAGCAGGGAAGACATGCATATCATGGTTCATGAGTAAAATGAATATCATCTAACAGTTTACCATATGAAAACAGTTCTTGCTGCATAATGTACATTTTCATGATCTTGGGAGCTTTCAACAAGGGGTTGTCCTGTTAGTTAAACTAACCCCTGGTTGACCTTTATCATTACATGCAGAGGGGATGCATAATACTGGACTTAGTCAAGACCTCGCGTCATGACCTTAAAACATAACTTTAGTACGGGTCAAGGCCAAACGCCAATCCCGTTTCCCATGGTAGCACGAGCCAAGGCTATTCGCCAAGACCGTTGCACATGATAGCACGAGCCAAGGCTATTCGCCAAGACCGTTGCACATGATAGCACGAGCCAAGGCTATTCGCCCAAACCGTTTCACATAACGTCTCATGAGACTCTTACTTTACCCAATGCATTGGAGCGCTGTATAATTCTGGGCGCACCCGTCCATAAACATTTAAGTCCTATACACCCCTCTCATATCATGACATGGTCATTCATTCATGGGGTTCCATACATTCATAATTAAACCCCATTCTCACATACATATTCATAACATGTGAACATTTCTATCATTAAAAACATTATGACATGCATGCTAAAGCTTCGTGCATATAAGAAGTTAACATCTGAAATCTTGGGTTTTAAGAAAAAGGGGCATAACACTTTAACATTCCATGCATCATGATATTCAATTAAAGCATGGTCGTTTAGATATGATGATAATAGGATGTCATGGGTGTTTTATACAGGCAGTTGAAGTTACAATGTGCATATTCAAGTCCACCTTTGGGAAAAACATATGTATATAATTGTGCAAGTCCTTTTGATAAACTTCATCATGCTATAAAGTAATAAATTAAAAATCATGGGAACCAAATTCATATTAATGTAAATGGGACTCAGTGTTTCAGTTAATTAAATAATACTCAATTCATACATTACCTGATTCACAAGCTCTGGACTAGAATTGTTTCAGTCGTACTCATATTTATGTGTCAAAGTGTAAACTAAGTCTTAATACTTATTAATTAAAAAGGTTTTTGTGAAAATTGAACTTATAAATACACATTCACCTGAACACATGTAAAATTTTAAGTGGTACACACCACACATTTTCACAAAAACGCATGCATTGTCAAAAATGCTGATAAATGCAATTTTCCATTGGAAGAACTATCTTGATAAAGTAAACCTCAAATATACATATATCTAAATTTATATATATATGTATATTGACATCGTTCTAAGGACAATAATAATAATATTTAAGGGTACCCTATTTTTTTTAACAAAACATCATGTAAAGCCAAGATGAGTTAGGGCATAATGACCATACTCTTGTATCATATATTAAAAAATTATTTAAACGTAGTTAAATAGAGGTGTGCATATATTGGTTATATATACATACATAAGCATATATATATATATGTATATGTATATATAAGTGTATAAGATACTTTATCCCAAAAAAAAACGAAGTGAAAAGATGAAATCTTTTTCCTTCCCCAAAAAAGTTAGTAGACACGGGGAGGGCCTCATACATGGATCATGATATATGCAAGCCCCATACACATGCATAACTTTATTTATATAAGCATATATGTATATATATATATAAACTCAAATTGGGAAAAAAAAGAACCATAGCAAGGAAAACAAGAAGATCCTTTACAGCTTGGGGAGGAGGAGAGGAGATGCGGCAAGGGGTCAAGGGAAAACTAAGTTTACAAACCAGAAAATATATATATCTATATAACATATATATTTACAAACCGAAGCTTAAGAAAACACAAAAAAAAAGAAACTACAGAACTTGACCCTTACCTATTCGACGAGGAGAAGGAGAGAAGATGGAGTAGCGATGAGGTCCAGATCCGGAGAGATCAAGGGAGTCGGGTGCGCAACCTCCAAACTTATGTGCAACATGGAGTTAAAAAAAAGGAGAAGAAGAAGACTCTGCAACCGGGGAGACGTTGAGGGAACTGAGGATGGGAATTAAAGTGGCAGCGCCGTCGTTGTGGAAAGAAGGGTGCCCGTTGTCGGATTAGGCGGAGAAAAAAAAAGAAAAGAAGCATCATCCCACTGGTTCGGCACGAGCGCGAGGAAGAAGAGGCTGGGGGGAAGAGAGAAAGACGTGAAATCAACGGACGATCTAGATTGAAAGGGATAGAATCGGACGGCCAAGACATGACGTGGTATTAAAAGAAATGGAAGGCTGCGATTGGAGGGGTGAGATCGGACGGTCCGCGATGCATGCGGTGATTTTAAAAAAAACGGCTTTGGTTTTATCGTTTTAACATAATACATATATATATAAATATATATAAATTTTCAACGTTTTCACCATATAAAAACTGTTGTTTTAATAATTTATTAAAACTATTATAAAAAACATTATTATAACCTTATTAATAAACTAATATTATCCTAAGTCAAGGGTTATTAAAACACCTATGTATTAAACTATTAATCCCCCATTTAAAACATAAATTATATATATTTTTTTATTTTCTTCTATTTCCTTTATCAAAACATATAAATACACATATATAAATTTTATACCTAAGAAAAAGTGAATTCAAGTATAATAAAATACATACTTATGATTTCATAAATCTTAAACTAAAAAATAATAATTACATTCGGATTATTTTGAAACAAAAAGAAAAAGTGTTTAATATTAATAAGTTAATATCTAAATACGTAGAATGTCAAAATTAAAGCAACAAAATTATTAGATTTTAATAAGAACATAAGTGTGTAGTTTTATTTATTTATTATTATTATATAAATAAAGTCATAAATTAATTTTGTAAATGGGTAAATATACGTCATTTACAATTTTATGAGAAGCTAACCGTAAATATAATTTATAAAAACATTAGTTTTATTGATAATTTTATAACAATTTAACTTTAATCAAATTTTATGCTAATAAACCAAAACCATATATATATATAAATATATATATATACTTACAACTATATATATAAAAGGAAATACATATCACGTATCAATTATTTCAAAACCATACATAATAAGTCTTAACACATCGACAAAAACTGAATTTTAACATTATCTGGATAACGGTCAAAAACAAAACATTGGATACTTTGGGAAAACAACGGTCAAAAATATAGTTGTTTGAGGCCCAATGGTCATATTAAGGTGCTTATAAAAAGAAATGTTTGGTCTCGGGTGTCCCTTACCCCAAGTGACCGAAGGAGAAAGGAAGATGGTTCGCGTGATCCCCTTGGTGCTGAGTACGGTCGCGGTGGCTTCGGCCATCCTCATGTTTCTTATGATGTATGCTCGAAATCCCTACCGCATTCTCGGGCTCTTAGTAGTTTTAAGCAGTCTTCCCATTATTGTAATCGGGTTCTTGGTTGGAATATTTGGTTAGTGAGCTTTTCTTGTATCCCGAAAATTGTAAGACCCTTCAGTGTTGGGTTCATAAATAAAAGTTACATGTTTTTATATTTTACAATCTGATTGTTTTAAAGAGAGAACTTCAAAAGCACAAAAAACCCAATTTTCATTTATGAGGTTTGAAAACTTCGGGGTGTTACAGTTCACCTAAGGTTAACGTTTCACTGTTCATAGAAGATTAATGATGACACTTTTTAAAGATGTTTAATGATGACATTGTTCACCCAAGGTTAACGTTGCACTGGTCAAAGAAGGTTAATGATGACATTGTTCACAGAAGGCCTATGATGACACGGTTCACCTAAGGTTAATGTTGCAATGCTCACAGAAGGTTAATGATGACACTGTTCACAGAAAGTCAATGATGACACTGTTCACCTAAGGTTACCTTTTCATTGTTCACTGAAGGTTAATGATGACACTGTTAATAGAAGTTCAATGATGACATTGTTCACCTAAGGTTAAAGTTGCACTGATCACATAAGGTTAATGATGACATTGTTCATAGAAGGTCAATGATGACACTGTTCATCTAAGGTTATAGTTTCACTATTCACAGAAGGTTATTGATGACACTGTTCAGAGAAGGTCAATGATGGCACTATTCACCTAAGGTTACAGTTGTACTATTCACATAAGGTTACCATTTCACTGTTCTCAACTGTCTACCATTGGAACTGTTAACCGAACCAGAAAATTAAAAATGTTTTGGGCATAATTCACCATGACCTCCTGAATCACCTCATACCCCAGATTTTCGCCAAGGAATGAACCAAAGAGTTCTGGGTCATTACATCAGATACCTCTCAAAACATTCTTATCTTTGAGAATTCAAAACCCACCTAAAGGGAAACTGAAATGGGGTCTGAACAACCACCAATCCAGATACCTCTCAAAAGAGATAAATCCCTAAGAAGCAACAAAATAAAACCATATTATTAACATGAAAGGTGGGACATCATTACATGGAAAGAGTTAAACATAAAAAAAATCTGGGTACTGAGCATGTATCTGTGACTCACGTTCCCAGGTACTGTCCTCCATGCCACCATGTCACCATAGGGCACGAACCAATGGGATAGAACACCCACGCAACACCTTCTATTTACGGTCTTGTATCTACATAGGTAGCTCCTCAAAGCTTGCATCATCATCAACATCGTTCTCTCCCAAATCGATGACATGAGAGTCATCATGAAGATAACTATGGAGTTATGATACATGGAAAACATCATGTATCTGACTCATCTACGTGGGAAGTGCTACTCAATACTCCACAACTCCAACATGAGATAACACCTCAAAAGGCCCTATAAACCAGGGAGAATGCTTACTCCCATGAAAAAACCTTCTCTTCCCACGACAGCGAGTCACCTTCAGAGACATGTGATCCCCAACATAAAACTCTAAGGGTCTCCTCCAATGATCGACATATGATTTCTGACGATCTTTCACCATCTTTATCCTCTCATGAATTACCTGAACCATCTATGTTGTATTTTGTACTAGTTCCGGCGTGAGAATTGCTTACTATCTGACCCCAGTCAAATACAATAGATAACGGAAAGGCCGACCATACTAGGATTCAAACTGTGCCATACCGATATTGGAGTGATAACTATTTTTGTAATTGAACTCCACCAAGTGTGTGTGATTCATCCACAAACCTCCAAAATCTAGGAAACCATAGCATAAAATTTCTGTAAGAGTCTGGATGGATCGCTTTGTCTGACCATCTATTTGAGGCAGAAAAGCAGTGCAAAGGCATAGATGAGAACCGAAAGCTTTTTTGAGACCTCTCCACGCCATGGAGGTAAAACGAGGATCATGATGAAAAATGATCTTCCTAGGGACTTCATGAAGTCTCACCACATCATCTAGATACTTCCTTGACAAAACATACACTGATATCGACTCCTTGATTGATATAAAGTTGGTAGATTTGGTTATGCGATCCACTACCACCCAAATAGAATCATGACCTCCCGAAGCTCGAGGTATACCAGTAACAAAGTCCATTGAGATGTCCTCCCACTCTCACGGATGATTATCTATTGGCTTGAGCAGACCACCAGGAACATGGTGTTCAGTCTTCACCTTCTGGTAGCACAAACATCAAGACACAAACTCTACAACCACACGCTTCAGCCCAGACCACCAAAACTCTCTACTCAAGGCTCGATAAATCTTTGTCACACCAGGATTCATTGATAAAGTCATACTATTAAATTCCCTATGAACCATCTCACACATCATCAAAGGAATAAAAAACCTTTTGTGATATAACACTCTGTGTTGTTCATCCTCCGACTAACCATTAGGGGAATCGTCACAAACAACTAGGTCTCTCAAGAACACCACCTTAAGATCTCCCAACTGGGACTCTTCCACCTTCTACACCTGATATGACTGTAACGTCATCTGAAAAAGACATCCTCTACCCCCAACTTCTACACTATCAAGATGTAATGCTAACAGTTCTTCCATTACTCTCTAGGAATCACAGTATTCATGCACAATATCACTACGTCACTTTATACTTAGCGCATCAGCTACAACATTCCAATTTCTAGGTGTATATGATATCTCAAAGTCATATACCTGTAAGAACACCATCCACCTACATTGTTGTAAGTTCAATTCAGGTTGGGAGAAAACATACCTCAAACTATTATGATCATTGAAAACAAAAAATTTCTCACCAATGAGGTAATGTCTCCCCAACATTATAGAAAACACCACAACTTCCAAATCAAGATCACGAGTGGAATAATTACGCTCATGGGGAAGAAACTGGTGAGACCCATAAGAAATAACTGATCCTTGCTACATCAGAACTGAACTTTTCCCCAGATGTGAAGCATCGCAGAAAACAACAAACTGAACTCCCTCACCTGGATGACAAAGAACTAGATCACTAAATAACTTCTCTTTTAGATTCCCGAAAGCTGCTTGACACTGATCTGTCTATATGAACTCCTAACTATTCATGGTCAAAGATGTCATAGGAGTCTCAAATCATCAAAAATTGACTATGAATCTCTTGTAGTAGCCTGAGAGACCATGGAAACATCGCACCTATGATACTTTCTTGGGGGCTTCCCAAGACATAACTGCTTCTATCTTCGATGGATCCATAACTTATCCCTGCTAAGACAAAAAATTCTCCAAGAAACGAACTTCTCGAGCCCAGAACACACACTTAAATAACTTTCAAAATTGCTGATGTTGATGATGAACTCCGAAAATGGCGTGTATATGCTTTGCGTGCTCCTCTTTAGACGTGGAGTATACAAGGATGTCATCAATGAAAACCACAATGAACTTGTCTAAGAACTCACGAAACACAACATTCATCAATCCCATGAACACAGCTAAAGAATTCATCATGATGAATAGTATTACAATGAACTCATAATTCCCATGACGCCAACAGAAATCACTCTTCAGGATATCCTCATCCTTCACACGAATCTGATGATATCCTGGCCGCAAGTTGATCTTTGAGAACCAACATGCACCCTTCATTTTATCGAATAAATTATCAATCCACGGAAGATGATAGAGATTATTTATGGTCACTTTTTTTAAGCGATGATAATCGACACAAAACTGGAAACTGCCATCAGCCTTCTTCATGAACAAAACTGGTACACCCCACGGTGACACACTTGGACGAACAAAACCGAAGTGTAAGAAACCATCAATCTGTATACGTAGCTATCGTAACTCAAAAGGACCCATCCCATATAGATACATTGAGATAGGATACCCTCTTAGTTGTATCTCTATCCCAAACTCGATCTCTCGTCGAGGGGGTAATGCTTCAACCTCTTCTGGAAATACATCATGGTACTATTCTATGTCCCTAGAAATCTCCAACTACTGAACCTATGAAGAAATCAACATCATATCATCCATCATGGATGAAAAGGACAGAACATGCCTATGACCCATCCATGGATCTCACTCACCAACAAACACCACCGACTCACCATCTGCACCAAAGAAATTGACCTTATTCCAGGATCAATCCATGATATCCCGCACAGAATACAAACAATCCATGCCGAGAATGACATCATATGGTTGTATTCATAAACATAAGAAATCATAACAAGAGCAGTGCTACCCCAATACTAGCTCACAGTCTCTACATACTTCAAACAAGTCAGCTCAACCTCCAACTGGCATAGTCAACGCCAAGGGCACTGGATTCCTCTCTAACACAAGTCCCAAAACAGGGACAAGGATAGGTGATATGAAAAAGTGTGTCACTCCTAAATCAAATAATGCATACTCCATGGTAGAAAACAAAAAACGGTACCTCGAATGATGTCCGGCTCACCTGGAGCTAGCAACGCTAGAGCATGAAGCTGACTACGACCTCCTCCACGACCTCTCTGACCCTGATGACGACCACCACCAAGGTCTCGATCTTCTCTATGAGGATGTGGAGCATCAAGGGGTTGTCCTCTGCCCGCCCCATCTACCCCCTTGTGATCTAAAGATTGTGCAACCTGCTACTACTGCCTCGACTAGAAGTACCTCAACGGAGGAACCTGGAGAGGAGCACCTGGTGCACAATGAATTCTTTGTAAGGGCAGGCACTCCCGCTGTAGATGACCTCTACCACCACAATAAATAAAGCACCTGATCCCTTGGCATAGGCCTGATAGTTGATGACTCTGGAGAAATGAGATATAAAAGATTGGGACCTACCCCCGGTCGAACAGAAACTATTCTGCCCTAAAAAATGGGAACCATGGACCACAGCTCTACTTCGTGAGGAATCATGACGATTACCCTCTCGTGATGACGTGGTCATAGCCAAAGTCCACTCGACAACCTCTACCCTCTCCATCACATCATGATATGTCTTCAGCATAAATGGGGTGACCTGGCGCTGGATCTCTAGATGCAAAGCCTCTTCAAAATTCATTTCCCTGGCCTCTTCATCTGGCATCATGTTAGAAGCATATTGTAAAAGGTTCCTAAAATGGATTCCAAAATCTCGAACACTGGAGCTCCCCAGGCGAACGGTAAGAAGATCCTGGTGACTGAATGCCTTCACAATCAAAGAACGAAACATGATTATAATCTTGTCTCGGAACTCATCCCATGAGATCACTGACTCCTCGAAATCCCTGAGGAACAAGAACCACCACTACCTCGCTTCTCCATGCAGCATTGTTACAACCAAGGAAACCTAGTGCTCCTTTCATGAACGGATCGAATAGAAGCCTATCTTAACCTTCTCCAACCAGTCTTTCATGAGTGCATCAGAAACGGAGCCCCCGTACTTATGTAGACTATGGCGCTGGAACTCTTGGAGTCTCTTTTTCTAAGTGTCATCATCATCAACCACTACCTTGCGGTGATCTTTTGGAACAACCTACTGGACATCTTCTGCACAAACCTAACAAGAAAGACGACTTGAAGCCATACCGGAAAATAAAAAACCGTTAGTGCTCCTAAATCTAGAATATAAAAGACACAACATTAATTAATTAATTGTTTTATTTCAATGATTTTATGTTATCTTATCTCAAGGTCTACCCATTCAAACAGAGGAACAAAAAAATGATGCATGATCCATTCCTATCTCTCTACCCTGAAACTAGTTTCACCTTGTTTAGTAGCCATTGTAAACTTAAAGGCCTATACATCAGATCATAGGGGGCCCTAAACACCTATTTCTTAGCTGATATCTAGTGTTTACATCACTTTTTAAACATGACAGACATTTTTTCCCTACCATCCTGTGAAACCTCACCTCTACCGAACTACAAAATCCATAATATCCCTCAACCAGACCTCTGATACCACTCTGTCATGACCCCCTCCCCACAATGTGTACCCCTCCTAGGCCGGCAATATGAGAAGGGAGATAATGAACCCCGACTCCCGCCTCTAGAAGGCCCTGGGTTGGAGACTAGCACCGAGGGTATAGTAAACACTAAATTGGGAGGCATTACCCTCTAAGAGAACACATGCTGAAGATAGAGATATGATAGATCCCTATAAAATCCAACACAACTAGTAAGATGAATGAAATCCCAATTACACATATGAAATTTCAAGTAAAACCACTAAAAATGGAAGGGGGAGAAACTGAAAGTACCCAAAAAGGAAGTAAAATAGTAGCAACTCTAAGCCCGAACAACTCCTGCAACCACAAGCTAGTAGAAACAAGCTTGATCTCTAACCTTCCCCAAGTGACCTGAAAAACAATTTATATATACATAGGGTGAGTATAATAGTATACTCAGTAGGATCCTCCCAAAATTCTCCAATGAAAAAGTAAAGAAAGCATGCTAAAGAACAGCGAACAATAAGTGAAACTAACTCATCCCCTAAAAAGGTATACTATGTTCCCAACCTCACCATGGATAATCTCAAAAAGTAATGCATACAATAGTATATAATATAACAAAGAATATCAAGGGTAACCCACTACTACATCCCCACTGGTTTTCCACTTTTCCCCAACATCGCACGTCCAAAGAATCTATCTCCAAAAAGGATTTCCCGTAGACACCTGGGCGAATCACCACAACATGCACCTCATGCAACAAAACCTCCACATCCAAATAAGAAGTAACCAGGTAGTTTCTAGGAGCCACTACAGCTTCCATAATGTGTACCATATGTCGTGTATTATACTTTAAGACATTAACGCCCTTACACTAAGTAAGGATCCTCAATCCATCATATCCTATACACATTACACCTATAATAGTCCATAGGATACTATATCCAGAATATATGTGTATGAATAACCAAAATCCATTACAGACCTCTAAACACATATATGGGGTGAAATAACCATTGTGCCTACGAGCAAAATTAGCTACCAAGAGAAGAGAGCGAGGCCAAAGGGGGTAGTCAGCCATCCATCCTACCACCGGAATGTTGGGGAAAACACCCACTAGGGCTCAGAATCCCTTGGGTGTTAGTTGCCCTTACTGACATGGTGGATTAGCGTATAGAAACACAAAAACTACAAAATATACTATATATCACAACCACACTATGAGAATATCCTAGTCTTAGAATCAACTGCAGCAAACGTCTCTCGGACTCTGGGCTGCCACTTCTAAGACTAGGTTTCCTATAAGCACACAACCATTTAAAAAGAATTATTTCTTTACTTCATTCCATTTTTATCGTTTCCACTCATGTTAATTAGTTCTTTAAACATTAATTAACCATTTAAAATTCCAAATTAAAATTTATTAGCATCACACTCAAATTCCACAATCCCTTTAAAATTACAACCTCATCAATATGTTCCAGTAACTCCAACCCCAATGGTTAACATCATTTATTCAATTATTCATTACATAATTACATTCCCTTATCCCCATGAATCGTGAAAAACATTCTATGCTACTAAACACAAGGGGGAACAAAACAGTTAGTAGATGTACTATCCGTCGAGTCTTCGCCGCCTATAGAAAGAGCGTAGACCCATCCTTCTTTGAGAAGATAAAATCAGAATGCACGTGGCATACTCCGCACGTGATTGACTCTTTCGAAATAAGGGTAAGAAATACCAAATACCTTAAGCAGTGGGGAAAATTAAAGCATATAATCAACCAATAAGAACCATCATGCATCCAAAAATCACATCCATCCCATTCCATCATCCCTAGTGTCCACCCCTACACTATGCATAAACCGATGAATCTTGCCACTCTAGGCGTCATATACTACCACAACCAAAAGGCCTCCATGACCCCCACATATCACAAAATCCATCCAGACTCTCATCAGAGCACAAGCAGCAGGAAAACCAACATTTTAACAATTGAGATATTTTCCCTTTAACAAACTATAGGGTAACTGAGAACCCTACTAGTAGTTATATTTTATCAATCAACCATTTCTTCAATCCCTCTTATATTATCCAATTATTATTATTAGGTTCCAAATATGGGAAAACTGATTAGTAAGCTATCAAAATTAATTAAACATGCTTAATGCACCATTTTGATTAACATCAAATTACCACAATAAGAACCAGATTCATTCACATTCCTCTTTTTCTTCTGCCAAACCATTATCAATTTATTCTGGCAATACATTCTTTACCAATTTCCATGAAGAATAAAATGCTAAACACAGTAAGCATTGATATCACACTCTCTTGAAAAACCAGAGGCAATAACATAAGATCAATATCAATTTGTTTAACCAGTTAAAATATTTATTAGGTCAATTACATTGGGATATAGTGGGATAAAAATATCTAACAATAATGTTTTACGTAAAATAAGAGAGAAGAAATGAATCCTGTACTTCAAATGGTTCTTGACATTCTTTATATGAGAATGGTCCAAACAACGGATCACGATCACCTCCTCTTGCGACAACTGCATCCACTCGAGGATGCCATGGTATGAATCTACCAACCGAAACCCAAGAAAACTCTATTAGAAGCATGGAGATCACATGAAATAGTATGGAAAAAAGAAATAGGAAAAGATGAAGCACAAAAGAATTACAGTAAAACATACCTTATATCAAAGTTTGATTGATACTGCTTGGTTGCATCAAAACAGAGCAAAACCAATCTGAGGAGGAAATTTCGACTACAAAACTCCAATGATAAGGAATGGGATGTTCGAGTGACTCACACCCGAGATTAAGAAGAAAGAATTAGGGAGGAAGATATCCTATCCCTTAAGAAGATTTAACGGAGTGGTGGTTTAAGATACGATGGATTTCCCATAAAAATGGAGGGCACTAAACAACATGGTTTGAAAAAGAAAAAAAACATCCCGAGCCTTAGGAATAATTAATATAGGAGTTACAAGATTTTATTTGGCCTTAAATCCTATAAAACAAGGCCTTTAATAAATTTTATGTCAAAGGAAACGTAAAATTGGTGAACTGTAGGAAGCTGGAAACACTATTCACCCGACCATTTTGGAAACACTGTACACCCTACCGTTCTGGAAACACAATACACCCTACCATTCTGGAAACACTGTACACCCTACTGTTCTGGAAACACTGTACACCCTAAGGTCACCGATGTCACTATTCACAGAAGGTCACTGATGTCACTATTCAGAGAAGGTCACTAATGTCACTGTTCAAAGAAGGTCACTGATGTTACTGTTCAGAGATGGTCAATGATGTCCCCGTTCACAAAAGTTCGCTGATGTCAATGTTCACAGAAGGTTAATTATGACATTGTTTACATAAGGTTAACGTTTCACTATTCAATGATGGTTAATGATGACACTGTTCACAGAAGGAAAATGATGGCACTGTTCACCTAAGGTTAACGTTGCACTATTCACATAAGTTAAATTATGACATTGTTCACAGAAGGTCAATGGCGACACTATTCACCTAAGATCATTGTTTCACTGTTAATAGAAGTTCAATGATGACATTGTTCACAGAACGTCAATGTGGAGACTTTCCACCTAAGGTTAACGTTGCACTATTCACAGAAGGTTAATGATGACCCCATTCACAGACGGTCAATGATGATACTCTTCACCTATGTTTCACGTTCATCTATTCACAGAAGGTTAATGATGAAACTGTTCATAGATGGTCAGTGATGACACTATTCACCTAAGGTTACCATTTCACTATTAACAAAAGTTTAATGATGACACTATTCATAGAAGGATAATGATAAAACTATTCAAAGAAGGTCAATGATGACACTGTTCACCTAAGGTTACCATTGAACTGTTAATAGAAGGATAATGATGACACTGATAACAGAAGGTCAATGATGACCCTGTTCATATAAAGTTAACATTGCAATATTCACAGAAGGTTAATGATGAAACTATTCAGAGAAGTTCAATGATGAATCTGTTCATATGAGGTTACAGTTGAACTGTTCACATATGGTTTTTGATGAAACTATTCACAGAAGGTCAATGATGACACTACTCACCTAAGGATATAGTTGTACTATTCACAAAAGGTTTCCGATTCACTATTCATAACTGTCTACCATTTGAACTATTCACTGAACTGGAAAACTAGAAAAGTGTTCGGGATAAGTCACCTTGACATCTTGAATCACCTAATACACTAGATTTTCACAATGGAATTGACCAGATAGGTCTGGGCCATTACATACAAACCCACCATAATCTTTAACATCTTAAACATCTCTAATAGATATAATAATCACATGATACCATTTTTTAAATATCATACGTAATATTATTCTTTATTAAATGGGGAATAGAAACATGAGAAATGGTTATCACAGATGATCCATAATGGTAATTGTGATATAAAATAATCCAAAATCATAAGTGTGAATTAAATGATCGGGTGCGTATGAGAACATAATCAATGTGTACAGTCATAACATAAGAGACATTAACCTAATAAAATATATACCATAAATAATAATTCATGGTATAATGATTTTTTCATAAAATAAGACATTAGTAATAAATGTTAGGTAACATTAGTCAATAATCATAATGCATGAAAACATATCATAGGTATTAGAATGTGGCACATACATAGGTATAGAAAATAATTTATTTTTTAAAAGTCTCACTTCTGGGACATTGATCACACTGTGTAAATAGTTCAATGGAGTAATGGGTTTACTCCCCATTCCTGTAAAAGAAGTGTACATAGTCCCATGGTGGGTTGGGTTTACTCTCAAATCATATACATTTCATCTAATGAGATATAAAGAATTTACCATATCATTAAAGGGGTATATAATTCTAGAACCAACCATCACATAATGAAAAACTATATATGTAAAATTCATCCCCAATATATTGTCTTGAGAGGAGGCAGAAGTGATACTAACCTTAGGTATCATTCCCCAAACCGAAAAGGATGAAAATAAATTTCCAAGGGATTAATCAAAATTTCGATAGGGGAAACATTTAGCATTTAATAAACACACATGCACAAAAAACACATATTTAGATAATCATAAAAAAACCTGATACATATATATTCATAACTCATGATCTAAAATCCAATATTAAAAAGTTGATCAATCGATTAATAAAAATAAAATAAATATGTATATACAATTAAAAGTGGAAAAATAGAGAATAGCTAAAAATAAAATTTAACAAGACACATAGGCACTAATGTGGAACCACACTTGACTAATACAATAACCAAATACAAATTCCAAGTTCACCATAATTTTCAACAAAAATTAGGATGGCTGCTAGAAATGTGAGAAAATGATCCCTTTCTTGTGACATAGAAAAAAAATCCTCATATACACCAAGTCATGTATGCAGAGTGTGAGTAATCATACATAGTATTCAACCCCTAATAAACATTTCCCATAAGACAATATGACTATAAATAGGTTAGATCATATGATATAGAATAGGTAGGAAGCATATCATTTCCATAAACACTTTCGTAACATAAAATATATTAGATTACCATGTTTTCTAAAAGAAGATTAACCAAAGATAATTTATTTCTATTTCCAAAAAGTATAATTAATTCATAAATTATAGTTTATAATAATCATCCATTTTCTCATACACCCACACGCATTCATGCTAAATGAAATCCATATTCTCATGAGCGGTGATACATCCTCTCCATGCCATTACTTGGTAGAAATTTCCTCCTTTTTACTTTGAATTCTACACTGAGGTACAGGTATATTTAAGAAATTATTCATCAAATGAAATCATGATAAATAACTAACCAATTATATTCTATAAAACACCCAAACCCATTATTACAAAACATGTGTTAAAACAAAATTCAATTTAGAAAATTATTTTAATTATTTTAAAAATTCAATTCATTAAAGAAACCCATAATACCAATTCATGAAATCTAGTAAGAGAATAATCCAAAATGTTTTACTCGGGAAATGTATTGTAAAATAGAGTATAACTATTCAAAAATTTAAAATCTTTTTTCTTCCAATAAAAGTGTAAAAAAGAAATAACTACCCACTTCAGATTCATTGGTATGATGGATCATAGATGATTCCCCAAATCTAACATCATACTTCCATTCCTAGAAATAATCCAAAAAAGATCTTATAAAAATCATCAAATAACATATATATGTGTATAACAACACTAAAATATGGATTATGTCATAAAAATTGATGAGATCAAGATGAGATGAAAGAAGAAGGTCCCAAAGTATGGATTTCAAAGATCACTAAAAATAACATAAGTTAACATTGGAATTATAGGGGAAGAAAATGAAAACCATAAAATGATTTATAAGAATTTAAAAGATCAAAATACGATATAATTGGACAGTATTAATGATGTGAATTAGTTATTTTCATTGTGAATCATCTAGTTTCTATATATACAAGAAAAACCATCACCTTAGCTTAAAATAATGAAAATACAATATTTTATTAATGGGTATCAATTAATTAATGGTATTATCCATTAAACCTACAAAACTCTTTCATTATTTGAAATATCTCAAAAAATAAGAGCTAAACCTTTTCACACCCTAAACATACTATTCACAATGTTAATATTTCCTATATCCATAGTCCAAAATTCATTCCCTTTAATCCTATAAAATCTCTTATTAACTTATCAAAAACACTATAAAAATGAAATAATAAGCATAGTAAAATGGTGTAACTAAAACTAGGGTTGCTACATTCTCCCCAATATATTGATTTCTATCCTCAGATTGCTAGATATTCTCATTTCCATTGAATAGTTCAGGCCATTTCCCCATCATAAACTCTTCTCATTCCCATATTTCATCTTCAAACTTTTCATGAATCTATAAAACCCTTACCAAAGAAATAGTTCTCCCTTAAATGATCTTTTCCTATATATATAGACTCTGTACTAGATCATGGATAAAAGTCACATTAGGATCAAGATTATCTTGATCCCAATTGATGACAAGACTGCAATCATGATAATACCTTTTTAGTTGAGAAACATATAAGATGTTATAGACAACACTAAGTTATGAAGGTAAGGATAACTATAAAAAAACATTACAAATCCATTTGAAGAAGTTATATGGCTCCCATAAATTGTTGTTATACCTTCCCTTATTTTCACTAGCATCGATGTCCAAGTCAAGGTGTCTCATTCAAGAAGACTTGGTCAGTCACATCAAAAGAAAATGGTAAAAAATTATTTTCTACATATGATTTACGTCATTTTTGAGCCATAAACATATTATTCGTGATCATGAGGATTTTATCCATAGTCTCTAAAAAGTCTCATTGTAATCATTTATGACTCTCATATTTCCACCCAACTTAATTAAAAACAATAAGGATGATTATAAAAATCTTGAAATGGGGACATATGTATTATCACCTGATAATAACTATAATAGGTGAACTTCCTGAAATACATATGATCCTCCCATCATCCAATAAAGATCTTGAAACATTATATGATAAAATATAATAATATATGAATTGTGTTTTCCAACTTCCCATACTTTATAGATGATATGTTATGATAATGAACAATTGAGTTCTGAGAGGTGGATGTGAAGACCACTAAAATTGAAAAGATAATCAAGGATCTATATTAGATACAACTAAATGTATAATTCCATTAAACATGGAATCTTATCCTATATATAATTTTCCAAATCCTTTATAGTGTTGAACTCTCTAATAGGGAGAATATTTTTCTACTAGGTGAGTCGATCCACAATCACCAAAACCACATCATTCATCCAAAATCAACTAGGTATACCCATGAAAAATTCCATTGGATTTTTTCCCAATTCCATATGGGAATATGTATATAATGTAGCATAACTACTAGTTGTTGAGGACCTAATTTACACATTCACAAGTTAGGTATTTCATCATAAAATGAGCAATCTTGTATATCATACTTGACAATAGAAATGTTCTATCATTCCTTTATACATTTTTTGAATATCTAGATGAATAAAACATTTTGAATGGTGATACACCAAAACAATCTATTCCAATAATGAATGATGGGGTAGAATTTTATTTACAATATTTGATAAGAAGTTTGGATCTTCTCTCCAACAATCATTTGTTTATCAAACCAACCTCAATTACCTGGATCCAACACCTTATTTTATTACATTGGATATAAACAAGGAATATGAATCCAAAATGACTGATTAGTTTATTATCATTGGATAAATTATACATACATATGTTCAACATTACAACCTGAAAAGGAAATAAAACATATGAGTTTTATTGGGAATATCCACAACT
Organism: Viscum album; assembly: GCA_963277665.1. Classification (NCBI taxonomy): domain Eukaryota; kingdom Viridiplantae; phylum Streptophyta; class Magnoliopsida; order Santalales; family Viscaceae; genus Viscum; species Viscum album. The sequence continues at coordinate 72,953,009 of OY728166.1, read as the reverse complement.
ATAAGTTTATCCTTTCCAGTCATTTATAATAAACATATTTATGTCCTTAAAAGATAAAACATAATAAAGGGGTGAGTTCAAATGCTTTGTAAGAGTAATAAATACCATGAAGATTACATAAAAACTGACATTAGTCATGGTGAATAATTGAAAACACATGCCTCTATAAATAATAAACATGAACACATTATGGAAAGAATATGAGCTGAGTAAATAATGACATAATAATTCATAATTATGGGTATTATATTAGTTGAATAACCACATAAAATTCTAATTACTAGATTCATAAAGAGGGAAGTGAATATGTTAGATATTATGAAACATACTATCATGGGCTTAGCTAAGACATCTAAAATGATTAATGCCTCACCTAAAACCATATCTAAAATGGGAATGGCCTCAACATAGTCTGCATCTATTGGTCTCATGAGACAAATCGATTCATCACGGGGCTATAGCAGGCCCCACCCATCACATAATAAGTCCAATTCATTCCTAATATCAGTACGGATAATCATAACAACATATACATTCATATTTAAACTAACATATGAAATGTAAATAACTTCCCCGATCATTAAGCTCAAACACTAACCATTTAGATTAAATTGTTGAATATTTTTTGGATATAACATCAAAAATAATACTATTAATAAACCATTCAATTAAATATTTTACATGATAAAACAAATAATAATCAAAATATTTTTTAAATAGATGAAGATAATCTTATAAAATCATTGAGTAATTCTTGACATATGTACTCTTTTACTTTGAAAAGAGGAGTTCATTTGGAAAATAATTTGTATAAAACAATAATTTAAGTATGACACTATTTTTATAATAAAATTATTTATTTTATAAATATAATGGATGCTAAAAACAGATTATATATTTCCCTTTAAAATAGGTAAGAATTTGAGAAATTCCCTTGAAAACATGCTCGTTTTTCAGAATGAATTTTTAAAGATCCCTTTTTAAAATGTGTGAATCCCCATAAAATAAAGTAGGATTATAGATGGTAACTATAGATAAAATAGTAACCCATGATATATGATAATTTCATGATAAAACATAGAAAATTAATTTAGGTAAGTAGAATATAAAAGTAACCCGAATGAAAATGGAGGTTCGGGTGAAAAAACCCTTACATTAAGTCCAAATGTTCCTCTATTGACTGTATGATCATGAGATATGAAATTTAAATCATTAATAACTTAATATATAACCTATTATACATTTATTTAGTTTATCCAATTTTTTTATTTCATTAATATCCTTATCTGTATGTCATAATATTGAATTTTGTTATTTGGGAGTGTTTGTTTTCTTGATTTTCATAATGCGTTCACTTGTTTTTAAGTAATGGAGTTCATGTATAATAGATGTTAATATCCATATTATTTATGAACATGCATACTCGATAATGGTGATTTATATTATTTTTTACATGGAATCATTATGAATCACTAGATGAAATATTAATGATGATCACTTAGATTATATTAGAATAATTTTGATCATTAAGAACTAGTTTGGTCATATGTTTTAATATTTTTTTACATATACTAGTTCATGAAAATTAAATAGGTCATAATAAATATATTATATCATGTTTCAACCATAAAAATGGTTTCATGGATAGTATTGAAGGGAAAATTGAAGAACAAAACATCTTCATCAATGATGGTTTTAAATTGACACCTCATGTTTGATTATTTCATTTATAATATAAAATAGAGAGAGAGAGTAAGGATATTGATTATGGTTCTTCCAATAACATGATATTATTACATTATATAGATGATACTGGATTTATCATGGTCATTTGAATAGATGAGGTGATTATAGGATGAAAATAGAAAGGAACTGGAAATGAAATTGAAAGAAATAGAATGTGAAGTTACCTATTGAAACCACATCCTTGAGAATCTCATTAAAGGAAGGGGGTTTTGGTCTTTTGGAAGGACCAAGACCACCTGTATGTGGGATGTTACTAGGGAATGTAATTGGGGAAGAAAGTTTTGGATCTTCAATTCTTATAGGAGATAAGACTAGAGGAAGTGAGGGTAGGGGTATAGTGGTGGAGGGGAGGGTTTTCCCATTATTTTACTCATTATTTTATTATATTCCCAAAGACATAAAAATGTATTGATTCTAGTGAAAAAGTAATAGTAATAAGTGCATTTTTGTTTGAAAAAATTTCCATTAAAATCATCCATGACCCAATAATGATGCATAAATTCACTTATTTAGAATATTTTGTAAATTATGGAATTTCAATATTCACAAAAAATTCATGTATTTCAGAAGAAACCAAAAAATTCACCATAACCATAATTCGATATTTAGAATTACAAAATGAAATCTATTATTTGAAAATAAATTTCTAAATATAATTAATTTCATTATTAAAAAAAATAATTTACTTTTCAACCAACAATTTAAAAACCATAATTCGTTTTATATCACATTGAAAATTTAATAAAGATCATAACATTAACATAATAAATTAATAATATGATTGACTATTCATCAATTTCCCTTTGTTCCCAAATCTTATAACACCCTTCTGTGGAGATACTTTTAAGAAAACATGATCTCCAACATGAAACTCTAAATCCTTTATTTAATTATTATAATAGGTATTTTATCTACTATGAGCTGCTTTGATATTTCCTTTAATAGTCTTTACATTCACCGTTGTTTCATCCTCAATCTATGGGCCCACAAACACCCTTTCCCCAACTTCATCCCAACATGTTGGTGTGAAAAATATCATTCCATACAATGCTTTATATGGTGCCATTTAAATACATGAATGGAAACTATTATTGTATAAAAACTCCAATAAAGGTAAATATGTATCCCACAAACCTTGAAAGTCAATTTAATATGATCTCTACATGTTTAATTATGTTCTGATCATCCTCTATGATTGCTCGTTAGTTTGAGGGTGAAAATAAATTCTCAAACAAAGCTAAATTTTAAAATATTTCTGGATACTTTTCCACAATTTAGATGTATGTCATGGGTCATGATCAGAAACAATTGAGAGAGGTTCTCCATGATGTATCACAACTTCATTGATATAGAGTTGAGATAGGTGATTTAGTGGATAATATTCCCTTATCGTGAGGAAATGTGCATATTTCGTAAGCTGATCCACAATAACCCTTATTAAAACATTATTTCTTGGATTTTTGGGAAATACAATGACAAAGTCTGTGGTGATTTCATCCCATTTACATGTAATAATAGGTAGAGGATGTACAAATCCTCTAGGATGTTTTCGTTTAGCCTTCAGTTGTTGATAGACTAAACATCTTGATATATAATCCGAATTTCCCACTAAATGATATCCCACCATAAATTATCCTTCAAATATCTATACATCTTAGTGCTACTAGGATGTATGGAGGAATTCTAACTTAGGGCATCATCCAATAACTCTCTTTTTAGATTTGGTATAGCTGTAACAAATTGAATCTTATCTAATTTCAGAATTCCATATTCACATACGAAGTTAGCCAACTTCCCCTATTTCACAACAGTAATTTTCTTTTGTGGATTCTCATCATCAGGATGATAGACTATAATACTTTCAAATAAATATATTTCAGAATAAAATGAAAATGTAATTATTTTCTCCTTCTTTGATAATTCCAATATCCATTTTCACAAGATCTGTATAGAAAGGATCCTTGCCAATCAAATTTTTTTTGAGAACTCCATGATCTATCTTGCTCTAAGCATTTTCTACCTTATTTTCCTTTCTTGGGAGGTTGTGTATGGTACAGTCATGATAATTGAGTAGTTCATGCCATCACATTTTCTTCATATTGAGTTCTTTTTGTGAGAAGATATACTTCACACACTTGTGATCCATATATATCACACGTATTTCAACATAAGGATCGTGTCTCCAAATTTTTAGATCAATGATCAAAGGATCTAACTCAAGATAATGAGTAGGATAGTTTTGTTCTTGAATTTTTAACTGCCATGAGGCATAGGAAATAAATCTATAATTTTGTATAAGGACACAACCAATTCATTTCTTTTATGCATCTATACAGATCACAAACCCATCATTCTAGGATGGTTGGTTTAGAATCATAGAATTCACTAATATTCTATTCATTTCTTCAAAATAGTCCTCATATTATTTTTAGGCACAAACATAACCATTTTACATGTAATCTTGTTCATTAGGTTGGATAAATGAAAATATTTGTGAAAGAAATTCCAATAATAACCTACTAAACAAATAAAAATACATAAATCTGTTATGTTCGTTAGAGTAGGCCATCCTTTCACTAGATTCATTTTCATAGGATCAATAGATATTCCGTCCATCGAGACAATGTGTCCTAGAAAGGAAATTAATTGAAGAAAAAATTCACACTTTCTAAAGTTCCTATATAATTCATTCCTTATAAGAGTCTTCAAAATAGTGCACAAGTGATTATCATAATCCTAATACATTTTGGATCATACCAATATATCATAAATAAATACCACTAAAAATTCATTAAGATATTGTTTGAAAACTATATTCATTATTTTCATGAAAAAAGAGGGTGAGTTAGTCTATCGAAAAGGAATTATTGTAAACTCTTAATGCCCATAACCAGTTCGAAATGTAGTCTTTGGAATATCTTTCTTCCTCACATGCAACTGATGATATCCGGATCAAAGTTCATTCTTCAAAAAATATTGGTATCCTTGAAATTGGTCAAATAAATCATCAATGCGAGGTAAGGGATACTTTTTCTTTATTGTTATAGCAATGATCTCCCTACAGTCAATTCATAACCTCATAGATCCTTCTTTGTTCTTAATGAAAAAAAACATGGGCTCTCCATGGAGAAACTGAAGGGTGAATGATTAATTTATCACTCAATTCATCTAGATGTTTATTAAGTTCAAATAACTCCACAATGGACATTATATAAGAGTTATTTTATATGGGACATGAATCGGAAATTAATTCAATGGAAAACTAAATTTCCAGCTCTGCAGGATTTCCAGGTAAATCCTCTAGAAACAAAAAAACATATTCTTGTACAATAGTTACATCCTCTATCGTAAAATTACCTTACTCACCCATATTTATTTCATTCCCATCCCCCCCAATAATTGAATTAAGTAGATCTACTAGGGTTGGATCCAGATGATAACCATATAGTGATTTTTATTCCCTATAGATAATGGATTCTATATCACCCTCAATAATTACAACTTCATTCCTCATTCAATAAATTTTCACATCATGGTTTGAAAGAAAATATATAATTAGGATTATATCAAATTCATTCATGGATATAATAATAAAATAATAAAATAAATAATGTTAATATACTGTAATGAGGACATCCTAACACAACATTGATGCTATGATACTTCCCTTATGAGTTTTAACTGACAACTCCTTTATTAAATCAAATTGGAAATATCTAATTTAATTGGAAAACCGGGAATATATGAAAGAATAAGATGATAAAAAATAAAATAAATCATTCTCAATGATTTAGAGAATGATTAAATTACATTCCAACACATCATTATTAACTTCAATATCAGCCACTTTTGATTGCATAAGCTTGTCCCTCCCCCCTTGTACATTTATGTGGCATGCTTCCTTAACGCTTTGGAAAATCATCAGTATAGTGTCCCATGTCTATACAATTATAAAATTTAACATTAATAGATTATTTATTCTCCTTGAATTCACAAGAAATATGGACTTTCTGTCCACATTTGTAGCATACTCCTTTTCCATTTAAGTGGGCATCAGGGTGTTTCTTTTCACAATTATCACAGGATGGAAATTCAACTCTTCCCCTCTTCCACATTTCCTTATTTCATTTTGTAGTGTTTTCCACAGCCCTCCTTTTCTATTTATTTCCATTAATGTAATAATACTTATGGAATTCCTTTTCTATCTTGATAGCACATGAAACTATGTCTTTATATGGTGAGATACTCTGGGAGACCAGTGCCCATCAGAATAACGACATTAGGCCATCAAATAATCAATCAATATTTATCCTAGAATTTTGTCTGTAGTCCACAACTTTCCTTACTATCCTTGTGAAGTTATCATCATAATTTTGAACATTCTCATCATCCTTTTTCCTCAAATTTAGAAACTGCCTTTTCATATCCCTTATTATTCATGAGGAATGTTTTTCTCTAGAAATATTTCAATGAAGACCTTCCATTCCATCGCTTCTATTTGTTCCTACTCCTTTTTTGGATTATCAACCAAAGAATGATCCATATGTCTTGGTAAAAGATAAATTTCCATTACTACCTTTTTTCTTTTGTTACATCCCAAAGATAGAAATATATTCTCTAGGAAACTTATCCACCTATGAACAAAAAATGGGTTTGTAGTCCCATTGAATGATGTAGTCTGTTGTCACATAATGTGATCTAACATAGCTCCTCCATGTGGTGGATCTGGATTCTCTATAAGGTTAAGAATATTTTTCATAAACTGAGTAATTTTCCCAGTTATAAGCTTCTCCACACTAGTTACATCTTTAGATCCGACATCATTATCATGCATCAGAGGTAAATACCTACATGGAATACGCGTGTCCATGAAGTTTCCATTTCATTAACTAGGAACAAATTCCAGATAATGGTATACACTAGATTATGTTATAGATCATAATGTATAATCTTAACTTAGATAAATACATAGCGTAAATTGAAATTCAATTCATGGCTAATCCCATAATCACAAAATTGGATTCTCTGGGGAAACATTTAAATTTAAATCCATCATAATGGATTGTAAAGAATATTTGAATTAACCTAAGAATATCCCCAAGGAGGGTAAAACCTGGTGCATAGTAAGGCCCGTTTTTGTGTACCAAGATACCCCAAGTGAATCCCAAAAATCCATGTTAGAGTTTTCACTCCTATGTACATCTATGCCTGAACCACGCCCATGTGTATTATCCAGACATAGATGTATTTTCTTAAAAGATACACAAAATCTATTTCTTATCAAAAAACTATGATGTTATGGTATGTTTATCCTCAATTAATATCTTATGGATTTTCCCTAATCTAGATTTTCTAAATTTCGTTTTTTAGTTTTCTACTAAACTTGATAAGATACCAACAATAAGAACCCAACCCCAATTTCCTAGATCCGATTACTTATTTTATTACATTGGCATATCAACAAGGAATATTCATTCCAAAAGACTTAATAGTTTCATATCATTGGAAACAAGTGACACACATAAGTTAAACATTACTACTAGAAATGGAAGGACAACATAAATGTTTTATCAGGAACATACTCAAATATATGTTTATACCTTTAGGTCATTCATAATAAACTTCTTCATGTATTGATAAGATAAAACCTAAGAAATGGGTGAGATCAAATTCTCACTAAGAGTAATCAATAATATATAAGTTAACATAAAAGAAACATTTGGCATGGGAAATAATTTAAAACACATTCCACTACAATAAATAAACATGAACACATTGTGGAAGGGAAATGAGATATATATATAATGCAATAATAAAACATAATCATGGGTATTCTACTTGTCGAATCAACACATGAAATTTCAATTACTAGATTCATAATGAGGGATGTTCATGTGCCAGTCATTATAAAACCTAACATCAAGGATTCATCCAAGACATCAAAAAACAATTAAGGCCTCATCCAAAACTATATCTCAAAATGGGCAAGGCCTTAACCATGTCCATATACATTTGTCTCATGGGACATGTCAATGAATCTAGGTGCTATATAGGGTCCCACCAATCATATAATAATTCCAATGAATTCATAATATGAGAGAGGATAATGATAACAATATATACATTCATGTTGAAACTAAATTATGAAATTTAAATGAAATTTCCTGAACAATAAGCTTAAACAGTAACCATTCAGAGTAAACTAGTAAATGATTTTGGAATAGCGCATCTAAAAATAATATTCATAAACCATTCAATTAAATATTATATATTATATCATACATAATAATCAATAAGAGTGTTTAAATATATATAGATACTATTATAAAATCATCGTGTTTTTCTTGAGATAAATACTATTTTACTTAGAAAAAAAGAGTTCTTTTGGAATGAAATTTTTATAAAAAAAATAATTCATGTAAAATAGTATTTTAATAATAAAATTAGTGATTTTATAAAGATAATGTATGCATAAAATAGATTATATAGACCCTTGAAAATAAGTAAGAATTTGAAAAAATCCGTTGTAAATAGACTGGTATTTTGAAAAGAAATTTGGATGTTCCCTTTAAAAAATGTGTGACCACTGAAAAAATAAATTAGGAATATGGTTGGAAAACACATATATATAACACTGAACCATATTTTATGGGAATTATCTAATAATACCGAATATATCCATTGAGGTATGTAGACAATAAAAGTAACCAAAATGAAAATGGAGGTTGGGGTGAAAAAACCCTTACCTTAAGTCTGTATGTTCGTCTCCTAACCTTATAGTCTGAGAATATGAAATTATACTAATTATTACTTAATTAAGAACCTATTAGATGATTATTTATTTTATCATATTTTTTTAGTTCATTTATCTCCTTCTTGATTTGTTATAATATTTAATTATGTCATTTCAGAGTGTTAGTTATCTTTATTTTTGTAATCAGTTCACTTTTTTGTTACTAATGGAGTTCATGTGGAATGGATGTAAATAATAATGTTATTTATGAAAATAAAAATTCTATAGTGGTCATTTATATCATTTATTCACATATAATTACGAAAAATCATTAGATTAAATAATAATTACGATCACCGAGATTATTTTAGTGGTATTTTGATTATAAAGAATTAATTTGGTCATATTATTTAATATTATGTACATATACTGGTTCTTGAATATTATATTGGTTATAATTCATATATTATATCCTGATTCACCCATTAAAATTGTTTCATGACCAAAATTGAAGAGGAAATTGTTGAACCTAACTTCATCGTCCATGAAGGTTTTAAATTCGCACCTCACGGACGATGATTTTGTTTATAAAATAAAACTGAGAGATTAAGGATATTGATGAAGGTTATTACATTAACATGATATAATTATAGTATATAAATGATACTAGATTTATCATGGTCATTTGTATAGATAATTTGAGGAAATGATAACAATATAAATGAACTTGAAATGAAATCGAAAGAAATAGAATGTGAATTTACCTCTTGAATCCACCTCCTTGAGAATCTCGTTAAGCGAAGGAGGTTTTGGTCATTTGGAAAGACCAAGAGATTGTTAATGTAGGGAGTGACTAGAGAAGGGTATTTGGGCATAAAATTTAGGTTCTTCACGACCTAGTGGAGTGAAAGAGAAGAGAGAGTGCGGGGGGTGGTTGGGGGGGGGGGGGGGGGTTAAAGTGGAGGATATAAGGGTTTTCCAATCATTTTACTCATTATTTAATTACTATTCCAAAGACAACAAATAGTATTTATTCTTGTGACCAAGAATAGTAAAACATTCAGGTGAGTTTGAAACAATAGTCATTTACATCAGCCATGAATCAAGCATGAGGCAAAAATTCACTTATTTAGCTTATTTTTGTAAATTATCGAATTTCACTATTCACCAAAAATTTATGTATTTCATAAAAATCCCAAAAAAATACTCTAACCATTTTTTTATTTATAAATTCAAAATAAACTCCATTTTATAAAAATAATTTTATTAATATGAATAATTTAATTTTTAAATAATATATTATTTTATTAGAGAAATTACAATTAAAGAACTATAATTATTTTTATATCACATTGAAAAATTAATCAATATTATAACATTAATACAATAAAATAAAATATATAATTCAATATTATTAAATTTTATATTACTATTCATAAAGGAATGTTACTATTCACCAAAAATTATGTTTGTCTTATTAGACCATAAATACCTTACTGAATGCAACCGTGTATGTCAGTTTTTTGGAATTCAAAACACAGATGTGAAAAAATTAAGTTTACTAGCTAGGTTATAATGAAGAGGTGTTTTGTAGAGACTAGGTGTTTCATTAATTCAATATTAAATTTATTTGAAAAATTTTGGTGTGTTTAATTATCCACTCCTTACAAAAAATTCTTCCATGAAATTACTAGATTATTACTTCAAAAAATGTTTTATGTCATTCTTCATCCTAAGCTCCCTAGGCTCCCATGTTGCCTCCTTGATTTTATAATTTTTTCATAGTACATTTACTAGTTGAGTCGTCCGATTCCTCAAAACTTGTTCTTTAGTGTCCAAAATCTATATAGGCTCTTTAAAGTGAGATAGTTTAGGTTCAAATTCTATTCCTTCAGAAGTGCAGACATTCATTGGGTGTGGATTGTACATTATCAGCATTGAGAAATAGAACACACTGTGTACCTTAGACAGGATAGGTATCATATCCAAATGATATGCAACATATCCAATTCTCTCCAAAATTTCCAAAGGGCCTATGTACCACGGGATCAACATCCCTTTCTTCCCAAATCATATAACACCCTTTCACGATGATACATTCAAGAAAACACTATCTCCCACTTGAAAATCCAAATCCATTATTTTATTATTATCATAGGTTTTTTTATGCATTTAGATGCTTTGATATGGCCTTTAATAGTCTTTACCTTCGCTATTGTTTTGTCCAAAATCTCTGGGCCCACAAGCTTCCTTTCTCTAACTTCATCCCTAAATGTTGGTGTATGAGATTTATTACTGTACAGTGCTTCATTTTCTGAAATTTGAATACTTGAATGGAAACTATTGTTGTAGGAAAACCCCACTAATGGTAAATATTGATCCCACATACCTTTAATGTCATGTGAATATGATATCAACATATCCTCTAAGGTTTGGATTGTCCTCTCTGATTTCTCCTTAGTTTGTGGGTTATAAGTTGTACTCAAACGAAGCTTAGTATCCAAATATTGTTGATGACTTTTCCAGAATATTGATTTAAATAATGGATCACCATTAGAAACAATTGAAATAGGTGCTCCATGAAGTCTTAAAACATTATTCATATAGAGTCAAGCTAGGTGCTCTAGTGGAAAATCCTTTCTTATAGCGAGGAAATGTGTAGATTACATAAGTCAATCAAGAATTACCAATATTGCATCATTCTTTCTTATAGTTTATGATAATCCAGCGACAACACCCATGGTGATTTCATCCCTTTTCCATGTAGTAAAAGGTGGAGGTTTCATGGCTCCTCTGGGATGTTTTCATTCTTCCTTCACTTATTAACAGACTAAATGTCTTGATACAAAATCCACAATTTCTCTCTTCATGTTATCCCACCAGAAATTATCCTAAAAATCTCTATACATTTTAGTGCTACTAGGATGTATAAAGAAATTCAATCTATTGGCATCAACCAATAACTCCATTTTTAGATTGTGTATAACAGGATCACAAAGAATCTTCCAAAATTTTATATTTGTATCTTCACATATGATGTCAACCGACTTCGCCTCCTTAAAAAAATTAATTTTTTTTAAGGTTCTCATCACTAGGCTGAGAGATTTTAATCCTTTATAAGATGATGGTTGGGAAACCAAATGAAAAAGTAGTGACTTTTCTCCTTCATTGATAATTCCCATTTCCATCCTCACTAGATCCATGTTCAAAGGATCCTTGTTAATCCAAATTTTGTTAAGAACTCCATGATCCTTCGTGATCAACCAATCAGCTACCCTATTCACCTTTCATGGGTGGTAGTGTATTGTACATTCATAATACTTGAGTAGTTCGATCCATCACCTCTACTTTATGTTGAGTTCTTTCTATGAGAAGATATAATTCAGGCTCTTGTGCTCCTTACATATCTCACATCTTTCACCATAGAGATAGTTTCTGCATATTTTTATAGAAAAGATCATAGTAGTTTACTCATGATCGTGAGTAGGATAGTTTTGTTATGATTTTTTAACAGCATTGATGCATAGGAAATAACCATATCATGCTACATAAAGACAAAACTAGTTCCTTTATTTGATTTATCTCGATTGATAACAAACCCATCATTCCCCAATGGTATCGTTCGGATCAGATAATTCACTAATCTCTCCTTTAATTCATCGAAACAGTCCTCACATTATTCTTTCCATATGAACCTAACCCTTTTATCTGTAAGCTTGGTCATTGGGTTGGCTAAACGAGCAATGTTTTGAATGAAACTTTGATAATAACCTGCTAAACAGATAAAACTAAATACCACATCTATGTTCAATGGAGTAGGCCATTATTTCACAAACTTTTTCTTTTCGGGAACAAAAAATATTACATCCTTAAAGAAAATGTAGAAAATAAAGGAAACTTCTTGAAGGAAAAATTCTCACCTGATAAACATCCCATATAATTCATTTCTTCAAATAGTTTTATAAATTGTGCAAACGTGATTTTCCTAATCCTCATAGATTTTAGAGTATTCCAAGATATCACAATAAATACCACCAAAAATTCATCAAGATATTCCTTGAAAACTATATTCATTTGATCAATGAAAATAGAGGCTGCATTATTCTGTCCAAAAGTCATTACTATAAACTTATAATGCCCATATTTGTTTTGAAATACTATCTTTGTAATATCTTCCTTCCTCACATAAAAATGATGATATCTAGATTGAAGGTAAATCATTGAAAAATATTAGGATCCCTAAGTTTGATCATGAAAATCATCAATGCATGGTAGGGGATACTTGTTCTTTATTGTTATAGTATTGATCTCCCTATAGTAAATGAAAAACCTCAAAGATACATCTTTATTATAAACAAAAAAAAACAAGGGATGCCCATGTAGAAACACTATTGTGAATAAATAATTTATCACTAAATTCCTATAGTTGTTTAATCAGTTACACTAACCCCATAATAGAAATTTTATAAGGGGTATTTTATTTGGGCCTTGAATTAGGAATTAAGTCAAAGGAAAACTCAATTTATTACTCTGGAGGATGTCAAGATAAATCCTCTAAAAACACATCAACATATTATTGCACTATAGGTACGTCCTCTATCTAAACATTCCCATACTCACCAATAGTTACCGAATTCCCTTCCTCCCCAATAATTGAATTCAGTTGATCTACTATTTTTGGATCTAAATGAGTATCAAATGGTGATGTTTCTGACCTAAAGATAAGGGATTCAACATCATCCTCAATTAGTGTTACCTATTTCCTCTTATAATTACCTTTCACATCATTCTTTGAAAACCAAATCATAATGATGATTATATAAAATTCCATCATTGGTATGATAATAAAATCTGAAAATAAAGCATGTTTATATGCCATAATGGGATGGCCTGACAAAACATTATTTCAATGATACTTCCCTTAGGAGTTTATACTGAAAACTCCCTTTGAAAATAAATTTGTAAATATCTAATTTTCATATAAAAATGTGAATATGTGAAAGAATTTGACGATACAAAATCAAATTAAAAATTCTCTATGTTTGTGGAAATGATTAAAGTACCCACCACCACATCCTTAGCAACTTCAATATTAGCAGTTGTGATCACATAAGCTTATCACTCCTCCCTTGGCCTTTTGCATTGCATGATTCCTTAACGCATTGGATAATTATTAGAATATTGTCCCATCTTCCTAAAATTTTAACATTAGAAATTAATATATTCTTTATTCCACATACAATGAAAAATAATATAAAATTTCTATCTACATTTTGATTATACTCCATATCATTTTAAGTAGGCACCAGGGTGTTTCCTTCCACAATTATCATAGGGTTGAAATTCAACTCTTCCATTATTCCCCATTTCCTTATTTCATTTTTCAGTTTTTCATCATCCCTGTTCTTCTCTTTCTTTTATTTAATGTTATAAGATATATAGAATTATTTTTTTTGCCTTGATAGCAACAAAAAATATATATTTATTTGTTTATAAATTTTGGGAGATAGCGCCCATTGGAGGATTGTATTTTTGCCATCAAAGAATCGAACAATATTTCTCCTTGGATTTCGTATGTATTCCAGAACATGAATTGATAACCTTATAAAGTTATATTTATAATTTTCAACATTATAATCTTTCATTTTCCTAAAATTCAGAAATTACCTTCCATATCTATCACAATTCACATGAAAATTATTTCTCTTGGAATATTTCCTTATAGCCTCTTCATTCCATCTCTTATATCTCTTCCACATCATTTTTGTTTTTGATTAATAACCACCGATGATTTACATATCCTATTAAATGGTAAAATACTATGAATAGCATCTCCCTTTACTTACATCCCAAAGAATAAAATACCTTCTATAGGGATCTTATCCTCTTTTCAGCGACAAATGAGTTTGTAGTCCTATTTGTTTGATCAGGTTATACTAGATAAGCATAAGAGGGGGGGGGGGTGAATTGTACCTTTTTCAATTTATTTGAATGATTGTGATTTTTCCTTTTATATTAGTATCAATGATTTATCAGCGAAAATATAAATAGCACAGGACAGGCGATGTATAATGGTTCAGTGAACAGAAATCCCCTAGTCCACTCCACCAACGCTCTAATCCATGAGCTTGGTGATTTTCACTATCTGTTCCTCTTATGAATAGACTGTTCCACAACTGAGTATAGGTATTTGGCACATTTAAAAACTTAAGGATAAACAGAGCCTTCTGGTTCATACACAAAACCAAAAACACTTCTTAGAATGAGAATCTGATCACTAAATATAAAAGAGTATTTGGTTTGTTGAAAATACTTTCCCAGTTGTTATTCACAATTGCAACAACAAGTAATTGATAGTAGATGGATCTTCATCTTCTGAAATAATTATCTTTAGATAAAATTAGTTCAGATTGGATCCAGTTGTAGAAGATTGTGAAATATCATTCTCAACTTTAACAGTAGTTGATTCACAAAAAAACATTTGATGTAGATCAGTAGATCTTCAGTTGAGTCTCTTATTCTTCAGAAAACATATCATTTTTTTCTCTTTGTAACAACTGATATTCTTTTCAATAATTCATCTCTATTATTTTTTTAAAAAAATAATACTGGTATATATAGAATAATGACGAGCATTATTCTTTAAAATTTAGATCCATAACATTCACTTTTAGAATCACGTAATTCTAAAGATTGAGTAGCATAGAAATTGTAAGTCCCTTGAAATTTCGGCATGAAAATATCCTCTAAAATTGATCCTTTTGATTAAAAAATAACTGGCATTGAATTAGTCAAAGAATCGATTTAAATTCAGGTTTTTAATCTGGATTGAAATCAGGCTGATAATATACATAAATACCATTTCTTTAATAAAGTCATAATTTAAACATTTGACGTGAAACACAGGGTTGAACTGTATAGAACACATTCTTTGAACATAAGGCTAACAACTTAATTTTGATCTCAAACGATTCTCTTCAACTCTCAAACATATAGTATATAATCCATACATTTCAATCAAACATATAGATGTTCATAATAGTAAGGTTGATGAACCATAATTTAATTTTTAGCTTTCAAACGTATGGTTGTTCACAATAGTAAGGTTGATGAACAATAATATTAAGAAACAAACTTATCCTTCCATACATATGTAAATGATCTTTTTCCATACTTTTCTGATTTCCCATATGTAAGGTTCCTTCCAAGAGTGTTGTTCCTTCTAAATGTAAGGTTCCTTCCAAACATGAGGTTCCATCCAAACATAGGTTTCATTCCAAACATACATTGTCGATAACTTATTATTTTTTACTATACTTTTATGATATATCATATAGTAAACATCAAATTTCATCCTTACGCTATACTTCTAAATGTAGGGAATGAACACTATTTCCAAAACATGGTAAAAAAGATTTCCGAATAATTCAGCAATTAATTCTCGCTATTGAAATACGTAAATATTTGTTCCATAAATAAGAATACAACGAATCTTAAATTCCTAAAATACACATAATGTAAAATAATTATAATAACAAATAAAGCTATTTGTGATTAGCAAAATCATAGATAGAGTATTGTTCCCAACAACCATTCCCTTTTTAATAATAAAATTATACAATGTTGAAAACAACACTTTCCCAAAAATATCCCCCTTTTGATTATCACAAAAACCATAAAATAACCAATGAAATTAACTTAAAAAATTAATTACATATACTTTTAATTACATATAGTTTTGAATTTTTCAAATATAAATACAATATTAGGTTTGTCTTAATTTCTCCCCCTTAATGGATTATGATAATACCATTTTTGACTAAAAATATTAAAGTATAATTTCCAATAATGTAAAATATATAAAAATAAAATGTAATGTGTATCCTAATTTCTCTCCCTTTTTATTATATATAAATGAATGATAGAAGAATGAATTTTAAAAAATTTAATATACCACTGAAATTAAGTAAATTTTTTTCTAAACTATTTATCTATATGTGAATCTAGATTACTGGATTTTTGATCATTGACAGTACAATAAAAAAAATTAAAAAACATGAAAATGAGATCTAAAGATATTTCATATAATTATAAATACAGTAATGAAAAAGAACATGAATCAAGGTTGGATAAGAGTGTGAGATAGGGTTTATCTCCTCTGAACTATTGCCTTGATCTCTATCAATTGTTCCCTCAATCTTCTCATCAATCAATCTCCCGACTTTATAATTAGATCTATTATTTCCTTAGGCAAATGAATATCTTGAATTATATTTAATCTGAAAAACTCATGAAGTCTTTATTACTTCTCCATAAAAAGTGTCAACATTTATGTGAACTAATTCGGCACAGTTCTAATTCTTGGTTCTCTGGAAGTCAACTGGGCAACTGAAGACTTTTGATTATCTAACAGTACTGACAAAGGAGCATTGTTTCACTATAAGTTTGGCGGTCTAGCATTCATATTCTCCATCACCAATTTAATAACCTGAAATATTTTGATTAAATTAGCTGATGTACATGATGTACTGACCTCACTAGTTCTAAAAGATGAAAATTGTTGCTCCATGTAAGAGTCAAATTCCATTAAATCAGTCTTCATAACTATATCTGATATCAACTTTGAAACTTCATTTAACATTTCCTTCTTAAAACTTTCAACTTCTTGTTTAGAAATAGTACATGCTTTCAGCCATTTAAAATATAAAATTTCCTTTTCTAATGCTCTCCATAGAGAAACATTCTCCTTTTAGTCTTTAGTAAATTTTTGTTATAGTTCCTCCATATCTGTATTTACTTAATCAGAGGCACCCTATTCTAGATTATCACTTTCAGCTTCAACTTGATGAAAAAACAAAAATGGAAAGGACTCAACATCTGATTTTTCATCATCCCCTCCTTTTACTTGTTTCTCAACTGATTTTTCCTCTGATCCATTCCCAGATTCATCTACAAGAGAATTCTCATTCAATACCTCAGTATAAATCTCAGAAGAATTCTCTTCTTAGTTGTCAAGTGCTGGATGTTTCTTCTTATGAGCATCATTTAAATATTCTTCTACTATCATTGGATTCTCCAAAATAATTTTTTATTGATCAACCTATACTAGATCAATTTGAGTTCAGGCCACTACTTCTCCTTCACCAGACACTATCTCAGCTTCTTTTTCTATTACTGGTTCTGCTTCAACTACAGCTTCTCTAAAAAACTCATAGCTTATGAGATCACCAGATGTTAAAACATTCGAAGTTACAACCAGTTATTCAACAAGATTAGGACCCAAGGTCCTTTTGAACTGAAGTCCTTTTGGGATTATTTCTTTATATATATCCATAGACTCAAACATAAGTCTTCTTGATACAGCACTGACTCTTGATTTAGCTTGTCATTCCTTTGATTTTTCTGGTTGGACATGAGCACTTTCTTCATCCTCTTCAGCTCCAACAGGTAGTAGCTTCCCTTTGATTATGCTCCAGAAATATCCAATATTTCTCAATACACTAGCATTAATGATGTTACTATGGTGACATCTCACTCAAGAATCCACCAATCTTACCATATCTGTGTTAAACAGAATTTTTGAGATGAACCTTCTTAAAGGTTAAAAATTTATTCCTTCCACTGATTGGAAACAGTAATCGAGATACCTCACCACATATCTAGGAAAGTTCAATTTGATATCTCTAATTAGGAAAAACATTATATACATTATTGGGTAAGGAATCATTTCCATCTCAGACATTCTAGGTGCAATACCAGTTTGCACAAACATAACCAATATATTATGATCATGTTCTAAATCCTTCACAAACATCTTCTTTATAGATGTAGTTCCAAACAAAATTGACATAATATCTTCTAACTTATGGAAATAATCACTAATATTCATTAAATCAAAATGAAAAGCTACCTCATGGGGGCAGTTAAGAATTCACGAAATTTCTACAGATGAGATTGAAAAATCTTGATCATCAATCTTAGAAAAAATCAAGTCCTCATATATTCCCAAACTTATCTATTCTGACTTAAAGAAAGAACAAAGTTATACCTCATATAGAAACTAAATATAATCTCCATTAAACTTCTGTTCTATTTTCAGAAATTCTAGGGCTTAATTTAGCATCAGGTTCGTCTAATAGAACCATTCCAGATCTATGACTTTTCCTTGTGAAATATTTCTCCTTATCGAGCAATGCTGCTTCACAGTACTGGTCTCTGGATCATCAGTTCTTTTGGTCTTGGTTATTTCTGTCATAAAATTTTGAAGGTTTTAAAAGGACTAGGGTTTCAAATGTTCACGTTTGGGAGAGAAGAGAGGTAAATGTTTTTGAGGTTTCAAAGGTCTTTGAGAAAAAAACGAATGGGTTTAGAATTTGAAACTGATGCTTGATTCCCGTTTCATTACGTACTTACTAATTATTGCATAAATCTTATACAAATTAAAATCACACGAGGAAATAAATAAATAAAATTGTACAATTTTAACCACAGGTGACTAAACTGTTTAAAAAATAAATTAAAATTAAATAATCCCAACTCCCCTTAATAAAATCAAACATTTCAGTAGGAAGTGGTTTAGTAAAAATATCTGATAATTGAATTTTGGTACTAAAAAATTATAAGAATATATCCTTTTTAAGAACATGGTCTCTTAGAAAATGATGTCTGATATCAATATGCTTAATCCTAGAATGATTAATTGGATTTTTGAAATATTTATAGCAGTTTTATTATCAAATAAAATTGGTGTATTATTAAAATTTTGTCCAAAATTCATAAGAGTATTTTTCGTCCCCAAAATTTGTGCACAAAAAATGCCAGCAGATAGATATTATGCCTTGGTTTTTGACAGGGCAACTGAGTGTTGTTTTGTACTAGACCTTGATGCTAAGGATTTTCTTAAAAAGTTACATGTTCCTTAGGTGATTTTTGTATCTAATGTACAACTCCAATAGCCTTCATCTAAATATGAAATTAAATTAAAATCAGACGTTTTGGGATAAAGTAGAGACTAAAGAACAATTCCTTTTAACTATCTAAAAATTTATTTAACAGTAGTTAAATGAGATTCTATAGTATTTGATTGAAATATTTCACAAAGACATACTGAATACATTATATCTGGAATGCTAGAAGTTAGATATAATAAACCACTAATCATACCTCTATATAAATTATTGTTAACTAATTTTCCCATTTCATCCAAATCATGTTTTATATAAGTACACATAGGAGTTGTATATGTTTTGATTTTTTCAAGTCCAAATTTCTTTAGTAAATTAGTAATATATTTGATTTGATTCAAAGAATTTCCAAAATATTTTTGAAAAATTTGAAGTCCTAAAATGAAATTTATATCTCCCATTATACTCATTTCAAATTCTTTTTTTCATTATGTTTGAAAATTCATGACAAAGAGTTTTATTATTTGGACAAAAAATTACATCATCAACATAAATTTGAACTAATAAAATATTTGAATTTTCAATATTCTTAAATATTGTTGGAACTTCCATTCCAACAGTAAATAATTTTTCAAAAGAAAAGAACATAATCATTCATACCAAGCTCTAGGTTCATGTTTAATACCATAAAAGGCTTTAGTATGTTTAAAAACAGAATCTACTGTTTTTGAATTTTTAAAACCAGAAGGTTACACAATAAAAACTTCCTTTAATAAATAACCATTTCAAAAGGCAGACTTAACATCCCTCTGAAATAATTTAAAGTTAATATGAGATGCATAGGCTAACATGAATCTAATGGCTTCTAATCTATATACATGTGAAAAGGTATCATCATAATAAATACCTTCTTCCTGATTATATCCTTCAAATACTAGTATTTCTTTATTTCTAATAATTATTCCTTGATCATCTTGTTTACTTCTAAAGACCAATTTAATTCATATAACTGGGTAGTTTTGAGTTCTTTCAACTAAATTCCAAACCTCATTTTGTTTTTAACTCATTTAGGTCTTCATTCATTTCTATCATCCAACTTTCATCAACTAATGATTCTTCAAGAGTTATGGGTTCTAATTGGGATTGAAAGGTTGAAAACCCAAAAATATTTCCTATGTTCCTTCTAGTTTATATTCTTGGGTCTAATTCTCATATTACAGTTTCTAAAGGGAGATTCTTTACAGTTCTTGATTGCCTAGGTAGTACACTTATAAGCTCTTCAGTGTCATGTTCCTCTGGACTAGACTGAATTTCATTTATATCATTTTCAAAATCATTTTTAAGTTTTCAATTCTCATGTTGTTATTAGAGTCAGATTCATCAATTTTGTCTTTCCTTTTCTCCAAGGGATCAGAGTCATCAAATTTCACATGAATTGATGCTTCAACAATCCTAGAAT
This sequence comes from Viscum album, assembly GCA_963277665.1. Taxonomy (NCBI): domain Eukaryota; kingdom Viridiplantae; phylum Streptophyta; class Magnoliopsida; order Santalales; family Viscaceae; genus Viscum; species Viscum album. The sequence continues at coordinate 72,932,167 of OY728166.1, read as the reverse complement.
TTTTATTAAAAACACTATAATCTTTTAAAGTATTAAAATATCCAAAAAAATTCCTTCATCATATTTTGGATCAAACTTACCAAGATTTTCCTTGGTGTTTAAGGTGTAAATGTTGCATCCAAAAACTTAAAAGTATTTTACATTAATTTATCTATTATTATAGTGTTCAAAGGGTGTATTTTTGAAAATTGGTTTAATTAAAACTCCATTCCTTATATAGAAGGCTTTACTTATAGCTTCTTCCCAAAAATAGGTAGGAAGTTTATATTCATTTAGCATAGTCCTAGCCATTTCTTGAATATTTCTATTTCTTCTTTCAATAATTCCATTTTTTTGAGGAGTTCTTGGTGCAGAGAAGGTGTGTTTAATACCCATATTTGAGCAAAATTAATTGAATTCCAGATTCTCAAATTCTCCACCATGATAACTTCTTAATGAAATTATTTTAAAACATTTTTCATTTTGAACAGCTTTGTAAAAACTTTCAAATATTGTAAAAGATTCATTTTTATATTTTAGAAAGAAAATCCAAGTTAATATAGAATATTCATCAACTAGAACATATACTTATAATTTACCAGCCAAGCTTTCTACCCTTGAATGTCCAAACAAATCCATATGGATAAGTTCTAGAGGTTTAGATATAGAAATTTTGATACCTGATTGGAAGGATGATTTTTTCTGCTTGCCAAGATGACATGCATCAAAAAATATATCACATTCAAACATGAGACTAGGAAAATAAGAAACTAATTGTTTCTTAGATAACTTATGTAAAACAAATATATTGCAATGTCTAGGTATTCTATGCCAGTTACATGATTCATTTATCTTATCAGTTAAGAAGTTTACTTGTTATTTACACAAGGAATTTAAATACAGGGTTTACACATTATCAGTTCTGGGTGCTCTAAATTTAAGCAATTTAACTTTGAAAATATAAAATCAGTTGTTAGAGAAATAAACAATATAACAATCATCATAGAGTTGAGAGATACTTATCATATTGTGTTTCAACCCTTGTACATAGATTACTTTATTGATTGAGAAAATTTCTAGATCTCCAACTGTTCCAATGCCAATAATCTTGCCTTTTTAATTGTCACCGAATGTGACTAGAACACCATACTTTTATGAAAGTGTTATGAAATTAGATTAATTTACAATCATATTCCTGGAGCAGCCACTATCTATATACCATATGGTCTTTTTACTATTTTGACTTGATTCCAGTAATGACAGTTAAACTGATTCTTTTGGTACCTATATTCTATTGGGTCTAGTTCTATTAGCCAAGAATGATCGGGGAATCCACACTTGCTTTGTTAATATAAAATCAACAGAATCATATAAATAGTTTGAAATAATGGCATACTTTATTCCACTTATCATGGGTTGCTTTAAATAAAAATGCTTAGATAAATGTATTTTTCCACCATAGTAGTTACAGATTACTATTCTTGTACTTGGGACAAAGTAATTCTTTTGCAGTATACGTTTTTCACCTTTACTCCCAATTCCATATTTTTTTAATCACATTACTTCCAAGAATTTCATTTAGTGTATTATCTCCTTTTATAGAAATAAGAGCTGAACTTTTATATGTTTCTACTTCAGTTTTTAATGTTTTTATTTTAGATTCATGATATATATTGTTTGTATTTATTGAGTTATATTTTTTAGTAATTCCTGATGTTGTTTTTGCTGAGTATCTCTCTCTCTTAAAATAATATTATGAATATTCATTAATGATTTCTGTTTATTAAATAAAGAATCATATTTTCACCCATGCATCGTTCAGTAAGCTGCAATTTTATCATTTGTATAACTTGATTCAGAATTAGAGTCAGAAGAATAATATGATTATACCTCAGTAGTTTCTTCTATAAAGGACATATTGGATTTCAGATTTGATTCCTCCTTTTTTGAATTAGACATTGATGAGATGTTGAAGTATTCAGATGCACACCATGTAGCTCTCATTTCCTTCTTTTTTTTCTCATAACCATTTCTCTTGAATAATTTCATCTTCTTGTCTTCCTTTAGCTGTGGAAAATCAGGTTTGATATGACTCATCTTCTTGCACTCATAGCATATGACATTCTTTGCATCCTTTTTGAAATAATTTTTTAAAACATATCTTCCTTCTATAAAACATACAAAATTTTCTATAAATATGAGCCAATTCCACCTCTGAATTCAATGAATTTGAACTTTCTAATTTCACCTTTATTTCTTTTTTCATCAGCTTTCTTCTTTTTCTTTGAGATGACACCTTTAAGGCATTGCCTTCTCTCTTGATCAGAACATTATGCTACTTTTCTTCAACCTACATCTCATCTTCATTAATCATGAGTGTTCTAATGAACTCTCTCATTGTTAAATCCTTGGCAGGTGTTGATTGTCTAATAGCAACAAGAATTTCCTTTCCATCGAGTTAGTGGTACTCTCTGTACATTCAAAGCTTGATCAACTTTTTTGATTGGGTCTCCCAAAGTAGTTATATTGTTGAAAATCTCTATCAATATTACATTGATTTGGGTGAGGATTTCTCCTTCAAACATCATGAATGTATCAACTTTCAGTTTGGCAGTAGCATACCTCATCTGTCTGACATTGTCAGTTGCATCATAAGCAACCGCAATTGTCTGCCACATTTCATACACTGTTGGGAACTAAGATACTCTATTAAACACATTTGGTCCTAGACCACATATGAATGCATTCATATCCTTTAAATTCATTTCATACTGAACTTCTATAGCTACACTCCAGGTTTCAGGTTTCTCTATTATTTCATAAGGAGTCAATATTTTGGAGTAGACTCTGTATCTGAGTTATTTCAAATAGATTATCATTATTGATTTCCAAAATCCATGATTCTCACCATTGAAGTATGTAGATTTCTCTATAAAACATATTTCTCTAGTATCATCCCTCTTGATCTGAGTATAATCCTTCAAAACATTTATCTTGTTATAGCTTTAACAAAAGCACCACCTCTGATAAAATTTTTTGGATCGCGTTATACTAGATACACAAAAGAGGAGGGTGAATTGTGTTTTTTTTAATATCTTCAAATGATTGTGATTTTTCCTTTTATCTTTATATCAAATATTTAGCAGTGGATATATTAATATAATTGGAATAATGATGTATTGTGCTTTGGGGAACAGAAATACCCTAGTCCACTCCACCAATGCCCTACTCCAAGAGATTAGTGATTTTCACAATCTGGTCCTCTTATGAATAGATCGTTTCAAAACTAAGTACATGAAGTTGAAACCATTATAAATATAAGGATAAAAAGAGAATTTTGGTTCATACACATAACCAAAAATGTAGTTTAAAACGAGAAGCTAATAACTCCATATAAAAAAGTATTTTGTTCATTGAAAATGCTTTCCCAGTAGTTATTCACAATTCAAATAATATGAAATTGATAGTAGATGGATATTCATCTTCAGAAATAATGATATTTAGATAAAATTAGTTCTAATTCAATATAGTAATAGTAGATATTGAAATATTGTTCGAAACATTAACAGTAGTAGATTCACAAAAGGATATTTGATGTAGATCAGTAAATCTTCAGTCGGGATTCTTTTTCTTCAGAAAACAGAGCCTTTTTTTCTCTTCATAATAGTAGATATTCTTTTCAATAATTCATCCCTTTTTTAAACAAAATAATACAGGTACATATAGAATAAAGATGAGTGAACAACTTTTAAATTTAGATCCATAAAAGTTGTCTTTAGAATCGGGATATTCAAATGTTGGAATAGCAGAGCAAGCGTAACTCCCTTGAAAATTCAGCATGAAAATCTCGTCTTATATTGATCCTTTTGAATCACAAATAACTGGCATTGAATCAGTCAATGATCCGCTTTAAATTTGGGCATTTAATCTGGCTTGAAATCAGCTTGATAATCCACATAAATACTGTTGCTTTAATAAATTCATAATTTAAACATCCTAATCCAAACATAGGGTTGAACAGCATAGCACACATTCACTGAATATAAGGGTCACCATGTAAGGTTGATCTCAAACAATTCTCTTCAACTCTCAAACATACGATATTTAATCCATACTTTTCAATCAAATGTACAGTTGTTCATAAAAGTAAGGTTGATGAAGCATACGTTAATTTTTAGCATTAAAGTGTATAGTTGATCACAAAAGTAAGGTTGATGAACCATACATTTAAGAAACAAACTTATCATTCCATACATACATAAATGATTTTCTTCCATATTTTACTTGTTTCCCAAACATAAGGTTCCTTCCAAGCATATGATTCTTTCTAAACGTAAGGTTCTTTTCAATTATAAGGTTCCTTCCAAAAGTAGTGTTCCTTACAAACGTACTTTTCTGACAATGTATGATTGTTTTACCATAATTTTCTGATATCCCATTGAGTAAACACCACATTTCTGCCTTACGCTGCACTTCTCAACACAAAAAATGAATAGTGTTTCCAGAACACGCTAAAAATGATATCTAAATACTTTAACAATTAATTCTCCCTGTTCAAAAACTTAAACATTTCTTCTAGAAATAGGATTAAAAAGAATATTATATTCATGAAATACACATAAAGTAAAATCATTAGAATAACAAATAAGGGTATTTTTGAGCATCAAAATCAGAGATAGAGTATTGTTCTAAAAAATATCCCTATTTTTCAATAATAAATTTATGTATTATTGAAAACAAAACAGTCTCAACACACGTGGTGGATCTAGATGCCCTATAAGGGTAAAGGTATTGTTCATAACATGATTAAGTTTTCCCAGTATAGTTATAGTTTTCTTCACACTAGTTTCATCTCTAGAGCCGATAACATTATCATGCATGAGAGGTAAATTGCTACATAGGATATGTGTGTTCCTGCGGGTTCCATTTCTTCTAGTAGGTTCAATTGTAGATAATAGAATACACTAGATTAGGTTACGAATCATAACGTATATTCTTAACATAGAAAAAAACACAACATAAATTGAAATCCTATGCATTACTAATCCCATTATCACAAACATTGTTTCTTTGAGGAAACATTTACATTTAAATCCTTTATAATTTCTTATAATAAAATTGATAATTATCCTAAGAATATCCTCTAGGAGTGTCAAACTAGGTGCACATTAAGGCTTATTGTCGTGTACCAGGATACCCTAAGTCATGCCCGAATCACGTTTTTGGTGTTTTCACTCATAGGTACATATGTCTGAGAACCACATCCACTTATAGTATCTAGACAGAGATGTGTTTTCCAAAAAAATACACATAATCAATTCCTTTCCAAAATACTAGGATGTTCTTGTATGTTTATCCTCAAATACCAACTTAGGGATTTTTCCCCTGATCTACTTTTTCTAAATCATGTTTCTATGTATTCTACTAAACTTGATCTGATACCAACTATAAGGACACAACCCCAGTTTCCCGGAGCTAGTTTGATATTTTATGACATTGGAATATAAAAAATTAATATGAATCCTAATGTATAAAAAAGTTTAGTATTATTCAAAAAAATATATGTACATATGTTTAATATTACAACTTGAAATATAAATACAACATATAAGTTTTATTGGGAACATCCAACTATAAGTTTATCCATGCAGGTCTTCAATCATAAGCTTCTTCATGTCCTGAGAAGGTAAAACATAAGAAAGGTGTGACCTAATACACTTAGTAAGATTATATACTACTACATAAGATAAAATAAACTTAAATATTATACATGGTGAATAATTGAAAACATATTCCTCTACAAATAGTAAATTTAAAAACATTATGGAAGGAATATAAGCTGAGTAAATGATGCCATAATAAAACATAATTAGGGGTATTCTACTAGTCAAATGACCACATGAAATTTAGATTACTATCTTCATAAAAAGGAATGTTCCTATGATATAAATTATGATACATACCATCAAGGCCTCAACCATGAAATCTAATATGATTAAGGCCTCAGCCAAAAAAATATCTCAAAATGGTAAAGGCCTCGACCAAGTCCATATCAATTTGTATCATGAGACCTAATAATGAATTGATGGGATATAGAAATCACTACCTATCACATAATAAGTCCTATAAATTCCCCATATGAGGTGGGATAAACAAAAAAACATATACACTCATATCGAATGTAACATATGTAATGTAAATAGATTTCCTCAAAAATTAATCTTAAACCCGAACCATTCAGAGTAAATTAGTGAATGGTTTTAGGATAGATTATATACAATTAAACTAATCATAAACCATTAAATTAAATATTGTAGAGGACATGATACAAAGGAATCAACAGGAGTGTTAAAATAGATGAATATTCTCTTTTAAAATCATCGAGTATTTCGTGAGATAAATACTCTTTTACTTTGAAAAAAAGAGTTCTTTTGGATTTTTTTATAATAAAAAAATTGAAGTAAGATTTTATTTAATTATAAAATGAGTTATTTTAGAATGATAATTTATGCTACATATATTATTTAGTTCCCATGAAAATATTTATGAATTTGAGAAATTCCCTTGAAAACGGGATTGTATTTGGGAAGGAATTTCGAAAGTTCCTTTTTTTAAAAGTGTGAATCCCCATGAAATATATAGGATTATGGTTGGTAAAAATATATAGAACACTCACCCATAATTTATGGGAGGTAAAAAATAATATTTAAGAACTTTATTGTGGAAAGTAAACAATAAAAATAACCCGAATGAAAATGGAGGTTCGGGTTAAAAACCATTACTTTATGTCTGAATGTTCCTCTATTGAACTTATGGTATTAGAATATAAAATTTGACTAATAAATAAATAAATTAATAACCTATTAGGAATTTATTTAGTTTATCATAATTTTTTTAGTTCTATTATGTCCTTATTTATAACATATAATATTCAATTCTGTCATTCTGGTGTGTTCATTTTCTTGATTTTCCAAATCAGTTCACTTATTTTTATTTAATTGAGGTCATTTGGAATGGATGTAAATATACATACTATTTATTAACATAAATATTTTTTAAGGGTAATTTAAATATTTTGGTGACATTATATTAGTATGAATCATTATATGAAATATTAATGACGATCACTTAGATTATTTTAGCGGTATTTTTATTATTATGAACCAGTTTGGTCATATGATTTAATATAATGTACATATAATGGTTACTAAATATTATGTATGTTATATTACATATATTATAGCCTTGTTAATCCATAAAAGTGATTTCATGACCATTATTGAAGTGGAAATTAATGAAATGAAAATCGTCGTCAATGAAGGTTTTAAATTAGAACCTCCCAAACGGTGATTTCGTTTATAAAATAAAACAGAGAGAGATAGTAAGGATATTGATGATGGTTCTTCCATTAACATGATATAATTATAGTATAAATATTATAATGTATTTTTAATGGTAATTTTTACATATTATGTTAGGAGAGTATAATAATAGAAATGAACTAGAAATGAAATTTAAAGAAATCAAATGTGAATTTACCTCTTGAATCCACCTCCTTGATAAAATATTTATAGGAAGATGGTTTTGGCCCATTGGAAAGACCAAGAGCTCCTATAAGTGGGGAGATACTAGGGAAGGGTATTTGGGAAGAAATTTAAGAGATTAAAGGCTTAGAAAATTCAAGTGAAAAGGGAGTGAGGAGGGGTTTTTATAGTCGAGGAGAGGAGGGTTTTCCCCTTATTTTCAACATTATTTTATTATTTTGACAAATACAACCAATTTTATTAATTATTGTGATAAATAATTGTAATAAGTGCATGTGAGTTCGAATAAATGGACATTTACATAATCCATGACTCAAAAATGATGTATAAATTCACTTATTTATCATATTTTGTAAATTATCGAATTTTACTATTCACAATAAATTAATGTATTTCATAAAAATCCCCAAAATTCACCCTAATTATTTTTCAACCTGTATAATTCATAAATGAACTCCATTTTTGCATAATTATTGTCTAAATATGATTAATTTAAATTTTAAATAAAATTATAATATAATCAAAAACTAACAAATAAAAAACTATAATCGTTTCATATCACATAGAAAAATAATTTAAGATAATAAACATAAGACTATAAAATAATAATATTATTAAATATTCATAAGGTTAATATTAATATTAATATTACTATTCATTACGGTATGTTACTATTCATAAAAAATTAAGTCTGTTATAACAGTCTCAAAATATCTTACTAAATGCAACCGTGTATGCTAGTTTTTCAAAATTCAAAATAGAGAGGTAGAAAAATTATGTTTACTTGGAAGGATATAAAAAAGTGGTGTTTCTAGAGACATAGTGTTTCATGCATTAAATATTAAATTTATTTTCAAAAATCATGTGGTGTTACAATAAATCTTCCCACTATTTCTGTTTGACCTAATGGCGATGCAATTAGGATCTCACATTTGAGACTCTTTGAAAAAGTCAATCAAATCAAGAAAATGGTTAACTGGATAGAAATATTCATGATCATTATATTTGGATCATTTTAGATTATTGTTAGTGGTTGTTCCCATCACCTACCATTGGTCATGATCATTACTAAACAATCTCTATAAGAATATTGACTCACAATATCTACCTAAAATTTCCCTTTACTAGGTGACATACCAAGTTAAAATCAACCATATATATTTAATCTATATATGTTAACTAACATAATTTATAGTCTCATTGAGAAAACATATATTTCAAACTGTTATGGTAATTGAAAACTATGATCTTTTCTCCAAAGAGGTAATACCACTAGGACTTTCTGTAATGGATGACTGGATATTATTACAAGTCATGCATTTAAGAATTGTTCTCATTTATTTAAAAATTCCTTGAACTATAGTCTTATAGATGGTCTAATTTCAAAAAAAAATCAACCAAGAATACATCCATATGCATCAAAATATAAAACATCACCATTACATAGTTCTGAAAAAACTACGATGGGTTCTGATGTTAGATGAGCATTGAGATCTAGAAAGTATTTCTAATAGTATTATATCCAAGTGAATAGAACACCCTTTCTTATCAAATAAGTAATCTGAGAAGAAATATTTTAGAAATTCAAGACAATTCTATATTAATAGCATTCTCATCATAGAATTTTTTATATCTCTTAAAAATTCATTGGTTTCATCCAAAAATGACTGACTCAATATTTAAAGATGAACTTATATTCCTTCTTAAAGAATGATGTTCCCAAAGAAACAGACTTGTGGAATCTATAATATGAACCTAGAAAACATATCATATAAATGATTATCCCCCAATGTACTCAATAAACACTTTATTCACTCCTCATGGTCATTTTTAATTCGAGTGTAAAGAAAAATATCATCAACAAATACCATGAAAAAAATATCAAGGTAAATACGGAAAATATAGTTCATTAAGGATATGAAGAATTTAGTTACATTCATCATACTAAATGTAATGAAGACATATTCATAATGGCCATTGAAACTCCAAAGTACTATCTTCATAATATCCTTTCTTTTGACTCTATGTTTATGATATCTTGATAATAGCTAAATTTTGGAGAACCACATGGATCCATTTAATTGATCAAAAAGATCATTAGTTTGAGAAAGTGGAAATTCAATTATTATTATATCTTTATTTGGATATTGATAATCAACACATAAGAGAATATAACCATATGCTTTCATTATGAATAAAACAAGTGTATCACAATTTGAAGTACTTACTTTGTGGGAGCATTTACATTCCTCTACTTATAACTTTAACACTGACTCTCACAAATATATATGAGATTTTTTGTCTGATGGTAGAGAAATATTACTTGTTCCCAAAAGTATATTGAAAGAAAATTTGATACCTCACTTAGGTGGTAACATAGATAAAGTATTCATAATGACATCTAAGTATTAATCCATTATAGAAGGAATAGTCTCATTTCATATTTCATCAGTAGTAGGGAAAATCGTTGATGGTAATTTGCCAGAAATGGGGTTTCCATAGAAAATAGAGGTCCCTCTATGATTATATTTATATCCAAATCCCATTGAATACAAGAGGAGATCTATACAGGGATGTGAATGTTACTTCCCAAGAATAATTGTTGATAAAGGCTTTAAAATAAACCATCCTATCTATCCTAAAGATTAGAAAAAAAGAATATATCTCTTAGACTATAAAATCCTAGAATAACTTTACGACATTAATGGTAATAGAACACACTGGTAATTTCAATACTTTTCACTCTTGATTTAAAATGGAAATATTTTTACTGATGATATGAAGAATAATTTTCACATGTAATCACTTTTTTCTAACCATAGAAGAAGAAATGAGGAATCTGATTCACCAATATCAAACAAGAAATTCATAAGATTTGAGTCCATAAAAATGGTACCTCAAACCATATAGGGGCCAAATTACTCACATGTGAGGTCTGTTCTAATCTATATAACAACTGATAATCTACAACGTGACATCTATTACTTCCCTAACGATTTTCTACCAAAAAAACCTATTTGTTCTGAGTGGTATCCTAGACCACCTGAGATTGTTAATGGGAAATATTTTGACAGGACTATTTTTTCATATAATAAACATCATGTGGATGAGTCTAGTTAGTTCTATATCAAAATATTAAAAGGTTATGACAATAGAAATTTATATTACCTTTTTTTGAAAAAATCGTGGAAATTATTTGGTGGTTTCAGGCATCCATTTTTACTATGCAAAAACATGCAATAGAAAAACTTCTTGGTTAATTATTGTTTTATGGTGGATAAGTGGATGATACCATAGATTTATTCTTTACTAACTTTGTACACTGGGAGTTAGTCTCACCCTTTAGTTTATTCCATATCCTGATGCTCCCACCATCACACGGATATAGAAAGGTGTCCCTTCCACTAGGATTCACTACAAGGTATCTTTCTCCTACAAGTTCCTTATTCACCCTTTTTCTATATTAAATTATATATAACATTACCACCTATGATTGTACCTCAGGTCAATGAAACACATAAAATAACTGATATTTCAATATTTCACTAGAATATTCCTCTGATGAAAAGAGAACAAGGTGAGTTAATTTAGTATCATATTCAATCATTGATATATTTCCTTGTTGCAATGGAAATTAGTCTTTTTTATTCACTATCAAGAAGGTTTATAGAAATAATTTGTTATTAAAAACCTCCACTAATTTTTTCCTAGTGTAGCATCAAACCAATATAGATTAAACATTTAAGTCCCACTATGGTAGCTATAGGTAACATAGAATTTATATTTCTAGATTGATACTATTCTCATATTGATTCCCCAGTAGGTCAAAACTCATGTCAATCTGGCTCATCTACACATCTTTATTCTCAGGTCCAAAATCCCCATGAAACATAAGTTGGTTTTGCATTTGAAAATTTGTGTATATATTTACCTAATGATGTTCCTCACTTCAATGTCCCTTGTCAATAGATTGAAAGTATTTCATTATACTGTGAAATAAATCTTGGTTTACGTTTGTTCTTTCTGAATCTTTAATCTATGATTCTCCCTCTCAATAATTTTTTATTCATCGAACTGGTGTAATTTTTTTTCTACAATTCATTTTTGAGATAAAATATTTAACAATTTTTAATATTCATCATTTCATGGTTATATTTTATATATCAACACAACAATCACAATATCAAAAAATAAAAATAAAAACTCATGTAAAAATGTATTCCTAGTTTGACATAACATTACTACTACTTGATACCTATAAATTATTAGCTAAATGGACAACAATGAGTTTAAAACATTCCTAAAAGTTTTTTTTAAACACTCATCATACCCATACTTCTCTATTAATATGATGTTCAACATAAAAGGTTATCTATTTCTTTTTTGGATATACATTTCAAGTTACATCATTCTTATCTCTTTTATACCATCCATCTATAGGACTAAACAGTAATGATACCATTTTTAACATACCACCCCAATTAATTCTATTAGGTCCATGTAGAAGTTATACTAATCTTATTTGATAGTCCCGATACAGTAAAGGATAGTAAGACATTACAAAGGTATAGAAATAAGATACTTGGGGGAATGATTTATCCTATAATAAACAAAAAATTACAACAATATCATACCAATATAAGGATAAGTAAAACCTAATACATATATGTAAATAATTCATGGTATAAACCCCCACAGTAATAAATGCGATCAATCCATCAAAAAACAATAAAATAGTTTTGAGAATCAGAGTATTAGTGGAACAAAAAAAGGAATAAACTAAAATTCCAAGGTCACAAGAGACTTAGGCATTGAGGTGGAACCACTGCTTACCAAGACATGAACAAAATATATGTTATAACATCACTAACTTTGATTGAAACATCAAGAATAACCCCTAAAAAAGTATGAAACTGGTCCCTTTCATATATAATAGAATTTAATATCTTATAATTCACCGAGGTGAATATACGGGGGGTGAGTAATCATACCTAGTAGTCAACCCCGAAGATACTTATCTAACATTATACTAAGACCAAAATAAATTTAATCATAGGATATAAAATGGATTGGAAGAATATAAAATTTTTAAATAATTTTCACAATATAAAATAGATATGAAGAATAGGTTTTCCAAAAGTAGATTAAAAAAAGATAATTTGGAATTAATTACATAATTAGAAGAAATTAATCAATTTCAATTTTTCTTAAATATCCTTGTTCCCACATACACTCACCCATGAATTCCTAATTATATCATTATGCTCACATGTGGCAGTACATCATCCACCAAACTGTCTCATGATGTAACTTTCATAATAGTTTCTTTCTAGTAAGCACTAAGCACCAAGCCTTTTTCAAAAAGGCCTCATGCAATAAAATCATGAAAATACACAAACCCATTACTTTAAAAATTGACACCCACATCCCTTTATTCTAAAACATGCTTCATAACCATCAATCATTTGAGAAAATTCTTTTAATCAATTTAACTAGTCCATTATGGGTGACACCCATAATAGAATTTCAAATCCTACTAGTAAGGGAACCATAAGTATATTTTTTCTATAGAAAATCATTGAAAAATAGTGGAGAATTATTTTATAAAACTAAAAGTCTTATTATTCCAATTAAACGTGAAATTTTTTTATAACAACCTAAATATGGTTTATTAACATGATCGGTCTTAGACGATTATTAAAATATGACCACTTCCTTTCATACAACTTTTAAATCACGGGAAGATCTCATCAAAACCCATCCAATTCCATGGATTTGTTTATAAAATAACTAATCTATGGTATTATTCAAGAAAAATAAAATGATCAAAGACTAGAAGGATGAATGATATCTTAATGTTGGATTTCTGTGATTAGATTATAAAATATTTATTGGATTCAGATTCCAAAAGCGATATTTCTCAGGGAATCGCCAAATGGAACCCTTGAAGTCAACAAGAAGAGGATGGGGACTGTATAATGATTTAAAAAAATTGGATTGTTTTAAACAAGATAGTCCTAACCCCCATTCACATTGTTAATTTTGAATTCAAATCATGAATTGTCGAGTTCCCATATACCTTAGAAAACCCACCTCCTTAGCTTAAAATCTTGATTATCCATTTATGATGTGAATGGTTCTTATCTCTTGAATGGTTTTATCCATTATACCAATGAATCCATTTCATAATTTTAATGAACTCATTTCATATTCCCAGAACATATTCTCCCCATGAATTAGCAATTCATGCTGTGAATATTTCCTGTAGCCAGATTCCAAATTTCTTTATATTTAATCCTCCAAATTCTTTTAGTAATTTATCCCAAACACCCTTAAATTGAATGAAAAATTATATTACAATGACATATCTCAATATGGGGGTGATACAATATACATGTGTTCCAAATGAACATGGGTACTATAATAGTATGAACCCACACATCCAGGTTCAGTTCTTAAAATGTTGTATATTGTTTATATATAAAGAAAATGATTAAATACAAAAAAGTTATTAAATAATAGGATTTTTACCAGTCTAGATTTTGGATAATTAGATACATTACATACATATTACAAAACTGTGAAACAATAAAATTAAACAAACAAAATAATCTTTATTGCACTATATCCGCATTGAAAAATACATCAGATATAAAAGTACAACACATATAAAAACGAATTTAAAACATAAGGTGAGACTTTAATATGCCCAGAGCGGGTTTTTTAAAATAGTAATGAAAACATTGAAAATATTTTCTTGGAAAAAACATATATATGTATATATAATTAAAATTATATTTCTAAAACATTGAAATATATATAATTTAGAAAAAAATATTTTTGTATAATAATAACATTTGAAAAGATCATTGGGATTTCTCTGTTGAAAATAATAAATTTTGGAGTATAATTTATGATACTTGGTGGACCATAACAAAAATCTAAGGACAAACATCATAACTCATATGGAACAAAGTCTCTTTAAGACTTATGTGTTCTCTCTTTGAAACATAACATTCATTACACTTGTGAAAGTTTTTTGAAAACACTTTTGATGGACCGACCTTTATCTATCTTAAAAGAAACATTTCAAAAATACATGCATCAAATTATTTTCATTAAAAGAAAATAAAAATTACTATAAAATGTCATAATGTTTTTTGAGAGTCTCTAAAACTATTTTTCGGGGAATCCGAAGCATAAAAATTACTACATTTATTTAAAAATTATAAATAATATGTATAATAAAATATGTGCACAGTTGATTAAAAATGCATCGAATTCGACTTATATGTTAGATAAAGGGAATACCTAATAATGTGTGACATACTAGTGGGTGATGATAGAATTTCAAACTTGAAATAATAACATTTTTAGGATTAGCACATAAAATAATAACTATTATCATATATAACATAAATATAAACCATAAAATGATAGATTAAGAACAAACTTCTAACCATTATATATATATTTGGAAGAAACATATTAATCCCTCTTTACAAAAAATTGATATACATTTATGTGTATACATAAATATAAATCATTATACCTTATACATATAATGATTTTTCAAAAACATAAGCAACCCCATTGACAAAAATAAATTATCCCCTTAAAAAATATAGGATTAGGGATTAAATTTAAAACAAAACATTTATCTTATATATATATACATAGACATCATAAATTGATTAATAATATAATTAAAAACCATAAAAACCATTGGGTTAGAAATAAAATTTAAAAGAAAACCCTCATCTTATATATTCTAAAAATATATAGTCATATATCTATATATAAATTTATATAATCATATATATGTAAATAAGGGTAAAAATAAAATAATTTTATTTAAATAAATAAACCCTTACATGTGATTATAAAATTTTGAATAAAATATACTTATTTAAATTTCCAATAAAAATAACCCTTATATAAATTTATAAAATTTAGATGAAAATATACTTATTTAAATTTCAATGAAAAATAACCCTTACCTAGATTTCAACTCCGAAGGGATGGACTATTGCGAGAAAAGTGAAATTTTTAAGGAGAAGTGTCAGGTCTTTTTTGAGTGAGGAGGTTTTATATAATAGTTTTATATATTTTTATAATATAATCATTCAAAAGAAGATGGTGTTATTTAATACCCTTTATATCAGTTTTATGGGAAAATATGTTGATCTAGGGATGAGGTGGAAGGGGACTTCGACAATGGTAGTGAGTTTGGGTGGTTGACCTATTGGTTAGCAAGGTGTGAGGAGGAAGACAACTCTTATTTCTTTTCATTTTAGTTTTATTTTTTTTATTTTAGTTTTTTATTTTTAAACTTTTTCTCCCTTATATGCATTTCAATTTTAGTCCTTTTGTTCAATTATTATGTCATATGTCTCTCTCTTTATGTAACCTTCCATATTCACTTTTTATTCAATATGTGATAATAATACAATATTATTTAATATTTTATAAACAGTTTCAATTTTAAAATTATTTTAATGAATTAATTTTTTATAGAATATGCGATGTTAAAAAAATCATCAAATCCCATTTTTTAATTTTAATAAAATAATAAAATAATATATATATATATATATAATAAAATAACAAAAATTATATATTTAGAAACATATAATTATATATTTGTTTATTAAAAAAATATATATTTATATAATGATAATTATATGTATTTAAAAACATAGTCATTAAATCACATTTTGATATAAAATAATTATATATAATTATAAAATATATAATTTATATTTTGATGTTATATTTATTTTTATAAAACATAACACAGTTATGTCCTTTTTATATTATCATGTAAATTAATTTTTTTATAATAATAAAAATATATATAATTTATAAAAAATATAAAACCTAAATATAATATAAATTTATATTGTTATAAAATATATTAACAAAAAAATAATAAAAAATTTCATAAATGTTTATTTAAAAAATTTTAATTAAAAAATGTTTATATGAAATTACAAACAAAATAAATATTTAATTAGAATAAAATTACTCATTGAAATTTGGGGGGTATTATTTTCCCCCTCCATAAAAATAATTATTCCCTCGTAATTCGTCCTCTGATGTCTGTCGGTGCCACCAATGCCCATCGGTTCCACTGACGTGCCTTGGTGCCACCGACTCCGATCGGTGCCACCGACACCGATCGGTGCCACCAACGCCCCTCAGTTCCACTAACACCCATTGGTGCCACCGACACCGATCGATTCCACTGACGCCTATCGGTGCCACTATTATTTCAGCCCAATTTTTGGAAAACTCTTTAATAAGTCACCAATGGTCCCCAAATTCCGCAGTCATGAGAAACATGGAAATTTAATGGACCAGGAGGGTCCAGGCCATTGCAAATTGTTTTAAAGAACCATATTCAACAGAGAACATAACTCTAATTCTTAAGGGAAGTTACATCTCCCTCATATTATTTTGATTTAAAATATCTATGAGCTGTCAAGAAATTTTCTTGGATCTAGAATTCCATATCAACATGTCTTTTATATATATTATATTTTAAATTTAATTTTTTAAAAAAATATCACCTTTATGATAGTATTCTTGGGAATATATTTTACCACACTACTATAATGAATGATTAGCTCTGGTATTTTTGAAAGAGGGTACACTTAAAATGTTCAATTTATTTCAACCTTGTAATACTTTACGATTATTGCTAGTATTTTTTTGATAAAATTGAAGATCATTTATAACTAGGATAACTTCAGACTTATTTTTTCTTGAAGACATTCATTTCTGGAGATGAGGATCCATCTACACTCATTTTGTACTCCAATTGTGAAGTGAAACCAGAAAAATCAACAAATAAAATTAATTTTATTTTTTTGAGTATCAAATCCTTGTACTCATTTGTTGTTCAAGTATTATCTTTTTATATTAAGCTATAGATAATTAGTTCCATATAAAATAAACATAAGGATCTTTTTAGCCTTGTTTTAAAGGATCCAATTCCCTATACCCATTTTTGGATTTTTGGTCTTGTGATTAGAGGACATTTCTAGTGAAATTCACCAAGTTCTTAGAGTGAGCATTGGTGGAGTAGACTATGTTATCTTTGTGACCTGATTCACTACAAAATCATTGTGTCCATTCTTTCTATTTATCTTCTACTAATATTTCATACTGAATAAAATTATGCGTATCTGTATAAATCACAACGGGAGTCAAAATCTAGAATAGGGGAATATTATTGAAGAGGCAAAATTCAAACCCCTTTTTGGTTATCTTTTTAATATTCTAACCAAAAAATTGGACTCAAAGGTTGTTTTTTGTGAATAAGTTTTAGAAATCTCAAAATAATAATGTTTATACAAAGAATATAGAAATGGTTAATCCAAAAGAATGTATGTAAATGGTTTATGCTCCATACTTCAAATGTGAAAACTATAGATGTCCGAAATTTCATATGATCATTTAATTGAAGAATATTAGAATTGGAATCTATTCAATAATTATCACTCATTATGAAATTCTTGAGAAACCAAAGATAAGGGATGCAAAAACAAGAGATGAGTATGTTTTCAACTCAAAAGAAATGAATAATATTATCTGTGCACTTGGACTAGATGAATTTAACCATGTATCCTATTATCATAATACATATGGGATGTTGAAAACAATACATGCCACAATGGAAAAAAAAGATAACATAAAAAAGATGTGATATTATTCTGAAAATATAAAATATGACTCCTTTATAATGTTTTATGGTGAAAGATTCACACAAATGGATACAAGGTTAACAAAGTTAGTTAATAGTATTACTACCTTGGGAGATCTCATCAGTAAATCTAATGAAGAAATGAAATTACTAAGAGTACTCTACTCAAAATATATTGGTATACCTATAGCTATTTTAAAGTCATTACCTATAAAGGATTTGACTATTAAGGAATTAATTGGAACATTGATGATGTTAGAATCAGAAATGAAAGCTGAAGTTGAAGATCAAAATATTTTAGTAAAAAGGGAAAATACTACTCTCAAAGAGACATCTCAGAAGCATAACCGAAAAAAAATATGAAGCAAAAAATTCACACTCCTTTGATTCTAAAATGGATCTCACTTATCTAGCCAGAAAATAAAAGATTTTTAAAAAATAAAATAGGTTTAAAAAAATCCTTCAAGAAGGATGAAAGGGAATCCTATGAAGTAAGACGATATGAATGAAAAATAATTAGGTCGCATCAGACCAAATTTCCCAAAACAGAAAGATGAAAGAAAGAAGGAATAAAACAAATGTAAAAAATTATGATTTTGAGAATAAATAAAAAAGTTATAGGAATGATACATGGATATTTTATGAAGACTCAAAAAACCCCTCAAAATATGGTTAAAAAAAGATCCACCCAATATCAAACGTATCTGGTCCTTTATGGTCAAGGAATAATAAAAGGTACAAAACTATTATTTATCTCCTTTTAATACTAATATTTTCTAAAGTAATAAATTATCTTTTTACTGTTTAATGGTAGAATAAAAATATTATTCTATATTAAATAATCTTAAATAATTAAAAAATATTCACAATAATATTTTAGATTAAATAGACACTATATTGAAACAACACTAATAACTAGTTAAATAATTAAATTCTTCGACATCAAACTATATTGATCATGGAAAATGATTCAAGATTTGTAGGATGAAGTAGAATATTATAAAATTGATGCTCTTGTTTTTTATTAATGGGGAATATATACTAAATTAGATTCATGGAAGACATGTTATTAAAAGTGGAAAATTTGGAATATGAATAAAGGGTGAAAAATCAATATTGTATAAATCTTTTTTTATGCCCAATTCAAAAACTGATACATGCTATTATTGTTGAATAAAAGATCATTTCACTTTTAAATTTTATTTGATAAATTCTCAAATTATTGGTATTAAAAAGTATTTTAGTTCTAAAAATATATCTGAAGAAAGTGATATGAGTTATTGAAAAATAATGAAGATCCGGATTCCTAAATCACTTCTCAATGACTTTGCTAGAGCTAAGAACATTTGTGTACCAAAACAAAAATGTGCATAATTAAATTTTCTTGGAAAATGACATATGAAAAAATGTTATATAGTATATGAATATTGTTTTTTCTTGAAAAATGTGTGGAGACTCATAAAATTTCCATAAACTTACTCAAATTAATGGAGGTCAAGACAATTTTAGTGACAATAAAAAAGGAAAAATTTGTTGGAGCTTGAGAAGTTGGAGATCTAATATAAAGCCCCAGCCTTAAACATTACTTAATCTTGAGTTACTTCAAGAATACACGTTGAGGATATTTTCAGGTTTAGAGTTTTTGACAATTAGATCATAAAACATGCATTACATTCCACATTTAAACAATGTGGTTACATAAAAGATAGTACTCATTATTCCCATCAACGGAAACATATTTAAAATAAAACATGGATTCTTTCTTGACACATCTTTGCCACTATCATCATATCATGAACTTTTCCCTTGACCTGTGAAAAACATTTCAAAAACATGGGATGAGAATAAAAAGCTAAGTAAGGGATACAAAAGTAAGAAATGAAAACATTAGTCCATGTATGAAATCATACATTACTCATAAAACATATTCACTTTAACATACCTCACCAAATCATGAATAAATCATAGAAATCATAAGACATAAAGGTAACTTTATGCATTCATAACATTCTTACATAGGGAGTAACCCTCATGGTTACATTTGGAATACCCATCACAGTATATTCCCTAAATATCTTTAGAGAAACCCTAATGTTTAACTCCTTCGCGTTACCCAATGCATTGGAGAGCTATATCGGGCTCACCCTCCCGTAGTTT
The DNA here is from genome assembly GCA_963277665.1 of Viscum album. Lineage (NCBI taxonomy): Eukaryota > Viridiplantae > Streptophyta > Magnoliopsida > Santalales > Viscaceae > Viscum > Viscum album. The sequence goes on along the minus strand of OY728166.1, from coordinate 72,911,779 downwards.
ATCACGGAACCACCCGTCATCATAACAATTCCCAAGAACCATAACATAATCATATCACATAAAACATGCATAATGGAAACATAACATTTCCACTATTGAATCACAAGATATCAATACAACACATTGATATAAAAACATTATGAGAACTATTTTCCATACCAAAATAAAATAAAAGTAAAACATGGTATGTATTTTTCATTAAAAAATGTTATGGCTTGTAGAGGAAGGCAAAGCTCAAATTATTGTCACGGTGGCAGAGAAGTCATTGTCGCCGCCTACGTACGACAAACAAACATTTCCTTTTTCATTTATTAAAGGCTTTGTATAAAAAATATTCCTTTTGATTAAACATAAATGTCAAAGGGGTTTATACACCGTATGAAATAAAGTTGTGTAGAAAAAAAAATATGCCTCAATGAAAGGATATTGAGACGAATTCCCATACCTCGGGTCCGACTTGACTTGATCGTTCATTATAGTCCTGAATAATAAACTTGAGATAATTTATACTTGATTAAGAACCTTTTTCAAGTTCATTATTCCTTATATATAACTTATTACCATGTTATGAACACTATGTAATTATTTAAGATAATAATGGTCATTTTGTCGATCATTGGTACTTGAGTCAAAAATAAAATCATTATTATTAAAAGTTGTTGATGTGGTAAAATAATCATTATATACAGAATTATATTCATGATGTAGATATCATATATATAATATATATCCAGTATATACATGAATTTATAATATTACATAACATTTAGAGGTAAGAAATGAAATGCACCGTTCATGGAGACGGTAAGCCGTACGTACGCATGAACGCTACTTCCAATTATATTTCATATTTAGTGGAATTAAAACATAATGATACATAATTTTATTTTAAATTAAGTATGGAATCATATATAATATCATTAAACCTATTTTTTATACGTATCACATATGGTGTTAACGAATCAAATCACATTGAGGGGGTGGTAGTCCGCACTTCCTAAGATGAAGATATCGTGTTTACCCATAATGGAAACCATAAAGGTATGAAATAAATAAAAAATACATATTCTTAAGTAAAACATAAATGTATTATACATCATATATAAATATAGTGAAATATTAATGTCCACCTTTGAAGCTGTTAAAAGAATATTGAACAAATATCATTTCGTGAGGCAGAAATTCACCATCCATAGAAACAGTATGTTATTTAATCATTAGATGTAGGTGTGTGTATGTGTAGCTCGAATACTTCTTATAAATACATCCTAGAGTATTTTAGATACTGGTTTTGTTAAAAAATAAATGAATAAAAAGATTTAGGGGGTTAGAGAAGCAAAATAATACAAAAGATCACAAGTGAAGACATTACCTTTAAAATCTGGTAACTCCCTTTGGTTTGAAACAAAAGGGTTTTTTGAAGAGCATCCTGACTAAGTTAAGACTTCTAGGATGAGTATAGGGATGTGAAGAGACATAATGCGTAGATCTTGGCCGAGACAAAGACTTTAGAGGTGTGGGTAAGGAGGTAGAGTTGGGGGCCTTTTATAAGAGGAGAGGAGGGGCAGTCTTGGAAAGGTATAAAATGTTACTTTATTTTCAAATGATTTTCGGATTTCAAAGGTCCCACATGGATGTATTTCAAGGATAAGGTGATAATGGTTCGAAATATACTCATCCAATAGGTCTTTGACAAGTTTATGTCTTAGATGTTACATTATCTTTTCATTTTATTTAAATCGTTCATTAATGAGGTAATCGCTGCATGATCATTATGTCATAAATAATTTGATTTATTTAATGTGTAAACATTATAAAAAAAATGCTATGATATAGGAAATATTTTTATCTTTCCAATGACTATTTATAGTCTCATTTATCATTTATTTAGATAAAATTAAAAATGTTTTACTCAGGTAATACATTATTTGTTATATTTAACATTCTTTAAAAAATAAAAAGTTAAAAAGTCATTATCACACAAAAGTGATTCCATGGGGTCCCCAAGATTGGCACAAGGAATCCCATGGTCAGCCATGACACAACCAGTAGAATTAGGACACATGTTGTTGTCATTTTTTATTATTATGATATAATTTTATTATCCTTAACTATCCGATTACTAATTAATCAAGATAATGAACAATAATTACCGTAGTTACTATTCACAGAGTCCAAAAAACAAAAGAGTTTTGATTACATAATATAGAAATTATGATTACAAATATTTAATGCATTTTACCAAATTTGAAACACAGAAATTGAAATAATTAATTTAAAAATAATTCATGTTGTCAAAACAAATAGCGGGTTTTTTAGAAACCATATCTATGAAATGTTTGGAACTTATTTATGACCAATTGAAAAGTGAAATTAATCTCAATGTCCACAATTATATTACATGGTAAAAATATATTCTATTTACACTTTAATGAAAATTAAAAATATAATATAACCATATAATTAAATTAGATGAAAATGCAGTTTTGATGTAAAATACAGTATTTTTCACTATTAATTAAAAAATGAACATTGTTAGAAAAATACAAAAAATTTATCCAAAGTAAATTTCAATGTACCGATCATAAATAATATGTTTATTTAGACAAATAGTGCTTATAAAATTGTCAAAAGGTTGATTTAAAAAATATTTTCTCATCAAAAGGCAGTAAAACAATATTATAAATATATTTGTGTATTCCATGCTTAAGATTGGATTTATTCTCATTTTATGCCTCTAAAACACTATATAATTCATAAATAGACATAGATAAGAATATATATTATTAATTACTTACTGGGGATGTTACATCCATCCACCCTTTAGAATATTGCATCCCTTCAATTTATTTACTTATCGAATAAGTGGGAGTATTTATCCCTCATTGCATTTTCAGATTCCCATGTTTCCTCTTCACTCATGTGGTTCTTCCACAAAACCTTTACTGGATGAATCACCTTATTCCATAACCCTTGCTCCCTATGGTCAGGAATCAGGACCGGTTGTTCCTCATAAGATAGATTCTCTTCCAGCTGAACTACGCCTGGACTCAAAACATGAGATGGATATGGCATGTACTTACTTAACATTGATACATGAAAAACATTATGTACCTAAGATAAACTCAGAGGTAATGCCACTCAATATGAAACAGATCCAACTCTCTCCAGAATTTCATATGGTCCAATGAACCTTGGACTCATCTTTCCCTACTTACTAAATCGCATCACACTTTCCCATGGAGATACTTTGAGAAAAACAAGATCACCTACCTCAAAATAGAGATCCTTCCTCATGTTGTCAGCATAAGGTTTCTTCCTGCTCTGAGCTGTTCTCATGTGTCTATGTATCAGTTGAACTTTGCTTGCCAACTCATCTACCAATTCTGGTCCCATCAACTTCCTTTCACCCACTTCATCACAGAAATCTGGAGTTCGACACCGCTTCCCATATAATGCCTCAAATGGTTCCATCTGTATACTAGAATGAAAACTTTTATTATAAGAAAACTCAACCAAAGAAAGATGTTAGTCCCAAATTCCCTGATAATCGATCGAACAAGCACATATCATATCCTCCAAAGTCTGAATCGTTCATTCTATCTTCCCATCTGATTGAGGATGAAAAGCTGTAATAAAATTTAATTCAGTACCCAACGACTTCTGAAGGCCTTTCCAAAAATTAGAAGTAAACCTGGAATCACGATCAGATACAATGGAGAGAGAAACTCAATGTAACCTAACAATCCTTTTAAGAAACAAACTATTCACTGGATCTAGGGAAAAAGAATCTCGTATAGCAAAGAAATGGTCGTATTTAGTCAAGCGATCAATAATAACCCATATTTCATTATTACCTCGAGTTGTCTTTTGTAATCCCCCAACGATGTCCATGGATATATTTTCCCATTTCCACTCTAGAACTGGTAAAGGCTGAAACATCCCGTTCGGTAACTGCCACTCTGCTTTAACCTGTTGACAATTCAAACACCTCACAGTAAAATCAGCAATAACTATTTTCATTCCATCCCACCAGTAATACTTTTGAAGATGTCTATACATCTTAGTACTTCCCAGATGAACGGAAAACAGAGAACTATAAGCTTCACATAACAACTCTCACTTCAACTGTGAATCACACGACACACACAATATCATCCCAATCTCAAAACACAATCATTATCAGTGTTTAATTTAGGCAAATTACCCTTCTGAACCAGCTCTCCCTTTTTCTGAAACTCACTGTCTTGCTTCTGTGCTTGCTTAATTCTATCTGATAGAGAAGATTTCACTGATACCTGAAACAAAACAGAAGGACGTCCTACACCAAAAAATTCTATTCCAAAGTTCATCAAATCCTTAACCAAAGGATCACGTTCCAGATGCAACCATGTTAATGAAGCATTACTTTTTCGACTCAAATCATCAACCACTTTTTTTACTTTTCCTAGATGGTAATGAATTGTATAATCATAATCCTTGATTAATTCTAGCCATCTCCTCTGTCTCTTGTTCAATTATTTTTGAGTGAATATATTTTTTAAACTTTTGTGATTGGTATATATTTCACACTTTACTCAATATAAATGATGCCTCCAAATTTTTAAAGAAAAAACAACAGCAGCTACTTCCAAATAACGTGTAGGGTAATTTACCTCTGGAGTTTTCAACTGACATGAATAATAAGAAATTACCTGATCTTTATATAATAGGACACATCCAAGTTCTTTCAATGAAGAATCACTGTAGATAACAAAAGACCCATTCCTGGAAGGTAGTGCCAAAACTGGAGTATTCACCAATATTTTTTTCAGTTCCTGAAAACAATCATCACATTCTTTTGTCCAAATAAACTTAAAACCCTTCCGAGTTAGCTTTCTCATTGGACTAGATAACCGGGAGAAATTTATAACAAACCTTCGGTAATAGCCTGCCAAACCAAGGAAGCTACGAATCTTAGTTACATTTGTGGGTCTTGGAAATTTTTCCACTACCTTTCTTTTTGCAGGATCAACAGTTATCCAATCTTTAGAAACAATGTGACCAAGGAAAGAAATTTGTTGCAACCAAAACTCACAGATTCTAAATTGACCATACAATTTATTTTCTTTTAAGGTTTGCAAAATAACCCTTAAATGTATTTCATGGTCCTCTTTACTTTTCAAAAACACAAAAATATCATCAATGAAAACAACCACAAACTTATCCAAGAACTCATGGAAAATTATATTCATAAGATCCATGAATACAGAAGGTGCATTGGTTAGCCAAAAAGGCATAACTAAAAATTCATAATGGTCATATTTTGTCTGAAAAGTGGTCTTCGGAATATCTGCTTCCTTTACCTTCAACTTATGGTACCCCGATCTCATGTCAATCATTGAAAAATACTGAGCTCCCTGGAGCTGATCAAAGAAAGCATCGATATGAGGCAAATGATATTTGTTCTTAACAGAGATGTTATTCAAGGCTCTATAATCAATGCAAAGTCTCATAGAACCATATTTATTTTTAACAAATAAAATAGGATCACCCCATGGTGATGTGCTAGGTTGAATGAAACATTTCTATAATAAATCTTTCAATTTCTCCTTCAACTCTAAAAGTTCAGTTTGAGCCATTCGATAAGGGGGTTTTAAAATTGGCTTAGCATCACGAACTAAGTCAATGGTAAACTCAAATTCCTGATCTGGTATTATTCTAGAAAAATCATCAGGAAAAACATCAGGATACTCATTTACCACTAGCACATAATTAATCAGAACAGTTCCCTTATTTTCAACAATCTGGGATAGGTAACATTCATTTCCATCTTTTACAAGTTTCTCGGCCTCTTAATATGTTATCAATAGTAAGGCTTCATTATTGTACACAAAATGAAAGTCTTTCTGAAAAGAAACTTCTTTATCTCTACATTCAATCTTAGCATGGTAAATAGAGAGCCAATCCATACCCAGGATAACATCAAACTCTAATAGAGGTAAAACAATAAGGTTTTCAAGTAGGTTCTTTCAACAGCTATGTATAGGAAGATTCTTATAAATTCTTTTTTCCTCAACATTTACCCCATGTGTTTTCAACACAAGATCATGAGTCATTTCTTGAGATGGTATTCCCATTTTACTAGAACATTTTTCAGAGATGAAAGAATGTGTAGACCCCGAATCAAAAACACACTGGCATACTCTGAAAAAACAAACAAAGTACCTGATAGAACATCATTTGATGGCCCAACATCTACTGAAGTAGTTGAAAAGGATTTCACCACCCATTTCTTCTTGTAGTATAACTGCTTCCCATCACTCGTGCTCTTTGTTGGACACTCATTTTCATAGTGACCCATCTCATTGCACTTAAAACATTTCACTAACTGTAAATCAAATTTGCTCTTACCATCACCCTGATCTTTTTCAGTGCAATCACGAGCTTTATGTCCCATCTTACTGCATCAGTAGCACTTTCCAGAATTCATAAGACATTCCCTAGCATGCCTTTTACCACATTTATCGCAAACTAGAAACTTTGTTTTCTTACCGCTAGACCTTTTTGAAGAATTCTTTCCTTTATCGCACCACCTCAGTCTCTTCTTCTTCTGGTTGTTATAGAACACTTGGTCATCAGAAAACTCCATTTCCACCTTCTCAGAACATCGAACAAGCTTTTCATAACACTTGAACCCGCGAGAAGCTAAAGCCCTTCGATATTTTTTCCTTAATCCGGATTAAAAACGATTGATTTTACTATCAAGGTCTCGGATAAAAATTGGAGCATACCTTGCCAACCGAGAGAAAATTTATTCATAGGCATCCACTGAGTCTTCCTCTTGCCTCAATTCCAGGAATTGTTTTTCCATCCAATGTCGAAGAGCCTTAGGAATATACTTCTCAAGAACTATACCTTTGAATTCATCACAGTCGAGAGCATCAATCTCATCAGTGTCCCTGATATTTTTCACCATCGACCACCACTGATATGCTTCACCCGCCAAATGGTAAATAGAAAGACTAACCATTTGATTGTCTGAACACCCCATGACATCAAAAATCTTCTCCAGTGCTTTAATCCACCCTTCGTCTAGAACATGGTTATATGAACCCCCTGAATGATGGGGGATGTTGTCTCATGAAATGTTCCACCACTGACATGTTCTTCTGCAGTGGATTTTGCTGATCTCATGCATGTATACCACCACCAATTTTCACTTGATCCAACTGCGCCATTACTACAACAAACTGTTCAGTTCGAATTCCGACCATCTCAGGATTCTAATTTAGAAGGTTATTTCCTTCTATATGCCTTCCTAGCACTGCTTCCCTATTTCCTCTACAGAAAACCATTCTGAACAAACATTTCCTAGATGAAGCAATATGGTAATCTTCAAATGCTATATCATTTCAATTTTACCATAAAAAATATTTTTGGATAATCATTTAATAGAATTCTAACTCCTAAGGTTATCTAAAACGACCTTTGATACCAACTATAAAGCCTATTCCTTAAATGTTACTTAATCTTGAGTTACTTCAAGAATACATGTTGAGGATCTTTTCAGGTTTATAGTTTTAGAGAATTAGAATATAAAACATGCATTACATTCCACATTAAAACAAAGTGGTTACATAGAAGATATTATTCATTCTTCCAATCAACAAAATCAAATTTAAAATAAAACATGGATTCTTTCTTGACACTTCCTTGACACTATCATCACATCAGGTACCTTTCCCTTGACCTGTGAAAAAATTTAAAAAACATGGGATGAGCATAAAAAGCTCAGTAAGGGATATAAAAGTTGAAAAGAAAATATTAGTCCATGTATGAAATCATACTTTACTCATAAAACATAATCACTTTAACATACCTCATCAAATCATGAATAAATCATAGAAATCATAAGACATAATGGTAACTTGAGGCATTCATAACATTCTTACGTATGGAGTAACCCTCATGGTTACGTTTGGAATACCCATCACAACATACTCCCTAAATCTCTTCGGAGAAACCTTAACGTTTAACTCCTTTGCATTACCCAATGCATTGAGAGCTATATCGGGCTCACCCGCCCTTAGTTTATCACAGAACCACCCTACTTCATAACAATTCCCAAGAACCATAACATAATCGTATCACATAAAACATGCATAAAGGAAACATAACATTTCCACTTTTCAATCACAAGATATCAATACAACACATTGATATAAAACCATTATGAAAACCAATTTCCATACAAAAATAAAATAAAAGTAAAACATGGTATTTAATTTTCATTAAAAAAAATTATGGCTTATAGGGGAAGCCGGATCTCAGATTATGGTCACGACAGCATAGAAGTCGTTGTCGACACATACGTACGACAAAAAAACATTCCATTTTGTCGTTTAGTAAACGATTCGTATAAAAAATATTTCTTTTGAATAAACGTAAATGTCAAAGGGGTTTATACACCGTTTGAAATAATGTTGTGTATAAAACAAAATATTCCTCAATGAAAGGAGATTGAGACGACGTCCCATACCTCAGGTCTGACATGACTCGATCGTTCTTTAACATCTGGAATAATAAACTTGAGTTAATTTATACTTTATTAAAAACCTTTTTTAAGTTCCTTATTCCATTTATATAACTTATTACCATGTTATGAACACTATGTAATTATTTAAGTTAATAATGGTCGTTTTGTCGATCATTGGTACTTGAGTCAAAAATAAAATCATTATAATTACAAGTTGTTCATGTGGTTAAATATCCATTATATACAAAATAATATTCATGATGTAGATATGATATATATCATATATATCTAGTATATACATGCATTTATAATATTACATAACATTTAGAGGTAAGAAAATAAATACACCGTTCATGGAGACGGTAAGCCGTACGTACGCATGAACACTACTTCCATTTATATTTCATATTTAATTGAATTAAAACATAATGATACATAATTTTATTATAACTTAAGTATGATATGATATATATTATCATTAAATCTATTTTTTATACTTACCACATATGGTATTAACGAATGAAATCACTTTGAAGGGGTAGTAGTCCGCACTTCCTAAAATGAAGATATCGCGTTTACCTATAATGGAAACCATAAATGTATGACATAAATGAAAAATACAGAAGCTTTAGTAAAACATAAACATATTATATATAATATATAATTATATTGTCATCTTAATGGACACCTTTTAAGGTGTTAAAAAAATATTGAACAATCACCGTTTCGTGAGGCAAAAATTCCCCATCCACAGAAACAGTATGTTCTTTAACCATTAGATGTAGGTGTGTGTAAGTGTAGCTAGAATCCTTCTTATAAAAAAATCCTAGTATATTTAATATAATTTTGTTTTTACGAAATAAATGAATAAAAATATTTTAGGGGATTGGAGAAGAAAAATAATACAAAAGATCACAAGTGATGACATTACCTTTAAAATCGGGTAACTCCCTTTGGTTTGAACCAAAAGGGTTTCTTGAAGATCTTACTGCCTAAAGTAAGGCTTCTAGGATTAGGATAGGGATGTGGAGAGAGAAAATGAGCAGAGCTTGTCTAAGCCAAAGGCTTGAGATGTGTGGGTAAGAAGGTAGAGGTGGTGGCCTTTTATAAGAGGAGAGGAGTGGCCCTCTTGGAAAGGTATAAAATGTTACTTTTTTTCAAATGAGTTTCAGATTTTAAAGGTCCCAAATTGAGGTATTTAGAGGATAAGGTGATAATGGTTCTATATATACTCAGCCAATTGGTATTTGACTAGTGTAAGTCTTAGATTTTACATTATCTTTCCATTTTATTTAAATCGTTCATTAATGAGGTAATCACTGCATCATCATGATGTCATAAATAATTTAATTTATTAAATGTCTAAAAATTATAAAACAAATACTATGATATAGGAAATATTTTTAGCTTTAAAATGAGTATTTATAGTCAAATTTATCATTTATTTATACAAAATTAAAAATGTTTTACTCAGGCGATACATTCTTTGTTATTTTTAACTTTTTAAAAAAAATAAAAAGATAAAAAGTCATTATCACACAAAAGTTATTTAATGGGGTCCCCAAGTTTGGCACGAGGTATACCATGGTCAGAAATGGCACAACCAGTAGTATTATGACACATTTTGGTGTCATTTTTTATTATTATGATATTATTTTATTATCCTTAACTACCAGATTACTAATTAATCAAGATAATTAACGATAATTACAGTCGTTACTATTCACAAATTCAAAAAAAAATAATATTGATTACATAATTTGGACCTTATGATTAAAAATATGTAATCCATTTTATCAAATTCCAAAAACATAAATTGAAATAATTAATTTAGAAATAGTTCCTGTTGTCAAAACAAATAGCGGGTTTTTTAGAAACAATATCTACGAATGGTTTGGCACTTGTTTATTCTCAATTCCAAAGTGAAATTAATCCCAATGACAAACATTGGATTAAATGGTAAAAATATATGCTATTTAAACTTTAAAACAAATTAAAAAGATAATATAACCATATAATTAAATTAGATGAAAATGCAGTTTTGATGTAAAATGCAGTATTTTTCACTATTCATTAAAAAATGAACATTGTCCGTAAAATACCAAAAATTTATCCAAAGTAAATTTTTATGTCCCAATAATAAATAATAAGTTTATTTTGAAAAATATAGCTTATAAAATTGTCAAAATTTTGATTTAAAATATGGTTTGCCATCAAAAGGCAGTAAAACAATCTTTTAAAAATATGTGTGTATTCCATGCTTAAGATTAGATTAATTCTAGTTTTAAGCCTCTAAAACACTATATAATTCATAAATATACATAGATAATAATATCTATTTTTCATTACATACTTGGGGTGTTACATCGAAAAACTATCTCAATTAACAATGTACTGTTTGTGAAAGATCTAAAGCACAATCTAATATGTATCTCTCAACATTCTGATGATAGATTTTATGTTGATTTTTATAACAATTACTACTATATTTTCAAAGGTAAATTTCTTAAATATTGAACACCAGGAATTGATAATGTTTATAATTTAAATTTATTTTTATTTTTCAAATATAAAGTGAATTTTTAGCTTCTAAGACAAATGATTCATGGATTTTTCATAGAAGACACAGAATTTTAAATATATATGATTTAAAAAAATTATCTATAAAACAACTAATTTCTTGATTTTCACAGTCTTATGTTTGAAGATGATAGATTTTGTACCACATTAAAAATTAGAAAATAACACAAATTTTATTTCAAATCTATTAAAAAAATTTCTACAGCAAATCCATTAGTACTTATCCACTTGGATTTATTTTGAACATCCATAGTAGTAGGTTTGGCAGGTAAATTATATGTCTATGTTTCATTTGATTATTATTCTCAATTTACTTGGGTATATTTTCTAAAATTCAAAAGTGAATTATTCACTATATTTTATAGTTTTTGTATGATTATTCAGAATGAGTAAGGTTTTAACATAATTTCATTAATATGTGACCATGGTAGAGAGTTTCAGAATCAAGAATTTAATTATTTTTTCTCTAATATAGGTATTAATCACACATTATCTACACCAAGTGCTTCTCAAAAAAATTTAATTTTAGAAATATGAAATATAACTATTAAAGAAATAGAAAGGGCTATTCTAATTGAATACATTCTTCCTACATACTTTTGGGAAAAAGCTGTAATAAAAACACACTATATCATGAATTGAGTATTACTATGACTAATTTTTAAAAGGAAACCCTATGAACATTGGAATAATATAAAACCTAAAGTAAATTACATTAAAGTATTATGAAGTAAGGTATATATATATTTAATAATAATTTCAACCTTGGTAACTTAGATCTAAAATCCATCAAAGGAATATTTTTAGGATATTATTTTAATTCTATAGCCTAGAGAGTGTTTATTAAAAAGCCAAGGATTTTTAAAGAACCTGTTCAAGTGATGTTTGATGAAACTAACCCTTTTATTAAACAGAAAGTTCAAAAAGATGAAAATAATGATTCATTGGACAACATGAGACTTAAAACTCCTAAAACCGATTTTTAAAATGATATTAATAAAATTCAGTCCAGTTTAGAAGAACATGATACTAATGAACCTAAAATTGTATTACCTAGACAATCTTGAACACTACTAAACCATCCTTTAGAAACAATTATAGGAGACCTAGACATAGAAATTATAATCAGAAGAAATTTAGGAAACATAGATAAATATGTTTCCTTTCTATCTTTATTAGAACCCAAGTCTATTAAAGATTCTTTAGAAGATGAGTGTTGGATGCTATAAATTCAAGAAGAACTAAACCAATTCATAATAAATTAAGTTTAAAATTAGAAGAAAGGCCCATAAATTATCAAGTATTATGAACCAAAGGGGTCTTTATAAATAAACTACATGGTCAAGGGATCATAACCAGAAAGAAATCTATATTAGTAGCTATAGGATATAATTAAGAAGAAGATATATATTATAATGAAACCTTTCCCCCTATATAACATTTTGAATACATTATAATCCTTTTATCTTATGAATAATATAATATTTTTAAACAATATCATATGAATGTTAAATCTAAATATCTAAATGGTTATATAATGGAGGATGTTTATGTCGAACAACCACCTTTTATTGAAAACTATCAAAAACCATATTCCATTTTAATCATATTAAATCACTTTAAGACCATAAACTAGTACCTTCTATTTGGTATGAAATATAAGGCTATTTTTTTGGTAAATGGATTTTTAGTGGGATTATTCTATCCTACTCGTTTTAAGAAATCTATTTTTTTATTTTTTTTTTACAAAATTACGTTGATAATGTTAATTGTAGTACAACAAATAAAAAATATTTGTAGTGATCTCTCAACTATAATTAATATTTTTTAATGAGTATGATGAGAGAAATAAATTTCATTTTAGGATTTAATATTTATCAAAAATATTAGAGATTTGATTTTAAATCAAAATAAATATGTTATTGACTTATTGAAAAAATTTGTACTCAATATTGGTCTGAATTGTACAACTCTAAAATGTATTAATATGAATTTTGATTTGGATGAAGTTGGTAACCCAGTTGATAAAAATTTATATAGAGGTATTAATGGTATTTTATTATATATTAATCCTATAAGAAAATGAATTAGGTTTTCTATATGTTTACGTGCGAGATTTTAGTCAAATACAAAAGAATCTCATCTTACTACTGTTAAAAGAAATTTTAATTATTTAAAAGGAACTATATTTCAATATCATATTTACCCCAAAACATATGATTTTAATTTAATATCATATTCAGATTCTGAATTTGGAGTAATTATATTAGATAGAATTAGTACCCTAGGAACATATCACTTTGTAGGAAAATCATTATTATAATGGCCATGTAAGAAACAACACACTGTTTCCCTATCAAAAATTGAGGCAGAATATGTGTCTCCTAGAAGGTTTTGTGTAAAGATATTGTGAATGAAACACACATAAATAGATTTTGTACTAAATTTTAATAATTTACTTATTAAATGTGATAATACTATTTATATAAATATTTTAAAAAATTCTATACGTCATTCTATGACTATGAATATTGATATAAGTCATCATTCTCTAAGAGTTCACATTCTTAAAAAGGATATATCTTTAATAATTTAATATAGAATATCAAATAGATGATATTATTTGAAATCCACTTCTCAATACAAGTATTGATTTTATTAAAGGGATGTTATGTTTATTTAATTTTAAATAAATTTTTTATTAATTTATTTCCATTAATTTTTTATTGATTTTAATATATTTTAAACTAATTTATTTCAATATATTAATTATATTGTGTATTTGTTTAAATATATATTTTTCTCATATTTTGTTTTAAACATCATGTTTTCAAAATTACAAATTTAATGATTACTATATGTAATCATAACATGAAACCAGACTATGTCATCATCCATTAGAAAACCCTTAAACATACCATACCCTTTGTTTTTAAATTATTTCATTTACAAATCCCTTGCCTTTCTTCCAAACCCTAGAATTCAAAATCCTTTCAACCATCAGATTCACCAAAACAACGATGACCAAGAGAATAAATAAAGGTGGAAGAAGTGATCCAAAGCATCAATGTGTCCCCTTGTGGAATATTCTTCATGAAAACGTTTTCTATTTTGAATGCATATATGAGAAAAACTTTGTGCTCAAGAAAGCTATTGAATATCAATATTTTGAATTTATTGTTTAATGAGTAGAATACATATTTTATTTATAAGATATAATTGAAGATGTTTTAAAGTAATATTTTGTTTATCTTTGAGGAAATAGAGGATATGATATCTTCTCAAATATAAGATAAGGAAATTTTTATCTACTACATTGAAATTGTCAGATTTTTCAATTCACACATGATGGAGTAGTCCGCTTTGATCATTGTTTTTTTTCAAAATCCAGATCAAAAATCAGAGGACATTATATCTTTTTTTTTTGCTCAAAAAATATTTGGAAAATGTTTTTAATGGATCTTGAGGCAGACGAGATGGTTTTAGTTAAATTTATACAAACTACTATTGCTCCAAGGGTTTCTGAAATGGATAAAATTTTGTACCTAGATATTTACATTATGTTTTTCATTATCAGTGAAATCAAGATGAACATTCCCAGATATATGCTAAGATATTTGAGTTATTGTTTCCATTCAGAGGAAATAATTCCATTATATAGTTATGGACAAATCCTTTCTCTAATTTTGTTGATGATAAATATGATTCATATATTTTATTCCCAAGTCAAATGTAATTGCATAAATTTATTGATTTTTGGTACTATAAATAAATTTGGCTTCTTTTAGTGTATAATAAAAGGTATGCTAATGTCAGTTGGTGTTGATGACAAACAAAAATTTAGATCCTTTGATTTGGGGGAGTAGGGAAAACTTATGTATATAGGATTAGTTTGATTAATAAATGAAGAAGTTGAAGAATCCAAAAATATATATATTACATAGCCTACCAAATGGAGGATTTGATATGATAATATAGATCTTGCTGAAGAAGATTCAAAATAAGGAAGTCACGAGGATCTTGTCTTAAGACCAAGGAATGGAGAGGAAACACAATATCAGGATCTACTGTTAGAATATAGAGATGCTACTCATTTCGTTTTTTTAGAAGAACAGTATCATGATAGGGATCAATAAAAATAAATTAATGATCAAGAGCGTCAGGTTGTTTCTCAACCAGATCACCTGGAAGAAGATGATTAAGAAGAATAGATTTTTAAGAAATCAATAACTTAGTAAAATCATCAAAATTCAGGATTTCTCATGAATTGATCATTCCATTTAAAGATATATAATTTTCTCTAGATAAAATACACAAGTCCTTGAGGGTATATCCCTTTTATGTGAGAAATATGTTGATAAATCTTTTGCTATTGTGAATGTTTCTTATCAGTCAATGAACCTAGATAATGGAACAACAAATTCTCAGACAAATTAGATTGAAGACCTGGTTATAATGTTTAACAAGGATTGGGATAATAATTATAGTCTTTGACAATAAATACAAGATTCTAGAAAATCTTTTGATGATATAAGAAACTCAAATATTCAAAGTATGGAATTAGAGTCTCTTCAGACTCGAATTCAAGAGTTTATAAAAACATTTGTGTCTAAGGGATTTTTATTCATTTAATAGGGTGCTGATAGATCAGTTTGGGAAGATGAAATCTATATCTATTTCTAAAATAGACTTTTTATATTTGAAATAGTATGTGGTAAGTCAATTTGAATCATTAATGGTTTGTATCAATCAATCAAGAGCTTCTACCTCTACACATCCAGCATCACCAGATCTGATCAAAAGGTTTCAATGTATCACAAAAGTAATGGATAATATGAATGAAAAGATTTAGAATATTAAATGAAATGTTACACACTTATCTGTTCGTTTGGATAATCAGATATATCTTTGTATGAAACTAACCTAATGTGAACATGGAATTAGGAAGTTTATTAATAAGTTCAGTGATAAGCTATCTAATTTTTTGAAGACATAGGAAAATATTCTTGATGTTTTAAAATTCAGTTTCTTTAGAAATTTTATATTAAGTAATAATTCGTGAATTTTGATAAGACCGCTGGTAGAAAGTCCTTTAGAAAGGTTACAAGAATAGATAATAGAATTGAAATAATTTTTTCAATCAGATTTGGATCCACTAGAACCCGCATCAGAAAACACTCTTAACAATACCATTTCACCTTCTACAAGACCTATATTCTAACTCTTTCCTCGATCCAAAACATGAAATTTATTTGTAATTTTTTTATAATAAAACTATCATTATTATTTTTATATTCTATTCTTAATAAATGTATTTTATATTTTTTATATCTACTACAAACACTTATGTATTAATTAAGAAAATACTACAATATAAGTATTCCTTAATTATTCGGTGTAAAATTAAAAGTGTTTTAAACCTTCTTATTATCCTTTATTTTTGATATCACCAAAGGAATATAAAAATAGAAAACAAAAAACTAAAATAATTTTTTTTAATAAAAATAGTATTGTGAAATTAAAATACGTTTTTTCAAAATGTGTTTAAAAATCCTATATTTTCTATTAGTATTTTTATGGGATTTTTTTATCATCAAAATGGGGGAGATTGTTGGGAATGTATTTTATCAACAATACTCTATAAATCTTATTGATTTTGATGCTCACAAATACACATGGTTTTCTAACTACTGATATTACATTAAATGTATTTCAGGAAATTTAAATTCATTGGAATCATTATTATGGAATTATATTAAAGACTTTAATTTACAAGGAATATTTGTTAAATGTTTTTAATGCATTTTAGTGAAGTTTAGAAAAATTATTCTTACCCAAATTTCATAAATATAGAATAAGGAGTCAACACTATGCTTCAAACAGTACCTAAGGAATCAATCATATTATTAAAAAAATTCATAAGGACTGATACCTAAATTCAGAACAGTACATATGGATTATTAACCATAATTTATATAAAAAGTGTGGTTAAATAACATTACGTTTGGATGGAACCTTATGTTTGTTAAGTTAAGAAATAATGGTTAAGAAACTCTATGTATATAAGGAACCCTTCCATTGAGAAACAAACGTACGGTTCATCAACCTTAATGTTATGATAAACCTTACATTTTCATACATATGTTTGAAAAATTATCACTCTGTAGTTGAAACCAATGTTTGGATTTTATAGTAATTTTATAAAAGAACCATTTGTTTGACAATTCAACAATGGATATTTAAAGTCACAACTTTATTTGATATTTCTAAAATAGTCTTGGTAGAATTAAAGGTCTGATTCCAATCTCATTATGATTAATTAAAATAATCATATTCAATAGTGAAAATAACTCCTATTATTAAAGAATGATAAAACCCCCTTGACTATTTTTAATTTAAATATTAACAATCTGTTAGGAGAATTTCTAGGATTTGGAATACCGTATCAAGATTTATTCTCTATATATTATTTCACAATTTTTTTAAACAAATATAATTTCATATATACAAATGTATTCTTTTGAATATCTTTTAAAATACTACTGTAAGGAATGATTGAATATATTATTTATGAAAGTGGATACACGTTAAAGTTTTACATATTTCAACCTCATACAATTATTATATTACTACTTCTATTTGTTGATATTCGAATTAAAGTTAATTTATAATGACGACCGCTTCATACATATTATTTCTTGAAGACGTTCATTTCTAGATAAGAAGATATATCAACCAATTATTGCTACTAAAATTTTCAATTACAACCCAAACCATCAATAGTTCAAACTCGTTTGATTTTTTGGAGTATAAAATACTCTTACTAAGTTTTGGTTTAAGTATCAGCTTCTTATATTAATATTTTGATAATTAGTTCCCTCTAAAAAAATATGAAAATTATATTTATTATTGTTTTAAATGTTTAAAATATCTACACTTAGTTTTGGATTTGATTTATTTTGATATGAGGACATTTCTAGTGAAATTCAACAAGCTCATAGTGAGAGCGTTGGTGGGTTAGACCAGTGGATCATTTTTCCCCAAACCACTATAAAATTTTTCTGTTCATTCTTTCTGTTTATATGATTCCACTATTTTATACAGATGAAAACACTTCATATCTACATAAATCACGAAGGGGGTCAAAATCCTTAATCAGTGATGATTATTAAAAAGACACAATTCACCCCCCTCTTGTGATATCATTGTATTATTCTGAACTAAAAAAAGTTCATAAATATCATATTATTCAAGTTATTTAATGTTTTTTCAGTGATTTATCTTGTCTTAGGTTTTTTAACACAAAATTTACTTTAAATTATTAAACAACAGTTTATTCCTTATGGGTGGCAGATGTGGTGTATCCTAGGAGAATAACCACATATGATGATATTAAATTCATGTGGAAAATACCCTATACAATGCTAAAGGATGAGTATTCTAGTAGTAATCCCTTTGGAAACTAAAATATTTACCATGATATTCCCTTCCCTTCATGTGTGTATTACTATAACTCCATGTGCATTAATCATCTTACACATTCTGATGCATCAATCCATACCCCACGGTGTTCCCAGCCTATTATTAAAGAAACCCACAAAAATTTTAGACATTGAATCCACCTCAATAATATGGATTTTTCAAATTCTTAACAACAAAATCCCATTACTAATTGACCCTGATTATTGTTTAATAAAATTTACAGATCCAATGAATATTCTAAAACACAAAATCGCAAAACCCATTCCATAACACACTAAAAAACCCCTCTTGACTTCCTATACACAGATGATCCATCCACATTTAGTTTCAAACCTTCATTTGGAGGTATACACTCAACCCAATGTCTTAAATGTATAATTCATCCTAAATCAATTACACCATCACCCCTTTTTATAATCCATCTGATCGATGATGATGTCCTCCCTCTAGGAGAAAGTGAGATGAATTCCACAACCACTGACTTCAACATAAACTCAATGTCTTGGTTTCATTATCTCTATAAATACCTTAATATTTTATAGGATTCCCATAATAGCCATCAATATATAGTAAAAATACATTAAATTCACTTTGGTTTTGATCACGTGCTGATAAACCTCACAAAACCAAGATTCAAGAAACTCTACAGTAGATTCCACTTAAACTGAGATCCCCATATATTATTCGATGCTATCCCAAATGATCAAATCCAACTAACCATTGGAGAATATATGAAAAAATGATTCAACCAAAGGGTTCTCATAGAACCATCATCCCGATGCTATGGATATCACCTCTACTTCACATTATCATCCATGGGGATAACCAAGGTCCTCACCCTCTTGATCAAAAAATTCATTTCTATATGAATCTATTTCAAACAATTCATTTTCACCCATTTTTTATTATCATTATCCTCATGAAGCATCTCATAGTAATCCATGTAATAGATGAGACCAGAGGATAACATACAAAAAACACGCCCATCGAGTTCATCCACCAGTATCATGCTCCCATGCAGTAGCTTATGTTCCTCACCAAGAGTTGTGCTGATCAATCATAGATATCTACTTGCATCATTTAAGGATATATATAGTACAAATAACTCCAAATAGAAAAGGTTTTACCCTACCTAATTATAATTTAATTAGATAACCTCTTTTAAACCTACCACCTAAAGAACATTGTCCTTCAAGAAGGACATGTGATGGATCTTGTAACACACAATGCAAGAGGTTTGACTTGGATTACTATAACAACCCCTCCAGTCCTCCCCAAACCTATCATTTATAATCATTTACTATAATGATCCTCATTATATTATTTCCAATGAAATCATCACTTGTATTCATTACATAGCACCTGAATTCTATAAATACATATCCTCCCCTCCTCGATCGGATTCACCAACCTCTTCCATAAAACTCAATGAGATATTACCCTTTATTTGTAATCCAAAATGAAAATATTCATTATATTCTTGAGTTTAATGATGAATCATTTAGGTTCATTGATGACAGATATAACTTTCATAGGAATGTGTATAATAACATTTTCATCCAATGTAATTCTCCCTCAAAATGAGAGAAAATGACTCTTCTAATTAAATATACGGTCTATGATCTGATTGATGATTCTGGAGAAAAATAACTTATGGATATTTCCATCCATATCCCCATAATGATTTTACAGATATAAAGTGTTTTGTTTTTTTAATGAAATCAACGATGGAGATTGTTTTGGGTAATTTAACGATAACAATGAGTTACTTTATAATGATCATTCATTTTTTACATAATCCATATACAACAATATTGATAACATATATTACACTTTAATATCATATTTTATAGTATTAAAATCATGATAATCATTCATGTTGGAAATATGAAAGATAATATAACAACATTTATGTAAGTAGTTGGATTGACCCAAACAAGAACACATTATACTTATTAATGAGTTACATTATGGAGTTATATAATAGTAATATTATTTTATCAGAAGAATAATGAAGTTAATAAAAAATCATTATAGTAGATAATTTGATTTATAAATAGTGTGTATGATAAATACATTAAAAATATGGTACACATACATTGTTGAATTGTCTTCTTCTCAGAACATGTTCCATTGAAATGACAGATTTATGATTCTTTATTATGATCATAGGATACCAATAATCTAATTAAACATTAAATGTTGAAACATTAATAGGAAATAAATACATAACAAAGGGAAATGAGTGGTTTAAAAATGGAATTTGGGGGGGGGGGTCTTTTTATAAGTGATTTTTGAGTGAAATTTTAATAAATATTCATTCTTTAATTAATATGATTATCAATTTAAAAGGAATGTGTATATAAACAGAAAAATTAATTGATATTTGTTTGTAATCCCTTTATACACACAATTTATTGGTATGGTTTAATGATATTATATATATTTATCATTTAGTTTAATCATTTTTACCATAATTTACCATTATAGTGGAACCCCAATTTTTTCTTTGGTAAATTAAATTTACACCTAAAAATGAAATTAACCGTCATACGTAATTTTGAAGATCTATGTAAGAATTTATAATCCATTAAATATAATTAAACTTCTCATTATAATATATTTTAATTCTAAATTAATACACAGATTATGTAGAATTTTTTTTATTAAAATGACATTATAAACATTAAATATTGTTAATAGCATTTAAATTAATTACTAATGAAAAGTGTGTTAATATATTTTTCAATAAAAGTAAAACTTTTACTAGAATAATAATATTAACACGATCAATTTAATTTATTAAGATAAAAATAAACAACACTTTTAAAAACTATGTGAACCATATCCTCTTTTAACATTATATGATTTATTCACACACAATTAAAATAAATTATTTACCTTCTAACCATTCAATTTTTTCAATAAATTTGTTTTAAAATATTTATTTTAATTTTATAAACATATAAAATAATTATTTTATGTCGAATAATAAAAACTAATATGTAATGGATAAAAATAATTTTTTAATTTTTTATTAAGTATCATCTCTTTATTTCACTGTGATTTTTTTTGAATTGTATTATTTTTAGTTCAGTAATAAAAATTTAAAAAATTAATATCCTTATTGGATACATGTATACCCAATAGATTCATGTCCAATGAGTATTTTCCTAATTCCCAAACTTATAATGGTCATATTTTGTTCATATATACATACTTACATACATCACTAAAAACATCCATCGTACATATTTAATATATTATCATGAAGTCTGTTATACTAGTAATGCTATACCATCATTCCAAATTTTTAATAAAGGGTATTATCATCCCAAAAATCCATGTTGATATAGATTTCATGTCTATAGTAATTTTAAATTATCATGGATATCTTGAAATTGTAGTTTTATTAATTATGTTTTATATTGTATTTTTATAATATATATATTCATTTATATTATTTCAATATTTTACCTCAATAAAATTTATCATTAATATTTGTAGTTAAGTGTTTCATATGAAATGATTTATTCAACATAGTATTTAATGGATAATATATTATAATGTTGTTGAGTGTTACATTCTTTTCCCCTTAAAATAGAATTTCACTTGGAATTTTGTTATTGTAATGAAATCAAATGTTTGTAATTTTTTGTCATTACATCTTTGAGTTTTGAAGTTGGTTCCTCAAAACATGTGATTCCTCCATATAACATTAACTACCTGAGTAGTTTTTTTTCATAGTTTTTTATCTCTATTATCAAAGATTTATAATGGTTTATCCTCCTAAAAATATCATATTCTAGTGGTAAAACCTATAAGATTGGTACATGTGAAGGATCTAGTCTATACTTCCTCAAAAGTGATACATGGAAGAAATCATGCATATAAGAGATATTTAGTGGAATTATAAAATGATAAGAAAACATCCCTACATGATAGAGTATTTCAAAAGGGATAATGTATCGAGGGATCAATATTTAATTTTCCGTAAATATCATAACTATATTATATTGTAACGATTTAGGGAATAACTTGTATCCAAATTTACCGTCTAGGTCAAATTGACACATCTCTTATGTTGAAAATAGAAAAAAAAATTATATGCCATGGAATTTTTTTAATATTCTACAACATCTCTTGAGGAAGATTTAGTTCGAAAATCCTACGATCTTTAACTTAATTCCAACATGGTAGTGTTTTAAAAACATTCCAATATAATGCCTTATATATTTTAATTTGAATTCTTTTATATAAATTGTTATTATACAAGAAATATTCTAGGGGAAGGTGTCAGACCCAACCTATTTTGTAACCCATTTAATATGATCCGAACATATCCTCTTGAATTTTATTGGTCCATTAATATTAACCATATGTTTTGGGATGAAAATCAGTTATGATGCTTAGTTATATATATAGTTATTATTTAATATTTCAACAAAACATTTAGGTAAAATTTATAATACATTTAGATATATTGTAAAGTGATATTCAATGAAGTTTAGTGAATTCCTTTATTTATATATTTTAATGTTGATTGCTCAATAATTTTTTTCATATAAAAATGCAATTGGTGGGTTTCATTAGAATTCAACTACCAAAAATGATATTCTGGCCTTCATAAGCCTTAGAAAGTACTATCTTGAAATCCATGGTGATTTCATTTGATTTTTATACATGTTTTTTGTTATGATTTAATCTTCCCCTTATACATATTTCGTTCCACCTTAACATTATTGCATACAATTGATTTATATATATACATTTAAAACTTTCTAATCATATTTTTTCACCAAATGTTTTTCTTAATACATTTATACATTTTCTCACTCCATTTCTAGGTTAGTAAATAAAAATTATCTCTATTCTTGGAGTAAGATATCAATTATTGATATGAGGGTTATTTTTAAACTAGGAATATAAATACGTTATTAGGGTAAAAAGTGAGTTATGATGGTAACGGTAAAATGTGGTAAAAGTGTTAAACTATTTGATAAAAACATAAAATATCACAAATCGAAACCATTAAATTGTGTCGATAAGGTGATTCATGAACTATAAGCATTATTTTTTTCAATTTTTATCTATTTAAATTTGAAAATTATAACCTTATAAAAAAAGGAATTAATATTTGAGGTAAAAACACTCCAAACATATATATTAAAGAATTATTGCATTGTCGAGCGCGTAAAATTAGAGGTTATGTTTTTTCTAGAATTTCTCCAGTATAGCAGGAACCCTGGGTCGTCTCTCGATGGAGCCTTAGATCACTAATTTCAAAAGAAGGTTATGATTATGTTAAATAAATTTAAATTAAATTAAGTTGTTGGGGGTTCTATGATTTTAAAATAGAAATTGAAACTATACAACTAAGTGAGAGAAACTGGTTGGAGAAATCATGATCAACCCGAGTAAGTGTCCCTTGATTCTCACTCCTTCATCACTCTCAAGGGAATTGAGATGATCATTGATTCAATGATTTTATACCCATTTAAAATATTAGTATGTGAGTTATTACTAAGTTACTAACTAGTATTTGATCGATCAACAATATTGATTATCGACGACCGCTCATAATCAATAAAACTATGTCGATGTAAGAACCGAACTCAATCAAGGAATCACATCAACAACCTGATGAGATGTCCAGATTTGGGTCTTTATCAAAATTGATCTCAATACAAAAACATGAATATTAATGGGTTATAACATCTAGATATCATCAAACAAGTCAATCCAAAAGAAAACTCATGATTGAGAAGAGGTGAGAAAAGAGGCAAACACACTCAAATCATTACAAGATTAGGGTTATGCATGGAAGCACGAGGTTTATTATTCCTTTGATTTGTATTTGATAATAATAGAATAAACACAAATTCAGAAGGTAAAAATTAATAACAGTTGACAACAATCCTGTAAATTAAATCACCTTACGAAGATTACAAATGTGGAGCTTGGGATTACAACAATGGACACCCTCCAAGTTGATCACTAAGAAACTTAGAAGTACATGAGGGAGAAGAGAACTAAAATGGGTGAAAGAAGCTCTCCAATTGGACTAACCTTCACCCATGGTCGTGTAACATGAGATAATGGGGGAGATAGGTGTTTTTATTGACATACACATAACACTTTCCACAAAAGAAGTCAAGTGCCTAAGAGACTAGGTCACTATTCGGGGCAGAGTTTTTACTCCATTTTTATCTGGATTATTGACTGACCAAATTGTGTGAAAGTGACATGAAATGCGGTGGAATGGTGGGTATTCAATTTATCTGTCCACGGGAGGTGGAATCTGCCCAATTGAATATATTAGTCCCTAGTTATGGCTCAAATACTGAAGGGTCCTCTAATCTCGCTCGCCCAGAATTGTTTCACATTGTGGGCCTATTATGGGCCTTTAAAAGGTCGAATTGGTCCCCATGTTCTTCTAGAGAAATGTATCCCACCCAATTTTACATTCATACACCAATTTTAGCGCATTTTAATGCCCGAAATATTCACATTTTATATTTGTATCCACATAAATGCTTGGGCCCTTGCGCAGTTTAGCCCGTTTTTCTTGATTTCCATCGTGGGCCCTCCGAATCACCTCCTCCTACAATGTAAACACTTAAACAAGTAAAGTATCCCTATTTAATAGTAATAAACATTAATTCATGAAATCAAACATTAAATGCAATTTATTATTATATTTGAAATATTCATTACAAAAATAGTTTAAAATAGTGGTGTAAGGGAGAAATAAAGCAGTGAATCGTGGTACGATCACACCCCCAGATCTAAACATTTTCACTCCTGGGAAAAGTCATATATCAAAATAAAATCTCATTCCAAAATAAAAGGTGTAAAAATATACAATATTTTTATGAAATGGAGTTCATCATTTCTCTTTTAAGAAATCAATTTTCCCATTATTATTATTTTCTCACATTCGAATTTGGACAACTTGATTTGTTCACCCATGAAACATGTCGCAACCTACCTCACATATAAAATTTCCCTCTTCACTAAAGGAACATATGGAAATGGTGTTATTATATTTTCCTAGAGTTTATGAGATCTTACGATATTCTTGACAATATACTAAGTTCTCTACCAGAAGAAACTAGTGTCCTAAACAAGAGGACGTCCAAGAGGTTGTTCTGATGTTCATGGGTTGGTAGGATTTAATGTATAAAAAAATCGGAGGCAGGAGATGAGTGTTTAATCTCTTAAGTACAGAACATGTCAAAATTGGGCAAGTGTTCACAATGAATGTACACACTCATCCCCTTACAAAATTAATCACTTCCAACTCACTGTCCACATTGTCAGTTTGTGTGGGTCACAGTCGATCAGTGAATAATAATGAATAATCATTCTCATTTCCCCATTTTTTCTTTTGTCCTATTTTTTTCAATGTACAGAACTATTGTTTTTTATGTTTTTATTAAATATTTGTATGAGATAAATAGGGAAACATGTGTAATACAATGATATAATTTGGCATGTGAACCCACTGCCCATGTAAAATGTTGGAACCCTTTCTATCAACCCATAACAATGATCATTCCCAAAAATTCCCAGGGAAACACCCTCTCCCCCACACTTTCTAAAGTTCAAACTAGAATATACATAAGATATGGGTAGGTAGGGATAAATTATCTTGTAATATGTCTACCTAATAGGAATTTCTTGATCTCTAAGGCTTAAGAAGGGTAAATTGTCAAGGTGGATAAAATAGAGGTTAATTGTACAAAGGTCTTGTCAATGCACGATCACCTCAATCATGAATGTTGAACACGTGAGTATTATGGCTTTAGACAGAATTAAGGAAACTTATAGTTTCTCTACATGTCTCGAGACTCTCAAGAAAGTGATTAAAATGAAGAATACACAATAAAGTGCGTAGAATATCTCTCGGGTAAGGGGTTGAAATATTGTTCAGTGCTAATGGGGAATGGGTTTCAAAAATCCATTTAACACATAAGAATGATTTTAAAATACAAATTCTAGAAAAATATTTCATATCAACATTCATTTGAAAAATATTTTCCCAAAAATAATGGAATTTTTTCACTCAATTGACTCGAAAAGGAAAAATGATTTGTATATTCTTTTAATAACAATGCTTATCAAAAGACACAAAATAATGAAAAATAAATAAAAATGCATTTTTTGGCATTTTTTATGTTTTTTTGTTTTTCTCTTATATGTTTTTTTTAAATCCTAACTATGACATGTCACCCTCCCCCACAAAAAAAAATACATTGTCCTCAATGCATGCATTTAAATAAATAAACATGTAAATAAAGGTATGGAGAAGGGACAACCTTCTAAGTTGTGTCATATGTTGCATCCAACAGTTGGATTTCCTCCATAGGATGCTGGGGAAAACATAAGTAATAGTATAATAACCGAGCCATCGGGAGTGAAGCTTACCTGTGTTGAGTTTTAGCCTGGAATTATACATGAGTACCTTATCAACAATATAATACTTCTTCTGATGAATCATCCCTTCATGGATTTCCTTTGTCTTCTCTTTGTAGATTTGAGAGTTCTCATATGCATCACACCGAATTTCTTCCAACTCTTGAATCTACAACCTTCTATGATCACCTACACATGAGAGATTCATATTACATTGTTTAATGACCCAATATGCATGGTGTTATACCTCCACTGGGAGGTGAAAAGACTTTCCAAACACAATCCTATATGTTGAAAATCCGATCGGGGTTTTAAAAGAAGTACTGTATGCCCAAAGTGAATCATCCAAGCCCAAACTCCAATCTTTCCTATTGAGTTGTACCATTTTCTCCAAGATTCGCTTGACTTCCCAATTTGAAATTTCCAGTTGTCTGTTAGATTGTGGATGATATGCCGTGGAGACTTTATGAACTACCCCATACTTATGAAGCATATTTTCATGTTATAATTGAAAAAATGTGAACCCTGATCACTAATGATGAATCTTGGTAGACCAAATATACTGCAAATCTGGGACCTCACAAAATCAACAACAACTCCAGAGTGATCAGTCTGAGTAGCCTTTTCTTCCACCCATTTAGAAAAATAGTCAATAGACAGTATTATGTACACAAATCCAAATTAATTTGGAAAAGGCCCCATGAAGTAAATTCACCATGTATCGAGGATTTCACAGAATAACATGGGCTATTGGGGAATTTCATTCCTCTTAGAGATATTCATTGTGAATTGAAATCAATTGCATGATTTAAAAAATGTGTGGGAAACTCTATACAATTTTGGCCAACATAATCTTGAGTCAAGGACCTTTTGATCAGTACGTGGAGAACAAAAGTTGCCTCCACAATCCAATTTGTGGCAGAAGCTCAAAAATGAGGTGAACTCATTGTCAGGGACACACCTATGAACAACCTGGTCACTACAGATCCTCCAAAAATATGGGTCATCCCAAATGTACCATCGAGAATAATGTTTAATTCTCTGGTATTGTGAAGTGCTAAAATGAGTGGGGACCCTATATGTTTCTAGAAAATTCACAATGTCAGCATACCAGGGGTAAGATCCACAACATCACAAAGGTTCTCATGAGGGAAGAATTCTCCAATTGGGAGAGGTGATTCAACATGATGGTCCAGTGGTGGGGAAACCCTACTAATGTGCTTAGATACCACATTATCCACTCCTCTCTTATCTCTAATCTCATGGTCAAAGTCATGGAGGTGGAGCATACACCGAATGTAGTGGGGCTTAGCTTCAAGTTTCTTAAGGAGAAACCAAAGGGAAACATAATCAGAAAAGACAATGATTTTTGACCCAATGAGATAAGAACAGAACATTTCCAAGGAAAACACAATATAAGGAAGTTCTTTTTCAGTGGTTTTGTAGTTCTCCTGGGTAGTTTCAAGGGTATGTGAGGCATAAGAAATGACATGAGGGGACTTATCAACCCTTTGTGATAAAACTGCCCCAACTGCAAAGTTAGAGGCATCACACATAAGTTCAAAGGGCAGATCCCACCTTGGTAGTTTGATGAAGGGAGGTTATGTGAGACTTATTTTTAGTGAATTTAAAGAATCCTCACAGTTTTTATAAAAAACAAATTCAAAATACTTTTGTAATAATCGAGATAAGGGAAGTGTGATCTTACTAAATTCTTTAATGAATCAGCGGTAAAAACCAGCATGACCCAAGAAATACCGCACATCACGAAAACATTTTGGAAATGTAAGGGATGAAATTAATTAAATTTTATATTTATCAACATGAATTACCTTATTTTAAATGATTTTCACAAGAACTATCCCCCGCTCAACCTTGAAATGACATTTTTCATAATTTAAAACAAGTTCTTTTTCAATGAATCGGTGGAGGAAAAAACCTAGGTTATCCAAACAATCATCAAAAGAAGAACCATAAACCATGAAATCATCCAAAAAAACATCCAAACAACCCTTAATGTACTTAGAAAAAATAGCCAACATACATCGCTGAAAAGTACCAGGAGTATTACATTGGGTGAAAGTCATTGTTCTATATGCAAATGTGCCGAATGGACAGGTAAATGTGGTCTTTTCTTGATCCTCATGGGCAATATGGATTTAGAAATAACCTGAATAGACATCAAGGAAAGAATAATGGGACTTACCATCCAGTCATTCTAACATTTGTTTAATGAAAGTTAAAGGAATGTGGTCCTTCCGCATGGATTGATTCAGTCGATGGTAGTCAATACAGACTCTCCAACTATTCTTGCACACACATTAGAACCAATTAATTCCTTTCATTTGACACAACTGTTATTCCTATTTTTAAGCACAATTTGAACTAGCCTAACCCATTAACTATCAGATATATGATAAATGATCCATTTAGTAAATAATTTACTGACTTCAAATTTTACCACGTCAAGGAGAGTGGGATTCAACCAGCATTAAGCCTGCCTTACAAGCTTAGCCTCATCATCCAAAATTATATGGTGCATACAAATAGATGGGATAATCCCAGGAATATCAGCCAATGCCCATCCTATCGCCTTTTTACACTCTCTCAAAAGATCAAGCAGTTTTGATTCCTACTGTTGAGAGAGGTAATTGGTAATAATGACAGGAAATTAATAAATACCCTCAATATAGGCATATTTTAAATTTGATGGAAGTGGTTTTAATTCCAACACCAAGGGTTTTTAGATTAAGGGTGTGGATTTAGGGGGAGTAAGGTCCATGAAACTATTTATCTGATCATGTTTATTCTCAATGGAAAGAGAATCTATTGAAATGAGATTTGTAGAATTATTGATAATCATGGGTATCTCAGAATAAACACACTCATTAATTAAAGCAAAAAAATTTACATTTTTATGAACCCACACAATATTCAATATAAGAAGAAAAACACAAATCATCCATGAGTGAATAAGAGGAAAATAAATCAGAGAATGGGTCGAGGATAGAATTTTGTGTGTGTTTTTTGTTACATAGAACTTCCATAAAATAGATAGGAATAGTAGAGTGGTCTCCAATGGGATGTTTCATAGACTCAAGAATGTTAAAACTTACCTTTTCTCCACAAAACTCCATGGACAACGTACCATTGTGAACATTGATGATCATCTTTGATGTTTTGAGGAATGGCTTCCCAAGTATGAGAGGGTAATGTCCCTAGATTTGGGTATCTTCAATCTCGAGAATGTAAAAGTCTGCAAGGAAGTTGAGATTCTTAACTTTTACGAGGACATCCTCGACCACTCTTAATGGGTGTGTTGTGATTCAGTTGGCAAGTTTCATGACAATGCATGTTGGTTAAAGCTCTCCAACCTGTAAATAAGTATACACTGAGTAAGGCATTACATTAATAGGAGCACCTAAATCTAGCATAAAATCAGAAAAGAAGGTCTCCCCTATGGTACAAGGTATCGTGAATGTGCCCAGATCCTTGCATTTGGTAGGAATTGCTGGTTGAATCAAAGCTGAGACATTCCTTCCTAGGTTAACTCTCTCATTCCCCTTCAGCCTCGATCTATGGGTGTAAATCTCTTTATGTAATGTGTCATATCGAGGTATTTGTTTAACTATATCCAATAAAGGAATGTTAACTAGAACCTTTGAGGGAAAGGGGTAGGAATGGATTTTTCATTTTAATCATCAATGACAATTCAATTACAATTTTATGTTGTTTTTCTTTACATGATTTTTTTGTGTTTTGGGAAAGAGAGTATTCACGAGGGGGACATACCTACTATGCAAAATTAGTAGAAGGAAAAACTTCTTTACCACTATGATGTGTAACAACACATACATTATCTCTTTCCTCCGGATTGTAAATGGGTTGCATTTGTAGTTGTCCAGAACCTTGCATCTTAAGCTCCCTGATGGTGTTTTCCAATTTCCCAACTTGAGTTTGAAGGTCTTGAATAGTTGATTGTGTGGTTTGTTGGAAATGGAGGTTCTGAGTTGCCATTTGCTTCACCATATCGTCAAGGAATGGTTCATACATGGGAGTATGATGATTTTTTTGAGATTTTGAAGGATAAGAAGGTTTTATTCCTTGGCCTTGTTGATACCAGTTCTGCATGGGATAGCTTGAGTTTCCTTCTTATTGGTATTGTGGTGTTGCTTGGCACCAGGGGTTTGGATTTTACCTAAACGGTTCTTTCTTGAATGGTGGTTATTGTTAGAATGGACGCCCAGGGAACACTACAACACAAGACTTAGATGAAGCATTAATTTGTGGGTAATGGTCATAAAAATGAGTATTATCAAAACAAATACCACAATGTAATGGAACCGGTGGAGAGTGTGAGTTACCTTGTGATTGAGCTAATAGCCTTAGAATGGTATGCATCTCATCAAGTTTATTATCTAATTTTTGTTCAAGGGATGAATGCCTTACCTCATGAACTCGTTGGGTTGGTGCAATAGATCGTGTACCAAATTGTTGTGCATTTTGAGCCATGTTGGCTATTTTGTCATGAGCGGCAGAAGGAGTTTTGTCAACTAGGGCACCCCCAGCTGAAACATCAATCATTCCATGATTCATGGGGATAATTCCCTCATAGAAGTATTGAATGTAATGTTTTTACTAATCTGGTGGTGGTGGAAACCTGAGAAAAGTCTTTTGAATCTCTCCCAGTATTTATGAAGGGTCTCTCCTTGTAACTGCCTAATGCCACAATTTTCTTTCCTAATTGATGCAGTTCGGGAGGCAGGGAAAAACATCTCATGAAAGAGTCATTTAAGGTCTTTCGATCCCCCAATTGGGGTAGGAAGATAGTATATCAAGTCTTTGGCTACACCATCAAGGGAGAAAGGGAAGGCCCTTAACATAATGAGGTCCTCCGACACATTTTTGGGTTTCATGGTGGAACACACTATGTGAAACTCCTTTAGATGATTGTGAGGGTCCCCACTAGGAAGACCTTGGATTTTTGAAGGAGGTGGATGAGGCCTGATCTTAACTCAAAATTGGTCACTTCCTCAGGATATTTGATGTATGCTGGTTGGTACTCCACATCTGGGGTGGTCAGTTCTTTTATTGTTTGGTTATTTGTAGCCATGATCTCTGGGGTTTTATTTGGTTAAATTTTTTATTGGTTTAAGATCACATAAGGTTCCAAATGGGGTTCCTCGATGTTAGTTGATTTTCCTACTCTATATGACCTGATTTGTGAGTGGAGTGACCTTTCAATTTTAGAGTCAAATTTGAGTAGTGTTTCTTTTCCAGATCTTGTAATGAAACAACAATGTACAAATTGATTGATAGTTTGTTTATTTTTATTTTTTTTGTTTTATGGAAGGTGAATAAAATTAAAAAAAACATTTAAAATGAAATGAGTATATAAAATATAATGTTATACTGCATAATTATAGAGATATAGAAAAAAGAAGAAGAAGAAGAGAGATAGAGAAAGAGAGAGAGAAAAAGAACACATAAAAACAAAAACAAACAAAAACCTAAACAAAACTATCAAATGGGGGGATATTGAATAGAGTACTGGTAATGATGTAAAATATATAAATAAAATGAATGAAATGATCTTGGCTCCCCAGAAACGGTGCCAAAATTTGATTGCATTGTCGAGCGCATTAAATTAGAGGTTAAGTTTTTACTAGAATTTCTGTAGTACTGCACGAACCCTAGGTTCTCTCGACGGAGCCTTAGATCACAAATTTCAAAATAAGATTCTGATTGTGTTAACATAATTGAAGTAAAATTAAGTGGTTGGGGTTATATTATTTTAAATTATCAATTGAAACTATACTAATAAGTGAGAGAAACTAGTTGGAGAAATCGTGATCAACCCGGGTAAGTTTCCCTTGATGCCCAATCCGTCATCGCTCTCAAGGGAATGGGATGGATAATTGATTCCTTGATTTTATACCCACTAAAAATAGTAATATGTTAGTTCTTACTAGGTTAACACCTTGTATTTGATCGATCAACGTTATTGATTATTAGCGACCACTCATAATCAATAAAACTATGTCGATGTAAGAAGCAAACTCAATCAAGGCAACACATCAAAAACGTGATGACATGTCCAGATTTGGGTCTTTATCAAAATTGAACTCAATACAATGAAATTAATATTCATGGGTTATATCTTCTGTATATCATCCAATAAGCCAATCCAAAAGTAAACTAATGACAGAGAAGAGGTGAGAAAAGAGGTAAACACACTCAAATCATCATAAGATACGGGTTTTTCATGGAAGCACAAGGATTATTATTCCTTTGATTTGTATTTGATCATACCAGAATAAAAACAAATTCATAAGTTAAAAATTAAGAACAATAGATAGAAAACATCTTAATTAAATTACCTTACTAAGATTACAAATGTGGAGCTCGAGATTACAATAATGGACACACCCCAAGTTGATCACTAAGAAACATAGAAGTACATGAGGGATAAGGGAACTAAAATGGGTGAAAGAAGCTCTCCAATTGGACTCAACTTCACCCCTGGTCGTGAAACATGAGAGTATCAGGGAGAGTGGAGTTATTATGGACATACACATCACACTTTCCACAAAATAAATCAAGTGCCTAAGAGACTAGGTCACTATTCCGGGCAGACTTTTTACTCCATATTTATCTGGAAAGTTGACAGAACAAAATGCATGAAAATTACATGAAATGTGGTGGAGAGGTGGAAGTAAAGTTATATCTCCATGTGAGGTGGAATCATCCCAATTGGATCTCCTAGGCCCAAGTTATGTCCCAAATACAGAAGGGTCTTATAATCTAGCTCACTCAGAATTGTTTCACATTGTGGGCCTATTATGGCCCTTTAAATGGGAGATTTGGGCCCCATAGACGTTTGGAGAAATGTATCCCACATAATTTTACCTTAATACACAATTTTTTATCCCCATTTATCACACTGAGTATCCACAGTATATATTTCTGTCCACATAAATGCTTGGGCCCTTGCGCTGTTTGGCCCGTTTTGCTTGATTTCCATCATGGGCCCTCCGAATCACCTCCTCCTACAATGTTAAAACTTAAACAAGTAAAATTTCCCTATTAAATAGTAATAAAAATTAGTTCATTAAATCAAACAGTAAGTGAAATTTATTATTATATTTGGAATATTCATTACAAATCCGGTTTAAAACAGTGGTGTAAGGGTGAAATAAATCAGTGAATCGTTGTACGATCAAAGAACCCCTTAGTAACCCCTCTCAATCCAAATTTTCCTTATATTTTCAATTAAATACATACCCATTTTACTCTGCTTAATTATTATTCTAAATTTCTGTAACCCCTAGTCCATTTAAATAATCCTAAATCATTAATTATGAAGGAACCCATTTCGAGAAGGAGAGAATTCACCAAATTATGTTCCCATTTCTTCTACATATTTTTCAATTATCTTCTAATATCAACACATTAAAGATATCATTCTACACTATACTAATTTTATAAAAAAAATTAATTTTATTTTTTGGAAAATGGTTTTACAATTATATAACTATATACTCTCACACATTCATTATTATAATTAGTTCTTGTTAGGGTTGGTTCAACCACCTACATGAACAATGCTATAATATTTTCATCGCTACCAATATAGATTAGTATCTAGACATTAATAAAAATAAAATATTATCATAAATAGTACTTTATATAATTCATATAATTTTTTAAGGTTGATAAATAATAATTATTATTATAAAATAAATTATCATTTTACGTAAATTACCCAAAGCATGTTAACCTGAGATTACATTATGGTGAAAAACAGACATAACATCCAAAAAAAATTGGACTAGTTAAATCATTTTAAAGATTATTTTTTCCACTACCTTGAATAATATAGGAATAATGAAAAGGTTTCAAGGATTGAGGATTGACATCGCCACTATGACGCTCATACAAAACTATCAAAATTACTAGTATCTGTTGATGAAAATAAACAATAAATAACTAATAAATGTACCATGAAAGATTTTAAATGAAGTGTTAAAAATGTAAAAAATATGAACAATATTATTTAATAATTGATTAATATATATATATTTTTTATGCTATAGAATAACAAATGTAGGTGGAGAGTAAAACATAGATTTTCTTTTCTAATCTCACATTGAAATTAAGATTATTTGTGTTTCAATTCCTATTTAGGGAAATATTTTGTTTTTATCTCTAAAACAGCATCATTTAAATATAATTTGGTTATTTATTGGGTTTAGAAATTTCATTAACCTTTCACATTTCTTTGGCTCTCAATTAAACAGGAAGGATTCCTATAAGTTGAACCAAACTTAAATTTTCTTTAAGCCTGTAATATTTATCCTCCATGAAGATATTAATTATATTAATTTATAGAAGTTATTATCTATAATTATATGATTTTTCATGGAATTTATTATAATTAAATAACTTACTTTAAAAAATTAATCTTAAATATCAATTTTTGTATGGTTGTTTTCTCCTAAAATTGAAATTCATTACAAATTAGTGAAATGAATATCTTTTTAAAACATTTTCTACATGATCTCATTTTCTCACCATCTTATTTAGTTTTCCTTATGAATAATTATTTCAATGTTTTCAATGTTTCAAAATGTAATTTACATATAAATTTATTTATAAATAATTTTCTTTTAAAATAAATTTTATCCAAAATTAAAATGGGATTTCTTATTATTTATCTAAGTAATATTTTAATACTATTATAAAGTGTTTTTAATCAATTTCAAAATCCATTAATGATTAATTTGATTTATTAGGGATATTATATAATGATACCATCCATCTTATTTTTGTGGATGACTTATAAATATGTCTTATTGAAGAATTCACAAAACTTATTTTTTTATGGGCTAATTAAGATATGGTAAATTAAAATTGTTTTCATGCTTATATGATAAATACATGTATGCTTTCTAGAATTTGGTAGATGGTCTATAAATCATATAACCCTCCAATGCATTAGGA
This sequence comes from Viscum album, assembly GCA_963277665.1. NCBI lineage: Eukaryota > Viridiplantae > Streptophyta > Magnoliopsida > Santalales > Viscaceae > Viscum > Viscum album. Next base: position 72,875,778 of record OY728166.1, on the reverse strand, counting down.
AAAGATATATATCCCATGATATGTCTTGTAATGGACAGGAGTGTGAACCAAATATACTTTAGAACACTTTCCATTATGTTTATAGAAAAACTAATTTCTAATCATAAAATGTTTTGAATTTTATTTCATATAAATTAATAACTAAATGAGTGTGAATTTATTTTCCATACATTGAATGTTTTGTTAAAAAAATTATTTAAAAGTGATGAAATTAATTTATTTGGATGAAAATACACATTACTTAAAAACGTATTCTCGGAAAAGCACCCCCTTTTATAATTAAATGATTTTTACCATAACCAATGAAAATAAATTATTTATCTTCTGAAAACTCATTTTTATCTATCCATTGGTATTAAAATATTTTTATAAATATTATAAACACGTAATATATTTATTTCCATAATAAAAATAATAAATATTATGTAATGAATAAAAATAAATATTTTTATAAAACATTTTAATTAGGAATAATCATTTTGTAACATTCAAATAGTAATTAATATTTTTTGAATAATAATATTTTTCATAAATTACAAAAAATTAAATAATTTTTGTATAACTAATGGATATATTTATACCCATTGAAAATATATCCAATGAGTATATGTTTCACTACCCCCTCTAACCAAAGAATCCAAAATGAAGAGAGAGATATAATGACCCTCCATGTACCACCTCTATTAGGTTGCTGGTTGGCTACTAGAATCCATGGTATAAAAATATTATAAATAGAAGGAATTACAGTCTCTAAAAATATCAGATCAAGAGATAGGATTAATCAACCACAAGAAACTATATGAGATAAAATAATTGAAAGGAAAAAACCATCACACAATGCATGTATAAATTAAAAATGTACAAAAACATCTCTAATGTAAATACCCTTAAGTTAAATATAATGCAACTACACAAAAATATTTTAAAGGTATGAGACATTAATAATATGAATGGTCTACATAATCTCACTATAAAACTAAAAATTAGTTAAAATACATAGGGTGAGGAAACATGTGTAATTTGTAGGAAAAACAAAGTCTCTAGTGCACATGTGGATGAAGTATACTAATCCATCCGGGATTAAATATCTGAGCCACAACACATAAACTGGTCAAATAAGAAATCCCATCCTCACCATAGATCACTCACCATATGACACATCCAGTATAATTTCATAATAGGAAGCATATAAATAATGGTTACCCCACACCAATTTTTCACTGATTAGCTACTCTCACACCCTAACATCATACATCCTCGAGCTCCCACCTCTTCTATTTAACAACACAGCAAATCAAATCACAATCTATCCCACCCATATAAACCTGGTCCATTACACCACGTCACATCACATCCATAACCAGAACAGTAGGGTATCATGAACATGATGTAAATAAACCTCCTACCTTACCCCTACCATACATGACACACACCATACAAAATAGTAGTATCTCACCTTAAAACCACATGGGACATCACATCACACCTTTCTCAAAGAAACCTAATATATCTCATCACATTAGATCTCAACATTTCACTGTTGACTTCTGGCCCTCATAACCCATGCATGTAGTCATTATCTTGTAGAGGGAGCGATGAATAGTAGGTGTCTATCCATCCATTTCCATCCCCGAGATATTACAAAAAAACCAAAACAATTTATTTCAAGAACTTTGTGCACAACATGGGTGGAGAATATATACAGAATCAAATGGAAATATAATTTCTATATATAATATCATTGAGAAAAAGACCATCCTTTGTGTTCAGAAAAATAACATCACCCCAAATCATTACATAATCACATCAAATAACATCCTTGACCACTTTCCCTTCCAATACTAATTGCATAACAACAACACAAAACATAGAAAATGCATTTCCATATTCATTGTCAATTAAAGAAAATTAAGATTAATTATTACCAACCAATTTATTTTAAACATCAAATTAATTCCAATTTTTCAATCCCAATCATCTAATTTTTCCATACCATTACTTGATATTTAAAATCAAACCTAGTTTACCATACATCCCATTATATTGAATTAATTTACCTTTTTCATAACATACCTTATTGTTTTTAACATTATTGTTTATTTAATTCCATTAATACTCAAACAACTAGTTTAACACAATTCATCAAAACTATAGACAACCCATCATCCTCTTCCCAAGAATCCCACACAAGAACCATCATAGCTATATTGACATCCCATCACAAACTCCACATAACCACTAATTTCCAACACAACAACCTCCAATCCCGACCATAAAACACGAAAAAAATTCACACATCACAACACTTTCCACAACAAATCATATATATATATATATATATTAGATTATTCATTATTCTTTTAATCAATTCTAATACACTTTTATGGTTATTATTAACGAAAAAGAATTTTATAGGAGAAAAAATTTCATTAACTCAATATAAGGGATTAAAAAATTCCAATTATGGTAATATCAAACAATAATAAAATAGGTTCTCCAAACACCACAATTATAGTGAAGAAAGTATCCCAACATCCATAATTTTAGTGGTGCAATAATCATATATAATATCGATATCAAAATATCAAAAAAGTATAAAAATATGTGAATCATTCCATTCCTATTCAATTTCAATTAATAAAATTATTTGTCATTAATTTATACAATGTATCTATATTCCAAAAATATTACAAGAGAATAACCCCCCTACATGATAAAAAAAATAAGACAAATAAAGGATCCCATACCAAGAAGAAAAAAGCATCACATGATATGCTGCACCAAAATAGGGGTTGTACACACAAGATATAACCACCGTAGGAAGTACTAAAACCAAAACAGTCAATGGTAATATAGGATTCAAAGGGTAATGGCTTGGAGACCACCCATAATGGTAGATATAAATAAATAAGGGAAAAAATAATGATCTTTGTTTATGAATTAACATATATCAAACAATAAGTATTTCAGATCACATATATAATTATAATTGACCATAAATGGGGATCTTATTAAATCCAGATGAAATATGAATTTAAAAGATCCATCAAATTATGAAACAAAGGATATAAAAATTCATTTTTGAAATGAATATTAATTTCCTTAATTAAGGCTTTAAAATAATTATATGTCACAATGAATATAAAAGGGTATTAATAATTTTTTTCTAAAAACTAGAAATTAATGTTTTCAACATATACCGCTATAATATACCACCAAAATCTACCACCGACATCTAATATCATGATATACCATTATAATCTACTATCAGGATTTACCATTAGGATATATTATCATGATCTTCCATCAAGATCTACCATCAATATATAGAAACCCATTTTCCTCTTAAACACCTCCAAACTCCTTGGAACCTCTGTTGGGAACAACTAGTTCCATATTTCCCTCAAATTAATTGACAAAAATGTCTAAACCATTACATTGGATACATTTGAAACTATTGTTACCCACAAGAATCAAAACTAACCAAGAATGAAAGAGGGAAAATGTCCAAAACACAATCTCTTTGTATACCTCTTAATGATCATGTTACATCATAAACATTGTCGCTCTCTAATCACACTAACGAAAAAGAAAAACATTGACAAAATCCCACAAAACCACACATATCATTCTTCCACAAAGACACTTACAAAATATTTTCAACCCCCACACTACCCAAAGAAAAAAATTTCCTCAACAAGTAATTATCTGATCCCCAAGTACACAAATCAAGGAAATCCATCACCTATGCCAAGATATTATCTACATTGTTCAATACTAAATTAACTACATAATTTTAAATACATCAAGGCATAACAAATTTTAAATGTGGATCACATTTTTCCTTATTAATATACATTAAATGTTTAATCACACATCATGTCAAAAATGAAGAATCACTACTCATATAAAACAGTAATGTCTGAAAATCACATCCTAAAAAAGGAATAAAATACAATCCCAAAACAATATAGGATACTAGGCATGAATCTATGTCTTGTACTCCCATGTACACTATTTTAGGCCACCATAACTCCACAACACATTAAACAAGGTAATTGTTCTTCTTCATAACACATTTTCATGATAATTATAGATCTCCACTAGCCTCTATATGATTTTCAAATCATCCTCAATATAAAAATATCACAAGTTAATGACATGGGAGACATAATGAAGATACCAAAAAGATGAGATATGTGGGTGAAATCATTAATTTTACCCATTCATGGTGGGAGTTACAACTGACAAGTTTCATCACCAACATATCCCAACACCTCAAAAGATGAAAAAAAACAATTGTGATATATTACTCCCCTATCTGAACCCCCTCTTCCAATTTCAAGGGTCATCCTTCAAGAAAACATGATATAAAACATTACAATCCATGGGAAACCCCCTATGATCAATATAAGACTAATTATATAATGGCACTTATTTCAACATCTCATGAAAAAATTGAACCTTCCCTATCATGATTTTCACCACATGGTGTCTATGAACTTCTGAATCCCAACGAAAAACCAATTTTTTTGAATAATGACTTAGATGTTAATGAAAATACTCAAAAGGACCCATTCAATTGGATGGATTGCAACTATTTTTATAGATAAATTCAACTAAAGGATTTTGTTTTCCCAATATCTATTGAATTCCAAGATTTATTCCCACAATATATCCTAAAGTATTTGGATATTCAACTCTATTTTTCTATATATCTGAGGGTGTAAAGAAGTGTTGAGGCTTAATTTTATTCGAAAAGAATAATGAAATCGCCTCAAGAATCCTGAATTAAAATGTGCATCGTGATATGAGACCATGGACCTTGGAAATCTATGTAACAGTATCACCATATCCACTTACCATCTCCCCAAAACATCCATGATGCTTAACAACATTATTCTTAGGATGTGATCAAATTTCATCGACTAATCTATGATTACATAGAGATTTTCACAAACATCATGATCTTTTGGTAACCCTATGATAAAATCCATTGATATTTCATCCCATTACAACTTGGGGAAATACAAGGCTATAACAAACTACCAGAAAAACAATGTTCAACCTTTACCTTCTGGAAAAATATACCTCGATCCATAAACTTATCCAATTATGGTTTCATGAGGGGATGCCAATGGTACTTCCTAAAGATATTGTATATCTTGGACACACCTGGGTGTACCGATAAGTTTATATATAAATGTCCCAAAGGACTATAATCACATAATAACCAAAATAGACAACCTTCCTGGAAACATCCTACAGATCTAATCATCCTCTGACCATCCCTTTAAAGTATCACCGTGGTCAAGATGGTTGCACATCACCTCTAACTATGAGTTTCTATAGTGGGACTCCACCTACCACAAAGTAAACTACTATAATATCATCATAAATAGGTAACCTATACCATAAGAAACCCTCAATTATAAGTTCAAGGTTCCTAACTCCTCTATCACATTCCATGCATCCCCATACTCCCAAACCACATACCTCTGGGAATTACAGCTCAAAGTGTTAGCCACAACATTTCCATTTCCTAATTTGTGAGATATTTAGAAGTCATAATAATTAATAAAATCAATATACCCCCACTAAGACATATTCATATTATGTAAGGAAAAAATATACCCCAGGATATTAATATCCATAATGACCATAAAACACTCCCCATTGAGGTCGTTTCACAACATATTCCACAAAAACCATACTGATAATAACTCTAGATCATGGGTGGAATAATTAAACTCCAGGGGATGAAACTATATAGAAGGATAATATATCTCTACCTTCTAGTACATCAACACACACCCAAAGCCATGATGAAAAATTTCACTGAATATATCAAATATCAAACCCTCCTTTGGAAACATCAGCACTGAAAAATTTCCCCTATAGGTAGAAAAACGCTACCTAACCCCAATCTCTTTAGGTAAAATAATAATACCTCATAGTAGATAAATTAAATTGGCATGAAATCTATGAGAAATTAGATGTGAACCTCTGGTAAAATATTAGAAGACCAAGGATGATATGAACCTCCACTAAATTCTTGCGTGATTCTTAAAAAACATCCACCTTGGCCATCAATGGGTCAACTTACATACCCTATTGAGATACAACATTCCTAAAAAGTGTATTTATCATGTCATGAAACTCCACTTGGATAACAATACAAAGATCTAGTCTGGTTTAAGGACCTCTAAAATGACTATGTGATGATGAGAATGAACCTCCCTAACTATGATTAGATAATGATTTTTTGATTAAAATGAATGTGAAATAGTCCATGAATTCATAGAACCCCTAGATCATTATCATTATTAATAAGGATGTTACATTCCTGAAACCAAAAAACACAGAAAAAAAGATGAAGTGAGCCTTAATCCATCATATGGTAGTATTTAGGAAAACCTAATCTTTATCCCTGGTGATATATAGAACACATATTGAATTTTGAAAACAAACTCACCCATATCAATTAGTTGAAAAGATCATAAATCCTCATATGAGGGTAATTATTCTTGACCATCACCTAGTGTTAGCTCTATTAGTCGATACACAATCCCACACATCCATACACCTTTTAGTGATTAACACAGGATCACCCTATGATGATATACTAGGATAAATGAAAACTTTCTGCATCAATTTATCTCTTTGAATCCTTAACTACATAATCTCTTATCGTTCTATCCAATATTAGAAAATGAAATTATAGAATATCTAAGATAAAAGTATATCCCAAAATAATACCATATCAATGGGGTATCATCACAATCTTCTTGAAAAAACATCCAAAAACTCTTCATTGACCCTAGGAACCTAGACAATCGTAGTGTCTACTAACTCTATAAACAACTCAGACATCAATGAAAGAAGTTTATCCATATATCTTCTTCCCACCTAGAAATTCCACAAACTATTTAAAGTACCACGATGTCCATCCCCACATGAGAACATGAATCTCTTCTAAAATTAGTTGATGAAATCATACAATGAGTATAACCAGTTTTTGATAAGTGTCACATTAAATAAATGAATATTATTAAATAATAGGTCCCCATGGGACAAATGAGGCCATATCACCAGTCTAAACTACCCACACAGATCAGAAAAACATGTACATCTTGCAACTAGAATAGTAAACACTAGGGGAATTGGAAACCTATCTATGTATAATCCCATTTCATGGGCTAGATCAGGTGAAACAGAGGTGTTAAAATCTTCTGAATCAAACAAAGGAAAAAAGGATATACGATAAACTAATCATACCTCTAAAAATCAATTGATACTAATGTGTTACTACCTCTTCCACATACAAATGATGATGAAAAGATACTATACTTACCTATTGATTGCCTCCTCCACAACTACATAATGTTCAAGGTCCGCAAACTGACGGAAAATACCAAGGTCAACCACTACCTACTCTACCCCCTCTCAGTCGAGTATAATCCAACTGCTCCTATTGTTGAGACGACCACATCGAAAACATATATTGGGGCCCACACTAGAACAATATACCTATTCCAAATTGATCTTATAGATCTACTAGGAACTGATCCCAATGATGGGAAAAAATAAATAATACAATATCCTCAAGACAGTAGAAAAATACTAGAAAGCACTGGCCCAATAAGGCTATAAGCGATTCTACTAATGTTGAATTCCTGCTAGTATAAACTTCAAAGGATATGTTTCCTGGAAACTACATCCAAAAACCCTATTCTAAGAGGAAACTTAGTGTTTACCCAATCATGTTAAACCTTCTTTTGAGTGAATCCTCTTGATCAGATCCACCTTCATATGAGCCTATAGATAATTTAAAAACATAAAGGGAGTAACTTCATATTAGATAAAAGGAAGGAGTACAACCTCAAGACACCGTAGATGAGACTCCTTTTCTAGAATGAATTCCTATAAAAAGTGAAACAGATCCTTGAACTTGATATCATGATCCCTTACATAGATACTCCCTTACTAAAGGGATAGTAGAACCTTCCACATCATTGCTTTTATAATTTAAGAAACAAACATTATTCAAAACTCCTTCTCAAATTTTCCCATGAAAAATATTACTTATTCCACTCACCAAGAGAAATTTTTCACCACAAAAATCAAAATACATGTATATGAATGGCTGGTAGTGGGACATAGTACACCACCGGGTCCTGAATCAAACTAAAGGAGATATAATGATCCTTAAACCATTTGTTTTCTCCATATTTGAAAGACTGCCCTTATATATCTACAAATCATACTACCAGAAGGCGTGCAACTCCCTTTTATACTAATCATCCTCCATAACTAGTTCAACACATTGGCAATCAATTGGATCAAAATTCAGAACATACACTTCCAAAACACATGTAGAAGATGAAAAATATACATAGCTATAATGTGAAACAAGGATTTACTAAGCCCGGTCGTATGGAATTATATTAATATTTATTTAATTTATTTTATCTTATTTCAAACATCCTGAAACCAAATCCACAAATTTCAAACATGTAAAGAAGTCATCATGATTCATGTACCTCTTATTGGTCTCTACCACACAAATAGGTCCCCTAACATTTTTATCCAATAATCGTAGAGCTCATGCACATGTTAATGGGGGACCTAAAGTCACATGTCCACGATGGTCTCCCTACCCCATGTCACACAACATGTTTAATTGGAACTATTTCCATACCATACCATGAAATCTTCACTCTTTCTAACTATTAAATAAATCATATCTCTCAACCATAACCCTTGATACCACTCTATCATGACCCCCTCACACCTAGGAAATTTTAATTAATGGGTAGAGATAATAACCTAAAGTCCCACCTCTTTCATTATTTGGGTTGGAAACTAGTATCAAGGGTATAAAAATATCATAAATTAGGGTAATAATTCTCTATATTAATATATTATCAGGATATAGGATTATTCAACTGCAAGAAACTCCATGACATAATATAAAATAATTCCAAAAAACATTTCATAATTCATGAATAAAGAATAAAATATAAGAAAAAGTGTACAAAGTAAACACACCAATGTAAAAACTAAAGTTGAAACACAACAACCATCTAATGGTATGAGCTAGAAATGTACAACATATTCCACATAATTTTAATGTTATCCTGAAAATATGTTTGTAGATATAGGGTGATCATAAAATTATAGTTTAAAGGAAAACCAAATTCTCTCATACAAATTTGAAAGAATCATACTAATTCACCTATGACCAAACAATAGATCTAATAGAACATAAATAGGTCAAATAAATAATCCTTTCCTCACCATAGATCACTCACCCATTAATGCATCCAATTATAATACTGTAATAAATATCATATCAATAAAGGGTACCCCCAATCAATTTACCATAGATTACCCACTCTCACACCCCAACATTGTACATCCTAGAGATCCTAACTCTTATATATAACATCATATAACATCACATCATATACCACACCACATCTATAAACCAAGACCATCACATACATAAATAGAAATTTAGGGTACCATGAAAATGAATGACTTCATCCTTGTTCCCTCCTACCGTGCATGACTGCCAACATAATCCATACCATCATCTCAACAAAAAACCAATATATTATACCATCACACCTTATCTAAATATTCTTAGTCCATATCCTCACATCAAATCTATAATTTGCACATTGGACTTTTGGTCTTCATAGCATGTTCATTATATCATCACCTAGAAGAGGGATTAGGGAAGATAAGGTTGTTTACCATCAACCCTTACCCCCATGATATTGTAAAAACACCACAAAAACTATTGGTTGTCGGCAGTAGGTGCCCGAAATAGGTGGGATTCATATTGAAAACTTTAAGGACAAACATTATATATATATATATATTATCATAGAAAATAATCACAACCTATAGTTGTCCATAAATAACATCATCCCAACTCATAACATCGCCACATCACACCACAACCACTTTCAGTTTAGTGTCCAAAACTAAATGAATAACACCACCCACAAAACAAAAACCACATTTACACCTTCCTTATCAATTAAATTAAATTTCCATATTATCTATTACCAAGCCATTTCATTTAAAAATCCAATTCATTCAATTATTTCCATCCCATTAATCTCATTATTCCATCACATTATTTCACATTTATGATCATCCCTATCTAACCACACATCCCATTACTATTTATTCATTTACCATTTACATCCCATATAATTTAATTTTAAAAATTATATTTTATTTAATTACACCAATACAAGGGAATTGTGCATAACATAACATATGATAACAACAGAAAACACATCATCCATATGCCAATAAGCCCACCTGGAAACCATCACAGCCACAACCACATCTCGTTACATCATCTACATCACCACAAATTTCCCTCACAACCACCTAATAGCACACACACAAAATAATACATAACTTCACACATCAAAAAAGATCCCCAACAAATCACATATCATTTTTTGAATTATTTAAGGGGATTTTCATCAATTCTACAACAATTTTAATTATATTCTTGAATAAATTAATTTTCCATGGGAAAAAATATCGTTAAATGGATATACATGAATAAAAAATTACATTTAGGGTGATATCATGAAAATATTAAAAATAAGGGATCCCTAAATCCACAACTACAATTAAAAAATGGATCCCAAAAACCATTTTTTCAGGGGTACAACATGCATATATATACTATATATGAAAACATAAAAAAGCTATAAAAACAAGTAAATAATTCCATTCATCTTAAATTCTAATCAATCAAATTATTTTTCTTTAATTAACATAATGAATCAATATTTCCAAAAGATAATAAGAGTATAAACTTCAATGACCAAACCCCAGAAGCCAGAAGCTGGTGAATTATTTTATTATATTTCCATGATTACAAAGAATGAAATATTAAAAGGAAAATTAGTTTAGTAGATTTAGAAATCTAGATTAAATACATAATCTTTATATTATAGTTGAAACTATAAAATAAAATATAGTCAATACTTTTAGAGTATCAATATTCTCTAATATTACCCCTATATATCAGTAATTATACACATCAATGAATCCGGGAAACAATAAATCATTAGTTTGTGGTGAGCTTAGATGCTCAGTAAGGGTATGCGTACAATAGAATGTGTTATGAATAAAAATCATAATCATTATGCAAGGTGTATAAATGAAACACATTCCATTTAACATAACTTTCTAATAGTATTTCCAAAATAAATAATACCATATAAATAATCACATGACCTAGAAATCATAAAGATGGATATTCAACTAGTCAAATAATTACATGGAATATAAATAAATAATCTCATAATGAGGGAATTCATAATTCTAGACATCATAATCATATCATCAATGATTTGTCCAAGACACCATACACAAATGGATACAGACTTAGTGAATACCCAAAATCATTTTTCTCATGATGAATGTTGATGAATTGTGGGGATATAGTGGGCCACACCAATCACTTTCTAAGTCAAATAAATTATTTAATCAAAAAAAATAGTATAATCATTTTTATTGAAAAACTGGTATATGAAATGTGAATACTTTAACAATAAACCATGAATGGTTTCAAAATAGATGATACATAGTCAAACTAATCATAAACCCATTATTAAAATAAGTTCTATATTATCATAATAGATAAACCTCATTCAATAATAATATATAATAAATGACATTGACATATATTAAAATACTCCAATAAAATAATAAAAAATTTCTTGGGAGAAATAATCCCTTTTTTACATTGAAATAAAATATATAAAGGGGATATAATTTTAAAATAAATAATATTTTTTGAAAAATATATTTATAACATGTAAAAAATATTCAATACACTAAGGTTTCATGGCGACAAAAAACTATTCTCAAGCTACAAAATTTATAAAAGAATTAGGTTTATATTTATGTCAAAAAAGTGATAATGTACCTCATTTTTAAAAAGACAAAATTATTCCTTTCAAAATATTTTACTAAAATTTTAACATGCTTAAAAAGACATTAAATATTTGTAGTATAATAATAATAATATTTTTTAATTTTTTTTAAGAAACATGGATATGGATGATAAATATTAACCATCTAATACTTATGTATAAACAATCATTGATAACAATGATATTATGAAATTAACCCTTACCTAATTATTTCCTTTAGTTGAATATGATATATCCCGCAATATAATGGTTTAAAATAATTTTTTTAATTTATACCAGATCCATATACATATTTTTTATGTCATATAAGATATTATTATATCTTTTTGTTAATAATATTCCATTCTTACTCTTGTTTCGAGTGTTCACTACTTAATTTTACTTTGCACGTTTAGTCATGTAAGTCATGTTTATTATTACTAGGATATATATTTTCTATAAAGAATTATATTATGTTTATAGATAGTATATTTAATCATTATATACATTACCATAGTCATTATTAAATGGTTAGTGTGAAGAATGAATATCATTGTGTCATGGATATGATATGTCAAATGTACATATAACCAACAATATCATTACCTTAGTGGTGAAATAGAAATGAATTGGATAGTATATTAATTATAAAAAATGAATATAATGTAATATTTTTTTATTAATGTACATTATATCCATCATTATATGAATCCAAATATTTTAGTTATGAAAAATATATTATATCACGACGTGGAGATGGTATGCCTTACATACGCACACGTGGTGATTTTTTAGTAGGATGGATAAAATGAAGAATATGGTTGTCCCATAATCATAATAATATCTTGTAATATGGATGATACTATTGTTATTAATTTATAATAGAAAAAAAATATAATTATGAATTAGAAGAAGAAATGAACTTGGATTAGTTATTAAGAATGGTTACCACTTCTTTTCCAGACATCTTTTAAATACCATCTTAAGGGTTCTAGGGTTGGTATTTTTGTAAGACCAAGATATCTAGAATATGGATAATGATATTAAGAGGTTAAATGAGAAGGTATCATTAAATATATAATGATTAATGTTTTGTGAGTAAGTAAAAGAGTGGGATCCCTTTAATAATTGTGGAGAGGGTGCTTTTTGAAACTCTCAAAAAATTAAATTAATATTAATTCATTTTCTATTTCAAATGGACCCCAAGTTATTAATTTAGAACAAAATACGAGAATGAATAGAAACTACCTCAAAAAATAATTCTTAGACAAGTTTAGATCACATTATTACCCTTATATTTTGGCATTAACCCTTCATTAAACACTTTAACTCTTAGAGTGAAAACATGGGTTTTTTTACTTTTTATGGGTTAATATAGTTACATTAAAATGTAATATGAACCATAAATGAGTAATTGGAGAAGTTTAAAAAATTATCCCAATTAGTTGGATGAATTTTATATTTTTATAAATTTTATTTCATTTCAGAAAATATTATTTATTATAAAATATCATCAATGTAAATTTTGACACTATTCATTTGATTACTTATTTTTAAAAAATATATCTATACAAGATAACCTCAAAAAACATTAATAAATTCCTAATATGTATATACAATATTTAAAATTCATATATGACATATATTATATCAAAATATATTTATTTTAATACTTTTGATGAAAAATATTTTATGTGTCCATTAATTAAACAATTAATGATTCCTCATTGTGAAAGCTTTTAATTTAATTTTTTCTTCCCTAAAATTTAAAAATAAATTATCATGATGAGTTTTAAAATTTAAAATTTTATATTTATATTTATAGTTGAATATATATTTTGAATAATCATATATAAAAATTTAATACTTATTAAAAACTAGAGTGTGATATATTGGAAATTCCTTAGAATAATATACAATAAAATACCTAAAGACATCCATGTGGCTCGAAGAAGCCATAAAATTTGTTCAAGGATGATTTTGGTAAACAATAACACCTTTAAAATAATTAGGAATATTTTTAGTGTAATTTTATAATACTTATAATATTATTTCTACACATAATTACTTGATTTAACCCAAACCATGGTAATTAAAATATTACTAAATTTACAATTTATATTCCCAAACATTAAAAAAAATTATTTACCTAATATGAATCCACCAATTCCAAAAATTAAATCGATTTTTAAAAATTAAATAACACAAAAGTAGTAGAAATTAATTTTAAAATTATTCCCATTGATGGAACAATAAAATGAGTTTTTAAAGTGAAAACATTTAAAAGAATGATATGTTTTTATATCCAATATCAGGGTGTAATTTAATCCAATGGCCTAAATTTGATTAAATGATAATAAAATGATCTAATTTACATGAAAAATAATTACCCATATAATTTAATACTATAAATTTTTTAGATGAAAATTTTATTTTCAATTAAAATTGAAAATTTTATCATAATTCATCAAAACAGAAAATTTTTCTAAAAAATACAAAAAATTAAACCAATGTAAAATTTTAAATTATTATTTAAAATAAGAAGTTCATTTTTTGAATTATAATATATAAAAGTTACAAAAAATATTATTTAAAATAAGTTCTCCATCAAAAGGTGGAAAAACTACCTTTATAAATATATAGTTTTTATGTGTAATTTTGGGTTTGATCCTATATTTTTCAATTCAAATACATTTTATTATTGTCACTAATATTTGATTTAAAAAATTAATATAATTCAATAATAGTAATTAATTGAATTTATTTGGATAAAATTCCTCTATAAGCATGAAATTAGTTTTTTAAAAAATATTCTTGTTATATTCAATTTGATCTAATATTAATTTATAATTTATTTGTAACCAATGAAATAAAAATATATTTTTATAAGATAGTTATGAAAATTCATAACCATTAATTTAATTTATATGTTATATCTTATTATGTTAAATAATAATATTTTTATAATATATTGTTTTTTCGGTAAACTTTATCATGTGTGTAACTCAAGAAAACTCATTGTTTTTTGTAACAAAAACCGATCATTTTTTTATGTATAATGAAATAGTGGAACAAAATTAATTATATTAAAAAATTTAAATATTGTAAATTCTTGAGGTGTTAAATTCTCCTCACCTTAATTAAATTGCGTCCCCACAATTTAATCTTGATATTAGTAGTCTGAGATTTGACATTTTAAAATAAAAAATTATTGAAAAACTCATATCTTAAATATTCTTTAAACAAATATTCATTATAATATGTACTAATAAATAAAAATCTAACCAAAAAATAGGATTCAAAATTAGAGAACATTAGTGAAAACATGGATATGGAAGAGAAATATAACCATTATATTCTCATGGAGAGTGATAGAGAACATGAACATGAGAAAGTTATTGAACAACAAAACACAAACCATAGGAATGAATAAAATAAATTTATTTCATAAAAATGATGATAATATGAATTTTATTTTTTTTAAGATCCTTTTATAGAGTTGGGAAATTATTCCTCTATCTAAAGATATAAGTAAATATAAATTTCTATTAAAACAATAATACATTTTCATTCCAACTTTAATTATCTATAAATCATCTCTTAGAAAATGTTACATAATACTGTGAACTAATACAATAAACTCTAAAACCACATCGAAATATCAACACAATCTATTTTAGATGTGGTTAACTTTTCTAAAATGACCTTATCATTAATATTTCAACAAAATTAAGCATCTCTTATTTGTAACATTATAAACATGTCAATTCCTTCATCATGTATTCTAATTAAATATGGTAATAACATTTAATAAAATAATACTTTATTAAAATCATGAATTATTCCTTATTACTTAAATTGAATATAGGTTATTGGATATAATACATAAATCCCAAAATTTGGAAAACTCTAAAATGATGGCATAAAATTGATTATCAACTAACTATTAATTAATTACATAGTTTTTGTTACTATCAAAAATTCTTTATACAAATCAACAATATCTTTATTCTTACATTATTATCTTATTATCATAAAAATATCAAGGTTTATCTTACCCTTGACCATATGTTTTCCAAAAATGTTCTACTGAACCACTTTTCATGGTCCTCGGTACTGTTCAACACATGATCTCAAATCCATAATGAAATTACACTGTAGTAAAATAATATTATATTCCATAATTTATATAACAATCATATAATTGAAAAAATAGTCATGTAAAATAATTCATAAAACATATCATAAGAACTTTAATCATTCCTCTTTTTCTATCATAGTAGTATAATCATGAATATGATCAATTAGACTCTTTTGGGGTATACTCCTTTGACGAATGAGACATTTACTTTCATAGTGTCCCGTCTCCTTGAAGTTTAATGATTATATATTAGAAACCATTTTCTTATCATTAAAATCCCAATCATGGTGTCCTTTATCTCCACACTTGTCGCAAACTCCAAATCATTTTAAACAAGTACAGGGGTGTTTCTTTTCAAAATTATTACATATGGGAAAAAATTCATTCCCTTTCTACATTTGTCTATTGTATTTCTAGTTGTCCTCTCATTCTCCTGCTACCCTATGAATCCATAAAACTTATATTACTTTTTACCTTTCCCATTACGACATGATACTATTTTCTCATATGATGAGAATTCATGGGAGACTATTTACCTTCAAAATATTTTTATAATACCATTAAACATATGATTCTTTATACTATTTGGATCAGGTGAATATGTGAGTTTCTCATTTATTGTACTATGATCCATTTATAAATGATGACATACATTTAAAAAGATAATTTCATAATGTATAATAAAAAAACTAGAAAAATAATAAACAAAAATTAAAATATACCTATATAGAATCTCATAATCATGGTCATGGTTTATTTGGGGATAAATTTAGTTTTATATACATCATAAGGGTTTTTAATTCATCCAATGTCCAGAAGGCCTTAATTATTTATTGATTTTGATAATCCACCTTTTAAGGGCTGAGGTGGAACCCTTACAAGGACCGTAGGATTATGTATTACAAGCCTATAGGCCTTAGAGGAATTAATTTTCCCGTAGGCTTCAAACATTACATACAACCCAGAATAACTACTTGAAACTGCTCCTCCCCATCATATTTATCGTGAAATCAACTTTCTACCATCGAATGGATGTTTGGCTAGGGATTTCCGTGCATCCATAGTCTTGTCCCAATTGCAGGTCCCATACCCTCTCATTCTTGCAATCTGTTTCGCTTCTATTGTGGTGAAATCTCATGGCTCATCCTCCTTGTAGAGCTTGTTCATTGTAGGTTGTCTAGTTTTCATCTGCACTTAAGGTGGCCTGAAGGCCTTGAGGTGTCCCGAAGGCCTTACTTACTCGACGACCTGGGTGGCCCGAAGGCCTAAAAGGGCTCAGAGACCATATCGGTGGCCCAAAGGCCCAAACAGGGGAATATTCATAGCTTCTAAAGTGCCAAACGGTACTTGCAACATTTCCTGCTATAGTTCCCGCTATAGTACCTACTACAGTACTGCTACAGTGTACCAGAGGTTTAATCATGGTGCTCAGTAAGGTGTGTTGTTGTGTACCAGGTTTAATGTCGATTCCAGACCAACACACCTTGTCAGAGTTGTTACCCCTTGGTACATATATTCCAGAATGACATCCAATTTTAGTATCTAGAAAGGGATGTATTTATAGTAAGAACCACATGATCTCTACATTAACAAAATTATAGGATTTTATTCGATGATTATCCTCAATGTTTATTATAGGATTATATTCCCTAATTTTTTTTGTACTAAATATCATTTCTAATGATTTTTTAATGTTTTTTGATACTAAATGTTATTCCCCAACCACAAAAGTCCAGAGCCAGTGAATTATTTTATTACATTTCCATGACTACAAGGAATCAAATCTTGAAATACTAATCAGTTTAGCAATTTTGTAAATCCATATTACATATATGAACCTTACATTACAATTGAAACTATAAAATATAATATAGTCAATCATTTGAGAGTATAAATATTCTCTTAGATTAACACTACATACGAATCATAATACACATCCAGGCATCCTAGTAAATATAAAACATAAGAAAATTAGTGTGGTTAGATGTTCAGAAAGGGTTAACGTACAACAAAAGCAATTTTGAATAATATGACTAAGCATTAAAGAAAGGTGTATAAGAAAAAAAAATGATATTTAATATAACTTGGGAATAATATGGCCATAATCAATAATACAGTGTAAAAAATTACTGGAAAAAATAATCAAGAATACTCTATTAGTGGAATAATCATATGGATTATCTATAACTAATCTCATAATGATCGAACTCATAATGACATACATTATAAATATATTTCCAAGGCTTCACCCCATACATTGTACTGGTAAGGGCTCCACCAAGAACCAATCTAGTTTGTCCCATGAGACCTATTGAGGCATCCAGGGGCTATAGTGGGCCCTTACCCATTCTAACTAGGTCTAATTCATTCCTCATATATAAACATAAACAACATAAAATTTCATATTGAAATCCTAGCATACAAAATCTGAATAATTTTTTCATAAACTATTGGTGTTATCAAAATAGCACATCCAAAGTCAAAATAATCACAAAAACATAAAGGAAATAAAAAAATGGTATCATACGATATCATACCCAATCATGAATAGTATCCAATAGAGTAGGAAGACATATATGAAAATACTCTAATAAAAATATTAAAATGTTCTTGAGATAAATACTCATATTTTACATTCAAATCATTTATTTAAAAGGCATCAAAATTTAAAAAAAACATTTTCATTGAAAATAATCATAAAAACTTGTAAATGAAAATTCAATACACTAAGGTTTGATTATGGTGGAAAAATATTATCATGTTTTATAAGTTAAAAAAATCATCCTTTTATATTTTTTTGGAAAAAATAATCAAGTACCTCGTTTGGTAAATGTCAAAAAGATTCATTTCAACGTGTTTTATAAAAATTAGAAAATGGGTAAAAATAATTTAATCATTTGTAGTATAATATAAAAAAAATTTAACATTTTTAAGAAACATGGACATGGATGATAAATATACCCCAACAGATACTTACATAGAAACAATCCAAAATAATAATGAAATTTTCAAATTAACCCTTACCTTGTACTTTTATTTCATTACATGTAATTTATCATCCTAAATAGTGTTCTAAAACATTTTATTAATTTATACCAGAACCATATCCATATTTATGATATCATATAATAACTTCTTATATCATTTTTTTGATAATATTTAGTTATTAATCATGCTTTGCGTGTAAATAGTTTCATTTTCATCTACACGTTTTTTCATGAATGTTCTATTTATTATGAATAATATATATATTTTATATAAATAATGATATTAAGTTCCTAGATATTATATTTACTAATTATATATAATATTATAATAATTATTAAATGGATAACTTGGGAAATGAATATCATCGCATCGTTGGGGCAGTATGTCTTATGTATGAACAAGCAACGATATCATTCCCATAATGGTAAAATGGTATGAAATTGGACAGAATATTTATTATAAAAGATCAATATCATGTTATAATTATTATTTATATCCATTATATCCATAATTATACCTATACATATAAATTAGTGATGAAAAAATATTACACCATGACATGGAGACGATAGGTCGTACGTACACACATGTGGTGATTTCATTTTTTTAGGATAGATAAAAGAAAAATATGGTTGAATCATAATCATAATAACACCTAAACATATTATGATACTAAATTAAATACTTTATAATGGGAAAATCAAATAAATAATAAATATAAGATGAAATGAACTTGGATGTTTTAGTAAATCCATCTTCCACTTCTTTAGAAAACATTTTGTAGATCTCTTCTTAAGGGATCTATGGTTGGAAATTTTGTTAGGCATGTATCTCCAAATCATGGATAAGGATATTTGAAGGGAAAATTGGAAGGAATTAGTTGAATTATAAGTCTAAAAGTGGAATGAGGAAGTGATGGAGGAGGTTCTATTTTATAATTGAGGTGAGGGGTACTTTTGAGAACTCCCAAAATATTAAATTAATATAAATTCCTTTTCTACTAAATACAGAATCAAAGTGAGTTATTTAAAAAATAAAATTAATATTGGTCTAAGTCATCTCAACCAATAATTTTTAGACATGTTTAGGTCACATTATTACCCTTATATTTTTCCTTTAACCCATAGTTAAAGCCTTTAACTATTACCGTGACAACATGGTTTTTACTATTTAAGGGTTAATATAGTAACGATAAAATGTAAAATAAAGAAGAAATGTGTCAGGGTGATATCTTAATTTATATCAAAATCATTTGGTGGAATTTCATATATATATATATATAAATTTTATATCATTTATTAAAATACTATTTATTATAAAATATCATTAATTTCAATTCTAAGACTATTCATTTCTGGAATTTTTTAAAAATATCAAAAAAAAATATCACTTCTTAAAAAAATTAATAAATTCCCCATATGTCAAGGTAATCTATATTTTTTTTTGATGAAATCAATTATATGATATTATATTTATTTCGATATTTTAATAACATTTATTTGATATGTCCAATAATTAAACGATTAATGCATCATCATTGTCAATGCCATTAATTTCATTATTTATTAAATTAAAAAATTCCTGATAAAGATTAAAATTTTTGATTTAAAATTAATATTTATAATCTATGATATCTTCTCAATAACTATATATAAAAATTTAATACTTAATAAAAGAAATAGTGTGACATATTGGACATTCCTTCGAATAAAACTCTAATAAAGCCTTAAAGTCATCCAAGTGCCTCCAAGAGGCAATAAAATAGGCCCATGGAAGATTTTGGTCAAAAATAACAAATCATTACAAATGAGGACATGTGTTATGGTAATTTACAGTACCTATAATATTATTTTTATCCTTAATTACTTGATTTTCCCTTGACTGCATAAATCAATATATTACTAAATTTACTATTCACATGCCAAAAAAAAGAAACCAATTTAAATATTTTGGACCCACATATTTCCATTATGGAATCCATTTTTGAAATTAAAAAATATATTATTTTATGTAATTAATTTAAAATTAATTATGTTGATGGAATAAGAAAAAATGTTTTAAATGTGAAAATGTTCAAAAGATTAAAGTGTTTTCATATAAAATTTGAATATGAAATGGATTCTGATGACTTAAATTTTATTAATTGATAAAACAATGAAATTATTATACTTTAAAACTAGTGAAAAATATAATTAAAATTTATAAATTATTTAGAAGATAAATATTTTTAAATTAAAATGAAATATTTTGTCATTGTTCATCAAACCATGAAACTATTCATAAAAATACCAAAAAATCAGAAAAATTAAATTATGATAATCTAATTTAATTTAAAATGATTATTTTTTCAAATAGAATATATAAAAATATAAAAAAAGTTATTTAAAATATGTTCCTCTTCAAAAGGTGGTAAAATAACCTTTATAAAAATATAGGTTCTTATGTGTAATATTAGATTTGTTAATATATTTTGACTATCAAATATTTTTGATGATTTTAAAAATTATTTGATTGAATATATAAAATAAATATTTAATTAATATAATTCAAAAATAGTAATTAATTTAATTTATAAGGATGAAATGTATCAATGAGCATAAAAGTAGTTTTTATAAAAATAGTATCATTATATTCAATTAGTTCTTATATTCATTTTTAATTAATTGGTATCCAATGATTTCTAAATATATTTTCATAAATTAGTAAATACTATTCCTTAACAATAATATAACAGCTAGGTTATATATTAAAATATAAAATATTTATATTTTTATAATTTATTGTTGTTTGGTAAAACATGACCTTATGTGTAATGCTAGCCACACATTGTTGTGTGCTGCAAAATCCTGACATGGTATTTCGTATAAAAAAATCTACCAACATAATTAAATATATTAATAAATGAAGATATTTTAATGTATTGGGGTGTAAAATTACCCCTCTCAAATGATATATAGCATCCCACCTTTTATCGCATAAACTTTCATTACATTATACAAAACTGAGGATGTTTAAGGTTTAGTGTCTTGGAAACTAGGAACTTATTACATAAGAGAACAAACCATTCATCTTAAACACTTGATAGGCTTCTCCTTAAGTTCATCCTAGGTTCATTACTACATCTCATAACCTGGGGACATACATCAAGATAAATGGTGAGATGAAGGCCCGGTAAGGGAAACGAGAGAATCATTTTACATGTGAACTTGAGATACTTCAATAAGGTCATGAAAAGAACTTTAAGGCATGAGAAAGAAATCATGAGCCATATCATAATAAAAATAACATTTTTCATAACTTGAAGATGTGGATACAACATTTAACAAAGAAAATCATTTCCGTTTCACCAAGGTTCATCCCCAAGGTGTCAATAAAAATTACCAAGGTTGTTCACCAAGGTATCAGTCAAAATGGTCATCTCTAGAGATTAAGTCTTTTCCCAATGCATTGGATCACTTTCTGGGATCTCCCTTAAATTAACCTTTATTATCATGTGAGACACATATATAACCATAAATCATTTCATAAACAACTCATATATCATAAAATAATGGGTTTCATTTCATAATCATTACATTTTAAAAACTGCTTTAAAGACATGATCTTTATGTCACTTTAAACCCACGGAAAGGGAAAGCGGGTCCCATGTATGTAAATCCCAAAATTTAAAATAGAACATTTTGGTATATATGTTAATACCCCTATAGAAGTGAGATATTTGAGTATTAACTTAGTAAAATAAATTAACTTTAGAAAAATATAGAGATATTTTGAGACGGAAATCTTGTAGCATAACGGCTATGTTTCAGGGTTTTAGAAAATATTGAAAAGAGAGGGGACATGGGTCAAACATTCATAAATGACCCATAAAATAGTAGAGGGACAGAATATAAAGGGTATATAAACATGTTAATGAAATTTGGGGAAATAACATTTGAAATGTAAATCATGGAAGGAATACAAAAATAAGATTTCTCTTATGAAAATTCGGCAGCCTAACGACATTACTTAAATCTTCCAAAAAAATGAATTGATGAGGTCAAATTCGGTCTCTAATTATATGAACATAAAATATCAGTATTATAGATATAGATATCATACCCCAACATAATAAAAAAGAACATGAAATACTTTATATGAAAATAGATCTCGAAAACGAGAAGGGTGAAAGAATCTCTTAAAAATTCGACAGCCTAACGACGCCACTTAAAACATCAAAATACTGAATTGAAGTGATAAAATAGGGTCTCTTGTCATATGAACATAAATCCTCAGTATGAAATATATAGAGATCATACCCCAACATAATAATAATGAACTTGAAAGACTTGACATGAATGAATAACTTTGAAAAATGAGAAAGGTGAACGAATCCCTTAAAAATTCGGTAGCCTAACGACGCCACTTAAACATTATTAAAATGAATTGATGAGGGAAATAGGGCGTATCTCATCAGATGAACATGAAAAGGGAAGTAGTAGGAATATAAAAGAACATCCTTTAACATAATAGCATGGATCATACTTGAAATGACATAAAAGATATTATTTGAAATGAAAGGGAGAGGTAGGATCCCTTACCTTAAAACGTAACTCTTAAAACTCAAAGGTTGGGACCTTAAGGGCTTGGGGGAACCTTGGTAGGACTCATTGGGAGGTAGTGAGACCAGATAATTGTTGTGGGAGTGTTGGGAGTGAAAACTAAAGGAGGAAACGGTGGGTATTTATAGGGAAGGTGAGGGGACAAGGCATTAATGGCCAAGGGACACCTCCCAAGTGGTTTTCTCAAAACCACGGGCTCTCCCATGGTATTTCCCATGGAGTTAGGCCACATGGGTCCCCCAACATAATAATAAATTAT
The DNA here is from genome assembly GCA_963277665.1 of Viscum album. NCBI lineage: Eukaryota > Viridiplantae > Streptophyta > Magnoliopsida > Santalales > Viscaceae > Viscum > Viscum album. The sequence goes on along the minus strand of OY728166.1, from coordinate 72,851,832 downwards.
CTTTGGTCATCAAACCCTTAAAATATCTCATGAAATCATCATGACACAGTTATGATGTCATTAAACATACAGAAACCCTAAAACTGTATTTTTACTATTCACTGAAAATTCAACATTCTTAGAACAATCCCAAAATTTCACCTTAACCAAAAATCAATGCACTGATTTCATAAATGAACTCAATTTTATAAAAATAATTTTCTAAATATTTTTAATTTAATTTTTAAATAAATACACTATTCACCGAAAATTCATTTTTCTCAGAAAAATCCCCAAAAATTACGTTAACATAATATCGATGCTCTGAGTTCAAAAATGAAATCCATTTTATAAAAATCATTTTCTAAATATTTTAATTTTAATTTTTTTATTAAAAAACACTATTCACCGAAAAAACGAATATTTGACTAATAATTAATGAAACAGTTATTTATCTATTTTATTGAATCACATTACTTAATCAAGGTGCCTAGATTATATTAATACTTTCTTTAAGTGATATTACTAATCCATTTGGTCACATTACTAATCCTAAGCATAAAATCACTATTCATAATTTACTATTAATCCAAAATTAAGTTGATCTTATTAAATTCTAAATTTCATACTGAACATAATTGTAGAAGACTATTTTTTTAAAAATCATTACACATTTTTAATTATTTAAGGATTATATAAACAATTTTGAAATATCCTTTTTCAAAAATTCATCAAAAATATGCATACTATATTTATCCAGACATTTAAAAATTCAAAAAAATCACATTAAGAAGAGAACATAATTTAATTTATAAAAAAGTATTACACAACGTAGTTATGGTCTCCTTACATAGCCCCTTATAACCCCAGCATAAGACCTAAGTGTAAGGTGTGCTAAGGTGAGAGAATTTGAGGGCGGCTCGACCAACATCGCACGAGTGGTAATTTCTATCAGTTTGAAATTCTCGCGAAGGCGATTCCGTTCTTGCTTCACACGATGAAGTGTAGCTTGGGTTTGGTACAGAGCAAAGCCCAGCGGTGCTACCACCTTCCCAAGTTCTGTTAGATGGGCTTCGATCGGTCCAAGACTACTAGATGAGGCCATCAAATCTTTTTTCTATATTAATTAACCAATATTGCTTGTATCTAGAGACAGTAATCGAAATTTTTAGTATCTAGCGGTCATATTGAGAAATGATCATATAATTGTGAAAACCCAACAGCCTCATTTTAATTATACTCATGTTATCAAATGAAATAGTTTTGTTGAGTATAAAATAAAACAAAAAATTAGGAAACAATATTTATTCAAAATTTCAGGTCATTACAATATATAATGAATAGAAATGAGATATTCCTTACTTGGAAGAAAAAATCTACACATGATGGGTTTCACCATACCATAGGTTATCCACATAGGATAAAACCACTATTAGAATAATTCCAACAAACAAAGGCAATAGGGATCCAAAAATCCAAGGGTAAATGATTCCACACCACCCATATTAAGAGAAATAAATAAGGAAGGAACAAAGGAAATATCATTTATTTAGAATTTAATGATATTAAAAGATCATGATTTTAGATAAAAGAAATGATTTTAATGACCATTATTGTGGGTCTCAGTAAATTAACATAAATTATCCATTTAAAATATTAATAATTTTATAAATTGGATAATATAAATATCATATTTTGAAAAATATCATAATTCCATTAATTAATTCTTTAAAACCATTTTACCTAAAAAACATTAAAATGAAAAATTGTAAATTCTAGAAAAAACATTAACTTGAACCTATGAGGATATACTACTAGTAGCTTGCATTAGCATCTACCACATGAATCTACCACCAATATATACATTAGGGTCTACAATTAATATCTATTATCATGATCTACCTTCATGATCCACCACCTACATCTACCATCATCCTCTAAAACACACCTTTTTCCTCTTAAACACCTCCAAACTTTATGTGTCTTCCTCAAGGAACCCCTACCATAATATTCATTATTATTCAATTGGATTGAAGATCTGGGACATTATAATATTTCCAACAACCATATGTATAATGTTCATATTTCATTCATATTTATAACATTACAATCATTACTAAAATTGTTCTTCATATTCATTTACCCATCCCTCAATATGTCTATTATATTGTTTATTTCTTTTCATCATATATTTTTTTATAATTAGGGGTATTATCATCATAGAAAAACATGAGGATAAATATTACATGTTGAAGGAATTTTTATTTTCTTTTGGATTTATTTATTTTGTTGTTTTCTGAACTATGTTTCATATTTTATAGCCATAATATATTAATATTTATATATAATTGTAAAATTTTATCATATAAAGATATATAATGGTTTATTTAAGTTTTACATTTAATTTGAAAAGATTTATTAATCAAAATATTAAAACTGGAATGAATAATAAAATCCCAAGGTGTTACAAGTGAGTTTTTGGAGCAGGATAGCTAATGGCATGAGATGTAGTGAGTTATTTGGCTATATAAAATAGTGAGTTTCATCAGTTATATAGGATTGGATTGAATAGTCTTGAACTAGAGTCCTAAAGAGTTATCAATATATATTAACCCATATTAGAGGTAATGTGTTTTGTATGTGATGATGAGGGGTCTGTGATGTGGATTCATAATTATTTTTGGATGTTATTGTCTAGTTGTTTTTGTCATCAGATTTTCTAGGGTATGGGGCATCAAGATATGGTGAATGTTATCTATATGGTAAAGATATTGGAGGGTGATCACATTAATAATACATTATAAATATGAATTTATTTTTTGTTGATATACTTGTGAATATAAGGGAAATACATGATTTTTGGCATTCTTCTTAAGATTTTACCTCGATGTGGAGTTGTGGTGCTATGGGGAATGGGGTTACATAGATCCTTTGATAGGATGATCTTCCAAAAGGTGATTTATTTTTGATACGATAAAAGCTACCTATGATATTACCGTCTTACAACTGTTGTGTTAATTGTTATGAGTAATACATTATTCCAAATAATTTAATTTTGTTTTGTGGTTTTTGTGATATGACAACCTATTTTTTATTTTTATGAGTATGACTATGAGATATTATAGCCAAATCCATGTGACTATAGAATATGAAGACACTATTTCATTACATTCCTTATATATATTTTAGAATTATACACTATTATAATTCATGATTTTAATATGTTTTGTCTTATACCATTTATGTGACATTCAATTTCTGGCTCTAAGATGATATTGAGTATCCTAGGTTCGATGCACTACCCATTGAGAGAAGTATAAGGTGAGATGAAATACCCTTTGAGAGATGTGCTAGGAGGGATTCACTACACACTTAAGATAGGATCTTCGTGGGATTCACTATAACATAATAGTGAATGAGTTGGGATTTGATGCTATAAAATTAAACTATAGACTTCAAAGAGAGGTGAGATGATATTCACAATCATTATTTGTCCTTGATATGATATACGATGCTATGTTTATCTAGTATTGATAATTGTGATGGGTTGGAATCTATACCCACTACGTATTAAGACCAATGTTTATGTTCATTTGGATGTAATACCAACTATATGTTATGAATTGATGGATTATTGTGATGGATGGTTATCCTAAAATGATATTATATGGTTTTGATTACATAGATTATGGGAGGACATAATTATAAAATACTATATTATTTGTGATATATTCAGTCTAGATACCAGTATTGGTTGAAGAAGGTATGATTCGACTATTGAGGTATATAATAGATCAACCAATTGATCAACTAGTATTAGTCATGATATTTATATTCTATTTAAATTTCATTGAACATTTTTATGAACATATATCAGAGTTTTTATTAGGGACACTATATGTGGTGGACTTATAAGTTATGTACTAACACATCTCATGTACACCATAGTGGATCTGAACATTTTTGTTTGGAATATAGGTAAAGGTAATAATGCATGTATTGGTGAGAGAGAGAGATGAGTTTAATGTAGATGTGTAGATAGATCTATAATGTTGTTGAGAGAAATGGTTTGATCTCTACGACTTTTATTCATTGTTTTTATCTCTATATTGTACATGATTATCCTATTATTTGATAATTTTTAAGATGTATGATTTCCTGGCATATATATATAACATTTGATATACAATTCTGGAAGTTATTTATTTTTGGTATAATTTTTTCATAAATTCCAATGTATATTTTTATTTAATACCTCATATACATGTTTCCATTATTTTTTATTATTGTATGCCATTATACTAAGTATATAGTCAACACATGTGATTTTATTATACTCTCATCACTATATGAAACCTATAGAAAATTTGGAGGATCACCTAAGCTGATGTGGACATTTTTCTTGGTTACAATGAATGCAGATAGGGTCAAGGCTTTATAGGATCATTTAATTTAAGTATAATATAAATTAGATAAATGGAATTAATGATTTTGTAAAGTATATTGACAAAATTTAAGTACTATGTTAAAAATATCTACATGGATGAGAAGTTATTTAAGAAGTATTGGATAAGTTATCTCACACTATGATGATTTCATGATATTTTCACCTATATATATATCCCATGGAAAGAATTAACACAAATATCTATCCCATATAACAATTTAATCTCATGATATTTCAATATTTTTCATTAAGAATCTATACATATAGTTGATGGGATTGTGAGATCCATGAATTTTGATCAAAATCATTGCAAAATTCTAAAATATTTTCTATTCAATTAGAGGATTTTTAAGACAATAATGAGTAGTTATATTTTAAAATGGGATATTATTTATCAAAAACTACATGAACTCTATACATGAAATGAAAAAATAAAAGCCATTTGGTTGATTGAATCATGGATTCAATGAATTTTACAGGATAGAATAAGAGATAGATAACTCTTGATAATAATTCTATTTTTATTATTTGTTTAAGGTCACTCTGTTACAAATTCACTAGCCTTGATAAAAATATAATCAAAATATATGTAGTTGAATATCACCCACATAATTATAAAACTATTGGAAATAGGAAAAGAATTTTATCAAGGTTTATTATAAGTTCTTCTAATAGTTATATTCTATCAGGGTTATAAATAAGCACTAAAAAATTCCCCTTTTATTAGTATTATTATTATGACCGATAAAAGTTGACTTTTAGTATAGCTTATTTTAGCATTGATAAACGACACCATCATCAACATTTTATTAGAAACCAATAAATTTCTTTATCTATTTATCTCATAAATATTTATATATTTTGCTTTAAATTAATGGTATGTAACTTATTTTTAATGTAAATTAATTTATCTTACTAAATTTTAGAAATATTTATATGTTTTTTACATATTATTTATATTATTTAACATATATTTGATATATATATATATATATAATTAATTACATTCTAATTTAATTTATATTATCCTATAATGAAATTATATTAAAATTAATATTATACGCATATTTTATATAATTGGATAAACATATATATGTGTTGGTTTCACCTACACACATACATTTCCTTCACACACATAAGAAATAATATAGTTACACAATAATATATATACATTTAATTAGAAATTTAATTAATTAAATGAAATTATAAAATGATATATTTAGAAACCTTCATCATTAATATATATATATATTATTCAAATGTAATTAAAATTATATTTTATGGATATTTTGACTTAAATATTAAATATTTTTAAATTATATAATACATTTATAAAATATGAAATATTATTTATACGACTATAATATTAATTTTTATTACATATATATTTTAATAATTTTAAAAATATAAATAATAAATTTATTATAAATTATAAATTAAATATTGATAATAATGTATAGTATGTTTTAATAAAAATGATAATATATTTAATTATTAATTACACTTAAGTAATTAGAAATATTTATTAGAAATATTTTTATGTAAATATAATTTTTTCAATATAATTTTTTATTTATATAATTAATGGAATATTCTTTTAAAAAAATAGAAATTCATTTATATACTAAAAAAATTCCAATCAAATTTGTAATTTTTAAATATAATTATTATATAGTAGTTATTTATTTTAAATTATTAATATAAATATATATATAATGAGTAATTAAAAAATATTTTTATTGTATTCAATATAAACATTATTATATTTAATAATACAATTAATCAAATAAATATATTTATCATAAAAAATATTTATTCATTTATATACATATAATATTTTTGTATAATATAGTAAATAATAACACAACATAATTATTAATTATTAGTTAAACATTTAATAATTTTTTTATATAATTAATAATATATATACATATCTATACTAACAACTGTAAATATATATAATTATAATAATAATAAAATTTCCTATTACATTTAAATTTTTCATATTTAATAATATTTGATGTTCTTTCAAGAAAATTAATTGTTATTTCAGATAAGGTATTTTCTAATTGGGTTGAGAGGGATCACATAAATGATATTAAAACACCATGGTACATGGCCTAGAGGCTTATAATATGTGGCCCGATGTCCTAGAGGACCAAAGAACTAGTATGTTACATCCCCTCCCACCAACCTATCATCAATTAGACCAATTCTTTGACACTATATTGGCTGCCTTGTCATCCTCAACATACACTAGGGTGCATGAGGCACTAGTGTGCTCTGAATGATATTCATTGCTGCCAATGATCTGTCACACCAATGATCATCCTATTTTTTATAGATTCACCATTGATAGCCATCACAGAGCTGAATCCACAATATAAGCTTCTCCATATTGCCCTATGGTCTACAAATGATTTCCCTAAGGCCATATTGCTTGAAGGCCCAAACATGGAGTGAAGGGCCCACTTGGGTGAATAATATCATTTCTATAACACCTACAATATTGTTGTAATAGTTCTTTGATAATTAACTCTTGCTCGTATTTTAAAATTGTCTTAATACCAGATTAAGAGGCGACTTTAACGCTCATGTAAGTCCACAACTATAATTCTAAAAAAACATTACCCTTACAATTTATATGTTATTGATTAGGAAATTTTATATTATTAAATATGTAATATATATACAAAAAACATTCATTATTTTAAAAAACACATTGCAAATTTAATATTTATATTTAATTTGTCATATATTAAAAATAATCATTTATAAATTGAAATATAATAAATATTAATTATTTATTCATTTTCATAACTAATAAAATATTATTAAATTAATAAAAAAATTGAAATACAATTTATAATTACTAATATTATATTTATAATTAATATTATATAAATTTATATATTAAGTAATTAATTGAAAATGTATTTTATTAAAATGTAATTTTAAATCATTTTATATATTTTACACTTTAAAATAATTAAATATATATAATAAAAAAATTTACATATTCATGTAATTAATAAAATATTTTAATGAAAATTAATCAAATTGGAATGTAATTATTAATTACTAATTTTTTCTATATAATTATTAATATATACACATTTTCTTATTGGGTTTTTATTTGTGATAATAATAGTGTCATTAAAGGCTCACATTTGATTTAATGACTATGTTAGAAAACATTGTAAGATTAAATCAGATTTTTTGGGAAGCTATATAAGATTAAATTGTGCATTTTATCAGTTCTAAATTAGAGATGATAATATTTTTATCATCATTAAAATTATCCCACATAAAATGTCACTTTATCAAGAATCTTATTTTTAGAATTGATAAACTAAACATTCATTAATGTTTTTTAGGAGGTGATAATAACGGTTTGGGATTCATGTAAAATGAACCCTAATATTGCCCCCTATTTACCTTGTTTCTCGATCCATAATGGAAACCAATCTCTACAGATTACCCTTCTAGAAATTTAGAATATTTTAATTAAAAAATCTAATTTATGTGATTCAAAATATCATGAAAATGATCAGGGTTTCATTCACGTTTTTTTTATTATTTTCATCGTTTCACCACTTTAAGTAGTTTATATTCCCAACCATTCATTAATCTTGTGAAGAACCTTTTTCTTTTTAATTTCAAACAAAATTTATTAATTAAATTTGACTTTTGGAATTGAATATACTGATTTCTCAACTGATCACAAATTATTATTTTAGTAATTTTTTAGGTCATTCTTCTTATAATCATTTATAATTATGATCCCCAATTCTATAAATTTTTTATTGTTCTTCAAATAACTCTCTAAACACATTTGTGCACACCGAACAAAATACTAATACATAAATTTTTTAATTTTCATCTAATTTTATATACAAAAAAATGTATAATTTTTTATGCGTGTGTGTGACTATGTGTATTTCTATGAATAAGAATTTATATATTTCTATATAAGTTAAAACAAAAACATACAATAGTAACTATTTTAATTAAATTTATATATTTTTTATACCTTCCACTTATGTATGTAACATAATTTTTAATAATATTATTTAAATTTATAATTTATATATTCAATTCATATATATATATATATTTATATATTTATTAAAAACAATATTTTATATATTTACCAACAAATATTTAATTTTATGACATATCTACGTATATACATATTATATAAAATTAATTTTTATATACTTTTTAAATATATATATATATTTCAATTTAATACCAAACAGAGTCTTTAATATGTTATTTTTAATAGCTTATATAAGTTTTAAATGTAATATATAAGTATTGTTAAATTATACATTATTTAATTTACATATATATTAATTTTTAAAATACAGATATTATTGAAGTAAATAGGATTTATATGAATTGAATATGGTTAAATTCCAATAATATAACAAAAAGTGTATGGGGATGAGGTTAAAGAGTTCATAATTTTGTTAATAAAACATTGAAATGGCCCCTCTCAAATAACATGTTTATATCTACATTGTTGTTATTCTAGATGAATTTTTCCAGATGAGTTAGAAGAGAATATAATCTATCACAAAACATATCAAAGTTATTAATATTATCGTAATCATGGGTACAATTAAATATATATAGAGATAGAAATAACACTACGGTTTATGAATCATCTGATATGAGTAAAACTATAATTTATATTGGAAATCATTTTGATGAAATGATAATAGTAGTTTAATATGACATCAATTATTTTTCAAATCTATTTTAGAAGTAATGGATTTATAAAAATTCTCCTTTTATGGTGGTAGTTATAAATATTTCATTAACTAACACATTCCACCATTGAACTAGTCATTTGAGTTAGCCCCTGTTAAGGCCTAAAGTGCTTCCCAAATTCTATATGTTCACTACTAGTGTAAGGGAGTCAAAGTAGTCATAATAGTAATGAAATAAAATAATCATAATAAATAATATATAAAAAACTCCATTAGAATTATATACTTATGAATTCATACATTTTATTACCATGTACAACCTAATTAGTAGAGAAAAAATAATAAAATAAATAACGTAAATCCAACTCCATACAAAACAAACTTAGAATAAATTTATGCACCTGCAGTGAAGTTGAGACACCATCCGAAATAAAGGAGGTAGGATATTTGTCGATACAATTACCATACTAATTAATAACCAAAATATGTCCCCTGATCTATATATAGAAAAAAAGGCACCATACATAAAATAAACCATCCCACTCTGTGAGTGATCTTAAAAATGAACATGGACAAAAAATATCCACTTTTTCTAAATACACATAGTGGTGTTTGTAGGGTATGAGAACAATATCCCAACATGAAATAAAAAAGATACCATTTGTTTCGTAAAAAACAATATTCTCTTGTTTGAAAAGAAATACTTGATAATCAAGTTTATATTACATTAAGAAAGATGACATGTATGTCCTTTCATATACCCTCTTTAATACATCATGTACTTCTTAATTAATGTTAAAAATTCCTTTGATTAATTTATTTAAAAGGTTTTCATTGAAATATCCCTTTTTATATTATCCATTTCCAAAATACTAAAAAATATACACCAAGTGAATATATAAATACATTTTAAAAAGAAATTAAATAGAGGGAAAAGTTAAATCCAAGGATACTATTAAAATAGAAGAAGTAACAAAAATAGTGAAATTATAGTAGACATGACATACAATGATAGAAAAAATGAAACATGTCATGAAATGTTAATAATAATAATAATGTGGTAGAAAATAAAAATAGGTGAAATGAAACATTAAATAGTAAAGGATACCTAGTCATCGGAAATTACTAAACTTCTTATAAGATGATCTTAGATATATTCGGGTGGAACCCTATTATAGCCTATTGATTATGTTCTTAGTCCATAACCTCATGACAACTCTATCTCAGCCTTTATGAAGACACTCCCCATGATTCAAGATGAATCTCACATAAGGTTGATCAAGTTAGTCTCATCATGACTACATAATAATCATCTTATAATCCCTCACTAACATGCCTATGATACCAGTGATAAAAATGATAAGAGGTGAGGTAACATTATTTATATATCTATCTCTTAAACCGATCATCATGTACCGATAAATGAAAAACCCTTTAGGTTGTGTACAACAACATCACAATGAATGAATCATATAATCTCCCTAATATAATGGGAAAATGGGGCTTCCATTTTAGGTGAATATCCTTTGATAAAACCATTTGGAAGTTACCAATGAGATATTGTTTGGGGAATATAGTAAGATATTTTTAAACTCACTTCAATGACCATTCCAAAAAATCTATTCCCTTTTAAAATCCGTTTTCAAAATGAAAAACATGAATCATTATTTATTCCTTTAAAATATCATTTAGAAACCATTTTGATTTTTTTTTTAAAAACAAGTATCACATATATATATATATATATATGGAACCAAACATTATTTCCTATAATCCATCAAATTCCACATACAGAAACAATGTTTTAGAAAATATCAGATAAATTTTTGATGCCCAAGTAACAAATTATAATTCCACGATTTAAAAGTAAAACTAAAAAAAATATATAGGGGGATGTAAATTCAAGATGAACAACACCTAAATCATTTTTTTCATGTCACATAGAAGTATATAAAAACCAAACATAAATTAACTAATCAAAATCCAAAAGAAATACATTTTGGATAATTATCAAAGACCCAACATTAATAGGATTACTTAAAAAATTCATGATACTATATGATTTATCCATATTTTATACACCAAAACTATAATTATAAAATATTTATAATTTAAAGGAAAAAATATATTAGAAATTGTAATCCTGAATGGATTGGTAAGAAAAAGAAAATCCATGGATGTACCTACCAAAAATAGAGTGAAGATGATGTGAAAATCATGAATACAAAAGAGTTTGATCAGAAAAAATACTCATCACACCCTAATATCAAGAATAAAAATAAATTAGGTTAAATCCACACTCTCAGTTCTGACCAATAAGGTTCCAAGTTTAGGAAAAAATGAAAAATAATAAAGAGGGGATAATTTAATAGGAAAGAAGGATTAAATTAATGAAAACACTTGTATTAAAGGAGAAGAAAAAACATCAAAGGATTTAGAGGATGGGTTCATTCTTGATTTATCTTTATTCACCACAAGTGGATGGGGAAAAGAATAACCCATTTGGTGTTTAAATTTGAGGAGAGGTATTTAGGGAATATCATGTCTTAATAAAATCTAGGTAAACAACAAGGTTTGGATGCACGATTTACCAAACCATGCCCCCATAACTAGATATACGTGGACAAGATACATAGTTTAGTAGTATGGTTATAAAAATCATGTGCCAACTATGTAAATGGACACTAATAAGAAATTCCAATTTTTTTATGGTTAGAACAACCCATTCTCCAATTGTGAACCTAAAACTGCAACTTCAAAAAATTTGAAATTAAAATAGAAGGATCTGAAACTCAAATAAATGTATAAAACAAATAAATTAATAAATTAATAAGGAATGTGATTCCTAGAGAATGAAAATTCTTTACCTTATAACTCTTTTCCCCATAAAATCACAGATCATTAAAGGGAGGGAAAAGATAATCTAAATAGTTCCAATCAAGAAAGAATATATACATGTAAAACAATATCTAAAATCTACTGAAATAAAATAAAACAAATTATCATGTTATTTAGAAGGAATAGTTAACTCATAAGTAACCACACCAGAGGTCCATGTGGCCTCAAGCGCACCGCATGTCTACCAGAGGGTAATAACTAATAGTTAGTGCCTAATAATGGTATAGTGGGTAGACTATACCCTTAAGATCATTATTAAAAACTAGAAATAAATAAATAATATAAAAAACATGTAGATAATGATAAAAAAATTTAGAGACTCATAATAAATACCTACCATGCATAGGATACAATGCTATATGTACAAGTATGTCTAAACTAGTTACATGTAATTAATATTATAGGGTTTGAGGTATATATGTATGAATAATTTAAATTCAAAACATTTGAAGGTAGTAAAAGTATATTATTAGTCCGTAAATCCCGTTACATGTCCTAGAAATAGTATAGAAACAAAAAAGGCACCAACTATAGTCTAAACTTAATGCAATTATAACTCCTTGGAAACCAAATAGATGCCGGAATATGGTGTAAGTAAAACTTATTAGGATACCATCAATGATGTCTAACGAATTCAATTCCATTAGTATAAAACAATACATTGTGTATTATTTAGATAATGAAATTAATAAAGTGGAGGTGAACAAAGAAATTCCACATTATTTAGCCTATGTCGGCTATCACGGACCATTTGAATAACTGAATAGTAGTAGGAGCCAGTGCAATAAGATTATGAATCTAAGAATAATAATCAATGGTGAATCCATAAAATGGATTAGGGTATTCCCATGTATCGATAATATGTGAATCCGAGGAAAAATCTATGTCATTTTCTACATTGAACTCATAGCCAACCAATAGTGAACAAGAGTAAAACCCTAATATTTTAAATAGAAAACTATGTTTAGTACTATATATGATAGAAAAAACAGAGCATAAATGAACAATGATAATTTAAATATGAATGTTATGAACACGACAATAAATTGGGGGGGGTATGAATATGATTAAATAATTCATGATATATATATAAAGGTCCAAATATATATATATATATATATATATATATTCCTTTGAACTAGTAACTTAATTTTTAGTAATTATATTTTATTCTATAAAAAATATGTTCTCATCAAAAATTATTTTAATGATTTTTGGGATAAAATAATATAATTAATTTATGATGTTTTTATAAAATAAATCTAATAAAATTAAAATTATTTTTCAGCTTATCAAATTAATATTATCTTTGGGTGAAATACACATATTTTCTAAAATGGTGTATTTTTAATGATTAGTGGAAATTAACGATTTTTCAAATACGCTAATTTCTTTTAATAAAATTAAGTTATTAAAAACTCCAATTACATATGGGATTTATTATCAATGTTAAATTTCAGTTATTTAATTTATAATAATCTAATATATTTTATTTTTATTATCAATGTTCATGATTTTAGTATATGTTTATTTTTATTCATAAAAACACAGTAATCTGAAAACTATTTTTTGTGTATAAAAATTATACATTTTAAATAATTAAAATAAAAAATAATAAATATATTTTTAACTGAAAATTATATATTATATATATATTTATTTTGATTTAAATTCATATAAGGATTATTACTATTCAAAGAGTTAATATAAGATCATCTATTTCTTTAAAAATGTATTTTCCTGAAAAATATATTTTCATCGAGTTTTGTAGGTTTAATGTTAAAATTGAACAATGGAATGTAAATTAATTGGATTTGATAAAAATGATTCAATATTTTCTATTATCATAATTAATATTGGATTTTACGTTCATCTATTTTTTCATAATGAATAGTGAAAATAATAAAAACCTATTAGCTTGATTTAGGTTAAAATAGGTTTACTAGGTGTTAAACTAATGATATAAGTGTTAAAATGAACCAATCAATTGAATAATTTATAATATATGGACATATAGTAACCCCAAATCTTATAATATTAGGTAATGTTCTATTTTTGGTTCATTAGGTTTGAATTAGACATTAATATATTTTATTCTTTTCAAACATTCCATGTGAGTACTCTCCCCCACATATAAGAGGAAACCTCATATCCTTTCATCTCCAATATTAAACAGAAATTTGGATAATAAAATCCAAAAAAATACCCTCATTATTTCCCATAAAAATTCTTTTATTCTTTGATTTGGTTATAAAACAATCTATGGATTCTTTTGACGAAAAGCTAAAGCGGTTTTGTAAGGAAGTGGTATTGTTCTAAAACAAATAATTTTGTTTTTTTATTCCCACACCTTAAAATATTATTAATCAATGATGATAGAATAACATCAGTTTCTATAATATACTTATATGTTATAATTTTAATTTCATAACCTAAATCCATATCTTATTCTATGAAATCTGAAATGAAACTGTCGTTCGTGTGTATGTAGTACTACCACATCACGAACTCAGGTAATCCATTTTCCATCATCGCCTATGGAATATGTTTATGATGATGGATTTAATGAATATAATTTATATTTAGGAAATATTTATCTTCATAAAATGTTAATATATCATTTGTTTTCTTACCTTTCAATTCAATAATAAATGATGATGTTGTTCATGTGCACTTGTGGATTTCCACATCCATAAAGAGATGTGATTAGTTTTTCAATAATGAATCACAAGGATGGTATATTTATGTGAATTGAAAGAAATAATATGATATTTATGATATATTTATCATTATTTAATGAAAAAATAACAATTACCATGCTTCCTTCATGATTATTGAAAATTGGAAACATTACTCATGCATATGTACGATATATTATCTCCTTGACTATAACATAGATAATTTTTCATAACCATAGTTACTAATTTGTTTTAAAAATACAATTTATGTGTAAAAATTATAATAATATAGTCATTTTTTTGTATATGATAAAATAATAATCTTATTGACCTTAGTTAACCGACCAATGGGATATTGGATATATGATATAAATATCATGAAAACTTTCGACCGGAACAAAAATGATTATGTAATTGAATATAACATCATAATAAATAAAATAAAAATAAAAATAAAATTTTAAAAGTTATTATAAATTTTAATATTTAAAATAATTTTATTATTTAGGATGATGAATGACCTATGTGAAAACTCGGACTCAAGGTAAGGGATCTCTCTAAACCACCATTTTCTTATGGTTATAACCATCCTCTCTCTAACTAAATTTCTATATCTCTCCAATGTTATGGAATGAATATACATTATTTATATATTTCACTCATATATATATATATTATACATTATTTTATGGTCTAATGGATTCCTTATGTTAATTTCTCAAATTCCCTTACTATGAAATTTTTATTGTTTATGACATGACCCAAGATAATGCAACCCATTTTTAATTATAAGGATAATTATTATATTAATTCCATATAATTTATTTAATTTTTATGGCTCACATAATAATGAACATGTTATGATTGGTGTTCTAAAATAACATTATAATGTATTGGGTAATTATTTTGGCTAATGATATGTCATTTATGGGATTTTGTGAGTAAACATAATCCAGTATAGAACTACGACAAACATGTGACGTTGTCTTGAAAGTTAGTTTTGATTTTTTTTCAATGTTTTGTATTTTTTCAACATTGGTTATTTTTCTAAAATCTATTGATACCATATTAATTATTTTATGATTCAATGTTGTTTCTTATAATTCTTCCCTTTTATAATATCATGTTATACCTTCTACATACTCGTTATGTTTCCTTAACATGTATATTTTCTAACTATGTTTTTTAGATCACCACTTTATATTATGTATTCTTTTTTGGAGTTGTTTCCCCATAAAAAACTTCTATTTACTTTATGATAACATGTATTCATGGTTTTGTAAACTAATAAACTAATTATCACATCAATATTATTCTTCCGTGTAATATATAATGTTATAATGTCCTTATAGTAGCTGTCACAGTAAAATGTCATTGTAGTTCCTCAATATGATGAGAACCCATAGTTCAATGAAACTATTCTTTAATATATCTTATATATACAAATGATACCATATTAGAGACATAAATGATACATTCTATCAGTGGTGGAGACTCACATGACTTGCAGGCACCTCTTTATGGTGTGCTCCATTGGTAGTTTTAGTAGGATATTATGAGAACAGGACCTCACAGTAGGAAATCCACGGTTATAAGTGTCATTGGGAATACCTATCTACAAATTTTTATATTAGTCCCAATCATTTATGATTATTAATAATGAGTACTATGAGTCTCGTACATTGATGTCTGGGTGAAAACCATGATGACAGATGTTCATGGATAGGTAGAATACATCAGGGGCATCATGAGTAATATTTTATTAATAAATAATGTGACAAATGATATATCCCCACTATTATATAAAAAAATTTATATATCAGGGCCTTTTATAGAAATGAAATATCCTAAATCAATCAATGGACATTGTGTTATATATGAAAGTTCGATTTTCATATTGTCTAAGAGAGACATCGAGCACATATTTTGATTGCATAGTCATGAAACTTTCTTGATTTTAGATATAGTGATTAATGTATTATATTAAATATTAAGAGTCTATATGATGTTACATATCATTGTGTAGTTAAATTCATTATCTATTGGCTCTCTAGCATGTTGGTAGACACTAATCTTGGAATTTATGCTGCTTTTCCTAATGACATAATGAAAGAGGTGTATAGGGAAACACACTATGTGTTTCTAGAATCTCACTTAAATAATATATTATTATTTAATATTTAATAAGTTGAATAAAAGTTATTCTTAGTTGCTGTTTAATAAATATTATTTTATGTTTGGTTCCATATATTATATCACCTATTATTTGAATGAATATAATGTGAGTGGAATATTTAATAAATATTTATTTCCTATTGGTGAATATAATATTCATTTTTATATTGAAAAATAATTGAGTGATATTTATTTAGAAAATAAATAGACATTATCCCAGGCCTGATAAATATTATAGAGGAATAAAGGACCGAGACTAATGGTCTGGTGAGAAATAATAAATACTAAATATTATTTAATTAAATAATTTTTAAATTTAATTTACGAGTAATGAGCCTATCAATAAATGATTATATTATTTTTATTATTAATTAATATGGGGTTTTCTATGAATAAAAAATTAATTAAGGGAACTTGTGAAATTATTTTATTTTAACCCTAGCAATATAATTACACAATTATGTTATTTTCTCAATAGTTACAATTAATTTTCTCTTAGTAGGGAACAACGGATTTGGATAATCCTTACAAGAAAAGAAAGCTTCCCCCTCCACGAATGCTCCGAAAATCATAGAGAAATCCTCCTCCACCGATGTAATGGGAACACGTTGGAAGTAGTTCTAAATGTGACCAAAGGCAGATGACCCAAATGCAAGGATCTTCCATACTGGCACCTAGATATCTCTTCAATGAAGTTTAGAGATTCAGGGGACACTAGTAGATCAACTAGAGAAGAAATTTATACTTGTTTTATACAATTCACTAACTATGGACTATAGATCTGTAACTATATTTATCAACGAAGAAATAATTCCAATGATTTAAATTCATTATTTAATTACATTAATAATAAAAAAATATGTGATAATCAACTCCCTAGTTCTGAAATGATTATCCTTGTTTTATCTCATTGATCCATTCTGTAGATCGTGGAATTTATCACCATGTATATCTCATATTAGTCATCGATCGTGACAAAAAGAAATATTGGGCACCACCCATCACATTCTTCCACTACGCCTGGAACATACAAGTGGTATCAAAGTATCACATAAATTTTTATAATTATTTAAATATCATTGGTGATTTAAACATTTGTAATTTGGTTTTTTAATTAAATTTTATTCATTAATTAAATTTTATTCATTATTATAATCCAAATTATGAGATCTTCTTCCTCCTTTGTTTCTCATATATATAATCAAGACTATTAATTTTCAGTATAATATAAAATTAATGAAATCATCCTAATGTTTCAAGGATTCTGCTTGGATAACACGGTAGTATACACTATGTAACTGGAATTACACACTGTGTAGTCGTGTTCAATGCACAAGGAGTTAAATTGGGAATTCCTAAATCTGTGTGCACTGATTAAACATAGAGTAGTTAATTATTACATCACCTGTTGACCAAGACAAACATGTGCATAGTCAACTAGAGTACATGCCATGTCACCCATGTAGATGTAGCATAATCCATTTAAATAAATGACTGGTTGTGTATTTCAATACATGGCCTAATAGACAAGTTACTGTTTAATTTGGAGATCACACAACAAGTGGACCAATGAACATGTTGTGTGCTCTAATTTCAATGGTATGATCTACACATCGATTCCCTTGGTGTGTACCTCATATAGATGGTGAGGGCCATATAGGACGTGTTCTCAGATGTACATGTATTGTACTTACAAAAATGTTTGTGGATTTAAAATTGAATTTCATTACTATGAAAACCTTGAAACATGAACATGGATGTGGTCATAAAGATATGACACAACACTTGATATTTTTTAAAATGCAAAAAATTTTATAGTTTTTATAAATATACTAGTAATATTTAGATCTGCATATCATTTATCAGTCATATTGAAGGTTGTTACTCTATGTGCATTAATGCATAACACGTGACTGGAAATCATGTAATTTAGGTAATCATCCATTATGTATGCACTATGAAAGAACATGATATGTCTTGTATTCTATATGTCAAAAGAGTAAAACAACATATGAGTATAAAATATGTTTTGTAGATTTAGACAAGTATTCACCATGTGGCATCCAAGGTATATTTATTAACAAAAGTCATTTTAATTGAATATATTTAAATTCATTAGAATTATTATCAATGAAAATCAAAAGGAAATTTTGATTAGAATTAGGATAAAATAACTAATTAAAAAAATATAACAAATAATATTTTTTTTCAGGATTTATCTAAAATAGAAATGATTTAGAATTCAATACGACTTTTATTAAATGTATAATTCAATGCATGCATGTGGATGATAATGAGATAGAACATACCTTTGTATGTGATTGGTTTCATTTAATTTATTATAAAATTAAATGGTTAGAATGCATGCTTTTTGTCCTCTTATTATATAGGTCCTGCATACCCATGGTTTCTTTTATGTACGCCTTGTTCCCCCCCACCAGAATGAGATTAAAATTCATATGCAAATGAAAAAGCTACCAAGCTAGTGGGGATGGTTCAAGTTCATATCCGAGGCCAAACCAATCCAAGGAGATTTAGAGGTGGATAGTTTGAAAGATATAACACAAACATTAATTGGTTCAATGTTTTTCCCCCGTGGTCAATGGCTATTTTATCAAATGCTAGATAAACTAACAACTAATAAAAGCTCATTAACATACATCTTTATTATTTTATTTCTATCAGTTCCATGGTTATTTCATTATAGATTTCTTGTTGAGATCACATAATTAATGAATTAATAAGCATGCAAGATAGAACTAAAAGAAACTAGCAAATGTGTAAATATGATATAGGTCACGGTTAATCACTTAAGTAATATAACATTATATTCAAAATCATGTGATAAAGATAATAACTATAATTATACACATAAATGGATTGAATCCCTCAATAAAATATTATGTTGGAATAGCCTTCCACTACTTAACTTTAAATCTAACCATAGTTCAAATTGCTTGACCATCCCATGTTGGGGTTCATTCAATTATCAGGGAATTCATACATGATTTTTTTGTTGACATAACTTGGTTTACACCACAGTTTGAATGCACAATAAGGACTTGGATTAATTCAGAGGCAAGTGTTGTGGAAATATAAATTACAAATTTTAGGATTGATGAGTCCACTCAACTAATCAAGGAAGTGTGAGTTAATTCTGTTGAAAATTGAGATGTCTACCTAAAACCATTCAATTAAGTTGAATAGACCATGTAGAGGTAATGATAATGGTAATATGGTTATTTTCCACAATAAGTTAAAATTAACATGATATTCCAAAAAAAATGTTGAGGTATATTAGGATTTTTAAAATAGGGGGAGAATAATAATATATTAATTATTTATTTTATAGATTTTATTAGATACAGTACTATAATTATTTTTATATTTTTTTAGAAACAACATTAATAAGGAATCAAACTTATTGTTATGATCCATACTTGAGAAAGAAAACCTTCAAACATATACAAATTTCTATGTGTGGCAAAGGCACATGCGTGTCATCCTTCTCTATGAAATGAAACTATATGTTATTGAAGACCCTTTTCCAGTTGCATCAGGTAACGTGGAAAGTTATGAAGACCAATCTATATATGAGAATCTTCTAAATGATTCTACAAATGTCCAGTGATACATCCTATCATCCATTTCTAATGATATTTTTAAACAACACGAGGATATGTGTGCCTATATCATGATTTCTTGACTTCAGGATCTCTATTAAGAGATGGAGAAACTAAAGAGGTAAGGGATCTATAATTCATTGTTCACAATTAATAATTTAGATTCTGTTCCATCTGGGCCACATGTATTTAAAATAATTGGCTACATTAAACACATGTACATTTTAGGGATTTAGTTACTAGCTTATTTGTGTACATATCTCATACTTTTATCATTTACCAATAACTACTCCATCTTTTTTTGTTAATTACACTATGAGAAATAATGAGATGAGTCTTTTAGAAATTAATACTTTAGTTTTTTACATGGATAATGAAATGGGGCATGGAAAACCCACTATACTTATGGTGAATAAGAAAAGTAAGAATAAGTAAAAGGTGGTCAAGAATTATAAATATCCTAAAGCTCTAATGAACCATCCTTTAATGAAGAAAAATATCCAAATATAGGTTAAGGAAAAGGATTCATTATGTTTTTTTATGTGGAAAGTCAAAAAACTTGAATATTAACTTCTTCTAAAAGCAAGTGTAATCTAAAGGTGCATTCATTTTCGAGTGTAATATTTCAATATATTGTTATTGGGTATTACATGATTCCTGTGGGGGTCACATCAGTATCCAAATTTTGGAATGAAATCTATTATGAATGATTTCAATTGGAGAGTTGGATCTATGAGCTGCTAATCAAACGAGGATGGCTGCTTTGGGAATTTTTGACAACCAACTCTCATTTACAATGGAAATGATTTAGGTTTTAAAGTATTTTTATTATTAAAAATTAGTATCCAAAAATATAATTTCAGTATCATGCCTTGATATGGGTTTATTTACATGTTTGCAAATAAAAGTTAATTCTATTATAGGGGTAAAATGTGTTATTTTATAGAATAGATAGATAATGGTCATTATGTATTAAATTATGAAAACCAAGTGATGCAAATTGATAACAAAATCATGTTCACAAAAATAATACCACCCCCAACATTGGAATCACCATCTTAATCAGTAAAGAAGAAGAATTTGAAAAATCTCTATCAAGAAGTTTATTTTGAATCATATGAGATTAATCCACTTGAAATATGTCCTTCTTGTTTATAAAGGAAAATGACCAAAATTCCATTTGGTGGATAGGGTGAAAGGGACATAGAGCTTCTAGAATTGGTACATACTGATGTATGTGGACCATTTCCTATTGAAGATATAGGTGGATATTATTTCTTAATAACTATAATTGATGACTTGATTAGATATGGATCTGTCTACTTAATGAGATATAAGACTGAGTCCTTTGAGAAATTCAAGGAATTCGAGAATTAAGTAGAGAATCCACATGTAAGGTAGATAAATAAGATTCGATCAAATCATGGAGGGGAGTATCTTAACCAAGATTTCATCAATGTTCTATGATATTTTGAGATTTTACCTCAATTCACTACACCTTACAAACCACCATGGAACGGTATTAGTGAAAGGAGGAACCATACTTAGTTAGACAAGGTATGGTCGATGATGAGTCATGCAGATCTTCTGTTATCATTTTTTGGAAACTCATTACAAACTATCAAATACACATTAAACTGAGTACCAACTAAAGAGAAAAATATTGCATTAACATATAATTATAGGAGACCCGATAGTAGGAAATCTATATTTATATGTTTTATTGGATGTTCCTATATCTAGATGTGCGTACTGGTCATTATACATTAATATTGATATTAATGAGTATTATGAGTTGCATACTTTGATGTATTGATGAAAACAATGACGATAGATGTTTGTGGTGAGGATGGATGCATTTGGTGCATCATGAGTAATATTGCATTAATGAATAATACGAGAAATAATTTCATTATTATTTTCTTTAAAATAATTTAACATCTCATTTCCATTTATGTAAATTATATATCCAAATTAAATAAATTTCCATCTAATTTAATAGGAAATTTCATATAAAAAAAAGTCAAATAAATTGACATCAAGCACATAGGATGATGGTACTGGCATGCAACCTACTTGAATTGAGATATTGCGATAAGGGGATTATATTACACAGTAAGCATCCATATGAGGTGACATGTTGCTGTGACATTAACATTTTTTTCTATGGGTGCATTGGCATGTTTCTAGATGTTAACCTTAGAATTTAGGCTGCTTCACCTAATGTCTCTAATAAAGAGTTCTCGAGGGTAACACACTTTTTGTATTCAAAATCTTAGTTAAATAATATATTATTATTTATTATTTATCAAGGTGAATAAATATTTTTTCTAGTCATGGTGTAAAAATTATTCACATATGCATGATCATATATATTCTATCAAAATTTATTTGAGAGAATATATTGTGAGTGAAATATTTAATAAACATTTATTTTATATTTGGTGAATGTAATATTTATTTATTTATTTGTGAATAATGAATTGATATTTATTTAATAAATAAACAGACATTATTCATGTCCTAATAAATATTATTGAGGAATGGAATAGCGAGTTTAATCGCACTGTGAGAAATAATGAATAATAAATATTATTTAACTAAATAAAATTTAATTCTAATTCGCATGTTAATCACTTGTCGAGAAATAATAATAATATTATTATTTTACATGGGGTTTTCTAGGATAAATTAAAAAATTAAGGGAACTCGATCAATTATTTTATTTCATCCCTATCAATATAAATTCAAAATTATATTATTTTCTCAATATAGGAAATTCATTTTGACTTTCTTAAGAAAAACAGATTTGGTGAATCCTCTCAATCCTACAGATCTCCCTTCATCATGAAAACTCTAATGAATGGATATAAAAACTCCTCAAATGGATCAAGGAGAATTATTTGGAAATGATTCATGAAGCTATCGAAGGTAGATGAAACAAGCATAAGGATCTACCATACTAACACTCGAAGATTCCTTCTGTGACATCTGGATATTCGTGGAACATGTATGGATCACCACAAGAGAAAATAAACACTTTTTTTCTATAATCGAATGACTGTGGACCACAGATTTATCACCGTATTCAACAACAAAGAATAAATTCCAACAAAGGAAATTAAATATTTAATTAAATAGATTATAAAAAATATTTCATTATCCTCTATATGGATCTGGTGTGATTCCTGTTGTCTAATCTCATTGAAACATTATATAGATCACGAAATTTTTCAACATTTACATGTAATATTGGTCATCAATCATGGAAGAAATCAATGATGGACACTTTCTATTACATGATTCTACTGCAACCAGAACCTACATTCCCTAGGTTATCCAATAAATTTTTAGGATATTAAATGGGTTTAGGATCACATTATGGATGTCATGATCTAGTTTACATTTTATTTATTATGAACCTATTCTATAATATACACAAGGCCTCATGATCACTGGCTTATACTTATTGATTATCAATGTGAAAAATCATGTAATAATATGTGAAAATGGCTTTGGTCACTATTATTTCTATCAGAGAATGGTCTACTTATTATTAGGGATTAGAGTAATAATACATTAGTGATAACCCTTGGTATAATTCAATTTATATTAAATTATTATCTATTTTTTCTGTAAAGTATACAATTAGTTTTTTACAAGAAATTCCACCCCTATCTAGATACTACAGGTGGATGTGTATCTCGTAGAGTATTACCTATGTATAATAACTCCAAAAAGGGAGCATTGGGATTTGAATAAATCATCACCCAGTGAAAATTAATGATGAATTTTTTTACACATGGGTTGATTCTCTCATGGTATATTCTTTGGAAATTCCCAAGCACTTTTGAAACCAATATGAACGACTACAAGAAATTTGTAGGTTATAAAAAATAATATGAAATAATTCCATAGATTACCAAGATTGAAACATTGAGACACATAATTTAGGAAACAATTATTATTTACAGGTTATTCCTTCTATGTTTATAAGTTTCCATTTGTTATGTTTTGTAGTTAATGTATTGTTATATTGTTTACAATCATTTTTAGTTAATTGAATGAAATAAGAGAAACCATACCAAATACCAACATGATAGTTAATGTGATGATTACTAAATGATGTTAGCAACTTTATGGGTGTGTGGAATGAGAATTTCATGGTGGTACTAGATCAATTGGATCATGTTATGAATAATAACATGAATCCTGTAGAACCCATTATTCCCCTATAAAATAGAATGTTTCAATCGATCCAATTATGTGATAATAACCCCCTACAATCAGTGAGTCTTCTGATCAATTCATCTAAGAAAAATGTATTAAATCCTTTTGAGTAGACATTATATGTCTCAAAATTATAATAATATTAGATAGTTGTGTTGGCCATTAATAACCTAGAGCTGCAATCCAATTAGTTGTAGACACTAATCAAGACCATGAAATCAAAAGAGGGTATTGATTTAATGGAATATGAAGAATTTATGAATTTATATTTTTATAAATATTTTTCCAAAACTATTCATACTAAAATTCTTAGGGAGTACATGAATTTAAGAAAAACTATGATTAATCTATTGGGGGAATATGAGAAAAAATCAAAAGGCAATCACGATACACCTCTAACTTCATCATCAACACTGAATTTATAGAAGACCACTACTTTAGTGGATTATATCCAATTAAACTAATAGTCTTGGAGACTCAAGAACATGATAGAAATTAAGATATTCATTATTGTTATCATAATTTTTATATAGATATTGAATAATCTTAGTTGTTTCATGGGATTGGATATAAATAAAATTAAATAGATTTTTCTTCCGGAGTATTAATTGATAAATATCCTGGGGGAAATAAAATCTAACATCCCTCTTGTAAAAAGTGTGGTTAAAAGAATCTTGTAAACTATATAAATGAAATTATGACATGTTTCAATTTTGGAAAAGAGAGTAATTATTGTTATCTATTCCAAAGAGAAATGAATAATCCCAATGATATAGAAGATGAAAAGAAGGGTCATACTATTATTCTTCTTAAGTTAAAATGTTTTAAATTCAAAGAACATGGGCATTATGCAATCCAATTCACGAAGAAAATTGTTTTCACAGTCAATGAACTAAAACAAACACCAATTCCTAGAGAGGGTGGAATAAAATATGTTTCCACTACTTCAAAGGAGGATTATGAAATCAATTGGGAGATATGTACATTGGTTATTGAATCAATAATAAAAAACATACTTTTTTAGTTATAGTTCTGAAAATTATTTATATATTTTAGGTTATATATAACTATTACAATACCACCTCAAAACATGGGTTTTTTTCAATATGTTATATTATAAAATAGATAAATTATTGTATCCCATGTATTTAGCTCCTCCACATTTAATATTTGTGTATTGAATCTTTTAGAAAATATCATTGTATGTACTTTAGTGGAGTTTGATGATACATTAGGAATGGATTATCTGAACTTATATAAATCCATCATCAACTGTCGAGAGTGAGGGATCACACTTCAAATCCAAAGTCATCCACCAATTCTATAAAAGTGTATAGAGGAGGATGAGTCTTCCTTATAATATTTTGTTTAAGCATGAATATTATTGCATTATAAACAACAATATATTTCTAAAATGACTGAGGCAATAGAGAGAGTTATGAATGAAGACGTCATCATTTTGGGGGATCAAACTAATGTATTCCACAAATAATTTCTGGGTCATTATTAGGACTGAGAGTTTCAGATATCAATTTAACATATACATAGATAACTTCACATATCAAAGACCCCTTATAGAATGTCCATTTTTAGCTGGAAGAGCTAATAATAGTTACAATTGAACATAGAAAAGGGTTTGATATATTAGAGTTATTCATCATAGGGTTCACCAATTATCTTTAACAGAATAAGGATGTGACAATTCACCTATGTATTTATTATATTGATCTCAAAAAAATCATGATTAAAAAAAGTGTCTACTAAAGAGTATAGATGAATTTTATATCAATAATGAGGGATCCAAAAAATTTCTATGGTTTACCTTAGGTTGGGACATCACCAATTAAAGGTGAAAAAGGAAGATATAAAAAAACATACATTCATTAAAGGTATGAATTATATGAGTTTATAGTGAAGCTGTTATGACTCCCTATTGTTCCAATAATTTTTATATATTTAATAAATAGATTCTTTTTAAATTACCTCAAAAATTTCTAGTATTCATTATTAATAATATTATGATATACTCTAAATTAAAGGATTAACATGACAATAAAGAGAATATAGTTTTAAATACATTGATAAAAGAGAAGATATATGTAATGTATAGTAAATGTGCATTTTTAAAGAAGGAAGTATCATTCTTGGTTAATATTATCATCAATAAATGTATATCAATGGACCATTTTAAGATAGAAAATAAATAAGTTGTAGAACATTCCAATATCTAGAATAAGGATTCACAGTTTCCTTGAACTATGTCGAAATTTATAATGATTTATGAGAAAATTATTCCAATTTTCAAACCCACTAACCAAGATAACTTAGCATGAGGTAAATGTTTCCTTTACTAGTGATTTTGAAGAGATCATTAAGGAGTTGAAAAAAGTATTATCACTGAACAAATCATTTTGATTCCATTAATTGGGTAAATTTTCATGGTATATAATGATGCTTCATATAATTTCATGAGACGTGTTTAGATAAATAATGATAATTTGATATCCTAGCTGCCAAGGTAGTTGAATGTTCATGAATAGAACTGTCAAACGCATGGTCTAGAGTTGGATACAGTTATATTTTCATTTAAAATCATCAAATATTATATCTATTGATTGAATTATCAAATATATATGAATCATGAGATCCTAATATATATGTTAACATGCATGAATATTAATATTCTCCATCAAATATGATTATAGGTGATCAACGAATATTTATCAAAATCCATAAAAATATTTGGAAGGAAAGAAAAGTTTCTTATATCCTAAGAAGAAAGAATCTAAAAACCTTAAAATTGATGAGAACTCATAAGGATCCAATCATTTTAGTAATTCATAGGATATACATGAGAATCATGAAGGAAATAATATCTTAATTCCCATAAAAATTTATTGCACAACCATCCCTTTTAGATGCGGTAAAAATCCATAATGAGAAGATGTGTAAATTCAAATGATGTTGGAAACTATAAGAAAAAGGATACCCAATAGATAAAAATTGATAAATAATAATTCTTAATATTTTAGTTGTAAAAATTTTCACAATCAATTCTCAAGACAAAGAATGAAATGCTGAACGATACAAATAAATCATACTTCTCTATCAACATAGGAAACATGAAGATGTGTCGAGACATTAGAGAGCACCAATGGTTGGAAAAATTTGAAGAATGGGATCCTAAAATATACATCATTATTTATGGAATGTTATCAAGCTAAGGTTTAAAGGAAAAAATCATTATAGGATACTTCAACCATTACACCTACCTATATGGAAATTGGAAAACATCACCATGTACATTGACACTAGTAATTCAAATACAGAAAAAGGAAATAATGTCTAATGAGTTGTGCTGGATCATAAAGAAAATACTTCTCAAATTAATCTGATAGGAAATCTCACCCATTAAACTTATATGGATATACATTGCATAGGTGGTGAATCTTTTTGAAACACCACTATTGTAAAGACCCGTAAAAATCAAGGGAATTTTTTTTATTTCTTAATTTTACTTGGGATTTTACAAGAACGCAGTTTCTGACGGAACCTAATTCTGAGTACCGGTGTGCCTAGAATCAATTTCCGAAGTTTATCTCGGGTACGTTCAGTGAACGAATGAGCGGGTTTTCCTAACTTTTGAACTGGTGCTCAGAATCGAAATCTGAGGACATCGATGAAACCGCAGCACCGGTAATTGCTTTTGAACACCTTTTCCAGAGTTGTGTTTGCTCTGGTGAGGTTATAAATTAAAGGGGTTAACTAAAAAATAAAATAAAATATTGTGCTTAAAATTTTATTTCTATTCTAAGTAATAATAACCTCGGCATGGTGGTTAGAGTGGGACACACTAATATCGTAACTCCACTAGGTTGTATATTAGTGAGGTGGGGCCCACACGAGCCCCACCCCCTTTATTTCCTTTTAACCACCCACATGAATTTTATTTTTTAACTCACCTTCCACCCCTTTTAAATTCCAAGTCAACTCTCTTAATTAATGAATTGAATTACGTTATTCAACTTAATCAATTCTTGAATTTGTTTTGAAATTAAAATTGAATGTTGGCTTGTGTGTGTTAATTAAATAAGACAAATTCATAATTCCGTAAGGGTGATACGTTGTGCAAGAAGGTTGGAGAGGAATTCCTCAAGCCTTGGAATATTCATCTTCCTCCATAAAGAACGCGAAGAACACACCGTCACTGACGAAGAACGCCGGCCTCCGACGAAGGATGACGAATAGCGCGGATTCCTCAGAGATCGACGATGCGACACCATGTACCATGACACTGACAGTCCTCTTCTCAGCGACGCCGTGTACTGAGATTCCAACGATCCTGCTTCTGCGACGCTGTCTTCCACGACGTCCCTTTCCCGCGACAAACCTCGTTCGACGACTTCATCGAGGTAGGGGATAATTTTTTGTTCGTGTTTTCTTTGCCGTCCAAAAGTTTAATTCATTAGCTTCTTGATATCAGATTACCGGAAGGAGGTCGGACCGAACGAACATGGCTGACCCTCTTCCCCCTTTTATGTTGTGTTTGTCGCGGCACGATTAAAGGTAGGGCGGTGCAATGGCACCGCGTGAAAAAAAAATAAGAAGCGCGGCGCAGTCACACCGCGCCGTCGAGGCCGAACGAAGTCGTGGCGCAGTTTCCCCACGCTGGTCGGACAAGGCCACGGCCTATGGCCGCAGTGGTGCGGGGAGCAGCGGCCAGAACTGCGGGCTGCCGAAGCAAGGAGGGCGGGACCCTCGGGGGGTCCTGCAGTGACTCACCGGCCGGTTTCTGAGAAGACCGGGGGTCATAACCCTCAGCTGGCAAAGGGAGAGACACCGACGTGGGGGTCACAGTTTCTCAATCAGGGGGGCAGCGCCCCGCCTCCCCCTTTCCACTCGGCTTGGCCAGCGCCGAGCTGGCCACACCGGGCCACGCCGGCTGGGCCGGGTCGGTCAGGGCCCAAAACCCCCTATTTTTGGACAGTTCTGTTCATGTGCTCGTATCATGGGCTACGATGCTCCGATCGACACACCGTCAGTTGTGATGAGATCTTTGGATTGAGATGGTTGTTTTGGTATATTAAACTCAAGGCTTCTTAGAACATTGGGTATGGCCGGGTTGGTTCGTGCACGAAACCAACCGGTCCCCCAGAGCAGAAACACTTATAACATGAGCTCCGGATGTCCGATTGACATTCCGTCGACTTAGTTGGTTTTATCATAGTGAGATAGACCTTTTGGATTACTCCTCTTGAGGTTTGGAAGCATTTGGAGTGCGTTTGGGTTGGTTTTGACTTAAAAACCAACCGGGCCCCTACAACAAAAAATCCAATAACTCTCAGGTCGGGCGTCCGATTGACGCGCCATCTATCACCTTGAGTTCCTTTTGTTGAGATGGAACTTTGGGATACATAAACTCTGGACTACTTGTCTGTTAATGTATCGACTCCCTTTTTCTTTTGGAGTGGACCCTCCCGGAAATGACCATACTGTGTGCGGGAACCCTAGAGCTGGCTGCGAGTGCGACGACGAAGGTGATGAAGACTGCACTTAAATCCTCCGTGGGTACGGAAGTGATGAAGACCATAATGAAATCCTCCGTGGGTTTGATGGCGATGAAGATTGCATTGAAATCCTCAGTGGGTTCGGCAGCGATGAAGACTATACTGAAATCTTCCGTGGGTTCGACGATGATGACTACTGTTCTTGTATCTTATGTGGGTCTGGCAGTGTTTGACTCTGTTATTTCTATCCTACATGGGTCTGGCATAGTAGCTGGTCCGTATCCTATGTGGGTCCGACAGCTTAGCTGGTTTAGTATCCTACGTGGGTCCCAGATTAGATGAATCAATGGCTATATCTAATCATATCTATTACATTACGAAGAAGTATACCTTTGTGAGATGAGTCTTGACTTCCAATTATTATCTTTGATATGATTGAATGGCTTTCCTATGTGGGTTGGGTTGTGTCATCTTGTGTGGATTGGGTTGTACTATCCTGTGTGGACGTGATCGAACTTGGGCTCAGATGTTGGAGACGAACTCGAATTGAGGACTTAGGTATATGTATGGGCATATACCTAAGTAGTTTTGGATGTTACTTCGTGATTGTATCATTCCATTGTGGATTATTCTTTGTGGATTCTGGGAGACCATCGTGGGTCTCGGGGTCCCTAATGAGTAGTGTATACTTTCCCCCTGCACGGGCTATGCCCACACTATGTTATGTAGGATGCAGACGATAGACAACACTGATCGTGGTTGAGGCCTTTGGAGAAGTCAGTACATTGAGTTGGACAACTGGGCGTGACGTACACGGAGCGGATGGCTGGACTCGAGGAGCTGAGGATGCTATATGTACCCACACTTCAGGTGGTACTTCTAGTAGAAGGCTCGACATTACTGATTTACTTTTAGTTGATTTACTTTCTTTCCAGTTGTACTTTACATTCATCTTGGGTTTGTTTTCTGGCCCATTTACTTTCCACACATACTATTGTACTCAGTTTTACTTAGTGTTTACTTCTTCTTGCTTACTCTGTGGTGTTTTTTTACTTTATAAAGGCAATGCACTCCCCTTTTTGTCGATATTTACGCCTTGTTGCTAGTCACCAGCCCCTGGCCTTTGGGAGGCGGGCTTGGGGTAGTCATGACACGGGTCCCGAGGACGGGTCGTGACAAATTGGTTTCAGAGGAGTTCGGTTCTACCGCAGAACTCAAGACTCTGATCTTTCTTCTATGTGAAGCGATATTGTTAAGGGTATTGAGTGTGGTTATCAGTCCATGGAGTCCAGTGTTGGTGTGGCGGCCGACGTATCCGCACACCAGGACCCTGACCTCTGATTACCGACTCAATTCATGAAAACATTGATTGAATGTGTGTTTCAAAATTTTTCTCTGTGATTACTTTCTGTCAGCTCACAAGGTATACTGTTTTGACTTTTGCGCACATGTTTCTTTTCAGGATGCCCCCACGATGGCATCCAGCTAGGGTTCTGAGCTTTGTGTGAGACAACAGCCCACCGAGCGATGAGGCCTCGGTGCAGGGCCCTTTTTCAGTGGAGGCACGGGCGGTACCTCTTCCCGCCGAGCCACCGATGCTACCAGCCCAAGCCGCTTAGAGTGAACGTCGCCTTAGTTCACTGCACAAGTTTCAGCGTCAGAGACTGCCCAGGTTCTGTGGGGAGACAGACCCTCAGGTAGCCGAGGATTGGCTGGAGGCTGTGGTTCGAGATTTTAGGTTAGTGGGGACACCAGCTGACCTCATGGTGATCCTTACAGCGAGCCTCCTGCACGCGGCAGCAGGCAGATGGTGGAGCATGATTCTCCAGGTTCATGATGAGGCATCACTACTATGGATGGCCTTTGAGAGCCTCTTCCACTTGGAGTTCCTCCCAGACACCCTCCGTGTGGTGTGCATCCTGGAGCTACTACAGCTGCGGCAGGGCAGCATGACGGTCTCCCAGTACTCGGCGAGATTTACCGATCTCTCGCGCTATTCGATGGACATGGTACGAGACCCATTCATCCCGGCCCAGACCTTCGAGGATGGACTGAGGCATGAGATCTGGGCATCGATGATCTCTCTCAGCATTACAACATAGGCCGGAGTACTGTAGTAAGCTCTTCTCATAGAGATCTTTCTTGCTGAGCCTCCGCTAGTAGCGAGACCTACCGCAAGGCGGTACGTAGCAGAGTCATCTGCAGTTGGAAGTCGACGGATGTCACAGGGGTCCAGGCAGACCAGACCATCAGGCAGATGACCTCAGGAAACTAGCTTAGAGGTGTGGGGCACACAGCGTAGAGCCAACCTTCCAAGGAGAAGGTAGTGCTACACATGCGGCGGGTAGGGCCACATGGCTCGTTACTGCCCGAACCTCCATGCAGAGGAGTAGTAGATGGTTGAGGGGCCACGCAAGCGGAGGTAGAGGGTCGACCGTGGTGGTCTTCCGAGAGTAGGCGGATGAGGCAGGGGAGATGGCTGAGCTACAGGTGGTGGGCGACGCTTTGAGGCTTTACCACCACCACCACCAGGAGGTCCACCCCGACCACAGGGAGCTGGCGGGCGGAGATAGGCTCAGCATTAGTCAGCGGAGGCCTTTGACCATGGCACACCAGATATGATTCGAGGTACTATCTGTGTCTACTCCACCCTTTCTGTAGTTCTTATAAACATAGGAGTGAGTCATTCTTTTATTTTCATTGCCCTTGTTCGGAGCTCGAATATTCTGACGGAGCCATTGGCTCGATCCTTACGGTAAGAGACTCCTACGGGAGAAGACTCGACGATTACGCACTGGTTCTGGCAGTGTGAGCTTACTCTATGAGGTAGGAGCTTCAGCTGGGATATTCTTGTAGCGGCATCGAGGCCTTACAACGTCATCTTGGGCATGGATTTGTTATCCACAGTCCATGTTCAGATCGACTGTATTAGACGCATGGTGTGATGTGTTCGCACAGATGGGAGCAGGTTAAGCTTCACTGGAAAGAAGGGAACCTTTGGAGAACCGGATGGACTCACGTAGAGGAGAGGACATCCCATCACTCATCAGTTGGCTAGCCTCATCCTAGGAGTAGTTGATGTGAAGTGCCCGATTTTTCCTATAGTGGTGGATCTGTATGCGGATGTTTTCCTTAACGATGTTCCAGGACTACCTCCTCGCAGAGAGGTAGACTTTTATATTGAAATGTACCCCGGGACAACCCCGATATCCACTCCTGCATATCAGATGGCTCCCGCTGAGCTTTGAGAGCTACGGGTACATGTGGAGGACTTGCAGAGCAAGGGATTCATCCGACCCACTATTTCACCTTGTGCTTCCCCGATATTGTTTTCCAAGAAGGTGGACGAGAGCTTGCGACTATGTGTCTATTATCATCACCTGAACCAGGTGACTGTGAGGAACAAGTATCCGCTACCGAGGATTGACGACCTCTTCGATCAGCTCAAGGGATCATGGTGGTTCTCAAAGATAGACCTTAGATCAGGTTATCATCAGCTCAGAGTTCGAGACGAAGGTGTGTGGAAGACGGCCTTCAGATGTCAGTATGGCCACTATGAGTTCTTGGTTATGCCTTTCGGCGTAACCAACGCTCCAGCAGTGTTCATGGGTCTCATGAAGAGGATATTTCAGCCATACCTCGATCAATTTGTCGTGGTCATCATTGAAAACATATTTATATACTCAACCACTATGGAGGAACTGGCATACCACTTGCAGGTTGTACTGGACACACTCTGAGAGCACCAGCATTATGGAAAACTCTCAAAGTTTCAGTTATGGATACCTGAGGTCCACTTCTTGGGACATGTAATCTATGAGGTGGGAGTTGCGGTGGATCCTGCGAAAATTGAGGCAGTGAGAGCTTGGGAGCCACCCATGTGCGTGATAGAGGTTCAGAGTTTCTTGGGTCTAGCTGGGTACTACCGGAGGTTTCTTCCATACTTTTCTAGAGTTGCGGCACCACTCTCTCCTTCGAAGAAGAAGGGGAAACCCTTCGTGTGGTCAGACAGATTTCAGAAAAGCATCCATGAGCTAAGAAAATGATTGACCATCGCACCTATCTTGAGGCTACCAGATGAGGGAGTAGGGTAAGTAGTCTACTAAGATGCATCAGGGTCCAAACTCGTATGTGGCCTGATGCAGGAGTGAGCAGTGATCGCCTATAGATCACATCAGTTGTGGCATCATGAGTAGAAATATGCTTCTCATGATCTGGAGTTAGCAGCAGTGGTCTTCACTCTGTAGATGTGGTGACACCACCTGATGGGAGAGCGCTATATAGTCTATTCTGACCACCAGAGTCTTAGGTACATCTTCTCATAGAAGGACCTAAATTTGAGACAACGGAGATGGATCGAGTTCCTCCATGACTATGACTTTGAGATAGTCTATAGTCCTGGAAATGGGAAAGTAGTAGCCGATGCTCTCAGCAGGAGGACGAGCATTCAGCTACTCGGTGAGGCGATGGAGCAGCTAGCCGCTTTGCAGATATCCTTCGTGGATAGAGATGGAGCAGCCTTTCTTCAGTCACTCATTGTCACTCCTCCACTACTGCGGCGGGTCAGAGAGGCACAACATGGGGATGCTGACTGTGAGACACGATGTGCACAGATATCCTCAATACATACACCTGATGGATTCTCTATAGGAGGAGAGCACGACATCCTTTTCAAAGGACGTACCATGGTACCAGCTGCTTTATATGAGGAGTTGCTGAGGGAGTTTCATATTTCCCCTTTAGCGGTATATCCAGGAGTGACGAAGATGTACCAGGATCTCAAACGATAGCACTGGTGGCCGGGTATGAAGAAGGTTTTAGCTGATTTTGTTTCTCTATGCCTCACCTGTCATTAGGTGAAGGCAGATCACCAGGTACCAGCATGCTTGGTACATCCCATGGAGGTCCCGGAGTGGAAGTGGGAAGGGATATCTATGGATTTCGTGACTGGAATTCCTGGCACTTCCAGAGGTCAAAATTCCATTTGGGTGATTATCGACCAACTCACCAAGGTGGCCCACTTCTTACCCATCAGAGATCCGGGCTCAGTGGAGAGCATTGACACCTCTACATTTAGGAGATTGTATGGCTTCTTGGTGTGCCATCATCTATCATCTCCGATAGAGATTCTCTCTTTACTTCCCGGCTCTGGAAGGGGTTTTAGGAGGCATTCAGGACACATCTACATCTAAGCACCACCTTTCACCCTCAGACAGATGGTCAGATAGAAAGGAACATTCAGACTCTTGAGGACATTCTCCGTGCATGTGTCCTAGACTTTGGTCACAGTTGGGAGGACCACCTACCCTTGGCGGAGTTCGTGTACAACAAAATCTACCACTCCACCATCGGGATGGCACCATACGAGGCATTGTATGGCCGACCTTGCAGATAACCTCTATGTTGGACAGATCCTGGGGAGTCATAACTTGTGGGACCAAAAATGGTCCAGGCCACGGCAGAGAAGGTCCAGGTCATCCAGGAGTGGATGAGGACATCTCAGATCCAGCAGAAGTCTTATGCTGATAGGAGGCGGAGGCCACTGGAGTTCGAGGATAGCGACCACGTTTTTTTGTGGGTCTCATCTCGATGTGGATTACGAAGATTTGGCCAGGGTGGAAAGTTATCTTTGCGCTTCATCAGATAGTTACAGGTTCTCAGCAGGATAGGCGAGGTGGCATTTCGCCTGGCACTACCACCTC
This sequence comes from Viscum album, assembly GCA_963277665.1. Lineage (NCBI taxonomy): Eukaryota > Viridiplantae > Streptophyta > Magnoliopsida > Santalales > Viscaceae > Viscum > Viscum album. The sequence goes on along the minus strand of OY728166.1, from coordinate 72,815,875 downwards.
AGTTGCACCGGGTGCACGACGTCTTCCATGTATCTAAGCTGAGGAGATATGGGAATGATCCGACGCATATCATCGACCATGGGGAGTTTGACATTGACAATGGGGTGACTTTTGTAGAGGTCCTGGTGGAGATCGAGGATCGACAGGAGTGGGTCCTACGTGGGTTGTCGATTCCTCTAGTACGCATCAGATGGAAACACGGGAACCTCCAGGAGAGAACTTGGGAGAGGGAGGCTCAGATGCGTGCTCGGTACCCACTTTTTCTCCCCTAGTTTATGATGTATCTTTATGGGGATGTAAAGCCCTGAGGTGGGAGTAATGGAAGGACTCGTAAAATTCAAGGGGATTTTTTTTCTTTCTTAATTTTCTTTGGGATTTTACAGGAACGCATTTTCTAACGGCACCTGATTCCGTGTACCGGTGTGCCCGGAATCAATTTCCGAAGTTTAGCTCGGGTACGTTCAGTGAACGAATGAGCGAGTTTTCCTAACTTTTGAACCAGTGCTTGGAATTGAAATCCGAGGACACTGATGAAACCACATCGCCGGTAATTTCTTAAGAACACCTTTTCCGGAGTTGTGTTTTCTCGGGTGAGGTAATTAAATATAGGGGTTAACTAAAGAATAAAATAAAATATTGTGCTAAAAATCTTATTTCTATTCTAAGTTGTGATAACCTATGCATGGTGGTTAGAGTGGGACCAACTAATATCCTAACTCCACTAGGTAGGATATTAGTGAGGTGGGGCCCACACAAGCCCCACCCCATTTATTTCCTTTTAACCTACCACATGCATTTAATTTTGTAACTCACCCGCAACCCCTTTTAAATGTCATGTCAAATCTATTAAATAATGAATTGAATTAAGTTATTCAATGTAATAAATTCATGAATTCACTTTGAATTTTGAATTGAATGTTGGCTTTTGTTTGTTAATTAAATAAGACAAAGTCTTTTTTTTTATGGGTGATTTGTTGTGCGAGAAGGTTGGAGAGGAATTCCTCAAGCCTTGGAATCTTAATCATAATCCTTGAAGAACTCGAAGAACGCACCGTCACCGACAAAAAATGCCGGCCTCAGACGAAGGACGACGAATAGCACTGATTCCTCGGAGATCGACGACGTGATGCCAGGTACCGCGACGCCGATGGTCCTCTTCTCCATGACGTTGTGTACCATGACACTATGTACCAAGACGCCAACGATCCTCCTTCCGCAACGCCCACTTCTGCGATGTCCCTTTCCCGTGACAAACCTCATTCGATGACGTCATCGAGGTAGGGGTTATTTTTTTTTTCATGTTTTCTTTGTCGTCCAAACGTCTAATTCTTTAGCATCTTGATATCAGATTAACGGATGGAGGTCAGACAGCACGAACATGCCTGAACCTCCTCCCCCTTTGATGTTGTGTTTTCCGCGACACGATTAAAGGTAGCGCGGTGCATCGGCACCGTGCGGAAACAAAGAAGAAGAGAGGCACCGTCGCGCTACGCCGTCGAGGCTGAACGAAGCCGCGACGTCGTCTCCCCACACCGGAGAACCTCGAAGAGGCCGCGGCCGTGGTGGAGGGGCATGGCACCGTCGTGCCGCGCAGGTTGGACAAGGCTGCCGCCTATGGCCGCGGTGGTGTGGGGAGCAGCAGCCGGAACCGCCGGCTGCCGGAGCAAGGTGGCCGGGACCCACGGGGGGTCCAGCGGTGACTCACCAGCCGGCCAAGCCAGCCGGTTTCCGAGAAGACCTGGGGTCGTAACCCCTAGCTGGAAAAGGGAGTGGCCCCCTCATGGGGGCTGCAGTTTCTCAATCAAGGGGGCAGCGTGCCCCCCTTTCTGCTTGGCTCGGCCAGTGCCGAGCTGGCCACACCAGGCCGCACCCGCGCTAGGGCAGCCGGCCGCTCAGGCTGGACTGGCCACACCGGGTCGGGCCGCCTAGGCCGGGCCGGGCCACGCCCTAATGGGACAGACCCGGACTCAGGTCGAGTCGACCCGGTTCGGGCCGACCCAGCGGGTCTTGGTTCGGGTCGGTTCGGGCCCAAAACCCCCTATTTTCGGACAGTTCTGTTCAATCCCCCGTATCTTGGGCTACGGATCTCCGATCAATGCATAGTTAGTTGAGATGTGATCCATGAATCGAGACGGTCATTTCCGTATATTCAACTAAAGGTTTCGGAGAACATTGTGTATAGCCGGGTTGGTTCGAGCACGAATCCAACCGGGCCCTCGGAGTGGAAACACTTATAACTTGAGCTCTGGACGTCCGACTGATGTGCCGTCAACTTCGTTTGTTTCCTCTTAGTGAGATGGACCATTTGGATTACTTTTCTCGATGTTTGGATGCAGTCGGTGTGCGGTCAGGTTGGTTTTGACTTAACAACCAACCGGGCCCCTAGAACGAAAAAGCCAATAACTCTCAGACCGGGCGTCCGATTGATTCTCCGTCTGTCGCGTTGAGTTTATTTTGTTGAGACGGAACTTTGGGATACATAAACACTGGACTACATGTCAGTTTATGTATCGACCCCCTTTGGCTCATAGAGCGGACCCTCCTGGAAACAAGCATGCTGTGTGCGGGAACCCTAAAGCTGGTTGAGACTACGACGACGACGGCGAAGAAGACTACACTGAAATCCTCTGTGGGTTCTGCAGTGATAAAGACTGTACTGAAATACTCCGTGGGTTCGACGGCGATGAAGATTGCACTGAAATCCTCCGTGGGTTCGACAACGATGAATACCGTACTAAAATTCTTCGGGGGTTCGACGGCGATGAAGACTGCACTAAAATCCTCCGTGGGTTCAGAAGCAATGAAGACCGTACTGAAATCCTGCATGGGTTCGATGAAGACGATTAGTGTTCTTGTATCCTACGTGGATCTGGCAGTGTTTGACTCTATTCATGCTATCCTACGTGGGTCTGGCAGAGTAGCTGGTTTGTATCCTATATGGTTCTGACAGCTTAGCTGGTTTAGTATCCTACATGGGTCCTAGCTTAGATGAATCAGTGGCTATATTTGATCATCTCTATCACCTTACGAAGAAGTATACCTTTGTGAGCTGAGTTTTGACATCCAATAATTTTATTCTATATGATTTACTTTCTTTCCTATGTGGATGGGGTTGTTCCATGTTGGGTGGATTGAGTTGTACTATCCTGTGTGGACGGGATCGAACTTGGGCACGGATGTTGGAGCCGAACTGGAATTGATGACATAGGTATATGTACGGGCATATACCTAAGTAGTGTTGGATGTTACTTCAAGATTGTATCTTTCCATTGTTGATTATACTTTGTGGATTCTGGGAGACCTTCCGGGGTCTCGGGGTCCCTACTGAGTAGCGTATACTCACCCATTCACGGGCTATGCCTGCAATACATTGTGTTGGATGCAGAAGACGGACATCGTTGATCATGGTTGAGGCCTGTGGAGAAGTTGGTACCTGGAGGTTGACCCATGGGTAGGACGTACACGAAGTGGACGACTTGACCCGAGGAGATAAGGAGGCTATCTTTACCCACCCTTCAGGTGGGACATCCAGCAGACGGCTCGACGTTGCTGATTTACTTTCAGTTGCTGTACTTTCTTTCCTGTTGTACATTACATTCAGCTTGGGTTTGTATTCTGGCCCATTTACTTTCTGCACTTACTATTGTACCCAGTTTTACTTAGTGTTTACTTCGTCTTGCTTACTCTTTAGTGTTTGTTTACATTATAAAGGTAATGCCTACCCCTTTTTGTCGGGATTTACACCTTGGTGCTAGTCGCCAGCCCCTGGCCTATTGGAGGAAGGCTTGGGGGAGTCACGGCACGGGTCCCAAGGACGGGTCATGACAACCATTTATTTTATCTAATAGAGATATGATATTTACCTCAATGTTCTGGATGAGTCTCCAATAATCTCAAAAAATAGAGTTGAACTTCAATATGAATTATCACCCCCAAAATGATGGATAATATGGGAGGAATATTTAAACAATGGAGTACATGTTTAGAGCATGATTTAAATACATTAATAGAGGATGTGATACATATTTAACCCTGGACAAGTTATCATAAAATAATACATTTCAATCAACCATCTAAATAGCTTATTATGATTCCATTTATAGAATGAGATATATAATACCTATGTATTGGGATGAAGTTGGTGAACACGTGTTTTTGTGACCTAAAATGGTTGAGTAAATGGAAGAAATGAATAACATAATTAAATAAAACATCATTAATGAAAGAGTATATAAAAGAGTAATGTTAACAATTGTTGATGAGACATAGAGTTTGAGTTTTGGGTTAAATTTTATCATTATATATCTCTATGTAAGATATTAAAGATATTTGGGAAAAATGAAAAGTTATTCACAAGGTATATTAGTCCCTTTGAGATTCTTGATTGAATTAGAGTTATGAATTATCGACTAACAATCCCACAAAATCATTTCTCAAGAACATAACTATTAGACTCCTCTAGAATTAATTATGTTTTAATGATCTCAAATCATATAAATTCTGTAAATGTAGATAATCCTATTTAATCTCTATAAAATCATGTGTACAAATGATTAGTTTCAATATGAATTAAATAAACCTATACAAGATCTTAAGTGCGGTGTTTAATGATTGTAAACTATTTTGAGTCTGTTTAATAATGGGTTTCCATGATAAATGATTAAATCTAATCCATTCTATGAATATCACTGTTTATGTATTTATACAGATATCTGGATAAGTCTTACAAACTATGAGTCTTCCACTAGTTATGTTTTTCTGGAAAAGGAACCTGACACCGTAACCAGACACCGTGACCAGACACCGTAACCAGACTCTGTAACCAGACACTGTGACCAGACACCATGACCCAGACACTGTGACCTAGACACCATGACCCAGACACCGTGACTAGACACCATGACCATCCAAACAATGTGACCATCTATACACCATGACCATGTAGACACCGTGACCATCCAGACACTATGACCATACAGACACCGTGATCAGGCACTGAGATCAAACACCACATCTATGCTACCAGTTTCTGATCTCTATAAAACTATTCCTTCATAACTACCTCACCACTCAATGGGAAATAATATTTCACTATTCCAAGATACACTATTTCATGGAGAAACTATTTCCAGACATATTATGACACCATTTCTTAATCTGTTTTTTCGTTTTTCATTTTAATTTCTCACCATCTTATTTGAAGAATTTATATTCACTGATATAATTATTGTTTTTTGTAGACATAACACATTATTGTATGAGGTATAACGTGCATAATAAATGAATCCTTTCATATCCAACACATGCATTCTAAGAATAAAAATATCAACGTGTCCACAAGAAAAAGTTGGTGACAATAATGAAAATAGAAAAACAAGTGTGTGCGCAATAACGAAGAAGCCTGAGAATTCATGAAAGAAGAACTGATACATAAAACCCGAAACTACTGAAGAAAACACAAATAATAATAGAATTGTATAGTATAGATCATTTTCTCACCATAAACTCTATGAAGGCCATGAGCCAAGTATATCTAACTTTAGATACTCTGTTTTCTAGAAGAGGACTCGATAACTATATCTGCTTTATCCAAGAAGTCCAGAGCTACATAGACTAACACTCAGAGCACTTCTAACCTTATCTCACCATTTTTTCTCTATTGTGTATTGGTTTTATCTTTCGAGCAGTGTGTGTGTGTCTGTATAAAAACATGAATTATCTTCTTCATTAAACTAAAATATACAAGATATCTGTTCTCATACATCTTTTTACACTTGTGCATCACCACAGATAAGTGTGGAAGAGGTCCTTGTGTGATCTGTTAGTTTAAACACAAACAGAACTGTGGAAGAGGTCGAATGACCTGGATAGTCATGTGTACTATTGTTAACCACAATACAAGGTGTGGATCATGTTTATTCATATGAAATGTTTGGTGTCAAGTGATCACCATGTGGAGTGGATTAGGTTTCAGCTTGAGACTTATCAACTTGTTTTATATCCACTGTGCTATTTATTTTACTTTTCTTTGTTTTACTGTTTAATTTAGAAATAACTAAATTTACTTCGATAGTTAATCTTGGAATGTGGTTATAATTGTTTTTCCTTATTATAAAAGCATCAAAAGTAATGTTAATAAGTGATATTAAGATTACTGAGAATTAATCAATCTTCTAAGAAGTTATTTAAACAGTAGAAACTTCATAACCGTATTAATTTGATTAACTGTGCTATATTTAAAATTATTGAAGAACCCATTTAAGAATACTTTTTAAACATATGTTTTTATAGATACTCAATTCATCCCCCTGTTGAGTACTCTAAACCATCCAATATTTGGCATCAGAGGTTTGTTTATTAAGACTCTGTTTTTGACCATATTCAACTGTGATTTTAAATGTACTTTAAAGATATGTAAAATTCTGTTAATTCAAAATTAATTTCTCTTTAAAAGTATTTATTTATTCTGCACAATATTTGGGAAGGTTCTTTATGAAATATAGCACCATTATTTAATGGATACAATTATGCTCAATGGAAAATCAAAATGAAAATGCATTTAGAATGTATGTGTTTTGAAATTTGGTCTTCAATTATATATAAATATAAGATTCCTACTACTGATAGAATCAATTGATATGATCCAATAAATACTGCCTATAATAACAATTTAAAATCTATGAATACTTCATATTTCTCTTTAGGAGATGAGTAATTTAACATAATATCTGCATGTAAAACAACCCATGAAATTTGGGATAATTTTTCATTTTCACAGGAAGTAACTTCTAGTGTTAAAGAAATGAGAAATAGTACTTATACTATCAAATATGATAACTTTAAAATGAATCATGATGATCATATTTTTGATATGTATCTCAGGTTCAACGAAATTTTCCACACAAGGATTTATATTGGAAGAGAAGTCAATGCCAAAGAACAAATCATGAGGATTCTAAGATGTCTACCTGACAGATGGAGTGGAACCTTTATATCTATTTAAGTGTCATGCGGCATTAGCAAGCTACTAGCAAAAAAACTCATTGGAAACTGATGATGTATGAATATTAGTAGAATGTAAACAAGGAATATGAGGATGAACCCAAATGAAAATTAGTTTCATTCAAGACCACCACCACTAAACACAAAGTGAAAGGGAAATTGGATGTTTTTGTAGAATGTTTTAGAGGTGAAAAATCATCACATGACAATAATGAGTATGTGGATCAATTAGCAAAAAGGTTTATGATATTTAAAAGAAGAAAAACGTTTTTAGAAATCATAAACATTAAGGGAAGATATGATCCAAAAGGAAGATGGATGGAAGATTGGGAAAGAAGTGACAAGTCTAATGAGATTGTCTACTATGATTTTAAGAGAAAGGGACATATCAAGGATAACTGTACCAAGGTTATGTAAAAATTGAAATATGAGGAAAAATATTGAATGTATTAAAAGGCAATGAATGAAACATGGAGTGATTCTGAGTATATTTCATGTGAATCAGAATCTTCAAATGTTGAACTGACTAACAATGCCAATATGTGCTTTATGACAAAAACATATAAGGTGACACTAGAATCAATTGGACAGAATTCCAATTATTCTGGAGATGAGATTAGCACTGAAAATATGTCCAATGAAGAAATTATTGAGTATTGTAATATGTTGTAAGTGACATGAAATGAACTAAAAGATCAATACAAGACTTTAAATAAATATCATGCTCTTACCGCAACTATTAAAACCAAACTTAGTGTTGAAGGGATAAAAATGATCAATTACTCAAAAAAAATAGTGAACTAAAGCTATCTAATGAGAAATAAAAAAAGTATCTTTAACAGTTTAATAATGGTAAAGATACCTTGGTAAAAATTCTAGGTAAATATATTGCTCCTAAATATACAACTGGAATTTCCTATCAACGTGGTAAAAGTAATTCTGGAATAACTAATTTTTTTCTATGTCTAGGACATACAACATTTCTCCTAGTTCTAAAAAAAATTATGCTAGTTCAAGTTAGGATACACTCTCAACTGTTTCAATATTTTTTGGACCAAATATAGTTTACATTTCAAGTACATTACATAATGCTTATTGGAAACCTATGAGGAAGATATGGGTTCATAAGGCACTAGTCACTAATATTACGAGTCCCAAACAAGTATGGTTACTAAAATCTATTTTTATCTGACTATTTTGTAGGATTTTTTTAAAGAGTTCCTATAAAAGCTTATGGTACTTGTAAAGTGAGTGTTTGCGACACATCATAGTAGGCTATTCAAGTTTCATGAATTTAATTAAAATTGATGGAGGACATGTCACCTTTGGTGGCAGTGCCAAAAGAAAGATTTTTGGCCTTGGCCAAATTGGAAAGTCTAACATAGTTTTAATTTATAATGTACTTATTGTTAATGGATTGAAATATAGTCTCCTTAGTATATCACAACTATGTGATGATGGATTTTATGTCAAATTTGAAAATGCTTCTTCCAATGTTTTTAATTCTAAAAATGAATTTGTGTTTTCTACATTACGAAAATAAAATGTTTAATATGTTAACATAGAATCTTTAATTTCTAAAAATTATTCATGTTTAAGTGTATTTCACAAAGAATCTTGGATTTGGAATAAGAGACTAGGACACTATAAAATTCACTCCATTATAAAGTTAACTAGAAAATGCTTAGTCGAAGAGCTAACCAATCTTGAGTTTCCAAATGATAAAGTGTGTAATCCTTGTCAAAAAGAAATGAAAAAAAAAATTTACTTCAAACCAAAGAATGAATTTTCAACTTATCAACCTCTTGAATTGGTTTAGATGGATTTTTTTGGACCATCATGAGTTTCTAGTTTCAATGGGAAGCACTATGCTTGTGTTCTTATTGATTAATTTTCTAGATATACTTGGACTTTTCTTTTGGCTCACAAAAGTGGTGTATGCTCTCATTTTACCAAATATGAAAAAACTATAGATAAAATTAGTGGAAATATAATTAAATACATAATAAGTGGCCATGGTAGTGAGTTTTAGAATCAAGAGTTTGAATCATTTTGCCCATAAAATGGAAATAGCCATAATTTCTCGGCCCCAAGAACACCTCAACAGAACGGTGTTTTAGAAAGAAGAAATAGAACCCTACAAGAGATTGCTAGAACCATTCTTAGTGAATATTTCTTACCTATTTATTTTGGGTTTGAAGATGTAAATATAGAATTTCATATTATCAATATAGTGTTGATTTGAAATATTCTTAAAAGAACTCAATATGAGTTGTGGAATAATAGAAAACCTAGAGTTAGTTACTGAAATGTTGATTCTTGCAATATCTATATCCCTAATACTAAGGAAAATCTTGATAAAATTGCACCCATTAGTGATGAAGGAATATTTTTAGGATATTCAATCTCTAGTAAAGACAATAGAGTGTTTAATAAAAGAACTAAATGTGTGGAAGAATCTCTACATGTAATATTTGATGAAACAAATCCACATGAGCCTAAGACCACTCCAGATAACTTTTAGGATGATCTAGACATTAATTGAAAATCCTCTAACCATCCTACAATGGAATCTGTGAAAACTTCACATTCAGGAAATTCCTTAGATTATGGTCACAATGAACTTGACCCTATTGAAGAAACAGAAATCACTAGCCTTTGTTTTCTAGAACTGTTATATCATTCAAGAACCATCCTTTTGATTCTATTGTAGGAGACATAGATAAAAGCACTCAAACTAGAAATTTTATTAGAAATCAGGCTGAACATCAAGTTTTCTGGTCACAACATGAACCTAAAAACATTAATGATGCAATAAATGATGAATTTTAGGTAATGGATAACTAAGAAGAATTTAATTATTTTCAAAGGAACATTGTTTGGAAACTTTTTGATAGACCCAAGGATACATTCACTATAAGAACTAAATGGTTGTTTAGAGATAATACTGATGAGGCTGGTAATATAGTTAGAAACAAGGCTAGATTTCTTGCACAAGGATATAGTATAGAATAAGGGAATTTATATGAAGATACCTTTTCAACAGTAGCTAGACATGAAGCCATCAATATTATTTCTTGCTTATGCATCACATCTAAATTTCAAAAAATATCAAATGGATGTCAAAAGTAAATTTCTAAAAGGGTATATAGTTGAGGATTTCTTTTTTGAGAAACACCTTGGTTTTACAAAACCTCATTTTCCGAAACATATTTTTAAAATATAAAAAGCATTATACAGTTTAAAACAAACTCCAAGTGATTGCTGTGATAAAATGAGTACTTTTCTTATTTCCAACGGTTTTAAAAAATGAATAGATGATCCTAACAGTTTCATAAAATAAAATTCCAATGATGTTTTAGTAGTTAAAATTATTATTGATGACATTATCTTTGGATCTTCTTAAAAATTCATTATGTATCTAATTTTCTAAAATAATGAAAAATGAACATGAAATGAGTTAAATTGGTGAACTCAAATTCATTCATGGATTTCAAATCATTCAAATTAATTATGTAATTATTTTAAATCAAAGAAAATATAATAAAGATATTCTAAAACGTTTTGGATTGGGTAGAACTAAAATTAGTGACACACCAATGAGTACTACTTGTAAGTTGGATCATGATGAAAATGGAAAATCTATTGATAAAACCACTTATAGTATAATTATTAGAATCTTAATATACTTAACTGCTGGCCGACTTGACATTATGTTTAGGGTGTTTATGTGTGATTGTTTTCAAGGAAATCCTGAGGAATGTCATTTAAATTCTACTAAGAGAATATTTAAATACCTCAAGCACACACCCAATCTAGGTCTGTTCTATCCCAGAGGTCTATCATTTGAGTTAGTGAGTTATTTTGAGGCTAAATTCTGTGGTTGTAATTTATATTAAAAAATAGCCTCTAGAACCTGACACTTTTTAGGAAACTCACTAGTATCATGGTGTAGTATGAAACAAATCTATGTTGCAATATCTACTGCAGAATCTGAATACATAGCTACTGGTATTTGTTGTGAAAACATTTTTTGGATGAAACACACATTCATCGATTATGGATATCAATTCGAATTTGTACCTATAAATTGTGACAATACAATTTCTATTAACATATCAAAAAATCTTGTTTCACACTTAGGACAAAACATATTTATGTAAGAGATCAATTTCTGAGAGATCATTATCAAAAAAGTGACATAACATAGAAATTAATTAGAACTGAATATCAGCTTCCAGATATATTCCCCAAAATATTAAATTTGGAAATAAAAGATTACATCATACATGAATTTGGAATTATAAGCCTTAAATAGTATGTGTATAGTTTCACAGATTACTATTTCTTGTTTATGGTATTATAGTTATTCTCTCTCTCTATCACTGTCTGAAACCTACTATCTCAAAAAATATGTTCACACTGTTTTGAAATCACATGGTTACGGTCTCATCGTGAAATCTAGTTATAGTCTCACTGTGAAAGCCAGTTATGGTCTCACCATGAAATTATATTATGGTATCACCATAAAGATGCTTTATTTTTTTATTTTATAACATGTATCTTGGTAATTAATTATTTTACACTTTCAGTTTCCCACATTTTTTATCATGTGAAGCTTGATATACCTAAATGATAAAAACTATAGAAGTTTCACCCTTTCTTTACACGAGATCTCTTCTCTCAAATTGTAACCCCTCTCTCAACCCTTTGGTTTTTTTCTATCTCTCCCTCTCGCGAACTGTCATTGAATTCCCACGATGAAACACCCATCTTCATCAACTTTATAGAAGCACAATTTAAAGAAGAAGTTGAAAATAGCACCAAAGATAGCACCCAAAGGTCCTCTAAATCTGAATTTCTAATAAATAAGTGTAGTACAAAAAATGATATTCCCTAAGTGGATTATGTCATGTAATTATTTGGTATTGAAAGTGATAAAAGAGAAAGGATGGATGGATTTGTTTACAAAGGAGGATATGACTATTCATCCAAAATCAGTTCCACATTTTTATAACTATGTTCAATTTTTTTGATTCAGAAGATATCTATGTTGTGAGAAGCTAAATAAATGGACAGAGATTCGTGTTTTCTTTGTGGTTATGGGATGCATGCATTAGGATACCTCATGAGTGTATTATTGAGGAATAACAAAGAGGTCCTCCACCTCCATGTGAGATATTTGTTTTGAAAGAATCATTGGGAAGATTAACTTGGAATGAAACAACCCAAAGCTCCATATCTTCTGAGCTAGATGGTGAAACCTGAATTTTGTTTAAATTTGTTCAGAATCTGATTAGCCACAGAAAAGTTGATTTTTTTACACTCAACTTTTAGGATGTATTTTTGATACATCTCATTAAAAATGGACATAAGATCCACCTATGAAAATATGTTATACACCATATGTGTTATTTGACCAAAACAAACTCCTAGTCATCCTCCCTGTAATATTAAATTCTTATCTCAGCAATGAATCTTGAAAAGGGGATGGTTGGACCAGATGAAGAATCTATTAAGGACACAAGTTCTGAATTTCGAATAATACAGTATAGAGAATGAAAATCTGTTGGAATCCTTGAAGAAATGCTTGGGAGGAAAATAATGACAGGGTCTACGAAAAGTTTAATCTGGTGGAACACACTTCAAGACCTATGGATATTTCTGATCCTAGTTTGGAACCAGATGAGATTTTTTAATATTTTGATGATGAAAAATGGGAAGAGGCTATTGAACCTACAATAGAAACTGTTCCGGTTGAGGAAGATGGTGAATCTTCCCCTCAAGCCTTAATTGAGAAAAAAACATGATCCAGAAGATGATTCTAATTTAGAAGAACAACCTACTGCTAAAAAAGAATTTTTTTCAAAGGTAAACGAACAGGATTTTGTAGAAGGGGATATAGAAGAAAATCATTCTTTTGTGAAAGAATATTATCTTGAAGAACACCTAGAGGAACAAGTTGCTCCTGAAATTACTCCATATGCTTGAGAGGGAATGGAGAAAGCCCTTCCATTGTCTAGAAAGGAAATGGGTGAGGATATCAGGAATGATATCTTGTAAATATATCAAAAATATAAATATCTCAATCCTAAGAAAGATGCACCTATTTTGGGGGAGCAGAACTAGAATCTGGAACCTATTGATGTACTTAATCCCATTTATCCAAGATAAGTGGAAACATGGTATAAATTCCAAAGATATTTTTATGTGAATGATTCACAGGATGTCTTTGTGAAAGATATTTATTTGTCTAATATATTTCAATTGAAACTAGCATATGCACCTAAAGCTATCTCTTCTAATGATCATGAGCTTATCTTAGCTTCCATCCCTCATCCTTTACAAGAACCTCCAAACATGGTGAATAAGGATGATTTGAAATCATTTGGAGATACCCCATTAGCTGGAGTTGAAACACTCATGAATACCCAACCGAAACCTATAACCAATTTGAGTGAAAGAGATGTATACCTATTGTTGTAAATGATCATATGGCAGATTTATCCCAAGATGATTCATATGATTCAAGATGTTGAATATTAGAACAAATAGCTCAGTGATGAATTAAAAACTCTTAGGGGTGTGGTAGAAGATATACAGAGAGCGATGAAATCAATAATAGAAGCTGTTTCTTATCTTTCTGAGGATGTTTTTAGTCAGATTCCACGATATGTATCCTCCCTAATTCACCCTAATCTATCTTCCTTAGCTAAAAAGGTAACTGATGGAAACAAGTAGATTGTTCAAGAGATGCGTGAATTTGTTTTTATTCTAAAAAAGTTGATTTATTAAAATATGGGTTGTCTCTAGAATGTTATTAATCAATTGGAATCCCTTACTTAAGGTTTTACTTATTCTAGTTCTTCTGGAAAACCATCTCAACCCACTTTAGACAGTGATCTGTTTAGAACAATAGTCAAAGAAGAACATCAATCTGTGCTCAGTGGATTTGACAAGGAGTCTCTATCTAAAGTTGTCAAGAACAATGACCAAGTTATTTATTTGGTGCGAATTCATTCCAAGATTTCAAATGATGATTAGTAAGAAATTTCTAAGAATGTTGATTTCTACTTCAATCAGATCATCTCTAAGAATAACATAACCAACAATTTCAAGTACCTCGTAGAGAATCTATGAATTCCTCTTGTCACTCAAGCATTCAAAAATCATGTCCAAAAACTCAAATATTTCACTCTGTTGTTAGATATGTTTATGGATAATAATTAAGACTGTGAAAAATCCATGAACTATGGTGGTGAGATCATTTCTGAATTCATCAATTTTTTAAGGCCTTGTCTGTATGTCCAGAGTACTGCCATTGTCACTCCTACAGCTGCACCCCATAGATCAAGTTTTCTTACCTTCATATTATATTCCCTTGACTCAACATTTATGTATGTCTCCCAGGATCTATGTCAGATCAGGCCTATTATCCTTGATCAATAGTTTCCTCAGTCTTACACTGCACCTATCTTGTCCCCTTTGGTTATTGAAGGACTCAATTTACCTTATCTATCCACTGGTTCACTCCCTTATTCCAGTTCTACCTCTTCTCCTTTGGATTCTTCTTCTGATGCTGCTTCCAAGGGAAAGGTGAAGACAAGCCAGTGCTGAAGAAAAGTGACTATTATCTATTGATTGGGGTGATTTCTGTATTTCTTGTTACATACTATTTATAATGACACTTTTTATCAAATGATTTCCTAACTCCTCTAATATATTATTTTCTTTTCATTTGTACTATTTTTGATAATCCCAAAATGGGAAGAAATATGTATTATATATTCACATTAAAGAAGAGACACATTACCTAAGAATAAATGACTCACTCACATGATTAGTGATCATAAAAAAGGGGGATATTATTGGACTCCACATGTGTTAATAATGTTCTGATAATCACAAATTCTATAAATTCTGTAAAGATTACTAATCCTATTTAATCTATCTAAAATCATATGCACTGATGATTAGTTTATTTATGCTTTAAATAAACATATCCACGATTTTATGTGGAATGTTTAATGATTGTAAACTATTTTGATTATGTGTACTAATGAATTTCCTTGATAAATTATTATGTATAATACATTATATGAAAATCACTATTTATATTTGAATACATATATCTAGATAAGTCTGAGAAACTATAAGTTTTCCATTAGGTATGTTTTTTTGGAAAAGGAGCCAAACACTGTAACCAGACACCGTGACTGGACACCGTAACTAGACACCGTGACCAGACACTGTAACCATAGATCATGACCCAGACACAGTGACCCAACCACCGTGACCCAGACACCGTAACCAGACACCGTGACCTAGACATCATGACCATCCAAACACCATGACAATCGAGATACCCTGACCATCGAAACTCTGTGACCATCCTGACACCATGACCATTCATACACCGTGATTCGACACAGTGACCAAACACCGAATCTTTGCTACCAGTTTTTGATCTCTATAAAACAATTCCATTACAACTGTCTTGCAGCTTAAAGGAAAAGAAGGGGAAACCATTTCAATGAGACACCGTTTTATGGAGACTCTCTTTCCAGATAGACTATGACACGATATCCTAATTTTTGTTTTTCAATTTAATTACTAACGGTCATATTTGATGCTTTTAAATGATAAGACATAATTAATGATTCTTTGTAGACATGTCACCTAAAAATAAAGGCACAAGGTGTAAAATACATGAATCTTTTTGACTCTAACACATGCAATCTAGGAATAAAAATAACAATATGGCCACAAGAAAAAGTGGTCGGCAATATTGACAACAGAAAAACAAGTGTGTGTGCAATAACGAAGAAGCACGAGCATTCATGAAAGAAGAACTCATAAATGCAACTCGACACTACTGAAGAATACATGAAGCATTCTTGAATCCTAGAGTAATGAAATTTTTCGATCCATCAACTCTATGAGGACAATGAGCAAGATCATGCTGACTTTCGATACTCTGTTTTCTGTAAGAGGACATGAGTTATGAATATGATTCATCCTATAAGTTTAGAGTTTCATAGACTAACACTCAAAGCACTTCTATCCTTATCTCATAATTTTTTCTTAGTTGTATAATATATTTATCATTAGAGCAGTGTGTGTGTGTCCTTATAAAAATTCGCACTGTCTTTTAAAATAAAATAATAGATACCATATATAATTTCTCATACATCTTTTTAAACATGTGTATTCCCATAGATAAGTGTAGAAGAGGTCCCTATGTGACCTGTTAGTTCGTACCAATAAAGAACCGTGGAAGAGGTTGTGTGAGCTATACAGTCTTGTGTACTATTGTTAACCCCGATCCAGGGTGTGAATCATGTTTATTTATATAAAATTATTTGTTGAAGGTGATCACCATGTGGAGTGGGTTATGTATCAACTTGAGACTGAACCACTTGTTTTATATCCATTGTGCTGTTTATTTTAGTTTTCATTGTTTTACTGTTTAATTTAAAAATCCCTAAATTTAATTTGATAGTTAATCTTGGAAAGAATTTATAATTGTTTTTCCAGATTAGAATAGCTACGAATGTATTGTTAATAACAAATACTCAGATTACTGAGAATTAATCAATCCTCTAAGAAGTTATTTAAATAGTCAAACCTCCATAACTTTAATATATTGAATAACTAGGCTTTATTTAAATTTATTGTGGAACCTTTTTAGGAGAACATTTTAAATAAAAAATTTTATAGATACTCAATTCACCTCCCCCCTCTTTATTACTATACTTCGAAAAACAATAACATATTCCATGTATCCTTCTTGAGGATATACATACACGATCACTGAAATGTACAGAATTCAGAGGTGGTACAACTATAAAATGAAATATATTTTATGGAATATATGACAAAGATCATGGACACTTGAGAAAATGTTATACATAACAAAAAAACTCACCTATTCAAAATAATATGGTGAAACCATAAATATTAAGAGGAAACATGGGAACCAGAGGAAGCCATGAAGCAGAAGTACCCTAACTTATTTTCCCCTTTGTATGTAATAAACAAAATTTATTGTGAAATTATATAAGGAAGAGAGAATGTTGAAACCTGATATTTTAAAAAGAAAACATTGTTTGACAATGTAAACAACACCAAACACCATGTGTAAACAAACCCTGATTATATAGATATGAATGTTATAACCTAGAAAATAAATTGAATTGTATGAGTAGGATAAAATTATTTATTAAAAATACATAATTTTCCTACTAAATATAAATGTATTGATAAATTCCTTGGAAATAAGCACACAATTTTGAATAAATTTATTTCATTTTTAAAAAATACATTTTATCCATTAATTTTTTTGAGAAAATATTATGATTTGTTTTAAAATTTTAAAAAATTTATTTGGAAAAATAAACATAATTTTTGAAATTTTCATATTAAAATTAATTTTGGGTGAAATTTTGAGATTTTTCTGAAAAGAATGATTTTATAGTGAATAGTGAAAATTATTGATCTTTCAAATATTGTTATTTCCTTTCATTATATTAAATAATTTAAAACTCGCATTATATTTTTTATTTGGTTGTAAATTAATATAGGAACAATTTTATTAATAATAATCAAATAAATTCTCTATTGAACAAGAAAATTTCATGATTTTTGTATAATCTTATTTTTATGCATAAAAATGCAGTTCTCTGAAAACTGTTTTTATGTTCAATACATTATCTAATTTATTTATTTAAAATAACCCCTAAAAAGATAGAATTAACATAAATGTACATATTATATATCTATTTTTATTAATATAAATTCATAATATTATTATTTATGGTCATAGAGACAATATAAAATCATCTACTACTTGAAAAATTAATTTTCTGGAAGAACTCGTTTACATCACATTTTATAGAATTAATTTTAAATTATGTTATTCCACTTTGTTTAATTTAATTTGAAAATTTTAAGTACATATTTTAAATTATTATAATTTATATTCTTTAATAAGGTCACATTAATGTTTTTCATAATTAAATTGAAATTGCATAGTTTTATTACCACTATTAAGATTAAAATGGTTTACCAAGGTTTAAACCAAATATAAGTCTTAAAATGACCCAAAAGTAGACTAATTTATATTTTATATAAAAATATATAGATCATATATCATATAATATTTTATAATGTCTTATTTTGGTTGCATTTGGTGTTAATAATAAATTCATATATTTTATTCTTTTCAAAATAATTATCTGTGTACTCCCCCCCAGTTATAAAAGAAATCCTATTCTCCAATAATCTACACACTTAAAAAGCCTTTTTTATTCTAATAGATACCGAAATAAAATCCATCCATTCCTTGCTATGTTTGAGATTTTTATTTTTATTTATAAAACCGACATAGGAAGGCTATGGGTGAAAACCGAAAGTGGTGGTATGAAGAAGACATAACATTCTTAACTGATCATTATTATTTTTAACCTCTTTAAAATATTATTCAAACATGATGATATAATAACATAATTATATTTCATATAATTATGTTATATTATATTAATTTCATAACCTACATTCATCTTATCTTCTATTAAATTGGAATTGAAACCATCATTCGTGTGTATGGAAGACTACCGACTCGCGAACTATTGTAATTGGCTCTCCATCATCACATATCATGAATTTTCTTATTGATGGATATAATGTAACTATATCATAGTAGTAATATTTTTATTATTATTTTAACTTATTTTATAATATATTTTCATACCTTTTGCATTATTGAAGGATGATGATGTCATTTGTGTACACATGTGGATTACAACCTCCACACAATGATGTGATTTGATCTTCTTTACTACATTACATATATGATATATATAAGTTTATTTTATAAAATAATTCGATATTTATGCTATAATTTTCATTTTGGGATGAAAAAATAACAGTTAACTATTTTTAATCGTGATTGATGGAAAATGTAAACAATACTCAGGTGTAAATATAGCTTATCAACTCCATGATCATAACATAGTTCATTTGTAATAACCTCATTTAATTAATCATTTCAAAAATATAATTAATTTATAAAATTGTGAATTATTTTATTATTAACATTTTGGGGATGATGAAATAACAATCTAATTTACCTTAGTAAAATTTAGAAGGTGATTTGTGAAATTTAAGATGAATATCATCAAAACACCAGACATGAACCTAAATGAATAATTAATTTAAAATAAAAAAATAAAAAAATAAATAAAATAAAAAAATAAAAAAATAAATAAAATAATGTCAAATTTATTATTCCAATAAATAATTAAAAAAAGGTAATTTATTCAGGAATATAAATAAAAAACATGAGGACTCAGGATCAATGTTAGGAGTCTCTGTAAACCACCATTTATTTCGGGTTTGGAATATTCATTCTCAAACTCACTTTATCTCTTTCATTAAATTTAGAGAATTCCTATAAATTATAAATTTATATCCCTCACTTATATACCTAAAATTTATTCAATTACTTTAATGGTGTAATAAATTCCTTCTTTTTGTTTCTCAAATGGATTGACTATGGATATCACCTTCATTACCAAGCACTGTGTATCTATGCCTGGGGAAATTCTAGCTGATTAATAATTTGAGGTGGGGAGTTAGTGTGGGAAACCCAAAACTAGAAGCCCAGAGTTAGTTCATGAAACATGGTATATAATTGTTTTCATAAAAACATGCATATAAAATTTACACATCTCATTCCATCATAGAGAATATTTTCAGTGTAGGTTTGAGAAAACCAGATACAATTGATAAAATTCATCAAAGACATGGAGAAGATAAATTTTTTATTTCCACCATCACATTGGAGTACTCAAATCTTGATAAATCTACTAACAATGTTAAAATAAATTGGAAAATTATGGGGATCATTTAGAACAATAAGTATGTGGTTTGAATATAAATTAATGAAATTCATTTTCAAAATATCAATTTAAAATAATTATGAAACATTTTCTTAAGTGGTAAAAAACTTTTCAGATGCACATGGTGAGAATTTTTCAAATGTTACTTGAAAATTTTTTCAAGGAAAACTCTTACACCGTAATTTAAACAATTATTAAAAATTTATAGATAAAATAGATATCTGAGTAAACATACATGTACAATGATGCCTGGAATGCTGCATAATAAATTAATTAATAAAACTAATTTTATGGTGACATGAAAGGATCCTAACAAATAAATTAATCCTTTATTAGAATTTCATATGTTACAATATCATGATTCAATTTCCACTTAAAATGCAATTTATGAAATGAAAAATGCAATATGAACTTCTGTATCAAAATCCTGATATTATCAACATTCCAAGTTAATAAATCATTATTCTATAGGCATTTATTACCATTATAAAATATTTGTTACCAAGGGATATTATTCTCATATAATTATCCCATGGTCATTTAAATACTAATCACACATTGAAACGTTAATGTTGGAAAATCATAACAACCTATCGAGGCCTCGTGACAAGATGATACATAATCATTTTCTCATGGCCTCATGCCATGACATGGTTTGTATCCTGATACCTTCCAATTCATCGAGAGGCTATAGAGGGCCTCACCTGTCACATAATATGTCCAATGAAATCCTCATATGTCTCATTTTATTTAAATTAAAGCGTCCCATACCACTTTGACCTATCATTTTTGGTATTTTATTCCAAGTGTCCCATACCACTTCAAATAATTAATTTATGTCTTTTATTGGAATTTTTCCATACAACATCAAATAATTAATTCCTTAATTTTTAAATTATCATAAGTGGTATAGTAATAATAAATTTATTTGGTTTTTTATATAAAATAATACGTTTTAAAACCCTTGTTACATGAATATAAACATTTAATTTATTAAAATACATGTTTTGAATTCAAGATAGATATCAATCATATTAAAACCATGCACTGATAAGTATAAGTTTCAAACAGGTTAATCATAAACAAATAGTGTTTATTTTTCTAGTTTCATATTATGTTAAAACAAAACATTGTCTAATATATAACCTTCATATGGATGAATAAAAAATTAAACACACTTTATTAAAAGAATAAGTGCATGCTTTTGCACCTAAATAAAAAAGAGATAATACTCAAATTAAAAATCAGTATATATGTAAACCTAATTACTGTCTTCTTTTAGAATTTGTATGCAGACAATAAAAAAATAAGGTTCTGTTATTGGTTACCAATATAAAATTGTATTGTGTTTGTTATATAAAAATAATCACCATGTTAATAATATTTTAACTTCCTAAATAAATCATTCCATTTATATACATATTTTTTGTTCATATACATATTTTCATGTGGGTTTGAGAATTATATAAAACTATATATATATACATAAAGTGCATACATGGAATTTTCATAACAAAAGACAAGGCTTAATAAATCTTTATAAATATTATGAACTTCTAGAAAATAATTAACTAAATAAATTCAGTGTTATGAAAACCTAATTTGGATTATAATAAAATCCTATATGTATATATATAGAAAATCGTATATACAGATATATGTTTATATGATCCAATTAAACAAAATAAGATTCTTACTTGATTTACTTATATTTATGAACATAATTAAAAAATTATGGTTCATTATTATATTATCATAAAATTAGTTTAGTATTGTTTTATAAATAAGAATATATACATATATTAGTGTATGTAGGTTTAATTGAATCAAAACCAAACTAAGCAAGAGCCCTTAAACAATTTATACGCATCACATAAATAATTTAAATTCATTGAAATATCATTTTGAAAACAAAAAGTAGTTTGGGATTGAATGTTATACATATATATATTTGTAATACACATAGTATAATAATGGGTTTTTTCTAAAGAAAACGATTGAAAATAACACCTTAAATGACTTCATGAATGAGGTCTAGTCGAGCAGTGGTCACTGGAGGTTAGGGAGGAAGAAAACCCACAGGGTTATTAGTGAAAAGTGAAATTATATAAACTTTATGTATATATTTTTATATATACCATATATTAAACATGAAATTATAAACAAAGACTCGAGAGGAGACTTAAGTAGGAGCGAACAATCATTCCAATCAACGTAAAAAAAAACAATGGTTGTTGATATTGTGTATAAATATAAATACATATAAGACATTGGAAACTCACATATGACCTAATGTATAAGTATTAATACAAAATAGTGTATGTTAGGCCTGTGGAAAAGAAGATAACAGGGGACTAAAAATAGATAAAAGAGTTTTCATAGGTTAAGGAGGAGAAAGAGTGATGAAAGAGAGGGAAACTGGTGCAACACGAGGAAGAATAATAATAAACCAAGAATGTAAATTGTTCAGATGACAACAATCATCATAGTAAGATCAGACGACTGTTTTAGGTTCCAAAGTTTTAATAATGGTGGGATAGTGTAGATTACATCCCAGATCTGATCGAATGTGTTTGGTGAAACACATGATTTAAAATTATATGAGGTGTTGAGATTATATTAGAGGTATAATAGATGGCTTGGATCAGGTCCAATTAAAATGGCCGCATCCCACATCGAAACCGCATAGGTTTTTGGGATACCATTAAAATACTTAGTGCCCCATCCCAAAAGAAAATAACTATATTCCCCCTCCTTGGTACCGCCCTTTATCAGTTCATTCTTACAGATGCACCCTGAACCCACCCCACCTTCCTTGTGCCTCCCCACACAGTAGCGCTGCAGTAGTCCATATTACTCCTATGGGAGCACATTCTTAGGCATGCGAGCTACCATCCCCTCCGCTGTGCTGTCTGGCTTGATAGGGAGAGCCTCATCCACCCACAGAGGTTCCCACCAGCCTTAATGACTTGGCCTTCAAGGTTATCCTAATCCAGGGCCCACAATAATTTTTTCAAAAAATTTAATTTTTTATTTATTAATAAAAATAAAATATATATTATAAAATTATTTTTTTATAAAATAATTATTTCTTATGAATAAAAATAATATTATTTTTTTATTCTTAAAATCATAAGTCCATATTTTAAAATTAATTATTCTTAATGATTTAAATTATTTAGTGTTTTGAAATATTATGTTTAAAAATAAAATTTTCTAAAAGATTTCTATATACATAGAACATCATGATTACTATATTTTTTTTAAAATAAAAATACTTATAATATCTTTAATTAAAACTAGGTTATTATTTATTTGGGGCTATAACATTAAAATATTTAAAGGTTTTGAAAACCTATGAATCATATATATTTATTTAGAAAATAATTGGTTACATTTCATTTTTATCAAAAACTAAATAAGTATAGACTTTTAATACCTAGAGAGGAACTCTTTAAAAATTTCACATTTACCTGAAAACTTATATATTTATTAACTAAAATATTATTTTAAAACATTTAAAACCCCTAATTTTCATAAGGTACATAAAATTATTAAGATACTCTAAATACTTAGAATTTTTAATACACTTATATATTTGTAACACTTAGAATAATCAAAAACATAATACTTAGTATACTTATAATAATCACCATACATATAGTATTTAATAGTTATAAAACATTATAACCATTATAAAAACCAATAGTCAGTTAAGGACTACAATGGATACTAACGAACACAAAGGTCTTATCAATAGGTGTTTAGATCATTCCAAATTTCACAAAAAAACATGATGAAGATAGTGATATACATCCCCTTCATGATGAATACGGTTTCCATTATTCTTTAAATACTACTTTTCATTGTAACGGAGCTGAAGGGCTTTTACCATTTTCATGGTCTGTTTGTTGTATTTGGTTGTGTTCCAAAAATTATGTTTGGTCTCATAATAATATTTCTATGTTATTGAGGTTATTTTGATCTTTTGAAAAAATAATGTTTCAGTATTCTAATTGAATTAAACATGTGTTTATTTTTATTCTACAAGTGTTTTATTATATAAAGAACAATTATTAAACAAAACATAATAATAATAATACCAATAAGTATCAAAATATTGTTACAAATTAATTATGTTCTGAGAATTACATTATCCCACCCCCATAAAATAATTGAACCCTCACAATTATACCTTAATCTTAAGCTTCCCAGCACCAACCCATAGATATCACCCCTAATGCCCCTAAAAATTACTTTTTTATCCTTATTAGATAAAAAAATTAATGAAAAAATAATTTATTTATTCCTTCACTAGGTCCACCACCATCGGAGACATTCCTAGTAGGTTATTCCATTTATATTGATCCCCAAAATAGTTTTAAACTCCTCAATTTCATTCGCCTAGAAACACCTCTCACTACTACAATGAAACTCATGAGAGAAAACATTGGTCCTAGAGATGGTATCACAAGTGGTGTAGAGTTCAGAGATATCAGGTTGAACATGGTTTTAGTAGACCAGTTAGACAACTTGGTTTTTTAAAAACCAGATATTATAAAGCCTCCCATACCTACTGAAACTCAGAACATGGAACAGATAAGCTGCGCGAGGTTTCTCTCGCCTCTATATCTTCTTAAAACATATCAAGGGCTATATAAGACTCTGATTTAGTGAAAAATAGGAAGATGACTTCACAGTACATTATTTTATGTACATAGAAATCAAGTTGCGCTTATGACCTGAGCTAGTATATGTGATTCGGTCCATGATAAATCTGAATTATATTTGGGTTTTTAGACACATGATAGAGGAATTTTAAAGGTAGTCGCAGGTTCAAAATAGTAGGTATGTCTCTAATGATGACTTGACGATTATGTTTTCTTATAATTCATAAAGGATAGACAAAATTTTTGTTGTATAACCTTCGCATGCCATCTGAAAATTTTCAGAAAACGTTTTACTCAATGAGAAAAATATATTTTTATTATGTTCAAATTTTCCATAATTTTATCAACCGATCCTCTTATACCAATTGTGATGACCCCGATCTCAGAATCACAGAGTCAGTTCTTGAAACATGGTGTGTATTTTTTTTAATAAAAACATTCATATAATAAATAAACATCTCATTGCATCATAGAGAATATTTTCAATTTAGGTTCTGGAAAATAGATATAGCTCATACAATTCTTCAAAAACATGAAAATGATAAACTTCATATTTCTGCTATCACATAGTAGTAAAAAAATCATGACAAATATACTAACCCTGTAAAAAAAAATTGAAACCCTAGGGTGATCTTTTAAAACTCTCAGTAAGCGGTTTAAAAACAAATTAATGAAATTTATTTCAAAAAAATCCTTTTAAAATAATTACCTATCATTTTATTAAATGGTAATCACCATTTCCAAAAGCACATCATCAACATTTTTCAAAGTTTACTTGAAAAAATTTATATGGAAAACCATAACACATGAATTTATAAAATTATTAAAATGATGTAGATAAGTAAGATATTAGAGTAAACATACATGTACAGTGATTGACGGAATGCTGCATAATCCAGAAATTGATCAAACTAACCATAGGGTGACATGCATGTATGTTGACACATAAATTAACACTTTCTTATATTTTTGTAATTAAAAATATCATGATTCACTTACCACGTAAATTTAAATTTATGAATTGACATATGCAATGTAAACTTCTGTAACAAAATACAGATATTATCAACTTTCAAAATGCATACATCATTATAGAAAAATCATTTATCACCATTATAAAATATAATTAACCAATGGATATTATTTTAGTTGAACAATCACATGGTTAGTTAATTATTAATAACACATTATGATTTTTCATAATTCTAGAAAATCATAACGTTCTATCAAGGCCTTATGCTAAGACCATACATAATCTTTTTTTGTGGCCTCATGTCATGACTTGGTTTGTCTCATGAGACCATCTGATGCATCGAGAGGCTATATAGGGCCTTACCCATCACTTAATACATCCAATGCATTATTAATATGCCTAATTTTCTTTAAATAAATGTCTCACATACAACTTCAACCTATCAGTTTACATATTATATCTGTAGTTTCCCATACAACTTCAAATAATTAATTTATGTATTTCATTTATAGTGTACCATACCACTTCAAAAAATTAATTCCGAAATCATTATGTTATCATAAGTGATATATTAATAATAAATTTATTATGTTTGTTACAAAAAAAAATAATTCTTAGAACCCTTTTCCCCTGAAAATAAACATTAAATGCATTAAAATACTTGTTTTGAATTCAATATAGATATAAATCGTGTTAAAACCATTCCCTAATAAGTATAATTTTCAAACATGTTAACCATAAACTAATGGTGTTTATTTTGATGGTTTCATATTATATGAAAACATAACATTTTCTAATTTATAACCTTCATATTGATGTATAAACAATTAAATACACTTTACTGAAGGAGTATGTTCATGTATATACATATGTATAAACAAGAGATACTACACAAAATAAAAATCAGGATGAATGTAATGTTAATTGCTGTCTTCTACAATAATTTTTAGGAACACAATAAAAAACAGTGTTTTTTAATTGTTTTACCATATAAAACTGTATTGAGTGTGTTATATTAAAATAATTACCAGGTTAATGCTATTATAACATCATGAATAACCCAAGACACACATATATGTATTTGGGGTTCTTATGCATATTTTTTGTGGTTTTGAAAATTTTATAAAACCATATATATACACAAAGTGCACATATGGAATTTGTACAACAAAAAAAAACATAGTAAATATTTATTATTATTATACACATCTAGAAAATAATTAAATCACTAAAATCAATGTTATGAAAACAAAATTCCGATTATAATTAAAACCTATATGTATATATACATACAGCCATATATACAAATAAATTTTTATATGGACCAATTAAATAAAATATAATTCTTACTTGATCTACTTGCATTTATGAACATCATTTAAAAATAAATTTTCATTATTTTTAAAATCATAAAATCAGTTTAGGTCTATTTTATAAATAAACATATAAACATATATAAACATATATGGGTTTACATGAATAAAAACCAAACTAACAAAGAACCCTTACAAATTTTATACATATCATATACATAATTTAAATTCTATAAATCATCATTTAGAAAACCAATATTAGTTTGTGATTTAATGTTATAAAAAACTATATATATACAAAACCATAATACACATAGTATAAATTAGAGTTTTATATAAAAAATGAAGAAAAATATTCCATTACATGACATAAATAATGAGGTGGACTCAATCAGGAGTGACTAGAGGTTTCTGAGGAATAAAACTATAAGGTTATGGGTGCAAAGTGAGTTTATATAAACAATATATATATTATTATATACATCATTGATTAAACAAAAAATTACAAACAAATAATAAATAGGATACCCAAGTAGGAGAAATATATAATTCCAATCAATGAAAACATAAAAAATGGTCATTAATAATGTGTGTGTATATATATATACATATAAAACATGGGAAACACTCATATGGCCTAAGGGGTTGGTTTCAAAAAATATTGTACGTGTTGGGCCTATGGAAACGATGAGAGGAGGGGGACACATATGGAAAAATGAGAATTCATGAGTTAATAAAGAGGAATAATGGTAAAAGGTAGGGATAGTGGTGCGGTGATATAATGAAGATGAAGAAACATGGAATGTGAAAATAATTGATGGCCACGATTATCTGAGTGAGATCGGATGACTGTTATAGGTTCCATGGTTTTAAAACAGATGGACAGAGGAGATTACATCACAGATCTGATTGAACGGTCTCAGTGAAATGTGGGATTTAAAACGAGATGAGAAACCAAGATTAGATCGGATAGAAAATTGACATCCTAGATCACGTGCATTTAAAATGATTGTATCCTACCTCCAAACCATAGAGGTTTTAGGACTCTCTTAAAATACTAAGCTCCCCATCCCAAAATCAATTAACTCTTTTCCCCCTCCTGGAACTTCCTCATACTAGTTCCTTCATGCGGGTATTCATTGTTCCCACCCCTACCACCATACTGCTTCGCATGGTGGCACTGCTCGGGTCCTTCCCGCTCCTGTGGGTGTGCTCACTTAGGTGTGCGAGCTGCCTACCCCCGACTGTGTTGGCTAGCTTGCTAGGGAGAGGCTCGGCCACCCACAGAGGTTCCCACTGGCCATGAGGACAAGGCCATCAATGTTGTCCTCGACCATGACCCTCAAATTTTTTTATCAAAAATTTAATAATTTATTTAACAATAAAAAAAAGAATATTATAAAAGTAATGAGTCATAAAATAATTTTTTCTTATTAATTAACATAATATAATTTTTTTTATTTGTAAAATCATAACTTCATATTCTAAATATGATTATTCATTATGTTTTTATTTATTTTGAGTTTTAAAATATTATATTTAAAAATAAAATTTCATAAAACATGTCCTTATACTTAGAACATCTTGATTACAATATTTTTTTAAGAAAAATACAAATACAAAATATATTATTAATTAAAACTATGTTATTTTTTAACTGGGGTTATAACACTAAAATATTTCATGTATTCTAAAACATGTAAAACATATATATTTCTTCAGAAAATAAATTGTTACATTTCATTATTTATCAAAAGATAAATAAGTAAACACATTTTTTATATAAATATGTATTCTTTAAAAACATCACATTTACCGGAAAACATATATTTATTAACTAAAATATGATTTTCACAAATTTCAAAAATTTCGAGTTCTGAAGGAACTTAAAATGACTATGATAATCTAAATACATATAATATTTAAAATTCTTATATATTTAGAAAACATAAAATAATAAAAATATTAATACATACTAAACTTAAAATAATCCCCATACTTAAAATATTTAATAGTTATACAACATTATGACCATTATAAAAACTAATGGTCACCAACGGAACACAACTACTACTAACAGTCAAAAAGGCATTATAAATAGGTGTTTAGGGTATTAAAAATTT
This sequence comes from Viscum album, assembly GCA_963277665.1. Taxonomy (NCBI): domain Eukaryota; kingdom Viridiplantae; phylum Streptophyta; class Magnoliopsida; order Santalales; family Viscaceae; genus Viscum; species Viscum album. Next base: position 72,786,892 of record OY728166.1, on the reverse strand, counting down.
CAAAACCAACTCAGTTAATATGGTGCTCTACACCCCCTTGATGTCCAGTATGGTTGTCAATATTCATTCCATAATATTTTTCATTATGACATAACCAAATTAATTTAACTATTTTATTGGTCTGTGTGTTGTATTTGGTGGTCTCCTAATAATTCTAATTAGTCTCCTAGTAGTCATTCTAGGTAAGTGAGGTTCTTTTGTCCATTAGGAAATGTAAGGTTTTAGTATTATTATTGAATAAAACATGTCTTTATTTTTATTATGAAAGTTTTTTATTTTAGAGGTCACCGTTATTAAACAAAACATAATAATAATATCAATAATTATCAAAATATAATTACAAATTAAATATGTTTGGGGTGTTACAGTTAGGCACCTTCAATGATATAGATCTTGGGGAGGGTTAGTTTAAATGTATTTTGGTTGGGTGTTCAGGACATGTATTGGGAATTGTGCCTATGGGCCTTCGGGTCATGTCCTAGACCATATACCACATGGCCTACAGGTCATGTAAGGGTTCCCTCTCAACCTAGTTAAAAAGAATATTATGAAAAAATAAATAAATAATTATTTCGTTCATGAAATTTAGGCAAGAATGGATTTGAGTATTATGAGAGGCAAGATTATGCTACCTATTATCTTTATATGAGTGGTTATTATGTATATTCCTTATGTTTGATTTCCTTTTAATTGAACACATAACCATCAAGACCAGTATGTGCTTCCATGGGAAGCCTAGACAAAGAAGCCATGAAAAGGTGGAGAGCTAATTTCATGATAAAGAATGTGGGGAGGAGCAGGTCCATGTATAATCTGTATATTTCCTAAGACCTATGGGTCATGTAATATCTAAGTATACGAGCCTTTTAAGGGTTCCCATCATCCCTTGAAAGGGGGTTATCAAAAATTAATAAAAAAGAAGGCCTTCAGGCCATTCAGATTATTATGGGTGAGTGCAGATAGATATTCAATGAATTAGGTAAACATTTTCTCACATGAGATGCTATGTATGGGATTTTGGGAGTAAAAGTAATCGACTATGAGACTCTATCCACCATCTGATGTTGTATTTGAATTTAGGCTTGAATTATTCTTATGGAATGTTTTCTATTTCTACCAAATTTTCTATGTTTCTATGATCTTACGATGAACAATTTTTTATGTTTTGATTCTATGTGATTACTCATGAGCCTTATCTTTTTTGATATCATGTTATACCTTTGACTCACAAGTTATGTTTCCTTATCATTTTTATTCCCTTACATTTATTTTTATCTCACCACTTTATTTTATATATTCCCTAGGATATCCTATATAGTTTAGGATCATGAATTGATTTAGGATCTCATTTTAGATTCTATGTTTTAGTTTACTTTTGATGTATTATGAACCTAGTCTTCCAAAGACATTGGGAGTCATCATATTTTGATGTACTTATTTGAAATTTATGTTAAGATTAGTATAATAACATGTTTAAAAGGATTGAGATTCTATATTAAACCATGATTTTTAGATCTAGAGTATAATAAAAATGACGAACCCTTATTATTCCACATCTAAAAGGGTCCCAACTGATCCCATAGATAATGTACAAGGTAATATCGAGAGATTTATGATTGGAATACAAGGAGATAACCAAATGTATTCAATTTTGAAGACATCATGCCAAATATAGGAGAAAATCCCATGAATTTTTAGGTGTATAGAGTTTCTTGGAGAATCATTAGTTCTTGGCCATGGAATTCGTGAATAAAAGACATTGAAATGAACCATTGGGGGATTACCCCATGGTATTCACATTAATGAATTTTGTGACATCCATTGGGTTAGTTCTTGAAATTAAAAACTAGAATCATAGACTTTCCCATGTCATGCCTAAATTTTAAAACAAAACCATTCACAGTATAATAATCAGGATTAATATTATATTGCCACTTGGAAATAAAAAGAAAATTCACCAAGGTAATACAAAATTATGGATCATGGATGTTTAGTTAAAACATACCCAATGAATTTGTTAGGTATAGAACCATTAGGTACATAATCCCATTCTCAATATATGATATTTCATTAGGGGAATAAAATTATACAAACACCATTTTATTATATTATATACTCAATGGTTCCTATTGAAATGATTCATAAATTATATGGTATTCTAGAAATTAAATCCAAGACATTGATGGTATAATTGATAAGTTTATGAAATGTAATTATATTAAGGCTTTTATTTAAATTAATCCAAAACTTTATGGGTGTCACACATGATTTCACTTGAAGTACTTATATAATTTGATAGTTAAATTAGTTAATTTATTATTATATGTCAAAAACGAAATGAACTAGGGCTATATAATTTTTTAGGACACCCTAAGTGCATAAATATGATTAAGTAACCAAGACATTCCCAGGGTCCATCTATATGTTCCATTATTTAAATATAATTTTATACACTCCTTAAGTGGTGGATTGATAAAAATTTATTTTACGGGTTTTAATAACTGGAAAACCAAAAAAAAACTCTTAGGGGGTTTTGATTACACCTTAGGTATGGTCTTCCGGGATGTCAAATACAAACACACCAAATGTGATGGTTCATTTCATAGTGGAAGAATAATGTAGGAATGTATTAATTTTAAATCCAAATACACTCTTTTTGGTGTTTTTGTTTTATTAATAGTTAGGTTTTCATGGGGGTTAAGATGAAATCACTATAAGTTTTAGTATGATTATAAGTTATTAACCTCTAACTATATAAGGGGAACTATACCACCGTTGGGTTAGGGTTTATCCAACAAATTAATGAAATTATGAATTTTAATAGAAAAATCAATTTTTTTATAGAATAATGACACAATATAAAAATGGAAATAATTTTTGTTAAAATAGTATAGACCACCTACCTTATGTTTAGGAATCATTATTCATCTTTTATCCACCAGTAGTTCACACAAGATTATAGAAAAAATGATAAAATAGAAAAATTTCCAAGAAAATAGGAACTAAACCACATAAATGGAATGGGGAAAAAATAGGGAAAAACTACGAAAGGAAGATAGTGGAGGCATATACATATCATGATATTTTATTTCAAGTGACGAAGAATGATTTGGCCATAAAATGGAGGAGATCTCCCAATGAGAAACGGTGCAGGGAGAGGCATTCATAGGGGGAGATACTGAGTTGAAGAGAGAGTAAAAAGTAGTAAAAACCAATTAATGGTTGATGGGGAAGCAATGATTTTTCCTCTTTTAATGAGGAACTTGTTTTTGTCAAATAGTTTTTCAAATCATTTACCAACTATGAAGACTCAATATCCAAAACACACCAAACTATGCATGGTTACAAAACATAGTCAAATTTTCGATTCAAAATTCTACATAGCCCTATTCAAATATTTTAAGAATGAAAGAGTTTTATGGTACTCCGTAAATTAATTAAATTAACTACCTATGTTAAAATAACATTCCACGCAGTTTCGGGGGCATGGTTTTCACAAACCATGCACTAATCATGTGCTTCAGGTTATTTCTTTGGAAATTGAGATTTTGAATCCTGAAGATCCTAAGGATTACTTATGTAATCAAAGAACCTATTTAGAATCAATGAATGAATAAAAACATCACATTAATGTTCCAAATTTCCAAAATTTCAATAGTATACCCAAAAAAACATTCATCCCAACCACCAAAAAAACATTCTAAATTTTCATGAAAACAAAGATCCCTTATGGAATATCTGGAATTACAAAATCCACAATATAGGATAGATATTCCATGAGCTACTACCATGAAAAAAACAGCATTTTAACCAAGAAAAATACAACAAATAAGTATTTACATAATCTTGAAATAACATCATGAGACTTGGATAAAAACTTGAACCCCACTCAGGATATAGAAAATTGAATTTCATGAATTCAAATTCAAATAAAACACCCATATATTACTAGTCTAAATGGACATAAAATTTACATACATAAGACATTACCTGGTGATCATCTTATAATATTCTATAATAATTGACAAACACAATTTTACAACACTAATTGATTACACTAGATCATTTAAAAAATAACTTTGATGATCGTTGAATTGTCACTAGAATACATGTAATGAAACCCCAACAAATGTTTCAACTTAATGACCTATCATAAATAAGATCATTCGTATATCAATACATGACTAAATTACATTATGAACACACAATTACAACCATTGATACATTACAAACTATCCACTAATGAGTCTTCACTGATAAATTCAATCATAGATTTCACCATCAATCAACATCAGACTTTAATGTTGCATTTACTAGGACAAACACAGATAATTCTTTCTAAATAGACCTATAAGAAACTATAGCCTTACTCCTAGAAATACCGGCATGAATGTGAGTAGGAACTTCCCACTGACACTACTTGAATGCCTGGATTAAGATAATGATACTCAATTAATTTTCCTGATCATGATGAAAATTACCTCGATGGAACCAACTGATCATCTACACACAATCACTTATTTCCACCCTAAAATTTAAACAACATTACATTTATGTAAGAACAACCATCCATTTTAATCATAGTGATACTATGAGTACTATAAAAACGCCATGGAAATACCTAAAGAAAATTCCACTATCTTAACATGCCCACAGTGGATCCCTACTATAGGACTTTCCACACCACCCGTCCACCAGAAATAGACTGATGGAAATCACAAAGTTATACACAACATCATTTCCATGGCCTAATTGTTTTATTTAAAGGACCTCTCACTCATTCTATCTCAAGATCTCCTTTAAAAATGGTTCCTCATTCAATATGTTTCCTCCATTTAAAACCCAACCATTGCCATACATTCAATCCCAACAATTCAAACATAAGGGTAAAACTATGAAACACACTCATTGTTCTTAAAATGGCATACACAAGTCGTTTTATCTTACCATGAGAAATTTATACGAAAACACAAATTAAAACACTTCAGGGATATCAATTTAAATGATATCCAACTAGAATGTCAATTCCTTATTTAAAAATTTAATCATGCCACCTTAAATCCCAGTGTTACCCCATGATTGTTAAAATATAATCACCAAATATCTATAATTGACTCATGGTGTACTGAAATAGTTTCATTAAACCAAAAATTTAATATATGATTTATATTTCAATCTCTATTATTCAATGAAAACATCATAGTTCAATGATTACTTACAAACCTTGAGGTTGAACATAATGTCATGGATCAAATCTAACCCAAAATTAAATATTAAATTCATCATCTTTCAATTATATAAAACTATAACCCACTAGAGCAATGTCTTTTGATATCCATCCTAACGATTCAAAAGTAGTCATTATAGAGCCCTGATCCTTCTCACATGATTTTTGGGCATCCCATAATTGATATGACTCTCCCCACCATAAGAGTGTACTAGTCATTGTTTTACTAAAAATATTAACCTATTTTTCATAGCACACACTCCATCCACAACTAAATATAGTTTTTGGATGTGGATAAATATGTTCATACCAAGGGACAATAAGAAACAACAGACTGAAACAAGCTACATCCTCACTCACATTGTATATTTTCACTCTGTGCATCCATTGGTGTACTCCCACACACCTATATTTACTCAAACCACATATAAGAAAACCTTGAATAGACCTATTCATATAAATATCCATTAAACTCTCAAGATCCATGATGATATGCGTCATTAGTGAATGACCCTTAACCAAGACTCTATGACATATTGACAATGTTATAACACCTGACCCATTTTTCAAGGTCATCCAGAGCATTGGGTTAACTCTATTTATCCATTAATAGATTTGGGAAATGCTTATTATGCCGAAACAATTAATGTCCAAGTCACTCTACCCCAGGGGTGACTCATGAACATAACCTTCAAGGACCCATTCCCCATTTCCAAAAATACTTTAACTAACACCCCTAAGGGTGTGAAACCATCTCATCACTCAATCCTCCTCATGATTTTAATGACTTCATCAAGACCATGCATATCTCATTTCACCATTTCTTAACTCAATTTTAACCATGTATAATAACACATACTCAATCGATATTATATAAATTCAACGAGTGCTTCAATTCCAATTGATTCACTAGCCCTAGGGTGTTACACATTCCCTTTATGCGATAGCCTATGCAAAAGATCAACCCAAGGATGGGTTATCCCACATGAAATTTAATATATATGATGAAATATTGAGTAATACATCACTAGATATTAGGGAAGATCATGATACTTACTATAAGTCTTTCCATTCCAATGGAATTTTAGTCCATTTTATACCCAAGGATCCATAATACTCACATTTCTCACAAGAGTCAACATACTACATGACCATCCACCTACATGAAGAATCCTTCTCAATATCGTAGCTATTCTAGGGCCCTAGAAAAAAGGAACAACACTTATTGTGCAAGAAAAATCAACTCAGGAATTTATCAATTCTTCTAATTCCCTAGGGTTATACCAAAACCTAGATAACCCCTCAATTTAGAAAATGGAATTGAATCGTAATATGGGGTCATTTCTAAATGGTCTCAAGGATTAATTTCTTTACAAGTAGGTCCAATAAAAGAAAAATCTCAAATGAGACTGATAGAAAATGATTACGTTATTTTCCAAGTTATTTTTAAATGATAAAATCAAACTAACACTTATATTAGGGTGTTTCACAAAAACCAATTAAGGGGTCATTTATTCCATTTCATCAGTTTAATCTTATTAAAAAATTGAGGTTTATTTCAATACTTAACATTAGAAAACCATTATTAATCAAACATGATTGTACTAAGACACGTATTAATCCATTAGTAATTTATTTATTTTAATAAGGTGGAATATACCATGATAACCCATGATAAGTAAAAAAAATTCATAATATCTATCTAGGAATAATTACACTAATAATCTATAGAGGAAGAATACTATTTATATTTTTTGTCACTTTAAACAACTGAATCCATTCATTATATATATATATATATATATATATAACTCATTGAGTTAAGTACCAATTAATATAAAGATAAATTCAACTTATGAGGGTCCGTTAATTCCAACTTGTGGTCATTAAAATGTGTATTTATTCCCAATTTATCATGGAATTGATCTATAAATTAAAATTGGTATCCAATTTACATGTGACCTTTTAATATGTATTTTATTAATGTTTATCGCACAATATTAGTTGGTTTATATCGTCGACCTAATATTCCATGATCGACCTGAGTGGGTTGATGTGAAAATATAAAGATTCCATTACAAGATTTTTATTCCCATCTTATAGAGTTATAAACCTGTATATGTTGAATTAACAGAACATTTAAATTGAATCCATTAATGAAAATTTGAATTTTTCACAAAATAAAAGTTATATTTACATTAACCTATATGTAGATTATTTAATATAAAAATACTATGAAGATCATCCTACAATGATGTCGTCATCAATATAGGGATTCATTTATGTGGGTATCCATTCCCAATTTATGGAGGAAACCACTTCCTAAGATATAATTGGAATCCCATTAATCTGACATCCATTAGAAATCTCTTAGATATTTAAAAGAATTCATTGGAAATTAAATGATCCCATTAAATATAATTCATTATATTTTTAATGTAATTTATTTCTTTAATTTTTTTCATGATGGTTAAATATAATTTTATCATCATGCTATGTAGGAAAACAATATTTATGTTGATGTATAAACTTTATTTGACCCACATTATACCATAGATAAAAAATTCCAATAATGACCCAAGCAATCAATATCAATAAACATGTATTGTATTCTAATATAATGGGTATCTTATATTCTAATTATGATACATGGAAAGATACCCTTATTCATTACCAGTTCATGAGTCGTTACCTCATTTATTATTAACCAATAGAATTACTAATATTAACTCTAGGTGAAATAAAACTAAAATATTATATAAGAAAACATGAGCATTAATCCGATACCTAGAAATGTGGTATTCCCCCATGTGTGGGTTTTCCCTTCCAACGAATGATATAATGTTCAAGTCCTCACACATTCCTAGTCTCTAGTCTAAAAACCCAAAAGATTAATATAAAATTAAAACCTCCTTTTTTATAACATGGTGACGTCTTGGGACGAGTTCACTCAAACGTATCCAAGATCGAAGGAGAGATAACCTTAAGAACACCTCCAATCATGCTAGAGATAGATAATTAGTAGTGTGGGTCAAATTATGGTATGGTGGGGAGACTATACACAATGAATCAATACTAAATAATTTGAAAACTTTCTATAATAAAAGGTAGTTAGGTAATGTTAAAAAATACAACACAACATGTTTTGAAAATGGCCAACCATACATTGTTTATAATGGTACATGTATAAGGGAGTGAAAAATGAAAACTGGTAATATGTACTACAGATCTAGATGGATAAAATGATAAATAAATAAAATACCAAACACTTTAATGAAGTATGAGTACATGATCAATCTATTTATACTACACCATTTCCAATTCCATGTTAAGAATTGAAAAACGTAACCATAGATAGTATTAACTTACAACCATGAGATATTCTTAGGAAACAAGTGGTGACCTAAATAGGGTGTGAAAAAAAGTTTTAGGTGGAAAGAAATGGGTTCTAATGCATTCCAATTCAGGAGTATAAAACATAACATTTCACATTATATAAATAAGGAATGAATCATGGTGGAGGTGTACCAGGGAATACTAACTTCTTTATGCTAGTCCAACTACATTGACAAATATGAATATTAGAGTAGTAATAGGGACAATGGATATAATCACATTCATTCAAGAAGATAACTAAAATTATCATAATAGAGAATACAAAAATATGTTCTTTAAATGAATCATATGACATGACCGTAGTAGATAATGAAAGAAAATTCGCTAAAGTGATCAACGTACTCTTACACAAACTTTTGACCCTACATGAGACTTATATGTCCCATAAGTATTCTCACATTTTGTTACTCAATAAAATACCATTTAATGATTATTTTCTCAATGAATTCCCACGTTATATCTTTTTGTGACTTGGATAGTTTGACTATCTTCTACCATTCCTGACTAGGTCTATAGAAAAAACCCATAGAAACCCTCATCCTCGAGGAATTAAGAGTTTATAAGGTATTAAATATATATGTAACCCATCAAAGTTACTCAATTTATTCTTGGGGACCAAAATCACTATTAAATACTGGAAATAACTAAGATAAAATTGGCTCCACTACACCGTCATATGTCAGGGATGAGTAATCAAATCAGATATCCACACTCTATATTTGGGATACCTATATTTATTCATAAATTTTATAGGATTAATACACCAAATATAAAACAATCCATAAAGATAAATCAACAAAAAATCACACTCAAATCATACAAAACACGAAATAAAATACAATAAAAAAATACATCCCTTAAAAATAATCAAATCAAAACAATTTTCAAAAATGTATTAATATAAATCAGAATTTAAAATGTTTTATTTATTCATTCACTTCAAAACTTAACAATTTGGATATTTTTTTGAAAAATTACCCAATAAAAAAATTAATAATACATATATTAATCCTTTAATACATTTATCAATATCCATGTAAATAATTCAATTTTAATTCTCATTTGAAAAATTCGTCATTTATTTAAAAACTAACATTTACTATTTAAATTTATAATCTCATTTCAAAATCCCATAAAAATAAAACTTAAAAATGAAAAAAACAAATTAAAATCATAATTAATTCATTTTAAATATAAATTTCATGAATCTAAGTGAATTTAAATACAAAATGAACTGAAAAATAAAAATACAATGTTGGAAAGAGGATGTGTAGTATATTGTCCACATATTGGGAAAACCATGCACACCTTGTGTAACAACTATTGGAAAGATAAGTATAACAATTCTCATGAGTTATACATGGTTAACTATATCAAGTGCAGTAACCATGTTCTATTGCTTCTTACTTCATTTTTAATCCCAAAACATATAAACCACTTGAATTACCCATAGGTTAGTGATACATACTAAAAAATATAATTAATATCAAAATACACTAATAAAAAAGATAGACCAACATTTAAGATTAAAACCCCCAGTCTCATTAAAACAAGAGGATAATAATGAGAAAGAGGAAGCCAAGATCTTCAAAAACCTTCCCCTTGATATCTAACAATCCTAACTGTAATACTAAAAAGTCAACCAAATAATTGAGGGTACTATGATTCCATTTTCATCAAGAACCACTCAGAGCTACCCTTGAATTGGGAAACTAATGTGGACCATGTGATAGCTTGAAGGGCGTTCCTAATCCCTGTAGCTCTGAATATAGTACTAGGGAATCAATGTATGAAGAATGTGGATAATCTCACCAAATAGGTTATAATTAAAACCTAGTAGAACCTTACTATAATTCCCAAATGAATTTTCCATAAATTAGATGACTATGTATATCCAAATTAAATGATACATAAGAATAATAAAATAACTAGTAATTTATACATTCATAAAGAAAATAGGAAAAAAATATGTGAGATAGTAGTGAAGATGAGACAATATCCATAATATTAAAGGGCCGACACGGTCAATATAATTATGAGACCAAAAAAACCCAAAATATGTTAAATTATTTCCATGAGACCTCAGGGTTACCATCCGTTGTACAAAACATCTCACTCTAAAGATATCCTAAAACTGAACATGGACCTATGAAAATATACACAGTTTGAAGACACTGAATTGTGTAAGTAGAGTGTATGCATAAAAACCTAGTAGGATACCTCCAAGAGTCTATTTTATTGAATTTCAAGAAAAAACATAAATTCTTGTTTTAATGAAATAATTACAAATAACGGTTCTGTTAGTTTCATAAATATGCCTCATAATCAAATTTAATTACCATTTTTTTCAAAATGTTACACACTTTAATAAGCATTAAAACGTCATTTTAGTAATCTATTTACAATCATTTCCTTGACATTTCAATTTCATAAAAATCAACATCAAAACCACACAAAAAATCCATTTTAATAAATTAAACTATTAAATGATGAATGTAAACCTTGGAAAAATCAAATTTTATAATAATAATAAAATTAAAAAGCAATAAAAATATTAAAGTTATAAAAAAATATCACATATATGTAGAACTGATTAAAAATTTCTCAAAAAATATTAATGTTTGACAATAATAAAAATGTGTATAGTGAAATAGAATCATATAAAATATATATCATTAAAAATATCAAATAATATTCTTATATAATCCTATATATACTTGAGGGGAACCCTATTTTAGCCTATAAATGAAGTTCCTACATTCTATTTTCTCGGATGCATTATCCTTACATCACTGATTCTACTCCCATAATGCTATAATGAATCCCTCACAAATGGGATCTAGTGAGTTTAATAATTAATAAATAGTAAATGTATGTAAATCCATCTTTAAAAATCTTTATATATCAAGGATAATAATGATATAATGTCAGTTAATAGTAATTATATATCAATAAAAAATGAAATTACATTTTCTCATCCAATTTCTTTGCAACCATGAATGAAAATACCCTATAGGTTATGTAGACCCTTAACAAAAGTAATACAATTTCCAGATCCCATATACAATGAAAAAATGGGGCATCCATTGAGGGTTAATATCTTTTTAGAAAAACATTTAGTATATTTCAAATAAAACTTTTATTAAAAAACTTATAATAACTTTTTGAAATTCATATGAAATTCCATTCCCAAAATCAATGTCCCTTGAAAATCCATTTTTAATGTTCTAAATGGGCCATAATGTTTCATTATTTAAAATTTCATCTGAAAAAAAAATTAGAATGATATTTGGAAAACTGTATTTCTCAATATGATTTATAATTGATAAAAAATTAATTCACAACACCCCACATATATTATACACACACAAAATGTATAAGGGAATAAATACTAAGAATCCATATTACCTTGTCACAAATTAAAGGAATAAAATTTTAAATAAAACACAATCAAATTCCATAGGGGGTGAAAACAAAATTCAAACATTATCTCATCCCTTTAATAAAAATTACATTGAAGTAAATATAAAAACAAACATCAATTAATTTACTAGTCATCTTATGAAATCTATTTTTACAATTTAACCCAGCTCAACCATTAAAATTTTCAATAGAAAAATAAAGGGTATATAATATTTATAAATATATTTATAAACTAATAATATTACTCTTAAACAATTATAATTTTCGGGGAAACATATTTTAGAAAGGGAAATAATTTATGAGTTGTCATTAAAAGAAAAATTTGTGGAAATGCATACCTAAATTGATGCGAAGTTGATTTACAAGACACAAATTTGGAAGAGAAACACCCAAGAAATTGTTGTCACACCATATTATCATGAATCTCTAGGAATTAAATAAAATACCCTACAGTGTCAAGTGTTATTGGACCATGGAAAATTCTATGGGTGTTTAAATGTTTCATTTAGGGGGAGGATGAATTTTAAAAAATGATTTGGAATTAAAATATGAGCATCAAAACACCTAAAAGTGTCATTTAATGATAGGATTTAAGGACTCAGTGGTTTCTTAAATGTACAGATTAGTTTTGTGTGTTCTAGACCCCAAAATATAACTCTTTGGGAGAAATAGATAGGGGAACATGGTTTCTTTGAAACCATGTGTCCATGAATGTTGTATCATATAGTCTGTTAAACTCTGAAATGTGGGAATCATGACCTTGTAGGAGGTACGCAATAAATTTCAGAGGTGGGAACATGGGCTGCACATTGTTTGTAAAACCAAGTTCGTAGACCACATAGTTATTTCAACGTAACAAACTTCACCATAATGTTAGTGATAAGTTTTTCCATATCATGAGGGAAAACCATATGCGGTGTAGCTCCTATGATGTGTGAGTTGCACGGTTGGTACCCAGTAATCCAAAACATGTAGCCTTATCATACACCTCATTAAAATGGGAACAATTATCTTCTCCCCTCCTCCACTTAACTGGGGGTTTCCCATTTTCCTCTTTCATTTTATCCTAGCATCCTTAGCAAGGGAATCCTGCTTTGACCTCTTCCCATGCAGTCATCACCCTCGTTTGAGCTCTTGATCAAATATTGTCACATGAATTGGAAGCATATCAATGATTCTATGAATCCTTAATAATTTCATAGATTATATAGTTGTTTTTAATACCAAATTCATGTAAACTAATTCCCAATGTATTCATGGTGTTCATCCATTCCTTGTATTTTTCTTATTCTTATTCAAATAAAAAACTGATGTTAGATGAGTGTATTATCCAAATAATAAAGTAGGTGGTGTATAGATTTTTTCCTTGAATATTTTACATTTTATAAAATACAACCTTATTTTGTATGAAATATTTTCTCTATGACACCCATAAATTGTGAAATTGTTTATGTTGGAACAAATTCCTTAAATTTAATAACCCTGAGGCCTATAATTGAACCATTATTGTGTTTTCACCTCACTCGAACCACACCCATTTTGGTGTTTCACATCTATTACAGGACCCTTAAACATTATATTAAGAATTAAAATCATTCCTTGAGAGTGTTAGCTTTGTTTCGTTCAAGGTAAATTGATAAATGAAATTAAATGAACTAAAAATGATAAAGATGATACACATAGCTTATGATAATTATTTATAATATTCTAATTCCATAATTCATAAAATAAAATATATAATTAGAATTGAGTGGGATGATCAAGGAAAGAACTTACAATTGTCTATAACATAGTTATTAAATGTTTTGCCTATCTGCATCACTTGTATGTGATGTGATGAAAATAATTAATTGAATTTTCTTGGTTGGGCCACATGTTCAATGGCTTGGACCTTCCCATAGAAATATAGACTTATTTATAAATGAAATAACCCGATTTATAATTGAATTATGGAATGAAATGCTCATGGACATGGATTTATTTATTAATTATAATTGAGTTGTGATGTAGAATGTTTTATCTCATAGACATTGTCATATTATCATAAGAATTATATACTACTTGATAGAGAATCATGTTTCCCATTAATTAACTCCATTGATGGGCTCATAGTATATTATTTCTTATTTATACCATGATTGATACAAGATTACTCATTATAGAATACCATTGATGGACTAATTGGTTCAATTAATTATTTCCACCTTTATTGATACTTGATTTTACTTTTTACAGATTTCAATGTACAAGATTATAGGGTAAATTATTTTCCTCGTGCTTTGATAGATATCTAGATTCCCATTTTATGGAACACCTAGAATCATATGGAAATATGAACTTTGTAGAAATACATGGGTTTAATCATTACAGAATGAAATGGATGGTCTTATGGAATAAATAAAATTATGATACACTTTGGTTGATACCATGGTTCCTCATTTTAGAACACCATAGATAGGCTCATAGGGAAAAAAATTATATCATACTTATGATATTATTACATGTAACTTGTAGTACCTTATTATGCTGATTGTTATACAAGGATTCCTTAGCTAATTACCATGGGTCCTTAACTAGATAATGGTATTATGATTAGGTGAATTTGAATAGATGAATTACTCTGTGGTTCTAGAGGCACACACTCATGGATTACTGAGCTTACAACCATGGGTTTTATGATAACACTATCACCATTAGTATTTCTCATGGATTCCATGAGCATACAGCCCGGGTCCTGGAAATTATTATATAAATATACATATATGCATATATTTGAGTACATATATGATTTATATATATATATAGAAAAACTTTTCTTAATTTATATATATACAAACTCATTCATTTTTAAAGATATTATAGCTTAGTGAAAAGATGTTATGGTTAGCCAGGTGTTCTTGAGGAATATGAACTGACTAATTTACATTTATTTAGTTACTGCCATATGTTTTATACTTGGAATTTATTGAAAATTATATTCATAGACTAGATAAAATTAGACAGAACCGGTGGTAAACTACTAAGTATATCTAACACCATTTTTATTGATGAAAAATCATTTTAGTAGCCAAATAGACTAAAAGGTTTTAGGTTTAGGTTCAGATATTATGCTTGTGCTGTTACATTTGTACATGGGATCTTAGTAGAACATGAATGAGCTAGATCTTAGGATTCTCATTGAGATAGCCTTTTAGACTTTTGTATTTTTAGCATTTATTCATTACATGTTGAATGATTTTTCCTGAATTTTATAGCATCACATGGACATGCAAGTTTGTGTATTTAACATTGGCTATTTTATGAGTTATTATTTTCATCATCTATTTCTTCATTATTAATTCTTACAATATTGATTGATTTATTATGTTATAATGTGGTTCTAGTCTAGTCATGAGTGTATAGTCTCCCCTATGTACTATAAATAGATCCTTAATAATAGTCAGTAGCCTTTGGCACATGGGGAGTCACACAAGAGGCTATATAGAGATATGTATTTCTATTTTTAGAGTAATTTCGGCTAGGAAGTTATAAAGTGGTATCATAGCCTTGATTATTATCTTACAATTTTGGATTCATAGATAGGAGACTAGGAATGTGTGGATGCATGTTAAATTAAAGTTCCCGCAAATGATTAACCAACACACAATAAAAATACCAAGGGGGTCATGTTAAAGCTGTAGTTAATGCTGTTAGTTAGTACAATTTATTTTTATTTCACATCATGTGATTGGTATACGTTCCACTACATTTGGATTTATGAATTTTATTGTATTTTACACTTGGAATGGTATATCAAGAGAGTATCTTAACAAGAATAATTATAAACAAATAATAATTCAGATGTCATGAACTTTCCATGCCATGTAGGATGCATTTCTTAATTTCCCGATGCATTTTAGATGTGCCTTGTGTGATTCAATAACATGCTTTCCTATATTACATGTTTATGTGATTATTTAGGATGATTTAATTTCACACCATTATTTTGTGACTTTATATTTGGGTTTCTTTCTTTTGTTCATCCTTTTTATGTAATTATTTTATATGATCATAAAATAATATTGGTTATTAAAGTATCAACATAAAAATGAATGATTTTTTTGTATATAGATTGATGGTGGAACCTTAACTAAAAAATCATGTCATGTTTGATCCATGGACCATTGGTTTCCAGGGATGAATCATTAATGATAAAAATTCAATTATTGATAATTGTATACTTTATAAAGTGCATGCGCCATTATAAATTAGATATTGGAATCCCGTATAATTGTACCATCATAAATTTTACTATTTATAATTTAAAAACCAAGGTAAATACATATTTATAGCTACATGAATCTGAATGTTGACATATAAATTCAAGTACATTTTTAACTATGAAATGTAAATTCATCAATATAAAACATGGTACTTATATATATTTATGTTGAAATGTATGTTTTATAGAAAATGGCTTCCTATTTAAAAGATTTATCCACTATTCATCGGAATGAAGACCCCTATAGATAAATTTCTAAATTAAAAACTAGATCCATATAGGTCAGTTGGGGAATTCTGATTATTAGATAGACCCTCTATGTGTGTAATTAAGTATTGGAATAATTACTGGCGTGGAAATTGGTTTCCTTTTTCTCTTATACATTACTAATTAATATCATGGGGGTACACTCATGTGAATTGATTATCTATTTAAATATTCTATAACATCTTATATGGTGTTAAAAATGGATGTAAGGTATAATATTACTTAAGTAATCCCTATTAAATTGATAAAAGACCCATTATCGTTTTTTAATCTCTATTATATGAGCCTATAGTTAATTAAAATGTCAATTTAAACCAAATTTGTGTTTTACTCTATAGCTTGGAATCAACATTTTCTTTAACTAAGACAAATTATGTGAGGTCAAACCAGCAAGCCTACTGACCTTTTTAGCATGACCTCATTATAAGGTCGATGCTTTATTTTTTAGTATGTAGCTATTCATCTAGAGGTACCACCCATATAACATGAATTATTTAATAATTCTTATGATGATTTATAAATATGAGGTACCATTTAGGTCATAATGACCCCATGCATGACTCTCAGTTTCCAAAATGACATTTGGGCAGGGAAGGTCGTCATGTGGTCAGTTGATCTTTTTTAATGGAATATGAATCATATAATGTTCTAGTTCAGTAGGTTAGACATGACTAGGGCTCGACTATTTAATTTTTTGGTCATGTGACAATTTTTATTTATTAATGGATGAATTGATTGATCATCATATGGATTAATATTCATATGGAATATAATGGCTCTGGGCTATATCTTTCATACTGACTATTGTATACTAGGACTCATAGGGCTAAAAGGATTATTGATATTATCGAAAGAAATGATATTATGTTTATGGGATCTGGGGGCTGTATACATTGATTCACATAGTACCCATAAATTGATAAAATGGTACAATGATCCATTTTATTTTTGAGGAAATAATTATTCCTTGAATGACTACGTTTTGATCATGGTTCTTTTTGTTAGAGTAATTAGGGTGTTAAAGGAAAATAGAATCATCCCGATGAATTGGATAATATTATTAAAGGATCAGACAGTGAGACACATCAATCAGTTTTGTTTTAGATTTCATGCATCTTGATATTGTTGTACGTTAGTGTGGATTAGAAGAGTATCATACAAATATCTAAAGTGAATCTGATCTATTTTTCATGTAAAAATAGATTTATTATCCATTATCTTATTTGGTACTTGATAAATTAATTTTGGACATTTCCAGAATGAGTGGTCAGGGTTCGATGGATCATGTGTCATTCGATAAGTATCTTTATGTAGAAAATGATGACTAAGACACTCTTAAGGTGTGGATGATCAAATCGAATGTGGTTTATCATGCCCATCCATATAGATGGAGAACAACAAAAAATATAATTTGAGAGTGTTCACCATTGTTTCTAAAATCATGTGAAGCTAGAAGTTGGGTTATGTAGTCCTTGATATGATGATAGAGATAAAAGCATTATTATTCATTTTGATGGATTATGAGTACTAGATTCAAACTTGGGGTGTGTGAGCAACCCGAATGGTTGAAATTCTTTTAGTTACATATTAGTGCCTATATAGAAACAAGATGGTGAAATATTTAGCTGTGTGAACAAGACATCAAGAAAAAATTAGTCAGGGATGGAATTTGATGGTGATTAATGAATAATAATATTATTCCTTGGGTAGTAAAGGCTTCATGGTAGAGTAGTGATGATTCATCTACGAACAAAATTAATATCATTAAAATGGGTTTTCCTATGGTGGTTTGAATGTTTATCACTATGTGTAGTAAAATAACATTGGTTTGTAGCCAAGAACGACAATTCATATTGGATATAAAGTGATTGTATAGGGTTTAATTAGAAACTATTGATAAGATCATTGTGGTATTTTTATTTATTGATGATCATTAACCTCATATAGACATTGTCAAGGGTGTATTTATAGAGTGAAAGTTATATTCCTAGCAAAAAGAAATAAATTAAAATGCCATTATATCTTGATAAATATACTCTTTGGTAGTTGTTCTCTAGAAAAATTGAAACTTTTAGAGGCATGTACGGTCATGAGTGAAACTAAGATTACCTTTTAGGATGGCCTTGCATTGGATACTAGATGCCTAATTTCTATTTTACATTATATCCTAGTGAAACAATTCCATTAGTATCAGTCCTTGTTATTGATATGTGGACATCCCAGCTTTGTACTGATGCCTTAGCTGTAAACTCTAGAGTATTGAATACCTTATATGAGATACATGGATAGTAGTAAATTGATTTCAAGATACCCAAGATATGCAGACATTCTTAGATCATATGATATGATTTTGACTATCCTAGGGTGATAGATTAAATATGAATTTATGTTCATATAGTGGGTCAATGAACAAAATGAATGTTTTTTTGTTAGAGACATCACTGAAATATTGTTATGTGAATCAGTGAGAATGATTGAAGTAAAATTGTTGTTCCACTAAATAAGGAAACCAAAATCATGTTTTAAGATGTTTTATCTGTTGAATCCAATCATTTTTTGAAATTATCCTTCTCTAGTATCTTCATATGCTATACCTTTATTATTTTCTTGTAGTTGGTGAAAACTAAATAAAGAATTTCATCCAAAGTAGAAAAGTTCATTAATTTTTTTTTCATGTATTTATTTAAAAAAAATTGGTTTGATCGGGATAAATATGTTCAATTATTAATTTATTTCATGATAAGTTAGGAAATTCACTAAAGTATATTGTTAGAACACTATGGGAATGCTTAAATAGGAAACTGCTATAGTGGGAGAACTATAACTCATAATTATCCATTAAAATTTATAACTTATGGTGGGAAGTACCGTAAGGTGTTTGATGAAGTATATAATAATGAAATCATGTCTTTTTTAAACTGGTTCATGTTAATATTGTATCAGTGTCTAGTTTCAAATATGAGAATTTTTTCAAGATTCAATAGATTATATACTTTAGACTTTACATAACCAATAAAAATGTGGTCTGAATTTGGAAATTAAACAAGACCATTTGAGTGAGACATTAGGACAAGATTTGGTTATGATTTTTTTTCTTTTTTCCCCAAGGATTCTGAGGGATGAGAGGTTCTAAGGTGGGTAAATTATAGCATCCTATGTTTTTGGACCACTATAAATTCAATGGGAGTTTGAACATTTCATTTTCTGAATGGGAAATATTTTAAACAATGATTTGGAAGTAAATAAAATAAATGGAACATTTAAAACTTCTTTTTTAGATTGATTTTAAGTATTGAGAGGTGTTTCGACAGTTCAGATAAATAGCAGGTGCGTTAGGCCTTGAAAATGACTTTTTTTGGGATAAAAAAACAAGGGAACAGGATTTTCTAGAAACAATTGGGCCTTTAGGGGAAACCATGCTGTCTTAAAGGGGGTGTATGATGGTTTCCTAAACCATGAAAGGTGTGAAGTACGACCATGTGGGAGGGTTGTAATAAATTAATTTGGTGTGAACATGGGATTTGCATAGAGTGGAAAACCATGTTCCCAGACTACATGGTTAGATCCACCAAACTAGTAGAACTAAAGAGTTTTCACATGGTTATTTATAAGACTATAGGAAAACTATGTGGGGGGGTATGTCTCTTAGGTAGTGTGAGCTATATGGTTGGTACATGGTTATCCAAACCGTTGTACATAATTTTGTACCTTAATAAAATGGGTAAAATTACCATTTTCCTGTTCTACTGTTAAATGGGGTTTTCCCATTTCCTCCTGCATTTTTTCGTAGCAATATCTATGCACTAATCCTCCTTCCTCATCATCCCATAAAGATATATCCCTCATTTGGGAACCAAATAAAACACTACTAGATGCATTGGAATCATTCTGATGATTCTATGACCCTAACATCCTCCCTTATTAGTTTCTATATAAATTTCTAATTCTATCTACATGTGTCCTAATTCATTCTATTTTCATTGGGTTCATTTATTTCATTTCTTTCTATCATTTTGTAATGAATCCTAGCATGTTTTTTGATGATTGGACCATCCTTTTCATGTTGTGGTTGGTCTATAGATTTCCCTGTAAAGTATTTCAATTATTTAAAATGCATCATTGTGATTTATGCCATATTTTTCATGAATCACCTATAAAATTGGAAATTTATTATTTAGTAACTAATTAATTAAAATTAACAATCATTTTTATTTTAATTGAACTATTATAGTATGTTCAACTCACACGATCTACCTTCTTTAGGGTGTGTCACTTATATTTCACTACCCGTAATCTTTATATTTAGAATTAAAATATCAACTTCGATCATGTTAGAATTATTTACATCAATACAAAAGGTAAAATTAAATTAAATTAATTATACATAGTGTGTATGGCGCACCAAACATATGTCAATTGTTTATAATATACTAGAGACATCCTTTATAAAAAAATATTGGCTAATTAGAATTAAGTATGATACTCAATGAATGGCCATACCCTTGGCTATAACCGAGTTATTAAATGGTGTATTTTATTCCATTACTTGTAATTAAAGTGATAAATATAATTAATTTAATTTTCATGGTTGGGAAAAATGATGATTGGCAGGGACCTTCCCATAGACTTCAAAATTTTCATATAAATGAAATGACCCAATTATTAATTGGGTTATGGCCTGAAATGCATATAGACATGGAATTCCTTTATAGTTACAAATGAGTTGTCAAATTACATGATTAATCTCATTGAAATTGTTATATAATCAAATAAATTATTCATTCATTGATCCAAAATCTTGTTCCTAATTATAGAATTCCTTGGCCAGGCTCAGAGAGTACTAGAGATTATTTTTACCATTAGCGATATTAATATCCTAATTACAGAATAACATGGAATATCATAGAATAACCTTGTAAATTATTTTATTTTATTCTTTAATTGATTTGGGATACCTTGGATCTGGTTTAGGTTGAGTCAATGTTAGGAATTTTGAGTTTTTTTAAGAAAAATAGAAATTTTAGGCTTCATAGAAGATGGAATAAGATGAGATGAAACTATGCACCCTCTACAAAAAAAATTTCAAGCTCATGGTATGGGGTTTGGGGAATTGTAAATAGTCATGGAATGGTTGGGGAATCCCATAATCAAACATGAGTTATAGATTTGGAGTTGGGAAGCGACATTTGGTATGGGTGGTACATGGTTTGGGAAATCATGTGGCCATCCCCTGGGAGGTGCAAACATATCTAGTAGGCTAAGAACGGTTGACACCTGGTATGGAAAAACATACATTCAAACCATTTGAGTTTCCCATAACATTAATATTTTTAAATTTCCGATTTTAATATTTGTTTTTTAGACCCCATTTCCAAATTTTCTTCCCCCTATTCAACTTATGTGCACTATAGGGGCCTCTAAGATCCTCCTCACATAATCTCCGTCCTCCATTGAAACTTTTATAAGGTCCTAAGGTGAGTTTATTTGAGTTTTTGGTTGATTTAATCTTCTCTGATTTCTTATCTCTTGATTTATTGGTTTCTCTAGGAGGGGTTTCTATATAGTACAAATGCAAAGGGTTTGGGATGATGTTTCATTCTATTTATCTAATACTAGGATGTAAGTATTGTCTCTTAGGAATGTTTCTTACTTCTACAAAAGTTTATTTGCATTCACATATCTTTTAGGGTGAGTTTCCATCCATTACATATTCTATCATTCCATTGATGCCTTAAATTTCCTAGAATGATTTTAAAATGTTATAATATTTCTTGCGATATGCCCACATGATTTTATGGTGTTTTCCTGATGTAATATGTGTGAAAAATGGTTTAAAAAATGTTCTCTTTTATTATACCTATGTTAATCAAATTATACGTGTTTCATAAAATACCAATTGAGTTATTAACATGAAATTGGTTTGGTGTTTCCACTTGGTTATATTTTTATAATGTTGAAGGATTGTGAATTGGGTTTTAATTTTGAAATTGGTGTATTTTATAGTGTGATTCTTGTGTGTGTCTTATTTTTTAAATTTAAAATTATGTGATTCCTCTTTAAAATGGTTTTTTAAAAGTTATTTTTTGTGAATATGAAATAGAATATGGTTTTCTAAAAGGAATTTAGTATGCTACAAGTATGACTCCTTATTGTACATTTATAAATTTGTTCAATGGTTTATGTGAAAGGTACAAATATTTTTTTAAAATGTTTTTGTTGTAAAAAAGCAATGAAATTTAGTTTTAAATAGAAATTTGGTTCTTTGGAACATGATCTTTTTTGTTGTACACATAAAATATGTTTCCAAATTGAAACGGTGAGGTGAAGTGTGCTTTGAAATGGATTTGTTGTGTGTGTGAACATGAAAAGGGGATTTTATAATAGAAATTGATGCATTTTTGTGTGCTCCTTTTTTATTGTTTTCCAAATTGGTTTTATTAGTAGTGAAAGTGGCATAGAGGGTTGTTTGGAACATCTTATGTTGTTTTATGATAAAAAATTGGTTTAGAAAAAGGTTTCAGATTTGAAACGTAAAGTCCCATTTCACATCATGCTTGTGAGAGTCATATTTTCTTATTGATTTTGGTAATGGTTTGGAAATAGCTGTGTAAATTTATTTTTTTGGAAATGTAGAAGGCCTAGTTGGAACCTTTGGATCTATTATGAATTTTATTTGGAAATTATGTTATGTGTGGGATAATGGAATTTTTTCATGTTTTGGAAAGTGAATTGAAATCCCAGGTAGTGTGAGGCTTGTTTGGTATTTAACAATGACTATGAAGAAAATGGATTTACTTGTGAGTTGTGATACATGGAATATATTTTGAGACCACTAAATTTTTTGTGAGATCCTCTATAGTGGATCATTCATGGAAAAAATGTTAATATTGTGTCCACTAGAACAGTGGATGAGATACTATCCAATGGATCGTTTATGAGATCTCCATTGCTTGTGGTTTCTATAGAAAGTTTTTCTATGTTTTATTTTTTTATTATCAATGGATTCTAGGACATCATCTAGAGGGTTGAGTTATGGTTTCTTGTTAACCATGGTCTGATGGGTTGGTACCCCTAGAATTGATAGGTCTAGGTGGGATGCAAAACTAGATTATATATCTTAGAATGGACAATTGGTTAAATACTATATATATAAACCATTATCTATTAGATGAGTCCAATATTAATATGTTCAGGGATATCTCTAGAGATTTGTAGAAAATAACCATGATTTACTATATGTATGATATGTTCAATTTTGTTTCATGTTGGTTATTAGCCCTAATAGTTTGTACATACTTGTTTCTTAGATTTTTTCTTATTTAATGGCTCTTTTTACACCATATTATATTGTTTTTATTGATCATGGTGGGTTTATCTAGAATTTATAAATTAAAAAAAATTTGAAATAAAATTTTCATGTGTTGTTTTGAAAACGGTGACTTGTGGAATTCTGGGATTTTCTAGTTATGACTTATTATTTGGATTACCTTATTGTTATTAATGTCTAGTTGAGTTTTCTATTTTTTTGGGTAGTTGGGTTTTTTGGTTTTGAATTGGATTGTTTTAGAATTGGAATCATTTCTCCAAAAAAATAAACATTCATGTGTATGTTTTTTTCATAAAAAGGATGTTTTTATAAAGCATAGTTTTTTTATTAAATTTTTTTAAAAAAATCATATTTTTAATAATTTAATTCAAAATAGTTTTTAGACAGTTTTGGGGAATAATATACATGGACTATGTGATGATTATCTACTGATTTATTTAAGATCAGGCTCCACCTTTCATGCTCAACATTTGTAGACCAAAGATATTTTACAAATAAAGGTTTCTTGTTTGGTTTCTATTTGAGTATGTTTGTTTTATGTATGGGGGTTGACCAAATGGTCACATTGAGATCATGTAGGCATTTTCCAATTTTATATTGTATTCAATTTTATTTTTTAAAAATTTGTTATATTCAAATCCATTTAATACTTATTGATATTCTATAATTGTTAGTTATATTAAATGTTCGGTTTTGGCTATTTGAACCATATTATTCATTGGGATAAATAATTCCCATTGGTTTATTTTTATTCCTAACAGTAGTTTACAACTTGTGGGGATCTGGAATGCACTATGGGTAATTTCTCATACCGGGTTAGGTGTCAGGTCAAATGTTATCTCAGCTTGGTTCGTGTCAAATTGGTATCAATGAAGAATCTCAGTATTTGGTGTGTCAGGTAATTTTTATATTAAGACTATTGAGATATGAGTTGTAAGGATATGAAGGAACTCAAGTAACCATTCTCTTTATTATCCCCAAGTAGATTTGTGTAGTCATGGAATGATTCATCTATTTTGGTTTTTGTTCTGAGTTGATGAGGAATGAAAATGGAAGCAATTCAATGTCATCTCATGATCTCACATGGAGTAGTGACCCATGTGGATATCAATTCATGGTTTATTGTCCTCTTATATTTTGATACATACATGGTGCTTGTACCACTAACCATGTCTCTAGGTTATGCATTGACACTAGTTCCTTGTCCTAGTTGTTCAATGTGAGTTGTTCTTTGTTTTGGTTTATGAAAGTTGGATTTTAAAAATAAAACTGTTCTTGGATTGAAATTTATTTTTCTATTTTCTTCATATTGAAATGTGGAATGAGTTTTTAAAAGAGAAAAAAATTCATATTTTTGAAATGTTTTGGAAAAAATTAGAATGAAAAGTGAATGTATAATTGGGTGAATTCTTGAGTTTGATGTTAGTGGGGTATGTGTAACCCTTGGTATTCATTATGAACATTATCATATCTTTGGGTATGTTGGGAATGTAGATGTTGTTATGGGTACATAGATAATATAAGAGTTAGTGGAATGAGCTTAGATGTGACAATTCATATAACTCCATGGGTGAGTGTTTTAAATCAAAGTACTATCATGGTTTTTCAAAAAGTATGTTTGAAAAAGAGAAATGGTTTTCAGAATTGATTTTCCTATGAGAATAATGTTTTGTTTGTGAAAAGTGGATTTTCTCATTGAAATATGACCTTGGAAGAAGGCGACATTGGAATTGAAATTAAATGGTGGTCTTTGAATTGATTTTTTTACTAATGACTGCAGTGTTTGGATTTTGAGTCTATTGTGTTGGCTCTAGATATTATTCTCATTTGTGTTTCTAGTTGATATTAATTTTTGGATTTTTATTCGTCATGTTTTTTAGAATGTGTTACCTAGAAAGGCCCCAATGTTCCTTGTGATTTTTGTTAAATTTTTGGCCCTTCTCAGATTTATCCTATCTTTTGTGGTGATTGAGGTCTAATATAGGTTGTGGAATGGACTGATAATGTTATGGGTGATGTAATATTTTTGGGAACTACCAAATGTGTGAGATTGTGTGCTATTTTGGGATTGTTGGAGGGTCTAGCATTGGATGAGTGGAAAGTGATTTTTCTGTCATCGATGCATTTCAAGGTGAAATGAGAGGCATTCAAGTACACTCTTTTCATATGGATTATACCCGAGGAGGTATGGAAAAAGAAAATGGAACCACTCATGAGTATTTAATAAGGCCAGTGGACAATGAAGTCCTATGTTTACCACTTCAAACAGCTAGTTTACTACAATATTGAGGTTCCATCACACGAGAAGTTGAAATATAACTCATTTAATCAAGTTTAATAATATGGATATCAAGGAGTGATCCCTATCCTCCAAGGATCTTCGTTTCAATAATTTGTTAGATGAATCCTTCCTAGCTGAGTTACTGTTTAGACTGTAAATAGTCAGAAATGCAGTGTATCGTTGTTGCTCGTGGAGATTCCCAATATAGAATGAGGTTTATTCCATAGGAACCTATTCTTGTGGAGTCTCTTTCATTGGTTCTATCATATCACACTTCTTAACATTACTTCATGTAATTCCAAAGTGGTCATTTTGGTAATTCGAAGCTATCTTGTCATAATCCATTGACTACTTGCAACTGTTGTGGCTGTTTGGGAAACCTGCTGATGTTTTGTAAAAAGGGTTCTCTAAAGATGATGTCTTGATTAGAGGATGTTAGCTACCGACTGTGGGGTAATAAATTCTTCAAAGATTAGGGCTCTATAAATAGGCGTCAGAGTGAAGCTTTTCATGTTGTCAGGAATTACAGTGGGTGTGGGTCATCTTGTCTTAGTTTTGTCTCCCGTGTTGGAGTGGAGGCAATTTATGTTCCTTGTTATAGCTTTTTTTGAGATCCTATTAGTTGTAAGAAAAATGGTTGTTGGTTTCTTTTAGAAATCATAGTTTTTGTTCCTTTTTAAATGTGATTTATTATTAATTGTTCTGTATTGCGTTTGACTATCCTTTTAGGGATCGGTTATTGTTTTTGATTTTTCTCATTTGGAGATAATTGATTTTTTTGAGCTGGTGAATTATGTTTTGATTCTCCATTTGGTTTGAGTTATTATAATGGGTTAAACCTAATGTAGACTGTTTCTAGTTTGGCATGAGAGATTCTAATTTTCCTAGTTTCTTTATAAGGGGTTTCTTGTGTTGGTGCCTCTATGAAGGGAGTTTTGATGTTTGTTGATGTCAAAAAAATTTTGTAGTGGGGATAACTCTCGCATGTTCTCCCATTGTTGTTCATAAAATAGTTTCATCTTGATATGGTCAGGTGTGACTTATAAAGTAAAAGGTCACCCCAAGGATCAAGGATTTGTTTGTCTCTATTCATTTTTGGGATCAAATTTGGATTGTCATTCAACTGAGTGAAATAACAACAGAAGAATATGTTTGTGGTGGGGAGAATTCTCACACCTTGACTTTGGAAAATATTTTATTTTATTATTATCTTGATGTTGGATCCCTTATTTAAGGTTCAGGATGTGGCATGGTTTGAATTTTTTAGTTTCTATTGAAAAATGGAAATTTCCTGCATGATAGAATGTGGTTCACAATTGGCATATGATTAGGGGATACTGTGCAGTGTCACTCCTGAATCCATGAATCTCAAAGTTAAGTGTATGGGTAATCGCGTACGACCTACACATGGTTAGGGAAACCATGTGAAAAGTGTGTGGTGAGGCTCTGGATCGGGGGAGTGGCATTTATCATGGTTGAATAATAGTTTTTAAAACCATGTTTCCAGCCCATTTGGGGTACCCTCTCCTCTAGTATGGTGAGCACGGTTGGCACACAGTTTGTAAAACAATACAGACAACCCATGAAATTTTCCCCGATCATTAAAAGATGGAAATTACCTTTTTTACCTTCCCTGTTTTAACCCCATTTCAGAATCCCCCCCTTTGACCTCAATTCACAAAGGGGGGCCTCCATAATTCTTGTACATTTAAATCCGTTCACAATTTATGTTTCATGACAATCCTAAGGTGTGTTTCTTTAATTTTTTGGTCTATATGACCTTCTCTTATTCCATCAATCTAAATTTATTGGTTTCTCATGGTGGGATTTAGTTGTTGGCTGAACCCTAAGGATTACAATTGATGTGTGGTTTAATTTCATTAATGTTAGGGTGTGTATATTGTCTCTTAGTTTTGGTTCTTCCTTCTCCTAATGTGTGGTTGTGTTTTCATATCATTATGGTTGGTGTTTTTTTCATTTTCATTTAGGAATCATTATATTGAGTCTTGATCCTTCCTTGAATGCCTTTAAAATGTTATAATCTTATGTGTAGTGTTCTTGAATGATTTTTTATGGTGTTTCGATGATGGAATATGGGTTCAAAATGGTTTTAAACTGGTATTCCTTGATTAGGACTACGTTAAACTCAAGGAAGGTGTTTAAAAAAAATCTCAATTGAGTTTTAAAGTGAATTTGGGTTCTTTTGGTGGTGTTTTCTCTTTGGTAAATTTGGATAATGTTGTTTGATTTTGATTTGGGTTTTATATGTGAATGGTGGTGGCTTTAATAGTGATATTCTTGTGTGTGTTTTGTTGTTTTAATTTAAAATCATGTGATGCCTTTTTTAAACAGTTGTTTTTAACGTTATTTGATGTTTTTATGAAATAAATTATGGTTTTATCAAATAAAATGCTTGTGTTGCAATTATGATTTTTTATTTTGCCTTTGTAATCATGTTCAGTGGATTATGTGGATGGTGAGAATCATATTTAATAATGGTTTTGAGGTAAAAGCATAATTAATGAGGGTTTTCTAATAAAAGTTAGGTTTTATGGCACATGATCATCTTTGTTGTGTACATAAAATACATTTTATGATTATAAAGGTGATGTCAAGTGTGTTTTAAAATGTATTTGATTTGTGTATGAAATTAAAACTGGGAGTTTCCCATGGGAATGTTTTGGTCTTATTGCGCTTCTTGTGGTGTGTTTTCTAAATATATTTATTTTGTTATGAAAGTCATGTCAATCCTAGTTAGAAACATTTTATTGTGTCTATTGTTTAAATTTTGGGTTAGAAAAATTATTTTTATATGAAACATAAAGTCCTATTAGATAATTTTCTATGAGATTTTTATTTTGTATTGATTTTGTTAACTATTGGGAAATGGATCTGTAAATGTATTTTGGATTGGAAATGTCAAGGGTCTGGCTTAAACTGTGAGATGTTTTATGAGTTTGATTAGGATCTTATGTGATGTGTGGGAAATCGTATGTTGGAATGTTTTGGAATGTGAATTGAAGACCTGGGAGGTGGGTGTTTGGTTTAGTATTTAAAAATGACTATGAAATAAATGGATTTCCATGTGAGTTATGATACTTGGATTATATTTTGAGACCACTAAAATTTAGTGAGATCCTCTCTAGTGGACTTTGCATGTGTATGATACTGATATTTAGTCTATTTGAAAATTTTATAAGATCCTATCTAATGGATCATCCATCAAAACACTATTGGTTATGGTTTTTATACCATGTTTTCCAAGTGTTGTTTTTTATTATTATCATGGGATTGATGGGAATCATCTAGATATTCAAGTGATGGTGTGTTTTTAACCCCTATTAGATTGGTTGGTACCCCCTATAATTGATAGTTCTAAGTGGGAAATGCCATTGGATTGGCTAATTTAGAGTGTCCAGTTGATTATTGACTCTTTAGATACACCAAATATCAGTATGTGAGTTCTATCCGAGTGCATTCATTGATTTTTTCTAGAGATATTTATGAAACTCCAATTATTAACAATTTGTTTGTTATGTTTACTTTTGTTTCATGATTATTATTATTCCTACCAATTTATACATAATTTTTTATTCACTATTTACATTTGAAATGGATCATTTTACACCTGGTATGTAGTTTGGATTAGGATAGGGGGTTTGGAGTTATAATTTTGAAATGGAACACATTTGGAATGAAAATTTTCAAGTGTTGTTTTAAAACTAAGAACATATGGAATGTTGTTCTTTTCTCATTATGAATGATTATTTTCTTTCCCTTGTTTCTGGTAAATTCTAGTATAGTATTTTTATTTTGGATTTGTTAGGGTTTTTTTGGTTGTGAACTGGATTATATTAAAATTGGAATCAATTTTTGAAAAAGGAATGCTACCTGTGTACTATTTTTTAAAAAAGGGATGCTTTTTGAATGTAATTATTGGTTATTAAAATTAATAGAAGCCTATTTCTCTAAATGTAATTGAAACTAGTGTTTTTTACTATTTAAGTAAATTAAATGCCTATACTCTATTGTTATTATCTACCAATATACATCAGCTATCTCACCGTACTTGTGTCACTTCACTTCGGTTGTCCGGAGTTGTATTATAGGTTCAATATTATCATTCGGTTACTCTTAGAGAATGTTGGGTTTAGGGATTCTGGTTACCAAGAAGTCACATAGAGATCATGTTGGTTAAGTCCAATTTTAGTTTTTATTTATTTTCATTTAGTTCAAAAAATTTTGTATTTGGATGAGTTGTATACATTTTGAGATCCAGTTATTGTAAGTTTTGTTTTCTATTCAGTTTTCGCTATTTTCCCAAGATAATCATTGGGATAAATCATTCCCATAGGTTTATTTTGATGCTCGCCATAATTTTTTATCCCACTGGGATCAGGAACACCATTTGGCCCATGTATTGGACTAGGTTGGGTGTTGGGTTGGATGACATCCCAGCATAGTTCGTTACATGTACATACTCATTAGTAAATTAAATTGTTTCCACATTGAGAGATAAATCAGTTATGTTTTTTACATAATTCCTTATATGGGATAATATTCTATATGATTTTCCTCACACTCTAAGGAATACTTTGGTTTTCTTTTTATGGAATTCCCTATATGGGATCATTTAAAAATTTGATGTTATGAGTGATACATGGGTTTCCTATTTATATAATGTCGTTGACAGGATCATAGATTAAATATAATTTTAATTCTCATTTCGATATACCATGTTTCTTAATTAAGAAATTCCTTGTGTAACGCCCCGACCCCAGCTACCCAGAGTCAGTGCATTACTTCGTAACATTGGCATGATCACAAAAGATCAAGTCTCGAAAGACCGATTATTTTAGTAGCCTTGGAAACACTAGATACATTCATAAGTCTTTCATTACATCAAAATTAAACAAACTACAATAACATGGTCTTCATAGTCCACACTCATATCTTCACTGACTATCCTTGCAAGTCAGTCATAATACACTTCTTCACATCCTGGAAAATATTTAAACATTGAAAGGGGTGAGCTCAGATGCCCAGTAAGGATAACAATATTGCGGAAGCTTTTACAAGAAAACATGAGCATTTAAGGCAATGTATAACTAAAAAAAAGCCTTATTGAACTTGAACTTCAGCATAATATAGAAAAGGTAAAATAAAATAATGCCATTACTTACTGACATGGATATTCTACTAGACGAATAATCACATGAAATATCAATAAACACTTTCATAATGAGGGAATGTATAATGCCAGACATTCTGAAACATTTTGTCAAGGCCTCAGGCAAGACGTCTAAAATGATTAAGGCCTCGGCCAAAACCATAAATCAAATTGGGAAAGGGCCTCGGCCAATTCCACGTCTAGTTGTCTCATGAGACCTACCGATGCATCGAGGAGCTATAGCGGGCTCCACCCGTCACATATTAAGTCCAATACATTCCTCATATGAATAGGTTTAAACATAACATAAATATTCGTATTAAAACTAGCATACGAAATGTCAAAAATTTCTCCATAAACTATGGATGGTATAAAATAACACATCCACAGTCAAATATTTCACAAAATGTTCAATGGAAGTTTTGTATCATAAATCAATTTCAATTAAACTTAAAACCCATCAAAGGATGTTGACATGGATGAAATCAAAGCTATTTGAGAGAAATATCTCTCCTTTTTGAAATCATTTAAAAGTCCCATAATTATAAAATAATACATTTACTTTGAAAATATTCTTATAAGCTTGTTAGGGAAGCTTCGACGAAGTTATAATGGCGGAAAATAGCCGCACCCGCCGTATAAGTAAAAAAAACATTCTTACCTTAAATTTGTCAAAAAGGTCAAAAAGTACATTGTTTGGAAAACGACGGTAAGATTCCTTTCAAAAACATATAAGGGTATAAATGACTTTAAAGCATTTTCCATTTAATAGTAAAAATGTTTTGAAAGACATTTTTAAGAAACATGGATGTGGATGATAACGAGGTCCCAGTAGATAATTATGTATAAACAACCTTGGATAATGAAGAGGTTGTGAAGTAAACCCTTACCTTGTACTTTTCCTTGGTTGGGGTAGGTTAACCTCCAGTATAATGGTGAAATAATTGTTATTAAATTATACAATAATCATATACATTCATATGATATCATATATGATCTTTTAACATTGCTTTGTTAACAATATCTTAGATTTATCGTTGTTTCGGGTGTTAACTTACTCGTTTTCTTGTTTTTCATGGATAGGTTGTATATTATTCATATCCAGAATGATATCATGTCCTTAAACATTATTTTTAAATCATCAAATGATAATTATACTTGAATGGATACGACGGAGAATGAATCTCATCGCGTTCGTGGAGACGGTAGTCCGTACGTACGCACGAGCGACAATATAATTATTTTGATATTAAAATAATATATAATTGGATAGTGTATCATATATACAGAATCATTATCATGTTATATTTATTATTTACATGAATTACATATCATTATTATACCCATCTAAATAATAATATAATGAATAACAATTACACCACGACGTGGAGACGGTAAGCCGTATGTACGCACGTATGGTGACATGTCATTAAAATGATGGGTAGAATACTGAATATGGTTGTTCCATATTTATAATAACATCACAGTATATAGAAGATACTGGAGTTATAATTTTATAATTGAAATAATAAATAAAGAGGGAGTGGAAGAAGAAATAAACTTGAAAGAGGGTGATGAAAATGTTACCTCTTCTTCGGGTTCTTCCTTTTGATTTGATCAAAAGGACTCCATAGGATGACTTTCTGACTAAAGTAAAGCTTCTAGGATGAAGGTAGAGAAGTTGGGAGAGTATTTGGGCAGGGGTTGGCCGAACCAAAAGGCTTGGAAGTGTGAATAAGGTGGTAGAAGTGGGGGCCTTTTATAAGAGGAGAGGAGGGGCACTTTTGGAAAGATGGAAATGTTACATTATTTCACAATGCTTTTCGGATTATAAAGGTCCCACACTTATATAATTCGAGTCTAAGGTGATATGGTTTCTAAATATCCTCATCCAATAGGCTTTGGACAAGTGTAAGCCTTGGATTTTGCATTATCTTCTCATTTTATTTAAATCGTTAAATAATGAGGTCATCGCTGCATCATAATGATGTCATAAATAATTTAATTTATTTAATGTCTAAAAATTATTAAAAAAAAATACTATGATGTAGGAAATCTTTTTATCTTTCTAATGAATATTTATAGTCAAAAATTGGACTTGTTTAACCCCACTTAAAAACTGTTTTAGTAAAATAACTCATGTTTGTGTCAATTTAATTTTAACATTAAATAAATATATATTAATGTCATTTTCCAACTAAAGTGGCTCCATGGGGTCCCCAAGTTGACCCATGGGTTGTCTTGGTCGGACATGACTCATCCAATAGGAGTAGGACAAGTGTCATTCTCATCTCATATTATTAAAACATTATTTGTACCTTAAACTACATTAATTACCTCTAATCGCGATTAAGAACTTAAAAGTTACTATTCACCAAAAAATTATTTTAATCTCATTGAACCACATTTTACTTCTTAATGACAACCATGTATGTCGGATTTTTGAAAATCAAATCACAGAAGTGGTAATATTTCATTTTAACGAAAAATCAGTTTTTAACAACCACTTAGTGGTTTCACTATTCATCAAAAATTGAAGTTTTTCATAATAAGGCCAAAATTTCACCCTAAGCTATAATTGATATTCCGAATTCAAAAATGATGTCTATTTTAAAAAATTCCAAACATATAAGTTGTATTAATTAATTTTATAATTAATTCCCGCTGTTACAACAAATATCGTGTTTTTAAGAAACAATTTATATCAAAAGTTTGGCAATTGTTTATGTCCAATCTCAATGTTAAATTAATTCTAATGACCACCATTGGATACAATGCTAAAAATATATTCTAATTATACTTTAAAACCACTAAATATTATAATTTATCACTATAAATTATTTTGATTAAAAAATTTGTTTTAAGTATTTTTCACTATTCATAAAAATTTAGAAGTTCTCAGAAAAATACCAAAAATTCAACATAGGCTAATTTCAATATTCCGAATCCAAAAATGAAGTCCATTTTGATTTATAAAATTTCAAAAAGTAGGTATTATTATTCACAACGGCTAGTTTAATTAGTTGTGGTGTGTGTTAGAGCTCGAGGTTGCGTACAACACACGCTATTGCATTATTCGAAGGGAAATGTACAGTGGAAGCTTGGGGTGTTACATTCTCCCCTCCTTCAAATAATTGAGTCCTCGCAATTTCTAGGGTATTACTGCATAAAAAGACTCGGGTGGTTTTTCATCATAAATTCCTCAGGTTCCCACGTTGCCTCTTCCATTTTATGATTTCTCCACAAAACCTTCACCAGACGACTCGTCCGGTTTCTCAGCACCTGCTCCCTCACATCAAGAATCCTGACGGGATCTTCAAAATAGGAAAGATCGGGTTCCAGTTCTAATTCCTCATAGGTGAGTACATGCGTTGGGTCAGGCATGTATTTCCTCAACAGAGATACGTGGAACACATCGTGAACTTTGGAGAGACTTGGCGGCATTGCCAAACGGTAAGCTACAGCCCCAATTCGTTCTAGAATTTCGAAAGGTCCGATGTACCTGGGACTCAATTTACCTTTCTTACCAAAACGTATGACTCCCTTCCATGGAGATACCTTCAGGAAAACATGATCACCGACTTGAAATTCCAAATCCTTCCTTCGATTATCGGCATAGCTCTTCTGCCTACTTTGAGCTGCTTTGATGTGATTTTGGATTACTTTCACCTTTTCCACTGTTTCCTCCACCAGTTCTGGGCCTACAAGTTTTCTTTCACCAACATCATCCCAACCGGTTGGTGTACGACATCTCTTTCCGTATAACGCTTCATATGGTGCCATCTGAATACTCGAATGGAAGCTATTGTTATAGGAAAATTCTACCAGTGGTAAATATTGATCCCACATACCCTGAAAGTCAAGAGAGCATGATCTCAACATGTCTTCTAAGGTTTGAATAGTCCGTTCTGATTGTCCATCTGTTTGAGGGTGATAGGCAGTGCTCAAACGAAGTTCAGTATCCAAGGCCTTTTGAAGACTTTTCCAGAATCTTGAAGTAAAATGAGGATCACGATCAGAAACAATCGATAGGGGTACTCCATGAAGTCTTACAACTTCATTAATATATAGTCTTGCTAGACGTTCAAGTGGTAGATCCTCCCGTATAGCCAGAAAATGTGCTGACTTAGTAAGTCGATCAACAATGACCCATATTGCATCATTCCTTCTAGGAGCCTTTGGTAGTCCCATGACAAAGTCCATCGTAATATTATCCCATTTCCACTCAGGTATGGGAAGAGGTTGCAATACTCCACCAGGATGTTGCCTTCCAGCTTTCACTTGTTGACAAACCATACACCTCGACACAAAATCAGCAATCTCCCTCTTCATATTGTCCCACCAAAAATGTTCCTTCAAATCTCTATACATTTTGGTGCTCCCAGGGTGTATAGAGAAGTTGGAACTATGAGCATCATCCAGCAATTCCCTTTTTAGATCAGGTATATCGAGAACACAAAGTCTCTTCCCGAATTTCAAAATTCCATCCTTATACACAAAGTCCCTCAATCTTCCATCATTCACACCTTTAATCTTCTTCTGAAATTCTTCATCATTGGTCTGAGAACTCTTAATCCTTTCTAGTAATGATGGTTTGGCAACCATTTGAAAAAGAATTGATGTTTCACCTTCCCTAGTTATTCCCATGTCCATATTCACTAGATTCAAGAAAATTGGATCCCTTTCAATTCTCATCACATTCAAAACTCCATGGTCTTTTCTACTCAAAGCATCTGCCACCTTGTTTGCCTTCCCCGGGAGGTAATGTATCGTGCAATCATAATCCTTGAGTAGTTCAAGCCATCGCCTTTGCCTCATGTTGAGTTCTTTTTGTGTGAAAATATACTTCAAACTCTTGTGATCAGTATAAATCTCACATTTTTCACCATAGAGGTAATGTCTCCATATCTTTAAAGCAAAGATCACAGATGCTAACTCAAGATCATGAGTAGGATAGTTTTGCTCATGAATTTTTAGCTGTCGTGATGCATAGGCAATGACCTTATCATTCTGCATAAGGACACAACCGAGTCCTTTCTTCGATGAATCACTATAAATAACAAACCCATCATTCCCCGATGGTAGAGTCAATACAGGGGCATTGACTAATATTCTCTTTAGTTCTTCAAAACATTCTTTACACACTTTTGTCCAGACAAATTTAATCCCTTTACGTGTGACCTTTGTCAATGGGTTAGCCAATCTGGCAAAATTCTGGACGAAACGTCGATAATAACCTGTTAAACCAATAAAACTGCGTACCTCAGTTATACTTGTCGGTGCTGGCCATTCTTGGATTGCCTTGGTTTTAGAAGGATCAACGAAAATTCCATCCTTAGAGACAATATGGCCAAGAAAAGAAATCTCATGAAGCCAGAATTCACACTTGCTAAATTTCCCATATAATTCATGTCTTCTAAGAGTCTTCAGGATAATGCGTAAGTGATTTTCATGATCTTCGTGGCTTTTGGAGTATACCAAGATATCATCAATAAATACCACTACAAAGTCATCAAGATATTCC
The DNA here is from genome assembly GCA_963277665.1 of Viscum album. Lineage (NCBI taxonomy): Eukaryota > Viridiplantae > Streptophyta > Magnoliopsida > Santalales > Viscaceae > Viscum > Viscum album. The sequence goes on along the minus strand of OY728166.1, from coordinate 72,750,016 downwards.
TTGAAAACTCTATTCATTAGATCCATGAAAACAGAGGGTGCATTAGTCAATCCAAAAGGCATTACTGTAAACTCGTAATGCCCGTACCTTGTTCGAAATGCTGTCTTTGGAACGTCTTCCTTCTTCACACACAACTGATGGTATCCAGACTGAAGGTCAATCTTTGAAAAGTATTGAGCTCCATGAAGTTGGTCAAACAAATCATCAATGCGAGGTAGGGGATACCTATTCTTTATTGTTATAGCATTGATCTCCCTATAATCAATGCACAACCTCATAGATCCATATTTCTTCTTAACAAAAAGAACAGGGGCTCCCCAAGGAGAAACACTAGGGAGAATAAATCCCTTATTACTCAATTCCTCTAGTTGTTTCTTTAGTTCAACTAATTCCACAGTGGCCATTCTATAAGGGGTCTTCGATATGGGCCTTGATCCAGGAATTAAATCAATGGAATACTCAACTTCTCGTTCTGGAGGATGTCCAGGTAAATCTTCCGGAAACACATCAACATATTCTCTCACAATAGGTACATCCTCTATTTGAATATTCCTTTCCACATCCTCAGTAATTTCCTTCTCTTACTCCCCAATAATTGAATTTAGTTGAGCTACTGGGGGTGGATCTAGGTAAGAATTATGTGGCGATGATTCTGCTCTAAAGATAAGGTGTTCCTTATCATCATCATCAAGAATCGTAACCTCTTTCCTCTTACAATAAATTTTTGCATCATGGTCCGAAAGCCAATCCATACTGAGGATTATATCAAATTCAATCATGGGTATGACGATTAGATCAGCAGGTAAAGAAAATTTAGGTTCTCTAATGGGAACTAATCGACAAAACATTGTTGCAACAATACTTCCCTTAGGGGTTTTGACTGACAACTCCCTTGTTAAATCAAATTGGAAATATCTAATTTTCTTAGCAAACTGGGAAGATATGAAACAATGCGATGATCCAGAATCAAATAATGCATTTGCTAAACTTGAGGAAACCATTAAATTACCTGCCACCATGTCTTTCGGAGCTTCCACCTCAGCAGTAGTGATAGCATAAGCCTGGCCTTGATCCCTTGGCCTCTTCTGAGGTAAGTTCCCCTGATGCTTAGGACATTCATTTGCATAATGTCCCTTCTCTCTACAATTATAACATTCCACGTTGACAGCCGCTTTCTTTCCCTTGCATTCATGAGCTTGGTGGCCTTTTTCACCACACTTGTAACATACTCCTTTTCCTTTTAGACAGGCACCAGGGTGCTTCCTACCACTATTATCACAGGGTGGAAATTCATTTCTACCCTGCTTCCCTATTTCCTTATTTCCTTTCCCAGAGTTTTCAGTGGATCTCTTCTTATCTTGCTTTGATTTAAAGTCATAAGACTTAGAGAATTCCTTTTCCGTCTTGATAGCGCACGAGACAATACCTTCGTATGAAGAGAAGGTTTGTGATACTAAAGCTCGACGGAGAAATGGTTTCAACCCATCAATGAAACGATCAGTCTTACTTCTTGGGTTACGTATGTAATCTGCAGCATACCTTGCTAACCTTGTAAAGTTAGCCTCATACTTTGCAACATTCTCATCCTCCTTCTGCCTCAGACTCAGAAATTGCCTTTCCATATCCGCTCGATGGTCTCGAGGAAAGTATTTTTCTAAGAACAGCTCTTTGAACTCCTGCCATTCCATGTTTGTTAATTCATCATCCTCCTTTGTGTTTTGAATTAGTGACCACCATTGATCGGCATCTCCAGTGAGGCGGTAAACTTCCATGACAACATTCTCCCTTTCACTACTCCCCAAGGCATGGAATATTTTCTCTAAGGAATTTATCCATTGCTCAGCTACTATAGGATTTGTACTCCCATTGAAGGTTGGCGGTTGTTGCCTCATGAAACGGTCTAGCATTGATCCTCCACGTTGCGGATCAGGGTGCTCCATACGAGTATGGTTGTTATTCATAACCTGCGTGAGTTGTCCCAGTACGGTGAGAAGCTGATCAGCACCAGTTGTATCACTAGCTCCACCATAATTATCCTGAGCAGGAGGGCAATCCCTACACGGAGTGCGTGCATTGATACGGTTTCCATTCCTTCCACTAGGCGCCATTTCTAAACAATGGCATAAACTAGATTAGTTTATGAATCAAAATACATAATTCCATACTTGTTAAACACTTTACATAAATTGAACTATTTATGGATATAATCCATAATCATAAAAAGAAATGTTTTCTTTGAGGAAGTATGTACTCATAACCCTTTATAGTGGTTTGTAAATAAAATGAGAATTATCCTAAGCATATCCCCCGGGATTGTCGTAACCAAGAGTGCAGCAAGGCCCGTTGTCGTGCACCAGTTCCCGTTCGAGTCTAGCTCAAAGCGGTGTTTTCGGGTTTTACCCCTAGGTACATCTGTGCCAGAGCCGCCTCTACCTGCTCGTATCCAGACAGGGATGTATTGCTCGGAAAACTCACAACATCTCTACAATACCAAAATTCTAGGAAGTTCTTCTATACTAATCCTCAATGTCTATCTTCGGGATATGTGCTCTAATCAGAGTTTATCTAAATCTAGCTTCCAAGGTTAGTACTAAACTGCCTCTGAGACCAACTGTAACGCCCCGACCCCAGCTACCCAGAGTCGGTGCATTACTTCGTAACATTGGCATGATCACAAAAGATCATGTCTCGAAAGACCGATTAGTTTAGTAGCCTTGGAAACACTAGATACATTCATAAGTCTTTCATTACATCAAAATTAAACAAACTACAATAACATGGTCTTCATAGTCCACACTCATATCTTCACTGACTATCCTTGCAAGTCAGTCATAATACACTTCTTCACATCCTGGAAAATATTTAAACATTGAAAGGGGTGAGCTCAGATGCTCAGTAAGGATAACAATATTGCGGAAGCTTTTACAAGAAAACATGAGCATTTAAGGCAATGTATAACTAAAACAAAAGCCTTATTGAACTTGAACTTCAGTATAATATGGAAAAAGTAAAATAAAATAATGCCATTACTTACTCACATGGATATTCTACTAGACGAATAATCACATGAAATATCAATAACCACTTTTATAATGAGGGAATGTATAATGCCAGACATTCTGAAACATTTTGTCAAGGCCTCGGCCAAGACGTCTAAAATGATTAAGGCCTCGGCCAAAACCATAAATCAAATTGGGAAAGGGACTCGGCCAATTCCACGTCTAGTTGTCTCATGAGACCTACCGATGCATCGAGGAGCTATAGCGGGCTCCACCCGTCACATATTAAGTCCAATACAATCCTCATATGAATAGGTTTAAACATAACATAAATATTCGTATTAAAACTAGCATACAAAATGTCAAAAATTTCCCCATAAACTATGGATGGTATAAAATAACACATCCACAGTCAAATATTTCACAAAATGTTCAATGGAAGTTTTGTATCATAAATCAATTTCAATTAAACTTAAAACCCATCAAAGGATGTTGACATGGATGAAATCAAAGCTATTTGAGAGAAATATCTCTCCTTTTTGAAATCATTTAAAAGTCCCATAATTATAAAATAATACATTTACTTTGAAAATATTCTTATAAGCTTGTTAGGGAAGCTTCGACGAAGTTATAATGGCGGAAAATAGCCGCACCCGCCGTATAAGTAAAAAAACATTCTTACCTTAAATTTGTCAAAAAGGTCAAAAAGTACATTGTTTGGAAAATGACGGTAAGATTCCTTTCAAAAACATATAAGGGTATAAATTACTTTAAAGCATTTTCCATTTAATAGTAAAAATGTTTTGAAAGACATTTTTAAGAAACATGGATGTGGATGATAACGAGGTCCCAGTAGATAATTATGTATAAACAACCTTGGATAATGAAGAGGTTGTGAAGTAAAACCTTACCTTGTTCTTTTACTTGGTTGGGGTAGGTTAACCTCCTGTATAATGGTGAAATAATTGTTATTAAATTATACAAGAATCATATACATTCATATGATATCATATATGATCTTTTAACATTGCTTTGTTAACAATATCTTAGATTTATCGTTGTTTCGGGTGTTAACTTACTCGTTTTCTTGTTTTTCATGGATAGGTTGTATATTATTCATATCCAGAATGATATCATGTCCTTAAACATTATTTTTAAATCATCAAATGATAATTATACTTGAATGGATACGACGGAGAATGAATCTCATCGCGTTCGTGGAGACGGTAGTCCGTACGTACGCACGAGCGACAATATCATTATTTTGATATTAAAATAAAATATAATTGGATAGTGTATCATATATACAGAATAATTATCATGTTATATTTATTATTTACATGAATTACATATCATTATTATACCCATCTAAATAATAATATAATGAATAACAATTACACCACGACGTGGAGACGGTAAGCCGTACGTACGCACGTATGGTGACATGTCATTCAAATGATAGGTAGAATACTGAATATGGTTGTTCCATATTTATAATAACATCACAGTATATAGAAGATACTGGAGTTATAATTTTAGAATTGAAATAATAAACAAAGAGGGAGTGGAAGAAGAAAGAAACTTGAAAGAGGGTGATGAAAATGTTACCTCTTCTTCGGGTTCTTCCTTTTGATTTGATCAAAAGGACTCCATAGGATGTCTTTCTGACTAAAGTAAAGCTTCTAGGATGAAGGGAGAGAAGTTGGGAGAGTATTCGGGCAGGGGTTGGCCGAACCAAAAGGCTTGGAAGTGTGAATAAGGTGGTAGAGGTGGGGGCCTTTTATAAGAGGAGAGGAGGGGCACTTTTGGAAAGATGGAAATGTTACATTATTTCACAATTCTTTTCGGATTATAAAGGTCCCACACTTATATAATTCGAGTCTAAGGTGATAAGGTTTCTAAATATCCTCATCCAATAGGCTTTGGACAAGTGTAAGCCTTGGATTTTTCATTATCTTCTCATTTTATTTAAATCGTTAAATAATGAGGTCATCGCTGCATCATAATGATGTCATAAATAATTTAATTTATATAATGTCTAAAAATTATAAAAAAAATACTATGATGTAGGAAATATTTTTAGCTTTCTAATGAATATTTATAGTCAAAAATTGGACTTGTGTAACCCCACTTAAAAACTGTTTTAGTAAAATAACTCATGTTTGTGTCAATTTAATTTTAACATTAAATAAATATATATTAATGTCATTTTCCAACTAAAGTGGCTCCATGGGGTCCCCAAGTTGACCCATGGGTTTTATTGGTCGGCCATGACTCATCCAATAGGAGTAGGACAAGTGTCATGCTCATCTCATATTATTAAAACATCATTTGTACCTTAAACTACATTAATTACCTCTAATCGCGATTAAGAACTTAAAAGTTACTATTCACCAAAAAATTATTTTAATCTCATTGAACCACATTTTACTTCTTAATGACAACCATGTATGTCGGATTTTTGAAAATCAAATCACAGAAGTGGTAATATTTCATTTTAACGAAAAATCAGTTTTTAACAACCACTTAGTGGTTTCACTATTCATCAAAAATTGAAGTTTTTCAGAATAAGGCCAAAATTTCACCCTAAGCTATAATTGATATTCCGAATTCAAAAATGATTTCTATTTTACAAAATTCCAAACATATAAGTTGTATTAATTAATTTTATAATTAATTCCCGCTGTTACAACAAATAGCGTGTTTTTAAGAAACAATTTATATCAAAAGTTTGGCAATTGTTTATGTCCAATCTCAATGTTAAATTAATTCTAATGACCACCATTGGATAAAATGCTAAAAATATATTCTAATTATACTTTAAAACCACTAAATATTGTAACGCCCCGACCCCAGCTACCCATAGTCGGTGCATTAACTACATAACATTGGCATGATCACAAGAAAGATCAAATCTCGAAAGACCGATTGGTTTAGTAGCCTTGGAAACACTAGATATATTCATAAGTTTTACATTACATCATAAAATGAAAAACTAATACAACAACATAATGTTTCCACAATCCACACTATTAACCCCTCATAAAATCTCTGCAGGTCATTCATAACTTACTTCTTCACATCCTGGGAAAAATAAAACATAGAGAAGGGGTGAGCTCAAATGCCCAGTTAGGATAACAATATAGCAGAAACTTTCATAAATAAGAATAAACATTTAAGGCAATGCATTACTAAAACAAAAGCCTTTTAAACTTGAACTTCAACATAGTATGGCAAAAGTAAAAATGAAATAATGCCATTTACTTATTCACATGGATATTCTACTAATAGAATAATCACATGCAAAAATCAATAACCACTTTCATAATGTTGGAATGCATAATGCCAGACTATCATAACCACATAGCCAAGGCCTCGTGCCAAGACTACAAATAAGATTTTGTCAAGGCCTTGTGCCAAGACACTAGTTTGTCTCATGAGACCTATCGATGCAATTTTTTTAGAAGATACTTACGTTTAAAATTGCTAAAATATACTCCAGTGTTTTTCTGAAAACATTATGCAAGCTTCTGAAAACAAAATAACTAATTCTGAGACTACTCGATTAATTACAGGCCATGATGGGTCCACTCCCAATCCCTTCCTGTCTACCACACTCGAGAGTCGGGTTTTCTGAAAACATTTTTAAGCTTGCGTTAAATACGTATACATTTGCACTGGATTTTCATATATTTGAGAGAAATATCTCTTTTTTTTAATCATTTAAAAATCACATAATTATAAAAGAAAACATTTATTTTGAAAATATCCTTATAATCATGTAAGGGAAGCTTCAAAGGGGTAATAACGGTAGAGAATAACCTCACCTACCGTATAAGTTTTAAAAAAGACATTCTTACCTTAATTCTGTCGAAAAGGTTAAAACGGTCCTTGTTTTGAAAATGACGGAATGATTCCTCTTATAAAAAGTCAAACAAGGGTATAAATGACTTTAACCCATATTCTTGTAAATAATAAAAATGTTTTGAAATACATTTTGAAGAAACATGGATGTGGATGATAAAGAGATCCCAGTAGATTATTACGTATAAACAACCTCGGATAATGAAGAGATTGTGAAATAACCCTTACCTTGTACTTTTCCTTGGTTGGGGTAGGTTAACCTCCTGTATAATGGTTAAATAATTGTTATTAAATTATACAAGAATCATATACATTAATATGATATCATATATGATCTTTTAATATTGATTTGATAATAATATCTTAGTATTATCGCTGTTTCGGGTGTGAACTTACTTGTTTGCTTTTGTATGTTTTGTTACGTAAGACATGTTTGTAAAGGATAAGTTGTATATTATTCAAATCCAGAATGGTATCAAGTCCTTAAACATCATTTTTAAATCATCAAATGATAATTATACTTGAATGGATACGATGGAAAATGATTCTCATCGCGTTCGTGGAGACGGTAGTCCGTACGTACGCACGAACGCTACTTCCATTTAATTTTTATTTTAAAAGAATAGAATACAAATGATACATAGGTATATTACTATTCCAGTATAGTATAATATTTTATACATGTTACTTAAGTTCATTAACACCATCCTTTATACGTTCCATGTGTGGTATGAACGAGTCATATCAATTTAAGGGGGCGGTAGTCCGCACTTCCTCAAATGAAATTATCGTATGTATATACAAAATGAAACTAATAATGGTATGAAATAAAATGGAATTACAGAAGCTTATATATAAAATATATATCATTAATATCATATTTAATTACAGTGCCATCATAATGGCCACCATGAGAGGCGGTAAGATGTATTTGAACAATCATCGTTTCGTGAGGCGTTAGTTTGCCATCCACAGAAACATTATGTTCATCATCCATTAGATGGAGTTGTGTGTATGTGTAGTATGAATCCTTCTTATAACAACATCCTAGTATATTGAGGATACTGGTGTTGTTACAAAAGAAAGGATATAAAAAGATTTTGGGGGTTGAAGAAGCAAAATAAATGAAAATAATTTAAGAGAAATCGTTACCTTTAATTTAGGTAACTCACTTTGGTTGGAACCAAAGGACTTCTTGAAATGCTTTCTGCCTAAGGGGAAGCTTCAAGGAGGAGGAGAGGGATGTGGGGAGCTTAGTTGGGCAGAGTTTGGACGAGCCATGTGGCTTGAGAGGTGTGAGTAATGAGTAGAAGTGGTCTCCTTTTATAAGGGAGAAGAGGGGCTCTTTAGGAAAGAGTGAAAATATTACTTTATAATATAATTATATTCGGTTTATAATGGTCCAAAAATCATTGAGGTCGAAGATAAGATGACTCATATTCTAAATAACATCAACCAATAAGAATTGGACAGGTTTTAGATAATATTGTAATCATTATAATCTTATTTATTTAAATGATTTATTAATGAGGTAAACATTGCATCATTATTGTGTCATTAATAATTTCAATTATTTGATGTCTAACAATTATGAATAAAATATCATTATGTAGGAAATTTTTTTAGCTTTCTATTGAATTTTTATAATCGAAAATCAAACATGTATAACCCTATGTAAAAATTGTTCTTCTAAAAGATGTAAGCTTATGCCATTTTTATATTTATTTTAACTTTATTAATATAAAGTGTCCCTACCACATACATGTGGCTCCAAGGGGTCCCCAAATTTACCCAAGGATGCTCATGGTCGGGTATGTGTCCACCAATAAGGTTAGGACACGTTTTTGGGAAATTTGTATTATTATAATATTATTTTTTAACCCTTATTTACCGGATTTACCCTTAACCATGGTAAATAAAATATTTACCACAGTAATTATTCAGAATGTCTAAAAATAAAAGTTACCTATTTACACAATTTGGACATCCTGATTCCAAATATGAAATCCATTTTTCTAAATTCAAAACACAGAAGTGGCAGAAATTAATTTAAAATTAATTCCCGCTGTCAAAACAAAAAGCGTGTTTTTAAGAGGTAATAACTATCAAAAGATTGACACTTGTTTATGTTCGGTTTAATTGTAAAATTATGTCCAATGACCAACATTATATTAAACGGTAAAAATATATTCTAAATATACTTTAAAACCACTAAAATTCATAATTTATCACTATTAATTATTTTGATTAAAAATGATGTTTTTAATTAAAATTTAGTAATTTTCACTATTCATCAAAATATGAAAGTTATCCGAAATGTACCAAAATTTCACATTAGGCTAAATTCGATATTCCGAATCCAAAAATGAAGTCCATTTTCAAATATAAAATATATATAATTTCAAAAATTAGGTATTACTATTCATAACGGCTAGTTTGATCGGTTGTGGTGTGTGTTAAAACTCGACGTTGCGTACAACACACGCTACTGTTTTATTCAAAGGAAAGCGTACCGTGGAAGCTTGGGATGTTTCATTTTAAATTTTTTGATGTCTCCATTTAGTCAAAAAGTTTAAAATATTGTTTTTAAAAAGGTTTTACTATCAAAAGTTGATAAAAGTGCAATACTGAAAATGAATCTGTTCTTGCATTATGACTAAGAAACTCATAATATGGATTCTAAAATTATAAGGATTATATAAAGTTAAAAATGTAGTTAATGCTATTCATGACCTCTTTTAATGGCTTTTTTTTTGTAATTCATGGTGCAATTGAAATCGGTGTTGCTTGTAGTGCAAGTTATTCAATTATTTTGAAGAAATAACACACTATGAAATCTTGGGGTGTTACATTCTCCCCTCCTTCAATAAATTGCGTCCTCGCAATTTGAAATTGTTCTTCGAAAATAAAAGGTTGAAAATAGATAATATATTTGTGGGAAAATCCACATCGGAAATTGGGTTACTAAAATTTAGTCTTAATATGAGGAAAAGAGAAATGAAAGGGTCACCACCAAATTATGATCTCGATTAGGAGAACATTGGTGGCAATTAGAGATATATAATTGGAGGAAAAACGTAAATATTTATAGGTAGTGATTGAGGTCATCAATCAAAAACAAGTGTATAATTGAGGTCCTTAAACTCATCAATCTATGATGATTTGAAGTACCATCGGTTCAACAAAATATAGGGTATTGGGATAACACATTTTTGACGTTTCAAAATATCTTAGTTGAAATCCCATATCGAAAAATGAATTAACGAGGCCTCTATTTAAAATAAAGAGTCAAAAGTATGAAGATTACCGAAAATAACACATACTAGGGTTCCATGTAGGAAAATATGGATATGGAAGAGAAATCTAACCATCAATTATCTGATGGAGAGTGGTAGAGAACATTACTATGAAAAGGCCAACAATCCCAAAGCCATAAATTAGTGATGATTTAAGGTACCATCTAGGAAAACATTTTTGTTCTAAGTTGCTTTTCTTAATGTTGAAGAATTTATTTATGAGATTGGCTAAGATCATAAGGAGATATACTTACTTTATAATTAGAGTTTTATCCATTAATAAATTTCAACCACAAACTCATCTTTCACTCGTAAAAAAAATTCTATTTATACTATTCATATAGGGTTCCAAAATAAACGAATTTATAATTAATCTACAAGATATCTTAATAAAAACTACATTATTTAATCCAGGACATCTCGTGGGCCAGTGGTAGGTGATACACCCTTGTCGCCCTTCGGTTGCGGGTTCAAGTCTCGCAGCCTTGCCGGACGTGACGGGTTGCCGCCCGACCTCCAGGTTGTCCTTTTATGGAAATTCAAAATAATCCAAACTTAAACTATCCAAAATACTTCTATCCAAACTCACAGTCCATCATTTATAAGGAAGGTAAACATAATATAGATCCTTTTTACCCCGTAATAGCATATGAATACCTTCATCATGTATTACCATATTCCTTATTGATTACATTCATGTTCCCTTATTCCATATAGAATGCTGGATATACTTCATTAATCCAAAAATGTATTAAACCCCAACAATGATGGAATATACAAATCATTAATCAGCTTCAAGGTAGTCAATAATATCCAATATAATTTATCCAAATCAATCATGTATTATTCTAAAATCACTACCTCGGTATCAGAACTATATTATGGTTTATCATTCTCTCAACCATATATTTTCCAAAAATTTATCCTGCTATTGAGTCACTTTTCATTGTTCCACACAATCTCAAGTCCTTAATGAAATAGTACTTCAGTACAATCCTTATATACTCCATAATTATTATAAAAAGTACATTGTTGATACAACACTCAATTGATATAATCAACATAATAACTCTAATCATTCCTCTTCATCTGTGGTAGTATCATAACGTGATTATTATCCAATAGCATCATTTGCGGCATAGTCTGATGACTGGGACATAGGTTCGCGTAGTGTCCAAACTCCATGAAAATGAAGCATTGTACATTTGAAACCATTTTCTTACCCTTGCAGTCACGTACTTTGTGCCCTTTTCCTCCACACTTATAACAAACTCCCATTCCTTTCAGGCAAGTTCCAGGGTGTTTCTTTCCACAGTTACCACATATGGGAAAATTCTTCTTTTCCCTCATCCCTTTATCCATCTTTCTCTCTTCCATACTTTTCTTCTCTTACTTCCCTTCAAATCCAGATGACTCAGTAAACTCTTTACTTATCTTATCAACACATGATATTATTTCTTCACATGATGATAATACATGGGAGACTATTCCCCTTATAAATTCTAGCTTAAGACCATGAAAGATATGATCCTTCCTTCTCTTTGGATCATGTGCATTTCTGGAGTTCTCATTTCTTCTACTGGGCGCCATTTCTAAACAATGGCAAACACTAGATCAGTTTATGAATCAAAATACATAATCCCATACTTATAAAACACTTAACATAAATTGAACTATTTATGGATATAATCCATAATCATAAGAATGTTTTCTTTGATGATGTATATACTCATAATCCCTTCAAAATGATTTGTAAAGAAAATGAGAGTTATCCTAAGCATATCCCCCGGGAGTGTCGTAACCAAGAGTGCAGCAAGGCCTGTTGTCGTGCACCAGTTCCCGTTCGAGTCTAGCTCAAAGCGGTGTTTTCGGGTTTTACCCCTAGGTACATCTGTGCCAGAGCCGCCTCTACCTGCTCGTATCCAGACAGGGATGTATTGCTCGGAAAACTCACAAAATCTCTACAATACCAAAATTCTAGGAAGTTCCTCTATACTAATCCTCAAAGTTCATCTTAGGTCTACGTGCTCTAATCAGAGTTTATCTAAATCTAGCTTCCAAGGTTTGTACTAAACTTCCTCTGATACCAACTGTAACGCCCCGACCCCAGCTACCCAGAGTCGGTGCATTAACTACATAACATTGGCATGATCACAAAAAGATCAAATCTTGAAAGACCGATTGGTTTAGTAGCCTTGGAAACACTAGATATATTCATAAGTTTTACATTACATCATAAAATGAAAAACTAATACAACAACATAATGTTTCCACAATCCACACTATTAACCCCTCATAAAATCCATGCAGGTCATTCATAACTTACTTCTTCACATCCTGGGAAAAATAAAACATAGAAAAGGGGTGAGCTCAAATGCCCAGTAAGGATAACAATATAGCTGAAACTTTCATGAATAAGAATAAACATTTAAGGCAATGCATTACTAAAACAAAATCCTTTTAAACTTGAACTTCAACATAGTATGGAAAAAGTAAATATGAAATAATGCCATTTACTTATTCACATGGATATTCTACTAATAGAATAATCACATGCAAAAATAAATAACCACTTTCATAATGTTGGAATGCATAATGCCAGACTATCATAACCACATAGCCAAGGCCTCGTGCCAAGACTACAAATAAGATTTTGTCAAGGCCTTGTGCCAAGACACTAGTTTGTCTCATGAGACCTACCGATGCAATTTTTTTAGAAGATACTTACATTTAAATTTGCTAAAATATACTCCAGTGTTTTTCTGAAAACATTATGCAAGCTTCTGAAAACAAAATAACTAATTCTGAGACTACACGATTAATTACAGGCCATGATGGGTCCACTCCCAATCCCTTCCTGTCTACCACACTCGAGAGTCGGGTTTTCTGAAAACATTTTTAAGCTTGCGTTAAATACGTATACATTTGCACTGGATTTTCATATATTTGAGAGAAATATCTCTTTTTTTTAAATCATTTAAAAATCACATAATTATAAAAGAAAACATTTATTTTGAAAATATCCTTATAATCATGTAAGGGAAGCTTCAAAGGGGTAATAACGGTAGAGAATAACCTCACCTACCGTATAAGTTTTAAAAAAGACATTCTTACCTTAATTCTGTCGAAAAGGTTAAAAAGGTCCTTGTTTTGAAAATGACGGAATGATTCCTCTTATAAAAAGTCAAACAAGGGTATAAATGACTTTAACCCATATTCTTGTAAATAATAAAAATGTTTTGAAATACATTTTGAAGAAACATGGATGTGGATGATAAAGAGATCCCAGTAGATTATTACGTATAAACAACCTCGGATAATGAAGAGATTGTGAAATAACCCTTACCTTGTACTTTTCCTTGGTTGGGGTAGGTTAACCTCCTGTATAATGGTGAAATAATTGTTATTAAATTATACAAGAATCATATACATTAATATGATATCATATATGATCTTTTAATATTGATTTGATAATAATATCTTAGTATTATCGCTGTTTCGGGTGTGAACTTACTTGTTTTCTTTTGTATGTTTTGTTACGTAAGACATGTTTGTAAAGGATAAGTTGTATATTATTCAAATCCAGAATGGTATCAAGTCCTTAAAAATCATTTTTAAATCATCAAATGATAATTATACTTGAATGGATACGATGGAAAATGAATCTCATCGCGTTCGTGGAGACGGTAGTCCATACGTACGCACGAACGCTACTTCCATTTAATTTTTATTTTAAAAGAATCGAATACAAATGATAAATAGGTATATTACTATTCCAGTATAGTATAATATTTTATACATGTTACTTAAGTTCATTAACACCATCCTTTATACGTTCCATGTGTGGTATGAACGAGTCATATCAATTTAAGGGGGCGGTAGTCCGCACTTCCTCAAATGAAATTATCGTATGTATATACAAAATGAAACTAATAATGGTATGAAATAAAATAGAATTACAGAAGCTTATATATAAAATATATATCATTAATATCATATTTAATTACAGTGCCATCATAATGGCCACCATGAGAGGCGGTAAGATGTATTTGAACAATCATCGTTTCGTGAGGGGTTAGTTTGCCATCCACAGAAACATTATGTTCATCATCCATTAGATGGAGTTGTGTGTATGTGTAGTTTGAATCCTTCTTATAACAACATCCTAGTATATTGAGGATACTGGTGTTGTTACAAAAGAAAGTAAATAAAAGAGTTTGGGGGTTGAAGAAGCAAAATAAATGAAAATAATTTAAGAGAAATCGTTACCTTTAATTTAGGTAACTCACTTTGGTTGGAACCAAAGGACTTCTTGAAATGCTTTCTGCCTAAGGGGAAGCTTTAAGGAGGAGGAGAGGGATGTGGGGAGATTATTTGGGCAGAGTTTTGACGAGCCAAGTGGCTTGAGAGGTGTGAGGAATGAGTAGAAGTGGTCTCCTTTTATAAGGGAGAAGAGGGGCTCTTTAGGAAAGAGTGAAAGTATTACTTTATAATATAATTATATTCGGTTTATAATGGTCCAAAAATCATTGCGGTCGAATATAAGATGACTCATATTCTAAATAACATCAACCAATAAGAATTTGACAGGTTTTAGATAATATTTTAATCATTATAATCTTATTTATTTAAATGATTTATTAATGAGGTAAACATTGCATCATTATTGTGTCATTAATAATTTCAATTATTTGATGTCTAAAAATTATGAATAAAATATCATTATGTAGGAAATCTTTTTAGCTTTCTATTGAATATTTATAATCGAAAATCAAACATGTATAACCCTATGTAAAAAGTGTTCTTCTAAAAGATGTAAGCTTATGCCATTTTTATTTTTATTTTAACTTTATTAATATAAAGTGTCCCTACCACATACAAGTGGCTCCAAGGGGTCCCCAAATTGACCCAAGGATGCTCATGGTCGGGTATGTGTCCACCAATAAGGTTAGGACACGTTTTAGGGTAATTTTGTATTATTATAATATTATTTTTTAACCCTTATTTACCGGATTTACCCTTAACCATGGTAAATAAAATATTTACCACAGTAATTATTCAGAATGTCTAAAAATAAAAGTTACCTATTTACACAATTTGGACATCCTGATTCCAAATATGGAATCCATTTTTATAAATTCAAAACACAGAATTTGCAGAAATTAATTTAAAATTAATTCCCGCTGTCAAAACAAAAAGCGTGTTTTTAAGATGTAATAACTATCAAAAGATTGACACTTGTTTATGTTCGGTTTAATTGTAAAATTATGTCCAATGACCAACATTATATTAAACGGTAAAAATATATTCTAAATATACTTTAAAACCACTAAAATTCATAATTTATCACTATTAATTATTTTGATTAAAAAAGTTGTTTTTAATTAAAATTTAGTAATTTTCACTATTCATCAAAATATGAAAGTTATCCGAAATGTACCCAAATTTCACCTTAGGCTAAATTCGATATTCTGAATCCAAAAATGAAGTCAATTTTCAAATATAAAATATATATAATTTCAAAAAGTAGGTATTACTATTCATAACGGCTAGTTTGATCGGTTGTGGTGTGTGTTAAAACTCGACGTTGCGTACAACACACGCTACTGTTTTATTTAAAGGAAAGCGTACCGTGGAAGCTTGGGATGTTTCATTTTAAATTTTTTGATGTATCCATTTAGTCAAAAAGTTTAAAATATTGTATTTAAAAAGGTTTCACTATCAAAAGTTGATAAAAGTGCAATACTGAAAATGAATCTGTTCTTGCATTATGACTAAGAAACTCATAATATGGATTCTAAAATTATAAGGATTATATAAAGTTAAAAATGTAGTTAATGCTATTCATGACCTCTTTTAATGGCTTTTTTTTTGGTAAGTCATGGTGCAATTGAACTCGGTGTTGCTTGTAGTGCAAGTTATTGAATTATTTTGAAGAAATAACACACTATGAAATCTTGGGTTGTTACAATATTATAATTTATCACTATAAATTATTTTGATTAAAAAAGTTGTTTTAAGTATTTTTCACTATTCATAAAAATTTAGATGTTCTCAAAAAAATACCAAAAATTCAACATAGGCTAATTTCAATATTCCGAATCCAAAAATGAAGTCCATTTTGATTTATAAAATTTCAAAAAGTAGGTATTACTATTCACAACGACTAGTTTAATTAGTTGTGGTGTGTGTTAGAGCTCGAGGTTGCGTACAACACACGCTATTCCATTATTCGAAGGGAAACGTACAGTGGAAGCTTGGGGTGTTACACCTTGGATGGGCTAATATGCTTTATGATTTTCCTCACAATCTATGGAATACTTGGGTTTTCTTTTTATGGAATTCCCTAGATGGGATCATTTAGAAATTGGATGTTATGAGTGATACATGGGTTTCCTCTTTATATAATGTTGTTGATTGGATCATAGATTAAATATAATTATAATTATCATTGAGATATACCATATTTATTAATTAAAAAATTCCATGTATAGGATCACAGGGAAAACAGATTATATCATGCATTTGTTATTATTACATGTAACTTGTAGTACTTCATTATAAAGACTATTATTCTAGGATATCATATCTATTTATGTTGGCTCTAAGAACATATAATGGTATTTTTTTATATATAAATGACTATATATAATTTATTTTTTGTTTTAAAGAAACTCACAAATGGATGCCTGAACCTATATTGATGGTCCCTATAACTATAATATCACCATTATTATTAAAAATTGATGCCTTAGGAATAGACCACAGGTCTGATCTATTATTATGTATCTACACATATAAACATATATATTAATTTTTATATTGATTGTATATGTACATACGTACCATTATATATATTTCTATTTACATGGTGATGCATTGTAAAAGATATTTTTGCTTAAGATAAAGCAGGTACGGTCTTCCATGCGTTATTGAAGAACCCTTGTAGACCAACATAAATATATTTTCATACTAGTTAATTTTTTATACATATAAACTATATTATTTTACATTAAAAAACATGATATAATTAGACAAAAATGGTTTTGGTCTGTTAAACATATCTCACACCCTATATAGGAATCCATTGCATTGGGGTACCCAAACATACCACGTGGATTTATGTTTAGTTTCATGGATTATGCTTGTGCTGTAAAATTTACACACAGGCGATTAGGAGCATAGAACTAAGCCAGATATCACAATTCTCATAGATATATCCTTGGAGGATATTTTATTTTTATTTGTATAGATTCCTTATTACATATTTTTTAACATTATCTTGTACTTTGTAGAACCATAGGGACATGTATAGTTCTATATTTGGGATTTTCCATTTTTTCACTTATTATTTTCTTGTGGTTCTTATTCATTATTTCTATTTCATCTCTTGATTTATTTGTTATATTGCACCTTTTACCCCTCTGACCACAATGGTATAGTCTCCCCACCGCACTATCACTAGAAACACACTAACAATCGACATCCTCCAGTATACAAGGTGGCGTAACTGAGGCCATATAGTTACCAATCTAGTTACAATTTTTAGAGTTAGTGAGGCCAATAAATTATTTACCCACCCCAAGGATTCGAAAATAGTGTTCTATGTTTAGGAAGAAAAGAAAATACAAAATATAGAGGAGAAATGAAGAACAATTAAGTCTTTCCCTGAATAAAACACTTGGATTCAAAGTGTAGAAGGATATGGATTGATGTAAATGGATGTGGGATTCAAGCATATTTTATCTATGTACTCCATGAGATAATGGAGACAATAATACTGTATTTGGGGTTTAAAATTAAGGATGGTAATTTGGGAAAATAAATTTTATCAAAAATTAGGTTTACAATAAGGTTTGATTTCATGATTTACCAAACCATGTTCCCATCATATCACACACCTAGGTGAGCAATGTAGTTTCACATAATAGTTATAAATACAATAAATAATCTATGAAAACATTACGAGATGATGAATTATAGGGTTTCCATGGTTTCCAAATGGTTAAAACTACATGTTCTCAAACCATGCACCTACAACCGTAACATTCAAAAAATTTAAAATATAAAGAGATTTGACCCAAAAGTCATTTAAAATATTGAAACCAATAAATATAAATAATAATAAGAAATTACTGGTAAGCATGTGAAAAATTAATCAAAATTTTTAGCTATATTGTAGATATATAATTATAAATTTGAAAATTGATTAGGTGACATCAATTTTAAAATACTATTTATTCTATTGAATGATATCTTTCCGGAAGTTAATGACATTCCTTTTCAAATAAATATTTCTAAGAAAAGTTTATGTTCAATGATTATGAACTCAAAATGAATATATTTCTATCCAAATGGATGTATATTTCTATTAATTACATAAAAAATCAACAAAGTGAGTTGTAAATTAATATAATAAAGATGAATAAAAATCTTCAAAAATTGTTTGGGAGTTTCCTATATTTCCTTGGTTTAGATAGATATATGTAAGTGAGAAGAATACAATGTATTTGATCCGAAAAATAGTTACAATATTTCAATATGGGAAACTTTTTCACCCATTAAAATCACCATACTATAAGAAAATTGGCCATTAGTTTCATAAATTTAGAAAAGAGCTTATAAACCACTATCCTTAAGTATCTACATATGTACTGAATAATGTTAACATAATAAGTATTACTCATAGTACATAGTTATGTATGATGATAAATTACAATGTACCCCTACATCATGGTTATTCATGAATAGAAAGAACATTATATTGTCTCAAATTATATCATTACCAAGACAACATGGTAATAATATTGATGTTTTTTTGGATCCATTGACCAAGGATCTCAAATTGATGTTAGTTTAATGTTATATATTATATTATTCTCATATAAATAGAGATTCAATGTTGAGATACCTATTTTTAAGGATGATAAATAACATTCCTACTTATAATTTTTTAAGATATTGAATTAAATGAATGTTAGGGTACCCCATTTGGGAAGAAGGTACACACATAGTTTAGGCGAAACATTACTTAAATATAGTCATAATTGGAAATCATAACTTTTAAGCCTAATGACATTAGTACTTATCATAAAAAAATAATTAAATGGGAATTTGGAATAAAGTACATCACCTTATCCATTAACAGGTGATGAAAATTTTGATAAACTAATGGTTATTGTCACCATTTCTAGTAATCCATGTTCTAAATTTGTTTTGAAAATGGAATGGGAAAAATTAATGGTCTATTTTCAAATAATTTATAGTATTTTTTTCATAATATAAATCATATTGATGTCATTCACAAAGGGAAAAATTTATGTGATAGTGAAATAGTGATGTTTATAAATGGATCCAAAAATAGATGTTATTATGTTTAAGTAGGACCTGATCGATATAGGGATAAGGGAATAATTGGCATTAATGATAGGTTAATGATATAATTTTATTCCCCTAATGTCTAAATATCATTCTAAAAAGTAGATATTTTAGTTTGGAAACTTCATTAAGGGCGTAATGGTTCTGTAGGGGTATTCATCAAATTTAAAGGATATCATGTTTATTATTTCTTTCGTGTTAATGGTACTAAAATCACACGAGTACAATATTTTGATACAAGATTTTATGTCTATGGATTTACATTGAATTTATCCATAAAATTTATGACAAAAATTAACTAGGATTTTCTTCTTTTTTGAAGCTATATAAAGTAATGTAATAAACATAATAAATTTTTTAACTATTGAAAAGGAAACTTCAATCTTATTAGATGAACTATAGTTTATTTTACAAGTATAATTCTTTTAAATAATAATTTAGTTGAGGTTCACTTAGTTATAGAGATTTAATAATGTTTTTATATAAATTATAGATGGATATACACCCAATGAATTATATAAGTTGACATTCTAAGTGTGATTCAAAAATAAGAGTTATCCGAAAGGTTTTATTGTAGAATGATATTTTATTTGGGGATATTTTGGAATTCTATATTAACTACCTATATTATGTGGACAACATCGATCTTCCCAAATATTTAAAATATAGAATCCTTAGTGTTAAATGAATTTCCAGAAGATATATTTTAACAATTACAATTACAAAGTGGGAGAATTCTAACATTAACATTTTACAGAAAAATATAGAGGAGTCAACAGTTTTTTAAACTCAAAAATAAAATCATAGGTATTTAATTCAATCAAGGGTTGATGAATGAATATCTAATTCAAATAATAAAAAACTTTTTAGATTGTTTTAAGACAATTAGTTTACGTAGTTATATGAAAATACGAATTTAATTTATATACCCTAGATCTAGTAAACATAAATTGTTCAATGTTTCTATATTTGACTAAAACAACTGTAGGGTAAAATAAAAATTCATTTATTAATGACCCTTTATTGTGATTTCTTAATAATTTAACAGGTGTCCCAATATAGATAGTGTCTTGTATATGATAATGACTAATTCAATTTGTTGACTACTATATTTACATAATCTAAATTAAATGTTAATATAATTTTAATGTTAATGGCTTCCACACCTACTATAACTATCTATCTCATGGAAAAATATTGTGGAAATGATTAAATTGAAAAAAAATGATTAAAAGTGAACAAAATTTTGGAGGTGAGAAACAACCTAAAGGTGATAAAGCAGAAAAACCTAATATTGTGGTAAAACGAAAAAAGTTGCGTATAATGATATTTTTATTCAAAATTATTATGGAAATAAAAAATTAAAAAATAATTTTTATATGGTTTGAATATGACCAAATAATTGATATCAAAAAGTATAATTTCATTAGTGACAATGGGATTAGTTCTCAAATACATGTTCTAATTGATATAGATACAAGGAACAATGTTGTTCCTACTTTAGAGGTCATAAATAAATAATAAATTAGGTTACAATTATGATATAATTTCACTATTTTATCAAATAATGAAAAAATATTTCATTAATTTACACTTCATTATCCATTATAGTGTACATTAATATTACAATAATATTGGATGAAATCCATACTAATGATAACCAGAAAAGATATTAATGATTTATGGACACTTTTTATTAAATAGTTTTAGTGATATTGAGAGGAAATTAAAATCCCACCCTTCATAGAATTAAAAAAATAAAACCTAAGAATCATTTGTTAGTATTTTGGGGAGGATGAAAGAAGATATATTATATTTCATCTTATTTTATTTAAAATTTAGTGAATTAATAAATTTTATTCAGATTTTGTAATTTATGAAACAATAGACGAGTGATGAAAATAAATAATTTGTAACTAAACCATGATTACCCAACAATAAATAATGGATGTGGAACTCTTCACATTAAAAAAGGTATAAATTATAATCCACTATAAAAAATATACATGACATAAAAAGAAACATAATTATGATGATTGTTTTAATATAGAGATGGGTGAATCAGAACCTCAATCCACTTCCCTCATACATGATTCACTATAGAATAAGGGTAATTTAAATAAAAAGTAACAAATATAAATGAAATCACACAAAAATACTGGGAACCACGTACAATTAAGACATAATATAAATGTGTTCTTCTCTGAAATAGTATTTATTAAAATATTATTTTTATTTTAATATATTTTTTATTTGGTTTATACATAAGAATCATCGTCAACTATACCTATTTAAGGAATACATTCTACAGATTTTAAGGATCCAAAATAGTATGAAAAAGTTTATTATGTATCTTTTTGAGTGTCACCAAGAGAATAAATTGAGAGAGGAAAGGAAACGGTTGATTAATCCAAAAAACTGAATCAAATACTATATTACATATATACAGTATTATAAAAGGTTAGTTTCTATGATTATGTTATAATCTAGTTTCATTGAATGGATTAATTAGAAAAATCAAAAATATATATATTAAAATGAAAAGTTCTACACCCCCAATATTTATGGCTATCAATTCCCCTCAATGGAATTTTTTTCTATTGTTAATCAATGTTGGCCCAAACTATTATACTATTTTTGAATTAAAATTCTTGTATTAAAATTATTCATGGTGAAATTAATTATGATTTATATCTTTTTAAACCCATTCACCTCCTTGTTGCAATTGGCATAATGTAAAATATCAATAGTGATATTATAAAAAATAAAGCACTTATAAATAGCACATCAGAGTATTGATTCATTTTTCTGTGTTGATGAGTGATTAGAAACCTAATCCAATTGAAGATCTTGATATTCACATGGTTAAACTTACTTTTACAATGTTCACACATTTCTATTTAATCTTATGAGGATACATGAGGATAATGAGTTGTTTTCTTCCGGATTTATTTTTTAGGAATAACATTTTGAAATTAATGAGAAAGGGTATTAATTGAGTTATGTTATTAAAAATTGGGAAAAAGGTAAATTGAAGATTGAGTTAACATAATATAAATAATTAACTAGTATACTGAAATGAGTTGATGAAGATACCATTACCCCACCAACTTCACGACCACATTTATTAATGTAACAAATTAATGTATATACAACCTTACCAAATAAGAATATGGAAAATGTTTAATATAAAGAAAAAAATGCATGGAGAGGTCAATACAACCATTATTGGGATTGAGAATGTAAATGAATATATAAAGAATGAATAGTTGGGAGAGTCAAGTATGAATATATACATGAGGTGAATTATCATATTTTTTCCAATAATTGATCTTCTTTATTAATTATGTTTTAATACTATTAATTTTTTCTACAAGAGTTTATATCATAGTAATACAAATGTAATACCTTGTGATGAATGAAATTAATTTTTTAGTCCTCATGATAATTATATATAACAAAATCAATTTAAGAAGATGAATGTTTAGTAAGAGTATGTTACATGACCAAAAAATTATAAATTAAAATAACAATTGTCAGGGTATTTCAAATACTATGAATATTGGGGTGACACATTAAAATTTAATAATACAACTCATTTTTTATTTTTAACTTCACTTATTCTATTTTTAGGACTCATTGGATTCTTGTTACATTCAATATAGATACTCTAAAGATATATATTTTGGGATCCAATGTATAGATATTTAACCAATAAAAAAATGATATCCATTGTGAAGATTAAATACACTAAATTAAAAATTTTACAAATTAAATAATAATTATATGTTTTTATTATATTTTGACAAGAATTTTCTATGATTGAGAAGTATCTATTTATCTTCAAATACATGGTATGAGGACAGTTAAATCAAACACAAATACTATTGTTTTATTTCTATGGATAATTTTTAGTATATATATAATAAAATTTCTCAATCATGACATTTAAAAAATTACTTATACATATAAATAGTTTTTTATGGTTAAAAAAGTTATCACATCATCTACCATTACTTTATTTTTAAACTTAAGAAAGACATAATTTTCAATCTAGAAACTAGAATACGAAAAGAATTATTTCCAATGTAATTATAATTTCAATAAAAAAATATTCAAAATTTGTTTATATAAATTATTCGAGTAATATAATGATTTTGGACAATCCACAAATTTAAAAGGAGCAAAATATTTACTTTAGAATGAGTTAGTGGAAGCATTGTGTTTTTATGTTTATAGAAATCATGGAGAGGTGGTTTCCTATCATTATCGATGATATTTATTTTAGTTATATGTGATAAGAATTTTATAATATGACTTATGATTTTGAATACATTATATAGTTAAAATAATAGTGTTGATCAAAAAGTGGAACAACAATTGTGAAAGTATAGGACTTTCAATAACTAATAGTATGCTTCGATCAACTATAACCACAACACTAAGTGACATGCGTTTTTTGTATAAAAATTACTTATTCATGTTAATAATTATAATTAATAAAAAATAGTATGAAAAGGACATATTTTTATATATAAATGAACTCATGTTTTTTGGGTTTGTTCTTACAGTTATTCAAAATTACCATCAAATTATTGAAATTCTCATACGTATAAGCTTGGTCTGGAGAACCACTACAAATGTATATTTAATGTATGGTGATCAATTTTTTTCTCATTATTTATTTAATATAGTAACACCCACAAATTGTAAAAAAATAACATTTTATTTGATAGTGTATGCGACATACCCTACTGATATTAAACAACCCACAAAATATATTTCATTAAAATTAACCACTTTGTAAGCTTGCAGAACTTGAAACCACAATTTTAAATGAACTATAATATAGTATACCATTATAAAATACCAATTAAATTTTGGGTATGTATACTAGTGACTAAATTATTAATTTTTTTATGTATTTATTATATATAAAATAAAAAGATTTTAAAAAGAAAACAATTTTTTTTTTCTGAAAAATGGTATTTTTTCAAAAGTTTGGCTTAACATAATTTTGGGTGCATACATTAAATTTATTTTTTATGAAATTATGAAAATTTATTTTATAAGAAAAAATTATTTATTGAAATTATAATATAATAATTATCATAGTGTAAATTATATGGTATTTTAGAAAAGATTAATTTTTTAGGAATGGTAGAAAATATAGAATTTAAATTGAAAACTACCTTTTTATTTAAATTATTTATAATGTTGAATTATATTTTGAATTGGTTATAATGTTAAATTAGTAAAATTATATTTAAAATTAATTAAATTTATTTCATTCAAATCATTTTCATATTTATTTATTTTTATAATATTTTTGTACCCTTTCGAACATTTTTTCTTTAAAAATCCACATTATTATCAGGATTCATGGATTACTTTTAAGATAAAATTTTCTACGAAGGTGAATTTAATTTCTAAAATTATTCAATATTAAAAATCATAATTATTCATAATATATAATAAGAAAAAATTAATTTTTATATTAATTAATATTAAAAACAATATAAATTATTTACCATAGTTAAGGCAATAATGAATTTATGTTGGTGTTAAACTAGAAATATAAGGGTTTTAATGAAATAAAAACTTGTATAAAATATATTTTATTGACTTATTTATACCTTATCATGTCAGATTCAAGATTATAAACCATCTTTTACCCTTATGGCATGTGAAAAATGATGGTACAACATTTTATTTTCAAAAAGAAAAAGTGTTCCGCTCAGTTCACTTAAAAAAGGCCCCCACTATTATATCAATTTTACAACATCAAACCCATTATATTTGACCAATACATGCCCAAAAAAATTAACTAATTTCATTACCTAATCCTATAATCCTTTTATTTTATAAATACATTCTTGGAATACTTTATGTATAATCCCAAAGAGGGTGTTTGAGAATAGGTAAAATTCATAGCTGTTTGTTTTTATTTTATTTCTCCATCAGACTTCATCAAATATTATTCATTTATGATTATATAAGAAAAAAATATCAACCAAATATTTATATTCCATTTTGTTAAGGTATTTATATTCAATGATGCCTAATTACATAAAATGGTTTACAAATTCACTATTTGGTTGTACGGTTGACTACTGCCTCGCGAACCAATGTCCTCAGTTTTTCGATTTCAATCACTCATGGATGGGTTTAAATATTGATAAAAATTATATGTATGATATATCAAGCATAATTTTACAAATATTGTAATTATAAAATTTATAATTTTCTTAATTTTCATTCTGTAGTGGATTTGATATCCTGGCTCATGTGTATGGTGAAATACCGCCTAATGATGTGATGTTAATTTTTTTACTAAATAATTATATTGAAGATAACAATGATAATATAAAAGAAAACAAAACACCTAAATGAAATAATTCTCATATTAATATCATATTTTTTATTCTAAAATTATTATATATCATTTTATTTTAATTTCACTCAATGAATGATTATAACATCATTCGTGCACATGTGGACTACAACCATCATGAATTGATATAAATATATATTCATTGCTATAACATATTGGTTATATATATATGTGTATTTAAATATATTATATGGTATTTTTTATATACTAATCAATTATTAAATATTAATTATTTCTTACCTCCTTTCAAAAATGATCATTAAAAAATGGAAAAGTTACCCTTGTGTTCATAAGACCTACCCTCTCTATGATTTTAAAATACATTATTTCTAAAAACAATATTCATTTATTAGTATTAAAATTATTATTGATGTATAAACACAGTAATTGTTTAATTATTATTATTATCTATATTATGTAACTATATAATATGTCACACCCTGACATTGGATACTCTCGTATTTTTTTCTTTTATTTTTCTTGGATATTTTTTGTTGAGGATTAGGTTGAGTCCCTGTTAAATGTTTTGAGTTCATAAATGTTTGTGTAGAATTTATATCTTGGCCACAGGAACCACACAATCAGTGGAAACTATACGGATCAACCTAGGTACACATATGGCAGATCTGGAAGTGTACAAGAGCAACTAAACGGTTTGTGCAAGGTAGCACAAAACATGCGACCTATTCATGAGGTAGTTCTAGAAACATGTAAAAATCTACTAAATGGTAAGCACATGGTTTGTTAAACCATAGAGGAAAATATACAATCAGTCTATAAATTCTAAAACATAAAATTCCTAATGTACCCTCTTTCCATATTTATCCTAATTCTGACCCTCCATTGGATCGAGCTTTGTGCACGAGGGGAGACCCCTAGCCCCCGACTCGTTGTTCCTCCTCCTCCTTGGGTGCTTCCTCTTAAATTCCAAGGTACGTTTTATGTTTTTCATCCATTTTAATAGCTTCTTTCTCTCCATTCTATGTTTCATGGTCCTCCTTTTATATACAATCTCTTAGCTGAACCCTAGATGTTAGGGTTGATGTGTAGCTTAGGTTTCATTGGATATAGTGACTTCTGATTGTCTTGGGGCCCTAATATTCATTCTTCATGAGTTTCATCACATTTTCACATCGGTAAATATGGTGTAACCATACTTTTCCTTTCTGATGCATTCCTTTGATTCTTGGTCACTTGTAATAAAAGATTTAATATGATTCATTCCTCTATAATAAACATATATAGTTTATTACATTGTTTTGTTGTAGGTAGAAATTATTAAAAATGGGGTTTGAAGTTATCTCTTATTTATGGCTCTAAGTATATGTGGAAAATATTTTTGATAAAATATCTATTGATCATTAAGGGTAAGGTTGGTTTGATGAGTTTTATTTACCCTAAAAAATGTTTCATTATTATTTTTGGACTTTTAATTGGTATTTACCTATAGAATTTGGTGATTTTCGTATTTGGGTTTTTATAATTCTTTGGAAGAAGTCCTTGATTTTTAAATACCTAATTTTACCACTTAAAATCATGTGAAATTTTTGGATTTGGGTTTTATGAAATAAAGTGGTTAATTTGGAGTGTTTCAAAATGTAAATGGTTTTGGGAGTTCCATAGATGTTAGAGGATTCCATTGGATGTTTTCACATCCATGGGTGAGCTAGTTTCACCCATGGATGTGCAAGGAAATTAAGAAGGCACACAAGAAACCTTTTACCTTAAAATATTCTCATCCCTCTTTACTCCTTTTATTTTTAAAATGGTTCCATGTTTAAGAAATGTGGAAAACTATTTCTTCTAGAGATTTGAAAAAGTATCATTAAATTTCATTCTCAAGGATTTTCCCATTGGGCATTGGACCATGTTTTGGTGGGAGATAGAAAAGAGTGAAGGCCCTTTTGGAAGTTGAGGAATGATTTGGGGAATGTTTTGTGTAAAGTCCCATTTATATAGTGTTTGGTAAAAATTATCATTTACATTATTTTGGAAATAATTTTTAATTATTGTTCGTAAATTCATTTGGGTGTGTCAAGTTGAAGGATGATTAGAAAACTAGTGTGTTTAAAGAATATGATGAATTTTCATGTGATGTGGTGGCCCAGTTGGTACCTTGATGATGTGATATATATATATTTGTCACTCATATCGCGTATTTCATTTTATGGGTTATCATATAGGTGGGATATTTGTTTGGGGTAAGAAAGTATAACGATAACAGGTAAGATGAGTCATTTGTACAAAGGCATCCTACTCACACAATGTAATTTTACCATGGGTTCCTGGGAGTCTTTTAGAGGGTTGAGTGATTATTCATGGTCATCCCCAATTAGATGGATTGGTAACCCTTGGAAGATATAAAGGTGAAGTGGGTTGTGCCACTAGTGGGGCTTGTTTAGGGTGGCCAGTTGGCTATTATCTATAATGTTTCCCTATACACTGGTAGGGAATTCTAAACCGATTACATCAAGGGTTTGATCAAGGGATTTTTAAGAAATACCATCGGTACTATCTATGTTTTTTTGTTTCTATTTTTCTATACATTATTTTCTACTCAGACTGTTAGTTTATTTTCATCATAGTCCCATATTAATTTACTTAGGAAATTGGTTTGGTTTTTATTGTTAAAATGATAACCTATTTTGAATGTTGAATATGTCTTGTGTAGGATTTTGAATTGTGGAAAACTATTTTTTTTGTAAAATGTGAAAAAAAATATTTTTATTAATGAATTTCAAAATAATGTTGATTTATTTTTTTCAGTAAAGGAAGAAAATGGATTCAATTGGGATTTCCTACTAAGTTTTGAATATAACACCCTCATTGTACCATTCAGTGTTTGAAGACCCAAACTGTTTTGTAGGTTCAGTTTTACACTCACATTTTCATGTTTGATATGTCTCTGGGAGCAGTTCAGTCATATGGACGGTGGTGAAATTGATTACATAGGGAGATCGTGGTAGTGTGATGCTATTTTAGTTATGTTTTCAGTATGGTATTTAGTTTCTATCATGTTCAGATGTTGTAACTAAATATGAATGATTATTTATTTGGGATTCAGTTTCAACTTTTTTTACATTCCCAATTTATTTAGTTTATTGATCTGATCTTAATTTTTTGGGATGAAATAATTCCCAATTGTATTGGATTTAATTCTTGACACTACTTTCCATTCCATGGGGATTTGGAATTCCCTTTGATCCATGACTTGTACTGGGTTTGGTGCCTATATTTGATGGGATCCAAGGCTTGCTCGTGAAAAAATGATATCAGATCTAGGTAATTTGTTATTTGAGGTATCCATTTGATGGATATTAGGACTCCTGAGACTCTAGTGGTATATATGGGAAGAGCTTCGTGAATTATTTCTCATTATAAACCTTATGTTGATAGGGGTTGTCTGGGATATTGGTATTTTGTTTTTGTTTGGATTGAGGGGGTGAAAATGGAGGTGATTCAGGGTCAAATCATGATCTCACATATAGTAGTGTCCCATGTGGAGTTTGAGTACACAATTAACATACTTCTAAGTTATTGATGATTTCCTAGGACATGAATCACTACCACGTCACTGGGTCATGCATGACTTCTAGTTTATAATTTCGGGGGTTTGGCTAGAGTTATGTCCTGTATCAGTCTTGGTTGGTGAAGATAATATTTCAAAAAGAAAACAGTTTTTGAAAACAAATAGTATTTCCTTTAAGCGGTTTTAAAATTAAAAATATGGATTTTCAAAGAAAATTTTTTGAATTATATATTTGGAAAATTCTTGTATTTTGAGGAGGAGATTTTGAGTATGACCCATGGAACTCCTTATAATGGTTTTAATATGTTTGGGTATGCATAGAAAGTGTGTGTTGGAAAATCTGGATGGAAGTGGATGGACACATATGAGTTAGTTCTTAAGATTCCATGGTTTTATATTAGAAATCAAATCCTTGGACTAGTTTTTATCGTGTCATTGGTGTAGAAAAAAAACATCAGAAATGGGTTTTTTGTTTTATAACATGAGTTTTTTTCCTGAAATGTGGATTTTTATTTTGATAGTATCCTTATGATGAGGTGGTTTAGAAAAATTGAAAAGGAACTATTGTTTTTTGAGAACATGATTTTTTATTTAGTCTGTATGTGTTTTTTTGTGAGCCTACTATTCTGGGTCAATGTTTTATTTTTTATTGTGTTTTAGTTTCATTTTGGTTTTAGATATGTATTTATTGTGGTAATTCAGAAAATTCCACCAAGAAGTTTCCCCAATTTTTATAAGGATTCATGCCATGTTGATAATTATTCATGGTTGTTTCTTATTTTTCATGGCAATAAAGGTTTTTTAGAGGTAGTCGGGTTTCTTGAAGAAGTGGAGTGTGTCATTAGATTGTTGGTAAATCCCAAAGTGGTGATAGTTTTTGTTTCTATTAGGTTATTTGAGAGTCCATCATTAGAATAATGAGAGATTAATTACAAGAACCAATTCGAGTAGAGATGAAATATGAAGTTATTGAGTCCATCTATGTCTAATGGTTCGTATCTAGGGAGGTGAATAGGATTAAAAAGGAAGATCTCATAACCCCTTGATAATGCCAGTAGAAGGTGAATTTCTTTGTTGACAGATTCAACGAGCTGATATCCTATTATATAGAGAAGTAACTTTATGATATATTATAAGTTCCTCTTTTCATTGGACGAATTCATCCAGAGGTCAAGGAGTGTGTTCTATCCTCCATGGATCGTTGTTTTGAGAAGATGGTGAATGAAGAGTTTCTAGTTTTGTTTGTTTCTGGAGAGGAAGCAGCTTGAAATCCAGTGTCTCTTGTTTTTCTTAACGGTTTCCTATCTAGAGAGGAGTTAATACTAGAAAAACTTATCTCCAAGGGGCTATCATTGTTGGTTCTAGCTTATTCTTCATGAAACTAGTTTACCATGTCCCACTAGTGTGGGAAATTGTGGTATTCAAAGCCATCTTGTCACATCCCCCTAAAATTGTGCCATCATTGTGGCTATCTTGGTCATCTAGAGATGTTTTCTTACAATATTCTATTGAATAATATGTTGTGACCGGAGTATTATTATGCTAGAATGTGATGTAGCATATGCATTAGTCATCAAGGCTATATCCACATGGCTCAGAGTGAAGCTCACGCATAGTTAGGAGTCACCAAGGGTGTGTTAAACCATGGCCCTGTGTTTTTAATCTTTGGGATGGAAATATCTAATGTTTCCTTTTTTTGTTCTACTGTATGATCATCTTGTAATTTAAAAAGTGTGTTGAATTTGTTCTATTGTAATACAAGCTGTTCTATCTATTTGAATGTGGCTTTTTAAATCAATCACTTTCTCAAGGTGTGTTTAACCATTATGTGGGTTTGTTTTATTTTTTAGGTGTTCATTTGAATTAATTACATTTGTGATAGAAATTAATGGTGCTTTCAGGTTTATTTTCAGATCTTTATGAAGGTTCTCCTAGTGTTTGGGGTTCAGTTGCTATGGTAAATAATTTCTAGTTCTTATAGTGGTAAGGTTTATCTCATACTAATAATGTCAAACTAGTTCCTGTTGGGAGTTCCCTAGTTTCCTATCATAGGGAAGGCATTTCTTGGTTTATGCGGAGAAGTTTCATTATTTTCATGTGGTTTCATTTTTCCAGGCCACTCAGTAGTGGGATTCACATTCCAGTCTTAGTGGTTTTGTTTAGTAGTTAATGTTTATGTTCTAGTGGAATCCTTATGGTTGGGAGAAACCCCTCATGGTCTCTTCTCATTCTTATGATGTATTTTCTTCCTGACTAGTTTGGTGTGACCTATGGATTTAATAATCACCCCATTGTTCATGATTTTCCTTGGTTGTGATCAGTCATGGATTCGATCATTGGTAAACCTTCAGCTGGGTGACTTTTTAGTAGAATAAAGTGTCTACGATTGAGAGAATTGTCACACCCCGACATATGATACTCTCTTATTTTATTAGTTATTGATCTTTTATCATTTTAGTTAATGTATCGGTAGAGTAATAGTTATACTTTTTGTGTTTTTGGATGTTTTAGTGGATTTTTAATCCTGCACCTAGGGACCACACCCTTAGTGGAAATAGTATATTTCATCCCAAGTACCAGTTTAATAGTATTGGATGTGGATAAAAGCTACCACATAGTTTGTGCATGGTAGAACAAACCTTGTAGCTAGGTCGTATGGCAGGGCTCGAAACGTTGTAGATTCTACCCAATAGCTGGTGTAAAGTTTGTTAAACCGTGCATCCAAACGATGTGATCAGCCCATAAATTTTGAAACATAAAATTCATAATCTACCATCTACCCCATATTTACAATAATTTGTACCCCCTCCACTTGGTTTGATCTTGGAACCCAAAGGAATCATAATATCACCTTTTTGTGGTTCATCCTCCTCCTTGGGTGTTTTTCCATTTATTCCATGGTATGTTTTAGTGTTTTACATTCATTTTTCTTTCGTTTCTCTCTCACCCTCTCTATTTATTGGTCATCCTTTGGTGGGCCCTCTCTTGTCTGAACCCTAGATATTAGAGTGGATTTGTATCTATGTTTTATTTGTATCTAGGGAATATAGATTATTCTTGGGGACCTATTCTTCCTTCATTGAGAGTTTCATTTCTTTTGTATAGTGGTGAGGATGGTGCATCCATAATTTTCCTTTATGATGCATTCCTTTTATTCTTGGGCTCTTTAATTTTATTTCTTCATATGATTCTCTCCTCTATATGGAACATAGTTACATTATTGTAGGGTTTTTGTGTTGGTATAAATTATTAATAATGTGTTTTGAAGTGATCCCTTTTCTATGACTATGTGTATATGTGCCAAATGGGGTTGATAAAATGTCAATTGAGCTTTATGGATACAATTGGCCGGATGAGTAGTGTTTTCCATTGAAATTTTTTTATTAAATTGGTTGGATTATGAATTGTTATTTATATATATAATATAGTGATTTTTGTATTGGAGTTTGTATATTTATTATGAATAATTCCTAGGTTTTTTAATCCTAGATTTAACATCTATATATTATGTGAAATTGTTGGATTAGGGTTGTGTGAATGAAAGTGGAGGGTTTCAAAATGAAAATGGTTTTTGGGAGTTCTAAAGAAGTTGGGGGGATCCATTGGATGTTGAAGCATCCATGGGTTAACTAGGTGCATGCATGGATGTGCAATAAAATAAATAAGGAATCCTAGAACACCTTTCCCTTAAAATATTCTCATCAATATTTCCTCCCGTTTTTTTAAATGGTTCCACATTTTTTAAATATGGAAAATGTTGATTCTAGTGACTTGAAGAGGTATTTTGAAATGTGAATCAGAAACAGTTTTTTATTTGTCCACGAAACATGTTTGTTTGAGATATTGAAAAGAGTAAAGGCTCATTTGGAAATTGATATGTTTTTCGATTAATGATTAGTATAAAGGTATGTTCATAAAGTGTTAGGTGAAAATGGAATTTTAAATATATTTAAATTGTTTCTTAAATTCATTTTTATGTCTAATTTTGAATGACCATAGGAAAACTAGTATGTTTTATGAAAGGTTTGAATGTTGTGTGATGTGGGGGCTTGGTTGGCACCATAATGATGTACCATGTATATATATATATATTGGGAACTCCTATTGGGGATTTACCTTTATGGGTTATCATATAGGTGGTGTTCTTGTTTGGGGTAGGCAATCACGGTGATGGTAGGTAAGATGTGTCATTCATGTGAGGGACCCCTACTACCATAGTGTAATTTTATCATGGGTTCCATGGAACCTTTTAGTGGGTTGTGTGACGTTTTCTGATCAAAACATATTGAACTGGTTGGTAACCCTTTGATGTTATAAAGGCTATGTGGGATGTTCCACTGGTTAGGCTAGTTTAGGGTAGCCAGTTTGTTATTGACTATAGAGTTTCACCATATTTGTTTTAGTGGATCCTAACTGAGTACATGCTGGGATTTTTCTATGGTTGTTTAGGAATTCTTATAGGTAAAATCTATGACTGTTT
This sequence comes from Viscum album, assembly GCA_963277665.1. Taxonomy (NCBI): domain Eukaryota; kingdom Viridiplantae; phylum Streptophyta; class Magnoliopsida; order Santalales; family Viscaceae; genus Viscum; species Viscum album. The sequence continues at coordinate 72,716,076 of OY728166.1, read as the reverse complement.
TTTTGTATTGTTTTTCTACTTCATTTTCTTCTTATACTATTAAATTAGTTTCTACAGAGCCTAGTATTATTTTACATAGTCATTTCATTTGGTTTTTGGTGTCAAAATGATATCCTATTTTGAATGTGGGATATAGTGTATTTTGGATTATAAAATGAGGAAAGATATGTATATTTATAAAAAAATGAAGACCCCGATTTTTTTAAATGAATTTCAATCTATTGTTGATGGATTATTTATGAGAAAGGAAACACATGGATTCTTTTGTGATTAGTTTCTATGATATGAATCTCACACCCTATATATATCATTCAGCACTGGTAGTCCCAAACTTTTCTGAAGGTTTAGTTACTTGATCATGGTTTCTAGTTTGAGATGGAACATAGATCTATTCATTCATGTGGATGGTGGTGACATTGAGTTCGCACTGAGATCGTGGAGCATGAAACTGTTAATGTTTTTTAGTTTCTTTTTTTCGATTATTTTCAGCCATTGTAACTAAATAATTTTTTTATTTATGATTAAATTGATATTTTTCTTGCATTATCTGTTGTTTTAGTTAATTCATTTGATCTTAATTCATTGGGTTGAAATCATTCCCACTTATATTGGTTATGATGCCCGACACTAGTTGTCAACCCATGGGGATCGAGAATTACCTAAGGTACATGTCTCAAACTAGGTAAGGTGTCTAGAATGGATGGCATCCCAGTCTAGTTTGTAACATAATATACACAATAATTGGAACATTTATAACAAAGCATGAATGAGAAAAAAAATAATCACCCAAAACAATGAATATAATAAAATGTTATTAGTAAATTAGTGATAAAATGTTATAAAATAGATTTTATATGATATTAAAAATATTAAATGGTAATTGAATATGTTAATAACATGAACATAACCCTTATAGATTATTTTAACCCATGTTTAACCCAAATGAAGGGTGAGATATTGGATTTCTCGTCCTAATTTTTATTCACTTGGTTAAACATATACTTCATTGATTATGTCATGACATGATTATTTTTCAAATGATATTAGATTATTTTATGTTGTATTTCCACTTGAGTAATGGATATTTATATCTGAAACACACAATCAATTCATTGATTAATCACCACCTTAATGATATAATCCTTATAAAGGACTTCATCTGAATTCCATCATTTAAGAATATTTTATTTTTCTTAATATAATTTCTTTTTAATGGTGCACATACAAATTTTTTTACAATAATTATATTTATTAAATAATAATTCATGATATATTAATTTTTAATTGAAATAATTTATTTAAAGGGTATTTGACATTAAAGATATTAAGAGGTAAATAATTTCACTAGTCAATTTATTTTAATTGATTTATATTACTTCTACGACTTCTTTGACATTATAATACTATATGTGTAATTAATTTTGATTAGATGAAGCAGTATTTCAATTTATTTTATTTTAATTTATGGTTGATACACCTATTCAATTATTTTATTAATTGTCACATCAATATTATGATCATTCTATGTATTTATTTCACAGTCTCATTCAAATCGAGAGTGTTTATTATTGAATTTTAGTTTAAGTAATTTATTTAATCATTATTTGATAAAACCTATTAATTTTATTTTCCATTTGTTATTTATGATATTTTCATTTAATAATAATGTGTTTTCTACTTTTTTTACTTGAAGTAAAAGATTTTTTAAGAATTAGAATACTTTTCTCTATTTAGACAAAAATCTATTTTATTCTAAAATCAAATTTTCAAAAAAAAAATTCAAAAATGTTTCCAACTATTTAAAAAGGATTTATTAAATTTTAAAATACCCATTTTTTTCTTTTTACATGATTTTTTGAAATAAATATTTATGCAATTTTTATAACAAGTCCCATTTTTTACCAATAATGTGAATGAAATATTTATTACAATATACATTGCAGGTATGATATTTACTATCTTCAAAACCACTCAATGACTTAAAACATACTTTATAAGATTAAAATTTAATTTTCAATGAAGTTTATCTTCAAAAGGTTTTAAAATTATTTTTATAGTGAAATGGGTTAGTTTTTCAAAACTGTTTTAAAGGAACTTTTAATGGAATTTGTATTCATAAATAATAAAAACCCTTTTTCTACTTAAGCCTTACTAAGATTTTCTTGTATTGATTCCATCGTTATTAATTATATTGATGCATTATGATAATTTCGAACAATTTAAGTTTGAAAAATCACTTTCCTAATTCATTTTCATAGTCATCAACATTCCCCTAAAACATTCTCTTTCATGTGATCATTAGAGAATAAAATTATCCAAAATATACATATTATTTATCATAGATATGTTTACCAATTGAACTACATATCTTTCCTATAACATTCTTCATTAAATATTATTTATTTATCTGGAGAAATATTAATCAGTCTATAACCATTACTCAATACAGATATTTGATTAGAGGGAACATTTTTCATGAATTGAATAATTTATTATATATATGAGGAATTTTTTGGATTTATAGTGATGGGCGGGCATGTAATTATATATACCCTTGATGCATTGACAGTCTGACAAGAAAAAATATTAATCATATAATTTAATTATAAGACCCCATGGTTTTGAAAATAAAAATTTAATTCATATTGTAATTTATCCATTAAACACAACTTTTCATCTACTATGTTTTTAATTTCGAAAAACAGACATCTAGAGTTGTGACTAGTAAGTCATTTGGAGTCTGATAGAACAAATTTGATATTTTTGTGAATAGTAACATACCCTTATGAATATTAATATGAAATTTATGAGTAGTAAATAGTGAAATTATTTCATATTCTTAAGGTAATAATATTATGAGATCTTAATTAATTTTTCGATGTGATATAAAACTAATTATACCTTTAAAATTTTTATTTTCGAATTAACTATGATTTTATTTAAAAATTAAATTAATAATATTTGGAATTTTTTTTTGAAAAATTGAGTTCATTTTTAAATTCTACACATTGAAAAATGGTAGGGGTGATTTTTTGGTATTTTTCTAAATTTCTTGAATTTATTGGGAATATTAAAAATACGGTTTTGAGTTTTCGGTAGATTAATGACCCCATAATGACATAATAATTAAAAAAAGACCGGTAGACTCATGTATAGAAACATATGACTTGAGAAGTCCCATGAGACTAAAACCAAGGGCAAATAATGTAACTCCCTGACCCCAGTTACCCAGAGTCGGTGCATTATTGCATAACATTGGCATGATCACAAAATATGGAGTCTCGAAAGACGGATTAGTTTAGTTGCCTTGGAAACACTAGATACATTCATAAGTCTTACATTACATCATAAAGTAAAACAAAACTACTACAACATCTTGTCTTCATATCCCATCATACTATCCCTACAGGTCATTCATAATATACTTCTTCACATCCTGAAGAAATTAAAACATTGAAAGGGGTGAGCTCAGAAGCTCAGTAAGGATAACAATATAGCAGAAGCTTTCATAAATAAACATAAACATTTAAGGCAATGTATAACTAAAACAAAAGCGTTTTAAACATGAACTTCCGCATAATATGGAAAAAGTAAAATAAAATAATGCCATTTACTTATTCACATGGTTATTCTACTGGTTGAATAGTCAAATGCAATATTAGTAACCACTTTTATAATGATGGAATGTGTAATGCCAGACTATCATAACCACATTGCCAGGGCCTCGTGCCAAGACTACAAATAATATTTTTTCAAGGCCTCGTGTCGAGACACTAGTTTGTCTCATGAGACCTACCGATGCATCGAGGAGCTATAGCGGGCTCCACCCATCACTTATTAAGTCCAATGCATTCCTCATATGAACAGGTTTAAAGATATCATAAACCATAACATAATCGTATCACATAAAACATGCATAAAGGAAACATAACATTTCCACATTTCATTCAAAAGATACCAATAAAACACATTGATATAAAAAACACCTTCAAAACCATTTTCAATACCAAAATAATAGAAAATTAAAACTTTGTAATTATTTTTCATTTAAAAAAAGTAATGGCTTGTAGAGGAAGCCGAAACTCAAAAATGGTCCCGGCGGCGGCGAAGTCGTTTTCATCGTATATGTACTAAAAAAACAATCCATGTTGTCATTTAGTAAAACTCTTCATATAAAAAGATTTCTTTTGAATAAATGTAAAAGTCCAAGGGGTTTATACACTGTATAAAAGAAGGTTGTGTATAAAACAAAATCTGCCTCAATGAATGGAGATTGAGACAAAGTCCCTTAAAAAGATCATTTTTTAAATAAAATAGATCTATCATGTGTATTCACTATATGTACACATAATTAATGTACAAATACATGATAGGGCATAATAATATCATGAAATAATTTGAAAGTAAGAGATTAACCCAAAGAATAAAAATTTGGTTAAGAAGTTCCCTTACCTCGTGTCCGACATCACTCGACCATTCTTTAATCTCCTGAATAATAAACTAGAGTTAATTAATATTTTTTTAAGAGCCTTTTTCATGTTCAATATTACTTTTATATCACTTATTACCATTTTATGAACATTATGTAATTATTGAAGTTAATAACTGTCATTTTGTCGATCTTTGGTACTTGAGTCAAAAATAAACTTCTTATAATTAAAAGTTGTTCATGTTGTGAAATATCCATTATATCAATCATTTTATTCATGATTTAGATATCATATATATCATATATATATCCTGTATATAAATTAATTCATAATATTACATAACATTTAGAGGTAAGAAATTAAATGCACCGTTCATGGAGACGGTAAGCCGTACGTACGCATGAACGCTACTTTCATTTCTATTTCGTATTTAATGAAATGAAATCATAATGATATAAAGGTATATTATAATTCCAGTATAATATCAGATATAATATCATTTACCCCATCCTTTATACATCCCACATATGGCATTAACGATTCAAATAACTTTGAGGTGGTCGTAGTCCGTACTTCCTAAAATAAAGATATCGCGTTTACCCATAATGGAAACCATAAAGGTATGAAATAAATAAAAAATACAGAAGCTTAAGTAAAACATAAAAATATTATATATCTTATATAAATATAGTGACATCTTAATGGTCACCTTTGAAGGTGTTATATGAGTGTTGAACAATCATCGTTTCGTGAGGCAGAAATTCGCCATCCACAGAAACAGTATGTTCTTTAACCATTAGATGTATGTGTGTGTAAGTGTAGCTCAAATCCTTCGTATAATAACATACTAGTATATTTAGGATACTGTTGTTATTACAAAATAATTGAATAAAAAGAGTTTAGGGGTTGATGAAGCAAAATAAAACATAAGAACACAAGAGAAAACACTACCTTTAAAACGGGCAACTCTTTCTGATTTGAGCTCAAAGGCTTCCTTGAGAAGACTTCTACCCAAATTCAGGATTCTAGGAGTAAGTGTGGGATGTGGAGAGACAAAATGGGCAGGTTTTGGCTTATCCAAAGGCTTGAGAGGTGTGGGTAAGGTGGTAGAGGGCCTTTAATAAGAGGAGAGGAGGGGCACTCTTGGAATGTTATAAAAGGTTACTTTATTATAAAATGTTTTTCGGATTTAAAAGGTCCAAAAATTATATATTTCGAGGATAAGGTGATAAGAGTTCGAAATACATCCATCCAATAAGTTTTTGACAAGTGTAAGTCTTAAATTTTACATTATCGTTTCATTTTATTTAAATTGTTAATTAATGAGGTAATCACTTCATCATCATGGTGTCATAAAAAATATAATTTATATAAAATATAAAAATTATAAAAAAAATATCATGATGTAGGAAATATTTTTATCTTTCCAATTAATATTTATAGTTGAAATGTTAACTTATATAACCCCATTTAATAATTGTTTTAGTAAAACAACACATGTTTGTGACCATTTTATTTTTACATTAAATAAAAAGTTATTAATGTCATTTTCTTACCCAAGTGGCTCCATGGGGTCCCCAAGTTGACCCATGGATTTTATTGGTCGTCCATGACTCATCCAATAATGTTAAGACATGTGTAAGTGTATTTTCATATTTTTATAATATCATTTTTACCTTAAATTTCACTAATTACCTTTAATCGCGATTAATTAAACTGAAAAGTTACTATTCACCGAAAACTTATTTTATTCCCATTGAACCACATTTTACATCCTAATGACAACCATGTATGTCAGTTTTTTGAAAATCAAATCACAGAAGTGGTAATGTTTCATTTAATGAAAAAATCATTTGTTTAACTACCACTTAGTGGTTTCACTATTCCTCAAAAATTGAAGTTTTTCATAACAATGCCAAAATTTCACCCTAAGATATAATTGATATTATAAATTCAAAAATGATGACTATTTTAAAAAATTACAAACATATAATTTGAATTAATTAATTTTATAATGAATTCCCGCTGTCACAACAAATAGAGTGTTTTTAAGAAACAATATATATCAAACAATTGACAATTGTTTATGTCCAATTTCAAAGTGAAATTAATTATAATGACCACCATTGGATAAAATGGTAATAACATATTATAATCATACTTTAAAACCACTCAATCATATAATTTATCACTATAAATTAATTTTAATAAAAAAGTTGTTTTTAAGTATTTTTCACTATTCATAAAAAATTGGAAGTTCTCATAAAAATACCAAAAATTGAACATAGGCTAATTTCAATATTTTGAATCAAAAAATAAAGTCCATTTTGAAATATAAAATTTATATAATTTCAAAAATTGGGTATTACTATTCATAATGGTTATTTTGATTGGTCGCGTTGTGTTAGAATCCCAAACTTGCATACAATGCAAGCTATTTCATTATTGAAAGAGAAGCGTATCGTGGAAGCTCAGGGTGTTAAAAATACCGTGGTCATGCCCATGGTTTTTCAAATACAAAATAAATGAGGTGTCGCTTTGAAATTATTAAACAACTATCTCTCTTTTACTATAAATACTCACTCATCCATTCATTTTGATTCATTAAAAATCCCTCATTGTCGATGTTCTCAAAGGTGTTACGCCCCTATGGTTCCTCACATGGTGTCTTTAAGCCCCCATGTTCACCACCATAATGTTCTAGTATTTACACTACAAGGTAAGGGATTACTTCACCCTCATCATTTAGTTGACAGTTCTTTTATAATATCTATTTAAATTTCGATTCCATTATGTTGGGTTTGATATTCTGTATAAAATTTACATTAATTTTCATTTCCATTTGATGAGATACCTTCTTTTCCATCATCATTTCATTTTATGAAATTTTAAGAGGTGTCATTAGGCTGCCAAATTTTCATAAGGGATCTATCAAATTTTCTTTTATTTTCATTTCATCTCTTCTATTTTTTCTTCCCTCGCATCATTGGTCCAAATGACAACGATAACACTATTATTGTCTATATAATGAAATTATAACATGTTAATGGAAGAACTATCATCAATATTCTTACTCCATCCCTTATATTATAATAAACGAAATCAATGTCCATGAGGATCCAATATAAAACCATTATGGACGACGAAGTTTTGTACATTATCTTCTCATTCATTACAGGACATGAAAAAATTTAGATGGTTGAACCAAACAATAATATATGTATTATAACATAGTTAATATTCAGAAACCAATAAATGTACATTTTATTAATTTATACGACAACACTGGTTCATAATAATCCAAATACCACTAAATAATCATATTATTTATCATCTAAGGATTCATCCTCCTTACATGTAAAAAAAAATATAGAAATGACAATTAACAATTCCAAATATTAATAAATAATATTTAATCTCAATTATGAAGATTTAAAATCTATCCATATGAACACTATTACAAAAAAACAAGTGAAATAATTATGAATATAAAGAAAACAAGAACTCTAGAATGACAAATTTCGATATGATAACTAATCAATAAGAACAAAAATGAACTAAACAGAATTACAATGAACTAATTACATGTCTATTAGGTTCTGAAATAAGTAATTAATAAGTCTACTGTTATATTCCAGTACTTTATGTTCAGAGTGGGACACATTAGGACTTAAGGAAAGGGTTTTCCACCCGAACATCCATTTTCATTCAGGTTACTTTCGTTGTCTAATTACATTAATTAAATCCTTATGTATTTATATTTACTCCTCATAAATTCTGTTTTATTAATCAATATATGTACACCAACAATAATCCTTCCCCAATTTATGCATTTTTAAATGTTTTTTAAATAATCATTCAAAACTGTTTCCAAAATACAAGCCCGATTCAAGGGAATTTCTCAAATTCATATCTATTTTCAAGGGAACAATATAATCTATTTTTGGAAAAAATTATCATTCTAAAATGACCAGTTTTTTTATGAAAATACAATATTACATCACTTCTTGTTTTATACATTGTTTTTTCCAAAATAACTATTCTTTTTAAAATAAAGGTTATTTATCTAAAGAATAGCTTATTGATTTTATAAGAGTATTTTGGTCTGATTCAACACTCCTTCTGATTATTAGGTATTATCGGGTTTAATTATTTATGATAAAATCTACCATATTTGAATGAATGTTTTAGGACTTCTTTTATTTTGGATGATCTAAACTAAAACCATTCAACATATTACTCGGAAAGGTTAGCATTTTATGTTTAAGGATTGGGGAAAGTTGGTTACATTTCATATGATAGTTTCAATATGAATGTATATGTTGTTTATGTTTATCTCCGCTCATATGAGAAATTCATTGGACTTATTATATCATGGGTGGGTCCTATTATAGAACCTCGATGCATTGGTAGGTCTCATGAGAAAAATAGACATGGAATTAACCAAGGCCTTTCACAATGCGATATATGGTTTTGGATGAAGCCTTGAAAAAATGTCTCAGAATGTTCGGAATATGAAATTCCCTCATTATGAATCCATCAATTGAAATTTTATATGGTTATTCAACTAGTATAATAATCATTATTATGTTTTATTATGTCATTATTTATGCACTCATATTTTTGCCATAATGTGTTCATGTATATTATTTTTAAAGGCTTGTGTTTTCATTTATTCACCTTGTCTAATGTTTATATTATCTTCAGTCGTATTTATACTCTTAAAGAGTATTTGATCTCACCCCATTCTATTGTTTCATTTTCTCCCAGGATATGAAGAAGTATGTTATGAGTAACTTGTAGGATTAATATTAGAGGTTTGGATGTTCTTAATGGAATAATTAATGTTGTATTTTCATTTCATGAAGTAATTTTGGACTTATATATGTATCTTATTTCTAAAAGACACTAAAATACTTGGTATTTAGGTAATAAAATTCCTTGTTTATATGCCAATGTAATAAAATAAGGCACCAGCTCCGGAAAAATGGGGTTGGGACTTTACAGTTGCTATCAGAGGAAGTTTAGTAGAAAACATGGAAACTAGATTTAGAAAACATATACTCTGGAAGAGTCGCTAGGAGAGTCTTTGAGGATAAACATGCAAGAACATCCTAGTAATTTGATATGTTATAGATTATGTTGATGTTTCAAGCAATACATATCTGTCTTTATAGAAGAAGGTAGAGACGACTCTGGCACAGATGTACCTAGGAGTGAAAGATTCAACAAGGAGTTTCTGGCTTAACCCGGGGAATCCTGGTACAGAATAACAGGCTTTTATGCACTAATGGTTAAGATACTCCTAGGGTATATTATTAGGATAATTTACATTTTCTTTAGAGGACATTATTAATGATTTAAATGTAAATATTTCCTCAAAGATACCATTTTTATGAGTAAGATATTAGCTTTGCATATAATTTTGGTTTATAAATATTATTTATCTACACTGAGATTATAAATTATTATTCATACCCGAATATAGTTTATTCCATTATTTATAAATGGCACCTCATGGAAGGAATTTATACTGCATGAACGCACATGTCCCTGGTAGAGATTTCCCTCCGATTCAAGATAATGGTGATGGCTCTGGTACTATGACTGGTGCTGAGAAACTTATAGCTATTCTGAGACAACTTACTCAGGTAATGAATAATAACATTACCCATATGGGACATGTATATCCAACATGTGGAGGAGCTATGTTAGATCTCATTATGTGACAACAACATCCATCATTCAATGGGACTACAAACCAATTTGTTGTTGAGCAGTGGATAAGTTCCCTTGAGAAGATATTACTTTCGTTGGGATGTAATGAAAGAGAGAAGGTCATTATGGTGGTTTATTGGCTATTGAGAGATGCAGATCAGTGGGGGTCATTAATCCAAAACATTAAGGGGAGGATTAAATATAAGAAATGGAATGGAGATATTTTAAAAGAAATATTCCTAGATAAATACATTCCTTGTGAACAGTGAGTAGATATGTGAAAACAATTCTTGAATCTGAGGCAGAAGGAAGAGGAGAATGTTTCAAAGTATGAATATAACTCTACAAGGTTAGAATGAAATGTTATGTACTATATACAAAATCCAAGGAGAAAATTTGATCGATTCCTTGATGGCCTAAAGCCATTCCCTTGGTGGGAACTAGTCTCCCAACGTTTTTCATCATATGAGGATATTGTTTCATGTTCCATCAAGATAGAAAAATAATTCTCTAAGTATTATGACATTAAGGGAAATAAAGAGAAGAATAGGGCTACTGAAAAATCTAGTAAAGGAATTAAAGAAACAGGGAAGAAAGGAAGATTTGAATTTCTACCATGTGATCATTGTGGATGGAAAAACCCAGGAGCGTGTATAATGGGAAAAGGAGTATGCTAAAAGTGTGGATAGAAAGGACATCTTGCTGGAGATTTTAAGGGGATGAAAATATCTATTAATGTTCAATTATATAATATTTGGGAGTTGGGGAACTATGTTAATGATTATCCAAAGCATTATGTAATCATTAAATGAAAAAGGACAAGGGAGAAAGAACCAGCTTATGCAATCAAAATTGCTCATATTGATGTCCCTAATGATGTAGTGGAAGGTAAATTAATCATTTTATAAAACTTACCTAATACCTTATTTAATCATATATTGTCGCATTCATTTATATCTTCCCAGTTTGTGAGGAAAATTAGATATGTACAATATGATTTATAAAACGAGTTATTAGTCAATACCCCTAGTGGATGTATCATTACAAAAAATGTGTTTTAATTTGTCCCCCTCAAGACACGTAAATGTGCTTTGGTTTCTAACCTAATCATCATACCAATGAATGAAATTGATATAATTCTGGGTATGAATTTATTGTCAAATTATGATGTGAAGATCTATTGCAAAAAGAAGAAAGTTAAAATTTTTGAGAATGGTGTGGAATCCCTTATCTTTAGGGAAGAAACATTTCCATATAATTGTAATATAGATCCATCCCCTATAGCTTTACTGTATTCAATTATTGGGGAGAAAGATAATGTAATACTATATTTGAGGAAAAGAATGTTGAAATAGAATATGTACCTATTTTGCAAGAATATATTGACATCTTTCCGTAGGATTTACCTAGACATCCTCGAGAGCGGTAAATTGAGTTTTCTATTGAATTAATTCCTAGTTCAGGGCCCATATCAAAGCCCCCTTATAAAATGGCCACTCTGGAGTTAGTGGAACTAAATATAAAACACGATTAATTGAGTGGTTAATGATATATTCACCCTAGAGTTTCTCTTTGGGGAGCCCATATTCTTTTCTTTAAGAAGAATGATGGGTCTCGGTTGTTGTACATTGACCACAAGGAGATCAATGCTATGACAATAAAGAACAAGTATCCCCTACCTTGAATTGATGATTTATTCAATCAACTTCCTGAAGCCCAACATTTTTCTATGATTTATCTTTGATAATGATATCATTAGTTAGTTGTGACGAAGGTAGACATTCCAAAAATAGCATTCTGAACCTGGTACAAGCATTACAAGTTTATAGTAATGCCTTTTTGACAAACTAATTCACTATTTATTTTCATGGATTTAATGAATACGGTTTTCAATGAATATCTTGACATCATTATGGTGGTGTTTATTGATGATATCCTCGCTTAATCTAAAAGCTGTAAAGATCATGGAAATCTCTAGTGCACTATTCTGGAGACTCATAGAAGAAATGAAATATCTAGGAAGTTTAGCAAGTGTAGATTTTTTCTCCAATCAGTCTTTTTTCTAGGCCACATTGTCTCTATGTATGGAATATCTATAGATCCTATGAATACCATGGTTGTGAAAGAATGTCCCACTCCAACGAACACAACTAAGGTGCATAGTTTTACTGGTTTAGCATGTTATTTTCAATGTTTCATCCAGTACATCACCTGTTTAGCCAACCCAATGACCATGTTAACATGAAAATGGGTTATGTTTATATAAAAAAAGGAATGTGGGTATTTTTTAAAGAATTCAATAGGATGTTAGTAAATTCTCGGATCCTAACCCTACCATCAGGGAATGATGGGTTAGTTATCTATAGTGATGCATCAATGAAAGGACTAGGTTGCATCCTTAAGAAAAATGATCGAGTGATTTTATATGAATTTAGGTGGCTGAAAATTCTTTAACAAACCTGTCAAACTCATGATCTTGGGTTATCAGTAGTAATCATTTCTCTGATGATTTGGAAACCTTATCCCTATAGTGAAAATGTCAGATATATACAAACAAGAAGAGTTTGAAATATATCATCTCCCAATATAACTCAACATGATAAAAATGAGATGTATTGAGCTACTCAAGAATTATGATTTCATAATATGCTACCACCTGGGGAACGAAAAATGTTGTCATGTTCTTGGAGTAGAAAGGACCACGAAATTATGAACAAGATGAGAGTTAAAAGGGATCCTTTATTCATGGATCTAGTAATGATGGATATAGGAATTATCAAGGAAGGAAACACATCACTACTTTTCCAAATGGTTGAAAAAAATTCTTTACTAGAAAGGATAAAAATATCTCAGGATGATGATGAGGTGTTTCAAAAGAAAATTAAATCTACAAATGATTTGGAGTTGATTGAATTTGTATATGAAGGTGACACTTTGAAATTCGGAAAGAGACTTTGTGTTCCCTCTATTCCTGATCTAAAGAGGAAAATATTGGATGATCCTCATAGCTCTAATTTCTCTAAACACCTTGGTAGCGCAATGATGTATAAATATCTAATGGAAAAGTTTTGGTGGGAAAACATCAAGAGGGAGATTGCTAATTAAGTGTCGAGATGCTTTGTTTGTCAATAGGTGAAGGCTGTAAGACAACATCCTGGAGGATTCATGTAAACCATTACTATTCCTATGGGAAAATGGGATGATATTTTGAAGGAATTTTTCAGGAGGCTACCAAAGACTCCATGAAGGAACGATGTAATATGGTTCAGTGTTGACTATCTTACAAAATCAACACATTTTTTTTACTATAAGAGAAAATTTACCAATTTAAAATTTAGCAAGTCTATATATAAATGATGTTGTAAGATTTCTTGGTGTACCCTTATCAATTGATTCTGATCATGATCCACATTTAACATCACAATTCTATAAAATTCTTCAGAAGGCCCTAGATACTAATATTAGTTTGAGCACTACCTACCACCCACAAACTGATGGACAATCCGAACAGTATATTCATACTTTGGAAGATATGTTTACATCTTCTTCACTTGAAATTCAGGGTATGTGGGGTCAATATTTACCTCTCATATAATTTTCATATAACAATTGCTTCTATTCAAGTATTAAGATGGCACCATATGAAGTGTTATTTGGGAAGAGATGTCGTACACTAACTTGTTGGGATAATGTTGGTGAGAGAAAGCTCGTAGGTCCAGAACATGTTGAGGAAACATCGGAAAAGGTGATGATTATACAAACCCATAGCAAAACCGATCAAAGTAGGAAAAATAGTTTTGCTGATAACCGAAGGTAGGATATTGAATTTCATGATGGAGATCATGTTTTCTTAACAGAATTTCCATAGAAGGGCATTATAAGATTCAGTAAGAAGTGATAATTAGGTCCCATGTGCATCAGAATTTTTGAAATTCTGGACCGAACTGGAGCCATAGATTACTGTTTGGGAATTCTGCCAAGTCTCTTAAAGTTCACAACGTGTTCCACATGTCAATTTTATGGAAATAAATGTCGGACCCAACAATTGTACTCACAAATGAAGAAATATAAATTGAGCCTGATCTGTCTTTTTATGAAGAGCCTATAAATATTATTGTTACCAGAGAACAAGTATTGATAAATCAGACTACTCATATGGTAAAGGTTCTTTTTAGGAACCATAATATGGAGGAAGAAACATGGGAGCCTGAAGAGCATATGTTGAAGACATACTCAAATCATTTTAGGTAGCATTTTTTTAATTTCGAGGACAAAATTTTTGTAAGGAAGGGATAATGTAACACCCCAAGGTTTTGAAAATAAATATTGAATGCATTTTATAATTTATCCTTTAAACACAACTTATACTTTACTATGTTTTGAATTTCGAAAAATTGTCATCATGAGTTTTGATGAGTATGTCATTTGAAATCTCACAGAAAAAACTTGATTTTTGGGTTAATAGTAACATACCCTTATGAATAGTAATTTGAATAGTAATATGCCTTTTTTGAATAGAAAATAATGAAATTATTTAATTTTCTTAAGGTAATATGATAATGATATCTTAATTAATTTTTCAATGTGATATAAAAATAATTATAATTTTAAAACTGTTATTTTTCGAATTACCAATGATTTTATTTAAAAATTAAATTAGTAATAGTTATGAAATTATTTTTTAAAAATGGATTTCATATTTCGATTCTAAACATCCAAAAATGGTAGGGGTTAATTTTTGGGATTTTTAAAAAATACATGAATTTTTCGTGAATAGTAAAAATACAATTTTGAGTTTTCAGTAGTTTAATGACATCATAAGGAAATAATAATTAAAATCAAAGGCTATGAGGATTGTGTACAGTATAATATTACATTATTTGTCCTTGGTGGCTAAAACCGTGGGAAAATACCATGTGAAAGCCCATGGATTTTCCAAAACCACTAATGAGGTGTCCCTTTAAATTTTTTTAAAAAATTATCTCTCTTTTACTATAAATAACCACTAATCTATTAGTTTTCATTCATTCCTAATCCATCATCATCTATTATCTAGTGTTTTTACCTCCTAATGGGTCCTTAAAAGGTTCCCTTAATCCCCCAAGGACCCATCCTTCATGTAGTAGGAGTTACTCTACAGGGTAAGGGAATACTTCACCCCCTTCTTTCTGAAGACACTTCTCTTATGCTATCTCTTTGAATTTCCATTCTAATATGTTGGGGTTGATATTATGTATTAACATTATTGTCCTTTTTATTTACATATTATTAAATACCCCTGTTCTCACATCAATTCATTTTATGAAATTTTAAACGACGTCTTTAGGCTGCCATGTTTTCGAAAGGGATCACTCAACTTAGCTTTATTTTCGAGTTCATCTCTTTTATTTTTTCTCTCATCACCTCCTCTATCCAAATGACCATGATAACTTCAATATAATATATATACTCGAATTATATCTTGTTAATGTTATAACCATCATCAATATTCTTACTCCAAACCTTTTTTCTTTATAAACGAAAGAAACGTCCATGAGGTTCAATTTATAAACTTTATGGAAGGTAAAGTTCCGTTCTTTTTTTTCTTCTTTAGTGCTACTCATGAAACAATTTATATGGTTGAACCAGACTATAATATATGTATTATAACCTAAATTATATTCATGATCTAGTTTATGTACATATTATTAATTTATATTACAAAACTAGTTCATAATAATGCAAATACCGCCAAATAATCAAAGTGGTTATTATCTAATTATTCATCCTCATTTGGTGATACCAAATAATATAATTGACCATTAACAATTCCGGATGTTCATAAAAAAAATTAATCTCTATTCTGGAGATTTAAAACCATTCCACATGAACTCCATTAATTAATAACAAGTGAATAAATTATGAAAATCAAGAAAACAAACACTCCAGAATGATGAAATTCAATATAATAACATATCAATAAGTAAATAATTGAACTAAAAAAATTATAAAAAAATAATTACATGTGTATAAGGTTTTTAAATAAGTTATTAATAATTCTAATTTTATATTCAAGGACTTTATGTACAAGAGTAGGACACATTCAGACTTAAGGTAAGGGTTTTCCACCAGAACTTCCATTTTCATTCTCGTTACTTTCATTTTATAATTACATCAATGAAATCCTTTTGTATTATTATGTACTCCTCATAAATTATGTGGTACTATTATATATATTTAAAACAACATGATTACTTCCATATTTTATGTATAGTTACATGTTTTAAAACAATCATTCGAAACTGTTTCCAAAATACAAGTCCGATTCAAGGGAATTTCTCAAATACTTTTCTATTTTCAAGGGAAAACTATAATATTTTTTAGGAAACCATTGTATTTA
Organism: Viscum album; assembly: GCA_963277665.1. Classification (NCBI taxonomy): domain Eukaryota; kingdom Viridiplantae; phylum Streptophyta; class Magnoliopsida; order Santalales; family Viscaceae; genus Viscum; species Viscum album. Next base: position 72,699,549 of record OY728166.1, on the reverse strand, counting down.
TATAATCAATCATTTTATTATGACTATAATAAATTACTTAACTTATTTTTTTGTACAATGATTTTTCCAAAAGAACTCTCCTTTTCAAAATAATGTGTATTTTTCTCAAGAATTCATTAAGGATTTTATAATAGTATTTTCGTCTGATTCAACATAGTTGTTGATTCTTATGTATTATTGGGTATAGTCATTTATGATTTCATATACAATAATTGAATTAATGTTTTATTCATAATTTTATTGTTGAAGATCTAACCTAAAACCATTCACCATATTACTCATAATGGTTAGTGTTTTATGTTCAAGGATTGGGGAATGTTAGTTACATTTCATATGATAGTTTCAATATGAATATATTTGTTGTTTATATTTATCCACACTCATATGAGGAATTCATTGGACTTATTATGTTATCATTGGGGCTTGATATATCCCCTTGATTCATCAGTTGGTCTAATGAGACCAATAGATGTGGAATTGGCTGAAGCCTTTCCCAAAGTGATATATGGTTTTGGATGACGCATTAATCATTTTAGAAATATTGGTCTAGGCAATGAAAAAATGATTTAGAATGTCTATAATATTCACTTCTTCATTATGAGGCTAGTAATTTAAATTTCATTCTTTTATTCTACTAGATGAATACCCATTTTTATGTTTTATAATGTCATTATTTACTTAGCTCATATTCATGCCATAATGTGTTCATGTATATTATTTGTAAAGGCATATTTTTTCATTTATTCACCATGTCTAATGATTATTTTATCTTCCAATTAATTTCTACTCTTTCTGAGTGTTTGAGATCACCCCTTTCATATGTTTCATTTTTTCCAAGGATTTGACGAAGTATGTTATGAGTTACATTTTAGCTTAATCTAGGAGGATTGTATGTTTTTAATTGAACAATTATTGTGTTATTTTCATTTCATGATGTAATGTTGAAATTAGATATGTATCGTGTCTCCAAAATCTACTAAACTACATGGTCCTTTGGAAATCAAATTACTTTTTTATATGCCAATGTAATAAAATAAGGCACTAACTCTAGGCAACTGGGTTCGGGTCTTTACATTAATGGGTATTTACCTATAGTTTTACACTATCTTTTGAAATGGGTTGAAGGTATAGATATTATGTTTAAGGATATCATGACACCCATTAATTAAGAAATTATTCATTAAGAGTTGAGTAATTATTATTCCTAATATTTTTACAATTATACAATATTTGGATGCATTTTATTCTCATTTTATTTATTGAATAATATTTGTTCTATTATTAATCTTTACATATTTATTATTACATATTCATTCATGATATTCTTGTTTTTAAAATTCAATGTGTTTTTAGTTATTTAAATTTCCATATTTATTATTCCTTATCAAATCATGATAGTAAAATTCTTGATTAAATGTCAGATGTGTTATGTTTTTTAATATTCCATGTTTATTATGTGTATTGATTCATAATTTCTTAGGTTGTACATAACCCTTATCGAGCATTAGATGTCACCCTTATTTTGTTTCATATACTATGAATCCATAATGTTTACTATAATTGATATGAAAGGATATTCTATAGGGAACCATTTTATTCTCTAAAATATAAATCATGATTTAATTTTTTTTTCAAATAAAACGAGAGACTATAGTATAAATATAATTTACAAAGACTACCAAACTATTCAGTCCCTCAATATTTGATTCCATGTATCTTATTCAAATGTAATACAGTAATAAACCGAATCTGGGATAATATGTTCAAGGTGGATATAATTTGTATTAAAATAGATTTTATTGAATCCTTGGGAATTATATTTAGGAAAAAATATATTATATATAATAAACCAATGAATGTTTTTAGGATATGTATAGAAGAACAACTTACTATTTTTGTAAATAAGAGATTTTGTGGTTTTTACTTACCTTGCATCCCTATCTGGACACTACAAGTAGAAAAACATCCTAAATAGATGTACCTAGTTGTAATAAATCTAAAAGAGTGTACATTGGTATTGAGCCAACCATCTCCTGGTGCATCACAACCGACCTTATTTCACACTGGGTTTGACACTTCTAGCAGATATGAATGAGATAATTCTCAATTTCATTAAAAATCAATTTTATTAATTTTAAAATATTATGACAATGAATAACCAAGGATAAACTAATGGTTTATTAGATTAAGAAATGGTGTCTCAATGGAACTAAAAATGGTTAATGCATTGATATAAAAGGAAAAAGGAAATGAATTGATGGGAATAAATGAATATTTTGATGGAATGAAATAAATATCATCCTAGGTTTCCATTAATTATTTTATTTATTAAATATGGTGAACCTGGGAATTATGTGAGTCTATTACACCTTTTAAAGGATAAACCATAGACCAAGGATTGACTTATGTTAAAATAAAATAAATGGTGTATTTATATATGTCTTCATTAACAAATGAATTATGAACACCACCATGGGGTTATGATTTTAAGGCAGATCATATGATCAATATTTTAAACACCACTTTTTAGGTTTTATATGATGGGTCTCTACCAAGATTATGTATACATTTGGAGAAATTTATGGTAATACAATGCATTATTTTAGTATATGTTTTAGTTAAATATATATTTAAGGAATAATTACTTAACATTTTATAGAAATTGGTTTAATTGTATTTATAATCTTTATAGTTAATATGATCATTAATGACATTGCATTAATAGTCAAATAGGACTATTAGACATTATGGGTAACATAAATTTTATTGAAAACTATAGTAAAATTGGTACTTAATGAATAATTTTATTTCAATGATGTCTGCAATATTTTTTGGGAATGTTTTAGGAATTAGATTAATATAGTCTTAGAAAAAGGAAAACACGCATATTGGGTGACAACCTATCATTTCAATAAATGTCATGGGTCTTGAACCCCTGACCAAAGGATGATTAGGGTTGTTCACCGATCATTAGACTATGTTATTTCATAGTTAATATGTAATTGATTTTTATTAAATGATTTAGTAAAAAAAATATTAATGTTGAAGCAATAGTGTTACTATTGAGGTCTAAAGATCAATATATTATATTATATGACATGTTCTAATAATATTAGAATTGGAAAATAGGTAGAGATAGACAGAAGGAATTTTCACTCTTTTATGTAAATTACGACACATTAAAAGTGAATTTCAGGGCGTTATGAACAAAAAATCATTTTTGAAAATTAATTTCTTTGATTAAATGATGAATTGGAAATTTATTGAAGAAAAACCAAAGGAAGAAATTGTTCTTATAAAATAGAAACGTATCAAGTAATTATATTTTATTATATTGTTAGAGGGTAAAATAATTCCTCAATATTAGGAATGGATGCTGATACAAAATAGTTATCCTATTAGTTTCATATTTTATGAATTAAATTTTATTTTAAATCAATATATATTTATGGATTTAATGTCATTTACATTCTATTGATTATAAACTTTATTATGACCAATGTCCTATACCACTGTATAATTATTTATACTTTTCTTTAATGTCCATTTTTTTGAAACCAGAGTTATCTATCATAGAACCATGTTATATAACATTTGTACTAACGTCTGTCTCTTATTAATAAGATGTATTGTTAACTACTTTTTTGGATTTTCATGTTTGAAAAAATAAAATTTAAAATATAAAACCCTTGATTATTGAGATTAAATTTACATTGATAAGAAAATATTTGATAAGTTGATGATAAAATAACAGCCTATAATTATAAAATAAGAACATTTTGTTAGATAGCTTATCTGATCTGAAAAACCTTTCTGAAACATCATAGAACATATATTTCCTCAAATTTAATCTCTTCGATAGCTTGCAGTATGTGAAACGCTGAGTCTAAATGAATAATAATATAGTATACAATTATAAAATATCTTTTAAATAGGAGTGTTTGAATAATAAAAATTAAAATATGTATATTTTGGACACATACCAATTATTAATAAAAAACATTATTTAAAAGAAAATAAATGTTTTCTTAAAAAAAATATTTTTTCTAAATAACGGTGTAACTATATTTTATGCTCATTAAATAAAATAAATTTTAACAAATTTTGGAAAATTTATTTTCTAAAATTAAATTCATTTTTAAAATTATATCATACTAATCATCTTAAGGTTAATTTTTTTTAACGTTTCAATTATTGATGAATAGTGAAAACATTGAATTTTAATTAAAAATTGTTTTTTTGTTTAAATTATTTATAAATTTAAATTATATTTTTAATTCATATAAAATGAAAACACGTACAATTATATATTTATTAACACAATATTGATCGTCTAGATCACTTTTATATTGAATTTTGATTTACAAATATTGTAAACTTTTGACCATTTTCTCTTAAAAACCCCGCTTTCTTATCATATCTATGCGATTAGTATTAAATTAAAATTATTCTCTTATGTGAATGGAATTTATAAAAATGGATTAAATATTTTTAATAACAATAATTTATATTATCTAATCTTGTAAACATATTTTTTCACCATAATTAATAGTACAAATAGTAAAAATTATTTACCTCTGTTTGCGTGAATATGGATTTACCTAAGGGGTAAAATAAAACGATAAGGTTTAAAATTACCTAAAAACAGGTATAAAATAATTTATATAGATATTATTATCCCTTATAATGTCTAATGATCCAGAAATAAACCGTTTTCGACACTTTTGGAATGCAAAATATGTGGGCACACCTTTTTCTTATAAAAAATTACAATTGTGTCACTCACCTCAATTATAAAAGGAAACCCGTATCGTCTATTATTTACACATTGGGAATCTCATGTTCTAGTCAATAACTAACTAAATAACTTAAAAAATTCAATCCCCTCATTTCTGAATCCTTTTATATTTTATAAAACCATTCTAATTATACATTAGGTATATTCCTAATGAGGTTGTTTGAGAGGAGGTAAAAATCATAACTATGAATTTTAGTTTTATTTCTCCTTTAAACTCCTTAAAATAATATTAAAAGATGAATATATAAAAAATATTTCCAACTATATAATCGTATGTTATTATTTTATAGGAATAACCTAAATCCATCCACACATTCATCAAATGGGTTACAACATCATCATTCATGTGTACGACAGACTATTGCGTCGTAAACTGATGCCATTGGTCTTTCCACCACCACCTCTCATGGATGGGTATGATGTTTGATATAAATTATATATCTGATATTTAAGACATAATTATACATTTTTTGTAATTAATTCATATATAAATCTTAAATTTTTCAATCCATATGAGATACAAAAATGTCACTCATTTTTATAGTGGTCTAGTGCATCAGTAAAGGATGTGATTCATTATTCAATAAAAATTTAAAAATAATATAATAAATATAAAGGTGATGAATATATTTTATATACATTAAATAATTATTATATTATTGTCATATTTATAATTCTTAAAAAATAGTTTATCATTTTATTTCCATTTCATGTACTGATGGATCATAACGTCATTCGTGTACGTCTCTACTACCACCATCACAAAATGAGGAGACACTCTTTTTCTCTAAAAACCATGTGGATAATATATATAAGTGTATTTAAATTAATAATATGGAAATTATGATATTATTATTATGTAATAATAAAATATAATTACTTACTACTTATATTGATCATTGAAAAATGGAAATATTACACTTGTGTATGTACGACTTTCAGCCATCATGTTTGTAATATACTTCATTTCTAAAAAACATATTCTGGGGTAGGTATTAAAATTATAAATTATATATAAATATATTAATTATGTAAAAATATTTTTTTATTTTATTTAACCATATAATATTAATAAGTACCTAAACATTCATCACAAACCACGAATGAGAAAATAATGAAATTAACATCTAAAAATGAAAACAATGAACGGTTATTAATAAAAGAGTTATAGGTTAATAAAAAAGATCATATATGATAGTATAAATGTTATTATATTTCTATAGTAATTTAATATCAAATTTAAAACAACTATACAGGATGTTAAATCACGTTAAACCAAACTGAAGGGTGAGGCAAGGAATTTCATAACTAAATTTCCATTTATTGGGTAATCATTTTACTTCATTAATTATGTAATACTATGATTATGTGTGCAATGTTATTTGATTATTTTATTTTCTATTTCATCTTTTTTTGGGTTTAAATTCTATACACATAATCAATTCATTGATTAATCTCCACCTCAATGATATGGTCTTTCTAAGGGACTTCATCTCAATTTCCATTCATTGATGAATATTTTATTATTGTTTTCAAAATTTATTTTATATGGTGTACATAAGGCCCCTATGAAATGTAATATAATGATAACATAATAATTAATATTATTTTATGTCTCCATTGGAATCATTTCATCCAAGGGTATTTGAATTAATAGATTCCAAGTGGTAAGGAGTTACCGAACTGAATTTATTTTCATTGTATTATATTACTTCTTCTTCATCTTTAATATTCTATGATTATTCTTGTAATGATTTTTTATAATCATTTGTTTTATTTATGATTCATTTATTTTTATTTATAGTTTATATGCATACTCTATTAATTTATTTATTTTCACTTTAATGTTACAATCATTGTAAGGGTTTATTAAACAATATCCATTTAATCGAGATGTTTTTCATGAAATTTAGGTGAAGAATATTATCAGAAATTTTTTGAATAAAGCTATTTAAAATTATTATCCTATGGTTATTAATTTTATTTTCATGTAATAATATATTTATTAATAAATTATGTAGTTAATTTGATTGAATTTTTTTTACTAAATTTTTACTTCATTTCTCTCTTTTGTATGAAATACATTTTCTTACCAAACCATGATTTCTATAAATGTTTTCAAAAAATATTTTTACACATTTCTAATTTTATACATAAATATTTAACCATGTTGAATTTTTAAAAAATAATTTTAAATATATTCTTATGTATTTTTGAAAATAGGGAACATTTATCTTTTATCAAAAACGTGAAAGGATTCATTATTGTAATGTACATGGAATGTATAGGAATTCCAACCACCTTGAAAAATAAATGTTTTATAATTAAATTTATATGTTTCAAAGTTTATTTTCAATGAAATTTATATTTAAATTTTTTAAAAAATGATTTTTAAAGTATAAAGGTCCAATTTCCTCAAAAATGTTTTATAGGATTCTTTCATAAAATTTCTATTCATCAAGGACAACAATCATTATTCAACTTATGCTCCACTAAGATTATGTTGTGTTGATACCATCATTATAAATTATATCGATTGTTTCTGATCATTGTTACCAATTTATATATGAAAATTAACTTTATTGATTCATTTTTCACTACGGCAAAATCACGATTTAGCGGCAGTTTTTTTCGTTTCACGGCAGTTTAAAATGCCGCTAAATAGATTGGCGACGGTTTTGAAAAACAGCCGCTTCGCTGTGGGTTTTTAGCGGTGGTTTAAACCGCCTCTAAATGATTTAACGGCGATTTTTTTAATTTTTTTATTTTTTTTTATTTTTTTTAATTTTTTAATTTTTTAATTTTTTAATTTTCAATTTTTATTTATTTATTTATTTTATTTTATTTTATTTATTTTATTAATTTTATTTATTTTATTTATTTCGTATTTATTTTATTTTTCTTATTTATTTCGTATTTATTTTATTTATTTCGTATTACTTTATTTACATTATTAATCCATGCATGCACATGCCCATGCACATGCCCATGCACATGCCCATGCACTATAAAGAAATACTGTGTTTGTTGAGATTTGAACCCCTAACCTCTTGCATATTTTCCAAAGACATTACCACTCCAGCAAGTTCGTCATGCAGTTAATAAACATAAATTATTATACTTATATATATTAATTGAAAAAAACAAATAATACATAAATAATAGATATAAACTCAATAATAATAAATAATAAATAATGAATAATAAAAAATAAAAAATAAATAATAAATAAATATAAATAATAAATAAATATAAATAATAAATAAATATAAATAATAAATAAATATAAATAATAAATAATAAATAATAAATACATATAAATAAGAAAGAATAAATAAATATAAATAATTAATAAATATAAATAATTAATAAATATAAATAATTAATAAATATAAATAATAAATAATAAATAATAAATAATAAATAATAAATAATAAATAATAAATAAGAAATAATAGATAATAAATGATAAATAATAAATAATAAATAATAAATAAATATAAATAACAAATAAATATAAATATAAATAATAAATAATAAATAATAAATAAATATAAATAGTAAATAACAAATAAATAGAAATAATAAATAATTAATAAATTTAAATAATAAATAAATTTAAATAAAAAATAAAAAATAAAAAAAAAATAAAAAATAAAAAAATAAAAAAAAAATAGATAATAAATAATAAATAACAAATAATAAATAATAAATAAATATAAATAATAAATAATATATAAAAAATAATTATGAAATAAATAGAAATAATAAATAATAAATAATAAATATTAAATAATAAATCATAAAGAATAAATAATAAATAATAAATAATAAATAATAAATAATAAATAATAAGTAATAAATAATAAATAATAAATAATAAATAAATAAATATAAATAATAAATAAATATAAATAATAAATAATAAATAATAAATAATAAATAATAAATAATAAATAATAAATAATAAATAATAAATAATAAATAATAAATAATAAATAATAAATAATAAATAATAAATAATAAATAATAAATAAATATAAATGATAAATGATAAATTATAAATTATAAATAATAATTAATAAATAAATATAAATAATAAATAATAAATAATAAATAATAAATAATAAATAATAAATAATATATAATATATAATAAATAAATATAAATAATAAATAGTAAATAATTAATTAATATAAATAATAAATAATAAATAATAAATAAATATAAATAATAAATATAAATAAATATAAATAATAAATAATAAGTAAATATAAATAATAATTAATAAATAATAAATAATAACAAAATATAAATAATAAATAAATATAAATAATAAAGAGTAAATAATAAATAATAAATAATATATAATATATAATATATAATAAATAATAAATAAAAAATAAAAAATAAATATAAATAATTAATAATTAATAATCAATAAATATAAATAATAATTAATAAATAATAAATAAATATAAATAATAAATAATAAATAAATATATAATTAATAACTAATAAGTGAATATAAATAATAAATAATAAATAATAATTAATAATTAATAATTAATAATTAATAATTAAATATAAATAATAAATAAATATAAATAATAAATAATAAATAATAAATAAGTAATAAATATAAATAATTAATAATTAATAAATATAAATAATTAATAAATATAAATAATAAATAATAAATAATAAATAATAAATAATAAATATAAATAATAAATATAAATAATAAATAATAAGTAATAAATAAATATAAATAATAAGTAATTAATAAATATAAATAATTAATAATAAATAATAAATAAATATAAATAATAATAAATAATAAATAAGAAATAATAAATAAAAAATATAAATAATAAATAATAAATAAAAAATATAAATAATAAATAATAAATAAATACAAATAATAAATATAAATAATAAATAACAAATAACCAATAATAAATAATAAATAATAAATAATAAATAATAAATAATAAATAACTAGTAACTAATATTATTATTAATAATATTATTTTATTGTTAGTACTAATAAATAATTATAAGTAAATAATAAATAATAAGTAAATATAAATAATAAATAAATAATAAATAATAAATAATAAAGGTAACCCATGAAAAAGTATGAAAAGACGTGGTAAGGGATGAAAAATCATGAGAACGCATGAAAATGGATGGGGAAGTATTTGAAGAATGAGGCATTCGAAAGAATGAAAATGCATTAAAACTCTTGACAACTCTGGAAAACCGCTTAATAATTCAACATAATCCTCATAATAACCCACAAAAAACCATTGATAAAGATAACAAGTCATGGAAACCCAAATAAACAGTAATAAATGGAGCAACCGTTAAAACCCATCAAAACGGTCAAAAAGAGACAAAAACATTGGATTCACATTAACAGAGACAACATATGATCCGAGAGTCCGTTTTATATCCAAGACCTATCAAATCAAAGATCCTGAAATGATCTTTGATCTGATAGGTGAAAGAGTCTGAATGGATAGGCGGATCGAATGTTATGACCATTTAAAAAAAAGCTGACGGGGAACGGGTGCTAGAAACAAGGCATCGAAAAACATAACAAACCCAATACCCACTAAAAATTCCATAACATATGATCCGGGAGTGCATGTGGGCATCGCGACCAGTCAAACTGAAGCTCATGGATTGAGCTATGATCTGGCAGGTGGAGGTTTCTGAAATGAACCACTGATCGAAAGTTTGGTTCTTTTGAAGACAAGTTCGACAGGACACCGGTGACGGAAATGGGGTTTTTGAAGCCATCGAAGGGTTTGGGGTCAAAAAACACAATCGAATCTTTCTTGTGGTGGATTTGTGTGTATCTCTCTTCGCTGGCTTCGATTTGATATGTGGTAGAGCCCAAACGGACACCCGGGGCGAAGGTTATGGCCGTTTGAAGTTGGATAACTTTTTTTACCGTTCTTAAAACTCTCATATCTTCTGCACCTTACACCGTCTCATAGTTTTGATTATATATGCCTCTAGATCTCTTCATGAGCTTCGATTTTACTGGTCGTGGCGCTCCAACGGACGCCAGGATCAATATTTATGGTCATTTTAGTGATTTCTGGGTTTCTCATGTTTTTTTATTTTTTCCTTTCATTTCGCGGCGGTTTAACCGAGAACGCCGCTATTTTGTTGCGGTTTTACCGAAATTGCCGCTATTTCGTGTTGGGTTTTTAAAAAACTTTATCTAATTCTCGAAAAAAATTAAAAAAATTAAATAAAAAATAAATAAAAAAAATTATGGAATTTCACGGCTGTTTTTAAACCGCTGTGAAACAGCGGCTCGAAACACGTTTAACGGCGGTTTTTAAAACCGCCGTGAAAAAACCGCCGCTAAATGGCGGATTTCATATAGTGTTTTAGTCATTAAATTTCCATGAAATATTAAATTTTTTGTGATCATTATATATTCAATTTTCCCTAAATATACATATTATTTTTCATGGATATATTTATTTCTTAAACCATATATTAGTTTTACATATGATGGTATAAATTGAATGTTATTTATTTATATAGGGAAATATTGATAAATTTTAATTCTTTTCTCAATATAGATATTTGATGATAAGGTTCATTGTTCATGAATTAAAAAAATTATTTGATAGTTGAGGAATACTTTGGAAATGCAGTGATGGGTGGGACCTATATTATATACCCCCTTGATGTATTGGTAGTATCATGAGGTGAATCATTATCCTAGCATTGAATATGCTTTTTCCTATAGTTTTAAACCATCTTGTGAAAGGTCATTAAGATAAAGGTAGCATGATACATGGGATCCTGAAATCCAGTAAGTGTGGATTTATTTCATTATAAATTCATTTATTAGCATCCATGATATTTTAATAATGATAATAACTATGGATACATTTCATAATCATTTTATTGCATAAATGCTATGGGTTCATTTATTTATGTCTCCATATAGAATATGCCTTATCTATTCATGATATTCATGTTATTTAAATGGAATGTGTGTTTAGTTATCTAAATTTCCATATTGATTGTTCATTATATAATTTGGATAGTAAACATATTTATTAAATTTCATGTGTGTTATGTTATTTACCATTCAAAGTAGATCATGCTTATTGATTTATGGTAGACTCCATAGTACATAACCCATTAAAAGAATTTGAGCTCATCCTTATTTTGATTAATTTCATTAGAATCCATGAAGTTTATTATTATTGTTATGCAATGATATGTTTGAGGGAATAATGTTTCCTAAAAACCTATTTTTTATAATGTGTTTTGAAATAAAATGATTGCCTCATGTATATATATATATATATATTTGCATGAATAATATACTATTTAGTCATTTTGGATGAGATTCCTTGTATATTATTCCAATATAATAAATAAAGATAATCGATCCATGTTTCTGGGGTCGTTTTCATTGAAAATATAATTATCATAATTTTAAGAGTGGGTTTTTATTTATGTTTTTTTATATTTCAATTATACACATGCTGGACAAGTTTATATTATTCAGCATATTTGAAAGTCGCCATTATAACACCACAAGATTTTATGATATGAATCATCAAAAATAAATTAAATTAATTCAATATCATATATTGAATAAAAATTATTTCATATAGTATAATACATATAAAATCAAATATATAACATAAAATAACTTCATAGATGAAGATTGAATGAAATAAGAGGGTTTTTCTTGAAATTAAAAAACATATAAATAGTAACAAGACTTTATTAATAGTAACATGACCCTTAAGTATAGTAATTTGGTCAATAGAATAGTAACAAAATCTATAAAATCATATAAAAATTAGGCATCTTATAAATAGTAATATTATATATTTATGTAATAGTAAAAGTAAATAAATGTTTTAGAAATTATAAATTAAGAAATAAAATTTTTATAAAACATTAATGTTTATTTTCAATTTTATAACTAATATAATGATTTAAATGAAAATTTATTTTCATAAAATATCATAAAAAGTTAATATTTTTATGGATTTTTATTATAGGGAAAATTTATGAGATGCTAGTTAATTTTTCAATGTGTTATGAGATAAGTTATATTTTTAAAATTGATATCTTTTGAGTAAATGATGATTGTAATTAAAAAATAAATTTCGAAAATATAGAAAATTATTTTTCATAAAATTGGGTATATTTTTGAAGTCTACATGTTGAGAAATATTCAGGGCAAGGTTTTGCGATTTTTCTAAAATAGTTGAATTTGTGGAGAATAATGGGAAATGGTAATTTATGGTATAAGTTAAATACATGAATTATTGAGTCATCGTGGATATATGGCAGATATAATCACCATTTTTTCAAATTAAAATTCACTAGTTACTATATATAGTCACATTAATCATCACTATTTCTTGTCTTGAGCCAAAATTATTAAATAATGAATAAAATATTCAAAACACACTCTGCAATACCACTACAAATACCACCCCTCACCACATATTCTCCTCAAAAGGATTAAGAAAATAATAATGTCCAATTTTTTCCCAATAATATTTAGAAACCTATCCATAATGTTTAAGATCCATTGGTCTCAACATAATAACAAAATCAATTTTCATAAGGAGGTTCACAAGGAGGGAAATTCAAGTGGTAAATCCTTTTTCATTTCCTTTCAATTTATTTTAATTTCATTTATTCTTATTATATGAATAAATCATCTATAAAAGTTCAAATTATAAATCCAATATCTTATATGTACTAAAATTTAATTATGTTAATGTAAAATCCATCATCAAACTTCCTCTCTTTCCCTTTTAATAGTAAATAATTAAAATGTCATCCATGTGGTGTCGATTACAGCTTTTGTTGACAAAGAGATTTCATTTTTGAATAACACCTTAATGTATGGACATGAAACCATTTTTATAGTTAAATTTTTTTACTATATTTATTATAATGCATTTAATATTTTGGAACTTGTATATATACATAATATTATTTCATAAGATAAAACTTGTTCTCGATGATCGAAAAAATGCAAAATAATCTAAAAAATTATCACTAACGTCTTATCTAATGATTCATCCTCATACACTCTAACTGATGGAAATATATCACTATTTAATATTATATAAGTTTATTAATGACATATAATTTGAATTCTATAATACTATACTTATAGAGATCCAAGCTTGACGTTCATGGAAATTACATTACTTTTGAGGAAGACATAATACAAAACAAAAATAGACACCCAAAAACTGTAATAGTTTGTTGTCTTTAGAAACTCAATACATAATCTAATAATCATGGTGAAATAGCTTCAACATCTCCCATAATTATCTTCCCCATTTTTTCTTACCTAAAATAGTTCTTTTTAACCTGGGAAAAAACATATAAAGGGTGAGCTTAAATGTTCAGTAAGGGTAAACATGGAAGACATAATACAATACATAAAAATTTGAATGTGAAAACATGAACATAATATTTAAACATCAAAATCATGATAAATGACATAAAACATTGCATTACATAAGGAATAGATCATACAAAAACATTAATCATGTTAAAATATAATGGAAATAAAAATATAATTATGGAAAACCATTAAGTACATGTTATGATTTCTATAGTAGCCAAGGCATTTCTGCCAAGACCATCATAGTGGAAAAACTCCATTACTGAACCGGGATTACTTGTCGTTCCATCCCTGTATTACTGAACCAGATTTACTTTCCATTCCAGCATTGTCTATCTCATGAGATGTAAATAGTTACCCAATGCATTGGAGGGAGATATAGGTCCCACCCATCTCATAATGAAATCATTCTTTTGTGTGACAAAAAATAAACAAAAATCATTCATCATAGCCCAAAGAATAATTTGGGTTTCATAAACATATTTCCATCCTATCATAATCAATATAAAACAAATGGATATCATTTCATCATTAGAAAACTAAAACCATGTAAATAATTGAGACATTATACTTGAAACATAATCATAATAAATAATGTCATCTTAGATGGAAAATAGTTTTGACAAAAAACTTGAAATGAAATCATGAGGAAAATATCCTTTCTTCTTCAAAATCATTTTCTTTTCACAAAATTTAATACAATTTTAAAAGAAAATGATTTTTTTTAAAATAGTTATGAAATATTTTAGAGGAATCTTCATGTAAATAAGGTGTTATAAAACTGTAAAAAAAAATTCATACATTTATTCATACCGTATAAGTTAAAAAACATTTTCCATGTACTTTTTCTAGAAAGTCAAAAAGTACCATTTATGGTAAACAAAAGAAAGATTCCTTCCATAACCCATAGTAAAAGTAAAAAAGGGGTAAACATGACTTTAAACAGACGTGGAAGAATAGTAAACACTTTATGAAAAAATATTTATAAAACACGGACATGGGTGATAAATATTACCCTAGTAAATACTTACGAATAAACAATCTCGGAAAAGAATGAGATTGGAATAATTATCCCTTACCTTAGGTCCAATTTCTTCCATACATGTATGAAACTCGTGTATAGTGTGTTTAAACATATTATTAACTTATAACAGAACCTTAATAATATTTATGATATCATATATGATTCACTTATGTCTTCATATTACCCGTTCTTTTATCAATTCACTGTCAAAGCAGCGTTTTGGGTAAAATCGTTTCATTTATCATATGTGATTGGACATGATTTTCTTAATATTATTAATTATATCCTGATTTACATAATTTCAGAATTTAAAACATGATTTATATGTAATATATATATTCATCATATAAATATATATGATATGTTGATAAATGGAATAAAATACACAGTTCATGGAGACGGTAGGCCGTACGTACGCATGAACACCGTTTTTGTTTCCTTATTAAATTGAATGGAATTAAGTAAATGAAACATATATTTACATAAATCCAGTATCATTATTATGTCATATATTTGATGATTATTTATTATATATACTTTATAATCATTCTTGAATGTTTATCATTGAGAATGAATCTCATCGTGTCGTGGAGACGGTAATCGGTACGTATGCACGAGCGATAATATCATTCCCATAAATATCGAATTGAATTATATTGGATGATATAATATCTCAGAATTAGTATGATACTATAATAACCATATATTGTTATCATTTACACTATTATACCCATCCATGTATGGTGTTGGTGAAAAAACATATTACACCACGTCGTGGAGACAGTTTTTCGTACGTACGCACGTGCGGTGATTTTGTTTTCTGTAGGATGAATAGAAGGTGAAATGGGGTTGTTTAATATTTATAATATCATATAATTATATTACTGACACTTATTTTATTTCTTTATAATTAAATAACTAAAGAAGAGGATGTTTAAGAAGAATAAAACTGGAAAGAATCGGTAGAAGAGATTACCTCTTCTTTGATCCACCTCCATTAAACTTCCACTTAAGGGACTAGGGTTGGTCTTTTGAGAAGACCAGAACCTTTAGAATGTTACTAAGGAAGTTGAGAAGAGTAATGGTCAGGTTTTTGCAGAGCATGAATTCTCAAATGTGTGTGAAGAGAAGAGGGAGGAGGTTCCATTTTATAAGGAAGGAGAGGGTCAACTTTGGAAACATAAAAAATATTAACTTGATTTATCCTTATTTAGAAATGTTGTGAATTTATTTTAAACCTTATCAACTTGATTTATCCTTATTTAATCTATTTAATTTTATTTTTGGTAATAATATACTATATTTTAAATTATGATAAATAATTACCTATGTGTTGTGAATTTTCCATAATTAGATACATTATTAATTTTTGGACCATAAAATTTTAAATTTATAATTTTTAAATATTTTTTTATGATTTTTAACCAATTTAATAATATGTTATTTATATAAAATATCAATAGTGTCAATTTTGACACAATTCATTTATTTGAATATAAATAAAATCCAAACAGAAGATATATTCAAACCAAAATATTTAATATATTCCAAAAATGTCATATTCATCTAAAAAATCATGTAGCACATTAATTTTTTCATATATTATTTATTTTAATATTTTCAAAACTATTTATTTGATTTTTCTCTTAATAAAATAATTACTACAACATTTTTGAATAATTATTTAATATACTTATTTGTGGCATAAAAAATAAAAATAAACTGCTATTATTAATATAAATATAATATATTTCATAATAATGATTTAATTCGAATTTATCATCAACATTTAAATTGTTATATTTATTAAATTATGAAGGTGACAACTTTAAAATCATTAGAAATAAAATATTGTAGTTGTCATAATATGTTTTATGAGGCTAAAAATGGTCCACAAGTAGACCCTTTGATGTTTAGGGTATATATATACTCTAAAAATATGTTTTGGTCAGTTTTTTGGTCCTTTTGATGGGTAATATTATTTTAAAAAAAACTATATTATTGATTTTTCACTAAAAAAATAATTTCTGCATCATTAATGGATAAGCTATTAAGGTAATTAAATATTTCATAAAAATTACAAATAAATTACCATAACAAATAAAAACATTTTATCTTTAAAATGTGTATTTATAATGGAATGTATATTCTGTATAACCTTATTTTAAAAATAATTTAATTAATAATATTTGGGTGAGACATATTTTACATTATTTAAATAAAATAAATTAATGGTCTTAATCACATCCAAGTGGGTTATAATAGATTCTATTTTCACCCAAGTATATTTTAGGACAAAATATAATCATCCAATTATATTAATACAAGTGTTACAGTAATTGTATATTATTATTTTTAACCTTAATTACCTAATTTACCTTTAACCGTGGTAAAACAAATTTACCGTAGTTACTATTCATAAAGCCCATAATAAGTAGCCTATTAACAAAATTTTTATCTACTGATTCCAAATATGGAATCCATTTTTCCATATTCAAAACAAAGAAGTTGCAGTAATTATTTTAAAATTAATCATGTTGTTGAAAAAATGGGTTTTTATTTAAAATATTATAAAATATTTAAATGTCTTTACCTATAATTCAATTTTATATTAATGATAATGACATAAATTATATTAAATGGTAAAAATATATTACATTTATACTTTAAAACCATTCAATATTATAATTCTACCTTATAAATTATCTTGATGAAAAAAGTTGTTTTTAATTCATATTTAGCGTATTTTAACTATTCATCCAAATATGAACGTTATCAGAAAAATATCAAAACATTATCCAATGTAAATTTTTATATCTTGATTCACAAGAAAATGTTTATTTTGTAAAATTTAACTTAAAAACATTTTAAAAATTATATTTTAAATATGTGTGCCATCAAAAGGCGGAAAAACTGCATTTTTTGAAAAAAAAAATTATTTAACCCGAAACATTTATTTTGTTCTCATAACATGATCTAGAAAATGTGTAAGATGAATGAAAATGTTATAAAATTAAAAATGTGATTAAAACTATTCATAACGGCTAGTTCATAATAATATTATAACAATACATCGTTGTTTAGTAAAACTCAGTATTGCGTACAACACACGCTATTGAGGAAGGTCTCTTTTGCGTGCATCACAAGCCAAGAATAATGTTTTCATATAATACAAGATAATACAGTGTTGCATATCACAGAAGCTATTCATGGTGTAGCGTACAAAAGAAGACATCAAAGTAATTAAAATGAATATTTCTCATAAAATCTCAGGGTGTTACATTCTACCCCTTTAAAATGAATTTCTCCCTCGAAATTCATCGGGGTTGTAAATTATTTACTAAGTGTATGTTTCATTCATAGAATCCGACATCGTAATAAGGAATACTAAAAAAATTTAAAACAAAAGTACAAAACATAATTTTTACCCAAATTAACTTATCACTAGGTTTCCACATAGGATAACATAAGTGAAAATTTGGATATGGAAGGGAAATCTAAACATGATGTTCTGTTGGAGAGTGGTAGAGAACATGGCTATAAAAAAGCCAAAAATCACAAAGCCAAAATTTTTTGATGATCTAAGGTACCATCTAATTCATCAGATATGAGGGTACTAGGAAAATATTTTTGGTTTTCATGATCATTTCCCAATATTTGATAAATTTTTTTCACAAGGAGAAATACTTATATGATTTCAGTGTAATATTATCATTGGTCATTCCATGAACATTTTCAACTTTATCTCTTATTGAAATAAATGAATTTGAATTTTTCATTATTCAAGTGTTAGCAGATCATGTGATAGAATGATGGGTCATTCCATCTGTCTTGAACAAAAGGTTAGCAAACGTTATCTAATATACATAAGTCCATCTATGATGAGATTTACTATATATGATTCCAAAAATGGAATTATTCTATCATACTGATTAATAAAATAAAACTAATTTCAACTAACCAGGGACTTCCTGTAGGTCAGTGGTAGGCAATAAAGGCCTGTCACACTTTGGTTGTGGGTTCGATTCCCGCATCCTTGTCTGACGCGATAGGTTTTCACCTATTCTATGGGTTGTTCTTTTTCTAAAACTATAATATTATAATATCAAAAAGTTCTAGTCTTAAACAATACTATCTGATGTTCATCATAATCCAATCCAATATTTAGGATTATCCAAAATACATCTGTCAAATCTCATAGAATAATGAAAAATATTACTAGAGAGGTCATCTACCAAGTATGTGATTACAATCATTTATCCCTGTATATCATAAGATATATCTTGTTGGTCACATTCCAAACATGTGAATACCTACATCATGAATTCTCTTGAAACATGAATAAATATATAACCTTAGGGAAAACATGAATTCTATCAAAAGTTAATTATTTCCACATACTAAAATCCCAAAATTTCTATATACTTAATCCATGATGTAATGTTGTCCTTATATCATTCATGAGCTCATTAATAATAGCAAACATATTATTTTCTTCGTATCCCTTCATTATGTGCATATCATATTCTTTCAAAAAATATTCCAATCACTTTTCATGGTTACTGGTACCATACAATTGTTGAAAACCAATACACAGATATTCCAATATTTCCTAATACTATAAATGAGATTGCACAACACTATTTTGGAATTTCATTACATATAAACATAATCACTGCACCACTTCGTTGGCATATTCAAAATCACCAATAGTGATCGCATGTGACTTCCCTTTGTACTTTTCCGTAAGAGTTTTTTTATGTCGATCATCATTAAACCTTGGATTATGGCATTGGTTAGCATAGTTCCCCATTTCCTTGAACATGCAGCATTGATGTGTTGGTGGTGCATTCTCTGTAGTCTTTTATCTTTTCAAATCTTTTACTAAGGTTTTCCCATTACTTCAAAACTCACATGCTCGATGACCATCTTTTTCACACATAAAACATTTTTAGTCCCTTTAAGACAATCTTCACCATGCTTCTTTCCACACTTTGAGCATGAAAAACATTCTTCTTCTTTTCACTATTGTTTTGAGATTTTTCCTTGAACTCCATCTTTCGTTTCTTTTCAAAACCATGAGATGGATATGTAACACCAATTTCTAGTTCTACCTTGATAGCACAAAGCACAATTTCTTCATATCTACTGAAGTCTCTTATAGATAATTCCCTTCGATGACTTGGTTTTAAGCCACTAAAGAATCGATCAACTTTACTTTTAGATTAGATGATAAAGCCAGATGCATACCTTGCAATCAATGTAAAATTCACCTCATATATACCAACATATTCACCATCCTTTTGCCTAAGCTCAAGGATATCCTTTTCCATATTTGTTCGAATAATATGAGGGAAGTACTTATTTAAAAACAATTACTTGAACTCTTCCCATTCCATGTATTCAATTTCATCTTGGGGCCTTGTATTCTTAATTAGAGTCCAACATTAGTTTGCTTCACCTTCTAAATGGTAAACAACCAAAATGACATTTTCATGTTCTGAACAGCGAAGTATGGAAAATATATTTTCAATTGTAACTCCCAAGACATTTATGAGAAATATTTTGTTTTTATTTTATCATCAATGGAATCTTTCACTACACACAACACTAGCATGGCTTACATTACACGCAACTGCGGCCTTCCTCGATAGCTTGCGTTGTACGCAATACCGAGTTTCACTAAACAACGATATGCTATTAAAATATTATTACAAATAGCCATTATGAATATTAATAACTGAATTTTTAATTTTATAACATTTTAATTCAACTAACACATTTTCTAGAATGAGGTATAAAAGCAAAATCATTTTTTTTGGATAAAAGAAATATTTTTCAAAAAATACAGTTTTTCCACCTTTTGATGGCACACCCACATTAAATCTATTTTTTGACATGTTTATAAGTTCAATTTGACAAAATAAAATACTTTTTTTGAATCATCGTATAAAAATTTACTTTGAATAAATTTTTGATATTTTTCTGATAACTTTCCTATTTTGATGAATAGTAAAAATACGTTAATTTTTAGTTAAAAACAACTTTTTTTATTGAGCTAATTTATATGGATAAATAATAATATTGAATTGTTTTAAAGTATAAATAGAATATTTTTTTACCATTTAATATAATTTATGTCATTAGCATTAATTTCACATTGAATTCATAGGTAAAAACATTTCAATCTTTGGCAATGTTTTAACTTCTAAAACCCATTTTCTTAACAACGAGATTTATTTTAAATTAATTACTGCCACTTATATTTTTTGACTTTTGAAAAATGGATTCCATATTCAGAATCAGTGGGTCCAAATTATTTTAATAGTCTACTTTTTATTTTTGGGCATTATGAATAGTAACTACGGTAAATTTTATTTACCCTAGTTAAAGGTAAATCGGGTAATTAAGGGTAAATATAAGATTATAAAATACCCTAACACCTGAAAAAATCCTATTGGATGACTAATAGTCGACCCATATCACCTAACGGTCGGATTAGTTCATTTAATGGACTTTTTTCCATGAAAATAATTTAATTATTATTAAAACCAAAGAATGTGACAACATGTCACTTTCTTAAAGCTTATAAGTATAATAATTTTAATTTGGTGATAAACTTAATGAAACATCAAACATGAATAGTCTACAGAAAGATAATATAATTATCTACATCATAGAAATTTTTTTAGAATTTTAAGGGATTAAATAATTATCATTAATTATGACACAATAGTGATGTTGAAATTATTTTGTTAATTAAAATATCAAATAAATTGTTTTAAAAATATTAAAATAAATATTATATGAACTATTAAATGTGCTACAAAAATTATCTAGATACATATTAGATTATAGGAATCTATTAAAACTTTGAGTTCGAACATATATTCTGTATATATTTTATTTAAATTCAAATAAATGAATAGTGTCAAAATTGACACTATTGTTATTTTATAAAAATAACATATAATAAAATTGATTAAAAATCACAAAATTTTTTAAAAATTATAAATTAAAATTTATATGGTCTAAAATGTCATAATGTGTCAAATAATGGAAAATTCACAAGACATATGTAATTATTTATAATAATTTAAAATTTAGAATATTAATACCACAAATAAAATTAAATTGATAAATAAGGATAAATCAAGATTATAATGTTTAAAATAAATCCCTAACATGTCTAAATTTTATTGGTTGATGAGATTACAACCCTATATCATCTAAGATTTGGATATGAGTCATTTTGGAAGTTTTTAAGTGGGGTTGGGATTTAATATAAACTAATATTTCTTATATTTCCAAAGGTTCCCCTCTCCTCCCTTATAAAAGGGCACCTCCTCCCTCTCTTCCTCACACCAATTTGAGCCTTCAAGCTCAGCCATCCGCTGCCCATTTCACTTCCCCACTTCTTTAGAAGCCTACTAGAGGTACTGGTCTTATCTAAAGACCAACTCTACTGCCTTAAGAGAAATTTAAAAGGAGGCACTTCGAGAAAGAGGTAATACCTTCTACCGTTTTCTTTAAGTTCCATTCTTCTTCTACTCCCTCTTCTTTAGTTTTTTCATTATGAGGTAATAACATCAGTATCACTCATATACTAATATGTTATTACAAATATGAAACAACCCTAATTCACCTCTTATCCATCCTACAGAAAACGAAATCACCGCGCGTGCGTACGTACAGAATACCGTCTCCACGCCGTGGTGTAATCTATTTTCCACCACCACCTTACTTGGATGGGTATAAGGGTGAAATTAATTAATATATATGATTATTATAAATTGGTATTGATTATGAAGTAGTATAAAAACACTCCAATACAATTCCATGATCATGGGAATGATATCATCGCTCGTGCGTACGTACGGAATACCGTCTCCACGATGTGATGCGATTCGTTCTACATTATCTTCATTTTATAATGATTATATAAATGAATTTAATGAATTAATATGACATATCTTACACTAATACCATTCTGGAAATGAGTTATCTATAACCTAAATTGAAGAATAAGAATTTATTCGACAAAACACGCATAATAACAAAAAGTAATAAACACCCAAATAACAAGTAGTAATGAAATATTACTAATAAGAAGCTAATAATATGACCATATATGATATCATAACAATAAGTATGATTTTGGAAGAATTCAAGAACATTATTTAAATCATTATACAAGAGGTTCAGACACTTACGAAGCAAATCAGACCTAAGGTAAGGGAAAATATCACAATCTCATTTTTATCCGAGATTGTTTATACTTCAGAATTTACTGGGGTGTATTTTATCATCCAAATCAATGTTTCCTTAATATGTAATATTATTTCCATACACCTACAATTGTTTAAATCCAAATTAACCCTTCGGTGAGTTTTTAGTAAAAGATATGAAAAGAATCTTTTGTCGTTTTTCGTACGTGGTACTTTTTGACTTTTCAGAAAAAAGTATGAGAAGAATGTTTTTTAACTTATACGGAATGAATGGATTTTTAAAACATTATATCCAAGAATATTCCTTTAAATGTTTTCATGTTTATTTTTAATCAACATCTATTAGTTTAAAATTTAATGACATGTTAAGAAAAGAAAAATGTTTTTGAAGTTGAAAGGATATTTTCCCCAAGAATGGAGTTCAAGTGTTTTATCAACATTATTTTCCATCTATGATAATATAGGGTTCTGTTTCTATCCCTATTGTTATATTGATTTGATTATGTTTTGATGGAATTATTTTTATGATTTCATTTATCTTATATGAATTGTTTTATGATGTCATGTTATTTAAGAATCCCATTTTCATTAGATGGGTTATGAAATGATGTATGATTTATGATTTTGTGGAACACATAAGAATGGTATAATTATGAGATGGGTGGGACCTATATCTCCCTCCAATGCATTGGGTAAAGATTTTATATCCCATGAGATAGACATGGCTGGAACGGCAGGTTAAATCGGTTCAGTGAAACAGGACTGAAACGAGGAGTGAACTCGGTTCAGAAATGGACTTTGTCCCATAAGATAGTCTTGGCAATGAGTCTTGACTAATAAGAAATGATTCTCTATGATTATGTGTGTATGCGACAAAGTTTCTTTTTTTATGTTATGATTATTGGGATTTCATTTCACTACTATGATTTATCCCATGTTATGAAATTATGCTCACTTTTGCAGGTTAAGATTTCCAAAATGTTATGTTTTTATGAATATGATGTGATTGATATTTATTTTTTCTACCCTTACTGAGAATTTGAGCTCACCCTTTTGTATGTTTTTTCCCCAAGTCAAGAAGAAGGTTATTAAGTAAGATATTCCAAAAGGGACTATAGATATGATGAAATAATTGGGAGATAGTGTAGACGCTTTATGAACCAGTTGTTTATGTTTCCCAGTTTCTAAAGACACTATACCTATACGGTCCTTTCATGGTTTTGTTATATGTTGTAATAAGTATGCTTCAATTTTAAGTAATAAAAATATATGTAAAGTATGGGTCGTTATAGTTGGTATTAGAGGAAAGGTGTAGTCAACCTTTGGAAACTAGGATTTGAAAGCCTTAGTAAGAATCCTAAGGATATGTCTAAGCATAGAACACAATCTTAGTGTTTTAGAAATGACCACAAATAACCTAGGATAAGACCTTAAGTGTGAAATTTTATTCTTTATTATGTGTTTTTCCTATTATAATTAGTGTTGCTCACACTATTCTTCATGGTTTTATTCAATGGCTGGAACCCGAAGGAACCGTGTTAATGCGGAATGCGATGGGCAATGCAATGATTATCCCCCAGAGCAACCAAACGTTATGGGAGCTGGAATGAAAATTCTTGTAGCCATGCTCACACAAATTTCTCAAGCTATGAATCATGCAGGACTTCCAAATGAGCAAAGGAAGGAGCAACATTCTGTTGAATCCTTCATGAGGTAGCGTCTACCTTCATTCAGTGGGTCTACGGATCCATTAGTTGCTGAACAATGGATTAGTACTACTGAAAAGTTATATTTAGTTTTTCAATGTTCTGAACATGATAAAGTCATCCTAGTAGTGTATCGTTTGGAAGGAGATGCTGAACAATGTTGGAATCTTATTAAGAATACAAGGCAAAGGGATGAAATTGAGTCCCTGGAATGGGACGAGTTCAAGAACTTATTTTTCAATAAGTACTTCACTCATATTCTCCGAACAAAGATGGAGAAAGAGTTTGTTGAACTGAAGCAAAAGGATATTGAATCTATTGGTACCTATGAAGCAAATTTTACAAGACTTGCAAGGTACGCTTCTGGTATTTTTATCCAACCTGAGAGTAAGATCGATCGATTCTTTAGTGGCTTAAAACCAAGTCTTCGAAGGGCAGTAGGCATAATTGACTTCAATAGCTAAGAGGAAATCGTTCGATGTGCTCTCAAAGTTGAGATGGATATTGGAGTAACCCATCGGTCATATGGGTTTGATAAAAAGAGGAAAATGGAATTCAAAGGAAAATCTAAAGAGCACACTCAAAAGAAGATGAGCTTTCCTTTATGCTCAAAGTGTGGAAAGAAACATGGTGGGAGTTGTCTTAAAGGGACAAGTAAATGTTTCAAATGTGGAAAGGAAGATCATAGGTCATTTGAATGCCACAATGATAGGATGAAGATTTCTAATGATGAAAACAAAGGAAGGGACACACAAAATGAACCTACTACACTTCAATGTTTCAAGTGAAAGGAGGTGGGGCATTATTCCAATAAATGCCCTAATCCAACGGTTGTTGATGATGATCAACATCAACAAAATCTTAAGGCTAATGAAAAAGGAAAGTTACATGCAATTTCTATTAGCGATGTGGAGTAAGATAACGATGTGGTGAAAGGTACACTTTCCATCCACTCTAAAGTAGAAAATGTTTTATTTGATTCTGGATCCACTGACTATTTTATTTCTGAATATTTTTCTAAGGGTATCACCGTATTACCTCATCAATTAGATGTTGAGTTACCTGTGAAAACACCTAATGGCACAACAGTCACATCAAAAGTTTATAATTCTTCTCCGATTGAAGTTTGTGGGAATGTGCTTCTTGTAAATCTTGTGATCCTTCCTATAGTGGAATTTGATATGATTCTTGTAATGGATTGGATTTCTTTATATCGAGCTCATATCAATTTCCAAATAAGGGAAGTCACATTTCATATTCCAAATCAATCTATGATCATCTATCGATGCAAGGATGAACATAACCTTCCAGTGGAAATTTCTTCCATCTTATGGGTCTTGATTCCACTTAATAAAGGTTATTTCTCTCAAATGGTTGGTGAGAAACTCACAATTAAGAATATTCCCATTGTACGGGAGTTTGATGATGTCTTTCCGGAGGAATTGCCGGGTCTTCCACCAAATCGTGAATTTGAGTTTTCAATAGAACTCGTACCGGGTGCTTTGCCTATTTCAAAGACACCTTATAGAATGGCCCCTATTGAGTTGCAGGAATTGAAGAAGAAACTCCAAAAGAATCTTGATAAGGGATTCATACGCCCTAGTGCGTCACCTTGGGGAGCACCTGTTCTGTATGTTAAGATGAAAGATGGATCAATGAGACTCTGCATTGATTATCGAGAACTTAACAAGATCACTATCAGGAACAAATATCCTCTCCCATCCATTGATGACCTATTTGACCAACTACGCTGAGCTCAATACTTTTCCAAGATTGATCTTCGTTCAGGGTATCATAAATTAAGGGTCAAAAGGGAGGATATACCAAATACGGATTTCCGTACAATGTATAGACACTATGAATTTATAGTGATGCCATTTGGTCTTACTAATGCCCCTGATATCTTCATGGATCTGATGAATAGAGTCATTAGAGACTACCTTAATCAATTTGTGGTAGTCTTTATAGACGATATTCTTGTCTATACAAAGAGCAAGGAAGAACATGAAGATCACTGGAGAATTATATTGAAGACCCTCCGAAAGGAGAATCTTTATGCCAAATTTTCCAAGTGTGAATTTTGGCTTCAAAAAGATGCATTTTTGGGTCACATAATCTCAAAAGAGGGGATATCTGTGGATCCAGAAAAAACAGAGGTTATCGAAAGATGTTTGAGACCAACAACAGTAATTGAGATCCTATGTTTTCTTGGTTTGGCTGGATATTATCGACGTTTTGTGAAAGACTTTTCACGATGATCTAATCCCCTCACCAGGTTGACTCGGAAAGGAGTTAAGTTTGTTTGGAAGGAGGAATGTGAAGATAATTTCAAGGAGTTGAAAAGAAGGTTATCTAGTGCACCTGTGGTCACACTTCCTTGTAGTAGAGAAAGGTTTATGATCTACAGTGATGCATCCAAGAAGGGGCTGGGGTGTGTTCTTATGCAAAATGATATGGTGATAGCTTATGCCTCACGACAGTTTAAAATACATGAGGAAAATTACCCAACACATGATTTGGAGTTAGCTGCAGTAATATTTGCATTAATGATTTGGATTCATTATCTTTATGGAGAAAGGTGTGTCATTTATACTGATCATAAAATTTTAAAGTATATTTTCACACAAAAGGAGCTGAATATGTGCCAAAGAAGATGGTTGGAACTGATTAAGGATTACGACTCCTCAATTCATTACCACCCTGGGAAATCAAGCAAGGTGGAAGATTCATTAAGTCGACAAGACCATGCTAGCTTATCAATGATGAGGATCACAAAAGATCCAATATTTATGGATTTACAAAGGATGGATCTTGGAATTTTAATGGAAGGGAGAAAATTGTATCTTTCTCAAATGAATGTTCATCCATCTATACATGTGAAGATTATAGAGGCACAAAAATAGATGTAGAGTTAAAAAAGAAGATGAGAAATATTCCTGAATTCAACCTTGATTGTGATGGGATAATAGAGTTCAGGAATCGGGTTTGTGTTCCTCCCATCCTAGAATTAAAGAAGGAGCTGCCAGATGAGGCTCATAGTTCTTCATTCTCTATTCATCCTAAATGCATGAAGATATATAGGGACCTAAAATAGTACTTCTGGTGGGATGACATGAAAAGAGATGTTCATGAATATGTCTCTTGATGCTTGGTTTGTCAGCAGGTTAAATCTGAGAGACAAAAGTCTAAGGGGATGTTACAACCATTACACATACCCGAATGGAAATGGGAAAACGTCACTATGGACTTTGTCACAGGACATCCTAAAACATCCAAAGGCAATAATGCAATATGGGTCATAGTTGATCGTCTTACAAAGTCTGCACACTTCATTTCCATTAGAGTGGATTTCTCTCTGGATCAACTTTCCAGGATATATGTAATGGAAGTGGTAAGATTGCATGGTGTACCACTTTCTATTATATCTGATCGGGATCTGAGATTTACCTCTAAGTTCTGGCAAAGTCTTCAGCATACTATGGATACAGAGTTGAGTTTCAGCACTGCTTATCATCCTCAGACAGACGGTCAGTCTGAGAGAACAATTCAAACTCTAGAAGATATGTTGAGAGCTTGCTCTATGGATTTCAAATGTTGTTGGGATCAACACCTACCTTTGGTGGAATTTTCTTATAATAATTGCTTTCACTCAAGTATTCAGATGGCTCCTTATGAATCTCTCTATGGAAAGAAATGCAGGACTCCAACTTGATGGGATGATATTGGGGAAAGAAAGCTATTAGGACCTGATCTTGTTGAGGAGACGGTAGAAAAGGTCCGATCTATTCAACAACACATAAGAGCAGCTCAGAGTTGACAGAAAAGTTATGCCGACAACCAAAGAAAAGACCTAGAGTTTGAAGTGGCTGATAAAGTGTTCTTACCAATATATCCCTCGAAGAGGGTCATGAAATTTGGAAAGAAGGGGATGTTGAGCCCTAGATATATCGGTCCTTTCGAAATACTGGATCGTGTTTGAAAGGTAGCTTACCGATTAGTGCTTCCACCAAATCTCTCTCAAGTTCATGATGTGCTCCATGTATCTCTCCTGAAAATGTACATACCTGATCCTTCACATGTACACAACTCAGATGTTGTACCATTGGAGCATGATCATTCTTATGAAGAACAACCGATAGAGATTCTAGATCGTAGAGAAAATGTCCTACGGAACAAGACCACTCTCTTGGTGAATGTTTTATAGAGGAACCACCAACTAGAAGAAGCTACATGGGAGCTTGAGGATATGATGAGGGAGAGGTATCCTCATCTGTTTGTCACTAAGTGACGAATTTCGAGGGAGAAATTCATTTTATGGGGGGTAGAATGTAACACTCGATACTTTTATGAGAAATATTTTGTTTTTATGTTATCATCAAAGGAATCATTAACTACACACAACACTAGCTTGGCTTTCTTTACATGCAACTGTGTCCTTCCTCGATAGCATGCATCGCACGCAATACCGAGTTTCACTAAACAATGATATGCTATTAAAATATTATTAAAACTAGCCGTTATGAACAGTACTAACTGAATTTTTAATTTTATAACATTCTAATTCAACTTATACATTTTCCAGAATGAGGTATAAAATCAAAATCAGTTTTTTTGGATAAAATAAATATTTTTCAAAAAATACAATTTTGCCGCCTTTTGATGGCGCACCAATATTAAATCTAGTTTTTGGCATTTATAAGTTCAATTTTACAAAATAAAATTCTTCTTTTCAATCAGGGTATAAAAATTTACTTTGGATAAATTTTTGATATTTTCCTGATAACTATCATATTTTGATGAATAGTAAAAATACACTAATTTTAAATTAAAAACAACTTTTTTCATTGAGATAATTTATATTGATAAATTATAATATTGAATGGTTTTAAAGTATAAATAGAATATATTTTTACCATTTAATATAATTTATGTCATTAGCATTAATTTCACATTGAATTTATAGGTAAAAACATTTCAATCTTTGGCAATGTTTTAACTTCTAAAACCCGTTTTCTTAACAATGGGATTTATTTTAAATTAATTACTGAAAATTATATGTTTTGAATTTTGAAAAATTGATTCCATATTTAGAATCAGTGGGTCCAAATTATTTTAATAGGCTAATTCTTATTTTTGGGCATTATGAAGAGTAACTACGGTAAATTTTATTTACCCTAGTTAAAGGTAAATCGGGTAATTAAGGGTAAATATAAGATTATAAAATTACCCTAACACCTGCCAAAATCCTATTGGATGACTAAAAGTATACCCATATCACCTAAGGGTTGGATTAGATTCATATAATGGACTTTTTTCCATGAAAATAATTTAATTATTATTAAAACTAAAGAATGTGACAACATGTCACTTTCATAAGTCT
Source organism: Viscum album (assembly GCA_963277665.1). Lineage (NCBI taxonomy): Eukaryota > Viridiplantae > Streptophyta > Magnoliopsida > Santalales > Viscaceae > Viscum > Viscum album. The sequence continues at coordinate 72,668,983 of OY728166.1, read as the reverse complement.
TATAAGTATAATAATTTTAATTTTCTGATAAACTTAATGAATCATTGAACATGAATAGTATCCAGAAATCTAATACAATTATCTACATTATAGGAATTTATTTAGAATTTTTAGGGATTAAATAATTATCATTAAATATGACACAATAGTGATGGTGAAATAATTTTATTAATTAAAATATCAAATAAATTGTTTTAAAAATATTAAAATAAATATTATATGAACTATTTAATGTGATAAAATACTTTTCAAGATACATATGACATTATATTAATCTATTAAAGCTTTTAGTTCGAACATATATTCTGTATATATTTTATTTAAATTCAAATGAATGAATATTGTCAAAATTGACACTATTGTTATTTTATAAATATTACATATTATAAAATTGTTTAAAAATCTCAAAAAATATTTACAAATTATAAATTAAAATTTATATGGTCTACAATTTCATAAAGTGTCAAATTATTGAAAATTAACAACACATATGTAATTATTTATAATAATTTAAAATTTAGAATATTATTACCACAAATAAAATTAAATTTATAAATAAGGATAAATCAAGTTTATAATGTTTAAAATAAATTCCTAACATGTATAAATTTTATTGGTTGATTATATTACAACCCTATCTCATCTAAGCTTCAGATATGAGTCATTTTGGAATTTTTTATGTGGGGTTGGGATTTAATATAAACTAATATTTCTTATATTTCCAAAGGTGCCCCTCTCCTCCCTTATTAAAGGGCACCTCCTCCCTCTCTACCTCACACCAATTTGAAAATTCAAGATCGGCCAACCCCTTCCCATTTCACTTCCCCACTTCCTTATAAACCTACTAGAGGTACTGGTTTTATCAAAAGACGAACTCTAGTGCCTTAAGAGAATGTTTAAAGGAGGCACTTCGAGAAAGAGGTAATACCTTCTACCGTTTTCTTTAAGTTCCATTCTTCTTCTACTCCCTCTTCATTAGTTGTTTCATTATTAGGTAATAAAATCAGTATCACTCATATACTGATATGTTATTGTAAATATTAAACAACCCTAATTCACCTCTTATCCATCCTACGGAAAACAAAATCACCGCGCGTGCGTACGTACGGAATACCGTCTCCACGCCGTGGTGTAATCTATTTTCCACCACCACCTTACTTGGATTGGTATAAGGGTGAAAGTAATTAATATATATTATTATTGTAAAGTGTTATTGATTCTGAAATAGTATACATACACTCCCATACAATTCCACGATCATGGAAACGATATCATCGCTCGTGCGTACGTACGGAATACCGTCTCCACGATGTGATGCGATTCATTCTACATGATCTTCATTTCATAAGGATTATATAAATTAATTTAATGAATTAATATGATATATATTACACTAATACCATTTTGGAAATGAGGTATCTATAACCTAAAGAGAAGAATAAGAATTTATTCGAAAAAACACGCATAAGAACAAAAAGTAATAAACACCCGAATAACAAATAGTAATGAAATATTACTAATAAGAAGCTAAGAATATGACCATATATTATATCATAACAATATGTATTATTCTGTAATAAGTAAATAACATTATTTAAATCATTATACAGGAGGTTCAGACACTTACGAAGCAAATCGGACCTAAGGTAAGGGAAAATATCACAATCTCATTTTTATGCGAGATTGTTTATACATAGGAATTTAATCGGGTGTATTTTATTTTCCACATCAATGTTTCCTCAATATGTAATATTATTTCCATCAACCTACAATAGTTTAAATCCAATTTTACCCTTCGGTGAGTTTTTAGTAAAAGATATGAAAGGAATCTTTTGTCATTTTTCGTACGAGGTACTTTTTGACTTTTCTGACCAAAGTACGAGAAGAATGTTTTTTAAATTATACGGCATGAATGCATTTGTAAAACATTATTTACAAGAAGCTTCATTTAAAAGTTTTCAAGTTTATTTTTAATCAACTTCTTTTAGATTCAAATTGTATGACATGTTAAGAAAGGAAAATGTTTTTGAAGTAGAAAGGATATTTTCCTCAAGAATGGAGTTCAAGTGTTTTATCCAAATTATTTTACATCTAAGATAATATAGGGTTCTGTTTCTATCCCTAATCTTACATTGATTTGATTATGTTGTGATGGAATTATTTTTATGAATTCCTTTATCTTATATGATTTGTTTTATGACGTCATGCTGTTTTAGAATCCCATTTTTATTACATGGGTTATGAAATGATGTATGATTTATGATTTTGTGGCACACATAAGATTGGTATCATTATGAGATGGGTGGGACCTATATCTCCCTCCAATGCATTGGGTAAAGATTTTATATCTCATGAGATAGACATGGATGGAATGGCAGGTTAAACCGGTTAAGTGAAACCGGACTGAAACGAGGAGTGAAATCGGTTCAGAAATGGACTTTGTCCACTAAGATAATCTTGGCAATGAGTCTTGACTAATAAGAAATGATTCTCTATTATTATGTGTGTACGCCAAAAAGTTTCATGTTTTAAGTTATGATTATTGGGATTTCATTTCACTACTATGATTTATCCCATGTTATGAAATTATGCTCACTTTTGCAGGTTAATATTTCCAAAATGTTATGTTCTTATGAATATGATGTGATTGATATTTATTTTGTTTACCCTTACTGAGAATTTGAGCTCACAATTTTGTTTGTTTTCTTTCCCCAGGTCAGGAAGAATGTTATTAAGTAAGATATGCCAAAAGGGACTATAGATATGATGAAATAAATGGGAGACAGTGTAGACGCTTTATGAACCAGTTGTTTATGTTTCCCAGTTTCTAAAGACACTATACCTATACGGTCCTTTCATGGTTTTGTTATATGTTGTAATAAGTATGCTTCAATTTTGAAGTAATAACAATGTATGTAATGTATGGGTCGTTATATCAATGGTACTGATCCATTGTTCAGAAATTAGTGGATCAGAAGACCCACTGAAATAAGGTGGACGTTGCCTCATGAAGAACTCAATAGAATATTGTTCCCTTATATGATAATTTGAATGTCTAGAATGATTCATAGCTTGTGTAAGTATAGCAATAATATTTTTCACTCCATTTACCATAACATTTGGTTGTTCAGGAGGACAATCATTTAATTTCCTAGGGCATTGATCATTAACATGGTTCCTTTGGGTTCCAGCCATTATCATAAACCCTAAAAGAATAGTGTGAGAGGAAAAAATAATACTAGGAAAACAAAATAATCATGGGGAAGTACCTTCAATATATATCATATTAGGTTTAATTATATTATCATTACCATAATTCTAGGACCGTAACCTATATGTATACTTAACGTTAGAGACATCCCTATACATACCTTAGAAATATCACTAGGGATCTCACTAATGTTTTCGCATCCTACTTTCAAATGGTTGACTAAACTATTCTTCTGATACCAACTGTAGAGACACATGCTTTAAATACATGGAAATTACATTACTTTTGTGGAATAATTAATACATTACAAAAATAGACACCCAAGTACCGTAATAGTTTAGTGTATTTGGAAACTCAGAACATAATCTTCTAATCATGGTTAAAGATCATCAACATCTTCCATAAAGATCTTCCCATTTTTTTATTACCTAAAAAAGTTCCTTATATAATGGGGAAAAGAAAACATATAATGGGTGATCTCAAACTATCATTAAGGGTAAACATGGAATACATAACACAATCCATAAACATTTGAACGTGAAAACATGAAAATAATATTTAAACATCAAAATCATGAGCAATGACATAAAAAATTGGAGTACATAAGGCATAGATCAAAAAGAAACATTAATCATGATAAAATAGCATGGAAATAAAACATGTAATTATGGAAAACCATTAATAACTTGATATTATTTCCATACTATCCATGGAATTACTTCCAAGACCATCATAGTGGAAAAAGTCCATTACTGAACTGGGATTACTTGCCATTCCACCCCTATATTACAGAACCATATTTACTTTCCGTTATAGCCATGTATATCTCATTAGATATAAAACATTAACCAATTCATTGGATGGAGAAATAGGTTCCACCCATCTCATAATTAAATCATTATTTCACGTGCCACAAAATAAACATAAATTATTCATCATAACCTAAAGAATAATATGGGTTTCATAAACATCTTCCCATCCTAACATATTCCATCAAAAACAAATGGATATCATTTAATCATAAGAAAAATTAAACTATATAAATAATATAGTCATTATACTCGAAACATAATCATACTAAATAATGTTATCATATATGGAAAATAGTTTTGATAAAACACTAGAAATGAATTATTGAAGAAAATATCATTTCTTCTTAAAAATCATTTTCTTTTCACAGAATTTCTTGAAATTTTAAAAGAAAGGAATTTTGTTGAAAATATTCATTAAATATTTTAGAGGAATATTCATGTAAATAAAGTGTTATGAAACTATGAAAATCTGTTCATACCATATAAGTTAAAAAACATTTTCTTTGTACTTTTTCCAAAAAGTCAAAAAGTACCATGTGTGGTAAAAAAATAAAGATTCCTTCAATAATATATAGTAAAAGTAAAAAAGGGTAAACATGAATTTAAACCTAAATGGAATAATAGTAAACACTTTATAAATTTTTTTATAAAACATGGAAATGGGTGATAAATATAACCCCAATAATTACTTACGAATAAACAATCTCGGATTGGAATGAGATTGGAATAATTATCCCTTACCTTAGGTCCAATTTCTTCTGTACTTGTCCGAAACTTATTTATAGTGGGTTTAAACATATTATTAGCTTATAAAAAACCCATAATAATATTTATGATATTATATATGATTCACTTATGACTCTATATTACCCGTTCTTTTGTCAATTCCATGTTAAAGCAGCATTTTGGGTAAAATCGTTTCATTTATCATATGTGTTTGGGCATGTTTCTCTTGATATTATTACTTATATCTGGATTTACATAATTAAATAATGTAAAAAATGATTTAAATATAATATATATATTCAACATATAAATATATATCATAGATTGATAAATGGAATGAAATACACCATTCATAGAGACGGTAGACCGTACGTACACATGAACACTGTATTCGTTTCCTTATTTTATTGAATGGAATTAAGATAATGAAACATATATGTACATAAATATAGTATCATTATTATGTCATATAATTCATGATTATTTATTATATATACTTTAAAATCATTCTTGAATGGTTAATATGGAGAATGAATCTTATCATGTCATGGAGATGGTAATCCGTACGTACGCATGAGTGATGATATTGTTCCCATAATTATGGAATTGAATTTGAGTGGATGATATAATATCATAGAATCTATATGATTAAAAAATAACCATATATAGTTATTATTTACACAATTATACCCATCAAAGTATGGTGGTGGTGGAAAAACAAAATACACCACGGTGTGGAGACAATATTCCGTACGTACGCACGCGCGGTGATTTTATTTTCTATAGAATGGATTGAAGGTTAAATGGGGTTGTTTCATATTTATAATATCATATAAATATATTTGTGAAACTTATTTTATTACTTTATAATTAAACAACTAATGAAGAGGAAGTTGAAGAAGAAAGAAACTTTAAATAATCGGTAGAAGAGATTACCTCTTCTTGGATGCACCTCCTTTAAACTTCCTCTTATGGGACTAGAGTTGGTCTCTTTAGAAGACCAGAACCTCCAGAATGTTACGAGGGATTTTGAGAAGAGTAATGGTCAGGGGTTTCCCGAGCTTGATGGTTCAAATATTTGTGAAGTGGAGATGGAGGAGGTTCCCTTTTATAAGGGAGGAGAGGGGTACCATTGGAAACATAAAAAATATTAATTTATAATAAATTCAATCCCCACTTCAAAACCTCCAAAAACTACTCAATTATAATATGAGATGATATAGGGTTTTAATATCATCAACCAATGAAATTTATACATGCTGGGAATTTATTTTAATCCTTATCGACTTTATTTATCTTTATTTACTCTATTTAATTTTATTTGTGGTAGTAATATTCTAAATTTTAATTTATTATAAATAATTACTTTTGTGTTGTAAATTTTCAATAATTAGATACATTATTACATTTTAGACCACATAATTTTAAGCTTTTAATTTTTAAATATTTTTGTGATTTTTAAGCAATTTAATAATTTGGTATTTTTATAAAATATCAATAGTTTAAAATTTGAAACTATTCAATTATTTGAATTTAAATAAAATCCACATAGAAGATATATTCGAAAAAATATATTTAGTAGACTAATAATATGTCATGTTACTATAAAATATTCATGTAGCACATTAATTTGTTCATATAATAATTATTTTAATATTGTTAAAACCATTTATTTTATATTTCTCTTAATAAAGAAATTACTACCACATTTTTGTATAATTATTTAATATACTTATTTTTTGCATAAAAATTAAAAATAAAATACTATGATGAATATAAATCTAATATATTTCACTATAATTCTTTTATTCGAATTTATCATCCACATTTAAATTGTTATATTTAAAAAATTATGAAGGTGGCAACTTTGACATCAATTAAAATAAAATATTATAAATGTCATAATCTGTTTTATAAGGCTCCAAATTGTCCAAAATTAGACCCTTGGATGTTTAGGGTATAGATATACTAGAAAAATATGTTTTAGTCAGTTGTTTGGTCCTTTTGATGTGTAATATTATTTTAATAAAAACCATATGATTGATTTTTTACTAAATGAATCATTTTTGCATCATTAGTGTATAAGGTATTAAGGTTATTAAATATTACATAAAAATTACAAATAAATTTCCATAATAAGGCACACATTTTATCTTTAAAATGAGTATTTATAATTGAATTTATATTCTTTATAACAATATTTAAAAAATAATTTAAATATTAAAGTTTGAGTGATACATATTTTACATTATTTAAATAAAATAAATTAAGGTTCTTAATCACATCCAAGTGGGTTCCAATAGATTCCATTTCGACCCAAGTATATTTTATAACTAAATATAATCATCCAATTATATTAAGAAATGTGTTAGGATAATTTTATAATATTATTTTGACACTTAATTTCCTAATTTACCTTTAAATGCGGTAAATGAAATTTACTGTAGTTACTATTCATAATGCCAAAAAATAAAAAATATCCTATTAACATAATTTGGATATAATGATTCCGAATATTGAATCCATTTTTACAAATTCAAATCATATAAGTTTTAGTAATTAATTTAAAATTAATACCGTTGTTGAAAAAAATGGGTTTTTATTTAAAATATTCCAAAAGATTGAAATGTTTTTACCTGTGAATTTAATGTAAAATTAATGATAATGACATAAATTATATTAAATGGTAAAAATATATTATATTTATACATTAAAACCATTCAATATTATAATTTAACCATATAAATTATCATGATGAAAAAATTGTTTTTAATACCAATTTACCTTATTTTTACTATTCATGAAAATATGAACGTTATCAGAAAAATATCGAAAAATTATCAAATGTAAATTTTTATATCCTGATTCAAAATTAGAAGTTTATTTTGTTAATTTGAACTTATAAACTTGTCAAAAATTATATTTAAAATAGGTGTTCCATCAAAAGGCGGTAAAATAGCATTTTTTGAAACATAATTATTTTACCCGAAAAATTTATTTTATTCTCACAACATGATCTAGAATATGTGTATGATGAATGATAATGTTATAAAATTCAAAATGTGGTTAATACTATTCATAAATTCTTTTTCATAATAATATTATAACAACTCATCGTTGTTTAGTGAAACTCGGTACTGCATACAACACATGCTATTGAGGAAGGTTGCTCTTGCGTGCAACACAAGCCAAGAATAGTGTTTGCATATATTACAAGATAATACGATGTTACGTATAGAGTAAGTGAATATTGGTGTAGCGTACAACACAAGAAATCATAGTAATTAAAATGAATTTTTCTCATAAAATCTTGGGGTCTTACAATACTCATTTTACATGATTTCCATACATATGTATATGTAAATTGATCGTGAAAACCAAGGGAATATACATTGTCGAATGATAAAATTGTACTTTATAACTCATAAATAAGGCCATAAAAAAACTTCAAAAAATTATACCATAAAAAATACATGTATAAAATGTTATTAAATAATTAATAAGTGCATTTAATCTGATTATCTAGGACAATATGATCAAATTTATTAAACATTCAGACATAAGGTATGGTACATTTGCTCAATTCCCACTTCATTGAGACTAACATAGTATTGTGAAACTAATAATTTTTATGTGGTGTATCTAATGCGTCTTTGATAACATTATTAATCTAAAATTATATCTCTATTAAATATCCATATTATTTTACATTGGATATGACTATTGTGTTAGCCATATACAATTTAACATATAGTTTTTATTTTGAATGTTGTTTTAATTGGGGAAATATTGATGTATCTATATCATATAATAAATAAGAATATTTATAATTAATATTGTCCTTGAATTAAATATATGTATGATGAATAATTTGGACTTGAAGTGATGGGCGGGTCCTACTATAGCCCCTCGATGCATCGACAAGTCTCATGAGAAAAAATAGTTGGCGACAAAACCATAGTGTTTGTTTCCGAACAGAAGCATATGTGTATCTCCCCATCGAATTGAACGATATTGATAGTGTGATGGTTCATGTTCTAGATACATGCCTTCCAAATATTAATTTTTTCCTTTATTCAGTATTTAGTTATTAATTTCTATGTGGTTTTTAGTATGAAAAAAATTTATAGATACATTATATGTAACACCCGAGACTTTTATGGAATCTTTTTCCACACACAACACTTGCTTGGCTTGCTTTACATGAAATCACAACCTTCCTCGATAGCTTGCGTCGTACGCAATACCGAGTTTCACTAAACAATAAAATATTATTAAATCTATCCATTATGAATAGTAATAACCACTTTTTGAAATTTTAATTTTTTTTTTCAAAATGGACTTCAATTTTGGATTCGGAATATCGAAATTATCCTAGGGTGAAATTTTGGTATTTTTCTGAAAACATTCAATTTTTGATGAATAGTGAAACCACTAAGTGGTAGTTAAAAAACTAAATTTTCCATAAAACATAATTTTACCACTTCTGTGAGTCGAAATTTGAAAATCCGAGAGACCCAGTTGATGTCAGTAAGTAAAATGTGGTTCAATGAGATGAAAATAATTTTTTGGTGAATAATAACTTTTTACTTTTTTTTACCACGGTTTAAAGTAAATAGGGTAATTAAGGGTAAAAATGATATTATTATTACCCTAACACATGTCTAAATTCTATTGGACAAGTGTAATTCGACCAAAAACAACCTTAGGAATAAAATATGACCATTTAGGCCCGCTTGGATTAGATTAGGACATTTATTATTAAATTATTTAAAGAAGGGTTAAAATAGATAAAATCAATGTTTAATAAGTAAATCATTTTTAATATGGGGTTATACATAAGATAAATTCGACTATAAATAATCATTAGAAATATAATACTATTTCATACATAATGGTATTTTATTTGTAATTTTTAGACATTAAATAATTTAATTTATTTATGACACAAAGATGATACACTAATTATCTTATTAATAAAATATTGACATAATTGATGTTATAAAAACCAAAATAAATGTAAGTTGAGACTTTTTATGAATTCCACTAATTTTATAGACAAATATGACATGTTAGTATTGATTTAATTAACGTTTTTTGAACTAATCATTCTGTTATGATTTTCACAAAAATCAATTACTAAATAGTGTCAAAATTGACATAAAATAGTTTTTAAAACGAATATTATATTATTAATTGTTATTTTATTACTTAAAATATAAGGCTCGGACAAATGACTGAGATAAGGTTATATATATTAATAATAAACAACTTTCAGTTCGTTTGGCTGCTTATAGTAAGTTTATTAACCTTATAGTATAAGAACACAAGAAGACACGGTAAAAGTAAAATTATTTAACTTAATGATAAATCTAAATTATAAGGTTAAAATAGGAACCTAAACTTGTCTAAATTCTATTGGATGAAAGGATTCAGACACATCCCCACCTTATCACCGAAATAAATCAATTTGGAGCTATTTAAAACCGATCATGAATTTATAATAAAATAATATTTTTAGTTTTTCCAAAGGAGCCCCTCTCCTCCCTTATAAAAGGGCACCTCCTCCCCCTCTTCCTCACACCACGTTGAGCGTTCATGCTCGGCCAACCCCTGCCATTTTCTTCTCTCCACTTCCCTAGAAAAATCCTAGAGGTTCTGTTCCTCTTCAATGACCTATTTTAGTGCCCTAAAAGGAGGTCTCAAAGAAGCACTTCAATGAAGAGGTAATGTCCGTTACCGATTCTTTCATCTTTATTTCTTCTTCCACTTCTTATTAATTATTTGTATAATTATGAAGTAATAACATCAGTATCACTCATATACTGATATGTTATTATATGTTTGAAACAACCCAATTTCACCATCTATCCATCCTACAGAAAAAGAAATCGCCGCGCATGCGTACGTACGGAATACCGTCTCCACGCCGTGGTGTAATCTATTTTCCACCACCACCTTACTTGGATGGGTATAATAGTGTAAATAATGACTATATATGACTATTATATAGTGATACTAATTCTTAAATAGTATAAATACTTTCTAATAGAGTTCCACGATCATAGGAACGATATCATCACTCGTGCGTAGGTACGGAATACCGTCTCCACGATGTGATGCCACTCGTTCTACATGATCTTCATTTCATAATGATTATATAAATGAATTGAATGAATGAATATGATATATATTACACTAATACCATTATGGAAATGTGGTATCTATAACCTAAAGAGAAGAATAAGAATTTATTCGACAAAACACGCATAAGAACAAAAAGTTATAAACACCCGAATAACAAGTAGCAATGAAATATTACTACTAAGAAGCTAAGAATATGACCAAATATGATATCATAAAAATAAGTATGATTCTGGAATAAGTCAATAACATTATTTAAATCATTATACTGGAGGTTCGGAAACGTACAAAGCATTTCAGACCTATGGTAAGGGAAATATCACAATCCCATTTTTATCCGAGATTGTTTATACATTGGCATTTACTGGGGTGTATTTTATCATCCTCATCCATGTTTCCTCAATATGTAATATTATTTCCATTCAACTACAATTGTTTAAAACCTATTTTACCCTTCGGTGAGTATTTAGTAAAAGATATGAAAGGAATCTGTTGTCGTTTTTCGTACGAGGTACTTTTTTGACTTTTTCGACAAAAGTACGAGAAGAAAGTTTTTTTAACTTATACGGCATGAATGGATTTTTAAAACAATATTTCCAAGAATCTTCCTTTACAAGTTTTCATGTTTATTTTTAATCAACTTCTTTTAGTTTAGAATTGTATGACATATTAAGAAGGAAAAGTGTTTTTGAAGTAGAAAGGATATTTTCCTCAAGAATGGAGTTCAAGTGTTTTATCAAAATTATTTTCCATATAAGATAATATAGGGTTCTGTTTCTATCCCTATTATTACATGGATTTGATTATGTATTGATGGAAATATTTTTATTAATTCCTTTATCTTATATGAATTGTTTTATGATGTCATGTTGTTTAAGAATCTCATTTTTACTACATGGGTTATGCAATGATGTATGATTTTTTATTTTCTGGCACACATAAGAATGGTATCATTGTGAGATGGGTGGGACCTATATCTCCCTCTAATGCATTGGGTAAAGATTTTATATCTCATGAGATAGACATGGTTGGAATGGTAGGTTATACTGGTTCAGTGAAACAGGACTGAAACGTGGAGTGAATTTGGTTCAGAAATGGACTTTGTTCACAAAGATAGTCTTGGCAATGAGTCTTGACTCATAAGAAATGATTCTCTATGATTATGTGTATATGCCACAAAGTTTCATGTTTTATGTTATGATTATTGGGATTACATTTCACTACTATGATTTATCCCATGTTATGAAATTATGATCTCTTTTGCAGGTTAAGATTTCCAAAAGTTATGTGCTTATGTATATGATGTGATTGATATTTCTTTTTTTTACCCTTACTAAGCATTTGAGCTCACCCTTTTTGTATGTTTTATTTCCCCAGGTCGGGAAGAAGGTTATTAAGTAGAATATTCCAAAAAGGGACTCTAGATATGATGAAATAAATGGGAGGTAAAGTAGATGCTTTATGAACCAGTTGTTTATGTTTCCCAGTTTCTAAAGACTCTATACCTATATGGTCCTTTCGTGGTTTTTTTATATGTTCTAATAAGTATTCTTGAATTTTTAAGTATTAACAATGTATGTAAAGTATGGGTCGTTATAGTTGGTATCAGAGGAAAGGTATAGTCAACCTTTCGAAACTAGGATGTGAAAGCCTTAGTAAGAACCCTAAGGATATGTCTAAGCATTGAACACAATCTTAGTGTTTTAGAAATGGACATGAATAACCTAGGATATGACCTTATGTGTGAAATTTTATTCATGATTATGTGGCTTTCTTATTATAATAAGTGTTGCTCACACCATTCTTCTTGGTTTTAGTCAATGGCTGGAACCCGACAGAATCGTGTTAATGCGGAATGCGACGGGCAATGCAATGATTGTCCCCCTGATCAACCAAACGTTATGGGAGCAGCAATGCAAAATCTTGTAGCCATGCTCACACAACTTTCTCAAGATATGAATCATGCAGGACCTCCAAACGAGCAAAGGAAGGAGAAACATTTTGTTGAATCCTTCATGAGACAGCGTCCACCTTCATTCAGTGGGTCTACTGATCCATTAGTTGCTGAACAATGGATTAGTACTACTGAAAAGATATTTTCAGTTCTTCAATGTTCTGAGCATGATAAAGGCATCTTAGCAGTGTATCGTTTGGAAGGCGATGCTGAACAATGGTGGAATATTATGAAGAATACAAGGTAAAGGGATGAAATTGAGTCCATGGAATGGGATGAGTTCAAGAACATATTTTTCAATAAGTAATTCCCTCGTATTCTCCGAACAAATATGGAGAAAGAGTTTCTTGAACTGAAGCAAAAGGATGATGAATCTGTTGGTACCTATGAAGAATATTTTACAAGACTTGCAAGGTACACTTCTGGTATTAGTATCCTACCTGAGAGTAAGATCGATCGATTCTTTAGTGGTTTAAAACCAAGTCTTCGAAGGGCCTTATCCATAAGGGACTTCAATAGCTACGAGGAAATCATTCGATGTGCTCTCAATGTTGAGATGGAGATTGGAGTAACCCTTCAATCATATGGGATTCATAAGAAGAGGAAAATGGAATTCAAAGGAAAATCTAAAGAGCACACTGAAAAGAAGCTGAACTTTCCCTTATGCTCAAAGTTTGGAAAGAAACACGGAGGGAGTTGTCTTAAAGGGACAAGTAAATGTTTCAAATGTGGAAAGGAAGGTCATCGAGCATTTGAATGTCACGATGATGGGATGAATATGTCTAATGATGCACACAAAGGAAGGGATACACAGAATGAACCTACTACACTTCAATGCTTCAAGTGCAAGGAGATGGGACATTATGCCAATAAATTCCATAATCCATGGGTTGGTGATGATGGTCGACGTCAACAAACTCTTAAGGCTAAAGACAAAGGAAAGTCTCATGCAATTTCTATCAGCGATGTGGTGTACGATAACGATGTGGTGAAAGGTACACTTACCATCCACTATAATGTAGAAAATGTTTTATTTGATTCTGGATCCACCCGCTCCTTTATTTTTGAAGAATTTTCTAAGGGTATCACCGTATTACCTCAACAATTAGAAGTTGAGTTAGCTGTGACAACACCTAATGGAACAACAGTCGCATCAAAAGTTTATAATTCTTCTCCGATTAATGTTTGTGGGAAAGTGCTTCCTACAAATCTTGTGATCCTTCCTATAATAGAATTTGATGTGATTCATGGCACGGATTGGCTTTCTCTACATGGAGCTCATATCAATTGCCAAAGAAGGGAAGTCACATTTCCTATTCCAGATCAATCTATGATCATCTATCGATGTAAGGATGAACATAACCTTCCAGTGGAAGTTTCATCCATTTTATGGGTATTGATTCCACTAAATGAAGGTTATTTATCTCAATTGGTTTGTGAGAAACTCACGATTAAGAATATTCCCATTGTACGAGAGTTTGATGATGTCCTTCCGGAGGAATTACCGGGTCTTCCACCGAATCGTGATGTTGAGTTTTCAATAGAACTCGTACCGGGTGCTTTGCCTATTTCAAAGACACCTTATAGAATGGCCCAAATTGAGTTGAAGGAATTTAAGAAGCAACTCCAAGAGAATCTTGATAAGGGGTTCATACGCCCTAGTGCGTCACCTTGGGGAGCACCTGTTCTGTTTGTTACGAAGAAATATGGATCAATGAGACACTGCATTGATTATCGGGAACTTAACAAGATTACTATCAAGAACAAATATCCTCTCCCACGCATTGATGACCTATTTGACCAACTAAGAGGAGCTCAATACTTTCCAAGATTGATCTTCATTCAGGGTATCATCAATTAAGGGTCAAAAGGGAGGATATACCAAAGATGACTTTCCGTACAAGGTATGGACACTATGAATTTATAGTGATGCCATTTGGTCTTACTAATGCCCTTGCTATCTTCATGGATCTAATAAATATAGTCTTTAGAGACTATCTTGATCAGTTTGTGGTAGTCTTTATAGATGATATTCTTGTCTATTGAAAGAGCAAGGAAGAACATGAAGATCACTTGAGAATTATATTGAAGACCTTGAGAAAGGAGAAGTTTTATGCCAAATTTACCAAGAGTGAATTTTGGTTTTAAAAAGTTTCATTTTTGGGTCACATAATCTCAAAGGAGGTGATATCTGTGGATCCAGCAAAAATAGAGGTTTTCAAAAGATGGTCGAGACCAACAACATTAACCGAGATCTGAAGTTTTCTTGGTTTGGCTGGATATTATCGACGTTTTGTGAAAGATTTTTCACGATTATCTAATCCACTCACCAAGTTGACTCGTAAAGGAGTTAAGTTTGTTTGGACGGAGGAATGTGAAGAGAATTTGAAGGTGTTGAAAAGAAGGATATTTGTTGCACCTGTGCTCACACTTCCTTGTAGTGGAGAAAGGTTTGTGATCTACAGTGATGCATCCAAGAAGGGATTGGGGTGTGTTCTTATGAAAAATGATATGGTGATCGCTTATGCCTCACGACAGTTGAAAATACATGAGAAAAATTACCCAACTCATGATTTGGAGTTAGCTGCGGTAATCTTTGCATTAATGATTTGGAGGCATTATCTTTATGGAGAAAGGTGTGACATTTATACTGATGATAAAATTTTAAAGTATATTTTCACACAAAAGGAGATGAATATGCGCCAAAGAAGATGGTTGGAGCTAATTAAGGATTACGACTGCTCAATCCATTACCACCCTTGGAAAGCAAACAAGGTGGTAGATGCATTAAGTCGACAAGACCATGCTAGTTTATCCATGATGAGGATCACAAAAGATCCAATATTTATGGATTTACAAAGTATGGATCTTGGAATTATAATGAAAGGGGAAAGGTCGTCTCTTTCTCAAATGAATGTTCAACCATCTATACATGTGAAGATTAAAGAGGCATGGAAAGAAGATGTCGAGTTACAAAAGAAGGTGAGAAATGTTCCTGAATTAATCCTTGATTGTGATGGGATAATAAAGTTCAGGAATCGGGTTTGTGTTACTCCCATCCCCGAATTAAAGAAGGAGCTGCTGGATGAGGCTCATAGTTCTTCATTCTCTATTCATCCTGGAAGCACGAAGATGTATAGGGACCTGAAAGAATACTTCTAGTGGGATGGCATGAAAATAGATGTTGCTGAATATGTCTCTCGATGCTTGGTTTTTCAACAAGTTAAAGCTGAGAGACAGAAGTCAAAGGGGTTGTTACAACCATTACCCATACCCGAATGGAAATAGGAAAACATCACTATGGACTTTGTCACATGACTTCCTAAAACATCCAAAGGAAATAATGCTATGTGGGTCATAGTTGATCGTCTTATAAAGTCTTCACACTTCATTGCTATTAGAGAGGATTTCTCTCTGGATCAGCTTTCCAGGATATTTTTAAAGGAAGTGGTAAGATTGCATGGTGTACCACTTTCTATTATATCTGATCAGGAACCGAGATTTACCTCGAAGTTTTGGCAAAGTCTTCAGCATACTCTGGATACAGAGGTGAGTTTTAGCACTGCTTATCATCCTCAGACAGACGGTCAGTCTGAGAGAACAATTCAAACTCTAGAAGATATGTTGAGAGCTTTCTCTAGGGATTTTAAAGGTAGTTGGGATCAACACCTACCTTTTGTGGAATTTTCTTATAATAATAGCTTTCACTCCAGTATTTAGATGGCTCCTTATGAAGCTCTCTATGGAAAGAAATGCAGGACTCCAACTTGCTGGGATGAAGTTGGGGAAAGAAAGCTATTAGGACCCGATCTCGTTGATGAAATGGCAGAAAAGGTCAGATCTATTCAACAACACATAAGAGCAGCAAAGAGTCGACAGAAAATGTATGCCGACAACCAAAGAAAAGACCAAGATTTTGAAGTGGGTGATAATGTGTTTTTACGAATATCTCCCTGGAAGAGGGTTATGAGATTTGGAAAGAAGGGGAAGTTGAGCCCTAGATATATCGGTCCTTTCGAAATACTGGATCGTGTTGGGAAGGTAGCTTACCGATTGGAACTTCCACCGAATCTCTCTCAAGTTCACGATGTGTTACATGTATCTCTCCTGAGAAAGTACATACCTGATCCTTCACATGTACTCAGCTCAAAAGTTGTACCGCTGGAGCAGGATCTTTCTTATGAAGAACAACCGATAGAGATTCTGGATGGTAGCAAAAAAGTCCTACTAAACAAGACCACTCGATTGGTGAATGTTTTATGGAGGAACCATCAATTAGAAGAAGCTGCATGGGAGCTTGAGGATATGATGAGGGAGAGGTATCCTCATCTGTTTGTTACAAAGTGACGAATTTTGAGGGAGAAATTCATTTTAAGGGGGTAGAATGTAACACCCGAGAATTTTATGGAATCTTTTTCTACACACAACACTTGCTTGGCTTGCTTTACACGAAATCACAATCTTCCTCGATAGCTTGTGTCGTACGCAATACCGAGTTTCACTAAACAATAAAATATTATTAAAACTAGCCGTTATGAATATAAATAACCACTTTTTGAAATTTTTTAAATTTTATTTTTCAAAATGGACTTCATTTATGGATTCGGAATATCAAAATTATCCTAGGGTGAAATTTTCGTATTTTTTTGAAAACATTCTATTTTTGATGAATACTGAAACCACTAAGTGCTAGTTAGAAAACTGAATTTTTCATAAAAATTAATTTTACCACTTCTGTGAGTGGACTTTCGAATATCCGAGAGACAAAGTTGATGTCAGTAAGTAAAATGTGGTTCAACGAGATGAAAATAATTTTTTGGTGAATGGTAACTTTTTACTTTTTTTACCACGGTTAAAAGTAAACAGGGTAATTAAGGGTACAAATGATATTATTATTACCCTAAAACATGTCCTAATTCTATTGGACAAGTTTAATTCGACAAAAAAAACCTTAGGAATAAAATATGACCATTTAGGCCCACTTGGATTAGATTAGGACATTTATTATTAATTTATTTCAAGAATGGTTAAAATAGTTAAAATCAAAGTTTAATAAGTAAATCATTTTTAATATGCGGTTATACATAAGATAAATTCGACTATAAATATTCATTAGAAATATAAAAAGCTCTCCTACATAATGGTATTTTATTTGTAATTTTTAGAAATTATATAATTTAATTTATTTATGACACAAAGATGATGCAATAATTATCTTATTAATGAAATATTGACATAATTGATGTTATAAACACCAAAATAAATGTAATTTGAGACTTTTAATGAATTCCACTAATTTTATAGATTACTATGACATGTTATTATTGATTTAATTAACTTTTTTAGAACTAATCATTCTGTTATGATTTTCAAAAAATCAATTACTAAATAGTGTCAAAATTGACATAAAATAGTTTTTAAAACAAATATTATATTATTAATTGATATTTTATTTCAAAACATATAAGGTTTGGCGAAATGACATAGATAAGGTTATATATATTAATAATAAACAACTTGGGGTTCGTTTGGCTGCTTATAGTAAGTTTATTAACCTTATAGTATAAGAACACAAGAGGACACGGTAAAAGTAAAATTATTTAACTTAATGTTAAATCTAAATGATAAGGTTAAAATAGGAACCTAAACTTGTCTAAATTCTATTGGATGAAATTATTTCGACCCATCCCCACCCTAGCATCGAAATAACTCAATTTGGAGCAATTTAAAACCGAACATGACTTTATAATAAAATAATATTTTTAGTTTTTCCAAAGGAGCCCCTCTCCTCCCTTATAAAAGGGAACCTCCTCCCCCTCTTCCTCACACCACTATGAGCCTTATGTTCGGCCAAACCCTGCAAATTTCTTCTATACACTTCCCTAGAAATATCCTAGAGGTTCTGGTCTTCTTCAAAGACCTATTTTAGTGCCCTAAAAGGAGGTCTCAAAGAAGCACTTCAAAGAAGAGGTAATGTCTGTTACCGATTCTTTCATCTATATTTCTTCTTCCACTTCTTCTTATTTAGTTGTTTCATTATGAAGTAATAACATCAGTATCACTCATATACTGATATTTTATTATAAGTATGAAACAACCCTATTTGACCATCTATCCATCCTACGGAAAAAGAAATCACCGCGCGTGCGTACGTACAGAATACCGTCTCCACACCATGGTGTAATCTATTTTCCACCACCACCTTACATGGATGGGTATAATGGTGTAAATAATGACTATATATGACTATTATACAGTGATACTAATTCTGAAAAAGTATACATACACTCCAATATAATTCGACGATCATAGGAACGATATCATCACTCGTGCGTACGTACGGAATACCATCTCCACGATGTGATGCGACTCATTCTACATGATCTTCATTTCATAAGGATTATATAAATGAATTGAATGAATTAATATGATATATATTACACTGATACCATTATGGAAAAGAGTTATCTATAACCTAAAGAGAAGAATAAGAATTTATTCGACAAAAAACGCATAAAAACAAAAAGTTATAAACACCTGAATAACAAGTAACAATGAAATATTACTACTAAGATGCTAACAATATGACCAAATATGATATCATAAAAATAAGTATTAATCTGTAATAAGTCAATAACATTATTTAAATCATTATAGAGGTGGTTCAGACACGTACAATGCATATCAGACCTATGGTATGGGAAATATCACAATCTCATTTTTATCTGAAATTGTTTATACTTTGGCATTTACAGGGGTGTATTTTATCATCCACATCCATGTTTCCTCAATATGTAATATTATTTCCGTTCACCTACAATTTTTTAAATCCTATTTTACCCTTAAGTGAGTTTTTAGTAAAAAATATGAAAGGAATCTTTTGTCGTTTTTCGTACGAGGTACTTTTTTGACTTTTTCGACAAAAGTACGACAAGAATGTTTTTTTAACTTATACGGGATGAATGGATTTTTAAAAAAATATTTCCAAGAATATTCCTTTACAAGTTTTCATGTTTATTTTTAATGAACTTATTTTAGTTTAAAATTGTATGAAATATTAAGAAAGGAAAGTGTATTTGAAGTAGAAAGGATATTTTCCTCAAGAATGGAGTTCAAGTGTTTTATCAAAATTATATTCCATCTAAGATAATATAGGGTTCTGTTTCTATCCCTATTATTACATGGATTTTATTATGTTGTGATGGAAATATTTTTATTAATTCATTTATCTTATATGAATTCTTTTATGATGTCATGTTGTTTAAGAATCCCATTTTTACTACATGGGTTATGCAATGATGTATGATTTATGATTTTGTGGAACACATAAGAATGGTTCATTATGAGATGGGTGGGACCTATATCTCCCTCCAATGCATTGGGTAAAGATTTTATATCTCATGAGATAGACATGGCTAGAATGGTAGGTTATACTGGTTCAGTGAAACATGACTGAAACGAGGAGTGAATTCGTCTTAGAAATGGACTTTGTTCACTAAGATAATCTTGGTAATGAGTCTTGACTAATAAGAAATGATTCTCTATGATTATGTGTATATGACACAAAGTTTCATGTTTTAAGTTATGATTATTGGGATTACATTTCACTATTCTGATTTATCCCATGTTATGAAATAATGATCTCTTTTGCAGGTTATGATTTCCAAAAGTTATGTGCTTATGTATATGATGTGATTGATATTTCTTTTGTTTACCCTTACTGAGCATTTGAGCTCACCCTTTTCGTATGTTTTATTTTCCCAGGTCAGGAAGAAGGTTATTAAGTAGAATATGCCAAAAAGGACTCTAGATATGATGAAATCAATTGGAGGAAAAGTAGATGCTTTAGGAACCAGTTGTTTATGTTTCCCAGTTTCTAAAGACTCTATACCTATACGGTCCTTTCGTGGTTTTGATATATGTTGTAATAAGTATTCATCGATTATGAAGTATTAACTATTTATGTAAAGTATGGGTCGTTATATTATAATTCATAGTTTATTTATGGATTTCATTTTTCAATTATTCCCCATTACATATTTATTATGTCTGATTGATTATGATACAATTATTATTTTTTCATGATTCATCTGTATATAACCCTTACAGGGTGTTTGAGATCAAAATATTATTTTTTCCATCCCCAGGTTGTAAAAATGAGATATTTGAATAAGTGAAAAGATGTTGTTTATTTTTTTTATGAACAATGTTTACTTCCCAATGTAATAAGAAAACATTGTAAGTATTTAGTTTCATCATCGATAATAAATCGATTATTCCTTGTTGATGTGATATAATGTATCTATTCCATTTTAATAAAATGACCATGGACTCTGGGCTACTGGGGTTGGGGTTGTTACAGTTGGTATAAAATTAATTTTAGTAGACAAATAGAGACCTATATTTAGAAAACGTAGTTTAGGGAATGTAAATATAAGTTAGCATTTGAGTAGATTAATAGATTAACATCATAATATTTTGATAAGTATAGAGTAAGTTTGTTATTAAGAAAATACATCTATTTCAAGATACTATAAGTGGACATGGTTCTAGCACAGATGTACCAAGGGGTAATAACTCTAAAAACGTGTCCTGAGCCTGACCTGAGGTAAACAAGTACATGAAAACATCCCCCACTATGTACATGGTTTGACACTCCATGGGAATATTCTTAGGATAATCCCTATTCTATTTAATAACCATTATGAATGATTTAAAATTAAGAATGTCCTCAAAGAAACCATGTTTCTTATTATGATATTAGATATGAAATTTATGTTAAGTGTTTTTCTAGTTTGATGTTATGCATTATGATTCATAACCTAACTTATTGTATTTTATTATTTACAAATGGATCTTAATGGAAGTAAAGGAATAAATACCTATATAAAATATAGGGTTTTCCCCACTGATGTAAACATAGTTAGTGTTGGAGATGGGAAGATCATGACCATATTAGAATAATTTTCAAAGGTTATGAAAATTAACCATACTACACCTATGTTGGATCATTTCATGCAGGATAAGCCGCCATAAATTTGTAGGAATACCTTTCAAGTTGTAGATGTATGGTGGATCAATCCCCCTAAATATATATTTTTGGAATTGAGATAAAATAAAAAATATTACTAAATGAATATTGTCTCAAGGGTGAAGCTGATCAATGTTGGTATTTTATCTGGAATACTAAATAGGAAGAAAAAATTTAAGACTTGAAATCATGAACTTTTAAGGAAACATTATTCAACAAATACATTCCCAAATTTAATTAATAGAAAATTATTTTTCTTAAATAAAAGGTAAGAAAAGAGTGTTGTGGAGTATAAGGAATCCTTCACAAGAGTAGATATGTATCATATAGACTACAAATGTGATTTAGATGAAAATATTGATAATTTCATTGAAGGTATTAAATCAATCCTTTTAAGGGAAATGGAATCTCAAAAAAATTTCATCATATGAGAAAATAATATTATGTGCCATCAAAACCGAGAATAAATTTTCTAAATACTATTTTTAAAGGAAACTAAGAAATGAATAGTTATTTTGATAATGATAGAAATAGTGATGTATCAAATAAGAAGAATTGAATGAAGAAATTCCCAATATGAAAAAATTGTGGAATGAATAATCATGATAAATAATTGATAGGTATAGGAGTGTATTACAAGTGTAGAAAAAAGGGTCATCGATCCAATGTATTCCAAGGAAATAAAAACACCCATTAATGAAAAATTCTTTAACAGCAATGAAATTGGTCATTATTCAAATCAATGTACCAAGCATCATGGTAATCTTACAATGAAAAGGTTAATAAGAGATGTCCATTGTTATGCGATCAACACTGTTATAGTAGAATTTATTAATGATGTGGTGGCATGTACATTAATCATATATTTAAATTTTCCAAATCCTGGATTTTATTTTTGATCATATTATTCTTTTATATCTCTCCAGTTCCCAATGAAAATTATACATTTCTATTTTATTTAACAATGGAGTTATGAATCAAACCTCCTAAAGAAATTCTCATTGTAAAAAAATATGTTGGTCAGTAACCATTATCAAAATAAAAATGAACTAGTTTTCAATTTTATAATCATACCCATGATTGAATTTTATATAATCCCTGGTATGGAATATACTTCAAAATTTGATGTGAAAATTTACTTCATATAGAAGGAAATTATGATCTGTAAGGAAGATGTAAAATCCATTTTCATTAAAGCAGAAACTTCATCACCTGATTCTTATCTATATCCTCCCCAATTAGCTCTACTAAGTAATCTTATTATGGAGAATGAGAAAAAACATCTATGTATGAGTAAATTATTTTTTTATTGATCATGTACCAATTCGTCATGAATAAATTGATGTATTTCTGAAGGAATTATTTGGGAACCCCCCAGATCAAGAAGATATATTTTTCATTAATATAATCCATAATTCAATACTAATATCAATGCCTACATATATAATATCCAATGTGAAATTAGTGGATATGAAGAAAAAACAATAGGAATTTAATATTTGGTGATTATTTATCCCCAGTGTTTCTATATGGGGATCCCATGTTTTCTTTGTTAAGAAGAAAGATAGATCATTGTTTCTGTACATTGAATATAAAAAATAAATGCTATTACAATAATTAACAAGTATCATCTCGCTTGAATTGATGATTTACATAATCAAATACATTGATATCAATATTTTTCAAATATTTTCCTTAATTTTGGATATAATAAATTGTGTGTGAGGAACAAATTTAACTGTAAGAAAACATTTCAAACTAGGTATGGGCATTACAAGTTTAAAATAATTTCATTTGGATTGACAAAGGAACCCTCTATTTTCATGGATTTAATAAATAGTGTATTCAAGAAATATCTGGATAACGTTTATTTTTTGTATTTATTGATGATATATTGGTGTACTCCAAATTATTTTAGGATCATGATAATCAGATACATATTATTTTGAAGTCTCTTAGATTAAAATATTTATATTGGTAATTTAGCTAGTGTGAATTATGGATTACAATACTTCATTTTCTTAGATATATTGTCTCTAATTATGGAATCCTTTCTAATACTATAATGGAAAAGAAAATCCAAGAAAGTCTTATATCAACAAACATAATTGTGGTATTCCGATTAATTGGTTTAGAAGGTTACTATCAGTGTTTCATTCACGATTTATCCCAATTATCTAACCTATTAACTATGCTCACACGTACAGGTGTTAAATTGGTATGGATAGGATAATGTACATAATGTTTTGAATAATTGAAGAGAATGTTGGTCAATTAACTAATTTCGACTCATTTATCTATAAATTATGGGTTTCTAATTTATAAAGTTGCATCAATGAATGTATTGGGGTGTGTCCTTATGAAAAATTATTAAGTTATTTCTTATGCATAAAGGCAGTTGAAGACTAATGAATAAAATTATGAAACTCATGATCTTGAAATAGTATCCATAATATTTTATATGAATATCTAGAGACACTATCTCTATAAAGAAAAATGTGAGATATATACGGATCACAATAGTTTGAAATACATATTTACATAGAAATAACTCAACATAAGGCAATAAAGATGGTTCAAATTACACAATGATAATGATTGTCAATAAACTGCCACCCAGAAAAGAAAAATAACGTAAAAGATGAATTAAGAAATAAATTTCAAGGAATTATGAAAAAATGAGAATTTAGAGAGATCATATGTTAGTGGATTTAGTAGAGATAGATATAGAAATAGTTAAGAAAGATAAAACATCATTCCTTTTCCAAACAATTTATAAACAATGATTTTTAGAGTAGATAAAATTATCTCAAGAAGATAACGATATTCTTTAAAAGAAAATTTATGTTGTTAAAGAGGGAAGATTGGAAGACTTTATGTATGAGGATGGATATTTGGAAGAAGGTTACATGTTCCATCAATACCTAATATAAAAAAAGGAACTATTAGATGCTGCACATAGATAATTTTTTTCTATAAAACAAGGTGGTAGAAAGATGTATAAAGATATGAAGGAACTTTTTATGGGATAACATAAAGCTATAAATTACTAACAATGCGTCAATATGTATAGTTTTTCAGTAAGTGATGGCTGGGAGACAACATCGTAAAGGAGTCATGAAACCACTACCTATCACAACATGGAAGTGGGACGACATTACATTAGAATTTTTTATAGGACATCCAAGGACACTTAGATGGAATGATTCAATATGGGTTATTATTGAGAGTATTACAAAATCACCATATTTAATTGATATAAGATAATATTTACCTCTTCAGGACATGACATGAATCTTTATTAATGGAGTTATAAGACTTCATGGTCTACATCTATCGATTATGTATGGTCAAGATCCCTATTTTACATCAAAATTAAATAATTGTCTTTAGATGTATTAGGATACTGAGATTTATATGATAATTTCTTATCACCCCCAATCTAATGGACAGTCTAAATGTACTATTCATCCATTGGAAGATATGATGAGATCAAGCCCACTTGACATTCATGGTATGCATGATCAGTATTTACCTTTGGTGTAATATTTCAATAATAATAGTTTTCATTATAGTATTTAAATGGTGATATAATAAGCATTATATGAAAAGATATTTAAAACTCTACCTTGTTAGGATGAATTTGGTGAGATTAAACTCATGGGACAAACACTTATTGATGATTCAATGATAAAGGTAAATAAAATTTATGCTCATATTAATGAATATCAATGTAAGAAAATGGGATATATTGATAACCAGAGAAAGGATTTGGAATTGAATGTTGGATATCATGTCATTCCAAAAGTATCTCCATGGAATGGTGTATCAAGGATTATTATGAAAGGGAAACTGAGCCCAATGTATATCACACCATTTGAAATTTTGCAACAAATTAGAGTTGTAGCTTACCGTTTAAGAATAAAACCATGTCTCTCCAAATTTGACAATGTGTCCCATATATTATTGTTAAATTAGTACATTCCAAAACAAATACATGTACTCACCTATAAGTTACTAAAAATGGGTAATGAATTGTCTTACTATGAGGTCCATTTTGATATTCTTGACAAAAGAGAGCAATTATTAAGAATTTGAAAGACTCAACTAGTAAAGGTTATTTGGAGAATTCATAAAATGTAAGAAGGAACATGGGAACCTGACTATTTCCTGAAGAAGAAACACCCACATCTGTTTAGCGGGAAATATTCCTGAAATTTTTAAGGGTGAAATTTTTGAAGGAGGGAAGAATAAAATACCCCAAGATTTTACAATATGTATCCTTCTAAATTAATTCAATTCATTCAATAGTCTATATTGCGAAAAAAATTATTTCATATAGTATAAATCAAATAAAATCACATAGTAAACCAAAAAAAAACTTCAAAAATGAAGAATGATTGAAATAAGAGTCTTTTTTAAGAAATCAATGATCATATAAAAATTAACATTAACATTGGAATAGTAATGTGACCCTTAGGAATAGGAATTCTGAAAATAGAATAGTGACCCCACTTATGAATGTATAAATAAAATTTTGGCATATTCTATGTGGTTATATGATATAATTATATCAAAGTATATGTAAATAAGTTTTTTTTAGAAATTATTAATTAGAAATTAATATTTGTATATAACATAAATTTTAATTTTAAATTTTCAAATTAATATAATGAAATAGAAGAAAATTTATTTCCCTAAATTATATTTGTAAATTAATATTTTTATGTCTTATGATTATAGGATAATTTTATGAGAACTTAGTTAATTTCTTAATGTGTTATAAAACAAGTTATATTTGTAAAATTGGAATTTATTGAGTAAATGGTGATTTTAATTATAAATTCATTTTCGAACATTTGGATATTTTTTTCATAAAATTGAGTTCATTTTTTAATCAAAAACACTGAAAAACAATAATGGTGAACCTTTGGGATTTTTCAAAAATAGTTGAATTTTTGTGAATAGTAAAACACAATAATTTACAGTATAAGCTAAATACATGAATTATTATGTCATGGTTGAGGAATAGATGATGTAACCACCATTGGTTCATCATAAAATCTACTAGTTACTATTTTTATTCACAAGAATAAATATCATTTTCTTTTAATGAGGAAAAATAATAAAATAATAAATAAAATATTCAAAAAAACTACCTCTCCTCCACTATAAATACCACTTCTCACCACTTATTCTTCTCACACATCCTAATATTTAATGTTTTTTAATATTTCTATCCAATACCATTTCAAAACCTCTAGCTTATGCCTAATATCCCATGCTCTCAACAAAAATCCAAAAATCAATATCATTACAGAGGTTCTCTGGGAGAGGAAGTTAAGAGGTCAATCATTTTTCATTCTCATTCAATTTATTTTATATTATTTTCTTCTTATTCAATCCATAAATATTCCATACAATGTAACATTATAACAAAATTATATTATATATTCTGAAATTTATTTATTTTAATGTAAAATCCCTCATCAAAAACCTTCTCTTCAACTTTTTATTGTAAAAATGAAAACATCATCCATGAGGTGCCGATTTACCAACTCTGTGGACGATGATATTTCATTTTTCAATACTACATTCAAGGCCTGTGATAAAACCATATTTATGGTTATAAAAGACAATAATATTGGTATTATAACTTATTTAACATTATATAACCAGTATATATACATAATAATACATCATAAGACCAAACAAGTTAGTGATGATAAAAAAACCACCAAATAATCTAAAAGACTATCACTAAAATATTATCTAATAACTTATCCTCATACCATAAAACCAAATGAAATATATTACCATTAAATATTTTTGAATTTAATATATAATTTATAATTTCAATTTTTCAAATATATTCTCATGTCACATTATTTTCCACACATGTATACAAGTAAATCGATCAGGATAACTAAGGAAATGAACGCTCTGAAATGATAAAATTGTATTTTATAACTCATTAAAATGGCCATAAATGAACGTGATAATATTATATAAATCAAATACATATATAAAAGATAATTAATTAATGAATTAATGGATTTAACTTGATTACATGGGACATTAAGATCATGTGCAGATTAGATTCAGGAATAAGGTAAGGGACTTTGTTTCAATTATTATTTCATTGAGACATACTTGGTATTGTGAAAGTAATTTTTAATATGTTTTGTATCTAATTACCCATTGATATCATTTTTATTTTACACTATATTTCTATTAAATGTCTATATTCTTGTATCATGGATATGATTATTGTCTTAGTTGTATTCCATTTTACATATGGTGCTTATTTTGAATATCATTTTAACAGGGGAAATATTTTTGAATCCATATACCCTACTCAATATGGATATTGATAAGGCATTTTTTCATGAATTAAATATATTGATAATGATTTATTGAGATATAAATTTATGGGTGGGGCCTGTAATATCCACTAAATGAATTGATATGTCTCGAGTGACAGAACAGTTGGCGAAAAACCCTTCTTGTTTGTCTCAAAACAGAATCAGATGGGTTTCTTACCATATAATTGAACTATTTTGATGGTATGATGGTTCATGTTCTATATATGAGATATCCAAATAATAATCATTTTCTTTATTTAGTATTTTTTAATTACATTCCATGAGGTTTTCACTATGATAAAATACATGGATGCATTTTCATTCTCAGTTTATTGGTGGTGTATATTTTTTAGTTATTCATTTTACCATATTGATTATGTATAACTAATTACAGTTCCTGTCACGAACCAAGCTAAGGTCAAAATATAACTGAGTTCTCATCCAGGTCTGCGACATGGTGGAATGGGTGTTCCCAATCACCACAGGTTGTCACAACTACCCAGGTATCAAATGAAATATATTGGTAATGATTTACTCGAATTTAATATTTTAAAATAACTAATAAAAACAAAACATCATGATCTAAAAAATTTAAAAAAACAAGCCTTTCTTAATTTTCTTATTTTTGGATTAATTTTAAACATGAACCAAAAGGGCTACAAAACAATGGGAAACTAAAAAAATTCCCCAATCTTCTGTACTACAAGAAGAGTAACGTCTGTGACCTATGACTACCAAGATCCAAAAGCCAACTCCACTAGGAAACAAATCTTCCAACACTACATTTCTTTCCTTATCCTAAAAAAATAACAGGGTTTACATACACCCAAATTTGTATAAAGGGTATGATACATATCCCAGTAGGATTCCATCCAAATAAAAGATTCCAAGAATTTTACACTAATTGACCAACAAAACATTCACGGGTTTTAATGAAAAATATGCTAGAATTTTTTTAGGGAAAATGGATTTAAAACAAAACAAATTACAAGGTGTACAACTTTAAATAGAGATACATTCAAGGAATGAAACAATAAAGAAATTATGTTTCAAAGGGGTGAAACATTAAAGAATGAAAAAATTTAAATAAATCCCACATGATGCTGAAATAACTATCCAAACACCCTGTATATCGATAGTAAGTACAATATAACCAAAGATTACTAGCCATAGGAAATACCCCTAGTCACTAGCTAACTATGGGACATCAGTTAAATCTTTTCTTAGTGAAATGTGTCCTAGTAACCACAAAAAACAACATTCTCATGCAAGATCCACTATTTGGGAATTCACCCATACCCTTGTGGTCTCCAATCAATCATCATTATTTAGTTAGTGTAGTCATTGTCAATCTTTCTATGTGAAATATGGACAATTACACTTTTTAATCACAATCATGCTAGTCCTAGTCCACCCACCATGATTTTAGGGAATCCCTATTTGTTGTTAATCAAGACTCATACATCACAAAATACAAATTACACAATTTAGGAACCACACTGAGCATCACATATAACAATCTACCATGTGAACATCAAAACCTATTTTTTACTGCTTATACACACCACAATATTTCTGAAATGTGGTTCAATCCTTTATAAAGAATTTAAAAAACCATTAATACAATTTATAAAAAAATCAATAAACACCCCAATGCCATTACACCATCAATGTGTACACGAAACCCAATATGAAATTTTAATCCATATTAATTCTATATCAAAACACAGATTTCAACTTACACGTAGTTCAATAAATCAATTGTATGCTTTGTAAAATGACACCAAGTGACCCATAAAGACCTTCATAGGAAAAATACCCAATTTTATATAAAATATCTACTTTACCAATTAAATTAATGATCAATCATTCTAATTACCACTTTCTCACCACAAAAATAATGTAATAACCTATTTGAGTAGTTTAAACAGTGTTAATAAATAGTGCAACAATGTTTTTCACTAAATATACACCCAGTTTCATTAAAAACACCACATTAAAATGAAACACACTTCATAATCCTAATAAAACACGATTCACACAACTTATATATATTTCAATAAATCAATTTCACATTTACAATCTTTTCAAAAATGCATAATATGGGGTTACACCTATCACCTACCCAGTTTCACATGTAAAAATATATTTTCAAATCAAAATCATGTCGACACTCATTAAAAACCACTTACTCAGCCCACATATACTTCATAAAACATAAAAAATTAAACAAAAATGAGCTGAAGTTTATCAATTAATGGGTAATCACGAAATTAGCTACCTCAGACCAAGAAGATTTTAGAAAAATGGTATGAAACTCATTCGCACCTCAACATCACTGTAACTGCACCTCAAACATCCCGAAATGAAAATAAATCAATTATATCAAACCTAAAAGATCAATATCAGACCATAAAAACCAAAAATATAAACTTGGTAAACAAAAAACATATGATATAGAAGCCAAAACCTTACTCTAATAATGAATTCACCTGCTAAAGAGGGAGAGGGATAGAGGCAAGTGACCTTGAAGGCTAGATGTGCGAGAAGGGACTATTATAAAGTGGTTCACAAGTAGGAGGAGAGTAGAGGATGAGTTGGGGCGCACGACGTGTTTCAGAGGATGATGAGCGGGGCACTCAAGGGCTGCGAGGAGCCTATGGAGAGTGGCTGATCGGAGAAGATGGCCGAAGGGGTGGTTGTGCACAAGGAGGAGGCACACCAAGGGGTGGGTCGTCTGACCTGTATTGAGGGAGGGGGTGGTGTGTGGAAGAGGGGAAAGAGAGGAGAGATGAAGATAAATCCCGAAAAAATTTAATTCCACATAAAAAATTATAATTATAATTATAATTACAATAATATGATTAATACTAATAATAATATTATTATTATAAATATTATTAACACCAATAATAATAATAATATTCAATTATTATATTAAAATATTAATTAATAAAAATAATTCTTAAAATTTTTCCCACTTCTTTTATTTTATTTATTTCCAGGTTATCACCCTTTAATTAATTAATTTAATTATTCATTATGGTGGGTGACCAAGAAATCACCCCACACTACTGAAGCTACTATGATCGGACCCGTACGGTGGACTCTTCTCATTCAAGAAGTTACCGTATGGGTGTTCGGGATGACTGTACAACCTCTGCCACCTTGCGGTGTTTGCACACCGATATAAAACCTGCAAATTTTCCAAAAAAACAAAAATGTTAACTGGGATCAAACCCGAACTTCGAAAACATTATCATGAAAACTCAAATCTGTGACACTGAGTTCCCGAGAAAAACAACCCAAAGCTGACCCGGGACGGGTCTGAGTTTAAAATAAAAAATGGTGTGTGGAATTTCTCCTCACCATTAATGCTGTCTTCCCCCATGAATCTATACAATTATTTTCAAGAAAACAGAACCATTACACCCTCTTAGGTTATATTGGTTTCCGATAAAAATAGGAGAGGGAAGTAATAACACTATCTACAAAGTGAAATAACCTACAATCTAAAATCGGGAGACCCAAAATGGACTCCTCGACATGTGACACCATCCCAAAAATGTCAACACAACTCTAGTGGATAAACAGTAGATAAAAAATCTCAAAATTCACTATTAAATATCCTTATTCAATGCTCCCTAGACATTCCCAAAGAGACTAATGTATTTCACCAAAAATACTCAACAAACTCAAAGAGACTACCACAAACTTACATAACAATATTGTTGGGTGTTCATTGACCCCAACATTTTCTCGAGGGAGGGGGATTAGAATTGGATATCTCTCAATGAAACCATCAATCACCAGAAAAATACTAGGGACAGAATCAAATTATTGATATAGGGAGGCATGTGTGGACTCCCTACCATAAGAGGCAACAAAAACCAATAACGGAACTAGAAAACCCACATTGGGCAGCCCAAATAGACTCCCACCATAATGGAAAGGCTAATATTGATTTACATTAGATAAAATATCATCACAACTCACGATGTGTCTCCCTACCATAAAGACCATCAAACTAACTGATAGGCAGGAGATGACATAGAAAACCCTACATGAGCTAACATGTGGGCTTCCTGTACAACCTAACACACCACCACAAGGTATTGACTATATAAAATCCAAACCACGCCGAATACATAACATAGTTCTTAGAAAAGAAATATGTTCCTTATGACCTCTCCATCCAAATGGTCCTCTTAGAATGCAACAAATTCACAAAAAACATAAACTGTCTTCTTTTCCCAAACTGAAAACAGACACTTGAACAAGGTACCTTACAACCCTAGGGTTTTCATGAATACACACCATAATCACTCTGAGTTTTATGGATGGAGATCTAATGGTTGAAACATCTCCTTACTCACAATAAGTCACTAAAATAATCCGTTAAAAACACATTCTTACGGGTTCCACAATCCACTACACTCGGATCCAACAGTGTCCACAGAACACAACACATCCCACAAACCACCGATCACAAATTTAACTTTCACAATGAAAATGTCCAAGAAGATACTAGTGTATAACCCCTTTCAACATCAAAACAGATTTTCCACATTAGTGGACGGACCAAAACATTCTCTTAGATGAACCCGACAAGAGGCCCAAGGCCCCTTCCATAAAATCTAACCCAAGAAACCCATACCACATTAACCATTCTTTACTTGAATTCCTTCACCACCCTCAAATAGAACCATTAGACAAAACAACATCAAAAATTACCATTGAAATATTAGGAAACATATGGAAATAATGTCTCTTCCAACCAACCACATGCACTCTTCCTCTACAAATGTATTTGTATAACCAAATACAAGAGTAAGTGAATTAACTGAAGAAAGTACTTACTTTGATCAACAAATTTCGTATCATCAGTCAATTACCAAAGGATGCTCATCAAATATACAACAATACATTCTGGGGGAATGCACTAGGAAAGATATAAAACCCTATAATTAATCAAATTAGTCCAATGGACATGACATACAATAAGAGAACACTAAAAATACAAAGGGGACAACTTTAAGGGCTTACCAAAGAACTTTTCAAAACAATACACTAACGAAACACATTCACTACGGCTATTAAAAGAAAAAATTTTCATCAAAAATCATTTTTTTAAAATAATCAATGTTTGTGGGTTACACGGACACCAATGGTGTCCCACGGGCATCACCCATGCATGTTCTTGTGCCACACCAGGCACCAACTTCATGTCCATCCAATCACACATCCACTCATTCCATTCAAAATCCACCTTTCCAGATATTTCCATGAAAGTGTTCACTAATGAAAACAAAGAAGACTAAAACTAGACCATTCCACTTTTCAAAACCAAAACATTCAATCCACACTTTTAAAACCTTGCACATTAGTATCTTTCTAAAGTACTTAATTTCAAGAAAATTCCCATTTTACAACATTCCTTACTTCATACTCAATAATTTAATTAAAAAAATACACTATTCTCATTTAAAATAAGTTTTCAAAACTTCAATTTGTGTAAATTTTGAAAATTCATTTTCCACCTTCCCAAAACCCAATAATTTTTTCTTAATGAATTTTTTTCCAGGATTTCAAAACAAGGAGACGAGGAAGTGTGCAAGAGGAAACTAGTTCCAATCGTTGACATCAACAAATGGTTGGTGGCCATACACCAATCACTCCACCGCCATGGAGTGTATTCTAGTACGACATCCCTGAATCCACAAGTATTTCCAATCCCAGGGATCTCAATAAGACTATTGAACCAACTCCCATTTCATTTCCCAAATTACAAGTGGCAACAAGGGCCAAAGAACTCAGACAAAACCTGAATTCCCTTGGTAACTCAAGTCATACCACATGTTGTGCTATCCATGAACCCTAATTGTAATCCAAACATCAGGTCCCAAAAGTCTTGGCTTCTATATACCAAGTATCTTCCCCAATGAACTAGACTCAAATGAGTGTAACCTAAATTGATAATATTTTGTCATGAACTAAGCCAAGGAATCCATCTGAACTAGAACCTGGCCTATTATGAGATAAGTATCTAAGGGCGTTTCCAATTCCTTTAGGCTAGTACAAGTTCCCAGATATCAAATGAAAAACATTGGGAATGATTTACCTGAACCTACCATATTAAATAAATAGTAAAAACCAAAAAATACATATTTCAAAACCCTAACCAAACACACATTTAATAATGGTCATATTTTCTATTTATAGCTATAAAAGATCCAAAAGGTCTACAATACCAATATAAAAAAAAATAATTCCCAAAAACTTCACGCAGAAATAAAATTACTATCCTCGAGTCTCACCACTAAAATATAAAACCAAGGACACTAGGAAACTAATCATCCAACACTACACATCTTTACATAGCCTGAAACAATAAGATAATAGTGCATGCATGCACCCAATGGTGTATGCAGTGTGTGATCCAAATCCTGGAAGAATTCCACCTAGATAAAAGATTCCATGAATTAATAATTATATGAAATAAAAATTGAAATCTTTATAATGAAATAAAATTCATGAATTGGTTTAGGGAAATTTTTTTAAAACAAAAAAACATAGATGGAGTAAAACATTAAATAGAAGCAATTTCAAGTAATTAAACATTAAAAAATATTTTATAAAGGGTTGAAACTATAAATAATGAATAATTTTATAGAAAATACTTAGGATACCGAAATTACCAACCGAACACATTGTATGCCGATTGTTAGTAAAATATAACCAATGATCACTAGTAACAGGAACTAAACCTTGGCAGTATGTGACAATGGGACATTAGGTACATCAAATCTCAGTGAAATGTGGCAATGGAACAAAAATGATATATTTTCTAATGAATGACCATTAGTAGGGACCACACCCATAACTTGGTGTTCTCCAATAAATCATCATTATTTAGTTAGTGTTTTAATAATCAAACTTGCTCTATAAAACTGGGAGAATGCCACGTCTAAATCACAAGAATACTAGTCCTAGTCTACACACATAGATACTCGGTCATCCCACATTGTGCAAAATCAAGATTCACATGTCAAATAATACCACTGACACATTTTATCAACCAAACCATGATTTACATATCTGAAGCCACCACATGCACATAATAAACAAATTTTTCAAAAGTTATGCACATAAAATTATTTCCCAAATATAAATTGTACCATATAAAATAATTAAAAAACCATTAATATAATTTATAAATCAATTTTAATTAAACTTCCCAAATCCATTTCACTAAAAAGTTCACTCGAAATCCTATTAAAAAATTAACTGCACATTTATGAAATTTGGAAACCCAGTTTTTAGCTTACACATAGTTTAATAAATCAATTACATGATTTATTAAATGACCCCATGTGAAAGATAGTGTCTTTCACTTGAATAATACACAATTTCATATAAAAATTAAATGTTATCAATTAAACTCATGCTAAATCATTCCAATTAAAACTTTCTCACCACACAAATAATTTAATAAACCATTTGGGTAGTTTATAAGGCTTTAAAAATTGTCATAAAAATGTTCTAAAAAATAATACACCTTCCTTCATTTAAAATGACACTTTAAAACCAAATATAGGACATGATCGTATTAAAAAATGATTTTTACATATTATATATATATTAATAAATCAATTACATAACTCAAAAACATTTCTAAAATTCATAATAGGGGTTTACACCTAGCTCGTACCTAATTTCACATTTTAAAAATATATTTTTCAAAACTAATGTTTTTTAAAACTCATTAAAACCACTTAATCACCCCACATATACTTCCTAAAACAAACCAAATTAGAAAAAAAAGAAATAAAATTCATTAATTAATGGTTAAACATGGAATTACTTACCTCATACCAAGAAGATTCTAGAAAAATTGTTCGAAACCCATCCGTACTTGAACCGCACCCAAACCACATGTCAAACTACACACAATGAACCCTAATCAACAATATTTACCTCAAAAGATCATGATTAGACCCTCAAAAACAAATCTTTAATAGCATGAAACATAAATCCTATGACAAATAAGTGAAATCCATACCTAGATGATGAACACACCTACGACGAAGGGAGTGGTTTAGTGGAGAGCGACCTTGGAGGCCATCTGTGTGAGAAGGGGATTTCTGAAGGTGGTGAACAAGCTGGCGGAGAGCTGGGTGCAAGTAAGGGGGTGTGTGAGGAGATATGGGGCATGATTACGGGGAATATGTGGTCTGCAGGGCACCTTTAGTGGGTGGATCACTAGAGAAGAAGGAAATATGGGTGGTGGTGCACATGGAGGATCCACACTATAGGGGTGGGTCGTGTGACCTGTAGAGAGGGAGGGGTAGTGATGTGTGGAAGAGGGTAGAAGAGATTAGAGAGGGAGATAAAACCCTAAATAAAATTAAAACCCTCTTAAAATAATTTTAATACTAAATTTAATTACATTAATAAGATTAATATTTTTTATAATAGTATCAATATTACTAACAACAATAATAATAATAATATTCTCTTATAATATTTTTTTTATTATATAAAAAAATTATTCTGATTTTACCTAATTCTCTTATTTTATTTATTTCTAAATTATTTCCCTTTAAATAATTATGTTATATATTATTTATGATGGAATGTGCATGGGAAGCTTGCACATCTCAATCTACTATGGACAGACTATGTAGTGGCCTCTTCCCATTACTGGACTGACCGAACGGGTACATAGGATGACCGCATGACTTCTGCACTGTGTGGTGCCAATCCACCTGCCTAAAATCATTAAATTTATATAGGTAAAAAATTTAAACCTAGGTCAAATAATAAATTTAACAAAATTATCCCAAATCCTCAAACATGTCAGAATTTATTGCAAAAAAAATAACAGAAAACCGATCTGGGCTGGTTCTGTGGTTAAAGTAATACCTTGGGTGTGATAAATCACTTATTATTGATCCATGGTTCCTCTATATATAAACCTTATTCAGTATCTCAGCTCACCTATATATTTTTTTCCATCCCCATGCTTTGAAGATGAGATATTTTAATAAGTGACAAGAAGTAGTTTATTTTCTTTTGTTATGTACTATGTTAAATTATCAATCTAAAGTGGAAACCATGTATATATCTAGTTTCCTCAATACTAATAAACTGTTCATTCCTTGGTGTTTCAATATCTTGTATGTATGAAATTTTAATAAAATGACAAGTGAATTAGAGATATTGGGGCCAGAGTGGTTACACCTATCTATATTCATTAAAATATATTATTCTCAATTTTTTTGTTTTAGTTTCTTAGGTTCAAAATTCATGTTTTAATTTTAAATATGAAATTTTATTTCAAAATAAATTTTATAGATAGAATATAAAGTGAACGCGTATAGAATATTAATATGTAATATAATAATAATCCATGAGTCATTTGTGACATGATGGAATTAACCAGCAATCAATCTAATACACTTTAATGACCGGGATTTATCAAGGACATTCTTTTTTGAAGATACAGTTCTTGTGGTGTTATTGGGGGGGGGCAG
Organism: Viscum album; assembly: GCA_963277665.1. Classification (NCBI taxonomy): domain Eukaryota; kingdom Viridiplantae; phylum Streptophyta; class Magnoliopsida; order Santalales; family Viscaceae; genus Viscum; species Viscum album. Next base: position 72,631,204 of record OY728166.1, on the reverse strand, counting down.
AGTGGTTTGTTTTGTGTGTTTTAAAAAAATTCAGTTTCACCAAATGGTTTCACAGAAATGGGTGCAGCGTAATGGTGGAAAACTATAGTAGAGGCACTGGTATTACCTAAATTTACCCAATATTTTAGGTTTAAGTGGTCGCTTGTATTTTAACTTGGGTTTCTGAATCCTTAGATCCCTAAGAAGTAACCTATAGACACGTACATTATATGGATGGTTCATGGCTATGAATTGGAAATCATCAGTTTGATTTTAGATACGTTTAATTGAACACTAATATTCTTAAGGGAATTTAATTTAAAATAATGAATTGATCCTTGGTTTTCACATGTGGTGGATTTGATGAATTACATTGGCAACTATTTCAATTTCTTATAATTGATATGGGTTCATTTAATAAGATCAAGAAAAATCGTCACTTACTATTTTAGTTCCTCCACACCTTAATACTAATCACCTATACACGTGAAGGATCCATGTTTTGAGAAATCCAAGGTAAAAGTTTGTATTAGCACTTGAAGTGTGTGGCCTTAAAATCAACTAGGATAAAAGAGTTTAATGATTGTCAAAAAAAATTCTCCATTAAAATAAGTGATTTGACATTAATAACGTGATAAATAACATCCAATATATCCCTTATCTACAAACTTGGATATACCAATAAGTGGGTTATCAATCCATTGATTATATGGTTTCAATAGAAGTGGAAAGGTGACTCATGAGGGAGGAATTAGAGTAGTAAAAAAAGACAAAGAAATAACAATCACTCCACCGTTGCATGAAAATTTCACATGCTTTGGTGTGAATAAATTCACACCTTGAACCAATGGTATCAACGTGATGTGTAGAAGAATAAAATAAGAGGATAATAAGAAATTTTATTAAGAACTAAGGTTATTTGAACAACATAGATGAGAAAGAAGAACGTTACAATGAAATATCGGCACAATAACATTACAATGAAAAAAAATCTCAAGGATGACTAAATCCTCAAACACCACTACATTAAATTGGAATTTTTGGGTCCTTGGGTTGAGCACCCATATTTCTGAGTCTCCTAAAATTCCAATTTAATGCAGTGGTGTTGGATGAATTAATCATCTTTGAGATTTTTTTTCGTTATAATTTTATTATGCAAATTTGCCTTGGAAACATTCTTATTTCTCATGTAATTTGTTCGAATCACCTTAGTTCTTAATAAAATTTATTCTAATCCTCTTATTTTGTTCTTCTTCATATAATGTTGACACTATTGGTTCAAGGTTTCAATTTAGTCACACCAAACATTGTGAAATCATCACACAATGCTAGAGAGATTGTAATTTCATGGTCTGTTTTTTTACTTTTCTAATTCTTCCCTCATTAGTCTTATTTCTTCTTCTATTGAAACCATAGAATCAATGTAGCGATATCCCACTTATGGGTTGATCCAAAGGAGTATAAAGGTGTTGTATTGGATGTTATTTCTCACTCTATTAATGTTTAATAACTTATTTTAATTGAGAATTTTTTTGATGATATTTAAACAGCTTCTTCCTTGATGAATTTAATGACGCACGCATCAAGTGATAATACAAAAACATACCTTGGAGTATTCAAAACATTGATGCTTCATGTTTATAGGTGATTAGAATCAAGGTGTTGAGGTACTAAAACAGTATGGGATTATTTTATTAATCTTATTAAATTAAACCATCTCAAATAGTTGAAAAAGGAATGCTTCCAATCCACCCCATGTAAAAACATCAGATCAACTCATTATTTTAAATTGAATTCATTTATTACTCTTAGGGTTAACTTCATCCTATGTAAAATAAACCCAAAGATGGCCACATAATATCAAATAATTTTCCATAGAATTTACATGTCTATTGGTTTCTTCTTAGGTCTCTTAGGATTTGATAACCCAAGCTAAACTACAAGTGACCACTTAAATCCAAAATATTGTGTAAATTTGAACAAGAAAATTTTTTGGTACCATTTCTTGGGACCCAGTATGTCATCTCAACACCCATTCTATTCTTTCATATTTCTTCTTTTCTTACTCTACATATCTTTTGTCATACCTAATTTCACTCATATGGAAATACCTTTTGAAAAAAATCCTAACATGGGGAACCTCACCCTACATTTAATACCCCAAACCAAGTGTATTGTAGAATGAACATCCTAGATAATATTTGTGATATAATCAACAACCTATAGAGCCACAGTGTTTTAACTCATATTCTCAATAAGAAATTCCATCCAATAACGAGTTCCAATCCCAGCAAGGGAAATCTGAACATCCCCCTATGGATTTTCAACAACATAATTGTCCTCCTAGAATATATGAAATTTTGGCACAGTTTCCGGGGATCGAACCTGGGTAATAATTTGGTCTCACCCTAATATACCTAATCCATTAGGGTTATGTGGTCAAATACAGAGTTTCCTTGGTTGTCGATTTCTGAGAGACCTAAGAAAACACTTATAGTGATTCACATTCTATGGACTATTTTTGGCTATGATTTGGCCAAATTGGGTTGATTTTAGATGGTTTTAAATGAACTATAACAGAAATAAGTGAAATCCAATTAAATGAATGATTTGATCCTTGGTTATCACATAGGTTATATTGGATGTATTCATTTTTTAATGATTTCAATTTCAATATCTTGAGAATGATTCATTCAATTAATTCAATATAACCTCATAACTAACTTGATAAACACCTTCCAAAACACATTATAATCACTTATACACTTGTATGATCATTTTCATGAGTACTCCAAGGTAAAGGATCTTATTAGCACACAAAAGTGGAGTGATAAAATTCAATAAGGAATAGGAAGAGAGAAAATCCTTGAATAAAAGAAACTCAAGTAAAAGAAATCAATAACATTTAGATATTGAGAGATTACATCCAATCCATACCCTTGCTACTCCATAGGATATACCCGTAAGTGGGATATCCCTACATTGATTCAATGGTTTCAATGGAAGCGGAAAGTAGACTCATGAGGGAAGAATTGGAGAAGTAAAAAAAGGAAATGAAATAACGATCACTCCACCATTGAGTGATAATTTCACAAGGTTTGGTGTTAATAAATTCCCACATTGAACCAAAGATACAAATGTGATATGAATAAGATTAGAATAATAGGAGAAGAATAAATTTTATTAAGAACTTAGGTGATTTGAACAAATTACATGAGAAAGTGTAATGTTACAAAGACAAATCGGAAAAATGAAATTAAAATGAAAACAAATCTAAAAGATGATTAAATACTTCAACAAAACTGCATTAAATAATAATTTTTGGAGCCATGGGTCGATCCCCCATCATTCCATGTCTCCACAATTAATGGTGTTAGGCCTCGGGTGGTGGAATGTAAAGGAGAATAGACCATTCCACCCTTGACCCTAAGTTGTAGCCATCTTGCATTCATAAAATAGTGGTGCCTTGATGTCCCTCGTGATGGACGAATTAGAGTGAGACATAGTAGAGAAACATGAAGCATAAAATGTATTATAAATATATGTAAAATTTAATCCCACAATAATATGGTTTTTCAAGGATATGATTAAATTGGTGGCCTATATATCTGGTCCATGGAATCTTGCCTAGATTTTATTCTTCCACTTGGGCCACCTAGAAATCCATTAAAACATCAGAATTAGAACTTGTCACTATTTGATGAAATTTTCCCCCTGATTTCCAATATATTCAGTTAAATTTTTATAATCACTGGTCTTGCATATTGTTCTCTACAGTCACTTTATTGGGCTGATTTCTGGCTTACATTTCCCAAGATGTATTGGCATGAAAGCCCACTTTGGTGGTCTTCCAATGTTAATCTTCAAGAGCTACAAAATAATTAATTTTTTACTTATAAAATGGGATACCTGAAAGTAAAATATAAAAAAATCAATACCATTTTTTTTATTTAGAGGTGTTAAAAAATGTACCATATAATAGTGCATTTTAAGAGCGAATTACTATCATAATGTGAATTAATGTTCAAAGTGTAAAAGTAACTAAAATGTTGTTTAATAATAATAAAGAACATGAATATTATATATATTAAAAATGAATATTATCCTCATCTAGTGGTTAATAATGCAACCCAACTTCAGTTTTTATAGTCCCGAGAAAAATTTATCTCAAAAATATGAAAATCGAGTTTCCTTTTCCAAAATCATTTTTATACACATTGATCACCAAGAACCTTTATACCAAACAATCATGAAACCCTTAAAAATATTTTAATACGAGATAGTTTCCTAAGAATATCCCAATCCCATGCCCGTTCCTTTGTTCAAATTCATCGCCACATTTCATCATATTTCCATAAAGTATGAGGATATGTTGTGTGTCACAAAAGACATGGGGGTTCATTTTTATTAAAGGGTATAATGATGGAAGATATTGGTGGAATAAAATCTAAATATTAAGATGAGTATTCAAAAAGAAATTTATATTTTTTTATTATTTTTTTGTAATTTTTCCTTGGTAATTGAAATTGCACTCAATAGGGTCAACCCATTTAGTGAGACATTACCGATGACTCCCAGGCTCAAAGACCGTCAGGCAATAAGTGAAGCCCACATACTCGGGCATCATATCATGTTAACTCAGTCAAAAAATTAAATTACCACAAATAGGGATAATTTTATTAACATTGTTCTGATCAACAATGAAGTCACAATCACTAAGTACCGAAATCCACACATTAGGTAATTTCATTGATCTAAGCGCCAATTTATTGTTTATTTTATTATCGAATACTCATTTAAAAAAATGATCACAAAACCTATGATATTTATTTTGTGGACCCCGTGAACTCATACTAATACCCCATTATACAAAGGACGTGCATTGTGATCTTTTTGTTCATTTGGATGAAAATATAAATGATGAAATTTCATATTAGATAGCAAAATATTCCAATATATATGCTCATAAAATTATACATGGATTAATATTAGAATCGGGGAATACTAAATTAGTTGATATTAAATTTCAATTTTTTTAATGTGTATTATCATGTTTAGTGTTAATGAAAATTTTCCTTCCACACAATTTTTTTATGCACACAAAATTAATTAATATTATACTTTTCACCCCCCAACATAGAATAACATTGTCCCTAGTGTTTAATGAGAATACAATTTAGAAGGGGGTAATGGTAGATGAAAGGAGTTCTAAAAGGAATTTTAAATATGAGGATCATGGAATGAAGTCACTTGGTTGTTTAAGTTTAAGTTCTTGCTGCTCCAATTTAGTCCTTTGATATCCATGTCACTTGCAGAGTTCCCTAGTGGAAAAAGAAGAAAAAAATACAATATATATAGATATATATATTTATTCATATAATCAAACAATGTAAAATATACATATATATACAAAAATTATAGAACAAGGAAACACTATAAGTCATTGGTCAGTGGTAAGCGCGCACCCCTGTCTCTCATCGGTCTAGGGTTCGAGTCCCCATAGCTTTGGTGGTTGTGACGGGGTTTTCCCCATGACCCGCGATGTGTCCCTTTAATTTTTTTAATTTTTTTATTGTATTTTTATTTTATCCTTCAAAAGAAATGAACTAATGATACTTTTCAGTTTTTTTAAATTTCGTGGTAAGGTATTACTCAAAGATCACACCGCGTGACACGGATGAATATGGTGCCCCCATTTCATACCTATCCATACTCATAATATATGAACATGTCAATAGTCTATTTTTTATTATTATTTTAAAATATAAACATTATTTATTAATCCTATTTGGAAAATAACGATGAGTAAAAAATATTGGAAACACGAAAACCATGGGTTACCTCCCGTGCAGTGCTTTTGTTTAACGTTGTTAGATCGACATGAGAACAACTAACATACCCTATACCATCTTTAAATATTTTATGTTCCCGATATTTCTCCACATGTACTAGATTTATATTTATTCTTTGTTTAGTATTCTTTACATCTATAAACCTATATTCTACAATGAGTTGGAAAATACAAGGAATGAAAGAAATATATAACATAGTTTCTACTATAGTCTTGGCGAAGACATTAATGATCATTCCAAATTTTTTGGCATCAAGAGAAGAATTAATTCCTATTGAAATTTTATTATTATACACTTTGAAGTGATACTTGAGAAGAAAAGGAAGGAAAATAATTTTGAACTCGGTTTGGATAGGATATTCAGACACAGGTTGAGATTTTGAATCCAACTCAGTTCCAGTTTCTAAATTTCTCAAAAAGAAATGGTTCCTTTTGAACTTAATATTCAACCAAAAAATTGTAAATATATATTTTTGTAATGGTTATGTACTCAAATTTCTTAATTCTCCCAATATTTCATTTATTTTTAGTTCTAAAAAAATCATTAATGGATCAACATTCGGGACACTCAATCTATGATGTCAAATTTCCCTCTTATGAATACAAAAAATCAGTTTCCTTTGGAATTAAGTACCCTTCAAAAATTAATTTATCCTCATAATCAATCATTAATCCAAAGGTTATTTCTATAATAAATTCATGAGAGGTTTTTTGGAGAAAATAATCTTCTATCCATGATATGGAAGGGATAAAATGAGTGGGAATGGGTTCCATAACAGAATCAATGTTTTGTAGTTATAATATCAATGATGAATCCTAAAAATTAATTATCTACATTTGTTGAAATAGATTTTAAATTAATGAATGTGGATCAGGATGGATAAGGGGTTGATCAAAATGGTCTATTCTAGGTGGATAATTATGTTGTTGGAAAGAACATTAGTGTGTTTAGATTGGCTTTGTGGGGATTGAAACTCATTATATGTTGGAATAATTTGTGGATAATATGAGTTAAAACGTTTTGGTTTATTATGTTGTGGATTATCCCACTAATAGAAACTAGGATGACCATTTTATATCACACTTGGCATGGAGTGATCAAAGGAGAGGTTCCCAATGTTTGGATTTGTTCAAAATGGTTTTCCATAGGAATGAAATTGGTGATGTAATTAGAGAATTGGGGTGAGAAAAGTAATCTAGTGTCAAAGATAACATACTTAGGTCCCCAATAACAGTGCCAAAATTTGGTCTCAACAAAATTTCTACAACATTTTACTGTTAATCGGTCAATGGTAGAGTATCTTGGGTTGTCGATTCCTCAGATACCTAAGAAGAAACCTATAGACACACACATTCTATATATTGTTTTTGGCTATCAAGTGGCCAACATGGGTTGATTTTAGATGGTCTTAAATGAACTATATGATACATAAGTGAATTCAAATTAAAATAATGATTTGATTATAGGTTATCACTTGGCGTGGATTGGATGAATTCATTTTTTAATGATTTCAATTTCATTAACCTGAGAAGGATTCATTCAATGAATTCAAACTAACCTCTTAAATTCTTAGTTAAAAACTACAAAAACACATGATAATAATCTATACATTTGTAGGATATTTTTCATGAGCCCTCCAAGGTAAGGGATCTTATTAGCACATAAAGGTTGGATGAAAAAATTAAATAAGGAAGAGAAAGAGACAAAATCCTTGAATAAAAGAACCCAAAGTAAAAGAAATCAATAAAAATTAAGGATTGAGAAATAAATTTAAATACATCCCCTTAATACTCCATTGGACCAACACATAAGTGGTCTATAACTCCATTTATTTTACGGTTTCAATGGAAGTGTAATGTGGACACATTAGGGAAGAATTGGAGGAGTAAAAAAAAGACAATGAAATAACGATCACTCTACCATTATATGATAATTTGACAAGTTTTGGTGTGAATAAATTCACACCATGAACCAAAGTTATAAACGTAATATGAAGAAGAACAATATAATATAAGAAGAAGAAATTTTATTTTAGAAATAAGGTGATTCTAATAACTTACATGAGAAATAAGAACATTACAAAGAAAAATCGGTATAATAACATTACAATGAAATCTAAACTCAAAGATGATTAAATCCTCCAACACCACAACCTTAAATAGGCATTTTGGGAGACTTGGGACGAGCCCCCATTTGTCCATGTCTCGTCAATTAATTGTGGTAGGTCTACGGTGGTGGAAATTAAGGGATAAGAGACTTTTCATCCATTAACCCGAAGTTGCATCTAGCTTTCATCCACCGAACATAGGAAAATATATGAACTTCTAGATGGTCTAATTGGAGTGGTCCATATAAAAGAAAAATTAAAATCATGATGCCTTCTAAATCCCTATAAAAGTTTAGCCCAAAATAATTTTTTGATCTGAGATATGATTAAATTGGTGGGCTATTGTTTTGGGCCACAGAATATGGCCTAGAATTTCATCTTCCACTGGGGCCCCCTAGAACTCCATTAAAAAATCCAAATAATCTCCTGTCACTATATGATTAAATGTTCCCAATTATGTCATATATCTTTAGATAATATTTGAGAATCATTGGGCTTGTATCTTGGCTGCTACAGTCTCTTTATTTAACTGATGACCATTTTACTTTTCCTAGAATGTGTTAGCATGAAAGCCCATTTTGGGGGTCTTCCAATGTGAATCTTCCAATGATCCAACATAAATAATCATTCTTTACTGAATGGAATAACTGAAAATAAAATATTAACATAATATAAATACCATTTTTTATTTTAGGAGGGGTTAAAAAATGTATCATGTAATAGTGAATTTTAAGAGGGAATTACAATCATAATGTCAATTAATGTTCAAAGTGTAAAACGTACTAAAATCATGTTTATGAATAATAAAGAATATGAATATTATATATATTAGCAATTAATATTAGCCTCATTCCATGGCTAATCAGGTACCATAATGGTGGAACACCGAAGCGGTGGCACCGAAATAGTGGAACCCAAAAGTAGTGGCACCGTAATAGTGGCAGGTGAAAGCGGTGGCAATTTAATGGTGGAACAGCACAAAAATGGAACTATAATAGTGGAACACCAAACTAGTGGCACGATAATGGTGGAGCACCGAAGTGGTGGAACCATAATGGTGGTGCACTGTAGAGACCCGAAGCTTGACGTACATGAACATTACATTACTTTTGCGGAATACTTAATACATAACAAAAATATACACACAAGGATCGTAATAGTTTAGTGTCTTTGGAAACTCGGAACGTAATCTTCTAATCCTGGTGAAAGATCTTCAAAATCTCCCACAAAGATCTTCCTTTTTTTTTACCTAAAACCTTTCTTTATATCCTGGGGAAAAGAAAACATAAAAGGGTGAGCTCAAATGCTCAGTAAGGGTAAACAAAAGAAATATCAATCACATAATTTTCATAAGAACATAACATTTTTGGAAATCTTAACCTGCAAAAGAGAGCATAATTTCATAACATGGGATAAATCATAGTAGTGAAAATGAAACCCTTACTTAAAACATTACTCATTGTGGCATACACACATAATCATAGAGAATCATTTCTTGTTAGTCAAGACTCATTGCCAAGACTATCTTAGTGGAAAAAGTCCCTTTCTGAATCGAGTAATCCTCGTTTCAGTCCTGTTTCACTGAACCGGTATAACCTACCATTCCAGCCATGTCTATCTCATGAGATATGAAATCTTTACCCAATGCATTGGAGGGAGATATAGGTCCCACCCATCTCATAATGATACCATTCTTATGTGTGCCACAAAATCATAAATCATACATCATTGAATAACCCATGTAATAAAAATGGGATTCTTAAACAACATGACATCATAAAACCATTCATATAAGATAAAGGAATTCATAAACATAATTCCATCACAACATAGTCAAATAAATGTAAAAATATGGATAGAAACATAACCCTTTGTTATCTTATATGGAAAATAATTTTGATAATACACTTGAAATGAATTCTTGAGGAAAATATCCTTTCTTCTTCAAAATCAATTTCTTTTCACAAAACATCATGCAATTTTAAAAGAAATAGATTTTATAGAAAATAGTCATGAAATTATTTGGAGGAAGCTTCATGAAAATAAGGCTTTATAAAACCGTAAAAATCCGTTTGTTCCATTTAAGTTAAAAAAAACATTCTTCTCGTACTTTTTTTCGGAAAAGTCAAAAAGTACCTCGTACGAGAAACGACAAAAGATTCCTTTCATACATATTACTAAAAACTCATCGAAGGGTAAAAAAATGGATTTAAAAAATTGTAGGTGGATGGAAATAATATTACATATTGATGAAACATGGATGTGGATGATAAAATACACCCCAGTAAATACTTACGAATAAACAATCTCGGATAAAAATGAGATTGTGATATTTCCCTTACCTTAGGTCCGACTTTCTTTGTAAGTGTCCGAACCTCCTCTTCTTTGAAGTGCCTCTTTGAGACCTCTTCTTAGGGCACTAGAATTGGTCTTTGAGGAAGACCAGAACCTCTAGGATGTTGCTAGGGAAGTGGAGAAGAGATTTTGGCAGGGGTTGGCCGAGATTGAGTGCTCAAATTGGTGTGAGGAGGAGGGGGAGGATGTGTCCTTTTATAGGGGAGGAGAGGGGCACCTTAGGAATATCTCAAAATATTATTTTATATTAAAGTCAAAATCGGTTTATAATGGTTCCAAAGGGTCTTATTTCGAAGCTAAAGTGGGGATGGGTCGAAATCCTATCAACCAATAGAATTTAGACAAGTTTAGGATATTATTTTAACCTTATCAATTAGATTTAACTCTAAGTTAAATAATTTAACATTTACCGTGTCTTTTTGTTTTCTTTCACTATATGGTTAATACACTTACTATAACATGACAAACGAACCCCAAATTGTTTATTATTAATATATATATCCTTATCTAAGTCATTTGGCCGAACCTTAGATTTTTAGGAATAAAATAACAATTAATAATATAATATTTGATTTAAAAACTATTTTGTGTCAATTTTGACACTATTTGATATATGATTTTTGTGAAAGTCATAACAGAATTAAATGTTCGAACCAAGTTGATTAAATCAACATTAATATATCATAGTAACCTAGAAAATTAGTGTAATTCATAAAAATTCTCAAATTATATTTATTTTGGTGTTTATAACATCAATTATGTCAATATTTCATTAATAAGATAATTACTGCATCATCGTTGTGTCATAAATAAATTAAATTATTTGATGTCTAAAAATTACAAATAAAATACCATCATGTAGGAAATATTTTTAGCTTTCTAATTAATATTTACAATCGAATTTATCTTATGCATAACCCCATATTAAAAATGATTTACTTATTAAACTTTGATTTTTGCTATTTTAACCCTTCTTTAAATAAATTAATAACAAATGTCCTAATCTAATCCACGTGGGCCTAAATGGTCATATTTTATTCCTAAGTTTGTTTTTGGTCAAATTACACTTGTCCAATAGAATTAGGAGATGTGTTAAGGTAATATTAATATCATATTTACCCTTAGTTACCTTATTTACTATTAACCGTGGTAAAAAAAGTAAAAAGTTACTATTCACCAAAAAATTATTTTCATCTCATTGAACCACATTTTAGTCCTTGATATTAACCGTGTCTCTCGGATTTTCGAAATTTCACTCACAGAAGCGGTAAAATTAAGTTTTATGCAAAATTCAGTTTTTAACCTACCACTTAGTAGTTTCACTATTCATCAAAAATTGATGTTTTTCAGAACAATGCCAAAATTTCATCCCAAGCTATATTTAATATTCCGAATTCAAAAATGAAGTCTATTTTACCAAATTCATAACATAAAAGTTGCATTAATTAATTTTATAATTAAATCCCGCTGTTAAAACAAATAGCGTGTTTTTAAGAAACAATATCTATCAAAAGATTGACACTTGTTTATGTCTAGTTTAAATGTGAAACTACATCCAATGACCAACATTGTATTAAATTGTAAAAATATATTCTAAATATACTTTTAAACCACTCAAATTAATGATTTATCACTATTAATTATCTCGATTAAAAAAGTTGTTTTTAATTATAATTTAGTAATTTTCACTATTCATCAGAATGTGAAAGTTATCCGAAAAGTACCAAAATTTCACCTTAGGCTAAATTCGATACTCCGAATCCAAAAATAAAGTTCATTTTGAAAAATAAAATTTACTGGATTTCAAAAAGTGGTTATTACTATTCATAACGGCTAGTTTTAATAATATTTTTATAGCATATCGTTGTTTAGTGAAACTCGGTATTGCGTACTACACACGCTATCGAGGAAGGTCGCGATTGCGTGTAATGCAAGTCAAGTCAAGGATGTGTGTTGTGCAAGCTCCTTTTGGTGTAGCGTACAACACAAGACATTAATAAAATTAAAAAGAATATTTTTTTATAAAATCTTGGGCTGTTACATTCTACCCCCCTTAAAATGAATTTCGCCCTCGAAATTCGTCGGGGTTATAAATGGTTTACTATTTGAAAGTTTTTTTAATAGAAACCCACATCGTAAAAGGGAATACCAAAACTTGGCTTTAAAAACTAAAGTATGAAATGTAACGATTACCCAAATAAACTAATCACTGGGTTTCCACATAGGTGAAAATATGGATATGGAAGAGAAATCTAACCATCATGTTCTGATGGAGAGTGGTAGAGAACATGGCTATGGAAAATCCAGTAATCACAAATCCATAAATTTGTGACGATCTAAGGTACCATCTGATTCATCAGGTATAAGATCACTAGGACAACATTTTTGGTTTTCAAGATCATTTCCCTAAAGTTGAAAATTTGAATTAGAATAAATACTTACTTTATTTTGATACAATATCACTGTTGTTCGTGCCTTGAACAATTTCTACTTCATCTCTTAAATAAATGAAGTTGAATTTGTTATTTGTGAAGTGTTAGAAGATCATGTGATAGAATGACTGTTCATTCCATCTGTCTCAAACAAAAGGTTAGCAAAAGTTATTAAATATACATAAGTCATTCTATAGTGAGATTAATCATATATGGTTCCTAAAATGGACTTATACTTCATATATCATGCTGATTAATATAATAAAACTAGTTTCTACTAAACAGGGACTTCCTGTAGGCCAGTGGTAGGCGATAAAGGCCAGTCGCACTTCGGTTGTGGGTTCGATTCCTACAGCCTTGTCCGAAGCGATGGGCTGTCGCCCGTCCAGCAGGTTGTCCCTTTTTCTAAAACTACGTTACTATAACATCCCATCAATAATATCGAAAATATTCTATCCTTAAACAATACTAACTTATGTCCAACATAATCCAGTCTAATCTTTAGGCTTATACATAATACTGCAGTCCACTCTCATAATATAGTGACAACGATTACCAGAGATTTAATACTGTCGTTGATCCCCACATATCATAAGATATGTCTTGTTGGTCACATTCCAAACATTCAAAGTCCTTAATCGTGTATTCCCTTTAATACCTTAGTGAAAACATGAATGCAGTTAAAAGTTAACACTTTCCACATACCAAAATCCTCAAAATTCTATATACTCAAACCATGATATCACTTAGTCCTTATATCAATCCTGAGCTCATGAATACTGTTAAACATTTCGTTTTCTCGTTTTCCCTTCATTATGCGCATAATATCTCAATCACTTTGAATACCACATTAGACCAATACATAAATATTCCAATATTCCAAGATACAACATTATTTTGGAATCCCATTACATAAACACTTAATCATTCCACCACATCGTTGTCATATTCAGCATCGCCAATAGTGATCGCATGTGACTTCCCTTTGTCCTTTGCCTTAAGTGGTTGCTCATGTTGATCATCACTAACCCTTGGATTAGGGCAATTATTAGCATAATGCCCCATTTCCTTGCACTTGAAGCATTGAAGTGTTGGCGGTGCGTTCTCTGCAGTGTTTGCTTTATTCACATCATTAGAAACCCTTTTTCCATTACTTCGACACTCAGCTGCTCGATGACCTTCTTTTCCACACTTAAAACATTTTCTAGTCCCTTTAAGACAATCTCCACCATGCTTCTTTCCACACTTTGTGCATAAGGAAACATTCATCTTCTTTTCACCATTATTCTGAGATTTCTCCTTGAACTCCTTCTTTCGTTTCTTGTCAAAACCATGAGATGGATATGTAACACCAACTTCCATTTCTACCTTGATAGCACAACGCACAATTTCTTCATAGCTACTGAAGTCTCTTATAGCTAATGCCCTTCGAAGACTTGGTTTTAAGCCACTGAAAAATTGATCAACTTTACTTTCAGGTTGGATGATAATTCCAGAAGCATACCTTGCAAGTCTTGTAAAATTTGCTTCATAGGTACCAACAGATTCATCATCCCTTTGCTTTAGTTCAAGAAACTCTTTCTCCATCTTTGTTCGAAGAATACGAGGGATGTACTTACTGAAAAACAAGTTCTTGAACTCGTCCCATTCCATGGACTCAATTTCATCTCTTGGCCTCGTATTCTTGATAAGATTCCACCATTGATCAGCTTCACCTTCCAAACGATATACTGCTAAGATGACTTTATCATGTTCAGAACATTGAAGAACTGAAAATATCTTTTCAGTAGTACTAATCCATTGTTCAGCAACTAATGGATCAGTAGACCCACTGAAAGAAGGTGGACGTTGCCTCATGAAGGACTCAATAGAATATTGTTCCCTTCTCTGCTCATTTGGAAGTCCAGAATGATTCATAGCTTGTGTAAGAATAGCAATAAGATTTTTCACTCCATCTCCCATAACATTTGTTTGTTCAGGAGGGAAATCATTGCATTGTCCATTGCATTGATCAACACGGTTCCTTCGGGTTCCAGCCATCGTCTAAAACCCAAAAAGAATAGTGTGAGAGGCAAAAATCATGCTTGGGAAAACAACATAATAAAGGGGGAGTACCTTCAATATCCAACATCTTAGGTTTAATTCTATGATCGTTAGCGTAATTCTATTACTATAACCTATACGTATACATATCCCTAGGGACATCCCTAGACATACCTTAGAAATATCTCTAGGGATCTCACTAACGTTTTCGCATCCTAGTTTCCAAAGGTTGACTAAACCTTTCCTCTGATACCAACTGTAGAGACCCGAAGCTTGACGTACATGAAAATTACATTACTTTTGCGGAATACTTAATACATAACAAAAATATACACACAAGGATCGTAATAGTTTAGTGTCTTTGGAGACTCGGAACGTAATCTTCTAATCCTGGTGAAAGATCTTCAAAATCTCCCACAAAGATCTTCCCTTTTTTTTACCTAAAACCTTTCTTTATATCCTGGGGAAAAGAAAACATAAAAGGGTGAGCTCAAATGCTCAGTAAGGGTAAACAAAAGAAATATCAATCACATAATTTTCATAAGAACATAACATTTTTGGAAATCGTAACCTGCAAAAGAGAGCATAATTTCATAACATGGGATAAATCATAGTAGTGAAAATGAAACCCTTACTTAAAACATTACTCATTGTGGAATACACACATAATCATAGAGAATCATTTCTTGTTAGTCAAGACTCATTGCCAAGAATATCTTAGTGGACAAAGTCCCTTTCTGAATCGAGTAATCCTCGTTTCAGTCCTGTTTCACTGAACCGGTATAACCTACCATTCCAGCCATGTCTATCTCATGAGATATGAAATCTTTACCCAATGCATTGGAGGGAGATATAGGTCCCACCCATCTCATAATGATACCATTCTTATGTGTGCCACAAAATCATAAATCATACATTATTGAATAACCCATGTAATAAAAATGGGATTCTTAAACAACATGACATCATAAAACCATTCATATAAGATAAAGGAATTCATAAACATAATTCCATCACAACATAGTCAAATAAATGTAAAAATATGGATAGAAACAGAACCCTTTGTTATCTTATATGGAAAATAATTTTGATAAAACACTTGAAACGAATTCTTGAGGAAAATATCCTTTCTTCTTCAAAATCAATTTCTTTTCACAAAACATCATGCAATTTTAAAAGAAATAGATTTTATAGAAAATAGTCATGAAATTATTTGGAGGAAGCTTCATGAAAATAAGGCTTTATAAAACCGTAAAAATCCGTTTGTGCCATTTAAGTTAAAAAAACATTCTTCTCGTACTTTTTTTCGGAAAAGTCAAAAAGTACCTCGTACGAGAAACGACAAAAGATTCCTTTCATACATATTACTAAAAACTCATCGAAGGGTAAAAAAATGGATTTAAAAAATTGTAGGTGGATGGAAATAATATTACATATTGATGAAACATGGATGTGGATGATAAAATACACCCCAGTAAATACATACGAATAAACAATCTCGGATAAAAATGAGATTGTGATATTTCCCTTACCTTAGGTCCGACTTGCTTTGTAAGTGTCCGAACCTCCTCTTCTTTGAAGTGCCTCTTTGAGACCTCTTCTTAGGGCACTAGAATTGGTCTTTGAGGAAGGCCAGAACCTCTAGGATGTTTCTAGGGAAGTGGAGAAGAGATTTTGGCAGGGGTTGGCCGAGCTTGAGTGCTCAAATTGGTGTGAGGAGGAGGGGGAGGAGGTGTCCTTTTATAGGGGAGGAGAGGGGCACCTTAGGAATATCTCAAAATATTATTTTATATTAAAGTCAAAATCGGTTTATAATGGTTCCAAAGGGTCTTATTTCGAAGCTAAAGTGGGGATGGGTCGAAATCCTATCAACCAATAGAATTTAGACAAGTTTAGGATATTATTTTAACCTTATCAATTAGATTTAACTCTAAGTTAAATAATTTAACATTTACCGTGTCTTTTTGTTTTCTTTCACTATATGGTTAATACACTTACTATAACATGCCAAACGAACCCCAAATTGTTTATTATTAATATATATATCCTTATCTAAGTCATTTGGCCGAACCTTAGATTTTTAGGAATAAAATAACAATTAATAATATAATATTTGATTTAAAAACTATTTTGTGTCAATTTTGACACTATTTGATATATGATTTTTGTGAAAGTCATAAAAGAATTAAATGTTCAAACCAAGTTGATTAAATCAACATTAATATATCATAGTAACCTATAAAATTAGTGTAATTCATAAAAATTTTCAAATTATATTTATTTTGGTGTTTATAACATCAATTATGTCAATATTTCATTAATAAGATAATTACTGCATCATCGTTGTGTCATAAATAAATTAAATTATATGATGTCTAAAAATTACAAATAAAATACCATCATGTAGGAAATCTTTTTAGCTTTCTAATGAATATTTACAATCGAATTTATCTTATGCATAACCCCATATTAAAAATGATTTACTTATTAAACTTTGATTTTTGCTATTTTAACCCTTCTTTAAATAAATTAATAATAAATGTCCTAATCTAATCCAAGTGGGCCTAAATGGTCATATTTTATTCCTAAGTTTGTTTTTGGTCGAATTACACTTGTCCAATAGAATTAGGACATGTGTTAGGGTAATATTAATATCATATTTACCCTTAGTTACCTTATTTACTATTAACCGTGGTAAAAAAAGTAAAAAGTTACTATTCACCAAAAAATTATTTTCATCTCATTGAACCACATTTTAGTCCTTGATATTAACCGTGTCTCTCGGATTTTCGAAATTCCATTCACAGAAGCGGTAAAATTAAGTTTTATGCAAAATTCAGTTTTTAACCTACCACTTAGTAGTTTCACTATTCATCAAAAATTGATGTTTTTCAGAACAATGCCAAAATTTCATCCCAAGCTATATTTAATATTCCGAATTCAAAAATGAAGTCTATTTTACCAAATTCATAACATAAAAGTTGCATTAATTAATTTTATTATTAAATCCCGCTGTTAAAACAAATAGCGTGTTTTTAAGAAACAATATCTATCAAAAGATTGACACTTGTTTATGTCTAGTTTAAATGTGAAACTACATCCAATGACCAACATTGTATTAAATTGTAAAAATATATTCTAAATATACTTTGAAACCACTCAAATTAATGATTTATCACTATTAATTATTTCGATTAAAAAAAGTTGTTTTTAATTATAATTTATTAATTTTCACTATTCATCAGAATATGAAAGTTATCCGAAAAGTACCAAAATTTCACCTTAGGCTAAATTCGATACTCCGAATCCAAAAATAAAGTTCATTTTGAAAAATAAAATTTACTGGATTTCAAAAAGTGGTTATTACTATTCATAACGGCTAGTTTTAATAATATTTTTATAGCATATCGTTGTTTAGTGAAACTCGGTATTGCGTAATACACACGCTATCGAGGAAGGTCGCGATTGCGTGTAATGCAAGTCAAGTCAAGGATGTGTGTTGTGTAAGCTCCTTTTGGTGTAGCGTACAACACAAGACATTAATAAAATTAAAAAGAATATTTTTTTATAAAATCTTGGGCTGTTACATGCACCGAACCGGTGGCACTGTAATGGAGGAACCAAAACTGTGGAAGACAGAAGCAGTGGCACTATAATTGTGGAACAAAAAAATAATGGATCCGTAATGGTGGAAAAAAATGGTGTCTCACTAAAGGGTAGCTCACCCTTTACCAAATTTCTAGTTTACCATGTCTTTTATGTCCCACCCCTGTTATGTGTTTTCTTCATTAAATGGAAGACCTATCAATTATCCTACATTTGTAATGGTATTAGAACTATTTTTGAGGGAATTATTAAATATAAATTAATCACTAACATGATGAGATCTTTGTAATGGCCTACCCGCATGGTCAACTTGTAATTCTATTTCCATGCATTTTGAAATCACCCCCATAATTTTTTGGATCTATCATTTTATAAATCCAATATATAATATTCCTTTGGTCTCTTATGTTTAATCTTTCTTCTCTTAGAGCCTTTCTCCCAAGATGTGTCGTGTTCCAGTGTTGGAGCCCTATCTTGTTCAGTTATCTTCATAGTTTTCTACTACTTGTATGTTCCCATGTTCAATGAAAGGAAGAGATTTTGTTGCATTTTATTCTAATTAGTGATTTTTTCATTATTCTGTTTGTATATATGGTAGGGCGGGTGTAGTAATTCTTCACTGTAAAGAATGGATGAATAATTTCTTTAAACAAGATTAATAAATGAGGGGTAAAGGTAATGATAACAGATAATAGGAGTTAACAAAATTGTGGTATAGAAGTGATGATGTTATGTATGTTGTTTAATTGTTACCCATGAACCTTGTTTTAAATTGTTTTGGATTTATGTCCTAAAAATCATGGATATTAATGGCCTTCATTTGCACAGTGGTTGTTTCTTGAACTTTTAGCGATGCTTTGTTAAGTGGATGTAACAAGAAATATGATTAATAACATATATATAGAAAAATATGTGGATGCCCTAGGATCAATCCTGATGTGTGATCAAACCTGTTAATCTAGTGTAAATAATGAACAATATTTGATAAATCTGAATACACCCTGTTGAATGTGTGTGGTTGTGTGTTTTGTTTCCTGGTTGGGTTTTGTGGATTGTATGAAATATTTGAGAAATGAAGTTGCGGTTATGGATATGGTAGTAGTGTGATTTGTGTTTGGGTTAATAAAGGAGGTGTGATGGAATCTCAAGTGGAGGGATTGAATATTTGAGGAATGGATGAACTTAAAGACCAGTGGGACTACTTTGGGGTTGGGTTTTGGTTTCCTTGTTGTGGGACTATAAATATACTTGTGTGTTGTTGTGTAGTGGGACATAAACTTGAGTTTTCCTGTTTTTTTGGTATGGTTGTGGCTGGTAGTTTTCTGAGGTAGTTTTTTAATAAATGAAAGTGAACCACTAATTTAATAAATGGGAATTGGTTACATGAGAAACAGGGTGGGCTTGTGTTTTATCTGTGGTCATATGTGTGGTTGTGCATATAGAGGTTGCAGTGAAAGTGGTTCTTAGTGGTCTCACTATTTATTTAAAACCCATAGGATGGGTTGAGTGTTTTCTCTCCTATATATATAAACAGGTGTTCTTGTGAGTTATACATGCACACCACCCATACTAAGTAGTATGTGTTGAGCACCCCCATCTCATGGGGAAGGGGGTATTTCCCAACATCCCAGTGGGAGGATGGATGGCTGGTTTCTGAGTTCTTCCTCACACATTCTTCTGGGTTATCACCGTTTGATCATATCCAGAAACTCTATAATGGATTGAGGTTTTCCAAATAGAAAGTTCTTTTAGATAGGTGGCATTCTAGACAAGTGGCAGAGGTGTCTATGGGACAAGTTTGTTTCGAAGGTGTCATCAGGATGTGGCCTAGGTGTTTTCGGGGTGGTGTGTGGTTGTTGTGGCCTAGGTGTCTGTGGGTGGGATTTGTGTCTGGTTTGAGGCCCAGGTGTCTACAAGTTGGTTTTCGCAGTGGGAATGAATATGGTAAGAGTGTTAGTGTCAAGATGTTAACTGTTATAATTGAGAAGATGACCAGCGGGAAAAGTGGTGTGAGGTTCCCAAATGACAATATGCTTATACTTTACTTGAATATATTATTTGGTGAGTGTGTCGTGGTGAGGATGGGTGGTTAGTTTCCCTTGATTTGTTATTTTGTTTTCTACTATCTTCATGGACACATTAGTGTGTTCCCCCACTTGTGCATTAGTGACTTTGGTTTTACGACAGAGTATACTTGTATGCTCACCCAATATATATAAAAATGTATTAAAGTTTCTAGGGGGACCTTGAAAACTGTGAAGGACTATACCAGCTCCCTACATTGGGTCTATTTTTACGTCACTACATAGCTAGTCTTTTGGGTATTTACTTGTGATCTTATTGTGTTTAAATAACATTTTCTTTTGAACATGCATGTGGGAATGTATTTTGGATTTACTTGTACTTTATTATTTTTAGTTTCATTCGATTTACCATTTTATATCCTTATTTTTTTATAAATAAGGTAATGAATTCCAATTTTTTTGAGATTCTATACTGTTGGTGCTAGTATCCAACTCGGGGCCTACTAAAGGTGATACTCAGGGGTCATTATCTCCCTTTCTTAATTTCCATCTCAGGAGGGGAATCTTTAGAGGGAGGGGCATGAAAAAGTGGTATCAGACAGAGGTTGAGAGATAGAATGGAGTACAGAGTTAGGCACAGTGAGGATTGCATGGGATGGTAGGGAAACAATGTTTGGTGACCATGGTGCATGACATTGTCTAGGGAAGACCAGTTAGGACCTGGGATTTTAGGCCCCCATGATCTGATGCATGGACTCTGAGCCTACCGAACAACCAAGTAAGGTCACACTGATTACAAGGTAGAGACCCTAGGAAATTTATATACATCATAATGAATTGTTTTCTTGTTTGATTTGGGAGTATCAAGGAATTAAATAAATAAAGATAAATATGAATCTAAAAAATTCCTTATTACCCGGGCTTAGGAATTCCTTATTTACCTTTCAGATAAGGCTCTTGGATGTTGACAATGAGTTGGTCGGGAAGTCAAGGCCCAGTAGGCTAACTAGAAGAATCTATATAGGCTTGATTGAGAGGAGGAGGATGACTTTTGGTAGATGACCCTTTTTTCTTTCAAGCATGAGACCCTTAGATATTATGAAGGAAATGTTTATCACTTACAGATGGAGTGTTGGTTCTAGGAGAATTAATCCACCTTTACCTTTATTCAGGATCCGAGGAAGTACTGGGTTCCATTGGAAACTTTCCAAATCAGAGAACAACATATTAGTGGTGGATGCTTTACCTTAGGGGGAGGTAGGAGGCCAATGTTTCATGGAATGACTAGGAGAAGGAGTTTTCAGAGGAGTTTCTTTACTTGAAGATAAATGATGAGAAGATACAGGAGATTCTCTCTATTTAGTAGGGGAGTATGTTACTAAATGAATTGGGTATCATGGTCAAGGATCTCCTACTCTTTTCTCTGAGTCTTTTTCTGGATGAGGAATCTACGAAAAGAGGATTAGAGGAGGCACTCCGATATTTTATTCAGTAAGTTGATACTCCCTTAACACTAATGAAATAAATAAATGTTAACAAGAAGGTTGAGGTAGCATAAAGGATGCAATCTCAATGAGGTGTTCAACGAGAGGGGATCCAACAGAATTTTTTGAAGGGGATAGCCGTCATCAGCAAGTTTGTAGTGATAGGGACATTAGGTTTTCTCCAATGGGGAGTAGGCCTCATCAGTTCCTATTCCCATATATTATCCCTCATCCAACTCTTATGGTCCAAAGGATGAGGTGTTTCACTTTTGGTGGTTGTGGGAACGCCTAGAGTCAATTCCCATTACAATTCCAGTATAGTGGGGGTGGGCAGGTTCAGCTCCCACCTCTGCAGCCCCAGCTGCTAGCTAGACCTTTCCAACAGGAGTAGGCTCCCGCTCCACTGAGAACATATGGTGCAAGAGGATTACGACCCTTGTGAGATCCTCAAGGCCCTTGAAAAGTGTGTGTTTGAGGAGGTGGTCGACAACCGAGAGGTAGGGGATCTAGGCACAGACAGTTGCATGCCGCAGAGGTAGAAACTTCAATGGGTCTGGATGTCATTATAGGCATGATCAACATGTTCAGTACTGTTACATATTCCTTGTTTGAATCAGAATCCTTTTACTACTATGTTTAACCTCATCTATCCCATGCTCTGAGTCAAGATGTTGAGAGGCATGCTGTTCTGCTGTTGTTGTGTATGATATTTGTAGGTCAGACCAGTTTGTTTCATGTTTTCAAGGGATGAAGACTAATGTTGTCGCCACATCAGTCTACTAGGAACCAGGTTCTACTACATATGAGTCCATATGATGTTATCATTAGCATTAAACAATTTTTTCTATATAATCCATCATCTACTGATTATGTAGGAGATTCATGTTTTTAGATGTGGGTGGACATCATGTTTCATTCGTTGGTGATCAAAGTTATCATGTGAGAATTCGGGGTGTGGAGCCTCTTCATTCATTGTTAGCCCAAATATTAGTGTAATCAATGGATAATGAGATAGATGAGGTTTCTAGAGTATTTGTAGAGTTCATGTATTTGTTTCCCAAAGAGTTTGTGACTCTAACTCCTCGATGTAACATTGAGTTCGGGATAAACATACAGCCAGATGCTCAACCAATTTTGATGGCTCTTTATCGAATGAAACCCTGTATGTTATGAGAGTTACAGATTCAGAATGATGATCTGATGAAGAAGGGATTTATCTAGCCAAGTGTGTCACCATGGTGTGCCCTAGTTTTATTTGCAATAACAGTAGACAATGGTCTGAGACTACATATAGACTATAAGAGACTAAATCAGGTGATGGTGAAGAACCATTACTATCACCTAAGGATAGATGATCTCTTTGTCTAGCTAAGAGGAGTAGGTTAGTTATCTAAGAACGACTTACGATTTGGGTATCACCAGTTAAGGGTGAAGGAGTGTGACATCCTGAAGATTACTTTTAGGTATAAGTATAAGCACTTTGAGGTCTTTTTCATGTCGTTCATCATAAAAAATTCACCAAATATGTTCATTGGGACCATGGCCAATTTTTTTAGTGGGTTTTGTGACTAGTTCATCATCATGTTCATCGAAGACAATTTAATGTACTCAAACATAAAGAAGGAGCAGGCTGAGAACCTCAGGAAACTCTTGTAGGTCCTTCGACACCACTAGTTTTATGGGAAGTTGTCCAAGTGTGAGTTTGGTATGAAAAAGGTGAAATTTCTTGGACATGTAGTGCCTTAGTAGGGGATAGTAGTAGACCCATCAAAGGCCATGGTGGTTGTTTATTGGGAATCCACCAAGAACGTGGTTATGATTCCTAGTATCATTGTTCTGGAAGACTATTACAAGAGTTTCATACCCCGAATTCTCTCAACATGTAGCTTTATTGATATCATTTTCCCAAATGGTTCAGGAATTAGTATTAAGTAAGCAGTGTCCGGACACTTTTAGCTATCTAATGTGGATGTCAGTTGGTTCTCTAGTGCTCATCTTTCCAGCGAAAGGGGGGTTGTTTGAGGTTTTTTGTTATGCTTTCAGTCTAGGATTGGGATGTGTGATGATGTAGTAGTGGGGAGTTATTTCTTATGTGTCTGGATATTTATTTCCTCATGAATGTAATAATTCCACGCATGACCTAGAGCTTCATGTGATCTTGTTCATACTGATGTTGTGGTGGAATTACATCATTAAGGAGTGATTTTTCGTCTTTATAGATCACAATAAATCTAGGTATATATTTTCTCAGTGAGACCTAAACATACAAATGTAGAAGTGGATGGAGTTCTGCTAGGACTATGAATATGAGATCTCTTACACATCAGGAAAGGATAATATTTTTGTCTATGCTTTGAGATGGAAGTAACAGAAGGAGGTAGTTCTAAAATCTATGGATTCTTGGAAGGTAATGAATGAGTTATCTACTTTTCACCCAGATATAAGAGTATATGGTAATAAGAGCATTCTATTTCTAATGATAGTGCAGTACACTATGATGGTATAGGTGGAGGAGTCCTAGTGGAGAGACACAGTGGCTGAGGTGATTTGTCGTAGCGTTGTCTAGGGTAACGAATCAGAGGGATGGTCAGAGGATGGTTAGAATCAGATGTTGTTATATGGGCTGTTTTTCTTCCTTCTGTCATTGTGTAAGGAATTTCTCTATGAGATTCATATCTCCGCCCTAGCTGTACACCAAAGTGTTTCAAAGATGTACTCAGGCTTGAAGGATCAATTTTGGTGGCCTAGGGTGAAGCAAGCAGTGCCTGAGTTTGTGGAAAAGTTCCCGATATGGTAGAAGGTGAAGGTTGGGTATCATGTTATTGGTGGTTTTTTGTAGCCCATAGATATTCTCGAGTGGAATTGGGATGATATCTCGATATATTTTTTTATAGGACATCCTAGAGATCATGGAGGCTGCGATGTTATCTTGGTAGTGCTGGATTGGCTGACCAAATCGGCACACATCCTAGCAATAAATGATTCAAGTGAAATGGTTGAAATGATAAGGAGTTATATAAACAAGGTTGCATGGCTTCATGAGGTTCTAAGGTCCATGGTCTTTGATATATATGGATGGTTTACTTGAAATGTATGTAGGAGGTTATAACATGCCTTTGGCACCCAGTTACATAGTAGCACTACATTCCACCCCCATACAAATGGGTAAATGAATTAGACCATCTAGACATTAGTGGACATACTGTATGAATTCATTCAAGACATTGGAGAATTGTGGTTATGAAACTTACCTCTGATACAATTTTCTTACAATAGCATATATAACTCTACCATTGACATGGCATAGTTCAAATATTTTTATGGGAGACTGTTTTGTTCACCCTAATGATAGAGATAGGGTGGGGAGGTTGTGTCTTTTGACCCAGAGGTGGTGCAGAGTATGATAGATAAGGTTAGGCTCATGTGTGAGAGAATTAGGGTAGCCGAGGACATGCAGAAGATGTATGTTGATTATAGGAGGAGGCCTTTAGTGTTTGAGGATGGAGAACATGTGTTCTTAATGGTTTCCCCTCAATGTGGACAGTAGAGGTTTGGTAGGGTAAGAAAGATTTTTTCAAGGTTCATTAGACCTTTATAGGTGTTGGGACAAGTCGATGAGGTTCCATATCAATGGGAATTATCACCACAGTATGAGAGGATTCATGATGTCTTCCACATCTCTCAGCTCTACTAGTATCAACATGATGACTCCCACATCATTTACAAGGGAGAGTTGTAGGAGGACACAACATTTTTGGAGTGACCATTGGGGATTGAGGTTCATTAGAAAAATGTGCTACCTGGGAATACCATTCCCTTGGTTACTGTGTTGTGGAGAATGGGGGTCTCGAGGAGAGTGCTTGGGATGAGAAGGCACATATGTGTTCCTAATACCTGGAGCTGTTATGAGTTTTTCTTATGTGTTTTAATTTTATTTTCCCTATATTTTTGTGATTATTGAACATCATCACTATGAGATAAGTTGATTCTTGGTGCTCTAAATGTGAAAAGTACTGATGTGTGGGTAGGGGAGTACATGCACTATAATGAAGACACATTAATGAATATGCAATTAAACTTATGCGGGCGAATCAGTTCCACCCAAGGTATATATAGTCTTGGAATGGGAAAGGGTAGTCCTTGATTAATATATTGGGACATCATTCTATTTAGTGTTTATGTAGTGTGTTTAGTGGGTTTTCATTGATGTCGAGGTTGTCACTTTAACTTTTGAACAACACATGGTGGTTTATCCTTGAAAGGTATCTTAATGGATGGTTTTTTAGTCCTCTCCTCATTCTGGTTTAGTATTGAATTCTTGAGTGTAATAATAATTTGAGAGGTCTCTGATGTAATGAACATGATCTCTCTAGGCCATTCCATTGTTAAAATCTAGTGTTTGTGGGGTTCCTAGTGTTCGTGGTGGGTTGTTTTAGGAGTTTTCCAATAATCCAGTTTCACCAAACAGTTTTACCAAAACTATGGCACTGTTATGGTAGCACACTAATGTTTTGGAACTATAACGTTGTCACACTAAAGTGGATGCACTGTAATGGTGGAACCGTAATAGTGGCACACCGAAGCGGTGGCACTGTAACGGTGGAACATTGAATCAGTGGCACCATAATGAATTAACACTGAAATAGTGGAAATTTAATGATGGGACACTAAAATGGTGGCACGGTAATGGTGGCACACAGAATAGTCTATCACCAAATGGTGGCTCACCCTTTTCCAAAATTCCCAACTTCATGAGTTTTTTCAGTTCCTCCCCTGTTAGGCGTTTTCTTGATTAAATGGGGAACCTAAAACACTCAGACATTTGTAATGGGGTTTCCACTATTTTAGAGGAAATTATTAAATATAAATTTTTTACTAATGTGATGAGATCATTTTAATGTCCTACCCATGTGGTCAAACTGTGATCCAATTTTGAACCACTTTGAAAATTTTCCCCTGTTTTTTAGGATTTGGCCTTTTATCAAGCCAGGATCTCATCTTCCCTTGGTCTCTTTTCTTTTTATTGGTGTGCATGGAGCCTTCCTCTATTAATGATTCATACACCTGTGTTGGAGCCCTCTTCTATTCTATTTTCACGGAGTTTACTACTACTCAAGCGATCCCCTATTCAACACAAGGAAGAGTTTTGGTTGCCTATTGTTCCATGTAGAGATTTCCTTTGTTCAACTATTTTTGTATCATGTGAGGTGGGTGTTGTAATAATTCATTGTGAAGAATATTTGAATCCTTTATTTAAACAAGAGTAATAAAGGATGGGGGAATATGATGATAAAATATATAATGTGTTAAAAAAATAATGGTTGGTAATTGATAATGTGATGTATTTTGTTTAATTTATATCTATGAACCTTGTTTTGAATTTTTATGGCTATAATTCCTTCTGAAAATCATGTTCTTTGGTGGTATTTTCTAGCATAATGGTTGTGTCCTAAACATGTTGTGATGATTTGTTAAATGATTGTAAAATTAAATCTGATTGATAACAAATACTTGGATAAATAACTGGATACCCAAAGAACAAACGTAATGTGTGATCACCCCTATTTAACACATGGAATTAAATATCAGTGCTGGATAAATTAGAATACACCCTATTGAACAGGTGCGTCTAGGATACGTGTGTCCTGGTTGGGGTTTCTGGCTTCTATGGAATGTTTAAGCAGCTAGGCAATGGTTCTAGGTATGTTTATTGTGGGATTTTTTCTAGGGTGATATAGGAGGATTAATGGAATCATAGGATGATGGATTTACTATTTTTTGGAATGGATGAACTTGTAGAGTAATTGGATAACTTTTTGGTTATTCCATGGTATCCTTTTAGTGGGATTGCAAATATGGTTTTGTGTTGTTGTGTATTGGGGTTATAGCATAGTTTTTCTTGTTGTTTTTGTATGGTTGTGGTTAAAAGTTTCTTGGGGTAGTTCTAGAATAAATTAAAGTAAAACTCTAATTTAATAAATGTCACGTTGTTAAATGAGAAAGGAGTTGGGCTTGTGTTTTATCTGTGGCTGTTTGTATCGTTGTGCCTATAGAGGTATCAAAGAAAGTGGTTCTGAGTAGGCTGGTATTTTTTTTTGAAACCCATTGGTTGGGCTTAGTGTTTACTTACCTAAATCCGTAAATTATAGTTCTATTTATTCATATACATACCCCACACTTTCAAAGAACTATCTTCCATGTAGCCCCATATCATGGGTGTTGGTGTCTTTCCCAACATCTGGGTGGGTGGATGGATGGCTGGTTACTAACGTCTTCCTCCCACCCTCTTCTGAGTTCCTACTGCTTGAGTGTATCAAGGTAGGCTATAATGGTTTGGGGTTTACCAAATCCCAATATCCTACGGGCATGTGGTGAAGTGGGTGAGGGGACCAGGTGTATGTGGGCCATGTTTTTTTCCAAATGTCTTCGGCATGAGGGCTAGGAGTTTTCAAGCTAGGTATGTGTTTTTTGTGGCCCATGTGTCAATGGGTGGTATTTTGGTGGTTCTTGAGGCCTAGGTGTGTGAAGGTAGGTTGTGGAAGTGGGACTGTATATTGGAAGAGTGGTAGGGTTAAGATATTATCCAATAGTAATAAGTAGCTAAACAATGGGAAAAGTGGTGTGGGGTTACCAAATGTCATTGTTCTTATACTTTTACTTTACTAGACATCTATTATTTGGTGATTGTTCCTTAGTGAGGCTACATGGTTATTTTTCATTGATAGGTGATTTGGGTTTCTGATAACTTCACAAGGACATTAGTATGTTCACCCACTTCTGTACAAGTGAATTTGGTTTTTCTATTGAGTATACTTGTATGATCACCAGACATATATAAAAGTGCTTCCATATTTCTAGGAGGACCTTGAGGACCATGTTGTATCACACTAGAATAGACTTTTGTTGTTGTTGTTCTGTCACCACTTAGCTAGTCTTTTGGTTATTTACATGGGGCCTCATTGTGATTGTATCAAATTTTCTTTTGAACATCATGTTGGAATGGATTTTGGATTTAATTTTACTTTTAGTATTTAGAGTTCCTTGGGATTTACTATCTTATATCCCAATCTTGTTTTATAAAAAGGTAAATGACTTCCATTTTGAGGGTGATTCAATACCCATAGTGTTGGTTTCCAACTCAGGTTCTACTGAAGGTATGACTCAAGGGTCATTGCCTCCATTTCATTGTTTCGAGATCACGAGGGGCATCATTGGAGGGAGTGGGTTTTGACATACATAATATTGATAGTATGTGTCACACCCGTCTTTTTTTTATATATATATTATTTATTTTATTTTATTTTTCTGTTGGGAATTAGATAGTTTGGGTCAAGGCCGAACTTAAATTTTCTGAGTTTTATTTTGAAACACACTTTTTTTCCTTTTCGGTGCTAAGCGCACCGTTGTCAAAGCCGCACGACCTCGCTTGGGTAGCCGCGTGACCTCTCCCAGCTTACCATATGACCTGCCCTATGTTTAAGGGAGATGACAATATATGCGACGAATAATAAAACGAGAACACAATAAAATTTGAGACCGCGCGGACTTGGGCGAGGCACGACTCGGGCGAGGCACGACTCGGGCAAGGCATGTTTTTTTTAACCGCGCAGCCTCGCCTGGTCCACCGGGTGACCTACTAGGGTCTAATCAATATAATAAAATGACTTAATGATAAATAAATAAAATTGAAGGTGATAAAAGTTTTAAATAATTCATTTTAATGATCATAATAATATTATTATTGAGGAGGTAATCGTTATAACTATTTTTATCACTATGGATATAATTGCTAAAACTTTTATTTTATTACTGTTATTTTTATTGTTATTTTTAGTTTAATATTAGTATTGCTATTATTATTGGTTTTGAGTTTTTTTTAGTTTTTTTTAGTTTTCTTTTTATTTTATTCTTTTTTTTATTCTTTTCTTTTAAAATTTTTATCTCTCCCCCTTGGTTAGGATTTAGGCGGACTAACCCTTTCCCCCTTTTTTTCTCTTTTTTTCCTGCGGCGCATCCCGTTACTTCTTCCTCCGCGCAGCCTCCCTTACTCACTTTGCGGCATCCTCCTTCCCTCGGCCGCCGCCCCGTTTCCCTCTCTGACGAACCCAAACCACCGCCCCCGTTCCTCTCCTGTCCGGCGGCCTTCCCCTCTCGGCCAGGTTGAAGCGCGACCCCACACCCCTCTTCCATGGCTGCCGGCTCTCCCCTTCTTCGCTCGCGTCGTCGCCCCTCTTAGCCCGCCGCCTACTCCCTATCCCGTTCCCCGCCTCAGCCTTCTCTCAGCCACACGCCACACGCTGCCACGACCTCCTCCCGGATCCACCCTGCTAGCGCCGCACCCCACCTTTCCCGGCAGTCCTCCCGTCCGGCGACCGAGTTGCACCCCCTACTCTGGTGAACCCCAAGGCCCCTACTTCGGTGAACCCCGACGCCCCCCCTGCTCCGGTGAACCCCACACACCCCGGTGGCTGCGTCGCACCCCCCTTGGCCGATGGCCCCTGCTCCATCTGGCGGTCCTATCCCTACCTCCTGGAATCTTCCGCATTTTCCCAAACTCCTCCGCGTGTCTTCCCCCTTGTTGGACAACCAAACATCATCATATTTCATCTTGCCGCACTTACCCCCCCTTACATTGAACTTCTCTTTTCCGTTCTTAATTTTGTGATGCAGCACACCTCCACGCCTCCCAAATGTGCTCGGACAGCCCCCCCCCCCCCCCCCAATGTCATCGCCGCAGGTGCGTTTTATTTAGTTTGGTTGGTTCTTCCTTCAGAAGATTTCCAAGTTAGATTTTATGTGGTTTTTAGTCTGCGTTTGATGTTATTTTTGGTCTCATTCTTGTTTTAGGGTTCTACTGAGTTTGTTTATGGTGCGCATTAGGTGCGATGAGAGATTCACACAAGTATTATGTAATTCCTTCACCCAAGGAAGGTTATTTTGCATTTTACTATGTTTTGACGAATTAATTTTCTTCTTGAATTAATTTAGCATATTATTTAGATTAGTTTATTTAATGCGAATAATGGTATTAATTGAAGTTGATATGTGTGTGCGATATAGGTCGGTTTTAGGTGAAAAAGAAATTGATGTTGAACCGTTTTTTAGTTGTTTATAAATTATACAAATTCTGCTCTGGTTTAGCGTCAGTTTGCATTGAGTCACAAAGGAATATTTGACTGTATTTTTTTTGTGTTTTCGAGTCTTGCGGAACACCCCCGAGTTTTTTTCTTAATTTTTAGGGTTGTCGGGTTATATTTTTAGGGTGAAGTTGGGTTAATTTTGATGATTTTGTCGATGCTTGTTTCGAAGGTTCTTTTGAATTTTGTTGTGGTGTGCTGGATGAGCAATTGGAGACGCGCCCTAAACATTTTGGAGTCTCCAACACCTGAGGTAGGTGGTTTCATGTCATTACTTCATTTAGATAATTTAATTTGTTTGTTTAGTTTAACTTAATAAGTGCTATGGTTTAGTTGCAAGATGCGAATTACGTTTATAATGTTTTGGTAGAGCTGTAGAGGTTTTGCAAAAATGCATTTTTAAAAATGGTGTAACATGCGTGCGTGATGAATGTTTCACTTTTCATTAGAAATTGTCATTTTTATTCCTTTCGATTCAGTTGTGGTAAATTCTAGAAATGTCTAATAATTGTTTATAGTGTGCCAAAGAGGTTTTGAAAGGGGTGATTTGTGAAATTGATTTTGTAATGGTTTCTTTTTCAAGCAATATGTTTCATAAGTTGAGGAATTTTTTTTATTTAAGTGGCGTTTTTAGTACGAAACATGGTTGAAAGGTTTTTGAGGGTTGTATGGTAGGTGCGAAAGGTGTTTTCAAGTCACTTTAGGTGTTTGTATATTTAAATAGATATTTTCAAATTATATGAATCACTTTTGGTGTGTTTTCCTTGTTGTGTACCTTTCATGTTGAATATGCTTTCACTTTTAAAATGGTGTATTTTTATAAAAAGAGACATGTCATGTGTGTGCGTCTTTAAAATAGCGCTTTGGTATGCAAATGGTGCCTTTTGTGTGCAATATCTTGTTTGGTCTATGAAATGAGAAATAAATATATTATGTGAACGTGAAACTTGTTTGAGCACAAGGGAAAACCCCGGGTATCTAGGTGGGCGGACTAGGACTAGTGCGCTAGTGAACCGGATGGGTTTCGTCCCTGTTTCACTTAGCCGGATTGGCGATTGCAACACTAACAAAACATGATATCTGAGGGTCGTGGCCTTCTAACCCACGTGTTCTGAGGGTCGTGGCCTTCTATGCCACGTTTTCTGAGGGTTGTGGCCTTCTATGCCACGTTTCACCGAGATGCGAGGTTCTAGGGTCCCACTCGAGGTAGATGAACCTTAGGGGATTTACCCACAGTGCTCTACTATCAATGTCGTGGTGCCTTCCGTCGGTATATGGAGGACCACTTGGGTGTTAGCGTGTGTGTGTGTGAGTGTGTGTGTGGGTGTGTGTGAGTATGTGTGTGTGCGTGCGTGAGAGTGTGTGTGTGTGTGCCCATAATGAACTTTTCTTATCCTCTTTAAAATTGTGTCTGTGAAATGAGTTCTTTTTAGTGTTTTTCTTTAGCATTTGGCTTTTAAATGTTTTCTTTAAAAGAATTCTTTTTAAAGTATAATTTTGAATAAGAACTTTAAATTTTCCTTTGATATTGTGACATGGAACCATTTCTCGGTGGAATCCTACTGGGCTTTTAGCTCACACCCTGCATACACCCTTGGGTGTATGTAGATTCTATTTCTTCTGTATTCCAAGTTGCGACTTCGTGCTCAGTGATGGTGGTTCAGGTTGCAGTTGGTCTTCTCATGCAGAATGGTGTTGATGCGGTCTCACTTCTTCCGGGAGGTTGAGTATGAGTTTTAGTTTCCGCTGTCGTCTTTTCTTTTTAGTTATTGTTTCGAGTTGTAGACCTTAATCTTGTTCATAGTTTAAAGGCACATTTCGTTGTCTATTTCTAATTTTAGTTTATCTATCTTGTTAGTTGGTTTTTCTGTCTTGTATTTCGGGTAAAACCGTTCCCACTTGTTAAACATGATACCCGGGCACTTGTGCCTGCCCGTGGGGATTGGGAACGCCCTTCGGGCCTTGCCGCGGACCGGGTCGGGCGCCGGGTTGGATGGCGACCCGACCTGGTTCGTGACAAAATGGTATCAGAGCGCAAGGTTTGCTCTCTTGGGTCGTTTTCTTTTATGATAGAGTTACGATAGACTTGAGTTAAGGTTGTTGGTACTCGAAGTCCTGACTACGAGAAATGTGCCTGGCCAGCACACCTCATGGCGGGACTCAAGTTACCAACGTATGTTGAGGTTTGTTTGAGTTTTTGGTCCTTGTGGTTAATCGTGTCTATGGGAAATGAAAAAGGGGTAAGGTCAGTGGTCCTAGTGAGCTCGCAGGGTCTGGAAAGCCCTGCGGAGCTGGGGACGCTGTCCTAAAATACCCTCCGTGGTAGTGGTGTGATTGGCGTATGACCGCCAACCATATGTTCCAGTCACCCACTGACACAAGTTTTCTCTTGTGTCATTTCTTGTATCTTTGTTTTGGATTCGTGGAAATTTGTTTTTTTAAGTAAAAATGTTTTGGTCTTGGAAAATGTTTTCAAATGAAGTGTTTTATAGATGAAATAGTGTGTGAGCTTTGAAAAGTGTGGGTTGAATGTTTTGGTTTTGAAAAGTTGAAAGGTTTGGTTTTTACCCTTGGTGTTCTCGTGGGTAACCACATGCATGAGCGTATATGGGAAAAAGAAATGGTTAATGGCACGAGAATATGAGTGCCTGGATAACATGTGTTGGGTGCCGGTGCGGCACAGGAACATGCATGTGCGAGGCTCATGGGACGCCATTGGTGTTTGTGCAATCCACTGGGTTTGCTTATTTTTAAAATGTTTTGTTAAAGGTAAGTAATTTGGTGTTTTAGTTAACAGTGTTTGTGCGCATGTCCTTGTGTTTTGAAAATGTCGGATGTGAGGCATTTTGAGCCGAGGAATTTTTCGTAATGGTTGTGTCCTGAGTTTGAATTCTTATTTTTAAGTTGGTATGCAAGCGTGTATCTAGTTAATTCTTTTGAAAAGTACCTCGGGGAGCCATTGCAGTGGTTTCCCCTGCACGTGTGGTGTTCGCTTGTGG
This sequence comes from Viscum album, assembly GCA_963277665.1. Lineage (NCBI taxonomy): Eukaryota > Viridiplantae > Streptophyta > Magnoliopsida > Santalales > Viscaceae > Viscum > Viscum album. The sequence continues at coordinate 72,597,186 of OY728166.1, read as the reverse complement.
TATGTCCTGACCATTGGACCAGTTCGGTTGGGTCCATGGATTTATTTCTTGGCTAGTGCACACCACCAATAATGATTAATGTGAGAATGACGTGCGACCACAGATGGTTCGCCGTTAGCCGATCCTCCAGTTGACAAAAGTAAGGACTCTTCCTTTTTTTTGTGTGACAATACTAAGTCTATTCCTTTCTCCTTCAGTTAAGCGGATCCTCTCGTAGCGGAATGATAGATGAGAGGGGAGTTGAAGGTAGTTTTGGTCATTTGAGTTGTCCGAGTCATTGGGTATGAGGTTTGATGTCATCATGTTTGAAGGTTCCCCCTGGAAACGGTGAAAGGAAATCTAGAGAGGAAGGGTGAAGGAGGTTCAGAATTATTTAGTGTTGACCAGTGTCTTGAAGGGATTTGTAGTATTTACAGCGGCCACAAGGGTCATGTTCGGTGACGTCTTGCAGCGTGAGACCTCTTTGATAGTCAACGGTGGTTTGGAAGCAACCCTAAGTCGTCGGTGTAGCCTATCGTTCTAAATGACCTCTGGTCTTTGGTTTATTTCGTTTAAAGAAGGGTTCATGTTAAACTACTAGTTTGGCAGACCCAGTCGTATGAGGCTGCTATGGTCGTTTGTAGGAATCACGTGTTGTTCAAGATGCGGTTTAATGTCTTTCTCAGCGCAATGTTTCTCTCAACCACAATGATCGTGCTTGGAGATGATTTGTGGTGTCATGTTCTCATTCAGTGTAACAATGAGTGATGTGCGTGTTCCATATAAGCTCTCGTTCTGGTGAATGTTCAGTGTGAAAATAATTAGACGTCATTGTGTGTTCTGTCTGTTGGTATTGCCTCGGGTGCAGGATGATTGTGTGTGACACCGGAAGGGAAAGCTCTGCTCGGGAGTCCTCAATACCTGACTGCGAGGCAGGAGATGCTTCAAACATCAGGGCTCCAGCCATAGGCCTCGGAGCGAAGCTAGCGCGTGGTCAGGAACCCCGTGAGTGTATGGGACCCCGACTTTATTTCTGTCATTGGTGTTGAAAGTAGAGGAAGTTTAAATTGTTCCTATGGTTGTTCCGCTCCGAATGAGTCGTCTGGTTGCATAAGGTTTTCGAGACCAGGTGGAGGCGTGTCTGTCTCATGCCTTAAAGTTTTTGGGGTTGCGTTCCACTGGATGCAATCGCTTTAGTGGCCCTTATGAGAGTCTGTTGGGTAACTCATTCTCAAACATGAATGGTGTTCATCTAGGAAATTTTGAGATGTTGGTTGTGGTCGGCCGTGGTTTTGATGCCTGGTGGTCGGGCCCCTCCCTCCCTGCCCCTTGTGGTGGGGTGTTTGGTCACCATCAGGAATTTTTTTCAATGTTATGTATCCTCGGTTCGTTATAATGGCAGCGAGACCCATGCCGGGTCTCACACAAAGGTCTCTTGAATAAATCAGTGTTGGCCTTTCCTTAATGGTGGGGAGACACACATTTGGGTCTCGCACGAATGTCTCTTGGATGAATCAGTGCTGGACTTTTCTTTAATGGTAGGGAGTCCGCTCGAACCTCCCCGTGTCAGTTTTCTAGTCTCGTCTCGAGCATCAGTGAGTTCCAAATGGTGGGGAGCCCCTCAGGCCTCCCCATGTTGATCTTTGGATTCCGTTTTTTTATTTGGCTTGGTGATAAGTGATAAGAGTGTTCCGTGTACATGGTTTGACCTTGCTTGATCATTCTATCCAAATGGTGTGGTTTCAGTTTAATATTGCTTGAGGTGTTTCATCTTGTGAAGTTGTTTTCCGTGGGTACGAGTGTTCCCTTCCTTGATTAGTCAACTGGAGGCGTTCTAGCTTTTTTGGGGTGGGAAATACATATTAGAAACTCTTTTTACGACCTTTTTGAAGTTGTATTTTAGTCACTTTCTCTGAGCATGATGCTTTTGAATCTCTTTTCTTGGTGTCTGTGGAGATCCTCCTTGAGCCTTAAGGGAGTGTGATTCTCTGTTTTGGGGTTTGGTCCTAGTTGTGGCTTTCCGGGGACGGAAAGCTTTATGGTGGGGAGAATTGTCACACCCGTCTTTTATATATATATATATATTATTTATTTTATTTTATTTTTCTGTTGGGAATTAGATAGTTTGGGTCATGGCCGAACTTAAATTTTCTGAGTTTTATTTTGAAACACACTTTTTGTCCTTTTCGGTGCTAAGCGCACCATTGTCAAAGCCGCACGACCTCGCTTGGGTAGCCGCGTGACCTCGCCCAGCTTACCATATGACCTGCCCTATGTTTAAGGGAGATGAAAATATATGCGACGAATAATAAAACGAGAACACAATAAAATTTGAGACCGCGCGGACTTGGGCGAGGCACGACTCGGGCGAGGCACGACTCGGGCGAGGCATGTTTTTTTTAACCGCGCAGCCTCGCCTGGTCCACCGGGTGACCTGCTAGGGTTTAATCAATATAATAAAATGACTTAATGATAAATAAATAAAATTGAAGGTGATAAAAGTTTTAAATAATTTATTTTAATGATCATAATAATATTATTATTGTGGAGGTAATCGTTATAACTATTTTTATCACAATGGATATAATTGCTAAAACTTTTATTTTATTACTGTTATTTTTATTGTTATTTTTAGTTTAATATTAGTATTGCTATTATTATTGGTTTTGAGTTTGTTTTATTTTTTTTAGTTTTCTTTTTATTTTATTCTTTTTTTTATTCTTTTCTTTTAAAATTTTTATCTCTCCCCCTTGGTTAGGGTTTAGGCGGACTAACCCTTTCCCCCTTTTTTCTATTTTTTTCCTGCGGCGCATCCTGTTACATCTTCCTCCGCGCAGCCTCCCTTCCTCACTTTGCGGCGTCCTCCTTCCCCCGGCCGCCGCCCCGTTTCCCTCTCCGACGAACCCAAACCACCGCCCCCGTTCCTCTCCTGTCCGGCGGCCTTCCCCTCTCGGCCAGGTTGAAGCGCGACCCCGCACCCCTCTTCCATGGCTGCCGGCTCTCCCCTTCCTCGCTCGCGTCGTCACCCCTCATAGCCCGCCACCTACTCCCTATCATGTTCCCCGCCTCAGCCATCTCTCAGCCGCACGCCACACGCTGCCACGGCCTCCTCCCGGATCCACCCTGCTAGCGCCGCACCCCACCTTTCCTGGCAGTCCTCCCGTCCGGCGACCGGGTTGCGCCCCCCTGCTCCGGTGAACCCCGACGCCCCTGCTTCGGTGAACCCCGACGCCCCCCTGCTCCGGTGAACCCCACACACCCCGGTGGCTGCGTCGCACCCCCCTTGGCCGATGGCCCCTGCTCCATCTGGCGGTCCTATCCCTACCTCCTGGAATCTTCCGCATTTGCCCAAACTCCTCCGCGTGTCTTCCCCCTTGTTGGACAACCAAACATCATCAGATTTTATCTTGCCGCACTTACCCCCCTTACATTGAACTTCTCTTTTCCGTTCTTAATTTTGTGATGCAGCACACCTCCACGCCTCCCAAATGTGCTCGGACAGCCCCCCCCCCCAATGTCTTCGCCACAGGTGCGTTTTATTTAGTTTGGTTGGTTCTTCCTTCAGAAGATTTCCAAGTTAGATTTTATGTGGTTTTTAGTCTGCGTTTGATGTTATTTTTGGTCTCATTCTTGTTTTAGGGTTCTACTGAGTTTGTTTATGGTGCGCATTAGGTGCGATCGGAGATTCGCACAAGTATTATGTAATTCCTTCACCCAAGGAAGGTTATTTTGCATTTTACCATGTTTTGACGAATTAATTTTATTCTTGAATTAATTTAGCATATTATTTAGATTATTTTATTTAATGCGAATAATGGTATTAATTGAAGTTGATATGTGTGTGCGATATAGGTCGGTTTTAGGTGAAAAAAAATTGATGTTGAACCGTTTTTTAGTTGTTTATAAATTATACAAATTGTGCTCTGGTTTCGCGTCAGTTTGCGTTGAGTCACAAAGGAATATTTGACTGCATTTTTTTGTGTTTTCGAGTCTTGCGGAACACCCCCGAGTTTGTTTCTTAATTTTTAGGGTTGTTGGGTTATATTTTTAGGGTGAAGTTGGGTTAATTTTGATGCTTTTGTCGATGCTTGTTTCGAAGGTTCTTTTGCATTTTGTTGGGGTGCGTTGGATGAGCAATTGGAGACGCGCCCTTAACATTGTGGAGTCTCCAACACCTGAGGTAGGTGGTTTCATGTCATTACTTCATTTAGATAATTTAATTTGTTTGTTTAGTTTAACTTAATATGTGCTATGGTTTAGTTGCAAGATGCGAATTACGTTTATAATGTTTTGGTAGAGCTGTAGAGGTTTTTCAAAAATGCATTTTTAAAAATGGTATAACATGCGTGCGTGATGAATGTTGCACTTTTCATTAGAAATTGTCATTTTTATTCCTTTCGATTCGGTTGTGGTAAATTCTAGAAATGTCTAATAATTGTTTATAGTGTGCCAAAGAGGTTTTGAAAGGGGTGATTTGTGAAATTGATTTTGTAATGGTTTCTTTTTCATGCAATATGTTTCATAAGTTGAGGAATTTTTTTATTTAAGTGGCATTTTTAGTGTGAAACATGGTTGAAAGGTTTTTGAGGGTTGTTTGGCAGGTGCGAAAGGTGTTTTCAAGTCACTTTAGGTGTTTGTATATTTAAAAAGATATTTTCAAAGTATATGAATCACTTTTGGTGTGTTTTCCTTTTTGTGTACCTTTGAAGTTGAATATGATTTCACTTTTAAAGTGGTGTATTTTTATAAAAAGAGACATGTCATGTGCGTGCGTCTATAAAATAGCGCTTTGGTATGCAAATGGTGACTTTTTTGTGCAATATCTTGTTTGGTCTATGAAATGAGAAATAAATATATTATGTGAACGTGAAACTTGTTTGAGCACAAGGGAAAACCCCGGGTATCTAGGTGGGCGGACTAGGACTAGTGCGCTAGTGAACCGGATGGGTGTCGTCCCTGTTTCACTTAGCTGGATTGGCGATTGCAACACTAACAAAACATGATATCTGAGGGTCGTGGACTTCTAAGCCACGTGTTCTGAGGGTCGTGGCCTTCTAAACCACGTTTTCTGAGGGTCGTGGCCTTCTAAGCCACGTTTCACCGAGACACGAGGTTCTAGGGTCCCACTCGAGGTAGATGAACCTTAGGGGATTTACCCACAGTGCTCTACCATCAATGTCGTGGTGCCATCCGTCAGGATATATGGAGGACCACTTGGGTGTTAGCGTGTGTGTGTGAGTGTGTGTGTGGGTGTGTGTGAGTATGTGTGTGTGCGTGTGTGAGAGTGTGTGTGTGTGTGCCCATAATGAACTTTTCTTATCCTCTTTAAAATTGTGTCTGTGAAATGAGTTCTTTTTAGTGTTTTTCTTTAGCATTTAGCTTTTAAATGTTTTCTTTAAAAGAATTATTTTTAAAGTATAATTTTGAATAAGAACTTTAAATTTTCCTTTGATGTTGTGACATGGAACCATTTCTCGGTGGAATCCTACTGGGCTTTTAGCTCACACCCTACATACACCCTTGGGTGTATGTAGATTCTGTTTCTTCTGTATTCCAGGTTGCGACTTCGTGCTCAGTGATGGTGGTTCAGGTTGCAGTTGGTCTTCTCATGCAGAATGGTGTTGATGCGGTCTCACTTCTTCCGGGAGGTTGAGTATGAGTTTTAGTTTCCGCTGTCGTCTTTTCTTTTTAGTTATTGTTTCGAGTTGTAGACCTTAAACTTGATCATAGTTTAAAGGAACGTTTCGTTGTCTATTTCTAATTTCAGTTTATCTATCTTGTTAGTTGGTTTTTCTGTCTTGTATTTCGGGTAAAACTGTTCCCACTTGTTAAACATGATACCCGGGCACTTGTGCCAGCCCGTGGGGATTGGGAACACCCTTCGGGCCTTGCCGCGGACCGGGTCGGGCGCCGGGTTGGATGGCGACCCGACCTGGTTCGTGACAGTATGACTGGAAGTTTGTGTTTTTAGTTTAATAGTTGATTTTTTGTTGATAAGATAATCCATATACTCAAAATGAAGAAAAAATTAGTGAATTATCACAAAAATTTATAAAAAATATTTGTGCACAATTTTGGTGCAGAATAAATTATATTCAAATCCAACCAAGGCATGGTGTGATCGGTTTGACTGCAAGTGCTTGTTTCAAATTTAAAAGTGAAATTTTAGTAAGAAATAATAGTTATATACTCAAAAAAAATTAAAAATTATTGTATTTCATGAAAGCCTAAATAAATTATCCATGGTTAATTTTTGACATGTAGGAAATAATTTCATGTCAATCGAACACAATATTTTACTAAAGTGACTAAAAGAACATATCATTAGTTTAATGGTCACATTTCAGTTCAAAATAAATGATTCATAATGAAAACTATAAAACATTCAGGGGTTACCATGAAAATTTAAGAGAAATATATATGAATGATTTTTAATAATAGTAATTATACTCACATTAATCAAACACACAATGTGCATGGTATGTCTAATTGTTCATGTTTTCATTTGAAAGTTGCACTTTTTTCAAACCACATGTAACATAATTAAACCTAAAAAAACATGTTAAGAATGTTTTGATACTTGAGTAAAATAACTCATTGTTAATTTTTATATTATTAATAATTATCATAACATCAATTTGACACTCAATGTGTCCAATATGATTGAAAGTGCATGTATTTAGTTTAAAAGTGACATTTTATATCAAAACGTGCACCACATACTCATAATGAAGAAAATATGATCAAATTATTATGATAATTTAGAAAATCAACATGTGATTCATTTTTGTCCTATAATAATTAATCTATTTTTAATTTGACAATCTTTATGGATTGTATGAATAAAAGTCCATGTTTTTAGTTTAAAAGATTCATTTCATTTAAAAAATTTTATATACTAAAAACTAAGAAGACATTCTTGTATAATCAGGATAAATTAGAGAAATGTTATGTGATTTATTTTAGATGTGTTGGAATTAAGCTCACATCAATCTGTTGAATAGTGTAGTCGGTATGAACGAGTGCATGTTTTTTAGTTTAAAAGTTAAATTTCAATAAAAATAAGATTCCACAAATTAAAAACCATGAAAAAGTATTAAAATTGTCATTATATTTTTGGAAAATATCCTATGATTCATTTATGACATGTATGAATTGCCTTCAAATTAATAAAAATCATTTTGTGTATGGTATGATCAAAAGTGGATATTTTCAATTTAAAAGTGAAATATTTTAGTTCAAAAAATGTTGCAGACACAAAAAAACAATCACGGTAACATTATTAGGATATTTCACATTATATTTTTTTTATTTACTAGATAATAAATTTTTTAATTTTTATTTATTAATTTTTTTATAATTCAGTTTTCCATACTTTTTATTTAATATTACTAAAATAAACCTTGTTTATTATGAAATGTATACTATTCCTTTCTATATAGGTAGGTATATACATGGATATTGTATCCTAGGAGTTGGATTAGTTTTTTTTGAGTTTTTTGTAAATATTTATTATTTTAATGAATTTTACATATCAAATAAAATTTAAATGTATTGGAATGTATTAATGTAAATTTAATTTTTATTCAAATTGTGAAATGTATATATATTTCCTATTACATGAAAATATAATAATTTTTTACATATAAATTTTGTTTTATTGATAGATATGAGTTGTTGTGTGATATTCACGTAAGGTAATAACATAGAATCTCACAAACATTTTATCAGTTCTAAAAAAACACTAAAAATTAATTCTTCATCAATGATAAAATTTGAATTAATAAACAGACTCTTTATTAGTGTTAAACCTTATATTAACAATATCCCATTTTCGTCAACATTGAAAAAATCTGAAGAGTAGTCGTTGTGATCACACCATATGGTTCATTAAAGAGATTATAATAAATATCTTTCACATTGATAAATGACTTATCTATTTTATTTTTATTTCATTCTATGGAACAGTTATCCCTATCTAGTGGTGAACCATCTAAAAAATAATGATGCTTTTTTATTAATTTCTTTAATAAATTTTTGATCAATTGAAGATATTTATGAGGCAACTTTCATTAAATTTAACTAGAAAAAAAATATAATATTAAATAATCAATTATTCATTTGAAATAATTTTAAAAAATTATATGCATCCAATCTAAGTGATCCTTAATTCATGGGTGGGGGAGAATCAATGTTCTTTCATTTCTCTTAGTTCATTGTTGTTTTAAACATGTGGTGATCATTATTTATATTTGAGTTTGAAAATAACAATTCAAAAAAAAATTAGCAATCCTTATTTAATATGTTTAAGGGAAACTTTTTGTGTGAGTAATTTATTATATTTATATATTTAATATGTAATTTACGACAAAAAATAGAACATGGAAACCTTGTTTTAATGGAAATAATGTAGAGAACATCCCATATAATGTGATTAACAAAGACTTGACCATCTCCTGGATCATGGTGGAGAGATACAACCACCTCCTAGAATGTTTTAGATATGTGAATTTGGATCAATCAAGTTTGAAAATTAAATGATTTATATTTTATATATTGAATTGGTTAATTTTTTGCATGGTGCAATTTTATTTAATTGTATATATTTTAAAATTATATATTTGTAATATTGTTTTGGGATAATTCTTATATTAATACTTGGACATTCTTCTTAGGCCTCCCATTGTCCCTGTTCACTGGACATCATGTTCTATTTCTAAAAGAATCTCATGTTTCTTTGATTAATCACTAAAATCCTCTAATGATTCCTAGGATTTTTTTTAAATGTATCTTATTATTTTTTGTTCATACATATTTGATTCAAGGTTTGTTTTATTATAAAGATATTCTATGCTAGACCCATATTCATTCCCTTTTACTTATTATGAATTTTCTTTTATACCTTCTGATCCATGTTTGAAGTGTAAAAATATAGATAAGGTTGGGATTCTTTTTCATAGATGGATAAGTATAAATACGAGAGAGAGAGAGAGATAATGGTTATATATCACTGGATATAGGTGAGGATCTTTGATGTAATCACGTGGTTCTTTGAATTATTATGTGATGGATTTTTTTGGGTTTTTATTGTGTGAATTTTTCATGTTTATTCAATGTCCAAGGTATATATTGTATCCTTAATTTGATTTTATCATGAATACATGAACTCTAATAACCTTACCTTTAATTTATTTCTCCATGTTTCATCATTATTTCTACTTATTTTGCAACTTATTGTATCTATTATTCTCAAGTTTATTTTAAATTGTGCAACCTTGATGTCTCTTCATGGTGTACGACGGATTATGGAAGAATCTTGTAAATTCACAATGTACTGTTTTCTATTTTCAACATATATTTATGTCATCTATAAGTGATGATTGTCTCATTTTTTTACTAATCTATTTCATTAGATTATTGTTTGATTGGAAGTTATATATCAATATTTTTCTTATTTTAGGAATCACATATAACATTATGTATAATGCATCAAATGATTATATGAATTTATTATTTTTATTCTCATGTAATTTGATTATGGTTATTTATAATCAACATGTTTAGATTACACTTTTATTACCTTAATTGAAGATTTGTGTTTATTAAACCCAATATTAATGGAATATTAAACTTATGAGACTATTGTTTGGAATTTTTAGACACAAAATAAAATATATAAATCTTAATTTATCCAATGAATCTGGGATTCCATGCAACATATCATGCAAAATTTTTATCAACACTAATTTGAAATTAATTTTTCATTACAAAAATTCATATTTTCAATTATATTTTACCTCTATTTTATAGAATGAATTGTATTTTGTTTTTATCTTCATGGTTAATATTTATTTTCTATTTCCTCATTTATTTTCTATTTTTATAATATAACAAAAATATTTTTGTTCATTGTCCATATTCCACGTCTTTGGGTTTTTTGGTCATAGGTATCTTGTTTTTGTTGTTGTCATATTTATAACATTGTTGATAGATTTTGAGAAATTTACTAGGTTTCTTCTTAAATTACTTCCATTATATTTATTCTTTAATTGAGTTATTGATTTTATTTCTTGGGGTTGACACTTATTGATGTAACATCAATTTAGAATTTTTTTGAATAAGAAGGGTTTTCTTCTTATATAGAGATGTGTCTTAATCATCATTATTAGGGATTCATGTGGGAATTTAGTTAGTCTCAATATCAATTTAGGATGTACCCTTTAAAAGGAAATATTTATAGGACCGTAGTGTGTTCAATACATGTTTTATCATTATGAGGTTTTTTTAGTTGGAATCAAATATAAATCATGATGATTAGTTGTATAATGTGTATTTTGGGTATGTTTCATGGTCTTTATATTCTAGAAGAATTTTTGTTTTGGATGGTCTTGATCCTTGAGATTACATTCTGTGGGGTTTTCTTCAATTTTCGTCATTTTTATTTATATTGTTTTATATTTAAGTTTTTTATTCATTTAATTGTTATTTTTACATGTTTTTAATATATTAATAATGAAACTACTCTTTTTTGGGTGTTTTAGATTTTATTGTGAGATAATCTAAACCAATGATGGAATGTGTTTAGTTGGGTTGCATGTATGTTGTTCTTGGAACATAGGTAATTGAATGGTATTCCATATTAATGTAATTTCATTGATTTAAATGTTATTTATGAGCATGTTTGAAAATTTAATATTAGATGTTTTTGAATCATGGAAGGTGTTTCACTATAATGAACATATAGGATAATAGTAATGCTATAATATTATAAATGATTAGGTTTTCATGATTTCCCAAATCAATAAGATATGTTAGTTAGTGTAGAGACATTTTGTATTTAGGCTTGTGCATTTAATTTCCAATGTAGTTATTTATGAATAGTAATCACATGTTTTTTCCAATTATGTGGTTTTTATTAATATAATTGAATTTATATAATTTCAGAATAGATTGATTACACTTAGTTATTATTATTTTTATATAGTGGAATTATTATACGATGTTAGGTTTTGTTTTTTTACATTACCCACATGTCTTCTACGTTGACCACCCCATGACCCTATTCATTAGCTTGATGGTTCTGTTTCAAGATGAAGCCTACATTAATATAGATGATCATTGGTATCCTATTTTCTAACCTATAATTCTTTAGTTAAATTGATCATATGGATATTAGATCTCAGATATGGGATTTAGGGTGTGGTTTATGACACTAATATTTCAGGATGGATCCATGTTATACCATATTTCCATATATTGTGGTTCGAACTATATCTGAAGAGTTTTGAATAATGTATTTATAATTTTATTATTTTTCAACTATGTGTCCCCTCAGATGAGTGCCTTAATTATTTTATTTTGTTCCAACTATTCCTCCACGATTCCATGTGTATTAGTCCTTGGGGGGGGGGGTTTGTTTATTTTAGAGTTCTTTTTATTGATCTATATTTTTAAGAGAAAATTGGGAGAAGTTATGATTTCCTATTCACTTGTGGAGAAGTAAAAAGAGAGATATATAGGTGTTGTTCATCCATGGTTCTAGAAAAATAAAATAGGTAAGCTTCTAGTGTTCAATGAATTATTCTGTGTTATATTATCTTGCATGTATAATGATATTTTAGGTTAGAATTTCTTGTACCAAAATTTTTAAGATGGAATTTTTTTGATCTTGATTATGATGAAAGAAAACACCAGTTAGTTTATAGATCTCCATCGATGACATAAATCTAAGATGCAGCCTTGTATAAAGGGTATTTATCCAAAAATTACCTCCTTTATCAAGTTTTTAGGCCTTGTACTTGGTAATTTTTTCAGTGCTATCTTGGGAGATTTTTTTTAGTTTTCCAAGGTCTATTGAATCCTTATCATAGTTTCACATGAGCCTTGTAACCACATAAACATGATCTTATGATAGTTTACACTCCCAAATTCATTTTTTTGGTTCTTCTTATTGATTCTTTTATCATAAATATCTATTTTTTCATATTGGAACATCAGTTCCCCTACCCCATGAACATAGATTATTTGGCTAATGAATATAAAATATTCATGACCTGTATTTTGCATTCATTATAATTTAAAATAATTTTATGTGTAGACCATCTCATTTAAGTTAGATTGATTTTTCCCTCATTTTTTTAATTTTATAATATTATTTTTTTTCTATTTGGGATGTAAGTAAAAATTTAATATGATTCTATAAATGTTCACAAGAATTGTATATTTTTATTCTCATGTTCTTCGACACATGTTCAATATAATTACCATTTTTAGCTTATATTTTTCAGAATTCATTACATTATTCGGGTTTCTTCCTCTAACAATTTTTCAAATAATATACATGAAAAATTATGGTTTGAAATTATTTGAATTAAATTAAATCAATACATCATGGTTTATTTGTATAATGTGGACTATTCCCTAATGCATTCCCCAATAGGTGGAATGAAATAGACATAAAAAATATAAAAGATCATGACTACCAAAAAATATGAGGGGACATAGAAAATATTCATTTATCACACTCATGAAGAAGATACACTACCGAAAATGTAAGGGGAGAGTACATGGAAATGACCATTACATAATTTTTTTTTTCAAGGATAGATGAGTCTAGGATTTAAAAGTAACATTTCAGAAATGTGGTATTTGAACCAGGATTAAATAGATAACTCTTATAAGGGAAATGAGTTTTTTTAATTTATTATTGTTTTTTAATTGATTTTATAATATTCATTTAAATTTAATATCTTTTAAAATTGTCATTCTCAACATAGTTAATTTAATATTCTCAAAAGTAGACTTTAGTTTGAGATAATTATAATTTTGGGAATAATAAAAATAACCTACTTTGAATAACCATCAACATTAAAAAGTCAAAAATATAGAGTGTTATCTTAATAATTTTAATGATATTAAAATTTCATCAGTATCATTAAGGAAAATGAGTAAGGTTCCATAAAATTTGGGTCACCCAAACCATAAACTGTTTATCAGTACTAGAAGAAAGGGCTCAGTAACTGCTAAAATTTGTTATTATATCCCTTTTGTGGCCACCTTAAGAACATAAAATGAATATATTTTTTGGGTGTTCATTAATGGATTTAGTGACCCCTAGTTAACAGACACTAATGTCTAACCCAATTTGATAAATTATAAATAAATAAAAATTAAAATATCATCACTCTAATATAACATATTAGATCCATGTTATAGCCTCATTGGGAGTAGGGTATTATAGGGGATAACTATTGTGTGAGTTGGAATAAGTAGATTCCGCATGTTTCCTCCATGGAAAAAAATGGTAGTGGTCGATAGCCACTGGTAGCTGTTGGGGTGGTTCCCCAATCAAGGTTACCAATGAGGATGATGATAGTTGCATATCATTGATCGGGGGAACCAATGAGGTTAACGGTGGGGTTAGTGCACCATTCTTGGTTCATAAATATAGGCTACGAGTATTAGAGTATTGAAATAAAGTGTTTTGGTGACAATATAGAAAGGGGATAAAGAAAATATGAAGATATTTTTTTAATTTTAGTAATATCATTTAAAGTTCATCTGGTTTTATATATTTTCAATACATTTTCTATTTTTTTAAAATAATCCATTTATAACTCATTTATATTCTAAAATCAATACCATAATCATAACATACTATATATTAAAATACAAAATAAACTAACCAAACCCATATTAATCTCCATTCATCTTATAAAAATTTTAAAAAACACTAATACAACTAAATTTAATAGAAATGAAATTAGATTAATATATTTATAATTTTATATCATTTTAAAATACATATCTAATTAATTATTAATTAATGAATTAATTAGATTAAAATTTTAAATTTATTTATAAATATAATATGAAAAAAAGAAAAAATAAAAAATAAATTTTATAATTTAACTATTACTTAGAATATTTGGTGAAGAAATTAATAACAATTGATTTATTTGGGTTCTAGTACAATATCCCTGACCATATTATAAAATTAATCAGGGTTTTATTTCATTTCCCTACACCTAAAATATCTAAATTGTGTATTCCCCTAATATTACTTGTAACACCACAAAAATTTAGTTAAAAGAATAACAACCATGATAGCTAGATTAACATGAAACACTAAGCACTATGAATGTTTTGAGATATTATAAAACTATTATTATAACATAACTATTAACTTATCTAGATTGAATGTATGAAAAAAATTATGATATAAATCCATAATAGGATTAATGGGAAAAAATTATTGATTAATGATTATGAAATAGGTAACTATATTTTTATAGAAGACATTTGATGATTCAAAATGAATTTTCATCAAAAATGATTTTTATTGGATTTTATGTGTGAAAATTATAATTAATTTCAAAAAATTAAAAAATTAATTTTTTTCAATATTAATTACAAATTTAATATAATCATATCAAAATTAATGTTTTTTGAAATTTTTTTGGATTTTTCTAAAATGATTGAATTTTCGGAAAATAGTAAAAATGTCGATTATTTAAACACATTGGTTTCATTTCATTGAATATAGTAATTTAAGAGTACAATTATATTTTGGATTTTTTTAAGGTGACACGTGACCCATTTTATTTTGAATATTCTAATTTATTCCATACGAATAATAAATATTCAATATTTTTATATTGTTTAATTTTTATTCTTAAAACATATTTGTAAGAAAAGTATTTTTCATTATGTTGTACACATTTATATAAGAATTGATTTATACAAATTATATAAATTGAATCATGAAAATTTGACTTCATATTTTTAATCGTGAGGTCAAAATATATTTCACGACTTGGTAGGTGGCTCTCCAATCTTTACAACTAGGGTTCCTTGGGCATCGGCTTCGGACAGTTCAACTTCATCTGCAGTGGTGTCAGTCGATATGGATATTTCTCCATGTAGCGATGATGACCCCCCATAATTTTTGGTCATAGATTATTGGGGATATTCTTTGGGCTTCGACTTTAGATAGCTTGGGTTGTTCTAGATGATGTGTTCATATTCATAAAAAGAACATATCTAATATCGGAATATCATTTAGAGTTGGTTATAGACAACTTGGGTCATTCTAGACGATGTTCTTCATTTTAGTTTCATTAAGGTGTTAGATAATAATTTGGTGGTGCTTCTACTTGGTGGATTTGGAAGGATTTATCCAAATTAAATGATGGTGTAAGTTTTTTTATTTGATTCATTTTTTCTAAGTTTCTCTATGTTACCTCATATATTTTCCATGTTTTTTGACTTTGTAGTATGACAGACAGGGTCTGTGGAGGATATGTACTATATTCAGGCCCAATGACAATGTTTTTGTCATAGTGTATGCTTAAGAGAAAATTATGAGGTGTTCATCAATGCTGCAACAATGATTTGGTACTGGTGCTATTTTGGTTGGTTGATAGGGATGGTTTGGAAATGTTGTTGGTGCACCTTTGGTATTGGTGTAGGTACTATAAGATTGATTTGGTACAGGTACTGGTGTTGGTGATGGTTTTGTTGACTGATAGGATATTTAGTTGATAGGGATGGTTTGGAATTTGGTACAGGTTCTAGTTTTGTTTGGTTTGTTGATGGGTGACAATATTGAATAGGTATCTTTTATGTATATGTGTAAAACATGGTGGGTTTTTGAATGGTGATTTCAGGTATAAGGTTGTTTGTAGAGGTTCTCGGACTAGTGTTGTGATCTTACGCTACTTTGGAAACCTCTATGATGTTAATCTCTAGTTTCTACAGTTTCTTTAGTGATGTGATTTTCAGCTTCTCTAGTCTCTTCTTCGATTCAAATATTGGTTGTTCCAACTGTCCCCATGATGTTCTTGGTCAGCTCAATCACCCTTTTACAATTCCATAGCGTATTGAGATTTTCATTTGTGCTGGTCATATTTTTTTGTGTTCGGACTCCAAGGAATTAGTGGCGGTTTGGACCCCGTGGTTGTGATCTTCGACCTTGTGATGCACTCTTATGCTGCTCCAGAGGCCTATGTGATGCGCGTCTATCATTGCCCTAATTTCCTATGTCACGTAATTTCTAGTTGATCCATTTGCGTATACTATGTGAATTTTGGTTTCTCCAATTGCATGTATGATGGGAATTATGTTTCTATGATGAATTTATCTTCCACTGGTTTGGATCAAGATTTTCAAGATGGTGATATTGTAGTTGATGTGATGACATTGACAATGATGGGCTTTCACTGGCAATTCACCCTACTTCTATTTTATTGGTTCTATGCTTTGGTTCTAGGAAACCTCCATTTTCTCTGAGGTGGAGTAACGTGGTGGCCCTCTTGATCCTTTTGTACGTGACATTGACCAGCCATTCCAGAAAATCAATGGAGATTCTTGGTTTTTTGACTTTTTGACTACCTTTTTGGTTTGAACATTGGAAAGTTCTTAGTGATTGTTTTTTGAAATCTATTTTGGGAGGGTTTTGAGGTATTTTTTGGTTTTGTATTTTTTTTATTTGATGGTGAATGAAAATCCAACCCTCTTCAAGAATTAGCTCCAAATGAGGATTCAGAGCATGAAGCATTCATCAAGCATGGTAATTTGGACTTGAATGAATAAGAATATATGGCTTTGCCATCGGTACCAGGATCATGCACCCCTACGAAGGATAGCTTACTAAACATTCATGTGAAGTGGTGGATTGACCTAACGATTGTGTCACTGGGGAGGGTATTTTCCTAGCAGTATTGTTCTGGTTTTCTTATTCTATGATTTTACATTGGCTATCCCACTTGTTCCTCAAAATTAATTTTGAAATAAAAATTTAATTTTCAGTCATGAGGTTAAAATTTAGTAAATATTTCCCCCTTATATTTTATCATTTTTAATACTAACCATAATAAAAATATTCATTACCGTGGTAAGGGTAATAAGGGATTAATTTGGGTTAAAACCATTTGACAATGTATCAAAATATACCCAAAACTTTTATTTATAAAATTTATGGGCTAAATTTTACCATAGTAATCCTAAATTATAATATATAGCATTATCATGCCTATTTACCATGATATTGATATTTAGATTATCTAATGTAAAAAATTTAAACAATTTCACTATCCTAACCTTAATATTTAAAAAAAATTTAAACAGCTATAAAAAGTGGATAATTTATTTTGTAAATATTACTTTTAAATATATAATAATTGTTTTTTTTCATGGTATATTTTTTTAAAATATTAATGGAATATTTACATTAAATAATACACAATGATAATTTTGTAACTATAAAAGCATTTGAAATATGAAGTAAATTATTTTAAAAATCAAAAAATATTATTTTTTCAGTGAGTTATGTTGGGACCAAGTTAGATGTGGAAGGAATTAAAAAGAGTTTGTTCATGAATAATGTTGTCATTTATTATAAAAAAGGAAATATATTTTCACTTTGTAAAAGTCTTTGTAATTATGTTGATTCCATGCTGAAAGGTATTTTAAAAGTATCAGGAGTTGATTGGTGAACTTTTGATGCAATCCTGGTGGAGGAATGTTGGAGTAAAAGTGTTTCCAATCGTTTTATTGTTTGATTAGATAGAAGTATGGCCAGGAACGATGGGAAAGTTAGAATACATTCCTCATAAAATCAAACGATTCAAACGATGATCAATCAATGGTTAAAAATCATGATAGTTGAAGTTAGTGATAAAAGAAGACGACCAGAAGATAGTTTGGTTGGTGTTGTCGAAGAAGATTTTTGAGGTGGTGTTTCCTAGTGTTTTCTTAATTTTTTGTTCTCAAATTTTAGAGTTTGTTATTTTGGAAATGGAAGAGTTTTTTTCAAAGCAGTTTTTAGAGTGCAGTGCACATACAATGAAGGATATTTTATGGACAAAATTATATGTCAGTGGAGTGGTGAAAGAAAATTGGCTAAGTAAGGTTTCAGTATAGCGTGGTACGTGGACCACATAAGGAAAATGGATCGCGAGTGGATCAAAATTCATAGAAGGCGTGAAGTTCAGAACTAAGTTCTTCTTTTGGGGAATGGATGTAGTGATGTATTCATAGTTGGAATCATCCACCATAATGGAAGAATGACATTACGTGGATAATATGTGGACCATGTAGGGATGAATGGTTCGTGAGGGAAGTACTGTCTGCGGAGAAGGTTGTTCGACGTTGGAAATTTGGGTACATTGGATTAGAGGGATCTATAATTTTTTTCTATATAAAGGATCATTATACATTATGATGTTATATTGACTTTCATATGATTAAATCTTCACTTCGATGAATATTTTTTCTATGATTAGAAGAATTTTCATGGGATAGTTTTATGAAGGGAAAAATTTCATAGAGGAATGCTTTGTGAGTCAAAAAGTTATCCCTCAAATAAGAGACGAGTCATGGAAAAGGATACAGTCTGTAGAAGAAGAAACAGTTTGAATAATATGAGACAGTTCACAGATGTAGAGGAGTTTTGTGAAGGAAAAATCATTCTGTAGAAGGTATGGTAGGTCATGACAAAAAGGTCGTTCACAGAATAGGGGTAGTAAGCAGAGCATCAGTGGTATATGAAGAATTTTCCATCAGAGAAGAATAGGAAATTTCCATAATATAAGGCTATTTATGAATCAATCACGCCACACAGATCAAATCAGTTTGCAGTGGATACCGAAAGTACATGAAGGAGGCATGATTGTTCCTAGAGGACTCAAGGAAGTTTCTATTAGCTTCTTGCGTAGGAAAGAGATGAATTGTTTTGAAATATAAAACTCATGAAAGCTGGCCAAGAATCACCACAAAATCATATTGCATCATTTTTGTTTCTATAAGAAGCTCTCTCACACACAAACACACTAATGGATTGTTTTGAATGTGTTACACATGTGTACGAGGAGATCTCACTCACTATATTCCATATGAAATGATTTTTTTCTAGTGGATTGTGTAGTATTGGATTCTTTCCCAACAATTCCAAGAATGTGACTACTCTTGTTATGTAGTAAACATAGTAAATTATTATGTTCCTGTGTATGTGGGTCTAGATTGTGTTCAGTAGGGAAAGTAATCTCTAATCAGAAGATATGTTTTTTCTTCATAAGGAAACATAAAAGAAAACGATATTACTGATTCACTCCCTCCCCCACTTAGGGATACATGAATCAGGACTAGGAAACATCAATTTAAATATAATTACTAATTTTATATATTAATATAAAAAATTAGGTATGTTTAAAATGATTATATTCTAATTTAAAAATTTTTTCTTGGGGTTTTGAATGTAAAATTAAATTTATAGTGTCAAAAATAAAATTATTGATATTTTATGTCAAAATTGTATTTTAAGAAATTATTTTAAAATCAAATTAATCATGATAGATGATGTGTAGGATTATAAATGTTCTAAATTTTCACACCTTGTCCATTTATGTGTCAATTTTTAATTTATAAGCTAAATTTCAACCCTTTATTAGTGAAGAAGTAGTTACCATGGTTAATGATTAAGTCGGATAACAAAGGGGTAAATAGAAATGATAAGATTTAAAAAAAACATAAAACTATCAACATGTTACTGATTTTTGGGATTTAAAACAATCAAATCTTATATTTAAATTTATTACTATTTGAAATAAAATTTATACTGGATGAATTTATTATATTTTAATCTTTAATGAATTTCCATGAGTGTCCCTACCCTCACATATATAAGGCCACCCCAACATTTTCTTATATACACCACACTAATGAATCCATGTCAACCGAAAACTAATCCTATTATCTTACAAAATTCCATTATCATGAATTAGTTGTTTTAATACTATTAAAATACTATTACAGGGGTCTTTAAGGAGGGATCTAAAAGAAGCTTATCGAATAAGAGTTTATCTTCACTCCAATCAATTTTCAACATTTTTCTTATAATTACTAGTTTAATATATTATAATACTAGTACTCGCCCATGCATTCACATGGTGATATAAAAGAATTCTTAGATTATGTGATCACACGTTGATATGGTTCAATGCTTTTTTAGAAAGATAATACTACATTTCAATGTTAATAATGAACATAAATATTCAATATTTTGAAATAAAAAATTAATGATACTTATTATTATCATACAATTAGAAAAAATATAGAAACATTATTTTGATAGTAGATTACATTTTTGATAAAAATTTTTTGAAAAAATGTAGAAGAATCTATCAGTAATAAAAAATGATTTTTAGTATAGAGATTTGAATTCAATGAATGAAAAGGACATTGAAATTGAAATTTGAAATTCAGATAATTATAATAAATGATGATGTAATTGAGAACATAAAAATGTAAAAAACAAAAAATGGAAGAAATGATTAAATTGAAAAACATATTATGTTACAGTAATAACACAATTCATACCATAATGCATACAATAGTCATGTCACATTGTAGTGTAAACCACAAAAATAAGAACATAACTGAATTTTTATATTGAAAAATAAAAAAAAATTATGAAGCTGCATTGAAGATAACTGCGTATAGAATAAGTTGTTAGTCTACACCACCTCATTGATGACTGTCTACAAGAATCTCAAGGCATGATATACCTTGGTGTTATAGATCGAGGCTCTAGGCTTCTAGGTCTACACTCAAGACATTTACAGGTAATGTAAGCTTGAAGAGGAGCTGAGGGGGATGATTAAGGGGAGGGAGAGCGATGTCATGGGTGGTTGTGAGGAGGAGGTGTGGATGGATGAATATGGAAGGTTGGAGGTTGCACTGGAGGGTTTTCCAAGATTGAGAGGTCTGGACTTATGTGAGTGGTGTGGGGGTGTCCAGTTTTTAGCACTATTTTAGCAACTGGTTTTTCATATTTCATTTATTGTAAATTGTTTCAAACTATATTTTTCATGGGATTTTGTTTTTGAGTAGAATATGAAAACACATATAATTACATAAAAAATGAACCTTTTGTCTATATGCATTTTTGTCTGCATCCCCGTCCCAAGCCTCAGTTGCATCCCTTCTTGCCACATTCTCAGTTGTCAATTGGCAACCCTCCTCCACCTTGGAAAGTAACCACATTCTACCCTGTAAAGCAAAACAATTCATCTATTACCAGCTTGTTTTTCACTCAGTCAAGCACATCATCTTTCTTCTATGTGAGATGGCCAAACCTTAGCTACAATTTAACTCAATTCCATCAAGACCAAACAATAGTGTTCATATCATGGGCTATTTGAATAATAATTTGGCACCACCACAATAGCACTAAAACATGTAAGACAATAAAGGACCAAAATAGGGCTTCCTTTTGATTATGATCATATAGAAGCGTTTTATTTTAAACCATAACATTACTTATTTGAATGATATATTTAATGAATTTGTTAATGAAGGTCATTTTATTAAATTTTTTTCTAATAACAATGGTTTCAATATAGTATAGAACAAATTATGTACCTAATCAGGTCTGAGCCTCACCAAAAATCTAGTTCAAGATGTCTTGTAAATGTAGATAATGTATCTTATATATCAAATCATTCTTGATTGAATTCATGTACTAAATTTTTCTAAAAATAATAATACAAGTAAAATTTGAGACACAATTCATAACTAAAATGAGATATAATTGAATGTACAGAAAATGAACATTCATTTTAGTAAAACTTATTGTATCTTTTACTAAATTCACCAACCAATCTATTTGATGGGGAGGTTACCAATGGTGAAACTAATTATGTTTCTCATTGATTCTGTTATTTTTATTGAATAGTTTTGATACTAACCTCTATTATATGGAATTATTCAGTAATCATTATATCACAATATCTCCATGGAGTTAAAACATTTATTTCAAACATGTTTATATATTGATATTGTTTTCTGGTTGGAACACCAAAAACAATTGAAACCAAAATATTGATAACTATGTCTACATCCATTACATGAGTAGTAACATGAAAATTTATATAGAATTAGTAGAGAATACCTATAGTAGAGATTTAGAATATCATTGTTTAGTAATATGGAATAATAAAAATGAATTACTCTATTTATAAGAATTCATCGTAGAGAATCAACTATGAAATCATGATATGTTATGATAGATTAGAAAAGAATAATATATATGAAATAAGTGAAGAACCAGGGGAAATAAAATTTCATTTCCAATTGGCACACTGACAACAATAGAAACCATAATATAGATATCTATGTCTATATCCATAAAATGAGTAGTAACTTGATGGGAAGAGGAAAATAAATAGAGGGATCTAAAGTGAGAATGTGAAAATCCATAGTGAGTTGAGAAATATATATATATAAATTTCCATTATTAGGAAAAACATGAACACATAAAGTATCATTTATATAATGTTATTCACCACAAAATGCTTGGAACTGACTTTTCTACATAAGAAAGTTAAAAAATTAGAATACCTTACTAAATTTTCAGAATAAAAAATATGAATCTTACCATAAAATAAATATTTAGAATCCAAAACCAAAATAACATCACATTTATTAGGGTGTATCAAACCTTTAAAACCAATGTCACCAAATGTTCCCTAACATAACACATTTCATATGGAAGAAATTTTTTCCAGACCCTAAGATTGTTGCACACATATTTGGGAACAAAATGAAGTAGAAGGGTGAAAATTTATACATAATTAGGAGAGAATACATGTTGCAAAGATTTGGAATATCATTGTTTCATAATTAGGATAAATAAAAATGAATGACTATATTTACAAGAATTCAATGCAGGGAATAAACTAAGAAATTTGTATACGTTATGATAGATTAGAAAAGAAAAATATATATGAAATAAGTGAAGAACCAATGGAATGAAATTTTCATTTACAGAACATGAACATGATTCGAAAACAGAAGAGACCATTGGAATAATCGTAGTGCACTACAAATAGAATCCCTGGTGATAACATAGTGAACATAAATAAATGGAAACTTAATCAATCTACAATTGAGAGTAGAGTAGGTCTGGGTAGTTGTAGGGATACCTCCAATATTGGCAACTCAATTCCTGAGCAGATCCTATCTCGTAGGAATTGATTGATATCATTCGACGGATGCTAAAGGGAGTCATCGTAGGAGACAATGAGAGCTCAAATTGAACTGCATATACATTCTTTGGTAAAAATTCAATTAAAATCAATGAATGGACTTTGAATCAATCAACAATTAAGAGTTTAGAAGGTTTCGGTAAATGCATGGTTACCTTCAACAGAATCCCACTAGATCTCGGTTTCATGTATTGAGTAGTAATTATTTTCGAAGGATCAACAATCAAAATAATAATTATATTGGAAGCACAAAAAAAGTGAAAATATGTACAATATAGTATTATCCAAGAATTTTAATGCAGCCCGGAAAAAAAAAGATAAAACACTAAGTTAATGATCCCATGTTTCAACGGGCTACGTCAACTGAAAAAATAATTTGAAAATAAGTAACATATGTATGTTTTTGAGAAATAGGCATAAATATTTTCAAACAAAAAGTCTATATATATATATATATATTCTAAAAACATTTTAGAAACCATATATGTATATATGTGTGTTCGGTAAGTATAGATGTTGGGAATATTTATGTTTGAAAAGCATTGCACTGTGTGTGTATCATGTGCATGTGTGTGTGTCAGGTGTGTGTGCGTGTGGAGATTATGTATGCCGTGATGAAGTAGTTCATATTTGGTAACACAATGTTAAATATCCCAAGAAACACCAAAAGGAAAAATGAAATCGTGGATGAATAAAAAGCATTACCTCCAATATTTTTTCTCCTTTAATGCTCAGTTTTCGATCATGAACGTCATGCTTTAGGAAAATTAAAATATGAAATGAACTATCACAATATTTCAAATGACCTAAAAATTTAGTGAATTTTTTTTCAAATAAAAATCAAAAGAAATGTCATTAAAGGTAATAAGTATTCATTTGTCATGTAAGCAAGATTTTGTGGTGTTGTTACCATCTGGTTTGGGAGATATCAGTTTGGAACCAGTTAGCACTATAATATAAGTCACAATGATAATTCCCTAGACATAAACAAAATATGTATTAGATATATTTTTTTGAATCCATATTGAAAATAATTTAATATGAATTAAAAAAATGAAATTATAAAATAAAAAATCATAAGGATTCAGTGAATGGCCAACCTTAGAAATTCCCCTATGCAGAACTTGAGTATCTTCTTGAGTCGTGATCAGATTATCTCACAGCTCCCTAATCTGTTTATTTGATCAATTCTAGGCCGTATAGTTCTCATTATGCTGGAAAGGCAGATCCCCTCAAAATTCAGAGTACCTTTCAATAGATGTAAGAGAGATGAGGTAATGGAATGAGATATGAATTAAAATCACAAAGGAAATACAAATTTATGACAATTTCCTCAGATCATGAACCTGAAAGACTATTAATGTACCACCCACTATTGGGGTTCAGGTAGAGGAGGAGTGGCGGTGGGATATGCAATTCGAAGAGCAGAGTGGGAGAGAATATTGGGGGGGGGAGGTGAAACCCTAGAGCATGCACGAGGGGATCAGGTTGGGGATTCAGTAAGGGGAATACGTGGATGATTGGGTGCCCTATACAATGGAGGATTGTAGGAGGATCACGTGGAAGGAAGGGATACCTAAGACTAGTATATTTAGTACATTCCACTCACCACAGGTATAAGGCCCGATTCTGAGATGAACATATTGACATACTTGCTTCACCAACTAGACAAATCTGATCAAATCATATATCCCTTCGAAATAGTACTGCATCCAAGGAAAACAAACATTTGAAACAAATATTATATATATATATATATAAGTACATGAAACACTTATTTCCTAAAAGATGCAACATACTAATATATCAAACAAATATTTATGTCAAACAAAAAAAGTAGAAATGAAACATTATGAATATGGAAATAGAAATAATAAGGAGAAATAATTACCTTCAATCATTGATACTATTACATTAAAAAGCATGAGATATTGATAAAGATACCCGAATAAAAGAAGACATGTAATGTCATTGATTACAAACATTCACCGATGCAAAAAACCAACAACATAGAACTCTCAACCACTTTCGAAGACCTGAAAAAATGAAATGGAATTAAAAAATATATTTGAAGACAATTTAAATCTTGTTGTAGTGTGAGAACCAATATCACCATTCAATTCTACTTCGAATCCATATAAACTATAAGTACTTGTAGAATATAAAATCAAACATTAGTGCATGCATTTTAAAAAATTTAAAAATTTCCATACTATATGAATGCAATCATCACAGCTTTGGTTGGATGGGTGATCTTCATTGTTGATCTCATGAAAATAAATTTGTTGTTCGAACCAAGTGAGTAGATGATATAAATTTGAAAACCCAACATGAATAATGAAAGCACTAGAAAAGAAATTCATGAAAAATATGAAATGTCAATTTAGAGAATAACTTTAGTATTCTCATCGCATGTACGATGTATATATGAAAAATAGTTAAATTAAGAGAAATTTAACTATAAGAAATGAATAGAAAACTATCCTTAGTAATCTCATCGCATGGATGATGAATGAATGTCTATTTGGTAATAGAAAAAAATATAAAATAATAAATTTATGGGATTATTTAGTATTGTAAGAAAAGTTATGAGGAAAGGTATGATAATAATACATGAATATAATAAATAGCTATCAGGAATAAGAATATTTAACGATGGTTAGTCACCAATTTAAAAAACTAAAAATATCTCAACAGCGAAGCGATGATGTGGAGGAGGTCAACACCTAGACAATAATGGTGAAAATGGGAATGATTTTTGATTATAAGGCATGTATAAGAGTTTTCCACCTAATATAAGTGATAAATCACTAATTTATAACTATAAATGTGTACAAATATTATGATCATCAAACAATAAATATGGAAAAAAAGTATAGAGTATTAAAAACATTCAGAGATTACAAATTTAATCCCTAATGATATTTTTCAATGTATCGAAAACATTCACAAATATTCTACCACATAATAATATTTAAAAATTAGTGTGAAACCTGATTCAACAATCTACTTAACTGGCTATATCTTTCACATTTTTAGTCTTCCTAAAATTTGAAAACCACATCAAGATAGGGAATTGAAGAATTAATGAAAGGAAAGATGCAAACCATAGACATCATATGCAACACATAAAGTAATTTGTAATTATTTTTTTGATCCATGTGAGCAGATAATAGTAATTAGAAATTACAACAAGAAAAATGATTTCACTAGTATATAAATTTATGACTACTATGAAATGAAAATTTAGAGAATAATATGCATTTGAATTGCATGCATCAATGAATCGAACGAAAGATCCATTAACATTATCCTTAATAGTTTTAGTGTTTACAATATCAAATAGTGTTAGCACTAGAAAACACATCTGCATCATAGTTAAATTATAAGAAATGAAATTATAGGAAATGAATAGAATCCTGAGCTTAGTATTCTCATCGCCCATACAATGAAATAATTTATATATGGAAATTGAAAAACAATATAAAATAATAAATTTATGGGATTAGTTTGTACTATAAGACAATTGATGAAGAATGGTATGATGAAAATACAAGAATAGAATAAATAGTTTTCTGAAATAATAATATTTACTAACAATTAGTCAAAAAATTCAAAAACTAACAATATCTCAGCATTTGAGAGCTCATGTGGCGGAGGACAAAATGTGAAAAACATTGGAGAATATGGGAAATATTGTTGATAGGATGGAATGTATAGAAGGTGTCCACCTGAAATCATAGAGGAACCACCGGTTTATAACCATAAATACGTAAAAAAATTAAGAGCATCAAACCATATATATGTATAAAATTTAAGATCATCAATGACAAGATAGTTTTTTATAGATCGTATTAATAAAAGAGTTCTAGAATCTCACAATTATAGTGAAATTTGGTATCAATACAGTAAAAGGAATAACATTAAAGTGAAACAGATAAAAATTACACTATGAAGGTAATCAGAGTAATTTATAAAAACCTCAATGATAACTACTTAGAATATTCATAAAAAATAGTGGATAAATTGTGTATTGAATGAAATTTGTTAGGAATAACTAAACTGCACAAAGCTCTCATCTGGAAGAAAAAATTTAATACCTACCATGGAAAAAATTATAGATGATGATAGATTGGCAGAGTAGAAGAAGCACATGGTGTAAACTATGAAACAATATAGGATATGTATTGTAATATTGTTTGATAATGAAATATGAAACCCAAATTATTAAATCTAGAACAGAATGGAAAATGTTTCTTGGAAATGAGGAGAATAATTCACAATATTATGAGAATGTACCTGTTTCTGGATCTATAAGCTCTTTTAAGATGGTTTCAGTGATCATAAAGGGGTTTAGGGATTTAGCAGTAATCGGAGGCGAGGATGGAGGAGACGTTTTTTAGCAGTAACCCAAATGTAGTGCTAAAATAATAATGTGTTGGTGGTCGAAGCTGAAGGATCTTTCGGAGGTGTGCATGTAAGAATCGATGATCCCCTCTAACCGAACAATGTTGGTAGAATCATGAGAATAAGAAGGTTTAAGAATTAGGAGTTGTCTGAAGCAAGGATGGAAGAATCAATTCTTGCATGAAACCTGAAAACGATGGCACGTAGAAGAGGTGTAGGTGGTCTAAAATGAAACAATTTTTGGAGGAAATGTTGTGAGACGGAGAAACTGCAAACGAAAATCCAATTTGGATAATGATCCTGAAGCAAAGTTATGGTGAAACCATGATAAAGAAGAAGATAGAGTAGGAGGTCGACAGAAAATAGGGAAACTAGAAGGAGGATGACCCTGGCATCAGGATTTAACCAGAACCCTATGTCATGAAGAGCTAAATCCTGAACGAGAGTTGGAGAAGGAAAATGGTGGAGGGTAATGTATAAACTGGTAGAAGGAAGACGTCGATATGGAGGTTGACCGAGTGCAGATTTTCCGTGAAATCCAGGATGACGGAGGACGACGGAGGTGAGGGGAGTGTAGGTTGAGGCACACCATAATTCAGAGAGAGCGTGATACATAGGAAGAGGAATGAAGAGATACCGCGCAGAGGAGGGATACATGGGGATATGTTGAAACGGCACTTAATGGAAAAATGGTTTGGAGGCCTGATATTTTGACACATGGAAATAGAGAGAAGCTATGATTAGTATATATATAGATTCATAAAATAATAACCTCCATATCCTAAATGAAAATAAATGTTATTTTTATTTTTAAACCACAAATATTCACTATATATTCCATATAAAGGGATGTGAATGTTTCACTCATGCATATATATAGCTTATCATCTCCACGTAGAGATATAATTCATTTCCCATTCCCAAATTTCATGGATGGTTATTAATATGGTTTTAATGTTTATATATTATATTTATGATGCAGGGGGATCTCGGGAGCTCTTTGATGTTTGGAGTGCCCTTGGATTTTCTTATGATATTTTCCTATTTACTAGTAATCTATCACTTTGATTATTCGCAGTATCACATATCATCAACTCTATTGCTTCCCAACATCTTGTTTAGATTTATATGGTCTGGGGGTTTTGGTCATTGATGATGGTGTGTGGGATCAAGTATGGTCCCTATCTTATCTAATGTAGATGGGTCGAAGTTTCCCAGTAAGAGGATGTTGGAAGCTCTTGTAGCATGAGGTCACTAGATCTATCCATTTGCGGCTCTAAGGGTGCGAGGTATCCATATTTGGTCACTGGAGATTACGTGTGATTCCTTCTCCTATGTATCTTTCTTTTGGGCCATCTGTCTATGGTGGTGGTTGGTTAGTTTGTGGGAAATTGGCGATCAAATGTTGCATATGTGCTCCCAGTTTCCTCAAATTAGAGTTGGCTACAAAGACACTATGCATTGGGGTCAGAGTATAGTGGTTTGATATGGACTATGGTTCTTATTTAGGAGGACTCTCAGCCAGTGGTGCATCATCATGCAGAATGGCATCCAGTAGGGCATTGATGGTTCTTAATGGGTTTAATGATGTTTTCACCTATGGGTTCACCTAGGTTTGGTGAGGTCTCTTGGCCCACTGTATTCCTATTTTTATCTTTTCTGATTTGTGGTTCATGGAAAATATGGTTTACGATGGATCATTGGTTCTACTTCATGAAGATTGATCAACAATGGAACGTTGTGTGGATGCTTGTGATGGGCCCATCTCCACCGCAGCTAGATTATGTGTTCAGGGAGTTTTAGCTTTCTTTCAATGTGGAATGGGGATGAATATTGATTCCACTTGTCTAGGAAGATTGTTAACATCTACAATGAAGGAGGCCACGTGGGTGGGGGGGGGACATCTCTGGGTGAGGTTAGTTAGTGTGAACATTGGTTAAAACCTGATTCGGATATGTCTTGGATGACGAGGTGTCTATTCTGTTTCATGGTGGTGCCTGATCACTTTTATTATCTTATGTTTTCAAGTATTTGGGATTTGGTTTGTTATGGGATTTTATTTTCCCTTTGATTTTGTCCCTCTGGGCTTCCGAGCCACAAAATAATGAGGATATTAGCCTATGGTCCTTTGAGTTTGTCATTGGTTTTCCCTTATCTAGTTCAAAAGTGGATCCTTATTTCTTTTTCAATTTTTAATTATGGGGAGTTAACCCAACATTTCATGTATATTTATGATGTAATAATTCATCCATAATTATAATACTATCTATACCTTCTAACCTTCTTATTTTGTTGGAAAATGACAATGTTTCTCATGCATACGTGTGGACCACCATCTCCATGAAGGGATGTGATTACATTTTCATTTCATTAGTACATGGATGACATTAAAGATATCTTTAATGAATATATATATGATATATATGACTTATAATTAATCTACAATGGTTAATTATTTTATACATTACTTTAATTATATCTATTGAAATGAAAAAACAGTGGTCATGCGTACATATGGCTTATCGTCTCCATAGATGACATAAATAATTTTATACCTCTACATTTTTTGAATGATTATAAATAAGTATATATTGAATTTATATGATATTTATATCTATAATAACAATCTGGATATGATTTAATCATGAATAAAATACAAGGACAAGAACTACTGAACCAAAATTCTGATGAAAAACAAAACCAGCGACACCAATGAATTCTAATTTTGATAAGGAATTATTATTAAATGGATGTTAAAATTTTATAAGTAGAACATTAGGATATTTTTTTTATTTAAATTATTTTAGTATTAATTAAAAATAAATTTAAATTTATTTCTTACGATTTTAGATCACTTTTAATGAAAGGTGAAATTGAGATAAGGGGTTTTCATCTAAATGTGTCTTCTTTGATACATATGTTATGTTATATAGTTATATTATTTTATGAGGTTTATATATTAATCATGTGACATTTTATATCATGATTCCTATTATTATCTGGAAATTTATTGTTTATTTTGATGGTATTCTTTCATGGTTCATATTATTCAAAATCTACAAAAGCGATAATGAATTAATGTTACAATTAATTTTTTTTATCTTAAATGTTTATAAATAATTTTCAAATGGTGAAATTTTATTATATATCCTCGAATAAATCCCTGAACATTATTATAGTATTTTTTATTTTTATATATTACTTGTTTTTAACCATTTTTATATGATTAACATCCTAACAGACTAACATATAATTTTTATGAAAATGTGACAATATTTATGTATTTCGTAATTTTTTTTCTTCAATGTCCATTTTTTCTAAAAATTATCTCTGGAATGATTTTAATATTCACCTTGGTGTTTTTAATGCTGATTTTACCCATTTATATATTTTTTCAAAATATTTGAAAATGGAATCTTATTTTCATTTTCTAAAGTATCACTTTTAACTTTTTACCAAAAAAATGAAATTTATCTTTTTTTAACACAAATAGAAGGAACATAAATTTCACCCATCAGGACTATTCAATACATTAATTTTTATTTTATATGTTTCTTTTGTTCTTTTAAAATAAATATTTTTCCTTGATATTTATAGTTGTTTTTTATTTTTAAAAAGTTACTTAAAATTAAATGGGTATTTTTATCAAGAAATATTTAAAATATATTTTACAGAAAAATTAACATCATAGGATTCCCTTTAATTTTATAATTTACAATGTATATGATCCAATGATATCGTCTAATTTAATTGTTTGGATGGGTTCTCATGATAATAATTTAAGGATGATTCTAGAAAAACCATTTATTTCCAATTGGTTAATTATGTTATGAAACCTATTTCTTTTCTATGGGGTATTCTATGATGAAATGATGAAATTAGTATGAATCTAATTTACTTTTCAATAGATATGACATGATGACTATTTTATGATATTGTAGCACAAATATATATTATTTTTTTTATTTTATGGGTTGTCTTGTAATTTTATAACCCTTTAATGAATTGGATAATTATGAATATCTCATGAGATAATAAGGACTATAATGGAAAGTGAACATGATTCGGTAATGGTATATGTCCACTATGATAATCTTGGGAGAGAAAATAAACTTAGAATATGATGGTGTGGAGAGTTTACCCAATTCACTATGATAGACTTTGTTGTGAGACTTGAATACTAAGGAAATGATTTTCAATGCTTATGTGAATTCCATAAACCTGTGTATTAAAAAAAATTTATGCTTTCATTGTTCATATTATTTGATTATTTTTTGATTCATGTCTCATTAACTACTATGATTTTTTCCATGACTCAATAATATGATCAATGATATGCATAATATGTTTTTCAAATGTTATTATCATGTTATCATACCCTTATACTCATGTGATGTTCAAATGATCATTGTAATTTCAATTATTTACCCTTAATGAGTAGTGGATCTCACCATTTGGAAAATCTATTTTCCCCAGGTTTTAATTAGAATTTATAACTATTTACTTTCTAATATGGGTGATAGATATGAAAAACTAAGTGTGATATGATGTATATAGTTTTTGAACATGTGTATTTATGTATACAAATTTACAAAGATACTAATACTATACAATTCTATATTGGATCATAATTTTATTTGATGAATATCCAATTATTAAGATATAATATCTATGTATGTAATGTTTTGGTTGTTATTTTTGGAATTAATGAATGGTTTTGTTACCTTTACAAACTAGGATGAGAAAAATTAGAGAGAATCATTATGATATTATGAAGTACAAGATAATGTCCCAAGATATTCTAATGACCCAAACTTCTCATACATAAATATTTCATCTTAATAAATGATTATTTATCTAAAAACATAATGATACAAGAAAAAAATCATTTTTGTTTAGTTCCTATTGAAATGTGGACACATAAAAAACTGGTCAATAAGTGATCTACATCATCTCCCACTATCTTATTCATAACTATCAACCTTATTTTACATATCATACATAATACCTTTCCGCATAACCTAGGGAAAGAAAACATAAGGTATGGTAAGATAATATGCTTTTTAAGGGTAAATAAGGGATATGTCAACAGATCATGATAATAAGGGCATGTGAAAATGATAATAACTTATTTAAACTATAACATGTATTTCATTGATCATAATCATTAGTAATGTGTTAAATATTTTAGTTCATAAGACATGAATCATAATGGAATAAAAAAACACAAACCATGAGAACATACCATTAGTATAAGGAATATATTGATGGAATATAAAAATTAATATAAAATAATTTCCTTAGTAATAAAGGATTATTTCCAAAAATATCATAGTAGAATGGGTTCACTCCCCAAACCAACATAGTGGTCATGGTTCTCTCCCAAGACAATCATTTTGAAAAAGACCCATAATGAACCGAGTTCTATTCTAAATATTGATCAGTTAATCTCATGAGATATCAATATTTACATAATACATTCAAGGGAAATATAGGACACAGCCATCATAAAATGATAATAATATATATGTGTCACACATGTTAATAGATCATTCATCATATAAAAAATAATGAAAATTAATGGGTATCATAAGAATTTCATCACAACATAAACTATGGGAAAAAATAAGTTTCATACCCACTTAATCATTTCATTAAAGTATAACCATAAAAAGAAATCATATTTCATAATAATTTTATCATGATATAACTTGTGGAATAGAAATGGGTTACATAGATATATTTCTGTCATAAATATTATCCTTATAGGAAAGGAATAAGAATGGTATACTTGGATCATATCCCTAGTAAATCCTAAGAAGCCTCTATGTATGTTATCTTAGATGGAAAATAATTTTGAAATGTCATTTGAAAATTTTATTGAGGAAAATAATGTTTCCAATTCTAAAAACACGTTTAAGAAACTTTTAAAAAAATAAACAATTTTCATAATACTTTTAAATGAAATTAACCTTGTAAACTTATAAAAAAATATTTTTAAATAATTTAAAACATTTCTTATGGAAAATATCCTTTCGATTTTTAAAATAATTTTTTAAAAATAAAAAATTATAAAACATTTTGGAAATCATTTTTGTTGAAAATAAGCGTTGAAGCATATAATATAATCTTTAAAATAAAGAGCTGGTTATGAGGGAAGAGAATACCATTAATTCCATATACATTAAAATAAATAATCCATTCACATTTCTGGTAAAATTTAAATGACAATGGTTTTTTTGAAAATGATATGAATGTTCATTTTAAAACATTTTCTAAATGGTATGTATGGGTAAAAATTAATTTAATAAATAATTTAACGAATTCTAAAAACATTTTTCATTTTTTAGGAAATGATGGTGTTGGGGGAAAGATAGTTTTTGAGGAAGAGCGAAATAATGTTGATTATTCATAAAATTATACTATAGAACATGTGATTATATATATATATATTGGAAATGGAATTGAAAACATTTTTCTCCGAAAATATTTAGCAGATAAGATAATTTATGAGTTTCTTCGGATATATAACATAATATTTCATCATTAGAAACAAAATCATAAATAATATATATAAATGATGGGATTTTATAATAAAACACATAACACATTTTAATAATTGAATTAAACAAATCATGAAAGAAAAAAATTGAATAAAATATATAATATCACGAAAATAAACAAACTAATTACATTGCATGTCATATGGGATCTATATACACCTCATAAAGTAAGATATGTATAGAACATATCATATTTATAAAAGAAGGAATACTAAGATGAGAATCTCTCTCCAATTTAGTAATATTTTAAATCATAATCCCCAATATTGGATAATGTCAAATAAAACTTCAAATATCTTGAAAAGAAGTATATTATTGATATAACATGTCTTAAACCATCCAAATGGGGCCAGAGCCACAATTACCCCAAGCCTCCCTCCAATAGGCCAGGTGATGGAGACCAGCACCATGTATTCATATCACACACATGAGAGGCATTATTTTAATGTACCCATACACATGAGCGTGTCTCGAAGCACATAAAATTATGAAATGTAAAACAAAAAATAACCATTCATGAAAACATCTAAAATCCCAACATTTGTATACAACTACAAAGTACTAGAAATAAATGTTCTAAATACAAGATTAACAAAATATACTAAAATCATATCCAATATACGAGGTAGGAGTGGAATGATATCAATTTTACTAATGGGAGAAACCTTAATCTATCTAGCTCTTGATGCTCAACCTGGTCATGGCCACTCTAGGATTCTCGAAAAATGTTTCTCATCTATAAAATATAGGAAATGTGCTAAAAATCCCATACATTAATGAGTATAATAATACCTAGTAGGACACTATTAAATCACTAATCATAAAGAATCAAGAATTGTAGTCAGATCTTCATATGGATAATTCAATAGAATACAAAATAAGAACATCCAAATATAATCATAGAAGACACAAAGATTCCAAGTAAGGTCACAACTATAATTCTATCCTAGTATTTATATCCAAATGTTCCTTATAACCATTTTTTTATAACACACACCACATGTTAGATAATACTAATGGCATTCATCTAATATTTTAGGATCATTATGACACTCTATAATAGGTACACACTAGAAGTATTAATAGAACTTCACACTGAAATAAATCAAACCCAATTCTATGGGGCACACTAAAAACCCAATATGGATTAAACATAAATTTATGGGGGCTACAGCTCGAGTATTTTTGGATAAAATGATTTTGAAATCCCACATTAAGTAAAATTATGGTGATAGAGAATCTCACTCCAAGCCTCATAGAAGTATTAAAAAATTCTATCTAAGAATGAAGTTCCATAAAGGGGATCACCATCCGATAAATAGATTAGAACATAGCTCTTAACCATTAGGGAGAGGATCAAGGGAACATACAATAAGAAAAAATTTCAACACTAAAGGGAACAATTGTTCGAAGACATATCTTAATAAGTACACAATGTGTAATAGAAGTACATGGCATGTCCTTTTGTAACCAGGTCATACCCCTGTGTCACAACCAGTGACTATGTCAATGTCCTAGTACTTGGTGTGTGGAAAACCACATACGGAATGTGGGGAACATAATCTCTTCAATGTCCACCCTCTATACATTCTAACCACCCTTCTAGGGTGTACCCATCATGTTGCAAGGTCTACATGGCCTATAACACAACCATGTTTCCTGGGTGTGAACCTACTATACCCACAGAGCTGGAATTCTAGGGTAACACTATGTGAGGTATATACCACACAACATATGATCCTTAAAACTTTGTGTATAATGTAGCCCCCACTCTGATTACTACAAAAAACATATGTTTTTAAAATAAATGATCTGTATACCAATATTTTTCTAGAATTTTTCATCTATTTACATGGCTTCGTCCACACCTACTGGCCTTTATGGATATATAGAAAAAGATTATGAATATCAAATATATCGATCCATGTTATTCTTTCACCATCATCATCTACATTCCAACACCCAAAAAATGGACATTGTCACGTCTCATCAATTCCACATGACACGCTTGAACTAGGGGTCACTAATCTATACCCATTCGATCAAACTCAGTAGATGTTACTAAAAAAAATTCTCAATATATTCTGTAACTGTGATATTGATTCCTTTTGCTGAAGAATGGTGGAACAACAATCTAGTTTCAGGTATTCATCGAATCATGGGCCAAAGGAATTACCAATGAAGAATATACAATGAATGGGGGAAGAAATGATCAAAACACAACTCTAGGGATCATACCTCAACGAATGTTTGTATTGGCTTATTTAATTTTTTTACAAAGGCTAACGGTGATATTTAATATAATTAAAAATATAAATTCATTAACCCTAGATAAATAATACCCATAACCAAAATATGAAGGATCCACAAAAAATTTTGTTAGTTAACTGACTCATGTTCATAATTTGAGAAATTAAATGGGCATAAATCCATATAAATCAATACCATAACTTGAGATAGATTGATTTATAATGATGAGTGAATATACACCATTATCATTGACAAGATCCTTGAATTCCCAATGGTGTGATGATCCTCGATCATCATTCAATCTGATGAATTCTTCCTAGAAAGCTCTCATACAATGTTCCTCTCAGTCTATATGATTATGTAAAAAAATTATTATTTATTATAACCATGTATTTATAGAGGGGAATCATGTAACCGAATCAATATAACAATATAAATAAATTTATTTATTTATTTATTGTATTATTTTTTCCTACAATAGATTTTAATTAAACATTTGACGTAGAAAATGATAATTTCATGAGAAATATAAATCCCACTCACTTTAATCAATATATTCCCTAGATTTACAATCAAAGAATCAATTTTATATTCATTACGCTTTTTATTTAGAGAAGTGCATGTCCATGAAATTAATATATATAATATTTTTCAACAATTAATTCTGGGGTCACCGGGCCTTGGAATCATACACCGTCAATGTTCCTAGCTCCCAAAATAATACGTATAACCATATAAGGTAATACATGAAAATATAAAATTAATTGAAAAACATGTGAATTGGGTAGTATATACACGACAAAAAATAATCAAGAGGTGAATTTACATATGTCTCCCAAAAATAAAAGGGAGACAAGAAATCCCTTACCTTATGTCTTGACTTCTTTTTTACATGATTAAACCTCTTATATAATGAATATAAATTTACTAAAATTATATTACAGAAATATACATATAAATATATTCATATATATATAAATTATAACATATATGATTTACTTATGACATTTTACTATCCATTTATTAATATTTCATTGTTTAAATCTTATTTCGGATAATAAGCACATTATTTTTTATCCTTATTTTGATTTATTAATTTCATACATCTTACTTTTATCATGACTCCATATTTTAAAAAATGTTAATAATTATATAAATATTATGCATATGAATTTTATATTTATTTAGATTAATCCATAAAATCTATATATAGAAAATGAAATACACTATTCATTTAGTTAGTAGGCCATACATGCGCATGAAAAACGTTTCCAATTTATCAACAGATTAAATGAAACAATGGAAAATAATATATTAAAATTACTGAATATTTATTATGTTATATATATATTTTTAACATGTGTGTATTTAAACATAACCTTATTACATTCCAAAAAAAATTATACATTAAGAAAGAATCACATTGCTTCGTGAGGTAGTAGTCCGCCGTACAAATGAGAACCGTTTTCATGTTCCCACATAATAGAAAGTATATATTTATATGTGATATCATAATTCCATAAGTATATATATTCTTAATATATCATATATATTTATTAAATATAAATTTATCACCATCCAAGTAAATAAAAAATAAAAAATACATCACATCAGATCGTGAGTTGGTAGTCTGTAGTACACACAAGAGATGTGATTATTTTCCATCATGATTGGAGTTAATAAATAAGATGTGGTACTATAAATATATATGTATAATAATATAATAAATATTATTTAACATTAAATCTATCATTTTATCCTTCCGTTAGAGGCGTTGATGGAAAATTAATAACATTGGTTTGCGAGGAAGTAGTATATTGTGTACATAAATGATGATTTCATATCCCATTTAATATAAGTGGTTATGGATTTAGGTTGTTAAATTAACATCCTAATATATATATATATATAATAGATATACTGGTGTTATTATTTTATAATATTTTGATAATTTTAAAAGATGCCAATGAAGAAATAATACAAACCACATACTTAAGAGTTATACATTTTCTTTGGAGATCCTCTTTAGTTTTACAGCTAAAGTATTATCATAAGGGATTCCTAATCAAAATAATTCATCTAAAATGAAAATAAGTATTTATGTAATTTATTAGGTCATGTATTTAATTAAACAAAGGGTTTTGGAGTTTTGATTAAGAGATGATATAGGGATGCCTTTTATAAGTAAGGTGAGTGGCACACATGCTGTTTTTAAAAATAAACAGAGTGACCTTGTTTTTTAAATGAAAATGTATATAAAATTGTCCATTATATAAAATTATTGAATATAAGGTATAAATATTTCTATAAAATGGGTTTTTGATAAATTTATAGGCCCTTTCTACCACTTATCATTTTAGATTAACTCCTCTGTAAACCAATTTTCCCCTAAACCACTGCAATTAATTTTTTATGATTTTACATTTAATTATGGTAAAAAATTATGTTGAAATTATTATTAAAATATAAATTATTATGATTCAAAATTAAAAATTAATTTTTTTGAAATTATATTCACATAAGTGGATAATTTTTTTTAAAAAATTCAATCCCCAGATGTAATGAAAAAGTTGTTTTCCCAAAATAAAATGGTCAAAAGATTCAAAGTTTTTATATCCAAATTCAATATGAAATTGATTATTTGGAGATAAACCTGATTAATATATGTATAATTTAACCAATTTTAGTTTTAATGTTAAAATAAAATTTATCTTGTAATTTTCTTAATGAAGCTAATGTTTTTAATATTATATCATGTTTTACTGAAACATTGTCTTGTGTGTAATCCCTACTAAACACCACATTGCATAAAATGAAATCTGTTGAGTACAATAAATTTATGTGAAAAAAATTATTAAATATTGTTGTGTAACATTATACGACCTAAAAATGTATTTCTCCCTCTAAATTCATCATAATGATAAACAAATGAGGATAATCTACCTCATTATATCCCCAAGTTACCACATATCATTATCAAGATGGTGTTTTACTACAAACCTTTGGCCACGTGAGTGGTGTTGTTTCGTAGAACATTCTCTGTATGATCCAGAAAATCAACCAATTGTTCCCTATAAGAATGATCATTCTCCATTGGCACAACCTCTCAGTTCAGTATATGTGATTGACCAGGTATGTACTTCCACAGTAAAGATACATAGAACACATCATGGAAGTTAGAGAGGTTTGGTGGAAGCGTAAATTTATATGCTACCATCCTGGAATGGAATTTAATTTCAAATGGAGCAATATATATAGGGATTTTGTTTCCTATATATCATAAGAAAAATTTCTTCCTTTATTTGTGATTTTATCAATTTCACTTTATCACTTACTCTTAGAAATAATG
The DNA here is from genome assembly GCA_963277665.1 of Viscum album. NCBI lineage: Eukaryota > Viridiplantae > Streptophyta > Magnoliopsida > Santalales > Viscaceae > Viscum > Viscum album. Next base: position 72,557,593 of record OY728166.1, on the reverse strand, counting down.
ATTATTTTCTTCTTCCTGAAAAACTTTTGATTTATAAGATTTATAATAGAATGATTTGTTCTTTATTCTATATTTAGTTTTCATTATACTTTTTTTTATAAAAAGTTATACAATATTTAAAAATATTAATATAGTTAAATAAAAAATTAATCTAAAAACCTCACCCAATATTAATCATAAACCATTCCATAAATTTTTTACCTTATAATCCTTCCAAAATACAAATTTATAAATAATTTCACTAAATTTCCCAAAACATTACTTTACATTAATCTCCAAAATATAATAATGTGTCTCTTAATTTTTACTTACCAAATATATTAATACATTAGTAATATATGTTATTAAAATATTATAATAACTTTAAATAACTTAAAACCTTAATTAAAACATGGATACATCATTATTCCTTCAATAAAGCCACATAATATTGAATAGATTCCATAAATCCTCTAAATTTATAATCTAAATCTATCATAACATACAAAAATTTGTCCCCTAATAATTAATATGTTATGGGGGTATCAATACTATCAATATATATTTATCCATATCAATCATCTATTTATCCAAATGAGACACCATTTTATCAAATTAGGGATAATATTAATGGTTCTAGTCCCTTAATTACATGTATTTCATAATACACCTCATTCCATTAAATCACATCTAAGCCATCAATACCAATGAAAATATTATTGAATTTCCATAATAAAAATAATTTAATGATAAATCCTTATATATTTCATGATTCATAAAAATTAATTGTTAAATTCCCATAGAAAAAACACTTCAATAATTCCACTTCATTTAGAAACCAACAACTCAGATTTATCATATTTTTCATTAATTCCAAATTTAATGCATATATAATTCATGGTCTCTTCATCATTAGAATTATAAAACCATCACTCAAACTAGCTTACTAATTAACATCATGAACATTCCCCCATCACATCTATTTTTATAATTCCCATTGATTCCACATTTATAACATTCAATCATTGATGATTCCTTAGGGATGAAATTATCTCGTCCAATTCAAAAAAATGATCTTTTCATTTTTCCTCATAAATAACATACCTATTTCCTTATTTAGAACATATAAAACATCTTATACTTTAGTTGATACATTACTTGGAGTGCTTCTTTTCGTATTCTCAATATATATGAAACTGAATACTTTTTTCTCTACGGTTTCTCCCTCCCAAAATTTCAATGAACTCTACCCTTATTTTATTTGGTTAGTCAAAGAGTTGGTTAAGATACATATTTCTAATAATATATCATGAAATATGATTAGGTATAATAACTATATCAATTACTCAAGTCATTATACAATCTTGTTTCTCAATAACACATTGTCTATCACAATTAAGGTTAATCCAGTTCCTTCTACATTCTATCATTTAATAAATCCAAAAATAATAGTCTTAGTAACAATATTTATAGTAGAAGATAAAATAATCATCAAAAATTCAGTATATTATGTCTAAATCATGAAACTCTATTTCAATCAATGATACATTATGATTAACGTAGTCCATTCATGGTAATTTTTTAAATCCTTCACTATGGTTTTAAAGCATTTGTGAGTTTTCAAAACATATCCCAAGTAGTGTCAAACTAGGTTTATAATAATGACATCATTCTTGAAAAATGTGATGATAGAGCCTAGATTAATGCACCCATTTTGGAGTTATTACCCTTTGGTACCTCTATACCAAATCCACAACCAATTTTGTATTTATATAGGTATGTAGTTGAATGGAAACCACTCACTCTATCAATTACAAAAAATCAAAGATATGTTCTTATACACTAACTCATACATAGTGATATCCTTATATATATTGAAAAAAGTTTCATCCATGTATTGAAAGGCCATCTAAACCTTTCTATGATACCAAATACATTGAACCAAACTTCTCATACATAAATATTACATATTTACAGTCAAATATTCATTATACAACATAATAATCCAGGCCAGAATCATTTTGTTCTAGTTCCATCAGAAACATGAAAACAAAAAAAAGTTATCTATAATTAAGTAATGTAATTTCCCACTAGGTTCTTAAAAACTATCACCCTTCAAAAATAAGTCATTAATAATACCATTCATCATAACCTAGTGACTGGAAAAATAAAATTATGTGATCTTAGATAATTATTAAGGTTAAACATGGGATATATCAGCATATTACTATCATAAGTGTATGTGAACATGAGAATAAAACTTAAATTTATACCTTGAATATCAAAGATCATAAACAAGATTCCTGACTTAAATATTTTCATTTCATATGACATGAATCATAATGAAATCAATTAATATTTATCATGAGAAAAAACCTAAGAATAAAGAATCTTTTTGTGACATACACATAATAACAGAATTTCATTTTATTAGTAGTAATGGATCATTAAAAAATATAACATGGTGCATGGGTCTACTCCAAAAACCAACATAGTAGTCATGGTTTACTCCCAAAACTATCATAGTGGAAAAAATACCTTACTGAACTAGTTTCACTTCACATTTAAATCTCGTTAATCTCATGTTAATTCAACCATTACCCAATGGACTGGAGGGAGATATAGTTCCCACCCATTACATAATTAAAATCATAAATATGTGTCCCAGAATATCACAAACAAATTATTTTATTAGAACTAATGAAAAGAAACAGGTGTCATAGACATTTCATCATATCATAACAAATAGAGAAGAAATAATATTCATAATAATTTCATCATTTCATCAACGAATAACTAGGGAAAGATAAGTGGGTTTCATAGGAATTTTATGATGGAATAACACAAGAAGAGAAAGAAGTTTCATAAACATATTTTCATTATAATCATAAACCATCAAGAGAAATAATAAAAATTATATCCTTGGATTTTTTCCCATTAAAGAATAATTTTCATAAATGGATGTCATCCTAGATGGAAAATGAATTAAAAGATCACTTATACCATTTCATGAGAAAAATATCCTATATATATTTACAATAACATTATTAAAAGTCTAAAAATTTCAAAATAATTTTCTCTTAAAATTATATTTGAAATTTATAATTGAATCTATAAAAATTATTTAAAACATTTCTTAAGTAAAAAATTCATTCCTTTTATAGAATAACTTTTTTAAAGAAAAAATTCATAAAAAATTTTGAAAATAATTTTGATTGAATATATAATTTCTATATTTTAAATTAATATTAAAAAATGAGTTGGTGATGATGGTGGAAAATAAAAATCATGACTTACACTTTAAAAATGATTCAATTCACTTTTTAGAAAAAATAAAAATAAGTTTTTTTTAAAAAAATGACATGAATATTCCTTTTATTTTTTTTAAAATATTTAATGATTTCAATAAATTTGTTTAAAAAATAATGACATGACTTAATAAAACTTACATTAAATAATTTTTATAAAAAATGGTTTTTGATGAAAAATGTTTTTTTCACATCAGAGAGAAATGAAAGATAATGTCACTTAAAATATTATTTAGAACTCGTGTGTAAAAAAAGATAAAAAAATTTATGGAAAACATATATTATCATGATGTAACCATAGGTGATAAAAATTAATGATTTTACTGAACGATAGATCATAGTATTTCATCACCGGAAACATAATCCTAAACAATCTTGATAAATGATGGAATTGTATCATAGAACCCATACCACAATGATAACATTAAATCATATACACTATGAAAGTATCAATATAATTTAAACTTATTATTTCATGAAAATAAATAAATGATTAATATCACATGTCAATGGGGCTATATTTACACCTCATAAAAGATGATTTGTATATAACTTGACATATGACCCGATAAAGTAAAATTGAGAAAAAAAATCCCTTATCACATTAGTAATATTTTTAATCATAGGATCCAATAATGAATAACGTCATATTGAACTAAAAATATCATAAAAAGTATGATATTCATGATACCACATGTTAAAGTTTTATTATATACACCATGAAAATGACACAAGTGATGGATTTGTAGATCTATACTAGAAATAAAAGTGACACTAGAAATCCTTTACCAAAATCTCAAATTAATTTTTATACATGTTAAAACCTCAATTATACTAAGTATTACATTATTATAAATATATTAAGGAATAATAAATATATATATAATACCATATATTATGTAGATGTGGCCATTTATTTCATTTTTGATAACAATTTATTGTTACGATCATATTTTTGGATAATAACCACTTAGTTTTTCATGCATATTTGGATTTTTTATTTTGGATAATCATAATTACATCATGGTTCTATTATCTATAATTTTTTAACCATGATATAAATATCATACATATTTAGTATATATTTACTTATAGAAACCCATAACAGTCACTGTTCATGGAGTTGGTTGGTCGTATTTTTATATGAACGTTGTTTTCATTTTATTAATGGATTTAACGAAATAAAGTAATATAATATATTAGAATTATTGAATAGTTTTTATGAAATATATATACATATATAAATATCAGAAAAATTTATTTAAACTTATTATTATTATAAAATCTGTAAATCATATGTGAAAAATGAATCACATCGCTTCATGAGGCATTAGTCCTCCGTACACAAGAGCAATATTACCATATTCCCATTAAACGGGTAGTATAATGGTATATCTAATATCATAATTACATAAGTAAAAATATTTTACCAATATCACATATATTTATTTAATCTATCATTATATCCATAAAATTATATTAGAAATTAAAAACACATTATATTAGCTCGTGAGGCAATAGTCCATAATACACATGAGTGTTGTTGTTATTTTCCAAAGGCATTGGAGGTTTAATGGTAGATATGGTAATTTAATTATATAGGAATAATAATACCATAAATTTCACATTTAAGAATTAAATCTATCACTATAACTATCTGTGAGAGGTGGTGATGGAAAACAAATAACTTCAGTTCATAAGGTGGTAGTCTACGATACACACAAATGATAATTTTGTATCACATTTAAGGAAAGATGAGATAGATTTAGTTTATTAAATTAATAAGATATGATATTATTATATGGTATATACTAGTGTTATTTTTTTATCAAATTTTTGAAATATTAATGTATTTGGAAGAATAAAAAAACACATGTTTAAAAATCATTCATCCTCTTTGGAGGGCCACTTTGTTGGATTTGGGGGCCTAGAACCAACTATTGTGTACTTTATGGTAAATTTTTATGAAGAAATTTTAATATTTATAAATACCTTATCACATCTAGATTATTAATCTGTAGGACAATTCATGTGATAATGTCCTAAGGATAACTATTTTAGTAAAGGCTCAGAGCGGATCCCTGTTATGATGAGAACACAAAAGTTCTATAACAGTATTCTTGAACATATATTCTATGGCTGGCTGATGTTATTTGAGATACAAAAATAATACTGGCCATTATGGTTATCAACTCATTAAAATTTTAGGCACCTTCTATTGGTGTGTGCCCTACGTAGTATATAGGAGGATATTATGAGAACAAGACCCGACAGTAGGAACGACACATTTCATAGTGTCATTGGGTGCTCCTTTCTACGGATGTGTGTACTAATAATTAGACATTAAAATTATCATAAATGGGTATTAATACTCATTAGCATACATTTATTGATGAAAATATTGATTACACATTGTTCAAAATGAGGGAGGATATGTTGGGTGAATCACAAGTAATACAACATTAATAGATAACGTGATAAAGGATTTGTGTGTTCTCTTCCTTAATGGAAGTTCATATATTGAACCCTTTTAATGAATTGATTTACCCTAAATAAATCAATGACCATAGTGAGGAATTGTAATGTTAAATTCTAGGAAGTCAAAGAAAGAACAATTGGGTACATGGGTTGATGGAACAATAAAACAACCCACTTGATTCGAGATATTGAGAAAAATGAATTACATTACACAACAAGAATTTGAAGGAGGTGAAGCATCCTTGCAGTGTTATCTTCAATAGTTATGGGTGACTTGTCATGTTTCGAGACTCTAAACTTGAACATTAGGCAGGATCCACCTAATTACACTGAGAGAGAGGCCTAGTGGGTCACAGACCAAGTGTGTCGAAGTATCTTAGTTAAATATTCACTTAATAAGTTGAATAATGATTTTTCCCATTTGTCGTTTAATAATTATTCAAGTATGCCCAATCACATTTATTTCAACAATAGTTATTTGAGAGAATATATTTTGGGGAAGAACATATATTTATTAGCGATTAATTCTATATTATTTATTTGTGAAATAAATATTCATTATTTATGGTCTAATGAATGTGGTGGAGGAAAGAAATAAAATGGAAAAAAAGTACACACCATGTTGTTTTTTTCGTGATATGTGATCAATAATAATATTTATTTAGTTAAATAATATTTGGATTAATTCATTAGGTGAATTTAAAGTGATAATAATAGTCAAATGTTATTATTAGACATGGGGTCTTATGTGATGATAGATCACGTAATATCGTGACCTGAAACATCAACTGAGAGAGAATTCCATCAAGGAAATTTTTTTCTTTTAATTAAATTAATCATAACAAACATATGATGATTTTATATATGGTTTTGGGAAATATTTAATTCCTTTAATTCTTCATTCTATTCCAAATATCTGTAATTTTATCATCATGTTGGATCTCAAATTGATCATTGTTACTGGAAAACATTTATGTTGGGTACACCCATCCACGTACATCTGCTATTCCAAGAACTTACACACTATATGTTTAAACCTAATTCTATATTCGGAAGGATTGATAACAAAAAAAAGTCCTATAGTATGAGTTTTTGTAAGTATAGAAAAAAAGTGTTATGGATTTCTAAACCAAATGATTTTATTGTTTTTATTATGAGAGGACATGGTGTGGCCTTTTGTATGTGAGGTGGGTGACACACATGTATGTTATGATAAGAAAATGTTGTGCCCTTATTTTTAACATGGTAAAAAGGAAAACAATGGGCCATTATATAATATTATAGGTGATAACATCTAAATATGTCTATTAATTGGTGTTTGGATAAGTAGATAGGTCATTTTAAACATCATCCTTTTAATTTAATCTCTAGAAACCCATTTTAACTTTAACCATGGTAATAAACTTTTTTACTTAATTTAAATTTCATAATGTAATGAAACATAGGAAACATTATTATAAAATATAAATTATTCATATTTAATCTATTTAATCTATTTTTCCAAAATATATTCATATAAGTGGAAAATTATAATTTTAAATTAGACCCTTAGAAGTGACAAGAAAGTGGGTTTTAAAGACAAGATGTCCAAAAGTATCAAATGTTTTGATATAAAAATTAAATATGAAATTGATTATAATGAGTTAATATTGATTTATAAATACACACATATATATATTAACTAATTTTATTTTAAATACAATATTAAAATAAAATTTATTTAGAAAATTCATTGAATCGAATGACAGTTTTCAAAAAAACCAGTATTTTCACTATTCATTAATCTTTTATCATTTCAAAATGTTCCAAAATAACCACTCAAGTATTATATTTAAAATATTATTTCGATGATTTATTGAATTTTTTTAAAATTATTTTTCAAAAATTGTCAAAAAATAATTTTAAATTTTGTGAAAAAATGCGACAGAGTGGGTTTTTTAGAAAAATATAATATTAATAATTAAATTGGATTCATTATTATCTATTTTCTAGAAAAAAACCTAATTTGATTTATGAATATTTTATAGAATATATAATATATTAATTTCATTTAAACCAATCACAAAAATTGATTTTATGAATTCATTTATTTCATTTGTGTTTATGCGCATTAGAACAGTTTTGTTGAAAGATATTTTCTTTATTTCCGAAATGGTATATATTTTAATTTCAAATAAATTGGAAACCAAATTATTTTTAATATACATGTATAAATAATATGTTATATTAATTAATTTAATAATATTAATACCTATAGTGACACCTCATGATTTAACTCCATGTTTCTTTTTAAATTATACATCTTCAATAGCTTACACTGCACGCAACACCTATCTTAAATGAACCACAATATAATATTAATATTATTACTTAAAATGAAAAGGATCTCCAAGAAAATAAATTTTTAGTTATTAAGAATATAGATAGGATAATACAAAATTGTGGTCAATTATTTATAAATGAATATAAATCCTGTTGTGAAATAAAAAGTAATATTTTTCTAAAAAAAACTATTTAAATGCACACAAGCGAATTTTATAAGAATAAAATAAAAACATCAAAATTTTAGGATTATAGAAATTGAATATATATATATATATAATATTAAATATAATCATTAACATTAAACCTAAACGTTTTCTGGACATAACCAAATAGAAAATCCAATTTTACACAAAGAAAGATATATTTTTATATACAATATTTAACAATTTTTGAGGGCTCACTTGTTTTAATTCTTGTATTTGAAACATTTAAAAAATATATTTGAAAAAATTTACTTCTTATTTTAATCATTAATGTAAAAATTTACTTTGGTTGAATGATTAGTTTTTTCTAATAAGATCAATGTTTTGATGAATAGTGATAAAATATTAAATTTAAATTGAAAACAACTTCTTCATCTAAATAATTTGTAGTGTTAAATTATTTTTTTAATTTATTTTAATGTATAATTAGATAAATTTTTATCATTTTATCTAATTTATCATTTTATAATATATTTAACATTGAATTTGAATATCAAAACATTTCAATCAGTTGAATGGTTTTACATAAAAATTCATTTTCTCGTTTCATCAACACGGTTAATATTCAATTAATTTTATCTGATTTTCTATTATTAATTTTGAAAAATTAATTCTATATTTGAAATTATAAGGAAATAATTTATTAAATAGGTCCAAATTTTTAGACACCATGAATAGAAATTTTAGTATTTTTTTATTACCGTGGTTAATGTTAAATCAGGTAACTAAGGGTAAAAATAATATTATAACTATTAAAAAATTACCCCAAGATTTTTCATAGTTATATTTTATGAATTAATTTCAACCAAAATAATTTATGGGCCTATTTTATGGCCTAATTGATCCAATTGTATGGATTTAATCTATTTCTCGTATTCTATTATAAGGATAGTCTAATATGTAATGATCATGTTTTTAATATGTTCTGTATTATTGATATCTAGATGTTAAGAAAATATATAAGAATAAAAATAATAATTTTAAAGATAAAATTTATATATTCAACATGTTAATTTATTTTTATTTTTTATTGAATAAAAAATTACCTTTAAAGCATACACAACGATGATGCTGTAATTGTTTGGTTAATAGAAAAATCAAATAAATCTAATTAAAAATTATAAAAAAAAATATACTTGGAGATAATTAATGTCAGCCACAAATTTTATAAACATTCTAGAAACATTTTTGATGTATTATAGGTTTATTATAGTTATATTGTGTATTGATATTTTCTTAAAAGTCAAGAACTGAATATTGTCCAAAGGGACAGTAATGATATTTAAATATTGATAATAATTTATTAAATGATATAAAATAAAAAAAATAAAAATATATTCCAATGTATTGGTATTATTTTTTAAATTTAATCCATGATTAATTTATTGTTTTTTTCATTTGATAGTAATTATATTAACCCTTATAGAATAAAAAATCCATGTTGTCATGATATGAGATAAAAGTTTTATCTTAGCGTTAGAGCCAACATATAAGGTTAATAATGTGGCATAAATTTTAAAGAATTAATTTTTTATATTATTTCAACCCATAAATATATTATCTTCTAAATAAATAACTATTTATCCATTTGGAAATGAATAATAATTTATATTAATTTAATATTTTTAGAGTTTCCAAAAGTTCCCCTCCCCTATATTATAAAAGGGAACCTCCATTATCACTCATTCAAACAAATTTTACCCATCCAGCTCAACCAAACCTGGAAAATTAATCCCTGAAACATAATTATCCATGTTCTATAGGTATTTTCCATCCCAAAATATATACTCTAGATCCCTTAAGAATAGATATAAAGGAATACCATCAAAGAAGATGTAATTGTTTTAACAACCCAATCACGTTCATTTATTATTCTTTTGAATAATCATGTGTTGTTTCTATACTAATGAAATAACTCTAGTATAATTTATATGCTAATATTTTATTATGATTATGGTAAAACCATATTTCACCTTTTATCAATCCTATGAAAAATGAATTCACAACATGTGTGTATGTATGACTTCGCATCTATAAACCATGGTGTAATTCTTTTCATCACCACATTATTTAGATAGGTATAAGGAAAAATATAATAGATATGAATATTAAATATTACATTATATTTATTCCTTAAAATTACTATATGATACTATTCCTTAACCATTACCTATTAAGGGAATGATATCGCCGCTCGTGTGTACGTACAACCAACCGTCTCCAAGAATTGATGTGATTTGTTTTCTATTTCAACCATTCCAGAATGGATATAGAAATTTATATAAAGAGTTAATATAATATGAATGAACTTAATATCGATCAAGATATTAAATAAATTATACCCTATGCCTAAGAAACTAGACATATATTACAAAACATGCATTGGAAAATGTGGTAGTTGACACCCAAAATAAGGGTAATAACGAAAAATTATTAAAAAATTGTTTTAAAAGGATAATAAATAATATCATAAATATGGGGATGGTTATGGTATAAATTAATATGATTTTAAAATGATTATATATGAGGTTAAATCAAATTTAATTTAAGGAACATATAAGGTAATGGTTTTTTTGTCTCACTTCTACTTATTTTAGATATATGCCTTATTCCACGCTTATTCATTGTGTGTGGTGAATATAATACCCTTTGATAAATAAAATAATTCATATGATTATTAAAATGATATTAAACGTTTTATTTAATGTTATTACTTAACGGGTATTATTATTAAAATGTTTTTCAATGGTATGAGACAGTTTGGAATGTTTTAAGATTAATTTCATTAATAATTTTTCAATGGTATCATTTATGAGTATGTTCATCTATGTCAACATGATTTTTCAAATCATGTACTTAATTAATTTTTATCTATTATTATAACATATACCATATCATATTTATATTTTATTGATCAGTTTGACTGAGGATGTACTACTTTGATACCATTTCTCCAATTACTCCAGATTGTGTGTGATTATCCCTACTTAATGAATGTTATATAAATATTGTATTAAAATATAAATAAAAATTAATATGTTTATTTTTTTAAAACATTCATATGAGGAATTTATTGGACTTATTATGTGATAGGTGGGGCTTTATATATCCCCTAAATGCATGACTAGTTCTCAAGAGACCGAAAAGTTTGGGTATTAGCAGAGACCATACACATTTCTATATGGTTTCTTGGCCAAATCCTTAATGGTATGTTTATGATTTCTATTACTATGAGTTAACATATAACAAGAGTATTTTTTTCATATTCCATTTTTTTGTTAGACTATTATAATACACATTTTAATGTTTCAATGTCCAGATATTATTTATATAGAATTATTTTATCAAATTTCATCCCTACCATATAATGCTCATGTTATTGATTAAATGGAATGTGTTTCAGAAAATAACCTTTCCATAATCTTTTATTCTTGATTATAATATATTCCTCTACATGTATACACTTTCTAAGCATTTGACCTCACCCATTTCTTATGTTTCATATTTCCTCCGGATTCGATGAAGTATATTATGAATTTAGTGTAGGGTTACACTAAGTGGAATAATGGTGTTCTCAACGAAAATAAATTTTTTATTTTATATTTAAAATGTAATTTGAGTTTCTAATATATATCTAGTTTACTAAGACAACACTACTATTATGATAATGTAATAATTTAACTACTAACTCATCGAAATTGAGATTTGTGCTCATTACAATGGCTATTAGAGTTGGTTTGGTAGAAACATTGGGAACTAGATTTATGAAATCATGGATTATAAAACATAACCCCAAGACATAATTTGAGGATAAGGCTAAGAATAGTTTATCGTCCTATAGATTTGGTAATAAAAATATATAACCTAGTTTAATCCTATAAATTCATAGATTGAAAAAATACTTATGGATTTAGACATTCTATAAATGATTCTTCTTAACTATATCACTATGATTAGTGTTTGTGACATTGTGATTTTGGTTTTGGTTAATGGTTAGAATATGAAAGGTTATAAAAGTAATTGTCATTGTACAGATGATAAAGTGGCTAAAAAAGTAAAATGAAAGGAATGCTGTTTTAAGGAATAAGATGATGAAGTTAAGCTACTGGTTTAATAATTATGTGGAATTATTAATGTAATTTTATTTGGATTCAAGAATTATTTATTCAATGGTTTTTGGGTTATAAGAATCATGAGAAATAAAATAAATGTAATGCAGTACTTCCTCTTTAAGAATTTGGAATCATGCATGTTTTTATTATGTTTTTTTGATGATCATGGTATTCATATTTGTGATATGTTAAAATATGAGCTACATTATGTGGTTTTGGGAATCTAATGTTAAGATTGATTTTGAAAATTTAGAGACCATTTTAGACTGTGAATTTGGTAAGATATATTTTGGATGATTCTAAAGGTTGGAATTGATTAATCTAAACATTGGATATTATTTATTATGGTTAATATATTATTTATCATATTGGATAACCTATTCAAACCATTATGTTTTTGATAATATATAATGATCAAAGGAATAATTTATGGATCTTTTGATAATGGGTTTTGAAGTATAAAATTATTCTTAAATATCCAACTATTGTCTAAACAAATGAAGTGGAAATAGATCAACGAGTAACTGAAAGATGAGATAATGACATGGAATTAAATCAATGGTCTTTAAACCGAAGATAATATTTATGGTTTTTTGATTGTTATCTTTTTCAATATCATGTTATCTATCACTATACATTAGAGTATGATTGTTAATTTTCTCTTCCATGTCCATTATTCTTACATGGAACTCTATTATATTTTTTCTAAGGTGACCCTCGTAGCTCCCTTTATTTTAATGTGGAATTTTAATTAATCATTTATAAAATATGGGATTTAAACAATGGTATTTGGAAAAGATAAACCCCAATTTTTTTAATCCCGAGTTAAAATTGAATGATTTTTTTTTCAAGGAGTGGGGATGTAACACTCCAAGATATTACAGTATGTGTATTTTTAAATTTAACTTTATTCGACCGCTTACGTTGCACACAACCCTGAGCAAAATTGAACCATGATATACAATTAATATTATTTTTTAAAATGGGAATTATGTCCCAGACGTTATATTCATGGTTATAAATTGGATTTACTAATTTATTATAAAATGGTGTCCATTTCTTTATAAATGAAGATAAATCCCTTTTTAAATTTAATGGAATGATTTTTCTAAAAAATACTATATAACACACAAATGTGTATTTCCCAACAATAAATTAAAAAAATAATTATTTTTGGAATATATTAATGAATTATATATATAATCTTCAATATAATTTTTAACAATCATCATATTTTTTTTCTAGACATGATATAAGAAAAATCAATTTTTTCATAGAAAATATATTTTTTTATAAAAAGACAGTTTTAAAGCCATTTTATAGAATAGTTTTTTTAAATATAGTTTTTAACACATTTATAAATTATATTTTAAAAAATAAAATTATTATTTTAATGTGGAAAATAAAAATTTACGTGTGTTTATTTTTTAATATTTTCTTATAATATTAATGTTTTTATGAATAGTGATAAAATATTTCATTTTAATTGAAAATATATTATTCATCTAAAAAATTTATAGTGATATATTATATTTTTATTTAGTATTAAATAATAATTATATAATTTTATATTAACTAATTAAATTTATGTTATTGGAATAAGTTTCACTTTGAATTTGAATATAAATGCATTTTAATTTTTTTTTAATGTCTTCACTTTAGAAACTCATTTTCTCGTTTCATTAATGTGATCAATGTTAAATTAATTTTATCCAATTATATGCATTAAATTTTGAAAAATGAATTCTGTATTTAAAATAAAAATCTTCCAATTTAGTAAATATTTCTCTTATATATTTGGACAATATGAATAGTAACATTAGTATTTTATTAATTATCAAAATTACGTGTAAATCAAGTAATTAGGTGTAAAAATAATACAATACGTATTATAAAATGACACTATAAATTTTAATAATTATATGTAATGTGTTATTGGTGAAAAATATCATCCTTGGGCCAATTTTTTAGCCACTTCCAGCTACATTGATGACATTAAGCTTTTTTTAGTATTTTATTCTACGGGATGTCATATATGTCATACTCTTGGTCTTAAGAAGTACTATATTTTTAATATTTGGTTTTTTAGAATATATATTCAACTATATATATTAAATTTAAATATAATATTTTTATTTTCATCATGGTAATTTATTTTTAATATTTAGGATGTAAATAATCACCTTTAGGGCTTACATAATGATGAGGCAATAATTGTTTAATTAAAATAAATATCAAATAAATTATATCAAATATAGTAAAATAAATTTAATTTGAGATAATTAATTCCATTAATGAATATTATAGATGTCCTAGATATATTAGGGATGTATTGGTGGTTTTTTTGCAATGTTATATTTTGTATTGATATTCTTTTAAAAGAAATGAAATGAATAGTGTCAAAAGTGACATTAATGATATTTTAAAATAAATATTATTTCATTAAATGATATAAAATTTATAAAAATAAAACAATCTTCCCAATTATTGGGATATGTTTTTAAATTTCATCCGTGTCCCATTTTTTGTTCGTTGGGAATTTTATTATAACTATATTAACCCTTAATGAGTAAAAAAGACGTGTTGTAACAAATAGATTAAAAAGGTTTAATTAAGGGTTAATGCCAAAGGGTTAGGATTAAAATGAAACATAAATATGTATAAAAAGTATTTTTTGAGATTATTTAGACCCATAATCATCCAATCTTATAAATAACTCACTTTGGATCTATTTTTAATTGAAAATTAATTTATATTAATTTCATATTTTGAGACTTTCTGAAATTTCCTCTCCTCGCAATTATAAAATGGAATCTAATACCTCGCATATTAACAAAACATTGAGCCTTTTATAATAAACAAAAAATTACCATTTATCCCAAAAGTATCCTTATCCATGTTCTTCATGTCCTGGTATTCCAAAGTACTATCTCTAGATTCCTTAAGAAGAGATCTAAATGTAGTCCTTCCAAGATGTGGTAATTGTGTAACCCAGTCACTTATGTTCATTTAATCTTATACAACATATTCATATATTGTTTCCACAAGAATGTAATAAACCCAATATCATTTATATATTTTGATGTTATTATGATAATGGGGCAACCATATTACACCTTTTATCTGTCCTATAAAAAATAAACGCATTGTGCGTGCGTACATATAACTTACCGTCTCCACACCATGATGTAATATTTTTCATAACCAAATTATTTTGATGTGTATAATGATGAATATAATGAATATAAATACATTATATTAAAAAATATTTATTTTTAAAAATTAATATTCCTACTAATTCCTTACCATATCACTATTAAGGTAATGATACTATCAGTCATGCGTAAGTACGAGTTACCGTCTCCATGAAATGATGTGACTCATTATCCTTGTTTACCATTAAATAATGAATATAAAAATTTATATAATGAGGAAATAAAATATATATTAAATTAATATCATTAATGAGATGAAATAATTATATCTTATGAATAAGAATGATGATTTATAAGGCAAAACATTACTAGAAAAATTAGGCAGTTAACACCCAATGCAGGGGTAATAATAAAACATTATTAACCAAATGATATAATTTTATCATATATGATATCATAAATATGTATATGTTTATAGTAAAAATTAGTAACATTATTTAAACCACTATATAGTATGTTAAATCATGTTTAACTAAATAAATGTGTAGCGTAAGGTTTTTCACATTTCACATTTACTTCTATGAGATATATGCTTTTTTCGGCATTTATTCCTTATCTGTGTTGTATGTACTTCCCTATGATATATAATATAATTAATTTAATTATTATCAAGATATTAAAAGATTCATTTATTTTTATTCCATCATGGGAATTATGATTAATTTTTTTAAAAATCCATTGTTAAATATTTTACTTAATTTATATTTAAATATTTGGATACCATATACCATATTATATTAAATTATTATTTATTAGTTTGAATTGGAATATACTAATTTGATACCACACACCATATTACACTGCATTATTTGTGATTATATATACTTAATGAATGTTATTTACATTTTTTATTAAAATTTCAATAAAAACGTACATGTTTATTATGTTTGGACATTTATATATGAGGAATGTAGTGGTTTTAGTAAGTGACATCTGGGTCCCTATATTTTTTCTCGATGCATCAGTAGGTCTCAAGAGGAAACAAAGTTTGGGTATTGGCTGAGGCCCTACCTATTTATACATGTTTTATTTGTCAAAGAAATGATGAAATGATTATGATGTACAACATTATGGATTCCATTATTACAATATTACTTCTTGATATTACATGTAATTATTCGACTAGAATAATATCCATAGTTATGTTTCATTATCATGTGATTATTTAAACAGAATTATTTTTTCATATTTCATTCCTTCAATATTATGCATGAGTTTGTGATTAAATTGAATTTGTTTAAATTTATAAAATTTCCATAATAATTTATTATTGTGAATAATTGATTTCTATGTATGTATACCCTTACTGAGCATCTGATCTCACCCCTTTGTTCTGTTTCATCATTCCCTAGGATTACATGAAGTATATGATAACTAATTTGTAGAGTTACGCTAATTAAAATACTAGTGTTCTCAATGAAAATTCTTTTTTTAATTTTATACTAAAATTTTAATTTTAGTTTCAAATATGTAACTAGTTTACCAAGAATACTAAACTATTCAATATTTTGGGATGTGATACCTTATTTTTTATTCCAACGTATTAATGTAACTACTGACTCTGGGAAATTGGGGATAAGGTCATTACACCAACATTCCAGTGGTTAGCTGATAACTATGATATGAAATTGTATTATTTTAATTATATTTTACATTTCTTTAAAACTATGTCTTTTATTTAATGAATGAAAAAATCATTGTTTTGTGTAATACATGCTACTGAAGAGATTTAATTCATTTGAAGTAAATATTTTTCAAAAATATTTTGGTGTTACATTCAAACCCCTTAAACAATTTTCACCCTAAAAATTGATCATTATGATTAAATAAATAAGGATACTTAAAGCTCAATAAATCCTTATGTTCTCATATATATTCTTCACGATGGTGGGTTTTCCACAAAACATTAACTACATGACTGGTATTCATTCATAGAAAATTATCTATATAATCAATAATCACAATCGAGTTTTCCCTATAATAAATATCATATTTTATCTGTATGAACTCTAATTTTAGTATATGTGATGGATTAGTTATATACATCCATATGAGACATACATAGACGACATCAGGGACATGAGAGAGGTTTGGTGAAATCACTATCCAAGAGTTTACCATCCCGATATGGTAATGAATTTGAATGTGACCAATAAACATAAGGTTTTGGTTTACATTATATCATAATCATAATTTTATCCTTTTTTTGTGCTTTGATCAATTCCACAACAACTCTTAGTCTTGAAAATTAAGATGATTTTTTATTCCAGAAGAACTAATAGATCAAAATATTCCAATTCAAATGATAATTTATTCCTTATATCTCTATATTTAATCAGATCAAAATGGTTAGAATAAGTTAGCTAGGATAGATAGATATTCTTATGGTGAAATAATATATTAATCCATAAAATCTCATCAAAAGTTCACCAGAAACCATTCCATAAATTTTTAACCTTTTGACCCTTCCAAAAATAAATAGTTATAGAGATGGTCACTAAATTTTTAAAACTAAACATAGGATTAATCCCCCAAATATCATAACATATATCATAAATTTCACATACCAAATTTGATAATACCTTAGTCATATATTTTATTGAATCATAATAATAAGCATAATTACCATTAAACCAAAATGAAAACATACATACTACATAAATCCTTGAATTATACAATATGTCGTTGAATGTATTCCATAAATACCATAATGTTTAAAAATCCACCCATGATAATAGAAAAAAAACTTTTTTCAAAAATTATTACTCATATTTGGGGTCATCAATACTATCCAGTTTACTTTATCCATATCAATAATCACATAAACCTAAATTGAAATCATTTTTAAACCCCAAGAAAAAATTAAGTGTTATATTCCCTTAATCAATTGTATTACAAATAATATTAACATTACATTAAATAACTTCTAGTTCCTCAGTACCATTCCACATATTCATTCAAGTATCTATTAAAAAACATCTAAGAGACAATGCTTATATATTTCTGGATTCATATAACATAATTCTGAAAATCCCACACAATAAAAATTCAATTATTCCACTTCATTCTTAAACCATTAAATATGATTTTTCATCTTATTCTTCAATAACTCTTTCATTTCATATGTCATTAATGGTCTCATCCTAATTAGAATTATAACCATTAATTGTACCACCATACTGATTCTATTAACAAATATTCCCTTTAGTATATTGATTTATATAGTTCCGAATCATTCCATATTAGTAACACTCATCCATTGGTGATTCCATAGGGAACCATTATTTTCATCTATTTTGATAATTATAATTATAATTTTTATTTAGTAATCACTTACTCTATGACCAAGTTATCCATACATGAAATAACTTCTCATTCCTTTGAGACATTCCATGGAATGCTTCTTCCAATATACTCAAAATATATAAAACTAAAACATAATTCTTTTATGGTCTCCACCACATGAAATCTAATTAAACTCTATAAATATCTTCTTTAGATAGTCTAAGAGTAGTTTAAGGTTCTAGTTGTTTATCATATATCATGATAAATGATTAGGGATAACAACAATATCCTTCACTTAAGTTATTATATCATTTATGATTTCATCCACACATTTTCTATAACAATTAATGTTTATCAAACTCCTTTTCATTCCCACCATGGACTAACACCGAAAATAATAGTGTGAGTAACAATATATATTGTTAGAAACCCCATAATCATAAAAAATAATTTATATATTGTCTAAATCAGGACACCCAATTTTCATTCAATGACATCTTACGCATAGAAAAGAATATTTTTGGTTACTATTTAAATCTATTTTAATAGTTCACACTGAGTTTTGGAATTTCAAAAACATATAGCCCATGAGTTCCAAACCAGCTTTATAACAAGGCCCATTTACCTATACCATGTGATGATTTAGTCAAGCTGAATACACCCTTCGTTGAGTTATTACATCTCAGTACCTCTGGGCTGAACCCCCATACATTTGAAGTATCTAGATAGGGATGCAGTTTGTTGGAAACCACCTACTATATCCTTTTCCAAAATTATAATATATTTTTAAATAATTTTTCTCCTCCTTGACATATCATTAAGAATATTACAAATGTTTCCTCACAATAGTTTCAAATTTTAAGTAATCCGTTCTTTTATAACGATTGAAATGACCAAAACATCTCATAAATAAATATTCCATATTAATTGATGAATATTTTTTTAAAAACATAATGATACACATGAGAATAATATTGGAATAGATCCATTGGAAACTAGTACACATGAAAAACAAGTTTTTAAGTTAGCAACATCATCACAAACTACATTCTTTGAAACTATAACCCTTCATAAACCTATAATACATAATTATTTTCATTATAACCTATGGGAAATAAATATAATAAATGGTGAGATAAAATGATCAGTAAGGGTAAAAAAGGGAGATATCAACATATCATGTGTATAAGAGTTTTATAACATGAAAATTAAATTTTCAAAGTATACCTTGTATATAATATATCTGAAACTTGACACATGGAATTAATATTGTAACTTCACAAGACACGAATCATCTTAGAATCAATGAACACAAACCATGAGTTCATAACATTATAATAAGGTATAGATTTATGGAGTATAAAAAATTATAGGAAATGATTTCCTTAGTATTCAAGGATCTATAAAATACTATCATCTTGGATAGGTTCACTCCCAAAACCATTATAGCAGTTAAGGTTAACTCCAATGATAGTTAGAGTTAAATAGGTCCCTTATCGGACTAAGTTAAATTCTGTTTACTATCCTATTAATATCATGAGATGTAAATTATTACAAAATTAATTAGATTTAGATATAGTTCCCTCCTTTCTCATAATGAAAATCATACATATGTATGACAAAAGATCATAAAACATTCTTTGTATCTAAATTGATGAATTAAAATGGGTTTCAAAAAAATTTATGATATCATAACCAATAAAAAAGAAATTTGTTTCATAATCATTTCATCATTTTATTGAAGAATAAACTATGGAAAAAGAATAATGTTTAATAATAATTTTATAATCTTATAACCCATTGAAGACATACATTCATTATAAATATCTTTTAATCATTAAAATAAAACATTCTCAGAATTATTAAGAATGGTATCCTTGGATCATATCACATTTAAAGAATAAGTAACATCAATGATGTGATCTTAGATAAGAAATGATTTTTAAATACCACTTAACCATTACATGATGAAAATCTAATGTCCAATTTAAAAAACACTTTTCAAAGCATAAATCATTTTCAAAATACGTTTCATTTAAAATATTTGTTGAATCTTTTAAATAATTGTCTAAAAATATTATAAATCTTTTATTGAGTTAAATAACTTTTACATTTTTGAAAGAACTTCTCTAAAACTGAAAATTAATAAAATATTTTATAAATCCCTTTCATTAAAAATAAACATTGAATCACATAATGGATACATCAAAACAACTAATTGGTCATGATGGTGTAAAATAATGTTCATATTGTACATGTTGAAACAACGATTTCTTTCATAGTTTTTGGGAAAATCCCAAAGTACATCAATTTTTTTAAAAAAAATGAATATTCCATTTATGATTTACAAGAATTAAAAAATATGATTAAATTTACTTAATAAATATTTTTTTAATTTTAATAAAATTTCAAAAAAAATTATAAAAATGATTTTGGATTAAAAATATTTTTAAATGAAAGAGAGAGATAACGATATTTTTTCTTAAAAACATTTTGTTTATCTCATGAGATTATAAATAGAGGTAATTGAAGTTAAAGTGTTATTATAATGTCATAACCATATTATTAATAAATTTTTTGAGTTTCATGAGAGATAGATCATAATATTTCATTATCAAAATCATAATCATAAAAAATCCAGATAAACAATGAGATTGTTTTGTAAAACCCTTACAACATTGGTAACATTAAATAATAGGATCAGTGATAGTATAAAATTAAATGAAACATTTAATTTACTGATAAAAAATAAATTCATGATAACACTTGTCAAATAGACTATATATACACCTCATAAATGAATTTAAGAGCATAACATAACATATGCCCCAAAGAAACAAAATTGAGCGAAAAATCCCTATTGTAATTTGTAATATTTTGAATCATAATCCCACATAAATAATAAATTCTAATAAAACATTAAATTTAAATAAAATAAATACATACATGATATAATTTTTCAAATGGGAAGTATATACACCACAAAAAAAAGACAAGTGGTGATTATTCCTATGTCTCCCTAAAATGAAAGAGACTAAAAATACCTTACATTAAGTGTCAAATTATTTCATATATATTAAAAAATACAATATAAAAAATAACTTTATTAAATATATATTATAAAATAATAATTATATATATCATAACATATATGACTTTTTTATTTCCTTTGGTTATATGTTTGTTAACAATTCTCAGTCAAAATCATTTTTTGGATAATAACCACTTTTTTCTTCAATTATGATTTGATTTCTTATTTTTGGTACTCTTATATTGATAATGATTCTATCACCTATATTATGTTTAAAATGATATAAATATCTTATTTATTCAGTATATATGTAATAAGGGTAAACCGCAAAAGTAATTGTTCATGGAGATGGTAGGTTGTATGAAAGCATGAACATAGTTTCCATTTTCTCACTGGATTGAAAGATTGAAAGGTAAATAATATATTACAATTAAAAATAATATTTAATTAATAAATACAGATATATAACTATATTTTTTATTTCATCATATCCTTATTATATTTCATGTAAATCATAATTTAATAAAAAATTATATTGCTTCATGAGGCGGTAGTCCGCCAAACACACGAGCGACATTATCATGTTACCAGATAAAATAAATTATGAAGGATTGGGTGATACAATAATTTTTTAAGTATAAATATGTTACCAATATCATATATATTTATTTTATCTATCCTTATTACCATCCATGTAAATAATAAATGAAAAAATTCACATTGGTTCGTGAGGTGGTAGTCTGCCATATGCACGAGTTATGTTATTATTTTCCAATGGGTTTATTGGTAAGTGGTTTAATGTTGTATTATAATTATAAAGGTATAATAATTTAATATAATAATTTAATATATAAACATTAAATACATCATTTTATCCTTAAATTATTGGTGGTTATGGAAAATAATTAATGTTAGTTTGTGAGGTATTAATCAACCATACTCGCGAATGATGATTTCGTATCTCATTTGATGGAAGAGTTGATGGATTTAGGTTATTAAAATAACATAATAAAATCTCATTATTTTATATATACTAATGTTTTAATTTTAGAAATTTTTTAAAATATTAAAGGTGTTTAAAGAAGAAATAAACTAAACATAAATGGTTATGGATTTTACCAGTTCTTCAGAGAGCCTCTTTAGGTTCACAATTATATAATTCTTAGGAGGGATTCCAAACCAAAATATGGCCTATAGGATGAGGGTAGTCAATTAAAGAAGTTTTTATTTTAAAAAATGGCTGAAATAAAGGGTTTTAGTGGTTCTAGGATAGAATATATGTAGTGTAATGTTATGTGTGAGGTGAGTGACATAGTTGTACTTTTTGGAAATAAAATTTTGTGACATTATATTTTTTCAAGGAAAAATTCTCAAAAAATATCCATAATAGGACCTCATATATGGTGGGGTCATAATATGTATATAAAATGGGGTTTGGACATGTTTATTATAAGGCCCCAGCCTTTACCCATACTTAATATTGAATTAAATGAATAATTCACATTGAGGATCTTTTCAGGTTTAGTGTTTTAGAGAATTATAACATAACTATTAAATCTCAAAAGATCACAAAGTAGACACTTCTACTAAGTTTCCATGAAATAAAAAAACTCTTAAAAAGAAACATGTCTAGTTCCATGTTTTAGATAGCATGACATTCCCTTGGTCCCATCCTTGACCCTATTCCACATTAAGTCCTGTGAAAAACAATTAAAAAAATTTTGGGTGAGCATAAAAAGCTCAGTAAAGGATACACAAAGAATGAAAACTGTTAGTTTTTCAAAACAACAAGTAAAACATGTATACTTTATCAAAGTAATACTTTTCACCTTTTCGAAGTAGTAAAAACTCTTCACTGAAAAAAGTTCTTTCCTTACCCTTATGTAACCAAAAGATTACCATAAAACCCATGTAAAGATCACATAACATATAAAGGCAACTTGTGACATAAACATACTTAAGTGGAATAACCATAAGGTCGACTTCCACACATATCACTTAATGGAATAGCCATTTGGCCAACTTCCATACATACTTAATGGAATAGCCATACGGCCGACTTCCATACCCAATGCATTGGAGGTTATAATGTAACCACCCGTCCTGGTATTCACGGGACCACTAGTCATATGGTTTATCATGTAACCACCGGTAAAATGTCAAAGTACCATTATAAAATTATAACACATAAATCCAACATAAAGGAATGATAACATTTCCAAATTTCAATCACAATATATCATTTAAATATATTGAAATTATAGAATCCTTTATCAAAACCATTTTCAATACCAAAATACATAAATGAGTATATGGTATTTATTTTATTTTAAAAACATTACGGCTTGTTGAGGAATCCAAAGATCAAATAATACTCATGGCGGCAGAAAAGGTCGTTGTCACCACGTACGTTAAAAGAAACATTCCTTTTTTTTGTACAGTAAAACGTTTCATAGAAAAAGATTCATTTTGTATAAAAGTCAAAGTCAAAGGGGTTTATACACCATATAAAATAAAGTTGTGTATAAAAAGAAATATGCCTCAATGAAAGGAGATTGAGACGAAGTCCCTTACAAAGACGGTATCCTTGGATTAAAAATAAATCAATTACATAATTATGTGTGACAAACTAATAAACCAAATATAAGTGGATATTAAGTTTAAAACAATCAGATGTTATTCACACATATTCATAGAACGACATATTCAAAGAGTACAAGTTTATCCCAAAGAATCAAAATTGGGTTAAGAAGTTCCTTTGCAAAAATTCGACAGCCTAACGGCGTCACTTCAAAATTCAGAAAATTAGTTGATGATAGATAAAAAGGGTATCTCATCACTTGGGCATAAAATTTACATCAATAAGGATATATAAGAACATATCCCAACATATGAAGATGTAATTTAATATATATAACAAAATAAGTCTTTTTAAAAAGAGGAGGGTGAAAGGTTCCCTTACCGACTTGGGTAACTTTTGAACCGTACACCCCATTGAAGAAGGGTCATACAATGAATATGAAATACCCATAAATGAAATTATATTACACAAGGTGTATAATAATGGGATGTACATACACCACTCAAAGGAAATTGTTGCCCAAGTAGCATAAATGTCATGGGAATAAAAGTGAGAGGAAAAATCCCTTATGAAAACTCGGCAGCCTAACGTCGCCACTTAAAACATCCAAAAATGGAATGATGAGATCAAATAGGGTATATAATCATATTAACATAAATTTTACAGAAATATTAATATAGAATAACATCTCCCAACATAACAAAGTGGAGCTTAAAAGAAGTGTCATAATGGAGAGTACTTAAAAACAAAGAGAGAGGTTAGATCTCTTACGAAAATTTGACAGCCTAACGACGCCACTCAAAACTTCCAAAATGGATTGATGAGAGAGAATATAGTCACTCATCATATGAACATAAAAATTACAGTAATATTAATATAAAATAACATCCCAATCACAAGAAAGATGAGCTTAAAAGGAATGACATAAAAGAGTGTACTTAAAAAGAAAGAGAGGAGTAGGATCCCTTACCTCGTGTCCGACATGACTCGATCATTCTTTAATCTCCTGAATATTAAAATTTGGTCAATTTATAATTTCATAAGGAACTCATTTAAAAATTATTATTCAGTTCATATCACATATTATAATGTTATAATAATTGGTTAATAAAGTGAGTTAATATCAGGTGTTTTTGTCGATGTTCAGTACATGAGTAAAAATTGAACTTGTTGGAAAAGAATTTTCCATGTAGTTATAGGTACATCATCTCCAGAATAGAATTGATGTTTTAAATATCATATATATCCAGTATATATTCATTTTATACTATTCCAGAGCATTTGGAGATAAAAAATTAAAATCACCGTTCATGGAGACGGTAGGTCGTACGTACGCATGAACGCTACTTACATTTTTTGTCATATTAATGGAATTAAAACAAAATGAGAGAGATATATATAATAATTACAGAATAATATCCATAATTTAGATGTAATATATTACATATATATCAATTATATATATGTACTTACGATAGTACATAACATTTGCAGATAAGAAATGAAATGCACCGTTCATGGAGACGGTAAGCCGTACGAACGCATGAACACTACTTTCATTTCTATCTCATACTTTAATGGAAATAAAATAATAATTATATAAAGGTATATTTTATTTCCAGTATAACACCATATATAATAAATTTAAATCCATCCTTTATACATCCCCCATATGGCATTAACGAATCAAATAACTTTGAGGGGGCGGTACTCCGCACTTCCTAAAATGAAGATATCATGTTTACCCATAATGGAAACCATAAAGGTATGCCATAAATGAAAAATACATAATCTTAAGTAAAACCTAAACATATTATATATCTTATATAAATATAGTGACATCTTAATGGCCACCTTTGAAGGTGAAATATGAGTGTTGAACAATCATCGTTTCGTGAGGCAGAAATTCACCATCCACAGAAACAGTATGTTCTTTAACCATTAGATGGAGGTGTGTGTAAGTGTAGCTCGATTCATTCCTATAAAAACATCCTATTATATTGAAGATACTGGATTTTTTACAAAATAAAGGAATAAAAAGATTTTAGGGGGCTGGAGAAGCAAAATAAAACAAAAGGACTCAAATGAAGACATTACCTTAAAATCGGGTAACTCCCTTTGATTTGAGCTCAAAGTCATCATTGGGTAGACTTCTACCCAAAGTGAGGCTTCAAGGAGTAAGAGAGGGATGTGGAGAGACAAAATGGGCAGGGGTTGACCGAGCCAAAGGCTTTGGAAGAGTGGGTATGGTGGTAGAGGTGGGGGCCTTTTATAAGTGGAGAGAGTGGCACTCTTGGAAAGTAAGGAAATGTTACTTTATTTTAGAATGATTTTCAGATTTTAATGGTCCCACATTGATGTGTTTCGAGGATACGGTGATAAGGGTTCTAAATCCTCCCATCCAATAGTTTTTGGACATGTGTAGGTCTTATATTTTACATTATCTTTCAATTTTATTTAAATCGTTAAATAATTAGGTTATTGCTGCATCATCATGATGTCATAAATAATTTAATTTATTTAATGTCTAAAAATTATTAAAAAAATACTATGATGTAGGAAATATTTTTATATTTCCAATGAATAATTTTAGTCAAAAATCGGACTTGTATTACCACATGTAAAAGTTATTTTAGTAAAATAACTCATGTTTGTGACATTTTAATTTTAACATTAAATAAAAAGGTATTAATGTCATTTTCCAACCAATGTGGCTCCATGGGGTCCCCAAGTTGACCCATGGATTTTCATGGTCGGACATGAGACATCCAATAAGGTTAGGACATGGGTAAATTTCATTTCATATTATTAAGACATTATTTTTATCTTAAACTACACTAATTACCTCAAATCGCGATTAAAAACCTAAAAGTTACTATTCACCAAAAAATTATTTTAATCTCATTGAACCATATTTTACTTATTAATGACAACCATGTATGTAGGATTTTTTAAAATCAAATCATAGAAGTGGCAATGTTTCATTTAAATGAAAAATCAATTTCTTTAACTACCACTTAGTGGTTTCACTATTCATCAAAAATTGAAGTTTTTCAGAAAAAAACCAAAAAATCACCCTATGATATATTTGATATTCCAAACTCAAAAATGATATCTATTTTACATAATTCAAAACATATAATTTTCATTAATTAATTTAATAATTAATTACCGCTATCAAAACAAATATCCTGTTTTTAAGAAACAATATCTATTAAAAGATTGACACTAGTTTAAGTCCAATATCAAAGTGAAATTAATTCCAATGACCACTATTGGATTAAATGGTAAAAATGAATTCTAATTTCACTTTAAAATAAATTAAAAAGATAATCTAATCATATAAATAAATTATATTAAAAAGAGGTTTTGAATTAAAATACAACATTTTTCACTATTCATTAAAAAAATGAACAGTTTCGGAAAAATACAAAAAATTTACACAAAGTAAATTTTGATGTCCCGATTCAAAAGAGGAATTTCATTTTGTCCAATATAACACATAAAATTTATAAAAGTTGATTTAAAATAGGTTCGCCATCAAAAGTCGGTTAATAGACCCTTTAAAGAATATTAGAATGTTTACGCTTTAAATTGGATTAATTCGCATTTTTAATCCTCTAACATTTATTGTAAAGAGTAAAAATATTTGACAAACATATATAATCATTTTATAGTTAGTTCTGTTCATTCCTGCCATTACAACGGCTAGGCGTTAACTACCATTTAAAATAATTTTATTTTATTATTAGAGTGCAATGTAAGATTTCAAAGGAACTCGTTGTTGCGTATTGGGTAAGCCATCGAGGATAGCGTTACCATAATATTAATATTAAAATTTTATTCAAAAATAGGGATAAATATAAAAATGTCATATTCTTTATTTACCTGGGGTGTTACATCCTTCTCCCTTTTTGGGAATTGCGTCCTCGCAATTTTAAAATTGGGCTCAGAAACATCATTGAAAGTCCCACATCGGAACAAGAGTCGGTAAAACAATCACTTTAAAATAAAGAAAGAGAAGTACAGAGGTCACCCGAGTTAACCCATACTAGGATTCCAAGTATGAAAATATGGACATGGAGGAAAACACAAAGGGTCATGTTCTGATGGAGAGTGATAGTAAACATGTTTTGGAGAAAGTTAACCACAAGAAAATCACAAATTTGTGATGAGTTAAATGGTATTAGATTGCCTAGTAGGAAAGTTTAATAGAAAACATTTTTTCATTAAGTTAGTTTTCATTGAGGAATTTATTTTTGATCATAACTAAATTATCATGAAACATACTTACTTGTCATGTAGACTTTCAAATTTTACTAGATTCCTTAATCAAACTCATATTTTCTCCAAAAGATGAGTATTTAGGAAGACTTGTTCTCATTAACAGTACTATAGTAAATTTCTAGAGAATCACCTAATCCACAAAAGAGAACTATATATTTCCCTTGTCTTTAGACTCTAACCAAAGCCAAAACCAAAAAGGTTAGTACACGATCAGATAATCCAGAAAAGGATAACCCTTTATAAAAAGAAAATCTATTCTTAATCTCCAAAATTTGTCCAACAAAACCCAAAGTTCAACGAGGACCATTCGATAAACAAATTGTCCTTAAAATACATCAAAGGGAACCAAACAAAAATTGAAACTCAAATATTTTAAGGATTTAGTCGCATAGTCTTCCAAGGTACAAATTAACACATATCTCCAAATAACATCAGTTACTCTTAAAGTCATGTATTGAATAGTAATTAACCAAATCACATATCCTCCATGATAGGGTAATAAATTAATATAGATAACCCAAAATCAGATTACTCTTAATTCATAAAATCATCTAACTAAAAAGAATCAGTCAAACTAACTAGGGACTTCACGTAGTCCAGTGCTAGGTGATAAATAAATGTCGCACTTTGGTTGTGGGTTCGATTCCCATAGCTTTGTCCGACGTGACGGGTTTTCATACAGTCTGCGTGGTGTCCCTTTTCCAAAAATATATAATTCTTTAAACATTCCCCAACAACAAGATAAAATCTTCAAAAATAATGATAACATATTTTATCATCAAGATTATCTCATGCCTTTCATTTCCCATCATATCATAGAGTAACCCATAATTAACTAAAAATTAAGGATCAAATAAACCGTAATGGTTACCTTTATAAATATTACCTGAACATCCACATCGATTGGTCATCTCTTACATGATGCATTACAGAACATACCAAGGTTCAAGTGGATGATCATGACCCCTTGATAGTTGGTTTAGAACAACCATGAGTTTCCTCCTTGAATACCTCATTTCATCGAGTCTCTTAATCAGAGAACCACCACAGTTTCCTTCAAACCTATTGTCATTTTAGTGCTTGCTAGATCCATCCATTCACTAAAAACAGAAATTTCATGTGAGTATATCAACAAAACCATCATGTACTAATGAAGAAGATAAACACTAAGATATACTTACTCATTCACTTTATCTAAAACTAGGACTCTTTCTAAAATCCTTATCATTATGGAAATGTCACTTATGCTTAGAGAATACCCTAACCTCTAAAGTTATCTAAACCGACCATCGATACCAACTATAAGGCCCTGACCTTAAACCTTACTTAATATTGAATTAAATGAATAATTTACAATGAGGTTCTTTTCAGGTTTAGAGTTTTAGATATTTAGAACATAACTATTACATCTCAAAAGATTACAAAGTAGACACTTCTACTAAGTTTCCATAAAATAAAATAACTCTTAAAAAGAAACATATCTAGTTCCATGTTTTAGATAACATGACATTCCCTTGATCCCATAGTTGACCTTATTCCACATTATGTCCTGTGAAAAACAATTCAAAAAAACTTGGGGTGAGCATAAAAAGCTCAGTAAGGGATGCACAAAGAATGAAATCTGTTAGTTTTTCAAAACAAAAAGTAAACCATGTATACTTTATCAAAGTAATGATTTTCACCATTTCAAATTAGTAAAAACTCATCACGGAAAAAAGGTCATTACATACCCTTCTGTAACCAAAAGATTACCATAAAACCCATGTAAAGATCACATAACATATAAAGGTAACTTGGGACATAAACATACGTAAGTGGAATATCCATAAGGTCGACTTCAACACATATCACTTAATGGAATAGCCATTCGGCCAACTTCCATACATTCATAATGGAATAGCCATATGGCCAACTTTCATACCCAATGCATTGGAGGTTATAACGTAACCACCCATCCTAGTATTCATGGCACCACCCGTCATATGGTTTGTCACGTAACCACCCGTAAAATGTCCAAGTACCATTATAAAATTATAACACAAAAAACCAACATAAAGGAATGACAACATTTCCACATTTCAATCACAATATATAATTTTAATATATTGACATAATATAATCTTTTATCAAAACCATTTTCAATACCAAAGTACATAAAAGAGTATATGGTATTTATTTTATTTTAAAAACATTACGGCTTGTTGGGGAAGCCAAAGATCAAATAATACTCGTGGGGGCGGAAAAGGACATTGTCACTGCGTACATTAAAAGAAACATTCCTTTTTTTCGTTTAGTAAAACAATTCGTAGAAAAAGATTACTTTTGTATAAAAGTAAAAGTAAAAGGGGTTTATACACCATATAAAATAATTTTGTGTATATAATTAAATATGCCTCAATGAAAGGAGATTGAGACGAAGTCCCTTACAAAGACAGTATCCTTGGATTAAGTATAAATAAATTACATAATTACGTGTGAAAAACGAATACACAAAATATAAGTGGATATTTAGTGAAAAAAAATCAGATGTTATTCACACATATTCATAGAACGACATATTCAAAGAGTACAAGTTTATCCCAAAGAATCAAAATTGGGTTAAGAAGTTCCCTTGAAAAAATTTGACAGCGTAACGGCGTCACTTCAAAATTAAAAAAATGAGTTGATGGTAGATAAAAAGGGTATCTCATCATTTGGAAATAAAATTTACTTCAATAAGTATATATAAGAACATATACCAACATAAGAAGATGTAATTTAAAAGACATAACAAAATAAGTCTTTTTAAAAAGAGGAGGGTGAAAGGTTCCCTTACCAACTTGGGTAACTTTCGAAACGTACACCCCATTGAAGAAGGGTCATACAATGAATATGTAAATATCCATAAATGAAATTATATTACACAAGGAGTATAATAATTTTATGTACATACACCACTCAAAGGAAATGGTGGCACATGTAGCATAAATGTCACAGGAATAAAAGTGAGATGAAAAATCCCTTATGAAAACTCGGCAGCCTAACGACACCACTTAAAACATCCAAAAATGGATTGATGAGATCAAATAGGGTCTATAATCATATTAACATAAAGCTTACAGAATGAGGAATACAAAATAACATCCCCCAACATAACAATGAGGAGCTTAGAAAAAGTGACATAAAGGTGAGTACTAAAAAATAAAGAGAGAGGTTAGATCTCTAATGAAAATTCGGCAGCCTAACGATGCCACTCAAAACTTCCAAAATGGATTTATGAGATAGAATAGGGTCTCTCGTCATATGAACATAATAAATTACAGTAATAGTAATATAAAAGAACATCCCAATCACAAGAATTATGGGCTTAAAAGGAATTACATAAAAGAGTGTACTTAAAAAGAAAGAGAGGAGTAGGATCCCTTACCTCGTGTCCGACATGACTCGATCATTGTTTAATCTCATGAATAATAAAATTTGGTCAATTAATAATATCTTAAAGACCTCCTTTAAATATTATTATTCAGTTCATATTACATATTATAATGTTATAATAATTGGTTAATAAAGTGAGTTCATATCAGACATTTTTGTTGATGTTTAGTACATGAGTAAAAAATGAACTTGTTGGAAATGAATTTTCCATGTATTTATTGGTACATCATCTCCAGAATATCATTTATGTTTTAAATATCATATATATCCAGTATATATTCATTTTATACTATTCCATAGAATTTGGAGATAAAAAAATTAAAAGCACCGTTCATGGAGACGGTAGGCCGTACGTACGCATGAACGATGCTTCCATTTTTTGTCATATTAATGGAATTAAAACAATATGAGAGATATATATATTATAATTCAATAATTATATCCATCATTTAGATGTAATATATTACATATATATCCATTATATATATGTACTTATGATAGTACATAACATTTGGAGATAAGAAATGAAATGCACCATTCTTGGAGACGGTAAGCCGTACGAACGCATGAACGCTACTTTCATTTCTATCTCATACTTTAATGGAATGAAAATAATAATGACATAAAGGTATATTATAATTCAAGTATAACATCATATATAATAACTTTTAATCCATCCTTTATACGTCCCACATATGGCATTAATGAATCAAATCACTTTGAGGGGGCGGTAGTCCGCACTTCTTAAAATAAAGATATCGTGTTTACCCATAATGGAAACCACAAAGGTATGACATAAATGAAAAATACATAAGCTTAAGTAAAATATAAACATATTATATATCATATATAAATATAGTTTCATCTTAATGTACACATTTAAAGGTTCTATATGAGTGTTGAACAATCATCGTTTCATGAGGCAGAAATTCACCATCCCGAGAAATAGTATGTTCTTTAACCAGTAGATGGAGGTGTGTGTAAGTGTTGCTCTAATAATT
Source organism: Viscum album (assembly GCA_963277665.1). NCBI lineage: Eukaryota > Viridiplantae > Streptophyta > Magnoliopsida > Santalales > Viscaceae > Viscum > Viscum album. The sequence goes on along the minus strand of OY728166.1, from coordinate 72,524,374 downwards.
CCTATAAAAACCGCTTAGTATATTGAATATACTGTATTTGTTACAAATGAAAGGAATAAAAAGTTTTTAGGGGGTTGGAGAAGCAAAATAATACAAAAGGACTCAAGTGAAGACATTACCTTAAAATCGGGTAACTCCCTTTGGTTTGAGCTCAAAGGATTCCTTGAGAAGACTTATTCCCAAAGTGAGACTTCAAGGAGTAAGGTAGGGATGTGGAGAGACAAAATGGGCAGGTGTTGGCTGATCCAAATGCTTTGGAAGTGTGGGTAAGGTGGTAGAGGTGGGGGCCTTTCATAAGAGGAGAGGAGGGGCACTCTTGGAAAGTAAGGAAATGTTACTTTATTTTAGAATGAGTTTCGAATTTTAATGGTACCACGTTGATTTGTTTCGAGGATAAGGTGATAAGGGTTCTAATTTCACACATCCAATAGGTTTTGGAAATGTGTAGGTATTAGATTGTACATTATCATTCCATTTTATTTAAATCAATAAATAATGAGGTCATCGCTGCATCATCATGATGTCATAAATAATTTAATTTATTTAATGACTAAAAATTATAAAAAAAATACTATGAAGTAGGAAATCATTTTATCTTTCCAAGGAAGATTTATAGTCAAAACTCTGACTTGTATAACCCCATGTAAAAATTATTTTAGTAAAACAACTCATGTTTGTGACATTTTAATTTTAACATTAAATAAAAAGGTATTAATGTCATTTTCCAACCAAAGTGGCTCCATGGGGTCCCCAGGTTGACACATGGATTCTCTTGGTTGTCCATGAGACATAAAATAAGGTTAGGACATGTGTAAAGTTCATTTCAAATTATTAAATCATTATTTTTACCTTAAACTACAATAATTACCTCCAATCGCGATTAAAAACTTAAAAGTTACTATTCACCAAAAATTATTTTAATCTCATTGAACCACATTTTACATCTTAATTACAACCATGTATGTCGGATTTTTGAAAATAAAATCACAGAAGTGGCAAACTTTCATTTAAACGAAAAATTAGATTCTTTAACTACCACTTAGTGGTTTCACTATTCATCAAAAATTGAAGTTTTTAAGAAAAATACCAAAAATTCACCCTCAGCTATATTTGATATTCCGAACTCAAAAATGATATCTATTTTAAAAAATTGAAAACATATTAGTTGCATTAATTAATTTAATAATTAATTCCCACTGTCAAAACAAATAGCGTGTTTTTAAGAAACAGTATCTATTAAAAGATTGACACTAGTTTAAGTCCAATTTCATAGTGAAATTAATTCCAATGACCACTATTGGATTAAATGGTAAAAATATATTCTAATTTCAATTTAAAACAAATTAATAAGATAATATAATCATATAAATAAATTATATTAAAAAGTGGTTTTGAATTAAAATACAACATTTTTCACTATTCATTAAAAAATGAACATTATCGGAAAAATACAAAAAATTTACACAAAGTAAATTTTGATGTCCCGATTCTAAAGAAAAAATTTATTTTGTCAAATATAACACATAAAATTGTCAAAAGTTGGATTTAAAAGAGGTTCTCCATCAAAAGGCAGTTAATCGACCCTTTAATTAATATTAGAATGTTTACACTTAAAATTGGATTCATTCGCATTTTTAATCCTCTAACATTTATTGTAAAGAGTAAAACTATTTGAAAAACATATATAATCATTTTGTAGTTGGTTCTATTAATTCCCACCATTACAACGGCTAGGTGTTAACTACCATTTAAAATAATATTATTTTATTATTAGAGTGCAACGTAAGATTTCAAAGGAACTTGTTGTTGCGTATTGGGTAAGCCATCGAGCATAGCATTCCCTTTATATTAATATTAACATTTTATTCAAAAATATGGATAAATATAAAAATTTCATATTCTTTATTTACCTTGGGTGTTACATTTATAGGTCATTTTACCACTTTTCTTTTAGTTTAATCAGCGGTTAATCCATTTTCAACTTAACCACACTAATTAATTTTTACTCTTCTATTTTTCATAATTGATAAAAAATAAGTTGAATTTATTATTAAATATATATTATTCTAATTCCGAAAATGTAATATTTTTTTCTAATTTATATTCATATTAGTGGAAATATTTAATTTAAAATAAAACCTACATACACGACTATGATGTGGATTTCCAAAGAGAAAATGTTTTGAATAATAAACAGATCTTATATAAAAATTAAATATTAAATCGATTATAATGACATAAAAAATTAATTAATACATAATTGATCTAATTTTACATTTAATATAATGAAAATATAAAATATATGTAACACCCCATTATTTCATAGTATGTTATTTCCTTTAATGTAATTCAATAGACTACGCTACACGCAACATCAAGTTCGTGCGCCCTACGAATTACCAAAATAGATGTTCAAAAAGAAATTATGAATAATATTAACTAAATTTTAAATTTTATATACTCCATATAATTTAAACAAACATATTATTAGTTTCTTAGACATAATATAACAACAAATTCAATTTTTCATATAGAAGAATTATTTTTCAAAATATAAAATCTCATCGCCTTTTAATGGAGAACCTTTTTTATATCCAATATTTGACACTTTTATATATTCAATTTGACAAAATATACTTCTTATTTAGAATCATTACATAAATATAAGGTTTTGATAATTTTTCGGTTCTTTTCTAATAACTTTCATATTTTGATGAATAATGAAAATAAAAAATTTTAATTGAAAATAACATTTTTAGTCAAAATAATTTATAGTGTTAAATTATTAATTTGAATGGTTTTAAATTATAATTTGATTATATTTTTATCACTTAATCAAATGTAGGTTGTTGGATGTAATTTATATTCAAATTGGACATAAACACATATCAATCTTTTGGTAGTTTTTAATTTTCAAAAATCAGCTTTTTAGTTTAAAGAATGGGAATATTTTTTAAATTAAATAGTACAACTTATATGTTTTAAATTCAGTAAAATATACATCATTTTTAAATATGGAATATAAAAATTAAATTTGGGTGAATTTTTGATATTTTTCTAAAAACATTCATTTATTGATGAATAGTGAAAAAAACTGCATTATTGTTTAAATCCAAATTATATATATAATTATTTTTAATTTTAATTTATTTTAAATTCATAATAGATACATAATACCAATATTATCCTAATGTAATTCATTTAATTCCTTAATTAATAAGATTAGATATATAAAATTTCATTGAACCTTTTACCCTATTTTACCCACCTTTTAGGAACATTTTCAAATTTGTATAAAACATAATTATACTACATTAGTGTATTTAATTTCAAAAATCTGAGACACATAGTTTACATCAGTAACTAAAATGTGCTTCAATATGAGGAAAATCATTTTTAGTGAATAGTATCTTTCGAATTTTATTTTTTACGGTTAAAAGTAAATAGGGTTATTAAAGGTAAAAAATATATTAAATTTACCCTAAAACATGTCTTAATTTTATTAGATATGTGTAATTAGACCTAAATAAACCTTGTCAATAAAATATGATCATTTTTTGATCCAGTTGGAATAGATTATGACATTTATTTTTATTTCATTTAAAGAATAGCTTAAAGAGTAAAATTCAAATGTTAATAACTAATCCATCTTTAATATATGGTTATATATAAGATAAAATTGATTATAAAAATTCACTATAAATCTAAACTGATTTATTACATCATGGTATATTATTTATAATTTTTAGACATTAAATAATTAAATTTAATAATGACACAATGATGATGCATTAATTACAGTATTAATGAAATATTAAAATAATTGATATTATAAATATTAACATAAATTTAAATTGAGACTTCTGATGCATTAAATGAATTTTATAGGTTAATATGAAATTTTAGGGTTTATTAAATAATATTTTTTCATATTGATAAAGTTGTTATGACTTTCACAAAAACCAAATACTTAATAGTTTCAAAATTGAAATAAATGTGTTTTTGAAATAAATAATATTTTATTTAATTAAATAATAGTCCTAAAATTATAAGGTTCTTTCAAAGTACTTATATAAGGATATATATGTCATTAGTGAACCGCTTTTACTTCTCTTGACATTTTATATTATGTTTATTAACCATTTATTATAATAATAAAAGAAGACATAGAAAATGTTAAACTCTTTAACTAAGAGTTAAATCTAAATGATAATGCTAATATGGTGACCTAAACTTGTAGAAAACCTATTGGTTGAGAAGTTACCGACCCATCCACAGCTTATCATCAAAATAAATCCATTTAAAGCCATTATAAACCAAAAATGATTTTGTAATAAAATAATATTTCAATCTTTTCATAAAGTGACCCTCACATCTCTAATAAAAGGCTACTTGCCCTTCTCCAAATTTCACACCTCCAATGCCTTTTACTGCGTCCAAAACATACCAAATGTCCTCTTAATTTCACTAAATTTATACTAGAGTCATCAAATTGATCATAAATCCATCCTAAGAAACCCTTTTGATATAATAAAAAGGAAGCACCTTGAGAAGATGTAATTATTTCATCATCTCTTTCATGTTCTTTTCTTCATCCACTTCCTATTGCTTTGTTCATTACATAATAAAATCTTAAAACCAGTACATCATACATACAATGATATTATAAATACGTTAAAACCATATTCTTTATTCTATCCATCATATGAATGACAATGTCACCATACATGCGTACGTACGGCTTACCGTCTCCATATCGTAATGTAGTTTGTAATTAAACACTTCATTATTTGAATAGATATAATAAAGAGTACAATGGATTTAAATAAAAAATATAACATGTTAATGATTATTTATATATTATATAACATTCAATTTCATATGATTTCACAAATAATAGAATGATTTTGTCGCTCGTGCATACGTACAGCTTACCATCTCCACAACGCGATGAGATTTTTTCCCCAATGTAAATATCCAAGAATAATTTACATTTGATGATTAAAAATAATTTTTAAGAACTTAATATCAATCTGTATATGAATAAAATACATCCTATACGTTTCATACATAACTTAAGTAACAAAACATATAAAAGAAAATGAATTAGTTAAAACCTGAAACAATTATACTGCTAAAATATTATTAACAAATAAATATTATAGGATCATCTATGATGTCATATATAGGTATTTTTATTCTTTTATAATTTAATATCAATGATTTAACCATTATAGAAAATATTAACTGACCCTCGACTAAGGAAAAGTGAAATGTAATGGGTTTTCATCTGATTTTTTATTCTTGTGAGATTCATGCTATATTTTCCACTATTTCTTTTTGTGTGGTGTATATACTGCCCATGATTTTATTATTTGTGAGGTATAATTTAATTTATGGGTATTTAAAAATTCATGGTGTGATCCTTCTTTCACATGGTGTATTTTTCATAAGTTTCCCAATCAGTTAGAGAATTTGAAATTTCAATTTCTACTCATTGGGATTTATGCATACATCATTGATAATTTTAATCGAATATTATCTATAGAATAAGTATTTATTATTTAGCTAGTAATTTCCACTACCCTTAGTGGGGATATATGTCTAATAAACATGATCACTCCTTTGATAAATTCTCATTTCATTGATATGAACATGTTAAGGGTAATCTTAACTCAATTTCATTCATTGAGTAAGACATCCAAGTCATTGGTTTGGTATTTACAGAAATATATATTAATTTACTATGATTTATTTACACTAGATATCCAATAATATTTAGTGTATTTATATTTATGAAACACAATAATTTCAATTATTTATCCTTAATCTAAGTATATCGTCTTTATAAGGGATTTAATCTCAATTTACATTTATGGACACTTCTTTGCAGCTATGAACAAATTCACTTTTATATAGTTTATATACTGTATTTTGACATATTATTCAATTAATCTATTTATTATCATAATATTAATGGTGTTTATTTATGTTATTCATCAATTATTTTTATTCAAGTGTCATTAATTTTTTTAGGAACTCTTTATCTAAAATTTAGATTTAATGATTTATTCTTCTAAATATTTCTCATTAATTTCCATGTTTTAAAAATGGTTTTAACGATTTAGTTTTATGGAAATGATAATTTTGAAATTAAAATCCCTTAAAATTTTTCAAAGTGTTATGGGACACTTTGATTCAAGAATTTGTTTTAAACAACTTCTTTGCTAAATACTGTGACTTTTAAATGTTTTCAAGAAAGAGGGATATTTCTCTCAAATAGTTTTACTGATTATTTCATTCTATGTCAATATCCTTCATTTTATTTTATTTTTCATTGAGGTTGATTTATTATAATACTATCTAAAATATTGTATTGAATGAGTTACATTTGACTGTGGATGTTCTATTTTTATACCATTCATGGTTTGCAGTTAATCTGTTGACATTTTGTATGCTAGTTTTAATACAAATGTTTTGATTATATTTCACCATTTTCATATGAGTAATGAATGGGACTTTTTAAGTGATGGGAGAGGCCCTCTATAGCCCCTAGATGCATCAATATGTCTCATTAGACAAACTATTGTATTGGCATGAGTACTTGAAAGAATAATATTTGTAGACTTGGAATGAGGCTTTGACTTTGGGGTTATGATGTCTGGAATAATGCATTCCATTATTATGAAATTAGATACTGATATTACATGTGATTATTAGAGTAATAGAATATCCATGGGAATATATAAATGGAATTATTTTATTTATAATTTCCATATTATGCTTATGTTTATATTTAAATGTCTTTTGTTTTATTCTTATACATTTATTTAAATGTTTATGCTCATTTATTATAGTTTCCACTATATTTTTATCATTACTATGTATATAAGCTCACCACTTTATTATATTTTCATTTCCCAAGTTTTGAAGAAGTATATTATTTTTTACCGATCTGGATAGGCTAAGTAATATAAATGTGTTTAATAGGACACAATATCGTTTTGCTCATGATGTAGTGCAAAACATATGTATGTATCTTGTACTTCCAAGTCTGCTAAACTAATTAGTCATTCTAGAATTGATCTATTGTGATCATTACAATGTTATGTAATAATGCAATGACTCTATTTAACTAGGTTCAAGGCATTATAGTTGGTATCAGATGAAGCTTAGTACAAACCATGGAAACTAGATTTAGAAAATCATTGATTAGAGAACATTACAATAAGATAAACTTGGAGGATTAGTAAAGAATAAATTCTTTTAGTATTTTTAATGCAGATATTTTGTGAATTTTCCATGAAATACATCTTTGTCTTGATATGAGTATGTAGAGGTGGATCTACCATAGATGTACTTAGGGGTAAAATCCACAAACACTACATGGATATAGACTTGAACGAGAATTGGTGCATGACCATGGGCCTTCCAGCACTCTTTGTTATGACACTCTTGGGGGATATGATTAGGATAATTCACATTTTTATTAAAAACCGATTTGAAGTGTCATAATATAATATGAGAATAAAAAACATTGGTTAATCATAAAGTGTCATGGGATTCTCTAAATGATTTTATGACTATTGTTACTGACATTATGCATTCTATATTTACTCAATCTGTATATTCTATGTACGTCATAGTAATATTGAACATGATTTACAATGTGGGAATAACGGCAGAAATGAGAAACTAAATTGAACATTAATAGATGTAAAAGATATTGTGTTCATGCCGAGGAAATGGTCCAAAAATATGATCAACAACATATATATTAACTATCTCCCAAACTAAACAATGAATAGAAAGGTGGAAAATGATAAGAGCTCTAATAGTGGATTCCATAGAGAAAATAAATCATAATTTCTATCATACATGAAATATTGAAAGAGACACCCATGAATGTGTCTTAATAGAAAAAATAAATTCTTTATGTGTGGGAAAGAAGGACATAATGTAAATATTTATTGAGGGAAAATGAATACTACTATGTAATAAAATAAAAATGATCCTATTAATCCATTTACAGTCATTTTCCATAAATGTAGTGGACATGGGCATTACTAGAGTAAATTCTCTATTTAATTGGATAACCACTATGTCAAGGAAAAACTATGTGGGAAAAAATGGATGGAGAAATGTTTAAAATTATAAATGCCTTTTAATGATGGGATTAAATCGGTTGAATTTTCTCTTATATGCATAACCCATAGGTTTTTTTTGGGAAAATGTAATTTTCAAATGAATTATCTTTTATATTGTTGATATAGTTATAAATTACTTGTTGGATTTATTTTATCCTTTAATTTTAAGAAATAACAGGTTATTGATTATTGGGATGAAAATATGAGGTATGAGATAACATTTGTGGTTAAATTATGTTATGGTTAATTTGAGGAATTTATCTCATTTATAGAATGTTATAAAATATAGTTTTTGAAATAGAAAAACACACAGACTATGTGACAACCCATCACACCAGAAATATTTGTAGGAATCGAACCCAGAACCGAAGTGTGACTGGGATTTATCTCCAACAACTAGACAACGTGAATTACCTGGTTAGTGTAACCTAATATTATTAGTTAAATGATATTATTTATCAATATTAAGTTGATTTGGGATCTCATGTTTTGTCAAATGGATATTCGTATTATAGAAAAATGATATGTTGATTAAGTGATAAATGTTATTTTGGAAGACGTTCATGCTATTGGAAACACTATATCAAAAATGAAAATAAAATACTATGGGATTTCATTTAATGAGTAATGGTGGCTTTTTTAATTTTTACGAATCTATGTCTTTTATAGAGATTCAGTTTATTAATGGAAATGATTAACCAATCATAGAGAATATGTGATTTGGTTAATTGCACATTAGTATGAGACTTTAGTAGTATTTGACATTATTTTGAGATAATATTTTTGATCTACTATGAAAGGAAATGTGATAAAATTATTTTGAGTTTTTGGATTCATTCTTAGTTTGGGTAATATTGAAGGATTTTAAGGAAAACTATTTATTGAATGGTCTTTATTGATCTTTGGGTATTGTTTGTTTAATTTTGGAAAATAAGATTAATATTTTGTTTTTATTATTTATTGTTCGTTTTGGGGATCATGTGATATTATACTAACCATTTTGGCTTTGTTTAATATCTAAAGACATGGTTAATAAAATGTTCGTACTTTTTGGATTATGTGATTCTCTAAAAGTTGATTCCAACTCTTCAGGTGTGACCAATTCATCTTGAATAATCATCATTGGGAGAAAATATGAGTTAGTGGTAGAACTTTATTAAAGAATGAAACTATTCTTGAAAATTTAAGTATATATATTTAAGTTTTTAGTCAATCTCATAAATATATTTCTTAGCATTATGAAATGGAACTTAAAACAAATAACATTGTCCATTTAATTTTCTTATTGTGAACCAAATGACCGTTAAAACCATCGCAAGATTGTGGCTTTCTTGTAGTTAACTTTCTCCTAATCATATTTTCTATCACTATCCATTAGAACATGACACTTAGTTTAACATTTATAATCATGTTATCCTACATGGAATCCTAGTAAGGGTTATCTCGAGATACCTTTGTACTTCTATTTCGTTCTTTTAAATTGATATTTTTATTGACTCTTTTTCAAATGTGGGACTTTCAATGAAGTTTCCAAGCCCAATTTAAATATTGTGAGGATGAAATTTCCAAAAGGGGGGAAAATATAACCCCCAAGATTTCATATTATGTTATTTACATAAATGTAATTCAATTGAATGCGCTACACACAACACCGAGATCGTACCAAACTAGTCATTCAAAAAGCATTTGTGAAGAGTATTAACTGAATATTAATTTTTTATTCTCTATATAATTATAGAATCCCTATTTTGTGTTTCGTAGACATAATATATGAACAAATTAAATTTTTTAGATAAAACAAGTATTTTTAAAAAAAATGCATTTTTATGTCCTTTTAATGGTGATCCCTTTTTATATCCAATATTTTACACTTTTATATATATTAAATTTGATAAAATAAACTTTATATTTAGAAGCGTGACATAAAATTTTGGTTTGGATCTTTTTTTTTTCTTTTCTGATAAATTTTATATTTTGATTAATAGTTCAAAATAAAAAATTTTAATTGAAAACTACTTTTTTAATCAAAATAAATTATAGTATTAAATTATAAATTTGAATGGTTTTAAAGTATATTTTGATTATATTTTTTTATTTAATCCAATGTGGGTCATTAGAAATAAATTTACATTTAAATTCGACAGAAACACATATCAATCTTTTGATAGTTTTTACTTTTCAAAAATCTTCTTTATGGTTTTATCAAGGGGAATATTTTTTAAATTAATTAATACAACTTATATGATTTTAATTTGGTAAAATAGAAATCATTTTTGTATTTGGAAAATTAAAATTATATCTGGGTAAAATTTTGGTATTTTTCTAAAAACAATCAATGTTTGATTAATAATGAAAAACACTGTGTTATTGTTTAAATACGACTTTTTATATAAATAATTATTTTTAATTTAAATAGATTTTAAGGTAAAAATATATACATAATACCTATATTATTTTTAAATGTAATTAATTTAATTCATTTAATAATAAGATTTGATTTATAAAATATTATTGAACTTTTTACCATCTTTTACCCACCTTCGTAGAACATTTGAAAATTTGCATAAAACATAAAATTACTGCCTTTGTGTATAGAATTTAAAAAATCCCAAGGACACAGCTGAAATAAATAATTAAAATGTTGTTGAATAGGATGAAAACAATTTTTGGTGAATAGTAACTTTTAAAATTTATTTAATACTGTTAAAAGTAAATTGGGTAATTAAATATAAAAATTATATTATAATTACCTTATCACATGTATTAATTTTTTTGGATAAGTGTATTTAGACCTAAATAAACTTTATTAATAAAATATGATCCTTTTTGATGCACTTGGATTAGATTAGGACCATTATTATTATCTTATCTAAATAAGAGTTTAAATTTTTTAATTCAAATTATAATAAATAAACCATTTTTAATACAGGGTTATACATAATTTAAATTAGACTATATATATTAACTAGAAATCTAAAAAGATTTATTAAATCATGGTATTTTATTTATAAATTTGTGAGATTAAATAATTAAGTTTATTTTAGACACAATGGTGATGCAATAATAACCTTATTAATGAAATATTAATATAACTGATATTTTAAATGTTAAAATAATACTAAATTGATACTTTTGATGAATTCAAAAAATATTATTGGTTAATATTACATGTTAGGATTGATTAAATAATATTTTTTCGATGTGATAAAGTCATTATGACTTTCACAAAAACGAAATACTAAATAGTGTCAAAATTGACAAAAATGATTTTTTAAAACAAATAATATTTTATTTAATTATATAACAGTCCTAAAACTTTATGATCTATCCAAAGGACTTATATAATGACATATCTATCATTAGTGAACATATTTTGGTTCTCTTTTCATTTTATAGTATGTTTATTAACCATATATTATAATAATATAAGAAGACGTGGTAAAAGTTAAACTATTTAACTAAGAGTTAAATCTAAAATATAATGTTAATAGGGTTACTTAAAGTTGTCTAAAAACTATTGGTAGGGAATTTTTCAACCCATACTCACCTTATCCTTGAAATTAATCCATTTGGATCCATTATAAACATAAAATTATTTTATAACAAAATAATATTTCATTCTTTTCTTAATGTGACCATCACCTCTCGTATAAAAGTGTACTCCCCCGTCTCTTAATTTCACAACTCCAAAGCCATTTAGATCAGCTAAAAACATCCCTAATATCCTCCCAACTACACAGAATTCATCCTATAGGTCTTAATTTCATCATAAAGCCAACCTATGGATCCCTTTGGATTAAATAAAAATAAATCACCTGAAGAATAGGTAATTATTTCATCACCTCTTTCAAGTTATTTTATTCTTACACATGATCTTGCTTTGTTATTTCCATAATAAAATAACAAATACAGTACCTTGTACGTAAGTAGATGTAATTATTATTATGGTACAACCATATTCATTATTCTATCCATCATATGAGTGAAAAAGTCACCATACGTGTGTATGTATGGCTTACTGTCTCCACGTTGTGGCATAGTTTGTTATTAAACTCATTATTGTTTGTATGGGTATAATAATGAGTATAATTGATTGAAATAATAAATACAACATGTTAAAGATTATGGTTATATAATATACCATCCAATTACATATTATTTCACAAAAAATAGAAGGATATTGTTTCTCGTGCGTATGTACGACTTACCATCTCAACAATGCGATAAGATTGCATTCCCCTCGTAACGATTTAAGAATAATTTAAATTTTAGGATTAAAAATAATGTTTAAAAAGTAAATATAATTCTTTATATGAATAAAATACATTCTATTCATTGAAAACATAACTGATGTAACAAAACATATATGGAAACAAATTAGTTAACACCTGAAACAATGATACTACTGAAATATTATTTACAATACAATATTAGAGTATCATGTATGATATCATATTTTTGTTTGTGGATTATTTTATAATTTAATAAAAATGATTTATACATTATAATGGTGGTTAACCTACCCTTGACTAAGTACAAATTCAAGGTAAGGGGGTTTTATCTTACTTTTTATTCCTATGAGATTCATGCTATATTTTCTACTATTTCCTTTTGGGAAGGGTATATACAACAATGATTGTATTCTATATTTTCTATAATTATAATTTTTGGGTATTTACATGTTCATTGTTTCATCATTCATTCATGGGGTGTATGTGTCATAAGTTACCAAATCAGTAAGGGGATTTCAAAATTCATTTACCACTCATTGGGATTTACAAATACTTTATTGATTATTTTACTCCAAGATTATTTGTGGAATCGATATTTATTATTTCTATAGTTATTTATACTCCCCATTGTGTGTGTATATAATTTTTATACACATAATCACTACATTTATAAATTCTTATGTCATTGATATCAATTTTTTTAGACTAATATTAACTCAATTTCCATTCATTGAGATAAACATCAATGTCATTGGGTTTTTACAAGAATATGTGTGAATGTCCTATGATTTTTTTTATACTAAATATCCAATAATATTGAGTGTATTTAAATTTTTCAAACATAATTATTTGATTGATTTATCTTTTATCTAAGTATAATGTATTTATAAGGGATTTTGACTCAATTTACATTCCATTGAGACTTCTTTGTTGTTATGTTCCAATTCAATTTTATATAGTTTATATACTCTCCTATGACATATTTTATCATGAATCCCAATATTTTCAATATTTTATAATGTTTTGATTAATTTTATTCATCAATGTTCTGTATTCAAGTGTCACTCATTTGGTTAGGAACTTGTTAACTAAAATATAGTTTTAATGATTTATTATTCTAAATATTTCTCATTAATGTTAATGTTTTAAAAATCATTTGAGGGATTTATTTATATGGACATGAATTTATTGAAATTAAAATTAATTTCAAATGTTTCAACGTGGTATGGGACACTTTGATTTTAAAATATCTTTTAAACCACTTCTTTTAATAAATAGAGAAGCTTTTAAATGTTTTTAAGAAAAAAAGATATTTCTCTCAAATAGTTTTACTGATTATTCTTCTTCTATGTCAATATTATTCATTGTATTTCATTACATATTTAGGATTATTTATTATATAAAAATATTCTATATTTTATTGAATGAGTTACTTTTGACTTTGGATGTGCTATTTTTGTACCATTCATGGGTTGTGGTTAATGTATTAATATTTCATAAGCTAGTTTGGATATGAAATTTTAGATTATGATTCCCCCATTTCATATGAGGAATGAATTGGACACAATAACTGATGGGAATGATCTTCTATAGAACCTTTATGCATCAATAGGACTCATGATACATACTAGTGTCTTGGAACAAGGCCTTGACAAATTTTAATTGTAGTCTTGGGACGAGGCCTCGACTATGTGGTTATGATATCTGAAATTATGCATTCCATAAAAATTAAATTATCTATTGATATTACATGTGATAGTTAGACTTGTATAATATCCAAGTTAATATGTAAATGGAATTATTTTATTTATCTTTTGCACATCATGATGAAGTTTAAGTTTAAAAGGCTTCTGTTTTAGTCTTATACATTGCCTTAAATGTTTAGGCTTATTTATGATAATTTCCTCAATAGTGTAATCCTTACCAAGCATTTGAGCTCTCCCCTTTATTATTTTCCATTTCCCAGGTTGAGAAAATGTATATTATGATTGACCTACAAGGATAGGCTAATGGATAAGGTATGTTCAAAGGGAACACAATACTGTTTTTTTCATGATGTAATGTAAAACTTATGTGTGTTTCTAGTACATACAAGGCTACTAAAATAATCTATTTTTGATATTCATCTCTTTTTTTCATTCTAATGTTATGTAATAATTTAATGACACTTGGTAACTTGGGTTGAGGAATTACAATATATCTTGTAAAGTCTTCCAATGAAAATACTTTTTAAAAAAACTATATTAATCATTATTCATAGAAATCATTTATATTTAAAAACATTTATCATAAAATAAATTGAAGGATATTTTAACATGATGATTTCAAAAAATTTGTTATTTTTTTCAAATAAATTTTTTAAAATATAAAAATAATTAAAAATAAGTGCACACAATTCAAAAAGAATTATTATTTTGAAAAACATTATTTTTAAGCATAAAATAAGATATATTCTTATCTCATTTCTATATAATAAATAAGATTAGTGTTAAATATTTCATTGAATATATTATATCTACATTTAATTAAAATAATTCAACTAATGTATCACTTTAAAATTATAAAATATGAACATTCTGTTTGATAACATTTATGACATGCAACACCATGTACATAAAACAAAGAATACCTTGTGACTTTACAATATTGTTACTATTTTAAATAAATTGTATATATGATACATATTTATATTCTTGCAATACAAAGGTATATAGTGTAACACACAATAAATACTTTCTTTGATAGCTTGCGTGACACACAAGATTGAGTTTTAAAGATAAAAAATATATTATTTTAATATTATTATTTAATATAACAAGATATAAAATGAATGATAACGTACAAATTGAGAACAATTTTAAATGACTTTTGAAAACATTTGGTTTATAAAAATATATAATGAATTCATATCTCAAGATTTAATTAGAACTGAATATAAATACCAATTAAATACCAATGAAATATTTTTATGCTCCCAACAATGTTTTTACTAATAAATTAAATTAGTCTCATTTAATGAATTATATTAATGATATATATTTTATATATTCAAAAAAATTGTTTTCACATTTATCTAATAGAATTTAGAGGAATAATATAATAAAAAACCAATTTTACTAATAAAAAGAAATATTTTTTTGATGGTAATGTTATCACTTTTTAATGGAGGCCACAATTTAAATTGATTTTTTTATTTTTTTTATTTTATATTTAAAAATAAACATAATTATATAAATTATAACCCTAAAATTATTTTAGGGTGAATTTCCATATTTTCTGAGAAGCTTCATTTATTCATGTATAGTTAAAAATACTATGTTTTAGTTCAAAACTCCTTTTTTATATAATTTATTTACAAGGCTGGAATATATTTTTTGGATTTTTTAAAGTTTAATTAAAAAAATTATATAATTTAATTAAATTTATGTCATTTAATTCAATTTCACTTTGTAATTTTATATGAAGACTAAGAAATATTTTGAACATTTCTTCATGGAAAACACGGTTTGTTGTCCCATCTATATAAGTAAATAAAAATTACATTCTAACAAATATTTTATTGGAATCTAGGAAAATGCATTAAATATTTGGAATTATAATAATTTATAACATCTAATAATGTCAACATAGTTTTTTACTGAAAATATTTGTGAATGTAATTAAAACAATTACATTGATTAAGAGAAAAAATAGTATAACATGGGACTAATCCTTAAAATTAATGGCCAAATTGACCTTGTAACTTGTCCAAAATCCAATGGATGTTCATATTTATACCCTTAAATACCATGGATCTAATTTTTATCATTATTTTAGACAAATTAATTTCAAAAATCATTAGTGTAATTCTCTTTTAGAACTTTTATAAGAATTCCACTCCTCCTCCATTATAAAAATACACTCGCCCCTCCAACATATTAACACATCTAAGGCCATTTGGATCTCCAAAAAAACTGCTAAAATAATATCCCAACATCCCTAAAATAATATTAGAATCCTTATTTTGGTAATAAATGGACCCAATGATTCCTTATGGTATAAACCAAAAGTATTTAAACAAATAAGATGCATCATTTTTCAATGATCAAATCCGTAATATTCTTTCTTTATCCACTACTTAATTTCTAACTGATCCATGAATATATAATAAATTAAAAATATTATGTATATTTATATATTTCTATGTTATGTATTATACGTATATAAAAACACATTTCCATCAAATGGGTAACAAACATACCGTTCGTGCACGTAGAACAACCGCCTCGCGAAACGATGTTGTCTGTTTTTTCATTTACCACCTCACATGGTTATAAATTATGATAGAAACCATATTTATATATATGATAAATGTGATATTTATTTTGTCTTACATCCTTTACTTTTTGTATATATGAAATACCATAACTTTTTTCATTTTGTTTAAATACGAAAACATCATCTATGGGCGCATGGATTATGACCTTCTCAAAGTGATATGAAACTTTCACAGATTAAATTGAATGCATAAAGGATTTTTTTAATTAAAATATATGATATATATGACATAAATATAATAATTTAATTACTATATACATATATATGATATATTTCTCATTTTTTAAATATGAAAAAATAAATGGAAGTAGCGTTCATACGTACATACAACCTATAGTCTCTATGAACTGTGCATTTAACTTCTTATTTCCCAATATTATAGAATATTATAAATAAATATAGAATATATATAAATGACAATAAAATCTTGGATTAAATTATTTTTATGATTAATTCATGATTAGTTCTATAAGAACAACATGTAACATGTCAAAACATATTCAAAAAGCTAGCTAGTTAACCCTTTAAATAGTGAATATAATGAAATATTGTTAACAAAAGGGATATAATTTATTATAATAAGATAATATATGATATTATTAATATTATTATGGTTATATAATATATTATTAATATGTTCTAAACCCTTATACATTATTTTAAATTATTTTTACTCTTAAGTAAATGAAATGTAAGGGATTCTTATATCAATTTGTCTTTCTTTGAGGCATGTTCCATTTTCACCACTTATTTATTTTTTATATTGTATACAAAGCCCCTATTTTATTTAATATCATAAATAAATTTAACTTAATGGTATTTTATGATTCATTTTATGTTATTTATTTAATGGGGATTATGATTTAGAAGTCCACAAGTTGTAAGTGCCTTCCACTATAGCTCTGCTTAATGAGATGTTACCTCACCCTTATGAAGTTTTCATTCCCCCAATATTACTAAATGTTTTCTAAGAATGACATAAAAGGATACAATTTTTGTAATGAAGTTATCTACAACAAAAAATTATGTTGTAATTAGTGTATACATTGTAAAAAAACTCATATATTTATCTAACTTACCAAGACTACTAAATTGTTCAGTATATTGGGATGTGATTTACTTGTATCTTATACCAATGTAATGGTAGAACAACCCCAGCTCTGGGATTTATAGGTTCGGGTCATTATTGATGGAATCTGACAAGGTTTAGTTGAAACCTTACGAACTATAATTATGAAAACATAAATTAGGAAATATAACCATATAATAAACATTAAGGATAAGTATAAAATAAAATTTTAGAATTTTGGAAATGTATAGATTATATGTGTCATCAGTGAAATAAATCCCTCATTGGAAACTAAAAATGGATGTAGTTATGTAACATTTTTACATAGGTGTAACAAATCTAAAATGGTTTTTCATGCCTGACTCGAGTGTAACCTGGTACACAACAATATGCCTTATCAGACACATAGTTTGATAGATCCATTCGATATGCATAGGACCATTCACATTTATTTACAAACAACTATGATGTATTTTAATTGATAAATATAATTAATGACCTATTTTAAACCTTATAACATGTAATTATCTAAGATTAAATAAAAAAGATGAATTATTTTTGTATTGAGGTTTTAATTAAAACCTATGTTAGAATGCTCTTTAAAGATTAATTTTCAAGGATTTACATCATATTTATTTTGGATATTATAATTAATATGGTTTTTGAAAATGAAAACATGTATGTTGGGTGACAAACCATCATGTGTGGTAATTCCACGAGACAGGATCCCGTGATTGAGGGACGGTAAGGGTTTCAATTCAACCACTGGACTATGAGATGTCTTTGTTAATGTGTGATTATTTTTTCTTAAACAAATTTTTTTTAATTTATAATATTGAAAACCCAATAGTTTTATTTTTTTGTTCATATATTAATTTATTAACCATATTAACTATGTATAATAGTTGGAGAAACAAATTTGGAGTTTTCAATATTTTATGGGCTTTAATATCCATTAAATGTTTATTTTAATTCTATAGTCATACAAGTAAATTTTTTGATATCTATTTCTTTATGTAAAGATGAATTAAAAATTTATCAAAGCATAATAAAAGGATGAAAATGTGTTTTTAGATATATATTACGTAATTATATTTGTTTATATTCTTAGAAAATAAATCAATTTCTCACCATTAGGAAAACTATATTAAAATAAAATGTTTCCCTAATTCCGTATTTTTTTTGGAACTGATGGTCATTTAAATTAGCCACGATTTATGGATTTGAGGCCCTTGAGATTCCATTTACATTTCAATTTTTTGTGATTTAAATACTCAATAACTCCTAAAATATTTATGCTTTTTCACTATCTACATATCCTCACTTTCCATTAATGTTCCCTTAGAGAAATTGTTATATATTAGTCTTCATGATCTTTATACTTCCCAATATCTATTTTCTAGAAGATGTTTTACAAAAAATTATCATAATATGGTATTTAATAAAAGGTTATATCATAAATTTTGTTTCAACGGTCGAGATTAAATAATGATGTGGAAATTCAATTAAGTTGGGGAGAATGCATCTCCCTGAAATTCTAAAATAAGAACATTGTATTCGATAGCGTGTATGACATGCAACATCAAGTGCATAAGGAAATATAACATCCTGATACCTTAAAATATATTTAATATTTTAGATAAATTAAATCTTTGATATATCTTCCAATGCATAAAATATTTATTTAACTATGATTACATGCAATAAATACTATCTTTGATAGCTTATATTAAATGAAAGACTGAGCTTTACTGAGAAACAAAATATTAATATAATATTTTATTTAAAATAAAATTATATAGCCTACCAATAAAATTACTTTTTTGGAATATTATTAAATAACATATGAAAATATAAGGGTTATAAAATTATAAAATGAATTCATAGGTTACCAATTAATTAGAAATTATTATAAAATCTAATTGAATTTAAAGGAAAAAATTTCTTCTAAAATGGTATTTTATCCTAATAAATTATATTTATTAATATTATTTACTAATATTAAAGAATTATATATTTTATATATTTAATAAAATATTTTTTAAATTCATCCAATAGATTTTATATGCATAATATATGATGAAACCCAATTTTATACAAAAAAAGAAATATTTTCATTAGGGTACTTTATCGCCTTTTTATGGTTAACCAAAATTAAATTCAAATTTTGGAAGTTTTATAAATTTTATATTTAAAAATAAAAATTATTTTTGAATGTGGTGAATAAAAAATTATCTTAGGGTGAATTTTTATTATATATATGAGAAGTTTCATTTTTAGATGAATACTGAAAAATAATAAATTTTAATTCAAAATATTTATTTCGTCTAATTTATTTATATGGTTAAATTATAATTTTGGTTTGTTTTGAAAATTATTCAGATAAATTATACATACATTAATAATATTTTGGTCATTGGAAAAAATTTCAATTTGATATTGGATATAAATACATAGGAAACTTTTTAATATTTTTACATTAAAAACTCAATTTTTTGTCCTGTTTATAGGAATAAATTTATATTAATTTATTCCACTTAAATGACTGGGATGTGGATAAATAGATTAATTATTTATAATTAAAATAATTAATAATTTATAATAAGTTAAATTTAGTTTATTTGAAAAATATTAGTTAATTTAATAGAAAATTAATACAATGATTAGGAAGAAAATTAGCTTAATTAGGGACTAAACCTCAAACAGAAGAGCGAAACTGACCTAAAAACATTCAAAATCTATTTTATGTTAATATTTCGTCCATATACACCATTTTATATAATTGGTACCATTATGGGATCACAATGACCTAGTTAAAATGTGACTGGAATTCCCTTTACAAAAATTTACAAGAATGCCACTCCTTCACAACTATAAAGTAGAACTCAACCCTCTCAATTATTCACACCTATAAATCCCTTTGGACACCAAAACTATACTCAAATAATCAACCAGAATCCATCCCATATCCTATAATACTTAATTTTTTAATAAATAAATCCAATAATAAATTTTGGTATAAACCAAATAGAGTTACCCAAATAGGAGGTAACATTCTTCATCGACCACTTTAGTTCTATTTTTTTCTCCACTCCAACATTACATATTATTACATGATTATATAAAGACATATTTATCATAAATATAATAATATGTTTTTAAATTAATGGTTTGAATTCAACCTATACACACATTTATCAAATGGGCAACAAATGTAAAATTCATTTATGGAGGGTTATCTCCTCGCGAAATGATGTTTTTTTGTTTTCCTTTAACACAACTCATAGTAGAGGATTTTGATGGAAAAATTATTTATATATGATATACCTGATATTTATGTTTCATTTATACTTAGGGAATTTCAATATAAAAAATAACTTATTTCTTTCTATTTTTTTGTAAATATTTTAACATCATTTGTTGATGTGTGGACTAAAACATCCTAAAAGAGATGTGATACGTTCACAAATTAAATGTAATGTATAAATGATGGTTAAATACAATTTGTGATATATATGAAAGAAATATTATATTTTAATTGTAATATACATATATTCCATTTATTTTTCTATATATTAGTTATTTTAAAAGAAATGAAATCTACGTTCATTCATATATATGACCTACTGTCTTCATCAACGTTGCATTTCATTTCTTATCTCCTAATATTATGATTAATTAGAAATAAAAATATAATGGATATATATGATAATTAAATTACGTTTTAAATTCTATAGATAATGAAATCGTGATTAAGATAATAATACTAATAAGTAATAAGTCAAAACATACACAAAAAACTAGACAATTAACACCTGAAATAGTGAAAATAATGAAGTATTTTTAATAAACTGGTAATAAGATATTATAAGAAGATAATATATGACATTAGGAATATTAATATGGTTCCGGTATACATTAGTAACCTATTTAAAACAATTATACATGAGTTTAATGTATATTCACCCTAAAAGAAATGCATGGTAAGGGATTCTTGCATCAGTTTTTCCTTCTTGAGGCATACACCATTTTTTACAACATATTTACATTTTGTGGTATATATACTACCCATATTGTATTTCACATCATCAATAGATTTCTATTAATTTTATTTAATGTTTTATTTGATGTTTTTTATTTCATGGGGATTATTATTTAAAATTTACCAAGTGGTTAGGGGCTTCATTTCAATTTATTTCTTTGAGGAATACATTATTGTCAAGCACCTAATTTAATATATATGGTGTATATACTGCAAATTTAACATGTAATTTCATGATTCAATCATTAATCATGATATTTGGAGTTTAAATTTGAATCATTTCTTCTAAGGGTATTTTAAATAAGTGTTACCAAGTGGAAAAAAATTTCAAAACCACTTTTTTTTCTTTGGGTTATATTACTTCTTCATCATCATTAATATTCTATGAATATGTGGACAATGAATTTTAAAATATCTCATATTACATTTTATTTTTTTATGTTGATACACATTTTATACACGTAAAATATTTATTGATTGATTCTCAAATCAATGTATGGTCTTTTTTAAGTCCTTACTTCACAATCTCATTTTGTTCCTGATAGTTTACACATGCATTTATATCAGAGGAAATTATTGGATCATTTTTCAATAAAATATTTAATTTATTTATCTTATTTTTATTAATGAACATTTAAATGTAATTTTACCATTTTACACTCTTTGGATGTAATGGACCGGACCTCACTGGCCATTACTTTACTGAAAACAATGCTCCACCATGATAGTGGCACCTTGACAGTGGCAGTGGTGATAGTGGGACTCTGATGGTGCACTAGTTGTTGAGTCAATAAGGTTTTCCTTATGAATTTTCCATTCCTTCTCATTTTGAAAATCAGAAACACCCTATACTTAATAAAATCTACATCTTAATTATATAAGGAAAATTTCCTTCTCAAAGGAATTTAAACCCTACCATGTTTTCATTGTTCATATCAATATTTTTCTTAAATATAAAAATCGGAATCATATCAAAAACTCGGAATCATATAATGCTTAGATATGAAGCATTCTGTTTTAGGTTCCGAATTTTGGATATGAACTGTAATGAAGTTCCAATCTGAATTCTGGATATGAACATTAATGAATTTCCACTCCGAATTCTAGATACGAACTCTAAGAAAGTTCCACTCTGAATTCTGGACTCCGAACTTTTACTAGTTTGATTCCGAACTTCTATGACTTCAACTACAAACTTCTTATGAGTTCGACTCCGAACATCTATGAGTTCGACTCCAAACTTTTATGAGTTTGACTCCAAACTCTTACTAGTTCGACTCCGAATTTTTATGAGTTCGACTCCGAACATTTACTAGTTCAACTCCGAATTTCTAAGAGTTCGACTTCGAACTCTGTATGTTCAGATTCAGAATTCAAGTGAAACCAGATTCCAAATTTCCTTATAAATTCAGACACTGTATTTCCACAGAATTCTGGTTCTTAATTTCTAATGTAGAATCCGAATATATATTTATTATAGACTCCGAATTTCATTTTTGGTTAGACTCTGAACTTTTATTTTCTTACATTCTGAACTTCATTTTTTCTTATGCTTACACACGTTTTAGTATAAAACGATGTCGTGCATTCGGTTACACATGTTTCATTATAAAATGATTTCATACATTCTATTTCTAACAAACCATTGTTTGAGCAACACATGTACAGGTCCCTCCGAATTGTAAGGAAAATATGACCGTTGGAAGAGGGAGATGACTGCTGGAGCTTCTCTTATAAGTAAGTGATCCTTTGAAAAGAAGCGAAAACTTTGAAACAACTTGTGCTTACATGCTGTTGAAGTGATTTTTAGAGACAGAGGCTCTTATTAACTCTCAACGGTTATTGCAGAAAGTTAGAACATCTTGTTCAAACTTCTCCTTGTGCATATTTCTTCGCACAATGCTGAATGTTGGTGATTACATTCAAGGGATTCTGGGGATAGGAAGACAGAGGTTCCTACTATCTTGATGTTCGAGGGATTCCATGATGAGGAAGACAGAGGTTCCAATAACCTTGAAGTTGAGGGATTGCGGGGATTGCAAGATAGAGACTCCGATCTTCATATCAAAGCCTTACCCTAGTGTGGGTAAGACAGACTTTCTTGAAAGTATAAATCAATGGACCTTTATCCAAGGTTGTTGGATACCCTTCTCTTTGGATTAAAAGATTTATCTTGTTACTTATTTTTGTTACTAGTTTTTCCGCTGCATTTTTGTTTTATAAGGAAAATATAATATTCATATATTTCATTAAACTTGTACATTGATTAATTTAGATTCTATACGCTTTAAGGTATAATATCATATTTTAAACTTTGGTTAAGTTTCAATTTCCAGATCCATATTTCTAGAACCAGTATTTCGGAATCACTTTCCAGATTTAAGCAAGTGCATAGAACAAGAAGTTTGTAACTTCATACTTTGTCCCAATCTTTAAGTTAGTATTAGAGGTTTTGTGAATTTTCTTAGATTAACTTTGTTAAGCTTAGATCTTTCCTTGTTTATGGAAATTTTTAAAGTTTACAATTCACCCCCTTCTGGTATATTGAGCATCTATATCGTTATTTCTATCCTAAAATTGGTATCAGAGTAGGTCTCTGAAATACTTATACTCACATATATGTTTTTTTGCTCAGTTTTTCATTATTCTATATTTTCCTTGCTTCGGAATATTATCCTTGAATTTGATGTTTTTTTTAACAAGTTTTTGTGTATAAATATTTTTAAGATGGCAGGAATCAATGTTGGTTCCATCGACCACCAAAATCCTACAACACCACCAATTTTTGATGGTAATGACTACGAGTATTGGAGAGATCTAATGAGGACTTTTGTTATCAATAATGGAGTAGAAAATTTTGTTATTCTTACTGAAGGTTATCAAATTCATTAGTACTTTCACAAACTAAGAGAAGAATGATTATCAATTAAACTATAAGGTACACAATACTCTACTATGTTCAATTACTTGGAACATATATTGCCAAATTTTATCATGTGAAACAGCTAACTGTATATAGAAGAAACATGAAGTTACTCATTTTGGTACATCTAAAGTGATTGAGACAAGAAGAGCTATTCTTAGTGATGAGTATCATGGTTTTAAATTTTCTTATGGAGAACACATTTGAAAGGTGCAACAAAGATTTATGACTATCGTGAATATCTTACAATATATGGGAGAGAAAGGTCTGGATTGTGAAGCTCTTATTGAAAAGATCATTGATATTATGTCAAATGAGTGGGAATAAAAGAGTACAGCAATTGATGAGAACAAGAAGGTTACTCAAATTTCCTTAGATGATCTATTTGGAACTCTTCTCCAACATGAAACAAGGATGAAGAGAGATGCTGACAACATCAAAAATAAGAATGGGAATGGTAATGTTGCTTATACTACAACTTCAAATCACATGAAAGCGAAGACTCCTGAGAGAGTAACTAGATCCAATTCTAAGATGGTTACTGTCCAATCAGAATCTAGTGAGAGTGATGTCTCAGAGAATGAGTTACCTAATATTTCTTAAAGAATGAACAAGATAGCTGGTCCAAGAAATTTCCAATCCTGGTATAAGAATAAGGAAAAGAAATATAAGAAAGATTTAGAGGTCACATGCTATGAATGCATGATAAGTGGACACATACAACCAAACTACCCTAGGCTTAAAAAGAACGAAATAAAAGAAAAGATTAGGAAGATGTTTTACAATGATAAAGCTACGAATAGTCTGAAAGCTAATACTACATGGAGTGATAGATGTGGAAACTCTTGAGAAAGTGATTCCTTAAAATACGATTCATCAGCTCAGAAGAATATCAGATTCATTTATAATACTTCTTTTCCACATACATGTCTTATAGACATGGTACGCTCTTCCAAGGCTTAAACAAATTTATCTCTTGATAAGAATTACTGTTATGAAAATAGTACTTATAATGAAGATATTTCATCTTAATAAAATTAACAACCATCATATGAAAAAGTATCTAGATTTTACCTATTTCTTGAAGCAAAAAATTATAAAATTTCTAAGAAATTAGACAAGTAAAATACAAGGGAAGAGGTTATTAAGAATGAGATTTCATATCTTTCTTTAGATCTTAATTATAAAGAAGAGTTTTTAGAAAAAAACATTCTAAAGGCCATGAGAAAGAAAATTCTAATAAGGAGGAACTATTTAATGACCTCAAGAATGATATTTCAAAACAAATTTTTTTAGAGGAAATATTGATCTCTATGTAAATGATTCCTGAGGATAGGAATTTAGTCATTAGACTAAAGTATGAAATATTTTCTCAAAAGAAAATTCTTGGAGAATTTACTTCTAGGAAGGAAAATTTGGACAAGGTGTATTCAAAAATTAAACCTCACTGAAACACTACTGGATGAGGTTATACTCACCAAAAACCAGTTTTCAAAAACAAATGTTTTGTTCCTTATAAAGCCCCTTTTTTCACAAAGTGTCAATGTGGTGGGAATTGGAAGAAAAATTGTTCTTTGAATAGATTTCAATCTCTTGGGTTTCATAAAGCATATTTTTCTAAAAAATTTGGATACCCAAAATTTTGTTATATGAAAATCTCAGATCCAAACAAGTTTGGATTCCTAAAGTCTAATTCATTTCTTATTTTCATGATGATAAAGGAAGTACCAACAATAACACTTGTTTCATGGATAGTGGATGTTCCCAGAATATGACTGTTAAAAAAAGCTATTTCGAAATGATTATCAAGACGAAAGGAGGAAAATTAACTTTCAGAGATAACACTCTAGGAGAAATTATTGGTATAGGTAACATTGTTCTGTTTCAAAAAACATTGATTTCAAATGTTTTATTTGTTAAGGGTCTTAAGAATATCCTCATTAGCATAAGTCTTTTATGTGATGAAGGTTACCTTGTGAATTTCAGGAATGATAAGTGATTAGTACAAAATTCCAAGGAAGAGTTTATTCTCTCTGCCCATAGGAAAGATAATGTTTATACACTAAACATAGATGACCTTAGGAGCCAAGACATACCCTGCCTTAGTGCAATGGAAGATCATTCTTGGTTATGGAATAGAAGACTAGGTCACTGAAACCTTATGAACTTGTGTAAACTCTATAAGAAGAAACTAGTTAGGGATCTACTAGAGCTTAGTTTTGATTCTTCTAAAGTTTGTGATCCTTATCAATATGGAAAGAAACATAAATCTAGTTTTATATCAATCGGTGAAGTCTCAACAATAGATGCATTACATTTGGTGCACATGGATTTTTTTTCTCCAACACAAACAGGAAGCATTGGAGGAAAAAGCTATGTGTTTGTTCTAGTTGATTATTACACTAGATTTACATGGGTCTATTTTCAAACAAAGAAGGCTGATGCTTTTTCTTATTTCAAATGTTTAAGAGCCCAAGTTAAAAATGAGAAAAACCTTCCACTGAATACTATTCATAGTGATCATGGAGGAGAATTTCAAAATTCTGATTTTGAAACTTTTTGTAGTAGAAAAGTTATTACTCACAACTTTTTTCCACCTAGAACACCTCAACAATATGGTGTAGTTGAAAGAAGAAATATAATTATTCAAGTTATAATAAGAACCATGCTGAGTAAATATTCTGTAGCAAGACATTTTTGGGATGAAGTTGTAAGTGCTGCTTGTTACACTATAAATCAAGTTTTGATTAGTCCTTTTCTTAATAAAACTCTGTATGAGTTATGGAATGGTAGAAAACCTAGACTTTACTAGTTCATGGGTTTTGGTTTCAAGGTATTCATCGTGAATACTGCAGATAATCAATAAAAATTTGCATGAAAATCTGATGAAGGAATTTTCTTAGGTTACTCCACAACTTCTAAGGCTTATAATGTTTTCAATAAAAACACTTGAACTGTTGAGGAAACAGTACATATAAAATTTGATGAGTCTTATCCTTTTGTTTTTAATCCATCTCAACCAACATCCTCAGATGTGTTTTAAAAAACTGATTATCGACCTTTGATAGAAGATCCTTCTCATAAGGAAAATGTTCATGAAGATACTTCTAAAACATTAACCCCAGAAGACATTCTACCCTATGATGATGAACACGTTTTACAAAACCCAAGTCTGGTGTTTCTTAAGAATAATCCTAGTGATAGTATCACTGGTGATGTGAATCAACCTGTAAGGACTAGAAGTTCCTTGAGGAATGAAGTAGAACATCTTGATTTTCATTCCCAATTGGATCCAAAATGCACTGATGAAGCTCTAGGTGATGAAGATTGGATAAAATCCATGCAAGATGAATTAAATGAATTTTAAAGAATAAATTCTGGACCTTGGTTGAAATACCTAAGTAAAATTCTTTTATTGGAGTCAAATGGGTTTTCAGAAATAATTGTGATGAAAATGGAGTCATTATAAGAAAGAAAGCTAGACTAGTTGCTAAAGGCTATAATCGGCAAGAGGGAATATACTATGAGTATACCTATTCTCCTGTAGCTATATTTTAATCAATTTGTATTTTACTCGCCTTTACCGCATTCTTCAATTTCAAACTTTTTAAAATGGATGTGAAATGTGCTTTCCTTAATGGTTAAGTTCAAGAGGATGTTTTTGTTGAACAGCCTCCGGTCATTGAAGATACAAAACATCCTGAACATGTTTTTAGACTTACCAATGATTTTAATTGCCTTAAACAAGCCCCAAGATCTTGGTATGATAGACTTATAGGATTTTTGCTTCAAAATAACTATGTTAAAAGAAATGCATATCAAACCATTTTTATAAATAAAGATAAGAAAAATGTTTTCATTGTTAAAATTTATGTTGATGACATTATATTTGGTTCAACTCGGCAATCTTTAACTGATTCTTTTGTGGATTTAATGAAATTTGAGTTTGAAATGAGTATGATGGGTGAGTTAACATTTTTCCTTGGTTTTAAAATTTCTCAAAAACTAGAAGGAATCTAAATATCCCAACATAAGTATATTAATGATCATCTTAAATAGTATGGTTATGACAACACTAAAAGTATAAGTACTCCTATTGGTACCTCAAACACGCTTGATCTTGATGAAGCTTGGAAACTAGTAGATCAAGCATCTTTAAGAGGTATGATAGGGAGTCTACTTTACATGACATCTAGTTGACCAGACTTGATGTTTTCAGTATGCTTATGTGCAAGATATCAATCCATTCCTATGGAATATCATTTAATGGCAGTGAAAATAATTTTTCACAACTTAAAGGGAACCATGGATCTAATATTATTTTATACTTCTGGAAATGAATTCGTTTTAAAGAGTTTTTCAAATGCTGATATTGGTGGATGTAGAATGGATAGAATGAGTACATCTGGAACTTGTCATTTCTTAGGAGATTCGTTAGTTTCTTGTTCATTTAACAAGCAACACTCAGTAGCACTCTCCACCGCTGAAGCTGAATATGTAGTAGCTGGAAGTTGTTCTGCTCAAGTGTTGTGGATGAAACACACACTCATAGATTAAAGCTTGAGTTTTACTAAGAATCAAATTTCATGTGATAAGATAAGTTCCATTTACCTTAGTAAAAACTCTGCACATCACTCTCATGAAATACACATAGATATTAGCCATCCCTTTCTTTGGGATCACACACCAAAAAGAGATATCATTATTTAGTTTATTGGAACACATGATCAACTTGGTGACATTTTCATAAAATCATTACCCTCCGATAGATTTGAATACATTAAACTAATGTTAGGAATGATAACCATAAGGTAATCCTTCTTCATTAACATCTTGTTGAATAATTCTGTTCGCAGTAATAAACTCATTTTCATAGGGGGAGTACATTTCCTTGTTAGCATAATCAAAATTTTCATTGTCTGTTTTTGTAATGCTTTTGTAATCAAAATTTTCATAGTCAGTTTTTCAAACTTTTATTACAGAAATTTTTGTAATGAAATTTTCATACTGAAAATTTCCATAATAATGTTTTCCTACTGGAAATTTTCATAATGATGTTTTCGTACTGGAAATTTTTGTAATGAGGTTTTCGTACTGGAAATTTTCATAATGATGTTTTCTTACTGGAAATTTTTGTAATGATGTTTTTGTACTAAGAATTTTCGTACAAAGAATTTTCATACTATGAATTTTGGTACTGAGAATTTTTTTAATGAGAATTTTCTTAATGGGATTCTTCGTAATCATTTTTTTCCTAGTGAGTTTCTGGTAGTGTGTTATTCATAATATATTTTTCGTAGTCAAAGTTCTCTTCAAGGAGAATTTTTCCTATTACGAATAAAATTCCTGGACAATCTGAAAGTCATGACATCCTACATAAGTTTTAGTAATCATATTTTTCTTTCTGGTATTTTCCTATGAGTTTTCAATCTTCTAGGATTCTAGTTTTCTTAAATCCGATTATTTTTATTAAAACCTCAAAAGATCGGATTCAAGATTTCCATACGGGTATGTTTTCAACTGTGAGATCATATCAGAGAATTTTTCAACCATTAGATGGTTTTTGGAAGCTCAAAGGTCACATCCTTCGCCTATATAATGGGCACCCCTATTGTTTGTCCCACATCGACATTCAAGCTCTCGCGTGTTGAAGTTCTGCATCCCTTCTTAAAGGCTATTCCGAATCTTCTAGACCTCTCCATTCTGAATGTCTGTAGAATCTATTTCTCAGGATATGTCAACTACAAATCCAAAATCAAAATGGTTAGTTTACAGGGAGAGGTTAGTGAATCTCAGTTTCTACAAATGTGATTCTCTTATCTCTTAGAATATAAGATTGAATGGCTGGGAGGATGTTTGCTTATCAAATCTAGTGAGACAGGATCTAGTTTATACAGATTTTCTTGTTGAGTTTTACGATTCTGTTTTCTTCCTTAAGGAAGATGGCAGAGAGAATTTTTCATTCAAATATTATGGAATGACTTATATGATTTCATACACCAGGACTGTAATCTTGGTGGGTCTATCCTATGAAGGTGAAGCTAAGTTTTGTTCACATAAGCTTCCAGATGAGCAAGGAAGTTTTAACATTGTGATGGCACTGAAATACCATGGACTTAAATATGCCAAGACTGCTATGATTGGTCATCTCTCTTCGAATAATCTAATTCTACATCTGTGGGTACAAGTCTTTTTAGTACCGAGAAGGTGTGATAAGGTTAATCTCAAGAAGAGTGTTATATACATATTAGATTTTATGGTAAATCTAAGGAAGTTGAATTTGATGGGTCATGTTTTGATTACAGTAAAGAATATTAAATAAGGGAATATGAAAGCATAGATCATAATGTATCTGGCCTTGCTTTCTAACTTATCAACATATGTATTGATTCATTTAAAGTTGCTTTCACTTCCAAGAAAATAAATTTCACGGTAATACTAGTTAATGATGATACATTAAAGAGTATGAAGATGGATTTTTCTATTGAATCTGGAGAATTCTATCCATTACCATAGGAAGAGGCTAAGGCATCTCAGAAAGATCAAAAAACTCGGGAACCATCTAAAATGGCAAGGAAGAAGAGAAAGTTGAAAGAAGTGGTGGATGAAGACAAGACCCAGAAAGCTAAGGAAAATCAATATGCACCACCCAAGCCAAAGAAACAAAAAACCTACCCAGATGAAGTGGCTTCTAAGTGGAGGGAAGAAAATGAAAATAGAAATGAATGTGACCCTCAATTTGGATTAGATCCTGTTGAGGCTAAAGCCTTAAAAGAGAATTCTTCTGATGAGTTGGAAAGACAAGAAAAAGAAATGAAATTGAAGAAGACGATTTCTGAATCTGAGATTGTACAATATCAGTTTAGAGATACAAAAGTAGCCTCTAAGAAGATCCCCATTCCAGAAACTTTTGATATTCATCCATTACCGGTTACTCAGGGAAAAAAGTACTTTAATCCAGAAATGTCCAAAGGGAAGGATGTTGTTGAAGAAGTTGTTGAAAGTTATGAAGAAGTAGTAGAGGAAGAAGAAGACGAAGAAGAAAGTGCTGATATAGATGACCTAATTAAACAAGTGGAAGATTATCAAGAAAATTCTGAATCCGAAAAACATGTCACTCTGGGAAAGGGATTTGAGAAAGATGCTATGGAAGATGAAGTTGAGGAAGAAAGAACGATAATGAATTATCTTATGATGAAGTAAGCTATGAAAAGCATTATCTTGAAGAAGGAGCAGAGAAGGAGAAAATAGATGAAGACATGATTGTTCAACTATCAGAGAGTGAGGAAGAATCTCTAGATGATCAACCCATTCCGACAACTGACAAAGGTAAGAAAGTTCTCATGGATACACCAAAAAAAGATATCACCAAGAAGAAAGAAGATGTTGGTTCTTCTAAAAGGAAGCTAGTTCAAATTGAAGAATAACACTCCCCAAGAAAAATATCTAATTCGGAATCATCAGCACATGGTCATGACATTGTTGTCGAGTCATTGAACAAATTGGTGGACACCATTCTTATTTTTCCCATTATATACTCCAAATTCCAGATGCTGCAACATAGTTTGAATCAGAAGTCAGAATCCTTATCCCTGGTGATGGATAAGTGTGTGATTATTGAGGCCGATCATATAAATTTCTTTATCAATTATGATGTAAACATGAAATCATGCATCAAAATCACTTTATTGTCTAATAATATTGAAGAAGACATGGCTGAGTTTGATCTATTTTAGAATGATGTTAATGATGCTTTTGACACAAAGGACTCCAAGATTAAAAATCTTTTGGATAAGCTAATCCTTGAGAAAAAATTTCAGAATCAACATGTAAAGGACATGAATGATAATGTTAACTCTCTTTATCAAATTTTTAAAAGGGATAGAGATATCTGGATTGATCTTGAAGAAAAGATTTTATTGCAAGATGAGTTAGTGAAGATGTAGGAAGAGGCCATGAAGGCTCAGGAATAGGTGCTCAATGGTCAAGATGAAAGGATAAAAGATTTGGAGAAGCATGCTAAAGAGGATAAAAAAGATTTGAAGAAGATGAAAACCTTGTTGAAGAAGCTAATCCCGAAGGAAAAGGAAGACAAATAGACTCAATCGGATTTTTTGTTGTATTTTTCATTCCTTGTTTTTTTAAACTCTAATGAAATTTTTTGTTGGTCGTATATTGTGTACTAATGTTTCAGGTACTTTATTTTTTTTCCATTCCCCTAAATTCTTTTTGAAAATCACAAAGGGGGAGAAGGAAAAAGAACTACTCAAAAGAGGGAGAAGAAAAAAAATTAAATCAAGAACCATCCCTAAGTAAGGGGGAGCTTATCTAAGGAGGTGTTCCTCATTATGAAGTTTTTCATTTCAAATGATAATGAAAACTCCAATCCAGAAATTCATAATACAATCCTTATAGTTCCAAAGCCTAAGGGGAGTTATTTTTATTCACTATCATTCATGAACGAAGGGAGATAAGTTTTAATTTCAAAGTAAAATGAAAAATTTCAATGTCCTTATATTTTTTTCGTAAGGTAGTTTGTGCTTTCCAGAAAGGGGGATATTGTTGAGTCAATAAGTTTTTCCTTATGACTTTTCCATTCCTTCTCGTTTTGAAAATCACAAAAACCCTATTCATAAGAAAATCTACATTTTACTTATATAAGGAAAATTTCCTTCTCAAAGGAATTTAAACAATACCATGTTTTCATTGTTCATATCAATATTTTTCTTAAGTATGAAAACCAGAATCATATCAAATCCTCGGAATCATATAATGCTTAGATATAAATTATTCTTTTTTAGGATCTGAATTCTGGATTTGAGTTGTAATGAAGATCCACTCTGAATTTTGGATATGAACTGTAATGAAGTTCCACTCCGAATTCTGGATACAAACTCTAAGAATGATTAACTCTAAATTCTGGAGTATGAACATTTACTAGTTTGACTCTGAACTTCTATGCGTTCGACTCCAAAATTTTATGAGTTCGACTCCAAACTGTGATGAGTTAGACTCTAAACTTTTACTAGTTAGACTCTGAATTTCTACAAGTTCGACTCCGAACTCGGTAAGTTCAGATTCTTAATTCTAGTGCTACCAGTCTTTGAATTTCTTTAGAAATTCAGACTCTGAATTTCCCCAGAATCCCAGTTCTAAATTCCTAAATCATAATCCAAATATCTTGTTATTATAGACACAGAATTTTATTCTTGGTTAGACTCTGAACTTTTATTTGCTTACATTCCAAACTTCAATTTTTATTATTGTTACACTAGTTTCAATATAAAACAATTTTGTGCCTTTGGTTGCACATTTTTTGTTATAAAAAGATGTCATCCATTCTGTTTCTAACTAACCCTCATTTTAGAGACACATGTACAAGTCCCTCTTAATTTTATGGAAAATATCACTATTGGAGGAGGGAGCCGACCATTGGAGCTTCACCTATAAATAGAAGCTCATTTGAAAATAATTGACAACTTTGTCACAACTTGTTCTTACATGCTGTTGAAGTGATTTCTAGAGAGAGAGGCTCTTATTAACTCTCAATGCTTTGGGCAGAAAGTTTGAACAGCTTTTTCAATATTTTCCTTGTGCAGATTGCTTTGTACGACTCCGAATGTTGGTGATTACATTCGAGGGCTTCTAAGGATAGGAAGACAAAGGTGCCGACTACCTTGAAGTTTTAGGGCTTCCTTACTGAGGAAGACCGAAGTTCCAACTACCTTTTATGTTGAGGGCTTGCGGGGATAGCAAGACATAGACTCTGATCTTCGTATCGAGGGCTTACTTTGGTGTGGGTAAGACAGACTTGCATGAAAGTATAAATCCGGGGACCTTTATCCAAGGTTGTTGGATACCCTTCTCTTTGGGTTAAAAGATTTAACATGTTACTTTTTTTTGTTACAAGTTTTTCCACTGCATTTTTTTATTGTAAGGAAAGTATAATATTCTTATATTTCCTCACACTTGTACTCTGATTAATTTAGATTCTATACGATTTACAGTAGAGTCTCATACTGTATAGTTTGGTTAAGTTTCAATTTCCGGATCCATATTTCCGGAACTAGTTTTTCGGAATCACTTTCCATATTTAAGTAAGTGCATAGAACAAGAAGTTTGTAACTTCATACTTTATCCTAATTTTTCAGTTAGTGTTAGAGGTGTTTTGAATATTCTTAGCTTAACATTGTTAAAATTAGAACTTTCCTTGATTAAGGAAATTTTTAAAGTGTACAATTCACCCCCCTCTTGTATATTTAGAATCTACATCGTTATATCGATCCTACATAGGTCACGGCAGCACCATGATGGTGGCACCATGAGGGTGACACCGTGACGGTTTCTCCATGTCCCCTCGCTGAGCCTTTTGTTCATTTTTACAGTACCCAAATTTTCCACTCTCGTAACGTATCGTTTGACGTAAATTAATATTAATACCATTTTTAAAGTCATTTAATGCCTAGAATTGACTCCTAAAATACCAAGAAACATCCCTGATGGGGATTATTAAATAACTCCTTAATTTCGTCATGTGTAACTACCCACCAACATAGGAAACCATGATCCGTTTTTCTAGGCGTTCAAAATTCCATATCCTGATCTCCTCTTTATATCTCCCGCTAGAGTTCTCCATTTCTTCTCAGTTGAATTTCATTCTTCTCCCTGGCGTGCTTGGATTCCTTCTTCTCGTGCCTTGTGGTGTGCCTCTTCTGGAGCCTTCTGCACTTCCTCCATGGATTTCCTCCCATACAGGCCACGCATCCCTTGTTCTTGTCATGTGGAGAAAAAAACTTCAATCTCTGATCAATCACGTAGGATTTTTCCTTCATCTCTTTTTACTGTGCGTCTTTCAGGGTGGGTGTCCTTTTGTTTCTATGAGGATTGGTGAAACCTCACCATAACAAAGATAACAAATAGAACTCTAATGAATAAAGGGGAGGGGTGTGATTGATATGATATTATTCTGTTTTCTCCTCTTCCTTGATCATTATTTTTTAAATTGTGTGGGTTTATGCCTACTGAAAATTATGGCTGATGGTGGTATTCCTCTGTGCACAGATAAAATATTGTCTTCTGTGATGATTCAATGGTATTCACATGGAAATTGGTTATTTATGTAAACTCGGTAGATTAAATGGATGCCCAGTGAACATAAAACCTTTTGTGGTCAACCCAGCTAACCAATAGAAAGTAGAACATTATAAATACTGTGATTGAACCTGGAAGTTTTCTTACTCTGTTTGGTAGTGGGTGTTGTTTCGTTCGATGCTTATGGGGGAAAGTGGGAGAGGATGGGATCCTCCGTTGTGGAACAGTTGTAGGTTGTGAATCTGAAGCTGTGTGTTTGCTCTGATGTGACATGAACTCTGGTGGGATTCCTTATTGTTGAGAAATCTTTGGTTTCTGGTTTTGGGGACGCAGGGCTATGTCTCAGGGTTTTATTTCTTTCCAGTACTTCGAGGGATCCCACTTATCCCTTTTGTGAGGTTTTCTTTAGTTACAGTACTTTGAGGGATCTCACTAATCCCTTTTTGTTGTTGTAACATTACAAGAGAACTGAGTGTGAATACATAAATTGTTGTTTGGATGTTTCTCTTTTTTTAGCTTGTGGTTATGCCTGTTCGTTGCCCAGTAGTGCAAAATTTAATTAAATGGAATCACTTGAACATTAAAACAAGAATGGTTTAAATGGGGAATTGTTTTTTTTGGGATGAGTTGTGACTTGGCAGCAAGTGTTGTGCTTTTTATTATGAATTAATAGTAAAAAGGGTGTCTGTTTTTAGGTTTTTGGGATCCTAGGATGGGATGAGTTCCTGTTACCTATATATATATATATTGTATTTATTATGTTTCTTATTCGCGCCCCACCCCAGTTGAGCACATAGTGCAGAACGCCCCATTTCATGGGGATGGTGTTTTTCCCAACACTCCTATTAGTGGTTGGTTATTAGATCCTTTTTGATCCCATTACCGAATATAAAAAGTCTCTTTGGGAAGGCTGTGATGGCCTAAATTCCATTATTAGAACAGGATTCTTCGGGCAGGGTAGTTGTGGTGGTTGGCCTAGGTGTTTGCGGGTAGGTTGTTTTCCATGTTTTTTCGGGATGAGGCCCAGCTGTCTTCGGGCATGGAAGTAGTTGTTCTGACCCAGGTGTTTGCGGGTGTGGTTACGCGTGGTGGTTGTGGCCCAGGTGTCTGCATGCGGGATAGCGGTTATGGCCTAGGTGTGTACGGGCGGGGTTTGGCAGTGGGACTGCGGTGAGAATGGAAGGAATGGTTCGATGCATAGTATGTCTTCAATAACTAGTGGGAAAGGTGTGTGGGGTACCCAAACATAGATATGCTATTACTATACCTTAATCGACTTGCATTATTTGGGGAGTGTGCCTTGGTGAGCCTTGGGTGGATAGTTTTTCCTTTCTAGGTGCTTCGGTTATCTTCTTTCTCATAGGGCATTAGAATTCCTCCCCACTTGTGCATGAGATTCTTTGGTTTTCCCTACTAGGTATACTTGTATACTCACCCTACGAATATAAAAACTAATTTCAAGTTTCTAGAAGGACTTTGGGGATTGCGCAGGGTCGTACTAGCTCGGGCGTTAGGATCGTTGCAGTTTCTTTTTTTCTTGCTTTTGGTACTTTACCTTTGTAGACACCTTGTACATTCAGGCTTTTACTTTTTCAACATGCATATGGGAGTGGTTTTCTTTATCTTTACTCTTACTTCCAGTTTTGGCATTGTTGGGTTTCATCATCTTATCTCTCAATCCTATAAAAATAAAAGGGTAATGCCTTCCTTTTCAATGAGAATTTATACCCTTGATGTTGGTCGCCACTCCGGGACCTATTGAAGGCAGGTATCAGGGGTCATTATCTCTCCTTCAATGTAAAGAAGGTAGGGCCTTGAAATATGTTGTCCCTTCCATCCTTTTGGTGAATGCGGGTGGTGACAGAAAGGTATCAGAGGTAGGTTGAGAGATAGGATGGAGTTTTGAGTTAGGAATAGTGAGGATTGCATGGGATGGTAGGGAAACAGTGTTGGGTGATCTTGGTGAATGAAATAGGCTAGGGAAGACCGGCTATGATATGGGATTTTAGGGCCCCCCATGATCTGACGCAAGGAATCTGGACCTACCGAACCACCAAGTGTGGCTACAATGATTGCAAGGTAGAGACCCTAGGAAAGGTTCATGCATCATAATGACTTGTGTTCTCGTGTTTCTGGAGTGTTTTGGGGATTTGAAATGAATCCAAAGACTAAGAAACATTTAAGAGTCATATTCTACAATACTCGGACTTAGGCATTACTTGTTTACCTTGTAGCCGTGGCACCTAAGAGACGACCACGTGTTGTGCAGCCGATCAAGGCCCAGAAGGTTGTCTCGGCTGATCGACGGAGGGCTGACCGAGAAGAGGAGGATGACCAGTGGTATAAGACACTTTGTGCCTTTCAACGACAGACCCTCGGGAAGTATGAGGGCAGAACCTCTGACATGGAGAGAGAGAGCTGGCTAGAGGAGCTGGTGATAGCTTTCTGCTTGATCCGGGCTCCGGTGGAGTATTGGGTTCCTCTGGCTATGAGCTAGAAGCGGGGAGCAGCACGTCAGTGCTGGACGCTTTATCTAGGGGAGAAGAGGGAGGCTGAGGTGACATGGGATGATTTCGAGAAGTAGTTATGGACATAAGTCGTCTCTTCAATGATGAAAGATGAGAAGAGGCAGAAGCTACTCTCGATCCGGCAGGGGGTTATGTCAGTGAGAGAGTTGGGGATCAGGTTCAAGGTTCCCCTCTTCTATGCTCCAGACCTCTTTCCGGATGAGGAGTCTTGGGCGAGACGTTTGGAGGAGGCACTCTGACCTTCCCTCCAGTATTCCGTTACTCCCTTCACCTTACCGACATATATGGAGGTACAGAAGAAGGCTTAATTGGTGGAGATGATGTACATGCTCAGAGGTGTATTGTGAGAGGTAATCTAGTCAGGCTCGTCAAAGGGGAAGGTTTTCAGTAGTAGGCCTCCAGCATTAGGACCCTCTAGTTTTCGATCTGTAGAAAGAAGGCCCCAACAGTTCGAGTTCTGATCTCCCGACCCTCGCACATTCTTTTTAGGCCCAGGGCCGAGATGCTTCATTTGGGGATGCCATGGGCACCTTCGGAATCAGCGCCCAGACATAGTGCAGTATGGCGGTGGTGGGAAGGTCCAGCACCCACCGCAGCAGCAGAGGTTCCCAGGTAGGCCCTTCCTGTAGTAGTAGTAGGGGGAGGGGGCTCCCGCTCTGGTGAGGGCAGATGTTGCAGGAGGAGGCCGATCTCAGGGTGCTCCTCAGGGACCTCGACCTGGGCATGGTCGGGGAGGTGACCAACAACCGAGAGGTAGAGGAGCTTAGTATGGAAATATTCACTCCATAGAGGCTCAGTTCCAGCAGGACCAGAGGTCGTTCGAGTTAAGATAAACTTGTTTAGTACCCTTGCTTATGCCTTGTTCTATACCAGAGCTTTGCACTCCTTGGTTGCACCTAGTGTGGCCCACGCTCTGGGTTTAGATGCTGATAGACATCCAGTTCCCCTGGTGATGAGCACACCAGTCGGAGGCCAGACCGACTTGTTATATGTTTGTCAAGGATGCAGACTGATGATAGGGCCACATCAGATAGTCAGGGATCTTCTACTGTTGTAGATACAACCATACGATGTCATCCCAGGCATGGACTAGATGTTCTCTTTATGTGTCATCGTTGACTGTTTCCGAGGAAGGGTCATGTTTTCATACATGAGCAGCCAACGTGTGACCTTCTTCGGTGAACAGGGTTGCCAGAAAGGCAATAGGCGGTAGGAACCCATCCTCTCTTTGTTAGCTAAGCTATTAGTGGAGTCAGTGGATGCAGAGATGGTGGGACTTCCAGGGATCGTCCGTGAGTTCACCGACGTCTTCTCTGAGGAGGTGATGACTCTTACCCCTTGGCGTGATATCGAGTTTGGGATACACTTGCAGCCTGGTGCTCATCTGATTTTGATGCCCACCTACAGGATGGCACAATCTGAGCTCTGGGAGTTGCAGATTTAGATTTATGATCTGATGAAGAAGGGTTTTGTCCGACCAAGTGCATCACCATGGGGTGCTCTAGTCTTGTTCTCCAAGAAGGCGGATGGTGGTCTTAGGCTGTGTATAGACTACCGGAGACTATGTATGGTGACGGTCAAGAATTGCTAACCTCTTCCAAGGATAGACGATCTCTATGACCAGTTGAAGGGGGCAAGATGGTTCTCTAAGATCGATTTGATGTCGGGATATCACCAGTTGCGGGTGAAGGAGGGTGGCATCTCAAAGATGGCCTTCAGGTGCAGATATGGCCACACTGAGTTCTTGGTCATACCATTTGGGATTACGAACGCTCCATCCCTGTTCATGGGACTCATGAACTCCGTCTTCCAGGAATACCTGGATCAGTTCATAGTTGTGTTTATTGACGACATCCTGATCTACTCATGATGAGGGGAGGATCACGCTGAGCACTTGATAATGGTTTTAGAAGTCCTCTGATAGCACCATCCCTATGGGAAGTTGTCTAAGTGCAAGTTCTAGATGCGAGAGGTGCACTTCCATGGGAACGTGGTGTCCGAGCAGGGGATAGAAGTGGACCCGTCGAAGGTTGAGGCGGTTGTTTCTTGGGCGGAACCCAAGAATGTGGTAGAAGATTCTAGTCTCCTCGGGATGGTAGGTTACTATTGTATTCCCCATATTCTCTCATGTTTTGGCAGCTTTTACAGCTCTGACCAAGAAGGACTGGTATTTTGTGTGGAGTGGGCAGTGTGAGGTGGACTTCAGTTATCTGAAGGACAAGTTGGTTAGTGCCCCGATGCTGAGGTTTCTAGAAGAAGCGGTAGTGTATGAGGTGTTCAGTGATGCTTCTGTGCAAGGGCTCGGATGTGTGTTGATATAGTGGCAATTGGTGATCTCTTATGGGTCTTGGCAGTTACGTCCTCATGAGCGTAATTACGCCACCCACAATGGGGAGCTTGCGGCGGTCGTTTTCATACTAAATTTGTGGCGGCAATTCCCCATCGGTGAGTGCGTTGTGGTCTTCACAGATCACAAGAGCTTGAAGACTGTCTTCGATCAGCGAGACCTGAACTTACAAAAGTGAATGTAGATGTAGTTCCTTTAGGACTACAACTTCAAGATTTCCTACACCTCAAGAAAGGGGAATGTAGTGGTGGATGCCTTAAATAGTAATTCGTAGAAGGATGTGGTTTGAGAGTCATCAGATGCTTTGAAGGTGATTGAGGAGTTGGATGACCTGCACCTAGACATGAGGATGGATAATGGCAGAGGATTCCTTTATTAGATGATAGTGTAACCCTCTCTTCTACGGAAGGTGGAGGAATCCTAGTGGGGAGACTCAAAAAGTGATGTGATTCGTGACCGGGTAACCCAAGGTGATTCCCCGGAATGATGGGCAGAGGATGGTCAGAATCGAATGATTTTCCGAGGTAAGTTTTTCATTCTAGAGGTGATGTGTGGGAGAGTTCTTGGTGTGTTCCAAAACTCACCACTATCAGTGCACCCGGGATTTTCCAAGATGTATCAAAACCTGAGGGGACAGTTTTGGTGGCCTGAGGTAAAGCGGGCGGTGGAAGAGTTTGTGTCCATGTGCCTGGTATGTCTACAAGTGAAGGCTGAACAATGTGTTCCAGGAGTCTTGTTGCAACCTTTAGATGTACCCAAGTGAAAGTGGGATGACTTCTCGATGGATTTCATCACAGGGATAACTAGGGTTCAAGGAGGCTGTGACACTATCTAGGGGGTGGTGGACCAGTTGACAATGTCGGCTCACTTTCTAGTGATCAAGGAGTCGAGTGATGTGGATGCTTTATCACAGAGACACCTAGATGAGGTAGTGTGATTTCATGGAGTTTAGAGGTCTATAGTATTGGATAGGGATGCATAGTTTACCTCACTATCCTGGAGGTGATTGTAGCATGCTTTTGGCACCAAGCTACGTCTTAGCACTGCCTTCCACCCCCAGACAGATGGACAGATAGAGCACACCATCCAGACATTGGAGGATATGTTGTGGGCATGTGTCCTGGACATTGGGGGATCATTGGTGCGAGAATTACCAATTGTAGAGTTCTCCTAAAATAATAGCTATCACTCTACCATTGGCATGGCTGCATTTGAAGCCTTGTATGGAATGCCATGTCACTAACCCGTGTGCTGGACAGAGTTTAGGGAGGCAGGTGTTCTTGGCCCGGAGTTGGGGTAGAGAACGACGGTGAAGGTTCAGCTTATACGAGAGAAGATGAAGGTGGCTCCGGACTGGAAGAAGTCTTATGCCGATGATATGAGGATACCATTGGAGTTCAAGGTTCTGGACCACATGTTCTTGATGTTCTTCCCTCGATGTGGGCAGCAAAGGTTCGGTAGTGGGATTAAGCTTGCTACCAGGTTCATCGGGCCTTTTGAGGTGTTGCATCGGGTTGGTGAGGTGGCTTTTCAACTGGCGTTGCCACCACCACTGCAAAGGTTGCACGATGTTTTCCATGTGTCCCATATTTGGCCGTATCTACATGACGATTCACACGTCCTCGACTGGGGAGATCTTGATATCATGGATGATGCAACGTTCATGGTGCGACCGGTGATGATTGAGGGTCGTAAAGAGAAGGTGCTTTGTGGGGGAACCATTCACTTGGTTCGTGTGCTATGGAGGCATGGTGGGCTTGAAGAGAGTACCAGGAAATAGGATACGCAGATGCATGCCTAGTACCCAGAGCTATTTTTAGTAGTTCGGTTTTGTTTGTACTTGGTTGAGGGAACACTTACTGTGTTGACTATGGAACGTGTGGTTTTCTTTTTCTGTGGATGTGTGTGAAGTTTCCTGAAATGTGGGGTGGGAAGGACCTGATCCCTAGTTAAGATGCATTAAAGTGGATGCGCTTAAACCCGTACAGGCAAGTCAGTGCTGCCAAAAGAGGATAGTATCTTAACATGGAGGAAGGGAAACCCCTCACCCACATGACCACGCAGTTTGAATCTTTGTTATTCACGATTTCATGAGAAAGGGGGCATTCAATGGTACCAATGAGGTCTACTCCTGAGAGGTATCTTTCTAGGGGATTGTTCGGACCCCTCTACTTTCTTTGGGTCTGGTTTTAATTCTATATGGAGAGAATATTTTGAGAGGAATCTGATGTAATTTCCTGGACCCCCCTAGCCATTACTTTACCAAAAACAAGGCTCCACCATAATGGTGGCTTCGTGATGGTGGCACTGGTGATAGTGGCATCATGACGGTGGCACTGGTCACGGGGGCACCGTGATGGTGGCACAGGTCACAGCGGCACCGTGATGGTGGCACCAGTCAAGATGGCACCATGATGGTGGCACCATGACGGTGACACTGTGATGGTGGCATGATGTCCCCTTGCCGATCCTTTCGTTCTTTTTTCGAGTACTTGACTTTTCCACTCCCGTAACGTATTGTTTGACATGAATTAATCTTAATACCCTTTTTAAAGTAATTTTAAGCCCATAATTGACTCCTAAAAATCCCTAGAAACATCCCCAATGGGGGATATTAAATAACTCCTTGATATCATCGTGTGTAACTGCCCACCCATGTAGGAAACCACGATCCGTTTTTCCAGGCGTTCAAAATTCCATATCCAAATCTCCTCTTTATATCTCCTACTAGAGTTCTCATTTTCTTTAGGGTTGAATTTATTTCTTCTTCCTGGAAAAATTGTAGTCCTTCATCATGTGGCTTGTGGTTTGCCTCTCTAGAGCCTTTTGCATGTCTTCCATGGATTTCCTCCCTTGCAGGCCGTGTATCCCCTGTTCCTGGAACGTGGAGAAAAAACATCCATATTTGATCAATCACGTAGGGGTTTTACATCGTCTCTCCTTACTGTGCATCATGCGAGGTGAGTGTGATTTTTTTAATGTGAGGATTGATGAAACCA
This sequence comes from Viscum album, assembly GCA_963277665.1. Taxonomy (NCBI): domain Eukaryota; kingdom Viridiplantae; phylum Streptophyta; class Magnoliopsida; order Santalales; family Viscaceae; genus Viscum; species Viscum album. Next base: position 72,480,679 of record OY728166.1, on the reverse strand, counting down.
GGCCTTAGTGAAGATAAAAATTGGGCTTTTAATGAATAAAGCAAAGGGGTGTGATCGATATTCTACTATTCTATTTTATCCTCATCCTTGATCATTAATTTGTAAATTGTGCGGGTTTATACCTACTGAAAATTATTGCCGTTGGTGTTCTTTCTTTGTGCAGTGATAAAATATTGTCTTCTGTGATGATTAAATGTTGGTCACATGGAAATTTGATAATCATGTAAACTCGGTGTATTAAATGGATGCCCAGTGAACATAAAACCTTGTGTGGTCACCCTAGATAACCAAAAAAAAGAAGAAAATAATAATTGATGTGATTGAACCTCGAAGTTTTCTTACTATATTTTGGTAGTCGGTGTTGTTATGTTCAGTCCTTATGGGGGAAAGTGGGAGAGGATGGGATCATGCATTGCGGTACAGTTGTTGGTTGTGAATCTAAAGCTTTGTGTTTGCACTTCTGTGACAAGAACTCCGGTGGGATCTTCTATTGTTGATAAATCGTTGGTTTCCGGTTTTGGGGATGTGGGGCTGTGTCTCAAGGTTTTTTATGTTTCCAGTACATCGAGGGATCTCACTTATCACTTTTTTGTGGTTTTCTTTGGATTCAGTACTTTGAGGGATCTCACTAATCCCCTTTTGTTGTTGTAACTTTACAAGAGAACCAGGTGTGAATGCATAAATTGTTGTTTGGCTCTTTCTCTTTTCCTAGCTGGTGGTTATGCATTTTAGTTGCCGAGTAGTGTAGAATTTAATTAAATGGGATCACTTGAACATGAAAACAAGAATGGTTTAAATGGGGAATTGGTTTTTTTGGGGATGAATTTTGACTTGGCCACGAGTGATGTGATTTTCAATATGAATGAATAGTAATGAGGGTGTTTGTGATTATGTTTTGGGGCCCCTAGAATGGGATGAGTGCTTGTTTCCTAGACATATATTGTATTTCTTATATTTCTTATTCGCACCCCACCCTAGTTGAGAACATAATATTGAACACCACATTTCATGGGGAGGGTGTTTTTCACAACACTCCTATGAGTGGATAGTTATTAGCTCATTTATACTCCCTTTCCAGAATATCCCAAGACTCATCGGGCAAGCTGTGATGGCATGAAGTCCATTATTATCCCAATAATCTTTGGGCAGGGTAGTTATGGTGGTTGGCCCAAGTGTTTTTGGGTAGGTTGTTTCCCAAGTGTCTTCAGGATGATGCCCAGGTGTTTTGGGGCATGGAAGTAGTTGTTCTGACCCAGGTGTTTGCGGGTGTGGTTATGCATTGTGGTTGTGGCCCAGGTGTCTACGGGCGGGATATCAGTTATGGCCTAGGTGTGTGCGGGTGGGGTTTAGTAGTGGGACTGCGGTGAGAACTACGGGATTGGTTCGATGCATAGGATTTTTTGAATAACAAATGGGAAAGTGGAGTGGGGTACCCAAACATTGATGTTCTATTACTATACCTTACTCAACTTGCTTTATTTGGGGAGTGTGCCTTGGTGAAGATTGGGTGGATAGTTTTTCCTTGCTAGGTGCTTCATTTATCTCCTTTCTCACAGGGCATTAAAATGCCTCCACACTTGTGCATGAGAGTCTTTGGGTTTCCATACTGGGTATACTTGTATACTCACCATACGTATATAAAACTGCTTTCAGGTTTCTAGGAGGACTTTAGGGATCGTGCAGGGCCATACTAGCTCGGGCGTTGGGACCATTGCAGTTGCTGTTTTTCTTTCTTTTAGTTATTTACCCTTGTAGACACCTTGTACTTTCTGGCCTTTACTTTTTCATCATGCATATGAGAGTGGTTTTCTTTGTCTTTACTCTTACTTCCAGTTTTGGTGTTGTTGGGTTTCATCATCTGATCTCCCAATCCTATTAAAATCAAAAGGTAATGCCTTCATTTTGTGTGAGATTTTATACCATTGGTGATGGTCGCCACTCCGAGACCTAGTGATGGTGGGTTTTGGGGGTCATTATCTCTCCTTCATGTTAAAGAAGGAAGGGCTCGGCGATCTACTTTCCCTTCCCTCCTTTTGGTGAAGGCGGGTCCTGACATTGGTACTCAAAATATTTTTTAAAAATGTTTTTACAAAAACATAACATTATTTTTCCCTTTGGTAAGATTTCCTGTTTTGATCTAAAAACCATGATTTATAAAAAGGATTTCCATTTTTTTACCAATTACAAAATGATTGATTAAATATAATTTTACCCATTATGTCTTCCACAAATTGTTAAAATGATGTCATATTGTTGATTTCATAACATGTCATTTTTATACACTTTTTACCATGCAATAGGAAAATTCTTTTTAACTTTTATGACATGTATTAATTTACACGTCATTAATTATTTGAAGATTCCCCTGCATGTTTAAAAGGATAATTATTAGTGATTTTTTTAAAAGTGATTTTCAATGATAATTATTTCAAAAAAATTTCCAAAATTAAAAGGATATTTTCATCACGAATTTTTAAAAAATATTATTTATTGTATTATCATTATACAATAACAAATATACTTTACTTCTACCCCACTTGGGATATTTTTTATTTATAACATCCTCATTCTTCCTCTGGAAGGATTATGATTTCATTGACCTTGGAGCGTATAAAAACTCACCTACTCAATTACTTTTTGTCCCCTTGAAATATTTAATTTCATATCATCATTAGTCACTAATTTTCCCTTAAATACCCCTATTATATATCATTGATATTATTATTGCCTAAAACATATACTAAAATTACAAAAAAATGTTTCTCTTGATGGTAGTTTGATTTTCTAGGTAAAAATTTATTAATCAATGTTAATTATTCTATAAAGATATATGATAAGGTATATTGTGTATTAAATATATTGATAGCTTGATTTAAGGAATTATTTAGAAAGGAAGTGATATGTGGGTCTCATAACTTATATATCACCTTGATGAATTAGCAGCTTCCCATGAGAGAAATTAGTTGAGAAAATGAATATGTTTCTTCATTCCGTTTTAAACCTTCATTGAAAGGTTCTTAATTTTATAGGTATTCATGTTCCTCAGACATAACATACAATAAATAAGAGTTTCCTTAATAAATATTAAGTATTTATTCTCTATGATATTTTCACTATGAAAATTTCTATGGATGAATCTCAATATAAATATATTTAATAAATAGATGTATTTTACATTTCTTACATTTCCATATTTAATTTTTTTTCAATGAATTATTTAAATAAAATGTGATTTCATTTATTACCCTTCTATAAAATTTATTCTCTTCCTTCTGTTTAATTAATCCATGAAATGTGTGTTTGGTTATTATCAATTTCATAATGATAATTCTAATTGATTGATTATTTCTTTTACTTTACATACCCTTACTAATCTATTGAGATCACACTTATTATGTTTCATTTCCACCACGATTCCATGAAATGTGCTAAAAAGTACAATAAAGGATATGATATATGGAATGAAGTTATCATCAAAAAAATTATACAATAATTATTGTATTCATTGGAAATACAACACACTTGTATGTATCATGTTTACCACGACTAAAAAATGTTTTGGTCCATTGGTATGAAATTTACATGTATCTTATGATAATGTAATGGTATCGTGAGACCAACAACAGAATTTATGGGCTCAATTCATTTAAAAAAGTTATTTTTTTAATTTATTCAATTTAACCTTGTTTTTGGGAATACATGTTTTTAAAAAAATAAATATTTTGTTTTCAAATGGAATTTATTAGAATTTAAAAATAATTGTAAATTAATTTCATATATATGTGAAAAAAATGTATTTTTAAAATATTGTTAATATTATAATACCCACCATTCAAACAACATGACCATAACTTTAATATTAAATTATAATAGTTTCATAAAATTTCACATTTGGTTTTAACTCGGTCTTATGTGTATTTTTAGATAAAGTCAATTTTTTTGTATTAAGAAAGATATTGAGGAAAATAAATATATTTGAGAAATATATTTCATAAAATATCATGGTGTTAGAGTTAGGGTTAATAAATCAGTACTATTTTACTCAAGAAGACATCTCTATCTGGATACTAAAAGTGGATGTGGATTTGGTACTGATGCATCTAGGGGTAATAACCTTGAAAATAGATTGTAGAGTATATAATATACACCAATATGGTGCATTTTGTGTATGCCCTTACTACACATCTGGTATGAGACTCTCTATGATTTTTTGGGTCTACTCAAATTTTCTTTGTGAACCATTTTGGAATATATGAATAGATTATAATCCAGTAGAACATTGGTTAAACCAATGTGGTAATGAATTTGACAACCTAAAAATGATTTTTAATTATTATTTAGTTTGAAAATATTTTTATTATTTATCACACAATGGTTTTTGTTTTAGAAAATTTTTAGAACTATGATTATTCATATTAAGGCTGAAAAAGAAAAAAACGAAATGATATTACTTTTGAGAAACTAAATGAAAATGGAACTGGATGGTGAAAAATCAGGGTTATGACTAATCATAATGCATGATATAGGAATAAAAATGTTATCTTTGTTGAGTTACATGACTTGTCAAACGAAAGGAAGAAATATTTTAGGAAACTTTCATGTGAAAATGACAACAGAAAAAAAATTCTATATTATTCTAATCATGAATCTTGGAAGAACCCAAAATAATTTATCAATGGAAGGGGAAGTTGTTTTCTATGGGGGAGTAAAGGTCATTGAGTAATTAATTCCAGATGAATTCAATGTATTTTTTTCTGGGGATCTGGGGAATTATCCGATTCAATTCCATAATATAAGTGTTAACTCCAACACCAAAGAAGTACATATTCTATGATAATGATTTATGTGAAAGAATTAATGTGTATATTTATTGAGATTAATGAATTTTGTCATATAAGTTTTATATAAATGATACCCAGGTTATAAGAATCACGAAACATCAAAGGATTACTTTGCAATGGTTTTTATTAATGGATTTACAAATTTTTGTTGAATGGTACTGATAAACAAGAAAATTTATTTAGTGGTATGGTGATATTTTTTGAGAAGAAATCATTTATGTAAAGATAAAACTTAATATTTTCCTGATGTTGAGTTAATAATATATATATGGGATAACTTGTTTATTGATGTTAATAATATAAAATGGATAGTAAATTCATTAGAATTGATTTTTATTTTGATTAAAATTAGTTATATGTTTCTGCATTTTTGGATTTAGAGAATATATACAACATCAAATCTGAGTAATAAGAATATTGCTTATTTTTAGAAGAATAAAGATTTTCATTGCTGTTTTATGATGATTTTTTTAGTATATCAAAATAGAATTAATGTATTTACACGTTTTCAATGTGACTATATATACTTTCACAAGTATTCTAGGTAGGAGTTTTAATAATGATCATGAAAAAAATTTGATCAAATTATTTAGATTTTGGGTTTTGAATTTGGTTAGACATCATTTCAAAGAGCCATAATTTAAAAAACTTATGGAATGGATTAAGTTGAAATTTGGGTGTTATTGATGAGGTTTTATAGATTAACGCATTACATTTTTATTATTGGATAACAAGGGCCAATATTTTATTGGGTAAATATATAGTGGACTAATAAATGACTTGTGGATATTATGATTCTTTTGTTGTTATTTTTAGTGTTTTAGAAATGATAAATTCAATATGAATAACTATTTATTCGAGTAAGATATGAGATTGATGTGTAATTTACTAAATAGAAACCAATTGATGGATATATGATTTTAAAATGGAATGAAATAACATATGTTTATTCTATCATGTAATATCTATTAATTTAAAAATAAAACCTCAAAATTTGAAAAAGGTATTGGAAATACAATTTTATACCTTTTCATTCATTTCCATTTAATAGATAACATTTTCACCAAGCACAATGTTATTTTATTGGTCGATAATATTCTCAAGACCATGTTTTCTATAACTATCAATTAGTCCTTCTGAGATAGTTTTCTTACATATTTCTATATTTTTACTTCTCATTAATATTATCGGTACCTGACAACCCAATTTTGTTTTATTTTTGGTAAAATTTTTCTTTATCACTTCATATTTTAATTTTTTTATTACCCCTATTTACAATTAGGTTTTTTATCAAAGGTATTTTCAAATATTGAACCTATGATGAAAAATAAAAAATTGTGGGGGTGAAATTAGTTTTATTGGTGAGAATTTAACACCAAAAGAAAATTGTGAAAAGAATAATAAGCACAATATATTTTTCAACAAGAAACACCAAGATTTATGAAAATTGGGATTCCTCATAAACATATTATTATTATATATTAATCTAATTGGTAGGTGATAATATGTGTAAAAACATAATGAAATAAATTTATAATGGTTTAATAATATGAAGCTATTTTTTCACAATTTGAAACATTTATTTTGGATAATGTAAAGACCCGAAATATTCCTTGTAATTTTTTTAATTATCTGGAAATATAATGTGACCGCAAAAATTAACGGTGCGTGATTTTGAGGCCCGGTGTGCCCGGAATGAATTTCTAATCATTTTCAGGTATGTTCAGTAAACACATGAGTGGTGTTTTGTAAATTTTGAAGTGGTGCTAAGAATTGAAATCTTAGGACGCCGTTGAACTCACGGCGCCAATATTCGCTTATGGTGACATTCACCTCGACCACAGTTGGTCGGTGGTGGCAGTTGGTTTTTTTGTTTATTGTGGGGGAGTTTAAAAAATAAAAAAATAAAAAAAAAATTTATTATTATTTAACTGAAACATCCCATTTGAATCTTGGTGGGGGGAACCACCCAACCCTTAACCTCTAATTTAATGCGAGGTAACTCTTCGGATTCTTCCAATTAATGAGCCAAAATTAATTGATAAATAAACATAACTTAATTAAGTTGGCTTCTCACCTCTCATGGGGGAAATATTTGGCCAAGGAAAGAACGTGTGACATCCATTGGAGAAACATCATCCAATGAAGAACCTCCTTTAACAAAGAACATTAAAGAATGTGGAACCATCATTGGAGCATGTTGCGGGAGTGACGGACTTCAGCATATTCATCGTCTTCATCTCCTTTCTCACGGCACCTCTAATGAGCAAATGAGGTAGGGAAGTGTTTATATTGTTCTTTGTGGTTCTATGTTGATTCAAATCTTCTTGATCCACAAGCTATCGATCTAATGTGGAGTGTTAAGGTCAAACAACCAGGGATCGATCTCTCCACTCCATCTATGTTGATGTGTTCTCCGTGGGTGAACATTGGGTTGAGCGGAAGCCCTCTTGTGCCATGTCGCCAGTGACCGACAATGGCAGGGCACAAGGCAGAGGCCGACACATCGGTTGGTCATGATGTTGTCGGTAGTGCAACCTCCCCGTATGTGGAGGTCACAGAGAGGATGAAGGTGGCTGGCACGCTGGGCGGTCTCATGAAAATAGGGTAGCGCGCGTCCGCACCGCTGGTAGTGGAGGAGGTCGTGACCTGTCTGCCGCAATAGAAAAGGGGAGAGGCCGACACACCGGCCAGCCGCATGGAAGTTGTGTGGTGCGCGTCCACATCGCCAGATGAGGAGGAGGCTATGGTGGTGCACTCAAAGGGAGGTTGACACCCAGCTGGCCGCAGGAGGACAACGACACCGTTGCGCTGCTGGACGGGGGAAGCTAGCCGGAATAGTCGCCCAACAACGTCACGCCGATCGGGACCGCTCCGGTAGGTCCCACATACGATCAGGAGGAACCACATGACTTCGATAGGATGTCCAAAACCAAATGTCCATTTGGCCATTCGGGAATCTAGAGGGCACCTTCCCTAGGTGTTTGCTAGAGAGCAACCCACCCCGAAGCGCCTCCCCGTCCGCGGGCCACCCAACGGGCCTCGTCAAGCGGGCAGAGCCACCCTTTTTGTGGGACATACTAGATCGCAGCCTCGTGGCCCGGTACCGACATGTCCCCACCCATATGGGCTGGATACGGGGCGGGCTGGGTCGGTCCGACTGGGTCAGACTGGACACGGGCCCATCTAGACCCAGATACACCTTTTTAGACACATCTTGAGAACCGAGCAACCATTTGACAAACCGTCTTCGGAACTAGATTCCTTGGAATGAGATGGTCCCTTTTGTATACTCCAATTGAATTTTAGATAAGTATGGATTGAGACATGGTTCGATCAATCCTGAATCCAACTGGGCCCTAAGAACAGAAACACTAATAACATACAGACAAGCTGTTCGATTGATGCGCCGTCTGTTGCGTTGGAACCATTATGGAAGGTGGTCCTTTGAGAAAATACTTCGTTGGACTTTGTGGCAGTTTAATTATCGACCAATTTCCTGAGGATAGAATCCTTCCAGAATCAAGTGTGCTTAGTGCGGGAACCCTATGACTAGCTGTTTTTGAAGAGTCTACAGATCCTGTGTGGGTCATCTTTGGATCCAGTGTGGATCAGTGCTCATCAATATTGTTTTTATTAGTGCATACCAATCCTATGTGGGTCATCTCCAGATCCTAGGTGGTTCATATTTATATCCCATGTGGGTCATATTCGATCTTGTGTGGGTCAACAACATAACATCTCGATGAAGTAAGATGATCTAGCAATATAGAAAATAATTTTTACATCCGTACGTAATTTATAACAGGTGTGAGCTGAGTCTTTACCTTTTTATTATTCTTCTGTGTGTTTATAACGTTTTTTATTCTTATGTGGGGCAATACCATTGTGGTAATTACTTTGGTGGTGTTACCTTCATGGCAATATTTCCTTCTTGGAATGGTTGTATTTTTGGATAATGAGTTGGGCCTTGTGTTTCCTCATGAATGAGATGTATATACTCGATAACATAGGTATATATATTAGAATATACCTAAGTAGGGTTTAATTTTGTTTTCATACTTTGTAATTATGATATTGAATTTTGGATTATCCTTTGTGGATCCTTAGAGACCTTTGGGGGTCTTGGGGTCCTTACTAATATTGTTATACTCACCCCTACATGGGCTATGCCAACATTGTGCTATGTCTTGTGCAGATGATAGACAACGATGACTGAGATTGAGGGTACCAGGACTAGAGTTTCTCAGAGGTGGACCATTAGACAAGACATTCTACTGAGATAACCGTTTATGATTTGTACCTACTCTTCAGGTAGGATCCTTGGCGGTGCTCACAAGAGTTGTTTCCAGTTTTACTTATACCTTTCTAGTTGGGCTTGTATTCTGTCTCCTTTTTCATACTATAATAACCCTTATTAATATATATTATATTTTTCTTTTATCTTATTGTGTTCTTGGATTTTTTATTTTGTAGGTTAAATGGCAATGCCTTTTTTGTTTTAGGGATATAGAATTCCAATAATAGTCTTCAGCCCCTGGCCTATGGAAGGCGTGCATGGGGTACTCACGACATGGTCCCTGGGGGATGGGTCATGAAAAATTAATATCAGAGGATTCGGTTCAACTGAAGAACTTGGACTCTGATCCTTTGATTCGGTAATAGTGTTAAGTGTGATGAGTGTGGATTTCAGTTTGGGGAAACAAGTGTTGGTGTGGCGGCCAACGTAACTATACACCATGACCCTGACTTCTGATTTCCGACATATTGAATAAGAACACTGATTGCGTCTGTGTTTTTGAAATGTATTCTTTGTTATCTATTTGAGTCAAGTCACCAGGTATAAATTATTGATCATGGTGCACCTGTTTATTTTAAAGATGCCTCCCCACAGCCAGCCGGGTAGGGTTCTAGGTAGAGTACACAATGAATGCCCACCGAGTGATGAGGATTCGGTACAAAGCCCCCTTATAGCAGTTATACAATTCGGTGTTGTACCGGAAATACCACTTCCCATTGGGTAGTCGATTCCACAAGCCCCAGAAGTAGAGGGTGCATGCCAATTGAGCGCGTTTCACCAGTTCCATCGCCATAGGCCACTGAGGTTTCAGGACATGATGTATTCATAGGTGGTCGACGACTAGTTGGAGGTCATGGTTAGAGTTTTTTGACTAGTTGGTACACCAGCTGATCTCATGGTGATCCTTGCAGCCAGTCTTCTTTCAGGAAACAATGGGATGATGGTGGAGCTTGATGCTCCAGGTGCATGATGATGTCACTCTAAACTAGGAGGACTTCGAGAGCCATTTCAGAGACTGATTTTGTCCCAATAACCTTATACTCTATGCATATATAAGAGATTCTCCACATGTAGTAGGGCGGCATGACTGCGGCTCAGTATTCAGCGAGGTTCACCGACCTATTATGCTACTCCAGTAATATGGTGCATGACCCTTTCTAGAGGACCCAAACCATAAAGAAGGGTATCTGATGAGATATAAGAGCATCGATGATTTCTCTCAGCATGCCGACGTAGGTGGGGGTGCTAGAGTGAGCACTCTTAGTGGAGATCTTCTTTGCTGAGGAATCACTAGCAGAGAGACCCACCACCAGATGTCATATAGCAGAGACATCTGTAGATGGAAGTAGAAAGATGACAAAGAGGTCCAAAAGGACCTTACCTACAGGTGGATGACCACAGGATATAGGGTTAGTTGTTCTGGCTCTCAAGACAGAGTAGGACATGCAAGGAGCAAGTAGTGTCAATTGTGCGGTGGGCAGGGTCACATGGCTCGCAGCTGCCAGACCCGTTGTACGGATGACCAACAGACGGTTGAAGGACTGCTTGGGAAGAAGATAATATTCGATCGAGGAGGTCCGCAAGTAGCAAGCAGATGTGGTAGAGGATTTGTCCATGAAATAGGTGGTGAGTGTTGATTCAAGGTTCTACAACCACCCCCTCAAGGTGGTCCACCACGATCATAGGGAGCAGGTGGACATAGACGAGCCCAGCTCCAGGCAGCTAAGGCCTACAATCACGACGCTTCAGAGATAATTCAAGGTACAACTTTTGTCTACTCCACCTTAGCTGTAGTACTTATATACATAGGTGATGGTCTCTATTTTATTACCACGACCCTCATTCTAAGCTCGGAGATTTCGGTGTAACTACTGGCTCGATCCTTACAACTAGATACTCTTATGGGAGAGGGTTAGACAATTACACAGTAGTGATGGCAGTGTGTGCTTACTCTTGGAGGTGAGAGCTGTAGATTGGATCTTCTAATAGTGGGTTTGAGGCCTTACGTCATTATATTTGGTATGGATTGGTTATCTACAAAAATTTATTAGATCAGCTGTATTAGGCCTATTGTGTGGTGTGTGCACGAGGATGGGACCATGTTTTCCTTCTTCGGTGAGTAAGAAATCATTCCAGCACATGATGGACTTACCCGAAGGAGGGTGCAGCTGATCACCCGTTAGTTGGTTATCTATACCATCAGAGCTGTTGATGTTGAGAGTCTGAGATATCCTATTGTGGTGGACCATTACACTGATGTTTCCCCAAATGATGATTCAGGTCCACCCCTCGTAGATAGGTGGAATTTTAAATCAAGTTGTACACTTGGACGTCACCATTATCTACACTATATTATCAAATGGATCCCATAGAGCTTCAAGACCTACGAGTACAGCTGTAGGACATGAAGTGGAAGAGGTTCATTAGGTCAAGTATTTCACCTTGGACTGCCACGATTTTGTTCACCAAGAAGGCAGATGAGAGTTTGAGACTCTGTGTGGATTATCGGTGCCTGAACCGGGTGATCGTGAAGAACAAGTACCGAATAACATGGATTGATGATGTTATTGATCTACTAAAGGGATCATGGTAGTTTTTGAAGATAGACCGTTGATCATGCTATCACCAGCTCAGGGTACTAGATGAATATTTGTAGAAGATAACATTCCGATGTCGGTATGGCCACATTGAGTTCTTGGATATTCCATTTGGTGTGACCAATTCCCTAGAAGTGTTCAGGGGACTCATGAAAAAGATATTTTAGCCATACCTCTATCACATTGTTGAAGTCTTCATCGATGACATCCTGATATACTCATCTACAAAGGAGGAGTATGCCTATCATCTGCAGATAGTTCTAGACACACTCTTAAAGAACCAGATTTATGGTAAACTCTCTATGTTGCAGTTCTGGATCTGATAGGTTTAGTTTCTAGGAAATGCCATCTTGGAGGCAGGAGTTGCGGTGGATCTAGTGAAGGTTGAGTTTGTGCTTGCTTAGGAGCCACCCAGGAGTGTGATGTGGGTGCAAAGTATCCTGGATTTGGCTATTTACTAATAGAGTTTTACGCCTGACTTCTCCAGAGTTGCGGCACCCTTATCAGCATTGAAAAATAATGGGAAACCCTTCATGTCATCGGAGAGATTCCATAATAGTTTTTAGGAGCTAAGGTAGATACTGATGAGTGTGCCAATCATGAGGCTACCTGAGGATGGTGTTGGGTACATAGTCTACTATGACGCATCAGGGACCGAGCTTGGATGTTTCCCATTGAAGGAGTGAGAAATGATTATGTATGGTTCTCGACAGCTGAGACAACTTGAGCAGAACCACGATCCACCTGACCTAGGGTTAGCAGTCGTGGTATTCTCCTTGATGATGTCGGGACAATCCTTGATGGGAGAACGTTTTACCATCTACTCTAATCAGAAGAGTCTAAGTTATATATTCTCTCACAAGGACATGAACCGGAAACATCAGCTTTTTCTTGAGTACCTCTAGGACTATGGCTTTGAGAGAGTCTATACCCTTGGGAAAGGAAACGTATCAAAATATGCACTCAACACGAGATCTGTTTTATAGTGGCTGATTGAGGTGAAATTTTAGCTAGACACTTTGTGGATATCCTACAAGGATCAAGATGGAGCATCTTAACTTCAATATTTGATAGTCACTCCCCCACTCCTTTAGCGAGTCAGGGAGGCAGAGTTGGGGGACAATGACTGCGAGGCTCAATGTGCTCAGATATCCACATGATAGGCACCTTCTGGATTTTATGAAGGCGGGGAGCACATTATCTTCTTCAGATGGCATACTACAGTACCCGTGGTGCTACGAGAGAATGTTTTGATGGAGTTCCATATGTCCCCTCTAGCAGTACATCCAAGAGTGGTGAAGATGTATTAGGATCTTCAGTGTTAGCACTGGTGGCAGGGAATGAAGAAATCAGTTGAAGTATTTATCTAATGGTGCCTCACTTGTTAGAAAGTGAAGAAAAAACATTATGTTCTAGAGAGAATTGTTCAGCCACTAGAGCTTCCAGAGTGGAAGTGGGATGGAATTTTCATGGACATCATGATAGGACTTCCACACACGTCTAGGGGTCATGATTCTATCTAGGTGATCATTGAACAACTCATAAAATTGGCCCACTTTCTACCTATCAGAGAGCTGGGACTAGTAGAATCCTTGGGACACCTATATGTGTAAGAGACTGTGCCGCTTCATGGGGTGACAACTAAGATTGTCTCTGATAGTGATGAATGTTTTCATTCTTGGATGTGTAAGGGGTTGCAGGAGCCATTCAGGACACAGATTCAGTTGAGAACCACCTTTAATCCTCAAATGGATGGTCAGATACAGCGGACCATTAAGACCATAGAGGATATGTTTCGTGCTTGTGTCATTGATTTCGGCCATAGCTGGGATGATCACATTCCCTTGATGGTGTTCACATAAAATAATGGTTATCAATCCAATATTGGTATGACCCCATTCGAGGCACTGCACGGTCAACCTTGCAGATCACCTCGTGCAGGAATGACCCAAGGGAGTCAGCACTCTTGGGAACAGAGACTGTAAGAGCTACTATGAAGAAGGAGCAGACCATCTAGGAGAAGATAATGACATTACAGAGTAGGAAAATGTCTTAAGCTAACACGAGAAGGAGACCTCTTGAGTTCAATGATTGTGACAATGTCTTCTTATACATCTCACCTCAAAGAGGATTGCAGAGATTTGTCCGGGGTGGGATGTTATCAATGTGGTTAATCGGACCCTTCTAGGTCTTCAGCAGAGTTTGCGAGGTGACATACCGCCTACCTCTTCCCCCTCAGTTGCACTAGGTGCATGACATTTTCCATGTATCCCAACTGAGGAGATACATGTATCTCCCATATCACGTCATCGACCATGAAGACTTGTACTTAGATGATGGAGAAACATTTTCGGAGATTCTATTAGAGATTGAGGATTGACAAGAGAGTGTCTTACCTGGGTGATCGATACCTCTAGTCCATGTATGTTGGCAGTATGGGAACCTCCAGAAGAGCACATGGGAACGAGAGTTTCATATTCATGCTTAGTACCCCCACTTGTTTCCCTAGTTTGTTTTGTGGATTTCCGATAATCAATGCCCTAATGTGGGGAGAATGTATGACATAGAATTTTCCATGTAAATTTTTTTAATCGTATGGAAATATTACGAGACCGCGACAAATAACGGCGCCTGATTCTGAGGACCGGTGTGCCTAGAATGATTTTCTGAACATTTTTTCATGAACTTTCAGTGAATGCATGAGCGGCATTTTGTTGATTTTGAACCGGTTCTCGAAATTGAAATCTGAGGACACCGTTGAACTCACAACGCTGATATTCTCTTAAGGATACCTTCACCTCAACCGTAGTAGGATGGGGGTGGAAGATGGTTTTATAGTATTTCGTGGGAATGATAAAAAAATAATAAAAATAAAACAATTACCTTTTTTTATTTAACTGAAACCTCCCATTTGAATATTTTTGGTAGGGAACCCTGACCCTAAACCTCTCTTTTAATGTGAGGTAACTCATGGAATTCTCACAATTAATTATCCAACATTAATTTATTAATAAAAATAACTTAATTAGGTTGGATCCTCACCTCTCATGGGGGGAATCATTGGAAAAGGAGAGAACCTTTGAGAGCCATTGGAGAAGCATCATCCAACAAATAACCTCCTTCAATGTTGAACATCTTACATATCAAGAACAAGGAACTCTCTTTGAAGCATGCTATGGGAGCGACAGAAAATGGCATCTTCATTGTCTTCATCTCCAAAATGACGCCACCGCCAATAAGAAACTGAGGTAGGGAAGCATTTATATTGTTCTTCGTGGGTTTACATTGATTCAAATGTTCTTTGACCACCTACTCTCAATCTAATGCGGGGGGGTGCAGGTCAAAAAAACACGGCCCAATCCCTCCGCTCCCTCTATGTTGATGTGTTCTTCAAGGGTGAACTTTGGGATGAGCGGAAGCCCGTGGGCACTTCATCACCAGTGACCGATACTGGTAGGCCATAAGGCAGTGACCGGTACTCTAGCAAGCCACGATGGTGGTGGTGGAAAAACTGCGACACGCATCTGTGCTGCCAGCTAAGGAAGATGCCATTGTGGTGCACCCAAAGGGCGGTTGGCACCTAGCCAACTGCAGGAGGATAGTGGAAGCATCACACTGATTGAAAGGAGAAACCGTTTGGAACCAGCAGCCGACTGTGTCACACCGATCATGAGAGCTCTGGTGGGTCCCGCGTTCCAGCAGGCGGCGCCACGTAGTACCACCGGGATAGCAAAAAATGTACCTCCATTTGGCCATTTGTGAATCCGGGGGGCACCTCTCCTGGGTGTCGGCTAGGGAGGACCCTACCAAGATAGGCCACCCGGCAGTGGGCTTCCCCACGGGGGTGGGTCGGGACCACCGAGGCCCTGCCCATCTGGGCCAAACCTGGGTCAGGCTGAGTCAACCCGAACTGTGTCAGGTTGGCCTAGACTAGGTTGGGTCGGGTCCATCCAACCTGGTCGGACCGGACCCGGGCCCATCTGGACCCAGATACACCTTTTAGGACATATCATGATAAACGTGAGTTCATTTGAAAAACCTTCTACAGTATTGGATTC
Organism: Viscum album; assembly: GCA_963277665.1. Taxonomy (NCBI): domain Eukaryota; kingdom Viridiplantae; phylum Streptophyta; class Magnoliopsida; order Santalales; family Viscaceae; genus Viscum; species Viscum album. The sequence continues at coordinate 72,464,883 of OY728166.1, read as the reverse complement.
CTTGGATAGAGGTAGTCCTTTTGGTATAATCCACTTGATCGTTGGATAAATATGGAGTTTGGTCGGGATGGATTGAACCTGAATCAAATCGGGCCCTTGGAACAGAAACAGTAATAACATACAAGCCGGACGTCTGATTGATGCTCCATCGGTTGGTTTGGGACCCTTATGACGTGGCAGTCCTCTGAGATACTATCTCATGGGACTCTGTGGCCACTGATGTATCAACTGATGTCTTGAGTAGTGGATCCTCCTAGAATCAAGCATGCTTAGTACGGGAACACTATGGCTAGCTGTACATGAGGAGTCTACAGATCCATTGAGGGTCATCTTTGGATCCTCTGTGGGTCAACGCTCTATGATTCTATATAGGTTAGCGCATACTGATCCTGTCTGGGTCATCTCTAAATCATGTGTGGGTCATCTTCATATCCTATGTGGGTCATCTTCAATCTTGTGTGGGTCAGCAGCAGAACCTCTCAACGAAGTAAGTTGATCTAGGAATATATCTAATCATATATACTTCCTTACTTAATTTATACCTTGTGTGAGCTGAGTATTTACATTTGTGATATTCTTCTTTGCAGTGATACCTTTTTGGTATTCATTTGTGTGGCATTACATTGGCGTTACTTTCTTTTGTGGTGTTACCATTGTGCTAATCTTTCCTTCATGGAACATTAGTGGTTTTGGATAATGAGTTTGGCCTTGTGTTTCCTCCTGAATGAGATGGGTATACATGATAACTTAGGTATATGTAATGGCATATACCTAAGAAGGTTTTACTATCATTTTTATGATTTTAGATTATGATATTGCTTTGTGGTTTATCCTTTGTGGATTCGTAGAGACCATTAGGGGTCTTGGGTTCCATTATTAAGTATTCCTATAATCAACCTTACATGGGCAACACCTGCACCTTACTGTGTCTTGTGAAGACGATAGAAAATGCTGATATAGGTCGAGGGTACCAAGACTAGAAGCTTCTCGGAGGTGGACCATTAGAAAAGACGTTCCGCAGATACGACCATTCGAGGGCTATACCTACCCTTCATGTTAGATCCTTGGCGGGTGTTCAAAGAACCTGTTTTCAGTTGTAAATGTACCTTGCCATTAGGGCTTTTATTAAGGATCCTTTTTCATACTATAGTCACCGTTATGACTATATATTTTACTATTATTGTATCTTGTTGTGTTCTTGGATGTGTCAGTTTGAAAGTTAAAAGTCAATGACTTCCCTATTTTAGGGATATTCCTTTCCGGTGCAAGTCTCCAGCCCCTAGCCTATGGAAGGCGGGCATGGGGTAGTCACGGCATGAGCCCTAGGGGATGTTTTGTGATCAGTAAACAAGATTATTGATTAAAAATTTAATGAAGAATCATTGAATATGTAGAAATTATGATTAGATCTTATTTTGATTGGAAATTTTAAAAAAAAGTAACACTTTTATTTCATAGTTAATTTATGTTTTTGTTGGAAACTTTTGTACCAATGATGAACTATTTTTTTATTTATATAATTTCAATGATGATTCGTTTCGTAATCCATTTTTCAGTGACCTCAGTAAAAAATTCGGAAATGTTCTAGAATGTTTTGGCCCCATATCAATTAATCACACATTTTGAAATTATTAACCACATTTCCAACTTGATTATATGCCTCTTTATCGTATCGATCGACCACAATACTTATTGAATCGACCAAATCAATTTAAAGTAAAATTAATTTTTAAGGTTAAGATCTATATTTGAAATCAGATAAGCCAATAATGAAAATATATTAATTAAATATTATGTGCATAGATGAGATATATTGTGTTATGAATTATTATAACCTTGGGGATTTCCTATTTACCACAAGAATATGTTGTCAATGTGATGGTGAAATAAAATAAAAAAACATTAGAATATTACATCATCTACCATTAGGTTGCAAGAAATAAATGGGAAAGAAAAGCACTATACAAAAGTGGAAATTCTCTCTCCCCTATTAATGAAAATACTACTTTTCCACACCCCACTACTTGCTCATGAAAAAAAATTTCAAATAGAATCTTTTCGCTATATAGGGACTATAATCAAAGATAACCAACCCTATCACCATCTAAAAAATCATATATATGGATCCTAGTATATAATATCTATAGACTAGGATACACTGAGGATGAGAAAAGGGAAGATGATGTTGTCACTAATGATGCTGGTTATACCACATGAAAATGGACTCAAACTAAGTGGAATATTAGGAATCCATAAATAATAATGAAACCAAAATTTGAATAATTTGAAGCATGTGCCACATGTTTGAAGATCCCAAAAGTTCATGAATGTTTAAGAATGCCACTTAAATATTTTTTTTTATGATTCAACGGACATGCATGAGCTTAACATGATGACATAAGAATGCACATTGCTCGGTGTTACGACACCCCTAACACCAATCAATTTGAATTAGATATCAAGATGATTTTGGAAATAGTTTTAGATGTATATGTATAAGGCCCAATTATGGGGTCGAGTTTCCCATATAAAATGTTGATCAATGAAAAACCAATTCTATTAATTAATTTAAATATTCATGTGCTATTACATAGAAGAAAATATTTGGGAAGAGGAATATATCATTACATAAGATCATTAATAAAACAGTATGATAAAATTCCAAAAAATCATTTCAGGATTAGAAGATGAGAATTTTTAAAAATAGACAAGATTGGGTGAGAATAAATTTCAACATTTAAGATATATGTTTTGAAAGAGAAAAGTTTTGAAAAATAAATATTATATATATATATATACAAAGGAGAAGAAAAGGGGGTTATGGAACTAAGGAAAATCCACTAATCTAGGTGAGATAAGGGGTATCACGATACACTTTATCTCTATCTATTTCCAAGGAAGTGTGTAGCCCTTTTCAAGGGAATTATTATTTTTAATTTATTCTAAAATTTCCTTGTTTCATGATCACTTTTTGATTTTTTTGAATTTAAATTATAATGGATCACTAAACTCTAGGAGGTGAATGATATTGAGATGGTGAGTACACTAAATTTTTTCATGTTTCAGGTGTGGCTAGTTCATACTCTTTTCCCACTATCCATGTTTTTTATTCCCTTTAATTTTTCAAACATAATGATAACTATTTTGGATATGTTATTATTCATCTAGTTAATATATGGAGGTATATTTATATTCCATACAAGGGTGGGATATCTAGTTGTATCCTTGAGTGGATTAGTTGAATTTATGGTTGATAAAATGAAGAATCCATTTATCTGCCGGTCTTCCAAATGAAGAAACTTACTTGCCTATTTTAACTAGATACATTCACACTTGTCCATGATTTACAAAATAAAAAGACAAAATATAAAATTAGAATATGAAAACCATCTAATCAAATTCCCCTATAATACTTCTTAAGTAATCCTTACCAGCATGAGATCTCCACTCTCGATATTCAACATTTGGTAGTAATTTGTTCCCAAAACATCATTACATTGACTAAATCACCACCTTTTAACTCACTATATTACTCCTCATTTCTTTGATTAATTTAATATGATTTCTCTCTTACATGGTCTCACTCATCACACCTTCTATACAGTTCTTTCACATAGATCAAGATCCACTCACAATTATTAAGAATTAAGCCACACCCACTCCCCATGATGAAGTAAAATATATATTATTTTATAATGAGAAAACTAAAGAAAATATTATAGATAAATGCCAACAATGTGGAATGTTTGGTCACCTAATGTCACATGGTCCAGACATTGATATTTAAACCCATGTTCTTAAAAATATTAAATTTCATCGGTATGGTACTTGAAAGAAATTGATAGATGATCATTTCTAAAATAATTACAACCAAGGATAAAAATACCACCAAAAAACTTTATTTGAATGAGAAATGAGTACGGATACCTTCCACACTCCTAACTTTTCAAGATAATAAGACGTAATTCCATCCATATTCAATGGATAAACACTACACCTCACAAGATGAAGTTAAAATTATGTTCCAAAAAATGATTGATAGGTTATATATACTGTAAGAAAATACTAATTTTGATAAGGAACAATAATAGGATATGTTTAAAACATTATACTTAAATGTGGATAAAATATTTGAATAATATGATGTAGAGATATAGGAAAACTTCACAGAACTAATGAGCCACACCATAAAAATAATTCTAAGGTAGTAATAATAATATGTTTCCTAAAAAAACAATAAAAATAAATATGAAACTTGATCCATCCCCTAATAGAAATATATATATGAAACTAGAAATAATGTAGCTGCTAAAACTTGGAATCAAAAAGACCAAATTAAATATTTACTAATTCCCGATGACAAAACACAAGAAAACAATTTCAAAATAATGGGAAATAAATGGAAGAAAAAATTATTGATGAATCATAAGGGATGTCTACTATTGTAATGAACAATTCCACAACTATTTTATTATTGAAATGAATCAAGAAGGTGAATAAACATTATAACATGTAAATTTTTTAATGTTATCAAAAAAATTAAACATCTATATTCCCTTCCTTTTTTATTTAATCCAAAGCCTAAGTTTTCTAGAACAAAATTGAGTTGAACCTAAATCAGTCACCTGAGTTGTTCCACAACATGACCCGAAGGGCGTTCCCAATCCCCACGAGCTGAAAACTAGTGCTTGACATTGAGATAATCTAGTTGGGAATGATTTTTCCCATAACAATGCTAGGTAAATAACTATATACTAAACAAAAGGATAAATAAAACAAAACAAACCAAACAAATTGGTAGTGGAAAATGGAATAAAAGAAGCAATGAGACATACCTCAGGTGACCACATGGGTCACCATAGAACATAAACAAAATTATATCCAAGATCAATCCAAATATAGTGGAATTGGAAACTAAAATGAAAAGTTGGCATGAGCACCGAGATGACCAGTAGAAATGGCAATATACAAAAAATCCATATTCCAATTCCTTTTATAAGAAATCCAAAACATTCTATCTTGAAAATAGGACATAATAAAATAATGTTTTTCATTCTTTTGAAATTCAAGTAACAATTTTTCATTTTCATTTAAATCCTTTCTCTCATACTACATTTTCAAAATACGTTCTAAGCATGAATTAACTTTTCAAAATGAATGGGATCCAATTTAGATAAAAAAATGGTTTTCAAATATAATTCATCAACTATTAAATGAAATAAATTGAAATCACATCACATGCCCCATGGTAAAACTCTAATCATCTAGTGTTAGTTGGGGACCAAGGATACTCGTACCTTAGTAAAACGTGGCCTAGGATTCAGAATCATCTATATTCTAGTGAATGATCCACTACAGGGGAAAACACCCATAACCTAGTGGTCTCCAATCATCACAAATTGTTAGTTAGTGTTTTAGAGCCAATCTTGTTATATGAAATTGGGATGAACCACTTCTGTATCATCTAGCTTACTAGTCGTAGTCCTCCCAACTAAATACCATGTTTTCCCATTGTCACCATTTCAGGTAGTGATCAGGTTTTATTAAGAAATCATATATGTACATATAATTTCCTATACTTAAAAACACATCCAACCTCTCACCACCGATCTCCCTCCATGAGCGCATAATTCATTTTTTTTACACAAAAATATTGAATCCTCCTTACGAGTAATAGATACAAATCACACATTCAATACACATATCATTTTCTAAAACAAGGGGGCATGTCGGAAGAGAGGTTTTTCTTTTTCATAAAATGTTCTTAAGGTGCCAAGAGAGGTTAATTATATATATGGAACACATTTTATAATTAATCTGATAAAAGTCCAAACACCTTTATAAATACTCATTTCCAATTCAAAACTACTTAGTAAATCAATTATCAAGAAATGTCTAAATAAACTAATGGGCTTCAGAAATAAATATCAATTTCTAAAAACAATGGCATAATCAATTCCAGAAACTGTAACAAAATTTCCTAACATGTCTATATAACATAAATATAAGAAATAATTGTAAAATAAAAATGAAATTATGCAATTAAAATTAATGGCATAGGCATAGGGCACCTACATCAGGGTGGAACCAAGCCATCACATTTGGCTCTTCGCACTTTCTACCGAAAAGTTGATGCTCCCCCACTATGTATATGCACCTTCACATACATGTAAGGACACCTATCCCCTATGCACACACTATTATAGCCATGAACATGTGACATGGGACCCTTACACATATACTTATATTCATATACTAGTCTCCCCTCACATACGTATGCATTATGTATATATCCGTGGGAACACCTAGACCTAAACATGTATATTCACTACCATATATGATTATAAATGTAAATGGGAAACCAATATATATATTTATATACTTACCTATAAACACATAGGTTACTCACCTTAGACCCGGTGACTCCAAACCACAATGAAGGGACTATACAACAAATATATAATTTAATAATACAATTAAACACTTAAATCGTCGATTAAAAATTAAAAATAACACATCATGGAATTTCACCAATAACACACCCATGTATTATAACGTAAGAATCAATCACATAAACCATAATCATACAATATAATAAGAGGATTTAAGAAAGAGAAATAAATATCATATCACAAGTTCCAACCTAGTCTTTACCCATTTCATAAACATTTAGAAATCCATTTCTATCAATATGAGATTTCAAACACAACTCCAATGGAATCCATAAAAATTTCCAAACATAACCACATTAATCAAGGAAAACAACATTTCCACTTTATAAAAATAAAAAACCCCTTTTTGAAAAAGAAACACCTTTTAAATAAAAAATAATCCCACTCATACCCATTTGGCCTAAAGCCCAATGATCTTGTTCACTTCAAAAATGGAAACATCCATTGGAATTTTTAACAAACATCAAGGATGCATCAATCCCATTTCCTTCAAACCACTTTCAAATATTCCAACCAGGCACTTCAAAAAGAGATAAACCACTAACACTTTTCAAACCACCATTTGAAAGAAAAGTGAAAACCCTATTTTGAAAACATTTGAGGTGACACCTCAATTTTAAACTAAATTCCTTTTAAAAGATAATTTTCACCAAAATGGAATCAAATCAGGAAAAGACCCATTTTCAAACCTTTAAACCATGAAAATAACCTGAATACATTTCATGTAAATCCTATCATAGTTACATAATCCAATTTAAATCATAAAACAAGGATTCAAAAAAACAACCATTTCGGCCGAGGCCAAGGAATACTAAAAAGGGTTACAATCATCATAATGATATTAAATATATTAATACTTGCATAAAATAGGGAATTAAAAAGTGCATGTATATTAAAACTCCACACTTGCGCACACATGTTTTTTATATATATGTACACACAAAATCCATTATAAATTTTCCCAAAGCTATGAGGGGAAATGTTCAAGGAAGGAATATATATATATATATATATATATATAAACACACAAAAACATACATATAAATATGATCCCAACACCTAAACAAGCCATCAAAATTCTATAATAATTCTAGGAACCTAAAATAACTATGGAATACAAATATATTGTGTGAAACACATCATCAGAATAAAACACACACATCCGTGTAGAAAAATTTGCAAAAGATGTGTGCAATCATAGCCACACGTAAATCGCACCCGAAGGGACCTAAAATGAACAATAACTCAAGAAATAGATCCCCCAAAACATCAAGATATAGTCCTAATATCATATCCCTATCAGCAGAAAAACCGTAAAGATGATGAAGAAGATCATCATAGTGGGATGCACATGGGAAGGAGAGAGCGGGATACTAGTCACTAAGGTGAGTGTCGTCAATGGGAAGAGGTTCTGGAATGAGACTTTCTAAAAGAGGGGTGTGTTAATGGGATAACATATGAGAGAGGGAGGCGTGCTTGGGGTTTAATGCAGGGAAGTTGAGAGTGTAATGTTGCATAGGGACGGGAGTGGGGCGTCGATCTGGTGTGTCGTTGGGAGGAAGGAGGGGATGATACTAACCTAGGGTGGGTGTGTGATAGACTAGGGAAGGAGAAGGGTGGGTGTTGTGTGTGATGCACAATGAGGAAAATGAAAAGGGGATAATGAAAAAGTTAAAATAAATAAAAAATAAAAAATGTGGAATGAAAATGTAAATTAAAATAAAATAAAACATAAAAAAACATAAAAAATATAAAATAATAATAAAAATATTGACTATAAAAAATGAAAACCTTTATAATATTAGAAAAATGTCAAATTATTAATAAACAAATAATAGTATAATCAAAATGTTAACAAAAAATAATAATAATAATAATTTTTATATTTTTTTTTATTATTATTATTAATATAGTTCTAAAATAATTATATTTTTCTTTTGCACTACCTTTATTATTCATTCGATTAGTTAATTAATTGACTACGCACTAAGAAGGCCACATGGTGGTCTGATGAATCCACATGACTTCTTCCATGACATGCTCATGCATCAGACATTATGAAGCCAAAATCAAACACTTATTGAAAAAAGCACACAAATTTCTACTTGGGCTCAACCCACAATCAAAATGAGGATTGAAATAGTCAAAATATTTAGAATAGTTCAATTTTGGAAAATGATGTGTGACACATGATATCTGAGATTCCTCAAGAATATATTTTCAAACAATAAATCATTATTATAATTTTATATATATAACTCCAAAGAGGAGTGTTGTGATGTTTTGAAAATAGTATACCACCAAAAGTCATGAACTTGGGAGATTTTTTATTTTTCACCTTTGGTGACATATTTTTCCAGTTTTCCTATTTTTTCATTAGAAAATAATTAATTTGATACAATTATTCTTGTTATTGAAATTGAGACTTCAAGTTCTACACCCCACAACTGTACTTTTACATCATGAGGATCAATCTATTACCCATTTAGTTTGTAAGTAGCTAATTTTATAGTTGGGTTTGATAAGCTCATTTTTCAAGATGGTTTCATCATTTTGGTTTTTAATATATACTTATAAGTTTATATTAATAATATATGGACATATTTTACCATAGGGTGGATTTATTAGAATTTTCAATGGGAAAATTTATTTTTATCTTTGGTGCCTAGTGTAAAGAAATAAATATTTTAAAAAAACATTAAGGAACCCACCTAAGAAAATATCTTGATGCGATACGAGCTGTTATAATTTAATGAGGTAGATAATAAGTATTAATAAGAGTTTTTATTAATAATATTGGAAACCAATGATACCACTAAAATACATGCTGATACATTCATTGGGATTGCATTTTTAAGGAAAATGATCATTTTTATGAGTTTGATGGAGAATTCTTATAACATAAATTTTAATTTTTTATATATCACATTGTAATGCCACTAAATTAGTTTTTATTAAAAGAACACTTGCATAATGATATTTGTGTTGATGAGGAATCATTTATCACTAGTTTTTATGAGGCGACATGAAGACCTATTACCACACATACCCAAATGTCTTCCCTCAACACACGTTCCACCATCTCTGGAGCTCAAACCCATGCTATCTCATTCAATGTATTAATTATTAGGTGAAATATCAACTATTATATTAACTATTTCATTAAAAATATAAGGCAATCAAGATGATTTACTTCTTGTTATATTGAATATGAATAATTCTGTTATCGATTGTTCAATTACAAATATTAAAGGAATAAGTTCATCATTTCACATGAAAAAAAATTTCATGGTCATATAATTCTAAACCCCAACATAGAAGTAGAATTATGAGAAGAGGTGATTTGACAGATTAACGATGGATTAATATTTTCTATTTTAGACTACCCATGGGTATGTTTTATTTAAGTAGTCCTAATGGAGATTAGAGTGACCGAGATATCCAATGAAAGGATTGAACATTTTCAAACCCAAACCATGATATAATGGATTTTCACTATATAATACAAAAAGAATAACTCTTTAACATTAAAATGACATTTTTTTAATTCTAATTTTTAGGTAGAATTTTTGAATGGATGTGTGGAAATCAATAATTTTGTTTTTGTGATGGGGATTGTGGTTAGAATTAGATCCCCATCACTTGATATGATAAATATAAAAGAAAATTAAATTTTTTACTGTGGAAATTTTCATATTGTATAATTCCATTTAGATTATTTGGTGCTCATACCAACATTCAAAGGTGTATGATAACAATATTTTCTTATATTATTGATATATTTGATGAAGCATTCATGGATGAATTTTTAATAGTTGGTTATAATATTATAGTCTTTTGGAAACATTTAAAACCAATTTTTAAATGTGTGGAGAGTCAAACATTGTATGAAATTAGCAACAATTCCAGTTCATTATTATAGAAGAAATATAGATTGGTCAAAAATTTACTATGAATGAGATAGAGGTTCACAATTCTAAAATTGAGGTAATCCAAAAACTGACTCCATAAAAAAATATTATGGGAATGATGAGTTTTTTAGGATTTGACAGATTCTATAGGAGGTTCACCAATGATTTGTCTAAAATAATTAAGCCACTAAATTCCATTATTAATATGGAAAACCCCTTATTTATTTAACAATAAATGTTTTTCTATGATTAATTTTCTTTAGGAAAATCTCATTTCAACACCCATTATAACTATCCCTGAACGTGAATTTCATTTTGGGATCATTTGACATGTTAGTGAGACATATGTACGTGTTTTTTGGGTAAAACATGTATATGAATTTTTATGTAATGTAATATTCAATAATATTTCTTGATTTGGCTCAAAGGAGTTATAAAAATATTTGGAAGGAACTTCTCATTACGGTTTTTTCCTTAGAGAAATTCAGATAGTACATGATAGAATTAAAGGTAAATTTTTTAATTGTTTGGGGATAAAGCCTCATTTAATTATTAAGGAAAAGAAATAATTTTTTTCAGGTATAGGGAGAACCATTACATATCCTGAACTCTAAAGGGGATGAAATCCCAAATACAAGGCTCAAAAGAACATTTTTGGCTCAAAGGGCCCTCTGGTGAATAGTAATTCCACAGTGCAATGACTGATACTATACCGATAAAGTACCCCCACCAATATAGTTCATGATACAGTGCCTCCACTACTGTAACTACAATTTTTACTCTACTATGACAAAACTACTACAATATTTTTACCGTACTCAGAAATTTCATCCCACCTGAAATTGATCATGGGTATTTTGGATGCCATGAAAGAGCCTTTACCACTTGGGTATAGGCTCATTGGATTATTGCCTTTATTTAGAAGTCAACAATTAAATATCTATTTTCCTATAAAGAATCTAAAACAATAATAATTACATGGGTTCTATTATTACAAGAATTCAACATGGTTATCATGGATACGAATGAGTCTTTGAATATTGTGGCGAATCGTTTTATTGGGTTGTACACAATAGAAATTTAATACCTAAGGGAAATATAAACTACATTTTACTATGAAAAAATATTTTTGATTTCCCTAGAAATGTTCCTTGAATTTCTGATTATCTTATCTTTATTATTTTGGATATTATACCAAAAAACATTTTAGAAAAATAGATGGAGAAGTTTACCGTAGTGCTTATGTACTTTTTATGGGTTGATCCTTTATTTGTCAAAATATTTTTTGCTGTAATTTTTAGAATATGTGTTCTTGAGGAATAAATGAAGCCCATTTTTTGATTTTTCATTCATCTTCAATAAGAGGACATCATAGTAGTGAGATAATTTCTCAAAACATTTGAAATATGGTTTTTTTGGACTACACTATTTAAGGATTTTTAAATCAATGTTGTTTAGTGTGATATATGTCAAGGACTGTTAATGTGGGAAGAAATAAATAGTCTTCCCAAATGGTTATCTTGGGGGTTTATGTTTTTTATTTTTGGTGAATTAAAATCATGGGTCCTTTTCTATCCTCATGTGTAAATGAAAATTTTTTGGTTGAGTTGGGTATTTACCAAATTAGGTTTGAAGAAATGTCATTTTTTAACAACTAGTCTAGTGGTTCAATTTAATTAGTTATGAAGATTATTATATCAATGATTAGTGTGTCTAAGGTTTTTTTAACTAAAATGGTCCTCACATTTAAAACATCAAAATGAAATCTTTTATAGAGAAATATGTTTTTACTTACAAAATTTGTACCACCTATCATACATTGTGTAGTTTATAGGTTAAAGTCCAAAATAGTGAATTGAGAAGAATTTTATAAATAAAATTGATAGAATCTATGACTTACTAGTTGAAAATGCTTTATGATTCACGATAGGAGTTTAAAAGTAGCATTAAAAATTCGATAGATATTAATCTACATATGTTTAAATTTGGAAAGTTTTTTCATTACTGTTTGGAGAGAAACCACATTTCTGTGTGCAGTAATGTGATAAAAATTTTTTCTGACATTTAAGGATGACAGAAGTATGATCTAATTGAATAAAATAGAAGAAAATTTTATAGAATATTACAATAAATATAGAATCTATAAGGAAAGGAAAAATATTTTCACGATTCACTACTTTAGAATAGGAAAACTCCCATAGGATATACGGTGCATCTTATCAATTCTCGTTTGAAGTTTTTCCTTGGTAAAAATAGATATATGTGGCCAGGACCATTCATAATGATTTTAGTGTTGGTAAAATAGGAAATATAATTAGTTGGAAATGATTATATACTATTTCTGGTCTAAGTAAAAATATTTAAACACAACTTTGTGGGAAAACTAAAGGGTTTGGGTGTCCTTTTTCTCCATCATAGTTAGGCCATTCTACATTCAGATTAATGACACTGAACTCAATTCTTTATCAGAGAATACCTATGCGTAATGGTTTTATTAATTATACATTCTTCTATCATCTATTCCTTATTATCATTTTCTTGAATTTATAATTCTCTTAGGATCTTTATTGACTTTCTCTAGGATATGACCATGCTACCCATAGGGATCATCTCTAAAGGAAATGGGAAGTTGTATGCGGTTTTTATCACAAATAAAAATATTATACACTATAAGATTATTAGTTATAATACTTCCTAAACATTCATTATGATAAATATTTTTATGTTTGGTGGAATTCCCCATTTTCCCCTTTTGGAAAATTTGAAAATTTGTACTTACATGGGTGTTTAGCTTATAAATGTTTATCATGATTATGTTGAATCTGATTTTAATTTTTTTTGTATTTATGTATAAATGTAAAGAATTAAATTTCAATTTATTTTGATTTCATGGATTAATCAAATTTTTTTAATTTTTTTTTATTTTAAAAAATATTAAAACATCATATTAGCCTATTTAATTTTTCATTGAAAATTTCCATTGCATGGAACAGTATCAAACATTCTTATTTGAGATTGGGTGAAATGTTGGGTTTTATGTACGAGAGAGGAGGAACATTCTCTTGAGTTGTGCTTTAATTTTTCAATATCAAATTACTCCCATTATTTATCAAAACATCACCACTTCAAATAAATTTAATTTGAATTTTGGTCTATAAATTGATGTTTTGGGTGCCTATTGGTTTTATGGAAAAGAAACAAATAATTTCAACGAAGGGAATAATTTGAAAAATCATTTTATTTATTTCACTGAATTTTATGTACTAATTATTGTGTTGTTTTTGATCTATTTTCCCCCAACTTTATGGATATCATGTTTAAAAACTAGGAAATAAATGTTTGATATGTTACACTCTTAATGAGTTCGAACTATTATTTGGGGAAACATTAACTTGAACATTAACATAGATATTTATCCATGGTAACACAGAACAATGTAAGAAGAAAACACATTTAATTTTTCTATAAATCTTGTGAATATGGAGTGTAATTGGGAATTGAGATCCCATGTTTAGTATTTGAGACAAGGGAAATGGGTTTGTTTCTAAAAATAAATCCAAATTAATAATATAAATTCCCAAATTTGTTATTGGGAAAAAATGAAAATAAAGATCTCTTTTTAAAACATTATCTCAAAATAGTGAGGTGAATATTGTTCCAAAATGAAAAATGGGATTACATGGTTATAAAAAAATATTTTGAGTTGTATTAAATAAATTGGAAGGGGATATTTGGTTATAGGAACGTTGTGGAGAGTTAGTGTCTTTATTACTCTTATTATAGATTTAATTATAATTTTTTCTCTCTAGTTTGTTTTTCTTGAATTAGAACTTTAGCGTGTATATAAGTATTACACTATTTAATATAAATATTAAAGGCATGAAATTATCGTAAATAAATTTTTTATTCTATTTTATTTAATCACGGTGTAGGTTGTTAATCCAAGGATTGATGTCCATCAATATTTCATTTCAATCTCTATAATTATATTTTTAAATAAGATGAATAGTCCAGGAGTGAAATGGATTACATGGGGGGATGATGTGGAACTATATTATCAGACATTGAGACATATGTTTTATGGAAAATTATGTGGTAAATTAAAATAATTATTTAGGGTCATTGACTTTGTAACAATTATAATTGTATATGATTTTCATTGAGAATCTTAATAAAAATATCACTTTTTGTGCCTAATTAATTTATGTTATTATTGTAATATTTTTTATCAATGATTATTTTTTTCTTCTCTAAAATTCAATTGAGTTTTTAAATGATTATTCATTTCATAATCTATTTTTTAGAATACCCAACAAAAAATAATCCAAATTGATAGAACTTCCAATCCCTTTCTCAATGGACATCACATTGTCTCACCATTATCCACCTTAATAAATTAAGATGTTGCCTCATAGTTTTTTATTGACCTAAATAAATTAAATGATAGTGAGTATGGTAGAATTTAATTTCCCTTTATTTGACCTTATGAGTGTCAAATCAAATGAATGATTATAAGGATAATCCAAATTTAAAATCAGTTCAAGAAATTCTAGAAATTTATAAGGTAAATATTCATAACATAGATGAGACTAAACATTCATTCATATAAAGTTAACACATGGTAGCTCAATTGATTGTTATAAAATGTTACTAAAGTAAACAAAAAGTCATATAAAAATAAAACAGAATTCTACTTCTACGACCATTCTGCTTCAAGAAATATATGGTGGAAATAAAGCATTATATAAAAAGAGAAATTTACCCTAGCCTTTTCATGCTAAATCCTACTTGTTAACACATAATATATTATCCAGTAATAGTAAATTAAAATGACATATTGGAATTATACAAGGAATATAGTCAATGAAAAAAAATCTAGTCACCCCCACTAAATATGATATGAGGACCCTATAGCTGACCTAAATGGTGTCATTCTCATTGAGGATTAGAAGTTGGAAGTAGATTCTATCTCTATCAATATTGGATCTTCCATTTAAAAATGGTTCCAAATTGACTAAAACTCCACAAATACTAATATTAAACTTGACCAAACATTGGAACACTTCGAATGTAGCAGCACTAATCGAAGATGCCCTCAATTTTGTTCATTTATATATATATACAAGTTGAGCCTCAACTTTTTGGATTGTAGATAACTGGAGATCCCAATGTAAGATTGTTGATGTTGATTTTTTAAAATACTCTCATAAAACTTGTTTATGCACACCACATGGTCTCTAGAAACACCATTCTTTAATAGTTAAGAGTTTTTTTAAATAGTTGTTTGTGAAAAATGTGATTTCCATGCTTGAGATAAGTAGGATGATTCAAGAAAGATAACTTCTCATTGTTGAGACACTAATGACACTCGTTGATTCGAATTTAGAATAAAAAAGATATGAGAAAGTGTTCGATGAACTAATGAGGAAGGAACAATTTTGAAGCTCAGTTATACATATCTAAGACCGATTGGTGAAAAAACAGTCCCATTTTTTAATTATAACATTCACATGCAATGATACAAGATAAAACAACAAATCAAACGAATATTTCTACATAAAATATTAAAAAAAATATACAAGAAATGCTTATTGGAATTAATATCCGACTCAGAAGACTAAATTCCATAAAAACATACACAATTGAGTGATAATGGTCTAGAAAAATGAAATAATGTAGTTCTTAAAGGGAAAAGGTATGAAAGATATTCATTATATAGATATTTACAAAAGAGAATAAAAAACATGTGGGAGTGACAAAACTTAGGAAAACTCGCCACTATAGGAGAGTGAATGAGAATCCAGATTCAATTAATCTCTTTCAGTTTCACACGATGTATGTAGCCCCCATTGGGGGATTTCTTGTTTTCATTGATTCCATACATTCACTATTTTATCACTTAATTTTTAATTTATTTAATATTTATTTGATAATGTTAATATGAACTCAAGCTGGTGAATGAGATTGAGTTAGTTGGTGTATTAACTTTATTTAAGAATAAGGTGTGGCTAAATCTAACCCTTTCTCCATTGTTAAATTATTTTCCTTCCATTTATTTTAAATAACACTATGATAATTTTTTTCATCTTTTTTTATTTATTTACATGCTTTCTAAATGTCTATAAGAGAAGAGAAATTATTTTCTAGGTTTCGTTAGCTGGTTTCATAACTATGTGTATTAGTGGAATCATAGATTATGAAATTGTTAATCCATTTATCTGTATGTTTTCCAATTGAAGGAATTGGATTCCATATTTTCACCAAATCTAACCCCACTTGTCCATGAATGAATAAATTCAAATAAAAAATATATAAAAGTAGAATAAACAAACTAGATGATCAAATTCCCCTCTTCCACTTCTTCACTCATCCTCACCATCCTATGATCACCAATCTCATCATGCATATTTTTAGATATTATTTATCTAAAATTCATTTCATTGACTATATCATCACCAATAAAATCACCATTAACTATTAATTCCATTGAATACTTTTCTGTTTTCTATTTTACTTTGTCTCACTCAACACACCTTATATGGAATTATTTCTTAATGGATTAATCCCACCAACCATTATTAAGAAAGAAAACACACCCACTCCCCATGATGAAAAAAATCTACATGATTTTTCAATGAGAACACTCAAAACACTCTCAAGGAGAAATGTCAACAATATAGAATGTTTGACCACTAAATTCTATACATTCCAAACATTAATATGGCGTCATTTATTCCAAAAAATATTAATCTGTATAATAAAAAGATTAAGGAAATATTGATAATTAATTTGGAGAATAATATATCAAAAAAGTAATTATTTAAATATCATGTTGATATATATATATATATACATGGATATGTAAATATAATAAAAAATTTAAGTTAATCACCATTCCTTTGTCAAATAAAATAGTCAATAATTACTCCCTAAAAATAAGGGATACACAAATATTAATATAAAAAGTATTATCCATAAGAATATTTCTATTTTAGAATTAATACCTCAATAGTACACATGTATGATAATAGTAAAATCCATATAATAATTACAAACTCCCGCCTTAGATGACATCAATTTTATTGAATTTTATATATCATTTACTCTCCTAGTAAGAAAAACCAGATGAAGGGAAAATATTACAACATTAAAAATTCAACTTGATTATGTCGTGATAAATTTTTATTTTACATGTTAATTTTATAAATCATATTCATAAAAGATATAGGTATAAATTAATTTATTAAAAACCTTTAGGATTATCTAATGGCTTAATTTTATAAATATCCATATCACTATTATTTCGATGTGCATAGATAAATATAATCATGATGAGATATGGTCTTTAATAATTATTTATATATTGAAATTAAAATTGGTCTAAAACAATTCAACATTATTAGGAAAATTTTAGTAATATAACAATTCATAGTTAATCAATGCCTATTTCTGAAATGATGAATAATTAATCTCAACCAAATTTGATGATATGAAAATTCCATTAGATGTGAATAAAAATTTAGTTTGATAACTAGATATTTTTGAGGAATTAAAAAAATCCATCATTGGTGTAACTAAATAACTTTTTTTCAGATTTTTTAAAATAAAATAAAACATTATCAATAGATCCTTGAATATAATAGAATATATTTTGTATATCATTAAAATGTCAATGAGTATTAGAAGAATAATATCAAGATGTTAAATTCATAGAAAATGATATATATATATATATATATATAATGTTATTATACATTACCTTTTCAAAGGCATTATGATATGACAACTTAGGATCAAACCATTATTCAATATCCTCTCATGGTCTAAAAATAATTTTTTCTTGATCAAAGGATCAAAAAGTATTGGTGTACTCTATAGTGACCCCTGATCTTGAGGTAGAATATAGATATCCTTTTTAGAATTTACTTTTTTGTGATGGGTGATTTAAGTAGTTTTGGAAGAGAATGTAATTTTGTGTTGGATTAGAGAGGGGTATTTGGCGACCCATTGATTAAATATGAAAATATGATCCACTGGGTACTCAATGATTATTAAGAGTAATAATAGACATTATATTCCCACTAACTAGATAGTGGGGTTTTTTTAAGAAACTAATGAGGCACTAGGTACATCGTATAGGATTACTAATTACTCATTGGTTATCTTATTAATGTTACTTTAGGGTATTTTGATATTTTTTCTTCTAAATCCTATTAAACCCTTTTTTCATCCATTAGAGCTAACCATGAGAAACACACCCTTCCATGGTTTATCATCTCTTATAAATACTACCCATGCCTCATTTCATACTAGATTTGAAGTGACGATAGTAGATTTCATCCACTCTTGATAACTCTATCCCCACCTAATTATCTATTATAGTTTTTATTAGTTTCTTCTTCATTTATCATTTAAAACCCCAAATTTAGAGGTATTTTTTTTATATTTTATTCATTTTGGTTGATTGATCATGAATTAAAATAAGTCACCTAGTGAGTTGTATTCTAGTGGCTCACATTAAGTTTTCCTTAACATGTGTTTTTATTTATATGGGATTACATGGATTATTATTCATACTAGTGAGGGAGAGTGAATGTGATTATAAAAACCCCAAATCAAGTTACCTAGATATGATGGATATTTATTATAAATGTAACAAATACATAAGATCATAATTAACATGATCTAAAATTTTATCAGTATTAGGATAGTATATTCATATAAAAACATTATATTATATTTTGAAACATAAATATAAGGTGTAATATTTTGTAACATTATTATTACTTCTTTCTTATATTTAAGTCACATGAAGTAATATTCATGTTTCCAATTAATTAAAGAATCAATATAATATATTCACCCAAACACTCAGTAAGGGGGAAAAATAGAATGAAATATTATATAGTATAAACCTGACATACATAATATTATAGTAATAATAATAAAATTATTCCATATAAATGATAAGATGATCTTAACATATCCTAGGATGATATAAAAATTGAAATCGATAATCAGAAGAAAAATTCGAACAGATATAAATTTTTTGGAATTCTTGATGTAAAAAATAATAACCATACCATCAATGCATCTTTCCAAGAAATAATAAAAAAATGGGTAGTTATAAACCAAATTCTACAGTTTGTTCATTCTCATGAGACCTACAGATTCATCAATGGTAAAGGGTTATATAAGGGTTATATAAATTTCTTATGGTTTCCCCAGTCAATGTGACAATATCGCGATCTAAGTGAATATCTATCAATAAAAATTATAACAATAAGATAATTAATTTGTAAATACAATTACCCTTATAAATGGAAAGATAATGAAGTAATAAGGTAGGGAAATTTAATTTTTAAAAAATATAAATAAGAATTAATTAATTATTATTATAGTTTTCAGTGGTTAAAGACCAAATTAATGATAAAAATCCACTATACGAATTATTAGTATGTGATGTGTAGATTTTATACGCCTTAGGGATACAATTTTTTTTGGAAAGACTTTTAGGTTGGTATGATTTGATACCAAATGTGTAATTATATCCAAATCAAGTTTAATCAACTATGGACCTAATAGAGGCTCCCATAGGTACATCACATTCTTCATTAGAAAACATACCCCTCTTAGAAATGATATATCCATAATACTACAAATACATAGAGTAAAAATGGATTTGAATAATGGAGTTAAGGAATATGGAAAAATTTTACAATTATATATAATTTTAAAGATGTTTTATTGAGTGTAAATAATATTCTATAAATAATATTGTAATAAGTGATATAATAGATCATTACGACATTTGATATGTAAATTTAAGGAATTGAAAAGGATTTAAAAGGTAAATAAAAAAGGAGATTAAAAACCCATACCCTGATAAGTATATTCCTAGAAAATTTAAAAAACCACTTTGATCTAGAAAAATATTTTTATATGGAATCATAAGAGATAATTTGAGAATTTAACTATTATCAATTATTCTGAAGTGAAGAGGAATGAGTGTATTTTTTGGTATTGTTTTTCATTTTAGATAATTTTTTATTTATTATTAAGCGTTGTTTTTTGGAATCATGGTTGTTAGAAATTTAATATTATTGGATTATCCATGGTTTTAGATCCTGGTAAGAATGTTTTTTCACATTTATATGTTAAATAATAAAAAAAATATTTAATTATATAATTTTATCAAGAGAAATGTAAATTTTTCCACAAAGAAGCACTTTTAAAATAGAAATTTCTATTTTATAAATTGGATAGTCAATTATAGCTTTATAAATTGATTTTAATTTATAAAAATATATTATTTTAATAAATTATCATATTTTATTTTGTGATTTAAATATTATTAATTGTTACATTATTTTTACATTTAAATGAAATCATAACACAAATCGTATACGTGTATCATATTTTTCTATTCACATAAAAATCAACCATTTTAGAAACTTATAAGAAATTCATCACTGGATAATTTTAGCGTTGTAATTCTAGATTCTATGTTATAATAATGAAGGTTTATTATATATGATAAATTTAATTATTATTTATAATGATAATATATTTTAAAATCTTGTGTTTAGCTTAAAAAACATCGAAAAATCATTTTTAATATATTTTTTTTATTATGCTTAGACATATGCATATAGTTGTATTTCTATTTTTTGATGAATATACCTTATATTTAATTATTGAATACATTGACACTAAATTATTTTATGTAATTTATTGTATTCTTTTTTAAATAAAAATAATAGTCCTAATAGAATTATAACAATTATATAGCATTATTACTTTTCCATTGGTCACCATACCCTTACCACATTCATATTAACAAATATAAATACACCTCATTGTATCCTTTAAAATTATTAATTTTACACTATTATTTTCCTTATCCTAATTAATAAATTTCTTAATGATTTTGTTCATAATAACTTCCACACCCTAATATTTTATTAAATATTTTTGAAATATATTTGATTTTTTTAATTCTTGTGTGGCTTGGAACATCATGTTTAAACGAACTGCACTATACTATTATATTATAGTTATCACTTAGCCATTATATTTGATGGTATAAATAGGACAAAACAAATTGAGAAAAATTAATGGTTATGTATGTATAAATAAATTATGTTGGTATTAATTTATTGTAAGTAATTAAAAATATAATTTGAAAGTAAATGAGATATTTTTCAGAAAAACTATTATTATCCTCAAAATTTATTTTAACTAATAATAAAATTAATTATTCACTATTTGAAAATTATTTTAAAAAAGATTATTTATTATATTAAATAAAACTTTTTAAAATTATTTTAATATTTTTCTTAGGTATAGGATAAGAATAAACAATTTTTTATGATTAAAATGTATTTTTCTAAAAAAAGGGTTTCCTCGTATATGTTTTTATAAATTTAAAATAATTTTATAGCACTTTTAAAAATTAAATTAGATAAAATTGATTCTATATTTGGAATTTCGTGGTTGTAATTTTTTAAATCGTACCCTTTTGTTTTTTTGCAATATGAATAGTAACAATGGTAAAATTTATCACCTTCATAAAGGGTAAATCCTTTTAATATATGTTAAAACTAAATGATAAAACCATAATTTTTTGTCATGAAGCATATTGGATTGAAAAATTAGAACTTTATCACCAACGTCTAAATCTTATGTTGTTTAATAGAAACATATCAATTAAACAGATCAGTATAATTTTAAAAAATAAATGATTGTTACAAAATGTCACTCTCTATGTTTAAAATATCGCATATATGTCCATAAAAGAAAATTTAAATTAATGAATTAATTTAATTTTATATTTTTATAATAATTAAATTATTTTCATGATTGAAATTTATTTCTATTTTTTATAATTATATAATGTCCTTAATTGCTAATGAAACACTAATGTCATAATTATTCAATTAAGAAAAAATAAAATAAATGAATTAAAAAATATTAAAAGTAATATTATTTGAGTGATTTAATGTATGATTTTTTTATATTAATATAAAATATTAGTGTTTTTTTAAATAATTATATTCTAATTAAAAATTGTTAATTATTTCTTCTATGAAATTATATATATATTATCAAAAATGGGAATAATGATATTTTTCCAATATAATTTTATGATTAACTTAATAAAATCATAAAAATATTAAACAAGGATATCTTTCTTAATATATGGTCTAAAATGTCACCCCTTTCCCACTTCTAGGGGATTTTTTCTAGAAATAAGCTGATGAGGGTGATATTTGTTTCCAAATTTTGTCTTTTATTTATAATGGTATTTAATATTGATGGTAAACCACCTCACTTTGTATTTTATGAAAATAATATTAACCATTGTTTTTAAAAGAATCAAACATAAAATGGGTTCAAAATGGGGGAAGATTGTAATGAGGAATTTTTCATAATCGAACTCACACCGATTCTAGAATAAAAGGATCGATCATATTAAGATTGTATCTTGATGGAAGTAAATGGTCCTCATATTCACTCTGAATTTGATATGGAATTAGTTATCATAATTGGATATTTGGAGTATGTATGAATATGGTTAATTAAATGCGACGTTTCATTGCTGGTTTTTATTTCACATAAATTATATGTTGGTTAGAGAACATTGGAATCATTCTTGATGAAAATAAAGTAGGTTGAAAGATCATATATAAGGAATTCATAATCATTATGATCATATCCATGAAAATTGTAATCAGGATGATCATTTGAAGGACAATTGTACTCATAAAGTTTGTATCCAAGAAAATAACAACTAAGATGATCGTACCAAGGAAAATCATTATCAGGATAGACATATCTAGCCCAATCGTACAAAGAGAGATTGTAATTAGGACAATCGAGTTCAGCCTGATTGTCGCTAGGAAAATTGTTTTCTGAAAAAACACACACAGGGTGAGAAGGATATAAATAATATGTAAATAATGGAATATTACCTTACTTTCCAGTAAAATACAAATGATGTTGAAATTGATCTTCAATGAATATAAATTCATGAATGAAGTCATGATAAAATCTGATGTTTTGTGAATGATGAAGTGAAATCAAGGGTGTCTAGACATTCATACTCAGTGCTTCATCATATTCAAAAGATGAATTATTGTTTATAGAGAAATCCAGTGGTATCGTAATCAAAATTATTCAAGACTGGAGAATTCTAAATAAAAGGATGTGGTCCATATTGTATTTGATCATTTAATAAGGGTTAAATTACATTTTTTACTTACCAAGAATGATTAATGTGGGTAAAAAGAATATTTGAGGAAAAGAGATAGATGTGTTTTTTAGGGGGAGAAGAAAATTCAAAGGGTATTTTATATACATGAATTGACACATAACATTCTATTGAAGAAATTGATTTTCAAAAATTATACTCAGAAATTGAAGTTAAACTGGTGATTTAAATGAATGTTTGAAGATGATATGAATGTTTTAGAATAGTCGTGATGATTCGTAAAGATTTGACAAAGTCATATTTTCACAAAAACATCTTGAAAAACTAGGTTTTATTGATATTTTATATGGATAATGGTATTTGGGATTCCCACAAAAACATATCCATGGTTCTCTTATATAAGTCGACTTTACTTTCAACTTTTTTGGATGGATGTATTATTCACTGTAGAAGAGAGAGAATGTTGAGTTTTAATGAGAATAATAAGTTTCTATGTTAATATTTATTGAAGAACTATTGATATACATAATTTAAAGGATAAAAGAGAAGATTACAACATTGTATTCAGCTGGTCATCATATTCAATGATTATCGCACTCATCGAATTACAAAGCTCATCTTGTAAACTATATTTGGATGACCATTTTATAGTAATGTATTATTGTATTGGGATTTATGTACGGGATTTCTAGATGGAGGATGAAATAGTTTTAATTTTTCTTGATTACACACAGACAGTTCTATTTATTTTTGTATCTAGAAATTATACTGGGAAGAATTGGACAGAGAATAATCAAACTGAGTTTCATGTACTCATAATAGATGTGGGGTAGATTTTTCTTTACCATACTCCAAAAATTATATATTTTTTTTCTAGGATGAATTGGACAGAGAAAATCGTTATAAGAATAATCATACTGGGAGAATCGTACATAGAGGCATCAGATTGAGAAAAATGTACTCGTAAAATCATTCAAAATTGTACTTAAATAAGATAAGGATTTTCATACAATCTATTAGTTATAAAAGTGATGATTTGTTTTATAAGGAATAAATTTTTTAATTTTAAAGTAACAATAGGTTACATGGTTTTTGATACAAATATTGTTTTAACCTATTTGTGCTAAGAGGGTTCACATGCACTATTTTAATAGTTTACATAGTTCTACATGAGTGAAAGGGCATATCCAACTCATCGTAATCCAAATATTGTTTTCTAGTGGGGTTTCTGGTATTTTATCAATTCCAAACCATACCATGGGCATATATATTCTTATTAAATAGTGATCCTTGTAAATTATTGTATTCCTATGGATGTGTGCTTTATTTTCTTTCATCATGGAATTGAAATCATTAAGAGGATGTGAAGGTTTCATCAAAATAGCATAGAAGAAAATGTATCATTGATTTAACCCTCCCCCTCTCCGTGATACAACTACATTGACTGGGAATATTCCATTGGTATCAAAGATGAAGGTTCCCTTGAATTTTTTCTTTATGAATTTTTTGAAGAAAAGTTGATGGATAATTATAATTTTGTCAACAATAAAGTTATTTTATTTTAATATGGAAAGAAATATCATATCTATGATGATATTCTGTTTCATTATCATAAGACAAAAGGATACGATGTTCTTGAAGCTGCATCAACTTTATTTCCTTCTATTAATTATAAATTTCCTCTAAAATTTATTGATAAAAATAATATTGAGATTGATGGAAGGGACACAAATTTTATATTGGAATCAAATTATAAAAGTTAATTCTTTATAGTGAAATATTTTTCTATAGCCAAAGGAATATGGGTTTAATTGAAAAACATATACAAATTAAATTCAAAAGTGAATAAAGAAATTTTTAAAATCATGAGATTAAAATATGATGATTTGAATATGGGTGAACATGTTTTTTTGAGGACTTCATTAACATGGTGAATTACATTTTGAGTACTATCAAATTTTATAGTGAAAAGTTATATTATTATAAATTTGTTGAAATTATCCTAGGAATCCATTCCGATAAGTAAAAATGTAAAATTTTCTTCATTAGAAGACTGAGTTCCCGAAACATCATCTCTTTATGATTTCTATAGGACTATAATCACTTATAAAATGAGAAGTGAAAATGATCTGATAAGAATAACAAAAATTGATAGGTAAATTTCTTTTAAGGTTTATAAAAATAGTAAAACAAGATTCTGATTGAAGATGCAGATGATTATTCTGACTCAAAAAATGAGGTATGTAAAAATATTGATAATATTTTATCCTTGTTTTCTAAATTTTTTTGAAGTGGTTATGGTAAATATAAATGGAAAATACCATTGAATTATTTGAAAGTGGAGGTATTAGTCACTTTTTATATAATTTACCTCAATGAAATAATGATGTGGATATTGGTAAAGAATAAATAAACCCAAGAATCTAATGGAAGAAACAACGAAATAAATATGAGTGAAATCCATAGGAAAAAATTATTCCAATAAAAAAGAATAAGTTCCCTATCTAATGATAATGATGATTAAGGTAACAATTCTGAACCTAAAAAATCATTTGAGAATGGTATTCAATATAATTTCATTGTAAGTGTGAATGTTTCCGAATTTGGATATAGTAGTTCTAAAGAAGAAGAATCTCAAATTGAACATCATTTGAATGATGATTTGAATGAGTGATTAAGAAAGATTTGAATGCGTGAAAAGAAAAAGATAACATTGGATGATTTATTTTCCTCAAAAATCAATCAATAATGTTTTTCTAATGAAATGGTGAGGTTAGTGATAGCTATTATTGACTTGTATAAATCCATTGAAAAAGAAAAAACTATATTGATCATCTGGAAGTTATGCTGAAAAAAATGAAAAAGTGTTGGAAATTTTCAAATAAACATTTTAAAGCAAAATAGAAAAATAAAATTTTCATTTAATATGTCACTAAATTTCTTTAGAGATCATGAAATGAGAAACATTAGGAGACTCAATAAAATATACCTTTAAAGGGTGAGAAGAATGATGGAATTATTTCAAAAAAGACGAAATTCAAGAAATTTGTGTTTGCATCCAAGAAAAAAAATGTTAAGAATTCAAATGCTTCAAAATACATTGAGAGTCAAAATGTTTCCAGAAATCATAAATATGAAAATATTTACAATAATTATATATCCAATAAAATTGAAAATAAATTGAAGACTCTGTTGGATAATAGAATGGTTGGTGGCCTAGAAAAGAAAAACATGAAGGTTGTTGAGAAAAGTATTCACAATGTCGTCTTGTATAGATGTTTATGTGGAAAATTTTATTTCTACAGATATTTTTATAATTGTGTTGGTTTTGGAAACAAATAAACTATGTGTTTATTCCACAAAAAAACAATTATTCAAATGGTTATGAAATAATATGTTTGAGGGGGATATAATCTCCTCAAATAAATATTTCTGAGAAGGTTGTTTTGATGAAACCTGAAAAGGCTGGTGTGAATATTGAATATACATTCCAAACTATAGAATATTTTTATAAATTGTGTGAAAAACGATAACACTATGAAAAATGAAGTATTTTTTTGTTACCAGAAAAAAAAAGATTCTTAATAGTTCTCAATGGTTGAAGGTGAAGAAAGTAAAGTAAGAAGAAAAATATTTTGTTGTTGAAACCACATTAAAATATACAGAAAGTCAACAAAAATAGATTATTGATAGTGGGTGTTAATCTAACATTACAAGATATTTTAAATTGTTAAATAATTTGAAAAAAAATTTAAGAAGGAAAAGTGACATTTGACATAGATGAATCCAAGAAAATTAGAGGTTTTGGATGAACCATCATTGGGAATAAAATGATAAAATCCAAAAAAACATTTTATGTTAATGGGATAAAACACAATTTGATATGTGTCTCAAAATTTTATAGCGAGGGTAAAAATATTATCTTTAAAAAAGATAGGTTGTTTATAAAGTGAAGAATATAGAATGATTGATACAAGAGTCCAATGCATTAAAGGAAATTTGTTTTATATTGGGGGAATAAAAAATACTGTTACTTGTGTATAGTCATGGAGAATAAATTATGGCATAAAATAATTGGACACATGTGTCAATGAAACATGAGAATGTTATATAAAATATATATTTTTGAGACATTCCAACATTTCCTAGAAGAAGATATTGGTGATTCTCTATTTATCAAAAAGAATGATTACGAATTTAGGTCATAATAATGTTAGGATTTTATAAAGACTACACATGGAGATGATTCATTCCAATATTTTTAGGAAAATGAGGAAAGAAACACATCAAATTGATATAATAACTTCATCAATTTAATTGATGATTTCACTCAAATTACCTTTTTCATGAATAAGAAACATAAATCAGAAGCTTTGAAAATGTTTAAAAGTTTCAGAAGGAAAGAAAAAAAATAATGTGAGTATTCAACAAAAAAGTTGAGAACAAATAATTGTGTAGAATATATAAATGAGTAATATGAATGTTTTCTTGATAATCAATGAATCTATCATTAGAATAGTTCCCCATAAATGCATCAACTAAATGGGATTGTAGAAAGAAAGAATTGTTGTTTGGTGTAAATGGGAAGAACAATGTTACTTGAACACAAAATCTCATCAATTTCGGAGGCAAGCCATGAGTGCTACTGTTTCTATTCAGAACCAATGTTTCTAAAAAACCAGTTCACATATGACTCCATATGAATTATTTTATGAAAAAACTATTTCTTTGAAAACCTTAAGACTTTTCAAAAGTTCTTATATTATAAAGATGAAAAATGGAGAATTTTGAATGTTAGAGAAGAATGGTGAAGATGGAATTTTCATTTGCTATGAAATGAAATAAAGAGGATATACATGTTACAATAATGAAATAGAAGGAGTTTTTATTCAATTTATGTAAAATTAATTGAAAGTATAGATAAATATAAACTTACTAAGGAAGAAAAAGAAGTTCAGAAGGATAAATAATGTTTTGAGAACAATTATGATAATTATATCGACAATTGTAATCCAACTCATGAAGAAGAATCAAACTCATTTATTTCAAGTGAAATGGATGATACTTAATAATCTCATCCTCGGATAGGGAAGCAAGTGGAAGCTAATAATAAAACTTGAGATCATCATTGGAAGGTATAAACAAGAATAAAAACAAATTCATTAACATATATTTCATTATATTAAAAATTTGAGTTGAAATAAGTGAAATAATATTTATAGTATATGGAATGGGTTCAATCCATGAATGGATATTTAGATAATATTGAAAAGAATGATATATTGTAAATTATACCGAAGCCTGAAGAAAAAAATAATCATTGAGACAAAATGGAGTTTTCAAAAAAATTTGAATGAATAAGGTGAAGTGATAAGAGACAAGGAAATATTTATTTTTCCAAGGGTATTCAGAATTAGATGGAATTGTTTTTATGAAACCTTTTCCCCAGTGGAAATGTTAGAGTAAATTATAATCATTCCTTTTATATCATTATAATGAGAATACATGATCATTCAAAATGAAGATTAATCTGTTTTCTTTAATAGTGATCAGGATGAGTATGTTTACAATGAAAAACCTTATGTATTTGTTTCTGATAATTATTAAAGTTAGAATTATACATTAAAGAAGGCATTGTATTTTCTATAGATGCCCTGATTGAAATGTATTCCAAATTTGATGAATTCTTTTGTATGTTTAGTTTCAAGGAAGGAAGTGTTGAAAAAAAATCTTTATGTTAGATAAATTCAATAGTATTACTGCATTTTGATTTTTTATGTGGACAAAATTATCTTTGTTGGGATAGATAACCAATTTTTTGAACGATTTTTTGATGATTTGAGAATGGTATTTGAAGCTTCCATGATGGGGGAAATGAAATAAATTCTTTGGTTACAAGCCATATAAAAAGAGAAATAAATTTTTCTCTCAGAAGACAAATTTTATAAGGAACATATTAAAAAGTCTGTAATAGAAAAATAAAAACCTATTTCCACACTGATTTTAGAGGGAACATTGTTTTCCAATGATGGGGAAGGAAAAGAATTTGATATTAATGAATTTCAAAGCTGATTGAAAGTTTATTTTATTTGACTACCTCAAGACCTAAAATTTATTATAATATCACCTAATGTGGAGGAATTTATAGTGTTGTAAAAGAAACATATTTACTTTCTGTAAAAATAATTCCAGGATACATCAAAAAACCAAAAAATTTCAGAATTAGGTATGATTACTCAGATAGTATTTTCTGTTTAGTTATTTAGTACCTAATAGGGATGAATATGTTAATAATATAATTCTATATATTGTGGAGTATTCATTATATAGATGAATTGTGTTAGTTGTAATTCAATGAAAATGAATTTAATAACTCTCAGTATGAATGATGCTACGTATGTTTTGGCCACTCAAGATTCTACTCAACTTATATGGATGAAAAATCAATTAGAAGATATACTTTTTGAAATGATGTTACCCTTTAATTTTAGTTGTGATAAGAAATGTCAAATAATTCTCACTAAGAAACAAGTTCATCATTATAATTCAGAACTTATTGATATAAAATATAATTTCATCAATGTTAATGTAGAGAAGAATGAATTGATTTTAGAGTTTATTCTAATATAAGAACAAGTTACTGATATTTTATACAAAACATTTACCAAAGAAATGCCTTTCTAAATTGAGGTTTAACATGGGTGTAAAATATATATCTCATTAAGGTTTAGGTATGGGTTTCCCCCCTCTCCCATCAGACCATGGGATAGTGTTTTCAAGGATGATAACTAATTGTTTCATAAATCTGTTCAAATGCCTGAAAAAAGAGGGAGTAGTGTGTAAGATAAAATTCATCAATATTTTTTTTGTAAAATATTATATATTTGTGTTGGAGTGGTTATAGGAAATAAATTGTACTATATGATCAGAAAGTTAAAGAAAAGATAAGGATGAGGAAAGTACGAGTAACCATGAATAAAAAGGATGTTAAAAGAACTAATTTTTGAAAACATGATTTTTCTATCAATGATTCTTATTTCCTATAATGAGATAACTCCACTAAGCATTAGAATTTTGATAAGTAATATATTCCTTAAGGATTAAAAGTTTACCTATTTATGAAGATTGTTTGAAAATAAAATACAATGGGGGTTATTTATAAGAATAACTAAGGAGGATGGTATTTGTTTTTAAATGATATCAATTTTTTCAGGAATGTTTTTGTTGGAAAGGAAATCGAATCACTTTGTATTTATTGACATTCATATAATCTATTTATTTCAAAAGAATTAGACTTACAATGTTTCTGGAAGGTGAGTAGATCATAATGTGGAATTGATCATAATCAAAATCACACTTAGTGTATAATAAATGGATCAATCATATCTAGAATGTATCTTACAAGAAGTAAATGGTCATCGAATTTACTCTGAATTTGATATGGAAGAAGTTTCTGTAATGGGAGAATTAGAGTGTATTTGACTATGGTAAATTAAATGTGATGATACATTACTGATTTATAATTCACATAAATCATAATTTAATTGGAGAAATTGAGAAGTAATATTGATGAATGAGAAATGGGTGTGAATGATCGTATCTTGGAATATCATAATCAGGATAATCATATCTAGGACAATCATAATTACAGTGATTGTATCCAAGACTATCTAACTCAGAAAGATTGTATCCAAGAAAATAAAAACTTGGTTGATTGTATATAGGACAATCGTAATTAGGATGATCATATCCAAAAAAACTGTAATCTTAAAGATTGCAATTAGGAAAATCATATTATGAATGATTGTCATTGGTCCAATTGTTTTCTAAAAAAATAAACTAGGGATGATAAAGAAATAAATAAGGTGGAGAGAGTGGAATGTTACCCTACATTCCAATGAACGACAGATGGTTCTGAAGCAGATATTCAATGAATTCAAAGTCACAATCGATGTCATGATACAAGATGATATTTTTTTTATTAAAATAAAATGTTCAATATGGGGAAACTATAATGTATTACTTAGTTCCTCTTCATATTCACCAAAGGTAGGTTTTCTTAAGATCCATATAGTGGTATCATAATTAGAATTTCATGAGACAGAGGAAGGAAAAAAAAGAAGATGACGATCAAAAATATAGTCGATCATTTATAATGGGTTGATTTATTTTGATTATTTTTAATGATGTGTCCAATGGATCATTTATTATTAATGGAACGAAAATACCTCTTTGACTGGGTAGAGGGAGACACATTACATATCTCGATGGCCGAGTGGGCATTTAGCCAATTACATGGCCCGTATGCCCAAATTTTTGGCCCAAGCCCCATTCTATGAATTGCACTTCTATAATACCCGCCACTGCTACAGTTCAATGCCACTGCTATAGTGACCAACTGCCACTACAGAGACCTTCTACCACTATAATACTGGTTTTTTCTATAGTGTCACTGCTACTACAGTATGCTACAACACTATAACATCCCTGCATCCAATGAGTTTTGAATCGACATTTTTCATGTAGGATTACAAAGTGCTTACCACTATTCCAAACCCCAACTAAATTCTTTTCATACATTTCATAAGGGATTTATGTGGGTCAATAGAAGAGATAAGTAAAAGATATAGTTGTGTTTTCAAGAAGGAGCATTAAATACAAAGAGTATTTTACATTCTTCAATTGGTAATAGTCTTTTTATTGAATAAATTGGTTTTAGAAAACCAGACCATGAAATTAAAATCAGGCTGAAAATTGAAATGAAAGTTTCAATAAGAGTTGAACATTGTAGTAGAGTTCAGATGATTTTAAAAGAGTTGAATAGGTTAAAATTGCACCTGATATTTAGGTAAAATCATGTTTTTTTATATTTGTTTTGACTGAGAATATTTTTATGATTCCAATCAATAACATCTTTGGCCCACCTATATAAGGCGAGGGTACTATGCACTTTTTCTTATGGATGTGATGTTCACTAAAGAATAGAGATAAGATATGTGTTTTATAGATAAGAAAAAGTTTCCATATTCATCTCTATTGAAGAATTATTAAACAGAAAGAAGTGAAAGGAGAAGATTCAAGATTGCAACATTGTGTTCAGCTAATCATCGTATTCAGTGATTATCGCATTTAGCAGATTAGCATAATCTGCTCGTCAATCATATTGTATCATCATCCTATATGGAAAGAATACTGGATTAGGATTTCCAAACATGGATTTACAGTCTGGGAAAGGATTTATGATATGTCTTAATTGTACTCTGAAAGTGCTGTATCATTTCTTATTGAGAAATCATACCTGTGAGAATCAGATAGTGGAGAATCAGAAAGGGAAGAATCGGACCAAGAATTTCATAATGAAAATAAATTTTTTTTAGATTTTTCTCATCCAAAAATTTAAATTGTTATATATTTTTAATATCTGGAAAAATCAGACATCAAAAATCATACATGGAAGAACTGTATTGGGAGAATCGCACTCAGAGGAATCATACTAAGAAAAACATACCGGGAAAATTAGACAAAATTTTAATTAACAATGTCCTAGATGTTCTTACCATCTTCTGGGTATTAAATTAAATATTTCTTCTATAAGGAATGCATTTTTTAATTTGACAATAATAACAAGTAACACGTGTTGTTACACAAATACTATTTTACCCTATTTGTTCTAAGAGGGTGTAAACGCACAATTGGAATTGTTTACATAGTGCAACATAAGTGAAAGGGTTGTATCTAACAAGTTATAATCGAAGCATTGTTTTCTAGTGGATTTTGTGGTATTTTATCACTTCCAAATTATAACAAGGAAATCAGTATTTATTTTGAATAGTTAAACATGAATATTTATGTTTTTTCAGTGGATTTATATTTGATTTGATTGCTGTAGGGATTGAAATATTTAAAAGGAGGTTAAGGTTGTTTCAAGGAAACAAAAAATGAAATGTATCACTAATTCACCCTGCCCATATCAGTGATAAAACTACATTAATTGGGAGAATCCAATTTCGAACCATTTTTCATTATAATTTCATTAATATATTTCACTCTTCTAAGAAATTTCAAAAGTTACCCTCCAATAAAATATAAAATAGAACCCCATCATTAATTTATTTATATAACATTGAGCCCTCAAGATCGACCAAAATATTCCATTTTTTACTTCACCAATCCACTATAAACATTCTATATGTACATGAATTTCCATAATACCAACTCTAGATTCGTTAAGAGGATATCTAAATGATTTACTTTAAAGAATATATAATTTATGATATTTATTACATTATTTTTAATTATTATTACAAATATTTTAAAACTATTTTATTTTATCAAAAATTAAACACATATGAATCCTAAATATACTATAATATTAATATTATATGGGAAAAAATATTCACCCTCTTTCCAACAACTTGGAAGGGAATATATCGCTCGTTCATATGTATGGCTTACGATATCAATGTAGTGATACAATTTAGTTATCATCACATGATTTTATAGATGAGTATTATAATTGGTTTAATTTATATATATATTAATTATAACATAATTATACTTTTGGAATGATAACATAATATCTAACTTATTACCTTACAAACCATTGATAAATGATAACATTTAGTGTGAGTACATGTTGACTACAATATCCACAAGCGATGGGATTAGTTTTTATTTTTTGTTTAACATTGACGTAAATTGGTAAATCCCATAGGGGTGAGAAAATAGAAAAAATTTAGGGGGAATGTTTTTATTTGAAAACTAATAAAAGTCTGATCTTTAAGAGTGAAAATTTATTGGTTCAATTATTAAAAAATTCCCCCACAATGATATAAGAAATGAGAGAGAGAAAAAAACAAAAAATAAAAGACTAATATTAGTCATTTCTATAGTATTTGGATCTAAATGTTCATATGTCTACTCTTCACACACCATTGAGGTTTCTGGAAACCACTATTGTACATCAGTTTTCCAGGAGAGTGAAAACTCATTACATTTTTCTTTTCACACATTGAGGCTTAACCCAATTCCACATTCTATTACTGGTTTAGAAAAAAATAGAAAATATTACAAGGGAATACCTAACCTAAACATTTATAGTCTCAATACTAACCTCTTTCCTCTTTCAGGATTACATGGAACCTATTATTTTATGATAGAAAGCCAAACCATCTCTTTTACAGGATCAAAACCAACCAAGAATTTCATAGGCTTAGTCCTAACCTATTCTATGTTACATGTCAAAAAAAGACTTGATCATATATGGGGATAGACTAAACATAGCCTTATAAGTGGAAAATATAAACCAAGATGTACCATTTTAATTTTTCATAACCCCATGAAAGATGATCAATGTGTAAAAAATAAAATTAGATAGTTACGTCACAATGAATGAATAACATAGTTTAACCCATAGAATTATTTTTGATGAAGACAATAGTGTTTAGATTAGGTAGATCACAATCCCTATAAGATGTTTAAATAGTGATTCTTGGGAATCCAACAGTGTACTTTATGAAGTAGAA
The DNA here is from genome assembly GCA_963277665.1 of Viscum album. Taxonomy (NCBI): domain Eukaryota; kingdom Viridiplantae; phylum Streptophyta; class Magnoliopsida; order Santalales; family Viscaceae; genus Viscum; species Viscum album. The sequence goes on along the minus strand of OY728166.1, from coordinate 72,429,782 downwards.
GACTAATAAATATCATGGGCTCAGTTTTGAACTTTGAAACATATAAAATAAAATCATATACACATATCTATTTATTTTCTACATGCCTCTATCTTATTATCCATCAAAACAAAACCTAAATTTTCTCTAGTTTAAATGAGACCAATATCATTCATAAATTCTTATGATAATAACATCACGTGGAGGTAGCCTTTAATTACCTTTGATAAACTATTAAAATAAATTCCATTATATAAAAATCGTATCATTAGAATTATAAACAACTAAAGTAGCAATGAAAATAACTATTAAATTTGAAAATAAATTCCTTAGAACACTCTAATAATTTATGCAAGGAAAACACTTCAATTTACAAAACAATACAAATTTAAACTTCACTCATGATCATTTTCCAGGTGAATGAGTCACATTTATTTTTCATAAAAGATGAATAATTAATATCCCCTTGAGCTGTGTCTTGGAATTACATTAATATACTATCTAATAATAAATAATAATATTCTTGAAGAACTCCCAAAAAATATTTGAGACATGATATTCATATTCCAATCATCTTGAATTTAAATATATAAAGTTCCATAATTTTCAATTTGAATATCATTGAACAATTAATCCAATGTAAAAACAATTTTATTCTTCATAAATAAATTTGAATCATATTCAGAACACTTTTGGATAATTTATTACTAATTTTTGAATAATTAATACACTATAATAGTTAATAATAATCTTGAAGAAAAAATATATGTGAAGAAATTGGTAAAACTTATCATATTTTCTATTTTACAAAAACCTATATAAAGGTGAATTACCATGTAGTAAAATATCTGTATTTTCTTTACATAGGGTAATAAATTATGAGTATGACATAGGTAAACCACATAGGTGATTCCCTATATAGTTGAATTGTGTAGAGGTTTTTTATAAGCAAATCGATGTACCGAAATTCACATAGGGGAATTGAAGTAGTCATTTTACATAACAATTTTTTAATAACTATCCAATATTTATTTATTAAATATTTTTCAAGTAATATAATATCTACGTATCCATTTCTCATATAAGAATGTTCCACACATAGGAAAATTATTCACACATCAAAATTCTAGTAAAAGATTTTGTAAATTTGAATATGTGGATGACTTATCAAATATCAAACAAAATAAAGGACATGAAAATGGATGAACTATCTATAGGTCCATTTGAATTATATTTATAACATTTAATTATATTTTTAAATATTCAATAATCATGTTAATATGAGTAATGTAATACACAGATGAAAATCTATTGTGAACAAATATAATATTTTAGAATGAAAACATGATGTAAATTATAACCAAATTCTGAGCAGTATAGAGATTGATTTAGAGTTTTAAGAATTCTAATAAAATGTAGGTTATTTTTTAATATTTACAAATCAATAAGAAGAATCGAATATGATGTTGTGAAGCCAACATTAAGGATGAGAAATTAAAGGCATATACATGGTAAAATAGGCTACATGGATTTTAGTTACATGGTAGATTTTATATGTGGGAATAATAATATGGCTATGTGCGAAAAATAAAAATAAAGTATGAAGGATATTTTATATTGTCAAATTAAATTTCTAGATTAAGAACACTTTAAGAGACATGTAGAACATGTTATAAACAACTAAAACATGAAACGTCAAGATAAATAAGGTAACGAATAAAAATATATAATAAATGTTATGAATTATTTCAATTAATACATAATATAAACTAATTAAAACACCTAATAAAGATGTAATAAAGAAATATAATCAATGGAAAACTGAATAACAAATAATAATAACCATAAATAATATTATAACATAATTATTCTATAAGAAATTATAATTACACAAATCAAATTATTTTTACATTTTCTAAATAAAAAATAAATTTTTTTAGTTATCACAATAATTTATTAATATTTTAAATATTTATGTTGGAATAATAAGAAATAATTATAATTATCAAATCATAATGTAGTTTATTGAGCCACTGATTAGTAATTATGATATATTTAATTAATATATATGAAATATATGATATAGTAATGATCCAAGAAATGAGATTTTTTAATTTTTTCATTTATTTATTTATATCCATCAAAAAATGTAAATAGTTTTCATCTGTACATATAAAATACCATGTCTATGTATAGTGTAATTTATTTATTCATCATTACATTTAGATAATGAATCTAAAAATAATTATAATGAATATATATTATAATTATATCATTAATAAAATTATGGAGATGGTGGAACCATGATCCATATACTAGGACCCAAACCACCGAACCAAAACGTACATGAAAAACGAAGAAGACATCATATAGAATAGTGATTTTAACAAAGATTTGTTAAAAAATGAGTTATAAATATTTAGAAGTAAATAAAAAATTGTATGATATATATGTGATTGGTTCTACAATATATTTATAATAAATATATAAATATATATTATATAAAAGGTCCCCACATGAAAAAAGGAAGTTATACATAATGTATGAAATTATCTTCTTAGTTTTATTCCAATGGGACTCATGAATTAAACACCACTTGTTACATAATGAGGCATATATACTATGCAATAAATCTATTTAATTATGATTATTTTTAATATTATATCGACTTAATCTTCCATCTAGGTTTCTTTATTTCATGGGAATTATAATTCAAACGTTACCAAAGGAGCAAGTGTTTAATAATATAATCACTTTATTTATTGGAATTGTTCTTTGGCTATGTTCAGATGATGAAATCGTGTGATATATCTCTAAAAAATTATGATATTTCTTCTGCACCAGTTATTTCATGAAAATAAATTTTTTTATTTCATTTTCCTCATATGAAGTATTCAAGATACTAACCATACATTTTTTTTAGAAAAATCAACATTATTTAATTATTCAATAGAAAAAAAAATTTCATAAATTTCCTTGTTTTTAAACGTAAATACTTTGTTAGATAGATAATTTGATATTCCACATCAAGCATAAATGAACAACTAAATATTATTTGAAATTATTACCTTTATAAACAACCTATTAGAATAGAGGGAGAATTAAGTACTTACTGATTTATGAAATTATGTATTACACATGTACAAATAATTAATTAGTTTTTGACAAATTAATTATAAATTAATTTAACAAAATTTCAAAAATAAATATAATTTTTTATAGAAAACTATTTAAATTAGAATAGGTGTCTTTTATATAAATAAATAATAAAATAGCACTTTTATGATTATATTAATGATATATATATAATATTCAATATAATATATAGCATTCATACAATTTTTTATTGTAACATGATATACGAACACATCAAATTTAAAATATAATAAAATATTTTTTTCTAAAGGAAGTTTGTCTTTCTTTTGATGAAGAAAATGTTTGAAATATAATTTTTGACAATTTTTATAAACAATATTTGAATAAAAAAACTTATTATTTTAATATTTAATAAAAATTTCTTTGGTTTATTTTTTGGTAATATTCTGATATGATTCGGGTTTTGGGGAAAAATGAAGCAATATTACATTTTAATTGAAAAAATATTTTTCATCATATTCTTTAATATTGTTAAATTATATATTTTAATGGTTTAAAAGTATAATTAGATCTATTTTTATCATTTAATCCAATAGAGGTCATTGGAATAAGGTTCTCATTTAATTCGGTTATAAAAACATTTCAATCATTGGATGATTTTTACTTTAAAAATGTGTTTTATTGTTCTATTAGTGGTGTTAATTTTTTATTAATTTCAATAATTCCTATGTTCAAATTTTGAAAAATATAATCTACCTATAGAATAATAATTTCAATGTTTATAAAATAGTTTCTTTTTATTTTTGGATAATATAAATGGTAACATTAATAATTTTTTTAAATACCATAGTTAAGGGTAAATCGGGTAATTAATATGACCATTATAATGTTATATTCAAAGGATTGGGAATTTTTCATGCTTTTGTATTTACCAAGAGAAATTTTTTTAATACGGGTATATATATGGAATATGTTTGACTATAAATATAATCATGAGATATAAAATGATTATAAACATTATGGTTATTTATTTATAATGTTTAGTGATATAATAATTTCCTTCAATGGTGACCCAGAGATGTTGCAGTAATTGTTTAATTAATTGGAGAATTAGGTAAATGATATTAAACATATTAAGAAAATAAAATAATTTGATATAATTAATGACATTAACGAATTTTATAGATTTAGATGACATATTATTGATGACTTAATATACTTTTTCGAAGATATCATATATTGATGATTTTTTTAAAATGCCAAGTAATTAATAGTGTAAAAATTGACGATAATGAAATTTTAAAATAAATAATATAATATTAAAAGATATATTATCAAAAAAATTAATCTTCTACCAAATTATTTGGATAATTATTTCAATTTCATCAATTAATCATTTATGGTTTTTTGGAAATTTATTCTAAATATATTAAACCTTAAAGAGTGAAAATTCAAATAGATAAGGTAATAATTAAAGAGGATAAATAAGGGTTAAAGATAAAATAAAAGGATTTAAATATAGTCCAACATTATATAATTTTCTTTAGAAAAATTTGATTTCACATAAAATCATTATATATTTGAAATAATTTTTTGGGGAAGCATTTGGAATACATAACTATTTTATATTAATGTAATTTTTTGATGATTTCTAAGAGTATACCTAACCTATATTATAAAAGGGAATATATTAATCTATATTATTCACAATTTAAAAGCTATTTGGCTTTAAAATTATCTTCACAAATACCTTCCAAGAATCCCTACCCAATTTATAGAGGCATTAGTTTACACATAACATCGTTCTTATAGGTGTTTAGGTGTTAATAAAATGAAATCTTATGAGGAAGACCTATAATTTTTTATTAATTATTTCTATTTTTTATTTTTCCAATTCCATAAAAGATTATTAAACCATGATGAAATAATTACTCCAATGTTTTCAATATACTTAGATGTTTTTATTTTAATATAATCACCTAAATCCATATCAAATTTCATAAATTGATAATATAATTATCATTTGTATGTACAATTAACTACCACAATGATAACCGATATAATTCATATTCTTACCTTTCCATGAACATAAAAATGGTAATGTCGATCATGCGTACGCGTGAACTGTCACCTCCATGAAGGGATGTGATTCATTTTTTCATCACCACATAAAATCTATGATATATATACATATATTTAAATTATTAATATTATACTAATTATATAATGATAACACTAGAAATATAATATAATAGTTACCTTTTTTTAATAATGATCATTGAAAAATGTAATTGTTACTCATGCATGTGTATGAATTTCCATCTTCCTGATTGTATCCTATTTCATATTTCTTATCCATATTTAATGGATGTAATTAAAATTATAATCCATGTATATAATTGGTTATTATTATGTTTGTATTACTCTATATATGATGTACTTATGACCACTTTTATTAATTACATTATACCAATCTCATTTTGGATTCATATACCAAATATTCACAAAACGTCTGACAAGAACATAAATAATTATCTAACTATTATAAAATTATATTATTTAATTTAAAATGAAATATAAACATCAAAATTTATAGGATGAAATTAAATAATTATCATAAGTGTATTATTTAGGATGATCAGGAAACTATGTGACAAATCAAACTCACCATAAGGGACTTCGTTTCTATATATTTTTGTTGAGGAATATATTGATTTCATATACATTTATTATCCTATAATATGTATATATAAATATTTTGACACATGACATCACAAATTACAATATTATAATGACATTTAGTGTTTTTTTAATGATATTCTTTAATGAATTTTACAGACGTGTTACTCAAGTGGTAAGGGAATCCTTAAGTAAAACATTATTTTAAATGATTTTTTGATTTATTATTATAAATCATTATCTTTTATGTCCATGTTTTCATAATGATATTTTGAATGTATTCATATAGGCGTGAATGTTTAAAAATGGTTATTTTTTAGTTTTCATTCAAAGTATTCAATGTGGCATGGGAAACATTGAATTGAAAATCAAATTTAAAATTTTTTAATTGGGTTTTGAAAATAGTTTGGTTATTCAATAAGTAGAAAAGTTTTCTTATGATTTCAAAGAATGTTTTATGAGTGTCATATTTAAAATTAAAATCCTTTATGTTTTATCAATTTATAATTGTACTCGAAAGATGGACAGATGGTTACATGAAAAACCATGGATGAGTGGTTACATTAAAACCTACAGTGCGTTGGGTATGGATATTGGTTGTATGGGAATATTATTTGTAAGAGTAGCATGAATGGATGTTGATCATATGGTTACTAAATTTTTAAGAGTGAATTATGTGTTATTTGACCTCATGGTTATTCCATTTTAGTTTAATCATGTCCTATGTAACTTAATTATCATTAATATGCTTTCTTATGAATTTTCATGAAATTATTTTTTTATTAAATGGGAAATAAAATGTCATTTTTAAAATTATGATATACTGTTTATGGAAAATTGTTTTTTATGTATGTTTTTTTGGTTTCTCACTAGTGTATTTATTTAATTCATTTTTTTTACTTACTAATATTTTAGGGTCATCACAATTTTTAATATGTTTTTAATATAGTTTAAGGTAGATTTGGTTAAAGGACGAGATCAAGGGAAAATTGTGACGATGTATTAGCATAAGAAATCATGTTTTATTTTAATGATTTTTGTTTTATGAAAGAAAGTGTTACTAAGTAGAAGTTTCTGATTGTAATGTATGGGTTCACTATGTAAGTGTTTTTACAAATTATATAAATACAATAAACCTATAATATATTTGGGAAAATGAATGTGGTTTCTTGATTTCAAATAAATATAATATGTAATGTTTATGGTTGGGTCCTTACAGTTGGTTTTAGAGTAGGGTATATACAAAACTGGATACAAGGATGTTTTATAAGGAGTTGTGGATATCATTATGATTTTAAAATTTTCAATATGATCATAATTTTATTTTCATAGAAACAACCTCGAAGGGTTTATGTTATGAAATATTAAGGTTACTAATGATAATTTTAGATCCATTCATTTGTTGAGGTAATGATGTGTTATAAAGTTTTGGACTGAAAAATGAAATGTATGAGTAACCATTGTAGTTAAAACAAGTTATGGTAATTTTTGAGGATATTATCATATTTTGGGAATTCCATAGGAATAATATTATTTCATTAAAAAAAAGAAAACACATGGGGAAGATAATAACAGATCGTATCCATCAGGGCTGTCAGAATCAAACCCACAACCAAAGGGTGAAAAGGGTGCATCACCTAAAATTGGACTATGTGAAGTCATGGGTTAGTATGAATTATTTTTTTAGTTAAATGTGTTGATATAATAATAATAGGTTTATTGTGGATTTTTTATATATTGTAAAATGATTTGGTATTATGTGATAAATTTATTTCGAATGACGTGTAGTATTTTGGGAATCCATTAGGAATATGGTTCATAGAATATTAGGAGGAATAAAGGATAATTTTTTTTGGGGTCCAGACACGATTTTATTCTAATCATATGTTGATTGGGGTTATTTATGGGAAAAATTAGGATTTCATAGAGATTATGTGGTTTAGGAAATTTCATTTTTGGTATGAGATATTATGTGTGATTGATGTTATTTAAAGATAAATGTTAAAATTCATCTTGAAAATTATGTTATGAAATCATTACTAATTTATTGTATCATTCATATTTTGAATATTTTGAAGAAATTTTAAGGAATGTTATTTTTTTAATGGCCTATGTTGAACTTTGGGTATTACTATTGATTTTTTGAGATTGAAGTAGATTTTATCATATATAGTTTATTCTTTTCGAAAATTATATCATCGTATCTTAACCATTTTTTTTTTGTTAATGACTATAGTCAGGATGAGTCAATATTTATACTTTTTGAAGATTTTTTGATCTGTAAAACATGATTTTAATAATTCAGTCATGAAAAATACATTTTAGATAATAATATTTTTGTGAAAATGATCAGTTTTTTGTGGAATTTTTTTTAATTCATGAGCCTCTACTATTCATTTAAGTATATTTCAATATATTCTAAGTCTAGGTAGTAAAATATTTTCTAAAATCCATAAAAAGGATTCTGAAAATAAAAAAATCAGTTTATATATCCTACTATGAAATCAATGACCTTTTAAACCCTCATATATTTATGTTTTGAGATTATTAACATTTTGAGGACAATTTTCATTGAAAAATGTAAATGTTACTCATGCGTGTGTATGAATTTCCATCTTCCTGATTTTATCCTATTTCATATTTCTTATCCATATTTAATCGATGGAATTAAAATTATAATCTATTTATATAATTGTTTATTATTATGTTTGTATAACTCTAATGATTATGTACTTATGACCACTTTTACTGATTACATTATACCAATCTCATTTTGGATTCATGTACCAAATATTCACAAAACGTCTGACAAAAACATAAATAATTATCTAACTATTATAAAATTATATAATTTAATTAAAAATGAAATATAAACATCAAAATTTTTAGGATGAAAGTAAATAATTATCATAAGTGTATTATTTAGGATGATTAGGAAACAATGTGACAAATCAAATCACCATAAGGGACTTCGTTTCAATATATTTTCATTAAGGAATATATTGATTTCATGTACATTTATTATCCTATAATATGTATATAAAACTATTTTGACATATGACATCACAAATTACAATATTATAATGACATTTAGTGTTTTTTAATGATATTCTTTAATGAATCTTACAGACGTGTTACTCAAGTTGTAAGGGACTCCTTATGTAAAACATTATTTTAAATGATTTTATGATTTATTATTATAAATCATTCTCTTTTATATCCATGTTTTCATAATGATATTTTTGAATGTATTCATATAGGCATGAATTTTTTAAAAAGGTTATTTTTTATTTTTCTTTCAACGTATTCTAATGTGGCATGGGAAACATTGATTTGAAAATCAAATTTAAAATGTTTTAATTGGGTTTTGAGAATGGGTTGGTTATTCAATAAGTAATAATGTTTTCTTATGATTTCAAAGTAAGTTTTATGAGTGTCATATTTAAAATTAAAATACTTTATGTTTTATGAATATATAATTATACTTGGAAGTTGGACAGATGGTAACATGAAAAACCATGGATGAGTGGTTACATTAAAACCTACAGTTCATTGGGGATGGATATTGGTTGTATGGGAATATTATTTGTAAGATTATCATGAATGGATGTTGATCATATGGTTACTAAAATTTTAAGAGTGAAGTATATGTTATTTGACCGCATGGTTATTCTATTTTAGTTTAATCAAGTCCCATGTAACATAATTTTCATTTATATGCTTGATTATGAATTTTCATGAAATTATTTTGTTATTCAAAGGGAAATATAGTGTCATTTTTAAAATTATGATCTACTTTTTAGGGAAAAATGTTTTTTATGTATGTTTTTTTGGTTATTCACTGGTGTAATTATTTAATTCATTTTATGTTACTTACTAATATTTTATGTTCATCACAATTTTTAATATGTTTTTCCTAGAGTTTAAGGTAGATTTGGTTAAAGGATGAGATCAAGGGAAAATTGTGATGATTTATTAGCAGAAGAAATCATGTTTTATTTTAATGATTTTTGTTTTATGGAATAAATTGTTACTAAGTAGAATTTTCTTATTGTAATGTATGGGTTCACTATGTAAGTGTTTTTAAAAATTATATAAAAACAATAAACCTATAATATATTTGGGAAAATGAATGTCGTTTCTTGAATTCAATTAAATATAATATGTAATGTTTATGGTCAGGTCCTTACAGTTTGTTTTAGAGTAGGGTATATACAAAACTGGATATAAGGATGTTTTATAAGGATTTGTGTATATCATTATGATTTTAAAATTTTTAATTTGATAATAATTTTATTTTCATAGAAACAACCTCTAAGGGTTTATGTTATGAAATATTAAGGTTACTAATGATAATTTTAGATCCATTCATTTTTTGTGCAAATGATGGGTTATAACGTTTTGGGGTGAAAATTAAATATATGAGTAACCATTGTTGTTTAAACAAGTTATGGTAATTTATTAGGACAATATCATATTTTGGGAATTTCATAGGAATAATATTATTTCATAAAAAAAATAAAACACATGGGGAAGAGAATAACAGATCGTATCCATCAGGGCTATTGGAATCAAACCCACAACCGAAGGGTAAAAAGGGTGCATCACCTAACATTGGTCTATGTGAAGTCATGGGTTAGTATGAATTATTTTTTTAGTTAAATGAGTTGATATAATAATAATAGGTTTATTGTGGATTTTTTTATATTGTAAAATGATTTGGTATTATGTGATTAATTTTATTTCAAATGATGTTCAGTATTTTGGGAATCCATTAGGATTATGGTACATAGAATATTAGGAGGAATAAAGGTTAAATTTTTTTTGGGGCCAGACATGATTTTATTCTGGACATATGTTGATTGGGGTTATTTATGGGAAAAATTACGATTTCATAGAGATTATGTGGTTTAGTAAATTTAAATTTTGGTATGAGATATTATGTGTGATTGATGTTTTTTAATGATAAATGTTAAAATTCATCTTGAAAAATATGTTATGAAATCATTACTAATTTATTTTATCAAGCATATTTTGAATATTTATAATAAATTTTAAGGAATGTTATTTTTTTAATGGTTTCTGTTGAACATTGGGTATTACTATTTTTTTTGAGATTGAAGTAGTTTTTATCATATATAGTTTATTCTTTCCGAAAATTATATCATCGTACCATAACCATTTTTGTTTTGGATAATGGTTATAGTCATGAGGAGTCAATATTTATACTTTTTGAAGATTTTTTGATCTGTAAAATATGATTCTAATAATTCAATCATGAAAAATTCATTTTAAATAATAATATTTTTGTTAAAATGATCAGTTTTTTTTTGTAGATTTTGTTTTTAATTCATGAGCCTCTACTTTTCATTTAAGTATATTTCAATATATTCTAAGTCCAGGGAGTAAAATAATTTCTTAAAATCCATTAAAAGGATTCTGAAAAAAAAATTCAGTTTACATATCCTTCTATGAAATCAATGACCTTTTATCCCCTCATAGATTTATGTTTTGAGATTATTAACATTTTGAGGAGAATGTTCATTGTCACTCTACATTAGAAAAATATAGTAAGTCTCATCTTCCATGTATATATTATCCTATATGAAACCATATAATGTGTTATTTCAAGTTACCCTCATTCATCCATTTCTTTATTTTTAATTGTATGTTTAATTAATCATTTTCATGATGAGGGATTTAAAAAAAAGTTAAATTGAAAATTCAGACCACATGTCTGTGATTTCAAGTTCAAATTGAGAGAATAATATTTATTAATGTGGGAGAGAATGTAACATATCATGTTTTTAATAGGAATCATTATCATGACCCAACTTTACAAGGCTCATGCCGCGTCACCCCAGCCCTCCTCTAGATACCAAGGGATGTTGTCTAGTGTAGAGTGAGTTACTAGATACATGAGAGGCCTTATCCCAAGGTATATATATACACACACCAACACACACCTCTATGAAATAGGGAAGATATATATATAAATAATTCTAAAAATAAATGCATGCATACATCAATCAAAAACTAGAGTATAACAGTATAAAACGAAAAAAACATGCCCACTAAAGAAAATTATAAAATAGTCCAACCTGCATAGAAAGAGGTGATCGCTCTCAAATTAACCCACCAGAATTCCCCTAAACCTAGGTTTGGTAAACACCTTAGTCAGTATATCTCACTATGATCCACATACTCCATGTCCTCCTAGGACTCCATAAAAAAAGTTTCTTCCCAAGAAAAAACATATGCAGGAAAAACTTGTTCATAGATGAGTATAAAAATTCTCAATAGGACCCCCAAATATCCAAATGAAAAAGGGATAAATTGACAGTCCACAGTCTACTTGACCATGCTATAGAAACAAAAAATGATAGAGAAACTCTATCTCAAGACAATCTTTGACTATACCAGATTAGTCATTGAATACCATATGACATGTCAACTGAAGATGGTGATAGCACCACAAAGAAAATGATAAATACACCCAGATATACTTGTACGAATCTTCAAGTCTAATGATGCACTAATCTCACACTAGTGACATGTTCTTCTATATTCTCAAAGGCTCAATTGGCTAGGAATATACAATCCATGATCCATGTCATCCCATATTACTCTCATCTGATAGATACAACTCAATCGGTTACACAACAATTGATGGTCCAACACCTCCACCACGAAGGGGAATACATTTGAGAGAACACACTCATCAGATTTCACCTTAGTGAACATCACATTGGAACTCAGCAGATCTCAATACTCAGATATGTGATAACTCCTATCTTTGATTGGGGATTCTAAAATCCCTATTGGTACGATAAAAGAGCTCAAAATGTTGAAAGGGAATCTCCCCCAAGATCTGCTAGAGGGAATAATGAACACAATTTTGTAAACCATAAAACACAACTCCTAGGATAGGTGATCCCTACTAGGATTCAGTAGGGGAGACCAAAAAAATAGTATTAGTACTATCTCACTCAAAGTTGGGATCACTCCTAGGATTTACTGCGTGACAACACAACCCAATCTGACATCCTGGGGATTGTATCCCTAAAATCAAATATTATCACCCATGTAGTTTTGGTCACGATGATTAAAAATATCCCATATAGTATAACTCTCAATGTATGGGATCATACTTCCAAAAATACAACAACACTCCTAGTCCTCAATACTCATTCTTCCAAAATCGGATGAATCCATGACATGTTCCTATCGTCTACACAATGAGTTGATGGGAGATCAATATGGATTTCACATGTGAGCAGCCCAAATCACTGATGTTTCCCCTAAAACTTATAGATAGAACTTCAAGGGATCTGAAAAAGTGTTTAAGGGATCTAAAACCATAAAACATTGAATTAAAAGGGGATTGTGGCTTAAAAATAAAACCACATAACTCATGGTTAAACACCAAATCTTTGAGGTCAGATCTGCACTCTGAAGCAGCTTGTACATGATCCTGGAGAAATCTCCATCAGGATCAGACATTGACAGCACCTCGTTTCCCCAATTCATTCCTCGGGTCATCCATCGAATGAAAAGGGAGAGAGGGATTCAAATCCTATTATATGCACCAAAGGGGTGAGGGAGAGGGGTATTGATTTATTTTCTTTTAAATGAATACTCCCATTTGTCTCCCCACCGACAGACACCACGCTTACTTGCCTATGACCAGACACACATTGCAGAGAATTTTGATGTCACACCTAGGGTAAACACAACAATCTGAATTCATCCTAGATCATATAATTCCATTCCAAGACACCACTATGTATTTATTAATGTTTCCAAGATATACTATTCATTCATGATAAAATATATTTAATATTTTCAATATCACAGCATTGGGGATTTTAATGCTTGATAATCCCACACCTACTTAGCACCTAGATTTATAAATATTCTAGTAACTTTCTAATGTCTTAAAGGGAAACCCCGACTCACTAAATCCTCCCCACAACATGGTTCTTTATCTTGAAAATAAAAAAAACATGGCACAACTGGAAAAAATGCGAGCTGTCAACTGGGACTCCCAAACCAGGGAACTCGAGAAGACCACCACAAAAGCCACTAAGGGTTCCCATACTGTCAATGGGAATATAATCAGGGGAACCTCATGTAACATCCAATCCTAATTTCTTACTCCAATAGGTAGACATCCTGAAAAAAATGGTCACATTTCTCCATAGCATGATAGGTGAGGTACACGAAGAACCTGATACATTTGTCATCATTGTGTCTAGAAGTAAAACACCTTGTTAACCTATAAAAAAGAGAGACAAAACCCTACTCTAAACACACAAGTAAAAGTGAATTTTCCAACAAACCTCAATACTATTCACTTTGGGTGGAAATGACTCACCTTCCATGTTTTTCAACTCATCTCAAGAGTTATTATTAATGGGGAAATCGTCCCTAATCATTATGAGACAAAAGTCACATCAAACCACACCATGACATTGTTAAGGGATGCTCATAAATATATGAAACCGAATATGTGATGGTAACAACCAAAAATATAGTGCTTCGAAGGTGAACACAGTGAGTCTTACTAGGCCCTCTGAGCAAACCTCCATCACACAGCCCTTCCCCAAACAAACAAATCATAGGGTCTTGTCCACAAAACCATGACACTGTCTACTTTGGGATGTGATGACTCTCCCTCACAATATTTTTCATGTCACAAAAACACATCTCAATGTGGGAAAAATACCTATACCTTATGCATTCAAAGATACATAAAAAAACATGAACACAGGGTTACCCTGATTCCCCATGCAACCCTGAAGAATCCTCGAGCAAGAATTGTAAGGAAATGATTACCTCCCAACAATGTAAATCAATAATACTGATGAAATTACAATGTACACAGGGTATACCTATATCTACCCTCATATACTCTTGTTTAAAGGCCTATGCAGCCTAAGACTATCTTGTCCCCTATCCTCCAACTATCTGAGCCTATCATGGAGCACAAAGGTGTGTTGGTGGAAACTCATATCGTCTACCACCACTGGATTTTCCACCTTCCCCATACCATTGACACCACCCTAAAGACCTCCATACTCGAAATGATGTTTATGAAAAGGTTATCCATCATTTAACTCCCTTTGAACTGCACGTCAGTTTGGGAAATCACATTCAATAGTTATTTGGCCATCGTAAGGGTAAAATTTCCTCTCTTGTATTTGACAAAAAATAGCGCGGAAGCCCTTAGCCTCATATCCTTTGTCCTAGGATCACCTCTTAAAGATCCTCAGATTCCCAGATCACTTATCCTACCATTTCATGCCATCTTCTTATCCATCTTCCAAGGTATTAGCTCCCGTGTTCCCAACACTAATGGTCAATGTATGCTCAACCAAAAATAAATCCACCACCATGGCCTACTCTAACACTCCATAATAGGTGGGAGCGGACAAAAATACCATTGATGCCCTAATATCCTAGAAAAAAACACTTATTAATGGTTTATTCTTTGAAAAAATGATCTTGAACCATATCCAATGTGCAATGAGAGAGGTGAATGAATCTCACTGAGTACTCTTCCATGGCCATGATATCCAATCAAAGGTGGAGAAGCATCATGATATAAATTGATCTCAACATGGAAGGATATAACTCTTCCCTGAAGATCCACTCAATCTCATCCCAAATGAGCATCACTTCATCATGGTAATGTGTTAATAAATTCCACCATATCCTAGATGAACTATGCAGAAGGATTGTTTCCATGACCACCATATGATCAGGAGGAATCCTAATGAGGTGGAAAACACACATGATTACCTCTAGGTATTCATCATGTGCTTAGGGGTTTGGATCACCCAAATACCTCAGAGGTTGTTTCCTTTAGAATTCATGAAATGTAATAAGACAACACTCATCCTTATCCAGAACAACTGGTACAACCTTATTCTTGACTGGTAGTTTCTCAACATGAGGACCACAATGAGGTCCAACCTTAAATCCAATGCCTTGTACTAAAGCCTAAAATCATTGATGATCATCACCAAAAATCCTGCAATAGAAACTATCTATATCTGATCATGGAGGAATCCTTATATAAAATCAAGATGTTCCACTATGAAAGAGTTTATTTGGGGATCAGACTCAAAAATTATAGTAGAACCCCAAAACCAACTATTAAATTATGCATCTACCATTACTTTCCTACAAACCATATCCTAATGTTCCCTGTCAAAAAAAGTTTATCAGAGTCTTCGGGAATGGATACGTCAATCGCCGCACCAATAATAAATTCTCTAGCTAGAATGTTGAACTTGAAATACTATAAAACTATCTCTATGAAACCCAAAACAAAATCACTACTATGTGGTCTAAAAGTGAAACATGCACAGATACCACAATATCATGACCCAACCCGACTGGGCTTGAATTATGGCTCCTTAATCATAACTTTATAAGATATGTGATGGAATCATTCCCTACGTAGTCTACCACACACATGGGAGGCCAAAAACTAAGGTACCTTTATGCATGAACCCATATACTCCATGAAATAGTGAATATATATATAAATATAACAAAAAAATTAATTCATACATCTATCCCAAACCAGAGTACATTTTTAAAATAGGAAAAAAAATATCCCCCCTAAAAATATGTATAAGCATCCCACCTTCTCTTAAAGAGGGGATCACTTTCAAATGCACCCTCCGGAATGCTCCTCATCACAACAATGGTAAAATCCCTGGTCGGTTATGCTCACTAATCTCTTCCTACTCTGGGTCCTCCTAGGAATCCATCGAAAGACAAGTTGTAACGCCCCGACCCCAGTTACCCAGAGTCGGTGCATTATTTTAATACATCGGCATTATTACAAGGAATAGAGTCCTGAAGGACCGATTAGTTTTGCAGTCTTAGAAAATATATTACATACATGAATGTTACATTACACTTATTAACATAAAAAAACATAAATAATCTTTCACAAATGCCATTATTTAATTTTATTAACCCTGTATATCAATCACAATACACTTCATATAATCCTTGGAAATATAAAACATAAAAATGGTTGACCTTATATGTTGAGTAAGGATAACAATACAGTGGAAACATTCATAAATAAGCATAAATATTTAAGGCAGTGTATAAATAAAACAAAAGCCTTTTAAACATGAACATAAACATAATATGTCAAAAATAAAATGAAGTAATTCCATTTACTTATTCACATGGATATTCTACTAGTAAAATAATCACAGGAAATATCACTAACCACTTTTATAATGATGTAATGCATAATGCCAGACTATCATAACCACATAGTCAAGGCCTTGGGCCAAGACTAAAAATAAGATTTTGTCAAGGCCTTGTGCCAAGAGTAGTTTGTCTCATGAGACCTACCGCTGCATCAAGGAGTTATAGCGGGATACAACTGCCAATTATGATGTCCAATAAATTCCTCATATGAAAAGGTTTAAACATAACATAAGCATTTGTATTAAAACTATCATACGAAATGTCAATACCGTCTCCATTAACCCTGAATGGTATAAAAATAACACATTCGCAGTAAATCATATCAAAAAACCATCAATACAATATTGAAGTTTTTTATCATAATAAATAAACTTCAAATAAGATTAAAATCCATCAAATAATGTTGACATAGATTAAATCAAAACTATTTGAGAGAAATATCTCTTTTTTAAAATCATTGAAAAGTCGCACATTTATAAAGGAAGTAATTTAAAAGAGATTTTGGAATCAAAGTGTCACATACCACATTAAAAATTTTGAAAAGTAATATCATTCCAAAAAAATCATGTCCATATAAATTAATCCATAAAATCATTTTGAAAACATGGACATTAATTAGAATGATTTAGAAATATAAATCTTTAAAACATATAAAATTGTGATCTTGATTAAGAGTTCCTTTCCCAAATTCATAAAATATTCATTTTGAAATCATATAAAAGTCTCATAAATATAAAATAATACTTTTAATTTGAAAATAGTCTTTATAAGATTGTAAGGGAAGCTTCTACGATTTTATAACGGCGGAAAATAGTTGCACACGCTGTATAAGTTAAAAAAAGACATTCTTACCTTAATTTTATCAAAAAGGTTAAAAAGACCTTGTTTAGAAAAAAATGGAAAGATTACTTTGTAAACATCTTATAAAATGTCAAAAAAAGGGTATAAATGACTTTAACCCATAGTCTGTAAAATAGTAAGAATGATTTTAAATACGTTTTTAAGAAACATGGATGTAGATGATAAAGAGGTCCCAGTAGATAATTACGTATAAACAAACTCAGATTATAAAGATATTGTAAAATAAACCCTTACCTTGTATTTTTACTTGGATGAGGTTATTTTAACCTCATTTATAATGGTGAAATAATTTTTATTAAATTATACAAGAATCATATACATTAATATAATATCATATTTGATCTTGTAATATTGCTTTATTAATAATATCATAGTATTATCATCGTTTCAGGTGTTAACTTACCTGTTTTCATTTATATGTTATGTGAAATAAGCCTTGTTTGTTATGGATAGGATGTATCTTATTCATATCTAGAATGATATCAAGTCATTAAACATTATTTTTAATCATCTAATGATAATTATACTTGAATGCATACGATGGGGAATGAATCTCATCGCGTTCGTGGAGATGGTAGTCCGTACGTACGCACAAGCCACAATATCATTATTTTGATATTCAAATAATATATAATTGGATGGTATATTATATATAAAGAATCATTATAATTTTATATTTATTATTTACTTATATTACAAATCATTATCATACCCATCCAAATAATAATGTTTTGAATAACAATTACACCACGACATGGAGACGGTAAGCCGTACGTACACACGTATACTGACATGTCATTCAAAGGATGGATTGAATACTAAATATGGTTGTAAAATATTTATAATAACATCACAGTATATAGAAGATAATAGATTTGTTATTTTACAATGGAAATAACAAAGAAATAAGAAGTTGAAGAAGAAAGGAACATAAATGAGGGTGGTGAAAACATAATGTATTAATTTATAATAAATTTATATTCATTTTATTATTGCTTAAAAGTGGATTATTAAATTTCTAAGGTTGGGATGGGTTTAAATCCATTCAACCAATATATTTTAGATAGGTTGGGGACACTATATTAACCTTATAATCTATATTTAACACATAGTTAAATAGTTTGACATTTACCATGTCACATTGTATTTTTATATTATCTGGTTAATAAACTTACTATATACTTCCAAGAGACCCCCAAGTGGTACATTAATGATAAAAATATAATTATATAAGCCCTTTGTCCACACCTTAGATTTTTCGGAATATAATATCAATTAATAAAATAATATTTGTTTTAAAAACTCATTTATGTCAATTTTGATAATATTTAATAATTGTTTTTTGTTAAAAGCATTAACAAATATATTAATTCAAAAAAAATTATTTAAGCAATCATAATATGTCATATTAACTAATAATATTCTTGGATGGCATCAAAACATTCAAATTATATTTATTTTAACATTTATAATAATAATTATAAGATTCTTTCATTAATAAGGAAAATAATGCATCATTATTGGGTCATAAATAAAATTTAATTATTTAATATCTAAAAATTAGAAATAAAATACGTTTATGTAGAAAATAGATTTATCTTACTAATGAATATTTATAGTCAAATATATAACATATATAATAATATGTAAAAATTGTTTTTCTAAAAGATAAATGCTTATGTCATTTTTGTATTTACTTTATCTTTATTAATATAATGTGTCATTATCACTAACAAGTGGATCCATGGGGTCCAAAAATCATCCCAAAGATTCCAATGGTCTGAAATGTATAAACCAATAGGTCTAGAACATGTTTTAGGGTAATTTAATATTATTATAAAATTATTTTTTACACTTATTTACCAGATTTACCCTTTAACCACGGTGAATAAAATATTTACCGAAGTAATTATTCAAAATGACTAAAAATAAGAGTTAACTATTTAAAAAATTTGGGAATCCTAATTCCAAATATGGAATCCATTTTTCCAAATTCAAAACACAGAAGTGGTGGAAATTAATTTAAAATTAATTTCCACTATCAAAACAAAAAAGCGTGTTTTTAAGAAATAATAACTATTAAAAGATTGAAACTTGTTTCTGTCCGATTTAAATGTGAAATTATGTCCAATGACTAAAATTGGATAATAAGGTAAAAATATATTATAAATATACTTAAAAGTAACTCAAATTCATAAATTATAACTATTAATTTTTTCGATTAAAAAGGTTATTTTAATTAAAATTTAGTAATTTGTACTATTCATCAAAATATGAAAGTTATCAGAAAAGTACCAATAATTCACCCTAAGATAATTTCAATATTATGAATCCAAAAATGAAGTATATTTTGAATGATAAATAGTATAAAATTTCAATAAGTGGGTATTTCTATTCATAACAGCTAGTTTGATTGGTTGTGGTGTGTGATAGAACTCGAAGTTGCGTACAAAAAACGCTACAATATTATTCAAAGAGAAGCGTACAATGGAATCTTGGGGTGTTTAATTTTTCCCTCCATCAATAAATTTCGTCCTCTCAATTTGAAATTATTTTACAAAAATAAAATGTTGAAAATAGAAAATACCTTTGGGAAAACCCACATCAGAAATTAGGTTATTAAAATTTACTCTTAATAAAAGGAAAATGGAAATGAATGGTTCACCAACAAATTATGATCTCAATTAGGAGAAAATTGCTGGAAATTAGAGACATATAATTGGAGGGAAAACATAAATATTTATAGGTAGTGATTGAGGTCATCAATCAAAAAAATGTGTAATATTGAGGGCCTTAAATACATCAATCTATGATGATTTAAAATAGCATTGCTTCAACAAAACATATGGTATTAGGATAACAAAATTTTTGTTTTAATATCCCTTCACTAAAGTATAAAAAATAATTTATTCATAGAATATGAGAGGAAGAAAACTATATACTTGACCAGTAGA
The DNA here is from genome assembly GCA_963277665.1 of Viscum album. Taxonomy (NCBI): domain Eukaryota; kingdom Viridiplantae; phylum Streptophyta; class Magnoliopsida; order Santalales; family Viscaceae; genus Viscum; species Viscum album. The sequence goes on along the minus strand of OY728166.1, from coordinate 72,408,969 downwards.
GTCCCATCCTTTAACTAATTTCTACCACAAACTCATCCTTCCCCCTAAAAGATAATAGAACTTAAAAATAATATTCTATTTATTGTATTCTTATAGGGTTCAAAAAAATGAATTTATAATTCAACTACCCAAATTTTTTAAAAAACACTACATTATTCAGTCCAGGCCATCTCGTGGGCTAGTGGTATTTGATACACCCTTATCGCCCTTCGGTTGCGGGTTCAAGTCTCACGACCTTGTCGGATGTGACAGGTTGCCGCCCGACCTCTAGGTTTTCCTTTTATGGAAATCCAAAAATAATCTCAAACTATAATTATCCAAAATACGTTTGTCTGAACTCACAGTACAAAATTTATTAGGAAGGTAAACACAATGAATATCCTTTTTGCCGCTTAATAACATTTGAACACCTTCAACATGTATTCTTTAAAACACTGTAACATCCTGAATTACCATAAAACCTTATTGATTACATTCATGATCCATTATTCCTTATAGAATACTGAATATACACCTTCTTTAAAAAAATATTTCAAACTCCAACAATTATGGAATATACAAACCATTAATCAGTTTCAAGGTAGTCAGAAATATCCAATATAATTTATCGAAATCAATCATGTATTTTTCCAAAATCCCTAACTTGGTATTAGAACCATATTATGGTTTATTATTCTCTCAACCATATATTTTCCTAAAATTTAACCTTATATTGAGTAACTTTTCTTGGTTATTATCCAATAGCATCGTTTGGGGAATACTCTGATGATTTGGACATCGGTTCGCTTAGTGTCCCAACTCCTTGCAGTTGAAACATTATTTATTTCAATCCTTTTTCTTACCCTTGTAGTCACGTACATTGTGTCCTTCTTCTCCACACTTATAACAAACTCCCAATCCCTTTAATAAAGTTCTAGGGTGTTTCTTCCCATAGTTATCACATATAGGAAAATTTTTCTTTTCTGTCTTCCCTTTATCCATATTTCCCTCTTCCATCATTTTCTTCTATTGCTTCCCTTCAAATCCATATGACTCATAGAATTTTTTATTTTTCTTATTAACACATGATACTATTTCATCATATGTTGAAAATACATGGGAGACTATTTCCATTCTAAATGTTTTCTTAATAACATGAAATATATTATCCTTTTTACTCATTGGATCATACGTATTGATGGAGTTCACAATTCCTTCTACTGGGCGTCATTTCTATACAATGGAATAAACAAGGTCAGTTTATGAATTACAATGAATAATTCCAAACTTGTAAAATACCTAACGTAAATTGAACAGTTTATGGATATAATCCATAATCATAAATATTTTTTCATTGAGGAAGTAAATACTTATAAACCCTTCATAATTATTTTTTATGAAAATGAGAATTATCCCAAGAATATCCCCCAAGAGTGTCGTAACCAAGAGTGCAGCAAGGAACGTTGTCGTGCACCAGTTCCCATTTGAGTCTAGCTCAATGTGGTGTTTTCAGGTTTTACCCTTAGGTACATTTGTGCCAGAGCCACCTCTACCTGCTCATATCCAGATAGGGATGTATTTGGTTGAAAAAATAACAAAATCTCTACATTAAAAAAATTCTTGGAATTTCTTCTATTCTAATCCTCAATGTTTATCTTAGGTCTATGTGCTTTAATCAGAGTTTATCTAAATCTATATTCCAAGGTTATTTCTAAACTTCCTCTTATACCAACTATAATGCCCCGACCCTAGTTACCCAGTGTTGGTGCATTATTTTAATACATTGGTATTATTACAAGGAAGCATGTCCCGAAGGACAGATCAGTTTAGAAGTCTTGGAAAATAGATTGCATACATGAATGTTACATTACATTTCTTAACATTCCAAACAACATAAATAATCCTTCATAAACTCCATTATTCCCTTGGTTTAAACCTACATATCAATCACAATACACTTCTTGGAATCATGGGAAAAATAAAACATAGAAAGGGGCGATCTCAGATGCTCAGTAAGGATAACAATACAGCAGAAACATTCATAAATAAGCAAAAACATTTAAGGCAATGTATAACTAAAACAAATTCCTACTAAACTTGAACTTCATCATAATATGGTAAAAATAAAATTAAGTAATGACATTTACTTATTCACAGGGATATTCTACTTATTGAATAATCACATGCAATATCACAAACCAATTTCATAATGATGGAATGCATAATGAATGACTATCATAACCACATAGTCAAGGACTTGTTCTAAGACTACAATGAATATTATGTCAAGGCCTTGTGCTAAGACACTAGTTTGTCTCATGAGACCTACAGATGCATCGAGGAGCTATAGCGGGCACCACCCGTCACTTACTATGTCCATTGAATTATCATATGAAGAGCTTTAAACATAACATAAACATTTGTATTAAAACTAGAATACCAAATTTCAATACCTTCTCCATAAACCATTAATGGTGTAAAAATAAATCATCCACAGTCAAACATATCACAAAACCTTCAATATAATATGGATGTTTTGTATCACAATAAATCAACATAAAATAAGTGTAAAATCCATCAAAGGATGTTGACATATATGAAATCAAAACTATTTGAGAGAAATATCTCTTTCTTGAAATCATTGAAAAGTCCCACAATTATAAAGGAAGTAATTTAAAACAAATTTTTGAATCAAAGTGTCCCATACCACTTTGAAACTTTTGAAAAAAATATCATTTCATAAAATTTATTTCCATATAAATAAATCCATTAAAACATTTTGGAAACATGGAAATTAATTAAAAATATTTAGAAAGGTAAATATTTAATTCATTTAAAATTATGATCTTGATAAAGAGTACCTTTCAAAAATTCATAAAATTTTCATTTAGAAATCATTTAAAAGTCACATAATTATAAAATAAAACATTTTTATTTGAATTATTCTTATATGTTTTTGAGAGAAGCTTCGACGATTTTATAACCTTGGAAAATAGCTGCACCCTCCGTATAAGTTAAAAAAGACATTCTTACCTTAATTTTATCGAAAAGGATAAAGGACCTTTTTTGGAAAACGACAGAATGATTAATTTATAAACATATTATAAAAAAGTCAATCAAGGGTATAAATGACATTAACCCATATTATGTAAAATAGTAAGAATGATTTGAAATACATTTTTAAGAAACATGGATGTGGATGATAAAGCGGTCCTAGTAGATAATTACGTATAAACAACCTCTGATAATGAAGAGATTGTGAAATAAACCCTTACCTTGTATTTTTCCTTGGTCGAGCGTTGATTAACCTCTTTTGTAATGGTGAAATAATTGATATTAAATTATACATGAATCATATACATTAATATTATTTAATATATGATATATTAACATTTCTTTGTTAATAATATCGTAGTATTATCGTCGTTTTGGGTGTTAACTTACTCGTTTTATTTTATATGTTTTGTTACATAAGACTTGTTTGGTATGGATAAGATGTATCTTATTCATATCCAAAATGATATCAACTTTGTAAAAAGTTTTTTTTAATCATCAAATGAAAATTATACTTGAATGGATATGATGGAGAATGAATCTCATCGTGTTCGTGGAGACGGTAGTCCGTACGTACGCATGAGCAGCAATATCATTATTTTGTTATTAAAATAATATATAATTGGATGGTATATCATATATAAATAACAATAATAATGTTATATTTATTATTTACTTCAATTACACATCATTAACATACCCATCCAAATAATAATGTTTTGAATAACAATTACACCACGACGTGGAGACGGTAAGCTGAACGTACGCACCTATGATGTCATGTCATTAAAAGGATTGATAGAATACCGAATATGGTTTTACCATATTTATAATAACATAACAGTATATATGTGATACTGGTGTTATTATTTAATAATGGAAATAACAAATAAAGAAGAAGTTGAAGAAGAAAGGTACTTGAAAGAGGGTGGTGAAAACATTACCTCTTCTTCCGGTTCTTCCTTTTGATTTGATCAAACGGGATCCTTAGGAAGACTTTATGACTAATGTAAGGCCTATAAATTTAATTGAGAGATTTTTAGATGATAATAGGTTAGGGTTTGGCCGAAAAAAATGTCTTTTAAGGTATGAATAATTGTTTAGAAGTGGTGTCCTTTTATATAGGGGAGGAGGGGCTCTTTAGGAAACACATAAAGTATTAATTTATAATAAATTAATATTCAGTTTATAATTGCTCAAAAGTGGATTATTAAAAGTCTAAGGTGGGGATGTTTCGAAATAATTTCATCCAATAAATTTTAGATCGGTTTGGGTCACTATATTAACCTTATCATTTATATTTAACTCTTAGTTAAAAAGTTTGACATTTACCATGTAACATGGTATTTTTATATTATATGGTTAATAAACATATTTTATACTTCCAAGAGTCCCCCAAGTGGTCCATAAATGATGAACCTATCATTATATAAGTCGTTTTTCCGAAACATATATTTTTAGGAATAGAATATCAGTTAATAATATAATATTTGTTTTAAAAACTCATTTTTGTCAATTTTGACAATATTTAATAATTTATTTTTGTTAAATTCTTTAACAACATTAGTAATTCGAAAAAAATCATTTAAGAAATACTATTATGTCATATTAAGTAATAAATTAGTGGATAGAATCAAAACTTTCAAATTATAATTATTTTAACATTTATAATACTAATTATTTGATTCGTTCATTAATAAGGAAAATACTGCATCATTATTGCGTCATAAATAAAATTTAATTATTCAAAGTCTAAAAATTATAAATAAAATACCATTATGTAGGAAAATGTTTTAGATTTCTAATGAATATTTATAGTTGATGATATAACATATATAATCCTATTTAAATGTTTTTCTCTAAAAGATATATGCCTATGCCATTTTTGTATTTACATTAACTTTATTAATATAAAGTGTCATTATCACTTACAAGTGGATCCATGGGGTCCCAAAATAGTCCCAATGATTTCCATTGTCGGACATGTATCAACCAATACAGTTAAGACACGTTTTAGGGTAATTCAATATTATTATAATATTATTTTTTTGCCCTTATATACCAGATTTTCTCTTTAACCGTGGTAAATAAAATATTTACCAAAGAATTATTCAAAATGACTAAAAATAAGAGTTAACTATTTACGAAATATGGGTATCATGATTCCAAATTTGGAATACATTTTTCCAAATTCAAACACAGAAGTGGAAGAAATTAATTTAAAATTAATTCTCACTGTCAAAACACAAAGCGTGTTTTTCAGAAACAATAACTATCAAAAGATTGACACTTGTTTATTTCCGGTTTAAATGTGAAATTATGTCCAATGAATAACATTGGATTAAATGGAAAAAATTTATTCTAAATATACTTTAAAACCACTCAAATTTATAATTTATCATTATTAATTTTTTCGATTAAAAAATTTGTTTTTAATTAAAATTTAGTAATATTCACTATTCATCAAAATATGAAAGTTATCAGAAAAGTACCAAAAATTAACCCTAAGATTTTTTTGATATTAAGAATACAAAAATGAAGACCATTTTAAAAGATAAAATGTATAAAATTTCAAAAAGTTGGTATTACTATTCATAACAGCTAGTTTGATTGGTTGTGGTGTGTGTTAGAACTCGAAGTTGCGTACAACACACACTACAATATTATTTAAAGTGAAGCGTATCATAGAAGCTTGGGGTGTTACACATGTAGTCCTCATAAGAAATAACATGCATTGGAAAAACCCATGATGGTGTGAGTATAAAAGTACTCAGTAGGATCCTTGAAACCCAAAATAAAAAGGAAGAAACTAAAAGGCAACATTTCACTTGACGTAGCCAGAGAGAACACAAATGAGTGAAAAAATGCACATCGAGATCATCATTTTCAATATATGAGTATTCAGGTCATACCAGATGCTAGGTCAACACATTTAGGTGAAAAAACCACAAGGAAACACATATATATACCAAGATATACATGTATGAGTCTCCAAGAATCATGAGATATTGACCTCATGTCTAACACCATGTTATTCTAAATTCTCAAAGTCGCACTCAACTAGGAGAGAAAAATAAACAAGCCCTATCATCCCACATAATATTTGTTCAAGTGATACAATTGAATTGAGTACATGGATAAAATGGTTCAAAACTACCACCCATACGGGGCATACTTTTTGGAGAACACACTCTTTGGATGTCTCCATTATAAACGTCAGACTGGAACTCAGTGGGTTTTGATAATAAGATTGGGGATCAATCCCATCCCTGATTGGGGACACTAAAAACCATCCTAGAACCACTAAATATCATAAACCATAGAAAGGGTATCACCACCAAGATCCACTGGAAGACACTATGAACCTAGTCGGGTAAACCATAAACTACAACTCCTAGGAAATGGGATCACTCATAAGATCCGCTTGGGGACCCCCAAAACCCAATTTGATATCATAGAAATATCACTCAAAGAAGGGATCACACCAAGGATCCATTGGGGGAACCAGTACCACAATACGACGTTTAAGAGATCGTATAACTCTAATAAAGGATCTCCACCCATGTATTGTTGTTCACAACCATACTAAAATCCCGATAGGGCATAACACTTGTTGTTGGGGATCATACTCTTGATGATAACACAATACTACTAGTACCCACTTATATGTATGGGATTGTATACACAATGATTAAAAAACCAAAATAAACCAACAGACAATGTAGGGGAACATATACCCAATTATTCCAAAAACTCTACTGGGTTATCCAACTAAGTTTTGGATTGCTGCATAAGTAGTGTTTGTCAGGATGATTATAAGAACCAGATAAAGGGAAATGATATTCTAGAAGATCATTCACATGACACTCTGATGAGATGCTACAACTATAAGAAAATGATAGAGGATCCCACCTTAGACTCTTTGGAGGGATTTAATGACTCTATACATTCTCATCCTATCGTGGAGATTATAATTCTATACCAGGGATGCAATGCCACACATACAATTATACGGACAGACCAATGGAACATAGTCAAACACAACTGGTATAGACATCTCCAACCCAATAAACCCACCACCTCTCCTCACCACAAATCTCTTATGCCCACACGGTGGACACTGTAGCATTCTACGTAGAACAATTCCTTTGATAAGATAAAAAATTTCCTAAAAACAAGCCCCAATGTAAGAGATACAGTGGGAAAAATCATCCAATTAGAGATTACACGACATGTAAGGGGGACTATAAGGAGTGTGACCCCACCTAAAACCCCAGTCGGTTCCTCTTCCTATGTAGCTTGGTGGGGCATGTTGAACCACATGGTGTGTACTGAAGGTACACATCACGTCTCACTTCACCTGGTCCCCGGTCGTGTATTCCCTTTACACGGATTATATAATTGTGTCTCATACACTACATCTAACTCATGGCACACAATTTTTCCCAACAATATTCCCCATTGTCCATGTCTCCTTACTTAGGAAATGATTGTAACCCCTTTCCCATGTAATCTAGTTTTCTACTTTTACATGTAAATTTATAATTTGACGGCTTCTATGGGCATGTCCTTTGGCCACATGACATGGGGTCACTACCCAAAGTGTAATGCAAACAACATAACCAATAGTCCCAAATAATAATATTCCTAAAATTTGAATAACACATAGGATGTTACTCAAGTCTAAAATCCATGTAAATGGAAAATCCATTATGATTTTACCTATAAGAAGACTTGATCAACCTTATTTCCCCTAAAATGCACAGATCAGCCTTCAAGGGGTCCCTAACAAGTGTCAATGGGGTCTAAATCCTTAAAAAATGTATAAAATAATCAATATAATATTTAACATTCATCTTATGTGTTATCAAGACATGATATAAGAACAAATCCAATTTTAAATGTAAATGATGTATTGTTCAAAATTGATGTTTCCCACCTTTTAATAGAACACATGTTTTAAATATAATTTTCAAACATTTATAAATTTTATTTTAACAAAAAAACTTCTTCGATGAATGTGGAATATGAAAATATAACATATTATAATTTTTTGTATTTTTATGATAAGTTTCATGTATTGTAGAATAGTGAAACTATACTACATTTTAATTGAAAATAAAATTTTCATTTATTTTATTGATATTGTTAAAATATATATTTGAATGTTTTTAAAGTATAGTTATATAAATTTTTATCATTTAATCCAATTTAGGCACACGAAATTAATTTCACCATGATTTTGGAAATATAAATATTTTAATCCTTTATAGGTTTTTACTTTTAGATCATGATTTATCATTCTGTCAATGGTTTTAATTTTTAATTAATTTCAGGATTTTATGTGTTTTCAATTTTAAAAAGGATTCCATATTTTTAATCCTATATGTAATAACATAGACCTCTCTCGTCCATTCCATTGTAAAAATACAGTTTTGAGGTGTTTTGGGAGATCAAGATATACCATTTCAATAGTTTTATAATTTTACAATGGTGATATGAAAATGGGAGGTCAATCACATTGAGTCAAGAATGGTGGGTCGCATTAGTGAGTCGTTCAACATGATTTTTCCAATTGTAGCTAACTGAATGGTGACTCACTGAATGGTTGGTCACCAAATTGTGACTAACTAAATGGTAGGTCACCAAATGATGATTCACCACCTGTATCTCACACCATTGACTCACCTAAAGGTGAGTGAATTCCAATTTTTTTTAAAATTATTGTTTTTACAAATTTTCTTGGTACTCCCCTTGAACATTTTATTTTCAGTAAAATGAGTTTAAACCTATATTTAAGTATCACTATAAATTGTTTTAATAGATATAAAATATATCATTAATTTCATAATCCTGGGGAGGCTTTTAGATATTCAAAGAATGTGGTTTTGATTAGTATCCATATTTAATGGATTTTGAATCCATTTCTTCTATTGATACAAAATCTAGACTTTTTAATGATGAGACCATTTCTTCTACATATGTTTTCATTTACCATTGATACAGAGTGACCCCGAAACATTTCTTCCCTAAGCATTCATGTGTTGTTTTGTGGCCTTTAGATCGCGTTTTCTTCGAGAATTTTTTATACTGCATGTGAACACATGTTTTTTGGAATAAGGAGGAATTACTGATATTCTGTTCTTAAAGGCAGGGATCCATTTTCTCTCTTGTATTTTTGTATCATGTGTGGTGGGTGTACAAATGTCTCCTTGTGAATAATATTGATTACAAATTTGATGATGATAAATGTGGGGCAGGGAATATTATGATGATGAAGATAATCAATCCAGTTAAGAAGTAACAAATGAGGGGTTGTGAAGACAATGATGAATACCATATTGTTTAATTGGTTATTTTTTATCCATATTGATAATTTTAATTGATGTATGACTATAGAAAATCGTGGAAACTGATGGACTTTCTTTGCACACAAGTGATGAATTGTGATGCTTATTGATGGTTTTATGTTGAATGGATATCAATATGTAAATATAATTAACCATATATACCCGGTTAAATAAATGGATTCCCAAGGATCTTAAATTCACTATGATAACCACTGAATTATGAAAATGGAATTCATGAAGGGTTGTTTTCTATATCTGAATACCACTTGGTTTGATTGGTTTGTTTGTGTGCTGTGTGTGGTTTTCTTTTGTCTTGTTCTTTTTTTGGGTAGTGTGGTGCTGTGGTTCGGAGTGCAGATGTTTGTGTGGTGGATTATTAGTGTGATGGGATCATAGATTGATTGACTACTTGATTATGGAATGGATGAGCAGTGTAGTGTAGTGGGACTACAGCAGGGCTATGTTTTTTGTGTCTCTATGTATGGTAGGTTTATGCAATGGATTTGCTGATGGTTGTTATGAGAGGTGTTGAAGGGTGTGGCATTGGAATGGTGGTTGTTCCTTTTTAGAGGATGTTGTAGGAGTGATTACTTGGAATAATTATGATGGAAGTTGTTGGTATGGTTTTTAAAATAAGCATAAATATGAAGTGAGTTGTTTTACTATGGTTATTTCTCTAGAGTGTTGTTTATTTTGTGTGTCTTGTTGCGTTCTAGGTTTGGTAGCTACTCATGTAGGGATGGAATGAATAAAGGATTTTCTTACTAATGAATTTTAATTTGTTAAATTAGCTAGATGATGACATGAATTTAACTATGAATTACAGTGTAGTTGCACATTTAATCATAATAATAAAAGTGTTTTTGTGGGATGGTGGTTTTTTTGAGAAAACCCATAGGTTTGGCTGAGTGTTTGATACCTATGTTTATATTTTTACCTCATTGTGATTTCTATACACACACCACCCATGTTGAGAACTATGTTCCGAACACCAAAATTATCATAGGAGGTGTGTGTATTTTTCTATCATCTTGGGATAAGGATAGAAGTATGGTTATTGGATCTTCCATACTCCCACTTCTAGCCATTAATATCAAAAGACTCTTATGAAATATTGTGGTGCTTTTGTGAGGTCCAGGTGTCTGGGGGTGAGGTGTGATTTCCTAGGTGTCTATGGGATGAGATGTGGTGTACATTCCCTAGTGTCATTGGGATGAGGTTTGGTTGTGGACCAGGATTCTATGGGAGGGATGTGGTATGGTTGTGACCCAAGTGTTTATAGGGGGGATGGGGTGAGCTTTAGTTTCCTAGGTTACGAGACAAGCTTTGGGGCCCATGTGTGTGTGGGGCAGGTTGTGACATGGGATTTTTGGAAGACAATTGAAGTGCCAAGATGTTTACTATTAGGTATGAGAATTTTCACATTAATAAGTGGTGTAGGGTACCGAAAAATTGATGTGCTAATTATTATATTACATGAATTGATTTTCATTATTTGGTGAAAATTCCTTGGTGATGTTTTGATGGTTAGTATTCCTTGTTATGTGTTGTTGGTTTCTACTATTTTCTCACATGGTAATTACAATTTTTATCCCAATTATTAATGAGAGGCATAGTTTTTCCAACTGAGTATAATTGTATGTCACCCTATGCATATAAATCTTTTTTTAGGTTTCCAGGGGGATTACATAGACCTTACTAGACCTTATTATCATGAAAATTGGGATAGTTATGGCTTCGTTGCTTATCTTTGTTCATTTAGTACATAAATTGAAGTTTAATTGTATTATACAAGTTTTATTTATCATCATGCATGTGGGATGGATTTGGATTTTACAATTTATAGAGTGTGTTGAGTTTTTTTGGGATATACCTTCTTATATCCTAATATTAATTTCATTAAAAAGGGAAATACCTAAAATTTTGTGAGAATATATACCTGCCCTTGGAGTTGGTTTCCACCCCATGGCCTACTTGAGGTGGGAATAGTGGATCACTATCTATCTTTCATCATTAAGAAGGATGGTCATGGAACATTTCCTCCCTTTCTCCATCTTGAAAAAGGAGGGACATTACATAATGGTATTAGAGATGATGGTCGAAAGATAGGGTGGTGTTTGGAGTTAGTCATAGTGAGGATTGAATGGGATGGTAGGAAAATAATTTTAAGTGATCCTGGGGAATAACATAGACTATGGAAGATTGGGTAGGTCACATGGATTTTGGGACCCTAGTGATCTGATTCAAGGACTCTGAGTCTACTGAACAGCCAAGTGAGGTTATACCCTTTGTTGAGTATAATCCCTAGGAAAGATACATGTCTCATTTTAACGTTTGTTCTTGTTTAAATTTGGTGTTTTATGTACTTTTAATAAATAATGAGTTAAAATAAATATTAAATATAATTACATACTAATAAGTATTAGGAGTTCCTTGTTTACCTTTTTCATCAATAGAACCCAGTTCTAGATTGCAATTAGTGAAGGATCAGAATCCTGACCGGGCCAAATTATGGTGGGTTGATCGAGTAGAGGATGATGATCAGGGGAAACAGATGCTAATTAATTTCCATAGGCAGACTTTGGTAAAGTATGAGGGAATCTTTTCAGACATGGAGAAATAGAGTTGGCGCAAGGAGCTTGTAATCACCTTAATATTGATCAGGACTGTAATGAAGTACTGGGTTCCTTTGACTGTGATCCATATGTGTGGATCCATGCATTAGTGGAGGATGTTGTACCTGGGAGACAAGAAGAAGATTGGGGTCCTATGGGTCGATTTTGAGAAGGTGTTCTGAGAATAATTCCTTTCATCAACCAAGAAAGATGAGAAGAGTGAGGAGTTACTCCCTCCGAGAAAGGGAGTGTATTGGTACATGTGTTGGGGATCAAGTTCTAGTTTCTCATTTTTTTCTCTTTATCTATTTCTAGATTAGGAGTCTCATGCGAGGCGTCTAGATGAGTCCCTTTGTCCTTCTATCCAGTACGCAGTTTCACCCTTCACCTTGACTACATACATGGAAGCCCAGAAGAAGGTAGAGGTTGTTGAGAAGAAGGACACATGATGAGGCCTATATTGATAAGGGATCTAGTAGTCTTCTTCTAAGGTAAAGGCTACCAAAAATAGGTATCAGGTCCCACGGTATTCCAGGTTTTGGAAAAAGTGGAGTCTATCCCATTAGTTTCCATTTTATCTTTCAGGTTCTCATAGTTTTCCTGTGAACATGCGAATGAGGTATTTCACATGTGGATCCAATTTCGATCATTAGAATCATTTATCTATGGATGTTCATGTTCATTATAGTGTAACTGGGTAGGTTCAGTGCCCACCAAAGTAGAAATTGTTTCCTAGGACATTTCGTTGGCAGGGACAATATGACCCCGCTCTACCGAGGGGAGATAGAGCATGTGGGGGCCCAAATCTGGGTGTTCCTCCAAGATCTCAACCAAGGAATGGTCATGGATGCATTTATTAGGAGAAGGGTAGAATATTAGGGTGTGGTATGTTGCATGCCATAGAGGCAGAAGTTCTATCAGGGACATAGGTTGTCAGATGTACGCTCGGTTTGTTCAGTAATCTTACTTGTTCTTTGTTTGATTCGGGAGCATCACACTCCTATATTGAACCCACCCTATCACAATATCTAGGAGAAGGCATAGAGATGATTCCCATTTCCCTATTGTTGATTACTCTAGGAGGAGGCTAGACCAAATTGTTTGATGTATGTAGAAGATGTAGACTATTGATTGGGATGAATTAGTCCTCTAGGGATCTTTACATTCTATAGATGTATCTATACAATATAATCCTAGGAATTGACTGGTTTTTTATGTGCTTTCTATTATCAAATGCATCTAGAGGAGATTCATTTTCTAGATGTGTACGGATAGGGTGTGGTTTCATTAGAAAATAGAATTGTTATGTGGGAGTCAACATGTGGAGCCTCTTATTTACTTATTGGATGAGCTGTCAATGTAATCAATGTATATTGAGATGGTGAACTGGGGGTTGTGACTCTACCCCCTAGATGTGACATTGAGTTCTAGATAGACTTATATACTAGTGAATTCTTGATTTTGATGGATCCTTATCATATGGAACCTTCGGAGTTGCAGGAACTGTGGATTCAAATTTATGACTTGATGGAGAAGGGCATTATAAGGCCTCGTGTTTCATCGTGGTGAGTTCTGGTATTGTTTGTGATAAAGTAAGATAGTTGTATGATATTTTTCCTATACTACTGGAGGATGAATCAGGTGATGATCAAAAATTGTTACCCCACCTGAGGATAGATGATCTTTTAGACCAGCTGAGGGGAGCAAGTTGGTTTTCTATGATCGATCTGTGGTCCGGGTATCACAAATTGATAGTAAAGGAGGGTGACCTCCCAAAGAATTCATTTATGTTTAGTATGGGCTTTTCAAGTTCCTGGGTTTGTCATTCGGTATTACAAATGAACCATCCATAGTTATGGAGATCTTGAACACTATTTTCTGTGAGTTGCTGGACTGGTCCCTCATTGCTTTCACCGATGACATCTTGATCTACTCAATGTTAAAGGAAGAGCATACTAAGAATCTATTTTCTATATTGGTGGTCCTTAGATTCCACCAACACTCATGGAAGTTTTACAAGTGTATGTTTTTAACTAGATAGATACATAACCTTGGACATGTGGTGTCTCAGCAGGGTATAAAAATGGACATATCGATTGTCAATGTAGTTTTTTTCTGTATCACCAAAGAATGTGGTGAATGTCCACAATTTTCATGGTCTAGTAGTCTATTAAAATATATTTCTACCTTATTTCTCTAGATTTTCATCTCTATTGATAGCTTTGAAAATAATGGACCAGAATTTTGGGTGATGTGGCCAGTGCTAGGTGGAGTTTGGATATCTGAAGGGGTTTTCATTATGTGCTCTAGTGCTCAAGTTTCTAGAGGAAGGAGTGATGTTTGATGCATTTTGTGATTCTTCCCATTTGGATGTGGGGTGTGTGATAATTAAAAAATGAAGAGTGATATCACAACGGTCTAGGAAGTTATATCCACATGAACATAATTAGTCCACTGATAACCTTGAGCTACCCACAATCATTTTCACAGTGAAGTAGTGTCGGCATTACCTCATAAAGGATTTCATTTATGTGTTCAAAGATCACCCTATCTTTAGGTATATCATTTTCCAGTGAGATATGAACATGATATTAAAGATGTGGACATATTTTCTCTAAGATAATGACATTGAGATCTTATACACCTAAAGAATAGTGAACATTCAGGCTGAAGCCTTGAGATGGAAGTTGTAGTGGGAGGTAGTTCTAGAATCTACAGATGCATGGATGGAAATAGAGGAGTTGGGAAAAATGAACCTAGATGCATGAATAGATGGTGGGGGAGTCTATGTATTTTATATGATAGTGAAAAAATCTCAAATGTGGAATATGGTGGAGTCTCACTGGGGAGACAAGTAGTTAGATGTGATGCATGATCACATTGACCAGGTTGATGCTCCAAAGGGATGGTTAGAGGATAGTCTGAATTGGATGTTATTCCAGGGGAGGATATTTGATCTATTGGAGATGTCTGAGGGATTCAACCATGAGATTCATGTCTCCTTGCTGGTGGTACTCCCAAGAGGTTCCAAGATGTACCACAGCTTAAGGATGCAGCTTCGATGGCCCATGATGAATTGGGTAGTGGTGAAGATAGTGGAATAGTTACTATTTTGTTATTAGGAGAAGGCTAAGCACTATGGTCCCAATGGGTTGTTACAATAATTTGATGTCCCCTAGGGGAATTGAGATCACATATCAGTGGATTTTACCAAAGTGTTAACTAGAGTTCAAAGTGGATTTGATGCTATCTAGGCACTTGTTGATCCGCTGATGAAATCGGCCACCTTCATAACTGTTATGAATTAGGTAAAATTGGATACCGAAGAAAATATTTTTGTGGATGAGGTGATGAATATTCATCTAGTTGTGACATCCAAAATCTTATATCAGGATTCATAGTTCACCTCATGAGTCTGGAGGGGTTTATTTAGTGCTTATGGAACTCAGATACACCTCATAACTACATTCCACCCTCTAATAGATGGACAAACAGAACATACCATTCCAACATTGGAAGATATGTTTTGAGTGTGTGTCATGGACATCAGTATATCTGGGGTGTGAAAAGTTTCCCAGGTATCATTCATTTACAATAATATCTATCACTCTTCCATTGGAAGGGGTCTATTTGAATAATTTTATGAAGGACCATGTCTTTCACCATTGTACAAGACAAAGGTTAGGGTGGTAGCTGGTCATGGTCCTAAGGTGATGAAGAACACTACAGAGAAGGTTGATCTTGTTTGTGAGAGGATTAAAGTAGAAAAAGTCTTTTATAAGTCATATGTCTATCGTATGAGGATTCCCTTGGATTTTGAGGTTGGAAACCTCATTTTCTTGAGGGTTTCCCCTCGACATTGGATGAAGATGTTTGGGAGAATGAGTAAGATTTCTCTGAGGCATATCATACCATTCGAGGTGTTGGGATGAGTTGGCAGTGTGGCATACCATCTAACATTTCCATCATGGTTGGAGAGGATCCACAATAGTTTCCATGTCTCCTAGCTTTATTCGTATCATCATGATGACCCCCATTTAATTTTTTGGGGAGAGATGGATATTGAGGATGACATAATGTTTTCAGCGCGACCTTCAGTGACCGAGGATCACTAGGAGAAGGTGCTAGGTAGACAGACCATTACCTGGGTTCTTTTGTTTCGGAGGCATGGTGGCCAAGATGTGAGTACTTCTAAAATGTATAAACATATGTGTTCCCAGTACATAAAGTTGTTTTTAGTTAGTTTTTATTTGTTTTTTATTATTCTACAATGTTTGAGACTTGTTTTATATGATGATCTATTCATCACACTTTGTGATGTTTTGTGGAGGATTGTATGGTTAATTCATGACTTGTTAAAATGGGAGGACAAGATTTAAAATCAAGATGAAATAATTTATAATCAATTAAACCCATGTGGGAGAGTTAGTGCCGCCCAGAGTGAATAGTATCTTGATATTATAGAAGTAATTCCATGATTCATATGTTTGAATAGAGTGTTATTTGGTGCTTGTGAGATGATTCTTGTGTTAGTTTGGGGTAGTAGATATTCAAGGAGGAATTCTTGGATGTAGTGGCTTATCTCTAGCTTTTGAACAACAAATTGTTGTTTTCTTGAAGGACCATGGGTGCCAAAACCATAATGATGTTTCACGTATAGAAAGATCCTTCAGATTTATCTTATAGGGTGGTTGTTCAGACCCCCATTTCATTTAGGATTGGTATCAAATTCTCATGGGTCAGAATAGATTGAGAGGTATCTTATGTAATGGCTCAGTCCTCTCTGATCCATTCATTTGTGATAATCTAGTGTATGAGGTTTTCATGGAGGTCACTATAGGTCATTTCAATAGTTTGATAGTTCTCTATTTTTCTAATTGTGAGTTAGGAAGAGTAGGTCACTAACGGTGATTTACGAATGGTGGGTTTCATTGGTGAGCCATACAATATTTTGTCGTCCAATTGTAGCTCACCGAATGGAGACTCACCGAATGGTAGGTAAGCGATCGGTGACTCACTGATGGTATGACACCAAATTGTTGCTCAACACTGGTAGCTCACACTTGTGACTCACCCAACAGTTATTTAATTCTCAAAGTTTATCAAAATTATATTTTTTATAGTTTAATCATGTTCTACCATTGAATGTTTTATTTGTCATAAAATGACTTTAGAACCATATTTATGTGTTTTTAAGCCATTTCAATGGATATAAAATATATCCTTAAATTATTAATTCTATGGAAGATTTTAGCTAGTCAAAGTGTGTGGTATTTATCATAAACTAACATTAATGATTTTTTAAACCATTTTATTCATTTATATAGGATCCGACATTTAAAAATTTGAGAATCATTCTTCCCTTTACATTTTCCTTTACCCTTGATACATAGCGACCCCAGAACTATTATTCCCTAATAAATTGTTCCTTGTATTCCAGACAATATATCAAATTACCATGATGGATTTTCCCTACCTCATGAACAAACTCTGTTTTGGGTATAAGGAATAATTTCTTGATCAACTATTCAATTAAATAAGGATCCCATCATATCTCTTTTATCTATGTGTCATGTGGGGAGGGTTTAAAAAAATTTCCTTCTGAATACGGTTTATTACAAAAGTAATAAAGAACAATGAGGGGAAGGGAATATAATGATTATGAATATAATAGAACATGTTAATAAGTAATAAATGAGGGGATGCAATGATGATCAGGATGATCATATTGTTTTATCTGTTATTTTTATCCATATTTATAATTTTTTAAGATATATGCATATTAAAAATCATTTCCATTAGTGGTGTTTTTTGAGCCCCTGTGATTGCTTGTGAATGCTTTTTGATGGTATTCTATGGAATGTCTATAAATATGATAATATGATTAACCACATATACCCAATTAAATAAATGGATGCCTAAATGTCAAACTTTCATTTTTATAACCCCTGAATTATTAAAGTGTAATTAAATAATTATGGAGTTATAAATCTTAATACACCATGCTTTGAATGATGTGGTTGTTTTCACTGTGTGGTTTTGTTTGTTTTTGTTCCCTATGCATGTTGTGTGGGGTTGTGGATGAGATCACGACTATGTGTGGGGAGTCTTTGTGGTGTAATGGGATCTCATATTGATAGATTTTTTGATAGTTGAATGGATGAGTGGTGATGTGAATGTGGACTACAACTAGGCTATGTTTTGTTTGTGTTCCCATGTGTGGTGTATCAATACAGTGGGGATACTGATGGTTTTGATTGGAGGGGTTGAAGGGTGAGGCAATGAGATAGCTTTTTTTCTATTTTTAATGATGGGTTGGGTGATATTACATTGAGGAATGCTAATATTAGTGGTTGGTATGGGTGTTAATTGAAGCAGAAATATTAAGTGAGTTTCTTTTTTATGGTTCTTTAACCTCTGTGTGCTTTATGTTGTGTGGCATGTGGAATACTGTGGTTGGTATTTTACCAGGTATGGAAGGAGTGAATAAATTCTTTTCTTAATAAATAATGATAATTTGTTAAATGATCCAACATGGGTTATGAATTGAATTGAGGATTTTTTTGTAGTTGTGGATTTAAAGGTAGCAACCAAGGTATCCTTTTGGGAGGGTAGTTTGTTTCAAAAAATCCATAGGTTGGTCTGAGTGTTTGATCATTATATATATATATACTTTTACATAATTTTTATTTAAATATTCACCCCACCCTTTTTGATTACTATGTGATAAACACCCCCACTATCATGGGGGGGTATTTTTTCCCAATATCATGGTGGAAGAATAAATAACTGGTTATTGGATCATCCTTACTCCTTCTTCTAGGAATTAATAGCCCAATAATCCTCATTTAGGTTTTGTTATGGAATTGGGGATTAGGTTTATGTGGGGGATGTGTTTTTTTTTAGGTGTTAATGAGATGAGATGTGGTGTGATTTCCCAGGTGTCTTCGGGATGCGGTGTGGTTATGGCCCAAGTGTTTATAGGTAGGAGGTAAAATGGTTGTGGGCTATGTGTAAATTGGTTGGACGTGGTGAGATTCATATAGACATGTTGTGGGAAAAGCTCTAAGGCTCTTGTTTGTGTAGGTTCCTTTTGAAATGGGGCTTATAAAATACTGTGGAAGCCCTAAGACATTTTCTGTTAGGGTATGAGTAGTTTACCTGTGAGAAGTGGTGTAGGGTACCCAAATATAAATGTTTTTTTATTAAATTACATTACATGACATGTTTTATCTGGTGAGATTTCATTGAAAAAGTTGTTATGGTTAGTATTCCTTTCTATGTACTATTGGTTTTTCCTATTTTCCCACAAGGGCATTAGTATTATTCTTCTGCTTATGCACGAGACACGTTGTTCTTCATACTGAGAATACTTGTATTCTCACCCTATTTATATAATACTGTTTTACGGCTTCCATGAGGATTATGTACACCATATCAGACCTTTCATTCTCAGAAATTTAGACAGCAGGCATATCATTGCATAGCTCTATTCATTTGGTATTACTTTGGAGTCTTATAGTATTCTAGCAGTTGAATTTGAAAACATGCATATGGGATTGATTTTGGTTTTAATTTATATAAAGTTCTTGGAGTTAATGTGGTATGAACAATATTATATTCTGATATTAAATTCCATAAAAAATGTAGTGCCTCCCATTTTTTGATAATATATACTTACCTTGGGTGCTGGCTACCACCCCGAGACCTACATGAGGCGGGACTCATTGGGTAATAATATCTATTTGATCATGAAAATGATGGTTGTGGAACATTGCCTCAATTTCTCCATCATGAAATAGGGACGTGACAATAAGGTCCACATTTAGTAAATATTCTATTTTTAATTAGTGGACAATTTGAATAGTAACTTTAGTAATTTTCTGTATTATAATGGAATAGGATAAATAGGGTAATTAATGTTGAAAATAATATTATAAATATTATAAAAATAATCTACCACCTATCCTAATTTTATTAGATGAGTTTTTAATGTCCTTAAGTATTAAAGTGTCATTTATGAGACCATTTATGGCCTTTTGTATGATAATATAACCATTATATTATAATATTCAATGAAAAGTCAATTATTTCAAACTTTTGTTTCTAACAAGAGAAATAATTTCAATATCTGGTTATATAAAGGTTATGTTCAAATATATGTTTTGTTTTGAAAAATAAATGTTTTTTTTCTAAATCATTTTATTTTATTAATTATTTTTAGTGATAAAATAATTACCTTAAATGGTGATAGAAAGATGATTTACAAATTGTTTAATTAATGGAGAAATCATGAAAATGATATTAAAAATATTAATATTAATCTAATTGGAAATAATTAATATCATCAAAGATTTTTTGGATGACTTTGACATGTTATTGGTGACTTAAAAGAGTTGGTTTGAAGATATCATGAAGGTATGACATTTTTTAAGTCATGTAATTAATAGTGTCAAAATTTACATTAATGATATTTTAAAATAAAAAATATTCTATTAAATGATTAAAATTCATAAAAATTTACAATTTGTACAAGTTGTTGATATATGTCTTAAAATTTCATAAATTACTCATTTATTATTAATATAATTTTTTATTATATCTATATTAACCCTTAATGTGTGAAAATACAAATTTCGACAGTAATAATTATAGAGGTTATATAAGGGATAAAGAGAAAAGATATAGATTAAAAAATATTCAAAACATATATACATCATTGGATTATTTAAAATAAATTAAAAATAATATTATATTATAAATAAATTATTTTGATCCATTTTTAAATGAAAAAATAATTTATATTTAGTTAATATTTTAAAGAATTCCAATAGTGCCCCTCCTCTTTCTTATAAAGGGAAAACTATTTTTATCTATTATTTACAATTCAAAAATTATTTAGATCGACTAATAACTTCCCAAATTAAATCATATAATCCCCCCCAACAGTCTTGATGCCTTATTTTATGAAAAACTACCTCTTTATAGGTTTTATGGTGTTAATCAAAGGTGATCGTCTGAGGAAGAGGTATTGTTTTTAATTAAGTGTCTCTGTATTATTTTTCCTTCCATTTACTTAAAATTTTCATAAAAATTAAGAAATAAAAACTCTAGTTTCATCAATAGATTTATATTTTATTATGTTTATATCATCACTAAAATACACATCCACTTCCTTCATATGTGAAAAGAATTATCGTTTGTGTGTATATCGGACTTCCAACTCATGAAACGATATAATTCATTTCCCACCACCATATCACAGAATTGGTTAAAAGGATTGAATCAATATTTATATATGATATTAATGACATATATACCATTATAAATTAATTATATATCATTTAATTTATTACATTTTCAGTAAGATAATAATGATAATGTCGTTCGTTCACATCTGTGAACTATCACCACCACGAAGGGATGTGATTTATTTTTTCATTACCACATCACTTAGATGAAATATATATATATATATATATCAATTATTCATATTATATCAATTATATTATGGTAATTATGGAAGTATAATATGGTAATTTCTTTCTTTTCATAATAATCATTGAAAATGGAAACATTTCTCATGCGTACATACCACTTACCATCTCCATGATTATGTCTTAGTTAATTTTTCTTATTCATATTTAATGGAAGAATATTAAGGTATAATTTATTTATAAATGTAATTATTATTTCGTTAATATTACACTGAATATGAGGATATTATTACCACTATGATTATTAGTGTTATACCAAGTTCATTTTGGACTGAAGTATGAAATATTGGAAAAACATCCAACATGAACTTAAATAATTAAATAATTTTTATCAAATGATATTAAGTGATATAAAAAGGAATAATAAAATTGAAAAATGTTATCAAAAAATAAAATTATTAATATAATCTTATTGTTCAAGAAGATAAATGACATACATAATGAATCTAACTCATGGTAAGTGACCTCATCCAAATGTCCTTTTATTGAAGAATATTATGATTTTATGCTTATTTTTTATAATATAAGGTGTATATACAACCCTTTTGAAATATTATATCATGAATTACTATATCGTCATGACATTTTACAACTTTTAATGTTATTATTTAATTATTTTTATTCAAGTGTTTCTCATGTGTTAAGGGACAATTTTACTAAAACATCATTTTAAATGTTTAGGGGATTTATACATCTAAATCAGCCTCTCTCATGTAACTGTTTTCTAAATTATTTTAATGAATGTATTTAATGGGATATAAATTTTTAAAATTGGTAATTTTGGACTTTATTTCAAATGATTCAATGTGGATTTGTACATCAGGATTTGAACATATCTTTTAATGTTTTTTAAATGGGTTTTGAAATTTAATTAGTTATTAAATAATATGAAATATTTTCTAATGAGTGAAGAAGTTTTCCGGGTAAAAGGGTATGTTTTAAGGAAATGTTATATGGGTTTTTATTGGTCTAATAGTTCTTTTCTTTTATGTTTCATTCTGAGATTTTGTGCTCATCCCGAATTTTAAAATGTTTTTCATAAGGATTAAGTAAGAGTTGGCTCAAGGATGAGATAAAATGAAAATTTCGAAGATATATAAATGTAATAAATCATGTTTTATATAAGTTATTTTTATGAAATAATTTGATAATATGTATAAGTGTGCACTTTTAATGTATGGGTTCACTATGTAAGATTTTTTCCTAATAATCTAAAACTCAAAACATATATGATCTTTTGGAAAATAAATTTATTTATAGTATTAAAATAACAATAAAATGTAATGTTTAAGGCCGATCCCTGACTCATTGTTTCTAAAAATGCTTTAGTTAATATTTTTACGATTATAATTTAATTGTTTAATATAATTTATACCCATTTTAGGCATTTAAAAAAATGCTATATAAGGATACATATTATTTTACAAATGTTTATTTTTTTATAAATTGTAAAATGAATGTTTTTATTTTTCATGTAAAAATTAAATAGAACATAACACCATAGTGAATGATTCATTATTTGAATCATCCATTAAATGTTTCCATTTAAATTTTGAATAAAATTTATTTCAATAATATTTTTGAAATTTTTATAATTTAGTGATGTGATTTTAAAAAGGAAAGGTTATTTTTCTAAAAAATGATTATTGATCTTCTTTTTTTATTTATTTTAATAATTTTTATAAACCCATTGAATTCATTTATGATTTAATAAGGATATAATCCTAGGGCACAATACTAATTCATTTTCAAGTTTGTTTGTGTTTATTTTTAGATGTTTTTTATGAATCATATTCCATTTCCACATGTTATTCTTGGTGGAATTTCTAAAATATTTATGAAACACATTCCTTTTCCATGGTATAAGATATGATGAAATTATGAATTGTTTATAAATTCCATTATTTTTCCATGGGGTATGTTATGATTACATGTTTTTGAAACCCAATTCTTTTCATGGGTTCTTATTTGTAGAATTTTTTAAATCCTATGGTACGCATACATATTGTTTTCATTATGTGAAAGTTGTTATGTTATACCAAAGACGATGGTTATGTTTTGTCCATGGATGATTGTTCTTTTATAATGAATTATGGTGGTCATGTTATAACCAAGGATAGTTGAGGCATATATCCCCTTCTAATAGACCAGTGAAGATTGATATCTATGATGGAAACATGATGGGTATGAGGGTTGAACCTAGTTTTGTAAGGTAATTTGACCAATTTGATTGTCTTAGAAGTAAACCTTGATTAATACGATGGATTGGGGAGTGAACCAATTCCAAAATGACAGTCTTTGAATTAATCATTGGTAATTAAGGAAATTATTTTTTATAATTTTTAGGCCCCCATATTATTTATTCAACTATAGTTATTCTCTCAAGGATAATGGTCTTTGATTCCTTTTTCATTAATGTCTTCATAACTTCCAATATTTATTCCACTACTTAAGATTATGATCAATGATATACAAGGTATGATTTTAAAGTGTTATACTAATGTTCTTATACCCTTATGATCATGTTATAATCAAGTGATATTTGAAAAATCCCCAATTTACCCTAAATGGTCATCTAATCTCACCCTATATAATGTTTTTATTCTTGAGGTTATGAAAGAAAATTACTAAGTATAATATACATAAAAAGTGGGATAGTTTTTAAGAACTTATCATTAGACTATGTAGAAATTTTATGAACCAATTGTATATATGTTCTAGTTCCAATAGGCACTAGACGAATATGATTTTTGAATGGATAATTAATGTAATTTAATGAATATTAATTTAATAAATGTGATATATTTGTTTAAAAAACATTAGATTCTTTAGTTGATTTCATTAAAAGTTTTAGTTAATTTTTTTAAACAGAGGTGTTAAATATAAAGTGAGGAAACTAGGGATATGACTAATTATAGTATATCATCCTAAATATTTAGAAATGATCATATATTTCCTACGTTAAACATACGGTGTATTAAAAACAATTAAAGATGTCTTGATTTATATATACTATTAATAATGTTTTATAACTCTATGATTTTCCAATACGATAATTATTACTAAACAAAATTATTTTTGGTTTTAGAAAATGGATAGTACATAAATTCATCTTGTTAATGATGAATAAGATATAAGATGAAACAATTTACCTCATGAGAAACCAAAATTTAATGGAGTTGGAATAAAAAATATCAATTATATGATAACAAAAAATTATCAAGATATTAATCAAAATGAGAATCAAAACATGGAATGGAGGGAACAACATTTTGTTGAGCCCTTAATGTGGTATCATCATCATTTTTATATTGCGTCCATTGATCCACCAAATTATGATAAATAGATGAGTACCATCAAAAAACAATTTAATGTTATCCAGTGGTCAAAACATGTGTTTATGAAATTTTTCCACAAGGGATATGATGTATCGTGGGCATGTATTGATACTCACTGATGGTCGCAATTTTACCCCACATTCCGGATTTCCAAAGGTAGGTGGTATACATCACTTCTTTGGAGATTTTTTCTCCTTGATCAAAATAGGTTGATGGGATGTCAGTCTCTACATTCGTGGATTCCTCCTCAAAATTAATTAACTAGTCTGGGTCTCCCTTAATATTAAGACACTGTTGTGAAACTCTTCCAAGTGATATATATTTTTTTATGTGAGTTTATTACACTTCTTCTTTTATGAAAGTATGAAGGGTCAACTCAGGGCATAAACCTTCAATTAGCAGAGTAGTTGTGTTGGGAATTGTTTATGTGTCTATGTACTAAAACCCTAGTACACCTGACATTCATCATATGATAGAGATTCTCAAGGGTGAAGAATACTAAGGCATCTCGGGTCTAATTCATGGAATATTATGTTGGATCCATGTAACTGGGGTTTTCCTTGGATTCCCATGTTTATCCCAGGGTATGCTGTTATTTTAATGTCTAGAAGAGATGGATCAGACTAATAGGAGCACTGATAAGATTAGATTAGATGGGTACATCTGTAGGAGGGGTCAACTAATTTTTACCTTATGGATGGGTCAAAATGCCCACGGAGGTCAGCCTGTGGACGACATAGCCCAAAATGGAATATTTCACACAATAAAGGCTAATCAAGACACCTAATTGGGAGGATCCAATAATGATGGGTCCCAGGAAAAGGGACAATATGGTTTACCATTTAATGTTATTTCACCTCAAATGGTTTCTTATGCACTTAAAAAGGGATCAAAACACACATATTTTGGTACGGTGAGGCACAAAATTTGGGTTTAGAAATGAAGAACCACCCTAGAGCAAGTTAGAGGATTAAACATGATTAGATTCATTGGTGATGAGATGAGAAATGTGATGGATGGCATGATAACAGTTGGACTTGGAAGCCAGGGTAAAATTAAGATGGGTATGGATTAAGTTTTGAAGGATGTAATGAATGGGAATAGAACCAATGTGATGATGATAGTTTTGGACTTGATCCTCAGAGAGGATTTCAATGTATCAAAATTACTTGGAATCAATCTCCACATAGTTCCAGAATGAGGAAATGAGTCTCCTGAGTTGGTGGTTCATGATAATTGATTTTTGGATGGGACTCAAAGGATGTTGAACCTCTGGGATAGGGAATTATCTTCCCAAAACAAAAATTCTCTAATGAGAGAATAATATGGAACATGAGATATCATATTTAACATCGGGAATGCTTCTACATTACTTTCTCAAAAAGGAAAATGGTAAAAATCTAGGTAGTTAAGAAATGGGGAAAATAATTGGGGTGTACCCAATAAACAGCAACCAAAGGACATGGTTGAGAATTATGCATGGTTACAAGCTTATCGATGGAGGGAAACAATTTCTTGGAGGATTATGGTGAAGGATGAGGCTTAGGCATGGTTAGTAACCCAGTAAATAAAGATGTGTAATCGGGGTGTATTCAACGAAAAAAGACCCGAATGGATGGATCGAAACTCATCTGGGAGGCAGATATATGTGATTCGTCCCATAAAGGGATGATGACATGGTATGAGAGAATATCCATAGGAGGGAGTAATAAAGTTTACCAGTTGTGCCACTTAGTCTGGAGGGGTGTGTATTGTTTTACTTATATAGAGATGAAGGTGAACCGATGTGAAGTGGTTAGGATAGATGGATGATAAGGAATGATGATGCTTGGACCCAAGAGAGGCTTCTTATGTACTCATTCTTGAATAAAGGGATCAATGTATACATAGTTCTTTTGAGTGGGGGATATGGCTTACCCAAGGCAAGTAGCCCGTATAGGGGGTCATGGTCTATGCTTAATCTTATCCTACGTGAGTCATGATCAGTGAGAGAAACAAGAGGAAAACATAGACTAAACAATCATGTCATGAATGGTGTGTCATTAAGAAATAGAGTGCGGTATACATGTGGGAAGTGGTCCTAATAAGAAATAGGTTATGTTCAATGGGTAGTGTCCCTATGAGAGGACTATTGGGAATTAATCTTGGTAGGAAAACCAAGGAGGGTTTCTGGGAGTTTGAGAATGTTTTTGTTCTGATGAAGGACTCATTCGAAGTCATTTATAAATGGATCACCATATCATGGTGTGTTGGGGCTTATGTAGGGGTCACCCATGGTTCACATGGTGACAAATCCTAGAGGGAAAGAGAGTGTATGAGGCACCAGTGCCCATAACATCCTCTAATCCATTCAGACCTTCCACATATGTGATAATCACTGTTTAATGTCATCTGTTGAAGACATAGGGATTCATGGGAGTTTATCATCTTTTATCTCATATGATGAGGTTGCAATCCTCACCCTTAATACATACATAACTTTAACCAACCCACATTCAAGGGAGGTAAGTCACAAGAAATGTCGTGAGTTGGGGTTGTGGAGTGATCCATTGAGGGTACCATGTTAGTGTGTCTATGTGAAGAAGAAATACCCATTAGTGTTCTTATGTAAATAAGAATAAGGCTAGGAAACAAAAAATGAAGAATCACATAGAAAACCTTGTAATCACTTCATATAAGCTTAAATGGAAGCACATGAGAGGGTTTTCAAATGCAGGAGACACTAAAAAGAGAATCATTACGAAGCATTGGTGATTCACAAAGATGATGGACTATGTGACATCTGGTTGATTCATGGTGCGGATAGTCTTTATGAAGGGATGATTATTCAAGAAGGAAAGGGTCTTCATGATGGAAAGGGTATTCCTGATGGTATGTTTTCAATGGAGAAGGGTTTTTACTTAATAAAGAACTCTTTATTTGTGGAGTTCTTCGCAAATGCTTAATGTTTCATGATGCCTTGAACACACTGAAGGGGATCACTCCTTTTTAAGGGAATCTGAATTTTAAAAGGGAATCATATCCATAGGAAGGGGACATGAATAATTTAAGGAGGAAGAATTCGTAGAGGAAAATTTCCTTATGAAATCCATTTTATTATTTCACGAAGGCCTTTTCCAAATTTGGTGTTGGGATGTCGAAAGGGAAGAGTAAAATATAGTTTGAAAGGGGGTGATCCATCTATTTTTAGGTGATGAAGGTTAGCTGGGGTCATAGGGCTCGTCATAGAAAAAATACGGTCCTGTGAAGAGGATTTGATGATGGGAAGACAAGGGTGGGCGCCATATTCGTCCAGACTCACAGAGGGTCCGTTGAAGGGATAATCACAGAGCTCGTCACAGAGAATAGTTGATGCTATGAAGATGGGGTATCATACATCATCATATTCACTAAGGTTCAATTGATTCATGAAGGGTATTTTTAAGGATACCATCATGGATTAGGCCATGGTAGAAATGTGACACCATGAAGGAATTGAGAATTGTCAGACTCACAGAGGGTCTGTCGTGGACTTTTGAGATCATAGGGGCTAGTCGGCTCAATAAAGGTCCTCACAAACTTTCATTTTCAGATGTTTTTATGTATATTATGTCCATTTGAGTATGGATTTATTTTGAATCTATCTTGACATTACTCATATCCCTAATAGTATAAATTTAAGAATCAACAGATGCCCCCTTCAGAATGGGATCTAGAGGAAAACGGGTTGGATTATAAGGGTAATTCACTGAATGACTAGAAGGATTTCTCAGTGTGGATAGTGAATATTGATCATGAAGTGCCATATAGGATCGTATTTACTAAGTGGTGTTGGTAGAAAGAATCTATGAAGGGTTCCATGAATCCTAGGAAATAGTTTCCATGAAGCTTGGGACGAAAATGCCTATAAATAGGTGAAAATGTATTTTTGTTGTACTTGGATCTTCCTAAAAGATCGTTCTCCTGCTCTCTCTTCATGATTCAAACCTCCCAGAAAACGCAACTACATGAACTAGGTTTAGAGGTTCGGTGCTCATCGAACACGACTATGTGAACTGGAGCATCACGATATGATGTTTCCTTTACATCAAAGGCTGGGATCATGGTTGATTCATGGAGGAATATCTCTTTGTAAACCAAATTCCTGAAGACTCTCTGTGAAAATTAGTTACGAACGACCTTCATTGCTAGAACATAATGTTTTTGAGGGTGTATCTGATGGATTATCTAGAGGCTACTCAAGTAGGTATGAGCCGATAAAACTCAAAGGGAGGCCATTGTAAGCAATATCCACATATGGGAATATATCTGTATTACTTTTGATCATTAATAATTTGTGGAGATACTAATGGAGACTCGAAATGAATACCCACTATGCGAGAACATTCCATTGTATGGCTTCATATTGTGGGATAACGTCCCCATCCCGGAGGCTAGCAGAGATAAACTAGCTTTCAGGTTTAGAAGAAATCCATAATACTATCAATGGAATAGGGTCGTAGATGGACTTTCTTAAAAGAATCATACTCCCCTCATATAACACTTCCTCCACAACCATGTCATCAATATTGATACCAAAAATTTAGAGAATGATACATATCCTCCTACGTACAAAACTATATTGAAGTTGGTGATTAGGAATCCAAACAAATGATTGATCAACAGATGAGGTTTTCCCCAGGGCATTAACATCACCATGGAGTGGGCCTACTAGGTTTTCATATCCTCTATATATTTAGAGACTATGTTGAGGTATAAATTCCTATACTAATAAGCCTAGGCTTCCCATGTTTATCATCTCTCAACCGAATGAGTTCATACTAGAATTTCTAAGCCAGTAGTCATCTAATACCTACATGTTTCACATACACCAAGAGGATGGTGTTATTAACCTTAGGGACCTTAATCATATTTACCGCATCCTGATACTGGGAGGGGTGTAAGATGATTTCCTTCCTTCCCTAAATTTTTGGCAGGATGTATAACATATTCTGCCTCTAGCGAAGGCATTGTTTAATATAATACCATGTATGATTGATGTTAAATAGAACACTCGATATTTCCACGTTATGTAGTGGTTCTAAAACATTTTGAAAATAATGTGGGAGGAAGAGGCACTACCAACAAGTCCCCCACATGCCCGATATGATATCATTGGGTAAAATATGGTTCATACAGGTTAATTTTGGAGGATCGCTAGTGGAAGCTATGTGGTTACCATTTTTGGACTCATCAATGACCCATAGTCAGGAAAGCCGCATTTATCATGGCATTAATCTATGGATGGATGATAACAATCAGAGATGCTGATATGGGAGTATGACTAACCACATTCATTATGGCTGTTTAGAGGTCTAGTGGAGTAAGTGTCAAACTAGGAATACTAGTGATGGTGAGTTTATAATATTTACATTGGCACATTAGTGAGTTAAAGAGATTGTTGTAGGTGTGCTTTCCATTAATTTTCTTGTGTAACTAGATTTCATCCCATATGGTAGGATACAAATAACCCAACCCCAACTATCCACCTGGGATACACTCTCATCCATTGACTCTGAATATTGTTGTGAGCACCCCACTAAAACTGGACTCAGTAATCGTGTTGGTTAAAATTTGATAAGAAGAACAATTTATCTTCCACCATTCCCTTTACTGAATAGAACATATAATGTTGATGAAACAATAACTATCAAAAAAAGATCATAACTATTTTCCTTCCACAATGGTGTGCTGGTGGCATGGGTAGTTTGTGAACCCATATGATAGTCGTACACTCCACATCGGTTTGTGATACAATTCATGTGCATTAAGAGACTGACCCTGAAAGTGTATACTGGGGTTCAATATGGGAATCAACCATGGGAGATGAGATACTTGTGTTTGATGTTAACATGGAATAATGAGAAAATATTGAATGGGTTGTTTCTGCCCACCACCGTATTCAGATTGGTTTATGAATGCACACTTAGTTGCGAAGATGGATACCCAGGTGAGACACTAAAATAGCCAACCATCAGGGATATAAATGTAGTGATATCCAAACCTCGATTTCAATAGGTGAAGTCAATGGGACATCATGATGGTGGTTCCCACGTTCCCCAGGGAGATGAGGATGTGTAAAGTGGGGCAACAATCCATGAACCTACTTCAGTGGTAAGTGAAAGATTGGAGGTTGCATGACCAGGTCTAGTGGCTCCGACCGGACGATCCGAAGAGAGACAAGAATTTTCAAGGGAAATATATAAGAGGTCATCATATTTCCCATTGATGTATTTTTGAGAAGAATTGATTAGTTCTGATACTGTTCAACCAAAGGCCTGAAATTTCTGGAAATTCTTCAAGAGTTTCCTCAGTATTTACGACCTCTTGTCGAAATTAAATAGGCATGGAATGAAGATGGGTGAATATTATATTTTCTAAGGAATTCTTAAATGCAACCCTTATTTATGGTTAACAATATATATGGGAACTATAGAGACTGGTTCACTCTATAGGTACCCTACAACCATTTCTAGATCAGGTGATGGTGTTGTTGAACAAGAGGAAGCTTAATGGAATTGGCAACTCAACTGGAAGAACTCTTTCCACTTTCTGTCAATTTATATAATTCCTATGGGGAAAAGGTTGGTTAGGAAGACCTCTAAAAGGGTGATGAGGAAGCATATTTAAATTGGACCTCTCCAGAAGAAGGGAAAATAGTGGCATCAGAAGGGATTTTTCTGAAGAACTCTTCAGAAACTCTTGAAGTAAGATATAACTTATCTTTTTTGTGCCATTGAAAATATTATTTTACTCTAATGTCTCATAAAACACCTATTTGTACAGGAGTATCTGGAATCAAGTACTCCCACAAATGGGAATAAAATAATGAGTACAAGTGTTGAGAAACAAATATCTGAACTCACAACCTGTGAGATGATAGTTCCACAGCCCAAGAGTGATGGGGGAAGCAATGGTAGTCTCCTGGAGAATTTAGAGTCCACAATCATTTATAGAGGAAAATGACCTCACATCCTAGAAATGGAATTCCCAAGGAAGGATCATGTGGATAACCAATGTATGTTCCTCCTCCCCCTTTTAGGATTGCATCTATTGTCGGCCTACTCGACCTTACTATGATGACCCGTATTAGAATAGTTCTTGTGATCAAAAAAAAATTAGTGAAAATGTTTAGAGGAATTGAGGATACTCTCTAGAGAGGGGTGATGGTGTTTGCAGAACTGACATC
Source organism: Viscum album (assembly GCA_963277665.1). Lineage (NCBI taxonomy): Eukaryota > Viridiplantae > Streptophyta > Magnoliopsida > Santalales > Viscaceae > Viscum > Viscum album. Next base: position 72,376,929 of record OY728166.1, on the reverse strand, counting down.
CCAAACTGACCAGGTCATTGTCCTATATTGGAAATTGTTAGTGATAAGAGATACTACTAGCATGAAAGTGTTAATAGTCAGCTGGGTGGACATCATTGAATTAGAATCAATTGATGTAGAAAAACCTGAATAATGTCATACTACTAAAATCATGTATACATGTTAGGAATATGAACCTACAGACATGTTGGATCAGGATAATACATCATCAGATGAAGAGGATAGCCAGGTTGTCTTCCGTCAGTTGTGGAAATTGATTAAATTCCTCATTCATAACATCCCATGATTATAGGGGATATGACGGATGAGATAAACCTATACCCATATATGTGAAATATGAACTAGAGGGGGGAATACCCGATGTAATCATATGCTAATTCATGATTAACTTACTGAGAAGGTGTTGGAGGACGAGCGTGACCTTAGTGTTTGCTGACAGTGGAGGAAGTAAATCAAAACTCAGAAGCATTAGGATGATGAACATGATATGCATTTCATAGGAAAGAGTAATGATTATTTCTCCTCCTTTATTGACACCAATGAAAAACTCTTATCAAAATTACAAGATCAACTAGAAGATGCCAAAGACCAGCAAAGTCTGGCATCATGTGAAATGGCCAGCATCTGAGCTGATAAAGAATAGGCCTTGATTAAGATGAATGAATTTCCCCCCTTGGAAATCAAAGCGAAAAGGGAGGTTGGAAGGCATCAAAAAATACTATTGGCCACACACAAAAAGGTGGTGGAGTAGAAACATTCCATTTAAGTGGTTAACCCTTCTATTAGAAGGGTCAATCCATGGGATCATTAATTTGAATGGACTCGCAAAAATAATTTCATGCTTGCTTTCTCATTTTGGATTAATGCATAATTTTAATTAATATTTTTATTACTAAATCTCAATCATATCTATGAAATAACCAATGATCAACCACTAATATCACATGGGTCATGCATGGTGTGAGAAACAAGGGATAACCACGTAATTATTTACCTTGAACATGAGAGACCAACCCATCACTGCCCACTTGGGGTCAGAATGACCACTAAGAGTTATCATGAGAAGAAATGGTGGTTGTAACTTGAGAATAGATTCATTAGGACAACCAAATTTCCCTTTTCTACATTTATCTAGTGCATGAGCGGGATAACACCAATAGAATTGGAATCAATCTGAACCAAGGGGAATGGAGATTGTGAATCGTGATACCCAAAATTCAGAACACAGTGAGTATGGTATGACAATAGGGTATAACTGATGACCATGATTGTTACACAATATCTATATCATGTTATCTAGAAATAGTGACTAAAAAACAAGGCACAACTATTGAATGAATTTGAATCATAGGTCCAGAACACGAAGTGTTTTCTGATACCATCCTGAATGTTTGCCTATAAAAGTAGGCAATCCATATGGTCAATCATCTATACCATCGAGGGGTTCCTTCAGATGTGAATGATAATTAAGATCTGAAATATATGGAATGAAAATCATAGAGGTGGAGTGATGATCATTTTGACTGGATTCCAACACTCATGAAACTGCACCACTATGAAGAAAGCATGTTTGGTGGGTTTGTCAGCTTAAATCCAGATCAAACCTAAATTCAGACTAGACCACTATTGTGAAGGCCAAGAATACCATGTCGTTTTATGTCATACATATTAAGATGATATACACATAGTTTTAGTGTCATATGGTGAGGATGATGCATTAAATAGTTTTGGGTCATATAGATTGGACATTTCAAATAGATTTAGGTCATATTTCATAGACCATGGTAAATAGTTAAATGTTTTTCTACATAGACTGGGACTATTAGTTTATGTTCATAGTGTTTGGACCATAATATTGGGAAAATTACAAATAAGGTTAATGAATCTCTGGATGGGCTTGAGGAGAAATTCCCAGGTGTCTCTACGTATCCCATGAGAATGAGAATCATGTAATACATAGTTATTTAATTCCATGTAGTTTAAAATCATACTGTAAGGGTGTGAGATCCCTTAAAGGAGAAACATGCAGTGTTGTACAAACCCAACATGGATGAGGAAAAAGGAAGTCTCCACCACATCACACATTACTGAAAGGGGGATAGGGATAAGAAGCTAGAAAGATGAAAATGGTTTTGTCTGGACCATTGATGAAGAGTCTAGGAATCACTATGTATCCCATGATACAATTCCATAAAGAAACATGATGTGAAAGTAGACAAATAATTCGGCATTACTTAATAAATTTCCTTGAGAATGCACATAGTTTAATGTCATGATGCATGGACTAGGGAATTTGAGCTCCATGTTCAAGATCATATAGTCTGGACCAAATGATTGTGTTGTTATTCTATTCAGGTAAAACCCTAACCCAACTCCTTAAGCCCGCATGAGCAATGCTCAGCGTGGCAAACTGGGGTGGAGAAGATCATTTCAAGACATGGAATAACACGAAAGGGAACGAAGGTGTGAGGTCAAGGATGAACCCTCGACACTGATTCTTCCTCTCATCACAAAAAGGAGAATAGTGGAATAACATGGAGTGTGCCGAATTTCTTCTTGTACATGATGAAATGAGATGGGGTTTTAATCAAAAATCCAATATTCAGGGCATAATGGGGTTGGTGTAACGATGTAGGATGATTGTTGAAAATATTTAAAAAACTGTATACACACTGTGTCACAAGGGATGTGAACCAAAAATTAAAGGTTGAGTGCTGAAAATATTCACGATGCAGGACTTGTATCAAATTTCAGTAAATATATTCTTGGATGTTTTCCCAAACAGAATGAAAGCCATAAGTGGAGCATCCATACCACCTTAGGGGTCTTTTCAGATGAGGCAAATGATGGAGACCCAAATAAAGTGACACATGATGCATAGAGATGGAACGAAGGCATGACCATGCAGAACCCAGCAATATAGATCCTAAACCATTGTGCTTCTGAACACATTCATGATGTGTAACTGAGGATGAGGGAACTAGCTATAGGTGAAGAACTTGAGAAGATTAGTAGAGGGAAGGTAAAAAATATATTGGATAACCTGGGGTTTGAACCGAGGCAGAATGATTGGGCAAGGATGGGAATAAAGACACATGAAGTTCTAGTTTTTTCTTCCATGTGGGTTTTACCCACACACAAAGAAATTAAGCATTTGATATATCTTGTTTTTCCCTTGTATATAACCCTATTTTGGAGTGATGAGACCTAGATGAGATGTCAAGAATCCACTTCATGAGTCAAGCCACATTGAACGTGAAAACTGACATGGTAAATAACCACTACCTAAGTTGATTCCCTCTCAAATGAGAACATCGCAATGATGTGCCATTTTTCGTCATGAAGCCAGGACAGTGATGTCGCTATTTAAGGTCATATTATAAGACTGCTCCATGTATATTAACGTCATATGTTAGGGACTAAGAAGATCTTATTTAATAGTTATAGAGATTGGACTAGAGGGTCACACATTTTTATGTGTGGGTGTAACCCTTCCATAACAACTAACCCTACGTGAGACGTGATCAATGATGTTATTTGTTTATTTAGAACTTTTATTAACTCTATTTACTGATTTCAATGAAATTTTCATAATTGGTGTTAAATACTCATGTTTTAATATTCAATATAATTTTGGGCATTATTAGAATTAATCAAATTGAGCCAGTTTACTATGCTAATTTTAACTCCAATACTACATATCCTAAATTCCTGATTCTTCCTTTTTAGGGTTCCATAATCAAATTAAAACAATTCATTTGGAGGGACCATTGGCCAAATTATCCATTAGGAGGGCCTTATTGTCCACACAAGATGCACAAAAAAATTGGTGAAGAAACTAGACAAGCTAAGAAGATTGAATTACTGGGCTCAATCCTGAAGTCTATGTTCCTTTATTATCCACCAAAGTTTTGGGGAAAATTCATGGTGTATTTTATAAAAATTTCAGGGCTCAAATCCAATAAAAAGGGGAACAAATTATTCTTTTAATTATAGGACTCTATTATGGATTGGAAATTAAACTCCTGACAATATTCATGAATTTTCCCCTAATCTACTAATCAAATAAAGCTGGGATTTTTTAGTGTGAAATATACGATAAAGGTGGAAAACTATTTAGAATAAATTATTTATATTTTTTAGAATAATGTTTTCCAAAAATCCATTCAAATTTCATACTTTGGAAAATTGTTGATAAAAATGGATGGGTGAAAACTGTTTAGTAAAATAGACATATCATTTGATCCAAAAGTACAATGGCCACAAAATTTTTAGGGAAGACAGAAAAAATCAATATATAAAACATGTAAGAAGAAAATATCACGAGATTCAGCTATCTCTATGGCCAAATTGGAAATAAATGTGGAGAGGCATATTTGTAATGAAAACCGTCCACCTCCTTGGGCTATAAATACAATCCCCTCTTCTATTTCCTTGTGTTTGAATTTCAGAGAAAAAAAGGATAGGTTTTCATGAACAAGTCCCTTCCATATTCTTGGGGGGATCTTCCATACTCATGTTTTTTTACTTGAGAAACCATTCCTCCTTGCCTCCTTTCATTTACTTTTATGTTATTTTTTTATAATTGCGTATGTTTTTGTTTTTGTAATTTTATTTTAATGAAAGTTTCTTCTTAATCATATATTTTATCATCCAAATTATATTAAATAATATTAATGGTCTTAAAATTGATTAAATACAATTTAATACCCTTCCCTTCTTTTTCATTCTCATTGAATCTGTGGTTAGTATTTAATTCCCTTCAATGTTTTTGTGTGTGTGTTGGAAGCACAAATCTTTTCTTATCCCTTTATTTTTACTCACTTATTAATTCATCATCATAAAATTATAACCAGATTGTTAACCACCCAAATGGATGAGTAAATATTTCTTGGGGGTTATTTTTAAGTGAGGGATATTATGTGATTGGGGGCCATCGATAAATGAACATTATTTAAATTAATATTGTGTATGGAAAACCTAATATGTCAGTGATTGATGAAATTTTGTGTTTAGAATTTGGGTTCCATGGATTATTGGAACCACAAATACACTTCCATAAACAAGTAATGGTAGTTATTATAACACTAAGTTATGTAAATACTTGGATTAAATCATTAACACATGGGAATTCCAATCAAAGTCATCATTTGTTGTGGGTTTTAATTTAATGCAATATAAAGAAAATCTCAAATATATCATAACTATAAATCCTCAATAGTTTACTCAAGCCAATTTTAATAAATTTTTTAAATCAAACATCGTCCATAAATTATTTTCACATTCTCTACAAACAAAACCCCAAATAAAAATATAGTCACTAAAAACAATCGACTATTAAAAAGAATCATCACCGACGATTCGACCCGAGTGCTATTATATACATTAGCATAGCACCAAAACCTTGATAGTTCAATAAGAGAAAATCAACCATTTATTCAAATATATCCATTACCAGGGATGGTGAAATTATGTAGTCATTAGTTTTAGGTTATTATAAGAATCAAAAAATACATAATTAAAAAAAATCAAAAAACAAAATGAAAAATAAGCCTTCTCATTAAAATTATATAAGAAAAGAACACAAACAAAACTCGTCATCCCCTTTCTTCCAAAATATCTCTAAATTTCATATAGCCACTATAAAAAACTATCATATTTGATTAAACCTAGAACTGAAGGAACACTTTTCCATCATAAGAGGAATATTATTGATAATCAAATATTTCCAGAAGTAGTCCTCATCCAATCAGTTGAATTAGAAATGGCAAAGACTATGGAGAAAACACTCTTAGAACTTGTTTTCCCTGACATGAATTCCTAACCACTTTGTATTAAATATCAAAACATAGACTCTAACTTTGAACTTAAATCGGGATTGATTTATCTTCTATAACATTTCAACAGGCCAGCCGATGAGGATCCACATCTTTATCTAAAATATTTCTAAGTGGTGTGCTCTACCTTGAAGACTCAATGAGTTTCTAGAGGAAAAAATAAGACTTAGATAATTTCCATTCACTCTATCTGACACTACAATGTCATGGAGTCACTACCTTCCTCTATGTTCCATAAACTCATTGATTGACATGAGATGACTTTTCTTAGAGAAATTCATTTCTATTTCTCGTACAGCTTCCGTATGAAATGATATTAGTGGTATCCGTCAATTCCCAAATTAATTAATCCATGAATACTAGGAGAGATTCAAAAATCTTGTTTCAACCTTCCCACACCATTGATTCCCTGACCAAATCTTGATTCAATACTTCTTTGAGGGGTTATTCGACATGGAGAGAACTCTCATTGATGTCGTATGTGCTGGTTCTCTTGTTAATAAAACTCCTACAGCTGCATGTTATTTCATAATAAACATGGATAAAAACACATAACAATTCCATACTCAAGAACATGCTCAAATAAAACAAGCCAAAAATAGTCAATTGATAGATCTGAAAAGGATGATATAGTGGAAGAGTGAACTTAAAGGGCTTGTTTGACAACTATTTGTATCAAAAAAATCCCTAAACACATCTTATCCACAATATCTATTCCCTGTAACTATCACGAATAATGGAATCTGTTTCTCCCCTTCTCATAAAACTAAAACATTTGCACAAATTAAAAAGGATACATCTACTTCATCTCGACCAATGTATCTCAATGAAGTATATGCTCAGCAGAACCCCAACCCTTATAAATTAGGTTAGCTTGATATAAACATCAACCAATCCCACTATGAGCCCTTCTCTTTTACCTTTAGCCAAGCCTTGAGGTATGGAAATCCCATTTCAAATCCCCCTGATTTCCATCTACAAAATCCAAACCAATTTCAATATATTTTAGGTGGTGGAAAAATCCAACAACCTTACCATTTTGTTCCTCAACCTCAAAGGATCAATCCAACACTTCCTCCTCTAAGATTCCACTATCCAAGTGAGACTTCTCAATTCCGAAAAAACACAATCTCTTCTCCATGATCCAAAATCAAGGCAATACCAATTCAAGACATGCCTCTTCTTCAAACCCAAAATGAAGAAGTGTAGTGGAAGATCTTTCCTCATTCCCCCATTCCATCCTTTAAAACAATGAAAAAAATTGGTCAAATTGATTCCCACTTGAGCCAGCAAGAAAAATAAAATTCTTCCCAACTCACAGTACAAACATTAACCAACCCCCAGGGTAATGTAAGTGCAATTTCTATTAGATATAGGAAGAAAATTTACTATGCCTAATGATAAGACCTTCACCCCCTTTGAATGTTGACCGCGAAATTGAAAAGAAATTGAAACATCAAAAGGAACTAGAAGCCATTCACTCACCTCCTTCCATTCCTCTTAGGAATCCAATTCCTTTTCCTCATGCTATTTCTAAACCAAGAATGTCCTTTGTACCCGATCCTGAAATGCTTGACATATTTAGATGTGTTGAAGTCAACATACCCCTCTTTGATTCAATAAATAAAGTCCCTATGTATGAAAAGTTTATGAAAGAATTTTTCACCCACTAGAGGCAACTTAGGAATTTCAAAAATGTTTCCTCCCAGTAGCATATTCCCATAACGTTAAAAGATATAGGGACCTTTATGGTTACGTGAAAAAATTGAACATTCGAACTTTGATGATGCACTCCTACGCTTAGGATCCTCAATTAATGTCATTCCAAAATCCATCTTCTCTAACCATGGTCTCTCCCACATACATCCAATGGGGTATTTCATTAAATTGTCTAATTGAAGCACTTCTTATCCAGAGTGTATAATCGAGGATGTCTTTGTTCGTGTGAATGATATTATATTGCATTATTATTTCAATGTCTTTGATATGGAATGTCTGACTAACTCTTCATGATCTACCCTAATTATAGGAAGACCATTTCTAATGATAGAAAGAACCAATATTGATGTCAATTCAGGCATATTAAACATGAAATTGGGTGACCAAGTGTTCGTGTTCATCATTTTCCAAGGCATGCATTACCCATATGAGGATCACTCCTCATTCTCAATCCATGATTCTGAGTAAACTCGTATGAGTAAATTGAACCCCATTCCAACATGTTAAAATGAGATAGGATATTAGGAAATCTACCCCATGATTAACAGAGTGGAAAATGGTGAAGTTGTTGTGTACCACTCATTCATAGTCTCTATCAATCTAGAGGATCTTGAAAACTCTCTTGAATCCCTCATCCACTCTAATTTCTACTACTCCAACTTGAATTGTATTTAAGAAAATTAATATGAAGCAATTGAAATCACTTCCTCCATTCTTGAGTATTGCAACCCACAAATGAGAGATCATACTAATCTAAAACCACTTCTTGAAGACCTAAAATATGCATTCCATTTCCATGATCACTCTTATCATGTACTTATCCCTGCTTCACTTACTGAAACTGAGGAGTCCAGACTTGTTCAGGTGTTAGAGGAAAAAAATTCCTTATGATGGACCCTAGATGACATACTAGGAATCAACCCTACACTTTGCATGAATCATATCAATATTGAGGATTCGTCCAAACCAATAGGAAACCACAAAAAAGACTCAATCCACTCATACATGAGGTAGATAGGGAAGAGATCACCAAGATTCTTCTTGATGGTATTATCTACCCAATTTTATATAGTGAAGGGGTTAGTCAAATTCAAGTTGTAGATAATATGGGTTGGATAACTATTATAAAAAAGGAACATGGTGAGGTAGTCAAAACTCAAGTAAAGAAAAAAATGATGGTGTGCATTGATTAATGAAAATTGAATGTTGACACAATAAAAGATTAGTACCTTCTTACATTCCTTGATATGATTCTAGATAAATTAGCTAGAAAGTCACAATATTTCTTTCTTGATCGATATACCCGCTACTTCAGAATCCCAATCGCACCTCAAGACCAAGAAAAGACTAATTTCAATTTCCCCATTAGAACATAAGAATATATTAGAATTCCTTTTGTCCTTTGTAATTCTCTAGAAACATTCCAGAGGTGTATGATGAGTATATTTTTGGAATTCATTGATCATTTCATGAAATTCTTCATCGAGGAATTTACCATTTATGGCAAGTCATTTAAATCATTCTTTCATTTACTTTATCTAGTCCTTCAAAAGTGTGACAAGTGTATCCTTGCGTTAAATTTTAAAAAATGACACTTCATGGTTATAAATCGTATTTCTCTAGGGAACATAGTTTTAAAATAGGGTATTCAAGCTTATCCATCCAAAATTGAACTAATACAATCACTTCCTAAACCCACCTTGATTTAGGACATCGATTCATTCCTTGGTCATGCCGATTTCAATCGGTGATTCATCCATAACATCAGTAGGATTTCATTCCCACTATCTCAGTTTCTCCAAAATGATTTCACATTCCATCTTGATTATTTTTGCAAGAGAGCCTTCATTGAACTCAAAACATCTCTTACATTTTCCTCAATAATCCAACCCCCAGATTGGTATTAATAATTTGAGTTGACATGGGATGCTTTTTATAGTTCTGTTGCGGATGTTCTTGGTCAAATACAAGAAACAATTCTTCATGACATATATTATGCCTCAAAAACATGGGATGAAACTCGATTTCACTACACTGTCATGAAAAAGGAACTTTTAGCAGTTGTTTTTTCCTTATATAAATTTCAGCCCTATCACTTAGGTTCCAAAATTATCATTTTTCTGACGCTTTCGATGGGGCGCACGCATCCGTCTGTCCGTGGAGGAGGATGCGCTGCACTGTTTCCCCACATTCCCGCTTTCCAAAGGCAGGTGGCATTCGCTCCTTATTCATGGACGTCTGCTCCCTGATCGAAACGAGATAATGGGATGTCGGTTCTTCATTCTGTGGATTCCTCCTCATAACTCATCACCTAGTCCGGGTCTACCTCATAGATTTAATACGCTGTTCTTGAAACTCTTCCCAGTGCCACGTTTCCATGGACTCCGGTTAATTACACTGCTTCTGTCGGGACATTCCAAAGGGTCCGGTTTGGGCAGCAACCTTCAGTCGGTGGAGTAGTCACGTTGAGGCATCAGTAGCGTTTCTGGATACTGGGGAACCGACATGTCTGTCTATTATCCCTGGTCATAGGGCTTCTCGAGGGTGTGGAAGCCCGAGGCATCCCACATCGAGTTCAGGGAATTATATTCCATAGACACATATCTGAGGTTTTCCTCATCTTCCTGTGTTTAACACAGGGTGTGCCACGAGATTAACATCCAGCGGAGTAGGATCATCCCAATCATAGAATTAGCTAGAATGGATCAGATTGAGGTATTTACCTTGAAGGGGTGCCGATACTAGGACCAGCCCATGGGCGGCTGTGAATGGGAGCGGACCGACATGTTCTCACTGGGAAATGATGTTCTGGGTGAGAATCAGGGTGGATGATGGAAGGATGAATGAAGTGGAGGGGGAATGGAAAGGGACCATCACAAGGGCGATGGTGAAGTTGGGCTTGAGCCTCGAAGAGACCTCCTATATGTCACTGTGGTAGGGAATCAAAGTCCACGTAGTTTGGGATGGTGCCGGTGAACCGGCATGAAGGTGGACCTTGGTCCGATGGATGTTGTCAGCGAACCAAAGAGAAGGTGGGACTTGGTCCGATGCGTCAGTGAACCGACACAAAGGTTGACCATGGTTGAAATGGTGTGGGGCTTACACACTTGGCTGCCCCGGGTGTGCATGAACCGACGTGAAGAAGGTCGGAGTGACCAACAGGTGGTGGGCTTGAACCATTGAGAGGCTTTCTACGTACCATGTCGTGACATGGATCAAATAACACATAGTCCAGGTTGGACATCGGAAGGCCGACATGAATGAGGAGGACCAGGAGGGTCCTGGTGGTGGTGGGCGTGGACCTCGTGGATGCTTCCTACGTACCATGCCATGACATGGATCAAAGACCACATAGTTCAGGTTGGACATCGTAAGGCAGACGTGAATGAGGAGGACCAGGAGGGTCCTGGTGGTGGTGGGCTTGGACCTCATGGAGGCTTTGTACGTACCATGCCGTGACATGGATCAAAGACCACGTAGTTCAGAGGGTCTTCATCGACGAATCGATGTGAAGGTGGACCTTGGTCTAATGGGTGGTGGGCTTGAACCTCTTGAAGGCTTCCTACGTACCATGCCTTGACATGGATCAAAGACCTCATAGTTCAATTGATGGAATTCGTCAGCGAACCGACATGAAGGTGGACCTTGATCCAATGAGGGATGAGCTTGAACCTCATGGAGGCTTCCTACGTACCATGCCTTGACATGGCTCAAAGACCTCGTAGTTCAAAGGGTTTCATAGGTGAACCGACGTGAAAGTAGACCCAAGGGTCCACTAGTGGTGGGCTTGAACCTCGTGAAGGCTTCCTACGTACCATTCCTTGACATGGATCAAAGACCTCGTAGTTCTGGTTGGTCACAACAGCTTGCCGTCGGACTGGAATACAGTTTAATGTCATGCTGGATGAGAGTGAACCCTAACATAAATAAACGACGGGTGGTGGTCTTGAACCTCGTGGAGGATTCCTACGAACCATGCTTTGACATGGATCAAAGTCCCCATAGTTCGGAAGGGCTTCGTCGGTGAACCGATGTGAAGGTGAACTCGAGGGTCCACTTGGGTTGGGCGTGAACCTCGTGAAGGCTTCTTACGTACCATGCCTGGACATGGATCAAAGTCCTCATAGTTCGGATGGTGGGCGTCGGCGAACCGATGTGAAGAAGGAGGGACCTTGGTCCAAAGGGGGATGGGCTTGAACCTCAGAGAGGCTTCCTACGTACCATGCCTTGAAATGGATCAAAGTCCTCGCAGTTAGGGTGGTGAAAACGGCTTGTCATCGGACTGGAATGCAGTTTAACATCATGCTGGATGAAGGTAGAACTCGACGTGAATTGGATGAAGGGTGGGCTTGAACCTCGTGGAGGCTTCCTATGTGCCATGCCTTTACATGGATCAAAGACCTCGTAGTTCAAATGGGTGTGCAGTTTAATGTCATGCGGGTCAAGGGCATAGAGTTTAACGTCATGCTGGATGAGGGAATGCAGTTTAACATCATGTTGGACGAGTTATTTTCATGGCCAATGCCAACTCTAAGCCCACCTGAGTCATGCTCGGTGTGAGAAATAGGAGACAGCAAGGACCTGACGATCACGCCGTGAAGGGTTCGTCCGTGAGAAGCGAAGAGGGGCTTACGTGTTAGGCAGCCCATTAGTGATGGGACATACTCCAGGATGGAGGCCTGAAGTGCAGTAAAGCGCCGTGAAAGAGGGATTTGGGACCAATGATGGGAGGTTCCTCGTTCCCTATCAGGCCCTCCACTAACCTTAGTAGTTGGGATGTTCGGAGATCTAGGGGTGCGACCATCCATTGTGAAATAGGGTCGCCCTTCTCCTGAGAACATACGCCGCTCCAATAAGGGGGATATCGTCTCTTGTGGAGGGGTGATTCCACTCCTGTGGAGATGAGTGGCATCAAAAATGTTCGAGCTGGGGGGACCGTTCGTGCGAGGCATGAGGTCGGGTCACAGTTTAACGTCATGTGTTGAGGACGTAGTGCTTGGCAGTTTAACATCCTAAATCTTGGACGAGGCGGGTTCACTCCACACCCCTAGGACTTACATAACTGGTACCCTTTTCTCCCTGAGGGACGGATGGTACCAGTAAGGTCGTGGTCAAGGTGGGTTGTAGGGAGAACCATCGAGGGGTCCACGTTAGCGTGGCTGTGCAAAGAAGCAATAGTCGTTAGCGTGCCAATGAGAAGAAGCATTAGGCGAAGCTACGCTATGAGTAGTATTTACTGTGGGACTTTGAAATCACATCGTGCATACCTGGAGGGTCGCACGGGAAGCGGAGTTTCCAAGAAAAGGAGTGTGCTTCGCGAAGCGGAGTGCCTTGTCCTTACCATGGGGCATATGTGTGAGTGGAGGGTGCTTCGCGAAGTTGAACAGTATTCACGGAGCACTACCTCGTGAATAAGAGGTGCCTCGTGAAGCAAGGTGCTGCGAAGAAGTGTGATTTGGGATGTGTAGAGATCCTGCCTTAGCATAGGGATCACTCGTATAGGTTCAGTGTTTCACGAAGTATAAACGCTCCGCTGATGCTCGGGTTCCCTTGGGAATCCCCCTCCTTCGCGAATGCCCTTGAGCTTCGCGAAGGGCATCCCTCTCGGAAGAGGGGCTCAAAACGAGACAAAGAGAAGGCGTCACACGAAGTAGATGTACCTCGCGGATCTCATGATTCCATGGGGCAAAGGGTGCTTCGCGATTCGAAAGAGGAGAAGCTGAAAGGTCGTATTGTCCGTCCCCGGGACTCAGGGGGAGCCCAGTATTTATAGGCAAGGGGAGCCGCGAAGCAGAACTCCCGCGCCGCCTCAGGTTATTCGCGGCGTGCTCACAAACGTCAAATTCGTTCGCGGAGAGGTACCGCCTTCGGATCTTCGCGGCGGACTCGCGAACGAAAAATTCATTCGCGGAGAGGTACCGCCTCTGTAGCTTCGCGGCGGGCTCGTGGACGTCAAATTCGTTCGCGGAGAGATACCACCTCCGAAGCTTCGCGTCGGGCTTGTGAACGTCAAATTCCTTCGTGGAGAGGTACCGCCTCCGGAGCTTCACGGAAGGCTCGTGAACGTCAAATTCATTCGCGGAGAGGTATCGCCTCTGGAGCATCACAACTGACTTGAGAACGTCAAATTCGTTCGCGGAGAGGTACTGCCTCTGGAGCTATGTGGGACCGCGACGCTCGGGTGCTTCGCGTCGGTACTTCGCGAGGCAGCTTGCAGGACATCTTTTTCATCCCTTCCATTCGTGCAATATTTTGGCGCCAAAAAATTCCCCCCCTCAGACTTGGAGCCAAGGAGGGTGAAGGGTCGAAGTCTGAGGGAAATTTGCCAAAATTGTCGGCGGTTCGCGATGCGACTTCACAAAGGGGGCCCGCGGTGCTGATCGGGGCCACGGATCCGGATGCACCGCGATGCTTCGTGCGGGAGGGGTGCGCCGCGCTGCTCCGGGGTCACTGCCTATAAATATGGGGTCAACCACTTTTGTCTTCACGTGATTTTCTTGTTTTTGTGCTCTCGATATCGTGAAGCTCCGCATACTCCGCGCCTTCTCTCCGATAATCGAGCTTCACGGCGAACCGCGAGTCTCTGACTCCGCGACCGCGCCAAGCGAACTCTTGATTTCCAGCCTAGGCCAGACTCTGCGGCATGGTCTCACGACCAACCTTCATGAGCCGTCTTCACGATCCAGCTTTGCGATCCATTCTGGAAAAAATTCTTTTCTGAGTGCCGGAACCGAAATGGCCCATCGAGAAGCTGTATTGGGGGTGCTTGCAGATGCCACCCGTCGGGATGAGATGGACAACTGCCCAGGCCTTGGGGAGATGGTCCGAAGCCACTCGGACCATGTTTCTTTGACAGATCTGCTATCAAAGGGTCAAAAGAATTATCCATAGTGTAAGAAGCTGTCATTCTACGGCTTCGGGTTGAGGGATGACGTCTTCATCCCTGAGGCGGTTAGGGATGAACCAGTTTGCTGGTTTAGGAACACGCCATGTCAGCACCAATGGTTCAGGGCGGTCGATGGTCATGCGTAGGAGGACATCACACCCGTTACCACCGACTGTCTCTACAACCACGTGAACAATATTTACGGGAAGCCACTGCAACCAGAGACGTACCCTCCTCTCTAACGTACCATGCTGAAGGTTGCTTTGCAGGACTCGAAGAAAGGATGGTCCGATGAGTGGGACCTACGCCAAGGAGGAAACATTACTGATGACTGGGCCTGGGCCTATTGGGTAGGGGCCTCATGCGAGGATTTTGGGGTCGATCTGAGGATAGTGGGGTTATATGAGGTGGCATGGGCCTCCCAATTCCACATTTACCAACCGAAACAACTGATGTCGGAATTACTGAGCAAATGGTCGTCTAGGACCAATACCTTTCACCTACATCATGGGGAGGTGGGCATCAGCCTGTGGGATGTCCCCCAGATTTCTGTGGTTCCGATCTTGGGGGCCATGTATGATGAGTTCCTCCCCGTCGTGAGCACGTGGGAGGATACAGAGAAAATGCCACGACTGGTGTCAGTGCTAATGGAATTCATCCCTGGAGAGAATGAGGAGGCAGTGCGGGATGTACATTTTAAGAAATGGTTCAAATGCTTCCTGAATTTCCCAGAGAATATATATTTCTTTCCGAGTCCTCGAACTTGTCCGAGGGCGGCCCAACGGGGTAAGGAGCACTTGTATTGGAGGGTCTTGGAGGACAACCAATGTAAGATTGGGGTTTCATTTCCAGCACTGAACAACAACCGATAGTCATGCTGGCGGCGTTCATCACGGCTCTCATCTGCAGTTGGACTCTACCGGTGAGGGATAAAAGAATGGGGGTGCAGCCCAGCTCATTTATTATGGCGTCCATGATGGCCATGGGGCAGCGGCTAAATCTGGGGATTCCAATGCTCGCCAAACTGTACAGAATGTTGCGGCACATTAGCGACGTCAAGAAGCCGCCAAGGATATATGGGCCCTTCCACCTCCTGTATGGGTGGATTGTGGCGCACATCAGGGGGATATATGAGTATCCAAACCCTATTTCACCGCCGGGATCAAACATCCGCCCCTCGATCCTGAATGCGATCCGGAGCTTCCCATTCAAACTAACCGTGCCGATGGTGCTGAATCGGGTGTGGAGGGCAGATGAGTTTAATTTCCACCCCTTCCCATTGTCGACGGGGATACTTACTGACGACGGGCGGGGAACGGAAGAACATCGGGCTTACCTCTTGGACTTTTGAGGTGGATTTTTGGTTGAACGAGTAGATTGTGAGACACTCTGTGAACTGTACACCCTGCATCGGTTTGCGAGACAATTCCGATGCCTCAAATATCTGACCCCACAGTACTAATGGGAGGTGCGTCACAAGGACCACCCGTGTGTGATGAGGCAGTTGTGGCTCATGTTCACATGGGAAGATGGGAAGATGTGAGTTGCATTACCTCCATCCACTGCCACTTTCGGATTGGTGAGGGTGTATGCCATTAGTTGGGAGGCTTCTTTCCCAGGGGAGATGCTGAAGCAGCCAACTATTCGTGTTGGTGACGGTGGGCCTCCTCTTTCTCGAGGTCTGTGTCGGATGGCAGCTAGGGCCCCTCGCGGTGGCGGGACTGCCACGGCGGCGAGACCCACACTGGCCGAGGGTGTGGCAGCAGTGGTGGATCCGGTGATTCTGGAAGATCAGGGCCATCCGGAGGGGCGACCACCGAGGGGATTTGGTAGGCCATCCACTTAGGTTCCGGGGAAGTGGCTGCGTCATATCGACATGGCAGAGGATGTCATCTTCCCAGAAGCCTAGGACATTTTGTATGTCAACTGGCAATTCCTTAGCCCTCCCGAGATATGGGCCCATGTGAATCACCTCGGGATGGAATTACCGGTCATAGGCCCAGTCCGGGATGGTTTTATGGCATCTCTAGTGGAGGGAGAGAAATACTTGGACAAGCTGGAGGATTACGTTCACTCCAGTGGTGACCCTCGCCCAATGACAGACCGGGTGAGGGTACTTCTGAATCGAACGGTCCCCCCATAGTTGTCAGCCACCGATCTGAGGGAGCGCTTCCCCCTGCTAGAAGAGGCAGAGGACTCCTCTCGAGAGGACGAGGCTGGAGGAGGGAGCCTATTGCAGGAGGGCGAGGTCGGAGATCACGGCTCGGATTCCAACAATTTCACGGAGGCTCTCGAGGTAGCATTATGAACTTCTTTCCTTATGGTCCGTTCTTGGGTCATTATGGAATTATCACAGATGTTTAATCCATAGAAGAGGAACTTGTTCGCAGGCCTCATTCTCGCCCCTCGGTGGGTGATGATGCAGGACCTTCAGAACCAGCGCCTATGGCTGCATCGAGTTCTGCATCTGGTGGGACAAGAGCACCCGAGGTGGCTCCTCCGGAATCTCCAAACCTTCCAACAGTATACGGAGGGCCTCGCCTAGTGGTCCCGTCAGAACAGGCTCAACAGTAACACCAAGAGGTCGATCTCCGTAAGTTTCCTCTACCGGTTTCCTTGTCGTCCTATGTAGACTATGCCAACTAACATTTATGTCCCTCTCTGTCGTACAGTTCTTCGACTGGTGTTTGCTGCTACGGAAAGACTATTCGGGATGTCTAGTGGCATCCCTCCTAGGGGAATTCCGGTGATGGTGGTGATAGTCCCCCATCTCCCCAAGATGCAACACACATCATCACCGGTGGGACCACCAGTAGGGTCGTGCCTGAGGTCATTGAGGTGGACTTCGATGAAGAAGATCGGTCGGCCGGTCCTACTCCTGTCACGCCTACTTTGGCGCCAGATGTCATGCCAGATTCAATTCCAGATGCAGATCCCGCTGAGGACTTCTTGCAGGTGTATCCTGTGTACGAGCCTACCAATCGCGCAGACTGGCATGAAACGGCCTCCGACGAGGATGACAGCAGCATAGTCCGCTGCCGGTCATGGAAGCTAATCATGTGCTTCATCAAGGACACCCCCAAGCGCTATGGCTGGTCAAAATGGACATACTCCACTCGCGTTTGCACGAACTGTGCGCTGGGGGAGTGGATTCCCAACGTCCTCACGCGCTAATCCGAGATATTATGGCTGAGAAGATCCGGGAGCATGATCGTGGACTCAGCATGGGCTGGTAGCGGAGGAAGGCCACAAACATCACGAAGCTCCGGGAGGCTGAAAGCGAGGTCCAATAGCTGCAGACCCGGGCGGATGAGCACGCAGCCTCTCTTAATGCGCAATCTGAGCTGATCTTCCGGTTGAAGGCCCAGCTGGCAGAGGCAGAGGAGCTTATGAGCCCGTCTTCTGAAAAGATGGTTGTCATTCAGGCTAAGGTATAGAGGGAAGGAGCCAAGGCCGACGAACTGCGCCCCGCCGCTGTTGAGGAGGATCGGGAGTTTAGTCAGCAGCAGCAAGCCTTGGATGCCACAAGCCAACGGGTGGCAGAGCTGCAACTCTCTTTTGACAGGGTCAACCCATCCATAGGGGGAGTCGGCCCCTGGGTATTGCAACAAACCAAAAACCTTTTATTGTTACTTTTGTGCTTCAATTTCTTATTTCTTTGTTTTGAATTCAGTAGCGCGCACGATTTCTACTTTTTTAATCGCCTCGTTACATCCCTACAATGTTTGCAGGATGTTCGGTGATAATTACCCAATCCGACGTGGGTCGAGCCTGATGTGAGAAACAGGAGATAGTTACATTCTCGTCCCACCTATCATAGGAGTGGAGACCATGATCCAGGCATCCGGGATTTGGATTACCAGTCCGGATTTCTGAAAGATGGGAGAGGCCTGACCGGAGAAGGAACTTTTCAGAACAGAAAAATTACCTCTTCTTCAATGTGCCATCATGTATGAATGGTGCAACACCAGGGGCACTGGAATTAGTCCGAACAGACGGAAATGGGAAGCGTGAATTACGATGCCCAAGATTCGGAGCGCTGTGGGGCTGGCGTGACAATAAGGGGCAACCGTTAACCATGCAGGAGAAGAGGTATCCTTATTGCGTTAGCCTGAAATGGGGACAAATATGAGGGTCAACCGCTGACCATGTTTGAAACACGAGACCATGTCACAAATATTTTCGGTCAATCATTCGGGACATTGACGCAGGACAGTTGGTGGACCATAGGCAAACATCCATACTGTTAGGGGGTCCTTCCAAACATGACCAGTCTTCTAGAACATTGGCCCAGGATGGTAGGTGAGCCGATGCGGCATGAGACCAGGCCGTTAGGGGGTCCCGTCAGACATGAAAGGGGACGAGGTTCCGAATAAGGGGCCCGCAAAGCGTGGAATATGGAGTGTTGGTTTGTCCGAACAGAATCCAACACTTAGGTAGTTACACCACCGTGGTGGGATTACGCCAGATGGGCACATTGGCTTGGTCATGGATCCTTCCATCTTTGGGATAGGGCCTCTCTAGCGAGGGGACCAACCAGGGGACTGGAATGGGGAAGGATGGGATTAATGATTTCTATGGGCTGGACCCTAGAAAAAAATACCAGGGTGTCTCTATGTATCCCATGAGGATGGGAATCAATCCATACGTAGTTCTGGAAGCATATTTCAACATCATGCGGGACGATGAGAAGCCTGGTCGTGTTGGTACACATCCCGCCAAAACTAATAAGACCACATGAGTCATGCTCTGTGTGGGAAACAAGAAGTAGTGGTGGGACATTCCTGACACAGAAAAGGGGCAGGTTAGGGAAAAGGGATGCTCGGTGAATACCATCCCAATTACACTAACACGATCATGTAGTGCACCCAGATGCACGAAGAGAAAGAGCTGAGTATGATGGAATTCCACTTGAACATGAGAAAGTGGAAACATGTGAATCATGGCGCTCGAGATTCAGATCACGATGATGGCGGTGTGATGATAGAGGATAACTGTTGACCATGACGGAAACCCAACATCCATATCGTGTTAGCCTAGAATTGGGACAGACAAATGAGGATAGACCGTTGACCATGTTCGAAACACGAGAAGATGTCACAAATGTTGTCAGAGATCCGTAGGGACGTTGGCCCGAAATGATTGGAGGGCCCTTAGGTCCAGCATTCATGGAGCTCCCTTAAGCCTAGTATCCACGTCGTCCGAGGGTCCTTTTGGATGTGGAAGAGGATGAGGATCCAAATAGAGATCTCACGAAGCTTGGTCATGGCACGAAGGGAATGTCCCCATGAAAATTCCACACTTCGAGCTTTGTCAAAACACATCTGAGTACGATAATGAGACGTATTAGATAGAGGGAGGAAACTTAAAAGGAACATAGTGGAGTAACTCAAACACCTGGCATGAATTGGAATTGGGGGTGTGTGCGGTGCTGTGAACAACCCGACGCGAATGAGGATACAATCCCATATCACACCGCACGACCTCCTTGGGAGAGGTTTCTTGGTCAAGGGACCAAAAGAGAAAGTTAGGCTGGGCCTGTGAGGAAGTGCCCGGGCACTCCTACGTATCTCATAAGGATGAGAATCAAGCCTCACATAGTTCTTGATGGATCTTAGAAACTAAATGGGTAAAGGGAGGAGGGGACACATGGCAACAAAACCTGACGTGAATGAGGACCTAAGCCCTACTTACCATGCATTCTTTGGGGAAATGCTCGAGTCGAGGGACCGAACACAAAGGTTATGCTGGGCCCGCGGGGAAGTTCCCGGGCGCTCATACGTATCTCATGAGGATGAGAATCAAGCCATACGTAGTTCTGAAAGGTGACATTGTAAGATACCAGTGCTTGGGGAAAAGGGGAGTACGGGCGTGGCCCTTGTACTAAAAGAAGCGGAATTTGATAAATCAATTTTGTCCTTTAAGGTGAGTGGTTTTGTTATTTTTTTATGAAGCGACAGGCCTAGAGTAGAAGGTCGTGGTGTCACCACAAGAATCAAGCCATGATAGGTGTTGAAAAATAGCATGGCACGTGACCAATACCCAACGTGATGTCCTCTATAACGGGGTAATCACAATGCAGTGCCGTTTTTCATCATGCGGCCAGGACGATAATGTCACAGTTTAGGGTCGTGTGACAGGACCAAGCGTGCATTTTATCGTCATGCAGCACAGACGTAGCAGAGGCGATGCTAGGCGGGGAATGTACGCAGTCTTATAAAACACAATTGATGGAGATATAATCCCACATCACATTGTACACCACTCGGAGTGGGAGACCATAGGCTGAGGGGCCTATATAGAGGTAAGAGGTGAAACAGGGGGGACAGACTAGCTCCCTAAATGGGCTGGACCCGATGAAAAGGCGTCCGGGTGGTCCTACGTATCCCATGAGGATGGGAATCAAGATGAATGTAGTTCTAGATGGATCTTAGTTTATGGTCTTAGAGCTCGGACCATGAATGGTAACAACTCCCCAAGTTAACGCAGACACCAACCTAATCCCTAAGCCCACGTGAGTTAAACTCGGTGTGTGAAACAGGGGGGGTATCCTTTTCGCAATACTTGGGGTGCCCATCAAAGGGGAGTTGGTAGAGAGCCCCGAAGGACACCTTTGACGCGGATTGTTTCCCCAATGCGCAGACGTGCATAGGGGAAAAGTACCAAGAGTTCTGAGACTCTACTTGGACACGATGAAGTGATGAAGGGTATGAATTGTGTACCCAACATTTTGGGCTTAATGGGTTGGCGTGGCGATAGAGGAAAACTGTTAACCGTGGCGGAAAAAACAGTCTCTATATCGCGTTAGCCTGAGGTGGGAACAACAAACGATCATCGACCGCGGACCATATTCGCAAAGCGGGATTTTATCAATTTGTTGTCCAAAACCTTCGGGGGCGTTGGCCCATAACGGTAGGAGAGCCCCTGGGCGTAGTATCCAAGCTGTTATTGGGGGTCCCTACGGGTGTGAAAGATGACAGAAGCCCTGATGAAGGGATACAAAAAGCCTGGAAAGCGGGTGCGGACGTGTCCGAGAAATGTTTGGCATTCCAGGTAATAGACTAGAGTCCCCTTGGGCACATTGGTGAACCGTCGAAAAGGGGTCGACAAAACAGCTCAGGAGGGAGAGGTACATGGCGTGGTCATTATGAGACCGACGTGAATGAGGACATAATCCCCCACCACACCATATAATCCTCTCATGGGGGAAGGGTAGACCAAGGGGCCAAGGTGGGACGAAGATTCATGAGAGATGGGGCTGGACCCGAATCCTAGACATTCAGGTGGTCCTATGTATCCCATGAGGATGGGAATCAAGCCACACGTAGTTCTCTAGATGTATTTTAACATCATAGGGGACGAGGGGGGAGTAATATACCCCCAAACAAGGGAGGTGCACAGTACGACGAATAAACCGACGTGAATGAGAAAATAATCTCACGCCACACCATACACTCCTATAAGAGAGGTCCTGGGCCGGGGTCCAAAAAGGCCAAGGGGCCTGATGGTTAGGCATTGGTCAGGAAGGCCTGACCTGCTTGCAGTTTAATGACTTACAGTGAGGACGAGGGACGGGGACCTGAGGAGGCCAAGGGGCCCGAGGCTGGGCCTCGTAAGGGAAGGAATACGACATGGTACATGATCCTGACGTGAATGAGGACATAGTTCCACACCACACCGTACACCTCGGGTAAGAGGTTGGGCGGAGGGGCCCGAGAAGGCCAAGGGGCTTAAGGTCAAGCATCAATCAGGAAGGCCTGACTGGTTTGTAGTTTAACGTCTTACATGAGGACAGGGAAAGAGATAACTATATCTAATCCGAGGGTGTGTAAGGCATGGAAAGTAACCTAACGTGAATGAGGACGTAATCCTACACCATGCTGTAAATTCCTTATAGGGGAATCGGGGCCATGGGCCTGACCGCTAGCACCACCCGGAGGGAAGTTTGTCACTTCGGGATGGGGTAGAACGAATCATTGCACTCAATGTTTGGGACATCTCAGGGTGGACCCGAAGATCCAGGACACTGTTGACCATGTTCGAAACACATCGTTCCAATGGTGACCTGATATGGGAGCAACAAATGAGTGTCGACCATTGACCAAATTCACAACGCGGAACATGTATCGGATTGTTGCTTGAAAACCCTCGGGGGGGTTGGCCTGTATTGGTAGGAGAGCACTTGGGCGTAGAATCCAGGCCATTCTTGGGGTTCCCTCCAGGTGTGGAAAAAATGATGGAATGCCAGTCAAGGAGTGGGTGAAGCATAACTGTATCCATCCAAGAAAGAGGCAAACATCTCTAGGGCGATGTGCAGCCGGGTCGAGGCTTGGTCGATGTGAGTTGGGGAAAAAGTGTGCACCCTGCCATATATCTTGCCCCAGGGGAAGATTTTGGCTTTTGGGCTAGGCCAACGGACAAAATGCCAGGGCGTTCCTACATATCCCATTAGGATGGGAATCAATCCATACGTGGTTATGAAAGTCCATGCAGTTTAGCGTCATGCGGTGAGGACGTGGGAGGATAGAAGAACGGGAGTGGGCACATGGTGCAACCCTTACAATCCTTGTTTTAGCAAGATTTTATGAGCGGGGCTAAGAAAGCCTACTCCTCGCTACAGAAGGATCCTCCAAGGAAACTATTCCCAGGGGGGATAGTGGAAGAGAAAAGCTTGGGGATGGGCTCAAGACGAGGCATCCAAGCATTCCTACGTATCCCATTAAGATGGGAATCGAGCCACACGTAGTTCTTGAGGCGTGTTTTAGTGTTGTTCTGGATGAGAAATGTGTCTCAACTCGGTATATGTACGGTATGGAGGGTAACCCGACGTGGATGAGGATGTAATCCCCCACCACACCGTACAGTCCCCTTAGAGAGCCAGAGTCGACGCAGGCCAAGGGGCTAGAGGCTGAGCCTCGATCAGGAAGGCCTGACTGGCTTGCAGTTTAACGTCTTACAATAAGGACGGGGTCGGGGGCCCGAGACGGCCAAGGGGTCTGAGGATGAGCCTCGGTCAGGAAGGCCTGACTGGCTTACAATTTAATGTCTTACAGTAAGTACGGGGGCTGGGGTCCCGAGGAGGCCAAGGGGCCTGAGGCTGAGCCTCGGTAAGGAAGGCCTGACTAGCTTGCAGTTTAATGTCTTTAAGTAAGGACGGGGGTTGGGGGCCCGAGGAAGCCAAGGGGCCTGAGGCTGAGCCTCAGTCAGGAAGGCCTGACTGGCTTGCAGTTTAACGTCTTACAGTAAGGATGGGGGGAGATCTTAGTTTAAGGTCATAGAGCTCGGACCATCTTTCAGTTTATCGTCTTGCAGGACGAAGATGCAGTTTAAGGTCGTGCATGACCCTTTTTCCATAGGAAAAGTATCGCTTGTGGAACTTGGCGTTGGTGGGATGGGTTATGCGCTCCCCATCCGTGGTCACCAAGGAGTATTCTCTATTGGGGTAAATCTTATGATGATATAAGGCCCTTCCCATTTGGGTTCTAACTTGGGCGGTTTCCTACCGGGGATCATTGGTGCTCGCAGGGCCAGTACTAGGTCGCCCTGTAGAAATGAATGGAGACGAACCTTCTTGTTGAAGGCCCTCACTATCTTATCTTGATGCTTTTCCAGATTGTGTAGGTCACGAATCCGGTTCATGTCCAGTGCTTCTAATTCATCTAGACTGATTTCGACTACCTCATCTGATGTCTGGTGATCATAGACTGCAGTGCGTAATGATGGCAGCAGGATCTCAATGGGTAGGACGACCTTAGCTCCATACACCAAGGAATATGGGGTCACCTGGGTAGAGTTGCGGGTCGTCGTCTGATAATCACAGAGGGCGTTTGGGAGCTTGTTCGGCCAACATTTCTTGTTTTGACCAACCGTCTTTTGTAGAATGTTAGAGAGGGTTTTTTTGAACGCCTTGATCTGTCCATTTGCATGCGCGTGGTAGCAGGAGGTATGGTTCAAACGGATGGCGTACTTGGCGTACAATTTCATCAGTTCAGCTGCTCAGAAGTTGGTGCTGTTATCGGTGAGGACGGCGTGAGGGACCCCAAACTGGTGGATAATATTGGAACTCACAAAGTCGGTGATGGAATGGGCCTTGACCTCATAGAGTGGAGCTGCCTCTGCCTACTTGGAGAAGAAATATGTAGCAGTCAAGATGAACCTACACTGGCGGGCTGTTGCCTGTGGATATGGTCCCACTACATCAAGTCCCCATACCGCAAATGGAAAAGAGTACTTGGTGGGGTGGAGGGGATCCGGCGGGCGATGCAGGAAGATGGCGTGAACTTGGCATGCGTGTCATCTCTTGGAATACCCAATACAATTGTGGATCATAGAGGGCCAGAAGTACCCCAACATCCGGATTTGATGGGACAACTTTGGCCCAGCTTGATGGGCACCACAGGAACCAGCGGGAACCTCTTGCATAACTTGAGGAATCTCTACTCCTTGAATGCAACGGAGGAGGACGCCATCGAAGCTCCGCTTATAAAGGACATGTTCAAGACTGGGGCCGCTCTGGAGGGTAAATTGCAGCACGCGGCATCGGCTTCGCTCACGCTCGGCCCGGTCGTCCGGGAGGCGACCATTTTAGAGATACTCGACAAAAGGTGCCCTCCAGTCGGGAGTGGCTTCAACCACTGTGTCTGACGAACCCGGGACCCCTGACATAGAGGGTCCAGTGGTGAGATGAATTACCCGAAGGCCATCATTGTCCTCTTGGGTGATGGGGGAAATGACTCTTCGGTGTGCCACATGTATGATCAAATCATCTTGCTCGGGTTCTGCGAGCGACGCGACTAAGCCATCCCAGGCATCTGCTTGACCGTTCTGTGACCATGGGACATGGGTAATCTCTGGTTGAGTAGAAAACTAGGGCATTAGGTGGAGGGTGTACTCCAGCAATGGTACAAGCTCCGACTTCCTGATGACGTAGTTGCCATTAACATGTTTGATTACCAGCTCAGAATCTCCTTTCACATGTCGATGTGTCACATTGATCTCAAGGGACAACTCGAGGCCGGTGATGAGAGCCCGGTACTTTGCCTCAATTTTCGTACAGCCTTCTGAAAATAGGAACGAGTATGGCAGGATGACTTGCACCGTGGTAATGAAGAAAATACCTAATCCCACTTTATTGAGCTTAGGATCATTGAGCCCCCTACCGGTTCGGCTCTGGGAGGCACCGTCGAAATGCATTTTCCAACACGGGACGACAAGATCGGCTGAGAGGATCATCTCATCAGGAAAATCTAGGTCTAGGGATTGATCTGTAGAGGTTGGATGGGCAGCTAAAAAGTCTTCCAACGCTTGTCCCTTAATGTCCTTCTGAGATTTAAACATGATATCAAACTGCGGGAGAATCACCGCCCACTGTGCTAGTCGTCCAGTCAGAATGGGGCGGTTCAGGATGTACTCCAGTGGGTCTACCCGGGAGACCAATTGCACCTCATGGTACTGTAGGTAATGTCACAACTTCTGTACGGTGAAGGCGAGCGGAAGGTAGCTATTTTCGATAGGGGAGTATCTGACCTCCGTATCGAGAAGCATGCGGTTGAGATAGTGGAGACTATTCTTGGTACCCTTGTTATTCTTCTGGGTAAGCAGTGCACCAAGGGATCTTTCCAGGGCGGTCACGTAAAGGACCAGCGGCTTTCCGGAGATTGGTGGCATCAAAACCAGAGGTTGGAGCAGAGACTGGTTGATTTCTTCGAAGGTGGTCCGACACTTTTCATCCCATTCATAGGTGGCACCCTTCTTTATGACCTGGGAAAAGGGCTTACACTTGCCGGCCATATTCACGATGAATCAACGTATATAGGCTAAGTGTCCTTGAAGGCCTCGAAGTTTCCGAATGTTTCTCGGGGGAGGCATTTGGATGACGGCCTTGATCTCCTCTGGGTCGATCTCAATGCCTCAGTATCTAACTACAAAGACCAGAAACTTCCCACAGGTGACCCCGAATGCACACTTCAGCGGGTTCATCTTCAGGTGACGAGAACGGAGGAAGCCGAACACCTTCTCAAGGTATTTGAGATGGTCCTGGTGCTGACATGATTTGACCACTAGTTCATCTACGTAGCATTCCACCAGCATCCCGAGAATCGGCTTGAATATGCGGTGCATGGCCCTCTGATAAGTGGAACCTGCATTTTTCAAGACGAATGGCATAACCTGGTATCAAAAGGTACCTTGGGGAGCCCTGAAGGCAATGGACTCCTTGTCCTCGGGGGCCATCCGGATCTGGTTATACCTGGATTACCCATCCATGAAATAGAGATCTTGGAACCCAGCCATGGCATCAATCAATAACTCTGTCACCGGGAGTGGGAATTCATCTTTTGGGCAGTGGCGATTAAGGTCGCAGAAGTCGAGGCAGACTCTGATCTGCCCATTCTTCTTCATGACTGGCACAATGTAGGAATGCCACATGGGGTACTGGACTTCCTTAACGAAGTTGGATTTGATATGCTTGTCAACTTCGGCCTCAACCATAGCACCATGAGAAGGGTTCATCTTCTTGGGAGGCTACTAAAACCCACGATGGTTTGCCGGGAGGCGCAGACGGTGAACGACTAACTAGGGATCTAGTCCTGGCTTCTCGTTGTAACTCCAGGCAAACACATCACAGTGTTGTTTGAGGAAGTCTATGTACTACTTCTGCTCCTTGGGGGACATTGCTGCAATGATCAATCTGGGTTTCGGATCTACCTCGTTACCAAGGTTCACCTGTACCAGTTCATCAACCATGGTAGAGATGCCTTCCTCAAAGGGGGGGGGAGCATCCTCCAGGTCTTCCTATCCACCCGTGGGCGTATTTCCCGCGACAGGAGATAATTCTGGGCTATCAATGCCTGAGGGGAAGCTGGTGCCAGCTTGGGTAGCAGTGGTCATCATATCAGGAGACTCACTCGCCATTGAGACCATAGCAATGAAGGCAGTCGACCCTATCCCATCTGGCCTTCGTCCGAAGGGGCCACGTTTGATGATATCAAAGCAGTGGTGACGTTTCGGCCTAAGTCGGTTGGCTCCAGCCTGGTTTAAGAGACACGTATGGCGTACTGCCTTTGTCATATGCTTGAAATTGCGGTACAATACAGGGGTAGGACGTTTCAGGATCACCTGATCCTGGTTGATGTAGGAGTATGAGGTGATTTTCTACCGTCGCTTGGACACGGGAACACGCTTTCCTTGTGTACCCAAAACAACAAAACATTGCCCCATGTTGGGGGTCGTGTCCTCCAATCGGTGGATCGGGAGGTTGTAGGCATCATCCATGATTGCCCAGGGATCACTTGTGACCAGGGCGGGTTCATCCTCACTTAGTAGGATTTGCTTATCCTCACTCTTGTACTAATTAGCATCCAGATAGCGGGCCTCACAAGAGGCCAAAGGAGACACATCTCCTTGGAGCATGCCTACTCGACCATTGAGTGATTATTTGAGGCACTGGTGATACGACTAAGGGACAGCTGCATGCAGATGGAGCCATGGCCTACCCATCAACGCGTTGTATGCGGTGTCCTGAGAGACGACCATGAACTCAGTGCGGGCAATTAAGCCACCGAACTGAGTCTTCAGGTAGATCTTGCCGACTGGGGTTTTTTCGGCCCTGTCGTACCCCTGGATTCTGAGGTCAGAGGGAGTTAAATCACCTTCAGACAGACCCAGCATTCACAATGACAAAGTCGGAATTAGGTTGATTCTGGGACCCGTGTCAACGAGGTAGCGATAGGATTCCACACCATTGAAGTGGCCAGTGATGTACTGTTGGTGAATATGCCCCTGTATAGGAGGGTCCTCATCTTCACCAGAGAACAAGATAACCGCCTGACATTCGGCGTTCCCAATTGTCTCGGCATGGAAGGCTTCTGCAGCTGCTACCTCCGTCTCAAACTAGAGGGGGCTCCTTAGGGCCTCGGAAAGGGCCTCGCGCATTCCAGATGATAGGATAAGGGCCTCAAGGATAGAAAGCCTTTCCAGAATACCATCCAGGTGCTTCAGGACATCATACTTTCATGCCAAACGCGAACCTCTACCTACAGGAGGTCGTTCGGCAGTTGGAGGCATAGCGGGTCCTGCTGGTTGAACCAGCGGTTGGCTAGTACTGGATACATCCTGCTGCCTACTAGTTGAAGCCTGTACAGTAGTCGTCGGACTAGGATCGGACAGTAGAGATTGGCCTATAGCCGGGAAAGAATGACTGTGATATGAATGAGGTATCAATCCATGATCTAGTAGCACAAACGGCGGTGGAGGTAGAGCTGAGGGCGTTAGATGGGGTTACGCGTGCTGAGCTCTGCGCTGGGCCTACTGTATGGTCACAGT
Source organism: Viscum album (assembly GCA_963277665.1). Classification (NCBI taxonomy): domain Eukaryota; kingdom Viridiplantae; phylum Streptophyta; class Magnoliopsida; order Santalales; family Viscaceae; genus Viscum; species Viscum album. The sequence goes on along the minus strand of OY728166.1, from coordinate 72,348,165 downwards.
AGCATGCACGAATTGGCTGAAAGTGCCCACTGACGTACCTCGACGACCAGCGTGGTTGTGGTTCTGCTGATGTTGACGCCGGCTGGAAACGTTGGGGAGGTTCGCCTGGCATTCCCCCTCATCGAAAGACATATTGGGCTTTACTAGCTCCATAGTGTTAACCGAAACGTACCCCTGGCTATCGCTCGATGAGTCATCCAACACCGGGTGGATTCTGGGAGGAATCCCTATTTCAGGGGGCATAAATTCACCGAGAGTGCGGGATGACGATGGCACCGGTGGAGCACGTTGCTTCTTCTTGCGTCGTCGCTGATTGCCCTTTTGGGAAGAGGTCGGCTGTGAAGACGATGCAGAGGTACCAGCTACTTCTTCTAAAGATTCTGGCTGCTTCAGGCATGCCCAGATGATACCATGGGCATGGACGACGGTTTTTCGAGCCATCCATTCGTCTTATTTCAGGGATTTGCGGCTGGGAACCTGCTACCACTCGCATTCGCTGTCGCTACCGATCTCTGACCCTGTAAAGACACCCGACACTTGTGTTGGTGTCGGGCCCAACCTGACTATGTTGTTGTTGACATGGTCTTGAAGCCAGTCTTTAAACACATAGCATTTCTTGACGTTGTGCCCTGGAATTCGATGATAAGGACGGTAGTTGTGGTGATCGGTGAGATTCGCCTCTGCTGGCCTTCTGCACTCTGGCAGGCGCACAATCCCTTGCTCTAGAGCACTTCGGAAGTAGCCATGGACCTGATTTTCGTTTAATGAATAAGTCTGGTGCCTTATTTCCCGATAGGGGGCCCTGGGGGCCTGACCCTGATGAGGTGCCGGAGGGGCCTGCCAAGGAGGCGGCGCCAGATTGTCTCCCCTAGGTGGAGGTGTCGCATTGCGCGGGGGGAACCGGTCGATTCTGAGGCGGTCGGTGCTGGGCAGGATCCTATGCTTGAGGTGCATGAACTCTGCGGGGTTGTGGGGATGGTGCCGCTGGCAGTAATTCCAGCTGCCTAGGGGCTTCTATTTGGGCCACCATAGTAGGTTTGGCTCTGGCGGTCCTCCTGGCTAGGATCATAGGGGGCAATAAACGTGCCTGACTAGCATGTTTCAGAGACTCCTCAAAGAGCTGATCCTTATCAGAGAAATCTGTGAACCCTACAGGGTAGTTCTGGGTAATCAGGGAGGGTACCAGCTCCGTTTTGACGTTCCCCACGCACAAAATCAGTAATTTCTCCTGAGTCAGTGGCATATCGAGGGAATACGTAAGTCCCTTCCACTGGGCGATGAAATTTGTGACTCACTTATCAGGCCTTTGCTTGCACTTGAAGAGGTCGGAAATGTTGGTCTTCCACATGGTGGAGCTAAACTGGTATAGGAACTGCCGGGGGAGATCCTCCCAACCGGTCACCGATCCGATAGGGAGCTGGTTGTACCAGACTAATGTGGGACCTTCCAATGTCTATACGAAACATCGGAGCTTGGAGGTTTCTTGCTAGGCTGGGGTCCCCAGCATGGGGCCACACCTGGAAGAAAAATGAGCCAAGTGCTGCGGCGGGTCCCCTGTCTCGTTGAAGGGTGAGAAAGTGGCGTTCCCAAAACCCGGGGGTGCGGGCATATCATCCACCCATGCGAGATACGACTTTCCATCCGGTGGGACCGCCACCTGCCGCGTTTCCAACGCTTCGAGGCGGGCTGTGAGTGCCGCTATAAGATCATCTGGGTGGGGGTCCCTGTCTTGACGGGGATACCTAATCACAAGTGCATTTCCAGGTTCTTCAACACGGTAGATGGATTCGGCAGCTCGTGGATCGACTGGCGGAACGACCTGTGGGGCGACTGGGGGAACCCGAACTGGATTCTTCAGATTGCCCTGTCCTTCGAGGGGGGGGGGGGGGGGGTTAGCGAGACGTATCGTTCCCTCTTGCCGTAAGTTCCATCTTCTGCCCTGTCTGTGGAAGTAGAATGATTAGGGTTTCCCGGAGGCATCTCACCGGGGGAAATTGTTCCTGCCCATGCTGCCCCGGCCTGGGATTACCATAGTCAGGTCGCCGCTCTGCAGCGCGCTCAGCCAAGAGTTCGTCTACCAGCCTCTTCTGCTCAGCAAGCTGCTGGTGTAACGTGGCCTTATCGGGATCTTCATCCATTTTCTGCACAGAGGCAGACGAGTCGGAGTGCTTGACAATTTCGACGTTCTCCTTACCCTTGAAGGTATTTCGACCGAGTACCAGTGAATCGGTGGGTACAAGGAGGCCTAGCAGGTTCCTCTGCTGACGGGTAACCCTCCTGGATGGGTCCAGCAGTGGCGGTACGCCCTCAGGGGGTAAGTCTCCATCAAGAAATTCAAGCTCGTCTTCCTTGTCCACAACTTGAGCCATGTGGACTGCGACCCCTCTCGAGGGCATGTACTCAATGTCGCATAACGAATCAGGCTGTCGTCGTATGGGGTTGAAGAGGAGAGCGGCATAGCGTCCCCAACAATGGACTTTCACATGGGGGTAGCTTCCTTGAAGACTATGCGGAGTAATTTGAAACTCTGAACACATTTTCGTTGAAGGGCTCTCTGACGGCCTCGTGAGTCAGGGTGTTGGGCCACAAGGAGTGGGGCCAAATCGATCAGGCGGCATTGCTCGCTGATTTATTCAAAGTGCTCTTGACTTCTGGGGTACACCACCAGCTCATAACGAAGGCGGAAGTGTGTCGCCCATAGGGTTCGACAAAAGCACCCCACTTCATCAGGGGTAAGGGACTCTGGTGCCCGAAAGTTCTGCGCTGCCGTCATCCAGAACTTCTTTGTGAAGTAATCCACTGCGAGAATTCTCGAGAAGCTCCTGGGTTTGAACTCGGGGTCTGGCCCTATATTTACCCACTCGTCAACCGGGGGCGGCTGAGGGACCAGTATCGGTACCGAGGCAGACCTCTGGGATAGTAAACTCGGCGGCGAAGATTATGATGAACGAGCAGACTGGCCGCCGAATTCCGGGCCATCCTCTAAAGAGTGAGGTGACCTAGCCACGATGCCATGATACGATGGGATGATAGCCACATATTCTGGCATAGGAGTTGCGGATTCCAGCGATAGGTCATGTCGTTGCTCTACCGTTGTTGGTCCCCTAAATAGCTCTACGTGATCTCTGGTAGAGGTAAAGGGCGCTTCTGGTGATAATGGTGGTGATTGCACGGTCGAGACCTGCAGAATTTCCATGATTTTTTCCTCCTGGATGTACCTGCCGAGAGAGATGGGAATCCGGTGGACCTCACATTCCGGGATAATGAGGCTAACGCGCCTGGTTCCGACCCCAATCCTTGATACGGAGGAGTGGGGAGAATGTTCCATCGCTGAGTCGCATTCCGTTTCAGAATCCGAGAAACGAGCCGGTTTGATCTCAACCCGGGCCTTCCCAGGACTCTTATTGTGGTGGCGACGACCCGCTCTCTTGCCCCGAGGTGGCTCTTTGGGACAGGGTTGATCCTTAATAGGTAGTCTTGGGGTGGCGATGGTGTCGTGGTGGAGAGGGCCCCCACTCGAGGTGGCCGGGGTGAAAAGGGCACCATGGAAAATGTCGAACGGTACATTGGGAGGACCTCCATGAACGGTGCGGACGGAGCTAGGATTACCTTCACTCCCTAAGTTGCCGGGGTGAGGAACTTCGCCGGTTTCAGAGAGGACGTTGGGAGGGCCCCCACGTTGGAGATCAACCGGATGGACAATGCCTTCAGATCGGTGGTCAGGGGAAGGAGGATGGACTCCATACCCTGTATAGTGGGCGCGAGAAAGGTTCCCGCACCGAGCGTCACTGCCGCGGGGTAGGTCTTCCTTTGGGATGGGGGTAGCACGAGGCATACCTCCATGACGATCTTCAGAGCGGGGATGGCCCACGTTCTGTGGAGTAGTGGTATGGGGAGGGCCTCCGGACGGGGTGACATCACCGAGGGTTAGTTAGCGGCGATCACCACTCAGGCCTGAAACCCGGAGAGTCAACCCAGCCTGCCTGTGGGGCGGTTGGTGTCTCGATCCTGGTTGGGTGAAGGAGTTCCCCTGCTCAGTGTATGCAGGGATTCCATGATGCAGGTCGGCGGTGGCTCGGGCCACTGTAGCTGTTGACATAGATGCATCTGGGAGAGCATCCTCAGCCCAATCCAGGCACTGATGTCGGGTCAGACGAGCTGGCGTAGGTGGTGTAGGGGCATGGCCGGCCTGCTCTTCCTGCGGAGTCGGAAGGTGGTGTTGACTGGACCGAATGGGATCCCCTACCAGCATCCCATGGGTCGGGACCCTGACCAGGCTGAGCCGGACCTCACCTGCCTCATCAGCGTAAGGAGAGGAGTCGTCGAGGAGTTCTGTGGACAGGCTCCCGAAACGATTGAACGTTGGGGTGGAGAGCAAAGGCTCCCTGCGCGCCCTGTTAGGGCGGCATTGACGGTGGGGCCTGGATGCCTCCAGGTCCAGGTGGGCCATATCCCTAGTTGGGATGACCCCTTCCTCCTCATACCTGCGTACAAGGTTGTTGATCACCCTTCGCTGGATGATCTCTGATGGGGAGAGAAGACGTGGGCTCCCCATATTCCGCGATGTAGCGGCCGTCGTGGCGGTAGCGGAGCCATGCGAGGTGGCAGTGCTAGTGTTGCCCCTGCCCCTACATAGGCGAGCGGGTGGTGATCGTGTCTCTGTAATAGCAACCTGGTTCCTGAGAAACGAAGGGATCAACTCATCAGCACTACAAGGAAATGGATTGACAACCAGTGCCCCAGCGTCCTTCCATTCTCCACGTCTTTAAGAAGGATCCACGCCAACACGTTGCAGAACGGAGTGCCCCACGTTATACTACCCTGACCTCCGGTGAGTTTCATGACAGGCCCGCTATTTTCTTGGCGGGACCAGGTGCTAGATATCTAGATCTAGTGACATGTCAATCTACTGGTGTCTCGAATGCTACTAATCTCCACATTGAGGAGAATAATTTCACGCTGGGTTCACCATTTCTGTTTCCGATGCTTTCGTCGGGGGGCGCGCATCCATCCGTCCTTGGAGGAGGACGCACTGCACTGTTGCCCTGCATTCCCGCTTTAAAAAGGTGGGCGGAATTTGCTTCTTATTCAAGGACATCTGATCCTTGATCGAAACGGGATGATGGGATGTCAGTTCTTCCTTCTGTGGATTCCTCCTCAAAACTCATCACCTAGTCTGGGTCTCCCTCATAGATTTAATACATTGTTCATGAAACTCTTCCCAGTGCCATGTTTCCATGGACGTTGGTTAATTACACTGCTTCTGTCGGGACATTCCAAAGGGTCCGATCAGGGCAACAACTTTTAGTCAGGGGAGTAGTCACGTTGAGGCATCAGTAGCGTGTCTGGATGCTGGGGAACCAGCATGTATGTCCATTATCCCTGGTCATAGGGCTTCTTGAGGGCGTGGAAGCCCGAGGCATCCCACATCGAGCGCGGGGAATTATATGCCATAGACACATATCTGAGGTTTTCCTCAGCTTCCAATGATTAACACAGGGTTTCTCGCAAGTTTAATTTCCAGAGGATATGGATCATCCCGATCAGAGCATTAGCTAGAATGGATCGGATTGAGGGATTTCCTTTGAAGGGGAACCGTTACCGGGACTAGCCCATGGGTAGCTTTGAAGAGGAGCAGACCAACATGGTCTCACCAGGATATGATGGTTCAGGCGAGATTCAAGGTGGATGATGGATGGACGAATGAAGTGGAGGGGGGAATGTCAAGGGACCATTGCAAGGGAAACAATGAAGTTGGGCTTGATCCTCGAAGAGACTTTCTACGTGTCCCTATGGCAGGGAATCAAAGTCCACGTAGTTTGGGATGGTGCCAGTGAACCAGAATGAAGGTGGACCTTTGTCCGATGGATGTCGTCAGTGAACCAAAGAGAAGGTGGGCATTGGTCTGATGCATCAGTGAACCGACATGAAGGTGGACCTTGGTCCAAATTTTGTGGGTCTTACAGACAAGGCTGGCCGGGTGTGGATGAACCGACGTGAAGAAGGTCGGAGTGACCAACAGTTGGTGGGATTGAACCTCTACGAGTCTTCCTAAGTACCATGTCGTGACATGGATCAAAGACCACGTAGTTCAAGTTGGACATCAGATGGCCGACGTGAATGAGGAGGACCAGGAGGGTCCTGGTGGTGGTGGGCTTGGACCTCGTGGTGGCTTCTTACGTACCATTCCATGACTTGGATCAAAGACCACATAGTTCAGGATGGACATCAGAAGGCTGATGTGAATTATGAGGTTCAGGAGGGTCCTAGTGGTGGTGGGCTTGGACCTCGTGGAAGCTTCCTATGTACCATGTCGTGACATGGATCAAAGACCACGTAGTTCAAAGGGGCGTCGTCGGCGAACCGACGTGAAGGTGGACCTTGGTCCGATGGGTGGTGTGCTTGAACCTCTGGAAGGCTTCCTATGTACCATGCCTTGACATGGATCAAAGACCTCATAGTTCAAATGATGGAATTTGTCAGTGAACCGACGTGAAGGTGGTCCTTGGTCCAATGGGAGATGGGCTTAAACCTCGAGGAGGCTTCCTATGTACCATGCCTTTACATGGATCAAAGACCTCATAGTTCAATGTTTTTCATCCATGAACTGACGTGAAGGTAGACCTAGGGGTCCACTAGTGGTGGGCTTGAACCTCGTGAAGGATTCCTACGTACCATGCCTTGACATTGATCAAAGTCCTCATAGTTCGGGTTAGTCCCAACGGCTTGCCGTCAGACTAGAATACAGATTAACGTCATGCTGGATGAGAGTGAACCCTGTCGTGAATAAATGATGGGAAGTGTGCTTGAACCTCATGGAGGCTTTCTACATACCATGACTTGACATGGATCAATTTCCCTGTAGTTCGGAGGGGCTTCGTCGGTGAACCGATGTGAAGGTGAACCCAAGGGTCCACTTTTGGTGGGCTTGAACCTCGTGAAGGCTTACTACATACCATGCCTTGACATTTTTCAAAGTCCTCATAGTTCAGATGGTGGGTGTCGGCGAACCGACGTGATGAATGAGGGACCTTGGTCCAATGGGGGAAGGGCTTGAACCTCAGAGAGGCTTCCTACGTACCATGCCTTGACATGGATCAAAGTCCTCGCAGTTCGGGTGGTGACAACGGCATGTCATCAGACTGGAATGCAGTTTAACGTCATGGTGGACGAAGGTAGAACTCGACGTGAATTGGATGACGGGTGGGATTGAACCTCGTGGAGGCTTCCTATGTACCATGCCTTGACATGGATCAAAGACCTCGTAGTTCAAGTGGGTGTGCAGTTTAATGTCATGCGGGAAAAGGGCATACAGTTTAACGTCATGATGGATGAGAGAAGGAAGTTTAACATCATGCTGGATGAGGTATTGTCATGGACAATGCCAACTCTAAGCCCACGTGAGTCATCCTTGGTGTGAGATACAAGAGACAGCAAGGACCCGACGATCACGCCGCGAAGGGTGCGTCCGTGAGAAGCGAAGAGGGGCTTACACGTTAGGCGGCCCATTAGTGCTGGGACTTAGTCCAGGATGAATGCCCAAACTGTGGCAAAGCGCAGCGAAAGAGGGATTTGAGACCAATGATGGGATGTGCCTCATTCCCTATCATGCCCTCCACTAACCTTGGTAGTGGGGAAGTCCGGAGATGCTGAGGTGAAGCCATCCGTTGGGGAACTAGGGTCACCCTTCTCTTGAGAATCTACGCCGCTCCAATAAGGAGGATATCATCCGTTGTGGACGGGTGATTCCACTCTCGTGGAGATGAGTGGTGAAAAAAATGTTCGAGCTGGGGGGACCCTTCGTGCGAGGCATGAGGTCGGGTCACAATTTAACGTCATGTGTTGAGGACGTGGTGTTTGGCAGTTTAACGTCCAAAAGATTGGACGAGGCAGGTTCACTCCACACCCCTAGGACTTACATAACTGGAACCCTTTTCTCCTTGAGGGAGGGAAGGTACCAGTAAGGCCATGGTCAAGGGCAGGTTGTAGAGAGAACCATCGAGGGGTCCACGTTAGCGTGGCTATGTGATGAAGCAATAGCCGTTAGCATGCCTATACGAAGAAGTATTAGGTGAAGAAATGCTACAATTAGTATTGTCTGTGGGACTTTGAAATCACATCGTGCATACCTGGAGGGTCGCACGAGAAGCGGAATTCCCAAGCAATGGAGTGTGCTTCGAGAAGCAGAGTGCCTTGGCCTTGCATGGGCCATTGGTGTGAGTGGAGGGTGATTCGCGAAGTAGAACAGTATTCGTGGAGCACTGCCTCACGAAGAAGAGGTGCCTCGCGAAGCAGAGTGCTGCGAAGCAGTGTGCTTCGCGATGTATAGCGATTCTGCCATAGCATAAGGATCACTAGTACAGGTTGGGTGTTTCGCGATGCATAAACTCTATGCGGCTGCCTGGGTTCCCTTGGGAATCCCCCTCCATCGCGAATGCCCTTGAGCTTCGTGAAGGGCATCCCTCTCGGAAGAGGGGCTCAAAACGAGACAAAGCGAAGGCGTCACACGAAGTAGAAGTATCTCGCGAAGCACATGATTCCCAGGGGAAAAGGGTTCTTTACGATTCGGGAGAGGAGAAGCCAAAAGGTCGGATTTTCCATCCCTGGGACTCAGGGGGAGCCCAGTATTTATAGGCAAGGGGCACCGCGAAGCAGAACTCCAGCACCGCCTCAGGTGCTTCGCGGCGCGCTCACGAACGTCAAATTCATTCGTGGAGAGGGACCGCCTCCGGAGCTTCGTGGCGGGCTCGCGAACGTCAAATTAGTTTTCGGAGAGGTACCATCTCCGTAGCTTCGCGGTGGGCTTGTGAACGTCAAATTCGTTCACGGAGAGATACCTCCTCTAGAGCTTCGCGGTGGTCTCGCGAACGTCAGATTCGTTCGCGGAGAGGTACCGCCTCCAGAGCTTCGTGGCGGGCTCCCGAACGTCAAATTCGTTCGCATAGAGGTACCGCCTCCGGAGCTTCGCGGCGGGCTCACGAACGTCAAATTTGTTCGCAGAGAGGTACCGCCTGCGGTGCTTCGCGGGACCGTGATACTCGGGTGCTTCGCGTCGGTGCTTCGCGAGGCAGCGTGTGGGACATCTTTTTTGGCCCTTCCTTTCGTGCAATATTTTGGCGCCAACAATAATATTCGAAGACCATTTTTCTATAATTTTCTTAATCAAGAATTGTTATTCCAAACTGAGGATAATAATGTGGATCCTAATTCTACAAGATTATGACCATGAAATAAAAAATAGATCAGGAAAATAAAACCCTATGGATGTTCACCTGAGTACAATTTCTAATTCTTCTCATTCAGAAATCGTTGATCTGGAATTCCCCACCAAGCACCTTTCATCCCTCACTCCAAAGTTACCATGGTATTACATAATTTTAAACTTTTTAATTGATAGAAATTTTTCTGACTTTTTTTCAAAACAACACAAAATGAAGCTGAAAAGTGATTGAACATTCTATTTTTAGTAAGATAATAACTTTGTAAAACCGGGGAGAACATGGTTGTAAATGGATTTGTCGACGAAGATGAACATTCCTCTATCTTAGAATTTTGTCACTCACTTCCTAAAAGGTGGAAACATTTTACCATAAAGGACCTCTAGAAAGGTCCTAAACTTTGGATTCCTATGGTCTTCACCCCTCAAGTACTTACATGAGTTTTGTCAATCATTTTCCACATGCCATAAGTTTGGCACAATTCCAAAGAGAAATGAATTTCCACAAAAGCCATTGATTTTTAGTGAAATCTTTGATGTATGGGGAATCAATTTCATGGGAACATTCCCCATTACAATGTACTATCATACATTCTTCATGATATTGATTTTGTTTCTAGGTGGGTCAAGGCTAAACCCACTTGAAATGATGATTCACATACTGTTAGTGAGTTATTAATGACACACATCTTCCACCGTTTTGGAATACCATGGTCATGGATAAGTGACTTAGGAACCCTTTTTTTTTTAAAGAACCATAGAATCTGTAACACCCTATGATTTCATAATAGGTTATTTCTTCAAAGTAATTCAATAACTTTCACTACACGCAACACCGAGTTCAAGCGCACGATGACTAACCATAATATCCATTCAATAGCGGTTATGAAAAGTACTAACTGAATTTTGAACTTTATATAATCCTTAAAATTTTAGAATCCATATTATGAGTTTCTTATACATAATTTAAGAACAAATTCATATTTTTCAGATAAAATAAGTATTTTAAAAAAATTGCAATTTTACAGCCTTCTAATGGTGAACTCTTTTTTAAATCCAATATTTGAAACTTTTAAATATTCAATTTGAAAAAATAAACTTCTTAATTAGAATAAAGACATAATAATTTATTTTTAATAAATTTTTGGTGTTTTTCTGATAACTTTCATATTTGGGTGAATAGTGTAAAATATTATATTTTAACTGAAAAAAAAAATTTTGATCAAAATAAGTTATAGTGGTAAATTATAAATTTTAAATGTTTTGAAGTATAAATATATTATATATTTACCATTTAATCCAATGCTAGTCGTTTCATGTAATTTCACTTTGAAATTGAACATAAACAAGTGTCAATCTTTTGAAAGTTATTATTTCTAAACAACACGCTTTTTCATTTTGACATCAGGAATTAATTTTATATCAAAAAATGAAAATTATATGTTATTAATTTGGTAAAATAATCTTCATTTTTGAATTCATAATATCAAAATTATCTTAGAGTGATATTTTGGTATTTTTCTGAAAACATTCAATTTTTGACGAATAGTGAAAAACACTGTGTTATTGGTTAAAACCGACATTTTATATCAATAATTATTTATTTCATGTAATTTTATTTAGGAAAAAATAGGTAAACAATACCTATATATGTTTAATGTAATTAATTGGAGTCATTTTATAACAAGTTTAGATATATAAAAATTTTATTGAACTGTTACCATCTTTTAGATACCCTCTAGGAGCATTTGAAAATTTGCCTAAAATATAATTTTACCGCTTCTGTGAGTATAATTTCAAAAATATTTGAGACATGATTAATCATAGTATGTAAAATTTTGTTCAATAACATGAAAATAATTTTTGGTGAATAGTATATTTTGACTTTTATTTACCATGGTTAAAAGTAAATATGGTAATTATTTGTAGAAATGATATTATAATTACCCTAACACATATCCTAATTCTATTGGATAAGTGTAATTAGACCAAAAAATACATAGTGATAAAATTTGATCCTTTAGGTCCACTAGGATTAGGTTAGAAAATTTATTATTATTTAATTTAAAGAAGAGTTAAAAGTGTTAAATTCATTTTTTCATAACTAAAACATTTTTAATATAGGGTTATAAATAAGATAAATTAGACTATAAATATTCATTAGAAAGATAAAATGATTTTATATAGAATGGTAGATTAATTATAATTTTTAGATATTATATAATTAAATTAATTGATGACACAATGATGATGTTGTAATTACCTTCGCAATAAAAGATTAAAATAATAGATATTATAAATACACAAATAAATTTAATTTGATAATTTTGATGAATTACACTAATTTTATATGATAATATGACATGTTATGTTTGATTCAATAAATTTGTTTCGAATTAATCATCCTGTTATGATATTAACAAAAAACAAATACAAAATAGTTTCAAAATTGATAAAAAACAGTTTTAAAAAAATATATTATATTTTTGGTTGATATAATATTCCTAAAAATATAAGGTTTCACCAAAGGGATTAAATAATATTATATATTTCATTAATGAACCACTTGATGTTTTCTTGTATGTTTAGAATATGTTTATGATCCATATAGTGTAATAATACAAGAATACATGGTAAAAGTTACAATATTTATCTAAGAGTTAAATATAAAAGATAAGGTCGAAATTGTGACATAAATTATCATAAAACCTATTTTTTGAGAGTATTTATACCCATAACCACCTAATTATAGAACTAAATTAATTTGGAACCATTATAAACATAGCATGATAGTATAATAACTTAATACTTTAATCTTTTTCTAAAGTGCCCCTCACCATCTTAGAAAAGGTAACTTCACCTTCTCTCATATTCACACCTCTGAAGACATTTGTATCCACCAAAACCTGACCAAAAATCCCTTCAACTGTCCTCCCTTAATCATAGAGTCATTTCATTATTCATAAATACATATTAAGGAAACCTTTTGATCAAATAAAAAGTATGAACCCAAAGAAGAGGTAAATATTTCATCACCTCTTTCAAGTTATTTTCTTCTTCCACTTCTTCTTTCCTTGTGGATTTCATTCTAAAATAATAAATCCAGTATATTTTATATTATGTGATGTTATTATAAAAATATTTCAACCATATTCATTAGCCTATCCATAATATGAATTACAATGTCACGATACGTTCTTACGTATGGCTTGTCGTCTCCACGTCGTGGTGTAGTTTGTTATTCAAACACATCATAATTTGGATGGGTATGATAATGAGTAAAGATGATGTAAATAATAAATATATAATGATAATGATTATTTAAATATTATATACCATCCAATTATATACTATATTAATATCAAAAGAATGATATTGTCGCTCGTGTGTACGTACAGATTACCATCTCCACAACGCGATGAGATTCATTTCCACTTTCACCATTCAGCGATGACTATAGAATAAATATTATTAATAATTATGAAATATATGAAATAATAATTATACAGGATATATATATATATATATTTAAATTTATCTCATTCATTTACTACCATTCAATACGATATGAAAACAGAAATAGCGTTTATGCATACATACGACCTGTCGTCTCTATAAATGGTGTTTTCCATTTGATATATATATATTTTATACATATTTATATTATAAATATATATTATATATAAATCATGTCTTACATTATCGATGTATTTACTTTATGATCCAAATGATACGTTCAAGAATAACAAGTTAAAACACGTACGATAAAAAAATCCATTATTACCTGAAATGTTAATTTAACATGGAAATAATTATTAAATGGGTAGTATAATGTCATAAATGAATCATGTATGATATAAATAATATGAATACGGTTCTGGTATAATTTAATAACATACTATGGTAATTATACACAAGGTAAAATGTACCCTCGACCAAAGGAAAGTGTAATGTAAGGGTTAATTCCTTAGTCTCATTATTATCCGAGATTTTTTATGTGTAAGTATTTACTGGAAAATATTTATCATACATGTCCATTTTACACAAAAATGATTTCAAAGTGAATATTTTATGTATTTTTGAAATGTACGCTTTATAAAGATCAGAATTTCAAATGATTTAATGATTTTTCTTTCTAAATCATTTTAATTAATGTCCATGTTTTCATAATAGTTTTAAGTATTAATTTAGTATGGACATGAATGTTTTAAAATGATAATTATTTTCAAAAGATTAAAAATTGTATGGGACACATTGATTTAAAAATATCTTTTAAATAAATTAATTTATAAATGGGTTACATTTAAATCATTTAAAAAAAAGATATTTTCCTCCAAGGTTTTTAATGATTATTGTCAACTATGTAAACATAATTTTTGGATATTATTTTTGATTGAGGATTATTTATTAAAAAAAATCATTAATATTGTATTTAATGAGGTATGATATGTTTGACTGTGAATGTGATATTTTTATACCATTCATGGTTTATGGTTAATGTATTGACATTTCGTACACAGTTTTTAATATGAATGTTTATGTTATGTTTCAAAATTTTCATATGAGGAATGCAGTGGACTTAGTAAGTGACATGTCGAGCCCTCTAAAGCTCTTCGATGCATCTTTAGGTCTCATTAGACAAACTAGTGTCTTGGAACAAGGCCTTGAAAAAAAATTTATTTGTAGTCTTGGCACGGGGCCTAGAAAATGTGGTAATGATGTCGGGCATTAGGCATTCTCTCATTATGAAATTAGTTATTACATGTGATTATTCGTCTAGAAGATTATCCATGTGAATGTTTATATGGTAATTTTTGATTTATTTTTTCCTTATTATGTTCAAGGTTATGTTTAAAAAGGATTATTTTATGACACGCCTTGCCTTAAAATTTTGTAGCTTCCGCTAAATTATTTACCCTTACTGGGCATCTGATCTTACCATGTTCTTATGTTTTTTTCATCCCAGGATTTCAATAAGTGTATCATGATTGATATGCATGGTAAATATAAAGAGAATAATATAATTATAAAAGAAATTTTTATGTTTTCTGTTATATTTGAAATTGTAATATAAGGTTAATGTATGTAATCTATTTTCCAAAACTGCTAAACTAATCAGTACATTGGTACTTGATTACTTTTTATAAGGACAATGTATTAACATAATGAATCGGATTTGGATAACTGGGGTCGGGGAATTATAGTTGGTATCAGAGGAAGTTTAGCATTAACCTTGGAAACTATATTTTGATAAACTCGGATTAAGGCACATTACGCAAAGATAGATTTGAATATTAGTATAGAATAACTTCCTAGAATTTTGGTAATGTAGACATTTTTTGCGTTTTCCTAGAAAATACATCCATGTATGGATACAAGCAGGTAAAGGTGGATCTGGAACATATGTACCTAGTGGTAAAACATAGAAACACTTTATTGAGCTAGACTTGAATGGGAACTGGTGCACGAACACAGGCCTTGCTGCACTCCTGGTTACGACAATCCTGGGGGATATGCTTATGATAATTCTCATTTTATATACAAATAATTATGATGGATTTATTGGTATATACCTTCTCAAAGAAAATATTTTTATGATTATAGATTATATCCATATATTTTTTAATTTACATTAGGTATTTTACATGTTTGTAATTATGAATTGTGATTCATAAACTAACCTAGTGGATACAATTGTTTTGAAATAGCACCCAGTATATGGAATACGTCCTCCATCAACACACGTGATCCAAATATTATGATATATCATATCATTCATGGGGTTAAGCCAACATTTAAAAAGAAAATAGTCTCCCACATATTATCATCATATGAAAAAATAGTATCATGTGTCAATAAGATATGTATAAAATGTCTTGATCCCTTCGGCTTTGAAGGAAAGTCAAAGGAGAAAAAGACGGTAGAGGGAAAGATAGATAAGGGAAAGAAGAATTTTACCATATGTGATAAATGTGGAAATAATCACATTGGTAAATAATTGAAGGGAATCAGAGTTTTTAATATGTGTGGAGGAAAAAGACACCATGTAAGTGATTTCAAGGGTAAGGAAAAGGTTTCAAATGTAAAATGATTCATCTACAAGGCGTTGGGACACTATGTGAATCAATTTCCCAGTCATTAGAGTATACCGCAAATGATGACAATGGATAATAATCAAGTTATGATTCTACCTCAGATGAGGAGGAATTACTAGTGTTCTTATTTTGTTATTATAGAATTATTTCATTTGAGTGTTGTATCAACAATTTAGTGGTTATATGAATTATGAATATAAATAAGGATTGTACTGCAGTACTATTTTATTGAGGATTTGAGATTATATGGTTCTAAGAAAAGTGACATAATAGAAAGCTAAACATTTTGGAAAATTACATGGTCGAAGGAAATGTAATCCTTAATCTGGTCCTGATAATGATTAAGTGATTTTGGAATAAGAAATGGTTGATTTGGGTAAATTATATAGGATATTCTTGACTTCCTTGGAACTGATTAATAGTATGTTTATTTCATCATTTTGGGAATATTAATTTTTTTTGGATATAAGTAATATATCTGGTATTATATAAAGGATAAGAGAGAATGAATGTATTCAATAAGGTTTTTTGGTAATTTAGGGTGTTACCATGTTTTAAAATAATACATGATGAAGGTGTTCACTGGTTATTATGTGGCGAAAAGGATCTTTATTGTGTTTAACATCCTTATATGTTTTGGACTATGAGTTTGGAAAGAAGTATTTTGGATAAGCCTAATGGTTAGAATGGATTATATTTGAAATTGGATACTATTGTTAAGGTTATTTTTGGATTTTTATAAAAATGAAAACACACATACCATGTTACAATCCGTCATGCCAGACAATGTTGCGGGAATCAAACCCACAGCCGTAGTGTTATTGGGATTTATCACCTACCACTAGACTACATGACGTCCCTGGATTATATAATATAGATTTCTTTAAAGGGTCTGATAGGTGAATTATAAATTAATTATTCCTGGAACCCCATAAGATTAGGATAAATAAAATATTTTTTTGAAATATTTTGGAGTAAAAGATGTGTTTGTGGTAGAAATTAGTTGAAGGATGAAAATATACTTGTCAAGTATATATATATATATATATATATTTAATTTTTATTCCTATTATTATATTGGTAAATTAATTCTTAAACATTAGGTAAGGTATCTTAAAACAAAAAATGTGTTATCCTAATACCTTATGTCTTATTGAACGGATGGTATTATATATCATCATAGATTGATGAATTTGAGGCCCACAATTTTACATTTATTTGTGGTTGATGGCCTCAATCACTCCCTATAAATATTTTTGTTTTTCATTCAATTATGTGTCTTTAATTTACACCAATGTTCTCCTAATCGAGATCATAATTTGGTGGTGAACCCTTCATTCCCCTTTACCTCTTATTAAAACTAAATTTTTTTAATCCAATTTTTGATGTGGGTTTTCCCACAAAGGAATTTTCTATTTTTATCCTTTTACTTTGGAAGAAAAATTTAAAATTGAGAGGACACAATTTATTGAAGGAGGGATGAATGTAACACACCAAGAATTTATAATACGTTATTTATTTAATGTAATTCAATAAATTTCTCTACAAGCTACACCGAGTTCAAGTGCACCACGACTTACCAAACAATCCATTCAAAAGCGGTTATGAAAAATATTAACTTAATTTTGAACTTTATATAATCCTAATAATTTTAGAATCCATATTACGTGTTTCTCAGACATAATGTAAGGACAAATTCATTTTTTTCATATAAAAGAAGTATTCCTTTAAAAAATGATATTTTACCTCATTTTAATGGAGAAACCTTTCATAATCCAATATTTGATACCTTTATATATTAAATTTGACAAATTAAACGTATTCTTTAGAATTGAGACAAAATAATTTAGTTTAAATAAATTTTTGGTGTTTTTCTTGTAACTTTCATATTTGGGTGAATAGTGAAAATAATATATTTTAATTGAAAACAAATTTTTTAATCAAACTAATTTTTATTGTTAAATTAAACAATTTAATGGTTTAGAAGTATAAATTGATTATATTTTTATCATTTAATCCAATACTGGTCATTTCAAGTAATTTTACTTTAAAATTGAACATAAACAAGTGTCAATATTTTGATAATTATTATTTCTTAAAAACACCCTTTTTGGTTTTGACAATAGGAATTAATTTTATATTAATAAATGCAACTTATATGTTCTTAATTTGGTAAAATATACTTCATTATTTAATTCTGAATATCAAAATAAGCTTAGGGTGAAATATTGCTATTTTTCTAAAAACATTCAATTTTTGAAGAATAGTGAAAAACAATGCGTTATAGGTTAAACCCAAGTTTTTATATAAATAGTTATTTATTTTATTTAAAATTATTTTTGGTCAAAAAATATAAATAATACCTATATAATTTCAATGTGATTCATTGGAGTCATTTTATAAAAATTTTAGTTATATAAAAATTTTATTGAACTTTTACCGTCTTTTACCAACCTTCTAGGAGCATCTGAAAATTTTCATAAAACATGATTTTACCTATTCTATGAGTGTAATTTCAAAAATCTGAGAGACACGGTTAACCTTATTAAGTAAAATGTGGTTTAATAAGATGAAAATAATTTTTGGTGAATATTAACTTTTGACTTTTATTTACCACGGTTAAAAGTAAATAGGGTAGTTAAGGGTAAAAATATTATTATAATTACCCTAACTAATGTCCTCATTCTTCTAGATAAGTATAATTCGATGAAAAAAAACCTTTGTAAAAAAATATCATCCTTTACTTCCACAAGGATTAGATTATGACATTTATTATTATTTAATTTAAAGAAGAGTTTAAAGTGTTAAATTCAAGTTTTCATAACAAATACATTTTTAATATAGGGTTATACATAAGATAAATTCATCTATAAATATTTATTATAAAGATGAAAATATTTATTACATATTAGTATTTTATTTATAATTTTTATACATTATATAATTTAATTTATTTATGACACAATGATGATGCAGTAACTACCTTATTAATAAAATATTAAAATAATTTATATTATAAACACACAAATAAATGTAATCGTAAACTTTTTTTGAATTAAAATAATTTTATAGGTTACTATGACATTTTAGGTTTGATTCAATCAATTTTTTTCGAAGTTAACATGTTGTTATGATTTAATGAAAACATATACCAAATACTGTCAAAATTGACATAAAATAGTTTATAAAACAAATACTATATTAATGGTTGATATAATATTTATAAAAAATCTATGTTTCAGAAAGAGGGATTAAATAATATTATATATGTAATTAATGAATGACATGGGGATCTCTTGGATGTTTAGAGTATGTTTCATAACTATATAGTGTAGGAATACAATAAGACATTGAAAAAGTTAAAGTATTTATCTTAGAGTTAAATCTAAAAGATAAGGTTACAATTGTAACCTAAACATGTATAAAACCTATTGGTTGAGAGGCTTTACACCCATAACCACCTAATTCTCTAATTAAATTCATTTGGGGCCATTATAAACCGAATATAATTGTATAACAAATTAAATCTTTGATTTTTCCTAAAGTCCCCCTCACCCCTATTATTAAAGATCACTTCCCCTTCTCTCAAATTCACACCTCCAAAGCCATTTGGCTTGGCCAATCCCTGACCAAATATCCTTTAAACTGTCATAAATTCATCCTAATTTTCATCCTTTAGTCATAAATCCAACTTAAGGATCCCTTTTGATCAAATCAAAAGGAATAACCCGAAGAAGAGGTAAATATTTCATCACCTCTTTCAAGTTCTTTTCTTCTTCCACTTCTTCCTACCTTGTTTTTTCCATTCAAAAATCATTACTCTAGTATCTTCTATATAATTTGATGTTATTATAAAAATTTTATAAACATATTAATTATTTGACCCATCATATTAATGAAAATGTCACTATACGTGCGTACATACAACTTAACATCTCCACGTCGTGGTGTAGTTTGTTATTCAAACAAATCTACATTTGGATGGGTATAATAATTAGTATAAATGTTTTAAATAATACATATAACATGATAATGATTCTTTATATATGATATATTATCCAATTATATATGATTTTAATATCAAAATAATGATATTGTCACTCTTGCGTACGTACGGATTACCATCTCCACAACCTGATGAGATTCATTTCCACATTCACCATTCAACGATGACTATAAAATACATATTATTATTAATATTGTAATATATGAAATAATAATTCTACTTGAAATATATATATATATATGTATATATATATATAAATTTATTTTCATTTATCCTATTCACTTACTTCCATTCAATACGATATGAAAACAAAAATAGTGTTTATGCGTACATACGACCTATCGTCTCCGTAAACAGTGTTTTCCATTTCATATATATATCTATAATACATATTTATATTCTAAGTATATATTATATATAAATCATGTTTTAAATTCAGGATGTATTTAAATCATTATCTAAATGATACGATCAAGAATAACAAGTTAAAACACGTACGATAAAGAAAGCCATTATTACCTGAAATGTTAATTTAACATGAAATCATTATTAAATGGGTACTATAAAGTCATAAATGAATCATGTATGATATAATAAATATGAATATGGTTATGTTATCATTTGATAACATAATATGGTCATTATACAAGAGGTTAAATGTACCCTCGACCAACGTAAAGGTCAAGGTAAGGGTTAATTCATCAATCACATTGGTATCCGAGATTGTTTATGTGTAAGTATATACTGGGAAATTTTTATCATCCAAGTGATGTTTTCAAAAAAATGAATTCAAAATGAATATTTTAAGGATTTATTAAAGGTTCACTTTATCAAGATCAGAATTATAAATGTTTTAATGATTTATCTTTCTCAATATTTTTAATTAATGTTCATGTTTTCTAAAATGTTTTAAGTATTTATTTATATTTACATGAATGTTTTGAAATGATAATTATTTTCAAATGTTTCAAAATGGTTTGGAACACATTGATTCAAAACTACTCTTTTAAACGAATTCATTTATAAATGCGTTAAATTTAATTTATTTCACCAAATGGATATTTTTCTCATAGGTTTTTAATGATTATTTTCAACTATGTCAATGTAATTTTTGGATATTATTCTTTGGTGAGGTTGATTTTTTATAAATAATGTCTTCAATATTATATTTGATGAGCAATGTTTTGATTGACTGTGAATTTCCTATTTTTATACAATTCATGGTTTATGGTTAATGTATTGAAATTTAGTATGCTAGTTTTAATACAAATGATTATGTTATGTTACAACATATTTATATGAGGATTGCAGTGGACATAGTAAGTAATAGGTGGAGCCCACTATTTCTCCTCGATAAATCGGTAGGTTTCATGAGCCAAAATAGTGTCTTGGAATAAGGCCGTGACCAAAATTTTATTTGTAGTCTTGGCATGAGGTCTTGACTCTATCTTGATGATGTCTTGCATTTGGCATTCCTTGATTATGAAATTAGTTATTTCATGTGATTATTCAACTATTAGTATATCCATGTGCATGTTTATATAGTAATGTTTTATTTATTTTTTCAATATTATGTTCAAGTTTATATTTAAAAATTTTGTTCTTTTAATCACACATCTTTTCATAAAATTTTAAAGCTTCCGCTAAATTATTTACCCTTACTGGGCATCTGATCTCACCCCTTTCTTATATTTTATTTTTACAGGATTCCAGAAGTGTACCATGATTGATATACAGGTTTAAGCTAAAGGTAATAATGTCATTTTCAAATAACTATCTATTTTATGTTTTATGTTTGAAAGTGTAATGTAACGTTAATGAATGTAATCTATTTTCCAAGACTGATAAACTAGTCAATACTTCGGGACTTGATTCCTTGTATTCATGCCAATGTATTAAAATAATTATCCAACTCTGGATAACTAGGGATGGGGCATTACAGAATAATTTTTTAAAAATAATGGGGTTTCACATAAAACATCAACTACATATCACTCCAAAAAAGGGCATTTATGAACATTATAATAGGGAAGTGAAAATGTTTCTTGAGAGAATTGTAAATTCCACTTGAAAAGACTAGCATTAAAGAATTAGTAAAGCACTTTGGGATTATCAAAATACCTATAAAACACCCATTGAGATGCCTGATTTTAGGATTTTTTTTATAAGTCTTCTCATTAGCCATTTGAAATCCAACAAAAGAAATTTTGAGCTTTGAAAACATGTAATTTTTATTTTGAAAAATTTGGTGAAGAAATATTGTTGCAATTGGATAAATTAGAGGAGCTTTGACTTGATTCCTATAATAATTAAAATCTATACAAAGAAAAGGATAAAGTACTCCATGACAAACACATCCTATGATTGGTATTCCATGAAGGTGAAAAGGTATTTCTCTTCAACTCTCGATTTCCGATTCACTAAGGTACACTTAATTCTCGTTGGGATGGTCCTTTTATTATTTCTCTGGTTTACCCATTTGGGGTAGTGAAATTCCAAGACCCCTCTTCCAAAAGGATATTCGTGGTTAATGGATATCTATTAATGCATCACCATGAGAAGACACACATCCCGATAACCACCTCAAATTCCATCAAATCCACAACTTCCATCGACACACCATTGGATGGAGATGACGACCCAAGAAATCTAAACCAAGGGCACCAATTTCCCTTTAACTATCACTCTCTATCTCTACCTCTCTTTTCCCCTTTCTTCTTCTTCCCCTATTTTTAGTTTTTTATGACATTACTCATCTTAGTTTTTATTTACTCGTTTGTGTGCGAGTGTCTTTATAAAAAAACTAAGAAAACCTAAAAAAAAACAAAAAAAACATATTAAAAACAACTTAAATAATATGGAAAATCAAGTGTCATGATTACTCACCTCAAAATTTTGATGTTTTCTCTAACTATTTTGGGGAGTCAAAATACATGGATTCATCTAAAAATCCTTTGTTTTCATTATATAGTTTGATGACGAATATTGTGTCAATACCAACATATTTTTAGTTCTCAGTTTTATATTTTGAATATGATTTTCTCTAATAGTGAGGAAAAAAATTAGCTTTAATTCCAAGGTCACCTATGACCATATATTCGTTTTGTAAATTTTCCACCCGTATTTGTGAATCTTGAGTTTGTGGAACTTTAAGCTAAATTTATTACTTGTGTGCTCTTGAATATGATAGAGGCATTTTCTACACCTCATGAGAATCACAATAGCCAAATAGCATCCCATTTTCCTTACAATAATTCTCTTATTGAAATCTAATCGGGGCCTATGAAATCCTTTTATTTTACAACCACATTATAAACCCAATAGATTATTACACCCATCATATAAATGGATTAACAATGCATTATTTATTGAAATTTATTTGTGTGGGGAATGGATTTCATTTTGGGATCCTTTTTATTTTATTCAATGGGTTCTCATATGCTTGTGGTAAAGCATCAATTTTAGTGTGTGGGTGGGGGGAGGTTGTCATTAAGTGAGTTTTGGGAATGTTTATATTCTTATGGAATATTTTTCAAATTTTATTGACAAGTGTTAAAACAATATGAAAAACAATAAAAAACACAAAAAAGAATGTATTTTGTCTTGGGTGGTTCAAAAATCACCCTTCCTCAACCTTCGATTTTATTATAACTATTACAATTAGTGTCGTGAGGAGATAAATCATGGGTTTTGATATTAGTGTTAGATCTTTTTCAATTTAAAATCTTGAAAAAATAAAAAAATGAAAAAAACATGAATTATATATTCTTATGTCATTGGGAGAAATTTTGTTATTTGTAAATATTCCATATTATTATTCCCTTGAAAATTTCTTCCAATTTTGTGTATTTATTAAAATAATTAATCCCTTGTTAATATGTGTTTCCATTTCTTTCCTTGTTTTATTTCAAAAGTATTGTGAATTTATTTTTCCATATAAGTGGTTTACCCATTTTCTACTATTTTGAATACTGAATTCCTACCATACTATAGCCACTAAAAAACACACTAAAAAGACCTCATGATTCATGAGAACATTAGTATAGGGAATTGAAGTTTAGATATCATTCAAACTCTATTATTTTCACTTTTGGTTGGTGAATGAGTGAACCTCCATAAATAAATTTTTATCATCCTGAGTAGAGTACGTATCGAGTGCCCACATTTTTCATTATTAATTTTTTTTCAATTAAAAAGTGTTGTTTTTGGAACATTATTTCTGTAAAAATTTGAAGGGGAATTCATTATGTATAAGTGAAATAGTCTAAACATATCTTGAGTGGGTAATTTGTTTTAATATTTTATGGTGACTGATAATAATTTTGTAATGTTTTTAAATTTTTTTCACATGAGGACATGTACAGGACTAAGTGTGGAGGAGTTGATGTTATTTATTTATTAAAAAAATCATTTACTCTATTAACATATTTTCAATGAAAAGTTCATAATTGGTGTGAATTTCACATTTTATAATATTAAATGTATTTTTTGATAAATATTTGAATTAATCAAATCAATTCAGTTTACTATTTTAATTATAACACTCACCATATGTATCTCAAATGAATTATTATTTTTTGAGGGTTCCTTACTCAAATAAAAAAATTTCATTAGAAGGGGAATTTGTCCAAATTATATATTTTGATGGTCATTTGGTCCACATAAGAAGTCCCAATGAGTTTGTGGTGAAACTTGACCAAACATGAAGATTTAATTACTAGGTTCAATCCAAGAGTCCAAATTCCTTTATTATCCTCCATTATTCGGGGGACAATTTAAGTAGTGATGGATAAAAATTTCAGGGCCCAAACCCAATAACAAGGGTCCCAATTGATTCTATGAAGTCCCACCCACCATTCTGACTGGGAATTAAAATCAAGACAATATTCTTGAATTTTCTCCTAATCTACTCTTTGAATCAAGAAGAGACTTTTCATTGTCAAAGATAAAATGTTTGTGGAAAACATGATTGGTGAAATTAATTTTATTTTAGGGATTCATCCTATTCAAAAACCAATCACATTTCATCCTTCCAAAAAGTGATGTTAAAAATGGAATGGTGAAAACTATTTAGTAAAATACATATATATTTGGCTAAAAAAGTCCAATGGGCGCCAAACTTTTGGGGGGATGATAGTAAAAAATCAATATCTTCAACATGGAAGAAGATAATATCTCTATATTCAGCTATCTAGATGGAGAAATTGGTGATAAAAGTGGAGAGGAAGATTTGTAATGCAAACAGTCCACCTCTGTGGGCTATAAATAAAACCCCTTCTTCTTCGAGTATGTTTTTGAATTTTAGATCAAAGGAGGATAGGTTGGAATTACCATGTCTCAGCCAAAGGCTTGGTAGGATCTTCGATAATCATGTTTTTGATTGATAAACCATTCCTCCTTGTTTCCTTTAATTTAAATTTGTGTTGTTGTCCATTTAAAATTGTGTAAGTGTGTGTTTTTGTAAATATATTTTAACGAAATTATCTTCTCCTTAATTAATTATTCTCATCCCCTATCTCTTAAATAATATTAATGGACTAAAAATAGTTTATATAAAGTTTAACCCACTTCCCAAATTTTATTTTCTCATCCAATCTAATGTCAATATTTAATTCCCTTCACTGTTTGTGTGTGTGTGTTTGGTGCAAAACGCTTTTCTTAACCCTTTTATTTTTCTTCACTAATTGATTCATTATCATAAAATTATAACATGATTATTAACCCCAAAAATTTCTGAGTAAATCATTTGTTGGGGTGTTTCATAATTCCGGGATATTAAGTGATTGAGGGCCTTCACCGAATGAATATTTTTGAAATTAATATTATGTAAGGTGAACATAATATGTCATGGATTAATGGCAGGTTTTGTTTAGAATGTAGATCCCATGGATTATTGGAACAAAAAATACACTACCATAAACAAGTTATGGTAATTATTAGATACCCATGTTAAAATAAGGCTTATAATAAAGCTTTTAAACTTGGGAATTCTGATCAAAGTCATCTTGGAAAGAGGGTATTAATTTAATGAAATATAATGCAAAGATCATGGATATTATAATATTAAATGACCAATAATGAACTCACCCCAATAATTATCAATTTTTTAAATCATACATAATCAATTAATGGTTTCATAATCTCTGCAAACACATCCCCAATAAAAATACAATAAAACAAAAACAATGGACTATTAAAAAGTATGATCGCAGAGGTTTAGACCAGAGTGCTTCTATACCCATTAGAGGAGCACAAGAACCTTGAATGGTCGATAAGAGACAATCGGCCATGTTTTTAATCAGTTTAGGAATCAAGGAGTAATTTCATGATTTTCCCATCAAATAGAAACATGAAACAGTGGGAGGGAAATTTTGGTCAGTGAAAATTCCGAGCATACCAACATTCCTACTCAATGCACACGAATACCCGGATTAACAAATCTAGAGATGTTGAAGATTCAAAAATTAGACAATTTCACAACATCTTATACTTGGGGCATGATGAGATTGGCATAATTATAATGGATAACTATTGGCCATGTTTGAAACACAACATCCATATTGTGTTATCTAGGAATGGGAATAAAAAAATCAGGATTGACCACTGACCATAGTCACTACGGGATACCTATATCATATTACCATTCAAAATCCTCAAGGATGATGTCCCAAAGGTGTAGTTAATCCATAAGGTCAATCATTTACACCACTCAAGTGTCCTTTCAGATGTGAGAAATTATGGAGACCCGGAAAAAGGAATTCGTGATGTGTTGGCATTACCCATGTAGTCTAAGCATCTTGTATTATGGACTAATGTATTAAAAAGTATCTCAATCGGGATGTTCATGGCATGGAAAAATAGCCCAATGTGAATGGGGGCCAAAGGTGGCCATGTCGTACACCGAAATCCAAAGATGGGACTTGGGAACAATGGATATAAAAGATCAGGGGTCCTAGGGATGGACACGAAGACATGGTGTCTAGGAATTCCAATGTAAACCATAAGAATGGGAATCAAGCCATACATAGTTATAGGATCTCATGCAGTTTAAAGTCATGTGGTAAGAACATATAGTGAATGAAAGGTATTCCTAAGGTAGGCACTCTGTACGACGGTTAAAAACCCAAGGTTAATGAGGACTAAAGAGGTCCACATTAAAAAACATACTCCCAAAAGAAAACATTGGAAAAGAGACCAGAGATGGATAAATTTGGGGATGGACTTGAAGACAAAATGTCTAGAAATTCTTACGTATCCCAAAATGATGGGAATGAAACCATTCAAAGTTCTAGAATTTCATTCAATTTAAAGTCATGAAAATTGATGTGGAATTAAAACAAAAGTATTTTTGATGACATTAAGAAAAATAAGGGATGATTCCCCAAATAGAATGTACATAACGTCGTAAGATGAACCAAATGTTAATGAGGACAAAAAAAGTCCAGTACACACCATTCGATACTCTCTATGGTGGGACTTAGGACAAGGGGCTTGAAAAGGATATTTTAGCAAAGTTCCATGTAGTTTTATGTCATGGGGGAATAAATCGATACTATTTTAAGGTCATGGAACTCAAACCATGGGATATGGATGAAAGGTCCAAAAAGGTAAAGGGACCTAGGGCTAGACCTAATGATTAAATTTATGGGTGTTCCTAGATATCTCATAAGGATTGTAATTAATCTATACATAGTTCTAGAATGTCGTGTATTTTAATGTCACGATGTATGGATGTGGAGTGAGAAGGATGTAGTTTTAAAGGGAATAATCTTGGAACTGTAATGCATACCTAACATTAATGAGGATAAAAGAAGTCAACACCACACTGTGCACAGTTCCAAGGAGGATCCTCTAGATGAAGGGCTAAAAAAACCAAGATACCTGGGGTTGGACCCAATTACAATATTTTTGGGAGATGCTATGTATCATGTGAGGGTATGAATCAAGACACATTTAGTTCATGTAGTTTCATTATGTTAAACGTCATGTGGGAAGGATTAAAATATATTAGTTTATGGTTGTAGATATTAAACCCTAGATACCCAATTTAATGTAGTGTTCATGGGACAAGAGGGATGAAAATTGTGAATGACCTCACCTGATATTTGGGGCCCCATAGAGATGAAGATAATGGTAGAGGATTACAACTGACCATGTTCACAACATAGATGGAATTTAGTTTGACTTGGAGTGGGAAAAAATAATTGAACATCGAGCGCTAACCATATTCACAACATGAGACATATATCAAATTTTTATTTGAGATCCTCTATGATAAAGGCCCAAAATGGTAAGAGAGCCATAGGTGGCATGAGACCAGGCCTCTAGGGGATCCTTTCAGATGTGAAATGTGTTTAAGATCAAAATGAAGGTCACACATTAAGCATGGATGTACTCATGAAGTTTAACAACTTCTAGTAAGGATGAGGGAGATATTATTTTAAGGACCCAGAGCTCAGACCATAGGGTAGGCACAAAGGGGCCGGAATGGTCAATGGTCCTAGGGCTGGTCCCAAGGAGAAATTCCTAGGCATTTCTACATATCCCATAACGATGAGAAACAAGCCACACATAGTTCTTAAATTTCACGCTTTTTAACGTCATGCAGTGAGGATGATGAAGGAGGGGGAGATCCTTAATGGTGATAAATGAGGTGCTAGATGGAAACTCGATGTGAATGTGGACCATAGAAGTCCCATCATGTCACATTAATACAGTAGAGATCTCATTCCTAAAGGAAAAACGGATAATGAACTTGGGTCTAGACCCGAAGAAAAAGTGACGAAGTGTTCCAACATATCCTATGAGGGAAGGAATCGAGACACACATAGTTATTGAAATCAATTCAATTTAACATCATGTGGGGAGGACATAGATGAATAGTTTGCTACTATTTAGGATGAGTGAGATCTTATTTTAAGGTCATAAAACATGGAACATTTTTCATTTTATTGTCACGTTGGACAAGTGTGGTTTAATGTCATGCAGGACATGTGAGATATTATGTGATGTATAATACGCGAAACAAGGCCTTGGTGGGAGGATTTTTATGCTCGTTGTGCATGGTGATCATAAAATAGAAACTGATGGGGTGAACCTTGTGGATGACATAATGCCACCCCATTTGGGTTCTAACTTTGGTGGATAGCTACTGGGTATCATTGGCATTCTCAGGTCCAGTACTGTGTCACCTTAAAAAAACGAATGATAAAAAACGTTCTTATTGAATGATTTGGATATCTAGTTTGGATACTTCTATATATTCCCAAGGAAAGAAGATTATTTTCATCAAGGGATTCTATTTCAGACAAACTAACTTATGCTACCTTGTATGACATCTGCTGATCTTAGATGGCTGTGTAGAGCAATGGTAACTGAATCTTGATGTCTAGGACCACCACTGTTTGGTACACTAGGGAATATGGGGTCACTAATGTGGAATTACAAGTAATTTTACAATAATCCCATAGAGCATTAGAGAGCTTGTATGAACAAATTTTCTTGTTCTGACCATTCATCTTTTGCAAGATGTAAGAGAGGGTTTTGTTGAATGCCATTATCTGCCCATTTTCATGCACCTGATAGAAAGAGGTAAGCTTGGAACAGATATTGTACATGGAGTACAATTTATATAGTTTGGATACCCAGAATTTGGTACCATTTTTGCTGAGGATGATGTGAGGGACATTAAATAGAAATATGATATTGGAGCTCATGAAATCAATGATAGAAAATGCGTAGAATTATTTGAGCTGAATTGCCTCTACCCACAAGAAATAGAAATCTGTAGTGCTCATGATGAACCAACACTGAAGAGTGTTGGCTGGTGGATATTTTCCTGCAACATCGAGTCCCCAATCCATAAATGGCCAAGACTAATTTTATATGAATGGGCTTTGGGGGCCGATGAAAAAAATTAACATGGATCTGACACGCATGAAACATTTTAGAGAACTCAATGTAGTCATGGATTATGGTGGGCCAGAAATATCCTAGTCTTTTTATCTGGAGGAAGATTTTCAGCCCTCCCTGATAGGCTCTATAAGAACTAGAATGAAATTACTATATAACATGGGGAATCTCATCTCATTTAATATAGTGGAGGATAACTCAATCAAACCCACTCATATAGTGGATCTTCTTAAGGTTGGGACTGCTTTGGAGGGTGAACTGTACTACATGCTGACAGATTTGCTCATGTTAGTATCTATCTATTGGGAGATTATCGTGTCATAGGTACTCAATTAAAGGAGTTTTCCGATTAAGTGTATCTTCAACCACAATAGGAGGATCCAAAGTTCATGACGTGGATGCAACGACAGTAATATAGATTACCTACTGACAATTATCATATTCTGAAGTGACTGGAGAGATGAATATTTGACGCCCACATGGATAATCAATTCTTCCAGGCCAGTATATACATGAGATGCGGCATGGTTGGCCAAGGAATTCGGTTGACTATTCTCATTCAAAGGAATATGAGTAATCACTGGTAGAAAAAGGAATTGGGATATCAGTTGTCCACTATTCTCTAGGAGGACTAGAAGCTCTATATTTCTTTTGACATAGTCACCATTGATATATTTGATAACCATCCCAGATTCCCCCTTCACATGTAGGTGGGGAACATCAATCTGGAGGGCCAGATTGAAGACAATAATAAAAGCCCATTATTATGACTCATTGTTGGTGCAACCTTCCATCAATAGGAATGTATAGAGAAAGATCGCATATGTAGGTGTTGTGAAGATGATTCCCAGGCCTACCATGATGACTCTAGGATCATTGAGCCTTCTACTAGTCAGAAGTCATGAAACACCACATAAGTGCATCTTACAACAAGGCACGACTTGATCCATGAAAAGGATTTCCCCATCTGGGAATTCATGATCTATAGGATACTTTTCATGGGCTGTATGGGTGGAAACAAAGTTCCCATCACCTTCTATATGATGGATTTCTAACCTGATATTGAAATGTATAAGCATTACTTCCCACCAACCTATATAGACTATCAACATTTGTCAGTTCAGAATGTTCATCAGTGAATCCACATAAGACACCAATTGTACCTCATGGTAATTGAGGTAATTCCATAACCTCTAAACTGCTAATACCAAAATAAGGAAACATCACTCAATAATGTAATATATAGTCTCTGCATCGAGGATCATGTGAATGGGATAATATAAACTGTTATTTGTATATTCATTATTTTTCTAGGAGATAAGGGCACCAAGAGATATATCTATGGAGGTCAAATAAAGTATCAATGGATTTAAAGAGATATATGACATTAGAACCAAAGGTTGTAGTAGCTACTACTTGATTACCACATAAACAGTCATACACTCTTCATCCCATTTATAATCAACACATTTCATCATGAGCTCGGAAAAGGATTTACACATGCAATCATGATTCGTAATGAATTGTCATATATATGCTCAGTCTCCTTGAAAAAAATGTAGATCTCTAAGGTTTCATGAAGGAGGAATCTGGTTTATATTCTCTATATTCTCAGAATTGAACTTTATTCCCCTATATCTCATTAAAAAGCCAAGATACTTTCCAGAGGCAACCTAGATGGCACACTCAGGGGGTTCATCTTTAGGTGGCGAGAAAAAAGGAAGCCAAACATGTTTTCATGATCTATAAAATGATTCTATCACAAGAGGGATTTAAACACTATATTATCAACGTAGAATTTCACTAGAATCCAAGGAATGACTTGAATATGAGGTGTATGGAATGTTCTTAGTTGACATTTAATTCTTCAGACCAAATGGAATTACATAATAACTGAATGTACATTGTGGTTCTCTGAAGGCATTGGACATATCATCCTAGAGGGCCATTCATATTTGGTTATATTAAAAATACACATCCCTAGAGGAGAGATCATGTACCCAATTGGTAGAGTTAATGAGTACATCTACTGTAGTAAGGGGAAAATCAACCTTTATGTAGTGACGATTTTGATCCCAGAATTCAATGAAGACTCTGGTCTATTCATTATTCTTCTTGATAGGCACAATGTTGGATATCCATCTTTGGTACTAGAGCTCCACAAGAAAATTTGGTTTAATTAAAATATCATTTTTGGCCTAAAAAATTGCACGATGAGAGGGGTGAATCTTCCTTGGAGGTTGGATAAACCAATGATGCATTACTGGGGGACCAAGACGGTGAATGGAAATATGAGGATCTAGTTCTAGCATCTCATCATAGCTCTATGAAAATAAATTTTGATGCTTATTCAAGAAATCCATGTATTTTTGTTTCTCTTCTGTGGGCATAGTTGTGCTAATTATTGTCAGTATCAGATCTGACTTGGTACTGAGGTTCACCTACTCCAATTCATCAAAAATGGTTAAGATACCATCCTAAAATGTGTGAGGGGCATCTTTCTAATTCTCTTCAGCTTTTTCAGTTTAGTGGATCATCGAAAAGGGAACTTCTTATAAATTTGATAATCCTGAAGGAATGTTGGATTTAGCTTTAGTGGTAGTCTAATCTTCATTGGAGGACCCCGTTTTCTATTGAAACCATGGCCATATAATTTGTTGTTCTAATTCAATTAGGCCTCTGACCCATGGATCCACAAATGATGATATCAAATAAATAGTCTCACATCAGCTTGAGTCAGTTTAAACCAGCCTGAAAAAACATGCAAGTTTGGTGTATTGATGTTTCCATGGGGTGAACATACCAATAAAATATAGGTGTAAGTGGATAAAGGACAACTCGATCCTGAATCACATATGAGTACGAAGTGATCTTATGATGTTCTTTATATCAAGGAACCTGATTTTCAATCCTTCTAGAAACGACATAGTAGTTCTCAGGTCTAGGATTATGGCCTCTAATCGGTGAAATAGGAGGACAAAAGTGTCATTAACATCTGTGCATTATCTAGATTCCTCAGTATCATGATCAAACTTATTGTCTGGGAAATATTTTCCCATGCTCTTGTAATAGTCAGCATCTATGTAGAGAGATTCCCAAGGAGAAAAAGGTGATGTGTCTTCCTGATATATGCCCCCTAGACCATTAAGGGAGTTTGATGGAATTGATGATATGAAGAGGTAACTGGCACATGTAGGTGGATAGGGGGTCTACCCATTAGTGCATTGTATGAAGTGTCTTGTGAGACAACCATAAACTCAGTGTTGGCGATCAAGCCTCCGAATTGGGTCTTCAAAAAAATCTTTCTAACTGATGTCTGCTCTGTCCTATCATAGCCTTGAATCTTCAGGTAAGAGGGACTCAGATCTACTTAAGACAGTCCCAACTTGTGGACCGTTTAGGTCGAGATGAGATTGATCCCAGAAACCATGTTGATGAGACATCAACATAAATACACACCATTGATCTAGCCTGTGATACATAATGGATAAATGTGCCCCCATAAGAGAGAAACATTTTCTTCTCCTAATAATGAGTCAATGGTTTGAAATTCGTCATGTTCAATTGACTCAAAATGGAAATATTCCATGATTGTTACATCAATCTCAAATTTGAGGGGGCTTCTTAAAATACTATAAATGAATAACACTTATCTTCGGATAGCCAGATATCCTTGAGAATTGATATCCTCTTGGGAATTATGGAATGGTTCTTGAGCACAAAAAACTTCCATTCTAGGTGAACATTTTTTCTGGAAGTTGTTTGCTCTATGGAAGGAGGTACGATATGTGTTGTAGGTTGAATGTGTAGATTTCAGTTCGTGCTGGGAATATCATGCTTCTCATCAGTTTAACGTTGGAAAATGACTAATGTTTGAGGGTCATTTGACTAAAGACTGTCCTCCACTATAATTTTTGGGTCATATCAAGATCTTGGTGACTATACCTAATTAATAAACACATACAACAGTGGGGGTGAATCTGATGAAACATTATGAGAAGGTTGGTCATGTTGAGATCTATGTTGGGAAAACCGTCTAGTCTATGTGGTATGCACATATTGGATGGATGCACTGGCCAATTCATTATGATGATTCATGTATGCAAGGCTCTATTGATTGTGGATTTAGCTGGGGATGTTAGGAGGGTCATTTTGGTGCTTCTTTTCATTGAGTACCATGTATGGTTTCACCAGTTAGACGACATTCATTGAAGAATACTCCCGATCAACAAATGAATAATCCTTTAATACATGGTGGATTCTGTGAGAAATACCCATCTCTAGGGGCATAAAATCACCCAGACAATGGGATGTCTTTGGCACCATTGGATGACTTTTCATTCCCTTACATTATCGGTGCTTACCCACCTAAGAGGAAGATGGATGAGAAGTTGACATAGCAGTAGCAGATGGTAAAACATTGACTTTTATAGGCTCGGGAAGATGCCAACAGGCATGAATAATACCATGGGAATGAGAGACTACCCTATGATCCTTCCAGTAATCATACTTCTGAGATATGTGGCTAGAAAACTTTTGTTATGTATCCTTTCTATATATATCTAGAATTTCAAACATACAAGAAACCATTTCAGGGGATGAACCCAATCTAACTATGCCATTATCAACCTAGACCTAGATCCAGCCTTTAAACACACAACACCTCTTGAGGGTCTTCCCAAGGAACCAGTGAAAGGGGAAGTAGTTTTGGAGATCAATGAGATCTACCACTTCAGGGCTCCTACATTCCAGAAAAGAAGGATTACATGATCCATGTCATTCTGGAAATAGGTGGGTACGTAGTCCTCATTGAATTAGTAGGTTTGGATTCATCAATCTGAGAATGGTGCCTTTGGGTCATGGCCCAGATGAAGGGATGGAGGATCCTAATGAGGAGGAAGGACATGATTATCTCACCTAGGTGGCGGCAATGCATTACACAGTAGAGCATACAGATTCTGAAGTGGGTGATGCTGAACCTGAGGCTGAGCCTGAGGCAGTGTCCCTCAGTGAGGCTATTGAGGTGGTTCTACTAGAAATATGTCCATCTATCTGAGGGCCTCTACAAGTGCAATTGTAGTGGTATTATCATTTTAATATCTTCATGCAAGAGCGGCGACATTCCATAGATGTGCTTCCGTGGATTGTTATAATTCTTTTACTAGACACTATGTTTTATCAATGAAATCCTAGAATACTCCTTAGTAGTTCTGAGTGATGATTGAAGGGACAAATTTAGTAATGAAATTTCCCACAAACATTGTTCAAAACTGGTCCTAAGTCAGCAGACTGTCAAAAATATATGGGAGGCCCTTCCACCTAGAGACAATGTCTGTGACCTTCTCATCTAACCTATTCTTCCACATAAATAGGTCAGAAATATTTTTCTTTCTGGTGGTGGAATTGATCTCCAAGATAAACTAACTTTAACGATCCTCCCACCTATATATGGATAGATGTGTAACTAGTAGTGAAACATGGGCCCTTTTAATGTTTGTACCAAACACCAAAATTTGGCGGGTTCCAACTGTGCCGGAGTTCCCAACATGGGTCCACATCATGAAATAAAGTGGGTCAGATTCTGCAATGGATCACCCGTACCATTAAAAGGGGAGAAGGTAGTATTCTCGAAACTCAGGGGTACTTAAATATCATCCACCTATACCTGTAATGGCTTACTATCAGGAGGGATTGTCTCATTCTGGTTTTCAAGGCCTTTGAGGTGAGCAATGAGAGCCGTAATTGGATCTTCTTGATGAGGATTCATATTCTGGAAAGAATCCATGGCTACCAATGTGTTAGAAGGATCTTGAACTTGGTAAGTGGGCCCATAGGATTGTAGAGAGACTGATGGAATTACATGAGGAGGTATCTGGAGGAATAACTAGTAGAGAGACCAATAGAGCTACTGGGGGAATAAACAGTAGATTTGGATATGGAAGAATGTTATCCCACAATTCTAGTGGGTTTAGTGATGCATATCACTGCCTCTTTCCATAAGTACAATCCTATATCCCGTCTAGCGTGGCAGGGTTGTCAAGATCATTGGAAGGAAACTCATTGGGGGGGAAGTTGTACCTACCCCTCAAATCCTAGTCGAGGATTACGGTAATCTTGTAGACTTTCCATAGTGAATTTTCAAGGATCTCGTAAACCATCATTTTAAGTTATACAACCTATTGGTGTATTATAAAATTTTTTGGATCCTCTTCTATATTTAACATATAATTGCGCTAGTTGGAGATTTTGACTTTCCCTGCAAGTGTATTTTTCTTTTTGAGAACCTGTCCCAAGCATTTTGATTCAATGTGTCTGCCTTTGGTGGCGAGTGAGGAAACCTACTGGGTCTACTAGGTGTTGTTACACCTTATTCAATTTTAATTCTTCCTTAGAACCAGGGACTATAGCCCCTACCAGATATTTTTGGTGGATGATGATGTTTATCGAAGCAATTACCAGAGAAATATAATTTATATCAATGGGGAGACCAGGTTGGAATATTACATGAATGAAATATTGGGTAGAATACTTCCCCAATCCATAGATCTGGACATATAGGGAAGCTTCATTGATAACTATGTGGAGTATGTTTAAGCTCTGGACACATCATTGTTGGAGTGTATGATGGAAATCATGTGATGTAAAGTGTTGGGTGACAGGAAGTGTGACAAATCAACCAGGAGGAACTATTGACCGATGTCGTCATAGTTTTCCCATATATTAGTATAGGCTAACCATTGACAACAGATATAGAAATACATCATACCTAATGATCAGTGAAATCACATGACCTGATCTTGAGTAAATGATTCTGATGCATTGAAGCATGTAGTGTCAATTGGCCAAAAAATCTTTCAGAGATAATCCACAGATTGCATTTCAAAAAAATTCTCTTCATAGACTTGGGATCTTGCCCTTGGTTGTCCCATTCATTGACTGGGGGAAGATGAGGGACCAGTTATGAAATTGATACTAACCATTGTGGAGGAAAACTAGTCATTGGAGAATATGGTTCACAAGCTAGAAAACTAAAGCATATTGGGCAATCTATCAAGAACTATACTAACTATATCTCCAAATACCAATATAATGGAATAATGAACACTACTTATTATAAATGGGTTGTTGTTGTCGGTGATGGATAAGGTGGATGGTTGTCGCCAACTTGTCCGCATAACAACTTTCAGTGATCCGTTGTCGAGGTAGTGAATGATCTTTGTGATGATATAGAGGATTTTACAAAAAGACCCTTGATAGGAGACATATATCGTTACACATTTAGGAATATAAGGAAGGATTTAGGGATCTTAGGCAGCACACTTTCTAGGATGAAAAATCTGATGTGTAGTGTTCCCATTATAATCTCCGACATAGTGGATGAGGGTGAGGGTTCCATAATTTAATAAAACTCCACCTCAATGACTGAAATGTTGGTAGGTTTGATTATGATATAGATCTCCTCAATATCTTTCATTTGGTAGTGAAGATTCACATTCCTACCATGGGATAGTTCTTTGGGACATGATAAATCTTTGACATAGGGAGGACCTCAATGTGGGTTAGTGCTAGACCAAGGAGGACCCCCTCTTGGAAGAAAGAGGGTTCAGGTGAAACCAATAAAAATTTCAAATTGAACTTGGGGGGGGGGGTGGAATCTATGTTTGAGAGTGCTGGTGTGGGGAGGGCCTCTGCTGAGGCTGGTAAACCCATGTGGAGGACCTCTATAGTGGCCGTTCGTAGCAAGGGTAGGACCTTCGGGTCAGATAGCTCTAGTATTAGGGTTTAGAGGAGGGCCTTTATACAAATCATACTGGACATGATTGATACCTCTATGTCGATCATTCATGGGGTTGGGGGGAACTCTGATTTGGTGCTCATTAAAGCAATGATGAGATTTTCTAGATCTGGTGATGATGTAAGGAGGTCCATCATGTTGATGACTTGAAATATAAGTGAATCCACCATACCTAAGATCATGGTCATGGGGAGGACCTTTGTGTTGGGTTTCAACCAGATGGGGAGGACCGCCACTCTGAATAATGATAGTATGGGGAAGACCTCCATACTAAATTTTATTACCATGGATCATCCCAAAATAGATGTTTCTTGTGACGATGAACGAAAAAGTAAACCCATCCTACTCAAGCAGTAGTTGGGATCTCGATTTCTACCATGATTAGATGTTCCACTGCTCTATAGTAACAGAGAGATGATAGAACACATCGGTGGTGTCTTCTGTCACTAAATCCATAGATGATGATGCCCCATATCGGGAATCCACATTATCTTTCAGTCAATGCTGACATCAAGTCAATCGAGCTAGGGAGAGTTGTTCAAGTGTATGGACCACCCAATCCTTGATCTCTAGGACTAGCATGTATAATTGTTGTGGCCTAATGGGAGCCCTCCTTGGAAGCCCCCTATCCATGGTCATGGATGGGAGGACTCATACATCCCTTTCTTCATCTATGTAATAGAGTGAGTCATAAGAGTTTTCGAGGGAGAGTCTACTGAAATGGTTGGATATCAATGTGGAGAGCAGTGTCTCTATATTCCGTCCTTAGCGGCGGCGTTGTCGACGGGGCACTAAGGTCTCCAAATCTTGGCCTTCCATGACCCTTATTTGGATGAACCCCTCCTATCAATATCGTGATACCAGATTATCAATCAACATCATCAGAATAAATTATGAGGGTGAGATGGGGCATGGGCTCTCAGCAGCTGTGGTCGCGGGAGTTTTCATAAAAGAGGTGAAGCCAAGAGGGATTTCTGCTTTCAAATTTCCCCTGCCCCTGCATCTAGGGGTGGGAGGCGATCAGTTTTCTACAGCTGTATCTTAGATCCTGCAATGTAAGAAAATTTATTAATTAGTAAATATAGTAGCAAATAAATTCCCAAGGTCGTATCTCCATTCAGTCTTCCATAGCTGGATAAAATGATCCATACGGACAACATCTCACACTGAGATGCCCAATGATCAACGACCCCAAGTCTTAATGTCTTTTCATGCCATGCCCACTATTTCTTAGCATGACCTAGTGTCATATATCTGAATCTGATGAAATTGTTATCCATGAATGTCACAAATGATACTAATAAATATATCATGGAGAATAATTTCTTGTTAGGTTCAATATTTCTGTTTTTGAAGCTTTTAAGACAGGGATGCGCGACATCATGGGAATGTACTGAAGATCCCTGATGGTCGTAATTGTACCCCACATTACCATTTTCCAATGGTGGGTGTAAATAATCACTTCTTTAGAGACTTTTTATCCTTGATTGAAATGATATGATGGGATGCCAGTCTCTACTTCTATAGATAAATCCTTATAAATCATCGCATAGTCCAGGTCTCCCTTAAGATTAAGACATTTTTCTTGAATCTATCACTGGTTCCATATCATTGTAGACACAAATTAATTGAAATAATTCTATAAGGGTATTCCATAAGTTCATGCTAGGATAGCAACATTCGGTCAGAAGTGTAGTAGTGAGGGCTGTTGCTGGCTTGTATGGGAGTTGAAAAACTTGTACACCTGAATTTTGATTATGATAGAGATTATCATAGGTACATAATCCCAATGAATCCCACATAGAATGCATGTAATATTATGTTTGATAAATTTTTTTGAGTTTTTCCTCTGATTTCCATGTTTAACATGGGGTATTTCATGAGTTTAACATCTTACAGAGAAAGATCAAATGATCGGAAAACAGATGATAGTGGATAAGAAAGGTACATCCCTATGAGGGGAACATAAATGTTTACAATATGAATGGATCAATATGCCCAAGGAGGGTGGAACCTAGATAGAATATTCCAAAAAGGTAATATTTCACACCGTGAAGGGTGATCTAGACACCTCAAAGGGTATATCAGAGAACGATGGGTAAACAGGACAATAAGGCTTACCCATGAATGAGCTTGCACCTCAAGGTGGATTTCTATATATCGGAAAAGGGTTCCAAGATCACTTAGTTCGAGAGGTTGAGGCATAGAATCGAGGTGTACAGAAAATAAAAAAAACTACTGAGCAAGCCATGGGCTTACGAATGATTTGATGCCTGGTGTTGTGAAGAGCAATGTGGTGGATGGCATGATTTAACTGGGATGTGGTGGCCTAGGTAAAATATGGATGGGTATGGATGAAAATTCGAAAGATATAATTAGTGTTAATGAAACCGATCTGAATATTTTGGTGTTGGTATTGAACCATAGAGATGTTTCCTATGTTTCCCCATGATAGGGAATAAATGTCCATAGATATCTAAAATGGGTAGATGAGTCAGCTGAGGAGATGGATTTTGAGAATGGATGTATGGAATGGGATGAAAATAAGTAGAAACTGTGGTTAGGGAATGATCTTCCCAAAATAAAAAGGCTCAAGGGAGATACAATATACAATATAAAAGATAGGCTAGAATCTCGGGGATTATTTCTACACACCTTGTTCAAAAATGGGAATGATCAAAATCTACATAGTTCAAAAATAGCACATATAATCGGGGCGTACACAATGGAAAATGACCCAAGGACATTCATGGGTCTTATGTATGTTTATAGGCCCATCACAAGAGGGATACTATTAGTTGGAGGATTATGGTAACATTAGGGGATTTTGAATGGATAGTATCTCAGGAAAATAGGACAGGTTGTTGGGGGTGTACGCAAAGGACAATGAACTGAATGGATGGATCAAAACACCTTTGAGTGGTGGATCTGGTTGATGAGTCCCATAGAGGGAAGATGTCACATCATGAGAGAACTTCCCTATGAGGGAGCACCAAAGTTTTCTAGTGATGTTGATTATACCTCAATGAGGATTTATATATACATGAAAGGGATAAAAACCCATGTAGTTCGGAGTGGCGTGTATATTTTAACGTCATGCGTTATAAAGGTGAAAAAACGTGAAGTGGTTAAGAGAGATGGATGATGTGGAATGATGGTTCTTGAATATCATACAATCCTACAATGTACCTTTCCTAGAATTAATGGATCAATGTACATGTAGTTTGGTTGAGTGGTGGATGGATCTCATGTATGGATATCAGCCCATATAAGGTGTCATGGTCAAAGCTTACTCTAAGACCATTTCTGTCATGCTCAGCGTAATAAAAAAGTTAAAACAATATCCCAGATGATTACATTGCCAAAGGTTCGTCAGTGAGAAAGAGAGTGGGTATTACATGTTTCTAGTGGACCAAAGAGGAATTAGGTGCTTATGCATGGTTAGCAGCCCCAGGAGAGGAATATTGGGAATTAATCTAGGAGGGAAACTCGAGGAGGTGTATTTCTATATTTGAAGGGAGTCATTCCGTTGAAGGAAAGAATAATTCCATATCAATTGTATAGGGAGAACACTATCATCGTGGGTAGGGGTTATGCAAGGGACATTAGAGGTGCACATGGAGACTAATACCAGTGGGAACAAGAAATTGGGAGGGCACCGATGGCCATCCCCTCCTCTAATCATTTCAGACATACCACACATACAACAATCACATTTTAACATCGTGTGTGGTGGATGTGGGGTTTCTTTTCAGTTTAACATCATGCATCATGTATGATAAGGATTCACTATTGACCCCTAGAATATAAATAACATGTACCTACACACACTCGAGGGAGGGAAGGAACAAACAATGCCGTGAGTTGGGGTTTTGGAGTTATCCATTGAGGGGGCCATGTTAGCATGACTATGTGAAGAAGAAATATCTATTAGAATTCCTATGTGAAGAATCATAAGGTAAAAAAACAACACGAACCATCACTTGTGGAACCACGAAATCACATCGTAAATCCTGGAGGGTCGTACTGGAGAGGGGTTTGAAAAGAGGGATACAATACAAAGATAGGCTTCGACATGATTTGGTGCTTCATGATGAGGATGGACTGTAGGATGTCCTAGTTATTTTCAAACATGATATTCATCATGAATAGAAG
The DNA here is from genome assembly GCA_963277665.1 of Viscum album. Taxonomy (NCBI): domain Eukaryota; kingdom Viridiplantae; phylum Streptophyta; class Magnoliopsida; order Santalales; family Viscaceae; genus Viscum; species Viscum album. The sequence continues at coordinate 72,306,985 of OY728166.1, read as the reverse complement.
GGACTTTGTGAAGGAAAGTCATATCATGAAGGAAAGGGTCTTTATGAAGGCATGTTTTCAATGAAGTAGGGTTTCTTCAGAACAAATGAATCTTTATTTGATGAGTGCTTCTTGAAGGACTAATACTTTGAGAAACCTCAATTACCCTAAAGTGGATCCCTATTTTGTGAAGGAAATATTCCATTTCCTAGGATGCCCCCCATATTTGTGGTTATTAATAAAACAAGGAGGAATGGTTCGTAGATTCCAAGTACCTTTGGTATCTATTTTACTATTTCGTAATGGCCATTACGAAGTTGGGAGTTCAGTTCAAAAGGAAAGAGTAATAGTAGTTTAAAGTGGGGGTGGGACTTCTATCTATAGGAGATGAAGGTCAGTTGGGATTGTAGATCTCATCATAGAGAAACATAGGTGCTATGAAAAGTAAGTGAAACTGTGGATCCAAGGGGCATCACCAGATTTGGTTAGAATCATCGAAGGTACGCCGAAGGGACCATTACGAAGCTAGTCATGGAGGAGAGGTGACACAAAAGAAGGGGGGTGCGGCGTTAGACATCGTCAAATTCAAAGAGGGTCTATCGAATCATCAAGAGGAACACTGAGGATACCATATTGTAGTAGACCATGGAAGAAATGTGTCCCTATAAAGGATTCATGATTAAACAGACTCATAGAGGGTCTACTCCGAACATTCTTGATCGTAGAGGCTGGTCCGCCCAGAAATGGTCTTCACAAACATGAATTTTCGGATTTTGCATGGATCTTAAAGACATTTTGAATTTATATTTATTTTGAATTGTCAAAAATTTGCTCATACCTATAATGTCACAAATATCGCAGATTACAATTTTTGAAATTTATTTTTGCTGTATATCATTTGGAAAGAGAAGTATATTAATATTCGAATCATATCAATAACATAAAAAACCAAAATAAATTGTATATATTGAGTATGATGGTTTAAAAAGATTAGTTATCAATATTTACTTTACTTATATTCTTAATAAAGAATATGAAGAAATTTCTCAAACTTAAAAATTGGGAAGATAAATCTGTTGGTACATATAAGAAAATAATTACATGAAATTGAACATCCTAAACTGTCATCTGACCGAAAAGTATAGTTAATCAATCCTTTAATGGATAAAAAAGGTCTCTAAAAGGAGTTTTCCATAATTGTGTTCATTACGTATATATAAATAATATGATGTTTCATTAAGGTGGAGATGTAGATTAGAGTTTCTGATAATTCTCATAGTTTTGATAAGAATAGAAGAATGAAATTAAAAGGGAATTCGAAAAACCATGGGGAAAAGAAGGTGAGATATCAATTTTGTGTAAATTTTGGATGGAAACATGGATTAATTTTATTAATGGAACCGGTAAATGCTTCTAGTTTTTAAAAGAAGTTAATAAAATAATTGAAACCCTATGTGATTAGAAGAAGTTGGATGATGACATAGGTATAGAGAAATATCCATACAATAAAACACCAACACGCTAGTGTTTCAAAATTATTGACTGTGAGAATTATACCATCTTGTTACCAAATCCAATGGTTACTCATAATGATCATTGTTAGAAATTATTTAATCCTAGAGGAATTGGGAAATCTCATGTGATCACTATTTTGGATGAGTGGTATGATAACAATGTGTTCAGAGGTATAATTTCTCTCAACTCTATGACTAATATTTTATTATTTGATTATATATTTTCATACAATTTTATATCTAATGATTTTTCTAAGGGTATTAATCTTCCACCATAGTGATTTTATGTTGAATTAACACTAAAAAATCCTAATGGTACGATGATCAAATTTCATGTATATGATTCTTCTACAATGACTGTATGTGGGACTATGCTTCGTATAAATATTTTTATTCTTCCACTTTTTAGTTATATATTAGTTTTGGTCATAGATTGGATATCCATACATCAATCATACATTATATTCATAGGATGGGATATCACATTTTGTATTCTGAACAAAACTATGATCATTTATCTATGTGATGATAAATATGAACATCTGATAGAAATAACATCAATTTTGTGGGTATTGATTATTATTAATAAGGGGTGGTTATCTGAGATGGTTGGGGACAAAGGCAGGATCAATGATATGCCTATTTTTTGGTATTTGAATGATGTCTTTGAAAAATAATTTCTTATCCTTCCACCCAATCATCCAATTGAGCTCTCTAAATAACATATATATATATCTACACCTTTTTAAAAAAAATAAATATTGAATGACCCCATTTGTTTCAAGAAATATAAGAGAAATCATAAGAGAATCTTCATAAGGGATTCATTCTTCCAAGAGAAATAACACGGACTGCACCATTTCTTTTTTATTTTTATGAATTTTGATCTATGAGGCATTGTATTGATTATTTAGAAATTAACAAAATAACTTTCAAGAAAATTTATCCTATACCCCATATTGATGACTTTATTGACCAATTTCATGGAGCTAAATACCTTTCAAGCATTTAATATCATTTTTAAATCATTAATTTTTTTCCAAGAAAGAGGATATACACAAGATAACATTCTATACAAGGTATGGACATAATAAATTTTTAGTGACTACAATTTGTCATATTAATTCTCCCTCTATATTTATGGATTTAATAAATAGAGTATATATGATTTTTCTTATTTAGTTTATGGTTGTATTTAATGATGATATTTTAATATTATCAAAGGAAAAAAAAGAACATTCAGATCGCATAGTAATTATATCAAAGACCCTGACGAAGGATAAAATTTATGAAAATTTTACCATATCTAAATTCATTAATTGGAATGTTTCATTCTTGAGTAATTTAATCTCAAGTGTGGGTAAATCTAAATATCCTTCAATGATTTCAGTTATTGAATTTTATCCATGATTAACCACTATGAAACTGATCCATAGTTTGGTTTGGATGGATATTATTTGTAATTTTTGGATAATTTTTCATGATTCTCTAATACACTCACTATGATAACTTTTATGGTTATTTTTTCTTTTAGAAATATTAATGTGAAGAAAATTTCAAGTAAATCAAGAGAATCTTAGTTAGTGTTCCTATGTTTACATTACCCTACAATGGAGAATCATTTATAATCTATACAGACGCATCAAAGAATTTATTTTGATATGTTCTCCTGATGAAATATATTGTGATAAAATATACCTCATTCCAATTTAATTTTCATGATAATAGTTTTACACTAATGATTTGGAGTTTTTTATGGTAAATTATTAATTAAAAAATACAGATGCATTATTTTTATAGAGAATGGTGTGATATATATATACTGCTTATAATAATTTAAAGTATATTTTCTCACAAAAATGTTTAATATGCTCTCTATAATAACGTTGTATGATATTAAATTGTATGAAAAATCAATATAATAAAATCTTCAAATAGAGAATCAGGTGGATGATACATTCGGATGATATGATCATGCATTCATATCCATAATGTGGTCTAAAAGAGATAAAATATTTCTTGATATTCTATAAAAACCCATGATTTCATTTTATTTTCCCTTTTAAACATAATATACTTGATAGAATAAGTTTCATTAAACATCAATCTTAATTAAAAACTGAAATGTTATCATGTGATCGTTATAACCTAGATATTAATTTGAAGGATTAAATAGTAATAACCGAATTATGGAATATATAATTAGAAAAATAATTTCTAAGGTAGAAATTAATTACTACTAGCGAGTGATATTAATTGAATTTATATATTATATTTTTTAAAAAAATTCAGAAAATAGATTTTATTGGAACAAGATAAGAACAAATTCAACATTACACATAAAAAAATAGTTTAATAAAGGCAGTTCTTCCACCTTTTAATTTTCTAGGATATTTAAAACTAAATTTTGAAAATTTTATAAATTCTACATAAAAAAATAATTTTCATTAATTAATGTAGAATATCAAAATTATCATAGGGTAATTTTTGGTATTTTAATGAAAATATATCTTTTCGATTGAATTGTGAAAAATACTAATCTTTATAAAACTTTATATTTCATTATATTAAATTTTATATATTATTTTAATAATATTTTAATTAAACTTATTAATTAATTTTTTATTGATAATATTATCTATTTAATATTAATAATACTTTTACCATATTTTGGAATAAGATCCTTTTTTGGCATAAAGATGCGTTTTTCAAAAGACTATTTTTTCAGTGCATTTGACGGGATTAATATTAAATTAAATTCCACAAATTATATGTTTTGAATTTTTATCAATGGGTTATATATTTGGATTCAAAAATTTTTTTTAATAGGATAATTTTATTTATTTTTCAATATTATTAATACCTATCATAATATTTATTACCACTCTAATGGGTAAAAATCGTGTAATTGTGGGTAAAAATGAAATGTTAAGGAATATAAAATGACCCAAAAAACATTCCAAAAAATTATTTTATTAGTTACATTCGACCATAATAATCCATTTATATAAATTATAACATTTGGATGTCTCTTGGATGAGATTATTACATTTAAAATGTTTTATTTAATGACAAGTGAAAGATATCATAATCATATTTTAAATAAATACATCATTTTTAATATAGGGTTATTCAAAAGTTAACTTTGACTAAAAATAATATTTTGAAATATAATGGAATTATATTCATCATAGTGAATTTTTTAAAAATATTATTAAATAAATAATTACTTTATGTTCTTGCACAATATGGATGCAATAATTATTTTATTAATGTAAATATCAAACAAATGATATCAAAAATATTAAAATACACATAAGATTAGAAAATTAATATAATACCCAATTTTTTTTGATTAAATTTACATTGGGGAGATTTATTAAAATTTTTGTCTCAAAAATATATTTATTTTGGTTTTTTACAAGTCAAAATAAGGAACAATGTCAAAATTGATGTTTATAATATTTAAAAATAAATAATATTTTTTAATGATATATAATTACTAAAACTTTTATATTTGGTAAAATTATTGGGATAAGGTTTTAAATATTATCAATGAAATATTTATGGTTTTTTTGTAATTTTATATTAAATATGTTAACCATTATAGAGAAATAAATCCTTGTTTTCACTCTAAGAGTTGAAGGAGTTAAATACGAGTTAAAATAATAAAATAAGTTTAATAATGTGAGATAAACAGGTATAAAAATTATTTTATGAGAATATTTATAAAACTAGTCATATTATATAATAAATAAATAATTTTTAGCATCATGTAATGGAATATTAAATCATAATAATTTAATATTAAAAGAGTTTCCAAAAGTTCCCCTCACCTAAATTATAAAGGGAACTTATTCGTTTGCTTCTTCATGCCACATTGAGCCATAATGCTCTACCAAATCCATCTCATTTCCTTTATAAACATATTTTTATAAGTTATACAAGTCATTTTCCTTCATAAAAACTATTACTAGATCCCACAAAAATAGATCCAATGAAAGTACGCTGAAGAAGTGGTTATCGTCTTTATGGACTCTTTCATGTTTATTTGTTCTTCCTCTTCTTCTTCATATGTCGTTTCCATTATAATTTTATAAACCCATTATCATATATATTTTAAATTTTTATTATGATTATGGTATAACCGTATTCCACATTTTACCCAATCTATAAAAAAAGAACAATGCTTTTGTATGTACGACTTACCATCTCCATATCGTGGTGTAATGTGTTTTTCATCACCACATTACATAGATCATTATAGTGATGGAATTAATAGATAGATATGATAATAATACCATGATACTCTTTTAAAAAAATATACCATCCATTTCCTTACCCTTTCACCATTAATGGAATGATATCGTCACTTGTTTATTCTTATTGCCTACCATATCCATGACATGATGTGATTCGTCTTCCATGTTCCCCATTCAATAATTATTATAAAAATGTATATAATGAATAAATATTACATATATGAACATAACATAATTCTATAAATTCCATAAATATATCTTATTATTAATAAAAAGTTATTATATAATAAAACATGCCTTGGAAAATGAAGTTGTTAACACTCGAAATAAGTTTAATAGTAAAATACTATAAACAAACATGTGATAAAATAAAATAAAACGATCTTATATGATATAATTAATGTTATAATGGTTTAGGTAAGAATTTATAACAATTTTTAAACTATTATACATAAAGAAAATTCAAATTAAATTAAATGTATGTTCAAGGTAACGGTATCTCAGTTCACTTTTACTTATGTGAGATACATGCCTTGTTTGAAACATAATTATTAGGTGTGTGTATATAATTTTATATCATATGTAATTTAATTAATCTCATTGTATTCATGGAATTAAATGGTTCATTTTATAATTATTACATTCTTGGTACTTAGGATTCTACTGATTATAAGTGGTAAGGGATTCATTACTCAATTTTCATTAATTGGGTAAAAATTAAATTTCAATGATTATGTAATAGTAAGGTTATATTTGAAATAAATTTTGATTATATTATGTTTTTTAAAAATTTAATTATGTTGATTTAATATGGATACACATAATTTATTCATTTGATTATTTATGAAACCCTATATCATTTTTACATATAAGGTTACTTTGAATGTCATCTGATTAATTTTGGAAATTTTTATAAATTTTTATCTTTTAATTAGTATTGATATTGAATGACAAGGCATATTTTTTTATTAATTAAATGAATTATTCGACATATGAATAATTATTTCTACTAAAATACATGTGTGGGTTCCACATATTGATTAAAACTCATTTCCTCAGTAGTCTCATGGTACTAAACATTTATGATTACATTAAAAATGTTATTGTCTATAGATTAAACCATCTTCTAAAAGGTCTTGATTATTGTTGTTCATGTACATAATACATAATGTTTAATAATTAATCGTATTCTAGGTTAATTTTTTTTATTAAGGTTACCCATAGTACCTTCAATATAAAAATATCTATGGATTCATTTAATTAGTATTTTATTGATTAAATAGAATGTATTTTTAGTTATTTACCTTACCTAATTTCATATTCACAATGATTAATTATTTACTCCATGATATTTAACTCATACTGAGAATTAGAGATCACATTTATTGTTTTTCATTTACCTAGAAATAATTTAAGATTTCTATTAATTGTATACATGGATATAATGGATGGAATAAATTTATTTTAGAAAAATTATCTTATATTTTTTATTCCAAATTTAATGTAAGAATCATGTTTGTAACTAGTTTACCAAGATTATTAAACTGATTAGTCCTTTGGGAAGTTATTATTGGTATAATATTCTAATGTAATTTTAGTTGGAACCAGCAATGGGTTACATTAGATAGGGTCCTTATTATTGGTATGTGAATATGATTACTAGAAACCTTAGGAACTCTATTTTAGAAAAAATGATTAGGTAACATAAACGTATGACTAAATTTTAGGATAATCTTAACTATAGGATAATTTACTAAATAGGTAAGAACCATAGATTACCTATGTTAAACCTATAGATTCATATATTGATAATGCTTCATGATTTAGATAACCTATAAATGATTCTTCATGACAATTTTATTTTCCCTAGTGATTAATGTTACTCATTCAATGTTTTTTTAGACAATGGATTGAACAATAATGAACTGGGATAACATTGTAAATGAGATATAATGCATTATTGAGAAACTATATGAATTGATGACTATATTAATGATATTTTGATTATTCTTAAGCAGTTATGATGATATATGATTAGAAATATACTCCATAACTAACAACAATACTCACCAATTAAGGTAATGATATAGTTTTTTGAGAGCCTGGGTGGTAATGAAAATGGTATAAGTAATATTCACCTTTCTATATATTGAGAATATTATACGAAAATCACAATTGAATTTCATATGTGAATGGGAAGATATTTTAGGGGTTGAAAATAATGATATAAATAAAGTAACCACTGAGGAAAAATGAAAAGTTTGAAATAATGGTATAATCGATTGTTCAAGTATTTAAATATAGAAAATATGGCCATTATGAAAAAAATACTATGTGGGTATAACTCTTAAATAGAATCATAAAGGTTATACTAGTAATGCTTTTATTATGGATGATGAAGAGGCCACAAATGAAAAATGTATGGAAGGAGTTATAAAATAATATTGTAATTATGTGTAGTTAATGGTTGAAGGATGAATTAGAATGATTAATTTTCTTTTGAACTTGGATTCATAATTACTTCTATCAATGATTATATAGTTATAAATATCATGAGATATATAAGTATTTTACTATAGAACTTATTCTTTAATGATTTTAGAGAATATATTTCATTTTAGAAATTACAAAGATAAGTGATACTATGGAATGTTAGTCTTTTTCTGACACATGATTATGGTCATATAATCTTATTATTTTATTTATGTAGATATAATAGAAAAGATATGATTATAGGATAGTTTTTTTTTGACCATGAATGTGGTTTGGGAATTGATGTATTATGAAATCCTTGCTAGGATTACAATTTGTTTCAATTTAATGAATATAATCATCAACCTAAGATCTTATATTTTAGATCACTATTTTTTATTAGGTTTTATAGGTGAAAAATGAATTCATATATTTTGTATGTGAATATAAAGGGGTACATTATTTTTAGAGAATATATTGCAAAGTAGATTTGGGATTTTTTTCAACTCTCTTATATTTTTTTAGACAGACCTATATTGTAAGTATCTTATGGTTTGAATGGATTGTGTTCAACATTGTATATTTTTATTTTTAGGTTATTGTATTTTTTATTTGATACTAAGTGATATCCATTTTTGGTTTTAGTTATCATTTAAAGGATATAAGATTTAATTTTTGACATTATTATTTACTAAAGTGTTTCATGCATGAAAAATTTATCTAGAATATCAATTTCCTCAAATAATAAATAATGTATTAATACAATGAAGGATATCAAATAGATGGAATTATGCTTATAACATTGAAATAAATAATGTAATCTTATTTTCTCAAATTATTATCAAGATTTTAAATGAATACCTCAACTCAGGGAAAATAATTTAAAAAAAACAATGTTATTAATTTACCTTTCTCTCTAAAACATTAATGATTATTTAATCGATCTCATACTTATGTATTTTTTGGTGGTCAGATTTATAATGACCATGTTCTCTGTCACTCTTTTTCAGAACATGATTATTAGATTTATATTACATGTACATTTTATTAATTACCGCTCATTTTATCCTTTTATAAAGTATAATTTGAGGGGACCTCACAATTTCCATCTCTTTTTATTAATAAGATGTTTTATTTACCCTATTTATGATGTTGGCTTCCCCTGATGGAATTTTCAAGTATCAATTATTGATTTCGAAAATTTAATTTCATGGTATGAAAATTAATTTTATTGAAGGAGGGGAAGAATTTAAAAACCCAATATTTTACTATATCTCTCTTTTTAATTATAATCTCTTTGATATCTTATGTGTCATGAAACTCCCACCTTAAAAAAACTTCAAATATTTTTATGTGATTGTTATAAGACATCTATTAAATTTTTGAGAATGAATAGTATTAAACACATTATGAAATATATAATTATCCAATTCATTCATAATGTTTTAATAAATTACTAATACTAATTATATTAATCATATAAATATATTATCAATATTTCAAATTCAACCAATATATTTGATAGGACTAAGATAAGAAAAAGAATCAATTTTCAGTATAAAAAAATATCTTTGTATAAATGTTATTTTTCAACCTTTTAATAGCCCACTTTTTTTAAAACTACATCTCAAAAAAATTATAAATTTTATCTGACAAAATAATCATCATATTTTAATGTGTTATGTGAAAATTGTATTGGAGATTATTTTTCCAATTTTTTTTGAAAAGAATAATTTTCTAATGAGAAGTGGAAAATATTAATCATGATATAACTACAAATTTCATTATATTAAAGTCCCTTTATGATTTTCAATTTATGTCAGTGTAAATTAAGAACATTTTATTTATAAATAATTTAATACATTTCCCTTAAATCATTATAATTCCATGTTTTGGTAAAAGTACACTTTTAGGCATAGAATGATTTTTTCAATAGAACTCTTGTTCGTTACATTTTATAGTATTAGTTTAAATTAAATTCTGAAAAATCTATCATTTGAATATCTAAAAATTTATTCTATATTGGGAAAAAAAATTACAAATATAATAAATATTTTCTTTTTATTCTTTTCCAGTACGAATATTATTTTTAGTAATTTTTATTCTCATGGTAGAGGGTAAATCTATTAATTAAGGGTAAAAATAAAAGTATAAGGACTAGAAAATGATCCTAAAAAATTCCCCAATTAATTTTGATAATTTATATTTGACCATAAAAATAAAAATATAAAAATTACAAATAAATTTCTACTTTTTTTATTATATGGAATTATTAATATTTTATTTAAGGAAAAAATGTCATTATCATATTTTATATAAATTTAAATTTTTTAATAAAGGTCCATTTAATGGTTATATTTCAAAAAATATTATTTTGAAATATAATTGAATTATATTTTTAATTTAAATTTATTTTCATTTTTAGTGAATAAATATGTACCTTAATTTCTTTCAAAACAATGATGTACTAATTATTTTAATAATAAAAGTAAAAAATAAATGATATTAAAATTTGAAAATATATTTAATTTTTGGAACATAATTCCATAGATTAGTTTTATATATTACATTAACATTGAAGTGATCTATTAAAATAGTTATGTTGAAGCTATATTTTTTTATTAATATTATTAAATGTCAATGTAATGAATAGTATCAAAATTAACATTAACAATATTTGAAAATAAATAACATTTTATTAAAAGAGATAAAATTTGTAAAATTTATAAATTAATTAAAATGATTGGTTTGAGGTATAAAATATAATAAAAGAACAAATTATGGGACTTTTTGAATTATATAGTTTCCATATTAACTCTCAATGTGTAGAAACCCATGTTGACATTTTACGAGTTAAAATAATTAAATATGTGTTAAAACAAAAACATTCGTTTAATAATGTGACTTAAACTGGTATAAAAATTATTGTATGAGCGTATATAGACCCATAATAATATTATATTATATTTATATAATTTCGGAGCCACATGGTATTGAAAATTAATTTACATTAATTTAATATTTAGAGACTCTCCAAAAGGGGCCCTCACCTCAAATAGAAAATGGTACATCTTCCTTGAATTCATGACATCATATTTATCCTTCAATGTCTAACATAACCTTATAATATATATTCTAAAAATTATTTTTTATGTTATAGTTATTTTTCTCTTTCCTAAATACCAACACCAGTTCCCATAAAATGATAACAAAAGGATGTCCACTGAAGAGGAGGTAATCGTCTTTACCGAATACTTCATGTTTTTTTATTCTACCAATTACTCTACATGTGTTTTTTCCATTATAAAGAAAGAAATATTTTATAATATCTGTGTTTATATTTAATTATGATTATGGTTAAATGATATGAAATTTTTTATCCATCCTATGAAATATGAAAGTATCCCAAGTGTGTACATATGGTTTTTCGTCTACATGTCATGATGTAATTGTTCTCATCAACACTTAACTTGGATGGGTATAATGATAGAAATGATGGATATATATGTTAATTATTTCAAGATATTGATTATGAAAAAATAAATATATTATCCACTTCCTTACCCTATCACCATTAAGGAATGATATCTTTACTCGTGCATATGTATGGCCTATCGTCTCAATGAAGCGATATGATTCATCTTCCATGTTCTGCATTAAATAATGATGATAAAAATGTATTTAATGATTAAATATTATATATATTACCTTAAAATCATAATGGAGATTATTTGAATATATTATATGCATAATAAATACTATATACACAAAACAAATTTATAGGAAAATGAAGTAGCTAACACCCGAAACAATGGTAGTGACAAAATATTACTAAAAATGGAGTAATAAAATTAAATAAGATGATAATATATGATCAAATAAATCTGAATATGGTTTTGGAATCAAATAATAACATGCATTAAACTATTATAAATAAGGTTAGAACACATTCAATTAATGGAAAGCGCAAGGCAAAGGGTTTCTCTTCTCACATTTACATCTACATGATACTTGACTTATTCACCACTTATTTCTTATGTGTGGTGTATACGATTCCATTTTATATATAATTTAATTAATCTAAAAATATCCCCTGATATTAAAAAATTTAATTTATAAATATTATTTTTTTTGTATATGATTTGACTGATTTCAAGTGGTACGAGATTTCTTAACAAAATTATCATTCATTGGAATTTTTTTTATTATGTCATGATGAGGTTATTTATAAAATGAATTTTTATCATCTTATTTTTTATTTCCAATTGATTTAGGTGTATTTACCATATATATACATAATTAATTTATTTTATTGTTTTTTAAATCTTAAAGCATTTTAATATATGGTGTTTCATTGAATATTATTTGATTAATTTTTTAAATTTTTATAAATCCGTATCAATTATTTTTTATAGAATTTTTTTTAAAAATAACATAGTTTTTTAATTAAATATATTATTTGATATACGTGGAATTTTTTGTACTGGTAGACATGCGTTGGGCTTAGGTATATCTAACCAACTGATGCATCAGCAGTATTATGTGACATATTTGTTAAGCTAACATTAAATGGGGTTTAAACAATACATTAAGCCATATTGTGAAAGGTCTTGAAAATAGTTGTTCATGTTACTGATACATAATAGCCAAAAATTAAGAATTTCCTATGTATATTAACCTATTATTTTTATCTAGGGGATTTACAGAAATATGAAATCTATGGATGTATATCATTGTAAATTTATTGATTAAATGGAATGTGTTTTCTGTTATTTACCTTTACTTATTGATTATGTACATTTATTAATTATTTATTCTACTATATCTAACCCTTAATAATTATTTGGGCTCACCCATATTTTTTCTTCTCCATAGGATTTGATGTAGATTATTATGACTGATATACATTGATAAACTAATTAGAATAAAGTAATACATGAATAAAATTATGATTTAATTTTTATTCCAAATGTTATGTAACAAAAATGTATTTATCTACTTTTCCAAGATGATTAATTAGATTGGTCCTTTAGGATGATATTCTTTGTATCTTATGACAATTTAATGTTAGAAGACACCAATTATAGGCTACTGATGTAGGGTTCTTTAAATTTTTAATGGATTGACTTTGGAATCATGGAAAAGGGGTAAAAATTTCATCTTTCTTTAATTATTATTCAACCATATATTGATGCAAATATTAAATAGGTTCATAAGAAAGATAAGAAACTATAAATATTCCTAATTTTTTTCTTTATTATGATGGAATGGTTAGGTTTAAGAACCTTGAACGTGTTCCATCCATACCATATTTAAAGAAGGAGCTATTGTTTAGAGCTCATAATTCATCATTCTCTTATCATCATGGAATTAAATATATATATATATATATATATATATATTTAAAATATTATTTATAAAGGGAAAACAGAAAGATATATATTTTAGTGTATGTATCTCAGTGCTTTGTATGTCATCACGTTAAGGATGAGGGAAAAATGTCTAATAGGATGTCACAATCATTTTCCAAACCAAAATGAAAATGGGAAAACATCACTATGGATTTAATTTCTATACTCTCCTAAACATTGAATGGTCATAATGTTATATGGGTTTTAGTCGATCACCTTATAAATTTAGTACACATCATTACCATTAGAGAAGATTTATATTTGGACCATCTTACACAAAATTACGGTAATCAATTTATAAGGATAGATGGAGCACCAAATTTTATAATATCTAATTAGGATTTGAAGTTTACATTGATGTTCTCAAGAAGTATTTAGTAGGATCTAGATACAGAATTTATTTACATTACGGTGTGTCATCTTTAAAATTATGGATAGTATGCGAGAAACATTAAATGCATCGAGGTTAATATAAGAATATTTTTATGGATTTAGAAGCTGGTTGAGATTAACACCTTTATCTAGTTGAGTTTTCCTAAAATAATAGTTTTCAATATTGAATTTAGATAGATCTCTATAAATTTAACTTTGGAAAATGTGTAGAACACCCACATGTTGGGATGGGATTGGAGAAATTATTTTATTCAGATAGAGTCCATATGATGGAATGATTGAGAATATCAGATCTATTTAAACAAAACATCAATGCTTCTCAAATTTGATAGAAAGCATATGATCAATATCATCATAATGATGTATAATGTGATATTAGTGACAGGTAATTTCAATGATTTTTTACAGGAAATTCTTTTATAAGATTCACGAAGAATGTAACGTTGAGAGATAGTAATATTGATACTTTCGATATTATATATTGATTAAGGACGATAGCTTATCGCTCGACACTGCCACAGAACCAATCTCATGTTTATGATGTCTTCCATGTATCTCTCCATATGAAGTACATAATTGATCCGTCACTGGAACTAAAATCAATGGCCATACCACTGGAACATGATCTTTTTATTGAATAAAAACATGTTGAAATTTTGGTTCATATAGATAAATTAATATAAAATGAGACTTCTAATCCATTGTAAGTTTTCTATAGAAATCAAAAATTAGGAGAAACTATATGGGAACCTCAGGATGTATTTAAAAAAATCATATCCTCGTTTTTATATCAAATTGATGTATTTTTGAGATAAGATTCATTTTAATGGGGGTATATAGAATGCTTGTTTATTTTATTAAATCTATTTTTTAATGTAAATTTAATTTCTTAGATATCATACTCTACACACAACACTGAGTTTAAATGAACCATGATATAATATTAAATTTTACTTATCACATTTACATTAGATTGGTGGTCATAAATAGTTCTAAAAAATTATTAAAACTGTATTATTAAATATTTATAAATGAGTTATTTGTGTAACAATTTATTAAAATGGAAAAAATAATATTAATGTAAAGAGATATTTTTATCAAAAACCGTTTTAGGTACATAATGAAATTTATAACCAAATAAATTAACTAAATCTTAATTGGTAAATGATTTTAATTAAATATATTTGTTATATTGAATAAAATATTTAACTTTTTTTAAATATTGTTTCTAGGCATGAGATAACAATCAACCAATTTGAATGCTTAGAAAATTATTTATCAAAAAATCGGGTTTCATTGCCTATATATTTTGATTAATGATGATCTAATTTAGTTAGTATTCCCCTTTTATTTTTGGATAACATTAATAGTAACCATGGTAATGTATATTACCTAAATAAAGGAAAAATAATGTTAATATACTTTTCAAATAAGTGATAATACCATAATTTTTAATCCTAACATTTTTTTAATGATGACAATTCTACCATTATCAGATTAATATTGAAATAGAGTTTCTTAATGGACGATTATCCATGAAAAATGTCTTATGTAATATTTAAATCAATGGAAATAAGAAATTTTTAATCTCTTATTTTTCAGTATAACATATGTGTCCACACTGGGAAAAAAGAAAATTATTAGAGAATATAATTTGATATTATGAGATTAATTAAATTATTTTCAGGATATAATTTTTTTTATTTTTTTTAAATTATACAATAACATTAAATTCTTATAAAACATCGATGCAATATATTTCAAATTAATAAAAAAAATAATAAATGATTTTTAAAATGTAAAAATTAATTTAAATTGAGTGTTAATGAGTGACACAAATTGTTTAGATTAATATGAAATATTATTGTAATTTTAATGAATTCTATTTTAATTCAAACATTTTATTTATGTATTTTAACTAAAACTAAATAAATTGAGTCTAAATTGAAAAAAAGATATTTTATGAATTTTTTTTAAATTAACTAAAAATCATAATAATATTAAAATAGGAAAATGGGGATAATATATATAGGAAAAATTCATCCCATTCCACTTAATATTCTATTTTGATCAATTTTTATTAATCATGACTTTAATATATTTAAATGTTTTAAGAGATCACAGGAGTACCCCTACTCCCATTTATAAAAGGTAACAAATCCATTCTATTAATAACATAAATTTGAGCATTATATATCAACTAAAATTTAACATGTTTTCTTCAACACTCCCTATTATACATTTAATAGGCTCTAATATTCACGAATGAAAAACCATAGAACCCTTTAATAGGGGATCTAATGGAGATATTTTAAAGAATAGATAATCAACTTAATCAATCATATTATTTTTAATTATTATATTACCTACTCAAAATTTGATATATTATTCATAAAATAATATAATCAGTATACTAAATATACTATAATATTATTATGGCTATTAAAACAGATTTATTAACCCTCCTTCCACTTATTGGGAAGTGAAAATATCGGTCATGTGTACGTATGACATACCGATTTCACGTAGTAATAAAATTCACTGATAGTCAACATATTTTATTGATGAGTATTATGAAGGATTAAATATTAATATAATATAATTATAAATATATTATTATTATTTACTGATAATACTATATCTACCTCTTTGTTATCCTAACCAAAAGAAAATGATATCGTCTATCATGCATACATGTAGACTTCCACCTCAAGAGGGTAATGTGATTGATTTCACATTTATGATTTACTTTTTTTAAAATAAGGATATATATAATGAATATATCTAATATATAAGATTAAATTTTTTTTTGTTATGGTGGATTATTTTTTTCCATTCTTTTATTAAATTCGTCGAAAATTACCAACATCGTTCATGTGTACATATGAACTATCATCTCCATGAATGATATTGTTTGTTTTTTTATATATATCATCACGAATGAAACTAATAATGTATATAATTAATATATATGATATTTATGTAATTATAAATATTATTTATATGATGTAACCATGATCAAAATAGAATTATCAAATTGATCGAACCAAAACATACATGAAAAATGAAGTAGATACAACACAAAAAAGTGATTTTAATAAAAAAGAGGTAACAAATCAGATATAATGTGTTATAAGTATATCATATATCATATAATATATGTGAGTATTTTTATGTTATATATGTATAAAAAAATATATTTATTATATAGAAGGATCAAATTCATATGAAGGAAGTCCGACCTAAGCTAAGAGATTTTCGTCTTTCTTTTACTTAAGAGGAAACATTTCTTATAAAACACATATTATTTTCTGTGTTTTATATACCATCCCAGAAATTATTTTATGTATATTATTATTAATTTTAGGAAGATTTTTATTTATATGTAAGTTTCTTTCTTTCATTATGATTTTTATCCAATTTTTACTAAGGATTTCAGGGTTTAATGTCACAATCACTTTATTTATTTTGATTGTTTATGGTAATGTTTTGATGATGAAATAATATTATCTATCTTTAGAAACATATTAAATAATTTCTCCTATGTTAATTTCATGAAAATCAATGTTTTACTTTTATTTTACTAACCTTTAGATCTGAGGAGACTGAAAATATTATTTTAATTCAAATTGACTATATTTCCCTTTTTGGTCTAAAATTTTATTTTATACAAGTCAATGTTTTATAAAAAAATTTAAAAGAATATTTTTACAATTATATTATTAATTTATTATAATTTTTATGATTTTTTTAATTTCTTATAAAAAATTTTAAAATTAATATGAATGTCATTTTATGAATGAGGTACGTTGACAAAAGTGTAAAATGAATTATTATGTTTTAATGTATTAAAAATGAATATAATTTACCACCAGAATGAAAAATAAATGTCTTGAGGATTCCATTATTAGTTTTCATGGTAATTTTTTAAAAATATTTTTTCTATAATAATTTTTGATGTTTTTATATTTTAATGAAGTGATTTCAATATGGACATGTTGTCTTCCTCAATAATGTTTTATAGATAATTTAATGATATTTATTTTTATAAATGAAAATAACCCTTGATTTCATTAATGATTTACTAGGGACAAGATCCAAGGATACAATACTTATTATATCCTCGTATGGTTTATGTTGATTATGAAAAGATGTTTATGAAACCCATTACTTTTCCATGGGTTATTCAATGGTGAAATGTTTAGAAAAAATATTAATTTTATATGGTTTATACTATGATTATATGTTTAGGAAACCCATTTATTTTATTGGGTAATCATATGATGTATCCTTTATGATATTATTTCACACATAATATAGTTTTTCATTATATGATTGTTGTTATATCATAACCATTTATGGTCATTACCTTATAACTATGGGTCATGATAACTTTATAAACTAGGATGATTGTCATGTTATAGCCAATAATGGTAGGGGGACCAATTTCACCCTAAAATTAATTGGGTAAGGATTGATATCTCGTGAGACAAATATGTTATTAATGGAGACTAAAGGAAATTTAGTAATGTATATCTTTCACAATGATAGACTTATGTATGAAATGTTACTACTACAATGGTTTGGGGAGTTAAACCATTCCACTATGATAGACTTGACCATGAACACTCAATACTATGAAATTAGTATATAATTATGTATATGAAAAAAATGGTTTATATGAATTTTATTATATCATGGCACATTTTCCATGATTCCTTTAGAATTCATGACTTGTTATCATCCATGATTTATTCCATGAATCATGATTATGATCTATAATATAAAGGGTATGATTTTAAGTTTTTATGACCATGTTATAATACCTTTATGCATATGTTAAGATCATGTTTTCATAGATCTATCCCTTTTTTAACATGAATGCGAATTTTATCTCACACTTTCTTAGGTTTCCTTTCCCTAGGTTTTTAATAAAAGTACTATGTATGGTATTTCTAAGAAGGGTTTTTGACATCAAGAGAATAGTGGGAGATGATGAACATATTTTATGAACCAGTTCTTTAAATGAACATGTTTCCAAAGACAATATTCCTATACAACTCTTGTATATATTATTTTGTTATCAAATTAATATTAATATAAAAATATGTGTTATCTATGTATGAAAATTTGGGGATCCTTTATTAACATTATATATTTTTTCTTTTTAGTATATTTTGAATATTATCATATAGGATTTATGATTATTAATAAAAAATGAATATTTTATGTTATTATTTTGATCTAATTTAAACAATACTTGTTTATTTTTTTTGTTTGTCAATATTGGTAATTGTCAGGGGCATGGTGGCATGTTTTAAGAAGGTACACCACATGTAGGTACATTAATAATTGTAGTACACTATATCATGTTTCTTATGGGTTGGTATCTAGTATCCAATTTAGGTGAGTAGTAGAGAAATAACTCAATGTTTTCCATCACGTGGCTGGTGACCTTGTAGTGGGAACATAGACTGGGTACCTAGTGGATGACTGGTGGGTACCTATTATATTTTTCAAAAATTAGAGTATAAATTAAATATTATAATGTCATTAAAATCATATCCATCCCCCTTACCTCATCAATAGGTACCAAATTATCCCATCACATATGCCTTTTTTGTTAGTATATAAGTGTAACATCCTCCATTCTTTATCTATTTCAGGATATGTTTATCAAATTTTATCATTACAGGTAAGGATAACCGTCCTGTTTCTTATATTATTATATACTCATTTTATTTCCTTAGTTTTCTTAAATTATGATTAATTTTAGATATATTTCTACATATTGGGAAATAAATTAGTTTAGGATGGATCAAATAATGGTATCTAATGTCTAGGATATTACTAGGTCCAGGTTGGTTCTCCCTTTCTTTCCTATTACTTTTCACTTACGTGGTATGTAAAAAATAATATTTGGGAATAAAAACTTAGTCTTCTAAAAATATAATTTGTTATGAACTAAAATAATTACATAATTATTGTATAAATAGAGACTAATTGTCTTTTTGAGGGGTGTCATCACCATGGTCACTAAAAAAATCTACCTTGTGGTTGTGTTATGGATCCTCAACATTGGACTCAGGATAGGTGAATTATTCCTGATTAACGACATATAATACTCAAACAGGGTCCATGAACATTTATTAGTGAGGAATTGAATGAGAACATGATGTGATAATGGTGGGATAGTCTATCCAAGACAGTTAAATCATCTTAGTTTCCAGAGATCCTCAACCTGTGTATATTAAATAATCATGAAGGGCATGTTTTGATTATAAATTATGAAAAAATATCATTAATTTTTTATTAATTGTACATTTTCCACTATGGATATTTTGGGGTATCTTGTACACCCTTTTAGATTATTTATGTTTCCTATAATCCACCATAGATTACATGGTTATATCTCATCCACCTTTGGTGAATGTTTGGGTGGTGCATAACTCACTAAGATATTTGTATTGACTGTATATCATCAACATAGTGGTAGATATTTTGGATTCATTTCCACAAAGAGACATTAAATAATTTTATATAATCGACCCATAAATTATTTTTCGGTTATAATCATCCACCTAAATCTGGTAAATTTTCTACATGTGGAATCTGATATTTTGGTGAATTTTACATGAGAAAATTATTTGTAATAAAAACTCTTAAACTTATAAATTAGAGTATTATATATGAGTAATCCTCTTGATATATGTATCTTTTGTATATCACCCACTTGAGTTATGTCAAAGGTGGTATATCATCCACATGATGATGGTGATACTTCATTAACTAGATGATGTATTTTTTAACAATGATGCTATATTTTTATTTGATCATTCACATGGTTTGGTTATAATAGTGATGCACAATTCACTGAGTTTTAAATGTTGATGATATCCCTCTAACCCTAATTACGAGTCATGGAGTGATTTATCCTACATCTTATATGGTGTACAATCCCATAATAACACTAGAAAAAGAATTTATGGTCACATGTGGTTTGGCTATTCATAATTTCATGATGTGATGAGTTAATTATTTTTTAATTATTTACATATTTCCAATCCATGTCAATAATTAATTATATTCATTTTACATTCTTATGATCAACAATAGATGTGGATGTATGAGTTGAATGCTTACCCATATTAGTTACCCTAGTACCTACGTAAACCTAATAATTTAGGACATAGGTAATAAAATGGTCCCTATAATTTTTTATTGTAGTGATGGTGGATTTCAATTGGTGATAATATATGTAATTATTCTAGGAATAAATACCAGTTTGTGTATATCTTGTTTTTTAGAACATATTTTATATTATATGATCATGAGAGATCCAATAGATTCTAATATGAATCATATGAAAATGGTAATAGTTAAATTTGTAAAATCATAGTGGTTATTATTTACTTTTGGATAGCATATGGATGAAAAGACTATATTTTTGTTACTATTATATTTGGGAGACTGTTAGTTAATATATTTTCCATCGTGGTTTATGATTGTTTATACTAGGTAGGTTATAGTCTCTCCATGATATCCATCATCGTTAAAAACTAGTTTATAACCAATGGAATATATTGTGGAATACCAAAGGTATTTGGATGACTATTTTCTCTTAAAATAAGTAAACTTGAATTGTGACACAATTATGTGGTATTAGTTCCATGTTTTTTTTAATTTTTATTACATTTTACAATATCAGAGTTATGATATTGGATATAGATAAATATTAGTATAGATCATGCACTTAGTAGTAGATATTCCACATATAAGGGAAGCATATGATTCCAAGGATAGGTTTGATGTTCTTTTTTGGTTAGTGATATGGCTTACTAATTCTCAAAATTTTTATTATGATTTATGTTTTATTAGGTTTTACTATTTGTTAGAGGTGAAAACAGGGTGACTATTCAAACATATTTCTTAGAATATGGGGATTAAAAATTTTATAAGAAACATTAAAATTGATATTGATGAATGATATTATAGATATGATACATGTTTCAGCAATTTGAAATGTTAAAAACTAATTATATAGAATTTTAATATATAACATCTTAGTGGAAGTCTACATTGTAAGCGCTCGGTCTGTGTATTTGTATCACTAAGAGGGGAAGGGGGTGAACTGATGATACTTCTTTTCTTTTATATTTCTTTCAATTGAAACAACCTTCAACAATTGTTAAAGATTCAATTCCATGATGAAAACAAAACAACACCCATCCAAAAGAACACAGGTATTTACAAGATATGCTATTCAATATTAATAGATACGCCCTTGGTATGGTTTGGAGATAATACAGTACCATTAAATCAACAAGAAAAAAAATACGTGGATTATAAAAAAGTAGGATACTCTCTTTCCATGATGTGGAACTCTAAATACAATCCAAAAGTGTATGTGCACCCTCTTAGCACAAATAGTGTAATATAATAGTAATGTAACAACTCATGTTACCATCACATATTTTCAATTCAAAAAATGTTTTAAGTATAAAAAAATTAAATAATATACCAAGAAGAAAGGTAAGATCCACCTGGACTTTGTTATGTAATAGTGGGTCCAATATTTTTTGAGTCTAATTCTTCCATGTTTGATTCTTCCAAAATAAATATTCCAGTCCGATTTCTTGATAGAATAAAATAGAAATGAATTGTCCCCAATTCAATTCGCGGGTATGATAAAGCTAAGATGATTCTTCTTTAGTCTTTAAATCCATAGTATAGAAATTCTCAGTATGAAAACCCCATGATTATTAATTCATCCTTACAATAACATCAGTCAGCTACAATTGACATGCTGAATAGAGTGATCTACTAAGTACGACATATTTTGAGTATGGTTATAATCCAAATACAAATTTTAAAATATTTTCTCTTCTCTTTCACATATATGTCATAACATAATCAATATAAGATAAATAAGAAGATTTAATATTCTCTCAATAAACTAAATGCTTCTCTATATACTTTTATAAATAGTAATCCTTCATCTATTGAGTACAATGTACTTGATTACTTTTATATGTTTCCTAAATCATGTTATGATGGAATCCCAAAAACATTCCAAATCACATAATTTCACCCATATTTGAATTTATACTAAAACCTCAGAGAAATTATAACATCATCAATGCTTCTTTATTATTATTGAAACATCTACAATATTTACCTTCTTATCCAGAATCCCATTTCAATTGTTAGTACAATTAAAATAGTGGAGAAATACTTGGGTACAATCATTTGAGTTTAATTTTTTGAAACAATTTTATGAACATGATTCAAAAAACCTAATTGAATCTAAATAATGTATTTGAATGTTAATCTCTCCCTTGAAAAATTAGTCAGCAATCTCTACCCTTACAAAAACTCATCCAAACGAAGTAATTCAACCATTTTGAAATAGAGGACCACATTATTTATCATATTCTTCACCTACTTGAATTAACCACATCAATTACAATAAATATTCTTCTCCCCTTTTCTGGAACCAGTTTAAAAACAAATTTAAAGGATAAACAATGTAAATAAAATCTTGAACCACTTGATGAAGAAAATTGAAAACAAACCAGAGTACGATCATTTCTAGATACAATCATTTTTGGATAATATCCTTTATGGTTATGATCATATCTAGGTATGAACTACTTTGGGTATGATATTTTTTGTGTAAAAATATTTTAGGTCATTTCCGATGGATTAGTCTAATGCTACAGTAAATCGGTACCACCATTTCATTCAATACTAATTTTTCATTCAGAACCACTATTTCAATCAATATAACTTTTTCTATTAATATAAAAATTGCAATCAATATCACCATTTTGATCAATACCACATATTCTATTAATATAGACATTTAAATCTATATCTACTTTTCCATCAACACCACATTTTTGATAAATACCACTTTTTCAATCTATATCAACTTTTCAATCAATATCACCTTTTCTATAAATCTTGGTATGATTATCCTAATTTATATATTTAATTATGGGGTTTATGGAAATAAAAATGATATACTAAATCGGAACCAATTATTCAATTGGAATCACATTATCAATAAATATGTGTATGATTATTCAAATGCTGATCTTTACGTACGAGGTTGATAGTAAACAAACTTCTAGAGTAGATCAACAACACTTATTCAATCACCATCACCTTTTCAATACACCATGATTTATATATTTTTCAAAACAATTGGTACCACCTCTTACATTCACCTAGACACTATTGTTTGGAAAAAAAATTTATATAACTTCTTTCTCTCTACCACCTAGATATGATAAATCTGGATAAAATCTTTTTTTTTCAGATTGGATGAATCCCTTTTACATCCCTTTTCTTCAATCAAGATTGCATAAAAAAGTTGTCAATTCTACTCATGATCAATATGAAATACGAATCAACAAAGCATTGACACAATTAATTTTTAGGCACCACGTATACATTGATTTTCCTAGAAAACAAACACATCTTATATATCAGATTCAGAGTGAATTTAATCAATTCCTCCTTAAAATATTTTTCAATAATAGACCCCATTATGATCTTTTTTAATACTAGACTCTCATTACAATACTTTTCAATAACTGAACCACATTACAATCCTTTTCTATTCCAGACCATCATTATGATCTTTTTCAATACCAGACCCTCATTATGATCTTTTTCAACATACATCATTTCTTCATCATCCTGTTTGACTGACCAAAAATACATACTCTGATTTTTCATCTTTCTGATCATACATTCTTTCGTCAGCATCCTAACCAATTGAGAACAAATAAAATACACCCTGGGCCTAACTATCTCCCCCATTGATGTTTTTGTCAATACCCACATCAAAAACTTCAATAAAATAAAAAATTAGTGGTATTGTTTTCATGTTCTAAATTTTATTTTATCAATTATTTTCTTGCTCCCCCAATTTATTTTATAAATCTCCCTTTTTCTTATATCTCTCTCTTATTAAAAATAAAATTCATAGGGGTCATCTCAAGGAGTTTATTCCTTTTTTAGAAATGATCACTATTTCTAGGAACTTTTGTTCAACCTAGGTATCAAATGAGTTTCTTAACAAAGAGACTTTACCTAAACTACTCTATGTCTACGTGGGTGAACCTGGTAGAGAAAACAAGAGTGTATAATCAAGGCGATCAATGTTGTCCATAGAAAACATTCTCATTACACCATTTTCATTTTTATTCCATCATTATCATGAATAGGGGAAAATTTTTAAATAATTTGTTTAGGATAAAAATAACCTACACAAAATTGAACCAATATCCTGATTTTTAGGTGTAAAAATAGACCTTTTCAAAACCTCATATTCATTATAATATCATTACATTCGTTTCAAAGAATAGTAATAGTCACGAATTATTGCTTACTTATATCAACTCCATCAACTCCCTACTTGTTATAATAAGTATACAATGATATTGGGAATAAGGAGGAACATCAATTATACCTTAGAATTAACAATAGGATTGAGATCCCTCTATCAATCATTCCCTTTTCCTATATTAGTTATATTTTTCAATGGATGTTCTTTATTACTTCTATTCATTCTTCTCAGGTTTTGTATGATCTTAATTCTATTTATACAATCTTCTGGTGAGTATGTCTACTTTTCTTAACCTTTTGTAACATATTGGTTACAATCATTCTGTTATGTTTTGTTCATGTATGTCTCTTCTTCTGGTAAGATAGTGGAATAGATTTTGATATCATGCTTCTCTGTTTTGATAAACATTATCTATTGATAAAATTTTAAAAACATTTCTCAATTATCTATAATTATTTTTCTTCCACCCATATTTTACTTTATTTTATGCTTCCTTGAATTTCTTAGCCAAGTTAATGTGTTCTTTCTAGACAACTAAGTACTCATTCTATTCAAACATAGAAAATCCATCGTTTTTAACTAGAAAATCATCTATATTCAGAGGGTTATTCAGAAATATTTGTTATGATATTAAACATAAAATGAAACTATTTGAATGTTTTCGTGGTTGTTCACATCATTAACTAATAGTTTTCAAGGGTTGGAACCTATTTTCAATCTTAACGTCAACATTTGCAGTTTTCTATATAACAATCGTATTAGAACTATTTCATTGGATAGATTGTCTCCCCATCAACATAGGCCTTCCATAAACTAAGGGATACTATTATTTTTCTTAATTGAACCAACACATATTTTTCATTTGTTAAGATATACCACAGTACCAGTAATAACCATAGAATGAGTATTTTCCTCTGAAACATCCATTATGATTAGACTTGTGAATATATTTATCAATAACTCTATTTTTTTCTTTCTTAGCCACCAACCTTAATATTATCAATAAAAGTATTTTTTTTCTTTTTATCCTTTTTGAAATTAACATTATTGTAAAAATTTCGAGTTTTATAATGTTTCAAAAAAATTTCAAACTCAGGTGTCTTTGTGTATTCATAATTCCAAAAAAATTTTGTCTTGGCCACGTACACCATCATTCTAGATTTCGTCATTTAAAATGAATTTTCATCCTTACTATCACTATTTAGTGGTAAATTTTTTTAACCTTCTCAAGATTCTCAACATGATTAAACTAACCAACTTCAATGATTGAGTCTTTGAAACTTGTATTTATCAATTCATCTTTTGATAAATTTTTTTGGATAAGTCCTAATTAGTATTCATTTATCTTCATATTCACTTCAAAATGATCAGTACAATTCTTTTCTTCATCATGATATTTATTCAAATCCTCAAAATATTTCTCCATATTCTCATTCTCACCAACAATATATCATTGAATCCTTGTTGAGGAACATTCACCTTCCAATATTTTGTTTTTCATTTCAATACTTTGGATCTTTCTCAAGAATTCTTTCAACTCGTATTTCTAATACATATCATGTTGAGTATATTTTTTATCATAACTGTTGTTTATAAATTCATCACTATTAACTGTTTCAATAAATGTATTTTTCCCTTCATTCTAAATGGATATTTTATATTCAGATTCACTTACTTCTTCATCTAAATAAAAACTACTTTCATTGCTGGGAGAACATTCTTTATTAATTAATACAATAAAAGTGTTATATTAACCATAATTTGTAAACTCTTAAAAAATATCATCCATATAGAAAAAAATTCTCCTTTTATAATTGGATAACTTCTTATCTTCCCTTTTGGAAGAGAATTTTTGTTTATCACACTATTTCTTCAAAGATTTTCTTGGCCCTATATCTTCTTCTTCAATTTCAACTTCATCACATACTTCACTATCAATTTCTTCTTCATTAAATCTTCACGGAAAATTGGAAAAAAAATGAAAATTGACACCACATCTAAAAACCACTAAGGGATGTATCCCTTTATACCTTATTATAACACTTTTTACATTATTATAAGATAATGAAAAAATTGAATCATGAATTTTACATACCTTATTGCCAGAGTCAGAATATCCAGCTTCTTCTACTTAAAGTATCTTCTTTGAATTTTCTTTTTTAATAACCTTAAAAAACATTTCTCTATCAAATTTTGTTTTTTCCTCTCATATCACTCTCTCTTCTCATTTCATAAGTAATAAGAGTGATATGAAGATCATCAAGAGTTAATTTTCCGTGTTATCTTTCATATACTGATGAAAAATTTGAGTAAAATTTTTTCGGAAAGATTTTGAAGATATTTTCAACAATCATTGAATACTCCAAATTTTTTATAAGACATTTGAGAGTAATCAAAATTTCACTCACCATGGTAAATAAGTCCCTAATATATTAATTCTCACCCATCTTCATGTCTTCATACTTCAATCACCAGATTTGATGTTTTTATTTCTTAAATTTTTTATTTCCTTCATATGTGCTTTTTCAATTGTCCCATATACCGTTGGTTATGGCAACACTTCTCACTCTCAAGAATTCTCTTTTATAAAGTAATGATAGTATAACATTCTTAGCCCTTCCATCATTCTCAAGATACTTCTTTTCAATAGGTGTAAGTGGAACTTTGTTAATGATTGGAGGAAACCCAACTGTTGCAGCTTCAGGAACATCATAAATGATTTATATAAGATACTGAAACATTAAATATTTATTGATATGACAATTCATTCCATCAAAATCTAGAATATGTTTACTTTTAACACAATTCAAATTCTCTATCAGAAAAGAATAATGATAGAATCCTTCAGCTTTGATACCAATTATAAGTTTACCGTCATTGTATTTATATCACTATGATGGGGAGGGGTGAATCAATTATACTCCTTTAATTTTATGGTTCCTTTAAATTGAAACATAATTCACCTCCTATTAATGATTCATTTCCCTACTAAAAAAACACACTTCATCATGAATACATGTTTTTATAAGGTTCATTATTCAATATGAATAGCTAAATCATTCTTATGGTTTTATTATAATCCATTACAAAAGAATCAACTAGTAAACAGTCAATGTATTACAATGAGTAGGATATTACCTTTCACTTGTGTAGCACATTGATGATAATCCAAAAGTGTGGGTTCACCCACTTAGAACAAATAGGGTAATGAAATTCTAATGTATTATAATTTTTTACATACTATTCATTTCAATTTTACAAATATATTCAATTGAAATTCAATTCTTCAATTACTTACCCAGAAGAAATGTAAGAACCACAGAGACTTTGTTATGAAACATTATGTCTGATTTAATCTGAGTATGAATCCTCTCTGTCTGATTCTTCCAACACAATTTTTCCAGTCCAATTTTCTGATAGAATATAGTATATATGAATTAGAATCAATTTAATTACTATGTATGATAAAAATCAGTATAATTATTTCTCAGTCCCGCAATACTCAGTAAAAAATACCAAGTATGAAAACCGAGTGCTGATTAACTCACCCAGATAACAAAATCAACCAAATAAAATAAAAAATATTAATATGATGATCTTCTTAGTATAATAAATTTTAGTGTGATGTTCAGAATAATAAAAACATAACAATATTTTCTATTCTCTTTCAATTCACTATCATAGCATATTAAACACATTACCAATATAAATACTTCCTCTTCTCCCTATAATCTTAGAGATTCTCTCTCTAATTCTCTGAATTGCACTCCATCATCAGTTAGATACAACATACATGATGCCTTTTTTAAGTGACCCAAAATAGGTTTGTGTATGAATAACAAAAAACATTCCCATTCACATATATTCATTCAAATATGAATTTCTCCTAATATAATGAAGCAGTTATAACATCGTCCACATTTATCAATTTATATTGAAACTTCTACAATATTTACCTCTTTCTTCTATAGAATCCGGTTTAGATTGTTAGTACGGTTAAAATTAATGAGAAATACATGGGTTCGATCATCTGTGTTTGATTATTTCAAATCAATTACTGAATATGATTCACCAAATGGATTTGAATCAAAATCATGTATTTGAAAGTTAATATACCATCGACAAATTATTCAAAAATCTCATTTCTTCGAACAAATCATATGAATGATGTAATTTGACCCTTTTTAAATGGTTGACTACATTGCCAATGATCTTCTCCACTTATACACATGACCCATTTCAAATTCAAAACATATTCCTATCGTCTTTTAATGACCTAGTTGAAACACAGATTTATTGGATAGGTAATTTAAATGCAATCATTCCCCACATGATCAAGTCACATTAAAAAAACCAGAGTATGATTCTTTTTTATATGATCATTTTCAGGTACGATGATTTATAATTATAGTCATCTCTGGTTATGAAATTCTCTAGGTACGATATTTTCTAGGTATTATCTTTTTTGGGTATGATATGATTATGGCCTATCTGATGGATTAGTCAGATGTTATTGTATATTGATACCACCTTTACAATCTATACCACCTATTCAATGAATACCAAATTTCCAATCCTTTTCACTTTTTCAATAAATGTCTCATTTTCAATCAAAACCACTTTTTTGATCAATACCACATTTTCGAGCACTATAATTTTTTCTATCAATATCACCTTTTCAATAAGTACCACCTTTTCAATCAACATATCTATTTAAATCAATATCACCATTTTAATAAATCTTGGTACAACTATCCTGATGTAAATTTTTATGTATGGGGTTGTTGGAAGCCAAAATGCTTCTGTACATTAGCACCACATCGTCAATCTACATCAAATTTTCAATATATCCTGGTAGGATTATCCTGATGTTTATCTTTATGATTAAGGTTGATGGAAAATAAATTCTATATTAAATCAACTCCATTTCATCAATCGGCATCACCTTTTAAATATACATGGAATTTGATCATTTTGAAAACAATCTGTGCCACCTCTTACTTTCACCTGGACTCAATTTAGTTCAAGAATAATTGATATCCCTTCTCTTTCTCTTATACACAGATATGGTTAATTTAGAAAAAAAATTGAATTGGAAGCATCTATTTTACTCTCCCTTTCTTCTTTCTAGCTTCCATAACAAGTTCTCATTTCCACTAATGATCTATATGAATAAAATCAGCAATGCCTCGCCACATTTAATTTATTATTGTCACATAGACACGAATCCTACAACAAAAAATCACTTATTTCATATCAGATCCCGGGTGAATCTGATCAATTAATCATTACAATATTTTTCAATACCAGAACCTCATTTTGATATTTTTCAATACCAGACCGTGACTAATATCTTATTCAACACTGAAACATCATTTTGATATTTTTCCATACAAGACGTTCATTTTGATATTTTTCAATACCAATGCCACATTACAATCGTTTTCAATACCAAACCATAATTAAGATTTTTTTCAATAGACATTCTTTATTTAGAACCTTGAATGAATGATAAAAAATACTGACTCAAATTCGTAATCATCCTCAATATAAATTCATTATTCTGCATCCTTATCGATTACTAATAAATAACACACACCATGGGTATAATAAACATAAAAACCCCTTGAATACTATTTTTGAATATTATAAGGGATGATTTTTAATGTGGAACATCATGAGATTATACCTAGCCCATGGGTGTGTAGGTTAGTGTATAATTGATATTATATTATAGACAATTACATCATAGGGTATTTATTTAGTGTTTTATATTGTGTGCCTACTATTGATTACTGTAAATTATTTTTATTATTTCTCATATTATAGACAACAGATATTTATGTGATTTATAAGAATGGTTTCACATTCATAAATTAGAGAGATATTTTTAATTTATAGTTTTATTTAATTAAGAAAAACATTAAATAACTAATTTAACACTCCCACCTAGAATATATTTAATTTCATAATAATAGTTCTTTAATATTACACACCTATTTTATTAAAGATAATCTTGATTATATTAGGAATATTGAAATGTATAATTAGTTAAATTTTTATTGTTCTTACAAATCCTTAAATTAGATGAAAACATTCGAAAACTTTTTATCATAAAAATAGTGGAAGATATGGGATATAAAAAATATAGGAATCTTCTAAAATTACTAAAAATCATGAAAAAATTAATATTTTGACTTTTTTTACAACAAAAACATTAGGAAATAAAAATTACATATCCTCCTTATAAAATAAAAATTTTATTAATTAAGACATTTAAAACACATTAGAAATATATAAATTTGTAAATAAAGCATGAGGTATATGAGAAATTAGGAAAACCTTCCAATCATTCACCATTATAATTTTATGAATGTTTTTCCATCATGAAAAAAATATTTCCATAAAAACCCTTAGAAAGAATGAAATAAGTATCTTGGAGTATCATATTAACAACCAATTATTCCTCATTTTTATATTATTTTTGAAATATTTGAGCCCTATTTTATTTAATATGAGTAACCCACTATGTTATTTCCCTCATGTTTCACCTTAATAGACTAGTAATTACCCAATGCATTAGAGATTTTTATCAGGCCCATCCATTATAATGAGCTATATCAAGCTCACCCATCATCAGATATAATTATAATATACATTATCATGAACATAAAATATATATTTGTTTCACTTTTTTTATCCTATAATTCTTGGAAACGAATTTTAACTCATAAAAAAACACTGCCCATATTCACATAATCATAAGGAGAAATACCCTTTTTGTTAACCTAAAAAAATATTTGAAGATCATGAATGTTATATATTTAAGAAAACATTTTAACATAAATATGAGTATTAGTTTATTAAAAAATATATGTGTTGGAGGGAAAGGGACTTCATGCCTTATATTTTAAAAAACCTTCATTCTAATTTTTTTTTAAAAATTCAAAGTGACACATATGAAAAATGTGTTAAAGAACCATCTTAAAGAATACAAAAGAAAGTATAATATAGATGACATTTTTGTAAATATTTTTTTCTTATAAATTAGAAAACTCTTAAAAAAGGATGATGAAGATGGTAATAATGGAGAAATAGTTTAAACCACTTAAAATACAATTTAAAAGTAAAATCTACTACCTTATGTACTGTCTAGATTTATATATTCTCAAACTATATAATAATAAAATTATATTAGTTTAATAAATGAATAATTTCCATTCAATGGTAACTTAATAATCAGTATTCTGTTTATTTCATTTTGGACAATATTTTAATTAGTTTCAATAAATGTTAAGTTCAAGTTGGACTCTTTAGGGATGTTTGATTTATAATACCAAAATAACATCAGTGTATTGACCATGGTCATAGATTTTGTGGTCCATTAACTCTATAATCGTAAAAATGAAATAATTATCATTGTATTCATTATATATACTTTTTAAATCCAAAATTTTTTTCTTCATGAAAAAAACCATAACATTTCATAGATATCGTAGTCCATACATAAAAAAAGAATAATGATTTAATTTTTATACTATATGGAAGATAAAAGAGTAGTTAATATTTTACTTTTACTAAATAATAAATATGTTATTAAAGATATATTTATTCATTATTTTGATCCATACAACCATTATGGTAATAAGGTAATGAGAAAAGAAACACATCTCTCTATGAAGGTGGTCGTCCAAAATTTCTGTAGAGAACTAAACATCTCATAAATAAATATTACATATTAATAGTGGATTATTAATTACAAAACATAACAATCCATGTAAGAACCATTTATGTCAGGTGAGTTTTTGATGTTGGAAACCAAAAAAACTAGTCTATAATTTAGTTACATCATTACAAACTTTGTTCTTCATAACCATAACCCTGCATAGAAATATCACATATATAAATTTATTTATAAAATGGATAAGGGAAACAAAAAAAGTGTGAGATAAATTTATTTTTAAGGGAACATGGGAAATATTCAACTATTATTTTTTGAAATTATAAGGTATGAATAAGGGTATTATATCAAGTAAATAACTAAAAAATTCATATCAAACCATTCATAGATCATAAACAGGAGTAATAGACCAATGCATTATAATTATAAATGATATGATTCTTAAGAGTGATATATCATCACAATTGATGAACCATAAACTCATGTAATAAAATTTTTGATCCAACATAGGTTTATAAACCATTTAATATGTCATAGTTAACTAATTAGGCCATGAAACATAGTGAACTAGGTCTTGTCACTTGGTTCCAATTGGGTACCAATCCCATCTGCCTATTTTCAATTTTGGATCAATCGCATCAACATGTTTCACATTGTGGATCAAGAACATTAACTTGTTTCCCATTTTACCTCATGAGATATAAATCTTAACAAAATTAATTAGAGTGAGATATACATCCCACTCCTTCTCGGATTTAACATAATTATAGTCTTTGGTTATAACATAATCACCATCACATAATATGTACAAAACAAAAGTGTTCCAAAAGATCACTAAAAATTCATCTTATCCGAACCCATGAAAAAATGGCATTCATTAAAATATTTTCATAACATAACGTATGGTTTGATAATGGGTTTCATAAAATTTGTGTCATCATAAAAATGAAACATATAGATAAATAATGAAAATGATATCCTTGAATCATATTTCAAGCAAGGAATATGTAATATAAAAAGATTTCATCTTATATAGAAAATTATTTTTAAAGATCACTTTGAAAAATTATTCGAAAAGATAGACATTCATATTGGAAAATAACCTTTTAAAACATAAAAAATATCCAAATCATTTTCATTGATAATAATCATGGAAACATATAAAATAAGTATTAAAGATAATTTAAAAACATTTCAAGAAGAAAATAGACATTCAAATTTGAATATAAATTTATAAAAATTCAAATTCATAAATTATTTTTGATATAATTTTATTTTAACATAAAACACAAAACAAATCGAGGATTTTAAAAAACATAATGTAGTCTATATGGGGGAAATTTTTTTTCATTCGATATATGTTAAAAAATATTTCTTTTAAATTTTTGTAAAATCCAAATTATCCTTATTAGGAAAATGATAAGATCAATTCTTTAAAATTATATATAAAAAGAAAATCATTTATATGAAATTATTTAAAAAATACATTGAAAACTGTTAAAAATTTTGAAATATTTTGGATTACCTGTATATAAAAAATGGATTTCGATCAATTAGAAAAATAAAGATAGATTTTTATTAAAAGATTCATTTTAGACTCTTTAAACATTTAATAGAGTACAATTAAAGGTTAACATTTATCATATTGATATTACTAGAGGAGAATAAAATATAAAATTTTATTTAGAGGTTGATCATAATATTTCATTATTAGAAACTTGATAAAAACAATCGCAATAAAAAATGGGATTATAAAATAGAAAATCTACCACTTTTGTATCTTTTCAACCATAACCCCATTACAGAATAACATAAAATGAAAATATAAATATCATGAATGGAATAATATTCATTATATAACATTTCGAAGGTATGTTATATACACTAAAAAAATAAACAAGTGGTGAATGTCGAATATGTTTCCCTAAAATAAAATTTATACTACAAATTGATAAACTTATGTCTCAACATCCTTCACACATAGTCAAAACTCATTATCTTATTGATGTATCATTTGGATCTATTATTATGGACCCTAGGGGTGGTATTTATAGATGAACATTTATTTTAGATCACAGATGAAGATGGTGGGGAAGGATTTTAGTAGGGTCTTGTCCAGAAAAATGGATTAAGAGGTTTAAAGAGGTGACAGGAGGATGTGACCTTTTGTAATGGGGTAGGAGTGACATTTTTGTAAATTCACAAAACAATTCAATAATGGGAATTCATTATCATCCAAAGTACATCCAAAATTTATAAAAAATAGAGTTGAGGGATGATATTGTCAATATAAACCTCAAAATAAAACATGATTCATACATGTTATTCTATAGCCTGTAATTTAACTTATTTTTACCGTTTTAGTTTTCACAATGGTAACTTGTATCTTTTTGTGTATATATGTAATTTTCCCTTTAAGAATAAAATTAAAAATAACCTCATTAGATAAACATGGCCAAAAAATATTAAATATTAAATCCAAATTATTAAATAACAATATTAGGTGTGTGGAAAATTAATTTTATCAATATCACAAGAAACACCCAAAACCACATTTTAACATTAATCGAATTAATAAATTTTTATTTATGTTGCTAATATTAAAGCACAAAAATTAATTTAAAATTAATTTTAATATAAATTATGAAAATTATAAAAATTTATTCCACATTATGAAATTCATATTAAGAATGGGGCTTAATTTAATTTAATATTAATCTCACAAATGTGATAAAAAAATGGTTTTCCAAATAAGGTATTTTCAAAATAGAATATATTAAAAACTAGAGAAAGTTTTAATATAAGAATTTAATATTAAATTTATTTCAATGACCCAAATTGTATTAATTAATATATTTTTGATGTAATTATACTTTAAAAATAATAATTAAGAGGGAAATTTTCAATTTTTTTTAAATGAAAATAGAGTTTTTAATAAAAATCAGTATTTTCCAAAGTTAACTAAAAAATTAATATTTTTAAAAAAATCCATAAAATTCACTATAAGATAATTTTGAAAATATAATTCAAATAATTATTTAAAAATTTTAAAATAAATTTCATAAAATTTTAAAAATAAAATTAAAAAAGAAATAAAATTTATTATTTTGAAAAAAAATTATTTTTTAACTACATGTTTAATTTCTATGTTATAATGATATTTCTTAAAATTTATATTTTTAATAATTCATGGATAGTTAAATACTCGGTGTAGCATGTATCACAAGCTATGAAAAAAATTAAATTTACTCGAAAACATATTTTATAAAATCATTGGGTGTTACATTCAACCCAATGAAAATTTATTTTTTTCCATGAAATTAATCACTCTAATAAGAAAATGAGGATAATTATCTCTCATCACATCTGTAGGATCACACATAACTTCCTCAAGTTGGTGGTTTCACTCAAAAACATTGACCATCTGAGTGGTCCTATTTTGAAAAAATTGTCTATACTATATATATATATATATATATATATATATATATATCCAGAGGTTGTTACCCATAAGAATTATCATGCTACAATGGTATGATCTCTTAGTTCATTACATGGTAATAATCATGTATATGGTTTCCGACAAGAGATACAGGGTAAAAATTCTGGATATGAGAGTGGTTTAGTGGAAGAACCAATTGATAATTGACTGTCCCAATATGAACAAGAATTATAATGGTGTTGAAATACCAAGATATTAGTTTGAAATTATTTAAAAATATTATTACCATCTTTCAAGTAGAAATTTTTAGAAACACATGATCACTAACATCAAATTATAGATCACAAAATAGATTATATATATTAATTTTCTACCCATTTTTTGCACCACTTATGTGTTGCTGAATGGATCTAACCTACTATACAAAATAATTTATGTTACATTTGTAATTAGAATTTGGATAAATTGATCTCGTAATTCAAATAATAATAATTTATAATGTATAAAAATATGAACATATAATATGACCAAAAATATTAGTGAATTTTATTATAATTAGTTAAAATAATTAAGAGAAAATTATCTTAACAATGGAGTAATCCTTAAATATATGTACATAAATGACCTAATAACATGTAAAATAGACACTATTTGTTCATATATAGACACTATGATTCATTGTATCTAATTTTGACCGTTATTGAAGACACATGACATGGGAAAAACCTAGGTTGAATAATTTGTTTGAAAATTTAGAAGAATATCACTCATATTCCACTATAAAAAGGAAGTCACCCCAACCATTTATTATCATCTCTAAAGCACTTTGTCTCACCCAAAATATCATAAACTAATCTCCCCAAATCCTTAAATTCAACATAGATTCCCCCCATTTTGAATAAATCCTACAAAGGAAGCCCTTGGGTACTAACCATAAGGCATTACCCAAAACGAGGTAAAAAACATCCTCAAACTCCTTTGATTTATTTTCATTTTCCACACCAAAACTCTCTTTATTACATAATTTTATAATAACCTCAGTATATTAAATTTAATAATATTTATTTATTAAAATGGATAGGCCTATAATTTTACAAACATTCATATAGTGGGTAATGAACATATCGTTCATGTGTACGGTGGACAACCACCATCGAAAATGATGTTGTTCATTATTCGTTTACCACATATCATGGGTGGTAATTATGATAAATATATTTATTTTAAAATTTTATATATTAAATTTATGTTGTATTTATTCATCTATAATTATTATAAAAATCATTCCTTCATGATTTCTATTTTTTGTTAATACAATAACTTGGTTTGTGGACATGTGAATTACCACCACCTCAAAGTGATGAAATTCCTTCACACAATATATAAAATGTATTAATGATTGATTTTGTGAAATTATATTATATATTTGATTTAATAATTTTACTTGAAATATATATATATATATGTTTTCAATTATTTATTTCAATAGGTAAATAAAATAAAAAATAATGATCATGTGTATGTATGCTCTAACATCTAAATGAATGGTGTATTCCATTTCATATTTTTATATTATATATATTATTATATATATATAAATATAATGAAAATATATTATATTTATTTTATTTATTAGAATATTGATATAATTAAATCATGATATATGAGATAGGATCAATAATAACAAACCAATTTAGATACTAAAAAGTAACCGTATATTACACAATACACATCATTAACATGGATTTGTTAATAAATTTTTAATATAAAGTAATAACCAAATCAAATATGGTCTTACACATAATAATATAGTTATGTGGTAGATGTATAATAAAAATATATTTTTTATATATGATGTATTAATGTGTATAAAGAAATGCAAGACTTAAGGTAAGGGTTTTCTCATCTATCTTTTATTTATGTTTTAATTATGCCCTACTCATCACTCATATATATTGTGTGTTGTATATAATTCCAAATAATATATTATATTATTATTATAGTTCAATTTATTATTATTTGCGTATCCACATTATGATATATTTTCCATGGGTTTTATGGTTAAATAGTTACCTAATTGGTAAAGTAATTTTTTTCCCAATTTCAATTCTTTAAGATACACGCCATTATATGCACCTATATTTTATATTGGGTGTACATACTAACCTTTTTCATGTTATATCATGAATATAATTCTTTAATGATATTTTATGATTCATTTAACATCATTTTCTATTGAGTATTCTGATTAAATGTTAACAAAATTTTAATAGTTTATTACAACAATCTCAACATTTATCGTGATTTTTTATGATTATGCGTTAATGATGAAATATTATGATCCATATCTCAAGAAAACTCATTAATTTTATTTTAATATGATTATGGATAATATGTTCAGGTATTTGTTTAATGTTTTCACCCTTTGGTATCTATGATAATGATAAATTTGGTTTTTAAAAAAATATTTATTTATATATCATTTCAGTTATAAATTTGTGTTCTTTTAAAATAATGTTTTCTAAAAAAGGTATTCAAAATGATTTATGTTTGAATTTTTTTTAATATTATTTTATATGATTTCAATGAAAAAGTTTAAAATTATTTTTATGATTTCCCTATAATTTTTACAAACTATTTTCGATGAAGATGTTTTCAAAACGTTTTCATGATTTATCTATATGTTTTGAAATCTATTTTCAATGAAAATGGTTTTACAAATGATTTATGTTTTGAAATTTTTTTTATTATTTTAAAATATATCTTCTTAAATATTTTATTTGAATATTTATTTATAAGAAATAGGATTTAGAATGGGTTTTTATGAAATGATTTTTCATATAATGTATATTTTTTATGGAATTTTATGTGTGATATTTAAAAATCATTCTCTATATAGGGTGACATAATTTGTTATATTTTATGCTTTAAAGGTAATATGATCAAATAATACCATTCATATTCTTTATTTAGTGGCTTTGTATCTGTGGAATGATGTTTATGAAACATGTGTCTCTTCCACGCACTATAGGATTTTGAAACCAATTTATTTTCACAGGTTATACTTCGATGAAATGACTTTGAATCCTATCTATTTTCCATTGGTTATGATATGATGATATTTTTGTGATAACAATTTAATTTCATGTGTAATGAAATGATATTTTATGATCTTAGGGACCACATATGTATGATTTCATTATTATATTGGTGGAACCTATATCTCCCTACAATGCATTAGTTAGTTATTTATATCACTTGAGATTGATATGGATGGATAATGGTGTGAACTTTGTTCAATAATATGGGGATGGAATGATAAGTGAACTCGGTTCAATAATACAATAAAACAATGGTATATTAAACCTATTTAGTAATGCAAAGATGG
This sequence comes from Viscum album, assembly GCA_963277665.1. Taxonomy (NCBI): domain Eukaryota; kingdom Viridiplantae; phylum Streptophyta; class Magnoliopsida; order Santalales; family Viscaceae; genus Viscum; species Viscum album. The sequence goes on along the minus strand of OY728166.1, from coordinate 72,267,084 downwards.
AATAAGAAGTGAATATGCTTTGTAATATAGGGATGGAATAGGAGGTGAACCTTCTTCCGTAATATAAGGTCACAACTAGGAGTGATCCAAGTTCATTAAAGGTCCTTGTTCAATAAGTTGATCTTAAGATTGATCCTTGAATACAATGATGGTTTGTGTAGTGAATCCATTCAACTAATATAGATTTTTAATTATTCATTGACTACAATTTAAATCATTTTTATGTTCTTATGTGTCTTCCATAAAATATATTTCGTATTCCTCTATTATTATGTCATAAGTAATTATCATGATGAAATTATTATTCATTTATTATAAATATCCAAAATTTATTCCATGATTCATTTTTATGTTATTCGATATGTATGGTATGAATTTTTAATGTTATGAACATGTTCTTTTTCCCTTATTCTTATGGAATACTTATATATCTGCCTAGTTTTCACTTAATGAGCATCATTGCTCACTTCTACCTTATGTTTCTATTCCATTGGTTATAAATAATGGATTTAATTATGAATACTAAAGGGAAATATCTCTAAGATATATTTTGAATGTCTTTAAATATGTTAGATGATTTTGTATCCATGTTTCCAAAGACTCTAAACCATTACCATCCTCAAGAAATCATTTCTTATGTAATTAATATTAATAAAAAATGATGTAATATACATTTATGTTAATCTTGTGTAATTATAATTGGTGTTAAAGTAATGTTTTTTCATCAATTTAAATCTAGGATGATAAAAATTTATTGATAACCCGAGGGATATTTCTGTGCATACGTATATGAATGTATCGAAATATATGTATAAGAATGAGTTAATGTATAAAAAATGACCTACAATATAATTAAAGGATATAGCATGTTATTTACTAGAAATACATCTCTATCTAGAAAAAGCAATTTGATGTGTATTTGTCATATAATTAAAATGGGTTAACAACCCTAAAGACCCCATATGGAGCTAGATTCAACTGCGAACTAGTGCATGAAAATGGGTCATGTTGAACAACTAGTATGACACTCTGGGGGGATATTCTTTGGGAACTAACATAATACATAAAAACCATCATGATGGATTTATATTAATATTTAATTTTGATGATAGAGGAATAAACTATTGTTTCAATGATTAAAAATTTACCTTCACAATTTAGACATCCTACTAGTTATTTTTCAGGATTATGTTGTTTTTCTCTTTGATATGTGTTGCTCTCAATATGCTTTCGGGTTTTAGTTAATGGATAGAACCCAACTGAAACATGTTATGGATGAATTAATTGGACAATGAAATAATGATACTCTTATGAAATGGAATGTTATGGATGATAGAGTAAGAAACCGTGATTCTAGTTCCACACATCTTCATCAAGACATAAAACATAATGAGTTACCAAATATCTAAATGAAAGAACTTTTTAAGTAAAAATCCTCTTATTTAGTGGAATGAATGATCCACTAGTTTCTAAGAAATGGTTACGTACCATTGAATATAAATTTTTCATTCCCATATAGTTCAGAATGTGAAAAAGTTATGTTGAGAACTTATTGTTTCAAAGTTGAATCGAATCAGTAGTGGAACATTATCAAGAATAGGAGGCAACATGTTAGAATTGCCTCTTTGAATTGGGAAGAATTAAATTTATTATTTTTTATAAGGTTCCTTCCTCATATTATTCTTACAAAAAGAGAGATTGATGTTTTCCATCAACATCATGGTTAAGATAAGAAAATATAGGCAGAATTCAATGAAATCTATAAAAATCATGTAGAGAGGATAATTAGATTTAAATTGTGCAAAAAGTATTGAAGGGGAAATAATGGATATTTTACTAGGGAAATTTCTAAATGTTTTATGTAAGGAAATAATGTAATTTAGTGGAAAAATTAAAAGGTTTTGGGAATAATGAGAAAGCCCCAAAGAATGCACCTCCTACAATTTTATCCTTCAAATTTAAGGAGTAAGGGAATTATGATAAGAAGATCATAAAACCAATGTAAAATGTTGATGATCGAAGAAGGAAATATCATATGGTGAGGGAAGAAGGAAAAGATTATTCTATAACAATGGATGATGTGAACCATGATAATTAAGGAATAGTTATCCTCCCATAATTTTTGGTAATTACATTTTTGTTTCTTGATGAATAGTCCCTATGAAAATCAAATTATTCATACTTTTGTGGAATTTTATTTCCTTACATCCCTTTAAATGGATTTTGGAGTATGAAAATCACAATTTATATTCTATCGATACAAGGATGGGCCAAGGTTTTGATTTAATTTTTTTGGACGAGGAAAGAGCTTATTTATAGAATAAAAGGGGAAGTCTATGTTAGAAGGGTTTCAAGGTTAACAATATATAGAATGGTTTATGTTAATCTTTAGATATGGTTTTGGAGATTAAAATATTATCTATCAATATATGTATTTATGTATATTTTATGAAATTAGTTAACCTTTATGTTGTTATAATGGTTGATAGAATGACTAATCATTAAATATATGGATCTTAGGATCTGTTAAAGCTTTAGGAATGAAATAATCACCTTAATTTTTTAGAAAAATAGATGATGTGGGAGTTGATCAATGAGAAATATAGGGATATTTTGTACCTAAATTATGGAATTATATATTTTCATCAAAATTATGTAACCTTAGGAAGAGGGGTATTGTAATAAAATATTTTCAATTTATCATCATTTTTGATGATATCAATGACCTTTTCAATCCTCCTAGGGTTATGAATTTATGAAAGTTGACATTCTAATATCCATGTTCTATATCACTCTCCCTCATAACATGATAGATATATTTATTTTCCACTTCCATGATATCACATTCAGTCTAAGTTCTCATATGTGGAAACCAAGTTATGTTATTCTTTGAGTAACCATTATCGTTCCATCATTCCTTTTTAATGTAATATTTTGTATTCATTTTATCATGTGGGTATATATGATAGAAACATTAAAGTATTAAACCATTGATTTCCAAGATGTATTTCGAGGGAGAAATTCATTTTAAAGGGGGTATAATGTTACACCCAGATATTTTGTGAATTTTTTTTAATTAACTATATATTTTGAATATATTTATTTGCACACAACACTGAATATTAATTTTATTATATAAAAAATTAAGTTTGGAATGCGTTATACACAACACCAATTTAATCTTTCACTAATCCCAACAGTTTGATTAGTATTTGGTAAATGAAAAATTATGTATAACTTGTGTTACACACAATACCAGGTCCCTTCTATATCTTACGTTACATAGAAGACCATGTTTTTTAAAATAATAATATATTATTAATATTATTTTTAAAATATTATTATATTTACCAACTAGCTATTGAAATAAATGTTAGGAAAATTATTAACTGGATTGTGAAAACATGAATTTCAAATTTATATATTGTAAAACCTTTTGTAGTCTCTTAGTATAAGTGAATGAATGAACTATTTTAATATAATGAAATTAATTTTATAGGAAAACTATTTTTCTATATACAAATTAAATTTTAACAAAAAAAATTAAACAAAAAAAAATTTATTAATTTTTTCAACAAAATTTCTACCTTAAATATTAAATCTATATATTTTATAGTCATAAAAAATATTTTATTGGAATAAATACTATTTTACGAATACAAAGATATATTTTTCTTAAAAGGTAATTTTAACACCTTCTAATAGAGAACTCTATTTAAATATGATTTTTATGAATTAATAATTTTTATTTGATCATATAAACTTCAAATTATATTTCATAATATCATAATTTATATTGGGTGTATTTTTGGTATTTTTAAGAGAAGTATCAATTATTGATGAATATTGAATAACACAAAATTTAAATTCAAAACCTTTTTTCCATATTAATTATTTATATAGATAAAATTAGTTTTAAATAGAATTTAAATTATAATTGTATAAATTATAAATCAATTAATCAAATTAAATACATTATAACCAATTTCACAATGAAATTTGATTTAAAATCATTTATATAATTTTAACATTTTTAGTTTAAAAACCATTATTGTGTTCAGTCTATGGGATTAATATTAAATAATTTTTTTCCACAAATGTTATTTAAATTTGGATAAATGGATTTCAAATTTATAAAAATAAAACTTTATTTAGATGATAAAATTCATATTAGTTTTCCACCAAAATAATTTCTAAATGTGATTAAAATTAATAACAATGATTAAGAGAAATAATAGATGAACAAAGGACTAGGAATTAGAAAAATGGCCCAAAATGACAATTAAAATGTACAAAATCAATTTTATGTTAATATTTATACCATATCCTCTATTTTATTTAATTGGTAATATTATTTGATCCACTTTACATGGGGAAAATTTGGTTGGAATTCCCTTTTCACAATTTTACCAGAATGACACTCTATCTCCACTATAAAATGAAAGTCACCCTCACACTTATTCACTCATATGAAATAAAATTTCCGTACAGAAAACATATTAAATAATATCCAAGATTCTTTACCATCATCCTAGAATCCTAAAATTTGGAATGAAGCCGACAAAGTAATCTTGTTTGTGAAAAATAAGAGGAGTTACCCAATGAACGAATACTATACTTCATCAAGATCTCTTGTATTATTTTAATTTTTCTATAAATAAAATAACCCTAATTAAAAATTATATAATAAATGGAGTATCCTAAATAAACTGAGATATTTATATTCTTTGGGTTCTACTAACACATACTCCCACTTCCATATAATAGGAAAAAAACTAACCATTCATGTGTATGGCAGACTACCACCTTAGGAAACAATGTTGTCAATTATTCCATTTACAACCCTCCTGGGTGATAATTATGATGAAAAAATTGTTTTTGAATGATATATATGATATTTATGACCTTTCTATGCTTCTGGGATTATTATATAACTATACCTCTATGCTTCCCATTTTTAAAAAAAATGATAACTTCATTTGTGGACCTCTGGACTATCACATCTTCAAAGTGATGTGATTCGTTCACACAATACATGGAATGTTTTAAGGATGAGTTTAGTTAATTTATATGACATATATATAACATAATAATTCTTATGGAATGATATAATATATAAATATATATAAATATATATATTTCATTTAATTTCTTATATTCAATGCAACAATAAAACAGAAACAATGTTCATGCGTACAAGCGTCCTACTGACTCCATGAATGGTGTATTGCATTTCATATTGGAATATTTTATAAATTATTATAAATTAATGTATATGAATATATATGATATTAATATCCTATTTTAATTCTTTAATTATGTAAATCATGATATATTTAAGTGGATCAAGAATAACAATCCAAATAATATATGAAAAAGAAAGAAGATATTACTCCAAACATAATATTAAAATGGTGTTACTAATGAATGGGTAATATAATGTCATAAAAAATCATATATTATATTATATTTCAAAATATTTTTCTATGCTATATTTTTTATAAGCTATTATTTTTTATAAATGATTTTTTAATGTGTATGACGAAATTCAAGACTTAGTGTATGAGTTTTATCATCTCACATTTGTTTATATATGTATCATTCCTTATTCGGTACTCAATTATTTTTTGTGGTGTATATAAATAGAGTCAATATAATATATTATTATTATCATTAAATTTATGGGTATTAACATATCCATTTTATGATCTCTCTTTTATGGGTTTATGGTTGAAATGTTACCAAATCAATAATGTAATTATTTGTCTCAATTTTCCTTCTTTGAAAAGAATGCCATGTTTTGTACCCATAAATTTGCTTTGGAGCATATATACTTCTATTTGACATGTTATATCATTTACTAACATATTTCATTAAATTTCAGGCTTCATGTAATCTTATTCTCTCTTGTGTATTATGAACAAATTTTATGTAAGTTGTAATAGTTTATTGCTATAATCTCATCATTTACCAAGATTGTTTATGATTATTCTTACATTGATGAAATATTATGATCTATAACTCATGAACAATCATTAATTTTCTTCTATTATGATTATTCATGATATATTCATGTACTTGTAATATTGTTTTGACTCTTACATACTTATGATAATTAATAAATTGTTTTTATTCAAATCTGATATTTTCTCTCTCTTCCGTCGAATATTTGGATTATCTCAAAATAATTTTTTCTAAATAGAGTTTTCAGAATTGATTTATTTTTATAATATTTTCAATATTCTTTTATATTTTTTCACATAGAAAAGATTTCAATTAATTTCATGATTTATTTATATGTTTTAAAGATACTTTCAATTAAAAGGTTTCAAAAGTTATTGAAGATTTCTCTATATGTTTTAAAGCATATTTTTAAATAAAAATGTTTTCGAAATAATTTATGTTTAAAAAATTGTTTTTCGAAGAGTAAAATTTATTTTTCTCAATAAGTTTTTTAAATATTTTATTACTTGGTAAAGGGTTTTATATGTTTTGATTAAAGGGATTTTCTATGAATGGAAATTTTCCCAAAAAATGATCTTTGTGTTCTTGGAAATAAAATTTATCTTATTCATTGAATGTGATATGATGCCCATTTTTAAATACATATTAGGAATGAGGATTGAACACAATTTAGTAATATAGGGCTGCAACTAGAAGTGAACCCGGTTCAGTTATATGGTGGAAAAATGGGAAGTGAACCCAGTTCAATTATACATGGTTGGAATGGGGAGTGAACCTCATTCATTAAACGACCTTGTCTACTAATATGGATTTGGGGGCGAACTTTGAAAAAAATATTTTTTCATTAGTGAACCGATTCTAATACGATATCCATGGAATTAATCCAAAAATACCATGGAAATCATTTTTATATGCTTAGGTGTCTTCCAAAAATGTTATGTCTTATTATTATGTTATGGTCCCATGGTTAATTCTATTAATTCCCTTATGATTTATGTCTTATGAAATAACAATAATTATTACATGTAACATTTTTAATTTATTTGATATAGATGGTATTATATTAAATTTTTTTCTTCTGTTCGCATAACCCTATTCTTGTTTTATGCTTACGTATCTTCTTTGTTTACCCTTTTTTAGCATATATACTCACCCCTTTCTGATATGTTCTTTTCCCAAGTTATTAATAAGTGATTTAAGTATGATTTTTAAAGGGGAATGTCTTTAAGGGTTATGTTTAAGATCTTTTATCATGTTAGAGGATTATGTTTCCATGTTTACAAAGACACTAAATTATTATGATTCTTAGGCCTGTATTTTTGAAATGTGAAAAATATTACTCTAAAATGATTTAATATCTATTTCTATTCATCATGGATAACTTTATAGGGAGTGAATAACCAGTATGGTTAGCATTATCCTCCCCTAATCCTCTCATGGAAATGACAATTTAGGCATACCAAAGTACAATGATCAATAATGAAACTAACTCGTCACTGAAAAAGGTCTACTATGATCACAACCTCCCCATGGATAACTCTCACCAAGTTTCACATACAAGATAGAATATAATATAAAAATGAAACATCAATGGTTCCATGTTAGTTCTTCCCTACTAATTTTCTACTCCACCCCAATATATCACATACCAATCAATCAATCGCAAAAATAATCCATCGCGATGACACTAGGGATATGAATCACAACATGAACCTCATGCATCACATCATTACATTATCTCATCCAAAAAACTATATATATTAACCGTGTAGTTTATAGGATTAACCAAAACCCACATAAAATGTATCATATATCATGAATTATACCTCAAGCCATCAAAATCGAAATACTATGCAAGTACCTCAAGATATCATTGTCTACACGCACCATACGTATAAAAATCCTTTGGATACTATATATATTGATACAAAAGTGGGATATTACCACAAGACATCACAACCCTATACAAATATATTAATGGGGAAACTAACATCCATGCATACCAAATAGAGTATCTACCATGAGAAGAGATATGGCCCATATGGGGTAGTAATCCATCCATCCAACAACTAGGATGTTGGGGATAACACCTCCCTAGAGTCCATTTGGTGTTAGACACCCTAAAAATGAGTGTGTAGAATATGAAATCATATTCTACACATGGTATATTATATCTCACAACCAAACTCTTTACATAAAATTATCTTAAACTTATCATCAACTGACATTTATATGGCTCTGAGCTACAAATTTTGTGATCTTATATCCTACAATCATACATGCCTTTAAAAGATATACATTGAATTACATAATTTCGTTAAAAAATTCAAATTATGATAATTAATTATTTATACATTAAATAAAAAATAAAATTATTCTGAAATAAATTATGTTAATCATCAGTATATGTTCTGTACCCACCAGTTATAATCTACACAGAGTCTAATATTTCTCAAGAATAACATATTTTCATCATTTGCATTCCATTGTCAACAACACCACATGTTATGATTTATTAAATCATTGCATGCTTCATTTCGTAATCCTTTCACTCTAGGAGAACCATCCTAAACTACCAAAAAAAGGAAACATGCAACTAACCACATCTAGTCTCCTCAATCAAATGGGAAAGAAATACAAATAAAATAAGCAATGAAATAACCATACATTTTCCTGATACGTTTAAAGAAAGAATCCATCCTTATCACATCAATGAGTAATACCAACTTCAATACATCACATTATCATCTATTATATCCACCAAACCACATGAATATATTTATTCTTCAATCCATCATTCCTATCAATTTTATCCCCATCATCCGAGATTCCTCTTAAAAATGCATATCCTGATACATCTCTACTTCACTGACATCAAATTCTGCCACATCATACAAGCATACCCACCAATATAAAGTAAATTTTTGAAGTATTATCAATCCATAGTTAACATTCCATCTCAAATAATTTCTCACATCCTTTTCATATCACAAACATAGCTGAAAAATTTATACAAACTATACAATCTAGACCATAAAACTAGAAATCCAGTGATCACACTAAAACAAGCTCTCACAACTACTGACATAAGGAACTCATACTTCTCAAATAGTCATAAAACTCATACTAAGAAATTATCTTTACCCAAAAACTATTTTTATTCCATCTTGAGTAACCTAATTTATTATTAATTGGTTCAAACTATGGGTACATAAGACATCAACTAAAAATATGAAAATAAATTAATTAAATAGTAAATTTAAAAATACACCCAAGAATATATTGTTGTTTTAAAAATCATATGGAATTAAAATTAATTGATATGAAATTAATTAATTTCACCAATTAAAATCTGAATTATTCAGATTCATTGTCAAATTCCTTTGACCCATGAAATTTTAGATTCAATTAGACATGAAAAATTACTTCAATATAATCATTATAAAAATAAAACAAACACTATATTGATTACTTGTTAGTTTTTTATTCTCTATCCAAATAATTATTAATTTCTATAGATTAACATTCTTTAATAATATCAATCAATAATGACATCATAATATATTACATATCTATATAAGACAATAAGAGAAACCTATATAGTAAATTATCGATAAAATACAGATGCAAACCATTATCATGGAAGAATGAAACAACATTTGATCAGTACAAAAAATTCATTATTAATATAGTTCATTAATTATTATGTTAATTCCATTTCCATACAAAGGGATAAACCATGATAAATTTACAATTTTATATAAATAAATATGACAAGAAATAGATCCCCTACCTCAATGGTTTCAATGTTATTCACACGTGAACAAACCAACATCATATTTCCCAATCACCCCTCCCACAAGAGCTCAGGTCTCCATTGACCAAAGGTAGAAGGTCTATAATCGATGCCAATCAAAGGGATTCAAAATAACATAAAAATAAAACTATGGATCACGTGGAATTTGAGAGAGAGATATATGTTTGGGGAAAACTAGTGGTGCAATAGCGTATAACGACATACTTCACATCATAATTTCATAGTGTGAAAACATTTCATGTTAGAATTTGTCTTGTTTTTATATAATAACCAAAATACTTGTAACCTTAGAAAATTTAATCTCAATTTACTTCTAATCATAAAAAACCCCATTAACTAGACTCACAAAATCCATGAACAACAAATTCATGATGTAAAACCCTTACACGTTGTTAATTCTATATGCATCTATTGTTTAGTAGCCAAACACCTCTAGAACTGCTATAGGTCTCTCATGAGAACCATATGATTCAGAAACTCATATAGGGTCAGACTAGAATGATCTGACCCCATAAATCAATTACCTCTCAAAAAATTATCATCCTCAATTATTCAAAACCGAACCTAGATTGAGATAAGAACTAGATTGAGCTCCTACAAATAGCCATGTCACGAGACACCTCTCAAGGATATTACCATTGTAAGATCTAAAACCCCTCACTCAGAGAAACTAGTACAAAAAATGTAACAAAAAAAATAAACACATAAACAATATTCAAATCAAGATACCTATCAATAAAGTAATTCTACAATAAGAAACAATAGTAATCCATATAATTAACTAAATAATTCGTAATCCATAAAAATTGAATTATGTTACAAGAGGGAGATAAACATCAAATTGATCAGGGAACTAAGTGATCATCAATGACTCACATTATTCAGTACTATCATATAAACCATTGTTACAATATATTACAAAAACCAATTGAATTAAATTCTAATGAAACATGACCTATTGGAGGTTTTGGATCTCTCTTGGGTGATTTTAAAAGGAGGAATCGTGATCAACATCGATATTTATCTAATAAATGACACTAGAATCTTCATTATGATAATGATGTAACTTCTACAATGGGAAGAATCATGTATTCTTCTCATCTACAAGTGAAGTAAAATCAAATACACCATAACTCTAATATGATCCTACATGTCGAAATTCCCAATAAACAAGGTATAAATCTTACTCCCATGACCAATCATTCACATCCCATGATGATGTGTTACCTTAAATAACATGTGATCTATAACATCATACTACAGAGGAATCATACTCTTATTAGAATTGGATTTTTTATAATTAAAAGCCACATTTATCATTTTATTAATTATTTAAACCATATACATCGTATTCTGTACTTGTTTTATACTATGTATTATTGCCTTTATAACTCATTTTAGCATAATGATGAATGGAATAGTTATCTGTTAATGGAATAAAATAATTTCATGTCAATTTTGTAATGGAAAATATTATTTTAATAAAAATTTACTATGAATAGGCGCCTCATACTTGAACATCCAAAATATTATACCCTTGAGTGAAATGTGTATTTAAGAAAATGTATGGTAATATAACATCATAGGTAAATAAAGAATATGAAATCATCATAATTATTAATATTTATGAATTTAATTTAAATTTAACATTAAATGGAATTCTATATCCAATAGCATACTCAACACACGACAACAGATTTCTATGAAATATTACGTTGCACACAACATTGAATTATACTTAAATATAATAATTAAATAATATTATTATTTTAAATGGTAGTTAATGCGTATCCAAATTATTGGCGAGAGTGAACAGATCTAACTTTAATACGATTCTACATGTCTTTATATTAATCCAATAAATTTTAGAGGCTTAAAATTAGAATTTATACTATTTTAATAATGAAATTATCTAATATTATTTAAATGAACAGTTTGCTGCCATTTGATGGAGAACCCCTTTTAAATCATGTTTTCCACATTTATATGTTATATTTGACAAAAATTTCTTTTTTAGAAGCAGAATATCGAAATTTACTTTGGATGATTTTTTTCTGAAAAAGTTCATTTTTAATGAAGTGTGAAAAACACAGAATTTTAGTTCCAAACTGCTTTTTCATATAATTTATTTATATAGATATATTTTCCATTTAATTGATTTTAATGTATAATTAGAATATAATTTTATCATTTAATTTAATTTTTATCATTCGAATTAATTTCATTTTGAAATTGGACATAAACACATGTCAATATTTTCAGATTTTTTACTTCTTAAAAACACGTTTTTGGTTTTGAGAACATAAAATAATATTAAATTAATTCTTGCAATTTATGTGTTTTAAAATTAGAAAATTAGATTCCATATTTTTAATTAGGAGCTCCAAATTAATTAAATATGTACATTTTATTTTTAGACCCTATGAATAGAAACTTTAGTAAATATTTTATTTACCACAATTAAAGGGTAAATATGGTAAATAAGCGTAAATATAATATTATCATAATAATAAATTACCCTGACACCTTTCTTTATACTAATATATGAGATATTTTTGACCATGGGTATCCTTGGGATTATTTTAGGGCCCCAGGGAGCCATAGGTTTATGAAAATGACATTTAATTACTTTTAATTTAATGTTATGGAAAATTTAACCTAAACGTGTATATTTTACTAAACAATTATTAATATGATGTTATGTATTTGATCGCTTCAACTATATATAGTAATTAGAAAAATAAAATGATTTTATACATCCTGGTATTTTATTTATAATTTTCAGTCATCAAATAAATTATTATATTTATGACACAATGATGATGTAGTGATTACCTTACTAATGAATGATTTAAATAAATGAGTTTATTAAAATTAAAATAAATTTATTTTGAAACATTTAATGCCATTAACGAATTTTAGTTATAATTATGACTTGTTATATTTTAATTAATGAAGGTTTTTCAAATGAATCAAGTTGATATGGATTTTTAAAAATTCACGATATGAAAAGTATATAAATTGACTTAACTGATTTTTAAAAAAAAAATCTATTTTATTAAATTATTTAATTGTCCAAAAAAATAATATTCCTGAAAATTATATATATAAAGTTTAAAATTTCATTAATAAACCACTTGAGGTTCTATTGTCATCTTATAGAAAATATATTTACCATATAGTGTGAATATAAAACAAGACATGATAAGAGTAAAATAAGTTAACTAATGATTAAATCTAAATTATATGGTCAAATTGGAAATAGAAGAATGTGTAAAAAATATTTTTTCATAGATTATTTAAACCTATAATCATATTATATTTTAATTAAATGAGTTTTGGACCTTTTGAAGATATAAATTGAGTTTATAATAAAATAATATTTCAAATTGTCCTAAAGTACCCCGCATCCCTCTTATAAAAGGCCACCACCTCTATCCCTTACCCAAAACAATAAATCCTCATTGGATCATAAAAAATATTTCTAAATAATATCTAAATATTCTTTTTTTCTTTCTATAAGCCTTACATTGGTCAGAAATAAATTCATGAAGGCCATTTGGCATAAATCAAAAGGAGTTACCCGATTTGAGGTAATGTCTTCTATCAAGCTTCTTCTAATTATTTTCTTCTACAAACCCCTAAACTCTCGTTATTTCTTTTTAATAACTAAAATGGTTTCTCAATTATAATTGGATGTTTCTATTGAAATTTATTTTACCTTCACTCACACACACCTCCATATAATGGATTTAGAATGTACTGTTTTTGTGGATGGTGAACTACTACCTCACGAAATGATGATTGTTCAATTATCCATTTCCACATATCATGATGGCCATTATGATGGGAAAATATTTATATATAATACATATTACATTTATCTTATCTATATTATTTTGTTTTTTTATTTAAATTGTACCATTATGATTTAAAAAATGTGTAAATACGATAATTTCATTTGAGGAAGTGCAGTCTATTGCCCCCTTAGTGTGATATGACTCATTCATGACATAAATGGAATGTATAAAGGACAGAATTATTGAAAATATTTATCATATATAAAATATTATATTATATTGGAATTATAATATACAAATCTTCCATTTAGTTTTCATTCCGTTAAATATGAATAAGGAAAAGAAAGTAGCGTTCGTTTGTATGTAAAACTTACCGTCACCATGAATGGTGAATTTCATTTTATATCTACAAATATAATATAATATTATAAATAAATATAAATAATGGATATATATTATATTTAAATCATTAATATCATTATGGAGATAATATAATTTTGACCACATGGACAATTTTTAATTATAAGAACTTCATTTTTGACTAATCTACCAAATATCGACAAAATGACCGATATTAACATAAATAAATATTAAATATTTATAATTTCATAATAAATGATATAAAAGGAATAATAAACTTGAAAAAGTTTCTGAATCAAGTAGAAATTAACTTAAATTTTTTATTCTAGAAGAACAAGTAACATACGTGACGATTCAGATTCAAGGTAAGGGAACTTTTCACCCTTCTATTTTAGTCAACGAAATATTTTTTGTTTTGTCTTTTAATTTACATTTTCTTTTGTAAGGATATTATACTATATATAATTAATGTTTTATATTTTATTTCCATGTTATGAGAGTGCCTGTTCTCTCCTATCAACTCTTTTTCTGAATTTTAATGTGACATTGTAAGGCTACATAATTTTGGTATCAGACTTCTCCTTAATCACTTTTCATTAAGGCATACATTGATTTATACACAACAGTACTTTATACTGTGTATAAACCCCTTTTAATTTTAATTTCATTCAAATGTAATAAGTTTTCTATGAATCATTTTAAAAATTATAAAGGGAATGAATCTTTTTAATGTATGCGTTGACAAAATCTATTCTGCTCCTATGAGTATTATTTGATATTTGGCTTCCCCAAAAAGATGTAATGTTTTTAGAAGGAAGATACATACATATGCACTTTTTATGTATTTTTTTATTGCAAATTGTTTTGATAATTTATTGATTATGTCAATATATTGAAATGATATACTGTAATTTCAGTGTGGAAATCTTATATTTCTATTATGATTGTGTTCTATGTTGTGATGATGTTATGGTTCATGGGAATTGTTTACATATATGGGTTGTTCTATGATAAAAGTAGAGCGTTTGAGCCTATTATATCTCTCCAATGCATTGGTTAATGTGATGAAGGTAAATGTTAATGTTTATCCTAAGAGATTAAGGGAATATACTGTGATGGGTATTCCAAACACAACTCTCTATGTTGCTGTGAATGCCCCAATGTAAGTATGTTATTGATTCCAAAAGTTTCATTTATGATTTTTTATTTTTCTAGGTAATTCATAAATATTATGATTTCATGAGGTATCATAAAGAGATTATGTTATATCAGTGAATGGTATAATGTCATCGATTTGTATGAATTGATGGACTAATTTCATATTTACTTATTTTATAACCCTTACTGAGAATTTTATGATCTACCTGTGTTTTGGAAAAAAATTTCATAGGGTATAAGGAACAGTAATATAATGGAAGAATTAAAGAAGATTTATATCCAAAAATTAGTTCTTGTTTTATATAAGGAGTTTTATTATTGTGAAAAAATGGATAGAGTATATGTGTCTACATTGTAATTTTTGAGATGATATGCAATATTTACGGCCTAATTTTATATAACGCTAAACCCAAAAAGATACTCAATGGGAATTGTTTTTTATCTCATGAATAACTATTGTTTTTAGGCTCAGGCATTATAGTTGGTTTCAGAGGCCAGTTTAGACAACATTAAGAGTTTGGATATTGTTAAATTAATATCCATAAATTAATTTATTGTACGATTGAAATGATATTGCATTTACATATTACCTTGTTTCTTCGCATAGGATATTTATATGTTTAGAATGGTTTTCCACTAGATAAATAGGTCAGCTATGATGGGATGACATCCCGAGGAAAAAAACTATCAAAATTACCAACCTTAGATGGTTGAAATAAGAACTGAACAGTTTGTTGCAGGGATGGCATAGTTCACTTGGGCTATAAATGGTGGTGGTGTCCATGAACAAGAATATCCATATCAACCACAAAAGAACATGTCTTTAGTGGACCATTCCATGAAGTCATATCCCCCATCATTCATAAGATCATATAACCGTGTGCGATATGAAGGGTAGATTAAAGAAGTAGAAAATATTTTTGATATTATGTGGTGTTCAGAACATCATGATGTTAGTATTATTTTTTACCATTTTGAGGGTGAAGCCGATTAGTGGTGATCGACGGTTAAAAATATCAGGGATAATGAGGAGACTGTTTCGCTTGATATGGATGAATTAAAATGTTTTTTCTTGAGAAATACTTTCCTATGGCTATTAAACATAGAATTTAAATTAATAGAAATGATAAAAATATTTCGATTATGTGGATTCATATGAAGAATATTTTACTTTTTTGTCAAGGAACATCCGAAATTTTTTTCAGGATATTTAAACTAAGAGAAATCTGGTTTACTCAGTATTGAAGCCAAAATATCAAAGGGAATTAGCTTATCATGACTTCAAAAGCAGTGAGAAAATTGTCTGATGTACTGAAAATAATGAAATAGAGTATTTCATAATCTTTTTGGATCAGTTTTTTGTTGGTTTTATAGATTACATCTTGGTATATTTTAAATGTTGATAGAGACAGAAAAGTCACTTAAGGATTGTTTTTCAAAACATAAAAGAAAATAAACTAAATGGAATGTTTAGTTAGTGTGAATTTTGGTTTAAAAAAGATTCATTAATTGGTCATAATGTTTCTAATAATGGCATAACTATTGACCCTTATAAAACAAAAGTTGTTATATAATGGTCATGAATGACAAAAATTACCAAGATTTATAGTTTTTAGGGTTTAGCAGGTTATTAATAGTAGTTTGTTGAAAATTTTGAATGGTTATGTTTCCCACTGAATATGTTAACTCAAAAGGTTTTATGTTCATCTGTATAAAATAATTTGATGAATGTATTTATGAATAGAAAAAAAATTTGGAGAATACTCCAGTTTTGGCACTGCCTTCCAGAAATGGTGAATTTTATCAGTAGTGATGCATTGATGAAATGACTTTTCTATGTACGAATGGGTAATGATTAAGTAGTTTCATATGAATCACTTTAGTTGAAACCTCGAGAGATAAATTACAATACACATTATTTGGAATTAGCTTGTATGGAGTAAAGTGTGAAATATATATTGGCCAAAAAAATTAGAAGTATATATTCAATAAAAATAACTGAACATGAGATAGAGGAGATTGGTAAAATTAATAAAGGATTATGATTTCATAATTCTTTACCATCTAAGAAATGAAAATAATGTGGCTAATTATATGAGTCGTAAAAGTAATGCTAGATTTACAATGTTATATTTCGAATACGACCCTTTTATTAATGATTTGATGAATTATAAATTGGGAGTTGTTAGTGTAGGGATCTACTCTGTTTTTTTCTCATGGTAGCAAAATCATCTCTTTCAAACAGAATTATGTATGCACAGAAAGAAGATAGTGAGGTGGAGAAAATGGTATAATTGGTTTAGAAGCGTAAGTTACCTAAATTTAACAGTGATAAATAATGTGTTTTGTGGTTTGGAAATATATTATGTGTGCCTTGTGATTTCGAGTTGAATAAAAAGTTATTATGTGAAGCTCATAATTATTTGTATTCAGTTTATCTTGGAAGTACTATGACGTATATACATCTTAGAGAATTTTACTAGTGGGATGAAATGAAAAGAGATATTGTAGACTTCACTGTGAATTGTTAAACTTGTCAACATGTTAAATAAGAACACCAGTTAACTAATGGGATTCTTCAACCCTTGCCACATCCAGAGTGGAAATTGTAAAATAAGTCAATGGATTTCATAGTGGGATTACCAAACACTTCTTAAGGTAATAATGAAATCTAGGTTATTGTTGATTGATTAACTAAATCTTCTCATTTTCTTCTTATTCGAGATACTCTGACTCTAGATCAACCTTATCAATTATATATTAAAGATATTTTCATGTTACATGATGTTCCCCTCTTCATTGTATATGATAATGATCCCAGGTTCACTTCTATATTTTGGAAGGGACCTCAGAAGTCATTGGGTAATAAATTAAATTTTAGTTCATCTTTTCATCTACTATCAGATGAGTTGTCATAAAGGACATTTCAAATAATAGAAGATATGTTATGTGATTGATCAAAGGATTAAAAAGGAATTTGGGACCAAAATCTTTATTTGGATGTGTTTTCTTATGGTAAAAGTTTTCATTTCAGTATACAGATAGAACCATTTGAGGTATTATATGGAAAGTGAGGTCAAGCACCATCTCTTTGGGATAAAGTATTTGAAAGAACGTTGATGGGAATAGAATTGTTTGAAGAGATGGTAGAAAAATTTTAGCAGATTAAAGAGCACATGAGATCTGCTTTGAGAAGGTAGAAATGTTTTGCGGATAACCAGATGAAGGATCTTTCCTTCAAGGTAGGTGATCATGTATTTCTCAATATTTCTCCATGGAAAAGTGTGATTCATTTTAGTAAGAACACAATGTTGATTTCAATATTCATCGGACCCTGTGAAATCCTAGAGAAATTTGGATCAGTTTCCTACAGATTGGCTTTATCTCTATTTTTATCCTAGGTAGACATTTTTTCATGTTCCAATTTTGATAAAGTAGAGGTTGGATCCATCTCATGTTTCGAGTCCGGAGGTATTTTAGTTGGAAGAGTATCTTTCGTATAAGGAACAACCAATCCATATTCTAGAACAAAGAGAGAAAGTGTTGAAGAATAAGGTAATTCATCATCTATTGGTTTTGTGGAAAACCCATATGGGTGTAGAGGCAACATGATAATCTAAAATTTCTATAAGGGATAAATACCTCCACTTATTTGATAAGTGAATAGAATTGTGTGGACGGAGTTCCAAAAAGGGGGGAAGGATGTAACATCTCTTGTAAATAAAGAATATGAAATTTCAAAATTTATTAATATTTGTGAATTAAATATTAATTTTATATAAAATGGAATTCTATGTCGGATAACGTACTCAACACGTAACAATGGATTTCTTTGTAATCATACATTGCCTACAACATTGATTTGAACCAAAATAATAAAAATAGTATAATAATATTATTTTTAATGGTAGTTAACACCTTGGAATTTTTTTATGGTAATGAATAGAACTAACTATAATATGAGTATACAACTCTTTGCATTTATCTAATAAATTTCAGAGGCTTAAAATAAAAATGAATATGATTTTGAGCATGTAATGTTGTAATATTTTTTAAATCGTCTTTTTACCACAAATTGAAGGAGAACTATATTTAAATCATGTTTTTTTAAATTTTCTATGTTCTATATGAAAAACTAAAATTCATATTTATAATAATAACATCAATAAGTAAATTGAATGATATTTTGGTATTTTTTTGATAAAGATCATTTTTAATGAATAGTGAAAATTACCGCATTTTAATTCAAATCTACATTTCCATTGAATTTATTTATATAGTTATATTTACCTTTTAAATTTTTTAATGTGTAATTGGATTGTTATTTTATCATTTAATCCAATTTTGGTTCTTGGATGTACTTTCACTTTGAAATTTTACAATAACACATGTAAATATTTTGATAGTTTTTATTTCTTAGAGACCCGCTTTTTGGTTTTGACCACACGAATTTATTTTAAACTAATTCCTATAATTTATTTGTTTTGAAAATGGAAAAATGGATTCCATATTTTAAATCAGAAGTTTCATATTGTGTTAATATTTGCCAAATATTTTTAGACATTAGGAATAGTAACTTCAGTAATTATTTTATTTACCATGGTTAAAAGCTAAATCAAGTAAATAAGGGTAAGAAATAATATTATAGAAATGTTAAATTACCATAACACATGTAATATTACTATTTTATGAGATAGTTTTGACCATGTGTATACTTGGGTTTATTTTAGGACCCTAGGGAGCCCATTGTGTGTGAATATGACATTTAATTTCACTAAATTTAAAGTCAAGGAAAATATAACCTATTTCTGTATATTTTTCAATAATTTTTTTATATAGGGTTATATAAGTGATACATTCAACTATAAATAGTAATAATTAATATAAATAAATTTCCTAAATTGTGATATTTTATTTATAATTTTTTGACATCTAATAAATAAATATATTTACGACACAATGATGAAGGACTAATTACCTTATTAATGTATTATTTAAATAAATGAAATTATAAAAATTAAAATAAATTTATTTTGAAACTTTCTATGCCACAAAATAATTTTATGGACAACCAATAATTGTTTTATTCTACGTAAATAAGGTTTTTCAAATTAGTCATGTTGTTATGGGTTTTTAAAAAGTAATGATATGAAGAGTATATAAATTGACATAAATGTGTTTCTCAAACAAATTCTATTTTATTAAATTATATAATAGTCATAAAAATATAGGATTCATCCAAATTACGTAGATAATGTTGAAAATTCCATTAATGGACCACCTGAGGTTTTATTGGCATTTTATAGTGAATATATTAACCATATAGTATGGATATACAAGTATACATGGTAAGTGTTAAACAAGTTAACTAAGGGTTAAAGCTAAATGATAAGGTTATATTTGAAAGAAAAACATTTATAAAAACTATTGGTTGAGAGTATTGAGACCAATAATCATCTTATATTCTAATTAAATGAGTTCTAGACCTTTTGAAAATTGAAATTAAGTTTATAAGAAAATAATATTTCAAACAATCCTAAAATACAATTCTTCTTCTTATAAAAGGTCACCACCTCTAACCCTTACTCATACCTCTCAATCCCCCTTGTATCAACTAAACTAAGAAAAAATAATCTCCCAACATATGTATCTTCCACCTATATGAATTACCATGGGTAGAAGTAAATTCAAGAAGACCGTATAGCTTAAATCAAAAGGAGTTACCTAATTTTAGGTAATTTCTTCTCTCAAGAATCATACATTTATTTTCCTTATCCAACCCCCTAAAATATATTAATTCAATTTTTTTATAAAAAAACCAGAATCATATATATAAAAAATTGTTTTTTTGAGAATTATTCTACCAACCCTCACCCACACCTCCATCTAATTGATTTAGAACATACTATTTCTGTGGATGACAAACTACGACCTCACGAAATGATGATTGTTCAATTATATCATACTGCCTCTCATGTTGGTCATTATAATGGAACTATATTTACATATGATATATATTATATCTATATTATCTATATAATTCTATTTTTTAATGAAATCATTCCTTTAAGCCTTTCATAATGTATAAATATGATAATTTTATCTGAGTAAGTGCAGACTACTGCCCCCTATAAGTGATATGACTCGTTCATTCCATACATGGAATGTATAAAGGATGGAATTAATGAAATTAAGTAATTTATATATAATATGATATTGTATAGGTTTTATAATATATTAATGTTACATTTAGTTTCCATTCCTTTAATTATGAAAATGAAATAAAAGTAGCGTGCATGCATACATACAGCTTAGCATCTCCCTGAACGATGCATTTCATTTGGTATCATAGAATGTTATGTAATATTATAAATACATATATATACTATATATATATATGATATTTAAATCATAAATATCATTCTTGTGATAAATTACTTTTTACCACATGGTCAATTTGTAATTATTATATGTTTATTTTTTACTCAAGTATCGAATATTGACAAAATGACCGATATTATCTTAAATAATTATTTAATGTTTATAATGTTGTACTAAGTAATAAAAAAGGAACAATAAACTTAAAAATGGTTCTGAATAAAGTAAAAATTATCTTAAGTTTATTATTAAAGAAGAACAAGGAACGTACGTGGCGAGTCGGATTCAAGGTAAGGGAACTATTTAACCTTCTTTTTTTGTCAAACACTAATTTTATGTTATTTCATTTAATTTAAATTTTATTATGTTGGGATATGTTAATATATATACTTATTTCGGTACATTTTATTTATATTTGATTATAGACCATGTTCTCCCCCTATAACAAATTTTCTGAATTTTAATGTGATGTTATTATGAAGATGATTTTGTGTAAGGTAATTTTTATCTATCACCTTTCATTGAGGAGTACATTGATTTATACATGACGTTTTATTATATGGTGCATAAAACCATTTGAATTTTAATTTCATTGAATGGGAATCTTTTTTCTATGAAGTGTTTTACAAAATGTGGAAGGTAATGTTTTTTTAATGTACGCGATGACAATTTCCTTTTTTCTGCTGTGAACAATATTTTTTATTTGGATTCCATAACAAGTCATAATATTTTTAAAAGGAAAATACATACCATATATTTTTTTACATACTTTGGTACTAGAAATGGTTTTTATAATGTATTGATCATATTAATATATTGAAATGATATATTGTGACTGCAATTATGAAATTTTTTCTTTCCTTTATGCTTATGTTATGTGTTCTAAATATGTTATGGTTCTTGGACATTGCTTTAATATACAGTTGGTTCTGTGATAAAACTAGGGTCAGTGAGTCAAATATTGATCCCTTAATGAATTTGGTAATGTGATAGTTATAAGCATCAATGTTTCTCCTAATAGATTTATGGAATATACTGTGATGGGTATTCAAAACCTAACTCCGTATTTTTATGTGGCAGATATAATGTAAGTATGTTATGTATTATACAAGATACCATTATGAATTTTTATTTCTATGTGTTATTCATAAATATAATGGTTTCATGAGGTATTTTAAATTTCTTATGTTTTGGAGTGAAAATTAAGATTTCATGGCTTTTTATGTATTGATGTACTAATGTTTTATTTCCTCATTTCATAACCCTCAATATGATTTTTTGATCATCCCATGCTTTTGAAATTTTTTTCATAGGGTATAAGGAAGGGTAACAGAAAGGATGAATTCAATAATATTTATTTCAAGAAAATAATTTTCATTATTTAAGGATTTTTATTATAGTGTAAAAAAATGGGATAGAGTAGATGTGTGTTGTTTTTAATTTTTGAGATGTAATGTAATAGTTATGGCCGAATTCTCTAAAACTCTAAACCTGAAAAGATGCTCAATGTGAATTCATATTTTATCTGAAGATTAAGTAATTTTTTAAGGACGGGTACATATAGGAACACTATATTTGAGTATCCATTTTAATTTGAAAAGTATAATTAAGTCATAAATAAGAGATAAAATAATACTATAGACCTCTCCACACCTTAGAGGTGAAACAATGATCACAATCAGATATGATTATCCTTAGGACATTATGTTGCCTCAATACCTCCTCCAAATACCACCTCAAAAAAACCTCTGCTGAGCTCGAATCCAAAATCACTATGAAGTTGGAGGTTTTCATCAAACAATCCACTCTCAACCATATATGATCGTAACATCACTAATATCATTGTAAAAAAGTAACATAGTTCATCAAGATATCATACCACATAAATTGGAGAAAATCTAAGGGTAGGGTAAGACCATCAGGAACATCATGTTTATCCTTGAACTTCTAGAAGAAAAACCATCTAGAACTTAACTTAGAAACAACAATATTCCTCGATAGGAAAGAAAAAATATCTTTTCAAATATTGACACACCATTGTCACACTGGGATGTAACTCTAATGGAGAGATATAGAACTCACGGGGAACCACCTAACACATCACTGAGAGAATGAAAATACTTCCCTAGAACAATACCTGGTGTTATATATCCTCATACCAACCATTAAGCTAATCACCAAAAAATCATTGTCCCTCCAAACCTCAAATTCAAAATCCCTCAGGTAGGAATCCTCCCCTACTACAACAATGAAAATTGAACCATCATCTAGAATGGAATACCTTATCATTCAACCCCTCCTATATCTAGATGAATCATTGATATTTACTCCATCCCTCTTTAAGAATCTCGTGATCCATTCATGGAATCACTATATGACTTCCTTCTCATTTAATCAGCTATATAATTTACCTTTACTAATGTATATAAAATTTCAAAGTTGTAATCCTTCAAAAATTATATCCACTATTTCTGATTCAAATTCAAGTCATACTGGGAGAAGACATAACTCCGGCTCTGATTTTCTGTAAGAAGCACATAACATCCAACAATGAGGTAATTTTTCCTCCTATTCAAATAAAACACATCATTTTATAGCTCAGGAACATGGGTGGTAGATATAAACTCATGGGGGAGTAGCTTCTAAGACCCATAAAAAACAACCAACCAATAAAAAATCATAACGAATCCTATGTAAAAAATGTAAAGCATTATCGAAAACCTCAAACTAATATATGTATACTAGAATTCAAAGGATTGTAGCATTGAATAAATTCACATTCAGGTTCTCAAATATTTCATAACACTCGTCAATCCACAATAATACCCTATCATTTCTAGTATAGGATGTTAGAGGAGTCACAACTTGAAAAAATTGGCTACGAACTACCATTAAAAACACGTAAGAGCAATGAAATTCCTCACCACTTACACTATCATGGGGGATTCCAATGAAACAAACACATCTATATTTTATGGTTCTAAAAATACGCCTACCTGGGATGCAACATAACACTTGAAAAAGACCTCCCAATACTAGAACTCACACTTCAGAAAAATTTCTAACACCTTATCATGATGAAGACATCCATAAAAAGTATAGATTCTCTATATTATCCTCATCATATATGGAGTATACAAGGATTATTCAATGAGAACAACCAAAAACCTATCCAGGAACATTCTTAATGTTGATTTAATTATCCCCATGAACATGAATGAATCATTTCCACAATAAAAAAATTCATATTGAACCTATAATTCACATGATAATAATGGAAAAAATTATTAGGAATATCTAAATCGTTCACCCATATTTGATAATATCCTTACCAATAATCGATCTTTTATCCCCAAATTTATGCCTTCATTTAATCTAATAAATAATCAATCCATGGAAGATGATTTTAGTTCTTCACCATCACTTGGTTCAAGTGACAATAATCAATAAAATTATACAATATACTATTATCGTTCTTTATGAAAACATCTGGTAAACCACAATGTGGCACATTCGGAAAAACAAAAACATTCTACAATAGATTATAAATATTTACTCACATCTCTCACAACATAGAAAGAAACATCCTATAAAAAGACACTGATATAGAAGAAACCCATGACTATAGCCTAATCCCAAACTTGATCTCCCATTGAGGGGGTAACACTACAACCTACTCCAGAAATACATTAGTGAACTCTTCTACAACCCTGGAAAACACTATCTACTAAACCTCCAACATGCTCATAATTACAAGTACATCAATAATTATTTGGATAAAACATGCCTCCAACCCATCAAAGTGTCTTTATTTCCAAAGAGAATTGTTGGCTCTCTATCCGGATCAAAGAACGGTTCTTACCTATTAAAAAATCCATTATAATAATAACATAATACATGAAATCTATATTGACGATAATATCATATGGATATATCTATAAAATTTGGATGTATTTCCACGATTGGTTCTTCTATTTAACTAGATTATATATATCATCCAAACCCGACTGGCCACTAATACGATAACTAGACCGGTGTGTCACATGGCCTCAAGTTTGACTACCCATATGCCAAATGATGATAACTAGTAGTAATGGTTTAAAGAGGTTATAGTGGAGAGACACCACCATCACAATCAGAGTACCATAACAGTTTATCATATACAAATGAACAAACTATATTGAAAGAAATAAAAAAATGAAAAAATCACAGTGGAAGATTAATAATTACAACTAAATATAAATAATGGACAATTCCATTATTCTTTAGATACTAGCATATAATAATGATCATTCCTTACCACCATGATAGACATACACCATGAATTGATATAGTACAGTACATGATAAATGACTATAAATAAATGTAAATCCACAAGGGAAATCCCTACGAGTATCCAGAGATCAAGAATAGTCTTATGCTTCTAAATACCATTTAAAAGCTAAACAACTCATGAAATCAACCATGGAACATCGCAGATAATGCCTACTTAGGTACTCTAGTGTAATGTTGACCATACAAGGGTGTGAGATATAAATCTAGAAGGTATTCTTCCATGGAGTGTATGATTGAATCCAATATGTGAAATATAATGTAAAGCATTGTGCAGGTTTGAGAAGAAAGATAAATAAGCAGTGTGGAATAAATTATCATTTACCCACTTGGATTCCTAATGGAAACCTGGAATCAATAATGGATTTGGATCACATTCAGAATAATTGTATGATTTGATACCATACAAATATAATAATAACATATATATGTATATAATACTATTTTATATTTCATCAACCTATATGAACCTAGTGTGTGCTTACACATAATGTTTATATACCTAGAATAATATACACTTACTAGACTATGGAATAACTCGGTCATCCATACCATATCCGAATGAGCCTAAAATCCCATGAAATATGATATATTCCTTACATCCCAATAGAGTGAGACACATCATGCAACGACACTTGATATCAGGAGTGAGCCACTATGGATATGCTCTTATCATGGTATGTGGTGTATAAACCCAACACACATATAGTGTAATGATGTGAGATACGATACTCCACACAACAGTCATGTAACAAATTAGGGAGAGTGTAATCATCTTTATTCCTTGAGATAATGTATTAATCCAAGATTAAGAATAGATCGATGAGTGAATAATCATCCCTCACTACACGAGATAATGGAATCGTCTATGAGCGTAAACTGATCAAGGATAGTGTAATAATCCTCAATACTTTTGAGTGTAGATGTAACACCCCAAGATTTTATGAAACAAATTTTTTCTTTTTAACTTCATTATTGTCTTGTGTTGTACGCTACACAAAAATGAGTTTTCACAACACTCATCCCTGACTTTCCTTGCAATACATGCAATCGCGACCTTCCTCGATTGCATGTGTAGTACGCAATACCGAGTTTCAGTAAACGAGATATTATTATAATATTATTATGAACTAGCCGTTATGAATAGTAATACCCAAATTTTGAAGTTTTATAAATTTTATCTTTCCAAATAGACTTCATTTTTGGATTTGGAATATCGAATTTAGCTTAGGGTGATGTTTTGGTACATTTTGGATAACTTTCATATTTTGATGAATAGTGAAAATTACTAAATTTTAATTAAAAACGACTTTTTTAATCGAAATAATTAATAGTGATAAATTATTAATTTGAGGGGTTTTAAAGTATATATAGAATATATTTTTACAATTTAATATAATGTTGGGAATTGGATGTAATTTCACATTTAAACCAAACATAAACCAGTGTCAATCTTTTTATAGTTATTATCTCTTAAAAACACGCTATTTGTTTTAACGAAGAGAAGTAATTTTTTAAATAAATTAATGCAACTGATGTGTTTTGAATTTGGTAAAATAGACATCATTTTTGAATTCATAATATCAAATACAGTTTAGGCCTAATTTTTGTAATTTTTCTGGAAACATTCATTTTTTGATGAATAGTGAAACCACGAAGTGGTAGTTAAAAA
The DNA here is from genome assembly GCA_963277665.1 of Viscum album. Lineage (NCBI taxonomy): Eukaryota > Viridiplantae > Streptophyta > Magnoliopsida > Santalales > Viscaceae > Viscum > Viscum album. The sequence continues at coordinate 72,239,603 of OY728166.1, read as the reverse complement.
AACTGATTTTTTAATAAAAAATAATTTTACCTCTTCTGTGAGTGGAATTTCGAAAATCTGAGAGACACGGTTAATATCAAGGACTTAAATGTGGTTCAATGAGATGAAAATAATTTTTGGTGAATAGTAACTTTTTACTTTTTTTACCCCGGTTAAAATTAAATAGGGTAATTAAGGGTAAAAATGATATTATTATTACCCTAACACATGTACTAATTCTATTGGAGAAGTTTAATTCGACCAAAAACAACCTTATGAATAATATATTACCATTTAGGCCCACATGGATTAGATTAGGACATTTATTATTAATTTATTTAAAGAATGGTTAAAATAGTTAAAATCAGAGTTTAATAACTAAATAATTTTCAATATAGGTTTATACATATGATAAATTCGACTATAAATATTCATTAGAAAGCCCAAAATATTTCTTACATAATATTATTTTATTTTTAATTTATATACATTAAATAATTTAATTTATTTATGACACACAGATTATGCAGTAATTATCTTATTAAAGAAATATTGACATAAATTATGTTTTAAATACCCAAACAAATGTAATTTGAGACTTTTTATGAATTCCACTAATTTTATAGGTTAATATGACAAGTTATTATTGATTTAATTAACTTTTTTCGAACTAATAATTCTGTTATAATTTTCACAAAAACCAATTACTCAATAGTGCTAAAATTCACATAATATAGTTTTTTAAAAAAATATTATATTATTAATTGTTATTATATTCTTCAAAATCTACGGTTTGGCCAAATGACTTACATAAGGTTATATATATTAATAATAAACATCTTGGGGTTCTTTTGTCTTGAAATAGTATGTTTATTAACCTTATAGTGTAAGAAATTAAGAAGACACCGAAAAAGTTAAATTAGCTAACTTAAAGTTAAATCTAAATTATAAGGTTAAAATAGATACCTAAAATTGTATAAATTATATTTTATGGGAGTATTTCGACCCATCCCCACATTATCTTCGAAATATATCAATTTGGAGCTATTAAAAACCAAATTTTACTGTATAATAAAATAATATTTTTTGTTATTCCAAAGGTGCCCCTCTCCTCCCTTATAAAATGGCACCTCCTCCCTCTCCTCCTCACACCAATTTGAGCCTTCATTCTCGGACAACCCCTTCCAAATTCTCTTCTCCACTTCCCTAGATAAATCCTAGAGGTCCTGGTCTTCTTCAAAGACCAATTTTAGTGCCCCAAGAGGCGGTCTCAAAGAGGCGCTTCAAAGAAGAGGTGATGCCCGTTACCGATTCTTTCATCTTTTTTCTTCTTCCACTTCTCCTTCTTTAGTTTTTTCATTATGAATTAATAACATCAGTATCTCTCATATATGGATATGTTATTATATGTATGAAACAACCCTATTTCACCATCTATCCATCCTACAGAAAACGAAATCACCACGCGTGCGTACATACGGAATACCGTCTCCACGCCGTGGTGTAATCTATTTTCCACCACCACCTTACATGGATGGGTATAATGGTGTAAATAATAATTATATATGATTATTTTAAAGTGATATTTATTCTGAAATAGTATAAATACACTCCAATACAATTACACGATCATGGGAACGATATCATCACTCGTGCGTACGTACGGAATACCATCTCTACGATGTGATGCGACTCGTTCTACATGATCTTCATTGCATAATGATTATATAAATTAATTGAATGAATGAATATGATATATATTACACTAATACCATTCTGTAAATGAGGTATCTATAACCTAAAAATAAAACTAAGAATTTATTCGACAAAACACGCGTAAGAACAAAAAGTAATAAACACCCGAATATCAAGTAGTAAAGAAATATTACTAATAAGAAGCGGAGAATATGACTATATATGATATAATAAAAATAATTATGATTCTTTAATAAGTCAATAACATTATTTAAATCATTATACAGGAGGTTCAGACACTTACGAAGCAAATCGGACCTATAGTAAGGGAAAATATCACAATCTCGTTTTATCCGATATTGTTTATACTTTGGTATTTACTGGGGTGTATTTTATCATCCACTTACATGTTTACTCAATATATAATATTTTTTACATCCACATACAATTGTTTAAATCCAATTTTACCCTTCGGTGAGTTTTTAGTAAAAGAAATAAAAGGAATCTGTTGTCGTTTTTCGTATGAGGTACTTTTTGACTTTTCCAACAAAAGTACGGGAAGAATGTTTTTTTATCATATACGGCATGAATGGATTTTTAAAACATTATTTCCAACAAACATAATTTACAAGCTTTGATGTTTATTTTTAATCAACTACTTTTAGTTTAAAATTTTATGACATGTTATGAAAGGAAAATGTTTTTGAAATAGAAAGGATATTTTCCACAAGAATGGAGTTCAAGTGTTTTATCAAAATTATTTTCCATCAAAGATAATACAGGGTTCTGTTTCTATCCATATTATTACATTGATTTGATTATGTTGCGATGGAATTATTTTTATGAATTCCTTTATCTTATATGAATTGTTTTATGATGTCATGTTGTTTAAGAATCCCATTTTTTTACATGGGTTATGCAATGATGTATGATTTATGATTTTGTGGCACACATATGAATGGTATCATTATGAGAAGGGTTGGACCTATATCTCCCTCCAATGCATTGAGTAAAGATTTTATATCTCATGAGATGGGCATGGCTGGAACGTCAGGTTAAACCGGTTCAGTGAAACAGGACTGAAAAGAGGAGTAAACTCGGTTTAGAAATGGACATTGTCCACTAAGATAGTCTTAGAAATGTGTCTTGACTAATAAGAAATGATTCTTAGTGATTATGTGTGTATGCAACAAAGTTTCATGTTTTACGTTATGATTATTGGGATTACATTTCACAACTATGATTTATCCCATGTTATGATATTGAGATCTCTTTTGTAGGTTATGATATCCAAAAGTTATGTTCTTATGTATATGATGTGATTGATATTTATTTTGTTTACCCTTACTGAGAATTTGAGCTCACCATTTATATGTTTTTTCCCCAGGATTTAAATAAAGATTTTAGGTAAGAAAACCAAAAGGGAAAGATCTTATGGGAGATGTTGAAGATCTTTCACCATGATTAGAATATTACATTCCAAGTTTCCAAATACACTAAACTATTACGGTCCTTGTGTGTCTGTTTTTTTTATGTATTAAGTATTCCGCAAAAGTAATGTAATGTCCATGTACGTCAAGCTACGGGTCTCTACAGTTGGTATCAGAGGAAATGTTTAGTCAACCTTTGGAAACTAGGATGTGAGAACTTTAGTGAGATCCCTAGAGATATTTCTAAGGTATGTCTAGGGATGTCCCTAAGATTATGTATAAGTATAGGTTATAGTACTACGATTGCGGTAACGATCTTAGAATTAAACCTAAGATGATAGATATTGAAGGTACTCCCCCACTATTATATTTTTTTCCCTAGCATTATTTTTGCCTCTCACACTATTCTTTTTGGGTTTTAGATGATGGCTGGAACCCGAAGGAACCGTGTTTATCAATGCAATGGAAAATTCAATGATTGTCCTCCTGAACAAACAAATGTTTTGGGAGATGGAGTGAAAAATATTATTTCTATACTTATACAAGCTATTAATCATTCTGGACTCCCAAATGAGTAGATAAGGGAACAATATTCTATTGAGTCCTTCATGAGGCGACGTCCACCTTCTTTCAGTGGGTCTTCTGATCCACTTGTTGCTGAAAAATGGATCAGTACCACTGAAAAGATATTTTCAGTTCTTCAATGATCAGAACATGATAAATTCATCTTAGAAGTATATCGTTTGGATGGTGAAGCTGATCAATGGTGGAATCTTATCAAGAATATGAGGCCAAGAGATGAAATTGAGTCCATGGAATGGGATGGGTTCAAGAACTTATTTTTCAATAAGTACTTCCCTCGTATTCTTCGAACAAAGATAGAGAAGGAGTTTCTTGACCTAAAGACAGAGGATGATTAATATGATGGTGTATACGAAGAGAATTTTACAAGGCTTGCAAGGTATGCATCTGGCTTTATCATCCAAACTGAAAGTAAAGCTGATCGATTCTACAGTGTCTTAAAACCAAATCTTCAAAGGGCGTTAGCTATAAGAGACTTCAGTAGCTATGAAGAAATTGTGCGTTGTGCTATAAAGGTAGAAATGGAAGTTGGTGTTACTTATCCATCTCATAGTTTTGAAAAGAAACGAAATATGGAGTTCAAGGAGAAATCTCAGAATAATGGTGAAAAGAAGATGAATGTTTCCTTATGCTCAAAGTGTGGAAAGAAGCATGGTGGGGATTGTCTTAAAGGGACTAGAAAATGCTTTAAGTGTGGAAAAGAAGGTCATCGAGCAGCTGAGTGTCGAATTAATGGAAAAAGGTTTTCTAATGATGTCAATAAAGAAAATACTGCAGAGAATGCACCACCAACACTTCAATGCTTCAAGTGTAAGGAAATGGGGCATTAATCTAATAAATGCCATAATCCAAGGGTTAGTGATTATCGACATGAGCACCCACATAAGGCAAAGGTCAAAGGGAAGTCACATGCGATCACTATTGGCGATGTTGAATATGAAAACGATGTGGTGGAATGATAAAGTGTTTATGTAATACGATTACAAAATAATGTTGTATATAGTATCGTGGAATATTGGAATATTTATGTATTGGTCTATTGTGGTTTTCAATAATTTTACGGTACCGGTAACCATGGAAAGTGATTGAGATATTTTTGGAAAAAAAGATGATATGCGCATAATGAAGGGATAAGGAGAAAATGAAATGTCTGACAGTATTCATGAGCTCATGACTGATATAAGGAAATAGTTATATCATGGTTTGAGGTTTTGGTATGTGAAAAGAGTAAACTTTTGACAGCACTCATGTTTTCGCTAAGATTTAATGGGTATTCATTTCTAAAGAGAATACATGAATATGGCCTTTGAATGTTTGGAATGTGACCGACAAGACATATCTCATGATATACGTGGATCAACGATGGTATTAACATGCTTATTATATGAATTCTTTGGTAATCGGTTTCACTATAATATGAGATTGGACAACAGTATTTTGGATAAGCCTAAAGATGGGAAAGGATTATGTTGGACATAAGTTAGTATTGTTTAAGGATAGAACTTTTTTTGATATTATTGATGGGATGTTATAGAAATGTATTTTTAGAAAAAGGACAACCTGCAGGACGAGCGACAGCCCATCGCGTCGGACAAGACTATGGGAGTCGAACCCACAACTGATGTGCGACTGGACTTTATCTTCTACCACTGGCCTACAAGAAGTCCCTGTTTTGTAGAAACTCATTTTACTATATTAATAAGTATGATATATGAAGTATAAGTCCATTTTAGGAACTATATATGATTAATCTCACTATAGATTGACTTATGTATATTTAATAACTTTTGCTAACCTTTTGTTTGAGACAGATGGAATGACCCGTCATTCTATCACATGATCTGCTAACACTTCACGAATAACAAATTCAACATCATTTCTTTAAGAGATGAAGTGGAATTTTTTCAAGGCATGAACAACAGTGAGATTGTACCAAAATAAAGTATGTATTTATTCTAATTCAAATTCTTCAACTTTAGGGAAATGATTTTGAAAACCAAAAATGTTGTCCTAGTGCCCTTATATCCAATGAATCAGATGGTACCCTAGATTGTCACAAATTTATGGCTTTGTGATTGTTGGATTTTTCATTTCCAGTTTCTCTACCACTCTCCATCAGAACTTGATGGTTAGATTTTTCTTCCATATCAATATTTTCACCTATGTTCTCCTACGTGGAATCCCAGGGATGAGTTAATTTGGGTGACCGTTACGTTTCATACATTAATTTTTAAAGACAAGTTTCGGTATTCCTTTTTACGGTGTGGGTTTATATTAAAGAAACTTTTGAGTAGTAAACCATTTATAACCCCAACTAATTTCGAGGGAGAAATTCATTTTAAGGGGGGTAGAAAGTAACACCCCGGGATTTTATGAAAAAAATATATTTTTTAAATTTCATTAATGTTTTGTGTTGTATGCTACACCAAAAGGAGCTTTCACAACATGCATCTCTGACTTGCCTTGCATTACACGCAATCATGACCTTCCTCGATAGCGTGTGTAGTACGCAATACAGAGTTTCACTAAACGAGATATTATTATAATATTATTATGAACTAGCCGTTATGAATTGTAATACCCACTTTTTGAAATTTTATAAATTTTATCTTTCAAAATATAATTCATTTTTGGATTCAGAATATCGAAATTATCTTAGGGTAAAATTTTGGTACTTTTCGGATAACTTTTATATTCTGATGAATAGTGAAAATTACAAAATTTTAATTAAAAACAACTTTTATAATCGAAATAATTAATAGTGATAAATTATTAATTTGATTGGTTTTAAAGTATATTTATAATATATTTTTACAATTTAATACAATTTTGGACATTGGATTTAATTTCACATTTAAACCAAACATAAACAAGTGTCAATCTTTTGATAATTATTATCTCTTAAAAACACGCTATTTGTTTTGACGACGAGAAGTAATTTTTTAAATAAATTAATGCAACTGATGTGTTTTGAATTTGGTAAAATAGAAATCATTTTTGAATTCATAATGTCACATATATCTTAGGCCTAATTTTTGGTATTTTTCTGGAAACTTTCATTTTTTGATGAATAGTGAAACCACTAAGAGTTAGTTAAAAAACTGAATTTTTCATAAAACATAATTTTACCTCTTCTGTGAGTGGAATTTCGAAAATCTGAGAGACACGGTTAATATCAAGGACTAAAATGTGGTTCAATGAGATGAAAATAATTTTCGGTGAATAGTAACTTTTTACTTTTTTTACCACGGTTAAAAGTAAATAGGGTATTTAAGGGTACAAATGATATTATTATTATCCTAAAACATGTCCTAATTCTATTGGATAAGTTTAATTAGACCAAAAAAACCTTATGAATAACATATGACCATTTAGACCCGCATGGATTAGATTAGGACATTTATTATTAATTTATTTAAAGAAGGTTTAAAATAGTTAAAATCAATGTTTAATAACTAAATAATTTTTAATATAGGTTTATAAATAAGATAAATTCGACTATAAATATTCATTAGAAATATAAAAAGATTTCCTACATAATGGTATTTTATTTTTAATTTTTATACATTAAATAATTTAATTTATTTATGACACAAAGATGATGCAGTAATTATCTTATTATTGGAATACTGACATAATTGATGTTATAAATACCCAAATAAATGTAATTTTAGACTTTTTATGAATTACTCTAATTCTATAGGTTAATATGACATGTTAGTATTTATTTAATTAATGTTGTTAGAACTAATAATTCTGTTATGATTTTCACAAAAATCAATTACTAAATAGTGCTAAAATTGACATAAAATAGTTTTTAAAAGAATTATTTTATTATTAATTGTTCTTTTATTCCTAAAAATCTAAGGTTCGGCCAAATGACTTAGATACAGATATATATATTAATAATAAACAACTTGGGGTTCGTTTGTCTTGATATAGTATGTTTATTAACCTTATAGTGTAAGAAAATAAGAAGACACGGTAAAATTTAAATTATCTAACATAAAGTTAAATCTATACTATAAGGTTAAAATTGATACCAAAAATTGTTTAAATTATATTGGATGAGATTATTTCGACCCATCCCCACATTATCTTCAAAATATATCAATTTGGAGCTATTAAAAACCGATTTTGACTATATAATAAAATAATATGTTTTGTTATTCCTACGGTGCCCCTCTCCTCCCTTATAAAATGGCACCTCCTCCCTCTCCTCCTCACACCAATTCGAGCCTTCATGCCTAGGCAACCCCTACCAAATTATCTTCTCCACTTCCCTATAAACATTCTAGAGGCCCTGGTCTTCTTCAATGTCCAATTCTAGTGCCCTAAGAGGAGGTCTCAAAGAGGTGCTTCAAAGAAGAGGTAATGCCCGTTACCAATTCTTTCATCTGTATTTCTTCTTCCACTTCTTCTTATTTAGTTGTTTCATTATGAAGTAATAACATCAGTATCACTCATATACGGATATGTTATTATAAGTACGAAACAACCCTATTTCACCATCTATCCATCCTACAGAAAATGAAATCACCATGCGTGCGTACATACGGAATACCGTCTCCACACCGTGGTGTAATATATTTTGCACCACCACCTTACATGGATGGGTATAATGGTGTAAATAATAACTATATATTACTATTGTAAAGTGATAATTATTCTGAAATAGTATACATACACTCCAATACAATTCCACGATCATGGGAATGATATCATCGCTCGTGCGTACGTATGGAATACCGTCTCCACGATGTTATGCGACTCGTTCTACATGATCTTCATTGCATAATGATTATATAAATTAATTGAATGAATGAATATTATATATATTACACTAATACCATTTTGTAAATGAGGTATCTATATCCTAAAATGAAAACTAAGAATTTATTCGAGAAAACATGCATAAGAACAAAAAGTAATAAACACCCGAATAACAAGTCGTAATGAAATATTACTAATAAGAAGCTGAGAATATGACAATATATGATATCATAAAAATAATTATTATTCTGTAATAAGTCAATAACATTATTTAAATCATTATATAGGAGGTTCGGACACTTACCAAGCAATTCGGACCTAAGGTAAGGGAAAATATCACAATCTCATTTTATATGAGATTGTTTATAGTTTGGTATTTACTGTGGTGTATTTTATCATCCAAATCCATGTTTCCTCAATATGTAATATTTTTTCCATCCACCTACAATTGTTTTAATCAAATTTTAACCTTTGATGAGTTTTTAGTAAAAGATATTAAAGGAATATTTTGTCGTTTTTCGTACGAGGTACTTTTTGACTTTTCCGATAAAAGTACGGGAAGAATGTTTTTTTAACTTATATGGCATGAATGGATTTTTTAAAAATTATTTCCAAGAAGCTTACTTTACAAGTTTTCGAGTTTAATTTTAATCAACATCTTTTATTTTAAAATTGTATGACATGTTAAGAACGAAAAATGTTTTTGAAGTAGAGAGGATATTTTCCTCAAGAATGGAGTTCAAGTGTTTTATCAAAATTATTTTGCATCTAGGATAATATAGGGTTCTATTTCTATCCCAATTATTACATTGATTTTATTATGTTGTGATGGAATTAGTTTTATGAATTCTTTTATCTTATATGAATTGTTTTATGATATCTTGTTGTTTAAGAATCCCATTTTTATTACATGAGTTATGCAATGATGTATGATTTATGATTTTGTGGAACACATATGAATGGTATCATTATGAGATAGGTGGGACCTATATCTCCCTCCAATGCATTGGGTAAATATTTTATATCTCATGAGATAGACATGGCTGGAAGGGCAGGTTAAACCGGTTCTGTGAAACATGACTGAAACGAGGAGTAAACTCGGTTCAGAAATAGACTTTTTCCACTATGATAGTCTTGGAAATGTGTCTTGAATAATATGAAATGATTCTCTATGATTATGTGTGTATGCCACAAAGTTTCATGTTTTATGCTATGATTATTGGGATTAAATTTCACTACTATGATTTATCCCATGTTATAAAATTATGATCTCTTTTGCAGGTTAAGATTTCCAAAAGTTATGTTCTTATGTATATGATGTGATTGATATTTATTTGTTTACCCTTAATGAGCATTTGAGCTCACCCTTTATATGTTTTTCCCCCAGGATTTAAAGAAATGTTTTAGGTAAGAAAACAAAAAGGGTAAGATCTTATGGGAGATGTTGAAGATCTTTCACCATGATTAGAATATTACGTTCCAAATTTCTAAAGACACTAAACTATTACGGTCCTTGTGTGTCTGTTTTTGTTATGTATTAATTATTCCACAAATGTAACGTAATGCCCATGTAAGTAAAGCTATGGGTCTCTACAGTAGAGTCATCCATGAACATAAACAAATATAAGAGAGTAAAATCATCCAAATTAATTAGGAAATTTTAATTATCCATGAGTATAAATATATATCCCTTACCATCATTCCATATCCCATCTATAAGGTGCAATAATATTTTTAATAAGCTACCAAGAAGAAATATCTCTCATGAATTTCAATCAATAAGACCATGTAAGGGTATCATCATATAACATTAATAATATAATACACAATGAAATACCTCTTATAGATTTCATTATCCATGTTCGATTCCATTAAGACTGTATAATTCACATAAGCATTTAACATATCGTACCCAAATGCATGCTCTTACAACTATTATAATCCATTCCATTTTCATTAAATAAATTCAATTAGGGAAAGGGAAAAACATTCTTTGACCACCTCACTTAAACAACCCACCAAATTTACCCAAGATTCAAAATATCAGTTAAATTCCTCAATGGGTACTTAGAAGGTACCATGATCTAAATGGAATTAACTACATTGGAAGTACCTTTATATGGATACCCAATATCTTAGAAGTATCTTGTTTTAATTCGATAATAATATAAAAATGATGGAATATATATTTAGAGACATCGCTAAGTGTCTTTTCCTAAACATGAAACAAAAATATCCATAAAAATTCATCAGAGTATAGAAAAATAATTTCAAAAAACTATTAATGGATTATAACAAAAAACAAATCATTTTATTTAATAATGAAATTCCCCTAATTCGATCATTTTATTATAAAAACATTATATTGTTTCTAAAAAAACTAATTTAGTATATTTAAACATCCATTCCAAAATATTGCCTCATTTCATCAAAAGAATCATTTTTAATTGACAAAAAAACTTGGAAATTCTATTCAAAAGGATAAAATGACTTTTATAAGATGAAATTATCATTCAGACCAAATATGACAAGGGGTAAATCATTTATCCAACAGAGTGGAACGTAGTGGACTTGTTTTGGGAATTAAAAAATTTATGTTAACGAATAACATATGCCGACAGTCCCATAGGATTTCAGAAATTGATAATTGCATCCTCTAATTATATAGAAATATTCAAATGGTGTGTAAAAATGATATGAAGATACATTTAATATAAAGGAACTAATTGTTAATAAATGTTTGGAAAAGGCTATCTTGTGGTGAAATAGAGACATTAAAAAACAAAGAACACTAAGGAAAAATTTAAAGACCACCTACGACATACTTTGGACAACCTAATAATCTAATTTATTGTACTAATTTGGGTAGGATTGGATGAAATCTAGGAAATGGGACTTATCCCTAAAAATGGGGTGATATGTGCCTATACCTCGATAACATAATCAAGAGGATATTAAATGAAGAATTTTCAAAAGGAATCAAGAGATTATTGCTACAGTTCCATAAATAATGACGATGTTTGATTTAAAGAACTAGTGGAGGAGATCTCTTGAATCCTAGTATTGGTAGAGGGAGATCTTAAAAGAACCTTGGTAGATGCCTCATGTGGGTTTTTAAGTAGTAATGTTGAAGGAAGATTAATAAAAACTTCATTAATGAAAAATTACACATTTTACCTTCAAAACATGGGGTGAATTGTTTTGCCACATATTTTGTCCAAACCTTATGCCAACTATGTGGAATCCCCTACTTAAAAAATCATCTTGTTGATTTTCCCACATAGTTAGCCTATCATTGTGAAAACTATTAAATGAATAGTGCAAGGGTATTGCCTCATTAGAAATTACCTTGTGGGATGGGTGCACTGTTTGGGAAAACCATGTGAACCTCATGCGAGGAAAATATAATATTTAATCTAATATTTATCGTTTGTTGTTGAGGGCTACATAGTTTCAAAAAAAATATCCTCCCTAGAAGTCACTTCAAACATCGGTTTTCCAAACCTCAATGCTTCTAAAAGTCAACAAGACACCCGAAGCACCCTTAATGACTTTACCCAACTCAAATAAATAACAAATTGTGGTGTTTCTACCATTAGAATTATTTTCCAAAGCATGGGTTTTTAAATGAAATCTCTAGTATATAAAAAAGATGAAATTCTCTCATTATTATACCATGTCTTAAAAAATGGAACATTAAAACCTCCCCACCTTAGAACTTCTCATTCCTGAGAATAATTTGGGAACAGAAAAATAATCCACCGACTGAAAGTAGTCATAAATAATTGTTCAAATGGTCCTATTGTGTTTTCAGAAGCCCATAACATTTTTGAGTACATCTTAATAAAACAACACATAAGATTTCAAAACATGAACCATCACTCATTTGCTGACATAAACAAATATATGAGGCTTATAATATAACATTTAAATCGATAAATGAACACAACATATTATGTTTAAACATATGGTTAAAGGTTCCCCCCACATTAGACATTATCATTTTACTACCATATCCTATCCATGGTACTTCCACCATCAGAATTTCCTCACAAATCAAAACTATAAGCATTCTAGAGACCCTCCTAGCATGATTTATTGATCTAGGAGAACCTAGTTACATCTAAGGTCATATCAGAGACCACATACAAAATGAATAGTTGAATACTGATAAACCTAATAGAAAATGGACATTCATGCTTTCCATAAAAGAAACTGCTGGCCCTCAGACCACAGTCATCTTAACTAAGCGACACCATTAAATTCTTTCCTTCAACCGTACACATTGAATAAGAAAATATAAATTGGATCCACCACTAGCTATTCCCACAACCAACTAATTAGATATAAGAAGTATTTCAAGAAGAACTGCATCATATTCTACTTGGGAAACATTTATTTATAATGAACATGATCACTATAGCCCATACCAGACTTATGGTGACGTTTCATTGATCAAAACACCACTTAAACATTTTAACAATCACATCTCAATATAAATAAGGGTGTAAAAGAGACCCTTTCCACTGGAATTGGAACCCTATTTATCATTACCCTAAGATCAAATAAAACTCTAGGATAACATTGGATTTGTCAATCTAGAGATAAAAGAACTAACCCATGGTAGTATGTACTCTTCATTTACGAATGATGCATTGGGACAAATCCATGGCATCCACATCAAATTTATGAATGTGCCCAAAATGTTACCTTTCTAGCGGTAATGTCAGAAGGAAACAATTGGAATCAAAGAGTCTGTTGATGTATTTCCTATATGTAATACCATGTATCACTCCAGACTATCCCAACCACTTTTAAAACCACACATCTTGCATGAAACACTATTAAAATCAACCAAAGAATCCAATCAGCTTTTAAAGCATTAGTGTGGAATAAGACCAAACTCTCTTAGTGTATCAAGTAAGATGTCAAAATAGGAGAAATGATCATAATATTCATAAGATTTCACTTAGAGTAAACCAATAAAAATAGAACAAGAAGAGATGAACAACTATGGGTTGCCCTCATAGAAGAATCTCAACTTCACCTGCTCATTCCAGTCACAAACAGATCACAACCCTCACCCCCTGAGATTTCTAATGATAACACAATATTTACCTGAAAATCCTATACATGATCAATAGTTCTTCTAAAGGGGTTTGCATATAGCTATCCATATAAACATCTTGTTATTGACTAATAATCTAAACAATTTAAAACTCTCCATCCCCAAAGGCATTAAAGAAAGACAGGCCATTTCACAATGGTCCTCCTTTGGTGTGTTTCTTATACATGGATGGGAATATATTTACTAGAACCAAAATGATGATACCCACATTATGTGAGTCCAATATATAAAAAAATGAGATATACTAGAAAATCACAATAATATTGTATCAGATTCACTGTAAACCCTATGTATGGAAAATGTAACTAAAATAACTAAAAAATCATCATGTAAAAACACATAAGCCTCCATGATGTCATATCGATTATTAGGGTGAACATGATTTCCAAAAATCATTGGCCACTCTACTATATAGATGAATGGAGAATATACTCAACAATAAAATGCACAATGATTCCACGGAACATAACCAGTTCGTCACATAATTTATCACTTGATTGGAACCATTTTTGAGAAATCATAATACCCAATGATTTAAGAATAATAAGACACTTCAAGGATTCTATAAATAGGATATCCACTCTATGATTTAATGCATCTGATGGTCCATGCCTAGATATAGCAGAAGTCACATTGTACCATATTATTTCTATGAAAACACGTGACCTCATGTGTCTCCTAAGAAAAATAAATAAAAACAAAATATCTATGAAGAAGACGAACATTATATTTGATTTTATTCCCTAATAAACCTAAGAATTACTCAATGATTACACACATAACCCTAGTCAATGCTATAATAATCACCCCTCTGAACAATGGTTCCATTTAGGAACCGGGTTTCCTACTAGGGACAATGTCACACAAATGATAGTAAATGTCATAGATATAAAAGATATAAGGTAGTTATAGTAAGTAATGGTTCAGTGAAGATATAGAATTCAAGGGAATAGAATCCAACCACATGTATTATACTTTGAGACTTTGAACAGGGTATGTAGGCTTCAAATAGAGAATGGTTGATGTTGAAGAACATGTAGAGTTCTAGAATTTCTAATCGATCAATTATCTTTAACAATAATTTTATGGTTTGGATATGGAAGAAACAGTCTTAGATAATCATTGTTCAATTTTGGAAATGTTGGGCATCCAAAGTCCACAACCAATGAATAATCATAATGACGGGAGATGAGTTTCTGAATCTAAGTCGGGATATGATATTTCAAGATTAGTCATATTTTATAGTGGAATGTGAATATTTGAAAGAGGACTCTTTAATCCCAATAGAAATTGGGGTATAATGGAAATAGGGTTTCAGATAATTGCATTTTTATTAAGGGGATGAAATCAAAAGGGTTTAAAAATTTCTTGATCCAACCCAAATAGATAGATACTAGGTCAGCTAAGATGTTTATCGATGATGATAGTGATGACATTAACAATACTAGTGACCAGGTAGCTAATGCTATGGAAGTATAATGAAAAATTCAGGGAATTACTACGATTGTGTGCTCTCCCAATTTCCTAGAAATTCTTTGGTGGTTCCCACTAAAGAGGAACTTGATTTCTTGAAACATGTTGTACGTCAAGAGGCAAAAAATAGAGATATGACCTGGGGACATAACATAAACTCTAAAGAAGAAATACATATAGAGTATCTTCATTTTAACACTTTCCCAGAGGAAGCTGATACGATGTACGATAGAATGCTTTATGTTGTTTCAAATCAGGAGAAATGTTGGTGGATTTCAAAGAAATATCTTATCTTGATACATGGTTTCAATGAATGGAATACAATCATTGAGTAGTACCAACAAATTTTTAGAAAATATAGCTTACCATTTTGAAGATATCTGTAAGTATGACCCCAATAAATAATTCTCCGATCTCTAATGGATTCTATAGTGGGATATATCTTTTGGTAAACAAAAAACTACCATTTAATGATTCTGTGACTAGTTTTGATGTTGTCTTACTTTAAATTAACTCATGAGGTCTCACACTTCTTCCATAAAAGTGTTTCAATAAAAAAATTAATTTTTATTTAGCAATATCAAAAAATTTTAAAAATGCATTTCACTCAAAGGGTGATACTTCACATGGGCTAGGCCCATATAAAAGAAAAAAATTTGCCAACAGAAAACAACGTTATGCCTTTAAAAGGTCATTTGTTTTAAGATTCTATTTTCTAAGCTATTACTAAAAATGAAAAGTCCTATGTAAAATGATTATAATTAAATTCCAAGGCTACAAAATGAGAGGTAAAACCTCCCTTACATGAGGGTCTAAATAGAGGACACCACCAAGGGTTTAATTTTAAAGCCATTTCATTGATTTTAAATTTTACTTTAACATTAAATATTTAAAATAATTGTTTAAAAACAAAAAATTTCAATTTTAAAAGTGATTTCCATGGTCAAAAAACAAATAGAAATACATGGGTCTCATTAAAAAAACTTGATTTCATCAATATAAAACTCATTAACATTTGTTAAATCCTTAAAATTTCAAAATTCCCATACTGTGTTCGCTCAAAAAAATCATGCCCCAACTGACCTACTTTGGTCTAGTAGTGAATTTAAAAATTAAAAAATAATAATTATAAATCACAATTAAATAGATATTACACTGAAAATAATTTCATAATATATGTTATATCCTAGAACCTCCTGGTCTAGTACTTTTCCAAAAATGCAGTTCCACCAAACGGTTCCCCTTTTATGGTGGAATTGGCCAAGGTGGCACCGTTACTTGGACACCATCATGGGGACATCATTGTGGTGGCGCCGCTCACTGGGGCTCGCTATACCCGTGACACCATCACAGTCAAACATTGAAACAGTTGCACTGTCAGGGTCTCACACAGAAATAGTGGCTCCATCATGGTCACCTGCCAAAATGGTGGCATCGTCACAGTCGCACACCAAAACAGTGTCACTGCTTTAAAGAGACTCAAAGAGACAGTTGCCTATTTATGGAAGAACCTTCACAGTCGCACCATCACAGTCACACATCGAAACATTGGCACTGCTTAAGGTGGAACTGTGATGATGGAACCGTGATTGTTTCACCGTTACGGTGGCACCATGTATTTCCTTTTTTTTTCATTTCCTTTTTTCTAGTTTCTAGTGTTTTCCAAATTCCTCCCCAACATCAGATCTTTTGACGTAATAGTATTTTAATACCTCTATCGATGCTTTTTCAAAAGCCCAAATACTATATCTAATATCCAAAAATATTCATGTGACCCCTGACTTACCAAAACGTTTGGATTTTACTCGGTTTCCGACCGAGTTCCTGTACTTTCCAGTTCCACCCAAGTTATGCATGTGTTCCTCTAGTTAATGGAAATCCATTAACTCCCAGTAGTTTTGGTGACCTCTCCAATGGGAATTATTAAATTAAAATTAATTCCATCTTGTGTAACAACCCAACTGCGTGGTGAAACCGTGATCAGCCTTTAAATCCATTCTATATTTTCATATCCTATAACACATAGATATCTCCTTTTCATTACACTAGAATTATTTCATTATTTTTCTTGGATGGTTTCCTTCTTATCATCAGTGTGTTTGGAGTCCCCCATCCAGAGGCAAGTGCGACGCTTATTCTGCAGGTTTTCTTCTCACTCTTGGAGTCCTCGGAGTTCCTCCCCTATAAACCACACATCCCCAATTCATGGCATGTGGAGAGAAACATCGATTGATTATCGTCCATGTAGGGTTTTAACTTCATGTATCTTTACTGTGTATCATGTTGGGTTGGTATGCTAATGTGACCAGGGGGATCGATGAAACCAAACATTACAAAGATAATGAACATAATTTCAAATAATGATGGGTTTTGTTTGATGAATCTTCTATACACTTTTATTCTTTATTGTATGATTTAGATTTAATGGGCTTGTTTCCACTAAAAATCACGGTCATTCGTGTTACTTCCTTGGGAACTAATGATCATTTGTTTTTCTGGATAACTCTATGATTGAATGGTTATAACATGAAAATTGGTTAATCACATAAACTAGGTTGATTAAATAGATTCCCAATAAATAAGAATCATTGTTTGGTCACCCCAATTAACAAAATAGAAGAAAGAAAATTAATGGATGATTTTTATGAATATGAAAACTCCCTTGCTCTGTCTTGGTGCATGTTTAGTTAATCTTCTTGATGTGTGTTTTGTGACATGGGTGGGTATGGGATCCCCTATTGTGGTGAAATTATTGGTTTGTGGATCTAAGGCTATGTGGGGATATAATATGGGGCTTGGTTTGGTTCTAGTACTTTGAGGGAACTCACAGATTCCTTTTATTGTTGTGAAATTACAAGGGAACTAGGTGTGAATTTTTATTCTGCTACTTGGTTGATTTTCATTCCCTGTCTTGTGGCTATGCCTGTTAGTTTCCCAATAGTGATGAATTATTTAAAATAGAACAACTAAATTGTGATAAAAAGAACGGTTTGAATGGGGATTTGTTTTATAGGAATGAGTTGTGACTTGGTAGTTGGTGGTGTTCTTTTTATAAATGAATAGTAACAATGGAGATTGGGTATAGGCTAGTTTTAGAACCCCTAGATTGGGATGAGTGCTTGTTTATCTATATTTCTAATTTAATTATTATATTTCTTATATGAAACCAACCCATGTTGTGAACATCATGCTGAACTCCACATTTCAATGGGGGGTGTTTTTTCAAAAACTCCTATTAGTGGCTAGTCATTAGCTATTTTTATGATCCCATTCCCAAGTAGACCAAGACCCTTCATGAAGTATGTGATGGTATGAGATCCGTTATAGCCAACGATTCATCGGGAAGGGTACATTGTGGTGGTTGGCCCAGCTGTGTGCAGGCAGGTTGTTTCCTAAGGGTCTTTGGGATGATGCCCAAGTGTCTTCGGGTGTGGCTGTAGTTGTTCTGGCCTATGATTCTATGGGTGTGCCTATGGGTGGCTGGGGCCCAGGTGTTTGTGGGTGAGATTTGATGTTGTGGTAACCTAGGTATTTACGGGATTATTAAGGTTGTGGGACTGTGATGAGAATGGAAGGAGAGGTCCGATGCGTAGGATGTCTTCAATAACCAGTGGGAAAGTGGTATGGGATACCCAAAAATCAATGTGTTATTACTATACATCACATGAAATGTGTTATTTGGGGAGTTTTAATTGTTGTGGTATTGGTGGATAATTTCCTTATTAGGTCCTTGGTTATCTACTTTTCTCAATGGGAATTAGAATGCCTCCCCACATGTTTATGAGAGGTTTTGGTTTTCCCTACTGATTATACCTGTATACTCACCCAACGAATATAAAACTACTTTCAGGTTTCGAGGAGGACTTCAATACCCATGTGGGACCATACTGCATTTTACATTGGGATAGTTAATATCTCTTTTTTCTTTTCTTTGGTATTTACCGTTTGAGTTTTCTTGCATTATAGCACTTATTTTCATAACATGAATAAGGGAAAAGAATGTTTGGGCTTTACATTTACTTCTAGTTTTGGTTTGGTTTGATAATTTCTATCTATCTTATGATCATACTAAATAAAAATGGTAATTCCTTCAATTTTTAATGTGATTCTATACTCCTAATGTAAGTCACCACCCAGGGAACTATTGATGGTTGGTTTTGGGGGTCATTATCTCTCCTTCTACAAAAAGAAGGAAGGTCCAGGAAATATGTTTCCCCTTCTATCATCTTGGTGAAGGAGGGTCATGATAGAAAGGTATTAGGGGGGAGGTTGATAGATAGGATGGAGATACAGGTTAGGCACAGTGAGGATTGCTTTAGATGGTAGGGAAATAGTGTTAGGCAATCATGGTGCTTGAAACTAGCCAGTGATGGCTGACTAGGACATGGGATTTTAAGGCCCTCCTGTGATCCGATGCAAGGACTATGGGCCTACCAAACTACCAAGTGAGGCTACACTGGTTATAGGGTAGATACCCTAATAATGTTTCATGCATAATAATGACTTGTATTCTTATGTTTCTTGGGTATTTAGGGGATTTAATATGAATAAGAAGTCTAATAAAAAATTAAAAGCAATATTTTACACTACTCGAGCTTAGGCATTCCTTGTTTACCATGATGTTATGGAACCTAGATGATGACCCTGAGTACTGTAGGTGATCGAGGCATAGGAGGTTGATTTGGCTGATCGATAGAGGGATGACCTAGAGGAGTAAGACGATCAGTGGAAAAGGACGCTTCATGCCTTTCAGCAGGAGACCATTAAAAAGTACAAGGGCAGTGTCTCAAATTTGGGGACAGAGATATGGATCCAGGTGCGGGTGATAGCTTCCATATTTATTTAGGCTCTAATGGAGTTTTGGGTTCTTCTGGCTGTAAGCTAGATGCTGGGAGCATCGCGTCAGTGGTGGATGCTATATCTTGGGGAGAAGAGGGAGGCTGAGGTTACGTGGATTAACTTCGAGAGGGAGTTTCGGGAGGAATTCCTCTCCTTCATGATGAAGGTTGATAAGAGGAATAATCTACTCTTCCTTCAATAGGGAGTTATGTCCGTGAGTGAGGTGGGGATAAAGTTCAAAGATCTCCTTATCTTTTCTCATGACCTCTTTCTGGATGAGGAGTGTCAGGAGAGATGTTTATAGGAGGCACTCTAACCTTCTCTTCAGTATGTTGTTATGCCCTTCACCCTACATACATACTTTGAGGTCTAGATGAAGGCTAAAGTGGTGGATAGGATTAACACACTGAGAGGTGTTCCATAATAGGGGATCCAGTTGGTCTTGTCAAAGGGAAATGCTGTCAGTAGCTGGCCTCCAGCACCAAGGATTTCTAGGTTTGGGCGTGTGGGGAGCAGGCCCCAACGGTTACAGTTTTGATCTCCTGATCCACAACCATTCCTTTTAGGCCTAGAACCAAGATCCATAATCTGTGGAAGTAGTGGGAACATTTAGAATCAATGTTCAGACCAAGTGCAATACGGTGGGGGTGGGCTGGATTAGCTCCCACCTCCGTTGCAGTGGTTTCCAGCCAGAAACATTTTGAAGTAGTAGTAGGGACAACAAGCTCCCACTCCTCCGAGAGCAGACGTTGCGGTAAGAGGATGACATCAGATATCTCTCTAGGGACCTCGACAAGGGTGTGGTCAAGGATGCGTTCGATAGCCTTGGGGGTGTTGAACATGGCATGGGATGTTGCACACCATAGAGGAAGCAGTTCTAGCAGGGCCCGAAGTCATTTTAAATATGATGAGATTGTTTATTACTCATTATTATTCCATGTTTGATTCAGGAGATTCAAACTCCTTTTTCACCCATTCTATCCCATGCATTGTGTCTAGATGCAGAGAGACTTCATGTACCCCATGTTTTGAGCATGCTAGTCAGAGTGAATACCAGCTGGTCTCGTGTTTTCTGAGGATGTAGAATGATGTTGGGAAAACATCAGTCCAACAGGGACATTATATTAATGTACATGAATCCATATGATGTCATTGTAGGCATCTACTGACTATTCTCTGTGTGTTTGATTATCAAATGCTTCTAGATAGTGGTTGTGTTTTCAGATATTGGTGGTCGGCGTGTGACTTTTGTCGGTGATCAGGGTTTCCAGGGAGGTATCAGGCGAGTGGAGCCCCTTCTTTCCTAGTTCTTTGGGCTTCCAGTGGGGTCAATAGATATAGATATGGTAGATGTCCCATGAATCGTTAGTGAATTCTCGGATTTCATCCCCGAAGAGGTGGCGACTCTACCCACTCGATGTGATGTTGGTTTTGGGAGAGACTTGCAACCCGGTGCCTATCTAATTTTGATGGCTCCCTATCTGAAGGTTCCTTCTGAGCTGTGGGAGTTACTAATTCCAATTTATTGTATGATGAGTAAGGGTTTCATTCAACCAACTGCGTCACCATGGGGAGCTCTAGTCTTTTTCACGAAGAATGTAGACGCTGGTCTCAGGCTGTGCATAGACTACTAGAGACTGAATCAGGTAATAGTCAGAAAATGTTACCCTCTCTCGATGAAAGATGAACTCTTTGACCAATTGAAGGGGGTATGATGGTTATCCATGATTGACCTGTGGTCTAGATATCACTAGTTTAGGGTTAAAATGGGTGAAATCTAGAAGACTACCTTCAGGTGTAGATATGGGAACTTTGTGTTTGTAGTCATGTCGTTCGGCATTATGAACACACTAGCCTTGTTCATGGGGCTCATGAAATCCATCTTATGGGAATATCATGATCAGTTTGTAGTTGTGTTTTTTGAAGACATCCTGATATGCTGAAGATCAGAGGATGATCACACTGAGCATATAAGGATGGTTTTAGATGACCTCTGACAACAACATCTCTACGAGAAATTGTCCTAGTGCAAGTGCTGGACTTGATAACTACACTTCCTTGGAAACTTGGTGTCCGAGCAGGGAATAGCAGTGGACCCGTCAAAGGTCGAGGAAATTGTTTCTTGGGTGGAACCCCCGAATGAAATGAATGTTCCTAGTTAATTAGGCCTACCAAGTTACTACCATAGATTTGTTCCCAACTTCTCCTGAGTTTCAACAACTTTTATAGACTTGACCAAGAAGGACCGGGCTCTCTTTTGGAATGGAAAGTGGGAGGGATCCTTTATTAATCTGAAGGGGAAATCGGTTAGTGCCCCAATATTGTGGTTGCCATAAGGAGTGACATTTGAGGTGTTATGTGATACATCAGTCCAAGGCTTGGGGTGTGTACTGATGCAACAATAGGGGTGATCTCTTATAGGTCTAGGAATTCATGTCCCCATGAGTGTAACTACACCACCCATGATCTGTACCATGCAGTGGTAGTGTTTGCATTAATGTTGTGGCGATACTACCACATCACGGAGCGCGGTTTGGTCTTCACGGATCACAAGTTCTTGAGACCTATCAACTCCCAGCAAGACCTAAACACAAGAAAGCGAAGGTGGATGGAGTTTCATCAGAACTATGACTTCTCAATTTCTTACACCTTAGGAAAGGGGAACATGGTGACTGAGGCCTTTATAAGGAAGCCAGAGAAGGATGCGTTTAGAGATTTTAATTATGCTTAAAAGAGGATGGAGGAGTAATCTGACCGACACCTAGATAAAAGGGTGGATGGTGGTGGAGGCTGTCTATTTTATATGAGAGTGTTGTCCTATCTATTTCGGTTAGTGGAGGAGTCTCAGTGGAGAGACTCAGAGAGTGAAGTGATGCGTGATCGGTTTAACCAGGGAAATTCTCTGGAAGGGTTGTCAAAGGATGGTCGGAATCAGATTCGTTTCCAAGTGATGAAGTTTTTCCTAGAGATGATGCACAATAGAGTTTTTGGTGAGTTCCACAAATCACCCATGGAGGTACATCCAAGAGGTTCCACAATGAAATGGGGCTTGAGGGGTCTGTTTTGGTGGTCCATGGGGAAGCAGGAAGTGGTAGAGTTTGTGGTGAAGTGCCTCATGTGTCCGTAGGTGAATGTTGAACAACACATCCCAAGGGTTCTGTTACACCCTTTAGATGTCTCCGAGTGGATATGGGATGACATCTTGATGGATTTCAACACATTACAACCCATAGTTCAAGGGGATTATGATGCAATCTGGGTAGTGATGGACCGACTTAATAATTCAGCTCACTTCTTGGAAATCAAAGAGTCGAGTGAAGTGGATTCCCGAGCACAGTGGTACATGAATGAGGTGGTATGGTTGAATCGATTTTTGAGGTCCACAGTATCAGATTGGGATACCTAGTTTACCTCCTTAGTCTAGAAAGAATTGTAACATGCTTTTGGCCCCCCGCTATGCCTCAACACTACTTTCCACCCCCAGATAGATGGGCAGACATAGTGCGCCATCAAGATGATTGATGATATAATATGAGAATGTGTTTTGGACTTTGGGGGATCGTGGGTGTGACACCTGCCTCTGGTAGAGTTTTCCTACAACAATAGCTATCACTCTACCATTTTCATGACTCTATTCAATGATTTGTACGGGGAATCATTTTTCTCACTCATGTACTGGACAGAGTTTGGGGAAGCAGGTATTATTGGCTCAGAAGTGGTGAAGAGCACAATGGAGAATGTTCATCGTATATGAGATAGGATTACGGCAGCCTGGGATTGGGAGAAGTTGTATTCTAATAATAGGTGGAGACCCTTGGAGTTTGAGGTATGGTATAATTTTTTCTTGAAGGTATCCCCTTGGCGTAGGCAACGATGATTCGACCGGGGGAGTAATCTTTCTCGCAGGTTCGTTGGACCCTTCAAGGAGGGGAAGTGTCTTTTCGGCTAGCCCTACCACTGCCACTACTGAGAGTGCACAAATTCATCCATGTGTCTTAGCTTCGTCAGTATCTACACAATGACTGTCCCATCCACGACTGGGGAATGATGGATATTGACGATGATGCAATGCTTGTATAGAGACCTGTGAGAATCGAGGATCGTGTGGAGAAGGTGATTCATGGATGAACCAATCCATGGGATAGTGTGTTGTGGATGCATGGTGGCCTCTAGGCGAGTACCCAGGAATGGGGGGAATAGATCCATGCTCAGTACCCATCGTTGTCTTGAGTTTTTTTGTTCTATATTATATATATCTTTGATATAGTGTTTGAACTTTTTATCTATGAAATGGTTCATTTTCTATGCTCTCTGGATGTGTATAAAGAGTCCATAATATGGGTAGGGGAGGACCTAATCCCTAATCCAGACGCATTAAAGTGGAAATGGCTAAATCTGTGTGTGCGAGTCAATGCTTCCCAAAGAAGATATTATCTTAAAATAGAGAACGATACTCCCTAATCCAAATGATTGGATTGTATAAACATTACATGTTTGTGTGGTTACTTTTGGGTGGGTTGTTCCTATATGATGATGAGGATTACTCTTGAGATGTATCTTTGAGGTGGTTTTTTTGACCCCTCTCTATTATTCTGGTTTATCCTTGAATTCTCGTGGATGAGAATAAATTATGAGGTCACTGATGTAATGTCATGGATCCTTCTGTTCCTGTACATTGAAAAAAAACATGGTTCCACAAAATTGTTCCACTGTTATGGTGGCACTGGTCACGGTGGCATCGTTACGGTGACATCGTCATGGTCGCAGCATTGCGATGGCACCACTTACAGTGGATCACTAAACCAATGTCACTGTCATGGTCGCACATCAAAATAGTGGTGCCCTCCTGACCACACACCGAAATGGTTTGACCATTATGGTTTCACACTAAAACGGTGGCACCATCATAGTCGCACATCGAAACAGAAGCACCACTTTATAGTGTCCCACCGAGCTGGTGGCACCGTTACGGTGGCACCGTCATAGTGGAAATGTCACAGTAACACAACAGAATAGTGTAAGCACTTACAGTGGCATTGTGATAATGGCACCATGAACGTGGCACCATTACGAGGTAATGTATCTTTCCTTTTGGCTATTGATTTTTTCCAATTTTAAAGTTTTTCCCGTTTCTCCCCCGCAAAGTATCTTTTGATGTATAAGAATATTAATAACCATTTAGAAGGATTTTAAAATCCCCTAAATTATATCAATAATCACCCAAGATTTTGGTGACCCATGACATACCAAAATGTGTGGCTTTTCTCAGTATCACACCCATTTGACAAACGTTCCAATTCTGCCCATGTTACGTACGTTTTCCTCGGATTAATGGAAATCCATTAACTCACAGCCATTATGGCCACCTCTCTAATTAGAATTATTAAATGAAAATTAATTCCCTAATGTGTAACCACCCAACCATGTGGTGAAACCATGAACGACCTTAAAATCCATTCATGATTTCCATATCCTGTAACTCTAGGATCTCACATATTTATCGCACCAGAATTATTTCTTTATTCTTCTTGGCTTCATTCCTTATTCTCCTTGGGGAGTATGTAGTCCCCCTTCTCGATGCAAGTGGTGCACATCTACTGGATATTTTATTCTCACTCTTGGAGTCCTCGGAGTTCTTCCCCTATAAGTTGAACATCCCCAATTCATGGCACATAGAGAGAAACTTTGATTGTTGATCATCCAGGTAGGGTTTTCCCTTTGTCTATATTTCATGTGTATCATTCGGGATGGGTATTCTAATGTTTCTATGAGGAAGGATGAAACCAAACCATAACAAAGATAATGAATGTAATTTTAATGAATTAAGTGGTGTGTTTGATGATTCTTTTGTATTCATTTATCATTGATTTTATGTTGTAGATTTTATGGGCCTATGTCCATTGAAAATCATGGATGTTGGTTTCCCTTATTGGTGCACTAATGATCCTATGTTTTTATAGTTAATTATTTTATTGAATGGTTTTCACATAGAATCTAGTTAATCACAAAAACTCAGTTGATTAAAAGAATTCACAGTTAAAAAGAATCCTTGTGTGGTCACCCCAGTTAACCAAAAAGAAGGAGGAAAATTTTTAAAATATGTATTTGAATATGGAAAATTCCTTTCTTGTTCTTGGTAAAATGTGTTGTTGATCTACGTGATGCTTTTGGGGTGACATGGGTGGGGATGAGATCCCCTGATGTGGTGAAGCTGTTGGTTTGTGGATCTAAGGCTGTACGGGGCCATATGGTGGGGCTTGGATTGGTTCCAGTACATTAAGGCAACTAACATTTCTTTTTTTGTGACATTACAAGAGAACCGTTTGTGAATGCTTAATTTGCTGCTTTGTTTTATTCAATGGATTTTGGTTATTCCTATTAGATTCCCATTAGTGATGAATTATTTAAAATATAACCACTATAATGTGATAACAAGAACAGGATCAATGGGGAATTGTTTTCTCGGAATGAGTTGTGACTTGGCTATGGGTGGTGTTCTTTTTATGAATGAATAATTACGAGGGTTTTTGTGTGTTTTTAGGTTTTGGAACCCTTATATTGGTATGAGTTCTTGTTTACCTATATGTATAATTTGGTTCTTATGTTTCTAATTTGTGCCCTTCCCATGTTGATCACGTCATGCCTAACACCCCCATTTCAATGTGGGAGGGTGTTTTCCAAACACTCCTTTGAGTCGTTGATTATTATCTCCTTTTCAGCACCCTTCACTGAGTAGCCCAAAACTCTTCGTGTATGTGTTGATGGCCTGAGATCCATTATAGCCCATGATTCTTCAGGCATGGTAAGTTGTGGTGGTTGGCCCAGGTATGTGCGAGCATGTTGTTTCCCAAGTGTCTTCGGGATGAGGCCTAAGTGTCTTCAGGCATGGCGGTAGGTGTTCTGGACTAGGTGTATTTGATCATGGTAGTAATTGTTCTGGACCAAGTGTTTATAGGCATGGTAATGGGTAATTGTGTCCTAAGAGTTTTCATGTGAGATGTGAGGTTGTGGTACCCAAGGTGTGTTCGAGAAGGGTATGGCAGTGGGACTGCGATGAGAATGGAGGGAGAGGTATGATGCGTAGGATTTCTTCAATAAACAGTGGGAGATTGGTGTGGGGTACCCAAACATAGATGTGTTATTACAATACATTACATGAATTGCATTATTTAGTCAGTGTTCCTTGGTGAGGTTTTAGTGGATAGTTTCTTTATTAGGTTCTTGGTTATCTCCTTTTCGCATGGGCATTAGAATTCGTCCCCACCTGTGCATGACATATTTTGGTTATCCCTACTGATTATACATGTATATTAACCCCATGTATATAAAACATCATTCAGGATTCTAGGAGGACATCGGGGACCATGTGATACCATAATGGTTCGAAAATTGGGATAATTGTTTTTGTTTTTTTATTGGTATTTTACATTGTATTTTTTCTTGTATTTGTATCACTTAATATTAAACATGCATATGGGAGATGATTTTTTGGGGATTTACTTTTACTTGTAGTTTTGGTGTTTTTTGTGGCTTTCAATATATCTCCCAATCCTACTATGTATATAGGGTAATGAATTCCAATTTAAGGGTGATTCTATACTCTTGGTGCTTTTTGCCACTTCGGGACCTATTGAGGTCGTGCCTCGAGGTTCATTATCTCTCCTTCAAATTAAAGAAGGAAGGGTCTTGCAATATGCTTTCCCTTCCCACATATTGGTGAAGGTGGGTCGTGAAAATATTTCACGGTCATATATAATATTTCAGCAAGATGAGTGGCCATCGTCCATTCTAGAAATCCCCCATGCTCTTTACAGGTTTTCATTTCGCTCGCATTATTCAATATCAATTAACATTAGAATTAGAACAATTATAGACTTTTACATTTAAAAGATGATCAATAATATGTCCATAAATCATAAGGGTGGTTAAAATACATGGTTTTCCTTTTCCCGGATATATGGAAACTATAGAACTTACAACTGAAAAATAACCCCCATCGCAATTGAATCCAATAAATTCAAACCAGGAAACCAATTACATCAAAAAAATAGGGTGTTATCCTCGGTAGGAAACAATGATAATATGGATATAATAATTGAACCATGAAATATAGATAAGTCATGATAAATAAATTAGGAATCATTTCATATTATCAAAATAGTCTCGCTTATATAAAAAAATAATTGCATATCACTCAAGGTAAAAAATAATATTCACCAGAAAACCTATTAATGAAACTACATGGAATGGAATATGAATTAAATGTCAATTTATATGTTCCTATTATAATGCAGATAATTATTCATCCTTTCCATATCATCCCATGGAAAAAATAACATAAATCTCATAAATCAATATGTAGTGTAAATTACACCATTCACTCAAGGTGAAATAATAATTAAATATAATAGAAAATTTCATGAACAAAAATTTATATCCATGGACACTTGGTCATTTTCCTATAGGTGGTGTGATTAGTCTTAGACTGGACTATTTACCCAATGCCAATTACATTCTATAATCTTATATTCCAACCGAAAATAACAACATAAAAATGATAAATAAGGCCCTGATGCTACATTATAACGTCCCAGCCTGACTGACCACTAATATGGTTGTTGGACTAGTGAGTTACCTAGCCTCAAGCACACATCCCCATACGCCAGAGGATACCATCTAGTAGTGATGGTTTAAGGAGGTGATACTGGGGAGAATATACCCTCATAAGAATATTAGAAAAATGTTTTATTAGATACTAAAAGATATACTGTAGCGAAAGGAGTAAATAAATTATAATAGTGAAGAAAAATAAAGAAAATTACAACGGAATATACCCTATTTCTAATGCCAATATACAATAAATGCATTCATTTCCTAATGATAACACATAAACTACAAAATATACATACATAGGGAAATGATACAATATAGTACATTGATAAAGATAAAATAAAAGTATATCCCCAAGGGTGATCTCTAAGAGCATATAGAGCTCTGACTCAGTCCTATGATACTAAATCCTTGGTATAATATACAGAGATCAAGAAATAATCCATGGTCCTACAATTATACAGTATACTCAGGAACCCCAATGAAATGGAGTCCTGAGCAGGGTGTGAGATATTTGTCTCATAAGGTTTCCGCACACTGAGTTTAGGATTGAATCGATCCTGTTAAATATAATTTAAATTAGTGTGAAGGTAAAATATGAAATACAAATAATATTTTCTTAATAAATAAAGAAAATCTCACCCATGATCCTAAGGAACACCTAGTGGCCATACCTACATCAGATCATATGTATAATAAGTGTCTGATTAGTTAATATAAATATACGAAAATAACATATATATTAATATAATATAATTCTGTATTTCATTAATATATATTTAATAAGTGTTTGATAACTCCTAATGGACATATACATAGAATACATGTTACTGGATGGACTAGGGAATAACACATTCTTCCATAACTAGTTTAAAATTTCTTAAAAGCTGATGAAATAGGGTAAATTTCCTATATCCTAATATAGAGAGAGACATCATGAAAAAACACCTAGGACGGAAGGTGTGACACTATTGAAACACTATAGACATGGTACATGGATCATAAATCCCCACACCAATAAATATCATCTGTGAAAGATTTCATACTCAACACAGCTGTCATGTAATGAATTATAGAGAGCGTAATCATCCCTACTCCATAGGAGAGTGTTTTTATCCATTAGTAACATCATATCTAGGGATAGTAATCATCCCCTAGTACCTAGTATAGTGGAATCATTGTTGAGAATAAAGCATTTAGGGAGTGTGTAACCATCCTCTTTACTCAGGAGAGAATAATTTTCCACAAGCATAAATAGATCAAGGAGATCATATTAATCATTGTTAATCTCAAGAGAGAAATCATCCAGGAGTAATAAAAAATACCTTACCAAAATTTAAAATCCAATGTATAAGGCATAATCATATATTTAATAAAAAATAATGAGAAAATAATATCATAACTTTTATTCAAAAATCCCATATAAGGGTATCATCATAAAACATTAATAATATAATATATAAGTGAATACCTCTTATTCATTTCATTAACCATTCCCAATTCCATTAAGACCTTAAAAATAAAATAATCATTTGATAAATCATCACTAATGCCATGGTATATCGCCATTAAAATCCATTCCATCTTCATTAAAACATATATTTATTGAATGGGGAAATATAATGAATTTCTGACATCACTTAGAAACCCCATCCAATTTACCTATTAATAGGAAATTCATTTATCTTACATAAGGGATACATAGAAGGTACTACAGTCAAAAGTGAATTACATATTTGGAAAATCCAATTTATATGGAAATCCAATCCCTTAGGTTGATTAGGGTTCAATTTGAGGTTTATAAAAAATTGAGGTAAAATCCATTTAGGGACTTCTCTGAGGGCTATTTCCTAAATATGACACGACAATTTCTATAATAATGTAATCAAATCATATACTATACCAATGTAACAATCCAATCATGGTTCATATCACTAATCAATACTTTTAGTTTAGAATACAACAAACTAAATCTAATGAGTTTTATTATAAAAACATGACATTTCTTATAAAAAAATCATTTACAATATTTAAATATCCATTCCAAAAGAATATATCAATTCATCAAAATAATAAATTTAAATTAACTACCAAAAATGGAAAATCAATTCATATAATTCAAACTCTATTTAAGAGATTCTATGATCATTTAGACCAATTCCTAAAAAAGGAAATTCACTTATCAAATGAAGATGGACTCTTATCAGACATTATAGGAATTTAATCAATTTATGTTAAAGGGGAAACATATGTCGGAAAACCCACGTGGAGTATGAAATTGACATTGACCTCCTAAAATTATATAATAACATTCAATTTGTGTGTAACAAGGTGTGAGGGTAAATTTAATATAAAGGATTCAATTTTTAAGAAACACAAGAAAAATCATAGCATTCATCACAATGACACAATTCCTAAAACAATGGAAAAAATAATTAAATCATCATTGACCACCCACCTCATACATAGGATGACTTACTATCTAATATCATGATTTCATTGGATATGGTTTTTACATAAACTATGAAATGGAACTTCAGCCTAAAAATGAAGCCAATGAATTGTACCTATATACACAATAAAAAAGTTATTAAACACAAAACTATTAAAACAGAACCATAATGTTATTAATATGTGTCCTTGGATTCCGATGATGTTTGATTAAAAAAATGATGGAGGAGATATTTTAAAGCCTATAATATGGAGAAGGAGAGCCCTATAGAACATGGGTTGAGGCATCACAGAACTACTGAAGGAGGAAAGAATAATAAATTTGAATAAAATATTCATTAAGGTAGAAACATAAATTTTACATTTAAATCCCATGTCACATGTTTTTCATCACATACTTTTTACAAACAATGCACCAACCATAGAAGACCCCCTTCTTAAGATATCACCTTGCATAGTTTTTATTGCATTTTTATATTAATTGTGCAATATATCATGTGATGAATTTTGTGGGGGTACTACCTATGTGGTAATAAACACATTGGATGTGTGCATAATTTGGGAGAACTGTGCATATTCAGTGTGAGGAACACATTTTATAAAAATAGGACAGATTGTTTTCTTCTAAGGGGCACACATTATCAATGAAACTGAAAAACCTAGTAGAATCTCTATAGATGGGTTTTATAGACTCTGAAGCTCCTAACACTCAATGGGACTCATAAGGGAATCTTAGATCCCTTACCAAAGTTAAAAAATAACACATTGAAGTGTTACAACTACCAAAATTATGTCTTCATGCTCGGTTTTTAGAATAGACCATTCTATAAATGAAAATTATTAAATTCCATCAGAATTCAACCTTGTCTTAAAACATCATACATTATATTACAATCTCTAAATACATCGTAAAATTCATCCCATCCCCAAATTGGAATAGTCAATGCGAAGGATCTATAACCCTCTCTACCTCATGTACCAAATCGTGTACAAGGTTAGGTGTTATAAAGGAGTTCATTGTAGCTAAATAAAAAATTATTCTCCAATGTAGAAAAAAAGAACATGGTACCACTAATGACTTTTGGATCACCTAAAAGTGAAAATTATAATGCATAAATCATTCTATGACCCACTCGATGACCTCTATGACCCTAACATAACCACCTCGATGGAAGAAGTCTTGTATTATTGGACGACGATAATATTAAGGTTGTAATATGTTTGTCCATATCTTCTTTACTGATAAAAAACAATGATACCATACTAACACTACCTCAGTTGGAACTACATCAATGGCGGAACTTGAAGTGAAACACATGTAACACACCGAAAATTTTTGAGGTCAGGGCACTCTCAGAATATGGGAAATCCACCTACATAAGAAGAAAACTTGTTTGATCCTTTTTCATAGATGTGAAATCCATGAATCCACAATAAATAATATTATATGGGATGAAAAAACCCACAATTAACATAAATCTTATCTATATATGAAAATTTGAACCTCAAACTATATATCCTCTAGATGAGAAATCCAAATGACCCTCATCTCACAATTATTTGGTTTTGAAAAACATCTTCTCAATAACCTTAACTGTAACGACCCAAAGTTTCATTAATGTAAATCCCTCCTGATCTAATTAAAGGTCTCTTTATGTTTATATAAAATTTCAACTTCATTGGTTTTATGTTAAGAATTTTGACCATTTCTAATATAGCCGTTGAACAGTGATCATATGATTAGTATAAATATAGGGCTTTAACACTTCCAATTTTACTTAGACAAAAGAAGCAATGGCCTCATCCAGTAGAATTGCTCCGTACGAAGCCTATTTGTCAGAGCTCGGAATAGAGGTGGTGTGTTTGTTCTTCTCCCTTGACCAAGCCCAAGCTGAGCTTCATCTTATCAAGATCGAAATGACCGTCTACGGGAAAAGTGGAAGTTGATT
The DNA here is from genome assembly GCA_963277665.1 of Viscum album. Classification (NCBI taxonomy): domain Eukaryota; kingdom Viridiplantae; phylum Streptophyta; class Magnoliopsida; order Santalales; family Viscaceae; genus Viscum; species Viscum album. The sequence continues at coordinate 72,206,694 of OY728166.1, read as the reverse complement.
GAAATTACCACTCGAGCGATGCTATCCGAGCCACCCCAAGAGTATGTCACCATCGCACACCTTACCCTTAGGTCTTATGCAGCTGTTTTAAGAGGTTATGTAACAAATAAGTAGTACTATGTTCATGTACATTTTTTTTTGTATATAGTAATGAATATAATTTCTAGTCCTTTTTGATACATTGTAAATAGTCTTTAATGTACAAATAGTATTTTTAGTTATTATTTAACTAAGAGTTCTATTTTTTTTAAAATAAAGTATTTTTGAATTAAATAATATTTTAATAAAATATTATTATTGTTATTAAATTATTTTTTATTAAATATAAATTATATTATAATTTTATGAATTCAATTATAATTTTTATTAAGGTTTGAAAGTCATTTCTGTCCAAACCTGTGAATTTTCGATAAATGTCAGTTTTTATTTTAAAAGTGAAAATTAACATATTTAGAAAATTGTTTAGATAAAATAAATTTTATTTTTGGTATCAGGATGTCTAAATTATCCAATGGTGAATTTTTCATAATTTTTTGAGACAGTCAAATTTTTGAGAAAAAATTAAATACCGTTTAAATATATAATGTGTTTTATGATATCATAATGACCAAATAGTGATGTAATAAAATAATATAATATTTATTTTCGGCCAATATATGTTTTAACATTAAAATAATGTGATTTTGGGTTTGTTTAACTTACTTATCAATTCATTAATGGACCCCTCAAGACTTATTCAACACCTTGCCTTTTTAAATTAATTTCCATGGGAGTGTGACTCACCTCCACATACGAAACCCTAATATTTTAAGAAGTTCGGAATTTGGCCTTATAAAATATTTTTTCCTCTTCCCTTTTCCAAATACCATGGGATAAAACCATGGGATGGTTTTTGGTTTGGATTAATTTAATATAAGGGGGTCCCAAACCTAAATAATAAAAAATTCGCTCACCTTTCCTATATAAACCAACCCAAGCTCCCACTTCCTCCACACTAAAAGCCTTTGGAGTGCGTCCATCCTCTTCCCTACAATCTCTAGAATCCTCCAAAGGTTCCCCAAGCTGCCAGGAAGCCTCTCACAAGCCTCTCTCTAGCCTTTGGAATCACACTTCCAAGTAACAGTTTTTTCTTCCTTTCTCACATTTTTCAATTTTCATTATGCTGTATTAACCTTTTAATTTCAATTATGAATGTTGGGGTATTGTTTCACACCTCCCCCATACTTCCCTATTATTTTTTGAATGATGAGATACCCCTTTCTCTCTCATTAAATGCCTCCCATGTACACCCGTTACTATGCCGAAATTCTGAAAGGAACTTCTCTCTCTTCTTTTACATTCAAACAATAATTTTGTATCATGAATATAAATTCCATTACAATTGTTGGGACATGTATCTATATGACCTACTTACATTCCATTACATGTAAATATGATGATAAAACACTTTCTCTCTCATCAACCATTTTTATGAATTCTTATGTCACGTCATTACGCTGCCGAAATCTCACCGATTTTCTAAGCCAATGTCATTGTGTAGTGAATAGCATGCCCATTTCTCCATCAAGGTTATTCACATTTATGCGCATTTACTTACTGATTATAAAGTTTAATGTATGAATTCCATATTCCTTTATCGTGGAATAAATGATTATGTATTATGAATCCATGTTTTATGATCCATGTGGGACACTTATGCATGAAATGAAATGTTTAAGAAGGGTGCGCCCTTATAGCGCTCCAATGCATTGGGTAAAGTACAGTATCATGATACATCATGTGCAATGAGTGTTTACTCATTCTAATTCAAGTGCAATGAGTGTTTACTCATGCTTTAATAGCAATTTGGATTTACTCATTCTCCATGTGCAACGAGCCTTGGCTCATGCTAATTCCATGTTAAGTGTTGTTGCCACATTTCCATGTTATGATTATCATGCTTTATCATGACTTTATGTTCATGTTTATTATATGCTCTATTGATATTCCCATTTTCTAACATGTATTTTACTCCTCATGTTATTCCATGTGTACTCCCTTATTGGGCTTTATATCTCACCCTTTTCTTATGCATGTCTCCAGGTTAACCCATGCAATGTTAAGTACGAGGGAATATAGTGGTCATGTAAAGGATGTTTTCAATAAAGTTGTTGTATTTCATGTTTAAATTTTTATGTATTGGTCCTAATCCCCAAATACACTAAACCTCTCGATCTTCTTTGTTGTATCAAGTGATGTTTTATGTAATAAATCATGTTTATGTTTGTAATAAAAGCAGGGTTGTCATAGTTGGTATCAGAGGATATGTTTAGTTATTTTTGTGATTAGGAAACACTTGTAAAGCCTTAGAGACAAGAAAAAGTATAATAAAAACATCCCTAAGTTTTTGTAAGTACTGAGTAAGTGGTTTATCAGAAAAATACATCCTTGTCTGGATACGAGCAGGTATAGGGGGCTTTGGCATAGATGTATCCTAGGGGTAAAACCCGAAAACACCGCTTTGAGCTAGAATCGAACATGAAATGGTGAACGACAACAGGCCTTGCTGCACTCTTGGTTACGACACTCCCGGGGGATATGTTATGATAAATTCACAATCTTAGTATGAACACTTATTAAGGGAAAAATTCCCCTAAGAATATATGTTATAAAGTAGATCATGAAAAGCCTAGATTGAAGCCTATAGAATCATGAGTTAAGGAAATGAAGGTTTATTTATAAGTCATCAAATTTTGTATTTGGATTACTCTTTATGTGTTACCCCTATCATTCCTTTTATTCCAGCCAATGGCCGGTAATAGGAGGACTCAGGATAACAATCGATGTGATGATCATTGTCATGACTATACTAATGAGATTCCCAATCCAATCGGAGTGGGAATCATGAACTTTATCACACTTCTCTGTCAGCTAACTCAAGCATTGAATTGAAACATGGGTCAAGAGGAACGTTCAAAACCCCCTAAGAAAGAACAAGTCTCTATCGAGAGCTTCATGAGACAAAGACCTCCTACTTTTAGTGGATCATCTGATCCCACTATCGTTGAACAATGGATCAACTCCATTGAAATGATATTCCCCACCCTTCAATGTTCTATACAAGAGAAGGTTCTCCTGGCTGCCTATCATATGTAGGGTGAAGCTGATCAATGGTGGACGTTGATCAAAAATACGAAGCCTGAGGAGGAGATCGAGGCGTTGGAATGGTAGGATTTCGAGAAGATGTTTTTCGATAAATATTTTCCATGCACCCTATGGCTTAAGATGGAAAGGGACATCCTTTCCCTCAAGAAAAAATATAGAGAATCTGTTGGAGCGTACGAGGAAAACTTCACAAGGCTTGTACGATACGCTTTCGTCTTTGTTGTTACCCCCGAATGCAAGGTTGACTGCTTCTTTGGTGGGATGAAGCCTAGTTTGCAGAAAGCATTAGTGATCCGTTACTTCGACAGCTATGAGGAAATTATCCGAAGTGACCGCAAGGTTGAAATGGAGATCGGGGAATCACATGTGTATCATGGGGACAAGATGCGTAAGCTGGACATCAATACTGGTGATCTGATGGATAAATCCAACGGTGCAAAGAAAATACAGTACCCCACTTGCCAAAAGTGCGGAAAGAAGCACCCTGGAAATTACCTTAAAGGGACGAGAAAATTCTTCAGGTGTAGAAGAGAAGGGCACCTAGATGTTAATTGTCGGTAAGAAAGACTCATGGTTTCGATAGAGGAGAGGAACGCTCCGTTCAAACCTCAACGCGTTGTTCAATGCTACAAATGCAAAGAACTGGGTCATTTTGCAAATCTGTTCCCTAATCCCAGGGTTTTCGGAGGTGACCAACAACCTCCAAGGCAGCAAAGAAGAGCTTTTTCCATCACTTCTACTGAAGTGAACCCCAACAACGAAGTGGTGACCGGTACGCTAGTTATTCATTCATGAATAGCAAACATACTTTTTGATTCAGGTTCTACATATTCTTTTATAGCTCAAAAGTTTAGTTTAACAATCCCAGCACCACCAAAATCATGGAACTTAAGATGTCGGTGAGTACGAAAAATGGGGAAATCATTGCATACCATGAATATTAGCCCTACCCTATTATAATCTATGGATTTAATTTCCCAGATAACCTCGTCATAGTCCCTCTGGTAGAATTTGATGCAATTCTTGGCATGGATTTCCCTTCCTTATATAGAGCCAATATTAATTTTCAGGAGAGGGAAATCACACTCTATATGGAGAATCGACCCCAGATTCTTTACAAGTGTCAGGAGGAAGATGAATCTATTTTAGCTCCACCATCTCAAGCATGGATATTACTGCCTTATGAGCATGCGTATATGGCTCAAAGGATTGATTCCAAGGAAGAAATCATCCTTGAAGAACTGCCTATTGTGAGGGAATTCGCTGAAGTGTTTCCCGAGGAACTGCATGGTCTTCCTCCATGAAGAGATTTTGAGTTCTCAATTGAACTTATACCTGGGGCACTACCAATATCCAAGACTCCATATAGAATGGCTGTTGTTGAGCTTGAAGAGATGAAGAAACAACTACAGGAGAATCTGGATAAAGGGTTTATACGCCCAAGTGCTTCACCATGGGGTGCACAAGTCCTCTTCATCAAGTAGAAGGATGGGTCAATGTGGCTCGACATCAATTATCGTGAACATAAAAAAATCATGATAAATAACAATTATCCTCTCCCAAGAATCGATGAATTCTTTGATCAGCTACGTAGAGCACAATACTTCTCCAAGGTGGACTTGTGGTCAGGATATTATCATGTAACGATGAAGAAGTAAGATGTCCCCAAGACTGCTTTTCGTACAAGATACGGGCACTATGAAGTCACAGTAAAGCCTTTCGGACTCACCAATGCTCCAACAATCTTCATGGAATTAATGAATAGTGTCTTTAGATATTACCTAGACAAATTTGTGGTAGTATTTATAGATGATATTCTACTATACTCCAAAACCAAGGAGGATCATGAGGAGAATTTAAGAACTGTATTGGAGACTTTGCGCAAGGAGAAGCTCTATGCAAATTACAGCAAGTGTGAGTTCTGGTTGAAGGAAGTCTCATTCATGGGCCATATCATCACAACCAATGGGATATTTGTGGATCCGTCCAAAACAGATGCAATTGAGGGATGGACAAGGCCAACATCAGTAACGAATATCCGTAGCTTCTTGGGGTTAGCTAGATATTATCGACGATTTGTGAGAAATTTCTCAAGATTTTCCAACCCTCTTACCATGCTAACTCGGAAGGGAGTAAAGTTTTCATGGAGTGATGAATGCGAAGAATGCTTCAATGAGCTGAAAAGGAGGCTTATCACTATTCACGTTCTCACTTTACACATAGTGGGGAACATTTTTGGGTATTCAGTGATGCTTCAAAGAAGGGAATAGGCTGTGTACTGATGCAGAATGATAAAGTTATATCCTATGCCTCAAGGCAGTTGAAAATCCATGAGAGAAACTATCAAAACATGATCTGGAGTTGGCGGCTATGATATTTTCCTTGAAAATTTGGCAGCATTATCTCTATGGAGAAAAATTTGAGTTATATACTGAACAAAAGAGTCTTAAATATATATTAATGTAGAAGGAGATTAATATGCACCAGAGAAGATGGATAGAGATCATCAAAGATTATGACTGTTCAATACATTACCACCCTAGGAAAGAGAACAAGGTGTTAGATGCTCTAAGTAGAAAGGATCCTGCGATTCTATCAATGATGAGAATTGAAAAGGATCCAATCTTCTTAGACTTGATGAAGATGGACATGGGAATCATAGAGAAGGGAACATCATCAATCCTTTCACAAATGATTGCTCAACCATCTCTTTTGGAAAAGTTAATGGATGCTCAAAAGGATGATCTAGGAATTCATGAAAAATTGGAAGCTATCAAAAAGGGGAAATCCTCAGAGTTTAATATTAATGAAGAAGGAATTGTGCGGTTTGGGAAAAGACTATGTGTTCCATCAAGTCCGGAGCTGATGAAGGAAATTTTGGATGATTCACATAGTTCAAATTTCTCTATTCACCCAGGGAGCACAAATATGTACTGAGATATCTGAGAAAACTTTTGGTGGGATAATATAAAGAAGGAGATCGCTGAATATACATCAAAGTTCCGGGTGTGTCAGCAAGTGAAGGCAGAGAGGTAGAAGTCTATAGGGATGATGCAACCATTTCCCATACCAAAATAGAAATGGGAGAACATCACCATGGAATTTTTCACCGGAATTCTAGGGACATCCAAAGGCAACAATGCAATTTGGGTTGTTGTGGATCGTCTTACAAATACTGCACACATCATTGCTATTCAGGAGGATTTCTAATTGGATCAACTAGCATGGATATATATCAGGGAAGTGGTAAGGTTGCATGGAGTAACACTATCTATTGTGTCTGACCGAGATCCAAGATTCACCTCTATATTTTGGAAGAGTCTTCAAAATGCTCTGAATACTGAACTGAACTTCAGTACGGCTTATCATCCTCAAACTGATGGACAATCAGAGCGGACTATCCAAACACTTGAGGATATGTTGAGATCCTACTCAATAGACTTTAAAGGAGGATGGGATCAACATCTTCCTCTTGTTGAGTTCTCTTATAATAACAGTTTCCACTCGAGCATCAAAATGGCACCAAATGAAGCCCTGTATGGGAAAAGGTGCAGAACACTGACATGTTGGGTTGAGGTCAGTGAACTTAAGCTGCATGGACCAGAAATGGTCGAGGAAATGGTGGAGAAGGTGAAAACCATTGAGTAGCATATCAAGGTAGCTCAGAGTCGATAGAAGAGTTATGCAGATAACCGTCGACGAGACCTTGAGTTTAAAGTTGGAGACATGGTTTTTCTACGTATATCTCCATGGATTAAGGTTATGAGGTTTGGAAAGAAAGGGAAGTTAAGTCCAAGGTACATCAGCCCCTTCGAGATTCTTGATCATGTCAGGTCTGTGGCCTATCGACTAGCACTTCCACCTACTATGGTCAAAGTAAATGATGTCTTTCATGTATCCCTCTTAAGGAAGTACATACCAGACCCTTCAAATGTACTCTCTTCTGAGGTGGTACAATTGGAAGATGATCTTTCTTATGAGGAGCAACTAGTGAAGATCTTAGATCGTAGAGAAAAAGTTCTACGAAATAAGAGAATGCCCCTTGTCAAGGTGTTGTGGAGAAACCACAAGTTTGAAGAAGCGACTTGGGAATCGGAGGATATGATGAAGCTGAGTTACCCATATTTGTTTTAGTATGGAAAAAGGAAAATTTCGAGGGCGAAATTTCTTACGAGGGGAATATTGTAACGACACAAAGTTTCATTAATGGAAATAACTCTTGATCTAATTAAATTTCTCTTTATGTTTATATAAAATGTCAACTTCATTGGTTTTATGTTACGAATTTTGACCGTTGCTAATATAGCCATTGAATAGTGATCAAATGATTAGTATAAATATAGGGCTTTAACACATCCAATTTTACATAGACAAACTAAGTGATGGCCTCGTCAAGTAGAATTGCTCCGTATGAAGCCCATTTGTTAGAGCTCAGAAAAGAGGTGGCGTATTTAGTCTTCTCCCATTACCAAGCCCAAGCTGAGCTTCATCTTTTCAAGATCGAACGTGACCATCTACGGGAAAAGTGGAAGTTGATTGAAATTACCACTCGAGCGATGCTATCCGAGCCACCCCAAGAGTCTGTCACCATCGCACACCTTACCCTTATGTCTTATACAACTGTCTTAAGAGGTTATATAACAAATAAGTAGTACTGTGTTCATGTACATTATTTTTTTATATAGTAATGAATATAATTTCAAGTCATTTTTGATACATTGTAAATAGTTTTTAAAGTACAAATAGTGTCTTTAGTTATTATTTTACTAAGAATTATATTTTATTAAATTAAGGGATTTTTGAAATAAATAATATTTTAATAAATAATTATTCTTATTATTATTAAATTAATTTTATTAAATATAAATTCTCTTATAATTTTATGAATGCAATTATAATTTTTATTAAGGTTTGAAGGCCATTTCTGTCCAAACCTGTGAATTTTCGATAAATGTCAGATTTTTATTTTAAAAGTGAAAATTAACATATTTAGAAAATTATTTAGATAAAATAAATGTTATTTTTGGAATCAGGATGTCGAAATTATCCAACGGTGAATTTTTCATAATTTTCTGAGACAGTCAAATATTTGTGTAAAAATTAAATACCGTTTAAATATATAATGTGTTTTATGACATCATAATGACCCAATAGTGATGTAATAAAATACTATAATATTTATTTACGGCCAATATATGTTTTAAAATTAAAATAATGTGATTTTGGGTTTTTTTAACTTACTTTTCAAAGCATTAATGGATCCCGCGAGACTTATTCAACACCTTGCCTTTTTAAATTAATTTCCATGGGAGTGTGATTCCCATCCACATAAGAAACCCTAATATTTTAAGAAGTTAGAACGTTGACCATATAAAATATTGTTTTCCTATTTCCTTTGAGAAAAAACATGGGCAAAAACCATGGGATGGTCTGTGGTTTGGATTAATTTAATATAAGGGGTCCCAAACCTAAATAATAAAGAATTCCCTAACCTTTCCTATATAAACCCACCCAAGCTCCCACTTGATCCTCAATCAACGCCATTGGAGTTCTTCCAACCTCTGCCCTAATCTCTATAGAATCCTCCCAAGGTGCCCCAAGCTCCCAAGAAGCCTCTCACAAGCCTCTCTCTAGCCTTTGGAAGCACACTTCCAAATAAGGGGTTTTTCTTCCTTTCTCATTTTTTTCAATTTTCTTTAAGATGTATTACCCTTTTAATTTAAATTATGAATTTTGGGGTATGGTTTTGAACCTCCCCCATACTTAAATCTTATTGTTTTAATGATGGGAGACCCCTTTCTCTCTAATTAAATTCCTCCCATGTACACCTGTTACTAAGCCAAAATTCTGAAAGGAACTTCTCTATCTTCTTTTACATTCAAGCAATAATTTTGTATCATGAATCTAAATTCCATTAAAATTGTTGGTGAATGTATATATATGACCTCCTTACTATCCATTACATGTAAATATGATGATAAAACACTTTCTCTCTCATCAACCATTTTTATGAATATTTATGTCACGTCGTTACGCTGCCGAAATCACACCGATTTTCTAAGCCAATGTCATTGTGTAGTGAATAGAATGCCCATTTCTCCATCAAGAGTATTCACATTTATTAAAATTTACATAATGATTATAAAGTTTCATGTATTAATTCCACATTCATTTATTGTGGAATAAGTTACTATGTTTTATGAATCCATGTTTTATGATCCATGTGGCACACTTATGCATGAAATGAAATATTTAAGAGGGGTTCGCCCTTATAGAGCTCCAATGCATTGGGTAAAGTATAGTATCATTATACGTCATGTTCAATGAGTGTTGACATATGCTAATTCAAGTGAAACGATGGTTTACTTGTGCTTTATGAGCAATGTGGATTTAATCATGCTCCATGTGCAATGAGCCTTTGCTCATGCTAATTCCATGTTAAGTGTTGTTGCAACATTTCCATGTTATGATTATCATTCTTTATCATACCTTTATGTTCATGTTTATTATATTCCCTATTTATATACCTATTGTCTAACATGTATTTTACTCCTCCTGTTATTCCATGTGTACTCCCTTACTGGACATTATAGCTCACCCTTTTCTTATGCATGTCGTCAGGTTATCCCATGCAATGCAAAGTACGAGGTAATGTAGTGGTCATGTAAAGGATGTTTTCAGTAAAGTTGGTGTATTTCATGTTTTAAATTTTTATGTAATGGTCCTAAGCCCCAAAGACACTAAACTTCTCGATCTTCTTTGTTGTATCATGTGAAGTTTTATGTAATAAATCATGTTTAAGTTTGTAATAAAAGAAGGGTTTTCATATTAACTCCTTCCAAAACATCATTATACATATTTTTTGTAAATGAGGTGACATGGAAAATTGATCTCAGGATGTAAATCCTCCTTAAGATGCATCTATCCATCCTCTTTATTTCGAAATAGGTCTGATGTATATCACAAAAGGTTCGTAAAACAAATCCCAAACTATCACACATTGGAAGTCCCCTACTAAAGGGTATGAAGCGTCAGGAATTTAGAAACATTCATAGTCAATTAAATGATGTCTTCTCCGAACTAGTCTCAGATCATCATCCATCAGACTAAAATCCCCTTATGATCCATGAGGAACAAGAACCTCCAGTACCTCTATTCTCCAAACTGAATTGTTATATCCAATGAAACCAAGTGATCCATCAAATCATAGTTTGTACTAAATTATATCAAAACCTCATCCAACATTTTTCCATTAAGTATGTATAAAACAGACCCCTCTTTCTTCTACAAAATCAAGTGCTAAATCTCTCATAGTTTCCTCTACTAAGTTTCATTGTTTTTTACCTCCACTATGTGGAAATATGATAGTGCATCATAGTGAACATATTCGATGTAAACTCCACAAGGACAAAGACCTAGACTAATGTAATTAAAAATAAAATATAGTCATATTCAAAAATATGGAATATTGAATATTTAAAACTAATTAATTAATTATTTTTTATCTTGTTAATGTTTGAACATATCCCAAGGTCAACCCATTTCAATCACATGTGAAAAGAATAATTATATATGATGCTTTCCTAAGTCTCTACCCCAGAACCAATATCACATTATTTATTAGTCTTAATAAATTTTATGATTTCCACCAATGATTATTATGGTCGGTAAATACTAGTGTAGTAGCTAGACTCTCATGTTTATGTTACTTATTAAAATTAAATGACACTATTGACCTTCTAACCCATGCATCCTCACCTATTCCAAACCTCAAACTACATACTACCCCTCTACCTGATTCACTAATACCACTTTATCTTAATCCCTATACCAATTGGTACCCCTACTATAATAGAAATGAGATAAAGGAGATGGTGACAGGTTGAGACCCTCTTCAATTTCTCCATTGTTTAGAAACTAGAACTACAAGTATAGTAAACACTCATATGGGAGGCATTGGTCTCTTTGATAACATATAGAAGAGGGAGAAAATATAGATAAACTATTAAATACCAAATGATGATTATAAATAAACCAATTTGAATATATATATTGGAATATTATACTGAATTAAATGAAAATGAACACTACAAGAACCAAAAGATAAAGGTGGTTTCAACTGTGAAGCCCAAATAGCTCCTACAAAAGTATGAGCTAATAATATCTGTCCCAACATCCAACCAGATCTAGATGACAAGAAAGATAATTTATATATGCATTTGTTGGGTGGTATAATAAATATTATCATATCCTCCACATACCCTGTTGTGAAATTACAAAAGAAAGCATGATAATGCATAGTTAACAATAGAGAAAGTAACTTGTCACCTAAATTAGTATACTATCTTCCAAACCTCAGCATGGCCAACTCTCAATATTTTTTGAATAAAAGTGATAATATAAAATAATAATGGATCATCCATGGTACCCCATTGGTTCTTAACCACTGTTTTTCTACTCTTCCCAAACTTTTCACGTCCAAATCCATTTATCATTAAATTCAGCCAATTTGATGACATCTTAACAATGAATGAAAACATGGACACTGTTTGTAACATAATTTCTACTTCTTATCCACATATCCTTATTTATTATCAATTTAGTTTCTCATTCCACCATGTCTCATATGATGTGTACCATATATATGGTATTATACCTCTAGACATAACAACTTTTACAATATGTATGTAACTCAAGTCCTCACACCCTATACACATCATACATATAATAATACTTTGGACACTATATCTGAATATATATTGGTTTGAAATGAAAATAATACATCATATCCCTCTAAACACATACATATCGGGAAACCGATTTCCATTTATACCTCCACAATTAACTACCATGAGAAGAGAGCAGGGCCAAATTGCATAGTCAACCATCCATCCTCCCACCAAGACGTTGTAGAAAATGCCCTCCCAAAGTCCACTAGGATTCAATATCCCTAACTAAAAGGGGTGGGGAAGTGTAAAAAATCACATAACATACATGATATAATATAACTTAAAACCACACTATTTTCATATCTTAGTCTTATATATGACTAAAAATAACATATCTAAGACACCTTACTTCCCCTTTAATGTCAATATATCATATAAGCACACAATAATTTATATGATCTATATTTAATTGATAATTTTCATTTAAAAATTGACCTTATATTAATTAATTAATTATATATTTATTAAAAAACAATGGTTTTCGAATTATATTACTTTATTTATTGAAGTATGTTACATTCCATCAAAGAATAATCCACAATTTAATCCACAATTTCTCAAGATTAATATATTTTCAGCATTTTCCGTCAATCATTATGAACCTAAAAAATAAGAATTTGATTTTCATTATTAGAGTCATTTTATAATCCTATTAATATATGAAAACATTCCAAATGTAACACCATAGAAAATAATAGATGACTAACATCTAGCTACCTAAAGTAGTGGGGAATGGAATATAGATAAAACAAGAGACCCAACCATCATCCATTATGTAAATTAATTTTATGAAAGAATTCCACTTTATCCCCTCAATGTGAAATACCAAATTTTAAACATTCGATAATCTACGGTTCCATACATGACTCCCGCCTGAATATCTAAATAAATCTAACCATTACATTTTTCAAATAGTACCATATAATCTAGAACTCTCTATACATGTACACATCCTTATGCATCTAGCCATCAAATGAGTCAACTACGGCCACATCATCTTATCCTCCCAAACCACATCACATTAGCCATCATAGGCTTTGTAATCCTAGGATCATATCACATCTAAAATTTAACCTAATTTCTATTCCACATCCCAAAACTAGAAATAAGAAAAATGAACATCCAATAGAAAAATCTAAAACCTAAAATAAGGCATCCATCCATGATATATAAATGAGCCCTCATCTCTCCAACATCAAAACACTCAGCCTTTTCAAATAGACAAGAAACAAAGGACCTAGATATTTTCCATACCACACATCTTGTTCTTATCTATCTAGAATTTAAAAATTAATTATCCATAGATTACAATTTTCTGCAACAAAAGGCATCATTCTATAACAAGCAAGAAAAATAATTACACTATATTTATACATTGCATCCAATATTAAATTCAAATTTAAAAAAAAATGGAATTCAGGTTTATTACGATTATGTTAATTAATTTCATAAAAAATAATCAATATAAATAACATTATTATTAAATTCTACCATTATGCAAAATTAAAGATTCAATTAAGAAATAAAACTCACATCAATTTGATCATTATCAAATTACTACAAATCCCAAAATCATTACAATATAATTCTATATCCTCTATCAAATTAGTTATAAATTTATTCATACTTTATATTAATTAAAAATTAAACATCTATAACAACATGATAATAAATAGCATAACAAGTCATTCAATCAATCACAACATAGATATCACACTATATAGACAATTAAGTGTAAAATTGTTATCCCAGTAGAAAGAAACCCCATGATATTAATACAACCAATTAATTATTAATTTGGTCTAATAATTCATAGGATAAATCTATATACATAAAAAGGGATAAAAAAATAATATTTTGTCATAGAATATAAATAAATAGGAGAACCAATGAATCCCCTAATTGAAATATTTAAACATTATTATTATGAGAATTGCCCGATGTTGTCGATCCTGATCACCCCTCCCCCATGAGATCAGATTGCAAAAGATCAAAGAAAGAAGGATCAGAATTGATCCCCATAAAGGGATTCTAAAACACCTAAAAGGAGTGCTACAGATCACAGGAAATTTAAGAGAGTCATTGAATTTGAAAAATAGAGTTGATATATCTTATAATGATGAACTTCACATAATATTTTCATAATGTGATTCTTTTCCCATCATGAAGGAATTGAAATTTTTTTGTCTCATTGAAAAACGTGTCACCTCAATCCACTTAATCTAAATTTATTTCATATCATGATTCACCACATGAAACTGCTTGTCCCAAGACATGAACCTGATACTCATGATATGAAACCCTCACACATCATGAGTTATCCTATATTCTATATTTTAGCATCCAAACACCTCTAGTTCATCTCTAGGCCTCCTATAAGAACCATGTGCATTGGAAACTCACCATGGGAGAAAATACACATATTTTGTCTCCCAATATATATATATATATATATGATATTTATATCATTTTTATCATTATGGGGAATATGAAACTGTGTTCAATGTACATGGACTAAAACTTACATACCAAAACATACATGAAAATGAAGTATATGTTACATAAAAAGTGATTTTTTATAAGTTATGATATAAAAATATGGTTTTATAATATACGTATAATAATTATTTATTTTTCACATAGAAATTTCATACATTTATGAAAACATGACCTGAAGTAAGGTTTATTTATCTCAATTCTACTTCCACTAGACATATTCCATATTCACCACATATTTCCATTTGGTGGTGTATATAATACCAATGAATGTATATTAAATTTATTAGGATGAAAATTACTAGATAAACCCATCTAAATACGATATATTATATCACATGGCATATGATTCAAATGTTACTGAAGTGGTAAATGTTTATTCCAAAATTACATCATTATTTGAGTTTTTTTGTTTAAAAAATTCTTAATGGTGATTATTTGATATTAATATCTTAAACCATATATATTTTCTTCTTTTTTGGTTCTTCGTAAATTTTTCAATTAAAATTACCATTTTTCTCTCTTTGGTACTTCAAATGATTGAGAATGTTTTTATGAAAATTCTATATTATTTCTCACATCGATTGAAAAATAAATTTTTTCCATATCTCTATTTTCTAGAAATATTTTCATGAATGTTTTTATTTTTCCTCTATTTTGGTTAATGTAATTTTTAACCTTGAAAGTCTTTTTATTAAATCATTAAAAATGAATCTTCCTCATGTTATCTAAAATTGGGTCATTGTAAATTTTTGAAAAATAATGAAATAAATGTTTTCATTTACCTTATTCCGTATGAATGGTATTTACATTGATCATTACCACTAAAAAACATAATTAAATGTTTAGAATTTGATATCATCCTTTTAAAAGAAATTTTTTTTCATTGTATCCTGGTAATTCATATTTTTTAAATGCCAATTTCAACGTGAAATGGGTATTTTCCTCAATAATGTTTTAAATTGCATTTTACAGCATTCATATAAATCAATGAAAATAAAATTATATCACATATCATACACAAGGTATATAATATAATTATAAAATAATTATTATATTTTTGGATGATTTACGGTAAATATGACTTGGGATGCACTATTTAGATACAATTTGCCATATTTATATAGACGATTTATTATTATGTGTATTGATTGAGGAAATTATTAATATGTCATAATATAGTTATAGATATTACTATTTATGTTGATTAGGTTTGAAAAAATTTATATAATTAGTCTATTGGACTTATTATGTGATAGGTAGGGCCTGATATAGCCTCTTAATATATAAGTGTGTCTAATGAGACAAACTATTATGGGTATCTATCCAAGAACATAAAAATTTTGTTTGATAATATGTAACAATTATTTGAAAGTATTATTATGATGATTTACATCATCTATTCACCAAATATGATTTTAGTTATTGATTTCCATGAAATTATTTGATTAGTTATGATATCCATTGATATGTTTCAAGATCATGTGGTTATTTTTATTACATTTTTTGATAATTATTTATTTATTAAATATTATTTTTCATGGTCATGAAAATTATTTAATAGAATTTATGTTCATATATTTAAAATTATATATTAATTTATCTTTATTTATAATAGCTACTTCTGATCACATACCATTATAGAGCATCTGAGCTCAATCCTTTCTTATGTTTCCTTACAATATGATCCTTGAAGGTTTTTTGTGACTGATAAGCATGGATGTGATCTATGAAATAATGGTTTTATCCATGTAAATTCTATTTTGCATATAATTTTCCCAAATTTAATTTTGGATTCATGTTTTTATATATTTTTCCATGCCTACTAACCTATTTGTTCCTTTGTGATACAATTATTATATCGAGTGTAAATATAATATTATAAGCACTGAATCTAGACTAAACTGTTTGAATTCATTACAAGGAAAATGAAATAAAAAATATAATATATATAAATTACCTGATTATAATAGATGTTTTTAATTTCATGAGAGATAGATCATAATATTTCATTTTCATAAACATAATCATAAACAATCTAGGAAATGTTGACATCGTAACATAAATCCCTTACAACATTGGTAACTATTTAATAATAAGCTTCATGAAAGAATAACATAAAATGAAAATTATAATATAATTAATATATGTAAATTAATTATATAACATGTAATATGTCCTTACATACACCTTATAAAAGAATATAGGTGCATAATATTACATATATCTCAAAGACAACAATATGAGACGATAAACCCTTACCCCAGTTTTGACTTTCTTTGAATTCTATTTCACTGAATATATAATGAATTTTAATTTATTATAATTCTTTAATATATTTATACACATATTTTAAAATCTTTTATGATCTAACAATAAAATTTCAACACCCATTTATTAGTATTTCCATATTAAAATGGTATTTTCCATGTGTTAAAAATTTTGGGTTTTTATGAGGATATTGATTCAATAGTTAAGATCTATATACATTGTTAATGGTTACACTATATCCAAATTATAAACCAAGTTATTATTATCATAAATATTATTTATATATATAGATTTATTCATAGAGGATAGATGTAGAAAAATGAATGACACTGTTCATGGAGACGGTCGGTCGTACATATGTATGCAGATTGTTTTCACTTTTCAATGGATGAAATGAATGAATGGTAAATAATAATTAACATTTATAGGAAATGTTTACATTATATATTACTTATTTTTTGATTAAATCTACCTTTATTACCATACATTTATATTCTCATTGATGAACAAATCAAATTTCTTAATGTAGGTGGTATCCCACACATACACATGAGCAACATTATCATTTTTTTATAGATGTGAAGAATGTATATAATTGTTGATAAATTATAATAATAATAATTCATAATATATATTATACTTAATACATTATTTTAAAATGTATTCAATGAATTTAAAGGGTGTATAATATGAAATAAAACTGAAAACTCTCGGTTGACAGTTATAAATATTTTTTGATAATCCCTCGTTACGATAGAACCTTATGCCACGTAAGGATGTTCATTTAGAAATACTAGATACTATAGAATGTGTTAATGGAATATTATATGGTATTATGTTAGATAATTGATGATATATAAGGATAAAAATATAGATTTTGAGAGAATACCAAGCACCCTTTTACATGTTTGGGGAGAGAAACTCGTGGAATTAGTTAACGTATTAGTTATCAAAAATTAGTCTTCCCTGAAAAAATAAATAAAAATTCATTAAATTCAAAGGTAAGATTATTATGTTTAATAATATTCACAAAAAATAAAATATATCCATGTTTTTGTTATGTTTTCACCATTAGCTATTTTTTAACCCTTATTAACCCATTTGATAATTACCATGATATAAATGTTTTTAACTCTTTATGAGTCATGAATATTAACATTAAAATAAACCATTCCCATAAATGGACCATGGATGATATTTAAAAACATTTCTAATTTACATGGTAAAATAAATTAATTTTATGAATTTAAATTCAATTAAAAAATTAATAAATATTAAAATGTATCATTAATATAATTTTTCAAACTATTCATTTACATTGAGTTTGAAAACATCATTAATGAGAATAAATTAAAATACAATAATTTTTTACATCTTTTATAAAATTTCTGTATCTAAAAAATCATAGATCACAATAATTCATCCATACCATATTTGTTTTAATATTTTTTATAACTATTTATTATATTTTTCAGTTAACTCAATAAAAAGGGGTCGACATTGAGTAAGAATTGAAGGTATTTATTAAGTCACTAATAATAAAATTAAATTACTATGATAAATATAATTCATTAAAATTTTAAACAATAAACATTAACCATTATTATCTTCCTTTTTTATTAAGTGAAATTTTATTGATATAAAGGTTAATTGAGTGTCAATATGTAATTTTTTATAAAATAATTTAAATGTAGTAATCTAGTAAAATTTGAAAGGTGTGGTTATATAATAATCAATTAGATGATAATTTCCAAAATAAACCAAAAAAATAGGATTATAGCAATTTTTTTATAAATTTTAATGCCTTATATGTAACGCCCTAACCCCAGTTACCTAGAGTCGTTGCATTATTACATAACATTGGCATGATCACAAGAAAGATCAAATCTCGAAAGACCGATTGGTTTAGTAGCCTTGTAAGCACTAGATATATTCATAAGATTTACATTACATCATAAAGTGAAAAACTACTTCAACAACATAATGTCTCCATAGTCCACACTATTATCCCCTCATAATATCCCTACAGATCATTCATAACTTACTTCTTCACATCCTGGGAAAAATAAAACATAAAAAAGGGGTGATCTAAAAATCCCATTAAGGATAACAATATAGTGGAATCTTTCCAAAATAAGCATAAGCATTTAAGGCAATGTATAACTAAAACAAAATCCTTTTAAACTATAACTTCAACATAGTATGGAAAAAGTAAAATAAAATAATTCCATTTACTTATTCACATGTATATTCTTCTAATAGAATAATCACATGCAATATCAATAACTACTTTCATAGTGATGGAATGCATAATACCAGACTATCATAACCACATAGCCAAGGCCTTGTGCCAAGACTACAAATATGATTTTGCCAAGGCCTTTTGCCAAAACACTAGTTTGTCTCATGAGACCTACTGATACATCGAGGAGCTATAGCGGGTGCCGCACGTCACTTACTAAGTCCAATTCATTCCGATATGAAAAGTTTTAAACATAACATAAACATTCTTATTAAAACTAGCATAGGAAATGTCAATACTTTATCCATAAACCATGAATGGTATAAAAATAACACATCCACAGTCAAACATATCACAAAACCTTCAATACATTATGGAAGTTTTGTATCATAATAAATCAACTTCATATAATCATAAAATCCATCAAAGAATTTTGACATAGATGAAATCAAAACTATTTGAGAGAAATATCTCCTTTTTTGAAATCATTTAAAAGTCACACATTTATAAAGGAAGTAATTAAAAAGAGATTTTTCATTCAAAGTGTCCCATAGCACTTTGAAACTTTTGAAAGGAATTAAAATTTTAAAAGCATTCATGTCCATATAAATAAATTCATAGAAAATCATTTTGAAGACAGGGACATTAATTAAAAAGATTTAGAAAGATAAATCATTAAAACATTTAAAATTCTGATTTTGATAAAGAGTACCTTTCTAAAATTCGTAAAATATTCATTTTGAAATCATTTAAAAGTCACATAATTATAAAATAGAACATTTACTTTGAAAATATCCATGTAATCTTGTAAGGGAAGCTTTGAAAATTTTATAACGGCGGTAAATAGCCGCACCCGCCGTATAAGTTAATAAAAACAATCTTACCTTAATTTTGTCGAAAAGGTTAAAAAGCACCTTGTTTGGAAAATGACAGAATGATTCCTTTATAAACCTCTTATAAAAAGTCAAACAAGGTAATAAATGACTTTAACCCAGATCTTAGTAAATAGTAAAAATGTTTTTAAAATCATTTTTATGAAACATGGATGTGGATGATTAAGAGATACCAGTAGATTATTACGTATAAACAACCTCGCATAATGAAGAGATTGCGAAATAAAGCCTTACCTTGCACTTTTCCTTGGTTGGGGTAGGTTAAAAACCTGTATAATGGTGAAATAATTGTTGTTAAATTGTTCAATAATCATATACATTAATATGATATCATACATGATCTTTTAACATTGCATTGTTAACAATATCTTAGAATTATCGTCGTTTTGGGTGTTTACTTACTCGTTTTCATTTATATGTTTTGATACGTAAGCCATGTTTGTAATGGATAGGTTGTATATTATTCATATCCATAATGATATAAATTCCTTAAACATCATTTTTAATTCATCAAATGATAATAATACTTGAATGGATATGATGGAGAATGAATCTCATCGCGTTCGTGGAGACGGTAGTCCGTATGTACGCACGAGCGACAATATCATATTTTTGATATTAAAATAATATATAATTGGATGTTATATCATATATACAGAATCCTTATCATGTTATATTTATTATTTACATGAGTTAAACATCATTATTATACCCATCCAAATAATAATTTATTGAATAATAATTACACCACGACGTGGAGACGGTAAGCCGTACGTACGCACGTATGGTGACATGTTATTCAAAGGATGGATAGAATATTGAATATGGTTGTACCATATTTATAATAAAATTACAGTATATATATTATAATGGAGTTATTACTTGAGACTGGTAACAACAAAAAAAGAAGAAGTGGAAGAAGAAAGGAACTTGAAAAAGGGTGGTGAAATCATTACCTCTTCTTCGGGTTCTTCCGTTTTATTTGATCAAAAGGTCTCCTTAGGTTGGCTTTCTGGTCAAACTAAGATCTATAGGAGGTAGTGAGGGATGTTGGGAGAGTATTTGGGCAGAGTTTGGCCGATCCTAAGGGCTTTTAAGGTGTGAAGAAATGAGAAGGAGGAGTGCCCTTTTATAAGAGGGGTGAGGGGCACCTTTGGAAAAGATAGAAATATTAATTTATAATAAATTCATATTCGGTTTCTAATGGATCCAAAGTTGATTATTCAAAGGTTAAGGTGGGGATAGGTCGAAAACCACTCAACCAATAGAATTTAGACAGGTTTGGGTACTTCTAGTAACATTATCTTTAAGTATTAACTCTAAGTTAATTAGTTTCACTTTTACAACGTCTCTTTGTATTTTTATATTATATGGTTAATAAACTTAATATATACATCCAATAGACCCCCAAGTGGTCCTTTAATGATAAAAATAACATGATATAAGTCTCTTTTCCGAAACTTAGATTTTTAGGAATTTAATATCAATTAATAATATAATATTTGTTTTAAAAACTCTTTTATGTTAATTTTGAAACTATTCAATATTTGATTTTTTTTAAACTCATAACAGAATGATTACTTCGAAAAATTAAAATAAATCAATTAAAACATGTCATATAAACCTATGAAATTTGTTTAGTTCATAAAAAGTCTCAAATTATATTTATTTGGGTATTTATAATATCAATTATTCTAATTGTTCAATTATTAGGTAATTAATGCATCATCATTGTGTCATATATAAATTAATTTATTTAATGTATAAAAATATTAAATAAATTATAATTATGTAGGAAATAGTTGTATCTTTCTAATGAATATTTATATTTGAAAATCCAACATAAATAACCCTATGTATAAATTGTTGTGCTAAAATATATATGCTTGTGTCATTTTTGAATTCATTTTAACTTAATTAAAATAAAGTGTCCCTATCCCCTACAAGTAGCTCCATGGGGTCCCAAAATCAACCCAAAGATGCCCATGGTCGGACATGTATCAACCAATAATGTTAGGACACGTTTTTGGGTAATTTTGTATTATTATAATATTATTTTTTAACCCTTATTTACGGGATTTTCCATTTAACCGTGGTAAATAAAATATTTACCGCAGTAATTATTCCAAATGTATACAAATAAAAGTTACCTATTTACATAATTTGAACATCCTGATTCGAAATATGGAATCCATTTTTCAAAATTCAATACACAGAAGTGGCAGAAATTAATTTAAAATTAATTCCCGTTGTTAAAACAAAAAGCGTGTTTTTAAGAGATAATAACTATTAAAAGATTGACACTTGTTTATGTTCAGTTTAATTGTAAAATTATATACAATGACCAAAATTATATTAGATGGTAAAAATATATTCTAAATATACTTTAAAACCATTCAAATTCATAATTTATCAATATATATTATTTCGATTAAAAAAGTTTTTTTAATTAAAATTTAGTAATTTTCTCTATTCATCAAAATATAAGTGTTATCCGAAAAGTTCCAAAATTTCACCCTAGGCTAAATTCGATATTCCAAATCCAAAAATAAAGTCTATTTTGAAATATAAAATATGTATAATTTCAAAAAAAAGGTATTACTATTCATAACAGCTAGTTTGATTGGTTGTAGTGGGTTAGAACTCGGTGTTGCTTACAACACACGCTATCACATTATTCAAAGAGAAGCGTACCGTAGAAGCTTGGGCTGTTACATTTTAAATTTTTGATGTACCCATTTAGTCAAAAAGTTTAAAACATTGTATTTAAATATGTTTCACTATTAAAAGTTGGTAAAAGTGCAATACTGAAAATGAATTTGTTCTTACATTATGTCGAAGAAACTGATAATATGGATTCTAAAATTATAAGGATATATAAAGTTTAAAATTTAGTTACTACTATTCATAACCTCTATTGAATGGGTTGTTTGGTAAGTCATGGTGCGCTTGAACCCGGTGTTGCGTTTAGTGCCAGTTATTGAATTCTTTTGAAGAAATAACACACTATAAAATCTTGAGGTGTTACATTCTCCCCTCCTTCAATAAATTGCGTCCTCACAATTTGAAATTGTTCTTCAAAAATAAAAGGTTGAAAACCGAAAATATATTTGTGGGAAAACCCACATCGTAAATTTGGTTACTAAAATTTATTATTAATATGAGGAAAAGAGAAATGAAAGCGTCACCACCAAATTATGATCTCGATTAGGAGAACATTAGTGGCAATTAGAGACATATAATTGGAGGAAAACGTAAATATTTATAGGTAGTGATTGAGGTCATCAATAACAAACAAGTGTAAAATTGAGGTCCTTAAATTCATCAATCTATGATGTTTTGAAATACCATCGGTTCAACAAAACATAGGGTATTAGGATAAAAAAATTTTGACGTTTCAAAATATCTTAGTTTAAATGCCACATCGAAAAATGAATTAATGAGGCCTATATTTAAAATAAAGAGTTGAAAGTATGAAGATTACCGAAAATAACACATACTAGGGTTCCATGTAGGAAAATATGGATATGGAAGAAAAATCTAACCATCAATTATCTGATGGAGAGTGGTAGAGAACATGGCTATGAAAAGGCCAACAATCCCAAAGCCATAAATTAGTGATGATTTAAGGTTCCATCTCAGACAATTTTTGTTTTCAAAGTTCCTTTTCTTAATGTAGCAGAATTTATTCATGAGATTGGATAATATCATAAGGATATATACTTACTTTATAATTACTATTTTATACATTAATAAATTTCTACCACAAACTCATCTTTCACTGTAAAAGATAATAGAACGAAAAAAAATTATATTTATACAATTCGTACAGGGTTCCAAAATAAATGAATTTATAATTAATCTACCAGATCATTTAAAAAAAACTACATTATTTAATCCAGTACGTCTTGTGGGCCAGTGGTAGGTGATACACCCTTGTCGCCCTTCAGTTGTGGGTTCATGTCTCGCGGCCTTTCCGGTCGCGACGGGTTGGTGCCCGACCTCCGGGTTGTACTTTTATGGCAATCCAAAATTATTTTCAAACTATAATTTATCCAAAATAATTCTGTCCAAACGCCCAGTGCAACATTTTTAAGGAAGGTAAACATAATGTAGATCCTTTTTACCCCGTAATAGCATATTAATACCTTCATCATGTATTCTTTTAAAACACTAAAACATACTGAATTACCATAATCCTTATTGATTATATTCATGCTCCCTTATTCCAAATAGAAACCTGGATATACTTCATCAATCCAAAAAAAATTAAACCCAAAAAATGATGGAATATACAAATCATTAATCATCTTCAAGGTAGTCACGAATATCCAATAGAATTTATCCAAATAAATCATTTATTATTCTAAAATCACTACCACGGTATCAGAACTATATTATGGTTTATCCTTCTCTCAACCATATATTTTCCAAAAATTTAGCATGATATTGAGTCACTTTTCATTGTTCCACACTATCTTAAGTCCTTAATGAAATAGTACTTCAGTACAATCCTTATATACTCCATAATTATTATAACAAGTACATTGTTGATACAACACTCAAATGACATAATACAAATAAGAACTCTAATCATTCCTATTCATCTGTGGTAGTATCATAACTTGATTATTATCCAATAGCATCATTTGCGGCATAGTCTGATGACTGGGACATAGGTTCGCGTAGTGTCCAAACTCCTTGGAAATGAATCATTGTACATTTGAAACCATTTTCTTACCCTTGTAGTCACGTACTTTATTCCCTTTTCCTCCACACTTATAACAAACTCTCATTCCTTTCAGGCAAGTTTCAGAGTGTTTCTTTCCACAGTTATCACATATGGAAAAATTCTTCTTTTCCCTCTTCCCTTTATCCATCATTCTCTCTTCCATCCTTTTCTTCTCTTACATCCCTTCAATGCCATAGGTCTTAGTAAACTCTTTACTTATCTTATCAACACATGATATTATTTATTCATATGATGATAATACAAGCGAGACTATTTCTCTTATAAATTATGGCTTAAGACCATGAAATATATGATCCTTCTTTCTCTTTGTATCATGTGCATTGCTAGAGTTCTCATTCTTTCTACTGGGTGCCATTTCTAAACAATTACATACATTAGATTTGTTTATGAATAAAAATAACTAATCCCAAACTTGTAAAACACATAAAATTAATTAAATAGTTTATAGATATAATCCATAATCATAAAAATGTATCCTTTGAGGAAGTATATACTCATAAACCCTTCATAATGGTTTATAAAGAAAATGAGAATTATCCTAAGCATATGCCCCGGGAGTGTCGTAACCAAGAGTGCAGCAAGGGCCGTTGTCGTGCACTAGTTCCTGTTCGAGTCTAGCTCAAAGCGGTGTTTTCGAGTGTTACCCCTAGGTACATCTGTGCTAGAGCCGCCCCTACCTGCTCGTATCCAGACATGGATCTATTTCTCGGAAAACTCACAAAATCTCTACAATACCAAAATTCTAGGATGTTCTTCTATACTAATCTTCAAAGTTCATCTTAGGTCTACGTGCTCTAATAAGAGTTTATCTAAATATAGCTTCCAGGGTTTGTACTAAACTTCCTCTAATACCAACTGTAACGCCCCGAACCCAGTTACCTAGAGTCGGTGCATTATTACATAACATTGGCATGATCACAAGAAAGATCAAATCTCGAAAGAACGATTGGTTTAGTAGCCTTGGAAGCAGTAGATATATTCATAAGTTTTACATTACATCATAAAGTGAAAAACTACTACAACAACATAATGTCTCCATAGTCCACACTATTATCCCCTCATAATATCCATGCAGGTCATTCATATCTTATTTCTTCACATCCTGGGAAAAATAAAACATAGAAAAGGGGTGAGCTCAAATGTCTACTAAGGATAACAATATAGCGGAAACTTTCCAAAATAAGCATAAACATTTAGGCAATGTATAACCAAAACAAAAGCCTTTTAAACTTGAAGTTCAACATAGTATGGAAAAAGTAAAATGAAATAATGCCATTTACTTATTCATATAGATATTCTTCTAATCGAATAATCAAATGAAATATCAATAACCACTTTCATAGTGATGGAATGCATAATGGCAGACTATCATAACCACATAGTCAAGGCCTCGTGCCAAGACTAAAAATAAGATTTTTCCAAGGCCTTGTGCCAAGACACTAGTTTGTCTCATTAGACCTACTGATGCATCGGGGAGCTATAGCAGGCTCCACTCGTCAATTACTAAGTCCAATGCATTCCCATATGAGAAGGTTTAAACACAACATAAACATTCGTATTAAAACTAGCATATGAAATGTCAATACTTTCTCCATGAACCATGAATGGGATAAAAATAACACATCCACAGTCAAACATATCACAAAACCTTCAATACATTATGGAAGTTTTGTATCATAATAAATAAACATCATATAATCGTAAAATCAAAGGATGTTGACATAGATGAAATCAAAACTATTTGAGAGAAATATATCTTTTTTAAAATCATTTAAAAGGCACACATTTATAAAGGAAGTAATTAAAAAGAGATTTTTGAATCAAAGCGTCCCATACCAATTTGAAACTTTTGAAAGGAATTAAAATTTTCAAAACATTCATGTCCAAATAAATTAATCTTTAAAACAACATTTTGCAGACATGGACATTAATTAAAAAGATTTAGAAAGATAAATCTTTAAAACATTTAAAATTCTGATTTTGATAAAGTGTACCTTTCCGAAATTCTTAAAATATTCATTTTGAAATCATTTAAAAGTCACATAATTATAAAATAGAACATTTACTTTGAAAATATCCTTGTAATAATGTAAGGGAAGCTTTGAAAATTTTATAATGGCAGTAAATATCCGCACCCGTCGTATAAGTTAAAAAAACATTCTTACCTTAATTTTGTCGAAAAGGTTAAAAATCACCTTGTTTGGAAAACGACAGAAAGATTAATTTATAAACCTCTTATAAAAAGTAAAACAAGGGTATAAATGAATTTAACCCATATCTTAGTAAATAGTAAAAATGTTTTGAAATTCATTTTTAAGAAACATTGATGTGGATGATAAATATATCCTAGTAGATTATTACGTATAAACAACCTTGGATAATGAAGAGATTGCAAAATAAACCCTTACCTTCAACTTTTCCTTGGTTGGGGTAGGTTAACCTCCTGTATAATGGTGAAATAATTGTTATCAAATTATTCAATAATCATATACATTAATATGATATCATATATGATCTTTTAACATTGCTTTGTTAATAATATCATAGAATTATCGTCATTTCGGGTGTTTATTTACTCGTTTTCTTTTATATGTTTTGTTACGTAATCCATGTTTGTAATGGATAAGTTTTATATTATTCATATCCAGAATGATATCAAGTCCTTAAACATTATTTTTAAATCATCAAATTATAATTATACTTGAATGGATACGATGGAGAATGAATCTCATCGCGTTCGTGGAGACGGTAGTCCGTACGTACGCACGAGCGACAATATCATTCTTTTGATATTAAAATAATATATAATTGGATGGTATATCATATATACAGAATCCTTATCATGTTATATTTATTATTTACATGAGTTACACATCATTATTATACCCATCCAAATAATAATTTATTGAATAACAATTACACCACGATGTGGAGACGGTAAGACGTACGTACGCACGTATGGTGCCATGTTATTCAAAGGATGGATAGAATCGTGAATATGGTTGTACCATATTTATAATAAAATAACAGTATATATATGATACTGGAGTTATTATTTTATAATGGTAACAACAAAAGAAGGAGAAGTGGAAGAAGAAAGGAATTTGAAAAAGGGTGGTGAAATCATTACCTCTTCTTCGGGTTCTTCCTTTTTATTTGATCAAAAGGGATCCTTAGGTTGGATTTCTGGTCAAACTAAGGCCTCTAGGTTGTAGTTAGGGAAGTTGGGAGAGTATTTGGGCAGAGTTTGGCCGACCCCAAAGGCTTTGAAGATGTACAGAAATGAGAAGGAGGAGTGCCCTTTTATAAGAGGGGTGAGGGGCACCTTTGGAAAAGCTAGAAATATTAATTTATAATAAATTCATATTCAGTTTCTAATGGCTCCAAAGTTGAGTATTAAAAGGTTATGGTGGTGATAGGTCAAAAACCACTCAACTAATAGAATTTAGATAGGATTGGGTACTTCTATTAACCTTATCTTTAAGTATTAACTCTAAGTTAATTAGTTTCACTTTTACAATGTCTCTTTGTATTTTTATATTATATGGTTAATAAACATAATATATACATCCAAGAGACCCCCATGTGGTCCATTAATGATAAAAATATCATGATATAAGTCTCTTGGCCGAACCTTAGATTTTTAGAAATTTAATATCAATTAATAATATAATATTTGTTTTAAAAACTCTTTTTTGTCAATTATGACACTATTCAATAGTTGATTTTTGTGAAACTCATAACAGAATTATTACATCAAAAAAAGTTAATTAAATAAATCCTAACACGTCATATAAATTTATAAAAGTATTTTAGTTGATAAAAAGTCTCAAATTATATTTATTTTGGTATTTATAATATCAATTATTATAAATTTTCATTAATTAGGTAATTAATGCATCATCATTGTGTCATATATAAATTAAATTATATAATGTCTAAAAATTATAGATAAATTATCATTATTTAGTAAATATTTTTATCTTTGTAATTAATATTTATAGTCGAAAATTCAACATATATAACCCTATGTATAAATTGTTTTTTAAAAGATATATGCTTGTGTCATTTTTGTATTCATTTTAACTTAATTAAAATAAAGTGTCCCTATCACCTACAAGTGGCTCCATGGGGTCCCAAAATCGACCCAAAGATGACCATGGTCGGACATGTATCACACAATAAGGATAGGACACGTTTTAGGGTAATTTGGTGTTATTATAATATTATTGTTTAACCCTTATTTACCGGATTTACCCTTTAACCATGGTAAATAAAATATTTACCGCAGTAATTATTCAAAATATCTAAAAATAAAAGTTGCCTATTTACACAATTTGAACATCCTGATTCCAAATATGGAATCCATTTTTCCAAATTAAAAACACAGAAGTGTCAGAAATTAATTTAAAATTAATTCCCGTTGTTAAAACAAAAAGCGTGTTTTTAAGAGATAATAACTATCAAATGATTGACACTTGTTTATGTTCGGTTTAATTGTAAAATTATGTAAAATGACCAAAATTATATTAAATGGTAAAAATATATTCTAAATATACTTTAAAACCATTCAAATTCATAATTTATCAATATAAATTATTTCGATTAAAAAAGTTGTTTTTAATTAAAATTTAGTAATATTCACTATTCATCAAAATATAGGTGTTATCCGAAAAGTTACAAAATTTCACCCTAGGATGAATTCGATATTCCAAATCCAAAAATGAAGACTATTTTGAAATATAAAATATGTATAATTTCAAAAAGTAGGTATTACTATTCATAACGGCTAGTTTGATTGGTTGTGGTGTGTTAGAACTCAGTGTTGCATACAACACACACTATCACATTATTCAAAGAGAAGTGTACCGTAGAAGCTTGGGGTGTTACATTTTAAATTTTTGATGTCCCCATTTAGTCAAAAAGTTTAAAACATTGTATTTAAAAAGTGTTCACTATTAAAAGTTGGTAAAAGTGCAATAGTGAAAATGAATTTGTTCTTACATTATGTCTAAGAAACTGATAATATGGATTATAAAATTATAAGGATTATATAAAGATTAAAATTTAGTTAATACTATTCATAACCTCTTTTGAAGGGCTTGTTTGGTAAGTCATGGTGCGCTTGAACCTGATGTTGCGTGTAGTTCCTTTTATTGAATTATTTTAAAGAAATAACACACTATGAAATCTTGGGGTGTTACA
This sequence comes from Viscum album, assembly GCA_963277665.1. NCBI lineage: Eukaryota > Viridiplantae > Streptophyta > Magnoliopsida > Santalales > Viscaceae > Viscum > Viscum album. Next base: position 72,176,961 of record OY728166.1, on the reverse strand, counting down.
TGATCTCAATGTGTGACCCCTATTTTACCCATTTTAAACATACTAGTGTGAGAACAATATTCCACATTTACTATTCATAATGAAAATAATTAAAGGAAACTATTTACCAAATTTTCCCACCTAAATTAAAAAATTTAAAATATTTTTCAAAATTAAATTACATTATATAGTATAAATAAATTTCTTAATAAGAGTGTAAAATGTGTCAAGAACCATTTTTAGAAAGATATATGTTAAGAATAAAACTAGATTTTTTCTAATCCTACGCGTAGAAAAAACTTTAGATGAATATTAAAAAATTTAATTGAAAACATGATATAAAATTATTGTTAAGATAATTAAAAATGTTTGATTGATTTAATTTATTAATATTAAAACACTTTTCACACATAAAAAGTAATTTTCCCAAAAAAATCTATTAATTTTAAATGTTCTATATTTTAATTGGTAGTCTATTAATAACTTATAAATTCATTTTGTTTAATTGTAAACAATAAATTTTTATATATTTTTTTATTTCTATTCATAACATCCAATCATGTGCCAATGTTATTAATCTCATATTAAATAAAAATATTTAAATTGTATATTAATGTCTGTTTAATCTCAATGTTGTGTGTAAGGAAAGATATCAACGATATAAAATTTATTTCTAGAGAAAAAAAATCATAAAAGAGTAGGATGCTACATTTTCTCATCCTTAAAATGAATTTTACATAAAAATTACACCACTCCAATAAAATATAGGGATATATTTGTTTTGTCACATACATGGGTTCATAAGTATGTTCTTTGAATTCCTTATTCCTGTAAAGAACTTCTACTAGGTGAGTAGTCATATTCCACAGAACTATACCCCACTGATCCATGATTTATTTCTATTTTTCTTCACAAGGCACATCATTCTCAAGTATTATGACCTCTATGTCTAATAAATGTGAATTATCATGTATGTAATTTATCCGTAGATATACCCAGAAGAAATTGTGAACATGAGAGAGGGTCAGTTTACGCACCATGTGATTAGATACCATCCATAATTAATCAATAATATCAAAGGGTCTAGTATATAAAGGGACTGCCATTATTTTCTTCCTAAATATCACAACATTATCCCATTTATAAATTCTCTGAAATGACTTATTACCATCTTTTACCTCAATATCTCACCGATGATTGTTTGTACAATGTTTATATCAAATATTATATTTCATTATATGTTTCTATAATGATCTGAATTAATAATCTATTTCATTATCTTAATTACCTATAAATTACATTATTTATCCAAATTATTCCAAACATGGTGTAGATATATACTTCTTTACATAGAGGTGTTCATAAGGATCCATCTGAATTCTTGACTAAAATACTTTATTGCACAAAATATTTTCTAGGGGATGGTTTTCATCCTAGTCACCATTAACATCCATCGAAATAATATAACCATAAACTATAGGGTTTGATTGGTTCTCTTATATTGAGAATTATTCCGAGGATGAAAAGCTGTACTAAAACTCAACCATCATTAAATCAAATATAGACTTTATTAAGCAATAGAAAATGACATTAATAGTGCTAGAAAATCCTTATTAACTGGGGAGAAGATAGTTGGTCCTTTTTATCAGCACTCAAAAAAGTACTGATGAAGGAACTTTTTATCAACATAAAAAGAAGCGTTGATAAATGGTTTATTTTATTTGTACTAAAAAGATGTGCTGATAAAATTTATAAAAAATTTACAAAACAAATTTCACCAATTCTAGGAATGGCTTCAATAGTGCTTGAAGCGCCAAATAAATATTTCCCCACCTCCCACCGTAGCCCACACACCCTATAAACTCCCTGGCATTTACAAATTCTCCCCTTTAATAGTGCTAGGAATTATTCCCCACCCGTGTGCACGACCTATTTCCCATAGGATTCGAACTCATGACCTTTTTCCAACACAACTAAGCCTTTACCACTCCACCACATTGCTTTGTTGTTCATTTATTAATATATCTATTTTTATATATATATTTAGTTATATTTACTCATATATTAATATATATATATATATATATATATATATTTTATGACAATATATATATATACAGTTATATTAATATATATATATATATAGTTATTTTAATATATATATATATATATTAATATATATATATATATATATATATTATTAATATATATATATATATATTATTAATATATATATATATATATCAGTATATTAATATATATATAGTTATATTTATGTATTCAAATATTTCTTTATATTAGTATATATTTATAAGATCATTTATAAATACATTTAAAAAATATGCTTTTTGTGTGTGTTTATAAATAAGTAAATACATATGTACAACCTAGACAAACACACATATATATTATATGCATATTGGTAGGTATATATATATATACATATATTATATATTAAAATCTATATATATATATTTAGAATATATAGATAATATATATCAGTTTTTTAACACAGATGCACAAAAATATATATAGGCACCCACACGCAGATCATATTTGTATGAAAATAAATATATATTTTTATTTAAAATAAAATTGATATTAGTTTTTTATTTATATTTTCCATATATATTGAGAATTATACGTCATATTTTAATATGTTTATATAATTGATCCAAAGTAACATTACATTGTGAAAAATAGTAAAATATCAAAGAAATAATATCAATTAAAATGCAACCCCTCAGAATAATTTTTTTCCCCAATGAAAAAGGTCAAATGACCCCCTTATACGAGGATGAAATTCCATCGAATGACTTTGAAATTGGGTATCCACACTAAAAACTCAGTTATGGAGGCCTTCTAGGCTATTTTTTGACATGAAAAATGTGAACAATGGTTCCCTTCAGTAACTAGTGAGTAGATCTCATCAAAGGATTCAATTTGATATGCTCTAGACCTCAAACTAACACCCGGATCAGAAGTTATGGTCGTTTGATGTTTGAGTTACGTTTTCAACTTATTTTAGATCTTTTATTAATATTAGGTGTTTATTTGTATTCAAATTGCTATTAAATGATTCTTAGTGAATGATAAATAAAAAAATTTAATTTATAATTTTTTTAAGACATTTTATAATCCAATTTCCCTATATATATTATATATTAAGTGTAAATGTTTATTTATAGTTTTTTAAAATATATTTAAAGTATATATATTATATTTATATCAATATAAATATAAATATATATTTATATTTCAATATATTAATTTTTATGAAGGTTATTTTAAAATATAACCTTTATCAGTTCTAGGGAAAAATTACTAATTAAGCTCCTCCTTTATCAGCGTTACTAAAAAATTCCCTAATAATTGAAAATTTTAAAAGCATTTTTCAGAACTACTAAAAGTAACCTTTATCATCGCTTTTTAGTGCTGATTAAGGCACCCCTTTATCAGTTCTTTTAAAGGGTGGCACAACAGAAACCTAGATTTGTGGTAGTGAAATATATAGATTCTATGGAATACTTTACCAAAAATAAGAGGTTGTCCTTGGATCCTAACATGATTCAATTGAATACGGTAGTCAATGAAACCTTTCCACTTACATCATATATATCCTGGTAATTTTATCCAATGATAAATCTTCTATAATTGAAATTCTATTTTCTTAAATCATATTAATATCGACTATAACCAAAATAGAATTACGGCCTTTGGATTATTTTGTGGAGTCCAATACAAAACCCCAAAGTTATGTTTTCCAATTTCAATACTTGTATGGGTAATGGTTATAACATGAACATTTAATTCCATCAACCAACATCATCTTATTGACATACCAACTATAGATGTACAAATATTTTAAAATATCTCTTCATGAAATCCCACCCAAAATACACTTTTAGATCTCTATACATCTATATAATTAAATGATGAATAGAGACTGATGAACTATGATCCTTATCCAACAACTCCTTATACAAATGAAGTATGGCAGTAACACATATACGATAACCATAATTCCATACACATATTATTCCACCATAATAATGTTGATCTCAGAAACATTCTTGACATTCTTTTGTAGTTCCTCATCATCCTTTTCAACCTCATTAATAATTAAATTGGTCTATGGTTTAACACCCATTTGAGATAGGTAATATTTCTCCATTACTTCATTATTTCAATATCGATACTTTTTAAATCTAGAAATATTGGATATTCTGTTACCCATATCATAGATAATCTAGAATGATCTATTTGACTAAGATAATCAACCACAATGTTCATTTTCACATGGTGAAAATTTATTGAGTGGTGATAATCATTAATCTACTACAAAACTCTACTGTAGTGAATTTTATGCTCTTTCTAAATTAATATATACTTTAAATGTTTTTATTAGAATATATACCAAAATTTTCTTTATAAAGATATTTACATTATATATTTAATGTAAAAATTACCACTTCTTACTCCAAATCTTGAGTTTTATAATTTGGCACATGAACATTCAATTATTTCATAAAATAAAGTATAACCTTATATTTTTTATGAACAAATATCTTTTTCCCTTCGTTTATGAATAAGTATATATTAAAAACCCTTTTACACTATTGGGTTTTTTAACGATTGGTTCACATAACAACCTTCTCTTTAGTTTCTTAAAATTATCATATAATTAATCCATCCTAAGGAAGTCAAATCTCTTTAGAGATACCATGGTATGTGGATTTCAATGTTAGGAGAAAATATCCACATAAAACTAATAATATCCATCCAAAAGAAGAAAACTATGGATTTTAGTTACTGTGGTTGGTTTGGGAAAACATTGAGTAACCACCATCTTTTATGTATCCAAAAATATATCACCACTTGAGATTATATGACCCAAACAATAAATATTTTTTATCTGAAATTAATACATGATAAATCATTCATATAACCTCTCATTCCAATGGGTCATTACTAAAATTCTCATGTTATATTCATATACTTCCTTTATAAATGATTATATAAGAATATCATCAACAAAGACAACCAGAAACACATCAAGGTAATATCTAAAGACTTTATTCGTTGAATCTATGTAGATAAGAGTGAAATTAGTTTGACCAAATGGGAATAATACAAATTCACAATTTCCATACCTAATATGAAATGTTTTCTTGGGTATAACATTCTTCCCAACCCTTGATTGGTGATATCTATAATGAATAACAATCATATAAATGTATTTTTCACCATGATGTTCATTAAAATATTCATCAATATGGGGAGGCGGGTAGCTATAGATTATTTTGAACATTCTCAGTTCTGGAGAATAAATATAGTGTATCATTGATCCATATTTTTTTATGAAATTTAATAGGATTACCCTAAGTGGACACAGTAGTCTAAATGAATCCATTAAAAAGATTCTCTTAGACTCGACTCTTCAATTCATGCAAATAAATAGGGGACACGATATATATTTTCTGTGAAGTAGGTGTAGAAACTAGTATGAGTTATATTAAAATCCAACTTCCTGATTCCTATAAATACTTTAAAACTCTTTTGTAGATACATAAAAAATACCCCTAAATTAGGAATATCATTGATGACGATTTTTTCCCTAACCATTTCAGAAAAAGACCATGTATAAAGACGATTAAACACCTATATAATGGATTTAATTTCCATTATATATTCATGTTTACCATCATACAGGTAGAATATCATAGTTTTGTTTGGAATATTAAATATGAATACCCTTTCTTAGTAAATTTTATGTACTTTATGTATAGATATCCATTGAATTACTCATATATCATCAAATTAAACTAGATAGAGAAAACCAATATTTGAAAGAAGAACATTCCCATAATGATTAATATGAGAATAAAAATAGACTTGAGATGAGATCAACAAACCATTATTAGTCTTTATTACTAATTAAACATATAATCACAGGGGTTTTATTATGATACTCTTATAAAAAGTTTAATATATAAGATAGTAGCTATATCTAGATTCAAAATAGTAAATTAGTAGTTCTAGAGTTTTTGGTATGTTTTACTTTAACCAAATTATTAGTATATTTGTCATTAGAAATAGTGATCACATGAGATTTCATTTTATATTTATCCTTAAAAGTCTTCTATAATCAATCATCTTCATTAACCATCATATTTGAGAATAATTTATCATAATTCATGTAATCCTTGCATTAGAAACAATCGAGTGTTGGTGGTTTATTTTGTTGTTCTTTTTATCCACATTTTACTCACTTCCACTTCCCACTATGTTGTTATTTTATTTCCTGATGACCATCCATTATACACATAAATTATTTATCAGTTTCACTAATACAATTTCAACCATGATTCCTTCCACACAATGATTATAAACGAAATCTTATCTTCTTCACTCTACAATTTTATCCATTTCATTTAAACTCCATGTTTCTTTTCTCATCAAAAATATATTATTGATGGGAATATTTAATCTCTATTTCCATGTAGTTAGAACATACAAATATTACATTATATTTATTTAAGTCTACTACAGTTGAAACACTTTAGAGACTTGGTTTTAAGGTTCTAAAAAATTAATCAACATCAATTTCTTGTTCGATGATAATACAAAAAGCATACCATTCCTAAATTGTACAATTAATTTAATAGGTAAAAACATATTTACCATCATTTTATTTATCATACGTATTTTCTTCTCTACCTTAATAAAAATAATATGAGGAAATTATTTATTGAAAAATGAATATCTTACAATCATCTAATTCCTAGAGTCAATTTCTTGTCATTGCCTCATATTATTAATAAATGTACACAATTGATTTTATTTACCTTAATGACGATAATGATCCAAAATAATATTTTCATGATATAAACATTAGTGAATGGAAAATATAATTTCACTGGTACTGCTCAATTATTTAGTAATTGCTTTATTCATAGGCCCACTAAAATTATGTGGATGTTTCTTCATGAAGTACACAATAGAATGGTGTTACCTCCTTTGGTTGTTTGGATGATTTCCATGATTCCTTTTCTGAGAAAAGGTCATAAGCATGTAAATGAGATTTTAAATTCTATCTCCCTTAAGACTTGGTTTCTTATGAATAATATCATTTCAATATCCATAAAATTCTTCTACAACATGGTTCTTTTGGGTTAGTCCTTTGAATAAAACCAAAAATCATAGTGCGAGAAATAATAATCATAGTGGGAAACAACAAAGTCATGAAATATTATTTATCTGATGTCTATATGATATAACATTCTTTTAATTTTTTTAAAACATAAATTTAACCATGGATAATCATTATCTTTGTGTATTCAAGTCCTTTATATGTTTTCAACTAGAAAATTTTAATTAACCCTATATTTCACAAGGTATTTTAAAAAATATGTGTAATGTAAGGGTACACTCACTATATAATATAATTATGAGAGAGATATAATCTACCTACCCGTTATAGGGATTATTACCTCTAGAAAATTATGTTCGAAAACCCCATCTACTATTAATATCTTGATAGATATGCTTCTTTATGAAAACCACCCTCCACTTTCTACAACAAAAAATGTTTTTCTCTTATAATTTCAATTATTATAAGGGTTCTCACTAATGTTTCTGAATATAATTTTCCAATGGTAAATAAACAATTCCCTTATACCAAATGTAACATTCGATACATTTTATACATAAATAAGAAAAATTGTTAGATGGATATTAAATACCTAACATAACAATCATGATACTCACTTAGATAAATAACCAACTTGTTCATAAGAAAACTACATTATCTCTTGATTATTTTTTAAATAACGGGAACACTTCTTAGCCATATCATATATAAATATATTTTTTTATATCATCGGGAAAGTTAATATAAGAAAGAGTGATCCCAGTTCCCCAATAAGGTTAATAAAGGGACATATCAAAAATCACCTAAGAATAACCCGATCATAACTCTATGATAAAATGGTATAATAATTTTAAAAATAAACACAACATACAATTAATAATAAATTTGAATAATGGAGTAAAAAAAGTAGTTCATAAAAAAATCATAAATTATTTAATGAAAATGATTCATGAAATCATAACACTAGGAGAATACAGAAGATTGTTGAAGACACATTAGCATGGAAAATCATTTTCATAGAAGTTAAGGCTCACTACTAAGTCTATCATTGTGGATTGTGTTCACTCCCAATTACATTATATTATTCAAAGGATCACTCCCAAGACAATCCAAGGGGTCATAGTCCCTTATCGAACAAATTTCACTCCCCAATCTATTCATGATTATCTCATGGGATATTTATATGTACAAAATGAATAAGAGAGATATATAATTTCAGACCTTCCAATCACATATAAAAATTCCTACATTTTTATACAAAACATAATAATAAGTAATCATATTAAAAATATTTTAAGGAAAATAGGTTTTCTAATCATTTCATTGTAGCATCATAACATAACATGTGTAAATGAAATGAGTTTTATAAACATTTCATCATAACAACATTAACCTATATAAAAGAAAAAATTCATATAATCATCCTGAGATCAAAATCATATGAAATCCAAATAAATAAGGTCTATTGTATATTTGGATCATATCCCCATTAATTCTTAAGTACCATTATATGATTTCAACTTAGAAGAAAATTTCATTAAAAGATATCTAATATATACCTTGATGAAATACCTTGCTCATTTTTAATTCACTTCTATAAGATATAATAATTTCCAAAAAAGATAAATACATTATTTTACCCTAAAAAATATTATAGAAGCCTCAAATAATTGAGTGGTTGTAATGGTGGGAAATTATATTCACACTATGTCTCATAAAATAAAATATATTTTCAATTTTTTGGAAAAAAGTATAAATTACGTCATTCATATAAAAAAATCATTAAAAACTACTTATTAAAAAAGAAAAAAATTATAAAAATGAATTTAAAAATTTATTATTGGTAAGTAAAAAATCATGGAAAACATTACTTGAAAAAAAAACATTTAAGTAAAAAAATATTCAATCAAAGAAGAAAATAAAGTTGATTTCCCTTAAAAATATTATATCAGTCTATTGATCACATAGATGGAGGAAAATGAAAGTAAAACATGTAATTTCCAAAAATATCTATAGGATAATAAATACTGTTAACTTATTGATTGTTATATCCTCATATTTCATCAGAATAAACTTAATAATAACAAATCTAGATAAAAATGAGAATTTAACATAAAACTCTTAGCACATTGGTTTCTTTTGAATAAAATATATCATGAAAGAATAAATTAAAATGAAAAATGAAATTTAATTAATATAAAAAATTAATAACACAACATTTAACAGGTAATTAATTACACTTTTTTAAAAAATATATGGGGGTATAATATAACATATGTCTCAATCAAAACAATTTGGGACGATAAACCATTATACTGTGTTTGAATTTCATTGAAATTACATATACCTCCTTTATAAAAAATTTAAATTAATTATAAATCTAGAAAAGAGCTACATACATATTTATAATTACATATATGATACACTTATAAAATTTTGACACCCATTTACAAATAATTCTTTATTTAAATGGTCGTTATCTAGTGTTAATTAATTCATTTTTTCATGAGGATTAGATTTCGACAGTTCCAGTTACTATAAGATTACCTTGCATCCATAATCTAATGTTTTATTATCATGTTATATATATCATATATATTTAATATATATATATATTTCTCTGTGAATGTTATAGAAAAAATGTAATACAATCATTTAAAGATATAATTGGTCTTATGTACCTATAAACACATTTTTCATGTTTCAATGGTCGAAATTAAAGAAAGGAATTATTTAAACAACATTATATGATAATTTTAACATTGTTAATGTATCTTATGTATGAATTTAAACCATTATTTCAACCATCCATGTAAATATTAATTTAAAAACAAATCACATCACTTCGTGGAGATGGTAGTCCATATGTATTCACGAGCAACAATATCACATCATCGGATATAGAAAGAAGATGGATAATGTTTTATACATGTAAATAATATAAATTGATCATATTTAATATATTTAAGGTATTGTTTTATAATTTATACCTTGAAATTGGAATAGGTATAAGAAGAAATAATATTGAAAACAGTCAGTTATGAGCTGTAACTCTTCATAGAGAATATTTCATTGGATTAAACATTAATACAAGAAAGGATGGTCTTTTTGGAATGTATAGAGGCACTTGGTTATAAAAAAAGAATATAGTACATTATTATGGTAGATCGTGGCCAATATATAAGGTTAACATGGTTTTAAGAATATATAAGAAGAGGTTACCTTTAATAATTGAGGGAAGGGGAACTCATAGATTTACATAATTCATTAAATTGATATAAATATTTTTTCACAAAAAATGGATCCAATTTAATATAATTCCAATACTAGATTACAATTATATAAAATTACATATTAAAATAAAATATTAAAATGTTTTTGTTATGTTTTCACCAATATATTTTTGTTTTACACTCCATTATACCTGTTGGAAATTGTTGTGATATCAATGTTTTATACAATATATTCATAATGAATATCACCATAAAAGGATAAGAGACCCATAAAATGAATCATTTTGACATGTTTAACATATTAAAATTAATGTTCCCCAATATAGGATTTTTTTGAACATCATACCAAATAATAGAATTTATTTTGTTATGAAATATCATTCATGTAATTTTTAGAACAATTCATTTACATTAAATTTGAAAAAATGAAATAAATAGAAATTGAATATAATCCTTTTAGATACCTCTAATATGTTTTATTTTTCTAAAAAATTAATTGATATAAAAAATCTTTCCAAATTATATTACATTTAATATTTGTAAAATAATTAATTTTAATTCTTTTACTAATTGAACAAATATGGTGTTAGTGATTCGTAATAATTTAACTTAAAAATTAAATGAATTAATTATAAATGAAATGACTTGGTTTTTGACCTAAAAGAATTCAGAATATTTCAGAGTACATTTCTGGAGCTGAGCACTAAGTTAGTGCGGGAAGCCAGTACCTAGAGAGCTTTGACATGGTGATATTCAAAAATATTAAATATATTTAGTCATGTGCATGCATATTTTCTTGAAATGTAAATAAATAATGTTCAGAGTCTCATATCAAATTTCTAAGAGCATGGTTTGGTCCAGAATGTCGTGATTTCCTTAAGGGTGGCATAAAATTGTCTATGCTAGGAGGATTGGTAATAGGAAATTTGGAGGGTTTTTGTGTGTTAAAATAATTAATTAAATGATAACATAATTAATTAAAATCACACTATCCTAAATACCCTCACCACTCCCCACATTTTTGATGAATGAAACAAAAGGAGGAGAAACTCCTCCTCTCATCTTCTTTCCTTTGGAGAAGAACAAAAAAGAATCCCTTTGGACAATGAAAGGTACTGTCATTCTCTATTTCTCACACAGAGCATCATCAAGTTAGTCATTCGAATTATCTAGGCTTCATTAATCATCCAAATCTTTAGTGGTTCACCATTGAGGATGGCATATTTGGCTTTTGGTCTTGATCCCATTATTTATGCATTGAATCATTGTTCTAGAGCCCAGAAACAAATGTTAGTGATCTTTTATATGTAAATATCCATATTTTGGGGTTAAAATGGGATAATAGGATGTTTGTAGAGGTTATTACCAACTAGAATAACTTTATACATGTCGTTCAGTTCAGTGAAAAAATCCATGTAGCTCCTACTATTCATTGAATTTGAACCATTGGGACAACACGTAGTGTATCATTGTCACAGACCGTATAGTTCCAAAAACCGTGTGACCATGGAATATGGATCGGGATAACCATGTGAAAAAACATTTTTGCTCACTAACACATGGCTAAGGTACATTTACAATGTAAAATTACATAGGTATGTCGTCATTTATCCTAAACATGCAACGTAGTATAGGATGCATGGCCTGTAAGGGACATAGTTGGTCGGTCCATGTGGGAGAGTAAAATAGCCACATGGTGACTGGATAGGGACACAAAGTACACCATATTTACATTATTTGTACCCCAACATGTGTTGGTGAACTATATAGAGAGGATATATGTCTATTTCTTGGGTGGTCTCACACACTTAGGGTTACCCAGGGCATGTTGTGTGCTCTTAAGAGATTCTCCCATGATATTATGTATTCTATATTATCTTCCCTATGAATTGGATTCAATGCTTTTTCAGTAGTCTATCCTACTCATTTTCCACATATAATGTGATGGTTTCCTTCTTTACGACATTTTAGATACCAGGTGGTGTGAATTGATCATGATTCATGTGGATCTGTAATGTGATGATGTGGAAGATGATTATGGTTTGTTTCGAGAGATACTAGGACTTGTACACCCCTTGTAGAATAGGGTGTGGGTATTACATACCTCTATTTCTAGGTATATATGAGACTCTAAACATTTTGGGTATGAGTTCAATATAATTGGGTAGTTTCCTCCAGGTATGTTACTCCCTTAATGGACTAGTGTACGAGTTTCCCCATGACGTTCATTAAGGTAACGTTGGTTATCCCATATTGGAACATGTAGTGGGTCCCATATCTGTGGAGTCATTATACCCCTATAGGACCATGGTCTAGGTCCTTCATATTTTATGTATTTAGAGAGAGGTATCTCCCCTACTAAGTAGGCTGTAGGTAACCTATTATAAGGTTCAGTACTCCCCTATCGTTAAAGGGAATTCATCATCCATATGTGTTGTTCCGGAAGAGTTAGTAATCCCCATACATGTCTGGGAGTAGGTCATCTGAACTGGGGTTATCACTCACTTACCATGTTAGAGTTAAGATCTCCCATAGTGAATGAGATGGTTGAGTCTGTACTCCCCTATCTTATTGGAGTGGGGGTCATTTAGTCACTAAGTGGTATTCCACTATCGGTTTAGGGCACTTGTCTCTGATTTATGAAGTGGAACAACCCTATTGTATCTGGGTGAAGGTTCTTCATGTGTAGTACTCTCTTATTCTATTTGGGAGAAGCTCGTCACATATGGAGTGGTACTCCCCCGGTCTATGAGAAGCAGCAGGGAGTTTTCCACCCTTTAGAGTTTGAGCTCCCTCATCTTTTGGAACAATTACTAGGAGTGGGCCCTTACACTTGTTGTGAACGATACCTAGAATGGAGTTTGTGGTCGCTATATATGATGAGGTGTCAGACACTTCATATATGAATGAAATAGGTATCATTGGATATTTTTAGAGAAGTAATCCATTGAATGTTTGTCATTTTAGAGGAACAAGCCCCTCTATTATCTTGTTATAGAGGATGCACAATGTGCATAGTATGGAGTAGTGCTCCCTCAACTATATGTGGTTTTGACGGGAGGGCATCTTCTCTTGGGTTTTTTTAACTCAAACTAAAATATGGTTATAGTGACAGAACCTCTAGTGTTGGTAACTAGAGCTGGACCTCGTAAGTTGTTTTTGATGGAGTGTATTTCATAAACGTGTTCCATGCCAGATGGTTGAGTACATGGAGTGTGTTCTCTTCGATTCCTGTTATGTTTAAACCCTATGAAAAGAATCATATTTCTAGTTATGAGGTCGCAATATAATGTGACATATAGCTCGAAACATGTATATCTAGATGATTTATTGGATTCATTGGGTTGTTGTCACATGTCGGGTTATAAACCCCTTGTACAGACAGTAGGCATGACATTTCTAACCGAGGATGGATCAATATGTATTTTTTTTCTCCCAATTGGGATTCCCTCTAACTTGGTCGACCAGACTATTGAGTTTCATTTTCATCCATTTAATTTTTGGTGTTTTTTTGGCACCTAATGAGTATTTTTATACTCACCCCTACATTGGAATTTAATTCACTTGTTTTGTTTCTTGTGGAGACAAAAATCCCATTGACATAGTCAATGGATGACCCGAGGAAGGTTGAGATTATTGAGAAAGATAGATAGAGTTGTTTACTGAAGATGGGAGTAGGATATTTTCTAGTATTTTCAGTAGACAAAGATCCCTTCTTTTTTAGTATGTTGGATTATTTTATAATTTTCATTTGTGGGTATTATTTTTCCTTCGTTCAAATTCAGTAATTTTGTTGTATTTTGGTTTTGAGATATAAATTTATTCATGCATCAGTTTCATTTTTTTCATTCCACCAATTTGTGAGCTCAGATATGTGTGATTACATAGAGGTAAATATAAAATTCCACCCAATTTAGGGAAATTCAAACATAGAGCTAGTTTATAGCCCCCAGACAATTGGAGGTAGGCATAGGGTGTTTTGGCTCAGGCCCCATCAAGGTGGGCTGTCACAAAGAGGTATCAGAGCAAGGTTCCACATAGTGATTGTAACATCATGAGCATGGATTTGGTTGAATAAGAGAAATTTTAGGATGTTTCAATTTTGGATCTTCGGCCAGAGTTTCTAGTGCCCATTCCATGACCAATGTATCCATTAATTGGGACTCTAAGGACCTCCTTTTCATCTTTGTTAATTAGAACACTAGTAAATGGAAATTAAATGGTACATGCATTATATAGGACTGGGTTTTTTTGTTTTTCATGGCCTTCTTGTGTCAAGTCCCTAGATATATTTATTGTCTATGGTACATCTTGATTATTTTTCTAGATTCCTCCACTGAGACAACTAGACACGATTCTATGGAATGATTGTTATGAAAATCAACCATGTGATGAGGCTTCAATGGAGGGAACTAATTTTTAGGTGTTACCTCTCAGAGGTCAGCTTACTATTCCACCAACTATTTTATAACAGGTTTTACCAAATGTTCTTACTAAGTATGCACAGAGGATTAGTGTGTTACATGAGTTCTAGAGGTAGTGACCTCTGATTTATAGGGGATCTAGCTTCCCAGCCAACAGATTATGGTAACAAGTTTGTCACCTAACTTTTTATCTTAGCGATGAAACCACCTGATCATATGGTTGGCCTTGTGGAATGTATTATAGAGGCGTCAGCTAGGATATGGTGGATTACGGTTATACAGTCACATGATGAGGTGATTCTCACTTTGGAGGAGTTTCAAGTGTCTCCTTGGAGAATATTTTAACCCAGTCATGATGAGATATGTGAATGTCCAATATCTCATGTGTCTACGGTGGGGTATTAGGATAGTGGAAGAGTTTTCACCGAGATTCAAAAACTTGTAGCAATTCTACATGGATATGGTTTGGGCTATTTTTCTTCATAACATCAACCTCATATAAGGTCATGCATCAGGATGTCAGGATATCTGTGATTCTATTGTGCATTCCCACCTATGATGAAGTGCGGGAGCGATTTCTAACCTTAGAGAGTTTTCCGGCCGATGAATATGTGGATGTTACCCGCAACAGTGATCATGAGACTAAGGTGTCTGTAGGAGCTAAATGATGACATATTATAGGATCGCGACATAGGAGGCATAACCACAGTCAAAATCAAGAATGTGGGAATGTGGCACAGAAGATATTTCAAGGGTCACATTAGACATAATATAGGCGGTGTTATGATTAAAACGGCTAGGGACATATCAAAATAGATTTTCCAACCCTCTGTGTGGATGATATAGAGTCGGCTGAAGAGCCTCCTTGGTAGAGTTAATGTTTGGATCAAGGAGTTCCAAGAGGTGGATGAGCTAAAATAGCGGAACGATGATGCATATAGTTCATAGTGTTTCCCCCACCACACCTAGGTTCTCCGTTCCATGATCAGGGAGCCGGATGATTTTGGCAAGGATAGTTGTCGGACATAGAGTCCATTGACCAAGAACATCTATGTATTAATAGTGTTATGCATTGTGTCCTTTCTACTTTTTGTAGTAGTAATTTTTAGACACTGTTGTGGGTACTCTTTTGTGTCCGCTTATTATATTGGTTTATCCAGGGTAACACAAGGTCTCAATAGAGCCCCATATTTGTAGTTGCAACAGAGGGATCATTAAGTCCCAGTGTTCATTTGGGAATCCCTTTATTTATTATTAGTTCCCTCATGTTTTAGTATTCATCTTTGTATGTGACACACTCCTAGAGGATGCATCGTAGCTTGTATTAGCTTTAAACTTACAATAGATGGGGATGATTCCCCCCACCAAGACATGTTTTTGAGATACAACTAAAATCTTGAAGGTAAGATAGAGTCATCAAAACCATATAGTATTGAGGTTAGGTATATTATTTCTTCATAATTGTGTGTTCATGGTGAGGATTTGTGATAGAGTGTTGGACCTAGCACTGACCATACCGGTAGGGTTATCCCTACTCGTCCCCTTTAGCTTGGCATCCCTAGGAGACAAAGATCCTTACATAGAATCATTCCATAATGGTAAAGTTATACATTAATATGTTTATGTAGTGTGGGTTCGTTTCCTTCCCACCCTTCTCATTTAGGACACCGTTGGTTTTGTGGGAGTGTTTCTATATAAGAGAGATGTGTTATAGTTGGAGGATTCTAGATGAAGGGCTTGGTAGGACCATATGTTTACACTTGGGAAAACTTGTTTCATTTGTACATACCCCATAATGTTCAGCATTGACCTTGAATGAAAAATTCAAGATGACGTTGTTGTACAGTCCATCGAGGGGTTGATAGGGGCTATAGGGTTCTATAAGTATATGTATCTATATAGTGAGGTGTTGTTCCAGTAGACCTCATCACTGTAGATGGACCATGGTTCATAGTTCTTTTCCACTTATTCCAAAAATTGATAAATGTTCTTGTTGTTTTATAATGTTATACTGGTGGAATCTGGACATGAGGGTGGTTTTATTATGGTGTTTCCTCTATGACCATTCTTGTAAGAAGGCTGAGAACCATTAGTGATGGTCACTGGCATAGGTACAAAGTGGGGAGATTATTTTATTCCCTTATTCACAAGATTTTACTTTTTTGGGGAAGAAACTACCTAATTTATGAATAATTTAATTATTCATATTTTTATATGAATGAATTTGGAATATTTCATAGAATATTTCTAAAAATCGGTGCTAAGTAGGGATAGTAAGCAGGTCCCCAGATAGCTTCAGTGTGACTATATGAAAAAAATATTTAATATATTTAGTTCCCCATGTGAATTTTCTCTTAAAAAAAATAAAAAACTCATGTTCAGATTATCAGATCATATTTCAGAGACCGTTGTTGAGTTCTTAACATCCTGTTTTCCCTTTTCATAACCTAAAATTGTTTTCACTAGTCGGTCTGGTTAGAGGAATGTTATATTGTTGTTGTGTGGTGAAATAATTAATTAAAAAACAATTTAATTAATTTAATGAACCTAAACCTAAATATCCTCACCCCTACGCAGATTTTGTATGCACATGTCAAAGGAGGAGTGTTTGATCCTCCTATCATCTTCTCCCCTTTGGAGATGAATGAAACTAATTACCTTTTAATCATGTATGGTTCTTTTGATCTTTATTTCTAACATAGATCATCATCAGATCAAAGGGAAGAATGATCCATAAATTTCTCATCAACCAAATCTTCTTAATTTCACTAACTTGGTTGGTGGATTTTAGTTTTGGTCTCAATCCCCTTGTTTACACAATGATTTATGGTTCTAGAGCCCAAATATAATTACTAGAGATCACTTTTTTCTATATTACAAGGTTTTATATTAAATAATGGAAAATAAATATATTTCCTAGTTGATTCCTAACTGGAATCACTGTCTACATATATTGTGGTTTAGTGAAACACTACATGAAGTACTTAATTTTCAGGAATGATGATCTATTGGGACTACATTCCATGTATCATGGTTTGATTCATTTAGTGACCTAATCCATTTGGCCATAGTACATGTCTTGGTATATATGTGTAAAAACACATGGATGTGCACTAACACTTGGACAAGGTATATAGACACGAGGTCCAATACATAGACACAAGAAATATACATGAGAAAGTAGTTGTTTTTCTTGAATACTCCATATTGTATGGGATGCACGATATATAATGGACAAGGTTGGTCGGTCCATGATGAAGAGGAACACCACCAGGGGACGAGTGAAGATGGACATGTAATGTACCATTTTTACATGTTGTGTACCCCTAAATGGGTTGGTAAACTACGTAGATATGATTCACAGTGAGGTTCTTGGGCGGGCTCACACACAATGTGTTCCCCAGTGCATTCCATGTATTCGTAAGTGATTATCCTAATATATTATTTCTTCCATATCTTCTTCTTCATGAATCATATTAATTATTGTGAGAAGTAAACTAAGAGTTTTTTTATGTGTAGAATGTTATGGAGTCCATCATTATGACTTATTTGATATAAGGTTGAATGAATAAAACATTATGATTGTGGTGATGTACTGAGAAGATGTTTGATATCTGTGTGGTTCATGTAGAGAGACACTAGAACTAGTACTCTCCAGATTGACGATGGGGTGAGATTTTGTTTCCATTCTTATTACATAGATATCAGTATACCTATTTTGTGTGAGAAAGTTCCTTACCTATGGGTAGTGTCTTCCAGTAGTTTTACTCCCCTGATGAACTGGTGTACATTTTTTCCCATGAAGATCATAAAGGTAATGTAGATACTACACTTATAGACCAAGGGGATGGTCCTCGATCTAGAGAGTTTATACACCTCTATTGGAAAATGGCACTTTTAATCCATATATAACTAATAGAAAGAGTGGGAATTCTCCAAGTAGGTAGGGTGTGGGACCTCTATTATAGTAGGGGGTACTCCCCAGTCCTTATACAACTCAGTTCCTCCATATGTGTTGTTCGGGAAGAATCGGTACACCACTTCCATTTTAGGAAGAGGGCTATCTATCATGGGGTATGTACTCACCTACTATGTCAGCGTGTGATTCCCTATAGTGAACCAGATTGAAGAGTTGGTACTTTTGTTTCCTACTAGGGTTCTGGTCCTCTAGTAATAGAGTGGTACTCCCCTATATAGTAAGGGTGTAGGTCCTTGATTTACGAAGTGACACTCCTATAGTGTATTTTGGTGTACGTACTTCATGAGCGGTATTCCCCTATTGCATCAGGGAACATGTACTCATTTATGGAGCGGTACTCCCCCATCTCTATGTAGTAGAGGGGGTTTCCTCCAATGTAGTTAGAGATCCCTAAGCTATTTAATAAAATTATGAGGATCGGTCCATTTCACATGATGTGAAAGATACATATATAGGATTTAGTTCTACATTTAAGGAAAAATGTGAACAACACTCTATATAATAGTGAAAGAGGTTTAACGGGTTAGTTTAAGAGAAATGCTCCATAGACTATGGGGTGGTGGTGAGCCACAAATGCCTCCATTATCTCACTGGAGAGGATGCACATGACACATTTTTTGAAGCCTTTATCCATAAACTATGTGTTGTAGTGACGTAAGAGCCTCTTCACTTGGTTTTCTTTTTCTTGCTCCGGACACATGGTAGTGATTATAGGTCCTCTGGTTCTCAGCACTAAAGAGGGAGCAATTAAGGTGTTTCTGATGGAGTACATCTCTCATACAGGTGCTATATGGGATATATGAGCATGTGAAGTGTGTTATCTTATTTTTGGGAGATGGTGAAGGCCTATGATAAGAATCATATTACTAGATATGAGGTCGGAACCTCATGAGACAATGTGTCTAAAACGAGTATATCTAGTTAATTTCTCGCAGTCCTTATGGTATCTTCACTCGTTAGGGTCGACAACCTTTGTAGATCGATATGAGTAGTCATATATTGTCAAGGAGGGTTCAAGATGGAGTTTCACTATTGATTGGGGTTCCCTATGGCTAGGTCAAGAGAACTATTGCCTTTCAGATTTCCCCTTTTTCTTTTTTGGGTATTTGGGGTTCCGACTAAGTATTTTTTTAATCACCCCTAAACAAACTTTCCATGCACAGGGTTTATGTCTTTTTCATACCACATGCCTTCCAATGGAGTCCATAGAGGACCCGAGGTAGGAAAGCCTTGTGAACTAGATAGACCGAGGTTTTTTTTGTAGATGGGATGGGGATCTTTCTGGATGTTATAGTTGATATTGATCCTTTCTTTTTGAGAATGATGGATGATTTTAGAGTTTTCTTTGGAGTAGATTATTTTTTCCTACATTCACATTGATTATTTTATTTATACCATGGTTTTTGGATATAGATGTATTCATGAATCGGTGTAATTTTTTTTTAATTTCATCTATTTGAGATTATAGAGATGTGTCTGTTCCTATAGGTACATAAGAAATGACTAAAATGTTAGTGAAATTACTAGTTGGTGCTAGTCGCAAGCCTATACTCTATTAGAGGTGGGCGTGGGGAGTTACGGCCTAGGACCCGTTGGGTTGGGTCTTGAAACTAAATATAAAGTACCATGATAAACAAATTGACTCATAATTGAAAAAAATATAAATTGACATTTCATTTTATTATATTTATGATTAAATTTTAGATATATTAAAGTCAATAGAGAGAAATTTTGAATTTATTCTTCGTATAAAATCATATAAAGTTCATAATCGAAGAAAAATGGTGCCATGTGGTCATATATTTAAGCCTTCATAGAAATATCTGAATTAAAATCGTTCAAATGGATAAGGATAAGTGCTATAAGAATTTTAAATCCTAAATGCAATGTTTTAATCACATTCTATTGATTTTACACTTATAAAAATCCCAAAATCCCACCAAGGATACTATTAGTAATGACTAAAAATAAATGGTACAATTTTTAAAAAATGTAATATCCTTATTCCAAATCCCGGATCCATTTTTCAGCATAAAATTCATATTAGTGGAATAATTTAATTTAGAAATAATTTCAAAAAATGCGATAAAAATCATTTTTAGAAAAAAAAAATATGAATAGTAATGAATTTATTATTATCTCAAACATAGAAAAAAAGGAAATTTACAGAAATTTATTGAATAAATAATACATAAATATCAATAAAATTATTGAAAAATTGATGCTAATTTAATTTATTTAGATAAATCACCTTGAGCCCTAGAAATTTTTTTTCCAAAAAAAAACATCATTTAAATTCAAATTAATTTTTTCATTTTTAATAAATTGATGATGAATTAATTCATTTTATACATGTTAAAAACTTAATTTATTCATAATTTATTATTTTTTATTCATACATTTTTATCCAACAACTATGTGATAATGGTCTTGTTACGTAATATTATTTCCATAGTATATCACAGATTGTTTAAAATCATTGTTTCAAGTAAGGAAAGCTATAAATGAAATAAAATTTATTTATCTTATTATATATTATACAATTTCGAAGTGTTATTATAAATTTCATCAAGTCTTTTTTTAGAAAATATACCTCTATGGAGAGAGGTATACATCAAAATCCTATTTGTTTCATCTCAAGAGACTACTAGATGCACCAAGTTGCTATCTAATGTAGGTAAACCCATCACTTTGTTTAGAATAATTAATTCACTATATGATTCAATAAGAAATTTCATATAATTCCCTAAGGACGGTCAGGATGAATAATAAAATGGCTCTCTATATAATGAAAAATAAGAAATTTCAATACTTAATCAACATCTTTTAGTAGTCAATAATCATAAAAAAATGTCAATTATTCCCCATATAATAAATAATCCATCTTTCTATGTGAACATCCTTTCATCTGAATTTTGAAAAAGGATATGTTCACAACATATAGGGTAATGAGTATACTAGAAAATCAATTCTGGAATAACATGATCATAACGCATATAGAAGAATGAGGATGATGGTTGAAAAAGTGAATATCCCTAGTGTACCAAAGGAAAATGATAAGGATGTTGACATAAACGAAATACAACCTCGTAAAAAGAATGAGTCATGTTGTATAAATAAACTATTGATCATGAATCTAATTGTGTGATACCACAATGTAAATCCCATAAATTATATATATATATATTGTGGAATAAATTATAAAACTTAATCCTTTTTATGGTATAATATTTTTTAGGTTAGGATAGAGATGTACGTAAGAATATAAATGAATTTTTAGAAAAAAAATTAATCATTGATGCAAAATTCAAATTTACATGTCTACCACTAAGAAAATATTTGAAAACATAATGTGAATGCTTTAAAACAAATATTATTTTAAAAAATTATTTATATTAAAAGATCCATTAAAATTCATAATGTAATTTTTGTTTGATGTCCATTTAAGAATAAATAAAATTTGAATGTGAAAGGAAAAAATAATTCTATTATCTTAAGAAAACTGTCTTTGAGAAATAACATTGTCAAAAAGAGTATAAAATATGTCTTCGGAATTTACATATATCATATACCAATTGAGGTTGATAAAATATCATATAATAAAATATAATGGAGTATAGAAGTTAAAAAAGTATGAAATAAGTTCATAATGAAAGAATATTACTCAAGGAAAATAGACATAAGTTATCAATATCCCTTATGGGAAAGATACTCCTTAATGTAATAAATATTTTAAAAAGATAATTTATATTTTGTACATATATAGAAAAAATACCTCATTATATAATCAAATGGTAAAATTTACCCAACTTATATGAAATAATTATGCAAGAAAATATCATAACATAATGAATAAAAAATGTGTTACTAAAAATTTATAAAATTTTGTTAATAATTGAGTCCCAAAATATTTGATGAAAGTGATATGATTTGGATTAAAAATCACCTGTAAAAAATATATGAAAATTATACATATATTTTTAGTGAATCCAACATTAATATGAAGACATTGTGTAAAAAATCAACAAGTCTCGAGGAATTAATGTTTCAGACAATGAAAACTGGCGACTTGAGTAACATTTTCATAAATACATATTTAAAGGGAGGTATTATAATTGGAATTAAAATA
This sequence comes from Viscum album, assembly GCA_963277665.1. Lineage (NCBI taxonomy): Eukaryota > Viridiplantae > Streptophyta > Magnoliopsida > Santalales > Viscaceae > Viscum > Viscum album. The sequence continues at coordinate 72,154,064 of OY728166.1, read as the reverse complement.
CAATGATTAAATTAAAATTAATTAAATGATATCCAGATTTTTTATAAGATACACTATATAAATGAAATTAAGATCATTGTGAAAATCATGTATCAGAGACAAGAGTCTGGGATGAAGTCCCATACGTCTGTCCAGATTTGTTTTCTACATGAAAAAAATAACCTAGATAATTAAATTATTTTCATTAAATAGATTCAAAATTTTATTTTCATACCTATAAACATTTTTACTCATCGTTTATAATCGTTATATATATATATTAGTTAGTTATGACCTAATTTTAAAACAAGGTGTAAATAATCATTATCACATGTAATTAGTTTCATAAATATGATGCTGGAAATAATTATTAATATAATGTTCAATATTAAAATATGAATAAAGTTAATGGGATATATTATTTATTATTGATATAAAGTTATAATTTATTTCCATGTTGGTGTTGGTTATAAACCTTGAAGATGGAAATAGTAATGATCACATTTTGGTGATTCTTAACTAATAGAAGCTATTTTTTTCATTATTCAGTTAAATATTAATATAAAATTATCATAAAAACCATTATTTAAATATTTATATAATATTATACTTTTAAATATGTTTTCATATTCATTCATGAAATAAATTTATTGTATTTTTTATGTAGGTTTTTAATGAGACAAAAACATGAACCCACCCTAATTAATGGATTGTGATTATGTGTTCTTGTGTAATATAACTATATCAAAAGCATAATTATCTTTTATTGTTATTATTTGTGTGATATATCTAATTTTTAAATTAATATAAACTAAAAAAAATTATATAAATTCATTAGTTATAATGAATATATCATGTTCCTCCTATTATGATCATTTTAAATGATTAATTAGCAATAATCATTTGTTGATAATTTCATCCACATGTTACAAAGTTTATCCTAGATTAAACTTTATGATGTCATAAAAATAAAATTTACAAATTTATTCCACCATAATGATAATCCATGAATTTTGGTGATAATGAAAAATAAAATCAATCCTTTCATGGATGTGGTAGTCCTCCCACACACACAGTTGACGATTTTGGATTCATAGAAAAAAATTAAATGTGTAATATTTTTTACCATTTTATAACATAAAATATTTTAAAAATATAATATGTATTTATTAACTTCAATATTAGTACCTACCATGTATGTTTGTTAAAGAAAAATACATGAAATTTTGTGGAGGCAGTCGTACGCATGCAGACACACACACATGAATTCCATTTTCTCTTTAATTAATAGAAAGGGGAATGTTGATTAACTATTTTTAAAATAGAATCAAAAAATTCAGAATATAATCTTATATAATTTACTTTCAAAGGTATTTGAAAATTATAATTGGATAATAAAACTAGAAAAGGTATTTGTTATCTAAAAATGATTACTCATGTTGATCACTTTCATATTTCAATGGAAGATCCATTAGAAAACGTTGAACAAGGGAAATATATTATGACATGAAGAAAAAATAGATAAATATTATTCGTGGATAAATAAAAAGGGTTAGGCTTTTGGGGGAACTTAATTTTGATAGTTATATTGAATAGGGGATGATAAACCCATTTTATAAGTGCCAGCAATGACAATTTTGATAATATTTCAAATTAATTTTTAGGGAGCACATGTTAAACATTAAAAGTGGATTAAAAAAATAAAAATAAATGATTTTAATGTGAGATATGGTTGACAACATCCAATAAAATTAATAATAATGTCCTCTCAAACATCATTCAATCCCATTATTCGTTGATTTTTTTCTTTTCTCTATCTAATATTTTATTTTTCTAACGAGTTATTACATAATATAACTTATTCATTATTCCTAAAAAAGTAACATTTTTATTATTATATAATGTAAAAATAATTATTCCAAAATTTAAATGCATTTTATTTATTTAAATTTCAATTAGTGATAATTTTTTTTTTAAATTCTAAATATATAATGTGTTAAATATAGTTTTTTAAAATATTTCTTATGTTATAAAATAAAAAACGTTTATCTATAAATTATCAAAAATATTTTTCAAATTATAATTTCACATATAAAATACATATATGAACTTAAAAAGTGTTTTCATGAATTTTAAATTTATATTTATACATTAATAATATTATATAAGTTGTGTTATTTATAAAAAAATTACATTTCTCACTATTTTCCTAAAAATCATTCATTTTATAAAAATATGAAAATTCAACTTAATCAAATATCAGTATGAAAAATCCAAAAATAATTGTGTTTTAAAATTCATTATCTAAATCTTGGATGTTTATATCTTCAATAAAATGGGGAGATATAATGAAAAACTACTTTTATTGGAGGATATGTTTTTAGAATATTAAACATCCTTGATTAGTTTTCTTATTATTTAACAACTGAATTATTAATAACCAATTATTCATATAAATATATATTAACATTATTAATCATATGTAATTTGAAATTGAAATTCATATAACTTGGAAAGACCATCATTAGAATAATAAATTTATGTGAATAAAATTATTGAATTAGACATTTTCTCTATTCCAATTGAATTTCATTAATAATTAATATAAAATTTATTTTACTTCTTGAAATATTTCAAAAACATGTTACACATATCTATTACCTCTAATTCAAAAACTAGGTCTTAACTATCAAAATATATCGTATATTATTTTTGGCTTAATGTTTCATGTGGAGTGTGATATCAAACATATTTATTTCTTTAAAGGAAACCATATATAGAAATTTTAGGGCATCACCATTACGAAATATATATAATAACACTCCCAAGGATTGAAATCTGTTTTAAAAAATCCTTATTTAATGAATTTTCCAAACAACTTATATTCATGTAAATTCTATAAAAAAATCATTCAATTATTCTCATGTTCCATATAAATTTATACTAAACCAGATTTTCATCAATGAAAACCACCATAAATTATTCATATTATACTGTAAAAGTCTATTCATATGATCAGTAAATATAAAAGGTGCATTATTCAACCCAAAATGTATAACCACAGTATCCTAATACCCAAACCATGTATAGAAATACATCCTCATAATGTCTTCCTAACGTGACCCATGATAAAAATGACATAAATAATACAATAATCTCATTATTTATATAAAATATTTCATAAATAGTCACACAACTCAAATATTAAAGGGTTTAGTGTAATAGAAATTATCTACCTAACAATAGTATTTTACTAAACATGTAGACATTTATCCATAAACATGCCCTTATAGAACCATCTATTTATATCTCACATGATATAATCATCTACATAACCCAAGGAATGGAAAAAAGAAGAAATTGGTGAACTCATATTCTCGTTTAGGGAAATAACATATCAAGAAGGGTTAGATTATAAATAGGAATTAGTACATGAGAAAGACTTGAATATCATTATTAGAGATCATAAGACTAGGGGTGATATTCATACAACAAGATAAGGTATACTAAGATCATAAGTAGATTATTAATGAAGAAACAAATTTCTCTTCTCTAAAAATATATATCAATACCCAAAAAACATTAGCAAGTCATAAACTTGTGGAATATGAGAGTCACATTTCCTGATATGAGGTTGTGTGGTAGTCCCTATTAGCATGTGTGAGGAGTTAATAAGAGAATCACATTCCCTTATATGGTCTATTCAACATGTATTTATGAATATGTAGGATGACATATGCATGAAATATTTATTGGCCAATATAAATAAGGATATAATACTGTTTTTTTCACAATGAATCGCCTATTTGTAGGTAAAGGATGAGCACCAACAATGTATTGTTATTCTATAGTCATTAACCATTCCTGAGTGGAAGTGGTAAAAATTATGAGGGAATTCATGATGAGATTAATGAGTTCATATCATGGTTGTGATGCAATAGGGGATATCTTTAATTAAATATTGACTATTGATCAATTAATATCAATCTGAGTGATTTATTCCCTCAATGAAATATTCAAGTTTTAAGTACGACAGATAGTTCATCTATATATGGTGTCTTGGAGCATTTTTTATAAAGCCGATTTCCATTTTACATCATGAATTTGGAAATAGTTTCCAAATAAATGCGATATAAAGGTGTATTTAGGAATCACTATATATATTAAGAAATAATATCAATTTGAGCATTCCATTCATCTTTTGGAGGAAATGCTCTAGTAACAAATCCTTTATTTTAGTTGTCAATGTGAGAAACATCTAGATCTATCATATATCACTTATAAAAATATATATCATGTGTATTTATATGGAACTATTCAAATTCTTAGTTTGAGGTCTATCTTAATAACATAATTTTTTATTAGATGTAGGGGAGTTAGATTTTTTGAGACAATGTTTAATGATATAGACATAAAATTATTTTCATTTGATTTGGAAGTGGTTTATGACCACTCAAAGTTGGAAGATATCATATGAAAACTATAAATTTCAACATATAGAGTTTTATGTAGGTGACCTCATATTATTTATACGTTCATCCCAATTGGGACACCAACTCATTAGATATAAGTGAAATTTAATACCTATGATCATGGGATCATTTAAGTGTTTAGAGGGGATCTGTACAATTCAATATTTGCTAGTGAGTTCTCAATTATATAGTGCTAGTATTGTTTTATTCCAAGTACCATAACTTCAATAATATCATCCCAAACCATCTCATATGATTTGAACTAATAGAATCAATATGGAGGGTAATTATACCTGTGAGAAATGAATGTTCTAGATAATGTATTTGAATGGGAATATCATACATAGAAATATGGTTCTTATATTACATAAATAGTAAAAACACAAGTGTATCAAAGAGGAGACACGGGATATGGATTTTGATATTTCTCTATAGTGTTCATATCTTTTTCATGGATGACGCTCAGTGATACTAAATATTGAAACATAAGAAATTTGATCTAGATAGTGGGGGCATTATAAAAACCTATATATTTCATGTTATGATTTCAATATAAATATAACTACACCCCATTAATTTTGGATGTTTTTTGAGCATTGGAGTCATTGGAGGGTGTTATGAGGTTTGTATTTAGAGGAAATATTATAGGCTGAGACATATTTCAATTTAAAATATTCCACTGGATACCAAGTCAACTAGAATCAGGTCTTCTTTAGAGGTGTGTAGTCTTGAAATAGTTCCAGGTGTGGGAATTGGTGGTTGGTAAACTTTGAGTGTATACCTAGTAGTTTATTGTTGGTGAGTACTCTATGGGTACCTATTTTATAAAAATAAAATATAATAAATTATATATTTTAATTTTATTAAAGTCACCACTATCATCCCCTCCCTCATTTACATCATTTGAGTTTTCCACCTTCCTCTGTCTTTTTTATCCGAATCAAATAGGGTTATCTTATTTTGATCGTTGAGTTTTGGTACTATTTACCACATCGGGACTTCATGGGTACATATACCCTTCCTCTTCCATTTATTATAGTTTTTTATTTTTATTACAATTTTTTTACAGTGTATTCCTAATTTTAGTTTATTGGTTTGATTTTGCGGAATCAATCAATTTTGGCTTTGTCTATTTGTATTTGATGAGTAAGGTCCTTCAAAGCCAAGGTAGGTTGTCCCTAGCTTCACCATTGTAGTTTATAAGAGTGGCATGCATTGTACGAAATGTGGGAATCACCGGTTAGAGTGTTTTCCATAATATTGTATCTAATTGAAATATTTTATTACCTATTTTATAAATAGTCTGATAAAACCCTAAAATTTCACTTGAATGAAGAATTTAAACTCAATGGTTTCATAAGACCAAATATCTTGTTTATTTTTAAGGGACATTAAATTTGGGATAATGATTAGCGATGTATCACCTTGTATCCATGTGCGATGTCCTATACTATTCCTTAATGAAGAATGGAAATAGAAGACTATGGGTTAAGGGTGGTCATTCCAAGGCACGTATCATTAAGAATGTTGGTTCCTAAATAACATGATCCATTCTACATAAAATTATTGTAAATGTTTTGTTTCAGTTTTACATTTTATACTATTAATGTAAATGAATAATCAGTGGTACAACATCCACCATCGGTTGTTTGGTGGTATCGTTTCCTGTCTAAGATATTTTTAGGTTTCATTTTGACCTATTGTGAGTGTTTATGTGGTAAATAATCCATTAGGAGAACAATGTTGATGATATGTCATCCACTTAGAGGTTGATCTCTAAGGTGCCTCATACACCTAAAGACTTTCATTGATTTTATATCATCTATATAGTGGTAATTTTTTTGTGGTTCATCACATTCCTAGTGTTCGTTTGATGTGTTATATTATCCGATGGTGAAATTTTAAATTCATGGTGGATCTTCCACATGAAAATTGTTAGTGGTGAAAACTTACGCTCCCATAAAGTGTCATGTTGGTGGTGAAACATCCACCTAAGATATGTATCTATGGTATATAATCCAAAAATATATAGATAGTCATAGTATATCATCAACTAGGTATTAGTGATACCACTTTCACCAAGCGATACCTTTTTCACCATTGATAATAGATTTGTTATTGATCATTCACTTAGCTGGGTTATGGTGGTGATGCATCATTCACTATGTGATACATGTAGGTATATCGCGTTATCCATGATTATGAGATATGTAGTGATATATCATTCAGCTTTATAGAGTGTTTATTCTATGAATATATGACCCATTGAAACCCCAACCAAATAATGTATGATCATATTTGGTCAGTATATTAATCATTCTTGGATTTGAATTTTTATTTTTTTTAAATACCTACATATTTACATTTAATATCAAGAATACAGTTTTATTATATATATATTATTAGGGAATCCATCGGTGGTGTCCTTATGAGATAAACTCATAGGTTTCTCAAAACCCTAGTACATGATTATACCTCAAGTGTGGTGATATAGGCAAGGAAAATGGACCTAATGTTATTGATGATTAAATTGGTGGAGCCTGGATTGAACATATCTAAGATGACTATATTTATACTATTTCATTATTTGGGTGACTATTTCTTAATGTTTATTTCACTATAAAATATGGATATTTATACTAGAAAGGTTATAGTCTTCCCATGATATCCATAAAACATTTCTGCTAAACATAACCCTCTAGTGAATGGGAATGTGTCCCATAAGATTATGGTTCCTAGATTGGTCACAACATAGGTGAAACAAGATAGGAATTCGACAATTGGGTTTTTTCCATTAAACGATATATGTTCTATAACACTAGATTTAGTATTTCATATAATTGTTTATCTTTAGTTTATACTATAATACTTGGATGATATAAATGTTTTTTTTATTATGTATGGGATAATATGACTAATTGTTTTTATATTAGAGTCTTTTGACCTATATTTTATCCACTTAAAAATATTTCACCTTTGAAATTTAGATTGTACATCTTCTTATAAAAAAATATGGATAATAAAACATCATTTCTTCATCTTTATCCCAAATTTACTCCTCCATAATTTTATGATTCTATAATAAAATAACTAGGAATGTTTTTTGATTTTACAACTATATTTACTTGCTATCAATAATCATGACATGATTTTATTTTTTGAAATGTTAGGCTCTTGATCAATGTGGTAAGTGTTGATTACATGAGTTGGTAGAAGAATTTATTTTCTCAAAAGGGGTAAATTGTTGATGACTTTCACATTCAATTGATGATATGACATGAACCAAAAAGTTTATAGAACTTTAATTCTCTTCAAAGTATTTAAATACCAGAATATGTAGGACACAACATCCCTTTATTACATAACCATATAAATCCCCTCCATAGTGATACTTTAATGATGTCAGTGTCTACTACATAAAACATTGATTCCATCCCAAATAATTAATATTTCAACATCCATATATCTTGATATGTTTCAATAAATCTCATAAATTCTCAATTCTCACCACAATGTTAACTGAACTAACTATACTCATTCCCTTAAAATCATCCCAATAGTTTGGGGAATGAAATATAGTCCAATAGAAACCATTGTATGATAAAATTTTTATTCTCAATTAAATGATATTTTAAGAATAAATATATGGCTAGAGGTATATATAACTCTCAATTTTTGTGTATGTCATGTGAACACCTCAAAATATATACTAATGTTTGGATAGATCATTTAGACTACGAATCAATTTGAGGATTGTAGGTGCGGCTAAAAATTATTCTATGTTCTGAGCCTTTTGAAGCCTCCACTAATATTTTCATTTGAAATAATTGTAATAATCAAATAAAACTACTATATTATTAATATAAATCATCGAATCAAAAAAAATATTGAACCATTGATTTCACCTGTGGGTTAAATCCACTATATTTCTTTAGAAATGTGTAGAATTTATAATATGATCTATAATTACCCATATTACAACATTACTATTAAATTTATTAGGAATTCTAATACTATTACATTAAGATATTTTACATATTTCATAATGATATTGGGAGATGTGTATTGACAACCATTTTAATTTGTCACTTAGCCTTAAATTATTGGGACACCATGGATCGTAAAACATAGTCATTAATATCATGTTCCATATTAATCTCTAGTATCAATGTCTCGCATATTCAATTTCTAAACACCAATAATTTGTATTCATATTTGAACATAATCAGTATTCCATATTCAATAGAATTTATAATATTTTTTAGACCCTTTTAATATTTTTAAGTATTATATTTTTCACATAAATATTATTGCGTAATTACTTTTATAAGGATTGATGTTCAAACAACCCAAATAATTTTCATATCTAAATTTACAAAATATATTGATATTGTATCCCTATCCATCCTTATCATGAATAATATAACATAATCCTTCACATTCAATTCATACACCACCATGTTTTACTACCCATAATGTTTGTAAATAATATATTCATATTAATTTAATTGTTCCATCAATATCCTTTTTAATAGGTTATTCTCTTTCTATATGAATATATTCTTAAAACTATTATGATTCTTATATTTTTCACATATTTCAAGATATTGATAGTTTCTCCATATGTTCAAAGAAAATATTTCCGCTACCAAATTTTTATCTGATTTGGATAATATTTTTTCATTGGTATTTAATTATGATAATGAATAAGTAAGAACTATTTCATTTATCATACAGCCACACCCAAATTCCTTCATTAATGAATAACTACATATAAATAATCCTTCTTTATTGGTAATGTAATTACACATTCATTTATTAATATCTTATTTACTTCTTCAAAACATTATTCACATTGCATTGAACATGTGAATATCACCCATTCATGTGTTAGTGTGGTTAATGGTTTATCGAATTCAGAATTTATAAAAACCATCTCAAATAAACCAATAAGTTAAAAAAATTATATATCCTAGTTATATTTATACATGTTGGACATTATTCATGCATGTGAGATTTTTAAGGGTTAATAGAAATTCTATTATTGGGAAATTATATAAAATACAAGAAACATCATGGAAAAAATCAACAAATTTTGAATTATCCAAATAACTAATTTTATACTAGGGTCTCATGAAAAATTCATAAATAGTTTTTGTGCTCTTCCTATATCTTATTGAATATCAAAATATAATAAATGAATAAAATACAAAATTAGATTATTTATTGAATTATATATTAATTAGATTCAGATATATAGAGGGATGGTTTTTACTAAAAAGGTATTACAATGAACACATAATATCTATACCTTGTATGAAAATCCATATGATAAAAAATATAATTATCAGAAAATATTATTTAGAATTTATATAACTCCAAGTACATCATTGTTTTTTCCCAGGGTTATCTAAAAACAAGCTACACCAATCAGTCAATATCCATATTTATGTCACTTATTACTCTAGTTGGGATATAAATTTTATTAAAGTAATGAAAAAGGGAAAGGGGTTTCTATGTATTTTGAAAAAGAACATGAAATGAAAAAAAATGTTTAGTGGGGGAATAATTGAATCTAGAGTAAGTCTGATGTATTATATCATTGTTTTTACATTTTATATAAATTAAATATATTAAATGAATCAATAAAATCCATTAGTAATAATAAAATACTTATGCTTTTATTATTTAATAGACTTCAAAAATCATTGCATCCATATTAAATCCAAAAAATCCTTTTGAAATTAATGAAATCACACCTCAATTGATTATGTGATACAATCTAAAACCCATCCAAAAAATATTATATTTAGTCTCCACACCCATAAAAATCTATCATTTTAATATGATCTAAGATATATTGTTAGACAATAATGGATTATTAAAATATAAAATGGAATGAGTGTGTTATATATTAATAAGAATATTAATATCCAATAATTAGACACCATAAGTTTCCATTATCCAAAAAAATAAAAAATATATTAACGAGGCATATAAACATCAGAAAACTATAATATCCACTATGTTTAACTCATTCAGTGATCTAGATTACATAATAAGAATAAATAAGAATAATGGTAGAAGAAACATGAAGAACGTTTTCTTGATAAGATATACAATAATAGAAATATTAGTTACAAAATAATAAAAATTGGTAAAATTTGAAAACATACAAGGAAATATAGTCTAATTCAAAGTACATGGATGAAGGGAAATATAACTAAACCCCTATAATAAATTTTATGAGGTATTAAATAGGAAAAAGTTTTCTTAATTGTTCATGGAGTTCTTCCAAATAAGTTATTCCAAGAGTAATATTATATAGAATATATCCATTTTCAATACATGCCCTTGGGTTATTATTCTTATAAGATCATTTATTCATTATTATTTTTAATGTATGAAATCCATGTGAATCCTTCCTCTAATTATTACATGATATAGTTAGAAAAAAAGGCACATTTTAGTGATTCGTTATGATTAGTTTCCACATGGTTAGGAGATATTATTGATAACTTTATGTGCATTCAGGAACACTATAATAGAATTTAGTAGCCTTAGAGGACATGGAAAGGAAAAAACATACCTTGGAAATTAAGAGATTGTTTAAAATTATATTATATTTTTAAGTCATTCTTTATAATATATTACATCTTGTATATTCTATATATATGAATTTAGAGTGAATTTCATAAAAAATTTGTCCTACTTTTAGAATCTTGGGAGTGTTTTGTAGGATTATTGGTAGATCTTTTGTGATGAGATGGTGTTTTAGAGTTCAATGATCATTAATTTGGAAGGTAACAGTATGTTCCATGACTAATAAATTTTATCTTTTTAACTTCAAATAAAATTGGATTTTGAAAGACGATGAATTTTTATGATGAAAACATGTCCTAAAAATATAATCTCACAAAATTTATAACATTATGATGGAATCATAGTGGTTGTGAATATGTTGGGAATGACTCGGGGTTTAGTTGGATAAATTCGTACATTATATTTTGAATGGTAAATTGAGGTGATTATGAATGATGGTGGCCTCACATGTTTCAAATAATTGTAACACCCCAATCTTCCACGATACGTTTCCCTTTGAATAATGCAATGGCTTGTATTGTATGCAATTTCGAGATTCTAACACACCGTGACCAATCAAACTAGCAGCTATGAATAGTAAAACACACTTTTTGAAATTTTTAAAAATTAATCTTTTAAAATGGACTTCATTTTTGGATTCGGAATATCAAAATTATCCTAGGGTGAAGTTTTAGTATTTTTCTGAAAACATTCAATTTTTTATGAATAGTGAAAAACACTGAGTTATTGGTCAAAACCGAATTTTTATTTAAATAAATATTTTTTTAATTTAAATTTATTTTAGGTAAAAATAGATACATAATACATATATAAGTTCAATGTAATTAATTGGAGTCGGTTTATAATAATTTTAGACATATAAAAATTTTATTGAACTTTTCACCGTCTATTACCCATCTCCTAGGAGAATTTACAAATTCACATAAAACATAATTTTATCGCTTCTATGTGTGTAATTTCAATACATTGAGAGACACGATTAATATCAAGGAGTAAATGTGTTTCAATAAGATAAAAATAATTTTTGGTGAATAGTAGCTCTTTACATTTATTTAACATGGTAAAAAGTAAATAGGGTAATTATGGGTAAAAATGAAATTATTATTACCCTAACACATATCCTAATTCGATTGTCTAAATATTATTCGTCCAAAAACAACCTTAGGAATAAAATATGAACCTCTTTGGTTCACTTGTATTAGATTAGGACATTTATTATTTTTTAATTCAAAGAATTGTTAAAAGAGTTAAAATCAATGTTTAATAACTAAAACATTTTAATATAGGGTTGTACATAAGATAAATTTGATTATAAATATTTCTTAGAAATATAAAAATATTTAATAAATAATTGTAATTTATTTATAATTTTTAGACATTAAATAATGTAATTTATTTATGACACAATGGTGATGTAGTAATTACCTAATTAATGAAATATTAAAATAATTGTTATTATAAATATCCAAATAAATGTAATTTGAGACTTTTTATGCATTAAAATAATTTTCTAGGTTAACATGACATATTATTATTAGTTATATGAATTTTATTCGATGTAATAATTCGTTTATGTATTTATAAAAAACAAAATACCCAATATTGTCAAAATTGACATAAAAGTGTTTTTAAAACAAATATTATATTATTAATTGACATTATATTCCTAAAAATATAACGTTCGGAAAAAGGACTTATATAATTATAGGTGTATCATTAATGGACCACTTGAGGTTTTCTTAAAAGTATATAGTATGTTTATTAACTATATAATATAAAAATACAAAGAGACATGGTAAATGTCAACCGATTTAACTAAGAGTTAAATAAAAAAGATAATGTTACTATTGTGACCCAAACCTATATAAAATCTATTGGTTGAGTGGTTTTCGACCCATCCCTACCTTATAATTTTAATAATACACTTTATATCAATTATAAACTGAATATTAATTTATTATAAATTAATACATTAAGTTTTTCCTAAAGAGCCCCTCCTCCCCCTTATAAAAGGACACCACTTATAACCAATTCCTCACATCTATAAAGCCTTTTGGCTCATCCTACCTCTTTCCAATTAATCTCCCTAAATCCCTCTCCTCCTCCTAGAAGCCTTACCTTATGTATAAGGCACTTCAATAGTCCTTTTTGGTTCAAACCAAATGGAGTTACCCAAATTAAAGGTAATGATTTCTATTAGCTTCTTTTCGTTTATTTCACTTCTCCAACCGCTAAACTCCTCTTATTATTTTCATTTGTAACAAAACCAGTATCCTAAACATAATAGGATATTTTTATGATAATTATTTGAACAAAACTTACACACACCTACATCTAATAGGTGAATAACATAATGTTTCTGTGGATGGAAACCAAAAGCCTCATGAAACGATGATTGTTCAATTATCTCCTACCACCTCTCATGGTGGCCATTATGACAGAAATATAATTAAAGATGATATTAATGATTTTTATTTTATATATAATCTTATGTAATTTCATATTATATAATAACATTATTTGTTTCATGTTGTATGTATATACGATAATTTCATTTGAGGAAGTGCGGACTACCGCCCCCTCAAAGTGATATGACTCGTTCTTACCATACATGGAACGTATAAAAGATGGTGTTAATGAACATAGGTAAAAATATAAGATATTATATTATATTGGAATAATATTATACATATGTATCATTTGGTTTTGATTCAATTTAAAATGAGAAATGAAATGGATGTAGCGTTCGTGCGTACGTACGGATTACTGTCTCCACGAACGCAATGAGATTTCTTCCCCATCATATCAATTGAAGAATAATTCTCGTTTGATGATTAAAAGTAATTTTTAAGGACTAGATATAATTCTAGATATAAATAATATACAACATATCCATAACAAACATGGCTTACGTAATGAATCATATAATGGAAAACAAATCAGTTAACACCCGAAATGACGATAGTACTAAAATATTATTAACAAAGCTATAATAAAAGATCATATATGATATCATTTTTATTTATATGAATACTGTATAATTTTATAACAATTATTTTAATATATACATTATGTTTACCTACACTCTATCAAGGAAAATTACATGGTAAGGGTTTATTTCACAATCTCTTCATTCTTTGAGGTTGTTTATACGTAATTATCTACTGGGACCTCTTTATCATCCACGTCCATGTTTCTTAAAAATGTATTTCAAAACATTTTAATATTTTACATAATATGGGTTAAAGTCATTTATACCCTTGTTTGACTTTTTATAAGATGTCTATAAAGGAATCTTTACGTCATTTTCCAAACAAGGAACATTTTAACGTTTTCGAAAAATTAAGGTAAGAATGTATTTTTTAACTTATACGGCGGGTGAGTCTGTTTTCCACCATTGTAAAATATTCGAAGATTCCCATACAAGATTATAAGAATATTTTCAAATTAAATGTTTTATTTTATAATTATGTAAATTTTAAATGATTTAAAAAAAGTGATATTTCTCTCAAATAGTTTTTATTTCATCTATGTTAACATCCTTTGATATATTTTAAGCTTATTTGATGTTGATTTATTATGATAAAAAACATCTATATTGTATTGAAGGTTTTTTGATATGTTTGACTGTGGATGTGTTATTTTTATACCATTCATGGTTTATGGAGAAAGTATTTACATTTCGTTTGCTAGTTTTAATACGAATGTTTATGTCATGTTTAAACCTGTTCATAAGAGGAATGAATTGGACTTAGTAAGTGACGGGTGGAGCCCGATATTGCTCCTTGATGCATCGGTAGGACTCATGAGACAAACTAGTGTCTTTGCACGAGTCCTTGAAAAAATCTTATTTATATTCCTGGCACGAGGCCATGGCTATATGGTTATGATAGTCTGGCATTATTGATTCCGTCATTATAAAAGTGGTTATTGATATTTCATGTGATTATCTGACTAGTAGAATATCCATGTGAATAAGTAAATGGAATTATTCCATTTTATTTCTACCATATTATGCTGATGTTCATGTTTAAAAGGATTTTTTTAGTTATACATTACGTTAAATGTTGATGCTTATTTATTAAAGTTTCTGCTATATTGTTATCCTTACTGGGCATTTGAGTTCACCCCTTTATATGTTTTATTTTTCCTAGGATGTGAAGAAGTATTTTATGAATGACCTTAAGGGATAGTATAAGGGGATATTACTATGGAGACAAAATTTTGATATAGTTTTCACTTTATGATGTAATGTAAAATTTATCAATGTATCTTGTGTTTCCAAGGGTACTAAACTAATCGGTCATTCGAGACTTGATCTTTTGTGATCATGCCAATGTTATGTAATAATGCACTAACTCTGGGTAATTGGGGTCGGGGTGTTACAGTTGATATCATAGAATTTTTAGTACAATCCTTGGAAGCTAGATTTAGATAAACTCTGATTATAGAACATAGACCTAAGATAGAATTTGATAATTAGTATAGAATAACTTTCAAGAATTTTGGTATTGTTGAGATTTTTTGAGTTTTCCGAGCAATACAACCATGTATGGATACGAGCAGGTAGAGGCGGCTCTGACACAAATGTACCTATGGGTAAAACCAAAAAACATCACTTTGAGCTAGGCTTGCATGGGAACTGGTGCATGACAACTGGCATTACTGCACTCTTGGTTATGACACTCTCGGGGGATATGCTTATGATAATTCTCATTTTCATTAGAATCCATTATGAAGGGTTTATGATTATATAATTCCTTAACGAAAACATTTTTTTTATGATTATGTATTATATCCATAAATAGTTCAATATATTGTATGTGTTTTAAAAGTGTGGAATTATGTATTTTGATTCATAAACTGATATAGATTATGCCATTGTTTAGAAATGGTGCCTAGTGGAAGGAATGAAAACTGTATCAATGCACACACTCCATGTAAGCATTTCCCTCCTACTCAAGATAATTATAGGGGATCTGGTGATGAAACTGGTGCTGATCAGCTAATCACAATACTGGGAAAACTCACTCAGGTTATGAATAATATAATAACCTGTATAGAGCACCTTGATCTGCAGTGTGAAGGATCAATGTTAGATCGCTTAATGAGGAAGGAACCGCCAACATTCAATGGGAGTACAAATCTATTAGTAGCTGAGCAATGGATAAGTTCCCCAGAGAAAATATTTCATGCATTGGGGAGTAGTGAAAGGGAAAATGTTTTCAGGGCAGTTTATCACCTCACTAGAGATTCTGATCAATGGTGGTCATTGATAAAAAACACGAAGGAAGATGATGAAGTATAAAATATAGAATAGAGGGAGTTAAAAGTGAATTTCTTTGAAAAATACTTTCCTCGTGACCATTGAGCCGATATGGAAAGGCAATTTCTTGAGTCTGAGGAAAATGGAGGATGAGAATGTCACAAAGTATGAGGCTAACTTTACAGGGTTAGCAAGGCATGCAGTAGATTATATACATAACCCAATAAGTAAGATTGATCATTTATTTGATAGGTTAAAACCATTTTTTTGTTGACCATTAGTCTCATAATATTTCTTATCCTATGAAGATATTGTATCAGGTGCTATCAAGACAAAAAAGGAATTCTCTAAGTCTAATGACATTAAGGAAAATCAGGAGAAGAAGAGATCTGATGAACACTCTGGAAATGGAAATAATGGGAAGAAGGGAAAAGTTTATTATCCATACTGCAGTAAATGTGGGAAGAATCAGCATGGTACTTGATTGAAGGTAATGGGAGTCTGTTACAAGTGTGGTGAAAAAGGCCACCAAGATCATGATTGCAAGGGAAAGAGAGTTTCTTTCAACGTGGAATGCTATAATTATAGAGATATGGGAAATTATGCAAATGAATTTCCTAAGAGTTAGGGGAAATTACCTCAGAAAAGGCCAAGGGATCAAGGCCAAGCTTATGATATCACTAATACTGAGGTGGAAGCTCCGAAAGATGTGGTGGAAGGTAATTTAATGGATTCCTCATGTTTAGAAAATTCTTTATTTGATTCTGGATCATCGCATTGTTTCATATCTTCCCAATTTTCTAAGAAAATTAGTTATTTCCAATTTTAATTAACAATGGAGTTTTCAGTTAAAACTCTTAAGGGAAGTATCATTCCAACCATGTTTTGTGAATCAGTCCCCGTTAGAGCACACAAATGTTCATTATCCACTGGTCTCATCGTCATAAATATGATTGAGTTTGATATAATACTCGGTATGGATTGGAATTTGGACCATGATATGAATATTTATTGTAAGAAGAAGGAGGATACAATTTTCGATGATGATGATAAGGAAGACCTTATCTTTAGTGAATAATGGGTACCACATAATTCTTATCTAGATCCACCCCTGTAGCTCAACTAAATTCAATTATTGGGGAGGAAGAAAAAGAGATCACTGTGGGAGAAGAATGGAATGTTCAAATTTCGGATGTACATATTCTGAAAGAATATGAAGAAGTGTTTCTAGAAGATTTACCTGGAAATTCACCAAAACAAGATGTTGAGTTATCCATTGATTTAATTTCTAGATCAAGGCCTATATCTAAGACCCCTTATAAAATGGCCTTTGTGAAATTAGTTGACCTAAAGAAACAACTAGAGGAATTGATTAAAAAGGGATTTATTCTCCCAAGTGGTTCTCCATGGGGAGCCCCCGTTCTTTTTGTTAAACATAAAGATAGTTCTATGAGGTTATTTATCGACTATAGAGAGGTCAATGATATAACAATAAAGACCAAGTATCCCCTACCTCGCATTGATGATTTATTTGACCAACTACATAGAGCTCAATACATTTCAAAGATTGAACTTCGATCTGGATATCATCAGTTGTGTTTGAAGAAGGAAGAAATTCCAAAGAAAGCATTTTCAACCAGGTACGAGCATTACGAGTTAACAATAATGCTTTTTGGGATGACTAATGCACCCTCTGTTTTCATGGATATAATGAACAGTTTTTTCAAAGAATATATCAATGATTTTGTAGTAGTATTTATGGATTATATCTTAGTATAATAAAAAATATATGAAGATCATGAAAATCACCTGCGCATTATCCTGAAGACCTTAAGAATACATGAATTATATGGGAAGTTTAGCAAGTGTGAATTCTGGCTTCAAGATATTTCTTTTCTTGGCCATATTGTCTCTATGTATTGAATCTCTTTTGATCCTTCTAAGACAAGAGAAATCCAATAATAGCCAGCACCAATGAGTATAACCGAGGTACGTAGTTTTATTGGTTCAGTAGGTTATTATCATTGTTTCGTCCAGCATTTTTCCCTATTGGCTAACCCATTAACAAATCTCACACGTAAATGG
Source organism: Viscum album (assembly GCA_963277665.1). Classification (NCBI taxonomy): domain Eukaryota; kingdom Viridiplantae; phylum Streptophyta; class Magnoliopsida; order Santalales; family Viscaceae; genus Viscum; species Viscum album. The sequence continues at coordinate 72,135,659 of OY728166.1, read as the reverse complement.
GTTAAATTTTTTTGGACAAAAGAGTGTGAAGAATGTTTGGAAGAACTGAAGGGAAGATTAGTCAATGCTCTTATATTGACACTGCTATCAGGGAATGATGGGTTCTTTAGTTATAGTAATGCATCGAAGAAAGGACTTAGTTGTTTCCTTATGCAGAATGATAGGGTTAATTCCAATGCATCATGAAAACTAAAAATTCATGATCAAAACTATCCTACTGATGATATTGAATTAATTTCTATAATCATTGCTTTGAAGATATGGAGAAATTGTCTCTATGGTGAAAAATGTGAGATATATACCAATCACAAGAGTTTGATGTACATTTTCACACATAAAGAACTCAACATGAGGAAAAGGAGATTGATTGAACTAGTCAAGGATTATGTATTTACGATACACTACCACTCGGGGAAGGCAAATAAGGTAGCAGATGCTTTGAGCAGAAAGGATCATGGTGTTTTGAACGTGCTGAGAATTGAAAGGGATCATATTTTCATGGATCTAGTGAATATGGATATGGGAATTACCATGGTTGGTGAAACATCAATACTTATTCAAATGGTTGTCAAACCATATTTACTAGAAATGATAAAGATTACACAGACCGATGATGAAGAATTTCAAAAAAAGATTAAAGCTGTAAATGATTGGAGATTGAGTGAAATTGTGTATAAAGATGGAATTTTGAAATTTGGGAAGAGACTTTGAGTTCCTGATATACTTGATCTAAAAATGGAATTGTTGTATGATGCTCATAGTTTCAATTTATCTATACACCCTGGGAGCACAAAAATGTATAGAGATTTGAAGGAACATTTTTGGTGGGACAACATGAAGAGGGAGATTTCTGATGTTGTGTCAAGATGTATGGTTTGTCAACAAGTGAAAACTGGAAGTCAACAGCCTAGAGGAGTCATGAAACCTCTTCCCATACCTGAGTGGAAATGGGATAATATTACCATGGACATTGTCATGGGGCTACCAAAGACTCCTAGAAGGAACGATGAAATATGGGTCTTTATTGATCGTCTTACCAGGTCAGCACATTTTCATGAAATTTGATAAGATCAACCACTTGAAAGCCTAGCAGGACTATATATTAATGAAGTTGTGAGACTTCATGGAGTAACCCTATAGATTCTTTAAGATCGGGATCCCTGTTTTACTTGTATATTCTGGAAAAGTCTTCAGAAAGCCCTAGATACTAACCTTTTTTTGAGTACTTCCTACCACCCCCAAACTGATGGAAAATCAGAATTGACTATTCAAACCTTTGAAGAAATGTTGAGAACTTTGTCTCTTGACATTCAAGGTATGTGGGATCAATATTTACCTCTGGTGGAATTTTACAATAACAATGGTTTCCATTCAAGTATTCGTATGGCACCATATAAAGCATTATACAGAAAGAGATGTCGCACACCAACCTGTTGGGATGTTATTGGTGAAAGAAAACTAGTAGGGCCAGAACTGGTGGAGGAAATGATGGAAAAGGTAAAGGTAATCCAAAACAACATCAAATAAGCTCAAAGTAGGCAGAAGAGCTATGCCAATAATCTAAGGAAGGATTTGGAATTTCATGTAGGATATCATGTTTTCTTGAAGGTATCTCCATGGAAGGGAGTTTTACATTTTGGTATGAAAGGAAAATTGAGTCCCATGTACATCAGACCTTTAAAAATTCTTGAACAATTTGGGGTTGTATCATACCATTTGGCAATGCCGCCAAATCTCTCCAAAGGTCACGATGTGTTCCATGTATCACTATTGAGAAAATACATGCCTGACCCAACGCATGTACTCACCTATGTGGAATTAGAACTGGAACCTGATCTATCTTATTGCGAAGAGCAAATCAGGATTCTTGATACAAGAGAACAAGTGATGAGAAACCAGACGACTAGTCTAGTAAATGTTTTATGGAGAAACCATAAGATGGAAGAGGCAATGTGGAACCTGAGAAACTTATGATAAATAACCACCGAGTCTTTTTAAGCATTAATATTCAAGAAATTTTGAGGACTAAATTATTTGAAGGAGGGGTGAATGTATCACCCCAAGCTTCCAAAATACGTTTCCCTTTGAATAATGAAATAGATTGCATTGTACCGAATTTCGAGATTCTAACACACCGTGATAAACCAAAACTAGTCATTATGAATAGTAATACCCACTTTTTGAAATTTGTTAAATTTTATCTTTCAAAATTTACTTCATTTTGGGGTTCAGAATATCAGAATTTTCCTAGGGTTAATTTTTTGTATTTTTATGGAAACTTTCAATTTTTGATGAATAGTGAAAAAACACTGAGTTATTTGTTAAAACAAATTTTTTTTTAAATTATTATATATTTTATTTAACTTTATTTTAGGTCAAAATAGATACGTAATACCTATATAAGTTCAAATTTATTCGTTGGAGTCATTTTATAATAATTTTAGTCATACAAAAATTTTATTGAACTTTTCACCGTCTTTTACACGTATCCTAGGAGAATTTTTAAATTCACATAAAACATAATTTTACCGCTTATGTGAGTGGAATTTCGAAAATGTGAGAGACATTGTTAATATCAAGGTGTAAAATGTGGTTCAATAAGATAAAAATATTTTTTGGTGAATACTAACTTTTTACATTTATTTACCACGTTAAAAAGTATATAGGCTAAATAAGGGTAAAAATGAAATTATTATTACCTTAAACATGTCCTAATTCTATTGGATAAGTATAATTAGACCAAAAACAAAATTAGGAATAAATTATGAACCTCTTTGGTCCACGTAGATTAGATTAGGACATTTATTATTATTTAATTCAATGAAGAGTTAAAAGAGTTAAAATCAATGTTTAATAACTAATTTTTTTAATATAGGGTTATACATAATATTAATTCTATTTTAAATATTAATTAAAAATCTAAAAACATATCCTACATAATTGTATTTTATTTATAATTTTTAGATATTATATAATTTAATTTATTTATGACACAATAGTGATGCAGTAATTTCTTAATTAATGAAATATTAAAATAATTGATATTATAAATATCCAAATAAATGTAATTTGAAACATTTTTTGAATTAAAATAACATTATAGGATAATAGGACATATTATTATTAGTTATATGAATTTTATTTGAAGAAATAATGATGTTATGAATTTATCAAAAACAAAATACCCAATAGTGTCAAAATTAACATAAAAGTGTTTTTAAAACAAATATTATATTATTAATTGATATTATATTCATAAAAATATAAGGATTGGCCAAAGTACTTTTATAATGATATTGTTATCATTAATTGACCAATTTGGGTCACATGGATGTATATAGTAAGTGTATTAAATATATAAAATAAAAATAGAAAGAGAAATTGTAAATGTCAAACTATTTAACTAAGAGTTAAATCTAAAAGACAAGGTTACTATAGTGACCAAAACCTGTCTAAAATCTATTGGTTGAGTGGTTTTCAATCCATTCACACCTTATACTTTGAATAATCCTCTTTGGAGCCATTAGAAACCGAATATGAATTTATTATAAATTAATACTTTAAGTTTTCCCTAAAGAGCCCATCCTCCACCTTTTAAAAGGACACCACTTCTAAACAATTCCTCACACCTCTCAAGAATATTGGCTCATCCATACTCTGCCCAATTAATCTCCATTCATCCCACTTCGCTTCCTTGAAGACTTACCTTAGGCAGAAGGTATTTCAAGAGTCCTTTTGGTTCAAACTAAACAAAGTTACCCAAATTAATGGTAATGATTTCTCTTAGCTTCTTTTCTTTTATTTTACATATCCAACCCCTAAACTCTTCTTATTATTTTATTTAGTAACAAAACCAGTATCCTAAATATATTAGTATATTTTTATGATAATTATTTTAACTACACTTACACACACCTCCATCTAATGGGTGAAGAACATAACGTTTCTGTGGATGGAAACCAAACGCCTCACGAATCGAGGATTGTTCAATTATCCCCTACCACCTATCATGGTGTCCATTTTGATGGAAATATAATTAAATATGATATTAATGATATTTATTTTATATATAAGCTTATTTAGTTCCATTTTATAGCGTACCATTATTCGTTTCATGTTGTAGATGTATACGACAATTTCATTCGAGGAAGTGCGGACTACCGCCTCCTCAAAGTGATACGACTCGTTCACAACATAAATAGACTGTATAATGGATGATGTTAATGAACATAAGTAAAATATATTATATATTATATTATACTGGAATAATAATATACCTATTTATCCTTTGGTTTTGATTCCTTTTAAAATGAAAAATGAAATGGAAGTAGCGTTTGTGCGTACGTACGGATTATCGTCTCCATGAACGCGTTGGGATTCATTTCACCATCATATTCATTCAAGACTAATTATCATTTGATGATTAAAATTAATGGTTAAGTAATTGATATAATTTTGTATATAAATATGATACAACCTATCCATAACAAATACGGCTTACGTAACGAATCATATAAAGGCAAACGAATCATTTAACACCCGAAATGACGATAATACTAAAATATTATTCACAAAGCAATATTTAAAGATCATATATGATATCATATTTATGTATATGATTCTTGAATAATTTAATAACAATTATTTAACTATTATAAAGGAGTTTAACCTAAACTATATCAAGGAAATGTACAAGGTAAGGGGTTATTTCACAATCTCTTCATTATCCGAGGTTGTTTATACGTAATTATCTACTAGGACCTCTTTATCATCCACATCAATGTTTCATAAAAATGTAATTCAAAACATTATTACTATTTTAAATAATATTGGTTAAAGTCATTTATACCCTTGTTCGACTTTTTATACTAAGTTTATAAAATAATATTTACATCATTTCCAAAACAAGGACCTTTTAACCTTTTCGACAAATTAAGGTAATAATTTCAATTTTTACTTATATGGCGGGTGCAGCTATTTTCCACCATTTTAAAATCTTCGAAGCTTCCCTTAGAAGCTTATAAGAATATTTTCAAAGTAAATGTTTTATTTTATAATTATGTGTCATTTAAATTATTTAAAAAAGAGAAATTTCTCCCAAATAATTTTTATTTCATCTATGTCAAAATCCTTTGATAGATTTTAATTTTATTTGAGGATGATTTATTATGATACAAAACTTCTAAATTGTATTAAAGGTTTTGTGATATGTTTGACTGTGGATGTTTTATTTTTATACCATTCATGGTTTATGGAGAATGTATTTACATTTATTATGATAGTTTTAATACGAATTTTTATGTCATGTTTAAACTTGTTCATATGAGGAATGCATTGGACTTAGTAAGTGACGGGTGGAGTCCGAAATATTTCCTCGATACATTTGTTGGTATCATGAGACAAACTATTTTTTGGGAAAGAGACCTTGACAAAATCTAATTTGTATTCTTGGCACGAGGCCTTAGCTTCGTGGTTATGATAGTCTGGGATTATGCATTCCATCATTATGAAAGTGGTTATTGATATTGCACCTGATAATTCGACCAGTAGAATATCCATGTGAATAAGTAAATGGCATTATTTCATTTTATTTCTACCATATTATGATGAAGTTCATTTTTAAAAATCTATTGTTTTATTTTTACATTGACATAAAAGTTTATTCTTATTTATGAATGTTGTCGCTATATTGTTATCCTTACTGGGAAATTGAGCTCCCCCCTTTCTAAATTTTATTTTTTCCAGAATGTGAAGAAGTATTTTATGAATGAACTACATGGATAGTATAAGGGGATATGAGTGTGGAGACAAAATGTTGATGTAGTTTTCACTTTTTGATGTAATGTAAAATTTATGAATGTATCTAGTGTTTCCAAGGCTACTAAACTAATCGGTCCTTCGAGACTTGATCTTTTGTGATCATGACAATGTTATGTAATAATGCACTGACTTTGGGTAATTGGGGTCGGGGCGTTACATTATAGTGTATGTGATAGTTTGTTACATTATAGAGTCACATTATAGGTTCCCTTGTTTATAGTAAGAGTTAATGGGATAATGAAGTAATTTGAAATGATCCCCAAATATATCATGATCTATCCCCACATGGGTCCTACATATAATCATATTCACAAGTTCATCATCATCACATTTCATGTCATCCATTGATCCCATCCTTACCCATGGAATCCCCCTATTTTATGTTTAACAAATTTTATTGGGAATTTGTGGCATGGGTTGACTTTTACATGGTTGATCCATTATTCACTTAAAACACTTAATTATGATAATTCCACTTAAAATAGATATTTCAAGTTATTTTTTCCACAATATCAAAAATTAGTCTATGAAACTAATAAATATTTTGAAATATATTTAATATAATTCATTGTTTATTTTTATATTAAAACACAATAAAAATAGATAAAAATATGGATGAATCAATTCATCCACAATTAATCTAGTACTATTCATAAAGTAATATTTTTCTATTAGAATAATCTCTAATAATTCATTTCTTCCCTTTTTAAATCATTTTTGTAATTAAAATTAAATGTTAAAGAATTTACTTGATATCAATTTTAACATGGAAGCCTTTTAAAATACCTATCATTTAATATCTTTAAGAGAAACCCTAATATCAAAAATAAAGAATAATCACTATAAAATTTATTCAATAAATATATTTTACTCAATTTCATTAATATTTATTATTCTACTTCCTTTACACATAACTAAATAACAATAAACTTATTCATACTATTTTTATTCAATTCTTTCATATAAATAACACGTACATAATATTTCAGTTTTAAAATATGGATCATTGTTTTTCTTACATGAATGCATACATTGGGGTTATTTTTTTATCCAAGTCATGATAAAATTTTTTTGAAGTATTTCTAGAAGATTTGTGTTTTCTATTATTTATGGTTTTTTACTTTAAACACATGCACACATTATGAAATAGTTACGTCAAATATTTCTCTTTTGATTCAATTTCCAACATGGTAGACATATGTTGGTGGAGTGATTCGATAAAGGTAATATATTGATCTGAATTATCCATTTGGTACTTTGAACCCATTTTTATTATTTGGGAATTCGGTGCTATGGTTGTTCTTATTAGTTAAAACCCTCATAGAAGGATGTGTAGGATGAAATGAAAAATATGAGATCTTATCAAATGTTGTATTATCATATAATTATCTATCATTGAGAAGCTGTTGATATTTTTGGATGAGCATACACACTATCTAATTATTTTTTATTCTATGATAGATATGTTGATAATGAATTTAACACTATGTTTTACAAATTTATATTAGATATTTTTACAAATTAATTACATTTGTTACAATATTTTTATCCTAGACCATCACTAATGTAAGTGTCACTATTTTGTTTAGGTTCCCACATTACTGTATATTAGAAATTTTATTTTAAAAAAGTTATTTGATACATATGTATCAATTTCAAATGAATTTATTTAATTTCTTGTTTAGATGTTATATTTGAAATAGAAAATTTTATTCGAAATAAAGTTAACAAAAAAATAGTGTATTGATTCAATACCTAATTATAAAATTTTGTTTAGGTAAATTTTGTCCAATTAATATTCATTTATAAAATATTCAAACAAATGAATCCAGATTTTAAAAAATTAATTATATATCAAAGACAAATCAAGAACACTATTTAATAATATGAGAGAAACACAAAAAAATATTCAATTTAAGAAAACAATGATTTCATAAACAATCAAATAATAATTGATAATATCTCCCTATCGATAAATTTAATGAACCCCATTATAGAAATAATGAATAACACATAAGAAAGTGAAATTATAAGGGAATAGATAATTATATCTTTGTTTTTAATTATAATAGTTTCGGTAAATCTACATACCCACTAGTTATTAATAACTTATAAAGAAAAAAAAGATACATGAAAAATATTATTTAAATCAAAAAACAATTAAAAAGTGAAAGGAAAATGGAAAGGGATTCTTTTGTAATTCGATAGTTATTTGTATGTATATATTTATTATAGTCAAAATATTCCAAAGGCCACCCAAAATCTAATGAAGGATGGAGTTTATGTGATGTGAACAACCTCATGTGACTTTTCTTAGGGTTTATAAGTGGACATAGAGTGTAGATAATATCAAAATAAAATATAATTTTCCCATACTCTATAGGGAGATAAGAAGATAAATATAGTGGAGAGGGAAATTAATTTATGTGTGATTTTCATTTAATTTATATTCTTCCTCCAGTTTATATTTTTTCTATTTACAAGGTGGTATCAGAACTAATTAATTCAAGCGTAAGGACATTCGTTTTTTAATTCCTAAATATTAAATAGATTTGATGATATCCATTTAATACATATTAGATATATCTTATTGTTAATAAGTAGTCACTAGGGTACTCTAGTAGTTTTCCAAATCAAAAAATTCAAAAAAACATATTCAATGATAAATTCAATTTCAATAAAATTTAATAAAAATAAATTCAAAAATAGAATATATTCCTAAACATTATCTTGTTTAAACACTTATATTTTACGATAGTTCACTATCGAGGTGTGAATTCATAAGTTGAGGAAAATATTTAATCCTCTAAACACTTATTTTTAATGTCACTACAACAGTTATGTATTGTTATTCTATAGATCAAGAGAGGTGGTGTTGGGAAACAATCCCTCAAGGTAACATTACAATGTTTTTGGGTTGTTTGTTTTTCATTAAAAAGAATATTTATATTATTAGTTGCAGTGTTATGGATTGATTATATACATGATTTATAGAAATATATCTAAAAAATGGAATGAATGATTTTGTGGTGGTGTATAAAATTGTGTATAAAAGGTGACGTTGTTTCCCACCATATTAAAAGTATTTAGGTCCAAAATTTGGAGTCATTTTAGTAGAAAAATGTATTCCAATGTAAATTTAAAATGATTCATCCATGGGTGAATCTGTTTCATGAAGTTTCTCACAAGTAAATATTTGGGAACATGCTAAAAAATTAGTGAAGGAAAGGATTGTGTGCACATTCTAAAACTATGAAAAAGATGTGTTTATTGAACAAAATTATTAGAATTATGTGCACCCATGAAATAATGTTTTGATAAAAATACAATATAAATATAGGATGTTCCTCACTTTCATAAAATTTGATTGCATATAGGAAGGAACATAAGTATTTTTCATGCATGGTTTAGTGGGAAAATAAATAGATGGCTACCCCTAATTTTAGTAGTTAGTCCCCTTGATAAAATTTCATCTATATATAATGTACAAGTAGAGAAATAAGTGTAATGGTTGTGGGAAATGTGTAAAAGTTATGCGTAAAAAGAATTTGGGAAAACAATGACTCATTTATTAGTAGCACACACAAAATTAATTGTGTATTAATTACTAAGGGAGTTGTGAGAAATTTGTAGATGTTGCACACATGATGATGTTTAATGAAAAAACGTAAACATTGCATGCATGGTTGTAAAGGTGGGAACAATTCATCTAAGGGTTGTGTGAAAGATATTATTATTTGAAATAAAATTTATTTCTAAGTAAATCCTTTCTTAAATGGTATTCTTCATGTTGTTAAATCTGGAACATAATGATGCCCCAAATGAGGTGTAAAATTTATTGATTGATGTGAAAAAATTATAATCATATGAAGGATCATTGAGGAAAATTTCCTTGAGAGAGTAGTGAGAATTCTATTGTGAATTCTTGTAATCTAAGAGGGATAATGAGTCTGCTCCAACCATTATTAAAGAAGTGAGGTTTTTCATAAAAGAGATCTAAACCAAACCGTATTTTCTTATTAATCCTTAGTGGATATGGAAAATCGAAAAATATCCATTTTATGGTCCTTGGACGCAGCCTAGTAAGGGCGAACCATGTTAAATTTTCATGTCTTATTCATGCTTGCATTTTTGTTCATAAATTTTTATGAGATAGTGAGAGAAGAGTGTTTTTGAAAAAATAAATTGGATCTGAATGGGTTATTGTTTTAATAATCCACACCTAGATTCACCCCTATGATTATTTAACATAGTTGGGATAACAATTGGTATCAGAGAAAATAATGGTATCAATGTTTTTCATTCAAGGGTTTCAATGGAGTTTTTTAATTTTAAAGGTATTCCGATCATCAATATTATAATATTTCAATTATGGAGGAATAAAACGAATAAAAACTTCTGATATTTAGGAATGGATTTCATTACATTACTAATTCTTGTTATTTTTTCCATTGTGGATAGTGGTTCATTATCTGAAGATAGCCAATGGGAATAGGATGATGACTTTAAAGGAAACAATGATTTAAGGGGAGCCATATCTGAAGAAATATATTCGAAGGATAAGTCATGTATGTCATCACATGATATGAGAAAAGTGATTCTCAATATTTATGAGGGTGACTAAAAAATAATGAAACAAAATTTGAAGGTTCTATTGAAAAAGTATGAGGATATCATAATAAAACCTATTGATTCTATTGATGCATTATTTATCCAGGTGATTTTTGTTGTGAAAGTCATGCTTGGTCTTGGAGAATTTATTGATTTTATAATTATTATTAAGTTTATCTTGAGAATAATTCAATATCAATTCAATTTAAAATTATATATATTTTATGATGAATATCCAAAGGATCTCGAGTTGGTTGATTACCATGTACTCTTGTTGCATATAAGATGATACATTATGATTATGAGTATGTAAAAAAATAAGAGTGCCATGTGGTGGAATTCAAGGTCATGAAAAAACACACCATTGAAGATGAACAGAATAAATAAGAGATGGATGAGTTGATGTCATTCCTTTCCTCACATATATGAAGAATAAAATGAATGTTCAAAGGTAAAATTCTACTATCAAACTTTCAATGTGTAACTTTTCGTTATCTTATGTCACGAATGTACCCAGTGGGTCCTGTGTTGTGACTCTCCATGAAAGTTTTTAATAGGATAGAAGTTGGGGAATAGCACCGAGTCGGAATACCACTAACATGATAAGAATTTTATGTGTACCTGCACGCACACACACATCTCTGTGACCAAAAATATTGAAATGTAAAAAACACTAAGAAAAAAATAAATGCATACCACTGTGTCGCATCCAGTAGAGTATGACAAAAATGTATGTTCGTTAATGTAAATTGGTCTAGAATACAAGACCACCAAAAAGAGTATGTGAACCATAATGTATAACCTACAATTAATGGGTAATGGGTTACTATTTGAAGCCACATAAACACATTGGTATGTGTGAACTCTCAATGATATGTCAGGTCTTGATACTCCTAGTAATCCGTCAAAATGCCGATCATCTAGACATAACAAGACACATGTATGAAAATCACATCCAAGGGTGAGTGTAACAATACTCTGTAAGAAACCCCGAAACCAACATGAAATACACAAAGGAAAGATACATTCAGCTATACCCATGTATATATCTACATCAAATAACTAGAATATCTAGATGTACTCAAACCAATATACCCAGTCTAGAGGTATGTCACAATTACCACATACCACAAATAGGAATTATGACCAGTGATTCTGCAAATCACTCAATTGGGAGGACAGAATCCTAAGTCTATTATCACCGATGACAAAAATATGAGAAGTAGTATTCATCAGAAACATTCATGAGAGAGATATTCTAATAGATCTAAATTGAATATGATATATTAGATGAGGATCACAACCAGGTTCATGATAGGATACAGAAAACTACATCTAGATTAATCTATTTTGTGGAGGATCGATACCCATTGAAGATAGTAACGTCAAAAACAAAGACTCTATGTAGGGAACAATGGTGAATAGATGTTCCACTCCAGGAATCTTGGGGTATTCCAAAAACTCTATCCTTGAAGTCCTGATGAAGGGAACATACTCCTATGAGCGGGAAACAATACCCACCAACTTTCTGAGAATTGATCAAGGGAATGATCCCAAATGAAACTATTACACAATATGGTGGACAATATATTCAAGCCATGTAGAAAGGGTAACACCATGATTAGTAGGTTTACACTCCGTGTCTTTTGACCCCAGGTAATACCTATGGGCTGTAGCCCATTTCATTTGAACATTTCATGAAGGTAAGTGTACATGGAATGTAGAAAGGGTCACAATCAATGTCCTTTAATCTGGGGTCCACCTATGCATGTGGGCCATGTTCTATTAAACAACTTGAACCTATGTGCCTCTTCTTGTGTACTGATACATGGGTTAATCCATGTAACTATTTCCAAAAAGATGAGTGGGGGAGTACATGTCATGTGGGAAACAAGTGTAATATCATATGTGTCTGTGTATCTCCTTTAATGTAGACCAAGTCTCGAAGATGTTCCAACATGCTGGGTGATAGGGGTCACATGCATGTGACATTTAAATACCTCTTGAAACCCTATCCACCTCTATTTGGGGCCACAATCCATGTATCCCGGACCACATGTTGTGTTCTTCATGATTTTCTAGAAATCACCCCCATCATCTTCACGCCTCGACCAATTCATATGAGAAAAATCCAAGGTTTCATTCACCCTGATACTACTTTTCCAAGGTATTCTCACCATAAAAACATTTAATCGTTGAGTTTTGAGCCATTGAACAGCTCTGAAAACTGATTCTGTTCATCCGCTTTTAAATTTTCTAAATAACGGGTATTCTTGAATCACTTTGATTCACCTGTCACCAATGTTGTCACACCTATGTTAGGTCATCCCAATTTTGGATCATCCCTTTTTGATCACTATGCCTTGAATTGAATATCCTATAATCATTCATTCATAAACCAGGATGAATGAGTAACATAGAGAATATATGGAGAGAAAATCACAATGAACAACTGATGAAATGAACCTCAGCCATTGTTTTCACCGGCCTTGATCCATTATCAAAAGAATGATCACGAAGTAAAAAAAATAATCTATAAAAAAACCTATCAAAATACTAGATTTAAATCACATCCCACAATAATGAATGAAACATGGATCTTTCTATTCGTTGGTTGTATGTGTTTATCGTTGAATCCAAAATTATGGAAAGAAAAACAAATAACACATCTGATATTGGGATTGAATCACTCCCTGAAGAAGATTAATTTTCTTTTCATCTCCATCGGTGAGATCCATCCAGAATAGGACTCATCAATTGTCGATCCAATGTCCCATCATCATTTTTTATCAATCAAGGTCTACATGATTCCCTCTAGGTCCTCCAAGGAATTTTCAATGTTATGATAATAACCACGGATCCCTTTATAAAGGCTTATTGAAAAATACATGTCGATGCATTTTTGATTTAATGAAATGTTAAAATAAAATAAATCATTTAATTTATTTTATTTATTAAAAATAGACGAAATGTACTTTTCAGAGTTGACCCCAGCTGACCAGTGATAGGTCACACCTAGGGTTTACTATTTTCTTTAAACACAACATTACCTTATATTTTTGATCCAGGAACCCATTTAATGTTTATTCTACTATGATAGGAAAACCATACATGCATTTTATTTAATATATTTAATATATTTCAAACATATATTTGGGGCACACAGAGACTCAGAATTGTACTCTTTATCAATATGTAGTATCTAATTTTATACATATAATATTAAAAAATAAAACATGAAAAATCCTAGACATTACATTCTCCCAACCTTGGGGATATATGTTCCCAAAAATCCAAAAACAAAGCTACCCAAAATGATGTTGGTTCAATGCATTAATCGTAGCCTCATACTCCGACGTTCTATCCGAGAGATGCTCATACTACCACTAGACACACACCAAATGAATCACTCTCCCACAAAGTATCATTTTCTACAAATGCGTGATTATTACTAGTTACATACCAAAAGTCCATCCATCCTTGATATTTAGTCTTGCCCCCGTAGATAATGTGTGATGGGTCATGCGCTCACACCCTCAGCTATGACATGTGGATGACATCATGTACATCATGAAACTATGGGGGTAAATCTTGGTATTACCCCACCATTCTAACTCTACGTAGAATCTTGAAAGTGCCGACGAATCTCAGAGATAATTTGTCTCCCTAAAAAATTATCTACAGCCCCAATCAATGCGAAACCCATAGAAACACATGTTCTTCTTCATAGAACTCAAAATGTCACCATGTTCTATTGAAATACAACTTATTATTCCTTTGTGATGTCTTCATCTGCTCCACGATGACTTGAACCTTATAAGTGGTAGATTGCACCAACGTTTTTCCCACAAGTGCCGACTCTCATGGGTTCGTCCAGCAATGTGGAGACCAATATGGTCACCCTTACGAGGCCTCAAATAGAAATATACCAATGGAGGAATTGTAGCTATTTTGTACAAAAAAATTCACTAGTGTTAGGTGATTTTCCCAATTATTACTGATGTCGAACATGAAATTCCAAAACATCTCCTCCAAAACTGGAATGATCTGATCAGCCAATCCAACTATCTAAGTGTGAAATTACATGCTCAAGAATAACTGTGTCCCAAAAAACTACTAAAATACCTTCCATAATAATGATATAAAACTATATTCTTGATCTAAAAAAATCATTTATGGGACACCATGAAGCCGAAAAATCTCATACACATTGATGTCTGACTAGTTATCGATTAAAAACTGATTTTGGATAGCTAGAAAGTGGGTCGACTTGGTGAGTTAGTCAAAGAACACCTATATGGTATCATGTCCCATAGAAATTCATGGTAAAAATCTAACAAAGTCCACGATATACCATCCAACTTCCATTCAGGCACCTCAAGGGGTTGAGTTAAACCCAGTGGAACTTGGTGCTCAACATTAACCTACTAAAAAGTGAGGCATCGAGGGATAAACTATGCAACACAATTTTTAATCAGCAGAGACTAGTACTAACATCAGTGGTCCTGGTACATGTTTTCCTAACAATGATGTAGCATAAAAGGGGATGAATGAAACTCCCTTGTAACCTTGTACCACAAATCCATTGGAACTACTGTGCATCATATGAATAGAAAGATGTGCTCCTCAACATTCAAATAGCCATCAATATCATATCCATCAAATATTTGAACACATATAGTTTCACATAAGGTATCCTCAAGCTATGCCTCCCAAAATCACTGTAATAGTGTAGTAGTAACAACCACTGACTTAAGGTTAGATCCCCCATCTCCATCCACAACGAATAACTATAATGAGGCCAACTACTATGCTGCATCTTCCATCAACTAAAAATGTGATCTTATGATGAGAGAACCAACCACTACATTCCCCTTCATAATAGTATAAAAAATCTCTAAGTAATAATCATGGAGGAACTCTAGTCTTCATTTCTATCTCATGTTTATATCCTTCTAAGATAATATTTACATGGGACTCTTATGATTAGAGTAGACTATAGACCACTCACCCATCAGGTAGTGTCTCCACATCTTCAATGAAAATACTACCACTTCCAACTCAATATCTTGAGTCACATTGTTCTTATCTTGTGCTATCAATAGGCATAAACCATATGAAATCAGAAATTTAATTTATATTAGATCGCAACCATGCCCAGTTCCAGATGCATCGCAGAACAATAAATACTCGACCCCTCCCTGGTAATATCACGATCTTTCTTCTAATCACACTCTACCTCAATTGATAAAAATTATACTAGAACATCTCTATCCATATGAAATGATTTCCCTTTTGATTCAAATATATCATAGTGCTGATATCCAGGTGAAATCAGGTATAAATATATTGTAACAACCTGCCAGCCCAAGGAAGCTCTAAACCTCCATCACTCCCCTAGGTGGACCCCATTCTAACACTTCGTCGATAGTGGCCAAGTCTACTACCACTCCATCTGCTGAGATATCGTGTCCTGAAAAGTGTACCACTTGAATCCAGAACTTGAACATAGATATTTTCCAATAAATATTGTTCTCTTAGAGTACATCTAGAACAATCCTTATGTTACTCACATGATCTTCCTTGGATTCCATGTAAACAAGGGTATCCTCAATGAAGACTACCACAAAATGGTATATATAAGGCTATAAGATCTCGTTCCTAAGTCCCATGAACACTATTTAGGTTTTTTCCATTTTAAGTTAATCACTAAGTACTTAATGTAACAATTTCAATGTCTGAAATATGTCATTAGTATATCCTTGTCTCATAATCACATTTAGTGATAACATGATCTGAGTTTAACCTATTAGAAGCAATGTACCCCTCTCAACTGAACAAATAGGTGACACCTACTCAGTAGTGGATACTTGATCTTCAGAGTTTCCTAGTTCAAAAACTGGATGTTGTGTACTATCAAATGGCCAGCGTGTACGGGAAAACCCATGATATAAGTACATAGCATCTTACCATTTCTACATGCTAT
The DNA here is from genome assembly GCA_963277665.1 of Viscum album. Taxonomy (NCBI): domain Eukaryota; kingdom Viridiplantae; phylum Streptophyta; class Magnoliopsida; order Santalales; family Viscaceae; genus Viscum; species Viscum album. The sequence goes on along the minus strand of OY728166.1, from coordinate 72,119,242 downwards.
GTACACATTTTATACACAACATGTTCAAATTACATAGGCTATTTTACATGTGAAGTACCCAAGGTCAAATTATATGACATGTGAACCTACTATATTCGATGGTCACCTTTCCACATGGCTTGAATATTTATTCCACCATATCATGGAGATGTTTCATTACGTATCAAGAACATGGTCGTTTCCCTTAAGGATGGCGTGTATTGTTTCTCACTTATTGGGGTATGATCTATTCAGAAAGGCGTCCTGGGTTGAGTTTTTGGAATTCCCTGAGTGGTATGGAGTAGATCCGTTTTTTCCAATATTTCCATAAATATAGTCTTTAGTATTGATATGACCAATTTCACTGAGAATTGATCCACTACATAAGATAATTATCTAGATGGAACTATTGGTATCAACCCATGTCCCATGTTCTGATCCTCATATGATGTATCTTATTCTCTTCAGATCTATTATTGTATCTCTATCATTACAGTTCCTGAAGAACTATAAATCACAAATGGAAATAATTAATGTTATCAGACTCAGGAATGCATTATCATGGATGAATGTTTATTCGAATCATAGATATGAATTCTTGATGGTGGTATGTGGTAGTTGTAACTTACCTCTAGAATAAATGTATTGGAATGATTATATCCATAAATTCTTGTTATATGTTATAGCCATATAGTTGTGTAGAGTTGACTATATCAATAATTTGTGTATTATGCTGCGATTTCAAGGTGTCCTACAGAGAATTGTCATCCTAAACCATGAACATGTTCTTCCTACAGGTGTCATGTATTGTGCAGCTGAGCGGCCTTTTGATGGATTCCTAGGTAGTCCAGGATTAGACAGGCCGAGGTCTTCCTACATCTTTATACAGTAGTATGAGTACCCTTTGTTTACATGTTGTACTGTTTGGTTTACAAACACATTTTGGTGAGATTGTATTCTATCCTAGATTACATTATTACACTATACATTCCTATCATAAAATATTAGTTGGGACACAGTGGTAAACATGATTTTTTTTCCATTGAGATTTTTTCATTTTAAAATTTGTGGGATTGGAGATATGTGTGATAATACTGAAATATAGGCAATTCCTCTCATGTTATTGATATTCCTACTAGGTGATAGTCTCCATACCCTAGCTTATTGGAGACTGGATTATGGTTTCATAGCATGAGACCCACTCGGACTGGTCATGATAGATTGGTATCAGATTAGTCAGTTCAACTTTAGAATAATGATTATGTGATATTGGTTTTGGGAAACAATGTTAAGTGTTTTAGTCTGGATTTCAGGCCAAGGAATCTAGTTTTGGTGTGAACGGACAACGTATCCATTAACCAAGGCTCTAATAACCTTCATGTCATATTTTCACAAGATATCACTGGTTTCAGTGAAATTAATGATAGTTGAATCATATAGGAAGTTGTTGTAGTTACCATGTTTTTTTGTTAGATATCTAGATATACTCAATGACCATGGTAATTTTTTTTCATATAGGATGACTCCATGATGAATACTATGTTGGATTCAATAGCTAGATAATTAGGAAGGACCACTTAGTGATGAGTCTTTAAAATAGGGACCAATTTTCCAATGTTTATGTCCATGTGATGCACCAGCAATACCCACACATGGGGAATAACATGTGGTTTCCAAAGTACGATGAGGAGTGCCGGCTTGGTGCACTCCATGAGTTTCCATGATAAACACCCCTCTAGTTCTGAGGTTATTTCAATCCACCGATATCTAAGGAATGACTTCAGGTGGTGATGCAATATTTCATTCTAGTTAGGAAACACAATGATCAGATGGTGATGTTGGTGGTGAGAAATCTATAGATATCAACAAGATTATGTTGGAGTTTCGCTAAAAATATTCACGATGAGATGACACTCTCATCAATAACGTTTTAGTGCCTCTTATAGGAGTATTTCTCACCATTTAAACCATGATATGTTCATATAAAAGAGATTATTCTTCTTTAGTAGGGTATCTTGATAGTAGATAATTATTAATTGAGGTTCACCGACCATTCCAGATATAATATGGATATGGTTAGGGACCGATATTTTAGTGCTCAATCCATCAATAGAGGTCTTAGTAGAATAATATAAAACATTATAATCTCTATGATAATTTGAACTTATTCTGGGGTTCATGAGTATTATTTGGTTGTTGAAATATTATTTGATGAGTAGAGATAACTGGTGACCGTTCACAGTGGACAGGTAGGTGTAGAGACCTTGGCGGGAGGTAGCCGATGTCAGTCTTAGGGGAATGGACATGGGAGATATTTTAGGAGGAAGTCATATGATAGAGGATCTACAATTCAGGGTTCATAGGCTTCATCCATTCATCCTAGGAGAGGTGGGGCTACTAATGTGATGGAAAGGGACATATTGCAAGACATTGTCAAACCCACGAGGTTACTGACCCAAAGATAGAGGATGGACCACTGAGGAAAAGGCAGTAGAAGGAGAAGTAAAATCCCTATGGCAAAAAACATGGAAGAGTATCTAGGAGAGCTGCATGAGGTGGTCAATGCTTTGGCTTGTTACCAATACCACCCCCTAGTGGTCCATTCTAGGATCATGGAGCTGGAGTGATGTAGTGGCGATAATTACATGTGGTCGATTACTATGACCTGAGGGATCCATGAATGATTCAAGGTATGATATTTATATTTTCTACTATAGTTTTCATACTTCTAGACACATGTTCCGGTCATTCAATTTATTCCATATATTTAGAATGAGACCCACATTCATGGTGAATTCTATATGTTCCCCTATCATGAATCCCCATGCCCAAATCCAATTTTTCAGGGGCTCTTGACTACCACCACATAGGCATATACTTTACATGGGAGGAATTACCTATATAATGTATGATAACAAACATCTCCAAGACCACACATGGTGAATTTTAAAAACATCTAAGTATCAAATTAATTCATACCACTATGTCGTAAGCAAAAATGTACGACATGAATTTGGTGTGATATAATTTAAACCATCATAGAACACAAGACCACCCAAAATATTCTGAAAACCACAAAGTCCAACCTATAAAAATTTGGTATTGGGACTACTGCTTGAAGCTACAAGAACACCTTGGACTGTATAAACACACAATGCTTTATTTGGTCCTGGTCAGCCTAAGACTCCATATAATGTTAGATCGTATGAAAATGACATGACATGTGTGGGAAATTCCCATGCATTGGTGAGTATAACAATACTGAGTAGGACACCCCGAAACCACAAAAAAACCCAATGGACAGACATAATCATCTCTATAAAATTATATGTCTACATTATATAACAGATATATCTTGATATACTCAAACCGGAAAAGACAATGTAGAGGTATGTCACAAATTCCCCATACAACCACTAATAAATCATCTCAAATATTCCACAAAGCACTGATCTAGTAGAAAGAACATCTGGGTTTGATAGAACATAGGAAATCCATCTGATAAGTATTATTCATCATGAACTATTATGGGAGAGATACATTGATATATATTAAGATAATATGATACATCATACAAGGATAAAAACAAGGAATATAGGTGTAACACCCGAGACTTTTATGTTATATAAATCATCAAAGGAATCTATTTCTACACACAACATTTGCTTGTCTTTCTTTACACGAAATCGCGAGCTTCCTCGATAGCTTGCGTCGTACGCAATACCGAGTTTCACTAAACAACGATATACTATTAAAATATTATTAAAACTAGCCGTTATGAATAATAATAACCACTTTTTGAAATTTTATAAATTTTATTTTTCAAAATGGACTTCATTTTTGGATTCGTAATATTAAAATTAGCCTAGGGTGAAATTTTGGTATTTTTCTGAAAATTTTCAATTTTTGATGAATATTGAAACCACTAAGTGGTAGTTAAAAAAACTGAATTTTTCATAAAACATGATTTTACCACTTCTGGGAGTGGAATTTCGAAAATCTGAGAGGCACAGTTGATGTTAGTAAGTAAAATGTTGTTCAATGAGATGAAAATAATTTTTTGGTGAATAGTAACTTTTTACTTTTTTTAACCACGGTTAAAAGTAAATAGGGTAATTAAGGGTACAAATGATATTATTATTACCCGAACACATGTCCTAATTCTATTTGACAAGTGTAATTCGACCAAAAACAACCTTAAGAATAATATATGACCATTTAGGCCCACTTGGATTAGATTAGGACATTTATTATTAATTTATTTAAAGAAGGGTTAAAATAGTTAAAATCAAAGTGTAATAAGTAAATAATTTTTAATATGAGGTTATACATAAGATAAATTCGACTATAAATATTAATTAGAAAGCTAAAAAGATTTTCTACATAATTGTATTTTATTTGTAATTTGTATACATTAAATATTTTAATTTATTTATGACACAAAGATGATGCAATAATTCTCTTATTAATGAACTATTGACATAATTGATGTTATAAACACCAAAATAAATGTAATTTGACACTTTTTATGAATTCCAATAAATTTATAGATTAATAGGACATGTTATTATTGATTTAATTAACTTTCTTCTAACTAATCATTCTGTTATAATTTTCACAAAAATTAATTACTAAATAGTGTCAAAATTGACATAAAATAGTTTTTAAAACAAATATTATATTAGTAATTGTTATTGTATTCCTAAAAATCTAAGGTTCGGCCAAATGACTTATATAAGGTTATATATATTAATAATAAACAGCTTGGGGTTCTTTTGGCTGCTTATATTATGTTTATTATACTTATAGTTTAAGAACACAATAAGACACGGTAAAAGTAAAATTATTTAACTTAATGTTAAATCTACATGATAAGGTTAAAATATGAACCTAATCTTGTCTAAATTCTATTGGATGAAAGGATGTAGACCCATCCCCACCTTATCCTCGAAATTAAGCAATTTGGAGCTATTTAAAACCGAACTCGACTTTATAATAAAATAATATTTTTAGTTATTCCAAAGGTGCCCCTCTCCTCCCTTATAAAAGGGAACCTCCTCCCTCTCATCCTCACACCACATTGAGCCTTCATGCTCGGCCAAACCCTGCCACATTATCCTATCCACTTCCCTAGAGACATCCTAGAGGTTTTGGTCTTCTTCAAAGACCTATTTTAGTGCCCTAAAAGGAGGACTCAAAGAAGCACTTCAAAGAAGAGGTAATGTCCGGTACCGATTCTTTAATCTTTATTTCTTCTTCCACTTCTTCTTCTTTGGTTGTTTCTTTATGAAGTAATAACATCAGTATCACTCATATACAGATATGTTATTATAAGTATGAAACAATCCTAGTTCACTATCTATCCATCCTACAGAAAAATAAATCACCGTGCGTGCGTACGTACGGAATACCGTCTCCACGCCGTGGTGTAATCTATTTTCCACCACCACCTTACTTGGATGGGTATAATGGGGTAAATAATGACTATATATGACTAATATAAAGTGATACTAATTCTGAAATAGTATACATACACTCCAATAAAATTCCATGATCATAGGAACGATATCATCACTCGTTTGTACGTTCGGAATACCGTCTCCACGATGTGATGCGACTCGTTCTACATGATCTTCATTTCATAATGATTATATAAATGAATTGAATGAATTAATAATATATATATTACACTAATACCATTCTTGAAATGAGGTATCTACAACCTAAATATAAGAATAATAATTTATTCGACAAAACACGCATAAGAACAAAAAGTTATAAACACCCGAATAACAAGTAGTAATGAAATATTACTACTAAGAAGCTAAGAATATGACCAAATATGATATCCTAAAAATAAGTATGATTCTGGAATAAGTCAATAACATTATTTAAATCATTATACAAGAGGTTCAGACACGTAAAAAGCATATCAGACCTAAGGTAAGGGAAATATCACAATCTCATTTTTATCTGAGATTGTTTATACTTTGGTATTTACTGGGGTGTATTTTATCATCCACATCCATGTTTCCTCAATATGTAATATTATTTCCATACACCTACAATTTTTTAAATCAAATTTTACCTTTAAGTGGGTTTTGAGTAAAAGATATGAAAGGAATCTTTTGTCGTTTTTCGTACGAGGTACCCTTTTGACTTTTCCGACAAAAGTACAAGAAGAATGTTTTTTTAACTTATACGGAATGAATGGATTTTTAAAACAATATTTCCAAGAATCGTACTTTACAAGTCTTCAAGTTTATTTTCAATCAACTTTTTTTAGTTTAGAATTGTATGACATATTATGAAAGGAAAAGTGTTTTTGAAGTGGAAAGGATATTTTTCTCAAGAATGGAGTTCAAGTGTTTTATCAAAATTATTTTCCTTCTAAGAAAATATAGGGTTCTGTTTCTATCCCTATTATTACATGGATTTGATTATGTTGTGATGGAAATATTTTTATGAATTCCTTTATCTTATATGAATTGTTTTATGATGTCATGTTGTTTAAGAATCCCATTTTTACTACATGGGTTATGCAATGATGAATGATTTATGATTTTGTGGCACACATAAAAATGATATCATTATGAGATGGGTGGGACCTATATCTCCCTCCAATGCATTGGGTAAAGATTTTATATCTCATTAGATAGACATGGCTGGAATGGTAGGTTATAACGGTTCAGTGAAACAGGACTGAAACGAGGGTGACTCGGTTCAGAAATGGACTTTGTCCACTAAGATAGTCTTGGAAATGAGTCTTGACTAATGAGATATGATTCTCTATGATTATGTGTGTATGCCACAGAGTTTCATGTTTTATGTTATGATTATTGGGATTTTATTTCACTACTATGATTTATCCCATGTTATGAAATCATGCTCCCTTTTGCAGGTTAAGATTTCCAAAATGTTATGTTCTTATGAATATGATGTGATTGATATTTCTTTTGTTTATCCTTACTGAGAATTTGAGCTCACCCTTTTGTATGTTTTATTTCCCCAGGTCAGGAAGAAGGATATTAAGTAGAATATGTCAAAATGGGACTCTAGATATAATGAAATAAATGGGAGGCGAAGTAGATGCTTTATGAACTAGTTGTTTATGTTTCCTAGTTTCTAAAGACACTATACCTATATGGTCCTTTATTGGTTTTGTTATATGTTGTAATAAGTGTGCTTCAATTCTGAAGTAATAACAATGTAGGTAAAGTATGGGTCGTTATAGTTGGCATCAGAGGAAAGGTATAGTCAACCTTTGGAATCTAGGATGTGAAAGCCTTAGTAAGAACCCTAAGGATAAGTCTAAACATAGAACACAATCTTAGTGTTTTAGAAATGGCCATGAATAACCTAGGATAAGACCTTAAGTGTGAAATTTTATTCTTGATTATGTGGTTTTCCTATTATAATTAGTGTTGCTCACACTATTCTTCTTGGTTTTAGTCAATGGCGGGAACCTGAAGGAATCGTGTTAATGCGGAATGCGACGGGCAATGCAATGATTGTCCCCCTGAGCAACCAAACGTTATGGGAGCTGGAATGCAAAATCTTGTAGCCATTCTCACACAACTTTCTCAATATATGAATCATGCAGGACTTCCAAACGTGAAAAGGAAGGAGCAACATTCTGATGAATCCTTCACGAGACAACGTCCACCATCATTCAGTGATTCTACTGATCCATTAGTTGCTGAATAATGGATTAGTACTACTGAAAAGATATTTTCAGTTCTTCAATGTTCTGAGCATGATAAAGTCATATTAACAGTGTATCATTTAGAAGGTGATATTTATCAATGGTGGAATAATATTAAGAATACGAGGAAAAGGGATGAAATTGAGTCCATGGAATGGGAAGAGTTCAAGAACTTTTTTTCCAATAAGTACTTCCCACGTATTCTCAAAACAAAGATGGAGAAAGAGTTTCTTGAACTGAGGAAAACGGATGATGAATCTGTTGGTACCTATGAAGTAAATTTTACAAGACTTGCAAGGTATTCTTCTGGTATTATTATCCAAACTGAGAGTAAGATCGATCGATTCTTTAGTGGCTTAAAACCAAGTCTTTGAAGGACCTTATCCATAAGGGACTTCAATAGCTATGAGGAAATTGTTCGATGTGCTCTCAAAGTTGAGTTGGAGATTGGAGTAACCCATCAGTCATATGGGCTTGATAAGAAGAGGAAAATGGAATTCAAAGGAAAATCTAAAGAGCACACTGAAAAGAAGATGAGCTTTCCCTTATGCTCAAAGTGTGGAATGAATCATGGAGGGAGTTGTCTTAAAGGGACAAGTAAATGTTTCAAATGTGGAAAGGAAGGTCATCGGGCATTTGAATGCCGCGATGATGGGAAGAAGATGTCTAATGATGCAAACAACGGAAGGGATACACAGAATGAACCTACTACACTACAATGCTTCAAGTGCAAGGAGATGGGAAATTATGCCAATAAATGCCCTAATCCAAGGGTTGATGATGATGGTCGACGTCAACAAACTCTTAAGGCTAAATAAAAAGGAAAGTCACATGCAATTTCTATCAGCGATGTGGAGTATGATAATGATGTGGTGAAAGGTACACATACCATCCACTCTAAAGTAGAAAATGTTTTATTTGATTCTGGATCCACCCACTCCTTTATTTCTGAAGAATTTTCTAAGGGTATCACCGTATTACCTCAACAATAAGATGTTGAGTTAGCTGTGACAACACCTAATGGCACAACCGTCGCATCAAAAGTTTATAATTCTTCTCCGATTGATGTTTGTGGGAAAGTGCTTCCTACAAATCTTGTGATCATTACTATAGTGGAATTTGATGTTATTCTTGGTATGGATTGGATTTCTCTACATGGAGCTCATATCAATTTCCAAAGAAGGGAAGTCACATTTCATATTCCAGATCAATCTATGATCGTCTATCGATGCAAGGATTAACATAACCTTCCAGTGGAAATTTCTTCCATTTTATGGGTATTGATTCCACTAAATGAAGGTTATTTATCTCAAATGGTTGGTGAGAAACTCACGACTAAGAATATGCCCATTGTACGGGAGTTTGATGATGTCTTTCCGGAGGAATTACCGGGTCTTCCACCGAATCGTGAAGTTGAGTTTTCAATTGAACTCGTACTGGGTTCTTTGCCTATTTCAAAGACACCATATAGAATGGCCCCAATGGAGTTGCGGGAATTGAAGAAGCAACTCCAAGAGAATATTGATAAGGGGTTCATACGCCTTAGTGCGTCGCCTTGGGGAGCACCTGTTCTGTTTGTTATGAAGAAAGATGGATCAATGAGAATCTGAATTTATTATCGAGAACGTAACAAGATTACTATCAAGAACAAATATCCTCTCCCGCGCATTGATGACCTATTGACAAACTAAACGGAGCTCAATACTTTTCCCAGATTGATCTACATTTAGGGTATCATCAATTAAGGGTCAAAAGGGAGGATATACCAAAGACGGCTTTCCATACAAGGTATGGACACTATGAATTTATAGTGATGCCACTTGGTCTCACTAATGCCCCTACTATCTTCATGGATCTAATGAATCGAGTCTTTAGAGACTATCTTGATCAGTTTGTGGTTGTCTTTATAGATCATATTCTTGTCTATTCAAAGAGTAAGGAAGAACATGAAGATCACATGAGAATTATTTTGATGACCCTGAGAAAGGAGAAGCTTTATGAAAAATTTACCAAGTGTGAATTTTGGCTTCAAAAAGTTGCATTTTCTGGTCACATAATCTCAAAGGAGGGGATATCTGTGCATCTAGAAAAAACAGAGGTTATCGAAAGATGGTCGAGACCAACAACAGTAACAGGGATCCGAAGTTTTCTTGGTTTGGCTGAATATTATCGACATTTTGTGAAATATTTTTCACGATTATCTAATCTACTCACCAAGTTGACTCAGAAAGGAGTTAAGTTTTTTTGGATTGAGGAATGTGAAGAGAAATTCATGGAGTTGAATAGAAGGTTATCCAGTGAACCTGTCCTCACACTGCCTTGTAGTGGAGAAAGGTTTGTGATCTACAGTGATGCATCCAAGAAGGGATTGGGGTGTGTTCTTATGCAAAATGATATGGTGATAGCTTATGCATCACGACAGTTGAAAATACATGAGCAAAATTACCCAACTCATGATTTGGAGTTAGCTGCAGTAATCTTTGCATTAAAGATTTGGAGGCATTATCTTTATGGAGAAAGGTGTGACATTTATACTGATTATAAATGTTTAAAGTATATTTTCACACAAAAAGAGCTGAATATGCACCAAAGAAGATGGTTGGAGCTGATTAAGGATTACGACTGCTCAATTCATTACCACCCTGGGAAAGAAAACAAGGTGGAAGATGCATTATGTCGACAAGACCATGCTAGTTTATCCATGATGGCGATCAGAAAAGATCCAATATTTATGGATTTACAAAGGATGGATCTTGGAATTATAATGAATGGGGAAAATCGTATCTTTCTCAAATGAATGTTCAACCATCTATACATGTGAATATTAAAGAGGCACAGAAAGAAGATGTCGAGTTACAAAAGATGGTGAGAAATGTTCCTGAATTCATCCTTGATTGTGATGGGATAATAAAGTTCAGAAATCGGGTTTGTGTTCCTCCCATCCCCGAATTAAAGAAGGAGCTGCTGGATGAGGCTCATAGTTCTTCATTCTCTATTCATCCTGGAAGCACGAAGATGTATAGGGACCTGAAAGAATACTTCTGGTGGGATGGCATGAAAAGAGATGTTGCTGAATATGTCTCTCGATGCTTGGTTTGTCAACAAGTTAAAGCTAAGAGACAGAAGTCTAAGGGGATGTTACAACCATTACCCATACCTAAATGGAAATGGGAAAAAATAACTATGGTCTTTGTCACAGGAATTCCTAAAACATCCAAAGGCAATAATGCTATCTGGGTCATAGTTGATCGTCTTACAAAATCTGCAAACTGCATTGCTATTAGAGAGGATTTCTCTCTGGATCAGCCTGCCAGGATATATGTAAAGGATGTGGTAATATTGCATGGAGTACCACATTCTATTATATCTGATCGGGATCCGATATTTGCCTCGAAGTTTTGGCGAAGTCTTTAGCATACTCTGGATACAGAGTTGAGTTTTAGCACTGCTTATCATCCTCAGACAGACGGTTAGTCTTAGAGAACAATTCAAACTCTAGAAGATATGTTGAGAGCTTGCTCTATGGATTTCACAGGTGGTTGGGATCAGAACCTACCTTTGGTGGAATTTTCTTATAATAATAGCTTTCACTCCATTATTCAGATGGCTCCTTATGAACCTCTTTATGGAATGAAATGCAGGACTCCAACTTGTTGGGATGAAGTTGGGTAAAGAAAGCTATTAGGACCCGATCTCGTTGATGAAATGGCAGAAATGGTCAGATCTATTCAACAACACATAAGAGAAGATCAGAGTCGATAGAAAAGTTATGCCGACAACTAAAGAAAAGACCTAGAGTTTGAATTGGGTGATAAAGTGTTCTTATGAATATCTCCCTGGAAGAGGGTTATGAGATTTGGAATGAAGGGTAAGTTGAGCCCTAGATATATCGGTCCTTTCGAAATACTGGATCGTGTTGGGAAGGTAGCTTACCGATTGGTGCATCCACCAAATCTCTCTAAAGTTCACGATGTGTTCCATGTATCTCTCTTGAGGAAGTACATACCTAATCCTTCACATGTACGCAGCTCAGAAGTTGTACCGCTGGAGCAAGATCTTTCTTATGAAGAACAACCGATTGAGATTTTGGATCGTAGCGAAAATGTCCTACGAAACAAGACCACTCGATTGGTGAAAGTTTTATGGAGGAACCACCAATTATAAGAAGCTACATGGGATCTTGAGGATATGATGAGGGAGAGGTATCCTCATCTATTTGTTACAAAGTGACGAATTTCGAGGGCGAAATTCATTTTAAGGGGGGTAGAATGTAACACCCGAGACTTTTATGTTATATAAATCATCAAAGGAATCTTTTTCTACACATAACACTTTCTTGTCTTTCTTTACACGAAATCGCGAGCTTCCTCGATAGCTTGCATCGTACGCAATACCGGGTTTCACTAAACAATGATATACTATTAAAATATTATTAAAAATAGCCGTTATGAATAGTAAAAACAACTTTTTGAAATTTTATAAATTTTATTTTTCAAAATGGACTTCATTTTTGGATTCGTAATATCGAAATTAGCCTAGGGTGAAATTTTGGTATTTTTCTGAAAATTTTCAATTTTTGATGAATAGTGAAACCACTAAGTAGTAGTTAAAAAAATGAATTTTTCATAAAAATTATTTTTACCACTTCTGTGAGTGGAATTTTGAAAATCTGAGAGACACGGTTGATGTCAGTAAGTAAAATGTGGTTCAATGAGATGAAAATAATTTTTTGGTCAATAGTAACTTTTTACTTTTTTTTACCACGGTTAAAAGTAAATATGGTAATTAAGGGTAAAAATGACATTATTATTACCCTAAAACATGTACTAATTCTATTGGACAAGTTTAATTCGACCAAAAACAACATTAGGAATAAAATATGACCATTTAGGCCCAATTGGATTAGATTAGGACATGTATTATTTATTTATTTAAAGGAGGGTTAAAATAGTTAAAATCAAAGTTTAAAAAGTAAATCATTTTTATTATGGGGTTATAAATAAGATAAATTCGACTATAAATTTTCATTAGAAATATAAAATGGTTTCCTACATAATGGTATTTTATTTGTAATTTTTAGACATTATATAATTTAATTTTTTATGACACAAAGATGATGCAGTAATTATCTTATTAATGAAATATTGACATAATTGATGTTATAAACACCGAAATAAATGTAATTTGACACTTTTTATGAATTACAAAAATTTTATAGATTAATATGACATGTTATTATTTATTTAATTATCTTTTTTAGAACTAATCATTCTGTTATGATTTTCACAAAAATTAATTACTAAATTTTTTCATAATTGACATAAAATAGTTTTTAAAGAAAGTATTATATTAGTAATTGTTATTTTATTACTAAAAATCTGAGGGTCGGCAAAATGAATTAGATAAGGTTATATATGTTAATAATAAACAACTTTGGGTTCGTTTGGCTGCTTATAGTAAGTTTAGTAACCTTATAGTATAAGAACACAAGATGACACGGTAAAAGTAAAATTATTTAACTTAAGGTTAAATCTACATGATAAGGTTAAAATAGGAACATAAACTTGTCTAAATTCTATTGGATGAAATTATTTAGACCCATCCCCACCTTAGACCCAAAATAAATTAATTTGGAGCTATTTAAAACCGAACTTAATTTTATAATAAAATAATATTTTTAGTTATTCCAAAGGTGCCCCTCTCCTCCCTTATAAAAGGGCACCTCCTCCCTCTCTTCCTCACACCACTTTGAGCCTTCAAGCTCGGCCAACCCCTGACACTTTCTCCTCTCCACTTCCCTAAAGACATCCTAGAGGTTCTGGTCTTCTTCAAAGAGCTATTTTAGTTCCCTAAATGGAGGACTCAAAGAAGCACTTTAAAGAAGAGGTAATGTCTGTTACCGATTCTTTCATCTTTATTTCTTCTTCCACTTATTCTTCTTTAGTTTTTTCATTAGGAAGTAATAACATCAGTATCAATAATATACTGATATGTTATTATAATTATGAAACAACCCTATTTCACCGTCTTTCCATCATACAGAAAAAGAAATCAACGCGTGTGCGTACGTACGAAATACCGTCTCCACGCCGTGGTGTAATCTATTTTCCACCACCACCTTACATGGATGGGTATAATGGTGTAAATAATGACTATATATGACTATTATAAAGTGATACTAATTATGAAATATTATACATACACTCCAATACAATTCCACGATCATGGGAACGATATCATCACTCGTTCGTACATACGGAATACCGTCTCCACAATGTGATGCGACCCGTTCTACATGATCTTCATTTCATAATGATTATATAAATGAATTGAATGAATGAATATGATATATATTACAATAATACCATTCTGGAGATGAGGTATCTATAAACTAAAGAGTAGAATAAGAACTTATTCGACAAAACACGCATAAGAACGAAAAGTTATAAACACCCGAATAACAAGTAGCAATGAAATATTACTACTAAGAAGCTAAAAATATGACCAAATATGATATCATAAAAATATGTATGATTCTGGAATAAATAAATAACATTATTTAAATCATTATACAGGAGGTTCGGACACGTACAAAGCATATCGGACCTAAGGTAAGGGAAATATCACAATCTCATTTTTATCTGAGATTGTTTATACTTTGGTATTTACTGGGGTGTATTTTATCATCCACATCCATGTTTCCTCAATATGTAATATTATTTCAATCCACCTAAAATTGTTTAAATCCAATTTTAACCATAAGTGAGTTTTGAGTAAATGATATGAAAGGAATCTTTTGTCGTTTTTCCTACGATGTACCCTTTTGACTTTTCTGAAAAAAGTACGAGAAGAATGTTTTTTAACTTATACGGCATGAATGGATTTTTAAAACAATATTTACAAGAATATCCCTTTACAAGTTTTCAAGTTTATTTTTAATCAACTTATTTTAGTTTAGAATTGTATGACATATTAAGAAAGGAAAACTGTTTTTGAAGTAGAAAGGATATTTTCCTCAAGAATGGAGTTCAAGTGTTTTATAAAAATTATTTTCCATCTAATATAATGTAGGGTTCTGTTTCAGTCCCTATTATTACATGGATTTGATTATGTTGTGATGGAAATATTTTAATAAATTCATTCATATTATATTAATTATTTTATGATGTCATGTTGTATAAGAATCCCATTTTTACTACATGGGTTATGCAGTGATGTATGATTTATGATTTTGTGGAACACGTAAGAATGGTATCATTATGAGATTGGTGGGACATATATCTCCCTCCAATTCATTGGGTAAAGATTTTATATCTCATGATATAGACATGGCTGTAACGGTAGGTTATACCAGTTTAGTGAAACAGGACTAAAATGAGGGTGACTCGGTTCAGAAATGGACTTTGTCCACTAAGATAGTCTTGGCAATGAGTCTTGACTAATAAGATATGATTCTATATGATTATGTGTGTATGTCACAATGTTTCATGTTTTATGTTATGATTATTGGGGTTTCATTTCACTACTATGATTTATACCATGTTATGAAATTATGCTCCCTTTTGTAGGTTAAGATTTCCAAAATGTTATGTTCTTATGAATATGATGTGATTGATATTTCTTTTGTTTATCCTTACTAAGAATTTGTGCTCACCCTTTTGTATGTTTTATTTCCCCAGGTTAGGAAGACGGTTATTAAGTAGAATATGCAAAAAATGAACTCTAGATATGATGAAATAAATAGGAGGCAAAGTAGATGCTTTATGAAGTAGTTGTTTATGTTTCCCAGTTTCTAAAGACACTATACCTATATGGTCCTTTCTTGGTTTTTTTATATGTTTTAATAAGTGTGCTTCAATTTTAATGTAATAACAATGTATGAAAAGTATGGGTCGTTATAATAGGGTTACACCAAAAAATATTTCTAGATCAACCCACTAAGTAGAGGATCAACAACCGGTGAAGTTGGTCACATCAATACCAAAGAATCTACCTAGGCTATTAAGAAGAACATTGTATCCTATCTGATACTATTAGGGGATTCCAATCACTCTACCCAAGAAGTATTGTGGAAGGGATCATAATCATATGAGTTGGAAACAATAACCAACAACATTTGGGGAAATGAAAAATAGAAAAAACCTTAATTAATGTTGTCTAATATATGGTGGAAAAGTCATTTAATCCATGTATAAAAGGGAAAACAACATATAGTAGGGTCACACACCATTTATCTTGACCTCATGCAATGCTCGGGTACAAAAACCCATGTTATTTGAAAATTTGTGTAGAAAATGTGTACATAGTGTGTATAAAGGATCACAAGTTGTCTCCTTCTATTCGAGGACTGGTTGTTCACACTGGACATGTTTTAGTACATGTCTTCTTCCCATGTACTTGTGAATGTGTACTAGTACAAGTGTTAATCTATGTATTAGTTTTTGCAAAGCCTTATGAGGGATTACATGCCATGTTGGAAACATGTGTACTGTACCCTGTGTTTGTGTATCTACTAAAATACACACCCAGTCTTAGGTAAGGGCCCTCACACCTTGTGATAAAGGTCACACATCATGAGAAAATTAAATAACATCTAAAATAATTATAGGCACTCAGTGGTGTCCATAAGGTGTGACGCCCAGACCACACGTCGGGCTCATCATGATTTTCAATAAATTGTCTATATCCTTTACATGAATCATCCAATCCTATGTATCTTGATCCAACGGTTCATTCACCATGAAACTGTAGATCTAGGGTTTTCTCACCATCACAACAATGAATAGGTGAGTTCCAGGAATTCAATCGGTTCGAAAACTGATTATCATCATCAGCTCATAAATCATTCGAAGAATGGGTATTCCCAAATTATTGGGATTCTTATTTATTCATTATTTTCATAACTATTCGAGTTAATATAGATGAAAGATCGTAAATTTTGGATAATTTCACATAGAATCAACATAGTAATTATTGTTCATTCGTAAACGATGTATAATTAAGAATGAAATAAAAATTAGGGGAGAAAATCCCAATGAATGACCCAAGGAATGAATCATAGCTTTTGTTTGTTTTTTCCTTGTTTTACTCTTGTAATAATGATCTTATAATAAAAATAAATTATCCATAAAATATCTCAATAAAACCTCGCAATTCAATCCTTCCCCACAAGCATAATCAAATTGTTGATCAACATGTTCATTAGATTGTCCTCATTCATCATTGAATCAAAAAATTGGGAATGAAACCAAAGAACACATCATACCTAGGGATTGGATCTCTTGATTTTGAATATCTATTACTGTATCATCACTATTGGTTAGATACATCATGAATCTCACTATTCAATCTTTGATCCATAATCATGTCATCATTCGACATCAAGAAAAGTCTCTAAGTTTCTCTCTGGAGAATCCATGGAATTTATAGGCTTATGGGCCTACCCATGGATCCCTACCTAAAATATTATTTAAAAATAAATGTCCCTAATTCACTAAATTGAAGAAATATTAAAATAAAATAAATCATTCAATAAATATTATTATATTAAAAACTCTTGAAAACTACTCTCAATATTTTACATGCTTCAGGCAATGTTATATCGTTCCTAGAATAAACTCATTGCTCTGAAAGTAATGGTACCCTCAAATTTAGGATCTAGGAACCCATTTAGATGTTAGACTAATTTTTAGAAAAATAGAATGTTTGAGCTATTTCATATATTTAATATATTTCATACATTTATTTTTGGGACATAATTCCTCAGATTCACATTCCATCTCAGCCATTATGCTTGAATTTAATCTATATCATATTTCAAAATAATACATGGAAAATCCTGACCATTCTGTATTAAATAAGGGTTCCCCAAAATTTTTAATAAGATGATGAGTATGCAGTTGAAATTCTTATGAAGAAGCCTTCATCCTATTTGAATGTTTTGAAGATGTTTACAAAAATTTATTTAAAGACAAGAATCACATATTACATGAAAATGAATCTAAAGAAGAACAAAAGGATAATGATATTGAGAAATAAAAAGACTATGGAGAAAATAAAGTGGTGATACTTGGGAGTACCTCCCAGAAAAAAGAAGAAAGAGATGTTTATGATGAAGATATTAAAGGATGTGTTCATATGCATGTGAATTAAAAGACACTCTATATGAGATAGATATTTAGAGAGGAAAAATGAGGAAATCTAGAAGGGTAGTTCATGATGAAAAATATTTTTTTGAAACAATAGCAAGAGGATAAGATTATTATTGAGTAAATATTTAATAAAATCTAGTCTTTAATGAAAAATATCATATAAATGGTTGGGTAGTACAATCTCAAAGTTGAGTAACTGAAAATCGTGATCTATTAGTTGAATAAAATAGTAAAAGATCATATCTAATGTATTGAAGATAATAAAGAGGAATTCATTTTCCTATGATGAATTATTAAATATCCAGAAAATATCATTACTCCATGTATGACATTGGGAAATTATATCATTAGGGAGACAAAAAAGACCTAATTTGAGTATAGAGGTCCATAAAAAAGTAGAAACAATCAAATTAAAATGATAATTATTGTATTTGGCATGATAAAAAAACAAAGTGTAGTAATGTTTGGAGTAATCCCAACATTAGAATCTCTAGGATTTTAGCTTTATTTGGCTACGAATCCAAACCAGAATATATAGAGAACCTATGGTAAATCTAGTAGTGCCGTTGTGACACAAAGTAATACACCCCACATAAAATGTTATTGATTTGTCCTGATAGGACACTAAAAATGTGTGTTCCATATCCAGGAGGTACATAATGAAATTAGTCCAACACAAGAATATATACATAGCTCAATATTCCAGTATATCATTTGATGGTCAGTGTTTTGGATGTTAAGGACTTAGACGCATAAAAATATTTTTCTCATAAATAATGTTGAAGAATGTTCCATGTTGATTGAATATGGTCATATGAAACTTCATAATTTATCATAACATGATTTTAAAAAATAAAAATTAATATAATGATATGAATGTTGAAGAAATTACATCATACTCCATGGTAGATAAATATTATCAATCAATATTTTTATGAAGTAAGAAAACAAGGATAAAATAGAAATGATATGACCATGTTTTGGTTAAAGTGATTTCCCTTAAAGCGTCATACTATTTTGGTGTATAGATCCTTGATAGTGGATGATAATCCCATAACATAGCTTATAAAAATAATTTTATACGAATAAAATAAGATAATGATCGTGTTTTAATATTTTTTGATGATGGGTTCCTAAATATTATTGGGTCCGAAAAAGTGAAATTTGGGGTCAAAGATTTGAGATGTGTTAACGTCATAGTTATTAAAGGTCTATGTCAAAACTTTATTAGTGGAAGTAAACTACGTGAATCAAGGAATCATATAGAATTTAATAAGAATATTTTCATCATCATATTATGATATCGTACAATTTTTCTGTAGGGAAAACAAACTATGGTGAATCGTTACTATGGAAGTGGCGATGAAGATATCTGGCTTTTTATCCAGGGAGGAAGAAAATATGTTTTGGCATAAATTTTCTGGCTACCTATGCCAACCATCAATGAAATATCTATTCAAATAAGATGCAACTCAATATTACCCCACTATAACAAGTGACTGTTCTCATACATGCAATTCTTTTTAACAAAGAATGATTACCAAAAATATTAACAAGTAAAAGGAACAAAATTTATCCAGTGTTCGTGATGTAATACATAAATATATATAGGTACCTATCTCACTAAGATCCATTGATGGGAAAAGCTATTACATTATTTTTATGGATTATTTTATCTGAATATTATTTACATTTTTCATTTCCTACAAGCATGTGTTGTTCAGTTTCAAAAAACAACATCATAGGGAATCATAAATGCTTCCTGATCAAAATATTAGGAAAATTCATATAGATAATTTTACATAATTCTGAAAACTCCATGTGAAAAATTATATTGGGATACAATTTAAAAAAAATCATGTTCTAGTAGAGAGAACTCATCAAAAAAATTGAGTGGTTGATTGGATAAATCATATCATAAATAACTTGTCCAGAAAAATAGTTATTAAAAAGGACCTACAATATAAATTCAAGAAGGAAGTAGTATTGACATAAGTTTACATATAAAAAATTTATATGATATTTATGAAATAATAAAAGACTCCATATTATTTAGGGTATGGGAATAATCCAACATTGAAATGTATTTTAATCATTGGGTGTAAATATATTATTATAAATAATTAAAAATATAAAAAAATTAATAATGTGAAGATGAGGGGGAATTTCATTGATATATATGAAAAAGAAAAGAATATAAATTTTTCAATAAGTATCATGTAATGATAGTTGAAAGAAATAATTTCATGATAGTAGAAATGAACAAAATTTTCAACTACTTCAAGAAAAATTCCAAGATTAAGGTGATGATAAGGATAAAACGTCAAGAAGAGTTGATGTAGAAAATGATTATTTAGAAGAAAATAAATATGATGAGAATGATAAATTAAAATTTATATCTACATGAAAAATGATGAGTTGATTTGAAATTGAAAAAAATAACATCATTGGTGATCCGATAGTTCCAATTCCAAAATGATGTATGATATTATTATAGCATACATATTTTCATTCTAAAATATAGCCTCACTGTTTTGAGGAAGTATATTGGGATGAAAACTTGGTTAATAATATGAATGAAGAGCTAGACCAAATTGAGAAGAACTATCCATGGGGGATTGTTTTGGGACCGACATATAAGAATTTGATAGGAACCAAATGGGCCTTTTGAAATAATCTGAATATACATGGCATAATGATATGAAATAAATAATGACTAGTGTACAATGGGTAATCCTAGATTGGGGTAATCGACGCTAATGAATCATTTTCATTTGTTGATAGGATAGAGGTAGTAATATTATTCATGGATATAATTGCAAAAAGAAAGCTCAATGTGTTCCATATAGAATTAAATTTATCGTTTTAATGGGATTCTATAAAATCTGGTGTATATCTAGAATCCAGATGGTTTTCTTATTAATAATGAAAATATTTGAGTTTTTTTCATGAGAAAATCACTATATGGGTTGGAACATGCCCCGAGAATATTTTATTAAAGGCCTAATCACTTTTTGAAGAAGATTGGTTTTTAGTGTGTTGTAGTTGATTACAATCTATATTCGTACAATGAAATTAAAGAAAGTATGATTGTGCTTGTGTATGTTGATGAAATAATCATTGGTGGATTAAATGAAGTGTAGTTAAATATGTTTTCAAAATTCATGGAATGTGAGATCAAAATGTCAATGATTGGTAAATTAACAGTTTCTCTTAGTTTATATGTGTCATAAAGAAGGAAGAGAACATTTATTTCTCAATCCAAATATACTGAGTAGGTTTTAGTAAGATTTGGAATGTATAGTTCGAATGAAATGATGAATCCAATGGAACCCAATATTAAACTATCATGAGATGATGACGGTAATGCCATTAATGTCAACGAATATAGGTAGATCATTGGGTGTATGATTTAATTATCATCTTCATGACCAAATATTGTTATTTTTTCACATGAAAATCACTATGATATTAATGTAATCACAAATAAATCCTCTTAAATTCCATGAAAACAATACTTTGATATATTATTGGAATATTGGATTTCAATTTTCAATAAAATAAAATAAAATATGAGCATGCGTTATTGGGTTATATATATGATTATTGGGATGATTTATTAAATGTTTTAAAATCAATTTTAGGAGTTTCATTATATCACGTATGATTGTGTATTTCTTGGATATGTATGAAATAAGATTTCAATTCACTGAGCACTTAATATTCTGAATATATTGTGTCTAATAAATATTCCATGCAGTTATAATGGATGGAGCATCAACTTAACAGAAAGAGAGTCATATTAAAATCTTTGATCAAAATCCACTATGACAATTTATGCTCTATAAATAATAGAAAAAATTTAATCCATCACCCACTGACACAAAAAAATGAGATCAAGTATCAGTCATCAATGATAATGTAGTGTATGGGCTTGTGATGTTATTGTATGTTCCTATAGTCCTACAAGTTGAAGATATTAAGAAATAATCCTTACATAATGAAATATTTGAATGTCATCGACTATTTCATGGAGTTTTATTGATTCCCCAAAGATAGAAGAGTGTGTAAGTTGGACCCCCCTCCCCATGGTATGATGTATTTTTCACTAATTCTGATGATATATGTTCTTTAACATTTTTGTGAACACAAAGGAGTAACGTTTGGGTTTTTGGAAAATGGGGGAGATGTTGTTACAATAAAAGTTTGAGAAAATGTATTAATCTAATAATGTGATGAAGCTATCATGGTGACAAACAATATAGTGAGAAATAATGTAGGGTGTCTTAAATTTTATTTATAACATTTAATGATGATAAAACATGAATGAAAATTGTCATGATAGTTTCTAATAGTATATGGATGAAGAATGGTTTATTCTTGAGATCCACATGCATTGTTACAATTTGTATCAACAAATAAGCGACTCATTGATGGAATTTATATGGTACTATTTTCATCATGTAGAGCATGAATTATGTGGTCTTATAGTGTGTGTTGGGTAAATTTCCGATATATATCTAGAATCAAAAGAAAAAAATTTCAGTAGAGGATTGAAGAATATTTAATGAGATATAAAAAGATGAAAAGTTATAAAAAAACCCAATGGGGGATATTGTGAAAAAAACACTCATAATATCATTTTTCTATTTTTGGGTCAATTTTGTTTGTTTATAAATATTTTTTTCATGGTTTGTTGTGGAGTTACATAATTAATTTTTACAAGATAAGTTGAGAATGATCCAAGAGAACGAAAAGGATACTCTGGTGGTGGTACTGAAAATCACAAATACATGGTGATGT
Organism: Viscum album; assembly: GCA_963277665.1. NCBI lineage: Eukaryota > Viridiplantae > Streptophyta > Magnoliopsida > Santalales > Viscaceae > Viscum > Viscum album. The sequence goes on along the minus strand of OY728166.1, from coordinate 72,096,604 downwards.
CATTTCCCCATGGTTTCAAATTTTTTGGGTCCTATATGTGGAGGACATAAAAATGAATTTTTTGAAAATTATGTATATACACCTAAATCTGAAAATTTCTAGACATGTATGAATATTTTTCATGATGTTTCATGCAAGTTAAGATTCAGGGACATTATACCAAAATCAGTAACGTAAAAGATTTCATTAATATTTGGAAAGTACACAAAAGATGGGGTTTTATGATAAAAGTGATAATGATTTTCAGACCAATTAAATAGAGTTACCAACAAATATGACATCAAAATTATATGTTCTGTGCTCATGTAACAGTTCTACGAATAACAGCAGCTGTGTAATGAATTTTTGCGTGGGGTCAACCAGGTCAATATATACAAGGACACACCACTCATTTCAATAGCTCTATCCTTAGATAAAAATCAGGATATGAATCACATAAGAGTTTCATTCAATGTATAATAGTTTCTCACAATAAATAGTTGTGTAAATGAATGACTAATTTATAAGTTACCTGAAGAAAACGTCTTGTTTTGTCATGACAAAGGGTGTTGTGTACAACGTGTAAAATTTTAACGCATGAAGAATTTTCAAGACAAAACATTGATGTTGTGTGCAATGTGGTAATGTTGCGTTCAGTTCATCTAAACGTTTCACGAAAGACAATTTTTTGTGAACCATAAGTGATTTACTAAAAAATATATAGTAAAATAGTATTTATTATGTGGATTAAAATGGAAATTATTGATTCACCAAATGATATGTAAAACATATTGATTCATGTGACCAAACTCATAATCTTTTAAAGATATGTGAGCACAATTAGTTTAGAGAGTAGTGATATTTAAATTAATGTTTCTAAACATAATGGAAAAATGAGTCCACCCTAATCATTTTATTGGCAGTGAGACTGTGAATATAATTAATCTAGATAGAACCATATTTTTGTAGATAAACATAGTTGATTTGGAATAGAGGAACATTTATTTTATATTCACCTTGGATGTATCACTGTGAGGGTGAACCAGATAAAATTATTAGGTCTTGTGAATTATTTAATTTTTAGACATACATTTCCTTAATAAATGGAGAGGGGATTTTTTTTATTTATCAATAAAATAAAACCTGAATTTGTAGTTGTTTTAATATGTGTTACCCTAATTAACCCCCCTCCCCATGATAGATAACCTATTTTTATTAATTGGCCGTGTTGTATTGATTATACTTATTCATATATAGGATGATCATTTTTTCATTTTCTTTTTATAAAATCACTCATGAATGAATATAAGAGTATCTGATCCGACACATATAATTTATCTTGAATGTATAAATTAGTGTTATCATATATATGTGGGTGTGAAAGTACATATAATATATATTTTATGACTTCTGTTTCATATTCCTTAAATTTATCAACATTAACGCTGTGGGAGAAAATTTCATCCATTAATTTTGCTTTTAATTTTTTGCCTTGTAGATGTTTATTGGATAAATGGGTAATTTTACTATTAAAGGTATTTATTTCCTTATCACCTACATTTATTCTCAATGTTCTAATAACTATTAAATACTTGATTACTAAACTAATTCTTCAATCACATGGGAGTTGTTATCCAATGCACAATATTTTTATTCTTGAAAATTCATCATGGGGTTATTTTTATAATATAAAAACAAAAAGAAAAGATTAAATTGAATGTGTATTTTTAAGGGTGAATGAACAAAGCATGATTTATTAGGCTACCCATAAATATAACCAAATTAATTGATGATTTGGTCAAAATATCTAATCAATGGAATTATATAACTCTCAGTGTAGCCCAATAACTAACCATTTTCATCAGTTAGGGAGATTTCCCATTCCATAATCATCATAGTTTATGCCACTTATTATTATTTTTGTATTTCTAAATTTTATTTAAAAAAATTAATAAGGGATTTTTTTTAGAAAAACATAAAATTTTATAAAAAATAATTATTATTAGGAATGGAATTGAACCAAGAGGAATTGGTTGGTATTCCTTAATTTTATTGACTTGTTTGGTAAATATTTACCCTAATGGAATTGATATAATTAATAATTTAGGATACACTTTATAGGTTTTTGTATCATTATGAACATAAAATTATTTTCAAATTTTCCAATCCATAAACACCTCCATTTAAAATGAATGATAATATACCTCAATTGAGTTTGTGATGCAATCCTAAACACATCAAAATTTTAGGAAGATTACTCTATTAACCTATTATAGTCCATCATATTATGGATTCAATAATATAAGGGAGGGATAATAAATTAATGATGTAATTAATTGTTACAATTGTAAGTTAGAAATTTATTTTTCACTTATATATACTCTCACATCTTCATATCCCATCATTAAAAAGGTATTAAAAATAAATAAATCTATTGTATATTCCCAAAATACAATTTCCCCCCACAGAATCAACTCCTTATGATCACTATTATCTGTGAAGGGAATACTAAAGAGTCTTAGTAGAAGAAACATAATTAAAACTAAGTAAAAAATATAATTTAACACTAATAATTTCAAATACATGTTAAAAAATCTACAAGAACAAAACATCTATGGAAATCCAACCACAATAAATTTCATGGATGAATGTATAGTATCCCCCCACCCATAATAATGGTGATTGGGAATATAAATAGGCAGAAACATGTACCTCACCATTTATGAATTGAATCCATGTATTTTATGATGTGAGTGAGATTCCCCTATGAATATTCATATTCCATACATCCCCTTAATTTTTTATCTCCCGAAATCGCATACTGATTATTTTTCATGGAAATAATCTATATGACCTTTCAATCAAACATAAATTGATATAGAAAGGTAAAAGGTATGTATATTATACTCATTATGGATGGATTCCAAATTGTATTGAAATATAATAGATGGGTTCTAGTGTGTTCTTGAAAATTTCTTCTGAATGAATAAGCTGCAATCAATATTAATGGATAATAAGATATGTGTTGGGGGATCAGGATAATTTTGATTTTGTGGGAGGTTATGTTGGATTAAATTAGAAAGGTCATAAGTAATAGATTATGTTTTCTTTAATTGAGAGTATATATCATTGAGAATGGATATTGTGTTCAATGTTATATGAGTACATTGTGGGCTTATAAATTGAGACATTGTGATATGTGGTAGATTGTATGTGTAAATACAACAATGTTGCGGGTTGAGAGTAAGATCAATTGAAATTTTTTTACATTTATGGTTAATGAAAACATTGTAATGGTACTAACGTTACATGAGTTTGGAAATAGAGGTTCCCTATAATAGATAATCAGTATTTTGATTATGATATGTCATGTTTTTAATTTTCATTGTATGGGTTGGGAAAATATTGGGACATGGTTGAGGTTTTTTGAGATACATAAAAGAATGTTCGTTTGAATGGAATATTGAAGATATGATTAATAGTGGCCAGCCAACATGTTTAATGCTCTAGTGAATGCATCAATGTCTTAAATAGTAGTTTCACATGGAAGGAAACATTGTTTTTTTCGTAATGTGAAATAGGTTGTGTTTCAATTAGATATGTTCCATTAAAAATATTTGGAGCACCACCCCATTGATCACATCACATATCCCTTACTATTTACCATGATCCTCCCATTACATGTTTGACAATAAACATATGACCATCCTGAGATTTTCCTTAGGCTATGTTGACCCACTATTCTAGGATTCTACAACCTGGGTCATCTTGTCTAGGGCTATACCAAAAAAATTTACTATGTATTACAATTTTTTATTGACCACCACTTATAAGTACCAAATAGTATTTCTATATATATATATATATATATAAATTTTATTAATCAATTAAAACATATATTTATGATAAATCCACTTAAAGTATATATTTATTCTATTTTCACATCAAGATCAAGAATTGGTCTATAACTATAACTCATTTTTATTTAAGATGTTTTTATTAATATTCGGTTTAATTAAATATAAATTTAAAATAAAAATATATAAATATGTGTATGAATTAATGAAATTTTTATAGAATCTTTCCAATATTTTTATTTACGAAAACTAGCTCATTGATAAGAATTTAAAGTCATGCAATTGACAATAAAATTCCTCAATAAATTATAAAGAAAATTGTTTCTTAATATAAAGAACATTGATTTCCCTATAATAAATTAACAACCACATAGACCCATCCATCTTCTTTAAAAATTGTATAGGTTCACCCTATGGTGAGACACTGAGGTACATGGATACCTTATCAAATTTTTTTTTTAGTTTCTTCATTAATTCACCAGGTTAATATATATTTGGTATATGGGATGCCTTGTAAGTTTTTTCGTTGAAATATAAGGTCAATAACGAATTAAAAATTAATTATCAGATTATTATCCTTATAGTAATAGGTTTTATATGATATTAATTTTATTTAAGATTTTCATTAAGAAAATAAACTATAGGTATTTCTAAACCAGACATTGGAAATGAATATTATCCTCTAAAAAACAAGTGATTATATTCTTGATTCACATAATATAATATATTTATTTTAATAATAAATTATAACATTTTAATGATTGTTATAATCCATCAAAAGTGTGATTTCAATGTTAAACATTATTATAATTACCAATTTTTTTACCATAAATAATCCATGAATTCAATTTAAGACGACACAATATATTATTGTTTCAATAATATTTCTACAATGTAGTTTAACTGAAGAATAATTATTTAGTTAATTATTGGATTACTCAATATTATTAAAAAATGCATGATATGAAAGGGTTCATAAATTCAATATAGAATAATTTATTATATAGATTATATTTAATTATCAAGTAACATTTTAGTAAATAATTTGGGACTATAACTTTAATCATTTTAATAGTATAGGACCAAACATATTCCTCCTACCTATTCTGATATAGATTCCCTTTAATATTGGGGAATTGATTAGAATAGTGTACCATCTCATTGTAATTGAATAAAAATACTTTTTGGCTCCAAAAGTTCTATTTAACTCATGATATTTGTTTCATATATACAAACACTTTTAAAAAACATTAAAAAGGTTTAAATAATCACTAATTAATTTCTATCTAAAATTATTTACTTTTTGAAAATGTTCAATTCCAATATTCTTATTTAACAATATTATATATATATTATTTTTTATAATATTCTTCCTCTCTTATTAAAAATTGGAAATATAATACCTTGAGGACTCATTCTGTATCATGTAAACACTTATCACTATATCAAAATGTGATGAAAATGGATGGTAGAGTAATTATATAAAAATGGTTGGATTTAACTCTCAAATACATAATTGATCTTTATTTATGGAATGGATATCTGTATATGTCATGAATTTATATCCTTTTTAATTTATCATCATAATTAAATACAATTTCTTATTCCTTTTTCCCTTAAAATTAGGAATTCAATTTCTATATTATATTTTTTCTTTAACAGAAATTAATTTTCAAGGAATATCGCCATAAAATAATTACATTCCATTAGATCAATCTCTTACTCCTTAGTTTTTTGAATTAATCACCACTATTGACCATAAACTCTTCTTAAATGATATCCCACCATGAAAATATTCTCATTTTCAAAATGTAAAAATTTGAATAATACATTCTTTAAATACAATATCAATTACTAAACCACTAGTGGATCGATGCATCCAATGATATTTAGTGTTTTCTTTTTCATAAATGGATTTAATAATGTTATAGATTTTTTTGGAAATATTATTATATATTTGGGCATTATTATTTTTCATAACTTGTTTCAAATTATTTTATATAGTAATATCATACTTAGCTTTGACAGTAGCTCCATTTTTACCTCGGGAGTAGAATTACAACATTAATTATGGGAGTTGACATTATTTATAGTCCTTAAATTATGTATAATATTTATATAATGACAATGAATTAATTATTATATTACGAAAACTATTTATTAGGCATCATATTCTATATTTTATAATTATTTATTACAAATTCATATCAGATATATTGTAACTTCATGGTATTTTTTATCTAATTTAATAATGTTTTTAAATGTTTCTATTATATATTTAATTTCTACTAAATCTAGTGACAATGGATTCTACAAAACATTCTTCGATACTAACTATAAATACAATAAATATAATAACATAAAGGTGAGAATTATTTATTATAATTGTATATATTATATAAGTTAATATTACACAAGATCCAATTTTTGTAATCTCAGGAGACTACATTCAAACATGAACATTAAATTACATTTTATAACATAAATTACACAAATAAAATATTTAAAAAATATTAATCTAACATTATTAAAAATAGGTATCAATTATAAATTTTAATAGTTTCCTAGGAAATGTGGAATCAATATTTCATGTGATCTCAAACACTAAATTATGCAAAAATGTATATTAGAAACCAAAATTTAATCCACATTAAATATATAATATCTTCGTAATAAATAAATAAATAATCGAATATAAATGGTAACATGTGCATATTATGTAAATGGATGATATAATAATGAAAATTATTATCATGAGTAAATAATAACTTAACATAAAATTATTGAATTCAAAATTAATGAAATCATAATCGAAATGTTGATAGGTCTATGTGATAATAGATCACTATTGAGATGTGATGGATTATGGGTAAGAAAACAATTCTCCATGTAACAACCCTAATAGTTATAGATAAAATTCATAATTAATATTAATTAAATATCATTGGTTATATAAAACATATGCACATATTTGTTTTTTTAATAGTTTTAAAATACCATTAAGAATCCTTACATTTGATATTATAGCTATTGAATAGTGATCCAATGAATATTATAAATATAATATTTTAACAAATCCAATTTACCCAGATAATGGATGTGATGGCTTCAACCTCTAGGATCATACCCTATGATTCCCATTTACTGGAGGTTATGAGGGATATAACATAATTGGGATTTTCCCTTGACCAAGACCAAGCTATGATCCAATGACTTGATTATGAGAAAAATCATCTACGGTAGATGTTCAAGCTCATCGAGATGATTCCCCAAACCATGTATGTCGAAGCACCCCATAAACGATTCACCATTGTGCACCTTGATTTTAGGAAATTATCTATTATATTATATTGATATGTATCAATACCCTTTCTAAATGAGAATGTACATTGTATTATATATAATAATGGATAAATTTCCATTCTATAATTTTTACATTATTAATTAATTTATTTCTAGATAAAATAATTAATTTAAGATATAAATAATATTTTAATAAAATATTATCATGTAATATTGTTAATTAAATATAAAAAATTATATAATTTTAATGATGGCAAATGTAATTTTATAAGGGTTAAAATGTGGTTATTGTCAAAGAACCAAACATTTCCCAATAAATGTCAATTATTTTGTTAATAGTAAAAATGAATATATTTAGAAAATTAGTTTGAAAATATGAATATTATTTTTTTGGAATCAGAACATCAAAAGTATCCATAGGTGAATTTTTCCACATTTTTTGAGATAGACGAATTTTAGTGTAAAAATTAAATACCTTAAAAATATACTATATTTATAATTACATCATAATGACCAAAATGGAATTTAATTAAAATTATAAAAATTATATTTGACCAAATATATGTTTTCCCATTTATATAATGTGATTTTTATTTTATTTTCTTTATTTCAAAAAGCATTTCTGAATCCCAGAAGACCATTAATTTATTTTAGTGTTCTAAAATCATTTAATTAAGAGTATGACTAACCTCCACATAAGAAATGGAATTATTTTACTAATTTCACTGCTTGGAATTTTAAATTAACTAAAACTAATCATATTTGTAGGAAACCATGGAAAAAAACCATGGTAATTTCTATGGTTTTTGTTATTTTCTTATATAGTGTCCAAAACCTATGTTTGAGAAACATCAATGAATTCCCAACTCATTTCCTATATAAACCCACCAAATATACCATTTATCTTCATCCAAAATCTTTGGATAAAGTCCATAAACATTCCTCCCCTCTATAGAGTCCTCCCAAGGTTCCCCCATGCTCTCAACAAGATATTTCCAAGTATTTGGAGTCACACACTCAAGTAAGGTATCTTAATTGTCTCTTTTTTATTTTAGTTTCTTTATTATCATTTGAATTTTATCTCCAATTCCTTAGGGTGTAATTTTTATTTACCAATACCTATAACTAACCATTTAATTTTTAAATTATTATAGACCCCAATATCCCTCATCAACACATGTTTTGAATTTTTAATTGATGTTTGTCACAATGAAGAAATTTACCCAAGATCTTCCATGCCAAAATTATTGTGTGGTGAATACGACAACTATTTACTATAAATGGTTTTAAACTATATATATTTTCAATTATTTGACTTGGGACTAAAATTTATGAACTATACACTTCATAACCGTGGAATAAAATATAAAGATGAATGAATCCATGTCATATGTTATATATAGACCACTTCAATACTGAAAAATCATCGATACCTATGTTTTGGAACCTTGAGTATAGCACCTATAACCATGGGTATAGGTTATATCCATAGATCCATAAATTTTGGGCTACGGAGACATCTATATAGATCTATTCCAATAATTCTTTAGAAACTATGAGTATAGACCTGGGGATTTTCATAATAACCATGATTTTATTTAAACAATGGGAATATATATATACTCAATAGTTACAAAACTATTGGTATATATAATTAGATAACACATAATATACCCATGGTTATTTAAACGTGGGTATAGATCAATGACCTGTAAAAACATATAGGCATTCTGAACTTTAAATTATTCAAGAACATCTTCAGATGATGTTTGGAAGAATTATTTTTGAAATGTAAACATTACATCGAGGTTGAATCATTATATAATTTATTAAACCACTGTTACATGAACGGTTATTGATTCTATTATGAAGTAAATGTAGAAGATGATAGATGATGGAAGGTGCTCATTTGAAAGATATGTTGAATTGAAGAAAGAATGATAATGCATTTTAAAAGGATGATTTGTAAAAAAAATGTTTTTTATCCATAAGATATAGTAATAAGCACAGGTTGTAGAGGCCTCAATGGAAGATAAATGAGACGTCCATGAAAAGGTGAATAAGCCTTCACTAGAAGACAAAATATCATAAGAACATCGAATAAATTCTTATAGTGATACATAAGATTAATAGTTTCTTATGTAATATATTAGAAGATAATATGTATGTGTTAAAATTGAATTGATACATTAGTTTTATCTATTTGGATTATCTTGAGTTTTCCTGAAGGATATTTTAGATGTTACGTAAGAAGATTCTATAATTATAAGTTATTATAAAAATTATCATGACTGTTTTAAAATAGTTCATAAAATGATTCTGAGTAACCAAAAGCTGAGGGAATAACCCCTATTATTAAGAACAGAAAAAGAAAAGACAACATGAACGATGATGGGGTCATACAAGCACACATGCCCTCATACCAAGAGATAAGAAAAGAGGAAAAGTAAAAAAGTCAAAGTCACATTGATTGGAAAGGACATAGTCCCCAACACAGTAGGACTCATACTCTATAGGTACATGAGACCAGGTAACCATGGTTTGATTCAAATATGAGTAATTCTTTCTCCGTCTCAATTTTGAAGAAGGAACAGGTTCAACATCGACAACAACATTTTTCCCATTGGACAATACCTGACTGTAAGTTGGTCTTTTTGGGGAGTTATATGCTACCTCATCCCACCTTCCCTTGATGACCTTTATTTCCTTAAATTTAATACATTCCATTTGGGTCACCAAATCCTCTCACCTTTCTCCTCAAAAACAGGGTATATGCTTTCCTTCAACTTTTCAATAATCACTCATGGCATCATGTCAACTTCACCCATAAAAGCACAGTCCTTTGTTTGATGCATCGGTTCTGCATCATTGTCCACATGAGACTCATGGGAAATATCTTGGTAAGCGCCATCTGCCACTCGTGATTAATTATCCTGCATTGATTGTTTTTTACCTTTTTCCTACAAGAATCCTCATGATGACCTTTTAATGAGAAAAAAGCGCAAGAAACATGTTTACAACACCTCTCATTAGTATGTCCAATAACATGACAATCAGAACAAAAATCAGGCAGTCGTTCATACTCCACTTTGAGAGAGATATCATCATCTAAGGCAGAAAAGACTATATTATGAATTAGAATAGTATTTAAATCAACTTCCACAAGAACTCTAGCATAGTGACCAAATTTCACAGCTTTAGTGGTCCTCTCCATTTTAATTGGAATGCCAACAGCAGAGGCAATGTCAAATAGAAATTTCAGATGCAATAAGATCCAATTAAGGCCAAAAATTTTAATCTAGACTCGAACTCTAGTATTTATAATAAAAAAAGGATTGAAACAGAAATCTCATTCATGAAAACAATCCATACCTAGATTTAGAGAATTTGACCCGAACCCCAAGCTCTTCGATTAAGAATTTTTTACGGAAAAATAATATTAAAGAATCCACATCCCATAGGAATGCATCTCCAATAAGAAAACCCCCATATAGAGGTGAGTTTCCGAACCAAATCATCAAATCTCCATGTTTTACCACCACTAGGATGAACCAGTCTCGCAATAATTGAATGCTCACAGATCTTGAATCTGTGAAGGATAGCCTCCCTACTCACAACAACACGAGCAGTGTCACCTTTTCTAACAATTGGCTCATAAATGCCATCACAAAGAGAAGTAAAGTGTCTTATGTCAGAGTATTCTTCAAATCCTGAAGGAGCTTTACTGGATTTTCCCACATCTTCAAATTTATTAGTTCCCAACACAAATTTTTAGTTTGGGTTCAATTTCAATGGGTGGTCTTCAATCACCCTCTCTGTTTCAACGAAATTTCCGTCGACATGGAAACCCAAATAAAAAATTTCTCTAGTCATCGTCGTGTTGGAACCCGAGAACACCACCATCACATGTGTCTTGGACATCATCGGGATAGCACCATCAGCATCAGTTTCAGAATCCAAACGTTATATCTTCATCACTGCATCAACCGGAGCAACCTTACCTGCATTCACAACCGCCAGGTCCGGTTCAGATCTGCGGGGAAAGGCAAGAGCAGCTATCCCTATAAAAGCTGCGTGAACCCCAACCTATCCCAGATCATTCACCGCAGCACCCTCCAAGGCATGATTTTTATTTCTCGCATCACCCACAGCCACTTGATTCCAATCCAGTTTTGATCTGTAGGATATGAGCTTGTTATCCGTAGCCACCTTAAGTCTACACGACTGACCACTCTTCTCAGCAGAAGAAACCACAACAGGGATTGAGCCACCCGAAACAAGGGTCTTACAAAAATATTGAGGGAAATTTATTGAAAAAACCCTAAATATGTAGAAGATCATAATCGCCATGAGAGAGAGAGTCCCGAGCACCCGTCATCTTTTCTGATTCTCAGTATGGAAGACATAATTTATATTTGATTGATGGAGATGTATCTATATGTTTTGAGTATAAAACATGAAAAAAATATATGAGGGACAATTAGTTTGGAATGTGAATTTTTAAATTGATTCAATATATTCAAAATATTCTATTAGAGAATTATAGACTAGAAAACATTTCCAAAAGTTGAAGTAGTAATTAAAGAGGTTGATGTGGAAGACTGAAAGTTATCAATGCTTCTAACTATAGTTGACATAAATCAGAATGTGTATTGAATGGATTTTTATAATATACTGAATTTTAAAAAATACTACATTTTTATCCATGTTTATAATCTCATTGGTTTCAACAAGTAAAAATACAAGTGATCTGCCACAAACTTTATTTTATTTCTTAACATGAGAAAACAACTTGTCAAAATTTCATCAACAGGAACAAGGTGGATGATTATAAACTTCCCAAATGATTAAAAACTATTAAAATGACCATTATGTGAAATAATGTCATATATATGCATTTAAGATAACAAAAAAAAACATGATTTTAAAATAAAATAAATTTCTTCTAAATATAATATAATATAATGATATTCATTTGAGATTTATCAAGAAGAAATTTATCAAACCTATATCATGTATAACAAGAGTATATGAATAATTTTTTTCAGAAAAAAAGTTAAGGATTTCAATAAAATTAATTGTATAAAAGATTATACTCAAACTATAACACTCAACATTGGACCTAGAGACATTTTTATCAAGGCTTCAAGTCCTAATATAATGAAGAAGTGGAACTGTAGCTCAAACAACCTGAGTAAAATCCCATCTACAAAGAAGACATCATCGACATGATTGATCACTTGTAAGGGGAAACCATCCTGCCAAGAGCAAGCTATATCACAATTAAAACATAGTACAAATTATAAGAAATGATGATCAATGCTATGAAGATTTAACATTACAAGAAGAATAAACATTCTATAATAAAATTCAATAAAGCTTTTATAGATTAAATTCTAAAAAATTATAAAATATGTTATCTCTCAGAAGGGGGTAGATTTCCATGGTTTTCTATCCTGAACCTTTTATCATGGTCCTAAAAGAGTAAATTTTAGAATTCTAAAATAATTTATTTTAAATATACAATAATACATTTACATACCATAATATAGACCACAACTAATTGTCGAGAATGCAGATCCTCCAGTTAATATTTCTCAACAATCACTATTCTCTTGCCTGGAGGCAACCTTAGCACTAACCAGATGAACAATGAATGAAATAATGATATATTTTCTAAACTGATAAACATGAATTTGATTCAATTATGTAACAACATAAACATTTTATTTGTAGCGTTCATCGATGTTTCATGCAGTGTAAAAAAACCATGTAATTATTGGTGTATTAATGGGAGGTCATGTGTTTTTAGGTTTATCCCACCCACACTAATGATTAGAAACAATTATTGAGTAGTGGTCCATGTAATCATTGTCCTATTTATGCAAGTTAGTATTTGGATGTGTTTTTTATAACCAATGGTGATAATGGAGAATGAGATAATCTTTTTATCTTAATATATTATAATAAATAACTAATGGGATATATAAGATTAAATTTCATTAGAATTTCATTTACACTGATTCAAACAACCTCATAGTGTTGTATACTTTCATAAATGATTCATTTAAATATTAGGTATTATAAGTATGACTAAAGTCACCATAAATTTTGGAGGATGTAAACAGATGATTATTATATCCAAAATGAAATAAGCATTACATTAACTGGAATTAAGCTAAATAATATGGAGAAATCTTAATGTGAATCTGTAGATCATAGGGAACTAAGAATGGTGATGGTCAAATTAGTGCATAATTTTTCATTCAACATTAGAGAAAATAAAACAACTCAAGAACAAATGAATACCTTGAAATACATGTATGAAACAACAATACATTTAAAAAAGGTTCTTATGATGTATATGTTATTGGGAATGAATAGATGGAATAATGACCAAATTTCAACCATGTTAATGACTGTAATTGATTGATTTCTATCTCAAGTTAATATAAGTCACATTCAAAAATGATATATTGGAATTGCATCCATTTTCATTTATACAAGTTATTTGGGAGGAAATGGTCACTTCATCTAGTCACCCTTTTATAAAATAAATATTAGTCTTTAAAAAAGTAATAAATTTAATCATGAATGAAAAAATTAAATGTATGGATGTCTAATAACATCTATAAATACTTTTATTATATATGGTATAGGAAGGCCACACAAAAAAATGAGCCAAAAGAAATATATGAAGTCAAGAGTTGAGAGTATAGGTAAATAAAAAAGACTCAAAAATAGTTTTTTTAACTATGGTAATATGAGGAATCTCGAGAATGATTACATGGATTATAAATATAATTATGAAAGACCAGTTTCTAAAATTTATAGTTCTCTAAAGATTGGAAATTATAACAATGATTTATTGATAAGTGTTTATAATATAGTGGAATCTTGGACAGTTGATTCTGGAGAATATTTTATTACTATATCAGATAATGGGATTATAGATAATATTATATCCAAAAAATCTAAAATACACACATGGTAGATGATGAGGCTATTGATGTTTTTTTAATGTGTAATGTTAATGTTTGAATTCCAAATGAATTCATTCTGATGATAAAGGATGTGTGACATTTCCTAGGCATATAGAAAACATACATTTCAATTAGAATTTTATATTAAGAGGGATATAATGCTAATTTCTATAATGGTGTTAGGATAATAAGTTTAGGATTAATGGATGTCTAAGGGGAGTTAAATAATGAACCTTGTGTCAAAAAAAATGTTCATACCGATGTTTTGGTGGCTGGAACCACAACTATTATATGTCTGTAGTTATGAAATAATTATCTTGGTCATCGTAGTGATATGAATATGAAGGTTCTTTTTTGGAAAATGATTTATTAATGCTTAATAATAACAATGTATGAAATTCTGAGAGTCGTATAATCAGAAACAACAGATGGTTTTATTTATGTTTAATAGAAGTAATCCTCAATGGGGAAATACTGAACGTGTTCTTTTTGATGTATGGGGACCATCCCTAGTTTAGTATCATAGAAATGGCCTAAATTTTTAACTTTTTTTATGACACTCTATGATAATGTGAATATATTTATGGACGGATAAATATAATGTGTTTTTAATTTTCATTAATTTCAAATCCATGGTCGAGAGATAATCTAGAAGAAGGCACAAATGCATTAGGTAAAATAAGGGTGAAGAATATAATTGAAGTAAACTCAATAAATATTTCCATAACAATAGAATAACGCATATGAAAATTATTCTCGGTGTACTAGAAGAAAATCATGTGGCCAAATATATGAAATTACTCTTAATGGAGAAGTCATAAAACATGATTTTTCATTCCACTAGGTCTAAAATAATATGGTAGAAATAACTAAATTTTTTTATTTATTTAGTCAATATTATAACATTAAAATTAGTATGAAAATATATTTATGAGTTGCCAAGGTTTGATAAATAAAAAAATATTTATCATATGAAAATTTTCGACCATGTAGAATATGTTACAAATGATGCTATGGAGAGGGAAAATCCATATAATTATTCAAACAATTATTTATTTATAGTCTGATGATATGAAAACATTTTTTATTCTATCAGAGATGAAAAAATATAGAAGATCATCTGATCTTGAAACATTCACATTAATAAATGTGTGTTTTATAAAGACGAAAACATATGATAGATAAAAATAGGGGTCAAATAATACATAGGAAATACTGATGTTGATATTGATGAGGGAATTGGAATAACTCAAGTTACATTAAATGTCTATAATTGTATAAACATTTTGTATGATACAAATTTGGATGATAATCCTAAATTGTCATTGCCTTCACTTGCATGATGTTGATCCCAGGATTTTTATATTCCATAAAATTATATAAAAATAGGTTACACTAGTAGTGGAAGAATTATTTTGAATTTTTGTTTTCTTAGAGAGTGAAATGATTTTTAATTATATGGCCATGATTTTCATTATCAACATCTAATGAAAGGTGGAGAACATAGAATCATGGAAGTGGAAACATTAGAATAAAATTATAGAATAAGGATTTTATCAATGGTGGAATAAATGGATTCATTATATTCCAATGAAACCTAGAAGATAACATGATTACATTGAGTAAATAAATATATAGAAAATAAATGGATATTTTGATTTAATGAATATTTTTATATTATTATATGGTATAACCAAGTTGGGTGGTGAAACTATTTCAATAGAAATATGGATTGGATTTTTATGTGAAACTCTAACCAATAATAAAAATTTCTACAATCTAAAAAATCTTATGAATGGTTACGATCAATGATTAATGTTTGGAATTAATTTTTTGTAAAATTATAATTTCTAAATTATAATTTTGAGGTTGAAATTTACATGTGATAATCAACTATTTCCATCGTTAATAGAAATTTGGACTTGTTGCGTAAGAAAAAATATAGTTAATATGGAAAGAAAAATGCCCCAAATCATTTTAACACAAAATTCCATTATTTTATAGTTAATAAGGTATTCATAATAAGTGACTCATCACTTTTTGTATAAAAAATGTGTTAAATGATGGTTGATTTATCATCTTAAAAATGTATTTTGATGATATGATTTCAGTGGGACGGATCATTAAACTGTTTTTGGATTTGACATTGGAGTAATCTATATCTTTCAAAATGAATGATTTAAGTGTTTTAGTGAAGAATAATGAGATTAATATTGAAAAATAAATATTTAATTATATCATATTTTTTTCTCAAAGGGAGTAAAATTAATATTTTCTCAATTATTTTGATGTGATTGGATGTATATTAGTTTCAAATATTTTGTTCAGGAACATTAAATTATCAAAGGTGAATGAATAATTAATAGAGAGAAAGGTGAGACATGTAGAAAAGGTTCTATATTCACCAAAATATGGAATATTAATTTATGAAATGGTTAACACAAGTATGTATTTAACCTAAGGAGAGATATATGTCCAATGAAATCCCTAAATCAATATAATACACAAATGTATAGATTTAAAACAATGATTCGTCTACATGTGGTAAATTAGAGTAGACAAAATATTAAAAAAAATTATATATTTTCATTTACTTAAATTAAAAATCTTGTACCACTTTTATAAATACATTAAAATTCATCTCCTGTTTATTTTATCCCCCCTAAATCCTTAAACAAGACTAGTTAAAATCCATTTTTTTAATATAACTTTTCATTTTTTTAACCGCATCTAAATAACATTCATTTAAATAATACATTACCATATAAAATCCCATAATATTAGTTTTATATCTTATTTTTAAGCTAAACGTTCATGAAGAACAATTTTGAACATGATTTCAAAATAAAGATATATAATTTCCATAATATATTTCACCCCAAAAAAACAATATATTATTTCTATAAAATTATGTTCAAATACAATTTATAAAAAAAAATTCTAATATATTCTTATTATAGACATATAAAATTTCATAGGTTTTTCTTTCATGTGAATATTTTTATAAAAAAATCATAATCAATCCCATAATGTCACCAAATAATCATTGTAAACTAAACATCTCTTTGAAATCATGATAGTTATGTCACAAAAAATACTCTATTTTAGAGAAAATCTAATATATTATTAACTTCTAAAAATGAATTTCAATCACTGTCAAGGATTTTTAACAATCAAAATCTCTATTTAACAGATATAAACTATCATAGGAATACCATTATAAAGAAACATGAATAATATTAAACAATCATTAACCTAATCTCAATGAGTCACAATGTTTCCTTTGCATTTTTCATAAAAAATGCCAAGAACACATACCAAGACCATAGGTGAGCTTCCATACTCCAAAACACTTCAATATTCACCTAAAATTTAAAAAAACCAAATTATATTAGTAAATATACTCAATTATATAATAAATAATCTCTATGAGAAACAAAGGAAATAAATTTCAAAAAAAATTAACTCAAAGATCCATAAGCCTAATGAACTAAATATCTACAATAGAGTATCACAAAATTTCACCTGAAAATATTAAAATCCCTCGTACACAACATACCATGGCCACCATCCATGAAAATAGATAAAATGGTTCACATGATAACAACAATAACCTCTTTTATACAATATTATAGATAGCCCCTTGATCCATGATGAATTATCCCATGCTTTGTTGGGATTCACCTAAAAATATTTAAACCTTTATGAAGGATTAAAAAAATGAAAAAAATTAAGAGTTATGGAGAATATGAATACATTTTGAAGCTGGGAGGTGGAGGCCAAGAGGAGGTAGAGGATGGGAGGAGGCATAGGCATTGGACGGGTGGAGGTAGAGGTGGAGGACTAGGTTGTGAGGTGGATGGTGGGGCCAAGAGGTGTAGGAGTGGTCCAGGAGGAGATGGCGGGGGCCAGAAGGTAGAGGCAGCTGAAGACATGGAGGAAGTGAAAAGAAGGAGGACAGAGGGAGTGGGGGATGGGAGATATAGACGAGGGTGGGAGGTTGAGTTTGGGTATGGGTACTTGTAGGAGTGGAAGGATAAGCTTGGGCTCAATGCATATTCAGCAAAGGAAATGAGAAATCAGGAGGGGGATCAGGAAAAAAATTTCCAATTGGGGTATATATACCCACATGTTTAACAAAACCATGGGTAAATGTTAAAAAATACCTCCTATACCCTGGGTTTTTAAACCATATATATAAAAGCACGGGTATAGACCTATTTACATGTAGTGCATAAGTATGAGAATGAAACGACGGTTATGGGAGCACATGGGATTGTATAGTGCTCCAATGAATTTAGTAAAGGTCAGTCTCCTGAGACATCATGTTATGACATAGAGTGGACCTTATTCCTTTATTGGAATTTTCTATCATGATATATTAGAATTTATCCTTGTAATATGTGTTTGATACAGAGTTTTAGGATCTTTCCACATTTCTCATGTTGTGATATTCATATTTTATCAGGCCTTATTATTCATGTTTATAATGCCTACTCATTTTATTCCACATTGATTTGTCTTTTTTCTAACATGTATTACCTTATGTCATGTTTATTCCATTAATGGTATTTATATCACACCCCTCTATTATGTATGTACAGAGGTTATACCATAGAGTTTTAAATGCCATTGAATTTTAGAAGCATGTAAATGATGTTTTCAAAAATGTTCCTGTTTCCCATGTTCATGATTTTATATTATGTATATAATTACAAAATACACTACACTACTCTACCTTTTTCTTTTTAATTAGTGTAATATTATATAATAAATCATGAATTAATGTGTAATATGGAGCAGGGTTATTATAAATGGAATCAAAATTTGTTTTATTTATTTTTGGAACTAGGATCAGAAAACTCTAGATAAATTCATAATGATAAGACAATTTATAAAAAACATGAAAAAAAATTTATACGTATTTTTTAATTTTTTTATCAAGAAAATACATCCATATTTGGATACTACAAGTGGATGTTATTCTGGGACAAATGTACCTAGGGGTAATGACTCCTACAATGTGCATTTTTCCTGACACGACATATCCCAGACGATCAAAATGGGCCTCACTGCACACCTGGTTTGACACTCCCACAGGATATTATTTTCTAAATTCATAAGATAAATGAAAACCATAATTATGGGAAAAAATTCCCATAAGAGTATATTATAGTAAATGGATCTTGGGTAACATAGATTGATGCCTATATATTCCTATGTTATGAAATTAATTTAATTTATAAGTTATCCATTAATGTCTTCTAATTCCCCCTTTATGTGTTTGATAGTATAAAAATAATCATCTATTATTTTTCTTTTATTTTACACAATAGTCATAAATATGGGGAATTTTCTAAACAATAAATGAAACAAAAATTATTATAACTTCCCAAATGAGATGACCAACCTAATTGGAGTAAGAATCAAAAGCATTATGACGATACTCTCTCGGATGAATCCGGTTGTAAATATAAAATTGAATCAAGGGAATCATCCACATCCTCTGAAAGGAAAAGAATCTACAATTGTGTCCTACATATGAAAAATGATTCTGAAATTCAAGGGGTTATATGTTCCCTTAATAGTTAAACAATAGATCATGTCTATTGAGATGACATTATCCATATTTAAATGTTTAGAGAATGAGAAGGTTATAATGGTAGTTTATCTTATAAAGGGATAATGTGGTCCGTGGTGGTCGTTGATCAAAAATATAAATCATGGGGGTGATATCAATGTTATGTAGTGGATGGAATTCTGGAGAATGTTTTTAAATAAATATTTTTCTCGTACTCTCTTAAAATTTAATTTGATTTCAATTAAAAAATGTTGATAAATCTATCCGGATATATGAGGAAAACATCACAAGACATTCATGATATGCGTCCGCCTTTTTTTACCCATGAATGCAAGAATGAAAACCTTTTTGGTGGGATAAAATCTAATCCATAAAAATACCTATAAATCGTTGACAATGATAGATATTAGAAAAAAATTTATGTGACCAAAATGTTGAAAAAGATAATGAAAAATATCAAGGGTATCAAAGGGATAAGAATCATAAAGTAGAGTTTAATTTTGGAAGATAAATCGATAAATATAATGATTCCATGATACTTCAAACACCAACTTTTCAAAGGTGTGGAAAGAAGAACCCTAGAAATTTATTAAGGGGAAAAAGTAAATAATTTAGGTGTGATATGGAAGGAAACCTAGCTAATGAAACCTGATAGGAGAAACTCACTAATGAGATAGAGAAAGGAATAATTTGTTCAAACATCATAACATTTTTCATTAGATCAACATCAATTAACCATGGCACATTGAAAAAAACATCACTATGCCAATGGTTTTTAGAGACAACTAACATAATATATGGACGAAAGGGTTATATCTTTCTTTAAAAATTTTGAGGTGGATCCCAAAACAATGGGGTGACAGGTACACTAGTTATTCATTCAATACTAGAGAACATACACTTTTATTATGGTTTTAATAATTCATTTATATCACTATTTTTTAGTGGAAATATTAAAACACAAAAAAACAGGTATGTAGAGTTGTTAGTGAAAACGACAAATTGCGTAATTTTTTAATCCCAAATATATAACTCCTCCATTGTAAAAATATGTGCACTGACAATCCCAATGAACCTTTTCATACTCCCTTTGGTGAATTTTGAAGCAATTTTGGGGATATATAGTATTTCCTTATATATATCCAATATGAATTTATGTGAGAAGGATATCACTCCCTATATTTTGACTTTTCCCCTAATTATGTACAAGTTAAAGGAGGAGGATAAATATTTTTAAGCCTCGACATCTCATGAATTAATACTATTGACCTATGAGAAAGAATATATAGTTCAAATTATTGATTCTACGGAATTAATCATCCTTGAAGACATGTTAATGTGAAGGAATATGCTGATGCGTTTCTTGATGAATTTTCTAGTTTTCCTCCATGTAGAGATGTTGAATTTTTAATGGGCCTTATTTCCAGAGGTGTTAACATTATCAAAGAATCTATATAGAATAATTGTTGTGGGACTTTATGTTCTAAAGAATCAGCTCCAATAGAATTTGGATAAAGGGTTTATATTCCTAAGTTCATCACCATGTCATGCACCGGTCCTATTTTTTAAGAAGGATGGGAAAATACACCTCTGCATTAATTATTGGGAGCTCAACAAGATCACGAAAAAGAGAATGTATCCACTATCATGGATTGATTACTTGTTCTATTAGATAAATGGAGAACAATAATTCTATATAGGGATATGTGGTTGAGATATTAATATGATTTTTAGAAAAGGATATCCCAAGACATCGTTTCATACAATGTATATGCAGAATTGGTACATCGTATAGATATTCAGATAAACTAATTATTCATAAATATTCATTTAATTGATGAATATATTCTTTGGAGATTACCTCGACAAATCTGTGGTATTATTTATACATGATATTATAATATTTTCCCAAACCAAGGAGAAGAATGAGGATCATCAATGAAATGTTTTAAAAAACATACATAAGGATATTTTCTATACCAAGTTAAAATATGTGAGTTCTATTGAATGTAGTATCAATCAAAGGTAATATCATAAAAAACAATGGGATATCTATGAACTATAAATGATAAAGGTGACTAAAAGATGGTAGTGACAAAAATATATGAAATATATCCATATTATTTTTGGTTTAAATGTGTATTATCGTCAATTTATGATAAATTTATCAAAATTGAAAAAACCTATAACCAATATAACTCAAATAGAAGTCAAAGTTTCATAGAATGGTGAATGTTAGAAGAGATTAAAGGAGTTAGAAAGGAATCTTATCACTTCACATGTTATCACACTACCCACAAGTGGGGAACTTCTCAGGGTATTCAATGATTCATTAAATTAGGGATTGAATTTTTGTTAATATACATGAAAAATTCATTGAATATGCTTCATAGTAGTTGAATGTTAACAAACAGAACTAATTAACTCATGATCGAAAGTTGGTTTCATTAATATTTTCTTTCAAAATATGTAGTCATTTTCTATTTGTGGATAATTGTGAAATATATGTGTATCAAAAATTCCTCAAATAGATATTCACTTAGAGCAATCTGAATATCTTCCAATGAAAATGGTAATAGAGTGATTAAAGACAATGATTTCATAATTATCTTCCACTATGGGAATGAAAATAATGTAGAAAACCCATTATGTAGAAAGTATTGAGAAACTATATCATTGATGAGAACTGAGAAGGATCTAAACTTATTTTATTTGAAAAGGATGGACATGGGAAACATAAAGGAAGGTGAATATTCAATCATTACTTAAATTATTTCTCAAACATGTCTTCTAGAGAGGATAAAGGATGCTGAAGGATATTAATGATAATGATGAATTTTTTGTGATACTTTGTTTAAGACTATGTGTACCTTAAAATATTAAGATAATGTTGGAGATATTTGATGATTCACATAGTTAAATCACCTCAATAATCCTAGGAATCCCAAAATATGGGTATATGTCTTCAATATCACTAATTGTTGGACTATATTAAGATGGATATCATGGATTATAAAACAAGATGTATTGTATGTCAGCAAGTGAAAGAGAAAAAGGAATAATATCTAAAGGGATAATGAAAAAATTATCCATTTCAATATCGAAATGGGAAACATGTCCATGGAATTTTTTTCTAGAATTCCCAAGAAACCCCGAGGAAAAAATTCAATCTGGGTTCTGGTGGATGGTCTTACAAGGACTACACAATTCATTGCGATTTGAGATGACTATTCATTAGATAAACATGAAAAGATATAAATCATAGAATTGATAAGGCATCGTGGAGTTCCTCTATTGCCTGTATTTGTTCTTGATCTGAGATTCACATAAATGATCTTAAATTTTCACCAAATTTTTCTAAACACTGATATGAACATTAGCACATCATATCACCTCCACATAGATGGATAATTTGAGTACACTATCTAGACACTAGATAAAATGTTGAAAACATGCTAAATTTCCATCAAAGGAGGATGATATCAGCATCTTCTTCTGGTCGAGTTCCCTTACAATAAAATTTTACCCTCAAACATCCAAATGTATACCTATGAATTCCTTTAGGGGAAGAAGAGTACTACACCTTCATGTTGGGTTGATGTTGGGGAACAAAAACTAAAAGTTCTTGAAATGGTTGAGGAAATCACGCAAATGGTTAAGGCTATTCAGCAGCACATCAAGGTTGGTAAGGGTCAATAGAAGATCTATGATGAAAATCATCGACAAGCCCAAGATTTTGATTATGGAGAGCTGATATTCTTCTGCATATTTCAATGGATGAATTTTATAAGATTATGGAAGAATGGAATTATTATTCCATGGTACATCATACCCTTTTAGATCCATGATCGCATTGGATTAGTGGACAACCGAATTTCACTTCCACCTAACATTTCACATGAACATTATTTATTCCATGTATCCCTATTGAGAAAGTAATTACTAGACCACTCACATGTACTCATCCTTGAGGGTTTACCATTGGAGAATGAATTTACATATGTCGATCATCTGGTGAAGATATTATATCATAGAGACAATGTTCTATGATATAACCCAATTCACCTGTTCAAAGTGTTTTGGAGAAACCAAATGTTTTAAGATGTGTTGTAGGAACTAAAGGAGGTGATGAAAGAGTGTTACCGTCATCTGGTTTAGTATGGAAAATGAAAACATTTGGGGTGAAATTTCATAAAGGTGGATGATCGTAATGATCAGATATATTATAAATAATATTACACTTTTTCTTTAATTTAATTATATTGGTTGAATAAAGCACATGAATTTCATCGGTTTTATTTTATTAGTTTTAAAATACCATTATGTAGTTTTACCATTGAAAATATATCCATTGTATAGTTACCACATGGATAGTATAAATATCAGGTTTTAACAAATCCAATAGACACATAAAAATGAAGTGATGGTCTTAGGTAGTAGGATCTTACCATATGAGTCCCATTTATAAGGGATTATGAGGTATTTAATATCAATGTGCTTTTACACAGACTAATCTCAATCTATGATCCAATAACATAATCACGAGTGAAACTCTTTATGAGAGAAGTTTAAGCTCCTCAAAATCAAAATGCAAAACAAGTACGTCTAATAACCCCATGAATGTCTCACAATTGGTCACCTTACTCTTATGGTGTTTTTAGTGTAACAATGGGATATGTATGAACCGCAAAATAATTTGAGAATCTACATTTTTTTTATAATATAATTGATATATTATCATCTTAATCTAGTAATATTATAAATGAGTTTTTATTTTGATAAATGAATGGATTATTAAATTAAATATTATTATAAAAAAATATTATTATGAAATAATGTTTATTTAATATAAATCATCATGTAAATTTAATGATGTCAAATGTAATTTTTTAAGGGTTCGAAAATTGTTATTGTCAACAAATAAAACATTTCAAAATAAATATTTGTTTTTTATTTTAAAATTGAAAATGCACATATTTAGAAAATTATTAATCTAAAATGAATATTATTTTAATAATTAGAACGTAGAAAATATCCAATAGTAATTTTTTAATAATTTTTTGAAATAATAAATTTTTTTATTACAAATTAAATAACTTATAATTATATTTTTATAATTGTGACATCATAATGAATAAAATATGATGTAATAAATACTATAAAATATCTCCACCCCCAAATCTATTTCTATAATTTAAAATTATGTGATTCTAATTTTTTAATTTCATATATATTTTATGAATCATCTAAAACCATTATTATATATTAAGTATTTAAAATAATTTCTCTAAGAGTATGACTCACCTAAAATTTAACAAAGGAATTACTTTTTTATGTATTACCCTATGACTTATAGAATTATGAAACCAAATACCATTTCTTTGAAACCATGGGAATACCCCATAGAAGGTTTCTGGTATTGGTAATTTTATTATATATTGTCTAAAACCTATGTTTGTGAAATATTATAGATTTCCTAGTCATTTCCTATATTAACTTAACCAATATACATTCATATTCACTGAAAATACTTTTTTCATGTCCTTACTCATAACTATTATCAATAGATACCTTCCCAGGTGTCCCCAATCTTTGAATAAGATCCTCAATGCATCTGGAGGCACACAATCATGTAATTGAATTTCACATTCTCTTCCTTATTCAATTTATTTATTATATTTAGACTTTTATTTCCAATTCTTAATGTTTGGATTTTTTATTACATGTACCAATTAAAATTCATTTTTTATAAATTATTAGATACCACTTTCTCCCTCAGTAACTAGTTTTATAAATATTAATGTTATGTCATTATTCTTCAAAAATGTCACCACAATTCTCAATGCCAAAACAATTGTATATTAAATTCCATTACCTTTTCATATCATGGGTGTTCACCTTTATAATCATTTACATAATTTACTTTGGACTTAAATGTATCTATTCTATACTCCTTGATTTTGGAATAAAATACTATGATGAATGAATCCATGTATTATGATCTTGGGGGCACACTTAAGCATGAGAATGAAATGTAAGTGATTGGTGCCCTGGGAAATATATAGCACTCCAAGGAATTGGGTAATTTATAGTCTCATTATATGTCATGTTACGACAGAGAGTGAATCTAAATACCTTATGGTACATTTCCCATCAATATGTCTTGGCAGTTAGCCTTGATATATGTTTATGACCGAATGTTTTATGTTTTTTTACATTTCCAATTTTAGGATTATCAGGATATATCATGACTTATTATTCATTTGTATTATTATTACACCTTTTACTCCACATTGATATGACTAATATATAGCATGTTTTACCTTATACCATGTTTATTCACATACTGACTTTATATCTCACCCTGTTCTTATGTATGTCCATAGGTTATCCTGGGCAATTTTAAAAGGCCTAAAATTTTAGAAGCATGGTAAGGATGTTTCATATAATTTTGTTATATCCCATGATAAATATTTCATGTTATGTATCTTTTTACCAAATAAACAAGACATTCAGATAATATTGGTTTATAAAGTGTAATCATATATAATAAATCAAAAATTTATTTTTAATAAAGAGCTATGTTTTTTTACTCTTAGAATAATTTTCTCATCCCTGATTAGTACCAAGGATCACTAGAAAAAGTAATGAAATGATAAGAGATAAAGATAGAATAAACACACAATGTATGCGTCTGTTTAAATGGTTCACATACACTTTTAATGATGTGGTTATTGCTTATTTAAAAATGGTTGTGATCCCACTATACACAGTCTTATCATCTTATCAACAAGAACATGCATCAGAGCAGTAAGATGTTCTTAAAATCCAAGTACACAAAAAAAAAATCCATAAATTGATAAATATTTACATCCCACACAAATGTGAAAGTGAAATTTCGATCATGTGTTCTCCATAGTTCTTATTATAAATACCAACAAAAATGATCCTATAATACTAACTGAAATGGGAGGCAAATTATATAGAATATTTACCACATGTTTATTTAGTTTAATCAACTCATATTTATTGTACTTGTACTTATCATAGTGTAGTTATATCTATTATGGTGAGATGATTAGATCTGAAATATATTGATTACAAATATAAAAAATCTACTCTATAGTTTTATGAATTTATTTATTGTGGTGTTGTATTTAATTTCATACATATCTATAGAAGATGTTTCTCAACATCACCTAAATCCTTTTTGTGTTAAGGGTCTAAAATCCAAGGAAAAACACAAACAAAACATTAATAGACACAGAATATATGGAAAAAATATATCTTCTGATGCGATCACTAATTTATAGCTTGATTATATTTATCTCACATAGTCTGTATAAAAACAATTTCATAGGATCCCCATTTTTTATGGACTAGTATCTTAGGCCCTTTTAAGAGTTATTTTATAGTGAAATATTGATTTTAGTATGTTGTGTCTATAAAAACGTTTATTTCTTTATTTTTTTGGTAAATAATGATTTCATGAAACCATTCATTACATGATTACCTTTAACTGAAAAATTATTCATTCCTTTTCTCTCCACTTAGTGCAATTTGACTCAAAATGATGATGTATTTTAAGATTTTTTATTTATTACTTTTTTCATAGATTTTAAAATAAAATTAGGTCAAATTTTTTAAATGTTGGAGGGTTTTATCTTTGAGGTTGTATGTATCATGTGAATATTGTATGATTATCCTACCTAAAAAACAGGATTGATTTTATAGAACTGAATATCATTAATTTGGATTATAAATGAATGCTCCAAAAAAATTTATTCCCCCATATACCATTGATCAAATATAGATCTTACTCAAATAAAACCCCTATAAAATCTATCCTCGCTTAAATATATTCCTTGAATTAATAGAAAATTGATTTTATCATTATATAAGAAACACCCCTCATCACCATATCCCCTCTTAACCAATAGAAATGATGTCCCAAGATATGAGGTTATTGGAATTTAGATGTTCATTTACATTTATTGTTCTTCTATTCCTGATTATTGTATCTATTATCATTTATTTGTTTAGAAATAATTTTGCAGAGTTTATTGAATTGATTTACAGAGGGTGGCCCATTATACATTAATTTTTTTAATACATGAATTCATGATTTATTTTAAATGAATTACATGTGATATTATCTTTATATTGATGTTATTTTATTGATATTCCCTTTTATATGTTCTTTATATATATATATATTTAATTCTCATGTTTAATTAATTAATAAAATTTTAGTTCAAAGTGATTCCCATAAAGAGTTTTTTGAAATTATTGGCCTAGATTATCATTTATTATAATGGAATTGATTTCCCGGAAATACGGAAATAGATTATTTTGATTTATAATGGCCTTTAATATTAATTATCATAAAGATTTTATTGAAGTTTTTTGAAACATTGGTTTGTTTTAATAAAACATAAATTCCTTTAAAAACCTCATGGGTGAGTACATTCAGTGCATAGGGTGGATACTAATCTGAAAAATGATATGTAATGGAATGAATATTACCAGGACATGGAGATCACATTGATCCTTACGTGGGACATGAGGATGCATTTATAGGCCATACAAGTGGGAAAAAAAATACTCCTCCCAAAATTTTTACCTCGTTGACATAGTGCACATTGTGAACTTACTTCTATTATATAATGAGGGTGCAGTGACCCTTGGAACCCCAACCATGATCCATTAGTTCATACATAATATTGTTTTAATTATTATAATTTATCTTTGTTTTTATTTAATTTTATTAAAAATACACTACATTATATAGTTTACACATGATAGAAAATCAATTAAAAAATTGTGATATCCAATCCTATAAACACTATTTCTGTGTATCCCAAACTAGCATGAATGTGATTATTTTTTAAAGGTGTTGAATTTTGATATTGGTAAAATCCAAATGATGTTCTTTTTATCATACTATTCACAAACCCAATGGTTGTGTGTTGACATTGTTTTTATTATAATATAGAAAGTAATGGTTATACTTGAAGGTCATGGGTATTTATGTTATCGTAGATTTGGATTTCAATGATGCAATGAATATTAGAACCATTAATGGGATGTAGAAAAAGAAATAATTTTTATTACGATAAATGTAATACTAGGTGTAAAAAAAAGTGGTCTCCATAGGGGATTTCACAAACATTAGTTTTCATATAAGAAATAATGGGTGTTGTTGTGTTTGTTTAAATTTATTTAAAGAAATAATAAATGATTAAGATTAAATTAATTTTATGAATAAATTTATGTTTTTAGTGTTGGGTTTCAATTTTAAATACTATCACAGTTGTTAAAATATTTATAATTTTCTTCTTATTAATTTATAAATGTTAGACTAATCAATTAATTCATCAACACATATGTCTGTGGGTTATTATAAAGATAATATCGCGTGTACGGAATATACAAAAAAACACATTTAGTTTCCAAGGAAATACCTAATCATCTTTTGGTACTCATGAGTAATTCTGAAGTAACATAGCACCCCACCCCAACCCCACACACACGTGAAAAATAATTGAATACACATCACTAACTACAACTAGATCCATTGAGACATGATTCACAATGTTGGAGGATATAATAAATTATCAACCTATGTTGTAATAGGTGAATAAGTATAAAACGATCAATATTATTTTATTAAAAAT
Organism: Viscum album; assembly: GCA_963277665.1. NCBI lineage: Eukaryota > Viridiplantae > Streptophyta > Magnoliopsida > Santalales > Viscaceae > Viscum > Viscum album. The sequence goes on along the minus strand of OY728166.1, from coordinate 72,067,224 downwards.
ATCAAACAACCATGGAGAACAATAATTTATCAAAATAAGGGAGTTTCATTCATTATGTTCAATTATCAATAATAATAATGGATCAATTTCCCATCCATGTCCACTCAATAATTACTCCTCCATTCAATGGGTGACATATATTATAGAAGAGGAAGTATTTATGGAAAAGATAAAGATATAATAAAATAAAATGGAAGTAGTAAATAAATGAAACACATGTTTTCTACATGTATTCCACATAAGATTAAAATCCTATTATGTATTCTTATTTTTTTACCAATCTAATCCAAGTAAAACAACTAAAATTCATTATTATTTCCAAAGATAGTAAAAATGTCCAGTTCTTTTAGGATCTATTCTGAAAATAAACATCCAGTTTCGAATTCTCTATAAACCCCCAAAAATATTTATTTTAATTTCCAAATTTTTGGGTTAAAATATTATTTTTTCCATTTTATTTGTTTTTTATGAATTCTATTTTGGAGGAGGTGGTTGGATTTCATGGATACTGATATGGAACCTCGAGGTTTGGAAGTTGGGTACAAATGATTCCCTCAAGTATTTCTCATCCGAAAAAAATATCTAAATAGGAAATTTAAAATACCATGTGAGGTATAGTTGAATGATAATATACATGGATTATATATATTTCATTTCCTTTACCACATTTAAAAAAATTACATGTAATCTATAAAAATGAATTTATGAAATATAGGGTTCAATAAAATATTCATTTCAGGATTCCAATAACTATTTATTAGGAATAAAAAACTACATTGGTAGGCCAGGATATGGATACAAAAAATTAATTGGAATAAGAAAACACTACATGGGTCGATGTAGAGTTCAAATTAACTCTATATTACTGATGCAGAGTTCCCTGATTTTTTTATTTTTCCTCATTTAATCCATGTGATTCCCGAAACCTCTAAATAATATAAAATCTATTTTAAAAAATCATAATTCACCACAAAAACACTATAACACATGAAATTAAACTATTTCTATTCATTTTGACCAAATAAATCAATTATAACATGTAATTACATAATTTAGGATTTTTAAATAATATTTTAAAAAATTATAGAAATAAGAGTTGAATTTCAAAATATCAAAAATGTTAATGAATTAATTATTATTCAAGAATAAATATTGATAAATAGTAAAAACATATGATGAATTTACTAGCCCTATCATGTAGTTTACAATTAATCATAAATAAATATACATTTGATCATCAAAAATATTACCTATGAAAAATTAAAATTCTTAGACAATTTGGATTTTGATTATCATCACTATGGTTCCCAGAAATATTATTTCCCATAATATTCCAAATTTAAATTTCTTTATTATGTTCATTAATTTATTTGTGAAATTGTTTTCATGTTAAACACACTTATACTTATGTTCTATAAATTATTTCACCTATCTCTATAGTATGAATTTCAATAAAAGTTTCTCTTATTAATTGTTCATGAATGGGTAACCATAAGATTGATAAATGTATTCTTATCTACCAAATGAATCAATTATTTATTAATATCACAAGGGATATTAAAGGAAGTTTTTTGTATTACATTTTGGTCATTTATTTTGAAAAAATTAATAGGATAATTATGAGTTTTGGATATACAATGGTGTATAATACCTGATTTTATATTTCATTCAAGAATATATTCCCCTTTCTATTTCAATATTATTAATACATCTAAACCCCTATAAGTTATTAGGAGATTAGGAAACACCCTTATAATTTCAATAGTTTACAACATTCAACTATCTATTTCCTTTAGGAAATTATAAATGTCTTTGGGTTTTAATGATCATCCTAAAATAGAAGATAGGGAATCATGATTTTATTTAGTGGGTGGGAGATCTATCTTACCGTATAAATGGAACTATTTTTAATATGTTATAATGTGTTTTAAGGCCTTCCTCCATAAACAACTATGATATTTACACAGTAATCATCTAGAAAAATATTTATATGTTGAAGAATAGTAAAAAAAATAGTATTCTTCTATACCAATACATTTATCCTAAAAACACTTCATGAAAAACTTCGGAAGTCTAAATTTAAGAATGTTCAATAATATCAATAATTTAGCACCGATTGTTTCGCATTTTTAGAATCAATATTTATTTTTTTATCTATATTTTTATGTATCATTTTACTTTTCGGATAAATAGGGGTACCTATCACTCCAAAATAAGTCTAAACATTCGTTCCATAATTTGTAAAATATCTACATAATCTTACAATCTATATGAGCAATAATTTTATCATAAAACAAATAAAACATCTTCAAGTATCTTTATAAGATGTTTCAAAATATGTTTTTCCAGCACACTTTGTCCCTTCCCCTATAAAATAATTCTTGTTAGACCATGAATCATCATATAGGGAAAGGTAGATATGGATTTTTGGTCTTTTATATGGAAACTTATTATTGCTATAAAAAGATTCTAAGTTATTGAAGGGTTAATTTAAATGATATCGTTTAAAATAGTTTTCATAGTCAAAGGGTCTTGTAGAAATAAAAAGAATATTAACTATTTATAGAATAAATTCACTATGGATTCAACATATTGGACATATTACTCAAAAAGTTCTAGTTATTCATGAAAATAATTTTACTCTTAAGAAAAATTAAATTTTTTAAAAGATATAAATATAGTTTTATAAGCCTCTCGGATGGGTAATTAAAATAAAGGACCAAATTGGATAACATAAGATTAAAAAATCAGGGGGATTTGAATGAATTTCTATAAAATGTAATTTAAAAACATGTTCATTTTATAATTCATATTATGTGAGTAAATAAGTAAAAAAAATTCAACCATCGAATATTTTTAATTGTTTCAATGGAAAAAAATTAATCTCAACAGGTTTAAAATAAATACTAAAAGTCAACAAGAATCACATAATATTTTTTGAAATAAAAAAAATTACCAAGAAAAAAAATTATAAAAATTAAAATGTTCCCTTCTAAAAAATTTATTTTTATCTTACTAAACATATTAAATTTTTTTTATTGTGTAATGAATAATTTAAATAGAATCATATTAATAACGAAAATTCCCGGAATGTACAAACTAATATTTTTCAAAGATAGAAATTTTGGAAGCATTTGTGATCTTATACATACTCTTGAAGAATGATTCCTTGGAATTTGTAAAGACAATTCTCTTTCTATGTAATACATTGAAATATTTGTAAAATATATTTCTATAGATATGTGTTGTGATAGTTTTTTATTCAATGGCCCATGTTGCTTGAAATTAATTTCCAAAAAACATAAAATATATTTTATATTTCCTTTATGTTGTTAATTAATGAAAATTAGAAAATCTTTAAAAGGGTTATTAGATGAGAAATCTGGGACCACATTTTTGTCTGGAACATAGTTTTTTTAACTTGGCATGACATATAATGGGTCGGTTAGGGATTATTATACCCATCATTTGCTGGCTGTGTTTTTAAAATTATTAATTAACTGATTGATTGATTAATTAATCGTTGACCTAAAATATTGTCAAATAATATGTCCTTAGGGGAATTTTTTCAGAGTTGGGTAATATTTCTACTACATCTGTTGAATCTCTTATCCTCCTCCATTTTGAAAAATCCCGTCAGTGAATGACAACATACCTCTATATCAAGGTGAATCAAAGGAAGAAAAATTCACCAGCTTCTTCCAATCGTTGTGTGAGCGCATAGATCACTAGAGATAAATCCTAATCAAGTGTATGAATTATTAATTTTGGCTTCCACCCTAGTTTATAAAATGATTTAGCATGATCAATTATATCTCTTCGATGTTCGTCAATTTGTTCCTTTAAAGGATCGCTTGTATTGAAATAAATTATCCATTAAAAATACATCATAATATTCTATGTTTCACACCCCAATTCCCCCACATAAAAATCATTTTACAAGAACAATTAGATAATGATGTTTATCACATTTTTTTGGTGGATCCCCGATATTATTCTTCGCGATCATTATCATTAGATCATGGGGGAGCGCTTCAACTCTTTAGGGGAGGGTTTTAACCTGGTCAAAGTCCCGTATTCATTTAGGTAAATTAAAATCATGTGTATTGACATTTTGGGTATGTATATATTAATGATAGGGATTATTTTTGGTACAAGAATCGGTTTGTTACCACAAATGTGAGATTTATGATCTGAGGTGCCTCAGGATCGGATATGTGATCCTTGTTTTCCTAGTTGGAATATGATGGTAGAATGTGGTATTAGAAGATTGATTCTGAGAAGATGCCCTGTGAAGAGTCTCATGGAGGAGGCTACTCTACATCAACATCATAATGGTCAAGCTCAGATATCCGATGAGGTGTTCAGAAGTAGTCAAAGTAGTGCATGATAATAATTAATAATAATAATAATAATGTTGATGGGTCAATAAAATTTATTATGGATTTAGTTATTATTATTATAGAAAATAATAATAATAATGGTGTCATAAATCCTGAAAGTTTTTATTATTATTTAATATAAATATATTTATTGGAAGTAGTTTTGTTCATTTAATAATAATAATAACATTATTAATAATAAAATGATTATTTAACGATGGAAAAAAATAAATGAATCAAATGAAGGGGCGTGTGAGGTGTTGTAAACTGAAGGCAACATAGTGAGAGATAGTTCCCACACCTCTATTATATTGATTATTATATTAATAATATTAATAATATTATTATAATTGTGTTATTTTTATAATAATATATGAATGAAATGAATGAGGAGCCATGTAGACACCAAAGAGTCACCCCACCCCTTTTTTAACATAAATCAAATTGACAAAAATGGTGGTTAATAATAATAATAATAAAGAGTAATAATAAATATCATTATTATCGATTTTCATTCTGTATCATTAATGAAGCTGTAACATTTTCAAATGATGATGGATTGAAGAACCATCAGAAAAAAAATGATCATAGAATTGAGATGGTCATTTGAAGAAAAATTTTGGATACCTTTTTTGGAGTCGTGACATAGGTCAATGAATCAACCTATAATAATAAAATTATTAATATTGCGGAATATTGTCTCTGACATTCCACCCCCATATAGTGTCATAATTACCAACCGTTTGGACATATTTATCTGGAGATTGAGGTAGAAATTTGAGACCAATATCAGAAATTTAATTCAGACTCTTGGTTCGAGTCCATGAAATGACATTCCAACATGATGCAGTGAAATGATACTATTTCATCAGGTCCCTAATTTTGGAACATAAAAAAAATAACGAGTGTTCTTCCATGAGGATCACAGTGGTGTAATCTCTTTGGCCACTCAAGGTTGTTTGTAGTGGTATATTAGTAAAATTATGTTTTTTCCTTAGAGTGATGATGAGACTCAAGTGTTCTTCATGCATTGTTCTAGGACACATCATGTAGTACCCCTACACTGAATTTTTTACTACATGTCCAACAATCAATGTGCCATAGAGGGACATGACAACGATGTGGAGCATGATACAAGCCGTGTGGGCCCCCGCACACTCCATCTTCCCCTTGAGATCTTCTGAGCATTATTCAAACATCTATATCTATTTCATTTGAACTAAGGTTTTGAGAAACATGTATCTTATATTGAGTGTATTTTTGTGTATAATTTGATGGTTCTCTCAGATTCAACTTTTATGAAATGATGTAAAATTTCCATGTTTTGGCATGTAATAGGGTGACATTCGATGATGCCAATGATCATATAGAATCTCTAGATCATTCCAAGAATAACCATCCACCTAGGATGAATGGTGTAGTTCCTAGATGATAGTATCAGGCTTACTCTCTAGAAGGGTTGGGTAGTGGTGTTCCATGATGAACCCCCAAGTAACCCTCTTGTAGGACTGTATTGTGTAGTCGATCAACATTTCATGATTACCCACAATAGGGATGGGCAGTGGCATTCCATGATGATTTTCCAAGTTTCTATATAGTATGAGTGGGTAGTGGGTTTTGTCATTGTTATGGGAATACCCTCTAGTATGGATGGGCAGTGGTGTCCCACAATGATCTTTTCATGGTTACCCTCTTGCTTGGTTGGGCAATCGAGTTTCCAAGAGACCTTAATAGGATTACCATCTAGTAGGACTGGCTATTAGAATTACCCAAGGAAATTCCTATTAATTATCCTCCAACTAGGCTCGGTGGTAGATTTCATTAGTTACTATGAGAGTGAGACCCATTAGTCATACAAGTGAATGAGAACATTACCAAGAATTCGTATCCCCTTGACTGTGGGACATAATGATGAGATGTAGTTTTACATTGACTTGTTTTAATTAGGAAGATTAATTCCTTCCCCACCAAGAAACATCCTCATATCGTGACCAAAAATCTTACTGGTGAGGTAGTGCCTCAAAAAGAGAATAATATCAAGGTGTGGTGATTGTGTTCCTTGTAATTGTGTTTTTAAGGAAGATGCATGAGATGATGGGTATCAATATTTGAATTTTTTGGAAGTATTGGACACTCATCCTCATTGGCCAATTTCTAATATGGATTCCCCATACTCCCTCATTTTGGATTCTTTGATTGAGATTATATAAATATATATATATCTTCTTTTGTACCCACTCATTGTGTTTTGGTTACTCTCCTTCTTTGATAGGCAAAGAGGAGTGTGGTATTCCACATGATTTCTGTTTCTAGATTCTAATGGATGGATTAGTATATGCTTATTTCATATGTATCGAATACTCCATAATATGTGCATCTCCTCGCCATGTCCAGTTCTTTTTGTTTAGATGAATTTACATTCACTCTTTTATTTGGATAATCTATACTCTTTCAATGTTCTATGTTGTATAAATTGCTTCCCTTTTTTATTGTATCTCTTACTGATCCAGCTTCACCATATCCTCCCAATTCTCCTAGATCCCGCTTCTTTCCTCCGCTCTCACCCTCCTCCTAGGGTTTTGAAGAGTCTTTCGGTGGCGATGGCCCCTTTTCCCACTTCTTCGGTCTTCTTCATTCCAGGTTCTCTTTCTTCTTTTTGCTTTCCCTTCTTCCTAGCGGCCCCTCCCTTCTAGGGTTCGTTTCTTCCTAGATCGGGTTCTCCGATTCATTTTTATTATTCCCTATGGATCATCCTCTTGTTTAGTGGTTTCTTCCCTTGTTTTCTATCGTTCCACATTCATTTCTTTCAGGTTTTTTCTTAGGGTTTAATCCCCGGTTCATGCTTCCTCATTCCTTGTTCGTAGGGTTTCATCCATGGTTCCCCCTTCCTTTTTCGTTGACAGGTGTTCCATAATGGTTCTTTCATCCAAGGATCCATGTTAAGGTCTCTGCTCACTTCTTCTCTACTCTTGTAACTTGATCCTTGGCTTCTGGACTCCATCTTGGTCTGGTGCGAAGGCTCTTTGGGTGGCTTGGAGGTGTTGACCAAGCATCAGAGGTATTTCCTGGAGACTCGCCTTTGTTTTCTTTCTGTTTTTTTGCATCTTTGTGGAGATGATGATGTGACGATAAGGATGGTGATGTGTTAAAGTAATCTCTACACCCAGTTCTTGGAAAATCGTCATTCATAGAGTGGGTTTTCAGTGGCAGTAATGGATTGATGCATGGTGACAATGATTGTGTTCCATCAGTTTGGAATTTGTTAGTCATGGTGTTCAGTGATGTATTTGGCTAGGTTCTTGTCCCTTTTGATGATTTTGTGTGGCTGCTGTTGGAACTGACTTGCTTAAAGGTGCATCGACGACGGTGTTTCTGGTTCATTCGAAGTTTCTTCTTGATGAGGTTGTGTTCGAGGCGATGATGATGTGAGGCTGGTGCTGAGGCGACAGGTTGGTCAACCTGAGGTTTCACAGAACCCAAGGAGTTGACAGTGGGTTCTGAGCTCAATGCTGGATATTTTACTCCACAATTTAAAATTTTAATTTCAAATGTTGAGTTGGTTTTTGCAGATTTCTATTCTTGAAGTTTTGTTTTCATAAATGGATATATTGTAGGGTTCCCATTTATCCCTTAAAAATTGATTATTAGAAAATCAAAAAATATACAGGGAGGTATATACTCACCCCAAATTGGTCTTTATCCACATGTGTCGTGTCTTGTACAGATAAAGGAAATGATGACCACAACATCAAAGGAGATTGGGTATATATGGTGATTAGACCACGTACGATGGTCGTAGCATGGTATCCGTGAACTGGGCTCTCTCATCCCTTTTATATTTCCTATTTTCTATTTGGATAGTACACATTTTTTATGGGCTTGTAATTTTCCACTTCTGTTTCCAATTTTTACTACTGAACTTCATATTTTTTAGAGCTCCATGCATGTTTGGTTTGTTTATAATAGTGTTGCGTCTTTTATTTCATTCACTCTACACATTTTTATTTATCTGGATGTTTGTGTACATATAGGTACAAAGGCGAAGGCATCCCTAAGTTTATTTGTGCCTTTGGTGCTTGTTGTAATGACCCAATGTATTATAAAAGGAAATTCATTTCTAATAAATATTTCATATAGTAATATGAAATCACAACATAATTAACTACTAAGTGCTACGTGACCTTTAAACATATGTTTGTCACTTCTGTGTTTGGAATTTCAAAAATATTAGATTCATGCTTGCAATCAATTTGTTATTTGGTGTCTGATAAGGAAAACATATTTTTGGTGAATAGTAACCTACCCATATGAATAGTAACATAACCTCGTGAATAGTGATATAACCTAATTAATAGTAACCTTACCTATGATAGTATACAAATATGATTCATGTAAAAGTATGATGTACCTATATTTTATAATAAGTAAGTGAATGTTTTAAAACTAATTTTTTAATAATAAATCAAGATTTTAATTTAATATTAAAATAACAATATTTAGGAAATTATTATTGAAAAATGGACTTTATTTTTGGATTATACATGTCGATAAATGGATAGGGATAATTTTTTAGATTTTTATGAAATAATTGAATTTTTTATGAATAACAAAATATGGTATTTTATCGTATATGTACGTTATAAGCTAAATAGACTATTCCTAGCATCATTGATGATGTCACCATCCTTTCTTCAAATTCACATTACCCATTAAATATTTTTTGTCATGGAGTCATAAATATTTTAATCTCTTGGGAAATTAATAAACTAAGGATTATATAATTATGAAAATCGTCCACTCCTCCACTTGAACCCCCCGCATTGCCTCTTCTCTTAAAACATCTCAATACTTGGTCCATGCCAATATTCTGCCCAAATCTCTACCAAAGCTCCTCCCCCACTTCCAAAGCCCCATGTCTCTTGAAAGTATTAAAACCTCACTCTTTCAGAGGTTCTAAAAGGATGTATAATCACGAGGTAATTTCCTCTTTCCAAATCTTTCATTTCATTTAAGTTCTTTTATTCTTAGGCATTTCCTCACATCCCTTCAAAAAAATGGTATGATTACTTTAATGAAATAAATTTACTATAATTCTCTTATGGAAATGAGATACATAAATTTTCTCTCATTTCTCACCATTTATTTGAATGAAATGAAAACACTATTTGAGATGTGGTAATTTATCACATTCAAGGAGAATTGTTTATACGTTTCTATTATAATCCTTAATTATAGTAAAGAAACCATTTGTGTTATGATTGAACAAAATTATATTTTATTAATATATCCCTTATAAGGTTATGTAATCAATTTTTAAAAATGGTATTATGTTATAAAACAAAACATATTCATTATAATCAACCCCACCGATTAACAAAAACAGTTATCACCATGGTTTTATATAATACTTTGTCTTCAATATATGTAACCAAATTAAAATTTAAACCATATTATATCCTAGATGTTCAATAATAAAATACAAAATCAATTCTAGAAAATCACTTTCCTCATACGTGTTTATCTGAACATGAACAAATCATTAAAACCATGGAAGAAAACAGTCCTGAACAATGAAATTGAACATTATAACCAATCAAAATGGACTTAAATGAACAAAAAATTATTAAAATAAATAAATTATTTATATAATATATTGTGTAATTATAAATTAATTAACATAATTTATTTATTTTGGTCATTAATAACATGTAGATAACACCACTAGACAAATGGTAATGGTTATATCCATTTAACTCTTATTCAAGATGTCCTCTTTGCAATGTCATTTTATATGTAATCCCTAATTATGGGGTATGGTTACAAACATAGCCCATATACCACTAATGATTTATATGTTATGATAAACACCTGTTCTCTATCATCAATGCCTTTTATGTACACTCGACACCATGCTAATAAACCGTAACGAATTATACTCGAACCATCATTGTTCATTCAAGTTTCCTTATCTTTCATTATATCAAAATAAAGTTATCTTATCATTTTTTAACATATTATAAATTTTGTTTAGTATTAAAAAAATCATAAATTTATACCCCTTCATCACACACTTTTGGGGATATACATTTTTTTAAAATATTCATTCCCAAGAACTTTCGGATAAGTAATCTTGTTTTAATGCAACATCCCAACTTTTTCCACAATTTCAAGGGCACTCCCTCTTCTATTTAAACAACATTTTTCTTTATAAAATTATTGTTTTTATTATGAAAACCTTTTTGGATCATTTCTGGTTTTATATAAAATATTTTCCTCTTTTCTATGTTAAAAGATCTACATTATTTCCATAAATACCAACAAATAATGTTTTAATGAAAATGTTTCTCAAATACATTTCATATTTGTTGAAAATTATGTTTGAAATAAATTACCAATTTATATTCCTAATTTAGCTTATGAACATCCATGTATGTTATATTACCTTTCTTTCATGGAATATTTCGAGATATTCCCATTGGTTATGCTTTATGTTAGGATTGTGGTACCCAATTACTTATATGGGTACATATATATTTATATATGGTTTATTATGTACGATTATTTTTGTGGAAAGAATATTTATTAAAATTTTGATATGGGTGTTCCGAGATAGAACTCAAAAGCATTTTTTGTAATGTTATGTCTCTTGAGATTCGATGAAAAATGGGATTGGCGGTTAGGCTTAAATCATATTACAATGGGAAAAGAGATTGTAAAATAGTCTTGACCCGTACTACTAAGGTAAATGAGATTGGTGGTTATCATTGAATAGTACTAAAGGAATTATTTATGATTCTACAATATTTACATGATTCCAATCATAAATTTTCCCATTTTTTTATGTTATGATTTCATATATTCCTTGATTTTGATGTCATTATGTAATGCCTCCAAGATCATGTGTTTAAGCTTTATTCTTATGATCATTCCCTTTCTAGGATTTTTTTCTAATATCTTTTTTAATGTGTTCCCCAAGGTACCCTATGAAGATGTATGGGCTCAAAAGAAGTTAGGATCTATTTATGGATATTAAATAAAGATGTGTTTTGTAGACCCATGTTTTATGTTTTATGTTTATTGTCTTCCAAGACACTAGACATATTGATCCCTGGCTTATACTATGATGTATAATTATTCTTAAAAACATGTAATTTTATGTGTAAAATGATAGGAATGCTATATTTTGTATTAGAGGCATGGTCTAGATATATTTTTTAGATTAGGAATATAACACCTTCATGATAATCTTAAGGATGGGATGAAGTATAAGAAAACATTTTTAATTTTGGTATGTATTGAGTAAGTTATTTATCATTGTTGATTCTAGAATTTAGAGAAGGGTCAAATTGGGTAGAGAACATAGAAACAAAAGAAACCAAAATGACCAAAATATATTTCAGGGCTTGGCAGGTGGGCATGTACAAGATTGGGCAGGCGTGGGAAAGATTCGGGGGCCACACACTAGTCGCCTTCCGACATGCAACATCTTGCACGCCCGACCCCCAGTTTCACACCAGAGGTGGCATCACAAACATGTTTGTGCGCCCGACCCTCCTTCCATGATCGTGTCCCTGTCAACTGTGGCTTTTCATGCCCAACCCTCGTTCCACACTCGTGGTGGCGTCAAAATGCAATTTGCGCGCCCGGCCCCCCTACCGTGCTCGAGGCCCCATCAACCCTGACTTTGCACGCCCGACCCCCATTCTGCACCCGATGCAGCATCAATGGGAATTTTCATGCATGGTCCTTGTGTGACTATCTAAGGAATCAAGATATAAAATGAACTGTATCCTTGCCCTTCATGGATGGTACTAGATGACAAAGTGACACTCTGTTGTGTGAAAACCCCATCTTCCATGACTACACAAAAAACCCCATGGCCTTTAGGTATTGAATTTTGTGTAATAGGCCCCCCGAGGGGGTGCCTTCGGGTGGGACCTCTGGGGCTTAATACTCATGAATTTCGTCCATTCCCAAATTCATTTGTGTTCAAGGGGCCCCATTTTGTGAGCAAGTTCCCTATGAATAAGACACTCTTGCACACAGCCCATTCCTCTTGAGCAGAAATCATCTGTCTCTCATGCAAACCCTCTATCTTGTGCGCCATAGGTCCTTCATGGATGAAAACTATCTTCCATGCATGCCAAACATCCTTCCTATGCACAAACCATCCATCTTGCGTGCAATCCCTCCTTCTTTGTGTGCAACCCTTGCATTTTGGGCACATACATTCTCTCTTTCCCCAGCTCATTCTCTTACTGCGCTCAATATGTTGTCCTCACCTTGAGTCACCATGTCCGAGCCTCACTTATGCACGACACACCTATGTCACATTCTCTCTTCCCGTGTGGACTCTCAGGTTTTCAAGAAGCAATTTCAATGTCCATGGGTAAATTCTTTCCATTGTGTTGCTTCACCTCATGATCCTTCACATAGTCACGCAAGCAACTATTGATTCTTTGCATAGACACACCAATGTAGACCCCCCATGGGTCACTCCATAACACCCCCTCACATGGCATTGTCGATGCCTTTCCTCCCCTAATGGTGGGTGGGTATCAGTTATGTATGTCATAGGGGTGAGGAGAAAACCCAACATGTCCAAGCTATAGGACGTTAAACTGCCAAGAACCATCATCCTAAAAACATGAAGTTAAACTATGACTTCGCCCCGTTCCTTGCACATGGAGTGCCCCATCCTGGATATTCTCTACACCCACTGGTCTCCATGGGAGTGAGATCGTTCCTCCCATGGAATGAAATCCTTTTTATTGAAGTGGTGTCTGTCCACGAGGAACGTGCAACCACCCTGGTGTAAGCCCCTAGCTTTTCTTGTAGGAGGTAGCACCCATGATCCTCTTCTCTTCATGGGTTCCAAATCCCTCTCCTGTTGGGATTTGTCACCACCTGGGCGTCCACCCTGGATTCTATCCCAATCTACTTCTCTTTGGGCTTCTAACCACACATAAACTTTTATTTCCTCCTAGGGATAATAACCTCATGTAAGCCCCTCCACACATTCCATGGAGGTACCTTCTGTGACGTGATCATCAGGTTTTTGCTGCCTCTTTTTTCACACATCAAGTATGTCTCATGTGGGATTAGGGTAAGCATCGACCATGACATCCTTTCTGGGAAGCCTATAGTGTAAGCCCCACCCATTCTGAACTACGTTGACTTTGATCCTTTCCATGGTATGGTACATAAGAAGCCTCCCTGAGGTTCATTCCCAACACCATTGGTCTCGACCATCTTCAAATCGGTTCACCAAACACATCCTGACCATAGTGTACAATTATCCTTGCCAAGTCAAGGTATGTAGGAAGCCTTCCTGAAGTTCAACCCCAACACCCATTGGTCCCGACCATCTTCAAATTAGTTCGCACACCATCTGATCTACATGGACTTTGATCCTTGACAAAAAAGGTATGTAGGAAGCCTCCATGCTGTTCATGCCCAACAAACATTGGTTTCATCCCCCTTTCAAATAGGACCACCTTCGTCCCGCATGACGTTAAACTGCATGCACCCATTTCATCCTGCGCGATATTAAACTGCCTCCATCATCCAGTGGAAATCCATTTTGACCCTATCCTACGGTAACTCATTATGACCCTATCTAGTAGTAAGCCATTATAACCCATATTCAGTGGTAATCCCTCGTGACCCCATCCTGTGGTAAGCCATTCACAATCCCATTTAGCGGTAAACTATTAAAATCCCCAATCGGAAGTAAACCGTTGTCAGGTGAACTATGAGGAGTTTGATTCCCTATCATAGGGATATGTAGAAGGTCTCTTGGTGACTCAATCCCAACAGCAACATCGTACTAGAGTAGACTCTATCTCATTATCCACCCTCTTCACTTATCCATTCGTCATCCAGTATGATTCTTACCTAGACCACCACATCCTGGCGGGATCATGCCACCTCATTCTCCATTCCCCTTAACAACAGCCGGGTAGCTAACCATGCATTAGGCCTAACATCAGTGTCCATTCTAGGGTTTTCACCCACTTGATCCACTCTAATCAGTGTTCTGATTTGTCTGATCTGTCTTTGAAAGATGTTAGACCTATGGAATACCCTATGTTAAAGATAATAAGCTGAGGAAAAACTCATATAAAAGCCTATGGAATATGACTCAATGCATTTTCTGTGGGATGCCTCAGGCTTCTGCACCCTCGAGAATCCCTATAATAAGAAGAAGATACCAAGATGTGCAAGTGTCCCGACATTTAGATACGCCAGTGAAGTCCAACGTGACTACTATTTTGACCGAAGGTTGCTTCCCTGAATGGAACCTTTGGAATTTCTTGATAGAATTAGTGTAATTAACTAGTGTCCATGACGATATGGCACTAATAAGAGTTAAAATAAAAATGTCTTAAGTATATAAGGGAGACCCATAATTGGTGATTAGTTCCCGGGCGGATTCCATGGAAGTAAGAACCGACATCCCATCATCCCATATTGATCATGGAGAAAATTTTCCTGAACAAGGAAAGGATGTTTCCCACATTTGGAAAGAAGGATTGCAGGGAAACAAACAGTGTCTCCATCCCTGAATAAGACGGACGCATGTGCCTCAGCGAAAGCATCAGAAACAGAAATAGTGAACCCGACGTGAAAATATTATCCTCAATATAGAGATTAGTAGCATTCGAGACATCAGTGGACTAGCTGGTCACTGAATCCAACTATCTAGCTCCGGGTCCAGCAAGGCAAATAGCGGGCCTGGCATGAAACTCACCAGAAGTTGGGGTAGTAAAAATGTTGGACATTCTGGTATGTGACTCTATTAGTGTGGATCCATCTTTCTATCCATGGGAGAAGGGATGGTGTTGGGGCATTGGTGGTCGATTCCTTTCCTTTCAACACAAATGGGTTAACCTCCCTGCTTTTCAAGAACCATGTTGATGTAGGAATTCGATCACTGCCCGCCCACCAATGAAAGGGTTGGGGAAATTCCAATGTGACCGTCTCGCGTGGATCCACCACCGTGATAATCTCCACACCTACAAATGTTGGGAGCCCAAGCCCTATTTCCAAGTCCGAATTCGTTCAGTAAAGAGTGATCAATGACCACGTATTCTGGTACAAGGATGACGGGATTATCCTGACTAGGGATATGGCCAGCCAGGATCTGGAGGCGTCTACACCTAATCACTAACGCCATCCCCAAGGGAAGCACAGGGATCCACTGCTCCCCACTACAACTTATAATCATTTTGGGAGCCACTCCCCATAGCACCTCAATGAGTCTCTCCCGTACACCTATGAGGGAGGGGATGTTTGGACCAGCCCTTTTGGGATCCTATTTTAAGATCCCCCATGGAGGGCTCCCACTAGGCCATACTAGTGCCACCACCTAGTCCCCTGAGTCGAGGAGCATGTAAGAAATGTTCCAGCACCATTGGCCCCAATCCAGTTGACCTGACGCCAGAGTCCGGTGCTGGCCAAGGATGGCGCCCACCAAGGGGTGTCAACGTTAGCAACTATTTTGGCTTAGGCCACATCCAATGTATATCATGAACCCCTTGTGTATGCTGTATAGGGGGACTTGAATACCCAGCCCGGATCGAGGCCTCAACCACCCCATGTGCAGTCTGGGATGACTCCCTCAGCCACCAGTACAGGTAATGGTTGTCGCTAGTACGGAGGCCCTCCCCATACAACCACCATGGATTATGTGGGTCTTCCATGATCCCAAGCTAGGCATGGAGATCCGCCTCGTGCTACCCCCAGTGCGAATGAGGGACCTCCCCACGATGGTGATGCTCATCCCGGAATCCTCTCTCGTGCTCATTATATCAGTTATGGAGTCATTCCTCTTACCATAGACCGTTGATTCAAGGACATTGTGCATCCTAGAAATCTTCAGCGTGGGGGGCCTCCCCATGTTCTCACAGCAGGTGGCAGAGGTCCTCTTCACTTAAACAATCAAAGGGGTGAAGTCCAGCTTCGCTTAACCACCTAGCATAGAGGTTCTACCCGCGTTCGTCTCGTCTAGTACGTGGAACTTCCCCACACTGATGTCACCAAGGGAAACAAGGATGAGGATCTCACCCATGCTCCTCACACATTTTCTTACTATGGAATATGTAGTCCCCGCCCCCGCACTAGTACGCCCAAAGGACCTCACCATACCTAAAATATACCCTACCCTGAAGAACCATGCTGGGTCGGAGGGCGGGTCATCGCTACCATAAAAGGAACACTGAGAAGATTCAGAATGAGATCAAACTGGTTTTCTTCTCACATTATAAAGCCGAATAATAATTAGTGATTGAACACTCACTGAAGTCCTTCGTGCCAAGGTTCTGGGCAAGAATAATCTGCATCATCATAGTACTCCCAGTATTCGAAGTCCACTTGATTCCTGCCTCCCTTCATAGGTATATCCATGAGAAAGAATATTTGGTAACCCCATAGGTTACTGTCGTGCAATCACAATCATCTTCACCAGGAGCACTGTATACATCGACTAGAGATAACGAAGAGCTATTTTGGGGACCATAGGTAGATGAGAAGCAGTGCAGCCCATCATTAGTATCCCTAGTCCTTACACTAGGAACTGCAGCATCAGACGGTCCTACCGCGATGTGGTGGATAAGTCGATACACTCTTCAGAGGAAAACTTGAGATGTTGCCGTTTGTTAGCTTCCTCGCCGTATTCTCCACCGGCTAGCCTACCGTCCCAGCAGTCTTCTTCGATAACACTAACAGTTCCTCAGCCTACTTCGGTTGATGAGTAGGGTAATGAAGTGCTAGACCCTGAATCTGAAACATAGAGCTTATGAAATATCCTCACAGCAAACCACTTCCCTGAGATGTTTTGTCCCATTACAGCACTGAATTGATGCGCGACAGAATCCCTCACCCAAGAGGATATCGAGTGTTTCCATCAAAACCTATGGGAAAGTCATTTAAAACTTCATCTTTAGTGATTGGATTACCCTAATATCCAAGCACATTTCATGGACCTTGGTGTACAATTTTGTTGGGTTTATTTGTCCACACTCCTTGTGTCTCAGTGCCATGAGTCACTAAGTCAGCATAGGGCCCTCCAATTACATTGTGTTTAGAGTTTCAGGGTACTCTACACGATTATGAAAGAGGATTCCCCCCATGTGTATATCTGTGGTTGGGTAAAATATGCTTCCCTCCTATTATTCCTATGTGGAAGCCACCCGACCATCTACATGATATCGAGGACATGCCTCCGAGTAGAGTTATGGTCAACATGGAAAACCTATCAAAAGAGGATAATGTGCTAGAGTTCGTTGATGGGGACCTCCCCCCTGAATGTGTGACACTGCTATTGGACCTGTTGGGGAAGGTTACTCACCAACAGAGGATCCTGTTAGGTCTCCCCATGCCCACCGAGGAATTTGTTCTTAGACAAAATCATGAAAAGGGAAAAGAACACCTCGGATCCACAAAACCCTCCGACCTATCTTGCTCATTGCATAAGATAGAGGAAGTCCATGAAAATGCCGCATTGCATCGAAAAAATTCTGAAAAGAAAAAGGTGGCCGATGACCTCATCACTGAATGTGCCTTAGAGTGCTATCTAGACTAAGATGATCATAGGCCAGGGCAGCAGGGGTAGACACAACTTCCCCTCCACTAATTTCATATTGGTGACCCTGATTATCCTACCCACGCAGACAAGGTTGACTTCAGAACCCACAGTAAGAGGGCGTGGTATTTCTGTCCCAATCCCCCTGAATGGTGTGGAAATCCTCAGGACCCAGATCTTATTCCCCCAACTATCCTATAGGTCATTCCATCAGCCACTCCACTTGCTGCTGGGCCGCCGTATCATGTAGATGAACCCTCCATGGAACATGTGGTCAAGGATCCCTGTCAAAATAGGAACCCACCCCAGATATTCCAATAGCGGCACTCATTTCACATCTAAAGGCATTAGAGACCTGACAGGTGATGCTCTCGCCCAATGTAAAGCCTTATCCAGGATGGGTGGATGATATGATAGCACCCTTGGGTTTCGTGAGTCACACATTTCCCCCTTCAATATGATGGGTAACCCCCTGCCGCACCTGGACCACTTTACCTCAAGGTGTATCCCCATGTTGCGAACTCCAGCGTAGTAGGAAGCCTCCAAAATCCGGTGTTTTGTGCAGACGTTGGAAGGCCCTGTGTTTGTATGGTACAACCTGCTCCCCATCGGATTGGTGACTAGTTTGGAGGACCTCCATAGGCAATTACTATAACTTTTCAGCTCCACCACATGGAAAATGAGTATCGCAGACCTCTGCAAGTGAAAGTAGAGGCATGATGAATGTCACCAAATTTGTCGCCCGGTGGAATGGACTCACGTATTCCCTTGACATGCGGCTGAATCAAGAGAAATTGCTGATGATGTGAATGGGAAATTTCAAGATGGAGCTGATCCCATCCCTGATCACCCAGAACTATACTGATGGATTTCAAGACATCTATAATAAATATCAACGCCTATAGTAAGCCTTACAACATGCTAAGAAGGAATGTATGTTTTCTCTTGAAATCCCTATGAGAAGGGACACCAGGGATGAGCCCGCCGAAGTGGCCCAAAAAAGGGCCCCAAGGTGATTAGAGTTGTTTCTATTAGAGATGCCTCCACAGCCTCATAGAAATCCTCTCCCTCAGGAATAACCTCCATCCCAACAGTTTCTACCTCATAATAGGTAGGTTCCCCTGCGCAATGCACCTTCACCACCCAGGAAAGATAACCAAGTTCCACCTCCTCGACAGGAACCACCAACCCCTCATTAGGGTTAGGAGGGCCCCCTTTCTAGATAGAAGAAACTAAATGTACACATTCAGTGAGACGCAGGTCCCCTGTTACTTTTGTAGTTCCTTAGAACATGGGATAGTGCGTTTACCTGAGTGTAGAAGACAAAAAGAGGCAAAACATACTGATCACTCTAATTACTACCCCTTCAACTAGATCCTTGGGTACACTCTCATGAAGTACAATGTGATTAATGACTAGTTCCAAAACCAGGTCGAAAACAACACTATTTGTTTAGGCATGGCCCGGTCACTGGTCGCATGCATCTTCTTAAGGAAGGATAGTGGCAACGATAGTGAGGGCATGTGGAATCAGGTTTCATGTGATGGATCCCAAAAGTATGATGACTAGATAGCTCGAAAAATAGTCCTCTATAAGCACGTATTTGATGGGGTTATCCTCCGTTGTATTCTAGGAGTCGAGTTTTCTCAGGACATGAAAGTAGTCCACCTCGGTTCCTATATACCTCATCAGGCTGGGCTGAAACTGTCTCACAGATCCAGAGATTGGGGTACATTTGGCTCTCCATGATCCATGATTTCATCGAGTTCTCCAAGATATGCCTTGTGTGAAAAATTCCTACTAACTTTATGCATCAGTGGTCATAGCCTATGCACTCCACCAAGCACTCTTGGCCATTTTTGGTATGGGGACTTGATTTTGTGGGACCATATCCAACGACGACCGCTCTCCATTGAAGATTCATCCTGACGGCTATAGAATTCATCTCCAAGTGGGTAGAGGCAGTTCCACTCAAGGAGGTCAAGGACCGTTCCATCATTGACTTTGTGAGTTCCAATATCTTCTATCTATTTGGAGTCCCTCACACCATCCCCCCTAATATTGGAAAAAACAATCGAGAAGATGAGTTGAGAATTTCGTACGATATAGAGACCCGATCCATTTACATATAACATTTCAAGATTTTAACCATAATTCATCATCAGAGTACAAGTCAAGGATATTTAATTTTAGGGTCTTGGATGACTAGGTACATACAACAAAAAACAAGGGGATAAAAAACACTTCTTTATTTAATCTTCAAAAATGAGCTCCTAAATTCTATTCAGCCCTTACATCTGCATAGGGTACCCTGGGGAACACATGAACAAAGGGATGAGCTAAAAATCCCAAAAAAGGAATGAACATAAGGATACATCTCAAGAACATGAGTTAGGAGACATGACCTCATTATATCAAAAGAATGTAACTTATAAAATCATATAGTATAAGAATGTGATCATATAAACATGGAATCATATAAATGTGTCAGAATCATAAAACATTTCTTTAGTACGGGTCAAGGGTAATCGCTAATCCAATTTCACATCTCATCTCATGAGACTTAACAATACCCAATTAATTGGAGAACTATTTGGGCACAACCATATCAAAATATTCATGACTATTCTTTCAACATAAATAATCATACATAATCAACCATGCTTAAATATAAGGTTACCCATGGAACGAATTGGGTACCACAATCATGAAATAAAACATATCCAATGGTCGTATCACGAAAGTGTCCATGAAAGGAAGGGATTAGAACATAAATGGACATTAATAGGGTAAAATAGGAACATTACATGGTATGTGGTGTCAAATATAAGTGACAACATATAACAAACGGATTTTAGAAACATTAGCATTAAATCATTTTTGTGCGGTTTTAAGGAAAACACTCTAGATCTTTTAAAATAGACAAGAGGAAATTATTTTATATAGAACCAAAATTTATCCAAGAAGTTATTCATAATAAAAATACTTTGTTTTAAAACATTGGATAGAGGGAAATTGAAATTTGGTTAAAAATATGGGAAGTCCCCTTAAAATAGTTTGGCTTATCAGAATGTTCTAAGGAAGGAATCTTTCAATATCATGTATATCGCCGAACGAATGTGATGAAAGAGTATTTATATAATAATATTGTAAAAATAAAAAGAATTCATAAAACTCACTTAGATTGATAAGATAACACCATTTTTAAAGAAAGATAAGGCAACCCAAAAGAACAAAGAATGTTAGGGTAGAATTCGTTACGATTTTATCTGCATGGTGTCGGGTGTGACCAAGATGGATTGATGAGAGAGAAATTGGGGTTTATCATCAATTATAAATCCCTAAGGAAGTATGGGGGAGGTTCTTTAACATACCCCATCATTTTATAGTACACATATAATGGCATAGTATAGAGTACAATCATGATTAAGAGAGAAAATGAGAGGATCCCTTACCATAAACCCGGTGGTGTTCTCCACTTGTTATTAATGACCTGACTAAACAAATTAGGATTATTAATTCATAATTAAAGAACCTATTATATATTTAATTGATTTATTATAACCCTATTTAGCTCATTTAAATCCTTTTTGATTAGTTATAAGGTTCAATTTCATTGTTCAGGCTCATTTGATTACTTCGCTTTAAAAGATCGTTTAACTTATATTCACGTTTGGATTATATGCAAGATGAAAGTGGTTGTCCAGAATTGAAGTTACATTCTTTAGTTCATATAAAAAAGATTACATGGTATTAATTTTAATTAGGTTACTTATAGTGATGTAGAATTATTATATATATAACCTTAGTGATAACCATTTTTGTTAATCGGTTGATTTGATTAGAAAGAATTCATTTTTCATTATAACTTAATAGTTTTTGTACCAACGGATTATAGATCCGAAAATAGGTTATATTACATATATAAAAATATTTTTCAACCACAAGAAAAATGGTTTCATGACCAGAATTAAAGATAATAACCAAAATTGATAAACTGTTGTCCTTGAATGTGCTAAATTAGAACATCTCAAACGGTGCCATCATTTCTTTCAAATAAAAGGGTGGCGAAAGAAGATAATGAAATTTACCACTAGCATGAAGACATTCCAGTACATTTATGATGCTGGATTTATCATACTATTATGGTGAAGGGAGGTGAGGAATGAAATTAAAAATAAAACAACATAAAAGAAAAGAAGAAAATTGGGAAGATGAATTTACCTCTTGAGACTTCCTCCTTTGAGAACCTCTCAAGGGAAGATGTTTTGGTATTTTTAGGAGGCTTAGAGATTTGGGACGTGGGGGAGGACCTTGGGAAGATATTTGGGTAGAATTTAGAGACGTCTTGGAGCTTGACAGGAGTGGAGAGAAGAGTGATTGAAGGGGGTTTTTATAGTGGGAGAGAGGAGGGATTTAATGATATTATAATCCTAAATTTATTATTTCTTCACCAGACAAAGAATAGAAAGTATTCCATGTACCATAATAGTAACTGGGTCATTTGAATTCAAAACATGGGTGGTGACATCATCCATGATTCTTGGAATAGTTTATTTATCTTATAATGTATATATACGGTAAATTACCGTATTTTACTATTCATAAATAATTCATGTATTTCAGAAAAATATCAAAAATTTACCGTAACCATTTTTAGATGTGTAGAATCCAAAAATGAAGTCCATTTTTCAAAAATAATTTTCTAAATATCATTATTTTATTATTTAATTAAAATCATAATTTATTATCAAGAACCATATTTAAAAACATGCATTAACTCATTCTAAAACATAGTTATAGTGTACATCCAACTTGAATATTATTTTTATACTATCATAGGTGAGGTTACTATTCATTATGGTATATAACTATTCATAAGGGTATGTTACTATTCATTAGGGTAGGTTTCTATTCACAAAAAAATTATGTTTTTTTTATCGAACTCCAAAAAACATCTTGAACACAACCGTGTACGTCAGATTTTCAAAAATCCAAAAACATAAGTGACAAACTTATGTAAAAATGTAACTTATCACATAGTAGTTCCTTATTATGTGATTTTATGGAATATTTATAAGAAGGGAATTTCTATTAAAAATATTGGGTCGTTACATTCTTCCCCCCTTAAGAATGCTCTCCCGCAAAATTTCATTTTACGTTGTAGGCCAAAAAACATATGTGGGTAATTTTGTTTTATTGCTTCCTCCAGTTCCCATATTGCTTCCTCAAACTTTTGCTTCCAACACAATACGTTTACAAGATAGGTTTTTTGGTTGCGTAGAACCTTATATCTCTGATCCAGAATCTTTAATGGCTGCTCTTCATAGGAGAGATCATCTTCTAGCTACACCACCTCTGAGTTTAGTACACGTGAGGGATTAGGAATGTACTTCCTCAAGGATGATATATGAAAAACATCATGAACTCGAGCCATATTTGGTGGAAGTGCAAGTAGATATTCCACGACTCTTATACGGTCAAGGATATCAAAGTGGCCAACATACCTTGGGTTTAGCTTCCCTTTCTTCCCAGATCGCATGACTCTCTTCCATGGAGATATTCAAAGGAAGACATTATATCTAACGTCGAACTCCGAGTCCCTTCGATGGTTGTCATCATATCTATTTTTTCGAATTTGAGCATCTTTGATGTGTTTCTAAATGACTTGAACCTTCTCTGTCATCTCTTGAACATGATCGGGTCCATGTAGCTTTCTCTCTCCAACTTCATCCCAACAGGTTGGAGTTCTACATCGCTTTCCATACAGAGCTTCATATGGAGCCATCTGAATACTCGATTAGAAGCTATTGTTGTATGAGAACTCAACCAATGGGAGATATAGATCCCAACCACCTTTGAATTCAAGAGATCAGGCTCTTATCATATCTTCAAGCATCTGAATAGTCCTTTCAGTTTGGCCATCAGTTTGTGGGTGATAGGCCATTCTAAAATTTAATTCAATAATCAATGCATGTTTAAGACTCTTCTAGAATTTAGATGTGAACCTTGGATTACAATCAGAGACAATTGACAGTGGAACATCATGCAGTCTCATTACTTCCTTCACATAAAACATTGAACATTGTTCAAGCGAGAGATCTTCCCGAATAGCGATGAAATGGGATGTCTTTGTTAGTCGTTCAAACACAACCCATATCGCAATATTTCCATTCGATGTCTTCAGGAGATCCATGAAAAAGTCTATAGTAACATTTTCCCATTTCAACATAGGTATAGGCAATGGCTTCATCATACCTTAGACTTTTGTCACTCAGCTTTAACTTGCTGACAAACCAAGCACCTTGATATATATTCCGTAATATCCTTCTTCCAGTTATCCCACCAGATGTGTTCTCAGAGATCACGGTACATTTTGGTACTCCCATGATTGATATAGATGGTCGAGCTATGTGCCTAATTCAACAGCTCCTTCTTTATCTCTGGATCAGATGGTACACATAATTTTGTCCCAAATATTACAACTCCTTCCTCATAATTTTTGAAATCAGAGGATTTCCCATTTTTAACTACTTCCACCCATTTTTGAATTTCCACATACTTTCTTTCAACAACCATTATTTTCTACAAGAGGGATGGTTGAGAAATCATTTGAGAAAGGATTCATGATGTTCCTCCCTTAACGATTTCCATGTCCATATTTTTCAAATCTAAGAATATCAAATCCTTTTCAATTCTCATCATTAATAAAGATGCATGATCCTTTCTACTTAGAGCATATTCCACATTGTTTTCCTTACTGGGACAGTAGTGGATTGAGTAGTCATAATCCTTGATGATATCTATCAATATTACCTAGTTAATATTAAGCTCTTTTTGTGTGAATATATATTTGAGACTCTTGTGGTCAGTATATATCTCAAATTCTCCCCATAGAGATAATGCCGCCAGATTTTCAATGCAATGATCAAATCCGCCAACTCCAGATCATGCATGGGATAGTATTTCTCATGGATTTTCAGCTTCCTTGTGGAATAGGCTATCAATTTATCATTTTGTATTAGTACATAGCCTAAGAATTTCATTGAAGCTATTTATGATGGATCTATCTGGATAAAGTCAATCCTTGCCCAGAATTGCATTAAATTCCACTAAAGGGAGACTTATATTATTTCAAAGATGAACAGTTTCACAAACACCATCATGTGATACATAATCATATAAGTGTCCCCCAAATGATATAAAATCATTTTAAGTTGTGACTCGATGTTCATAAAAAACATTTAATACATGCTTATTTGGAATGAACTGAAATACAACATGACATACACAATTATTTCAAAGAGGTTACATGTATTTCAGTTATCATAATCTATCTCAACATTGGACTTACATTGTCCCCTTGTCCATAGAGATTGTTGATGCTGATCATGCTTCTCATCCCTTACAATGGAGCATTGTCCTTGATAATGTCCAACTTCTCCACATTCCTGACAATGAACAGTATAAGGTACATTAGATATAACCTTATATCCATTCATCAGATTATCCATTTTTATTGCAATTTTCTATTTTATGCCCCACCTTCCCACAATTAAAACAACTCTTGGTTTCTTTGTGACATTCTTCTTGATGCCTCTTCACACACTTTTTTCATAAAGGAAATTTGTCCTTCTTTCCTTTATCGCAATTATCAGATGAACTTCCTTGAGATGTCATTTTCATCCTCCATGATTAATATGATAATTTAACTATGTACCAATTTTTGATTGTGAATTTCAATAGCTGGTTTGTCAATTTCGAAATATGTTCAACTTGTGATCCCATCATCTCAGGCATATCATTAGGGTGGTTGTCACATATCCTATCACATTGATTGTTGGCACAAATTCTTCTATTTCCCTCCATTAACTAAGAAAGAATAACACACAATTAAGGGGATTGAATACTTATTTATTGAGCATAAAAGGAAATATTCAACATAAAGGGACAAACTTATAAGGAATAAGTACATCCTAACTTGTGATTACCTAGGTTAAAACCAATGTTATCCTAGATATTTTTCATAACTTATATTATTATGGGATTTTTTTGTCCCTTAATAATGGTTTATACTATGCTCGTGAATCTACCAAAGCATATCCCCCGGTAGTGTCGTAACCAAGAGTGCGGCAAGGCCCGTTATCGTGCACCTGTTCCCATTCAATTCTAGCTCAAAGAGGTGTTTTCGGGTTTTACCCCTAGATACATCTATGGTGGAGTTGCCTCTACCTTCTCGTTTCTAGACATGGATGTATTTGTTTGATAAACCACTTACACTATACTCACCAAAATTTAGAACTGTTTCCTTATACTTAGTCTCATCCCTAAGTTTCTCACTAAGGTGTTCTATTCCAAATCTCCAAAAATAACTAGGTCGTCCCCTAATACCAACTATAGCTACCCGATCCTTTTACATATAACATTTCATGATTTTAACCATAATTCATCATCGTATTACAAGTCAAGGATCGTTAAGTCTAGTGTCTTGGAAGACTTGGTACACACAACACAAAACATGGGGAAAAACACTTCTTTATTTAATCTCCATAATGATCTCCTAACTTCCGTTGAGCCCTTACATCTTTATAGGGTACCCTGTGGAACACATGAACAAAGAGATGAGCTAAAAATCCCAGTAAGGGAATGAACATAAGGATACATCTCAAGCACATGTGTTAGGAGACATGAAATAATGATATCAAAAGCATGTAACTTATAGAATAATTTAGTATAAGAACGAGATCATATAAACATGGAATCAGATAAATGTGACAGAAACATAAAACATTTCCTTAGTACGGGCCAAGGCTATCCACAAATCCCATTTCCTATTTCAGTACGGGTCAAGGCTAATCGCCAATCCCATTTCCCATCGCATCTCATGAGACATAACCTTACCCAATGGATTGGAGTGCTATCTGGGTGCACCCATTTCCACATATTCATGAATATTCTTTCCATATAAATAATTATACATAATCAACCATACTTAAACATAAGGATACTCGTGGAAAGAATTGGGTAACACAATAAAGATATTAAACATATCTAATGGGAGTATCACGAAAGTGTCATTGAACGGAAGGGATTAGAACATACATGGACATTAATAGGGTAAAATAGGCAAATAACATGTTAAGTGATGTCAAATATAAGTGACAACATATAAAAAATGTATTTTAGAAACATTATCATTATAACATTTTTGTGATGTTTTAAAGAAAACACTCTAGAGCTTTTCAAATAGACAAGAGAACATTCTTTTATTTAAAAACCGAATTGAAACAAAAAAAATTCCATAATAAAAATATAGATTTTATAAATATAATTATGTTTTGAAACATTGGAAAGAGTGCACTTGAAATTTGGGTAAAAATTTGGGAAGTCCCCTTAAAACAGGTTGGCTTATTGGAAAGTTGTAAGGAGGGAATCTTTCAAAATAATGTATATCCCTGAAAGAATGTGATGAAAGGGTATTTAAATAATAATCTTGTAAAAATTACCAAAATTCGTAAGACTCAAATAGATATATAGGATAACACCATTTTGAAATAATGATAAGGCAACCCGAAAGAACAAATAAGGATCGGGTAGAATTCGTTATGATTTTATCGGCATGGTGTCAGGTGTGACCAAGAAAGATTGATGAGAGAGAAATGGGGTTTCTCAGAACTTATAGATCTAGAAGGAAGTGTTGGGGAGGTTCTTAATCATACCCCATCATTTTCTAGTACACATACAGAGGCATAGAATAGAGGACAATCATGATTAATAGAGAAAAGGAGAGGACCCCTTAACTTAAACCCGATGGTGTTCTCCACATATTGTTAATGAACTGAATAAACAAATTAGAATTATTAATTCATAATTCCAGAACCTCTTCTATAATTAATTGATTTATTATAACCCTTTTTAGTACATGAAAATCTTTTTTGATTAGTTATATGATTCAATTTCATTGTTTGGGCTCGTTTGCTTACTTTGCTTTAAAATATTGGTTCACTTATATTCGTGTTTTGATTATATGATAGTTGAAAGTGGTTTTTCAGAATTTAATTTACATTCTTTATTTCATACCCAGGAGAATACATGTTTTTAATTTTAATTAGTTTACTTAGAGTGATGTTGAATTATTATATATATAACCATAGTGATAACCGTTTTTGTTAACATGTGGATTTCAATACAAAGAATGTGTTTTTAATTATAACTTAATTCCATTTGTACCAAAAGATTACAAAACCAAAATTATGATATATTACATATTTAATAATCTGGTTCACCCATAACAAAAATGGTTTCATGAACAGAATTAATGATAATAAAAAAACTGATAAATTTTTGTCCTTAAATGTGATAAATTAGCACATCTCAAACGGTGCTTTCATTTATATCAAACAACTGTGTGGGGAAAGAAGATAATGAAATATACCACTAGCATGAAGAAATTCCAGTACTTGTATGCTACTGGATTTATCATACTATTATGGTGAAGGGAGTTGAGGAATGAAATTAAAAAGAAAATAACTTAAATGAAAAGAAGAAATTTCGGAAGAGAAATTTACCTCTTGAGACTTCCTCCTTTGAGAACCTATTAAGGGGAAGGGTTTTGGTATTTTGATGAGGTTGCGAGATTTTGGACGTGGGGTAGGACCTTAGGGAGAGATTTGGGCATAATTTAGAGAAGGCATGGATCTTGAGAGTAGTGGATAGAAGAGGGAGTGAAGGGGATTTTTATAGTGGAGGATAGGAGGGATTTTATGATATTATAATCCTTATTTATTATTTCATCACAAGATATAGAATAGTAAGTATTCTATTAACTAGAATAGTAAAAGAATATTTTGAATTCTAACCATGGGTGATGAAATAAGCCATGATTCTAGGAATAGTTTATTTATCTTATAATGTATATATAAGGTAAATTACTGTATTTTACTATTCATTAAAAGTTCAAGTATTTCAGAAAAATAACAAAAATTCACCCTAACCATTTTTTAACGTGCAGAATCCAAAAATAAATTCCATTTTACAAAAATAATTTTTAAATTACGATTATTTTAATATTTAATTTAAATAATAATTTATTATCAATAACCAGATTTAAAAACATGCATTAACTGATTCTAAAACATAGGAATATTTTACATCCAACATGAATATTATTTTTATACTATGATAGGTGAGGTTAATATTCATTTGGGTATATCACTATTCCTAAGGGTATGCTACTATTCATTATGGTATGTTACAATTCACATAAAAATAATTTTTTTATTATCAGACACCAAATAACATCTTAGGAACAACCGTGTATGTCATATTTTCAAAATTCCAAACACAGAAGTGAAAAACATAGTTTTAATGGTCACTTATCACTTATTAGTTCATTATTATGTGATTTTATGGCATATTTATAAGAATAGGATTTCCATTATAAACATTGGGTCGTTACATATGCTATGTACAACATCCATTATAACCATACCTCCTGTAATATTTCACAAGCAAGTATACATATCAAGGTATTCAACAATTCCCACTCTAAAATTTTTCAAAAAAAAGTTGGTCAGAATATGAAGAGTTTGCCAGAAAAGCACCCCAATGCCCTCTGGGTTTATTTGACAACAACTCGTAATTCCTCCCAAGTGTTCCCATAATCCTTAGTGTATGGAACAAAGTCTGTTCTTCCCATTGAGATTCAATTTATCTCATTGTGCACAGCTTTCTATGATCAATAATCTCCAGATAAAGTAGCAAAAAATCTATCTGGCTGAGTTGGATGCACTCAACGAGAACAGGCTTTGTGCCCAGCTTAATCTGGAAAGGCATCAGAACAAGATATCCAAATATTTCAACCAGAAATTTCTCATATGTTCCTTCCTTGAAAGAGACTTGGTATTCCTCTTGAAGGCACCAATGAAACCTAGAAGTGAACCACCCATGTTGGAAGCCAAATGGGATGGACCTTATATCATTCTCAATGTATAATCCAATGGTTCGTACTGACTGGTTACAATGGATGGTGACCGTATAACTCCTCCCACCAATGCCAAGTTCCTCACGCAATAATTTTCCTGAGCCATAGGGTCCCAAATGACCATAATCTGTATGGTCCTGCATGACCTTAAACTGGTCAGTCCATCACAACCCTAAACTACATGATAGTCCTGCATGACCGTAAACTACACGGTCATACATGACCTCAAACTATGAATCTTCCTACATGATTTTAAACCGCATATTATGAACTATGTATGGATTGATTCTGGTCCTCATGGGATACATAGGAATGCTCAGACACCTCATCTTGAGTCTAGTCCTAGTTCCCTCTTTGGAAATCCCCTCCGAGGCATAGTTTTTTTGGAGGATCTCACATGGAATCAGGTAGGATTCTATGGCCCCACTCACGTGAGGGTTATTATGATTGCACCATGTGCCATCCATCACTATTATAATCCTCCCACATCCTTACCGTATGATTCTAAACAACAAGTCATTTTGAGAACTACGGGTGGCTTGATTTCCATCCTCATGGGAAGCATAAGACTGCTCGAAAATTTCATCCGTAGGTCGATCCAAAAAACATCAGAAATTTCATCCATTGGCCCGACCCAAAAACTTCGTGACCTTCCATTGGGACGAAAAACATGGTGTGACACAGTTATTTTACCTTATTCATGTCAAGTTCTTCGTGAGCGTACCATGTATCTCTCTCCCTTGAAGATCATTGTCTCTTCTTGTACCCAATGTTATTTGGAATTTCATGGGGGAATTCATGCTCCACAGACCCCGTCATTTGGGTCCCCATTATATTTTACATCCAAGTGGCCCCCTGAACGATAAGGATACATAGCCTAAGGGCTCTCCGATCATTTCTGGAAAACAACCACTAGGGTTTTAGACAAAAAATCGATATGAGTTCCGAATTGTGAATGTGGTCAACAGTCGTTGATCATTTGGTGTTACCATTACTGGTCACATGATATAGATGTTGTGTTTCAAATTTGGTCAATAACCACCCTTTGTTGTTGTCACCACCCCAATTTGTCTCAGACATGGAGGGTAGTGGTTCATTTTTCCCCACCTTCTCTCCAAATCTAGTCCTTCCTGAAGCAGGAGTGTGATTCTAGCTGTCGGACCCTTATGTGATGGGGAGATCCTAGTCCTAATCCATGTTTCCCACACCGATCATTGCTCACGTGGCCATAGGAG
This sequence comes from Viscum album, assembly GCA_963277665.1. Taxonomy (NCBI): domain Eukaryota; kingdom Viridiplantae; phylum Streptophyta; class Magnoliopsida; order Santalales; family Viscaceae; genus Viscum; species Viscum album. The sequence continues at coordinate 72,036,039 of OY728166.1, read as the reverse complement.
TTATGGAGGCAATGCCTCCATGAGAGGTCATATGTCTACAGTTGGCAGAGATGCTCAGCCTCAGGACCTTTGACCACTTTCGGACCCTGGCCCAAGTTATCATTTAGGTTTGTGTGGTGTGGTACAGACTCATGTCCTTATTCATGTCACGCTATTTGGCCACGCCACACATATCCCCTTGAGACATCCCTCCCTTCATTTTTCACCTGTCCCGTGAGCATGGGCCCGACCATGCATTGAAAGTCCCATCATTTGGTCTTCCATAACATTCTATATCCAAAATGGCCCCTGAATGGAATGGATGCTCGACCCAAGGTCCCTCCCACCATTACGGGCATACTTCCTTAAGGATTACTAGTGACAAGTTGATAAAAGTTTCGGGTTGCGAATATGGTCAATGGTCGACACTCAATTGTTCTAACCCCTTCTAGTCACACAATGGTGGATACTATGTTGCGAACAAGGTCAACAGTTTAACTCTATCATCATTTCCACTTCGTGGTCTTCCATAAGAATGATGAATCACCCTCTATATCCCATCCATATGACACTAAACTAGGCATATATGATCTGGAATCTATGAACCTAAACTACGATCACCTTAGTACTCACTGAAAGACGTTAAACTACATACTAGACATGACATTCTGTCCATGGACTAGCCTTAGGCCCCTTGTCCCATTCAAGCTCCTAACCCAAGTTCTCTCTTAGGGTTATATGGTGTGCTGTGATATTATGTCCTCATTCACATCATGTTCCACGTCATGCCGTAAACATCCACGGATGAGACACATTATGCATACCATCATCTTCACTACAAGTACAAGATGTTAAACTGTAAATTGGCTGGAATTTCCATCTGATGCCTAGCCTCAGGCCCTTGGGTCTTTTCGGGACCCTAGCCAAATTATCACTTAGGGTTGTACGGTGTGTTGCGGGATTATTTCCTCAATCACTTTAGGTTACTCGTCGTGCAATACACACCACTCATTGGGGTATCTTGACCTTTTTTGCATTGTTCATTCCTAGAACTATGTGTGGCTTGATTCCCATCCTAATACGATATGTAGGACCACATGAAGGTCTAGTATTCAGGTCATCCCTATCTCTTAGAAACCTCCCTACCTTGTTGTCCCCTAGGTTCGTTTTCTTCCAGAAGAGGGGTATACAGTGTAGTATGGGTTCATGTCCTCATTCACATCAGAATTATAACAATTTTTCCGCATATCTCTTCCTCTTAAGAGAATATCGCTACCTTTCACTTATTTCTTCTCTTTGATTCGGCTTCCCTTAAGTAGGGTCCCTCTGCCCTCTTTAGTGATTCACCAATTGGCCCGTGAGTACTCTGGTAAGGAACCTGGGGTGTCAGATTCTACATGGACATTCATTTTCCCACTTTTAATGAATTGTGTTCCACTTCATCTGGGATTCCATTATATTTCACAACATATGGGACCCAAAAATGGCCTCGATACTAGGCTTATGGGCTCTCCAAACAGTACGGGCTGACATCCTAAAGTGTTTTAGACTACAGATCGATATAAGTCTCGCGTTGCGAATATGGTCAGTAGTCGACCATCATTTGTTGTTCACATTTTAGGCAACATGATATGAATGTTGTGATTCGAATCTGGTCAACAGTTATCCTCTATCATCATGCTTTCCCCATAAAATCCTTGAATGTGGGATACATGATTCACATTATATTCCAGCCCATAGTGTTCAAATAATATTTTCACATTCATAACACTATCCTTCAGTGTGAATTTTCATGTCAAGAGGACAAAAGCCGCAGTGAAGGCATCATTTTGGCCTCTATGCATACTTCCCTATGGCTTGTGTTCCATGTATTGCAAAAACCTCATCCACCCTTCTTTCCCACACCGAGTTTGACTCAAGTGGGCTTAGGGCTCCAGTTGATGTCCCCACTTAATAGGAACTATTATGCTTCTCTGTGGTCTGAGTACTAAAAACATAAACTATGATTCATTTCAGAACTACGAAAAGCATAATTTACATTTCCATGGGATATATTGGAATGCCTGAACATCTTGTATTTGAGTCCAGCTCGAGTTTTACCAATTTATTTCATTTGTTCTGCCTTCTGGGATCTGAATATTTTTGGACCGTATGGCTTGGCACATGTGGGATTATTCCCTCATTTTCGTCGGGTTTTCAATAGCAGAGCCATAAACGCCCCTTTCTAGGATTTAGTTCCCCTTACATTATGTCCCACATGACATCAAAATGTATGTCATCCCGCATGATGTTAAAAGGAACCTTCAATAACTACGTATGGATTGATTCCCATTGCCATGGGATATGTAGGAACAAATGGACATCTCGTCTTTGGGTCTAGATCAACTATGGGCTAGCCTCTCCTATACCATATACTCTAACCTTTTCTACACCCTAGGCATGAAGTTTCTTACTCGGAATCACGCACGGTATGATGTGTACCTCATCCTCATTCACATTGGTTATTCTTTATCATTCCATGAACATTCTCTACTGAACCTCATATTTCATATATGTGTCGGAGAAATATGACTTTAAACTGTGCTAACTAGTCCCAAATGACTTTATTGTTTTGTGTCTATACTGAACAATGTTAAAATGCAGGGTTGGACCCATCACATGACCCGAAATTGTGACATTATCATCCTTACCACATGAAGAAAAATGGTAGTACACCGTGATATCCACACTTTAGGGGGCATCATGTTTTGTATTGGTCACACAACATACCATTTTTCAATGCCGATATACTGATTGATTCATGTTTCATACTTGGATTTTATATCCAAGGTCCATCGCTTCAAAAAAACACACATTCATCATACTGGATAGAAAAGATCTATCAAATACCGCTTCTTTCGATGCAAGGGCAAGACTCGCAAAACATTATTATCTCTAACACTGGTTTCCTCCAGTGCCCCTATTAAAATTATGTATGGCTTGATTACCATCTGTATGGGATACATAGAAACACTTAGACACATTGTCTCTTGGTCCATCCCAAGGAATCCAAAATCCTATCCCCCATCTTTTGGCCCCTCCGCCCAAACACTTTCGAGAACACGTGGTGTGTCACACAATCCTTCTGTCCTCATTCACAACTATTTTATATCTATTGAACTACATACTCCATTATTGGGATCTCCTCTTTCACCCATAATCTTATTATATGAAGATAAACAGAACGAGTCCTTATGTCCTCCTCCCAGGACACTAAACTACGATTCTACCATGAACAAGTTCAGGATGCCCCATGTTAATCATGGGATGCCCCAAAATCCTAGCCAGAGAGGTCCTACTCGGAATAACGTTTGATCTATGATCAGAAAGATACTGACACATTATAGCATCCCATCTTTTTATAACATAACTTTCATTCCACTACACGGAACTGAGGATCTTTAAGGTTTAGTGTCTTGGAAACAAGGAACATAAAACATGAAACAAAAAAACATTCTTCTTAAACACTTGAAAGGCTTCTCCTCATGTTCACCCTAGGCTCATTACTGCATCTCATAACCTGGGGACATACATCAAAAGAAAGGATGCGCAGAAGGCCCAACAAGGGAAACAAGTGAATCATTTTACATATGAACTTGGGATACATCAATAAAGTCATGAAAAGAACTTTAAGGAATGAAAATGAAATCATGAGGCATATCATAATAAAAATAAAACTTTTTCATAACTTGAAGATGTGGCTGAAACATTTAATATTGACAATCGTTTCGTTTCACCAAGGTCTATCCCCAAGGTGTCGTTAAAAATTACCAAGGTTATTCACCAAGGCATCGTTAAAATGGTCATCTATAGAGATTAAGTCTTTATCCAATGCATTAGAGCGCTATCAGGGAGCACCCTTAATTTTCCTTTATTATCATGTGAGCCACATATATCATCATCAAACATTTCATAAATAACCCAAATAGCATAAAATAAATGGGTTTCATTTCATAATCATAACGTTTTAAAAACTTCTTTAAAGACATGATCTTTACATTACTTTAAACCCACAGAAAGGGAAAGTGGGTATCATGTATGTAAAACCAAGAATTTAAAATAGAACATTTTTATATATATGTGAATAACCCTGTAGAAATAAGAGCTCTGAGTATTCAATTAATAACATGAAGTAATTTTGAGAAAAAGAGAGAGGCATTTTGAGACAAAAATTTTGCAGCGTAACGGCAACGTTACAAGGTTTTAGAAAACGTTTAAAAGAGAGGGGACATGGGTCAAACAATGATAAATGACCCATAAAACTGTAGAGGGACAGAATATAAGGGATTTAAGAATATGGTAATGAAATTTGAAAATATACCATATGAAATGAAGAACATGAAAGGAAGACAAAAATAAGATTTCTCTTGTGAAAATTCGGCAGCCTAACAGCGTTACATAAACTTCAACCAAAAATGAATTGATGATGTAGAATAGGGTCTCTTATCATATGAACATAAAATATCAGTATGATAGATATAGAGATCATACCCCAACAAAATAAAAATGAACTTTCAAGACTTGACATGGAATTAGAACTTTGAAAAGGAGAAGGGTGAAAAAATCCCTTAAAAATTCGGTAGCCTAAGAGCGTCACTTAAACTTAAACAAAAATGAATTGATGAGATCAAATAGGGTCTCTAATCATATAAACATAAGATTCCAGTAATATATATATAGAGATCATAACCCTACATAACAAAAAGGAACTTGAAATAATTGGCATGAAAGTTGAACTTCAAAACGAGAAGGGTGAAGAACCACTTAAAAATTCGGCAGCCTAACGACGCCACTTAAAACATAAAAAAACTGAATTGAAGAGATAAAATGGGGTCTCTAATCATATGATAATAAAATATAAGTATGATAAATTTAGAGATCATACCCCAACATAACAAAAATGAACTTGAATGAATTGACATGAAAGTAGAACTTCGAAAAGAGAAGGGTGAAGAACCACTTAAAAATTCTGCAGCCTAACGGCGCCACTTAAAACTTCAAAAAACTAAATAATGAGAGTAAGAGGGGATATCTCATTATATGAACATGAAAAGGGAAGTAATAGGAGTATAAAAGAACACCCTTTAACATAAGAACATGGAGCATAAATGAAATTACATAAAAGAGATTTCTTGAAAAGAAAGAGAAAGATCGGATCCCTTACCTTAAAATGTAACTCTTAAACCTCAAAGGATGGGACCTTAAGGACTTGGGGGCACCTTGGGAGGACACCTTGGGAGGTAATGAGACCGGAACTTCGTTGGGGAAGAGTGGGGAGTCGAATGGATGAGAGGAGTGCTTGGTATTTATAGGGAAAGTGAGGGGACAAGGCATTAATGGCCAAGGGACACCTCACATGTGCTTTTCTCAAACCCATGTGCTCTCCCTTGGCATTTATCATGGAGTTAGTCCACATGGGGCCCCCAAAACAATAAATCATCACCCTTGGCCGGCCAACCCTCAAAATATCTCATGAAATCATCATGACACCGTTATGATGTCATTAAACATACAGAAACCCTAAAACTGTATTTTCACTATTCACTGAAAATTCAACTTTCTCATAAAGATCCCAAAATTTCACCTTAATCAAATATCAATGCTCTGATTTCAAAAATGAACTCCATTTTATAAAAATAATTTTCTAAATATTTTAATTTTTTTTTTAAATAAATATACTATTCACTGAAAATTCATTTTTTTCAGAAAAAACCACAAAAATTACCATAACATAATATCGGTGCTCTGAGTTCAAAAATGAAATCCATTTTATAAAAATAATTTTCTAAATATTTTTAATTTAATTTTTAATTAAAAAATACTATTCACCCAAAAAAACAAATACTTGAATAATAATTTATGAAACCGTTATTTAACCATTTTATTGAATCACATTACTTAATCAAGGTGCCTAGATTATTTTAAAACTTTTTTTAAGTGAGATTACAAATATATTTGGTCATATTACTAATCCTAATCATAAAATCACTATTCATAATTTACTATTCATCAAAAATCAAGTTGATATTATTAGACTCCAAATTCCTCAATAAACACTTTTGTAGAAGAGCATTTTTTGAAAATCATTACACGTCTTTAATTATTTAAGGTTTACATAAACATTTTTTTTAAAATATCCTTCTTTAAAATTCATCAAAAATATGCATACTATTTTTATCCGGTCATTTGAAAATTCATAAACTTCATCATAAGAAGAGATCCCAATTTTTATTTAAAACAAGGATTACACAAGGAAGTTACGGTCTCATTACATAGCCCCTTATAATACCAGCATAAGACCTAAGAGTAAGGTGTGCTAGGGTGATAGAGTCTTGGGGCGGATCGGTTAACATTGCCCGAGTAGTAATTTCTATCAGTTTGAACTTCTCGCGAAGGCGATTCCGTTCTAGCTTTACATGATGATGTTCGGCTTGGGTTTGGTCCAGAGCAAAGCCCAATGGTGCTACCTCCTTCCCAAGTTCTGTTAGATGGGCTTCGATCGGTCCAAGACTACTGGGTGAGGCCATCGAATCTTCTTTCTATAATAATTAACCAAGGTTACTTGTATTTAGAGACAATAATCAAAACATTTAGTTTCTAGTGGTCATATTGAACAATGGTCATTTAATAGTCAAAACCCAATGGTCTCATTTTAATTATACTCATGTCATCAAATAAAACAGTTTTGTTGAGTATAAAAAATAAAATAAAATAACACACAAAATTAGGAAACAAAATTTATTCAAAATTTCGGGTCGTTACACACATAATGTTCCTTCATCATATCATCATGATTTCAATATTTTTGGACTCCATTCGTACAAACAATCACTCCAATTCGACATTATGTGTTCCCTTCATATGGTACATTTTCCTATTTCGCACCAAAAGGAGACCCCTAATAGTATGGATGTTCGGGCTATGGCTCGCCTATTATTCTAGACTAACATTTTGGAAGGATAATGGATTAAATTTCAAGTCATTCCTCGCATTTCAAACATGTTCACTGATCGACACTCATTTGTTCTCCCCATTTCAGGCTAACGCAATAATGATAGTGTGTTTCAAATATGGTCAATAGTTATCCTTAATTTTCATTCCATCCCTACAGTGTTCTTAAATTTGGGTATCGTGAGTCACACTTCCCACTCCCCTATGTTCAAATCAATTATAACACCCCTAGAGATACCCTACCCGAGTACTAGAGCATGTTGGGGAAGTGATGGTTTGGCTGTTTCGAGGACATTATTCACCAGTCAGGTCTCCCCCCATTCTTTATCAGAACACTGGATGATTCATTTCGATATCGGGCATCCGAAGTATGATTGTCACTCCCAAATTCAAATGGAGTAATAGTGCGAGCATCCCTTGTTTCACACATAGGGTGTGACCCACACGAGCTTAGTATTGGATCACTATTTACTTCGGGATTGTGGTAGAAGTGCATCAAAATAAGGAAGCAAGAAGTTTTTTCATGCATACAATTCAGAGATGAAAGTAATAAAGAAGGATGAATTTAAGAGGGTTGTCCAAAACATGGCGCTTAAGGATCAACATTTTGGATAGACTACTCCTATACTGCAACCTTCTGACTTGTGGCGCCCAGCATTGCTTCCCGTTTCCTGAGATCCTTCTCTTTAACAGCAGTAGTGGGGCACAATTCATTTTCTATGGCTTGTTCTTGAGATTGTTTAGTCTAGACCCCAATCATTTGGGGATTCTCTTGCACCATTTTCTTTTGAGCATCTTCAAGCTACGCCTTCAATCGCTCAATTCTATCAGATTGGTTTGCAATGAATTCCCCATATCCTTCATTTGATCCTCAAGACGTTGGACCTCTTGATCTACCTCCATGAAGGCCCCAGTAATCATTGAATCCTCCTGGCGTCAGGAAACGTCTGAATTTCAGTTGTCTTCTCATATCTTTTCTTCCATGTAATCACAGATCATTACAAGAAAATTGCAATAGTCTACCACTCCAGCGTAGAGAAAGCATAGAAGGGTACGGAGTGACCCCATCAGGCATAACCATTATGCCTCTGGTTGGATGAGAATTCATATGATGCACTTCAATGCTTTTCTACGAGTCATACGGCTCTCCTCCGAAGCACATGATTTGGAATCTTCAATTTCTTTGGGGCCCGCAGGCCTGTATTCTGGGAAAGATGAAAGGCGTTCTGCAGCGGGTTCTTCTTCTGGATCCTCCACCTTTCCAGTGACATCACTCTCATCGGGATGGAGCGCTACGAAAGCACCTCACCATCCCCTATTGCGATATCTGGCTTAGTAAGTACTGAGGTAGGGATGCCTAGAATTGTTGTTTCTATAAAGACTGATGTGGTTGCTTCCCATCCTGCTCCTACAGATGTCCCAGACTCGATGTTCTTCCATGCCTCCAACCTTGTGATCACTGCATCAGGAATCTGTATCTTGATTAACTGGTTTCTCCAAAAAAGAAGAAAACCAATGAGAGAGGACTTATAGGAGCCATGTGCGGCGGTGTCCAATACTTGTGTCATGGTGGGGGGCACCACCATAGGATATCCTTTGGCACTTTTTATCTAGATTACCAGTGTCAACTCCTCTTGGAAAATGGGGATGGAAGGGTACTCTCCTTCTGGTTCATTGGCACCTAATCCAGCTAAAATCGGCACCCACTATGCCCGGTCCAAAGGGCTGGCCCCTGAGGTTGCTCTGCTATCTCCATAGGCATACCTACGCACCCTGTGGGGAAGACATTCTGGGGACAATTGCCCATGTGTTCATGAATAGGAAATGGTTTGGTTTATGGATTGAGACTATGAAATGATAATGTCTGGTATATGGTATAAACCATACCTCAAGTAGCTCTGCCAGTTCTGCATTAGAGATAATAATTTCACCACTCTCCATGGAACTCTGCGGGTGAGTGGGAGCTTCTGAATGCCCTTCACCACCAAGGCCTTCAACATGGTCCTCTTCTTCATGTCCTTATTATTATTATTATTATTATTATTATTATTATTATTATTATTATTATTCTTCTTCTTCTTCTTCTTCTTCTTCTTCTTCTTCCACTAAACATTCTTTCTTGTATGATAGCCTCTCTTGGTCATGCTCCATGCCATGCATTACTTTTACCAGGAGAGGTGGTTTAGCATACCACCTCTGCTGGCATGCATACATATCCATGGATGTCAGGTATGCATGTCGATGATGAAATTTACCCAATCTGATATCCGGATTCATGCTATGTTTGGAAGATCGATCTCGGTGTGTATCAACCTCCACTGCAACTCGTCGGTAGACATGGATTGTCGCATCATTCTCCAGGAATACCACAGATAAGGGAAGATAACATCAGTGACAGCGTCAGGAGGTACCTGAGTTTCATTCCTGGGAGTTCCCTTGTCAGACCTTGAAGTCGTACATAAGACCACCCTTCCCTGGAGGGTAGAGGCATGTTCTTGGTCTGTGCTGCCCCTACTGATAAAGTACTATACTGCGCCACCCTAGCTGCCTGACCCATTCATTGCCTTACTTCCCCCACGGCACCTCGTCTACCATCCTTCTATTTGGGCTCTGCACTAGTTTCCTTGATCTACTGAATGATTTCCAATGAATTACCTCAGGATACATTCTCATCCATTATTTGGAATACTCTATTGATAGTCCCACGATATCATCAGTGGGGGGAAGAGTGACAATTTCACCAAGGCCGACCATCATGAACGTAAGACACAACTGGAGGAGAATGCAGGGATTCTGCTCTCCTCAAACCTATGTGTACACTGTCTTGGGCATCCGCTGCATTCACCCCAACATCCCGGAGAACTTGGTCAGTGCATAGTGTTCAAAGAAGATATTTCCATCAATTTGGGCCACCATCACACAACCCCAAATGCTTTGCAGGTACACCCTTTGCTCTAGTGGACCTCGCCCATCATTTACCATTTGGGAGACTGGGGTTCGGTACAGGTTGAAGTCGAAGAGAGTGTCTATACCAATCTTGATCATGATTACGTCATCCCTGAGTGTCAATGAGTGGATTCCAACGATGTTCAGGATGGATGTTCTCATATCCATACCTGGGGGAGAATGACATTCGGGAAGTCATACCCACCCCAATGGGCTGCGACCCAGCTGTGGAGAATCTGGAATGGCTCGTATATCCTTATAGGTGTACATTCCCTCGAGATGTGCCCTAGTATACTATGAATCCTAGCCAAAACTAGCACCCCAAGGTTAACCTTTTTATTTTCCGTCATAATCCCGCCCATCAACAGAATCCCCGAGGGGACTCCCATCTTCGTGTCCGTCACAGGTAAAAACCTTCCACTCACGAACGCGACAAGGAACTTGGATTATTTCACATTCATGTCTAAACCTTCATTTAATTCAAAGCCTCACAATCAATACTCTCCTGTCTCCAAAATCTTCCAATATTATCCCGATTTCCCCCTCTGAGATGTGTTCGGGAATTGCTTCCATTTGCCTAGAATATTCATGGCCATGTCCTGGGTCAGGAAGAGACTAAACCACCAGAACAGGGTACGTCCTATAGGATATATTTTATTATGAGGTCCACTTTATCCAGCTCCAGCAGGTGCAATGATAGGATTTGGGTGTGGGTCATGTCCCCCTAGACATTCTCCATCAGGAGGAACTAATCGTACTGATATCCCTCCAAGGTGATTAACCTGATACAGTGGACATCCCACAGACTGATGACCACCTCCCCATGATGGTGGTGAAATGTGTGGGTATCAGGTGACCAATGATTGAACAACTACACCGCCAAGTCCTCCAGTCGGTCGAAGAAGAATTGGGATGTCTAAACATTCTTAAAAGCCCAGTGACCCCTAGTTCTAGCCTGAATTCCTCATATGTCTATTTTACCCTATACATCCATTCCTATTCATTGGTAATGTTTCCCCCAGATCTGAAATCCCACTCATGCCAGCCCTTCATCTCATCAGTAATGATGCTTTTATAAGTACATGTATAAATAGTGGGAGATTCCTCAATCACTAGATTTCTTCCCACAACCACCCTGGTGTTCTTATTTAGGACATAGATGGTTGTATTGTTCATATCCATAGGAGGATAGCTATTGTTGGTAATATGGAATTATGGAAGACTATCCTCATGTGTCACCCACGACCGTGGTGAGTCTGTTTCGAAACCACACATCAGCACTTCTTCCAATAGACCAAATCTACATAGAGATAGGATACCGCTCAGGATGTAATCCCTTTGAGCTAGTGTAAGCATGCTGAAATGAATTTGGTTATCAGACAAAACCCTCCTCAAATGATGAATCTCAGGGTTCATGATCATTTGGGCTCTTTTTACAGCAGAGACAACCTCCCTCTCGGCGTCGGTCTGTTGAATGAACATTATTGGAAATATAGAGGGATCTGTGGATATGAAGAATGATTCGGCACGAAAATGTGGTGGATATGAGAAAAAAATTCTATGTGCGTAGAAAAAATTTAGATGGCGTTCAAAACCTAGAGTCAGTCGCAGAATCATACACACAGATCAGTTCTGTTTCCATGCGTGAGAGAAAAAAATCATGTCGCATAGAAAAGGTCAATGTACGGACTGGGGGGGGGGGGGATCGTCCTATTTATAAAGCGCTGACACTTCTTCTTTGTGAGCACAACAATCTTACATGCACAAACTGTGTTTTTTCCCGTGACTAGAAATGTTTTTTTTGTATTTTGAGGCGTACCCTCAGAATCTAAACTTCGAGTTCTCTTTATGATCTGATTCTTATGGGGGTATTTGTTGACGCCAAAATTTGGAGAAGGGATGAATTGAACATAGAATAGAGCAAATGAGGAATCTGGGATGGCCAGAAATGATTTTCTGTGCCTAGGAGGTGGGCGTGTGCAAGATTCGGTGGGCGCACGCAAGATTCAGGGCTTGCGCACAAGTTGAATTTCGGTGCACCACATCCTCTATACTCGGGCCCCATTCTACACCTAAGGTGGTGTCCAATGGGATTTTTCATTACTGGACCCCTACCACTCCCAAGGCCCCATCAATTGTGGATTTGCGCATCCAGACCCCGTTTCGTGCCAAAGGTGGCATCAAACATGCATTTTCTTGCCCGACCCCACTTTGTGTGCACGACCCCCATTACCCACCTAAGGCGGCTTAAAATAGGCATTTGAGTGCCCGAACCCCCATCCGAACCAGAGGCCCCTTTAGACATGGCTTTGCACGCCCGACCCCTGTTCCGCACTAGAGGTGACATCAAATAGTGGTTTTTTCACCTAGTCCTTGAGTGCCCCTCTGAGGACTCAGGATATAAAATGAACTCTATACCCGCACATCAGGGGTGGTTCCCAAAGATGAACGGACACGCTACTACAATAAACCCCGTCTTCCAAGACCACACCAAAAAACCCATTGTCTTCCGGTATTGGATTTTATATGATAGGTCCCCCAAGGGGGCACCATTGGGTGGGACCTCTGCGGCCTGATCCTCATGAATTTTATTTCTTCCCAAAGTCATTTTCACATGAGGGGTCCCCTTTTGTGAAAATGTTCCCTCTACGTAAGGTTCAAAAGCATGAAACCCATTCCTATTGGGTGAAAACCATCCATCATGCATTAAAACCCTCCGTCGTGCATACCACCGGTCCATATTGCGCACAAACCATCCTTCTATCTTGCGCGCAATCCATCTGTCTTGCGTGAAACCCTTGAATTTTTTACAATGAACTTATATCGTTCCCGAACTCATTCTCTTACGTGAACTCCATTGCCACCATCACCTTGAGGAACCCTATCCGAGCCTTTCTTATGTGTGACACACCTACGTCACGTGATCTCTTCTTGCATGGCCCATTAGGTTTTCACAACGCAATTTCGAAGTCCCTTGCGTGATTATTTGCATTGTTTTGTTTCACTTCATACTTCTTCGCATAGGCATGCTAATGGCTATTTCTTCATTTCATAGCCACAGTAACGTGGACCCCCCAATGCATTGCTCCATAACACCTTCCTCACATGCATTGTCGATGCCTTCCTTCCCCCATGTGTAGGTGGGTGACGGTTATGTAAGTCCTAGGGATGAAGAGAAAACCCAACTTGTTTGAGCTGCATGACGTTAATTTGAGAAGAGTCATCATCCTTATCACATGAAGTTAAACTATCACATTTCCAGGTGCCTTGCACATGGGGTGCACCATATTGAACATTCTCTATGGTCACTGTTCTCCGAAAAAGTGAGATCATTCCTCACATGGAATGACATCCTCTTTATCGGAGCAGAATCTATCTACGGGGATTGGGAAACCACCCAGGGGTAAGCCCCACGAATATCTTGCAAGAGGTAGCTCCCCTGCTCTTTAAATCTTCCTGGGTTCCAAATCCCTCTCCCGCCGAGATTTGTCACCACATGGGCCTCCACCCAAGAGTATGTCCCAATATCCATCTACTTGGGCTGTTAACCACGCATAAGCCCCTGTTTCCTTTTTGGTCTACTAACCACATGTATGCCCCACTTCGCTTCCCACAGACGCAGCTTCCGTCAAATGATCTTCAGGCCTTTGCTGCCTCTTGTTTCCAACATCGAGCATGACTGACATGTGCTAGAGTAAGCATTGACCATGACATCATATCTGGGCATCTTAGAGTGTAAGCCCACACATTCTGAACTACGTGTACTTTGATCCTTGACCAGATAGGGTATATAGAAATCCTCCCTAAGCTTCAATCCCAACACCATTTTTTCTGACCGTCTTCACATAGGTTCACCAAACCCATCTTGAACAGTGTGGAAATTGATCCTTACCATGGAAAGGTACCTAGGAAGACACCCTAAGGATCAAGCCCAACACCCATCGGTCCCATCCATCATTATGTTATTTCCCACTCCTTTCAAACTCCATTGACACTTATCCTTTCCAAGGCTAGGTATATAGGAAGCCTCTATGAGGTTGATGTCTAAAAACCATTAGTTCCAGCCCCCTTTCACATCGGACCGCCTTCATAATGTATGACGTTAAACTCTTTTCCCCCTTTTTCATCTTTCCTGACGTCAAATTGTATCCACCAACTAGCGGTTAGCCGTTGTGACCCCATCCAATGATAAGCCATTGTGACCACATCCAGATGTAATTCGTTGTGCCCCTATCCAGTGGTAAGCCATTATGACCCCATCCAGCGGTAAGCCGTTGTCAACCCCATTCAGTGGTAACCCTTTGAAATCCCCAATAAAAATTAAATCGTCATGAGATGAACTACAAGGACATTGATTTTCTGTCACATGGATTTGTAAGAGGTCACTTAGAGACTCATGCCCAACATCATCATCGTCCTCGAGCTAACTCCATATCATTCTACACCCACTTCACTTAATCATTCATCTTACAGTTTGATTCATACCCGGGCCACCACATCCCAGGGAGATCATGCCACTTCATTTCTGATTCCCCTTATCTACAGTTTGTTAGATTACATTGCCTTAGCCCCAACATCAGTGTCCCCTCTAGGGGTTGCACCCACATCATCCACTCAAATCATTGTTCTGATCAATCTAATCTCTCTCCACTAGAAATTAAACCAGCGACATACGCTATGTTAAACATATGAAGGTGAGGAAAACCTCAGATACATGCATATGGAATATGATTCCACACATATAACGTGGGATGTCTTGGGATTCTGCGCCCTCCATAAGCCCAATAATAGAAGAAGAAACCCAAACGCGCTAGTGTTAGAGCTTCTTGAGATTCCATTAATATCCAAGGTGACTACTCTCCTGACTGAAGGTTGCTGCCCTGACCGGACCCTTTGGAATGTCCAAACAGAAGCTTTGTAATTAACTGTTGTCCATGAAGATATGGAACTGGGAAGTGTTTTACGAACAACTTCTTAAGTCTGCAATGGATACATTGACTAGGTGATGTGTTCTGAAGAGGAATCCATAGAAGGAAGAACTAACATCCCATCATCGTATTTCAATCATGGAGAAAAATTCCCTGAATAAGGAATGGATGCCACCCGCCTATAGAAAGCGAGAAAGCAGGGAAACAAAGAGCATCGCCGTCCCTGAATAAGAAGGACACACATTCCCTAGAGGAAGAGTCAGAGAGAATCATGAAAATACATTTCTTTTGGATTCAAATATGTAGAGGTGTCTCTAGAATAGATTTACCATTGAGTGAAATCTCCGACAAGGAGTTTTGGGCATGACCCGAGGTATCCTGTTACACGGTATTGGATCTTTCTGCATTCTTTATATTGACACTCCTAGGGGATAAATATTGGAAAATTAATGATCTTAGTACAAACTGTTATTATGGGAATAAAAAATTCCCATCAGAATATAAGATACTAAATATATCAAGGATAAGATAGTTTGAAACATAGGGAATCACAAGTTAGGTTATACTTCTCCTTTACAAGATACTCCTTTTATGTTCAAAGTTTCCTACTTATAGACAATAACTAAGTATTAAATCTCTCTAAGTAGACATTCTTTTTCAATGTTAATGGGGGGAATAGAAGAACATGTTCCAATAATCAATGTGATAGGCAATTTGATTTTTTTCTAATGATATGCCTTATATGATGGCAACATGAGCATAAAACATCATGATAGTACATTCTTCACTGGCTCATG
The DNA here is from genome assembly GCA_963277665.1 of Viscum album. Taxonomy (NCBI): domain Eukaryota; kingdom Viridiplantae; phylum Streptophyta; class Magnoliopsida; order Santalales; family Viscaceae; genus Viscum; species Viscum album. Next base: position 72,020,399 of record OY728166.1, on the reverse strand, counting down.
TTTTGAATAATAACATGAATCGTGTGGAACACCCTCCCCCACCAAAGAAAGATCATGTTTCCATAAAATACTTCGCTTCGAAAAGGCCTCTATATTTTAGCAGATTTTCAGATCCCATACTCATGGAAAAATGGATTGACTCAATTGAAATGATAGTCTCTATCCTCTAGTGCTTGAAAGAAGAGAAATTCAAACTGGTGGTGTATCAGTTTGATGGGGAAACTTATCAGTGGTGGACATTAATCAAGAATTAAACGTCCCAATGGGAAATTGATTCAATGGATTTGGAGGAAATCAAGATGAATTTTTCATCCAATAATTTCCTTAGACCATCCGTCTCATGATGGATAGATACTTCCTTGGACTCAATGGGAATGAAGATGAGTTTATCAGGGCATACGAAGAAAACATTACAAGGATTGGAAGGTACACATTTGGATTTGTAATGAAAACTCCAACCATGGTGGATCACATCTTTAGTGGACTATAACTATGTATAAAAAAATATTTGGTGATTAGAGACTTCGAATGTTCAGAGGATATTGAATGTTGTTCCATCTAGGTTGAAATGGATATTGGAGACTCTAAGTGGTCTCATGGTCCCGATGAAAAGAAGTGAAAAATGGAAAACATCATGGGTGGGTTTGAAAAAAAAACTGATGATGGACAGAAGCCCGACATTCCCCATTCTAAAATTTGTGGGATGAAGAATCCTGGGAATTTTTTGAAGGGAACAAATAATTTCTTCAAATGTGGAATGTTTGGTCATCAAGCCAAGAACTGTCGAAGGGATATGAAAAATCCCACTAATGTGGAAGAACAAAAGAATTATTAGATCAATTCTTAGTTAGTGGTTTAGTTTTAAACCTATCAGGTAAATGAGAATTATTAAAATAGTTTTCAGAAGCCAAGGGTTGTCCATGGAAGTCAACAACAACTTCTAAAGAAACAAGGAAGGCGTTATGCTATCACTACTATTGTGGTGGATCTAATCAATGATGTGGTTACATGTATGCTAGTTATTCATTGAAAAATATTGAACATACTATTTGATTCTGCTTCTATGCATTCATTCATATATTGCAATTTTAGTTGAACTATTCAAACACAACTGGAATATTTTTTCAAAAGGTAATTTGTGGGATCATTGAATGGGGAATTTGTTGCATCCACTGATTATAACTCCTCCCTAGTAAAAATTCATGACCGAGTCCTCCCATAAAATATCAACACATATTCATTAGTAGAGTTAGATTTTATCTTGGGCATCTATGGACTATTTTTATACAATGATATCATCAAATATTTGGAAAGGGAGATCACTCTTCACATACCAATGAATCCTTCGATTCATTACAAGTGTAAGGTGGAAGATGATTCCATTTTTGAATCATTATATCAATTGTGGGCATTAATTATTTATGATAAAGAATTTATAACTAAAATTATTGAGAAAATGGAGAGAATCATGCTTGAAAACATTATCTTCAAGAGGGATTACACTGATGTATTCTCCGAGGAGTTGTATGGACTTACTCAGGATCGAGAGGTTGAGTTATAAATTGAAATTATTTCTAGATATCTACATATAATGCAGATACCTTATATAATATCCTCCGTAGATCCAAAAATATTGAGAATAAGCTATAGATGAATATAGAGAATGGATTCATACACTCGAGTGCTTCACCTATGGGGGCACCAGTCCACTTAATCAAGAAGAATGGTGGATCAATGCACCTCTCCATTAATTATTGTGATCTCACTAAAATCATAATAAAGAACAATTATCTCCGTACTCAGTTAGGTGACTTGTTTGATCAGTTTCATGAGGACCAAAATTTTTCTAAGGTTAACCTTCGGTCGAGATATCATTGACTAAATGTGAGGAAAGAAGATATTCCCAAGATTACATTTCAAACTAGGTATGGACACTATGTGTTCATATTGATGCCCATCAAGATCACTAATGCTTCAAGAATATTCATTTTTTAAATGAATCGAGTATTTAGATATTACCTCCACAAATTTGTGGTTTTCTTTATTTATGATATTATGATATATTCCAAGATAAAGGAGGAACATGATGAACATTTGAAAAATGTGTTAAAACATTGTGAAAGGATAATTTGAATGAAAAATACAATAAATGTGAGTTCTAGATGGGGGAATTGTCATTCTTAGGGCGTGTTATCTCCCGTAAAGGGATACATGTGGACACTTCCAAGACAATGGAAATTTAAGAGTGGCACAGGACAACATCAGTAATGGAGATCTGCAGCTTTTTGGTTCTAGCCGGGTATTATCAATGATTTGTGAAGAAAATTTCATGATTATTGTACCGAATGACCAAGCTAACAGAGAACAGAGTAATTTTTTTCTGTGACCAAAAATGTGAAGACTTTTTAAAGGTGATGAAAAAGTGTCTTACCACTGCCCCAGTACTGACACTCCCATTAAGTAGAGAACTCTTTGTGGTGTAAAGTGATTCTTCAAAGAAGGGATTAAGAATTTTTCTAATGTAAAATGAGAATGTGATAGATGATGACTCAAGGAAGTTGAAAATACATATGATAAAATATCCCACACATTATTTGAAGTTAGTGACTGTGATCTTTACATTGAAAATCTAGCGGCCTTATCTCCATGGGGAGAAGAGTGAGATATGTACTGATCAAAGGATTATGAAATATATATTCACAAAGAATGAGATTAATATGAACCAGTGACGATTGTTCGATCTCATTAAGTATTATGACTTCTCAATCCACTATCACCCCGACATATCACACAAGGTGGTGGATGATCTACGTAGAAAATATCCTGAATCTTTATCAATTATGTGAATGGAAAAGGATCTGATCTTCTTAGATTTGAAGAGAATGGACGTTGGAATAATTAAGGTAAGAACATCATTAGTCCATTCTCAAATAATTACATAACCATATCTCATGGATAATATATAGGATTCTCAAATAAAATATGTTAAAATTCAGAAGAGGTTGGAATCTATCAGAAATGGGAAATCCTCTGATTTTAAAATTTATGCAAAAGGAGTTGTAAGATTTGTGTCATGATTATTTGTACCATCTAGTCAAAAGATACAGAATGTGTTTTTTAATGATTCACATAGCTCGACCATCTCTATCCACCTATGGAGAATGAAGATGTATCAAGATCTATGATATTGGTCTGACAATATGAAAAGATTTATTGCTGAATATACATCAATGTTCCTTGTATGTCAACAAGTGAAGGCTGAGAGTAAAAAGTTTTCAGGGATGACGAACCCTCTACCCATACCAATGTGGATGTGGTAGAACATTAGCATGTATTATTTCAAAGGACTTTCAAAGGTACCCATAAGATATAATGCTATATGTGTTTTTGTGGATCATCTTCCACATGCATTTCTCTTTATCTCATTTCAAGTGGACTTTTCATTTTACCAACATAAACAGATATATATCAAAGATCTGGTATGGCTGGACGAAGTACAACAAAGTATTGTATCTAATCATGATCCAAGATTCACCTCAACGATCTAGAAAAGTCTCCAACATGCTCTATGAACTGAACTGAATATTAGTACGACCTATATCCTCAAACTGATGGAAAATCTGGGAAAACAACCCAGAAATTGAAAGATGTGTCGAGAGAATGTTTTATAGACCTCAAAGGAGGATGGGACCAACATCTTCCACTGGTTGAACTCACCTAAAATAACAGTTTTCACTCGATTCTCTCAATGGCACCATATGAAGACCATTTTGGGAAAATAGGCAGAACACTGGTGTGTTGAGATGAAGTTAATAAGCATAAGCTACTATGACCAGAAATGTTTGAAGAGATGGATAAGCAGGTGATAACCATTCAGAAACAAATCAATGAATTCCAATGTTGACAGAAGAGTTATACAGATTACCATTGACCACACCTGAGTTCAAAGTTGGGGACATGGGTTTTCTATGCATATCTCTCGCGATGAAGGTCATTATGTTTGGGAATAAAGGAAAGCTAAGTCCCAAGTATATCATCCCACCCGAAATTCTTGATCAAGTCGGAATTGTGGCCTATCGATTAGTAATTACACCTACCATAATGAATGTACATGATGTCTTTCATGTATCCCTCTTAACAAAGTATATACAAGACCCTTGACATTTACTCTCTTCATTGGTGGTACAATTAGAGGATGATCTTTCATACGAGTAGAAACCAACACATATCATGGATCATAGAGAAACATTTATATGTAATTAGAGTACTCACCTTCTCAAAGTATTGTGGTGGAACCACAAGTCTGGAGAGGCAACATGGAAACTTGAGTAGGCAATGGAGGAAAATTAAATTCACATGTTTTCAGCTTAAAAAGTAAAATGAATTTTCGATGGTGAAATTTCATATGGGGGGATGAATGAAACGACCCAATGTTTTATAAATGGAAATTACTTTCTTTTAATTATTTCATGTCATCACATAAAATCAAATCATAATAAACTAATAAGTGTTATGTGACCTTTATTCATAATTTTGTCACTTTTTTTATTGGAATTTTAAAAATCTGACATACATGGTTGTGATTAGTCTGTTATTTTGAGTTTGATAAGAAAAAAATATTTTTTATTGAATAGAAACCTACCTTTTTTAAATGTAACAGACACTTATTAACTGTTATATATCATAATGAATAGAAACCTTATAAAAGATATTATATAAGTAAGATTCATGTGAAAGTATGATGTACCTATATTTATAATAATTAAATGAAAATTTCAAAACTAGTTTTTAAATAAAAAAATTATGATTTTAGTTAAATATAAAATTAATCATATTTAGAAAATTATTTTTGAAAAATGTAATTAAATTTTTCATTGTGCTTGCCAAGAAAAAGGTTAGTGTGAATTTTGTATATTTTTCTGAATTACCTGAATTTTTTATAAATACTAAAATAAAGAAATTTACGATATATATACATTTTAAGATAAATAGACTATTAATAGGACCAAGGATGATGTCGCCACCCATGTTTCAAATTAACATGACCAATTTACTATTTTTGGTCATGTAATCATCACTATTTCTGGTCATGAGGGAAATTAATAATCCTATGACTAAACATTTATTAAAACCCTCCTCTCTCCCAATAAAAAACCCTTCCTCACTCCCTCATCTCTTCGCTCCTCCCAAGCCTTGAAAAATGCCAATATTCTACCCAAATATCTCCCCAAGCTCCTCCCCCACTACCAAGGGCCCCTAGTGTCTTAAAAAACACAACCTCTCTCTTTAAGAGGATCTCAAATGAGGTAGACTCAAGAGAAAAATTCCTATTCCCAACACTTTCATTTCATTAAAGTTATTTGTTTCTTGTTTCTATCATTACCTCGCTTCAACCAAATGGTATGATAACTACTGTAACATAAAAATACTTTAATTATATTATGATAACATGATACATTATTTTCTTCTCTCATTTCTCAACCTTTAATTGGAAAGAAATGAAAACACCGTTTGAGAAGTGTGAATTTAGAACATTCAAGTAGAATATTTTGTAAGTTTCAATTATCATCGTTAATTCTAGCCATGAAAAACTTTTTGTTATGGTTGCACTATATTATTATATATTTAGTATATTCTAGTTAAGGTTATTTAATTCTTTTTTATGAATGGTATTATTTTATAAAACAAATCTTGTTCATTGTAATCAAACCCACTAATTAACCAAAATAGTTTTCAAGAATGATTTATATAATATTTTGACATCACTATAAGTATGAAAATTAAATTTGTAACCATGTAATATCCTAGATGATCAATAATAACATACAACTTAAATTATTTAAAATCAATTTCGTCAAATGTGTTTATCTAATCATGAACTGATCATTAAAACCCGGAAAGCAAATATACCTAAACAATGAAGTTGAACTTTATAACAAATATAAAAATATGAATGAACTAAAAAGGGTAACTCTAAATCAATTAATTATAGGTGTGGTTTGGGAATTATTAAATAATAAACCAATTTTTTTTATTTAGTTCATTAATAACATGTGGAGAACACCACTAGACGTAAGGTAAGAGATCATCCTCATTTCACTCTTAATCAATACATCCTCTATACTATTCCTTTTTATGTGTAATACATAATGATGCGGTAGGATTACACACCACCCCCATAATACCCTTATGATGTATAAGTAATTATAAACCCCCTGTCTCCCTCATCAAACCATCATAGGTACACCTGACACAATGCCAATAAACTGTATCAAATTTTACCTGAACCATCTTTGTTCTTTCGGGTTGCCTTATCTTTCATTATTTCCAAATAGAGTTAACTTATCTCTTATGTACAAATTATAAATAATGTTTTGATTTATGAACATAATTTATTAAGACCCTTTAATAACTCTCTTTTGGTGATGCACATGTTCTCTAATGATTCCTTCCATAGAACGTTCCAATAAGCAAACCTCTTAAGGGAACATCCCTAATTTTTACCCAATTGAAAGTTCACTCTATCCTATGTTTTGAGAAACTATTGTATTTATACAATGTGTATTTTCATTATCAAAACCTTCTTGGTTAAATTATTGGTTTATATAAAATATTTTCCTCTTTTCTATTTTAAAATCACTATATTATTTTCCATAAAACCACAACAAATGTTTCAATGAAAATGATTTCCAAATACATTTATTATATGTTTTCACTTCTGTTTGACATCAGGTAACATGTTATAAGACTATTTTACCCTATGATCATCCATTTATGTTCTAATCCATTTAATTCATGGACACAATCAAGATATTCCCATTGGTTAGGATTTATGTCAGGATTGGGGCACCCAATTCTTTCCATGGGTACCCGTATGTTTATGAATAGTTGATTGTGTATTATTATTTTTGTGGAACGAATATTTATGAAAATACTGAGATGAGAGCACCGATACAGTGCTCCAGTGCATTGGGTAAAGTTATATATCATGATATGTGATGTGAAATGGGATTTACAGTTATCCTAGACCCGTACTACAATGGGAAATGGGATTGGTAGATAGACTTGACTCATACTACTATGGGAAACACGATTGGATGTTAGCCTTGAGTCATACTAAATACTTGTTTAATGATTCTACCACATTTATATGATTCTCTGTTTATATGATCCCATGTTTATATGCTGTGATTTCATATGTTCCTTGATTTTGATATCATTATGTCATGGATCATAGCTCATGTGCTTAAGCATTATTCATAGTTTTATTCCCTTACTAGGATTTTTATCACATCCCTATGTTCATGTGTTCCCTAGGGTTCCTTATGTAGATTTATGGTTTCAGTGGAATTTATGATATTTTTATGTAGATTAAATAAATTACTATTTTTAGCCCCATGTTTTCTTTTTAATGTTCCTTGTCTTCCAAGACACTATACTTAACAATCCTTGGATTGTACTCTGATTAATAATTATACTTAAAATAATGAAATTATATGTGTAAATGGATATGGATGATACACTTGTTTCTACCCCTGGCCAATGTAGCCGAGCATGGAGTAGTTGTGGCTTGAGTCTTAGCTTGGGTCAGGTTTTGACATATTTGTATCAGAGGAAGTTCAGTCCTTGGGAATTTGTTCAGATGTTTCCATATAGATAATAGTTTGGGTTTGGGAAATTTTTTTAAAGTGTCATGATTGTTTATCTAGGGATAGAGAGTCTAGGGATGGTATAGTCAGAAAACATATCTATTCACTAGGACTTTTAATACATTCATGTTGACATAACATGTTGAGACATTTTTTTAGGGATTAATGGTGCATGCATCATATTGGATTGAGCCTTTGGATTTCATTATTGAGTCATTCTACCATTGTTATATATATATATATATGATTATCTGGTTTCTTTACACCATGATAAGATTCAAGATCCCACTATGATGAAATCCACCTAGGATAGAATCTTCAGTTCATGATGATGAACATATAAGAGATTCTACGTTAGTTAAGGGTTCATCCCATGACCCCCTTCCGTCATGTGGGTGGGTAGAAACACCTCTAAATATTCAGTAGTTAATCATCCCAGTATAGTAGAATGAGGATGTCTATAGTATCAGCCCATTCCGTGAGTTCCAGTATCAAAGACTGATGAGGTTCGGTGGTGAGCAAGATCCTTAGGAAGAAGGGGATTGGCTAGCATCGGTGCATTATATATTTTGGATTATTCAGATCCTAATAGATCATGTTGAAGCATTGGTAGCCAATTTTTTTCTGTAGATTAGCTAGGTGTTGGTGGATTCAACATATTCAGATGCACAATATATAGATACTCCCATGGGATGATTTCTAGTGATTATTCCTTGAAGATTATTACCCCTCTTGCTTATGCTCAATCCGGAATCTTGAGTTTAGGGAGCATCAGTAGGGAGAGATGATTGTGTATGATTACTATGAATTGTTCACATAAATTACATGTTACTCGCTTGACATGATATGAGATGGCTACTTATTTGCATGGAAGTTTGAGCATGGACATCGTAGAGAGACCTGAACAAGAGATAGATGTGCTGGTTGGAGTTTAGGTAGGTCTAAACATAAAATTAGTCCATTAAATAGAGAATGTAAATGTTTTAGTATATTCCATTAGCAGGAAGTCCCTATGTTGCCTAGTGTAGGATGCTTTGGATCATTTAGCTTCCACACAGTATAAACAGGTGGATCATTAGTGTAAAACGTTTTTATGTTTATAGTGTTGAATCATTCATTTTTTGATCATGTGAGAGAGTTGCAGCTATGAAAAATTGACTGTGACGTCTGACATGATCATATATCTATAGGTTACACACTCAGTGATGGAAGAGTTCAACAATTGTCCCCCAATTATATATCATGGTGTGGGGAAGATGTACAATAACTGTTAATGGTTGTTTGGGTGGTCTTGAATGGGATGATGTGTATCCGAGTTCATCTCTCAATGCCTTACCTGTTAGCATGTAAATTTTGAGTACCATGTTTTGAATGGTTTTTTATATCCACTTGATGTTTTATAGTGGAAATGAGACATAATATCCATGGATTTACCCCCAATGAATCCATGGCCAAAAAAGATAACTACTCTGTCTGGGTTATAGTTGCACAACTCACAATGTTAGCACTCTTCCTTACTATTAGGTAGAATATTTCATTGTTGAATTTGGGGAAGTTTTACATATGGGAGATTGTTCTCTTTTATAGGTTACCCTCGATGATAATATTTGATCATGAAGTTTGGTTTACGTCATGATTGTTGAAAGGAATATTAGAGTAATTTGTGACCAAAAAAAGAATGAGTACATCCGTTCACCCTAAGACAATGGAATGACTGAGCGCATTATCCATGTTTTAGAGGATATGTTGAGGGATTTCATGGTAGACTTTGGCTATATGTGGGAGGATTACCTACCCTTGGTAGAGTTTTTGTACAATACAAGCTACCACTCTAACATCAAATTGACATATTATTTGTCCCTATGTAAGAGACCTTTCAGGTCACACTAGTGCTAGAAAGGGATTAGTGAGCCAACTCTTGTAGCCCTAGAGTTGGTGCGAGTGACAAAAGAGAAGGTGTAGGTCATCCTTGACTTGATGATGACAACCCATTGTAGATATGAATCCTATTCATATCACCATATTATACCACTAGAGTTTTAATAGGGAGACAATGTATTCATTACAATATCCATATGAAGAGGAATGCAAGGATACATCTAGGGAGACAAGATATACATGAGCTCTGTTGGGATGTTCGAGATCATGTAGAGGATTAGTGAGGTTACCAACCACCTCTACATAACCCCATAGCTATAGTGGGAGCATGATGTCATCCGTGTTTCATATATAAGAAAATAATTGAATGAATCTATGCATGTCATTGACTGGGGAGTTCTAAACATCGTGGATTGAGCCACATTTGTAGATAATCTAGTGGAAATCGATGACCGATAGGAGTGGACCTTGCTTGGATGTACCATCACTTTGGTTGTGTGATATTATAGCACCAAATCATGAAGGAGTGTTCCTAAGAGTAATAGATCCAGATGCGGGCTCAGTATCCCATGTTTTTTTCCTTTTTTTCTTTTTGAGGATGAAAACATTGACAGAGGGAATTATTTGGAGACCTAGTTATTTCCCTCGTAATACAATTACATATTTGTAAAATATATTTCTAGAGTTAGGTGTTGAGATGATGTTCAATTCCAAATTAAAATTTTTCTCAAAATTAATTTCATAAAAATCTGAAATATTTTTTATATTATACATACAATGTTAATTAAAGGAAATTGGATTACTCTTAAATGGTTGATCGGTTCACTAAACTGATACCATAGATGTGTCCAGAACATGGATTCTTCCTTAAGAACAACATAAAATGAGTTAGTAAAGGATATTTGTACCCCTCTATCTCATTATTAGTGTGTTTAAATGGATTAATTAATTAATCAATTAGTTAAAACATGACATAAAATGTGGACTATAAATAAGTCATTGGGGATAATTCAGTATGGTTGGATCATAATTCTCCTACCACTAGTGAACCAATTCTCCTCCTCCCATTGATGAATCCCTTTAAATAATGAAAACAAACCTTTGGATCAAGGTGAATCAAAGCATGATGAATTCTTTAGGTTTTTTAAATCATTACAGAACCACATTTTAAACACATATTGATCCAAAAAATAGATAAGACTCATCAATTATGGATTCTACCCATTTTTATTAAACCATTGATCACAATAAAATTCTCTCTCTTTGATCTTCATAAATTTCAGCCTTTTCATGATCTCGTGGTTGAAATATATTTTTCTTTCAATTTATTTCTTGTTATTCCCTGTTTCACACTACAATTTACCCACCATGAAATAGTTTTCTAAGAACAGTTAGCCACAAATTCTTATCAATATTTTTATTGGTGATTTTCAACCCCTGTTCTCCAAAATTAACATAGTTGGTCCATGGGTCATGATTTGACTTTGTCGAGATGGTTTCAAATGCGATCAACCACCCTGATTCATTATAGTGGAACAAACAACAGCTAGGTCAATGGTTCGGGGATGAATTGATAAATGATCCAGTGGTTTATGATGAATGGATTGTTTTGGTAGCACATTTGTGAGATTTGTGATCAATGGTTCTTCAAGATCATATCGGTGATCCCTAATATCCTGGTTTGCACGTGGCATAGATATGTGGGGTGATGGGGCTGATCCTAAGTAGAGGCCTTTTGCAGAGTCTCATGTAGTGGCTACTCGGCATGAACATGATGGTGGTTGCGCATGGGTTTTCAATGAGGTGTTAAGGAAAATTCAACATGGTGAGGGAACATAAACAATAATAATAATAATAACGGTGATGCATTAATAATATAAAAGTATTATTATTTATTATTTCTATATTAAATAATAATAATTTGTTCATAAAAGGTGTTGGTGGTTAAGAAGATTAAATGGATTTTTTCTATGAAGTTATGTTCATTTATTATTATTATTACAGTTAATAATAAAAATTATTTAAGGTGGAAAAATGAAAAAAATGAGACTAGGTACATGTGGTGTCTTACATGCAAGGATGGAGGGTGAAAGATGGAGCCCGAACCTCTTTTTTGATTAATATTGTATTAATAATGTATTAAAATTATTATAATGGAAATATTATTATAATAACAAATTAATGAAAATAATGAGGCACCATTTAGACACCAAGGAGGCACCCGAACCCTTATTGAGAATGAATCAAATTAAACGAAAAGGGTGGTTAAAATAAAATTAGTAATAATAAAATATTTTTTATTTTTATTATATTGGTTTTTAAATCCATTTTCCACCTATAACATCTTCAAATGATGATGGAGTGATTAACCATAAGTGGAAAGGTGACCCTAGAATTGAGATGATCAATTTATTGACAAATGTTGGATAAATTTTTTGGACTCGTGTCTCAGGTCATGGAAACATCTAATAGTATTTAAAATAATGTTATTGTGAAATATTTTATATGACATATTAACCTCAAACTCAGATGGAATGAAACACAATTTGAGACATCATAGTATGGAAAATGAGGTATACATTTTGATACAAATAAGTGGTATTTAATCTGGATTTCTGGTGCATGCCCATAAAATGCCATTCGAATGTGATTCAATTAAATTAGTAATTTCACCTAATCTCCAATTGTGGAAACTGAATAGCCTATATCATGAATGTTTCCATGAGGATAACAATAGAGTGATTCTTTTGTAATTTAACTATTTTTTGATGAGTCATATTAGTGAAATTTCATTTTTTTTTTCCTTTCAGATCGATGACAAGCCTATTGCATTTATTAGGATTTGGCTGAGACACATCTTTAATACCCTTACACTGCATATTGTACTACAGTTCCACCAATCCATGTGCTGGATAAGGACCCATCCAGACTATGAAGTGGGACCAAATTCCATGTGGGTCCCCTCACACACCATTTTCCCCTTAGGCACTTCTGAGTAATCATTGATCATCCATATCGTTTTTGAATGAGCGTGATTTTTTTTAGAAGTAAAATATCCTTAGTATTTTTCAATGTAGAATGTGATGGTGACATTAGAAGTTCCTTTCCACAAATTATTTCTTTTTTTTTTGGTTTGGAAGTCACATAGGTGACACTTGATGACACCAAATATCATATAAATTAACCAAAACATTATAGACTAAACCATATATGTGAGATAGGTAGTGTAATTACTAAATTATTGTACTAGGATTACCCTCTACTAGGTCATTGAAGTGGTGTTCCAAAATTAATTTTATGAGATACCATCATGTAGGACTAGGAAATAGAGATTGTTGATGTTTTAGGGTTACCCTCCATTAGTGCTAGACAGTGCCTTTCCGTGATGATATTATGGAGTTACCCTATAGTAGGACGAGGTAGTGGAGTTCATCAACATTTTGGGCATACCCTCTTGAAGAGATAGGAAATGAAATTAAATAATGGTCATTCTAGTTTTAAAATATAGCTGGGCTGTATAGAGAAGTTCCACAATTACATTACCAGGCTTACCCACTTATATGATTGGGTAGTGGAATTCCCTAATGACATTCCCGATCATTACCCCTATCTAGGCTGGGTAGTGGAGTTCCTCGGTGACTATAAAATTGGAACCATACTATCATACCATGCCCTGAGATCCCTACCAAAAAAATTTTTCCCCTCAATTGTGCATCATATTGAATAGATTTTTTTATGTAGCATTTAATTCATAAATAAGAGGAATTATTTCCCCACAATGACACATCATTGTTTTCCAACCTAAAACTACTTAGGATAGTTAGTGCCTCCCAAACCAAATATAATCAAGGTGTTGTGATTTAGTCCCTTAGACTTGTGTGTTCAAGGATTATTCATTAAATTTTGTGCATCATTGATGTACTTATTTTGGAAATATTGGATACAATTATTTTTTGGATGAGATGGGAAATGGCGATATGATTACTCTCTCGTATGGGGTTTTTCACTAAGCATAAATATCTATATATTTCCATCTTTGGTACCCATTCTATGGTATTTTATTACTCTCCTTCTAGGAAAGGCAAAGACGCACAAGGTGTGAAACTTTCTTTATGTGTCTATATTTTTGTGTGTGGATGAATCTACTCACTTTCTATAGGTAGAGAATAGTTGATGAGAATTTCATCCTCTCACTTTGTCAAGAACCTTGTGTTTGGATGATTTTACAATCCCTCACTTATTGTTTTAAGCTATACTCTTTCACTATACATAGTTCTATCTACTACATCCCTTTCTATTGTATGCCTTACTACTAACCCTTCTTCATTTTGGGATGTTCTACTGAGATTTAATATAAACAACCGTATATGTTATTTTCTTAAACGTGTAATGTCTTTTTCATATGATGGACAACATGATCATGACATCATAAGAGATTAGTGACATAGGGTTCCTGGACTGTGTACGGTGGTCGTATCATGGTATTTAAGAGCAGGGGTCTCTTAGCTATTTTAATTTTCTATTTTTCTATCTAGTTTGGTCAGATTTTTGGTTGGGTATGTATTTTGACACTTTTCATTCAGTTTACAATACTGTACTTCATACTGTTTAGATGTCGATGCATGTTTGTTTTATTTATAGTACGGTTGAATCATTTATTTATTTCACTATGCAGATTTTTATTATGTTTTTTTGGGTGTGTGAAGGTACATAAGCAAATGACTCACTACGTTTAGTTGTGCCTTTGGCTCTTGTCACCACCCTCTGCCCAATAGTGGAGTGATTGGGGTTGTTACGGCATGGGATCCAGCATGGTTTGGGTCATGACATAATCTCTTCAAACTTTGAAAATTAACTCTAAATAGTTTCATCTTTCCTTTCTTAACAACCATATAAACATTGAATGTATATACATTATACTTATAAATGGAACTTCCCAACTAGAAATTGTTTTACATGAAATCAGGTTTATTATTGAGGTCATTAATAGTACATAAACCACTAGATAGATGTCCTTATATTGTTTCAAAATTTGAATTAAAACTCTAGTAATTTATTTTTAAATTATAAGTTTTTGAAAAAATTATCTTCTAATATCATATAACTTTTATATCCAAATTGTTCTCCCTTTTACAATACTATCATGTCCAAATTTACATATATAACTATTAGGTATCCTTTTTTCATCTATGTCCACATGTAAGAATCAAGAATTTCTTCTAATCAGAATATATTGACTCATTAAAATGGGGAATTTTTACACAATTGATAGTCTTATAAGGTGTATTTAATAAAATAATTCTAATATTTTTTGTTTTTTTTTAAAAGTTTCTCCACAATCACTTTGATTTCTCTTTTCAAAACATCGTATTTCACATTTCTCTATAGATGGTTGGATGTGGATGTTATAGGATTGTGTCTATAGTTTTTCGTCAATACCTCCTTGATGTTATTGAGGAAGTTTGTCCCTTGATCGCTGATTGTTACTCAATGAACTCTAAATCTAAAAATAATACATTTCATGACCAATTCATAGACAACATTATCAACAAAAATTTCAGTGGACTTGAATTCCATTGATCTTTAACCATAATTAACCCCCAAAAAATTTATGAGTTTAGAAAATACACTGTAAATGGTCCCATGAAACCACTCCCTTATAAATAAAAAAGTTCAGAAAATATTATTATATTTTGGGTCTTATATCCATGAATTTTTTCCCACTAAATTTCCATTTCATATAATTTTTGAAAAAATCATCCGTATTTTGAAAAAAATAGGCCATTAAATTCCAAACACTATGAAATTCTCTACTATACATGTAGTATCAAAGTGTCCCTTATTAGATAGAATGTGATATAATTCAGAATAAAATTGAATTCAACTATTTTCAAATCATATTCTTATCATTTCATCATTATAGATTAATCACATATAATGGTCTTAACAAATTAAAAATAAAGAATTAGATTTAATACATTGAGTTGTTTTATTGAAAAAATTTCGTGGAACACGAGATTTTACCAATATATTCCCCATTTTACAATAATAAGATAGTTATATATTAAAAAAATTATCTTTTCTAATAAAATGTGGTCATTCAGTTGTTTGTGGTCTAGAATCACTGCATCTTCCATTTTACGAATAATACATAGGTAATTTACATTCTAGTACTCATCTTCATTCATTTATATAATATTTATATTGGAAAAATAATCTAAAACCACCCATATTTTTAGAAAGATCTATTTTTTATCCATTTTCATCTAGTGTCAAAGGGATATATGATCAGAAAAACCAATATCTTCAATTACTATCAAATTAGATATAAATTTATTCAAAGAAAAGATATATGTAGGAAATTATTTTACAATGGTTGAGTAACTAATTGAATAAATAACCATGTTTCTTAAAAAAAAGTAAATTAATTTAGGTTTTATTTCAAATATTTTGGAATGTTTCTCCTATGTAATGATTAGAATAATCATAATGTAACTCTAAGAGGTACTCTTAGTTTATTGAGAGAATCATTAGTGGGGTGATAAACCTTATTTTCAAATAATTAAAAAATATTTATTACATTTAATATTAAAATCGTTTCCAATATATATCATATTTCATATATATGGAAAAATATTAATCATAAAATTTTCCCTGTTGATCCTCTTATAAAATACATCATCTCAAAAAAATATCTAAATAGTTCCATGTAATTTGTATAAGGAAATAAAATTATCATTTAAATTTTTATTTTATCTGACTTAGTTAATTTTTTTTTGAATTACAATCCCAAGCACAATTTATATATCTAATATAAAATAGATCATCTAAAAAATTAAGAACAATGTTCTTTTTAATAAATTTGTTTCTTTCTTTATATTTATCATGAAATGATCAAATACATTTCCAAAAAATATAAAATCATCAGATAAAAACCTATTTGAAGTCATCCATGTGGTATGAATATATACATACCATGAAACTCTTAAATATATCAAGGGAATTAAAAAAACATAATTTATTTCTTATGATAAATTTCATAATAGAGAGGTAATATTAGTATTCTTATAATCCTCTGGTTTAATAAGAACCTATATATAACCTAAAAATCTATATAAAAATCAATATAATGTGAAATACTAATATCTATAACATTTTTAAAATTATAATTGGGGATGTGATAATTCATAGTGAAATTAGTAAAATTCCTATAATCTTTAGAAACTCTCTAATTACTCTTAAGTCTTAAAGGTATCAATTATTTTTATTCCTTCATCATTATTGTGAAATATATTTTAATAAGAAAAATATAAATAGTGAGACCCATTTTAATTTTAAAATGTGATAGATGATGTCGTATTCCAAAAACCATAATAATTTATTCTTAAATTTGCTTCATTAGAGTCAATTGAAACCTACTTTATGGTTTTCTAATAGGTCTATAATTATCACCAAGTAAAATGCTGCACACCAATATTTTTAGATTTATTACTATGGGACCTTAGAAAATATAGGCTGTTGGTTTTAAATTTTATTCAAATATTTTAGTAAATATATGTTACTGAGTCATGGATAGGCTATTTTCCATGATTACTTTAAATATTCCTCCTCTTATGAGGTATATCGATTTTAAACTACTATAAAGTGCTTTTAATTTGTGATATGATTGATTTTATTATGATTCCATTAAATTTAGGATCCTAAAATACATATACTATATTTAATGCACACATGTGGAAATTTATTCTGACACATTATTAAATAAGTAATCAAGTACATAAAAAATTTATAATTTTTCTATTTAAAAAAATTTAAAGATTATTTTAATGATTATTAAACATCATCATCTTAAATGGAATTATTATTCATTAAATGATTACCTATAGCTTCAACTTTATTTAGAACACATGTATCTGCAATTGGGTTATTACCATCAATGTGAGAAAAGATAAGGTATGAATGATCCTCTAATGGGATTCATATAGGGTTAATTTTTTGGATATAGATAGAATTGTTTCCTAAAACTTATGGTTTGTGTAACTTTATATAAATTGATAATTGTCTACTATGTGTTCAAAAAAGGATTTAAAGAATAATTATTGGGAGGGATGGTCTTATATCATCTTCCAAATTTAGTATATATAAATTTACGATTAAAATTATCTATGGTATCAAACCATCAAATCAAACAATACACATACTTCTTTTTTCATATTTTACCAACACCCTGGGGATATTCAGTTCACATATTTTAAAAAATTTAAAATAGAGTGAGGAATTTCATTAATGAAAGAACCTATATCAGAAATTTCATTGTAAAATGTTTTTTTTGTCTAATGGTGAAAGGGATATAAAGTTTCCCTATATATTTACATTTAGTGAAAAATAGTGTGTTGATCGATCTATAAAAAATTCTTTCGAAAATAATAATTTCTTTACCTTGAAGTATTATATTCCTTGTTTAATTTTATTTTAGGAAATTGAAATATATGGGAATATTTTTGAGTTCATGAGGAAGGGGTGTGTTTATCTCCACTTTCTAGAATGTTTATAGAATTAAATTTTAGTGTTCTTCCTCTGAAGTCATTCTGGATTGAATAATCAATAATGGGAAATAGGTTTTTAGTTATTTACTATCTATATAAATTTCCAATAGAGTTTATTAACTCTTTTTCTTGGTTTAGACATATCATCCACTAATTTATTTTCAAATCCCTGGGAGTATTATTTAGTAATGATTCTATAATTTTCATCTTTACAATCATAAATTTTATTTTCTGTTGATATAGGTTTTTCTATGGGTAGTGGTTAATGATCATTTCCACATCACGTGTTCATCATAATTTTAATTCATTTGTTAATTTACATTGAGTGGTATGGTAATTTACACATATTTTTTAATAGGATTTACAATACGTTTGATGGGTTGTTCATTAAGTTCATTGACAACATTCTAAAGATCTTCCACATAAGGTCATTACTATTGTTATGGCGGTGGTGGTTCAATAGTTAAATTTTATACGCATGGTATATTTTTTATAATTTAGGTATATGTTAGTGGGATTGTTGGTTATATGGGTACTTTTATTTTTGATGAAAAGGTTGTGGGGTTTGTTGATATTGCCAGATTTGTTACTAGAAAAATGGTTAATTTTCATATTGGTTTTGGGTGGGTGGTATGTATGGATTTTTATGATTAAAATATCAATAATGGACTTGGTCATTTTCTGTAAATCCTTTACTTGGCTACTATTACTACCAATGATAAAATGTTTCTGAGTATTTTTTAGTTCCCTACACATCAAATAACTAGTAAATAAATATTTTATGGGACGGTCACAAACTAAAAAGCTAGTGTAGAAAATGATATTTGATTGTCAGTTTTAATTCAACTATTAAATTAATAATGGTTAGTTACCCATGTTTAGATTCCAATAATAGTGAATTATGAGAAGTTATTACCTAACAAATACCTATTTTTATAGAGGACAATTAAGGAGTGATAAATACTTATTTTGATGTGTAAAACTAGAATATAGCTTCTTAAATAACTCCCATTTCTCTTAGTGTGTCTATTTATAAGCTAGTATGATGGAATACAACTACTTCCAAATATATGAGCTTTTTGATGTTGGGTAGAATCTATAATGAATTATCCTGTATAAATTATCATATTCATGAATATATCAATGTTATATGATTTATACCCCCACCTTGGCCATTCGATTATTTTAAAAGGGGAATAACATCCACATAACTTATTCATCAGCCACATATCAGGATTCCAACATTAAAAAAATTGTGGGAATTATTTTATGAGTCTATTGAGTCCTTCACCTACCAAAACATTATATTTTTGGAGAAATTGAACAACGAAAATAATTAACTAAAAATATTTAATTAACGGATGTAAAATAATTTGATTATTATGATTGATGATTTTTTGTACACCCAAGTATGTCATGGTCTAATTAGGATCTCCTTCCACACTATTGGTATAATAGTGAGAAATTGAAGGCACACTAATGATTGATAAGAAAATATCCATTTATTTTATTTGAATGATTTATTTTTAATTTATATCATGAATATTTATTTCATTTTATAGTTCTAGTTGTAAAATAAGATTTTTAGAGGTTTTATTTATATAATTTAATGTTATTTTAATGGCACCACCTCCATGAAAAAGATGATTTTTTTAAAAAAATTCTGTCATGGAGTATGGAAAAAGAAACTATTTTTCTTGTTTAAATGTAGTATTAGTGGTAACATAGTGTTTTTTCTTGGAGGGGAGTTCTCAATAATAATTTCCAGAATGATAAAAATGGGTGTGTCTGATTTGATTCAATTTTAATAATTGAAGATAACTAATATTAAACTTAATAGATAATGAACAAGATGGGTTTAGTGTTATATGTCCATTATGAATTTAGTATTATTCTTTAAAATAATTTTTCTTATCTCTTTATTAATTTATAAATGAGTGACTACTTATTCAATACATTAAACACATAATTTTGAATTTTATTAGGGAGATAGATCTATTTATAATTAATTATTGGTCATCCTACTTCCTTTATGAGTGTGTGTATATTCCATAAACTACTCATAAACTACTAAGGAAATACTCTAATAAGTTTTTTTTCTAGTTTGATATTCAGATGTACCTGACTCCCCCACAGAAATGTTATAAATTTATAGACATTCACCACAAAATATCGCTTATCACATTAATTAAATGTTTACTCTATAGAGGGAGATTATAAATTAACAGCCTCTGTTGTAAAAAAACATGTAAAGAACCATACTTTTTTTTAAAATATATAATACATCCAATTTAAATAGATATCAATCAATTGAAGATTGTTTTAGTAACTAAATGCAGTACTCAAGCATTATAATGGATTAATTTCCCTTTTTGGATCACTCTAGTTTTAACCCAACATTTTAAGGCTAATATAGAAGAATAAGGAAATATATGTATATAAGTATTTAAATAAAACCAAAAATATAATGAATATAGTAAATAGTAGTAGAACATCTTCCCTAAGAGCAGTCCACATGAGCCATCTCTCCTCTTAAAGCTTCCAATATTTTTCTTGTTTGTCATGGTTTGACATCATATATACATTGTTTTTTGTGAATATGAAATAATTCATTTTCTTTAATGATCCCCTTCATAATTTTGTTCCAGTTTTTAGTTCTCAATAAAATGACTAGTATCATTATTTTATATTCCATATTTTGGTTGAAAATATTATTCATTAGATTTAATTTTTTTAAAAGTATTCTGTTTGGAAAACATCATTTTTCTGGAATATATACTAACATGGGACATAATATTTCATATCTATAGTGTCAATGATTACCTTGAGTCATCCTCAAGTGTGAAAATCCCACAAAGGAAATGTATAATAAAAATCTACGTAGTGTTGCTGAAAACTCTACATGGAAAAATAGAGTTTATTTAGTTTATCATTTTTTCAATCTACTTTACTTTTAAAATAAACAAATATATATAAGAAATATATACTTAATTTCTTTATAATTTCTTTCATTAAGAAACTATATACTGGTAATGAACAACTCTATGTGGTAAGAACAATCTTTGAATATTTCAAAGGCATTGGTAGTGGACAACTATCAAAACCATATATCTTAGAACCTTCAAAATACATTCTATGTACTATAAATTTTTCCACATGCTACTGAAAACAATAAAAACGAATTTTGAAGAAGGTATAGTAAATAATAATATATAAAAATAAAATTGTAAACCATTAATATTAATTACCCTTAAAATTTAAATAAATTTAGAAGGTTAATACCTAGAATGTTATTGCGAGCAATAAATTTTCATTTTTGAATTATAAATTTTATTTTAAATATAAAAATTTAAAAATATTTGAATTTAAATTTGGGAAATTGTAATTAATTTTTTAATTTCTCAAAAAAATTAAGTTTTAATTATTATATTTTTAAAAAATAATCAATTTTATGTGAATTGTAAACAAATACTATTTTTTCAATACTGACACATTTGTAAAATTGATTTACTATATAAATATATTTATTGTTTTGAATTATTTTCCTATAAAATAATATTTTATAAAGTATAATAATTCATTTTGATGTATTATTTTGAATTTATAAACCCATGCTCAACATGTTTGAATATTTATTACGAGTTTAAATAAAAAAATTTATGTGATAGTGTTGTTTAATTAATTATAACATTGGAAAATGATGTTTATTGATTCTATTATAGTTACATAAATACTCTAGGAATTATAATTATTATTTTAAATTCATTATAATAGATATAATTAATAACTCTATCCTAATCATTAATCATTTTTTCTAAAAGTTTCTTATTAAAATGTTTTTTATAAGATACATGAACCACATAAACGATTCTTTTCCATACAAAAAAAATGTTATATAATGAAATGATTATTAGTTTTGAGATGTTAATTTTTTTACTATTAAATATGGAAAATTATATAAAAGGTTATAAAACGTAGAATGTTAGAATAAATGTTAATTACTATGACAATTGTGAAAAAATTAGTTTGAAATTAATATTTTATTAATATTAAGAAATTTAAAGTAAATCAAATAATTCATAATACATTAAATAACAAAAAAATATGTTCTAATAAATAATAATTAAAAAATTATATATGATTTATTTATTAATGAATAATAAATAAGTTTTAGAATCTATAATGATCATAATGTTATATTTTTCATAAAAATTATTTTTACATAGTAACATTGTTAATTTAAATGTTAATTTAACACTATTTATAATTTTAATTGAATTATATAGACATTTATTTTAGTTCTATCAAACCAAAATTGGTTATATGGCTTATTTTTTATGTTTAATAAGAAATAAAATCACATAGTCAAAAATCATTTATACAGATTAAAAATAAATTAGTAGAATAAAAATACATAATGATATGTGACCCATTACATGTTTAACAAATTAATATAGAAAAATGGTTGTGATTTATTGAAGAAAAATACACAAAAAACTCAAAATATTTAAACATTTGATCCATTTACCTTGGAATAGTGTTATGTAATATTGAGAATGATGAGTGTTTCCATATGTTCACATTTTCTCCCCTTATAAATATAACCCAAAACCACAATTAAAATCCCCAACAATTATTAGTATCATGAATGTGATATTATAAAAACTAATCTCACAAGGTATCTATCCAGGAAAAAATAACCACGACCACTCATTTTTATCATGTTCTATTGAATTTCTCAGGAACATCAAAGGGGAAAATCAAGTATCCGATGTAAGTTTTATATACTCTTATTATTATCTTCGGAACCATACTATTAAAAATATCTTATCAAATTAATAAAAAAAAATTCTGTATAATTATTATACTTATAGTTTTTATGTTTTTTTAATGGATCATATTTACTGATTATCATGCACTTAGAAAAATCAATAGAACACCGTTAGTGTGTCAAATGGACTCTCACCTCCACGAATCGATACCGTTTTTTTCCATTATAGATTTTCTTGTTTGGTATTAGTGTCGAAAAATATGAAAAAATAATATATATAATATTATTTTGATCCTAAATTATCAATTTAAAATCTATATTAACCATATATCACACATTGTGAAACCTGAATGCTAATTGTACGTACATGAAAATTACCGCCTCGGTGATGGATTATTTTCATATTTTCATCTATATTTTCATAAATTATATAAAAATGTCCAAATATAGTCAATAAAAAATAAAAAAATATCATTATTATTCTTTTATAATGATATAATGTCAAAATAAAACCTCCAAAAACAAATATTTCAATAGAGCTAAAGTGTGCATGTGTTTGGGCCAATTTAATCACCTACATGAAAAAGTATTCAAAATCAAAATATGTTTAAATATTGTAACAATACAACACATTTTATTTTAATATAATAAGAAAATAATGACTATTTTATTGTCTTGGAAATAAAATATTAATTATTTAACATATTTAAAAATTCAAATTTTTGTTCGCAAAAATTATTGAAATAAACTGTTATATATTTAGTATTCATATAACGTAACCAAAATACCTAGGGAATGAAATAAGAAAATTATAACACATAAAAGTTATATATTATAGGACCTTACATGATATATATAATGAAATTTATTTCATGTGATGAGTAATGAAATCACAATTATTAAATGTGCACAAGAAAGATAATGTTATAAACAGCTGATGGTCATAATAAACTATAACAAATTGATTTAATCATGAAAAATAAATAAATAAATAATGTTAATAGAATATTATTTATAATTAATTTTATGAAATATGATATTAATTCAGATATTTATGTTTTATATAAAAGTATGGTTTCATCTAATATGTAGGGAATCAATTTTAGGGTCTCAACCTCAATTTTTTTCCTTGAGAAAAGTTTATTTTATACACTCTATTTTATTTTGTATGGGGAAAAAATTACAATAATTATATCATGAAAATATTATATTTCATATTTAAGGACCCATTTAATTTTAAATCTCTCATAATTTTTTTTTCCAATGTTCTGAAGTATTTAAGGTATTTTTATTCCAATTTCCCCTTCATTGAGACATTATTTGTATAACACATGTCATTCCATTTATGTTGTGTGTATAATAACTATAATATATATTAAAATGGGAATAAATATATTATTCATGGTAATCTACATTTAGTTTAATGGTCACTATCTTTTAAGAGTTCAGATTTAAATTTCACATATAGTTTAATGATTTGTTTTGAACTACCTTCCTAAACATCGAGACATCTAAAATGTGATAATCCATATGGGGAATTTGTATTCCCATTAATTATAAATAATTTATAATTTTCTAAACCTATGAATATATTTTTAAAATTAAAATTCTCTTTACCTTATTTGCAATTTTATTTTACAAAATATTTTTGGTATTATAGGATTCAAAAAAGAATTTTTATAATGTTTAAAATTTTTTCCATCTTTTGCAAAATATATTTTTTATCATCAACTATTCATTTTATTTTTATTAATATTATATATTTATCATGTATCAATTCCTAGATGTTATTTTCAAGGAAATTGATTCAATGTATTTTCATTCATTTTTTTGAAAAAAATTATATTTTTTGTATTTATATTATTCAAGATTTGTTTAGTAGTGAACTTTTAAAATAATATAATAATAATATCTTTAAATGAATATATAACACCCATGTATCCATAATTATTTATCCTTTTCAAAATTAAATGTTTTTAGTGTATTTTCACTTCATTTATTCATTAATTTATGCCATTTTTATGTTTATATTTTTAACGATTCTATTCAAACTCATAGTTTTAAAAACATTTTCAATTATAATTTTCAAACATTATGAATTGTAAAGGAATTTTTATATCTATCTATTTAAAATAAGTTTTTTAAAATATTTATATTTTTTTCAGAAAACTATTTTGGAATGTATATTTCACATAAATGTTTTAAAAAAAACTTAAAAATAGTTTTTATCTTTTTTTACCCAATTAGGTATATTTTCGATGAATTTATATTTTGATAACCCTTTATATATTATTAGGATATATTTTATTTTAGAAAATAACTACTTCTATATTATATGATTTCTTATGTTTATGTTATGTAATAATTTATAATATTTTAAGAAATCCATTCTTTTTTACATTGGATTTTATGAGGAGATAAATGTTTGAATTTAAAGTGACACAAATATGTATAGATTATAAGAAGGTCTGGAACTATATCTCCCAAAATTGAATTGGAAAAATAATTTTATAATATGAAATAAAAAATTTATAAGAAGATTTTAGAAAGTTACTAAGATCACAAAGGGTGATTGTGATGGAGTTAGGCTCTACCCATAGTGTTTCATGTGAAAGGGTTAGAAGTTTTCCAGGTTAAAAAATGACGAGTGATATGTCATTAAGATGTTTTAAAAATTTCATATATGAACATGTTAACAAGTTAATCCATTCACATTGTAGGAGTATGATTATGTCAATGGATACTGAATATTTCCATGTGAACTATTTTGATAATAATTTGGTTTATGAATGATGATTTTGACGGTGTTACTCTATACTTACTATTTTACATGTGAATTGGTGTGATATTAACTACGTTTACAAAGGGTCAGTGTGTAGGAGTTAATCTCTAATCTAAATATTATATGTGAAAATGTGGATTAGTAGCCAATTCAAAAGGATAAGAAATCATATTTTTATTATTATTCAACATTTTTATGTTTTTATCATGTTAGGACTTATTTTTAAAATATTAGACACATTTATATTATGCTAACACGTTTTATGATTATTTATATTCATTTTTAATTGAGGTTATTTATTTTATGTTTTATTAATGATATTCAAATGATATTATGTTTCTTAATAAATATTGTTGAATATTATCCATGGTCTTTTGAAAATTTATTATGTTATTTATATAATTCTCATATACTCTTTCATGATTATGATCTAATCCTTTATGATATTTCTTGTACCTTATTTATAATCATGATATCACACCATTATTATATTTAAAATCCCAATATTATGATGATGGGTATTTCATGTCATATGTCTAAAAGTTTATATAGGATCCCAATTTTAGGGAAATATAAATAATTTTTGTAAATTATGATTTTTATATAGCAACTATGTATATCATAAAAACTACTTTCCATTGGGTTATTAAAAAGGTTGTGAGATGTATTATATAAATAATAAGATTAATTTATTATTTAATCCTTGTAAATACTAGTTAACTGGAGTTTGTATTAGGTAATGTTTTAGTTATATTGGGGATTAATTTAGTTGTTTATAGAGATTGTTTAGAGAACCTTAGTTAAAACAATATAGTTGAGTATATGTATTGGGAGATATTCTGAATTCATTGTTATATATTGAGTAATTTTTCCAATGAAATACAGGCCCATATAAAAATAATATAGTGTATTTGATTGTGGCCCAAAATCAGATACGAGAAATCACCCCAAACGGTTTTAGTTGAGCATTGATTTGATTATTTCCATGATACATGTAGAGTGGGTTGAAGACAGATAACCTAGATAGAAACCCATTAGGGATATTTTATTTTTTGAAATCCTACTCTTTAAAAACCATTATGACTGATTTATAACATATCATATAACAAAACATAATGTAAAAAATGTAGAACAATGAAATTTATTTGGATAACCGAGTAGGGATAATTGGAATAAATGTATAACATTTCAAATTGAAGGTGTCATTGGAGCATCCATATTAGGATTGCAATTTGATACTCATATTTTATAGGACCTAGAATCACACTCTTGGGTACAATACTAAAAATAATAATTTTACATTCCTCAATTTGATACAGATATGTGTTACCGATTTTTTCCATCTAAAAACCTAAAACCTCAAAAATTTATATTGGAATACATACAAACTCTATGAAATATATGGTTCATAGTTTTATAGAATAAGGAAAAAATATTAAAAAAAATTACCTATGAATTCATGAGAGTGTATTTCCAAATGTACCCAAATTTTTATATTAAATATTACATCTTCATCATCTTCTTTAACATTATTCACATATAGAACATTTAAAGATTAAACTAATTATACATCGTTCTATTTTATATGGAGAATATGAAACATAAGAAGTTTATTCTCAAATGATCACTAACGGTAAAACATAATCAATAGAATTTGAATTTCAGAAATGAGAATAATATAAGATTAATGTCTTAATATCAAAATCAATTTTCATTGTCATAATAGAATAGAATTTATACATATCAGTTACCTAAATCATAAAACATAAATTATGAAATAATGTTTTTTCAAAGGAAATAGTTATAGGAGTCAATATTCATGAGCCATATGGGGTCAATCATTCTTAAAGGAATCATTATAATCCCATAGAAAGTATAAAAAATAAAATTTGGTATCATGGAACATTATCTTCGTATAACCATTAAATAACCCTTATAGAACCAATACAAATTGGAATAACCATACTATCAACATCCAATACAATTACACAATGTAATAGTGTGTTATTTGGGAACAATCATAATTGGTTAATAACCTAACTACACATATTTTTTTATAATTTAATCACATATGCTCATAAATAATTTCATAAACCATAAAATGAATTAATTACATTGAAATTACATTTCCACGTAAAAAGCATTTAAAAACCCATTTTTCCTTTTATAACATTAATAACCCATTGAAAAGACATGATTTCAACGAAAATACCACAATAAAATAATAATTCATTCATAAAAATAATTAGTTTGATTTCATTCTAAAATATCCAAATTGGATCATATATAATATCTTGGTTTGTTCATGTTGATGAGGGAAAGCATTTTCAAATGTTCATTTAAAACATTTTTGAAGGAAAAACATTTTTATTTTATAATTAAATATTAAAAATTAAAAATTTAAAAAGTATAATGAAAATAAACTTCATTGAAAATAACCTAGGAAACATATAAAAGAATATTTTATGAACATATCGGTTAGGACTGCGAAGAATTATGTTTATGTTGAAAACATTATAAATAAATTTTTTTTAAACCTTTTGTAAAGGGTGTCAAATGTGACCCATCAAGGAAATGTTATGAAATTTAACATTACATCCTT
The DNA here is from genome assembly GCA_963277665.1 of Viscum album. Classification (NCBI taxonomy): domain Eukaryota; kingdom Viridiplantae; phylum Streptophyta; class Magnoliopsida; order Santalales; family Viscaceae; genus Viscum; species Viscum album. Next base: position 71,992,171 of record OY728166.1, on the reverse strand, counting down.
TTAAAATAAGTTAATAGACCATGTAAAGTAAATATTGGAAATTATATATATTTTAAATACAATATTTTAAATTTTTTTGATAGAATGGATATATAACTGAATAATTCATAGTCTAACAGAATATTTAAGATCAACATCACCTACAAACGACATTATTGATATTGGATTAATATATAAGGTATGAATTATAAATTTAACATTTAAACAAAATACAAAAACTGATGAGACTATGATTGATTTATTTGTAGATTATATGATTGTGAGAATTCCCTTTGTGGAATAATTAACATAAATAATCTAAAAAAACTATATTGTAATATATAGCCGTTTCAAATTTTGAAAATTATAAATTATATGTTCCATGATAGAATATTGTAAAATGAAACATTAAATAACTTATAAATAATAAGACTCATTATATAAAATGTCAAAGGTAAAAAATATCATTTTCATAAAATAAGATAGATGTATATCATAATTGTGTGTCCAAAAGAAAGATAATTTGAGATGAATTACCAAAAAAAGATAATATCACTTAAGTGAGAATTATTTAATGGAATCATTATATATAATAAATAAAAACCAACAAAAAATCGTTTTAAATATAGTGAATTTTTTTAGCAATTGATACATAATAATAAAATGAAAAAGCCCATTTGGAATAGTTAAAACATAATTTTTGGAATTTGAGTTAAAGAAACCATTACTACTTTGTGACAATCAAACAAAATCCTCTTTGAAAAAATAATTCAAATGTATACATAAAATATCATTATGTATGTAGTATTAATGATATAAAATGAAAAATCCTCAGTATATACAACATAAAAAATTTATTTTCACAGCATTAAAATATTTCAAAATGAAAATAGATTGAGTTGAATTCCATAACAATGAGTTGAACTTGTCACATTTTTTATTTTACATAATGAATAATAAAATTATGTTAAATATATTATTTTCTAGTGATATTTTTTATATTTTTTATTCCTTTTATTATTTTTTCATTTCCATGTTGTATTCATTCATTTAATCTATAAATATCAAATCTAATGGTTCATAAATAATCAACATATATGTCTAAAATGTTTTTGATAGGATGACTTTGGTAAATGAGGTAATTATTAAATCATATCATTAATAATATTTATAAAATAATGATTTATTTTATAAATCAATTTTACTTTTAAATCTAACCATTATATATTGTTATTATAAATGAACTATATACAATCATGGATATAATAGGCCAAACTTACGCATGAGTGAAATTTCAAATTTTCAATGATCATTATAGAAATAAGGTAACAATTATTATACACTAAAATAAATCAAATAAAATCATAAATAACATATTATTTATATAAATATACATATATATACCATCCATGTAATTTTTTATGAAAAAAGAATCACATAACTTGTGGAGGTGATATCCCACATTTATGCACGAACGAAGTTATAATTGATCCATGGAATGAATGATATGAATGTATATGATATATTACCTTTTAAGATTGAAAAATATGTAATGAATATAATATATATAATGATTAAATCCATAATTATAACCATCATTGATGTTTAGTGATGGAAAACAAATTACATCGATCAGCATAGTAGTGGTCCACCGTACACACAAACAATATATTACTCTCAAATTTGATAGAGGATGGAGATAGATGTTGGTTATGAAATTAGAATAATAAAATATTAGTATATAGAAGATGTTTCTATAATTATTTCAAAATGTTTTAAAAATGATTTTATAGATTTTGAATAATATATAAAACCAAAATCTGTAGTTTTATTATGATTCTTCTTTTTTTCAAATAACCTCTTATGTGTTACACAAAAAAATCCTTACTGTGTTGGTTTTATGATAAAGATGTATCTATTATACTATGAGGGATATAAATTAAGTATTTGGGTAGGTTTTTGAAGAATTAAATTATTCTTGAAATGTGAAGAAATAATAGGAAGAGGATCCCTATTACAAGAGTGGGGAGGGAAACTCATCAAATTTCAAAAAATATGAAATTAATATAAAATAATTATGATTAAACAAAATGAAAAAAACAATAATAAAATAAAATAATATTGTTTTGAGTAAATATTATATAATTAAATAACTTGTGAACATCTTTAGAACAAACGTTTCCTTAATAATTTTTTAACCCACCATTAACCCTTTGGATAATTACATTGTTATCAAAATATTTTACATTTAAGAGGAAAATGTAATTAGAATAAAACTAAAAATTAACCAAAAATATACTGTGTTTTACATTTTAAACCATATCCTAATCATTTTTTCTTAGATAATTATTTTCATGATTTGTAAATAATTTAATGAAATATTATTTATTATAAAATATCATTAAAGTCAATTTTAGAACTATTCATTTACATTGAAATTAATAATAACAAGACAATAATTGAGGTAAAGTATAATCAATCAAAAAATTCCCATCAAATTTAATTATTCCAAAACATTATTATATCACACTTATTTATTCAAATTATATAGCTTTTATTAATTTTAATATCATTTATATTATTTTTCTATTAATGAAATAATTAATATATCAACACAGCCTATGATTGAAGTTATTTATTTCGTCACTAAAAAATAAAAATAAATTCTCTTTATAAAAATAAAAAATCTACATTTTAAATGTATATTTAGTCAAAATATACCCTTTGATTATAGTTATTTAAAAAATATTGTTATTAAAAAAAGTGTGTGGAATTTTGAGCTTTATATTCACAAAAATATTATAAAGGTAAAAATCATGTAAAAATGTAATTAATTCCATATATTTTAAATTTATATATTATTGGATGATATTAAATCAAAAAAGAAAATAAAGTATGGGGTTTAAGAAATTTTTATTATTAATAATTTTATTACCTTAATTACCTTATTTACCAATTAAAGTCATAACAAAATAAAAAAGATACTATTCATATCATCTAAAAAATAAAATTAACTGATATTAAAAATATTAAACAACTTATTGAAATTATGGAATCTATTTTTCAAGGACTAAAATATAGAAGTTTTATAATTTAATTTAAAATTAAATTTACAAAACCATATAAAAGAATAATTTTTTAATGCAACTCTATAAAAAAGTTATTATATTAAATTAAATCATAAAATTAGTTCTAATAAACATAATTTTATTAATAACAAAATATGATAACATAATTCAAATTTTTAAAATTTCAAAACAAAATATATCTTTATAAATGTTGGAAACAAAAACATAGCTATCAATGAAAATACATATTACTAATTATTCATTGGAGAATAAATATTTTTTGAAATATTTGAAAACATTTTAGTAATCTAATTTTTACTTGCATATTTTAAATTTGATATATCTTTTATCAATAAAATTTGAAAATATCCACGAAATTAATTATATTTTTCCAACAAAAATAAGTATATTCTATATTTTGGTAAAAAGAAAATTGGGAAGAATAAAATGACTTTTCTAAAAATATAGTGTTAATTTCCAAAAAATTAATCAATACATTTGAATTTTATTGGGTCCATTGTATCTGTATACTTAATGATTAAAAAATATTATTCATTCCCACAAATTCAATGAATATGTTTAATGGATATTTATAAAATAATATTTCATGGTTCTTTTATGATCAATGTTGAATTTATTTTTAGTTATATAACAAAATATTTATTTTAAAATAATGGGATATTAAATTATTCTGTTATTTAATAATTTATATTAATTGGAACTAGGTGTTGATAATTAGTGTATTAATAATAGAATATACCATTATTCATATCCCACATAATTCTAAGGATTAATAAAACTTCTTCTTATGAAGAGGTAAATGGAAGTACAAAGGTGATCTATAGTAACACATAATTTTTTTTTGAAAATAATAGAATATAATTGGGGATTAATTATGTAGACATAAAAACAATAATGTCTAAATAACTATGTATAGTGATATAGAGGATTGGTCATAAGAAACTAAATGATCATGATAAATTTAATGACCACAAAACCATAAACAAAAGAGATGTGACAAAGAAAATATAATTATCAGAAAATAGTTGATTGCATAAAATTTTTATTTCAAGAAAATTGTAATATTGTTTATGAATCTATTTACTCTGTATACTACCAAAATAATTAAATATACTAACTTTAAATGATTAATTTTTTCCTTTAAAGAATTTCTACTATGATTGCATCCTTTTCTCCAAAATATGGGTATTTAATATGAAATTTCCGAGACATAAATCTAGAAAAAAACATCTAATGGATCACATAATCCATGAATGGATAAAAATATATTTCACATATCTTTATACATTTACCAAAACAAAAATTGTTATAAAAATGTAAGATAATTACCTATATGAATAAACCTTATTACAGATAAATGAAACCTCAATCAATAAAATTAAATACCAATACCCAATTATTAGAATGATCTGATCACATACTTTTCCATGATAAATAGAAAATAAATCATTAAATAACATCAATCAGTATTAATGTCTTATAACGCACTCATATATTCCTTAATCACAAAATCTCTATGATATGATAATTATTTTCACAAATATCTAAAATTATAGAAAATCCACATTTTATCATATTTATTTTAGAAATGAAAATAAACATTGCATATATAAATTACATCCCATTATATCACAAAATGTTTCCCATAAATTACAGTGATGTTCTTCTCAAATCACATTAATCAGTTAATCCCTAACCCACTCTTTAATCACATTATAATCTATACAATACAACAAATGTTCCCAAATTGTAATACCCCATAATAAACTAAATATAAAAAGTTCATATAAGCCTAAATATTACAAATAAGACTTAAACATATTCCCAAAATGATAAAACATTCTTCAAAAATTAATACTTAATGTAATTCTTATGGTTTAAATGTACATCAAATAATTAAAATGTATCCCAAAATATCATTTATCCCATCAAAATTCCATCACGTAAAGCGTGAAAAGGGTTGTCTTGAAAACATAACATATTATCAAAATATAACTAATAACACCCTCATAGTATCCAAAACTATTAAGATAACCTCATAGGAAATCATCCAAATATCCAATGTTATCTAAAATCTTGTTTGACAGTAACCATAAAGGCATAGGATGCCCACTCCCAGATCTCATGCTAAAACCACAAAGATTACATATTAAGCATTGATACCAATTGATGTGACACGATTTCTTCCATTGAAAAAGTTACAACATTAAAAGGAATTTTTGGACTACATTTATACTCGTGGTCATTTTTGGTTTAGAATTTTATTGAATTAGAAAAAAAATAAATTTGAATTAAAAAACATTATCTTTATTTCTATAACATGTATTTAAAATCCCATATAATATATTATGAATTTTATATAAAATAATTAAAATTTGGAAACTTTATTGGCAATACTAATTTAAAATCATTATACATAACCAAGGGAATTCGAAACAAAAGAAGGGATAGCTAAAATAATCAATAAAATTATAATATAATAATTAACAACTGAATGTTATAAATGAAATTATGATAAGAATACTATTATTATGAAGAAATAGAAGATAATTATCATAACATAAGATAATTTAAACACATAAATTACCAATATCAAAATGAATAAACAATGAAATAAATTCTTATCTATTGAACTAATAATCGGATTTCATAATCATAAACCATGTGGTGTAAATATTGATTAAAGGAATTGTTATAAAAAAATATTGAGAATAAAGAAAATATTTTGTTATCTTGGAACGTTAACATATAAAACCATTAAATAACACAAACATAACCCCTAAAAATTAGAATAACATTAAGATTGACTGGCAATATAATAAAGTAATGAATAGAAGCATTATCTTGGTGCATCTATCCATGGTTTATAATTAGGCCACACATCCTTGGTATATAATAGAACCACCCATAATTATAACAATTATATGAGAACTACAACATGAACAATGTATATAATGATTTCAGTTCATCATAAAACTCACAGGAACAACCATTATTCCTCTCATAACATTATTTACCCATTGAGAGGAAATGAGTACCATGAAAATCACTTTGAAATAGTCATAATTTATCATGAAAAATAATGAGTATATAATCATTACATAATATCTATAGGGATGAATAATTTACATCAAGTGTTGTTGATTTTCATGAACGTAAATCCTATAACTAAAAAAATTAAAAAATAAGGAGGGAAAAATTTTAATATTAAAAATTACATTAAAAAACGTTAAAAATTTAAAAAATAGAAAAAAATGATATAAAAATAAACAATGAATCTTAAAAATAACTAATTAAGTAAAATAATGGCCATGAAATCAAGAATATATGTTATTGATTTAAATGATAAAAATTAATATCCATTTAAATCATTGTTTTTACGATAGTCAAAACTGACCCATATGGAAAACATTAGGAAATTTCCTTTTAATACAATTTAAAATAAGGGAATATATCTAGTACAATGGCTTTAATAAATAATTTATATTTATAAAATAAAATTTTCTAAATATTATAAAAAACATGGATATGGAATAGAATGATTATCGATGTATGCGATGATATAATATCGATATAATGTACAAAATAATTTCTTGGTGTTTCATTACTTGATTAGGGAGGAAATAAAAAAAACGTTAAACCAAATTCATAAAATGAGGAGAATAAAATGAATGTTGATTAATAAAATAAAATAATTCTATTCATACCTAAGAAAAATAAAATATAAACAATCCTTAAAAATAAAATAGATTATAACATAAATCTCATGCCACCATGGTAACCATTGGATCATAAGACCCATAAACAATAATATCAAGTGATACATTAAATATAATTTAAATAATAATATTCTAGATATAAAATTTAAATGGGATGCATATGTACAAAATAAAATAATATAGGGGTAAATAACAAAGTTATGATCCAAAAAAGGGAATTTTTGATAAATATCACATACAAAGATCATATAATTTAATTAAGAATAAATCAAAAGAAACAATATGGGTATAAGATATATATTCCTAAAAATCAATTTGAAATACAAAAATATAAAAATTTAAAGAACAATTCACATGTAACGATGGCATCAAAAATTCAAAAAAAAGGAGTTATAACCAAATGTAATGAAATTTAGTTAGGAAAACCATTACCATATAGTATCTTTCAAGTAAAATTCCCAAGGATAAAATTAATAAAAATAAAACTTAATATAATTTTATGTATGAATGATTCATGATAAAACCTATAAATTGGAAGTATATAACCATGTAAATGAAATTATCTATATAAAATTACAATATGACTCAATGAATAAAAATTTACATGAAATTACTTACCTAAATTTTGATTTGACACATACACTATTTATCTTGTTGAATAATAAACTCATATAAATTATTTACCTTCTTAAAAATTTATATATTTTATTATTTTAATTTTTTTTTTCATTACCATGTTATATTTAATTAATTAATATATTAAGATCACATCAGTTGGTTCAACTACATTGGGCTTATATGCCATAATTGAATTTAATGGGTTAACTATTGTCAACTAAATCACTATTCCATAATATATAGAAAAATATTCATAAAATAATAATCATTATTATAAACAAATTATAATATTAAATCATGCTAAGAAATATGGTTATAAAAAATGATATGTGGTAAAATCATGGGGGATATAGATCATACATATGCATGAGTAATGATTCCATCAATTATCAATTGTTATGGAAATAATATAGGATTATTTTCCCAATAAAAATTTAACATTATTTTATAAAAAAGATAATAATTTTTTAAATATACTTATATATTACATTTATGTTATGTTTTGAGGAAAAACGAATTCCATTGCATCGTGGTGGTTGTATACTAGACATAAGCATCAATGAAATTATCTTCCTTAAATGTATATATATAGTTATAAAATTAAATGATAAATTAACTTTTTTAAAATATAATTATTTAATATATATCATAAATATATATTAAATCCATCATTTTATCTAGGGATTATTGGGGGTGACAGTAAATCCATGACATCAGTCTTTGAGGAATTAGTCCACAATACACAATAATGATGGCTTCCAATCCAATTTTATAGAGATTAGAGATGTATATGTGTTATTAAATTAAAATAATAACCTATAAGTATATTAAATATATTGGTGATATTATTTCATTAATTTTTAACATTATATTAATGAGGTGGATGATTATATAAAATAAATAAATCTTGGATCAGAATGTAACTTTTTCGTAAACCAGAACATAAGATTTCCAAAATATTCTCTGTTAAGATGGATTTATGAGGAACACATTTCAATAAGATGTTGTTATGGATTTAAGTAATTTACTTTTTTAGTGATTCAGTAGGAATTATTTCTTCAAGTGTGAATCAATGAGAAGAATAGAGTCCACGTTATAATAGTAGGAAGCAAAACTCTTGAAATTTGAAGAAATATTAAATTAATATTAATTAATTTTTATATATAAGATGATAAAATTAATACTAATTGAGGTTAAGATTATTATTAGTTCAAATAATTACACACAAAAAACATTTGACATGTTTAGACCACATTTTTATCCTTATTATTTTGTTTTAACCCTCCTCTATCCCTTTTAACAACTATGGTGATATCAATGTTTTTTACTCTCCAGTGGATAATACAGTCACTATAAAAGGATAACAGGCCCATAAATTGAACAAAAAATATATTTTACATCATATATTAATAATTTGGATAAATAGGAGATTTTCTAAAAAAATTTAAATCGCATAATAAAATATTATATATTATAAAGCATAATTAATTTCAATTTTATAATTATTAATTTACATTGAATTTAATAAAATAAAAATTTAATTATAATATAATTAATTAACACTAATATAATATGTTATATTTATCCTTATATTAAAAACATTATTAGCATTAAATGAAAGAGTGTTACATTATGGATTTATATGAACTTACTTATTTTCCTCTTAAAAATCACAAATAAATGAGAAAAGTAATATATGAGACACAATGGTTTTTTATGGATAAGGTATAATAATCCAATTTAATAAATTTAAGTTTTATTTCTATTTTTTCTCTTTATTGTTATTTTGTCTTTAATAACTAGATTTACCCTATACCATGGTAATATAAACCAATTTTACTATTCATAATGTCTAAAAATAAAAGTGGATGAATTAAAATTATTGAAAAATTGATTCAACATATTTAATAAATTTATTATGGTTCATATCATAGAAGTTCCAAAATATAATTTAAAATTAAAACGTGAAAATATGATGAAAATATATTTTAAAAAAATTCATTTCTTTCAGAAAATTGTATTTATACAAAATTAAATCATAATCATGATTCCCATGAACATAATTTTATTATTTAAAATATAATAGAACAAATTATATATTTACACCTTATTAAAATAATACAATTTTCAAAGAAAATTTGTACTTATCACTATTCAGTTCAATATACATATTTTTAGAAAAATACAAAAAAATAACTCAAAGATAACTTTTCTGTTATTATTTTAAAAATTAAATCAATTTTATCAAATAAAACAACTAAATGTTGTATAATATAATTATAATATTTTTTTACAAATAGAAATATTAATAAAATGTTGAATAAAAATTAGTTTTTTAAGAATAAAATGGCTTTACTAAAGAGTTTGTACTTATTTTATAAAAATAATCATTAAATTTTATTTTATTTAGGATATTTATATACATCTCAGAATTTTGGTAATCCTATTCAGTTCTTCCAATTCATTGGTTGGGTTAAAACATCAATTTTAAATAACTATATTTTGGGGTTCACTTAAGATCAATGTTGTGTATCTTATCTATTATTGAAAAATATATATTTTTTAAAATCACGGTATATTAAAAATATACTATAATTCTTAATAATAATATAATAAATGTTTTGATTTATATCTTTTTTGAATAAAGATCACAAAAATGAGACTATGAAATGTATGTCCAAAAGAACACCTAAAAATCATATATATGATAAGTAGTTTCCTTAACTTACCAAGTTTTAGGGGTTGGATATATTAGTAGTATATATAAATTGAGTTTTTATGGGACCTATTAACATCTTTAGTAAATGATAATTGAATTTTTATATACCCAATTTATTAGGGGGGGTGATGTAATGACCTTAGATTTTGGATTCCATGAATAAATCCACAAAAATATATTAATCAGATGTTATTAATAAAGATATTATAAATAATAATATGGTAAACCATTAATATATATTACATTTATATAGTAAAAAATCAATTTGTCTTAATATTGGAAGGGCTATTTAATAAAATTTCTTTATGTTATACACTTTATTTTAAAAGATGAATTTTAATTTTGTTTATTTTAAATTGATAAATTTAAAATATAATTTTTATTATTTAAAACAAAAAATTCACAATATTAATGTTTTATATTTTTTAAAAATAATCATATTGGGTGACTAATAAAAAATACCAATTTTATTAATGCCCACACATTTATGAAATAGTTTTACTATCCGAATACATTGAATGTTTTAAAAAATATTGAAATAAAATTATATATTATAATTTATAATTTATATTTTTAAATTAAAATATTTTATTTATAAAACCTTTCGAAAAAATTTGAAAAAATTTGTAGCGTTTGGATGAAAATAATTTCGGACTGTATTGTTTAATTAATTATAACATGATGATATTATGTTTCGGGTTTATTTTCAATTAAATAAATTATATTTTATTAAAAATAAAAATTTTAAATTCATTAAAAATAATAGATTTTATAAATATAGACTAATCATAAATCTTTTTCCTTAAAAATAAACATTTTTTAAAACTATGCTTCAACGTGAAACATTTTCTATGGTTATGATTAACTTACCAACACCTGGAAATTTAATATAATATAGTAATTATAATATTTGAGATAATAATTTTGAAAATATTTATTATTTTAAATTTTATATAATTTTATAAAATTTAAATAGCTAGGGTTAATGTTAACAACCATGATATCGGTGAATCAATTAATTTAAATTTAATGATTTCATAAGAATAATGAATATCAATCAAATTATATAAATTGAAATAAAATAAATAATGAATATTAAATTATTTATAAACACATCAATAAATATATTAACAATCATTTAAATTTTATTGAATAATTAAGAACATTAACAATCAAAAGTTGTCAAAAGTCCGTTTTTTCTAATAAAATACTTTCTCTATACATAATCAATTTAAATTTAAAATATAACTATAAAATGTATAAAATTTTAAGATTTTTATATTAATGTTAATTTGCAGTCCACTGAACCCCAATTATTTTTATGAGTTATGTTATAGGTTTAACAAGTCATAAAATCCATTAGTTACAAACTGATTTCCATGTGTAAAAGTAATACAAGAGAATTAAATTTCATAGGAGAAAAACCCATATAACATGTTTAAAAAATGTTTCAAAACATTTTTTACATCTACATAAATGAAAGAACACTCATTCACTTTTCAATTGTTTCATGTAATTATTAAAAATTAATGAGTGTAAACAAAAGTCCCCTTTTTCTCCCCTTACAAAAGGATAACACTAACTCCCTTCAAAGATAAAGATATATATTTAATTAAAACTATTTAATTTTAAATATTACTATACATAGATCCTTATCTTAAAAACACAGGCTCTTGGACTCTCATAGTTTGATCAACCCCTATAGTTTTAAGAGAACATTCAAAGGGAAAATCATGTCATCGATGTAACTATTATCTCATATAGAACCTTATACTCTTAATCTAATTCTTCTCAATATATTATATCAATTTTAATATACAGAATTAAATATAATTAGTGTACAAAAATGTTGTTATATTATTTTTACAATGATAAGGTACTAATTTTTCCCTTATAAAAACAAAACAATAATGTCTGTACATTTCATAGAGTATCGCCTCCATAAAACAACATCATTTTTTCATTACAATTATTCATGTTTAGTATCAATGAGTTTAATAAAGAATAAATATTTAATACATTATATAATTATGATCCATAAATTTATATTTTATATCCTCTTTCACATCCAATCACACAACGACAAATATAAACTCCAGTCAAATGTATGTGCGGATTACCTCCTCCTCGGTGAATAATTTTCCACATTCAAATAAATTTTAATAAAAAAATAAAAAAATAATTGAATATAGTTATATGTAATTTAAAAAAACTTTATTATTCTATTATAATTCATTTATTTCAATAGAAACACCTCATTAACCAAACCCACTAATTCAGTTAAAGCTTGTTAGTTTTTTTGTCGATTTAATCACATACATGATAATTGCATTATAATCTGGGTTTGAGGGCTAAGATAAAATTGAATATAATTTTATTAAAATACATAAAAAAATTTATTATTTGGTTATTGAAATATTTTATTAAATATTTATCTTATAAGGAAATTAATTAGTCTGGTGATATTATTAAAATAAAAATTTATAAATTCATTTATCACATTGGAGAGCCAATAAACCATTTGGAATAAAATAAAAAAATTGTAAATATATATAATTTATATATTAAATAAAATTATATGATATATAAATAATGAACATGACATGAAATTATGGAAAAATATTTCAAAATAATTAAACATGTTCAAAACAATTATAGTTATAGACAACCAGTGGTCATAATATACTATAACTAATTAATTTACTCATGGATAATAATTATAATAAAAATTAAAATGGGTGATATTTAGTATTAATGTTTTTAAGTTGAATATTAATATATATATGTGTGTGTGTGAGTTTAACTGAATGGTATAGTTTTTAGAACATTGTTTTACTCTTGGATATACTTTTTTTCTATACACCATTTGTTGCATTTAATGGGTTAATCACCATACACTATAACATTTATGTCATGAATCCGTTATATTTTTTAACCTTAAATTTTGCATTTCATGTTAATATTATCAATGGATTTTTGTTCCCATGTTCTAAAATTGTATGGGAGTTTTTTCCTAATGTTATCTTTATTAAGGAATTGCTTATATTTTGCACTCATTTTCAGTTAAGTAGTATGTTTACTACCTATATAATATTTTATTTCTTGAATTAATTATTCATTCTTGGTATTCTATTTTCAATTTCCCAGTAATTCCCCTTTATTATCTTTTATTTAAATTATACACAATCCATAAGGACGTATTGTCCAAAATGATTCAATAAAATAGAACATCATATATGATAATCTATCATAGGAATGTGTATGTATATTCATTATAATGCTAATTTCATTTAATTATCCTGTAGATATCATTTTTAAAATGAAAATTCATTACAAATTGAAAATTTTAAAATATTCTACACAATATGGCTTTTTAAAAAAGATCTCTAAAACTTTTACAAAGGGTTTCCCTTTTTTTCAAAATAATTGTTTATCTTATACTCTACATCATCTTTTTATTAATGTTATTTAATTTCAATGATTCTATTATAAATAATGTTTTTAAATGTAAAATTTTTCATAGTTCATCCACTACATTTATTGAAAAATTAATATATATTCCATCTTCCCATTTTTAAATATTCTTTTTAAAAGTAAAATTTTAATGTATTGATGCTTAGTGTATTATATTCATTAGTCCTGTTTTAATTTTAAAAAAATAGTGATTATTTTTCAAATTAATGGTTTTCATAGTATTTTCGCTTCTTTTGTTTAATGTATTATGTATTTTTTTATGTTTATATTGTTTAAGAATGTTTTAAAAATATTTTCAAATAGGGTTTTTGAAAACATTATGTGTTTTCAAGGAATTATTATTAGTGAATCTTTATAATATGGTTTTCAGAATTGTTCACATTTTTTTTCACATTTTCTAATTGTAATTTTGAAAAAAATCTTTTAAAATTTATTTTTAGAAAACTATTGTATATTTACATATATTTATCCCTTAGGGATTGTATTTAATGGAGTGATGTTTTAGTCCCCATTTATAAGTTATTATCATATGATATATTTTGGAAAATTAATTCCTTGATATTATACAATTTCTTATGTCTATTTTATGAGATTTATTGAAATGTTTTATAAACCACATCCTTTTTAATGGGGTTTTGTGGGTTGATGAATGATTAATTTTCAAGTTTCACACAGATTTGTGAATTATGAGAAGTGTGAGACCAATATCTCCATATAATAAACATAGTAATGACTTTTATTTCATGATATATAAATATTATTTGAACAAGTAATAATGATACTATGTTAATAATGGGTAAGGGTGATACAATTATGCTCTACTCAAAAGCTTATAATGGATAATGTTAAAACGTATCTAGGAATACAATGTGTGAGTGTGATGTAGATAATATCTACTCACAATTTTACATGTGAACAGGTTATAATGTCACAAGTGTCACAATGGATGAGTGTGATGGTGTTATTCTCTACTCTCAATTTTACTTTTGAAAAGGTTAAAAACCACTAGTATTAGAAATGATAATTGCGATTTAATTACGATCTACTCACAATTTTACCTGAGAAGAGTTTATAAAGTCTCATGGTTCACCAAGGGTGATTGTAAAGTGGTCAATATCTACTCACAATTTTATATGTGAGTAGGTAGGAATGATTCTAAGTTCATAATGATATAAAATACCTTGTTTAGAATTGTACTATTTTTATTATCATATTATTCAAAATATTCATGATGGAACATTTCTTTGAAAGAATATCAAATTTTTATATAATTATCTCAATATTTATAATTATTTATATTTATTTTGATGATAGGTCATTTATTTTATGTTTCTTTAATAATATTCTTATGATGTTATATTTCTCCATCATGTTTTATGACTATTATATATGGTATTTATATATTTTATTATATTGGTAGTAACATTATTATACAATCAATCTTTTTTATGATATAATCCAATATGCTAAGGATTTTTCCTTACTATGAATTTATTATCACTTAATTAAATGATTTACAATTTCTTGTCTATAAATACAACTTTATGAGCTGATATGTCTTAAAAGGGTATAGAGGAGACTAACTATTGAGAAATTTTCCAAGGCATAGTAAATTTATATGTTTGTGTATGAAATATCAAACACACTATATCTTTTGTTCACTGTTTTTTATATGTATTTTTTAAACTATTATATTTATATATTATTTAATTTTTGTTATGCATGGGTTACATTAGTTGGTATAAGATTATGGTTTTTTATTTTGAAGATTATTTTTTATTTATAGATATTAGTTCAAATAATCATATTTAATACCATAGAGTTGTCTCATTGAATAGAACAATATTTTTAAAAGTTCAACAGGTCTTATGTAAGTGGTTTTGCAGTAAATATGTCCATGTCTATGTTCAAGAATGTAAATTTTCTAGTGGCACAAATGATGTATGTTTAATAAAATAGAAAATGGTTTGTTCAATATTGACTATATCGTCACACTGGTGGATGGTGATTTAGATAAAGACATCAATCATAGTATCACACTTCCTAAGGATATTATTTAGTTGATTTCAAAATTAATAACAACCATGAAGAAGGATTTATTTTTATTATATAACATATTAAAAAGTTACCTTTGTATAACAAGGATATTTTTATGATTAACCAAGTATGACTAGGTTGAAATGATTGTATCCTTCATTGAACTAAACATATAAATAGAAATGACATAATACTAATGAGATTTCATATTTATATACATAAATTATTTAGGTTACTTTCATAACCTTTTTGGTTTTAGAATTTTTTTGAATCACGGTTAATAAAATGACGCTATGAAATTTATACACCTAAGAACTACTAAGAAGAATATTTGGGATAAGTAGATTCATACTCCTACCATAGATAAGGAGTTGTATATCCAACAATAAAATTTATGATCTGATTAACCTGGATCTATTTTCTTATTCCACTAGAAAACTATGTTTTAAAATTTGGGAAGAAATATATATAAAGGGGAGGAGGAAAATTTAATGTCCCAATATTTTGGATCATTTAAAATATAATTTATGTTATATACCATCTATCACACATTACGACCAACATATAAAAGC
This sequence comes from Viscum album, assembly GCA_963277665.1. Classification (NCBI taxonomy): domain Eukaryota; kingdom Viridiplantae; phylum Streptophyta; class Magnoliopsida; order Santalales; family Viscaceae; genus Viscum; species Viscum album. Next base: position 71,975,964 of record OY728166.1, on the reverse strand, counting down.
TAAAAATATTAGCAATATATTATTAATAAATCTATAATAAACCTAATATGGTACCAAATTAATATTTTTTACTTTTATCTGGTAAATAATTAATATGAATAAATGATGAAAAAGTTTATTATAATAAAATCCATTTTAATTATATTGTAAATTTTGTTATAAAAATATTAATTTATATATTTTAGAATATAAATTTTATAAATTAAAATTAAAATTAAATTAATTATAAAAATAACATTGGATGAATTTTTGACATTTTTATATATTAATCGATTATTAGGCGAGTATTAAAAAATTACAGATTTTATAAATGCTATCATGTTTCTGAAATTGTTTTATTAAATGAATAAATTTAATGTTTTGAAAAATGTTAATATTATTTTTTACTAAAAAGTATATTAAATATTTAGGAAATACAATGTTTATTTCACAAACCCAAGCTCAACATTTTTATAATTTATGTGGTGTTTTAAGGTAAACTCTTCTTCAACATATTTGTTTAATTAATAATAATATGATGAAATTATGTCTTATATTTATTGTATGGATATAATAATAATATATTAATGATAATAATTATATTAAATTCAATATAATCATTTTAATTAAAAACATTATTGTAAGAATAAATCATTTTTCTTTAAATTAAATTTAAAAAACAAGATTTTATGTTTTATGTGTACCGATGTAATGTTTATTTATCCTAAAAATCAAAAATTAATTTTATTAAATTTTTTGTATGATTTTGATATTAATTTTAATATTATTAAACATTAAAATATAATATTTGGATATTAAATTTTATGATGTAGGATTATCCTTAACCACCATGATAACATTGAAAGATTATCAGAAAATTTATTATTTTATTAATATCAATGAATTTATACGAGATTAGTTAAATTGAAATATTTTAAATAATGAATATAATTTGATGTATAAAAATATATTTAAATATATTAACACTCTTTTTAATTTTAATCCGTACAATATAATATTATGAATAAATAATGGTCATAATATCATTTATCTAATAAAACACTTTTTCTATAAATTCAACATTTTAATTTAAATATAAATTTCATAATATATTGAATATTAATTGTATTAAATATATTCTATATTTAGTTCCATAACAACCAAATTTATCTATATTTTTTATGATATATTCAAAATAAAACATAAAATTTCATTGTAAAAATCTAGTTACGTAGTTTAAATTAAAAGAGTTATATTTAAATTATTAAAGGTGAAATCACTATAACTTGTTTGAAAAATGTGGAGACACACATTATTGTTCATTTTTATACTAAATGAAAATTCAAACTCAATAAATTAGAATATTTTGTGACATTGACAATGAAATAGTGTCTTGAAATTATTGAAACATGATGATTGTTCCCAAAATTTCTTCTTTCCTCCCCTTATAAAATCAAACAACTACCGCCCGTAAATTATAATCCTGTTTTAAAATTCATCAATTAAACTATTAACATTTAATATAAATAAATCCATCTCTAAAAATTTTTATCCCCTTTCCAATAATTGTTTTCCTAATGACTTAAATTTCATGCAGATTTCCAATGGAAAAATCGAGTCTCTTACATTAGTGTAATCCTATCTTAAGAAATCAATATTATTATTAAAATTATGAATATAATATCAAGATAATAATATGATGAAATTAATATATATACTATACTTATTTTATGTTATAATAGTTGTATAAGAATTATTTAGTGATTTTAATCAACTAATAAAAATAAAAGAATTTTGTTAGCAACTTGCACAGACTACTACCTCTACGAAGAAAAGAAATTTTCATTCTTATAACTTTTATTGTCTTATATTTATGCTATTAATTATCAACTAATATGATATATATTATTTAATTATGATCCTAAAATATAAATTTAATAATAACCTCCATCTCCTCTCATGCTTTGTGAAACATTAATACTAATAGTTTGTATGTGCAGATTACAACCACTAAGTTGAATTGTTTTGTTTTTTATCTAAATATAATACATTAAAAAATATATTCAAATATTTACCACTATAATAATAAAATAATAAAATATATTATTATTATTCTTCAATTATGATATTATTTCAAACAAACCACCTCTTTAACCAAAATCACCATTTAAATTAAGGAATGTTCTTGTTTTTTGTGGATTAATTAACCTTCATGTGACATGCTTCAAAAGCTGATTACGGATTACTATGTGAACATGAAAAATATTTTTATTATAACATAATATGATTATAATGTTTTATATGGATTTATACATATTATATTAAGTATTTATCTTATTATTAAATTAACATCATCATTCTATAAAATTATAAAAATAAGTAATTATCAATTTCGTTTTAATATAAGATCTGAAAAAATATATTGAATGAAATAAAATAAATAAATATAACTTATATATTATATAAATTCATATGATATATAAATATAGAAATTTTTATCAAATGATCGATAGTGATATCAAACATACTGAACATGCCAAAACTAGTTAACATTATAAACACATGATAATCATAAAATGCTATAATTAATTAATTTCATAATGAAAAATAAATTTAAAAAGGTTTATTAATGAGTAATATTTATGATAATAATTTTAAAATAAGATATTATGTAATCTATGTGTGCTTTTTAGAACTATTAGTATCATTAACTAAGCAAGGAAACAGGGTAAGAGTTTCTATCACAATTTTTTTTATTGCAACATGTTTATATTATACACAATTTTTAACTACATATGGGGTAATTATGAATCAATTATAACATTTATATCATTATTATATAGTATTTTATAATAAAAAATTTCCCATTTAATTCTAACCTTGTAATGGGAGTTTGGTTCTAATGTTCCAATGTTTCTAATAGTTTTTCCTAACAATTACCTCAACATAAAGACATTGCTGATATTAAACAGCAATTTTCATTTATGTTATGTGTAAAAAACCTATAATATATCCTATATCAAGAATTAATTATTCTATAATGGTATTCTCAGTTAAATTTCATAGTCATTTTACATTAATATTTTTGATTTAATTTTTTCACAAACCAAAATTAGTTATCTTCAACTTTCATCAAACTAAATGTGACCGATCAAATATATAATCCATATGGGGAATTTTTATTCTAATTTATTATAAAAGGTTTTTAATTTTCTTATAATATAGATTTCATTGTTAAAGGTTAATTCCACTCTATCATATTTCAATTTTGAACTTTTAAAATATTCTATGGAAAGTGGGTTATCTGAATGATTTTTCTAAAACCATCAAAAGTTCATTAATTATTTTTTCAAAATGATCAAAAAGTTTTAGAATACATTTCGAAATTAATTTTTTATTATAAACTAAAAATTTTCCTTCTCATTCCCTTTTTATTTCTCATTTTTTAATTTCTAATGTTTTTTTTCAATTAAAATATTTCAATAGACATGCCCTTTATATTTTAAATCCATTGATTATATTTCTAATTTTTATTATTAATGATTATTTTTAAAATTTAATGATTTCAATGATTTTAAACATACTTTATTTAAATTAAAATTATTATTTATCATTTTTTTTATTAATGGTAATTTTTAAACATATATGTTTTCACTATATTTTCAATTGTTTTATATAAAACCTTATGAATTTTTCAAGTGTATAGTATTAAATATTTTTTTAAAAGGGAATGTTTTCATAATATTATTACTAATCATTTTTATAAAATTTATTCCATTAAATGATTTTTTAATATAAAATATTTATAATATGGTATTCAAATTTCTTCACTTTCAAATTAATAAAAATGTTTTCCAAGGTAATTTGTGCATCAAATATTTAAAAAAGCATTTGAAATAACATTTTTTTACTTATATTTTCTAAAAATGGTTTATTTTTATGAAAATATCTATTTATAATCCTTTTTATGAAAATATCTACTAAATTTGGCCTCATTATCCTAATTTCCTAGCAACATCTCATAAATATGGCATACAACACCAATTTCAATATAAAGATGTAAATGTATCCATGTTAATATTATAATGAAATAAATTATCATAAAATAAATAAACTAATAAAAGATACTACTCCATAATTCAATGTTAAAATATTTAAAAAAGGAATCATGCATTTCATGTTCTATATCATTCACTTATAATGTCTATCATATTGAGAATGAAAAGTATTACTAAAGCTTAATTCAATACCCACTGACTTCTGATGTATACTAAAAAAATAATAAGTTAACCTAGGATACCGTTAGCTATAATAGAGGTAGGAAATCCACAAATCCTAAATATCTACCTATGATATAGTAGAGAAATCTGATTTAAAGATATAGTTTGAAGATTTGTAATGAAATGTTCAATTTTATTAGAAAATAAATAATAAATGAAAATTTTAATATTAACTATAGATATCATTGGTAATCCCACCACTTAATCCATGGATATATTTTTCCATTTAAACTTGGGCACAGATAATGACATAATCAACCCCTTCAGTAACTGTCATCCTACATTATCAAATTGGAATGTAAAATATTTAATTGAAAATTATATAATATATCATTTAATTTCATCCCACAAGTAATAATTTTAATGTTCATTGCACATCATAGTGATGTCGGGGTGGATGGAAATAGGGAACTGTGAGTCTCACTCAACATTTATATTCTCTACTCAGAGTCATAAGTCACATATAATTATTTTCCAAACCAAATAACACCTTATTAATTAATATTAGACTATAGATACGTACCCTTATTAAAATATTCTACCATTTTTGGTAAAATATTTTCCTCCTTCTGAGCATACTTATTTATCTCTTAAAGTGACGATTAAACTAAGACCTAAAAAACAATATAAGTTCTTATATAAAAAATATCAATGCCAAAATTCTTCTAATTATTAACGAAAGGGCCAGGTTCTATAAAAATCATGGTAAATGTAACATTATTTTTTAGACTCAAATCATACTATACATGTTAAAACCATGATTATAAGAATGATTATCATATTAAGGTATTATCTTTTCATATCATGGAATTATTAAAGAAGGACCAATCAACTCACTTTGTTATTGGTGAAAATCATAATGACCATCCTATTCAGAAAATTAGACTCACTTTTATTAATAAAGTCTTTTTTATTGAGAATATATTTTCTAAATAAAAGTTTCATAATACTCACTTTTGGATTGTAATTATGTTATGGTCATAACGACTATGAGAATTATATTCGTCATGAATACAAAAAAAATACGATGATTCATTATTGTCTTGTATTTCACAAAACATTCAATAGTGATTTAAAATTTGTGATACGAGATTCATGAATGAAATGTCGATAAGATATGATATCAATTGTATTAAGAATCATATTAGGATAATATGAGATCAGAATTGTATCATGAATTGGAATGGAAGATAAATGTTATAAAAAATTTGTTTTTAAGAAAATCATATATAGGCTGATTAGGAAAGAAAGATGATGATGATTGAATGGGAAGATAAAATAAAATAAATTATAAGTAATAAAATGATAAATCTAATCCAAAATGCTTCAATTTAATGACTATGGAATAGTTATAAGAAATATTTTTACAGACAAGAAATGTGGAATTGAAATCCATGTGGGTTAAAAGAAAAAAATATTGTTTAAGATTTTTTATCATCGTAATGAGAGAAGTCGTAATTAAAATAGTAGTGGAGACATCGAAGTGGATAATTGGAATGGTGAATTAATAATGGATAAATAGGAATGATCAAATTATATTAGAGAAATTAGAATGGTGAAATTGGAATAGATAAATCAGAATTGATAAATTAGAATGGACAATTCAAAAAGGAGTAATTAGATTACAGGAATCAGAATGGAAAATCGGAATCAGAATGATGTTTGTTAAGAATTCATCAGTTTTATATTAACACAAAGGTAATTAAATTATGTTTAACATCACCATGGATAATTTCAATGGGAAAATAATAAAGATAATCATGATCATATTTATGATTTGATAAAAATAAAAATGGCAGTTGAATTTAATAGACGATTTGAAATTCAAGGATGGTTTAGGATGTCAAAAATTGATCCCAATTTCAATGGGAATTGAATGAGTGAAACAAAGATATATATTTCAAGGGGAATCTAATGGTTTAAATAATTATATGAGATTTACGAAATATTGATGATTTTAAAATTTTGATAATGTGGACAAACATGTTTATGATCACGATTAAACAATTCTTACAAGCATATAAATAAGTGAAGAGTTCTTCGTGTATTTTATGACTATATTTTATTACAAAAGAGAAGATATAAGCTCTAAAATTACCGGAAGAATACGTTTTCTGATTATGCTTTGTTAGAGAAGTTAGGTGAATAGAATAATAGGAGATGATGTTTTTAATCAATGTTTCTATAATTGGACTAACCTTTTTGTATTTGGATTTATGGGCAGAGAAAGAATAATATCTTGTTTTTTTAATGATACTTTTATTGAGAAATATATTAATATTAAGAAATCATGTTTTTAAATCAAACTAGTATTTGAAGTCTTAGATTAGAAGTGTCTTATATTGTTTTAGTGGTATTCTAAAAAATAGTATTTCTGCATCGGTTAATCAGACATGGGACTGAGATAGGAAAATCAGACTGAGTATCGTTATAAAGTCTAAGAGGATCTTACCAGCTTCTAGGTAAGATTGTGAATAATTGTAATGAAATATTATATTTTTTAAAGTTGATCAAGAATCATAGTAACATTTTTGGTTCATAAAAATCAATATATTATTTTGTTCTACTTAAAGAACACAGACTATTAAATTGATCATTGTAATACACATGTGTAATGAAATATACTACTCATTATATTCTATATAGAATTATTTTTTCTAGTGGATTTTGTGGTATTGAATTGTTTCCAAACCCTGCAAAGACTGTATCTACCCTAGTTGAGCAGCGAACCTATAAATTTTATCTTTATTGGGATATATGATTGAATAATTTTCAAAAGGGGAATAAAAATTTAATAAGAGGTGAATTTTTTTCTAAGGAAATGAATCTTAAATGAAAAATATAGTACAGATTCACTCCTCTCCCTCTTAGAGACACATGAATCCTGACCAATCTATCTCAAATCGTATCCATGCAGGATTCCCTTCATTTACTCTTTGATGATGTTTTAAAAGAGAAGTTCTAATAGTGAACTTAATTTTTTTTAATAGTAATGGTATTTTAATCATCGATTATAAGAACCATAATATAAAGAAATATATAATTTTATCTTATCTTTTGTCCCTTTCAATATGATGTTCTTGAATTTATAATAGATGGATTTCCTCCAATTGATGATAAGATTTCTCTTTCAATTATTGATAAGAAGTGTATTGATAATAATGGGAGAGCAAAAAATGATTCACACTCATCACTTTACTGAAATTATTTTTTAATATTGAATGTTGTTTCCACTTACAATGGTATTTAGTATAATTTGAGAATCATTTATGATGGAAATAGAAAAGTAAAAAAGGAAATGATACAAATATGGAGGCTTAAGTTTGCATATATGAAAATGGGTTTTTATGAATATGTTGTGGACTTAATTACCTTGGTGAATCTGTCGGGGAATTCTATACCAAGGTGAATGGATCATTTATTAGTTTGAATCAGAAAATGTGTGAGTATTAATATCGTGGTGAATAGTTATATGATTATATTATTGTGGAAATGATCTGCAGAATCCTCCTTGATAATTTTTATTCTTATGTTTCTTTATTGGAAGATAGATATCTAGAGTCATTATCTCAAAAATATTTTCATTAAAATCTCATTAATTATAAAATGAGATGGGACAAAACTATGAAAATAAATACAATATTTGAGAGATAAATATATTTCAGGGCTCTTAAGAAAGATATGTTAATGAATGTTCTTACTGAAAAAGAATTTTGTGATTTATATTATGAAAATGCGGTATGTAAAAATCATAATTTCTTATTGCCTTTATTTTATAAAAATGAAGAAATAGGTACATGTAAATAAAAGTGAAACATCCCATGAATTTTGTGGAATATGGAGCTTTTGGGATCTTTAGAGTGAATTTTACTCAATGAACTAATGAAGAATATAGTAATGGAGAATAATTAAGGCTAATAAGGTCTTAGAAAAAAAAGTTGATAACGATAAATAAAATTCCAATGGGAAGATAAAAACATATTCACATCTAATATATGATGATTCTTATCTAACGATACTAAAGAAGAAAATAATGACGCTGAATCTGAAAAATCAACTTTGCATTTTTGTGAGAAGAATTTTTTTGAAATTGTGAATAATGAAGAGTTTTGAAGAATAAGTTGTAAAGAAGAATAAACCCAATTAGAATATAATCAAAACGAATAATTGAAAGAATTTATTAGAATGATTCGAAGTAATGATAAATAAATCAGAAATCAGAAATTGAAATATTTTTATCAAATAATCAAGAATAATTTTTTAAAATTAAATTCAAGATGATAGAAAATATTTATTCTTTAATTAAATATATTTATAAGGAAAATAATCTTAATAAACATTTAAAAGTGATGATAAAGAAAAATATAAGATGAGTTGGAACATATCCAACAAAATCCTCATATATATGATCAGAGAAGTAGAAGTTTCAAAAATTAAATATCTGAATTTTGTGTAAGTACTCATAAGGTTGAACATGATATGGATAAAATAATTTATCTTCCAAACTTTTTAAGAATATGGAAGTTCTTCTTGAGACGATTAAAGCTCAGAAAGTCATGTATGTCACCATAGTAAACAAAATTTAAAAAACAGATGTTTCTAAAAACTATGAGTATAAAAATGCTTATAAATTTATTGAGTATAACAAAATTTCTATCAATAACATTTCTAAAATGGATATAAATTAAACTTATTTGAAAAAGAATGGTTTGTTTCAAAACAACAAGGTTGACGGTAACATGGTTCGATTAATATGGTTTATAAGAAACATACTCACAACACCTGTCAATACAAATATTTCAGAGGCAAATACTAATTATATGGATACTACTATTATTTGTGTGGATTTATACATATAGAAAATATGTTTTTGTTAAACCCACGATATACATTAATTCCACAAGATTTATAAGGAATGGATTAAGGGGGAGTCTCTCTTCTCCAAATTATATTTGTCAGAAGGATATTCTGAAGAATTCCCCAAAGGTTTATGTGAAATTTGAGAATATGTTCTATCCACTGAAAACTATTTTTTTGAATGATGAGAGAAACCTAGAAATCATGTTATTTGTTTCCTTTTATAGTTACCAAAACAAAAAATCATCTTAATAAATCTGAAAACCCATAGTATAAAAATTAAAAGTCTCTTATTGTTGAAGTCAATTTGAATGATATAAAATGATAATTACTATGGATTATTGATAGTGGGGGTTCTTATCATATAATAAGAGACATAAAGATTTTATATAATTAAAATTATTTCAATGATGGAATGATGAAATATGAAAATGACGAATCACTAAGAATAAAAACCTATTTGAATATCCCTCATGGGGAATGAAATGATGACATATTATAGATCATTATATGTTAATGGACTGAAACAGAACCTGATAAGTGTTCCAAAAAATTTATAATGAGGGTAACAATGTTATCATAAAAAATATGGGTTTTTTTAGAATTTAAGAAAAATTAAAGATATTTAAAAGAAGACAATATATAAATGAAAACTTCTTCCAAGTTGGTGAGACAAAAAACTCTTGGGGCATGGATTTGGGGGAAGAAAATATTATTTTTCATAAAATGATGTGAGAGATGTGTCAATTATTCATGACCAATTTATCATGTTAAGATAGTGATCTTGAAATTCTTGATATGTCAAGAAGAAGATATTGGTGTTGCATAAATTGTCAAAAAGGAAAGATTAATAAAATTACACAATAAAGTTGACACTTTTTAAAAAAGAACATTATAATTTTTTCATTATTATATTTTTTCCCAATGATAATTACAATAACTAATGAATATAAGTTCTTATACACTATCCATGATGAATTTACTCATGCTTCTTGTGTAATGTACATAAAAATTAATCCTTATGCATTGAAAATGATAAAATGATTCATGAGGAAAGATAAAAAGTAATGAATGTATTATGTATAGAAGTTAATAAATGAAAATTGTGGTTAGTATAAGAATGAATAATTTGAATGTTATCCTGAGAAGCATATAATTTAGTATGACTTTTGTTCAACCTATACTCCTTAATTGTATGGGGTTGATGAGTAAAACATTAAATTTCTATTTGAAATGTTTATTACTATGTTACATGAACATTGTATCTCTCATAAATGAACATATGCCCAATTACTGAGGTCTCTTTATGTTCATCCACGAGACCCAGGTACAAACCAAAAGTAGGCATAATTTCAGGGTATTGTAGCAGGCACTGTAGCAGCTATTGTAGTAGGTATTGTTGGTTACAGTAGTAGCTGAAACAATTCACCATCAAACACTGGTTTGGGCTAGTAGTCTTTAAGGCCTTCAGACCACCCATGATTTCAGGTTAGTAAGGCTTTCGGGCCAACTCAAGGCATTTGGGCCACCTCAAGGCCATCAGGGCCCCATGATTTGTAGTTGCACAGATAGATTCTACAAGGAACCACTCCGGAGGAGGAAAGATCAGGGTTTATTCACTAGAGAAGGTCTAAACAGACATAAGAAGAATGAGGGTGTATAGAATTTTCCATCGATACCACGCCTATACACCCCTGACATGGACATGATAGCCAAACAGTCATGCAAAGTTGGAGAGCTGATCACAATGCAGATGCTATAGAGGAGCGATTTCAATTATTCATAGTCTATATCATGTCGTTAAGACATACAGGTCTAGTTGTGTCTCCATGCCAATATGAAATATAGTACCTAAGCCTATGGTCCTTTTAAGGGGTCACCTTCATCCCTTTAAAGAGGGTTTATTAGAAATTCAATAAGAAAAGAAGGCCTTCCAGCCATTCAGTCAGTCAGTGAAAATTGTCTCTCTCAGTACTATTATTGGCAAGACATGAGTACCGGTGTATATATTAAAAATAAATGTTTCTATAGAAAAATTTCAAATATGACACCATATAAAATTTTTTATGGGAAAACTGTAACATCCCAGGTAAAAAATGAATAAAACATTATCATATTTAATAATATTTAGGAATTAAATTTTAATTTTACTTTAAAGGGGCTGCTAGGTTCGATAGCGTACCCGATATGCAACAAAGAGTTTCTTTAAATCTTACATTGCACACTAGTAATAAAATAATATTATTTTAAATGGTAATAAACACATAGCCGTTGAATTGGAGGTAATGGATATAAATAACTAAAATATGATAATATATGTTTTTTAAATGTTTTTACCTTTATCTAATAAAAGATAAAGGCTTAAAATACGGAAAGAATTCAATTTTAGGTGTATATGCCCTAGTTTTCACTAAAGGTTCACTTATCACCTTTTGATGGAGAACCATCATTAAATATAGTTTTCTTCACTCTTATACATTCTATTGGACAAAATAAAACTCTTCTTTAGAATCAGGACATCAAAATTAACTTTGTGTAAATTTTTGGTATTTTTCTGATAAAGTTCATTTTTAATGAATAGTTTAAAATGTTGTATTTTAATTCAAATACTCGTTTTAATATTATTTATTTATATGATTATATTATCTTTTGAATTGGTTTTAAGGTAAAATTAGAATATATTTTTACCATTAAATCGAATAGTGGTCGTTGGAATTAATTTCACTTTGAAATCAGACTTAAACTAGTGTCAATCTTTTGATAATTATTGTTTCATAAAAACACGTTATTTGCTCTGACAGCGGGAATTAATTATTAAATTAATTAATGCAACTTATATGTTTTGAATTTTATAAAATTGACTTCATTTTTAAATTCGGAATATCAAATATAGCTTAGGGTGACGTTTTGGTATTTTTCTGAAAAACTTCAATTTTTGATGAATAGTGAAACCACTTAGTGGTACTAAAAAAACTAATTTTTCGTTTAAATGAAATATTACCACCTCTGTGTTTTGAATTTAAAAAATCCGTCATAAATCGTTATCATTAAGAAGTAAAATGTGGTTCTATGGGATTAAAATAATTTTGTGGTGAATAGTAACTTATTAAGTTTTTAATCACGATTAGAGGTAATTAGTGTAATTTAAGGTATAAATAATGTTGTAATAACATGAAATGATCTTGACACATGTCCTAACCTCATTGGATGTGTCCTGGAAGACCAATAAAATCCATGGGACAACTTGGGGACCCCATGAAGCCACTTTGGTTGGAAAATGACATTAACAACTTTTTATTTAATGTTAAAATAAAAATGTCACAAACATGAGTTATTTTACTAAAAAAAATTTACATGGGTTTATAAAAATCATATTTTTGACTATAAATATTCATTGGAAATGTAAAAAGATTTCCTACATCATAGTATTTTTTTTATTCTTTTTAGACATTAAATAAATTAAATTATTTATGACACCATGATGATGCAGCGATTACCTCATTATTTAACGATTTAAATAAAATGGAACGATAATGTAAATTATAAGACCTACACTTGAAAAAACATATTGGATGGGTGGATTTCTAACCCTTATCACCTTACCCACACATACAAAGCCTTTGGCTCGGCCAAACCCTTCCCATTTTGTCTCTCCACATACCTATATTACTCCCTGAATCCTCACTTTGGGTATAAGCTTTCTCAAGGAAGCCTTTGAGCTCAAACTTAAGAGAGTTACCCAATTTTATGGTGATGTCTTCACTTGTGTTCTTTTGTTTTATTTTGCTTCTCCAACCCCCTAAACACTTTTTATTCGATTAGTTTGTAACAAATACAGTATCTTAAATATACTATGATTATGTTATAAGAATATTTCGAGCTACACTTACACACATCTACATCTAATGGTTAAAGAACATACTGTTTCTGTGGTTGGTGAATTTCTGCCTCACGAAACGATGATTGTTCAATATTCTTTTAAACACCTTTAATTGTGGCCATTAATATGTCACTATATTTATATATGATATATATTATGTTTATGCTTTCCTTATGCTTCTTTATTTTTCATTTGTTGTATACCTCTATGGTTTCCATTGTGGGTAAACACGATAATTTCATTCTAGGAAGTGCGGACTACCGCCCCCTCAAAGTGATGTGATTCGTTAATTCCATATATGGGACATATAAAGGATGTATTTAAAGTTATTATATATGATGTTATACTGGAATTATAATATAAATCTAAATCATTATTATTTATTTCCATTAAAGTATGAGATAGAAATGAAAGTAGGGTTCATGCGTACGTACGGCTTACTGTGTCCATGAAGGGTGCATTTCATTTCTTATCCCCAAATGTAATGTACTATTATAAGTACATGTATATAATGGATATATATGATGAATGATACATCTAAATGATGAATATAATTATGGAATTAAAATATACATACATCTCATTTAGTTTTAATTCCATTAATATGACAAAGAAATGAAAGTAGCGTTCATCCGTACGTACGGCTTACCGTCTCCATGAACGGTGCATATCATTTATTACCTCTAAATGATTATGTAATATTATTAATACATGTATATTCTGGATATATATGATATATATGATATCCAAATCAGGAATTTCATTCTGGATATAACGAACATTTGACCACACGAACAACATGTAATTGTAAGATGTCCACTTTCGACTTAAGAACCAAATATCAATAAAACAATCATTATTAACATAAATGATTACATAATGTTTATAAAATGAAAATAAGTGATATAAAATGAATAATGAACATGAAAAAGTTATTATGAAAATAAAAATTAACTCAACTTTATTATTCATGACATTAAAGAAAGATCGAGTCATGTCGGACCCGAGGTAAGGGAATTCGTCTCAATCTCCTTTCACTGAGGAATAGTTTGTTTTATACACAACTTTATTCTATACGGTGTATAAACCCCTTTGACTTTTACTTTTATACAAATGGAATCTTTTTCTACGAAGCATTTTACAAAATGACAAAAAGGAGTTTTTCTTTTAACGTACGCAGTGACAACGACATTTTCCGCCGCCGTGAGTATTATTTGGTCTTTGGCTTCCTGAACAAGACGTAATGTTTTTTTAAAATTAATTAAATACCATATACTCTATTATGTATTTTGGTATTGAAAATGGTTTTTTATAATGGATTTGTTATATCAATATATTTAAGTGATATATTGTGATCAAAGTGTGGAAATGTTTTCTTTCCATTATATTTTTTTTGTCTTATGATTTTTATAATGGTTCTTAGAAATTTGACGGGTGTTTACATGATAAACCATATGACGGGTGGTGCCGTGAATACCAGGACGGGTGGTTACATTATAACCTACAATGCAATGGGTATGGAAGTCGGTTGTATGGCTATTCCATTAAGTATGAATGGAAGTTGGCCGTATGGGTATTCCATTAAGTGATATGTGTGGAAGTCGACCGTATGGTTATTCCACTTAAGTATGTATTTGTCCCAAGTTACCTTTATATGTTATGTGTTCTTTATATGGGTTTTATGTTAATCCTTTGGTTACAAAATGGTATTTAATGATATTTTATTCAGTGAAAAGTTTGTACTACTTCATGAAGGTGAAGGTATGACTTGAATAAAGTATACATGGTTTACTTGATGTTTGAAAAACTAATAGTTTTCATTATTTGTGTATCCCTTACTGAGCTTTTTATGCTCACCCCAAGTTTTTTTGAAATGTTTTTCACAAGACATAATGTGGAATAGGGTCAAGTATGGGATCAAGGGAAAGTAATTCTATATATAAACATAGAACTAGACATGTTTCTTTTTAAGAGTTTTTTAATTTTATGGAAACTTAGTAGAAGTGTCTACTTTGTAACCTTTTGAGATGTAACAGTTATGTCCTAATTCTCTAAAACTCTAATCCTGAAAAGATCCTCAATGTGAATTATTCATTTAATTCAATATTAATAGATTTTTAAGGTCGGGGCCTTATAGTTGGTATCATAGGTCAGTTTAGACAACTTTAGGAGTTAGAAAATTGTTAAATTATAATTTAATTTATGGTATAACTGAAATGATATAGAATTTAAAGATTACCATGTTGCTTCGCCTAACATATTTCTGTGTTCAGAATGGTTTTCCGCAGAGGAAACAAATGAGCTATATTGGGACGACATTAGGAGGAAGACAACCTTCCAAATCAGAAACCTGAGATGGTCGGAATCGGAACTGAACAGTTTGTTGCCGTGATGGCACAATTGACTCCAAATATAAATGGTGGTGGTATCCATGCACGAGATCAGCCAGATCAAATTTAGAGGAACATTTCAGTGGTGGAACATTTAATGAGGCAACATCCCCCATCATTCAGAGGATCATCTGACCCTGTTCAAGATGATGGGTGGATTAAAGCACTGGAATTTTTTTTGATGTAATGGGGTGTTCAAAACATCAAAAGGATAGTCTTGCTGTTTACAGTTTTGAAGGTGAAGCTGATCAGTGGTGGTCGATGGTGAAAAATATCAGGGATAGTGATGAGATTGAGGATATTCACTGGGACGAATTCAAAGGTATGTTTCTTGAGAAATATTTTCCTAAGGTGGTTCGTCTTTGGATGGAAAACAGTTAATAGAATTGAGGCAGGAGGATGATTCAGTGGCTGCTTATGAAGCAAAGTTCACTCGATTGGCAAGGTATGCTCCAAACATTATACGAGATCTTGATAGTAAAATAAACCGTTTTTACTCAGGGTTAAAGCCAAAGTATCGAAGGTCTTTAGGTTCTCGTGAGTTCAAAAGTTATGAAAAACTTGTTTGATGTGCGGAGAAGGTGGAAATGGAGTTTGTTGATGATCAGGTGTTCTATGAAAAACAACAGAATAAGAGGTCCAGTTGGCAGGAAAATGAGAATAATTCATCAAAGAAGCAAGGAGGTAAGAAAACCAAATATCTATCCAATGGTAAGTGTGGTAAAATGCATCCTGGAGAATGTTTATCTGAGTCTGGTAGGTCCTTTTGGTGTGGTATGTCTGGTCATATTTCTCGTAACTATAAGGAAGATGTTCAAGAAGGCAATGAAAAGCTAGCGGTAAGATGTTTTAAGTGTAATGAAATGGGTCATTATGCAAATGAGTGTCTAATGAAGAACTCAACTCGGGGAAAGAAGCCAGACTACAAGCAGAAAGGGGTGGTGAAATCATTTGCAACAACTTCAGTAGATGTTGGGTCATCGAATGAAGTAGTATCAGGTACATTGTTTGTTTGTTCAGATTATGCCAATTTGTTGTTTGATTCAGGGTCTACACATTCTTTCATTTCTGAGAAGATTTCTAGTAAATTGGATATTCCATCTCAAGATATAAACCCTGAACTTATGGTAAAAACACCCGGAGGGAACGTTGAGACAAAAAGGAATTATAAGAACCTTCCTATCCTTGTGTGTAGAAGGAATCTACCAGAAATCTTTATTGTTTTTCCTCTAGTAGAGTTTGATGTTATTTTGGGCATGGATTGGATTTCTATTTATCATGCTAAGATTGATTGCAGAGCTAAAATGGTTTCTTTTCAGAAATATTTTCAGTCTGTGTAAAAGAATGAAACCTTTCTTTTGATAACATATTAGGAAGTTGAGAAACTAGTAAAATATGGAAATGAATGTTACCTTGCACATATTGTTGAAAATAAAGAAACGGTTCAGATTAATGATGTGCCAGTGGTAAATGAGTATCTTGATGTTTTTCCTGATGAGTTTCCTCGTATTATTCATGATCGGGAAGTTGAATTTATTGTTGACTTAGTTCATGATTCTAATCCAATTTCAAAAACCCCTTATCTAATGGCTCAAGTTGAACTTTTAGAGTTAAAGAAAAAATTGCATGAGTTATTAGATAAAGGTTTCATTCGACCTAGAACATCACCATGGGGTGCTCCTATCATGTTTGTTAAAAAGAATGATGGTTCAATGAGATTTTTCATTGATTATAGATCCTTGAATAATATTACTGTTAAGAACAAGTATCCTTTGCCTCATATCGATGATTTGTTTGATCAGCTCCTGGGAGCTCAGTATTTATTGAAGATTGACTTGAGTTCGGGGTACCATCAGTTGAAGGTAAAAGAAGAAGACGTTCTAAAGACTGTGTTCCGAACTAGATATGGCCATTATGAATTTGTAGTTATGCCTTTTGGGTTAACCAATGCACCTGCTGTAATCATGGACCTTATGAATATAATTTTACATGAGTTCTTGGATAATTTTATGGTTGTTTTCATCGATGATATTTTGTTGTTTTCTAAAGGTATAGAGGAGCATGAACGTCATTTAAGGGTTATCTTCCAAACCTTAAAAAAAGAAACTATATGGAAAATTCAGCAAGTCTGAGTTTTGGTTACAATAAATTTCTTTCCTGGGTCACATTGATTCAAAAGATGGCATAACTGTTGATCCTGCTAAAACAAAAGTTGTTGAAGAATGGACAAGACCCACAAATTTAACCGTGATCCGTAGTTTTCTTGGTTTAATAGGTTACTACCGAAGGTTTGTTGAAAATTTTTCACGGTCATCTAGTCTAATGACTAATCTAACTCGTAAGGGTGTTAAGTTCATCTGGACAAAAGAATGTGATGATTGTTTTTAGGAGTTGAAAAGAAGATTGGTGAATGCTCCAGTTTTGGCACTTCCTTCCAGGAATGGTGAGTTTGTTATATACAGTGATGCTTCATTGAAGGGACTTGGCTGTGTCCTTATACAGAATGATCACATAATGACTTATGCTTCACGTTAGTTTAAAACTCATGAAGTAAATTACCCTACACATGATTTGGAATTAGCTGTTGTTGTTTTTTACTTTAAAAATTTGGAGGCATCATTTGAATGGAGTAAAATGTGAAATACATACTGATCATAAAAGTTTAAAGAATATATTCACTCAGAATGAATTGAACATGAGACAGAGGAGATGGCAAGAATTAGTCAAGGATTATTATTGTACAATTCATTACCATCTGGGAAAAGAAAATAAAGTGGTCGATGCTTTGAGTCGAAAAAGTAATTCTTTATTAACCATGCTACGTTTGGAACGAGATCCTTTGGTTTTTGATTTGATGAACTTTGTCATAGAAGTTGTTGGTGTAGGATGTTCTTCTGTTTTGTTTCAGGTATCAGTGAGATCATCCCTATCAGACAGAATTAAGCAAGCACAGAGGGAAGATAGTGAGTAGTTGAAAAAGGAAGAGCTGGTTCAGAAAGGTAAGTTGCCTGAATTCAACATTGATAATGATTGTGTTTTGAGGTTTGGGAAAAGATTATGTGTCCCTGGTGATTCACAGATGAAGAATGAGTTGTTATGTGAGGCTCATAGTTCCCCATTTTCAGTTCATCCTGGCAGTACTAAGATGCACAGAGATCTGCGGGAGTATTACTGGTGGAATGGAATGAAAAGAGATATTTGCTGATTTTACTGTGAAGTGTTTGATTTGTCAGCAGGTTGAAGAAGAGTGGCAGTTACTGAAAGGGATGCTTCAGCCTTTACCGGTTCTAGAGTGGAAATGGTAAAATATATCCATGGAATTTGTTGTGGGATTACCGAGGACATCTCGAGGTAATAATGCAATCTGGGTTATTGTTGATCGATTGACTAAATCTGCTTATTTCCTTGCCATACCAGATAATTGTTCTCTATATCAACATTACCATATGTATCTTAAAAAGACAGTCAGGTTACATGGATTTCATATCTCCATTGTATCTGACCATGACCCCAGGTTTACTTCTAACTTTTGGAAAGGCCTTCAGAAGTCGTTGGGTTCTGAATTAAATTTTAGTACAGCTTTTCATCAGAAATCAGATGGGCAGTCAGAACGAACAATTCAGACCTTGGAGGATATGCTACGAGATTTTTCGATGGATTACAAGGGAAGTTGGGACCAACATCTTTCTTTGGGTGAGGTTTCTTATAATAACAGTTTTCATTCTAGTATACAGATGGCACCATTTGAGGCATTATATGGGAAGCGGTGTCGAACTCCAGCATTTTGGGATGAAGTGGGTGAAAGGAAGCTGATGGGACCAGAATTGGTAGAAGAGATGGCAGAAAAAGTTCAGTTGATTCAGAAACACATGAGAACAGCTCAGAATAGGCAGAAGAGTTATGCAGATAACCGGATGAAGGATCTATCTTTCGAGGTAGGTGATCATGTTTTTTTCAAGGTTTCTCCATGGAAATGTGTGAAGAGATTTGGTAACAAAGGAAAGTTGAGTCCAAGGTTAATTGGAACATATGAAATTCTAGAGAAAGTTGGATCAGTTGCTTACCGAGTGGCTTTACCTCCGAGTTTATCTCAGGTACACGATGTTTTTCATGTTTCGATGTTGAGGAAGTATATGCCAGATCCATATCATGTTTTGAGTCCAGAGGTAGTTTAGATGGAGGAGAACCTATCTTATGAAGAACAACCAGTCCAGATTCTTGACCAAAGAGAGAAAGTGTTGCGAAATAAGGTAATTCACCAGGTAAAGGTTTTGTGGAAAACCCATATGGTTGAAGAGGAAACGTGAGAATATGAAAATGCTGTGAGGGATAAATACCCCCACTTATTTTGATAAGTGAATAAAATTTCGAGGACGCAATTTCCAAAAGGGGGGAAGGATGTAACATCCTAGGTAAATAATGAATAAAAAAATTTCATATTTATTAATATTTACGAATTAAATATTAATTTTACTTTTAAGGGGTTTCTATGTTCGATAGCGTACCTGATACGCAACAAAGAGTTTCTTTGAAATCTTACTTTACACACTAGTAATAAAATAATATTATTTTAAATGGTAGTTAACACATAGTTGTTGTATTGGTGACAATGGATAGAAATAACTAAAATATGATTATATATGTTTTTTAAATGTTTTTACTTTTATTTAATAAAAGATAAAGGCTTAAAATACAGAAAGAATTCAATTTTAGGCATATATGCCCTAGTTTTCACTAAAGGTTCACTTATCGCCTTTTGATGGCGAACCGTCATTAAATATAGTATTTTTCACTCTTACACATCTATTAGACCAAATAAAACTCTTTTTTAGAATCAGGATATCAAAATTTACTTTGTATAATATTTTTGGTATTTTTCCAATAAAGTTCATTTTTTAATGAATAGTGTAAAATGTTGTATTTTAATTCAAAACCTCTTTTAAATTTAATTTATTTATGTGATTAGATTATCATTTGAATTTGTTTTAAAGTGAATTTAGAATATATTTTTACCATTAAATCCAATAGTGGTCATTGGAATTAATTTCACTTTGAAATCGGACTTAAACTAGTGTCAATCTTTTGGTACTTATTGTTTCATAAAAACACGCTATTTACTCTGACAGCAGGAATTAATTATTAAATTAATTAATTCCACTTATATGTATTGAATTTTGTATAACGGACTTCATTTTTGAATACGGAATATCAAATATGACTTAGGGTGAGGTTTTGGTATTTTTCTGAAAAACATCAATTTTTTATGAATAGTGAAACCACTAAGTGGTACTAAAAAAATTGATTTTTCTTTTAAATGAAATTTTACAACCTCTGTGTTTTGAATTTCAAAAATCCAACATACATGGTTGTCATTAAGAAGTAAATTGTGGTTCAATGTGATTAAAATAATTTTTTGGTGAATAGTAACTTATTATGTTTTTAATCGTGATTAGAGGTAATTATTATAATTTACGGTAAAAATAATGTTGTAATAGTATGATATGATCCTGACACATGTCATAACCTCATTGAATGTGTCATGGATGACCTAGAAAATACATGGGTGAACTTGGGGAACCCATGAGGCCACTTTGGTTGGAAAATGACATTACTATCTTTTTATTTAAAGTTATGATCAAAATGTCACAAACATGAGTTGTTTTACTAAAACATTTTTTACATGGGGTTATACAAATCCGATTTTTGACTATAAATATTCATTGTAAAGGTAAAAATATTTCATACATCATAGTAGTTTTTTTATAATTTTTAGAAATTTAATAAATTAAATTATTTTTGACACCATGATGATGCAGCGATTACCTCATTATTTAACGATTTAAATAAAATGGAATGATAATGTAAAATCTAAGACCTATACAAGTCAAAAACCTATTGGATGGGTGTATTTAGAATCCTTATCACCTTATCCTCGAAAAACATCAATGTGGGACCATTAAAATCCGAATCTCATTCTAAAATAAAGTATCATTTCCTTACTTTCCAAGAGTGCCCCTCCTCTCCTCTTATAAAAGGCCCCCACCTCTACCACCTTACCAACACTTACAATGCCTTTGGATAGGCCAAACCCTGCCCATTTTGTCTCTCCCAATCCCTATATTACTCCTTGAATCCTCACATTGGGCATAAGTCTTCCCAAGGAAGCCTTTGTGCTCAAATCTAAGAGAGTTACACGATTTTAAGGCGATGTCTTCACCTGTCTTTTGTTTTATTTTGCTTATCCAACCCCCTAAAATATTTTTAATCATTTATTTTGTTACAACTACAGTATATTCAATATACTTGGATGATGTTATAATAATATTTAGAGCTACACTTACACTCATCTACATCTAATGGTTATAGAACATACTGTTTCTGTGGTTGGCGAATTTCTGCCTCACGAAACGATGATTGTTCTATCTTATTTTAAACACCTTTAATGGCGGCCATTAAGATGTCACTCTATTTATATATGATATATTTTATGTTTAGGTTATCCATATGATTCTCTATTTTTCATTTTTTGTATACCTTTATGGTTTCCATTGTGGGTAAACACGATCATTTCATTTTTGGAAGTGCGGACTATCGCCCCCTCAAAGTGATGTGATTCGTTAATGCCATATGTGGGATGTATAAAGGATGGATTTAATGTTATTATATATTATGTTATACTGGAATTATAATATAACTCTATATCATTATTATTTCTTTCCATTAAAGTATGAGATAGAAATGAAAGTAGCGTTCATGCGTACGTACGGCTTACCGTCTCCATGAACAGTGCATTTCATTTCTTATCCCCAAATGTAATGTACTATTATAAGTACATTTATATAATGGATATATATAATGAATTATACATCTAAATGATTAATATAATCCTGTAATTAAAATATACATAACTCTCATTTAGTTTTAATTCCATTAATATGACAAAGAAATGAAAGTTGCATTCATGCGTACGTACAACTTACCGTCTCCATGAATGGTGAATTTAATTTCTTACCTCTAAATGATTATGTAATATTATAAATACATGTATAAGCTGGATATATATGATATATATTATATCCAAATCAGGAATTTTATTCCGGATATAAGAACTTTTGACCACACGAACAACATGTAATTGTAAGTAGTCCACTTTCGACTTAAGAACCAAATATCGACAAAACAAACATTATTAACTTAAATGATTACATAATTTTTATAACATGGCAATAAGTGATATAAAAGGAATAATGAACTTGAAAATGGTTCTTAAGAAAATAAAAATTAACTCATGTTTATTATTCAGGACGTTAATGAACGATCTTGTCAAGTCAAACCTAAGGTAAGGGACTTCATCTCAATCTCCTTTCATTGAGGCATATTTCGTTTTATACACAACTTTCTTTTATACGGTGTATAAAACCCTTTGACTTTTACTTTTATACAGAAGGAATCTTTTTCTACGAAGCATTTTACAAAATGAAAAAAAGGAATGTTTCTTTTAACGTACGCGGTGACAACGACCTTTTCCGCCACCGTGAGTATTATTTGGTATTTGGCTTCCTGAACAAGCCGTAATGTTTTTTTAAAATGAAATAAATACCATATACTCATTTATATATTTTGGTATTGAAAATGTTTTTTTATAATGTATTTGTTATTTCAATATATTTAAGTGATATATTATGATCAAAGTGTGGAAATGTTTTCTTTCCATTATATTTGTTTTATGTCTTATGATTTTTATAATGGTACTTGGACATTAGACGGGTTGTTACGTGATAAACCAAATGATGGGTGGTTCCGTGAATACCAGGACGGGTGGTTACATTATATCTCAAATGCATTGGGTATGGAAGTCGGCCGTATGGCTATTCTATTAAGTATGTATGGAAGTTGGCCGTATGGCTATTCCATTAAGTGATATGTGTGGAAGTTGACCGTATGGTTATTCCACTTAAGTATGTTTATGTCCCAAGTTACCTTTATATGTTATGTGTTCTTTATATGGGTTTTATGGAAATCCTTTGGTTACAAAAGGGTAAGTAATGATATTTTATTCAGTGAATATTTTTTACTACTTCATGAAGGTGAAGGTATTACTTTGATAAAGTATACATGGTTTACTTGATGTTTGAAAAACTAACAGTTTTCATTATTTGTGTATCCCTTACTGGGCTTTTTATGCTCACCCAAAGTTTTATTTTGAAATGTTTTTCACAAGACATAATATGGAATAGGGTCAAGGATGGGATCAAGGTAAAGTCATGCTATATATATACATGGAACTAGACATGTATCTTTTTAAGAGTTTTTTTATTCTATGGAAACTTAGTAGAAGTGTCTACTTTGTAACCTTTTGAGATATAAGAGTTATGTCCTAATTCTCTAAAACTTTAAACCTGAAAAGATCCTCAATGTGAATTATTCATTTAATTAAATATCAAGAGATGTTTAAGTTCGTGGACTTATAAAAAATCAATCTCTATATCACATTATTATATTTTGGAGTCAATGTATTATAAAGAAGAAAGGTGGAAACCATGGAAAGTTTTAGTAGAGTGGTGATAATGGAATTTTTATTGGCTATGCTCTGGAAGGAAGAGGATATACATGTTTAAACAATGAAATAGGAATAATAGTTAATTCTGTTAATGTTAAAATTATTAAAAATGATGAATAAGACAAACAAAATCATTTTGATAAGGTATGAAAGTAGGATAAAAAATGCCATGTTACTAATTTTGATAAGGATATATGATATTGTAATCCTAGTCCAGAAGAAGAATCAAGATCAGCTATTACATGAGATGATTATGAAACTCAAATAACATATCCAACAATGAGGAAGCTAGTGGAGGCTCTGAAAATTATTTGTGATCAACATCAGAAGGTTCAAATAAGATGAACATAAAAAATTGTTACACATATTTCTATTTATTTAAATGTTGAGCCAAAAGATGTTATTGAATTTGTTTATCATCAAGAACAGATTCAGTCTATGAATTAGGATCTTGATCAGATAAAAAAGAATCATACATTGGATCTCATACCCAATTTAGACAAATAATGTTATTGGTTAAAATTTTGTTTTTATTAAATTATGAATAAAGAAGCATAAATGATAAGAAACAATGTAATATTATTTTTAAAATTTTAATCACAAATATAAGGTGTGGATTTTGATGATACTTTTTCTTAGTGGAAAGATTATAATCAATCAATATGTTTCTATCTATTACAGTACTTCCATGCTTAAAAAACAAATGGATTTATAGTCGTCATTCATTAATGGGTATCATAATGAGAATTCATACATTATACAACCATGTGAATATTTTTTTTGGAAATATGAAATTTATGTCTATAATTTAAGAAAAAATTTTAATTATTAAAACAATATCTAATTGAATGGTATTCCAAATTGGATACAGGATTAAGGAATAATATTTTAATGATGTTATGAATTAATATATATCTTTACATTAATAAATTCATTAGTTTTCCATCATCATAATTGTTCATGTTGTGGAAATTATCATTGTTGCAAAATAAGAAAGTACATGGGAAATATTTTCTAAAGATATTAAAATGTTTTTTAAAATGTCCATAATTGTCGAAATAAAATACATTCTTGGGTTAAAAATCATAAAAAAGAATAAACACATTTTTCTTTCTAATGAAAATATGCTAAGGAACTTCATAAAAAGTTTATCATGGAAAATTCCAAAATTGTTTCCAAAACAATTTTAGTTGAAACCATGTTGTCTAAATAAGATACCGTATGGAATTTGATCATGAAGTGTTAGAAAATATGACAGGATGTTTAATATATTTGACTTCTTGAAGACGTAAAATTATTTTTGTTATTACCTTATGCGATATAAATTAGAGTGATCCGAATAAATCACATTTACATGTTATAAAATGAAATACCAAATATATATATGTCACAAAAAATATCCGAATCACATTTTATATCTCTGATATTATTTAATTTTTTGGGAATTTAGATGTTTATTGGGTAGAAAATTTTGATAATAAAGGATACAAATCTGGTGGAGTATTCATTCTATGGAAAAGTTGTGTTAGTTGGAATATGAAGAATCAAAATTTAGTCACTCTTATCATTGATGAAGAAGAGTATATATCTTCCAATCAAGATTCTACCCAAAATCTAGGAATGGAAACTCAGTTGGAATACATACATGTTGAATAAAAATTACCCTTCCTCTTAAGATGTGATAATAAATGTGCAATTAACATTAAAAAGAATCTATAACAGTATTCTAATTGAAAACATATTGATATCAATAATTATTTTACCAAAGAGAATAAGGAGAAGAATTAATGGAAGCTAGATTATATTCCAACATCATAACAGGTTGTTGAAATATTTTTAAACACATTAGAAAAATCATTTTTTAAAAATTGTGGATGAACATGGACATCCAACCAGATTCTCATCTAGTGTAAGGTATGTGTTTTCTCCCCACTATAATTTTAAATTTTCGTAATTTTTGAAAGGGGGAAATTGCTAAATATATCTACCCTTATAAAGGATAGAAAAAGTGCTAGTTGTGGGTAAGATATGAATCCAAAATTTATGTGTTTAGGATATTATAATTTTTTTAGAGTGGTTGTTGAATAATATATTATTCTATTAATGGTTAAAAAAGGAATAAAATATTTTGAAGAAATGATGAGAAATAGAAAATAAATAAAAAACTTTAATGAAGAAATTTGAGGAAGAATGATGATGAAGAAAAGATAAGGAAGAAAGGATAAAGAATAATGTTTTGGATGAAAGGATGCGGTAGAAATTTGGTGATGTTTTCTATTTATTATTACCTTTAGATAGTATAGTTTTACTATAAATGATTTCTGTTTCCTATAATGAGTTATATCATGTAGTCTTAGAATTGTGGATATGTAATATATATCTTGAACATACTATGTTCCGGGATTTTTTAATATTTGTTGAGAAAATAAATACAAAGGGGGAGATTGTTAGGACCAAGCTGATAGAAAATATTATCGTATTTAGGTCTTGTATTTTTTTGTCAAGTAATTATCCAAGAAGGAGAAATAATATCACATTTTTTTGTTTAAAATTATACTGACCATTAAATAAATAAAATTAGACTCAATGATCATAAAACATTAATCATATTGAGAATATATTTTCATAAATAAAATGTTCATAAGACTCACTTTGTGTCCAGAATGTTATGATCATAATGGGGAAAAAAATTGGATTCATAATTTATCTAATAGAATGTTGAATATTCATTGTTGTTTTTTGATTTCTGAAGATCATAAGTATGTTATGAAACTTATGATGATGTATTGATTAAAAAAAGGGGGAGGAGAAGTGTTGAAATTTTTTTTGAGCACCCAAATTAGATGTGAAAAGGTGAGTACAATCATGTTACAAAAAATTATATTTAGGCTGATTAGGAACCAAATTTCTTTTAAAAGTAATGAGAAGCTAAAATAATTTTTATTATAAGTAAGGTTCTTATGATGTCGATCTTAGATGCTTCAATGTCACAAATAATTCCTGATTATAAGAAATAATTTGAAGAAGAAGAAGAAAAGATGAATTGTATTCCACATGGTTCTGTAGAAAAGAAAAAGAATAATCTATTATCATAAATTTATTTCATCATAATGAAGCAGATCAAAATTAGAAACCGAAAGGATAAATTATAAAAGAGAAACATGAATGGTGAAATATGAATGGAGAAATGAGAATAGAGCAATCCGAATGGAGAAATCAGAATAAAAAAATTAAAATGGATAATCAGAATCTATATAATGTTTGTTAAGAAGTATTTATTTATTTATTTACAAGTTGGTCAAGAAATTAGAATGAATATCATAATGTATAATCATAATGGAAAAATTGGAATGATAAATTTGAATCAGATAGAATATTTATTAAAACAAAAAAATAGAGATGAATTTCAAAAAAGATTCAAAATTCAAGGAAGGTTAATGAAGTCAAATAAAGATCTGGATTTTAGTGGGAATTGAAATAATCAAATAAATATGTGGATTTCATCGTGAATTTAGTGATTCAATGAAATATATGAGAATTATGGAAGACTACTAATTTGATAAATTCGGTAAATTGTGAACACCTTTTCAGAATCCATATTAAACTATTCTTAAGAGCCTATAATTATGAAGAGATTACATAGTATATTATATAACTAAGATTTTAGTGAAATATGTGATAGAAGCTCTGCAATTATATGTAGTTATTATTTATAGTTTGTGTATTTTTTGATGAATTTATCCTTCTTTAAGTAAAAGAGAAGAATATCATATTTAATGTTTCTAAAATCAGACTGACCTTTTCAAACTAGGATTTCTAGATTAAGGAAAAAAATTTCATGATTATTTCAGTGGAATTATGACAAAGTATTATTTTCATATTGATCTGTAAAAATATATAATTTAATATGGTAATTTGGATGGGATTTTTAGACTCATATTAGATGTCATTTAGATTGTTTCAGTGGTATTCTAACAAAGAAATATTTCTATATTGATCAATTAGTCTAAGGAATCAGACATGGATGTCAGAATGAGTATCATTACAAATATCTATATGATATTAATTTCTTTTGGGTATAAAAGTGAAAAATTGTTTTTTAAAGATTATATTTGTGATATCTTATGTATAATCACATTAATAGGTATGTTACAAAAAATATTCTGATATTATTTTTTTCTACTTCAATCAAACAAAATATTTTATTGACCAATGTTCTACAGACGTTTATGATAATTTCATACTAATTTTATTCCACACACAAGGAATGTTCTTAGTGGATTTTATGGTATTGGATTATTTCTAAACCATACCAAGGACATGGACGCTCTTGTTGAGTAGTGAACCTTATAAATTCTCTAGTTCTTGTGGATATTTTATTGAATTGTTTTTAGTATGGAAAAATTAATTTATATGAGAATAAGGTTGTTTCTAATATAATGATTCATAAAAAAATATATCACAGATTCACCCCCTCTCCCACTCATTGATTCAAAAATCTTTTCTGGTTAATTTCTCTATTATGTTTATTTATCTATGAGGATATTGAATCATGAAATAATAATCCATAATCAGTTCCATCCATTTTATATAATTCTTATTAAACTCTTTCTGATTAAATATAATACTCAAAACTTTAATGATAAATATATTTTTAAATTTTCATTATATATAAATTATTCCTTATTTTTTTTAATAAAAATCCAATGTATCTAATTCCAGATCATTTTTAAGATGATCTAACACATGAATATTTTGATGATGAGAAGCATAAGAATATTTCAAATAATTCAACATAAAAATACAACCATGTCCATTCAATGAGGCATCATAGATGTTTATAAGTTCTTCATTTTTATAGGATATTGAAAAAAATAGAACATTCACTAATATCAATTTTACTTCCAAAAAACAATCATCAAATTCATTTATCCAGTTGAACTTTACATTTTTTGAGTTTACATAGTATGATTTCAGAAAACAATGATGTACTTTCAATTATCATAAAATAGTAACTCAAAAATTTATTAAAACTATAAATCGATATGAAATTCTTAGGCCTCTGTCATTCTTTAACAACTATAGTTTTACTAGGATCAACATTTATTCCATATTTTCAAACAATATCTATTGAAATAAAAAACATTTATACTAAAATTTATGCATACTAAATATTCAATATAGTTTAGTTTCTATTGTGGTATTAAAAAATCATTATATGTCATTCATGATCCAGATTAATTTCACAATATAAACTAAATCATCAAAAAAACCCAAAAACATATCTAAATAGTCATGGAAAACATTGTTCATATGTTCTATAAATACATTAGGCACATTAGAAAAATGAAATTTAATAACTACAAAATAATAATGCTTGTATATAATCATAAATGATATCAAATAAACATATCCCTATTTCACCTTCCACTAATGGTACCCTGACCTAATATCTGTCTTTAAAATATACTATACTCCCCAAATATGTTCAAATAAATCATAAATATGATGAAATGAATAATTTATATTAACATTGATGTCATTAAAGGATCTATGATCAATGATATTTCTCAATAAACCATCATTCTTATAAAAAAATAAAATAAGTGCCCCATAAGGAGAAGTGTATGATGAATTAAAACATTATTTAGAAACACTTGATATTTTTTTTAAATTATAAAAGTTATAATTCATCTATTTTATAAGGGGGTTTTGAAATAGGCATATCATGAGGAAATAAGTCAATAATAAACCCAACCTCCCGATTTTGAATAAAACTGGGAAAATAGTAGAGAAATTAATCCATAAATTCATTTACTAATTAAATGTCACTAATAAAAATAATTCATTTATTTGAGAAAATATTTTCTAAGTAACATTAACTACCATATCCAATTAATTTATCAGCTTCTTATAAGGTTATCAAAGTTATTAAATAATTGAATAATACATTCAAAAATCTAAAATCAATTTTATCATGAAAAAATGAACTTCAATCCATACTTGGAATAATCTGAAAATATACTATGGGAATTTCAAAAAGATTTCTAGGAAAGAGCATACCACTATTAAAAATAAAAATATTTTTATAAATATTGGATGCATTAATATTTACAATCATAGATTTCATGAAATGTTATATCATATTTGGATTATGTTATGTTCAATCATTGCAATAAATTTTCTCAAAAATGAATTAATTTTTGTATCCAGAGTTAAACTATGCATTATTTGAATTTGAATAAAAAATTAATATACCAATCACCATTTCATTAGATGAACCATCATCAATTTTTTTAGTAAAAATTGATATTTATACCCCATTTTTTATCTTTAGGATTTCCACCATGGGTTTCAATCATAAATAAATCATTAGAATAATTTCTAAACTCGTTGTAATTAAAACTTCTCACCATTGACTAGATATATGTTAACCTATTCATTGATTGTTTTGTAATCTTTCCTTTTCTATCACACACCCTGTGACCAAACTTACCACAACAATAACATTTGTCTATATCGAATAAAAAACATTATGAAATTTATTTTTCCACACTTGAATCATATTGGGATCTTTCCACCGGTCTTATTAGTTGGTTGCATAATCGTTTAATTCTACCTAGACCACTTATTTTGTTCTCCATTATGAGGAACATATGTTTCATGACACACCATTTCAACATTCTCAGTACAATTTAAACACTAAACATATGTTTTGAATTCTATTTCAACTAATTTTCTTTGAAAACATTGTCCCAATCCTGAGTAATGTCTACTAATATTACAATTCGGTCCCATAAAATAAAATTCGGTATGTACATGGATAATCTTGTAAAATTTATATCATTTGAAACTAATTAATAATCATATTTGTACTTCTATTATAATTATTTTTTCCTTATGCCGAGTCAATCCCCCATTGATAAATATTTCTCAAGAACAAATACTCATAAATGTATCACATTCCCTAGAATCAAGTTCATCTCTATATAAAATATTCTTATCTAATAAAACCAACTGATCAAATTCAACATTAAAATGATAAATGGAATGATCTACCTATGGATGTTCTAAAAATACCATTGCTTCAAATATATTTTTTAGTGAATTGATCCATCCATTGGACACCACTGGATCTAAAATTCAAAAAAATTGTGGATGGATAAATTAATGGAAACACTCAAATATCAACATGTTCTTTTATGGTAAATCAAAATACAATTTATCACGTATTCTAAATCAATTTATTGAATAAATCAACAATGACATAGAAAAATAAATTTAGAACCAATTGTTAAAATTTGGTATACTGATTTAACATGATATTTCCATATTGATACCTTATTTCTTAATAATATCAATTTTCTTAATGGAAATCCATTCCGAAAATATATATACTAAATAGTAAAATATTGTAATATTCAACTTCAATATCATTTCATCATCCCAAATAAGTATAATGTTAAATTGTTAATCTCTTAACACAATCCCAAACTCAAAAATAATCATAAATATTTATCTGATAAAAAAATTATGTACATGACCATGAAACATTTAATAATTATTAATTTTTAAACAATAATTTACTTTCATTCATTCCCAAGGATCATTATAGTTTAAAGTATTATAAAATTAGGTCCAACCTTTTACATATCAAAACAATATATTTAAAATTTGTAACATCAATTCAATATCGATGTTTTTTCAACAATATAATACTTTTCAAAATTAATTGATTTTATTTGGATGACAAGTCATCATGAATTTAAAAATACATTATTCTATTCCCTTACAAATACTAAAACCCTATTAGAATATTTTAAAACATGGTATGAGAAGAAATAATTAATAAGGTAAATAAATTTTTTTATTAGCCCAGTGAAAAACATAAAAACCCATAAAATATTACCTTTATCACATAATTATTATAGTAGCCCTAGTTTTAGTTATGTGGCAATTTTTATGCCTTTTTATGTGATTAAGGTGATTGGAATGAGTTGGGAAGAGGTTGAGAGAGTATTAAATTGTTTTTGATGAGTTTTGAGGCATTTCTATGGGAGCACGGTTTGAGCACGGTTGGGGGAAACCGTGCGGATGCTCCAGGAAGCCATGTAGATATGACAGTAGGATCCGCTCGGCCTGCGCATGATTTTCCAAACTATGAGAGGTTACCGTGTGAGTACCTTCCCTCGGGGTAGTAGCATGCGTATGGTTAGTGCATGGTTTGCCGAACCGTGTGGGCTAACCCTGCGGCCACTAAAAATAGGGTTTTAAAACCCGAGTTCACTAGGGATTTCCTCATTCCACTCAGAATTTCCCCAACTCGAGCCTCATTGGGGATTTTCGGTTCTCAAAAGTTGGAGGGTCTCTCCCACTCAGTTTTGATGCATTTTGAAGGGGTTTCTTGGCGGATTGTAGGGGGGTTTTCCCTGGTAAGTCTTCTCTTATGGTTCCTTTTGGTTTTCTCTAGATCCTTTCTTCTCCTTTCTTTTTTTAGATCTACAGTTTTTTCTGTAGATCTATGGTTGTGGTAGCCTTGGATGATGATTTTATGTCATTTTGATACTACGTAAAGGTATTTAGATAGGTTTCAGTGGTTCGTTCGCCAGATTTGGGGTGCGGTTTATTGTGGGTCGATTCCTCAGGAACCCAAAAGCTAGGTGGCTTCTCTCTCAACACCACTTGGTTAGAGCTTTTGATTTTGGTTAAAATTATTTTTTTTTATTTTAATAAATTGTGGTTTGATGTGAGAAATTTATTGGATATCCCTTGGGTGATGTTTTGGGGGATATTTGGGGAAAATAGGATTTTAGAGTGAAATACTATTGTTGTGGATTTTAAAATGAAGATTTTGAAATGGGATGTTATGGTTGATTTGTGAAAATGATTTTTGGAAATGTTTTTCAATAATGATGTTGTTTTATTGATATGTTGTTTGGCATAGAAAACAATTTTCAATAAATGGGTGATTTATTAAAGTGGATTGATATGCAATGGAATTGGTTGATAGCATGTTGTTGTGAAATTGGTGGGTTATATGCTTTCTTGTGATTGAGTGTAATGTTGTGTAGAAGTGGTGAGAAGTACCACTATAATAAGGGGATGGATTTTGGACGGAAGGGCCACCATCAAAAGATAAGTGGATGAGAAGTACCACTAGGTGTGAATGGGTGAACGGGCTGGACGGAAGCTCCACTGTATGGTTGTTTTGGTTGTTTGTTGTGCATTAATATGCATGTTGGAAATTATTGTTCTAGTGTGTGAATGATGAAATGTATTGTGGATTTTTTGTTGGATTTCCCTTGGTTTCTTGGTTTGAGAGTGATGGCTGGGTAAGGGCTTGTTTGACTTATGGAAACGGTTGCACTTGTGATTATTTTATATAAACTATTTTATATAAATGTGATAATGATTTTATCATGGTGGAGTGTGTGGGGAAGTTAATTGGGGAAATCCTACCGAGTCTTTGTACTCACCCCCTACTTTTTAACATTGGTGTCTTTGTAGATGTTGTGTACTGTGACGTGGGAAAAGGTAAGGCGTCACCATCCTTTAGTGGTGCACTGTGATCCCCTGGTGGAGCTTGGAGCTTGGAGCATTGTGTAGAGCTGTGGTGGTGTCATGGATCATGGTGTGGTGTGGTTTAGTCTTCCTCATAGTACTCTGATGTTTTGTGGACATGTCTAGTTGTAGTGGTTTGGGATGTATTATGGATCAACTTGGTTGTCTTTTGAGAATACATGCTTGAATGTTGTATTGACATGCATCATATAGTGGTTGTTAATGGATTATTTATTGGACTTGTCTTAAGGGAAAATAATTCCCCAATTTTCTATAGAATCCCTGGGCATTTATTTCTAGCCTTTGGCTCCATGGGAACGTCTCTTAAGGATAGGTATCCCTCACCACCTCCTCAAGCCAATGAGGTAGGGACTGGGTGTTAGAAATGGTATTAGCATGTTCGGTCCTTTGGAGTTGATTCTCAGATTTCGAGTTGACATTAGTTGTGGTATATTCCTTAATTCGGGATGGTAGCATGGTGTAGGCATTTCGGAAATATGGAATGTATAACATGAAAGGACGTAGCAAACCCTTTTATGCTGAAATTCATGTTACAAGGGAGTTGGGTACATAAGTGTTTCGGAGACACTTATAGGCATTATAAATCTCACTATCATGGGAGTAGCCAATGAGATGTGCATGGAGTATATTGTAGAAATGAATTTCCTCTAGGATTAATATTTCACTGGGGTATAATGATTTTTGGGCTGTAATATGAAATGGTTTTGCAAATGTGTGAAATTCTAATGTGAATAAATATGGTATTTTAAAAATGTTTTGTTTTTACAAAATGGTGAATCATGGCCATTGTGGAAATTGTAAACTTGTGGAAAGCCTTGTGAAATAGTGTTGTGTAAGGTGCTTAGAAATGGGAATTATTGATATCTACGTAAGTGAGACTCATGGTTGTTTGTTTTCTGTTGATAGAAATGGCACTGGGTAGGCATCGTATAGAAAAACCGTAGGAGGATGATGAGAATGTGGTTGCAACTAAGCCTCATGTTAACCAGCAATTAGTGCATAGCATAGTGAAATCTCTACAAGCTGTGGAAATTGGAAATAAAGTGGATCACCCAAGGCATGTGGATCAAGTGGTAAAGTTTCAAAAGTAGAATCCACCCATATTGAAGGGTGATTCAGAGCTGGAGAATGAAAATGCATGGATGAATAGAATGAACAAGATCTTTGTGTTTTTGGGAATTCTGATAGAGAAGAAGGTGAAGTTGGACACGTATATGTTGGAACATATTTCCCATCTGTGGTGGGAGTTGGTAGTCCAAGCTGGAATAGACCAGGGTATGACTTGGTAAGGCTTTGAAGAATTGTATAATAAACAATTTTACCCACATACATTCAGAATTCAGAGAAAGACGGATTTCTTCAGTTTGAAGCAAGAGAATATGTCTGTGACGGAGTATGAAGCTATGTTTATGAACTTAGTGAGGATTGCACTCGAGGTCGCGGGTAGAACGTTGTTGAAGGAAATGATCTTTGAACTGAGGTTAAGGTAATAAATCCATTCAAAGATATTAGTGTTGTGTATAGATGATTACATAGAGATGGTGAATAGGGCCTCAGTGGCTAAGTGGGATCTGTTGGGAGATCCGGGTAGAGGAAGTATGGTGGTACCCATGGGTAATAGTGGGAACTCTAACGCTAGGGTCAAGCGAAGGAGGGACACTTATTCCCATGGTGGGATTATGGCACATAATCCGATGGCAGGAGCAGTAAATCTTCTTCCAAAACCCCCGAGAAAAAAGGTATGTTTTCTGTGTGGTTCATCGATCCACATCAAGAGAGATTGTACGTCACAACCTCAAGAATGTCATAATTGTAAGCAGATGGGGAATCTACAACGTTATTTTCGGAATTCTCTGAGGTCGGGTGCACGTGATACTTCTCAGGGATCGTAGACGTTGTATTCTTTGACAGGACGGGGACATCAACATTCCCTCAGCAGCAGTGTAATGTGGGTCATGGTGATTCTCAAAATACCATGATACGTCAGCTGGGCAATAAATAGTAGTGTGAGGTAAGAAAACATGTGTTTGGAGCTGAGCAGGTTGTGGTGGATGATCAGTCGGGACCATCCATTGTGTGAGGTAATATAATTTTAAATTCTACCTTGATACAAGTGATGTTTGATACGGGTGATTCACACTCTTTTATTGCTACACGTGTGGTTGATATGCTGGGATTAAGGGTAGAAATGATGCCCCTAGTTGTAAAACATCCAACTCTTTTGGGTCAAAGATAGTGTCCAACCTTCTTGTGTAGACCATGTTGTATCGTTGTAAGCGAGGTTGAGCTAATGTGGAATTTCCCAATTCTTTATATGGATGTGTATGATGTAATCCTAGGAATGGATTGGCTGGTGGATTTTAAGGCCCACATCGATTGCAATGAACGAATAGAATCTTTTACAATAGACGATGGTGTCAGAAATCTCATTAGAGGAGAGAGTCATGAAAGGCAGGGTGCAATGGGTTTGTTGGAACCAGTAGTAGGCACATTATCATATTGGATCGTAGTATTGTCATTGGAATCGGTAATGGGTGTTGAGAGGAGTGTTCTTACAGCAGTATTGGATCAGTTCATGGATGTTTTTTTGATGAATTCCATGGGTTACCTCTCATAGGAGAAGTGGAGTTTAAGATTGATCTCATTCTGGGGACCAGTCCTATCTCACTTCCATCTTCTTGGATGGCCCCTACTAAGTTGTGGGAATTGAAAGTCTTGTTGGAAGAGCTATAAAACAAATGGTTTATTTGGCCTAGAATGCCCCCGTTGGTAGTTCAGGTGTTGTTTGTGAAAAAGGCAGATATAACTTTGATGCTCTGTGTTGATTGTCTTAGACTTAACCAAGTTACGATAAAGAACACATATCCACTTCCATGAATTGATGATATGTTCGACCAGTTGAGGGGATCCTAGTTTTTCTCCATGATCGACCAGAGGTCGGGATATCATAAATTTTTGGTGAGGAAGGATGATATTACTAAAATAGCTTTCAGAAGTAGATACAGCCATTATGAATTTCTGGTTATGCCCTTTATTCTATCGAACGCGCCATTGGAGTTCATGGAATTGATGAATCAGATATTTCAGAGATATTTGGATTCAATTGTGGTGGTGTTTCTAGACGATATTCTAGGGTATTCAAAGGCAAGGGTGGAGAATGAGTAGCACTTGGAGACAGTGGTTTGGATCTTTATGGATCATCGGTTGTATGCCAAATTGTCAAAAAGTGACTTTTTGATACATGAAGTTCATTTTCTAGGCCATGTGATTTCTTGAAAGATGTGTTTCAGTGGGTCCATAATAGATGGAGGCCATTATCTCGTGGAAACCTCCAATGAATGTGTTTGAGATACAATGTTTTCTTGGTCTATCTGGGTATTATCGCCCTTTTTATTTCGATTTTCCACGTTAAGCTTCACCGATGACATATTTGACAAGAAAGAATGTTCCATTCTAGTGGAATGAATAGTTTTAGCAGTGTTTTGAAGAGCTAATGGGTCGCCTTACATAAGAACCAATATTGGTTTTTCCAGAAATAGGAAAAGGGTATGTGTTTTATTACGATGCAATGGGATCAGGGTTGGGGTGGATTCCCCTAAATGTAAATCATGTAGTTGTGTATGGCTCACGGATGTTGTGGGTGCATTAGAAGAACTAGACAATTAATGATTTGGAATTGGCAGCAGTGGTGCATGATTTGAGAGTGTGGCCTTATTATCAATTCAGCGAGAAATTCATGGTATATACAGATCATAAGAACTTGAAGAACATTTTCTCACAATAGGATTCGAAATTGAGGCAAAGGAGATGGATGGAATATCACTTGATGTTTTATTTTGACTTAATGTACACCCTAGGTAAGGGAAATTTGGTGGTTGATGCATTAAGTAGAAAATCATATGCTTAGAAGGTAAAACAGGCATCGGACCAGTGTCAGTTGATTTCATTTATAGCTGATATATGGTTGGAATGTGAAGACCAGGGCGATAGAGCGGTCTTCTTTCATGTTTTTTGATTCCACATATGGTTTTCATGGTTTAAGTGGAACTGATATCTGATTCTGAGTGGGTGACCATGGGGTCGAGACTCAATGTTGGGAAATCAATGAGGGTTGGAAACTTAATGGAGATTCAGTTTTGTGTTTTTGGAATTGTATGGTTGTACCAGTTTCTTGTTAAGAGGATCTTCTCGAGGCATATCATCATTCCAGGTGGGCTATTCAACCTGGAATTCTGAAAATGTATAAATCATTGAAATAGAAATTCTGGTGGGCTGGTATAAAAAGAAGAGTGGATGAGTTTGTTTTGAGATGCTTGACTTGTCAGCAAGTCAATGTAGAACATCAGAGGCCAGTATGAATGATTCATTATTTACCAATCCCTGTTTGTAAGTGGGAGATAATAGCGATGGATTTTGTTACAAGTCTCCCAAGAATAGTAAAAAATAATGATGCCATTTGGGTAATAGTGTATCAGCTAATGAATTCATACCATTTCATTCCAATTCATGAATCTCATATGGTGTACGATCAATCAAAAATCTATATCCAGGAGGTGGTAAAGAGGCATGGTGTTCTAGTTTTGATTTTATAAGATAGAGATATGTGGTTTACATCTCGTTTTTGGAAATCCTTACAGCAAGCCCTTGGAACTAGGATGACTATGAACACGGTGTATCAGCCTCAGATGGATGGTCAATCCGAGAGGATGATAAAAACGTTGGAGGATATGTTATAGGATTGTGTTATAGATTTTGGTGGCTCGTGGGAGAGCTTGTCATTCGTTGAGTTCTCTTACAATAATAGTTATTAGGCATCCACACATATGAATCTGTTTGAAGCGTTGTATGGGTGGCTGTGTAATTCTCCACTATGTTGGGTGGAAATAGGTGAGTCCTCGATGGTTGGACCGATCCCTATCCAGGAGACTATGGAGAAGTTCAAGTTGATCAGGAAGTGAATTGAGATGGCTCAGATTCATCAGAAATTGTATGTGGATCAACGTTGGTGACTGTTGTCGTTCCAGGTGAGTGATCATGTTTTCTTCAAAATCTCTCATAGGATGGGGCATCGTCGTTTTGGGAAGTAGGGAAAGTTATCTCCAAGGTATATTGGACCTTTTCATATTCTTAATAAATTTGGTGAGGTGGCTTATCATTTAGCTTTTACACCTAGGTTTGGTGCACTTCTCAATGTGTTTCATTTGTCACAGTTGAAAAAGTATCGGCTGGATCGTGACCATGTGATTCGATGGGATCATATTGAACTAGAACTAGATGCTTCATTGGTGAACATGCCAGTGAGGGTTGTGGATAGGAAAGAGAAAGTATTGCGTGGTGAATTCATCGGTTTAGTTTGTGTTTTGTGGAAGTATGGACAGATTCAAGGGAAGTCTTGGGAGCGGGAGAAAGAGATGATCGAGCTGTGGCCCGAGCTCTTTCGGTGAAGGGTGGGTTCACTACATTATGGGGACTGAATTTCCAATGGAAGGGATAATGTAGTACCCCCGGTTTGAGGTATGTGTCCTTTTTATGCCTTTTTATGTGGTTAAGTTGCATGTGTTGAGTTGGGAAGAGGTTGAGAAAGTTTGTAATTATTTTGGATGAGTTTGGAGGCTTTTCTAGGGGAGCACGGTTTGAGCACCTATGGGGGAAACCATACAGATGCTCCAAGAAATCGTGCAGGGGGAGAAAGTAGGATCTGCATGGCCTACGCATGGTTTACCAAACTGTGTGAGGCAACCATGTGGAACCCTCCCATCGAGTCAGTAGCATGCACACGGTTTGCGAAACCGTTCAGGCTAAACATGAGGACAAATAAAATAGGGTTTTAAAACCCGAGTTCAATCAGGATTTCTTCATTCATCTCCATATCCTCTCCCAATTGAGACTCACTCATAATTTTTTATTCTCAAGGGTTGGAGGGGCTCTTCCAATCGGTTTGGAAGCATTCAGAAGGGGTTTCTAGGCTGATTGTAGGTGGTTTCTCCCGGGCATGTCTTCTCTTATGGTTCCTTTTGGTTTTCTCTAGTTCTTTTCTTCTCCCTTATTTTGTTTTCTAGATCTACACTTGTTGTGTGTAGATCTAGGGTTGTTGTTTCATTGGAAGATGATTTTATGTCTTTTGGGTGCTAGGGAAAGGGATCTATAGGGATTTCGGTGGTGCGTTCTCCAGATTTGATGAGCGGTTGTTTGTGAGTCGATTCCTCGGGAACCCTAAAGGTAAGTGGTATCTCTCTCGACTACACTTGGTTAGAGATATTGGTTTTGGTTAAAATTTATTTTTTTTTTCTTTGAATATATTGTGTTTTGAAATGTGAAATTGACTGCATATCCCATGGGTGATGTTTTGTTGGATTTTTGGGAAAAAGGGGGTTTTATAGTGAAATGATATTGTTGTGGATATTAACATGGAAGCTATTATTGATTTGTGAAAATGATTTATGGAAATGGTTTTCAATAAAGAGGTTGTTTTATTGAAATGTAGTTTGGCATGTAAAATGGTTTTCAATAAATGGGTAATTTGTTGAAGTGGATTGGTATGAACTGGAATTGGTTGATTGCACGTTGTTGTGACATTGGTGGGTTATAAGCGTGGTTTTGTTTGAGTGGAATGTTGTGTGGAAGTGGCGATAACTAAAACTATAAAATGGGGATGGATAGTGGGTGTAAGGGCCACCATTGAAGGATAAGTGGTTGAGAAGTACCACTAGGTGTGAATGGGTGAACAGGCTGGACGGAAGCTCCAACTTTTGGTTGTTTTGGTTTTTTTGTGCATTTCTTTCCAAGATGGAAATTGTTGTGCTAGTGATTTAATGATGAAATGTATTGTGTCACGATTTTTGGATTTCCTATGGTTGCTTGGTTTTGGTGTGATGGCTTGGTAAGGGCATGTTTGGCTTATGAAAATGGTTGCAGTTGTGATTTTTTGTATATAAACTATTTTATATAAATTTGCAATCTGTTTTATCTAAGTGTCATGTGTAGGGAAGTCATTTGAAGAAATCCAACTGACTTTTAATACTCACCCTTTGATTTGGAAGTCGGTGTCATTGCAGATGTTGTATACCGTGACGTGGGAAAAGGTAAAGCATCACCCTCCTTTTGTGGTGCACTGTGATCCCTTGGTTGATCTTAGAGCTTGGAGCTTAGTGTGGATCTATGGTGGTGTCATGGCTTGTTGTGTGGTGTGGTTTAGTCTTTCGCATAGTACTCTGATGTTTGGTGGACATGTCTAGTTGTATTGGTTTGGGATGTATTATGGAACAACATGGTTGTCTTTTAAGAATACATGCTTGAATGTTGTATTGCCATGCATCATATAGTGGTTGTTATTGGATTGTTGGTTGGTTTTGTCTTAAGGGAAAATCATTCCCCAATTTTTTCTAGAAACCCCCATCATTTATTGCCAGCCTTTGGTGCCTTGGGAAGGTCGCTTAAGTCAAAGTAGCCCTCACCGCCTCCTCATGCCAATGAGGTAAGGGTAGGGTGTAAGAGTTATTTGTGTGTATTAGGTAATGAATTTCCAACTGAAAAAATTATCTTTTATCAATGAAAAACAATAAAACCCACATTATTATATTGGAAACCCATTTTAATAATCATAGAATAAATTATTCATAAAACTTGTTAAACATGTGTAAAAAATAACTGGATCCTAGTTAATCCCAAATGAGAAAATATAAAAGTTATCTCTTTAATGATTTCATTTAAAAACAAGGAACATTGCCCAATGCATTGGACACCTATAATGCGGCTCACAAATCATATAATTATTTTCAACCTCCAAATTATCTCAAATATAATTCTCATGTACCATTTAAAAAATAAAATATGTTATTATTACATCTTTTAATCATATAAATCTTAAAAACTTTTTGTACCAATATGTATATCACTTTATTATATAAAAATATAATTACCTTTTAAATATTATTATTCAAAATAATAATACCTAGAATATATGGAATAACTGATATTTCTCTAAAATATTCTTGTAGTAGAATTGAAAAATAAAATAATAGTTATGATGTTAGGAAGGATTGCTATCTATGTATAAGATAAATTGAATCATTCTTTTTTATTATTTTCTAATGAAATTCAAAACATTTTGTATAAAATATTTAAAAAGAATTAGTTTTTAAATAATTTAAAGAGAAAGAAACTGACATTAATTATTCTTTATAAATATTTTGTGTCCTCATAAATATATAAAATATTTTTTTAATATTGAGATGGAAGATAATGATTTATAAAATAAATCATTAAATAAATTTAAAACAT
This sequence comes from Viscum album, assembly GCA_963277665.1. Taxonomy (NCBI): domain Eukaryota; kingdom Viridiplantae; phylum Streptophyta; class Magnoliopsida; order Santalales; family Viscaceae; genus Viscum; species Viscum album. The sequence continues at coordinate 71,934,156 of OY728166.1, read as the reverse complement.
GGTTTTATAGTAATGGTTATTTTTTCCGGAGACCAATTCTTCAGGTGTGCTATTTTTGTACATGAATAATAGAATTATGATAACAATTTGCTTTTTGTATATTGTTTTTATGTTTACTATTGATTTTATTTTATTTAATATCATGTTAAATTTAATTACTTAAATGATTATGTTCAATTAGGATGTTGTGTTGATATTCAACTCAAATTAAAAAAATTAATTCTATAAGTTTATTGTGGTCAAGGAGGTACTTATTCTATCACCAAAAGAATAATAATAATGAAATAAATGTCATTTTTAGATATTTTAAATAATTCTAAAACCCATAATGAAATATGGATATGAATAATGATTTGTGTTATAATTATGGAAAGGGTAGTCCATACATCCAAATTAATAATGTTTCAACAATTCAATGGTCATGATGGAAAAAATTAATGTGTTATTTCATCTTTCAAGAATATTAATTATTTTATAAATACTGTATTATTTTAATTAAATACAATTATCTGTATCATATATATTTTTTGTTGATGAAAAATGAGTCACGTCAATTTTGGGAAGTTGTAGTCCACACATATGCCCAAAAGATGTTATAATTTTGAAAATAATAGTAATGAATGTAAATATATGTTATATTTTTTATTTAGATTATTAATTATGTCATAAATGTTTTACACATAAAGTAAATCCATTATTATAACCTAATGTGAGAGGTGTTGACAGAAGATAAATTAAATTAATTTGATAGGTGTTAGTCCTCTATACACTTTAGAAATAATTTTTTCCCATTTGTTGGAACATGAGATGAATATAGGTTATTCCATTATCATTTTAATGTATTATTTTTTGTAATATACTAATTTTAATTTTCTTAATGTGTTTCTAGATTATTTAAAGAAGGTATAAGAAGAAATAAAATCAATATTCTTGGTTATGAATTATACACCTTCTTGAGAGAACCTCGTATGTTTTACATCAACATCATTAATTGGATGATTTTATGATCAAACCAATTCCTAAATGACATATATAGGGTGGGTAATGATACAATTTAGTTTGGTGTTTTTTGAAATAAAATTATATTATGATTGAAAAATATATGAGATGATGTACTCCATGAAAAGATTGGGGTGATTCACTCCTCGAATTTCTTAAGTAATTATATTAATATAAAATGATTTTAATTTAAAAATTGATAAAAATTTACATGATTCGATACAAAGTTGTTGATGATTTATAAATATATGATAAAATAATTTTTTTTTTCAATTTTATATTTTGTTTTCACACAAATAATGTTTTTAAAACCCATTAACCATTTTTTATGATTACTGGGATAACAATGTTTTTTACTCATTTTGGGTGACGATTATAGATATAAAAGTACAATTTTCCCAAAAATGGACTATAGATGATATTTTAAACCATATCAGAATCACATTATAACAACTGTGTTTTCAAAAAGGTATGGATCATTTTTTTTCAACAAGTTTCTTTTGTTTAATCTTGGAAAACATGCACTACAATGTAAGGAAGGACCACAGAGCATTAACATCATCTTGAGATCCCATAGTTATTTGAAATTGTAAAACGGGTTTGTCTTGAAGTTACCACATTATTAGTAATAACCATGTTGGTTCCCTTTTGAGCAGTAAGGGGAAACACAGTTTTTCTGCAACCATGTGACCACTTGTGTACGCCTATGTGAAAAAATGCAGAGCTTGGACAGTTGCCTTTTGAACAGATCTTGCACTGTTAAAGACAGCATAAGCCTTTACCATTTATGGTATAAACAGGGTAGTGTGACGAATAAATTATTATATTGGTTTGGAAAAACAATGTGGAAAATCTGTGTGCCCTTATATGTAAAGGGGAAATGTCTAAAATTCCAATATTAAAATATAAAACCTAAACGCTCTTTATCTTATCCCATTTCAAGAAGACAATGACCCATTGACTCACATGGATTCTTCCTCCTGCCAATATTGAAATTGATATATATTTTATATCCATGAGCCAAATCAAAATATATCTGATGCATTGGTAAGCTTGTGGTGAGATCATCATTCAACTTACATTTGTTCTAAGTTTGTATGCATATTTATGATGTTATTTATGTGTAATCTATTTTTCTTTATTTTAAGGGCATTGGAAAATTTCATCAATTTCATATAATCTACTATGAATCTTAGGAATCTATTGTATAAGGATACCATAACATCCATAATGTAGGTTGTCTAGTTTTTTTAATAAAAAAAAGTTGATTTCATAGTCGCACTATAGTGCCAGACACCAAATGTTTTCCCCACATTTCATTAAAAATGATTTAATCCTTTTAAAATTATATATACACGTTGTTATATTATTTAGAAACATTTTATAGTAATTAGAGGATAAAAACCTCAATCAAAGGCAGCCCTTGGTGTGCCTTCTTGAAGTTCTCCTCTCGAATTAAGTAATTAAATGTTCAGAACACCCTCTATACATTAATATTCGAGTTTAAATAGAATATAACTCTATTATATATATTTATATAGAACTAGATCGCATATTATGTTTTTGGTTTGATTTATAATTTGAATTTCCCATGCTGGAAATTTCATAATTGATAATGGAACATTATAGGTTATTATTTGAACCACGAAATTATGATTGACATGCCATCATAAATTAATTGGGTGGACATTATTAAATATCTTGCTTCATGATGGTTTTTATTAACAAATTAACTAAATGTATTTACTTAAATTTAATTATAAATAGTAGAAAGGACATTCTGAACATTGAATGCATTATTGAATTCCTTATATCAAATGTGATGCCTTGGTAATATTGGGCTTAATAATTAGGATTCTTGTGAGATGATACATCGTATTATTATATTATAATTATTCCATATAGATTTTTTGTGGATTATTGGTTAAGGGAAATGTTGATAAAGATGATTCAATCTCCCTTAAATTGGGTATTGATCAGGATTTCCCAATGCATTTACATTGTTTGGATGGTGGGCATAAGCCTCCACATACATTAAATCAGGGGATGACATGACGACTCACCTACCCTCTTAAATGAAGTCTTTCATTCATTATGAGATATATGTTAGATACCCAATTTGGTGTTTATAGTATCATTAAGAATGGTTTTAAATTCATGAGTTATGCCCTGGTCTAACCATAACTTCATTTTCGAGGTATATACCAACACATGTTTTTACAAAGTTAGAGCATATAGGTTGATTTCTTTATAGAAATAATATATATATATATATATTGTTACTATATATATATGGTTACCCACCAGGATAAATTTACCTCATTCTAATGTATGTGATGTCCACCAGGGTAATATAGAAAACTGAGATAGCAGTTATTTGTTTATTTTCGTGGTTTTATTATTATTATGTTATATCTATAAACTGTTTAACTATGTAAACTACATGGAATAATTATAGAAATTGTATTCGGTAGCCTATTTTGTTTTAACCTCACACCATACTCATTTACATACGGTACATAAGTAGATTAAATGGATTCATGTTCAGAAAAGGAAAAACACCCTACTATAGATATTTGATTTTCTTTGATAATAATTTGATCATGGGTGCAGAGGACTGAGTATATGATCAAGTTTGTAGTGGAGATGGATTTTGGAATATTAGAATTTTTGTACTACATATTTTATATACATATCCCTAGTACCCCTATTTATTGTATACTAGCATTCCATGACATCATTTATATGACACCACCTTGGGACTTTTGATATTATAATTCAATTGAGCAGTTATAAATGCTTATAGAGTTTATTATTGTCATAATTTTTTATGTGATTCCACTATGAGGGGTTATTAGTCCATTTATTGTTATATATTCTTAGATATGAATCTACTATCATATATTTATTTTTATATCCTTTTTTCACTATATTATGACAGTATAGTCTCCCCACTAAATGAGCATTACATCCTCAATACTAGTCTACAGCCTCTGACATACAAGGAGGTCTGATCCAGGCTATGTAACTCACAAACTCGGGGCATGGGTTTAGGGGTCACTTGGTTGGGTTACTACAAACATTATAGAATATAATATTGTCAATAAAATTAATATATTTAAAAAATATAAATTTATTATAAAATACCATTAATTTCATATTTGCATCAATTCTATAAATTTGACACAATAATTTAATAATTTTATTGGAATATAATCCATTCAATCATCCCTAAAATTATATATTTATCACCAAAATTATTATAATAGAATAATTACTATTAATTATATTATATTTAGTATGTATTATATATATTTTTTATAATTTTCTATTAATTTAATAAATAGTTTTCTAATATTTGGTAAGCATTTAATGTAATTTAACTGTAATAAAAAAATCAAAAAAATACCAAGTTAAAATATCACTATAATTATAAATATCCATTTTGAAATAAACATATGTTATTCTTATACCAGTCCCAAAATATTATATTAATTTAAAAAATAATGTTACATCGTTGACTTTATCTTTTACGTAAATATTATACTTGTATAAATCTTTGAATTATGGCACCATGTTTCCTTATTTTCACCCATTTAATAGATATGTATGAAATCCACATAGGTAATGTGATAAATTTATGTTTTATATAAATTTTTGTCATTATGATATAATTTTTAACCATAATTACAAGATTTACCCTTACTATGGTGAAAAGATTACCATAGTCACAATTACTAACGAACAAAAATAAAAAGGGCCAATTTAAAAAATATTAACCTCCCAATTCCAAATATAGAATCATGTTTTCAGGATTAAATTTATATATGATATTGAATTTAATTATTAGTTAATAGTGAAAATGTGAATAAAACATTTTTTCATCAAAATGTATCTTTAAGTATAAAAATGTTTTTATATAGAATTTAATAATAAATTTCATTGAAAATATTAAAATTGGAATCTAATATGTAATAATTAAATAATTATATTTTACAACAAAACCAAAAATGAATTTTAATTTTTGTGTACTCAATTCCAATATGTTGCTTAGAGAAATCTCTATTTTCACTATTCCTTATATATCAATATTTTTAAAAAATTCTCAAAATATAATACCAAAATAATATTGACAATGTTAATTTAAAAAGTTAATTAATTTTTTCAAATTAAATTTCTATAAATAAAAAATCACTATTAATAAAATACAATGAATGAAAACATAATTTGGCTAAAAAATATGATTTTTCATTTTTTTAGTGGAAATTGATCTAATAATTTTATAATATTTATAAAACCATAAAATGTAATTTAGGAATATTATTATGAAAATAAAATGATTTTTCTTGACCTTAACTAGGTTGTTACAGAGCAGATGTTTTAAAATACATTATTTAAATCCTTAGACATATCTTTTTATTCAACATCACTGCTAAAACACGAAAACGAAAAAATTTGGGTTATTTAAAATCTTATTTCTTTGTTTTAACATTTTTCTGGAAAATTTATCAATACCACAGTGAGAAAAATTTAGCATTATTATTATTCATAATAAACCAAAATAAATTTGGTGATATTACCATATATTATTTATTCTAATAATAAATATAGAAAATATTTTACCAGATTAAACATCTATAAATGGAAAAAATAATTTTAAAATAATTCCATAAAACAAAAATAAAAAAGAATTTATAGATATATGTATTTTAATTATCATAAATAATAATAAACAAAATATGTATAAACATAATTCCAATTTAATTTATATAATTATTTAAAAAATGAAGAATCATATAAATTTAATAAGTAATTCATTAAAAAATGTGACTTTTCAATGAAATGAAATGATTGTTTTACAATATTCTGTAACATTAACTATTCATGGGAAAATAAATCATTTTAGATAAATTTTAAATTTTCACCCAATGCAATTTTTGATATAATGATTTTAAACATTTTATCAATTTTATCATGTATACATTCTAAATGTGAAAAATATAAATATTGTATTCACCTTGAAGAAGAAGAAATCCTTTTTAATGGAAATGTTTTTATGAGTGAAACATTGTCTTTTAAATAAATAGGGGAATTATTTATTTTTAATTAATAAATGAATTGGAAATATATAAGAAACAATTATATGGAAAATTCATATTGTGGTCATTTATATTCATACAATTATATTTAATATATATATTATAATTATCCATGTCAAATAATAATATTTATATAGTGGTTCATCTAAAGTCATTGTTTTTTATAAATGCAGCTATAAATTAAATGAAATTTATATAAAGATAAATATATCATAAAATATTCACTTGTTACATTTCTCCCCTTGTATAATCATTATTTCGAAATTTCATCACTCTCAATCAAGAAAATGATGATAAATCTATATCATCATATCTTTATGATCCCATATAGTTTCCTCAAATATACGATTCCTCTAGATAACTTTAACAAGCTGAGTAGTCTTATTCTATCTAAATTTATCTCTATAATAAATGAATTGTATTAGTTATTCTCCATACAAACAATCATGCACCAATGGTAAAACTAATGAGTTCAGTAAATGTTAAGGATTATGTGTGTACTTCCTCAGGGGAGATACCTATGAAATATTAAGAACTTGGGGGAGGTTCGGTGGAATTTCAAAATGATAATATAATATCCCTAATATATCCATAATATCAAATGGTCGAATACACCTAGGGATAAAATTTATATACTATCCAATTCTTATAAACTTATTCAAAGGATAAATTCAAAAGAAAAAATTGTCACCAAAATTTCAATTATATATCTTACTAATGATTATATGAAAATTTCATAACCCAACCCACTAGGTTCTGAACCAAAAATACCCCAAAATCACATACAATAGGGTAGGGGGAACAAAGATCACTGAGATGTCTTATCACACACATGTGTTGAATTTTCCAAAAGTACCTATATGAACACACATATATAAAAGACCATACAATTATGAAATGTAAAAAAATAAATAAAATGACTTAATCCATCTATAATCCCACAATCATTGTATGACCTAATGTACCATTAATCATAGAAGGGGAAAAATATAAGATCTCAAAAAACTGGAAATAAAATCTTCCAGAAGTAGAAGGAGGTGAATGTTGTCTCTTGAAAAGCTATTATACACCTCAATATGTCAAGCCAAAAAATAAGATCCACTGACTTTTCTTCCTCCAAGTACTCTATAAATATATATATTTTCTATATATGACATGACATCTGACGAAATATCCCATGTTAGGTGAGTATAATAATACCCAGTGGGACACCCCAAAATATCCAAACATAATGAATCAAGGTTATTCATCCCACTATAGGTTATTTCAACTGAACATTTATATATAAAAGAAAACATCGTGATATACACATAAAAGACACAAAATTTCAAGGTAATGTCAAGACTACATTACTATACATGGATTTATACTCAAAGGTTCTTTAGAACACTCAACTAGAATAACACACTCCATGATTTGTACTTCCACTAACGAAAAAAATCCAATAGATCAACTCAATTAGGACAATCCAAGAATAATCATGAAGGATACTGAGAAGATTCATCAAGGAAACACACTTTATCATACTACAACTCATTATAAAGAATTGATCTGAATACACAATGATATGGTTCAATGCACAAAGATTATTGGGGGAACCAAACTCAACTAGAAATATCCTATTATATAGAATATGGATTCCCACGTAGTTTTTCTCATGATGATTTCAACAAACCGAAAATAGGGAAACATTATAGTATTGAGGATCACTCATAGCCTTTAGGAGGGATTCATGATTTAAGCTGATGAGAGGGATAGATGTATAAATTTAAGATAACACAATATATAATAATAAAACTCACCAAAATTTTACTGATCCCTAGGAATATATAAAGGGTTCACCCTCTATGATGAGATTGAAATTCCACACCAAATATATCATAAGAAAGTGGGCCATAAGAACTCATTCAACAAATGATGGTTCAAGGAATCGAAAACATTCTCAATGAAAAGTGGAACTGAGGATAATGAGAAGACCGACATGTACTAAACAATGTACACAATGTGTCTATAGGGGTACACAATATGTCACAGAATCTTTTATCATCCCATTCCTTTCACTCACATTGAATACCTTTTTCCCAAATCCACAATGTATCACTAAGGTAATTAACCAGCAGATGTCACCCTTAAACTCTGCGTGTTGTTCCACCCATTCATGTAAACTTTACCATGTACGAGTACTAAAATTATTAAATATACTACCACCTAATCATGTATGAGTACAAATACCATTAAATTTACTTAATCTTAATCATTAACTTCACATTTATAAATCATTTAAGATCACGTGAACACCAACGAATGTACTCATAATATATGCAAAGCCATTTGCCACATGTTACATGAGGTGAGAGTTGGTAGAAAATCCATGAAACGCTACATGTACTCCTAGGAATACACACCCTATACACAATGATTTTGTTATATAAGTCTAACTTGGTGTGTGATACATGTAACATTCCATGTCATCTTTACCACTCTGTTGAACCCATTTCACGAAATTGAAGGATCTACACATCATGTGTTGATAATACTATATAACATGTAATGTTATTTTTTTCATAGATCCTATGGGATTGTTCATGTGTATTTCTACATGCCTCACATCCTAATTATTCATTAATGATTTTTTCATGGAACTAAAATACAGTAAAATATTGTCTTGATTTCACATACTTAATACATTTTATCCAAAGAAGGTGCTCAAGAAACACATGCATCCCACCTAATCTGTGCCTGATGCCTAAACCACATTCGTAAACTCAAAGTATATCAATAGATCTAATTACATCACCATACACAAAAAACCATAACATTATATCTACTTCCCATATTAGTAGTATCAATACTTTTCCTAATATTCTGAATGCTCAATGATCGTTCAATGGGTATTCTTCTAATCGTAGGACAATCAAATAATCTATTTAGGCATGTGTGTAGATTGGGTGGTGAAAACGATAAACCATAATCATGAAGAAATAACCTTGATGTTTTTTCAAATTTTTACTACATATTATTTCATGTAAAAGATAAATGAAGAAGTATAAACATTAATGGAAAAAAAAATAATTATTCCAAAATCCATTAAATAAACCCATACCCACAAAATGATCGATTCGTGAATGAATATATTAGTTGATTAATTCATATTATTCTTGGGTTATAAAAATGTGTATAATTAATAGAATGTATTACCTAATTTTTGGTCAATCACTAATGAATAATGGTTTCATGTTAATTTTTTTCAAGAGAACCGCAAGCTGTGTTGGCGCACGATCCTCGATTTGATATCGGTCTAATGTTGTCTTCCAATGATCCTCCAGTAGCTCCTCTCTAATGGATCCTTTCAATTACTATGATATGTAAATAATGCTATGGATTAGGTTTATCCATGTTTAAAATAGGATTATAGTTCAATGTATTGATATAATTTAATAAAAAAATAAATTATTTTGTTTTATTATTCTCAACCAAGACAGCACATTACTAAAACGTCCGACACCAATAATGATTATGTCGCACCTACAGAAAAGCCTATATCCCTAACACAATGGTGGTATCATATTTCAGATATGAAACTATGTATTATATATATTCCCATTTATCATGAATATTTTTCCTCGGGATATGAATATAGTTAATATTTTTTAATGATAAATTATGGCTCACCGGCCACCAAAATATCATGCTATCTCAGCTCTTGGCTTTATATATTTTCTATGAAATTTTCAAAATTCATAAATTGAAAATCCATTTCATTAAATTATTCCATTAATAATTGATGTTTATCCCTATGAACAATAATATAAATGCAATGGTGGGGATATTGAGGTTTCAACTAGGTCTCCCAATCCCACAAGATCCCTTTATGGGTTCTGATGCTATTAAAAAATATTCACCCAAGGAAATAACTTTCTCATGATGCGTCCTTCCATGATAGTTCCCAACACCACTAGATCCATGAAAAAAGAAATCTTCCCTCCCAAGACCCATCTTACCTAGGATGATAACATGTAATGAGTCATAGACATACCACCTCAGCTGGGAAAAGTAGAACATACTTGTAAACTGAAACTACTATTTTTAGATTGTTATGTGTTACACATCCTCCTTAACCCATCATTGCTGCATGAAATGAAAGGACCTAGGAAAACCATATATAGATTACCACCCTAGATAAGACTCTATAACTCATCAAATCAAAATGACTTGTTCATTAGTACACTGAAGACTCTTAGTATTTATTAGGATTTCCTCATCCTCAACTATATGACCTACACCCTATACAACCATCACAAACAATAAACTAGATCCCAAGAACAATCAAACATAGGTTCTGACTAGTATAAAACTGAATTTGAAGGACTCTCATACATGGAAGAAAAAGGTTCTACAACAATGTTATATTTTTATTCATTATGATATTCATTATCCATTGGTGGTAAATGATCCTCCAAAATATGGGAAAAACTGAATTGAAATTGTATAACATGTTTATCAGCAATAGAACATACCACTTTACCTTGCTAACTGACTTGTGTAAAATATTGAGCTCAACTAAAATGGATCCCTCAAATACTTCTTGTATCATCTCCATAATTGTTTTGTGATGTAATAAACACAATATGTAATGATATTCTAAATAATTCCATGAATCTGGACTACCTTCCCACCCACATGTGTCCCAAACTCTCAAAAAATCTCTATTGGTCATCATTTTAAGTCATATGAATCAAATATAATTTAACATTAAAACTTGATGAAACTACCATGGATATCTGTCTAACTCCATGATATTCTGGCACATCCTCACCTCTACTAGGTGTACTTCAAAGGGAAAAACCTCTTCATCCCATCTTTTTACATAGTGAATTTTGTAAACAACCATACTTGGTCAATGAAGATGATACACACACCATTGGAAGGTTCATTAGGAACACCCCTAGAAGATATTAAGTCCCATTAAAACTAGAAATCAATATCCTAATATTTTATCTTCTAGGATCTGTGAACAAGATAATGGGTAACAACTATCAACTAGATGTAAACTGAACATCCATTAAGTGTCACATGTTATCAGACTTGACGTTGAGTACACACATATTCAATCGAAGAAGATAACCATTAAGTGATCCAAATATTGTTAAGTATCTAGTCAGTAAGTATCACGATTCTATTGTAATGTTAAAATTTCCAAAGGGTATTAGGAAAATCTAAAATTTACTAAAATATATTTCGAAAGACACTAATTATATATCCTACTTCAAAAGTAGAGAATTTGATACCCTTTCTGGAGTTCAAACTTGAGAACTACATCATCCCAAAAAACATGATAAAGAACTCAATGATTCATAGGATTTAGTAATCTTCCTCATGTCAACGGGTTCAAGTTAAACTTATTCACTCCCACCCATAAGTAATCATTAGCAATTTAGATGAATAAGGGCTACCCAGGGAAACCCAATATGTATTATGAATCATCTAATATAAGACTCAACCATGTCTTCATATATCTATCACACCTATATGGGGTCATATGATATGATAATGTAGATAACACATTTTCTCTTGTGCAAGTCCATTCAAAACAAATATCAAGGATGTAGGTAGACTAGCCACATACCGTCGAAAGACACCCCATTATTACACCACCTCTGTAGGATAAAAAGTTTCATGTAATAAAATTCTCTAGGGGTATCACAATCCAACCAATAAGAAATATATGTTAATATCCTTGAATTTACATCATCCTTATCTTCAATGGATCACTCTTTATTAAAAGAGGAAATACCAATCTCAACATGCTGAAATAACTACTACAGTCATTGGAGGAAAAAATATTATCCTAGATGGTAGAGAACCATTCCATATTGGGGAAAAATCATAGGTTATCACTTACACAATGAAGTGGTTCAATGGGAGTCTCTCTATCACCTTCCAGTGTTTGGCCACACTTTCAGTAGAAGAATGAAACAAATGATCCTATCAACAAGAGCATCAAAAAAGGGTTGAGAGAAAATGGATTCAACAGTATCACTAGGACTATAATGTGGGACATTCATAGGGATATGTGGCTCTTTAAAATGAGTGAAAAATAAATTTGGGTCATAGAAGACACATATCGTAACTCAATCTAAACATAAATCCTCTAAGAGCTCATGCTTCTTGAAACTCATCATTTCCATTTACATATTATTTACTATTAATAGTGCTTTCTCTAACACTTTAATGCATTAAAAACATAAAACAAAAAATTCCTAGAAACTCATCCTCCACCCCTAAACACAATTTGTTTTGGGAAGCATTGACTATCCCTTATGGTTTTGAATCATGACTCAATAATGTGTCTTGTTAGGAGGAATTCTCCCACTTACATTCATGTCCAAATTCACATAAAATATCACCAAAACAATGATCTACGAACCCCCTACTTCATCCTATAGACCTATCACTAGAAAAACCCTCATCAAGAGTGTCCCTAACTTAGAATTAAACATGCACGACATGCTCCTGGTAGTCCTCTACCACCCTAGAAGGGGGTTTATCACCCCATATAACCAGGGTGATATCTAACTCTAGAATTTACATTACACACTCATCATAGGCTTCTTATATACTAGTACCACTATTTACAATTTCTTATCCTTGAATAAAATGGGTCACATGAATAACAATAAAATCGATCGAGGGTCTCCACAATCAAAAAAATACAATCCATTGCCTCAGGAAAATCCTCCAATACTTATGGGTATGGATCCCTGCAAAACCATAGTGGTCTCTATATCTAGAAATCGTAAAATACACCAATACTTTATGTATCATTTTCATGACCTTATGGATCCCTCAACATCCTAGTATTTCATTAAGCACGTATCAAATCAAATTAAGGATATAAAAACTTCTTAATTGGTGGTAGCCCTGGTCTGTGAACTCCTAGAGGAAACACCTCATGAGTGGTTCCATGAACTAAGGCCTCGCCACACATCCGACCAACATCATGAATCATTCGTTGAATCGTAGTAGTCTATCATTATAGATACATATTAAATATTATCAAGACCTACTATGGTAATGGAGTATAACCCTAGAGTATAGTCAAGAGTACATGGTACCCATAACCTATTCTGATATGAATAATATACCATTGTTTTCCATTCAATCCATACCTATATAAACCGAATCATCCAGAATGTTATTGAGGTCTTGGTGAATAGATACGCCAGTCACCACCCCAACACTTGACACCCTATAAAAAATAAAAACATGAAACACATTACCCTTGTTTCCATAGTTCTCAATACAAACCATAAAGCTATACAAAAGAAAATTCAAAATCACTACTGAACCCATGAATATTCATAAAACATTACTCTCAGTATCTTTTCTAGTACTATTAAATCATGCTATTGTTATTGGTTTCTGAATCATAACTTCCCCAATCCTACCTCTAATAAGTCAGTGTTGAAGACTGGCACTGAGAGGTCATATCACAAACATGGGAGGGATTTTCCTAATGTACATGTATTCACACAGACACCTCCAAGACCATGAAATTCTAAAATGTAAAACAGTTGATAATTATACATGTGTACAACTATTATCCCATGAACAGGATTACGGAATTATGTTTGGGAAAGCATTAAAGGGTCCAAATACCCAAATAGAAAAATTAGAAATAAATTCCACCCTACTCAGAAGGATGGGAATACTATCTATACACCATTAGTATATACCCAGTTCAATCTAGTCGAAACTAGTCTCCACCAACTAATAGTTATCTAAAAACTATAAACATATCCTTCATATGCATACAACATGACATGTGTGGGAGGAGACCATATAAGGGTGAGTATAACAATATAAATTAGGATACCTTAAAATAACCAAGCATAGAGGATATTGAGTATTTAGATCACTATTGTATATTTCAACCATTAAGTGTGGTATATAAGAGATTATATAAATTTAATCATAATAGAAACATATTTTCAAGGAAAGGTTATGAGATCACTATAATCCTTGGATTTCTAAATGAATGTTCCATACAACACTTATCTTGGGAAACTCACTACATGAACTATAGATTCAATAACAACACTCATCCTATTGGTAACACCCATCAGGTCTAGAAAAGAAAATGTATGACAGATACTAAGAAAGGTCATCCATAAAATTTACTTGATTAGAATACACCTCATTAGAATGATAAGACTCTTTACATAGATAGAGGGACAATGTCTAGGGATTTATGGGGGACAATAAATTTTATTGAATATCCTCCAAGATTGGGGATAGAGGACAATTTATTGATGGTCAAACTGATTTGAAAAAAGATTAAATAGGGAATAATCGAGGAAATGAATATTGTTGTGGGACTCTTATTGGGAGTCATGCTGTATGGCCCTGAGGGTTATAGTCAAATAGGATATATGTAACACACTTTTGATGAAGGGAATTCACAGAAACTATATTTATCCATTGGAATATATTGAGGGTGAACCTTTTATGATGATATTGGGATAAAACATCATACCCTCATGTGAAAATTTACCATGGGAACAACACTCAACCAAAATCTGTTCAAGGATGCTCAAACATGATCACCATGAAGATGAACTAAAGATTTGTTGGAAACCCACCTATCCTGAAAGGAGTATATAGTGTGTCCCAATTGGTATATGAAGTGTCTCCCAAGCCTGTAATTTCATGTTTCCTACACACACATGACACACACATTTCCACAACACACGACATGTCCATGTGGCACATGAAATATAAAGTTCACCCTAAAAATAGATGTGTCATTCTTCCACTGCCAGTTTAAACTATGTAGAGCATGTGTACATCCCAGGTACATGGTGTGTAGGTCCACAAGGACACTTGGTCATGTAGTACATGAACACATCATGAAGTCTGCTACATGTTACATGATGTGTTACTGGGAACACATATCATGTAAAACTATATGGCCTCATGACTGTGTACTCCCTATACACATTGATCTAGTCAACTAAGGGTCACATGGACTATGACTTGTTTCACACAATGTATTTTACTTATCTAGATGTAGAAACCCTAACATGGCATATAAGGAACATCACGACATTTGTTTATAGGAATACATGTGTTGTAGTCTATTTTTTACAGAACCCATGGGATTATTTTACTGTCTTCATAGACGCCTACAATCCCCACGAATATTCCCTTATTTCACACATAAATTATGGATCTGGTATTATTGAATCTCAGAATCACCTTCCCTCTAGATTCTAACAACAATGAAAACTCTGTAAAAAATGATCATCACAACTAATCATTTTCTCATTCCAAATTCATGATCGTAAACACCCGATTCTTCTATGGATCTACTTCCAAAATTGTCCACCAGGACCATAGTGTTATATCACTTTCCCAATTACACTTTAGACATATTTTGTGACAATGAATCAATGCACAATGATAGTTTATTAACAATTCATCAATGAATATGCCAAAATGTAATTTCATGGATGCATCAATGTAGAATAAGGGGGAGAGAATACCATAAACCATAAACACGAGGAATGATACATGTAATTTTATCATTTTCATCTTCAATGCATTGTCATGGAAAATTAAAATGAATATATATACCCATCAATGAACAAACGTATAATAATTATCCCCAAATATCGTATATAAACCCATTCCAACAAAATAATCGATCCAATAATGAATATGTTAATCATATGATTTTAATTCATCATGGGATCAATAAATGGGTATAAATACCCAAAAAAACATCCCACCTTGCTTTTGATCGGTAATAGACGAAGAATTATCACACAAAATTTCATTCATGATATCCACAATTAGGTTGTAACATGATCCATGTTGTGATCTAGTTTTGATGTCATCTACTAATGTTCTACCAGATGATACTCTCCAATATATCTTATCAATACCAAGTCGATTTGGTAAACTATATGGATTAGTCCTTGATGGGTTTAAATGGAGTATTTTAGGTCACTATGTTGAAAGAGTGAAACACATTAATTAAATTTATTTATTTTTTATTTTTTCCCATAATATTACTTTATCAAAATTTCTGATGGGGACATGGATTATGCCATGACATGTGTAAACCACAATTTTTGAAATCAATTATGGTATCATATTTCACTATAATACTCCAGTTGGTACTTATTAAAATTTTTAGGAACACTGAGTACATTGGTTATTAATATATTCAATATTTTAAAATTAATAATTCTAGGATCATAGGGCCTCTAAATCTAATGTTCTGTCGACTCGCAGTTATAGAAATATTACACAAAATATTAAAAAGTCTTACATAGTATAAAATGGGAAAAATAAAGTTGAAATTTTCTTTGGACTTTATGCTACCTTGATGTGCTACTGAATGACTATATCCTTCTCTATTATTTCCTTTGTTATCCTAGGCCATAATAGATTTATTTTTATAACTTCATCCCATTAAATTAAACATAAAATGTTCATTCCATTGATATATTCATTAATATCCATCTATATACATCTGTAAATGTTATTTTTGTTAATAAAATATTGCAATGGAAGGTATTGATCAAAATACCTTTGAAATATATAAAGCATTATATCATCATATCCATTGGGGTTTGAAAGGACATTTACAAATAACCATCTATCTAAGGATGATATTCAATACATAAACCCATCTCTGTATCCAGATATCGATAATACTTCTCCAGAACTTTAGGATAAACCATAGATCCCAATAAAATATAGAATTTTTTTCTCCTTGAAATATTTCAACATTCTTAACTTTATTCATGGAGTATTGATTAAGAGGTAAATATATTATGATATAAGTCAATTATATTGAGTTTTTATAGAAATTAAATACACCTCAATGAGAATTACAACCTTTCGAATTTTTAGGGAGATTAACAATAAAATCCGTAGTGATGTTATTCCAAATACAAATCCAATATTGTTAATTGTTGTATCATCCCCTTAAAGTTATACCTCTCAACCATAACTTACTGACATACACTGAACCTGGATACATAGTTTAAAATATCAATCATGACATCCCCCAACCAAAAATATTATTTCAATTATATATTGATATTTTTACTTCTCCCTAGAAGATCTAGGATGCAAACATAGCAGTGAATAAAAATTTATTTATGAAAATGTTAAAAAAGCTCGTACATTTGAATATTTTTTACCCAAATTAGAGTGAATCACTCCTTGTATATTCATATATACCATTGGGTCACAATATTCAACAACTCTAAATTACTGCATTAGACTCTTTTTTTTTATTCATCTATTCGATAAGGCATATGCCACTTTGTTCACTCTGCAATATATATGTATAAAAATAAGGATGACATGCTTTTCGTGATCAATAAATTTTTTCCAATGAGGTTGAATTATCTCTGGTAACATTCATTCTTGTTACATTAATTTATTTAATAGAATGTTCCATGTTAGATTAAGTCCAAATGGATTTCTAATTTTTATGGACAACATTATTAATGGAAAATATCATTTCCTATAAATTGGAATCATAAGAAATTAAATTTGTGCTATAGCGATGAAGGAATAATTTCATAAAGATGTGTTACATTTGAAACAATCCTCCATGACTTTAGGGTCTGGTCATGCCATAGGCTACACCATCAACATTAACCTTCAACCATGAAGTGATCACATGTATCCAATAAACATTATAATTGCAGTAGATTATATGGGTCTTCCTGAAACACCCTACATTCCTGGAGATTCGACATAATTATAGTTATTATCCAAGGCCTCTAACTAAATTTTTATGTTATTGTTGACCTCTCCAGATATGGAAACGACTCCTACTTGGATAGAGAGATATTTGTTGAAAGCACATAAATTTCATACATTTCTAAAATATGAAATGACCGAGGATTCTATTAAAAACCTTATATTTTGAAGTTGATCACTATGTGGATCCTTGCTGATGAATTACATTAGATATTCATGGTAACCTGCAAAAAATAAAGTGATGTTAATTATTGTATCTGCATATTTCCATATCTCTAAGAAATTTTCAAAGCCCAGGAAGATATGCAGTGTTTTTTACACACCTTTTAGGAATATATGACATTATGAAACTACATATTAACAAGAATTTTTTATTTGAATATATATGGGTTTCCAGTAATTTCATATCATATAATGTAGAAGAAATCAGGTAGTTAGTATAAAAGGTGACATGGATTTTATAATCGATGTCAGTGGTATAATGAAACCATCACATTCTAGTTTGAATTATTCTTTGACATTAAAGTGACCATTTCTATTGGGAATCTATATAATTGTATCAACATCCTAGAAATTCTATATTTGAATGTATATGTTATTATAGGATGAGGCAATATCATATAACATGTTTCTAAAAATTATATGTTAAATACATTTTAATTTTAGCATGTCTGGAGGCACATTCATAGTGTCTTTTTGAGGTATGTCTATCCTGTTAGTGCCCCATTAGTTGAGGTTGGATTGTCTAATAACTATCCATTGGAGGTTATGCTTCATATTATAAATTTTTTTCATCATATAAGGATCGATAGAGGATTCAATATAGTTTATATTCCGTCATAGTAACCTCCTTTTCCACTTTTAAGGGAAGAAGTCGAAGGAATACCCAATAGAGGTTATAATCGTCCATGATAATTTATAAATTATTCCATCATTAATGATATTAAGATCCTTCATTCCAATAACATGCATCTCAATTGGATTTATTTTATCCTTATAAAAAAATATTATGATTTTTCTTGGACTATTTGGTCCAAATAATGATAATGATCATTTATTGTAGATCACGAATGAATGTTCTAGGCCACTAGAAAAGAGAGACATGGTAGAAAAAACATAGATGTAATAAACTAGATGACTAGGAACATCCATACATATTAGGACATTTCTATCATATTAAACTTATGAAATTGATTAATTATGTTAGAGATAATTTCCCCAAGGTATTTTCATCTATCCTTTCCCCAAAATATTGGGACCCCGTGATATTTTAATGTTATAGTTCCAATTTTACCCTTAAAGTTCTAGTGATTCTATTTTGTCTCCCAATATGAATTCTATCATGAAAAACCAAGAAGTATTTATTCATACTGATAGCATTCCAATCTACTTATTCATATTTAGAATAGAGGGTTTTATTAGAAATTATAGTTTTACATGAAGTTTTTCTAATGATAAGGGTATCATAATTTTAAAATACGTGTAATGGAGTGAATGAATATCTTCTGTATTTTATTTTATTTTAAATTACAATCATTGATTGTTAATTAATGCATATACTCAAATAATATTTTATAATAGAAAAATGAAGTATTAAGAGAAGGTATTCTTGTATAACACCTCTTCTTCGTTGAAAAAATATTACAGGGATCCATTTATTAGGATAGACAAACTTTTATAGAGAAGGTTTGTGTTAATTAACATGATTAAAATAATTGAGTACCCATATATCCTATGAAAATAAAATAGAAATATTCATTTCTTTAAATGAAAATCCCTGGTGATATTAGTTTTGTGATAAAAGTTCACTTATTTCATCTTCATCCTCACAAGGACAACACCTTCTGATTTAGTGAATAATCATTCATAAATTCATCTTCTAGGAACAAATCCCAAAATATTCTGGGTGATGTTCCCTATAATATTTTCTCCCATCTTGGAAATAATGATCTTACTAATTTCTTTGGGATATTGTTCCCATGTGAATCTAGGCTACAACCATTCTGATTTATTGCACTCTCTTTTGTAGGGACCAGAGAAATAAAATGTGAGTTTACTCTATAATACTTGTTTTCATAAATTAATAATTCATTGAATATATTTTTCAATTAAACCTTGAAAATATCCATATTATATATTAATAATTATTAGGTTAATCCATCTCAGGAAGCAGCACTTTCCATGTTAAAAGAGACAAGATATGATTTAACTTCTTCTTTGGAATGATGTATTTGGGGAGATTATTTTTGTTGTATTTAATGAGAGAGGATATATTTTCAACCATTATTTTAATTATTTCCTTCCCATCATTATTATATATCCCATTTAAATAGTCCCCCATTGATCATTAGATATCATACTTAGATATCTGAAGACATCCATTGATGTTATTGCAATTTTTCCATACTCCCACACTTTTCTCCTTACACCATCTATGAGTGATATTAGAATTCATATCCCCTTAATTTAACCATTTTACAATTAGCTGGTAAGGATCCAATCTTGCAACGATAATTAAGAGGTTATCAAATATCAATCTAGATTTCAATTATTCTATACATGGAGTATAGGTGTGTTGATCTATGATTAGAAATGTTGTAAGATTTTCTTACTAATTATTAATTTCAAGGTCAAGTTTAGGGAAGTATTTTCTTCTCTATTAAATAAATTTTTGCGATTACATTAATATTTAGCTGATAAACTAATGTGGGTTACTAGGTAATTTCATTCTCCATTATTCTTTAATAATTACCCTGCAACCAAGACTAACAAGGCATTAATTGTTGTATCTAAATGGTATATGTACCAACCTTGTTATGTAACAGGAAACATAAATATTAATATGAATGTGATATGATTTATTCTGGGGGAGAGTGTTTCATATGACTATAGTAGGAACACTATTATCATAAATTTATACACACAAAATATCTATATTTTATTTTGTCTTCCTTTATAGGTGTAATTGGTCCATATAAATTCAACACCAACAATTGTGACTTTAGAAAGGCTACATTAGTCAGTGCATGATATGAATTCCATGGGGGATGCATATGTTAAGTTTGATCCAATCATTTATTTAGGATTAAATACAGTGCTGATGTTTCCCATAAAAATACCTTTATGGTAAATGATTCAAGATACATTCAAACCCTTCTCTATGTGTAGGATGTAGAGGAATAACAAAAAGGGACATAAGTATAATGTAATTATATTGTGAATAATACTGAAAAATTCTATGTTTTTTCTTGTATATGATAATTTAATCCATGTAATTCCGTAGGATCCATCAATAATTCATTTTAGACTCATGTAGATTCATTGAAAAAAATTGTACCCAAAGTATATCTAATTAAGTGATTTACATCTCCCAAAAAGAATATTTTCTTCATTAATCTCAATTAATATAGTTTTATATGCCATGATGTAATGTCTAACATCTTTGTATACTGAGGAATTTCATATTTCATGAAAATTACAGTAAAAATAATTTATTGATTGAGTGATTTTACCCTTGTCTATGGTCATTTTTATATACCGCATTCACATGGGATTTTTTACTACTTTTTCTATTGTTCATCCCTTCTTTTTGAGTTATGTCCATTCTTGATCACTCAATTTTTACCTTTGACTCATTATAATCCATACTATTAGAAGTTGTATGATCCTTAATATTGTTTTTTTATTTATCACATTCTTCCTGGGGTCATGTGAGTCTTCAGCTTCATTAGACTAGGAACACCACAAAGAGGGATGAATTTATTATGGGCATGATAAGTCTCATGTGACTTTTACAACAAGTGATTTTCTTTGGAATTCATTAGAGATGATACCTTTTTATAATAAATCCTCAAGCCCGGTCTATTCAATAGAATGAAAAGGTTATTCAATTGCATCATTATTTAAATCACTAGGGGATGTGTTAATTGAATTTCTAACAAGTTCACCGAAGTCATCAGTAACATAAATGTCCCACTATTCCCAAAATCATATAACTTCCATCTTTATCATTAGATCCTTCAAATTATCTACACATTCATTTTTTCAGAGGAACACAACATCCTTTTAATGCAACTTTGTGACTATATTAGATTTTCGTGGGCAAATGATCAAAAATAATTGATAATATCTAGAAAACCAAATATAAATACAGATCACAAATACAATTGTTAGACAAGGAAATTGATCAATAACTACTATTTTTGAAGGATCCATTGATATGACCCCACTTGTGATTATATATAATAAAAATGAATCTTTTTTAGGAAAAATTTCTCACTTGGTAAATTTAGTATGCCACATTTCCTTATAGCCTTTGGAATAACTATCAAATTATCATTATTTTATTCATTTATCAATAAATATATACTAATATCATCAATAATGTATATAAGAAATAATTCAGTGTAATATTTAATTATTACTAATTCAATACATGAAGATATTAATGTAAATAGTAAGGCCAAATGACATCAATATAAATTTATAATCTCCATATCTCATATGAATGGTTGTCTTTTGAATACCCTCCTTTATAACCATCAATATATGATATAAAAAAAGAAGTTCAATCATGTTAATGTATTGATCTCTGCATAATTTAAAAAATAAATCATTGATATGGGGTAGAGGATATTAGGTCATGATAGTGAATTTGTATTTACCTAATAATATATGAAAATAACAATAAAAACCTCTTACGTCAAAAAAATATTAAGTGAACCCCTATGGGACACACTCCCGAATATGAATATATTTTCAAGATTCTCTTGGAGTTTATTCTCAAATTCAAAAAAGTGAATTGGTTCCACTATATATGGCCAAATTGAAATTGTTGTATCCATAAGAATGAGTTCTATTAAAAAGTAAACATGAAGATCTATGGAATGACTGTAAAACTGTTCTAGAAACTCATCATCACACACTTGAATAATTTAAATATCTTAAATTTTGAGTTTATCCACAACTATTTATGATTAATAACCATTATGTATTATAATTAAGACCCATATGGTAGAAGTAATTTCCACTTGATTTTTATAGTCATCCATACACCAATAAATTATACTAGGTTTTTTAAAAATATGAAATATGACTTTCTTTAGTCATAAATTTATGGGATCCATATAAAAATTATTCCATTCCATGCCTAGAATCACAAAAAATTCAACTAGATGGAGCATCAAATTAAATTTGGAAGCACAATCTCGTGACAATAAATTTTAGATGAACTATAGTCTTATGATGAAATCATTATACAATTACAAGTATTACCATCTAACACAATATCAAACAATATATGTAGTAACATGATAATTTTACTGAATTACTTATATATAAATTATTTTATAGATCTTGAATCCAATTTTACAATAACTATTCAAGAATAGATAATAAGTGTATGTTTAACAATTTCATTCTTGTATCCCACATCTACAATCATGATCACATGAGATTTTTTTTTATTTTTCCGTAGTAAATCATTAAAATCGATCCTCATAATAAACATTAATATTCATGCATTAGTTAACATAATTATCATACTACTTGAATTTAAAACTCTATATTATTGACGATGAATTCAGTTGTAATTTCTCCCAATTCTCCTCATTATCTTTCTTCTTCTCATCCCTCAGAAATTTTATTTCTCGATGACCATCCATTCAATGCTTAATCCATTTAATATCCAACTTAATATATTTTCTACCATGTCACATTCCACATTTTTGGATTAAAGGAAAGACTAATAATATTCTCTCTACGTTTTGGTCATTAGAATTTACATTGAATTAAATATTTTGATATGCTCCACGTTAGAAACAAATAACATCCGAATGATATTTTTCATGATCAAATTATTTGTGAGTAAAAAATATATTTTTAATTGAAGTGATTGAGCACTCGAAAACTAGTGGATCAACAGACCCACTATAATAATGTGGGTGTTTCCTCCAGAATTTATCATTAGAATATTGTTCCTACATTAACTCATTCAGATGCTCAACCAGATTCATGAATTAAGAAATGATTATATGAAAAAAATATTTTGAATAAAAAATTCCAATTTTTTTCTCAAGAGGATAATCCTTTCATTTTATAATCAAATTTAGTGATTCCAGGATTCCATTGGGTTCCATCCACTGAATAAAACCAAAAGGCACAGTGTGAGTAACAATAAAAATTTTGATTCTTCTTGTCATTATAAAAAATAAATCATAGCATCATCATATCATGATACCATATTTTTGATCTATGAAATTTCAGGTTTACTATAGGTTATTAATGGTAATTATCTAATATGATTCTAGACAATGGTTCAAAAGAAAATTTGAATTAACCTTACCATATCAACATACTTTGTCAAATTAGGTTCACTGTAAGGTAATATTTATCAAGCACTAGAAATATGGATGATATATACATGAAGAACTCTTTTTATGATTATTACCACTAGATGAATCTATCCAAAAAACCACGCCCACTTGAAGTATACAAAATGGGATATATTTATTGGAAAAAAAAACTCCTTTATTTTCCATTAAATAGTTTATTCTCTTATACATTGGAATGAATATTGGTTCTCACTATGATTTATCTTTCAAGTATCCTAAAATAACAAATTGTTTCTATTATTAAAACAACAGTTTTCCATACTTCTCATAAAAAAATATTACATCTTGTTATATAAATATTTTTTATATAAACAATATGATCCATGATTGAAACATAAATGTTTAGTGTCATTGGGAACATGGAGATGAAATCATATATTACATACATTATCTTCATTGTCTCAAAAATAATTCTTCACGTCAATCACCCATCCCAGTCATATCATATATAAAACCATTCTTCTTATCCAGGGGATGTAAATATACACTAAAGGGGAGATGAGATGAAAATTAAGGGTAAATAAGAGACATATAAATGATCATTTATATATGTAATATTCATAAGCGTGGGAAAACATGATATTATCCATTAATAACCATACCAAAAAATTATTCGATAAAATCACAAGTCTTGGAATAAATCTGGGTAGTTTAAAAGTCATGAATCATAAAGAAATAAAAAAATATTCAATGAGTGTACAATATTCGCATAAGATCATTTCAAAAATGAATAGAATAAAGAGTGGAACAAAAATAATCATAGAAATATTATGTCAAGGAAACCCATTATGAAAATAATTACATGTTCATTATGGGATAACCACCCATATACCTATATCATCCTCGTTATTATCACTCATGTACTCTCTTTTGGTCTTGAAATAACCTCCAAAGTACACTCTTTCAATATTTAATTAACATTAAGTGTGATATGTTTCATGAATTTGATAACCACCCATGTACCCATTAAGATCATAAAACATTAATATTTACAAAAATAATAAGAGGAAAATATAATAATATACCACATTTTATAATGATTATCCATTGATAATTATTTCACAATATCAAAATTAATTCACTATATCATTATATAATATTACCGTAACCAATGGAGAATAAAATGGTTATCATAAAAATACCAAAATCACAATCATAAAAATTGCAGAGAGACAATAAAGTTTGTATCAGGGGATCATTTCTCTGTTAAATCATATGAATCATCAAAGGATGTTATCATAGTAATGAAAATATTTTAAAAAATCTCTATAATATTTTTTGTAGAGTATACCACATCCATTTGAAAATTATTTAATTAAAAAAGAAAAATTTACCCAATATTATGAAAAACAATTCTTTTAAAAGATATATTGATACATGTAAAGGAATATTGGATGAAATTAATGGTTTTTATGGTGGTAATTGTTATTCATGTAGAGTTTGTCAAAAAATATTCTTTACACATTTTCGGTAAAAAGTGAAAATGGAGTCATTCTGAAAATGAATGGAAGTTTAATTTGAAATATTTTAATATATACTTAATAAGGGGAAAAAATCATTGGAATATAATATTAATATATTAAAAAAATTCATCAAAATATTTTCAAGGAAACATAAATTTTGAAGAAAATTATTTTTAATGAAAGAAAAATTTGAATATATTGTTAGTAAAAAAACATCAACCTCATATTATGTACTAAATAGTAGAAAATTAAAATATAACCTAAAATTTTTATTTATAAACAAAAGAAGATAAAATAAATTTTCATCATCTTATAAATATCATATATTTTCCTTCAATGAAAAATAATGTATAAAAAATCATATTTAAAATGTGATTGAAACACAAATGCTATAACTCAAGTATTTTCTTGCATTGTATGAATTTTAAGTATGTTTATAATATATTTATATCAATTATAAGTATATTATAGAACTATTATATTATATATTACACCATATAAGATTTTCTTATAACATATTATCTCGTATTTATGTAAAATTCATTATCATAATCACTGTTCTAAATGATAACATCTTCATTTTTCATGCATTTTTTAATTTTTTCGTCCTTATACATGTACGTTGATTCTGGTTCCATATTCTATAAAATTTTAATGTTGTCGTTACTATAATATTAATATATTTTATACAATTTTATAAATATTTATATAAATAATTTTTTAAAAATGAATTATAATACTTCGTGGATATGATTATCATTACGTACGCCCCACTGATGTTTCAACATTTTTATGGATGAAAAGGAATAATAGTAAATAATAAATCACCTTGACATAAAAATATTAATAACATAAATATCATATATATTCAGTAAAAAGATTTTTTATAAAAATCAATGAAAAATTGGGATGAAAAAAATGCATTGCTTCGTGGAGGTGGTAGTCCGCATGTACGCATGAGTGATCTTTACATTAACCATGGGATGAAAATTATGGGGAAACTGGTTGTCTAATAATAATAATATATATTAAATATAAATAAGATACCAAACTAATTATTTTATAAAGGATACCATAAATTTAGTGGAATTAGGAGAAGAAATATAATTGAAAGTACTTTGTTAAGAGTTATATATCATTATTTAGAATACTCTTTTACCTTATGTCTCAAGACATGAAGAAAAAGTATTTTTGGAAAAGGAATAATCCACACGATTCATGTTAGGAAAATAAAAAGGTATTTATATATATTTTAGAGTGACATATAATGATATGTATGTTTGGGGAGTGTTGAGAGGTTGAATCCTTTTTAAAGAGGTGGAAAGGACACACCTGAAATTAAATAAAAGATTAAATAATATATATATATATATAATAATATTGTAAAGTATCAAATAGAATGAAAAATTAAAATATAATATGTTATATGGTATAAATTAAATCAAAAAATAAAATATATACATCATGTTAATCTTTATCTCATTGTTAAACCACATTAAACCCATTTTAACCTTAAAAATGATAACTTAACTTTTTAGCATGATAACCTATTGAAATGAATAAAAAACAAATGTGTCATTCTATAAAATTTTGGGAATACTGATTTAAAAATTTGAATCCATTTTATCTAATTCCATTTCAATGGGTGGTAGAAATTATTTTTAATATATGAACTCATATCACATGATAAACCATTTATAAGAAAATAATGAATTTATGTGTAAATAACATTTCACTATGAAATAATGTCATTTTTTAAATATATTAGTTAAATAAAAAAATAGTTCATATACTTTTGGAGAAATAATAAATTGAATGGACTCTTCCAAAAATTTTATTTAATGGAATGACCCAAAAAATGGTTTTTAATTTCAAAAATATATAACCATACTTCTCAATAGTCAATATTGGGATCCTTATATCAAAATAATGTTTTGAAATATATTATTTGACTCCCTGAAAATATATATTATCTTGAATAAAATCCCATGCAATATAAATACATTAATTGGAAGGGTTATTTTAATATCTTATCCATTATTTTTACCATTTTCTTCCAATTTTACCCTTATAGTGGTGATTAGTAATCACCATAGTCAATATTCATTATAATGTAAAATATTTTCTACCCTATTACAATATATTAATTATTTTCATTAAAAACATGGAAACCTATTTATATTATTCAATTTATGTAGGTTGTATTAATTCATTATAAGTAAATAGTATAGAACACAATGAAAATCCATTTTTTGAATATTGTTTTATGCCCAAAATAAAATATTTACCAAAATTAAGTGTAAATTTAACTTCAATGTAATTTATTATATAATTTCTAAAAATTGGATACATGTGATAATATTACATTAAAATAAAATAAAATTGGCAATTTCAATGTAAATAAACTATATTGTTACAAATAATATTTTTTTACTATTCACTAAAAAATTATTCTTTTTAAAAAAAATTTCTAAAAATTTACCCAAATATAATTTTCATTTACATATTTAGAAAATTATAACATTTTTTAGAATATATAATGAATAATTGTGTTATAAATTAGTTAATTTATTCACTCAATAAACGAAATAAAAACATTTTCCATGAAATACATTTTTTCAAACAAAAAATGAATTTACGAAATTTTTGAAGTTATTTATTTCTCATAAATCAAAGAATTATACTTATATATAAAATGTATATTTATTTTTAATTATTTGTTTATTATTATTCATACCTAAAATGCTAACAGATAGGTTATGATGTTATTATTTAAATAAAAATATTTGTATCATTGTTTACTTAAACTCAATGTTTCTCATAATGAAAGCTATAACAGAAAAAAAAATATTTTAATAAAAATATATCTTAACATATCAGGGTTATATATATATAAAAATCCATATTCCATGAGGATATATGAATATACAAATTTCATCATAGAAAATTTCAGCATTCTCATTAAGGTTTTCACATCCTTGGCCTAAAACATATATGCCTTGTCCAAGCCAGTGTCAACACCTGAACACCAATTTCAATCCAAAATGAAAAAATAATATATTATTACTATTTATAATTAATTTTTAAATTTTATTCAACATGTAATAATATAAAAAAAGATAAAAATAATCATTTAAACTCTTAAAACCTCAAACAATGACATGTCAAGATCCCTTAATAAGTGACATGTATATATACGGAAAAAAATCACAATCATTGGACTTCTTATTGGTACCAAATCCATTAATAATTTAGTGTAAAAAACAATGAAGCATTAATTGGGTGACATAAATATAATTAAATGGTGATAAATTTCATCCAATCATCATCCTTTTTTATACTTCATATTTATTATGTGAAATCACCATCACAATGATCTGATTCAATGATGATCTAATGGAATTAGTGTTAAAATCCTAGAATAATATCATCCCAAATTAATGGCGGGGAAGGTAAATAGAAATTAAATTATAAGAAGGATGAAATAAACGTTAAAATTCCATTAAAAACATATAGAAAAATCCTCTCTAATGGGGTTTTATCTCTAATGAGTGATGGGAGATCCGACTAAGTGGCCCCTCCCCAGGTTCTTCTTCTCTCTAAAATAAAAAATGATCAAACCCAAAAAGTGATCATGTTGAGAAAAAATATTGTAAAAGGATCTTTAAAATTTTCCTATAGTACACATAGACAATTTAACTTCATATAAATAAAATCCTTTCATTTTTTTGAATTCTTTTTCAAATAATTAATCTTATTTTTATAGATATCATTACAACCAATAAAAACATTTAAATATTCAGAAAAATTAATGATTTTATTTAAATTTGGGAATTACAACCATGATATTAAGCATGGATGTATTCATATAAATTACCACATTCTTTTAATTATGTAATTTTTAAATAAATAATATATATTGATAAATGACCTTATTATTTTTAATCAAGTAATTATAGTCTTTCAAAATTATTTTTTCCTTAAAATGGATTTTTATTATTTTCTTTATGACAAAAATAAAAAATATATTTTTTCCATGGGTATAAAATGTATTTACCAAGATGAAATTATAATATTGAATCCAAATTTAAAATTTTTGTTAGGGTTATTTTTTAAGAATTTTACAAAAAGATAGTTTTTTAATGATTTGTGAAAAATACTAATTTTTATTTGAGACTGAATTTTTGCTAAAAATAATTATATATTCAATCTGGTTTTATTAAAACAATATATTGTATCAAAAGTTACCAAAGTCATAATGGTCTTTTGAAATGGTCTTATTGTTTATGGGAATTTTTTATCATCATGACTCTAATGATGAAATATTATGATAGATATCTCAATAAACTAATGAATTTTATTATCCACTAGTTATTTAGTTAAAAGAACTTTTTTTAATTTCATTTCTATATATTTATGTAATCACGTTTACAAAAATTGTTTTTTGAAAAAAAATAAAGACATTATTTACATATTCTATAGATAACTCATTTCCTTCTATATCCTTGTGTCATACCATGTAATTTGAGAATAATAATTCATGAAATTTGATAATATTAATGAATTAGATATTTATTTTACTTTAAATGGTATTCTTTGTCTGATTGAGTTCCCGACATGAAACAATCAGTTTCTATGAAATATTACATTTCATAGAAGACTGATTTATACTGAAAAATAATACATTATTATTGTTATTATTATTATTATTATTATTAGTGCTAGTTATTACCTAGTCATTGTATTGGTTATAATAATCATAATTACCTATATTTATTTTTACACATGTTGATTAAATGTTTTTACTTAATTCCATTTTTTAGGGGCTTAAAATTAGAATAAATCCATGTTTAAACATAAAATACTCAAATATTTGTAAAGATAATTTTATATCCATTTAATGGAGAACCCATTTTAAATATATTTTTTGACTAAATTATATTTCCTATTTGAAAAAATAAACATATTATTCATATACAGGATATAAATATTATATTTTGGATAAATGTTTTGAATTTGCCTGATAACTTTCTTATTTTTATGAATAGTAAAAATACTACATTTTAATTGAAAGCTTTCTTTTCTTCTAATATAATTATATTTTTTTTATTATCATTTTACATATTTTATGATATAATTTGTATATTTTTTTATCTTTTAATACAATTTTTTTCATTGGAATCATTTTCAAAATGAAATTGTATATAAAAACTCTGTGAACTTTCGAATGTTTGACTTAAAAAACATGTTTTCTTTATTTTTTCAAATTTGATTAATTTTTAATAATTTTCCCCAAAATAATAATTTTGAGTTTGGAAAAACTTCTTCCATATATGGAATCACAAGAACCAAATTATGTAAATCAGCCCTCTTTGTTATATATTATTAATAGTGACATTAGTAATTATTTTTATCACCATGGTTGAAGGTAAATTATGCAATTAAAGGTGAAAAAATAATATAATAATAAAAATAGCCTAAAACAAGTCAAAATATTTTTTGACGAGTAATTTTCAATCATTGAAATCCTTGGGTTGAAATTGGGGCATTTGGAAGCCACTTGGGTGTGTTTATGGAATGCATAACATTTTATTTAACTTAAATTAAAATAATTCATAAACATGTCCCTTATTTATAAAATAATTTTAATATGCGGTTATTTAAGTGATATATTTTACAATACTTA
The DNA here is from genome assembly GCA_963277665.1 of Viscum album. NCBI lineage: Eukaryota > Viridiplantae > Streptophyta > Magnoliopsida > Santalales > Viscaceae > Viscum > Viscum album. Next base: position 71,902,730 of record OY728166.1, on the reverse strand, counting down.
GTATTTATAATGATAAAAACATCACCAACATCATGGAAATTTTTTTATAATTTTAATAACCTAATAGTTATATTTATGTCTGGCACAATGATGATGCAGTAATCGATTTATTAAATAAGAAATCTAATACATGATATTAATAATATTAAAATAATTATAATTTGAATTATTTTATGCCATCCCAAGTTTTTTTGGATTTCTATGAAATTTTAGGATTCATATAATGTATTTTAGTTGATGGAATAATGTTTTTATGATATTTTAAAAAAGTAATGAAATAATAGTTTCAAAATTGACATTTTTCATCACATTAATTATAAAATATGTAATTAAATTAAATAAAATTTATAGAAATATATGATACTTCAAAAAGGTTTATATAACTCATCCATGGTCATTAATGACTCATTAATTCATCTTTTGGTATGATTTTGGTAATTATTTTATACCATTAAGTGTAATTACTTGATAAAATGGTAAGAGTTAAAAATGGTTAAAATAAGAAGATAAGGATTAAAAAATATTTAAAACATTAGTAAGTTTATTCGAAGATTGGTTACTATACCAAACATCATATTATCTAAAAAATAAATTATTTTTAAATCATTTGGAAAGAAATTTTAATTTATTTTAATTTCACACATTTAATAATTCCAATGGTTCCCCTCCTGTCTCATTGAAAAGGCACCAATTCGTCTCTAATACTCAAAATCAGAAACAATGTTTATTATTCCATAAGATAAAGAACATATGAGACAAGACAGGCTCAAGGCAAGTGACTTAGCCTCAAGCTTCTTTCATTGAGTTTTATTTCGATAATATACACCGAATTCCTTTATACATTTTATAATAAACCCATTTGAATTTTAATTTCAAAAAAAATCAAAAGGAATATTTTTTATAAAATGTATTTTAATAAATTAAAATTTTTAAAAGTTTTCAAAAAATACATGGACAACAACAATCGCACCGCCACATCCATTATTTGGTATTTGGATTATCTACAAGCCATGCTGTTTTTAAAAGAAAAATATATACCATTTTTCCTTTTTTAGAATTTATTTATTGAAAAATATTTTGTGTAATTGGTTTTATTTTATCCATATCGTGATATGATATCTCGGGATTACAAATTTGTAAATGTTATTTTTTCATTAATCTTGTTTTATGTTTAATGTTTATGTAATGGTTCTTGGGAATTGCTTATGTATATGGGTTATTATGGGATAAACTGAGGGTGGTTGAGCATGTCATAGATCTCCAATGCATAAGTATTGAGATAGAGCCAAATGATAGGTTTTCTACTAAGAGATATAGGGAATATTTTTTTTGGGTATTCCATACATAACTGTAACACCCCAAGATTTCACAGTACGTTAATTTTTCAAAATATTTCAAAAACTTGCATTACACACAACACTGAGTTTAATCACACCACGACTTATCAAACTTGCCATTAAAAAGATGTTATAAATAGTATTATCCAAATTTTGGACTTTATATAATCATTATAATTTTAGAGTCCATATTATGAGTTTCTTCGACATAATGTAAGAACAAATTCATTTTTCCAGATAAAAGATGTATTTTAAAAAAATGCAATTTTACCCCCTTTTAATGGTGAACCCTTTTTAAAATTTAATATCTGAAACTTTTATATATTAAATTTGTAAAAATAAACATATTATTTAGAATTGGGACATAAGAATTTAGTTTTAATAAATTTTGGTTGTTTTTCTGAAAAAATTCATATTTGGGTGAATAGTGAAAAAATACTATATTTTAACTGAAAACAACTTTTTTAATCAAATTAATTTATAGTGTTAAATTAAATATATTATTTTTTTGGAAGTATAAATAGATTATATTTTTACCATTTAATCCAATTATGGTCATTGTAAGTAATTTCACTTCTAAATTGGACATAAACATCTCTCAATCTTTTGATAATTATTATTTCATAAAAATGCGCTTTTTGTTTTGACAATGAGAATTAATTTTAAAATAATTTATGCCACTTCTATATTTTGAATTTGGAAAAATGGATTCTATATTTGGAATCAGGGGGTCTAGATTGTGTTAATAGGTAACTTTTATTTGTAGACATTAGTAATATTTACTTCAGTAAATATTCTATTTACCGTGGTTAAAGGGGTAAATAAACTAAATAAGGTTATAAAATAAAATTATAATAATAAAAAATTACCCTTAAACATTCCCTAACACTATTGGCTGATACATATTCGATCATTGAAATACTTGGGTCTATTTTGGGACCCCCTGGAGCCACTTGGGAGTGATAATGACATTTTATATTAAATAATCTAAAGTAAAGACAAAAATAACAAAAGTTAAATGTCTTTTAATAAAAAAGATTTTATGAGGTTATATAATTGATCAATTCATATAAAATAGTTAATATATGTCTACAAAGATTTCCTAACTTAGGATATCTTATTTATAATTTTTGTACATAAAATAAATATATTTATATATGACAAAATAATGATAAAGTATTTTCCTTATTAATGAATCAATTAAATAAATGATATTTTAAATACTAAAATAATTATTATTTGAATATTTTGATGTCATCAAAAAATTTAATAGGTTACTATGAAATGATAGGGTAGATGAAATGTTTTTAGTTCTAACTAATAAAGTTGTTAGAACTTTAACGAAAATAAATTATTAAATAATATCAAAATTGACATAAATGAGTTTTTAAAACAACTAAAATATTATTGGTTGATATAATAATCATAAAAATATTAGGATAAAGTAAAATAATTATATAATGATAGTTTTATCATTAATGAACCACTTGGGGATCTCGTGGAAGGTTTTTGTATGTTTATTAACAATATAATATACAAATACAATGAGGCATGGTAAATGTCAAACTATTTAACTAAGAGTTAAATATAAAAAATAAGGTTAATATAGTGACAAAAACCTGTCTAAAAAAATTGTTTGACTTGTCTTTGACCCATCCCCACCTAAGAATTTTTATAATTTTTATTTGATCCATTAGAAACAAAAAAATATTTTATTATAGAATAATATTTCAATATTTTCTTAAGCTGTCCCTCACCCCTCTTATAAAAGGGAACTTCCCATTCTCTCAAATTCACAACATGAAAACCGTTTGGCTCGACCAACTCCTACCCATATATAATATCCCCTATCCTCATTGCATCATATAGGCCATAATTTGGTCAGAAATACAAATTAAGGATCCCTTTTGATCATATTAAAAAGGAAGAACCTGAAGAAGAGGTAAATATTTCAACGCCTCTTTCATGTTCCTTTCTTCTTCCACTTCTTATTTATTTATTGTTTACATTATAAAATATTAAATCCAATATATTATATATACTTTGATGTTATTATATAAGTGTTATAACTATATTCATTACTTTATCAATCCTATAAATGACAATGTCATCATACGTGTGTATGTATGGATTACCGTCTCCACGTCTTGGTGTAGTTTGTTATTCAAACACTTCATAATTTTATGGGTATAATAATGAGTATAACTGATGTAAATAATAAATATAACCTTTAAATTATTATGTATATGTGATATACCATCCAATTACATACGATTTCTCCATCAATAGAATGATATTGTCTCTCTTGCGTACGTACGGATTACCGTCTCCACAAACTCGATGAGATTGATTCCCCATCATATCCATTAAAGGGTAATTTTTATTTGATTATTAATAATAATTATTAAAGACTTAATATCATTATGAATATGAATAAGATACATCACATCCTTAACAATCATTACTTACATGAAAAATCATATACAAGAAAACGAATCAGTTAACACCCGAAACGACGATAATACTAAAATATTAATACAAGTGAAATATTAAAAGATCATATATGAAATCATATAAATGGTTATGGTTATTTTATAATTTAAAATCAATTATCTCACCATTATACATGAGGTTAACCAACCCTCGACCAAGGAAAATTACAAGGTACGGGTTAATTTTACAATCTCATTATTATCTGAGGTTTTTTTTACCTAAGTATATACTGGGACATATTAATTATCAATGTCCATGTTTCATAAAATAGTTTTCAACACAAATATTTTTATGGATTTTTTACAAAAATATAATTATAAATTATTTAAACATTTTTTCTTTAAATCATTTTTTTAATGTCTATGTTATCAAAATAGGTTTTAAGGATTTATTTATATGCACATGAATGTTTTAAAAATGTTAATTCTTTTCAAAAGTTTAATAGTGGTATGGGACACATTGATTGAAAAATGACATTAAATTTCTTCCTTTAATAATTGTGTTACTTTTAAATGTTTTCATGAAAATGGGATATTTCCCTCAATGATTTTTAAAAATCATTTTCATCTATTTCAAAATCCTTTGAAGGATTTTCAACTTGTTTGAAGTTGATTTGTCATTATATAAATCATCCATATTGAATTGAAGGTATTGTGATATATTTGACTGTAGATGTGTTATTTTTATACCATTCAAGGTTTGTGGTTAAATTATTGACATTTTTTATGCTCGTTTTAATATGAATGATTACGTCATTTTTCAGCCTTTTCATTTGAGGAATGTATTGGATGTAGTATGAGATGGGTGGATCCCGTTATAGCTCCTCGATGCATCGGTAGGTCTCACGAGACAACTAAACGTGTAATTGGATGGGGATTTCCCAAATTTATATATGGTTTTGACCATGCACTTAATCATTTTTAGACGTCTTGGCTGATGTCTTGAAAAAATGTTTCAGAATGTTTGGAATTATACATTCCCTTATTATGAAAATAATATTGATGGTTAATGTTATCATTCGACTAGGAAAATACCCATCATTCGGTTTTATTATGGCATCATTTACTCAGATCATATTATTTCCATAAAATTATTCGTGATTATTATATGTAAAGGCAAGTGGTTTCAATTATTCAACATGCTTAATATTTATGTTATCTTTCACTATATTGCGTACCCTTACTGAGCATTTAACCTCACCTCTTTCTATGTTTTATTTTTAAAAGGATTCAAAGAAGTGTATTGTGATTGATATTCCGGGTTATGCTGAAGGAATAATGGAATTCATAAAGTATTATTTATGTTATGTTGTATGTTATAAAGTGTAATGTAACATTCAAGTATGTAATATATTTTCCAGGACTGCTAAATAGATCGGTCCTTCGGGGCTTGATTCCTTGTAGTCCTACTAATATATTAAAATAATGCACTGACTTTAGATAACTGGGGTTAGGGCGTTAAATTTGATATTAGTGGATGTTTATAAATAACCTTGGAAACTAGATTTAGAAAAACACATATTAGAGAACATTACCCAAAGATAGGCTTTGAGGATTAGTGTAGATGAACATCCTAAAATATTGTTACTATTGAGATTTTTTGAGTTATCAAAGCAATAAATCCTTGTTTGGATACGAGAAGGTAGAGGTGGATCTAGCACAGATATACCTAGGGGTAATACCCTAAAACACCACTTTGAGCTACACTCGAATGAGAACTGTTGCACGACAACGGGCCTTGCTGCACTCTTGGTTATGACACTCCCGAGGATATGCTTTTGGTAATTCCCTTTTTCTTTACAGAAAATTTTGATTAATTTATGAGTATATACTTCCTCAAAGTAATTATTTTTATGATTATTGATTACATCCATAAACTGTTCAATTTATGTAAGGTATTTTACAAGTTTGGAATTATTTATTACAATTCATAAACTAATTTATTGTATTCTATTGTATAGAAATGTCACCAAAAAGAATGAATGTGGACTCCCACAATACGTATTATCCAAATATTAGGATGGATCATGTCTTTCCTAGTGTGAAGCCATCATTTCAACAGTAAATAGTCTCCCCTGTATTATCAACATTTGGAGAAATAATATCTTGTGTTAATACGATATGTAAATAATTCTATGAGTCGTATGGATTTGAAGGGATTCAATAGAAGAAAAGGATGTAGGGGATAATGATGGATAAACGGAAGAGGAAAAAGAAGTATTTTCCAATATGTGATAACTGTGGATAGAATCACCATCATAAATTCTCTTAGGGAATGGGAGTTTGTTATATGTGTGGAGAAAAAGGGCATCAATTACGCGATTTCAAGGGTAAGAAAAAGGTTCCAAATTTACACTACTTCATCTACAATGAGTTAGGACACTACGTGAATCAATGTCCAAATCATCAGAGTATACCCCAAATGTTTCTATTGGATAATAATCAAGTTATGATACTATCGAAGATGAAGAGTAATGATTAAGAGTTCTTATTTTATTATGAAAGTATTGTACCATTTGAGTTTTTATTAATGATTTACATTATAGAGTATATAAGGAGTGTTCTGCAATAATATTTCATTAAGGATTTGAGATTTTGTGGAGAAAAGAAAAGTGACTCAATGGATGGTTAATTTTTTTGGAAAATATATGGTTTACAGAAATATAAACCATTATATAATTCTAATACCGAGGTAGTGATTTTTGAATAAGATATGATTGATTTGGATAAATTATATTGGATATTATTGACAAACGTGAAACTGATTAATGATTTATAGATTCCCTCCTTGTAGGAGTTTATAATATTTTTAGATATAAAGAGTATATCCAGTATTCTATAAATATTAAAAGAGCATGAAATTAATCAATAACATTTTACTGTAATTCAGAGTGTTACATTATTAAAAATAATACATGATTAAGGTATTCACATGTTATTTGGTGCAAAAAAGGATCTTCTTTGTGTTTATCTTCCTTATAAATTTTGGACTGGGAGTTTGGATAGAAGTATTTTGTATAAGTCAAAAGCTTGTAATGGATTATATTTGAAATTGGATACTATTGTTAAGGTTATTTTTGGATTGTTATAAAAAGGACAAAGCATAGATCGTGTGACAATCTGTCATATCGGACAACACTGCGGGAATCAAACCCACAACCATAGTGACTTTTGGATTTATCGCCTACTAAGGGACAACGTGATGTCCCTGGATTGTATAATCTAGTTTTTCATAAAGGATTGATAGGTGAATTATAAATTCATTCTTTTTGGAATCCTATATGATAAGGATGAATAGAATATATTTTTGAATTTTTTTGGAGTGAAAGATGAGTTTGTGGTAGGAATTAGTTGAAGGATGAAACTCTATTGTCAAATATATATATATATATTAATGATTTTTTCCTATAATTTTATAGGTAAATTAATTCATCAAATTTATGGATTGGATCTTAAAACCAAATATGTGTTATCCTAACACCTTATTTTTTGTTAAAGTAGTGGAATTTTAAATCATCCTAGATTAATGGATTTGAGGCCCTCAATTTTACACTTTTTGAAAATTATGGCCTCAATCACTCCCTATAATTTTTTTTTCTTCCAATTATGTGTATTTAATTTCCACCAATGTTCTCCTGATTGAGATCAAAATTTTGTGGCGTCCCATTCATTTCCCTTTTCCTCTTATTATGATTAAATTTTATTAAACCAATTTCCGATGTGGGTTTTCCCACAATGGTATTTTCAATTTTCAAAGTTTTATTTTCAAATAAAAATTTAATATTGTGAGGATAAAATTTATTGAATGATAGAATAATGTAACACCCGAAGATTTCATAGTATGCTATTTTTTCAATGTAATTTAATAACTTGCACTATTTGCAACACCGAGTTCAAGCACACCATGACTTACCAAACTAGCCGTTCGAAAAAATTTATGAATAATATTGAATAAATTTTTTACATTATATAGTAATTATAATTTTAGAATCCATATTATGAGTTTTTTTGACATATTGTAAGAACAGATTCGTTTTTTCAGATAAAAAAGTATTTTTTAAAAACTGCAATTTTAACGCCTTTAATGGAGAACACATTCTAAATCTACTATTTGAAACTTTTATATATTAAATTTGAAAAAAAAAATTATTTTTTGGAATTGGGTCATAATAATTTTGTTTCAATAAATTATTGGTGTTTTTCTGAAAGCTTTCATATTTTGGTGAATAGTGAAAAATATTATATATTAACTGAAAACAATTTTTTTAATCAAAATATTTTATAGTGTTAAATTATAAATTTTAATGGTATGGAAGTATAACTAGATTATATTTTTAACATTTAATCCAATGATGGTCATTATATGTAATTTCACTTTGAAAATGGATATAAACAAGTTTCAATCTTGTGTCTGTTTTTATTTCAGAAAAAGACGCGTTTTCTTTTGACACATGAATTAATTTTAAATAAATTTATGCCTCTTCATTGTTTTGAATTTGGAAAAAAAGATTCCATATTTGTAAATAGGAGGTCCAAAGTGTGTAAATAGGAAAATTTTATTTTTATACATTAGGAATATTTACTTCAGTAAATATTTTATTTACCGTGGTTAAAGGGGTAAATACAGTAAATAAGGTTAAAAAAATATTATAATAATATTTAATTAACCTAACACGATTCCTAACCCAATTTGATGATACATGATCGAGAATGGGAATCTTTGGGTCGATTTTGGGGCCCCATGGTGCCACTTGGAAGTGATAATGACATTTTATATTAAATAATCTAATGTTAAGAGAAAAATATCAAAAGAAAATATCTTTTAATAAAACATTTTTATATGAATTTATATAATTTATTTATTCAGTTTAAAATATTAAATATAAAGATAAAATTATTTCCTACCTCAATATATTTTATTTATAATTTTTCGACATAATATTAATATATTTATATATGATGAAATAATGATGTAGTATTATCCTTATTAATGAAACAATCAAATAAATGATATTATAAATACTACAATAAATATAATTTTAAAGTTTTGATGCCATAAATAAATTTATAGGTGAATATGACATGTTAGGGTTGATTAAATGTATTTATTTCGATGTAATAATGTTTTCTAGATATATCCAAAATAAATTATTAAATATTTTCAACATTGACATAAATGAGTTTTTAAAACAAATACAATATTATTGGTTGAAATAATAATCCAAAAATTCTAAGGTTCATCGAAAATACTTATATAATGATAGTTTTATCATTAATGAACCACTTGGGGTTCGATTAAATGTTTATAGTATGATTATAATCCATATAATATAAAAATAAAAAGATGCATGGTAAATGTAAAACTATAAAGCTAAGAGTAAAATATAAAAGTTAAAGTTAATATAGTGACCCAAACCAGTCTAAAACTTATAAATTTTGTGATTTTCAACCCATCCCCACCTTATAATTTAAAAAATTAAATTTTTATCCCTTATAAACTGATAATTATTTATTATAAAATAATATTTCAATCTTTTCCTAAGGTGCACATCACCCCTCTTATAAAAGGGCACTCCCCCTTCTCTCAAATTCACACATTCAAAGACATTTGGGTCGGCCAAAACCTACCCATATATCCTATAACCTATCCTGTCATCATCCAAGAGGCCTTACTTTGGTCAGTAAGACATCCTATAGACCCCTTTTCATCAAATCAAAAGGAAGAACCCAAATAAGAGTTAAATATTTCATCACCTCTTTAAAGTTATTTTCTTCTTCCACTTCATATTTCATTATTTTATAAACTATAAAATATTAAATCTAGTATATTCTATATACGGTGATGTTATTATATTAGTGGTGCAACCATATTCATTACTCTATCAATACTATAAATGACAAAGTCACCATATGTGCGTACGTACGGATTACCGTCTCCACCTCTTGGTGTAGTTTGTTATTCAAACACTTCATTATTTGTAAGGGAATAATAATGAGTATAACTAATGTAAATAATAAATATAACATTTTAATGACTCTTTATACATGATAAAACCTCCAATTACATATTATTTCAGCATCAATATAATGATATTGTCGCTCGTGCGTACGTACGGATTACCGTCTCCACCAACACGATGTGATTTATTCCCCATCATATCCATTTAAGACTAATTTTACTTTGATGTTTAAAAATAATGTTTAAAGACCTAATATCATTCTGAAAATGAAAAAGAAACATCCAATCCATAACAATCATTACATACATAACAAATAATATAAAGGAAAACAAATCAGTTAACACACGAAACCACTGCAATTCTAAAATATTGTTAACACAGAAACATTAAAAGATCAAATATGAAATCATATTAATGTATATGGTTCTTGTATAATTTTAAAAAAAATTCACCATTATACAGGAGGTTAACCTACCCTCGACCAAGGAAAAGTACAAGTTAAGGGTTAATTTCATAATCTCATTATTATCTGAGGTTGTTTTTACATAAGTATCTACTGGGAGATATTTATTATCCATGTCCATGTTTCATAAAAGAATTTTCGAAGGGATTTTTTAAGGAACTATTTACTAAAATTATTTTTTAAATGTTTTAAATATTTATTCTAGTAAATCAATCTCACTAATGTCCATGTTTTCCAAATTGGTTTTTTGGATTTATTTATATGGACATGAATGTTTTAGAATTTTTAATTCCAATAAAAATTTTCAAAGTGGTTTGGGACACTTTGATTCAAAAATTTCTTTAAATGTCTCCCTTCCTAAATTTTGTTACCTTAAAATGTTTTCATGATAAATTTATATTTCCGTCAATTATTTTTATAAATCATATTAATCTATGTCAACATACTTTGTTCGATTTTAAATTTGATTGAAGTTAATTTATTATGATACAAATCTTCGATTTTTTATTGAAGGTTTTGTGATATGTTTGACTTTGGATGTGTTATTTTAATACCATTAATGGTTTGCGGTTAATATATTGACATTTCGAATTCTTATTTTAATACTATTATTTATTTTATATTTCAACCTTTTCATATGAGGAATGTATTGGGCTTAGTATGTGATGGGTGGAGCCTGCTATAGCTCCTTGATGCATCGGTAGGTCTTATGAGACAACTAGATGTTGAATTGGTTGAGGCCTTTCCCAATTTGATATATGGTTTTGGTCAAGGCCTTAATCATTTTTAGACATCTTGGAAGAGGCCTTGAAAAAATGGTTCAGAATGTCCGGCATTATACATTCTCTCATTATGATAATAATATTAATGGTTCATGTGGTCATTCTACTAGTAGAATACCCGTGATTATGTTTTATTATGGAATTATTTACTCAGCTCAAATTCCTGCCATAAAATTATTGATATTTATTATTGGTAAAGGAATGCGGTTTCAATTATTCACCATGGATAATATTTTTATTATCTTCCACTGTATTGCATACCTTTACTGTGCATTTGACCTCACCCCTTTCTATGTTATATTTTTTCCAGGATTCCAAGAAGTGTATTGTGGATGATATACATGGTTAAATTAAGGGAATAATGGCAATCATAAAGGATTATATATGTTGTGTTGTATGTTATAATGCGTAATGTAACATTCATGTATGTAATATATTTTCCAAGACTATTAAACTGATCGGTCCTTCGGGACATGATTCCTTGTAATCATGCTAATGTATTAAAATAACACACAGACTCTGGGTAACAAGGTTCAGGGCTGTACAATAACCATAAAGGTTACTCCCTAAGTATCTATGAAATCTATAATGTATGTATGTTATGAATGCTACTAGTTACCTTTATGATTTATGATTTATAATATAATTTTAAAGAATCTTTTTTTTTATTGAGAAATGTTAATGAGTTTATGTTTTATGGGTAGAAAGTATGATTCTGTGAAAATGTTTTCATAAGTTTTAAATATTCATGGATTTAAATATTTTTTCCTAATTTTATATCTCTTACTTATAATTTTGTTCTCATCACATGATTTTGATACGTTTTCCATAGGGAATAAGGATGGGTATATGAATTTAATAATTCAAGTTTATTTTTTTCCAGATAATAAATCAAGTTTTATTTTAATGATTTTTATTTTGTGAAAAAATGGATACAAATTAGAAGAATCTACTTTGTAAAATTTTAGTTTTTATATAATAGTTATGGCCTAATTCCATAAAACCCAGAATCTCAAAATATCGTCTATGTGAATAAAATTAAATTATTTTTTTAACCACAAAAATTTGTAATGATTAAGGTTGGGGCTTTATAGAGGGTATCAGAGGCCAATTCATATAAATTTAGGGGTAAGGATATTTCTAATAGAATTTACATAAATTATTTTTTACATCATTGTAAAATTGAAATGATATAGAGTTTAAGTATTAAAATAATGTTTTTTTAAGAAATGTCTGTTATGATTTCCTTTCACAATGGATATAGGGACGTTTTGTTGGGAAAAAATCTAGGTGAAAACAACCTTCCAATTGTGTAACCAGAGATGGATAGAATTCGATCTGAAATGTTTTTGGAAGTGACGGTGTAGTTGAATGTAGCTATAAATGGTGGTTATTTTCATACACAATATCATCTAGATAAACTAAATTATAACATTTTAGTAGTGGGGTATTTCATGAGGCAACAGCATCTATCAATCATAAGATCATATGGCATTGTGCCAGCTAAATGGTGGATTGATGAAATAGTTTTTTATTGTAATGGGCTGTTTAAACAATCAAAAGTATAGACTCATTATTTACCATTTTGATGGTGAAGACAATAATTAGAGTTATATGGTTGAGAATATTAGTGAGAGTAAAGAGATTTATGATCATAAGTGGAATGAATTAAAAAAAAATATTTCTTGAGGAATATTTTCTGAAGGCAGTTTGACATAGGAAGTAAAAAAAATTCATAGAATAAAGATATATGAGGACTATATGGACGCTTATAAAAAATCAACTCGAATCAAATGGTATTCTACATATTTCATCCATGATATTAATACTAAAAAAATCATTTTTTACTTAGGATTATGGCTAAAGTATCAAAGGGCATTGGATTCCTGTGAGATCAAATGTTATAATTTTTTTTTTACAATTTTCCAAGAAGTTAAAAATAGAGTTTTTTGATGTTCATGTGTTATTTAAAAAATATTATAGTTATAGTTCATGGTGGCAGGAGAAAGGTAAAATTTCTTTAAAAAAAGTATGACAATATGAAAATTATGTTTAAATTTTTGGAAAAGTATTATAAAAATCACACTGGGGGAATTCCTTTGGAATTATAGTATGTGATTTTGATGTGGTAAAATGGGGCAAAAGTTCGTCACTACACTGAAAAAGTTGATGGCAGTTGTAAGAAAAAAGAAAATTTAATGTTATTAAAATGTTTTAAATGTAATTTGATTGTACATTTTGGAAATGATTGTCCGATTTAAAATTAGAATTATGGGAAGGTGCCAAACTATGAGAAGAAAGGTATGGTGAAATCCATTTCATCTTCTTCAATATATGTGGGTCCATTAAATGAATTTGTATCTGGTATGTTATTTGTTATTAGGATCCTACCAATGTTTTTTTGATTATGGTTCATCAGAATCTTCTATTTCTAATAAATTTTCTCCAAAATTGGAAACACTATCAAAAAATAAAGCTAGAAATTTTGGTAAAATTATATGGGGTAAATGTTGAGGTAAAAAATACGCTATTAGAATCATCACATATTTTTCTATAGATAGATTCTACCTGAAAACCATTTTTTATTTCATCTAGTAGATTTTCATGTTCTTTTGGGTATATATTGGATTTATTTTTACCATTCTAAGATTTAATGTATAGTTAAAGATGATTATTTTTAGAAAAAAATTTTGTTTTTCCAAAATAATGAAAAATAACTATTGATATCATATCCAGAATCTGAGAAACTATTAAAATATTTAAATAAATTCTACCTCACAAATATTGTTTGAAACAAATGAACTATTTTGTTTAATGATGTGAATGTGCAAAATTAGTTTGTTGATGTCTTTTATGATTTGTTTCTTGATATAAATCTGGATATAAATTATAATTTTCTATTAACTTGGTTCTTGATTCTAAACAAATTTCAAACACCATTTATCGAATCGAACAAATTGAACATTTATAGTTAATGAAGCAATTGGAGGAGTTATTAGATAAAGGTTTAATTAATCCTAGAACATCACCATAGGGTCCCTTATCTTATTTTTCAAAATGAAATATGGTTTAATGAGACTTTTCATTTATTATAGATCTGTATATGACATCAATATTAGAAAAGTGTCATTTACCTTATATTGTGGGTTTTTTATGAGCTCTAGGGAGCACAATATTTTTAGAAGGATGACATGTTTTTAGGGTACCATTAATTATGTCACGACCCGTCCTCGGGGCCCGTGCCGTGACTACCCCAAGCCCGCCTTCCATAGGCCAGGGGCTGGCGACTAGCACCAAGGCGTAAAATCCCAGTAAACAGGGAAGGCATTGCCTTTATAAGTAACAACCACACAGAGTCAGCACGCGGAAAGTAAAGTGCAGAAAAGTAAAGGGGGCCGGAAATACAAGCCCAACTGTAAAGTACAACTGAAAAGTAAAGTACAGTAACTGAAGAAAAGACGGCGGCCTCGTGTCGTCCACTGGCAATCCCACCTGAAGGGTGGGTACAGATAGCCTCCAGGCTCCTCGGGTCCCACGTCCGCTCCGAGCACGTCCCGCCCAGTGGTCCACCTCCAGGTACCGTCCTGCTCCACGCCCCAACCGTGATCAGCGCTGTCCGTCGTCTGCAACCAACACAACAAGGTGCTGGCATAACCCGTGCAGGGGTGAGTACAAGCTACTCAGTAAGGACCCCGAGACCCCCGAAGGTCTCCCGAAATCCACAAAGGATATAGCAAAAAAGAAAGATGCAATCATTAAGTAACATCTGACTCGACTTAGGTATATGCCCATACATATACCTAAGTCCCCAATTCTAGCTCTGCTCACGAGCTCAAGAACAACTCAATCCACAAAGGAAAGCAAGACTCAAATCCACAAAGGAGAGTAAACAGTAAATCCACATAGGATAGTTCAACACAATCCACAAAGGATAGTAACAGTAAATCCACATAGGATAGTTCAACACAATCCACAAAGGAAAGTAACATAAGATTCAGCTCAACCGGGTATACTTTTTCAGATGACGTCAAAGATGATCACTGATCCATCTAAGTCGTCGGACCCACGAAGGATCGATAGGTACTAACCCCCGCAAAAGACCCACGTAGGATCGGGCTCACACAGAACCTGTAGGCCGTGGCTCACACAGAACCGGTAGTAAGGACCCACATAGGATCGGGCTCACACAGAACCTGTAGCACTGATCCACGCAGGATCGCTGAGTGCAGTAGTCGACGTAGTCCACTGAGGATCTCTCCACAGTCGTCGCCGCAGTCCACGAAGGATCTCTGTCTGCCGTCGTCGCAGTCCACGGAGGATCTCTGCTCTGCCATCGTCGCAGTCCACGGAGGATCTCTGCTCTGTCGTCGAAGTCACAGCCAGCGCTAGGGTTCCCGCACGCAGCGAGCTCGTTTAGGAGGGTCCGCTCCACGAGCCGAGAGGCTGATACATCAACTGACACGTAGTCCGAAGTTGATGTATCCAAAAGTTCCGTATCGACAACAGGATCTCAACGCAACAGACGGCGCGTCAATCAGACGCCCGGTCTGAGAGTTATTGGCATTTTCGTCCCAGGGGCCCGGTTGGTTTTTAGAGCAAAACCAACCCGACCGTACTCCGCCTGTATCCGATCCTCGGGCGGAGTATGCCAAAAGTTCCGTCCCACTTAGAGGAAACTACCACAGCTGACGGTACGTCGTTCGGACGTCCGTAGCTCAAGTTATGAGTGTTTCCGCTCCGAGGGCCCGGTTGGTTTCGTGTACGAACCAACCCGGCCGAACCCAAAGTCTTCCGAAACCTTGAGTATAATATACCAAAACGACCGTCTCGATCCAAGGATCGCGTAGCCGCTGACGGTTCGTCAATCGGAGGTCCCAGGCCCAAGATATGGGCGAAAGACCGAAGAGGGCCCGAAACGGGGGTTCTGGGCCCGGGGCGACCCGGCCCGAACCCCCCCCTGGGGTCGGCCGAACCGGGTCGGCCCGAACCGGGTCGGCCCGACCCGGTCCGAACCGGCTCGGCCGGGTCCGGTCCGGCCTGGGCGCGGCCCGGCTGACCGGACCGGCCGGCTCGGCTTCGGCCGAGCGGCCGAAGGAAGCTGCCGCGGGGCGGCGCCCCGCGGCTCGGTGGAAAACGCGGCCCCGCGGGGGGCCGCCTGTCACGCGGACGCGGCCGGGCCGCCACGTCCGTTCCCGGTTCCGCGCGGCCGCGGAACCGGCCGCCGCCGCCGCGGCTTCAGCCGCGGCGGAAGTTCTCCATGGCGGCGCGCCGCCGCCTCCGGTCGCCGGCGCCGCCGCGCCGGCGACCCGCGCCGCCGCCACCTTCCGCGGGCCGCCGGAGTTGCTCCGGTGGCCCGTTTTGCCTCTCGTCTGCGCCATTGTTCCTCCCGGGACGCGTCCTCCACTGCGGAATCAACAAATGGCCCTTGCGTCGTGCTTTTGCCGTCGCCCGCCAAATCCGCACAAAAAGGAAGATCGGCGGAGGGTTGCCGGGTCTTGTTCGTTAGACCCGCACCCTCCGCGTTAGTCATAAACAACGGGAGAAACAAGAAACGACCTAATCAACAATTTTAAATAAATTAAAAATTGTTCCGTGATCGGTTCCTTATTTTAAAAGAAATAAAATCACGGGAAAGGAAAATATTTCAAATCAACCCTTACCTCGCAGCTGTCGTTGCCGAACGAGGGGTCGTCGCGGGATTGCTCGTCGCGGAAGAAGGGGGATCGTCGCGTCGTCGCGGTATCCGGCGTCGCGTCGCCAATCTCCGGATCAAGAACAAACGGATTTAATTAATTTAAATCCGTTGTTATTGAAATTAAAAAGGGAGAATTAACGATCCGATTCTTACCTTAGTTGCCGAACGTGGATCGGCTGCGGAAGAAGAGGCGTCGCCGAAGAACGTCGCGGGTAAAGCTCGTCGACGTCGCAGATCTCGGTGTGCGTCGTCGAATTCCGGTCGCCGGCGTTCTTCGTGTTCTTCGCGTTCTTCGCGTTCTTCGCGTTCTTCGCGTTCTTCGCGGGGAGATGAAGAAACAAGATCCTCTCAAATCCTTTCAAAGGATTTTTAGGTTGGTCTTATTTTATAAACATGCCAACAAACGCAAAAGCGTAAGTAACGACCCATCAGTTCGTTGAATTAATTCAACGAGTGAAACAGCCCATTTAATTCACGAAAGAAACAGCCCATTTAAATTTTCTGTTAAGAATTTACGAAAACGCGTCGGTTGACTTTTTAGTTACCTTGACGGGTTTTCGCGGGTGCGTTACTTAGCGAAAGAAACTGCGGGGCTCGTGCGGGCCCCACCTCACAAATATCCTACCAAGGGGGTAGGATATTTCCGGATAGCATCCTATCCAGTTCAAATCAGTTCAAGCCGCCCTTAAGTGGCTTCAAGTGGCTTCCATGCAGCTTAAGTGAAATAAAATAAAGTTGTCGCACAAACTTTATTTTATTTCTGACTTAAAGCCGCGAAATTTAAAAACCACGTCTGAGCAAATGCAACTCCGGAAGAGGCGTTTCTAAGAAAATACCGGCGCTTCGATTTCATCGGTGCCCTCAGAATTTGATTCCGGGCACCGGTTCAAAAGATAGAAAAACCCGCTCGTCCGTTCACTGAACGTACCTGAGCCAAACTTCGGAAATTGATTCCGGGCACACCGGGCCTCGGAATCAGGTGCCGTCTGAAGCTGCGCTCTTGTAAAATTCCAAAGAAAATTAAGAAAAAAATTTCCTTGAAATTTGAGGGTCTTTACATTACTCCCACCTCAGGGCTTTACGTCCCCGTAAAGATACATCAAACTAGGGGAACAAATGGGGGTACTGAGCACGCATCTGAGCCTCCCGCTCCCAAGTGCTCTCCTGGAGGTTCCCGTGCTGCCATCTGACGCGCACAAGAGGAATCGACCGCCCACGTAGGACCCGCTCCTGTCGATCCTCGATCTCCACTGGGACCTCCGCAAAAGTCGCCCCATCGTCCACGTCCAGCTCCCCAAAGTCAATGATGTGCGTCGGGTCGTGCACGTATCTCCTCAGCTGAGACACGTGGAAGACGTCATGCACCCGGTGCAACTGAGGTGGTAGAGCCAGGCGATAAGCCACCTCTCCTATCCTGCTGAGGACCTGGAAAGGCCCGATGAAGCGTGGAGACAACTTGCCGCCTCGGCCAAATCTCCGTAAACCACGTCGAGGTGAGACACGCAAAAAGACGTGGTCGCCATCCTCGAACTCTAGTGGCCTCCGCCTCCTGTCAGCATAAGACTTCTGCTGGATCTGAGCTGTCCTCATCCTCTCCTGGATGATCTGGACCTTCTATGTCGTGGCTCGGACCATCTCTGGTCCCACGAGTGCTGACTCCCCAGGGTCTGTCCAGCACAACGGTGATCTGCAGGGTCTGCCGTACAACGCCTCGTATGGTGCCATCTCGATGGTGGAGTGGTAGCTGTTGTTGTACGCGAACTCCACCAAGGGTAGGTGGTCCTCCCAGCTGCGACCAAAGTCGAGAACACATGCACGAAGCATGTCCTCGAGTGTCTGTATGGTCCTCTCCGTCTGACCTCCCGTCTGAGGGTGGAAGGCTGTGCTCAGATGGAGCCGCGTCCCGAACGCCTCCTGCAACCCCTTCCAAAGCCGGGAAGTGAAACGAGCATCTCGATCGCAGACGATAGACGATGGCACACCGTGAAGCCGTACGATCTCCTGGACGTAAATACGTCCCAAGCTCTCTACTGAGCCCTGCTCTCTGATGGGTAAGAAGTGTGCCGACTTGGTGAGTCGGTCGACAATCACCCAAATGGAGTCGTGACCTCTGGAAGTGCGTGGAAGTCCAGTCACGAAATCCATAGATATGCCATCCCACTTCCACTTCGGGACCTCCAAGGGCTGTACCAAGCCTGCTGGTACCTGATGCTCTGCCTTCACCTGCTGGCAGGTGAGGCATCGTGAAACGAACTCTGCCACAGCTTTCTTCATGCCCGGCCACCAGTGCTGTCGCCTGAGATCCTGGTACATCTTCGCCACTCCAGGATGTACCGCCAAGGGAGAAGTGTGAAACTCTCTCAGCACCTCCTCTCGCAAAGCGACTGGTACGAAGGTACGTCCTCTGAAAAGGATGTCGTCCTCTGCTCCAAGGGAGAAGCCATCAGGCGCCTGACCTGAGGATATCAGTGCACACCGGGTCTCACAGTCAGCGTCCTCACGCTAAGCCTCTCTGACCCGCTGTAGAAGTGGAGGAGAGACTGTGAGAGACTGAAGAAAGGCTGCTCCGTCTCTATCCACGAAGGATATCTGCAAGGAGGCTAGCTGCTCCGTTGCCTCCTCAAGTAGCTGAATGCCCGTCCTCCTGCTGAGGGCATCAGCTACCACGTTCCCCTTCCCAGGAGTATAGACTATCTCAAAGTCATAGTCCTGGAGGAACTCAAGCCATCTCCGCTGTCTCAGGTTCAGGTCCTTCTGAGAGAAGATATACCTGAGACTCTGTTGGTCAGAAAAGACTGTGAAGCGCTCTCCCATCAGATAGTGTCGCCACGTCTTCAGAGCGAAGACCACTGTTGCTAACTCCAGGTCATGAGTGGCGTAGTTTTGCTCATGCGGCCTCAACTGACGTGATCCGTAGGCGATCACGGCCCGCTCCTGCATCAGGATGCATCCGAGTCCAGTCCCTGATGCATCGCAGTAAACTACGTATCCAACTCCCTCCTCAGGCAACCTCAAGATAGGTGCGCTGGTCAATCTCTGCCTCAGCTCCTGGAAGCCCTGCTGACATCTGTCTGACCATACGAAGGGTTTCCCCTTCTTCGTCAACGCTGAGAGTTGTGCCGCAACTCTGGAGAAGTCCGGCACAAATCTCCGATAGTATCCTGCTAGGCCCAAGAAGCTCCTCACCTCCGTCACGCTCTTGGGTGGCTCCCAAGCTAGCACTGCCTCGATCTTCGCGGGATCCACTGCAACTCCCACCTCAGAGATGACGTGCCCCAAGAAATGGACCTCACGTAACCAGAACTGGCACTTTGAGAGCTTGCCATAAAGCTGGTGCTCTCGGAGTGTGTCTAGCACAACTCGCAGGTGGTAGGCATGCTCCTCCTCAGTCGTCGAGTATACCAAAATGTCGTCAATGAAGACCACGACAAATCGGTCGAGGTATGGCCGGAAGATCCTGTTCATGAGTCTCATGAACACTGCTGGAGCATTGGTTACACCGAAAGGCATAACCAAGAACTCATAATGGCCATACCGACACCTGAAGGTCGTCTTATGCACGTCTTTGTCTCGAACTCTGAGCTGATGATAGCCTGACCGGAGGTCTATCTTCGAGAACCACCACGCTCCCTTGAGCTGATCGAAGAGGTCATCAATCCGTGGCAGCGGATACGTGTTCCTCACTGTCACCTGGTTCAGGCGACGATAGTCGACACATAGTCGCATGCTCCCGTCCGCCTTCTTGGCGAACAAAATCGGGGAAGCCCAGGGTGAAACGCTGGGTCGGATAAACCCCTTGCTCTGCAAGTCCTCCAACTGTACCCGCAGCTCCCGAAGCTCGACGGGGGCCATCCGATATGCTGGAGTAGATATCGGGGCTGTCCCGGGGTACAAGTCGATGTAAAAGTATACCTCTCTACGAGGAGGTAGCCCTGGAACGTCGTCGGGAAAGACGTCCACGTACTGGTCCACCACTGCAGGAAAAGCCGGACTCCGCACGTCCACTGCTCCTAGGATGAGGCTAGCCAACTGATGAGAGATGGGCTGCACTCTCCTCCGCGGAAGTCCATCCTGTGCTGCAAAGGTTCCCTTCTCGCCAGTGAAGGTAAACCTGCTCCCATCGGTGCGAACACATCGCACCTTGCGCCTAAAACAGTCGATCTGGGCATGAACCGTGGATAGCCAATCCATGCCCAAGATGACGTCGTAAGGCCTCGACGCCGCTACAAGGAGATCCCAGCCGAAGCTCTCGCCTCCTAGAGTAAGCTCACACTGCCGGCACCAGTGCGTAATCATCGAGTCTACTCCCGTAGGAGTCTCTAGCCGTAAGGATCGAGCCAACGGCTCAGTCGGAATCTCCGAGCTCCGAACAAGGGCAGAGGCTATGAAAGAGTGACTCGCTCCTGTGTCTATAAGTACTGCAGCAAGGGAGGAATAGACACAGATCGTACCTCGAATCATCTCTGGAAAGTCGGGGTCGTAGGCCTCCACTGCCTGGAGCTGGGCCTGTCCCTGCCCGCCAGCTCCATGTGGTCGAGGTGTCCCTCCTGGTGGTGGTGGGGGTAGAGCCTGGAAGCGTCTCCCACCACCCGCTGCTCGGCCAGCTCCTCTGCCTCGTCCGCCTCCTCCCTGCGGACCGCCACGGTCGACCCTCTGCCTCTGCTTGGGTGGCCCCTCCACCGTCTGTTGCTCCTCTGATTGGCGAGTCGGGCAGTCACGAGCCATGTGACCCTGCCCGCCGCAGGAGTAGCACAGACTGCCTCTCGGAAGGCTGGAACTCCGCTGTGTGCCCCGCACCGCTGAGCCGGTGTCCTGAGGCCGTCTGCGTGGGGGTCTGGTCTGCCTGGACCCGAGAGTCATCCTTCGGCTACCTGCTACCGAAGACTCAGCTACCTGCCGCCCTGCGCTAGGTCTCGCCGCTGAAGAAGGCTCTTCCAGGAAGCTCTCGATCAGGAGGGCTCGCTCCAGCACTCCCGCCTGGGTCGGAATGCTGAGGGAGATCAGCGACGCCCAAATCTCCTGTCGCAAGCCCTGCTCGAAGGTCCGGGCCCAGAAGAAGGGGTCCCGTACCATGTCGGTCGAGTAGCGAGATAGGTCAGTGAACCTCGCCGCGTACTGAGCGACCGTCATGCTGCCCTGGCGCAGCTGGAGAAGCTCCTGGATGCGCACCGCTCGGAGGGTGGCCGGGAGGAACTCAGAGCGGAAGAGGCTCTCGAAGTCCACCCAGAGCAAGGATGTCTCATCGTGAACCTGGAGCATCAAGCTCCACCATCGTCCTGCCGCCGCCTGCAGGAGGCTCGCTGCGAGAATCACCATGAGATCCGCTGGTGTCCTCACTAGCCTAAAGATCCGTACCACCGCCTCTAGCCAGTCCTCGGTGGCCTGGGGGTCCGCCTCACCGCGAAACCTGGGCGGTCGCTGGCTCTGAAACTCATGCAGTGCCCTGAGGCGACGTGCATCGTCAGCGTCTGGTACTAGCAGCATCGGTGGCTCGGCGGGTAAAGCTACCGCCGGTGCCACTGCTGGCAAAGGGCCCTGCACCGAGGCCTCGTCGCTCGGTGGGCTGCCGTCGCGCCCTACACTCGGAACCCTAGCTGGCTGTCGTCGCGGGGCCATCCTGAAAAGGAGAACAAGAGCACCACAGTCAGAACAGTATACCTGGTGAGCTGGCACAAGTAATCACAAGGAAAACTTGAGACTTTCATAAAGCAGATCAGTATACCCGGTGAGCTGACACAAGTAATCACAAAGATAACTCGAAACACACACGCAATCAATGTTTTCATGCATTAAGTCGGAAATCAGGAGTCAGGGTCCTGGTGTACGGATACGTCGGCCGCCGCACCAACACTGGGCTCCCTGAACTGATAACCACACTCAATACACTAAACACTATTGCTTCATAAAGAAAGAAAGGACGATCAGAGTCTGCGGTAGAACTGACCACCTCTGATACCAATTTGTCACGACCCGTCCTCGGGGCCCGTGCCGTGACTACCCCAAGCCCGCCTTCCATAGGCCAGGGGCTGGCGACTAGCACCAAGGCGTAAAATCCCATTAAACAGGGAAGGCATTGCCTTTATAAGTAACAACCACACAGAGTCAGCAAGCGGAAAGTAAAGTGCAGAAAAGTAAAGGGGGCCGGAAATACAAGCCCAACTGTAAAGTACAACTGAAAAGTAAAGTACAGCAACTGAAGAAAAGACGGCGGTCTCGTGTCGTCCACTGGCAATCCCACCTGAAGGGTGGGTACAGATAGCCTCCAGGCTCCTCGGGTCCCACGTCCGCTCCGAGCACGTCCCGCCCAGTGGTCCACCTCCAGGTACCGTCCTGCTCCACGCCCCAACCGTGTAGGGGTGAGTACAAGCTACTCAGTCAGGACCCCGAGACCCCCGAAGGTCTCACGAAATCCACAAAGGATATAGCACAAAAGATAGATGCAATCACGAAGTAACATCTGACTCGACTTAGGTATATGCCCATACATATACCTAAGTCCCCAATTCTAGCTCTGCTCACGAGCTCAAGAACAACTCAATCCACAAAGGAAAGCAAGACTCAAATCCACAAAGGAGAGTAAACAGTAAATCCACATAGGATAGTTCAACACAATCCACAAAGGAGAGTAACAGTAAATCCACATAAGATAGTTCAACACAATCCACAAAGGAAAGTAACATAAGATTCAGCTCAACCAGGTATACTTTTTCAGATGACGTCAAAGATGATCACTGATCCATCTAAGTCGTCGGACCCACGAAGGATCGATAGGTACTAACCCCCGCAAAAGAACCACGTAGGATCGGGCTCACACAGAACCTGTAGGCCGTGGCTCACACAGAACCGGTAGCAAGGACCCACATAGGATCGGGCTCACACAGAACCTGTAGCACTGATCCACGCAGGATCGCTGAGTGCAGTAGTCGACGCAGTCCACTGAGGATATCTGCACAGTCGTCGCCGCAGTCCACGAAGGATCTCTGCTCTTCCGTCGTCGCAGTCCACGGAGGATCTATGCTCTGCCATCGTCGCAGTCCACGGAGGATCTCTGCTCTGTCGTCGAAGTCACAGCCATCGCTAGGGTTCCCGCACGCAGCGAGCTCGTTTAGGAGGGTCCGCTCCACGAGCCGAGAGGCTGATACATCAACTGACATGTAGTCCGAAGTTGATGTATCCAAAAGTTCCGTATCGACAACAGGATCTCAACGCAACAGACGGCGCGTCAATCGGACGCCCGGTCTGAGAGTTATTGGCATTTTCGTCCCAGGGGCCCGGTTGGTTTTTAGAGCAAAACCAACCCGACCGTACTCCTCCTGTATCCGATCCTCGGGCGGAGTATGCCAAAAGTTCCGTCCCACTTAGAGGAAACTACCACAGCTGACAGTACGTCGTTCGGACGTCCGTAGCTCAAGTTATGAGCGTTTCCGCTCCGAGGGCCCGGTTGGTTTCGTGTACGAACCAACCCGGCCGAACCCAAAGTCTTCCGAAACCTTGAGTATAATATACCGAAACGACCGTCTCGATCCAAGGATCGCGTAGCCGCTGACGGTTCGTCAATCGGAGGTCCCAGGCCCAAGATATGGGCGAAAGACCGAAGAGGGCCCGAAACGGGGGTTCTGGTCCCGAGGCGACCCGGCCCGAACCCCCCCTGGGGTCGGCCGAACTGGGTCGGCCCGACCCGGTCCGAACCGGCTCGGCCGGGTCCGGTCCGGCCGGGGCGCGGCCCGGCCGACCGGACCGGCCGGCTCGACTTCGGCCGAGCGGCCGAAGGAAGCTGCCGCGGGGCGCCGCCCCGCGGCTCGGTGGAAAACACGGCCCCGCGGGGGGCCGCCTGTCACGCGGACGCGGCCGGGCCGCCGCGTCCGTTCCCGGTTCCGCGCGGCCGCGGAACCGGCCGCCGCTGCCGCGGCGGAAGTTCTCCACGGCGGCGCGCCGGGCGCCGCCGCCTCCGGTCGCCGGCGCCGCCGCGCCGGCGACCCGCGCCGCCGCCGCCTTCCGCGGGCCGCCGGAGTTGCTCCGGTGGCCCGTTTTGCATCCCGTCTGCGCCATTGTTCCTCCCGGGACGCGTCCTCCACTGCGGAATCAACAAATGGCCCTTGTGTCGTGCTTTTGCCGTCGCCCGCCAAATCCGCACAAAAAGGAAGATCGGTGGAGGGTTGCCGGGTCTTGTTTGTTAGACCCGCACCCTCCGCGTTAGTCATAAACAACGGGAGAAACAAGAAACGACCAAATCAACAATTTTAAATAAATTAAAAATTGTTCCGTGATCGGTTCCTTATTTTAAAAGAAATAAAATCACCGGAAAGGAAAATATTTCAAATCAACCCTTACCTCGCAGCTGTCGTTGCCGAACGAGGGGTCGTCGCGGGATTGCTCGTCGCGGAAGAAGGGGGATCGTCGCGTTGTCGCGGTATCCGGCGTCGCGTCGCCAATCTCCGGATCAAGAACAAACGGATTTAATTAATTTAAATCCGTTGTTATTGAAATTAAAAAGGGAGAATTAACGATCCGATTCTTACCTTAGTTGCCGAACGAGGATCGGCTGCGGAAGAAGAGGCGTCGCCGAAGAACGTCGCGGGTAAAGCTCGTCGACGTCGCAGATCTCGGTGTGCGTCGTCGAATTCCGGTCGCCGGCGTTCTTCGCGTTCTTCGCGTTCTTCGCGTTCTTCGCGTTCTTCGCGTTCTTCGCGTTCTTCGCGGGGAGATGAAGAAACAAGATCCTCTCAAATCCTTTCAAAGGATTTTTAGGTTGGTCTTATTTTATAAACATGCCAACAAACGCAAAAGCGTAAGTAACGACCCATCAGTTCGTTGAATTAATTCAACGAGAGAAACAGCCCAATTAATTCACGAAAGAAACAGCCCAATTAAATGGTCTGTTAAGAATTTACGAAAACGCGTCGGTTGACTTTTCAGTTACCTTGACGGGTTTTCGCGGGTGCGTTACTTAGCGAAAGAAACGGCGGGGCTCGTGCGGGCCCCACCTCACAAATATCCTACCAAGGGGGTAGGATATTTCTGGATAGCATCCTATCCAGTTCAACTCAGTTCAAGCCGCCCTTAAGTGGCTTCAAGTGGCTTCCAAGCAGCTTAAGTGAAATAAAATAAAGTTGTCGCACAAACTTTATTTTATTTCTGACTTAAAGCCGCGAAATTTAAAAACCACGTCTGAGCAAACGCAACTCCGGATGAGGCGTTTCTAAGCAAATACCGGCGCTGCGATTTCATCGGTGCCCTCAGAATTCGATTCCGGGAACCGGTTCAAAAGATAGAAAAACCCGCTCGTCCGTTCACTGAACGTACCCGAGCCAAACTTCGGAAATTGATTCCGGGCACACCGGGCCTCGGAATCAGGTGTCGTCTGAAGACGCGCTCTTGTAAAATTCCAAAGAAAATTAAGAAAAAAATTTCCTTGAAATTTGCGGGTCTTTACAAATTAAATGTAAATAAACCATATATTCGGAAGACTATGTTTCATATTATATATAACCAATAAAAAATATTAGTTAAGCCATTTTGGTTAACTAATGCACCTCCTGTATCCATAGATCTTATGAATAAAATATTTCACGATTTGTTGGATAAGATTGTGGTTGTGTTTATTTATGACATTTTCGCTATATTTTAAAACTAAATAAGATTATGATAATAGTTTAATGGATTTCATTAAAACCATAAATAAATAAAATTGAATGGGAAAGTCTAAAAGTGTGAGATTTTATTACAAAAAATATAATAACATGGTCACATTGTCTATAAATATGGTATAACATTCGATCCTGGAAAAGAAATAGTTTTTAAGTAATAGATAAGAACCAAAAACCTAACAATGATTTATTTTTTTCTTGTTTTATTAGGATATTAATGAAGGGATGGTAAAATATTTTCATAGTTATCTAGAATACAGAAAAAGTTTACATGAATATGGGTTAAGTTCATCTTGATAGAAGAATGTGATAATGGATTTCTAGAATTTAAAAGAATTTTGGTGAATGATCAAGTTTTGGTATTACCTTCCAGAAATGGTAAATTCTTTATCTATAGTGATTCTTATTTTAAAGTATTTGGTTGTTTCATAAGGCATAATTTTTAGTTCTTTTCATATTCTTAATTTAAATTGAAAATTCATGTGTTATATTACCCCACACAAGATTTTGAATTGTTTCTATTGTTTTTTTCATTAAATATTTGGAGGAATCATAGGTATGGAGTAAAATATAAAATATATATTGCCCATAAAATTTTGATGTTTATATTCACTATGATAGAATTGGACATGGGAACAAAATATGGTTAGAACTAATCAAGGATTATGGTTACATGTCTCCATACCATCCTAAAATTGAACACAATGTGGCTGATGCTTGTAGTCAGAGATATAATGTTACATTAACCATGATATGATTGGAAATATTCTCTTTGATTAATAGTTTTATTATCCTGGGTAGGGAATTTATTGGAAAAAAATTCATTTGTTTTGTTTCAGGTATCATTGAAATTTTCTCTATCAAATATTATTAAGCAAACACAGAAGGATGAATGTAAATATTAGAAAAAGGTAGAATTGTTTGAAAAGGGATAGTTTCCAGAATTTAATATTGGTAAATATTGTCTTTTTAGATTTTGGAAGATTTTATGGGTGCCTAGTGATTAATAGTTGGTGATAGTGTTTTTATTTGAATCTCATATTTCTCTCTTTTCATTTTATCCTACCAATAATAAGAGGTTGAAAGAACATCAAGAGTATTATTGGTGGGATGGAAGGAAAAGATATATATCTAACTTTGCAATGAAATGTTAGAATTTTAAATAGGTTATAGTAGAATGATAACATCTAAAGGGTATGCTTTAGCCTTCACCAGTATTAAATTTAAAATGGGAAAATATACAAATGGATTTCATAGTGGTATTACCAAAGACATATAGAGGTAACAATGTGATTAGTGTTATTATAAATTGATTGACTATATATGATCACTTTCTTCCAATTAGAGATACATTATCTATAGATAAACATTATGAGATGTATCATAAAGATACTTTTTTGGTTACATGGAGTTATTCAATCCATTTTATATGATATTGTACTTAAGATAACATCAAATTTTTGGAAAGGCCTTCATAATTCATTGGGAACTGAATTATATTATAATACAACTTTTCTTCCTCAATCATATGGGCAGCTAGAATGAACAATTTAGACATGGGATGATAATCTATGTTCTTGTTAAATAGATTACTTAGGAATTTGGTACTACCATCCTTATATGGTTGAGATTTCATATAATAGTAGTTTTCAATCTAGAATTTAGATGGCATCATTTGTGGCAATAAATAGAAATCAGTTTTGGACTATTGATTTTTGGGATGATTTAAGAGAAAGGAATTTGATTGTACTTGAGTAGGTAGAAGTGATGGTTAAATTTTTTATATTTATTTATACACAAATGAGGATAGCTAAGAGCAGGCAGAAAATTTAAGTGAATAACTGGATGAAGGATCATTTTTTCAAGGTCGGTGATCAAGACATTCTGAAATAATAATCATAGAAAAGTTTCATGCATTTTGGTAGTAAGGGGAAGTTGACTCCATGGTTCATTGGACCATATAGATTCCTTGAAAAATATGTATAAGTTTCCTATTGATTAGATTTAACTGCAAATTTATCCCAAAAATACATTTATTTTCATGTTTCAAAGTTAATAATGTATTTGTTAGATCCATCTCATCTTTTGAGTCCATATATTGTTCAGTTGGAAGAGAATCATTCATTGGAGAAACAACCAGTCTAGATTTTTGGAAAAGAGATCATGTTTTGTGGAATATATTGATTAGATTGGCCAGTGTTTTTTGAAAAAACAAAATTGTTAAATAAGATTCATTTGAGTCTAAAAATTATTTGAGGAGTTAATACCCCCCCACTTATTAGAAAGGTATATAAAATTTTGAGGATTCACATTCCAAAACGGGGAATGATTTAAAATCCTAGGTAATTATTGAATAAGACATTTTTCATATCAATTAATATTTATGAACTAGATATTTATTTTTCATTAAAGGGGATTCTTTTTTTGACAGCATAGGCATGTTTCAATAATTGGTTCCTCTGAAATCATATGTTGCGCAGAAGAATTATTTATACCGAAAGATAATAAATTAATAATACTATTATAATAAATGGTTCTTATCACCTAGATTTTGTATTGGATGGAATGAATTCACCTACCTATATTATGATTAAACAAGTTAATTAAATCTTTTTACATTCTTCCAATAATTATTATGGTCTTAAAATAAGAATAAACGCATGTTTAAGCATAAAATACATTAATTTTTTTAAAAGTAGGTTTTACCACCTTTTAATGGGGAACACATCTTAAATATTGTTTTTGAAAATATATATATATATAATTTTTTAGACTTCTTTGGAAGTGGAAAATAAATATTTAGGTTGGATAAATTTTTTGTATTTTTCTCATAACTTTCATATGTTAATGAATAGTGAAAAATTCTGTATTTTAATTTAAAACTACATTTTCACCTATTTTATTTATATTGACTGATTATACTTCACATGTTTTTAAGGTATTATTAAATCAATCTTATTTATCATTTAATATAACTTTGGACAATGGAATCAATTTTACATTGAAATTGGATGAAAATATTTGAGAATATTTGAGTATTTTACTTAAAAAATCTTTTTCTTATTCCATTAAATAAATTAAATTGTAATTAATTTACTATAATGGAATGGACCTCTATAGTTCATACCTTTATAAAAATCTGGTGTTAGAGGTTTTTCAAGAATTCTAGGTGACTTATCCAAAATAAATTTCCAAATTTCCATTTCTGTTAACAGTGAAAAGGTAACCTTAGCTGAATAGTACCATCAGTATCCTTAGGTTAATAGTTCAATGATATCCTTAGTTGAACAGTGCATTAGTAGCCTTTTTTTAATAGTCCCTCGGTATCCTTAGAGGAACAGTACCATCAGTAGCCTTAGGTGAACAGTGCAACGATAACCTTAGGGGAACAGTTCAACGGTAGCCTTATGTAAACAATATCATTAGTAACCTTATGTGAATAGTGCATTGGTGAACTTATATGAATAGTTTAATTAGAAACCTTATGTGAAGAGTGTCATCAGTATACTTATTTGAACAATGCAATGGTAACATTATGTGAACAGTGTAATCAGTAGCCTTAGGTGAACAATCCAACAATGAACTTATGTGAATAGTGTCATCGGTAGCCTTGTGTGAACAGTGTAACAGTGAGGTTCCAACAGTGATGTTCCAAAGGTGACCTCTTTCCTTTTCAATATTTGGAGTTCATGAATAGTGTTTCCAGAATACTGAGGTTCCAATGTTGAGGTTTATGATTACTGTTTCTTGAATAGTGAGGTTCCAACGGTGTTGTTTTAATGATGAGGTTCATGAATAGAGTATCCAGAATGGTGAGGTTCCAATGGTGAGGTTTCAGTAGTGAGTTTCAGGAATAGTGTTTCAAGAATGGTAAGGTTCCAATGGTAATGTTTCAATTGCGAGGTTTTAATGGTGAGGTTTCAATGGTGAGGTTTCAATGCTGAGGATCATGAATAGTGTTTCTATAACGGTGAGGTTTCAATGGTAAGGTTCATGAAAAGGTTTTTCCTTTTCCAAATTTCAATTTCGTGAACAGTTTTTCCAGCTTCCTACCTTTTTGCCCCTTTGTCTTCTCCTATGACGTAAAATACATTTAAGGGATCATTTTAAGGACTCTAAGGCTGATTCAAAGCCCATAAGTCCTATATTAATTTTTCTTTAAGGCTTGAGATGATTTTACATGGTAAAACCATAAGGTTTAATGAGATCCTATTTTAATGTTAAATCAAGTGAATCCTAAACAACTACTCCATTAAATATTCTAATGGGATGATATATCTTACTCCGTAGTTCTTCCACTTTGATTTTGGATGTGAGAATCTCAAACCATTCATTCCATCACATAGATTTGGCACAATCAATGTTTCCTCCTTGGATTTGTTCCCCTCTATTTTTGTTGAAACCTAGAAGTATCGATTAATTTCTGATATATGGTATGTTTTATCGTCATTCTTTTGGGATCATCTCCTTCAATTTCCCCTTGCCCTTTTATAGAAAGCAATATGTATGTTTTTAATGGACATTTCGTGGGTGTCGACTAGTGTTGTGGTGTCTCTGCATTCTTAGGTGGATATATATGTCATTGGCGGAGGAGATCATAATCCGTTATGTGGCTCATTCTTGTGTAAATAATGTATTAAACCGTTTGAGGTAGGGGATTCATTAATTCTCTTTTATTTTACATGCAGTTGTAGAGTTACCATGTTTTAGACGTTTAGTCACATTGGAATTGAAATATTAAATATTTGAACAGGATAAATATGTTGATATCCATTGTATGTTATTGCCTTTTTTTTCTTGATATTGTGGTATCTATGATTTATTTTATTATCATTTCGTTCTTGAAGGAAATTGATAATGAACGTAAAGCTGAAATTAATTGAAAATTGATTGCATAAAGATAAAGAGGGATGTGAATGAATCTGATGGTTGTTGTTGTAATTGGATTTTAATAAAATTGATGTAGTATGAATGTTTAATTATTTGTGATAGCCTAATGATAAGATTTATCAAGATTGGATGCTACAAATAATACACCAGTTAATCTGAGATGAATTAAAGAACTCGTTTGATAAAAGATAATCCTTTTTAGGGATCTAAGTTACCATCTTTCTTGTTAAATGCCCTAGAGCCCAATTGATATGATGTTTGTTTCCCTACTGCTTGGATTGTGATGTGATCTTGGACGGCTGTTGTGATATGTGGGGGCAAAGAGGCCTATTGGTAGTGTTAGTATTTGATGCCTAGAGTAGAGAGAGACATCGGTTTATGCATGTGAGTTTCGGGGAGGACACAGAGGATGATGAAATGGGCTGGATGTGAATGATGGGATTCTTATTGATTCCTTTTGGTTATTTATCTTTTTTACTTTATCCACTGCTCAAGTCAGCAGGTCTTGCATGCCCTTCTTCCCAACGGGGCCAAGAGACGCGAGGTATGGCACATCATTTCCGTTTTTAGATTCTCAAGGGAGGATGGGTCTACATACAAGCTATAAGAAGAAAATACTCAAGATGTAGTTTATCTACTCACCATGTTGAGCCTCCTTGTGTTTAGTAGAATAAAATGTTTTTCAAGAATTCCTGGGAATATGGGAAAGCAATGCTATAAATAAATAATTGAATAAATGACATCAACCAAGAGGGTTGGAGCTTCCTAGGACGCAATGATGAGATTCCAATTATCAAGGGAAAGAGAACATTTGGTGTGATGCTAATGAAATTTATTGTGGAATTTTTAATGGTTAATTAATGTGTAAATAATTAATTAACGTTAATTGGAACTGATAAAAAGAGAATGTTATAATGTAATAAATCTCTTTAAATGGTTGGGTGCTTATAGGATACCTAGTATTAGAAGTGGAAGTCAGGAGTCTGAGAGATGTTAGCTATAGTTGATTATTATAATAGGTTATGCCCATTGTGTGGTTGTGCGCTATAGTTTATTTTTTACTTTTTCTGTTTCTATATGCTACTCTACCCCCTTAGTTAGGGAAACTAACACCCTTGGGATTCAGATCCTAGGGCGGTGTTTTTTACATCATTGAGGTGGGAGGATGTATATAAGACTACCCCCTATAGTCTTTATCTCTTCTCTTGGTAGATACATGAGTGGGTAGGCATTACAGTTAGTTTTTCCCATATTTGTGTGTAGAGGGATATAATGGCTTTCGGTTATTCACACACAAATATTATTGATAGAGTATCTTATGGACTATTATAAGCTTAAAGTGTATAGGCTACGATGACATGAGGACCCATTCTCATTGTGTGGGTTGTAATGGATTGTGGTATAATGCCAGACCTATTATACAATTTATGAGACATTTAATCATAAACCTGAGCATAAGAGTATCAGGACATGATCATGTAAAAAAATAGTATACCCTACATATTAAAGACCATAAAAATATAACATTTCATAAATATTGGTAGTTTATAAAAAATTAATCATAAGTATATGAAAAACATAATCCATTAACACATTAAAAAGAAATAATACATGAAATTATTGCAAACGCACAGGCATATAATATGATTTCAATAGTAGACATGGAATTTATTCCATTAAAATCTCAGTAGTATGGGTTCAATCCCCATACCATCATGGTAGTGATGGTTTACTACCATTTCCATATTAGTTAAATGATTTCACTCTCCAAACCATCATGGTAGTAATGTTTTAATATCATAGGCATCTTAGTAGTAAAGGTTCAATCCCATAGTAATAATATTAGTCAATGTTCAATCTCAATACCATAATAGTCAATATTATGATATAAAAATTACTAACCAATGAATTTTAGGGAGATATAGGCCCGAAACGTCTCAAAATGAAATCATACATACATGTTCTAAAAATTACAATTAGTCATATCATAACCCATTAAATGAAATGGGTATAATAAATAAAATAATCATTTCGTAACATATGGAAAAATATATTTGTTTCATAACAATTTCATTAAAATAATAACTCATGAAATACGTGGGTTTCAAAATAATACAAATAATAAAAATGAAATGAGTTTTATTTATATAAATCAAATAAAACAT
The DNA here is from genome assembly GCA_963277665.1 of Viscum album. NCBI lineage: Eukaryota > Viridiplantae > Streptophyta > Magnoliopsida > Santalales > Viscaceae > Viscum > Viscum album. The sequence goes on along the minus strand of OY728166.1, from coordinate 71,869,299 downwards.
AACCCATCTAATGAATGAGTTGATTGGTACCCTAGATCATATTCTGAATAAAGAAAGAGTTGCACCAATTTATTTCATAATAGATGGGAAATAATATGTATATATCATTAAAAAACCATCATGTTGAAATTATCATTGTTCCTTTGGAAAATGCATCTTAAAAACTAAAACCTTTTAAAAACAATCTTCGAAGAAATAAACTTGAAAAAATATAACAAGATAATTGAAAACATTGTCAATTTTTTTTTGAAAACTTATCGAGGAGCATGAAACCATTTGAAACATATTTTCCTTGAAAACTTATAAAAAATCTTGAAAACCATTTCAAAAACACATTCCATTAAAAAGACATTGGAGTCTTATATTGATGTATTTAATAAGATTTCAAACCCATTAAATTAAATATTTATTTTTAAAACATTTTCATAAAAAAAATCTTTTTAAACCTACAATGTAAGATTCAATAAAATAATGGTAGGTAATTTTTTACATGGTGTATAAGGTAAAGAGAACATTATTGTTTCATGATAAAAAGAATAGAGAAAGGAATTTTTCAAAAAGTGACTGGAATATTCTTTTGAAAACATAGGTAGAAAAAACAAATCATCAAAAAATCATTTAATGATTATAGGATATTAGTATAATATTCCTTAAATTCCTTTTTTGGAACTCGTATTTTTTAAAGAATAATGATTTTCGACAAAAGGGAATTTTAAGGTAATGTTTTCCTAAAAACCTTTTCCCAATTATCGTAAGTAACAATGAGTGGAAAAAATATTTAAAATATATAATGATTTCAAGGATTAAAATATGAAAAGAATTATCATGGGTGTTCTTGAAATATCTATTATATGTCTTCATCAATAAAAATTTGATCAGAAATAATCTTAGTAAACTTTGAGATTTGTTTAATAAACTCTTACAACACTGTAACATTGAATCATTCTACCCCTATAAGAAAATGAAATTACATGTAGATTAAAATATAAATAAAAGATATATATTCATGATACAATATTTCAAATGATGTGTATACACCTCATATAATAATATAGGTGTATAACATGTCATGTGTTTAAAAGAAGTTTAATTGAGTAAAAATTACTTATCCGATTTGGTAAATTTTGAAACTTAAACCCCATTATAGAAATATCATAAAATTGTTGTGTAAATACGAATATATTTATGTATAAGTGGAATGAAATAAGTTATTTGTGAATTACATAGACTAAATAAAGTATACGAGTGGTGAATAAGGCATGTATCTCATAGAAATAAAGAAAGAGATTAAATTCCTTTTCCTTAAGTCCAACATGTCTTATGCTTCTTTATATTCCAGAATAATTTTTTATGTTAATTAAATAAATTATTATACAAAAATTTCATGTTTATTATTTCTTTTAATTTAACTATTATTATGTTTTTTGCTGTTACATAAATAATTAGGTTTAAGTTAGGTGGTTGGACGAAATTTGGTTTATGTGTTTAAAAAGACTTTGGATGGTATACTATGGTCAATGTGGTCATTATATAAACATCTCCAGAATAATAATAATGACATAATTATAATATTTATACAATATTTACACTTTTAAAAAAATCTTTAAATAATGTAGTAAACATTGAATCAATGTTTCAATCATGGAGACGGTAGGTCGTACATACACATGAGTAACATTCACAATTCTCAACAATCATTTTGGAAAGATGGTTAGTAAAATTAATATTTCCATAATTATAACTATATATTAAAATAAATATTATTTAATCATATATATATTAATATATAGTATTATTTTTATGTTAATGGAATCACATCTTATCGAGGAGGTGGTAGTCCACACATCCACGAACGATATATTCACATTATATGTGTGTGAAAGGTTAATAATGAAAATAACATATATTATATTTTTATGAAGGTAATTTTTTCAATAATATCATATATATTTTTATGATGATAAATATTTTTAATTAAACCCATCTTTTATAAATTTCCTGTATTGTGTGGATCAATCACATTGCTTTGAGGGAGCGGTAGTCCGTACTTCATCAATCGAAATTATCATATTTACAAAAGTTATATTATATAAAGATATGTGTTGTAAAATAATTATAGAGGAATAATTAAATTATATAAATAATAAATATTATATAAAAATATATTTTCCATCATAATTTCCACTATGATAGGTGGTAGGGAAAGAACGAACAATCATCATTGTGTGAGGTGGTAGTTACCCGTACACATAAACAATAGGTTAATAAAAATTGAGATGGAAGTGTCTGTATTTGTATGTATAACTCTTAGAAAAAAAACTATCAGTAAATTTAGGATACTTGTGATGTTTTATTTAAATCTAATAATGATATTGGAGGGGATGGGTAATAGAAATAAGATGAGGGAGAATGTTTCTTCTTCTTGGGAAACTCCTTTTGGTTTTCAGCAAAGGACTTCCATGGATTTCTTTTTACCAAAAGATAGGTTTAATATAGGAATATATGGATACTAGGGAGGTATTTGGATATTTTTTATTTAATTTTTATTACGTGCTGTGAGGATGTGGGAGTAGAGAAGGATTTTTATAGTGGAGGTTGAGTGGCACCCATGAAATATTTCTGAAAAAGGTAACCCCCACCTACTTTTTTAATTGAAGGTGGATAAAATAATTGTAAAAGGGAGAATAAAGGGTGTATAAGGAGGACATTATTAAAAAAAATGGATTTTGGTAATGGTTCATATAAGTCCTTATGTTTATGTTTTAGTCTCGTTTTATGATTAATTTAATCTCAGTGGTTATAATTAATTTTAATTACCTTCACTAATCATTTTAAAGAAAAAAATACTGATTTTACTATAAATTATAAATTATTATAATTCAAAATATTTAATCCATATTTACAAATTCCAATCATATAATTCCTAGTGATTTATTTAAATTTAATCCCATAGATGGTATGACAATGCAGGGTTGTAAAGTAAAAAACGTTAAAAATATTTCTATGTTTAATTGTTAATTTCAAAATGTAATTGATTTAAATGATCTAAATTGTATTAATTTCTAATAATTTAATATATTTAAAAATTAATAACAACTTAAAATATAAATTTACTATATAAAATAATTATATTAAAAATCATTTTTGAATTAAAATATTGTATTTTTAACTATTCATTAAAAAATAAAACATTATAGAAAAATCTCAGCAATTCACCCCAACATAAGTTTTATTATTATAATTCAATGATGAAGATTATTTCAACATATATGACTTATTAAATTTTTAAAATATTAATTTAAAATAGTTTTTTCATTAAAATGTGGTAAAATTAACATAATAAAAATATTAGGTATTATGTGTTATATTGGGGTTATTATTATATTATCATTATTAAATCTATTGGCTGAATATCATAAATAATTACGTGTATATATAAAATATATAGTAAATTAAAATTACATTCAAATTTTATTTAATATAATTTATTGGGATTAAGACAACTTTCTGAGCATAAGAATAGTTTTTTTAATAATATTCTCTTTTTATTCAATTTATTATTATATTAATATCTAATGTATATGAAACTAATTATTTAATTTTATATTTATTGAAATTAATTATTTTCATATGTTATTTAATAATATTCATAAAATCAAATTTAATGTATAGGTTATATATTATTATATTAAATTATAATATTTTTTGTAATATATTATTGTTTAGTAACACTCAATATTATGGGTTACGCAAGCCATCGATGATGGCCATTCGTACATGGATCAAACAAAAACCACTATGTTCTGTGTAAATAATGATAAATTTATGTTGTGTGTATTTCAATATTATCTTCGTAATGTTATATCCATACATAGTCATTTTATATAAAAAATGATATATTTATTAATGTGTGAAATGAAAATAATATGATCGATATTAAATTAATTAAAAACTAAAGTCACAAAATTTCTTGATTTTACATTATTCCCTTCTTAAAATTACCTCTTCATGTGAATTTTTTTAGTTATTAATGTTTTAATAATTAAATTTTCCATTCCTAGAAATCCATATCAAAAAAATGAATACCTGAACATACTTCGTAAAAATGAAATTTGGAAACATGATAGTCACCCAAAGATACATATAATTAGGTTTCCAAATAGAATAAAATAGGGTAGAAGTGAAAATATGGACATCGAGGAAAATAATAAGCATTAGAGAGTTATTTTGTTCATTAATAAAAAACAAGATATTTATTCAATAATTTTTTAATGAAAAAAATACACATTAACCCGGACATCACCTAGGACAGTGGTAGGCATGAATCCCTTTTTATCCTTCAGTCATGGGCTCATGACCCTTGGACTTACAAAATGTGATGTTTTTTTCTCAACATAAATGATATTTTTTTCTTTCTAAAAATACATTAATATGTTATCCAAAATAAATACTATGTATATCCTTAAAATTAACTTAACCACTAGATATCCATTAAACTATTGTGTTCAATACAACCTCAACACATAAAAAATTCATCTTAATTTTAATATAAACATTCTATAATTAGTAAACCTTATATCTCATCCAAAATATTAATATAAAAACTATCAGAAATAATGTCATGAAATCATCTTAACATTGATCCCTCATATATCACATAATAGCTATTGGTTTTTATATTTCATACATGTGAATACATTGATCATATATTCTCTTGAAATAGTGTATTAACCTTAATAACCAGTGATCCTTATAGTAATTATTAATTTATTATTCTTACAATGTATATTTGATATATAAGTTAAATAAAAAAATTGTAATGTTGAAAATACATACCACTTGTTAAAAAGTCTTTAATTATCTCAATGGTAATCAATTATGTCTAATTTAATTATTCTTATCTAATATAACATTATCCAAACAATAGATTCTTTATATAATTAACATATTAAAGTATATATTCATCTTTAGAAATTATCATCTTGTCTTAAAATTACTTTTCCAATCCATCAAAAACATTCATCATAATCTTGTAAATTCATAGAATAAAACATAAACTCCACAATCCTTTCATATTTAACAATCCATTCTAAAAAAATTATTTTATCCAATTACATAGAAAATCTTATCATTCCACATCATCTATAACTCATAAGAAGGTTACCTCATTATATTACATATTACCTCTTTTCTTTAACATTTCTTCTATAGTCTCATCATCAGTAGTAATATAACGATTACATATTCATCGTTAGTTATTCTATTTAGATGATTTCAACATATTAAATTGATTTCTATATTGACTATTCATATAAATCATAATGAATTTTACCTATGATTATTTATAAGGGAGGCCCATATTAAAAATCAACTGGTTAGTTGAGACCATCATTTTTCCTCTATATATACTTTGTTTATGACCTTCTTGTACATAGTTAAAAATCCATATTGTTGTTCAAATACATTCACTTTGGTGATTTATTCCACATTTTTTACATAGAGGAATAAAAATATTCTTTCATCTGTGGTCTCCATATCCATAAATCCTAGAAAACTCATTCCTTCTATTCTTGGTGAGTCCAATAGTTTTATAGGGTACACGTACGGTGATCATGCCCCTTGAAAATTGAATTGGCCTAATAAAAAAACCATTCACTATAGTGGCCATCCCATTAAACTTATCATCTACATATTTTCCATTTTATTCAATTTTAGTCAATTTTTTTTTGGATTCCCTCCATTGGATGAAACCAAAATGAATTGAATAGGAAAATATTATCATGGTGAGGAACCACATAATCATGTAATGTTATTTATAATATTTCTATGTAATGTTACATTCATTAATATATGACACCTTAGGAATATTTGAAGTTTTTAATATCCAACTTATATTTAAATCCATAATTACGGTTCATGATGTGTTTATGAATTACAAAAGAATATCACCTTATAGTTAAAATCTAGGTGTCCAGCCAGGCACATTATTGTGTACCAGATTATCCTGAGTTTGGCATGAGACAACATTTAAGAGTTGTTCATCCAAGGTACATCTATTACCAAAAAACCGAAAAATATATTATCCAGATGTGGATGTGTTTCTTGAAAACCAGTCACTCTATTATTTAATAAAATTCCAATGTAATTTTCTTATAATTTTCCTTATCCGTAAAATTATCCTTATAAATTTCCTTAGTGTTCACATGACGGTTTTATCATCCTTGTTTCCAAAGGATAAATAAACCATATTTCTCATACCAAATATAATTTCACATTCCTAATGTAAATAGACATTATCAATTTTTTTGAGTACATAAAACATTATTAAATCAGACACCAAATGAACGTAAGAGTATATTGCCCTTGTAATCATTGAAAATAACACTTGTATATAAGTGAGATACATTATCTACGGTGAAGTTATTCTTGACTAACACCCTTCATAGAAACATCATACCTAATATATTTCTTCTAAACATGGGGACAAAAAACTAATTTTTTTTGATCTCATATGCCCTATATAGGTAACCAAGGGAGACATGTAAGCATATACTTAAGCATAAGGGTATAATCCATATACCTTCATAGATGTCAGGTTTGAATATCATGACCATATTATTGAAAGAGATTACTCCTTGTACCATATTGGGAGTCATGATTGACTCACATGGACATATTCGTAGTTAAGGTTAAATCCATTATCCACTTTAGTCTATATCATTAGGTAAAAATCATTACCCAAAGCATTGGAAGGAGATATATGTCCCAACCATCTCAAAATGAAATCATACAAACGTGTGTTACAAAATCATTAATAATAATATCCTAACCCATGACATGAAATGGGTGTTATAAAAATGTACGTATATAATAACTATTGGGAAATGATATAGGTTTCTTAATCATTTTATCAAAAGAATTACCTTTTGAATAAGTTGGTTTGATGATAATATAAACAATTGAAGGAAAACGAGTTTTAAAAACATCATTCATATAAAACATAAATAATTCAATGAAATAATTGATTTGATACTTGGATCATATCCCTAATAATTCATGATTAACACCAATGGATGTCATCATTTATGGGAAATAATATGAAAATATCATTAAAAACATCATGAGGAAATCATATTATCATCTTATAAAAATACTTAATAAGAAATTAAATATATGATAACCATTTTAATAAAATTAACCATCACAAAATATAAATGATTAATTTTATAAATTTTCAAATCCTTTTTCCATAGAAAATTTATATAGGATCTTAAAACCCTTTTGAATTCTCTTTTCCCTTGAATACTTTTAAAAGAATCATGAAAACATTTTGAAACCCACATTACTAAAAAAATACGTTTAACAATTATAAAGAAATCCTGAAAGAAATTTAAAAACAATTTCATTAAAAATATATTCAAATATTTATGTGAAATTATCATTTTGTAAATTCAATTTAATATTCAATGAAATAATGGGGAAAATACATATATGTCGTACTATGTAAAAAATTGATTTTATGTGGTAAAAGTTTAAAAAAACATTCATATAAAAAGTGCAAGAAGATTCCTTTGAAAAAAATTTTAAATAAAAAGAAGGGTAAAAATGTATTTTAATGATCATAGTGGGTTATTGGAATATTCTTGGAATCCCATTTTGGAGAAGATGGTTTTCAACGAACACAAAATACTGTCCAAAGAGAGAGGTATGGTCATGTTTCCAAAAAAACTATTTTAAAAATATTTAGTACCAAATTCTGGGAAAGATGATACTAACACATGAAGACATAAATAATATAAATTGGGATGAAAATTTATGAGTTTTCATTAAATGTGGGTTATTATATTTCATCGATTTATTTGTGATCATAAATAATATTAATAAATGGTGAAATTGTTTCAATAAACTCTTACCATGTGTTATCATTGAATCATACTGACCATGTAGAAAATTAAAAGTTAATGGAAAATAAAATATTATTAAAATATGTATATTCATGATATACCATTTCAAATTATTTTTATACACCTCATATAAAAATATAGGTTTATAACATGGAATGTGTCTCAAAGATGCCAAGTTGAGAAAAAATTACTTTACTAGTTTGGTAACATTTGAAACGTCATCCCATTGAAAAAAATAACGTAAAATAGTTACATAAATATGTAAATAATTATTTATATAATCCATAAAATACATTCGTCATTAGTATATAAACCACACAACATAAGTGAGTGGTGAATGAGTCATCGATCTCACAGAAATAAAGAGTGTGATGAAATTCTCTTACCTTGAGTCCAACTTGTATTGTCTATCTATATATTTTTGAATAATAAATATAACATAATTAATTACATTCCATAATCCATTTTCAGGTTTATTATTACTTTTACTTCACTTATTACCATGCTATATACAATTATATATACAATTATTTGTAAATACTGTGTTTAGACCAATTTCGGTTCATGTGTTAAAAACTACTTTGGTAGGAAAACTATAGTCAAATAGGGAATTATATAAACATATCGCAAATAATAATCATGAATTAATTATAATATTTTTATATTTTTTATACTTTTAAAACCAATAATTAAATATGGTTGTGGAAAACGAATCAACATTAAAATAATGGAGATGGTCGGTCATTCTTACAGTCGAGTAATGATCTCATTTCTCATTTTTAATTATGGAAAAAATGTAAGAAAAATTAATCATTAAATAATGATTATTATATCATTTATACAATAATAATTAATCAAATAAACTTATATATCAAATTCTTGTGATGTCAAATAAATCACATTGTGTCAAGTTGGTGATAGTCCACACGTCCATGAATGAAGAAATATATTTATTAGTGTGTGAAAGCATAATAATGGAAATTGTGTATATTATATTTATAGACATTTAATTATGTAAATAATATAATATATATGTTTTTAATGTCACATATGTTTAATTAAAACCACACATTATAAATTTCATGTAGTGTGTGAATGATTCACATCACATATAGTGGGCGATAGTCTATACATCCTCAAATAAAATTATCGTATATAAAGAAGATGGAAAGTATAAATATTTGTGTTGAATAAAAATTCTATAAGATTAAAGAAAATATAAATATAATAAATATTACAAATAACAGATTGTATATCATTATTATCACCATGAGAGGCAGTAAAGGGGGAATGAACAATCATTATTTTGTGAGGCAGTAGTTCGTCGTACACATAAACCATATGTTATTTACACTTTATATGGAAGTGTGTATATGGGTTGGTCAAAATATTACCATAAAATGGATCATTATATTTATTATTCTTGAATTTTTGTATAAAAATGGAATAAGGAGAGTGGTGTGGAGTGAGAATGAAAATATGATAAATGATCTTGAGGGAGGATATTTCCTCTTCTTTGGATAACTGCTTTTGGTTTTCACCAAAGCCCATCATTGAATTAATTTGTACACAAATTGAGTCTCCAAGGAGGAAGGGATGGATTTTTAAGGTCAATTATGGATGATTTTGGTCGATCTAATGTGTCTTGAGAGGTAAGAGAATGTGGGAGTTGTGGGGGCCTTTTATAGTGGATGAGTAGTGGGATTCTTGTAATATTTTGGAAAAGGGAAGCCTCGCCATTGTTTTTATTGTTGTACGTGAATAAAGTAATGTTCTTAATTATATTAAATAGAGTATATTGTCAAAATTTGGATAGAAAATGGATTTTATACATATTTATAGGTCATATTTGGCTTTAATGTTTTGTTTTAGTCTCGTGTTAATCATAATTTATTCGTAATCACTTTATTTAATTTTAAATTCCTTCACTAATTTTTTGGTCAAAAAATAATTTTATATTTTTGGAAAATATAAATAATGTTAGTTATAAATATGGAATCTATTTTCTAAATTATAATAACATATGTGGAAATGATTATTTTAAATTCAATGTTTCTTATGGGATGACAATACATGGGTTTATAGTATAAACGTTTAAATGTTTTATATTATTTTCTAGTCAATTTCAATGTGATATTGATTCCAATGACCGTGATTGAATTTATATATAAACAATAATCTAGTTAAACATTATAACCAACTTAAAATCTAATTTAATGATTTAAATAAATTATATGAAAACCCAGTATTGAATTAAAATTCAATAATTTAACTATTCATTAAAAATAATTCAAATAAATATTCAAAAAATCTAACCTAAAAAATGTTTACATTTTTATTTATGGGATGAAATTTTATTACATATAATATTTATAAAACTGTGAAATTTTATATTTGAAATAGGTTCTCTACTGAAAGGCAGTAAAATTAACTAAACAAAAATATTGTGTATTATGAGTTAAAATGGGTTTACTATTATCTTATGCCTATACAATATATTGGATAAATATAAAAAGTGTCTAGTTGGAAATATTAAATACATATTACATTAAAATTCGTACTAATATTAATAAATTTAATTTTTTTGGGTTAAAATAGCTTTGTGAGCATTATAATAGTTTTCAAAAGAGAAACACCCTTTATATTAATTTGATTCTTATATTCATTTATAAAAAATTAGTAACAAATAGATTAAATTTATATTTCATGAAAAAAAATTATAATATTTTAAATAATATTCATAATTTTTATTTTTATAAATCAGTTATATATTATTATTTTAAATAATATTAATTTTAATAATATATTATTTTTCAGCAACACTCAGTCTTGAGTGATAGGTTATACCCCAAGGAATGTTAGTCTTGCATTAAACATATTCTAACATCGGTGTCACATATAGATATTTCTGCAATTGAATTTACATATAGTGAAATATAAACTTGTTATTGCACAATACAAACATAGAGATTTAATATAATATAATAGATACTATGTGTTCTGTGAAATGGAAAATATCAAAGAGATTAAATTAAATCATGTTTTTTCAAAAAATCTCAGGGTTTTACCCTCCATGTAACTGGGTTGAAATTGTTCATTAAATTTTTATCCCAAGTGAGATAATTAACTTGATTGATCCCCTTATACATGATAATTTAATGACTTATTCCATTTTAAAAATTATGTTAATGCCTAACATGTGGGATATGAGGTGAAAATAAATTTTGAAATAAAGTCAATATATGTGAAGAAAACTAATCTAATAATTGAAATAGTTAAAGTGACAACCATTAACTAATGGAATCCATGATTCCATTTGGGTTACCATTCCATTTATCACATACTTTCATGCACTATTTATTTGGATGTAAAATTTTAAAGACATAGATGGTGGTTTACTACTGAGTTTTAGTCACATCCTACAAGGGCCAACATTGGGTACCAAATTAGATATCATTGTTGCATGTTAGAATATGGTAAATATCCCAATTATAGGGACATGATTTGGGATTGGGATTACATGGATTAAGATTCAGACATGGGATCCAAACCCATTATTGGGACACTTTTATTTAACTTATTTTGGTTTTCCTTTCTTTTTGGCATGGCTAGCTTGACAAGGAATATTTAATGATTCATTGTGATTATTACAATGATTGGAAAAAAATGGTTAATTAATTTCTATTTTTTTATTTATTAATTCATTTATTTATTATGTTGTCTGTTGTGGTTTACTTACATAAATAGGGTATAGTCTACAAATATGATCTATTAGTCCCTCGCTGCTAGTCAGAAATCTATGGCATACAAGGAGTAATATTTGAAGAAATGTGGTAAATAGACACAGGGCACCCATTACTATATTTCGAGTCTGATACATTACACATAATTTTAATGATGGAGAGATATAGAATAAAAAACACATAAAAATGGAAAAACATTTAACTAATATCACAAATAGGGATAATTTTATTATACTAGGATTCTTTTGTTGCATCATATTAAATTATGTTGAACTATGGGAACAAATAAACCCATTACTGATATTTATTTAATCACAGTAATTGATTATTTTATATGGATTTTAGATTTCGTGTTTCTGAATCTTAATTATAATGCAATTGATATTTTCAAAAAATATATTCTGTATAATGGAGAATGGGATTGGAGGATATCTAGAAATTAATTGATTTGATAGTGGTAGAGAATACACTTTTGGTGGATTTTAAATCTATCTTATAAAGTGTGCGATCAAGTTCAAATATATGTGTACAATAAACTACCTAATAAAATGGTGTTTAAAAAATATAAAATATATCATTATATGAAACAGAAATATCTATATTATATTAGAAAAAATATTCAAAAATTCATATAGGGAAATTTAATGTAAAAATATAATAATAAAGAAAATGATCATTCAATGACATGATATAGCAACACCTACACCAATAGCCTGAAGATGGTGTCTTTTTTATTAGATTGTCATATATTCAATGGGTAAAATCATAAAGGACTAAATAATTTAGTAGTCTTGGGAAACTAGATTCATACTTGATTACCATGTTATATTTCAATATAAAAATTACAGGGTAATTATTTAATTCATGATTGAAATTATTCCCTATATCATATCATTTCATAGAAAACATATTAAACATCACAGGTTCCTAATAAAGGTTATAATGTAATAGTGATATCAAATGCTCAATTATAGTTATGTATAGTGAACAAAATCATTAATAATTAATTGTAATTAATATTGGAAGGTAAATAATTTAAAAAGACATTTAAATAGCATTGCATTATGAATAGATAAGAAAAAATCAATATGGAAAGGTAAAAAAATAAAAACACATGAAATTACATTAATAAACTCAGAATTAAATTCATCCATAGAGAATATCACTAAGAAAATATCATGGATAATGAAAAATAAATATTAATATAGGAAATGATGGATTACTCATTATCATGATTTTTAGGCACACAATAAATTTTATTTAAAGACCTTTCACAATATGGTTTAGAAATCTACTATAAAGACCTTTTATTAGATATTTTTGAAAATACATCTCACAAATGCATATGGTTTGTCTAATTTATTTTATCTAATTACACAACTAATGGATTAATTATATTTCTTTAAAATAATACCCAACACATGTCATAAATTTCAAAAGCATATCCCACATATATAATAATCAATTTAATTCATAAAAAATATTCCATTTCATATGTTAAAATTGAATAAATGATATATATTTATCAATATTTCCACAAAAAATCAAATAACATTCAATGTAAAAAATATATTTACAAATGAGAGAAGTTTTTGGAAATAATCATATAAATCATTAGATAATATTGTTATTTAAAATAAATATAGTTTCCATTGAAAGAGGATTACATGAAAGTGGTTTTCTTAGGGGAAAGATAACAAACACAAATGGAAGGGATATTGTATGATAACATTTACAATATAGTAATTTTCAAGTAAAATCCTCATTGTTTATATAATTATAATAAAAACATAAAATACCATAATGTATGAATTAATCAGGATATTAAATGGCAATGGGCATGTATATACACCACAAATAATTTTATTAGTGTATAAAAACAAATAAGCCTTAATGGAATAAAAATTAGGATGAAATGTCATACCTCAAACATCCTTGGGATTTTATGTTTATTAACCACCTGTATAGTTATTATTAAAATGTGATCAACTTATAAATGAACCATATTAATATTTATAAATTCTTTTAAAATCATTTTAATAAAAATTATTAAGTATTCATTAATAATCATTCAATATTTTCATTGATTTGAGTGTTAATTTCCATGTTTTTGTATATGTGTTTTGTTAATAAATAACTAGTTTGTTAAAATATTATAGAGTTTCATCATATCCAGAATAATAAACATGAATTAATTAACATATTTATATAAATATTATAATTTTATAACCAATTAATAATATATTTTATGGAAATAGTGTCACATCTCTTTTTGAAGGCGGTAGTCTACACATACGCGACAAATGTTATCAACATTTTATTGTAAACAAAAAATCATATTTATTATCATTTAAGAATTATGATTAACTAATTTATATAATAATTATTTCATGTATATAATATATATTCATTAAAATTATTTTTATCGACTTCCATGTAAATCATTTCTGAAAGAAGAATCATGTCGCTTAACGAGGCGTCAGTCAAATGTAAACATTATAGACATTATCATGTTTTATATGGAATTAAAAGTGATATGATATATATTATATAATGAATATATAGGTATAATAATTATAAATATATTTTATATAAATTAGATCTACCATTATACCCAATATATAGAGGTGGTAATGGAAATCCTAACGACATATGTTGGTGGGGTGGTAGTCTTACATATACACAAATAATGATTTCATAAAGAATTTAATTAAAACAAAGATGGGTTTAGGTAATTAAATTATTATAAATAAATCCCATTGAATGGAAGACAATGATTTTGTTAAATTAAAATTGTTTCTACGAAAATTATGTATGTTTATAAATATGTAAAACAAGGATGCTCACAAAAGAATATTACCTCTTTTTTAGATATCTTTTTTTGGTTTCTAGTAATCCCTTCATAGGATTGATTTAAAACCAACATAAGGATTGTAGTATGAGGTTATTGGATTTGTGAAGTTATTTGGGAATGTTTTTCTAAACCAAATCTATTTAATGGTCTGAAGAAGGGGGAGAGTGAGTTTCCTATTATAGTTGAGGAGGAGTGTTATTCTTGTAAATAATAAAAAGTATTCACTTTTGGGAAGTATTTCATACTGAATGTGGCTCCAAAATTGTTAAATAATAGAGTATATGTATTATGAGTTCAATAAACACCTCCAACACAAAATATAAACACGTTTTTAACATGTTGTTCAATTTTCATTATATTTACTCAATTTTAACCTTTATATTATTAGCACAGTTACGTGTATCTTTTTAAATAGGTAATTTATCCATTAAGACTAAAATTAAAATTATTTTTTAAAATAATTTATAACTAATGATAATAAATATTACATCAAAACGGAAATCCATTTTTTTGTGAAATTAATTTTAATACAAATTCATATAATGAAAGAAAACAATGATTTAACCTTAATCAAGCTAACTACGTTTTTTACTATTTAAGGGTCTTTATATTAATTATAAAAATAAATATTTATTCAATAATGAAAAATTTGAAATATTAATTATTATTTATTTCTCACTTAGGGTAATATTATATTTTTAGTATTTTGAAATCATAAAATAAAATATCATTTATTTTAAAATTGTATTATTATAATTTTTTACATTTTTCATTTAATATTAATTTAAAAAATCAAATAAATTATGGAATTATATTAAAGATTTGTCAAAACAGTTTAAAATGATTTAATAATGTAAAAAATTAATCAAATTCAAAAGTTCATTCAATTCACATCATATTTACTAATTTTAGTATTATTTATTGTATTTAATAATTATCCTAATAATTTATGCTTTGTCATTTCTTAAGCATTTAAAGAAATTATTTAATTTTTCAAATAATAAAATAAATTATCATGATAAAAATTTAATTATCATTCAAAATAATATTTATAATTTGATATAATATATTCATTCTATATCAAAAGGCTTTATTGTTATTAAAGGAAATGAAGAATCCTTTTTTCACTTTTCCATTATTTAACTTTTTTTCTGGGACATCTCTAGAGAATATTATCCCAATAACTCATAAAAATAGATCATAAGGTTATAAAAATAGAAATATTTCCATTGAATTTTTTTTTGTAACTTGTTTTTTGTCATTTTACCCATTATCTAATTATATTATCCCCAAGATAAATTAGATTTTACTTTTATCACTATAAATATTTCTATATTTTTTCGCAAATCATTTTCATAGAAAAATAATATAAAAATATATATTATATTTCTTTTAAATATGTAATAATTTTGGGACCATTCCAGTCAAGTAAGTGGAATAATTTAATGTAAAATTAATCCAATATATAAGATGTGAAAGATAATTTTTAATGTCAAAATGTTCAAAATTTTTAACAATTTATATATATATATATAATTTCAATAAAATAATGATTTTAATGACCTAGATTGGATTGATGGATATGAAATTTTACAAATTTTAGTTTAATGAAAATTCATAATATAATTTAATAATATGAAATATTTTTTCAAAAAATGATGTTTTAATATAATATTTAATCTATTTCCATATTCATGAAGATAAGAAACTTCTTAGAAAATCCCAAAAATTCACTATAATCTAGTTTTTGTATTTAAATGTAATGTTTTTTTATATGATAGAATAAATTTTCTAAATTTTATAAAAGTTAATGTTATATTATGTTCTTAATTCGTTAGTAATCATAGTTTATGAAAAATACCTTTTTTAAACAATAATTTTTCTTTTACATGAATGATATTCTATTAAAATTAATATATAATTAAGTAATATGTGTAACACAAATATATATATATATAGATTCATATGTTTTTAAAATAAAATTATTACACTTTATTCCAATGTTGAGGTGATAATTTTCAAATGAAATAATAATATGATGTTGTTCTGTAAAACATGGTATTATGTGTAACACATGATTTCAAAGAAACACATTTTTATAATTAATGAAACATAAAATATGTTTTTCAGGTAATTAATTTTATTAATGATTTGTAAATATGTTTTAAAAAACTATATATGTTAAATTATTGGGAATTTATATTGCTTACTGAACTTGTTGTTCCGTGTCACAAACTCTATTGAATGAAATTTTATTATCTTATAATTTTGTGGTGTTATATTCTCAAATACTAAATAGATTGTATCCCAGATATTTCAACATGATATTCATAATACATGGATTGATATTGGAAAATTCATTTTAAAAAACCCACAACATAAAAATATTTAATAAAATATGTTTTTAATACGAAAAAATAGGAAGTACCGAGGACATATAGAATTACACATAACTTGGTTTCATTGTTGAAGAATATTAGTGAAAAGTGATCATGTAGAAATGGATGTAAAAAATAAATAAATATAGAGATTTATTGAGTACATTTATTAAAGAAAATGAATGGTCAACAGAATGATAAGGGGAGTAAAACCATAAATATTTGATGAACTAAAAGAGAATTTGATTCTTAAGATATTAATGTAGTAAGATTCCCTTTTTTGTTTCAAAGTATTTTTCCTATGGATGAAAGACTATTTTACAATCTAAAAATATAAATAAATATATTTACATGAAATTATTTTGTTTCATAATAACAATGTCATCCTTTTTTTATAATTAGATCAATTTTTAAATAAACATCTATTCTATGAAATAAATATCCAAAAATGAATTGTTTATACGTGATGTACTAAATATTAATTTTAACATATTTTAAGATACATAATAGAGTGAGAATTTTTTTAGATCTCTAACTTTATTCAAAAACCATATTTTTTAGATATATCTATGAAATATAATAAATTAATCTCTAAACATAAATAGTAACACTCTTAGTTCATCATTAAAATTTATAATTCAATTATTTGGCCTAAAATCAATAAAATATTAACATGTACATCATATAGGTGTGTGGAGGGAATAAAACCCTTATCTTCCCTTAGTTATTATCCCAAGCCCCACCTCCTTGACATATGTGGTGATTTTTCAGACAAAATGTGGATTATATGTTTTCTAAAACGATATTAATATAATTCAAAAATCATTACAGAAAATATTTATAGGCATCATTGAAATACAATGAATCATTAAATAACCATTTTTATATGGTTTTTAGTCACATATGTTTTTATAAGGTATAATAATAATATTTGGATATTATTACAATGTAAATAATGATCATATTTACCCAAAATGAAATCGATACCTTTAAACATATTTCTATAAAAGGTAATGTCATATTTCCTAAAATAACTATTCCCGTAAAATATATTATTTTCTTAAATTTCTCTAACCACACAAATTATTAATGTGGGGTTATCAAACATTTAACGCATCACCATCCTTCAACTCAAAACCATGAAGGTTTTCATAAACATAAATTTAAGGAAAACACAATTGTTTCTAAAATTCAACTCAATACATTGATGGTTCTAAATTTTATTCGAAAAAATATCATCATTAAAAAGACATCAATAATTAACTTCTTGAATCCCATTATATAAAAAAAATTATTCATTTAATTTCCACATAATTCCTTTTTGGGTCCATGTTTTAACATAGTTCATTCAATAAATTATCTATTAACATCCTTAATTAAGGTCTGTAAAGAAAAGTTGAATTTATATAAGAATAACTCTTGTGAGTTTAAATCTAGGGGTGGAGTAAGGCATTTTATTATGTACCTGGTAAGTCTCATGTCAATTTAGATGCTCCCTTAGCCTAGTTTTTACCTATAGTTATATGTTTTAAATAGAAACTTCCACTTCTGGATCTATAAATGAATGTATTTATATAGAAAAAATTTCCACCACACCAAAACATTAGTATGTTCTTTTATACTTATCTTCATTGACTATAATAGTGTTATATTCCCTAATCGAGGTTTTCATAAATATAGATCATAAGGTTTCTACTAATCTTCATTCGATACAAATAATAAAATCTCTCACACCAATAGTCTGGATATCATTCATTCTTTAGTACATTAGCATATATACAATGTGTAGATTCCCAAAGGACCAAATTGTTTAGTAGATAAGGAATACAAGATACATACATGAGTACTATGTTATGCATTAATAAAAAATTTACAAAATAAATTTATATTTTTAATAAAAATATTCCCTCTATAATATCCTAGGATATTAAACATTTTAATCTTTTATGATGATTCAGAATGGAAAAAAATAAATGTGATATAAATGATTCTTAAGTGTTAAATATATTAGAAGAAATAATGAATAAAAAAGAATAATAAAGATTGAATGGTTAATAAAATAATATTTGTGCCATTTAAATAACCCGAATTCATGATTAGATAAGTCATAATTAATATGGAATTGTAAATAAATAAAAAATATTCTCTTTATCCAAAAAATTTCTAATGAAATTCATCCATAAATAATATCATAATGAAAATAGCACGGACAATGAAAAAAAATTAAATGACAGAAATGATAAAGAATTGGTTAGGATGCTTATTAGTTTTTGGATACCTTTACGATAAAGACATTTCATAAGATGGTTTAGTATTTAACTTTTATAACAATTCATAAGATTGTTTACAACAAACTACTTACAAATTCAGAGGAGTTATGTAAATAATATTGACTCATGATACAATCAATTCATCAAGTGGATTTCTTGAAATGGTCCCCAACCATTTTAATACATTTTAAAATGATTCCTCATATATAAAATTATCGATTTTATTATTAAAAATGAGTTTTATCAAATATCTGTAATTACTAAAGGATGAAAATTTATAAACATTTCTCCAAAAAATCAAATAACATTTATTTTAGACACATTTCAAAAATTTGGTATAGGATTTCATAAATAATGATATCTATCCAAATTTGTATTATATTTAAAATAAATTCTATATATAATGAAAAAATATTTAAAAAGTGATTTCTTCAAGATAAAGTTATTAATCATAAAAGTAAGTAAGATTGTGGGATAACTTTTACCCCACTATCAATTCAATGTAAAATCGCCTTTAATGAGATAATTCATACAAAATATAAAATATATTGAATAATTAACAAATCGTGATATTAAGTTTTAAATATGTATTATATTCACCACATAAAAGGGAATTGGTTCATAAAAACAAATAATCCACAATAAAATGTGAATTTAGGCAAAATCCCTTACCTTAGGATTCATTTAGACCGTGTTTTATTTATCCTCCATTATAGTGGATTTAAAAATTGAATTATATTATATCGGAATAATATATATATTCATAATTTAATATATAAAAATTTTATAAAACCATATTACCTAATCATTAATAATAATTAAAAATTTACAATATTTTGGGTTTAATTGCATTGTTTTATAATGATTTTTTATTAAATATCTAGATCATTCACATATTAATGATTTTAATGATCTAAAAAATATAAAACATGAATCAATTTTCATATTTATTAATAAATTATAATTTTAATTCCAATCAATAATTATGTTTTTGAAAAGTTATTCACATCACTACATGAAGTTCATTGTCCTTATGTAAATGAACAATGTTATCATATTTTAAGTGTAAAAAGAACATAATACGTATTATATTTTTAAAACTATGAATAAGTACTAAATATCATAATTATTTCTTTTATATCATATGTAATCAATATGATTATCCTAATCACATTCCATGTATAGTTTTAGTGAAAGATAAATCACATCACATCGTGAGGCAGTAGTCCACCATACACACGTGCAACATTATCGTGTCTCTTACACAATGGAAAGTAAAAAAGTTATATATTCTATAATGAATATATAGATACAATAATTATATATATTCATATATTATTTTTTATATATATCATAATACACAACTTTGAGATGTGGTATTGGAAAAATAAAAGAAATCAGTTTGTGATGCAGTATTCTGCCATACATATGAACGATTATTTCATAACACATTTTAAAGAAGTGGATATGGTTATTGGTAATTAATTTTTTAAAAAAATTCATGTGTGTTGAAATTAATGATTTTATTATATTTTATTGGTTTAAATAAAAATTATATAGGTTGGGTAATAAATAATAATAATATTCTCAAGGAAAACAATTAAATTTTATTTAGATATATTCCATTCGTTTTCATGAAAACCATTTTCGGTTGAATTTATGACCAATTTAAGATCTATAGGATGATATTAGTTATTTTAGGATGTGATCTCAATAGTTATAGGATAATCCAATATTATTGAAGGAGTAGAGAAGGTGGGGATATTGAGTACCCTTTTATTGTTTAGGTGAAGTGATATTCTCATAAATACACAAAACAATTCACCATTGGGGAGTATTACATGCCTCATGTGTCAAACAATAGATAAATAATGGTGTTTAGGGTTTATATGGTTGATAAACACCTCAAAAATTCTATATAAATAAATCATTATCATGTTATTCCTTAGATTTTATGTTTACTCAATTTTTCAATTATAGTTTTTAACATAGTAACTTGTATCTTTTAATTTACCTAGGTAATTTTAAATTTATGAATGAAAAAAAATTATATTTATTAGGTAATTTAGATATACTTTTTTATAAATAGTAACTCAAAATAAAAATACACTATGTGGGAAATTAAGATTAATACATAAACACATGGTTTTTTCTTTTTATGGGTAAATATATTAATTATAAAACAATTGTCGCGTTAATGGAAAAATGAAAATATATATTTATATTTATGTATAAATATTGATTATATATGTGTTTTTATTAATTTTAAATCATTTAATGTAATATAATTTATTATAAAATAATCTTCATCTAATTTTTTATATTATTTATTTAAATATAATTATAAATTAACAATATAATTTTGGAATTATAAAATATTATGTTAACACTACTTTATCATGATGGAATATTATAAAAAATTAATTAAACTGAATAAATCATGAACATTACATAACATTAAACATTTTTAATATCATTTTTTTCCTTTAATTATTAAATAAATAATTATTATGTTGTGTTTCATATTCATTTAATGTAATTATTTTATATCTAAATAATAAAAATAAATTATCATGATAAAATAAAATTATTTATCTTTAATTATAATATCTATATCGAAATCTGTGTTGCTTTTCCCTATCCAAAATCTAAATAGATATTAAATGTAATAAAGATTCATTTTTCCATTTCATTACTGAAAATATACATTATAGTATTTCACTGTATAATTATTAGAGTGAATAATTTCATAACGGTCTAAATATTGACATATAATAGTCTGTTACATGTTTATTGGTCATTTTACCCCTTATCTAATTAGTATAACCCTAGGTAAACTCGTTTTTACCTTAGCCGTTGTAATTATTTTTAATAGTTTTCGTTAATCATTATGGTAAAAAATTAATATTTAATCTTAATATATTAAAAATTAGTTTGTTTCACAATAGGTAATCCATTTTTACAAATTTAACTAACATAAGTTGGGGAATTTAATATAAATTTTATGCCACATGTGTGATGAGAAAGAGTGTTTTTAATGAGAAAATATTAAAATGTTTAAAGCATTTATATATATATAATTAATATATAAATTATTACAATTACCTAAATTTGATTAATTGATATAAACTATACTAATTTTACATGAAAACCAATTAGAAATATAATTTGAAAATTTAAAGTATTTAAAAAAATTGAATTTTTAAATTAAAATTAAGTATTTTTCACTATTCAGCAAAAATTGAAACATTTCAGATAAATTACATTAAAATGTTTTAATTTAATTTCAACATTCATATTTAAAAAAATATTTTTTTAAATAAATTTTATTAATGTGATAATTATTTATTTTAAATTAATTGTTCAATGTTTGAAAAAAAATTCCTCTAGAAGAATTTTATTTTTCTAGGAGAAAATTTATTATCATATAAGTGTCACTTCTTTTATTTCTAATAAATATATAATTAATAAAAATATGTAAAATATATATTCTCTTTAAAAATTGAATCTTATAATTACCAAGAATTAAAACAACATGGTGATAATTTTCATATTAAACTATTTTATATTATTTTTTCTAAAACCCAGTCCTACAAGAAGAACAAGATTTATAGAAAACTAGTTATATCATATAATGAAAGCTAACATCAATGTTTCATGTAATGAAATATATTTATGAAATTGAATTTATTCTAAAAAATATATATATAAATGTATTGGGATGTTAAAATCTCGTATACACTGAGTTTTTCATTGAACATATGCTATTGAATAAAATGTTATTCTTTTAGAATTTTGGGGTCTTACACATCAGTCACAGAAGAAATCATATGGAATGTGGTATAAGAAATGGAAAACAGGGAAGGTCTTCAATTTTGTTTGTATTCCTTGTAAAATGATGATAAAAAGTGAAAATATTGGAATGTATTAAGATAAACATGAAGAATAGATATTCAAAGGATAAAATTTTTAACATATTTTACGTACATCATCATTTTGAGTATATGTGGACCTTTAATTTATGGTTAATAGTTTTCACAATATACCACCACCATCATAGAAAATGAACTAGTATAGCAGATGTGAGGTTGGTATAATCAAACCGTATTGGTAAGAATTATTTCTAATACAATAAATCTTTTATAGTTTATATATATGTCCATGAATCCTTCTAAAATGTCAATATATAGTCTATTAACAAAATTAAAATGATATAACTGATATTATGTTTGTATTTGAACAACTGCATGAACTACATGTTCTTTACTTTTATATTATTAGATCATGATTCTTTGGTTTATATCCATTATTGGGAACTCATGTGATTTTCAATATCGTAGGTGGTCATTGGTGTTTTGGAATTGATATTGAACCATAAAAAAAGCACCTTGCATATCATTCTATAATGGTAATCAAACACTGCATAGTTAGAAAATATAATTTGATATTAGACAATAAAAATAGGTTTTCAAAGGATCCATTTTCATTAGTCGAATATTATGATCTTTTCATATATTCAAACCAATATGACCCATAAAGAAGAAAGAGGAAATTTTTTCTGCACATTCCACGAGTGTACAACTGTATTTGAAATGGGGTCTTACACCCCTAGGTTGCCATTATATATATATATCCCAATAGGTGAGTCTGGGTGAGAACATGTTTCTAAGAATACACCTAAGAGGAAGCCCATATGAGAGAAAAAAACGAAATATATAAAATAAATGTACATATTAAAATGGTTATGGATTACAACTAGAAGAATGAAAAAGATATGGTTGTGTCTTACACTAAGGGGAATTCAATTATTTTCCTACAAAAAGGATTATATCAACTCAAGTAATTTTAAGTAATTTTTTGGTATTACACATAGATGATTCACATTTTTAATAACAAAGTAGAATATATGAAGTCATTGTGATTGAATTAATAAAAGATTTGAATATTTACATAAGTTGAATTTGTGAGTCTTATTCATAAGTGAAACTAGAAATAAAATTCTGGTAAACAAAATATATTAAGGGTAGCTGGATTGGAGATTAAATGTAATATAATGCCCATTTTAGATTAAATAGGTAGAGCATATGAGTTCAGACCCATGAATAATGGTCTATTCAAAAATAGGCAACCTGACTAAAGGTAGCTGGATTGGAGATTAAATGTAATATAATGCCCATTTAGGATTAAATAGGTGGAGTATCTGAGTTCAGACCCATGAATAATGGTCTATTCAAAAATAGGCAACATGACTAAAGGTGCAAAAGGGAATCCATTTGATGAGATATTAAAAGATTATAATATGATATGATGTCCACAAGTAGTAATATACAATTTAAGAAATGTGATAATAATTAAAAATTTAATACCTTATTATGTTGTATAAGGAAATTTTTAGGGATTAGAAATAATAGGAATACCATTTATAAACAGATTACTCATCTATGGAAGATGAAATATTATCCCACATAAATAGTAATTTTCCCATATATCCCTATAAAAAATAGGGTCATTCACCAATGTGGTTGTCCATGTTATGTATTTAATATTTATTCCTTAATGGATGAAGGTGGATAAATATGGAATTTCTATTTTTAGTTGTGTTTATCTAATGTAGGTCCTCTATGGGAATGCCACTAGATATATCCCCATTTCTTTATAGTGGTTGAGATATTACCTAACCATGTCAAGGATAACAGATCATATGACCATTATGGGGTGATGTGATCCTAACAAGGCGCATGACCTAGGCTACCTGAACTATATTTGAAAAATGGAGGAATTTATAAATGAGCTGTATGGGGTAAGGGTGCATGTTTGAAAGTGTATAACTAATGGTTCATGTACTTATGGTAGAATACTTCCCTCATGAGATGTTTCACATGTCTAAGGAAAAATGTATAGGGTATCAAGACCATGATGCTTACCTAAGTCACAATATATTGTTAAAATAACCTAATAACATATCATAGTGTACATGAATAGAAAATTATAATTGAACTCTTCTCCTGACATGATAAAACAAGAATGTGTCCAAAATTTATCATGATTTTATCCCAAAACAGAGTGTTATTATTATTATTATTAGTGATCACATGACCGAATCATCATTAACATCCTTTTTGAACATATAACATAACCAAGGATACATGAATGAGGTTTTGTGAATGTGAGAACTCAAATGGTGGATCGAGATCAATGATTCATGAATGAGGATACACATGGTCATAATGTGAAGACACATCACATGAAAACTCTATGAAGGGATTATCTACTTATGTTTGTTGTTTCATGGGTAGGTTTCATGGATTTTTCCAATCATCAAAGAAACATTATCCATAGACACATGATTGTGTATGCATAAACAATGCCACATGAGGGAATGGAATGATGACTATGATGTCAGAAACCCACATAAGATTAGTGTGGTCACATGACCAAGTGAATACCTAGGGCAATTCTATTAGAGTTGTGTCTTTTATCTGCCTCATCTCCTTCACATGTGCAAGGTAACATGACATTTAAAATGTCATCCAACAAATAAAAATAAAATTATTGACCTTGATAAGTCCATATTGAATAACTTCATTAGAGTAAATCCTTCGATATTAGGTGAATATGTATCTCAAATGAATCTGGATAAATATAATGATTACAAAATGCTTCCATCACATCAAATCGTAACAATGTGATCGATAATGTCATGAATTTTCCATGTATTATTTTAAATATTATATAGAATTTATTTAATAGAATTAACTAATATGGAATGTGATTATGAGGAAAAGTGCGCTCCGAATAATTGATTGTTATATATTAAATGTTTTGAATAACATGTTAGCATGGTTTTCCTAAAAAAGTAGAATAACATCCAAATGGGTTCCCAGATCAGAATCCCGACTACACAATTGTGTTTAGAGAATTTAATTTAACATGTATGAGGGGTATCATTGTACAATGTAAGTAGGTTATGAAAGATAGTTTTTGGATATTTTATAGAATTATAAAATTTTAAGATTTCTTTATTCATATTGTTATTCAGCGATGTAGTGACTTGTTTTATCCTTTTTTAACATGAAGCATCGTAGAGGACCATGGATAGAATTTCCAACCATACATAATTCCCTAGAGGCTCTAGATAAAACCATAGATAATTCTATTGATGAACTATGACATGATGGTGGATAAAAACCATTCTTGAGGATCTCCATCAGTAATGAATCCCCAACCTCAAATGATCCTTTCTCAATAATGGTTTTATGATTTTATTTATTTCTTTTTCTATTCATAGAATCAATGACTAATGCTTATAAATCCATGAATATGTTGACCCATATTTGACATGAATAGTGGGTATGATTTCGTAAATTATTTGGGGATGATTAGGAATATATTGTTCAGTTTTCATTAATCATTATTAGGGGAATAGATCAAGACTACAATGAACAATAGTTGATGTTTGTTCATTGAGTTTGTTGCATGTTTTTTCTTCACTATTCCTCACGTGTTCTTTATTTTTAATAAGAAATGAACAAATGATCGTTAACCTTTCATTTCACAACACCACAAAATGAGATTGAAGATCCTGCTACAGGAAAACCTAGTGGAGGGGAGATAGTGATGGTTACATATAGATTGATGAAATTCGGTAGATATTGTTATTTTATAGATTTTCTGGTGGGAGATTAAAATTGGATTTCAGAACCACTTGATTTCCAATAACACATTGATTCGGTGCTATACTGATGAAATGATCTTGGATCTCCAGTTTTTATGTGAACAAGAAAATATATTGACTGTCAAATGATGAAAAAAGTTATGTGGAAGAAGAAAAATGATTCTCAAATATCACAAAGAACACGGTGTGTATTCTGCAATACACATCATGTGGGGACCCTTGAGTGGCGTTTAGGGCTTTGGGGGGTTTTCAGGTGTCACAAGGCATGTGGCCTCTATCACATGACATATGGTCCATCCACCAAGACATGGTGTGTATCTCAGAAGATACATGGAATTGGGGTTGATTGCACAGGTTGAATATATGACATATTCTTCCCTAAGAGGTCTGACCTGAACTAGCAGGCATCCCACCCTATGAACTTGTACATGGATAGTCTCACACAGGTCGATTCGATGTATTGGTATAATGCTAGCATACATGAACAGACCTTAGATATAAGTACATGGCCTCATATCCTTTCTACATGTCGTGTACTCCTTTTCTTCATGTCATGTTCTATTATCCATGGGCCATTGTACAAGGGTAGTACCCGAGGTCAAGGGACACAGCTTGTGAACATACTACACACCATTAACTCTCTTCTATATTTCATATATCCATTTTCCACCGCATCTTATTCATGTTTTGTTAAGGTTCATACCCTTGATCATTTTCTTGAAGGGTGGTGTGTATCGTTTTCTAATCATATGAGTATGATTCCTTCAATAGGACTTCTAGAATTGAGTTGATGGTATCCTTCGAGAGGGCCAAAGTAGGTTATCTATTCCTTACTCATTCCCTAGGTAGTGTCTTCATTATTTATGTCATAAACTTCATCGGTCATTAATTCTATACATAGAGGGTTAATCTAGATGGGTTTATTGGAATCACCCCATATCCCTCACTCTGATCCTGATCTGATGTATCATATCTCTCTTTATATCATTCAGTGTATCCATCTCTCATTATATTTCCAAATGAACATTACTTCTCATATGAATGTCATCAGTTCTCTCAAACACAGGCATGTTTACCCTAAAATTAGTGCTTTCTGGAAATAATCATGTTGAATACCTATTGGTAGTATGTGGTAGTTGTGACATACCTCTAGACAACATGTATTGGTTTGATTATATCTGGATATCCATGTTATATATTGTAGACAAACAATTCTATAGAGATGACTGTATCTTCCAATTGTGTATTACTTTTTGGTTTCGGGGTGTCCTATTGAGTATTGTTATACTCACCCACACAAAGGCTTTCCCCACATGTGACATGTCTTGGGAAGGTGAGAAACCATTTGACAGGGTCCTAGGTAGGCCAGGACAAGAACAAAGATGAGATGGAACTTTTTTTAGTTCTGATAAGCCTGGGGGATCATACAGCTTCAGAAAAAATTCCTATGACCCTTGATTACAACTTGGACTGTGTTATTTATAGAATCATTTTTTGGTGGGATTTTTTTCGGGGATGGTTTACAATACTCCACTTTACTTATTTCGTACAGTGTTGGTTGGGATAGTTTTATACATTATTTTATTTATTTTTTATTTTTATACTTATCTTAATTTGTTTTATAGGTGTTTTCATGCATACATTTACATAGGTAATGCCTCCAATGTTAATGGTATTCCTACTCAATGGTAGTGACCAGACTCTAGCCTGTTGAAGGTGGTCTTGGGAAGTAATGGTATGAAACCCACTATGATGGGTCATGACATGATAATTTTGGGTTTAAGCACTCATGCATTACCTATAGGTATATCAAGATACAATTACAGTCTATATATCATTTAACGTCATGAGAGTAAAATTCCATATACCTATCTAGTGGCCACAAATTGTTATTTTGGAAATAATATATGTATATGTCTTATATTTCTTTCTTTGTGGTTTAATAGTTAACTATGTATTCTTCAATTATCATGTAAAATGAAGATTTATAGGTGTCGGTATACATAGGAGACATCATGCATCAATGAATAGGGTTTATGAGGTTGAATATTAATAGATGGAGATTAGATGATGTAGATGTATTTTTTTGGTTGGCTTAAAGTCAATACATATCAATAATGGCATTAAGATATTTCCACAACAACAACACATGTAACATAAAATAAGAACATGGAATTGTGATGGTTTATTAACCAAATTACATAGCAAATAATCCATGAGTAATTAATTTTCCCACATTAGGCTTTCACTAGAACCACTCTATACTATAATTTCTTCAGTGTAGCCATCCCTTGGAAAGACTCTGCGTCCTCTCTAAATGTACATGTTCACAAACCCACTCTTATACTATGTCTATCCTATAGTGCTAGTTCCTTGTAATGATAATGAAAGCTCCAATACATTATTATTTGAGATAACTCACATAGATATAAATTTATGGTCATTTATTTTAGTAAACAACACTATGTTGATGAATTTTATGGTGATATACATTGGACCCTATATTTTGGTAGTTTATGTTCATATATATTGTAACATGTGTTTCTATTAATTATGTTGACTGATATTGGACCCTATATTATTATAGTTTATGGTCATATATATTGGAAACTATATTGAGATTAAAATACCAGGTCACGGATGATGGACTCAACGAAAATGAAAATAATTTCTCAATGAGCTTAAATCCAGGATAAGGAGTTCACGTAGACATGTCGGGTATACTACCGAGTCACTATGGGGTGATGAGTAATGTTTCCCTATTTAAATTGAACCCTGGTATTTGAGGACACATTTTTAAGGAAAAAAATCATCTTTTTTATAGTCTAGAGGATCTTGTGTAGGTTCTAAATGCATACATGAATAGTCATGTTGGGAGTACATTGAAAGAGGTTATGTAACTTTCTTATATCCCTAATTTTATTTCCAAGTTTCATTAACGTTCTATGGGAATTATGTTATTGGGAAAATGCTATCTAAGTAGGGATACCACACTCCAAAATTTGTGATTCCATGTAATGAAAATGTTATCATGTTTAAGGATGTGATAAATTATTTATATATCTTTCTTCAAGACAAGAATAGTCTAGTGAGCATGGATTAAATTTTTCTAGAGTCATGGGGTTGACCCTATGAGCTCCGCACCTCATTAATTTATGATCGACATTTTTCTAAAAACAAATTAATAGGAAATATTAGTTAGTGAATAAATGAATTTGTAGTAGATCGCCCATTTCAGGTATTCAACCCTAAAGATTTTATGTCTATTTAAATACTAATTATTGGTTTTTTATTTGAACCATCAAGGGATAGAGTTTAATTTTATATTTATTTTATCAAACTTGATGTAGTTTATAGTCAGAATTCATATACAATAGAAAATGGAATTGTTCTACAATATTCCATATAGGCTTCATGAAGATAAGAATACTCAATAAAACATTTTTAATGGGTATAATGTAATTGTAAATAGTTGATAGGGACTCATATATCCTAGGTATTTCTATTAATAAAACATGAAAGTGGTAACCAAAAATTACTCTTGGGTGACAAACATCATTATTAAGTTCTGATGGATCATGAGGATTAAAATGACTTTATGCAAGGCAAAGACACCACTGGTTGTTAAGACATAATAACACATCTAGAAGAAAATGATTATGTGCAAATTTAATTAGGGAGTCACTTGAGGATGATTACGCTCTTTTCAAGGGGCTATGAAATGTTGGCGGCAATCCAATACACTAATGATGCATGCAATGATTTATGGATAAAGATGTTTCAAAATGATGGTATAGGAATTCCAAGCCTTGGTTAGTCATGATTATGGTATATTTTTTCTTTCATTTTGAGTGAAAATAGATGGTGATCAATATAGTTTAAAATCATGAAAAAAATCTACTATTAGGATGTTTAGTTTCGTGCAACTATGAATAAATTATCATTAAATTTAATGTCAAGTGTCAGGGACTCATCTATCGTGTTGTTTAATTTCGTAAAAAATGGACTCTATGATACATAGTTTAATATACTAAATCCAGGCTTATTTGTAGATAATTTATATCCTTAAATATTTTTATAGACAAACAGTCACATTCTATGAGCCTTTATATGGGTTGACTCAAATGTAATAAAAGAAGGTCATTATGAGTCATTTGTTCATGAGAAGTGTAATAGTATGGAATGATAGAGATTTTCCATCCCTTATATTTAGTCATGACACTCTAAGATAGAACAAGTGGATTTTTCAGCACCATTACGGTCATGTGATTTATTCTTTGTGTGAGAAATGATTGGTTATTAGAGAAGAACCAAAAAAGTGTTGGAATGGTGTTCAATAAAATTAGAGAGGAGAGATATATAAGACACTGTAACATAACATGGTTCTACAAATAGTAAAACCCATGATGAGGAATTCTATATTGATTTGGATCATATTAAAAAATATGACCTTATATAGTTTCCAATATTTCCTAGATATTATTTTTACATGAGGTAAAGAAAAGTCATTGTAGTGCTCATAAGGGATGCGACCCATCAGAAAAGAGAAATTATTTTTTTGGACACCAAGATGAGTTAATGATATTTATTTTTTTGTGAATGTCCCTTTCTGTGTGTTATTATTGAACTATTAATGATAGTAATCAAGTAAAAAAATTTATATTCAATGAAAAAAATATTCATAGGTCACTCTCATACATAGATTGGGAGGGTTTTTTTAGATTTTATATTTGGGATTGTATAAGAGATATGGGTGTTACTATGTATCTTATAGAGATAAGAATCAAGACACACATTATTCTTATATTAGGGTCCTTCAAATTTTTAATGTATTGTGTGTATGGGAAATGAGGTAGTTTATATTGATTTTGTGACTGTGCTAATGATAAATAATCCTAACATCACAACATATCTTGTGATAATAAAAATCAAGACACAAACAAATATTAAATAATCCATATACATTTAAATCTAAAACATAGAGATAGGTATAGTTTATCTAGTTTCATATAATATTTTATAAGCACCCTATGAAGATAACCAACTCATATGCATGAAATATGTATTGAGAAATAAATTATTATAGCAGCATATAGGAAGTGTTGTGACTTCATAATAGACCAAACAGTAATATATGAGGGGAGATTTTTAAAAAAATATATTCCTATGCCTGAGATAAAATATCTATTGTTCAATAAGCATCTTATTATGATAGAAATAAACCCACATGTAGTTCTTAGGGATGGAATTTTCTCTATAATGGTTTGGAACATATAGAGGGAAAATTAAATTGGGTTTCAAAATAGAGTATAATGATGTAGTTAAGTGATGGGTAGAAATACATCAATGTGAAATGAGGTATTGACATACCACATTTTTATGATGATTACATAGATGGATATAAGAGTTATTTCACACTTACCTAAAAAGATCTCTCTTGTGTACGGGTACGAAATGAGGGAAATATACCTTAATTATTGAATGGATATCCCATCATGAATATGAAGAAATATAATATTTTTCATTTAATTTATTCTCTTAAATATGATAATCACATTCAATTCCATGTATGTAATGATTATTCGCAACATAGGTTGGAATAATGGAGATATCCTTTTCATTTTAATGAGTTAAATAAATATAAGAGATGTATCACCATCCTCAGATTCCATTATTTTCTACTATATGTAAGGGTGAAATATTAATGATGATCAATTATATTTCTTGGTAGTCTTTGGTCACATCGAATATTTAATTTTTCTCATCATAACATTTCATTTACTTTTGAATTCTATGTGGAAATAAACCATTTATTAACATATATTCTTTTAATATTCTTTTGAATTATCAGCATCCTTATGTTCAGAATCTATTAGATTGAATTCATGTTGATGAGATTTTAAATTGAGAATATTCTAATTATACTCCAGGGAAATTAAAATATCTTTACAATCATTCCTGATCATTATATAACACTCATAATTCATTTTTGGTCTCTCCTATAACAATTTTTTCATTTCCTTGAAATTTTTTTCATGGATCTAATGTTGATATATTTTTACTTCTATAATAGGTTTTTTTATTCTAATGTATTCCACATATTTTCAAATTAATTTATGGTATATTATTTCTCCATATTTTATTAGAAATTAATATTCAAAAGTGGTATATATTTCTATAAGTTAAAAAATGTATTCATATTTGAATCAAACATTCAAGGAAATTTTCATAATGGATTGAATTATTTTTTTTTTAACTTTTCCATTGGATTTCTAAATTTTTTTCATGATCAGTGATATTTTTTAGTATAAAATTTAATGAAACACATATAAAATTGATTATTTATTCTATAAAATTAAATACAATAATATTCAGGGTTTTAATATATTCATTATTAAATTCTTGTGACATGTTATTGCTGCCACTAATTCCTAGATCATCCTTAAGGGGAATTTTTACATTATATTTTTTAATATCCAATTAATTTCGGGAAAATATACTATATATGGTATAAATATTACCTTCTATATAGTAGTAGACTATACTACATGATCTTCCTCTTCTTCTATAACCTATGTATATTTCTTAGAATTTAAAAATGGTCCAATTGATGCTTCTTTCTCTTTAACCAAGAGTTATATCTTTTTCAACATTATCAATTAATAATAATTTATGTTATTCAATGTCTTTATTGAGATAGGATTCCAATATGTAGTAGATAATACTTATCCATGTTTTCACTATATTAAAGATTAAGAAGAGATATATCAAATCTTCATGATCTTCAACTAAAAGAATTCAATTAGATGGGATAAATTCCATCACACTAATTTATAGGATTATATTGATATTTCCACACTAAGAATGGGTGATTTGTGTGGGATACATATTTATCAATATAAAAAATTTATCCCCTTATTATACTTTGGTATAATATTTAGGGAATCATTCTCTTATATTATTCATCAATAGTTAGTATAAATTCACATAGAATTATAAATCAAAAATTATATTATTATTTTTAATTAGGCCAACCTCTAGTATGGTTCACTGCATCTAAAAATTATTTGGTTGTTATTATCCCACCCAAACAAACAATTTATTTTAAAATAAAAAACACCAGTATGTTTATAAATTTGAAATCATTTTCTTGGAACCCATTAGTACAATGAATTATTTTATTCATGGAATAAATTTTTGATGTCATAATGGACCTCGTAATGTTACCATCTATGAATTATAATTCATTTTCTCTACATTTTAATTAATTTTATCAACTTACTCAAAATTACACAATCAAAAGGGAATATATGAATATAAAAATTAGTTGGTTTCAACAAATATAGAATATTATCCTAAATATCCTAATCAACTTCTTTTTTTATTTATAATAATATGATCACACAATACCGACCTGATATCTTAGAATTTTCCAGCACTAAATATCAACTACTAAAATTATATTGTCTCTCTTCTATTCTTCATGGTATAAACAATTTTATGAAACTTAATTGCACTACAGTTTTGAAATTATTTTATAAATTATCAACATGGTATGAAAATACCCTCTTCTACATAACCATTATATTATTATTAATATTTTTTCGTGTTATTATAAAGTATTGTCTATTGAATTTTTTCAATGTTTCTATTCAAGGTACATTATATTTATTAAATATTTTTTTAAAAAAATTTCATTTTTATCACAATTATAACTGCATAATTACATTCAATAAAAATGTTCATGTAGATCAAACCATTCAAATGATTTATTTGTACTACATCATGCATTAATGCACAGTCTTCCATATAGAAACTATAATTGGTATGTGATATTTTGTATTTTTTTCTTCTTCATGTGAACCAAGGATGGAATAACTTTATCTTCTTTAAGAAATAGAAGGATAAATAATAGTTTAGTTCATTTTATTCATTATAGTCATGGTTTTCAAGGAATATATCTCTTTATTTTTGAAATATATAAGCGTTAATCCTTTTTTCCAATGTGGGAAATTTGATTCATTCTTCAAAGATGCTCTTTTTTCATGTTGGATAAATGAGATCTCTAAAGGTTTAAACACCCCATCTTAGGTGTGGTACCTAAGTATTTATAGTGGATGTTCACCAATATCATTCATCTTGAAATCATTTTGGGTACAATAAAAGTTATGTGTTAACATATATTTTTATGTCTATTGAAGATCATAGATATTCAAGACCATGAGATACTGAGGAATGTTCCATATTATCTTTCATGAACTCAACATCTTCATACATGGAACCACCTCACAAGATGATGGTCAAATTCAAATGTTTCATTTCAAAAGAAATATGACCAAAAAGATGAATTTTAATTCATGTTAAATTCTAAGAAACATTTTGTTTCACCTTTGTATATATATAATCTATCAAATAGTTTCATACATGCATATTGAAGATTGATTGAATGAGATATCATTTTTATGATTCTATCATTTAATAATTGATCAATAGAGATAGTGGAAATTATAACATAGAGATATATTTCATTTTTACCTAGGGTTTATAATAATGGAATAATCCAATGGCATGCCAATGTTAAAGAAAATGTATAGGTATGATCAAATGGGTGATACTTAACAACTCTTATGGAATGTGTAATATGAATAACTTTTTATAATGAGGGAACAATATCTATGATTTACCTACCCCACATTACATTTCTCAATGATTTGGTTCCAAAATATAAACAATTTTGTAGAATTCATCACTCATTTTTTACTAACAAGGTCCTCTTTTGGTTCCACTCTAACAAATTAACACCATTACACATATTCCAATATGCCTCCCCATAGTGTTTTTCACTAGATCATGTATGAACTTTTCATATTTCCCTCTAGCTAGTATAGGTTATCTTATCTACTTGCATTTCTTTCTTTGAATTTGATGGCTCCCACATGTTTGATATTTCACTGATATGTGGTTATGATGGCCACACTTGGTTAGATTTCAATAGCATAAATTTTTATTAAAGTCCAACATAAAATTATCAAAATAATTAAAAGCATTTTATTATTATCATATAAATAAAATTCATGAAAAATATCAATATATTAAGAATGGAATTAAAAAAATACTAAAATTCATACAATTTAAAAATAAAAAATATTTCATTATATTTTCATCAAAAAATATAAATAATTATTTCATAGCCTTAGAATAAATAAAACCCCTCATGAAATATTACAATATTTAATTTCCATATACAAGAAAAATTATTCATAGAGTAAATATTTTCAAGGTCTTATCCTTTTTAGATGTTGTATTCAATATTCACTCTCTTCAAAAAATAACATATGTTATTAGAATTAATGATTAATTAAAAAAATTAGAATCAATTTCCTTCTCATAAAATATGAAATATGTAGAATTGTATACTTGTGGATTAATCTTCTAAAAATATTCAACTACTTAAACTAATTCTTGGCTTATTGATTAAATATTAATCCTCCATAGATCAATCACAATAAAATTCACTAATTTTTTTTATGAACTATAATATTCACAAATTTCAAAGCATAATGACACCAAAATGAATATTTCCAAGAGTATGTTCTTCTTCAATGAATTTATAAATCATGTGCTACAACAATCAATAAATTATTTATTCGAAATAAAACACGAACACAATGTAAAATTATCATCCATTGTGTATCTTGTTTGGATCCAAATCAAGACACATATATTTTTTGAGGAAACGGTATAATATATAGATCTACCCGTATTCCAAGTAAAGGGGCATATTTTTTAATGAAAATAGGATTTATTCTATATCATCTGTGTATATAATCACAAACTATATACTACCTTTTGAATGAAAATTGATCCCATATTAGGGGGAAGATTCACCTGTGGGGGCATCCTTGTTGTCTTATAGCCAAATGAGGGTGAATTTCTTCTAATAATGACCCTGTGTGAAAACCAAGGTAATTATATTATAAATCCTATTCATGTTTGTTATTTTTAATGAAATATATTTTTATACTATTTTAAAAAAATAAGTATTTTTTAAATTAAAATGGATATAGTTTTAATTAACACATTCCATAAAAGGTTTTATTTTAAATTTTAAATATTAAATTATATATTTTAATTTTATTTTTTTTAATTTTTCAATTCTACGAATAAAAAATAACTTATTGCTCAAATTTTTTATCTATATAATTTATTGATTTTTAGTTAAGTCTGAAAAATAACCAAATTTTTAAAAATATCATTTTTTAATTAAATTAGGTAATTTAATATTCTGATGATGTTTTAAATATGGTTTTAGGTAAATAATAAATATTTTAGATAAATTTAATAAATACAATAATCTTTTAATAATCTATATATTGTAATCTAGTATAAGATAATTTCAAGATTTTGAAATGGGTTTTTTAAGAAACTGGTTTAAAGTGCAATACATTTCTCCACTTTATTATTTAAAAACCCCTAATGAGAAATTATTTAAATGAAAATGAAAAATTTTATATTAATAATTATTAATTTAATATCATAGAAAAATTATTTCTAGTTTTAGAGTTAGTATAGAATCATCTTATTCTTGAAAAATATATTTCTTGAAAAACATCTTTTTCATCATGTTTGTGGGTTTCAATTATAAATAATATTTTAACACTTCAATGAATTTAATTTCATTAAATAGATTAAATATGTCAAATAATAATAATATATATTATATATTAAGAAACCAAATTTTCTAGTATTATTTAATTATGATAATTTTAATAATTATTTAAAGGGGATAGTTAAAAATTGATTTACTTAGGAATTAAACTGAAAAAATAAGGTTTAAAATGAACTAAAAATTATATAAACACCATTTTATAGAAATATTATTTTTTTCATATAATACCCTAGAATATTCTATTTTTCTTTTTTAAATGTAAATAACATGGGTTATTTGTTTCTTTAAAAAATAAAAAATATGCCACTCACCTCACTTTTAAAAGGACACCCCCTCTCGTATCCTATTAAAAATTTAAAATCATTTTAGGTCAGACAAAACATACACATAATCCATACTAAATTCCACACATACATCCTAGAGGCCATTTTTATCATAATAATAATCTAATAAATCTTTTTTAGTAATCATTATGATGTTATCTAAAGAGGAGGCCTTATAT
Source organism: Viscum album (assembly GCA_963277665.1). Lineage (NCBI taxonomy): Eukaryota > Viridiplantae > Streptophyta > Magnoliopsida > Santalales > Viscaceae > Viscum > Viscum album. The sequence goes on along the minus strand of OY728166.1, from coordinate 71,831,304 downwards.
TTACACAACTATTTTTTTCTACTTTATATTAATCAAATATTCATAAATTATTTTAATATAATAATAATTTTATCTCCATATAATGTAGTTTTTTTAATTTTAATTCCATAACATATATCCATCACCTCTTACAGCATATGAAAAAAAATCATTATTTTTGTGTATGGTGGACTAGATCCTTGCGAACCGATGTATTTATTTTGTTATTATAACATCTCACAGTTACTTATAATGATGGATTTAATATATATATATATATATATATATTATATTGGTAACAAATATTTAATTTGGGAGTTATTATATCACATTAAATTTCTTAATTCCATTCAATGTGGGATATAATAGTGTTTCTCATGTGTACAGTGTACTACTAGCTCGTAAATCGTTATGATTCATTATTCACTACTGCATTACATAGAAGACAATTAGGATAATTTTTATGAATACTAGTACATCGCCCGTGCATATTCACGACGTCGTAAATTGAATCTGAACTAAAAAATGCATTATAAATATGAGTAGTGATCAAGGAAAAATAATAAATAAAATATTGAAATTATAACTCTATTAATAGAAACAATGAATGAAAATATAATTTCTAGATACGCGAAATAGTTAAACAGTGTAATCGAATCATGGTAAGATAACTTGACAATGGAAACAGACATTAGTTATCAATTTAATGTCACATTGGAAATATAACTATGGAATGTTATTTAACCATGTTAAGAGAACATAAATACAGTTTCAGTAGCATATACATGTTTGACAAAATTAACAGGAACCAGGATTTTCAACAACAACAAGTGTGCTGATTAGATTACAATTCATGTCATCAGAATGTGCAGTCAATAACCTCCCAGTACTACCATGTATCATTGATATAGAGTTGCCTTTTGGCATGTTTATTGACAGTTATATTGATCCCTACAATATATAATTAGAAATCAATGTGATTAAATGAGACATTTTACTACAAAAAAATAACTTGTTAATCTAGTGAAGTAAAAAAAAACATGTCATAATAAAATGGCTTACATGTATACAGTATTCATCTCTGAAAAAAATAATTAAAAAATTCAATGAAAATAATTATTAAAATGAAAATGAAAAATCACTACTAATTGAAATAAATAATAGAAAATATTAACTGTGTGAATTTCATTAGGAAACAAACATGACATATTTGAAGAACTAAAAACTGATTAAGTGGAGAGAAACATAAATCCATCCCTAATGCCAAGGGAATTATCTCTCTCTCGCTTAGCCCGTCGTCACCGCCCTACCCCTCCCCTACCCCACACCCTTTGGTCAGCCCCCCCCCCCCCAGTCCAGCCCCTCCCTGCATTGCAGCCCTCACCTTTCCATCACCCCTTCTCTCCCCCCGTCCTAGACCCTCTTCTCACCTCCACTACCCTGCCCCTCCCCTCCCCACCCTTCCCCACCCCTCCTATACCCCTCTGCTCAGCTTGTCACCTCATATTTCACCCACACCTCATCCTACCACCATGCCATCTCTACCCCACCCCTCCCCACTCCTCTACTTATCCTCCCTCCACAACCCATCCCCTCCTCTCCCCCACCCTACCTTGCTTGTCACCCCCCCCCCCCGATTTCTCAGCACCTCCTCCTACCCCCTACCCAGCTCTACCCTTCCCCCCTATTCTGTTTGTCTCCCACCCCATCCCAAGACCCCCTCACACCTCCCCCTCCCACCTCAGAAGGTAATATGTTTACCACCCTCCCACCAGTCTCTTCCCCCTTCCAAATCTTCCTCCCCCCTGCCCGTCACCACCCCCACCCATGCCCAGCCCCTCCCCTCCCCTCCCCCTGCACAACACCTTCCCTCCCCTCCCCCCTTAGCAGCCTCTATTCCAACCCCATCACAGAACCTCCCCCGTTCAACTCATCCTCCCTCATTCCTAGCTCTAACCCCACCAGGCCCCTTCTCCCTGGCCAACCCCTTTCCCACCAGCCCCCACCATCCCCCCTCCTTGCCTTACCCCTTCTACCACCAGCACTGAAATAAGAATATGTTGTAAATGACTCTTAACATTCCAATACTTTGATGATTCTAAAATGTATAGATAAATTGAATATTATGATAATGTGTTTTTTTTCAAATAAATTAAAATAACCAATGTAAAAAAATAGTACCTAGTTATGGTCAATGGTAATCCTAACCCATAATGAATCCCTACGATAAATTTGTAACCCACCCCATAGCCTGAATGACCAGATTATTAACTATTTTTATAATATATAATTATTTATTATTTATAAATTTCTTTTTGTCAAATATATCTATATAAGTTTATATTAGTTCAGGTTTAGATTTTAGGCCAAATCTAGGCAATCCTCACATTAACCAAAACTATGAAAAAATGTAATAGGCTAGTATAACATATAAACAACATGTACAGGCCAGTCCAAGTTCAAGCATTAATTTTGTGCATGTTTTATCAATACAGGGATAACCTGGAATGTTCGCCCCATGTATATGTCTTTTTATCAGAAACATTTGACCAATAACATGACACATATTATCATCATGAGAAAAAGGGATAGGCATCATTCTTGCCCTAGCTATGTTCATGTTTTACCAGGCCAGACATAATCCATTTATAGGTCTTCTTAGAAAATAATTAGACTATGGTTGAAAAATCATAGCATGCAAAAATGGCTATTAAGAGTGGAGTTTGATAATTTCAGACCAAATGAAAATGCAAGCCTTGATTTTATATATTTGGAGTTTTTTATATGGTGCAAAAATAAAAAATTGTATCTTGTCATTGGAATTAATTTCCAATGAGAAAAATTCCCAACGCTACAGTAAAACCTCCCCCTCTATAATATGAATTTCTTCCCACTAACTTACTAGCAGGTGATTCTAGGGACTTCCTCACCATTAATAAATCAATCATCCCCTTAAGAACCAATATGTCCCCTTCTCTACACATACCATGATTGGTACTAAGGCCTCATCTTGTCTATCCAACTATGGCTATCTATGTTCATGAAATTGATCATGAACATTACGATAAAAGGGTGCCTACAGATTTAGAAGAACATATTCATAGATCGATTTGAGAAATTGAAATAAAGGTGTTATTACATAAAAGAAAATCCAAATGTTAATTTATTAATCCAGTAAAGGGGGTGGGAGAAATAGTATAGTGTAAAATCAATGAGCTTACCTTTCTAATGTTTCCAAGACATTAGGATCATGAGGATCAAACTGGGCAGTGTCATGTCCACATTTAAAAACCTCATCCACTACACAAATAGAGTAGATGATACAGTATTCAAAACCATGATTCAGATATTATATTTAGTACAAGTGGAGGAAACTAATAAATGATTGTGGAGACTAGTTGGAACTATTTACAAATGTATTGTCACCCATTCCCAACACTAGATTCTATAGTTATATCATTATGTCATTGTCACAATAAAGTGAAAAAAGATAACGAACTCCTTTTGAAAACATAAATAATGGAAATTATCTTCTAAAAAATAACATTAGTTATTGGTAAATTTAATCACACAATGATGGATGGAAAGAGATGAAGTTCATAGTAGATTTAAAACATTATCCAAAACATGCTCACAACCCTTTCCAAACAGGTTTTAAAAAGAAAAAGAATGTTTGAAAACATGATCATCTATATCATTCTAAAAGTAATCAATCATGGAAATGATAAACAAAATGATTTTTCTCCAATAAACCCTTTTAAGAGGGGATTCAACCATATATTTGAAAATACTTAGAATCCTTTAGCCATAATATTTACTCATTATTGATGTCACACCTCTTTAAAAACATAATGATTGCATGTCACAAACCTATGTGAGTAGAAGAAGCGAAAAAAATTAAATTTGAATTAATAGAAAAATATTCTAGAGAATTACATTGAATCTGGGTTACCATTGCATTAAAAAACTAGAGATGGTGAAATGAAAACATAAATTAAAGAAGACATGTAATCACATTGGGCATCATTAAAAAATTATGAAATATATAAACAATGTACAAATCATGGATAATATCTAATTTTGAAGAACATGCATTTAAATTAAATAACCCAATACTCCAAACTATTAAATGAAATAAGGAATATACCTTTCTCAAGATACATTGTATGGAAAATCCATTGAACCAAAATGTTGTATCTATAAAAATCTAAGGGAATTCCACAACTTTTCATTTATTCAAAAGTAATAAAAAGCATCGGACACTTCACCTCTGAGACACATACCATAAATAACTACATAAAAATATAATTATTATTTAATGGAAGAATAAATAACTACAGAAAGATTAAACTATTGGGGAAAATATAAATAAATCATAAAATTAAAATTATAAACATATATGGAAGAACAAATTACTGTACACTGAATGACCCATCATAATTTCTTTGATGGAATATATGTGTATTATGTTGACAGACAGTGGATGTTCTAGATAATTTGAAAATAATCTAGGAATAGTTTCAAGATGGGCGTCAAATAGATTTAGTATATATAATTGATGATAAACTGAATATTCATTTTTTAAAAACAAGTAGCATAAAACATATTCTCTCGCAGATAACCATATAAATCTATTACAGAGAATAAGAAAATCAAAGTAACACAAATGTAAACAACTGAATTAAAAATAAAATATAATAATTTAACTATTAATAAAAAACTAAAATGGAATCATTTGTTGAATATAAAGAAACACATATTAAAACAACTTCATTAACAAAAAAATTAACTACTAATAAAAATTTACAACTAATTTTTATTTAGAAACAAAAAAATCAAAACAAAATATTTTTTCTGTATATCAACTAAAAAATGGAAATATAACACATGTTTTTTTATCTATAAATAAAAAATTCATTAATACAAAAAATGAAACATTTCAACTAATCATTAAAAAATAAAAAGATATTTTCAATTGAAAGGAAAAACCAAAAATAGAAACCACGTTCTAATATAGTGAAGTCAACTTCAAAAATAAAAACTCACACATAATCAAATGAAAAATAACAATATGTGGATAAGAAGAAAAAATAATACTCCATTATAGAATAACTAATGGTTAAAATTATATAGTGAATAGAAATCACATGGGTGTGATCAATCATAGAACAACTCACCTACAATAACCAATGATCATCGTTATCTAGTGAACACTTTTTATTGGAATTAATTTACAATGATTGTAATAGAAAAGTTCTAAATTATTAGCATATCATCATTCTGATCAAATTTATAATGAAATTCATCATCATCGAAATCAACATTCGGTATCAAAATATCAGAATCAAAATTAAGGGTTTGGCCCAATACCAAGTCTTGGAGAAATATCGATTGATATTCACTAAGAAACTGATTGTAATCATCATCCTCACTGTGCTCTTCATTCTTATCATGGATCTGATCATCTCCAATGTCATGTGTGCCTTCTTTTACTTTGGTCCATCAACCTCATGCCCCTACCCATTTGGAATTAAGAACTTGAACAATAAAAAATCAGAATTTTTTTTAAAAATCACAATGAATATCTGATAATTTTTTGAGATAACATATTGAAATGGATTAGTTTTAAATTATTAAAAAAATGAAATCATCACTTACTATATAATTTAAGGTCCTATAATGTTCTAGGGTAACTATGTAGATAGTTTGAGAACTTAATTTTTTAGATTCTTTTGTTCAATCTTCTCAAACATAGAAAACAATCTCTAATTTATAATATTATCAGTCCAGTAAATAAATTTTAATACAATCATCAAATATAATCCCAAATGATAACTTCAATGTATACAAAAGAATAAAAAAATAACAGTATGTGGACATATGAGATCAAATGAATCAAAAAAAAAAACAATTTGCATTTACACATAAGACCATGAACTAATCGGAGAGAGGTTTCTACAAAATATTTTTTTAAACTGATATATATTCTAGAAGAATAAAGGGGAATACATATGAAGTATTGATAGTCTGAATTTATAGGTACCAATTTTATTTTATCCAATACCTACCCATAAAAAACCTATTTTTAGATGCAAAACCAACTCCTGAAATCAAAATAATCCATACATAATTGAGTCATACAAAGAAAACATCGAGCAGAATAGGGGGAAAATACTTAAGTAGAGATCAAAAAGTTACTAACCATAGTTTAGTTTTTTGGGAAAAAAATCAGATCAGGAGGTTAGGGTTATAGGAGATATTCCAACCAAATTTGAACCGTCGAAAGGAATTTGGTGAAGGATGTCCAATTTGAACAAGTTCATAGCATCAAAGAAGATCCAAAAATCGATAAAATTTGGTTGTCCCTTCAGAAGTCGTTGTATGGGTAAGGATCCAAACAATGAAAAACATATGAATCCAAAGGAGGAGCCAAGCTGGGATTCAGAAATCAAATCTCGGAATAATCAACAATGTGGACTGAATTAGAGGTGTTTCACTTAGAAGAGCTTCGCAGAGTTGAATTCGGCTTGTAAGTATAGGAGTATCTGATGAAAATCTTGAGCAGGAGCAGTGAGTGATGGGGGGAATATCAGGAAGGGGAGCAGGAGAGAGGAATCATGGAGGGGATTGAGAACCCTAGGGGATTTGGGGAGGGGATCGAAAACATGATAGTTGCGAGAGATGATTTTAGGAGGGGTTTCAGGGAGGGGATCACAGGTCGGAAGAAATTCCCAAGTGGGGGATGGATAATAGGATAATTTTCAGGGTTTAGAGGGAGGAATAGAGAAATAATGTTGACGTTCAAGAATGGGAATGTGACACGCAAGAAAGAAATAATCCATGATTAGTATAGGTAATAGATGTCTGGTATAAATAATAATATTATTATATTAATAACATATTTATCATTCTTAAAATATTATATATTATTTTCTTATATATATAATGATTACGGTGTTTATGCCAATGTGTTGACTACCACACCCACAAAGCGATATTATTATTTTTTAATCATCTCATGTAATTGGTAATAAAAATATTTAAATTTAAAAAATCATAATTTAATTATTATATGATTAAAATTTTATATTGATAAAAATATATTTAAAATATTTCAATAATAATCGTCAAAAAATTGGAGTGGTAATCATGAATACATACGACCTACCATCTTAATGATGGTAACATAGTTCATTTTTCTGATCCATATTTAATTATTGGTTTGACAAGTAAAAATGATGTATAAAAAAGATGATTATGTATAGAATATTATTTTGGGGATGATATAATATTGAAATCATTGGACATAGTCATCATACCCATGTAATTTTTGATAAATACATAGAATAACTCAAAACATATTTTGTAAATGAAAATGATTAAATAATTGTTAATGAATGGTAAGAGATAAAATAAAATAAAAATAAACATGGAAAAATTCTTATAAAATTAAAAAGATAACATATTATTATCATTAATAATGATAAATAACATATGTGATGAGTCAATCTCATGGTATGTGAAATTATTAAAGATATTATTTAAATTATTTATTACCAACTTTTTTCTTCCTTGAAAATACTTTTTAAGAAAATTATTAATATTTTATATATAAATAAATTATTTTTAAAGTTAATTATATATATCTTATTATATTATTTAAATGGTTGGTAAATATAATATTATTACTTGTTTTATATTGAATAATTTGACAAAAATAAAAACGGATTGTTCTATTATAACACATATAGGGACTAAAACATTTCCCAACACTAAAATGTTATTTATAATTTTTATTAACATAAAAAATTTAATGTCTAATTAAAATAAAAAAATATATTTACGTTTCATATGTTATTATAGTATTTAAACTAGTTTTATAAGATAAAAGGCAATTTTGATATCTGAAAAATATTTCCATTCATGTTCAAAATAGTATTTAGAGGTTTTATGATGAAAAGTTACAAGATTATATTTTTTAATTTATGATATGAACCATGATTTTTTTAAAATGGATGATTGACATTATAAAATAATTGTTTGACTTATATATCCTATAAAATGGGTTCCAATAGATAACACATCGATGAATTTGGTAAATGTTATATTCTAAAGAGAATTTTATTGGATGTCATCATTATGGTCATTCAAATTAATATGGGTTCATATAAAGGTTATTTAAGGTCCTTATGATAATAATTTACTAAGGAAAATATTATGTTTATATGATTTATAATGAATTTTATAATAAATAATTATATAAAAATATGTAAGATAATTTATTTAAAAAATATAAATGATTCCCTTTTGTAAAAAAATGTTTTTATTAATTTTTTATCAATGGTTCACATATTTTTCATTGGATGAACCTACTTCATCTTTTTATATTCTTAATTGATATTTTTATTCTAAAACCATATATTGAAAAAAATTCACATAAATTAAGGATGGTTAAGAGAAAATAAGAACAAAATATGGAAGTTGGGACGGGTTTTTAGGAAAATAAATCATATATAATTATAAATGTATTATATATTGCAAAAAAGAGATACTAATTAAAACATTAAACATTGTATATATATGGGTTTTTGTGTATGATTTTTAAACTAAATCTCTAATATTATAATCCTAAACATCCTTTGGAATCATTAAATAGTGAATTATTTTTTAAAGTCACTAGAATATGTGATGTTTAAGGATACTTCATTATATATGGTATCATAACATGGTTTAGATAATTTTATACATTATTATAATGTCGATATTATTCCCATTATATATTTTACTTTATGGCTATGTTTAAATTATAAAGAATCTAAATATTAACATAATCATTTCTATAAAATATCTCTTTTCAGAATGGTTTTCCATAGAAAAAACATGGAAGTGGTAGTGGGAAGGATCCAAGAAGATAATATCCTTCCAAATAAACATCCCAGAATAGTTGGAATTTGAACAGAGTATTTTGTTGTAGTGATGGATGAATTGAAGCATTCCAAATATTGGGTGGTAGTCATGATAGAGTGCAACATGATCTGCAATAGAAGAATATGTCAACAATTTACCCTTTCAGGAGAGATAACTCTCTATATTTCTGTATAAAAAAATACATTGTGTTATCTAATGATATATTAATTCCCTATAGAATATATTTGAATTAATTTGTTTTTAAAAAGCACAAAATTTAACCCTTTCCATTTATAAATTTGATGGTTAAATAGATCGATGGGTTTCTTTCGAAAAGAATAAAAATGAGAGAGATGATCATGATAACATGGAATGGTACACATTAAAAAATATATTACATGGGAAATATTTTACAATTGTTGTACGAATAACATGCAGAACATGTTATTCAAATTGAGGAAAAATAATTAACATTTTGAAGGTTATTATTAATCAAATTTACAATATTTTAATGATATGTAGGAGATTTTATCTGGGATATTCATTGTAAGATTATTTTATTCTACATAGTGGTAAAACTAAGATATTAAAGAGGTTAAGATTTTGGTGAATTCAAAATTAACGAGAAACATGTTCAGTGTTCCGAGAGAGTAGAAATAGTGTTCTATAATGATTAATTATTCCATAATAACATATTAAAAATAGTCATGGATAGTTTGAAATTCAGATGAATTCGTCAATGACATCCATAGATAATAAAATTATGTTCTCATATATTGATTTATTTGGTAAAATACATATTGAGGAATGTTTTTTATTTTAAAAATGTTTTATTGATGATTTATGTTTAGTCATGGATCTCAGTAATGAAAATAAGAGAATATCGAACAATAATATAATGACGTAATTGATATCCATCCATTGTTGAGATGTTTTATTTTCATTGATTTGTGTAAATATGTAAGTTTGTGCATGAATTACATAACTCAGGATGAATATACTCAATATCTATAGAATAATGGTGTGGAAAAATAGTTTTCTACTAGTATAGTAAATGTGGAGCCTTCTATGGAATTGGTAACTTGTATGTTACAATTTTGTTAGAATTATTCCAATACCCTTTTTGAATTTTGATCTTAAAATTCAATCATTTTAAGGAAATGTTAATGTTTATTGAAATATTAACTCATCAATGTATGATATATCTTTTTCTGAAAATTTTAGGTGAAAATATTAAACAAAAAAATATTTATAGGAAGATTACTATTATTATCTATGGAATATTCATTCATCATACTCTGGTTGAATATCCCATAGTGATGTTTTAAATCATTTTGGATAGTATTAGAATTCAGTTTATTATGATAAGACAGATTTCAGATATAATAGTGTTTTATTAAATGATTTCATATCTTTCATAACACACTATGAAGAGAATAAATTTATTAGATATGGTTGTTATATCTACTAAGATCATATTATTGAAAATAAAGAAACATTTTAGATTAGTGATGTCCCAATAGAGAATAAATTTATAGAGGTTTTTAATGAATATTTTCTTAGTGTTATTCTTAAACTGGGGGTTGAATTTACTATTCACATAGTATGTGATTCGAATCTTGTTTCAAAACCTCCATGTCAAATACAACAACTATATATTTTAGAATTGAAAAATAGTACAGGTGTTTCTAGATAATGTATTCATTTATCCCAAAACATCACCATTGGGTTATCATATTGTTATAAAAATAATGATGATTTAATGAATCGTTAATATTATTATACGTTCTGGAATGACATCACTATTGTAAAAAAGTATCATTTTCCTCATATTGATATATTTTAATCACTTATATGAAATAAAATAATTCCCAATGTTTTATCATTGTTGGGGTAACATCAGTTCAATATAATGCTATAAAATATTCTATAGAGTTTATTTTAGTAAAGATATGAGGATTATGAGTTTTATTTTATTCAGTTTCTCTTATATAATTCAGTTATTGTTTTTATAGACCTTATGAAAAGAGTTTTAAAATAGTTATTGAATATGTTTATTACTTTTTTATTTATGAAATTTTTTTCTTTTCTAATAGTATTGATGAACAACAAAAACACATATAGATTATCTTGAAAACTATTACATAAAAGAAACTATATATAAAATTTTGTTGGTGTGAGTTTCATTTTTATACTGTTTTATTCCTTATACAAATTTATTCTAATGATGGAATAATTATTGACCTAACAGAAAATGATGTTGTTGAAATGTTTCCATGATCAACCAATGTAATTGATATTCCATGATTTCTTGGTTTAGTTGGTTGTAATTAGAATTTTTTGGAATCATTTATTAGTTATCTAGATCAATGACTAAACTTACCATAAACTAAGTTAAATTTATCTCTAAAAAATAAATTCATGATTATTTTATTAAAATAAATTCAAGATTAATTAATTCCCCAATATTGGCCATTATAACTAGAAATAAAAAAAATTCTTCTCAGGTTGTGAACCATTAAATGAACTTAGTTTTTTATTTATGATGAATGATGCAGTAGTTGTTTATTATTCATGGAAAGTGAAACATCATGATTTTCTTTACCATAAACAAGATCTAGATATATTCTTCTTTATTTTCAAATTTAGTGGAATAATTTTTATGGAGTATCATATGTAATATATAATGATAATTTTTTTTATGTTTAAATTTACTTAGAAAAAATTGAAAAAGAGAGCGATAATATTGAAAAAAGAATGAAAATTGATTTAATGATTCATTAAAGTACTTTAAATGAAAACACAGTTTATTATAATTTGGGTTTGATGTATAATGATACATTCACTAAGTTAAATTTAGAACAAGACCATTTGTTTAATGACATGATTTATTTTTTCCAAGAAGTTTTTTATATAGGGAACCCATAGTTTTGTTATTGGATTATGTTCAATAATAATTGTTGGAAAGAATTAAGAAATCTTGGAAGGAGGGTCATTATTTACATGAAATGGTAGAATTCATTAATAAGGTTATGATTACTAATAATAATTTTGTAAAATAATATGTTATAAAAGTTGGAAAAGATTATGTGTGCCTTTTGATTCCTCGTTAAACGAGAGAGTTGTTGGGTGATGCTCAAAATTTCCCATATTCCATTAATCATAGTTGCACAAAGATACAAGTAGACCACCTGGAGTATTATTAGTGGGATTGTATGAAAATACATAATAGTGAATTTACGATGAAAGATTTGAATTTTCATTAGGTTAAACAAGTAAAATAATTACTAAGGTGCATTCAATTTTTTTCTGGTTTAGAATGGAAATGTGAAAATATATCAAAGGATTTTGTGTTGGAGTTTCATAAGAGATATCAATAAAACAATTTGATTTCAGTTATTCGTGATTAATTAGATAAATTATACATTTTCATCCCTTTTTAGATAATCTATCTTCAGATCATCAAACATGACATTATCTCAAGCTGATATTCATGTTACAAGGTGTTCCTATCTCCATTCTATCTGGTCATGATCCATTGTTATCTTTAATGTTTTTGAAAGGACTTTAGAAATTTGTTAGTACTAAATTAATGTTAAGTGTAACATTTCATCCTTATGTTGATGGTTATCACGAGATGATGAATCATTCCATTTAAGATAATCACTATTTTTGTTGAATGGAATATGATTTAAGTTGGGATTGACATATTTCCTTGGTTTTTTTCATATTATAATGAATTCCATTCTTGTATATAGATAAAACCGTTTGTTGACATATATAGAAAATGGTGTCGTACGATATATTTTGGGATGGTGTGGGAGAAAGTATGTTGATGGAAATATAGTTGGTTGAAGAAATCACAGAGAAGTTGTAGTTGATATTGTAATATACAGGGATTGTTTATAGATTTCATTAATGTCATGTAGATAAAAAAATAACTATCTTACTTTTGTGGTAGGTGATCATGTTTTTCATAAATCATGTCAATGTAAAAATCATATTGATTTTTTTGTAATAATAGAAAGATAATCACATGGTTCATTGGACCTTATGATATCCTAGATAAAGTTGGAGCAGTTTCTCATCTTCTGGTCATACCTTCATGTTTTTTTACCGGCATAGTGTAACTTGTGTTTTGATGTTTAGGAAATATGTTCCAGATTGATCTCTTATTTTTATCATTGATGTAGTTCAGCTAGTAGAGGATAATAATTTTGGGATAAACTATTCATATTAAAAACCATAAAAAGATTTTATTTTTGAATAAGGTGATTCACCATGTAATGGTTTGTGGAAAACCCTATATGGTTGATGAAGCAGCAATATAATATGAAAATTATATGAGGCAATGATATTCCACAATTTTTAATATGTGATTCAAATTTCCAGGACAAAATATTCATAATGTTGAATAATATTTAAATCTGGTAAATTATATAATGAATAATTTTCATTATTATTATTATTTTTTATAGATATTTATATTCATTAGAAAATATTAAGTAATTTTTAAATCAATAAGGGAATCCTTTTCAATATATTATTTTGTTATATGAATTTAATTAATTATTATTAGTATTAAATTTTATCATTTTTAAATTTAAAAAATTATTTTGACTTTTTAGGTTATAATAACCTAATTAATTTAGATTAATTTTTTCGATTTTGAAAAAAATTGATTTTTTCAATGATAAAGGCCTATTTTTCTAAAAATATCATTTATTTTCAACAAATTAAGTAATTTTAAAGTAAAATTATGTTTTTAATATGGTTTCAAAAAAAATATTACAACTAAAACAATTTAATACACCTAATTAATTTCAATTCAATCTTTTTTTGGATTTTGGTATAAGATTATTCTTGGTTTTAAACATGTTTTTTGGAAAACTATTTTCAAACAAATAAATTTTCCATGTTTTAATTATTTAAAAAACCCCTTGTGAATTATTTTTTAGAATAAAAGAAATTATTATATATTAAAAAAAATTAAATTAAAATAATGATTTTTTATACAAATTTAGTATATATAGAATCATCTATTAAATCAAAAAAATACATTTATAGAAAAAATTACTTTTCCATCACTTCTACAGGTTTTAATTTTCAATTAAATTATATAACATAATTTATTTTAATTTTAAAATATTTATTCTATATTTTGAATTAGAATTATTCATATTTTAAAATTTGGTAATCATAATATTTCTTCTTATTGAATAGTGAAAATAATAATAATATTTAACATTGTTATGGTCAAACTAAATTAATGATGGTAAAACTAAAATAATAATAGTTAAAATGACCGATAAAATATTCTTAATTATATTTAATGTTTATATATCAACATTATCTCAAATAAATATCATTAATGGTTTATTTTTTATCCTTAGGGAATGTGAAAAACTTGGATACACCATTTTTCTTTTAAAGATATACAAATGAACCACTCACCCCACTTGTAAATAGACTTCAACAATCTTATAATATTCAAACCTAAAATTATTTTTCTATGATAAAAAAACCCTTCATTATTTTTATATCAATATCATGGATGATATTTTTTGTTTATAAAACCAATATAGGAAAAACTTAATGTAAACCAAAGTGGTTATCCAGAGAAGTGGTATTATTCTAAACTGTGAATTTTAATTTTAATTCATTTTTTATATCCTTAAAATATAAATCAATTATGATGATGTAATAAAAATATTTCCTTACATATAATCAAATTTAATTATGTAAATGGAATAAACTAAATACCGGACATGTTCCATTGAATTGTAATTGTAATTATCAACCGTGTTTAGGGAGAAATACTGCCTCAAGAAAAAATGTAATTAATTATTCATCATTGCCACACAAATATTGTTATATTGATGTATTTAAATTATATATATTTTATCTAAAACATAAATATACTTATTTTATTATTATATCATGTTTATATTGTTACATTTTATTTTTTAGGGCAGTTGACAATGTTGCTCGTCGGTACGAAGGACTGCCACTTCACAAAGGGATGTGATTTTTTTAGTAAATCATTATTTAGATTTTAATTAATGAAATTTCAATTAATATATATGATATTTGTGAATTTTTTATGATATTAATGGTATATGTTTCTTTCAAAAAAATAATATATCATTTTCTTTCTCACATTGAAAAATGCTAATGTCGTTTGTGCTTAACTATGGACTACCACCTCCCAAAAGTGATGTGATCATTTCTTCATCACCGCATCACAATGATGATATGTATGAGTATGATTAATTAAATAATATGGTATTATTATATTATTATAACTATATAATGTTAATATAATCCATAAATTAGTATTATAATGATCTTTGAAAAACAGAAACATCACCTGGGTGTATATACAACTTACCATCAACATGATTGTTACATAGTTCAATTTTCTTAACCATCCTTCATGATTTGTTTTAAAATTATAACTGATATATAAAAATTATAATTAATTCAGGAATATAATTTTTTTGATATTGGAATAATTATCTAATATACTAAATTTAACCTGTGAAAGTCATTTTTGACACATACGTCGTGAAACATCCTTCAATATGACACTTTCATGTGGATATATTTGGTTGGTTGTCGGACCTCAAGCTTGCATCCCCATACACTAGAGGCTAATTACTATATTCATGGGTTTTTATAGAATAATTGGTAGTGTATACCACCCCATTTAGAGTTACACCATAGTGGAATAATGAATAATGATAAACCTCAGAGTAATTGAAAATAGCAAAAACATTTCAATATAGAACTAGATTTTAAAGTAGAAATAAATAAACCAATAAGAATGAAAGGATGATATGAATATATATGTCAAATTGAAATAAATATAACTAATAGAACATTCTTAAAAAACATTCTTAACAGACCCCAGTCCTGAACCCCATTTCAGTCCCCTCTCCAAACTCCATTCCATCCCACATGTAAAACTCAACAAAAGGTTCCATGACCATGTCCAGAATTACATCCATGTAGAATAATCAGGTACTAAACAGAGGCCCATATATAGTGTCAATTAAACTCAGTATATTATTAACATAATTAATAAACAATCCCATCTTGATAATATATTGATTAGATAATGTGATAAACATGTCTATTAAGTAATCGATTAAAATATTATAATAGTTACCCTTCTTCGACACAATATCATAATATCTTTGAGAAAGTAGCACAACCATTCCAATCGCAACAAAAAATCTTATAATAATCAAATAATTGGGTAAATTCCACTTTTTTATAACTTTAGTATCTAAGAATATCCCTTTATATAATCATATCGGTATCTACGGATTTCCATCTATATAATTATTTCACCGTCTCGTAATATAACAATATATTAGAATATCAACATCAAAATACGAAAACCCCATAATATAGTACATAAAAATTAAAACTAAAACAATTCCTCAAAATAAGTATTATATTATGAAAATTGAAAAATACCCATATATAATTATTTCAACATTAATCCTAACACATGTCATAATAGAAAAGATATCACAAGATCGTATTAGAATCCGCTATAGTCAATTTTAAAAGTTTCTATTTTCATTTCAATTATATATTTATTTTTTAATCAAGTTATCAGAATCCATTAATATAATCAATAATCAATTACCAATTAGATTTTATATTAAGGAATAATCTAATTTATCATTTTCTACTAAACACACATTAATCTATCAGCCAATTAAATATTCATCATTGATATTCTCACTTAATGGGTAGCCTCAATCCATGTTGCAACACCACTGAATCTGAAGGGATTCAAGGAATAATTCAATTATTAATTTATCAAAATCAATCATTCAATTAATTAATGTTCATGTTGAGTTAGTGAAATGAGAATATTTATTTATTTAAAAAATAAACAGATCATAGGGTTATGTTTTAGAACACCCACTTTTATTTAGAGATTAGACAACACATCCAAGAGGTAACTCCAAAAAGAATGAGGGAAAAAATATCACAATATGAAATCTAGATCACAAAATGACAATATCAACCCCAAATTTTATGATGGTTAATAGGTTACAAAACTACAACAGAGAGAAACAGAAGCAAGGAAGTAAATCCCAGGAGAAAAAACTAATTAGAGATAAATTTTGTGAAGAGGATGTCTGAAATTTGGGGATGGTGCAACAAAATAATTTATAAATTTCCCAGGATTAAGAGAGTGGAGGTTACATGTAGATGAGAATTAATTACATTCACATTTTGGGTTTAAAACTATTTTCCCAAAGAAAGGCATGGTTCATAACCCCCGTTTAACTCATATATTATATATATTCATGTTATGCCAAAATTTGAAACACCTCTAGTGATTGTAAACCTTCCCAAACATTTAGAATCATGATATGAAGATAAATGAAATTAAATCCATTTCATTCCATGAAATATTTCATCACCTATATTCTGTTCAAGACATCTTTATGACGATAGTTACACATTACTTTACCCATTCACAGAGTGTATATAAGTCTTGAAAATAAATTTTAGCCCCAATGTATTACAAAAATCCTGAACCATTTCTCATTCCTTTTATACTCTTAGAAAACACTCATAATCCCATTTAAAAAATTTATTACAACACTCAATTAATTGAAACAAACATACATCCCCAAATATTAGAAAATTTTACCAAAACAATTTCAATATCTCTTAACGAGGCTCGACCACCATCGTTTAAAGATGAAGGAAAAAAAATGAAAAAAGCATATTCAATGAATGATAAATGATGGTTGTAGCTTAAATAATATAGGATCTGAAAATATAACCACCATATATGAAAAAATTCCTAACATACTCCAACCATCACTGTAGGGTCGCAGTGAACAAGTTTGGACATTGTGCTCATATATCAAACTCCCTCTCTTCGGTCTTATCCTGAACACGCCCATGATGCCATTGCACATGATCTAGATGTATAGTATTAACATATAAATACTTGTTAATATGCTCTATAATTTTAATCAGATGCTCCATAAAGGAAGTTTCTACACAAATCATGACCTCATCAATGTCTACCACATGATAGGGGACACGATGATATCTTCGAAACAATGAAACATGAAATATATTATTCATAGAATTATATCATTGTGGAAGGTTTAATCATTAATATACATGAAAAAACATTTCCTCTAAATTTCATAATTTGATAAACATGGGTGTTATATTTCTCAGTTTTCTAACAGAGTTCTCCCAAATTCTAGGGAACATTCGACTTAAAACCTGATTACAAACCGAAAACTCTAGAGGGAATCTGTGATGAGAAGAATAATATCTTAACCAGATCTACATATTCATGAATCTCCTCCTAATCAATTTAATATTCTTGGATTTATCCTCTATGATACTTGGTCCAATAAGGAATAACTAACTTTTATCCAAACCACAAATTGGAAAACAACACTGACTACCATAAAAAGCCATGAATAATTCCAACTAGATTGATTCTATGATTATTTTATTATATAAAAACATTATAAGTGCCACAATTTTCTCCAATAAACTATTGAAATCCAAAAAATGGTTCGTAACATATCATCCAGAAGCATAATAGTCTGTTCAGATTAACCATTAGTCTGAGTGTGATAGGTTGGGCTGATAAGACCTTAAATCCCAGAGCTTTCAAAAGACCCAACAACAAATTTTATGGGAAATTAGGATCTCTATAAAACATAATACTGCTCATAAATTTATGTAAATAAACTATATAGTGCATTTGAAGCATACACATACCATCAACAATGATGGTTACTTAATAGGTAGGAAGTGTGATACCATCACTAGTAGATCCTTGGTCACCCATACTAATACATTAAAACAATATTTCACATCTAATATTGTTTCAGAATCCATACTTACATCATCAAATTTACAGTATGGAATTTTTAGAGGATATTAAATCCCAACATGACTATATTTCTTGACATTCACCCATTGATAGGGGATACATCATTTCATAAAACTAGCTACATCCTTCTTTATTTCTGACCACCAGTATTACATATGGGGATCGTGATTCAGATTTTAAAAACCTAGATATAATGAGTATATGATAACTAAAATACTATCATCATCTCTTCATGAAATATTCTAGGAACCTATACCCATCCATATAAAATAAGAAAAATATTACTACCAAGAGTCCATCCTGATGGTGACACCACACTATACAATCTACCTCTCAAAAAGTCCCTCTAGTTTGGAAAAAAACATTTAATAATCCAAGGATGAAGACTAGATATTATATATGTTGAAGTTAGATGTAATCATCATTGGGACTCTAGTTCATCTTGATGCATGTTTGCAAAGAGAACCATAATCTTCCACTCACCCAGGAGTCAAACATTTCCATTTAATCATCACGTGGCATAAGTAATTGACAATGATGTTTCCATTTCACGATGTGAAATAGAACTCAAAGTCGAATGATTGTAGACACACAACCCACCTTTTATTCCTAGGGATAATTCCTTGATAAGAAAATATGTACTTATGTATCATATATTCCTTCTACATAGCACACCTATCACCCAAATGATAGTGTCTCCCACATATCTGGGAATTACCCATATTAGTTAACTGTAGATCATGAGTAGTATAATTACCCTCATGTTGTCTCAATTGACTATAGATATAATAAACCTCTTGATCCTCATGCATCAAAACTTCTCGGACTCCAACATATGATATATCATAGTACTTAGTATATGATCTACATATCATAGGTAAAGTGAACATTGGTGTTAATGTCATAATTCTCTTCAGATCCAAAATAAACCCTCTTATTAGTATATGACCAAACAAACTCACCCCATTGTGTGTTATCCAGAGCATCAATGCTACTAAATGGGGGATGTCCTAGATAAAATTCCAATAATAAGTCATTAACCCCAAAATTATTGGAATCATGAAGACATGATTGGGATGCTTCCATGATATCATGGCTACAATTTTATCACGGTCCATTGAATCTTCTTCCATTGAGATGACATGACCCATAAAGTGCACATTTTCATTCCAAAAACCACATTTGGTTAGCTTGTAAGAAATATCATTCTCCCCCATTGTAGACACGATGATGTCAATATATTAGTATAGACTTTTTGTAGACTAAGAGTACAATAATATTTCATCAACAAAAACTACCACATAATTTTCCACAAAAGTACGAATGATATGATATATCAAGTTCATGAATATTTCTAGTGCATTGGTCAAACAAAATAAAATTACTATGAAAACTAACAATCCATACATTCTTCTTAAATCTATCCAAACTATATCTGATGGTTTGACCATTAAATAGTGGAATCTTGATATAAAATTTATCATGGTGAATATCTTAACACATTTTAACTAATAGAATAGACCATCAATCTGTGGTAGGGGATACTGATTCTTAAATTTCATATGGTTCAATGAATGATATCCATCGCAAAGTCCCATTATCATTATTGTTCAAAAAAATTGGATAACCACATAGAGACATACATGGTTTTATGAAACTAATAACATCGATATCCTCTAAATGGACATCCTACTCTTGAATATACTCTAGATTAATTTTATAAGGTAGAGTAGAAAATATATCTTCTCTTAAAACAAGCATAATCATGAAATCAATTTCCTTCTTGAATGGTGTGGTGAAAAAATAATCATAGAAGATATTCATGAAAATTTTCTACCATAAGAAGAAAAATATATTTATAAATTCCTCCATTATCCAGAAAATACATTCTCTATTTTGAGTGAGATAATACTCTATTCAATGAATTGGTCATGCATGACTATCCTAAAGATCCCACTCAACCATGTGAGTAAAACTGTCTACTTCTAGTCAAAAAAATGTAACTCCCATAAAGTAATAGTTCATATGTTCCGATTATATAATTAGACAATCCATAATAAGATTCAAATTGAAACATATCATTTATTATGAAAATATTTGTTGAATGAAATGGTTACCAAAACAATAATAGAACACAACTTGAATTTTTTTGTATTTTTGACAACACTACCAAGGGTATGTCTATGAACAGAACACCATCCCAGGCTTCCAAAACCATTAAAAACATTTTCCCAAAAATTAAAAAATTAATGCGATTATCCCATAAAAAACAAAACACGATAAAGGGTGGATGATTCAAGAAACATACACCTAATTATCAAAGATATGTCATCATTAATATCTGTAGTGGTCCTAATAGTGTGATGGTGTCTATACCAATTTCTTGGGGCACCATTACAACTCTGCCTGGACAGTACCTCTACCTAGTACTGCAACTCTTGCATTGGGGTTCCACATCCATTGCCTTAACAAGAACATCCCATGAAACTGTATATACATATTTTCAAGGGATTAGTTAAGTCCTTTCCATTCTATGATACCTATATTAATCCAATGCCTCTATTATTCATCAATATATTCATAGAAAACATCATATTATGACCCAATGAACCACATTCATTAAACCTTAATGTGGGATTCATACACTAAAGCCACTATTGGCTTAATATCCCACACTAACAGTACTATAATGAAACATTATCGTAAGATGGATTCTTACTACCCTGACAAAACCTTCCACAATTGTGTTGGTGATAAAAAAATATTACTTTTTTCTACAAGATATAGTTCCCCCATTTCATCTTGTTAAAATAACCTGGCCACTGCTCGGGGCCTCTCTCATATATCATTTCATGACGAGTTCATAATTCATCACACCAAAAAAATCAACCTAATTAAATCACCATCACATATGACCTGATATCATAGCAAATACTGTCATAAAAATATATCTCCCTAAAAATCTCATCATATGAAAAATATAGTGTAAGGAATGGTAGGTTAGTGAAATATCTACTATATTTCATCACTGACATACTCTCAAAGGACATGCGTATGAAATAAAAAGTTATGTATTACCTTAACATCTTTATATAGAATTATCTCAAGATGTTTTCCTTGAAATCCTTTTAGGATAAAACCTCTTTCTTATAATTTTTCTCTA
Source organism: Viscum album (assembly GCA_963277665.1). NCBI lineage: Eukaryota > Viridiplantae > Streptophyta > Magnoliopsida > Santalales > Viscaceae > Viscum > Viscum album. The sequence continues at coordinate 71,809,354 of OY728166.1, read as the reverse complement.
AAATGTCCAATCAATGCATGGATGTTCCACAATCCAATCTATTAGCGTCTTGAAGTTCTTAATGATCATTCAAACTAATTCGACCAAAAACATGGATGCAAAGGGCCTACCTCCCTAATGAATATATATAGATGTTTAAGCTAAAACTATCTCATCAACATAGAATAAAAGGCATGTTGTGAATGGACTCCCTTTACATATTTCAAATGACCCTCAATAAGCTGTCGTTAAGCCGAAAATCCCTTAGATCATCATGATATATCGAAAGATATAGATCTACTATGTTAGAGGCATGTTGATTCCATTATCCTGAATCTCATCTTGAAAACGACAAGGAGACATATTATCATCTAGAAAAACAAACTTTTTAGAACACTATCTAAAATAATTTCAACCTTGAATGGTGAAAAACTAGAGTACCGTTGGCTCATGGTCTCTCTAAACATGGATTAAATGAATTTTAATGTGAAATTATATTTCATTCATTTCAATCTATCATAAAAAATAGTTATATCATTTCCCAATTCATATATCCATGTATATATCACATGCACTAGTAATTTCCAACCATAAACAATGAATGAAATGATATATCCCTCAATTCATATCATGATTCATACAAATATCACCACATGCAGGTCCAAAAGTATTAGTACAATAAATACTAACATAACACAACATGCGATCCACCAAATGCGATGTTACATAAAACTGTAACTAGTTAGCATTACGATAAAAAATCCCTTTCATGGGCACACATTCTTTTCCTCATACAAGAGTTAGCTACTCCAATGAATAAGTTCATTTAAAACTACCTCCTTATCCTAGTCTCATTTCTACAATTCAGAAGTAAAAAAACAGAAAAAACAACTCAGTCCTTTGATAACTCATTATAACATTCCATGCCCTTTGTACTCTCTCGTGTTTCAAAATCAGGTTCTTTTTTGGGACCTCAACCTCACCTCCCCCGTATTTGAGATGCCTTTAACATGCCATGAGGGTGTAATGAGTATAGTGAGAAGTGTATACCCCGTTGATTCATTGTTAAAATACAATGAATAATCAATACCTATAAATATCAATGCAATGAAATATAGTGGAAACATTAAAACATAAAATAGTAAAGTAAAGGATAAATAAATAAACTATTCAAAATGAATCCCTTAATGAAAATATGAAGTGTATATAAATGAAAAATTTAATGATATTCATGTATAAGAACCAATAAAAATATTTTTTATTGATAGAACCCTGTATCGAACATCATGTTCGTACAATATTCAAATTCCAACAAATTTAAAAATAAAAAATCAGCACCAAGTTCCCATTTCCATGTCCAAACATGAATCCTTGTACTCTCCATGGGTACCAAACCATGGACTGATTAAGTTTTTAGTAAAACATAGTTGTTTAATAAAACTATTTCTAAAAAACAAGTCTCTTAATATGTTCATGAAATAATGTGATAAACATGAATATAAATTTGATTAGATATATAATTAAACAATAAACCAACATCAGAACCATTCCATAATATATATAAACACATTGAACAACAATTACAACAAACACCACAAATTGTGGTATAATCACATAATTAGGAAAATTAATGTCTATAAGCATTTTATCAACTGGGGATATCCTTATATATAATAATTTCAGCATCCAAGTATTTTCCCCTATAAATTTTTTTTATAATTTGGTATTATCCCTCTATATATTCATTTCATCATCAAATTGGGTAAATCCTGTTGTATACGATTTATAGAGTGAAATTATGGAATGATCGATATATATATTAATTAAATGATGAAACATTTCAATGATTGATATATAATCATTATATTATCAATGATAGTATATGTTAAAACTATAAAACAACAAAAATATCATATCATAATCCTCAATGGTTAATTTTGAAAAATAAAAATTTTCTTTCAACTACACAATCATTTTTATTTCAAATTATCAATACCAATTTTAATAACCAATAATATATTAAAAAATGAAATCTAAATCAAGAAATCACCTATTTTCTCATGTCATTATATAAAAAATTAATACATTATATAATTCCATACTATTTAAAGATTCACTCACACAATGTGTAGCCATATGCCTGGTCAGAACACCATTGAATCCAAAGGGATATAAAGAATAATCCAATAAATGATTTATCATCATTCTCATCCAATTAATTATTTTCAGTGATGCATCAGTGAAATTACAATATTTCACAAACATGACAACTAAACATAGAATTGCGTTAGGTTTTAGACCAATTATCATTATTTGGTGATCAAATATTGCATTTAATAGGTAGAACCAACAAGAAATAATGTGGGGAAGATCACAAGAAGGATAATATATAACAAAAGACCAATATTAGATGATGATTCCATGACAAAAAATTTTTTACACTACTAAAATAGAGATAAATATAAGAAACGAAGGATACTATTAGAAAACCACTCACCAATGATCAATTTCTTGAACCAGATGTCAAGAATTTTGAAAGGCACTCAAAAAGTTCTTAGAAATTATGTATGATTAAGAGATGATAGTTTATACATGGATGATAATGATTTACATAGACATCGAGAATTTAACATTTTCAACCCTATCAAATAATTGGAGTATTACTCCTTTTCACATCATTATTATCTATTTTCCGGTTACATCCCAATTTTTATATCCATGGGTGATTATTACCCTAAATGAACATTTCAATTCATAAAATGTACATTCAGGGTGTGTAATCATGTTCACTACATTTAAATATTGCAGTCATGTATGCCTTTCTTAGTATCTACACGGTGATAGTTAGACATCATGTAACACATTTAAATAGTGATTAAATTCCAGGTGGAAAATTTAAAGCCACAAAATACGTAGTAGAGGCCAAACTATCTCCAAGTCCCAGTAAACTTATAAGATTCCCTCCTTAGCCTAATTAAAAATTTTATAACTTTACTACATTAATTCATGAAAACATAGTTGCATGAACATCAGCACATTTTCGCAACAAAAACATTCCATCTCCACACAAGAATCATCCACTAGGATTTAAATACAAATGAAAACTAGAATAGAATACATTCGATGAAAAACTCAAGGGAGGATATACCTAGATAATGATTTGATCTTACATGCTGAATAATTTCAAAAAATCAGATGTGAACATAAATGAATAGATAATACTTTATAGTGTGTTCAAAGATAAAATAAAAGTAATAATGATCATTATAAAATTATTAAATAATCAAATAAGTAATATATATATAATTTCATGTTTGATAATGAAAATATGTGGTGAGTCAAACTCAATTTATAAGTCATTATTTTTTATAGAAAATTATACATATAATTAATTATATTTTATCACTTTATTTTTCATGCCCATATTTTTAAAATTAATTTATTATAGTTTTATATGAATATATAATATTTATAAAGAACTTTTTTACCCAATTTACATTATTTTTTTCTAAATGAATACTTTTACGCCTTTCATGTAGAAAATTTCATCAAAAAGCGAAAAGGAATGTTATATTTTAATTTACAAGGAAATAATTAATTTTACCACTTTGATAACCATTATTTGATATTTGAAAACCATCACAGCCATTCTTGTGTTATTCGATGAAAATCATTTTTTCTATTTTAATGAGTATTGTGTTATTTAAAATTTGGTTTTAATAGAAATGTTTATTATGATACTAAAGTACTTTTTCATACATGTTTAATTATGTTTGTTTTAGGCTTTTATAATGAAAATATTATAGACTATATTTATTTAATCATGATATGATACTTGAAAACATTTTATGAAGAGTTCATAACCATTATAGCTCATAAGGGAGACTCATATAGCTTGTAGAATGGGATCACTCATATAAGACTATAATGCATTTTAATGATTATATTCTCATGATAATTAGATATATAAGTCCTACAAATAGTTATTCCAATTTGTACGTGTTATTTTAAGGTTTATATATGGGTTCCATGGTGATGATCTTATATCGTTTCTATATAAATATTATATGATTTTTAATGGTGTTTCAAGGAAATTGTTTTATATTAAAAAGGAAAGTGAAATTATTTTCAAAAAAATGAATGATAAATGTCATTATTTGTAAAAAGATATATTTAGAAAAATCATTTTTATAGGGTTTCATTATTTTCTCTGTACTAATAGAATTATGCCCTTTATTTCCCATAATTGTATTTTTATTTTAATTGCATGTGTTGAAAATGTTTTTCATCGGGATTAAGCATGGGTAAAGGAAAACAAGATATTATGCTTAATGTTGGGAATATTTGTCATTAAAATTATTCATGTTTTATGTTAAATGTTTTATATTGTTGAAATAATGGATATTTATTTTAAATGTCTTATATATATATTTTTATATTATGTAAGAGTTAAGACCTAAATCTCTAAAACTATAAGCTAAAAATATTTTGGGTGTAAGAAAGTGAATTATAGTTTATATCCACCAAAATAGTTAATGTTTATTATCGGTTACATTAAAATACTAGATGTTAAGAATATTATAGTGATGAACATGTGGTTTGGAATATATAAATGTATAAGATAATCACTACATATCCTAAAATATCATAAATCATGAAACATGTAATAATTATAAATAAAATATGTTGTATAGATGAAACTCTTATTTGTTTGTCATGGGGGTTTTATTAATAATTATAGTTGTCACATGGATATGAGATTCAGAAATCACTACATATCTTATAATTAAAAAAACTATCCCACATGTAGATCATAGAATTAATTTTCCCTGATATATATCTATCTCACATGTAGGGGTAAATGGATATTATTTAGAGCACAGGCCCATCAATTAGTGAACTTGTGTCAAAATCTCTTGTAAATATCCATATCATATACTAGATGGGGGAAAAATTCCTACGGTATTGGATGACCATGTTTCGAAGACATCTATATGGATCAAACTATCATTTAGTTGAGAAATATTTTGTAATGATTGGGCCACTCTAAGTAGTGTACAGTTATGAAGGATATTCTCCCACTATATAGTTGAACACAATTTAGGTGGGATGGTAAAATAAAATTAATCATCATATAGAGAGGATGTAAATTCCATTATGTATAATGTATTGATAGAAAGGGTTATGATTTTTCACATGGGTAAAATCCTCCTGAAAGTTACATAAACCTTGTCTCTGTGTTGATTTAAGAAGTCATGAAAAATATATGAGTGAAGGGTCATACACTAAAATAGAGTGTGGTTATTTTAATTTTTTTTGGTAATGGGGTGATTTATTAAATATTTATTGTAAAAATATCTATATAGAAAATATTATCATTTCAGTACATCACTATGTATTCCAAAGGAATGGGAATCAAGAAACAAATAATTTTATGAAGGAAAATCCCCTGTATTGATTTAGATCCCAAATGGGAAGATGGAATTTTTAGTTTTGGTCTATGTTGAATAAAACCCTCCTAATGTTTTATATTTATGTTGGGTGGATAAAGGATTCTATAAAATTTTATATCATACAACTTGGGATTTCGGGAATGTTTCCACTATTGTTATCTTGTACACTAGCTTCATTCAAACCATATACTAGATTAAAATGGTTTTATGTAAAATATAACTCGTTGAATGGTTATGGATAGGCTATCGTATATATAACTACATATATTGATTTTCAATATTCAATCCACACAAATTTCTTATGATTATTCATCCCCACATTGACCATGTTGAAATATTGGGGGAATTATTAGTTAATGGAAGGTGCAGTTTGGCCTATGGTAGGGATACATGCATTAATACTTCTTCCATAAAAATGGGAATAAATAAATATATAGTTATAATATATATCCCCAAAATTGATAGAGATTATATCTATGTGGATTTTATTTTATGATATTGTTTGAGTAAAACATGACTTTATAGTTAATTTATAGTACCCTATGTAGATTGAGCTCATATATAGGCGAGGGGAATTACCATATTCAATTATGGTACATGGATAGTACTAATAGAAGCTCTATATTATATAAGTATGGTATAAAATATGTTATTCCATTGTAATGGAACATTCATCCTTTAATTAGGGACAAATCCCACATATATAGATCTAGATTTAAATTATATAGTGGGTCTCATAAGATATAACATTGCAAGTAGTTGGAATGAATTTCAGAGGGGGACATATCTCATGTTGTCTATCATCATCTGAAAAATAATATCTAGGAATTTCATTTATGATCATGCAACATTGAACCTGGGTTCACAGATTTTTGTGGTTAAATAAATTTTAATTAGAGGTATTGATGAGACAAATGACTAGATCAAGGCATCTAGGTCTTCTTGGGAGATTCATACATTGATATGAAAGTGTATAAGAATAAAAAGTCATAAATTTCCATTGGAAATGGTAATTATTTATAAATGTTTAATATCAATGGTATTCAAATCCACATGAATAGTTAGGTAATGGGAAGTGTAAATCATGACCAAGAATATCTCAATCAATCTGATGTGAATACTTGTGGGAGTATGTTACCCGTTAGTAATGGTGGAGACTTGTGAGGTAAATTTTAAAAAAATTGATCACTAGGTTAAGGTTGAACATTCCTCAATGAATAAAACTTCCCATATGGGTTACTTCAAAATCTATAAGATCACTTTGATGTTCGTCACTGAATCTTAATGAGGTAACTTCAAAAAAAAATTCTATCTTTTTAATATTTCTATGAGGGATAACAATGTGGAATGACTCAAGGATTTGTTATTCTACAAAAATTACAATAACTCAAGTAATTAACTATAATTAAAACGATTATTAGAGTTATGATGTCTTTTAATAGATAATATAATATTAATGAATGGTGTATAAAAATTGTAGGTTATTTCATTGTATATTGAACAAATGTTTTGGTGGTGGGATAAAATATGAATTTCATGACTACAAATAAAGAGAAGTGGTGATATTATGAATATTAATGGATTAAGTCATGCTATTTAATTTCATTGGGTATGGAAAGGGTTCCCTATATATGGATAAATTTCATCTCAACCCTCCAAGTCCTAGAAACTGTCTAAGTACTATAATCGTACATGATCCATTATAGACTTGATAAGTATATGAAAAATATATAAATCGATTAACCGACAAGAGAGTGCATTGTGGGGTACATGTGGAGAAATTTATATTTTTCTGTGAGTAAGAATGTCTTATTGGTTTTGGATGTCATAGAGGGAAATTCTTGAGATTAGTGAGACATTATGACTGGGCCTAACAAAGATGATCTAGGAATAACTTCATATCCCATGCTATTGTAGTCAAGACACATGTGGTTCTACCATACAATGCAAATGAATATCTATATTTTATTTTGGGATAAAGGAATTTTATTTTTTGTATAGATCTATATCATGAATAGTGAAGTATCAATAAAGAGTTTTCCTAGATTGTGGGGAAAAGAAACATGATGTAGATAGGGTTTTACTTTCTATGTGATGTGATATGACTTTATAATTGTGTAGGGTTATTGGATAAAAGTAATCATGAGATGGTAACAACATAAAAATACAAACCTTTTCTATAGATCTATCTAACATGTAAAAGTGAATGAAGGTCCCAAAATATGACCAAGTATCATGAAGTTTAGTGTCTTGTGATGAGTACCATGACTATGTAGTTTTACTTTTTACTATGATGGTGTTAGTCTATAATGATTAATTTAGAGCATCATTGAATACTATTTCATACTATTAAACATCTTGTTACAATTATGTATATTATTTTTAAAATTATGTGGTATGTCCGTTGATTATAATGTAGCATTTTAGAAAGGAGGGATATCGGATGGAGCGAGGATGAATCACATGCATTCGACATGGGTCTGGAGATTCACTAACTTGGTCAAACATTATTATATTCTTCCAGATAAAATAATTTAAGGTAATTCATACATCAATCATATTCCATAATATTGATGTTCAGGAAAATAGATTATATTTTATTCTATGACATCCTCCTCTTGTCATTTTATCCTTGTAATCTAGTTAAGGTCATTCTCTAGTGAAAATGTGAATTATGCAGTCACATTTTGATTATTAATGTTATAATAAAAATTTATTTTTGACTCATAGATTTGTGTACAAGATTCCTTTATAGGGATATAGTGTTATCTCCAAATTTCACACATTAGTGGAGTGGGGATTCATGTGTTAGTGGTGTCAATATCCTCTATTTTTTCTACTTATGAATCCATCCAATAAAAAGATTAATTACTGATTATTTCCCCATGATGTTGATAATTGGGAAAGAAAATTTATAATTTTAATTAAATTTACATTATCTAGTTTCTTTATTCAATGGAGTTTCACCAAAATCATTCTCCATGTTGTAAGAAAAATACATAAAGATATGTTTTAATTTTAAATAGTTTGAATGTCCTAGTAAATCATGTAGAGATGGATTAAAATACGAATTCCCTTGTGTGACACATATTACTATATTGGCATGGGAATATGGTTGAATTTCCTTTTAGGGATATGGTTCCCTTCTCTTGATATATTCATGTGTATATTTTGAGGCATTGGATGTCGTATACACAAAGGATGACTCGAATAGATTGGAAGACCCTAAATTCCTTGAATACACTTTAGAAACTATTGATTTTAAGAAAAATATGGAATACAACACATGGAAGTGGAAATAAAAAAAATCCCTCAGTCCTATAGACCCAGAATTGGTGGAAAACGATAAGAATTATCCTATTCATTTGGAAGAGAATATAAAAGTTCACATATCCCTATGGAATAGATACCATTTCAATAATCTAGACATATATAGTATGGTTTTAGAATATAATCATAGATAAATGATAATATAAGAATCCCCATATATATTTTAGGGAGATAATCATTTTCTTGATAGATATTAGGGATCAATTCGTTTAAAAAAATTCATCTGCAAAGGATTAACATGTATAACACATAATGACACCATTTCTTTTTCTAGTATTTGGATGAGTGTATGATGATGGGAGTCTCAATGTGGGTGATAGGGATATGATTTTCTAATTAAATTGGGAAACCATCCATAAACATTGAACCCTAATACCTAAACAAGGTTCATAATGCATTCATATAGATGATGATAGTGTATTATTAATACTTTATTTAAAAGTTATACAGGTATAAGATTATTCATAACTTTGGGGTAATATGATTATAAAAGAGTAACATCACCCCCATCATTAGTACATATAAGAAGATAATGTTCAAATTATATAGACATAGTTGATACCATGTGATGGGAATCATAACTGTATTGATGCTTCTCATCACTAGAGTATACTATTTAGTAGCATTGTATTTTTTTATTGAATGGTACTCATTACAAGGATGAATTCAGGGATAAAAATGATAAGAAATTCACAATACCTATAGGGTGATGTTCTTCTGTGGTTCAAATATTAATAAGGGAAACTATGATAGTTTTCAAAGAAACTACATAGCGTTGATCTGGAACTATCCCCTAGATGTTTCCAAGATACACTGAAGGTATTTATGGGTATTACAAGTACTAGGGACATAAAATTACACTAGTGATTCAGTAGTTGAATTCCCATGGAGGTATATTGATTTGGATGTCATGGTTTTGATTAATGGGTCTAGAATGAAATTTTTGTGACAATATGCATAATATGGGATGAATGTGGGTAACATTTTCCCACATGTAAAGGATCCCTCCTTGATAAATACTATATTGCATAGTAGATGTGGTGATTTAACTCATAAACCTACATAATATTGTGTTATTATGTGTGGTTTCCCTCATGTTATAAGATCCCAATATTTTTGGATGGGGAAACAGGGGCCACCTTATTCACTGTGTCCTATCATGGGTAAGATGAATTGTGAGTATTCATCCTTGGGAGGATTTTGTGAGATGAATATAAATTATGGATTAACCATTGATAATGTACTATTATACCATCAAAATCATCATCTCTAATTTTTTTTGTTAGGAAGTCACTCAGACATTATGATTTATATCTTAGAGAACACATTACTCAAGATTATGTGATTTCAATCACTTAATGAAAAATTGGTGAGTATTAATTCATACATTAAAATATTACTATACACTTATGTTATGATCATGAATTTCTCCCAAATCATTGTATAAAATGATTTACCCATTTTGAATGACCTGATGGAGATAATGTGTTAATCTAAATGATATCTTCTTTTACAAGTTATCCATTATTCTATTATTAATTAATAAAAATAGGTTTATGGGCACATTAATAAAATATAATTTATATATGTATGTAATGATATGGTTAGTATTTCATATTTGGTATTGAACATCCATGATCATCCATACATATTCTATGATCATTGGAATCAAAACCGCATAGCTCAGTACAGAAGATAAAGAGTCTTGTAATGGAGTCACACTCAACATTTTGATGGTACTATCATTGAATATCTATATCCAATATGAGTCATGATATTAAAAAACAATAATTACTAAATATTAATCACATTACAAGAGAGTATATAGATAGATTTGGAATGGGGGATAATACACTATATTTTTATTAGATAACTGACATATTAGGTATGTTGGGGTTATGACATGTTTTTGAGCTTACACCTACAAGGTAGCCTATAAATGATAACCTAGTGGAATATATTGAATTAGGTTGTATAATGAAATGGAAAAGCTTACACCTAGGAGGATTACCAAGGTCTATTTGAGGATTATCACCATGGTAATGCTCATATTTGGGAACCAAGGGAATTATATCAACTCGTGGCATATTAAGGAACACCAGTATCTTACACATAGGTGGATACCCATTTCCAAAAATCAAATTAAATATATAAAATTAAGGTATTTATGAAAACAAAAGGTACAATCCCATCATAAGGTGAATTTCTAGTGCGTAATCATATGTGATTAGGGATATTACACAATTTGGTTAATGTCTCTAATAAATGATGAGTGGATTGAGACAAACGTAATATAGGAGGCTAAATTATGATTAATCCATGAGGTCAATATGACATTGGACTCATGATACATGATAAATACATAATGAGAAAACATTAATAAAGTACAATAATGTAATACATGTGAACAGATTTATACATGAGTGGATATGATAACAAATCCATACGTAGGAATATAAACATGTGGATATATGATAAACCTGAGTGGATGTATCGCAACATTAGGTGTTTGAGGTCATGGTTGGGACTTACACATAGGATGGATCCAATTTAAGTACCAATTACTCATCTAATAATGGAATAGATATAATGGTGACAATAATAGTCTAATTTAACCCTGTGATCAAGTACAATTTATGTCTTACACTTAATTATATTCCAATATCAGATATCCATTCATTATCATTTGATGAATAATGGAGGATTACAATGAATGGTATGTTTAAAAGTTCTTGTATGAAATGGATTCCTTATTAGGGTATGTTCTATGATATATTCCAATTTATCAACAATTGTTATGTGATTCTAGGAAAATGTAAGTGTTAGGTGATTGCAGGGTCACATGCTCTTTAGTGGGTACATGGCCTTGGGTTCATGAATTGGAGTTGCATAAACAAGGATCGTATAACAGTGAAACATTGACTAAGATTTAATATATTACGAAAAATGACTCAGGTTCAATTCCCTTATACATAAATACTTCCCAAACTAATGGGGAACATGTTCGAGGGTGTATGTATATGTGGAGATCGAGTAGACCGTGTATCCAAGGGAACATGACTATGGGTGAATAATGAGAGAACATGTATAAGTTAGTATGACCAGGTTCACATTCTAGGCTACATATCAATGTTTGGAATATGAGGGGAACATAACCAAAGTACTCACATCATATGAGTGAACATGATCATAGACTAATTTATGCATGAAGGTGTTTTGTAATTGAGGGGTCACATGACTAATAAAGACCAAAATAATCTGAAATCATAGAATTAAATTTCCAATTCATATAAAAGATATTATGGAATGAATTAGGGTGTATTATTCTAAAAATATGAATTTTTTTCTTGATAAATTCCCCAGGAATATATACTCATTGGGGAACAACATGAATCCACATTCATTAACGTACTATAATGGGATATCAAGAAAAGGGAGAAACATATTGGGTAGGTATTATAGAAAATGATGTATATGGGGTCTTATGATCAAGGTAAAATTATTCAATGTATATTCACTATTGGAATATGAATTGGGCAGCATTAGAGTGTGACATGATGACATCGTAGTCATGTGATGACAAAGATATTTGATTTCGCATTCCCACGAGATAACCTAGATGATTATCTTGGGAGAAAAACATTGTTTTACAAATTATCAATCTATTTGTATCTTTGTATCTTCAAGTCATTCTATTTTATATTGAGGTAGGATTTATTTTGGTTATAATTAAATGTGTATGATATCAGTTCCTCTATAAAAAGGTACATGAGTTTTGTTTACACAATTGAAGAGGTGGAGGGATAGTGAACAAGTGGACAACGATATATGTGGTTCAATTGAATATGGTTATATTATATCATTGATTTCTTCCAATGGATCACATGGTGATGATATACCATAAGAAGTTACACATAAGTTCAATTTTTTTTGTTTTAGTCCTTCTGTAATATGTGATCATGTATCTCTAATGAATAATGTGAAGAAAAATGACTGCAATATCCTTCGATCATAAAAAACCGTAGTATTGTGATACATATGTGGTTAAGAACTCACAAATGAATGAGTGGAATTAGTTAACGATGTTTAGACTAATGATCACATATCTTCATGGTAGTCATGGGATTCAAGATTCTAAGAAGGTCACCCCATTCTATTTTGGAAAAACCTTATATTCAAGTCATTGATTGCATGAATGGTGGTTTGATAGTCGACTATGGATCATTCATTCACTGTGTAATGTGGAGATGGCTATGTAATGGTATTTCTATGATACATCATGCATTTTTTGTTAGGTTTATAATATTAAATATGATTATCTAGAAATCAAATGGACTGGATGGATTAGATCAGGCCACCAATAGTCCCATCATATCTTGATTGATATAGGGACAATGTCACAACACCCATGTGTCCCACATAAAAGTGGAGACTGTTATTGTTTTTATTTTTTAACTTAATAATGGATAATACTAGATAAAAGTGAGTTACTAGGCCCTTTTGACGGATTTTCAAGGAACCCCCAATGTCGGAACCTCATCCATACTACTAAACTATGCCATTTCCCTTTTTCCTCTATATATGTTCATGAACATGAAATCACCCAACCCATAGGTTTTTCCATTAATGTTGGTTCCCTGGTGAAGGTCAGGAAAATTAAACACTTCCTAGGATGGGCTAGAAATCATGGCCAACTATTAATGGATAAATATATTTTATAGATCCCTAATAAAAATAATGAAAATATAATATTATTAATAAGTGTGACAAAATTATGAAAAACAAAATCCAGTAACCTCTAAATTTACCCTTCCAATTTTATTCAAATTATAGTAATATATATAGTACTAGAATAAATAAATTATTCCCTCAGATTCAATAATTCCAAAATCTCCTCTGATGAATTTTATAAACAAAATTTTATGGTGGTAAAGTGTACTTATAAAATGATATTTTTTTAGATTGGGAATAAGAACTTTTCAAATTTTGGTGATTTTGAGGTGAAATTAATTGAGAATAATTTCAAGATATATAAAAAAATATTCACTTTTTCAAAATTATTAGTTTGAAATATTTTAGATTTATTCTATATAAAATAAAGAATAAGATTAGAATGTATAGAATTATGTTGGTTTTATATTTGAACAAACCAGTGAAAAAATTAATGATTCGGGAAATGAGAAATTAATGCATTATAGATTTATGAATTGTGTTGATATGAAATATATCATAGGAAATCAAGAAGCACTAGTATAGACAAGAAAAATATAAATTCTTGAATATAAAACATTACTCTTTCCATTAGTTGATACATAAATGGATTCGGAGGTATTTTATCATAATATTCTCATTAAGGTAATGAATGAAGAACATGATTTGATAGAGAAAAATTATACAATAGATCTTATACCAAGAATTGGTAGAAAAAATATGATTAGTACCAAGTGGGTATTCAAAATTATACTATACAAAAAAGGTGAGATGTCATGATACAAATCTATATTGGAAGGAACGGGTAGTTCATTGGTGAGAGTAAAGAATATTAAAGAAACATTTTCACTAGTGGTAAGTATGAAAGGTATTAGTATATTTTTTTATTAGTAGTTCATCTATTGGAGAAAGTATATAAAATGGATATAAAGTATTCCCCTATAAATGGATGCAAATAAAAATTATTTTTTAATTTGAAATTAAATGGAATTATTTTGAAGAGTGATGGAATCATGGTGTCAAAACAATAGAAATACTAAACTTAATTAAAATAGTCCCTAATAGATATTTACTCTAAACAAGATTGTTAATTGAATTAGTTGAATATTATAAATAGAACAGTTGATAAAAAATTTATACGAATTAATTTACCAAAGCATTAAAATTAAAAAATGTTTATATTTATGAAATAAAATCTTAATGTGATAATGAGTTTATCACTTATGAGTTTTAAAATAATGTGAAGATACATTTTAAAGTTTTATTTTTATATTAAATGAAATATTATTATGTATTATAGTTTATAGAAAAAAATATATTTACATACACACACATATATATGTCTAAATAAAATTGACTAGATAATATTTTATGAAATTTAGTATGGAGGAGTCTTTAGATGTTTGAACAATAATTTCAATTGGAATGATGATTGGAAAGGATGAGTTTGGAAACTATAAAATCATATATACATCAATAAATTAATTAGAAGTGTGATTTATCTATGAAATTAAAAGTATGATATAGGTTATGTAGTGCCTATTTTGTATGATATCAAAGTGTTCAAATGGAATCTCTCATGTTGTAAGAAAAAAAATCTGAGATATTTCAATGGAACCTGTATTCTTGGATTACTATATATAATAAGTTCATAATTTAATCTATTGGAATTCACGAATTCCATCAAGACTGCTAATTGAACACACACAAAATCCACATATATAAGGAAATTCTATTTAGAATAATATTGAGTAATATATCAAGAAAAATAAATAGAGTTTAAATCATTTAATGTTATTTGAGAATTAATATATTATAAAATCGCATTCTTGTACACAAACACTATGGATAAAAATAATTATATAAGATATAAAGGTAGGAGTTGAGAATCTTTTAGGGTTTTCTTATATCAATAAATGTTGTATTTATCTATCCAAAATACATATCTAGTATTAATTAACAAAAAATTGTTAATATCAAGTATTAATTTATCAAATGAATAGTTTCTAATCAATAACTAGATATAGATTACATTATTAAGAAATATCAGATAATTGATTTGTTTAAGAAAGTAAAATATATGGAAATTTGAATAATTAAGGATATAGCTCTAGAATTATTCTTCTCCTCTAACATGATGATGTGTGGGATATTACCCCAATAATTATTTGGATTATATTTTCTATGTTGGAGAATGATGTGTAGAACTATATAAGTGAAATGTATATTATTTACGTTCACTATTGTAAATAATAATTTGTAATTATTATTTATATTGAGAATAATAATTGTATCAGAGAATAAATATAAGGGGGTCTAATTAACTTGGCCAAAAATAGCTCTTCACTAAGAGATCAATTTTTTCTAAAATATTAACTTATACAATAGTGTGTTTTAAATATTACTATAATTTTAGGAAGGCTATGATTTGATGCACATGGTGTAATTTTTTGATTTCAAGAAATGACATTTTTTATTTGTTATTGTCGATTCATATTGAAAATAATTCCATCAGGGGATATTGAATAATGGTATGGAATTATTAATGGATTTTAATTTTTATAAAAATGTGTAAGAAAATATTTAGAATACACTTATATTTTATTTGATCCCATTGAGAATGTTTTTTTGATGATTTCAGAATATCATAGATGAATTACTATTTTTTAAGGTTATTTGACGAAATTATTCAATTAAATATTTAAAGATATAAAATGGAAATAAAAATTATAACCCTATAAGTTTAAGGATCATGTAGATAAGAAGGATAAAAATAGAAATATAAAAACATTTAATATAGTTTATGAGGGTTCTATGGTCCAGATTCATTTTGTAAGAGTCATCGACAAAATATATGGGTCAGATCAATTTCATAACTGTTATTTGGAATCTACATAATAATCATTAAAAAAAATGATAGTGTTACTCTTTCATTTATAAAAGAAATTATGATTTTCTAATACTTATTTGGATTGTGTATGATTCTATAACACTTTAAAAATATCAATAGATTTGAATATTGGTAATGGAATTAACGTACATTGAATGGAGGAGGAGTAAATATACACTAAAAATGAAAAAATTTATATAAAAATATTAACTAAGTCAAGTTATATAATTATAAAATTTATGAGTGACTATAATTATCGTAATTTTTAACTTGAGTCCAATGACTAGAAAATATCTACAGGTGAATAATTTCTCAAAGGATCATCTAGAAATAAAATGGGATATATTTTATATGATCTTCCATTCATTAATTGCATGACAATTATTGGGATGTGATTCAAAATAAGTATAACATATTTTACATCTTGGGGATGTTCTCTATGTTGAGAATTATTCTATGAGATATACCAGTCAAGGATAGTTTTGTGAAAGGAAAGAGAATTTCACCATGTTTAATGAATCCACACCATGATATATTTTTATAAATATTTTCATACAAATTAATTTGAATAAAATAATATGGTTGGATTTCATAAAATATAATTACATCTCAAAACATTACCTCTAGGGGAAGGAAAATAAGCAGGCTGATTCTCTGAGCAGGAATGATCATGAAACTATTTCCATGATTATGATTGAAAAAGACCCAATACTCAATAATTTTTAGAGGATAAATATTGATTTCATAATGGTGTAAATGAAAATAATATGATTCTCAAAATTCTCCTCAAACTATCCATCACATAATAAATATAAAATCCATAAATGATGACGTATATCTATAGTAAAATGGGTTGAATATTCTAGATTTCACTTTAATAATATGGAGTTTTGTGTTACTGAATTGGGATGTGTGTCTTATCAATAAAATAATTATAGAATTCAATTTTTGATTATTTTCATAAATAATTCATTTCTTCCATGATGAATAAACATTTGTTTATAGAGACCTAATAAAAAACATCCAGCGGGATCGGATGAAGAGATATACTAAATAATAAACATCTCAATGCTTGGTATTATTATAAGTTAAGGATGGAAGAATGATTCTAAGGTTGTGCTGATACCATTACCCATTCTACTGAGTTAATGAGAAAATAACAATGTACTTCTTCATTGGACACCAAAAAATGTACACAGGCCATAATTATATTTTTTTTAGGTTTTATCCTTACAATGTAAGGTAATTCCATAAAAGGACCCAGCCATAAAGCATTACATAATCTGGAATAAAGTTAATAATTCACATTGTGGATTGTTTCCAATTTATATTTTTAGAGAATTAGGACATAAATATTACATTACATATCAAATATCACAATGTAGATAATTTTACCCAGTACCCATTTTTTCATTAAATAAAAACTCTTTAAATAAAATAAGAATTTGTTTCTTGATATAATTTTTTTGATTTATTCCTTTCTCATACCCTTCATTATACCTTGTGGAAAACATTTAAAAACACTGAGTGATATAAAAAATCAGTAAGAGTTATAAAATAAAGAATGAAAACATTAGTTTATCAATACATACAAACATATGATCTTTTGCATAGCTTACGAAATCATAAGATTTATGAATAACACATATAAAACATAAATAATAATGGTAACTTATCAAATCCAAATCATACGTACATTGTATTTTTCACTTTTACATAGGGAGATATGTTTGAATACTTATCACATTATTTTCCATAAATCTATTAAAAGAAACATTATTGTTTACTTCCGTCATGTTACCCAATGCATTGGAGGAAAATCGTGGGCTTACCTACCCAAGGATTATAATGGAACCACCCGTATATGTTAACAATTCCCATGAACCATAACATATTCATTAAATAAAAAACCTATAAAAAAGAAATACAAAATTTCCACATTGAACTCATAAGATACCGGTTCAAGATATTAAAATAATCATTTCATTTAAAAAATTCAATAAGAAGAGTTTTGGATATAAGTGTCACATAGTACTATGAAACTATTGAAAAAAAAATCACATTAATAAACTCATGTCCATTTAAATTAATCCTTAATATCATCTCTAAAATATGGACAATTAGGGGAGGTATTTAAAATATTAAATCTTTATATCACTTAAAATGATATTTTAGATAAATAATCCTTTAGCATTTGAGAAAATCATGAATCAAAATAAGTAAAGAATATCTTCGAAGAAAAATATAAATATCATGAGAATATAGTAATTTATGATATAAAAATCTAAAAGGGTTGTATATAAACATTATAGGATAATAATGGTACTCAATATCAAGATATACCTCAATGAATGGAGTTTTAGACGTAGTCCCTTACAAGGATTGTATAATTATATTAAGGATAAATCAATGACATAATTTTTCAAGGAAAATATAAATTTACCAATTATAATTGTATATTAAGTGAAAAACAATCATATGTCACTCACACATATTCATATCACAACATAATCATGAAGTATAATTTTAACCCAAGGAATTGAAATTATGGTAAGAAGTTCCCTTACAAAATTTATCAGCCCAATGGAGTCAATTATATATTCAAAACATGTGTTAATGTGCGAAAAAATGGTTTCTCATCACATGGAAATAAAATTTATGTCAATATGGATATATAATAACATATCAAGAAAATAAAAAATAGAAATTAAAAGACATAACATAATATAATTATCTGATTAAAAGAGGGTGAGAAAAAGGTTCCATTCCAAAATCATTTTGAAAATAAAATAGATTTATTATGTTTATTCACTATAAACACACATAAATTCCATTATAAATAAAATTTATTATAGGAAAATTTATTTCCCATATTATCATATCACGACATAATCAATACGTAGAATTTTAACCCAATAAATGGATATTGCATTAAGGAGTTCCCTTACCTCGTGTCCGACATGACTCGTTCTTTATTTAATCAATTAAATAATAAACAAAATTTCATTTATACTTGCTTTATAACCTTTTTAATGATTATTATTCCTTTTATATGACTTATTACCATGTTAAATACATTACATAATCATTTTACTTAACGACAGTCACTTTTTCAGTATTTGGTACTAAAGTCTAAAATGAACTTCTTATAATTACACATTGTCCATGTTGTCAAAAGTCCATTATCTCCCTACTGATATTCATGATTTAGATATCATATATATATTTTATATCTAGTATATATATATATATTTATTTATAATACTACATAACATTTGGTGATACGAAATGAAATGCACCGTTAATGGAGACGGTAAGTTGTACGTACGCATGAACGCAACATTCATTTTAATTTCATATTTAAAGGAATGGAAAATTAATGATACATAGATATATAATAATTAAAGTAAAATATCATATATAATATCATTTAAACCATCCTTTATATGTTCCACGTTTGTCATTAATGAGTCATATCACTTTGAGAGGGTGGTAGTCCACACTTCCTCAAATGAAATTATCATATTTACCCTTTATGAATCCACAATTTATGGTATAAATGAAAAAAAGAATAGAGAAAATATTAATATAATATATATCACATATAAATACTGTTACATCATAATGTCCACCATGAGAGGCGGTAGGAGATAATTGAACAATAATCTTTTCGTGAGGCAGTAGTTCTTCGTCCACAGAAACAGTATGTTTGTATCTATTAGCTGGAGGAGTGTGGAGTTATAGTTCAAATAATAATCAAAAAAACTTCATATTATATTGGGTATACTGGTGTTTTTGTAAAATAGTGGAATAAATAGTGTTTATGGAGTCGGAGAAGAAAAATAGAAAAAAGAACTTGAGGGAAGACGTTACCTTTAAATCGGGTAACTCACCTTTGGACTGAACCAAAATGCTTTATTGAATTGCCTTAATCCCCATGTAAGTAATCTATGTAGTATATAGAGATGTTGGTAGCTTATTTCTTTATATTTTGGAAAATACAAAGGGCATGATATGTGTGAGTAATAAGTTAGAGGTGGTGGCCTTTTATAAGAGGGAGGAGGGGCTCTATAGGAA
The DNA here is from genome assembly GCA_963277665.1 of Viscum album. NCBI lineage: Eukaryota > Viridiplantae > Streptophyta > Magnoliopsida > Santalales > Viscaceae > Viscum > Viscum album. The sequence continues at coordinate 71,788,915 of OY728166.1, read as the reverse complement.
TATTTGAATGTGTTATTTTACTATAAAATGATTTTCAGATTCAAAAGATCCAAAATGAATTAAATTTGAATATAAGATGAATATATGTCAAAATAAAATCACCCATTAATAATTGGATATGTTTTGGATATCTTTTAATCCATAGATTTTTTATTTAATCCTTTGTTAACTTATTTAACTATTACCATGTCTTCTTATATATTCATACTATATGGTTAGTATGTTTACTATAAAATTCCAAGAGACCTAAAATGAGTCATTAAGGACATTTTAGTAATCATATATGTCATTTGTCCGAATATTATGTTTTTATTAATAATTTATCATTTAATAAAATATTATTTTATTTAAACACTCATATTTGTCAATTTTATACTATTCATATCATGAATGTTTTTAAAATCCATAACAACTTGATAAATTTAAAAAAAATTATATGTAATATAAAAATTCATAATAATCCATAAATGTCTTGGATGAAATAAAAGTTTAATAAATAAATTTATTTTAATATTTATAATATAATTTATTTAAAACATTCATCATTGAGGTAATCATTACATCATCATTGTGACAAAAATAAATTAGTTTATATATTGTATAAAAATTATAAATAAAATACCATGATGTCGGAAATTTAATAATATTTAGAATTAATATTTATATTTTAATATATAACTTATATAAACCCATTAAAATTGTTTTACTAAAAGATCATTGTTTGTGTTATATTTTTCTTAACATTTAATTAATTTTTATAATGTGTCCTTTTCACTTACAAGTTGCTCAATAGGTTCCCAAAATAGACACAAGGATAGCCATGGTCAGAAATGAATCATCCAATATGGTTTAGACACATGTTAGGGTAAATTTAATATTAGTATAATATTATTTTTACCCTTATTTTTATGATTTACCCATTAATCATGGTAAATATAATATTTACTCACTTTACTATTCTTAAAGTTAAAAAAAGTTACCTATTTACACAATTTAGATATAATAATTCCAAATATCTATCCCATTTCTCCATTCCCATGAAACAGAAGTTTTAAAAATTAATTTAAAAATAATTCCCTTGACAAAAGCAAAATGTATGTTTGTATGAAATAAAAACATTCAAAATATTGACATTTTTTATCTCCAATTTCAAAGTGATATTACATAAAATGACCAAAATTGGATTAAATGAAAAATATATAATCCAATTACACATTAAAAAATATTAAAAATATAATATAACCATATAAATAAATTAGATTAATAAAATGTTTTGAATGAAAATTCAATATTTTTCATTATTCATCAAAAAATAAATTTTATCAGAAAAATACAATCATTTTACCCAAAGTAAAATTTTATGCCCTACTTATAATGAAGAAGTTTATTTTTTAAAAAGGAACATATAAAATTAACCAAAAGTAGATTTAAAATTTTTTCACCATCAAAAGTTGAAAAATCGGGCCTTTAAAGATCATTAAAGTATTTCATTCTTAAAAATGGATTCATTCTTATTTTAAGCCTCTAAAATATACAGGATAAAAGTAAAATCATTTAGAATACATGTGCAATCATATCATAGTTATTTTTATTTATTCCTTCTAATACAATGGCTAGGTGTTAACTATCATTTTAAAAAATAAAATTATTATATTAAATTTGGATAACTCAATGATGTATGCAACGTAAGATTTCAAGGAAACCTGTTGTTGCATGTTGAGTATGCTATTTGACATAGAATACCCTTTAAAATAAAATAAATAATTAATTCCAAAATATTCACAAATATGACTATTCCATATCCTTTATCTACATGGGATTTAACATCCTTCCCCACTTTTGGGAATTGCATCCTCCCAGTTTTAAAATTGGGCTCAAAATCTTCATTAAAAGACTCGCATCAGAAAAAAATCAATAAAACAATCACACTAAAAGTATACAAGATAATTACAATGTTCCCTAGAAATAACCCGTATTAGGATTATTTTTAGAAAAACACAGATATATAGGAGAAACTAAGGCTAATGTTCTGATGGAGAGTGAAATAAAACATGATTAGGAGAAATTTGACCACCAAAAAATCACAATCTAGTAATGGGTTAAATAGTTAGGGATTCCTCAGTCGAAAAAGTAAACGGACTACATTTTTTTTCAATTACTTTTCAGAATTATGAGGAATTGATTTATGATATTGACTAAGTACATAAGGAAATATAATCACTTTCCATGTAATGTTTTATAATTTAATATTTTTCTACCATAAAATCATCTTTTCTCCAAATGATGAGTATTCAAGATGAATTAGTCACAACTGATGTGCTAGAATCATCTTATAAAGAATCACATAAACCAAAAAATAATAATTATATATTTCCATTGTCTTTATACATTAAAAAAACCAAAAAGGTTAGTAAAAGATCAGATAATCTCCAAAAGGATAATCCTTTATAAATACAAATAATACTATTATTATCCAAAATTAAACAAAAAATAACCATGTTCAACAAAGGAAATTCAATAAACAATTCTCCTCAAAATTATTCAAAATAATCCATACTATTATTGAAACCCAAAACTGAGATGGATTTAATCATGGAGTCTTCCATAGTAATTCATAAAATTTATCCCCAAAAAACAAAGACTAATCAAAACGTTTCACACTGAAAATTGATTAATCTAACCACATATTCTCTATAATAGGTTAATAATTTCCCTTAACAACCAAAATTGGAACATGTCCACAATTAGAACATATATTATTCCGACAAAAAAATTTCAACCATTACTCCACAAATGAGATCTCATAGTGTTATATTTTACATTAGCATATAGTGTTCCTTAAAGAGGGAAACTATTCATAAAAAACCTTTATAACATAATCAGCAAATCATTTTCATATAATAAGGATGTCCATTGGAAAAAAAATCATAATTTCCAAAAATCATCTTATTCTTGATCAATAAAATTACTTAACTAAAAATAATAAGTCATACTAACTAGCAGAATCACAAAGGACAGTCGTAGCCGATTCTCCTAAGTCTCTCTTTGGTTGTCGGTTTGATTCATATAGCCTTTCCATATGTGGTGGATTGTTACCCTTTTTGCATGTTATCCCTTTTTATAAAACTCAAAAATAACCCTAAAATTATTTAACCTCAATGGTTGTATTATACCTCTCATTTTCATCCCATATCATAATTACCTCACTATCTTATGTCATGAAGTCTTATATATATTGAAATATTATTACCTCCATAAATAGAATGGTTTTCAATGAAAGAACCTTATACCTTTTTCATGGTGTCCACCTGGTTTCATCATTATATTTTTCACCTAGATAGATGGTCCATAGATTTCCACAATTAATTAGAGATCCTTCAAAATCATATGCTTCCATTATACAAATACACCTCGAATAACATGGGTCATATTAATATTCATAGAATAATAATTCTGAAAATTTATCATGTATGACATATAATTTCAAAACAACTAATAAAACATGATTTTGTTATGAATCATTTGGACCGAGATTGAGTTGAAACATTCAATCAAAGGGCAATTTAAAATACCATAAGAATATTATGAAAGAATTTAATTTAAAATAAAATATAATTTTTTTTCACAAGGGTCTCCTTCTTCAAAACCATTTTCAAAATCATAATATGTTTCGAAATTCTGTGATAAGTTAAAATATTTAAAAATTCCATGATAATATTAACCTTTCTTGAAAATATGAGAATATATGAAAAAATAATACTAGATTTAATACAACCCAAGATCCACAAAGATATCGAGATATAGAAGAGGTGTTTGATATCATAAACAATTGCTTTCAAGTGAGTTGTGTGTTAGAAAATGTTTCAGAATCAATTGGACATGACTTTTCCATAATTATTGTAAGAAATTAACTAGGAAGAGAAAAAAATTTCGTTATAGATCATCCTCATTACATTTATAACATACTTACCATTATTTGAAAAACATACAAAATAAGGATTTCACTTAAGGAGTATACATAGAGACTTATCATGTGTCTAACAAAAACTCCAAATCCCTACAGTTGTCTAAATCGACCATTGATACCAACTATAAAGACCCATCCTTAAAACATCACATATTCTTTTACTAAGTTAATAATTAACATTGAAGATCCTTTCATGTTTTAGAGAATTTAGCCATAAATATTACATTACATATCAAATATTTAAAAGTATACACTTCTACTCAGAATCCATTTTTTATAAAATAAAAAATATTAAAAGAAAAGAAGAATTATTTTCATGATATAAATATTCTTGAATTATTCCTTTCCCTTACCCTTCCTTATACCTTCTAAAAAGCATTTCAAAACATGGAATGAGCATAAAAAGATCAGTAAGGGTTGTAAAATAAATTATGAAAACATTAGTTCATCAATACATAAAAAACATAATCTCTTTAACATACCTCGGGAAATCATAAGATTAATGAATATCATATTGAAATCATAAATCATAAAGGTAACTTGTCACATACATATCATAATTACATTTTATCATTCCCAGTTACATAGGGAGTTGCATTGGAATACCCATCACAATATATTCCTTAAATATCTTATGAGAAACATTATCGTTTACCACTTTCACGTGACCCAATGCATTGGAGAGATCTCTCGGGATCACCCACCCTAGATTTATCATGAAACCAACTATATATGTAAACAATTACCAAGATCCATAAAATATTAATAAAACCTAAAACAATCATAATGAAAAGATATAATTTCCATGCTACATTTATAAGAAATCTGTTCAAGATATTGAAATAATTCATTCATTTAAAACATTCAAAAAGAAGAGTGTTTAATGAAGGTGTCCCATAACTCAATAAAACATTTGAAAGGAATATTAACATTAAAAAAATAGTTTCTTTATAATTAAATCCTTAAAATATTTTATAAAACATGGTCATGATAGAGACGGTTTTCCAAGATTAAATCATTAAAACATTTAAAATGATGTCTTAGTTAATGAATATTATTCCACTTGAGAAACTTGTGAATAAAAATAATTAATGAATAACATCAATGAAAACTATAAATATACTTATAATATCAATATTAATGATATAAAATGTCAAAATGGTTGTATATACATTTTATAGGTTAATAAAGGTTCACAATATCAAGATGTACCTCAATGAAACGATATTCATACGTGGCCCCTTCTAATGTTTAAATAATTAGATTAAGAATAAATAAATGACATAATTATGTGTGAGAAATATATGTACACCCAATATAAGTGGATTTTATGTTCAAAAAAATCAGTGGCCATTCACACATATTCATGTCACGATATAATCAATAAGTAGATGTTTAACCCAAAGAAATGAAATTTGGTTAAGAAGTTCCTATGTGAAAATTCAATAGCCTAACGACGACACATAAATATTCATAAAATGTGATGATGAGGGAAAAAGGGAATCTCATCCCTTGTTTGTAAAATATACAACTATAATGATATTGAATAAAATATCCCAAAATATGAAAATTGAAATTAAAATAAATAACATAATATAAGTCTTTGACTAAAGAGGCAGGTGAAAGGCTCCCTTACAAAGATCATTTTGTAAATAAACTAGATCAATTATGTATATTCACAATAAGTAAAAATAAATCAACTATAAATAAAATACATATATATGAAATCTTATTTCTCACATAATCATATCGTGACATAATTAATAAGTAAAATTTTAACCAAAAGATTGGAAATTGGGTAAGGAGTTCCCTTACCACGTGTCTGACTTGACTCATTCATTCTTTAATCTCGTGAATTATAAACTAAAGATCATTTATTATTTCTTAAGATCCTTTTTCAAGTTTATTATTCATTTTATATCGCATATTACAATGTTTTAGACTTTAAATAATTATTTAAGTTCATAACGGTCGTTTTGTAGATATTTGGTACTTCAGTCTAAAATGAACACCTAATAATTACATTTTTTCCATGTGGTAAAAATTAAACTGTCACTAGAATGATATGAAGGATTTATATATCTTATATATCTTATATATCTAGTATATATATACATATTTATAATATTACATAACATTTGGAGATAGGAAATGAAATGAACCGTTCATGGGGACAGTAAGTTGTACATACACATGAACGCTAATTTCATTTCTATTTCATATTTTTAGGAATGAAAACATAAGGATATAAAGATATTTTATAATAATAGTATAATATCTTATATTATTTCATTAACACAATTTTTATAAATTACATGTATGGCATGAACGAGTCATGTCACTTTAAGGGGGAGGTAATCTGCACTTCTTCAAATAAAATTATCATATTTACCGAATATGGAAAACATAATGGTATGATATAAATGAAAAATACAGAAGCAAAGAGACAGTATAAAAATAATACATATCACATGTAAATATAGTTCCATCATAATTGACACTATGAGAGGTGATAAAAGATAATTGAACAATCATCGTTTTGTGAGGTAGTAGTTTGCTGTCCACAGAAACAATTGGTTCATAGCCATTAGATAGAGGTGTGTGGAAGTGTAGTTCAAATATTTCTAAAAACAACATCTTAGTATATTTAATATACAGGATTTTTTATAAAATAATGTATTAAATTGAGTTTATGGGGTTGGAGAAGGAAAATAAAATAATGGAACTTGAGAGAAGATGTTACCTAAATATCTGGTAACTCCAGTAAAGTTTGAACTTAAAGGATTTATTGAATTTCATTCTTCCCAAAGAAAGGATCCTAGTTTGATTATAGAGAGGTTGGTAGATTATTTTAGTATAATTTGGATGATCCAATAGGCTTGAGAAGTGTGAGTATTTTTTTAGATGTGGTGGCCTTTAATAAGAGGTAGGGGGACCTTTAGGAATGTTTGAATGTATTATTTTACAATGAAATTATTTTCATTTTCAAAAGTCCAAATCACATTAAAATAGAATATAATAGAAATATATGTCAAAATAAAATCATTAAAAAATAATTTTTTAGATTTTGGATATTTTCTAATCCATATCATTTTTATTTAACCCATTGTTAACATATTTAACTTTTACAATGTCTTCTAGTATATTCCTACTATATGGTTAATACATTAACTATTAAATTCCAAGAGATAAAAATATGGATCATTAATGATATTTTTAATATCATATATGTCATTTGGCTAAATCATATATTATTATGTCTATTTGATCGTTAAATATAACATTGATTGATTTAAAAACTCATATATGTCATTTTTATACTATTCATATCATTACATTTTTAAAAATCCATAAAAACATAATCATTTACAAATAGAATATAAATATTTAAAATATAAAAAGTAACAATCATCTGTAAAATTTATGTATATAATAAAAAGTTTTAAAATGAATTTTTTTAAATTTATAATATAATTTTTTAATACATTTATCAATGAGGTAATCATCACATCCTCATTGTGTCATAAATAAATTATTCTATATATTGTCCAAAAATTATAAATACAATACAATGATGTAGTAAATATTATTATCTTTCTAGTTACTATATATTGTTTAATATATAACTTATATTACCCCATATAAATTTTTTTTTACTAAAAGATATATGATTATTTTACATTTTTCTTAACATTTAAATAATTTTTTAAAGTGTCATTTTCATATACAGGTGGATCCATGGGGTCCCAAAATAAACCCCTGGATACCCATGGTCAGACATGTATCACCCAATATGGTAGAAACAAGTGTTCGGGTAATTTTAATATTATTATAATATTATTTTACCATTATTTACTAGATTTACCGCTAAACCACAGTTAATAAAATAATTATTAATGTTATAATTATTAATTTATGAAAATAATAGATAAATATTTACATAATTATTACCTCCTTATTGAAAATATTAAATCTATTTTTCCAAAAATTAAAACATGGATGTTTAAAAAATTAATTTTAAAATTAATTCTTGTTGTCAATATCAAAAAATGAGTTTTTATGAAATAATAACTATCTAAAGATTGACATTTGAATACGTCCAATTTCAATGTGATATTATTTCCAATGATAAAAATTGGATTAAATGATAAAATTATAATCTAATTTCACATTAAAACCATTTAAAATGATAATCTAACCATATAAATAAAGTATATTAAAATTCAGTTTTAAATTAAAATGCAATATTTTTAATCATTCATAAAAAATTAATTTTATCAGAAAATACCAAAATTTTACCCAAAGTTAATCTTTATTTCCCTCTTATAAATTAGAAGTTTATTTTGTCAAATGGATCATATATATGTAAAAAAAATAGATTTAAAAATGGTTTAATATCAAAAGGCGTTAAATCGACCATTGAATGAATATTGATGTATTTTTTGTTAAAAATGGATTCATTCTTATTTTAAACATCAAAAATTTATTAGATAAAAGTAAAAACATTTAACAAACTTGTGTAATAATTTTTTAGTTAGTTATTTTAATTCCTACCAAAATAATGGCTAGGCATTAACTTCCGTTTAAAATAATAATAATATTATACTATTTTCGGTATAACTCAATGTTATGAGCAACATACTATTTCAAAGAAACTCGTTGTTGTATGTTTAGTATGATATCGGGAATATCAACTCATTCAAAATAAAATTAATATTTATCTTACAAATATTTAAAAATATGTAAATTCCATACTCTTTATTTACCTCGATGTTAACTCATTCTTCACTTTTGAAAATCGCATCCTCACAATTTTAAAATTTGGCTCAGAAACATCAATAAACGTCCCACATCATAAAAAGAGTCAATAAAATTATCACACTAAATGAATTAAATATAATTACCAAGGTCAACCGAGATAACCCATAATATGATTCCATGTAGGAAAACATGGATATAAAAGAGAAACTAAGTATCATGTTCTGATTGAGAGTGATAGAAAACAAGAATAGGAGGATGTTAACTGTAGAGACCCGAAGCCTGACGTACATGGACATTACATTACTTTTGTGTAATACTTAGTACATAACAAAAAAACACACACACAAGGATCATAATAGTTTAGTGTCTTTGGAAACTCGGAGTATAATCTTCTAATCGTGGTGAAAGATCTTCAAAATCACCCATAAAGATCTTCCTTTTTTTTACCTAAAACCTTTCTTTATATCCTGGGGAAAAGAAAACATAAAATGGTGAGCTCAAATGCTCAGTAAGGGTAAACAAAATAAATATCAATCACATCGTATTCATAAGAACATAACATTTTGGAAATCTTAACCTGCAAAAGAGCGCATAATTTCATAACATGGGATAAATCATGGCAGTGAAATGTAATCACAATAATCATAACTTAAAACATGAAACTTTGTGACATACACACATAATCATAGAGAATCATTTCTTGTTAGTCAAGACTCATTGCCAAGACTATCTTAGTGGACAAAGTCCCTTTCTGAATCGAGTAACCCTCATTTCAGTCCTGTTTCACTGAACCGGTATAACCTACCATTCCAGCCATGTCTATCTAATGAGATATAAAATCTTTACCCAATGCATTGGAGGGAGATATAGGTCCCACCCATCTCATAATGATACCATTCTTATGTGTGCCACAAAATCATAAACCATACATCATAGCATAACCCATGTAACAAAAATGGGAATCTTAAACATCGTGACATCATAAAACAATTCATATAAGATAAAGGAATTCATAAAAATAATTTCATCACAACATAACCAAATCAATGTAATAATAGGGAAAGAAACAGAACCCTATGTTATCTTATATGGGAATTAATTTTTATAAAACACTAGAAATGAATTCTTGAGGAAAATATCCTTTCTTCTTCAAATAAAATTTCTTTTCACAAAACGTCATGAAATTTTAAAAGAAAGAGATTTTATTGAAAATATTCATGAAATCTTTTGGAGGAAGCTTCATGAAAATAAGGCTCTATAAAACCGTAAAAATCCATTCGTGCCGTATAAGTTAAAAAAAACATTCTTCGTACTTTTGTCGGAAAATTCAAAAAGTACCTCGTACGAAAAATGACAAAAGATTCCTTTCATATCTTTTACAAAAAAAACTTACCGAAGGGTAAAATTGGATATAAACTATTGTAGAAGGAAGGAAATAATATTACATATTGAGGGAACATGGATGTGGATGATAAAATACACCACAGTAATTACCAAAGTAAAAACAATCTCGGATAAAAGTGAGATTGTGATATTTCCCTTACCTTAGGTCCGATTTGCTTCGTATGTGTCCGAACCTCCTGTATAATGATTTAAATAATGTCATTGACTTATTACAGAATCATATTGATTGTTATGATATCATATATGGTTCACTTATGGCTTTATATTACCCGTTCTTTTGTAAATTCCATTTTAAAGAAGCGTTTTGGGTAAAATCGTTTCATTTATCGTAGGTGTTTTGACTTGTTGTTATTGACATTATTATTACTTATATCATGATTTACTTACTTCCAGAATATTAAATGTGATTTATATATCATATATATTCAGTATATATATATATATAATAGATAGATAAATAAAATGAAAAACACCGTTCATGGAGACGGTAGTCCGTACGTACGCATGAACCCTGTTTTCCTTTCCTTATTGTCTTGAAATGGAAGTAAGTAGATGACATACATATATATATATATACATAAATCCAGCAGCTATATAATTTCATATATTTCATTATTATTTCTTATATATACTTTATAATCATTCTTAAATGGTTAACATGGAGAATGAATCTCATCGCGTCGTGGAGACGGTAGTCCGTACGTACGCACGAGCGATGATATCATTTCCATAAATATTGAATTGAATTGGAGTGGATTATAAAATATATCAGAATAAATATTATGTTGTAATAACTATATATAGTTATTCTTTACACCATTATACCCATCCATGTAAGGTGGTGGTGGAAAATAGATTACACCACGGCGTGGAGACGGTATTCTGTACGTGCGCACGTGCGCTGATTTCTTTTTCCATAGGATGGATAGATGGTGAAATAGGGTTGTTTCATACTTATAATAACATATAATTATATGAGTGATACTGATGTTATTACTTCATAATGAAACAACCTAAGAAGAAGAAGTGGAAGAAGAAATAAAGATGAAAGAATTGGTAACGGTAATTACCTCTTCTTTGAAGCGCCTCTTTGAGACCTCCTCTTAGGGCACTAAAATTGGTCTTTGAGGAAAACCAGAACCTCTAGGATGTTTCTAGGGACGTGGAGAAGAGATTTTGGCAGGATTTGTCCGAGCTTGAGTGCTCAAATTGGTGTGAGGAGGAGGGGGAGGAGGTGTCCTTTTATAAGGGAGGAGAGGGGCACCTTAGGAATACCTCAAAATATTATTTTATATTAATTTCAAAATCGGTTTATAATGGTTCCAAAGGGACTTATTTCGAAGCTAAAGATGGGATGGGTCGAAATACTACCAACAAATAGGATTTAGACAAGTTTAGGGTATTATTTTAAAATTATCAATTAGATTTAACTCTAAGTTAAATAATTAAATTTTTACCGTGTCTTTTTGTTTTCTTTCACTACATGGTTAATACACTTACTATAACATGCCAAACGAACCCCAAATTGTTTATTATTAATATATATATCCTTATCTAAGTCATTTTGCCGAACCTTAGATTTTTAGGAATAAAATAACAATTAATAATATAATATTTGATTTAAAAAACTATTTTGTGTCAATTTTGACACTATTTGATATATGATTTTTGTGTAAGTCATAACAGAATTATATGTTCTAAACAAGTTGATTAAAGCCACACTAATATATCATAGTAACCTATAAAATTAGTGTAATTCATAAAAAGTCTTAAATTACATTTAATTTGGTATTTATAATATCAATTATGTCAATATTTCATTAATAAGATAATTACTGCATCATCATTGTGTCATAAATAAATTAAATTATATGATGTCTAAAAATTAAAAATAAAATACCATCATGTAGGAAATCTTTTTAGCTTTCTAATGAATATTTACAATCGAATTTATCTTATTTACAACACTATATTAAAAATGTTTTAGTAAATATACTTTGATTTTAACTCTTTTAACTCTTCTTTGAATTAAATAATAATAAATGTCCTAATCTAATCCAAGTAGGCCTAAATGATAATATTTTACACTTAAGGTTGTTTTTAGTCGAGATACACTTGTCCAATAGAATTAGGACATGTGTTAGGGTAATATTAATATCATTCTTACCCTTAATTACCCAATTTACTTTTAACCGTGGTAAATAAAAGTAAAAAGTTACTATTCACCAAAAATTATTTTCATCTCATTGAACCACATTTTACTTACTGACATCAACCGTGTCTTTCGGATTTTTGAAATTCCATTCACAGAAGCAGTAAAACTATGTTTCATGAAAAATTCAGTGTTTTTAACTACCACTTAGTAGTTTCACTATTCATCAAAAATTGATGTTTTTCAGAACAATGCCAAAATTTCATCCTAATCTATATTTCATATTCCGAATTCAAAAATGAAGTCTATTTTACCAAATTCATAACATAGAAGTTTCATTAATTAATTTTATAATTAAATCTCGTTGTTAAAACAAATAGTGTGTTTTTAAGAAACAATATCTATCAAAATATTGACACTTGATTATGTTTAGTTTAAATGTGAAATTACATTCAATGACCAACATTGTATTAAGTTGTAAAAATATATTCTAAATATACATTAAAACCACTCAAATTAATAATTTATCACTATTAATTATTTCGATTAAAAAAGTTGTTTTTAATTATAATTTAGTAATTTTTACTATTCATCAGAATATGAAAGTTATCCGAAAAGTACCAAAATTTCACCATAGGCTAAATTCGATACTCCGAATCCAAAAATGAAGTCCATTTTGAGAGCTAAAATTTCTAAAATTTAAAAAGTGGTTATTACTATTCATAATGGCTAGTTTTAATAATATTTTAATAGCATATCGTTGTTTCGTGAAACTCAGTATTGCGTACTACACACGCTATCGAGGAAGGTTGTGATTGCGTGTAATGTAAGGAAAGTCAAGGATGCGTGTTGTGCAAGCTCCTTTTGGTGTAGCGTACAACACAAGACATTAATAAAATTAAAAAGAATATTTTTCATAAAAGCTCGGGCTGTTACATTCTACCCCCCTTAAAATGAATTTCACCCTCGAAATTCGTCGGGGTTATAAATGGTTTACTATTCGAAAGTTTATTTAATAGAAACCCACATCGTAAAAAGGAATATAAAAACCAATCTTTAAAAACAAAAGTATGAAACGTAACGGTTACCCAAATAAACTAATCACTGGGTTTCCACATAGGTGAAAATATGGATATGGAAGAGAAATATGACCATCATGTTATGATGGAGAGTGGTAGAGAACATGGCTATGGAAAAGCCAGTAATCACAAATCCATAGATTTGTGATGATATAAGGTACGATCTGATTCATCAGGTATAAGATCACTAGGACAACATTTTTTGTTTTCAAGATCATTTCCCTAAAGTTGAAAATTTGAATTAGAATAAATACTTACTTTATTTTGGTACAATCTCACTATTGTTCGTGCCTTTAACAATTTCCACTTCATCTCTTAAATAAATGAAGTTGAATTTGTTATTCGTGAAGTGTTAGCAGATCATGTGATAGAATGATGGGTCATTCCATCTGTCTCAAACAAAAGGTTAGAAAAATTTATATACATAAGTCAATCTATAGTGAGATTAATCACATATGGTTCTTAAAATGGACTTATACTTCATATATCATACTGCTTAATATAATAAAACTAGTTTCTACTAAACAGGGACTTCCTGTAGGCCAGTGGTAAGTGATAAAGGCCAGTCGCACGTCGGTTGTGGGTTCAATTCCCACAGCCTTGTCCGACGCGATGGGCTGTCACCCGTCCTGCAGGTTGTCCTTTTTCTAAAACTATATTACTATAACATCCCATCAATAATATCGAAAAAAAACTTCTATCCTTAAACAATACTAACTTATGTCTAACATAATCCATTTCAATCTTTAGGCTTATCCATAATACTGCAGTCCACTCTCATATCATAGTGAAAACGATTACCAGAGATTTAATACCATCGTTGATCCCCATATATCATAAGATATGTTTTGTTGTTCACATTCCAAACATTCAAAGTCCTTAATCATGTATTCTATTGAATACCTTAGTGAAAACATGAATGTAGTTTAAAGTTAACACTTTCCACATACCAAAATCCTCAAAATTCTATATACTCAAACCATGATATCACTTAGTCCTTATATCAATCATGAGCTCATGAATACTATTAAACATTTCATTTTCTCGTTTTCCCTTCATTATGCGCATATCATCTTATTTCCAAAAAATATCTCAATCACTTTGAATACCACATCAATAAATATTTCAATACTCAATGATACAACATTATTTTGGAATCCCATTATAAAAACACTTAATCATTCCACCACATCGTTGTCATATTCAACATCGCCAATAGTGATCGCATGTGACTTCCCTTTGTCCTTTGCCTTAAGTGGTTTCTCATGTTGATCATCACTAACCCTTGTAATAGGGCATTTATTGGCATAATGTCCCATCTCCTTGCACTTGAAACATTGAAGTGTTGGTGGTGCGTTCTCTGCAGTGTTTGCTTTGTTCACATCATTAGAAACCCTTTTTCTATAACTTCGACACTCAGCTACTCGATGACCTTCTTTTCCACACTTAAAACATTTTCTAGTCCCTCTAAGACAATCTCCACCATGCTTCTTTCCACACTTTGAGCATAAGGAAACATTCATTTTCTTTTCACCATTATTCTGAGATTTCTCCTTGAACTCCATCTTTCGTTTCTTTTCAAAACCATGAGATGGATATGTAACACCAACTTCTATTTCTACCTTCATAGCACAACGCACAATTTCTTCATAGCTACTGAAGTCTCGTATAGCTAATGAACTTCGAAGACTTGGTTTTAAGCCACTGAAAAATCGATCAACTTTACTTTCAGGTTGGATGATAATGCCAGATGCATACCTTACAAGTCTTGTAAAATTCTCTTCGTATATACCAACAGATTCATCATCCTTCTGTTTCAGCTCAAGAAACTCCTTTTCCATCTTCGTTCTAATAATACAAGGGAAGTACTTACTGAAAAACAAGTTCTTGATCTCATCCCATTCCATGGAATCAATTTCATCTCTTTGACTCGTATTCTTGATAAGATTCCACCATTGATCAGCTTCACCTTCCAAACGATATACTACTAAGATGACTTTATCATGTTCAGAACATTGAAGAACTGAAAATATCTTTTCAGTGGAACTGATCCATTGTTCAGCAACAAGTGGATCAGAAGACCCACTGAAAGAAGGTGGATGTTGCCTCATGAAGGACTCAATAGAATATTGTTCCCTTCTCTTCTCATTTGGATGTCCAGAATGATTCATAGCTTGTGTAAGTATAGAAATAAGAATTTTCACTCCATCTCCCATAACATTTGTTTGTTCTGGAGGACAATCATTGCATTGTCCATTGCATTGATCAACACGGTTCCTTCGGGTTCCAGCCATCGTCTAAAACCCAAAAAGAATAGTGTGAGAGGAAAAAATCATAATAAAGGGGGAGTAAGTTCAATATCTAACATCTTTGGTCTAATCTAATATTGTTACCATAGTTCTAGAACTATATCCTATACATATACTTATCCTTAGGGACATCCCTAGACATACCTTAGAAATATCTCTAGGGATCTCACTAACGTTTTCGCATCCTAGTTTCCAAAGTTTGACTAAACCTTTCCTCTGATACCAACTGTAGAGACCCGAAGCCTGACGTACATGGACATTACATTATTTTTGCGGAATACTTAGTACATAACAAAAAAAACACACACACAAGGATCGTAATAGTTTAGTGTCTTTGGAAACTCGGAGTATAATCTTCTAATTGTGGTGAAAGATCTTCAAAATCTCCCACAAATATCTTCATTTTTTTTACCTAAAACCTTTCTTTATATCCGGTGGAAAAGAAAACATAAAAGGGTGAGCTCAAATGCTCAGTAAGGGTAAAGAAAATAAATATCAATCACATCGTATTCATAAGAACATAACATTTTGGAAATCTTAACCTGTAAAAGAGAGCATAATTTCATAACATGGGATAAATCATGGCAGTGAAATGTAATCACAATAATCATAACTTAAAACATGAAACTTTGTGGCATACACACATAATCATAGAAAATCATTTCTTGTTAGTCAAGACTCATATCCAAGACTATCTTAGTGGACAAAGTCCCTTTCTGAATCGAGTAACCCTCGTTTCAGTCCTGTTTCACTGAACTGGTATAACCTACCATTCCATCCATGTCTATCTCATGAGATATAAAATCTTTACCCAATTCATTGGAGGGAGATATAGGTCCCACCCATCTCATAATGATACCATTCTTATGTGTGCCACAAAATCATAAACCATACATCATAGCATAACCCATTTAACAAAAATGGGAATCTTAAACATCGTGACATCATAAAACAATTCATATAAGATAAAGGAATTCCTAAAAATAATTTCATCACAACATAACCAAATCAATGTAATAATAGGGATAGAAACAGAACCCTATGTTATCTTATATGGGAATTAATTTTGATAAAACACTTGAAATGAATTCTTGAGGAAAATATCCTTTCTTCTTCAAATAAAATTTCTTTTCACAAAACGTCATGAAATTTAAAAAAAATAGATTTTATTGAAAATAATCATGAAATATTTTGGAGGAAGCTTCATGAAAATAAGGCTTTATAAAACCGTAAAAATCCATTCGTGCCGTATAAGTTAAAAAAATCATTCTTCGTACTTTTGTCGAAAAATTCAAAAAGTACCTCGTACAAAAAATGACAAAAGATTCCTTTCATATCTTTTAGAAAAAAACATTCCGAAGGGTAAAATTGGATATAAAATATTGTAAAAGGAAGGAAATAATATTACATATTGAGGGAACATGGATGTGGATGATAAAATACACCTCAGTAATTACCAAAGTAAAAACAATCTCAGATAAAAGTGAGATTGTGATATTTCCCTTACCTTAGGTCTGATTTGCTTCGTATGTGTCCGAACCTCCTGTATAATGATTTAAATAATGTCATTGACTTATTACAGAATCATATTCATTGTTATGATATCATATATGGTTCACTTATGACTTTATATTACCCGTTCTTTTGTAAATTCCATGTTAAAGAAGCATTTTGGGTAAAATCGTTTCATTTATCGTTGGTGTTTTGACTTGTTGTTATTGACATTATTATTACTTATATCATGATTTACTTACTTACAGAATATAAAATATGATTTATATATCATATATATTCAGTATATATATATATATAATAGATAGATAAATAAAATGAAAAACACCATTCATGGAGACGGTAGTCCGTACGTACGCATGAACGCTGTTTTCCTTTACTTATTGTCTTGAAATGGAAGTAAGTAGATGAAATAAATATATATATATATACATAAATCCAGTAGCTTTATAATGTCATATATTTCATTATTATTTCTTATATATACTTTATAATCATTCTTAAATGGTTAACATGGAGAATGAATCTCATCGCGTCGTGGAGACGGTAGTCCGTACGTACGCATGAGCGATGATATCATTTCCATAAATATTGAATTGAATTGGAGTGGATTATACAATATATCAGAATAAATATGATGTTGTAATAACTATGTATAGTTATTCTTTACACCATTATACCCATCCATGTAAGGTGGTGGTGGAAAATAGATTACACCACGGCGTGGAGACGGTATTCCGTACGTACGCACGCGCGGTGATTTCTTTTTTCATAGGATGGATAGATGGTGAAATAGGGTTGTCTCATACATATAATAACATATCAGTATATGTGTGATACTGATGTTATTACTTCATAATGAAACAACCTACGAAGAAGAAGTGGAAGAAGAAATAAAGATGAAAGAATTGGTAACGGTAATTACCTCTTCTTTGAAGTGCCTCTTTGAGACCTCCTCTTAGGGCACTAAAATTGGTCTTTGAGGAAGACCAGAACCTCTAGGATGTTTATAGGGAAGTGGAGAAGAGATTTTGTCAGGGTTGGGACGAGCTTGACTGCTCAAATTGGTGTGAGGAGGAGGGGGAGGAGGTGTCCTTTTATAAGGGAGGAGAGGGGCATCTTAGGAATACCACAAAATATTATTTTATATTAATGTCCAAATCGGTATATAATGGTTCCAAAGGGACTTATTTCGAAGCTAAAGTGGGGATGGGTCGAAATCCTATCAACCAATAGGATTTAGACAAGTTTAGGGTATTATTTTAACCTTATCAATTAGATTTAACTCTAAGTTAAATAATTTAATTTTTACCGTGTCTTTTTGTTTTCTTTCACTATATGGTTAATACAATTACAATAACATGCCAAACGAACCCCAAATTGTTTATTATTAATATATATATCCTTATCTAAGTCATATGGCCGAACCTTAGATTTTTAGGAATAATATAACAATTAATAATATAATATTTGATTTAAAAAACTATTTTTTGTCAATTTTGACACTATATGATATATTATTTTTGTGTAAGTCATAACAGAATTATATGTTCGAAACAAGTTGATTAAAGCCACACTAATATATCATAGTAACCTATAAAATTAGTGGAATTCATAAAAAGTCTTAAATTACATTTAATTTGGTATTTATAATATCAATTATGTCAATATTTCATTAATAAGATAATTACTGCATCATCATTGTGTCATTAAAAAATTAAATTATTTGATGTCTAAAAATTACAAATAAAATACCATCATGTAGGAAATATTTTTAGATTTCTAATTAATATTTACAATCGAATTTATCTTATGTACAACACTATATTAAAAATGTTTTAGTAAATATACTTTGATTTTAACTCTTTTAACTCTTCTTTGAATTAAATAATAATAAATGTCCTAATCTAATCCAAGTGGGCCTAAATGATAATATTTTACACTTAAGGTTGTTTTTGGTCGTGATACACTTGTCCAATAGAATTAGGACATGTGTTAGGGTAATATTAATATCATTCTTACCCTTAATTACCCTATTTACTTTTAACCGTGGTAAATAAAAGTAAAAAGTTACTATTCACCAAAAATTATTTTCATCTCATTGAACCACATTTTACATATTGACATCAACCGTGTCTTTTGGATTTTTGAAATTCCATTCACAGAAGCGGTAAAATTATGTTTTATGAAAAATTCAGTTTTTTTAACTACCACATAGTAGTTTCACTATTAATCAAAAATTGATGTTTTTCAGAACAATGCCAAAATTTCATCCTAAGCTATATTTCATATTCCGAATTCAAAAATGAAGTCTATCTTTCCAAATTCATAACATAGAAGTTTCATTAATTAATTTTATAATTAAATCCCGTTGTTAAAACAAATAGTGTGTTTTTAAGAAACAATATCTATCAAAATATTGACACTTGATTATGTTTGGTTTAAATGTGAAATTACATTCAATGACCAACATTGTATTAAGTTGTAAAAATATATTCTAAATATACTTTAAAACCACTCAAATTAATAATTTATCACTATTAATTATTTCGATTAAAAAAGTTGTTTTTAATTATAATTTAGTAATTTTCACTATTCATCAGAATATGAAAGTTATCCGAAAAGTACCAAAATTTCACCTTAGGCTAAAATCGATACTCCGAATCCAAAAATGAAGTCCATTTTGAGAGCTAAAATTTCTAAAATTTAAAAAGTGGTTATTACTATTCATAATGGCTAGTTTTAATAATATTTTAATAGCATATCGTTGTTTCGTGAAACTCAGTATTGCGTACTACACACGCTATCGAGGAAGGTTGCGATTGCGTGTAATGCAAGGAAAGTCAAGGATGCGTGTTGTGCAAGCTCCTTTTGGTGTAGCGTACAACACAAGACATTAATAAAATTAAAAAGAATATTTTTCATAAAATCTCGGGCTGTTACATTAACCACCAGAAAATAACAAAAATGTGATGGGTTAAATGGCCTTTGATTCCCCAGTAGTAAAACTAAATGGATTTTTTTTTGTTTTATGTTCATATTCATAATTTTGGGGAATTGTTTTATGATATTGACTAAGGACATAAGGAAGTAAACTCAATTTTCAGTTATATTTTCATCCTTTAATAACTTTCTACCAAAAACTCATCTTTTCTCTAAACGATGAGTATTAAAGTTGTCTTGGTCACACCTCATGTTCTAGAATCAACTTCAAGGGAATCATATAATCCACAAAAGAATAACTATATATTTCCATTGTATTTAGACATTTACCAAAACCAAAATGGTTAGAACAAGATCAGATAATCCCCAAATGGATAATCCTTCATAAAAATAAATACTACTCTTAATCTACAAAATTAAAAAAACAATACCCATGATCAAAAAACTCCATTAAATAAACAATTATCTATAAAACTTTTCAAAATAATCCAAAATAAAATTGAAACCCAAAAAACCGAAGGATTTAATCACATATCCTTCCACAGTAAATCGTATGATTTATCTCTAAATAAAATCGACTAATCTTAAAGTCTCATAATTTAAAGTGATTAAACTAATGACATATTCTCCATGATAGGTTAATTATTTCCATTAATAATCTGAATCACAATATTTCTACAATATAAGCATAGATTCATCAAAAATAAAATTCCAACCATTACTCTGCAAATGATATCCCATAGTATTCTTTTTTCCCTTAGCATATAGTTTTCCCAAAAGAGATAATGTATGTCACGACCCGTCCTCAGGGCCCGTGCCGTGACAACCCCAAGCCCTCCTTCCATAGGCCAGGGGTTGGCGACTGTCACCAAAGGAATATATCCCGATAACTGGGACGGCATTGCCATTAAAAAAGTAAACAAAACACCACCGAGTATAAGAGGAAGTAAAAAACTACGTACAAAAGAAAGTTCTGAAATGTAAATGGGCCAGAATACAAACCCAACTGAAGGTACAGCTACAACTAAACGATAGTACAACGGAAAAAGACAAACAGCTGGAAGAAAGGAAGCAGCTCCTGGGTTGTCCTTCCCAGATCATACCTGAAGGGTATGTACAGATAGCGCAGCACCTGGATCGTCCGCCACGGATCCTACCTGAAGGGTAGGTAGAGATAGCGTAGCTCCTCAATGATCTCACTCGTCAACCCCCTTCGAGTGTCATCTCGTCGTGAAGTCCACATCCGGATACTGACTCGTCCTCGAACACTCGGCCTCCGTCAGCTTTGCCCGTCGTCTGCAACCAACACAACGAGGTGCAGGCATAGCCCATGCAGGGGTGAGTATAAAGATACTCAGTAGGGACCCCGAGACCCTCAAGGTCTCACTAAAACCAACATGGTAACCACAAAGAAGATCTCAACAGATAACCTCTACTTAGGTATATGCCCATACATACACCTAAGTTATCAAGTAACCCATCTCAATCATGAAGAAACTCAAAGATTATGAAATCAACGGATAACCACTACCCAGGTATATGCCCATACATATTCCTAAGTTATCAAGTGACCCATCTCAATCATGAGGTAAACAAAAAGGTCATAGACTCGGCTCAAACCAGGATTTTCATTATCAAAACTATAACTGCTGAAGAGCTCCGTCTCTGGAGTATACAGTTGTCATGTCACGACTCCGAGGTACTGCTCACTAACCTAAAACTGCTGAGGTACTCCTCCTGTCGACTACCGCGGGTCTGCGGCCAACTACCGGGCGCTCCGTCCGCTGTGGGTCTGTCGCAAAATACCGGGCGCTCCCCCTAATAACCTACACAGGTACTCCTCCTGTCGAGTACCGTGGGTCTGCAGCCAACTACCGGGCGCTCCATCCACCGTGGTTCAGTCTCCAAATACCGGGCGCTCCGTCCACTGGGCTAGTCGACTCACTCCAAGTCGAGTCGGTCAAGCAGTCGTCAGGTCTCAGCTGGCTACACGGTCTCCATACTCCGCACGCTCGTCTACGGGAGGGTCCGCCCTACGAGCTATAGGTCGATACTCCAAGTATCTCAAAGTCCCATGATGAAGTATCTCAAATAACTACCTCGTCATAGGGGTCTCAATGCAACAGACGGTGCGTCAATCGGACGCTCGGTCTGTGAGTTATTATCCTTTTCATCCTCAGGGCCCGGTTGGTTTCGTGAGCGAACCAACCCGCCCTTTTTTCAACTGTACCCCGAACTCTCATAGGGTATACTCATAGGGACCGTTTCTCAACGTGATCCCCAACGCCGCTGACGGTTCGTCAAACGGACGTCTGGTCTGAAAGATAACTGCTTTTCCATTCCCAGGGCCCGGTTGGATTTCGGGTACAATCCAACCCGTCCACTATCCAACAACAACCAAAACACGGGAGAAGTATGCCAAAAGTTCCGTCTCATCCAAACGAATTCAACGAGACAGACGTCGCGTCAATTGGACGCCCATTCTGTGAGTTATTGGCTTTTTCGTTCCACGAGCCCAGTTGGTTTCGTCAGCGAACCAACACAACCGCACTCCGACGACATCCAAACCTCGAGCGGAGTAACCCAAAAGATCCGTCTCACTTAGAGGAATCCATCAAAGTAGACGGTATGTCAATCAAATGTCCGTAGCTCAAGATATAAGAGTTTCCGCTCCGAGGGCCCGGTTGGTTTCGTATCCGAACCAACCCGGCCGAACCCAAAGTGTTCTGAAACTTTGAGTGCGATATACCGAAACGACCGTCTCGATCCAAGGACCGCATCGCCGCTGACGGTGCATCAATCTAAGGTGTACAGCTTCTGATATGGGAGAAAGACCAAAGAGGGTCCGAAAATGGGTGGTCTTGGCCCGGACCGACCGGGCCCGACACCCCCTAGGTCGGACCGAACCGGGTCAACACGACCTGGGTCCGACCCATCTTGGCCCGGCCCGGCTGGCGTGGCTGGCCGTGACCGAGCGGAAGCCATGGAGTGGGGTGCGCAGCTCCCCCCCACCCCCTCGCCGCTAATTGAAGCCGGCGGCGAACCGCCGCCGCCACCAGTCGCCGCCACCGCCGCGCCGGCGTGGCGCGCCGCCCCCACCTCCCGCGGACCACCAGACGCGCTCCGGTGGTGCGTTTCTCCTGCCATCTTCGCCAACGGTCCTCTCGGGACCCAACCTTCACTACGAAGGGATTCAAATGCCATAGCGGTCTGCTTCGTCGTCGTCCATTGATCCGCACATCGATTAACAAGCTGCGGAGGGTTGTCGGGCCGTGTTTGTTCGGCCCGCGTCCTCCCCGTTAGGTGTTATCAATTGGAAAATAATAAACACATGATTTTAATCATTGACGGGGGTATAATTTATCCAAAATAAATTATACGAACACCTTGCAATCAAATACCCATGCACGAGAGTTTAAAAAAAAATTTAATGTGCGGCGTGACGACGTCGCGCATTCTTGCCGCTCGATCCCGCGCGGCGTGACGATGTCGCGCATACTTGCCGCTCGATTCCGTGTAGTGCGACGGCACCGCATCAATTTCATTCGATCCGCAACAATAAGAAATACAATAACGGAGGGGGACGGTCGTGTTTGTGCGGTCCGGCTTCCTCCCGTTAACTGATATCATGCGGTCCAAATATAGTGGATAAAAGACGGAAGAGAAAAACGTAAGTAAAATCACGTAAACCCCCTACCTTGGTTTCAAGAGCGAAGTCACGGAAAGAGGATTTGAAGATGACTTCGGGGTGTGTCTGAGGAGGAGGCGACATCTCCTCATGTGTTGCGGTGAAGAGGAAGGAAGGCACGTCGTCGTTCTTCGTGGAAGGATGGTTTTCTTCATTGTAGAAAGAACTCTCCTCCAAATTCTCCAAAGGTTTTCCCCACCCAAAATAATTGCCAACCAAAAAATATAATAAGGCCCTCCCATTATGTAACATTTCCATGCATTTTCAAATTAATTCAAAATGTAAATTGAATTTATTATGACATTAGCGTTGGCAACATAAATGGATGGGAGATGGAGAGGTTCCACAAATTAATTAAGGAGAGATTTAAAAAATTTAATGAAAAAGGGTGTTAATGGAGGGGTTCAAGGGAGTTATGGGGAGATGAAAAGTTTAGGGCACGTGTGGGCCCCACTCCACAAATATCCTCTTAGGGGAGGTTTTGTGGGTGTGGGCCCCACCTCTAACTCCCCTTGGGAGGAAATAACTAACATTGATAAATTACAATTGTGTTCCACAATTTTATTTAACTTCTTCTAATTCCCCCCAAAAAATTAACTCTCTCAACCCGCATAAAACGCAACATCGGAAAAGGCCTTCTTAAGAAAAAACGGGCGTTGCGGTTTCATCGGTGCCCTCAGAATTTGATTATGAGCATCGGTTCAAATGTTAGAAATTCCCACTCGTTCGTTCACTGAACGTACCCGAGATAATCATCGGAAATTGATTCTGGGCACACTGGGCCTCGGAATCAGGTGCCGTCAGAAACTGCGTTCTTGTAAAATTCCAAAGAAAATTAAGAAAAAAATTTCCTTGAAATTTCCTGGTCTTTACATTACTCCCATCTCAAGGATTTATGTCCCTGTAAAGCTTCAACACAAACTAGGGTCACAAAAGTGGTATTGAGCACGCACCTGAGCCTTCTGCTCCCATGTGCTTACCTGGAGATTCCATACTACCAATAAAGGCGGACCCGAGAAATCGACCGTCCTCATAGGATCTGCTCCTATCGATTCTCGATCCCTACTGGAACCTCTGTGGATGTAACCTTATCTCCATCATCCTGCTTCTCATGGTCGATGATATGCGAAGGGTCGAGCGCGTATCTCCTCAGTTGAGATACCTATAAAACGTCGTGCACCTGGTGCAACTGAGGTGGATGGGTCAAGCAGTAAACCACCTCGCCTACCCAGCTGAGGACCTAGAAGGGTCCGTTGAACCTCGGAGATAACTTTCCACCCTGGACACATCTCCGTAAACCTTGTTGAGGTGAGAACCATATAAGGACGTGATCGTCATCCTCGAACTCTAGAGGTCTCCAATTCCTGTTAGAACTGAAATTCAAACCACTGCTGCCACGAGGGTATAGTTGATCGACTCAAGAGTGATCGGTCACACCCTCCTATAAAAGAGTTTATCTTGTGCTGCCTGGGGTTTCCTTTTTTCCGACCAAGGAAAACCCATCTCGACGTTTGCCTAAAACCGTCAATTTGAGTATGAACAGTTATTGCACATTCCATACTCAAACTAACGTCGTAAGGCCTCAACGCTACCACCAAGAGATTCCAACCGAAACTCTCGCCTCGAGGGTCTGACCACACCGTCGGCATAAGTGTGATTATCGAGTCTCCTCCCAGCGTATCTCCAGACGTGAGGGTCAAGTCCACGACATCCGGAAACTCTAGGTCTGGAACAAGATTTGTGAAAGCAAGGAATTATTCATATCGACGTCTCCTACTACTGAATATAGTAGTTGACACAGACTGTCCCTTGAATCATTTTTAGAGCCATTGGGTCACACTCCTTGACCGCAAGCAGCCGCACTCTTCCTCCGCCCTCCAGCTCCCGGAGCCTGGAGGGGATAACTAAGGCGGGTGGTTGTACCATGTTAAGATGTACACCACCTCATGATGCTCTCCTAGATCTGCCTCCACGTCTGCTGATTCACAGCCTCATCTCTCCTTAAAGATTCCTCATCTTTAAACATTTAACACGCTCGAGTCTCTAAGACTGGAGTCGGTTTCCTGTTTCTTACTACATTGTGCAGTCTTCATCTGCTCATGGATGATCTGAAGGAGCTGCTAAAATTTCTCCTTTGCCAAAAAGAGAAACTTGGTCTCATCCCCTGGATGAACCACGTCTATTGCCTAATACAGTGAATACTGACATGAATGACGCATTCACTCCATGGATGACATCCTAAGGCCTCGACGTAACTACTAAGAGATCCAACTATCACTCTCACCTCCAAAGGTCGAGTCACACTGTCGGCATCAGTGTGAGGTCACTGGGTCTCCTCTAGTAGAAATCTCAAAAGTGAGGGTCAAGTCAACAGTTTTAACCGGGACAACTCAGTATCAACCAAACAAAAGGACATGAAAGAAAACAAAGATAAGTGTCTTTTTATTATTACAGCTCATAGTACAAAGTCATGAATACAACAACAACATGGAACTAGAAGTACAAGGGACGTATCCACTTGTTCCGCTCCTGTCAACCAGCTCCCGGAGCTCTACTGCCTGTTGCTAAAGAACCCGCCGCTGCTTCTGCCTGGGTGGCTCCTCCAAAGCCTGCGGATCAACTGTACAAGGAGTCGGATAGTCACGTTTCAGGTGACCCTTTCCGCCGCATGAGTAACACTATCTGTTTCTGGAACGCCTAGCTCTGTCCCCACCCCGGGTGCCCCGCACCACCGATCCTAAAACCCGAGATCACCCAACTGCTGGTCTGGTCCTCCTGGACCTCTGCATCATCTGTCTACTACCAACAAATGACTCGGCTACTGATCGAATAACACGCGGCAAAGGCTGCAGCTCATGAACACGCTCGGGGTGTAGAGCTACTGGCACAAACTCCACACTGAAGAAGGTCTTGAAGTATTCCCATGCGAAGATCATCCTGTCACAAAACTGGAACAAGTGGCTCCACCACCAACCTGTTGCTGCTTGAAGAAGGCTGGCAGAAAAGATCACCATGAAGTCTGCAGGCATCACCACTATCCTGAAGACTCTCACCACAGCCTCCAGCCAAACCTCAGCTGCTTGCGGGTCCCTCTCTCCCCGGTACCTGGGTGGCCTTTGGCACTGGAACTCGTGCAGCGCACTCAAGTGGCATGCATCGCCTACTGCTGGGGCTGGTGGCATTGGTGGCCCAACGTATGGTAGTACCGCTGGTGCCTCAATTGTAAGAGGGCCCTGTACCGAATCCTTGTCGCTCGACAGGCTGTCAGTACGCACATCCCTCTGGGCTCTAGATGGTCGTCCGTGAAATGGCATCCTGAATGAAACATACGTGAAATGGTCAAACGATTTATACCTGGTGAGCTGACCTGGTTTGAGCTGATATTTAAATAAAACTTCTGGAAACACACATGCAATCAGTGTTTTCGTGCACAAAGTCAGAATTCAGTTGTTAGGGTCCGGATGTTTGGATACGTCGGCCGCCCGCACCAACACTGGACTCCCTGAACTGAAGACCACACTCGGTACCCTTTACACTATTGCTTCACAGATAGAAAATATCAGAGTTATAAGTTCTACGGTAGAACCGACTACTTTGATAGCAATTTGTCACGACCCGTCCTCGGGGCCCGTGTCGTGACTACCCCAAGCCCGCCTTCCAGAGGCCAGGGGCTGGCGACTAGCACCAAAGGCGTAAATCCCGATAACTGGGAAGGCCTTGCCTTTAAAAAAGTAAACAAAACACCACAGAGTACAAGAGGAAGTAAAACACTAAGTACAAAAGAAAGTGCTGAAAGGTAAATGGGCCAGAATACAAACCCAACTGAAGGTGCAACTACAACTGAATGATAGTACAACAGAAAAAGACAAACAGCTGGAAGAAAAGAAGCATCTCCTGGGTCGTCCTCCTCGGATCATACCTGAAGGGTAGGTACAGATATCGGAGCTCCTGGATCATCCGCCACAGATCCTACCAGAAGGGTAGGTACAGATAGCGTATCTCCTCAATGTTCTCGCCCGTCAAACCCCTCCGAGTGTTGTCTCGCCGTGAATTCCACCTCCGGATACTAACTCGTCCTCGAACACTCAGCCTCCGTCAGCTCTGCTCGCCGTCTGCAACCAACACAACGAGGTGCAGGCATAGCCCGTGCAGGGTTGAGTATAAAGATACTTAGTAGGGACCCAGAGACCCTCAAGGTCTCACTAAAAGCAACATGGTAACCACAAAGAAGATCTCAAAAGATAACCTCTACATTGGTATATGCCCATATATACACCTAAGTTATCAAGTAACCCATCTCAATCATGAGGAAACACACAGATTATGAAATCAAAGGATAACCACTACCCAGGTATATGCCCATACATATACCTTAGTTATCTAGTGACCCCTCTCAATCATGAGGTAAACAAAAAGGTTGTAGACTCAGCTCAAACCAGGATTTTCATTATCGAAACCGTAACTGCTGAAGAGCTCAGTCTCTGGAGTGTACAGTGGTCATGTCATGACTCTGCGGTACTGCTCACTAACCTAGGACTGCTGAGGTACTCCTCCTGTCGAGTACCGCGGGTCTGCGGCCAACTACCGGGCGCTCCGTCTGTTGTGGGTCTGTCGCCAAATACCGGGTGCTCCCCCTAATAGCTTACAAAGGTACTCCTCCTGTCGAGTACCACAGGTCTATGGAAAACAAATGGGCGCTCAGTCCAACGTGGGTCAGTCGCCAAATAACGGGCGCTCTGTCCACTGGGCTATTCGACTCACTCCAAGTCGAGTCGGTCAAGCAGTCTTCAGGTCTCATCCGGCTACACGGTCTCTGTACTCCGCACGCTCGTCTCCGGGAGGGTCTGCTCCACGAGCTATAGGTAGATACTCCAAGTATCTCAAAGTCCCAAGAAGAAGTATATCAAAGAACCGCCCCGTCATAGGGGTCTCAACGCAACAGATGGCGCGTCAATCGGATGCCCAGTCTGTGAGTTATTAGCCTTTTCATCCCCGGGGCCCGGTTGGTTTTGTGAGCGAACCAACCCGGCCGTATCTCAAATGTACCCCGAACAATCATAGGGTATACTCATAGAGACCTTTTCTCAACGTGATCCCCAACGCCACTGACGGTTCGTCAAACGGACGTCTGGTCTGATATATAACAGCTTTTCTGTTCCAAGGGCCCGGTTGGATTTCGGGTACAATCCAACCCGGCCACTATCCAACAGCAACCAAAACTCGGGAAATGTATTCCAAAAGTTCTGTCTCATCAAGAGGAATTCAACGAGATAGACGACGCATCAATCGGACGCCCGATCTGTGAGTTATTGGCTTTTTCGTTCCACGAGCCCAGTTGGTTTCGTGAGCGAACCAACCCGACCGCACTCCGACGTCATCGAAACCTCGATCGGAGTAAGCCAAAAGATCCATCTCACATATAGGAATCAATAAAAGTCGACGGTACGTCAATTGGACATCCGAGCTCAATATATAAGCGTTTCCGCTCCGAGGGCCCGGTTGGTTTCGTATCCGAACCAACCTGGCCGAACCCAAAGTGTTCCGAAACTTTGAGTGCGATATACCGAAACGACTGTCTCGATCCAAGGATCCCATCACCACTAACGGTGCGTCGATCGGAGGTCTACAGCTCAAGATATGGGCGAAAGACCAAAGAGGGTCCGAAAACGGGGGGTCTGGGCCTGGCCCGACCCCCCTGGGTCGGCTCGAACCGGGGCGACCCGACCCAGGTCCGGCTGGGCTCGGCCCGGCCGGCGACGCCGCGCGGAAGCCGCGGAGCGGGGTGCGCGGCTCCCCCCCCCCCCCCCCTCGCCGCTAATTGAAGGGGGAGGCGAACGGCCACCGCCATCGGTCGCCGGCGCCGCCGCGCTGGGGTGGCGCGCCGCCACCGCCTTCCGCGGACCACCAGACGCGCTCCGGTGTTCCGTTTCTCCTACCATCTTCACCAACGGTCCTCGCGGGACCCGAAATTCACTGCAAAGGGATTAAAACGCCATAGAGGTCTGCTTCATCATCGTCCGTTGATCCGCACATCGATTAACAAGCTGCGGAGGGTTGTCGGGCCGTGTTTGTTCGGCCCGCGTCCTCCGCGTTAGGTTTTATCAATTGTAAAATAATAAACACATGATTTTAATCATTGACGGGGGTATAATTTATCAAAAATAAGTTATACAAACACCTTGTAATCAAATACCCATGCACGAGAGTATAAAAAAATTTGAATGCACGGCGTGACGATGTCATGCATTCTTGCTGCTCGATCCCACCCGGCGTTACAATGTCGTGCATCCTTACCGCTCGATTCCGCGCGGTGCGACAACACCGCATCAATTTAATTCGTTCTTCAACAACAAGAAAAACAATAAGGGAGGGGGACGGCCATTTTAGTGCGGTCCAGCCTCCTCCCGTTAACTGATATCATGCGGTCCAAATATCACGGATAAAAGACAAAAAGAAACACATAAGGAAAATCAAGAAAACCCCTACCTCGGTTTCATGAGCGGAGTCGCGGAAAGAGGATTTGAAGACGACATCAGGGTACATCTGAGGAGTAGGCGGCGTCTCCTCACGTGTTGCGGTGAAGAGGAAGGAAGGCACGTCATCGTTCTTCGGGGAAGGATGGTGTTCTTCGTCGTAAGAAGAACTCTCCTCCAAATTCCCCAAAGGTTTTCCCCACCAAAAATATTTTCCAACCAAAAAATATAATAAGGCCCTCCCATTATGTAACATTTCCATGCATGTTCAAATTAATTCAAAATGTAAATTGAATTAATTATGGAATTAGCGTTGGCAACATAAATGGATGGGAGATGGAGAGGTTCCACAAATTAATTAAGGAGAGAGTTAACAAACTTAATGAAAAGGGGTGTTAATGGGGGAGTTCAAGGAAGTTATGGGGAGATGAAAAGTTTAGGGCACGTGTGGGCCCCACTCCACTAATATCCTCTCAGGGGAGGTTATGTGGGTGTGGGCCCCACCTCTAACTCCCCTTGGGAGGAAATAACTAACATTGATAAAATAAAAATGTGTTCCACAATTTTATTTACCTTATTATAATTCCCCCCCAAAAAATTAACTCTCTCAACCCGCATAAAATGCAACTTCGGAAAAGGTCTCCTTAAGCAAAAACCGGTGCTGCAGTTTCATCGGTCCCTCAGAATTGGATTCCGAGCAGTAGTTCAAAAGTTAGAAATTCCCGCTCGTTTGTTCACTGAACGTACCCGAGCTAAACATCGGAAATTGATTCCAGGCACACCAGGCCTCAGAATCAGGCGCCATCAGAAACTGCGTTCTTGTAAAATTCCAAAGAAAATTAAGAAAAAAAAATCATTGAAATTTCCGAGTCTTTACAATATATTCCAATGTAACATTTATCTCTTAATCACAAAATAATTTTCCAATACTATGGATATTCATTGGAAAAAATCATAGGTTCCAAAAATCAATTTAATCTGGATCCATAAAATCAGTTAACTAAAAAGAATAATTTACACTAACCAATGGCTTCACGTTGGCTAGTAGTACGAAATGTTCCCTTGCCGAACTTCAGTTGTGCTTTTGATTCCTACACCCATACGGGACATGTAGATTTTCCACCCATTTCTCATGTTTTCCAATTTTATAAAACTCAAAAATAAACCTAACATTATTTAAACACAATGTTTGTATTAATCCTCCCATTTTCATCCCACCTCATAATGCCTTAAATATCTTAATTGATGAAGTCTTATATATTTTAATAAATTTTACCTCTATAATATAACACTATTCCCATAGAAATAACATTGTACCTTGATCATGGTGTCCACATGGTTTCATCTTTATATTTTTCATGTAGATAGATGGTCCATTCATTTCAAAAATGATTTAGAGATCCTTCCAAATCATCTGCTTCCTTTATCCGAATACACCTCGTACAACATGGGTCATATGGGTGTTCGTTGAAAAATAGTTTCCGAAAATTACGATGAATGAAATATAATTTAAAAACATCTTATAAAACATGTTTTTTATAAAATAGTCATACAATGATTGAGTTCAAACATTGAATAAATATTCCTTTTAAAATCCCGTAGGTATGTGTTGAAAGACTATAATTTAAAACAAATACTAACAAGTTGTTCAAGTTTAACCTTCTTCAGAAACTTTTTAAAAATCATAATATGCATCAAAATATTGTGATAAGGTAAAATATTTATAATTACCTTGATAATATTTACCATTCTTACAAATATAATAATATTGAGAAAATAAGATTCCGTTAAATAAATCCTTTGATCGACGATGGTATTGTGGAATAGTGGAGGTGTTTGATATCTCAAACAATTCCCTACAAATGAATTTTGTGTTAGAAAATGTTTCAGAATCTTTTGGATATGAATTTTTCAAAAATATTGCAAAACATTTATCAGGAAGAGATTGGAAGATCGTTTGAGATCCTCCTCCTTCCATTTGAAACAAAATATCCAATGACATAGAAATTTATAAAAATTATTTATCTTAAGGATTAGAAATTTAGACTAATCACATGTCTAACAAAAACTCATGATCCCTAAAGTAGTCTAATCCAACCTCTGATTGCAACTGTAAGGACCCAAAAGTAATACAATACATATTATTGAATTAAGTAAATAATTAAAATTGAGGATCTTTTTATGATTATATATTTATAGAATTAGGATATATTTGTTACATTACATCTCAAATATTACAATGTAGACACTTATTCTTACTATCCATTTTTTCATAAAATAAATACACTTCAAAGAAAAAAATAATGTTTTTAATGATATAAAACATTTTGAATTATTCATTTCCCATTCCCTTCCTTATACCCTATGGAAAAAATTTCAAAAACATGGAATGAGCATAAAAATATCAGTAAGGGTAATAAAATAAATAATAATAACATTAGTTCATCAACACATACAAAACAGAATTTCATTAACATACCTTAGAAAATCATAAGTTTTGTGAATAACACATAAAAAAATTAAATCATAATGAAAAATTTTGACATCCATATCATAATTATATCATATATTTCCCAATAACACAGTAAGTTACATTAGAATACCCATAATAGTATATTCCCTAAATCTCTTAGTAGAAATAATAACGATTACCTCCATCACGTTACCCAATGCATTGAAGTGCTATATCAGGCTCACCCACCCTAGGTTTATCATGAAACCACCCATATACATAAAAAATACCCTAAAGCAAGAAAATTTTCATAACACATAAAATAATCATAAAGAGAAGATAAAATTTCAACATTGTATTCACAAGATCTCAGTTCAAGATATTGAAATAATCAATTCATTTGAAACATTAAAAAGAAGTCTTCTGAAACAAAGTGTCCCATACCACTCTTAAAATTTTGAATGGACTTATACACATTATAACCCTAATGTCCATATAAATTAATCTTTAAACTCATTTCAAAAACATGAACATTAATGAGAAGGATCTAGAAGAGTAAATCTTTAAAACAATTAAAATGATGTTTTAGTTAAAGAATCATTTAACACCTAAGAAACTCTAGAATGAGAAAAATTAAAGAATAATATCAAAATAACTATAAATATAATGATAATACTGAAATTCATGATAAAAAATGTCAAAAGGGTTGTATATACTCCTTATAGGAAAATAATGTTGCACAATATCTAAATATGCCTCACTGAAATGAGATTGATACGTAGTCCCTTACAATTATTGTATAATTAGATTAAGGATAAATAAATGACATAATTAAGTGTGAAAAATATCAATAAACCAGATATAATTAAATATTATGTGCAAAACAATCCAAGGTCATTCTCACATATTTATATCGATACATAGTCAAGATGTAGAAGTTTAACCCAAAGAATTGAAATTCGGTTAAGAAGTTATCCTACAAAAATTCGACAACCTAATAGCGTAACATAAAAATTCCGAAAAATTGTTGATGATATAAAATATTTTCTTTCATCACTTGGACATAAATTTTATAGAAATAATGATATATAAGAACACATCCCTACATAATAAAATAGAAATTAAAATTCATAAAATAAAATAAGTCTTTGACTAAAAGAGGAGGGTGAAAGGTTACCATAGAAAGTTCATTTTGTACATAAAATTGTTCTGTTACGAGTATTCACTATCAGTACAAATAAATCAAGTATAAATTCAATATATTATAGAAAAATTTATTTCTCACCTAATCATACCACAACACAATCAATAATTATAATTTTAACCCAATGAATGGAAATTTGGTTAAGGAGTTCCCTTACCTCGTGTCGGACTTTGTCTCTTTCATTCTTTAATCTCCAGAATAATAAAATAAAGTTCATTTATACTTTCTTTATAAAATTTTTCATGTTTATTATTCCTTTATATCAATTATTACCACATTATAGACATTACATAATCATTTATGTTAATAATGGTCGTTTTATCAATTTTTGGTACTTTAGTCTAAAATGAATTTGTTATAATTACATGTTGTCCTTGTGGTCAAAAGTCCATTTTTGTCATAATGATAATAATTTTTTAGATATCATATATATAATATATATAAAATATATATATTTATTTATTTATAATAGTACATAACATTTTGAGAAAAGAAATGAAATGCACTGCTCATGGAGACTGTAAGCGGTATATACACATGATTGCTACTTTCGTTTATATTTCATATTTAAGGGAATGAAAAGAAAATGATACATAGATATATTTCAATTACAGTATAATATAATTTATATTTTTATTAAAACAATCATTTATATTTTCTACGTATGGCATGAATGAGTTATATCACTTTGAGGGGGCGGTAGTTGGCACATCTTCAAATGAAATTATCGTATTTACCCATTACGAAAACTATAAAGTTATTCTATTAAGGAAAAATAAATAATCATAGAGAAAATAAAAATATAATATATATCACATATAAATATATTACCCTCATAATGTCTACCAAGAGACGCGGTAGCAAATAATTGAACAATCATCGTTTCGTGAGGTAGTAGTTTATCGTCGATAGAAACAGTATATTTGTATCAATTAAATGGAGGTGTGTGAATGTGTAGTTAGAATACATATTACAAAAACATAATAGTATATTGGATATACTAGATTTTCTATAAATTAATAGAATTAAAAGATTTTAGGGATTTGGATAATGAAAATAAAAGAAAGGAACTTGAGAGAAGACGTTACCTTTAAATCTGGTAACTCCCTTTTGGTTTGAACCAAACGGCTTTATTAAATTTACTTCTACACAAAGTAAGGTTTCTACATGGAATATAGGGATTTTGGAAGATTATTTGTGAAGTGTATGGACTATAAAAGGGGATTTATAGGTGTGAGTAATTGGTTCTATGTGGTGGTCATTTATAAGAGGGAGGAGGGGCTCTTTAGGAATGTTTGAAAGTATTATTTTATTATAAAATCATTATCAATTTTAAACGGACCAAAAATCAATAAATTAGAAGAAAATATGATTTTAAGTAAAAATAAAAATCATCCAATAAGAATTGGATTAGTTTTGGATAATTTTTAATCCATATAATTTTTATTTAACCCTTTGTTAACTTATTTAACTTTAACAAGGTCTTCTTCTATATTCATATTATATGGTTAATATATTTACCATAAAATTTCCTAGAGACCCAAAATGATTCGGTAATGACATTTTTAACATCATATAATTATTTTGGATAAATGTTATATTTTCAGACTATTTTATAAATTAATAAAATATTAATTTATTTAAAAAAAAATTTATGCCAATTCATACACTATTTGTGTCACTTCTTTTTTAAAAAACCATCACAACATGATCAATTCTAAAAAACATCACTAATAAAATTATAAAAACTCATAATCATCCATAAAATTCATGGATATCATAATAAGTTTCAAAATAAATTTATTTTAATATTTTTAATCTAATTTATTTAAAACATTCAATAATGAGGTAATCATTACATCATTATTGTATCATAAATAAATTTATTTATTTCATTTAATATTATATTAAATAAAATACCATGATGTAGGAAATATTTTTAGCTTTATAATTACTATTTACATTCAAATATATCACTTATATAACCCCATATAATATTTTTATTAAATCATATATGTTTATGTTACGTTTTTCATAACATTAAATAAATTTTTATATTCTCATTTTCACTTACGAGTGGCATCATGGGATTCCGAAATCGACCCAAGGATGACCATGGTCGGAAAAGTATCATCAAGTATGTTTGGAAGATGTGATATTGGTATTTTAATCTTATTATAATATTATTTGTTACCATTATTTTCAAGATTTACACATTGACCACAGTAAGTAAAATATTTACAGAATTTACTATTCATGTGTCAAAAAGTAAATGTTACATATTTAAAAATTTTGGAACTATTGATTTAAAATATGGAATCATTTTTCCAACATTAAAACACAGAATCTGAAGAAATTATTTCAAAATTATTTCTTCTTGTCAAAACCAAAATGCTCGTTTTTACGAAATAATAACTATCGAAATATTGTCATTTGTTTATATCCAATTTCAAATTAAAATAACTTTTAATGAAAAAAATTGAATTAAA
Source organism: Viscum album (assembly GCA_963277665.1). Taxonomy (NCBI): domain Eukaryota; kingdom Viridiplantae; phylum Streptophyta; class Magnoliopsida; order Santalales; family Viscaceae; genus Viscum; species Viscum album. The sequence goes on along the minus strand of OY728166.1, from coordinate 71,752,482 downwards.
TGATAAAAATATAACAATTAAAATTTATAAATAATTAAAAATATAATATAACCATTTAAATAAATTATATTAAAAATCCATTTTTGAATTAAAATGTATTATTTTTCACTATTCTTTAAAAAATAAAATTTATCCGAAAAAATACAAAAAATTAACACACAGTGAATAATTATTTCATTATTCTAAAGAAGAAGTTCATTTTGTAAAATGGAACATATAAAATTGATATAAAATATATTTTAAAAGACTTCGCCATCAAAAAGATGTAAGTCGATCATTTAATGATTATTAAAGTTTTTCATGCAAAAAAGGGTTCATTCTTATTTGAAGCCTCTAAAATTTATTGGATTAAAGAAAAAACATTTATCAAACATACTTAATAATATTTTAGTTTTTACCTTTCATTCATACCAATATAATGTCATTGTTCTAACTACTATTTAAAATAATAATATTTTATTATTTTTTGGCATAACTCAAAGTTGTGTGAAACATAATATTTCAAAGAAACCCATTATTCCATAATGAGTACCCTATCAAACATATAATCCCATTTAAAATAAAATTAATATTTTGATCACAAATATTAATAAATATTAAAAAGCAATATGTTTTATTTACTTAGGATGATACATTCCAATTCCATCAATCATGATTTCTCTCTTAATCAAATATCCAAGATATATATAATAGATGTGGTGAATATTCCTATTGTACCACTCCACATTTTATATGATCAATATTCAATGGAGACCTCATGATTATATAGGGTTATTTGGAAATATATTTAGACAAATTTTCGAATCCACACTACATATAAACCACCAATAGATGTCTTCTCTCTGAGGACAATTGAAACTCTAAATGACAATCTGTGATATTATTCAATAGATTTACAATTATGTTAGGATGAAAAAAATCCCATACAATAGTTTTTATAAAATAATAGTTTCCATTGTAGAATTCAGATAAGAATATATGGGACTCCTTATGGGATAGTATTCTAGAATCCCGATGAAGGGGTGATATTGCAGATAGGAAACATATAGGTCCTAACCTTTTCATTTAGATGACGGAGAAGTATTAAACTATTAAATGGAATATTAATTTGGATGAAAGTTAAAATATATTTTATGTAGATACTCATCGAGGAGATCAAGATTTTGAAGATGATGATAAGGTGTTCCTTTCAATATATCTAAGGATGTGATTTATGATACTTTGGAAGAATAGAATGTCATTCCCTAGATACAGTGATCCCATTGAAATCCATTATCATGCTAAGGTTTTTTCCAATCACATACCGCTCCTTCCATTCCTCTCCCAGTGACACAATGTGTTCCAAGTAAAATATTTGAGAAAGCACAATCCATGTTTTTCATAAGGGCTAAGCTCGAATTTGTGAAAGTGTAACTTGATATATTATATGAATAAACATCTATAGATATTATTTATCAATGAGATAAGGTGATTCAATACATGAACACTATACTGTTAAAGGTTATATATATAAATAATATGTTTTAGGAGGCTATGTGGGAACATAATAATGTTTGGGAGAAAAGTACCCTCACATGTTTTATTCCATTTAATGAACTTTCAAGAATAAAATTATTTAATATATGGGGTTGGGTGGGGTAGAATAAAATAACTCATGTTTTTATCCAAAATTAAATACTATTTTTTATTTTTTTCTCCACATGAAACACCATAAACGAAAAAATATACTTTTATAAGATATTCACAAAATTTGATGGTATAAACAGTAGTAAGAGATTTATGAAATATATATAAATAGAATAATTAATAAAAAAGTAATATTCAATTTAAAAACTAACATAGTTTTTATATATAAGAAATAGATAAAAAATATCATATTCATAAATTTATTTTCTAAAATTAATATGGTTTATGTTTGATATATAAATTGATTTCACTAAATTAAATATAAAAATAAATATTAATGAAAATAATTCCAAACTAAAGTCGTTTTTATGATTTTTAATGAGTTTATTTTCATGGGATGTTTTTAAATATTATGATGTGAATTTGAAAAAATACTGACATCATTTTTTGATTAATCATAGTCCTATTATCTTAATAATTATTTTCAATTTTTTGATGAAATAATTAATTTTCAGGTGAATGGTGAAATAATTGACTATACTAACGAAATCATTTTAATGAAATTATTTTAGTTTATTAATATATTATGTTTTTTTAAAACCTTTTCCAATTATATAAAATAGAATAATTTCTATTAAATCATTTAAAAAAAATTTGATTTTGTAAACCCATTGTCAACATTATGAAAATTCATCCAGTGTTTAAATTCTTCTTGTTAACTATGTTGTATAATTAAGAATAACATGATACAATGATGTTTATGATATATATTATTTAAATAAATACTATTTTAATAATAATTAAAATTATTTTAAATTCATTTAAATTACAAGCACTGATTATTCTACCATATTCATAAATTATTATTCATACAACTAATCATTATAACAAACGGTTCATTTGTGAATTTTGTAAAAAAAATATTCCATGAACATAAAATTTTTAATTTTTAAAATGGGTTTCATATTTATAATATTTTTTCCAATTTAACTAATAGTAATCATTTACGTTTTATTCTTACATGTTAAATTACCTAGTAAAAAACAAGTTTTCATGGTGAAAACAAAAAAGGATAAAGTGAATAGCATTGGAGGTGAATAGCATAAAATGATTAATATAAGTTTATTTATTAATGGATGAGGTTTTGAAAGACCAAATACTCCCCTTAATCTAATATTTATCAGTTTTTTATCAACATTTATTGTGTGTTACTTCTAATTATTTAATTTTTTTAGTATCTAAAAAAAGATACACTTTTTCAATTATAAAAGGGACCCACATTTCTTCATTTGTCATAAATGAAATAAATTCAATTGATACTCTACCCAACACACTTTAATACACAATGATCAACCTTAGGTAGGTTATGTTATTCTTAAATGTCCACCACTCAAATGTTTTATCCCCTTGTAAAAATGATCATACAATATGTGTGCTTTTTGTTTTCAAAACTAACAATAATTTTACAATTCTTTGTACACAATTATTATTTCAAAAATATCATTTTATGATATTTAAATCAAATAATAGTTATAACTATTATCCTTTTATATTTTTATGATGAAGGAAGATTCTATAATTATAAGGAGCTGAACTTAAACATTACATAATCTTGAATTAAATGAGTAATTCAAAATGATGATCTTTTAAGGTTTAGAGTTTTAGAAAATTTGGCCATAACTGTAACATTAAATCATAAAATTTACAACGTAGAAACTTCTAATTAGTTTCCATTTTTTATATAAAGTAAAAACTCTTAAAAAAAGAATCATGTATAGTCACATGTTTTAGACAACATGGCATGTCCTTAATCCCATCCTGACCCTATTCAACTTTAGGTCTTGTGAAAAACATTTCAAAACATGGGATGAGCATAAAAAGCTCAGTAAGGGTTATAAAAATTGAAAACAATAGTTCAAAAATACATAAAAAACATAAGATTTTTAACATACCTCGTGAAATCATAATATTTATGAATAACCCATAGAAATCATAAATCATAAAGGTAACTTATGGAATCCATTTCATACTTACATTATAGCTATAACATCTACTTAGGGAGTTACATTTGGAATACACGTCACATTATATTCCCTAAATCTTTTTGGAGAAAAATTCACATTTCCCCCCATCACGTTACCAATGAATTAGAGAGCTTTATCATGCTCACCCACCCTAGGTTTATCATGGATCCACCCATATATGTAATAAGGCCCAATAACCATATCATATTAATAAAACATGAAACAAACATAAAGGAAAGATAAAATTTCAAAAATTCTATAACATTGAATCGTTTAAGTATATTGAAATAATAAATCCATTATAAATACCAATATATGTAAAAAGATTAAATAGTGTCTACTTTCCTTTTAAAAAAATTACGGCTTGTCATTAAATCTATAGATTAAATAAAACTGGCAGCGGCGGAAAAGGTCATTTTCACTGCATACAATAAAAATAAACATTCTTTTTTGACATTAAGTAAAACGATACATAGAAAGAAATACCCTTTTAATTAAATGAAAAGTCAAAGGATTTTATACAGTTTATAAAATAATGTCAGGTTATAAAACAAAATATGCCTCAATAAATGGAGATAGAGACAAAGTCTCTTACCACATGTCTGACATGACCCGTTATTTATTTAATCTCCTGAATAATAAAATGAAGTTAATATATAAATTATTATGATCATTTTAAAATTTTCTTATTCCTTTTAGATCACTTATTACCATGTTATAATCATTATTCAATCATTTAAGTAAATAATAGACGTTTGGTCGATATTTGGTACATGAGTAAAAAATGGACTTCTTATAAAAACAAGTTGTTCATGGGGTAAAATTTTCGTTATATCTAGAATGATATTCATGATTTATATATCATATATATCATATATATCCATAATACACATGTATTTATAATATTACATATCATTTGGAGGCAAGAATTGAAATGTACTATTCATAGAGTCGGTAAGTCGTACGTACGCAGGAAGGCTACATTCATTTCAATTAAATATTTAATGGAATTACAACATAATGATATATAGGTATATTATAATTAATGTATAATATAATATTCAATATATTTAACTCCATCATTTATACATCTCGCAAATCGAATTGACGAGTCATATCAGTTTTAGGGGGCGGTAGTTCGTACTTCCTCAAATGAAATTATCGCGGTTATCCATAATGGAAACCATAATGGTATGATATAAATGAAAAATAAAGACCCATAATGAAAAAATAATCATAATATATATCATATAAATATATACTTCCATCTTAATGTCCACCATGAGAGGCAGTATAAGATAAATGAACAATCATTGTTTCATGAAGCGTTAGTTGGTCATCCAGAGAAACAATATGTTCTATACCCATTAGATGGAGGTGTGTGAATGTGTAGCTCGAATAAATCTCATAAAAAATCATAGTATATTGAGGATTCTGGGGATATTATAAAATAAAATATTAAAATGGGTTTAGGGATTGGATAAGTAAAATAAAACAGAAGAACATAAGAGATGACATTACCTTTAAAATACCTAGCTCTCTTTGGATTGAACCAAAAGGGTTTTTTGAATTGCCTTATGCCTATGTTGAGGAATCCAGTAAGAGTAGATTGATTTAGGTAGATTAATTGGGTATATTATGGATGAGCCAAGGGGCATGAGAGAGGTGAGGGATGGGTTTGAGGTGAGGACATTTTATAAAGGGGAGGGGCTCTTTTGGAATGTATGAATATATTATTTTATTACTCAATGATTAATGATTTATAAATGTCCAAAATTAAATAAATTAGAAGATAATATGACTCATGTTTGAAATAAAATCATCCAATAATAATTTCAAAGGATTTGGATATGATTTTAATCATTATCATCTAATTTATTTAAATAATTTATTAATCAGGTGAACAAAACATCATTATTTTTCATAAATAATATAATTTATATAATGTCAAAATATTATAATAAAAAATACCATGATGTAGGAAATATTATTATCTCTCCAAATATTACTTATAGTTGAAATTATAACTTATATAACAAGATGTAAAAATTAATTTTCTGAAGGATATTTGTTTGAGTCATTTTTTTATTTTTTTTATTTTAATTAAAATAAAGTGTCATTATCACATCCATGTGGAATCATGGAGTCCCAAAATAGACCCAAGGATGGCCATGGTCAGCCATGTGTCGTCCAATAGTATAAGGTATCTTGTTTGGGTAATTTTATATTATTATTGTAATATTTGTTTACCCTTATTATGATATCTACCCTTAAACCATGGTAAATAAAACATTCACTTTTGTAAATGTGACTAATGTCTAAAAATAAAAGTTACCTATTTAAAAAATTTGGAGCTTCAGATTCCAAATATAAAATCCATTTTTCTGAATTCAAAACACAGAAGTGGCAAAAATTAATTTAAAATTAATTCCCGCAGTTGAAACAAAGAGTGTGTTTTTTAGAAATATTAACTATCAAAGGATTGACACATGATTATATCAAATTTCAAAGTGAAATTATTTCCAATGACCAAAATTGTATTAAATGGTAAAAATATAATCTAATTACTCTATAAAACTAATTAAAAAGATATTATACCTATATAAATTATATATATTAAAAGGAAATTTTAATGAAAATACATTATTTTCCATTATTCATCAAAAATTCAATTTTATCCGAAAAATACCAAAATATTACCCAATGTGAATTTTGATGTCCCTATTCTAAGGAATGATATTCTTTGGTAAAATATAACATATAAAAATAACAAAAACTATATTTAATGAGGGTTCTCCATTAAATGGCTATAAATAAACCTTTTAAAGTAAATTAAATTCATTCACATTTTATCCCTCTAACTTTTATTTGATAAATGTAAAAACATTTAACAAAAATGTATAATCATATTGTAGATAGTATTATTAATTACCTCAAATATAATGTCTATGAATTAACTACCATTTAAAATAATAATATTATATTATTACTGATTAATTTAAGATTTCAATGAAACCCGTTGTTGCGTGTCGGGTAAGTCATCATACATAGAAACCCCTTTAAAGTGAAATTAATATTTAATTCACAAAATATTAATTAAAATGAAAATTTATTATTCTTTACTTACATTGGATGTTACATCCTCCCCCCCCCCTTTTGAAATTGTGTCCTCACATTTTGTATTCACTAATCAAATAAGTGGTTGGATTTATCCCTCATAGAATTTTCAGATTTCCACATTGCCTCTTCAACCATATGGTTTTTTCATGAAACCATTACCTGGTGAATTACCTTATGTCACAATACTTTCTCCCTTCGTTAAAGAATATGGACTATCTATTACTGATAAGAGAGATTCTCTTCCAAATGAACTACATCTGGACATAAAAAATGAGATGGATCTGGCATATAAATTCTCAACATTGAAACATGAAAAACATTGTGTACCGGCAATAAAACTAGAGGTAAAGAAACTATGTAAAAAATGAATCCAATATTCTCGATTATTTCATATGTTATATTGAACCTCATACATATCTTTCCCTTATTACAAAAACACGTCACACTTTTCCATTGAGATATATTGAGATAGACATTGTCACCTACCTCAAAATAATTATCCTACCTCTGATTATCCGCATAACATTTCTGCCTACTCTGAGTTGTTCTCAAGTGATTCTAAATCAACTGAACTTTTTCTCTCATCTCTTCTACCAATATTGGTCCCATCAGCTTCCATTGACCTACTTCATCCCAAAGATCCAGAGTTCAATAATGATTTCTATATAATGCCTCAAATGGAGCCATCTGTATACTAGAATAAAAATTGTTATAATAAAAAAATCAACCAAAAAAATATATTGGTGCCAACATCCCTAGTAATCCAGTGAATAAGCACATTGCATATCCTTCATCATCTAAATTATTCATTTTAACTGACAATCAGATTGAGGTTGAATATCTGTATTAAAATTTAATTCAGTACCCAATGACTTCAGAAGTCCATTCCAAAAGATAGAAGTAAACACGTGATCACAATCAGATACAATAGAGAGGATAACACCATGCAACCAGAATATATTTGAAACATACAGCCTAGAAAGAATATATAGAGACTATTTATATCTAATAGGAAGTAAATGAGTATATTTAGTCAATCAATCAACAATAACCTAGATTTCATTGTTACCTCCAAATTTCTTTGGTCATCCCACAATAATGTCCATTGATATATTTCCCCATTTACACTTTGGAACTTGTAAATACTAAAGCATCACATTTTATAACTACTGATATGAATTAACCTACAGAAAATTCAAAAACTTCATAGTAAAATCAATAATATCTTTTTTCATTCCACCCCACAAGTTATACTCTCGAAGATCTCTGTACATCTTAGTACTGCCAGGATGAACTGAAAACGAGGAACATTGGGCTTTACATAACAACTCATTATTCTACTGTGACTCACAAGGAACCCATAATCTCATCACAAACCTCAATACACAGTCATTATCAATAGTAAATTCAGGCAACATACCCTTTTCAACTAGATCTACCATTTTCTACAACTCAATGTCTTCTTTCAGCGCTTTCATTATTCTATCTAATAGTGATGATTTCAATAACACATGAAACAAAACAGAAGAATTTAGTACACCTACAACTTCAATACCGAAGTTCCAAAAATCAAAAACCAAAGGATCGTGTTCCAAACGTAGCATGTTCAATGAAGCATTACATTTTCGACTCAAAACATCATCCACATTATTTTCCTATAAATGATGATAACACTACTAGAACTTAGCCTTTTATCAGTGCTAAAAACTGACATTAAAAGCACTAGAAAAGCATTGTTATTTACATCATAGATAAATTGGGGGTCCCCTTTTTGTGCGCTCCAAAAATCACTGATAAACGGTGAACTTTATCAGTGCTAAAAAAAGTGCTGATAAAGGACCCCCTTTATCAGCGATTTTTTAGCGCTGATAAAGGGGACACCCCCTATCTATGCCGGTATTAACAACTCTTTTCTAGATTTGATAATGTTGTGGCTTTATCAGTACTACCTTGAGCTATGATAATATGGACCCTTATCAGGGATCTTTTAGCGCTCTTATAGTTGTTCATTATCAGTGCTCAAAAAAGTGCTGACAAAGGCACCTTCCCTTGCACCTGCACAACCAGCACCTGTACACCTACACAAACCAGCAAAACGGCACAAAATAGCACCTGCACACCTTCAAAAAATATCACCCACACACAATATTTGACAAAAAATGCTATATACATTTACTTAACTTCATGAATACAAAAAAAAAGACAATGCTATATACATTTCAAAAAATGTTTTACATGGTCACATTTACAATTATCCAATAACAGTTATAAACAATAATGTTTCATCCTTTGATATTCGTGATCCACTCTCAAAAATTGTTGTCCACGGTATTTTTTGCCAAACAAAGCATCCGAACTCAAGGAAAAAAATTTACATATATAAGAAAACAAATATTATGTTAGTAATACAATAATGAATTAAATTAAATCATTAATATGAAAGAATAAATTTATATAGAAATGTGAAAATAAAATATGAAAATGATAAAATAAAATGATTTCATTTTGATAACAATGAAAGGTAATAATGTAAAATCAACATGTTTTTGATGATTTTCTCATTTAATAAATACGGATTCTTTATCTAATGAAATGATTTACAGGTCGGACTGTGCATCGGATTGAGGTGCGGCTGATTCGTACACGTCACAAACGACTCATGGATCGTTTCCCTAATGTATCAAAACAATCCGAACATGATTGCTCAGTTTTCCGTGTGTCACATGTGTTGTTTTCTACTGTTTATGTCAATTTAAACTGATATCAGACACTTTTATCCATACCGGTCACACCTTGTGTCTGATTGAGGTGTGGTCGATTCTTACACATCACAAAGGACTCATGGATAGTTTTCCAAAAGTATCAAAACAATCCGAATGTGTTTTCTGGGTATTCCGTATGTCAGTTTTAGACAACCTAGCTTGACGTACATGGACATTACATTACTTTTGCGGAATACTTAGTACATAACAAAAACACACACAGAAGGATCGTAATAGTTTAGTGTCTTTGGAAACTCAGAATATAATCTTCTAATCGTGGTGAAAGATCTTCAACATCTCCCATAAAGATATTCATTTTTTACCTAAATCCTTTTTTATGTCCTGGGGAAAAGAAAACATAAAAGGGTGATCTCAAATGCCCAGTAAGGGTAAACAAAAGAAATATCAATCACATCATTTTCATAAGAACATAACATTTTGGAAATAATAACCTTCAAAAGAGAGCATAATTTCATAACATGGGATAAATCATAGTAGTGAAATGAAATCCCAAAAATCATAACATAAAACATGAAAATTTGTGGCATACACATTGATCATTGAGAATAATATCTTATTAGTCAAGACTCATTTCCAAGACTATCTTAGTTGACAAAGTGCATTTCTGAACCGAGTCACCCTAGTTTCAGTCCTGTTTCACTGAACCGGTAAAACCTACCGTTCTAGCCATGTCTATATCATGAGATATAAAATCTTTACCCAATGAATTGGAGGGAGATATAGGTCCCACCCATCTCATAATGATACCATTCTTATGTGTGCCACAAAATCATAAATCATACATCAATGCATAACCAATGTAATAAAAATGGGAATCATAACATCATGACATCATAAAACATTTCATATAATATAAAGGAATTCATAAAAATAATTCAATCACAACATAATCAAATCAATGTAATGATAGGGATAAAAAACAGAACCATTAAATATCTTATATGGAAAATAAGTTTGATAAAACACTTGAACTCCATTCTTGAGGAAAATATCCTTTCTGCTTCAAAAATACTTTTCCTTTCTTAACATGTCGTACAATTATAAACTAAATAATTTGATTAAAAATAAACTTGAAAACTTGTAAAGTAAGTTTCTTGGAAATATTGTTTTAAAAATCCATTCATTCCGTATAAGTTAATAAAACATTCTTCGTACTTTTGTCGGAAAAGTAAAAAAGTACCTCGTACGAAAAATGACAAAAGATTCCTTTCATATCCTTTACTAAAAACTCACCGAAGGGTAAAATTGGATTTTAAAAAATTGTAGGTGGATGTAAATAACATTTCATATTGAGGAAACATGGATGTGGATGATAAAATACACCCCAGCAAATACCAAAGTATAAACAGTCTCGGATAAAAATGAGATTGTGATATTTCCCTTACCTTAGGTCCGATATGCTTTGTACGTGTCCAAACCTCCTATATAATGATTTAAATAATGTTACTGACTTATTCGAGAATCATACTTATTTTTATGATATCATATATGGTCATATTCTTAGCTTCTTAGTAGTAATATTTCATTGCTACTTGTTATTCGAGTGTTTATAACTTTTTGTCTTATGCGTGTTTTGTCGAATAAATTCTTATTCTTCTCTTTAGGTTATAGATACCTAATTTCTAGAATGATATTAGTGTAATATATATAATATTCATTCATTCAATACATTTATATAATCATTTTTAAATGAAGATCATGTAGAACGAGTCGCATCACATCGTGGAGACGATATTCCGTACGTACGCACGAGTGATGATATCGTTCTTATGATCGTGTAATTGTATTGGAGCATATTTATACTATTTCAGAATCAATATCACTTTATGATAGTCATATATAGTCATTATTTACACCATTATACCCTTCCATGTAAGGTGGTGGTGTAAAATAGACTACACCACGGCGTGGAAACGGTATTCCGTACGTACGCACGCGCGGTGATTTCGTTTTCCGTAGGATGGATAGATGGTGAAATAGGGTTGTTTCATACCTATAATAACATATCAGTATATGAGTGATACTGATGTTATTACTTCATAATGAAACAACATAAGAAGGAGAAGTGGAAGAAGAAATAAAGATAAAAGAATCGGTAATGGACATTACCTCTTCTTTGAAGTGCCTCTTTGAGTCCTCCTCTTAGGGTACTAAAATTGGTCTTTGAAGAAGACAAGGACCTCTAGGATGTTTCTAGGGAAGTGGAGAAGATAATTTGGCAGGGTTTGGATGATATTGAAGGCTCAATGTGGTGTGAGGAAGAGGGGGAGGTGGTTCCCTTTTATAAGGGAGGAGAGGGGCACCTTTGGAATGACTAAATATATTATTTTATTATAAAGTCATGTTCGGTTTTAAATAGCTCAAAATTGATTTATTTCAAAGCTAAGGAGGGGATGGGTAGAAATCCTCTCATCCAATAGAATTTAGACAAGTTTAGGTCATTATATTAACCTTATCTTTTAGTTTTAACTCTTAGTTAATTAGATTGACATTTACCATGTAACTTTGTATTTTTATATTATATAGTTAATAAACAAACCATATACATCCAAGAGACCCCCAAAGTTGTGATTTATAAATATATATAACCTTATCTAAGTCATTTGACCGAACCTTAGATTTTTAGGAATAAAATAACAATTAATAATATAATATTTGTTATAAAAACTATTTTATGTCAATTTTGACACTATTCGAAAGTTGATTTTTCTGAAACTCATAACAGAATGATTACTTCGACCAAAGATAATTAAAAAAATCCTAACATGTCATATTAAACTATAAAATTAGTGTAGTTCATAAAAAGTCTCGAATTATATTTATTTGGGTATTTATAACATCAATTATGTCAATATTTGATTAATAAGATAATTACTGCATCATCGTTGTGTTTTAAATAAATTAAATTATTTAATGTCTAAAATTTAAAAATAAAATAAAATTATTTAGGAAATGTTTTAGCTTACTAATGAATATTTATAGTCGAATTTATCTTATGTATAACCCCTTATTAAAAATTATTTACTTATTAAACTTTGATTTTAACTATTTTAACCCTTCTTTAAATAAATTAATAATAAATGTCCTAATCTAATCAAACTGGGCCTAAATTGTCATATTTTATACCTAAGGTTGTTTTTGGTCGAATTACACTTGTCCAATAGAATTAGGACATGTGTTAGGGTAATAATAATATCATTTTTACCCTTAATTACCCTATTTACGTTTAACCGTGGTAATAAAAGTAAAAAGTTACTATTCACCAAAAATTGTTTTCATCTCATTGAACCACATTTTATTCCTTGATATTAACCGTGTCTCTTAGATTTTCGAAATTCCACTCACAGAAGCGGTAAAATTAAGTTTTATGAAAAATTCAGTTTTTTTAACTACCACTTAGTGGTTTTATTATTCATCAAAAATTGAAAGTTTTCATAAAAATACAAAAAATTATATCTAAGATATATTTGATATTATGAATTAAAAAATGATATCTATTTTATCAAATTCAAAACATATCATTTGCATTAATTAATTTAAAAATTAATTCCCGTTGTCAAAACAAATATCGTGTTCTTAAGAGATAATAACTATCAAAAGATTGACACTTGTTTATGATTGGTTTAAATGTGAAATTACATCAAATGACCAACATTGTATTAAATTGTAAAAATATATTCTAAATATACTTTAAAACAACTCAAATTAATAATTTATCACTATTAATTATTTCGATTAAAAAAGTTGTTTTTATTTATAATTTAGTAATTTTCACTATTCATCAGAATATGAAAGTTATCTAAATAGTTCCAAAATTTCACCTTAGGATAAATTCGATACTCCGAATCCAAAAATGAAGTCCATTTTGAGAGCTAAAATTTATAAAATTTTAAACGGTGGTTATTACTATTCATAACTGCTAGTTTTAATAATATTTTAATCGCATATCGTTGTTTAGTGAAACTCGGTATTGCGTACTACACACGCTATCAAGGAAGGTCGCGATTACATGTAATGCAAGGAAAGTCAAGGATGTGTGTTGTGTAAGCTCCTTTTGATGTAGTGTACAACAGAATACATTAATGAAATTAATAAGAATATTTTTCATAAAATCTCGGGCTGTTACATTCTACCCCCCTTAAAATGAATTTCGCCCTCGAAATTCGTCGGGGTTATAAATGGTTTACTATATGAAAGTTTCTTTAATAGAAACCCACATCGTAAAAAGGAATACCAAAAACCAATCTTTAAAAACAAAAGTATGAAACATGATGGTTACCCAAATAAACTAATCACTGGGTTTCCACATAGGTGAAATTATGGATATGGAAGAGAAATCTAACCATCATGTTCTGATGGAGAGTGGTAGAGAACATGGCTATGGAAAATCCAGCAATCACAAAGCCATAAATTTGTGACGATCTAAGGTACCATCTGATTCATCAGATATAATAGCACTAGGACAACATTTTTGGTTTTCAAGATCATTTCCCTATAGTTGATGAAATTGGAATTAAAAGAAATACTTTCATGATTTTGGTATAGTCTCACCTTTTGTCGTTCTTTGGAAAATTTCCACTTCATATCTTAATAAAAAGAAGTTGAACTTGTCATTCGTGATGTGTTAGAAAATCATGTGATAGAATGGTGGGTAATTCCATTTGTCTCAAACAAAAGGTTAGAAAAGTTATCAAAAAATACATAAGTCCCTCTATAATGAGATTAATCATATATAGTTCCTAAAATGGACTTATACTTCATATATCATACTGATTAATATAATAAAACTAGTTTCAACTAAACATGAACTTCCTGTAGGCCAGTGGTAGGTGATAAATTCCAGTCACACTTCAGTTGTGGGTTCGATTCCCACAGCCTTGTCAGACGTGATGGGTTGTCACCCATCCTGCAGGTTTTCCTTTTTTTCTAAAACTACATTACAATAACATCACATAAATAATATCAAAAAAATTTCTATCCTTAAACAATACTAACTTATGTTTAACATAATCCATTCCAATCTTTAGGCTTATCTAAAATACTTCGATCTAAGCTCATAGTATAAAGAAAACTATAACTTGAAATGTCGTCAACCAAGCATGTGAATACCATCATTTATTCCCCATATATCTTTTTGGTCACATTACAATCATGTGAATACCTTAATGATATATTCTCTTGAAATATGAATACCCATTAATCCTTAGTGAAAACATGAATGCTGTCAAAAGTTAACTCTTTCCACATACCAAAATGCAAAAATTCTATATACTCAAACCATGATATAACCTTCTCCTTATATCAGTCATGAGCTCATGAATACTATCAAACATTTAATTTTCTCCTTATCCCTTCATTATGCGTATATCATCTACATTCCAAAAAATATCTGAATAACCTTTCATGGATACTGGTAACATTAATCATACACTTTCAAAACTCAAGGAAAGACAACAGTGTAACAATCCTTAGATATCTCTTTATTCCATAGTACCATGAGATTACATATACAACATTACACATGATAAATATGTAATCATTCCACTACATTCTTAAACCATTGACCGAGCTTCAACAATTCATTCATGTCACATATCATTTGTAGTCTCTTCATCATCATCAACATAAATACTACCCATACGACCATACTGATTCTCTTCATGAGACTTTCCCTTAGGGGATTGGTTTGCATAATGCTCGTACATTCCACATTTAAAACATTTAACCAGTGTTAATGTCATAGAAATACCATTATCCTCATCCATGGTGTTAACTGATCCTTTTCCTTTGCACTTACTGGCTTTGTGTCCTTCTTTTCCACACCCAAAGCATCTTCCAGTTCCTTTGAAACATTCTCCTTGATGCCTCTTCCCACATGATTTACATAGGGGAAATTGGACATTCTTTCCTCTATGATCATCATGAAAGTCCATCTTTCTCTTATTAGCCGAGTCAGGAAACTTACCAAATTTTACTTTATTGATCATATTATGAGATTTCTTATTCGGCATAATAGTGATGTTTGGACTTCAAAATCCCATTTCATTCGGTTTCTCATGAAGAATATCATTCCATTGTCCATCACATCCTCCATTATCGTGAATCTTCCTGTTTCCAGCCATTTTCTAAAACCCAAAAAGAATAGTGTGAGGGGAAAAAATCATGCTAGGGAAAACAACATAGTAAAGGGGGAGTACCCTCAATATCTAATATCTTAGGTTAAATTCTATGATCGTTAGCGCAATTCCAGGACTATAACCTATACGTATACTTAATCTTAGAGACATCCCTAGACATACCTTAGAAATATCTCTAGGGATCTCACTAACGTTTTCGTATCCTTGTTTCCAAAGGTTGACTAAACCTTTCCACTGATACCAACTGTAGAGACCCTAGCTTGACGTACATGGACATTACATTACTTTTGCAGAATACTTATTACATAACAAACACACACACACAAGGATCGCAATAGTTTAGTGTCTTTGGAAACTCGAAATATAATCTTCTAATCCAGGTGAAAGATCTTCAACATCTACCATAAAGATCATCCTTTTTTTACCTAAATCCTTTTTTATGTCCTGGGGAAAATAAAACATAAAAGGGTGAGCTCAAATGCTCATTTAGGGCAAACAAATGAAATATCAATCACATCATTTTCATAAGAACATAACATTTTGGAAATCTTAACCTGGAAAAGAGAGCATAATTTCATAACATGGGGTAAATCATAGTAGTTAAATGAAATCCCAATAATCATAACATAAAACATGAAACATTGTGGAATACACACATAATCATAGAGAATCATATCTTATTAGTCAAGACACATTGCCAAGACTATCTTAGTAGACAAAGTCCATTTCTGAACCGAGTCACCCTCGTTTCAGTCCTGTTTCACTGAACCGGTATAACCTACCATTCTATCCATGTCTATCTCATGAGATATAAAATCTTTACCCAATGCATTGGAGGGAGATATAGGTCCCACCCATCTCATAATTATACCATTCTTATGTGTGCCACAAAATCATAAATCATACATCATTGCATAACCAATGTAATAAAAGTGGGAATCATAAACATCGTGACATCATAAAACATTTCATATAATATAAAGGAATTCATAAAAATAATTCCATCACAACATAATCAAATCAATGTAATAATAGGGATAAAAAACAGAACCCTTTATTATCTTAGATGGAAAATAATTTTGATAAAACACTTGAACTCCATTCTTGAGGAAAATATCATTTCTGCTTCAAAAAAAATTTTCCTTTATTAACATGTCGTACAATTATAAACAAAAGAATTTGATTAAAAAAAACTTGAAAACTTGTAATGGAAGTTTCTTTGAAATAATGTTTTAAAAAACCATTCATGCCGTATAAGTTAAAAAAACATTCTTCTTACTTTTTTCGGAAAAGTCAAAAAGTACCTCGTACGAAAAATGACAAAAGAATCCTTTCATATCCTTTACTAAAAACGCACCGAAGGGTAAAATTGGATTTAAAAAAATTGTAGGTGTATGGAAATAATATTACATATTGAGGAAACATGGATGTGGATTATAAAATACACCCCAGTAAATACCAAAGTATAAACAATCTCGGATAAAAATGAGATTGTGATATTTCTCTTTCCTTAGGTCCGATATACATTGTACGTGTCCGAAACTCATGTATAATGATTTAAATAATGTTATTGACTTATTCCAGAATCATACATATTTTTATGATATTATATATGGTCATATTCTTAGCTTCTTAGTAGTAATATTTCATTGCTACTTGTTATTCGAGTGTTTATATCATTTTGTTCTGATGCGTGTTTTGTTGAATAAATTCTTATTCTTCTCTTTATGTTATAGATACCTCATTTCCAGAATTTTATTAGTGTAATATATATCATCTTAATTCATTGAATTCATTTATATAATCCTTATGAAATTAAGATCATGTTGAACGAGTCGCATCACATCATGGAGACGGTATTCCGTACATACAAACGAGTGATGATATCGTTCCTATGATCGTGGAATTGTATTGGAGCGTGTGTATACTATTTCAGAATCAATATCACTTTATTATAGTCATATATAGTCATTATTTACACAACTATACCCATCCAAGTAAGGTGGTGGAAAATAGATTACACCACGGCGTGGAGACGGTATTCGGTACGTACGCACGCGCGGTGATTTCGTTTTCCGTAGGATGGATAGATGGTGAAATAGGGTATTTTCATACTTATAATAACATATCATTATATGAGTGATACTGATGTTATTACTTCATAATGAAACAACCTAAGAAGTAGAATTGGAAGAAGAAATAAAGATAAAAGAATCGGTAATGGACATTACCTCTTCTTTGAAGTGACTCTTTGAGTCCTCCTCTTAGGGTACTAAAATTGGTCTTTGAAGAAGACCAGGACCTCTAGGATGTTTCTAGGGAAATGGAAAAAAGAATTTGGCAGGGGTTTGCTGAGCTTGAAGGCTCAAAGTGGTGTGAGGAAGAGGGGGAGGAGGTGCCCTTTTATAAGGGAGGAGAGGGGCACCTTTGGAATAACTAAAAATATTATTTCCTTATAAAGTCATGTTCGGTTTTAAATAGCACCAAATTGATTTATTTAGAATTTAAGGTGGGGATGGGTAGAAATAATCTCATCCAATAGAATTTAGACAAGTTTAGGTCATTATATTAACCTTATCTTTTAGTTTTAACACTTAGTTAATTAGATTGACATTTACCATGTCACTTTGTATTTTTATATTATATAGTTAATAAACATACCATATACATCCAATAGACCCCCAAGTTGTGTATTATTAATATATATAACCTTATCTAAGTCATTTGGCCGAACCTTAGATTTTTAGGAATAAAATAACAATTAATAGTATAATATTTGTTTTAAAAACTATTTTATGTCAATTTTGACACTATTAAATAGTTGATTTTTTGGAAACTCATAACAGAATGATTACTTCTACCAAAGTTAATTAAATGTATCCTAACATGTCATAGTAACCTATAAAATTATTTTAGTTCATAAAAAGTCTCAAATTATATTTATTTGAGTATTTATAACATCAATTATGTCAATATTTCATTAATAAGATAATTACTGCATCATCGTTGTGTCAAAAATAAATTAAATTATTTAATGTATAAAAATTACAAATAAAATAGAATTATGTAGGAAATGTTTTAGCTTTCTAATGAATATTTACAGTCGAATTTATCTTATGTATAACCCCATATTAAAAATTATTTACTTATTAAACTTTGATTTTAACTATTTTAACCCTTCTTTAAATAAATTAATAATAAATGTCCTAATCTAATCCAAATGGGACTAAATTTTCATATTTTATTCCTATGGTTGTTTTTAGTCGAATTATATTTGTCCAATAGAATTAGGACATGTGTTAGGGTAATAATAATATCATTTCTACCCTTAATTACCCTATTTACTTTTAATCGTTGTAAAAAAAGTAAAAAGATACTATTCACAAAAAATTATTTTCATCTCATTGAACCACATTTTAGTCCTTGATATTAACCGTGTCTCTGGGATTTTCGAAATTCCACTCACAGAAGCGGTAAAATTATGTTTTATGAAAAAATCAGTTTTTTTAACTACCACATAGTGGTTTCACTATTCTTCAAAAATTGAAAGTATTCAGAAAAATACCAAAAATTAGATCTATGATATATTTGATATTATGAATTCAAAAATTATGTCTATTTTATCAAATTCAAAACATATCAGTTGCATTAATTAATTTAAAAATTAATTCCCATCGTCAAAACAAATAGCGTGTTCTTAAGAGATAATAACTATCAAAAGGATGGCACTTGTTTATGACTAGTTTAAATGTGAAATTATATCAAATGACCAACATTGTATTAAATTGTAAAAATATATTCTAAATATACTTTAAAACCACTCAAATTAATAATTTATCACTATTAATTATTTGGATTAAAAAATTTGTTTTTATTTATAATTTAGTAATTTTCACTATTCATCGGAATAGGAAAGTTATCTTAAAAGTACAAAAATTTCACCTTAGGCTAAATTCGATACTTTGAATCAAACAATGAAGTCCATTTTGAGAGATAAAATAACTAAAATTTTAAAAGGTGGTTATTACTATTCATAACGGCTAGTTTTAATAATATTTTAATAGCATATCGTTGTTTAGTGAAACTCGGTATTGCGTACTACACACGCTATCGAGGAAGGTCATGATTGCATGTAATGCAAGGCAAGTCAAGGATGCATGTTGTGCAAGCTCCTTTTGGTGTAGCGTACAACACAAGACATTAATGAAATTAGAAAGAATATTTTTCATAAAATCTCGGGCTGTTACATCAGTAGTGTTGGTTTATAAAGTTCATGTCAATTTTAAAATGATATCAGACACTTTTAGCCATACCAGTCACACTGTACGTCATATTGAGGTTTGATTGCTTTTTAAAAGTCACAAATGACTCATGTAACATTGTCTTAATGTATAAAAACAATCCGAATGCATTTTCTTGGTGTTCCATATATCATTAGTGTTGTTTTCTTGAGTTAATGTCAATTTCAAACTAATATTAGACACTTTTTTCCATACCGGTCACACCGTGCGTCGGATTGAGGTGATGTTGATTCTTACACGTTACAAATGACTCAAGGATCGATCTAATAATATATCAAAAAATTACGAACACGTTTTCTCAGCTTTCTGTATGTCACATGTGTTGATTTCTAAAGATTATGCAATTTGGAAGTGATATCAGTCACTTTTAGCCATACCAGTCACACCGTGCGTCGGATTGATGGGAAGTTGATTCTTACACGTCACAAATGACTCATGAATCGTTTTTATAAAGTATCAAAACAATATGAACGTGTCTTCTTGGTTTTCCGTATGTCAGTAGTGTTGTTTTCTAAAGTTAATGTCAATTTGAAACTGATATTAGATACCTTTAGCCATACTGGTCACACTGTACATCGGATTGAGGTGTGGTCATTCTTACACGTCACAAATGACTCATGGATCATTGTCTTAATTTATCGAAACAATCCGAACACATTTTCTCAGTATTATTAATGTCATTACAGCTATATTCTAAAGAAAATGGAAATTTGAAACTGATATCAGACACTTTTAGCCATACTGGTCACACCGTGTGTTGGATTGATGAGTTTTCGATTCAAACACATCATAAATTTCACATGTATCGTTATCTTAAAGTATAAAAATTATCTAAACACATTTTCTTGGTATTCGGTATTTCATTAGTGTTGTTTTCGAAAGATAATGTCAATTTCAATCTGATATAAGACACTTTTAGCCATACCGGCGGTCACACCGTGCATTGGATTGAGGTGCGGTTGATTCGGAAACGACACAAATGACTCATGGATCATTATCGTAAAGTATCAGAACAATACGAATGCATTTAATCAGTATTTTGTATGTTAGTTGTGTTGTTTTCTAAATTTAATGTCAATTTAAAATAGATATCAGACACTTTTAGCCATACTGGTCACACCGTGCGTCGGATTGTGGTGAAGTCGATTCATACATGTCACAAATGACTCATGGATCGTATTCCTAAACTATCAAAACAATCCAAATGAATTTTCATAGTATTACGTATGTCAGTAGTGTTGTTTTCTAATGTTTATGTCAATTTGAAATCGATATCAGACACTTTTTAGCCATACCGGTTACACTGTGCATCAGATTGAGGTGAGGTCAATTTGTACACGTCAAAAATGACTAATGGATCGTTCTCCTAATGTATCAAAACAATCCAAACGCATTGGCTTGATATTCTTTATGTCATTAGTGTTGTTTTCTAAAGTTAATGTCAATTTCAAACTTATATCAGACACATTTAGCCATACCGGGCTCACTGTTCGTCGTATTGAGGTGTGTTTGATTCTTACATGTCTCAAATGACTCATGAATCATTTTTCTAAAGTATAAAAACTATCCAAACATGTTTTCTTGGTATTCTGTATGTCAGTAGTGTTGTTTTCTAAAGTTATTTTCAATTTTAAACTGATATTAGACACTTTTAGCCATACCGGTCACACAATGCGTCGGATTGAGGTGCAACGATTCTTAAACGTCAAAAATGACTCATGTATCAATTTCCTAATGTTTCAAAACAATCCAAATGCATTTTATCGGTTTTCCGTATGTCACTTTTGTTGTTTTATAATGTATATGTCAATTTGAAACTGATATCAGACACTTTTATCCATACCGGTCACACCGTGCATCAGATTGAGGTGTGGTTGATTCATACACATCCTAAATGACTCATGGATCATTGTCCTAATGTATCAAAACAATCCGAACATGTTTTCTTGGTTTTTCGTTTGTCACTTGTTTGATTTTCTAACGTTAATGTCAATTTGAAACTGATATCAGACACATTTAGCCATACCGGTCACACCGTGTATCATATTGAGGTGTGGTCGATTCGTACACCTCAAAATTGGCTCATGGATTGTTTTCATAAAGTATCAAAACAATATGAACGTGTTTTCCCATATTTCATTATGTCAGTAGTTCATAAGAGTCTCTCATTATGTTATTCTTTACTAGAAACTCAAATCATTTCTAAAACAATTTTTCATAATATAAGGATATGAAAAATAAGAAAGGGTGATCATAGTTGCTTAATAAGTTTAAATAAGCGATCTATCAATGATCATATAAATATAAAAGAAGAAGTAGGAATTCACCTTTAGTGTCCTATTTTTTTACATTCTTCCATTAGGTACGCTACCCATTCATTTCTAAACACATCTATATCATCTTGTGAATATGATTTTTTTGCGACAATCATAGTAGTACAGAAAAAATATAAATACACAAAGGATTAATAAATATTATAAATTAACTAGTAATTATTTTCTAAAATACCTCTTCAAGGATTCTAGTTTTTTCATGAAATGTGATCTCTTTCATAAATTTACAAACATAATAACCGCAGTCCTTTCCATTTGTTTATTTCAGACACTACAGAAACATCGAGGAAAATAATTAATCTATTTTGATATGTATTTGGATAGTGCAGTATAATTATGTATACCCTGATACTTGTCCATTTGTAGATATCATGCGCCTTGTCGTTCTCAGACCCTGGATTCATTCCAGACATTATACGATATTCATAAACTGCCCTATCATTAGATAATCCACATTAAAAGATAATATAAATTATATAACTACATATTTAGTTCTAAAATGTTGGATCTAGTATATTACAAATTGACAATCGACATCATGTGTGGTCTGTTTTTTGGACATCCATGCAGTGAATCCAGAAAATAAATCATTGGAGTATCCAAATTGACTGCAATGAGCATCCAATGCTGCCTAAAAACCCAAAAAGGAATAAGTAATGATAGAAACGAAAATGTAATTGATATGAATAAAATGTAGAGTATTACCCCTGCAATGTTGGTATTAAAAAGTGCCTGGCTGACGTAATTTTTCATTTAAATGTTCTGAGAAGGATGGAAATTAATTCACCCTGAAAATTGGAATCTATTTCTTTTTGTTGTGTAGACATGGTGTGAGGACTAACGAGTCCAAATTTGTATTCACTAGAAAATCCATTCAATTGTTTTTCATGTATACGCTTGTGAAAAGTATGAAATGTATTTAGCCATAATTATCATATTATATCATTTCTCTAAAATCAAATCATGAAAACATAGTTCATGTATACATTTATAACTGAGGCTCCTAGCCAGTTGTATGTGATGATTTTAGCTACAACATCAGCACTAAGAAAAATCTAATGGTTCCTCTCTGTATATATCTTTTTCACAAAAAATTGTGTGATTATTTCCACCTTTCATTTTCATATCCACGTGAGCTTGCTATCATATAGAATGTGGATATAGAACGGGAGGGGTGAAGGATCCCTCAGTAGATCGTTTTGATCGGTTGGTTGATCCTTTTGAGAAGTTATTTCATTTTATCTCATTACTTTTGTCCTCATGTAAAAACATTCATTGGTTCAGCCCTTTTCTAATTAAATGTTAAAGGATCTTCTTGAAAATGAATTGGAAATGAATACCTCCGGGTCGACATGTTATTTTACAAGATTCGACAGCAATGCAACGAATGTTCCAACAGCTTTTTCCACCGTATGAATGGTGGCATCGTCATTTGGCACAGGTAGCTCAGCGCTCGGCTCATGAGCTACATTAATTGACACTTTGACATGACCGGTTGGATGTGGACTGGAGTGTAGCGTGTCATTCTGCATATTGAACACCACAACCCTCATTACAAGGCGATGGGTGGGAGTTGACATATATAAATCACAGTCATTTTCACCCGATAGAATTTCATTACAAGAAAGGTATATCTGTCTATGTGATTAATATTTCACAGAAAAATATATTACAACATTGACTTCCTCGGTTAAGTCAGGTCATTAAGTGGAATGGATCACCTCAAAGCTGGTGGGGTGTGGGCGGGTTGTTCTTGAGTTTTTTTTCTCTTCTCCTCTCCCCCGTTAATATTTCAAGCATCTCTCCCTGGTATTCGAATTTTTCTTCACGGTTAGTAGTCAAAAAATCATCATTTACATTTCTTTAGTTTGTTCCTGCCCTTGTTTTGTTCCTTAAAATATGCCTGGGGTGTCACCCCAAAACCCACACCTCTAACATGGCCATACTATTCTGGCTATTTCAAGGCCACTACAAGTATATCCGCATATGGTGCGGGTGTTGTTGATTCCTATGATTATGTCAAATATAAAATATGGGAAAAAAAGTAATCATCGTCATGTAATAGTGATTTAAATCAAAACAAATTAAATTATATAATACTTACACATGTTTCCCACACTTTTTGTGTGTTTTCATCTACCGATTTCTACTCATTATTAACACGAGCCTCCTTCCATATAACATGGCGTGTGATAGAAGTGTCTTGGTATTTAGATTCATCAATCAGCATATAATTAGAGAAATATCATTACAGTGTTGTTTTATTTCACATAAAAGTATTACAATACATTTAAAATATGTACCAAAATTTTTTTCAATTGAAGCGTACCCCCCAACATTTCTTTATGGTTGGGGTACTCTGGTTTTGCATCCTGTTATTTATTTTCAGCACTTAGTTGTTGTTTCATAAATTAAAAATGTCAATCAAAGTGATAAATACAAGAAATGTCAAACAACATGTTACTAAACACAATATACCTGAAAAGTCTGCTCCGCACGACAGTTGAAAAATTTATCCCATGCTCCTTGGGATATCAAGTGTTCATAAAGAGGAGGTGGGTGTAGCTTGATTTTCCCTTGAGCATATTTCAGATGAAATTTTGTTAAAATGGTGCAAAAGCCTCTATGAACCCTTCCTAACAGTATTAATACATATTCTTTGTGCGAGACATCTACTATAAATACAATCTGCAAGAGATGATGTAGAGTTAGTCAATATTCCAGTATTTTATTTTATATTAATAAATTAAATAAATTATATCATAATTTTACCGTAATATCTTCCCACATTATTGTTTTCAGACCACTGACAACATGGTTCCACGACTCTATATCTATCGGCACGCGTTGCCTAGTGACGATTCCAATGTAGCTACTAAACATGGAATTGATGGAGTTTACATACTGGCCTCACTTATTCCGTCCCACCTCATATTTGATGCCTTTTTCTTTTTCCTTAATGATTTGCGATACAATTTTCAAACTACGGCGGACCTGTTTTTTTTGTGCCGTCGGGGATTAATTTCCTACCATTTCCTCGGTTTCTGTATCATCATTATGTTCCTATGAAGATCTAGCATCGACACTAGGACCAGCAACAACAGGTTGAAAACCTATCGTACCTCAGCAGTGGGACCAGCAGCAACAGGTTGAGAAACCCGTTGTACCTCTACAGTGAGACCAGCTGCAACAGGTTGAGAGACTTGTTGTACCTCAGTAGTGGGACCAGCAGCAACTGGTTGAGAAACATGTTTTGTCTCGAGATTGGGTGCTTGAGCAGGTGTAGAAGTCATTATCTGCATAAGTGGTTTAAAATTTAATTTAGATCACATAAATGTAGCAGCGAACACATAGTAACATAATGTAACACAATCTATATTAGAATAAAAAAATAATCTGATTATTTAAATCGTTTTTTAAAGGCTGAATTGATTTAACCCCTCTATCGACTATCCATATCCCTTCATTGTGGTCTCCTCTGAAATACAAAACATCGTCTATATCGGGACCACTACAAAATGATTGTGATGTCACAATAAAAGGGTAATCCTCCATTGAATTATCATTTGACCCTTCAGTTGTTTTGGTCGATAACAAAACAATTGACTAGTTTCAGTTTGCTGGATCAGGAAAACATTAAATAATTGCACTGCCTGTGAGGCCATTATAAAAGGCTAATCTTTCTCCCATTACTAAAATCAACTTTTACGAATCACATTTCATCTATTTTAATAACACTCCTGTTGTCAACCCACTTGAATTGAAAAATCAGAACTTGGAATTCCATATAATTCAACTCCAATATTTGTTTGATGATGCCAAAGTATGACATATTCGCATAAATTTTATTTCTGTCCTTAGCACCGAAAACATGCATCGCTTCAGCACAAGTGTAACCCCACTATTCTGAATGGTACTGTATTCATCATGTTTATTGTTATAAAATGTATAACCATTAAATACATAAGAATTTTTAGATAATACATACACACTTGGTCCTCCGGTATCCATCGAAGTCGATCTGAACTTGAATTTGGATTTTCATCTAACATCATAAAAATATTGTCTTGAAACAATCCAATAAACTGTCGATTAAATGTATCTGAGATCCATTTTTCATCACTAGATGGATTCAAATCCATAATAATTTCTTTGTGGGTTTCAATATATGGGTCATCGTAGAAATTGTTATGAAAAACATAATGGTGGTCCTGCTTCCAAACTGTAATATTGATTGTGACAAACTATCTTCTAGAAATTCCTACACCCTCAAGACGCCCAGTGTGACGAGATTTTGGTAGGCCAATGCTTTCCACACCAGACAGGTATTTGATAGAGAATTCAATGGCTTCCTAAATAATATATCACTCAGCAATACAACCATCTGGGAGACTTTGATTTTTGACATAACCATTCAAAATCCTCATATACCATTCAATGGGGTACATCCATCTATAATACATAGGACCATATAGTTGAATCTCTCTCATCAAGTGGACTATCAAGAGAACAATCAAATCAAAAAATGAAGTCAAGAAAAACATTTCTAATTCACATAATATGATGGAAATTTCTCTTTACATAGTTGGAAATTTTTTCTGGTCTATAACATTTCTGCATATAGCTTTGAAGAAGAAACATAGTTTCGTTAATGCATGGCGGAAATTCTTGGGAAAATGCAATGTAAAGAAATAGGAATGATATCTTGCATCAAAACATGGCATTCATGTGATTTCAGACCATTTAACTTCGAATATCTCATTGACACGAGGTTCCTAATATTTGAAGAATACCCCTATGGAACCATTACATCATTCAAGAAGCTGAAAAACTGATATCTCTCCTTCCTGGAAAGAGTGTAAGCAGTAGGAGGAAGAAATGGTCGTTTTTCACCATTCACTAGTGCCAACTCTTCTCGTATTTTCATCTCAACCATGTCTAACTGAGCCTTAATTACATCTTTTGTTTTTTCAGGTGTATTTAACAACGTGTAGATGACACTATCAAATACATTTTTTTCTACATGCATAACATCAAGAAAATGTCTAACATACAGACAATTCTTGTATGGTAATTCAAAAAAAACTGATCTCTTTTTTCAACTAAAATTAGTAATGTTTTTTTGAAGCCGATTTACCATATTTAGTGTCCACATTTTTTACTTTCTCAAACAATTGATCACCTCTTAGGGGAGATGGTGTTGTACGTTCCTCTGAAATTTCATCGAATGATGTCATCCAAGATCAGTACTTTTGTCTTCGGGGTAGAAATTTGAGATGTCCTAGAAACATGGTTTTTGATGAATGTTTCAACCTAATTGACAATGTACCTTGTTCGAAAATGGGACACCCTTGAGTTCCTTTAATTCTAAATGTGAACAAATTTCCATAAGAAGGGAAGTCATTTATCGTCTCGTACAACATGTATGTCAAAGTGAAATATTTCTTTTTGTAAGCATCATACAATGTAACACATGAATCCCATAATAATTTCAAATCATCGCTCAATGGAGCTAAATAAACATCAATATCATTACCCGGTTGGTTTGGTCCTGAAATAAGCCAAGATAACATGATGTATTTTCATTTCATGCATAACCATGGTACTAAGTTCTAATTTACCAACATAATCAGACATGTACTGTGATTGTTACTTTGAAAAACAAAAGGATTCATTCCATCTGTAGATAATGAAAGACAAATGTTTATCGACTCATTTCCAAATTCAGGATACTCATGATCAATTCTCTTCCACTGAGGAGAGTCTGTCGGGTGACGTAGTATCCCATATGCAATTCTTGTATTTTCATGCCATGTCAATTGTCCTGCAGTCACCTCACTTCCATATAGGTGATCAAACCTTGGAATTATTGGAAAGTACCATAAAAATTTAATAAACTAGATTCACCTTTCATGTATAAATAAGAACCACACTATGGGAATTATTTAAGAGATTTGAGGTCCTTGAAAAATAGTATACAGTCATTCAGGCAGGCGTGTATTCTTTCAGAGATCATACCCATCGAGAGTAGCTTTCGTTTGGCATCTTATGTTCGGCTCATGTGCTCATTATCTTCTGGGAGCATGCCATTTAAGAGAGAAAGTAGTTCCGTAAAACTGGATTCAATCCACATGTTTTCTTCTTTCAAATTATACAGCTTTAGTACGGATGACAGTGTTGTATATTTAGTGCAACCAGCATACAATGGCATCTTTGCACAACTTTTTAACTTCTAAAATAATTATGGCAATCACGATGTTCATCTTCGACGATCCATGTCATTTATTCAATGCGATCTTCATCATCATTCACATCTATAATCTAATCCTCCATATGGTCATCTTCATTGTTCATACTTGTAATCATATCATATGATCCATAAAACGTAGTGTTATCCCAACCACTACCTACATTCGTTGTTTCCCCATGTTTAATCCAACATGTATAACTCTGATCTATTCCATGACAGATCAAGTGTTCTTCAAACTCCTCTGGACTAATTTGTTTTCAATAACAACATCGTAAACATGAACAAAGGATTTGGGAAGGGTCATATGCATGATCTTTTGCAAATTTGATAAACTCTTTCACGCCTTCTTCAAAAACTTTTTTCAATCGATTGGCAGTCATCAATTCTTTATTTATATTCATCCTATTTGAAATCCATAGGATGAGTATATAGGATATGGGAGAAGGATTATGAGTATAATTTAGATAAAAAACTAGATACATCAAAAATGGTGGGGCGTGCTCATTAATAGAAAATCTTGGGTGGTTCTTGGGATTCATCCATTATCTTCCCCTCTTCGACCCCCCCTGATGAGGGGTGGTTCTTGGGATTTTTTGATAGTGTGCTAGTGAGTTCTTACCTCATACATCCTCCATTACTATTACCATTTATTTCCCTATGATTTGGGATGATTTTAAATAGGATTTGTGTGACAATTTAAGTATATGATCTTCAAATCATTTCAAATGATGTAGATTTTGTTTGTATTTGCTAGAGGGTATCCTCGTATGATGAATGCACCAAGTTTTGTGTGGTTTAGGTGGTGTTGCATTTCCCAGTGAGTTTTTAAAAGAGTATTCCTAATTATATTAAAATCTATTGGGTTTTTACTTGTGGATGTCCACCCATATCCATCATCTATTTTATAATCTCAAATCTCATAAGCTTTACCTGATTCACTCTCAATACAACAATTCAAATTCCACCTTTTAAAGACAATCACTTTTATTATGGAAATTATACCCTATGACCATTGCACAAACAAATCATTTACAAGTCATAATGGTGAACACATCATAATTCCAACCACCAAAATACAACTAGGAAGGATAGTTACCCACACATACAAGAAAAAAGACTAGGCGAGAATAGAAAATGACTTAAAGGTGGGGGTGATTCAATGGTTACGAAAAAATCAAAATCTAAACGCATTTTTGAATACTGATTAGTGAAAATAGGATCTTGAGAGTGATGGTAAAATGATGATAGTAATTCAACGAACTAACTCGCATGGATCAAGGGATAATTACATGGTTCAGAAACACATGTTATAAATATTCTTATCTTTAGTATTCATGTGTTCTAATTATTGTTCTCAGTTTATAATCAATATGAATAATGAACGGAGAAAGGATATAACCATATAGTCCCTTGTACGAGATCTAATGATCTAAATCTATAAGTTCATCAATTTCCCCTTCGTCGACCACAAGTGCCTATAGAATTTGAATTATGTGTGCACCCCTATTATTCTCCACAAATGATAACAAAATCATCATTGGAACAATCCATGGATTGAATGGTTGGGTAAGTAATTATTCTTCATTGAACCCAAATCATTAATTTAGGTCATGTAACACTATATTTATAGAGATTAAACATTATTTTATGTGAATTATTTCCATAGGGAATGAATCCTAATTCGAAATGACTTAAAAACTAAATTCCAAATACCCTTCAACTCCTTTATTTCCTAACATAACATATCATGAAATGCGATTCATGTCTGATCATATTCACCAATATCTATAGAATACCATTCATGGTGTGACCCTTATAGTTGTGGAATGGACTAAAATGTCCCTTTAAACAATTATACACCAATTAATAATGAACAATATACTATAGTATGAAATAACACTATTATAGCATGAGCCTTTTCATTACATACTGATACCATTGGACCCTCAAACCAGTGGAACATTTATTTTCATGAGCTAAGATTCCCAATGAAATTATCTCTTCATATTCCCTTAGAGACATCCAATATAGTTAAATGTTCCATATTACAATATGTCTCTCCTACATATCAAACCCTTCATAGTTACACCAGCCCAAATATGGTGCAATATCTTACACTAGAGTGAACATAGTCATATAGAACACTCCCATAAAAGTGTAATCACGTCCTCCTTGTTCAAGGACACTTATTAGCAACAAAAAACATAAATTTTTCATATTTTATCACTTTTAATGATCCGCTAACAAATATACGATAATGTTTTCAATAAATATGTTGGTAAAATACATCTAAAACCAATGAATATATTTCCATTTGAAGTTAGTAATAATTTGTTTCCATTTTTTACTCCATCTACTCACTATAAAAAATTGTAGAATGGTTGGTGGGGATACTCCTACTCTTAGTGTAATTAAAATTCTACTATTATCATGACTTTCCTAAGATCAAATTGCATATCACCCTTTTCAATTCACTTATTGAGATGCTTCTTCAAATCACAAGACTCAATTATTACCCCAAACCATCAAGGGAACTCAAATATCCCAATGGACCCTCAACCGACCTATATAAGTCATTCACTTAAGTCCTATCCCTTTTGTATCATAGGGTGTACCTATAAATGGATCCTCTATCTCTTGAACCATATACTTTTAATCATCCATTAATAAAACCCATGAGGTAGAACTTTGTTTTATCATTAACCAACCAAAAACCTAGATATGTTATATTATGTTGTAGTAATAAAATCGATATATAAAATATAAATACACACCTTACTCCAGGGTTAACAATGATTAAAAACATACCAACTACAACACCTTGTAACAAGATGATCCATTAAAAACATTATACCACATAGTATGTCATCCTCTATAAGATTCCATAAATACTTCCTCACATTTGTTCTATCCAAGGATTCTAATTACACTTCTCATTTCGGATTCTATAAAGGTAATAGTAATATGGTTTACACCCCAAATCCTGATGAACTGTCACACACACAAGCATCACACACAAGAATCATACCAAATCAGAATTAATCTCAATATTGAAAATAAATGAAAACATAATTAATTAATGAAAATTCAATATTACTCACCTTAATGAGGAGTACCAAGTGGCGGAGGAGGAGGAGGCATCGACAGCAGACACAATGGAGGCAGCGGAGGCAGCAAATGTAGCAAGGAGGCAGCACAGAGGCAGCGCAGAGGTAGCGTAGAGGAAGCACAAAGGCATCAGAGGTAGCGAAGGCAGCTCGGAGGCAGCATAGGCAGTAGAGGAAGTGGAGTAGATGGAGGAGGAAGAGGAGGAGGAGGATGAGAAGGAGGAGGATGAGGAGGCAGAAGTGTAGAAGGAGCAGGAGGCTGCAGTGGAGGAGGAGGAGGAGGAGGAGCCTCGGTGGAGGAGGAGGAGGAGGAGGAGGAGTCACGACAGAGGACGAGGAAGAGAGGTAGGCACCAGAGGAGGAGGAGGAGGCAGCGGCCGCGGAGGAGGAGGAGGATAAGGAGGTGGTGACCGCGGTATAGCAGAGGTAGCTGTAAAGAGGAGGCATCGACGCAGGGTAGGGCTTCCACGAATGCTTGACATGGTGCGGGGAGGAGGAGGAGGACTCGGTGGATTTTATAAATCCCGCGTGGACCATTATCAGCTCTTTTGTAGCACTGATAAAGACATACTTTGTCAGCGCTAATAAAAGCGCTGATAAATGTATAAATTTAATAATTTGTTTATATTATTATATATTTATTTAAATTGATATTTATGATATATATATATATATATTTATTAATAATTATAAATCTAAATAAATATATCATTATTTATAATTATAAAATTATTTGATAGGTATATTTATATATATCATTGAAAATATAATAAAATATATATTTATTTTTTAAATATAATTTAATTTTAATTATAAGTGTACATTTTTATATCATATATATTATATGGGTACCATAATGAATTATAAATCAATAACACATCAACGTGATATGTAATTATAATCTATTAATGAACATTATTCATGAACATATATATACTCATGTATGATATATTCATTGACACAAATTCATTGGAAAACACATATATATTCAATAATTTTAATTATACATATATATTAAAAAGTATTATATATTTATAAATAAAACAAATACATTAAATATAAACAAATATAATAAATATACATATTAAAAATAGTGAATTAATATATCTAATAAATATAATGAATTAATAAATCTTATAAATCTAATAAATATAATAAATATATTTATTATTAATCTTATAATTATTTAAGTATATATATATATATATATTTATAACATGAGTTTTTTATTTAATGTATACAGTAATCATTATCAGCGCTTTTTTAAACGCTGATAAAGGCCTAGTCCTTTATCAGGGCTTTTTCATTAGCACTGATAAAGGCAAGTGCCTTCCTTGCCGAATTTTGTGGTAGGGCAATGAACCATGCAATCATAATCCTTGATTAATTCTAGCCATCTCCTCAATCTCGTGTTAAATTAGTTTTGAGTGAATATATACATTAAACATTTGGGGTTAGTATATATTTCACATTTTACTCCATACGAATGAAGCCTCGAAATTTTTAAAGAAAAAAAAGCATCTAATTCCAGATCATGTGTAGGATAACATAACTAATGAGGTTTCAACTAATGTGAAGCATAATATATTACCTAATCATTTTTCATAATTACACAACCAAGTCCTTTCAAAAAATCATTTCTGTAGATATGAAATTCGACATATCTAAATGGTTTCTCCGAAACTGAAGTATTCATCAATCATCTTTTCAATTATTGAAAAACAATTCTCAGATTCTTTTTTCTAAATGACCATAAGATCTTTTTTAGTTAACTTTGTATTTTGGCTAGAAAACCATGTTAAATTTTCAACAATCCTCATGTAATAACATACCAAAAAAGAAATCTTTGGATCTCGGTTATATTTGTGTGTCTTGGGAACTCTTTATCAACTTTTGTTTTAGAAGGATCAACAATAATGTCAATTTTTTAAACAATGTGACCACGGAAAGAAATTTTTTCTAATAAAAACTCTCATTTGCAAAATTTCCCAAATAGTTTCTTTTATTTTAAGGTTTTCAAGAGAACCCTTAACTGACTTTCATGATCCTCTTTACTTGTATAATAAATAAAAAATCATTAGTGAAAATAACTAAAAACATATTCAAGAACTCATTGAAAATTCTATTCATAAGATCCTTGAATATAGCAGGTGCATTGGTTAAACCAAAATACATAACTACAAATTTATAATGGCCATATCTAGTATGAAAGACAGTTTTTAGAATGTCTGCTTCCTTTACATTCAACTGATTGTACCCTGACCTCTACTCAATTGTAAATAAATATTTTTCTCCCTAGAGCGGATCAAACAAATCATTAATCTAAGGAAAATTATACTTCTTCATAACAGTGATGTTATTCAATGCTCTATAATCAATGAAAAGTCTCATTGAACCATCTTTCTTTTTAACAAAAAAGGCTGGATCACCCAATGTTGATGTGCTTGGTCGCATGAAACCATTACCTAATAACTCTTTAAATTTCATCATAACTCTAAAAGATCATTTTGAGCCATTCGATAAGGGGGTTTTGAAATTATCGTAGCATCATAAACTATGTCGACAATATATTTAACTTCCATATCAGGTATAATTCCAGTAAACTCATCAAAAAACATCAAGGTACTCATTTACCAATGGAACATCATTAATCTAAAGATCTTCTTTGTTTTCAACAATGTGTGCAAGGTAACATTCATTCCCATACTTTATTAGTTTCTCAGAATCCTAATAAGTAATCAAAAGTTAGAGCTTATTCTTGTACAAAAACAGAAAATATTTCTAAAAAGAAACCTCTTTAGCTTAACAGTAAATCATAGCATGATAAACAGAAATCCAATCCATACTACAATTAACACCAAACTCTACTATAGTAAAAAAAATAAGGTTTATAGGAAGATTTTTTCCATAGGAAATAACAGGAAGGTTATTATAATTAATTTTTTGTTTGAACATTTCCTCTAGGTGTTTTTACCATAAGGTCATGATTCATATATTGAGGTGGAATTTTCAATTTACAAGAAAACTACTCAGAAATGAATGAATGTGTACACCCCAAATCAAAAAACACAATGGCATAATATGAAAAAACAAAAAGTGTACCAGATATTACTACATTTGACGACCCAACATATACTAAAGTAGTTCCAAAGGACTTCGCATCCCCATTCTGTATGAAGTCTGGTTTCTTTCCCTCAGTTCAGTATTTCATTGGAAACTCATTTTCATAATGAACCATTTCATTGCACTTAAAACATTTTACCGATTATAAATTAGATTTTTTCTTACCATTACCCCGATAATATTCAGTGCAATTATGATCCTTATTTCCCATTATACCACCTCAGTAGCACATACCATAATTTGAAAGACATTCCCTAGAATTCATTTTACCACATTTTTTACAACCTCTAAACTTATGTTTCTTACCATCATACTTTTTTGAAGAGTTCTTCCCTTTAACTTGCCACCTTGACTTGTTATTCTATTGTTTTTCAATGAAAACCTGATCATCGGAAAACTCTATTTCCACCATCTCCTCAAATCAAACAATATTTTCATAACTTTTGAACTCACGAGAAGCTAATTCCTTTCAGTACATTAGATTTAATCATATGTAAAAATGGTTGATTTTAATTCCAAGATATTGTATGGAGTTTAAATAATATCATACCAGTCGAGTGAATTTTTCTTCATAAGTAGACACTGACTCATCCTCCTGCATCAATTCTAGGAATTGGTTTTCCATCTTAAAACGAACCACCTTTGGAAAATATTTCACATGAAACATACCTTTTAATTAATCCCAATAAAGATAATAAATCTCCTCACTAACCCTGATATTTGTTACCATTGACCATCACTGATCAGCTTCTCCATCAAAACGGTAAAAAAAGATACTAATTTTTTTTGTTCTAAACACCCCCAGACATCAAATATTGTTTCTAGTGCTTTAATTCACCCTTCTTCTAGCACATGGTCATATGATCCTCTGAATGATGGGGGATGTTCCTCATGAAATGCTCCACTATGAACATGTTCCTCTATGCTTGATCTGGCTGATCTCGTGCATTGATACAACCTTCATTTATAGCCTTAGTCAACTATTCCATCACTCCAACAAACTATTCAATTATGATTCCGACCTTCTCAGGTTGCAGATTTGGAAGGCCGTCTTTCTCCTTATGTCATCCCAACATAGCTTCCCTGTTTCCACTACAGAAAACCATTCCGAACATAGAAATATTTTGGCCAAGAAACATGGTAATATGTAAATGCTATATCACTTCCATAAAACAATAAATTGTTTTATGGACATTTATTTAAAAATATCATAACTTCTAAAGTTATCAAAACTAACCTATGATACCAACTATAAGGCCCCAAACATAATCATTACATAATTTTGAATTAAATGAATTATTCACAATGACGATCTTTTCATGTTTAGTGTTTTAGATAATTAGGCCATAACTATTACACTACATCTAAAAAATTATAGGGTAGAAACTTCTACTCAGTTTCAATTTTTTCATAAAATAAAAACAATTGAAAAAAAGAGTCATATCTAGTCCCTTGTTTTAGATATCATGAAATTTACTTGATCTCACCCTTGACCTATTCATCTTTAGGTCCTGTGAGAAATATTTCAAAACATGGGATGAGCATAAAAAGATCTGTAAGGGTTATAAATAATGAAAACATCAGTTCATCAAAAAATACGTAACAAAAGATCATTATCATTCCTCATGAAATCATAAGATTTATGAATAACACATAGAAATCATAAATAATAAAGATAACGTATGGAATAAATATCATACATACATTGTAGCTATCACATCTATATAGGGAGTTAAATTTGAAATACCAATCATAGTATATTCCCTAAATCTATTAGGAGAATCATTAATGTTTACCTCTATCAGGATACCCAATGCATCAGAGAGCTATCATGGGCTCACACACCCTAGGTTTATCAAAGATGTAACATCCTAACCATAGTAACCCAGATTTGGTGCATTATTACATAACATTGGCATGATCATAAAATATCATGTCTTGAAAGAACGATTAGTTTAGTAGCCTTGGAAGTACTAGATACATTAATTAGGTTTACATTACATAATAAAATTTGAAACTAAAACAACATTGTTTCCATAGAGATCATTGAGAACCCATAATCTATCCCTAGATTTCAGTCATTATATACTTCTTTGCATCCTGGGAAACATAAAACAAAAAAAGGGGAAAGCTCAGATGCTCAGTAAGGATAAAAATATAGTGGAAACTTTCATAAATAAGAACAAAAATTTTAGGAAATGTATAGAACTAAAAAAAGAATTTTCAACATAAACATCATCATAATATAAAAAATATAAATCCAAAAAATTCCATTTACATACTCACATGGATATTCTAGTAGTCGAATAATCACATGAAATATCAATAGCCACTTTCATAATGATGGAATGCATAATGCCAAACTTTCATAACCACATAGTCAAGACCTTGTGCCAAGATTAAAAATAAGATTTTTTGAAGGCCTTGTTCCAAGATACTAGAATGTCTCATGAGACCTACCGATGCATTGAGGAGCAATAGTGGGCTCCACCCATCTCTTACTATGTCCAATACATTCCGCATGTGAAAAGGATTAAACATTACATAAACATTCGTATTTATAATAGCATACGAAATGTCAATACTTTATCCATAAAAAATGAATTGTATAAAAATATCACATCCATAGTCAAACATATCACAAAACCTTCAATACAATATGCATGTTTTGTATCATAACAAATCAACTTCAAATACACTAAAAATCCATCAAAGGATGTTGACATAGATGAAATCAAAACCTTTTTTAGAAAATATATCTTTCTATTTTGAAATCAATTAAGAGTCGGATAATTATAAAGAAAAAAGTTATTTTGAAAATATTCTTATATGATTATAAGGGAAGCTTTGAAGATTTTATAATGGCCGAAATTATCCTCACTCGTGGTATATGTTAAAAAAACATTCTTACCTTATTTTTTACGAAAAGGTCGTAAGGTACCTTGTTTGGAAAACTACAGAATGATTCCTCTCAAGACATACAAGTTCAAATAAGTGTATAATTCAAATTAACCCATAATCAAGTAAATATTAAAAAAAATTGGAATACATTTTTATGAAACATGGATGTGGATTATAAAGAGGTTCCAGAAGATACTTACGTAAAAACAACATAGGATAATACTGAGAATGTGAAATTAACCCTTTCCCTGTACTTTTCCTTGGTCGAGGGTAGGTTAACCTTCATTATAATCGTTAAATAATTTTTAATAAATTATTCAAGAATAATATAAATTAATATGATATCATATATGGTCTTTTATCATTTTATTGTAAATAATATCTTATTATTATCGTCATTTGGGGTGTTAACGAATTTATTTTCCTTTATATTCATTGTTATGTGAGTCATATTTGTTATGAATGGGATGTATCTTATTCATATTAAGAATTATATTAATCATTTAAACATTATTATTAATCATCAAATGTAAATTATTCTTGAATGGATACGATGGGGAATGAATCTCATCGCGTTCGTGGAGACTGTAATATGTACGTACACATGAGTGACAATATCGTTATTTTTATATTAAAATAATATATATTTGGATGGTATATCATATATAAAGATTCAATATCATGTTATCTTTATTATTTACATCAATTACACATCCATATTATATTCATCCAACTAATAATGTATTGAATAACAATTACACCACGAATAGAGACGGTAAGTCGTATGTACGCATGTATGGTGACACATCATTCAAAGGATGGATAGA
This sequence comes from Viscum album, assembly GCA_963277665.1. NCBI lineage: Eukaryota > Viridiplantae > Streptophyta > Magnoliopsida > Santalales > Viscaceae > Viscum > Viscum album. The sequence continues at coordinate 71,713,950 of OY728166.1, read as the reverse complement.
ATAATAAATATGGTTGTAACATATTTATAATAACATCACAATATATATAAGATACGGAAGTAATTAATTTATAATGTAAACAAGAATGAAAGAGGAATTTTAAGAAGAAAGGAACTTGAAATAGGTGATGAAATATTTACCACCATTTCAGGAACCTCCTTTGGATTTGATCAAAAGGGATCCATAGGTTTAATTTATGACTAAAAAAATTCCTCTATGATTAATGGGGGTAGTTGAGAGGGTATTTAGTCTGGGATTGGCTGATCCAAATGGCTTTGAAGGTGTGAATTAGAGAGAAAGGGGAGTTCCCTTTTATAAGAGGGGTGAGGGGCACCTTAGGAAAAGCTAGAAATATTATTTTATAATAATATAATTTTAGCTTAATAATGGATATAGAATAAATTATTTAAAGGATATAGAGGGGATGGGTCAAAAACCACTCAACTAATAGGTTTTAGATAGGTCTGGGTCACTATATTAACTTTATCATTTAGATTTAACTCTTAGTTAAATAGTTTGACCATTACCATGTCTCTTTGTATTTTTATATTATATGGTTAAGACACTTACTATATACATCAAAGAGAACACAAAGTGGTTCATTAGTGATAAAATTATCATTATATTATTCTTTTGGATGAACTATAGGTTTTTAGGAATCTAATATCAATTAATAATATAATATTTTCCTTAAAAACCTTTTTATGTCAATTTTGACAATATTTTGTTTTGTGTATTTTTCTAAATTTATAAGAGCATTATTACTTCTATAAAATTCATATAACAAACTCTAATATGTCATATTATCCTATAAAATTATTTTAATTCATAAAAAGTCTCAAATTAAATTTAATTTGGATATTTATAATATAAATTATTTTAATATTTCATTAATTAGGTAATTACAACATCATCATTGTATCTTAAATAAATTAAATTATTTAATGTATAAAAAATATAAATAAAATACCAATATGTATTAAATATTATTAGCTTTATAATGAATATTTATAGTCTAATTTATCTTATTTGTATCCATATATTAAATTTTTTTAGTTATTAAACATTGATTTTAATTCTTTTAAGTCTTCGTTGAATTAAATAATAATAAAAGTCTTAATCTAATCCAAGTGGACCAAAAGGATCATATTTTATTACTAAGGTTGTTATTGGTTGAATTATACTTATCCAATATAATTAGGACATTTTTTGGGTAATAATAATATCATTTTTACCTTTCATTTTCCTATTTACTTTTAACCGGGGTAAATAAAACTTAAATATTACTATTCACCAAAAATTATTTTTACCTTATTGAACCACATTTTAATCCTTGATATTTACCTTTTCTCTCGGATTTTCGAAATTCAACTCACAGAACCGGTATAATTATGTTTCCTGTAAATTTGTAAATGCTCCATGGAGGTGGGTAAAAAATGGTGAAAAGTTCACTATAATTTTATATATAAAATATTATTACAAAATGAATCTAATAACTTACATTGAACATATATAGGTATTATGTATATATTTATACCTAAAATAAATTTAAATAAAATAATTAATTATTTAAATTTAATTTCCATTTTAAATTTATAACTCAATGTTTTTCACTATTCATCCAAAATTGAATGTTTTCAGAAAAATACCAACAATTCACCAGAAGCTAATTTCGATATTCAGATTCCAAGAATGAAGTCTATTTTTCAAATGTAAAATTTATAAAATTTCAAAATGTGGGTATTACTACTCATAACGACTATTTTGATTGGTTATGGTGTATTAGAAATTGAAGTTGCGTACAACACACGGTACTGTATTATTAAAAGAGAAGCATATTGTGGAAGCTTGGGGTGTTACATTCTCTCCTCCTTCAAATAATTTTTTCCACGAAATTTCTAGAATATTACCGCAAAAAAAAATCAGGTGGTTCCTCATCATATGTTCCTCGGGTTCCCAATCTACCTCTTCCATCTTATGGTTTCTCCATAGAACATTTACCAGACGATTTTTCCAGTTTCTCAAGACTTGTTCTCTTGTATCATGAACCTTCACCGTCTCTTCGTAATAAGATAGATCGAGTTCCAGTTCTAATTTCTCATAGGTGAGTACATGCATTGGTTCAAGCATGTATTTTCTCTATAGTGATTGGTTAAATACATTATGAACATTGTAGATACTTGTCATCATTTCCAAACGGTATGTTACGGCCCCAATTCATTCTAGAATTTTGAAAGGTCTGATGTAATAGGGACTAAATTTTCCCTTCTTACTGAAATGCATAACACCATTCCATGGAGATACCTTTAATAAAACACGATCTCCTACCTAAAAATCTAAATCCTTCCATTCGTTATCTACATAACTCTTCTTCCTACTTTAAGCAGCTTTGATGAGGGTTTGGTTTACCTTCTACTTTTCCATTGTTTCCTCCACAAGTTCTGGGCCGACAAGTTTTCATTCACCAACATCATCCCAACAGGTTGGTGTGCGGCATCTCTTTCTATATAACTATTCATATGGTGCCATCATGATACTTTAATGGAAGCTATTTTTATTGGAAAATTGTAACAGAAGTAAATATTAATCCCACATACAATTAATGTCAATTGAGCATGATGTCAACATGTCTTCTATTGTCTGAATAGTCTGTTCTGATTGTCCATCAGTTTGGGGGTGGTAGGTAGTACTCTAATGAAGTTTAGTATCCAGGTTTTCTAAAGACATTTCTTGAATATTGATGTGAAACACGGATCACGATCAGAAACAATTGACAGGGATACTCCCTGAGGTCTCACAACATCATTAATATATAGTCATGATAGATGTTCAAGTGGTAAATCTTCTCTAATAGAAAAAAATGTGCTGACATGGTAAGACGATCACTAATGACCGATATTGGATCATTCCTTCAAGGAGACTTTGGTAGTCCCATAAAAATTTCCATCGTAATATTATCCAATTTCTACTCAGGTATAGGATGAGGTTTCAAGACTCATCCTTGCTATTTCCTTCTGGATTTCACTTGTAGACAAACCATTCATCTTGAACCAAAATCACCAATCTACTTCCTCATGATTCCCCAACAATAATATTCCTTCAAATCAATATACATTTTGGTGGTCCTAGGGTGTATAGAGAATTTGGAACTATGTGTATCATCCAACAATTCCCTTTTTAGATCAGGCATATCAATAACACAAAGTCTCTTCCCAAATATCAAAATTCCTTCTTCGTACACAAAGTCACTCAATCTCCCATCATTCACAGGTTTACTATTTTTTGAAACCCTTCATCATCGGTCTGAGAACTCTTCATCCTTTCTATTAAAGATGGTTAGGAAACCATTTGAAATATTATTGATGTTTCACCTTCCATGGTGATTCCAATATCCATCTTTACTAGATCCATGAGAATAAGATCCCTTTCAATTATCATCTTGTTCAAAACTCCATGATATTTTCTACTCAAAGCATCTTCCACCTTATTTTACTACCCCAGGTGGTAGTTTATAGTGCAATAATAATCCTTGATTTGGTCAAGCCATATCATTTTCCTCATGTGGAGTTCTTTCTATGAGAAAAAATACTTCAATCTCTTATGGTCGGTATATATCTCATATTTTTCACCATATAAATAATGTCTCCATATCTTCAAAGCAATGATTACAGGTGCTAACTCATGATCACAAGTATAATAGTTTTTCTAATTAATTATTAGCTGTCATGATGCATTTGAAATAACTCTATCATTCTTCATAAGTACATAAACATGTCCTTTATTTGAAGCATCACTATAAATAACAAACCCATAATTCCTCGATGGTAGAGTAAATATAAGATAATTGACTAATATTCTCTTCATTTCTTCAAAAAATTATTTACACTATTTTTTCCAAACAAATTTAACACCTTTTCGTGTGAGTTTTGTTAATGGGTAATCCATCCTGGAAAAATTCAGGATGAAACGTCTATAATAACTTGCAAATAAATAAAACTGTGTAGCTCAGTTATACTCCTCAGTTCTGTCTATTCATTGATTTCCTAGGTATTAGAAGGATCAATTGAGATTTCATCCTTAGATACAATATTTCCATGAAAATAATTTTCCTAAAACCAGAATTCACAATTGCTAAACTTCCCATTTAATTCATGTCATATAAGAGTCTTTAGGATAATGCGCAAGTGATTTTCCCGATCTTAGTATCTTTTGGTGTATACCAAGATATCATCAATAAATACCACTATATTTCATCAAGATATTCCGTGAAAAATCTATTCATTAGATCCAAGAAGATAGAGGGTTCATTAGTCAATTAAAAAGTCATTATAGTAAACTCGTAATGCATGTACCTAGTTCAAAATGCTATTATCAGAATGTATTCCTTCTTCACACCCAACTGATGATATCCAAATAGATGGTCAATCTTTGAAATGTATTGAGCTCCCTGAAGTTGGTCAAATAAATCATCAATGTGAGGTAGGGGATACTTTTTCATTATGGTTATAGCATTGATCTCCCAATAGTCAATGCACAACCTCATAGATCCATATTTCTTCTTAACAAAAAGTACATAGTATCCCCATAGAAAAACACTAGGGTGAATAAATCCCTTATTACTCAATTACTCCAGTTTTTTATTTAGTTCAGCTAATTCCATAGTGTCCATTCTATAAGGGGTCTTTTATATGGTCCTTGATCCGGGAATTAAATCAATAGAAAACTCAATTTCTCGTTCTAGAGGATGTCTAGGTAAATCTTATAGAAACACATCAAAATATTCTTTCATAATAGGTACATACTCTATTCGAACATTTCGTTCCTAACACACAGTTATTTCATTCTATTCCTCCCCAATAATTGATTTTCGTTGAGCTACTAGGGGTGGATCTAGATAAGAATTAGGCGGAGACGATTCTGCTCTTTAGATAAGGTGTTCTTTATCATCGCCATCAAAAATATTAACCTCTTTCTTCGTTCAATAAATTTTTTAATCATGGTCCAAAATCCAATCCATACCGAGGATTATATCAAATTCAATCATTGTAATGACCATTAGATCAAAAGGTAAAGAAAATTTATATGCCCTAATGGGGACTGATTGACAAAACATTATTGCAATGATACATTCTGTAGATGTATTGACTGAAAACGACCTTGTTAAATCAAAGTAGAAATATCTAATTTTCATAGAAAACAGGGATTTTATGAAACAATGCGAGTATACAGAATCAAATAATGCATTGGATAAACTTGAGGAAACCATTAAATAACCTACCACTAAATCATTCAGAGCATCAACCTCAGCAGTAGTGATAGCATATGCCTAGCCCTGATCTCTTGGCCTCTTCTGTGGTATGTTCCCTTAATGCATAAGACATTCATTCACATAATTCCCCCTTTCTCTACAATTTTAGCATTCAACATCGACATCATCTTTCATCCCCATTCAATAACGAGTTTGGTGGCCTTTTCACCACACTTGTAATAGACTCACATTCCCTTCAGACATGTACCAGGGTGTTTATTCCTTAATTTACTATGGGATGGATATTCAAAATTTCCCTTCTTCCCCTTATTTCAATTTCCAGAGTTTTTAGTAGATCTCATATTTATTTATTTTATTTATAGCCATAAGAATTAGAGAATTATTTTTCTATCTTGATACCACATGAGAAAATATCTTCATACGATGAGAAGGATTGTGAGTCTAATGCTCGATGGAGAAATGGTTTTAACCCATCAAATAAAAGATCAATCTTACTACTTGGGTTACGAATATTATATGAAACTTGCCTCGCTAACCATGTAAAGTTAGCCTCATACTTTGCAAAATTCTCTTCCTCCTTTTTCCTCAGACTCAAAATTTCCATTTCAATATATGCAAGATGGTCACAAGGAAAGTATTTTTCTAAGTAAAGATATTTAAACTCTCTCTATTAAATATTTGATACATTATCATCTTCATTTTTGTTTTGAATCAATTACCACCATTAATCAACATCTCCAGTGAGGCGATAAACTGCCATGACAACATTTTCTCTTTCGCTACTCCCCAAGGTGTGGAATATTTTCTCTTAAAGAATTTACCCATTACTCAGCTAATAGTGTATTTGTACTCCCATTGAATTTTGGTGGTTGTTTCCTCATGATGCGATAAAACATTGATCCTCCATGTTGTGGATCAGTGTGCTCCATACGGATGAGGTTATTATTCATAACCTGAGTGACTTTTTCTAGTATGGTGATTAGTTGATCAGCACCAGATGCATCACTAGCTCCCCTAAAATTATCTTGCATAGGAGGGAAATCCCAATATAGAGCGCATGCCTTGATATAGTTTCCATTCCTTCTATTAGGAACCATTTATAAACAATGTCCTAAACTAGATTAGTTTATGAATCAAAATACATAATGCCAAACTTAAAAAACACATAACATAAATTGAATTGTTTATAGATATAATCCACAATCATAAAAAATGTTTTCTTTAAGGGATTTTATAATCATAAACCCTTCATGATGGTTTTTAACGATAATGGGAATTATCTTAAGCATACCCCCCGGGAGTGTCATGACCAATATTGCAGCAATGCCTGTTGTCGTGCACCAATTCCCATTCGAGTCTAGCTTAAAGTGGTGTTTTCCATTTTTACCCCTAGGTACATCCGTTCCAGAGCCATCTCTACCTGCTCGTATCCAGACAGATATTAATTTTTTTGGAAAACCTACAAAATCATTACAATACCAAAATTCTAGGAAGTTCTTCTATACTAATCCCCATAATCTATCTTAGAGATATGTGCTCTAATCAAAGTTTATCTTAATCTAGATTCCATTGTTTGTACTAAACATCCTATGATACCAACTATAATGCCCCGACCCTAGTTACCCAGAGTCAGTGCATTATTACATTACATTGGCATGATCACAAAAGATAATGTCTGAAATGACAGATTAGTTTAGTAGCTTTGTATGTACTAGAAAAATTCATATGGTTTACATTACATCATAAAATATAAAACTACAACAACATTGTTTCCATATACAACACTTAGATCCCATAGACTATCTATACAGGTCATTCATACTATACTTCTTCCCATCCAGGGAAAATTAAAACATAAAATGGTGTGAGCGCAATGCTCAGTAAGGATAACAATATAGCGGAAACTTTCATAAATAAGGGTAAACATTTAAGGAAATGTATAGAACTAAAACAAAATAATTTTGAACATAAAAGTCATCATAATATAGAAAATATAAATCAAAATATTTCCATTTACTTACTCACATGGATATTCTACTAGTCGAATAATCACATGTAATATCAATAGCCACGTCCATAACGATTGAATGCATAATTCCAGACTTTCATAACCACATAGTCAAGGCCTTGTGCCAAGAATACAAATAAGATTTTGTCAAGGCCTTGTTCCAAGACTCTAGTTTGTTTCATTAGACCAACTGATGCATCGAGGATCTATAGCAGGCTCCACCCGTCACTTACAATGTCCAATTCATTCCTGATACGAATGGTGTAAACATAACATAAACATTCGTATTAAGACTAGCATACAAAATGTTAATACATTATTCATAATACATGAATGGTTTAAAAATAGCCCATCCACAGTAAAACATATCAAAAAACCATCCATACAGTATGGATGTTTTGTATCATAATAAATCAACATCAAATAAACATAAAATCTATCAAAGGATGTTGACATAGATGAAATCAAAATATTTTTTAGAGAAATACCTCTTTCTATATTGAAATCATTTAAGAGTCACAAAATTATAAAGAAAACAATTATTTCAAAAAATATTCTTATATTATTGTAAGTTAAGCTTAAACGATGGTATAATGGTGGAAAATAGATGTACCCACCATATAAGCTAAAAAACATTCTAACATTAATTTTTTTTAAAAGGTTATAATGTACTTTATTTGGAAAATGACAGAAAAATTTATTTAAAAACATATAAGGTCGAATAAGGGTATAAATGACTTTAACCCATAATCTAGTAAATAGGAAAAATTTTATGGAATACATTTTTAAGAAACATGGATGTGGATGATAAAGAGGTCCCAGTAGAAACTTACGTAAGAACAATCTCGGATAATAAAGAGATTGTGAAATTTACCCATACCTTGTACTTTTACCTGGTCGATGATAGGTCAAACTCCTGTATAATAGTGAATTTTTTTTATTAAATTATACATTAATCATATAAATTAATATGATATCATATATATGGTCTATTATAATTTCTTTGTAAATAATATCATAGTATTATCGTCGTTTAAGGTGTTAACAGATTGTTTTTTCTTTTTTATTCTTTATTATGTGAGTCATATTTTTTATGTATTGGATGTATATTATTCATATTCAGATATATAATTAGTTTTTAATAATTATTTTTATTCATAAAATTAAATTTAGTCTTGAATGGATATGATGGGGAATGAATCTCATCGTGTTCGTGGAGATGGTAATCCATACATACGCACGAGGGATAATATCAGTATTTTCATGTTAAAATAATATATACTTGGGTGGTATATAATATATAAATAATAATTATCATGTTATATTTATTATTTACATCAATTAAACATCATTATTATACCCATCCAAATAATAATGTATTGAATAACAATTACACCACGATGTGGAGACGGTAAGCTGTATGTATGCACGTATAGTGACATTTCATTCAAAGGATGGGTATAATAATGGATATGGTTATACCATATTTAAAATAACATAAAAGTATATAGATGATACTGGGAGTAATATTTTATAATGGAAACAATAATGAAAGAGGAAGTGGATGAAAAAATGAACAAAAAAAGAGGTGATGAAATATTTATCTCTTTTTCAGGTTCTTCCTTTTGATTTGATCAAAATGTATCCTTATGTGGGATTTATGACAGAAGGAAGTCCTATAGGATTAATGGATAGAAGTTTAGAGGGTATTTGGGAAGGGTTTGTCCGATCCAAATACCTTTTAAGGTGTGAATTAGAGAGAAGGGTGAGTTTCCTTTTATAAGAGGGGTGACAGGCACCTTAGGAAAAGATAGAAATATTAATTTATATTAGAATAATGTTCTATTTATAATGGATAAAAAATAAATTATTTAAAATATAAGATGGTTATGGGTCAAAAAAAACTCTACCAATAGGTTTTAGACAGGTTTGGATAACTATATTACCTTTATCTTTTAGATTTTACTCTAAGTTAAATAGTTTGACCTTTACCATGTCTCATTGTATTTTTAGATTATATGCTTAATAAACATACTATATACATGAAAGAGAACCAAAAGTGGTTAATTAATGATAAAAATATCATTATATAAGTATTTTGGCCGAACCATAGGTGTATAGCAATAGAATATCACTTAATTATATAATATTTGTTTTAAAAACTCTTTTATGCCAATTTTGACACTAATTGGTATTTTGTTTTTTTAAAATCAATAATAGCATTATTACTTCGAAAACAATTATCTAACCAACACTAATATGTAATATTAACCTATAAATTTAGTGGAATACATAAATATTCTCAGAATACATTTTTTGGATATTTATAATATTAAATATTTTAATATTTCATTAATTAGGTAATTACTGCACCATCGTTGTGTCATAAATAAATTAAATTATTTAATGTCTAAAAAATATAAATAAAATACAATTATCTAGGAAATATAATTAGATTTATAATTAATATTTATAGTCTAATTTTTATTATGTGTACACTACAGGAAATATAGGCATTTGCGACGGGTCATTTGCGACGGGATCCCGTCGCAAATAGCCTTTTGCGACGGGGCTCCGTCGCAAATCGCCCGTTGCGGAAAACGCCGTCGCAACAAAAATTTTTTGCGACGGGCCCGTCGCAAAAACACTTATTTGCGACGGGAAAAGGCCCGTCGCAAATAGTTTTGTGGTTTTTTTTAAAAAAACTTTTGCGACGGGCCCGTCGCAAATAAGTTTTTGCGACGGGCCTTTTCCCGTCGCAAATAGTTGCCTCGAATCAACTATTTGCGACGGGAATATATTCCCGTCGCAAATAATAATAAAAAAAATAAAAAAAATTTACAAAAAATTAAAAAAATTAAAAAAATATTTATTAATATATAAATTAATAAACGTATTTATATTGATATAAATATAATATTTATTTTGTAAATACGTTTTAGAAAGGATCTATGGAAATATAACATTAATTTATAAGATGTTTAGTAAAAGAGGGTTATAAAATAAATTAAAAAATATTTTTAATTAATAATTACCTAATTTTTATCAATTAATAGTCATTTAATAACTCTTTGAATATAAAAAAAATAAAAATATTAATGAAAGATGGAAAATAAGAAGAAAATGAAACCCAAACTTCAAATGGCCATAACTTTTGATCCGGGACTCCGTTTGAGCTCTACAGCATATCAAATCGAAGCTTGCGAAGAGCTCTACAGCCCTATGGACGGTAGAACCCGTCCAAGGTTTTTTCGAGGCCCAAAAAGGCCCCGAAGGCCTCCAAAACTGAGTTTTTAGTCGGGGCACCCCAGTTTTTCACCGTTCAAACAGCTATAACTTCTGATCCCGATGTCCGATAAACCTCTACCATATATCATGTCGAAGATATTTTAATGTTCTTCAATTTGACTGATTGTGGAGCTGAAACGGACTCATGGATTAGAAGTTATGGTCCTTTTAACATTCAAACGACTATAACTTCCTATCCGGATGTCCGTTTGGACTGTACTGCATATCATATCGAAGATCGTTTCATGTTCTTCGATTTGACTGGTTGTGGAGTTGAAACGGACTTACGGATTAGAAGTTATAGTCGTTTTAACATTCTCAGAGGATTTTCACCCCCTCATTTCTATGTATTCATTCATAACTATACATATATATATATATGTGTGTGTGTGTATGTGTATGTGTGTGTGTCTGTATTGTATATATGTATTTATTTATTTATTTATTTATAAATACACATAAAAACACATATTTTATAAATTTATTTAAAACTAAGCTTATAAATATATATTAATTAATATACAAATAAATATACGAATAAAAACTTATAACTACATATATATATATATATAAATAGAATAAATATATATTAATATACGAATAAATATATATATTAATATATGAATAAATATATATATATATATATATATTTATTCATATAACCAAATATATTTATATTAATATAAATCTATATTAATATACGAATAAATATAACTATAAATATATATAACTATATATATATATAACTATAATTATTCCTAATTATTACTAATTATTATTAATTATTCCTAATCATTATTAATTATTTCTAATTATTATTAATTACACCTAATTACCATTATCTATGAATACTAATAACTTAAATTTATTAAATAACAAAACAATATAAACATAATTAAATTACAACTAATTAAAACTAATTAAAACTAATTAAAACTAATTAAAAATAATTAAAACTAATAAAAAAATTAAAATAAATATTAAATTAAAAATAACATAAGTACCTTTAAAATGGATTTGAAGTTGATCTCCGATAATTGTTGAAGACTTCAATATCAACTCTGCAAAAAAAATTAAACTTAATAAACTGTAAACAATTTTGAGAGAAGTTGAGAATGAATGAAAAAAAAACGGATGGGGGTATTTATAGGTTAGCTTATTTGCGACGGGACTATTTGCGACGGGTCCCGTCGCAAATACTTTAACCCGCATTTATCACGGTCAACGGTTAAATAGTTATTTGCGACGGGTCCCGTCGCAAATAACAACTTGCCGACACACTATTTGCGACGGGGGTATATTCCCGTCGCAAATAGTTTTTACCGCCGCCGGCTATTTGCGACGGGTGGTAACCACCCGTCGCAAATACCTTTCCCGCGGTTTGGCGCGCTATGCGCGCCAAGCCTTTTGCGACGGGTGAGATTTTACCGTCGCAAATAACTAGTTATTTGCGACGGGAAAATGCCCCCGTCGCAAAAAGCCATTTTTCCTGTAGTGGTAACAATATATTAAAAATGGTTTAGTTATTAAACATTGATTATAACACTTTGTAACTCTTCTTTGAATTATATAATAATAAATGTCCTAATCTAATACAAGTGGACATAAAGTATCATATTTTATTTCTAATGTTGTTTTTGGTCTAATTATACATATCCAATAGAATTAGTACATGTGATAGGGTAATAATGATATCATTTTTACCATTAATTACACTATTTAATTTTAAACCTTGTAAAGAAATATTAAAAGATACTATTCACCAAAAATTATTTTTATCTGATTGAACCAAATTTTACTCCATGATATTAACATTGTCTCTCAGATTTTATAAAATCAACTCACAGAAGTAGTAAAATTATTTTTTATGTTAATTTGCAAATGTTTCTTGAAGGTTGTAAAAGACGGTGAAAAGTTCACTAAAATTTTATATATATAATATTATTACAAAATGAATCCAATGAATTACATTGAACATATATAGTTATAATATATCTATTTTGACCTAAATTAAATTTAAATAAAATAATTAATTATTTAAATAAAAATTCAGTTTTAAATTATAACTCAATGTTTTTAAGTATTCATCGAAAATTGAAAGTTTACAGAAAAATACAAAAAATGCACCCTAAGCTAATTTCGATATTGAGAATCCAAAAATGAAGTCCATTTTGAAAGATTAAATTTATAAAAATAAAAAAGTTGGTATTACTATTCATAATTACTAGTTTGATTGGTTGTGGTGTGTTATAACTTGAAGTTCCATACAACACACACTACTGTATTATTCAAAGAGAAGCGTACAGTAGAAGATTGGGGTGTTACAACAGAACCACCCATATATGTAACAATTCCCATGAACCATAACATATTCATAACACGTAAAACAAACATAAAAAAGGATTACATTTAAACATTTCAATGACAATATATCATTTAAATATTTTGAAATAATCAATCCATTATATAAACCCTTTACAATACCAATATATGTGAAAAAATTAAATGGTATTTAATTTCCTTTTATAAACATTACGTCTTGTTAACGAAACCATGGATTAAATAATATTCTTGGAAGTAGAAAAGATCATTGTCACCATTTACATTAAAAAGAAACATTCTTTTTTGTCAGTTATTAAAATTATACATAGAAAAAATTTCTTTTGTATGAATTGAAAAGTAAAAGGTGTTGATACAACATATAAAAGAACGTCGTGTATAAAACAGAATATGCTTCAATGAATGGAGATTAAGACAAAGTCCCATACCCCATGTCAGAATTGACTGATTTATTCTTTAATCTTTTGAATAAAGCACTAAATATAATTTTTACTTTCTTATGATCCTTTTTTAGGTTTATTATTCTTTTTATATCAATTATTACCATTTTATAAACATTTTGTAATCATTTATGTTAATAATAGTCGTTCTGTCGATATACGGTACATGAGTCAAAAATAGACTTCTTATAATTACATGTTGTTCATGGGGTCAAATGTTCATTATATACAGAGTAATATTCATGATTTAGATATCATATATATCATATATATCCATTATATTTTTATATTTATAATAGTAAATAACATTTTGAGGTAAGAAATGAAAAGCACCGTTCATGGGGACAGTAAGTCCTACGTACAAATGGATGCAACATTAATTTCTATTTCATATTTAGTGGAATTAAAACATAATGATATGTAGGCATATTATAATTCTCGTATAATATCATATATAATATTTTTAACTCCATCCTTCATACATCCCACATATGGAATTAACGAGTCTTATCACTTTAAGGGGGAGATAGTCCACACTTCCTCAAATTAATTTGTCATGTTTAATCATAATGGAAACCATGAAGGTATGATATAAATGAAAAATACAGAAGGTTACAGAAAAATTAAACATAATATATATCATATATATATATGTAGTTCTATATTAATGGAAACCATGAGAGGCGGTAGGAGATAATTGAACAATCGTCGTTTTGTGAGGTGTTAGTTTGCCTTCCACAGAAAAAATATGTTATATACCAATTAGATAGAGGTGTGTGAATATGTAGTTAGAATCCATATCAAAACCATATGCTAGAATATATAGGATACTTTTTTTGTTATAAAATAATATAGTAAAAAAGAGTTTATGTGTTGGGGAAGTAAAATAAAACAAAATAACTTAAGAGAAGACGTTACCTTTAAATCTAAAAAGTCTCATGGGTTTGAACCAAAAGGTTTATTGGAAGTGCCTTATACCAAAATTAAGGCCTCTAGAAAGAAGATAGGGATGTAGGGAGCTTAACTGGGTAGAGTTTGGATGTTCCAAGGGGCTTGAGAGGTGTGAGTAATGGGTTATAGGTGAGGGATTTTTATAAGGGGAAGGGGGCTCTTTAAGAAAGTGTGAAAATATTATTTTATTACATAATTGTTTTCTATTTCTAAATGTCCAAAACTTAATAAATTCAAAGATATGATAACTCATAGATGAAATAAAATCATAAAATAAGAATTGGATTGGTTTTGGATATTATTTGAATTTTTATAATCTTCTTTTTTAAATCATTTATTAATGAGGTAAACACTACATCATTATTGTGTCCAAAATAATTTATTTTATATAATATATAAAAATTATAATAAAATACCATTATGTAGGAATTATTTTTATCTTTCCAAAGAATATTTATAGTAGAAATGATAATTTATATAACCCTATATAAGAAGTAATTTACTAAAAGATATTTGTTTTTGTCATTTTTGTCTTTACTTTAAGATAATTAAAATAAAGTGTCACTATCACTAAAAAGTGGCCCCTTTGTAACATCACAAGTAAATAAATAAGAAGACATATTTCATATTAATTTTATTTAAAATGGGTTTCTATGTTCAATAGTGTAACTGATATGCTACAATGGGTTTCTTTTAAATCTAATGTTGCCCATTAATAAAATAATAATATTATTTTAAATGGTAGTTAAATAGTAGTAGTCGTATTGGTAGGAATGAAAAAAACTAACTACAATATGATTATACATGATTTTTAAAAAAATTTAATTATATCTAATAAAATTTAGAGGCTTAAAATGGGAATAATCTAATTTTAAGCATAATTTACATTAAAATGTCGATTTACCACCTTTTAATGGAGAAACCTCATTAAATATAGTTTTGGTCACTTTAATACATTCTATTTGACCAAATAAAATCCTTCTTTAAAATGGGGACATCAAAATTTACTTCGTGTAAATTTTTGGTATTTTTCCGATATAGTTTAATTTTTAATGAATAGTGAAAAATATTGAATTTTAATTAAAATCTGTGTTTTAATATAATTTATTTATATGGATAGATTATATTTTTAATTGGTTTTAAAGTGTAATTA
The DNA here is from genome assembly GCA_963277665.1 of Viscum album. NCBI lineage: Eukaryota > Viridiplantae > Streptophyta > Magnoliopsida > Santalales > Viscaceae > Viscum > Viscum album. Next base: position 71,698,501 of record OY728166.1, on the reverse strand, counting down.
TAATATAATTTTACTATTTAATCTAATTTTGGTCATTAATATTAATTTCACTTTGAATTTGGACAAAAACAAGTGTCAATCTTTTGATAGTCATTGTATCTTAAAACACGCTATTTGTTTTAACAATGGGAATTAATTTGAAACCAATTAATGCAACTTCTGTGTTTAGAATTTAATAAAAAATAATTCATTTTTGATGTCAGAATATCAATTATATCTTAGGCTGATTTTTTCGTATTTTTCATAAAAACTTCAATTTTTGATTAATATTCAAACCACTTAGTAGTAGTTAAAAAAATGAATTATTCATTTAAATGAAATTTTAACACTTATATGAGTTCAATTTAAAAAATCCAAGAGACACGGTTAATATCGAGAAGTAAAATGTGGTTCAATAAGATGAAAATAATTCTCTATGAATAGTAACTTTTGATTTTTATTTACCGCAGTTAAAGGTAAATAAGGTAATTCATGGTAAAAAAGTACTATAACAAATCAAAATTACCTTAAGACTTGCCTAAATCTTATTTTATGAGTAATTTCCGACCATGGGCATATTTTGGTCTATTTTTGGACACCATGGTGCCACTTATTAAGGATAATGACATTTTAGATTAATTAATTTAAAGTAAAGGCAAAAATGACATAAACAAATTTCTCTTGGTAAATTAATTTTTACATGGTGTTATATAAGTTATTTTTTCAACTATAAATATTCATTGGAAATAAAAAACTATTTCCTACATCATGGAATTGTATTTTTAATTTTTATACATAGAATAAATTATATTAGTTATGACACAATAATGATGTAGTGTTTACATCATTAATAAATCATTTAATTAAATAACATTATAAATATTTAAATAATATCCAAAACATGTCCAATTCATATTGGATGATTTTATATCGACCATGAGTCAACATATCGAAGACTATAATTATTTTTGGTCCTTTATAAACCAAATTTAAATAAATAATAAAATAATTTGTTCACACTTTCCTAAAGAGCCCCTCCTCACCCTTATAAAAGGAGACCATTTCTAACCAATACCACACACCTTTCAAGACTTTTGGCTGATTAAAACTCTGACCAATTAATCTCTATAAATCCCTATCTTCTATCTAGAAGACTTACCTTAAGAATAATGAACTTCAAGAATTCCTTTTGGTTCAAACCAATGGGAGTTACCCAAATTAAAGGTAATGGTTTCCCTTAACTTCTTTTATTTTATTTTACATATCCAATCCCTTAACTCTTTTTATTCATTTATTATATAACAAGAATAGTATTTTAAATATACTATGATGTTTTTATGATATGGATTTAAAGGAAAACATACACACACCACCATCTAATGGGTGAAAAACATACTGTTTCTGTGGATGTCAAACTAATGCCTCACGAAACGATGATTGTTCCATTATCTCCTACAGCATCTCATGGTGGCTATTATAATGGAACATTGTTTATATATGATATATATTATATAAATATTTAATATATTATTTTTTATTTTCCTTTTATAGAATAAATGTATGGTTTCCATAGTGGGTAAATATGATAATCTCATTTGAGAAAGTGCAGACTACCACCCCCTCAAAGTGATATGACTCGTTCAAGACTTATGTGGAACATACAAAGGGTAGAGGTAATGAAATTACATGTTATGTTATATTGCAATTATATAATACATATTTATCATTAATTTTTCATTCCATTACAATATGAAATATAAATGGATGTAGTGTTCATGCATACGTACGACTTACGAACGCCATGAACGATGCATTTCATTTATTATCTCCAAATGGTATGTACTATTATAAATACATGTATATACTGTATATATATGATATCTAAATCCTGAATATAATTCTGGTTATAATGAACTTTTGACTACCTGAACAACTTGTAATTATAAGAAGTCAATTTTTAAATCAAGATCTGAACAACAATAAAATATCCCATAGAAGCTCAAATAATTAACTAATTGTTATTTCAAGGTAATAAGTGATAAAAAAGGAATAATAAAAGAGGAAAAAGTTCATAATCAAGTAGAAATTAACATAATTTTGTTATTCATGATGAAAAAGGAACAAACAAGTCAAGTTGGAATGAGGTAAGGGGATTTCTTATCTCACTTTTAATTCCATGAGGTTTCTATTGTACGCCACTTATTTATTGCAAGTGTTGTAATGTATAATAAAATTGATATATATTATCATGATTCGATTTATATTCATGGTATTGTGTGAATCATTTTGTGGTTATTATCCATGGTCATACGACTCGATTGATTACAATGAGGTAAGGGGGTTTTATCTCACTTTTTAGTCTAGTGAGATTGATGCTATATTGCCACTATTTTCCCTTTGTGTGGTGTATGTACTGCCCGTGATTGTATTATTTGGGTAATATTATTTGACTATGGGTTTTTAAATCTTCCTTCTTTCATGGGGTGTATGTTTCGCAAGTTACGAAATCGGTAAAGGGACCTTTTTGAACCTAATTTCCATTCCTTCGGTTAATCTTATAATTCTGAATTATGTCATGTTATGATTAAGTGTGGAAACATTATTTATTTATTTATTTTGTAATTTACAAACCCTTTTCTGTGGATATAATTTTGATACACATAATCAATCCATTGAAAAATTCTCAAGACATCGATATGAACTTGATAAGAGTAATTTTAACTCAATCTCCATTCATTGAGTTAAACATCCAATTCATTGGTTTTGTATTAAAAAGAACTTGTGGGAATGTGAAATTATTGATTTAAACTCAATATCCAATCATATTGAGTGTATTTATATCTGTCACACATTATTATTTAATTTATTTATCCTTAATCTAAGGATACATTTTTTATAAGTGATTTCGTCTCAATTTACATTCCATTGAGACTTCATTGTTGTTATGAACCAATTCACAATTATATGGTGTATATACAATCCGTTGACATATTATACCATGAATACTTATATTATAATGATATTATAAAGTTATTATTAAATTTTATTCCTCAATTATTTTTAATCAAGAGTCTCTCTTTTTGTTAAAAACTCTTTAACTAAAATATCGTATTAAATGATTTAAGGATTTATTATTCTAAATCATTATATTTAATGTCCATGTTTTAAAAATGGTTTTTAGTATATACTAATATGGAAATTAATTTTTTTAAATTATAATTCCATTAAAATCCTCAATGTGGTATGGGACACTATGATTCAAAAATCACTTTTTAAATGGTTTATGAAAATAGAATGATTATTTAAATATCATGAAATTACTTCTTGTGATTTCAAAAGAAATGTTATTAGTGAAATGATTATATTTGAAATATTTTACATGTTATGATGACACATGGACATTTGATGGGTGGTTATGTGATAAATCATATGACAGGTGGTGTCATGATAAACCAGGACTAGTAGATACGTTATAACCTCCAATGCATTGGGTATAGCATCAGCCATATGGCTATTCCATTTAGTGATATGTGTGGATGTCGACAGTATGGTTATTCCATTTAATTATGTTTTAGTCCCAAGTTACCTTTATATGTTATGTGTTCTTTATATGGGTTTAATGGTAATATTTTAGTTACAAAAGGGTAAGTAATGATCTTTTATTTAGAGAATATTTTTTACTAATTCATAAAGGTGAAAAGTATTACTTGTGATAATGCATTCATTTTTTACTTGTTTATTTGAAAAAACTAATAGTTATACTTCATTTTGTATCCCTTACTGAGCTATTTATGTTCATCACAAGTTTTTGAAATGATTTCCATAGTACTTAAAGATGAATAGAGCCAAGGATGGGATCAAGGAAACGTCATGCTGTCTAAAAGATGGATCTAGACATGTTTCTTTTTAAGAGATTTTTATTTTAAGAAAAAATGGATTCTGAGTAGTAGTGTCTACCTGTAATATTCAAGTTGTAATGTAATAGTTATAGACTCATTCTCTAAAAATATAAACCTAAAAAGATCCTCAATTTGAATTATTTATTTAATTCAAGATTACGAAATGATTTAAGGTCGGGTCCTTATAGTTGGTATCAGTGGTCATCTTAATCAACTTTAGGGATTATGAGTTTTCGTTAGACACATTGTAAGTACCTATGTATATTATTTCAGTTAAATCCTTGTTTTATAACATTTTCAGATCACATGAAGTCAGTTAAAAATGGAAGTAGGAGGATCTCAAACAACATTCCTATCTCTTCTAGATGACATGCTTGCAATAATTATTGTAAAGTCATGTTTAGATGATTGTGAAACTTTTTTTAGCATACAACTCACTTGAAAGCAGTAGTTTAAGATATCAAACACCTCCACTATACCTCGTTATCATCGTGGATCATGGGTTGTATTTAAACAAATCATATTTTCACAATATTCTTGTATTTTCAAGAAAGGTAAATATTATCAAGGCATTTTCAAATAATTTACCTTATCTCAAGATTTTGAAGAATATTTTGATTTTAAAAATGGTTCTGAAGAAGGAAACCCTTGATAAACCTATTTATATTCGATTTTACAATATAGTATCCACGCACATACCTATGGTATTTTAAAAAGACCATTAATTAAATGTTTTATTTCAAATTTGGTCAGACTATTTTATAGAAATCATATTTTATCAGATATTTCGAAATTATATGTCATACATGATTATTTTCCAAATATGATTTTCTGTGAACACCCATATAACCAATGTTGTACAAGGTGTATTTGGATGGAGGAAGAAAATTATTTTGAAGGATCTCTAAATCATTGTTTCAATTCAGGGACCTTATACCTACGTGAACAAGATGACAATTAAACCCAACAGACATCATGATCAATGAATGTTGTTCTTCATTTTGGGGATCATTTTATTTTATCATATGGAGGTGAAATAATACATCATGAATTAATATGTTGGGAACATAATTAATTTGGATTAAAATTAGAGGTATAAGGAAACCATTTAGGTTAAAAAATGTTAAGGTCATTTTTGAGTTTTATAAAAAGGAAAAACTGTAGGATGAATGACATCTTGTCGCAACAGGTAAGGTCGCAATAATTAAACCCACAACCGAAGGGAAACACTGGCACATCGCCTACCATAAGCCTTCTTGAAGTCCATAGTTAGTATTAATTATTATTTTAGTAAAATGTATTTATTGAATAAGAATAAGTTTATTTTTTTGAACATATATTTTATCAAATGGATTTACATAGTATAGAAAAATGATTTAGTGATTAAGTGATAAAGGTTGTTTTGGAAGATGTTCTCTCTTTTGAGAAAACACTGTATGCCTAAAGAAGATAAGATACTATGGGATTCCAATTTTGGAATAATGGTTGAAATTTTTGTTTGGATGAATCTATTTTTTGTGGTGTACATATGATTATTTGTTTTATTTATGAAATTGATTAACCTATCATGGAGAATATGTGATTAGGTTAATTAATTTTCAATACGGTATTTTATGAGTAACATATGTTTTTTGGAGATAAATGATAAGATTCATCTTAGAAGACAATGTAATTAAATCCTTATGATATTTGTGTTTCAATATTAGTTTGGATTACTTTTGAATAATTTTATAGATAGTTGTTTATTGAATGGTCTTAGATGAACTTTGGGTATTATTTTAAAAATTTGGAGATTAAGAGTATTTTTTATTTTTTTAAAAGATTATCCTTTTTGGGTATTATCTGATCTCAAACTAAAATTTTTGTTTTTAGTGGATGTTAAAAGACAAGTGAAATATATTGTTCTTCTTTTGTGGATTATGTGATTCTCAAGATGAAGATTCTTGTGATTTTGATGTGACCAAGTCTTTTTGAATGCTATTTGTTTATAGAAAAGATTAGTTTTTGGTGAAAACTTATAAATGATGAAACTCTACTTCACAGTAAGTGTATTTACTTATGTTCTTATTCTATATAGTAAATTAATTCGACCAAATTATGAAATGCGATGTAAAAAAAACTTTGTTGGTTTACGTTTCTTACTATGTAATCAAAGACCATTTAACACATCATATGTTTGTGATTTTCTGGTGGTCAACTATCTCCTAATCATGTTTTCTATCACTCTCCATCAGAACTTCACCATTTTTCTCTCTTACATATCCTTGTTTTCTTACATGGAATCCTAGTACAGGTTATCTCGGGTGAAAATTGTATTTTCTTTCTTTGTTTTAACATGACAGTTGTACTATCTATTTTTTGATGTGGGACGTTTAATGAAGATTCCTAACCCAGTTTTAAAATTTCAAGGACGCAATTACCAAAATGGGGGAAGGAGTAACATCCCAGGAAAATAATGAATAAGACATATATCATATTGATTTTACATTCAATGGGTTTCAATGTTCGATAGCGTACCTGATACTCAATAATGAGTTTCTTTGAAATCTTACGTTGCACATTAATAATATAATATCATTATTTTAAATGGTAGTTAACTCTTAGACGTTGTATTGGATGGAATAAAAAAACTAACTAAAATATGATTATACATGTTTTCTAAATGTATTTACTTTTATGCAATAAAATTTAGAGGCTTAAAATTGGAATAATCTAATTCTAAGAATTATTAACATTTAAAGGTCGATTTACCACCTTTTAATGGAGAAACCTCATTAAATATAGTTTTGGTTACATTGATAAATTATTTTTGACCAAATAAAATCCATCTTCAGAATGAGGACATCAAAATTTACATTGTGTAAATTTTTGTTATTTTTAAGATAAAGATTATTTTTAATGAATAGTGAAGAATATTGTATTTTAATTCAAAACTGCGTTTTAATATACATAATTTATATGGATATATTATCTTTCAAATTGGTTTAAAAGTGTCAATGGGACATATTTTTATCATTTAATCCAATTTTTTTTATTAGAATTAATTTTACTTGGAATTCGAACATAAAAAAGTGGCAATCTTTTGATAATTATTGTTTCTTAAAAACACGCTATTCGTTTGAATAATGGGAATTAATTTTAAATTAAGTAATGCAACTTCGATTTTTAGAATTAAGAAAAATAGGCTTCATTTTTGAAATATGAATTTCCGTTATATCTTATGGTGAATTTTTGATATTTTTCTGAAAAACTTCAATTTGTGTTGAATAGTGAAACCACATAGTAGTAGTTAAAAAAACTGAATTTTTCATTTAAATGAAATTTTACCACTTCAGTGAGCTGAATTTTAAAAATCTAAGAGACATGGTTAATATAAAAAAATAAAATTTTGATCAATAAGATGAAAATTATTTTTGGTGAATAGTAACTTTTGACTTTTATTTGCCGCAGTTAAAGGTAAATAAAGTAATTCAAGGTAAAACGAATATTATGATAATTCAATATTATCTTAACACTTTTTATAATCTTATTTGATGAGTAATGGCTGACCATGGGTATCTTTGGGTCGATTTTGGGACCCCATGGTGCCACTTATTAAGGATAATGACATTTTAGATTATTTAATTTAAAGTAAAGAAAAAATGTCATAAACAAATATCTATTTGTGAATTAATTTTTACATGGTGATATATTATTTTTTCGACTCTAATTATTCATTGGAAAGATAAAAATATTTACTACATCATTTTATTTTATTTTATTTTTTAGACATCAAATAATTTAAATTATTTATGACACAATAATGATGTAGTGTTTAAATCATTAATAAATCCTTTAAATAAATATGATTATAAATATTAAAATAAAATCCAAAACCTATTCAATTCTTATTGGATTATTTAATTTCTACCATTAGACATCTTATATTAGTCTACAACGATATTTGGTCCTTTATAAACTGAATATCAATCTATAATAAAATAATATTTTTACACTTTCCTAAATAGCCCCTCCTCCCCCTTATAAAAGGAGACCATTTCTAACCAATTACGCACACCACTCAAGCCTTTTGGATAATCAAAAATCTATCCAATTAATCTCGATACATCCTTCTATTGTACCTAAAAGCCTTACATTAGGAATAAGGCACTTCAATAAGTCATTTTTGTTCAAACCAAACGGGGTTACCCAAATTAAAGGTAATGGTTTCTCTTAACTTTTTTTTTTAACTTTTCCAACCCCTAAAATCTTTTTATTCTTTTATTTTATAACAAAAACTGTATCATAAATATATTAGTATATTTTTAGGAGGGGGATTTGAACTACACTTATACACACATCCATCCAATATTTGAATAACATATTGTTTCTTTGGATGGCAAACGAACGCCTCACGAAACGATGATTATTCAATAATCTCCTACCACCTCTCATGGTGGCCATTATGATGGAAAATTATTTATATGTGATATATATTATATGCATATTGTTTATATGCTTCTATATTTTCCTTTTATAGAATACCTATATGGTTTCCATAGTGGGTAAATAAGATAATCTCATTTGAGGAAGTGCGGTCTACCGCCCCCTCAAAGTGATATAACTCATTCATTCCTTATGTGGAACATATAATGGATAGAGTTAATGAAATTATATATTATATTATAATTTAATTATGTTACACTTATGTATCATTAATTTTTCATTCCATTACAATTTGAAATATAAATGGAAGTAGCGTTCATCCATATGTACGGCTTACCGTCTCCATGAACGGTGCCTTCCATTTCTTATCTCCATGTTTTATGTACTATTATAAATACATGTATATAATGGATATATATGATATATATGATATATAAATCATGAATATCATTCTGGATATATTGTAATTCATTGATTTCAATAACGACACAAAAATATTTATTCACTTTTTTGGTTTTCAATAGACATTACAAAAACTCAAACATAATGGAATATTAACAATATCACTAATTAAAAACCCAAAATTATAGAACATTTATATGATTATATATTTTGAAATTTTTTTTAATAATGAATATTAATAATGATTTTATGAACATATTTCAAAGCAGATATGATTATTGACACCCAATGTTGAAAAGAGATTAAAGAAATATAATATTTGAAGAGAATTGTCATTTATGTATAATATAAATAAAATAATATAATAATAAGTCTTAGGAATAAGTAATTAAGATGAATATATATTTTATATGGTATGTTAATGCTTTATGAGGAAATTAAATTTATAGTTAAGGGACTTGGTAACATAAAATCATGTCTTTGTGTCAGACAATTTGTTGTTGATCATCATATTTACAAGATATTACCATTGGATTTATGTTCGTTCCTTATATCTAGAGAAAAATGGTTTGTGATAAAAAAAACATTTCTTATAAGGTTTTATTTTAATTACCCTTAAATAAATATACTTTTTTCTAATAGGACCCCTAATTATGACTTTTTAAATTGTGAATATAAATTGTTCTCAAAATAGACTTTTTGGGGTTTTTTATTTTCATAAATTATGAATCTAATATGATGTTATATATAATAATATATATTTATATGAAATATTTTTTATAATGAAAATATTAAATCATATGATTTCATAGAGTTATGTTATTTTATATATATAATAAACCCAATTAATTTTCCAATGTTTATTTAGGATGTGATGGTGATTGTTTTTAAGTTATACACAAATGTATGGTTGTTGACTAGTTGGGACAGATATCTCATGTTAATGAATTTTTATGGGATTAATTATCATAATATTGTCATGAATGGAAATAATTTGTCTATTTACCTAGGCATGGTCATGATGTGGTTTCTCACATTTTCCTAAAATTTCATAATTTTTTTTCAAATAAAAGTATGTATAATGTGATTACATCCAATGGTTTTACTATGCTTATGGTTGTGCTACATTTTCAAATTTATCATGTTATAAAAAATTTCAATATTTTCTATCATGTTATTACATGTTTCACGTTTCCTTATATTTCCCTGAAGTGAAAAGATTTTATGAATATGATTTTATATGTATCCCATAAATTAGGTTGGGTCCACATGATATATATATATTCTTTTACATTTCTATAATAATAATTTGATGATATTATGATGCTCCATAATGTTTTTTATTATAAATGGCCTTATTATCTTGTATTTAGACATTTTTTCTTCCTATTATAATCATGCTTATGATCTCATATATTATTATATCTCTTTTCACATATTATGAGTTTTAGATCTCCCCTTTATTATATTTCCATTACCAAGGATAAGAAGCTTATTACATCATGTGAGAAGTATACTAAAAAGTATTAAAGAGTAAAATTAAATAAAAATTTGCACACATATTATAAAATAATATTTTTATATGACTAATTTCTAAGACACAATTAAATAAGTCAATAGATTATAAAAATGTTGTGGGATTTGATTCTTAAATAATGAAATTTCTGTAATATTAATTTTTTCTTTAACAATTGTCTCTATATATGGAAATAGTGATAAGGAAAATAGTGGATATACAAATTTTATTAGTAACATGGGGAATCTCATTGACGAACATGTTGTAAAAATTTACATAAAAATACTCAAAAAAAATATTCCTCATAAACAATTTCAAGATATCAATTATTCAAAATTATTTAGAAATATCTAATTTAAATGAATAGAATGTAATAAATTAAAGGATACCAGAACAGAGAACTAGTTATGGTATATTGATGAATATTAAAAAAATATATACTAAAATGTAGTAATTTAATTGAGCATAAAACATACAGACCATGAGTGTTAAATGATTTGAGTTTTAAATGAAAATCATTGGAGTTTTTCATAAAGTAAAGATGGATGATCAACCTAATTTTAACTAGGGTTTTCAATGGTTAATTATCCTAAAAATGTGTAATGTTATTTATTTTTTATTTTTCCTGATGTATTATATGAGAACATAATCATTATAATATGAAAAATATTCCTAAAGATTCTTTTAATATTTCTAGTCCTAGTTTGAAATCTGTAGAAATGGAATTGAGAATATTGGATTCTATTAGGATGTTGGGATGTATATTGGGATATTATCTTAGTGATTGATGCCCTATGTGTATTATATGAAAAAAAATATTTACACTCATTTTTTATAGTGTAAATTATGTGGTTTAGAATAAAATCCAATATCAATAAGGAATAGACACCCATAGTAGGACTATAAAATTCAAACAGTGTTTTTCACTTATCCAAGATTCAATTTAGTTTCATTTAGATTTGGATTTATTTTATTTTTTAAGCGGATTAGATCATAATAGACCCCAATGGTGAATTTCATGGAAATAAAATTTGAAAATAATGATCCACTGATTCACTCCCAGTTTTCAGGGTTTTACCTCTTTCTTCATGTGCCTTAATTACAAAAATACATTATTTCTCAAATATGTTATAAATATATAACAGAGGCAAGAAATACATATTAATATTTATCATGGAAAGGATCTAACTCCTCCAATCAAGGTCATGATTAATAATTTAAAGCATCATTTACATATCCCAATAAACCCCTTCCTTTGGTAATAAGGTATATGAAGAAAAATAATTGGTATTATTATACAGTGGAATAAAATAGAAAAATGAATATAAAATCCCATACTAGTGAAATAGATTAGTTTACTATGCTCTTTTTATTGTGATACATCAGTGAAGGTTATCCTATTTTTTCCCTATTCATATCCCCAATAACAACCAAATGGAATCATTGAATACACCCTTGCATGTCAAGATTTCTAGATATAATGGTGGAAATTACATGATACCTCAAGATGCCTAGGAAAACCCCTGTATTTTTGATATAATAATTACTAATTTATTATATTATAATACACATAATACAACCCATTAGGTCAACAAGACAACTATATTTTGGTAATTAGGTAAATTGAAAAATCATAAACACTGGTGGAATATAGAAATTATTCAAAAAAAAATCGTAATGATCTTGTAATATTCAAAAATTCTTAAAAATTCATGGGATAGCATGTGGAAAAGCATAATAAAGGGGTTAGCAATAATAACGGATGGGGGAATAAATAAATCCTTACATGAAGAAATTATTACATATTAAACAATTTAAATTTAATTGGGACATAAATGGATTATAATTATAAACAGGAAAAATAGGTATGGTATAATATGATAACATAAATGCAACAAGGTAAAGTCGAAATAACATTAATCATAACATCAGAAAAATAAGTCAACTATAACCTCCAATAAATAAAAACATTTTGGAAAAAGTACCATTATTGATTAGTTTCACTCCCTAATCCTATGTGTGAAGTATCATGAAACTAAATCATTACCAAATGCGTTGGAGCAATATATAATTTAGGGAACAATAATCACCTACATATTAGTCTATGTGTAACTATTTTATATAGATCATATATAATAAGAACATGTTTCATCCCATTTAATCCCATGATTAATTGTTATAGATAAAACAAATGGAATTAATCAATAAATGATCTTTACTTTTAACTGTTTGAATACCACTGATTATAAATTGGTTTTGGTATACCCCTCAGAAATGTTTTACATAGAAAATTTCAGTGACATTTTGGAATCATAAATTTAGTACATGAAGATTCATAAATTGGCTCAATGAGAGAGAAATGGGTATATCATCACTTGGAATTAAAAATTATTTTATTAGGTATATGTAAAAAGATAATCAAACGTGAATTTTTTGAATTAATAGGCATATTAATGAAAGGGTTATTCAATGAATACATAATATAAAAAAAATCATAGGATAATTTCATAAAAATAAATGGGAAAAATAAAGAATAGTGGGAGGGATTAGGGAAGGGGTAAGGGGAAACTCATCACATAAAGTCATAAGGTAAGTAATATGGTTAGTAATGCAAATATCTCATTAATATTTATTTGATTGAAAAGATAATTTCATTATTAATATTCTTGAATAAATTGGTGGAATAGAGGACCACTTACTAAATTTCGATATAATAACCAATTATGTAATTTCTATAATGATAGGGAATAAATTATCACTTATTTATATAAAATGAATTTTATTGAATACGGATATAAAAATGGTGTGAAAACATAACCAATTGATATTCAAAAGGCTAATTAAAAAGAAGGTACTTAATTGAAAAATATGATAGATAAGTCCCTTACCATGTGAGGGTGATTCCAAAAGATCGAGACAAGCATCTTGAAATATTGTTGGAACATTGGGAAGAATCTATATGAGGGTATTATATATTAAAAATGTGATGAATGATTATTTAGTGTAGTTGAATGGGGGCTTGGGAGAGTTTATATAATAAAAGAGAGGGGTTTTTTTATTATTTCACAAACATAGGTTTTGAACTTTATATCATAATGTAATCAAAACAAAACACCATCCCATGGTTTTTGGAGATTGTTTCTACAAAAGAATATTAGTTTTGTTTATTTAATAAGGACATGGTATGAACACAATAAAATATATCCCTTATGGATGTTGAAGTGAGTTTTGTTTATAACAAATTGATTTTAATAATTTATATTCTAATATAGTTTATGGAGGTTTCATAAGGATTAATGAAATTAATTATAAATGAATTCTTTTAAATGGAAATAATTAATTTTTCCATTTATATAATTTTTTTAATATATTATATCAATTTCAGGTCATTTTGATGTCAAAATACAGATAGTATATTTATAAAAAATCTAATCCTTACCTGAACATTCAGCTTTCTAAAAAAATTATGAAAAACACACCATCAAAAAATTTAAACATTATGATTCCAAAAATAATATTGATATTTAAAAAAAAATTTATAAATATGTGTATTTTCAATTTTCAAATAGAATATATATTTATTGTGAAATATTAAGTTTTTTTATAATAATAGTTTTTTAACCCTTATAAAAAAATGTTGAATTTATAGAAATTATTTTTTACTTTGTATTTAATTTTTTTTAAAGAATATTGTTTTATTAAAATATCTTTTATTTTAAAAATAACATAATTCATCTAATGGAATTTCTTGATTAAAAATATATATTTCCCAATAATACATTTTGTGATTTATTATCTCAATGAAAAATAAATTATACTTTAACTATAAAAATATGTAAATATAATTATTATTCTATAGAAGATTGTGTATTAGTATTCATAATTTTAGTTTATTGATAAATATCCATATATTTCTCCATCAACCAATTTGAGGGTAAGGTGTATAATAACGAGATTTTAATGGGGATGTTTGATATAAATTATATGGATATTGATATAAAAAATATTTAACTTACCCAGTAAATAATGTACCATTACTTAGTTGTTGGATCTTTTTTTATGAATGGACATGGTCCAAGAATAGTGATTTTTTCACCCTCATATGTTCTGATAAATAGAATTCATATAGTAATATCTTACTAGTTAAGGCCATTGATTCATTAATCTATGTCAGTAGAATTTTTCATAACTATAAATTTAAACTATACTTAATATAATTGTTCAAAAACTATTTTATTAGTGGTTATTATGGGTAACTATCTTTTAAATATGATAGGTAATAATAAAAATTTATTAGTTCATGTGTTTTCTATAAACGAAAATAATGAAGGTAATAAAATCAGATATGGAAATATCTTTTATAAAATTTTGGATATTTATAATCATTTATCCTTTAAAAATTTCACCACAAATCTTTCATTTCACACACATAAAATCGATGGTATTTCCATTTAATCAAATCCTCGAGTTCCCACATCTATTATTTAGAACTTTGGTTTCTCAATTCTACATTGACAAATGTAATTGAATTATTTTCTATAACATTGTCTCTAAGATATATGATATTCAAAATTTTATTTTCATATGAAATAAAATTATCCAATAGTGCCAATATTAGATTTAGAATGAGTCCAGGGACATGTATATACTTAATAGAGATACATATAAAAAATCATTTACTAGGGATTGGTTTTTTGGGAGTTTTAGTAAATAGGCTATTACACTGATGTGAACAATGATCTCAAAGGGACTGATGTATCGTGGACTAAAATTTACCTTCATCTCAAATATCATGAAATTATTCCATGGATATATGTGGAGGAATACTTTATCTATAACCTAAATATATAGGTATCATTAATCATTTACATCGTAGGAAATCTTTCAACTGTGATCATTCATGTTGTTATTTTGAATTGACTTGATGTTTACCATCACATCCAATAATATTTTAGGACCTAGTAGTTTGGGTTCACAATGTTCATCCCAACATAAAGGTTTTATATATATAAGACCATAAGGGAAATGATAGGGTTCCATTTTTATTCATGAGTGGAAACTATTATGGAATAAGAACTCAACCCAAGGATGATGTTGATCCAATCCCCCTTCGATGTTCATCAAGTATGGTCTCTATATTTCCTTGAGTTTCTGGATAGTCTAATTTGATTTGATAAATATTTGGGGTTGATAAGACATTATTAATAGTATCTCATTATTTAGAGCATGTTGGAGACTCTTCTAAAAATTATTTGTAAATACAGTATCATGATGAGATACAATTGAGAGTGGAGTTCCACATAGCCTCACCACATCTCTAATGTATATCCTTATATGTCGATTGAGTGAGAATTATTCTCATATTTTATTGAATTGAGAAGTAATTTTAATATTATCCAACACAACTTATATAACATTAATTCCTCTTGATATTTTTGTAATGCTAGAGTTATGTTCCACAATTTTTTCCCATTTCAATATAATTTTGGATAATGGTTTAATCACCCCCCTTTATTTATTTCATTAATAAATCACATTCATACCTAAAAGACACGATGATGTATATTTTTTGATATCCTTCTTCATATTTTCCTACCAACTATTCTCTTGGATATAAAAATACATATTTTTGATCCCTCTATTTATAGTGATGTTTGATCTATGATCATCATCCGATAACTCATTATTTAACCCCAAGATTTGACTGTACACATAGTCATGACCCAACTCATAAAACTCCTTCTTCTTTGATTTTAAACTATGAGGACTTCCCTATTCTTAAGGATTGAAAATATTTCTTAATTTCTATATTTTCCCATATTGAAACCATTATCTTCTCCAGAAGGGATGGTTGAGTAATCATTAGTGAAATGATTGATGTTGTTTCTTCTTTTATGATTCCCATGCTATGCATTTGCATGTACTATAAGATCATATACTTATCTATCCTAAAAAATGACAAAATTGTAGGATCATTTCCAATTATAGTATCTATGACATTAATTTCTTATATAGGACGGTAGTGGTTTGAGTAATCCTAATCCTTAATTAAATCTATCTATCATCAATGATTCATATTCAACTCTTTCTTTGTGACAATTTACATAAGGCTCTTATGATCAATATATAAATCAAATATCTCCCCAAATAGAAAATAACATTGTACTTTCAATGTTATTATTAAAAAACAATCTCCAAGTCTTGTATTGGGATGTTATTTCCATGAGCATTCAATTTTCTTGAGGCATATGATATTAAATTCTCTGTCTTCATTAATACACATCCAAAGACCTTATTTAATGCGTATCTTTATACCATGAAATGTTCCCCACATGTGGGTAGTGTATGTAAAGTTGTAATGATAATACTATTTTTAAAATCCTTCATTTTCTAATCATAATCATTATTCCAAAAAAAATGACTCTCCCCTGAATTAGATTGGTTTGATGGTTAGAAAATCATGTAAAATTTCTCCCATATAGTCAATAATACCAAGCTCATCCTAGAAAATTATCGATATCTGTCACAGAATTTTTCCATGACTATCCTTTAATTTTAAAATCCTTGATGATTCCACATATATATAATTACTTTGGAAGAAGTTCCAGAAGAATTTGACTTGTTCTAGGCATATGATTTATTTTGTGAACTCAATGAATCATTTAGGATGTATACCAAGTAGTTCTTCATGAATCGCATTAGTATATTCCATCACAATGGGAATTTATTCATGGATATTAATTTCCATAGTGTCAATAATTTGAGGTATATACTATTTCCCATAGGGAAATAATATTCATTTATAAAATGTTTATATCAAAAAATATTCATCGTTTTCCTTGAACATTTATAGAATCCAATAGAGATTCATGGTATAGAGGTTGAATTACTTGTCCCAAAAATTTATTTTATCATTATAAAAAGAAATACATTTCATGAAAGGGAATATATAAAATAACATAAATGTGAGATTGAAAAAATATTCATGTAGACCATTCCCATATATATCAAAAAGTTACAGAATAATGATCCTAGATTTCCATGATGATATCAAATCATTTGAAGTAGTGACTCAATATTCTCAAAAACTAACAATATATGATAATACGGTAAAAATTGAAACATAACGTGACAAAAACTACTGTAAAATAGATATTACTGTCCTTTTATCATTATGATAAATATCATTATATGTATTTACTTATTTGGTTAGTATTGGTGTTTTTTAATCTCATTATGGACATCATCCCTTGTAAATGTCATTTGGCTTGGACTATGATGAAAATATCCACATTTATTAAAAAAACTATATATGGTACATTATATTTAACATTATTCCAATATATCATGTTATTCATTTTTTTACTTAAATTTGATACATTATTCTCTATTTTCCCATTGATAAAACATCTCCCAGTTCATTTGTGAGATTTCCCTTTGTGACTTTTTAAACATAGTTTTCACAAAGGAAAATTGATCTTCATTACATTGTCACCATTACAAGATAAACTTTTTGGGATTCTATCCTCATATGTCTTGATGTATTTGTACATTCAACTAGGTTCCTATTATTAATCATGATTTTTGACAACTGGTTTTTTATAATCACAAGATTTCTTACATGAGCTCCAACATGTTAGGAATCTTCTTTAGAAAATCATCACATTTCATACCACACTGATTATTTAATTTGTTATTACTATTTAGTGTCATTGGATAGAATAAAGGTAATATTCGATATGATTACATTTTTACTAGTAATCACATAAATGTAAATCCAATAACAATAAAGGGATAAATTACAACTAACATGTATTCCTTGAAATATGAATTTATATGCCTTGAAATAATTAATCTCTATTATGTTACATAAAATTGACACTTAAGAGGATTTTTTACCATTATATAAGGGTTCATAAAGAAAATGAGAATTTATGAAATCAAACACACCTAAGTATCAAACTAGGTTTTTATCATGTCTCGTTATTTGACTTGTTCCAGATTGAGAATATCTCAATAATATGTTTTTGGGGTTGTTACACTAAGGTACATTTTCAAAATAACCACATCAACATTTAGTATCCAAACATGGATCTATTTTAATGGAATTTAAATAATAAATACATTTCCAAAATTTTGGATTTTTTATATCATTAGGGATGTTACTTATGTTTTACCCAAATGTATAAGGGTCTGTACAATGATTCCATTTATATAGACTACTCTATATAAATTAAATCATTTTTCACATTCACACTGACGGTTTCTACTAAAGGTAATCATATTATACCTTTATATAGTTGGGGTGTGGTTGATGGTAATCAATTATACCTTTATTGAATGGATTATCATAATGTATGTTTTTTATTACCAATAGAGAGTATTTAACCCAGGTACTACCCTTACATGAAGGTTTCTACATAAAGGTACTATTTATGTTATCATTATTCTAAATATAACACATTCATTAAATTTATAATAGTTCCTTTGTCAATTTTATAGTATTATACAATTCATCATGTTACCCCTCATGCATAATGGTAATGAAAAACATATTAAATCATATTTTTTTAATGTTTTCTTATTATTTTTAAGTTATTTGAAAATTATATTCAATTTTATTTTTGGGATATTTATTCATTATTAGAATTTTAATAAACTACCTAATTATAATGGTTATATAATTAAATAATAAATGTTTAGGTAACATTTCATAATACATAATCCTCATATATTATAATTTAATTTTTAAAATTTAAATTTTAAAATTACATGTTGTGTTTTAAAATAATGAAATACAAATGTTTATATAGAAATAATACAATAATTTGATAAAGTGTTCACTAATTAGAATTTTAGGAAAATATAAAAGAATATTTATAAAGTAAAAATTACTCATAATTATTTATTTTAAATTATTCAAATTATGGATTCATTATTTTTATATTTTTAGTATCACATTAAATATTTCATTTCTAATTATATAGAATTTATGTATTTGAAATTTTGATTTTGAAATATTTGTACACAACATTATTTGGATTATAAAATTTTTTATATGTCCTAAAATATATTATATTTAAAACAAAATTTCATGTAATGGAGAATATGAGAGAGTTTATATTGTATTTTATATAAATTTATTTGTTTATATTTCCATATCATTCATAATGATAATATTTTTATAAGATATTTATATTTATCTTTAATTTATGAATTTTTCATAAATAGATATCACATGTATAAATACTTGAATTTGTTATTTAATTAAAATTTATATCATGCTTTATTTTAGGATATTAAATTTCATCTCAATAGTATAATATATTAATTTATATAGTTACACACTATATAAGATAATGATTTTTTTTTCATATACCTCATCTTTATTTTGTAATCAATGTTATAAACCCCAATTTAGTTATTGAATATAGTTTTTGCATATAATGTTTTAGACTTATTAATTATCTAATTATATATATATTAATGTCTCCATAGGTAGAGGGACATGGGTTTAGACCACCAATTAGCATGGAATCCGTTTCTTTTTTTAAAAACGTGAATGGGGATGAATTTATATCACATTGGAAATACTCATTTAGGGAATTTAAATTTAATATAATTCATTGAAATTGAATAAGAGTTCATTTATATTATTTATATGTTGTATTCATGTATTTTTAATGTACATAAATTTTATTACTGTGTTAGTAACACAAACATGTGTGTTGTGTGAAGATTCACTCATCAATATTAATGCTTAGATAATGTATTAGAGGTGAATAAGAGGGGTAACAAATGTTTTTATTGGTGGTGTGAATTGTTCAAATCATGGGATTCCACTATTTGGAAAATTTATCCTTGCCTTGAGATCCACTCATGATTCAATATCACCTGGTTCCTACCTCGGTTTGTGAAGTGAGGTGTGACAAACCTATGTTTAATAATAAGTATGTCGAACCATTGCCTATTGGGACATCACCCTCTAGGGAGAACTAAAATTTTGGATGGAAATAGATCCATCATAAGTGGGGCTCTCTTTGAGGTAATCCCTTTGTGGGGAGGGTGTTTCCTATATTGGAAGGTTCAAAAATATCACACATTAGATTCCTTTTCAAATAAATTATGTCACACATCAATTATTTTTTAATATTATTTTAGGGAATGCAATAGTATTCTAAACTAAACTAATAATAGAATGAATTATTAAAGGAGACTAAATAAGACAAGATGTTGAGAATAAATCCCCTTTAAATTCTAATTGTTTGATTCCATCCAAAAGTGTCACTTTTAAAATCCAAAATCATTCAATTTGGTATTATTGAGCTCATTATGAGTTCTCATGTGTTATTTTGTTTGTGGAATGAAATGTATATGTTACTATAGATTACATTTTTTGGTAGTTCAAGAACAATATGAGTATTCCTTAATTATATTTTATATTATTATTCATGGGGATTATTTTAGGTTACACTGGTTGGGAAACACTAGTTGTTTTGTTACTAACAGAGTTGAGTTGAGTTTTCCATATAACATATTAGATAAAGATTTATCCACTCCACTATATAATACTAACAATTTTTTTTGATTTTGATGTTGTTTAAACTAAAAAATTATGGCTTATTTATAATAATAAACTAGTGTAAGTCATAGTGAAAAAAGAACAATTCCTACTAATAAATATGAAAATTTAATATGGGTTATCATTTTAGTGGGGGAATGTTTAATAAAATTTCTTATTATATAATTATTAAAAATTATAATAATTTTCTAAAATAACTGATTTATATTAATGTCACCATCATCAAAAAATTTATTATGATTAATCCATAGAAAGGCTAATTAATTTTATGATATTCCTTGGGATTGTATCATAATAAAAGTTCATAATATTAATTGGTTATTTTAGAAATGTTCCCAAAAAACTTATATGTTTATGGAAAATTCCTTCCTCAGTAACCATGTCTTGAAATTAATAAACAAGTGAACCAAATTCTTATGTAATATTTATTACAAATATTATGCATAAAATTGATTATTTATAAAATTAATTTATTAAAATTCAGTCACATGTACTCAATTTTATTGGGTGTGAAAAACTACATTCAATATGGTCGAATATGTTAATGATTTTATGAGACTAATGGTTCATTTTAGGATTATTCTGCAAGATATATTATATTGTCTATATGATTTAATTTTTTTAAACATGAAATATTTCAAATGGTGATAAATATATAATGTTCATATACAAGTTTTATTTTTCATTTAATTTAGAAAATAGGGATTATCACTGGAAACTGGAAATTAATTCTCGGACTAAATTATCAAAACTGGTGTGTTTATCAAATTTTATTGTCAGATGATCTGTTAAATAATTTTTGTTTCATAAAATGTGATAGAATTTTTAAAACCACCATATCAAATATTAGATTGTCTTATTAATTATATGTTATTAAGGTTTCTTTTATGTTTTTATGTGATTCATCCCATAACAAGTAAAATATAGAAAATTTATTCCTTTATATTGTTTTCATGAAGTTTTTAGGGAAAATGTGCATCTATAATTGCATGAAAGTTTTCTGTTTCAATTTACAATGAATAATTATTATTCATGTGTTGAGCAAAATTTATTCAAAACCATTTGTGAAATTAGATAAACAATTTAGTGAATATTGGGTATATATATACTAGTGAACCGCATGTATACAATTTTTTGAATTGAGAGTCAAGACTGTGAGTTGAATCTAGTATTTTAAAATGACATTTCGCATGGTTGGAGAAATGTTTTACCAATCACGAGAAGTCGCTAAGGGTTAATTTTCATAGTGGGTTGGTCGAGGTAGTGGTTTCCAGAATGTCAAGATATAGGTTGAAAAACATTATAGATGTACCATAAATGCAAACTAGATTCTTCAAAAAATAAATTTATAGTATTTTCTCTAATTAATTTAAATCTTACTACCCTATTGTTCTCCTCTATATCATTTTAAATGTCTAGGAATATCCCATGCATTGTTAAACTATTCTTGTCATCCATTTTCTTTCTTTTAACATTGATTTAAAGTGTGTATACCCTTAGTATGTACATATAATCCTCTACTTCTCTTCTATTATTTTCTTTTTTCAGGATTTATCTCCCTACTATAAATGATAAATATATTCTGTGTTGATTTTATGGTAGGTTATGTACATAATAATTATAAGTTTATCTTTCAGTGTTTGCAGAGAGAATTTTGATTCATGGGTAGGTGATTCCCATAAAAGGTGATAATTTTCAGGTTTTATTCGTCGAACCAATTTTAGTGATTCTTTTTTCCCTTTATATGATATGTCACTAGAATATTTTGGGTTTTAAAGTGTTTTTTATGAAATTTATTCCCTTTTATTTGTATCATAAGGGAAAAATGATAATTTTAAATGGTTTTAACTGAATACATGCAATGTAATTCCATTTCATGTGTTGGATAAAAAAATTCATGTTACTTTTTAAAGTGTGTGATTATTTTTAATATTGGTCCAGAATAATGATTTGTTTTTTAAACAGAAGTTTTTTTCAGTTGATTTTAAATGCTTTAAAATTTACCAATGTGTTTAAATTTATTATTCTATTTGAACATGGTGTTTTAACACATGAGAGTGATATTTTAAAACATTTTATAGCTAAGATATATTTAAAAATTTGGTTCAGGGGATGAGTTAGTTCATAATTGGATGTCAGGATGTTTTTTATTAAAATTTGGTTTTAATATATGATTGAAAATGGTGCTTAATGTGTGTGAGTAATATTTTAATCTCATGATGGTTTTGATAAGGTCTTTTGTTACCTAGTGAAAATAGATTTTATGAATGTGGTGACACACTACTCCTACTCCATATGTCATCTCATCCCTCTTTTTATGGGCTGTGATTCATGTATATAGTGATCTTATACAGATATAAGGGGTAGTTTCTTTTAATTTTGTTTAATGATATGTTATAATTTACTTACAAATTTATTTATTTTTTTATGCATGAATCATATAATGTATTTATTACTGCTCTCATTGTTTAATGTTATAAAAAGACCTAAATGAATTGTTTGAGATTTGGGTAAGTGAATGACATAGTCTGGATGATGCATTGACTACGGAGGGTGGTCTTCTAGACTGAGTGATCTAGTTGAATGAATCCTGACCAATAGTCTGAGGGAGTTAACGAGTGATATTCTCTTGAATCATGAGGAAGTGGTGAGCTCTTATGAGTTTTTGTTACTAGATAGTTTGATGGGACTATCTGGAATGTGATGATTTCTGCAGTTCCAAACTATATTCCATGTATCTATTCTAGATCATGTATAATTAATCCTATTTAGATCCCCATATTTATAGGATAATATTTTGAGATAAAATATTGTATTTTATAAGCTTTCTCTATCCCATTAGTTTTGTTTGAATTATTCGAACCTATGTTTTGGTCATTTTTATCTTTTTAATGAGACATTGTAATTGTTGTGACTTCTTGGATTTATTTCTACATTGTTGTATTGTAGTTTGTATTGAAAATTTTTTTAAAAGGGATTTTGAGGAATGTTTTAATGAATTGAAATAAATTCCGAATTTTGATTTTATTTCTTATTTTTAACCATGAGTTTTGATGTTGTATTCTCTAATAATGAAAAAACGGTTTCAAATGATCCATCATTAAATTTTTATGGGTTAATAAGAAATAACTATATTTTTTAAATGTAACTATCTTTATTTTTTAAACATGAATTTAGTCTATTGTATCATGTTTTAATAAAAAATAAGACATCCATGGTGTTTTTTGAAAACATATTGTAAATTGAAAACTTTATTTAAAATGTGAAAGTGTTTCTAGAAAAATAGTTTTTATGATTGATTTTAATGTGGAAGATTATAATTGAAATTTAAAATATGATCATTCTTCTATGAAATTGTTTTTTTATATGTGATAATTTTAATTTTATGATAATAAAGAAATAAATTAATATATTTTAAAATTGATGTGTTGTTTTTTATTTAGGTAAATATTTATTATAAATGAATGTTATTATAGAGTATTAAAAACTAGAATGTATGTAATATGATATTTAAAAGTCTTCATAGATTCAGTTTGTGGTGGCCTACTAGGTTGTATAATCGATGCATATATTTTATAAGTCTTAGGTTTTATTCAAATGGGCCTTGTTTCTTCAGGTTTGTTGAGGAAGATGTCGGTTTAGAAAAAAATCATGGATCAAGAGAGGACTCACCGAAGTGTTTTGGAATTTTATTTCTGTTTTGGTAATTATATTGGCTATTTATGGTGTATTGTATACAATTTCTTCATGGTGTATTGTTAAATAATGTATTCATTTATGTATTTAGTTTTATGATGCTTCGAATATTTATTCACTATATCAGGTTTTTATGCTCTTGTTTTTTATCTTATTCTTAGTTTTCTGGTTTATTCTCTTTTTTATTGACTATGTGTATTTTTATACATCAGTAAAATCAGTCCCCTTGGGATTTATTTGAGTCGTAGTAATTTTCTAATGGATTCTAGATATTTTCAAAGTCCTTCCAACTAATGGAGGGAATGGTTAGGTGATCGATCATATGTCAACATGGGACTATTCATTAAGAAATGTCATCAAATCCTAGGTTATTAGTGGGGTTAGGCTCTAGATGTGATATCTATAGAAATCATAATTGTTCTATTGGAATATATAGATTTTGAGACTCGGGATATTGGTGTTGGGAGACAGTTTTGATCCCTTTATCACATGGATCTTAGGGTGGTCATGGTTAGTCATAAAATACATTTATAAACAGTTGTATTATTTTGGATGGATTCATTGGATTGTGATTTAGTTCATATAGAAGTTTATCATGAACTTGAATACATTATCATGAGTTGATTCAGGGTCTTATTTATCTTCTAAGGTGGAGGTATAAAAGGGAGTAATGTTTTATGGTTGGGTAATATGGAATGAAAATCATATTGAATCCATGTTCGGGATGTCAAGCACATTGTTTGGACCATTTCACAATTGGAATGTCACCTTGAAACAAGTGCCCATGTCTATAATTATTTTACGTCCTAATTGAATTATTTTTATCAAACAATTGACTCTTGGATTACGACATATATTTATGGAAATTTGAAATTACTCACGTTGGGTGTTGTTATATGTTTTTATTTTTGAGTATGATTTTAGTTCAAGACCATTTAATTCATTTTTTATGTAAATTTTTATACGATTTGAGATTTAAATTTCATGTTTTATAAATGTATTTCATGAGAAATATGTTTCTGTTTTTTAATAAGGCAATATAGTTATTTTAAAATTTTGTTTTTTTAATTATTATATAATGGTTTATTTCATTATGAATTTTGGAATGTTTTTTTGTTAACATAAAATATATAAAGTGTTTTTATTGTAAAATATTTTAGAAATATTGGAAATGTAAAATTGTTTTTGATGATTATTTTTATGATAACGGTGTTTTGGAAGATTTTGGGAAACCTTAAAGGTTGGATTTGAATTTTAAAATAATCTAGTGGTTTTTATAACATTATATTTGTGCTTTGTTTGGTTTCTTATGGTTGATGAGTGTTTCAATAATTAAACAATGAGATTCCATAAATAATTAGATTCAAAAGGTTTACCAATTTACTATTATTCATGTATTGGATGTGTCCCATATGTTATTTAATGACTATATGTGATAGAATTATATATTATTAGAAAGTGTGATAGTTTTAATTTACATTTCATGTTATCCTATGTAATTTGATTTAGGAGTCATTGATGTGCTTAGTTCATCTCTCATGTTTCTTATTTTTAGATTCCTATAGAATTATATTATGATATATAATTATTTTATTTTGGGGCCTTATATGTCTAATTGATTAGGCTGTGATCCTTGTCTATATTTTTTGAAAGGAAATTTTTTTAATATTATATTTCATGTTATGTTAAGACATTTGATTTAGAATTAATTGATGTGATTAGTTAATTTATCATGTTTCATATTATTATATTCCTAGAAATTTCTATTATTCATTATAATTATTTTATTTTTGGGCCTGATAGGTCCAATTTTTAAGGATGTGAGCCTTGTCTTAATAGATCTATCTCTGATGGTTTATTCTATTAAAGACTCTAATGTGTGTCCTAGATTTGAATTATAATTTGAATATGATTAGATTCATATGAGACTGGTATATTTGACATCATTTGATATATATTTCTGTGAAGGGTTGGTTCTCTAATAGTGGATAACCAATCATTTGATTTATGCTTCATGAAATTAGGGAAAATATGGTTAGAAAATTTCCTTTCCTGGTGTACTCCTTGGGTTCCTTTTTTGTTACTATTTATGAGTAGTTTTTCTTGTAGGATTTTCATGACTAATATTTTTATACTATGTGATGGATGTTATTGATCACTGATTAAATGAGGTATAATCTTGTGATATAGTTATTTGTTTCAACATGGGGAGAACCTAGATTATATTTATGAGTTTTTTGGGTGTATTGTTTTATTCCATTTGGACCATGGGTACCATTGAGTCGAGTTTCTTTAGGAGCCCATAGTGGGAAGGTATTCCATAACATTATAACTAATAAACAATAGATATTTATTTTGATCATATTATTATATACATATCATTTCATGTCAAGGCATATCTGTAGTTATGATACAGCTTGGTTTTGGAATAACATAAATTTGGTGATCATGTATTATTGTCATTTAGTATGTTTCTCAGTTTAGTGATTCCCTTATTGTTGTAATATAGTTGATTAGATTTGATCATAAAAATAGGATCCTGTGTAATAGTTTTTTATATAAATTAAGAATTTAGATTTTTAGTTACATCCTCTATCATTATTTAAAAGTAATAATTGGTGTTCCCAACAATATTGATCATTTCTAAATGGTGGTAAGACCTATCATATGTCCCTATATCTTTTTAGATTATCTTTAAATTGGTTTATGAAAATTATTCTCTGGGTTATATGATGTTTTTAAAGGATTTACCAGGTTGTTCTAGGATTTATCTTTGGTTTTGAGGGTTCATTTTTATTTTAGAGATTTATCTTTGACACATATAGAGATTCACATTCCATTTACCTCTAACTTCAAATATGAAATTATGTGGGAAAAATTGGAATGGTATAGATAATTGTGAAATATAATATATTAATATAGATCCTATTTTTTGTAATTATATATTATTGTGTGTTTTTTTTGTTTTTTATTAGTCTAAACTTGATCATTGGAAATGTTTAAAATTTTCCATCTATACAAAATTTAGAGGAAACTGTGTGGTTACCAATCAATTCCATATTTTAAAATTATTTAGTACTAAACATAGATGATTTAAATGGTTTGAATATAGATTATTTCAATCCATGCATTACCCAAGAGATGTATTGGAAGGCCTTTGGGGTGTATGGATACAGGTTCACAATAGGAACATCATTGAGTGAACTATACATCAATCATTCTTTTCTGATATATAATTTAATAGTTCCATTTTTAATGCATGGAGCATGGTTCAAATAGACATGAAATTCCTACCAATGTAAACATGTTGGTTGGACGAGGTAGTATATTCTTATTGTTTAGAGCATGATTTACAAAATAATTCTGTCAAACCATGCAACCCACCAATTAATTAAAACATAAAATTCCATAATTTACCAATTATTATTCAAATCCTTTTATCTCCCTTTATGTATTTTTTTATTTTAACAGACCCAAAGATCTCAGAATAGAGCTCCATCTCTTCTCATAATCTATTTTTATTGTAATTCCCCATGATATAAAGTATTTTACTCTTTGATAAGTACAACTAATTTTCATGCTCATTTTTATTCTTCCTTTATAAATTTATTTATATCCATACCATAAACATTTAATGCTTCAAGGGATGATTTTAAAGTACATATTGGACCAAATAATGGGTAATTTATACCAATGGGGTTCTATAGTGAATTTTCATCAATGTCTGGAGTTCTATATCAATGAATAACACATTTATCTCATTTAACAATACAACATGAAGGGTGTCTATTATTTCTGTCTTTATATTACATACCATTTGTTTCTTATTATTTTGAAATTGTTTTTTTATTAATGTTATTACTATATTTGTGTCCAATGACGGAAAATTAGGATTTAAAATTAGTTTAATGATTTGTATGGAAGGGATACATTCCATGTGTTTTTAAAATATTTCATATGTACATCATTCAAAGCTATTGTGTGTTTTTAAAGAATATGTGGATGTTGACTAGAATTTTTAAATGACTCTTTTTTACTAATTTATTTTAAAACAATGTATTAATTTTTACAAATTTCTAAATATATTTAAATTATTTGTTTGATTATATTAGAGTATGAGAATTTGAATTATATTTTGAAAACATTTTCATAGAATTCAAGGACATCGAAAGTTGTTTTAAAGGATGTGTGAGTTTTTATGCGGGTTTCAGGAATTATTTTAATAGAATTTGGTATAATGTGTTCGTTAAAATTGATTTTCAAAGTTTGTGAGTTAGATAAAAATTACAATTTATTTTTGAGATGGATCAGTTGGAACCATGTGATAAATATAATAGATAAAATTAGTGATATAATCTTTATGACCCATGTACCATCAATTCCCTTATAATTAGAGACAAAGCTTCAAGTCTGTGTAGACTACATGATTATATATGAAGTTTTTTTGGGTGATGGATTTAATGTTTAGGTGATAATTTATTTATAAACTTACAAATTTATGTTCTTTCATAGAATAAGAAATTAATTGATTTTTTGTAATGACCCCGACCCAGGTATCCTAGAGATTGTGCCTCACTTAATTAAATTGGAAAAATTCATTAACATAATACAAAATGACCTATTATTTTAACAGTTTCTAAATCCAGATTATATACATTATCATTACATTACCATTTATAACATGAAGTAAAAATTATGGAATTTTTCTAGAAAAACCATTATTATTCTAGATTAACCTGGAATATAAGTTTTTATTTACGTCCTAGAATCTTGGAAAATTAAAACATATGAAATGAGTGACCTCATATGCACATTAAGGGTGTAAAATAAATCATAATATATTATAGACAATAATTAATGGAGAATCAATAAAAAATTCAATTAAAACATAATCTTCGTTATACTATGATAGGAATGAAAGATGATTAAGTAATTCCATAAATAATCACATGAAAATAATGTTATACCTTTTATATTATATGAGTCGAATAATCACATGGAATATATATTAGTAGTATAATAATTAGATAATTCAATATGTTGGACATCATTAACATTCCATCAAGGGTGTGGCCATGACACCAAACATAAATGATTAAAAACTCGATCTAGTTTGTCTCATGAGAAATGTCGATGCATCAATGAGATATAGTATTTCCAAACCATCATTTAATAAGTTTAATTAGTGCCTCATATGGACATATTGAAACATAATGAACAAATAAATTCATATAGAAGCTAGCGTTTGAAATCTTATTAGCTGTCACCAGATAATAAACCTAATCATAAACTATCCAGAATAATATCGAGGATCGTATCAAGATTGTACATCCCCTATTAAAATAACCATAAACCATTCAATAAAATATGGTGGATGGTAAAATAATATATCATACTCAATAGAATATAATAATCAATATAGGTTTTTAAAAAAGAAAAATACTTGAAAATCCTTACGAAATTTGGAGAGAAATCCCCTTTTCCATTGTAAAGAAGAGTTATTTTGGAAAATCAGTTTTATTTTCCCTGAAATAATATTATAAAAATTTATATCATTAAAATTTGAATTAAAATATATTAAACTTATATTCCAACTGAAATTTTGATATAGAAGTGAATTTTTTAATGAATAGCGTTTAAGAAAGATTATAAATCAGCCACTTCAGGGGGGCATATAAGAAAATATAAATGATTATTTTATGAATAAAAGGGACTAACTATTTAAATAAAACCATAAGAGAGCCAAGATAGTTCTTACTGGTAAAATGTCTGATTTTAGAAAAATATAGGTGACTTAAGAAATATTATAGAGTGTACATGAAAACAGGATTGTAATTGGGATGTAGCCTATAATCGGGCTTGCATATTGGAAGAAATTGAAAAGGGAACGTTATAAAAATTGTATTTTCACATAATATATAGATGAACAAATCTAGATACATGTTCTCATATCTTATAAATAATATTTATTGGAATTATATAGTAATAAATGTAAAAACCCGGATCTTCATTTCAGGTATGCTTTTCCTTTTTTGGTCATTTTATGAGAAAAAGAAGAAAATCTTGAAATTTTCAAAGTACACGCCATATACTTCAATGCCGCACCCGGACGTGTGGTGGCTGTGTCCAGACCACCCACACGGTGTGTAGGAGCGATATGGAGGCCTCTTAAAGCGGAGTACGGAAAGGCCAAATACACGATGTGCACCCCAGAAGTACACGCCGTGTACTTTCTTTTTTCCATTAATTGGGCAGGGGTCATGCCTAATCGATGAAAATGTCTTCTTCTTCAGGTTCTTCGACCGAGAGTGCCCCGTACAACCACAAACGTCCTCTGAGCTCTCGTGCCTCCGTCTGCTTGCTGAATCGACCTCCGTCGATTGCATTGGAACCACATCGGTGAGCTCTTACTTCTTCTTGAGTTTCATTCCATGATTTTCCATCTTAATCAAGTTATCATGGGTTGAACGTTTTGTGTTTTTTCGTAGATATACGACGTTCTAAGAAGAATAATGCCTCGTGGTCAAAGTATATTGATTTCCTAGCATCAAGGTAGGTGGTTTTTACCTTACCTTTCGAAGCCTTTGAGTTTTATGTGAAATTTTCACCAATACCCGTGAACGGGGTATTTCGTATTTACAATTTTTTCATTTTTTCTTTCATGCCTTGTTTTCATGCTTTTGTAGAGGTAATTTGAACATTTTTTAGGATAATTTCTATGGGTGGATGTTTTTCCTATTACTGGTTCTTGTTATGTCCTTGGGGTTTTGTTAGACTTTTGCCGTTATTCTTATTTCCCATACCTTATGATCGTAGGATGGAATGATTTCTTGACATGGTTGTTGTTCTGTAGAATGGTAATCCAAGTAGATCTATAGGTGTACTTTGGCCTTATATCATTATTATGCACTGACTTTCGTGAGACTATGATAACCTAATGCTATAGACTATAAGGGATAGACCGAGTGTGCTTCCTAGAGAGTCTTAAATATTATAGACTATAGGACGGTAGACCAAGTGAGCTTCTTCAGAGAGTTCTGGTTATTTTAGACTACAGGGTTAGACTGAGTGAGCTTCCCAGAGAGGCTTTTATTTTAATAGACCTTAGGAGGGTAGACTGAGTGAGCTTCCATAGAGAATATTTACTTGTTTGAATTTCTTTAAAACCTTACATTCTATAGAAGGAATTGACTATGTGTGCTTCCTTAGAGAGTCTGTGATGGACCTAAGACTATTAGAGCAATTGACCGAGTGAGCTTCCTCAGAGAGTTTCTAGACCTTGGGGCTATAAGAGGGTTAGACCGCTTGATCTTCCTCAGAGAGTCCCTGACTACCCTAGACTATAAGGGGAATTGACCGAGCATGCTTCCCCATAGATTATTAAAATTTCATATGGCCAACCAGAGGGGTTATACTGAGTGAACTTCCCAGAGGTTTGTTGGTACTTCATGGATTGGACTAGAGGTGTTGGATTCGAGTACTTCCCAGAGGGATTCCTGTTGTGGGTAGTTGTTCGCTTCATTGCTGCTTGTTGTGCTGTGGATTGATTAGTGTTGTATATCATCCTGTTACTGCTTACTGATTACTTCCTGCAGTTTACTATTACTAATTACTACATACTGTACTATTACCTTCCATATGCTCACAAACTGTGAGGCACAGATCTTCGGGTGGATGCCTACTGGGATTTAGTCACACACAATGCTTGGGTCATGCTTTTGAGCCCAAAAAGAATATGTTGTTCAAGTTATAGACAAGTGAAATCACCCTTCGACTTCTGGTACATGATTTCTTTGGAGAAAGAGATCATGGGACTAAGCATAGGCTTGTTATGCTGAGGAGCTGTTTATATTTTTTTTGTACTTGTTTTGTTACTGTTTGTATTTCCAGCATTGTGGCCTATTCGGTTGTTTTCCTAGATATTTACCATGCATCATTTTATATATACATATGTGCTCCAGTGGTTTATTGTTTTATTCTTCCTATGTTTACTTTTGTATTGTTGTTGGATATTTACTGATTCCGCTATTTCATGTTTTTTTACTTCTGTTGTGTACTCTACCAATGAGGGAATTGTTTCCCCACTATCACACCCAAGTCTCTCGCTGCTAGTCAGCAGCCTCTGGGGTTTGGGGAAATGCACTTGAGGCCATGTGACCAACCGTGTATGAGGCGCCTCTAGGTGGCTTCCTGAACCTGGACATTTCAAAGTGGTATTAGAGGGATTATTTTCCCATGATTTACTATAAGGAGACTTTAACGAGGGATATGATGAGTTCAGTACATAGTAATAAATTGTGCTCGGGAGTAGCTAACTCGTGTACATGGAAAATCCAATCTACCTCATTTATTGTAGTTTTCTTGTTTTGAGATTATATGGTTGATATGATTTTACCCTGAGTGATTCACATGCCTTGTGTTGTTATTGTTTTTGATATTGCGATTCTATTTCAGTCACAACTCGATGAGATGAGGGTATGGAAGCTCATGCATCATATAGGAACTCATTAGAAATCACATTCCATGAATTCTTTCCATGCCATCTAGGGTGCATTACCGATTGCATGTTGTTGTGATAGATATTGTGTAGATTATGAATGGTATTGTGACACATGTTTTGAAAGAATCCCCGAAGTTTGATAGAGAAATTGGTTGTATTGTGCCTTGATTAAATGAACTCCAAATTTTGGTTTTGAGGTGTTATGGGCCCTCATGAATCGGAACATGGTGGATCATTGACTTATTTCCCATGTATATGAAATGTAGAAGATTCCAATCTTTGGTTCGCAGGGAGTATGGGACCTCACAGATTGAAATTTGGCACCATCATGATTGTTTTTCAGTGTTTTCTGGGCATTATTGCAGTTTCAGAGCTACTACCCGAAAAAACCCAGAATACACGGCATGTACTTGACTACACACCATGTAGTTTGAAACCGTGTCATAGACTGTGTGAGCAGAAACATGGGGTGGTGAAAAAGTTTTCAGAAACACACCATGTTCAATCGTTACACACCGTGTTGCGGTGAGCCGTATACCCGGCCATGTCACTAACAACACAGGTCAGGGGAGCTCGTGAAGAACATGCCATGTTTTGTATAAACACACTTTGTAGTCACTTTATAGGTACCCAACCATGTCACTAACAACATGGGTCGGTGTTATCTCTCCTATACACGTCGTGTTTGTTTGTAACACGCCGTGTAAGGGTCAGCCGTGTAGCCGGCCATGTAACTAACAACACGATTCATCAAAACCTCGTCTAGTACATGTTGTGCCCTTAGTGAACATGCCATGTAGTCTAGGGATAAGAGGACCGTGTGAGTGAGAAGTGTTAGGAGACATGGGGAGGGGAATAGAGATGAAGTACACGTTGTGTGTAGAGGACCACATGCCATGTAGTCTTGTTTGTTACACGACCAGAGGTGGAAAAGTACATGCCCATGTGTCTGGATTAAGAGGACATTCCGTGTAGTATTTATAAATGCCATGTAGTCCTGTTTTTTAGAACTTTCTTGTTCTTTTCTCTTGTTCCTATTTTGTAATCTTTTGTTCTCTATACATGATAATCATGATCTAATGTGTTTTTTTGATCTTTCAGAGATATGCATCTAAGAAGTCCAACGGTCGTATGTCAGCTGCCAGATGGTGATCAGACACCGGATATGGCTGATCAGGGACCTCATGCAGATCCTCCTGCTATTCTAGCCTTGGCACTAACAGTTATACCCATTGTAGGCACCGATTTTTAGTTTAGGGAGTACTTCCTGAGGATGATGCAGACCTTTCAGGGAGCGTCGCCACCTGCCTCATCGATGGCTGAGTTGAAGTGGGTTTTCCAGAAGGATCTCCCTCTTATTTTCTGAGGGTATGGGGGACCCTAGGCTACAGATTCATGGCTATAGGCCACACTAACGATCTTCGAGCATCTAGAGATACCTCTAGAGTAGAGGGTGAAGCTTTCTACTTTCATGCTCCGAGACACCGCCAAGAGGTGGTGGGATGTGATATCATAGTCAGGGCAGCAGCTGAGTATGACTTGGGATTTGTTTTTGTGCATCTTCTACGATTAATTCTATCCATGGATCTTGATGGCTGACCGAGCCTGAGAGTTTATGAGTCTGGGGAAGGGTACTCTTTTCGTTATTGATTACTCGTCTTGTTTTACTGAGCTGCCACACTTCACGCCTATTCAAGAAGGTGATGAGTTGTTATTTTTTAGAAAGTCTGAGGATGGACTTAGGTAGTAGATCTGTTCCCAGGTGAATATCTTCAGGTTGACTTCGATATCCTCTATCTTCAACCAGAAACTGATCACTGAGTGCAATCTAAGAGATTCTGGAGCAGTGAGTCAGGGCGGTTCGACATTCAGAGTCAGTGTTCCTCCTAATGATAGCAAGAAGCACCGTAGGGAGTCTGCTCAAGGAGATCATGGTAGGAGGAATGTATCTTTATGCAACAAGGATTTTTGCTACCATTGTGGTAGGAGTGGGCATACTAGGCCTCTGTGTCAGAGAGACGCGATGGAGTGCCGATCTTGTGGCATGATGGGCCATCTTCAGCGTTTTTGTCATATCTTCTCGCCTACAGCTGGTGATAGGAGTTCTTCTATGACCCCGTGTACAATAGATGTTTTGCCAGTTTATCACCCATCTGGGAACTAGAGTTCTTCCGGTCGTTCCGTCCAAGTTAGAGGTCGCGGCCATGGTGGTCAGTCACCAGGTTACCAGCAACAGCAGAGTGGATCGGATCAGAGTTGTCAGCCAGGGGCGCATGGCCGTAGTTCAGGAAAGTATTTCACCATGGAGAAGACCCACCAGGAGTAGGATCCTGGACCTTCTATAGTTCGAGGTACAATATTAGTAGCCTCCGTTTTATCTTCATCTCTTTTCGATACTAGTGCTTCACATAGTGTTATCTATGTTGTTGTTATGGAGAGCCTTCGGCTCTATATCTTTTCGTCTGCCGACATGTTGTCCCTTGACACATTGTTGGGAACGATGACATCTAACGTACGTCAGTGCAGAGATTTCCCTTTTGAGGTTCTGGGGTGTCACTTCTTATGTAATCTATATGTCCAAGAGATGACAGGCTATGATGTCATTCTCGCTATGGACTGGTTAGTTCTCTTCCAAGAAGTTGTCAATTTCTATCACCGCAGGGTGAGTTTCTTATCACCCAAGGGAGGATATTTTCATCATAAATGAGAGTGGGATGTCCTGGCGGGTAAAGCTGGACCAGAGCATCTTGGGATATGAGGAGTTACAGCCCAGATTTCCAATCATTATCTGTATGACTAGGGGACTTCACAATTAAGGATTCCTCCTGTGGTGGATCGTATTGAGGATATCTTTCCAGAGGAATTTTCAGGTTTTCCTCCAGAGCATGAGGTATAATTTTCTATTGCGATCGTGCCAGGAGGGACACCAGTATCCATTCCACCTTATAGGATGGATACACCTAAGTTTCAGGAGATCAAGAAGAAGTTGGAGGAGATACAGGCAAGGGGTTTCATCTGACCCAGTACTTCTCCTTGGGGTTCGCCTGTCCTATTTGTGAAGAAGGCAAACAACACACTTAGGCTTTTCATGGATTATAAGAAGCCGAACCAGTTGACGGTCAAGAACTGATATCCCATACCGATGATCGATGACCTCTTTGATCAGCTTCAAGGAGCCTGGGTGTTCTCGAATATTGATTAGAGGTCCAGTTATCATCAGTTTCACATTAGACCATCAAATATACCTCTTATAGCCTTTAAGAGCAGGTATGGTCTATACGAGTATATGTTAATGCCTTTTGGTCTCATGAACACGCTAGCAGTTTTCATGGCGCTGATGAACCGAGTGTTCCATTTGTACCTGGATTCCTTTGTGAAGGTTTTCATTGACGACATCTTGGTGTACTCTCACACTCGACACCACCATGATACCCATATTGAGATCATCCTATGTACACTGAGAGAGCATTGGTTATAATCTAAGATCCCAAAATTCCACTTTTGGATGGATCAAATTCACTTCTTGGGTCACGTTATCTCAGAGGCTGGAGTATCAGTGGACCCAGAGAAAGTGAGAGTTGTAGTTTCCTGAGAGCAGCAGTAGAATGTATTTGAGGTGTAGAGTTTCCTTGGGATGGCTGGATACTACTGACATTTCATAGCAGACTTTTCATGCCTTACAGCACTGCTGACAGGTCTGACGAAGAAAGGGGAGAAGTTCGTATGGTCAGATTCTTGCGAGACAGCCTTTCATCTGCTGAAAGGGAGGTTGATGTCAGCAACGATTCTAGTCTTAGAAAAGTCGTGGAAGAACTATACAGTCTACTATGATGCTTCAGGTGTCAGATTGAGGGATGTTCTTATGTAGGGAGATGGGGTCATTGCTTATAGGTCTCGGCAGTTGAGACCGCATGAGAGGAACTCCCAGACGCATGATCTGAAGTTCGCAGCTTTTGTTCATGCATTACGTTGTTGGAGACATTACCTTTTGAGAGATCACTTTGTGGTTTTCACCAACCACAAGAGTCTTAAGTACATCTTCAATCAGTGTGATCTAAATCTGAGACAGCGCAAGTGGGTCAAGTATCTTCAGTCCTTCGACTTTGAGCTTGCCTATACGCCGGGAAAGGGAAACACAATGGCTGATTCGTTGACAAAGAGAACTCAGATTCAGGCAGTCCAAGAGGCTAGCAGTGAGTGGAAGATTATGGATCTGTTCTCTGAGATGCATTTGGAGGTGCATGAGATACATGGACAGACTTTTTTATCTTTTGTAGCAATTACATCTACCCTTCTTGATTGGGTAAGTATGAGGAAGATATCAGAATCAGAAGGCCTAGTCCGGCGGGAGAGTGTGTTAGGACAGGACCCTCCTCCTGGATTGTTAGTGGATGAGGATGAGATCTTGCATTCCCAAGGATGTGTATGGGTTCCAGCAGACATACATGAGGAGATGAATTGAGATTTTCAATCCTCTGTTTGGGCATTTCATCTTAGTGTCACCAAGATGTATCAGGATATTCATCACCAGTATTGGTGTCCAGGTATGAAGAAGGATGTTTCTGGTTTTGTTATGAGATGTTCTACTTTTCATTAGGTGGAAGCAGAGCATCAGAGACCAGCATGGCTTTTACAGCAGTTACCCATCCCCAAGTGGAAGTGGAACGATGTCGCAATGGATATGTTGATAGGGTTACCGAGGTCGCCTCGAGGAATTGATTTTGTTTGGGTTGTCGTCGATAGGCTTATGAAGGTTGATCAATTCTTGCCAATCAAGGAGACCATCAGTTTTGATGAGCTGGGATAGTTGTACATCCGAGAGATTGTACGTCTGCATGGATTTCCACACTCTATTGTTTCATACAGGGATGCGTGTTTTAATTCTTGGTTCTGGAAGAATCTTCAGAAGGCTTTGGGTACACAGCTACTTTTGAGTACATCATTCCATCCCCAGATTGATGGTCAGTCCGAGCATTTGATCCAGGTGATGGAGGATATGATCCGAGCGTGCATCCTTGACTTTGGTGGTTCTTGGGAGAAGCATATTCCTATTCTGAAGTTTTCCTATAATAATAGTTTTCAGGCATCCATTTAGTTGGAACCTTATGAGGCTTTGTACGGTAGGCCATGCTGGTCAACTTCATACTGGCTCGAGGCAGGAGAGGCAGCTTTGCTGGGACTCCGTCTTGTTCAGGAGACCTGAGAGTAGATAGAGATGATTTGGAAGTGGATGACTATAGCACAGTCTCAGAAGAAGTCTTATGATGATCAGTGGATACAACCTCTGGAGTTCGAGGTATGGGATCAGGTTTTCCTATGTGTCACACCGAGGATGGGACACAAGAGGACTTGGAGACAGGGTAAGCTTTCAGCATGGTATGTCATGTCGTTTGAGGTGTTGGAGAGAGTTGGGCATGTTTCCTATCGGTTGCAGCTACCTCAGAGGTACCGGGCTATGCACGACATCTTCCACGTCTCTCAACTATGACGTTACTTATCATACCTGTCTCATGTCTTTCAACTCGATGAGGGTGAGCTTGATGCGGATGCATTGTTTCAGGAGCATCCTATTCATATTTTCGATCGTAGTACGGATGTTCTCCGTGGATGGTCTGTTCCTCTAGTACGGGTTCTATGGAAGCACGAGAGAGTATAGGAGAAGACCTGGGAGAGGGAGGTCGATGTACCATCACAGTGGCCGAAGCTATTTGTGGATTTATTCTTCTACGCCTTGCTCGGGAAATTCAATGAAAAATTTCTTCCGGGGGGGAAGTTTTTATGAACCCGGATCTTCGTTTCAGGTATGTTTTTCCTTTTCTGGTCATTTTTGAGAAGAAGAGAAAAATTTGTAAATTTCCAAAGTACACACCATGTACTTTATAAGTACACACTGTGTAATTCGATGCTGCGCCAGGCCGTGTGATGCCCATGTCCGGGCCACACACACGGTGTGTAGGGGAGATATGGAGCCCATCTAAAGCGGAGTATGGAAAGGCCATGTACACATCATGCACCCCATAAGTACATGATGTGTAATTTCTTTTTTTCCATTAATGATGTCAGGGTCGGGCCTAATTGACGAAAATGTCTTCTTCTTCATATTCTTCAACTGCAAGTGCCCCGAACGGCCACAAACGTCCTCCGAGCCCCCGAGCCTCTATCTATTTTCCGAATCAACCGTTGTCGATTGCGTTGGAACTGCATCGGTGAGCTCTCACTTTTTTCTAGAGATTCATTCCATGATTTCTCTCTTTCTCAAGTTATTGTGGGTTGAACATTTTATGTGTTTTCATAGACCTACAGTTTTCTAAGGAGAATCAAGACACGTGGTCAAAGTATATTGATTTCCTAGCATCATGACAGGTGGTTTGTGCCTTAACTTTCGAAGTATTTGAGTTTTATATTCAATTTCCACTAATTTCCAAGAACGGGGTATTGTGTGTTTACGGTTTGGCCCTCGTTTCTTTCTTCCCATGCTTGCATGCTTGTGTAGAGGTAATTTGATCACTTTTGATGATAATTGCTATGCTTGGATGGTTTTCCCATTCATAGATCTTGTTATGACCTTTGGGTTTTGTTAGCCTTTGGATGTTCTACCTGTTTTCCATGCCTTATGACCAAAGGATGGAATGATTTCTTGACATTTTTTTTGTTCTATAGAATGGTTAGCCAAGTAGATCTACAGGTGTACATTGGCCTTGTAGCATTATTATACACTAACTAGAATGGGACTACGATAAACTGGTGCTATAGACTATAAGGGATAGATCGAGTGAGCTTCCCAGAGAGTCTTGGATATTATAGACTACATGAGGGTAGACTGAGTTAGCTTCCTCAGAGAGTCTTGGTTATTTTATACTACAGGGACAGACTGAGTGAGCTTCCCAGAGTGTCTTGGATTTTTATAGACAACAAGAGGGTAGACCGAGTGAGCTTCCTCAGAGAGTCTTTATTTGTTTGAATTTCTTTAAAACCATTCCATGATAGAGAAGGAATTGACTGAGTGTGCTTCCTTAGAGATTATGTGGTGGACGTGAGACTATAAGGGAAATTGACTGAGTGAGCTTCGTCATAGATTTTCTAGACCTTGTGGATACAATAGGGTTTGACTGCGTGATCTTCCTTAGAGAGTCCCTGACTACCCAAGAATATAAGGGGAATTGACCAAACAATCTTCCCCAGAGAGTCTTATAATTTCGTATGACCAACCAGAGGGGTTAGGCTGAGTGCAGTACCCAGAGGGTTGTTGGTACTTCTTGGATTGGACCACTGTAGTTGGCGGTGAGTACATCCTAGATGGGATCATGTTGTCATTATTTTTTTTCTTCATTGATGGTTGTTATGCTGTGGATTGATTACAATTGTATATAATCCTGTTACTGCATACTGAATACTGCCTAATGTTTACTATTATTATTTCCTAATAACTATATTATTACCTACCATATGCTCAATGATTGTGAGACACAGATCTTCAGGTG
The DNA here is from genome assembly GCA_963277665.1 of Viscum album. Lineage (NCBI taxonomy): Eukaryota > Viridiplantae > Streptophyta > Magnoliopsida > Santalales > Viscaceae > Viscum > Viscum album. Next base: position 71,658,021 of record OY728166.1, on the reverse strand, counting down.
GATGCCTACTGGGATTTAGTCTCACTCCCTGTTTGGGTCATGCTTCTCAGCCCAAACAGACTATGTTGTTGTAGGTACAGACAAGGGAATGCACCCTTCGAATTCTAGTAATTGATTTCTTTGGAGTATGATAGCATGAGACCAAGCATAGGATTGAGATGCTGAGGACCTTTTTATCTTTTCATTTTACTTGTTTTGGTACTATTTGTATTTAATTAATTGTGACATGTTTTGCAGCATTCCATGATATGTATCATGCATCATTTCAGATATACATTTCTGCTCCAGTGGTTTATTGTTTTAGTCTTCCTCTATTTACTTGTGTATTGCTGTTGGATATTTATAGCTTCCGCGATTGCGTGTTTTGTTTACTTCTGTTGTGTACTCTGCCAATGATGTTATAGTTTCCCCACTATCACAACCAATGCCCTTACTGCTAGTCGGAAACCTATGGCATTTGGGGATATACGCTTCAGGCCATGTGACCAACCGAGTACGGGGCACCTTTGGGTGGCTTCCAAAACCAGGGTGTTACAATAAATGGAAAGTATAATGGTGTAAATAGAAAGATAGATCTTATCCCGAATGAAAAATGGAGTTTCGGGGAGAATACCTTACATTATGTTCGAAAGTGTTATTAACATCTACATATCATCCAAGATAATGAAATTGTATTCATTAATAATTTAATTCATAACCTATTAAACATGTATTTGATTTATAAAAATTTAATTAGATTTTTTATGGACCATTTTATATGTTATAATATCCATTTTTATTGTTCAAAAGTGTTCATTTCCATGGTTTTCATGATTGGATTAGTTGTATACATTAATGAAAGATCTTGTGAAATGTGAATTTTTTCCCAAAAATGAAATTATATGTAATTAATTAACATATAGATGATTTAATGGTCATGTATTTCAATTTTTTTATTTATATGATTATGATTCATTAGATAAAACATTAATCATAACCATTTATATTATTTTTGGATTTTTAGTCATCACAGACTAATTTTGATTTATTAATTAATATAATGTATATATATAGGGTCTATAACACTAAATATGTTGTTATGTTCTTATTATAATCTCCTTTAACCACCAAATTTTTTTATGACTAGACATGAAATAATTATTAAAAAGAAAAATAATCATCAACTATGAATGTGGTGAATCGACACCACATTGGAAACATGTTTCATTTTTTAATCATGAAAATAAAGATGAAATTTTTTTGTGGATATACCATTATCATAATAATATTAAAATACATATAATATATTTGTGCTATAATGAATTTTTAGATATAAGAGATAAGGAAATGATAATAAGAACACATAAACTGAACTAAAATTAAAACATTGAAATTGGATTTTACCTCTTGAATTCATCACCTTAAGGATCATTGAAATTATCTTTTAGTGAGACAAAAAAATATGAACATGGGAGAGATTTTTTGGATGTGAAATTTTCAGAATATAAGAAATGTTCTTTGTACTAGATGTGTGATGAAAAGGGGTTTTATATATAGTGTATGATAGGGGTGTATTGTTATTTAATTCAAATATTTATTATTTTGGATCAAGACTAAGAATAGGTACAACTCTTGTTACAAAATACAGTAAAAAATGCATGCATGTTAGAAGTTATGGGTTCTTATATTAGCTATAAATAATCCATGAATCAGTAATTCATGTCATTTTCTAATACCTTAAATAATTGTATTTAGATATTCCCCAAAAATTAAACTATTTTAGAAAAATACAATAAATTCTCCCTAATATATTTTCTATAATTAGAATGCATAAATGTAATAAATTTTACTAAAATATTTTTATAAATATGATAAATATGATTTTCAATTAAAATCATAATTTATTAAAAAAATAATGATATTAAAATTAAAACTGATTTGTTTAGACTTTGTAAAATTAATTAAGGTATCATAGAATTATCTTCTAAGAATAATACAAAAAATTATTTTTACATGATTCTATTTCATGAAAATAAATTATCTTTTAAGTAAATATATTATTTATAAAATAGTAAAATTAATTCCATTGTTTCATAAAAAATCCTACACTAAATTTTTTATTTTTAAAACATTTATCTCTATTTTAATATATATATATGACATACCATATTTTCATTTTTAACATTCCTAAAATTTACATCCACATTCATATGTGAGGTTATTATTCTATTTTAAGAATTATTATTCTAAATGGTAAAATTATTATTCTAATGTTTATATTTAATTTCAAATTAAAGTATTAATTTCAGTATTTTGTGAAGCATTAACTATCAAAGATGTTACATTTTAACAGTGACATACAATGATATCTTGGAGTGTTTCATTCTCCTATCTTAAAAAATGTTTTACCCTTAAAATTTCAAGAATGTCACCTCATAAAAAGAATTGGGTAGTTTTAATCATAAATTCATATATTTCCCATTTCACCTCTATAATTATATGATTTTTACAATGTACCTTTACCAACTGAGTTATTTGATTCCTCAAAATGAGCTCTCTAGTGTCCAGAATATGGTTACTCTCTTAATTGTAAGTTAAATCAGATTCCCATTATATTTTGATATATGGAAGAACATTCATTGGGCATGGAATGACTTCCTTAATAAATACATGTATAATACATTATATACATTAGAAAGGATAGGAGGAATCCGCAAACGGTAATCCATATCATCAATTCTCTCTAGTATTTCAAAAGGTCTTATGTATATACGTCTATGTTCAAATTTCATACAAAATAATATAAAACCCTTACATGGAGATACCATAAAAAATGATCTACCACCTGAATTTCCAAATCATTATATAGATTATCATTATATATATTTTTCCAACCATGATCTGCTTTGTTTTGGGTTTCAATAGTCATTACCATTTTTATTGTTTCCTCTATAAGTTAATTTCCTAAAAGTTTTTGTTTACAATCATCTTCCCACCATGTTTGTGTATGAAATCCCTTTACATAAAATGCTTCATATATTACCTTGTGAATACTTAATAGGAAATACTGTTGTTGGAAAATTCTACTGAAGCATAATATTGTTCCCACAAACCGTGAATTCAAAGTGAGAATGATCACAAAATTCTTTCTAATATTTGAATGGTCCATTCAGATAACTTATTATTTTTAGGGTGACAAGCTATACTAAAATGTCGATCAGTGGATAAATATTTTTGATGAAATTTCTTGAAGTTTTATGTAAATCATGGATCCCTATTAGATATAATTTAATTTTCTTCATCATGATTTCTTACAAGATAATTAATAAATAGTCATTCAAGGATCCCTAGTGGAAAACACACCCTTAAAGTGAGGAAATGTTCAGTATTGGTATGTCTATAAACAAATATCCATATTACATTATTACATATTGGAATTTTTGGTAATTTAGTGAAATAATCAATAGTAATGTCATACCATTTCTGTTTAGGAATATGAATAGGTTTGATGACTCCTCTAGAATGTTTTCTAACATCATTCACCTATTTACTGACTAAATATTGTGATACATAATCATAAATTTCTTGCTTCAAGGTATCCCACATGAACTTTTATTCAAATATAAATACATCTTAGTGCTACCATGGTTTATTGAGAAATTAGTGATATGTGATTAATCTAATAACTCATTATTTAGATCAGGTATCGAGGTAATATAAAGCCTCTTCCTATATTTTATAATTCTATCCTCATACATGGATTCCATCAACTTTCCATTGTTCATAACATTAGTGATCCTTTTGAAAATTCTCATCATCAAACTATGAACATTCAATCCTTTCTAATAAATATAGTAGGGAGACAAAATGAAAATTTAGTGATGTTTTAACTTCCTTGATAATTCACATATTCTTCTTTTCTAGATCCATGTACACAAGATTCTTTCCAATCATCATATTGTTCTGATATTAATGATCCTTAATTCTCAATACACTAGATACATTATTATCGTTCCATTGGTGGTAGTGTATTTAAAATCATATTCTTTGAGAAGCTCAAACCATGTCCTTTTCCTAATATTTAGTAATTTCTATGAACATATATGTTTCAAGATCATGTGAATTGTATATATCTCACATATTTCTCCATGGATACGGTGTCTCCATATCAACATGAAAATGTTATGGCTACTAAATTAGGATAATGAGTTGTATATTTATATTCATGAGTTTTTAATTTCCCTTATTCAAAGTAAATAACTCTATTATTATTCATAATGACATATTCTAGTCACTTCTTTAATATGTCATTATGAATAAAAAATCCACCATTTCTCGATGGTAAAGTCATGATAAAAGCATTAACCATTCTCCTCTTCAATTCTTCCATACATTACACGCATTATTTTTTCCATGTGAATTGAACCCCATTAAGAGTAATATTTGTTAAGGGGTAAGGTAATTTGGCACAATTATAAATGAAAAACTGATAGTAACATACCAAACCATTGAAATTATGTGCCTCAATTATATTGGATAGTATATGAAATTACTGAAAACCTTTTCTCTTTATTGGATCAACTAATATATTGTATTTATAGAAAATATATCAATGAAAATAAACCATTTGAATCCATCATTCACACATTATATACATCCCATATAACCATTTTTTTATAAATTCATTAAAAGAATCTGCAATTAGTTCTCATGGTCCACATAGATTTTGGAATATATCAAGGTATCGTATATAAATAAAAAAACCCACTAGATATTCCTTGAACACTCTATTCCTGAAATCCCTAAAAACATAGGGTAAATTAGCCATTCCAAATGGTATTACTTTAATCTCATAATTTTTGTACCAAATTTCAAATGTTGTCTTTATAATTACTTCCTTCCTCACATGGAAATGATGATATCCAGGCCAAATTTAAATCATCAAAAAATATTTATCCCCCTGAAGTTGAAAAAAAAAATCATCAATTAAAGGTAGAGGATACTTCTTTTTTATTATAATATCATTTTTTTCTCTAATAAATGCATAGACTTTTGTATCCATAATTATTCTAATTCAAACTATTGGTGCTCCCCATGGGAAAGCACGAGGGAAAACAAATCCCTTAGTACTCAAATAATCTAGTTTTTTCTCCAGCTCCACATATTCTATAATGTCAATTCTAGAAGGTGTCATTGATATTAGATTTTAAAAAGGGATTAAATTAATAGAATACTTGACTTTCCTCTCTCATGAGTTTTCATGTACATCCTCTTTATATAAATAAATGTTTTCATATAAAATTGTTATATCCTCAATTAGAAGATTTATTTTCCAACATATTGTTTAATATTTCTCTTCCACCGCAAAAATTTCAATTAGTAGAGCTACTGGGGTTGATCTCAATAGGAATAAGATGATGAAGTCTCCCATCTAAATATAATAAATTCCATATATTTTCCATGAATAATAATTTTTTTATCATTGCAATAATATTATTGAAATATATTTCAATATAATATCCATTTGATGTATTATATCAAAATAATCATAGGTATGATGATAAAACAAGGAATTAGAGAACATTTACATTTCATAATAGGAACTACATGACCCATCGTTTTTTCAATAGGGTTCCCACTATGATTGTTTCTTAAAAACTCCCTTGTTATGTTGAATTAGAAATATATAATTTTTAAAACAAACTGGGAACATATAATGGAATGTGATGATCAAGAATCACATAAATTATTAGATATACTTGAAGATATAATTATTGTACCTATAACAACATCATTAAGAACATCATCATATGATAGGGTGATCTCATAAGTTTATTGATTCTCCCATTTTCTTTTTTGAATAATATTACCTTCTTATATAGGAAAATAATTTTCATAATGTCCCATGTAATTTTAATTATAGTGTTGAAAATTGGTATCTTCATTCATTCCCTTACAATCACATTCTTAGAGGTATTTTTCACAACAATTGTAATAAAATCACATCAACAAAATGTTTGTTCCTTGATTTTTAATTCCATATTTATTATAGGACTGAAATTCAACTGTTCCAAATCATTTCCCTTTTCCTTATATCTTATTCTAGAGTGTTCAACATCCCTTTTATTCTCTTACATCCATTAAATTCATCATAACTAAAAAAATAATTTCTCTACAACACATTAGACAATATCGTCATATGATGATAATTTTGGGTATAATAGTTCTTTTCTGAACAATTTTTTAACCCATAAAATAATTTGTCAATATTTCACTTTCTATAGTGTTCATAATATTAGGTATTACTTTCTAACATTGTAATGTTAGCTTTATGGTTAGCAAAATTATAATCCTCCATTTCCCTTATATTCTAGAATGGTCTCCCCATATTTGGTCACCATTCATGAGGGAAATATTTTTCCTTGGGAATTTCTTTAAAATCCATCTGTTAACTATTTTTATTTCTTTCTCATCATTCACGTTTTGAATAAATGACCAACATTAACCTGAATTTCCTAAAAAATGATAAATGACCCTGAAAACATTCTCCCTTAATTTATTCCCCAAGCGAGAAATATCATCTCTAAGAAACATTCCAACTAAATTGCAATGAATGTGTTTTTATTCCCATTTAATGATGGAGGATGTTATCTCATTAGGTGGCCTAATATATTTTTCTAGGTTTTGGATTAGGATTATCAGTATGGGTTAGGTTGTTACTAATAACCTTAGTCAGTTCTCCTGATATAGTTATAAGTTGCTCAGATCCAGTTGAAACTCCTTCTCCAACATCATTATCTTTCAAGGGAGGTAATTCCCTACAAGAAATATGTGGAAGGATATGTTTTCCACTCATTAAACTGTTCAAAATTTGTAAAAAAAATGTCATATATTAAATTAGGGTACAAATCAAAATGAATAATTTCTAAGTAGAAAATAACACAACATAAATTTGAAATTTCTGAAAATATAATATAATAATCATAAACATGTTTTATTTGGGGACTTATTTACTTTTAAATAAATCATTATTTATTATAAAGAGGATTTGAACTATCCTAAGAATATCCCTTGATAGAGTCAAACTAAGTGCGTGGTAAGTCCTGTAGTCGTATACGTGGTTATGTCGAGTGGGGCCCAACACACATTGTCATATTTTTTACCCCTTGGTACATATTTTACAAAAATATGTCCACATGTAGTATCCATATAGGGATTTATTTCTATGAATTCCCACATAATCTCTACCTTACCAGAATTCAAGGATGTTCTATTATATTTATCATCAAAGTCTATATTAGGGTTATATTCCCTAATAATTGTTTTACAAAATATTGTTTATATAGATTATAATAAAAATAATATAATACCAGTTTTAATAAAAGTCACCCTGATTTTAAAAAATTTATGCCTCACATTATTACATCGTAAATGATACAAAATTGAAATCCCAAAGGACTGATAAATTTTATAGTTTTTGATGTAATATTACATACATAAGAATTACATTATTATTTAAAACATAAAGTAAAAAATATAGAATATATTGATAAAAAACATTATTCTTCTATATTAACACTTCATATTATTTATAATATATATCGTTGCATCTTGGTAATGGTTTTGACGAAATAAAAAGAAAATATTTGTTTTAATTTTCCATCAAATTGAACTGTAATGTGTTTGGGAGGTGTATTCTAAAAAATGTGAAATGTGGTTTTCTAAAGATCATTTGGAATGTTTGCATGTTATAGAAATAAATCATTTATTTCTAAACACTACTATGAGGGTTTTTAGAACATGATTCTACCCTTCTTCCCATATTTTTACTTGTTAATTTGTTTTAACAGTTGTTTTTTTGAAAATTGTTGGTTAATATAAAACCATATTAAGAAAAATAAAAATTTTTCTAGAAAAAAATTGTGGTTATTTTATAGGTTTTAAGCAATAAATTTATAATTAGAATTTTTAAAAATAGTCTTTTCATGAGAAATATCATGTTCTCATGAAATCTTTTTGAATTAATTAAAATAATAAAAAAAATACCTGTAAAACAAATTTGTTGCCTTATTTTGTATTCATGAAAATATTTTTGAAAAAATTTTATTCTTTATCATTTCAAATTAAAATTTTTGGAATGTGATATGTAAGTGAATAACTATATATATAAGGTGGTTAAATATTTTGTTGTGTATCTCACACGTTTATTTTTGAGTGATTGATATTATGTTAAAAAAAGAGATTCTTTATTTTAGTGTTATGTGGGATAATTTTGTTTTGATGTCGATTATGGATCATATATACTCTTATGAATGTGGTCTAGGATTTCATTTTAGTATTTTTTGTTGTATTATACATTTGTCATGGTGTATTTTAGGTATTGGATTTGTTGGTTTTTTCTACCACTAGGTATTACAATATGGATTTCATTGCATAATTGTTAAAATGTGTATTAATTATATCATTTTATGACGTTTAATATAATTATTTACTATTCTTTGGAGTTTTTATTTGGTTTATGATACTTATGTCTATTATTGTATGAGGTATAAATCATTCCCAATGAGCTTATTATGATAATCAGGCTCTGTTTTCCAGCTCGTGGTGATCTTGAACACCCTTCCAACTTATAGAAGATAGATTGGAGTGTTAGGTATGAAGGGTACATCATTCAACATGTGACATGTTGTTATTAATACATATATATTAAAATATAATAATTATATAAAATTCATTAAATGAAACTAAAATTGATTATTTTTATTTGTAAATTAATCATGTTTTAATTTATATAAATATATTTGTATTAATATTTTAATTATGGAATTTTAAGGTGATATTTTCAATGTTTTAATAATAATCGAATAGTTAATATGAAATCTTGGAACTAATGTTTTATAGATAGATAATGTTGGTAGAATGTTAAAACATCGAGAAGAAAACTCAGTTCAATATGATCAAAATTAATTATACAATAATCCATTCAAGGACATTGAAACATTCATTTTTCATGGATAATGATTAATAATTTAATTCGATGTATAATCAACACACTTGAGAGAATTTTATGTTACTCAATAGAATATCCATGTTATGTATTGGTGAAATGGATCTCCATTATTTAATTTTAAAGGTTTTATGATATGAAATTTATACTTTATATATGTTTTGAATACACATAATTTCAGTAATAGTTAAATAATTGATATAGATTGTTGTTTTCTTTCAAATGGTGAATCAAAGAGTTTCCAAAAAAATGATTTGATATTAAAATAATTTATCAAGCTCAAATGAATAAATTTAAAGGATACATATCAACATCTAAATTATATAATACGATAATATATGTGGTTCTGTAACAAATATCTAGTTATTAAGAAAACATTTATTGTTAATTAAATTCAAATTTCTTAAGAGTCAATAAATTATATTAAATAAATAAAATAAGATAATTCTAATTGTGTTTATGGAGATATGTGATAACATATGAAGGGATCTGATTCTTGACCCATTAGTGGAATATTTTCAATAATTTTCAAACTTTCATGAAAAATTATTCAAACATATAGAATAACATTTTTGGTATATAAATAATAGTTTATTTTTAATGTATTCTTACTCTGCAAAAATAAGTGATATTTTCAAATAAAAGATTATTTGTATTTATTATCATTATATTATAAAAGAATAAAGTATATAATATTCTAGTGGGGGATTATTTACATTTAAATTTCATTCAAATTAATAAATTTTAAATAGTTTATGATTATTGTGTTTTTCAATTGATATCATGTATAGTTTAAGATATGTGATGATAATGAAAAAAAATAAATAATTTATATTTTGTTGATGTGAATATGTGATTATAAATATTTCCTAAATAATATTTCAATTATAATATTAATGTAGTTTTAATCATAATATCTTGATGTGTTTAGGATATATGACAATAATTAAAAATGTAAAGATTTACATTTAGTAATCATCAAAAGAAAATATCAAAATTTTAGGAATGATATTATCAGTAATCGTACATAAGAAATTATACTTGATACCCTAAAAGGGTTTAGGGTATTTTGGTAATGAGAAATATAATGGGTCACAATAGATATCATAATGATTTAAATATCATCTTATCCAAACAATGCTTAGGATATTAATATAATGATAAATATAAAGAGTAACATTTAATAACATAGAGAAGTTAATGCCACACTATATTAAAAGGATTTCTGATATTCAAGTAATGTAATAATCTAAATGGTAAAAATTTATGAATAAAATTTGATTTAAATTTTCAATCAAAATAGTAAAATGAAAGATAATGATTCACCTAAATAAAGTTCTAAGTGGACAATAAAAGTTCATATCAAATAAATCTTTATCTGGATTTAAAGGGTTTTACATTGTTTAAAGAGTGGAATGTTAGTAATTTGATTCCTAAATATCAAAATTATTCTAATTTTATAACATTATAGTTTTTTCACTAAATTATTACTGGGAGGGTTTTATAAGTTTCTTGTGTATATATATATATAACTAAATACATAGGTAATTAGTTATCTAAAACCAAAATTAATAGCTAATTAGGATGATCAGGATTTTAATTATATATTATATTACACACACATACTTATCATGTATTTATAAAATATTATTAATTTTTTTAAATATCAAAAATTTATCAAACTATATATATATCTAATCTTTTTCATTTATCCACAAATGGGTGAATAAATAAATGTATATATATATTGAGGTGTAATGATAAATAACATCTCAAAGTGTAGCATTGAGTTTTCTCTAACTGATTTCATCATGTATTATCATACAATTTAATGGAATTTGAACGATAAAATTAGTAGGATTCTCGTATAGAAATTCAAAATATTCTCATTGTACCCATATTTTTTAAAATTCCTCTTTATATGTTTTTGATTTCAGTTAAATTATACAATATGAAGTGTTATATAAAATAAAATTATATTCTAGGGGTACATGAATCATATTTTAATTTCATATACTTGAGGTTTCTAAGAATCCTAACATGATAAACTTATTACTTTAATAATGAAATCACACATGTATATATGTTGAATTTGAAAATTAGAGGTGGTTGGGTATTTTTTGGGTTATAAATCATTCAAAATATCTAGTAGATATGTGAATTATCCTTTAATATGTCGATAATGACATTGAGGACCTAAATTGAGATAAATTGTATTGTGTATAACCACTGTTGGAAAGTACATGTGGTGGGTTTACTTATTTAGATGAGTGACATGTGATGTTCTCATACATGTAGATTAATGAATTGTTATGTATTCATTGATTAGTTCTATATATACTATGATAATAGATAACTTATGAGTACAATATTATGGATTGAAACACTCCATGCCTCATGGTCACTCAATGTTTTCGAAACGGGAAATATATAATAGTGGATATTTTTTATAGGATGTTTATAGTAGACATGGGTATAGGGATGCATGTTTTATATTGAGATCACATGTAATCCCTTTTCATCTAGGTAAAATTGATACTCTACCATATCCCATTGTCATATTAAACATATGTATTTCGAGATTCATATTTTTTTATATATTACTAATCCATATGGGGTTATGATTAATAGTTTACTAAATGGGGATTGAGTTTGACATAGAGATTATATAAAAAATGTCAGAGTTAATAAAAAATTGTTTAGTATGTGTGGAATCAAGGAATATCAATTTATGTGAAATAAGATGATGTTAATGATAACTTTCTATTGTGTTTTAGAACCTATCAAAAATTATTTTTGGATATTATTTCCTGATTTATTATTTATGATACAGAATAAGGTGAAATAATTGAAATCATATTAGGCATAGGAAATGTAAGTTATTAAAGGAGATATAACTCAATTCCATATTTATATATATGATATATATAAGCTTATTTTTTATTTAATGAAAATTACGATTTACATGCATGGGTTGTATTATTTCACGATGTCTACAACATAATTATTATTCATCCATGAAGATATTAGTAATGAACTATTATATCATGTGATAGAGTATGGATTAAATTTATACAATTCATTCAGGCATTTGATTAGTGAAATATACAAATAATTTATTCATTCATTATGAAAACACGAGAAAATGTAGTAGCAGATGATGAGTGTCTTAAACTTCACATATATATATATATATATTCCATAAGATTGTAGTAATGATGTGGATGATTGATTAATGATTATTTGAACATCCCCAATACCAGAAGATCTCTTTATCCCACCTCTTTTATATTATTAGTTGCTAGAATGTTATGTTGGATCAATAGTTTGTCACATATAATATATGACTCTGATAAACCCATGGATACTTTCAGAGGTGGGATGCCAATTTTATTCCATATTGTAATATTTATGAAATAAATTAAAAGATATTACAAGGAATGGATGAAATTTTAGATTATATTTTGTGAATGAAATAAATTTATAATATTTCTTTATTTTTGTTTATTGATTTTTTTTCATATTTCATTCATTGGATATCTTTAGGAAATAGTTTCAATTACATTGGAATTATCAAGTAATTTTTTTTCCTAATGAGTCCCTTTATTCAGAATTAATAATTCATTTAGTCCCAACCACAATTATCCCTATGTTACCTGATGTTATATACGCATCATTATAGTCTTCTAATGATCATTGTAATTATCAACAATGTAATAAGGCATAGGTAGAAGACCATTTATTAATACACAATTATTTTTAATCCATTTTTGTATTCTTATTCTCATAACTGAGAGGACAGTTACTATTCCCCATAAAATAAGATTCATTGGATGAAGGGTCCTGATTTATCTCAAAATACCTTATTCACATGAAAACCAATTCATAAATATGGATGACTCATATGAAACCATATTCACTATTAATATTATTATAATATACCTTAGAGGTCAGGAAATATAATATTGGCTTTTACCCTTATAGATAGATCATGTTTGAAAGGAAACCATAAATGAATTTAAGAAATATTGATAATAAATTTAATCATCTCACTATAAACCTTATATTAATCTGAAATCTTATAGGGCTTACATTGATCAACTAATAATTTTAAACTAGTTATTATATAGATAATTTGGTGGTCAATAACGAGACATGAAGAATTTTAGTGAAACCCAAGAAACATAAACTAATATCCTACACCTAATGTTGACAAAGGATATTATTAACTAAAAATATTGTATACTATAACCATGAATATAATAGGGAGAAATAATATGATGAAAATCTAAGGGATTTAGTTTTCTAGTATGAAATTAAGTGTTGTACTATTATACCGACTAGAAACTCAGAAATGGATGTCATTCACCATTTAAAATTATATAGATAATCGCATGTTGATCCAATTTCAAGTACTCAAGAGTGTGATAGTTATGTCATCGAAGCTGATATGCATTTTTTAGAGGTCACACACACTATGGGATATACATCCATTACATTCACATAGCAGGAAGGGGATGTATTCATACAGGGACACATCAGCCACAGTCACATATCTGGAAATATTATTAGCAGTAACTTCTATCGATTCCTAGTGAATAATAGTTTTATAATCATCCTTATCTCAATTTAGATCCATTAATTCATCAACTACTATAATGTTAACATGTCTCCATCTAACATAACTGTTTAAGGGAATGAAAAAATGATCACTATCAACATCGGAGGAATAGTTTGATGAGATAAGTTATCGTTCATATTCCCAATTCCATGTTCATGGTTTCCCTGCAAGACATAAAATTCAACATATTTTGGGGAATGACCTAGCTCTATATTCACACATAAATGACTTCATTATATCATAGGTGACTACAATACTCTATTTTTTGTAATGTCATGGTATTTTAAGATAAAAAATATACTTTTGAGTCATGTTAATATTATTACATATATATCGGGTACAGAACTAGTGGGGAAGCATATGTTGGTGAATAAGAAGATACATTTTTAAACCCATAATGGACTATAAATAACTCTGGTCAATCTATGGAGTGATGTTAATTATGATTTGATGTTTCCAAAAAACTAAATTGAAGTTACATAAATATATATTGAGGGATCCATAGGGAAATATTTTCCAGAAACATAGAACAATCAATCCCAATTTCTTCTATGAAGGTAAAGTGGATGTTTCCACTGAGAAACCATAAATACTATTTTAAAAACAACATTTTAGTCAATTAAGATTAATCATTCTCTTGAGAGACTCTACATTAATATATTTATGATTAATTTGTTTTCAATATTCGTATGGATCATCAATAAAATGTAAATGAACCCTAGAATAGATGAACAGATTTTATAAAAAATTTACATTGTATCCATGAATTCATGAATTCAAAATGAATGTAGCCGGTCCAAAAAAATATATGATCCCAAATTAGATAGTTTGTCCCTAATATCTTATATATGATTTCATGGTGTTAGTTCAACATTATCTACTAAAAATTAATGAATAATTTAAATAAATCAATGACGATCCCTCGATGATTGAGGAAGGTTTCTTGACCACCACTAGGTAACTTATATTGGTGAATTATTTTTAAAAGAAGATAAAAATAATATATTTAATAATTCCACCATAACACATGATGAAATAGTGATATGTGTCTATTTAAATAAATTACATGATGAATTATTAGCATATAATTACCTGAAGATTTCAGGTATAGATCCCAAGGTGGAAAAATATTATTTGTGTCAAATGAGTAATAATAGTGGTCGTAAAACGATAGTAAAAAGATGGGATGTGGCCCATGGTACCATGGTCAGAGCCCAAGATGATAAGTTGATTAAAGAAAACCTCATTAATAATGTTTAGTACTCAAAATGGATTTCAAAAATTTTACTTTTAAGAAAAATAATGTGCATAATATATTTTTTACTGACTATATGGATCTCAAAAGTCAATATCAAAAGTATTGAGTCATAGTTCTGACCATTGAACTATTTAATGTTGAAAAATAATTTTTTAAGACCTCTCATTTATGGGTAGGTATTACATCTATAACTACATACAAGTAAATTTTTAATAAATTTTAGACAATTCCTTTAGTGTAAAAAATGGTGTATTCAATTATAGTGTAATATCCTGGATCATAATGAATATAGGTTCTACCTAATGGTAATCCACACACAATATTATGAAATTATTTCTCAAGAAGACAATATATTTTTACATGAACAATATACTCAAAACATAAAAACATTTATGTGTCTATAATGACAATAATAGTGTATTTTTTCAAGAAAATTATCTCGAAAAAATGAAGATGAACCCACTAATTTTTTTTTTCAGTAGAATTAGGAAAATTTCATAACAATATAGTACCCCATCACTACTTTGACATTAAACATGAATAGATAAAGGGGTCAATTGATATCCCCCCTCTATAAATTTTAATGGAATAATAATAATTACAAGGTTTGTATTCCAATATAATATTTATTATACAAAACACACCAACATGGGTTTTCCATTTATTTGGAAGATGAATAAAGGGACCATCTATTATTGGAATGTGTAATTTTATAGAGCCTTTAATGATATAAAATAGTACATTCTTATCCCACCAATCATTATGCATCCAATATAAGAGAATCATATCATACTATATGCGGAATCATTTGAAAAATCTCTTGGTTACCTCCTTCCCTATAATAATAATAAGTGCATGGATAATAGAGATAATAACTACACTACAATGGTTTATATAGTGTAAATGTTAAGAATCAATTTATTGTACAATGATATATATCTAGACTCTTACTCTAATCCTATCAAATATTCCCTTATCCACTAGATACTAACATTTAATATTAAATTATATGATGTCATTCATTATTAAATCGATATAAAATTCATGTCCCATATGTTGATATAGTGGAAAGAGTTAATATATTTACTCTTGGTAAAACCTATTGGGGAAAATCTTCATTTAATAAGGTGGATATTTATGAATATTTTTTCTTAAAATATGAAACATAACATGCATTGTATATGTAATATAATGGATCATCATGGGACCCAATAGGTAGGAGGATGAAAAAAACATAGATCAGCCGAGTTTTCTTGGGGATATTTTTCACCTACCATGAGATGACCCAACCATATTAAAAATTTATATTAAATTATTTTAGATGAATTTACATTACAAATCACAAGAAATCAAACCCAATAACCTATATGATTAATGTATTGGGATATTATATAAAAAAAAATTATTTCAAAAAAGATTCAATATCTCATACAAATTGTCTTATCGCATGATAGCTTTTTATGAATTCCATAAATAATATTCATAATAATGACATGGGGAACAAATATTTGAGAATGGGTGAGCCTATGTAATCAATAATGGTAAACATTAGGGAAAAATATTAAGATAATAGTGATCTTAATATGATCATGTGGTATGAAAATATAATCAATATGCATGGATATCAAATAAGTGAGTCATACCAATTAAATCAATGATCATAAATCATGAGTAATGGAATATAGATTTTGAAATTTTATAATGAATGGTTAATAAAATTTTACATATATGGGTCAATATTCTTGATCTATGTTAACATAAAATAAGAATATTAATGTACAATATATATAAGAATATAATATCATTGGTTTTATCATGTTTCATGTCAATGACAATCATCACATTGTGGACAGAGTCCAATTGTGGATTGGATTCACATCTCATTGTCCGAAATAATGCCGACACAGCCGTATAGTGAGTTTTTATTACTCTCCATTCCTTTTATGTAATCTCATTGTATATAAATTTATACCCTATGTATTATAGGTCTATATAAATCTATGACCACCCAATACATAATCCAATATTATAACACCCTAAAATTCTAAAGTAAGAACCTTTTATTCGATAGCCTGCATGACCTGCAACAACAAGTGCATAGAAGAATATTATTCCCCAAGACATTATATATATATTTAATAATAAAAAAATTAAATATATATTTTATATCTTACAATGAATGATCTGTTGCATTATCTTGTAGAAGATTGAGTTTACCAAAAAATAATGTGCATAATATTGTTTTTATTGACTATATAGATCTCAATAGTCAATATAAAAAGGATTTAATCCTATGTCTAACCATTTTACTATTTAATGTTGGAAATATAGTATGTTAATACCACTCATTTATGGGTAAGTATTATATCAATAACATGATACAAATAAATGTTTAACAAATTTTAGGCAGTACCTTTAGGGTACTAAATGGTGTATTCCAATATAGTGTAATATCCTGGATCATAATGAATGTAGGTGATACCTACAGATAATCCGCACAAAATATTTTGAAATTATTTCTCAAGAAGACCGTAGATTGTTACATGAATAATGTACTGGAAAATAAAAAACATTTATGTGTATATCATTACAATAATAGGGTATTTTTTCTATAAAATTAGTCCATAAAAATAAAGATGAACCCACAAAATTTGTTTTCAGTAGAATTTGGAAACTTTCATGACATTATAGTACCCCATTACTACTTTGAAATTAAACATGAATAGAGAAAGGGGATAATTGATATCCCCCTCTATAAATACTAATGGAATCAAAATAATTACTAGGTTTTTATTCCAATAAATTTGATTAAATAAAACACACCAATAATTGTTTTCCATTTATGTGGAAGATGAATAAAGGGACCATCTATTATTGGAATATGTAATTTTAGAGAGACTTTAATGATATAAAATAGAAAATTCATCTCCCACCAATAATCATGAATCCTATATAAGGGAATATTATCACAATCTATGTGGAATATTTTGACCAATCTATCAGTTCCATCTTTTCCTATAATAATAATAAGTGCAAGGATGATAGAGATAATAACTACACTGGAATGTTTTTTATAGTGTAAAAGTTAAGAAAAATTTTAGTGTAAAATGATATATACCTAGAATCTTACACTAATCCTATCAAATATGACCTTATTTATTAGATAATAACAAAGAATTTTAAATTTTATGAGGTTATTCAGAATTTAATTGATATCCAATTCATGACTCAAATGTTGATATAGTGGAAAGAGTTAATATATTTACTCTTGGTGAATTCTATTGGGGAAAATATTCATTTCATAAGGTGGATATTTATGAATATTTTTTCATTAAATATGAAACATCACATGCTTGTGAGATGTAATATAGTTAAGAATCTTGGGACCCAATAGGTAGAAGGATGCAAAGTACAATGATCAACTGAGTTTTCTTGGGGATTTTTTTCGCCTACGACGAGATGACCCAACCATAATAAAAATTAATATTACATTATTTTAGATGATTGTAAAATAAAATTCACAATAAATCAAACCACATAACATATATGATTAATGTATTTTTAGTGTATATAAGAAAAAAATATTTCAAAAAATCATCAACATCTCGCACAAATAGTCTTATCGCATGATACCTTTTTATGAATTCCATAAATAAAATTCATAATAATAACCTACAAAATATAAATATGAGAATGGGTGAGCCTATGTAATCAATAATGGTAAAAATTAGGGAATAATTTTATGATAATAGTTATCATAATATGATCATGTGGTGTAACGATATAATCAATATGCATGGATATCAAATAAAAGAATCATACTAATTAAATAAATGTTCAAAAATCATGAGTCTTGGAATATAGATTTGGAAATTATAAAAATAATGGTTAATAAAATATTTTTTATATGGATTAATAATATTGATATGTGTTATCATAACATAATAATATTACTGTTGATCATATATAAGATTATAAAATCATTTGTTTTATCTTGTTTATTGACCAAGACCATAATCACATTGTGGACATGGTGCAATAGTGGATTGAATTAAATTTTCATTGTCCTAAAGAATGTCGACATAGCCCCATAGTGAAATTATCTTACTCTCAGTACCTTATATGTAATATCATGATATATAAATTCATACCATATATAGTATAGGCCTATATAAATCTAGGACCACCCAATACATAATCCAAAATTATAACACACTGAAATTCTAAAGTAAGAACCTTGTATTCGATAACATGCATGACATGCAACAACAAGTCCATAGGGGAATATAATACGCCAATACCTTATATATATATATATATATATTAACTATTGTAAAAAATATAAATATATATTATATATCATACAGTTAATTCACCATTGCATGATCTTGTGGAAAATCAAATTATACCAAAAAATAATATATTATTAAAATATTAATATTTGATAGTAAAACAAGACATTAAATTAGAAGTTATTTATATTATATACTAAACTGTGAATATATTTATTTTCCATAATTATAAAATTTATTAGAAGTTAACCAATTAAAAATAAATAAAAATATAAACCAAATGAATATGTATGAAATATTATTATTTTTATGATTCCAAGGGAGTTCTATCTTAATAAACAAATAAATTTAATATTATTGAATGACGTTAATTAAAGATATATTTTATATATTCCATATTATATTTTTTTATATTCATCCATTTGGTTTGATATCTATAAGATAAGAAAAAACCCTATTTTACACATCAAAAACTATATTTTTATACAATAAAATTTACCATCTCTTAGTGGAGAACCCATTTAAATATCTATTTGGACACTTTAAATG
This sequence comes from Viscum album, assembly GCA_963277665.1. Classification (NCBI taxonomy): domain Eukaryota; kingdom Viridiplantae; phylum Streptophyta; class Magnoliopsida; order Santalales; family Viscaceae; genus Viscum; species Viscum album. The sequence continues at coordinate 71,638,315 of OY728166.1, read as the reverse complement.
ATTTATTTCACAGAATAAACTTAATATTTGAAATATATATAAAAAAATTGTTATAGTGAGTTATTTATATTTTTTTGATACATATCATTTTTTAATGAATAGATTGAAATACTGATTTTTTGTACAAAACTTCTTTTCATATAATTTATTTAAAACAATAAATTATAATATTAATTGGTCTAAAAGATAAATTAGATCAAATTATTATCATTTGAAACAATATAGGACATTGGAATAAATCTCTATTTGAAATTACCATAAACACATAGAAAACATTTGGATGGTTTAACATTAAAAACTCACATTATTGTCTCATTTGTGGTATTATTATTAATTTAATTTCTACCACTTTTATGATCGGAATTTTCAAAAACGAATTCCTTATTTGGATTATAATAATTTACAATTTATAATATGTTCAAATTTGATTTTGATGAAAAATACTAGTAAATTTATTTAATATCAATTACAAGAATTAAAGATAAATTCAACCTAATAAAGCACTGAACCATAATTGGAAAACCTAAAAACTCCAATAAAATTGTCTAAAAGAAACTGTATGGAAATTTTTCAAATAATTCCTCCATTGGATAAAATTTTCATTATTATTCATCAAAATTAAATAATGAAATCATTGGTGGGGTTCCATTATTTTAAAATATTACAGGTGTGCCACCCATCCTTCATTGTAAAAGGTCTCTTTTCCCCCAAATCCTCACACCTCTCCAAAAGACTATTCTCCACATAAATCTTCCAAAATAGATCCATAAAATCATTTCATTCATAATTGATTTCTAAAATTGGGAAAAAATCTATCCAATGATTTCTTTTAGTGCACACCAATATATGTTACCCCATTAAGAGGTAACGTCTTTCCAAAATCCCTTTAATTTTATTACAAATATCCACTCCCCCAATTCTTTTTGTTACATGATATTGTACAAAAACTCGTATCATAAATATACGGTGATATTTTATGTTTATTATTTTACATGAACTTACAGACACATCCATATAATTTGTAAAGACCATACCCATTACATTTTTGGCGGACTATCACCTCACAAAACAATGATTGTTCACTTTATTTACCACCTCTCATGGTGGAAATTACGATGTAAAATATATTTATATAGGTTATAAATAATATTTATTACGTATTTAAGGTTATTTAATAAATTTACAACACATATCATTAAACTTTATATTCTGTGTAAAAATGATAACATCATTTGTGGAAGTGCAGGCTATCTCCCCTCAATGTGATGTGATTCGTTTAGGATATACATAGAAGTTATTAAGAATTATTTTAACAAAAATAAGTAAAATATAGGAAATATATATGATTATGTAATTATAATATAAATTCTTTTCATTTACTGATCATCTTATTAATACAAAAAAGAAATTAATGTAAAATCAATGCATACTTACGGACTATCATCTCCCTGAATGATGCACATCATTTCTTATCTCCAAAAAATATATATTATTATATATATATATATATATGAGATATATATGATAATTAAATCATTTAATAAATTCTTGATATGATAAAAACATGATATTCTTTATAATAACAACACATAATAAGTTCAATCACAATTAAAAAATGAGGCAATTAACACGTGAAAAAGTTTAATGAATAAATGGTTATTAAAAAATAGGTAATAATATATTATAAAAGTAACATATATGATAATTAAATATTAATATGGTTCTTTTATAAGTTAGTAAATTGATTTAAACCCTTATACAAGAGGTTAAAGGATGTTCACATGAAATAAAACACAAGGTAATGGACTTAATATCAATTTCATTTCATTGATGTATATTATATTATTATGCACCGAGTTTATTTTACATCATGTATAAATGATCATACGACATAAATATAATGAATCTAATTTTTTAATGGTATTAAAATTTTTAATTGATTTTATTCTTTCATTAATATCACGATTCATAGTAATGACGTTGTAAGGGATTCTTATCTCGCTTTATTTCAGTAAGGCGTGTTTTATTATAGTTCACCTAATTATTTATATATGATTTTTGTATTTGAAAATTTCCATATAATCTCCTGAATTATAATATCTTCATGTAATATAAATTTTTTATCTATTTATTTTCACCTTTGGGTGTTCTATATTATTTTTAACGACATTGAAAATTGGTTTTGTCTCACCTTTTACATCCATGAGATAAATGGCGGGCTCACTATTTAAAACTTTTGTGATGTGTATATACTACCCATTTTTATACAATATATAATTAATTCTTTCATCTTTATAGTATTTTAAGATTACATTTAATATTATTCCTTCACGGGCTTGTGATTCAAAATGTTTTATTATTGTGCGGGACACTTTGGAATGTTAAACGATTATTTTCCTCAAGACTAATTCTAATTATCTTATCTTGGTATTTGTATTAAAGGAAATTATATTACCATTTTTCAGAAAAAAACACATTCTACTTTGGTTATTTCTTGTCATTTTCAAGTATATATACAATTTTTTCCACTCTTTGGTACTGAAATTGTTAAAATGTGGTTTTTAAGAAAACCCGACTTCTTTTCTATCTTTAGTCAGAGAACATGTTGTCTTCTAAAATCCATGCTTTATTGAATTGTATAAAAAAAATTCACTATTTTAGAATGATATATTAATGAATTTTTTTCATTTATTTCTTTTACCCATGTTTTCAATGAAATCTTTATATCTCTTTCCGGATAAGGCATTTCTTTAACCTTTTTTACCATGAAAAAGAATGTACGTTTTACCTCATAAGAAATGTACGGATTCATCAATCATCATTTCGTTGATGCCTTTTTTATGCCTAAAAAGTTTATTTTTGAATAAATTTTTGTAAAAGGCATCACCAAAGAAGAATATTTTCAAATGGGTTTCCAAAAGAAAATTATATTTTAGAGAATAATATTCTTTAATGTTATTATTTTATTTCATCAACGACAACAACACTACAATATTAATCCATGTAGAATTCATTGTATTGATACCATATTTATTCTGCCAATGGATGGTTTATTGTTGACTTGGATAGCAATAGTATTCACATTCACAACCTCAATTCAATTTCTAGTCTTCATGAAATATTCAATCACCTATGATCATAATACATTGAATTTACCAAAATTATCCATTTAATTTATCATTTATATTACTATTTCATAAACTGTATATCATTTTACATATAGTGTCTTCTTTTGAAGTAATTTTTTTATTTGGGGAAATATTTATAATTTTTTATTCTTTATTCAATATGGTTAACTGATAAGGCATATTATTTATTTTGATAATTCAATATGATAAACTCATTGGACTGGCAATATTGGTTGGATATTGGGATTTATATAGCTTCTCAATACATTGACATGTTATCTTTAGTAAAACTGGTTGTGAAAATAAAATGGGTATATATCTGTAATTTTAAATCATATTGTGATTGTTCTAGAAGGTATAGGTTTTCATGTCCCTCATATATGACATACATTAATAAATTATTTCCCTCATTTAGTTTTAGATATTTTTCATCCATGAAATTTTGTGTCGACAAATCAATGGACACAATTCATTTCATTTGATTGATTAATTGACATGTATTTCAATTTCATACAATTCCATATTGATTTTTCCTTGTCTTGATATTTGAATACAGCGTGTTTATAGTTATAACCTTTCCGTATTGTTTATTCAGTTTCATATTATTTTATTGGTTAAATGGTATGTGTGTTCATATAGTTACCATGTAATAATTATTAATCTCATCGATTCATTATTTCTTCCTCTATATTGTTCCTATACTGAGAATTTGAGCTCAGCCTTATTATGTCTCTTTCCTCAGGAATCAAAGAAGCACACTAGGAATGATATTAAATGATTTACTAGATAGAATAAAGATTATCCTCAATTTCATTTCATCAAATAGGTGAATTTTTTTTAATTTTTGAATTCAATTGTAATACAAGACTCATTTATGTTTTTTACCAATACTGAAGTGCCTAGATTAGTTTTACACACTAAGTGGGGGAGGAGTTGAATCAGTGATCCCTTTAAATCATTTAACTAATTGATTATTTTTATTTAAACATCTAGGTATTGTTAAATATTCGACCAAATATTCTTTGAGTCTCTCAGCCTTTCCTCGAATGATGTTGTGAATGTAAAGCCACCAAACAAAATTATTTACATGGTTCGTTTCAAAGACCAACTCCATGTCGTGTTTGTTATTCAGACCAATAATGATTATCCACTATAATTCTGTTATTAATTACAATGGACAATATATAGTCCCATTATATCGTTCTTTATTCACACAGGTGGTTCTTTATATTGCTTCTCATAATGTTACTAGAGTCCAACTAACCTGATTCATAGTCTCACTAAAACTTCTTCACCTCCCTGAATCACACAGGTGTCTTCTAGATCTCGAGTCACTGAAGAATCTTATTTTTTAAGTTCTTCTCTGATTCACTGTAGGTGATCTTATGATCTCTTCACATAGGCATACTGAATTACACTTTCCTGTGAATCTCTTTAAGGATCATCAATAACCATTAGTAAGGTCAATTACAAATTCAAAATATTTTAGACCACTTCTTTGATAAGTACCCAACCTCAAATATTCGCAGTAAATTATTTATTATTTTGGAGATGACCTGGCCTCACTTAGATGTGTTTCAATGGCTAAAAAACCTCATCAAAAATATTAATTTTTAAGACATATCATGCACACTTTCAAGACTGTCGATCTTTTGGCAATCTCAATTACTGAAAACATAGATAAAAGTTTTTCATTACTATGTCTGGATTCAGTCTCAAAATTCACTCACTTCATGCATGGATTTCATGGGATACAATACCTTTTGTATTTGTATATCTCACTTTCTTCTTCCTTAATGAAATAGATGAGATCACTTAATCATCTCCTTGTTTTCGGGGATGAAATAACCTACAACTATGTGATTATTCAAACACTAAAGATCAGATCATTTGGCATCATCTGAATTGATTATGCTACATATATAAGTTACATGTCATTGCTTCATTTTGTTTACACAAATACACAAGAAATCTTGATTCTTCTTTTAAGTGACTTTACGTGTTCATTTTTATGTATGCATGAATGAAAATTTATTTTCTTCTTTATTTTTTGAAGACCCCAATGGGGGTAATATTTTGAGCACACACCCTTCCCCTTTCTTTGTCACGTTTTATTCATTCCTTTTGGTACATAGAAAAAACACACACTTGTACTTTTATTTTATTCAATGTGTCTTATGTATGTTTATTCCTTAAACCAAAATTAGAAAATTCCACGGTTTTTATCTATTCTTACACACATGGGTATCACAATTCATGCTTATGCATGAATAGACATCATACATGCATTCTCATCTCTTCCTTGTGAAAACATAAAACCTAGGTTTTCTTCATCATCAAATATTGAATACACTAATAGAATGGGTATATGAGTGGTGTATTTGTGGGTTCCACTTCTTTGTGAAACAAAGGAGGAATCCTCGGATTGAGTATCTTTGCAGAGTATCACAAGGGTGAATGAACCTATTGTGTACTTGTGATTTCTTCTTCACGTATGAATCATGATGAGGGGTTGAAAGAACCTATCAATTGTCTGGATTCATTCACATACTAGGGTGGTTCTCACATCTCTTCCACGTAGGGGATGAGCTCGACTCCTTTCCATAAGAGATGCACGAAAATCTCTTCTTCGCATAGCAACGCTACTCGGAAACCCTTCCTTTCACGGACTAGTGGTGTTCATGGTTTCTCTATGTCTTTAGAGAAATAGGATCACCTTTCTTTAGTAATGACCATACCTCATTTTGGCTTGGGGATCCTCCTTTTATAGGAAGAGGATGCATGCTAAAATTTTTATGAGATTCCATGGTATTCAAATCGTTGAATACAAATCATCTTTAGTTTAAGTATTTCAAATGTGGATATGAGATACACCACATATCTTAGTTTCATTTTTTCAACCCAATTTCCTTATGTCATGTGACAATACTCACGTGCATGTGATTTTAAATGCATGAAAATATTCTCTTTGTACATCGAACGACACAGCCTCAGCAAAAGCATTTTCTCTTAGCCTATGAGGATTTCTCATTTCTGTCGCATGCATGAAATTTTTAATTCATGCATGTGTTTAGTTCTTCTAGATGATTACCATGCAACTTGATTGATCTTCAATGTTATATGGGAGCTTAATCTCATTTGATCAATAGTAGAATTAGCTACCAGCATTATTGGGTGGCCCCCATGTGGTTGGAGTTTGAATACTATACCATGACTGTTGGATCAACTCGGATTTTTCACGGATGTCGGTGATTATAATACAGGATGTGGGATGCAGTGTGCAGCTCTGACCATATGTTGGATAAAATGGACGGTGCATATCACATCCATATTATTAAAATATCATCCCACATAGAAAAGTGCCATGGTTTTCTCACAGTTTATGTATCAATTTGCGGCAGCACTCGCTCAAAATTCTCCCCTCTCCCTCCACGGTACCACCCTATACCGTATTCTATAGGATCACTATTTACACCCATTATGCTTCCTCCAGGCACAATCCTAGTCCCCATGCTGAATAGGTTCTCCACCATGTGGTGCCTGCAGGATTATACACATCCTGCATGAACATCTTGCAGGCTGGCTTCGAGGCCTTCCCTTTTGGGTGAAGTAGACCATTGGGTCTTGCATATTTCATGGGTGAGGGCTTCAGTTGGACTTCATGATTGGCCATAATTTTCTTTCGAAATGATGATACTATGTAATTTTTATAAAATCCATGTATTAATTCATCCTTAAAATTCCAACCCATCCTTCCTCATGCAATTCCCAAGAACGCCTCCTTTCTTCTTCCTAAACTTCAAGAATCATCCATTCCTTTCTTTTTATATCATAAATTCCAGATGATCCTCAATATGTTATTTTTCATCCAATCATGGATAATGCATGTATAATTTGTTAATTCCTCATGAAATAATGCATAATGCATTGCCTTCATTATTAAAATGAGTGATGTGTTCTATTTAAGTCACATGTCTTCTTCTATAAGGATCTGCATTAAAAATTATCAAATTTTATTCACAACCTTCATCCAATTAAGAATCATTGGATGGATCTTATTTATACTCATGAAATTGAGTATGGCATGGTCTCTATCAATTTTTTTTAATAATGTATCACCATGATAAAATTCTTGGTATTATGCAATCTTTAATAGAATCATTCGGATATAGATTTAGGAAAATATATATTAGGGAACATAAACCTATGATAGATTTTGATGATAAGTTTGTAATAACATAACAATGTTTTTTTAAAGAAGATGTTATGATGGTTTTCATAGAAAATACAGCCCCCTTGGATACAAAAAGCTGATATGGTTTTATAAAATTGGTTCCTAGGGATGATTACATTGAATTATGCACATTGGGATTTACATAATTGTAATCCGGTGCATGGTAATTGGGCTTTATGTTATCATTTTTTTACATTCCTAGGAGATTTTGTTTGGATAATTTACATTTTATTTACCACCAAATATGAATTATAGAGAATAAATGATTTCCTCAATGAACCCATGTTTATGATTATTAAATTATCTATGAATTATATTTTTTTTATTTATGTTTACTATTTATCTTGTATTGGGATTATATATTTTGTTTCCTATATTTATGATCTAATATAGTGTATAATATTATTTTTTAATGGAGTATAATAAATGTAATGGGAACTGTACAAATAATGGTACTACATGAATCTATTTCCCTCGTGAGGATGATAATAAAGAAACACATGGGGATGCAGATAAAATTATAACCATATTGGGGAAGATGGATCATGTTCTTAGTAATAATTATTCCATTATGGACTAAACTATTGATCCATTATACAATGAAATAATGGAAAACTGCTTTATCCTATAGAAACTTTTATCATTCAGTGAGACTAAAAATCCATTTTAATCTGTGTAATGGATTAGTTCCTTGAAGAAGATATTTCTCACATTGAGAACGAGTGAAAGGGATAATGTTGTCATGGATTTTTATTATATCTTAATATATGTGGAACAATGGGGATAATTTATCTAAAACACTACAGATGTGTTAGTAATAGAAAACATGGTGTAGAAGGAATTTAGATTAATATTCATTGAAATATAATTTCCCCTTTAGCATTGTGTATATATGTAAAAAAGTTTTTGAGTTTATGATATAATAAATTTTTAAAAAAATTATGCATTACTCAAACATTACAAGGATATCAAGGAATTCTATGGTTTATAGAAAATATAAACACAATACGATTTGAAATTTATGGATTGGGATTAATCTAATCATTGAATGTGGACAAGTATTAAAAATATTCTTATCATGTAAGGATATAATATCATATTAAATCATAATAAAAATATAATTCTCAATGAATTATATTTTTGAAGGGAAACATGAGAAGAAGTGGACAGAAGAAATAAAATTCTTAACTCGAAGAAGTGAAAGAAATATTTTCTATCATGTTATAAATGTAGAAGGAAACACATTGTTACATTATTATAATGAATGTTGATTTCATCAAGTGTTGAGAAAAAGGATATCATTATTGTTATAGAATATGAATGAATTAATCTTCCATTGGGAAATGTGTCCCTAGTAAGAAGACATGGAACTACACAAATGAATTCTTCAATCATTAAGTGAAAAAATTAAAATGAGTTAAGGAGTCAAGGTCAAAATTATATTCGTACTATATAATAAATTGAATGATTATTATTATTATTTTCATTCGTGAAATATTTTTAAAAACAGTTTTATAAGGAAGTTATTGAAATATATATTTTTTTTATAATATTTCATATGGGATATGAGATAATATGATGAATTATACATATTAACAATAAAAGTGATTTAGTGGCATGTTGAATTTCATGGTAAACACATCATTATGGGATGATAACAAATAATATGTTCCTAATGTTTATATAATAATGATAATGTTGTTTTCAAGAAAGAATCAGTAACCTATAAGGTTTATCTACTACTAATGTTAATGTAGTCATGGGAAATTATAATTTGGTAATATTATATGAATTATAAAAATGTGTTTTTAGAAAACTGACAAATTCATGTTAGGTGACATCCCATCACATCTGACTAGGCTTCATGTCTTAAATCCTCAACCAAGTTGTGATAAGGGTGTAACAACAACCTTTAAATTACATGATGTCATTCTAAATATATAATTCATTTTAGTTAAATTATATTGATGATAAAAAATAATTTTGAACAAGTGGTGTTAATATTATCATTTATAGATTAATGTATTATATTCTAATACTTTTTATAACCATGTTTTTTTGGGGGAAATAGTTAGAGATATATATAAAGTATTTTCACTCTTTTTTGGATCTTCTGATCCAATAAAAATTAATTTTATGGATTAATGAATAACCATATTTTTTGGATATTCCACTAATAGAGTAAGTGAATAATTGTAAATTTATCGAAGAAAAAATAGTGTTTTTTATTTTTATTCTAAAATAGAAACACATCAAGTATTAATATGTCCTTATATTCTTATATATTAACAAAATTACATATCATTAGGAAATAAAATTTGAAATTAAAAAATCATATTACCTTCATCTAATATGAATCAAGTGGTCATTTAAAACAACATAGACCTATGGTTTGGTGTCCTGTAACTATACATATATCATTAACATCCTTCTAATCAATGACCTATATCACTCTCTATAATTACTTACTATTTTATTCTATTTCAATATATTTACAATACACTAATGACCTGAAACTTATAAACATATTTATGTATTATTCCAAATGACCATTTTATATAGATTTTTATCTTATAAATATGTTATCTTATTATAAAATTTATGATGTGTGTTTTCAGTGAAGTTATTTTCCAATTTCAACTACTATCCTATTGAGTTTGAAATTAAATTGCAAGCACATATCTTTTTTATAGTGGTATAATATAATACCGTAATATTTTTAAAATAAGATAATTATAATCAATAGATTATATGAAAAATGACCCCAATAATTTAAGGTATTACAACCGAATGATTATTTTTGAATATTTATTATTTTCAATAAATTCCAAATGTTTGAAATCATATAATGCATGAAGCAGAGAGTTTGAATTATAGATAATACTATTATTTAAAACCTGACCACTATATCATAGTTATTAAAAACGAGAGTAAAAACAGTATTAAATTAATAATAAAAATACTACTTTTTATATAGTTATTAATTAAATTCAATTGCTACATATTTATTAGTAATTAAAAAATAACTGTTTGAATAAAAAATAAATGCTTTCTAAAATACATTTTTTTAATATGATGTATAGTCACAGTTTCCACCCATAATTGAAAATTATAATTTAATAGTTATGAAAACATTTATTTATAAAATGAACATTATTTTTTAAATAATAATATAAAAATTATTTTACACTGAATTTGATTTTTTCATATTCTAAAAAGATACATTTCATAATAATTATAAAACGTACTTACTTATAAATAAAGACCTCCAATTTAGTGAATTTTTATATATTGAAATTTATAAAATCACTATATGACATATTTACATATATAAATATAATTTAGCTTATTTTATCCAATTCAATATTAAATTTTTTTATAAATATAATATAATCATTTTAACAGTTTCTCTTTGAAAACCAACATACTCATATCATTGGATGGATGAATTATAAATTAAATTATACCACTTATGTTATTTGAATTAAAAAATATATATATATATTCATTCTCAAGAATCATAATAATTTATACTTTCTAATAATTTAAACTAAATATTTAACCAAATATCATATTGTAAATATTATGAATTACATACTTTGGGAATGGATTTTAAATAGATATACCATTTGTTAAAAAAATGACAACTATTAAAATTACACTAAGGAAAGTATAAAATTGTTTTTATGAATATTTTGAGACCATATAATGTATATTTATATATAATAATCTATTTTTGATAATTTTTTCACGATAAATACCTGGGTACACCATTTCCTTTCCAATAAATTAACATTTTTCTACTCACCTCACATATGAAATTCTACCCCCTCTCCTATCTACAAACACCATTAAAAAATTTCTTGGCTCCATGATCTCTAAAAATACATTTAAAAAATAACTCATATCCTCAAAGAATCCTTTTTTTCTGAAAAAATCATGCATTGGATTAGTTTTATTGGAAACATATGGACAGTATCTGAAGAAGAGTTAATGTTCTTCAACTACTGTTTTTATTTTATTTCTTTCTCAAATTTCATCAATAATTATTAACCAATCATGTTAACATATTTATTTTCATAAAAATATTGATTTATTTTTATGCTAAATTCATAACCAACAACTATCTCGAATTATATTAAATTCTTTCTATATTATTATTTGTGTTTACAGTAGAATACCGCCTCGCGAACCGATGTAATTCACTTTTCCATTACCAAGTATCATGGTATGGTATGATGATGGATATAATTTATATATATTATTATTATACTATTATTTTATATATGGTGTAGTTTTTTAATATATTCCTTTTTAATTAGTATTCAAAAATAAATTTGATAATGATTTTTTCATGTGAAGGAAAGACCACCACATCGTGGAGCGGTGAGATTCATTTTTTCATATGTCCTGAAATTGAGGGTAATAATGATAATGTTAATGAATATATAATATGTAAATTAAAAAAAAATATGATATTTATGATATATTTATATTTCATAAAATAATATATATCATTTTATTTCATACGTGGAAATGGATAACATTGTTCATGTATATTACTGACTGACTGAAAATTAAATTTTTATTTCAAAAGAACTTTTGAGGAGAATGTGGGAAACTAGAATGACATAAAAGAAATAAACACAATCAGCCTCCACGGCCAAGATCATCAAGACAAAACAATCCACTTCCAAATCAAGGAAAAGCCCCACCCAGCAACAAAAATAATATGATTAGTGTCTAACTTCCCATCAATGCTCGGCTAGTTGTCCCACACAAAAATGAATGGGCCTGGAACTGATGGCAAGCGCCATACCCTCTCAAAACATCCAATTCCGGATAGCGATGAAAAGGAGAATTCTCCCTACTCTGAACATCCTCTATCAAAATTCCTTGAAAATAATCTGGATGCAACGACCCCATAGACCAATGCAGCAGTGCAACAAGTAAACACCAAAAATTCAAGACCAGAAAAACTCATCAACGAAAAGGAACGTAAACCAAATCATCCTTCATCATGTTGAAAAAATCAGAAGTTGTATCCTCGGCTGACACCTTGCACGAAGGACATCGTTAGGTGAACCATATCCAAAAAACAATAGATTGAACCAACCACAGATTCATCCCAAACCGCAATCCTAAAAAAATCATAAATTCCTCGGAACCATGGGATTCATTGCCCATCACTGCCTTCGTCGTAGCCCCACCACTAGACCATAACACATAGGTACAAATCACGGAAGCCATCCCAAATCCAACCAAAATTGGAAACTGGTCCAAAAACGAGGACAAATCAGAACCTTCACCAGAACACCAGAATAGAAACCAAGGTGAAAACCGGCAAGCTTCAGAACTCCATATCACCGGAAGATCAGCACCCACCCAATTACCGAAGACTCTGAAAAAGAAACTGCAAACCATAACATAAGTCTGTTCGCCACCCTCCAGAACTCGTAGACCGTAGCAAACCACCCAACCCACACATTGATGATGAGGTTGCAACCATCAAGCATGCCAACTGGAAACAGAATTCTGGAACTTCACCGTGCTGCCGAAATAAGCCCTATCCAGCGTAGGTGGAGTGAGGCGGGAGGCAGGCCAACACCGATGAGGAAGGTCGAGGCAGACGTTGACACATAAACTAAATACCATCAAAACATCCATTACAAACATAATTTAATGGTTAATAATATATCACATAGAAATAAATTAAATAAATTAAATTATAAAAATTTAAAGGGATAACACTAAAGTATATATATGACATAATTTTTTTAATTTGTGATATAATGATTATATGTGACGATTCAGACTCAAACTAAGGGTTTCTAAAGCCACTTTACCTTCATTCAAATATACATGAAATTCATCATTTATTTTGTTTTTGTGCTGTATAGACATCCCTTTATTATTTCATATATATATATATTATTTAATATAAATATCCAATTAATTTAATTTAATTTATGGGAATATAATTGAAAATAATGAATGTGGTAAGGGTTCATTTTATAATCCCATCACTGTATACGATAATCTTTTTTAAACCTACTTTGGATGAATTATTTTATATTTATATATGAAATTCAATATATATTCTTCTATATTTGTTATTAATTATTATTTTCATGTCATCATAACATTTTTCTTCTCATTGGTACTTAAAATTATTATGAACATGTTTTTAAGAAAATATTACATGATTTTTCTCTTCGGTCGAGAATCATTTTTCCCCAAAAACATTGTTTTCTAATAATATTTTAAAATATATTTTGACATTAATAAAATAATTTTTTAGTGAAATAATTTCATGTTTTTATTTCTACATAATATTTTTGTATGGAATATTCCATACATTCTCTGTATGAAACACATTTTAATAATTTTATAGCTGAAAATGATTGTTCATTAAATCATATATGAAATTAATAAAATTACCCTCTATTATATCAGTGAATAATCGATTAGATGTTTAAAAAATATTACAGAATTTTATTCCCAAATATTAAACAAATTATTATTTTTAAAATTTTATTCTGAAATAATTTCTTTTTAAATCATATTATATATTTCAATGATATAAAATAAAAATGAATCTTTTCAAAGATAGGTTATTTTCCTCATGAAATGTTTCTTGTGATCGATAAAAATTATTTTCTATATAATAATAAATTATTTGATGTTACTTATAGCTTAATGGGGATATTGACCAATTATAGGATCCTTATTATTTATTTGGATAGTATATGATCAGGTTGACTTAGTATGTACAATGTTAAAACCATTAATTTAACACTTGATTGATTTTGATGATGTTTATATATTGAAAAATTTATTTTAATTTTGTGTTATTATTTCCAAGTCAATGATTATGTTGATTATGTTTCACCACTTTTATATAAGGAATGCATTAGACTTTGTAAGTGTTGGGAGGGGCCTATTAAAACTTCTTGATGTATGAGTAGGTCTCTTGAGAGAAACTAGAAATGGGTTTGGTTGAGAAATTTCTAGTTATATATTTAGACATGGAATGTGTCATCAATACTATTATATCACTTGGAAGAAATTTGTGACGGTATGTCTTATAAATCCAACATTAGGGATTCACACATTATGATTTCAGTTATTGATAATACATGTGATTACTCGGTTAGTTAAAAAAATCATGGTCAAGTACCATGATAATGTTAAAATTTATATATAAAATTAAAATCATCATGTATTCCAACCATATTATTATCATGTTATTTATCAAATAGATTCTTTCCTATTAACAACATTTCTATACTGATTATGCCTTATTTATTCATAGCTTTCATTGTATGCTTACACATACTATGTATTTGAGTTTACCCTTTTCTTATGTTTTATTTTACATTGAATATGTGGAAGTATTATTTTATTTATATAAATGTATATTATTATGTGATAAAATAAATACTCAAATAAAATTTCATTTTTATTTTATTTTCTAAATTGTAACATGAATGTCATGTTTATATCTAGTTTTCCACAACTACAAAAGTATTCATTCCTTTAGAAAGTGATTCCTTATAACATATTCTATTGTAATAAAGAAGTGATGAGATTCAGTATATAATATTTGAGTCTCCACTTGTATTATATTGATATTTGGTTATACTTTCCCACAAATTAAGTCATTATGTTCAATAATATTCACTTCATGAAACATCTTAATTAAATGAAATTGATATTTCCTTAGAATGAATATAAATATTTAATTGTGGCCATTAAAAAATTGAAATTGAATAAAAAATAAATAATATGAGTTACTAATTTATTAAATATTTATATCATGAAATAAATGTTTGGTTTAATATAAATTAAATTGAAATAGTTTTCTTACATTCACTAATAAGATCATTTTTTAAAAGAATATTTTTTATTATAATTTCCTTTTAATGGGATTTTCCTTTTATTTTCAACAAATTTATAATATATGATTATAATTTTTATTTTTAATTTATAATTTTTTAACACTGATTTATTTAGAATAATTTAGGAATGACGAGTAAAAATATTAGTATTGGAAAATTTAATTTTTGGAAAAAAATATATTTTCATAATATTTTATCATTTTATTCAAAAATTGAAATTATAATTGTTTTTAATATGAAAAATTGAAAACCATCACTATTATACATCATTGATGATTTTGAAAATATATATATATATAATATTTATTTGGTAAAATAAATTCATTAAAAATAATATATTCAGATTTTAAAACCCATTTATGTAATTTTTGAAAATTTAAGAATTTATTGTGATATTTTTTTCTTAAAATATAATAAATTTCTTTGAACACAAATAAAATTAGGTTATAGATTAATTTATATATTAAATAACTATTATTTTAAAAATAATATAAATTTTAATATCACTTCAATCTATTACATTGATAATTTTTGTTATATAAGAACATAATTCAAAGAAATACAAATCTATTAAATGACTGGTTTTTACACATTACATATTTTTACGCAAAATTGAATTTTATAAAACAAAAAATATTAATATGATAAAATTATTCTTAAATTTTATATAATAATGTTAATATTATCAAATATGTCTAATTTATTTTTTATGAATGAAATATAAAATTGTATGATTATTTATAATTACCATGATATTAGTGAAGTAATAATTTTTAAATTTATTCATTACAAATAACATTAAAATAATATTGAATAAATTAAAATAAAATCATGTGAATAATTATTAGTATATGATTTATAATAACCCAAATAAATATATTAATAATCATTTAATGTGAAATAAATACTATAAAATATTATTAAATTATAATGGTAAAAATTTCATTCTTTAACCAATTTTTTTTCTATACATAAGATATATTAATTAATTTTTTTATAATATTAAAAAATAAATTCGGAATATATTTAGGATAAATTCATCTCTAAAATAGTAATATTTCTTATTTAGGATATTTTTAATTTTTTAATAAAACATAAAAATAATTTGTTAAAAACCAATTAGATTTTTAAAAATAAAAGAGATTATTGTAATAACATAATGGTAAAACCACTAAAATAAGATTAAAACATGTTATTCAATATGGTTTATAGACTTTACCAGTATGTATATAACCTTCACCCCTATATGGTTACACCCAACACCAGAATTATACATGTAGATATTACCAATTTTAATCTCAAAAAAAATCTCCCACACTTTATTAAGATCTTGTTCATTGTAGGATTAACAAAAATACTTCAAATTTAAGAAGTTTTAAAAGGAATGGTACCATCTCCAATGTTATAATTATCACATTCTTTTGTTATTATATTTAACATTCCTCATTAAAATATATTTATATCAAGATAATTTTCATACTTATATGATATCATATTAATTATTAACTAATATTTCTTCGTCTCAATATCCTTAGAAAAATATAACTTCAATTAGTGCGTTGTGTGGACTATATCATCCACTAAGCATTGTCATCAGTTCATCATCACAAAAATCCATGTCTGATAAAGTGTTTGTAATTGATTAATAATTATGGCGTCTATAATAAATTTTTTATAATTAATTGTAAAATTTTCATTTTCCATATTTTCATCTCATTCATTGAGAAATTGAATTTTTAAACGTGTGTATGTGTAACATATCATCTCAATCAGCATGATGTTCCATTTTTCATCACATCCCATCCTGGTTAGATTTAAATAAAATAATATATAAATATCATTACCATAATAATAATAATAATATATATATATATATATGTTGTAAATCTATATTAAAATGATTTCTATGATGTTAAAATTATATTATGTGTTATGGAAGATTTGACTAGACAACCTCAAATAACTGACAGAAGAATCATAACTGAAATATAAATAAATAACATATAATAGTTAAATGAAAATGGAATATTAAAAATATATTAATAATTTTATTGGTTATATATATAAATATATTTTCATTTTCTATGTATTTAAGTGATGTGTAGAATGATTGAATACATAAGGTTTGGGTTTTGATTAAAAACAACATTCATTGAAACACATGTTCATTAATACACTTTATTTAATTTAAATGGTTTTTGTACAAATAATTTTATATAAATTAAAATTAATTTTTATTATTCATTTTATTAAAACAATAAATTGATTCTCTATATGTTTCTAGGGGTTTTATTGGAATGTATCTTATCCAATAATGGTTTTCATCTAAATTTTCAATCATTGAATAATATTTTAATGATTTGAAATATTGAAATATTTTATTTTAATAAAACATTACCCAGAATTTATTTTGTAAAAATACTTGATTTAATACATGGGACTTATACATCCTATTTTATTTTAAATAATTTAATAATTTTTTAAAATTTATTAATGTTTTTAGGGTATTTCATAACATGACCTATATTTTTATTTATAACATCTTTCAATTAATATGGTATCTAATTTGTTTTATCATACAATACTTCTACAATGGGAGAATAATTTCTGTTTCTTTCTTCCATACTATTTAGTTATAAATTTTTTTTTAAATTACAATATTTAAAGAGTAATTCATATATATATGATCAATGGTTTTCCCTCTTTTTTAATAATTTCCCATTCAGAGAAAATTCTCATCCTGAATTGGAAACATACTGAGTTTATATCTAACCTAAAAATCATTTTTATATTCTTGTATTCTCATAAAATATTTTTACTATATTATATAATTATGAAGTATTTCAACATTTGTTTTTAAAAATATGTAAATGGATATACCATACATCCTATTTGTATTATCAAATATCATATTCTCTTTGATATATTAAATTTTATTAAATATTATTCACTTGAAATTATGTTATTTTTTAAAATCTTATTTTAATGATTATACCGAGTAAATTATGTATTTATTTATTCATGTATATTTGTTTTATATCCCTCCATTATGAACACTTTAATGAAAACATGATTTAGGGGTACATTCCAATTTTTCTATCATGTCAAGCCTCAACATCTTGATATGTTTTTAGAAAATTAATAGTTTATAAAAATGGTAATGGTTTTTTGGAGTACCATATTTCATCAAATATGGTTTGATGTAAAATTTTATTTTCTGTATACCATTATGATATTCTTTAGTTATTTCATAAATGTTCCTCCTTATTCGTTCATTTTTATTCCTTCTTTTATTGATCAGTCTCATGAAATTTATAAAATGGAACACCAAGATCAATATATATGTACCTTTTTAAATTATAAAAGTTTTATACAATTTAAATCCTTATAATATTAGGATCACTTATTATTTAGCCTTTGATTATTCCATTGAATCTAAATTGTGAAACCCACATGCCCTCATTGGTTTCACCATGCCTAGGATTTAAGTGATATTTATATTCTATATGTGTCACAAATATGCGTGATTTAAATTTTGTGATGGGTGTAACTAAAATTATATTTTCATTTAATTCATTAGGTTATGATTTCATATCATGATATACCATATATGGTGCGCATGTGATTATCCTAATTAGATTATGTTATGTGATGCATGGGCTTGAAATTACATAGCACTCTAAAAAAATTAAATGAATTTAATATCATGAGGAAAATTATAAGGGATTATGGAGTGAACCTAATCTAAAATGGGACTTCTTGTAACATGTTTATGGGAATGGAGAGTAGAGCCAATTCACCCAGGGACTTTGTCTAAATTATGAGGAAGTTCTTTAGTGTAACTCTTGAATAATGATTATGACATAATTTTTTATGTTTTCAAAAATTTATTATGATTTTTTATTATTAAAATTTAAAATAAATATTCCATTATTTTATGTGTATGATTAATATATTTTTAATTATTATATTAACCATCTTCACTATTATGTTATACATTGTTTCCATGTATATTTTCATACTTTTCATTCCAAATCAATCATATCATACCATATTTTCCCTAGAGTATCCAATGATGTTTTAATATATATATGGATTTTAGGACCACTATTAAGTGTTCTAAATAAAGATTCATTTTATATATTTAGATTTTTTATTAATTTATCTAACTTTATAAAGACATTATACCACTATATTATTTGCCTATATTTTTGGGAGTGATTGTTAAAAATCATGAAAATAAGGATGATTAATTCCTACCAAAATACATCATTATAATGTATTATATGAGAAGTATTATTTTTAGAACATAATTATGGTTTTGTTATGAAAAAATATAGTGACTATTAATGAAAATGTTAATGAATGATAGTCATTTATTAAATCATTTAATATAACATTTGATGTGGATAATAATTTACCTAAATCATGTAACAATGGCATATCTCATACCTCTTCTAAAATGTCATGAAAATAAAAAAACACCAAATTAAAAATCAATAAATATTTTCATTATGATTCATGTAGTGACATTACAAAAAACCATGTCATAAGCATCGATTAAATTAAGGTATGTTAATGTTTGGATCAGTTCTACTATATTTTTAAATAATATTATCTATTTCTATTATGGATTAGTATGAATACATATTTTATGTAATATTAATATATGTATTATTAATTATTATTATTTTGGTTCTATATATGTTCTAATAATATATATATCATCAATTAAGGAAACATTTTTTGTTCGTTTATAATTCACAAAAATATTCTTATTATCGATTTCATCCTCACAGATATATACTTAATCTCTATTGAAAGGAAAATGAAACTTAATAAATTAAAGAATATTATATTTATATAAATTTAATGTCCTACTAACAGTGAATATTATATGAACAATGAATTTGAACACCCTTATTATTAAACTAGTATAACTGATCATAAATATAAAAACCAATGTTGAAATTTACAAGATATCAAGTAAAGAGTTGCCATTTTTTAAATTTGAGATACTAAAAATTATAAGGGTTTTATTTTCAATTATATACCTATGATTTATATTATTATTATTATAGAATAGTATATCACATGTTTGGGAAATATATTAAAAGTGTTAAGGGCTTTCTCTATCAAATTACTCTCTTTGAGACATGTATTGAATTATGCCAAAAAATTTATTTATAGGGTATATATACTGATTATTTGAGGTTATATATACATAAAAGGATGTTATTGATCATATTTAATGATCTTTCATATTCCCAATATTTTATGTGGTTCTAATTTTATTTTTATCCAAATTATAAGATGGATTTTTCTGTCGTAGTATTTATTCTTTAGGAAACATATTGTATTTTCAATCCATGACATTGCTTATGGATCATTAATTAACATTTAATAATTTCAAAATATTATGAATTAAATAAATGTAATTTAATTTTGTTTATATTTTTATCCTTAAAATATATTGAAGCTTACCAAAACTATTGAAAAACATCATATTTTCATTGGTGGAAATCATTCTAGAGTCTGTGTAAAATAAAATTATGTTTATTTTAATAGAAAATAAATCCTCATATATTCACTGAAAGGTGGGGGTGGATGTGGAATGGAATAAAAAGTGGGTAATAACATCAAAATATTCCATTTGAAAACTATCCAAATCATCAATCTGATGTACAACTAATGAACCTAAGATTGTACACCTAGCTAGACACTATTAAGGGATATGCCTTAGGGTGTTCAAATAATCATTTTGAAACATTATTCAATACATAACATATAATGACCCATACATTACATTCATTGTTATTACTTAAAAATTGAAGCATATTTATTACAACATATAACAAAACCATCAAAGGACTGTATAGGTATAGTGTCTTTAGAAACTGGGAAACATAAACAACTGGTTCATAAAGTGTCTACACTGTCTCCCATTTATTTCATCATATCTATAGTCCCATTTGGCATATCTTACATAATAAGCTTCTCCCTAACCTGGTTAAAGAAAACATACAAAAGGGTGAGATCAAATTCTCAGTAAGGGTAAACAAAAGAAATATCAATCACATCATATTAATAAGAACATAACATTTTAGAAATATTAACCTGAAAAAGAGAGAATAATTTCATAACATGGGATAAATCATTGTAGTGAAATGAAATCCCAATAATCATAACTTAAAACATGAAACTTTGTGGCATATACACATAATCATGGAGAAACAGTTCTTATTAGTAAAGACTCATTTCCAGGACTATCTTAGTGGACAAAGTCCATTTCTGAACCGAGTTAACTCCTTATTTCAGTCTTATTTTACTAAACCGGTTTAACATAGAGTTCCAGCCATGTCTATCTCATGGGATATAAAATCTTTACCCAATGCATTGGAGGGAGATATAGGTCCCACCCATCTCATAATGATACCATTCTTATGTGTACCACAAAATCATAAACCGTACATCATAGCATAACCCATGTAATAAAAATGGGAATCTTAAACAACATGACATCATAAAAAAATTCATATAAGATAAAGAAATTCATAAAAATATTTCCATCACAACATAATCAAATCAATGTAATAATAGGGATAGAAACAGAACCCTATATTATCTTAGATGGAAAATAATTTTGAAAAAAACACTTGAACTCAATTCTGGAGGAAAATATCCTTTCTACTTCAAAAACATTTTCCTTTCTTAACAGGTCATACAATTTTAAACTAAAAGAAGTTAATTAAAAATAAACATGAACACATGTAAAGGATGCTTCTTGGAAATAATGTTTTAAAAATCCATTCATGCCGTATAATTTAAAAAAACATTCTTCCCGTACTTTTGTCAGAAAAGTAAAAAAGTACCTCGTACGAAAAACGACAAAAGATTCCTTTCATATATTTTACTAAATACTAACCGAAGGGTAAAATTGGATTTAAACAATTGTAGGTGGATGGAAAAAATATTACCGTTTGAGGAATCATGGATGTGGATGATAAAATACACCCCAGTAAATACCAAAGTATAAACAATCTCGGATAAAATGAGATTGTGATATTTTCCCTTACCTTAGGTCCGATTTACTTCGTAAGTGTCCGAACCTCATGTATAATGATTTAAATAATTATATTGACTTATTAAATAATCATACTAATTGTTATAATATCATATATGGTTATATTCTTAACTTCTTATTAGTAATATTTCATTACTACTTGTTATTCGGGTGTTTATTACTTTTTGTTCTTATGCGTGTTTGTCGAATAAATTCTTATTATTCCCTTTAGGTTATAGAAACCACATTTAAAGAATTGTATTATTTTAATATATATCATATTCATTCATTCAATTCATTTATATAAACATTATGCAATGAATATCATGTAGAACGAATCACATCACATCGTGGAGACGGTATTCCGTACGTACGCACGAGAGATGATATCGTTCCCATGATCATGGAATTGTATTGGAGTGTATGTATACTATTTCAGAATTGATACCACTTTAAAATAATCATATATATTCATTAATTTCACCATTATACCCATCCAAGTAAGGTGGTGGTGGAAAATAGATTACATCACTGCGTGGAGACGGTATTCCGTACGTAGGCACGCGCGGTGATTTCGTGTTCCGTAGGATGGATAAGAGGTGAAATAGGGTTGTTTCAAATTTATAATAACATTTCAGTATATTAGTTATACTAATGTTATTTCCTCATAATGAAACAACTAAAAAAGAGGGATTAGAAGAAGAATGGAAATTGAAAAACCGGTAGAAGTTATTACATCTTTCTCAAAGTGCCTCCTTTAAACTTTCTCTTAAGGCACTAGAGTTAGTCTTTTGATAATACCAGTACCACTAGTTGGTATCTAATGAAGTGGGGAAGTGAAATGGGAATGGGTTTTCTGAGATTGAAGGCTCAAATTGGTGTGAGGAAGAGAGGGAGGAGGTTCCCTTTTATAAGAGAGGAGAGGGGCACCTTTGGAAATATAAGAAATATTAGTTTATATTAAATCCCAACCCCACATAAAAACTTCCAAAATGACTCATATCCGACGATCAGATGAGATAAGGTTTTAATCTCATCATCCAATAAAATTTATACATGTTAGGAATTTATTTTAAACATTATCAACTTGATTAATACTTATTTATCAATTTAATTTTATTTGTGGTAATAATATTCTAAATTTTAAGTTATTATAAATAATTACATATGTGTTGTGAATTTTCTATAATTTGACACTTTATGACATTTTCGACCATATAAATTTTAATTTATAATT
Source organism: Viscum album (assembly GCA_963277665.1). Lineage (NCBI taxonomy): Eukaryota > Viridiplantae > Streptophyta > Magnoliopsida > Santalales > Viscaceae > Viscum > Viscum album. The sequence continues at coordinate 71,614,752 of OY728166.1, read as the reverse complement.
TTTAAATATTTTTGTGATATTTAAACAATTTTATAATATGTTATTTTTATAAAATATCAAAAGTGTCATTTTTTACACTATTCATTTATTTGAATTTAAATAAAATATATACAGAATATATGTTCGAACTAAAAGCTTTATTAGATTCATAAAATGTCTTATGTATCTAAAAAATTAGTGTATAACATTAAATAGTTCATATAATATTTATTTTAATATTTTTAAAATAATTTATTTGATATTTTAATTAATAAAATAATTTCAACATCACTATTGTGTCATAATTAATGATAATTATTTAATCCCTAAAAATTCTAAATAAATTCCTATGATGTAGATAATTTTATTAAATTTCTGGAGAATATTCATGTTCAAAGTTTAATTATGTTTATCACCAAATTAAAATTATTGTACTTATAAGATTTAAGAAAGTGACATGTTGTCACATTCTTTGGTTTTAATAATAATTAAATTATTTTCATGGAAAAAATTCCATTAAATGAATCTAATCCGACTCTTAGGTGATATGGCTCGACTTTTTGTCATCCAATAGGATTTTTTCAGGTGTTAGGGTAATTTTATAATCATATATTTACCCTTAATTACCCGAATTACCTTTAAATGTGGTAAATAAAATTTACCATAGTTACTATTCATAATGCCCAAAAATAAAAAGTATCCTATTAACATAATTTGGACCCACTGATTATGAATATGGAATCTAGTTTCCAAAAGTGAAAACATATAAGTTGCAGTAATTAATTTAAAATAAATCCAGTTGTTATGAAAATGGGTTTTAGAAGTTAAAACATTGCCAAAGATTGAAATGTTTTTACCTATGAATTTAATGTGAAATTAATGATAATGACATACATTATATTAAATGGTAAAAATATATTCTATTTATACTTTAGAACCATTCAGTATTATAATTTATCCATTTAAATTATGTCAATTAAAAAAGTTGTTTTTAATTAAAAATTATCGTATTTTTACTATTCATTAAAATATAAAAGTTATCAGAAAAATATCAAAAATTTATCCAAAGTAAATTTTTATACCCTGATTCAAAATAAGAATTTTATTTTGTAAAATTGAACTTATAAAAATTTCAAAAACTAGATTTAATGTGGGTGCGCCATCAAAAGGCGGCAAAACTGTATTTTTTGAAAAATATTTCTTTTATCCAAAAAAACTGATTTTTCTTTTATACCTCATTCTAGAAAATGTATAAGTTAAATTAAAATGTTATAAAATTAAAAATTCAGTTAGTACTATTCATAACAGCTAGTTTTAATAATATTTTAATAGAATATCGTTGTTTAGTTAAACTCGGTATTGCGTACGACACAAGCTATCGAGGAAGGCCGTGGTTGCGTGCAAAGAAAGCCAATGTAGTGTTGTGTGTAGTGAAAGATTCATTTGATAAATTGTATAAAATAAATACAAAATATTCCTCATAAAGGTCTCGGGTGTTACATTCTACCCCCTTAAAATTAATTTCGCCCTCAAAATTCGTCACATTGTAACAAACAGATGAGGATACCTCTCCCTCATCATATCCTCAAGCTCCCATGTAGCTTCTTTTAATTGGTGGTTCCTCCATAAAACTTTCACCAAGTGAGTGGTCTTGTTTCGTAGGACTTTTTCGCTACTTTCCAGAATCTCTATCGGCTGTTCTTCATAAGAAAGATCTTGCTCCAACGGTACAACTTCTGAGCTGAGTACATGTGAAGGATCAGGTATGTACTTTCTCAGGAGAGATACATGGAACACATCGTGTACTTGAGTGAGATTCGGTGGAAGCACCAATCGGTAAGATACCTTCCCAACACGATCCAGTATTTCGAATGGACCAATATATCTAGGGCTCAACTTCCCCTTCTTTCCAAATCTCATGACCCTCTTCCAGGGATATATTCATAAGAACACTTTATCACCCACTTCAAAGTCTAGGTCTTTTCTTCGGTTGTCGGCACAAATTTTCTGTCGACTCTGAGCTGCTATTATGTGTTTTTGAATAGATCTGACCTTTTCTGCCATTTCATCAATGAGATCAGGTCCTAATATCTTTCTTTCCCCAACTTCAGCCCAGCAAGTTGGAGTCCTGCATTTATTTCCATAGAGAGCTTCATAAGGAGCCATCTGAATACTGGAGTGAAAGCTATTATTTTAATAAAATTCCACCAAAGGTAGGTATCGATAACAACCACCATTGAAATACATAGAGAAAGCTCTCAACATATCTTTTAGAGTTTTAATTGTTCTCTCAGAGTGACCCTCTGTCTGAGGATGATAAGCAGTGCTGAAACTCAACTCTGTATCCAGAGTATGCTGAAGACTTCGCTAGAACATCGAGGTAAATCTCAGATCCTGATCAGATATAATAGAAAGTGGAACTCCATGAAATCTTACCACTTCCTTTACATATATCCTGGCAAGATGATCCAGATATAAATCTTCTCTAATATCAATGAAGTGTGCAGACTTTGTAAGATGATCAACTATGACCCTGATATCATTATTTCCTTTGGATGTTTTAGGAAGTCCTATGACAAAGTCCATAGTGATGTTTTCCCATTTCTATTCGGGTATGGGTAATGGTTGTAACATCCCCTTAGACTTCTATCTCTCAGCTTTAACTTGCTGACAAACCAAGCATCGAGAGACATATTCAGCAACATCTCTTTTCTTTCCATCCCACCAGAAGTACTCTTTTAGGTCCTTATACATCTTCGTTCTTCCAGGATGAATAGGGAATGAATAACTATGAGCCTCATCCAACAGCTCCTTCTTTAATTTGGGGATGGGAGGAACTCAAACCCTATTCCTGAACTTCATTATCCCATCACAATCAAGGTTGAATTCAGGATCATTTCTCACCTTCTTTTGTAACTCTACATCTTCTTTCTGTGACTCTTTAATCTTCACATGTATAGATGGATGAACATTCATTTGAGAAAGATACAATTTTCCCCCTTCCATTAAAATCCAAGATCTATCTTTTGTAAATCCATAAATAAGGGATATTTTTTGATCCTCATCATAGATAAAATGGCATGGTCTTGTCAACTTAATTCGTTTTCCACCTTGTTTTCTTTCCCAGGGTAGTAATAAATTGAGCAGTCATAATCCTTAATCAGCTCCAACCATCTTCTTTGACGCATATTCAGCTCCTTTTGTGTGAAAATATAATTTAAACTTTTATGATCAGTATAAATATCACACCTTTCACCATAAAGGCAATGCATCCAAATATTTAATGCAAAGATTACCGCAGCTAACTCCAAATCATGAGTAGGGTAATTTTTCTCATGAATTTTCAACTATCGTGAGGCATAAGATACCACCATATCATTTTGCATGAGAACACATCCCAGTCCCTTCTTGGATGCATCACTGTAGATCACAAACCTTTCTCCACTACAAGTAAGTGTGAGTACAGGTGCACTGGATAACATTCTTTTCAACTCCATGAAATTCTCTTCACATTCGTCCATCCACACGAACTTAACTCCTTTTCGAGTCAACCTGGTGAGTGGATTAGATAATCGTGAAAATTCTTTCACAAAACGTCGATAATATCCATCCAAACCAAGAAAACATCAGATCTCAGTTGCTGTTGTTGGTCTCGACCATCTTTCGATAACCTCTGTTTTTGTTGGATCCATAGATATCCCCTCTTTTGAAATTATGTGACCCAAAAATGCAACTTTTTGAAGCCAAAATTCACACTTGGAAAATTTGGCATAAAGCTTCTCCTTTCTCAGGGTCTTCAATATAATTCTAAATTGATCTTCATGTTCTTCCTTGATCTTTGAATATACAATAATATCGTCTATAAAGACTACCAAAAATTGATCTAGGTAGTCTCTAAAGACTCTATTCATCACATCCCTGAAGATAGCAGGGGCATTAGTAAGACCAAATGGCATCAATATAAATTCATATTGTCCATACCTTGTACAGAAAGCTGTCTTTGGTATATCCTCCCTTTTGACCCTTAATTGATGATACTCTGAATGAAGATCAATATTGGAAAAGTATTGAGCTCTGCGTAGTTGGTCAAATAGGTCATCAATTGGTGGGAGAGGATATTTGTTCTTGATAGTGATCTTGTTAAGTTCTTGATAATCAATGCAGAGTCTCATTGATCCATCTTTCTTCTTAAAAAATAGAATAGGTGCTCCCCAAGGTGACGCACTAGGGCGTATGAATCCCTTATCAAGATTCTCTTGGAGTTGCTTCTTCAATTCCTGCAACTCAATTGGTGCCATTCTATAAGGTGTCTTTGAAATAGGCAAAGCACCCAGTATGAGTTCTATTGAAAACTAAACTTCACAATTTGGTGGAAGACCCGGTAATTCCTCTAGAAAGACATCATCAAACTCCCGTAAAATGGGAATATTCTTAATTGTGAGTTTCTCACCAACCATTTGAGATAAATAAGCTTCATTAAGTGGTATCAAGACCCATAAGATGGAAGAAAATTCCACTAGAAGGTTATGTTCATCCTTGCATCGATAGATGATCATAGATTGATCTGGAATATGAAATGTGACTTTCCTTCTTTGGTAATTGATATGATCTCCATATAATGAAAGCCAATCCATGCCAATAATCACAGCAAATTCCACTATAGGAAGGATCACAAGATTTGCAGGAAGCACTTTCCCACAAAATTTAATCAAGGAAGAATTATAAACATTAGATGCGACCGTTGTGCCATTAGGTGTTGTCACAGCTAACTCAACATCTAATTGTTGAGGTAATACAGAGATACCATTAGAAAAACATTCAGAAATAAAAGAGTGGGTGGATATAGAATCAAATAAAACATTTTCTACTTTAGAGTGGATGGTAAGTGTACCTTTCACTACATCGTTATCGTACTCCACATCACTGATAGAAATTGCATGTGACATTCCTTTGTCTTTAGCCTTAAGATTTTGTTGATGTCGATCATCATCAACAACCCTTGGATTAGGGAATTTATTGGCATAATGCCCCATCTCCTTGCACTTGAAACATTGAAGTGTAGTAGGTTCATTCTGTGTGTCCCTTCCTTTGTTTGCATCATTAGACATCTTCTTCCCATCATTGCGGCATTCAAATTCCCGATGACCTTTGTTTCCCCATTTGTAACATTTACTTTTCCCTTTAAGACAACTCCATCCATGTTTCCTTCCACACGTTGAGCATAAGGGAAAGCTCATCTTCTTTTCAGTGTGCTATTTAAATATTCCTTTCAATTCCAATTTCCTCTTCTTATCAAACCCATATGAATGATGGGTTAATCCAATCTCCATCTCGACTTTGAGAGAACATCAAACGATTTCCTCGTTGCTATTGAAGTCCCTTATGGATAACGCCCTTCGAAGACATGGATTTAAGCCACTAAAGAATCAATCGATCTTACTCTCAGGTTGGATAATAATACCATAAGCGTACCTTGAAAGTCTTGTAAAATTTGGTTCATAGGTACCAACTGATTCATCATCCATTTGCGTTAGTTCAAGAAACACTTTCTCCATCTTCATTCGGAGAATACGAGGGAAATACTTATTGAAAAATAAGTTCTTGAACTCGTCCCATTCCATGGACTCAATTTCATACCTTTGCCTCATATTCATAAAAATATTCCACCATTGATCAGTATCTACTTCCAAATGATACACTGCTAGAATGAATTTATCATGTTCAGAACATTGAATAACTGGAAATATCTTTTCAGTAGTACTAATCCATTGTTCAGCAACTAATGGATCAGTAGACCCACTGAAAGAAAGTGGACGCTGCCTCATGAAGAATTCAACAGAATGTTGCTCCTTCCTTTGCTTGTTTGGAAGTCCTGCATGATTCATAGCTTGAGAATGTTTTGTGATCATGGCTACAAGATTTTTCATTCTAGCTCCCATAACGTATGGTTTCTCAGGGGTACAATCATTGCATTTCCCGTCGCATTCCGCATTAACACGTTTCTTTCAGGTTCCAGCCATTGACTAAAACCAAGAAGAATAGTGTGAGAAACACTAATTATAATAGGAAAACCACATAATCAAGAATAAAATTTCACACTTAAGGTCTTATCCTAGGTTATTCATGGTCATTTCTAAAACACTAAGATTGTGTTCTATGATTAGACTTTTCCTTAGGGTTCTTACTAGGGCTTTCACATCCTAGTTTCCAAAGGTTGACTATACCTTTACTCTAACACCAACTATAACGACCCATACTTTACAAACATTGTTATTACTTCAAAATTGAAGCATAATTATTACAACATATAACAAAACCATGAAAGGATCTTATAGGTATAGTGTCTTTAAAAACTGGGAAACATAAACAACTGGTTCATAAAGCGTCTACATTGTCTCCCATTTATCTCATCATATCTATAGTCCCTTTTGGCATATCTTACTTAATAAGCTTCTTCCTTACCTGGCGAAAGAAAACATAAAAAAGGGTGAGCTCAAATGCTCATTAATGGTAAACAAAAGAAATATAAATCACATCATATTCATAAGAATATACCATTTTTGAAATCTTAACCTGCAAAAGAGAGCATAATTTTATAAGATGGGATAAATCATAGTAGTGAAATGAAATCCCAATAATCATAACATAAAACATGAAACTTTTTGGCATACACACATAATCATAGAGAATCATTTCTTATTAGTCATGACTCATTTCCAAAACTATCTTAGTGGACAAAGTCCATTTCTGAACCGAGTTCACTCCTCATTTCAGTCCTGTTTTACTGAACTGGTTTAACCCGTCGTTCCAGCCATGTCTATCTCATGAGATATAAAATCATTACCCAATGCATTGGAGTTAGATATATGTCCCACCCATCTCACAATGATACCATTCTTATGTGTGCCACAAAATAATAAACCGTACATCATAGCATAACCCATTTAATAAAAATGGGAATCTTAAACAACATGACATCATAAAACAATTCATATAAGATAAATGAATTCATAAAAATAATTCCTTCACAACATAATCAAATCAATGTAATATTAGGGATAGAAACCGAACCCTATATTATCTTAGATGGAAAATAATTTAAAAAAAACACTTGAACTCCATTCTTGAGGAAAATAACCTTTCTACTTCCAAAACATTTTCCTTTCTTAACATGTAATAAAATTTTAAACTAAAAGAAGTTGATTAAAAATAAACGTGAAAACCAGTAAAGGAAGCTTCTTTAAAATAATGTTTTAAAAATCCATTCATGCCATATAAGTTAAAAAAACATTCTTCCCGTACTTTTTTCGGAAAAGTCAAAAAGTAACTCGTACGAAAAATGAAAAAAGATTCCTTTCATATCTTTTACTAAAAACACACCGAAGGGTAAAATTTGATTTAAAAAATTGTAGGCCGATGGATAAAATATTACCTATTGAGGAAACATGGATGTGGATGATAAAATATACCCTAGTAAATACCAAAGTATAAACAATCTTGGATAAAATGAGATTGTTATATTTTCCCTTACCTTAGTTCCGATTTGCTTCGTAAGTGTACGAACCTCCTATATAATGATTTAAATAATGTTATTGAATTATTATAGAATCATACTTATTGTTATGATATCATATATGGTCATATTCTTAGCTTCTTATTAGTAATATTTCATTAATACTTGTTATTCGGGTGTTTATTACTTTTTGTTCTTATGGGTGTTTGTCGAATAAATTCTTATTCTTCTGTTTAGGTTATAGATACCTCATTTCCAGAATGGTATTAGTGTAATATATATCATTTTCATTCATTCAATTCATTTATATAATCATTATGCAATGAAGATCTTTTATAACGAATCGCATCACATCGTGGAGACGGTATTCCGTACGTACGCACGGGCGATAATATCTTCCCATGATCGTGCAATTGTATTGGAGTGTATGTATACTATTACATAATCAATAACACTTTAAAATAATCATATATATTCATTACATTCACCCTTATACCCATCCAAGTAAGGTGGTGGTGGAAAATTGATTGCACCACAGCGTGGAGACGGTATTCCGTACGTACGCACACGTGGTGATTTCGTTTTCCGTAGGATGGATAAGAGGTGAAATAGGGTTGTTTCATATTTATAATAACATATCATTATATGAGTGATAATGCTGTTATTACCTCATAAATAAACAACTAAATAAGAGGAGTAGAAGAAGAATGGAACATGAAGAAAACAGTAGAAGGTATTACCTCTTTCTCGAAGTGCCTCTTTCTCGAAGTGCCTCCTTTAAACATTCTCTTAAGTCACTAGAGTTGGTCTTTCGATAAGGCCAGTACCTCTAGTTGGTTTATAAGGTTGTTGGGAAGTGAAATGGGCTGGGTTTGGCCGAGCTTGAAGGCTCAAATTGGTGTGAGGAAGAGAGGGAGGAGGTTCCCTTTTATAAGGGAGGAGAGGGGCACCTTTGGAAATATAAGAAATATTAGTTTATATTAAATCCCAACCCCACATAAAAATGTCCAAAATGACTCATATCCGAAGCTTAGATGAGATAGGGTTGTAATCTCATCAACCAATAAAATTTAGACATGTTAGGAATTTAGATTAAACATTATCAACTTGATTTATCCTTATTTATCAATTTAATTTTATTTGTGGTAATAATATTCAAAATTTTAAATTATAATAAATAATTACATATGTGTTGTGAAATTTCCATAATTTGACACTTTATGACATTTTCGACCATATAAATTTTAATTTATAACTTTTAAATATTTTTGTTATTTATAAAAAATTTTATAATATGTTATTTTTATAAAATAACAATAGTGTCAATTTTGACACTATTCATTTATTTGAATTTAAATAAAATATATACAGAATATATGTTCGAACTAAAAGCTTTAATAGATTCATAAAATGTAATATGTATCTAGAAAATTAGTTTATCACATTAAATAGTTCATATTATATTTATTTTATTATTTTTAAAACAATTGTTTTGATATTTTAATTAATAAAATAATTTCAACATCACTATTGTGTCATAATTAATGATACTTATTTAATCTCTAAAAATTCAAAATAAATTCCTACGATGTAGATAATTTTAGTATCTTTCTGGAGACTATTCATTTTCGAAGTTTTATTATGTTTATTACCAAATTAAAATTATTATACTTATATGATTTAAGAAAGTGACATGTTGTCACATTCTTTGGTTTTAATAATAATTAAATTATTTTCATAGAAAAAAGTCCATTAAATGAATTTAATTCGACCCTAAGGTGATATGGGTCGACTTTTAGTAATCCAATTAGATTTTGGCATTTTTTTGGGTAATTTTATAATCTTATATTTACCCTTAATTACCTGATTTACCTTTAACTATGGTAAATAAAATTTACTGTAGTTACTATTAATAATGCCCAAAAATAAAAAGTATCCTATTAACATTATTTGGACCCAATGATTCTGAATATGGAATCCATTTTTCAAAATTCAAAACATATAAGTTGCAGTAATTAATTTAAAATAAATCACGTTGTTAAGAAAACGAGTTTTAGAAGTTAAAACATTGCCAAAGATTGAAATGTTTTTACCTATGAATTAAATGTGAAATTAATTCTAATGAATACATTATATTAAATGGTAAAAATATATTCTATTTATACTTTAAAACCATTCAATATTATAATTTATCCATATAAATTATCTCAATGAAAAAATATTTTTTAAATTAAAAATTAGCGTATTTTTACTATTCATCAAAATATGAAAGTTATCAGAAAAATATCAAAAATTTATCCAAAGTAAATTTTTATACCCTGATTCAAAAGATGAATTTTATTTTGTCAAATTGAACTTATAAACATATAAAAAACTAGATTTAATGTGGGTGCGCCATCAAAAGGCGGCAAAACTGTATTTTTTGAAAAATATTTCTTTAATCCAAAAAAAATGATTTTGCTTTTATACCTCATTCTAGAAAATGTATAAGTTGAATTAAAATGTTATAAAATTAAAAATTCAGTTAGTACTATTCATAATGGCTAGTTTTAATATTATTTTAATAGTATAACATTGTTTAGTGAAACTCGGTATTGCGTACGACATAAGCTATCGAGGAAGGTCACGGTTGCGTGTAAAGCAAGCCAAGCTAGTGTTGTGTGTAGTGAAAGATTCCTTTGATGATTTGTATGACATAAAAAAAATATTTCTCATAAAAATATCAGGTGTTACATACCACTTCCTTTCACTCGTACCAATTTATGATACTGAATAAAATTATAGGATTTCATGTATGACACAACACAAATAAATTTCCATTAGTACTATTTCTCATAGATACAGAAACATCATGTTACTATGATAAAACCGCATGAATTCTATGTTGATTTAGGGATGACCTCATAGAAATCAACATTACTCTATTCAATGGAAAATTATATTATTTATATAATTATTTATTTTATAGATATCCATTTAATATTTAGTAAGATATTACATTGTACAGAATTAGACCCCAAACATCCTGGTCGGTGTCGGAGTGATACATGACATCATATGCTCCTCTGCATATGAAAGAGCCTATTTGTCATGACCCATCTTAGTGGGACCCACACCATGACTCCACAAGCCCGCCTCCAATATTTGAGGGGTTGGTCACTAGCACTGAGTAGGCATATTACTAATCATGTGAGGCATTACCTAAGCACCTATACACATAAACACATTTCCAAGCCCAGAAATTCTGAAATGTAAAAACACTAAGGAACAAAATTCATGCATAAATCTAAACGCAACCAACAGAGTACGACAGAAGGTAATGTACTGAAAGTAATGTGGGGTAGAATACAAGCCCACCAAAACAAAAGTTTTGAAACTGCAAATTCCAATATGTAAACACAAAAGGTACTGGGACTACCGCTCATAGTGGTAAGAACACCTCGGCCTGTTTAGAACTCAGAATTCTTGGTCATGTCCTCGTCCTCCCTTGCTCTGTTAAAAGGCTACTTTTCTGCACAAGACACGACACATGGGGGTAATGCCTGTGTACGAGTGAGTATAACAATACTCAATAGAGGTCCCTGAAAACCAGAATACATTACAAAAAGTAAAGTTACAGTCAGATATTCATAGTTTATTTCTACAGAACATATAGCACCATCTAGATATACTCAAAACCCAGACCTACAGTGTAGAGACAAGTCAAATGACCACATACCCCCATAGGGATTCCATTTTAAGATTCCATGAAGCACTAGTTCCTGGATAACACACTTCAGGATTCTTATAGCTCGGATGATGTCCTTCCAAGAAGTATTGTTCATCGGGAAACGACATGAGACGTAGTTACACTCATTTCGGGAGACACACTCCTGGGTGGGAGAGATCACGATATATATGTCCACTCATTGTGGGAGACACACTCCTAATTGGGAAAGATAACGATACACAGATGAGGATCACTACCAGGGCCTTGTAGGATACAATGAATCATCCAGAATTCACCTGATAGGTAGAGGATCGACGCCCGGTGGAGTTGGTCACGTCGATGCTGGACTCTACCTAGGGTCAAGAACGGATGGAGGATCTCGGTCCAGGCCTCTCAGATAGATGCCTAACTCTATCACAGAAATTCTTGCTGAAGGGATCATACACCTTTAAAAGTAATCTATGCCTGACCTTTAATAGAATGAGAAAAAGGGGTACTAACCAAAAAAAAGATGTCCAAGATGCATTGAACAAGAGAATCATGACGTTTCCAAAATGTAAAAGGCATGTAGAATGGTTACACGCCGTGTTGTCTGACCCCGGGTTATGTCCATGTACTACGACACGTGTCGTAAGGCTGGTCGTGTATAAAAACTGAGTACATGTTCTATAGTACGGTGTAGATTCCATTTCTGAGTGAATGGTGTTGGCTCCGTGTACGCTGTCCATATTCTCATACACGGTCATCAACCCGTGTATTCCAACCCATGTAATCGGTACATGGGTTGACCCGTGTTACTGGCCTCACCTGGCTATGTGATATAGTACACGGTCGTGAACTCCATCCCATGCCCGTGTACCCCCTTGGATACACGCCGAGTTCTGTGTAGTCGTGTCTGCCATGCTGTACACACCGTGTTGTATAAAGCCATGTAGTCCAACCCGTGTCTGTGTACTTCCCAATGTACACGCAGAGCTTCGGGGAAGGTCTAACATACCATGTGACCAGGGTCACATGTCGTGTGATTCCTCTCTATCACCTGAAACCCTTGCTACCACCACTAGAGATACACGGTATGTTCTTCAGAAATACACGTTGTGTATTATAGAAATTTCAAGAAAGGACGCTCTTCACCAGCGCGCCTCTTGTGCTGCCCTGATCATCGATCCGGCTATCCGATTGCCATGAAAATCCCTGGTATTGGTTTCCCCAATGCCTCGAAGCTTATTTTGGTGTTTTTAACCATCTATCAGCTTTGAAAACATGATTTGATCTTCCTGTGTGAAGAATTATTGAAGAAGGACCCTTCCTGACCCGATCTGATTCATCGCCCGCCATCATCGTCGCACCTCCACAAGGTCTTTGTGGTTTTGATTCATCAATTTGGGTCATTTCATCACAAAACGGACATGAAACGATCTATTTTTCATAGCCCCACGAAGAAAGTTAAGAAGCCACGAAAGAAAAAGGGTTGAAATCCAATAAAACAAATTTTAGGATTCAACTTCCACTGTCGTTCATCACGGCATTGATCCGCTCCCGTTAATAAGATTAAATGGAGTAGAAACCAACAAAAATAATCAACATGGATTAATTCTCCATAATCATACCAAATAAAACCCTTCCACCCGAACATTCGACTCCTCATATCAACTTGTTCATGGTTGATCTTTGTTCATCATCCAAATTGAAAATCAGGAAAATAAAAATTAAATAACAAACCCCTACCTCAAGAAGTGATCGATCACCGATGAAGGGACCGATCTACCGTTGACTTCGAGATCCTCCAACCTTATTGGCACAATGATTCTCAGCTTCTATCCGTCATCATTAATTGGTGAGATTTTTCTCCAGCGTTTCTATCATTACTTTCCCAACAATCGATGTTTGATTATCCCTATAAAAATGGAAACAAATTTGACATTCAAAAAAACGCTACAGTGTTAATGAGCCCGACATTAAATTATTGAGTCATTATGACGTGCCATGTAATTAAGGAAACAATTTCCCCATTTCCACACTGCATTGGGTGTTTCAATAATATAAATAAAATAAACATGTGAATTTACTTTATTTTATTTTACATAAAACTTCTGGAAATTATCTTCTTCACTCGACCCGCGTCGGTCGAGGTTAGTCTTGTTCCTAGGTAATTTCGTCTCACCGGACACAACGGTGCCCTCATATTTTTAATCCTGGAATCTATTTGGGAACTTCCACAGGTGCGCACAAGTTCTGAATTGCATACAAATGTTCAAACCACAATTCTGGGCTCACTGGGCCTCAGAATGATGTGTCATCTGCCCGGTCTCAGAATAATTCCATATAATATTTAAAAAATAATACATAAGAAATACAAGGCATTTCATTCTCTCCACCTTGGGGATTTACATCCCCAAAAAGACAAAACAAAGTCTACTCAAAAATATATTGGTACTGGGCACGTATCCGGGCTGCCCGCTCCCATGTACTCTCCTGAAGATTCTCGTGCTGTCAATGAATGTGCCCCAAGGGAATATTTCACCCCCAAATGATCCTCTCTTTCCAATCCTCAATCTATACCGGGTACTCATCAAAGGTCACTCAATCCTCGATATCTAGCTCTCCCCAGATGATGATGTGTGATGGGTCATGCATGTACCTCCTTAGATGCAACACGTGGAAGATATCATGTATTTGATGCAACTGCGGCAGTAGATCTAGGTTGTACATCACTTTTCAAACACTACACAGTATCTGGAAAGGAGTGATGAACCTTAGAGATAGCTTTCCACCTCGGCCAAATCTCTATAACCCTCGTCGAGGTGAGACCTGATGAAAGATGTGGTCTCCCTCTTCAAACTCCATAGGTCTCTGTCGTCTGTCAACATAAGACTTCTGTCAACTCTGTGTAGTCTTCGTCCACTCCCAGATGACTTGCAACTTTTTGATGGTAGCTCGCACCTACTCTGGACCCATGAGTGCTAACTCTCTGGGGTCGGTCCAGAAAAGCGGTGACCAGTAGGGTCTCCCATACAATGCCTTGAACAGTGCCATAACAATGGTGAAGTGGTATCTATTTTTGTACGCAAACTCCACCAGTGGTAGGTGGTCCTCCAAACTACGACCAAAGTCCAAGACACTTGCTCGCAACATATCCTCGAGAACCTGAATGGTCTTCTCCGTCAGACTATCTGTCTAGAGATGAAATGTTGTGCTCAAGTGTAGCTGGGTCCCAAAAGCCTCCTCCAATCCATTCCTCATTCGAGATTTGAAACATTCATCTCGGTCTGATACTATTTTCATGGGGACTTCATGAAGCCGAACTATCTTTTGCATGTAGAGGTGTCCCAAGCTCTCTACGGAACTCTGCTCTCTGATATCTAGTAAGTGGGCTGACATGGTGAGTCGGTCAATAATCACACAGATGGAATCATGTCGCTTGGACATCTGTGGTAAGCATGTCACTAAGTACATAGATATTCCATCCAACATCAAATATAGAACTTCCAGGAGCTGAGCTAATCCCGTTGGAACCTGGTGCTCGGCTTTCACCTGCTAGAATTTAAGGCATCGAGAAACGAACTATGCTACTGTCTTCTTCATGCCTGACCTCCAGAACTATCATTGGAGATCCAGGTACATCATTTCCACTCTAGGATGTACTGCTAAGGGGTATGTATGAAACTCCCTTAGGACCACCTCCTATAATTCCACTGTTACAACAGTGTATCCTCTGAAAAGTTGTATGTGCTCCACTCCTTCAGAATATCCATCCGGAACATGTTCTGTAGATAACTAAGAACATAAGGCCACAAAATCATCCTCTCATTTCTTCACCTCCCTATCCTGTTGTAAATGTGGGGGGGTGACAACCATCGACTGTATGTAAGCTGTATCCTCTCCTTCCACAAAGGACAACTGCAATGCAGCTAATTTCATTGTCACCTCACTCAACTGTTGTGAGCTCGACCTTCTGCTAAGAGCATCCACTAACTTGTTCCCCTTCACACGAGTATAGATGATCTCGAAATCATAATCCTGGAAGAACTTTATCCAATGACTCTGCCACAGATTCACATCCTTCTGTGAGACGATGTACTTGAGGCTCTTGTGGTCAGAGTATATGATAACCAACTTTCCCATAAGGTAGTGTTGCTACATCTTCAATGCGAAGACTACCACAGGCAACTTGAGATCATGGGTCGCATAGTTCTGCTCATGTGGCCTAATCTGGAGCGAACCATAAGCAACGACTGCCTGCCTTTGCATCAGGACATAGCCGAGCCAAGTCCCTGATGCGTCATAGATAATTCTGTGCTCGACAGCCTCCACCATCAATCTCAAGACTTTGGAGCTCATCAAACTATTTTTCAACTACTCGAGATCCCGCTGGCACTCCTTCGTCCATATGAAGGGTTTACCCTTCTGTTCAAGGCTTTCATCAGTTCTGTTATCTGGGAGAAGTCAGGAATGAATCTCCGGAAATATCCTATCAATCCAAGGAATCTCTGCACCTCCGTCACACTCTAAGGTGGCTCCCAAGCTAAAATAGCCTCTACCTTGGCTGGTTCTATACCTACTCCATATTCTGAGATGACATGTCCCATAAAGTGGACCTCCTGAATCTAGAACTAGCCCTTTGAGAGTGTCCCATAAAGCAGGTGCTCCCGATGTACATCTAGATCCATCCACTAGTGTCTCACCTACTCCTCTTCTGACGTCGAGTACACAAGGATGTCATAGATGAAGACTACTACGAACTGGTCCTTGTATGGTTGGAAAATCTGGTTCATCAGTCCCACGAACACTAAAGACGCATTCGACATGCCAAAAGGAATTACCAAGTACTCATAGTTACCGTATCAACATCTTAAATCTGTCTTCGTTATATCCTTGTCCCATACTCATAACTTGTGATAGCATGATCGAAGGTCAACCTTATAGAACCATTGTGCCCCTCTTAGCTGATCGAAGAGGCCATCGATCCATGGTAGTGGATACTTGTTCTTCACCGTCACCTATTTCAGGCGCCAGTAATCCATGCACAACCTCAGACTCCTGTCTTCCTTCTTGGAAACAATGACCGGGGCCGACTAGTGTGAAAAACTAGGTCTCACAAAACCTTCACCCTTAAAATCATCCATCTGCACCCTCATCTCGCGAATCTCTGTGGGAGCCATCAGATAGGCTGATGAGGAAATCAGTGTCATCCAAGGGTTTAAGTCGATACAGATGTTGACTTCCTAGTGGGTAGTTAATCCCAGAACATCTTCAGGAAAGACATCCTCATACTCTACCACTACTGCTGGGAACTGGGAGCTCACAAAATCTACTACTCCGATGGAAAGGCTAGCCAACTCATGAAATATTGGCAACACCCTTATTTGTATAAGCTCATTCTGCACTGCCTGGGATTCCCTTTCTCCGAAAAAGGAAAACTGACTCCATAATGTCAAACACACCGAATTCTTTTCCAAAAAATTGTCGATCTAGTCATGGACCAAAGATAACCAATAAAAACCGAGAATGGCATCATAAGGCCTCGATGCTACCACCAAGAGGTTCCAACTGAAACCCATTCCTCCAAGGGTAAATTACACTATCTACAAAGGTGTGTGATCATTGTGTCTCCGCTTATATGTGTCTCCATGCGTAAGGATCGAGTCAACGGTTCTAATGGAATCATGATGTTTAATACAAGACATGTGGCTATGAAGGAATGACTGGATCCTGTGTCTATAAGTATGGTAGCTAAGGTAGGAAAGACACAGATCGTACCTTGAATCATCCCTAGAGCCCCTGGGTCGTATGCCTCGACCACATGCAGTTGTCCCCACCCCTATCCCCCCAGCTACCTGAGCCTGGTGCGGACCTCATTGGGGTGGTGGTGGAAGTATGTCGAAGCATCTTCCACCATCCGCAGCTATCCCTGCTCTTCTGCCTAGTCCACCACCTGGCAGGTCACTCTACTCCACTCTCTACCTCTGCCTCAGTGGTCCATCCACTGCTTCACTGCAGCAGATCGACGGGCCGAGGAATCTCTAGAGAGATGTCCCCTATCATCGCATGCGTAGAATCGCATCTCTTTAGGCTAATTGGATCTAGCCTGAAATCCTTGGTCTATCAATCCTCTATCCTGGGTCCTCCTATGATGTTTCCCATGTCCAGATCCCTGTGTCTAACTCCGGCTCCCAACTACCAGTGTCTCTGCACTTGTCTGCCTACTGCTGACTTTTTTCGGCTATCTCGGCTCTTCCAAGAAGCTCTCGATCACTAAGGCCCGCTCGAGCACTCCAGCATAAGTCGAAATGAATATGGACATTACACTAGCTCAGATGTCTCGTAGTAGAACTCCGTCAAAAGTCCGAGCTATGAAGTACAGATTTCTAACTATATCAATCGAGTACTAGGTGACATTGGTGAACCTTGATAAATAGTCAGATACTGTCATACTACCATGTTGGAGCTAAAGAAGCTCCTGGATGCGCCCAAATCCCAGTATAACTGGAGAGAACTCCTCCATGAAGAGTCGCTCAAACTCAGTCCATGAAAGAGTCTCCTCGTCGCGATTCTGTGTGGTCAGACTCCACTATCGTCCCACTAAACCCTGAAGAAGGCTTGCTCCTAGGGTCACCATTCGGTCTGCTGGTGACCTCATAAGATGAAAAACTCTATTCACCACCTCAAGCCAGTCCTCAGCTGCCGAGGGTCGGGCTCACCTCGGAACCTAATGGGTCTCTCTCTCTAGAACTCATGGAGCGCTCTAAGCCTACACTCCTCGTTGGTTGGCACTGTAGGTACCACAAGCTTCTCGACTAGTGGTGGAATAGTTGGTGCACCACATAGTGGAAACGCATGGGGGGACTGGTCCCTGTATCGAAGCCTCATCACTGAGGGGGTCATCCTCGTGATCATGCTTCTGAATCATAGAAGGTATGCATTGCGGAGGCATCCTGTAATGGAACAAGATGTACCATGCTCAATGTGTATATCTGGATAGCTGATACAAAGGATATATAAAACACAACCCATTCCTATATGATGCATGTACCATTGTTTTATTTCCCCGCAACCACTGTATTTGTTTACCGAGCTGAAAAGCAGGTTATCATAGTGCTGGTGTATGGATACGATAGCCGCCACAACTTCACGGGAGTCTCTGGCCAGAAATATAATCTTGAAACTCTTAAAACGGTTTCCCCAAACCAATCTCATAGACCCTTGATCCTAAGGTAGAACTGAACACCTTTGATAACACTCTGTTACGACCCGTCCTAGTGGGGCCCACACTATGACTCCCCAATCTCACCTCCAATAGGCGAGGGTTTGGTGACTAGCACCGAGTAGGCATATTACTAATCATGTGTGGAATTGCCTATGCACCTATACACATGCACACATCTCCAAGCCCAGAAATGATGAAATTTAAAAACAGAAAGGAACAAAATGCATGCATACATCTAAACCTAACCAACAGAGTACGATGGAATGTACAATACTAAATGTAAACTGGGCTAGAATACAAGCACAACAAAACAAAAGTCTCAAAACTACTAAGTCAAATCAGTAAACAGAAATGGTTCTGGGACTGTCGCTCGTAGCCATAGGAACACCTCAGCCAGTAGGGAACTCAGAAAGCTCGGTCCTGTCCTAGTCCGCCGTGGACTCTGTCAAAAGGACGATCATCTTAACAAGACACAACTCATGTGGGAAAATCATGTGCATAGGTGAGAATAAAAATACTATGTAGAGGACCCTGAAAACCACAAAGCAGTACACCAAGTAAAGGTAGAGTCATATAAGCACAATATATGTCTACAGAACATATCCCATGATCCAGATATACTCAAAACCCAAACCTGTAGCCTAGACACAAGTATCATGACTGCACACCCCCATAGGGACTCAGTTAGAAGATTCCATGAAGCACTCGTTCTGAGAGAACTGTAGAGACCCGAAGCCTGACGTACATGGAAATTACATTACTTTTGCGGAATACTTAGTACATAACAAAAAAAACACACACACAAGGATCGTAATAGTTTAGTGTCTTTGGAAACTCGGAGTATAATCTTCTAATCGTGGTGAAAGATCTTCAAAATCTCCCATAAAGATCTTCCTTTTTTTTACCTAAAACCTTTCATTATATCCTGGGGAAAAGAAAACATAAAAGGGTGAGATCAAATGCTCAGTATGGGTAAACAAAATAAATATCAATCACATCGTATTAATAAGAACATAACATTTTTGAAATCTTAACCTGCAAAAGAGAGCATAATTTCATAACATGGGATAAATCATGGCAGTGAAATGTAATCACAATAATCATAAAATAAAACATGAAACATTGTGGCATACACACATAATCATAGAGAATCATTTCTTGTTAGTCAAGACTCATTGCCAAGACTATCTTAGTGGAAAAAGTCCCTTTCGGAATCGAGTAACCCTCATTTCAGTCCTGTTTCACTGAACCGGTATAACCTACCATTCCAGCCATGTCTATCTCATGAGATATAAAATCTTTACCCAATGCATTGGAGGGAGATATAGGTCCCACCCATCTCATAATGATACCATTCTTATGTGTGCAACAAAATCATAAACCATACATCATAGCACAACCCATGTAACAAAAATGAGAATCTTAAACATCGTGACATCATAAAACAATTCTAACCAAATCAATGTAATAATAGGGATAGAAACAGAACCCTATGTTATCTTAAATGGGAATTAATTTTGATAAAACACTTGAAATGAATTCTTGAGAAAAATATCCTTTCTTCTTCAAATAAAATTTCTTTTCACAAAACGTCATGAAATTTTAAAAGAAAGAGATTTTACTGAAAATAGTCATGAAATCTTTTGGAGGACGCTTCATGAAAATAAGGCTTTATAAAACCGTAAAAATCCATTCGTGCCGTATAAGTTAAAAAAACATTCTTCGTACTTTTGTCGGCAAATTCAAAAAGTACCTCGTACGAAAAATGACAAAAGATTCCTTTCATATCTTTTACAAAAAAACTTACCGAAGGGTAAAATTGGATATAAACTATTGTAGAAGGAAGGAAATAATATTACATATTGAGGGAACATGGATGTGGATGATAAAATACACCCCAGTAATTACCAAAGTAAAAACAATCTCGGATAAAAGTGAGATTGTGATATTTCCCTTACCTTAGGTCCGATTTGCTTCGCATGTGTCCGAACCTCCTATATAATGATTTAAATAATGTCATTGACTTATTACAGAATCATATTCATTGTTATGATATCATATATGGTTAACTTATGACATTATATTACCTGTTCTTTTGTAAATTCCATTTTAAAGAAGCGTTTTGGGTAAAATCGTTTCATTTATCGTAGGTGTTTTGACTTGTTGTTATTGACATTATTATTACTTATATCATGATTTACTTACTTCCAGAATATAAAATATGATTTATATATCATATATATTCAGTATATATATATATATAATAGATTGATAAATAAAATGAAAAACACCGTTCATGGAGACGGTAGTCCGTACGTACGCATGAACGCTGTTTTCCTTTCCTTATTGTCTTGAAATGGAAGTAAGTAGATGAAATACATATATATATATATACATAAATCCACTAGCTTTATAATTTCATATATTTCATTATTATTTCTTATATATACTTTATAATCATTCTTAAATGGTTAACATGGAGAATGAATCTCATCGCGTCGTGGAGATGGTAGTCCGTACGTACGCACGAGCGATGATATCATTTCCATAAATATTGAATTGAATTGGAGTGGATTATACAATATATCAGAATCAATATGATGTTTTAATAACTATGTATAGTTATTCTTTACACCATTATACCCATCCATGTAAGGTGGTGGTGGAAAATAGATTACACCACGGCGTGGAGATGGTATTCCGTACGTACGAACGCGCGGTGATTTCTTTTTCCATAGGATGGATAGATGGTGAAATAGGGTTGTTTCATACTTATAATAACATATCAGTATATGAGTGATACTGATGTTATTACTTCATAATGAAACAACCTAATAAGAATAAGTGGAAGAAGAAATAAAGATGAAAGAATTGGTAAAGGTAATTACCTCTTCTTTGAAGCGCCTCTTTGAGCCCTACTCTTAGGGCCCTAAATTGGTCTTTGAGGAATACCAGAACCTCTAGGATGTTTCTAGGGAAGTGGAGAAGAGATTTTGGCAGGGGTTGGCCGAGCTTGTGTGCTCAAATTGGTGTGAGGAGGAGGGGGAGGAGGTGTCCTTTTATAAGGGAGGAGAGGGGCACCTTTGGAATACCTCAAAATATTATTTTATATTAATGTCAAAATCCGTTTATAATGGTTCAAAAGGGACTTATTTCGAAGCTAAAGTGGGGATGGGTCGAAATCCTATCAACCAATACGATTTAGACAAGTTTAGGGTATTATTTTAACCTTATCAATTAGATTTAACTCTAAGTTAAATAATTTAATTTTTACCGTGTCTTTTTGTTTTCTTTCACTATATGGTTAATACACTTACTATAACATGCCAAACGAACCCCAAATTGTTTATTATTAATATATATATCCGTATCTAAGTAATTTGGCCGAGCCTTAGATTTTTAAGAATAAAATAACAATTAATAATATAATATTTGATTAAAAAAACTATTTTGTGTCAATTTTGACACTATTTGATATATGATTTTTGTGTAAGTCATAACAGAATTATATGTTAGAAACAAGTTGATTAAAGCCACACTAATATATCATAGTAACCTATAAAATTAGTGGAATTCATAAAAAGTCTTAAATTACATTTAATTTGGTATTTATAATATCAATTATGTCAATATTTCATTAATAAGATAATTACTGCATCATCATTGTGTCATAAATAAATTAAATTATTTGATGTCTAAAAATTACAAATAAAATACCATCATGTAGGAAATCTTTTTAGATTTCTAATGAATATTTATAATCTAATTTATCTTATGTAAAACACTATATTAAAAATGTTTTAGTAAATATACTTTGATTTTAACTCTTTTAACTCTTCTTTGAATTAAATAATAATAAATGTCCTAATCTAATCCAAGTGGGCCTAAATGATAATATTTTACACTTAAGGTTGTTTTTGGTCGAGATACACTTGTCCAATAGAATTAGGACATGTGTTAGGATAATATTAATATCATTCTTACCCTTAATTACCCTATTTACTTTTAACCGTGGTAAATAAAAGTAAAAAGTTACTATTCACCAAAAATTATTTTCATCTCATTGAACCACATTTTACTTACTGACATCAACCGTGTCTTTCAGATTTTTGAAATTCCATTCACAGAAGCGGTAAAATTGAGTTTTATGAAAAATTCAGATTTTTTAACTACCACTTAGTAGTTTCACTATTCATCAAAAATTGATGTTTTTCAGAACAATGCCAAAATTTAATCCTAAGCTATATTTCTTATTCCGAATTCAAAAATGAAGTATATTTTACCAAATTCATAACATAGAAGTTTCATTAATTAATTTTATAATTAAATCCCGTTGTTAAAACAAATAGTGTGTTTTTAAGAAACAATATCTATCAAAATATTGACACTTGATTATGTTTGGTTTAAATGTGAAATTACATTCAATGACCAACATTGTATTAAGTTGTAAAAATATATTCTAAAATTACTTTAAAACCACTCAAATTAATAATTTATCACTATTAATTATTTCGATTAAAAAAGTTGTTTTTAATTATAATTTAGTAATTTTCACTATTCATCAGAATATGAAAGTTATCCGAAAAGTACCAAAATTTCACCTTAGGCTAAATTCGATACTCCGAATCCAAAAATGAAGTCCATTTTGAGAGCTAAAATTTCTAAAATTTAAAAAGTGGTTATTACTATTCATAATGGCTAGTTTTAATAATATTTTAATAGCATATCGTTGTTTCGTGAAACTCAGTATTGCTACTACACACGCTATCGAGGAAGATTGTGATTGCGTGTAATGCAAGGAAAGTCAAGGATGCGTGTTGTGCAAGATCCTTTTGGTGTAGTGTAAAACACAAGACATTAATAAAATTAAAAAGAATATTTTTCATAAAATCTCGGGCTGTTACATTCTACCCCCCTTAAAATGAATTTCACCATCGAAATTCGTCGGGGTTATAAATGGTTTACTATTCGAAATTTTCTTTAATAGAAACCCACATCGTAAAAAGGAATATCAAAACCAATCTTTAAAAACAAAAGTATGAAACGTAACGGTTACCCAAATAAACTAATCACTGGGTTTCCACATAGGTGAAAATATGGATATAGAAGAGAAATATGACCATCATGTTATGATGGAGAGTGGTAGAGAACATGGCTATGGAAAAGCCAGTAATCACAAATACATAGATTTATGATGATATAAGGTACCATCTGATTCATCAGGTATAAGATCACTAAGACCACATTTTTGGTTTTCAAGATCATTTCCCTAAAGTTGAAAATTTGAATTAGAATAAATACTTACTTTATTTTGGTACAATATCACTGTTGTTCGTGCCTTTAACAATTTCCACTTCATCTCTTAAATAAATGAAGTTGAATTTGTTATTCGTGAAGTGTTAGCAGATCATGTGATAGAATGATGGGTCATTCAGTCTGTCTCAAACAAAAGGTTAGAAAAAATTATATACATAAGTCAATCTATAGTGATATTAATCCCATATGGTTCCTAAAATGGACTTATACTTCATATATCATACTGCTTAATATAATAAAAATATTTTCTACTAAACAGGGACTTCCTATAGGCCAGTGGTAGGCGATAAAGGCCAGTCGCACTTCGGTTGTGGGTTCAATTCCCACAGCCTTGTCCGACGCGATGGGATGTCGCCCGTCCTGCAGGTTTTCCTTTTTCTAAAACTATATTACTATAACATCCCATCAATAATATCGAAAAAAAACATCTATCCTTAAACAATACTAACTTATGTCCAACATAATCCATTTCAATCTTTAGGCTTATCCATAATACTGCAGTCCACTCTCATAACATAGTGAAAACGATTACCAGAGATTTAATACCATCGTTGATCCCCATATATCATAAGATATGTTTTGTTGGTCACATTCCAAACATTCAAAGTCCTTAATCATGTATTCTCTTGAATACCTTAGTGAAAACATGAATTCAGTTTAAAGTTAACACTTTCCACATACCAAAATCCTCAAAATTCTATATACTCAAACAATGATATCACTTAGTCCTTATATCAATCATGAGCTCATGAATACTATTAAACATTTCATTTTCACATTTTCCCTTCATTATGCGCATATCATCTTATTTCCAAAAAATATCTCAATCACTTTGAATACCACATCAATAAATATTGCAATACTCAATGATATAACATTATTTTGGAATCCCATTACATAAACACTTAATCATTCCACCACATCGCTGTCATATTCAACATCGCCAATAGTGATCGCATGTGACTTCCCTTTTTCCTTTGCCTTAAGTGGTTGCTCATGTTGATCATCACTAACCCTTGGGTTAGGGCATTTATTGGCTTAATGTCCCATCTCCTTGCACTTGAAACATTGAAGTGTTGGTGGTGCGTTCTCTACAGTGTTTGCTTTGTTCACATCATTAGAAACCCTTTTTCCATTACTTCGACACTCAGCTAATCGATGACCTTGTTTTCCACACTTAAAACATTTTCTAGTCCCTTTAAGACAATATCCACCATGCTTCATTCCACACTTTGAGCATAAGGAAACATTCATTTTCTTTTCACCATTATTCTGAGATATCTCCTTGAACTCCATCTTTCTTTTCTTTTCAAAACCATGAGATGGATATGTAACACCAACTTCCATTTCTACCTTCATATCACAACGCACAATTTTTTCATAGCTACTGATGTCTCGTATAGCTAATGACCTTCGAAGACTTGGTTTTAAGCCACTGAAAAATCGATCAACTTTACTTTCAGGTTGGATGATAATGCCAGATGCATACCTTGCAAGTCTTGTAAAATTCGCTTCGTATATACCAACAGATTCATCATCCTTCTGTTTCAGCTCAAGAAACTCCTTTTCCATCTTCGTTCTAAGAAAACGAGGGAAGTACTTACTGAAAAACAAGTTCTTGAACTCGTCCCATTCCATGGAATCAATTTCATCTCTTTGCCTCATATTCTTGATAAGATTCCACCATTGATCGGCTTCACCTTCCAAATGATATACTGCTAAGATGACTTTATCATGTTCAGAACATTGAAGAACTGAAAATATCTTTTCAGTGGTACTGATCCATTGTTCAGTAACAAGTGGATCAGAAGACCCACTGAAAGAAGGTGGACGTTGCCTCATGAAGGACTCAATAGAATATTGTTCCCTTCTCTGCTCATTGGGAAGTCCAGAATGATTCATAGCTTGTGTAAGTATAGCAATAAGATTTTGCACTCCATCTCCCATAACATTTGTTTGTTCAGGAGGACAATCATTGCATTGTCCATTGCATTGATCAACACGGTTCCTTCGGGTTCCATCCATCGTCTAAAACCCAAAATGAATAGTGTGAGAGGCAAAAATCATAATAAAGGGGGAGTAAGTTCAATATCTAACATCTTTGGTCTAATATAATATTGTTACCATAGTTCTAGGACTATATCCTATACTTATACTTATCCTAAGGGACATCCCTAGACATACCTTAGAAATATCTCTAGGGATCTCACTAACGTTTTCGCATCCTAGTTTCCAAAGGTTGACTAAACCTTTCCTCTGATACCAACTGTAGAGACCCGAAGCCTGACATACATGGACATTACATTACTTTTTCGGAATACTTAGTACATAACAAAAAAAACACACACACAAGGATCGTAATAGTTTAGTGTCTTTGAAAACTCGGAGTATAATATTCTAATCGTGGTGAAAGATCTCCAAAATCTCCCATAACGATCTTCCTTTTTTTTACCTAAAACCTTTCTTTATATCCTGGGGAATTGAAAACATAAAAGGGTGATCTCAAATGCTCAGTAAGGGTAAACAAAATAAATATCAATCACATCGTATTCATAAGAACATAACATTTTGGAAATCTTAACCTGCAAAAGAGAGCATAATTTCATAACATCGGATAAATCATGGCAGTGAAATGTAATCACAATAATCATAACTTAAAACATGAATCTTTGTGGCATAGACACATAATCATAGAGAATCATTTCTTGTTAGTCAAGACTCATTGCCAAGACTATCTTAGTAGACAAAGTCCCTTTCTGAATCGAGTAACCCTCGTTTCAGTCCTGTTTCACTGAACCGGTATAACCTACCATTCCAGCCATGTCTATCTCATGAGATATAAAATCTTTACCCAATGAATTGGAGGGAGATATAGGTCCCATCCATCTCATAATGATACCATTCTTATGTGTGCCACAAAATCATAAACCATACATCATAGCATAACCCATGTAACAAAAATGGGAATCTTAAAAATCGTGACATCATAAAACAATTCATATAAGATAAAAGAATTCATAAAAATAATTTCATCACAACATAACCAAATCAATGTAACAATAGGGATAGAAACAGAACCCTATGTTATCTTATATGGGAATTAATTTTGATAAAACACTTGAAATGAATTCTTGAGGAAAATATCCTTTCTTCTTCAAATAAAATTTCTTTTCACAAAACGTCATGAAATTTTAAAAGAAAGAGATTTTATTGAAAATATTCATGAAATCTTTTGTAGGAAGCTTCATGAAAATAAGGCTTTATAAAACCGTAAAAATCCATTCGTGCCGTATAAGTTAAAAAAACATTCTTCGTACTTTTTTCGGAAAATTCAAAAAGCACCTCGTATGAAAAATGACAAAAGATTCCTTTCATATATTTTACAAAAAAACTTACGGAAGGGTAAAATTGGATATAAACTATTGTAGAAGGAAGGAAATAATATTACATATTGAGGGAACATGGATTAGGATGATAAAATACACCTTAGTAATTACCAATGTAAAAACAATCTCGGATAAAAGTGAGATTGTGATATTTCCCTTACCTTAGGTCCGATTTGCTTCGTATGTGTCCGAACCTCCTGTATAATGATTTAAATAATGTCATTGACTTATTAAAGAATCATATTCATTGTTATTATATCATATATGGTTCACTTATGACTTTATATTACCCGTTCTTTTGTAAATTCCATGTTAAAGAAGCGTTTTGGGTAAAATCGTTTCATTTATCGTAGGTGTTTTGACTTGTTGTTCTTGACATTATTATTACTTATATCATGATTTACTTACTTCCAGAATATAAAATATGATTTATATATCATATATATTCAGTATATATATATATATAATAGATAGATAAATAAAATGAAAAACACCGTTCATGGAGACGGTAGTCCGTACGTACGCATGAACGTTGTTTTCCTTTCCTTATTGTCTTGAAATGGAATTAAGTAGATGACATACATACATATATATATACATAAATCCAGTAGCTTTATAATGTCATATATTTCATTATTATTTCTTATATATACTTTATAATCATTCTTAAATGGTTAACATGGAGAATGAATCTCATCGCGTCGTGGAGACGGTAGTCCGTACGTACGCACGAGCGATGATATCATTTCCATAAATATTGAATTGAATTGGAGTGGATTATACAATATATCAGAATTAATAAGATGTTTTAATAACTATTTATAGTTATTCTTTACACCATTATACCCATCCATGTAAGGTGGTGGTGGAAAATAGATTACACCACGGCGTGGAGACGATATTCCGTACGTACGCACGCGCGGTGATTTCTTTTTCCATAGGATGGATAGATGGTGAAATATGGTTGTTTCATACTTATAATAACATATCAGTATATGACTGATACTTATGTTATTACTTCATAATGAAACAACCTAATAAGAAGTAGTGGAAGAAGAAATAAAGATGAAAGAATTGGTAACGGTAATTACCTCTTCTTTGAAGCGCCTCTTTGAGACCTCCTCTTAGGGCACTAAAATTGGTCTCTGAGGAAGACCAGAACCTCTAGGATGTTTCTAGGGAAGTGGAGAAGAGATTTTTGCAGGGGTTGGCCGAGCATGAGTGCTCAAATTGGTGTGAGGAGGAGGGGGAGAAGGTGTCCTTTTATAAGGGAGGAGAGAGGCACCTTAGGAATACCTCAAAATATTATTTTATATTAATGTCAAAATCGGTTTATAATGGTTCCAAAGGGACTTATTTCGAAGCTAAAGTGGGTATGGGTCTAAATCCTATCAACCAATAGGATTTAGACAAGTTTAGGGTATTATTTTAACCTTATCAATTAGATTTAACTCTAAGTTAAATAATTTAATTTTTACCGTGTCTTTTTGTTTTCGTTCAATATATGGTTAATACACTTACTATAACATGCCAAACGAACCCAAAATTGTTTATTATTAATATATATATCCTTATCTAAGTCATTTGGCTGAACCGTAGATTTTTAGGAATAAAATAACAATTAATAATATAATATTTGATTTAAAAAACTATTTTGTGTCAATTTTGACACTATTTGATATATGATTTTTGTGTAATTCATAAAAGAATTATATGTTCGAAACAAGTTGATTAAAGACACAATAATATATCATAGTAACCTATAATATTAGTGGAATTCATAAAAAGTCTTAAATTACATTTAATTTGGTATTTATAATATCAATTATGTCAATATTTCATTAATAAGATAATTACTGCATCATCATTGTGTCATAAATAAATTAAATTATTTGATGTCTAAAAATTACAAATAAAATACCATCATGTAGGAAATCTTTTTACCTTTCTTATGAATATTTACAATCGAATTTATCTTATGTACAACACTATATTAAAAATGTTTTAGTAAATATACTTTGATTTTAACTCTTTTAACTCTTCTTTGAATTAAATAATAATAAATGTCCTAATCTAATCCATGTGGGCCTAAATGATAATATTTTACACTTAAGGTTGTTTTTGGTCGAGATACACTTGTCCAATCGAATTAGGACATGTGTTAGGGTAATATTAATATCATTCATACCCTTAATTACCCTATTTACTTTTAACCGTGGTAAATAAAAGTAAAAAGTTACTATTCACCAAAAATTATTTTCATCTCATTGAACCACATTTTACATACTGACATCAACTGTGTCTTTTGGATTTTTGAAATTCCATTCACAGAAGCGGTAAAATTAAGTTTTATGAAAAATTCAGTTTTTTTAACTACCACTTAGTAGTTTCACTATTCATCAAAAATTGATGTTTTTCAGAACAATGCCAAAATTTCATCCTAAGCTATATTTCATATTCCGAATTCAAAAATGAAGTCTATTTTACCAAATTCATAACATAGAAGTTGCATTAATTAATTTTATAATTAAATCCCGTTGTTAAAACAAATAGTGTGTTTTTAAGAAACAATATTTATCAAAATATTGACACTTGATTATGTTTGGTTTAAAAGTGAAATTACATTCAATGACCAACATTGTATTAAGTTGTAAAAATATATTCTAAATATACTTTAAAACCACTCAAATTAATAATTTATAACTATTAATTATTTCTATTAAAAAAGTTGTTTTTAATTATAATTTAGTAATTTTCACTATTCATCATAATATGAAAGTTATCCGAAAAGTACCAAAATTTCACCTTAGGCTAAATTCGATACTCCGAATCCAAAAATGAAGTCCATTTTGAGAGATAAAATTTCTAAAATTTAAAAAGTGGTTATTACTATTCATAATGGCTAGTTTTAATAATATTTTAATAGCATATCGTTGTTTCGTGAAACTCAGTATTGCGAACTACACACGCTATCGGGGAAGGTTGTGATTCCGTGTACTGCAAGGAAAGTCAAGGATGCGTGTTGTGCAAGCTCCTTTTGGTGTAGCGTACAACACAAGACATTAAAAAAATTAAAAAGAATATTTTTCATAAAATCTCGGGCTGTTACAAGAACAAAGTCCACATGTCTTATAGCTACGATGAAGTCCGTCTGAAATGTACTGTTCATCGGGAAATGTCATGAGAGGTAATTACACTCATTAAAGGAGACACTCTCTTATGTGCGAGAGATCACGATAGAAAGATGCAATCATTGCGGGAGACACACTCTGGAGAGGGAAAGATCATGATACACAGATGAGGATCACTGCCAGGGCCATGGAGGATACCGCAACTCATCTGGAATTCACCTGCTAGGCAGAGGATTGATGCCCGATGGAGTTGGTCACATCGATGAAAAACTCTACCTAGGGTTGTGAATGGATATATGATCTCGATCCGGGCCTCTCAGATGGATGCCTGACTTTATCACAGAATTTCCGGCTGAAGGGATCATACTCCTTTAAATGAAAATGATGCCTGACCTTTAGGGGAATGATAAAAAGGGAAATCAACCCAAACGAAAGATATCCAAGCTGCAGTGAACAAGAGGACCATTCCATTTTCCAAAACGTACACTGCGTGTAGAATTTTTACACGCCGTGTTTTCTAACACTAGGTACAACCCGTGTACAATGGCCAGTGTCATAAGGCTGGCCATGTAGAAAAACTGAGTATACAGTGTGTAGTATGGTGTACATGCCATGTCCAAGTGACTGGGGTAGGCTCAGTGTACACTATCCATGTCCCCGTACATGGTCATCAACTCGTGTATTCCAGCCAGTGTAATCAGTACACGGGGTGACCCACATTACTGGCCTCGCTAGGCCGTGTGATGGAGTACATGGTCATGTACTCCATCCTGTGTTCGTGTACCCCCTTGGAAACATGCCGAGTTCTGCGTAGCTGCCTCTACCATGTTGTACATGTCGTGTCGTCTAAAGCCATGTAGTCCAATCCGTGTCCGTGTACTTCCTAAAGTACACACCGAGCATCGGGGAAGGTCTAATACTCCGTGTGACCAGCGTCACATGTTGTTTGATTCCTCTTTGGCCCATGAAACCCTAGTCACCACTTCCATCACTACATGACATGTTCTTCATAAGTACACACCGTGTATTCATGAAATTTCCAGAAACAACCCTCTTTTACGGCTTGCATCCTATGCTTCCATGATTGTCGATCCGGCTGACTGATCGCCAAGAAACTCCCGGGTTTTGGTCGCCCTGACATCACGAAGCTTCTTCGTTTGTTTTCAGACCTTCAGTCGGCCCCAAAAACATGCTTTGAATTCCCGCGTGAAGAACGGTCAAAGAACGACCCTTCCTGATCCGGTCTGATTCGTCATTCGCCCTCATCGTCACACCACCGCAAGGTCACGGTGTGGTCGATTCCTCAATTTGGGATTGTTGCATCACAAAAATAAAGTGAAACAATTCATTGTTCATCGCCCCGCAATGAACATGAAGAACACACGAATGAAAAAGGGAATAAATCCAATAAAAAATTGTGGAATGAACCTCCACTATCATTCGTCACATCGTTGATTCGATCCTGTTAATAGGATTAAACAGAGCAGAAACGAAAAATAATAATCAACGTGTATTACTTCCCCATAATCATCCCAAGTAAAACCCTCCCATAATAATGTACAAATCCACAGATCAACTTGTTCATGTTTGTTCCGAATTCTTCGTTCAAATCGAAATCGGGGAAAAGAAAAATTAAATAACTAACCCTTACCTCATGAAGGGATCGATCACCGATGAAGGGATTGTGCTACCGTTGTCTTCGAGATCCTCCAACATTGTTGATGGAGTGATTCACATCTTCAATATGTCATTTCTCATCACCAAGATTTTTCTCCAGTGTATTTCTCAATCTTTTTCCAATGATAGACGTTCAATTATCCTAATAAAAATTTAAACATATTTGACATTCAAAAATATGATGCAATATTAATGAGTCCAACTTTCATTCTTGAGTCATTATAATGTTCCATTTAATTAAGGTAATATCTACCCAGTTGACACGCTGATGTGGGTGTTTCCATAAAAGAAATAAAATAAACATGCTAATTTATTATATTTTATTTTACATAAAAGGTCTGAAAATTAACTTTTTCTCTCGACCCACACCAGTCGAGGTTAGGCTCATTCATAGGAAAAGTCGTAAACTTGGATGCCATGGTGCCCTCATATTTTTAATCCGGGCATCCGTTTGGAAACTACCACAATCACACAGAGGTTCCGACTCACTTAAAAAAGTTCAAACCACAATTCTGGGCTCTCTGGGCCTCAGAATGTTGTGCCATCTTCGCGCCCAATGTCAGAATAATTCCATATAATATTTAAAAAATAATACATGGAAAATTTGAGACATTACACTATTGACTAGTAGTGGGGGTAAAATTAAATCCATTTGGAGACTATACCATCAATATATTTTCATCAATAATATAATAAATTTTAACATAATAATAAATAAACATTAGATTTAACATGTGGAAATAAAAAAAATCAATACATTTCATATACATATAAAATCTCTAAAGGTGAAAAGGTTATCCAAAGTAAAATATATATATAGAAAATAAGAAACAAATTGTTGTGGGTCATCTCTAGTATGGACTAGTAATCTTCAATTCCATGTTACACTTCTCATATATACCCATTGAACCATTTTCATTCATTGGATCTGTGGACATGAAATTTAACCCCCCAAAAATATACTCAAGTAGTGCATGATTACATGACTCAATAGGGAACCACCAATTCATTGTTAATCTAATATGATAAAGAATAAAAGCGTATGTGAAAATGATAATAATTACATATTGAAATAAAACCACAATCTTAAATAAAGATATTTTGAATTGACCAATATATCATGATAAATAATTGTACTTGCTTCAGCTCCATGAAAAGGATATTAGATGATTTGGGTAATAAAAATAATAGACCATATATGTAATCCTCATAGTTTTTTAATAAAATCTACATTTCATCATCTATTAATCAATATAAACCTATCACCCATTACTCTCAATTGGATACTTACAACGGAATAGTGGATTCCTTGTATCACCACCCTATTGTAAGGCCTCTCATCACTATAGTCAAAAATCAACATACTATCCCTCAAAACGATAAATATTTCCTGACATACCACGAATATCAACTACAAATCCCAACCACCATGTTATGGTATCATCGATACAATATGAGAAGAATAGTCGTAATAACATATCATCGTAAGTATATAGAATCATACACAACATCATATAACCTGAATCAATCATTTCAATATGATAATCACATTTTATTCAAGGGATAAAAATATATCAATGGGTCACATTGACTATGGAAATTCACAACCAAATGTTATCAAAATAAGGAATATTATCAAATATAAAATCACCTAGATAATATGTTAGAAATATGTATAAAAGAGATAACAATAGTTTAGGAACGCCAAAATAGGATACATTGATATACATGTCATGATTCATCAAAGGATTGATGATTTTTGTTGCATTCACACACCCACCAAAAAAAATGACCCCCATGGGTTCCATGAACCAATCATATAAATTATTCCATTGTTTATATAGTATGGTGGTGATAAAAAGTTCCATGGTGTAAAGACAACACATAACTGAAGTCGGCCATTGAAAGATAACCAATATCTTGAAAACCATATCCTAGAAGAGAGTCTCCATATTTCAAGTACAATGTCTATATTGAGGAAGTTGTGTGGATGTAGGCACCATATATTAGGAGAGGTTCACCATGGTGTATTGTTCCCTTGTAGAATAAATCAATATTTAAAGGTAATATATCCATCAAGAAAGTCATCAGGAGAATAATATCAACACATTTTTAGTGAATATTTTTATGTCATAACCACTATCCCTGAGGAAGCCACAACGCAAAAGGGAGTGTTGGGGTGTAAAACTAGGATGGGTCATTCTATGTTATAGCATAAATAAGACATATGAGGAATTTTATAGGTTTAACAAGATGTGAAGGTCATATGTGCATCACTTCAGTATTCCTTGATATATGGTGATAAATGGGGGGAATACATATTTATTCCCTTCCTAAAATTCATTCCATGTTAGTAAATTACCCCCATATATAATTTATAACATATCACTAAATGAATCACCATAACAATGCTTCTTATTGTGTAACATCCCCCAAGATCGAAGACAGTCCCATTGAGTTTTAACTGACTCTGATGCATATCTATATCATTGTATAAGTCTCTAAAACACCATCTCTTTTGACCCATAACTAAACTACCTAGGCTATGATGTAATGTTATACATATGATGCCAATTATTAAACATTTAGTCCAGCTATGGAATGGTATGAAATCCACAACACCCTTGCACTGTAGAAATTATCTTATGCTGCAAAAAAACCTCAATGACATGACCTTTAGTTCTATAATGTATGGAACATTGATTTGTAGACAATATTTCTAAAAATCCATTTTATCTTCTAATGAACTCTTAGAGAACATCAGCCTCAACCCAAAAAATGGAATAACTCATGATATATAAAAAAATTGTTATTCGATCATGAGAAATTATTTTTTTTGAAATTATCTCCCTCTAAAAATTTATTATTATGATTATTATTATTATTATTATTATGTATAACTATGGTTCCTACTAGAATATCTTAGTTCAGTAAGTTTGAGCATCATTCACTAAATACCTTGTCCCCTATTGTTCCCTCCTTTGATTACAGTAAATATAGATGAGTGAGTTTGTATTCCCTTTATGTCATTTCTCACCCCTGTCTACAATCTACTCCATAATTTCCTCATAAGAAGCATCAGTCTGTAGATAAATATCCTTGTAAAAGATAACAAGCACATGATCTATTTTTAACCTAGGAAGATTTGAAACACCCAACATTTCATTAATTACAACAATGTCTCTTATGATCCACCACTAAACTACCTAGGCTGTGATGTAATGTTATACATGCAATGCCTATTATTGAACATTTAGTTCAACTATGGAATGGTCCAAAATCCACAACACGCTTGCGCTGTAGTAATCGACCAATGGGGGAAGAACACCTCAATTCAATGATCATTTCTTCTAAGATGTACTAAAGCTTGATTTGTAGATAATATTTCTAAATGTGATATTATACTCCATTGGACTCTTTATGAAAATATGGTTCTACCGAATAAATGGACCAACTCATGATATGGAAAAAAATATTGTTATTCAATATTGAGAAATTATTTTAATGTTAATTCTCCAACCCAAAAAATTACTAACATTGATAAGTATCTCTAAGGTTCCTATTGGAATAGATTAAGCTAGTATATCTGAGCATCATTCACTGAATCCCAAGTCTTATCTTATTCCCTCCTTTGATTACACTAAATATAGATGAGTTGTATTGTATTCCCAGGATGGAATTTTTCACCCCGGTCTATAATCTACTACATTATATCCTCATAAGATGCACAAGTCTCTAGATAAATATCCTTGTAATAGATAAAAAGCACAAGGTCTATTTTTGAACTATGATTATTTGAAACTCCCAACATTTCTTTCATTACAAGGTATTGATAAGGAAGGTCTTGAAGGTATGGCACTTCCCTAATTTGTTCTGCAAAAACCCCGTAATTTTATGAGATATATTAATTTAAATTTATTTTATATCTTGTGATGTACGCTACACCATGACTATCTTGCATTATATGGAACACATTATTAGATAGCAGTATACACAACATTATTGTTGGATTGTGTTACACACAATTTCTACTTCTTTTGATATACTTCATTTCATAAAACATTGAGTATATATTTTGATTGTTGTGTAAAAGAACTATATTTGGATTATGATATATGAAAAAAAAAATATGACGCATGCATTATATTAAACACTAACTTAGCTTGTGTTACACCCAAGAGAGACCTTCCTTGATATCCGGTGTTGTAGATAATACAGAGTTTTAATAAACAAAGATATATTGATAAAATATTATCATTTAATTGGATATAAACTACCCATTAGGAATATTATTAAGGAAATTTTGAATTTTATATAACATTAAAATTGGTATTATATATTTTTTAGAACATGTTATAAGAAAAAAGTCATTTTTTAAGTAAAAGTATTACTTTATCAAAAAATGATTGTTTGTCCCCTTTTGATGGTGCACCCATTTTAAATCTAGTTTTAAATAATTATATATATTATATTTGACAAGTAAACATCTTTTATGGATATGGGACATAAAAAATTACTTATTTATTATTTTTGGTAATTTTCTAATAATGTTCATTTTTTAATGAATAGTGAAAAATACAACATGTTATGTCAAAACTAACTTTTACTCTAATTTATCTATATTGTTAGAATGAAATTTTAAGTGGTTTTAAATTGTAATTTGATTAAATTTTTATAATTTAATATATTTATTTGCATTTCATATAATTTTATTTTTTGAATTTGATATAGACAAATTTCAATATTTTGATTGTTATTACTTCTTAAAACCCCACATTTTTTTTTGTTTTGACAACATGATTTAATTATAAATTAAATAGAGCAACCTATGTGTTCGGAATCTAGAAAAATGGATTCCATATTTGGAATCATATGTTTAATATATTGTAAATAAGTACCTTTTTTGGAAATTACGAATAGTAACATCATAAATTATTTTATTTACCGTGGTTAATGGGTAATTCTGGTAAATAAGGTTAAAAAATAATATTATAATAATATTAAACAACCCTAAAACATGTCCTAATCCTATTATATGATATATTTTCTGACCATTGAAATCCTTGGGTCAGTAATAGGACCCCATGGGTCCACTAGGAAGTTAAAATGACATTTTATATGAATTAATTTAAAGTAAATATAATTATAACATAATCATATATCGTTTACTAAATTGAATTTCATATTGTGTAATATAACAGATATCAATGTATATAAATACTAATTGTATGGATAAATTAACTTCCTACATTACGATATTTTATTTATTATTTTTATACACCATGTAAATAAATTTATTTATGACACAATAATGATGTAGTGATTACATTATTAATGAATGAATTAAATAAATGAGATTATAAATATTAAACTGAATTTATTTTGAAACATTTTATGACTTAAAATAATTTTAGGGATGATTTTGACCTTCTTTATTTTAATTAATGATTTTTTTAATGAATTATTTTTTATAGATTTTTAGAAAGTCGTGATATGAATAGTAAAAATTTGACATAAATGGGTTTTTAAAAAAATTCTATTTTACTAAATGATATAATAGTAAAAAACAAATGATTCTTCAAAATGACAAAGAAAATGTTTAAAATGTAATTAATGAATAAGTTGAGAGTCTAATTTCATTTTATAGTAACTATATTAACCATATATAATGAATATTGAAGAATACCTGGTAAGAGTTAAATTAGTTAACTAAGAGTTAAATCAAATAAGATAAGGTTACATTTGAGACCTAAAAAATTATAAAACCAGTTGGTTGAATTAATTTAGAAAAATAATTATGTTATCTTTGAATTTAATGTATTTTGGATATTTTAAAACCAACAATAATTTTATAATAATAATATATTTCTATACCTTCTTAAAGTGGCCCACATCCTCTCTTATAAATAGGCATGCCCTTCCACTTTTCCTCACACCACCATGAGCAATCTAGCTCTACCAAACCCTGCCCAATTCTCTTATAAACGTTCTTAGTTTACATATTTAGGTACTTTTATACAAAAAATCCATCCCTAGTGTCTTTAAATGAATGTCTAATGAGGAAGAGGTAATTGCTTTACCAATTCAATTCAATTTCTTTTCTTTTTCCACTCCGACATTCTAGGTTGAATTTTTACTAAAGAAATAAATCCAGTATTTTATGCATGATGATGTTTTATTATATTAATGGAAAACCATTATACCACCCTTTATACATTATAAAAATTTCTATATCACCATGCATGTGTACGTGCATCTTACCATCTTCACAATGTGGTGTAATTTGTTATTTAACACTAATTTATTAGGATGTGTATAATGATGAGTGTAATGGATTTCAATAATGAATATAAAATGATAAATTAATCTTTATAATTAATATAAAATACAATTACAAACCATTGAACCTTCAAGAGAATGATTTCGCCACTTGTGTGTATGTATGGCCTACCATCTCTACGACGTGATGAGATTCATCCTACACATTAACAATCCAAGAATGATTTTAATATATATATATATTATTCATTATTATAAAATATATGAAATAATAAGTCTAGTAGAACAATATATATAAATTAATTTATATATATGTCATTCACTTATATCCATTCAATATGATAAGAGAACAGAAAAGACGTTCATGCGTTCGTACGACATACAGTCTCCATGAATGGTGTATTCCATTTCATATATATATATATATATTAATAATAATATATGTGATATTTAAATCATATTATAACTTATTGATGTAATTAAATCAATATTTAAAAATATCGTAACGGATAACAAGTTAAAACACATACAATAAATAGAGAGATATTACTCGAAATGTTTTATTAACATGTAATTGTTAATAAACAGGTAATATAATGTCATAAAATAACCCTATATGATATCATATATATTATTATAATATTTTATAAGTTAATAATATTGTTATAAACATTATATAGGACTGTTGGACTCATTCTCAGAGTATCAAACCTAAGGTAAGAGATAACATTTAAAATCTCATTTTTATTCGAGATTGTTTTTACTTAAGTATTTGTAGGGGGTATATATATCATACATTTATATGATTTATAAGAATATTTTAATAAAAAAATTATATTATTCTAATTATGTTTAATTAAATTTTACCCATTTTTTATTTTACTACATGGTTTATTAGGAATCATTCATACGTTTACCATACGAGGTACTATTCGACCTTTCCTACAAATGTACGGGGATAATGTTTTTTAACTAATAAGACATGAATGTGATCTTATGCCTTCAAAACACATTATTTAAATGAAACAAAAATTACATTATTTCTAGTTTATTTTAAATTAAATTCTTTTAATTTAATTTTTTATGACATTTTGAGAAATGAATAAGTTTTGGGAGAAGAAATGATATTTTCCCCAAGAATTAAGTTCATGTGTTTTCTCAAAATTATTTTCCATATAAGATGAAATATTTTTATGTCACTATATCTATTATTACATTAATTTTATGAAGTTTGTGATAGAATTATTTTTATGAAGTACATTTATCTTATATGGGGTTTTTATTCCAAAATGATGTTTATGAATCCCAATTTATTCCCTGGGTTATGCGATGATGAAGATTTATCTTTTTTGTGTGCCACATATAAGACTGATTTCACTATGAGATTGTTGGGAAAGATATCTACTTCAAATTAATTGGAAAATTATTTATATCTCATGATATAGATATGACTGGAATTTCAAATAAACCCTATTTAATAATGTACTTTATCCACTATTATGGTCTTGGCACTAATGCCTTGGAAACTATTGAAATCATATCATGTGCTAATTAGTTTTCCACAATTAAATGTTTAATGACAATGAAATTCTATCATATTTAATGATCCTTTATGATCTATGACTTATGAATTTGTAAGATTTATTTAATGACTCATTATTTTGATTATTAAACATCATGTTCATGATTTTATGTTCTTATTTTCATGGTCTGATTTATGTTTTCAATTTTTACCCTTTCTGAGCATTTGAGATCTCCCTTTTTATTTTTATTTTTCAACTAGATATAAAGAAAGGTAATAGTTATCACAACAAAAGGGTAATATCTTTATGGGAGATGTTTAAAATCATTCACCATGTTGTAATATGATGTTCCATGTTTTTAAAAACAATAAACTAATATGGTATTTGGGCGTCAGTTTGTGTCAAGTAATATATATTCCAAAAAATAAATGTAATGTCCATGTACGTTATGCATAGTTTATTATAGTTGGTATCATAGTGAATGTTTAGTTATCCTTTGTATTTTATGATGTGAAAAACTTAGTGAAATCTATAGAGTTATTTATAAGGTATGTATAAGAATGTCTCTAAGGTTATGTTTAACTCTACGTTATGGTCCAAGAATAATGGTAGTGATCATGAATAACCAAGAATTAAACCAAATATGTTAGAGATTGAAATTACTCCACTTTATGATATATATTTTTCCTATTATGATTTTTTCCACTCACGCTATTCATTTTGGGTTTTAGACGCTTGATGGGACCTGACGAAACTGTGTTAATGAAAAATGCATTGGGAATTAAATTATTTTCCTCAGGATAAACTAAATTTTAGGGGAGATGTTTTAAAATAAATCTTATTTCTACACCTACACATGATATAAATCATTCGAGACATCTAAATGAGCATATAAGGAAGCAACATTCTATTGAATCTTTTATGAGTCAACATCCACCTTCTTTCAATGGGTCTTCAGATACACATGTTACTAAAAATAAGATCAGTATGATTGAAAATATATTTTCCATTCCTGCATAGTTTAGAACATGAAAATGTAATTTTTGATGTTTATTATTTTGAAGGTGAATTAGACCAATGGTGTACTCTAATTAAGAATACAGTGCAACAAGATGAAATTGAATCCATGGAATGGGATGAGTTCAAGAACATATTTTTAAATAAGTATGTACTTCATATTCATTTAAGAGAGATAGAAAAAACTGTTTCTTTTTCATAATAAAATAGATTATGAATATTTTCATACATGTGAGGTGAATTTTACAACAATTTCAAGGTATGGTTTTGGCATTATCATCCAAAATGAAAGTAATGTTGATCGACTCATCAGTGGATTAAAACAAAGTCATTTAAGGGAATTAACTACAAGGTAGTTCAGTTGCTATGAAGATATTTATTATTGTGCTATCAAGGTAGAATTGGATTTTGGTTTTAAATATAAATCTCATGGATTTTACAAGAAATGAAAAATGGAGTTCGAGGGAAAATCTCAAAACAATTGTGAAATGAAGATGAATGATTCTTTATGCTCAATGTGTGGAAAGAATCATGGTAGAGATTGTATTAAAGGGACTAGAAAATTATTGATATGTGGAAAAGAGAGACACAAATCCATTAATTACAATAAAAAATGTATCGTAAATTAATGGAAATGGATAAATGTATTCCTAAGGAATCACCCATGGTTAACGATTTTAAATGTGGAATGAAAAGCCATTATGAAAATCAATTCCCTAATGGAAAATCTCATGAAGATAATTAGTATGGTCATATGGATAGTATTTATGTTGATGAAAATGAATAGACTACGAATGATATATGAGATAAATGAAGTGTTCAGGAATAAAACTACGAATCTCGGTCAATGGTTTAAGAATATATTGGAATGATTGAATGTTTATCAAAAATAAGGTTGTATAAGTATGTTTATTGTACTATAGAGTAAAGAAACATGTATTGATTGTTGCGCTATTATTTTCCTTAAGGATTTGAATGTTTATATTGAATGGTACTTGTAACCCTAAAAAATAATTCAGATATTTTTGGAAAGAACACGATATGGGAATAATGATGGGATATGAAGATTGTGGGATGGTTTATAGTGATATAATAATTTTAGTATATAGAATTATTGGTATTTTTAGTGAGTGGAAAGAGATATTTTTGACAGAATATAGGTTTTCATTATGGTTATATGATAATTAATGCCATTCTATGTTTGAATAAAATACATGATTTAGGTATTCACATGTTTGGAATGTCACAACCAAAAACTTCCAAATGAGATATGGGAGACAAATTTTAAGCCAATTTTGGTCACCCATTTCTATAGTTTTATATTTTTAATCTTTGGAAGGATTGCATTGTTATCAATTTATGGGTAGTATAAGAAATATTCCATTTGATGTTTTTTTGATGAATATAATATCTCACTATAGGTGGACTTACATATATTTGATATCATGTTCTATCCTTATTGCTGGGACAGATGCAATGACCAATCATTTTATCACATTATCTACTTACACATAAAGAATGAATAATTCAACTATATTTCATTAAATAAGAAATAAATTTGTAATTGTTCAGGGAACAATCAACTAAGAGATTATACATAAATCATGTATGTTTTTCCTCTCATTAAAAAATTAATCATCTTTTAAAAAATAATCTTTAAACAAAAAATTATATCCATGTACCTTATTATCCGATTAATCAAATCATCCCTTAAATCGTCACATATTTATGGCTATTTGGTAGTTAACATTCCCTGAAAAATATTCTCAACCACTATCTATCAAAAAATGTTAGTTAGATTTCCCTTACATATCATTGTTTTACATCCCACCTATGGTCTATTATGTTGTAACCCATTGATGAGTTACTTTATGTAACCATTATGTTTCTTACATTACATTAAAAAATGAAGTTTTAATATTCTTTTTTATCATGTGGGTTTCCATGAAGGAAACTTTTATGTTTTAAACCATTTATAACCCTGATGAATTTCAAGGGCGTAATTCATTTTAAGGGGGTAGAATGTAATAACCTGAGATTTTATGAGATACGTTCATTTTAATTTCATTTA
Source organism: Viscum album (assembly GCA_963277665.1). Taxonomy (NCBI): domain Eukaryota; kingdom Viridiplantae; phylum Streptophyta; class Magnoliopsida; order Santalales; family Viscaceae; genus Viscum; species Viscum album. The sequence continues at coordinate 71,571,944 of OY728166.1, read as the reverse complement.
TTTATTAGGATGTACACTAAACCAAGATTATATTTTACTATACCCAACATGGTATTATCTTGTAGTGTACACAACAATATTCATGGATTATATCCCACACAATTTCATGTAATTTTAATAGAACCCATTTCATGAAACATTGGTTAATGATTTTTTTGATGTATAAAAGAAATTTGTTTGGATTATGATATAAATAAAACCAATGGAGTATTTCACTACACTCAACACTAACTTGGCTTCTGTTACACGCAAAAGCGACCATCCTCGATAGCCTTCATTGTACGTAATAACGAGTTTCAGTAAAAAACGGTATATTGTTATAATATTATTATTTAATGGGATTGAAACTAATTGTTAAGAATATTATTAAGTTCATTTTGAATTATATAAAATAATAAAAGTCATCTTAAATATTTTCTAGAACATGATATAAAAACAATATCAATTTTTTCAGATAAAACAAGTACTTTTACAAAAATAAAATTATGTTTTGCCGCCATTTGATAAAGCACCAATTTTAAATATATATTTTAAAATTTTTATATTTTATATCTTAATTAATGAACTTCTTATTTGGAATCAAAACATAAAAATTTACTTATGTTGAATTTTTTATAATTTTTTGAAAAACATCAATTTTTAATAAATTTTCAAAAATACAACATTTGAAATCAAAACTACTCTTTTATCTAATTTATTTATATTTTTATATTAATTTTAATTGTTTTTAATTATTAATTGGATTATATTTTTATTATTTATTCCATTTTTTGTGATTATATGTAATTTCACTTTTAAATTGGACATAAACACATGTCAATCTTTTGATAGTTATTACATCTTAAAAATCCACATTTGGGTTTTGACCACAGGAATTAATTTTAAATTAATTACTAAAACTTTTGTGTAACGATTTTTTAAAAATTGATTCCATATTTTGAATCATATTTCTCAAATTGTTTAAATAGGTTCCTTTCATTCTTGGACATTATTAATAGTAACTATTGTAATTATGTTATTTACCATGGTTTAAGGATAAATATAGTAAATAATGGTAAAAAATAATATAATAATAATATTAAAAAAACCCTAACACATGCCATAACCTTATTGGAATATATATTTTAAATCATTGGAATCCTTGGGTGTATTTTGGGACCCCATAGATCCACATGGATGTGAAAATTTCATTTTATAAGAATTAATTTATTGTAATGATAATTATTATATAAACACAAATCTTTTACGTAATAGGTTTGAATATTGGGTAATATAAATGATATCTATGTATATAAAAATTCAATGTAAATATAAAAATATTTCCTACATTATGATATTTAATCTCTAATTTTCAGACACCAGATAGATAATTTTATTAATGACACAATAATGATGTACTAACTACCGTATTAATGAATGATTTAAATAAATGAGATTATAATTATTAAAATAAATTTATTTTGAATATTTTTTTTCCATAAATGAATTTTATGTATGTGTATGACTTTTTATAAATTTATAAATTATGTTTTCTCTAATTAATCATGTTATTATGAATTTTGAAAAAGGCATGATATGAATAGTAAAAGAATTAACATAAATGTGTTTTTATAAAAATTACTATTTTATTAGATGAAATAATAGTCCTAAATATCGTATATTAACCAAAATAACCGATATATTGTTGAAAATATCTTTAATTAACCACTTTAGGTTTTATTGGAATTTTATAGTTAATATATTAACCATATAGTATGAATATAAAATAATACATGGTAAGAGTTAAATTAGTTAACTAAGGGTTAATGTTAAAGGATAATGAAATATTTGAGACATAAACTTGTCTAAAACTGATTTTTTGAAAGGATATAGAACAATAATTATATTATCACAGAATTAAATTTTTTTTGGACGTTTTTTAAAATTTATTTTTTTAATAATATAATATTCCATTGCCTTCCTAATATGGCTCTACTCCTCTCTTATAAAAAGGCATCTTCTACCACATTTCCTCACACCACAATGATCCTTATAGATTGAAAAAACCCGGAAAAAAATCATCTATAAACATTAATTTTAAACTTATTTAGGATCTATATTTCCAAAAAGACCATCCCTAGTGTCCCTAAGAATATATCCAATGAAGTCTAATGAAGAGGAGGTAATTTCTTTACCAATTCAATTCTATTTTTTTTTCTTCTACCCCATCTTACAATGTTGATACCATAATAAAGTAATAAATCCAGTATATTATACATTATTATATGTTATTATAATTATCATAAAACCTTATACCTCTTTTTATCCATCCAAAAAATAACAATTTCACCATTCATGCATACTTTCGACATACCGTATCCACGTTGTGGGGTAATTTGTTATTCAAAAATTCGTTATTTGGATGGGTATAATGATGATTATAGTGGATTTAAATATGGAATATAAAATAGTAAATGATTATTTATAATTAATATACCATCCAATTACATTTCACTTAACCATCAATAGAATTATATCAACACTTTTTCGTACGTATAGCACATCGTCTCTACGACGCAATGAGATATATTCTACACTTTAACAATGCAAGAATGATTATAATATATATATATATTATTAATAATTATAAAATATATGATATAATAAGTATACTAGAATGATATATATATATATATGTATGTATGTACATATATTTCATTCACATACTTTTATTCAATACGATAAGAAAACAGAAACAACGTTCATGCATACATAAGTCATATGGTCTCCATTAACGGTGTATTCTATTTAATATATATATATATATTATATACATATATTATGAATATATATATATAAAGTATATAAATCATATTATAAATTCTCGATGTAATTTATTCAAAATCTAAATAATATGTTCCAGAATAACAAGTCATAACACGTACAATAAACAAAGAGATATTACCTGAAATCTTCCATTAAGTTGGAATTTTTAATAAACAGGTAATATAAAATCATTAAATAATCATATATGATATCAAATATATTATTATTATTATATATGTCTATAATATTTTTAAAAACATTATACATTGGTTTATTCCTCGTACGACCTGTAGCATACCTATGGTAAGGGATAACATTGGAAATATCATTTTTTTCGAGATTGCTTATACGTAAGTATTTTATTGGGGAATATTTATCATCAATTTTATTATATTATAATAATATTATCATAAAATGTTCACTATTATTATATGTATGTATAATTTCATTATACCCATTTTTACATTTACTACATGTTTTGGAAGCAATATTTGTCACCATTACCATATAAGGCATTGTTCGACATTTACAGAAAAAGAATGTGGATAATGTTTTTTTAACTTATAAAAAATAAAAAATATATTTATTCTTTCGTAAAAAATTATTTCCCTGAATCCTCCTCTGAATCATTTAATGTTTATTTTCAATTAAATTATTTTCATTAAAATTATCAAGACATTTTGAAAAAAATGTTTTTGATGAAGAAAAGATATTTCCCTTAGGAATTAAGGTCGAGTGTTTTAACAAAATTATTTTCCATATAAGAAGACATATGATTACTTTTTTACTCATATTATTACATTTATTTGATTGAGTTTATGATGAAATTATTATTACGAAATCCAATTATCGTATAAGGATTATGTTACGACAAAATGATGCTTAAGAATCCAATTTTATTTGAAGCGTTATTCTATGATAAATGAGTTATGTTTTTTTATGGAACATGTAAGAATGATTTCACTATGAAATTGGTGGGACAAATTTATCCTTCTAATGCATTAGTTAAAAATTTTATATCTCATGAGATAGAAATGATGAGAATGACAAGTACACCGGGTTCAGTATTATACATCGTACAATACGATGGTCTTTGAATCAATTCCTTGGAAACTATTGAAATTAAAATATGTGGTTATTAATTTTCCACAATTTCATGTCTTATGAAAATACTATTCTATCATGGTTAATGTTCTATTATGATCCACTCCTTATGTACTACCCTGATTTATATCATGAATCCCGATTTTTATGTTTAAACATTATGTTCATGTTTTTACATTCTAAGTGTTACGGTTGTTTTTATTTTATCTATCTTTACCCTTACTAAACATTTGAGCTAACCCTATTTATGTATTATTTTCCCTAGGAAATAAATAAAGGTATAAAGTAGGAAAAAATGATGATAAATTTATCTCATATGTTGAACATCATTCACCCTGTTCGAAGATGATGTTATATGATTTCAAAGACAATAAACTTATACGGTCATTGGGTGTCTATTTGTGTCATGTTTATTTATTCAGAAAAAATAAATTTAATGTCTATGTACGTCAATCCTCGTTCGTTATATGAGCAGTTATCTAAAAGGTTCTATCAAAATAAACTATTATCATTCACTAATTACCCATAACTATATTTCACAAACAAGGAGCCACTCACAAGAAAACCTGATTGCATATAGTGAACTCAAAAGGTCTCCAACATCATATGGAATTAGATATATTTCCTCTCAAAACAGTGATAAAACTATTGTGATTTAATTTGAATATATAATAGGTCCTCTAATCCATGATGGTGGGCCCAACTTCTTCCTCAACCACCTCATTCACACAGATCAATTAATAAAAAAAACTCCTATAATGAACAACAAAAGGTTCCATCAAAATCAAAGCCTCATAACCATTTTGTTATAAATATCAACCACTTATTGGTGATCATATGAATATTTACTTCTATCTAGCTTGAAATTGAAATGAATATCCCCAAATATACATACAATCTTCTTTGTATATCTGAATTCTAATGATGGTACACTGCGCTCTGTATCATCTCAGTACCTAGGGATTTCTATAATACCATATAAAACCACATAATACTTTTTCATGTATTAATAATAATGATAAGGGGTGTTCTATGTGACTGTATGATCTATTATGTACATGATTATTAGATAGTTCACTAAATGTGTATCTCTATTCATTGAAATGTGAGAAACCATTATCAGTTGATCAAAAATCAACAATATATTGTCATTACTCCTCTATGTCCTGGTAATACATTACAAAAATTCCATCATGATATCCTCCCACTTGAAATGGTCATTGTATTTTTTTGATATTAAACTACAATGATTCTGGTGTTCAACCTTCACCCTATGATAGGTAGGGATTCGAGTGTGGAAAAATACATTGTCTCTCTTCATCATTGGACTACAGAACTATCTTCTAACATTTTGTTACATATTTATAATGAAAATATGTAATGAACATCTAGAGGTATGTTAATCCCCCATCATCTCCTCCCGGATTTAACAGTTCAAACTACCCTATAACACAACATGATCACTTAATTATCACTCAAAGGCCAACAAGTTATTAGATAACCTATAGCTTTATATTCACTCACCACAACACACTCTATGTCTGAATCCTATATATCATTTAACCAATTCAGAAATTTATATTTTAATACCAAAGGAGAATAATTAATATCACCATAGTCTTGTAAGACATCTATCCTTTTGCCATTAAATAATCACATCAACAGTCATTGGTCCTCAAATGGCCTCCCACCATGCTCAGGGTCATCCAATGTATTACATATAAGATCATATAAACCATTATTTACCTTAATGAATGATTAATCACTCCCAAGTGGATCAAATATATATAATAAGCCTAGAAATTTTTTTCTGAGGTTTAGATTCCCCTTTTTGAAAGTGTAGATAATTTTTTATGGTATGTGTACTTAATAAATATCTCACCAAATAGATAGTGTCTCAAACACATCAATTTATGGTCCACAACTAATTGGTACAATTCAAATGTATGGAAATTCCACATGTTCATTTTCATCTATAGATAACCATTGTGTACATCCTATTCTTCTAGAATTATTTGTACTCCTAAACCAACACCTGATACATCACAATACATTGTATAAAAAATTCTCGGGATAATGACTTCCAATAGTAGATTTGTTATCAACAATAACTATTACATCATAGAATGCCACTTCACACTAGTCCAAAAATAGTATCATTACTCTTTTTATTCATAAATGTTGTCATTAATTATTATAGAAAAGATATGTACAAAATAATCTATCTAATATTTATTTTTAAAAAATCACTTGATCTCAATTACGTTCTGAGGATGTTTCCATGACATGAAAACCACTTCTTTTTCCTAGTTCATGGATATACTTATCTTAGACACCTCACTTCCTAAAACATTATATCTAAAAACCAAAATACACACTTTAGTATCATAGAATAATGTGTGTATTATTTTTTTGTACTATATAAAATCTCTATGTTCTAAGAATGAATTTATAGTGTTAGTGATTAATTTATGATTTAATAAATAATCCCCCTGATGAACGAATCCATATATTAATTGATGATATTTATTATGAGGTCTGTGAAAACTATCATCATGTTCATCATCTTGAATGGAATATACCTTACCTCAAACATCCCATACATTCAGTAAAAATCTATCTTTATAATATCCACCTTTATTGCTAAGAAATGATGTTATCCTAGTAGGAAGAAAAATCATGGGGAACCAATATTCTACCTATAGAATTTTGAAAATATCCTAAATCAGGGGAATGAGATATAATTTCTTAATAATTTCATATATTATCTTAGAGTAATAATAAAAGATTATTTGAATACTTTAACCCTTCATAGGTAACCACATATGTGTTCACCATGGTGAAGTATTTGGAATGATAAATACCTTATGATCTATTTTGCCAAAAATATGTTTAACTCGTTCATCTTGGATGGAAAAACATAATGAAAAGGTAATTAAATGGTTTGTCCAACTAGTATGAGATAAATCAAAAGGTAAAATATTATACGTAGGAAAGTTGTAGTTAAGTCTTATGGAATCATATCCGCATAGAATACCTTTTACTAGAGTAAAATATGATTGGAATTTTAATGATCAATTCAATATAGAAAATTCTACCAATATTGTTATAATCATCACAAGAGGAATTATGTCCTTTAAAACTTTTCCAACTCATGTTTCCCACTCTTTGGTCATCATGTATATTTTACACTCTAATGAATTAAAATTCATCTATCTATGATAGAAAATAATGTTATATCAGAATATAGTTAGTCGGTCCATGTCAAGAATCACATTGAATGTCATCAATTAAAAAATAATGACCTCCAATAGGTTTATATAGTAAGTGAAAAATATAACAAATTTATGGAACCCCTATAAATAACCAACCATTTTTTCAAAGGTTAATCAAACGATACTATTAAGGGGGATAACATGGATGATAATTGGATTAAATAACCAAATATGCAGAAATTAGTCAATCTGGTGAACCTATTTTGAAAATTTTAGTAGATCAATTTGATTTGATCAAAAAAATTCCTCAAATGGTATATTTACACTATAAATCATATATTGTAACCTATCACATAATATATACATGACTACAACAATCCTTAAAACCATTTATGTTAGGTGCACGTCCATTCATGGTCTAATGTTGAGATCCTTGGCTGGAAATATGGTTCCTAGGTTATAGATATATCAAATTCTTTGGGATAAATATTACACAAAACTATATTATGTTTCATATACTAAAACATTACTAGTACAAACAGAGTCGTTCTTATATTAGAATTATGTAGTTTCCAAACATCCCCTATTTGGGTCGATGTGGGCCACCTCCTGACTAAACTAGAGTTACTAGTCTCTATATCACAGGAATACCACTACTTCATTCAATTTCCCAAACCATCCTCATTATACCATCACATGAGGTAATCTATATAGTAGTTTGGGGTTCACTCATCAGTGTAGTGAAATGAATGAAAATAAGTTAGGATTTTCCATCCAATAGATTCATCCCAATAATCATGTAATTACACTAATCCTTTGAGTAAAACTTGTGTTTGAATATATGGACCTTATATATAAGGTAAAATCTATGAATGAATCTAAATCTATAGCCTTTAATTCCGTAATTTTATTCCGAAGAATTGTAAATGATGAAGTTTAATAAAATATGAAAAACAACACAATACTATCATAGATCCATATTGTAGGTCGATGAAATCTAGAATTTGATTTATCTTCCTCATATCAGCGATTAAATATCTTAAAAGTATTTCCTCTAAGGACACACATGAGAGTCTCTACGATAAGCATACGTAACCCATAACTACCTACAAACATTTTGTGGGTCCCCGAAATATTAATGCTTCCATCGTCACCTTCTTGTGTATAATTTTCTTAATGATATTGAAGATGATATCTATGGTTTCCACTAAATAATCATCATATTTTACTCTATAGTGGATGTAAATTATTATAGGATTATGTATTTATAAATACTTCTCATAATCTACCCTCGACTTCAACAATTGTTGGAATGGAATCATAGACTACACCACTAAAGGAGTGAGAAACTAATTTGGATAACCCTCCAAATTTTGAGGTGCCACCAAACTTTTAGGAGGCATCATCTTCTATAGTATAAGAATCATTATGAACACAAGAAATTCCTAACCAATTTATAGGATTACATAATGGGTTTCCAAGGCTTATACCCTTAACCGATGGTATAAGCCTCTTGTTACTAACCCTTATCTCTATCACTACGAATTAGCCCCATTCATCTTATATAGTATAGAACCACTACATGTTTGGATAAAAAAATATATCCAATATGTACAAAATTACCCAAAAACAAAACATTATTTTATAATTTAAAAAACTATTTAAAAATTATAGCATAAATTAAGAAACTCAATTGATGAATGACTATACAACACAAAAATATATATATCTATGTGAAATTTGAACCTAGATGACTCTTTCTGATGTATTCATGTATAAAAAACTAATTAATTATATTTCGATATCATGTACATCACCCGAGGAGAGATTAATAAATGGTAACAAAAAACATCATTTCCAACGTTGAAGAAACTTAGAGTTCAGCTATAAAGTTATGGTGGGATGAAATATAGTACCCATTACAAAATACCAATATTAATAACTATTTTACATCCTATCCCAATACATGTAAACCAAAAATAAATGTTAGTCAATAATATTTCACTAATTCTACTTTATATAATTTTGAACCTTACCACCTGTTTTGTTCAATAGTTGAAAATTAAATAATGTGTGACTCTATATATACATGATAATCTCAAATAGTACTGATGGTTTAAATGTTCCCTTCATCAGATATCATTCAATAAAATCTACAAGTGCCCCAAAATATTGATTATTGTGTCTGTACAAGTTCTAGTCAGAAACCCCCAATTCAGATTAAACTTTATTTTTTCATGTATAAAAAAGTTATTTAATTACAAAAATATATTCATAGAAACCATTGACACACAATAAAAAAATTATTGGTCTTGAGCTAACCAATTCAGTGTGATCCCCCATCCATACATAATTTAGATCCATAATAGAAAGGTAGTTCAAGAATTATATAATAAAAAACTATCCCCATTATGCAATTTCAATGGGGTCATTTGTATATGCTACTCAGTGTCATATATCTATCCATATAACCCTATCACTTGGAAAACTATAGCTACAACTATGATACCTCAGGGTTCATTTTTATTGTAAAATATAGGCTACCATGATTGTATCCTTAGAAGGACACCATCTCTACAAAATACCTCAACTTTATGATTAGGTACCACTTCCTCATAGTAAAATATAATAGCATACCATAACTAATGTACAAATACTTCCTTACAGTCTACCAATCTTATATACCACTCACTACCACCAAGGAATGGTAACACAAAAATTTCATGAGCACAAAAGATAACATATCTTATCATCATGAATATTTATTTGTAGGAATATCATCATGAAATAATAATCAAACATGGTAATATGATATAATAATATATCTAATAGAATCTAAAAATTTTAATGAGTGTCACAGGATACACCCAAATCCAGATGAGTACACAATCAACTATAGTGTCAAATAATCCAACACATAAATAATAGTACAAAATCTCGTGTAAAAAAGGCACCAGAGTGTGTGGATCATCCAACCCCAATATATTGATTTCCATCTATCAGTTATTTAGTATTGTAAATATCCATGTTAGATTTTTATACCAACCAAAAAATCCCTCTGAGGATTCCACCAATTTTTCAAATAATACATTCCTAGGGATCCATAGTAAGGAAAAAATAAAGATATAAAATGGGTAAATCCATTATTTACATTAATTCGTCTATTGGATGATCTCTAAGACCTGTGGGTAGTGATTATGGATGGTCAGATTCATTGCCTACCTATGATGGTTTCAAAGTGTAGATCTGTTAGAAACCGACACCATCATGCACGCATGGTTCACCACAGTGTAGGGTGTAGTGGGATAAATACTTTAGAACATATAGTAGTATCTATACAATACAAATATTCATGAAAATATGATCACAATAATTCTGAAATTGTGCTTATGGAATTGAAAATCCATGCAGGACACCATCAAGGTGTATATTGGTGGTGTTTTGGCATACAGCCCGGATGATGAATACTCTTATGCGTCATAATGGAATGTGTTTTTTTGTATGATGAGTTCACTTTGGTGTAGATTTGGCCTATAAAACTCTTAATATATCTAATATCTCTATTGATAAAGGGAAAAGAAGATTAATTTATAGGATTTTTTTAAATTCAATACACATTATTTCTTTCCCTTATAAATCATACACATTTTCTCCTTAAATGAATTTTAGTAACATCACATTTATTATTGTAACTCCTCCAAATAATTATATAAATGATATAAATTTTTAGGTAAACTGAAGTCTTATTTGTGTCATATTCTAAAGAACAATGTCATATCTTCTAGTTATCCAATCCTTTATGTCCTAGGCTATAACCATATAAACTATATAAGACCACTATTATGGTACGTTCATTATTACCATAGTGTGGTGAGAGAACCATATCACACTTATTGTCTATCCATCACCAGAACGATTCTACAAACACCGATGTGGCATTTTATTAATATATTTTTGGGACCCCTGTTTTGGATGATAGATTCCAAAAACACCACTTAACGTTTCAAAATCACCTTAGACCCCACATAGATCCACCCAAATATGGTCGATATCCATACCAAGTAAAAAACAATACATTTATTTATGAATGAAAAATTATTTTCATTACACATAGGTATTGGTGTGAAGGGTGTTGATGACCTTTATAGTGACGTAATTGGACTTAATCATGTGATGAGTGTGGTTCAGAATTATATAGCTCCTCAACGTATCGAGCATTATGAAGAGATTAAACATGTTCAGTTTTGGTGTACACATCATCCCATTAATAAAAAATCAGGGAACACATCCTTGATAATAAGTTTTATTATCTAGAATTACTATTTTAATATGTATTAAATCAATAATTACTTTTTCCAATATTTTATTTTATTTTAATAGAAATATAATTATTTTTTAGTGGAGTATGGTTGCGTGTTATTAATATATTTCCACCACATAACTTATTCCATGTTTATCTTATAAATGATTACAATATATTCTTCTTCAGACTAAGCCTCTAAATTCATGCTCAATTATTTCCCATACTCCATGAAACATAGATGATTACTATGTGTAATTTATTAAGATATGATATAAAGGATAATCAAGTTCTCGTTATATTTTCATTTCTTATATTGTGATTGTAATGGTATTTAAAATATTTATCTAGACATAAATGGATACTAAATTATTGTATCCATTGAAATCGTTAGTATTTTTTAACAATTATATTATGCAACAACATTAATTATGATTTACAGAGTTAGGGATTTTAATATTTTTTTATTCATATGTTTTCAAATATTTACTTCATGGTTTCAAATTGCTGGGTAACTGTTTTAATCTATTAAATTATTTGATGATTTCTTCTTCAGGAAGACTAATATATTCAATACACTTTTATTTTTTCATTGAATATACAATTGATAAATCCAAGTCTATCTTTGAAAAAATAGATAAGATCATCAAATATTCATTCATTTAAGGTAGAGACTCTATCATATTTCAATACAATAACTATACTACTAAACATCATATCATAATGGAAACACATCAAAATGATCATTATAATAGATTTAAAAGGTGAACAATTATCCCATTTTTCATTATCAATTAGTCATATATCAATGTTTTGACACGTTATCATCCATAGTATTTTTCCCTACATTTTAACTCTATTTAACATTATAGTGGATGAAATAGTCATATTGGAACAAAACTAAGGTAATTCTATTATATTCATTTGAATAATTTTTAATCATGATGTATTCACTCAATATAATGATGGTAAAAGGAACAAGGACACAAAGTAGAATTTATATGAGGTTAAAAGATATGTTTAACAATATTTGATGATTATAGTGTATTTTTTGTGAAATTTATAGTTAGGGGTTAAACATTGTATCACAATATTAGTTTATTTTTCAATTATGTTATGATGAACCATATATATGATAAAACCTATATATTTATTAAGATATATGGATCAATTTATATAAATTAAAAAATCACCTCTGAATGATAGAGCATATAGATTTTCCTAGGAGTGGTTCATATTTGGAAACAACATCCTTGTTTTGAAAAACTATAACAAAACAAATATAATCCTTCTAATATTTATATGATTATAAGGTCTTATAAATTCACCCAAAATTTTTTGATATGTATCATCAACATTTTTCAAGATGGTATCATATAAATCCCAACATTTTTTCATATAATCAGAAATCTATCAATATCCTCTCTATCTCTTGACGATAGTGGTCGATTTGTTTATATTGTAACCAAATGATATTCAATGGTTAATTCCATTAAACCCAAATAAATGTAATAAAAATCTATTTCCATCATATTTTACTATACATTTCATTCTAGATATTCATTATATTATAATTAAATTAATCTAAATTATATCCTTTTATATTCGGGTATCATAGGGAATGTGTTTATCATATGCCTCACTACATCATAATCTACAATGCGATAGTAGTTTTGTCATCCTAAATATATTATTAATCACCTTTACAATATATATTTATTATTAGACTCCTCTACATGCTCCCTTGATTCATAACACATAATTTTATGTTGTTGGATTCCAAATCTAATTGACACATAGAATTCCATAAAAAAATCAACAGTATCAGAATCTCAATATTATTATCTTATCTACATATTATTCTTACATTTATAGAAATATAATATCATGACTATTTTTTCTTATCTTAATTATATATATCAATTTTATTTTCGATAGAATGATATATTCATATTTTAGCTACTTTAAATATAGTAAAAATTTCCCCAACATGATCATTTTCTTGAATTCTAGTTATTTCAATTTCAAATTCCCAATAATATCATGGTATAAAATTCACATTTTATCATACAGAACTATTGAAATTAATAACAAAATGACTTATACGTTGTGATGTTTTTATAATTTATATTTAACAATGAATTTCCATATTTGAAACATATATTCAAAATTATCAATGTTCCCAAAAAATAAATAAGAACAATTGATTTAAAAGAATCATACCAGTTTTGTGAAAACAAAATTCTTATAGAGTTTTTTAACATAATGTTATTTTACACATTTATAATATATTAATAAATATATTACTCACTCTATTAAAAATATTTACGAATCTATATAATTTTTTGAATTATGAATATTTATAATATTACAAAATTAAATGAAATTTATTTATTATTTTTAAATTTAATTATGATCAACTTAAGGACCTATTCTTTTCAACATTTGTTCCTAAACACTAAATATATTCAAATCATAATAATAATATATCATTATATTATTTAATCTTTTTTAAAATTTATGTTTTATTCATTCTATAAAAATATCTTATCAAAACAAAACAATTTCCTTATGTATTATTTATGATTCCACATTTTTAGATTTCAATTAAGTGTGGATGATAAATATATTTTATCGATTTCCATTATTGATTTCAATATAATTTTCATATAAATAAATTCAAATATAATGGTAACTTTATGGAATTTTTTATTATAGTAGTTACTTGAAATAACTTATATATCAATATAAATAGTGATATATTATCAAAAGATCTTTTAATTTTATAAAATCATCTATTAAGATTTTAACCATTTCAATTTTCCTTATAGAATCACTAATAACATTAAAGAAACAAATATTTTATCAAATTATTTTTTTAAATATAAAAAGGTTTCACGATTTCATTAAACATATTAACAAAGTACTACAATATATATATATACACTCAATTTTATGTATTCTAATAACCTTTACTTAATAAATTATTAAAACATTAAACATATATTCTTCAACCCTTTATTTTGGAGTCTTTAAAAAGTAATTCTAGAAAACATTCCACTTTCTAATCATTGTATGGTTTCACACATATTTTGTTATTTTTCCTTCTTGAATAATATCTTATAAAAATTTCGATAAAATGTTTACCAATATCCATTTCTAAATATTATAGAGAGTTACTCATATTATAATTATAATATTACATCTATTCCATTTTTGAAAACACAAAAAATCATCTAATATGTGCTACTAGGATTAAATGAATTTCCATGTACATTAAGAATAAACATATAATCCAAAATCCTTATTCAATATGTAAATTTATTTTTAATAGTACTATTATTGAATGAATCTTCCACGTCACTTCCCATTTCACCAAACACGTCATGGAAGCGCCAATTCATAATTGAAATAACTCTTATTGAGAAAAATAAAATACAAAAATACTATATTAGGGATTTCAAAAATTATATGGACAAGCATGTAATCGAAAATATTGTGTCAATAATGACACCCCCATGTAATAATTCAATTTTCAAATTGTTAAAAAAAAATATTGATGATAATATGAAATCACTACTCATTGATAGTGTAACTTAAAGGTACTATTAGAGGGTAGTTAGGACTGTTATATCATATAATAAAGATAGTATTTTATTTATTGTATTGATGATTATAAATTTCGTTTAATATTAATAGATAAAAAAGGTCCAATTTATTTTAGTTTATCGATTACCAAAATATATATTAAATATAGCAAATATAGAGAATAAATAATGACATTGTATATGAATACATATTACATGGTGATTAAACAAATTATAAATCCTATATATTCCTAAATATTATATTGAACAATATTGTCGAGTAAAACAATTTTTAGGTTGTTAAAAAAATCATACAAATAATGTTTAAAGTTTTCAATTAGTTAGAATATCTAAACACGAGGATGATCATGGATCAATTTATAGATAGCCATAACATGTCTCACATAAGGAAGACACTAATATTGAAATCAATTTGTTTGTATGTGTAAATTTAAATTAATCATCAACTAAATATTAGAAACATTCATATTCAATTAGATAATTAATATAATTGGTCAATATATGGCCACATTATAAACTTAAAGAATAACAAGTGCCTATATGGATAAATAATGGTCACAATTATATCAAAAATAATTTTAAATAATATTCATAGTACATTCCATGTTCGAAATAAATTTATGATGAAATATATCAATTTGAAATAGTTATATATGAGAAATATTTTAATATATAGTGATCACAATATCTTTATTTCAAAATTAGTGTTAGAAATTAAACTAAATGAGAATTGAAATGTAATCTAAATATATGGAATTTTTATTTAAAAAGAAATTATATATTTTTTTGAAATGATGAAATGATAAATTTACACTATTGTAATACTTGAAATAATTTGTTAATTAATTTTATTAAAAATTAAATTTTAATTTAAATTATATAAAATGAGTTTGAAGATAAAAATTATTTTTTGTACTACTAAAATAGGAAGACTATATTGAAAACCATATAGTTTTCAACATAATAATATTAAAAATAAGATGTTTATACAGGTGAAAATTTTATATTAAAAAAATTAACCACTATAATAATTAATTTCATTAATGAATTTATATATAATTAAATAGGATTTCATGAGCTCAAATTTTGATCAAAACCACATATATGATTAAAACATCAAATTTTAAGAAAGAACAATTGAATCAGTGGAAAATTTATAAATAATACATTATTTTGATTTAAATTTTCATGAATCATTGACCTCAATTTTTTCTCATATTTGACTTAAAAAATATTTTGTAACAGTATATTTCAATAAATTTATGTAATATAGAAATTGAGAAATATTGATACGATAATTTATACACCTTTTACAACATAGATACTCATTATAAGTAATCATTGAATTTATAATTAATAAAATTATTTTGACCTAAAATAATTTTATGGAAATACTAGAAGTTTTATATATTTTACTTATGACCATATAATGAATTATAAAATTTAATGAGTTTGGATTAAAGTAGTATAGAGTTAAGAAGTGAGTTTTAGTGTAGTCATCAACTTTTGATTTGGGAAGAGATATTTTGGTTTGAATATATTCTAGTGTAATATCATTATTTATTAGAGTTAAGTGAATTAGAAATATTTTCTTCAATTCATAACATATGTAAATATAGTTGAAGGTGATTACAAAGAAATAATGAATAGTTATACAAAATATATTTAGAAAATAAATTTTTGATAGATCTATTAGATTACATGCATGTATTATTCAATCAATTTTCCATTATGAAAGTGGATAAACATTTTTTATATTTTAATATTTAATGAGCTCATATATCACGAGTTGGTCTATAAATACCCCTTTTCCCATGAGTGATTTTTACATAAAAAAGATATTCAACTATAACTTGGATTTAAAGCTTGTAAAATTTCATTGTTTAATCAAATGGTAAGAAATAATATTTTTATTATTAAAATTTTACCCTATTATTGGAGGGGGTAATGTAAAATAATGGTGGGTTGTTTTATTAATGAATATGTAAGAATAAAATGTCAGATGTAAGAACTGAGTTCTTAGTTTTGAGGTACAGGCTTCTTCTTTTCCTTTTTCCTTAAGTGTTCTTTTAGAAAATATGGAAAATGGTGAGAAATCCCAAATTTTGGAACTACATGGCGTGTACTTTTCCACACACTGTGTACTTTTGGCCGTGTGGGATGGGTACACGGGGCGTGTAGCCTTGTCGGCGATGAAGGGTGTAGGAACCGACTACATGTTGTGTAGTGGTCCTTTACACGCCGTGTAGTCAGTCGGCAGGCCAAAACAGTAACGCGGTGGAGTAGCCGCTAGCTGGGTGACAGTACATGCCGTGTACTCAGGAGTACATGCCATGTACTCATGTCAATTAATAAACAGTGTGGCGGTGCGGCCAGAGGAACAGTAAAATGAAAGAAGTACACGTCGTGTACTTTGATTTTTTTGCCTAAATGGGAAGTAGCCTCCCCTGTTCACCGGGAAGGCTTAGAACCGGACGAGAGGAGCAGGATTGGATGGTCGAGCCTTTGGAGATCCGTCGATCGCGAACAGGAAATCCGATTCCATGTCGGACGATCTTGTTGGAACCTACAAGTAAGCCCTCTCTTCTCCTATAGTGTTTCTTACCAATTATTTCCCTAACGGGAGTTTTTTTAGGTTGAATGAAAGTTTTCATACCTCATATCTACGCTATTCTTGGGCATTTCTGGGACTGACTATCGTGCATATTTCTTGTTAACATATAAGGTATGTGGCTTGGTGTTTAGTTTTCCAACTGTTGTGTGTTTTGTGTATTTTGGTACCATGAACCCATGTTGGGGGTGTCGTGTGGCTGAGGCCCTGACTATTTTGACTAACTAGAATTGTATAGGTAATTAATTTCAATATTAAAATTTTGTTTGGGATTTCTGCTTGGATCCATTTCCACCCCAGGGGTGTGTTCCTCTGTTTAGACGTATGGATAGGATACCCTAGGGTATTCCTTTTATGTCATATTTGTATAATTGCATTCAGAGGAATTTTTTATGAATGTTTATATACATTTTGGGGATGGCCTGGTTACCTATTTTTCCTGAGGGAAGAGTTGTGATTAGCCTGTCGGAATTTTACTACTTATCATGTGGGAAACTTCTTCCGTGCCTATGGGGAGCTGATTATGTGCCTATGGGCGACACTTCTTATGCCTGTGGGCAATATCTGTATGCCTGTGGGAAGATTCTTGTGTTGGATACTCATTACCTGAGTGTAGGGGTTTACGTGTCTGCGGACATTAGCTATTTACTTAGAATATTCACTTTGGTGAAATTTTAAATTAAATGATTAAATGCATATTAAAATGGCAATATAACTGGTTATGTTAGTTACTTTCGGTACTACTTAGTTTGTTGCATTTTACTACTTCACAATGTTGTTGCATGCATTCACACAGTTGTGTAGGATCCTTTGGTGGGTGCCTAATTGGATTTGTTTCTCACACTCTGTTTGGGACATGCTTTTCGGCCCAAACAGATTACGTTTCTATAGGTGTAGATAAGGGCATGGGCCCTTATACAGGTACTTGATTTCTGCTGGGGTATAGAAGAGCAAGGGACCGAGCATTGGCTCATGATGCTGCAGGTTGTTCTATTTTCCTTTCTGTATTTGTATTTCTGTTGTATTGTATTGTACTACTATGTAAAATGTTCATGGCTATTTTCATAGAATAGTGACATGCTACATCTTCATATATATATGATTTCGGGTTTCCCTTTTTTTCATCAGTTGTTCATTCAAGTTGTGTATGGTTTATTGCTTCCGTTATTGTTGTATGTTTATCTTAAATTCCAATGCGCTACACTTTGAAAAAGGAGGTCATAGTTTCCCCACTATCATACCGGGGCCCTCACTGCTAGTTGGCGGCCTCTAGCATTTGCGGGAAATGCACTTGAGGTCATGTTGCAAACTGGGTTCGGGGCACCCGTTGGGTGGCACCCGGAACCGGGACGTTACAAAGTGGTATTAGAGGGGATTATTTTCATTGACATTCTATTTTGAGCCTTAGTCTGGGATAGGATGAAAGGTAGTTGGTAATGAGCTCTGCCCTGGTGAGCTAACCCGTGTATAGGGAAAATCCAGTCTACCTCGTATTTTTGCAATTCTTTTGATTTTGAAAATTTTACAGTTGATATGATTTCACCGTTCGGTGACGCACTTGGATTTTGTTGTTTATATTTTATCTATGGTTTCTATTTAGTTTCAACCCCATGATATGAGGGTATTCTATCTCATGCATCATATAGGCACATGCTAGAAATCACATGCCATGCATAGTTCCATGCCATGTAGGTGCATCAAAATTTGCATGTTGTTGTGACAGTTGTTCTGCTAGAAAATCATTCTATTGTGATAGCTTCTTGATAAATATGTGCTTTGTGATAGGGTATTTTCTTGTGTGATCCTGTTTATAGAATGGACGCCAAACATTGGTTTTTGGGGAGTATGAGCCCCCATTGACCGGAATTTGGTGGATCATTAGCTTTTTATTAGTCATAACATAGATAAGATGTCAAACTTTGATTCGTGGTGAGTATGGGCACTCACAGGTCTAAATTTGACACTTAGGTGTTATTTTTCAGTATTTCTGTGTTCTGGCGAAGTTTGTGAGGCATACTGTCTAGAAATCCAGTATTCACACTGTGTAGTATTTTAAACACATAGTGTATGGCCTTCTTTTCAGGAAGAAAAATAATATTCTTGAGTACACGCCATGCACCCTGAGTACAGGTCGGGTAGTCTCTTCCTGTGTCACAAACAATGTTGGCGGCGACCTAGGGAAGGGAAGAGATTGGGGCGAACACGCTGTGTAGCTTTTGTACATTCCGTGTAGAGTGGACCCAGAATCCGGCCGTGTAACTAATAACACGGCTCGATGAACTCCTGCACAAAACATGTCGTGTCAATGATGAGCACTTCGTGTAGTGTGACCTGGGGACTCAACCGTGTAATTAACAACACGTGTCAGTGTCACCCCTCCTTGAACACGTCGTGTACCTATGGGAAACGCCATGTAGTATTGTCCGAGGATAGACCGTGTGGTGTTAATCGTGTGGCTAGAGAACGGGGTACTGTACATGCTATGTGCTTGTGTAACACACCATGTAGTTTCAAGATGAGTAGTCGACCGTGTCACAAATGACATCGGAAGTTGGAAAATAACACCATACACTCTGTGTAGATTATATACACGCCATGTAGTTTTGTTCAATGGGAGCCGTGTGGCTTAGCAGTGTGGAAGGACTCAGGCTGGGGAATAGAAGTCAAGTACATGCCATGTAGTCATTGTACGCGCCGTGTAGTCTTGTTTTGAAAAAATTGAAATTCCATCTTCCTCTTGTTCCCTTTGTGGTTCCTTCGCTTTCAATCTTGATAAATCTTGTTCTAAGGCGTGTTTTGACCTTGTAGTGTCATGCCGCCTAGACGATCACGTGTTGTTTGCCAGGAGAGCAGTGATGACTATACTCCAGAGATGGTGGGCCATGGGCTACCAGTAGATCCTCCAGCAGAGCCAGATGTGGTGCCAGCTGTTGTACTGGACACAAGCGTAGAGGCGCTGTTCCATGAAGGATTTATGCGGTTCATGTAGACCTTTCAGGGAGCACTGAAGGCTGCCACATCTATGAGCGAGCTGACTCGTATCTTCTAGTAGCAGCATCCACCTATGTTTTCAGGGGATGGTGGACCACAGGCTGTGGAGTCTTTGCTAGGATCGATGCAGACTATTTTCAAGCATCATGAGACACCTCCAGGGTGGAGGGTCATGCTCGCAACGTATATACTGCGTGATTCCTCCAAGAGGTGGTGGGATGTTACCACCCAGTCAGAGCATCACATGGACATGGCATGGGAATATTTTCAGGAAGTCTTTTATGACTTATTCTTTTCAGAGACACTGAGGTAAGATAGGGCTCGGGAGTTCATGAATCTTCAGCAACGCGCTATGTCGGTGATGGACTATTCTGGTCGTTTTACCAAGATTCAGCGCTTTTCACCCATGTTGGTGGGCGATGAGACATTGAGAGCCATACGCTTTGAGGATGGTCTTCGTTATGACATCCGGGCGCTGGTGAATGTTTTCAGGTTGCCTACTGTACATGCTATTGTGAACCAGGCACTGATTACAGAGAGGAACCCACATGAATCTAGTGGTGTGGGCCAGGGTGGTTCAGCACCTGTTACTGGTACTATTTCAGGTGGCAAGTGGAAGAGGCAGATGGAATTCTCTCAGGGTGGCGGTACCACTCAGAACAATGCTTCAGGTGGATAATTCATCTTCTACCAGTGTGGTAGAGAGGGGCTCAAGAGGCCATAGTGTCCACAAGTCCCAGTGGATTGTCGAGCATGCGGCATGATGGATCATCTACATCCCTTTTTCAGGGCGTTTCCACCGATGGATAGTGAGATGGGTCCCGTGTAGACTCTGTGTGCGGGAGCAGGACATGCAGCTTCTTACCAATCGTGGAACTGGAATACAACAGGGCGTGCAGGTAGAGATGGTGGTTGTGGCCATGGTAGCTAGACACCATGATCTCAGAGGTAGCATGGCAAGCAGCTCAGGGTAGCTAGGCTATGTCTCATGGCCGCAGCACTGGGAAGGCATACGAAGTGCAACAGACCCAGCAGGAGCAGGATCCCGGACCTTTTATAGTCAGAGGTACTATTCAAGTAGCTTTTATCTTATCATTAGTACTTTTCGATATGAGTGCTACACATAGTTTCATATCTATACCATTTGTGGAGAGCCTTGTGCTCTATGTTTTTTTTTCTTCTGATATCATGACGCTAGACACTCCATTGGGGACTAGAAAAACTGGTGTGCGTCAGTGCAAGGAGTTCCCCCTTGAGGTTGGAGGGTGTCACTTTCTTTGGGACCTCTATGTCATAGAGATGACAGCTTATGACTTCATTCTCGGGATGTACTGGTTGGTTCCCTTTCGAGCCTTCGTAGACTGCTATTATCGCAAGGTGTGTTTCACGTCACCAGGGGGCGGAGAGTTTCTATACAAGGGTGAAGGGGATGTTCAGGAAAGTCGAGCTAGACCAGAGCATCATGGGCGAGGTGGAGTCACAACCCAGATTGCGAGCTTATATCTGGATGATCAGGGGACTTTTCAGACGTATTTCCCTCCAGTGGTTGATCATTTCAGGGATGTCTTCCCAGATGACTTTTCAGGTCTACCTCCAGAGCATGAGGTGGATTTCTCTATTGATCTTGTTCTAGGAGAAGCACTAGTGTCCATTCGTCCTAATAGAATGGCTATACCTGAGTTACAGGAGCTCAAGAGGCAGTTAGAGGAGTTATAGGTGAAGAGTTTTATCTGACCCAGTACTTCTCTGTGGGGTTTGCCGGTCCTTTTTTCGAAGAAGGCGGATGGTACCCTCAGACATTGCGTGGATTATCAGAAGCTGAACTAGTTTACGGTCAAGAACCGATATCCTTTACCGAGGATAGAAGATCTTTTTGATCAGCTGTGAGGAGCAAGAGTGTTCTAGAAGATTTACTTGAGATCTGGATATCATCATCTATGCATGAGACCATTGGATATTACGCTTACATCTTTCCAGAGCAGATATGGTCTGTACGAGTACATGGTTATGCCGTTCAGACTCTCGAATGCACAAGTAGTTTTCATGGCTCTGATGAATTGTGTATTCCACAGTATCTTGATTCTTTTGTTGTAGTATTTGTGGACGACATCTTGGGGTACTCTCAAACTCAACACGACCATGCCACCCATCTTGAGATCGTATTGAGTACACTGAGAGAGCATCGACTATATGCTATGCTCTCAAAGTGAAACTTTTGGATGGACCAGATTCACTTCCTGGGTCATATCATCTCAGAGGTAGGAGTTGCAGTAAACCCAGAGAAGGTGAGAACAGAAGTTTCCGGGTAGCAGCCTAAGAACATGTTTGAGATACAGAGTTTTTTAGGGCAGGCTAGTTAATACAGGCGCTTCATACAAGACTTCTCCCACTTAGCAGCACGGTTGATGGGTCTGACTATGAAGGGTGTGAATTTCATTTGGTCGGAAGCCTGTGAGGCAGCCTTTCATAACATGAAAGGAAGGCTGACATCAGCACAGATCTTGATACTTCCTGAGTAGGTGAAGAGCTATACAATTTACTATGATGCATCAGGTATTGGGCTGGGAGCAGTGTTAATGCAGGGTGATCGAGTTGTTGCATACGGGTCTCGGCAGTTGAGGCCACATAAGAGGAATTACCCGAATCATGATCTCGAGTTGGCTGTAGTTGTGAATGCATTGTGCTGTTGGAGGCATTATCTATTGGGAGAGAATTTTGTGGTTTTCACCGAAAATAAAAGCCTCAAGTATATCTTTACTCAGCATGACCTGAATCTGAGGAAGATGAGGTGGGTCGAGTACATACAGTCCTTCAATTTTGAGCTTTCCTATACACCTGGTAAAGGTAATGCAGTAGCTGATGCACTGAGCAGGAAGACTCAGATACAGGCAGGGCAGGAGGCTAGTGGTGAGTGGAAGCTTATGGGTTTGCTCTCTGAGATGAATTTGGATTTACACGACAGTCAGGGGAACACTTATCTTTCATTTGTAGTTGTGAATTCTACCCTCCTGGATAGAGTTAGGATGAGACATCTATCTGATTCAGAAGGCCCAGTTCTACGACAATCGGTGTCAAGTGAGGACCCTCCTCCCGGTTGGGCGATAGGCGATGGTGAGGTTCTGCATTTCCATGGATTAGTATGTGTTACAGCGGATATACGCGAGGAGATAATGCGGGAGTTTCATTCTTCAGCTTGGGAGGTTAATCCCAGGGTTACCAAGATGTACTGAGACTTTAGACATCAGTACCGGTGGCTGGGTATGAAGAGAGATGTGGATGGTTTTGATAAGGGGTCTTCCACATGTCAGCAGGTGAAGGCAGAGCACCAAAGACCAGCTGGACTGTTACAACAGTTACCCATTCCGGAGTGGAAATTGGATGATGTCGCGATGGATTTCGTGACTAGTTTTCCATGTTCACCTCAAGGCACTGATTCCATGTGGGTTTTTGTGGACAGACTCACGATGGTAGCTCACTTTTTCCGATTAAAGAGACCTTCAGTGTTGACAATCTCAGAAGGCTGTATATCCGAGTGATCGTACGTATTCATGGGGTCCCCCATTCTATCGTTTCAGATAGGGATGTCTGCTTTATGTCTCATTTCTGGCAGTGTTTTCAGAGGATACTGGGTACACAGGTGCTTCTGAGCACAACTTACCACCCTCAGACAGATGGACAGTCAGAGCATACGATACAGGTGCTTGAGGACATGTTTTATGCATGCGTCCTAGACATTGGGGGATCTTGGGAGAAGCATATACCCTTAGTTGAGTTTTCCTATAACAATAGTTTTCAAGAAACTATCGAGATGGCACCATACAAGGCTTTATATGGTTGTCCATACCGATCACCTTTGTGCTGGTCAGAAGCAGGTGAGGCAGTTTTACTGGGACAACGTCTCGTACACGAGACTTCTGAGCAGGTCCAGTTGATTCAAAAGTGGATGGATACCACATAGTATCATTAAAAGTCTTATGCGGATCACTGCAGATGGCCTTTTGAGTTCATGGTCGGGGATCGGGTTTTCTTGGTTGGTTCACCTAGGCTGGGACAAAAGCGGATCAAGAGATAAGTTAAACATTCACTGAGGTATGTGGGGCCATATGAGATTTTGGAGGGAGTCGGGCTGGTTGCCTATCGGTTGCAGTTACAGTAGTGGTACTGAGCCATGCATGATGTCTTCCATGTATCTCAGTTGCGCCACTATCATTCAAACTCGTCTCACACCTTTCATCCAGAGGAGGTCAAGCTTCAGGTGGATGCATCCTTTGAGGAGAATCTGATTCGTATCATTAACAGGAGCATGAAAGTTCTCTGAGGCCAGTCAGTTCCTCTCATACGGGTGCTATGGCAGCATGGCCGAGTGCTGGACGAAACCTGGGAGTGGGAGACTGACGTACATGCTCAGTGGCCAGAGTTGTTCCTGGCTAAATCTTCGCCACCCTTGGAAGGTCAATTTGGGGATGAATTGCTATAAGGGGATGTTTGTAAGAACCCGGTTCTTATTTTTGAGGTACGAGCTTCTTCTTTTCCCTTTTCCTTAAGTGTTTTTGAGAAAATATGGAAAATGGGGAGAAATCCCAAATTTTGGAACTATAGGTCGTGTACTTTTCCACATGTCGTGTACCTTTTTCCATGTGGGATGGGTACACGGGGCATGTAGCCATGTCGGCGACGAAGGGTGTAGCAACCGACTACACTACGTGTAGTGGTCATTTAAATGCCATGTAGTCTATCGGCATGCCAAAATAGTAAGGCGGTGGAGTAGACGCCAGCTGGGTGACATTACACGCCGTGTACTCGGGAGTACATGTTGTGTACTCATGTCAACAGATGAACAATGTGGTGGTGCCACCAGAGGAATAGTTAAATGAAGGAAATACACACCGTGTACATTGCTTTTTCTCTTAAATGGGTAGTAGCATCCCATGTTCACCAGGAAGGCTTAGAACCGGATGAAAGGAGTGGGAGTGGATGGCCGAGCCTTTGGAGATCCGTCGATCGCGAACCGGGAATACGATTTCGCCTCGGACGATCTCGTTAGAACCGCGTGGGTAAGCCATCTCTTCTCCTAGCGTGTTGCTTACCAATTATTTCCCTAACGGGAGTTATTTGAGGTTGAATGAAAGTTTTCTTACATCATATCTATGGAGTTTTTGGGAGTTTCTGGGATCGACGATTATGTATACATCTCGTTGACGTATATGGTAGGTGGATTGGTGTTTAGTTTTCCAACTGCTGTGTGTTTTGTGTAATTTGTTACCACAAACACATATTGGGGTGTCGTGTGGCTGAGTTCATCACTATTTTATCTACCTATAACTTTATAGGTAATTAATTGAGATATTAATATGTGGTTTGGGATCGCTTCATGGATCCAGGACCACCTCAAGGGTGCATTCCTCTATCTAGCCGTTTGGACAGGATACCTGAGGGTATGCATTTTAAGAAATGTTTGTAGAATTTCATTGAGAGGAATTTATTGTGGTTGTTTATTTATATGTTGGGCATGTCCCGGTTACCTGTTTAGCCTGAAGGAAGTGTTGTGATTAGCCTATAGGAATTTTACTACTTATCCTGTGGGAAACTTCCTCAGTGCCTGTGGGCAGCTGATTCTGTGCCTGTGGGTGACACTTCTTACGCCTGTGGGAAATATTCATATGTCTGTGGGAAGATTCTTGTGTTAGAAACTCTTTACCTGAGGGTAGGGGTTTACCTATCTACCGATATTAGCTATTTACATTGAATATTCACTATGGTGATATTTTAAATTAGATGATTAAATTGATATTAAAATGGCAATATAACTGGTTAAGATAGTTACTTTCGGTACTGCTTACTTTGTTGCATTTTACTACTATACACTGTTGTTTCATGCTTTCACACAGTTGGGAACGGGCCTTTTTTGGGTGCCTACTATGATTTGTTTCTCACACCCTTTTTGGGACATGCTTTTCGGCCCAAATTGATTACGTTTTTGGAGGTGTAGATAAGGGAAAGGGACCTTATCCAGGTACTTGATTACTGCTGGGGTATAAGGGAGCATGGGACTTAGCATTGGCTCGTGATGCTGCGGGTTGTTCTGTTTTTATTTCTATATTTGTATTTCAGTTATACTGTATTGTAATTCTATGTAACATGTTCTGTCTATTTTCATAGAATAGTAAAATGTTGCATCTTCATGTATATATATGTATATATGATTGTTGGTTTCCCTTTTTATCATCAATTGTTCATTCCAGTTGTGTATGGTTTATTTCTTCCACTGTTTTTGTATGTTTATCTTATATTCCGCTGCGCTACACTTTGACAAATGATAGCATAGTTTCCCCACTATCAGACCTGGGCCCTCGCTTCTAGTCGGAAGCCTCTAGCGTTTGGGGGAAATGCGCTTGAGGTCACGTGGTGAACTGGGTTCAGGGCACCCGTTGGGTGGCACCTGAAACCAGGAAAT
Organism: Viscum album; assembly: GCA_963277665.1. Taxonomy (NCBI): domain Eukaryota; kingdom Viridiplantae; phylum Streptophyta; class Magnoliopsida; order Santalales; family Viscaceae; genus Viscum; species Viscum album. The sequence continues at coordinate 71,544,856 of OY728166.1, read as the reverse complement.
TACATCAGATTATATCTAAATGAAATATCAAGATGGAATTTTTTTAATAAATACAAGGAAATTAAATCCTTAAATATTTATAACGACTAATGTATGTTAATTTTAATATTAAATTGTTTTAAATGATCTAGATTTCTTTGTCAAATAATGGTTAGATAATATTTATTTAATATATGATATTTTATTTTTATATTTTCTGATGTTTTAGGTAATCATAATTTGCAAAGATAGGTGTGTATCATTTATAACCTTGTGATATTCCTCTAAATAAAAATATATTATAAAATTGAATTTTTATTGACCAAGATAGTAAGTGGTTATACATATTCAATAGGTTATTTGTTTATTCAATTTTCTTAATTGGTGGAATTTCACTATGTTAGAGTGTGAAATAAATTAAATGATTTTTTTTTTGAATTTTTTAGATGTTTTGAATAAAGAGAAACTCCATCTAACGGTGGGTATGTATAATAGATAGTGAAATTCACTAATTTCAGGTTATAAAGAGCTTACTTTCAATAGAAACATTGGGGATGCAAACTATTTCATTTTGTAATAATCCATGTAATGTTTCCCAGACCACAATCATTGATCTTTTAATACTGAAAATTCTACCCTGATGAATATATTTACATGGAGTATTGATTAATATACATGATAGCCATAAAATAACTTCTTTTTTATGAATTAAAAATAAACACCTAATTATTTTATCACGATGGATTAAATTCAGGTGAAAAGAAAACATGGTAACTGACTGTGGTTTTAAAAGTAGGTCAAATAATTTATTAGTTTTAGTTGTATCTAAATATTATTTCGACAACCATGATGTATATCTATAAATCCCTATCATGGTTATCATAATATATAGATTTAATACTAATGAAATATGTGTAATTTAATAGGTAATCAAATTTTAATTAATTGGTTTTAATATTAAATTCATTTACTAAAAACCACATAATAATAATTTTAGATATATCTTGAATAAAAAAATATCACAACAAATTAAATATACATGAAAACATTAATATAAAAAATTATTTATTTTTATATATAAAAATACTTAGTCAACATGATTATATTTTATGACCAATATATATGACACATGATCCATAACAAGGTATATTTTTTAAAGGAGATATCATAAGGAGATAAAATGTGCATGAAATGATTTTAGGGAGAACTCTGCAGAAGAGAAGAGCTACAATATATTTTAAAAAAAAACTAGGATATAATTAATGGGTTATGAAAATTATTTTTAAATAATATTTAGTTTATTTTAGGATAAGGGAAAATTATATAAGGTCCTATATATTCATAGTGTAATAAATTATTTTAAACCATTCATTATAAAAACTTATGAATTTATTTTCCAATTACATTAGTTTAAAAATGTGAGTAGAATTACAAGAGGAAGAGGTGATCCTTATTATATGAATAGAGTAGATTCGGAAATAGTATTAAATATTTTATGGCCTAATAAATTCATGGTCTATATGTACGTCATTAATTTATGGTCTCTAGAAAAACTCCCATTTAAGATATATTTAATAAAATTAATATTTCTTTTGGATTTACATTAGATAGTTGTTTGATATTTTAATTTATATGTGTATAATATATTGGAAAATTATTTATTAGTATAGATAATGATTCATTATTCAAAAAAACATACTCACACATATTCAAACTATTAATAATGTTTTTCAGTACTTGGTTCATTCAATAGGTGTTATAATATTTAAAAATAAATTATGTAGAAAATTAGTCTCAATACCTTTTTAAAACAGAGATTGTTTTCACATTAAAAATAATTATTTTTTAATTTAATTTAATTTCTTTATAAATATATTCAAATATTTTCTATGATACTTAAGTATTTACATATAGGGGTTGTATTAATGTGAAATGATTCTTTTATATTCACTTAATAAACATCATATTTTATAAATTATGGTGACCATGTTTTATGTTACATTGATAAGCCTATTATATTTATTAGTAAACTTTAACATATTTTATCACCTATTTCATCATATTTAATAAAAATATTATATAATTTTTCTATGTATTAATTAACATGGTTATTAATTTTATAAAATTAGCTACAACCATTAATATATTTAGAAAATTGATGGTAATAACATCAACAAATCATTATGGGTACAAATTATAACACCTCAACCATTAACACATATATGATATAAAGTGTCGTATGTCATTAAGAACACCTCTTAGTGTGGCAGATTTTTCATTCTAGTAATTAGGGCCTAATACAAAAAGCAATAATACAACTCCAAATAATCAAAATCACATGGAAATGAAAACATATAAAAAATTTCAACTACTTATAATTAAATTGCACACTACAAAATTATTGAAATTATGTATATAAATTTAATACATACGTAAAAAACTTATGATAATTCTAATATTTAATACTACTTTATAACACAAAAGATATAAAATATATATATAAAAAAATAGTTCAAGGAGAGCCTTATTACCATCATCGGTCTCATCACACTAATAAATAAAAAATCACTAAGATATTCCATAATAATCCATTAAAGATACAATGCTGAACATGAATGTAAATGTATGTTATATATATAAACTGGGGAGATTATTATTTGTGCGACAAATATTCCATAGTATGGTTCCACCATGTTTCCCTAGAATGAACCATCATTTACATGTATACGTAAGGAAATAAACATGTCCAAATTTGTTTTTGGACATTATATACCAACATGGCCACCATGCATCCCAGTGCACCGATTCATCACATGATAATCATACAACCACAATACCTAGTAAAACCTAAATCAGTTCAATGTATTTGTCCATGATATTACTACATCTAATTCCATTATTCATGATGTCTTACCCATACTAGAAGGCATGGGAAACTATGTCACTAAAAATGTCAACATACTACTCTAATTAATAGGGTGTCGTCATATATCCACAGTCCAACTCAAGGAATAATCACTCCATGTAGAGTCTGATATTTCTATCTCACATCAAATTAAAACCTAATGCCTTATCTTACTTGTATAATACATTCCTACTCAATGAGAGGCTTAACATCTTGTCCCAATACTTTTATGTAAAGGCATAAATGCATGGACATATAATGGGAATTTATTGTATCTAAAATAATTTATTTTATGATGATTTTTATATTCAAAGAAACCCATGTTTGTTTTCTAGTAATGTTATGTTATTTGAGTTTTATAGGAATTTATATTCTATTTCAAATGAATTTAGCATTACGGGAATGATTCTTGAAAAAATGTTTTCATCCCTTCATTATGTATAAAAATAATGTTGGCATATAGTATCAACCCTTGGATAAGATAATTATTTTGTTTTTGTATCATCATCATTACGTTTAAAAAATTGAAATGCATATTGATCAGAAACCCTACGTTGGGGTCTTGATTTATTTTTTGCAACCAAACATTCGGAAAAGATGTACGTATGGTTAATAAATTCTACGTTCGGGATGTCATTCAGTCCATGATAAACATATGGATCATTATAACAACATTAAATTGTTCCCTACGCAATAAAATGGGACGCTACAGTTTGTTATGGAACCCGACATTATGCATCTAAACCCTACATTGAGTTCTGAATGGATATGTTCTTCAAGCTACGTTTTCAATCTGAGATTACAGAAACCATCAAGTTAGATATGAAAATAAATTAAATGGTCATTTTGATTACTTCATTGAACCATGTTTATCATAGTAAATCTCTCCTATTTCTAAAGGAATATAAGACACTTTTAGTTACTTGATATTTTAATTTCAACAAAAAATTATGGAATTCTTTTGGATCTAGAATAACAAAAAAAAAATCTTTAGGTATGATATATTCCTTTATCATGTCTATTAATGTAATTATGTGGTAAGATAATCACATAAAATACTTATTTATTTATATTTTTTTACATTGGTACGACAAAAGAAAAACTCATTTAACGAACTACATTTTGGAGATTTACATGTTCGATCTTGTTCTACTGTAATTTTTCTACTGGTCGATTTTATTATTGATTTTAAATTGAAGATCTAAATGAAACCGAGAATACATCAAAGTAGTTCTCTATTGAAGACTAATATTTATATATAATATTATCCATATACTATCAACTTCATTATATTTCAATTATGAATTTTACCAGGTTTCAACAAATCAATCTCTTTTGACTTATTTGAGTTTCAAATGATCGTACAAAGTTGTGGTGGATTATCATCTTCTTGATCTAAGCTATGTATAATCAGTTCTAGGTTATAGAACTAGAATGAATTGTAATTAGTCTTGTAAATGTGTCAACTACCAACAGAAAATTTTGAATTCTTGGTCTTTTGATAATATGTCCATTCTATTAAAATTTAATAATCTCACTGAGATAGAGATTTATAGAGTGAACTACATGTTTTATTTGTTCCAAAACACTATTAAATGATGTGTTCATTATTTATGATTATCCACTACATATTATCCAATATAATAATAAAACTATATATTCACATAATTTATAGTGGGTGTTAAAACACTGAATTTTGTATGATTTTGAATAGACACAATTCACCCACTCTTGTGTATTACATTTAATATTTTGATGTAACAATTGGTGTCAGAGGAGTTCTTGGGGATAATGAAATAGAAATATAAAATGCATAAAGTCTATAACAAGATGGAAATGGATGATCCTTGACAATGCATGTCAATGGTTTGAGATCCATACAACAATAGTGAATATTATGGGTGTTCAAAATCAAGGATCATTATCTTACAAAAAAATCTTGGATTTAGAGTTACTCAAATATTAGTACCCCATATAAGATATCTCTGAAACATGAAACATTATATGTTGTAATAGATGAAAAATATGACATTCAAAAGGTATGACTGCTATTATTTATATTCTTATACCAGATGAGTTCAATGGTGTTTCACAATGTCCTACTACATATAAATGTGGAAAACTATTAAAATTTCCAATAATGGAATAGAAAATTTATAAAATATGAGGTATGCAACATAAAATCATATTCTTGACACATTTAGAATGTTCTATGGATAATTAATCACACATATGAATGGAAATGATATAGATATTATGAACACTATTTCATCCTTAGGTGAACCAATCAAAAATAACATCAGTCATAAATTTATTGAGAGTAATACTTTTATATGGAATGGAAGATTTGTTACTATTCGACAATCATCACCCATCGAAGATCTGATAGTGAATGAACTAATTGGAAAATTTATTATTTATGAAGTAGAAATTCTTGTTGAATATAAATATTATAATATTATATAAATGAATAAAAGTGTTTCATATAAATCTAAAAACTCAAAAACATAAAAGAATATAAAATAAAGAAGTCAAAGAATAGAAGAATTAAGATTCATCTAATTCTAAATTGGAAATTAGTTAGCTATTCTGGATGCTCAGAATGTTATACAGGAATAAAATAGGTTTTAAAAAAATCTTCAAGAATAATTATATATAACTTAGAGAAGTTATATTGTTTGAATGTGTGAAATGGGTCATATCAGAACTAATTTTACTCCCCTAAAATATGAAAGAAAAATTTATGAAATGATATATCATAAATATGATGATTGTGAGAATAAAGGAAAATGATCAATGAAACCTATATTGAGTGTGTATGAATACCCAAATAGTTATTCAATGTTAGATATCATGAACGAAAATTCAAATCGAAAGGACAACATGATCTTTTCTACAATGAAGTAGAATACAAGGTAAAAACTTATTATGATTATTATTCTAATACTAGTAGTTTCTCAAATGCTAAACTATTTTCATACTATTCTATGTTATATTTACAATATAATTCCTTGATAAAGAAGAATAATGATTTAAAATATCTTAATAATATTGCATTAGGTGAAAGAGATACCTTTCTTAAAAAACATTATGAGTTGTTTGAAATTTTTAATTCATGCAGATACAACTATATTGATCATCAAAAAAGGATCAAAGACTTACATGATAATTTAGAAACATATAAGAGTGTTGTTATTTTTTAGTAATGTAGAATATATCTTACATGAAATTTTGGGAAATAATTTTATTAAAGGAGAATGATATGGAATAGAAGAAAAGGTGAGAAATAAAAATTGGATAAAAACTATTTTTGTGCTATTAAGAAAATACTACTTTTTATTTTTGTGGAAGAAATTTCCATGTCCTTCATATTAGTTATATGAAAATTCCACAAATAAACGTCATATAATGTTCTGTTATTTAAAAGAGTCTATTTGAAGAAATTAATATAAAAACAATTTAGACCTGTATTCCTAGATCATTGCTAGAGAACATTTTTGGACCAATGAAAATAGGGGTACCAAACTAAAAAATTGATTAAATTCTTATATAAGTAACATGACATAGAAAAAAAATTATATGGTCTATAAAAATTGGATTTTTGAAGCATATTAATATATATCTATCAATATTTTATAACCTAAAACAAAATTTTGGAGGTCTTATCACCTCTGGTGGTAATGCCATAGGAATAATAATTTGAGTTGGAATGGTTATAGATCTATTTACTATATCAATACACAATGTAAAGTATGTACAAGTGTTAAATAAAATTATGATAAGTATTTCTCAACTTTGTGATGATGGATTTTATGTTGACTTGTATAAAAATTGTAGTTATGTTTTTAATGATATGTTACTTAAATTTAGATAACCATGAACTAATAATTTTTATACATTGGATTTAAATTTCTTACATAAACAAAATGTTAATTAAATAGTTTCTTGGAATAATGAATCATGGATTTTTCTTAGAATACATAGACACTGTAATATTTATTATTTGAATAAATAATATAAGAAATAGTTAGATTTTTATTTTCCCATTCTTATGTTTGAAAATGATATATTATATGATTGATGCCAAATTGGCATATAGTTTAAATAATCTTCCATTTATTTTACCGAAAATTATACATCTCAACCTTTATCACATATCTATATGTATTTTTTTGGACAATCATGGATAACATGTTTGGCTAATAAATTATTTATTTATGTTTTAGTAGGTTATTATACTAGATTTACTAAGGATTATAGTCTAAAAATAAAAAATTATGTTTTCACAGTTTTTGAATTTTTTTGTAAAATTGCTCAAATTAAAAAATGTTTTTAAATAATTTCATTAAGAATTGACCAGGGTTACAAATATGATAATCAAGAATTTTATTCTTTTATATAAAATATTGGTATAAAATACACATTCTCTACACCATGAACACCTCAAAAAATGTAATTGTTGAAAGGAGAAATCAAACTATTCAAAAATGGAAAGGATTATGCATATTGAATATTGTATTCCTACCTATTTTAGGGTAGAATCTTTAATCACATCCCGATATCGTAAAATCCTAGGTATATAAAGAATACGATATATTTCATATTTATTAATATTTGCGAATAAAATATTAATTTTACATTAAAGGGGATGTAATGTTCGATAGCGTATCTGATACACAACAACGAGTTTCTTTGAAATCATACATTGCACACTAATAATATATTATTATTATTTATCTCCTAGATATTGTGTTGGAAGGAATGAACATAAAAAACTAAAATATGATTAAAAAATATTTTTACGTGTATTTAAATTTATCCACTAAAAATTTGGAGGCTTAAAATGTGAATAAATCTGATTTTAAGCTTAATTTTCATTAAAAGGTCGATTTACCTCCTTTTAATTGTGAACCCTCTTTAAATATAGTTTTGGTAATTTTTATATATTCTATTTGACCAAATAAAATTCTTATTTAGATTTGGGACATTAAAATTTACATTGGGTAATTTTTTGGTATTTTTCGGTTGGATCATTTTTTAATGAATTGTGAAAAATACTGTATTTTAATTCAAAATTGCCTTTTAATATAATTTTTTTATATTGTTATATTATATAATTAATTGGTTGTAATGTTTAATTAGAATATATTTTTACCATTTAAATCAATGATGGTCATTGGAATTTATTTAAATTTGAAATTGGACATTAACAAGTAACAATCTTTTGATAGTTATTGTTTCATAAGACAAGCTATTTGTTTTGATTATGGGAATTAATTTTAAATAAATTCATGAAAATTCTATGATTATAATTTGTTAAAATAGAAATCATTTTTTGAATTTGGAATATCAAATATATCTTAGGATAAATATTTGGTATTTTTCTTAAAAACTTCATTTTTTGATAAATTGTGAAACCACTTAGTAGTAGTTAAAAAAACTGAGTTTTTCATTTAAAGGAAATTGTACTGCTCCTGTAAGTTGAATTTTAAAAATTTGAGAAACATGTTTAATATAAAAATTTAAAATGTGGTTCAATAAGATGGAAATAATTATTGGTGAATAGTTACTTTTGACTTTTATTTACTGCAGTTAAAGGTAAATACTGTAATTCAAGGTAAAATGAATATTTTAATAATTAAAAATTACATTAACACATTCCCTAACCTTATTGGAAGAGTAATGGCCGACCATGGGAATCTTTGGGTCTACTTTTTGACCCCTTGTAGCCACTTTTGAAAGATAATGACACTTTAGATTACTTAATTTAATGTAAAGGCAAAAATGATATAATCAAAAATCTTTTATTAAATTAACATTCATATGGTGTTACATAGGTTATATTTCTGACTAAAAATATTCATTAAAAAGATAAAAAAAATTCCTACATAATGGTAGAATTTTTATTATTTTTAGACATCACATAAATTAATTTAATTATGACACAATAATGATGCATTATTTATCTCATTAATAAATGATTTAAATAAATAAGATTATAATGATCAAAACATTATCGAAAACATGTCCAATTATGATTGGATGATTTTATTTCATCTATGAGTCATTGTATCTTATACTTTAATTATTTTTTGAAATTTATACACCGAATATCATTATATAATAAAATAATATTTTCACACTTTCGTAAAAATCCCTCCCCCCTTAGAAAAGGATACCACTTCTAACCAATTCCTCAAACCTCTCAAGCCTATTGGTTCGTCCAAACTCTACCAAATTAATCTCCTTACGGCCCTCACCTCCTTATAGAAGCCTTACCTTTGGAGGAAGAAACTTTAAGAAGTCGTTTTGGTTCAAGTCAAAGAAAGTTACCCAAATTAAAGGTAACAGTTTCTCTTAACATCTTTTCGTTTATTTTACATATCCAACCCCTATACTTTTTTTATTACTTTATTTTATAACAAAACAAGTATACTCAATATACTAGGATGTTTTTATTATATGTTTTCTAACTACACTTACACACACCTCCATCTAATGGGTGAATAACATAATGTTTCTGTGGATGGTAAACTAACGCCTCACGAAAAGATGATTGTTCAATTATCTCCATCCTCCTCTCATGGTGGCCATTATGATGGAAATATATTTATATACTATATATATTATGTTTATGTTTTCTTTATGCTTCTTATATTTTTTATATATCATACCATTATGGTTTCCAATATGTGTAAACACGATAATTTAATTTGAGAAAGTGCGGACTACAATCCCCTCAAAGTGATATGACTCGTTAATGCCATATGTGGAACGTAAAAAGTATGGAGTTAATGATTGTATATATGATATTATATAATAAATCATACCGGAATTATTATATAACTATGTATCATTATTTTTTAATTCCATAAAAATAAGAAATATAAATGAAAGTAGCGTTCATGCGTACGTACAGCTTACCGTCTCCATGAACAGTGCATTTATTTTCTTACCCCCAAATGACATGTACTATTATAAATATATGTATATACTACATATATATGATATATATTATATCTAAATAATGAATTTAATTTTTCATATAATGTACTATTGACCACGTTGACAACTTGTAAATATAAGGTGTTCATTTTTTACTCAAGTACCAAATATCAAAAAAATGAATGTTATTAACTTAAAAGATTACATAATGTTTATATCATGGTAATAATTGATATAAAAGGAATTATAAACATGAAAAATATTCTTAGTCAAGTATAAATTATATTTAGTTTGTTATTCATGAGATTAAAGAACGATCAAGTCAAGTTGGACACGAGGTAAGGGACATTATCTCAATCTTCTTTCATTAAGGCATACTTTGTTTTAATAGACGACCTTTTTTATATGGTATATAACCCCATTTTACATTTCATTAAATTAAAAGGGAATCTTTTTATACAAATCATTTAACTAAACAAAAAAAGGAATGTTTTTTAACGTAAGCGGTGACAATGACCTTTCTGCAGCCACGAGTATTATTTGATCTTTGGCTTCCTTAATAAGACATAATGTATTTTAAAAGAAAAAATAAATACCATATAATATTTTTACGTATTTTGGTATTGAAAATGATTTTGAGAATTGGTTTATTATTTCAATATCTTGAAATGATATTTTTTTATTGCAATGTGGATGTTTTATCTTTATTTTATGCTTATGTTATGTGTTATGATCATGTTATGGTTCTTGGGAATTATTTATGTATACAGGTGGTTCCTTGATAAACCTAGGCCAGTGAGCCCGAGATAGATCTCCAATGCATTGGGTAATGTAACTGAGGTAAACGTGAATGTTTCTCCAAAGATATTTTGGGAATATACTGTGATGTGTATTCCAATGTAACTCCCTATGTAGCTTGTAAAGACCCAGAAATTTCAAGGAAAAGTTTTCTTAATTTTCTTTGGAATTTTACAAGAACGCAGTTTCTGACGGCGCCTGATTCCGAGGCCCGGTGTTCCTGGAATTAATTTCCAATGTTTGGCCCGGGTACGTTCAGTGAACGAGTGAGCGGGAATTTCTATCTTTTGAACCGGTGCTCGGAATTGAAATCTGATTACACCGATGAACTCGCAACGCCGGTAATCGCTTAAGGGAACCATTACCGTAGTTGCGTCTGTGCGAGAGAAGAAGTTAATTTTTGGGGTTTAATTAAAAAAGTGAATAAAATTATTAAATCAATTTTATTTCATGTTAAGTGGTTAACTTCTCCCATGGGAAGTTGGTGGTGGGCCCACATCCATCCAACTTCCCATGTGTGGATATTTGAAAGGGTGGGGCCCACAAGAAACCCTCCCCCCCTCTTCAAATTCCTTAACTTTCCTAACCCCTCTAAACCCCCCATTTATGTTTTGATAACTTATCACCTCCTTAATTTTATAACATCTTATTTTAATAACTTATGTGAGTTAAATGTGGGTTTTGAATTTTCAAACTCTTGAAATTCAAAACCTATATTGGGTTAATAAAATAAGTGGGAGGATTATTTTATTTTGGGGTTAGTTGTTCTTGTGGTGGAGACTTGGGAGAGAAAAGGCTAAGTCTTCTTCTTCTTCAACATTGACGAAGAACGCGAAGAACACCTTCGACGAAGAACGCGAAGAACGCCTCCAACGAAGATCATCTCCTCCGAAGAACGCGACGTCTTCTTCCAACGATGTTTCCCCTTCGAACGCACCTCGACGACAATGGAGTCGACGTTCTTAACCGCGACGCCCGACCTCCACGACGCTTCTATTCCGCGGCTTGTTGGTGTGCTCCGCTCTTGAAACCGAGGTAGGGGTTTGTTTTCATTTATTTGTATTTGTTCGTGAATTTTTGACTTAATGATCTTCATGGTTAAAAACCATTTGATATCGAATTTGATCTTCGTGGTTTAAAACAAAATGTTATTGAATAACATGAGGGGGCCGGACCGCACGAACCCGGCCGACCCTCCTCCTTATTTTTTTGTTTTGGTTTCTTTGTGGATGGTATGAGAAAGCGTTGTGCCGTCGCACCATGCGGTTCATGCGGAAGGATACGCGTGGCGCCGTCACGCCGCACCATGGAAGGAAGTTTAAGAACGCGACGTCGTCGCGCCGCGTCGAAGAAAACCAAAGAACCGCGGTCGGAGTCGGACCGCGGCGAAGGGGTTCGGCGTCATCGGGTCGCGCTGGAAAACTACAAGACAACGCTAATCGTTTTGACATGTGGATTGACGGGCGATGACGAAGCAGGCCGTTTGGGCGTTTGAATCCCTTCGCAGTGAAGGTGGGTTCCTTGGGGGACCATAAGCGAAGAAGGCAGAAGTAATGGACCACCGGAGCGCGTCCGGTGGTCCGCGGAAGGCGGCGGCGCGCCGCCGGAAGAGGGGCAGCCGGCGAAACGCCGGCCTCAATTAACGGCGAAGGGTGGCGGCCGCGCGCACCCCCGCCGCTCTGCGGCGACCACCTGGCCGCGGCCGGCCGGCCGGTCGGGCCGGGCCGGGCCCAGCCAGGTCGGACCCCGGGTCGGGTCGACCCGGTTCGGCCGACCCGGGGGGGGGGGGGTCGGGCCGGGTCGCCCTAGGCCCAAACCCCCGTTTTCGGACCACTTTCAGCCAAATGCCTGTAACGTGAGCTACGGGCCTCCAAACGGCTCACCATCAGTGGAAACGTGATCCTTGGATCGAGACGGTCGTTTCGATATATCGCACATAAGGTTTCGGATTACTTTGGGTTCGCCCGAGTTGGTTCGGATACGAAACCAACCGGGCCCTCGGAGCAGAAACACTTATATCATGAGCTCCGGACGTCCGATTGGCGTGCCGTCGACTTTGATGGATTCCTCTAAGTTAGACGGATCTCTTGGCTTACTCCGTATGTGGTTTGGATACCGTCGGAGTGTGGTCGGGTTGCTTCGCTCACAAAACCAACTGGGCCCCCGGAACGAGAAAGCCAATAACTTCCAGACCGGGCGTCCGATTGACGCGCCATCTGTTGCGTTGCATTCCTGTTGACGATACAGAACTTTTGGCATCCTTTTCCCGGGATTTGGATACAGTTGGATAGTGGCCGAGTTGGATTGCACCCGAAATCCAACCGGACCCCTGGAACGGAAAAGCTGATATCATTCTGACCAGACGTCCGTTTGACGAACCGTCAGCGGCGTTGTTGATCACGATGTGAAACGGTCCTTATGAGTATTCCATATGAGAGTTCGAGGTACAGTTGAGATACGGCTGGGTTGGTTCACTCACAAAACCAACCGGGCCCCTAAGAAGAAAGGGCTAGTAACTCACAGACCGGGCGTCCGATTCACGCGTCGTTTGTTGCGTTGAGATCCTTATGATGAGGCAGTCCTTTGAGATACTTCTTCGTGGGACTTTGAGATACTTGGAGTATCGACCTGTAGCTCGTGGAGCGGACCCTCCCAGTGACGAGTGTGTGGAGTACGGAGACCGTGTAGCTGGCTGAGACCTGACGATTACTTGACCGACTCGACTTGGAGTGAGTCGACTAGCCCAGTGGACGGAGCATGACTTTCTGAGGTGCTGACCCATGGCGGACGGAGCACTACCTGTGTGACAGTGCAGACCTGCGGTACTCATCCGGAGAGTACCTCAGCAGGCTACTAGGGGGTGTGCACTACTATGTTTGGGTGACATACCTGGACGGGAAGCACTACTGTGTCTGGATGGATGACCCGCGGTACTCGACAGGAGGAGTACTTCAGCAGTCTTTGGTTAGTGAGCAGTACCTTGGAGTCGTGACAGGACCACTGTACACTCTAGAGATGGAGCTCTTCAGTAGTTACGGTTTTGATAATGAAATCCTGGTTTGAGCTGAGAGTTTTGACCTTGTGTTTACCTCATGATTGAGATGGGTCACTTTCTAACTTAGGTATATGTATGGGCGTATACCTGGATAGTGGTTATCCGTTGATTTCACAATCCTTGTGTTTCCTCATGATTGAGATGGGTTACTTGATAACTTAGGTATATGTATGGGCATATACCTAAGTAGAGGTTATTTGTTGAGATCTTCTTTGTGGATATCCTTGTTGGTTTAGTGAGACCATAAGGGTCTCGGGGTCCCTACTGAGTATCGTTATACTCACCCCTGCACGGTCTATGCCCACAACTCGTTGTGTTGGTTGCAGACGACGGGCAGTGCTGACGGAGGCCGAGTGTTCGAGGACTGGATGGTACCCGGAGGTGGACTACACGACGTGACGACTCACAGAGGAGGTTGACGGATGAGAGCATGGAGGAGGCCATCTGTACCTACCCTTAATGTAGGATCCGAGGAGGAGGACCCAGGAGCTGCTTCCTACTTCCAGCTGTTTGTCTTTTTGCTGTTGTACCTTGTTCATTTGTAGTCGTACTTTCTTTTGGGTTTGTATTCTGGCCCATTTACTTTCCAGAATTTCTTTTGTACTTAGTGTTTTGCTTTCGTTTTTACTCTATGGTGCTTTTTTTATAAAGGCAATTCCTTCCCACTAATCGGGATTTTACGCCCTTGGTGCTAGTCGCCAGCCCCTGGCCTATGGAAGGCGGGCTTGGGGTAGTCACGGCACGGGCCCCGAGGACGGGTCGTGACAAATTGGTATCAAAGGAGTCGGTTCTACCGCAGAATTTATTACACTGATATTTTCTTTTTGTGAAGCAATAGTGTTAAGAGTATCGAGTGTGGCTTTCAGTTCATGGAGTCCAGTGTTGGTGCGGGCGGCCGACGTATCCATACACCAGGACCCTGACAACTGATTTCCGACTTTGTGCATGAAAACACTGATTGCGTGTGTGTTTTCAATGATTTCCCCTTAAAACAGCACAAACCAGGTCATCTCACTAGGTATAATCGTTTGATCGTGTTAAGTTTTTTCTTTCATGATGCCTTTTCTCGGACGACCAGCTAGAGCCCAGAGGGATGTGCGTGCTGAAAACCTGTCGAGCAATGAGGCATCAGTACAGGGCCCTCTTGCAGTTGTGGCACCAGCGGAGGCACCAGTGGTACTACTACCCATTGGGCCACCAATGTCACCAGCCCCAGTAGTAGGCGATGCACGACGCTTGAGCGCGCTGCACGAGTTCCAGCTCCAGAGGCCACCCAGGTTCCGGGGAGAGACAGACCCGCAGGCGGCTGAGGTTTGGCTGGAGGCTGTGGTGAGAGTCTTCAGGCTAGTGGGGACGCCAGCAGACTTCATGGTGATCTTTGCTACCAGCCTCCTTCAGGCAGCAGCAGGCAGGTGGTGGAGCCACTAGTTTCAGTTTTGCGACGGGATGACCTTCGCATGTGAAGACTTCGAGACCTTCTTTAGGGTGGAGTTTGTGGCAGTAGCTCTATACCCGAAGCGTGTACAGGATCTTCTGCCTTTGCCGCGTGTTTTTCGATCAGTAGCCGAGTCATCTATGGGCAGTAGACAGATGATGCAGAGGTCCAGGAGGACCAGGCTTGAAGTTGGACGATCTCGGGTTTTAGGACCGGTGGTGCAGGGCACCCGGGATGGAAACAGAGCTAGGCGTGCCAGAAGAAGGTTGTGTTACTCATACGGTGGAAAGGGTCACCTAGCAAGTGACTGTCCAAATCCTCGTACAGTTGATCAGCAGGATTTGGAGGAGCCACAGAGGCAGAAGCAGCGGCGAGTGCTTGAGCAACAGCCGAGTAGTGGACAATGCAGTAGAGCTCCGGGAGCAGGTGGACAGGAGAGGAACTAGTGTATACGTCCCTTGTACTTCTAGTTCCATTTTGCTGTTGTATTCGTGTATTGAACTACGAGCTGCAATAATAAAAAGACACTTATCTTTGAGATGTTTTCTTTCCTCTCCTTTTTTTTGGTTGATACTGAGTGGTCCTGGTTAAGACTATTGAGTTGACCCTCAACATCGAGATTTATACTGGTGGAGACCCAGTGACCTCACACTGATGCCGACAGTGTGACTCGACCCTTGGAGGCGAGAGTGACAGTTGGACCTCTTAGTAGTTATGTCGAGGCCTTACGACATCATCAATGGCATGAATGCATCATTCATGTCAGGATTGACTGTATTAGGCAAAAAATGTGGTTCATCCAGGGGATGTGACCTGATTTCTTTTATTGGCAAAGAAGAAATCATAGCAGCTCTTGTGAGACTAGAGAAGGTGCAGATCATCCAGGAGCGGACGAAGACTGCACAATGCAGTAAGAAACAGGAAACCAGTGCCAGTCTTAGAGACTCGGGCATGTTAAATGTTAATGAAGAGGAATCTTAAAGGAGATATGAGTCTACGAAGCATTAGACGTGGAGGTAGAGTTAGGAGAGAAGCATGAGGTGGTGTACATCCTAACATTGTACAACCACCCGCCTTAGTTATTCCTGCCAGGCTTAGGGAGCTAGAGGGCAGAGGAAGAGTGTGGCTGCATGCGGTCAAGGAGTGTGACCCAATGGCTCTAGAAATGATTCAAGGGATAGTCTGTGTCCACTACTAGCTTCTATAGTAACGGATGTCGATGTGAATCATTCCTTGCTTTCACAAATCTTGTTCCAGACCTTGAGTTTCCGGTATTCCGTGGACTTGACCCTCACATTTGGAGATACCTTGGGAGGAGACTCGATAATCACACTTACACCGGTGGTGTGGTCAGACCCTCGAGGTGAGAGTTCCGGTTGAAATCTCTTGGTGACATCATCGAGGCCTTACAACGTTAGTTTGAGTATGGAATGGGCAGTAACTGTTCATACAAAAATTGACGGTTTTAGGCAAACGTCGCGATGAGTTTTCCTTGGTCGGCGAAAAGGAAACCCCAGGCAGCACGGGATAAACTCTTTCAAAGGAGGGTGCGAACGACCACTCTTGAGTCAGTCAACCATACCCTCGTGGTAGAAGCCTTTCGAGTTCCAGTTCTAACAGAAAATGGAGACCTCTGGAGTTCGAGGATGACGATCATGTCCTTATACGGGTCTCACCTCGACGAGGCATACAGAGAAGTGGCGAAGGCGTAAAGTTATCTCCGAGGTTCGGCGGACCTTCTTAGGTCCTCAGCTGGGTAGGCGGGGTGGTTTACCGCTTGACCCATTCACCACAGTTGCACCAGGTGCACGATGACTTCCACGTATCTCAACTGAGGAGATACGTGCTCGACCCATCGCATATCATCGACCATGAGAAGTTGGATGATGGCGATGGGGTGTCTTTCACAGAGGTTCCAGTGGGGATCGAGGATCGACAGGAGAATATCCTATGAGGGCGATCGATTCCTCGGGTGCACTTTCTTTGGCAGTACAGAACCTCCAGGTAAGCACATCAGAGCGGAAGGCTCAGATGCGTGATCTGTACCGCTTTTGTGACCCTAGTTTGTGTTGAAGCTTTACGGGGACGTAAAGCCCTGAGGTGGGAGTAATGTAAAGATCCAGAAATTTCAAGGAAAATTTTTATTAATTTTCTTTGTAATTTTACAAGAATGCAGTTTCTGACAGCGCCTGATTCTGAGGCCCGGTGTGCCCGGAATTAATTTCCGAAGTTTGGCTCGGGTACGTTCAGTGAACGAGCGAGTGGGAATTTCTATCTTTTGAACCGTTGCTCGGAATTGAAATCCGACTGTACCGATGAACTCGCAACGCCGGTAATCACTTAAAGGAACCTTTACCGTAGTTGCGTTTGTGCGGGAGAAGAAGTTAATTTTCGGGGTTTAATTAAAAAAGTGAATAAAATTGTTAAATCAATTTTATTTCATGTTAAGTGGTTAACTTCTCCCATGGGAAGTTGGTGGTGGGCCCACATCCATCCAACTTCCCATGTGTGGATATTTGAAAGGGTGGGGCCCACATGAACCCCTCCCCACCTCATTAAATTCCTTAACATTCCTAACCCCCCTAAACCCCCCATTTAAGTTTTGATAACTTATCATCTCCTTAATTTTATAACATCTTATGTTAATAACTTAAGTGAGTTAAATGTGGGTTTTGATTTTTCAAACTCTTGAAATTCAAAACCTATATTGGGTTAATAAAATAAGTGGGAGGATTATTTTATTTTGGGGTTAGTTTTCCTTGTGGTGGAGACTTGGGAGAGAAAAGGCTAAGTCTTCTTCTTCTTCAACATTGACGAAGAACGCGAAGAACACCTTCGACGAAGAACGCGAAGAACACCTTCAACGAAGAACACGAAGAACACCTCCAACGAAGAACATCTCCGCCAATGATCGTGACGTCTTCTTCCAACGATGTTTCCCTTTCGAACACACCTCGACGACAACGGAGTCGACGTTCTTTACCGCGACGCCCGACCTCCGCGACGCTTGTCTTTCGCGGCTTGTTGGCGTGTTCCGCTCTTGAAACCGAGGTAGGGGTTTGTTTTCATTTATTTATATTTGTTCGTGAATTTCCGACTTGATGATATTCGTGGTTTAAAACCATTTGATATCGAATTTGATCTTCGTGGTTTAAAACCAAACGATATCGAATAACGTGAGGGGGTCGGACCGCACGAACACGGCCGACCCTCCACCTTATTTTTTTTGTTTTGGTTTCGTTGTGGTTGGTACGAGAAAGCGTCGTGCCATCGCACCATGCGGTTCATGCGGAAGGATACGCGCGGCGCCGTCGCGCCGTGCCGTAGAAGGAAGTTTAAGAACATGACGCCGTCGCGCCGCGTCGAAGAAAACCAAAGAACCGCGGTCGGAGTCGGACCGCGGCGAAGGGGTGTAGCATCATCGGGTCACGCTGGAAAACTACAAGTGAACGCTAATCGTTTTGATGTGTGGATTGAAGGGCGATGACGAAGCAGGCCATTTGGGCGTTTGAATCCCTTCGCAGTGAAGGTGGGGTGCCGGGGGGGGACCATAGGTGAAGACGGCAGAAGGAACGGACCACCGGAGCGCGTCCGGTGGTCCGCGGAAGGTGGCGGCGGCGCGCCGCCGGAAGAGGGGCGGTCGGCGAAACGCTGGCCTCAATTAATGGCGAAGGCTGGCGGCCGCGCGCACCCCCGCCACTCCGCGGCGACCGCCCGGCCGCGACCGGCCGGCCGGTCGGGCCGGGTCGCCCCGGTCCTAGACCCCCGTTTTCAGACCACTTTCAGTCAAAAATCCTGTAACATGAGCTATGGGCCTCCATACGACTCACCGTCAGCGGAAACACGATCCTTGGATCGAGACGGTCGTTTCGGTATATCGCACTCAAGTTTTCGGATTACTTTAGGTTCGGCCGGGTTGGTTCGGATACGAAACCAACTGGGCCCTCGGAGAGGAAACACTTATATCTTGAGCTCAGGACGTCTGATTGACATGCCGTCGACTTTGATGGATTTCTATAAATGAGACAAATCCTTTGGTTTACTCCGCATGAGGTTTGGATACAGTCGGAGTGTGGTCGGGTTGGTTCGCTCACGAAACCAACTGGGCCCCTGGAACGAGAAAGCCAATAACTTCCAGACCGGGTGTCCGATTGACGCGCCGTCTGTTGCGTTGCGTTCCTGTTGACGATACGGAACTTTTGGCATCCTTTTCCCGATATTTGGATGCAGTTGGATAGTGGCTGAGTGGGATTGCACCCGAAATCCAACCGGGCCCCTGGAACAGAAAAGCTGATATCTTTCTGACCGGACGTCCGTTTGACGAACCGTCAGCAGACTTGTTGATCACGATGAGAAATGGTCCCTATGAGTATACCCTTTGAGAGTTCGGGGTACAATTTAGATACAGCCGGATTGGTTCTCTCACGAAACCAACCGGGCCCCTAAGACGAAAGGGTTAGTAACTCACAAACCGAGCATCCGATTGACGCGCTGTCTGTTGCGTTGAGACCCCTATGATGAGGCGGTCCTTTGAGATACTTCTTTGTGGGACTTTGAGATACTTGGAGTATAGACCTGTAGCTCGTGGAGCGGACACTCCCAATGACGAGCGTGCGGAGTACAGAGACCGTGTAGCTGGCTGAGACCTGACGACTGCTTGACAGACTCGACTTGGAGTGAGTCGACTAGCCCAATGGACGGAGCACTATTTTCTGAGGTGCAAACCCATGGCGGACGGAGCACTACCTGTGTGACAGTGCAGACCCGCGGTACTCATCCGGAGAGTACCTCAGCAGGCTACTAGGTGTGTGCACTACTGTGTTTGGGTGACATACCTCGATGGGAAGCACTACTATGTCTGGGTGGCTGACCCGCGATACTCGATAGGAGAGTATTTCAGCAGTCTTAGGATAGTGAGCAGTACCTCAGAGTCATGACAGGACCACTGTACACTCTAGAGATGGAGCTCTTCAGCAGTTACGGTTTCGATAATGAAATCCTGGTTTGAGCTGAGACTTTTGACCTTGTGTTTACCTCATGATTGAGATGGGTCACATCTTAACTTAGGTATATGTTTGGGCATATACCTAGATAGTGGTTATCCGTTGACTTCACAATCCTTGTGTTTCCTCATGATTGAGATGGGATACTTGATAACTTAGGTATATGTATGGGCATATACCTAAGTAGAGGTTATCTGTTGAGATCTTCTTTGTGGTTATCCTTGTTGGTTTAGTGAGACCTTAAGGTTCTCAGGGTCCCTACTGAGTATCGTTATACTCACCCCTGCATGGGATATGCCCGCACTTCGTTGTGTTGGTTGCAGATGACGGGCAGTGCTGACAGAGGCCAAGTGTTCGAGGACTGGACGGTACCCGGAGGTGGACTACAGGACGAGTCAGTACCCGGAGGTGGACTACACGACGAGTCAGTACCCGGAGGTGGACTACACGACGTGACGACTCACAGAGGAGGTTGACGGGTGAGAGCGAGGAGGAGGCCATCTGTACCTACCCTTCAGGTAGGATCCGAGGAGGACGACCAAGGAGCTTCATCCTACTTCCAGCTGTTTGTCTTTTTGCTGTTGTACCTTCTTCAGTTATAGTCGTACTTTCTTTTGGGTTTGTATTCTGGCCCATTTACTTTTCTGCATTTCTTTTGTACTTAGTGTTTTGCTTCCATTTGTACTCTGTGGTGCTTGTTTTCTTTTATAAAGGCAATGCCTTCCCAGTTATCAGGATTTTACGGCTTTGGTGCTAGTCGCCAGCCCCTAGCCTATGGAAGGCGGGCTTGGGGTAGTAACAGCACGGGCCCCGAGGATGGGTCGTTACATAGCTGTGATAGCTACAATGTAAGTATGATATAGATGACACAAGTTTCCTTTATGATTTATGATTTCTATGTGTTATTCATAAATCTTATATTTTCACGAGGTATGTAAAAGAGATTGTGTATTGTATGTATTAATGAAAAAATGTTTTCTTTCATTGTTTTATAACACTTACGGAGCGTTTTATGCTCATCCCAAGTTTTGAAATGTTTTCACAGGGAATAAAGATGAATAGGGTCATGGATGGGATCATGGAAAAGTCATGTTGTCTAAACCTAGAACTAGACATGACTCTTTTTTTCAATAGTTTTTATTTTAAGGAAAAAATGTAAACTATATAGAAGTGTCTACTTTGTAATATTTTCAGATGTAATTGTTATGACCTAATTCTCTGAACCTCTATACCTGAATAGATCCTCAATGTGAATTATTCAATTAATTTAATATTATGTAATTTTTTATGGTCGGGTCCTTATAGTTGGTATCAGAGGTCAGTTTAGATAACATTAGGAGTTAGTGTATTGTACAATTAATATCCATAAAATAATTTATGTTAATATTGAAATCATATTGCATTTACAGATTACAATGTTGCTTCACTTAAGATATTTCATTGTTAGGAATAGTTTTTCATAGTGGAAATAGAGAAAATTTTCTGGGATGGCATAAGGAAGTGAATAAACTTCCAATCTGAATCCTAAAATAGTCAGAATCAGAATTGAGCAGTTTATTGTAGTGATGGCTCTATTCAATCAGGTGATAAATGGTGTTTGTGTTAATTAATGATATTTTGGTTTATTCCAAAAGTAAAGAGGAACATGAAATTTATTTAAGGCTTGACTAGAAAACCTTAAAGGGAAAAAAATTGGTAAATTTAGAAAGTGTGAGTTTTGGTTACAAAAAATTTCTTTCCTTTGTCACATTGTTTCCAAAAATGAAATAACTGTTGATCCTGCTAAAACAAATTTTTTTTAAGAATGGCCAAGACCCAAAAATATAACCTAGATTTGTAGTTTTCTTAGTTTGTAAGGTTATTACCATAGGTTTGTTGAAAATATTGCATGGTTATCTAGTCTAATGAATAAGCTTTCTTGAAAATGTGTTAAGTTTATCTGGAAAAAAGAATGTGATGATTGTTTTCGGGAATTGAAAAAGTGATTAGTGGATTATCCAATTTTGGCACTGCCATCCAGAAATGGTGAGTTAGTTATCTACCCCAAGCCCGCCTTTCATAGGCCAGGGGCTGGCGACTAGCACCAAGGCATAAATCCCGTTAAAAAGGGAAGGCATTGCCTTTGTAAAGTAAACCACAAACTCCACAGAGCAAGCAGGCAGAAGTAAACACTAAGTAAAAACTGGTACAACAGTAAGTGCAGAAAAATAAGTGGGCCAGTATACAAACCCAAATTGAGAGTAAAGTACAACTAGAAAGGGAAAACAACAACTGAAAAGTAAAGCCACATCGTCAAGCTGTCCAATGGAAATACAACCTGAAGGGTGGGTACATAAAGCCTCCACTGCTCCTCGGGTCCAGCCAACCGGTCCGAGTACATCCCGCCCAGTGGTCCACCTCCAGGTACCATCATGCTCCGCAAGCCTCCACCACGATCAGCGATGTCCGTCATCTGCAACCAACACAACGTAGTGCGGGCATAGCACGTGCAAGGGTGTGTATAAGCTATTCAGTAGGGACCCCGAGACCCCTGAAAGTCTCCCAGAATCTGAAAAGGATAAACCACAATAGAAAGATTAAATCACAAAGTATCATTCGACACGTCTTAGGTATATGACCATACATATACCTAAGTCATCAATTCTCACTCGGCTCCAACATCCGAGCTCAAGTACAACCCAGTCCACACAGGAAGGCAAAACGTAAATCCACACAGGATAGCACAACACAATCCACAAAGGAAAGTAAATAGGATTCAGCTCACACAGGTATACTTCTTCATATGATGATAAAGATGACCAGATATTGCAACTGTTTCATCTAAGCCGTCAGACCCACAAAGGATCGATAGGTACTGACCCCCGCAATGACCCACAAAGGATCTGACCCACAAATGATCGATAGGTAACTAACCCCCGCAATGACCCACAATGGATCTAACCCACAAAGGATAGATAGGTAACTAACCCCCGCAATGACCCACACAGGATCGGACCCAAACAGGATCTGTAGGCGCTGTCCTACACAGGACCGATGAGCGCTGACCCACACAGGATCGATAGTACTGACCCACAATGTATCACTGAGTGTTGTAGTCGTCGCCGTCGAATCCACTAAGGATCTCTGCACAGTTGTCGCCATCACAGTAGCAGTCATAGCCAGCTCTAGGGTTCCCGCAGACAACAAGATCGTTTGGGAGGGTCCGCTCCACGAGCCGAGAGGCTGATACATCAACTGACACCTACTCCAGAGTTGATGTATCCAAAAGTTCTGTATCGTCAACAGGAACTCAACGTCGTAGACGGCGCGTCAATCGGACGCCCGGTCTGAGAGTTATTGGCATTTTCGTCCTAGGGGCCCGGTTGGGTTTTAAGTCAAAACCAACCCAACCGTACTCCACCTACGTCCAAACCTTGGGCAGAGTAATCCAAAAGATCTGTCTCACTTAGAGTAATTCAACAAAGTCGATGGCACGTCAATCTGATGTCCAAAGCTCAAGATATGAGTGTTTCCGCTCCGAGGGCCCGGTTGGTTTCGTGTACGAACAAACCCGGCCGAACCCAAAGTATTCCAAAACCTTCGATTTAGTATACCTAAACGACCATCTCGATTCAAGGATCATATCGCCACTGACGGCGTGTCGTTCGGAGGCCCTTAGATCATGCTATGAGCAAAAGACCAAAAAGGTCTGAAAACGGGGGGTCCGGGCCCGGACCGACCCGGCCCACCCCCCTGGGTCGGCCCGAACTGGGCCGACCGGACCCGTGTCCGGGTCCAACCCGGTTGGGCGCGACTCGGCCTGGCCCGGCCTGGGCACGACCCGGCTGGCCGGTCTGGCGGCTCGGCGCTGGCTGAGCGGCCGCACCCAAGGGGCCGCGACCCCCCGCGCGGGGGCCGCTCCCTGTCACCGGACGCCGCGCAAGGCCTCGTCCCTTCCCTGCGGTCCCGCGAAGCCGTGGGACCGGCACTCTCCACCGCAGATTCAGCCACGGTGGGTCTTCTTGGAGGCGCGCTGGGCGCCGTCGTGCCGTCGTGGCGCGCCGGCGGGAAATTCTGCGGACCACCGGGCGCGCTCTGGTGGTCCGTTTTGCATGCAGTTTGCGCCTATGGCTCTCCCAGGATCCGAACTCTACTGTGAAGTCCTCCAATCGCCATTCCGATCCCATTTCGTAAATTCCGTTAATCCATGAATTATTGAAAAACTTTGGAGGCTTGTCGGGCCGTGTTTGTTTGGCCCGCACCCTCCGCGTTAGGTGATAACAATTGGGAAAAAATATTCAACACATGAAAAACAAAACAAGGCACAATTTTAATAAATTAAAATTGAACTTTGATCCGGGATCTTTTTTTAGAAGGAACAATCATGGGAATAAAAATTATTCTTAAATAAAACCCCTTCCTCGTAGCTGTCGTCGGACGAGAGTTCTTCGCGGAATTGACCGTCACGGAAGAAGAGGATCGTCGCGTCGCGGAAGGGCGTCGCGTCTTCGGGGAAAGTGCGTCATGTCGACGATCTCCGAGGGTTAAAGAAAACACACGGATTTAATTTCATGAATTAAATCCATGTTACGGTTAAAATACACAAAGGAATGTTTAAAAGATCTGAAATCTCATTCCTCAAGTAGTTGATGATCGGAGATTGTTGTGGGGAAGAACGTCGCGGAAGAAGCGTCGGGGAAGGAGAATCGTCGGCGTCGCAGAACATGGCGTCACGTCATCTATCTCCGAGGGTTTGGCGTTCTTCGCGTTCTTTGCATTCTTCGCGTTCTTCTCATTCTTCGCGGAGTGGAATGAAGTTACAGATTCTCCAAATCCTCTCAACAATCAACCCTTCAACAAATGAAAAGGTGTTCCTCTTATTTTATTATTATGCCAACAGTTTGAAAACATGTTAAGAAACGAACCATTAATTCGGTGAATTAATGGTTACGACTTAACTGTCCATTTAATAGGAGCGTTTAAGAGTTTTAGAAAACGCCCCTGTTGAATTTCATTAATGAGGAGTTTTCGCGGGTGCGTTACTTAGAGGAAAAGAAACTGTGGGGCTCGTGCGGGCCCCACCTCACAAATATCCTACCCAGAGGGTAGGATATTTTGGATTTCACCCTATCCGCTTCAAATTAGCTCAAGTGGATTTAAGTGGCTTTTAAGTGGCTTTAAGTGAAATAAAAATAAATTTGTCGCACCACTTTATTTTATTTCTTAACTTAACCCCAAAAATTTATAAACCACACCCGAGAAAACACAACTCCGGAAGAGGCGTTTCTAAGCGAATACCAGCGCTGCGATTCCATCGGTGCCCTCGGAATTTGATTCCGAGCACCGGTTCAAATGTTAGAAAATACCGCTCGTTCGTTCACTGAACGTACCCGAGCCAAACTTCGGAAAATGATTCCGGGCACACCGGGCCTCGGAATCAGGTTCTGTAAAAATCTGCGTTCTTGTAAAATTCCAAGAAAAATTAAGAAAAAAATTTCCTTGAAATTTACTGGTCTTTACAGGTGGATTATCCAATTTTGGGACTGCCATCCAGAAATGGGGAGTTAGTTATCTACAGTGATGCTTCTTTGAAAGGACATGGTTGTGTCCTAATGAATAATGGTTAGGTAATCGATTATGCTTCACGTCAGTTGAAACAACATGAGTTAAATTAGCCTACACATGATTTGGAATTGGATGCTGTTGTTTTTGCTTTAAAAATTTGAAGACATCATTTTTATTGAGTAAAATTTGAAATACATACTAATCACAAAATTTTAATGTATGTATTCACTCAGAAAGAATTCAATAGGATGGATAGAATTAATAAACTATTATGATTTCAAAATCCATTACCATCAGGGAAAAGAAAATAAAGTGGCTGATACTTTGAGTTGAAAAAGTAATGCTTTATTAACCATGTTACATATGGAACAAGAACCTTTGGTTTTTGATTTGATAAACTTTGGCATAGAATTTTTTGTTGCAGAAAATTATTCTATTTTGTATGAGGTGTTAGTGAGATCATCTCTATCAGACATAATTAAGAAATCCCAAATGGAAGATAGTGAGTTACAGAGAAAGGTAGAGTTGGTTCAGAAGGGTAAGTTACCTGAATTTAACATTGATATTGATTGTGTATTGATATTTGTAAAGAGATTATGTGTGTCTTGTGATTCAAAATTCACGAATGAGTAGTTATGTAAAGCACATAATTCCCATTTTTTAGTTCATCCACGTAGTACTAAGATATACATAGATCATCAGTATTATTACTGGTGGGATGGAATTAATAGAGATATTGATGATTTTACTATGAAGTGTTTGACTTGTCAGTAGGTTAAAGCATAGCGGCAGTTTCTGAAAGTGATGCTTCAGCCTTTACCGGTGCCAGAGTTGAAATGGAAAAATATATCTATGGACTTCTTTGTAGTGTTACCAAAGACACCTCGAGGTAGTAATGCAATCTGGGTTTTTTTAGCAATTGAATAAATCTTCTAATTTCCTTCATATTCAAGATACATTTTATCTAGATGAACTTTCTCGGTTGTATGTTCAACAGATATCCAGGTTTTATGGAGTTCTACTCTCCATTGTATCTGATCATGAACCCAGGTTTACTTCTATCATTTGGAAAGGCCTTCCGAAGTTGTTGGGTATTGAATTAAATTTTAGTATATCTTTTCAACCTCAATCAGATGGGAAATCCAAAAAAACAATTCAGACATTGGAGGATATGTTACATGCTAGTTTGATATATTATCAGGGAAGTTGGGACCAACATATTAATTTTGTTGAATTTTCATATAATAATAGTTTTCATTCTAGCATACTTACGTCTCCATTTGACGAATTATATGTAAAGTGATTTGGAACTACAGCTTTTTGGGATGAAGTAGGTGAAAGATAGCTGATGGGACCAGAATTGGTAGAAGAGATGGAAGAGAACGTTTAGTTGATTCAAAAGAACATGAGAATTGTAACAGCCCGAGATTTTATGAAAAATATTCTTTTTTATTTCACTAATCTCTTGTGTTGTACGCTACACCAAAAGGAGCTTGCACAACACGCATCCTTGACTTGCCTTGCATTACACGCAATCGCAACCTTCCTCGATAGCGTGTGTGGTACGTAATACTGAGTTTCACGAAACAATGATATGCTATTAAAATATTATTAAAACTAGCCGTTATGAATAGTAATAACCACTTTTTAAATTTTATAAATTTTAAAATGGACTTCATTTTTGGATTTGGAGCATCGAATTTAGCCTAAGGTGAAATTTTGGTACTTTTCGGATAACTTTTATTTTATGATGAATAGTGAAAATTACTAAATTATAATTAAAAACTACTTTTTTAATCGAAATAATTAATAGTGATAAATCATTAATTTGAGTGGTTTTAAAGTATATTTAGAATATATTTTTACAATTTAATACAATGTTGGTCATTGGATGTAATTTCACATTTAAACTAGACATAAACAAGTGTCAATCTTTTGATAGATATTGTTTCTTAAAAACACGCTATTTGTTTTAACAGCGGGATTTAATTATAAAATTAATTAATTCAACTTTTATGTAATGAATTTGGTAAAATAGAATTCATTTTTGAATTCGGAATATGAAATATAGCTTGGGATGAAATTTTGGCACTATTCTGAAAAACATCAATTTTTGATGAATAGTGAAACTACTAAGTGGTAGTTAAAAAACTGAATTTTTTATAAAACTTAATTTTACCGCTTCTGTGAATGGAATTTCAAAAATCCGAGAGACACGGTTGATGTCAGTAAGTAAAATGTGGTTCAATGAGATGAAAATAATTTTTGGTGAATAGTAACTTTTTACTTTTTTTTTCCGCAGTTAATAGTAAATAGGGTAATTAAGGGTAAGAATGATATTAATATTACCCTAACTCATGTCCTAATTCTATTGGACAAGTGTATATCGACCAAAAACAACCTTAGGTGTAAAATATTATCATTTAGGCCCACTTGGATTAGATTAGGACATTTATTTTAATTTAATTCAAAGAAGAGTTAAAAGAGTTAAAATCAAAGCTTATTTAAGAAAAGATTTTTAATATAGGGTTATACATAAGATAAATTCGATTGTAAATATTCATTAGAAAGCTAAAAAGATTTCATACATAATGGTATATTATTTGTAATTTTTAGACATTAAATAATTTAATTTATTTATGACACAATGATGATGCAGTAATTATCTTATTAATGAAATATTGACATAATTGATGTTATAAACACAAAAATAAATGTAATTTGATACTTTTTATGAATTCCACTAATTTTATAGGTTACTATGATATATTAGTGTTGATTTAATCAACTTGGTTCTAACATATAATTCTGTTATGACTTTCAAAAAAATCATATATCAAATAGTGTCAAAATTGACACAAAATAGTTTTTAAATCAAATATTATATTATTAATGGTTATTTTATTCCTAAAAATCTATGGTTCGGCAAAATGACTTAGATAAGGATATATATATTAATAATAAACAATTTGTGGTTCGTTTGGCATGTTATAGTAAGTGTATTAACCATATAGTGAAAGAAAACAAAAAAGACACGGTAAAAGTTAAATTCTTTAACTTAGAGTTAAATCTAATTGATAAGGTTAAAATAATACCCTAAACTTGTCTAAATATTATTGGTTGATAGGATTTCGACCCCTCCCCACTTTATCTTTGAAATAAGACCCTTTGGAACCATTATAAACCGATTTTGACTTTAATATAAAATAATATTTTGAGATATTCCTAAGGTGCCCCTCTCCTCCCTTATAAAAGGGCACCTCCTCCCCCTCCTCCTCACACCAATTTGAGCACTCAAGCTCGGCCAACCCCTACCAAAATCTCTTCTCCACTTCCCTAGAAACATCCTAGAGGTTCTGGTCTTCCTCAAAGACCAATTTTAGTGCCCTAAGAGGAGGTCTCAAAGAGGCGCTTCAAAGAAGAGGTAATTACAGTTACCAATTCTTTCATCTTTATTTCTTCTTCCACTTCTTCTTCTTAGGTTGTTTCATTATGAAGTAATAACATCAGTATCACTCATATACTGATATGTTATTATAAGTATGAAACAACCCTATTTCACCATCTATCCATCCTACGGAAAAAGAAATCACCGCGCGTGCGTACGTACGGAATACCGTCTCCACGCCGTGGTGTAATCCATTTTCCACCACCACCTTACATGGATGGGTATAATGGTGTAAAGAATAACTATACATAGTTATTACAACATCATATTGATTCTGATATATTATATAATCCACTCCAATTCAATTCAATATTTATGGAAATGATATCATCGCTCGTGCGTACGTATGGACTACCGTCTCCACGACGCGATGAGATTCATTCAACATGTTAACCATTTAAGAATGATTATAAAGTATATATAAGAAATAATAATGAAATATATGAAATTATAAAGCTACTGGATTTATGTATATATATATATATATGTCATCTACTTACTTCCATTCAAGACAATAAGGAAAGGAAAACAGCGTTCATGCGTACGTACGGACTACCGTCTCCATGAACGGTGTTTTTCATTTTATTTATCTATCTATTATATATATATATATACTGAATATATATGATATATAAATCATATTTTATATTCTGGAAGTAAGTAAATCATGATACAAGTAATAATGATGTCAAGAACAACAAGTCAAAACACCTAAGATAAATGAAATGATTTTACCCAAAACACTTCTTTATCATGGAATTTACAAAAGAACGGGTAATATAATGTCATAAGTGAACCATATATGATATCATAACAACGAATATGATTCTGGAATAAGTCAATAACATGATTTAAATCATTATACAGGAGGTTTTGACACTTACAAAGCAAGTCGGACCTAAGGTAAGGGAAATATCACAATCTCATTTTTATCCGAGATTGTTTATTCGTAAGTATTTACTGGGGTGTATTTTATCATCCACATCCATGTTTGATAAATATGTAATATTATCCACCTAAAATTGTTTAAATCCATTTTTACCCTTCGGTGAGTTTTTAGTAAAAGATATGAAAGGAATCTTTTGTCGTTTTTCGTACGAGGTACTTTTTTTGACTTTTCCGACAAAAGTACGAAGAATGTTTTTTTTACTTATACGGCATGAATGGACTTTTAAAACATTATTTTCAAGAAGATTCCTTTAAAAGTTTTCATGTTTATTTTCAATCAACTTATTTTAGTTTAAAATTGTATGACATGTTAAGAAAAGAAAATGTTTTTGAAGTAGAAAGGATATTATCCTCAAGAATGGAGTTCAAGTGTTTTATCAAAATTATTTTCCATCTAAGATAATATAGGGTTCTGTTTTTATCTCTATTATTACATTGATTTGATTATGTTGTGAGGGAATTATTTTTATGAATTCCTTTATCTTATATGAATTGATTTATGATGTCATGATGTTTCAAGAATCCCATTTTTGTTACATGTGTTATGCGATGAAGTATGTTTTATGATTATGTGGCACACATAAGAAAGGATTCATTATAAGATGTGTGGGACCTATATCTCCCTCCAATTCATTGGGTAAAGATTTTATATCTCATGAGATAGACAGGGCTAGAACGGTAGGTTATACCGGTTCAGTGAAACAGGACTGAAACGAGGGTTACTCGATTCAGAAAGGGACTTTGTCCACTAAGATAGTCTTGGCAATGAGTCTTGACTAACAAGAAATGATTTTCCATGATTATGTGTGCATGCCACAAAGTTTCAAGTTTTATGTTATGATTATGGGGATCTCATTTTCACTTCTATGATTTGTTCCATGTTAGGATATTATGATCTCTTTTGCAGGTTTTGATTTTCAAAAAGATATGATATGATTTTTATTTCCTTTATTTACCCTTGCTGAGAATTTGAGCTCACCCTTTTATGTTTTCTTTTCCCCAGGATATAAAGAAAGGGTTTAGGTAAAAAAATAAGATCTTTATGGGAGATGTTGAAGATCTTTCACCACGATTAGAAGATTATATTCCGAGTTTCCAAAGACACTAAACTATTACGATCCTTGTGTGTGTGTTTTCGTTATGTACTAAGTATTCCGCAAAAGTAATGTAATGTCAATGTACGTCAGGATACGGGTCTCTACAGTTGGTATCAGAGGAAAGGTTTAGTCAACCTTTGGAAACTAGGATGTGAGAACGTTAGTGAGATCCCTAGAGATATTTCTAAGGTATGTCTAGGGATGTCCCTAAGGTTAAGTATACGTATAGGTTATAGTCCTAGAATTGCGCTAACGATCGTAGAATTTAACCTAAGATGTTAGATATTGAGGGTGTTTTCCCTTTACTATGTTGTCTTCCCTAGCATAATTTCGCCTTTCACAAAATTCTTTTTGTGTTTTAGTTAATGGAGGGAACCAGAAGGAATTCGGTTAACATTGAATCCAATGGACAAATTGGTGACTATGAGCAACAAAATTGTGTAATACCTAGAGATAAAGATATTGTGATTATGCCGAATCAGTCATCGCAATATATGATTAACAAGGTGAAATTTAGTGGTATGACTAATTCATCAAAGAAGAGGAAGATAAACTATTATGCATGTTCGAATGTTGAGGAGAATAAAGAAAGGAAGATTGAGATTTCTAAAGAAGGGAAGAAGAACCTTGAGGAATACCTCAAATGGAGGGATCGATGTTATCTGTGTGGAGAAAAGGGTCATAGAGTGACAGATTGTTATGGAGTTCAATGTCTTATTTGTGGAGAACATGGGCATTACCCAACTCAATGCCCTGACCTAAAAAGTTACTTCTAAACCAAGGAAGGACTTACTCCAGGACAATCATTGAAGTGGATGGACAGAAGTGTGTATGTATTGGTATTCAAGAATAATGTTGTTGAGGTACTTTTATGGTGTACTGAAATATTTATGTTTTGTTCTATTGTGGTTTTCAATAATTTTATGGTACCGGTAACCATGAAAAGTGATTGAGAAATTTTTGGTAAACAGATGATATGAGAATAATGAAGGGATAAGAAGATAATGAGATGTTTGATTGTATTCATGAGCTCATGATTTATATAAAGACTAAGTGATATCATGGTTTGAGTATATAGACTTTTGAGGATTTTGGTATGTGGAAAGTGTTAACTTTTAACTGAACTCATGTTTTCACTAAGGTATTCAAGAGAATACACGATTAAGGACTTTGAATGTTTGGAATGTGACCAACAAGACATATCTTATGATATGTGGGGATCAACGACAGTATTAAATCTCTGGTAATCGTTGTCACTATATTATGAGATTGGACTGCAGTATTATGTATAAGCCTAAAGATTAGACTGGATTATGTTGGACATAAGTTAGTATTGTTTAAGGATAGAAGATTTTCGATATTATTGATGGGATGTTATAGTAACGTAGTTTTAGAAAAAGGACAACCTGCAGGACGGGCGACAGCCCATCGCTTCGGACAAGGCTGTAGGAATCGAACCCACAACCGAAGTGCGACTGGCCTTTATCGCCTATCACTGACCTACATGAAGTCCCTGTTTAGTAGAAACTAGTGTTATTATATTAAGCAGTATGATATATGAAGTATAAGCCCATTTTAGGAACCATATATGATTAATCCCACTATAGATCGACTTATGTATATAAATTTTTCTAACCTTTTAAGACAGATGGAATGACCCGTCATTCTATCACATGATCTGCTAACACTTCACGAATAACAAATTCAACTTCATTTATTTAAGAGATGAAGTGGAAATTGTTAAAGGCACGAACAACAGTGAGATTGTACCAAAATAAAGTAAGTATTTATTCTAATTCAAATTCTTTAACTTTAGGGAAATGATCTTGAAAACCAAAAATGTTGTCCTAATTCTCTTATACCTGATGAATCAGATGGTACCTAAGATCGTCACAGATTTATGGATTTGTGATTACTGGCATTTCCATAGCCATGTTCTCTACCACTCTCCATCAGAACATGATGGTTAGATTTCTCTTCCATATCCATATTTTCACCTATGTGGAAACCCAGTGATTAGTTTATTTGGGTAATCGTTACATTTCATACATTAGTTTTTAAAGCCATGTTTTGGTATTCCTTTTTACGATGTGGGTTTCTATTAAAGAAACTTTCGAATAGTAAACCATTTATAACCCCGACGAATTTCGAGGGCGAAATTCATTTTAAGGGGGGTGGAATTTAACAGCCCGAGATTTTATGAAAAATATTCTTTTTTATTTCACTAATGTCTTGTGTTGTACGCTACACCAAAAGGAGCTTGCACAACTCGCATCCTTGACTTGCCTTGCATTACACGCAATCGCAACCTTCCTCGATAGCGTGTGTGGTACGTCATACTGAGTTTCATGAAACAATGATATGCTATTAAAATATTATTAAAACTAGCCGTTATGAATAGTAATAACCACTTTTTAAATTTTATAAATTTTAAAATGGACTTCATTTTTGGATTTGGAGCATCGAATTTAGCCTAAGGTGAAATTTTGGTACTTTTCGGATAACTTTTATTTTATGATGAATAGTGAAAATTACTAAATTATAATTAAAAACAACTTTTTTAATCAAAATAATTAATAGTGATAAATCATTTATTTGAGTGGTTTTAAAGTATATTTAGAATATATTTTTACAATTTAATACAATGTTGGTCATTGGATGTAATTTCACATTTAAACTAGACATAAACAAGTGTCAATCTTTTGATAGATATTGTTTCTTAAAAACACGCTATTTGTTTTAACAGCGGGATTTAATTATAAAATTAATTAATTCAAATTTTATTTAATGAATTTGGTAAAATAGACTTCATTTTTGAATTCGGAATATGAAATATAGCTTGGGATGAAATTTTGGCACTGTTCTGAAAAACATCAATTTTTGATGAATAGTGAAACTACTAAGTGGTAGTTAAAAAACTGAATTTTTCATAAAACATAATTTTACCGCTTCTGTGAATGGAATTTCAAAAATCCGAGAGACACGGTTGATGTCAGTAAGTAAAATGTGGTTCAATGAGATGAAAATAATTTTTGGTGAATAGTAACTTTTTACTTTTTTTTACCGCGGTTAATAGTAAATAGGGTAATTAAGGGTAAGAATGATATTAATATTACCCTAATACATGTCCTAATTCTATTGGACAAGTGTATATCGACCAAAAACAACCTTAGGTGTAAATTATTATCATTTAGGCCCACTTGGATTAGATTAGGACATTTATTTTAATTTAACTCAAAGAAGAGTTAAAAGAGTTAAAATCAAAGTTTATTTAATAAAACATTTTTAATATAGGGTTATACATAAGATAAATTCGATTGTAAATATTCATTAGAAAGCTAAAAATATTTCATACATAATGGTATTTTATTTGTAATTTTTAGACATTAAATAATTTAATTTATTTATGACACAATGATGATGCAGTAATTATCTTATTAATGAAATATTGACATAATTGATGTTATAAACACCCAAATAAATGTAATTTGATACTTTTTATGAACTCAACTAATTTTCTAGGTTACTATGATATATTAGTGTTGATTTAATCAACTTGGTTCGAACATATAATTCTGTTATGACTTTCACAAAAATCATATATCAAATAGTGTCAAAATTGACACAAAATAGTTTTTAAATCAAATATTATATTATTAATTGTTATTTTATTCCTAAAAATCTAAGGTTCGGCCAAATGACTTAGATAAGGATATATATATTAATAATAAACAATTTGTGGTTCGTTTGGCATGTTATAGTAAGTGTATTAACCATATAGTGAAAAAAAACAAAAAAGACACGGTAAAAGTTAAATTATTTAACTTAGAGTTAAATCTAATTGATAAGGTTAAAATAATACCCTAAACTTGTCTAAATCTTATTGGTTGATAGGATTGCGACCCCTCCCCACTTTAGCTTTGAAATAAGACCCTTTGGAACCATTATAAACCAATTTTGACTTTAATATAAAATAATATTTTGAGATATTCCTAAGGTGCCCCTCTCCTCCCTTATAAAAGGGCACCTCCTCCCCCTCCTCCTCACACCAATTTGAGCACTCAAGCTCGGCCAACCCCTGCCAAAATCTCTTCTCCACTTCCCTAGAAACATTCTAGAGGTTCTGGTCTTCCTCAAAGACCAATTTTAGTGCCCTAAGAGGAGGTCTCAAAGAGGCGCTTCAAAGAAGAGGTAATTACCGTTACCAATTCTTTCATCTTTATTTCTTCTTCCACTTCTTCTTCTTAGGTTGTTTCATTATGAAGTAATAACATCAGTATCACTAATATACCGATATGTTATTATAAGTATGAAACAACCCTATTTCACCATCTATCCATCCTACGGAAAAAGAAATCACCGCGCGTGCGTACGTACGGAATACCGTCTCCACGCCGTGGTGTAATCTATTTTCCACCACCACCTTACATGGATGGGTATAATGGTGTAAAGAATAACTATACATAGTTATTACAACATCATATTGATTCTGATATATTATATAATCCACTCCAATTCAATTCAATATTTATGGAAATGATATCATCGCTCGTGCGTACGTACGGACTACCGTCTCCACGACGCGATGAGATTCATTAAACATGTTAACCATTTAAGAATGATTATAAAGTATATATAAGAAATAATAATGAAATATATGACATTATAAAGCTACTGGATTTATGTATATATATATATATTTATGTCATCTACTTACTTCCATTCAAGACAATAAGGAAAGGAAAACAGCGTTCATGCGTACGTACGGACTACCGTCTCCATGAACGGTGTTTTTCATTTTATTTATCTATCTGTTATATATATATATATATATTGAATATATATGATATATAAATCATATTTTATATTCTGGAAGTAAGCAAATCATGATATAAGTAATAATTATGTCAAGAACAACAAGTCAAAACACCTAAGATAAATGAAACGATTTTACCCAAAACACTTCTTTAACATGGAATTTACAAAAGAACGGGTAATATAATGTCATAAGTGAACCATATATGATATCATAACAATGAATATGATTCTGGAATAAGTCAATAACATGATTTAAATCATTATACAGGAGGTTTGGACACTTACAAAGCAAGTCGGACCTAAGGTAAGGGAAATATCACAATCTCATTTTTATCCGAGATTGTTTATTCGTAAGTATTTACTGGGGTGTATTTTATCATCCACATCCATGTTTGATAAATATGTAATATTATCCACCTAAAATTGTTTAAATCCATTTTTACCCTTCGGTGAGTTTTTAGTAAAAGATATGAAAG
The DNA here is from genome assembly GCA_963277665.1 of Viscum album. Classification (NCBI taxonomy): domain Eukaryota; kingdom Viridiplantae; phylum Streptophyta; class Magnoliopsida; order Santalales; family Viscaceae; genus Viscum; species Viscum album. The sequence goes on along the minus strand of OY728166.1, from coordinate 71,508,405 downwards.
GAATCTTTTGTCGTTTTTCGTACGAGGTACTTTTTTTGACTTTTCCGACAAAAGTACGAAGAATGTTTTTTTTACTTATACGGCATGAATGGATTTTTAAAACATTATTTTCAAGAAGATTCCTTTACAAGTTTTCATGTTTATTTTTAATCAACTTCTTTTAGTTTAAAATTGTATGACATGTTAAGAAAAGAAAATGTTTTTGAAGTAGAAAGGATATTTTCCTCAAGAATGGAGTTCAAGTGTTTTATCAAAATTATTTTCCATCTAAGATAATATAGGGTTCTGTTTTTATCCCTATTATTACATTGATTTGATTATGCTGTGAGGGAATTATTTTTATGAATTCCTTTATCTTATATGAATTGATTTATGATGTCATGATGTTTCAAGAATCCCATTTTTGTTACATGTGTTATGCGATGATGTATGTTTTATGATTATGTGGCACACATAAGAAAGGATTCATTATAAGATGGGTGGGACCTATATCTCCCTCCAATGCATTGGGTAAAGATTTTATATCTCATGAGATAGACAGGGCTGGAAGGGTAGGTTATACCGGTTCAGTGAAACAGGACTGAAACGAGGGTTACTCGATTCAGAAAGGGACTTTGTCCACTAAGATAGTCTTGGCAATGAGTCTTGACTAACAAGAAATGATTTTCCATGATTATGTGTGCATGCCACAAAGTTTCAAGTTTTATGTTATGATTATGGGGATCTCATTTTCACTTCTATGATTTGATCCATGTTAGGATATTATGATCTCTTTTGCAGGTTTTGATTTTCAAAAAGATATGATATGATTTTTATTTCCTTTATTTGCCCTTGCTGAGCATTTGAGCTCACCCTTTTATGTTTTCTTTTCCCCAGGATATAAAGAAAGGGTTTAGGTAAAAAAAAAATAATATCTTTATGGGAGATGTTGAAGATCTTTCACCACGATTAGAAGATTATATTCCGAGTTTCCAAAGACACTAAACTATTACGATCCTTGTGTGTGTGTTTTCGTTATGTACTAAGTATTCCGCAAAAGTAATGTAATGTCCATGTACGATAAGCTTCGGGTCTCTACAAGAATAGCTCAGAGAAGACAGAAATGTTATGCAGATAAGTGGAGGAGAAATCTTTCTTTTGAGTTAGGTGATCATGTCTTTCTCAATGTTTCTCCATGGAAAAGTGTGATGCTTTTTGGGAAGAAGAGAAAATTGAGTCTGAGGATTTTTAGACCTTATGAAATTTTGGAGAAAGTTGGATCAGTTACATACAGAGTGGATTTACCAACAAGTTTATCCCCAATACACAATGTTTTTCACGTTTTGATACTAAGAAAATATATTCCAGATCCATCTCATGTTTTGAGCCTTGATGTAGTTTAGTTGGAAGAGAATCTATCTTATGAGGAACAACCAGTACATATTCTTGACCGAAGAGAGCAAGTGTTGTGGAAAAGGGTAATTCACCAAGTAAATGTTTTGTGGAAAAACCATATGTTTGAAGTGGCAACGTGGGAATCTGAAAATGATATGTGGGATAAATTCCCCCACTTATTTTGGTATGTATAATTATGAGGACACAATTCCAAAAAGGGGGGAAGGATGTAACATACCAGATAAATAATGAATAAGAAATATTTCATATTTATTTATATTTTGGTATTAAATATTAATTTTAATTTAAAGGGGTTTCTATGTTCGATAGCGTACCTGATACGCAACAACGGGTTTCTCTGAAATATTATGTTGCATACTAATAAAAAAATATTATTATTTAACTCAAAGCTGTTTTATTGTTGGAAATGAACAAAACTGACTACAATATTATTATGTATGTTTTTTAAATGTATTTAAATTTATCCACTAAATAGTTAGATGCCTAAAATGCGAATGAATCGAATTTTATGCATAATTTACATTAAAAGGTTGATTTACCACCATTTAATGGTGAACCCTCTTTAAATATAGTTTTGGTCATTTTTATATGATATATTTGACCAAATAAAATTATTCTTTATATTTGGGACATCAAAATTTACATTGAGTAATTTTTTGGTATTTTTCTAATTAAGTTATTTTTTTAATGAATAGTAAAAAATACTGTATTTTTATTCTAAAGTGCCTTTTAATTTTATTTATTTATATGGTTAGATTATATATTTAATTGGTTTTAATGTTTAATTAGAATATATTTTTACTCTTTAATCCAATTTTGGTCATTGGAATTATTTTCACTATGAAATTGGACATAAACAAGTATTAATCTTTTGATAGTTCTTCTTTCATAAAAATAAGCTATTTGTTTTGATAACAGAAATAAATTTTTAATTAATTAATGCAACTTCTATGTTTAGAATTTGGTAAAATTGAAATCATTTTTTGAATTCGTAATATCAAATATAGCTTAAGCTGATTTTGTGGTATTTTTCTGGAAAAACAACAATTTTTGATGAATATTGAAACCACTTAGTAGTAGTTAAAAAAAACTGACATATTCATTTAAATGAAATTTTACCGCTTCTATGAGTTGAATTTAAAAAATCTGAGAGACACAATTAATATCAAGATGTAAAATTTGGTTAAAAAATATGAATTTTTTTTTAATATTAACTTTTGTCTTTTATTTACCGCGGTTAAAGGTAAATAGGGTAATTCAAGGAAAATGAATATTTTATTAATTAATAATTACCTTAACACATGTTTTAACCTTATTGAAAGAGTAATGGCGGACCATGGGCACCTTTGGGTCTATTTTGCGACCTCATGGAGCCACTTGTTAACGGTAATGAAACTCTAGATTAATTATTTTAATGTAAAGGAAAAAATGACATAAACAAACAACTTTTTGTGAATTAATTTTTATATGGTATTATATAAGTTATATTTTCAACTATAAATATACATTGAAAAGCTTAAAATATTTTCTACAACATAGTATTTTTTTATAATTTTTAAACATCACATAAAGTAAATTATTTATGACACAATAATGTTGCAGTATTTATCTCATTAATAAATGATTTAAATAAATAAGATTATAATGATTAAAATATTATCCAAAACATGACGAATTAGGAATTAATGATTTAATTTCGACTAAGAGTCATCTTATATTCTACTTTAATTCTTTTTTACCATTATAAACCAAATATCATTATATAATAAAATAATATTTTTACACTTTCTTAAAGAGAACCTCCTCCCCCTTATAAAAGGAGACCAATTCTAACCAATTCCTCACACCTCTCAATCCATTTGGCTCATCCAACTTCTACCCAATTAATATCCCTACATTCCTCACCTCCTATTAGAAGCCTTACATTTTTCAAAAGGCACTTTATTAAGGGATTTTGGTACAAACCAAAGGAAGTTACCCAAATTAAAGGTAACGGTTTAACTTAACTTCTTTTATTTTATTTTACTTCTCCAACCCATATACTATTTTTATTCCATTATTTTATAACAGAAACAGTATCCTCAACAAATTTGGATGTTGATATGAGAATTATTAGAACTAAACTTACACACACCTCCATCTAATGGGTGAAGAACATAATTATTATGTGGATGGAAAACTAACGCCTCACGAAACGATGATTGTTCAATTATCTCCTACCGCCTCTTATGGTGTCCATTAATATGGAACTATATTTATATATGAAATATAATATGTTTATGTTTTATTTATGCTTCTGTATTTTTTGATATATCAAACCTTCATGGTTTCTATTATGTTTAAACATGATAATTTCATTTGAGGAAGTGCGGACTACCGCCCCCTCAAAGTGATATGACTCATTAATGCCATATGTGGGATGTATAATGGATGGACTTAATGATATTTTATATGATATTATATATTAAATTATACTATAATTATAATATACCAATGTATCATTATGATTTAATTTAATTAAAATAAGAAATAGAAATGAAAGTAGTGTTCATGCATACGTACGAATTACCATCTCCATGAATGGTGCATTTCATTTCATACCCCCAAATGAAATGTACTATTATAAATATATGTATATACTGGATATATATGATATATATAATATCTGGATAATTAATTTCATTCAGGATACAATGGACTATTTACCAAATGGACAAATTTTAAATATAAGGTGTTCATTTTTTATTCAAGTACCAAATATAGACAAAATGAATGCTATTAACTTAAATGATTACATAATGTTTATAACATGTTAAGAAGTGATATAAAAGGAATTATAAACTTGAAAAGGGTTCTTAATAAAGTATAAATTAACTTTATTTTATTATTCTGGAGATTAAAGAATGGTCGAGTCAAGTTGGACACGTGATAAGGGACTTCATCAAAATCTTCTTTCATTGAGGCGTATTTTGTTTTAAAACACAACTTTTTTTCTACAGTGTATAAACTCCTTTGATCATACATTTAATTCAAATGGAATATTTTTATATGAAGCATTTTACTTAATATAAATTAGTAATTTTTTTAACGTAAGTGGTGACAACGACATTTCCACCGTTACGAGAATTATTTCATCTTTGGCTTTCCTAACAAGACATAATGTTTTTTAAAAGGTAAAATAAATCCCATATAATATTTTTATGTATTTTGGTATTAAAAATGATTTTGAGGATGGATTTATTATTTTAATATCTTGGAATGAAATTTTGTTATTGAAATGAGGAAATTTTATCTTTCCTTTAGGCATATGTTATGTGTTATGTTCATGTTAGGGTTCGTGGGAATTATTTATGTATACGGGTGGTTTTATGATAATCCTATGGAGGGTGAGCCCGAGATAGCTCTCCAATGCATTGGGTAATGTGATAGATGTAAATGTGAATATTTCTCCTAATAGATTTATATAATATACTGTGATCGGTATTCCAAAGTAACTCCCCAGGTAGCTATGATAGCCACAATGTAAGTATGATATGGATGACACAAGTTACCATTATGATATAAGATTTCTATGTGTTATTCTTAAATCTTATGTTTTCATGAGGTAACTAAACGAGCTTTTTTGTATGTATTAATGAAAAAAAGTTTTCATTCATTGTTTTATAACCCTTAATGAGATTTTTATGCCAATACCAAGTATTGAAATGTTTTCACAGGACATAAAGATTAATAGGGTCAAGGATGGGATCAAGGAAAGTCATGTTGTCTAAAACCTAGAACTAGACATGAGCCTTTTTTCAAGAGTTTTTAATTTATGGAAAAAATAGAAACTCTGTAGAAGTGTCTACTTCGTAATCTTTTGAGATGTAATAATTATGTCCTAATTTTTTAAAACTCTAAACATGAAAAGATCCTAAATGTGAATTATTCAATTAATTCAATATTATGTAATGTTTTAAGGTCGGGTCATTATAGCTATATCATGAATAGTGTTTTAATTAGGCTTATTTGCCAAAATAAACTTTATGATCATTGGAATAAAAAAAAGCTATGTATTTTAATGATTATTTATTCAAGGTGTATATTTTTAATACTAAGGACAACCTTGGTATACATGATCCAAAAACATATGAAGGATTATTTTTGTGATATTAAACTACCTTTAATGATTATATAGTTTTCAATATTAATTCATGTATATTGGAAGAATAGGATCATGTGATGTTTGATGAAACTGAACCTTTTATTATAGATATAGATCAAACTAATGAATTCACAGACTATTTTCATAACATGAGACATGAAACCCTAAAAAATGATTTTGAAAATTATATTGATTAAATTCATTCCAGTTCAAAATAACATGATACTGATGAACCTGAATGTGTCTTGCTTAGAATATTTATAAACCAAAAGAACCGTCCATTTTAAACTTTTATAGGAGATATGTACATATGAATTAGAACTAGAAGAAATATAAAATACTAGAATAATTTTCTTCCTTTCTATCAGAGTTTGATACTTAGGATATTAATAAATCCATAAAGGATGATATATGGTTGTTATCCATGAATTAATTGAAAAATCACTTGAATAAAAATGATATTTGGGAACTATTTGAGAGACCAAATAGTTATTCAGTTATAAGAATCAAATGGGTCTTTAGAAAAAAATGGTTGATCAAGGGATCAAAAGCTAAAATAATGCCTGATTAGTTTCTAAAGGGTATAATCAAGAAAAAGTTATAGAATATGATGAATTTGTGTCCCCTTTTTCATGATTGGAAGCCATTATAAATATTTTATCCTATGAATCTAATATAACTTTTAAATAATATTATAATGATGTGAAATATAATTTATAAATTGTTATATAATGGATAATGTTTTTGTTGAACAACTCTATGGTTTTAAAAATATGAAAAAACAAATGTTTATTTTAAGACGGAGTAAAGCTTTCTATGGACTTAATCAAGAACCAAGTGCACGGTATGAATGATTTTGTTCTTTTCTATTGAAAAATGGATTTACTATTTCTTTTTCAGATCCAACACTTATCATGAATACAATTTTTTTCAAATATTTCATTATATTGAGTTTTTGTTGAAGATTTTTTTTGGTGCAACTAATAAAAATATTTTTCATGATTTTTAAAATATAATGAAAAAATAATTTAAAATTTGTAATATTGGAGAAATAAATTTCTTTTCCAGATTTTAAATTTATAAAAATGTTAATTCTAATGTTTTAAATTAATTAAAGTATATTATTGATTTATTGAAAAAAAATTCTTGAGAACAATAAGACATATACTACTCTTCTGTGAACCAATATGAAAATTGATTTGGATGAAACTAGAATGCATGTTTACAACAAGTTATATAGAGGTATGACTACTTTTTTGTAATATCATACTATTATTAGACCAAATATTATGTTTCTTGTATGTCTTGGTGCTAGATTTCAGTCAAATTCTAATGAATCCAATCATACTGCTATTAAAATAATTTTTAGATATTTCAACAAAAACCATTTTTCAATATATTCTTTCCCCCTAGACTTATTATTTAAAATTAATATCATATTGATATAATCACTTTGGAAGTAGTATATTTGGATGAATAACAACCAATATAACATATCACTTTTTATAAAAATCTTTGTTTTCATGGTCTTCTAATAAACAACACATAGTCTCCTGGTCAACTATTGTGGAATAATATGTGTCTGCTGGAAGTTTCTATGCACATGTATAATGGATGAAACACTCCTCTAGACTTTAGACTAAACATTTATAATATTTCAATTTTATTTGATAATACTAGTGCTATTAATATTTCTAAAAATTAAATAATTTAATCTTGGACTATGAACATTGATATAATGAATCATTTTACAAGAGATAATGTTCTTAAAAAATATAAATCAATTGAATTTTTTAACACTTATTATCAATTAGATGATATTTTTACTAAAAAACATTGTTCAGCAAGGTTTGATTTTATTAAGGGGGGTGGAAGAATTGAGTTTCATAAATAGTTTATTTATTTATTTTTAGTTTCTGTTGTTTTATTTTAGTATATTTAATTTAATATATTTTACGAGATTTCTTCTTTATTTGTTTTGAAAATAGTTTCATTGGATTTTATTTTATTTTTCTTTTAAAAATAGAAAACAAAAACAGTATATCCTCGATCAGTGCGAGATAACTGTTTACATTTTCCTGTTCTCGTACTCCTCTCCTACAGAACATACAAATTAAAACTCTCTTTTGATTATCATCCTCTAAAATCCATAAACCATCAATCAATTATTCTAGAAACCTTTTGAGACGAAAAACTAACAAAGATATGTGGATTCTATGTTGGATAAAAATGCATATTGTTCATGAATATATCAAACATTGTTGCAAGGAATGGTAATATTTTTTTTCTATCTATATTCACCAAATCAATTACTTAATAATGTGATGCATTTTCAAGGTCCGGTCTATGATTTTAGTTAAGATAACATGAAAATAGTTTATGAAATTTAAGTCAAATATTTTTAAAAAAAATTGTTATTTTAATCATGGTTTTCATGGAGGCACTATTATCTCTTCAATTAATAATAGAGATGTTCTTAGTCCTCTGTTAAAATGGATGAGATGATTTATTTCCTCCATATGGGGATGTTCCAATTTTATATACATTATATTAGTAATGGAAGATATACTTCTAAGGATATTATGTATTTTTTGAACAAGAACTATCAAGAATGTGTTTACAAATGGACTTTGTCCTGACCGTTATTTGATGACGATGTTTATTCATTCTAGGATTTTTCCATGTATAGTTGTGCTTCATAAGATTCTCCATAAAAACATGTATATCATTTCACTACTTCTGAACAATGAAATATTTAATTTTTCTTTTTTTATGATAAGATATCTAAACCATTTCATCTATGAGGATTCAAATATGGGATATTATTCTTATGGTAGGATTATTTTATTCTTTTTTAAACGAAATGTAAATAAAGTTAATATTTTTTTGAAAAACGTGCCACCAATGGAACACATTTAATTCTAGAATTGTGATGAATCTTGGGTTGTTAGAGAAACTCATGAAATAGTTTGCTTCCAGTTTTTGTAGAGAAACAATGAAGGCTATTAGTAGTTGGTCAGGGGGAAAAACATTTATACTTTTAGTTGGATCAATTCATCAGAGCCCTAATGATAAAGAAACATCATTGACAGATGAATCTATTATTATAAACAAAGATTTTTAGTCAATGTTCCATATGTTGCTATTGACTCTGATGTTAGATTTGTATATTTCAATCCAATTGGTGTGAAAATAGAATCTAAACATGAGGATAAAGTGTATGATAATGTTGATTAGGAGTATCAAAGTCTCGAACTTCAATGGGAAGATATACCACAACATCAAAGTAATATTCTTCTAGATCCTTGTTTTTTTGGAGTATCTAATTTGGGAGACAAACCAGAAGGATATATAGAGAAAACATATCTTTAATTGATTTTGATCAAGTAGGAGATAATTCTACTTAATCTTCAAATTTATAGGATAATATCCATGTTTTAAAAATATAGTTTTTGGAAGCTCAGAATTCATTTTTAAAAGAATAAATGGGAGTTGAGAAGAAAAATTTTGAAGAATATAAGGTTGTTTCAGTACCAAGATCCAAGTTTGAATATCGCAAGAGTCATTTTTTGACATTTCAAATAACATATGATTATTTTTTGGAGATGTTAAGGAGCTTATGGAAAACATGTCAAGAACATTTTTTTTTGTTAATGTATGAGTCTATCAAGAAGAGAATGTTTAAAAAATTTATGTTGATGATTGGGAGAGATTTTCAGTCTCTCAGAGCAATAAATAAAGCACCAAATTCCTATCAATAGACACCACTAGAATAGCTTCATATTTTTGGAGAAATTACCTCTGCATTGGACTATTTTAATGACATGCTACACACTCTTTAGTTTGAAACCATACCTTCAAATGTTCTATTAGAAAATAAGTGACATCAGGTGAGTCAACTAACATCAAATGAATTCTTGTTGGCACCAGTGATTAATCAATTTAAATACAATTTGATTTATTTCATATTGTCAGAATAAGCTATGAATCAGTTTTTGAAGAAAATTTTTGTTGAAATATTGAATTATGGAAATTATTTGAGGAAGTTTTTTTAGCAATGGATAAATGTGTTCAAAGCCCATTTTTTACCATATGTTGAATCTGGTTTCCAATATAGTGTTGTTAATGAAATTCCTCATCTAGAATGACTGTCTATCCCTACTAACACTGTAATTTATACATTTCATTTTGATAACCATTTACCTTAGATTATACATAATATTTTTCAAACATTTTAATGTCTATTTGAATTTAGTTTATTTGTATTATGATGTATTTTTTATGTTCATCACTTCTCTCCCTATCATAGATTTATTTTTCTTAGGCCATAATTTATAACTATTAATTTATTGTTTTGTGGTATATTAACTTAGGTTTATTTCTTTAACACATTCACAAAAATCTTTTTTTTATCAAAAAAAGGGTGAGGTGTTTTTGTATTATGTAATGGAAACTATCCCTAGGGGATATGATGAGAGTCATTGTAACCACAAAAATTTAATTTTGAATATTTTTCATTATTAAAAAAATCTTGTGAAAATAAAATTTCGAAACAAAAACTTATATTTACTTTTTGTTTTTTATAAATATTATATTTTTGTTATTTTTTATTTGGGATTATGTTATGCGTTTTCTAATCATAAAAAATTGGGAGATTTTTGGGCATATACTGTCTAAAAAATACTCTATATTTTATGAATATTTTGATGTTCACAAATAACCATGTTGGTTTTAAAATATTGTTTTTTTAATTGTTTTTTACAAGAATTTATATTTTAATTTAAAGGAATTTAGTGTAAAGGGATTGACTTTAGAAACCTTGTTTTCATCCCCATGTTATGCTGAAATAACAATATTTTCAAGTTGTTGGGAACCTACGTTATGCTATATTATTTTCATTTTGATCACCATACTTAAATTTAGAAAATATTTATGTGTATGGACCAAGAACCCGTTGTTTAGGTCGGGATTCACTGTTCGCAACCCTACGTTGAGGAATGTTTTACATATGGTCAATCACAGAAACATTAAATATTTTATTCAAACAAGGATAAAAGTAAGGATCTTTATCCCGATGATACTTTTTTAACTATTCTATGCAAAGGAGACCAACGCTATGCAATGAGACAGTACGCTAGGCCAAGGAACCCTACACTACATAGCTCAACCCTATATATTGTTCTCAACAGCGATGTTCATCAAGATGTGTTTTCAAATTGATATTACTGCAATGGTCTTGTCTGATATGAATACCGATTCAAGGGTCATGTTGATTGTATCAAAGAAACATGTTCACCATAGAAAATCATTCATATTTATAAGGGATGTTACTACTCTCATAGTTACTTGAAATTTGAATTTCGGTGACAAATCATGCTATTATTTTTTATCTAGAATACAGAAGAATTTATTTATATTCTATATATTCTTTTAGTGAATCTCTACTTATACGGATGGGATAATTTATTCACATACAAGACTGCATTATTGCTATTATTTTTACAATGCTACAAATAATGAACAACTCTATTAAAGGAATACATTTTAGATATATACGTGTTCTATGTTGTTATATTGTATGTTTGTGAATGATCTATATTTTTGTTAATTTTAAATTGAAGATTTATATGCAACCTTTATCACATTAGGCACATTCTATCTTGAAGAATACTATTTTTTAAGAAGAATACTCTTCTACTATCAATAGAATGCTGCTGTAATTGTGATTTTTTAACTTTTTTAACAAATCAATCTCTTTTATTTTATTTGAGTATCAAATTCTCGTACTCAGTTTTGGTGTAGTATCATATTCTTAATCTAAGCTTTGGATGATTAGTTCACTATTATAGAAAAATAATGTTTTTTAATTAGTCTTGTAAAGTTTTCAACTCCCTTCACTAAGTTGTGGATTCTTGGTCATGTGATTAGAGGACAAATTTAGTGAAATTTTCCATGTTCACTAAGAGGGTTATTTGTAGAGTGGAATAAAAGATCTATGTTCCATGAACTACTATAAAAATATATGTTCATTATATTTGATTATCCATTAAATATTTTCATACATAAGAGTAAAACTCTATATTCACATAAATTATTGTAGGTGTTAAAATCCAGAAGTGTGGATGATTTTGAAAAAACACAATTCACCCCCCTTGTGTGTACTACTTTGTATAATCTTACATAACTACACAAACTCTACCTCGCTCACAATAGTCTATATTGTTCCATTTCAATCATGGATCAACACTGGATTTAGAGTGCCTCTTGATAAAGGTTTGTAACTAATATCTATCATACACATAAATCACAACTAGGTTACACACACCACCACATAGATCACTGTATAATTCAATGGATTTAGATCCTCTTGACCAATCCCCCAACATTAAAACACATCATAAATATATCTTTAAACCATCTAGTAGGACCGACTAACCTTTTATGTTATCTAATATTTTTTAATAAGTCAGGTTGATTTCCCATTTTTGAAACTAGTATATGTAAGCTCATCCAAACCATGTGATAATGAGGAAGTGTCCAAATCCCATATAATAACCATAGGAATCCCCATTAAATTACCAAGAAATTATCAATGACCAATACCAATTTCCATTCTCCCATATTGTAAGATAAATTTCTTATACTAAAAACAATAGGAACCCCTCTTGATAATAACCCATCCGGTCTAAGAGGACACACTAAGTTAATAATTCCCCTCAAACATCAATCCACCCTCATGATTGTGTAACTTGCCAAGCGTGATATTTTTAGTAATGTTACTCATCATCAATTTGAATAACAAAATTACACCCATTAAATATTCACAATAGAAACTATCCTAAGCTACCAAAATCTCATCTTGTACTTGGAGATCTACACAATTCTTCATTTATACTATGTCGATATTCTCACAATTGGGCTATATTTTCATTGGGGCATCCAAATTCCTTAATGTATTATAGTGAAAAATATATTAGGTATAATGTGTTATACAACATCATATACATGTCTCTTAACATTTTTTCCCCTACATACTATACTTGAATAAAGGGAATATTGATAAATGAATGAAATCATGCTTAAAAATAATAGATTGTATTAAGTGGGCCACCTACCTCCCTCATGGTATTACCACCCACAAAAACATTGGAATTACATCATCAAACCCCATCCAAGACTAATACATTCTCATACCATCACCTATGCTCCCATATCAATGAAAAATAAAAAAAATATTTATTTATAAAACAAAATTTTAAAGTATTAAAATTAAAAAATATGCCTAATATAAAAATGAAGCACTATTCATTGTTGTAAAAAATAAACTATGACCAACCAAAATAGGAAGTTCTATGTCCTACCCATAACAGTATCCAAAATAAAATACATAACAATCATCACTTTATAAACTATAAAATTCAATCAATTTCATCAATAACTCAAAAATATATTTTGTTGTTTTTTGAATAAATTGAAATAATCATTGAATTAAGAAGTGTGGTTTTCTATTTAAGACCTCCACAATCCACAAAACATGTTATCCCTTCTATACATAGATGATTTTACCATTCCATGATGAAATAATTTTAAAACCATATATCAAAAGCTTTACAAATGAAAATGATTCAAAAGAGGACCATGAACAAAAAACAATAGAACATATTTTCAGTTGTTTACAAGGAAATATACTCAAAACCATCCCATATATATAATGATAAAATGAGGGATAATGTGAAGGGTGATACTTTTAATTTGACTCCATTTTATCTCCATCATGACAAAATCAAGCAATCTATATCCTTGAAAAGATAGAGTTTCTCCCTTTCTCATGAAGGATAAACTTATATTCTATTCATAGCATGAATAGAGGATTCACTATATGAGGGCCCTCTAACCCATCCATTTCATATATTGAACATTAAATAATATCCATAAATTCCTAAGGAATAGTTATTTTTCGATCCTCCATCACTATTCGCCACATGTACCTCGTTCATGGTATGAATGGATCAATTATACCCAATTAACCACAATAAATTCCATACACGGAGTTGATTTATAGAATTATTTACACCATTCATGTTTTGAGTGTCCTCCTATCAATAAATATCAATATCCCATCAACATGACCCTATCATAACATCCAGTTAAGCACCCACGACACCAAACTAGACTCTTATATCATCTAAAAATAACATCATTCTATTTTCTAACAGTCTGATTCTTAATATAAATCCCATTCAATGAGTAACCCATAATCAATATCAAAAAATTAAAACTAATGAAAATAGGTAATGAAACAAAATTGATATGTATTTAAAAACTCCCAATCATAATGATTCTAATCCACTAGATTCTTTGGTAATAAATCATTCATCAGACCAGAGCTATCCTATTATCCAATTTTAAGAGATCAAATTGTGTTATAACTCTGAATTGAATGTGTACCTCCATTATGAAACTCAATTTAAAAAGGCTCACTTCCAACCTGAAGATGAGCTACATACCCAACACAGTTCCAACACCAGGATGGTTATCACCACACTCATCTATCATAAGACCCACTATGTCTTTGACCTATTCAACCCATGGAAATAAGGTTCCCCCACATTAAGTTTCTCTAAAAAATATTGACTCTGAAAAACAGGTCTTCCCAACATAGGAACCACATACCATAATAACACTATAATTGTATAGTACCCCACTAACAACATATCAAAAAATGTAATCTATGTTTTTCCATCTCGCTACATCCAATTACACACCCAAAAACTCTTCATTAATCCCCTATACATCATTAATAAAAAATTATTTGTTTCATCCAATGATTTACAATTATCATACTTAATAATGTTCCCCTTAACCATAATGTAATCATTATATTATCAAAATGACCACACTAATTATGAAACACGAAACATGGTCTAACTACATGGATGGATAAAATAAAAATATCCAACCATGATACTCTAGGATCAAGAACTAGAACACCAGAAATCATACTCCCACATAGAAAAAACCAACACTTACCAGACTAAGATTCCAATGAATCAAATCCAACAAATGCTACTTATAAATACCAAATATTGTATTCATGATAGAACCATGTCGCAGAAAATATTTATATATAGATAGACATTGGTGTAACCTCTAATATCCAATAAATTGTCTCATTACACCCACAACCCATCAAAAATGGTTGTTGTATACCCATTATTAATATGATAATATCCAATATAAAATTATTTCTATCATCACCCCTTGAACTAAAATTTCAATTAATGCATCCCATGGTATAGTAATTAATAAATTCAATTATTGGATGTATCCTACCCCATCTCACCTATGCACAAAAATCAAACACAAGCCAATATTCATTCACAACTCATCAAGTACATCAACCTAAACATCGAATGATGTACTAGTCACTATATAAATTATTTCAATTATCTCCCAATAATTCGACCCAAAAATTTCATCTGCCTCGAACACCCATGAAACCACTAATATTATAGACTAAAACATTCTTACATAATGCACAAATATTCCCCACATCCACACTAATATTGAAACATTTCAAATATTTATCCAGGATGATAATAGATATCAATAGACACACACACGACCTATTAGTCAATTAACAACTCAACTAGGAAACAAACATAGGAAATTTAAACCTTCCCTAAAACACACAAAAAATACCAATAAATTCGTGAATATAGTCACTCTCCTCATTCAGTAGAGTTATACACAAGAATCCCTCAAATAATCATTTCCCTCGATAGTCCCCAATCTCAAAAAAAAATTTGTGGATATAACATAGTCATTTTCATAAATTTTACTAGCTGTATCATTTATATGGCAACAATGTACCCACCTCTAAAAGTCCAAGGGTGGGTTTCTAATGTTTATTAGGCATATCACACAAATGGGATCCCTTAGCCTAATATAGGTGTATGCACATTAAAATATCTAAGACCACACTATGATGAAATTAAAAAGAACTAATAACCATGTATACATACATCTAAACCCTACTATTAAATTATGAAAAATGTTCTCGAAAGTATAATAGAATGATACAATCCCACAAAAAAGAAATTAGAATAATCCGTTTTTATAATGTGAGTGATAGTTGTTGTAAGTGAAAGAGTGGGAACACACCTTAGTACTTTCATATCACTAATATTTTCATGGTCCTATTACCTCTACGACCCTTTCAAATTATTAGTTTTTTTATATGAAATGACATATATGTGAAAATACCATGCATGAGTGTGTATAAAAATAACTAGTAAGAAACACATATATAACAAATATAATTACATTAAAAAAATATTCATCTAATTAGTGTTATATATCTACAACACATGTGACATTAATGTACATCTATAGTCAATAAAGAAAAAAAATATCCATGTAAATTCACAACCATAATTCTAGCCTAGGATACCTCATCAAGGGTTCCACATAGCACTCGTCATAGAGAAAAATATACATGTGTCCAAATGGACCGGTTGGTTCCATTATGAGGTATCATTCTAATAGATTATCTATATATTATTTATACACTAAAATTCCTTAAAATAATAAAACATATAATTGGAGCACACCTATGGCTATGGGGTATACCATAAACCCAATCTAGGTTAACTGTCTATGTAGGGGTTTGATGCCCGCATATTACTGGTGAATGTGACTCCAGGAACCCCACATTGGGTCATGAAACTAATAGGGGATATCTCTTTATGCCTCATGAAAGGATTACAAAAACTCTATCCAGGATTGAATTCCACCTAAAAGGATCACCATCTTATGTATAGGAGATGATTCTATACTAAATCATCAATGGATTGATTAAGGGAAAACAATATAATAGAACATGTCCAATATGAATATGATTATGTCTACAATCCATATTTAAAATGGTACACAACATCTACTTGTAGTACACAATGTATCCCACCAACATTTGGTCTTACCCATGTGTCTTGGCTCATGCCCTTGTATGTGTTTAATTACACGTCATGTTGGTGCATGTGTAATCATGGGCCTTTCTGTGTAACCTCAGTGGTACACTCTAGGACCCTAGGTAAAGGTCCCCTTCCATGTGACATTTTCCACATCTTGTGTAATATTTATCTTCTATTCAAAACCCTAGTTCTTCACAGGGGTACCACATAGTATATAATCCTAGATTGCAATGTGTTTAGGATATAATTATATATCATTCTATATTGTTCCTATATGAACTCCCTTGATTCCACCACCAGTTCTTCAACTAGTCTCTACCAGATATTGTAGATATAGTTCAATCGAGCCACACTATCACTTGCTCAAAATAAATCATTCGTAGACTCGCTCGAAAATTTCTTATAGAGTTATGCAATAGATTCATGAAAAATATACGACGAATGTGTATCCATTAATCATTACCCTAATGAGAATTCATTATTTCAATCATTTCGTCTTGAACCCTTCATTGATCTGAACACATATCTACATTTAAAATTAATTGTAGCAAGAAATGTGTTTTCAATGACAGTTCATCACATAATTTTCGATTTACATGACAAAATAATTTACCCTCATGAACAAATAGTAAGGAAAATAAAATCACAAAACCCAAAAGTGAAGAATGGATCTCATCCATGGTTATTTCCTCAATTATTTTCCATTATAAAATAAAACATATCTCTGTATAATAATCTAATATGAATTCATCGAATCCAGATTGTATATTTCTCATAGCCTCAATACGCTCAATCCGTGAATCAATTTGTTAGTTGACTTAATAATGTTATTTGTGAAAATAAATTAAAAGTGGAAAATAACTAAAAATACAAGCATCCTATGACTAGTTGGATCAATCATTAGTGAAGATCAATTGTATATCATTGTTTTTGGTGAGATCCTCATGTTATATGACACATTAATCAATGATCAAAGATTATTTCATCTCACAGCAATTGAAACACCTCCAATAGACTCTCAAAACTCACAAGGGATATGTGGATAAAATTGATATTTTTCAATGAATAATAATTATAAACCTAAATTAATTCAGGTAAATTAATTAAATAATATAAATAAATCATTTTATTTATTTATTAATCCACCTATGACTATGGACAATAAGAAATTCTATCACGCTCCAAGGTAATGTTAGGCCTAGAGAGAAACAGGATCTAAAGACAAAAATGACTTTATATTTATGATTAAAGTGATCGTTTATGAGTTATTACACTATTTTTAAAAAACTACACATATGTGACATTTAAAATATTTCAAAAATTATTTCCTTACACAACGATCCCGAAAATATCATATAATATCTACTCCTAGCTCAATAAATAATCGATAAATTTCCCAAAACAATTCATTGAAAATATGAGATCATTATATTCTACCCACCAGGGGGATTTATATCATGGAAATCCCGTAAAAATTATATACAATGAAATATGGGTATTAAGAAAGCATTGGAGTCTCATAACCCAGGGTTCCCTCAAAAATATTCCCATGGCGAAACAAGACACACACTAAATGAATTGTTTTTCCAAGGATGATACTCTCATACCAATGCTCAATATATATCAGGTACTCATAAATAGTATATCCATCCTCAATATACATCTCTACCTAGTATATATATGGTGTTTGGACATAAAAATACCTCTTCAATAGCAATATGTTGAAGAAACCATGTACATGGTCTAACTATGGTTGAAAATATAAGTGGTAGTACCTATGGAAAAATCTATGTTGTATCTCGAAATGGCCAATGAATCTCAAAGTTATCTTCCCATCATAGCTAAGTCTCCATATTTCACATCGAGGTGAGAGCCTCAGGAACCCATGGTCAAATCCTAAAACTCCAAATGTTCCCATCATTTCTATTCATAATACTTATTGTGACACTATGAAAACATCATAATTTCATTGAGGATCGGCACCTTCTTAGTAGAGGCTCACAACAAAAATAGGCCCATAAGCACTATCTCTCTTTGTTCAATCCAGTATAGTATAGAATTACTGGGTCGCCCATATAAGGACTCAAATGGTTCCATACCATTGGTGGAATGATCATTTTTGTTGTAAATAAATTTCACAAATATTATGTGATCCAACATATTATGGAAAAAGACTATCATGTATGATCATTGAAATTCAACCAATACATGACTATTCATGTCATTTTGGCCATCACTAAGGGAGTGGAAATCCATTGTCAGAATCAAGTAAGTCACAATGGCATCCTAAATACCTTCCATAAATGATATGTGAAGATAATGTCAAAATAATTAAAAATTATCAAAGTAATCCCATGGATTTTGAATATATTCTATAAGTAGATATGTCCCAATATAACTATTGAACTCTAATCTCAAGTATCTATGATGTGAGATGACTATTTGAGGAAATCGAAAATCTCCATAATAAAATATTTTCAACTAAACCTACATGTTAAACCTATCATAAAGTCTATGGATATCCCTTCACAATTCCACTCTAGCCCAATAGGGGGATGATATAAAACAACTAGAAACAATTTCTCATCCTTCACTGTCTGTAATTTAAGGTAATGATTGACAAACTATACAACTCCTTTCTTCATATATGGAATCCAAATCGGATGTCGAAGGTCCTGGTGAATCATTACCCATCCAGAACATACTGGAACAAAAGATGTATAAAACTCTCCTAGAAAAACCTAACATAACCTCTATTTTAACATAATTCATCCTATAAAAATAATGATATTATTCCACCTTCATAAAATATTTATGTTTAATATCCAATGTTTAGGTCAGTTAATTGAGTCTCGTACTCTATATTTCCAATCTATTTGTCCCTAAATCACTTTTAAATTATGGAAAATAACAACCAAATGTTTAAGGTATGATTCCTTATCACCATACACTATAGGTAACTATAATGATGTCATGTTCTCTAATTACATGATTATAAATTGGAAACATGTTCTCCTACTGAGTTCAATTTCTACCAAGTTCCCCTTCCCAAAAGAATAGACAATCTCAATTACCAAATCCTATAGAACATATACCACCACTTATACCTCAATTTAAGATCCTTCTAAGAGAATATATACCTGGTACACTTTTGGTATGAATAGAAGAAAAATTTCTCTCACATTAGGTAGTTTCACCAAATCATTAGTGTAAATAATACTATTTCTAACTCAATATCATGGTTTGGATAGTTATATTCTAGTGGTCTCAACTAAAGTTAACATAGGAAATCACCACCTTCTTCTATCTTAGAACAATATAAAATGTTTCTCAATAGGGAATCACTACACACTATATATACAAAACCCTCCATTGAGAATATCAATATGGTAGAACTCGTCAATCTCTACACCAACTCTAGAAAAGACTAATAAAACCTATTTATCCAAATGAAAGGATAACACATTTGTTTCAAATAATTCTTGGGAAATGATATCCTAGAGAAATTTGGTATGAATATTTGAAATTATATTTCCAACCCATAGAAGATTTATACCTTAGTTTTTAAAATGGGGTTCTCATAAGAAAACATTGCATCAACCATCTCCTAGTCCACTACTAAACCATCTTATTTGATAAACATTTTCAAAATTAGACCTCATGAATACAGAAGTGAAACATCAAGATATTCATATAAATCAACTTCTCTCAGATTATGTCAAGAATAATCATCAATTTTGGCACATTTTCTCCTCATAAATTATGTACTCTATGATTGAATTGAGGAAAATTATCCCAAACTAGTATAATATAGGATGAATGATATATTTCATGAGTTACATGAACATTGTTGCGGTGTTATTCATGAATAAGGGAACCCATAAAATAAATCATATTTTTTTAGAAACATATGAATTCTATCTCTTGTATAAGCTCATCGAATACTCACAACTGCTGATATCTTGATACTATGTAAATATTTGAGAATAATCGTTCATATATAAAATTATCCAAAAGACCATCGATTATCATCTGTGGATAATTTTGGGTTATGTTCACTAGGTATACATAATGGTAATAAAAAATAACATCATGCTCTCATCCGCCTTCTTGAAAAAAAAATTTGGGGATGCCTTGGGGGAAACACTAGGTTTGACAAAGCACTCCCACTTTCTGTCATCCAACATCACTCTCA
Organism: Viscum album; assembly: GCA_963277665.1. Lineage (NCBI taxonomy): Eukaryota > Viridiplantae > Streptophyta > Magnoliopsida > Santalales > Viscaceae > Viscum > Viscum album. The sequence goes on along the minus strand of OY728166.1, from coordinate 71,487,698 downwards.
AATAGTGCCACACTACGGGAGATATTCAATATGATAGAATAGATATAGATGCTTTACCATGGTGTATATAGATTTATAATTCTACATTTTTATGAAGTGGTAATAGAAGAACATCTTTTCTAAACACACCATCTTACTCCTCTACCACAGGATGAAACTGCAGTCTTCGATAGTCCACTACACCAAGGGTCACACTCCCAACTAACGAGTATTCAATTTCTACAACATATGCATGACTCCATCTTACTCATCATTTTTTATCAAAAGGGAAGACCACATACCATCAGTAGCAACACAACACATCATTTTCCTGAAATAGTATCATCATGCATGATCGCAGAATAACAAGTTTATACCTTAGAAGAAATTACAAGGCTTCATCACTACTAGAACGATATCCAAAAGAAACCATAATCATCCAATAGTAAGGACCCAACATATGTATAAGTGTATTTTTGATGAGTCACCTATCAAAGGAGTCATCAAGCATAAGGTTCATGTTAAGGTATCAACAAGAATATCTAAGTCATAAAATATTGAAGTGGTAATAATAGAAAGTCATCCACCAATGTCTACAAATAATAATTTTATGGTATACAAGTCATAGGTCCTACATTGTGTCATATATTAAACATTCAATTCATATGACTTGACTATATATATCTAGACGCCCTCATGGCCCCCATCCATATGATCCTAGAGTATACCACCATGGGAAGGTGGTGGTAAGTCAAAATTTATACCACATCTAGTTACACTACCTACTCTTATGTTGTTTCCACCACCCTGTCGACCTGCGAGATCCAACCAATTACTCTCCCTAGTAGGGCCATCAACAGTCACTATATCATCTATACAATATATCAAAAAATCCAACAAAATATGTACCCTACCATCACAAGAGTATCAATGATTCTCTCTAGGATGATTGGATCCATATTTTGAGAACTTTCCCACAAAAGCAATTTTTTGGGATCATCTCTTAAATCACCTCTCACATCTCGGTCATCGATTCTGAAATTGGTAGTCTACTACCAAGCTCTAATCTCTTGAATTACAATATTCATCACCTATTGTATACATAATCTCATTTAAAAAATTCCCAACCACTAAATCAGGATATAAGAACATATAATAGGTTGGTATTCATAGAGGTATCATGATGGATCATATGTCTCTTCATTGTACACACACAACCATCCAATCTTGATATAACTGATCAACAACCATATATGTTGAGTATTGAGAGAGGTTCTTGAACCTTGATGAATACCTATCTACTATCTTACAACCCTTGATGTTTTAAAATCCCTTATATTTTTACATACATCAACATAGTTTGTGAAAAAACCTTCTTTGAATTGTCATTCCAAAAATTCCCATGCATGTGTAACCTCTTCATATGACTGGGTGACTAATCCCAACCATTTTCTATTAGATCTATGAAGAAGGATTGATAACATGAACACCATCAAGTTTTTTGGTATCCTAAAAATATGAAATAATAGTTCCACTTCCTAATTCGAGTCATTATATGATTGTGTTTTAGGGTCAACTCTAAACATATGGGGTCTCTATCAACAAAAAACAAGATGAACGATAATAATTCATACCTCATCCACTGATACTTCTAGTGATATTTTATTTTTATTATGTGGGTGTATGACTAGTTAACCCCCTAGATTAAAAACCTCATGCAAAGTTTCATGTATCAAAGCCTTATCACTTGAGGGATTTCTTCATTATGATTTTAATGATGAATCTTTGTTAGAAAAAGTCACCGAGGTATCTAGAAATAGACATGGTGTACCCTTATCGATGTCAGTATCTAGAGAGATGAGTTAAGAATTATATGAAATGCAAAATTCATTCATATATGATGCATGTAACAATTATTTCCCTTCAACCAATGACTACATGTATTGATTCAACAATACGATTATTAGATTTCTTGTGTAGGGATATGGCATCCCCTGAACTAGCACTTGAGTCCCGAGACTGAAATATGAACTCGAAACACATGACATTGTTTCCACAAAAAAATATCACATACGCAGGCCCTAAGGTAGACCTAACTACTCTGATACCACTCTATCAGGAATTTTCCCTACAAGGAATATCAACTTACTATCCCAATCCCCCTACAATTGTCCAGGGGAGGGAGACTACCATCGTGTAGTCAGATCACAGATAATGGTAGACTTATCGTAATGTATTTGTGCACACACACACATCAATGCTCATACAATAATACAATGAGAAACCACTAATAAACATGCATGTATACATTTAAATCCCACCATCAGAGTATTTTAACAAGTGGTTGAATGAAAATCACCATGTATACTCACACCATTATGAAAAAAACGAAGCTAAAAATTTAATGAGGACTGAAATCAAAGAAACCAGAGAAAAAAACATTAGTATATCTAGATAAATAATCTACGCATATTCCTATTCCATATAAAAATCTGTTGATTTGTCAGTCATCAAAAAAACAAGTCACGTGTAAGAAATGCCCCTACAGGTTTGAGTATAATAATACCTAGAAAGACATCGAAAATTCAATAAATATATAAAATCAATAATAAATGTCAGTTTTTCAAAGGAATATTTCTATATCATATATAAAAAGAATTTCCAGATATACTCAACAATGGAACATAGACTAAATGTAATTTATGAACTATCAATCCAGCCTAGAATTCTTACTCAATTGTTCAAAATAGAACTTGTTTGAGAGAACACTCTACATGATTCAAAATAACACCGATGAAATACATTTAAGAGGTCATGATAATATTGTCTATCTATATAATATACCCACTAGATGTAAGAATAAAACAACACATATAATGGAATCACATCAATGGATTTGGGTTATACCAATCACCCAATCTAGATTAACCCACTAATAAGGGATCGATACCAACATAAATCTGGTCATGGATATTCAAATATGCCCATCTAGTTAAATGATGATGATAGAGGATATCACTAAGGTCATCATGGAAGGATTCTTAAAAATCAATCCAAGACTAATGACCCTATTATGCGATCGACATCCTATTTATAGGAAATTATTTTTTAGTAAACCATCAGAGAATCGATCAAGGGAAAGGACCCTAATGAAACATGGCTAAGATGATTAGGAAAAGTTCACAAAGATAACTTATATTGAGTAAAAAGTGCATACTTGATGTATATGGCATGTATTATTGGCACAGATTCATACCTGTGTGTCACAAACCATGTAAATGTTAGTGTCTAAGTACACAACTTGTATGAGACAGTGTACTATTGACCATATCAGTTTCCTATAGGCCATATATATTCCCATGTACATGGAATGTTTGACATAGGGTACTCTTATCTATATATGTGTACAATTCACAACACACATAAATCCAACAGGTATGGGTCTCATGTCGTGTGACATCTGTCATAGAACTTGTGATATTTATATTCTTTACGGAACCATTGCACCATTATTGGGAGTCCGGAAAACTGTGAGGATTATGATGACATGATGTGTTACAAATAATTTTCTTGAATTTTATATTTTTACTTAATGTTGTCCTAAAAATCCTCTTTATTTTAATAACAAATCTCACCTAAAGATATCAAATCTAGTTTGACTAATCCATTACATCACCTTCTCACCAGATATCGTTCATTGATTCTCTTGGAAACCATATGTCAAGTGGAACTATCGTCACATTCCTGATATTTGAAGAATGAGTATCCCTAAATCTTTATCTGGACAGTCATTATTCATATACATCATCATATATTGATATCATCATTGATATGAATTCATTTTAATGATGAAAATTTATTTCACTAGGAAATGGGGGCACAATGACCGTTTATTCAAAAATTTCAAAATCACATTCCCCTGAAATTACCCATAATGAATAATGAATTGGAAAATGGAAAATAGAAAAACCCAAATGTGAGGCTCATCCCTGAGCCAATGTTCATGTATTTCTCGATAAATTATTGTTAGAATAATGTTCGAAGTGAAATAATATAATCATCAAAGAATTCTATTTTCCATTATATCATATAAACCATACATATAATATTCCTAATATATTAATTAATTATTTAGATGACTAATTGAAATTAATCATAGAAACTCCTAACAATGTAAAAATAAATACAAATAGTACACATTTATTTGAATTAATTATTAGAGAAAAATTATTCAATGTCATTTTTTATTCTGGGATCATAGAGATCATTTTTTCACCAATCGAGGATCCATGATTCAGTCATCAAAAGCCAATAGCTCTTCCTCTAATGCCCTCTCAAAATTCTAACATTATATTCAAATAAACCTATTTTTTGATTTTATTATCATATTTGTAGACCCATATCAAGTCAGATAAATGAATTATATAAAATAAAATATTCATTTTAATTATATATTTATCGTCTCATGATTACAGTGAACTCAAACGTAAAATGTGATCCACTGTTGTGTCATGACTATAGTAAAACTCATGCTATAAACTCAATGACCACCATATATTTCTAATTTGGGCCTTCATTTTTTACTAATTAAAATGGTTATTGAATACTACAAATGTAATATATTTAATATATTTCAAAATCTATTTCTAGGAACACTGATCCTCAGCCTCTATCATCATCTCATCTCCTATCTCTATTAATAATCCTTAAAATATTCAAAATAATAAACTAAAACAATATGTTTCTCTACACTCATATACCCTAATCACGCCAGCTAAATTTCCATTCTATCAATAATAATACAACTATATTAGGAATACCTTCTTAATTAAGCAACAATACATCTCACTCAATTTAATATTTCCAAAGAGCCTAATGCATCATACTACTACTATGTATAACAAGATAAAACATAAAGTTCTTGTATATCATTATAAAAATATTATCATCTCCCCATGCACTCACAATACTATAGAAATTGTATCACATAACAATAAGAACATTCATTTAAATGATACTTCCTCAAATCCCAACACCACTCATGGTTTTGAGGTCATATATCCACAAACACTCCATGTTAATTTTTTAGAGTTTGAACGACAATCTTTATAGAAAAATTTCATATGAGATATTGTTAATAAAATATGAAACTGAACCCGCATCCTTAAAGAAATATTTTTCCATCAAAGATTATTTTTTCAGAATCCATTGATTATTTAAATATGTTATGGTACTTTATATGTCCATTCTATAGGGGACAACATAACTTCTAGTAGAGAAAATTCTCACTAGAATTCATAAGGCCTTCAATTTGAGAATACACTAAGGCTCATATGAGTAAAATTAATCCAATATATTAAATTGAAAAAGTGAAGAATTTTTTAATAGTTTACATAACGGGACACACCTCATAAATCCATCACACCCCCAAAAGCATTATGTCACATGAGTCATTCATCCTATTTTAAATGAATACACACAATAATATTTTTGAAGGGATAAGAGACAAAAAATAATAAAATAATATCTATTAAACACACTATATTCAATAAATATACAAATCATGATAGTTTAGTCCAATTAAAACAATTGAATACTCCTAGATCAGATGTCCACCATAAACTTCGTTACATTATTGGACCATGATTTATCATATCCCCACAAAATATGAAAAAACTCAGATTTTGATCTATGAAAATAGCTATTAAAAAACTCATTCCTAAATACAACATTCTAATTCCTTAGCCCAAATCTCAAGTCTTGTTGGAGTGCCCCGCCACCAAAACTATGCCAAACTATATGAAATAATCTTCCCACCTATGGTATTGTAATATTACCTAGAATGTGGAGACTTTGAGATAAAATCATTATCATAAAATAGTGGTAATACCCTTATTACATCCACTGCATAGTATCAGAATAAACATAATCAAATAAAAACAATAATATTTCAAAATTTAATGAATAAGTACGTAGAATTTTCATCATTCTATTATATAATACTAATCTAAAATCGTAAAATATAATTTACAAATAAAAAATAAAATAAAATGTAATACCTACTTCAATCTTCATACCTCAACACAAACTATACCCAAGACCCATCAAGGTCCTCTAGCCCATTTCATTCCATATCCTATACTAAATCTGAAGGAAGAAACAATGTCTAAAAATGAACCATTTCTCTTAACAATTTTATATTTTATAGATATCATTAGGCATTCAATATGTTCCTTTTGTATATTCCATAAAATACACATATTCAGGGGAAATACAAATTTAACACATGAATATAAAATATCACAAGTTAATTACACCACAAAACCTCCATGCGCATTGTGTAATTAATTCTATATGGACAAAATATATAGTTAATCACACATAGTTTGAGACCATTCTATAATTAGCATTACCACATCATTTTATTCTATGATTCCTAATGAATATAATGTAACTGCATACTTAGGAATGGAGTTGACAAAAATCTTGAACCGCTACCTGAAGGAATGGGGTACTATCATACCTACCCAACTTGACATGACGCCACATCACTCTAGGAAATGTTTTTCATTTATAACATATATATCCTAACAACCCATCCTCGCATTGGTTTTCATTTATCTAATCCATCTTAATGAAAGAACTATCATCAGTACATGAGTGACTCATGTAATGATCCTAATTTGTAAACAATTACATTATCTCGCCCAAGATAGTACATCCAACACCATGTGACTCTTGGTGGATATTATTATCGAGATATTCTCCCCCAAAATTTCTATAAATTATTTTCCGCACATTCATGTATCATATGATAGGAAGAAAAAACTCATAGATCTCCATCCAACCCCTAGGTGATTGTCAATTGAGACATAATCCCTCCCTTAAAAAAACATCTCACAATAATTATCAAGGAAACTAATTTTCTCCTAGAACCATCATGGAATATTCTCCCAAATTGCAATTAATTTCAATCACCCCACATTGTCACCGTGGTCATTAGGATCATACTGAACCAAGACACATCATTCTATGTAAAAATTCTATCCACACCCCAATTACATCGTAATTTTAAGGAAAATAAAATTTCTCATGAGTCAAACTTGGGTTCCATATCACATTAATTAAATGATATATATTACCATTCCATAAAAAATCACTCTTAAATAACAATTTTATATTCCTAGAGGACTCATCCAAATGAAATTCCCAATTACACAAAATATATACTCATAATAGTGTAACTCACCTTGTAATAGATGTAAAACCATATTACCCTTGATAATTAGGCATAGAAAGAAAACACCCATTAAAGCATGTCATATATATTCCATAATAGGTTACCTACAAGTCATATCATTGATAAGTTCCTATCTATTAAATCTAATATGGACCTAGATACCCTAATAGGCAGGGGGTTAGAATCAGGGTATGGATATTAATTTATCTAAATATTTACTACCCCACTAGATCATGACCTCTTTGTTATAATAGTCACTCTGTTTGAACTTTTGTTCTACTATTGATCTAAATCTTCCCTTCATTATCTAATGATGTTTCTTTGAATGCAATGTAAGAATGAAAGAAGACTGACACATGTATTTTTACTTGATTCACCCTCACTAGGATTTTTCCAAGGAGCATACCATGGCGATGTTCTAATTTTCTGATTCAACTAAATCATATTACCAAATTACATTGTTCAGACTACATCATTAATGTCCATTATTATTGCCATTACAATTTTTTGGGTATTATCACAACATTCCTAAGGGTCACTCCATATGTCAATTCCTTTGGATCACAACTTGTGTGAAGGAACATCATCTTCTTGTTCCTTCACTCAATTATTTTAGAATGGATCCACTCAACGTTTGGAGACTTGTATTTCCTTCCACCATCTATAATGAATTCATCATCCAATATATAAAGATGATCTGTTGAAGTCTAATTTTCATCCACTGAGGAATACACATTACAACATAATTGAATTGAAAATCCTCAAATTTTACATGAAGCCTTAATATTCTTGCACTCAATTCCCATTCCTGCTATGAAAAATCACTTCTTTTCTATGGAACCTAAAGAAATAATGTGATACCTCAATTTTATGTTCAACCTTAAATTTTATGTGAATAATAAATTGTTTACATTCAACCTTCATTTTTTGTGTAACTCTTACATTTTCTCACAACTCCCTTTGCATTTTTTTTATGCACATCAGAGCTCATATCTTCTCAATTTCTTGAGCTACATCGAATGAGGTGTGACACCACGTATTTTTACGCATCGCAGAAACCTATGTGAAAGATCCTCTATTTTGTGCAAAAAGTAACATTATGTGAAAAATAATTTTTTGTGCAATAACTATTTTTCCTGCACATCTCCATATTTTTCGTGCACCTCATGCTTTTGCACTTTTTTGACGTTTTGATCATAATACAACTATTGTGGAGAAGATCTATCCCACATTCAAAATTTTGCGCCAACAAATTTCATTCACAATTACTTCTTTTCCACATGCCACACAAATTTTTCACTCACCTTCCTTTTCCAAAAACTCCTTTCTCCATTTTCATATTTTCAGCCCCTAAATGTTGGCAGGAACTGGATAACTATGCCCCCCTATATCTGGTCTTTTTGTGTTATGCCTCTAGATTGTACATTCCTTTTTCAACGTTATTCTATCAATATTAGATTGTCAACAACATATATTGAACCTCAAAACACACCATGTATTTCCCCTTTGTCAACAAAAAGGACTTATAATCCAACCTTTTCTGCAAAAAAATCATTGAGCACCACTTTGTCAACAAACACAACCATCCCAAAAATGCGTCAATGATTCCTTAAGGAATTTTTCCAAAAAATCACTCACTTTTAGATTGTTGAAAAATATATCAAAACATGATACATATTTAAAGCTCCACCCACCTTCTGTGATATAGATAATGATCAATTATTTACTTAAAACATACTCTAAGTCCACAGGAACCATGCTCTAAATGAAAAACAATATTTATACGAAATGATCCTCAATGACTCACTTCATTCCTAACAGAACTTGTTGATGTCATTCAAACACCACTCCTTGTCTTTCCACATGATCCTCGGATTTTTTGATATCTAATTATTGATCGATCACTTCTAGCATCATTAGATTTAATGATTGTTTCTTCGTAACACAAAGGTATTCCCATCTAATTACTCCTCTAGTTAGCTAAAACTTCTTCCCCTATCTCACTGCTCCCATGTTTCACTACTCCACTGGTCATCTTCTCCATATGTCTTTACTAAGACATTTTATAAATAGCCACTCTTTCTCCTCGTTGAACATGAACATTTTCACTGCATTTGCAAAAAAAACCCAACGGTAACACCTTTTTGGTCTTCAACAAGGTAAAAACACATATCCGGGAATTAGGAAAAAAAACATACACCATACCTTAGGGAGAGGGAGAGTGGGTCACACATGCACACATTTTCATGTGAAGTGAGACAACTAGACTCCCAATGTAAGTTGATGCCTCTCAAACACTCTTTTGGGTAGGGACTTTATATGAATGTCTGCAACATGTAGTTATATAGGTACATACTCTATCTTCACAAGTTTGTGCTCCACAATATTCTTGATGAAATGATGTTGAATTTCAATGTGATTTTCCTTGAGTGATGAACTAGATTTTTTATAAGAGTCATAGCACTTGAATTATCACAATGGATTCAGATTAGAGATTGTACTCCCATGCTAATCTCATCAAGTAGTTTTTTAATCCACTATAACTACAGGCATGCTTGACTATTTGCAATATACTCAGCTTGTATAGTGCAAAAAAAACTGTAATCCTTTATCTTGATCAGCTAATATATGCACACTCCACTATGATATAATGAACCACATGATGTTTATTTTCAATCATATTTTGATCTAGCCCTATCTGTTTTTGTATATCCGAATAGGTCTGGCTGAGATTTGTCATTATACATCAAATCGATGTCCACGATTCCCTTGTTATACTGAAGCATTATTTTTTATAGATATAATTTGGAGTAACATGGGATATATTTGATCCATTAATACATGTCATACGAAAAATACTATATTATGTTCTGTCTCTATCATGTGAAGTAATCATCCAATTATTTTCCTTTATTTGTATGATTTTAACTGCTTTTCCATCATAATAATTTTAATGTTTCATCTGGATAACAACCATAGTTTTCATATGCATTGAATTTTCAATTCCAAATATTCTTAAAACCTCCATGTGATATTTTGATGTAGACATGAATGTGCTATTCCTTCCTTGTGTCATCTATAAACCAATGAAAAATATTAGGTCCCTAATTATTGATATTTCATACTCTCTTTTCATAAATTTGGTATACATTATGCAGTGAGTTTCTTATGATCCTCCAAATATTATTTCATCTACAAAAACCATCACCATCACCCTTTTTTACTATTTTTGTGACATAAAATTTGTTATCAACTCCACTATGCAGAAAATAGTGACTCTTCAAAAACTGATCAATCCATGGTTACCACAAACTTGGTGCCAACTTAAAACCATAAAAATCCTTCTTTAGTTGAAAAAAATATGTTCTCATCTTTATCTTGTTTCTCCTAGTCATCATTAGTATATTATTTTGAATAATAATTTTCCAATTTAACTCAAAATGAGATGTGTACCTCAACATTGCTTCCAGAAGAAAACTAATCACTATTTAGATATAGATTTTGTTCATTATCTACTACATTGAAATCATTTCATTTAAAAAAAATTCAGCCACATGTGGTACCGTTGTTTCCATTCTTTCATATCATCTTGGTATCCCAAAAATAGTAACATGATACCATTTTTTCAGAACAAAAAATAATAATCATGAAACAAAAGAATGATGCTACTCTTCCATTTTCTATCTTCTTAAACATTTAATCACATATTTTTTGTACCTTTAAGATATTTAATTTGATTAAGAGTAAAAATTATGCTCCTATGATATGAAAATATTAATGTTGTTCGGTCTTCTATTTAGTCACCCAATAATTTTTTTCTCCCATATCATTTATTCACATGTGATTGTAGGTTTGAGAAACTTCCATAGAACAATAACATATTTCATGTGTATCTTCCTTCAATGGGATTTTCATTGGATAAATATACCACTTCAAAATGATTCATCAATAGATCCTCTAAGACTACTGAGTTGGGACATGGTGTAATAAATAAGAGATAAAGTAAATATCACCACCATAGTCTATTTCACCCAATTACTCCCATATGTCTCCTATAGTCATTAACTATTAAATCCTTTCTATGTAATTATTCATGATTTATTCTTCAAATTTGTTAACTGACTTGAATTAGTTTAAATTCTAGATCACATTACCTCACCTCATTTTATTTTATCATGAAACTTCCCCTAGGTTCATATATCCCAAAAAAACTGAAACACTTTAACGTCAGATAGTGTCATTTAAACACATAAGAAGAGGGGAATTTTAGGAATCCTCTAGATGAGGATTTTTGTCGATGCTGATTGATCAACCCTTTGATACTATATTTCAAATAATTGTCCTATTCTTTTTATTTTTCTATATTCCTATCCAATATCAACAATTCTGTCTATATGACTAAGCATTCCATTACCACATGCTGATATTTTTTTTTGATATATTGATTCTGTAGGCCTGACCATTATCACAATTTGGGGTTTAATCCCTCTGGTACACATTTACATCATTGATGCTTCACTAATATGTAAATTATCATCACACATTATTTGATCAGGAATCTTTTCATTGGTAATATTTTATTTCTTCTCCCTCCATTAGGTATCTCATTCTCTTTGATTCACTTTATTCCATATTGTATGACATGTGAATGTTTCAAGGAATTTTTGGTTCATTCTTCTTTTACTAGTTGACTAAGTCTCCATTTTGTTTCATGCTATTGATGGGTCCTCCACAGAACATACATTCTTCTCACTCACAAATGGAGTTTCTGACCCCTTGTTCTTCCATGTTTGTTCACATTCTCTCCAAGAGAGTTGATGTGAGTGTAATAAAAGAGATGATTGATACACCTTTTATAGAGATATTTGTGATTCCCATGAGGTGGTATACCTATTTTTCAACTACCCATGATGTCATCCAGTATTGTCCTTTTTATTATACACATCGTGTTCTTAGGATCTTCAAAAAAAAAAATTTAATTCCTTATGTTATTCTTGCTGTACTTTATTTACAAATGTCCATGATGAAAACATATGAAATATATTTTATTAAAGGCATTCCTCAGTTCATCATATTGTAACTGATATGTGGATTCAGCATGTGTTCATCTTCTAAATATTAGCTCCTCAGATTCTTGAAACAAAATCATGATGTGTCACATTATTCCACAACTGGTGAAATTCATGGATATTTTCCCTTCAGAGACTCTTATTTTAGATTTATCATGAGGCATCTTCTTATTCTGAGATTTAGGAAAATTTACATCTTAACAAAAAGATATGTATTCCTGATCCTCTGAACACAATCTATATGTATAACCATTAATCCCATATAAATATTACATGATATCATTACATTCTATAACATACATTTTAGGTCTTTCATTATAAAATACATCAATTTTTCTATTTTTAAAATTGTCCATGAATATCTTCCTATAATTCATGGGAGGGGTTTCATCAAATCCCATGTCGGGTTTTCCCTTGGTGTATGGCCATTGAGATGAGAAAACATGTTCCGGTTTCCTTTCAAAAAGTGAATATTTTAGTTACATTTCATAATCACCATGAAAAAGATAGTAAAATTTTATTTGCATGGAATTTTAATTTTTAGGATTTCCTTTGGAGTTTTATTTCTCATCCTCTTTCATTTCTGATTCTAGGTCTTCTTCATACTATTTAATATCTATACCCCTTTATTCATCTTGATAAATAAGTTATCTCTAATAATTATTCCCTCTACTGAACTCATCTTCCAATTAAACTATGAGCTTATCTACTAAGTCAATTTTCTCATTTAATTTAAATTTTTTTTGCATAATCATAACAATATTCAATATTGTATTTTTGCCTATGGTTCTTCTAATCCAATTCAGACGGTTGTGCAAAATGGTCATCATTTCTAGATTCCAGGTTTTTGAATTTCTACTGACTACTGATTCCTTCCCTCTACATCATCATTGTGATTTTCTCTCTTTATATACATATTTTTAGGTTCTTGAGGTTGAGAATCATTTAACTCCCTCAGATCAGTATCTACGTCAATACGAATTTTATTTTTTTCCTATTATCTTATTGTCCTCAATTTCCAAAGCTTGGATTTAAATATCATAAATTTAATATAATCATCTAATTTACGATCCAATTCACTTGATTTATAAAGAACATCCACTTTTCACATTTTGGTAGTTTCTTCATCATCATTAAATCCATAATCACTTGGAATTTCATGTTCTTCTATTATTCCTTCAGCATCATTGAGTGAGTAAGTATTTTCACAATATGATTTTTCCAAATCCTTATTATACTCACAACCTAATTCCTTAAACTAAATCACAAAATTAACATAGGAACTTAAAATAAGAGTAATATCAGCTGACTTCTGTTTCATCATGGATGTTCTTCCCTTTCCCAGGGCACACAACGATAACAGAAGAATGAATCATTAAAATAAATAATCAAATGAACCATGTCAGAGGAAATAAATCTGATAAATGAATCCTTCACTTTGATACCAATTTTTAGGACAAAAAGGGTCATAGATACTCTGAGAGTGGGTGATTTGTGGTATGGGTATTATATTCCCTAAATAAATCATTCCCCACTAGATCATTACCCCCTTTATTATAAGGGTCACATTATTTTCACTAATGTGTTATTGTTGATCTTATTATTACCTTATTAATATATTGATTATTCATTGAATGCAATGAAGGAAAGAATGTAGTATAACCCACATAATTTTACTTGGTTCACACATAATGGGATACATCAAAGGAGCATCTAATGACAATTTACCGATGCACCAAATCCACCAAAGATCATTGCCAAATTACAATGTTCAAAATAGATATTTTATTCCTACTATTTTTTACTCTACATAGTTTTGGGACTTCTCAACAGATTTCCAAGGGTAACTCTATATATCCCTTCCTTTGGTACACTACCAGTGGGAAGGATCATCATCTTCCTCTTCTTTCACTCACTTCTCTTGGAAGAGATCCACTCATAGTTTTGGAGACTTATATGACCTTTCAATATCTCTAATGAATGCATCCCCCATTGTATGTTAATTTCTATTGAATTATAGTTGTTATACACTGATGAATACCTCTATACCATTGAATCAAACTAGGAAAACAAAAATTTTATGTGCAAACCTTACTCAGCCATGCGTATTCCCTTGCCTTACACACAAAATCTCCTCTTTTGTGCAGAATACCCATTGTACATTTTTCCTAACCTAAAAAATATGTGAAACCTCAATTTTACGTGAAACGTTATATTTTATGCACAACATCAATTTTTATGAAAAATTTTAATTTTTTGTACAACTCCATATTTTTGGGGCAGCTCCCTTTGCGTATTTTGTTAGCACATAATAGCCCATATATTATCTAAGTCTTAAGCTACTTAGAATGAGGGTGTTTACCTCTGATTTATAGTCATCGCTAACCCCTTACCCAATTCCCTCCATTTTGATCAAAAATTACTATTCTAAACCCAATCTGTTTCACACAAGAAAGGTTTTTCATGCATATCTCCACTTTGTTTCATGCACCACATGCCTTTTCCATTTTACGGAATTTTGATCCCGAAAAACCTTTTGTGAGATAATTCCTACCAACATCCACTATTTCACTCATCCTATTTTGAGAAAAATTAAAACTTTTTCATGCACCACTCTAGTTTTTCTAGCACCTCCCTTTTCCAAAAACACCTATATTTTTTATGATTTTCAGCATGAAAAATTTGTCAAACACTGGAAAACTGCTCAACCTTGTATATACTCTTTTTGTACCACCTCCATAACATATATTCCTTTTTCACGGTTCTTCTAAAAATCAAGGATTTTTATCAACATCTCTTTAAACTTTCAAATAAAAATGGATTCCCTCTTTTTCAACAAACTGGACATATAAACCTACCATGTTAGTAAACCAAAAACCGAGCCCAACTTTTTTTAACAAACACAACTAACCCAAATATGCTTCAGTCATTCCTTGAGGTATTTTCCCCAACACTATATAAGGATTAATTTCAATAAATCCGAAACTCTCCCCCATATTTGACATGTTCTCCATGTTATATAAATTATATAATGTCCCAAAGAGAACATATCTTGAGGATAAGAGGTCAAACAATATCTTATCTCTATATCATTTCAAATTTTATTCCAAATCCAATCAACATAAAACCATATAAAATACATAACATCACAAAAGATTGCATATAGATGAATATTACCAATTACGAAGGAAATTACATACTATTGACTACATGTGACCTCCTAATAAAAACTATAAATAATCTCATACAGGCTCATCCAGGCCATATCCATGATTGTACCATCACTATAGCACTTATATCACATAATATATCTTAAATAATCTTTTACCACATATGTAATTTATTTGGGAAAAAATCTCACTAGGTTACATTGTAGCAGATTTAGGTTGGTTTTGTTTGTTGAAAAAGCATGTTTTCAGGATGAGTTGTCAAGATCAAGATATATTATTCGTAATCAATTTTTCCAAAGAAACATGACAATTGAATGTGATATCGGGAGGTGGTATAAAAATTAAAAATATATGGTTTCACCATTTACATGGGTTTTCCAAATATTCTGGGGACCAAAATTCGAAGTTTGGTTTTTATCACAAAATGGTTATTTTGTCAAAGATCAAATTAAACTAAGGAAAAGGCAAGAATTTCACAAGGATGGAATTCTTATGTTGTTCTTGATGAAGGATCACAAAATTATGGTGAGGTATTTGAGAATGCGAAGAGATTATGATTCTGATAAAATGGTGCTTTGTGATCGGTGAAATAGTTTAGTCAGGTCATTGAAGGAATGATCTATGATTATGACGGGCTTCACAAATAGAAAATTATAATGGATCATCATGAATGGAGGTGCATCACAAAGATGATATTTGAAGGATCCAGAAAATTCACTGGAGGTAGTGGAGCATCACGATGAGTCCAGCCTAAAAATATGAGGCTACCAACTTTAGAATGAAGAGGAAGAGATGATAGACTCAAGGAAAATTCTAATTCTCCATGTTTGTGAAAAAATTCACAAAGGTTGTATGTAATGTCATTCATGAAATCTATAGGACAACTTAATGTTCTAATCATCAAGAAAAATGAATTTTGTGAAGGCCCAAAAAATATAACCAAAGCATGTGAGCATTGCAAAGACTATTTTGTGCTTTGTCAAAGAAGTTTACATCATGATGTTTGAGGGAGATTTGAGAAAATTCCAGAGCTTCATGAAGGCTAGTTTGAGAATCATGAAAGAAGGAGCTCCGTGAAGGCCAGTTTTAGTATCGTGAAAGAAGGTGCTACCCAATGGCATGTTTTTACTTCATGAAAGTGGGGATTCATTATGGAAATGGTCATTGAGAAAGAGATTGAAATGTATTAAGCAGTGTTCATTGGCAAATAGTTATTCAATACTGGGTGAAAAATGGACTTCAACAGATCATCTACAAACCATGAAGGTTGTATTAATTACAGATAATGAAGGGACCAAAAAGTCCATAAACTATGAGTGGATCATTTCTATATAATTAAGAAAAGGAATGGGATGAATGCGATCCCCTCTACCACTCGTGATCCAAAGAGATAGACACAGGGAGGGACCCTTGAAAAAGCATGGAGCTGACTCTAAAATTTGTAAATGAAGATATCCTAGGAATAGAATATCTAGCCTGATAATTGTAATTTACAAAATGATATTCACTAGATTTGGTACATTATTGTAAATACCCAAAAATTTAAAGGGAAATTATTTCATTATTTTTTTGGAATGTTACGAGTCCACAGTTTCTGACGGTGCCTGATTCTGAGGCCCGGTGTTCCCGGAATCAATTTTTTAAGTTTTGTTTGGGTACGTTCTGTAGATGTACGTGTGGGTTTTTCTATCTTTTGAACCGGTGCATGAAATTGAAATCCAAGGACACTAATGAACTCGCAGTTCCAATATTCGCTTAAGGGGAACTTTTCTGAAGTTACTTTTTTTATGGGATGAAAATTATAATTTAGGAATTCGTAGAAAATTAAATAAAATTGTTTTATTGTACAATTTAATTTAAGAGGTGGATATTTCCTCCAAAGGAGAGTTGGGGTCGGGCCCACACCCCACATAACCTCCCATAAGAGGATTTAGTGTGGTGGGGCCCACATGAACCTAAACCCTTTCACCTCCCCTCAACTCCATTTAACTCCTCTTATGTTTTGACACCTCCCATAGTTAAAGGTTGAGCCTCTCCACCTCCCTCCTCTCATAAATGTGAAACCTCTTGAGATTAATTAATGCCACTTAATTAATCTATTTTTGAATTAATTTTAAATGTTTGGAAAATATACTGTTAGGGAGTCTCTAGAAAATTAGAATAAAGGTGATCCTCTCTCGATGAAGAACACCATTATTCAATGAAAAACATCTCCGACGAAGAATGCGAATAACTTCTTCCAACGACGCTTATTCCTCGGACGCACCCCAATGTCAAGGAATCTACGTCATTTTCGGAATCTCTTCCCAACTCACGAAAATGACTCTTCCACCAACGTTGAAAGCATGACACCATTCTCCACGATGACGTCTTCCATGACGCCCAACTACCGCGACGCTCGTCTTCTGCGGTTCATCGACGTGCACCGTTCTTGAAATCGAGGTAGGGTTTTTTTATAATTTAAATTTAATAAATTATACCTTCGTTATTATTGAATGGAAGTGATCATATATGGAAATTTGTTACAACCTAATGTGGACGGTGAAAGACGAAAGAACACACCCCAACAAACCTCTGTTGTTTTCTATTTTTATTCACGATAGAGATGATGTTAGAGGAGGTGGTAGCGACGATCGAAGGCAGCTGCGGAAACGGCGGCCACACGCTGGCCCGAAGTGGACCGCGGCACTAGGTGCCACACGGAAGGGAGATCGCGGCCCACAACCGTGGGCCAGTTGATGAAGTAGAACCGGCCGGGCAGGGAGAACTGCGCCCCACATCCGTAGGCCACTTCGGTGAGAGAACAGCCTGTCTGGTGGTCGGCCGGGTTGAAGAAAGCTGCAGCACCCGCTGGTGCCGCGTGCAGATGAACATCGGTCCAGCCGTGCAGGCCGCTCATGCTGGAGGAGACCGGCCAACGATGGCTACGGCCGGGCAAGAGGGGTTGTGCCGCCGTTTCACGAACCCCCCCTCTCACCGCTCAACCAACTGGCCGAGCCAGAGCCAGCCACGGGCGGGGTCGCCCTTCTGCGGGTTGGGCCACCTACCGTTGGGTCGTGCCCACCCCGTCATGCCGGGTCGGGCCGGGCTGTGTTACGTTAGGTCGGGCTGCATTCTACCGGGCCAGGCCAAGCCCCATCGGACCGGGCCGACCTCTAAGCTGGGTCGGACAAGCCAAACCAGGTCGGGCTCAGCCTCCAATGCACTGGGCAAGATGGGTCGGGCCTCTTTCACTTAAATGAGAATATCTTTAAGACCACGTTTCTGAATGAAACGCCATCTGAGGCACTAGGATCATCCTGATGAGGCAGTCCTTTTGTGATAATCTATGTGGTTTTTTGATGATTTTTTAAAATGGACGGGTTTGGAATGAGCATAATTCCAAACGGGCCCCTGGAAGGGAAAGGTCAATAACTCTTAGATCGGGCGTCTGATTGATGCTCTATCTATAGAATTCGGTTTCTATTGAAGAGATAGAACTTCCGGATTCATTAACTTAGGACTTCATGATAGTTGATGTATCGACTTCCTTGGCTCGAGGAGCATACCCTCCAGGAATAGAGCATGCTGTGTGCGGGAACCATAGAACCGGCTACGACTGTGTCGACTGCTGTACTGGAATCCTCCATGGGTTCGACAACAATGACTAATGTACTGGAATCCACCACGGGTTCAACAATGAGGACTACCATTCTGAAATCCTCCATGGTATTGATGGTGGTGATTACTATTATTGTATCATGTGTCAGTCTGATAGTTTGACCTCTGTACTTGTATCATGTTTGGGTCCGATAGAGTAGCCGGTCTTGTATCCTATCTGTGTCCGACAGCATTGCTGGTCTTATATCTTATGTGGGTTTGATAGTTTATATGACTCAATGACTACATCTGATCATCTATATTGCTATATGAAAGATATATACCTGTGGGAGTTGAGTCTTGACTTTCGATCATTATCACCGATGTGATTGTCTTTACTTCCTGTGTGGACTGGGTTGTGCTTGGGCTCGAGGGTTGGAGCCTAACTGAGATTGATAACTTAGGTATATGTATGGGAATATACCTAATTATGGTTGTTTGATAATTCATGAATGTATCTTCCCTTATGTAGTTTATTATTTGTGGATTCTAGGAGACCTTCGGGGCTCTCGGGTTCCCTACTGAGAATTTTTATACTCACCCCTGCACGGGATATGCCCGCACCTCATTGTGTTGGATGAAAACGACAGACATTGTTGACAAAGGACAAGAATGAGCCAGGATTGGACGGTACCCGGAGGTGGACCACACGGTGAGACGGTACATGGTGTGGACCGATAGACGTGGAGTGGTGAGGTGGACATCTGTACCTACCATTCAGGTACGATACTTGGCAGATGTTGCAGGAGCATCCCTTTTTGGTTGTTGTCTCCTTTTCAGTTGTACTTGTTTTCCGTTGTACATGTACCTTACTGTTGGGCTTGTATTTTCATCCCCTTTTACATTTAGAACTACTTTTTTTATACAGTTTTCACTTAGTGCTTTGCTTCCATCTTACTTTGTTTGTTTGCGTGTTACTATTATAAAGGCAATTCTTTCCCAGCTTGGGGATTTACGTCTTTGGTGCTAGTCGTCATCCCCTAGCCTATGGATGGCGGGCTTGGGGTATTCATGGCATGGGCCCCAATGACGGCTCATGACAATCAGCACATCACTGTTATATTCTCTTTAGACGTAGCCCAGTATGGGTGAACCATGTAAAAATATTGTATGTTGGTCTTCTTACATTTCTTCATTGAATTCAAAGAATCATCATTAGATATGGAAGGGGATAATAAGATCAATAGTAACACAGAAGTGAAAACAATGTGGCCCATATAATAAAGAGTTTAGGATATAGTGGGGATTGAATTATTTAGGGAAAATAATTTCCATACCTTGATTCAGCCTTTATCAGGGTATCTAGGTCCTTTTGAATGTAAAATAAATTTAATCCAATGTTTCATAGTTGTTTAAAGACACCTCAAAAAAAGCTGAATTAGTAGAACCATAACCCAAAACAAATGAAAGGTCCTATTTTTACCCTTAACATCATCTATAAAAAAACAAATAACCATAATTACACATCCAACCATCAATTTAAAATTATTTTACACAAAATTAAATTTTTTTCAACATTTTATATTGATTATAATGAAATTATGAATCAATGTGTGTGATCATCCCTTTGGTAAATCTAATTTCCATCACATGTAGAAGACCCATCGTGCTCAAATTTTTTTTAAAACAATTATAAAAAATCATCTCCATACATGGGGAAAATAATCACATATAATATTGATATAAATATAAATTATAATAAGTTAATTGAATGTATTATTTTTTTCCATCTAAACAAACTAAAATACATTTCCCTTGATTTATGATTTAATGGTGAATTATGTGATTATAAAATCATCTTGATATTTCCTCTCCTGATTTCATAATACCCAAAATCATGATCCAATCGTACAAATATTTTTTTGAGTTTCTCCATCTAAAAAACAAGCCTCCCATAAACCCTTCACAATGTAAACAGGGGTTCAATATGTGATGAGCCAATTACATGATAATTTATTAGTATAAAAAAATGTTGATGGCCTAAAATTTTAGATGTAGAGGTATAATGACCTAGACTAACCTCATCCATAGTACAAACATTTCTCATACTGTGAATAGGACAATTCCATTCCATTCACTTCCTGAAAATCCTTAATAAATTTCTACCAAGGATTAAATTACTCTATTCATGCAGTGAATTACATATTTATTCAAAATATTTATATCCCAAGAACCTGGCACTTCCCCTACATCCTTTTTAGCATTAATGATATAAACTAAGCCTCATTAATCAACCATAAAAATATTCTTGAAATGTTATACCACTAATATTAACAATATGAATCCATTTTTATTCTATAAATCACATTCTTGATCAAAGAAATCAATATTCCTAAAATGGATAGGGTTATAGAAAAATATATGGAATAAAAAACTCCCCAAAATCATTCTTATCATCCCAAATAAGAAGTTTTATTCCATCATACATCAATTAAAATATATATTAGTCATAAATGTATATATAATGAATTTTATTAAATCATTAATTGATAAAATTTCATCCTCATAATGAATCCAAATATGAAATCCTTAAACATAAATTACTGGATTTAGTGCTAAAAACACAATCCTTAACTTTTAGGATTTGATACTAATATACATGAAATAATTTCAACAATACCAAACATAAAATCCAAAAATTAATATTTCGTTATAGAAATGTGCATTTAAAAATAAATAATAAAATTATATAGAATTCAAATAATCTAATAATGATTAATTTTCTAAAAAGTATCTATTTTTTTTTAAAAAAGCAATTTTTATAAAGGAACTCATTATTTATTCATTAAGACATTCATATCATCTGATTTAACGTTATTAAAATTTATAATCATGCATAACACGAATGAAAATGATTCAGAAAAATGAGATGAGCATAAATGTCCCTCTATGTTATATATTCAATGAATAAAAGAAACCCATTAGTCCTCATCGAATATTTGAGTTAATATATTGAGGAGATATTTATCTTAATAATAATTGAACCAAAATAAGAATTTAAATACATATAAAATAATATTGATTATGTTTTTTTCATAAAAATTTATATAATAACATAGAAAACAAATAAAATAATCACATGAAATTTATATAAATCCTAAAATCCTAAGGGAATCATCTTCTAAAACATAAAATGGTTTAATAATTCATCTAAGTAAAAGATAATTTTCTAAATTATAAAAAAAAATATTTAAATGAATTTTTTTTTATTAATTGTGGCCACAGAATCACAGTTTTGATATAATAATGCTTACAATTGATATAACATAATCAGTTAATTATAACATAATTATTTGAAGAAGATAAACATTACCCAATGAATTGAAGAAATAAACAGGGATCACTCATCAACATAAAAAATTTACAAGCAATATCATATATATAAAACACATATATTTTTTCATTTCCATCATAAAACCTAATTATTTTAATCCATTTAACACAATGAAAATAACATTCATGTGTTATTTAACAGTAAAGAAAAAAAATATTTTTATTTCATAACAATTCCAAAATCCCATATATTTCTAACACACTTTTTTAAAAATGTCATGAATAATCTGCTTTGGAAAATTTTTAAAGTATTATTTTTTAAATCATCACTAAAATGTCAAAAAAATATTTAAAAATATTTTTAACATATATATATTTTTACTAATATGATGCAAGATACATTTAATGTAACATTGATACATAGAAAACATGAATGGAATGGATTAAAAAATTAAAAATATTATTTAAAGGGAAAATAATATCAAATTTCATAAATATTTAATTAATGATATATTTGGGGGAAATATATATTTAAGTATTTTTAGACACTTATAATTTAATATAATTATGATAAAATTAAATCATAATGGGTTTTATACATGACATAAATGAAAACATGTCGTAATAATTGCTTAAGTCTCAAATAAAGGGAATTATGAACTGAAATCCCTTAACGTAAATATTTCCAAGTTTCATTCATTATTTACCTATATAATAATGAAATTATATTAGTTACTTTATTACATTACACCCCACTTCCTTTTCATTACATTTATATTATATCTTTTATGTCTTTTATTCCCTTGTTTTATTTATGAATGTCATCAGTTAGGTTTATTTAAAATATTTTTATGTTGTTAAGTCCATTATCCCAAAAGAGATTCAATATGATGACTATAGTAAAATTAATAATTTTTACATTATCATAATAATTTCAATCAAATAATTTTTATAAATTTTTATACATTTAAATTATTTTTAATAAAATTAATTAATGTTATATAGGAAAATCAAATCACATCACTTCGTGGGGGTGGTATTCCACACATATGTATATACAAAATAATATTTTTTAATAAGATGGGAAAAAGATAAAATATATTAGATAATACATTTATAAATCATTAAATTTAATTATTTTCTTATATATTGATTTTATTTTCTATAATATCATTCCTTAGGATTTTGTGATGAAAAACAAAACAAATCTCGATATTGATATGTTAATCCACAAGTATGCACGAACAATGAATTTATTTCTCAAAGAATTAAAAACATAGATTGAAATGGTTTATAGCATTAAAATCATAAAACCCAAGTATATGGAAGATACATATTTTTCTATATCAGTTTTGTGATGATATATTTGAAATAGTAAGAAGAATATATAAAATGAATGATCTCGGTTACAATTTATACATTCTTATTTTTTTAAAAAAAAATTAATCGAGCATACAGAATATAGAAAATATTTTTAGGGTCAAAAAAATTTATTGATAATATTGTAAGGTATTTTTATTGTGTTATTCTTATATATTGTTATATGATAAAAATCTCATCATTTTTATAAATTGTTGAAATGAGATCCATTAAATAGGAATAAACTAGTGTTTTCCGAACTATTAATAATGTATTGGTAAATAAATTAATTATTAAAAACCATGATTCATAGAAAAACATCACAAAATAAAATTTTACAATATACTAATTGAAAATAGGATTTTTTTTGCAATTTTTACGACATTTAAATCAACAAAACAATATTTTTTTTAAAATATACTTATAGTTATTTTTTCCATTTAAAATTATATTGACATTGAAAATATCATTATGAATTTTTTTTAAATATAATCCATTAAAACATCCATTATATTTATTTAATATCATTAAAAAAATTAGTATCGATACTAATCAAAATATTATCAATTTTAATATTTTTTAAATCATATAATTAATTTTTCATCATTTTTCATGAATGTTCTACCTTCATTATGATATTTTTTTGAGAACTATAAAAAATTAAAATCTAGAAATCAATTATTTTCAATAATCGATTTATTACATATTAATTACTCATTATTATCATTCTATAAAATGTGTAAAAGGCTTCTTTTTATAAATTATTATTTTTAGGATGACTAATTGTAACACCCCGAGCTTCCACGATACGCTTCTCATTCAATATTGCAATAGCTTGCATTGTACGCAAATTCGAGTTCTAAAACACTGCAACTAATCAAAGTAGACATTATGAATAGTAATAAACAATTTTTAAATTTATAGAAATTTTATATTTCAAAATGGACTTCATTTTTGTATTCCTAATATTGAAATTAGCCTATGTTGAATTTTTTGTAATTTTCTGAGAACTTCAAAATTTTTATGAATAGTGAAAAATACTTAAAACAACTTTTTTAATAAAAATAATTTATAGTGATAAGTTATACTATTGAGTGGTTTTAAAGTATAATTAGAATATATTTTTACCATTTTATCCAATGGTGGTCATTATAATTAATTTCACTTTGAAATTGGACATAAACAATTATCAATCTTTTGATATAAATTGTTTCTTAAAAACACGCTATTTGTTGTGACAGCGGGAATTAATTATAAAATTAATTAATGAAAATTATATGTTTGGAATTTCATAAAATAGAAATAATTTTGAATTTAGAATATCAATTATAGCTTAGGGTGAAATTTTGGCACTGTTCTGAAAAACATCAATTTTTGATGAATAGTGAAACCACTAAGTGGTAGTTAAATAACTGATTTTTCGTTTAAATGAAATATTACCACTTCTGTGATTTGATTTTCAAAATTCCGACATACATGGTTGTAATTAAGAAGTAAAATGTGGTTCAATGAGATTAAAATAATTTTTTGGTGAATAGTAACTTTTATGTTCTTAATCGCGATTAGAAGTAATTAGTGTAGTTTATGGTACAAATAATGTTTTAATAATATGAGATGAGCATGAAACTTGTCCTAATCCTATTGGATGAGTCATGTCCGACCAATAAAACCCATGGGTCAACTTGGGGACCCAATGGAGCCACTTTAGTTGGAAAATGACATTAATATATATTTATTTAATGTTAAAATTAAATTGACACAAACATGAGTTATATTACTAAAATAGTTTTTAAGTGGGGATACACAAGTCCAAATTTCGACTATAAATATTAATTAGAAAGCTAAAAATATTTAATACATCATAGTAATTTTTTTATAATTTTTAGACATTAAATAAATTAAATTATTTATGACATCATTATGATGCAGTGATGACCTCATTATTTAACGATTTTAATAAAATGGAAAGATAATGTAAAATAAAAAGTGTAAACTTGTCAAAAACCTATTGGATGAGTAGATTTCGAACCCTTATCATCTTATCCTCGAATTATATAAGTGTGGGACCTCTAAAATCCGAAACTCATTTTATAATAAAGTGACTTTTCTTTACTTTCCAAAAGAGCCCCTCCTCTCCACTTATAAAAGGCCCCCACCTCTCCCACCTCATTTACACTTTCAAGCCATTTGGATCGGCCAACCTCTGCCCAAATACTCTCCCAACTTCCCTCTCTTACTCCTAGAAGCCTCAATTTGGGCAGAACTCTTCCCAAGGAAGCCTTTGGCTCAAATCAAAAAGAGTTACCCGATTTTGAGGTAATGTCTTCTCTAATGTTGTTTTGTTTTATTTTTCTTCTCCAACCCTCTAAACTCTTTTTATTCATTTATTTTGTAACAAAACCAGTATCATCAGTATACTAGGATGTTGTTATAAGAATTATTCGAGCTACAATTACAAACACCTACATCTAATGGTTAAAGAACATACGGTTTCTGTGGATGGCGAATTTCTGCCTCACGAAACGATGATTGTTCAACACTCATATAACACCTTCAAAGGTGGCCATTAAGATGTCACTATTTTTATATATTATATATAATATGTTTATGTTTTACTTATGCTTCTGTATTTCTCATTTATGGAATATTTTATGATTTCCATTATGGGTAAACACGATAATTTCATTTTAGGAAGTGCGGACTACCGCCCCCTCAAAGTGATTTGAATCATTAATGCCATATGTGGGATGTATAAAGGATGGAGTAAATGGTATTATACACTATATTATAATGGAATTATATTATACATTTATATCATTATGATTTCATTCCATTAAATATGAAATATAAATGAAAGTAGCGTTCATGCGTACGTACGGCTTACCGTCTCCATGAACGGTGCATTTCATTTCTTACCTCTAAATGTTACTTAATGATATATATGAATGTATATATTGGATATATATGATATATATGACATCTAAATCATGAATATAATTCTGGAGATAATAGATATTCTACCACATAAACAACTTGTAATTATAAGAAGTTTATTGTTGACTCAAGTACCAAAGATCGACAAAACGACCGTTATTAACTTAAATAATTACATAATGTTCATATCATTGTAATAAGTGATATAAAAAGGATAATGAAATTGAAAATGGTTTTTAATAAGGTATATATTAACTCTAGTTTATTATTTAGTAGGTTAAAGAACGATTGAGTCAAGTCAGACACGAGGTAAGGGTTTACATCACAACCTCTTCATTATCCAAGGTTGTTTATACATAATTATCTACTGGGACCTCGTTATCATCCACATCCATGTTTCTTAAAAATGTCTTTCAAAACATTTTTACTATTAAATGAAAAATGTGTTAAAGTCATTTACACCCTTATACATTTTTGAAAGGAATCTTACCGTCGTTTTCCAAACAATGTACTTTTTGACCTCTTTGACAAATTTAAGGTAAGAATGTTTTTTTTAACTTATACGGCGGGTGCGGCTATTTTCCGCCATTATAACTTCGTCGAAGCTTCCCTAACAAGCTTATAAGAATATCTTCAATGTAAATGTATTATTTTATAATTATGGTACTTTTAAATGATTTCAAAAAGGAGAGATATTACTCTCAAATAACTTTGATTTCATCCATGTCAACATCCTTTGATGGGTTTTAAGTTTAATTGAAATTGATTTATGATACATAACTTCCATTGTACATTTTGTGAAATATTTGACTGTGGATGTGTTATTTTTATACCATCCATAGCTTATGGAGAAATTGTAGACATTTCGTATGCTAGTTTTAATACGAATATTTATGTTATGTTTAAACCTATTCATATGAGGAATGTATTGGACTTAATAAGTGACGGGTGGAGCCCGCTATAGCTCCTCGATGCATCGGTAGGTCTCAAGAGACAACTAGACGTGGAATTGGCCGAGGCCCTTTCCCAATTTGATTTATGGTTTTGGCCGAGGCCTTAATCATTTTAGACGTCTTGGCCGAGGCATTGACAAAATGTTTCAGAATGTCCGGCATTATACATTCCCTCATTATGATAGTGGTTATTGTTATTTCATGTGATTATTCGACCAGTAGAATATCCATGTGAAGAAGTGAATGGCATTATCTCATTTTACTTTTGCCATATTATGTTGATGTTCAAGTTTAAAAGGCTTTTGTTTTAGTTATACATTGCCTTAAATTTTTATGTTTATTTATGAAAGCTTCCGCAATATTGTTATCCTTACTGAGCATCTGAGCTCACCCCTTTCAATGTTTTAATATTTTCCAGGATGTGAAGAAGTATTTTATGAATGACCTGCAGGGATAGTCAGAAGAGGATATGAGTGTGGACTATGAAGACTTTGTTTTTAGTTTTTCACTTTATGATGTAATGTAAGACTTATGAATGTATCTAGTGTTTCCAAGGCTACTAAACTAATCGGTCTTTCGAGACTTGATCTTTTGTGATCATGCCAATGTTACGAAGTAATGCACCGAATCTGAGTAGCTGGGGTCGGGGCGTTACAGTTGGTATCAGAGGAAGTTTAGTACAAAACTTGGTAGCTAGATTTAGATAAACTCTGATTAGAGCACGTAGACCTAAGATGAATTTTGAGGATTAGTATAGAAGAACTTCCTAGAATTTTGGTATTATAGAGATTTTGTGAGTTTTCCGAGCAATACATCCCTGTCTAGATACGAGCAGGTAGATGCGGCTCTGGCACAGATGTTCCTAGGTGTAAAACCCAAAAAACCCGCATTGAGCTAGACTCAAACGGGAACTGGTACACGACAACGGGCCTTGCTGCACTCTTGGTTACGACACTCCCGGGGGATATGCTTAGGATATCTCCCATTTTCTTTACAAACCACTATGAAGGGTTATGAGTATATACTTCCTCAAAGAAAACATTTCTTTTTATGATTATGGATTATATCCATAAATAGTTCAATTTATGTAAAGTGTTTTACAAGTATGGAATTATGTATTTTGATATATAAACTAATCTAGTTTATGCCATTGCTTAGAAATGGCGCCCAGTAGAAGAAATGTGAACTCCAGCAGTACATATGATCCAAAGAGTAAGAAGGATCATATCTTTCACGGTATTAAGCCATCATTTCGAAGGGAAATAGTCTCCCATGTGTTCTCAACATATGAAGAAATAGTATCATGTGTTAATAAGATAGGTAAATAATTCTCTGAGTCCTATGTCTTTGAAGCGAAGCAAGAGACGAAAGGGATGGAAGAGAGAATGATGGATAAAGGGATGAGGGGAAAGAAGAATTTTCCAATATGTGGTAATTGTGGGAAGAAACATCATGGAACTTGCCTAAAGGGAATGGGAGTTTGTTATATGTGTAGAGAAAAAGGACACAAAGTGCGTGACTACAAGGGTAAGAAAATGGTTTCAAATGTACAATGCTTCTTCTACAAGGATTGGGGACACTACGCAAACCAATGTCCAAATCATCAGAGTATTCCCCAAATGATGTTATTGGATAATAATCAAGTTATGATACTACCACAGATGAGGAGTAATGATTAGAGTTCTTATGTTGTTATTAAATAATTTTGTAATTTGTGTGTTGTATCAATGATGTACTGTTTATAATAATTATGGAGTATATAAGGATTGTACTGCAGTACTATTTCATCAAGGACTTGAGATTGTGTGGAACCAAGAAAAGTGACTCCACAGTAGGTTAAAATTTTGGAAAATATATGGTTGAGAGAAAGATAGACCATAATATGGTTCTGATACTCAGATTGTGATTTTGGAATAAGAGGTGATTGATTTGGATAAATTATATTCGATATACTTAACTTCCTTGAAACTGATTGATGTTTTGTATACATTTCCGGATAGAAGGAGTATATCTAGTATTCTATAAGGAATAAGGGATCATGGTAATTCAGTATGTTTAAAAAGAATACATGATGAAGGTGTTCACATGTTGTTACGTGGGAAAAAGGATCTTCATTATGTTTACCTTCCTTATAAAATTTGGACTGTGAGTTGGACAGAAGTATTTTGGATAACTATAAAGGTTGGAGTGGATTAAGTTGATCTTTGGATAGTATTGTTTAAGGTTAAGAAATTTATGAACATTATTTTTGGAATATTATGATACTATAGTTTTAGGAAAAGGACAACCTGCAGGGTGGGGCATAACCCGTCGCGTCGGACAAAGCTGCAGGAATCGAACCCACAACCATAGTGCGACAAGCCTTTATTTCCTACCACTAGCCTACAGGAAGTCCCTGGTTATTACAAAATAGTTTTACTAATCTAAATGGTATGTGTTAATATTTGTAACCTTATACAATTAGGATAAATAGAATATTTTTGAGTTCCGTTACCATTTGGAGTAAAAGTTGGGTTTGTGGTAAAAATTTAATAACGAATGAAAGTATGCATAACAAGTATGTATATTCCCTTACGTTCTTAGTAAATATCCTAAATAAATTCCTCAACATTATAAAAGGTAACTTAAAACAAAAATGTTGTCGGTTAACTTTTCCAACTGGGGATTCAATGACCGTTTAACCAATCACAAGTTTGTGATTTTCTTGTGGTTAAACTTTCTCCTAATCCTGTTTTCTATAACTCTCCATCAGACCTTGATGGTTTGTTTCTCCTCCATATCCATATTTTCATAGAATCCTAGATGTGGCTATATCGGGTGACCATTGTACTTATCTTGATTTCTTTTAATGTTATATATTTATTAATCTTATTTCCGATGTGGGTTTTCCTCAAAGGTATTTTCTCTTTTCAACCTTTTATTTTCAAAGAAAATTTTCAAATTGCGAGGACGCAATTTATTGAAGGAGGGGAGAATGTAACACCCCGAGCTTCCACGATACACTTCTCATTCAATAATGCAATAGCTTGCATTGTACGCAAATTCGAGTTCTAAAACATCGCGACTAATCAAAGTAGCCGTTATGAATAGTAATAACCACTTTTTAAATTTATAGAAATTTTATATTTCAAAATGGACTTCATTTTTGTATTCCTAATATTGAAATTAGCCTATGTTGAATTTTTTGTAATTTTCTGAGAACTTCAAAATTTTTATGAATAGTGAAAAATACTTAAAACAACTTTTTTAATAAAAATAATTTATAGTGATAAGTTATACTATTGAGTGGTTTTAAAGTATAATTAGAATATATTTTTACCATTTTATCCAATGGTGGTCATTAGAATTAATTTCACTTTGAAATTGGACATAAACAATTGTCAATCTTTTGATATAAATTGTTTCTTAAAAACACGCTATTTGTTGTGACAGCGGGAATTAATTATAAAATTAATTAATGAAAATTATATTTTTGTAATTTCATAAAATATACATAATTTTTGAATTTAGAATATCAATTATAGCTTAGGGTGAAATTTTGGCATTGTTCTGAAAAACATCAATTTTTGATGAATAGTGAAACCACTAAGTGGTAGTTAAATAACTTATTTATCGTTTAAATGAAATATTACCACTTCTGTGATTTGATTTTCAAAATTCCGACATACATGGTTTTCATTAATAAGTAAAATGTGGTTCAATGAGATTAAAATAATTTTTTGGTGAATAGTAACTTTTAAGTTCTTAATCGCGATTAGAGGTAATTAGTGTAGTTTAAGGTACAAATAATGTTTTAATAATATGAGATGAGCATGAAACTTGTCCTACTCCTATTGGATGATTCATGGCCGACCAATACAACCCATGGGTCAACTTGGGGACCACATGGAGCCACTTTAGTTGGAAAATGACATTAATATATATTTATTTAATGTTAAAATTAAATTGACACAAACATGAGTGATTTTACTAAAATAGTTTTTATGTGGGGTTACACAAGTCCAAATTTTGACTATAAATATTCATTAGAAAACTAAAAAGATTTATTACATCATAGTATTTTTTTTATAATTTTTAGACATTAAATAAATTAAATTATTTATGACATCATTATGATGCAGTGATGACCTCATTATTTAACGATTTTAATAAAATGGAAAGATAATGTAAAATCCAAAGTGTACACTTGTCAAAAACCTGTTGGATGAGTATATTTCGAACCCTTATCATATTATCCGCGAATTATATAAGTGTGGGACCTCTAAAATCCGAAACTCATTTTATAATAAAGTGACTTTTCTTTACTTTCCAAAAGAGCCCCTCCTCTCCACTTATAAAAGGCCCCCACCTCTCCCACCTCATTTACACTATCAAGCCATTTGGATCGGCCAAACTCTGCCCAAATACTCTCCCAACATCCCTATCTTACTCCTAGAAGCCTCACTTGGGGCAGAACTCTTCCCAAGGAATCCTTTGGCTCAAATCAAAAAGAGTTACCCGATTTTGAGGTAATGTCTTCTCTAATGTTGTTTTGTTTTATTTTTCTTCTCCAACCCTCTAAACTCTTTTTATTCATTTCTTTTGTAACAACACCAGTATC
This sequence comes from Viscum album, assembly GCA_963277665.1. Taxonomy (NCBI): domain Eukaryota; kingdom Viridiplantae; phylum Streptophyta; class Magnoliopsida; order Santalales; family Viscaceae; genus Viscum; species Viscum album. The sequence continues at coordinate 71,455,482 of OY728166.1, read as the reverse complement.
CTCAGTATACTAGGATGTTTTTATAAGAATTATTCTAGCTAAAATTAAAAACACCTACATCTAATGGTTAAAGAACATACGGTTTATGTGGATGGCGAATTTCTGCCTCACGAAACGATAATTGTTCAACACTCATATAACACCTTCAAAGGTGGCCATTAAGATGTCACTATTTTTATATATGATATATAATATGTTTATGTTTTACTTATGCTTCTGTATTTCTCATTTATGGAATACTTTATGATTTTAATTATGGGTAAACGTGATAATTTCATTTTAGGAAGTGCGGACTACCGCCCCCTCAAAGTGATTTGAATCGTTAATTCCATATGTGGGATGTATAAAGGATGGAGTAAATGGTATTATACACTATATTATAATGGAATTATATTATACATTCATATCATTATGATTTCATTCCATTAAATATGAAATAGAAATGAAAGTAGCGTTCATGCGTACGTACGGCTTACCGTCTCCATGAACGGTGCATTTCATTTCTTACCTCTAAATGTTACTTAATGTTATAAATGAATGTATATATTGGATATATATGATATATATGACATCTAAATCATTAATATAATTCTGGAGATAATGTATATTCTACCACATAAACAACTTGTAATTATAAGAAGTTTATTGTTGACTCAAGTACCAAAGATCGACAAAACGACCGTTATTAACTTAAATAATTACATAATGTTCATATCATTGTAATAAGTGATATAAAAAGGATAATGAAATTGAAAATGGTTCATAATAATTTATATATTAACTCTAGTTTATTGTTCAGGAGGTTAATGAACGGTTGAGTCAAGTCAGACACGAGGTAAGGGTTTACTTCACAACCTCTTCATTATCCAAGGTTGTTTATACATAATTATCTACTGGGACCTCGTTATCATCCACATCCATGTTTCTTAAAAATGTATTTCAAAACATTTTTACTATTAAATGGAAAATTTGTTAATGTCATTTACACCCTTATACATTTTTTAAAGGAATCTTACCATCATTTTCCAAACAATGTACTTTTTGACCTATTTGACAAATTTAAGGTAAGAATGTTTTTTTAACTTATACGGCGGGTGCGGCTATTTTCTGCCATTATAACTTCGTCGAAGCATCCCTAAAAAGCTTATAAGAATATCTTCAAAGTAAATGTATTATTTTATAATTATGGGACTTTTAAATGATTTCAAAAATTAGAGATATTACTCTCAAATAGCTTTGATTTCATCCATGTCAACATCCTTTGATGGGTTTTAAGTTTAATTGAAATTGATTTATGATACAAAACTTCCATTGAACATTTTGTGAAATATTTGACTATGGATGTGTTATTTTTATACCATCCATAGCTTATGGAGAAATTGTTGACATTTCGTATGCTAGTTTTAATACGAATATTTATGTTATGTTTAAACCTATTCATATGAGGAATGTATTGGACTTAATAAGTGACGGGTGGAGCCCGCTATAGCTCCTCTATGCATCGGTAGGTCTAATGAGACAACTAGACGTGGAATTGGCCAAGGCCCTTTTCCAATTTGATTTATGGTTTTGGCCGAGGCCTTAATCATTTTAGACGTCTTGGCCGAGGCCTTGACAAAATGTTTCAGAATGTCCGGCATTATACATTCCCTCATTATGAAAGTGGTTATTGTTATTTCATGTGATTATTCGACCAGTATAATATCCATGTGAAGAAGTGAATGGCATTATCTCATTTTACTTTTTCCATATTATGTTGATGTTCAAGTTTAAAAGGCTTTTGTTTTAGTTATACATTGCCTTAAATTTTTATGTTTATTTATGAAAGCTTCCGCAATATTGTTATCCTTACTGAGCATCTGAGCTCACCCCTTTCAATGTTTTAATATTTTCCAGGATGTGAAGATGTATTTTATGAATGACCTGTAGGGATAGTCAGAAGATGATATGATTGTGGACTATGAAGACTTTGTTTTTATTTTTTCACTTTATGATGTAATGTAAGAATTATGAATGTATCTAGTGTTTCCAAGGCTACTAAACTAATCGGTATTTCGAGACTTGATCTTTTGTGATCATGCCAATGTTACGAAGTAATGCACCGACTCTGGGTAGCTGGGGTCTGGACGTTACACTAATTGACTTTTTCAATGCTCCATAGGCACTTTGTTTCTAATGAACATGATTTCTATTATTTATCTTAAAATAATTTTTTATTATTATTTATCAATGATATTATTATTATATTATAAAGAATGATTATTTATAGAAATTTTATTTAAATATTATTTAATATTTATGTGTTGTGAATATTATAAAAGATATTGTATTTGAAAAAACTCTATTTATTTCTATTCATAAGAAATCTGAGTTCTTGGAAAAAAATAAAAATTATTCATAATAAGATAAATTTTCCATGGGTATTCCTAAAAATAATCCAATTTTATTGAAATTAATTTTGATATCATTTATAATTTACTTTTAAAAAACTCCAAAATACAATGAAAAAATGTTTACCAGAAAAATACAATTTTTATTTATGAAAAAGTTCTTATTCCAAAACAAACCATATATTTTATTCAAATGAAATCAATTATATTATTTTCTAAAAAAATTAAATATTATTATTTTAATCGAAATTTAAGAATAAATTATTCATTTTAAATAATTTAAATGGAAACATTGTTTTCAATTAAATTAGTATATCCCACTATTCATTAAAAGTTCATGATTTTCAAAAATATCCCCAAAAAATTAATAAGTGTTAGTATTTATATTATTATGAAAAAAATTGTATGACAAAATTATAATATATAATTAATTAAAAATTTAGTAATTAATTTTTTTATTCCCTCAAAAAATAAAATTTAATGTATTTTTTAAAAAACATAATTATAAACCATAAAAGGGATCATGAGCCTCCGACCGGTTTGTCGGGAATATTCATGTGCCTTCATGTGACCCAGGAAAAAATCTGAGTGGAGGAATATTTCTGGGTTTCTAACATTTTACTGTAGTAGGTATAGTTCTAGATTTTATCAGCCGAAACTATTCATCTATTATGGCCTTCAGCTCACTGGTTTGATCCCCGAGTCCTTAATGTCTTCCAGGAACCAAAGGTTTGCAGGCCAGTAAGTCATTCAAGCCAACTCAAGGCCTTCAAGCCACCTCTTGGTCTTCGGGCCATCCCAAGGCCCCCATACCACATGATGTGTTGAAACAACTAGATAGACTCTACAAAGTATCGGGCTCCCAATGAGGATTCAGAGCCAACACATTCACCAGAGCGAAATAAAAACCAATTTGGAAGAATGGGAAGTTATTAAATCTACCATCAGTACCAGGCCTATGAATATCTGCATAGAATAGCTAGTAAAACAACAATGTGAAGTTGGAGACCTTCCATCATGATATAGACAGTGGGGAGTGGCTGTTCTATGTAGTCATAGTTTTTGATTAATTTCTCCAAGAACATATAGTCATGTAATTTGTCACTAATCATACATTCTATATAAGTGTTCCCCCTACTCCCCTAAAATGGGAATTATCAATAATGAATAAAAAAGTATGGCCTTTGGTCCATTTAGATTAAAAAATAATAAAATAATATTACTACCAATTGATTGATATTTTCATAATAATTATTTAATACATTTTCTTATGTATAGAGTTTTCTATATGTTTCATTATTTAGATACTAGTATTCATACTATCCAACTAAATTGAATGGTTATAAAGGTTGTGTTTAAATAATAAAAATTTCGAGTTATTAAATCTTGTTATTTCGTATTAGGTATGTTATAAAAAATAGTATTATTTTAAACCCATAGCATATTACATTGTACCAACATTAATAAAAATTGAATCTCACAATATTATCTAATTATAGATAAAAGGGGTTTAAATTTTTTTTAAAAATAGATTACAAGTAATGGATGTAAAATCATAAGACCGTGAATGGAAAAACATTTTTAATATATCAAAACACGTTTGATGAAAATCTATATAAAAAAGGGATAATATAACATACTTTTGAAAAATGGGAAGGGAAATCTAAATTTTATCTATAAATACCAATAAATAGGTTTTTACGTATGCTTAAAATTCAGAATATAATATATTAAAATAGAGGATAAAATTAATATCGAAATAATTATGGGGAGTGATAGAGAATGTGATCCCATGAAAATAAATGACCACAAAACCATAAATCAGTTTGGGATCAAAAATATCATCAATTAATAATAAAATAAATTGAATGATAAAATTTTATTTATATAACATTTTCTATGATATTATGGATTATTTTACCATCATGATATAGAATTGAAATAAATATACATACTTCTATTATTTCAATTAATAATGAACAATTTCATTCTTTCATTTTGATCAGATAATTTATTACTTATATCACATCCCTTATAGTAAGAAATTTATATTCAAAAGGTAATTTTCCTTATCTTATTTGGTAAAAAACATATAATGGATTATAAGGTCCATAAAATGATAACAAGTAATTCAATTTTACATTAGACATTAACAATAACCGAAATTTATTTCATAAGATAACATTTAACTAATATGAAGAAATCTTCACATTAATATATATAAAGTTAACATTCAATGACTAAAAACTTAAATTTAATCTAATATTATTTTATGTTAAAATAATTAATAATTATTCATAAATAAATATTATAAAAAATATTCAAGATCATGTTCAAATCGCAAAATCATACAACATTAATCACCTATTATTGATGATAAACTTTACTTTTATCTCAAAATAATATCAATCACAATTAAAGACACATAAAATATTATTATTCCTAAAACATATATTCTTCAAAATATGTTATTCTTTTTAAAATAAAAAATTTATTACAATAATAAAAAAATCAAATCAAATATACTTACCAATAATAATACCAAAATAGTTCGTCGAGTAAAAACACTTATTATAAAAAATGGTATCCATTTACTATAACCATATAATGTTCTCAAAATAGATTAATTATTTAAAAATAAAATAAATGACATATTAAATAAACCTCCCCTTAATACCATGATTGTATTTATGACAAATTATATGGTCCAAACAATGAATCATCTTTTAATCAAAGTAAACATATATTACTTAACATAAAAATTCTTATCTACCCTAATGGTTACAAATACCTTTAAATTTATTTCCATAAACAATAAAAAAACTATTCCTAAAATGAAATTTTCTCTATAACAAAATTAAAATTATGGGGATAGATATTACTCAACGATTGATCATGACTCTTTTAATATCTCCCAACGATTCATGGAATAAGTTAAAATCACATCTCTTAAATCATCTAGTGGGGTGTCAATGCCTTTAAACATATGATAAACTATAAATATATAATTCGGTGACGATATCAAAAACTATAATCATTATCTCACATGAAAACATCTGAATCTCATAATATATCTAAACCCTATTCTAGTACCAATTATAATGGAATTATACTCGAACTCCTAGGTTTGATTCAATAAAATACTCTTAATATTTTTTGGTTTCATACAGGTTAACTAAACACAATTTCATCCATGACAAATTTAGAATTTCTAACCAAAATATTGGATCACATACAAAACTAATATACTTTTATGATTATATATTTAGTTAATTATGAAATACTATTTATGTTGATTTTTCCATATTGTGTCTATTTTCCGTCAAAATTAAATTATTAAAAATACAAGTGTTGTTCATTTAATGAAGATCCCATGTCTGATACTTAGACATTACCTAAAATTTTATTCATCTATATTTCATGTTCAAAAATATATAAAAACATGAGATGATACAAAAATATAACTAATTTATGTTTACGATGTATAAAATAAACCCATTAGTCCATTTCAAAACATTCAAATAATATAAGGGAGCCTTACTTAAACATTAATGAAATTTATTTCTGATAACCATTTACTTATATATATAATTAAATTTACTGTAAAATTTATTTAATGAAAAACATTAAAAAATAAGACAAATTATAATCTAGACAGTTCCGTAGAAAACAATATATTATTTTGAACTAATTTTTATTAAAACATGTCTTTTTTCCATAAATGGTGTATATAGTTAATAAAACATAAGACCATTAGAATTAATATGAAATAAAAATAAAACTATGAGAATTTATTTCCAAGAATTTATAACTAACTTAGGATCCATGGTTCATAATTTAATTATTCCCACAAAATAACCCTTATAAACAAAATAAAAATCTATGTTATTTGAATTATTATTCAATGAAGAACAAAGTAAGTACCCAATCCCATCGAGAGCCATATTTTGCTCAAGTGTCATCGAGATATTTTTTGAAGGACCTTTAAAAACATAAAATTCATATAATATTATATTTAAAACAAAATAAATACACTATATAATTTTTTGAAAAATATGAAAATTCACTTTCATGCATCATATAAAACTAAGGAAAAAAATTTCATTAAAAATATTTAAAAAAATATTCCCCAAGGAAAGTGAAATTATAATATATTTCTAAAAATACATGAAACATTTAAGTGTAATTATATTAATTAATAATAGTCATGATCTTCGTTTATTACCCTCATGTCACATATTTTAATAAAATATTCCATAAACACTTTTCAAAAAAATCCAAAAAACCCAATTTTGGAAAACATTTAAAAGTATAAAATTAATACCATCATAAATATAGTAAAAATTTGTTAAAAATAATTATAAAAAACATTTAATTATTTTATTAACTGAGATGAATAAAATTAAATGAAATTTATATTTTGGGAAAATTTAATAAATACATTAAAACATTTGAAATATTGGTTAAAAGAAAAATTCCTTACGACATGATACCATTTGAAAAAAATAAAATATTGATGGAATTTAAATTGAATGTATTTTTAAACACATTAATTATTTGAAAATAAAGATAACATAAATCAAAATGATATTTTTTATGTTACTTATAAGAAAACATGTGAGGAAAATATCTAATTTTTTTATATAAAGTGAATTGAGACAAGAAATAATTAACCATAAATATCATCATGCGTAATATATTACCAAATTCAAGAATACTAAAATTATAATTTATTGACATGATTATTTATTTATTTATTTAAATTATATAACAACTTTTATTTTTAGTGCATTTATTCCCACAAATTATTTATTTAATTAAAAAATTTTATATACATTGAATGTTTGGAGGGTGTTTTGTCCATTATCATAAAATAGTGTCATTAGGATGACAGTAGACAAATGGGTAATTATTCCATCATCTCTTGATTCATAATCAAGAAATTATTTTCAAATATTTTAAATTTAAAAAATACAAAAACATATTTAATAGATTTATGTAACATCAAACCCTAGATAATAATCATCAGAGGAAGAATATGTGATTCTATGAATAGATAACATCTCAATAACAATATAAGATGAAAATAAATCCCCAAAAATTAGTCAAATATTTATAGATTGTTTTCCAGAATGAAAAAATAAACTTTCTTGGATAAATGGATTACAAAAAGAACGAACAACATGATTTGTGACAAAATAAACAGCAAAATCCCATAAAATACCGATATAATCACAACATTATAGTAATAGAAGATAACTAATACGATTCAAAGACTCAGAACCCAAATGTATAAAGAATATACAGCATATATGGAAAAACTATAGTTTATGATTTAGACACTCCCAAAATCTATTTCTGGAATACCATACAAAAACATAATGAAGATCCACTAATCAATTTAGAAACATATCCCTTACTAAAATTTCAGTAAATGAAATTTTAAAACACACCAATGTTTCAATGAATACGGTGATCATAAAACTTAGTAGGTAATACCCAGAGACTCCCCCAACACACTCCACTAGTACATGAACTAGATAAAACATTTTATATAACTATATTAGAAGTAGAAATTTGAGTATGAAATGGTGAAAAAAATCCATGTATAAATATTTAAAATAAAATAATTTTATCTTTAATTAAACATTGTCATAAACATCCCATGATCTCACCCATACATGCATTATATGGACCTAAAAATTTTCAGGTATGGTGGGTCATTTTATCATAAAGTATTATATTAGTTACCCAATTTTATGGTGGTACCTCTAACCATGATATGTCCCATGTTTCCAATTATATAAATCTAGGGTATCTGAAAAAGATCTCTCATGAATGAACACAAATTCAATTGAACAAAATCATTCCATATTGTTAATAGAAACATTAATTCAAAACACTAATCTCATCCAATTTCTTCTTGAAATAAAAAAATAGATTATTTTAAAAATAAATCATCTGGATGTAAAAACAAAAATTATTTTTACCTTAATCATTTCCTTAGGGATTTAAAAAGAAAACATGAGACTAATTTAGGAAAACAAAATATATTTATTTCTATAAAAATATACTAGTAAAGAATACAATTATGTATGGTTATTTTGGGTGATGAATTTATAATTATTATGTTGATTTGACCCCTTCCTTCTAGTTCTCTATTAGATACATAGAATATTGAATCATAACTCTTCTAATCAAATATATATAGGCATTACAGCACTAGTATATGGTTTTATGGAATAAATATTGTAGATATCTTATCCAAGATGAAAGAATATCTTTTTAAATCATAGAATATATTATTTGATGTTCAATGATTCATTAGAATCAAAGTCCAAACATTGAAGATAACAAAATATAAACTAAAGAAACACTACAATTATAAAGCATTGAATAATAACTGAATGAGTATTCATGATCACTGGATGGGATAAATCTCTTTAGTCGAAAATATATGCATGGTGTGAAAATGGTGGTCACATTGTGGGTTATCAAATCTCCTCACAAACACACACTAAAAAACCATTGGCCACATGTTTAATACACACCAATATATCTATGTCTTGAATGTGATTAAAGTAAAAAATGGATAAAAAAATAATCCTATGAAAACTCATGCATGATTTGAATAAATTCAAGGAATATGGATTGGAAATACTCACAATGTGAATCTCTAGTCATAGAATGAATAATTTATATGAACTAATATCATCCTCAATTATCTTTATTACTAAACTCTCACATAGTAATGTAATCACATTATTCCAAACATAAAAAGAAATTAAAAATGATATAATACCTAAAATAAGTGGTTCTATATTGTCCTTATAAATTGTATTTAAATCTATGGGAACCTAGAGATCAATGTTTACCAAAATTTGACCAAGTCATTTCACTTCTATAAACGTCCATAAGTTGTATGTTTCATGTTGAACCTAACCATGCTTCCATAAAAAATTCTCCCTAGAAATGATCTTCCCTGTAATGTCATTTTATGTATACACATATTATGAAGCTATTTAGGTATTGAAGTCATGTTAGTATCAAGAGTTACGTTATCCAATCTGATCAATTTGAAAAATATAGGAGATACATATTCAGTTATAAATCACATAATATTATTTGTATAGTACTGAATTATATCCTCAATGCAAGCTAATGTGAAACAACATCAATCCATTCAACAACCTCAAATGGTCCCTTATATAATTGTTCTAAATTTCCCCATTTCCCCAATAATCAATGATTTTTGAAGGATATTATTTTATGAAGTTGTTTTTATTCACATAAAATGATATGGGTCATTGACTATTGTCTACATGTGATTTCTATTAGCTCGGATCAATAACTATACAATTCTATATATTATGGATATGTTTGTAGTCTTAGTGGTAACAATAAATCAAATTGATAAATTATCTATTATTTTCATCCATCAAAGTGTAGAATTATAATGTTATCAATTTTAATAATCAAATAATACCATGTGTTCTAGTATATATGAGCTACTGTTTTAGAATAACTTTACTATAGGAATATGATTCTCCCATGAGATGACATTTTCCATTACACATGCTCTAATAATAACATGGAATGAATGATTTTTTCATTAAAATAACCTATATATGAATATATAATATGTTATTATCATGATCTGATGAATTTAAAAAGTGTATTTACATGAATAAAAAATAGATAAGTGAATAAAAGATCTATATTAAATGTATTTGAAACTAGAAATCAATGAAATTTGAAATGACTATCATATATATATATAATACCATAGCCTATGTAATATAGGATTTATAATATGGATAATGTTTCAATATTTCATTATTTAATCCAAACATACCATATTGAATCGTCCTTTTGTAACATTATCTATTGATCTATAAATAAGTCCTTGATAATTTGTTCTTACATCGAAACTAGTATAGGAATAGACTATAACATATCATCACTTCTTTCATGTTTATCCATTACCTATTAAAACATAGTCATTTCATAATATAATTTGTTGCATTATTTTCATACCTAACTAAAAATAATAATATTTAATTTCCTTAAACATTCTTTGAAAACTAGGTTGAATATCCTGTTTTGAATAGTGATACAAGGAATGGTGATATTTTTAAAAGTATGTGGAACTGCAATTTTCTTCTATAATAACACCAATTATATTTCAATATATATTTGGTCATTATAAGTCTCCCCACCATTTATTTTTGAACTAATGGTGTTTAAATCATGATTTAAATTATTATCCACTTTTACCAAATCCATTGCGTTTGAAACAAGAATAACTGAGAAAATATTTCATGTTGTACATTTATAGGAAAATAAATATGAATGATATAAATCATGTTCATCAGATTCCATTAGTTATGGTATTGTCAAACAACTTAAATATAATATTTTTAACTCAATACATGTACAACATACTTTTCATTAACATGTGTGTATAACAAGTCAAAAACAAATAACTAGAGGTACTCTATCCACTATAATTTCTCCATATTCATTTAATTTTGAGAAATGATTTATTTAAAACACTTATGGTTATAAAAAATAATTATTTTTCTATAAATATGAATATTTTACAAGTCAATAAGACATGGATGAATAATTATAATTCCAGGTTATCTATATGATATTTTTTCTTTTGTACTCAAAACATCCCTAAATCATATGCCTAAACTTGATCTATGTGTATTATAACACATCCAAGAACAAATTAAAACAAACAAAAATATACAACCCAATCCACAACTAGTTCATAGAAGATAAATATGAGTACTATTGTGATTCATGGTTTTTGGTCATGAAAGATTGCCTAAGATTTTTTATTCCATTTGAATGGGACACTAGCTCTTGTTAGAGTAGTCAAAGAATAAAAAATGTATAATAAATACAAAAACAATAAAATATCATAGCATTATAATCAATAGAAAATATGTATCCTAATAAAATAATTTTTTCTTCTAAGAGGTGATCATATTATGTTTATAGGATTGATTTCTATTTTTACTTCAGAAATGATATTCGCTACAAAAATGAATTACTAGATCATGGAGTCAAAATTAGAAAATTAATAATTAATAATAATGTATCATAATTTACTTAGTACAATTTACAATTATTACACATTTACATTCATACGTCGAGAGTATATTATAAAATCATCATTAAATACAGTTGAAATAAACTCAAGGAACCAATATAATACAAGATAGATTAATTATATAAAGAATAAATGTTAATTTATCTATTCAAAGGGAATTTAGGCATATTCATAATGTGTTTAGTGACTTCAAAATATTGTTTTTATGATATCATATTTCCTAACAATATGATATTTGTTCCTTGATCATATATCAATGGTATATAATAACTTGTATCACGTTAATTAACTAAATATATCATCGATTTGACGAACTGAATTATGATTAATAATCATATCATGATTCATTTTTTGAAAATAAACACATATTCAGAGTAAAGCATTTGCATTATATAGGTTTAAAACGAGTTCCTCCCCAAGAGATTTATTATGTCTTACGAAACCCTTAATTATTAATTCTTCTTGATCAACTATTAACTATTGCAATGTTATTTTTCTCGTTCAATAAGATGGTGATCAAATACATATTCTTCTTTGGAATTTATCAATAATAAATATTTTTCATTTGGGTGGTAAACCTAAGAGGCTTTTTGAGATAAATATAAGTATCAATACAATATGGAATTCAGAGTCTCATGTTATATTTCATGAGTAGTTTGAATGAAAATTACTTATAAATTATGAGAAATGATTCCATCCACTATCATTGTAGGCTGACCTCTATCTATATTTATATCATAATCCACATTGAATACATGAATATCTTCAAATAAGAATGTAAAAATAATTTATTGAGTGTATAAATCATTATGGAATACATGTCACCCCATCTAGTCTGTCATAGAGATTCTATTAAATCATTCCATCTATATAACCATAAAATTTTATAGAAACATTACAAAAATAACTGTTAATGAAATGATTTATGAATTTAAATCCTATGTACTCCCAATAAACAAAGTTATTTTAATACATGTGACATGGGGAATAATTTCCATGTATATGACCAATTATTTACCCATATATTATTTAATGAATGAATTTGATGTTATAGTATCAAACAGGACACTCAATGGAGTCGTGTTCATAGGAATGCTACCCTGAATTATTGGCGGACCTGGTTTCATGCTTTTGATAGAAATATTTTAACCATAAAACTATCAATTAACTATTACATGATAGATGTTGCATTAGTACTGGGGTGTTTACTTTGAAACATAATTGTTATGAATGGTGTAATAGTTCACCTAGATTAGTGGATGTGAACTATTCTTATGGGAATATCACATCAATGAATATGTGTTAAAGGCTAAGCTGATCCTCTCCCACCTTCTATTGGCATCAGTTTTTTAAAATACTACTTGAAATTACCTTTCATGCTATTATGGTGTCCATTTCTCTATAGTGAAACACATTAATTATTGTGGTTTGTATGAGAGCCTCATTGGTAACAATCTTTTTGGATATTAAATCTTGGAAGAATATTAAATGATACATTAGACTAAGTATGTGGTGAACCACATACTTTAAAATATATTTCCATAATTCTATTTTTTTATAAAATTAATGTTCCCAACAGTTCCCATTGAATAAAACATTGCACCTCCAACATGATTTATAGAATGATATTTTTCTTACATTATCACCATTTTGACAATATTTTCATAATATGTGTTACAGATAATAGCTATCAAAGATCAAACCATTGCTTTCAATCTACAAGAAAATATTAATTCCATCCAGGACAAACTATTAGCATATTTTAGGGGGAATCGAATGAAATTAATAAACATGGATGCAAACTCTGTTATAGAATGGTTTCATTAATTTATTGTCATGTAGTATATTATTCATGATAACAAGGATTTTTTTAGATAGACCTTTTTGTGGAAATATCAAAATGTTATCCCGTCGAATTAATTGGTTGGTTTTATCATATAAATGTAAATCCCAACATTATCATGAAATATTTTCTACCATATTGGTATTTAACTTTGTGATTAACAATAATAGTGTACCAATAAAATCAAATATTCAATTAATATTATTAATACATGCATCCTATTATTTAAGTTCATTAATCCCCTTGAAAAACTAAATGATTTGGTTTCTTGAAGAACTATGAATGGTCTAATTTTTTTAGTTTATCATATACATTTCATTTTCATCTACTTGAACAGAATTAACAATGATTTGTACAAGTTATTCATTCCATTGTGGATCATGTGAAAAAATATTTTCCGTCACCTATTTCATATTATTTTTACATCATATACTAAATGAAAATCAATATAACCATTGTAAAACATCATTTTATCAGTACTCACTATAAAATAATGTCTTAAAAAATTTGAACTCTCTATAAGAAACTATAATTTATATTATCATTTCAAAAACAAGCATCATGTCCATTTTAATAATTATCCAAAAATTATAAAACATCATATGAATAATAAAACATTATTTCAATGTCTCAGTACTAAGTATTTATTTCCTATAATTATAACTTCTTAGAACACACACTCTTTGTTCTAGTGTTGAAATAATTAACAATGGATATCCATCTTTGATAGCTATAATGGTGGATCTATTTTTTCTATCCCAAACCTACAACATCCAAAGAAAAATATTGGATCACTAATATTCTTAAAAAAAGTAGGTTTTCGGTTTTTAGAATTAGTATAGGCTCATAACTTGTTGGACTCAAAAACAACATGTTCAAGAAGATTATAAACATATCCCATTATACCATGAATTTGATATTCCTTATAAGGTCATCATTGTCATCCAAAAAAAATATTAGATATATTTCATTTAAAATAAATATATATAACATGGGGAAGATGATAGATATTAATGGTGATATATAGTTTAATATATGGGTAAACATAATAATTTATCAATTGATCATCATCAGGGAGAAATATAAGATCTCAAGTGTTTGATGAAAAATTAAAATTTCCTGAGTGTAAAATAATAACATTAATACCCAGAAATACCATGAACATGAATTATAAAAACATGTAATTATTCTATAAAAAGGAAAGAGACGTCATAATCAGTAAAAAAATGATCCAATGGATATAAATATTGATTATAAGAAGTATTATTATCCCAAAGCAAGAATATATCAATCATATTGGAATTTTAAACATTATCATCACATTACATCATAAAAATGGACAAACCAGTACAATAGAATTCAAAACCATGATAAATCGATGATTTTTAGGTGATATAATAGACCCAACCACCCTTAGTTTAACATATAATAACACATCCATAATTAATAACATAACCACTCATACATGGTTCCTAATGGGACCACCCATGATAATAAAAAATATCCAAGAACTGTATCATGAATAATGTTCATAGAACAATCATTTTCTCATAAAATTATAGAAAAAATATATTTCCTTTAATTTTATGATTAACCCATGAAAAATAAATGGTTTTCATACTAATATCTTTAAAATATTATTAATTCATGGAAAATATATAGATTCCAAAACAATCTCATTGAACCATGACTAACCTCTTGGGGAGAAATGGGTTAAAAAAAATTAGATTGAAAAACTCATAATGTATTTAGAAGATAGAATTTGGATCTCATCATTATAGAATATCACCCATCAGATCAAAATTAAAAATATGGTTTATTTTTTATGGTGACGGATGGAAACACCATTACAAGATCATTAAAAAATCTTAATGAAATAACCTATCAATTTTTAAATTCATTTTCGATAAAAAAATACAGAATTATAATTTCAAAAACCATTTATTTTAATAAAACACATCGAAACATATAAAATAATGTTCAATAAAAATAATACTCAGGACAGTGGAAAAATCTGTTCATGTTTCATCTTTGAATAATTCAAAATCTTTTCAAAACAATTAGTATAAGGGAGTCAAAGGGGAATCATTTACTTTTTTTAAGAAATTACCAATCAAATTAATTTAAAATAGGGTAAAATTATATGTAAAATCTATTTAATATATATTTTATCTCATTTAATTAATTTTTTTTGAAAAATTTAATATAAAGATATGTAATATAATTCTTCTAGATATAAAATAAATTACATGATAACAATCACTTAAATATAAATTTCGTGAAGTTTCTTTAACAAATACAATAATTTTAATAAATCTTGTTAACAAAATTAAAATATAGTAGAGAATAAATATATATTGTTAATAAATAACATATTATTACATCTGAAAGATCCTTTAATTGATACAATCCTGATAAGAGTAATAATTTCCACATTAATTAGTTCCTATATTAGTAATTGTTCAATCATAACACGAATAAAAGAATAAGATAAAATGACAATTAAAATTTCATGATCAAATAGATAAACATGATATAACATATCAAAGGTAGGTATATACAACATAAAAGTATATTAAGAGCATAATAATAAAATATTCTTTATTGAATATTAATTAAGTCAAAATATATTAAGACTTTATAATATCCACATGTGATGACCATGATTGAGAGAACATCATATAGAATTCTAAATCCGAATAATTTTATTTTAATGAAAAATAAAATAAATTCAGTGCTAGTACATACCAAACATAACAAAAAATAAGTGGTGAATATAGAATACGTCTCATAGAAAGATATACGGGATTAAAAAAAATCCATTCAACCATTCTAGAAATTCATTTTGCATCCTTTAGATAATGTATAATATGAATAAATAAATTAATTTTTAACCTAATAGAATTTTAGAGGAATAATAACATATAATTAAATAATTTATTCTATTTAATTTCAAATAAGTATATAAATATTTAATCATTTATGTACACGTTGTGAATTTTGTGGATGCTTGGTTCATTATTTCAAAAAATCTTTGGTTAGTTGATGATGGTCAATGTGGTATTTATTTCAACAACACATGAATAATAATAATTATATAATTATAATATTTATTTACCGATTATAATGTTTTAATGGAGTATGAAAAATGGTTATGAAAATTTATTTATGTTTTTATCTTCAAAATGGTATCTCATACGTATGCAGGAGTAATGTTTCCAATTTTAGTGATCATTATTGAAGTAATTTATATTTTATTTTATTACTAAATAATGATCCTAACATAATTCAATAATATTAATTTTTTAAATATATATATATTTATATAATAATTTTGTATTATTTTTTGGAATTTTCTTATTTTTCAAGATTATTTTGATTTAAAATACAATGGTATGAAATCAAATTAATAAATTCCATTATTACTTAATAGTTTTTATGTTTAATTGGAGGGTATCAAATTTGATTTAAAAAATATCAAAAAATGATGAATATAATGGGTCTAATACAATTCTCAACCCACAACTACTCGCTGTTACGCAAAATATTATTTTTGAAGCAAGAGTGTAAATTAATTTGGAGCCAAATATTGAGCATGGCCCAAAGACATTGCTTTAAAAAATGAATAAAATTGATTTGGATCGAAAAGAGTTGGAGAAAAATATTAAACATCTTTTATGTCATTTTAATTTTTTAACATGAAATCATTGAATACCATTAATAATTCCATGAAAAGAACCATCCATACACTATACAAGTCATATAATATTTACATAACATAAATCTTTCATGTAGTTCTAAAAATTTTTTTTTGATGATATTTAGTTTATAAACCCAACCATTACTAACACTTGATGACCCATGACATTGAGATACAGATTTATGATGATGTAAATGATACACATAATTTTTTTAAATCCAAAATATACATGTATGTATTAGGGAGAAAATGAACCAGATCTCTAGGATTTGTTGTTGGGTTGTGCTATATGGATGTTGTTTATTTGGTATTTTTCGTTTCAATATATTTTCAAATAATTCTTTTGTTTAATGTATGTTCATATTATTAATTAATGTTATTTAAATTTTTTATTCTATATCACTTTCTCTTCTAATCCCAATCTCATTCAATCTTTCTACGATATTTCTTATGTGATGTCCTTTCACATTTTTGTGGAATTATCTAACCTGATCCTTCATCATTGGGAAGGGTTTCAGTTTCTTAAAAAATTTTGAAACATAGTTATTTACATTTTATTTTATATTTTTAGTTGATGCAGGAGTATTTAATATTTTTATTGGTAATTATCCAAAGTGTTTTGTCCAATTATATTCCTTTTCTTTTATGAATTATTTTCCACTCCTTTCATCGGAAACCTCATCGTATGCTGGAGGTGGGATTGGCTAATGGGATTAAAGAAAATATAATGTAGATGGATCATTCATTAATATCATTCTAAATAGGGTTTTAATAATATTTTTCTATTTGATTAGGTTTGGATTGATGTGTAAAAGAATGATAAAATCACAAAATAAATAAATCAAATGAATGAAATTCATTAATGGTGTTTCAAAAATGAATTATCAAATTGAATTTAAAAAAAATTATAAAAATGAATTGACACACTTTATCAAATATTGGACCAAGAACAATATTACTAACCCTAATTCTTTATTTCATCTTGATTTTATATTGTTATTTATGTTATTTCATTTTATTTATTTTCGAAAAAATCCCTAATATTGTATTTCATTCATTAATAAATTATATTTAAAAAAATAAGTTGTTTTAGTGGAATAGAATTATTTATTGAGCTGAAACTGAATCCCAATAAATTAGAAAACCATGGTTGGCCTCATTGATTCGTTGGAAAAATAAAATTTTCATTTTTCTAGGAACTACAACATGTTGTGATAATGATTTATACGTAATCACATCACTTCATAGAGGAGGTGCTCAAAACATAAATGAATTTCCTTATCGTTTTTAGTGTCACATAGAAAATGATATATTATAATTTAAGAATTATTAATATTTAATTCATATAAATATTATTTCATTTATATAATATGAATTCATTAACATTATCCTTACTACCATCCATAATAATTGTTATTGAATAACATATAACACCACTTTGCATGGCAGTAGTTTTCCTTACACATGTATCAGGTTGTCATATCCCCCATTGAATGGAATGTAAAAAAGGAATATGTGATATAATAACTCTATAAGTTTAAAAATGTTAACATTTTAATATATATATATGAATATATTAAAACTATAATTACAATAATATTTAATAGATTATGTTGGAAAAAATAATGACATCGGTTCTTGAGCCAGTATTTTGCTATAAAAATGCATAAATATTTGTTATCGCATATCATGAAGTGGTATATAAATTTGAATTTTTTTAGTTAATATACTAATATATCAGTATATAGGGGATAATTATGTTTTTATATGATAATACGTAAAGATGATTTGAATGATGTGGAACAATAAATAAAACAAATGTGAGTAGTTAGAAATTTTACCTTCTCTCGGAAAACCAATATAGGATTATACCTAATGTATTCATGGAATGTATTTATGAACAAATATGACATCTAGGATGATGGTATGGAATATGGGATGTTTTTTGTAGGTATTTGCTTATCCAAAATGGTTTAATGGTGTCAATAAGAGAGGACTATTGAGGTTCTTATATATGTTGTAAAAAACCCCACATGAAAAAAACTTACGAAATTTTTAAAAAGGCTCCAGAATGATAAAATAATTTTAAAGAAAAAAACATTAAAATGAAAATATAATAAATAATGGGATGAACAATAACTAATTATTTACCTAAATCATTATCTATACATGTTTTGAGTCATTTTTCAAACATATCTTTCAAGATTAAGTCCCAAGTAATCCCCCTGATACCTTAACCATTGTAAATAATTATTAGTAATTCATTATTAATTAAGGTAAAAAAATTGATAAAATTATTAGAAAAAATGTGATGATTCCAAATATGAAAACCATTTTAACAAATACAATTTACTAAAGTGGAATATTTTAATTTAAAATAAATCCTACAAATGCGAAAAAAAATGTGAACAAAAATCACTCTTAAATAATAATAATAATTATATGTATATATATATTAATATATAATAATATACATAATATCAAATAAATTTTAATCATTCCTAAATATGTCTTATTTTAATTGGTTAAAATTCATAATCATTATAAACTCTCAAATTATTTCCAGAAAAATCTAGTTTTTAGACCCAAAAAAAGAATATATAACAAAATATCATATAAATAAAATTAAAAATATATTATGTGAATTAATTAAAACTCAATAATATTTAAAAAATTATGTGAAATTTTAATGTGTTATTTTTTTAAAAGAAAAGACACTTAAAAACATTTTATATTTTTTTCTATTCCCAGAAAAATAAATATTATATGAAAATGAATTAAACAAAAGTAAATTTGGTTAATATTACTCCAAAAAATAAATTTTATTTTATCAAATTTTTATTCATAAAATCCAATAACTAATTATCATATTTTTTTAAGAAATAATGTCTTTGAAAAAATCATATTTTTGAAGAATAATAATACCTTACTAAAAATTGAATGATTTAATAATATAAATTTATGAAAAATATAATTATTTTTTATTAAATAAATATTTATTTACTATATAATGTATATAATATTATTCATACCCATGAATTTAACAGAATGATTAAAAATGTTTTATATTTTCTTTGTCCATTATGCTCATTGTTGTGGGTTGAATATGATATCTAATATAGTTTTATTTTCAAAAATATATTTTTTTACATCCCCAATAAATTTAATAAATTTAATTTTAAAAATTTGTAGTTTATCATGGTAATAAAAGGCCACAAGTATGGAAAAAACTATGTTGAGAAACCCAAATCATAAAAAGGGGAAATAAAAAAAATTTATTGAGAATAGTGAAAAGGACTTATAAAGGTCATCATAAAGAAGACATACTACCATTAAATATAGGATAAAATAGTTGATTAGTGAATATTTGAACATGTAAGAAAATCATAATTATTTAATAATGGTATCAAGTTATTGCAATCATTGATCACAATAATTAAAATGATGAAGAAAAAGTTAACAAACATATACCAAAGGGGTGTATAAATGTTCATTTATCAAATTATAAATGATTTTAATATGGTAAAATGGTTTTTAAAGTATTTTTATATGATATTATCTATTTATTTACCATATATTGTGAACAAATAATTATATAAACATAATTTAAAAGTATAATTTCATACTAAAAATATTTTCTACCATAATCTCAAATATTCATCCAAATGATGAGTGTTCAAGGGGAATTTTTATTCATTACTAATGAACTAAAATATAATATTAAATAACCACATATAAATAAAAGGGGATAAATATATTACTCCAATATATACACATTACCCAAAGAAAATTATTGAACATTTTAGGATAATTACCAAAATGAATAAATAATCATCTAATGAAATAATACATTCATCTGCAACATCAAATAAAAATACATAAAAATTATCCTAAATCATTCCATAAATAAATAGCCCACTATCGAAAATAACCAAAAATATTATCTTGTACATTTCAGTTTACAATCCATAATAAGTAGCATTGATATGCAAGATATCACTTGAAATAGTTGTCGGTGATTTACCCTAGTTTCACTTTGGGTGAGGTTTAATCACCAAAACCTTGAATGATGTGATGGGATGTCAACTGAATATAGGGATGACCAATTTCATAAAATTATATTCTTATAACATTCATAGGAATATGTTCAACATATTTAAAATTACCATAATAACCAATGATCATATAAATCATAACGGTAATCAACATATTTAAGTTTGTTAAAAAAATAATATTCATACTCACCAAATAGATCATGGTGATCCTAGGGGTTTCGTATACCCCAACCCAATAAAAATTCTCCCAAAATAATATTAATAATAATACACATCTAGAACTTAAATCCTCCTAATGTTTTTCTATAATAGTGAAATTTTTATCATCTATGATTTTATAGAACTATTATGTTGTCCATAACTCATAATATAAACTCATATGAAAACATCTTAATATAAAATGTTATCTAATCCTCTAGTCTAATAATATATACAACATCCCTAAATCAAAACTCCCAGATTAAATGTTGAAATTAAAACAATTTCATTTTTGTATTTGATACCAAAAAATGGAACCCAATTATATCTATCCAAAACATACAAAATAAAGAGGAAAATATTCAACCACTTAAATTATCAAGGACCTTTCAGGTTTAGAGTTTTAGTTAATTTGGAAAAAAATACCACATCATGGATTTAAAACCAATTTTTTAATTTAGACGAACATCATCTACCAGTATACGTATCGTTTCATATTCCTCTTTATATATTCCAAATAATCATCCATATGAATCCCTCTATAAATAATTCATTCAAACTCAATCTTTATAACCTGGGGAAAATAAAACATAAGAAGGGATAGATGAAAAGAAGAGCAATATGAATTATCATCACTACCAATTTAATTCCATTAGGATTCATATTAAGTGATTAATGGTATGATCACATTATTCGTCTACATGAGTATAACATAATATTATTTATGCACATCAATACATGGATCATCAAACACGAAAAGAAGAAAAAAGTAATTAACAAATACATGTATAATTAGATTATGTAATAATGATCCATGTGATATCAATTATGATCATAAAAAACATGATTAACCAAAAATAATCATAGATAAACCCCATTTTTATCATGGTACATTGTATTGAAATCACTTATAACAATTATAGTAATCAAAATAGTTAAATTATATATCTGGTGTGCCCAATTTATTTGAGGGGTAGACATACCAACCCCTCCTTGGTTAATAATGTAACAACATATCCTTATTATATGATGGAACCACCCATCCTTTCTTATTAACATAACCAACCATCCACAGTTCCTAAAAAAACCATCCATCATCATTAATATTATCCAAGAATAATATCATCAGTCATGAAAATATATCAATAATTTAATTATAAAATCATATAAATAACCATTAATAATTTCATTACATTATTAACCAATGGAATCAAAAAGTTTTCCTTGATCTTATCTTTGAACCATGATTAAATAATGGAAATGGAATGGATTCTATAAAAATCACTATGAAACATGATTACCCTATGGAAAAGTAATAGGTTAAGTAATAATATAGTTGAAAAATTATTAATCCATCAAGAGATATAGTGATGATTTCACCATTACATTATATCACCATTGAAGAATAATTAAAAATAAGGTTTTCTTATATTGATGGATGGAAATAATTTTAAATGGTCATTAAAAACAATCTTGAGTAAATGTTGTTTCTATTGATAAATAATGTAAAAACAATGTTTTAGAGAGTATTGTGAAAACAATTTTAATTTAAAAAACACGTGGAAACATATAAAATATTTTAAAATCATATAATGGTAATGATGGTGGTAAAATATTTTCATGTTCTATATGTTAAAAATTATAATTCGTTACAAAATATTTCTAAATGTTTGTTAAAAGATACAAATTTAAAAAAAATTATGAATGGAATATTCAAATTGATTTAAGATAACATAAAAGGAAAAAAATTACCATTTATGGATAATTTGTTTTTTATAAGGATAATTTCGAGAACATTTTTCAAAACCATGAAATGTAATAGAAAGTGATTTTTTTTTCAAATAAAATTATAATATTAGTATCATTTATAAAGGAATTTATAATTTATATTTGATCTATAATAACGTTAATAGTAATAAAATATATTAAATACATTCTTAACAATGGGATAAGAATGATATTTTTTTCAAAGAAATAAATAAAATTATTTCCTTTGATGAACCTCTAATATATGAAAATTTATAAATGAATGTAGATTATAACATAAATAATTTTCTTCATTGGTAACCATTAAATCATAAGCCCTATGAAATAATGACATAAAATTTGTATTTAAACAACTTGAGAATAATTTGATACATGATATGATTTGGAAAAATACTATATATATGCCATATAAATAGATTAGGTGTGTTAAAATAAAATATTCCTCAATGAAAGAAAACAGAGGTGAAATCCACTATGAATTTAGTAATATATGGATCAGAACCACATGAAAGAGAAAAATTTTTATGGATTAATAAATCATAGTAATTAATAATAAAATTAACATAATATATATTCATGGTTATTATATACCCCAGACAAGAAAATTAATTTGTGAACATAGAATATGTATCATAAAAATAAATTTGAAGTTAGAAGAACCCTTGCATTGTGTCCAAAAATTCCTTGTATATCCATTAACACTAGTATAATAATATTACATAAATTATTTGATTTATTAAGAAAATTTTATCAGTTTAATATTGTAACACCCCGAGATTTTATGAGAAATATTATTTTGAATTTTATTGATGTCTTGTGTTGTATGTTACACCAAATGGAGCTTCCACTACATGCATCCCTGACTTAGCTTCCAATACACGCAATCGTGACCTTCCACGATAGCGTGTTTTGTATGCAATACCGAGTTTCACTAAACAACGATTTGTTATATAAACTAGCCGTTATGAATAGTAATACCCAAATTATAAAATATTATAAATTTTATCATTTGTAATGGACTTCATTTTTGGATTTGGAATATCGAAATTAGCCTATGGTGAATTTTTGGTATTTTTCTGAAAACTTTCAATTTTTGATGAATAATGGAAACACTGGGTTACTATTTAAAAACCGACATTTTATTTAAATAATTATTTATTTTATTTAAATTTATATTAGGTCAAAATTGATAAATAATACCTATATAAGTTCAATGTAATTCATTGTAGTGATTTTATAATAATTTTAGATATATAAAAAGTTTATTGAACTTTTCACCATCTTTTACTCTCCTCCTAGGAGAATTTGGAAATTCACATAAAACATAATATTAGCGTTTTTTGAGTGGAATTTAGAAAATCTGAGAGGCATGATTAATATCAAGGACTAAAATGTGGTTCAATGAGATGAAAATAATTTTTTGTGAATAGTAATTAAATTACTTTTATTAACCACGGTTAAAATTAAATAGGGTAATTAAGGGTAACAATTATATTATTATTACCTTAACACATGTCCTAATTCTATTGTATAAGTTTAATTCGATCAATAACAACCTTAGGAATAAAATATGACCATTTAGGTTCACATGGATTAGATTAGGACATTTATTATTAATTTATTTGAAAAAGGGTTAAAATAGTTACCATCGATGTTTAATAACTAAAACATTTTTAATATAGGGTTATACATATGATAACTTGTCTATAAATATTCATAATGAATCTAAAAATATTTCCCACCTAATGGTATTTTATTTATAATTTTTATACATTAAATAAGTTAAGTTATTTATGACACAATGGTGATGTAGTAATTACCTAAATAATGAAATATTAAAATAATTGATATTATAAATACCCAAATAAATGTAATTTGATACTTATTATGAATTCCAATACTTTTATATGTTAATATGAAATGTTAGTATTGATTTAATTAACTTTTTTCGAACAAATCATGTTGTTATGATTTCCACCAAAATCAATTACCAAATAGTTTCAAATTTGACATAAAATAGTTCTTCAAACAAATATTATATTATTAAATGTAATTTTTTTTCTAAAAATATTTGGATCAGAAAAATGAATAAGATAACGTTATATATATTAATAATTAACAACTTGGGGTTCGTTTTTATTGTTATAGTAAGTTTATTAACCTTATAGTGTAAGAAAACAAGAAGACACGGTAAAAGTTAAATTATTTAACATAGAGTTAAATCTAAATGATAAGGTTAAAATTTTAACCTAAACATGTATAAAATCTATTGGTTGAGAGTCGTTCGACCCATCCCAACTTTAGATTTGAAATAAATTAATTTGGAGCTATTATAAACCGAATATGACTTCATTATAAAATAATATTTTGAGGTTTTCCAAAGGTGCCCCTCTCCTCCCTTATAAAAAGGGCACCCCTTTCCTCTTCTCTTCACACCCTTTTATTTCTTGAATCTCAGCCAACCACTGCACATTCGTATTCTCCTCTTCAATAGAAACATTCTGGAGGTTCTTGTCTTCTCAAAAGACCAACTCTACATCCATAAGAGAAGGCTTAAAGGAGGTGCGTCGAAGAAGAGGTAATCTCTTCTTTCGATTCTCTCAAGTTTCATTCTTCTTAAACATCATCTTATTTAGTTGTTTTATTATAAAGTAATAACAAAAGTATTACTTATATACTGATATGTTATTATAAATATGAAACAACCCTATTTCACCTTCTATCCATCCTACAAAAAACAAAATCACCGCGCGTGCGTACGTACGAAATATCGTCTCCATGAACGCGATGAGATTCATTTTCCATGATTAACCAATCAAGAATGATTATAAAGTATATATAATGAATAATGATGAAATATATGACATTATTAAGCTACTGGATTTATGTGTATATATATATATGTCAACTACGTAATTCCATTCAAGTCAATAAAGAAAGGGAAACAATGTTCATGCGTACGTACGACCTTCCGTCTCCATGAACGGTGTGTTTCATTTCATTTATATATCTATGATATATATATATATATATACTGAATATATATGATATATAAATCATGTTTTACATTCTGGAAGTATGTAAATCATGATATAAGTAATAATAATATCAAGAACTACATGTCCAAACATGTACGATAAATGAAACAATTTTACCCAAAAGACTACTTTAACATGGAATTGACAAATGAATGGGTAATGTAAATACCTAAATGAACCATATATAATACAATAAAAATGAATATGATTCTGTAATAATTCAATTACATTATTTAAATTGTTATACAGGAGGTTCGGATACATACGAAACATATCGGACATAAGGTAAGGGATAATGTTGAAATCTCAATTGTTTTCTATCCGAGATTTCTTATACGTAAGTATTTACTAGGGTTATATTTATCATCCATTTCCATGTTTTATAAAAATGTTTTCATTTATGTTTAAAGTCCTTTTTACCCATTTTTTACAGTTACTACATGGAATATAAGGAAATATTTCTTTTACGATGTACTTTTTGACTTTTCTGGCAAAAGTACGAGAAGAATGTTTTTTTAACTTATACGGCTCAAACAGATTTTTACGGTGTCATAACGCCTTATTTCAAAAAATAATATACTACAATATTTCATTATTATTTTCAAAAAAATCATTTTCTTTAAAAATTTCAAGGAATATTGTGAAAATAAAATGATTTTGAATAAGAAAGGATATTTTCCTCAAGAATTTATTTCAAGTGTTTAATCAAAACCATTTTCCATCTAAGATGACATTATTTCATATGTGTATGTTTCAATTATATTGACTCTATGATTTACATGGTTTCACTTCTCTTAGTATAAAGTGATATCCATTTTTTTATATGGATTATGTTATGATGGGATGATGTTTATGAAACCCATTTTATTCTTTGGGTTATGATGAATGATGTGTGATCTATGATTTTGTGGCACAAGTAAGAATGATTTCATTCTGAGATGGGTGGGACCAATATCTCCCTCCAATGAATTGGGTAAAGATTTATATCTAATGATATATACATGGCTGGAATGGTAAGTTAATCCAGTTCAGTGTTACAGTACTGGAATGAGGAGTGAACTCGATTTAGAAAGGGACTTTTTCTACTAAGATGGT
The DNA here is from genome assembly GCA_963277665.1 of Viscum album. Taxonomy (NCBI): domain Eukaryota; kingdom Viridiplantae; phylum Streptophyta; class Magnoliopsida; order Santalales; family Viscaceae; genus Viscum; species Viscum album. The sequence continues at coordinate 71,428,272 of OY728166.1, read as the reverse complement.
CTTGGAAGCAATGCCATGGATACTATGGAAATCATAACATTTTATTAATGGTTTCCATAATTACATGATTTATTCCCATGCTATTTTATCAATATTGATGTTCCTTTATGATATATGCCTTTCGTACTTCTAAGATTTATGTCTTTGCTCGTGATTTTGATGTTTAAATTTTATGTTCAAGGTTTTTCATTCCAATGTTTATCGATTGTTTTATGTTCTCTATGATTACCCTTTCTGAGAATTTGAGCTCACACTTTTTATGTTTTCTTTTCCCCCGGATATAAAGAATGGTTTTTTGTAAGAAAACAAAAGGGGAAGATCTGTAGGGGAGAAGTTGAAGATCTTTCACCACGATTAGAAGATTAAATTCCGAGTTTCCAGTGACACTAAACTATTACGGTCCTTGTGTGTCTGTCTTTGTTCTTTATTAATTATTTTTCAAAAGTAATGTAATGTCCATATACGTCAAGATTTTGGTCTCTACAGTTGGTATCAGAGGAAAGTTTTAGTCAACATTTGGAAACTAGGATTCTAGAACATTAGTGAGATCCCTAGCGATATTTCTAAGGTATGTCTAGGGATGTCCATAAGGTTAAGTATAAGTACAGGTTATAGTACTAGAATTTTGGTAACGATATTGGAATTAAACCTAAGATGTTATATATTGGAGGTACTCCCCTGTTATTCTGTTGTTTTCTTAGCATGATTTTTGCCTCTCACACTGTTCTCTTTCAGTTTTAGATGATGGCTGGAACCCGAAGGAACCGTGTTGATCAATGTAATGGATAATGCGATGACTGTCCTCCCGAGAAACCAAATTTGATGGGAGATAGTGTGTAAAATCTTATTTTTATAATTACAGAAGCTATTAATCATTCTAGATTTTCTAACTATCAGAGAAGGGAACAATATTCTATTTAGTCCTTCATGAGGCAACGTCCACCATCTTTCAATGGGTCTTTTGATCCACTTGTTGCTGAACAATTGATCGGTACCACTGAAAATATATTTTCCATACTTCGCTGTTCAGAAATGAAAACGTCATTTTAGCTATTTACCATTTAGAAGGTGAAGCAGACCTGTGGTGGACTCTAATTATGAATACAAGTCCCAAGATGAAATTGAATCCATGGAATGAGATGAGTCCAAGAACTTGTTTTTCAGAAGTACATCCCTCATATTCTTCGAACAAAGATGGAAATGGAGTTTCTTGAGATTATGCAGAAGGATGATGAATCTGTTGTTATATACGAAGCGAATTTAACAAGACTTGCAAGGTATGAATCTAGCATTATCATCCAACCTAAAAGTAAAGTTGATCTATTTATCAATGGATTAAAACCAAGTCTTCGAAGGGCATTAGCAATAAGATAATTCAATAGCTATGAAGAAATTGTGAGATGTGCTATCAAGGTAGAACTGGAAGTTGGTGTAACCTATCCATCTCATGGTTTTGACAAATAACGAAAGATGTTGTTCATGGAGAAATCTCATAATAATGTTGAAAAGAAGAAAAATGTTTATTTATTATCAATGTGTGGAAATATGCATGGTGGAAATAGTCTTAAAGTGACTAGAAAATGTTTGAATTGTCGGAAAGAAGGTCATCAAATAGCTTAGTGTCGAAGTAATGGAAAAATGGTTTCTAATGATGTGAATAAAGAAAAGACTGCAGAGAACGCACCACCCACAATTCAATGCTTCAAGTGCATGGAAATGGGGCATTATGCTAATCAACACCCTAATCCAAGGGTTAATGATGATCAACGTGAGAAAACTCTTAAGGAAAAGGATAAAGTGAAGTCACATGCGATCACTATTTGTGATGTTGAGTATGAAAATGATGTTGTGTAATGATTACATGTTTATGTAATGGGATTTCAAAATAGTATCATGGAATCTCATTTAGAGTATCATGGAATTTTAAAATATCTGTGTATTGGTCCATTGTGGTTTTCTATAAGATTATGGTACCGATAACCATGAAAATTGATTCAAATATTTGGGAAACCAGATGATACGCGCAAAATGATGGGATAAGGAGAAAATGAATTTTTTGATAGTATTCATGAGCTCATGATTGATATAATGACCAAGTGATATCATGGTTTGAGTATATAGTTTTTTGGGATTTTTGTATGTGGAAAGAGTTAACTTTTGACAGCACTCATGTTTGCACTAAGGTTCAATGGGTATTCATTTTTATTCAAGAGAATACATGATTAAGGCCTTCGAATGTTTGTAATGTTACCAACAAGACATATATTATGATTTTTGGGGATCAACGATGGTATTAACATGCTTGTTATATGAACTCTCTGGTAATCGTATTCACTATAATATGAGATTGGACAGTAGTATTTTGGATAAGCCTAGAGATTGGAATGGATTATGTTGGACATAAGTTAGTATTGTTTAAGGCTATAACTTTTTAGATATTATTGATGGAATGTTATAATAATTTAGTTTTAGAAAAAGTAAAACCTGCAGGACGGGCGGCAACCCGTCGCGTCGGACAAGGCTGTGGGAATCGAACCCACAACTGAAGTGCGACATGCCTCTATCTCTTACCACTGGCCTACAGGATGTCCCTATTTTGTAGAAACCAGTTTTATTATATTAAGCAGTATGAAATATGAAGTATAAGTCCATTTTAGAAACCATATCTGATTAATCTCAACATAGATGGACTTAGGTATATTAATTGTGCTAACTTATGTTTGAGACAGATGGAATGACCAATCATTATATTGCATGATCTGCTCAAACTTCGCGAAAGACAAATTCAACATCATTTCATAAAGAGATGAAGTGGAAATTGTTCAAGGCATGAACAAAGATTTTACCAAAATAAAGTAATTATTTCTTCTAATTCAAATTCTTCAACTTTAGGGAAATGATCTTGAAAACCAAAAATGTTATCCTACTTCCCTTATATCCGAAAAATCAGATGGTACCCTAGATCATCACAAATTTATGGCTTTGTGATTATTGGATTTTTCATAGCCATATTCTCTACCACTCTCCATCAGAACATGACAGTTATATTTCTCTTCCATATACATTTTTTCACCTATGTTCTCCTACGTGGAACCCGGTGATTAGTTAATTTGGGTAACCGTTACATTTCATACTTTACTTTTTAATGACTGGTTTTGTTATTCTTTTTTATGATGTAGGTTTCTATTAAAGAAACTTTTGAGTAGAAAACCATTTATAACCTCGACGAATTTCGAGGGGAAATTCATTTTAAGGGGGGTAGAATGTAACACCCCGAGATTTTATGAAAAATATTCATTTTAATTTTATTGATGACTTGTGTTGTAAGCTACACCAAAAGAAGCTTTCACTACACGCATCCCTGACATGGATTGCATTACACCCAATCGAGACCTTCCACAATTGTGTGTATTGTAGGAAATACCGAGTTTTACTAAACAATGATATGTTATATAAACTAGCCGTTATTAATAGTAATACACACTTTTTAAAATTTTATAAATTTTACCTTTTTAAATGTACTTCATTTTTTGGATTCGAAATATCGAAATTAGGCTAGGGTGATTTTTTTGTATTTTTCTGAAAACATTCAATGTTTGATGAATAGTGAAAACATTGGGATACTATTTAAAAACCAAATTTTTATTTAAATAATAATTTTTTTATTTAAATTTATTTTAGTTAAAAATTTATACATAAAACCTATATATGTTCAACGTAATTCATTAGAGTCATTTTATAATAATTTCAGATATATAAAAATTTTATTGAACTTTTCAACGTCTTTGACCCACCTCCTAGGAGAATTTGAAAATTCACATAACACGTAATTTTACGGCTTCTGTGAGTGGAATTTCAAAAATCCAAGATAAATGGTTAATATCAAGGACTAAAATGTGGTTCAATGAGTTTAAAATAATTTTTGGTGAATAAAAACTTTTTACTTTTATTTACCATGGTTATAAGTAAATAGGGTAATTAAGGGTAAAAATGACATTATTATTACCCTAACACATGTCCTAATTCTATTGGATAAGTGTAATTCGACCAAAAACAACTTTAGGAATAAAATATTACCACTTAGGTCCTCTTGGATTAGATTAGGACATTTATTATTAATTTATTTAAAGAAGGGTTAAAATAGTTAAAATCAATGTTTAATAACTAAAACATTCCTAATATAGGGTTATACATAAGATATATTCGGCTATAAATATTCATTACGAAGATATAAAATATTTACTACCTAATGGTATTTTATTTATAATTTTTATACATTAAATAATTTATGTAATTTATGACACAATGGTGATGCAGTAATTACCTAAATAATGAAATATTAAAATAATTGATATTATAAATACCCAAATAAATGTAATTTGAGACTTTTTATAAATTCCAGTAATTTTATAGGTTAATATAAAATGTTATTATTGATTTAATTAACCTTTTTATAGCTAATAATTTTGTTATGATTTTTAAAAAAATCAATTACCAAATAGTGTCAAAATTGAAAAAAATTAGTTTTTAAAACAAATATTATATTATTAATTGTTATGTTATTTATAAAAATATATGGTTAGGCTAAATGAATTATATAAGGTTATATATATTAATAATAAACATCTTGGGGTTCGTTTGGCTTGTTATAGTATGTTTATTAACCTTATAGGGTAAGAAAACAAGAAGACACGGTAAAAGTTAAATTATTTAACTTAGAGTTAAATCTAAATGAAAAGATTAAAATTGTAACCTAAACTTCTCCAAAATATATTGGCTGAGATTATTTCGACCCATCCACACATTAGCTTCGATATAAATCAATTTGGAGCTATTATAAACCGAATATGACTTATTTATAAAATAATATTTTGAGTTTTTCCAAAGGTTCCCATATCCTCCCTTATAAAAAGGGCACACCTTCCATCTTCTATTCACACCCTTTTGAGCCTTGAATCTTGGCCAACCCCTGAAAATTACACTTCTACACTTCCCTATAAACATTCTGGAGGTTCTTGTCTTCTCAAATGACCAACTCTACTTCCTTAAGATAAGGCTTAAAAGAGGTGCATCGAAGAAGAGGTAATCTCTTCTTTCGATTCTCTCAAGTTTCTTTCTTCTTAAACATCTTCTTATTTAGTTGTTTCATTATAAATTAATAACACCAGTATTACTTATATATTGATATGTTATTATAAATTTGAAACAATCCTATTTCACCTTCTATCCATCCTACGGAAAACAAAATCACTGTGTGTGCGTACGTACGGAAAACCATCTCCACGAACGCGATGAGATTCATTTTCCATGATTAACCATTAAAGAATGATTATAAATTATATATAATGAATAACAATAAAATATATTACATAATTATGATAATTTATTTATGTATATATATATATATATCATCTACTTACTTCCATTCAAGTCAATAAAGAATGGAAAATAGCGTTTATGCTTACGTACAACCTTCTATCTCCATGAATGGTGTGTTTCATTTCATTTATCTATCTATGATATATATATAATAAATATATATGATATATAAATCATTTTTTACATTATGGAAGTAAGTAATTCATGATATAATTAATAATAATATCAAGAACAACAAGTCCAAACATGTACGATAAATGAAACAATTTTCCCCAAAACACTACTTTAACATGGAATTGACAAATGAACGGGTAATATAAATACCTATGTGAATGATATATGATATAATAACAATGAATATGATTCTTTAATAAGTCAATGACATCATTTAAAACATTATACAGGAGGTTATGATACATACAAAGCATATCGGACATAAGGTAAGGGATAATGTTGCAATCTCATTGTTTACTATCCGATATTGCTTATACGTAAGTATTTACTGGGGTTATATTTATAATCCATTTCCATGTTTTATAATAAAAATATTCATGTATTTTTAAAGGTCGTTTTACCCATTTTTTACTTTTACTACATGGTATGTAATGAATCTTTCTTTTAGGAGGTACTTTTTGACTTTTCTGGCAAAAGTACGAGAAGAATGTGTTTTAACATATACGGCTTGAAAGAATTTTTACGTTTTCATAACGCCTTATTTTAAAGAATCATACTCGACAAGACTACATGAATATTTTCAAAAAAATCCTTTTATTTTAAAATTCCATGGCATTTTGTGAAAAGAATATGATTTTGAATAAGAAAGGATATTTTCCCAACGAATTTATTTCAAGTGTTTTATCAAAACCATTTTCCATCTAAAATGACATTATTTCATTTGTGTATGTTTCACGTATAATGTCTCTATGATTTACATGGTTTCACTTCTCTTGTGAAGAAATGATATCAATTTGTTTAATATGAATTATGTTATGATGAGATGATGTTTATGAAACCCGTTTTATACATTGGGTTATGATGAATGATGTATGATCTATGATTTTGTGGCACAAGTAAGAATGATTTCATTATGAGATCGGTGGGACTTATATCTCCCTCAAATGCATTGTGTAATGATTTATATCTCATGAGATATATATGGATATAATGGTATGTTAATCCGGTTCAGTGTTACCGGACTGGAATGAGGAGTGAACTCGATTCAGAAAGGGACTTTGTCCACTACGATAGTCTTGGCAGCAATGCCTTGGCTACTATGGAAATCATAACATTTTCTTAATGGTTGCAACAATTACATAATTTATTCCCATGCTATTTTATCAAGATTGATGTTTCTTTAGGATATATTCCTTTCATACTTCCAGGATTTATGTCTTTGCTCATGATTTTGATGTTTAGATTTTATGTTCAAGCTTTTGCATTCAAATGTTTATGGATTTTATTATGTTCTCTATGCTTACCCTTACTGAGCATTTGTGCTCACCCTTTTTATGTTTTATTTTACCCAAAATATAAATAAAGGTTTTAGTTAAGAAAACAAAAGGGGGAGATCTTTAGGGGAGATGTTGAAGATCTTTCACTACGATTAGAATATTATGTTCTGAGTTTCCAAAGACACTAAACTGTTACGGTCCTTGTGTGTCTATGTTTATTATGTATTAAGTATTCCGAAAAAGTAATGTAATGTCCATGTACGTCAAGATTTGTGTCTCTACAAATATATTATAAATAAATCAATTAATTTTTTATTTTTAATGATAAATTTTAATATTTAATTTTTTAAATCAGCTTCATGTTTTTTATTGATGTTAGGTTCATTGATTCTAAATGGATTTCGTGCAATGAATATAGTCAATGTGGTCATAATTCCAAAATACTTGTAGTAATAATCTTGAAATAATCACCATATTTATTTTTCATTTTTACTATTAAACGAAATCATGAAAAATGGTCATGAAAAAAGAACTATGATATGATCACTACCATGTTAGGTCAAACTAACTCATGAGTAACATATCTAATTTTTCAACGAACCATATAGAAATAAGTTATGTATTATTTTATATTAAAATAATTATTCTAAAATCATAAATACAATATTATTTTTCTAAGTATAATTATATATACCTTTTATTTGATTTTGTTATGAAATAAAGACATTGCTTTGTCGAGGTGGTAGTAAACATGTTCAGAAATGATGTTATCATGTTTTAGTGTATGAAATAAAATGAATTTTTATATATTATGATTGATAAATAAGTCACTAACATCATCGTGATATAATTATATTAATTATATTTATTAATATTATCCTTATTACCTTCAAAGTGATGAATTAGTTTAATACAAATAACACTAGTTTGTGATGCAGCAGTCCACTAAACACATGAGTGATGTTGTTGTGCCTCCCCAAATAAAAATTACTAAGGTTTATGTGATATTAGAACTCAATAAGTATATATATAGTAAAAATATACCATATAGACTTAATTTACACCATTATAATAAAATAGTTGAGGAGATTATGTAATGTGAATGATATTAAATGATGAGGTGATAGTCCTCTGTACACATGCTAGATGATTTTGTATCTGATTTTATTGAAGGGGATATGGATTTAGCTTATGAAACTAATATAATAACATAATAGTTTTAAGTTTACATTGGTTTAAACATATTTTTAAAGTTTAATATTACTTTATGTATGTGTGATATGAATTAAAATCAAAACACATTATTTTGAATTTTACCACCTCTCAGACCATTACTTTTGGATTGTACATAATGTATTCTTATAAGGTATTTCTACCCAAAACAATGTTTCAACTAATAGGGGATACACGTAGGAAATTTTTTTCTGTATTTATTTTCCAAAAAATAAGGGCTTGAGGTTATGAAAAATATATGATAATGGATGTCTTTTTATAAGTCACGAATGAAACCCACATGGAGACAACTCATAAATTTATCAAAAGAATCTAAAATTGTAAAGTAATTCATATTAAAAAAGAATAAAAATTATCATTTATTTGATATTGTTTAGGATAAAATTTAAATATTTCTATAAAATAAGATATATATATATATATATATATGTTTCATCATTATTAACAGATGTAATATAATTTTAAACCCTTGTAAACAAATTTTTATCATAGCCATGGTAATTCAGTTTTAATTTTATCACTATTCATGATTGTGAAAATTTATGACGGACTTATTAGATGTTGTAAATTATTATTAATATTGATATTTAATCCAATTTAACATATTTAGTAAATATAAGTGAAAAAATAAATTTTTATGATTCACACAGATTCAATGAAAAATGGGTGTTCATGAAGTGTATTTTCATGCAAAAGATGATTTTATTTTTAATATATAAAAAACAAAAAACATTTTATTAACATAAATTAATATTTATACATATATATTCTATAAATATCGTTTAAAACATTCCCCTTTTTGGATTAATTTAATTAATTAAATTGAGAGTCATTAAGCTGCTAAAAACCCTTTCCAAATATTTTTTTAAACACATGAACTATCTTATAAAAAAAATAAAATAAAATTCATATTAAAAAAATATTAATATTGTTATATAGAAATAAATAATACATATTTTAATTTATATAATATTAATGAAATAATGGGGAATTTTAATTACTTAATTTGATGAAAAGAAAAGATATTTTTAGAAAAAAATATATTTTTCAATATTCTCTAAAAAATATATATTCTATAAAAAAATATTTTATTAAAAGATAAAATTAATATTTAGATATATAAAATTAATTTATTTTTATGCATTTTATTTTTTTAATGTTGCAAAAATAATATTAATAATAAATTTTCATTGAAATAAATTTAAATTATATTTTAAAATAACATATTTTGAAGAATAGAAATACTTTACTTAATATTTATTCATTATTTACTAAATTTTTATCAATACTTTTTTTGAGTTTTAATTATATATATAATTCATAGCATATTCAATACTATTAACACCAACCAATTTGACATCTAGGTCAAAATGATTATATATTTTGGTTGTCATTTAAGCTCTGTGTTGTATATCAAATACACTATCGAAAATATATTCCATTTCCAATATATCAATGTGTTAAATATGTTATCATCTAAATTATCTATTTGGAGATGAAAAAATTACTAGACATGTCTTAGAGAACTTTTTTACCAAATCCACCTAGGTAATTTTATGTTCGACATATTACGTTAGCTACATATGTTTATGTTATTAATTTCATGATATGACACTCTTATCTCCCTAATTATATCATTAATCATGTAAAAAATAAGGTCAATACCATTTGTAACATCCCTCCCCGTCACATGGTCTTCAGAGGAGATAGAGTCAATAAAATCCATAGGTGACATCCCCAACAAACCAATGATTGGAAATAAATTCCATTGGATTGTTAAAAAATTGGGGGTTTATTTTCCAAAAATAAAAATATAGAAAACTATGATGAATGTCTAAAAAATAAAAATATGTGTTGCATGACAATATAAACAATAAAATATAATTATTTTTTCAAAAATGAAATAAATCAGAGTAATTTAAGAAAAGTAATAATACTCCAATTCTAAGACTCCAAAAACATAAATATTATAACACTTCTGTAGGATTAATTTTGGCTATGATATATATATTACCCAGCTCCATGTATAGAAACCATGTCAATGAAATCAAGTGACTACACTAGTTATGTAAAAAAATTATCCATTCTGAGTATCTTGGTAAATTTCAAATGAAAATGCACAAATTATCTCATTTATGGGTTGAGCATAACACTTAGTATGTAATACTTAAGTACATTCCAACACACTCAACTTTGATAGGAACATGGTATCAAATTTTTTAAAAAAATATGTTAAAGGGAAAATATTTATTCAATGCTATAAAAAAAGGTCCATGTAAAAAACAGGTAAATGGAATAATATTATCATTTACTAACACTTTTCAAAACATTAATATTGTCACAATCACACAAATCAATTCATGCCATGGACCACAGTATATTCTTGAGTGGTGAGTCATCTGATAACTAAGAAATTGACTTCTCTGACAATTTAATAGTTGTACTTCATACCCTAATTGTAACACATCAATTTTTAACTGAATTATTTTCAAATAAAACTAAATTGATTGATATATTTTGTTACATTCAACAATGTGTTTTAGTGAATTGAATTACAATATTAATATTATTACATACAATTTAAAAATAATAAATATGACATTAAACATGGTGGTATTATTATTAATAAACACATTTTGGATATTATTTATATCGGATTTAGAAAAAAAATCTATTAATAATATAATTATTTTAATGTTTATATATGATTACAAAATATATTATTCCTTTAAAATTAATATTTATAACATTTTGGATTGATATTATAAAATTAATTTTGAAACATTGAGAAAATTTTTTTTAGAAAAGAAAAATCGCTTTTTAAATAACAAGGTAAAAATTATTTTATAGTTACTTTTAACAATTTTTCGAAATGAATAATTTTTTCATGAATTTTGAAAAATATTATTTTATATTAAAATATTATATTTCCATTTAAATCATTTACAAGTTATATTTTATATTATGATGCTTTTAAATGTAATATTATTTTAATTATATTATTAATACTCTAATTTTGTTCACCTTAATCCTTTTATATTTTTAATTTTTATGTAATCTTTTTATTCATAAATACATTTCCCTTTGAAAACCAACTTTTTCAAGACATCTCTGAGTATATATATCAATTAAAACCATCCACTTGTGATAATTTAATATGTTAAAATTTATCATAATATTGAATAAACAAAATTACTGTCATATAATAATGTAATTTTAATGTTTTGGTCATAATGAATATTAAGAAGATAAAAAATTGACTATCATGATTAACGTTATTATAGGATTACACAGGGGTTAAACAAAAATGTTAATTATTATAATGACATAAATAAATTATCAAATTTCTATATTTTGTGCATATTAAAATCATATATAATCTATTTTTCTAGAATAATCTATTAATTATATTTTCTTTGTGTATAACTTCGATGTATCTTTTTCATTGAAAAATTCATTTTGGGTCATCTCTCCCACTTATATAATGATATCACATCTCCTATAATATTCACACATCCAAACCCTTATTGTAATAAAAGTAAATAATAAAATAAATCACATAAGTACCTCCACAAATCCTACATGTTAATATTTCATTATGAAACCCACATAAGAAGGATTTAGGTTAAAGCTGAATGAGGTTTTCTGATGAAGAGTTAACATTGTTAACAATTTTTTTTTGTTTTATTTAAAATTTCACAAACTTAAATTATTATGTAAATATTATGATATAATTAAAGTATTATATCCTATATACTATAATGTAATTATGAAAATGGAATGACATATATCTATATCCTCTTCCATAAATTTTGAAACAAAATCATTGATCATGTGTACAATAGTCAACAACATCATGAACTGATGTAACTCGTTTTCCTTCACTGGATCTCATGGGTGGATAAAATTATCAATTTAATTTACTTATATGATATATTGTATATAATTATATATAATATCTCATATATAGTTTTAAAATCAGGTCTATTCAAAAATGATAATGTGACTTGGGTGTATGCTTGAACTTTTACCTCCATGATGTGATGTGATAATTTTTTCATCTTATTATATATTAGAATGTAGGAATAATTTATTCAATGATTATATATGATATTAAAATTAAATTTTAATGATTCATTGTTATTTAACATTATTTTTCACTATCATTTGAGAAAATGAAATCAACATTCATGTGTACATATAGACTACCGTCTCCATGAATAATGTAAATCATTTTTATAGCCCAATATTTATGGATAACTCTAAAAGTTCATATATTGAAAAAAAATTATATTTATATCACTACTAAAATACTAGATATGATTGAATAAAGATCTATATATATTTAAAAAATACAATGAATTGAAATATTCTTTAAAAAAATTATCACTAGATATAGTGTTTTTAGAGATGAATTGTTAATAAATATGTGGTAAATGATTTATGTAAAACATATATGCAATGATATATATGTCCATGGTTATGGGATGGTTTTTTAATAAACTCATGTTTCCATTAATTTAGTTTAAAACGTAAAATAAGAAACATGAGACTAAATGTAAGGGATTTTAATCATTCCTTTACTTATGTGAGACACATTCCATGTTCATCGCATTATCTATTTTTTGGTTTAACTAATAAACCTGAACTTATTTTGTAATTATTATCAGGAAAATAACAGGTTGTAAATTTCACTTATAGGTTCATTATTTCAATGGTGTGATGCACTGACTCAAAATCACCCACCAAACAGTACCAGATCTAACACAGAACATACCTTAGGGGCCTTCCTGATCCTTATGGGTGGGAGACTAGAAACCTTGTATCAAAATCAACCAGATGAATAATGTCACCCATAATAAAGTAAAAAACATAATAAATATTTAGTACATTATATAAAGAAACAAAAAAATATTATAAAAATTAAAGTATTTCACTGAAAAAAACATAATATGTTACGCATAAAAAACTACTTTGTGATAGCTAATCAATATCTGTTGTAAGTGTCCACAAAAAAAGAAAAATAAATCCAAAACTAAAACTACATGTGACAACGTGTAATAAATTCATTTTTCACACCATATGTAACCCGTAAAAAAATAATATAAACCTTTCTACATCACTGTAACACCTTTCCATTCCCTCCACCAGAATACATAACAAGGGTATGCACCATATAAGGTGTTTCTTTGGGTTGAGATAAAAAACATATTAGGTTATAACCTAGGTGTTCCAAAAGAAGAATTTTTAGAAATAATAACAATTATCATATTTAATGAAAATAGGGAATGATATTATGTTAAACAAATTTTATGTCAAGGGCATGGTAAATAAATTCCTTTTCAAAATATATAATGAATTATGGTAAAATAGATTCAAATCATATCACTTATATCATTGCTTTTAAATAAAGTATCATATATAATATCAAATCAATAACATTACGAACTAAATCACATGTATATCACAACATTGATCACAATATGTCAGGCTAATAGAACATTTTTACCTCTAACAAAGACAATGACACACATCTAGTGTCAAGAAATATTTATCGAATATAGATATATTAGGAAAATCCAAACAAATTCACCTCACTAAAGGTCTAAAGTGTCCCTATAAAAATTTTCCATCGATGAAAATGAACGCACCATTAGTGAACCCATGGTAGTATTGGTAGATAATGACTATTTCTACACATTATACCTATTTACACGTGGCTTCCCATGTGATTCATTTTATAAATCATTTCATCAAAATCATTATTTGAGAACTTTTTCAGAAATTTATTTCCTAATTATTTTAAATTGAAATTTTCTACTAAAAAATAAGGAGAGCCAATATTTTGAAGAAAACATTTCACCACATAGTCAAAAATCAAAATATCAGGCCAATTAATATTTAAAACATTAAATCAGAATAAAATAATTACAGGTTCATAAAAAATATCCATAAGAAGAACCACCTACCAGAAAATCAGTTAGTACATGCCCACAACAGGATCCTCCAACATGGGACAATGAAAATAAAACAATATAGGCCCTATAATTAATCTACAAAACTCAAAATTAGTTTATCAAATAAATTTTTTTTGCGCAGAATATAAAATAAAACTTTCCTCATGGAACACACAAATGATAAAAAAACAACACAATGGTCAACATCAAAAGGAATATTTCAGGATGGATCTACAATTGATCCAGATTAATCGTCACTATAAGACATAGTTATCTAAAAATTCAATACAATGACGCTTTTGTGACCATCAAAAATGAAGAAGTAGACATATCTGTTAACGGGAGTGACAAAACAAAAAAAAATGACGATCATTCTCTAGAAAATAGTCACTATATAGGGAAGATCCCTTAAACTTACTTTCATATCATGTTAGTTTTGAGACATGATCTTGCACATCCAATGAGAAATCAAAATTCATGAATTGAATAATAAACTAAAATACAAATAGATTTCATGGGATGAATCTTGGGTACAAAATTCAAAATCCATGAAATGAATATACATTAAAAAAATATGTTTTCACGATTAAAAATTGATTGAAATTTTCAAAATGATAACTAGTTTCACAACATGTAAGCATTTCACACAATGTACCTGTTTACCATATCATCATACAAAAGGGTTCACATCCTATAAATACTACACAATTTGAAATTATTCATCAATAATATTCAGTATAAATATTAATAAAAATACGTCAGTTCAACAAAAAATTTAACATACATTCTCGTAACACAATTTCACACTTTACCAAGATTCCTCTAAATCCTACTAAAATTCAAACTAAAACATTAAATCATTTTCCTAAATAAATTATCTTTATCTTTAAAAATCCCAAAACACACCCAAACCACAAGGTAATGAAAATATAAATATGAAATTTTAATAAAATCATAAAATTGATGTTAAAAACCACCCAAAATAATTATTTTCATTTAGATGATGTCGTATGTAATAATTATTTCCATAAAGTGGTGAGGCCACTACACCCTTAGCAATTAATAACACAGAATAGTCTCAGGTGTAATGTATTTGGAAATTATGTGTATATTTTTTTTAATTATATGGAATTATTCTAAGACCCCACGCTTTGACAACACGTGATTCCATGGACTGGTGATCCCAGAACAGAATTGTGAACTTTTTTTAGTTTACATCAGTAAAAGTTCGTGTGGGTTTTTATAACTTTCAATCCACTTATCAAAATGAAAATATGAGGGTAACGTTGAATTAAGAATGTCAGGATTCCCCTAGAAAGGACTTAACTTTGACAAGCAAGGTTCGAATGGAAAATTTAATTTTTTGTAATTTTTAGAAAAATAATATAATAACATTAAAATGTTATTTAATTTTACTTTCGAAACATTTCGAGGTAGGGTAAGATGTTGTGGTGCAGTGATGTGGCAGAAACAATGCTCCATTAAGGAATCTCCTTGATGGCTCATTGTGAGTGTGAAAATGATACATTCTTTCACAAATGAAACATCATAATCATGCAACATCACGGTGTAATAAAAACATTGCGACGTGTTTTTTAATAATCAAATGCATTGGAGAGTTGGAAAATTAATCTTTGAGGATTCTCGGACAAACTGCTGATGAACTCCCTCTCCAACGAAGAGAAAAACCATGGATGAATATCAAAAATCTTCAATGCACCTTGATGAATGGAGTTGGAAGTGACGAACAACATCGATCCTGAATCCTTGAGGATGTAACGATGCGAAAAAAAATCAAGGATGTAGGGGTTTAATTGGATCATGTTCTTCCCCTATATTATTTAAGAAACAAAAAATGCAGATCAAACCATGAAAAAGATGATCTGTGAATCATTCCTTAATGTAGGAGGGTATCTTTTTTTTTGATTTTTTTAACTAGGTTGAAATTATTATTTTTTGATTTGACTAAAATCCACATACCTCATGCCGAGACTAGTCATACGTTTGTAAGGGCATATTCCCTACATTTCCTTCGGCTCTGTGATGGTGTTGAAGTCCCCCCCTACATGCCAAGGCAGGTTTCCGTGTTCAAAGCAATTGAGAGCACTCCACAGGGACTCCCGCTATTGGTTGTCACAGCTTCCGTAAAAGATGTAGATTAGTAAGGTTTGGTTACTTGTATATTCCTTAGTAGTTAAATATTGACCCCCACATCTAACAACTCCATTTTATAACATTGATGCCAGAATATACAGATGTGTTTGTTCTTTGGGTCTGCGTGCATGAAGCCATGAAATTTGAGCTTCCTATCGACCTCGTTGATCCTTCTTGGTTGATAATTGTGCTTTAGGATTTCCACCATCTATATTTTGTGATTGGAGATTTCTAAGGCCATGAAGTCCGTTTTGAGACAAGCTATGATGTCGTTGGCGTTCCAAATGAGCATGGGATTTATTTAGAGAAGAGTAGTCTAGCACTGGCACTAGTCTGTATGGACAACTCATAGTGGGAGGATGACCTTCCCAGATGTTTCCTGGATAGATATCTTGTGCACATGCCGCATCCAATAAGAATTGAGCCAGTGGGGGAGACTCGGGGTATTGAGGAAAGCCCCGACGTTGCCCCGTGTAGACAAGGCATGACATGGCCCCCGTCTTTATCCCATCCTTCTTCCCCTTCGAGTCATTCCCACCATGGATTTGGATGGGGAGGGTGGTCACTGGTGGTGGAGAGCCTTCAAAGGAGTATCCCAATGGAACAATCGTCAGGGACATCCCCTCTACGCCAAGGGTGCTTCAGGCCAGGGGTGTGACAAGGAGATGGGTGTTCAAGGGACCCATGAAATGATTAGGGGAGATGAGAGGGGAGACATCAGTGAAAATAAGAAAGCTTCGCGGAACATAGGACAATATATCTGATCATTCCTCTCTGCTGGGCACCACTTTGAGATATGATAAGAATGTGTGGCTGGAAGCGTTTTCAGTGGTGGATTAAGGCTAATAGGGTTTCCCTATAGGGGTAGGCCCCTCGGACACTCTTGGGTATTTATTATCGTGAAGTGGGCGAGGCCCGCTAGCCTGCCGTAGGTGTTAGCATGCCTGCACAAAGTGTCTGTGGAGAAGGTAGTGAGAGAAGAAAAGAGGATAAACAAGATAAGAGATGTCTTGGGGCCAGCATAAAGCTTCACGCACATGACGGTCAAGATTTTTTGACACTAGGATTGATTGTTAGAGTTCTACATAATTCGGGCCGCTTCAACCTCCGCACATAACCTATTCTGTAGGTCATCGCACATACATCCACTGATAGAGTCGCTGATTGCTTTCAGAAGAACCGCATTTTGAAAAGGAAGAGAAAGTATAGGAATAGATATCTGAGACACTACACGAGGGCACTCCTTCCCCTGGTGATCTTCCATGGGCCATCAGGATAAGTTGAAGCACCAGAAACCCCAAGAGTAGGGGACTCTGTACCAGGCCTGAATAAAGTCCTCCTGCAATCCAAGGACAATGTAGAAGGAGTGCCGGTGGAGAATGGAGACCCGCACTAGGGACCGCAATCCCCAAGAACCCTCACACCACTAGAAGGCCGATAGAGAGGGTTTGTACATGCCATAATGGGTGACTAGTGTGAGACATGTGCTTCCCGATGCCTGTTGGAACGTCTAAGTTGTGATTTCCCGGCACATCCAATATCCTACACGTGACGAGTGAGCCTCCCCCGGTGAAACCTATAGGAAGAAGGAGAGGGGAACAGATGGGGAAGAGATGCAGATAACCTCATGGATGGAAGGTAGAGGGCCAGAGCCAGGCGAGGAGGGGGAAGCAGAGGCAAGGGATGGCACCGAGCACAACATCTTCACCGACTATAGCGACCTGTACCGCAGAGCCGCCACCCCAAGTCTCGGAGAGGAAGGGCCCGACGTGGAAAGTCAGTCGGAACCGGGAATGGTAGGGGGCGGGGCCGAGAGATATTGTGCCGACCTTAAGTAGGATGCCACAATGGTAGATATTTTTTAATCTGGAGGCAGTGCGTAAAGAACATTATTTTTGGGTTTCTTCCATGACCAATGTTTTTATAAATATTGATAAATACATGGAATCCCCAATGTGCAATTTATAGAATCCCAAACATCATATTTTTAAATGCATTTGGAAACATGAAAACATAAAAATTGGTATATAATATAGTTACATTGTTACACCCGAAGCTTCCACAGTACGTTTCACTTCGAATAATGCAATAGCGTGTGTTGTACGCAACCTCGAGCTCTAACACACACCACAACGAATTAAAGTAGCCGTTATGAATAGTAATAATTTTTTTTTAAAATTATAGAAATTTTAAATTTCAAAATGGACTTCATTTTTGTATTCCTAATATTGAAATTAGCCTATGTTAAATTTTTTGTAATTTTCCGAGAACTTCCAAATTTTTATGAATAGTGAAAAATACTTAATAAAACTTTTTTAATCAAAATAATTTATAGTGATAAGTTATACTATTTAGTGGTTTTAAGGTATAATTAGAATATATTTTTACCATTTTATCCAATGGTGGTCATTAGAATTAATTTAACATTGAAATTGGACATAAACAATTGCCAATCTTTTGATATAAATTGTTTCTTAAAAACACGCTATTTGTCGTAACAGCGGGAATTAATTATAAAATTAATTAATGCAACTTATATGTTTGGAATTTTTTAAAATAGACATCATTTTTGAATTCGGAATATCAATTATAGTTTAGGGTGAAATTTTGGCCTTATTCTGAAAAACTTCAATTTTTGATGAATAGTGAAACCACTAAGTGGTAGTTAAATAACTGATTTTTCATTTAAATCAAAAATTACCACTTCTGTGTTTTGATTTTCAAAAATCCGACATACATGGTTGTCATTAAGAAGTAAAATGTGGTTCAATAAGATTAAAATTATTTTTTGGTGAATAGTAACTTTTAAGTTCTTAATCGCGATTAGAGGTAATTAGTGTAGTTTAAGGTAAAAACAATGTTTTAATAATATGATATGAGCTTGACACTTGTCCTACTCCTATTGGATGAGTCATGGCCGACCAAGACAACCCATGGGTCAACTTGGGGACCCCATGGAGTCACTTTAGTTGGAAAATGACATTAATATATATTTATTTAATGTTAAAATTAAATTGACACAAACATGAGTTGTTTTACTAAAACAGTTTTTAAGTGGGGTTACACAAGTCCAAATTTTGACTATAAATATTCATTAGAAAGATAAAAATATTTCCTACATCATAGTATTTTTTTTATAATTTTTATACATTATATAAATTAAATTATTTATGACATCATTATGATGCGGCGATGACCTCATTATTTAACGATTTAAATAAAATGAGAAGATAATGCAAAATCCAAGGCTTACACTTGTCCAAAGCCTATTGGATGAGGAGATTTCGAAACCTTATCACCTTAGCCTCGAATTATATAAGTGTGGGACCTTTACAATCCGAAAATCATTGTGCAATAATGTAACATTTCAATCTTTCCAAAAGTGCCCCTCCTCTCCACTTATAAAAGGCCCCCACCTCTCCCACCTCATTCACACCTTCAAGCCATTTGGCTCGGCCAAACTCTGCCCAAATACTCTCCCAACTTCCCTCTCTTACTCCTAGAAGCCTCACTTTGGGCAGAACTCTTCTCAAGAAAGCCTTTGGCTCAAATCAAAAAGGGTTACCCGATTTTGAGGAGGTTAAAGAACGGTTGAGTCATGTAGGACACAAGGTAAGGGAACTTCTTAACCCAACTTCAATTCTTTGGGTTAATCTCCTACTTTCAAATTAAATCATGATATTATTATGTCCTATCTTGTATTTGTACTTTATTTATGTGTATCTATAGTGAATACACCTAATAGAACTATTTTATTTGTAATGGAATTTCTTAACCCAACATCCATTCTTTGGGTTAATCTTTTACTTTCAAATTATGTCATGATATTATTATGTCCTATTTTGTATTTTTACATTCTTTATGTGTACCTATAGTGAATACACATAATAGATCTATTTTATTTTAAAAATGATCTTTTAAGGACTTCGTCTCAATCTCCTTTCATTGAGGCATATTTTATTTTATACACAAATTTTTTTTATACAGTGTATAAACCCCTTTGACTTTTACGTTTATTCAAAAGGAATCTTTTTTATATGAAGCGTTTTACTAAATGAAAAAAAGAGAATGTTTTTCTTTCCGTACATATGTGGCGACAATGACTTCTCCGCCGCCATGACCATTATTTGAGTTTCGGCTTCCTCTACAAGCCATCATTTTTTTTAATGAAAAATAAATACAAAGTTTTAACTTTCTTTTATTTTGGTATTGAAAATGGTTTTTAAAGAGTTTTTATTATATCAATGTGTTGTATTGATATCTTGTGATTGGAATGTGGAAATTTTATGTTTCCTTTATGCCTGTTTTATGTGATACGATTATGTTATGGTTTATGATATGTTTAAAACTATTCATATGAGGAATGCATTGGACTTAATAAGTGACAGATGGAGCCCGCTATAGCTCCTCGATGCATCGGCAGGTCTCATGAGACAAACTAGTGTCTTGGAATGAGGCCTTGACAAAAGTTTATTTGTGGTCTTGGCACGAGGCCTTGACTACGTGGTTATGATAGTATGACATTATGCATTCCATCATTATGAAAGTGGTTATTGATATTGCATGTGATTATTCGACCAGTAGAATATCCATGTGAAGATGTAAATGGCATTATCTCATTTTACTTTTGCCATATTATGTTTATGTTCAAGTTTAAAAGGCTTTTGTTTTAGTCATACATTTCCGTAAATGTTTATTTTTATTTATGAAAGCTTCCGCAATATTGTTATCCTTACTAAGCATCTGAGCTCACCCCTTTCAATGTTTTAATATTTTCCAGGATGTGAATAAGTATTTTATGAATGACCTACAGGGATAGTCAGAAGAGGATATGAGTGTGTACTATGAAGACTTTGTTATTAGTTTTTCACTTTATGTTGTAATGTAACATTTATGAATGTATCTAGTGTTTCCAAGGCTACTAAACTAATCGGTCTTTCGAGACTTGATCTTTTGTGATCATGCCAATGTTACGAAGTAATGCACTGACTCTGGGTAGCTGGGGTCGGGGCGTTACATACATTACCTTTCACTTGGTTATACATCAGTAGGACCCTTCTAATACACCACATACTTGATATATATCCTCTTTAGATAGGGAAGGGAACAAAAAATGGGTGATATTAGATCTACAGTAAGGTTAATGAATGGATTCATGTAGGTATAATCATGAGTATAGGGTTATGAGAACATGATATTGAAAATAGAAGATCATACCATACCTATAAATGATATAAAATAGGAATCTTGGAATACATATTTTTTGTTCATAAATAATGAACCATAAGAATATAAATAACATAATTCATAGATGAATAACTTAGTAATAAAATGTGGAATTGTCTCAAAATAATAGTAAAATTATATGATTTTCATAGTAGTCAAGACCTCAAATTCTAGACAATCATATTAGTATGGGTTCACTCCCCGTACCTTCTTGGTAGTCATGGTTCACTCCCATGGTAATCTTAGTAGCATTAGTTCACTCTTAATACCATCTTGGTAATCATGGTTCACCTCCATATCCATCATAGTAGTCAAGGTCCACTCCCAAATCCTTCTTAATAATTCTCAAGAGATATTAATTATTACCAAATGTATCGGATATAGATATATGACCTACCCATCTCATAATGAAATAAAAAAATCATGTGACACTATATCTATAAAAACAATACCATAACCCATGAAATTAAATAGGTATCATAATCTTGTAATATTATAACAACTTTTTAAAAAATATAATGTTTTTAGAAAAAGATCATCAAATTAATATGATATCAAAAGAAGTGGGTTTCAAAATAATATATCATATCAAAGAGAATCATGTTTCACAACCATCATTATATCATAACATAAACCATTCATTAATGTAATACGAAAGAAAACATTGAATTATTTCACTATAAAGTAATGTGTAACATCAATGGATGTCATCTTGGATGGGAATTAATTTTATGATATCCTCTATAAACATATCTTGAGAAAAATAACATTTATTCATTGAAAATTATGTCTTAAAATATACAAACATTAGGAAAATATTTTCTTTAAAAATTCATTAACAACATAGAAATGAGGCCTGAAATACTTTTGAAAACATTTGTCCTTGACGATATTTTACAAAACATGATAAATTTATGGAAACAATTTTCTTTTAAAAATACAAAAAATATTGGAACGTATTTTGAAAAATATTTTCCTATAAATTTTATAAAAAAATGCTTCAAAACATTTGAAAACTATTTTCCCTCTAAAAAACATTGAAAACATGTAAAAAAATATTGAAAATAATTTGAAATAAATTCTATGAAAATCCATTAAATAGTATAAATAAATAATGAAAAAAATTTCAGTATAATCTCATTGAAATTACATAGAAAAATTATAAATAAATCATAATAACGTTCTTAAAACCATTTATTTAGAAATACATTTAATATTTCTAATGAAATCTTAAAAAAAATTAAAAATAGAATTAGAAAGAATATTTTAAAAATTAAGCATTTTAAAATTCCATTAATTCCATTATAACAATATTAAACTCTCATTTAAATAACTCTACCAATTTTGAAAACCTTGTTTTTGATAATTATATGATTTCTAACTGAATGGAGAGATAAGGTCGAACATTCCTCAAAACACATTGATAACTATTTTATGTTCCAAAGAGTAGAAAAATGGATTAAATATATGTATATATCATGAATAACTTGAGTATAAAAATTATTCATAGTTCATTAGAAATGGATCATAATATTTCATAAATGAATTAATAAACATATAAAATCTTGAAAAGTGGAGAGACTATTTCAATAAACACTAATCATGTGGGAATATGAGATAATATTCCCTATATATGATAAATAAATTACATGATGCATAAAAAGAAATGAAATGTAGGATATTCATTTTATATAAGGTAAAATTTATGAATGTACTCCTCAAAAAAGAATGTAGGTGTATAACAAAACATGTGTCTCCAAGAAGGGAAATTGAGACAAAACTATGTTTCTGATTTGGTAACTTTTTATAAATTATCCTCATGAAAGAAATATTTTTTAATCGATATTTAACTAACCATAAATTTTCAAATAATATTCATGTAAAAATTTCATGGTATATACACTACACAGAAAAGAATGTTTTATAAGGAATGTATCTAATGTAAATATAATGTGAAATGAATTTTCCCTTACCTTGTGTGTTAACTCTCTTCGTACCCGTACAAGAATTCGGTATAACAGTTGTATGTTTATTATAATTTTTTACAAAATATTATTCTTTACATCTAATACCAAATATGTTTTTATTGTTATTTTCTATTGCCATATTCTTAACAATACTATATAATGGTTTCACTTTCGGTAACATCTAATTTGTTCTTCGCTTGTTTATCCTTTTGTTTAATTTTTGGCCTTTATAAATATAAACTAGTTTCAAGAATGTATAATATGATATAAATATAATTTGTATTCATTATATGTCTATTATAATAGTTAAAATGAAACATATATTAGTTCGGGATGGATATGACTAACACACAAGAGGGGGGGGGGGAATTGTGTCCTTTTAAAAATCATGACAATATTAAAACACCAATCTTGAAATGCAGTGTTATTTTACATCTATCTTAACTACAAGAGAGCTATGGAAATAAATTAAGGAAGAGAACATAAAGATATATAGTGGTATGGGGAACATAAATCCCCTAATCCACTCCACCAATTCTCTACTCAAAGTGCATGGTGGTTTTCACTAGTAGATCATCTTATCACAATATCCTACACAAAGTTTTACTTGATGTTGGCACCATACAAGGATTTTATAGGGGATTCTAGTTCTTTTATATGGAAATGAAATATTCACAGCTTAGTATAAGAAGCCGAGACTCCACCGTGACTGAGTCCGAGTAGCTGAGACTCAAAACGAAAATAAATGGGATGATGTTTGACTGGAAATAGGTTTATCTCACAGTTGCAGCAACAACTGGCACATGTATATGATCTTCAATATAGCACAAAAACAGCAGAAAAATAATACTCAATGTCGATCGAGATTATTTATCTTAAAATAGAAAAAATAGATCAGACAATATTTTCATAGGCTTCCCTCATATTTACATGGTGAGAAAATATGAATGTACAATCAATAATTTATCTGTTCGAAAGCGTCGATATTATGTATGAATATTATTAGTACCTTCTTTTTAACAGTTTATTCCTATATCCTCATTTCATTGTTGTGTATTTTCATTTCCATCCAGTGATAGATATATATAGAGAATAAATATATGGCAGTTATATAAGTATTCATCTTCCTTAGTATAAAAAAAATAAATAGAGTTAATAAACTTCATAAGAATCCCGAAGAATATCATAGCAGCATTGAATCTTATAAATGTGTTAATTTTTTTATAAATCCTCAAAAAATATCTCCATAATAATATCATCTCTAATATTTTTAAAACTACCATTTAGATTTTTTCAATCCACTTTAAAAAAACAAAAACAGTTCTAGAAAAATAGTTGTACAATAAATCATGAATAGTTGAAATAAATTTATTCAAAGAGAATGATAACGTCCATTATATAGAGGAATGATTTAATCTGCTTCATGAGAGACTTTCAATAAGTCTTAAAACAAAATTACAACATTCACTAATACTATAAAGACTATTACATAAATAGCATAAAATATCACATATTTAAAATAGCATCGTTGAAATGTCAAACGAAGGGTTCCTTCAAGTAATGAAAAATACCAAATGTAGGGTCCAACTACGTAATGTATGGTTCCTTATCCATACATTCATCTACTTGTAACATAGTGATAAAAAATGTAACATAGTTGTGATGATCCATACAATCATCTTTGTCAGTATAAAATCCCAAATGTATCATTGATTAATCATAAATTCAGCTTCTGGAACGTAGTGTTGCAAATAGTATTTCTAGATTCCAACATTGTGTTTATGACCTATATGTCAATTGTTCAACCTGCTATAGGGTTTATTCCTTATGTTACGTTTATCAATGTAGGGTACGAAGAGTGTTTCTCAAAAAATTTAATCAACTAAACACCATACCGCACTGAATTTTTGTGACCAATAACATGAGAGTTAGCCTTACTCCCGCATGAAACAGTTTTTTTAAAAACCAATATCATTTCATTTTTATAATAATAGAATCAATACGACTTTAAAATATCCCAATTTTTTTGAAAGACTAAAGAAATTACATTCTCGAAAACTGCAATCCCAATGTTCGAATAAATTATTGACCATCAAAACTAATTTTTTAGCCTTTGACGTAAACTGATGAAATAAATATAAGTTTATTATATTTTCATCTCCTAATGTTCTGAATGATTCCAACATATATAAAAGTTCCATAAAAATAAATAAAATCGGTATTCAAATCAGTTCACTGTACAGTTGAAAAATTTCTTTAGAAACATCTGTTAATTTTTAGAGTATGAAATCATCTTTTTCAGACATCCTCGTAAACTAATGATGTTTATATAATTCCACTATCTATCTAATGATATAATGCGCTTGTAAATCCATTCAATATAGCTTGAGATGTCATCATAATTATGAATAGACATTAAGTTGAAAACTGCAATATCACTTGAATAACATGTAACAATGTCAGTGAATTGTTTCACCATTAAAACAATAGAATTGACTTTCGATATAAATAGATGACATGAATATAATATTCATATACTTTCAAAAGAATAAAAACCATAATAATCCAATTACTATTTCATGATATATAAAATAAATACATTGACATAATAAATCTAAGTTACATAAAAAATTTATTAGAAAATAAATATTGTCAAGTTCAAGTTTTTATGAAAACTAAATCAAAATAATATGTTTAAGGAGCCACTCATCAATTTCACCCTTTTTTATAATTGCAAAATCATAGTTTAGTACAAAAATTTTCTCTCTAATTTTGTAAGGATCAATCATATATGATATTGATTAAATTAAATAATACAATATTTTTACCCTTTTTATAAAGAATTTGAAATGTTAGATTTAAGAAAAAATAAATAAATTAATCAATTAAAATTAAATTTGAAAAACTAAATTTTTTCCCCATTTATGAAAATATTCAAAACATGAAAAATAAATTATTTAATATATTTAAAATTTGACAAATAATTTTTTAACATATTTAATATTTGAAAAATGATATTTTTATAATATTTAAAATTTGAAAAATAAAAATTTTAACATATTTAAAATTCGACAAATAAATATTTTTAGAGAGTTAAAATTTGGAAAATAAATTTTTTTAAAAAGTTTTATATTTAAAATTTGTAAAGTAAATTTTAAAGTATTTAAAATTTTAAAAAATAATATTTATGTATTTAAATTTTTGGAAAATAAATTTTTATAGTATTTTAAAAATTGAAAAAAATAAATATTAAATTATTTATGATTTAAAAAATAATATATTTTAAATATTTTAAATTGGAAAAAATAATAATTTTTTAAAGCTTTTAAAATTTGAAATAAAATTACATATTTGAAATTTGAAAAAACTTTCACACAAAAAATATTTAAAATACGGTAATTTGAAAATATTTAATATTTGAAATATATATTTTTTTAATTATTTTTAACAATTTAAAATGAGATTTATAAAAAAATGTGTTGTAAATACATACGACTATATAAACACCCCCTAAATTCATGCTTCCTTCAAGAAGATAAAAATGCGATAATCAATGAGCTATAAAAAACAAATATAATATTATTAAATAAGTAATAATGGTTTGCAATGAATTTATTAAAGAAATTAATTCATGCCATAATAATGAATCATTTAAACAAATGATAAATATATAAAACTACTCCCCCTAAGACCATGAATAAATATTGAGGATATTCAATGAATTTAATTAAATTATTTTTGAGGAATTTAAACAACATAATTTTAAATGAATAAATATATAAATAAAAATAAATGATTTTCAATAAATTTAATTTAATGATGTCAAAAAAATTATTAAAATTCATTTAACATGTGTTTGAAATGATCAAATAATTTTAATATAATAATAAAATAATGTATCAAAAATAGAGAGAGATTAATTTATCACATGCAATTAATGTAAATAATCAAATATTAAAGACATTCTTTAGGCTAGATAAGAATTTATATAAAATATTTATTGAACGTTTGATGGTCATTAATTAATAAAATTAATTCACAAATTAATTCACTTAATAAAATAATACCATTAAAAGAGTTAATATTTTAAACCTGAGAATAAATAATTGTAGTGGAATAAAAGATAACGATTTTTTTCCTCGAGTATAAAAAAGTATGTACATTTAAATTAAATATTAAAATTGATAATTAAATATTTTCTTTATTAAATATTACAACTCTATTGTAGTTTTTTTTAATAGAATAAGATATAAGAATACAATAAATTCTCATAATTTAAAGGCATATGTTAGATGATATAATGATTACGTTCAGTGGAGAATACTTGCAATATATTAAATACAAGTGCATTGTGGTACCAATATACTTTTAGGTCCACTTATGTTAAAAATTAAAAAATTTGGTATCCAAAAATGTTTATATTTATCAGAAATGTTTTAATTAAATATAGAAAATGATTTTGGATAGTGAACATTCTCGATACCATAAAATTGATGTTTTCCAAAACAACAGTCATTATCAAAATTCCTATAAATACCATAATAAAATCTATTAACAGATTCTATGATTTTTCTGTTTGAGCGAGGAAAAAAATAATTCTTATATAATTTTTTCTTTTCTCTATTACTACTAATACTAAGTTTTACATTGGAAGATTTATTTTTACCAAGATTTTGATTCAAAAAATTATCTCCCTTAATAATCATACTTGACACTTTCTCTAAATTATCAACTACATCTTTTAATTCATCAATTTATATTTCATGCATATCATAATAAAATTTGGAAGAATTTAACCTTAAATAGGCAATCTGTTTGAAAAATTTTTCATTATCAATTAAAATAGAATCATAATATTTTCTAATATTTTTATGATCTTTCTTTAAAGAATAAAATTTATCTTGAAGCATGAAACAAATATTCATATGTTCATCATAAGAAGAACTTTCAGAATAATAATTTTCAGAGTAAGAAGATTGTACCTCATCGGTATGAGCCATAAGAAAAAAATTAACCCTTTTATTTTCATTCTCAGCTTCTGAGTTTGTAGTAGATTTATCACTTGAATCATCATATGTGTTACTAGTTGCCTTAAGAACATTCTTTAATTAAATTCGGCATTCCATTGATCATTAAGAAAAGGAAAATCAGGTCTCAAATTATCTGTCTTTTTACACTCATAGCATCTAGCTTCATTCTCTTTACCCAACTTCAATTTCTTCATTCTCATTTTATACATGTTGCAAAATATTTTAGCAAGATGTGGGTAGCCCATCAATTGAATCTGAAGGAGTATAATCAATATCAGAAAATTCTTCCATCAAATCATTAAGTGTAGTTGTTTCATTTTTGATTGAAATATAATCTTCAGTTTCGTCATGCATATCTACTTCATACATCATGAAAGATCAGATCAATTAATTCATGTTTAATTATTTAACTAGTGTGGATTGTTGAATAGCAGCTGAAACTACTTTCCACTAAGATGAAAAAACTCTCATGACCTTTAACGCCTTACCCGATTATTTAATTGGACACTCCAGGAATACCGTTATTTACGACGGGTTATTTTTGATAGGAATAGGCTCCCGTTGTAAAAAGTTACACACAGATAGGCGCAGTTTGCGTGCCAAACTGTGCGAAATGGTATTTACAGCAGGTAGGCACCGCCTCTCGGAAATGCCTGGCGGTGGTGGAATCCTATTTGCCACAAAATGTTGTCCCATCGCAAATAGTGTTTCGGCATGTTAATTTTTTGCGACAGGGCCTGTCGTGAATAACATTTTAACCATCGACCAAAATTAATAAGGTCGAAAGTAAATGTGATGGGACCCATCGCAAAAAGTACTATTAGAGACGAGAATGTCATTTCTAATAGTCCCATCGCGACTAACTTAACATATATATACCCCCTCTGTTTTTTCTTCCCTCCTCCTAAATTCCTTCTTCCTCTACATCTGTATACTCTAATTTTAGAGCACAATTTATTAGGAATAGTTTTTTTACAATGAAGTAGTGAAGCCGCCTACAATTATAAAAGATCAAGTTTAAAGGTATTTCTGTTTTATTTAATATGGTATTTTTTTCATTTCTTTATATTAATTTTAGTTATTGTGGATTTGTTTTAGTTAACATAGATTGAAAATAAAAGTCATCATCATTTTTTTTCTAATAATAAAATTAAATTATTTGTATTAATTATTAGTAATTAGTTATAATTAATTATTATTAATGTTAATTAATAATGTATATAAATAATTAGCGGTAATTATAAATTAATAGCTGGATTTTGTAGTAATTAATTGTAATTAACACTAATTAGAAATAAATAGTAATAATTAAAAATAATAATAAATATTAAAAATTTGTAATAAATAACTTTAATTAGTAATAATTAGTAATAAATACTAATAAATAGTAATAAATACTAATAAATATTAATAAATAATAATACACACTAATAAATAGTAATTAATTTTAATAAATATTAATAATTAGTAATAAATACTGTTACATATTAATAAATATTAATAAGTAGTAATAAGTACTAATTAATAGTAATAAATACTAATAAATACTAATAAATAATAATAAATACTAATAAACAATAATAAATTTTTATAGAAAGTAGTAAATACTGATAAATAAAAAATAGTAATAAATAATAATAATTAGTAATAAATAGAAATAAAAATAAATAAATAGTAATAAATATAAATAAACAATAATAAATAGAAATAAATACTAATAAATAGAAATAAAGACTAATATATGGAAATAAATACAAATAAATAATAATAAATACTAATAAATACTAATAAATACTAATAAATAGTAATAAATAATAAATAATATAATTAATTAGTAAAAAATACTATTAAATAATAATAATTAGTAATAATTAAAAATAAATAGTAAAAAATAGTAAAAAATAGTAAAAAATAGTAATAAATAGTAATAATTAGTAATAATTATTAGTAATTTGTTATGATTAGTAATAATTAGAAATAATTAGAAATAACTATAAATAATTAGTAATAATTAGTAATAAATTTTAATAAATACTAATAAAAACTAATAAATACTAATAAGTAGTAATAGATAGTAATAATTAGAAATAATTAGTAATAACTAGTAATAATTAGTAATAATTAGTAATAATTAGTAACTATTAGTAATAAGTAGTAATAATTAGTAATAATTAGTAATAATTAGTAATAATTAGTTTTCAATAGTTATAATTATTAATAATTTTAAATAATTAGTAATAATTAGTAATAAATACTAATAAATACTAATTGTTATTAATAATTAGTAATAATTAGTAAGAATTAGTAATAATTAGTAATGATTAGTAATAATTACTAATAAATAGTATTAAATAGTTATAATTACAAATAAACAGTAATAATTACTAATAATTACTAATAAATACTAATAAATTGTAATAAATAGTAAAAATTACTTAGAAATACTTATAAATACTAATAATGAGTAATAATGTGTAATAATTAGTTTTTCTATAATAAATAGTAATAAATATTAACAAATAGTAATAATTAGTCTTAATTAGAAAAAATTAGTAATAAATAGTAAATATTTTAAATAAATAGTAAGAAAAAGTAATAATTGGCAATAATTAACAATAAATAGAAAAAAAAGCAAAAAATAGAAAAAATTAGATATAATTAGCAACAAATAGCAACAAATAGAAACTAATAGCAATAAATAGCAATACATAGCAGCAAATAGAAATAATTAACCATAATTAGCCATAATTAGTAGTAGTAATAGTTACTAAAAAAGTAATAAAAAGTAATAATTACTTATAAATACTAATAAATATTAACTAGTAATAAATAATAATAAATACTAATAAATACAAATAATTAGTAATACTTAGTAATAATTACTAATAGTTAGTCATAAATAGTAATAAACAGTAATAAATAATAATAAATAGTAATACCTTGATATAATTAGTAATAAATGGTAATAAATTTTAATAAATAGATATAACTTTTAATAATCAGTAATAATTAGTAGTAATAAGTAATAAATAGTAATAAATGGTAATAAATGGTAATAAATAAAAATAAAGAGTAGTAAAGAGTAACAAATAGAAATAAATAGTAATAAAGAGTTATAAATAGTAATAAATACAATTAAATAGTAAAAAGTACTAATAATTACTAATGAATAGGAATAAATAGAAATAATTAGGAATAATTTGCAATAAATATAAATAAATAGCAATAAATTGAAATAAATAGTAATAAATAGTTATAAATAGCAATAAATAGAAATAATTAGTAATAAATACAAATAATTAGCAATAATTATAAATAATTAGAAATAATTAGAAATAATTATCAATAAATATGGATAAATTGTAATAATTAGCAATAATTAACAACAAATAACAATAAATAACAATAAATAGCAATAAATAGCAATAAATAGCAATAAATAGTAATAAATATCAATAAATAATAATAATAAATATCAATAAATAGCAATAATTACCAATTATTATAAATAATTAAAAATAAATAATAATAAATAATAATAAATTGCAATAAATAGCAATAGGTAGTTGTAGTTATTTATCTTCTTTTTTGGGATAATGGTTTACTAATTTCAAATTAATAAAAAAATTCAATGATTTTATAGTTTGTAGAAAAATATGTTACAAGGAAGTCGACAATACTCATTATTAGATGATAATTCTTGGATAAATAATCGCAAAAATCCAAACACGTCTGGATTAAATCCTGTATATATTGAGGGTATTGAAGCTTTCTTATAATTTGCATCATCAATACCAAAATTTGTTTCAGAAGGCACAATTATATTTAATTATAAAAAATGAGCTCTAAGAACATTTGACACATTTTACAAGGTTGGGGGATATCTCTTTCGATTTTATTTTCGACCAGATAATGTTTTTTTGTATCAACACGGTGGACGTTGTTCCAGAGAAGAAACTAATAGCGTGATTCTGGATCCATCACGGTATCAAAATTTTTTACATGATTTTGAAGGTCCATCTATTCGACATACTGATATTCTTGATGCTATTTATTTATCTCCTAAGATGGTACCATTTTAATTTTATGAGATTTTTCGGTCCGACGAGGATGTATTATATCGTGGTTGTATGATAACAAATTTAGAGGAGGTTGAAAAATTTATGGCTATAAACTCAGTTAATGCAATGTCAAAAAATATTTTTGATCAGATATTTTCTTTGGATAAAACACTATTACCTAAAAGAAATATGTTACCAGAAAATTACTATGAGAGCAAGAGGCAAGTTCATTATCTGGGCTGTAGTTATCGTGAGATTCATGCATGTGCAGAGGATTTCATCTTATAATTTGGTGAAAATGAGTCATCGGATAGTTTTCCCAGATGTGGACAATTGAAATATAAAGATGACCAACTAGGGATGTTGGATCGATTCCAGTGAAACATTTGAGATATTTCTCGCTTACTCTCAGTTTGTAGCATTTATTTATGTCTCAGAACACAACATCAATGATGTCATGGAACAAAACCAAGATTTCAATTGATAAAATCAAGAATCATCCATGTAATGGTGAATCATGGAAACATTTTGATCAATTGCAATCGTATTTTTCTTTAGAAGCACGAAATGTTCGATTGGGTCTTTCTACTGACAGTTTTTGTCGGTTTGGTTCTTAGGTAGTTAATATTCATTTTGTTCTATCTTTATAACTCCGTAAAATTTTCCTCCATGGATGTTGATGAAGGATCGCTATATATTTTTGACCTCATTCATCCCAGGAAATCTGAAAATTAATATTTATGTTGATTTGAAACCATTGATTGATGGGTTAAATTTTTTATGGAGTAATGGTGTAAGTTCATATGATATTTCTGTGAAAAAAAATTTCATATTAAATGTTGATTTTATGTCGAAGATTAGTGACTAACCAGAATATTTCATGTTACCTGGATAGATTACACATGGTCAAAATCATGTCCTTACTGTATGAACGAAAACATAGCCTTTGTGCTCGTCAATTGAAAAAAATATTACTATTTTGACTATCATCGTAGATTTCCACCAACCGATCATCCTTTTCGGATGAACAAATCTCGTTTTCAAAAAAGGCACAATTGTTAGAGATGATCCTCCAAAAATGATCTCATGAAAATAGTTAAAATTATTTTTATTATCATTACCTCCCGTCACATTTGGTCCAACAGTAAACCAACAAAAAATTCATGCCTATGGGAAAGATCGTAATTGGATAGAATAGAGAATTTTTGGGATAAACTATATTGGTTTGATTTTTTGTCCTCCATATGTTAGATTTCATGCATATTAATAATAAATGATTTGATATTTTATTTCATAGTGTGTTGGGTAAATAGGGTAAGACTAAATATAATTTAAAGGAACGATTAGATCATTCCAAAAATTGCAAACTACCGGAACATTACCTGTTTCAAAATTTCATATCACAGAGGTTAATGAATCCAAAATCAGCTTATAAACTGTCCAAAGAGAGTCACTTATTATTTTGTAAGTGGATTTCCAATTTGATACATTCAGCGGGCTATGCTTCCAATTTCGGCAGATTTGTTAATAATTTTCATATTAAACGATTAAAAAGTCATGATTGTCATGTTATAATTGAAATACATATGCCGATTAGATTCATAGGTTTGTTGAATTATATGATTTGTGATTCGATAATAGATATATAATATTTTATTAGAGACATTTGTGAGGGGAAAAAATATTATGATGTACTATGTAAACTAGAAGAAGTTGTTGTATTCATTATATGTAAACTTGAAAAAATCATCCCATCATCTTTATTTGACTCAATGATACATATGATATTACATCTTCCACATTATGCTAAATGTAGAGGACCAGTACAGTTTCGATGGATGTACCCATTCGAGAGATGCATTCCAAAATTGATGAAAAAAGTATGTAACAAAGCATTAGTTGAATACTCAATTGCTGAAGCTTACCTGCAAGAGGAAATTGTTTTTTATTCTCACATTATTTTGAATCTGAATATCCCTCAAAACACAACAACATGGGACGAACCATGTGGGATGCTAACATTGAAATGTACAATCAATTTTCAGTTTTAATCAGCCACAACTGGGCTTCGGTGGAGTTCATGAATGATGGCTTTTAGATGATGAACATCACAGAGCAAATACACAGGTTCTTCTTAAATGTGAAGAAATGACATCATTTTTACTATGAGTGCCTCTATAAATAATTCTATAATTAATGTTACCATAATAATAATTAATTTATTTGTAGTTTATATGATAATCATATCATGAAACAACTTCTAAAAATTACAACATCTGTTTTTGAAGAACACTGATAGAATGATTTTTCTCAATGGTTTAAAAAACTGGTAACTTAAATAATTGATGGTTTTACAAATCAATTATGTTTATTATTTATTATATTGATAATTGTTTTACAAATTTATAGGTCTCTCTACATACTGATAAAATTGATAACCGGCAGTGTATATTGAGTAACCCACCATGTAAAATGGTTAAATCGTACAATGCATATGTGGTTAATGGTTTTTTATTTCAAACACAAGAATATGGGGCATATAAAACAATGAACAATGGATTTTTCTTTATAAGATCACATCATTGAGAAATTGAAGTTGAATTTTACGGCATACTGGATGAAATTATTGAACATTGATTTCTAGGGAAAAATAAAAAAAATGTTTACATTTCGGTGGTTAGATACTGAGAAATGCTTGCATGTTCATTTGATTCATGGAATCATCGATATTAAATATATAAGTCTTATTATAGTAAGTGGACCATTTTTACTAGATCGACAGGCGCTTCAAATATAATATTCAAAGTAATGTGCTACATTAAGAGACCTCCGTGATTGGTTGAGCATAATATAAATGAAATATTAATAAAATAAGTTCAAAGAAACTGAATGTGGTTCCTATGAAGTACAAGGAATTGAAAATATTCAAGAGACTACTCAGAAACCATCATTTTTAGAAAGATACACGAATATTGATGATCACACCCCATAATTGAGGGTCAATGGTGGAGATTTAGTTAATTATGTTACAAATGAACTTGAAATGGCATGAGATGATGAGAATGAAACTCTTATAGATATTAATGATGTCGATGATGAATATGAAGGCATTAACATCGTCAGATATAAAGATGATGATGAAGGTGAACATTGACACGGTAAAATTCTGGTTATAATCATTAATAATATATATCTATATGTAATAGTAATATTCAACAATCTGCTAACAACAATCATCTTGTGTTTCAGATGGACCCTGATCTATTTCATGATTTTGAGGAGGATGAGATACCTTTAGATGAGGAGGATTTGGGATAATTTGACCCTTAGGCTATAGGCTGATCAGGGGGTACCTGGAGAGGGTACATTCTTGCACGACTGATGATTCCTGACTGTATCCCCGAGTGACATCCACATCATGGTTATGATCCATGAATACGAAGGTATGATAACATGCATATTTTAGTGATATTTCTTTAATTTATTTGTATACTAATTTTTTGATTATTTGTTTTTTTTTCACATTTTTTTCCAATGTAGTTGTTGGACAGGGGAGATATATCTTGTTGAATTATTTTTCACTGCGATGGATCACATGGGAACAGATTCCCATTGATGTGTATCATGGAATGTTCCATCATTGGCTGGTACATAAATAAAAAATATTTACTTAGAAATTTATGTTATTAATAACATGAAATAATAAATTATTTGTAGGGTTTATTGTATCACATCGATGATAGCATGCGTGGCCCAATCGATGGGGCATTGGAGGTGTCTATGCATGTGCATTTCCGTCAGTTTTTTGACAATTTGAGAAGGACAGTCATTTAGAAAGAAGGGAAGATAGTGTTTGATGAGTCTTATAGTTCCAAAGAACCATAGTACATTTCATCTCACATTTGGGATGGGTTATGTTCACATGGGTTGAGTGGTGGATTTCATATGAGATCTTCATTAGGCCAACAGAACCGGGAGAGACAGGAGGTGACACATTGAGCATGTAGTCGTACATTTAGTACGTGTAGAGATCTTTTGGTAAGTATCTTTTTTAATTATTTTATATAACATTACATTTAAAAAATTTATTTTATATTAATATAGGCAGTTGGCCATCCCAATATTACGAATTACGAGGTTTATCAGAGGATGTACATTGACCCATCCACTAGAGAGATTAGAGGTGATCGCCGGCATCATATTGTGGTCAGTATTATAGATATTTCTGTTTGAAAATTAACTACATATAATATTTTTACTATTTTAAATTCAAATTGAATATGAATGAGTAAAATGAGGCTGTAACCTCCCATACACAGGCTGAGAGTTAAAACGAGACGACTGATCAGACTGGTGCCCGCCATTTCAGGAGGCGGCATGGATACATGCGACCTAGTATGCTATCAAGAAAGGCCGAGTAGTTGGTATCAGCTCTCAATTGTTTCATGGGACTTATTATGGTACTACTTTGATGTCAGAATCTTATTCAAAAGAAGCTTGGGGAGAGGCATCCATTTTTGGCTCATAGTATTAAGAGTATTTGAAAGCTTAAATTAAGCTTAAAGAGAGTTTGTAGAAGCAACCGGAAGAGATGCGTAAGCAATAGAAGCATGGAAATGGCATGTGTTGATGGAAGTTGCAGCCTTCACATCCTGAGGAGGACATGCATCGATGGAAGCATCATCACGATAAGTACATACGTCGATGGCAGCAGCTGCATTGTGAGCAGATGAAGTACATGCATCGTCTGACTCGTAGTTTAGGTTCTAAGTTTCTCCACCATCTCCTTTTGCTCATCCAGCTCCTCTAGAAATCAATCCCCACAATATTTTTTGGTCTATTAAAAAAATTTGAATTGAACATCTATTGTAATATGATCTATTTACTGTTTTTTTCTTTTATATTGGTGCGTATATTGCATAATGTTTTTAAATATTTTATTATTTTATTATTTATTATCTGTATTATATTTTTAATATTTATTTATTTTACTAATAATAATAATAATAATAATATTTTACAATATTTTATACTTTTTTCCCAATATTGAGAATTTAAATTTTTTCTTATTTTTATTTTTTAAAAAATATTAATATTATTTTTTTCATTATTAATAATTTTTTATTTTTTTATTATATTATGTATTTGAAAATATTTATAATTTTAAAATTTTAAAATTAATTATTTATTTTAATAATATTAAAATTA
Organism: Viscum album; assembly: GCA_963277665.1. NCBI lineage: Eukaryota > Viridiplantae > Streptophyta > Magnoliopsida > Santalales > Viscaceae > Viscum > Viscum album. The sequence goes on along the minus strand of OY728166.1, from coordinate 71,390,606 downwards.
TTTCTTCATTAATCATAATTATATAAATTTTTTACTTTATTATGAATTTGCGAAGGGGGGCCTGTCGTGAATATGTTATATATATATATTTTTAAATTTGTTTTGTGACGGGTTGCATTACCATCACAATATCTTTTTTGCGACGGGCATGTCACAACAAGTTCATATCATATAATCTATTTGCGACTGGCCAGCGTCCCATCCCAAATACTTTTTGTGATGGGCCCTTCGTGAAAGGTTCTTATATATATAATATATTGAATCAGACATCTATTTGTGATGGGACCCCGTCACAGAAGGGTTTTTTCGATGGGATCCCATTGCAAATAACCCATCACAAATGTCTGAAATTCTAGTAGTGGGAGTTCCCAAGGTAGCAACATCATTAACAGCTTCTATTAATCTTATATTCAACTGAGTAATGGTCTCATATTCCTACTTCCTTAATGCTTTAAATTTTACTTTTGTAGTATTATACCTTTGTTTTCTGACATTTTTAGTTCCTTCATTGATTCAGCCATTGTCTGCCACATCTCATAGACAGTATCATTTTGATAAAAAAAATTAAATTTATCCGGTATAAGACAACATATAATTGCATTCATGGATTTTGAATTAATATCATCTTTTTTATCTGTACTAGCATCCCACTTTTCTAGTTCTCCCGCAATTTCATAAGGTATGAAAATATTAATATAAACTTTGAAACAATGATTATTTAAATATATAATCATGTGAGCTTTCCAAATTCGATAACAATCACCACTAATATAATGATCATGGTTCATTATAATATCATCTATAAATATTTCAATTTAGATTTTGGTGATTCTGAATTTTTTACATGGACTTATTAGAAACAACAGAAATCAGTAGATCCATGCCTCTAATACTAATAGTTAGAATGGGTTGACTCTGATGAAGACACAAGAGGGGGTGAATTGTGTCCTTCTAAAAATCATGACAATATTGAAACATCCCTCTTGAAATGAATTGACCCTTTCCATATATAATAATGACAAGTGAACAATGGAAATAAATAAATGAGTAGAACACAAGGATATATAGTAGTTCATGGTGCAAATATCTCCTAGTCCAATCCACCAAAGCTATACTCCATGAGTTTGGGGATTTTCACTATTAGGTCCTCTTATCACAAGACCATCCACAACTAAGTATGGGAATTTAACATCTTACAAGGCTTTTTCATGGACTTATGGTTCCTTTATAGGGAACCAAAATATCTACAGCTTAGTATGAGAATCTGACACTCCACTATGACTGAGTTTGAGATGTTGACACTCAAAAAAGAAAATAGATGATATGGTGTTTTTTGTGGAATAGTTTTAGATCATAGTTACATAAACATGTAATAGACACAGATTATCTCAAATAAAGAACAACGGTAGAAAAATTAACATCAATGTTGAGCAGGATTTCCCATAATCAAATAACAGCAAATATATCAGATAATGTTTTTGATGGATTCAATAATTATTACAGGGTGAGAGAATATTAATGCACAAAGAATAATTTCTCCCTTCGAACGCATCGAGAGTTTGTACTAATATTTTTAGAAATGTATTTTTAACATATTATTCATGTCTGATATTTTGATTGTTTATTTTTTTCTAGCCAGAGAGATATATATATAGAGAATAAATATCTAGAAGATGTAATAATATTCGTCTTCCTTAGGATAACCAAAATAAAAAGAGTTAATATCATTCATAAATATCTCCATGAATATCAATGAACTGTTGCATCAAGTAATTTATTTTAAAATAATTTGAGTAGATCCCCTAATAATATATATATATATCTAGAGAATCATTGTTCAATTTAAAACTCTTGTTTAAATCTATTCAGAGCACCTTAAATAAATCATAATTAGTTCCTAAAAGTTTGATGTACGAAAAATCATGAATATTTGAAATCAATTTATTTATATAGAATAAAAACATCACATATAAATATGAATGATATAATTAGTTGCATGAGAGCCTTTGAATTATTAGTAAAATAGATATAAAATGATCTTTAATACTAAGATGGTCATTGCAGAAATAGTGTAAAATAACATGGATTTAAAACAACATCTTTGAAAATTCATACACTGAGTTCCTTCATGTAAAAAATATACTAGAACTGGGGGGTTTAACTACGTAACATAAGCTTCCTTATCCATACTTATCTACATGTAACGTTGGGATAAAAGAAGGTAACTTAGTGATGATGATCCATACTTTCGTCCTTGTCAGCATAAAAAACCAAAAGTGACATTTATTAACCATACATTTAACTTCTAGAAAGTAGGGTTGAAAACAGTATTCCTATATTCTAATATAGGGTTTCAGATCCATATGTTAAATGTTCAGTGTAGCAATGGCTTGAATCCTTATGTTAAATTTTTCAATGTAAGTTGCGAACACTATTTCTGAAACAATGTAAAGAACATTACATCATACATCCCAATATATTTTGAACCTATAAACCTGAGATTCAGTCTTAGTCACAGAAGAATTATTTTTATTAACTTTCAATTTTAGGATCGAAAGAATGATGTAGATGCTCAATATATAAGAGGGGGGGGGGGTGAATTGTATACTTTAAAAATTATTTTGGAACCTTTAATGTTAGTTATGAATAACTGTGTTTTCCTTAAGTAAAGGAAAGGGCTATGTTTAACAAAGTTAAACCTAAGTAAACTCACAACACCTCTAATACCAAATAAAAATTGTAATAAGGAGTGAAGATATAAACTTCAAATCCTATGAACTTTCTAAAAACTGAAAAGAGATTCCGAAAGTAGGTTCCGGAAATATGGTTCCGAAAAGTGAAACCTAACAAAAGATTAAAAAATGAGATTCTACCTTAAAGCATATAGAATCTAAATGAATCAGAGTACATGTTGGAAAGTATAAGAAGGTTATACTTTCCTTACAATACAAAATGCAGCAGAAAATAAACAAGTAGTTAAACTACAAGTAACAAGATATAAGTCTTTTAACCCAAATAGAAGGGTATCCAACAACCTTGGATAAAGGTCCCTTGATTTATACTTTCAAGAAAGTATGTCTTACCCACACCAGGGTAAGACCTCGATACGTAGATCAGAGTCCATGTCTTGTTATCCCCGTAAGCCCTCAACTTCAATGTAGTTGGCAACCTCTGTCTTCCACATCAAGGAAGCCCTCGAACTTCGAGGTAGTCGGAAACCTCTGTCTTCCTATCCCCGGAAGTCCTCGAATGTAATCACCAACATTCAGAGTCGCACGAAGCTATGAGAGTTAATAAGAGCCTCTCTCTCTAGAAATAACTTCAACAACATGTATGCACAAAAACCAAGTTGTTCATCTGTGTCGAGCTCTTTCAAATGAGCTCTTATTTATATGTAAGGTCGGCCTCCTTCCCAACGGTCATATTTTCCTTAAAAATAGGAGGGATCTATACACGTTTAACATAGACTACGGTTAGTTTTATAAAAGAATAGACGACATCGTTTTAGAACAAAACAAGTGAAACAGAAAGTACGACATCGTTTTAAAATCTAACTCAAATGTTCGGAATGAAAACTTTGGAGTGAAGGTTCGAAGTGTAAGGGAAATAATAAAGAGTAGACAAAATATAAAGTCATAAAAAATGAATGTTCGGAGTCTAACCAAAAATAATATTTGGAGTCTAAATAAATTCGGAGTGTATAAAACAAAGATGATCAGATTTTGTTTAATAGGTGAATTCGGAATGGGAATTCAGAATGGGAATTCGTCACCAGAATTCATAATGAGAATTCATCATCAGGATTCGTAATGAGAATTCGTCATCAGAATTCGTAATGAGAATTCTTCATCAGATTTTGAAATGAGAATTCAGAATGAGAATTCTTCATCAGAATTCGTAATGAGAATTCCTCATCAGAATTCGTAATGAGAATTTGTTGTCGAATTTCATAAGGATTCGTATCCTGAATCTAGAGTAAAACTGTATTCGGAATTCGGAATGAAACTTTATCACAGTTCTCATTCTGGAATTTGGTGTGAAACTTTATCACAGTTCTTATCCAGAACTCGTATCCTAAAAACAGAATACTTCATTTCAATGTTTCAAAAAATTCCAAGAAAATATAAATGAATCTGAATCTTATACTTAAGAAAAATATGGATAAAAATAGAATAAGGATAATTTTTCTTACATAAGCTATTTTACTTATAAAAGAAATTTTCCTTATAAAAGCAATTTTCTTAAAGATAAGGTGTTTTTGATTTTCAAAACAAGAAGAAATGGAAAAGTCATAAAGAAAAACCATATTGACTCAAAAATCTCCACTTTTTTGGAAAGAACAAACATCCTTACGAAAAAGAAATCCTAAGAAGAAAGAAAAACATTAAGGCTTATCTCCCTTTGCTTTAAGGATATTGATGAATACGACTAACTCCCCCATAGGCTTTGATACTCTAAGGATCGTATACCAGATTTCTAGAGTGACATTTCATTATGAATAAGAGAGACTTATTTAATGAAAAACTCCCCCTTAATTAAACAGTTATTAGAGTTATTTTTTCTTAAGGATCGTTTCCTTCTCCCCCTTAGATAAACTCTTATTATAGTTCTTTTTCCTTAAGGATCTTTTCCTTCTCCCCCTTTCTGATTTTCAAAAATAATTCGAGGGAATAGAAAATATTACAAAGTACCTGAAATATTAGTTGCAACAACAAAAGAAACGACAAGCACAAATTTCATTAAGTTTGAAATCTCGGCAACAAAAAAAATACAACAAAAGATCGGATCCGTCTATTTTGGTTCTTTTTCCATCACCATGAGACCCTTAAGAATATTCTTTATTTTCATCATTCCTTTATGGTCTTCTTCAGCTTGCTTCTCTAAGACCACTATTCTTGCACTTTGAGCTTCAATATTTTCTTCCTGGGTTTGAAGCTTTTCTTCCTGAGCTTTGATCTTTTCGTCCTAAGCCTTCAATTTCTCTTAAAACTCAATCCAATGATCCCTTTCAAATTTCTGGTTTTGAGGAACAGAGTTCAGCTTCCCATTCAGATCTTTGACTTCTTGAATATGGATGTTCTTTTCATCTATTAGCTTCTCTTGAAAGGATGAAGTCAGCTCATTTATTTTACTGTCCTCTGTCTCAAAAGCAACGTTAACATTGTCTTGATATTTATCAAATAGCCTCATGTGTTCTACATTTTTCCTCGATCAGCTCGTCATCCTCTTGCAAGATCTTATATGGTCTTCATATCCAAAAAGAAGTGATTTCAAATCAGCTTCTATCTCGACACACTTATCTATAACCATGGACATGGAATCTGATTTCTGATTCAGATCATGTTGGAGCATTTGGCATCTTGAATCTATAGTCAAGATGGTCGGAATGGAACCTGCCAGCTTCTAAAAAGATTGAACAACAAAGTCATGTCCCAACGAGGATTACTCTGAATCCGAGACTCTGCTTGGAGAGATTTCTTCTTAACTAGGTCAAGTTTTCTCTTTGAAGAGCTACTAACTTCTTTTCTCTTCACCACTACTGAGCTCAGAGTATCAGCAAGAATTTTCTTTCCCTTATCTCTTTTCAGAATAGAGTCCTTTTCCGGAGTTCTCTTCTCACTATCAGAAACTTGGACAACATTTTCTTCCTCATCAGCAGCTTCCTGAGAACCATTCTATACATTCTTCATTTGAGCAATATCTTGAATAAGTTGTTCTCCCTCTGCATGATAAGCTACTTCTTCTTCTCCTTTCTCTTCTTCCATTTCTGGAGTAACTAGCTTTGAAGATTCAGCTTCTAAGGTTCGAAGAGACAAATGTTCGGAAGGAGTCCCCTTATAATCATCTACTTGTCTCAATACATCTCTGGTTTCACCACTTCCTTCAGCAACATCTTATTCTTCTTCTACTTGCCCAACTTGATCACCTTGCTCAACAGGCTTAGGTACTGCCTCTTCCAGAGCAACAAAGTCTCTTCCTGGAATCTCAGGTAGAGATTCCAAAGAGAAAGATCTCAGAACAAGGAAATTTGTTGAGACCGTCTCATTGAACTTCAACAAAGACTGAGCTACCTCAGCCTCAGACATCTTCTTCTTGAGCTTCTATTCTTTCACTTTCTTTTCTAGCTCATCCGCAGTTCTTTCCTTCAAGGCCTTAGCCTCCGCAGGCTTCAAGACAATCATTGACTCCCCTTGAACTCTCTTCTATTTCATTTCCCTCCATTTAGCAACAACCTCATCTGGGTAAGCTTTCTTCATCTTTGGTTTTGGAGGTGCGGAATGAACTTCCTTAGACTTGGGATTTTATGCTTCTACTTGTACTTCTTTCAACTTTCTCTTCCTTACCAGCTTAGAGGATTTCGGATCAGTAACTTTCGGAACTGATTCTTCTTGAGCAGGTGAATCAACAAACTGACCAGACTTCTTATCAAAAGCAACATCCATTCTTTTAAGTGTACCATCACTCACCATTATAATCTTGCAAACTCTGGGCTTAGATTTTCACACCTCCTTGAAAGACTCAAGGCACCGAACTATCATCTTGGAGAGGATTTCTGGATACTATATAATATGAGCACTCAGATTTCCTTTCTTCAAATTCTCAAGAGTGATAAGAATGTGTTTCATCAAATTGAACTTCCTTAGATTTATCAGAATATATAGGATGTAGATCTCACTCTTCTTTAAGATATCTTTGTCACCCTTCCTCGGTACGATAAGACCCCGTACCCATAACTCTAGAATCCTGAAATTTGTAGATAGAGAAGCAATCTTCGGAGCCTTGTTATCAGCCAGTCCGAGAGTTTCTAAATCTTTTTCCTTGTCGAAGCTACCTTTCAAATCTAGTAACACATGAGATATGAATTCAGCTTCACCTTGATTATTCAGCCCTACCATGGTAGCTTCCTTGGCATATGAGAGTTTATAAGTCTTACCATAAGACTTAAAAGACAACTTCTCCCTTCCATCTTCCTTAAAAAAATAAACAGTTTCATAGAACTCTATAAGAAAATCTGAATACACTTCATCTTGGTTCCTGGGTTTTGACAACGCAACATCTTCCCAACCATTAGCTTGATATTCTTGGAAATAAGAGAATCATACTGGTTGAAGAAATCCGGATGAACCAGCCTCTCTCTGTATACTAACCACTTCGAAATTAGCTTGGAGGAAGACATGTCTTGAGAAGCTACTTCCACAGACATTCGGATCTGAAGTCCTCTGAGAAGTTCGGAACGGAGAAAGCTGAAGTTTGGAATGGCCTTAAAACAGAGAGGCAGAGTTTCAGGACACGAGAGATTGAAAACCGATTTGGGACAACTATTTGGGTCCCCTTTATATAGGCAATGAGATGACGGTTCAACTTCCTCGGTTGATCGAATGGTTGAGACAAGCTGAGATCAGATCTGATGGTCGAAAACCAATTCTCAAGAAAACTTGAATCCGATCTTTTGTAGTTTTTATTAAAACAAAAATTAAGAAAATTATAATCTGAAAACAAAATATAAGAAAATTCCAGCAAGAAAAGTATGACTACAAAAACTTAAGTAAGAAAATTATACCTTTCGGATTGGATTAGGAAGATTATTCGTATTTGGTAACATTCTTATGAAAAGAAAAAAAACTTTACTATGAAAAACAAACTCAGTACGAAAAACTGAGTACGAAAAATTCATTCGAAAAATTTGAAAATGAAAATCTTATTATGAAAGATTTGGTACGAAAATCCCGTTATGAAAATACCAGTACAAAATTCTCCATTCCTGATGTTTTCAATATGAACATTTCCATTCCAGAATTATTCTGTTCGAAAATATCCATTCTGGAAAATTTTAGTTCCGAAAATTCCATTCCACAATTTTAGTTCTGAAAAGTTTGAAAAGAAATTTTGAATTTTTTTTGTTATTCTAACAATAAGATGTACCCCCCCTATGAAAAGGAGTTTATTGCTGTAAGGAGAGTTTTTCAACAGAAAGTTAATTATGTAGGATTACCTTACGATTATCATCCCTAACTTCTGTTTAATGTATTCAAATCTATCAGAAGGCAAAGATTTTTTGATAATGTCAGAAAGTTGATCTTGTATTCCGATAAATTGAAGAATGATATCTCCTTTAAGTGTGTGATCCCTAAGAAAGTGATGCCTAATATCTATGTGTTTTGCACGGGACTGATGTGTAGGGTTCTTACTGAGGGCAATGGCACTTGTGTTATCACACAAAATTTGAGTTTTAGTAAAACTCAAGCCATAGTCTGTGAGTGTGTGTTGCATCCACAACACTTGAGCACAACAACTTCCAGCTGCTACATATTCTGCTTCAGCAGTGGAGATTGCTATAGAATGTTTCTTCTTACAGGACCAAGAAAATAATGAATCTCCTAATAAATGACAAGTTCCGGATATACTTTTTATATCCATTCTACATCCACAAAAATCAGCATCAGAAAATATTTTTAGAAGAAAATCATTTTCAGAAGTATAAAATAATCCTAGATCCATCGTCCCCTTAAGTTAGCGAAAAATTCTTTTTACTGCCTTTAAGTGAGATTCCGTAGGATTGGATTTATATCATGCACATAAGCATACTGAGAACATTAAGTCTGGTCGACTAGCTATCAAGTAAAGTAATCTTCCTATCATACCTCTAAAAGATTTTTGATCTACTAGTTTCCCACCTTCATCAAGATCTAAAGAGTTTGAGGTACCAATAGGAGTACTTATACTCTTTGTGTTGTCATAACCATAATTTTTTATAAGATCTTTAATATACTTATGTTGAGATATGTAAGTTCCTTCTGGTTTTTGAGAAATTTGAAAACTAAGGAAAAATGTTAACTCACCCATCTTACTCATTTCAAAATCAGATTTCATTAGAATTGCAAAAGAGTCGGTCAAAGATTGCTGAGTTGAACCAAATATGATGTCATCAACATAAATTTGAACAATCAAAACATATTTCTTATCTTTCTTTATGAAAAGTGTTGGATCTGCATTTCCCTTAACATAGTTATTTTCAAGCAAAAATCCAGTGAGTCTATCATACCATGCTCATAGGGCTTGTTTAAGACCATACAAAGCTTTGGTAAGTCTAAAAACACGATCAGGATGTTTTGTATCTTCAAAGCCAGGAGGTTGTTCAACAAAAACTTCATCTTGAACATAATCATTATGAAAAGCACATTTCACATGCATTTGAAATAGTTTGAAATTAAATAATACTGCGAAGGAAAGTATAATACGGATAGATTCAAGTCTAGCTACTGGAGCATAGGTTTCTTCATAGTCTATTCCCTCTTTATGATTATAGCCTTTAGCAACAAGTCTAGCTTATTTATTAATATGACTCCATTTTCATCACATTTATTTCTGAAAACCCATTTTACTCAAATAACAGAAGTTTCCTTAGGTCTTTCAACCAAGGTCCAGACTTTATTCCTTTTGAATTCATTTAGATCATCTTGCATAGATTTGATCCAATCATCATCACCTAAAGATTCATAAGTGTTTTTTGGTTCTAATTGGGAAAGAAATGCTAGATTTTCTACTTCATTTCTTAAGGAACTTCTAGTCCTTACAGGATGATTTACATCACCAATGATACAATCACTGGAATGATCCTTAAGAAACACCTGATCTGGGTTTTGTAAAACCTGTTCATCAACATAGGGTAGAAAGCCTTCTGGGGTAAATGTTTCGGAAATATCTTCTTGAACAATTTCCTAATCAGAAGGTTCTTCTATCAAAGGTTGACAATCAGTTTTTGAAAACACATCCGAGGATGTAGGTTGAGGTGGTTTAAAAACAAAAGGATCTGACTCATCAAATTTTACATGTATTGTTTCTTCAACAGTACAAGTATTTTTATTAAAAACTCTATAAGCCTTAGAATTTGTGGAATAGCCTAAGAAAATTCCTTCATCAGATTTTGGTGAGAATTTATGGAAGTTATCATTAGTATTTAGAATAAATACTTTGCAACCAAAAACCTTGAAGTAGGATAGTCTTGGTTTTCTACTGTTCCATAACTCATAAAGAGTTTTATTAAGAAAAGGTCTAATGAAAACTTGATTTATAGTATAACAAGAAGTGCTTACAGCTTCAGCCCAGAAATGTCTAGATATAGAATATTCACTCAACATGGTTCTAGTTATTTCTTGAAGAATTCTATTTCTTCTTTCAACTACACCATTCTGTTGAAGAGTTCTAGGTGCTGAAAAATTGTGAGTAATACATTTTCTACTACAAAAAGTATCAAAATCAGAATTTTGAAATTCTCCTCCATGATCACTGTAGATAGTTTTCAATGGAAGGTTTTTCTCATTTTTAACTTAAGCTCTAAAACTTTTGAAATAGGAAAAAGCATCAGACTTCTTTGCTAGAAAATAGACCCAAGTAAATCTAGTGTAATCATCAACTAGAACAAACACATAGTATTTGCCTCCAACACTTCCAGTTTATGTTAGACCGAAAATATCCATGTGCACTACCTTTAATAAATCAGTTGTTGAGACTTCACCGATTGACTTAAAAATAGATTTATGTTGCTTGCCGTATTGAAAAGGATCGCAAACTTTAGAAGAATCAAATCTAAGCTCCGGTAGATCCTTAACTAGTTTCTTCTTAGAGAGTTTACATAAGTTCCTAAGATTATAGTGACCTGGTCTTCTATTCCATAACCAGTAATGATCTTCTATTGCACTTAAACAAGGTCAATCTTGACTCCTAAGGTCTTCTAGGTTCAACATGTAAACATTCTCTTGCCTATTGGATAAGAGAATAAATTCTTCCTTGGAATTGTGAACTAAGCTCTTATCATTCCTAAAATTCACAAGGTAACCTTCATCACATAACTGACTTATGCTAATGAGGTTGTGTTTAACACCCTTAACAAAAAGAACATTTGAAATCAAGGTTTTACCTTGTAGAACAATCTTACCAATTCCAACAATCTCTCCCTTACCATTATCTCCGAAATTTACCTTTCCTCCTTTCATTTTGATAATATTTTCAAAATAGCTTTTGTTACCAGTCATGTGCCGGGAACATCCACTATCCATGTACAATGTATTGTTGCTGGTACTCTCTTTATTTTTCTTGAAATCAAGAAGAGAATTAGACTTTCGGAATCCAAACTTGTTTGGATACGATATTTCTAGATAATAAAATTTTAGGAACCCACATCTTCTTAGAAAAGTATGCTTTGTTAAATCCTAAAGATTGGGTTTTGTTTAAGGAACAATTCATTGCCCAGTGACCACCACATTGACACTTAGTACAAAATGAGGCACTTTGAGGAACAAAATAATTTTTACTAAAAATTGGTTTTGCATGGGTATAACCAAACCCATATTTATTTCTTAAAGGTCGTATTTGGGAATACATTTTATCAATATTTTCCTTACCATGGGTAAAGATTGATAAACACTTCTTTAATGAAAAAATTTGGGACTTGAGTTTTATAACCAAGTTTTTATCCTCAAAATCATTAGTTTTAGAACTAGATCTAGGCTCGAAACAATTTTTCTTAGAAATTACTTTTTCTAATTCTTTAGAAAGTTTGTTCTTCTCAGAACTTACTTCCTTGAGATTTCTTGAAATACTTTCAAAATCATCATTTTCCCTATCAAGATCTTTAGAAATATCTAATATCTCTTTTGTAAGAATAGAATTCCTAGAGTTTGCCATATCAAGTTTCTTATTGAGTTTAGAATTCTCAATCTCAAGAAGTTCAGAAAACCTAGAGACTTCTTCATAATTTGGTAAAGTATTTTCCTCATCAGAAAAGGATTCTTCACCAGAAGTGTTATAATAATTACTATCATTTGAATTTATAGAAACATTGGTCAATGATTCAGCATTTCATACCTTAGCCATAAAACAATGATTGTCAATAAGTAATCTAGCAATAAGACCAAGATTCTTCTGTCCTGAATATTCGTAATAAGAAGATTCATCTAAAGAGTCACCACCACTGGAACTCCAGGTGTCGTTAGCTTTCAGAACTTTCTTAGCTTTGGCTTTATAATTTTTCTTTCTGTTCCTGTCTGAATGCCATTCTTTTCTTTCTTTCTATTTAAGCAAAGGGCAATCTGGTCTAATATGTCCAGCTCTCTTGCATTCATAACAAGTAACTTCTCCATCTTTCTTATCTTTACTTTCCTTTTTCTTATACTTGGATTGGAAATTTCCTTGTCCATCTATCTTGTTCATCCTTCAAGAAAGATTTGCTAATTCATTTTCAGAGACTTCACTCTCACTAGATTCGGATTGGAAAATTTCTTTCTTAGACTTGGATCTAGTTACTCTCTCAGGAGTTTTAGCTTTCATCTGATTTTATGTTGTTATAAAATCAATAGTACCATTTCCATTCTTTTTCACGATGTTGTCAGCAACACTCTTCATTCTGGTTTCATGTTGTAGAAGAGCTCCAAATAACACATCAAGAGAAATTTGAGTGACCTTCCTATTTTCATCTATAGCAGTTCTTTCGGATTCCCAATCATTGGGCATAATATCAATTATTTTATCCACAATTGCTTCATCATCTAAACCTTTCTCTCCCATAGATTGTATACTGTTGACGATAGTCATAAATCTCTATTGAACTTTACAGATTGGTTCACCATAAAAAATGTTGATGCCTTGATATTCAGCTCTAAGAATAGCTCTCCTAGTCTCAATCACTTTAGAAGTTACAAAGTGTGTAACCTCTAACTTATTCCAGATACAATTAGCTGCTTCACAAGAAGAAATTTGGCTATATATATTTCTTTTCATTGAACACAGTAAAGTATTGAGTACCTTATAATTGAGTTGATATTCCTGGTTTTCCTGGTTAGTGAATGTTCTGACTTCCTTGTCATGAATTTTATAATCACCAGTAAGCATAACAATGCTTTCCACTCCAGTATTGATAAAAAAAGTATTCATTCGATCTCTCCAGTACTCATAGTCATTACCATAAAATATTGGTGGTCTTGTAGGATTTAGATTATCAATTGAACCAACATTAATTCCTGCCATACTTAAAATAACTTTGCGCACAATCTTGTTAGTAGAAAAAGTATTTAATCACAAAGTTCGAAATGAAAGAGTTCGAAATGGGAAAGTGAGCCAGAAAAACTTGTATGTGAGTACAATTATTTCAGAGACCTCCTCTGATACTAATTGTATGATCGAAATAATGATGTAGATTCTCAATATACAAGAGGGGGGGTGAATTGTATACTTTAAAAATTCCTTTGGAACCTTTATTATTAGTTATGAATAACTGTGTTTTCCTTAAGTAAAGGAAAGGGCTAAGTTTAACAAAGTTAAACCTAAGTAAATTCACAAAACCTCTAATACCAAATAAAACTTGGAATAAGGATTGAAATTATAAACATCAAATCCTATGAACTTTCTTAAAACTGAAAAGATATTCTGAAAGTAGGTTCCGGAAATATGGTTCCGGAAAGTGAAACTTAACAAAAGATTAAAAAATGAGATTCTACCTTAAAGCGTATAGAATCTGAATGAATCAGAGTACAACAAAGAAAGTATAAGAAGGTTATACTTTCCTTACAATACAAAATTTAGCGGAAAATAAACAAGTAGTTAAACTACAAGTAACAAGATATAAGTCTTTTAACCCAAAGAGAAGGGTATCCAACAACCTTGGATAAAGGTCCCTTGATTTATAATTTCAAGAATGTCTGTCTTACCCACACCAGGGTAAGCCCTCGATATGAAGATCGAAGTCTCAGTCTTGTTATCCCCGCAAGCCCTCAACTTCAAGGTAGTTGGCAACCTCTGTCTTCCTCAGCAAGGAAGCCCTCGAACTTCAAGGTAGTCGGCAACCTCTGTCTTCCTATCCCTGGAAGTCCTCGAATGTAATCACCAACATTCAGAGTCGCACGAAGCTATGAGAGTTAACAAGAGCCTATCTCTCTAGAAATCACTTCAACAGTATGCATGCACAAAAACCAAGTTGTTCATCTATGTCGAGATCTTTCAAATGAGCTCCTATTTATAGGTAAGGTCGGCCTCCTTCCCAACGGTCATATTTTCCTTAAAAATCAGAGGGACCTGTACACGTGTAACTTAGCCAACGGTTAGTTTTATAACAGAATAGATGACATCATTTTATAAAAAAACAAGTGAAACAGAATGTATGACATCATTTTAAAATCTAACTCAAAATTTCAGAATGAAAACTTTGGAGTGAAGGTTTGGAGTGTAAGGGAAATAATAAAGAGTAGACAAAATATAAAGTCATAAACAAAATGAAAGTTCGGAGTCTAACCAAAAATAATTTTCGGAGTCTAAATAAATTCGGAGTGTATAAAACAAAGATGATCAGATTCTGTTTAATAGGTGAATTTGGAATGGGAATTCGGAATGGGAATTCATCATCAGAATTCGTAATGAGAATTCCACATCAGGATTCGTAATGAGAATTCGTCATCAGAATTCATAATGAGAATTCTTCATCAGATTTCGTAATGAGAATTCAGAATGAGAATTCTTCATCAGAATTCGTTATGAGAATTCCTCATCAGAATTTGTAATGAGAATTTGTTTTCAAATTTAATTAGGATTCGTATCCTGAATCTGGAGTAAAACTGTATCCGGAATTCAGAATGAATCTTTATGACAGTTCTCATTCTGGATTTCGGAGTGAAACATTATCATAGTTCTTATCCAGAATTTGGATCCTAAAAACAGAATACTTCATATCAAAGTTTCAAACAATTCCAAGAAAATAGAAATGAATCTGAATCTTATACTTAAGAAAAATATGGATGAAAATATGATAAGGATAATATTTCTTACAAAAGCGATTTTCCTTATAAAAGCAATTTTCTTTATAAAAGCAATTTTCTTAAAGATAAGGTTTTTGGGATTTTCAAAACAAGAAGGAATGGAAAAGTCATAAGGAAAACCTTATTGACTCAAGATCAATATCTTTCCATTGATTCAATAATCAAATCACTCGGAATTCTAAATATCTCAATATCATAGAAATATTGATGTAATAACATTCTTCAAAAGTGCATCTGGAATACTGCATTCCAAATATTTGGATAATTTATTGACAATAAAAATGTATTTTTATCATTTTATGTAAACTGATGAAATAATGATAAACTTATTGACATTCTATCCCACCATGTTTTGAGCTATTCTGACCTCTTTAGAATTTGAAGAAAAATAAATATCTAGGTTTTCAAAAATGTTCATTGTACAGTTGAAAAAATGCTTTATAAACATCAGTGCTTTTTTAGAGTATCAACTAATCATTTTCAGACATCCACATAAACTAACATTGTTTATATAATTCGATTAGATTTCTAACAGTATAATTTTCATATAAATCCATTCAATATATCTTGAGATATCATCATAATTCTGAATTGACATTAACCTAAAAACCGCAATTTCTCTTGAACAACTTGTAACAAATTTAGGGAATTTTTTCACCATAAAACCAATTGAATTGGATTTAGAAATAAATAAATGACATGAATATAATATTTATATCATTCTAATAGAATACTAACCAAAATAATCATATCACTATTTCATCAGATATAAAATAAATATTTTCATGTAATAAATCTAAAATAAATAACATATTTATTAGAAACAAATATTGATGGGATAATGTAATTCTTAAAACTATATCATAATGAGGTTGGAAAGGATCCACTCAAAAATATATTTATGAAATTGAATACACCTTTCATGGATATGATAGTACATAAGTAATAATGAATTTTGTTTTTGATTCATTACCATATTAAAATACAAAAAGAAAATTACTCATATGTAAATATGGAAAAAATATCATTGATGTACAATTATTATTTCATATATATCATATAAATATACTAAAAAAATCCATAATATTTTTTCTGATACACTATCTGGGGGGCACACATCATTCTATTGGAATATGACAACGATGTAATGAAGGTTGCCCAACATTCCTGCATTTCAAAGGCAAGCTACATCGATCGCTCATTCAGGGATGTTTTCTCCTTAATCAAAATGAGATGACAGGATGTCCGTTCTTCCATCTATGGATTCCTCCTCGGAACTCGATATCTAGTCCGGGGCCCCCTTATAGATTAAGATGTTATTCATGAAACTCTTCCCAGGGCCATATCTTTATGGACACCAGTTAATTGGACTGCTTCTTTGGGATATTCCTAGCGGTCCGGTCAGTGCAGCAAACATTGGTCGGGAGTGTAGTCATGTTGGAAATCTCTATCATGTCTGGATGCTAGAACACTACTACATATGGGTTTCTTCCCCTTATTATAGGGCTTCTCAAGGGCGTGGAATCCCAAGGCCTCCCACATCGAATACGTGGAATTATATCCCATAGGCATATATATCTAAGGTTTTCCTCAACATCCCATGTTTAACACAAGGTATGCCACATGTTTAAAGTCTAGCAGAGATGGATCAGACAGATCAGAAGACCGACTATAGTAAATCAGAAGGGTGATTCCCCTGGAGGGAACACTAATGTTGAGGCTAACACGTGGTTAGTTACCCGGTTACCACTAGGATTTGTGATGATGTGAATTTTCATGATCTCACCAGGATGTGGCGGCTCAGGAATGAATCAAGATGGATAATGGATGGTCAAGTGATGTTGATGGTAAATGTGATGGATTCGACTTATCGAGGATGATGATGTTGGGATTTATCCCTGATAGCGGTTTACCACTGGGTTTGGGTTGACAATAGCTTACCACTGAATGGGGTTTACAACGGATCAACGTTAGATGAGGGTGAAAGAGATTACTACTAGATGGAGGCCAAATGAATTACCTCTGGATGGGGTTGAACCAGATGGAGGGTTCCTACATAATCTGTCTAAGATAAAGGGAACAATCAAATGTAGTTTGGGATGTTGTATGAATCTTAACATCGTGCAGGTTGAAAATGGGGCGAGTAGGTTATGGTCATGCAGGATGAAGGTGGTCCGACATGAAGGGGGATAGAACCAGTGGTTGTTGGGATTGAACATCAGGGAGGCTTCCTATATACCCTTCCAGGAAAAGGATCAAAGTCCATGTAGTTTGGAATAGGTGTTGGTGAACCGCCATGACGTGGTCAGAACCAATGGGGCTTGGGCTTGAACCTTTGGGAGGCTTCCTACATACCCATCCATGGGAAGGATCAATGTCCACGTAGTTCTGAATAGGTGTTGGTGAAACACCATGATGTGGTCAGGACCAATGGGTGTTAGGATTGATCCTCAAGGAGGCTTCCTACATACCATACCTTGGCATGGATCCAATTCCACGTAGTTCGGAATAAGTTTTGGTGAACCATCATGAATTGGTCGGGACCAATGGGGGTTGGGCTTGAACTTCCATGGGGCTTCCTACATACCCAACCTTGGTAAGTATGAATGCCTACAAAGTTCTAAATAGGTTTTAGGGATTACACTCTAGGGTGTCCCAAAGAGGATTCCATGGTCAATGCTAACTCTAACCCCACATGAGTCACGCTCGGTGTGAGAAACAACACATAGAAAAGACGATACGATCACGTCTTGAAAGGTGCATCTGTGGGAAGCGGAGTGTTGCTTACACGTGATTAGAGGACCAAAATGGAAATAGAGGCTTAGGTGTGGATAGCTTTCCAAATAGGAAATAAGGGATTATGCTTGGTTAGCAGCCCTGGGGGGATAGAGATTGGGGCTTACACTAGGTCGGAGGCCTGGGTGGTGACAAATCACAAAGGGTGAGAGATTTGGCACCAAATAAAGAAGAGATATGATGCCTATACCCCTATATGATCATCATCCAGGAAGAATATAGGAGGTAAAGGGATGTTGCCTCCTGTATGAAAGGATAGGGGCTTACAACTGGGTTATTTCCCTTTCCACATAGACATATGCGGCTCTGCTAAAGAGGATCTCATTCAATGTGAGGAATGATTTCACTCTCATAGAGACCAGAGGCCATAGAGAATGTCTGAGATGGGACAACCTTCATATGATGCATGGGGTGAGTCTACAGTTTAACATCATTTTTTGGGGACGATGGTGCTTGACAGTTTGGCGTCCCCAACCTCAGATGAGGTGGGTTCACTCCGCACCCCTTGAACTTACATAACTGATATCCACCCACCCTTAGGGAAGGGAGGGCATAAACAATGCCATGGTGATGGGTTTTAATGGAGTTATCCATTGAAGTTTACACATTAGTGTGACTATGTGATGAAGCAATAGCTGTTAGTGTGACTATGTGAAAAATTATGAGGTGAATCAACGCAACATGAAGAATCACCTAAGGGACTTTGAAATAGCTTCATTCAAACCTGAAGGGCCACACAATAAGAGAGTGAGTGATTTAGGTGTGTTTCACATAATAGGGGCTCCAAAAATGTTCCTTAGGGTGAGAATGACTCATGGAGTGTGGGGGGGGGGGGGGTTCCCGCAATAGGAGAGGCTGCACAGAAAATGGAAGGGTTGTGCGCAAGATGGACTATATGCATGTAGAAGAAGTCTGATGTAGTGGATACATGCACGCAAATGGAAAACCATGAATGCAAATTATTTTGGTTAAATGGAAATGGATTATGATAATTCCAAATATTTCCCACCTAATGGATGGTCCTTGGGGGGTCTTGTTACACAAGATCCAACACTGGAAGGCCATGTTTTTTTTTTGCGTGGTCACGGAAGAGGTGTCTTTCTCAAAACAGAGGGTTGTTTAATCTTCTATTATCATCCCCAATGGGGGGAGGGTAGGATTAGTTTTATAGCTTATGTCCTCAGGGGTGTTTCACATTGGGGCGTTGCATGAAAACGATCGGTTGACGTTGCATTGGGTGCACAAAGGGGTGCTGTATGAAAATGATTTGATTACGTCACAATGGGAGCGCAAAGGGGCGTTGTGTGCAAATGATCGGTTGCCGTTACATTGTGTGTAAAAAGGTTTGGATGACATCACATTGGGTATGAGAACATTGTGCGCTAAGTACCTATTGCACTCAATCCAGTCGCCCTTATTTGTCGGTTCCTTTGGAAATTTTGGAGGGGTTGTCACAGAAGCATTCCCATGACGTTCATTGGTCATGCATGATTTTGCCCGCTGGAGGGCCGCTTGTGTGCATTCCCTGAATCTTGCGCGCACCTTCCTCCCGTGTAACGAAATCTTCTCTTACACTCCCATATTTATTCGTTTCCCTTTTATCCAACCAATTTGGACCTTATCCAAATTTCATCTTCAACCCCCCCCCTCAGAATCGAAGTTGATGGGGATCCCGAAGGTCAGATTCTGGGTGTACGCTGAAAATAAGTGAATCTTCTTTTGGTGTGCGAAAAAAATGCATTTTTCATGCGCAAACCAATTTTGTGCACATGGAATGCATGTCAACGCCTATAAATAGTTTAAGACCCCCCCCATAGACCGATACTTTGACTTTTTCTGCACGACTGGCGATTTTCTCTCGTGCACGAAAACTCTCTCAATCCACGTGTAATTTTCCGCAGCCAACTCTGAGTTTTTCGCACTGTCAAATTTTTTTCGCACAAGTTGACATTCTTTCATGCCATAATATATATTGTGTTTCGAGATTCATTCATTCATGCTAGTAGCATAGGATTTCCAAAATGGCTGCTCAACATAAAGATACAGAGAGGGAGGTTTCCGCTAGTGCAAGAAGAACTCAAATGATCATGAACCTTAGATTATTCATGCGAGGATGGTTGTGTATAATAACCAAATTCTATTTGGCTTGATTAAGCAAGATCAAAAAGTTTATGTCTTGAGTGATAGCCTACCGCTATGGAGCTTCAAACTTCTAGAGGAGGTGTTGATGCTCGGTTTCAAGCGGGACACCACGCGGTCATGGGTGATGCGCAATGATAGTCTTTCATAGTTCCATATTACAAATTGCAACCATCCTGCTAGGGAATCACATAACAAAAACATCTATTTCCTTAATCCGAAGACCAAGATGATTATGGAATGGCAACCGGTTCTTGAGGAATCTCCCACTATTAATGTAATTACTTTTAGAAGCAGTATTACTACCAAGAGAAAGGGTAAGAAGGAATAGGATTTCAGATCTGGGGGCAACATCACTCATTAATGGGAATGGTCATACTAGGTATGTTAGACATGTGAGGAATTTGGGTTGCATCTGTGGTCTATTGGGATTTTTGAGGCCATCTAGATGTCCCAATTTCACTTCTCTCGACAGCAGAACTTGGTAGTATAGATATTAAGTCATTGGTCCCCTGATACCAACACCTTCCACCTCCATCATGGAGAGGTGGGCATCAGTCTATGGGACATCCAATGTATTGGAGGAATCCCCTTGGAGGGGTATAGGTATGATGAGTTCCTCGAAATGGGGAATGTCTGGGGAGATTCGACACTCACCCTAATCATATCATGTCACCTGTTGGAGCTAGATGAAGATGAGCAAAAAATAAAATATATCCAGAAGAAAATATATCATATTTTAGGTGGTTAAGTCTTTTCCTGATGCAGGAGAGGACTATGAAGATTTCTGGCCGAGGGAAGTAATGCTCGAACACTTATCAGAGGGGAATAACAGGATCATACTGGAGGGTTCTATAGATAGGAGAGTACCGATCATGGGGCTTTCACATTAATGAAATTCGAGACTCAAATGTTTGATATGTCAGGTTTCATTCTGAATTATTTAGAATTTGGTTGTTTCCAGTAAGGGACACGGGGATGGGGGTCTTCCTAGGGACACTAGTGAGGGACGAGATTATGGCGACAAAGAATAAGGTCAACCAGGGGGTGTTGGTGATGGCCTGTTTGTATAGCATTCTAGGGTTTATCTCTAGGGGAAGATTGACCAGGAGGACATGCAGACCATTCCATATTCTTCATGGATGTATCACAACTCATTGTGGTGGGTATGACTTCCTAAATTTCATTCTCCCCAAGTAATGGTATTATGATCATCCCTCTTTAACATTTCATAAATCCTCCCACTGAATGGGATGATGATTAAGATTGGCAGGCACTCCCACTTTGACTTCCACCCATTCCAAACCCTGGTTGGTCAAATGGTATATGTTGGTCAGGGGTCATTAGAGTAGAGGGAGTACCTGCAATGCTTCCCAAGCGGCGTACTAGTAGTATGGATTGATGGAAGAATATTTTGCGAAACGTACATGTCTACCAGGTTCTCCAAAAAGATCAAGTTCATGCAATGGATGTGTAAGAATGTATATAAAGAGGTTCATGAAGAATGGCATCCTTGTATTATCCACAAACTGTGGCTTATGTTCACGACGATAGGCTTGGGAAAAATCATCACTCTTCCTCCCATTGACGTCTGTGCGGGCCTGTCAATAGAGTATGTTCAACAATGTATGAAAACATATCCCGATGCGATTCTTTGGAAACACATCCATAAAATCAAGGTGGCCAGTGTGGATCGTAAAGAGAAGGGAGATAGACGACGTGCCACGGGGGAAGATATAAAAATAATGGGTAGGGTGGATATCAATGAACATTCCAAAACTTCATCGGTAGAAGCATTGAAAACTGAGAACATGTGTCACCCTTCCAGGGATGGGTGGTAATATATGCGGCCTTGTGGACCAACAATGGATCTTTTGGGAAAGTAACTCAGGTAACTCCTAAATTAGTTATCCAATTCCATATTCCCTTATATTTGGTCCTCTTGGTGAATGATATGACATTCCATGTCCACCGAAGAGTTGTGGCATAGGTTAGTATGCATCTGGCATGATATGATAAACGTAGGGCACATACTAATGACATATAGGGCAAACTTTCATCACTGAAATGCATACCTGATATCCATGGATATGTACGCAGGTCGGTGGGGGTGGAATGAAGAACCACATCTACTAGTAAAAGTGATTCCTTTCCAAGAGCGTGACCCAGAGAAGCTTCCATCCAAGGTTGAAAGCAAAGAGGTGGAAAAAGAAGAAGAGGAAGAAGAGGAGGAAGAGGAAGAAGAAGAGAAATGTATAGAATGTGAAGATAAAGAATAGGAGGAGCTATGGGTGGAAGGTCTTAGTGGAGAGGGACCCTCAGAAGCTCCGGCTTGCTAGAGAAACTGTTGAGAGAGCGACGATATTGAAGGCTCAGACATAGAACTCGCTAAGTCGCTTAAGGTAAATTTAGCTCTAAACTCCACCAGACCTTATTTTTGATAATCCAAATCCATCAATGGAACTCTATACTATTTAGAAACACATGGTCAAGGGTGCCTAGGAATACTTCCCCACATGGGATGAAGATGTGCCTATGGGGGTCGGGGAGCAATCTCAGGAGTCTATCCTCAAGACCGAGCATGGTAGGGTGCCAAATATGGCTGTAGTGGACGACGATGAGCTCGAAGGAAGAGATGAGACAATGACCTATGAGTCCCCCACCATTCCCACCAATCAGAAGGAGCCGGAACATGTGATTGAGTTGACATGTGTTGAAGTATCTCCTATGAATGTGGCCCCCACAATGACACAATCATTGGACACAGCCACACGTGGCTCCCGTAAGATCATCTACATTATATCTCATATTTTATAGAGAATTAAGCTAATGAATATGCTGATTCCTGATGCATTGATCACATGGTTGGAATCCATAGAGAGCATCAACTCCAGGACAACTGTGGGAGCCCTTCCAACGGCTACATCGGCCTTTACAGAAGCAACTGTTCTTGGTGTCCCTGCCTCACCACATGAAAAGACAGAGATAGAAATGATGGGTGTAATTGAACTGGGGTGGAGTTCCATCCCAAAGTGGGTGAAGTCACTAAAGAAGAATGAGTTAGAAAATAAGACCCTTCCACTGAACTCCTTGCTTCTTTCCCAGAATATAGGCCCGTGGACCCCTAAGAAATCGACGATTCTAACTCAGAGGCTGCAGAGGAGATCCATATAACACGATGAAAGGCGTGGAAGTGCATAATATGCTTTCTCAGCTACCCACAGGTAGAATGGATAATCCGAATGGGGTCACTCTACACATGGATATGCTTTCTCTGTGCTGGAGGGGTGTATTCTATCTATTCTCAGGTAATGATCCACAATTACATAGAGGAGATGATGCGGGAGGATAGCTGATGTTTAGGCATTTCCTGATTCCAGAAAGATTCAATGAAAACTCGGGGTTTCATAAAGGCAGATCGAGAGGATAAACGCCTTGAAGAATAAGTGAATTAAAGGGAGGAATTCATTACAAACTAATCTACGATCATTGATAGATTGAAGGCCCAGCTCATGGATTCTCAAGAGAAGATAGCGCAGGTGAATCTCTATATGATTAAGCTCTGAGCTAAACAATAATGGGTACAGTCCAAGGAGAGTGAGTTACACTCTTCTTCTACGACCGAATATAAGGATCTTAGGGGTTGGGAAGCAATGATGGAGGCCACAAGTCGGAAGATATCGGCATTGGAACAATCCATTCCAAACTTCAATCCTAAAGGGCCATGTTTTGGCGGAACCCAAAAACATATCCTTCTTTAAAATTTACAATTATTAATTATATGCAGCTTTATACTATTTTATTGTTAATTTTATTGCACTCCGACCACAAGCCTAAAATAAATAGAAACCCATTCTTAATCTCACATGGGTTGTGCTCGATGTGAGAAACAAATCATTCTCACACTATTAATTCATTTGAATGTTGGTGTGCCCACAATAGTTCAGACATCCGGGGTTGAAATGCCCAATCCGGGCTTTCGAAGAGAAAGGGGAAGAAATGACTAGAGAATGAAGTCCTCGGAACAGTATAACTATCACATCCCCTATATGATCTAGTGCATGAGTGGGGTAATTCCAGATGCATTGGAATTAATATGAACAAAGGGTAATGGAAAATGTTAATGAGGATATACATGATTCATAGCATTTTAGGGATGGTGTGACAATGAATGATAAAGGTTTAATGTGATCGAAGAACAATATCCTTATTTCTGTAGCCTGAAATGGAGATAACTAATGAGGTCCGACCATTGACCATGTTCAAAATAAGGGTCCTGACTCAAAATTCTACTCATTAGTCTTCTAGAATGTTGGCCTATGACAGTAGGCGAGTCATGGGCTGAGAATCCACATAGGGGGTTCTTTTAATCGTGAAAGAGGATGAGGGTCCTAATAAAGGGCACTGAATGCACAGAGTACGGAGTGATTGGTTGTTCAAGTGAACTCCAACACTCTTGAAATCACACCACTGTGATGAAAACATGTTTTGTGGGAACATCTGTCTGATTATGGAATGGAAGGGTTAATGATCCTTAGGCCGAGCCCAAGGTGAAATTCCTATGTGTCGCTACGTACCCAATAAATACATGAATCTATCCAAACATAGTTCGTAGAGAGCGGTTTTACATCATGTGGGAAAATGAAAGGCTTGTGTGGCATGAATGCTCCTGTACACGTCCTACTAGAACTACTATTCCCACGTGAGTTGTGCTCTATGTGAGAAACAAGGAGTAGTGATGGTACATTCCTAGTGTAGGAAGGTACATGTTAGTGATGATGTGACACTATGGGAATGGCGTCGCAATAATGTTTTCCCGCCTACATGACACACCTAGATGCATGAATGGTTAATGCCAAGTATGTTGGAATTATACTAGAACATATGGAAGTGGAAATGTGTGAATCATGATGCTAGAGATCAAGAACGTTACGATGGTGGTGCGACTATGGGGGATAACTATTGACCATTTTTGAAGAAAAAACATTTTTTTGCATTAGCTTGCAATGGGGATAGAATAATGAGGGTCGATAGCTGACCATGTTCAAAACATGGGACCCATCACAAATGTTGTCTGAGGTCCTCAGGTACGTTGGCCCAAGATTTTAGGTAAGCCAATATGGCACGAGACCAAGCCATCCAATGGGTTCCCTATAGACGTGGATGAGGATGGGGATCCAAATAATGGGCTCATAATTCTTGGACATAGAACAAGCGAATGTCCCCATGAAAATTCAACACTTTGTGATTTTTTCCACAATGCATATGAGTATGACTGTAAGACATATCAAATAGATGGAGTCAATTAGCTTTCTGAGGACATGGATCTTGGGGTTACACACGTCCAACTTATTGGTCATTGAATGATCCATTAATGAGAGATCTTACTTTAGGGTCATAGAACTCACAACAGACTGTGAAAAGACAATAAATACAAATGGCGATGATATTACAAAACCCAACGTGGATGAGTACACAAGTGGTAATCGACACACCACATTCTCCAAAATGGGTTCAGGACTAGGGGTCGAAAGAGAGGGGACATGATTTAAGATTCCAGGGACAGGACCCATGGAGGAAATGTCTGGGAATTCCTACGTATCCCATGAGGATGGGGATCAAGTCGTACATAATTATAAGGGTGGCATGGTAAGATACCAGTACCAGAGATAATAAGGTCACGCAGGTCTATCTCCTCACACCAAAAGAAGAAGCATTTGATTGATCTTGTTTATCCTTTAGTATGAATATATGGTCTCAGCCTTAAAAATTACCTAATCTTGAGTCACTTCATGAATACACGCTGAGGATCTTTTCAGGTTTAGTGTTTTAGAGAATTAGATCATAAAACATGCATTACATTCCACATTAAAACAAAGTGGATACATAAATTGTAGTACTCATTTTTCCCATCAACGAAAACATAATTAAAATAAAACATGGATTCTTTCTTGACACTTCCTTGACACTATCATCACATCATGTACCGTTCCCTTGACCTTTGAAAAACATTTCAAAAATTTGGGATGAGTATAAAAATCTCAGTAAGGGATATAAAAGTACAAAAAGAAAACATTAGTCCATGTATGAAATCATAAATTACTCATAAAACATAAGAATTTTAACATACCTCATCAAATCATCCACAAATCATATAAATCATAAGACATCAAGGTAACTTGAGGCATTCATAACATTCATACATAGGGAGTAACCCTCATGGTTACGTTTGGAATACCTATCACATTATATTCCCTAAATCTCTTCAGAGAAACCTTAATGTTTAACTCCGTTGTGTTACCCAATGCATTGGAGAGCTATATCGGGCTCACCCGCCCTTAGTTTATCACGGAACCACCCATCTTCATAACAATGCCCAAGAACCATAACATAATCGTATCACATAAAACATGCATAAAGAAAACATAAAGTTTCCACTTTTCAATAACAAGATTTAAATACAACACATTGATATAAAAACATTCTGAAAACCATTTTATATACCAAAATAAAAAAAATTAAAACATGGTATTTATTTTTCATTATAAAAGTAATGTCTTGTAGAGGAAGCTGAAGCTCAAATTATGGTCACGGTGGTGGAGAAGTCGTTGTCTCCGCATTGGTACGACAAAAAAAACATTCCCTTTTGTCATTTATTAAACACTTCATATAAAAAAGATTCCTTTTGAATAAATGTAAAATTAAAATGGTTTTATATATTGTATGAAATAAAGTTGTGTATAAAACAAAATATGCCTCAATGAAAGGAGATTGAGACGAAGTCCCATACCTTGGGTCCGACATGACTCGATCGTTCTTTAACCTCATGAATAATAAACATGAGTTAATTTATAATTTTATAAGATCCTTTTTCAAGTTCATTATTCCTTTTATATCACTTATTACTATGTTATTAACACTATGTAATTATTTAAGTTAATAATGGTCGTTTTATCGAGCATTGGTACTTGAGTAAAAAATAAACTCATTATAATTACAAGTTTTTCATAGGGTAAAATATCTATTATATCAAGAATTATATTCATGATGTAGATATCATATATATCATATATATCCAGTATATACATGATTTTATAATATTACATAACATTTAGAGGTAAGAAATGAAATGCACCGTTCATGGAGACGGTAAGCCGTACGTACGCATAAACGCTACTTTAGTTTCTATTTCATATTTTATGGAATGGAATCATAATGATATAAAGTTATATTATAATTCCATTATAATATCATATATAATATCATTAATTCCATCCTTTATACATCCCACATATGGCATTAACGAATCAAATCATTTTGAGGGGGCGGTAGCCCGCACTTCCTAAAATGAAGATATCACGTATACCCATAATGGGAACCATAAAGGTATGACATAAATGAAAAATACAGAAGCTTATGTAAAATATAAAAATATTATATATCAAATATAAATATAGTGACATCTTAATGGCCACCTTTGAAGGGGTTAAAAGAATATTGAACAATCATCGTTTCGTGAGACAAAAATTCACCATCCACAGAAACAGTATGTTCTTTAACCATTAGATGTATGTGTGTGTAAGTGTTGCTCGAATTAATCTAATAAAAACATCCTAGTATATTTAATATACTTGTGTTGTTACAAAAAAATTATTATAATGAGTTTATGGGGTTGGAGAAGCAAAATAAAACAAAAGAACACAAGTGAAGACATTACCTTAAAATCGGGTAACTTTCTTTGGTTTGAACCAAATGTGGTTCTAGAAGTGATTCCTGCCTATTGTAAGGATTCTATGATGAAGAAAGGGATGTGGAGAGACAAAATGAGTAGAGCCTGTCCAAGCCAATGTCTTGAGAAGTGTGGGTACAGAGGTAGAGGTGGGGGCCTTTTATAGGAGGAGAGGAGGGGCACTCTTGGAAACGTATAAAATGTTACTTTATTTTCAAAAGAGTTTCGGATTTAAAAGGTCCCAAATTGATTTATTTCTAGGATAAGGTGATAAGGGTTCGAAATATACTCATACAATAGGTCTTTGAAATGTGTAGGTTTTATATTTTACATTATCTTTTCATTTTATGTAAATCGTTCATTAATGAGGTAATTGCGACATCATCATTATGTCCTAAATAATTTAATTTATTTAATGTCAAAAAATTAAAAAATTATACAATGATATAGGAAATATTTTTAGCTTTCCAATGCTTATTTATATTCCAATTTATCAGTTATGAGGACAAAATTAAAAATGTTTTACTTAGTTGATACATTCTTTCTTATATTTTACTTTCTTTAAAAAATAAAAAGATAAAAAATCATTATCACACAAAAGTGATTCCATGGGGTCCTCAAGTTTGGAACAAGGAATACCATGGTCATACATGACACAACCAGTAGTATTAGGACAAATGTTGGTGCCATTTTTTATTATTATGATATTATTTTATTATCCTTAACTACCCGATTACTAATTAATCAAGATAATTAACGATAATTATCGCTGTTACTATTCACAAAGTCAAAAAACAAAAGTGTCTTGATTACATAATTTGGAGATTCTGATTACAAAAATTTAATCCATTTTACCAAATTCCAAACACAGAAATTGTAATAATTAATTTAAAATTAATTCACGTTGTCAAAACAAATAGTGGGTTTTTTAGAAACAATATATATGAAACATTTGGCACTGGTTTATGCCCAATTACAGAGTAAAATTAATCCCAATGACTGTAATTTGATTTCATGGTAAAAATTTATTCTATTTACACTTTAAAACCAATTAAAAAGATAATATAACCATATAATTAAATTATATGAAAAAGCAGTTTTGATGTAAAATGCAGTATTTTACACTATTTATTAAAAATTTAATATTGTCAGAAAAATACCAAAAATTTATCCAAAGTAAATTTCAATGTCCCAATAAAAAAGAATAAGTTTATTTGGACAAATATAGCTTATTAAATTTTCAAAAGTATGATTTAAAAATGCTTTTCCATCAAAAGGCAGTAAAACAATCTTTTAAAAATATTAGTATATTCCATGCTTAAGATTGGATTTATTGTCATTTTAAGCCTCTAAAACACTATCTAATTCATAAATAGACATAGATAAGAATATCTATTATTCATTACTTAATTGGGATGTTACATCCTTCCCCCCTTTAGAAAATTGCATCCCCGTAATTTATTTACTTATCGAATAAGTGGGGGTATTTATCCCTCATTGCATTTTTAGATTCCCATGTTGCCTCTTCACTCATGTGGTTTTCCCAAAAAACGTTTACATGATGAATCATGTTATTCAACAACACATTTTCCCTATGGTCAAGAATCTATACTGGTTGTTCCTCATAAGATAGAATCTCTTCCAGCTGAACCACCTCTGGACTCAAAACATGAGATGGATCTGGCATGTACTTCCTTAACATTGAAACATGAAAAAATTGTGTACCTGAGATAAACTCGGGGGTAAAGCCACTCGGTATGCAACTGATCCAACTCTATACAAAATTTCATATGGTCCAATGAACCTTGGACTCAACTTTCCTTTCTTACCAAATCGCATCACACTTTTCCATGGCGAGAATTTGAGAAGAACATGATCACCTACCTCAAAAGAAAGGTCCTTCCTCCTGTTGTCCGCATAACTCTTCTGCCTACTTTGAACTGTTCTCATGTGTTTCTATATCAGCTGATCTTTTTCTACCAACCCTTCTACAAATTCTGGTCCCATTTACTTCCTTTCACCCACTTCATTCCATAAAGCTGTAGTTCGACACCGCTTCCCATATAATGCCTCAAATGGTGCCATCTGTATACTTGAATGAAAATTGTTTTTATAAGAAAACTCAACCAAAGAAATATGGTGGTCCCAACTTCCCTGATAATCCATCTAACAAGCACGTAGCATATCTTCCAAAGTCTGAATCATTCGTTCTGACTGCCCATCTAATTGAGGATAAAAAGCCGTACTAAAATTTAATTGAGTACCCAACGACTGCTGAAGGCCTTTCCAAATGTTAGAAGTGAACATGTGATCACGGTCAGATAAAATGGAGAGAGGAACTCCATGTAACCTGACTATCTCTTTAAGATACAAACGGGAAAGTTGATCTATGGAAAAGTATCTCATATAAAATGGAAATGAGCAGATTTAGTCAAGAGATCAACAATAACCCAGATTGCATTATTACCTTGAGGTGTCTTTGGCAATGCCACAAAGAAGTCCATGGATATATTCTCCTATTTCCACTTCGGCACTGGTAAATGTCGAAGCATCCATTTTGGTAACTACCACTCTACTTTAACCTGTTGACAAGCCAAACACTTCACAATAAAATCAGCAATGTATCTTATCATTCTATCCCACCAGTAATACTCTTGAAGATCTCTATATGTCTTAGTACTACCTGGATGAACTGAAAACGGAGAACTATGAGCTTCACATAACAAATCTCTCTTCAACTGTGAATCACACGGCATACACAATCTCTTCCCAAATATCAAAACACAATCATTATCAATGTTGAATTCAGGAAACTTACCCTTCTGAACCAGCTCTACCTTTTTCTACAACTCATTGTCTTGCTTCTGTGCTTGCTTAATTCTGTCTAATAGAGAAGATTTCACTAATACCTAAAACAAAACAGAAGAACATCCTACAGTGACAACTTCTATGACAATGTTCATCAAATCCTTGACAAAAGGATCAAATTCCAAATGCAACATTGTTAATGAAGCATTACTTTTTCGACTCAAAGCATTAGCCACTTTATTTGTTTTTCCCGAATGGTAATTAATTGTACAATCATAATCCTTGATTAATTCTATCCATCTCCTTTATCTCATGTTCAATTTTTTCTGAGTGAATATATACTTTAAACTTTTGTGATCCGTATATATTTTATACTTTACTCCATAAAATGATGCCTCCAAATTTTTAAAGGCAAAACAATAGCAGCTAATTCCAAATCATTTGTAGGGTAATTTATCTCATGATTTTTCAACTATCATGAAGCCTAAGAAATTACCTGATCATTCTGAATTAGGACGCAACCATGTCCTTTCAAGGAAGCATCATTATAGATAACAAACTAACCATTCCTGGAAGGTAGTGCCAAAACCGGAGCATTCACCAAACTTCTTTTTAGGTCTTGAAAACAATCATCACATTCTTTTGTCTTGATAAACTTAACACCATTCCAAGTTAGCATAGTCATTGGACTAGATAACTGTGAAAAATTTCTAACAAACCATTGGTAATAGCCTGAAAAACCACGAAAACTACGAATCTCGGTTACATTTGTGGGTCTTGGCCATTCTTCAACAGCCATTGTTTTTGCAGGATCCACAGTTATTCCATCTTTAGAAACAATATGACAAAGGAATGATTTTTTTTCCAACCAAAACTCAAACTTGCTGAATTTCCCATACAATTTATTTTCTTTTAAGGTTTTCAAAATAACCCTAGAATGTCTTTCATGCTCCTCTTTACTTTTAGAAAACACCAAAAAATCATCAAAGAAAACAACCACAAACTTATCCAAGAACTCATGGAAAATTCTATTCATATGGTCCATGAATACAGCAGGTGAATTGGTTAAACAAAAAGGCATAACTAAAAATTCATAATGGCCATATCTAGTACGGAACACAGTCTTCGGATTGTCTGCTTCTTTTACTTTCAACTGATGGTACCCCGACCTCAAGTCAATCTTCGAAAAAAACTAAGCTCCCTGAAGCTGATCAAACAAATCATCAATATGAGGAAAATGATATTTGTTCTTAACATTGATGTTATTCAAGGCTATATAATCAATGAAAAGTATCATAGAACCATCTTTTTTTAACAAATAATACAATAGCACCCCATGGTGATGTTCTTGGTCGAATGAAACCTTTCAGTAATAAATCTTGCAATTTCTCCTTCAAATCTAAAAGTTCAGTTTGAGCCATTCATAAGGGGGTTTTGAAGACGGATTAGAATCAGGAACTAAGTCAACAGTAAACTCAAGTTCCCGATCTGGTATTATTCCCGGAAACTCATCAGGAAAAAAATCATGATACTCAATTACCACTAGTACGTCATTAATCTGATTAGTTCCCTTGTTTTCAAAAATATGTGCAAGGTAACATTCATTTCCATCTTTTACAAGTTTCTTGGCCTCTTGATATGTTATCAACAGTAAGAGATCATTATTGTACACAAACTGAAAATCTTTCTTAAAATAAACTTCTTTACCTCTACAGTCAATCTTAGCATGATAAACAAAAAGCGAATCCATGCCCAAAATAACATCAAACTCTACTAGAGGAAAAAAAAATGTTTTCTGGTAGATTCTTTCCGCACAGAAGGATAGGAAGGTTCTTATAATTCTTTTTTTATCTCAACGTTCACTCCGGGTGATTTTACCATAAGTTCAAGATTCATTTCTTGAGATGGTATTCCCATTTTACCTGAAATTTTTTCAGAGATAAAAGAATGTGTAGACCCCAAATCAAACAACACACTGGAATAATCTGAAAAAACAATCAAAGTACCTGATACCACTTCATTTGATGGACCAAAATCTGCTGAAGTTGTTGCAAAGGATTTAACCACCCCTTTATCCTTGTAGTCTAACTGCTTCCCATCACTCGAGCTCTTTGTTTGACACTCATTTTCATTGTGACCCATCTCATTGAACATAAAACATTTCACTAACTGTAAATCAAATTTGGTCTTACCATCACCCTGATATTTTTTAGTGAAATCATGAGCCTTATGTCCCATATTACCACATTAATAGCACTTTCCAGAATTCAAAAGACATTCCCTAGAAAGCCTTTTACCACATTTATCACAAACTGGAAACTTAGTTTTCTTACAGTCAGACCTTTTTGAAGAATTCTTCCCTTTCTCCTGCCAACTCGGTCTCTTCTTCTGTTGGTTTTTGTAGAACACTTGATCATCGGAAAACTCCATTTCCACCTTCTCCGCACATCTAACAAGATTTTCATAACATTTGAACTCATGAGAAGCCAATGACCTTCGATATTTTGGCTTTAATTTTGGGTAAAAATGATTTATTTTACTATCAAGGTCTCTGATAAAATTAGGAGCATACCTTGCCAACCGAGTGAACCTTTCTTCATATGCAGCCACTGAGTCTTCCTCTTACCTCAGTTCTAGGAATTGATTTTCCATCATAAGTCTAACAACCTTAGGAAAATACTTCTCAAGAAACATACATTTGAATTCATCCCAGTCGAGATCATCAATCTCATCAGCGTTCCTGATAATTTTAACCATCGATAGCCACTAATATGCTTCACCCTCCAAATGGTAAATATAAAGACTAACCTTTTGATTTTCTGAACACCCCATGACATAGAAAATCATCTCTAGTGCTTTAATCCACCCTTCAGCTAGAACAGGGTCAGATGATCCTATAAATTATGGGGGATGTTGCCTCATGAAATGTTCCAAAACTTACATGTTCCTCTGCGGTTGATCTGACTGATCTCGTGCATGGATACCACCTCCATTTATCGCATGAGTCTACTGCGCCATTACTGCAACAAACTGTTCAGTTTGAATTCCAACCATCTCAAGATGCTGATTTGGAAGGTTATTTCCATCTGTATGCCTTCCTAGCACTGCTTCCATGTTTCCTCAGCGGAAACCCATTCTGAACAAACATGTCTTAAATGAAGCAACGTGGTAATCTTCAAATTCAATATCATTTCAATTTTACCACAGAAAAATATTTTTGTATAATCATTTAATAGAATTCTAACTCCTAAAGTTATCTAAACCGACCTATGATACCAACTATAATGCCCCAGCCTTAAACATTACATAATCTTGAGTTACTTCAAGAATACACGCTGAGGATCTTTTCAGTTTTAGTGTTTTATAGAATTAGATCATAAAACATGCATTACATTCCACATTAAAACAAAGTGGTTACATAAAAGATAGTACTCATTTTTCACATCAATGGAAACATATTTAAAAGTAAACATGGATTATTTCTTGACACTTCTTTGACACTATCATCACATCATTTACCTTTCCCTTGACCTGTGAAAAACATTTCAAAAACTTGGGTTGAGCGTAAAAAGATCAGTAAGGGATATACAAATACGAAAAGAAAACATTAGTCCATGAATGAAATCATAAATTACTCATAAAACATAAGAATTTTAACATACCTCATCAAATCATGAATAAATCATAGAAATCATAAGACATCAAGGTAACTTGAGGCATTCATAACATTCTTACGTAGGGAGTAGCCCTCATGGTTATGTTTGGAATACCGTCATAGTATATTTCTTAAATCTCTTCGTAGAAACCATAAATTTTAACTCCTTCACGTTTCCCAATGAATTGGAGAGCTATATC
Organism: Viscum album; assembly: GCA_963277665.1. NCBI lineage: Eukaryota > Viridiplantae > Streptophyta > Magnoliopsida > Santalales > Viscaceae > Viscum > Viscum album. The sequence goes on along the minus strand of OY728166.1, from coordinate 71,356,475 downwards.
GGGCTCACCTACAATTAGTTTATCATGGAACCACCCATCTTCATAACAATGCCCAAGAACCATAACATAATCGTATCACATAAAACATGCATAAAGGAAACATAACATTTCCACTTTTCAATCACAAGACACCAATTCAACACATTGGTATAAAAACATTATGAAAACCATTCTCTATACAAAAATAAAATAAATTTAAAACATGGTATTTATTTTTCATTAAAAAATGTTATGGCTTGTAGAGGAAGCCGATGCTCAAATTATGGTCACGGGGGCAGAGAAGTCGTTGTCGCCGCATACGTATGACAAATAAATACATTCCATTTTGTCATTTAGTAAATTCTTCGTATAAAAAAGATTCCTTTTGAATAAATGTAAATGTAAAAGGGGATTATACAGAGTATGAAAAAATGTTGTGTATAAAACAAAATATGCCTCAATGAAAGAAGATTGGGACGAAGTTCCATAACTCAGGTCTGACTTGACTCGATCGTTCTTTAACCACCTGAATAATATACTTGAGTAAATTTATACTTTTTTAAGAACCTTTTTCAAGTCATTATTCCCTTTATATCACAGATTACCATGTTATGAACACTATGTAATTATTTATGTTAATAATGGTCATTTTTTCGATCATTGGTACTTGAGTCAAAAATAAACTCTTTATAATTACATGGTGTTCATAGGGTAAAATATCCATTATATCCAAAATTATATTAATGATGTAGATATCATATATATCATATATATCTAGTATATACATGAATTTATAATATTATATAACATTTATAGGTAAGAAATGAAATGCATTGTTCATGGAGATGGTAAGCCGTACGTACGCATGAACGCTAATTTAATTTCTATTTCATATTTTATGTAATGGAATCATAATGATATAAAGTTATATTATAATTCCAGCATAATATATTATATAATATCATTAATTCCATATTGTATACATCCCACATATGGCATTAACGAATCAAATCACTTTGAGGGGGCGGTAGTCCGCACTTCCTAAAATGAATATATCGCATATACCCATAATGGAAACCATAAAGGTATTCCATAAATGAAATATACAGATTCTTAAGTAAAACATAAAAAAATTATATATCATATATAAATATATTGACATCTTAATGGCCACCTTTAATGGTGTTAAAAAAATATTGAACAATCATCGTTTCGTGAGGCAGAAATTCACCATCCACAGAAATAGTATATTCTTTAACCATTAGATGCAGGTGTGTGTAATTATAGCTCAAATACTTCTAATAAAAAAATCATAGTATATTGAATATACTTGTGTTGTTACAAAATAAAAGAATAAAAAGTTTTTAGTGGGTTGAAGAAGAAAAATAAAACAATAGATGCACAAGTGAAGGCATTACCTTAAAATCGGGTAACTCCCTTTGGTTTGAACCAAAATAGTTTCTTGAAGATCTTCCTGCCTAAGGTAAGGCTTCTAGGATGAGGAGAAGGATGTCGAGAGACAAAATGAGAAGAGCTTGGACGAGCCAATGTCTTGAGAAGTGTGGGTAAGGAGGTGGAGGTGGTGGTCATTTATAAGAGGAGAGGAGGGGCGCTCTTGGAAAGGTATAAAATGTTACTTTATTTTCAAATGAGTTTCAGATTTTAATGGTCCCACGTTGATGAATTTCAAGGATAAGGTTATAAGGGTTCGAAATATACTATTACAATAGGTCTTTGACAAATGTAAGTTTTATATTTTACATTATCTTATCATTTTTTTTAAATTGTTCATTAATGAGGTAATCGTTGCATCGTCATGATGTCATAAATAATTTAATTTATTTAATGTATAAAAATTATAAAAAAATACTATGATATAGGAAATCCTTTTATCATTCCAGTTAATATTTATAGTCCAAATTATCATTTATTTAGACAAAATTAAAAATGTTTTACTGAGGTGATACATTCTTTGTTATATTTAACATTCTTTAAAAAAAATAAAAAGATAAAAAGTCATTATCACACAAAAGTGATTCAAGGGGGTCCCCAAGTTTGGCACAAGGCATACCATGGACGGCCATGACACAACCAGTAGTATTAGTACACATTTTGGTGTCATTTCTTATTATTATGATATTTTTTTTAACCCGAACTACCCGATTACTAATTAATCAAGATAATTAACGATAATTAACGTCGTTACTATTCACAATGTCCAAAAGCAAAAGATTCTTGATTAAATAATTTGGACCTTCTAATTAAAAATAATTAATCCATTTTACCAAACTCCAAACACAAAAATTGAAATAATTAATTTAAAAATAATTCCCGTTGTCAAAACAAATAGCGGGTTTTTTAGAAACAATATCTATGAAATGTTTGGCACTTGTTTATGCCAAATTTCAAAGTGAAATTAATCCCAATGACCACCATTGGATTAAATGGTAAAAATATATTATATTTACACTTTAAAACCAATTAAAGAGATAATATACCCATATAATTAAATTATATGAAAAAGTAGTTTTGATGTAAAATGCAGTATTTTTCACTATTCATTAAAAAATGAACATTGTCAGAAAAATACCAAAAATTTATCCAAAGTAAATTTCAATGTCCAAATCATAAATAATAAGTTTATTTTGATAAATAATGCTTATAAAATTTTCAAAAGACTGATTTATAAATGGTTTTCCATCAAAAGGCAGTAAAACAATCTTTTAAAAATATTAGTGTATTCCATGCTTAAGATTGGATTTATTCTCGTTTTAAGCCTCTAAAACAATATCTAATTCATAAATATACATAGATAATAATATCTATTATTCATTACATACTTGGGATGTTACAATGAAATTTTGTTTTTTTGTGAAGCGATAGACCTAGGATAGAATGTCTAGGCATCACCATAACAATCAATCCATGTGCAAGCATTGACAAATGGTACAGTGTGTGACCGATAACAAGGGTGATGTCCACATTTGTGGGGAAACAACAATGCAGTGCCACTTTTTTCGTGCATTAAAGTTGATAATGTCACAGATTAAAGCTTTGTGATTGGACCAACCATTCATTTTAATGCCATGCAGTTTTGACGAAACACTTTAATGTCATGTGGGACAAGGCGGCATATTTTAATTTCCTATCTAATGGACATTTTTTTTGGAATTCCCATTACTTGATAAAGAATACACGACATGAAAGAGGACGAGGTCCACATCACACCACATGCAATTTCGGGCAAGGAACCATAGGCCATGAAGGTTAGAGAATATGGGACAGGAAAGAGTAGCTCTCACTTGAGCTAGAACCAAAGAAGATATTTCTAGGCATTATTATGTATCCCATGAAGATTTAAATCAATCAATACATTGTTCTAGAAAGTACAGTTTAACATCATGTTGGACAACACACTGTTTAACATCAGGCGGGACAACATGTGGTTTAATGTCATCTGGGACAGTATGTAGGAGAGACTAGCTCCTTGAAAGGGAAAATGTGGTGTGACTATTATAAAATTTAAATGAATGAATGAATAAGACCACATATGCCACACCACACAGTCCTATAATATTTTGGTACTAAAAGTCAGAACAGAAGAGATAAACTAATGGAACATGAGATAGAACCAATGTTGGGATGTGTGGGCATTCCTACGTACCCTATAAGCTTGGAAATCAAGAAATACATAGTTATTGATCATGTTAGGAATTTATAACATCTTGGGGAAAGGGTGTGGAGTGGTCTTAGTTTATTTTCATAGATCTCAGACCAATAAAGAAGTGGAACTCTTCCAAGAGAGCGAAGACCTCAATCTGATCCCTAAGCCCATGTGAGTCATACTCGGTGTGGGAAACTAGGACAGAAGAGGTCCTTGCAAAACATGAGATACACGTAAAATGGAATTTGGAGAAGATCCCCAAATGACACCTTATGATGGATTTGTCCTCCTATCATTAAAATTCACACTGAGGGATAGTACCGTGAGTGTTGAAATTCCACTTGAAAATGATGGTGTGGAAAACAATTTGAATCATGTAATAGAAATTTAAGGCATTATGTGGTTGTTGTGGTGATGGAAGATTGTTCTTGACTGTGTTTGAAAAATATCATTCCTATAATGTGACCCGAAATGCGAACAAAAAAATAGCACCAACCGCTAACTGTATTCGCAATGCGGGAATTGTATAAATTTTTTGTTTGAAACCCTCAAGGATGGTGGCCCATAATGGTAGGAGAGCCCTTGGGCCAAGTAACCATTCCATTTGGGGGTCCCTTCAGAAGTTAATGATAATGGAATCCCAAATAAAGGGGAACACAAAGCCTGGAAAATGGATAAAATCATGTCTATGTAGAATCCAACACTCCTGGTTCTGAACCAGAGTAATCCTGGGCACATTTTTGTGTCACTAAAGTGTGTAGAGGGACCCTACTTTAGAGCATCTGACCTGAAGAGACAAGTGTAGGGAAAGGGGGTCAGGGGCGCTTTAGAAAGAGATGTTTGTGGCATGTTTGTTACAAACCCAACGTGAATGGGGAAATAAGCCCATACCACACCATATACCCCTCCCCGGGAAGAAAGGAGTCCATGGGGCAAAGATGGTAGGGAGATCACTAAGAGATGGGGCTAGACCCAAATACTAGACGTTCATGTAGTCCAACATATCCCATAAGGACAGGAATCTAGCCACATGTTATTCTAGAGAAGTCTGGAATTTAGTTTTTTGTTATGCAGTAATGACGTAAAAAAGGGTGAGATACCCCAACGAGGGACGCATAAAACACAACGATTATCCTAACATGAATGAAAAAATATTCCAATACCACACCATAAAATATTAAGTGAGAACATGGTATTGGGGCCTGAGAAGGCCGAGGGTCCTATGGTTGGGTCACATACAGAATGTCACAAACAAATCATAGTTCTATGTCTTGCAGTGAGGATGATGGTGATCATAGTTTATTTTCATAGATATAGAAAATTATATGCCTAAATTAATGTAATATGCATGAGAAAACTGAGTGGAGAGGGTGAATCATCATACCAATGGATGACCACAAAGTGGCAGTGATGATAGAGGATAACAGTTGACTAGGTTCGCAACACAGTATCCACCCTTGTGTTCCAGATGTTTGATGGAAAGTAAATGAGTGCGGAATGTTGAATGCATTCAAAAAACGGGACTTGTATCAATTGATTTCTCGAAATCCTCAAGAGCATTGTCTGGTCATGGTAGGAGAGCCCTTGGGCCAAGAATCCTTTCCATTTGGGGGTACTTTTGGATCAAAATGATAATGGAATCCCAAATGATGGGGCTAGCACAACATCGAAGGGCATGTTCATGCGGAAAAGATGATAAGTGAAGGAATTTAACTAAGGGGGTATGTGCTGTGTGGGAAAATAACCGCATGTGAATTATGATGTTAGTCTATACTACACCACATATTCATAGATGAGAACTCGGGCCAAGGGAAAAAATGACAAGGGACCTGAGGCGCGGTATCTCCACCAATTGTAACAATATAACCACTCATGTGGGAATTTCTTTACCTCACATTCTAAGACCATGTGATCCAAAATAGGTGTGGGAAACCAAGATAATGACTAGGCTATTCGCATCATATAAGGGTCCAACAGCTGAAATCACACTCTTGGACAAGGTAGACCAAAGCATGAAGAGACAGAGGGGAAAAATGAGCCACTATAATCAAGATTTGGAACATATGGGGATGGTGAAAATGACAAAGGATAGATGTTGACCGGGTTTGAAAAATAACATCCATATCTAGTGACATGAAATTGGAACAAATAATGAGTATCAACCAATGCCCATATTCACTACGCATCACTAATATCCATTTCTTTCGAAATCCTCTAGGGAATTGCACGGAAACGATATGAGGGCCCTTATGTGAAGTATCCTTATTATTTGGGGGCCCTTTCAGATGTAAAATATAATAGAAACACAACTGATGGGGTGGGTGTTGCATAAATCTGCCCATGAAATTTCAAATCATGATAGACATTAGAATAGTTGGAGATCTTTAGGGGGACGAATACATGGTATGATCCTAATGAAATCGATGTGAATGTGGGAAAAAGCTTTCACCACAACATTTTCTTCAACCCAGTGGTAGGTCCCAATGCTTGGGGTTGGGCATATGGACGAAATGTCCAGGCAGTCTTACAGAACCCATGAAGATGGGAATCAAGCCATTTGTAGTTCTAAAAGGGCCATGTAGTTTAACATCATGCGGTAAGTTTGTGGGAGGACTATAAGAATGAGAAGGGGCACATGGTGTGACCTTGGTAATCTTGCCACGAGTGGGGCCCAAAGGCATATGCTACGTCACATGAGATCCTTCAAGGTAACTACACCTAGGAGGGGTAGACAAAAGAGAAGATCATGGGGATGGACATAGGATGAGGCATCCGAGCATTCCTATATATCCCATGTGGATGGAAATCCAGCCATACATATTCCTCATGATGAATTTAAACATCATGTAGGATGACACACATTTTAATGTCATGTATGATATTTCATAGTTTAAGGACATGTAGGACTAGAGAATTTATGGTCATGTGGGACTCTAATGTAGTTTATGGTCGTGTGATGCCATAGGGACTCAAGATATGTATTACTTGAAAAACATAGCATTGGTGGGAGGAGTTATATGCTCACCATCCATGGTAACTAGTGAGTATGCTCCGTTGGAGTAAACATTTTGAATGATGTAAGTTCCTTCCCATTTGGGCTTCAAATAGGGTGGTTTCCTTCAAGATATCATTGGTGTTCTCATGGACAACACCAAGTCACATTTCAAGTAGGAGAGGAGGAAAAATTTCTTGTTGAAAGATCTTGTTATCTTATTCTGATGCCTTTCATGACTGTATATGGCCCAAAGCTTGTTCTCATCAAGCGCCTCTAACTCATCCCGATGAATTTCAGCTACTTTACATGGCACTTTCTGTTCATAGACAGTAGTGCACAATGAGGGAAATTGAATCATGATGGGCAGGACAACCTCCGTTCCGTGCACTAGGGAATATGGGGTCACCTGGGGGGAATTACGATTTTTCGTCTGATAAGCCCATAGGGAATTCAGGAGCTTGTCCAGCCACCTCTTATTATTCTGACCAAACATTTTCTGCAGAATTTTAGAGACAATTTTCTTAAAGGCCTCTATCTGTACATTTTATTGTGTATCATAACATAGAGTATGGTAAGAAAGGATGTTGTACTTAACGTAAATTTTCATCAGATTAGCTGCTCATAAGATCATGTTATTATCAGTAAAGAAGATGTGGGGGACTCCAAATCGGTAGATGATGTTGGAGCTCACAATGTCAATGAAAAAATGGTCCTTGACCTCTTTGAGTGGTACTGCCTCTGCACACATGGAGAATAAATTTGTAGCAGTGGGGATTAATCAACACTAGTGAGCTGTCGCCGGTGGATATGGTCCCCTGACATCGAGTCCCCATACCACAAATAGCCAAGAGTACATGGTGGAGTGGAGAGGATCTCTTGGACGATGCATGAAGTTAGCATGAATTTGGCATGAATGACACCTCTTGGTGAACTCGATGCAGTCATGGATCATGGAGGGACAAAAGTACCCTAGTCTATGGATTTGGAGAGATAGCTTCGGCCTAGTTTGATGATCCCACAGGAAATTGCATGAACCTCCAATTTGTCTTCAGAACTCTTTGCTCCTTGAATGTAATGGAGGAGGACCCCATAAAACCTGGTCTTCTTGAGGATATTCTCACGACCAAGGCCGTTCTGGAGGGTGATCTATAGCATGTGGTGTCTGATAGACTCGCGCTCGGCCCGATCTACAGAGAGATCACCATTCAGGAGATACTCAACAATGGAGGTTATCTAGGCAGGATTCAATTCAATCACTGCATCCCGGGGACCTTGGGGTCCAGATGTGGATGTGTTGGTGGTAAGGTGGATTACTTGCAGGTTTTCATCATCAAATGGAGTGACATGAGAAAATAATCATCGGTGTGCCATGTGGAAAATCAGATCATCCTGTTCGGGCTCCGTATGTGATACAACTAGGCCAGCCAGGGCGTCTACTTGACCGTTCTGAGATCGAGGGACATGAGTAACTTATGGATGAGATGGGAAATGGGCCATTAGCTGGAGAGTGCATTCCCGCAATGGTACAAACTTTAGATTTCTAAATACATAGTCACCGTTGATCTACTTGATGACTAGTTTAGAGTCCCATTTCCCTTGAAAATGGTGGACATTTATCTCGAGGGCCAGCACGAGTCTAGTAATGAGATTCTGATACTATGCATCACTATTGGTGTATCCTTTTGATTATAGGAATAAATATGGAAGAAAAACATTTGTTGGGGTAATGAAGACAATACCCAGACGTACTCTATTAAGTCTAGGGTCATTGTGCCTTCTCGCAGTGGGGATCCAGGAAGCAACATAGAAGTGCATTTCCTAACATGGGATGGCTTGTTCTACTGAGAGGATTGCCTCATAAAGAACATCAAGGTCCATAGACTGTCATATTGGTGTTGGATGAGAATCTAGGAAGTCTGCCAACACATTCCCTTTAATAGCCTTCTGGGGGACAAAACTGATGTCGAGATACTGTAGAATCACTGCCCACCAATCTAGATGGCCTGTCATCATGGGGAGGTTCAGGATGTACTTCTGTGGATCTACCTTGGAAACTATTTTTACCTTTTGGTGGTGCAAGTAATGTTGCTATTTTTTAATATGAATACTAGTGCAAGACATCATTTCTCAATAAGGGAGTATCTGGTCTCCGTATTGAGGAGCATGCGACTGAGGTAGTAGAGGCTATTCTATGCTCTCTTGTTTTTCATCTGGAATAGAAAGGCACCGAGAGAACACTCCAAGGTGGTCTCATAAGGGACCAACAACTTTCTGGAGATGAGTGGCATTATGACCTAAGGCTGAAGAAGATACCGTTTTATTTCCTCGAAAGGTGTCTAACAGTCTTCATCCCACTCATAGACTGTTCATTTCTTCATGAGTCTATAAAAGGGAGTACACTTTCCGGAAAATCTTATGATGAATCGGTGTATGAAGGATATGTGTCCTTGGAAACCACGAAGTTCCCTAGTTTTTCTCAGAGGAGACATCTATCTAATGTACTTAATCTTCCATAAGTCAGTCTTAATTCCCCGATATCTGACAATGAAGCTGTGAAACTTTCCATAGGTGACCCCGAATGCACAATTCCATAGGTTCATCTTCAAAATATGGTAACGGAGGAAGCCGAACACTTTCACATGTTCTTCGAGATGGTCAAGACACTGGTGAGATTTGACCACCAAATCATCCAGAAAACATTCCACCAACGTTCCATGGATCTTCTAAAATATGTGATCTATATCCCACTAATAGGTGGCCCATTAATTGTTTAATCCGAAGGGCATAACTTGGTAACATAACATACATTGTAGTTCCCTAAAGGCTGTAGACTACTCATCCTTGGGGGTCATTCGGATCTGGTTATACCTGGAATAACAATCCATAACAGAGAGGGCCTGGAACCTAGTTGTGGCGTCAATCAACAATTCCATCACACAAAGGGGAAATTCATACTTCTGATAGTGACAGTTGGTATACTGGAAGTTGACACAGACTCTGATCTATCCGTTCTTATTCTTAACTGACACAATTTGGGCCTTCCACATAGGGTACTTGACATCCTTAAAGAAATTGGATCTGATTAGCTTATCACCTTCTGGCTTAACCATGGAATCTTTAGAAGGGTGTGTCTTTCTGGGAGGATGCTTGAACCCATAATTACTTATCGGGAGACTCAGGCGGTGGACAACTACTTGACTATCTAGTCCTGGAATCTCATTGTAACTCCATTAGAATACATCATTGTGTTTTTATGGAAGTCTATGAGTAATTTTTGTTCTTCATGGGGCATAGAGGCAATAATCTATGTGGGTTTTAGTTCTGCCTCCCTATAGAGGTTCACCTGAACCAATTCAACGGACATGGTAGTTACACCCTCTTCAATGGCGGGGGGAGTGTCATCTAAATCCTCTTAACTCACTATGGTGGGGGATCCTTGGTGGGAGGAGTATCCACTATGTCGGCATCTCCTTATGGGAAGATGGAACCAGCCTCAGAGGCAGTGGACACTACCTCGGGGAACTCCTGTGCTACCACAACCATAGAAATGAAGGCTATTGATCTTATCATATCTGGTCTTCTTCCCAAGGTTTCAAACGTTATGATATCTAAGAAATAGTGGTGCATAGGCTTGATCCAGTTAATTGCGGTCAGACGAAACAAGAAAGTATGATGCATTATCATTTCCATGGGGCATACATCCCACGACCTTATGGGAGTACAAGGCTCCAGGATCACCTTATCCTAGTTGGTGTAGTAGTATGTCGTGATCTTCCTGCATCGCATTTACTTGGGAATGTGTTCCTGGCTCATTCGAGAAACAACAAATCATTTTCCCATGTATGGAGTTGTATCCTCCAAATGATTGATTGGAAAGAAATATGCATCTTCTAGATCTACCCATGGGTCGGTCACAACCGTAGCATGCACATCCCCGCTAGACTGAATCTTCTTATCCATGATCTTATAATAGTAAGCATCTAGATAGTGGGATTCACAAGAGGAAAAAGGGTATTCATCACCTTGAAGCACACACACTCATCCATTAACGGAGTATTTAAGGCACATCTGATATGGAGAAGGAACTTCCACATATAGGTGGATCCATGACCTACCCATCAATAAATTATCAGAGGTGTCATGGGGGAAAACTATAAACTCGATGGTGGAATTTAAACAACCGAACTGGGACTTCAAATGGATCTCACCTACCGGTGTCTACTTCGTCCAATCATAACCTTGGATTCATAGGTCTGAGGGACTTAGATCATCATCATACAATCACAATTTTAGTAGTGTCTGAGAGGGGATTAGGATGATTCTAGAGCTTGTGTTGATAAGACAGTGATGAACCTCCACACAATTGAATTGGCTAGTGCTGTACAGTGGTCGAATGTGCCCCTATATGGGGGAGCCTTCATCTTTTATAGAGAACTATATGAGGTCTTGAAAATCATAATTCTCAACCGCCTTAGCATGAAAGACTTCTGCGGCTGCTACCTCCATCTCAAACTGGAGGGGGCTTCTGAAAGCCTTGTCGAGGGTTTCACTGATATTTGAGGACAGGTGAAGGGCCTCACAGATGGATAGATTTGCTGGAATGGTGGAAAGATGTTTGATAACATCATACTTCTGTTCCAAGGGTGAACTTCATATTACTAGAGGTCACTCGATGATGGTAGGTATGGTGGGCCTTGTCACCTGGTCAGAAGACAAACTATTTCTAAGAATATCCCAATTCTCACTAGTAGATGCCTGAGGAGTGACTTCTAGATGAGGGCCCGATGACTGAGGCTGATCTGGAGAAAAGTGTGGCTGATCATGACGCAGTCGAGGTGGCTCTTCATGATCCAACAAGAAAAACAACGGAGAAATAATATATGATGTGACCATATGAGAAGTTTTGGCATGATGAGATCTACAATGGGGTTGTTTCCTAGTTTTGATAGCATGCACAGCTTAGCTGGAAGTGCTTATCGAGGACTATGACATCCTATATAGCCATGACCCCATCGACACAAGCGATGGATGGGGATGTTGAGAGGACCTGCCTAGAACTCATCATTGTGCGGAATCATATAGGGGTTTAACAACTCTACGGTATTAAACGAAACATTCCAAGGACTGTCACTTTACTATTTATCCACTACCCAATATATTCTAGGAGGGATCATCATATTTGGAGGCATGAAGTCTCCGAGAGTATGAGGTGACGATGAAATTGTAGGGAGGATTAGTTTTTCATTGCGCCTTGGGCGCCTGCTCTTTCGAGAAGGGAACTAGAGATACAATGATGCACAAGTAGTAGATGATGCTTATGAAGGATCTGAACAATTCATGCAATCACGAATAACAACATGGTCACAGAAAATTTTTTTAAACACCATCCAATCATCCTCCTTCTGGGATCCAATTTTAGAAAGTATATTTCATTCACCTTCACTATCATTGTTGCTATTTGGACTCACAAAGACACATTCCACCAATTCCAAAGCTAGGACTAACTGGACTATATTGTTATACACCTAGTCTTGATTCCAATATTTAAACACACGACACTGTTTGAGGTTGATCCCTAGGATCTGGTGATAAGATCTGTAATTAGGGTGATTGGTGAGGTTCACCTCTTCTAGCCCCCTGCATTTAGGAAAAAGTACAATCCTCTTATCTAGGGAACTTTGAAAATAACCAAGGAATTTTTTCTTTGTTGAACAAGTAGGTTTGTTTCCAACTATCTGGGAAGGGGGCCCTTGGAGACTAACCTTGATGTGGGGATGGAGGAGCATGCCAATGAGGTGGAGCCTTGTTATCTCGTCTATGTGGTCGTGGCACATTGCGTTAGGGAACCTTCCTATTTTGAGGTCGGCATTTATTGGACTAAGGTTGTGCCTAAGGTAGAGGGCCTTTGTGAGGTTGTGGAGGCGGCTCCACTAGTAAAAAATCTTGTTGCATAGTGGTCTGTATTTTAGCCATTGTGGCAGGCTCGGCCCTGGAGGCCCTTATCTTAGAGATTTTAGGAGGAAAAAGAAGTTCCTATTTAGCCTGATGTAAGGATTACTCTAGGCCCTATGCCTTATCATAGAAGTCTCGAAATCCCCCAAGGTAGTTCTGGGTGATTAGAGAAGAGACCAGTTTTGTCTTGTCATTAGCTACGCACTTCGTCAATAGTTTCTCCTGAGTCAGGGGCATGTCAATGCAGTACGTGATCCCTATTCCATTGGGCGAAAATGTCTGCAACACCCTCGTCAAGCATCTGATTTCGCTTGAAGAGGTTTGCGATACTCATCTTCTGAGTGGTGGAATTGTACTAGTAGAGAAATTTCCTATGAAGATATTCCCAGTTGGCTACCGATCCGATGGGGAGATGGCTATACTAGACGAACGTCAACCCCTCCAATGTCTGTATGAAACCCTTAGAGTTTGGTGCCATCCTACTATGCTAGAGTCCCCAACATAGGCCCACTCCTCGAGATAATGTGGTCCAGGTGCTACGGTGGGTCCCATGTCCCATTTAGGGGAGAGAAGGAGGTATTTTTGAAACATGGGGGTGATGGAATATCATCCACCCAAGCTGGGTATGGGTTTCCATGAGGAGGGATTTCCACCTGTCAAGTCACTAATGCTTCGAGGTAGGCACTGAGAGCCTCCATTGGATCTTCTGGGTGGAGATTCTTGTTTTGAATGGATCCCGGACCACCAGTGCATTGACGAGTCCTTCAACCCAATAAACATGCCCAAAAACTCATGGAGTAGCTGGTGGAATGACTTGTGGAGTAGCTGTGGGAACCTGAGCTGGGTCCCGAGGATTGTAACGCCATTCAAGAGGATTTAGCGACACATACCATTCCCTATTTCTGTATGTTCCTTCCTCAATCCAATCTACATGGGAATGATGTTTAGGGTCGCATGGAGGCCATTCACCGAGGGGAAGTTGTGCATGCCCCTAATGCCCCGACTAAGGATCATCGTAGTTTGGCTGTCAATCTACAACGCATTTGTCAAGGAGGTCATCGACCATATTCTTGTGTTCGGTGATTTTCTAATGAAGCGTAGCCTTTTCGGGATCACCATTCACCTTATGTACTAAGCCAAATGGATTAGAGGATTTGGTGTCTCTTAGGTGTTCCTTGCCCTTATTGGGATTCTGACAGAGGACTGGTTCCCCGGTGTGCATAGAAAGACCCTGTAGCATTCTCTACCAGCGAGTGACCCTTCCCAATGGATCCAATAGTTGTGTTACCCCCCTAGAGGGTATGTCCCCAACAAGGATATCCAACTAATTTTCTCCCTCTAATAGGTCATCCATGATAACTGTGACCCTACCTAATGGCATATCCTTTATGTCATCTATAAAATCAGGATGGTGTTGGATTGAAATAAAATAAAGGGCCACATACTTCTCCCATCCATAGATTTTCACATGGGGAGAAGCCTCGTTGATTATCCTGATGGGAATGTCAGGACCCATCCTCGGGACCCGTGCCATGACTACCCCAAGCCCGCCTTCCATAAGTCAGTGGATAGCGACTAGCCCCAAAGGCGTAATTCCAGATATCAAGGAAGGCATTGACTTTATGTATTAAAACAAACACCACAGAGTATGCAAGAAGAAGTAAACACTATGTAAACTGAGTACAAAGGTATGTGCTGGAAAGTAAATGGGCCAGAATGCAAACCCAACTAAAAGTAATGTACAACTGAAAAGAGAGTACAAAGGAATAAAAGTAAAGCAGCAACACCGATCCGTCCTCTGGAAATCCCACCTGAAGGGTGGGTATAGATAGTCTCCTCTACTCCTCAGCTCCAGCCGTCCGCTCCGTGTACATCCCGTCCAGTGATCCACCTCCAGGTACTGTCCAGCTCCATGAGCTCCTAACTCGATCAGCATTTTCCATTGCTTTCATCCAACATAATGTAGTGTAGGCATAGCACATGTAGGGGTGAGTATACACTACTCAGTAGGGACCCCGAGACCCCCGAAGATCTCCCAGAATCCACGAAGGATAAACCAAAAAGGAAAGTTACAATCACGAAGTAACAACCAATCCTAATTTGGTATATGGCCATACATATACCTAAGTCATCAATTCCAGTTCAGCTCCAGCATCCGAGCCCAAGATCGATCTAGTCCACACAGGGTAGTACAACCCAATCCACACAGGAAAACACAACCCAATCCACACAGGAAACAAAGTCAATCATATCGAAGATATTTATTGAAAATCAAGACTCAGCTCACACATCTATACTCTTCTTAAGGAGATTGATATGATCAGATGTAGCCACTGATTCATCTAAGATGTCAGAACCACATATGATACAATACCCGGTAAGCTGTCGGAACCACATAGGATACAAGACCAGCTACTCTACCGGACCGATGTAAGATACAAGTACAAAGTCAAATACTACCGGACCCACATAGGATACAAGAACAGTAGTCAATTATTGTTGGACCCACATAGGATACAAGAACAGTAGTCATCGCCATTGAACCCTCGGAGGATTCTAGTATGGTCTTCATCGCTGCCGAACTCATGGAGGATGTCAGTACAGTCGTCATCATCGTCGTAGTTGCAGCCAGCTCTAGGGTTCCTGCACACAGCATGCTCGATTTTGGGAGGGTCTGCTCCATGAGCCAAGGGGGTCGATAAATCAACTAACACGAAGTTCAGATTTGATGTATCCCAAAGTTACGTCTCATCAAAAGGAACTCAACGTGATAGACGGTGCATCAATCAGACGCCCGGTCTGAGAGTTATTAGCTTTTTCGTCATAGGGGCCCGGTTGGTTTTTAAGTCAATACCAACCTGACCATACTCCAACTGCTTCCAAACCTCGACCAGAGTAATACAAAAGAAACATCTCACTAAGAGGAAACAAACAAAGTCGACGACACGTCAATAGGATGTCCAGAGCTCATGTTATAAGTGTTTCTGCTCCGATGGCCCGATTGGTTTCGTGTTTGAAACAACCCGGCCGTACAAAAGGTTCTCTAAAATGTTGATTGCAATATACCAAAACGACCATATCGATCCAAGTATTTCTACACAACTGACGGTGCGTCAATTGGAGGTCCGTAACCCATGTTATGGATGTTTGAATAGATCTGTCCGGAAACAGGGGGTTTTGGCCCGGTCTGACCCAGACCAATACCCCCTCTGGGTCGCCCGAAACGGGTCGACCTGACTCGGGTCTGGGTCCGGCCCGTTAGAGAGCGGTCCAACCTTGCTAGTGTGGCCTGGAGCGGGTGGTCCGGCCCGGTGCGGGTGGTCCAGCATAGCGCGGACCGCAGCTCGGCTCGACGCCGAGCTGGACGCGGAAGGGGGGGGGGGGGGGCGCAGCACCACTCGTTTTGAAACAGCGGCCCCCACGTGGAGGGGGGCACACCCCTGTCTGCCGCTGGGGGTTTCAACACCCGGACTTCTGAACAGCCGGCTGTGTTGGCCGGCCTATGTGCTGCTGAGGGACCGCCACGGGTCCTACCTTCTTGGAGCGTCGGCGACCAGCGGATCCGGCCGCCCTCCTCTGCACCACCACAGCCATAGGTTGCGACCCTTGTCTGACCAGAATAGAGTGACGGCATCACGCCCCTCTGCTATGGCCCACCCCGACCGCTTCTTCCTTCGGCTTCACCGGCGCGGCGCGACGGTACCGCACACCTTTGTCGTGGTTTTCCTCGTTCCGGCACAATGCTGTTGCACCGCACCGCCTCCGTTCTAAACCACGACGGTGGTCAACATCAAAGGGGAGGAGGATTGCCCATGTTTGTGTGGTCTGACCTCCTCCTGTTAAATTGATAACAGGCGGCAAAATATTTAACAACGATGTTTATTAAATAAAACTTGAACGATGAATTTAACCCCCACCTTGAAGAAGTTGTCCAACGATGATCGTCGCGGGAAACAGTGTCGCGATGTGAAGCTCTGTATATGTTGACAGAGAATGTCTAAGGAGGTGCGGTGTCTTCCTTCCGTTGACATAGGAAGAAGATCTAAAGATGGTGTGTCTTCGTTCTTTGGTAAAGGCATCACACACCGGGTGCAGAGAGGAGATGGGATGGCACATCGATCTCTCATTGCAGTGACGAGGTTCTTTGTCAAAGTCTCGGCGTTATTCGCGAAGAATATGAAATCCGTCAGGAAAAACACACAAGATCTCTCCCCTTTTCTTCGTATAGATAAAACCAAAACAAAAATAAAATAAGGCTTTGCATTATTTTTTTCACTTATTCCAAAATTTTCAAAATTCATAACATCTAATTCAATTAACTAAAGAGTTTCAATTAATTGAATAAAGATGTGTTGGCATTCAATTAAGATGAGAAGAGGGGAGGTCATACATAAAAAGGGGTTAACCAACATTATGAGGGTTAGAGGAAAATGAAGGGGTGGGGATCGTGTGGGCCCCACCTCACTAATATCATAATAAGAGAAGTTAGGATATTCCCTCACAAGGAAGATAAACCACATAGAAAAATAAAGTTGTGACACAACATTATTTGCTTAACACTTAAACCACATTCTTAAACATCTCTTCCTGAGCAAACACAACTCTAGAAAATGCCTTCTTAAGAAAATATCAGAGCTGTAGTTTCATCTGTGCCCTCAATTTTCGATTCTGAGCACCGGTTCAAAAGTTAGAAAAACCCGCTCGTTCGTTCAGTGAACGTACCCGAGCTAAACTTCGAAAAATGATTTCGGGCAAACCAGGCCTCGGAATGAGGTACTGTTAAAAACATTGTACATGTAAAATCCCAAAGAATTTATGAAAAAAAATTTCCTTGAAATTTACATATCCTTACAGATATCATTAATGCTTTGGACGCATCGTTGTTGGATGGTGTTATGGTGGCCAGGTGACTCCGGATGCTGGGCCATGGGGAGTGCGGCCAAATCGACCAAACGATGTTGTTGGCCGATATCTTTGAAATATGGATGACACTAGGGAATACCACTCATTGACGTTGATGATAGAAATGGGTCTCCTAAAGGGTCTAGCAAAAGCATCCAACATCATTCAGAGTGAGTGATTATGGTGCACTAAAATATGGTGCTACAAATGGCTAGAACATATCTAGGAAATGGTCTGCTGTGAGAATATCCCATAAGATCCTTGGTCCAGATTCATGTTCATGCCCTTAATTTCCCCACTCATCTAATGGAGGTGGCTATGGAACCGATAGTTGAACTGATGCAGATCGATGAGATGGTAGGTTGGACGGTGGAGAATATGGAGAGTGCGCTGACAATCCTCCGCATTTTGGGCTATCCTCCAAAGAGTGGTGTGACTTAGCAACCAAATCTTTGTAATAGGGGCTGGTGACTGAAGTTTCTGGCATAGGGACTATGGCAGCTAGCAGTGGACCACACTACTACTCATATGCTATTGGTCCCCATAATAGATCTCTGTGATATTTATTAGAGGTTGAGAGTGCTTTTGGTCATGATGGTGGGGATTGCATTGAAATAACCTTTGGAGATTCCATATTTTTTTCCTTCAGGATATACCTCTGGAGGGAGGTGGGAATCCAATGGATCTCACATTCTATATGTATGAGGCTGATGCACCTCTTTCATACCCCATCCATTGACATAGAGGATCCAAGTGAGGGTTCCATCACTGAGTTGTATTATGCCTCAGAATATGAAAATAAAACATGTTTGATCTCAGTCTAAATCCTCCTAGCATCCTTTTTAGGGCAGTGACGACCCACTCTCAAACCATAGGATAGTCCTTCGGGACATTGTAGATATACAGCATGAGGAGGACTTTCACCCAAACAAGTGCTGGGTTGGAGAAGAATTCCATGTGAGTTATATAGGGTGCGAGGAGCACCTGGATAGATATCAAGGGGAACACGGGGAGGACCTCTACATCCCCCAACTGATGTGTGGAGGGGACCTCCGCCGAAAATGCTAGAGAAGGTAGGACCTCTACCAAAGCTGATAGAAGCATTGATGGGACCTTCATGCTTGCTTACCCTGGCAGCTTAAGTGCGAGGAGGGTCCACTTACTGGTCCGGCTGAACATGTGTAAGACCTCTGTTCTGGGTCCCACTAAAGTGACGTTTTCCTTCACCCCTCTAATTATAGTGGCGATGAGGACCTTCGCCGGCAGCAATAGGAAATATAGAAGGACCACACATTTTACACTAATCGGATGCAGGACATCTCCATATCAGCGGTCTGTGGCAGGTGGAATTACCATACCCAACGTAATGAGCATGGGAGAGGCTTCCTTAATGATTTTCATTGTCATGGAGAAGACCCTCATTCAGATTTAAGGTAGCATGGGGCGGACATCCCTGCTGAGCTTGGAAGTGGGGAGGACCCGCGTTCTTCATGGTGGCAGTTTGGGGAGGACCGCTGTACTAGGTGTCAATACAGTAGGATGATCCGCGATGGGTAATTCATGCGTCGATGACCGAGAGAGTCTACCCAGGATACACATGGTGATGTTGGGGCCTGAACATGGGCTGAGTAAGTAAGTGCCCCTACTTAATGTACATAAGGTATGATGATACACATCGAAAGTGGCCCAGACCACCATAGATGCTGACACCAATGCCCCTTGGAGGGCATCATCCTCGGCCTACACCCGATACTGGCATAGGGTCAAGTAGACCAGGGCTGGTAGTGCAGGAACATAGCTTACCCACTCTTTATCCTAGGGGATTGGGTTGTGCTGTTGGCGCTGCCTAGAGGGGGCCCTCTATGGGGGCCCCTAGAACAGGATCCTGACCGGGCTGGCCCAAACATCCCTTACCTCATCGGTGTAGGGGAAGGAGTCATAAAGATGTTCCAAGGAGAGGCTCCCAAAATGATTGTACGTTTGGGCGGGGGTAGTGGAACCCTGGGGAGCCCTTGGGGAGACGTTGGCAACAAAGCGCATACACCTCTACATCCTAGCAGGCCATATCCCAAGTCAGGATAATCCCCTCCTCCTAGTATCGGTGTATGAGAATGTTTTTCACCCTTAGTTGTATGAATTAAGAGTGGGAGATGGGGATCGAGATCCCAGTAGCTGTGGGTGTGGAAGTTGTCATGGAAGTGGTTGAGTCGTGCATGATTGCTTCTTTGGTGTTGCCCTTTCCCCTATGTCGGTGAGTTGGTGGCGATCAGATTCCTGATGGAGTAGATTGGTTCATGAAATCAATGAGATTAAAATATTAGTGTTAAACCAAATAAATCGATGTCCAATGCCTCGAAACCATTCCATCTCTGAAGGCAAGTATGTAGGATCCACACTGATAACATCACAGACCGGGATGTCCAATGTTTATCTTCTCCAACTTCTAGTGAGTTACACATGAGGCCCACAATTTTCGTGTTAGGACCTAGCACCGGATAACTAGATCCAATGATATGCTAATCCACTAATGCCACTAATACTACTAATATCCACATTTAAGAGAATAAAATCATGTTGGGTACACCATTTCTATTTTCAACACTTTCTCTGGGGCACACACATTTTCCTATTGGATGATGACGACGATGCACTGACAGTTGCCCCGCATTCCTAGTTTCTAATGGTGGGAAACATCCATCTCTTATTCAAGGAAATTTTCACCTTGTATGAAATGGGATGATGGGATGTCAGTTTATCCTTCCATGGATTTCTCCTCAGAACTCGTTCCCTAGTCCGAGTCTCCCTTATAGATTAAGACACTGTTCATGAAACTCTTCACAGTGCCATATCTTCATGGACATCGATTAAATACAAAACATATTTCAGGATATTATAAGGGGTTCAGTTAGGGAATCAACCTTTGGTCGAGGGAGTAGTCACATTGGACATCATTGATATGTTTGGAAGCAGGTACACTAGCATGTCTAGGTTTCTCCGCCTTATTATAGGTCTTATCGATGGCATGGAATCCAAATGCATCCCATGTCAAATGCGGGAAATTAAATTCCATAGGCATGTATCAGAGGTTTTACTCAGCTTCCCATGTTTAATAGTGGGTATGACGCAAGTTTAACGTCTATTGGAGGAGAATCAGACTGATTGGAACACTGACTAGAGTGGATCTGATGGGTGAAACCCCTGGAGGGAACACTGATGATGATACCATCTCGTGGTTAGTTACCCTGTTACCGATATGAGTAGTAAAGAGGTGAATTTGAATGATCTCACATGGATGTGACGACTTAAATAAGAACCATGATCCATAATTTATGGTCAAGTGAAGTAGATGTAATATGAGATGGAGTCATCTCATGTGTGGAAGTGATGTTGGGATTGAGCCTCGAAGATACCTCTTACATATCTAAGTGACATGGAATCCAAGTACACATAGTTTAGGATGGGGGTATAGAATATATGTGTGCGTAGAGGACAATGACCCGGTGATATACTGGGGGTTATGCATGGTTAGTAGACCATGGTTTATCTTATGAAACTAGGAAGAACTAGTTATATTTGTCTAAAAAGAAGGATTGATATAATCTTACCACTGGGTTTGGGATGACAATGACTTACCACTAAATTGGGTTCTCAACATATTACATTAGGACGATAGAACAATAGCTTACCACTGGTTGGAGGCACAACGACTTACCGCTGGATGGGGTTGAACCTCATTGAGGCTTCCTATGTACCCTATAGAGGAGACAACGATCAAATCCAGCGTAGTTCGAGAGGGGGTATGTAGCTTAACAACATGAAGAATGAAAAGGGGTCATGCAGTTTAACATTATACAGGACAAATATGGTCGGACATGAAGGGGTTCAGAACCAGTGGTTGTTGGACTTCAACCTTGGGGAGGGTTCCTACGTACATTTCTTGGCATGAATAAATTTTCAAATAGTAATAGGTGTTAGTGAATCATCTTAAAGTGGTCGAGGCTAGTGGGTGTTGGGATTGAACATTAGGGATTCTTCCTACGTACCCTTCCATAGTAAAGAAGAAAGTCCACATGGTTTACAATAGATGTTGGTGAAATGTAGTGAAGTGGTCGGGACCAACGAGTGTTGGGATTGAACCATAGAGAGGCTTCTTATGCACCCTTACTTGGAAAGGATCAATTTCCACATAGTTTAGAATAGGATTTGGTGAACCGTCATGAATTGGACAGGACCAATGGCGTTGGGCTTGAACCTCAGGGAGGCTTCCTACAACCTATCCTTGACTATGATCAAAGTCCATGTAGTTCAAAATAGGTGTTGGGGATTACACTCTAGGGTGGACCGAAGAGGATTCCATGGTCAATTATTACTCTAAGCCCACGTGAGTCATGCTCGGTGTGAGAAACATGGGGAAACAATGACATGAAGAACATGTCACTAATGGTGCATCCATGGAATGTGGAGTGGCACTTTCACGTGGTTAGTAGTCAAAAATTGAAACAGGGGTTTACACGTGGTTAGCATCCCAAAGAGGAAATGTGGGATTATATGTGGTTAGTAGCCCATGGAGATGGAGATTGGGACTTAATCTAGGGTGGAGGCCCAGGTGGAAACAAGGCCCAATGGGAGATACATTTTTCACTGATGAAATTAGTGCTCCAACGCCCATCCCACCACTCTAATCATCGACCAGGAAGAAGATAGGAGGAGTAGGGATGCTTCCTCCCACATGAAAGGCTATGGTCCTACACCACAGTGGTTTACCTTTCCCCATAAATAGATGCCACTTTGATAAAGAGGATATCATTCATTTTTAAGTATGATTTCACTCCCATGGAGACCAGTGGGTGCAGAGAATGTCCGAGATGGGGCACCACACTTATGATGCATGGGGAAAGGCCAAATTTTAGGTTTATGTGTTGGGGATTATGGAGCCTGGATGTTTGACATCCTGCAGCACAGACGATGTGGGTTCACTCTGCACCCCTAGGACTTACATAAATAATACCCACCCATCCACTAGTAAGGGAATGAAGCAATGATGCCGTGGTGAGGGGTTGTTATGGAGTGATCCATTGAAGGGTCCATGTTAGTGTGACTATGTGGTGAAGAAATAGCCATTAGCATGCCTATATGGAGAAGCACGAAGCGAAGCAACGAAATTTAAAGCACCACCCAATAGATGTTGAAATCTCTTCATGAAAAAATGAAGGGAAACATGGAAAGAGTGCATGTGACATATGTTTTTTGCACATAAGTGGGGATCAGACATTGTTACAAAATGTGAGGGAGACACGTGGTGTGCATAGGGGGGTAACACGCACGAGTAGAGGCTATGCACAAAATGGAAGGGTTGTACACAAGATGGAGTAGATGGAAGTAAAATAAGTCCTATGTTGAGGAAACATTCATGAAAAAAGGAACAAATGTGTGAAAATGACTTTGGGAAAAAGGAAATGGATGAGGATCAATCCCAAGAGGGACCACTCAATGGAGGACCCTTAGGGTTCATGTCATGCAAGATTCAATACCTGGAGGCAATGGTGTTTTTCTTGTGGTCACAGAAGAGGTGTCTCTCATTCAACAGAGTGTCATTTCGTCTTCTATTACCATCCCCGAAGAGGGGAGGGTATGATTCATATTATATCTGAAGTCATTGGGCGTGAAATGCAGAGGGGAACTACATGAAAATGATTGATTGACGTTACATTGGGCGTATAAAGGGGCACAACGTGAAAACGATTGGTTGACATTGCATTGGTCACGCAAAGGGGCGCTGTGCACAAATGATCTGTTGAAGACTCATTGGGCATGCCAAGGGTCTGTTGAAATTGCATTGGGTTTGAAATAATTGTGCATTGAGGACCGATTGTGCTCAACCAATGTGCATGTAACATCCCAGATATTTTAATTAATTAACAAATGGATTGTTTTTCAATATATTTTTATAAAATTAAGTGATTTAACTTAATCAAAATTAAGTTTCTTACGATTATTTTATATTATGTCAATTACATATATTGGAATAATATAAAATTAATTATATCATTATATAGTTTTTATGTAATAAAATTTTCAATAAAGTTATCTTACTAGAAAAACAAAAATCAATAAGAAAATGGTAGTAATATAAAGTAATATATTATTATAATGTTTTTAATTAAAATGAAATATAAAAAAAAGGAATTGAAATAAAGTTAAAAGGAATAATTAGAAGAAAAAAACATTTCGTTTAAACAACATACATATTCTTATTTTATATTAGGATGACAAATTATGTTTGTGGTTTTATTGAACAAAAGGAATATATATATATATATATTAATTATATACCTTAATAACATCTGAAATTATGATAAATTAAATTTATATTTATGAATTAAATGTGTTATATATATATGAAATAAGAAAATAATAAGTCATAAAAAATTTAAATAAAGAAAAAAATAAATGAAATTTTAATATGTTATATGTTGATATATATATTTTAATTGTTGTTAAAGTATACTTAATAAAAAAATTAATTAATTATATTTCTTTATATATATATATATATAACGGTGAACAAATTTATAAATATAAATACTTTTAAAAAAAATATATATATGAAATGAAATAAAAAAAATAGCAGACGAAAAGAGGAAAAACAGGATATAGGGATACAGAGGCTCAATCATTGAGGGTGTCTGATGCAAAGGGTTCCATGGGGTCCAAGCTTTTGTATGGTGTGTCCATTATCATGTTCGTCATTATCGGAGATCGATGAGTCGGCCGAGTGATTGAGGTCCATATGCGAACTTCCAGCCGACTGTCACGTCCAGTTCCGGATTTGAGTTCCGAGTTTGATAGCCATATCGCACATGAACTATTTCACGTTTAGGGTTTCAGTTTCATTTTGTGAATTCAATCTTGAGGCGAAAATGTGGTTAGGGATTTAATATCCAGATTGGTATGTTATCCTTCTTCTGTTATCTGGATCTCATACATGGATTTTTATTTAGTGGAATAAATTCATAATTGTTTTTTCGTTGTTTTTGTTCTTAATCAATATAGACTTCAAGTTTTGAAATTTTCTTGAATAATGAAATTAGATTCATTTTTTTAATCTGTTATTGTTATTCGAATAATTCTGAAAAAAAAAGCACAACTATTGCAGTGCAATGATTTCTGTTGTTGTCATATTCTTTAATCCAGATATTGTTTTCGATGCATTAACTTACCGATTTGTTATCTTTGCTCAAATTTATTAATCTTTTGATGTATAAAAACCATTTTGGTATTGATTATATATTTTATTCAATTCTATTTAACACCGTTTTAATTTATTTTTTTCATCTTTCTCTTTGGATTTCCATATCAATAGTATGTTTTGATTCATTCAAATAATCTAGTTGTCGTGGTGTACCATTTTCAATAGACCTAAAAATAATCATCTTAATCCATAAAGGTTTCCACTTAGACTATAATATATAATATTTTCTCAATGATATATATGGTTGCTCGACATGGAGTACATATGGTCCACTAAATTATAGAAAATCAAATCATTCATGTAACTGATTTCACTAGTAGATAGTGAGTAATCAAATATTTAATCTAGGCATTGTTTTATTAGTACCACATATATATTCCTTTCATTTTTTTCACTTAAATATAGTTAATTATAAATATAGGAGTGTAGTGAGGTAGTCCGAGAGAAAGTGAGGGTGCTTTTTTCTGAGTTTTCTCTTTGTTTTCCACTTCTATATTAGAGAGAAAATAAGGTCTGAAGAGTATTCAAATATAAAAGGAGACTCTGTAGAAATATGTACGGAATTTTGTATTTTAAAAAACAATATATGCAATTACATATTATTATTTTTGTATGGGATTACTTTAGATGCATTCTTTATACTTTCAACTCCATTTTATTTGGGTAAGCGACATACTGTCTATTGTTTTTCTGGATTATATTCTTGTTTTCCTGAGGGTTGAAAATTCCATTCTTATTGAATTATAATTTTGATATTTGTTTTGAACATTAAGAATTTATTAGCAAGATATCATTATGTTAAAATGATTTTTGTTTTATGATATCAAACGAGATTATATATTTCTGTATTCATCTTTTAATTATTTTCAACATAAAATTTTCTGTTTTTGTAAAGGGAGTATGCTCTTTTAAAATTATAATCCAATTTTTTTGTTATTTCAAATTGATTAAATATTTTTATTCCTTGTTTTATACTTTTATGAAATCCAAATCTATACTTTGAACTCAGAAATCGAATATGTTTGTGTTTTGGTCATGCATGATATATATATATATGTACTTAAATTAATATTCCTTAAAACATAAGTAAAAATAAAAGTATGATTGTATTTATTAAATAAATGCATCCTTGGTGATTTTTGTGCACATCACATAATTATCCATGGATATTGATTAATAGAATTTCACATTCACTATTTTTATTATTTTATACCTTTATGTATTTTTATGTATAAATGAAAATTAATAAATATGTCTTTGAAAATTTCAAGTTCGTGGATGTTGATTAAGCATCTATGTGATTATGCAATTTCATTTATCATGAGATGTGATCATACAAAGACAAATATGTAATTTTCAATAAATATTAGTATTTAATTATTCTATGAACGATTATTAATATATTTTTATAACTATAACACCAGTGAAAATTATATGTATATATAAAGAAAGATAATACAAATGTGTTTTATAATAACCGGTACTTGAACGTTTTAAATATGACAGAGAATTGGATAGTGAATCCATACCTTAAGTGGAAATTCCCGAGATAGCCTTCAAAGTTATGAGAGACCATAGTTGTTTTATTTTTAAGAGCTTACTTAATATTTTCAATCAAATATCTTGATTAATTTAAAATTGTTCTCAAAGTAAAATTATAATTTAAACAAATATTTTAAAAATGTATTTCAAGTTAAATATTTCAAATGTATTATCAATGTGATATTTTGAAAAGAGATTTATCAAAGGTTTTAAAAACACCTTACTAGGAATCTTTTGTGCTCTCCCTACTTTTTTGAAATGTTTTTCACAGGATGCCTTGAAATCCAGAGTTGTTCGTCTTTGTTGTAGCACACGTGGAAGCATAATAAAAAATTGTTTTATTTTATTTTGACTCTGATAAATTTATGGTTATGTCTAATCCAACAGATCCTAGACTGGTAAAATATACATGTTTATATAAAGGGTTGTGTAATTTTTAATTAAATTTTATAAAAAAAATACTCTGCATGTTTATGCACCGGGTCATGAAGAGAGGGCTCGTGGTGTCATAATTGGTTTCAAAGGGAGGTTCTAGACAACATTGGAGATTAGATGTTTTCTTTTAAGGGAAAATAAATCTATGTGATAGAGCATCCTTTAGTTATTTTTTTCCCCTTAGACATTCTATAATTCTCAAAGTGGTAAATTCATAATTTTCTTATGTATGAAAGATAAATTGTGAGGGCACCAATTATTTAGGGGGGGATGTAATATCCTAGATATTTTAAGTAATTAATAAATGAATTGTTTTTCAATAAATTTTTATAAAATTATTTTATTTCATTTAATCAAAATTAAATTTGTTATAATTATTTTTCATCTTCTCAATTATATATATTGCAAAAATATAAAATTAATTATATATTTATTTAGTTTTTGGGAAATAAAATTTTCAAACAAGTTCTTTTTCAAAACAAAACATAAAACAACAAATAGAGGTATTAACATAAAGTAATATATTATTATAATGTTTTTAATTACAATAAATAACACCAAACAATGATTTGAAATAATGACAAAATGAATAATTAAAAGAAATAAAAAATTTCGTTTAAAAAACATACATATTCTTATTTTATAGTAGGATAGAAAATTATGTTTGTATTTTTATTGAACAATATATATATATATATGTATATAAATATTATTAATATACCTTAATATAAGCTTAAATTATGATAAATTTAATGTATATTTATGAATTAAAAGTTTTATATATATAGATATTTGAAATAAGATAATAATAAGTCATAAACAATTTAAATAAATAAAAAAATAAATAAAATTTTAATATATTATATGTCGATATATATATTTGAATTATTGATAATGTATACTTACTCTAAAATTTTACATAATTATATTTCTTCATATATATGTAAATATATATATATAATGGTGAACAATTTTATAAATATGAAAATGTTTTAAAAATAATATATATGAAATAAAATAGAAAAATATAAGATGAAAAGAAGAAAAAATGGGATTTAGTGATATATAGGATCGATTTTCGGGTAAGTCGAATGGAGAGGGTTTTATGGGGTCCAAAGGGTCTCTCTATGAGGCCAAGATTGTGTTCATTGTTGTAGGAGATCGATGAGTCAGCCGAGTGATTGAGGTCTAGATACGAGCTTGCATCCGACCAACACGTCCAGCTCTGGATTTGAGTTCTGAGTTCGATGAACATCTCACACACGAACTGTTTCTCATTTAGGGTTCCGGTTTCAGTTTGAAAAATCAATCATGGGGTGAGAATGTGGTCGGAGGTTCAAAATTCATATTGGTATGTTATCCAGATTATATTATCTGGATCTCATCCAAGATTTTTTATTTAGTGTAATAAATTCATAATTGTTGTTTTCTTTATTATTGTTCTTAATCGATATAGACATCGATTTTGGAAATCTTCTCAATAATGAAAGTAGGTTCGTTTTTTTAATCTGTTATTATTATCCGAATCATTCTGAAAAAAATCATATCTATTACAGTGCACTGATTTATATTGTTGTAGTATTATTTAATCCAGATGCTGTTTTTGATGAATTAATTATCGATTTTTCATCTTTGATAAAATTTATTAATAGTTGGATGTATAAAAAACCTTTTGGAATCGATTATATATTTAAGTCAATCTATTTAAACGCTGTTTTAATTTATTTTTGAAAACATTCTCTCTGGATGTCCATATCAAAAGAATGTTTTGATTCTTTCAGATAATCTAGTTGTCGTGTTGTACCATTTTCAACAGACCTACAAATAATCATATGAATCCCTAAATTTTTCCACTTGGAATAGAATGTATAATATTTTCTCAACGATATGAATGCTTGCTCGATAAGCAGTACATATGGTCCATGAAATTAGACAAAATATAATCATTCATGTAACCAATTTCACTAGTAGATAGTGAGTCATCAAATATTTAATCTATACATTTCTATACGAGTACCATATATACATTCCATTCATGTTTTTCACTGAAATATCATTTATTATAAATGTAGGAGTACAATGAGGTAGTCCAAGGGGGAGTGATAGTTTGTTTTTCTAATTTTTCTCATTGTTTTACACTTCTATATGAGAGTGAAAATAGAGTTTGAAGAGTTTACCAAAATAGAAGGAGACTCTGTAGAAACATGTAAGGAATTATGTATTTTGAAAAACATTCTATACAATTACATATTATTGTTTTTGTAAGGGATTACTTCAGATCCTTTCTTTACACTTTTAATTCCATTTATTTTTGTAAGCGACATATAGTCTATTGTTTTTCTAGGTTATATTCTTTTTTTCCTAAGGGATGAAAATTCTATTATTATAGAATTATAATTTTGAGATTAGGTTTGAAAATTATGATTTTATTAGTAAAATATCATTTTATTTAAATGATTTGTGTTTTAAAATATGAAACATGATTATATATTTCTGTATTCATCATTTAATTATTTTCAATATTTAATTTTATGTTTGTATAAAACAAGTTTTCTCCTTTCAAATTATATTCCAATTTTTTTTGTTTTCTCATTGATTAAATATTTGAACATCATGTTTTATACTTCTATGAAATACATATCTATACTTTGAACTCACAAATAGAATATGATTGTGTTTTGTCCATGCATGATATATATATATACATATACTTAAATTCTTATTCTTTAAAACATAAGTACAAATAAAATAATGATTGGATTTAGTAAAGAAATGTTGCCTTGATGATTTTTGTGTGCGTCACATAATTATCCATGTTTATTGATTAATAGAATTGAACATTCCATATTTTTATTATTTTATACCTTCATGTCTTTATATGAATAAATGAAAATTAATAAATATGTATTTGAAATTATCATGTTCGTGGATGTTGATTAAACATCCATGTTATTATTCAATGTCATTTATAATGAGATGTGATCATACAAAGGCAAATTTGTAATTTTCTGTAATGATTTGTATTTACTTGTTTCAAGAATGATTATAAATATATTTTCTAAACGAAAACACCAGGGAATATTTTATTTATATATAAGGAAAGTTTTTACAAAAATGTTTTATAAAAAATGGTACTCAAACATTGTAAATACGATAGGGAATTGGATAGTGAATCCATCCCTTAAGTGGGGAGTCCCAAGATAGACTTCAATGTTACAAGAGACCTTAGTCGTTTTATTTTTAAGAGCTTTCTTAATATTTTTAATCGAATCAATGGATTAATTTAAAAGTTTTTTCAATGTATAATTAATTTACAAATGTATTTCAAGTTAAAAATTACAAATGTATTATAGAAGTGATATTTTTTAAAGATATTTATCAAAGGTTTTCAAAACACCTTATTGGGCATATTTTGTGCTCACCGTACATTTTAGAAATGTTTTTCACAGGATGCCTTGAAATACAGTGTTGGTTGTCTTTGTTGTAGCGCTCACGGAAGCGTAGTGGAAAATAGTTTTTTATACTAATACTCAGATTTTTTATTCAAATTGAACAAAAGGACATACAAGGGCTCCAAAAGGGGACCTGGACAAACCACATTACAGAGGTCTCAAATAGTGAAGTCTGAGAGAATCCCAGCTAATAATGTTAACCGCCATTGGATTTAGACTTTGATGAGTGTGACAAACAAGGCCCTCCGATTCGGAAAAACAAGCGAAGCAAGGTAGTCTGCCGCTTTGTTTCCTTTCCTCCAAGTATGTGATACAGTAATGTCATAGTTAAGAAAGACACGACACTTACGAATCACATACTCAATAGACCAGGGGGTAGCTCTAATACCTTGAAGAGAATTAGAAACATAATTTGAATCGGTTTCAACATCCACAAAATCCATCCCCCTCTGCCTACACACAGAGAGACCAACCAACATGGAATTCTCCTCTATAAGAAGAGAAGTGTCGGGACCCAGCCCAATAGAAAAGGCCAGGGTCACTGATCCATTGTAGTCATGAACAAGACCACCCTCACACATACTATCTTTAACACATGAGCTGTCAGTGTTGAGTTTAAATCCCCCCAATGGAGGATGCCATCGAACCCAATTGCCAGGAACAGAACTGGACGCAGGGGATGTATCATGCAGGATAGGAAGAAGTCATTACAGAGTGGGGGCCTCCCTCCAGGAGCAGATGTCCTGACCCATATCTTGGATGAGACTCTTGGTTCTGATAGAAATTTCTCAAGCAGAGGAGACAACCCCATCATTGAGATATCCATTGCAAGCCTGCCACAAGACCCAACATCCCGCACACAACACCATAGTACGCACGTGATTTTTCGGTCCCTCGCCACCCATTCCATTGAACCAGCGAATTTATAATGGACAATTGTTTTATTTTATTTCTCCTCTGATAAATGTATGGTTATGTCTAATCCTCTAGAACCTAGACCTGTAAAATATCCTTGATTGTATAATGTTTTTTGAAAATTAATTTAATTTTAAAAAAAATATTACACTACTTTTTTAAGCACTGAGTCGGGAAGACCGGGCTCAGGGTGTTATAGTTCCCTTGGGCATCATCACCTTTGGTAGTTTTGGAGGGGTTACAGCGAAAGCTTTCCCCTGACGTCGCATTGGGCGCACAAGATTTTTCACCCTGAATGGCTCCCTATGCGCATACCCTGAATCTTGCAAGCACCTACCTCTTGGTTCATAGAATCCTCTCTTTATCTCACGGATTCATTCGTCACTCTTTTATCCTACATATGTGGACCTTCTCAGAAATTTTTCATCTACAAAACTTTCCAGGTGTTGGGGGAAAATATCATATCTCTTTTGGTGGGCAGAAATCTACACTTCCATGGACAAAATTATCAAATTTACACCAAAATGAAAGTATAGATATTTGTGTTTCACAATAATTAAATAATCATAAATAAATAATGAATATAATATATTGAATAAATAAATAGACATTCACATATAATATCCACCGTGAGATGCCGTAAAGTAAAATTTAACAATCATCATTTAATGAGGTGGAAGTTCATTTTACATGTATACAGTACATTTGTTACACCATATAAGGAATTTTGTGTAAGTGCAGGATAAATTTTTTTTAATAAAAAATATATTTATTTTAGGATATATTTGGTTTTATAAAATCATTGAATTAGATGTGTTGAGGGGGTGGGGAATGGAAATAACATAAAACAATTGAGGAAGAATGCTACCTTTAATTAGGCAAACTCCTTATTTTGGCATCAAAGGAATATCATGGATTGATTTCATCCAAGGGGATGGATTATATGATTAAGGGTGTAATTTTTATAATTTTTTTGGTATATCTGATTTTATCCATGTGTCTTTAGAGTTTTGGGGATGCTTGAGGAGGGGAGGTCTTTTATAGTGGGAGACGAGGGACACTCTACATATTTTTGAGAAAAGGAATTCAACCCATGTTTCTTCAATAGAACCTGTATCTTATAATGATAAATAGTGAATACATGTGATTTTAGTTTCCAAATATGTCCATATAATGTCTTTTGGACATGTTTCTGGGTCATTTTGTCCACTAATTTTATTCTTTATTCCTTAGTTAATCTTAACTTTACTTTAATCAGTGTAGTTAATTTCAATTACATTCACAATTAGTTTTTGTCAAAAACAATGTTTACCTTATTATATATTATAAATTATGATAATTAATAATATGATATATAGTTTTTGAAATTACAATAATAGAACTGGTGGAAATACATTTAAATTTAATCACGTAGTCAGGACGGAAATGCTGGGTTTTAATATAAAAACATTCAAAAAGTTACTAGGTTTTTTATTAAATTCCAAAGTGAAAATGATTAAAATGACCCAAATTTTATTTTTTTATAAAAATTCTATAATTGATATTTTAATAAAATTTAAAATTTAATTAATCCATTTAAATAAGTTATATGAAAATGTATTTGTTAACTAATATTCAGTATGCTTCATTATTCATTAAAAATATTACATCACATAAAAATACCAAAAAAATTTCCTAACCTAATTATTATTTTATTCATTCAAATATTATGTTTATTTTTAAATATTAAATTTATTAAATATCCAAAATTAGTATTGAAAATGTCTTAACCATTAATCGATAATAATAATGGATTAAAAAATATAGGGGTTTATGTATAAAATTGGGATGTTTTGTATCTTATGTCTATATAAAATATATGAATAATATATAATATATTTTATTGAATATATATGTTACAATAATATCAATAAATAATTTTAAACTAATATAATTTATTATGGAAAATATCTTTGTGATCATAAAAATATTTACATTTTCCTAAATTATTCAATTGGATTCCAGATTCATTTCTAATTAATTGGTTACCTATGAACTCAAATATATGTTTCTCATTACTATATTATTAAATTAAATTGTTATAATAGATATAACTAAACAATTCTATTTTAATAATGAATTATTTTTCAGAAACACTCAATCGTTCATGCTACGCATGCCAATGATGAAATTCATTGTTGCGTGTAACATAAACTAACCTTGGTGTTCTATATAGAGAAAGATAAAATTTATGTTTAGAGTAGTGCAGGATTAAATTGTGGTTGTTCATAACATAATACCAATATAGTTCTTGAATATAAATTAATCTGTATTAGTGTTATGTGAAATAAAAAATAAGACAATTAATAAACTAATTTGAAAAAAATAGTTAACAAAATCTCAGAGTGTTATAAGAACCATGTATGGGTTCCATCCAAACCAGATTTGAGTAAAAAAATGTTTGAGGATTCACATTGTTATCCACTGACTATTGAACTTGGAATTAAATAGATGTATAGGGATATAGAAGATTATTTATTGTTGGATGGAATGAATATATATATTTTGAATTTTTATCTTAGTGATTTGTATGTTATAATGTAAAGATTGAGGAAAGAAATTCTAATGGAATGTTAATACAATTTCCATAATGGAATGGAAATAGAAAAAAATCACAATAGATTTCATAATTAGACTCTAAAAGTTACCTAAATGGAACTATGCTACATGTTATTTAGTTAATGTCCTTAAAAATTCAGCTCACTTCATCAATATTCCGTAATATTTTACTATGGACCATAATCATCAGATAATCTATTTTTAACGAGTTAATGATTCAGGGGTCACCATATTCTATTATACCTGATTAGGATCTATTTTTTACCTTGATGTTATCGGAAATTACTCATCAAAACCAAGATACATAGTAGAGTTTCAACACAGCTTATCATACCTAGACAGATGGTTAGTCTGAGATAAAACATCAAACCCTAGAAAATATTATATGATATTATTTCTTATATCATAAAATAATATGGTTTTGGAATCTTTATCAGGTTGATATTTCATAGAGAAATAACATAGACTCAATAATTTATAACGATACTTATGAATCCCACTATGGAAATATATTTATTAAAATAATGTGTTGGGATGTCGACGAAGAAAAAGAACTATTGAGAACTGATAGATTTGTGGAAATATCATAGAACGTTTGTTCCGTTCAATAAAAAAACAAATTAGCTCAGAGTATCCACAAATGATAGATCAAAAGTCATCATCATTATCTATTATTTTATTTTGGTGATAATATTTTCTTATGAATTTATACATTGAAACTATTTATGAGAATCATGATGAAATGAAATCTGATAACTAGTTATATGTTCTCTCTCAAGGTTTTTTATATATTTTGGATGGTAACCTATCACATGATTCTTCAACCTAATTATTTTTATGTTCATGGTTTGTTTCATGTATCTGCCCAGAGGGAGTACAAACTAGAAACTTCCCATATACAGAACATAGAATTTATATTGTTTGAGCATGATCATTCACTTGAAGAAGAACCATTGCAGATTCTTTATCATAGAATGATGATTATAAAAAACAATACCACTCATCTAGTCAATTAGTTTTAGAAAAAACTACCAGATTAAAAAACCCACCTTGGAACATAAGGATATTATGTGGTAAATGTATCATCCATATTTTGTATGAAATGAATATGATGTCAAAAGAAAAAATCATTTTAATGGGTGCAGGATGTAATACCCTAATAATTTATTAGAATTTTTTCAATTACATTAAATTTAGTTTACACATTTTGTTACCCACAACATTATATTTTTACGAAGCGCTTTATAGTTTTAATATTATTATTTAAACCACACTGTTAAAACCAATCCAACAAACATAGTGTAGTGAACTGTTATAATAACATTTTTATAATTATGTAAATATGAATTTAGATAAATAAAATAGGTTTACTAAATAAATTTTTTCTAATTCTTTTATATATGTCACAAAAATATATTTCCCCCAAAAATATATCATTTTTATTTTTTTGAAAAAATAATAAAACTAAATATACAAATTTATTAGTTTTTTTAAATGAACAACTAAATATTAGAAAATAATACTTCCAAACTATATAAAAATAATAATAATTATCTGAAATCATTTTTTTATCAATCTTGGAAAATATATATTTTTATTTAAAAAATGGAATTTAATTCGATGAATTTAAAATTATTTTATTTTTAGGATGTGTTTAATAGTAATAAGATTTAAATATTAATTATTTAATTAATTTAATTTATGTTATTGGATTCAATTTCATGAAGAATTATTATAACCAAAATTTTTACACTTATGAATACCTTCTCTTGAAAACCACATCGACTTCAAGTGTGTGGGTGTATTTTAAATGAATTTTATCCAATAAAATTAATTTTATTCATTATAATTGAATATATTTATGGAATCGTCATAATTAATATTATATTATATGTTTAACTAAATTTTTTCCCTTAATGATTTCTGAAAAAATAATAAATAATCATTTTGGTTAAGTCTATAATGCGTTTACCAAGGATTAATCTAAAAAAGGGATTATAATGTCTAAAAAACATATCCAATTATTATTTTCTGGTCATGTATTGACATTATTTCATTGATGGTTCACGAATGGAGTCATTTTTTTCAACCTTGTGGGAGTGTAATTTTTTTTATATTTTTTCATTTTTGGAATTCCGTTTTGGTATTATCCCACTTTTATAGAAGGACGTCACCTACCCTATCTTATAAAAAATTAAAATTACTTTTGGTGAAGAAAATTACGACAATAATTACTTCAATAATTCCCTCTAAAAATCCAAGAATTGTTTTATTACTAAACCATTCAATGATAGATTCTAGTGCAATATTAAAAATGTAATATCAAGGAGAGGTATCATTTTTATCTGATATTTTTAATTTAATATATACATTCACCCCCTAAAAAAATTATTAAACATTTATGGTATAATGAATTATGTTTATTATACAAAATTATGATTTATTATATTAATTTAATAAACTGTATCTATCTCATCTTCCATTAATGGGACACAAAACCATCAACAATGTGTACAATAGACTACCTCATCCTAAACAGATATAATTCATTTTTCATAACCCCCTCTCAATGTTGGATATAATGATGGATTTAATGTGCATAAAATAAAGATATGAAATAATGTTTCTTCTATGATTTTAATATCAAATATAACTTATTTCTATTTAGTTTGTTGTATATTTATAATGTCGCTCATTCATGCATATTGACAACTGCCTCCATGATGAGATGTGATACATTTTTTATTTCATTTAGACATTGATGATAGTATGTATATATTTATTGAATTTATATGTTATGTATTATGTAAAATCATTTGAGGTTAATTATAATTTAATTTTCATTCATTCTATGTTCTAGTAAAATGGAATCATTATTCATGTGTTTGCAAAAGAAATCATCTCTATGAATAGTGTAATACATATTCTTAACCCTAATATTTTTGTATGACTATTAATATTAATATAAGGAATATATTTTAAATTAATATTATTTTAAACATACTATAGATTATTTAACAGTGATCAATATAAAAATAATAGAAACTACTGAACCAAAACATACATGAAAAATTAAGTAGTGTTCACCCAAAATAGAGTTTTTATAATGACTTATTAATAAACAGAAGGTAAAAGAGTATAAAAAAATAATATATCATATTATATATATATTTATTAATATATAATATATTTACAATAAATTTATATTTATCGAAAAATATGTTAAATCATGTATGTACAATGTTGATACTTGAGGTATGATATTTTCCTCTCTAATATTCTTCTGTGAGACACATGCCATATAACCCACTAATTCGTTTTGGGCAGTGTATATACTATCTATTAATGTATTTCATGGTTATTATCATATAAATTCTTGGTTATTAATTTTCTTATATGGTTAATTATCTCATTGTTATTATTATTTTAATGTTTCCAATGTGGAATGGGTTTTATGATACAATCCCAATTTTTGTTGGTGTTGTTTATGATTATATTTATGTTCTTGATGTATTATGATATAAATCTCATTAAATGTAATGTTCTTTATTAAACAATATTTATTTAATTTTTTATTACGTTTCCTTTCATTTGTTTCTCTATTGTATATAATGAGACCAAAATAATGTTTCTAAAAAATATACATTACTAGTACCCTGCCCGTGCATACGCACGACATTATAAATGAACTTTTATTTTTAAAATTCAATTATATATTGAATAAATAAGAATGCATACATATTAATGTTATGTTAAAATGAGAAATTACACACAAAGAATGTCGAAATATTTATAGTTTTTTATACAGTAGTAGTAAAATAACACAATTTAAATTATAGAAAATAAGAATGAAATATGATACATGAAAATTGGAATGTTAAATGTAAATAAGTGATACATAAATAATAGTAGGTACAGACATAATTATTTCAATGGAAAAAATAGTTTGAAACGTAATACCAGCAGAAAATATATTTTAGTCTACAATGTGCAAATACAATAGAAAATTGTATGGAAACTCATGTTATTAAATTCATGCCAAATATGTGAGTTTTTTCTTATGTGGAGATCCTCAACTAAATGTTTCCTTTGCATTATAGTCCACCACTGTAGTAGGGAAAAAATTGAAAATTTAGAAAATTAGAAATCAGTTTTACTGGAAATAAAATTTTCAAAATCAAAAAATTCATAATTTTATTTACAGTGTATTAGTACACTCTAATATGAGTAGAGACAAAAGTGAATACAAAATTTCTAAAAGGAAATCTCAAAATATGAAATTGAATAAAATTATGAAGAATGCTACTATAGGAATAGTAAATTTTCACGTACATAAACTCTTTAAAGGCTAGAACTGGTCCAAAGATCATAGAAACTGAATGTCCACCAATGCATACAAATAGTCCAGTGATGGATGATGTTAAAATAGGTTATGGGTATTATTGATAAAAGGATAGAATAATCCATTTGAGGGTAATCCATCTATGATTAAATTAATATAATTAATGATGAAACATGGAATTGAGTTAGGAAACT
The DNA here is from genome assembly GCA_963277665.1 of Viscum album. NCBI lineage: Eukaryota > Viridiplantae > Streptophyta > Magnoliopsida > Santalales > Viscaceae > Viscum > Viscum album. The sequence continues at coordinate 71,318,253 of OY728166.1, read as the reverse complement.
TATATGAACAAAAATAAGAGATGTTGCAGGGTATATTTGGGCATTTGTCTAGAAAGACCTTAACACAACCCATTAAATGTCTCAACTGGGTTTAAAATTATAAATAAGGATAATAAAATTAAAATTGATGAATATGATTTGAAAATATTAAATGTAAGGTTAAAAATTATGGAATAATGAATTGATACATATGATGAATAAAATCAAAAAGTTAATGGTAGTCTATTTATTTAAGTATGTAATGTATATTTTACACACATAATCCATATTCATACGGCACTTTTTTTATAAGTGGGAACCATACAAAAACCACTACATATCACCCATAAAATTTTCTCCTTTTTAGTGAATAAACATCATCATGAGTATAAATGGTTAAAAATAGTGTACATAAATTTACATCCCAACGATAAATCGAAATAAAACTGCAACCTTCCAAAAAAACGTGAAACCAACCTGAACAACAAACACCACAACACAAGGGAGACCAATTCCACCAGGTGCATGTTTGATTTCCCATTACGCCACAATATAGGAACAACTTACTCCACCGATCAGGAAGAATACGGATGAATCCAATGGAGGAAAGACTTACTCCCTCAATCCACCGAGGTAATATTCATCAATAAATAAGATTTACTATTTAACAACAAAATTTTTGGAATCATACCTCTGATCCCAATCATTATGCTTGTTATTTGGGTCCTATTGAAGAGTTTTATGTGGTATAGAAACTGCTGCATTATGCATTGAAAAGATGATGATACCTCTTACCTGTTTGTCAGGGACATTTCATTCCTAGACATCAAGGGGGAAAAATGATTATAAGTGGTACAATCATCTCATCTGCAGCCTTCATTGAAAACATTAGAAGGCCAACACCATTTCCAACTTGGCCAAAAGGAAACATCATGTTACAAACTATCAGGCCTAAAATATATTCATTGGTATACAATACCTTGATGATATTCGTGGTGGAGCAGAAGCCGACCTAGTTGGGCTAGAAGTTGGCTACACTTCCATAATGATGACCTCTCACTCTACTTTAAGAGATTCCAGAGGCTAACTAGTCTTATGAGATTTCCATATTGATCATCCCACTCCATTTTAGAGGAACAATGGTAGATGCATATGGGATACTTTTATCTTTCTTGAGGAGTCAGTATTATCACTTAATCCAATTACACCATACCGACTTCCAATGCCACTTACATAAAAATTCAGAAAATATAAAATAAATTCCTAAATTAATGAAATGTAATACAAAAACTAAAAATGATAATTTTGAAAATAAATTTAATTGAGAATGTGTAATTGAAATAACACAGACCAACTTCAAAGAAACAAACATGGATTGTAAAGTTAATGTAATGTAAATTAAAAACGAAAACACAAAATTTTCTAAATTTCTAATTCCATAATAGTATAGGGTTGATGAAAAGTGAAATTATATGATTGAATCGGTTTATGAATCGTCATGTACTAAACCGTGTTGTCTAATACATAAATGTGGCTCCATCTTCAGAATTTTATGAAACCAATTCATATGGATAGCTGTTTTTCAATCAGTGAACTGGTATATAAATTTTTTATATAAATCATAAACACTGGAACACTAAAAATTGTATATGTGAGAACACACATTTTTTCAAGCTCTTGATCTATAGGGTTATTGAGGACAGAAAGTTTTATAGTAATGGTAGTAGGCAGAATGAAGTAAATCTGTAATTTCTAATTCCTAAATTTAGATGTTTTATATTACAGTTGTGAAATTCTATATGAGTATACCTAAAAAAAAGTTAGAGTAGAGAAACAAGTTATTCCACTATGCATATAGTCTAGGACGTTTAAAAAAATCAATGAACCGAACAAAGAATCCTCATGAATGAAACTGGAAAAATTTATATTGAATGATATAATTTAAGAATCAATAAATTTCAGGAGGCTTTGAAATTTCAGAATAAATCAATATCATCCATTGAAAAAAATTCATGATTTAAGAATGGCCAAGAAGTAGAATCATATTCCATTAATGTTGAACTACAATAGGTGTTGTATAAAAATATTATATGAAAATATACTATTAAACTGAAATTAATAAATCTTGGATAGAAGGGTAAAAATCTCTAGAAATTGAGAAAAACACACCGTTTTCTTAGTGCTGGGTCTGTAGTGTCTCAGAAGACATACAATCGTATAAAAAGAGTGGAATCCCGAACATTGCAGATCCCTATTTATTGATTTGTGAATGAAAATGTATCATATTTTAGCATTAAAATTTGGTATGAATAGAGATAAATGTGAAACATTGACATGGAGGAAAATGTTAGAGATTTTATCAAAGAAATATTACTTTATGAAGGATCTATCTATAACTTGTTGAATCTACAGTTCGATAAAATGTTGACCTGTCAGTTAGATCTGTGAAGAAAAATAAAGATTTATTATTTCCATGATATCAAGAGAACATACATGTTTCATAGATCTGGATTTATAGACTCTTTGGATTTGTTATTGTTGATGGTAATAGGGTTCGCGAAGAGGTTGAACAGTGTCCACCGGGATGGTTAACAGTGAAATTGAAGCACGTTGACGACAATGGAGACCTTGTAAATGACCAAGAAGGACTTGAAAAGAACACATTTGTAATATATAAAAAATTATGTAATACTTAGACATTTAGGACCCCATTAACAATTCAATATTTGAGTCATAATATGTACCTAAAAAAATAGATGTAAGTATAACAGTTAAAAAATTACGATGCAGTTTTAATGAAAAATGTATAGTGAATATATTATCCATGTACATTTGGTTCAACTTGGAGTGGGCGTGTTGAACAAAAAAATTGTTTGAATATTTCACTTTGAGATGTAGTATATCCATGATCCTGAATGTGGTACATACAAAATATAAATGTAAATATGATGATATAAAATTATAGACAGCGGAGTAAACATTAAATTAATTTAATGTATAGGTGTAAGTGTTTTTCACAATCTTAATCGACACCATTTATCTTGAATATGAGAATTTTTTATCATTAATATGTTTTATAGATTTGTTAATAACTGTCGTAAAGAAGTGTTATTTTATTGGTATGTTTGTTATATGATCTCAAAGAAACAAAGACAAATGAATATAAATAACACAACATCACTTGAAATTTCACTACCTCATATTATCCCCATGAAATGATTGCTGTAAAAACAATGTGAGAAACAAACCAAGAAAAATGGAATAAAAAACTCTCAAATGAATATGGTTCAAAAAACTCTAAAATAGAGGACATATCGATCATGGGGATTTCAAAGAATAAAAAAACCATTACAGACGATTTTATTGGAATGGATATCAATATTTGGAACCAAATGAAGACAGAATAAGGTGTAACACCTAACCGAAAACAAAATATTGAATAATTTTTCTTTTGATACAAGAATAAATTTATTATATATAAAAACTAAAGATTTATGTTATAAAAACACTTACTAAACATAGAATCTACTAATCTGCAATTAGAAAACAACTTGCAATATGCAATCATCAAATACTTATGTGTAAGAAATTTGAAAACAATTATGTATAATAAAACTCATATGTATAAGAAAACTAGAAATAAATAAGTATATGAAATATGAAATCTATAATTTGAAAGCAATTACATATAAGCACCCTGAAAAATTATATATATGGAATCAGTTGCGACCCATCACCTGGAATCGTCGATGTCGAAGACTGCACCGACTCCGCCATTACATTAAACTAAAAAACACCAACTGCTCTGAAGAGGTCTCCACGCCACTGTTTTCATGGACATTAGACTTCAAACCAGTGAAGCTCGTGCTTCTCACCCTAACACACCATTCACATTAGCCCAAACCAACAGTATTCCATTGATGTCTGAGATGACCACCAAAAACCACCCCCTATGGAAGCGATCCTCCACTGAGACCGGCGAGGAAATTAAGAAACAAAACAATGAAGCCTTATACTAATGGCCAACATCCAAAGTGAAAAACCAACAACACGAAATACATTAAAATAAAAAAATAAAAAAATATGAAAATGGTACTGGGAATTAAATCCTAGAGAAAACATGAACAAAACCCTAAAATATGAAGGAGACACTTGGATATCCACGGCTGCCAGATGAAAAGACAAAAAACTCACTGAATCTGATGCTCCCAGTCCGACCTTGAATGGAGAATCTAATCGCGATTTCAGAATGCATAATAATTAGCCAGGGAAGAACCAATGCACCGTCACTAAAGCCGTAAAGATAACAGAGTATGGATAAAGACCCAAGAGAAGACCCAAACGAACCTACCACGAGATATAATAATGAAAATATACCCTAGAAATCAATTCCAACCGAAGAATATGAAATAGGTTACTCATTGTGCGCATGAGGGCAAGAGAACCCTAAGTGGACAGGAAGACCCAGACATAGAAGAGACAAAGGCGGAGTTTCTGATTACAGAGGAGCCCAAGGCGGAGGATCCTCAGGCAGATTAGTCGGTGGCGGAGCACACGTAGATGGAGATTCTGGAATGGGAGTGCGGAAGGGGAGTCAGGGAGAGGAGGGGTGTGGGAACCCTAGCAGAACCGGGAGGAAGTCCTGATCGGGTGGGGCAGGATACCATGACCTTTTTTATTTTGTTTGGATGTAGAAATGGAGCGTTTTGGGTGACATGGATTGATGGGAAGGTGATATGTAAGTAGTAAAAAAATCAAAGTATAGTATAGATAATTGATAATTGATATAGATAAATATAGAAAAACTTAGATAAACATAGATAAATATATATAAATATATATAAATATAGATAATATAGATAATTGATTTCAAATATATTTTTAAAAACAATTATCATAAGTGATAAATATGTTAAATATAACATTATGTTTCATAAAAAATGGATTATTTCAAACATTATTAGATATATAAAGGAATTCTGAACAAATAGAAGTAATAATGAAACAATTCCATTCAATTTAATGGAAAAATTATATTCCAATAGAGTATACTGAAGAAAATCATATAAATTCAGCAAAACAAAGCAGTAGGAAATACACCCAAAAAATATCTTACACATGATGAAATAGTTCCAGAATCCATCCATAGAATTCATGCTGCCCCTCCAAAATACATATCCTAGAATATTAACCATAAACATGAATAACCTAAGGATAATTGTGCTCTAGATATTCATATGAAAACTTTGTACAACAAAAGGAATTAATAAAGAAACATGAAACATTAACAAAATCATTACAGTAGTCAATTTTTTTGGAGTGGGGACATGGTCACATGCATGACAAGAATGTGGTAGTTGAAATATACTTCTTTAAGTGAATAGAATAAAATATTTCTATTTGATAAAATAATAAATTCAGTATATGAAAAGGTGTAAGTGAGAGAAAGGGTTTTTATCAGGGGATTCATACATTTTATGTTCCGATCTAAATTCTTTCAAGAAATACATAAATAAAAAAAAAGTTGAACAAAGTAAAATTATATAGAATATGAAAAACATATTTAATCTCTCTATCCATATTGATCAATAGGTTGAACATATGCCATGTTCATCAGAAAAATACAACAGAACACATGTGACAGTCAATCAAATGTGTAAAAAGTATTCCATGTTCATAAAATATGAGATTTAGAATGGAGAAAACCTATCAAGAATTGTTCTAAAATTAAGGAAACATGTCATGAATAGTTATATACAATGATAAATCTCATATCCCAACCTGTTAAATCCTGAAGAAGAATTCCATTTATAAAATTATCAACCAAACTAAGCCTTGTGAAGTTTTCTTGATGCAACCTCAAATTAAAAAAGGGAGAATTGCATTATCTAGTTAATCAATGTTCCTAGATAATTTTTCTATTCATAGAACAATTAGATTTAGAGATATAGTAATGGATGGTATATATGATTTAAACTATACCTAGTTAATTGAAACTTTGTATAGTATTGTGATGTGACTCTAAAATAAATGGAGTACACCATCTTGATAACATGGAACTCATGTGTCAGTTGTTCTAGTTAGTCAAGGTTTTATGATCATAAAACATGATATTAAAGTATCTTTTTAATTATTCCTAGATACAAAAATACAAATAATAGGAAAAAGTTATGGAAATTAAGAATCCCATATAACTATTTGTTATATTCCAACTCAAATAATATAATCAATTTACAAATTTGAAAACAAAGATAAAACCAATGAATTACTTCTGAAAACATAAATAATGGAAAACATCATGTAAAAATTTTCAGTGGGGATTAAAGAGAACAAAATAAATCTATAATTCATACAAAGTACTCTAGGAAACTCATTACTATAAGAAATTTAGCATTATAACCATCATTTTTAACTATAAATGCATTGATACATGTGAGTAATTTGTTGTGACTGCAATAAAATTTTGAACTAGGTTGTTAGAGAAAATGAGAATTGTTTTACCTATTAAATAATTTAGGACAGAATTGATTGTAGTAACTTTTATTGTCTCTCTATATATTGCACGTGAAGAATAGCAGGATATGCAGATTTATAAAGTACGATAAGCAGCAGGATACACATAATTATATTGTATTTATAGTTTCATTTTAAAAATATAGAAAGTTGGTTTGGCTTTTCAATGGTTTGTCATAGCAGAAATGAGAACTAACTTCAAATTTCATGGACCAGAATTGTTTGTCGAAGGTGATCATGTTAATGGAATACAAATAAAATGGAGGTGGTGTAAAAGGAAGTAATTTCCTATTGCGGTAGAAGTAGTTTTGTGAGATAGAGAACTTTACTGGTGTCAAAGCCGAATGTTGGTGTTGTAGCCGATCTAGATACATAGACCGCTTGTTTTAGTGTCCATTTCTAGGCATGTAGTGTAGGAAATTGTATGCGCGTGTTGATGAATAAGGCTGCAATATAGGCAAAAAGGTGGGTACAACGGGATCTGCGAGATTGTAGAAATGCGGACATGCAGATGTAGGAAGAACGTTACCGTACTCGATGCAGCTTACCAATGCTCCGATACCTGAAGATTGAGGGAGGAAATTTTAATGTAGGACTAGTCGATTCCAAACCCTCATGATTGAATGTAAGGGCAGTTGATCACAATCCCTATAAAGTGATCTACGAGAATAGATATGGGATGAAACTAGAATGTAAGAGCAATAGATCGCAAACCCTACCGAAGCACGATTGTCACTGTAAGATTCATCGACTTATTCAGGAAGCGCGGTGAAAACTTGGAGCTCATCGGGGGTTAGTAGAAAATGGAGGGAGGAGATGGGAGTAATATTTGTTGAGTGGTATAGAAAACTGAATCATGGAATAAAACCTCAAAAGGAGGGCAGGATTGAGGAATCGCGGAGGGTATGCGATTCTCGTCACCGGATGACCGTAATGGGTAGGTTTCTTTTTCAATTGGAGGAGACATGGCACATTAGGATGGTGACATGTAAGTAGTAAAGTATCCAAGTTTGGGATAGAAAATTTATAATTGATTTCTACCTTTGGTCCAAAATCCATTTTCAACCGTGTTAACGTTTTCAAAATTTGTATTAATGAAATTTTTAAAATTCTAAAATGATTTTTTATAGAAATATTAACCAATTATTGAATTTTTAAAATATGGTTTAGAAAAGAATGTTCCGGTCATTTTCAAAATGAGCTAGTTATGACTTTTCACAGAAAATTTGAATGAAATCAATAATATAATGTTTATGAAATGAATGAAATTTTCCTCTTTAATAAACACCTAATTATTTTAATCCTCCATTACATTTTTTCAATATTATTTTCAATTAAAAATATTCCAATAATATTTAGTGAAATATTATATTTTGTAACTTGTTTTTAATGACGAAGGGTCATTTTCCTATAGAACTATTTAATGGTTGTTAATATTCTCTCTAATGACAAACATCCTTGATTTTAATTTTTATATAATAGGTATATGATCCAACTATACAAAACTTACTCTTTATTTTTTTGTTTTATTATTATTTTACAAGATATTAAAAAAATTCAATTCTCTTCCATAGGTTATCCATTGTTTAAAAGAGAAAATATTAATCAAACACTTTCATTTTTCCATTGTTGTGCATTTATATATTATTATGAAACAAATTACCATTTCAGGTTTTTTATATGATTGAGTTTATATTTTTTTAGAACACATATTTATGATTGAAATTATATGAAATGATCTCCCATGTCATGTATACCTATACCACTTTGGGTATTTTTTGATATATCAGAAGATTAACATGACTGGAATATGTAGTAATCCTAGTTCACCAGGGGTCTCTTTTTCCTATGATGGTATTGGGATTGAAACTTGAAAACATTTATGTTTTGTGGAGTACCACCATTTCACTCTCATAGGATTTATAAATGATCCTTGACTACTAATGAAATAATTTTTAAACTTTTTATTATGCCACAAATCTATGTCTTATAGAAAAGTTATTTTAACATTTATCATGTTATTTAAATAATTTCTTATACAAGTCTTATTACTAACCAATACTTATTCCTTGAATCATGATAATGATCTAAAGTTTTCTATATATGTTTTTCAAATTTAATGTCCACATATTTATATGCTTCTTCTCATGTTATTTTTATGGGATCTATGATATATTTCTTGTATAACCTTACTAAGAATCTAAACTCACCATTTATCATGGTTTCTTTTCCAATGAAATAAATAATTATATATATATAACATGTATAATAAGAATTATAATTTATAAATATTTTTTTTAAAGATGATTCATTTCACTTATGAAGCAATTTTTATGGATCCATGTTTTCAAAGTAACTATAATAATATAATCATGGTGTAGATCATAATGTTATGTAACGAATATTTATCTAAAAATATATTATTTATTTATACTATAAATTCATGGTCAATATAATGATCCAAACCCTATTTGAAATTAATTCATAGTGGGGTTTCTGACCATGATCTATGCTATATGTATATGAACCCTCATTAACAAAGTCATGCTAATATGTCAACTAAATCATTTATTAAAACATATATCTCAACTAGTTTCTTTTTTAATGAAGCATGCATCCCATCTTTCAAAAAATACATTTTCTAAATATATTACAATCATGGGTTACCAAAATTAATTTACCATGATATATCTGAAAATTACATGATATTCATTTACAAGATCTCATGGGATCATTTTCTATAATAGTAGGGGAAAAGAGCCACATTCCTCAAGTAAATGTGGAATAACGATCTAATAAGTTTCCTCATATTTAGTATCATCCATTGGTTCCACTATTTAATCATAATAGTATAACATTAAAAACATAATTTCTTATTGATATAGGTATTAAAAAACTAATATATGCTACTATGTAGCCAGAACATAGTAGATCCATGATGAGAAGGATGAAAGAGGGATTAACATCATATTCCCACAATCAAGTTCCCAAAGAATCAATGATATTAGAGTCTAGATGTCAATGTTAATATAAATTAACTTAATAAAAAACTAGATGATGAGAGGAGAAAATTGGAATATAATTATTATTCAGAAATACAAGATAGACTTAAACTATCCATGTTGACCCAAATTCCTACTTTAAAGAATGAGTTGAGGACTTATGTTATCAATATTCCACCCACACTGAATAACCCATCACCTCATGTTAACAAAAAAACAATTCATTGATTTTAGGACTGATATTCATGTCTTAAATACTTTTTCAAATCACTTGATGAAAAAAATTATTTGTTTAATGTATCTCATTTCTTTTGGAAATGATATATTCACGTTGGGAATAACCAATCAATATGTGAATAATTCAATTAGGTGGATTACCACATCCCTTCGAATAAATCCTATGAACTCTTCCAATAACATATTCCAATGATTAATAAGATGAAATTAAAAACATATAATTATGGTGTAACTAAATCATTATTTGGTAAAATATATAAAAAATTAATCACACCGACTAGTAGAGGAGATAATGTACACATATGAATGAAAGAAATTATCTTTTCTCAATTGATGAAAATATAATAAATTTTATTAAATCATATCATTATATGAGGATATTTATTTTATGAATATTTTATATACAAATTTAATCATTCATAATAACAATATATGTGAGGTTGTGACGAAAAACAAAACAGAACACTACAAGGTGGTGACAATCCACACATATAGATGTCCAATGTTTTTATTTCATATATGATAAAAAATGAGTTTAAAAATGGTTGTACCGTTAATATAATTATAGCACATTATATGAATAATATTTTTTATTTTATATTATCTTTTGATGTATATATTAGAATTTTTTTAATAATAAATAAAAAAAATTGATCTCAACTGAGAGAAGTACATTCTTCTTTAGAAGACCCCATTTGGAATGCCCATAACGACATTGGAAAAGTAATTTATTGTGAAAATAATGTCTTTAAATAATTTGAATATATATTTAGAGAAGGATTTTGGTTGATTTTGAAGTGAAAATATATACATGACTTCTGTTAGAAAATGATAAATGAGTCGATTTTCAATGGAGAAAATCAATGGAATTTTCTAAAATATTTAGTGTTTAATGCTCAAAAATTTAATTATAAAATACCGCGTGGCACAAAAAATTTTAATCGATGAAATTTTAGATCCTATTAAATCCTAGATGTTTATTTTGAAAAATTTTAATGGATTTTAAATCAATTAATAAAATAATTCATTTTATAAAATTTTCTTTTTTTCATATACATTGCTATCGATTGTTTTCGTCTTTAAACTTGTTATGACTATCACTAATTTAAAATATAATTACATATATATTCAACACCCTTTCAATATATCTATTATATTCATGTAATTTATATTATTGTCTATATGTAATAATTTTTTATAAAATCATTTACCTAATTTTTCATGTGTTCTAAATTTTTTTCCTTTCATAGGGTATATGATAAAGATGATTATTTCAATTTTAAAATGAAAAAAATAGTTATACTAAATATATTTTATTTAAAATAATAAATAATATTGCCTCATTAAATGTCTATGTTTACGTAGAGATATATAATTAAAAATTATTTAATATTTTATTTTAACTTTCTCCCACATTTCACATGAACTGAGAAAGAAGGTGTTGTGTGCCATTCATATTTAAATTATAATTTTTTTCTGATCATTAATTTTTTTAGTGACATGTATGATATAAAACATATTACCCATTTTAAATATCATTATATTAACCCAAAAACCAATGTTTACTATTAACTAGATGTTGATAAACCATATTTCCATAGTTCTTACACCATGAAGGTGCTCACCATAGTCAAAGCTCCAATGAAACTATGATTAATTTGACCAATTGAACCCAAGGATTATGGTACAACCCATTATAACCTTTTTCTCATGAAGTTAAAATCCAAAACATTGGCCCACCCAAACATAAAAACTATTATCCAAAATATTTTTTCAGTCATCCAAACACATTCGAAATGAATTCATAAAAAGGATACTGATGTGTATTCAACATCAGTGCATGAAACATTATTCTAAAACACTTTTCAAACAATATGTAGCAATACTTTCTTTAAAATGATTAGTTTAAACAACAATCATTCAAAATCACGATTCCTATAACCATAAATGTAATGAAATCATAGAAACTCCAAGAACTATTTTTGAACCCAAAAAATTTGGTATTTAAATCGATGGATAACCAAAATATACTCTATAAATAAAACTCTCACTATAATCATTGAAACATATCTTATTTAAATAACTCTCAGATCACACCAACTACACGAAATTCCAAATCCGAACATAACATCTATGACTAAAAGCACATCTAAATATCTATTTTTCTATTCTCACCATTACCACATCACAACAAATATTTCCACAAAATGGAACCATGGTGTAACCTCAATTTTATATTTACTAGTGTCACCACACACCCCAAGAATCCATCACGAGGGCCATACACTCAATATCAATACATTTCTTTCCACCAATGGAGTATCTATATATACACAAAATAAACTAAAATTATAATTTGTACTACATTCACAAAGCTATTAATAAATATAATTATCAAATATATCCTTCGAAATAGCACCCAAAAACCAACTCAAAACACTATCCACCAATAATTCTTGAATAATTAGGTAGTTTTTCCTCAACAGTCGTTGATGTGTTCCTCACCATACACCTTCACTTACAAAGATCATTGAGAAAGGACCCAATTGGCTCCCACCAACATGCCTATATGACAACACCTCACTATTGGTCTAAAATAAAGGGCCATCATTAATATATGCAAGTAACACCCCAAGCATCCATGATACGTTTCCCTTTGCATAATGCAACAGCTAGTGCTCTACGCAACTTCGAGATTCTAACACACCACAAATAATCAAACAAGCCATTATGAATAATAATACCAATTTTTTGAAATGTTATAAATTTTATATTCGAAAATGTATTTCATTTGTTGATTTGTAATATCAAAATTAATGTAGAGTGAAGTTTTGGTACTCATCTGAAAACTTTCTAATTTTGATGAATAGTAAAAAATAATAAATTTTAATTAAAAACATCTTTTTTAGTCGAAATAATTTATAGTGTTAAATTAAAAAATATTAATTATTTTATAAGTATAATAAGATTATATTTTAATAATTTGAAATTATTTAGCTCATTGAATGTAATTTCACATTTAAATTGGACATAATCAAGTGCCAATCTTTTTATAGTTATTATTTCATAAAAACTCGCATTTAGTTTTGACAACATGAATTAATTTTAAATTAATTACATCAACTAATGTGTTTTTAATTTGGAGAAATAGATTCCATATTTGGAATCATGAGTTTAAAATTTTGTAAACAGGTAACTTTTATTTTTAGACATTATTAATAATAACTTTGGAAAATATTTGTTTAACCATGGTTTAAGGTGTAAATCTAGTTAATAAGAGTAATAAATAATATTATAATAATATTAAATGACTGTAAAACATATCCTAAAACTATTTACTGATTAAGTTCTGACCATGGGAATCCTTGGGTCGATTTTGGGACCCCATGGAGGTACATGAAAGTGATAATGACACTTATATTAATTAATTTAAAGAAAAGACAAAAAGGACGTAATCATATATCTTTTCGTAAATATATATTTATATGGGGTTGTATAAGTTATATCTTCAACCATAACTATTAAATTGAAATGGAAAAATTTTTATTACATCATGGTAATTTTTTATAATTTTAAGACATCAAATAAATAAAATTTTTAATGACACAATAATGTTGCAGTGTTTACCTCATTAATGAATGATTTAAATAAATGAGATTAAAAAAATTTAAAAAAATATGCAAAACCTGTCCAATAATTATTTTATGATTTTATTTCGTACATGAGTATTCTAATCATTGAATTGAATGAGTTTTTAACCTTTGGAAACCGAAAGTCATTATATGATAAAATAATATTTTTAAACATTCTTAAAGAGCCCATCCCCCCTTATAAAAAGACCTCACCTATAACCCATTTCTCACACCCATCAAGCACCTTTTATCATCCATACCCAGCCTCATTAATAACATTACATACCTATCATCCTCTTAGAATCATTACATTAGGAAGAAGGCACTTTAATGACGCCTTTTGGTTCAAACCAATGGGATTTACCTGATTTAATGATAACATATCCTCTTACGTTATTTTCTTTTATTTTACTTATCCAACCCCACAAATCTCTTTATTCCATAACTTTATAACAAAACCAGTAACCTGAATATACTAGTTTGTAGTTATGAGAAGGATTTTAACTACAATTACACACACCTCCCTCAAATGGGTATATTACAAAATATTTCTATGGGCGGTGAACTAGTGCCTCACGAAACGATGATTGTTAAATCATCTACTACCACCACTTATAGTGGCCATTATGATGGAAATGTAATTATATATGATATATATGATATTTATTTTATCTATAATCTTCTTTCATTCCCTTTTATATCAAACACTTATTCTTTTCATGTTTTATATATAATATAATTTCATTTAAGGAAGTGCGGAATACAGCCCCACAAAGACGTATGACTATTTCATACAATACATGGAATGTATAAAGGATGGAGTAAATAGACCTATTTAACATTTAAAAAATATTATATTATACTGGAATAATAACATACCAATGTATAATTTGGTTTTATTTACATTTAAAATAAAAAAATGAAATTGAAGTTGCATTCATGTGTACGTAATAATTACCGTCTCCACGAAAGCGATGAGATTCATTCCCCATCGTAACCATTGAAGGAAATTTTTATGTGATTATTAAAAATAAAATTAAGAACATAATATCATTCAAGATATGAATCAAATTAATCATTTCCATAATAGACCTGACTTACGTAACTAATCATATAAAGTAAAACAAATCAGTTAACACCTGAAACAATGATACTACTACAATATTATTAACAATAAAATATTAGAAGATCATATATGATATCATATTTATATATGTAGTTCTTTTATAATTTAATAAAAATTATTTACCTGTTATATAAGAGTTAAATGTTCCCTCAACCAAGTAAAAGTACAATGTAAGGGTTAATTTCACAATCTCATTATTATTCGAGGTTGTTTTTACATAAATCTCTACAGGACCTCTTTATCATACACATTCATGTTTTTTAAAATTTTATTTCGAAAAAAATTTACTATTTAAGTTACTATGGGTTAAATTCATTTATAAACTTGTTTTACTTTTTATAAAATGGTTTTAAAGTAATATTTCTTTCGTTTTCCAAAAAAGGTACTTTAATACCTTTTTGAAAAATTATGGAAATAATGTTTTTCTTTACATATATAGAGGGTGCCGTTATTTTCATCCATTATAACACCTTTGAAGCTTCCCTTACAAGATTATAATAAAATTATAAAAATAAATGTTTTATTTTATAATTACATGACTTTTAAATGATTTCAAAATAGAAAGAGATATTTCACTCAAATAGTTTTTATTTCATCTTTTTCAACTCCCATTCATAGATTTTATACTTGTTTGAGGATGATTTATTATGATTACAATCATCCATATTGAATTGAAGGTTTCGTGATATGTTTTACTGTGGATGTGTTTTTTATACCATTAATGGTTTGTGGTTAATGTATTAACATACTGTATACTAGTTTTAATAAGAATGATTATGTTTTGTTTCAACATTTTCATATGAGGAATGCATTAGAATTAGTAAGTGATAGGTGGATCCCGCAATAGCTCATCAGTACATCAGTTGGTCTCATGAGAAAAACTAGTGTCTTGGAACAACGATTTTATAAAATCATATTTCTAGTCATGGAATGAGGCCTTGAATATGTGGTTATGATGTATAGAATTATGCATTCAATCATTATGAAATTGGATATAGATACTTCATGTGATTATTCCATTGGTAGAATATTCATGTGAGTAAGAAAATGGAATTATTCGATTAATATTTTCATTAATATATAGAAGTTTAAGTTTAAATGTATTATGTTTTAGTCTTATATATTCCATAAAATGATTATGCTTATTTATGAAGTTTCTACTATATTGTTATCCTTACTGAGCATCATAGCTCACCCTTGTTTATGTTTCATTTTTTACAGTATGTGAAGAAGTATTTTATGTTTGACCTATAGGGATAGGCTAAGGGATATAAGTGTTCTCAAAGTGGAAAAAATGTTGTTGTTGTTTTTTATCTAATGTTGTAATTTAAAACATATGTATATATCTAGTACTTCCAAGGCCACTAAACTAATCAGTGTTTCGGGACATGATTCCTTGTATCCTTCCAATGGTATGTAATATTGCACTGACTCTGGGTAACTAGGGTTGGGGCGTTACAGATGGTATCATAGGAAGTTTAGTACAATCCTTAGAAACTTTATTTAGAAAAACTCATATTAGAGCACATTAACCTATCATAGATTTTAAGTATTAATATAAAAGAACATTATAGAATTTAGTTAATCTTGTTATTATGTGTATTTTCTAAGAATTAAAACCTTCTATGGATACGATCAGGTAAAGGCATCTCTGGAACAGATGTACCTAGGTATGAAAACACCGAAAAGGAGTTTTAGGCTTAACCCAGGAAATCCTGGTACACGACAACAGGCCTTGCTACACTCATGGTTACGAAACTCCTGAGGGATATGCTTACGATAATTCACATTTTCCTTAAAAACCACTATGAAGGATTTATCAGTATATAAAACTTCAAAAATATATTTATATTATTATGTACTATATCCAAAAACGTTTTAATTTATGTCAACTGTTTTATGAGTTTGGAATTAGATATTGTGATTCATAAACTAATGCAGTGTATGCAATTGTGTAAAATGTCGCCTAGTGGATGGAATGATAACAATATCCTTGCACGTAATCAATGTATGAATTTCCCTCTTACTCAAGATTATTATATAGGAGCTGGTGATGCAATTAGTGCTGAACAACTTATCACCATATTGGGAAAACTCACTAATGTTATGAATAATAACTTTACCCCTATGGAGCACCCTAATACACAATGCAGAGGATCAATGTCAGACTGATACATGAGACAACAACCACCAAAATTCAATGGAACTACAAATCCATTTGTATATCAGCAATGGATAAGTTCCTTAGTGAAAATATGTCATTCTTTAGGGAGTAGCGAAACAGAAGATGTTGTCATGGCAGTTTATCGCCTCACGGGAGATGCAAATAAATGGTGGTCATAAATTCAATACAAAAAGGAGGATGAAGAATAATCAAATATATAATATATGGATTTTAAAAAGAGTTTCTTAGAAAAATACTTTACTCATTACCATCGAGTAGATATGGAAAGACAATTTCTATGTCTGAGGAAAAAGGAGGATGTGAATGACGCAAAGAATGAGGATAACATTACAAGGTTAAGGCACGCTACAGATTATATATGTAACCCACTAATTATGATTGATCTATTCATTGATGGGTTAATACAATTTCTATATTGATAATTAGTCTCACAATCCTTCTCATTATACAAAGATTGTGTCTCATGTGCTATCAAGACAGAAAATAAATTCTCTATGTCATATGAAATTAAAGAAAAGAAAGAGAGGAAGAGATCTGTTGAACACTCAAGAAATGGAAATAAGGGGAAGAAGGGAAAAGTTGACTATCCATTCTACGGTAAATGTGGGAAGAAACACCATGGTACATGCCTGATAGGAATGTGAGACTGTTACAAGTGTGGTAAAAAAGGCCACGAATTTCATGATTGCAAAGGAACGAAAGAGGTATTCAATGTTGAATGATATAATTGTTGATAAATAGGGATTTATGAAAATGAATTTCCGAAGTGCAAAGGAAACATACCTCAAAAAGGCCATGTGAGAATGAACAAGCTTATGTGATCACTACTACTATGTTTGAAGCTCTAAAAGACTTGGTGGCATGTAATTTAATGGTTTCCTCATGTTTATTCAATTCTTTATGTGATTCTGGATCATCGCATTGTTTCATATCGTCCCAATTTTCTATGAAAATTTGATATTTCCAATTGTATTTCAGAGGGGAGTTATTAGTCAAAACTCATAAAGGAAGTATCACTGCTAAAATGTATTGTGAATCAGTCCCCAATAGAGTATATAATGGTTCTTTATCCAATGATCTCATCATCATACCCATGATTGAATTTGATATAATCCTCGGTAGGGATTGGCATTCGAACCATGATTCAAATATTTATTGTAAGAAGAATGAAGTTAATTTTTTTGATGATGATAAGGAATACATTATCTTTAGAGAAAAAAAGTCACTATATGATTATTATGTAGATCAACCCCCTGTAGCTCTACTAAATTCAATTATTGGGGAGAAAGAGAGTGAAATAACTATGGGTGAGGAAAGGAATGTTAAAATAGAGGATGTAACTATTATACAAGAATATGTTAATATATTTCCAGAGGATTTACCTGGACATCCTCTTGAACGAGAAATTTAGCATTCCATTGATTTAATTCTTGGTTCAAGGCCCATATCGATGAACCCTTATAGAATGGACACTATGGAATTATTGGTGCTAAAGAAAAAAATAGAGGAGTTGAGTAATAAAGTATTTATCCTCCCTACTATTTCTCTATGGGGAGACCATGTTCTTTTTTTAAGAATAAATATGGATCGATGAGGTTTTGCATTGACTATAGGGAGATCAATTCTATAAACATAAAGAACATGAATCCTCTACCTCGCATTGATGATTTATTTGATCAAATTCATGGAGATAAATATTTTCCAAAGATTGACCTTCGATTTGGATATTATTAGCTGTGTGTGTAGAAGGAAGACATTTCAAAGAGTGCATTTCAAAACTGGTATGTGCATTATAAGTTTATAGTAATGAATTTTGGACTGACTTATGCACCATCTATATTAATTGATCTAATGAATAGGGTATTCAATGAATATCTTGATGACTTTGTAGTAGTATTTATTAATGATATATTGGTTTACTTCAAAATCAATGAAGATCATGAAAATCACATTCACATTATTCTAAATACACTTAGATGAGATTAATTGTATGAGATGTATAGAATGTTTGAATTCTTGCTTCAGTAAAATTATTTTCTTTTCTATATTGTCTCTAAGGATGGAATCTTTGTTGATACATAAAAGACCAAGGCAATCCATAAATGGCCAAAACGGATGAGTATAACTGAGGTACACAGTTTTATTGGTTTAGTAGGTTATTATCAGTGTTTCATCCAAAATTTCTCCCGATTGGCTAACCCATTAACCTAGCTCACATGTAAAGGGGATAAATTTATTTGGAAAAAAGAGTGAAAAGAATGTTTTCCAAAATTGACGAGAATATTAGTCAATGCTTTTATATTGACTCTACCATCAAGGAATGATGGGTTTGTTATTTATAGTGATGCTTCAAATAAAGTACTTGGTTGTGTCCTTATACAGAATGATAGGGTTATTTCCTATACATCAAGGTAGCTAAAAAATCATGAACAAAATTATCCCACTAATGATCTTGAGTTAGTTGCTGTAATATTTGTTCTGAAGATATAGAGACACTATTCTTATAGTAAAAAATGTGAGATTTATATAGATAACTAGTGTTTGAAGTATATTTTCTCACAAAAAGATCTCAACATGAGGAAAAGTGGATGGCTTGAACTATACAAGGATTAGGATTTCACTATACCCTACCACCTGGGGAACAAAAATAAGGTGGAATATTCTTTGATCAGAAAGGATCATGGATTTTAGAACATGATGAGAGTTGAAAGGAATACTATGTTCATTGATCTAGTAATGATGAATATGGGAATAATCATGGAAGGTGAAACATGAATAATTTTTTAATTGGTTTGTAAACTATATTTACCAGAAAGGATAAAATGTTCTCAGACTGATGATGAGGAGTCTAAAAAGAAAAATAAAGTTGTGAAAGCTTGGAGATTGATTGACATCATATATGAAGATGATATTTTGAGATTCGGGAAGAGAAATTGTGTTCCTAATAAACCTGATCTTAAATGGGAATTTTTGGATGATTCTCATAGATCTAATTTTTCTATACACCCAGGTAGCACTAAGATGTATAGATATTTAAATGAACAATTTGGGTTGGACAACATAAAGATAGTGATTGTAGATTATATGTCAAGATGTATGGTTTGACAAGAAGTGAAAGCTGTAAGACCACATCCTGGAGGGGTTATGAAACCGATTCCCATACCTTAGTGGAAATGGGATGATATTACAATGGAATTTAACATGGGACTATCATGGACTCTTACAAATATTGATGCAATTTGGGACATTATTGATCATCTTACCAAGTCAGAAAATTTCATAATTAGAAAAGAATATTTACCACTTGAACATCGAGAAAGACTACATATTAATGAATTTGTATGAATTCATGTATTACACCTATCGATTGTTTCTAATCACGATCACTATTTTACATCAAAATTCTAGAGAATTCTTCAGAAGGACTTGGATACAGAAGATCGTTTGAGCACTGCCTACAACCCTCAAACTGATGGACATTCATAACCGAAAATTCTATCATTAGAAGACATGTTGGGATATTGATATATTGAATTTCACGGTATGTGAGATCAATATTTAACTCTGGTATAATTTTCCTATAACAATAGTTTCTATTTAAGTATTCAGATTGCACTATATGAAGCATTATATAGAAAGATATGTCACACACAAACAAGTCGGTTTGATATTGGTGAAATAAAACTCGTAGGCCCAAAACATGTTGAGGAAAAAAGGGAAAAGGTAAAAGTTATCCAATCCCACATCAAATGAGCTCAAAGTAGGGTAAATATCTATGCCGATAATTAAAGGAATGGTTTGGAATTTCAAGTATGAGATCATGTTATCTTGAAGGTATCTCTAAGGAAGGGTGTTATATGATTTGGTGGGAAAGGAAAATTATTTCCCAGGAATATCAGACCTTTGTAAATTCTAGAATGATTTTGACTTGTGGATTATCATTTGGCAATGCCTCCAAGTCTCACCAAAGTTTATGATGTGTTCCACCTATCACTGTTTTGAAAATACATGTCTGACCCAACACATGTACTCACCTATGATGAAAGAGAAATGGAACCCGATATGTCTTATTGTGATGATCCTATCAGAATTATTGATATTAATGAACAAGTTTTGATAAACCAGACAACTTTCCTGGTGAATGTTCTATGGTTAAATCATAAGATGGAAGAGGCAACATGACACCCGTGGAACATGTGATAAAGAAACACCCAATTATTTTTATGTAGTATAAATCTAGAAATTTCAAGGATGAATATTTTTGAATAATGGATGAATGTAACACCCCATGCTTCAGTGGTATGTTTCCCTTTGAATAATGCAATATCTTGCGATGTATGCACCTTTGAGATTCTAACACACCCGGACCAATCAATGTAGTAGTTAAGAATAGTAATACTCACTTTTTGAAATTTTAAAAATTTTATTTTCCAAAATGGAATTCATTTTTGGAATAAAAATATCCTAATTAGATTATGGAAAAATTTTGTACTCTTCTAAAAACTATCAATTCATGATGAATAGTGAAAAGTACTAAATTTTAATTAAAAAAAACTTTTATATTCAAAATAATTAATTGTGTTTAATTATACATTTGAATTGGTTGTAAGTATCATTATATTATGTTTTTATTATTTAATATAATTTAGGTCATTTGATGTAATTTAAAATTTAAACTGGACAAAAATACGTGTCCATCTTTTGATAGATATTTTTTATTAAAAACACGCTATTTATTTCGACAATGGGAAATAATTTTAAATTAATTTCTGCCACTATTGTTTATATAATTTGGAAAAATTGATTTCATATGTGACGTTATGAGGTCCAAATTTTGTAAAGAGGTTACTTTTATATTTTGATATTATGAATAATTATTCCGGTAAATATTTTGTTGAACATGGTTAAAGAGGAAAATCTGGTAAATAATGGTAAAAATAATATTATACTATTATTAAATAACCCTAACATGTTTCCGAACCCTATTTCGTGACACATATTCGACCACGGTCATCATTGAGTCAATTTTGGGAACCCATGGTGCGATTTGAGAGTGATAATGACACTTTATGTTAATTTATTTAAAGTAATGTCAAAAATGACATAAACATATATCTTTCAGTAAAACAATTTTTACATGTGTTATATAAGATGTCAATTAAACTATAAATATTAATTTTAATGAAATTTTTTTCCATAAATCATGTTATTATTTAATAATTTTTAAATATCAAATAAATAAAATTATTAATGACACAACAATGATGCAATGTTTACCTCAATAATGAATGATTTTAATAAATGAGTTTATAAAAATTAATAAATTATCCAAAACCCATCCATTTATTATCAGATTATTTTATATAGAAAATTAGTCATCTTATATTCGACTTTAATGAGTTTTGGACATTTTGAAACCAAAAATCATTATATAATAAAATAATATTTTCAAATATTCCAATAGTGCCCCTCCTCCCCCTATTAAAAATCCATCAACTCTAACCCTTTTATCACACATCTCAAGCCCCTTGAATTGTTCAACCCTTACCCATTTAAGCTCTATAAATACCTATTGTATTCCTATAAACCTTACATTATTCAGAGAGCACTTCAAGTATGCCTTTTGGTTCAATCCCAATAGAGTAACCCTATTTAAAGGTAACATCTCCTCTAGAGTTCTTTTCTTTTATTCTACTTCTCAAACCCACTAAACACTCTTTTTTTACATTATTTTATAACAAAAGTATACTATATACAATAATTTTTGTTATGAGATATATTTGAACTATACAAACACACACCTCCATCAAATGGGTATATAACATAATGTTTTTGTGGATGGCGAACTACTGCCTCAAAAAATGATGACTATTCAATCTTATACTACCACCTCTTATGGTGGCCAATATGATTACAATGTAATTATATATGATATTTATGATATTTATTTTATCTATAAGCTTATTTAATTCTTTTTTATATCATATCTTTATTCTTTTCTTGTTATATATATACGATAATTTAATTTTAGGAAGTGCGAACTACCTCCCCCTCAAAGTGATATGACTCGTTCATACAATAAATTGAACGTATAAAGTATGGTGTCAATGAACATATATAACATATGTAAAATATTATATTATACTGGACTAATAATATACATATGTATCATTAGGTTTTATTTCCATTTAAAATAAAAAAATGTAATGGAACCAGCATTTGTGCATACGTAAGGATTACCGTCTCCAAGAACGGGATGAGATTCATTCCCCATCATAACAATTCAAGAATATTATTCATTTTATTATTAAGAATAATATGTAAGATCATAATAAGAATATGGATATGAATCAAATACATCCTATCCATAATAAACAAGATATACATAATATAACATATAAAGGAAAACGAATCTGTTAATACATGACATAATGATACTAATAAAATATTATTAACAAAGAAATATTAGGAATATCATATTTGATATTATATTTATTTATATAGTTATTATATAATTACATAACTACTATTAAAATAATATATATGAGGTTAAAATACCTTCAACCAAGGAAAATAATAAGGTACGAGTTAATTTCACAATCTCTTTATTATCTGAGGTTATTTTTACGTATGTATCTTCTATGACCTCTTTATCATCCAAATAAATGTTTCATAAAATGTATTTAAAAAAAGCTACTATTTACATGACTATGTGATATATTAATTTATTCCCTTGTTTTACTTTTATAAAATGGATTAAACTGAATCTTTTCATCATTTTCCAGATAAGGTACTTTATTAACTTTTCAAAAAATTGAGGTAGGAATGTTTTTTTACTTATATAGTGGGTGATACTATTTTCCACCATTATAACATCATTGAAGCTTCCCTTACAAGATAATAAGAATATTATCAAAATAAATGTTTTATTTTATAATTACATGACTTTTAAATGATTTCCAAATAGAAAGTGATATTTCTCTCAAATATTTTTAATATTTTCTATGTCAACATCATTAAATGGATTTTATACTTATTTGGGGTTTATTTATTATGATTAAAATCTTCCATATTTTATTGATGGTTTTGGGATATGTTTGACTATGGATGTATTATTTTAATACCATTCATAGATTGTGGTTAATGTTTTAAAATTTCGTATTCTAGTTTCAATATGAATGTTCCTATTAGGTTTCAAACTTTTTCGTATGAGGAATGCATTGAAAATAGTATGTGATGGGTGGAGCCCTCTATAGATCCTCTATGCATCGGTTGGTATCATGAGACAAACTAGTGTCTTGGCACAATGATTTTGGAAATTCTTATTTTTAGTCTTCACAGGAGGCCTTGACTATGTGGTTTGGATGTCCAACATTATGCATTCCATCATTATAAAATTGGATATTGATATTGTATGTGATTATTCAACTTGTAGAATTTCCATGTGAATAAGTAAATGGAATTATTCGATTTATATTTTCCATATTATACTGAATTTTATGTTTAAAAGTATTCTGTTTTAGTCTTGTACATTTCCTTAAATGTTTAATCTTATTTGTGATGTATTCACTATATTGATATCCTTTCAGAAAATATGATCTCAACCTTTTCTGTGTTTTTTCCCATGATGCGAAGAAATAATTTATGGTTGACCAGTAAGGATATGCTAAGGGAAAAATGTGTGTTCATAGGGGAAAAAAATTTGTTGTTGTTTTTATCTAATTTTGTAATGGATAAATTATGTATGTATCTAGTACATACAAGGATACAAAACAAATCAGTCTTTTAGGACATGATTCCTTGTATCGTTCTAATGTAATTTAATAATTTACCAACTCTGGGTAACTAGGGTTGGGGAATTACAATGCATCCCCAAACTAAAATAGATATTCTTCATCACAGAAGTTAATCAACAAACCGAACAGTTCTTTGTATACCAAAACATTTCACGTTCTTTCATACATAACAAAACTAGTCAGTATATATATGCATTGACCACATTTCTTTACTCACCAAGTCTTTTCTGTTAAAACCCACACAAATTCTCACTCTTCTCAACTTTATGTGTGTTCCTCCATGAATCCTCACATACGATCAATCTTTCAATCTGCGACATTAGCACCAAATCTGAATGTTTTCACTCTCTCATATAACCAAATTGGTTTACCTAAAAGTCAGTTACATTAGCCCTAATCCATTTAAATGGCATATTTACCGAACCAACCGACCATACATCTAACCCATGTTAATATATCCCAACATGAAAAGGAATGTAACTAATATCAGTGATAAATATATGATCTCCCACAACACGATAATCCTTTTAGTATGATGAGTTTCCATTTATACTCTCACTATACGACCTAAATCATGTAAAAAACATACATGTTTAGTCTCCCAAATTTATTATCCATTTAAACAACTCCACATACGGTATTGAGGGTACTAATCCACATAAAAACATAGTTATGTTAATTAATATTCCACCGTGTACCATTATCGGACCAACACATATAGGTTATTATTGAAAATTTAATTAACTTAATCCACATCCTGATAGAAATTCATGAGCATCTCTAGATCATTTTTAATGAATTTAATAAAAAAACTAACCACACATTACCCCTATATTTCCCTTGAACCATTGGAATTTATTGAATCCAATGGAAAATTGTTTTACTATTATCCACATTACCTTACATTAAATAAAACATTATGTTTTATTAGATCTGTGTTATGAAAAAATTTATTATATAAAAAAAATCTATGATTAAAAATCATATTCCAAAAACATCATAATGGTAATAGTGAAAGATATGGTAAAAATGTTATTCCCCTAGTGACAAGGAATTCCCAACTAAATTATGTTCATAGATCACCATCCAGACTTGTAAAACATTCCTTGATACAATCCTCATCCACCAATCTAATATATCCCCAAATATTCAGGAAAAATAATATTATAATTGATGAAAAATTTAAAAAGTAGTTGAAGTCTCTGGTACAACATTGATTCTGTGGCCTAGAATGCCCATGTAGCCAGAGTTCAATTCATATCAATAGACACCCCACATATTTCAGAAGTTGTTCACCTAGTGGTGAGAGTATAACAAATAATTATAGGATTTTATTCCCTAGAATAATTATAATATGATATATTAAATAAATACAAAAAATACAATACATATAGTTATATTACACATAATAATATAAAAAATTCATCAATATATAATGTAAATGTATCAACTCTTACATTAATGTTATTCTAAAACATTAATCACCCACTTTGAAGGACTCCTATGAAAATAAGAAAAAAATATCATACACTGAGATCCCTAAATCCATCCCTTGTCCTTATTAACCCCTATCTCTAAAACTAATAATGATTTTCTAGATGAGTCATCTTCACATACTACATGGAACTTAAATTTAAACATATAGACTACACGTGAATCATAGTTCACATAATGTGTATAATAATTACATATGACTATAATAAAACATTTATCCCTTCAAAATTATATCATATAAATATATTCATAAGTAAATAAACATTTATCACATGTGTGTTGGACTCCCTATTTTAACCAGTATAATACAACTCCATGCACATTGGGTCATCATGTGCTACCCAGACCACCATGAATCTTGATCATAACTTCTTGTACAAAATTATAGAATACACCATGTCACCACATCCCATTCCATTTTTACTAATTTCTATCCAATACATTAGAGGATCAGTGTAGGGTGCAATCAGAAACATATACCCACTACTCAATGAAATAAGGTATTGTAAATAATACACATGTGGTCTCAGTTACTCATAACACTTGGTTGGTTTCATCAGCTAAAACTCACATAACCTTATATCCCAACCCCTCATGGGTATAACTAAACCTAATACTATGTAAGGAAATTACATTCATCCTATTCCAAATGACTCAATGGATTGAAAAAATTCAAACATGAAAAAACTCTATCACCTTTAATAATATATCTAGAAAAATATCCCTTGTAACATGGACAAGTAACAGATCCTTCTCCCACAACGGTCCATATCCTCTCAAAATAACACACATGTAGCACATGAAGGTAACATATATCTGATATTTATTTCATGGATCTTGTCAAACAAGTCCTTTTCCCTCACCTATAATCACATCTCTTCACTTTCAAAGGCATAGAGCAGGTACTATATACCCATCATTAAATCTACTCGATAATACTAATACATTTGAATCACTCTTTGGAGATATCAAATCTCATAGGCTCATCGTAATATAAACTGATTAGGCGAGATCTAGATCCACTTGGATTCCACATGCCAATAAAAAAATTCCACTAAACCACACCTATATCTTATCTCACATATCATAAGTGGGATCATATAGTCCGTCAGCTCATGGGATCCCAATTCCCAAAAAAATTTCTAATCCCAAATGAATCATCCATATTAAAACATTCATCAACAATTATTTCACCATCCCGAGGTTTTAAATAACCAGGAGTGTGACCTGCAACCATATTACTCATATTCACTAGGTCTAATCCCATCACACTAATCTTCTTAACTCTACAAAAAACATCTTAGGCTACACACATATCATATATTCTTAAACACCAACATAAAACCCAACTTCCATACACATGAAACTCTCTCCCCTTGTATAGATTATCTTTTGGTGGCCCAATCAACCTAAAGTGCTAAGGATAATTTTTCCTGATCAAAAGTGGTAAAATACCACCATATCCCTATCTTGTGGAAAATTTTACTCCCTATATACTCTACCATAACCAATGAAATATTCTTCTAGGAACAAAATAATTCATATATATATATATATACTTATTTCAATGTGACCATCTAACTCTTTCGATGATTTATCAACTATTCCATGCTCCACATCATTTCTACCAAGTAGATGAATTACTAGTAAGAGCTCATAAAATTTCATGAGATCCAATATCACCAGAAATGAAATAAATATTTCATTATAAGAATTTAAATCCATTATTTATACTAATACTAAGGTATTTTTTCCAAAAAACATAATGTATTAACATTTTTTCTAACACTAAATAACGACAGTAGTATGTTTCATGGAATACCCCATGACCAATATTGTTAAAAATAACTACTCTCAAATATAAAGAATCCTTAAAGATCAACTACTTTATTCAAAATTGATAAATAATTTATGGAACTGATTAATCTATAATAAAATTATTAATTAATACAAGTGATCATCTCAATAGAATTCCATCAATACATTTCATAGGAAAGCCCCATTATACATGGATGTTCTAACTATTCCCATGTAATATTATCTCCAAACCCTAACCAATAATTACCCAAAATATTTATAATATTAAAAACGATAATTAAATGAACTTAATGAAATATATTATCAATTATATCCCAAATAACACAATAAAAACTATCCCCTCTTAACTGAGATGAAATGAGGGATTAGGAAAATATAGAATCACCCATTAGAGGTATTTCCTGATAAAATAAACCCTCTAATGCATGGAACACAACAATATGAAATTTCTATTATTTCAATTTCACATGGAAATTACACCCATACTCACTTCATGGTATGAATAAGAGTATATTGGGGTGATTTTATTGTCAATAAACAATTTTCTAGATTGATCTCTGTTTTATAGCATCAATTTCTCATGGTTGAGAGACTATTCTATTAGAAAAATACCATTATTAATGTGAACTGGTTTTACTAATAGAATTACTCAAGGGTATATCATTCATTTTCTGAAATCCCATCAAGTATTACATTAAATATTTTATTTATACCATTCATTCCAATAATGGCTTAATACTACAAAATATCTAGTGACGTACCACCTTGACCTTATTCAACATCCTCTTGAGGACCTTTGACACCAATAAAGAGACATTTATCATCTAAAATAATATTACAATTATTTTATAACATATTTCATCTAGATTAATATACCAATTAAATGAAAAACCAATGATCTTGATAAAAGTATTCAATAATCCTTAAAAAAATAATGACCAAAATATATGCATGGATTTATAAAAATTTTCATTATATATAATTTTACTCAAATAATTATAAATTTCACCCAACTAATCTAACCAACTACCATATAATCAAAACAATAATTATTAATAAATTAATAAATATAATAATTTAATCCAAATATTGAAACATTAATTTGTTTGAATGTAACTCCAAACACTTTTCACTTCATAGTCACAGAATATGTGATTAATTAGCAAGTGAAACCAATAGTTTATAATCAAACCCCATTGATACCTCTTCCCATGTAATTTTTTTTGTAATAATAAATATTTTGTACTTCAATATATAAAAATAATATATAATATGAATAAAAATACCAACTCAATCACCATTAAATTCAAGAGTACCATTAATTATAATATCCATGTAATAAAAATGTTTGATGGTATTTGATGAAGATCAGATAAACATATTCTCCCCATTTGAGGTTTTTTATTTTTTCCTATATCAAAATTTCATCCATTAATAAATAACACTCTCATTTTAATATAAATAAAATTCTTCTGAATGAAATTGAATTTTGAATTTAATATTAAAAAATATCCAATTCAACTTCAATCATATATTTTATATTTCCATGTTACTGTACCGATAATGAAATCTATGTCACTATTACAATAATAATGGTGGGTCATGTATTATGAAATAATAAATACATATTTTACCATCCAAGAAACATACTAGAAAAACTGAATTTTGGAATGAAACATAAATTATGATATAATATTTCACATTTCAATAAAAACAACTCAACTAAATGGTGGTTATCATCATATTCTACTATATTTAATCTAATCAACTTCTAGATTATGGAATATTTTGTTACATTGAGGTGTAATAATGGGATTCATTATATAGCCATGATACTATAGATTCATTGCAATGAAAAATTATTTTCCTTTCGTTTATTATGGTGTAATTTAAAGAATTTTTTCATGTATAAATTTAACATTGAAACTATCAACCCATTACATCAAAAAAAAATTCATATGAATCACATTCATTAAAATACCTTATTAACCATAAATTATAATGATCATAAAAGATATCATCAGATCAATAAAGTGAATTAACGATTAATAATATACAATTATAGTGTGAAATTTTAATTAAAATGAATAATTATTAAATGAATTTACCAATTCCAAATATCCAAACATACTCATTAGAAAATCACTAACATGTTCACAATGAAATTCAAACAATAATAAAACTTTCATTATTTTTGGATTGGTGTAGTGAAAAAAAAACAAATATACTCATTCAAAAAATAACGTCATATTATTCTCATTAATAAAAAAGATTAACCATTTATATGTCCTATATCTCATTGGGCCCTTTCACCCTTAAAAATATTCATTCCCACAATATTAGTTAATTTTGGATTACTTTTCGAACATGAATATTACATCACACCCAAAAAATGAAAGGAATTATAATTTAATTACATTTGGTATATATGAATTAATATAGTTTTTCAGAAATTAATAATGAATAAAAAATTACCAAATAGGTCATTTAGGTGACTAGATTAATATTTAAAGAGATAAATCCACTCTTAGCTGTCTTATTATTTTATAAAAAAATTTATTGTACATAATCCATAACAAAATTTCACACACATACTCAATAAAGTCATTAAAACTTTCACACCACAAACAAACACACATGTAAAATTCCTATATTTCCCAATTGAATAAAATTCCACTAAATATGTACACCCCTTGTTGAGATATTTTTCCACCATTAGTAAAAATATATATTTGGATTAATGCTTCTATATTTCCACCCATTTGAAAAAAAGAAAAATATAATATAACATATGATATATTTTATTATTTATTTTATATTGTACGAATAGGGTTAACCACTTGTCATAAAAATCAACCATTAAAATGTATCAACTGGGTACTTTTTTGTAATAAAATCCATACCATTTTCTATTATGGGATCAACCTATACATTTATATTTCATACCAAAACCATTTATTTTATAATGTTATACATGATATAAATACGTTCTTTAATTTAAAATTTTCTTTTGAAGTTTTTGAAATATTTATCTACCACGGATTATCACATTACCCAAGTCTTGGTAACATCAAATCCACTTATAAATTTTATATGTTTAGTTCACATTCTAATAAATTGTTAGTAACCTAATTTTTAGAAGAATACATCCCTTATACTTTACAAAATGTAATATAACATTTTTTTTCTATTCCACAACACATACAAATATCTTAATTAAAATACTCCAACAATTATATAATTCCCACATAAATCATTCATCATAATATTTATTAAAAGACAAGTATATTACACACATCATTTCGATATAATACAATTTCGAAAAATAAAATTTTACTTTCAGTTCTGTTAAAATTTTACTGATTTTAATGAAGTGAGATTCCATTGATAAACATTGAAAATAAAAACATAATATGATATTTAAATATATTTTTAATTCATAAGAAAGAAATTATAGTAATCATGTTGTGATATTTCAATAACACTATTTAATAATCCCTATTATCTTCTTAAAACATCTAAATACTAGTCAAAACATCAATAAAGAGTATAAAATTCATCTTCATCTAACACCCAATACATCTTTGGATGTTCTCAATAATTGGTTCTCCTAAGATGAAATAATAAGGTCATGTACTAGTGATATTTGATGACGTATGAAACCAAAAAACATATTTCAACATATATATCTCAAAAAACATCTCTATCATTAATTTTTAAATAAATATAAATATATTACATATCCCAATAAAATATAATATCATTAATATATATGATGATAATGACAGAATATTCTTTACTTTATTTGATTTATAGATTTTTGTGCACTACTTCCTTTAAAAAACTCATCATTTTAAAATATTAATTCATATTTTTATACCATGTATTCGATATATATTTTAACCATCATATCACATCATTTTAACGGAAAAACAATTTATCATTATTTATAATAAACCATTATTCTAAATTTTCCATTTAATACTACTCATCATGTTCACTATTGTAGAAAAATATTATGATTTCCATTTAGAAATTATTGTGTTTCTATTAATATTTGAAAAAATTATTTTCTATAATTCCTTATAAGTAGATATAATGTATTATTAAAATTAGTTACATTTACCTAATAATTTTCAATTCCAAATAGTCTTTCATTATTTCATTTCATTTGACCAAATCATTGAAATTATCTAAGTACATGTAATTTTTTCTAATAATATATATTTTATAAAATTAGGTTCCAAATACTTGGTGTTATTATTTTTAATTTTAACTAATTAATTATCAATTTCTTCTATCTACTATATATTATTCCACAATTTATTCAATCATTATTATTAATATTTAGAAAATAAGGACGCATGTGATAATCTTCCCAATGTTTTTTTATTAGGACAACATTACCTTGAACAATAATTAATTATCAAACAAAATATATATTGACAAAAAAACATGACTTTGATTTTGTTATTTTCCATCACATTATAAGTTTTAATCATTTTATTACCCATGATCATCAATGGAACATTCAATAAATTCAATAAAAATTAGCATATGTTAAAACCCTTTTTGTTTTATTCTATACCACATATGAAATATATCATTATTTTTTCAAACTAATTTAATGAGTATTCTGACACATTTAGATTTTAGAAATGTATATTGTTTGACATTTATTCATTACATAGGAGAAACACTATCAACTTAATTGATGGTTGATGAAAATCCAATCACTTCCACTTTTTTAAAACATTAAAAACTGCGAACCATTTGGTTTGATGATTAATGGGATTATAATAATTTTAGTTCTTGTACTTTTCAAAGGATAAATTTATAAAATTATAAAAAATAATAAATATTATGAATTAAATTTATGTATTAATATCTTTCTATAATCCTAGAAACTATGTATAATTCTCCAACAAAATTGTTCAAAATATCTATTCCAAAAAAAAAAATTATTTAAAAAACAAAATTTTTAGAGGGTTTATGGTATTGTAAACTCTTGTATGGATAATTTCATTCTAAAAATTCATTGAAATCCCATTTATATACCCAACTATGTTATACTTTTAATTTCATTTCAATAAAATATTCAATTCAAATTTTTTGAAAACTAATAATTTTAATCAACCCCTCTGATTTTTGTTTCATAAATATAAAAAATTTACTATGAGTACATTAGTGGATATAATAATGATATGACATATCTAAATTAATAAAAATTATAGTTATATGATGAAAAGTATATGAAATAATACATTTTAATGGATGATAATATTGAATTTCCACATTCATGCATGAAGAGTTAAAAATAATTACATTTTTTAATATAAAATAAATAA
This sequence comes from Viscum album, assembly GCA_963277665.1. Taxonomy (NCBI): domain Eukaryota; kingdom Viridiplantae; phylum Streptophyta; class Magnoliopsida; order Santalales; family Viscaceae; genus Viscum; species Viscum album. The sequence continues at coordinate 71,285,123 of OY728166.1, read as the reverse complement.
GTTTTTTATATATCATGTAAAAGAAAATTAAATAAATTATCTCCAAAAATAATCATTCCATTTTTAAACATTATATAAATTTAATTCATTCCCCTATAAAATTTATTATTTAAATATAAAATAACTAAAATTCATAACAATAAGTTCTTGAAATAAATCACTTCTTATTCATTTTTCTCAATTCAAAACATGAACATCTATTAATCACAATAATAATAATAATAAATTTAAAAATATCACTTCAATACTATTATTACAATGATAAATAACACTAATAGTCATGATTTTATCCTATTAACATAACTATTATTCTTTGATTCCAGATCACTCACTCAAATAACAATTAATACAAATTGATTTATAATGAGTTGTCATTCTTGGCAAATAATTATAATCCCTCTATTCTATTTTCAACACATTTCATAATCATTGTATCTCTAATTATATGTGATGTGATCCTTCTATCAAGATTCAGTGGATGTTATTTATGATAATCTCACATGAATTCTATTAACAATGATTTAACATTTACATTATTTATATATAGAAACCTTAATGAATTAATAATAATACTAAACTGATGTATAATGATAATAATACAATTAATATTATAATGTTCTGGTTAGTCTCACCCTCTAAAATGTTAATTCAAAATATTAAATGGATTCTCCAAGTTCACGTATGATAATTCATATATTGTTTAGGCAAGGCTACATTGAGTAGGATAACTCCACCATTAGACATGTGTTACCAATATTCTGGGATCATATATATGAAATTAATTAAATTATAATTTACATTTACCATGTTCTAATCCACAAAAATAATACAATGAAAGGCCAAAAAATGAAAATATTTTTCATTAATAGATTTCTCTTCTGAAAATGTAATATATATTCTACTGTTATTGTGGCCTCATATTTTAGATTCTTTATACAAACTAAAATTTTATTTTTCTCCTGAAACATTATTTTATACATCAGTCATAATCCATTAATTTTTCCAAATTACATATATATGATATTTTTAATTTAGTTTCTATTTTAAAAATTTCCATATTTCAAAAAATTCATATTATACATAAGTTACTGGTTTTGAATTTAATATCAAATCTACAATATAATTCACAAAAAAATCTGTTATGATAAGTTTGTAGTGATCCTTTTAATGTCTCACTAAATTCATATACATCATTAAAGATCTATCAACCACTAAATTACCATAAGATATTTTTCTAAATACATTACAAAAATGATTTATATTATAAAATATGGCGTTAATTTTATTTTATACTTTAGTGAAAATATAAACTATCCTTTAATATATAATTTTCATCTTTAGAACCTTATAATATATAGATTCCTAGTAATTATAATATTCAATGAGATGTGTCGTCCATTATATAGTCTCCATTAATATTGATCATTATTTTCAACATGGTCATAACCAATTTCACTTATTATTTGGTAATACATATAAAAATTCATATTTCATTTCAATAAAATTGTTATATATTTTTAATACTGCATTACAACTACTTTCATCAAAAATAGTATTTTGGTTTCATCATCATTTTATTAACCAAATTAATTATCACTATTGAATATACTATCAATATATTTTATGATCAAAAACCTCACATCTACATCAAATTAGGGCACAAAATCAGTCCATCATCTTATAATTAATTATCAGACAACATAGAGATGAAATTTTTGTTCTTAATTTTTATCAATCCTTACACATTCCCTTAGAGTGAAATTTCTTCATTAAAAAAATACGTTATATTTTTTTAGGAGTATTTTTATTACATATATGTTACATTTCATTCTTATTTATTCAAAATTAGATAAGGTGTTTTACAATAATATATATTTATTCAAATTATTCCAATGCAATCTTTCTATTGAATATTATATTCCGTTTTTGAACACACATTGAGATGAATTAATTTAAAATCACTTACATAATCTCATATTCCTCATAATTATATGAATTTTCACATTCTTCCTTGAGATCCTTTTTATTATTATCCTACATAATGCATTTAAATAATATTTTCATCTCATCCTCACTATTCATCATATTTCTAATTCCTTTATTCATCTCATGTGTAGTCAAAATATATTATAAATCATCATAATTAAACATTTCAAGATCATGATATTAAATAATATTGTATTTTTTTACCATATTGTTTTATAAGAAAATAATTATCATATTGATAAACATTTATTTTTTAAACATATCACTAAACCCACTAATAGTTATAAAAAAGTCTCTAACTCTTTTAATTAATTTATCAAAATATTCATCATCATATATTTAAATTCCATCATATAACCTATTTCAAATCATTAAAATTTTTTCAATAAATTTTTAATTTCTTATATTAATGATATAATAATTTTCCTATATTACATTTTGTATACTAATAAATTTTAATATTAAATCGTATGTCATTAAAATTAATAAATAAATTCTATTCTTATAATATTCATAATTAATTATGTTGTTTGATCCACCCTTTTCATCATAGTACCTTCATCTAGAGTGAAATAATGACTTAATGAAACATCTAGAATATTTAGGGTAAATGAAAATAGATTCTGAAACATGATATCATTCAATTTTTTATATTATTTTTTTATATATTTAAAAATAATTATTTATTCACTGATATAATTCATCTAGGTAATAGTCCAAAAAATTTGAAATCACATGATCCAATAATCATCATGGAAACAAATAATAAATTACTCTCCTTAAACTCATCTAATATAATGATTAGTGATGGATAATTATACATTTTACCTAAAATTAAATATTGGAATCATCATGAATTTTGAAAATGTGATTCATTAATCATGATGTATAATATCAATCATAATTTAGTAAAATTTCAATTCCTATTTATTGTTTTCACACTACTATTCTAACTAACAAATTAGTGAAACTACAATTAAAAAAGAAAAAAAATATTATTCACTTCTTAATAGACATATCATTATGAAATATCAATCCTCTTTAAAATATTCATTAATTATGATCTCATATAATTATTATATATATAAAAATGTAGTATCCATTAACTATAAAATATAATTGATCATTATATATATTTATTTTAAATTTTATAAGTTATATGATAAATAAATTCTACACATATTATCAAAATTATAGTATATTTTTGGATTATTCATTTATTAAAATTACACTAATTTTCATATAATACTCTACATTAAAACTTCAATAACATTAATCCCACTCACATTGAATTTTAAATTTCAATTTTTAAAACAAAAATTAAATCATCATTGCACATATATCATGTATTTCTTTATAAGATGATCAATATTAAATTATAAACTAATATAAAATATTACTTGTACATTGGGAAAATAATAAGGTCAAATCCATGTGAAATAATCTAATAAAAATCTCATAAAATTAATATTTTTTAAATAAAATAATTTATCATGTATTATGTAAATTATTGAGTATTTACTTAGGACACCAAGTAGTTATTTTGAACTCTCCTTATCAAAATTTTCTAATTGGATTTTTTTTGTAATAATATATTATATTTCATAATAAAATTTATAATAATAGTGAAATTACATTTCTGCAAATGTGATGAGCCAAACGTGGTCGTCCAAAAACCAGGGACCCAGTCTGATCAGCGGTATGGCATGAGAGGCATTCATGATCCCCTTAGGATTCAAATTAGTGATGGGTAATCAATAGAAAAACCAATGGAACAATATTTAGAAATATAATTAAATATAAAAGTGGTAATAAACAGTGAATCCCAAAATAAATACAAAATTATAAATAAGACATCACTAAAAAAATAAAAATACAATAAAAAAATATAACAAAACCCAAACCAAACATGATATCCAAAACATATCAATTTGACCCTAGGGATATGTCTGCAATACCAAAAAAACCATCAACCATGAAGATCGAAACAAAGATAAATCCTATAGAAAAATCTTGGAAACAATATTAAACAATAAGCATTAGTATTGAAACATAGTACCCCTACACTATGGAATCAATTACCAGGGAACATTATTAAGATAAAAGATACAACAATTATATGTTTAAAATTAAATATATAGAACTAGGATTTCCAATATATATTCCAGTTTCAATACCAACACATCCCACTACAATCTTTGTATTTAAAACCCTGATTCTTTCCAAGAAGCATAAAATTACATCTTCAAAGAGAAATAATATATTTTCATTAAAAAGGGAGAATGTAATTATAAAAAATCTCCTAAATTTTTTCTTTATTCTATATTAAACTCAGTCATTGCATTTCAAAAAGAGTGAACCATATAAGAGAGTAACAAAAATTGACACATAATAAGGGAAAGAGAAAAATAAGAACTAACAAGTAACCAACCATGAAAGAAACACAATAATACATCGTAGAAACATAAGCGCCAATCAACATGGGATATCCTAGGAGCTATGTGGAATAATATAGTAAATATTATGCATCTTGAATCATCTCAAAATAATTTATCACCTAATGACATCAACTTATAAAACATGATGGCTCTCACCATACCTTTTTTGACCAATGGGAACTATCCCTCAACAACATAAAACAATCATATCCTATACTATGGGCTACAAGCTAGAGAGAATTAAATATCTAGTAGAGAAACCATTCAATCAAAATTATCCAGGTAAATGAGGTTCCCATGTCATGACTAAAGAGGGGGTTGCCAACAATTTTTCCATGATTATAATCACATGCATATATACCTTATACAATTAACTCACAAAAAAAGTCACCCTCGGGACACCCCAATGAACAATATATTTCCATTAAACCATACAATTTAATGGTATACTCTCTTCATGGGCCTGCTAGAATTATAAATATAAGTAATAGAATCATCCAAGGTGTGTTCTCAAGATTTTAAACTTTCAAAAAAATTCAATACATTCCTAAAAACCCTTCATGAAACCACATTTCATCAATTAACCAAATAAAAATTTCTAAAAAGTTACAAACACAACATTATTCATTTGAAAATAATTTTATAATTATAATTTTATCACTCACACCTCATTTTAAAACCAAATTCAGTTTTAAAAAAATAAAAAGGTCCATACACCATAATCATATGTCAAACCATTTTTATTGAACCAAACACATTCCATATTCAAATCCAAAACCTATTATAAATCCTTTTAATAAAATACAATCCACTATATGATAATCCAAATATATATTGACTAGCCACATCCTGATTTTAGAACAAAAAATCCCTCAAAAAAGCCAAACAATATTTTTTTCAAACACTTGGGATGGTTATGTTAATAAAACAATACCATACAATTCGTAACAGTTCTAAAAACATCTCATTTAATATCAAACAATTAAAAAAATATTACTCATTACTTTTTAACATATCATAATGGTTCAAAAATAATTAAACCAATGAATATAGTATTTAAATGAGAATTGTAAATGGAATCCTCCCTCAAATCACATCTACTAGAACATTTCTAACTAATAGCAACCACACAAAGGTTCCATGAGCCAGGAAAAACCAAGAGAAACCAAAAAAACCACATAATATAAATTTGGTCATAGTGAAACATGATCCTTAGATCCATATGACCATGAGATAAGAGTAAATGAAGCGAAAATGGAAGGATAATGAAGAGGGATAATAAAAACAGATAATAACCTAATAAATCACACCATAAAATTGATGAAATTATAGATAAAAGTATTGGATTAGGGGGGAGGCTTCTTGATGAAGGTAGGGTCTCACATTGGGTCAAATAACCTAGTTATAATATGGATGATGTGTTTTGGGGATAAAATTCAAAGAGGGTAGGAAGGTATCATCTCAATATCAATAACCTAGAAACTATGCACAGTTTGGATGTAGAATTTGGTATACCATGTTCCAACAATGCAATGTCATACTGTCCAAAATGGCATAACCATGAATGGGCCTTCCTCGTGGTTTTCCTAAATGTATGTGGGCCATGTGTCGATAACTAGAGGCATCATGTGGAAAGCATGGTTATCTTGAGAAAGGGTGTATAGTTCCCTATAATATTGTGACAATAGTGTTCCAACTACTGTCGAGAATAAAATCCACACTTTTCAACAAAGACACTAGTGGAAACTGTGAAATAAACCTGGGAAAAAAATTAATATAATAAAAACTTAAAATATAAATCATGAACACCATGAAACTGAGAGTAAAAGACAATCCAAAAGATAAGATGGAATAAAGAAGAAAATTAAAATCAAAGTGTGATAATTATCCCGACCATTACACTTTCATCCCACAAAAAACCCACAGTGTATCTAGTTCCTAAATAAAATACCGGAGATTCTGACAACCATATGATCAAACCTCCCAAATCACGAACACCTCAACCACCACAAAAAGAAAATAATACCTCTTACCTAAAATGAACCAATGAATAAAAAAACTTCTTGGGAAAAAATGATCTACAAATTCTATAACCATGTTTCAAATTGGAATGATTTTCATACTAGTAAATTCACCAATGTTGAGATAGACTAAAGGTAACTCATAATTGGATAACAACAAAATATCCAATACTTCCAATACAATAATAGAAACTAAACCAAATAATAAACATTATAGTCCAGAATGAACACCCCACAATTAGAAACATACTATTACCAACCAGCTCAAAAATATTAGTGTTGGGATTCCACTAAAATAAACATACTACCTTAAACCAACCCAAGATATGTATACACTCACCAAATATTTTTTGCACTGTCCAACCCTTCCCAACACCATGGGAGGGTATCAACTAAAGATACCCCAACCCAAATGAAAAAACAATACTTGATTAGATATTTCCGCACAGCACAATTGTATCTAAAAGGGCACAAACCAGAATAGAAATTGAATCACCCAGGCTAACAACACAAGGAAAACCAATCATTGATACACATTAGAAATGAACAACCTCTGAAAATGTGTGATGATATGACCACTAATATTATTGAAATTGTTACAAAATTACAATTATATGGGTATCTACCATTGGAACTCTTCAACTTCCTATAGCCTAACACAAGAGTCAAGGATAGAGACAATGTTCCTCACACCCTTGGTGATTCCAGAAAAAATGAAGAGATTCACTTAAAGACATATGAATGGATCCTTGATGTTATAAATCATCTAGTTCCCTGAATCCAAGAGATATAAATCCCTAATAAGAACTCCTTTCTCCCAACAAAATAGGGATTCCATACCTACACACTAATCATCCTTTTTTTCATCAAACAAGAAACAGAAGTAACAAAATAAACAGAGAAAAAATTCCAATTAAAATGAAATAAATTATATAATTTATAAAGGCACACACTTCCATTATAACAAAATTTGTCATGAGATTCATAACATTCAATGTTTTACTTTAAATTAAAATGAAACTCCAAAAACCCCAAATTAAGCAATAAATTGTACAAAAGATTCATTACATAGATTAGGAATTCGAACTGAGACCAAAATAGAACCCTACATCTATAAATGGGTTTGGGTTGTTTTTTGTATGAGAGGATATATCTTCAAATCATATCCTTGGAACATCTCTATATATATGTTCCAAGTCACATAGGTGTATATATGTTTGGATTTTCATTAGAGCGTATGGGAATGACGAATTATTATTATCTGTATTTCAATATTAATGTCCGACCATGATCCTACACTTAGAGGAAGATAATGAATGATATAGAGACCTTTTAATTACATTACAATGACCACCAACTTCATGTTACTTTCCAATATCCTTACATTAATTTCCTTCACCACTTATTGAGATTAGAAGATGTTCATCTCCCTCAAGAACTCCAACTATAAAATATTCTACCTGAATAGCATGCCTCACCAGATTATTAATAGAGGTAAGACTGAACATGGACACCATTTAATGCATATCGAGATGAATCCTAATACCAAAATTTTGATCCTTTAATGAATCATATGAAACCGTTCCAGAATTTAAGGAACAAGATCCAAAAAAATAATTAAGTCCACAACACATCCATCATAATTATGAAGAAGACACATCAACATCCAATTATTCAGCTTCAATACAACAAACAAATACATCCAAATGAATAAAGGCTTCGAAAACATCTATATGATTTATTCCCAAGGTCTAGTTCAATACACCAAATTCTTCCAATTATAGGTTTTTCCATTATGTATTGAGGAAGGGAACATGACCATTAATGATTCAAGAAACTCAAGGAAACCAAAGTTTAATTTTATTTTCGATATTTATTCTTCCACTTTGAAACATCATATTGACCAAAATTGAGAGGTTGATTCAACTTCTGAAATTGAATAATGATTTATTTGGGTTGTCCAAATATATGGTCTAATAATGTTGATCCACCCATAGGATTATTTCTAAAATCTATTGAATCCTTGGAGTGGGAATACACTAGGAAAAAAAGAATCCATGAAACCAATCAAAACCAACTCTTCATGAACAATTTTAAACCATAAAACACTTTATAAACAACACATCAAGGTCACAAGTAATAAAACCAAACAACCTATAATTATAAAAACATCAATATTTTCCTCTTAAAGAAGATTTGAAAATAAAAAAACATGTTGGGTGTAAAACTTACCAATGGTATTCCTTAGAGCCTAACTCAAATCCAAATTCTCAATCCAATCTAAGAACCAATCCATTAATTCCAATCTAGGAACTCATAATTCCATTTCATCAATCATATACTTATTCAGAATCATCTATGCGTTGGATCAGTCATTAGAATACCAAAGTTCAAAACAAAACATTCGTTCTTATTTAAATATGAAACACAATTTTTATATTTTCAATCTACATCCCATTTAAAATATTATAAATTTTTTCTAAACCTCACTAACAATCATGTCCCAAAACCTTTTTCAAACTCTACCAATAAATTGGTTTCTTCCAATTCAACAAATTTTAATCATCTAAAAAAACCATTAAATCAAAAATAATTTCACTAAAAATAATTTCATCTAACATAAAATATTTTTCCAATAACTTATTTAATATAATCCTATTATTAAAAAGAACATGTTTTGATAGTTCCTATATTTTTATTATAAAAATTCAATTTTGGTAAGCCCATCCTCATTTTACCTAAAAACGATTTTATAAAAAATCCATTTTCTAATGATTTTCTCAAAGTAAATCTAAAAAACAATATCTATATTCCCAATACAAAACCATTACCACTTTGAGTCCACCTTTTAAAATTCCATAATTAGGGTTTTCAGTACAATTTTTAGAATAAAGGAAGACCCAGACTAATGTAAAATATTGAACTAGTGTCAATGAGTGAATTGTCTACATGGTTGGATTCCACAGTCCAATCAAGGCATCATCACAATGAATCATCATGAACCATATTATTAGATCTAAATGGATTTATATTCCACGTGATCTCAATGATACCATTATCCCCACTCTATCTTCCTTCCCTATGCTCAAAAACATCCCAAAAGAACAAAATAATCCAAACGAAACTGGACATCCCATAGAAACTCATGGTTCGGTCAAGAATGGGTTCTCCTATAATCCCCACCATCCTACCTCCCCATGTTCAAAAATTTATACTCCATCTACCTTAACATCCCAAAAAATAAAATGGATCTCTAAATGAAATGCCCTATAAATAAAAAGCTTAAAATGTTAGAATTTTTTCATGAACAGACCTCAGTAAAACCTAATTTGGTAACACATATTGATCTCAGAAAATGGCCAGGGTTGTATTACTGATCCTATTGAGTTGGAAAATATAGTTATCGAATCAATAAACCATGGGAATTATTTAATGAAATATAAATAAATAAAAAATAAATAAAAATAACTATACCAAACTAAATATAATATTCCAAATTAAACATTATTTATATATAAGTGAAAAAAATAATTATATAATAAAACTAAAACTATACACGAATACCACAACGTCTCCATGTTACCTTGAGGGTCAGTCTCCGATAAAAAAATCAACCATCGCCAACACTGATCAAAAGAAATTTGAAACCTACACCAAAATCTAAAAAACAATAATAAACCATAGGTGTGAGTATTAAAACATAGTAAGAATTACCAAATGAATCTATTTCTACTAAAAACCATTTAAATAAAAGATACATAAATTCCTATATTGAAACACTACATATAAGAATAGGATTTTCCAAATATTATTCTATTTAAATCCCAACATGTTCCACTGTCATCATTAAATTTAAGACCATGTTCATTTCCACGAAGCATGCATTATCATTTTCAAAGAGTATAATGATGATTTAATTAGAATGGGGAGAAGGTTTGTATAAAACAGTTGAAATATATATTCCATGAGCTATTGAAAACAATCTCATCACTTTTCAATAGGAGTACACCACATAAGAAAGAATCAACAATTATCACATAATAATGTAAATGAAAAAATAAACACACACAAGTTACAAGGAAAACAATAATCTAAATTATCCTCCATAGAAAAATATGTGACAAATAGAATGGGAGATCCTAGGAGAAAAGTGAAATAATCCTTAACAAACTATACCTATTTACTCATCTTAAAGGCATTCTTAAACTGATGATATCAATTTCACTTAAATGTTCGATCACACCTTACCAGGTGTGACTAAGGTGTACACTCCCATAGAAAAAAACATAACAAAACGTTTCCATTTCTATGGGCCACTAGAAAGAGTAAAAACCAATGATTTTATAGAAATTAATCCCCAAAAAAATCACTAGCTATGCTAGGTTCACAAGTGAAGAAAAAACTGGTGGTTATTCAGTAATGTTAATCATGAATCCAATAAGATGTAGATTTATCATATACTAGAAAAATGGACAAAAAGTCACCCCAAGCCACCCCATGGAACAATATATTTATATTAAATCATCAGATCATGTGGTATCCTACAATAATTGGCCTCCCAAAACAATAAATAAATCTATGGAATGAGAACTATACAAGAAGAGTTTTCCTAATTTTGAAAATACCAAAATAATGCCGAATGGGCCTTAAACATCCTTAGAAAAACCATTATTATTTAAAGGACAGAATACACCATTCCAAAAAGATAAAAACACCATTCCAAAAAGGTGAAGAATATTTTTTATTTTTTTAATATTATGAAAAGTCCATTTACGCAATCTCATCAATATTTATCATAATTTTTAATGGGACACACACCATCATTTCATGTCAACCAATTTTTAAATTACAAAAAACACACCATATTAAAATCTAAAAATAATAGTAAATCCATTTCAAAAACTCCCATCCACCATTTGATATTCTTAAAATCATTTTACAATCCAAACTATTCTTTATTAACAATAAATTACTCATAAATGCCAATAAATATTTTTATCAAACAGTAGTTGTGCATATCTTAATAAAAACATGACATATACATTAAACTAATCATGAAAATCACTTCATGTCATATTAAGAATTTATTCCAAATATTACAAGTAAAAATTTAATGTATAAAAAAATTTGAAAAGTATGAAAGCCTTTATTTATATATTTAATGGGAACTGAAAAGGGAATCCAACCTCAAATCGCATGTGCATCAGTAACGCAAACCCAAAATAACAACTAAAAGACTACAATAGACATGAACTAACATGATAAACAATAAACACAAAACCCACAAATTTAATCACATAAAAATAGGAACCCTAGGTCCACATGACCATATAATAAGAGGAAACCGAGGGAAAATGGAAGTAGTAGGAAGATAGAGAAAAGAAGAAAATAATACATTGAGAAATCACCCCAAAACATTGATGCATCCCTAGATCCAACAATTAATGGAGGAGAGGAGGAATTGATATGATGTGAGGGGATCCAATTAGGTCAAAAAACCGTGGAAGGAAGGTATCCTGCAATTTCAGATAAAATCCCAAATGGTATAAATATAAAAAGATATTTTTATTTACCTATGAACAATGCATGGTTTGGATTTACATCTTGGATAACCATGTTATACACCCATGAAATTGTTCTTTCCAAAATATTAGAACCATTTTTATTCCATTTTAATCATTTTAATTGCCTTGTATGGGTTGTGAACCCCCTAACTAGAGTCATCCCATGGTTCACATAGTTTCCTATAGCAAGGGTATGTGATTCTACCTAATTGTGTACAAAATGTGTGCCATTGGCTGTTAATCCCAAAATACCTAATTTTCATGAAATGATTATATGTAAACTATGAAATAATAATACATCCAAAAAATAAACATTGGATAACCACAAAATTAATTTCCAGAACACTCAGAACTGAAGAGGAAAATGAAAATCCAAAAGTTATACAAGAATAAGGATGAAAATAATGATTGAGGTGTGAAAGTAGATGTTATAGACCCATATTTATAGTTATTACAACCCATTGAAGTGTAATTTATATTAATAAATCATTAAAAGTATTTTCATTTTGTAATTATATACAAAAAACCCATAAATAGTATATGTAAATTATGTCATTGGCATTACGGTTTGAATAATATTCTATAAGGACAAGAGAAAGATGAATCAAGTTTCTAAAGTAAATCACTGGATAAGATAATAAAATTCAATCATGATTTTATATTAATTATAATTATATTATTATAGTATGATCATTCTATTGTCAAACAACCAATATAAATCTATGATTGTAGAGATAAATTGTTACAGAATAGTTATACTCACATGGTTAATGTTCTTCAGGGAAATTAAAAATTCAATAAAGCTATATTAGAACCCATTTATGTGATAAAAAAATTTAACCCTTTTTTATACATTATAGTGCATGAATTTTAAGGGTATAATCAATTTTAAGGTTCTTTTAATGTAACACCCTATTCTTTTAAGATTTTTAGAAAATTATTTATTTTCTTTGATCAGTTGTGATCCACACAATTCTATGTATAAATATATTCTAATACAATATAACAGAATAACCTATATTTTATTATGGTGGTATTAATATGAATAATAAATTTATAAAATATTTATACAATTTTATATAATGTATATATATTATTACAAATGTCATTATATGCTTCAATTGTTTTTAACAAAAACGATTTTAATTTTTTTAGAAATAAATAATTAATTTCCATTACATTTATAAAATTAATTTCATAAAATTGAGATAGTTTCTTTAATTTAGTGGGTAGATGTTCTCTAATTGTAAATATTTATAATTTTATTACATGATTAGTTTTTTTAATTAATATTAAAAAATACTAATTTTTATTAAAAACTATATTTTATATAGAATATATTTTTTTTATTCATTAACGGTATTAAAATTAAAATAATTCATTAATATTATAAATAATCCATTTATACTCATTTGAATTACATTTAGTTTTATATTTTTTATAAAAAATAAATCCTTTTGAAAGCATTCTTTTTATTAAAAACTATTTTTCATCGCATTTTAATAGATAATTTTGAAATTAATTTCCCCTAATTTCTGAAATTGAGTAAGATATAATTTATTATATATTAAAATCCTCATTTCCAAATTTTTTAATTGTTAGAACATTTTTTTCATAATAAATTGTTAAAATACTTAAAATCATCCATTATAGTTCATGTCAAAATGAGTTCATCTTCGAGTTTAACAGAAAGACAATTGTAAATTATCTAATTTAACATGAAAAATCCTTATTTTATATCCATATTATGAATTCACACTATTCTAACTTATAACATAAATCCATTATAATTTTTTTACATGAGAGTGACTTTATTATATTTTAATATTTTAATAAATTCAAAGTGTATCCTATCTACCAGTTATAAAAGGACACATATTCATTCGATGGTTTACACCGCATTGAGACTTTTTACATGAAAAAACCTTTTGAAATAATTTATTAACATACTTATCCATGAATTATAAGTTATTATATTCATAAATTTAAATTCTAATTATCCTTATGAAAGGACCTAAAGGATGTTAATAGAATGAGGGGTAATCATCTTACCATACATATTTCAATTAAATTATTCTTATACCACCTATAATAAATTAAATTAATTATAAAATAATATATTCAAACCATTAAATATTATAAAATATCATTATGAATATGTATCCACCAATATCTACCTCTATTATGTTATTTGGGATGTGAAAGTATCGGACATGTGTACGTGTGGACTACCACATCAAAATAGTGATACAATTATTTTTCCATTAAAATATTATATGGATTGTTAATATGTTAGTTTTGTAGTTTATATTCTATATATAAAATAAATATTATTTTTTTAATTACAATATAACATCTACCATCACAGCTTTCAATCTATTAGAAACTGACAATGTCTCCCATGCATACATGTTTACTATGTCCTCCACGAAGTGACGTGTTTTTTTGTTTATATATTAAATAGCATGTAATAGGAAAAAATTTAATTAATTTATATTATAAATATTATTTAATAATTATTTTTAATGTTTAATTGTCTATTACCATTCTTCTTTTCCACCTATAAAAAAGTGAAAATAGTATTTATGTGTTTGTACAACTTCTGATCCACATGAATGGTGTAATTAATTTTTAAATCTATAAAATTCATGGATGAATATAAATACATACATAAATAAAATATACATAATTCATATCAATATTAAAATTATTTTTTTGTTGAACCATGATCAAATTATAAGGACCAGAACTAACAAACTAAAATTTTGTTGAAAAATGAAAATAGTAACAACTGTTACGGATGAATTTTATAACTAATTTAAAATAAATTGTTGTTTTATTGTTATATTAGATAAATTTTTATATTATAAATTTTTATATTAAATATTTATAAATTTATGAAATATTTAAATTTATTAAACATTTTTTTATAAACCATTTGAAACATGTCAATGTTGAGATAATGGATTTGTGTTAAAACCTCATTGGTTTTGTGGATTGTTTACTATATTTTTTTGATGATGTAATTTTATAACCCATGCCTTAAGAATCCAAAGAATACACTTTTCCTATACAATTTTATTAGGGTTACATTGTTTTCTTTAATTGTCTTATATTTATAAATTCCAAAGAATGGAAGAATATTTTTATGTAAAGTCGATATTATTTCAGTATTTGGTAAAAAATAACTTCTCAACTATGTACATGGTTTCTAAAGATATATTCAAGGATGTTTTAATATTATAATATTATTTTAAAAATTCATATTTACCCATGATTTAATTTTTACACACTATTTTAAATGAGATCTTCATTTCATCCTCTGAATGGGATACTTTAAACTTTTTATCCAAAATTAGAATGAAATCATTTTTAATGGAAAATATATGAATGTGATTTTTCACCATCAAGACTAATATATTTAATGGTTATTACATTACATGTTTCAAATCAAATTTTAAAATAAAATTTTTTCAATGATATGTTGAAATTTTATATTTTAATGATTTGATTTTAAAATTATAAATATATTTTCCCCATAAATTATTCTAGGTGACCTTTTGAATAAATTTTCATTAATTTAAAAAATGAGGATAATTATTATTTAATAGAGATATGTTTTGAATTCAACATTCTTATTCTTTCTATAGTTTTTTCTATGGCTCGCCATACAACCCAAATATTTTTTTTTCAATTAGATATGTTATAGAATTCTACAAGTAATGTAATGGTAATATTTTCTTATATCAATACTAATATAGGTAATGGTTTGATTATATCATTTTAAATCTATAATTTCATATTAATGTGTTTTAATACCAATCATAGAGTTATAAATTCATCAATATCCATCTTTATGAAAGTAGACCATAATATTATATTCAAAACTCTTTAAATCGCATTGATTCTTATATAAATAGGGAACTATGTGTTATAAAAATCCTCCAAATGTTACCTCTTTAGTTAAGGATCTAATGGAACACATATCCAATCTTCAAATCACACAAATTCATATTTATCAATGTTGAAATCAAGAATATTCCCTACAATTCAATGTATCTACCAATTAACATTTTGGGCATCATCAATTTTCTCTAGGATATATGTTTGATTAGTTCATTAAGAAAAAAAAAGATTCCATTCCATTTAGGATCCAATAACAATAGTTTTTCATAAAAAATGAAACATGAACAATTCCAATCCTCACCATAGGTAGGGTTTGACGATCCATTTACAAAGAGTATTTTCCACTTTGGTAAATATCTAAGGATGAATATGTATTGAATATGCATAATCATTGATATTATCCAACCACCTTATTTGGAATATATTTTTCTCAATTTGTAAGAAATTATTATTTGGGATCTATGATATATATATATTTGTCAAAGACATCCCATAAGATATAATGTCTCCAAATCAAAAATATGATGATCAATGTTACCAATTCGAGAGCTGGTTTGGGTGTTTATTCTAATGAATCATTAATTTTATAGAGGCATAAGATATAACTTTGTCATCTCATATTAGTTAACAAAACCAAGCACTTTATGGAAACATCACTGCAAATCAAAAATACAAAATCATAACTGGGTAATGTGAGAAATTATGTAGTTATTTTCCTCTTTTATATCACATTAAATATCTTATTGTATTAAATTTTAGGAGAAAAAAATATCCCACATTAAAGTTAGATTGGTTATTATGTTGGATAATCATCAGTTGATTCATTTAAATCTAAAATGGAATCAATATAGTAAATGTAATCTATAGATATTCCTTATATATTTTGGTATTTTCAATTATTCTATTCCATGTGTATTTAACAGGTCTATAGATATCCCATTTCTAGTTATAAAATGAACTTGTAATATTACTTTCATATCCCAAAATTGTATTTTATTAATATTTCATGAAAAAATTCCTATCAAAAGTTCATTTTTATTTCACTAAATTCCCCATATATATCCTCTTGGTTTTATTAGTTGATAAGAATATCATCTATAAATTCAACAAATTCCTGTTCAAGGTAATCCTTAATTTAATGTCCCCGACCATGGTATCCTTAAGTTGATTCTTTATTTTTTTTAAATTTGTATAATAAATAATGATGTTTCATCCTTAAAGACAGAATAGTTTATTACCATTAAAAATGATATAAATGATAAGTTTCTCATTACAACATGAAAATAATACCAACATAAAAAACCTATTATAAACATTTATAAAATCTTAGATTATCCATGCAATTCATTCATAATATATATCTTCATATAATTCAGAAAAATAAAAAAATAATGGGATTAGAGTAGATTATTTTAATGGTAATCAATATAGAGAAAGATATCATAGATAAACATAACAAATATAAAATGGTGAATAACTTATAACACAACTCATTAAAACATAATATTGAGCATGATATGGATGAAATAAAAGTTGATTAAATAATTCTATAAATAATAACATGAGAAATGAAACTATCCTAGGATATTATAGTAGTCCAGTAATAACATGAAATATCAATTATATGTAACATAAATAGGAACATAATAATGATTGACTTCATAATAAAATGACAATGATTCATCCAGGAAACAATACAAAAATGGGTTAAACTACATTCTAGTTTGTCTCATGAGACCTGCCGATACATATAAGGGATATAGAGGGACCAAAAAATTACATACTAAGTCCAATTAATTCAATATATGAAATAGTTGAAACATAATCATCATATATATTCATATTAAAACTATCATATGAAATCTAATTAACACCCCAACCAACAAACATAATCAATAAATTTTATGAGTAATATGGGGAATGGTATCCAGATAGCACAGATGTAGTCAAACTAATAATAAACCTATTAAAAACAATTTTTACATTATATCATAAAATATCAATACTAATTAATCATAAAATGTATTATAGGGTGTTGAAATAGACGAAAATACCCCATTAAAATCAACAAGGTATTCCTGAGTGATACCCATCTTTACATTGAAATGAAGAGTTCTTTTGGATTTTTTTTCTTTTTGTCACGAAATCATTTAGTAATAATTAATATCCCATTAAATAATATGGTTTTAAAATGAAATTATTTTTTATTCATAAAATATATCCAATAGACATGAAAACATATAAATTGAGTTTTTAAGAATCATTGGAAATGAGCCACCTCTGTGCGATTCAAAACAAAATACAAAAGATTCATTAAAGAAGAAAATTAATGATTGTTTAAATAAATAAATAACATAGAGAAGATATTTTTTAATAAAGAAGTAATTTTATAAAAAATGACGATTATTTATAAATTATTATAATGTGTACTTTAAAATGGGTATGAAATTGGGATGTACCCTTTAACCGGGCTTAATTATTAAGAGTAAGAAGAAACAGAATCTTATAAAGGAAATATTTTCTCCCCAGATAAATATGAACTGATTTATATAAATGGGGATCGAAAAAATACATATAATTTAGAATATGTAAAAAATAACGAAGAATTAAATTAGAATACAGGGAGAGAAATCATAATCTAGATGAAAAATGGATGTTCTGGGAGAATACTTTATAACATTATAACAAATATAAATGTATACCCAATGATTATTAATTATAAAATAAAACATTTAATGACATGAATATAAATAGTTTAATGATATTATATATTAAATATCCTTTCAAATACAACACAATCTTGAAATATGTGGCGAATAAGGGAAATCACATATATGTAAATGTATGATATGAAAACCCTTACCTTTTGTCAAAAATTGTTCTCCACTTGAACTTAACGCCATTAATAAAGATATTAGATTGATTAATTACATAATTCAGAATCAATTAAACATGTATTTGATTTATTATAATTATAATATATTTATTTAATATTCTTACATGAGATATATGATTCAATATCATTATTCAGAAGTGTTCATTTCCATGGTTTTCATGATTGATTCACCTTTTTACATGTACGAAAGACCTTGTAAAAAAGAAATAGTTATACAAAATTGAAAATATTTGTTATTATTGAACCTACCGAATATTTAATGGTCTTATATATAATTTATATTTAGATATGGGAATTATTCATTAGATAATTCTTAAATTATAATCACTTGGATTATTCAGGCATTTTTTTGATCATTACACAGTATTTTTAAAATTATATAAATATATATACTGGTTCTATAACACTAATTATGATATAAAATACATATTATAAAAAATTGAATATTAAAATAACTTTTATGACCTAACTTGAAAGCGTTATTAGAAAACTAATGAAACATCAACCATGAAGGTGGTGACTTGACACCTCACAGATGACATTTTAATTTGTAGAAGAAAAATTGGAAGAGAAAATAATATATTGTGGATATACCATAATCTTATTAAAATGAAAATATATATAAGATACATTTATTATATTCTTTTTTTGATATACTTGTTAAGGAAAGGATAGAAAAACAAATTAAATTGAAATAAAATTAAATGAATAAAGGGGGGTTTTACCTCTTGAATTTTTCTCTATGAGGAACCTCCATAATGAACAGTGAAATTTTATTTTGGGTGGGTAAAAAGTCCATAACATGAGGTACATTTTTTGGATATTTATTGGGAAGAAATTGGAATTGTTTCATGGCTTTGAGCTGTTAAGAGAATGTGTGGTATTTATAGTCCATGAGTGGTGTGTTTTTTGTAATATTTTATTTGTTTGTTTCTTATTTTTTATAAATACTATAAATAGGTTTACCATTATTAATAAATATGTTATAAATATGAATTTTATTTCTATATTATGGTTATTACATATAAAAATACTCATGTAATAGATCATTTAAATTATAATGTATATATATTGTAAATTACTTTATTTTACAATTCATAAAAATCATAAAATCAATAAATATAAAAAAAGGCAGCCTAACCATTTATTGAAATGTAGAATCAAAAAAGTAACTCCAATTTAAGAAAATAATTTTCTAGTAATGATAATTTTAATTTTTAAATAAAATCAACATTTACTCGAAATGATATGATTTTTATATTATAAACGAATTTATGACAAATTAAAAAATTAATTTTCATCTCATAAAATTATATTAAAATCATAAGATGAAAAAATATTAATTTATAATTATATTTCACTATAACTAATATTTTTTAAAATAATTTTTTTAATTATAAAATTGGTAATTAATATTTATGATTTATATATTATATATAATTAGATATTAATTTTTAAAACATCTATTTATTTATTCTAGTACAATAATGTGTAATATTTTCATTCATTAGATACCAATTTTTTTGTATATTTTCATTGGATATTTTATGATTATATTGTTCATATTATAATTATTAATGGACATATTACTATTTTAAGTATCATATATAAATTATTTACCATTATAATCATGTTATTTCATGAAACATAAACTATATAAAATATAAAATTTTAAAAGAGGAATATCAAAAATCAGGGTTTTTACATTTTCCCCTCCTTCAAAAACAATTATACTTGAATATTACCAAATATTACCTCACAAAAATATTTGGGTATTTCATCATCAGAATATACTTTGGATCCCATGTCTTCTCATCAATGTTAGGTTTTTTCTGATGTACTATTACTACTCTAGTCATCTGATTCTTCATCAAAATTTCCCTTGTGTCTATATTATGGATAGGCTCTAAAAAGTATGATAAATCATGTTCCAATTCTATTCAATCATAAGTGAGGAAATTTATTATGTCTGAAAAATAATTATATAACAATGAGATGTGAAAAACATTGTGTAAATTTGAAAGGCTAGGTGGCACCACCAAATAATAATACACGTTACAAATTATCAATAGCATCAGAAAAGTTCAAATCTACATGTTACACAGTTTCCCTTTCCATCGAAACCTTAAGACAGACTTTATTAGATATATTTTAGAAAACATGATTTCACACTTAAACCTCTATATTCATTCTTTAATTATCAATATATATATTTTTATAATTTGCGATAATTTGATATTGGTTTGAATAGTATTTACCATTGTTTTTGTTTCTTCTACATGTTCAACGCTTACAAGATTCCTCTAACCCACATTTTTTATCATGTTGTAGTACAACATCTCTTACCATTAAATGCTTCACATTGTGTCATTTGAATTCTTTAATGGAATTTATTATTGTATAAAACATTAAATATAGAAAATACTGATTCCACATGCCTTGAAAATCACACCAGCATGATCTCACCACATCTTATAATGATATATTGGTCATTTATACATCCCTTCAGTTTGTGGGTGGAATATAGTTCCATAATAAATCTCAATATCCGAAGATTTCTAATGTACTTTCCAGAATTGATGTGTAAGATGTGGATCATTGTAAGACACAATAGAAATCATAGATCCATATTTTCTTGAATCTTTATTAATATTAAGCCATACAAGGAGGTCCAATAGAAAATCCTATATTATAATGATGAAATATGAATGATTGAACTGATGATAAAAATTTTCAAATGGTTCTTCATTATGTATTTGATATTTTTGTAATCATTTAACAATTTCCAATGCCTTTTCATCCAATTTCCATTTATTAATGTGTATAGGGTACATGAATCAATAAGGATTTTATATTTCAACCTTTTTATATAGGCAGACTAAACATCTTGATATAAAATCACCAATTTCCCACATCATATTATCCCACTAAAAATGATACTTCAAATAAAATTAAATATTATATATAATAGGGTGTATTGATAAATTTGATATATTAGAATAATCAAATAACTCCATTTTTAGATCAGATATATATAGAATAGAACGTTTCTTCCAAAATATCATATTTCTATTCTCACACACAATTTTTTTCAACATCACATCATTCTCATATTCAATTTTCCATTGAAATTTCTCATAATCAGTTTGATAAATTTTATTACTTTCTAATAAATATAGTTGGGAAACTAATTGAAAAAGTTATGATGTTTCAAAATACATGATAATTCTGTATCCATATTCTTTGTTACAGTGTACATAGGATAAATTTCAATCCGCATTTTTTTAATAACTCCCAGATCCTTCTTGCTGAATTTGTTTTCTACCATATTTTCCTTCCATAGATTGTAGTTTATTGAAAAATAATTACAATAGAGTCACTTGATCCCTCTCCATTGACTTATGTTAAGTTAATTCTATGATAAGATATATTTAATGCTCTTATGATAAATTTATATCTCATAACATTCTCTATATAGATATTATCTCCATATACATAGAGAAAAATTATTTCTATTTAATCAATATCATGAGTTGGATATTTCCAGGAATTCGTTTTTAACTACATTTAATTATAGAAAGTAACTCTCTAATTACCCAATAAAAGATACATAATTCTCTTCATTGATGCATCAATATATATTAAAAATCCACTATTTCATCTTGGAAAGGTCAATATCGGAGCATTCAATGATTTAATATTCAATTATTAAATACAATCAATGATTTATTTTTCTATACAAAAAGAACCCCTTTAAGAGTAATCTTGGTTAATGAGTTAAATAATCGGGAAATATTCAGAATGAAATGCCAGTAGTGACCTGATAAACCTATTAAAAAATATACATCAATTATGTTTGTTTGTGATGGAAATAAAGGAAAAACCATTGTCTTCATATGATCAACTAATTTTCCATCATTAGAGACCTTAGAGAAAGAAAAAAATCTATTTTAATCACGAATTCACAGTTCCAAAATATCGCATATAAAGCCTTTATTCTACGAGACTCTATATCAATATGAATGTTGTTCACATAGTCCTCATAAATTTATGAATATATAAATATTTCATCAGTAAATTGCATAAAAATATTTCAAGATATTATATTAATGATCAATTCAATAAATCCATAAAAAAAGATGGTTCATCATCTAGTTCTAATAGAATGAATATAAATTCATAATTTTTGTACCCTATTCCGAATGTTATATTTGGAATATCTTCTTTCATCACACGTAACTAATGATCTCCATATCAATCATCAATACTTGAAAAATATTGATCTCCATTAATTTTTTCAAATAAATAGTAAATCTGATCCAGTAAAAACTTGTTTCTAATTGTAATAGCATTGATCTCCCTATAGTAAATGTACAACCTGATATATCCATATTTTATCTTAAAAAAACTTCTAGATGTCCCCATTGTGAAACCCTATGGCGTATAAATCCCTTTATAAATCTATTCTTCTAGAACATTCTTTATCTCCATCAATACTAGTGTGTCTATTCAATAGGGAATATTTGATATATAGCTTGGATAATGTATTAAATAAATTTATTATTAAATTTCCTTTAGTAGAGGATGTTGAAGGACCAATGAAAAACCATAGAGGGGAGGGGTGAATTAGGGTGTCAACTTTTACTTTGGAATGTTGTGGATATTTTTTCAAAGATGGTAGAATCTTGTTAAATATGTCTTTAACAGGAAAAAAGGAGATGACACAACTATTTTACTTAGTTCACCACAAAGGTCTAGGTCCAAAGATCATACACAAATAGTCTGTTGGTCATACCAAAATCCATTAATCGTCACTAGTTGTAGAGTACATGAGTTTGGTCATGGTAACTATGTTCCACGAACAATGCCATTAAAAAATTTTAGGTTTGGCTCACTACTTCCCTTAGAACACTTCCCTAAACCCTATGCATTTTCCTATGAGAGATGTCTAACTCAGTTAATCAACATGAATATTGCTTAAATAGACTGGAATTTAGGTCTTTTTCTCTCTGCATCATGAGACACTTATTTCATCAAATACCTGAGTAGATTACCACATAAAGACTTGACCAATATATCATGATTTTAAAAATTATCCTTTCAAATATCCCCTTCACAAAGATCAACCCTTTTTAGAGAAAAAAAATTTGAAAAAGCTCAACCCTATGTAGGGATGTCTCTCTTACATTGCACAACCCTTCATAAGGCTCAGTACCACGTGGAGCCACATACTTCACGAATCTCACAACATCTTAGAGTAATACAGTTGGTGAAGCCCACTCAGCCAACACAGAACATCCCATCTTTGAAAAATGACCAATATATAGGATCATTAACTTCAGAAAAGACTACAATAGTCTTTTTACAAATCTCATGCTTGTAATTAATCCTTTATTTGAACATCACCCCTTGTTTCAGGAAATGAGAGAGATTAAAAATTATCATTCTTACATTAGTAGTAAAAAGAGATATGTGTCCTCTTATTTATAGGCACAGTTGAAAATTTGAGCTCTGCTTCTTGAGGCATGAAATTCTTATTGGTCAAAACTTCTCAGGGGCACTTCCTCTATATCCCAAATCTCCACTAAAATTTATGGTTAGAAAAGCACGTCCTAACTATAGAGAAATGCCATATCAAATCAAAATCATCATTTATTTTAAATAATCAAGCATCTATTAGAGAGAAACAATCTTTTTCCAAGTAAATCAAATATTTATGCTAGAAGATTACCATTCACGAATATCAATGATCAAACAATCATAATTCCATATCAAACTATCATAATAATCCATGTCTTTGAGAAACAGTTCTCATGAATCACATCTCTGTGAAACTCAATCCTTTTCCATATTTTTATATGTCCTCCAAGAAGAATCACATTTCACAATGCATTATATTATATGAATTTTTGGACCTTAAAATATGAAAATCACCAGTAAAAAATGTCACCTACAAAACTACTTTCATCTTGAACAATAAGAACTCTTTCCTTGCAAGATCCCTAATCATTCATGACAGGACTAATAATAAACACAAAACATACTACAATTTTATCAAGGAAAACCCTAGTTCCAACAATCTCACCCGTTGGGTTTGTTTTCTATATCTAGATAAAATTAATCAATAAAAAACTCATCCATCAATCTAAGTCTACATGAGTAAGCATCAGAGTAGGAAACAAGATAAAGGACATGAATTGTGATCACATTCTTTTATTTTATCCCCAATAGTTGAATTTTTGGATTGTTATATTCTCCATAATTCATATATCCGGACAAAATCCATATTACTCTCCATTGAATTTATCCATTCTACCCCATTAGAAATAAACCCAATGAAATGAATCATGACTTGATGGGATATGAAACGTGCTCCCCCGGGATCAAATCTCCCTCATAATCCATTATCACATCCACTAATAGATTAACAGAGTAAAAACAATTGACGAGAGGTTAATTTCGTCACCTCTATATTCACTAGGAGGTGGCAGAACACCGAGGTTCTGCTAATGTTTCTCAAACACAACCGTAGATAGTGGCATAGTCATAATGTATGCCAATTTCTCATCGGTTCCCACATGGTCCATTTTGATCACATCTAGTTCAATTTTTACCTTGATTAGGGGAAATCTGATCTCCAAATGTTTCCAATGAGAATTTTGAACATGATTCTTCATAAGATAAATTTCACTATTGTTATCATATAAATCACAATTGGTTGTTTCATCTAATCACCTATGTCAGTCATTTACTACTTCATATAATGTAACTGAGTGCACATCATGGTAGTAGATATGTATTCATCTCTACCAGTACTAATAGATGTACATTATTTTTTCTTACTTAACCTGTCCACACATTTATTCCCAATATAGAATTCTCCACCACTGGTAGTAATTTTTTCCACCACATCTCCAGCCCAATCAACATCAGAAAATGATGATAGTTCACTCTATCTTCTTGTATCAAATTATAATACATATTTATGATTACCTTTAATATTCCTCAAGATTATTTTCACTTCAACCATATTTTCTTCTTTAGGATTAATCTTAATGCGGTCCATAAGGAAATTTGAAAAGTAAATATATAGATGTGTCTCCTTCATCTATAGGAGGCATCTGATGATTCTTCTGTACATGGTGGGATCCACATGAGTCCCTTCCACATGATTCTCGATCTTTGTTACTACTACAATTTTATTCGACATTACTTTGGAATCATTAAAATTTAATATAATAAATATCTCTATTGCATAATTTTCATAAGATTGGAAAGTGTAATACTTCTTTTAAATCACCTAAAACCTTAAAAATTATGTGAGTTCACCAGTCATGAAAATTACAAATTTTTAATTCATGTGATTGGAAAATTCCTCCAATAGTCCTTGCCTACATCCATGATAATAATATCCCCCACATATACCAATACCATGAGAATGTCCTTTTGAGAATTATTCATATATAGATTTTGATCTAATCCTCCTCTTTTAAACACATGATTTCACACATAAGAGTCCAAATTAGTCTACCACACCCATGGTACCTGTTTGAGGTCATAGAGAGATTGCATTAATTCATAAACCGTTATTTCATCATTTCTATGAAATTACCCAATGTGTTTTTCTATATAGACTTCTTATTCCAAAACTCCATTTAAGAATTATATCTTGACATCCATTTGATAAAAATTTTAACCTATCTCGATTTCCCTGAAAATAAATTACTTGATTTACTCATGTATTCCTTTTTGAGAAAATGTCTCTTAAGTATCAATGCCTTAATATTGTGAGTTTCCTTTACAAACAAAGAACACCATGTTTCTGAAAACATTTCCATTCTCATCAAACATTTTCTTGAATATTCACATCATAAAAATCACATTGTGATCTTTAGGTCTCTTAACTAGGTCCAATGTTAGATTCTTGGAAATCTGATATAAATCATCATTCATGGATTTCACCCATGATTCATCCATTATTGAATCTTTAAATGAGGATGGTTTCAAAACATATAGAAATGAAGAATTTTTATTATTACCCATTATCCTTGTCTGTGTGGGTGCATTCCAATCCCAAATAATGTTGGATTGACCATATTAGGCTCTTATATTCCTCCTTTGAAATTTAACCAACTTATCTCTAGTCATAGTTTCATTTTTAGATTCTTCTTCTATTTCAACATGATGAAGTAGCCCCTAATTATTGATTAAACCTTCCACTATTTCCGTATTTTTATTTTCTCTATGCTCACTTTCTTCGTCAGCATCTATCACATCAAAATATTAATTTCTTGATGAATTTGTGGTTTTCGATTCAATTATATTAACATCGTTGCATTCCACATTCCTTCCTATGAACATGTTGAAACACTGGTAGGATTTACTATTCATTGAGTAACCAAGGAAAATTTCTTCTTTTGTGATTTCATCATACTTCTATTGATTTATTTCTTTGTTTCTAATGAAACATTTACATCCAAAAACTATTATGTATTTCAAAAAGGGATTAATTACATTCCATAATTTATATGGTGTCTTCATCTCACATATAAAAATCCCTGTTCAATTTTGAATATACATTATAGCTTAAACAGACTCTTTACAGTAATCATGAGGAATATGACTCTCAATTAGCATAGTTATATCTATGTTGTTAACCTATTGAATATTAATCTCGACAAACTAAATTTTTCTATGGGGTTCTCACACTATTTACTTATTTTTTAATCCCTTGATTTTATAGATAATTTTAAAACTCAATGTTTTTGTATTCCCCTACATTTTGAGATCTCATTACATTAATTATCATTCTAGTGTCATTCGCAACAATTTTGCGATAAGTCTTTATAAAATAAATAAACTATCATTACCTATGTATGACTATCACACATGAAAATAGACTACAGTAATCAATGAAAAAGACAATGTACCATTCTTCATTTGGCAAAACAACATTTCTCGGACTGTGGACATTTGTATAGATGATATCTTGAAGATTCAGTGCCATTTTATTTTATGGCTGATATAAACTATAGACTATCTTCCACTACATACAATCACCACATGTCTTTTACTACTCACTCTTTAGGTTGGTGATATCCATTAATATTTTTAGCATATACATATTGTCCATGTGTTTTTGATTAATATGATCAAATATCTGATTCCATAAGTTATTCCCTTCTTTAACGGTCAGATAGAATTTGTTCTATTTACTGTTGAATTGATATAAGGTTACATCTGTTATGAATCCTTTCATATGAGGATTTCCTACCATTCCCATTATAAGGAAACCTTTTTTATTCAATGTAACTAGGAATCATTAATTAAATATTTGACTCACACTGTGGTGAGTGTGTCGTAAACCATCCACATAAAAAAATTAGTATTCTTAAACTCTCCATTATCCAACTCAGTACTTCCACTCCATTTGATCTATAATGCACCATCATTGCCAAACTATATTGATTCATCAACAATTTTCATATCATTTCTTTGGAAAATTAATTATTTACAGTAATTTGGTATGAACAACCACTATTAAAAATCCAGGTGATGTTTCTCTTGTTTCATTGAGGGATACTTCTACAAGGTTTGATTTCTCAATTTTAGTCTTTTCATTCCATGACATATTGCATTTAGTGTAGGAAACTAATGGCATCTCAATTATCTCTTCCATATACAAGGGTTTTGTCATATTATAAATATTATTCTATAGGAGAAAACCAATTTGAAAGTGAAACACAATATTGTTGATGAGCAATGAATTGTTTCAAATGTCGGAATTAGGTGTACATGCCACTCCTTTTCTTATTATAAATGAATTTTTGACCATGGTTTGATAAATGAAAAAAATTTCCATAGAAATTGTTTCTTTTGTAAGTAGTATTATATGATATTTTCAACCTCTGTTTAAATCCAAGATCTCCCCTATTAATATTCCTACTTTACTATTTCTAATATCACATTATAGGAGCGAGATATCCATAAAACTGACTCTTCAAGAGAGAAAATGTCTTATCACTTATATTTTTCATCATGCCTTCTTCCTTAGAGAAAAATGATTGACTGCATGTAATTACTATATGCTTGAGTACAGTCTAATGTTCTCCATTAAATATTATTTAAAGGTCTCTTCTTCAGAACTTCTAGTTATATTGCAACAAGATCAACATTTAGATGTCCTTTATTTTGGACCACTTTATTTGTAGCATTTGATTTTTCAGCATCAGAACCAATTCTACTGTTTCCCAAATCTGCAGGTCATTGATCACTCAAATATATTATCAACTCTATCAGACCGTCATTATTTTCTTTTTATCAGAACAGAATCTGTTAAACTTCCAAATTTTATTTTCTTCGTGGTTCTTTTGAAAATTATTCACATTTGAGAATACTCTTAAGAATAAAAAATTGTTCTTTGATTCCACTAATAGTTTTGGAATTATCTTTCAGTCTTGAGGTAAGTTCAGTAATGACCATTTACTATTCATGTATTATGATATTTAGTTCCAATAAATCATCTTTCATTTCATGAATTGATGACTTCACATTCACCAGTTCTTCCTATTGTTAAATTTTATCCTCATGATGATCAACATAATGTAATTATTCTTACTCTTTATCATTCCACTTATTACATATCTGAAACTTATTCTCAATCCTACCAAAAGATTCATTAAGATATATCTTGGGATTGAAATTATTTTTTATCTTGTTATCTCTAGAATTATCTATTAATGGTTTTGACTTTTCAATGGTAGCCATCATGGAAGAACGGATTCCAGTTTTAAATTCTGGTTTTTCTTAATTGAATTCATTTTCCTCATCATCCTCTTCACAGAAAAAACCATTCTTCAGTAATTTCTTTCGATATTTGAAGACACCATTTTTCGAAAAACATTTTTAGAGGGTTCTTAATGTATTCAACATCACTGTCTTCATCTTTAACCTTTCTTGAGCACTGAGAGGCAATGTTCCGAACATTTCCATAATGAAAGAAAATGACTGTTAAATTCCCTTTTCCCTTATCAAAATTCATAGAAATGACAGAAATAATTACTTTTCCTCATCATCATCAGTGCTACTATATCCTAATATTTTTACTTTTCCATGGATTTGAAGTCAATTTCCACACTCACACGAGTCATAGCATCTTCTCTGCTGAATCTCATTTTATATGCCACCAAGCTGCTCAAGAGATCATACAGAGAATGTTTAGAAATATCTATTTCCTCAAGGGATGAGACCTCTGCATTGTATATGGGTGGAAGTCTTCTCAATATTTTCATTACAATATCAATGCCATAGATTTATTCACCCAGACCTAAAATTTATTCAACCACATAAATAATTTGATTGATGAAGGAATCTCCATTCTCATCGGGATAAATCATCAAGTCATCAATACTATTGTGAAGGACCTATATTTTCAACTCATTAAAATTGATTTATACTTCATTAATATATTCATGTTTCTCTCACATAGTCTTTGGTGAGGTGGAACTCATCAACATTAAATAAATCTTATCAGACTAGTCCATAATGAGAGAATTTGTCACTTTAGCATCTAAATCATTATTTTATCTAGTATTTGTCATATCCATCACCATTAGATCTGTAACATGTAATCTATACACAGTAAAAATGCAGACATCTATTCTATGGGATATTAGATGAGATGTCATTATATTTTTCCAAATTTAATAATTAATTCAATCAAAGAGGGGGACTCTCTAGGAATTTAAAGAATTCTCCATCATAATATTAAATAAGTCAAACACCAAAAACCTCCCTCTGAAACCATTTTAAGGACCCCAGAACACCATAAGAGGGGAGGGGTGAATCAGGGTGTCAGATTTTACCTTTTAATGTTGTTGATATTGTATCCACATTGTTAGGAACTTGTTAAATATGTCATTCAAAAGAAGAACAGAGGTAACACAACAGTTTTACTATTTTTTACTACAAAGGGATACATCCATGGACAAAGTGTCGACAATGTGTTGATCATACCTAAATACATTAATTATATCTAGATTTGGAGTACAATATTTGATTTAGATTCCCTTTATAATATACACATCCCTTAAAAAAGTTCAGAGATGGTTCACCACATCCCTTGGAACACTTTCATAAACTCCACCTAGCTTACTACTATGAGAGAATTCTAACTCAATTTATCTACTTGACTATCGCTTCAATAGATTGTCATTGATTTCTTTGTCTCTTTCCAGCACAATACAGTACTTGTATCAAGGTCCTGATTAGATTTCCAATAAATTATCAGACTACCCAAAACTGATACACAAAGAAAACCATATCAAATCCTCTTAAAAATATTCAATCTTTTAGAGAGCACACCACTTCACAAAGCTAATCAATTCATAGATCTCTCTACCTCATATAAGACAACACCTTGTGGATCTCTGTGCCTCAATGTTCCACCAACATCGTGAAGCTCACATCCTTGCTGAGTAACCCACTTCGCAAAGCTCACTAATCCAAGGTGGAATATCCCATATTCCTGAAATGACCTAAACATAGAATCACTCACCTTCAACAAGTCTAGAATAGTATATTTCAAAATATCAATCATTTAGTTAATCCTTGCTTTGCGGAGAACCCCTTGCCTCATGAAATGAGAGAAATTCTAAATTGTCTCTCCTATGTTTGTAGGGAGGGGTGTGGGGTGGCCTCTTATTTCAAGTCATGATCGAATCATGGAGCTCCACTTCTTCAGGTGCGTAATTTAGATCAGTCAAAAGGTCTTTGCAGCGCCTCCTCCATCTCTAAAATCTCTGCTAAAACATTCTTATTCGCAGAGATCGCTGTAACCGCAGAGAAACGCTATCTCAAATCAAAAAGCATCGTTTATTCTAAATACTCAAGACAATATTAATGAAAACATTCCTTTTCCATGTTAATGAAATATTGATTCTAAAATAACAATTTTCACAAATATCAACGATCAAACATTCATAATCACATAAAACACATTCACAGTATTTAATGACTTCTCAAAACACTCTTCAGGAATCCCATCTCAACAAAACTCACTCCTTTTTCATATTTTCATAAGGCCTCAATTAAGAACTACTTTTTTTGCAATGATGTATATTTTTAAAAAAATTTGACCTAATAAAAATGGAAAACATTGGGAAAAAGGTCACCTTCAAAACTAGTATCGGTTTGAACTATATGAACTCTTTCGTTAAAATATCCCTGATCATCCATGAGAGGATTGACAATAAAACACAAACCATGTTCCTTTTTCAATAAAGAACAACCTTGGTTACAACAGATGACTAGGTAAATCCTTAATCAATACATTTGTTTGTCCTGGGACAATAGGTACATCCTCAATTTGATGATTTATTTCCTCATCCTTAGATGTTGTTTTCTCTTACTACAGTGAAATCCATTTATAAGTGAAACTAGCGGTGGATCTAGATATGACTTGTATGAGCATGTCTCCGCTATAAAAATTACAAATTCTATATGTTCATCACAAATCATAGATTCATTATAATTTATTTAAATGTTTCGATTATATTTTGAATTCTATCCCATACAAAAAAAAATTATATCATAATCATCCAATGGTTGGATAATAAAATTAGAAATATGAGGCCACAAATGTGTCATAAAAGGATCCAATCAACATATATTTATTATATTATGGATTACACAATGAGTCTTTAATGAAAATCCACATACTAATGATATTTTTTAATAACTAATTTTTAAATAAATCTGAGGTGTTATAATGAAATTTGATGATCCAAAATGTAATTATGATTTTTTAAAAATTGAGGTGATAATTAATGTAAGTTCCACCACATCACTAGGAACTTCAACAATGACTTTTGTGACTGTATAAGAATATCCGGGTTCCCATATCATTTTCTAGGGACAGTTTACTTGTCCTTTAATAAAATCCTTTTAAAAATTACCTATCTCGTTAAATTTTTAGCATTGAACATTAGTAGCTTCGTTCATTAACTTTTAATCATGTTCTTAGTGGCCTTTTTCTCTAATCATTTAACAATCCCCCATCCCTAATAGTAATGTTCCATAATGATTATTTCCACATTTATTATAGGACGTAATATCAAATATTACATTTTCCCATTTTCCTTATTATATTTTCTAGAGTTTTATGTATCCTTATTCTTCATATAATTTCCTTTAAAGTCGAATGACATAGAGAATTATTATTTTTATCTTGATAACAAATGGGATTATAATGTCATTTGATGAAAAAGTTTGGGAAACCAGTTTTCTTCAGATGAATGGATTTAAACTATAAAATAGTCGATCAATATTTATCTATGTGTTATTTACACAATCCAGGGAATTCATTTTCAATCCATGTAATGTATTTTTCATACATTGAAACGTTATCATCTTCTTTTTTCATCAGATTCAAGAACTGTCTCACCATATCCACTCGCGATTCATGAGGGAAATATTTTCCAATGAAAATATCCTGAAAATACATCCATTCAATATTTTTAATTCTATCCTACACCATTATGGATTGAATTATTTAACAAAATTTATTTAAATATCCATATAGATGATTAACTTCCATGATAAAAATCTACTTTTTCCACTTCCCAATAAAATAAATATATTCTCTAATGAACACAACCACTACACATCTTCAAATGGATTTGTAGTCCCATTAAATTATAGATGTTATTGTCACATATTGTAGAAATATATTATTACACAACATTGTAGATCAGGTTAATACATGTGAGTATGATTATTACTCATAACCCAAGTCAGGTGTCTCAGTATAGTTATAAGGTCCTTAGTTTCAATTTCTTCCCCTTCTCCATCGAAATTATCTTTTTTATTAGGGAAGTCACTACATATAATATGTGCATTGATAATATTCCCATTCCATAATATAGGTTCCATTACAAAATAATGAAATATATTAATTTAGATTAATAAATCATAATTATCAATTTAAAACTAGTAACAAAAACAATAAATATAATAATTTCTACATTGCAAATAATGTAATAAAAAAAATTGTTTCCTTGTAGAAAATTGACTTCTAAATCCCTCATACTAGTTTTTAATGAGAATTTGAATTATTCTAATCATATCATATTTGAGTTTCAAATATGTTTTATTGTAAGGCCCATTATATTGTTCTAGGTTCTGTTGAGGTTGGCCTGAAAAACCTTTCCTGATTTTTTACTGTGAGGTACATCTCTGCCAGGTCCACATCAACTTTTACAATCCAGAAAGATATGTATTTATTGTAATATCTAAATTATTTATTTGTAAATAATTTGTGGTTTTCTAGTGTACTACACCTTTGTACGAGTACCAAACATATCATGTATTCCATTACATGTCCTAATCGATGATATTTATTCTAAGATGTCTCCATTGGAGAGTACACAGTGTTCCCATGAATGTGTACTCAATCCAAAGTTTCTGTTTTAATTGAAGTAAATTCTCAGAATCCAGGCAGAGTTAAAATTAATTGTGACATGGTAACACACCATGGAATACTTATCTCCATACTAAAATACATTTTGTTGTTGATTTGGGACCAGGTGACCTGTGGAGCCAAATTACCCATTGGGTAGTACAAAAATTTCAAGATTCCAATATCTAGTTTCCAAATACTATTATCTTCCAAGAGCTATTAATCTACTTTAATGCCTCACAATAAAATAAATAAACCACCTAATATAATCATCTCCATTGAAGAAAAATATGTTTAGGAAGTAAAATCCATTCAGAAATCACCATCAAATTTCATTCAACATTATGTCATAAAGAATGAAAAATCAAGTATCTGAATAATCTGATCAAACACCAGTTCAATTGTCAAAAAACGATCATGCTGTGATAACCTTATATCTACTATACCTAATAATTGCGGCTCTAAATGGGTTCACAATGATAGATTCATCAAGAGTTGTCGAATAATATTCCAAATGAATAACACTTACAATAAAAGAATAATTTAGGGTTAAAAGAACTTAAAAAATAAAGTGGTTTGTACCTTTGTCAATGTTGGATTCAACCTCAATTTTTTGAGGTTATAATTATGAATACATAGATAATAAATAAATCATATTAAAATTCTACCAATTCTTAATTAATCTAACACATCCATTAATATACAGGATACACATAACAAATATTTAGTTGATTTAGTTGTGTTTAATATTGAAAAAAATTGATAAATAAAACTAAATAAAATATATTTCATACCATTATTTGGAATATTTATTGTGAAAGAATGGAATTGCACTGTTATGGTTGGTGATATTCAATGATTTCATCCTGCACCAGCAGTGAATATTTGATTCGGTCATTGTTTCCAATGTGATATCATTCAATGGATCTAAAGGATCTCATAAATATACTTGGATAAGCAGATATCCTTGAAAATTTTCCATAATCACATATTTATATATGGAAATTAGGTTGATGCATTAACCAAAAAAAATTTAAAAAAAATTATTTATTTCATTAACTTTAACCCTATGTTGAATTTTCCACATAAACTATGTGCTAACCAAATTTATGTCGTGCCAATGGAAAAAACAACAATTTGAACATAAATATTCTTTTATATTTTAAATCTGGGCCACTTTATAGATGATATTTAACAATTTTCGGAAAAATGCCTATGTGTGCAATTTAATGTAATTAATATATTTAAAAATTTTATTATTGGTACACTATTCCTTAGAATCATATCCTGTCTCTGTTCTCGGTATTAAAAATAATCAATATAATATCCAAAAATTATACATATGAAATTTGACTCGTTCGTTTCTCCCCATCAAGGGAATTTATTTACCAAAAATCAAGCTCTTTTGCTATGCAAGGTGATGTGGGTACTGAGCAAGAATCAAAGCCTCCCAAAACCATATTTTCTCTTGGAGATTCTCATGCTACTGCTGGAAAAACACTAAAGGTATTTTTCAACCACAAAGGATCCACTCATGTTGATCCTTGATCTCTATTGGGAACATAGTAAATTTAGATATATCTTGGATTCCCAAATCACCCTTGTCAATAACAATGGGTGGGTCATGACCGTACCTTCTCATTTTTTGATACAATTAAAATATTATATACATAATATAACATCATATGTAGTGGTATGTGGTATGTCACCTCTCCAAATATATGCTGTATGGAAATGGAATATGAATTTTAGAGATAGCTACATCCCCTTCCATAACAATGTAATCCAAGATGATGTGAAATACATAGAAACACATGGTCTCACTCATCCGACACCAAATTACTTCATCTTCTCTCAATATAATACATATGATAGATGTGTGAAGTCATCATCCACTCATGGATGATCCTCACATTCTCAATTGTTTCCCTCTACATCTTTGGGCCCAATAGTGCTAAATATCCTTAGTTAGTCTAGCAATGTGGTGTACTGTAGGGGTTCCTATACAATGCATCGAATGGTTCCATGTCAACTGAGGAATTGTAACTATTATTGTGATCATATTCCACCAGTGGTAGGTAGTCCTTCAAAATATGAAGGAATTTCAACATGCATGCTCACTACATGCCCACTAGATCTTGAATTCTCTACACTATCTGTATGTCATTTTTAGGGGTAAAACACTATGGTCAACCATATCTATATCCAGAAAGGGTCCTGTAATTCGTTTCAAATAGGAATGTTATACCATATTCACAATAAAAATGGTCATTGATGGAACACCATGGAGTCGGACTATCTCATGCACGTAGAGGCATCCCAATCCCTCTAATATACTCTTCTATCAGGTAGCTAATATGTATTCTTAGTTGTTGATTCATTATACAACCACCTAGAATAAATATTGTACAATGGATGTATGTGGTTATTCCGTCACAAATTCCATGAATATCCAATCACACTTCTATTCTAGTATGTCAAATGGTTGAGAATAACCTAATGGAACATAGTGCCCAGTCATCACTTGTTGACAAGTAATGAATCAAGAGAGAAACATGGAAACAATATCCATTATACTTTTCCATAAAAACCGATGTTGGATTCTTTGTAACATAATTTCCACAGATGGGTGTTCCTCCAAATGAACTGTATGAAACTCTTAAAGAACCTCCTCTAACAACATTACATGTTCTATTATGGATTGTTTCAAATGAATGAAATTCTCCAACCTTTAGGAAATCCATCAGGAGATTTTCTGTTAGATATATGAGTATGTAAGGTCTTATAGATTACATCTCTGAGTTTTTTCTCCCTAACTAGATGTAAGAACGAATGTGTTACAACCATAAACTATAGTTATGGTGTATTATATAAATCCACATGGATAACTACAATGAGGAAACTTCTCTAACACCATGATCTGCAACTGCAAACATATCTCTTATTGAGAGCATCTTCTTGTATGTTCCCCTCCCCTTTAGCATAATCAATTTCGAATTCATAAACATGGTAAAACAATAACCATCTCCATTGTCTCATATTATGATCCTTAGGAGAGAATATATACTTTAAACTCTTGTGATCATAATAGATGGTATATTCCTTTCCCCTCTGGTAGTGTCACCACATAGTTAGTGGGAATACTACCACATCTAACTCAAGATTAGGGGTCAGCTAGTTCTACCAACATGATCTCAATAGATGTGAACCATATAAAATAACCACATTCATCGAGATCCGAACACACTAAAGACTATTTCCAAATGCATTGTAGAACACTATGTACTTGACACCCTACAATGAAAATATAAATATGTGACCACTGATCAATATCTACCTCAAATTATATAAATAAAACTAAAAACTCTCCATACACATGAAAGGATTACCCTTTTGGATCAATTATATCATTAGTGATGATGTCCAAGATAAATCTGGTATGAATCTATGGTAATGCTCTCCCATCAAAAGTATTCTCTACACCTCCATCACTCTTTAGTTTGGATCTTATGATAACACAGCTTCAACATTTTGTAGGCCGACTGCCACTACATTTTTTAGGATAACATGTCTGAGAAAGTGGACTACTAATATTTTGACCTGTAACCCTGAGATATTCCCACAAATAATGTGATATCAATATATGTCTAGAACCATCTTATGTTGTATTGTGTGCTCCTCCACAGATTCTGAATACACAATGATTTGGTTGATTATGACTACAATGAATTGTTCTAACAAAGGATAAAAGAATTATTTCATTAGTAAAATGTACTATACTAGGTAATTAATCATTCCAAATGGAATCACCATGAACTCATAAGTGTTTTAGTGACATATGAATGTCCTATATGGTATATCCTCATGCCACACTCGCAACTACTGATAACCAGACCTGAGGCCAACCCTCAAAAACAATTATTACCCTCTAAAATGATAATAAATATCATCGATCATCATTTGTAGATAATTTTTATTCAAGGTATCACAGTTCACGTATCAAAATTATACAATAAATCAAAATCCCCTTTATCTTTTTAGAGAAAAATAATGGGTCTACCCAGTGTGAAACACTGTATATGATTAATACTTTCTTCTCCATGTCCTCCAACTTCACCCTCATTTAAAAAATCAATGTGGGATCAATATTATATGTTGGGTTAGATGTAATTATTGTAATGAGGTGTCGATCAATGTATAAGTTTACATATCGATGAGGAGGTAGACCTCGATGATTCTCAGGGAAGATATATTCTTACTCCACAACCAATCTATGAAACTGGGAACTCATAACATCAACTACCCCAAGGATTTTGTTATCCAACTAATGTGTAATCTGCTATAGCCTCATATGTAAGAGTATATCCTATTCTACATGGGTTCCCCTATCAGCAACACTGAAAAACCTACTTACGTCATAGTTCCTACACCCAGTTCTCAACCTAAAACTGACAATTTGGTGATGAACTCTGGATAAACACACATTACCTATTAATTATTTGTAGTGCATCATCACTACTATAATGAGATCCCAAAAGAAAATCTCACCTCCAAGATCAATGTCACACTATCAACATATTGTAATATTTTTTTGTCATCTCATGTAGAAGACTCCAAATATAAGGGTCATGCGAAGGGCTCAACAAGAATCCTTAAGTCCCATACAACATATGTAGATGAAATAGAATTAATAGAAACTGTTTCAATCAGTACTGTAGATAATGTTTAAAATACACAAATAATAACACAAATAATTCTCCATTTTCCTACCATTTCTTATACCTTAGTTCCCCATCAAGTGTCTCTCTATCATTTGTAAGATAGATCAGAAAATTTCATGAGAGATGTTCCCTAACATCAGATTAGTAGCACCACCTTTCTATAAGATGAATGGACCCATCCTGAGATCCCTGAACCGCATACCCTCTATCCTAGGAACTCTTTGGAAATGTATCCCATGTCTAGGTCCGTGGAACCAATGTCGGCTCCCTGAAACTAATCTATTTTCTTCTTATTTCCCCCTAATAGAACCCACATTCTATATTAGTATAAGGCCCCAGCCTTAAACCTTACGTAATCTTAAGTTATTACAAAATTACACATTGAGGATCTTTTCAGGTTTAGAGTTTTAGAGAATTAGATCATGAAACTTGCATTACATTCCACATTTAAACAATGTGGTTACATAAAAGACAGTATTCAATCTTCCCATCAACGGAAACATATTTAAAATAAAACATGGATTCTTTCTTGACACATCCTTGACACTATCATCAAATCATGTACCTTTCCCTTGACCTGTGAAAAACATTTCAAATACTTGGGATGAGCATAAAAAGCTCAGTAAGGGTTATAAAAATATGGAAAGGAAACATGAGTTCATATATACATAAGAATGAAATCATACTTTAACCATAAAACATAAGCACTTTAACATATCTCCTAAAATCAAGAATAAATCATAGAAATCATAAGACATAAAAGGTAACTTGAGGCATTCATAACATTCTTACGTAGGGAGTAACCCTCTTGGTTACGTTTGGAATACCCACCATAGTATATTGCCTAAATCTTTTCGGAGAAACCTTAACATTTCACTCCTTCACGTTACCCAATGCATTGGAGAGCTATATCGGGCTCACCCACCCTTAGTTTATCACGAACCACCTGTCTTCATAACAATTCCCAAGAACCATAACATAATCATATCACATAAAACATGCATAAAGGAACCATAACATTTCCACCTTTCAATAACATGATATCAATACAACACATTGATATAAATACATTATGAAAACCATTTTGAATAAAAAAATAAATGAAAAGTAAAAATTGTATTTATTTTTCTTTTAAAAAGAAGGTATGGCTTGTAGAGGAAGCCGAAACTCAAATAATAGTCATGGTGGCAGAGAAGTCGTTGTCACCGTATACGTACGACAAAAACATTCCCTTTTGTCGTTTAGTAAATTCTTCGTATGAAAAGATTCATTTTGGATAAACATAAAAGTAAAAGGGGTTTATACATCGTATAAAATAATGTTGTGTATAAAACAAAATATGCCTCAATGAAAGGAGATTGAGACAAAGTCCCATACAAAGACGGTATCCTTGGATTAAGGATAAATCAGTTACATAACTATGTGTGACAAACGAACACACGAAATATAAGTGGGTATTAGGTGTAAAACAATCAGAGGACATTCACACATAATCATAGAACGACATATTCAATGCGTACATGTTTATCCCAAAGAATTGAAATTGTGTTAAGAAGTTCCCTTGCAATAATTAGACAGCCTAACGACATCACTTCAAAACTCAGAAAAATAGTTGATGAGAGATAAAAAGGGTATCTCATCAC
This sequence comes from Viscum album, assembly GCA_963277665.1. Taxonomy (NCBI): domain Eukaryota; kingdom Viridiplantae; phylum Streptophyta; class Magnoliopsida; order Santalales; family Viscaceae; genus Viscum; species Viscum album. The sequence continues at coordinate 71,244,491 of OY728166.1, read as the reverse complement.
ATGGACATAAAATTTACATCAATAAGGATATATAATAACATATCCCAAAATAATATTATGTGAATTAAAAGACATAACAAAATAAGTCTTTTAAAAAGAGGAGGGTGAAAGGTCCCCTTACCGATATAGGTATCTTTCGAAACATACGCCCCGTGAAAGAAGTACAATACAAAATTGATGTAAATTCTAAAAAATGAAAGAATATTACACAATGAGTAAAATAATTGTCATTACATACACCACTAAAATGAAATTGTGGCAAATGTAGCATAAATCTCATTGGAATAAAAGTGAGATGAAAAATCCCTTTCGAAAACTCGGCAGCCTAACGGCGCCACTTAAAACATCCAAAAATGGATTGATGAGATCAAATAGGGTATCTCATCACATTAAAATAAAATTTATAGATAGAGGAATATAAAAGAACATACCCCATCATAAAAAATAGGTGATAAAATAAGTGACATAAAGGAGAGTATTTAAAGAGAATGAGAGAGGTTAGATCTCTTATGAAAATTCGGCAGCCTAACGGCGCCACTCCAAACTTCCAAAATGGATTGATGAGAGAGAATAGGGTCTCTCATCATATGAACATAAAAATTACAGTAAGAGTAATATAAAATAACATCCCAATAACAAGAAAGATGAGCTTATAAGGAATGACATAAAAGAGTGTACATAAAAAGAAAGAGTGGAGTAGGATCCCTTACGTCAAGTCCAACTTGTCTTGTTCGTTTCTTTATATTCATAAATAATAAACATTGGTCAATTAATAATTGCCTAAGTACCTCCTTTAGATATTATTATTCTGTTCATATCACATATTATAATGTTATAATAATTGTTTAATAATGTTAGTTCATATCAGACGTTTTTGCCGATGTTTGGTACATGAGTCAAAAATGAACTTGTTTGAAAAAGGATTGCCCATGTAGTTATAAGTAATTAATTTCCAGAATAGTATTAAGGATTAAAATATCATATATATCCAGTAAATATTTATTTGATACTATTTCATTTCATTTAGAGATAAAAAATGAAAAGCACCGTTCATGGAGACGGTAGGCCGTACGTACGCATGAACGCTACTTTCATTTATTGTCATATTAATGGAATTAAAACAAAATGAGATATATATATATATATGTTATAATTCCAGAATGATATACATAATTTAGATGTAATATATTACTTATATATCCATTATAAATATGTACTTATAATATTACATAACATTTTGAGATAAGAAATGAAATGTACTGTTCATGGAGACGGTAAGCCGTACGTACGCATGAACGCTAAATCCATTTCTATTTCATATTTAATGGAATTAAAACATAATGATACATAATAGTATTTTAATTCCAGTATGGTATCATATATAATATCATTAAATATATCCTTTATACGTACCACATATGGTATTAACAAATCAAATCACTTTGAGGGTGCGGAAGTCCGCACTTCCTTAAATGAAGATATCACGTTTACCCATAATGGAAACCATAAAGGTACGCCATAAATGAAAAATACAGAATCTTAAGTAAAACATAAAAAAATTAGATATCATATATAAATATAGTGTCATCTTAATGGCCACCTTTGAATGTGTTAGAAGAATGTTGAACAATCATCGTTTTGGGAGGCAGAAATTCGCCATCCACGGAAACAGTATGTTCTTTAACCATTAGATGTAGGTGTGTGTAAGTGTAGCTCGAATCCTTATTATAAAAACATCCCAGTATATTGAATATACTGTATTTGTTACAAAATAAATGAATAAAAAGAGTTTAGTGGGTTGGTGAAGCAAAATAAAACAAAAGGACACAAGTGAAGACATTACCTTAAACTCGGGTAACTCCCTTTGGTTTGATCTCAAAGGCTTTATTGGGATGACTTCTGCCCAAATTGAGGCTTCAAGGAGTAAGAGAGGGAAGTGGAGAGACAAAATGGGCAGGGGTTGGCTGATCCAAAGTCTTTGGGAGTGTGGTTAAGGAGGTAGAGGTGGGGGCCTTTTATAAGAGGAGAGGAGGGGCACTCCTGTAAAGTTACAAAATGTTACTTTATTTTTAAAAGAGTTTCTGATTTTAAAGGTCCCACATTAATTTATTTCGAGTATAAGGTGATAAGGGTTCGAAATCCACACATCAAATAGGTTTTGGACATGTTTAGGTCTTAGATATTACATTATCATTCCATTTTATTTAAATCGTTAAATAATGAGGTCATCGCTGCATCATCATGATGTCAAAAATAATTAACTTTATTTAATGTATAAAAATTATAAAAAAATACTATGATGTAGGAAAAATTTTTATCATTCCAATTACTATTTATAGTAAAAAATATGACTTGTATAACCCCATGTAAAAATTGTTTTAGTAAAATATCTCATGTTTGTGTCATTTTTACTTTAACATTAAATAAAAAGATATTTATGTCATTTTCCATCCAATGTTGCTCCATGGGGTCCCCAAGTTGACCCATGGATTTTCTTGGTCGGACATGAAACATCCAATGAGGGTAGGACATGTTTCTAGGTCATTTCGTTTTATTAAAACATTATTCTTACCATAAACTACACTAATTACCTCTAATCACGATTAAAAACTTAATAAGTTGCTATTCACCAAAAGATTATTTTTATCCCATTGAACCACATTTTACTTCTTAATGACAACCATGTATGTTGGATTTTTTAAATTCAAAACACAAAGATGGAAAAATTTCATTTAAACGGAAAAATCAGTTTTTATAAGTACCACTTAGTGGTTTCACTATTCATCAAAAATTGAAGTTTTTCAGAAAAATCCCAAAAATTCACCCTAAGCTATATTTGATATTCCAAATTCAAAAATGAAGTTTATTTTACAAAATTCAAAACATGTAAGTCACATTAATTAATTTAATAATTAATTCCCGCTGTCAGAGCAGATAGCGTGTTTTTATGAAATAATAAGTATCAAAAGATTGGCACTAGTTTAAGTTTTATTTTAAAGTGAAATTAATTTCAACGACTACTATTGTATATAATAGTAAAAATACATTCTAATTTCACTTTAAAACCAATTCAAAAGATAATATAATCATATAAATAAATTAGATTAAAAAGAGGTTTAGAATTAAAATACAACATTTTAGACTATTCATTAAAAAAATGAACTTTATCGGAAAGATACCAAAAATTTTACAAACTTAATTTTGATTTCCCAATTCATAAGAAGAGTTTTATTTGGTCCAATATAATGTATAAGAGTGAAAAAAACTATATTTAATGACGGTTCGCCATCAAAAGACGATAAGTTAACCTTTAGTGAAAACTAGGGCATATACGCCTAAATTGAATTCTTTCCATATTTTAAGCCTTTGTCTATTATTGGATAACTGTAAAAACATATATAATCATATTTTAGTTATTTTTATCCATTCCCGCCAATACAATGGCTATATGTTAACTACCATTTAAAATAATATTATTTTATTATTAGAGTGCAATGTAAGATACCCAAGAAACTCGTTGTTGCGTGTTGGGTACGCCATCGAGCATAGCGTCCCCTTTAAAGTCATATTAATATTTTATTCACAAATATGGATAAATATGAAAATGTCATATTCTTTATTTACCTAGGATGTTACATCCTTCCCCCCCTTTTTGGGAATTGCATCCTCGCAATTTTTAAAATTGATCTTGGAAACATCCTTGAAAGTACAACATCTGAACAAGAGTCGTTAAAACAATCAAATTAAAATAAAGGAAGATAAGTACATAGGTCACCCAAGTTAACCCATACTAGGATTCCAATTATAAAAACATAGACAAAGAAGAAAAAGCAAAGGGTCATGTTCTTGAGGGAGAGTGATAGTAAACATGTCTAGGAAAAAGTTAACCATAAGAAAATCACAAACTTGTGATGGGTTAAACAGTATTTGATTCCCCAGAAGGAAACGTTAATAGACAACATTTTTGTTTTAAGTTACTTTTTATTGAGGAATTTATTCATAAAGAAACATAATCACTTATCATGTTGAATTTCAACTTTTACTAGATTCCTTAATCAAACTCATATTTTTTTTCCAAAAGACAAGTATTTAGGGAGACTTGTTCGCATTAAGAGTACTATAATAAACTTCTAGAGAATCACCTAATCCACCAAAGAGAACTATATACATCCCATGTCTTTAGGCTTTAACCAAAATCAAAACCAAAAAGGTAGGTACAAGGTCAGATAATCTAGAAAAGGATGACCCTTTAAAAAGAAATTCTATGCTTAATCTCCAAAATATGTCCAACGAAACACAAAGTTCAACGAGGACCATCCGAAAAACAATTTGTCCATAAAATTCTTCAAAGTAAACCAATCTATGATTGAAACCCTAATATTTGAAGGATTTAGTCACATATTCTTCCAAGTTAAATCGTAACATTTATCTCCAAACAACATCAGTTGATCCTAAAGTCTCGTATTGAAAAGTAATTAACCTAATCACATATCCTCCATGATAGGTTAATCATTTTCATAAATAACCCAAAATCAACTTAATCATAATTCATAAAATCATATAACTAAAAATAATCAGTCAAACTAACCAGTGACTTCATGTAGTCTAGTGGTAGGCGATAAATACCAGTCGCACTTTGGTTGTGGGTTCGATTCCCGCAGCTTTGTCCGACGTGACGGGTAGTCACACGGTCTGCGTGTTGTCCTTTTTCCAAAACTGTATAATTCTCAGATCATTCCCCAAAAAGGGATAAAATCATCAAAAATAACCATAATATAATTTAACCTCAATTTTATCTCATGCCTTTCACTTCAATCATAACATATAGTAACCCATAATTACCTCAAATGTAAGGATCATATAAACCCAAATGGTTCTTTATAACTATGTCCACAAAAGAAAAGATAACTATTACTTGATTAAAATTTGCATATATTAAACATCAGGGTTAAACATAATATAAAAAGTCTTCAAATGTAACCCCATCATCAAAAGAGACTTAATACTCTTAAGAATTTTAACATAACTCTTTAAGCCCTTATATGTTGACATCTTACTCATTCAACATTCTTCATGATCCATTAACCATTCTTTGACAACTTATTCCGAAATACCTATTTCCTACAAACAAAATCATGAATCATATCCTAAGATTCCAAAATAGGAAAACAATAGTCATGAAATAATACATACCTTTGATTGGTCATTGTCAGTTTCTTCATCCTCAATTGGAATGGCATTAGGTATTGGTAAACAAACATTTGTACGCTCTTGGTGATCCCATTCACGAAACATCTTCACAGGAAATGTGTTTGCATAATGGCCATTCACACCACAATTAAAACATTCAATTGATCCCTCAAAAAGAACTTCTTTCCCTTTCCTCGAGTCAACTGGATGCTTCCTTTTTCCATGGAAGGTTCTTTCTTTATAAACTTCATTTCCACATCTATAGCATATTTCTTTCCCTTTGAAACATTTTCCTAGGTGTTTCTTTCCACATCTTTGACACATAGGTTTTTGAACACACTTACCTTTATGATTATTAACTGTACTTTTGTAGGGATTTGTTTCTCGCATATATGATGCCTTAGAGAAATCACCAAGGTTTAGGTGGTCAATCATGACTCTAGATATTTGGTTGAGGATAATAACAAGAGTTCTCATTGCATCTCCCATATCATTCAGTTGCTTGCTCAAAAAACTGTCACAGTTTCCTTCACATCCACTGTTACGTTGATGCCTGCTAGATCCAGCCATTTACAAAAACCAAAAATGTCAGTGTGAGTATATCAAAAAAACCATCATGTACTAATGAGGATGATAAACACTAAGATATACTTACTCAATCACTTTATCAAAAACTAGGACTCTTTCTGAAATCCTAACCATTATGGTAATGCCACTTATGCTTAAAGAATACCCTAACCTATAAAGTTATCTAAACCGACCTCTGATACCAACTATAAGTCACCAGCCTTAAACCTTATTTAATCTTGAGTTATTACAAGATTACACATTGAGTATCTTTTCAGGTTTAGAGTTTTAGATAATTAGATCATAAAACATGCATTACATTCCACATTTAAACAAAGTGGTTACATAAAATACAGTATTCATTATTCCCATCAACGGAAACATATTTAAAATAAAACATGGATTCTTTCTTGACACATCCTTGACACTATCATCACATCATGTACCTTTCCCTTGACCCGTGAAAAACATTTCAAAAACTTGGGATGAGCATTAAAAGCTCAGTAAGGGTTATAACAATATGGAAATGAAACATGAGTTCATATATACATAAGAATGAAATCATACTTTACCCATAAAATATAGGCACTTTAACATACCTCATCAAACAATGAATAAATCATAGAAATCATAAGACATTAAAGGTAACTTGAGGCATTCATAACATTCTTACGTAGGGAGTAACCCTCTTGGTTACATTTGGAATACCCACCACAGTATATTCCCTAAATCACTTCGGAGAAACCTTAACGTTTCACTCCTTCGCATTACCCAATGCATTGGAAAGCTATATCGGGCTCACCTGCCCTTATTTTATTACATAACCACCCGTCTTCATAACAATACCCAAGAACCATAACATAATCTTATCACATAAAACATGCATAAATGAAACATATCATTTTCACCTTTCAATAACAAGTTATCAATACAACACATTTATATAAAATATATTATGAAAACCATTTTCAATACCAAAATAAAAGAAAAGTAAAACATGGTATTTATTTTTCTTTTAAAAAGAATGTATGTCTTGTAGAGGAAGCCGAAACTCAAATAATGGTCACGGTGGCGGAGAAGTCGTTTTCGCCGCATACGTACGACAAAAACATTCCCCTTTGTCATTTAGTAAACGCTTCGTATGAAAAGATTCATTTTGGATAAACATAAAAGTCAAAGGGGTTTATACACCGTATAAAAGAAAGTTGTGTATAAAATAAAATATTCCTCAATGAAAGGAGATTGAGACGAAGTCCCATACAAAGACGGTATCCTTGGATTAAGGATAAATCAGTTACATAACTATGTGTGACAAAAGAATAAATGAAATATAAGTGGGTATTAGGTGTAAAAAAATCAGAGGACATTCACAAAAAATCATAGAACGACATATTCAAGGTGTACAAGTTTATCCCAAAGAATCGAAATTTGGTTAAGAAGTCCCCTTGCAATAATAAGACAGCCTAACAGCGTCACTTCATAATTCAGAAAAAGAGTTGATTAGAGATAAAAAGGGTATCTCATCACTTGGACATAAAATTTACATCAATAAGGATACAGAATAACATATCCCAAAATAATATTATGTGAATTAAAAGACATAACAAAATAAGTCTTTTAAAAAGAGGAGGGTTAAAGGTTCACTTACCGACATGGGTATCTTTCGAAACATACACCCCATGAAAGAAGGACAATACAACATTGATGTAAATACTCATAAATGAAAGAATATTACACAATGAGTATAATAATGGTCAGTACATACACCACTCAAAGGAAATTGTGGCAAATGTAGCATAAATATCATGGGAATTAAAGTGAGTTGAAAAATCCCTTACGAAAACTCAGCAGCCTAACGACGCCACTTAAAACTTCCAAAAATGGATTGATGAGATCAAATAGGGTATCTCATCAAACTAAAATAAAATTTACAGAAATAGGAATATAAAATAACATCCCCCATCATAACAAAGTGGAGCTTAAAAGAAGTTACATAAAAGAGAGTACTTAAAGAGAAAGAGAGAGGTTAGATCTCTTACGAAAATTCGGCAGCCTAACGGCACCACTCAAAACATCCAAAATGGATTGATGAGAAAGAATAGGGTCTCTCATCATATGAACATAAAAATTAGAGTAAGATTAATATAAAATTACATCCCAATAACAATAAATATGAGCTTAGAAGGAATGACATAGAAGAGTGTTCTTAAAAAGAAAGAGTGGAGTAGGATCCCTTACCTCAAGTCCAACTTGTCTTGTTCGTTTTTTATATTCCTGAATAATAAACATTGGTCAATTAATAATTGAATAATTACCTCCTTTAGAGATTATTATTCAGTTAATATAACATATTATAATGTTATAATAATTGTTTAATAATGTTAGTTCATATCAGACGTTTTTGCCGATGTTTGGTACATGAGTCAAAAATGAACTTGTTTGAAAAATGATTTCCCATCTAGTTATAAGTAAATAATTTCCAGAATAGTTTTAATGATTAAAATATCATATATATCCAGTAAATATTCATTTAATACAATTCCATATCATTTGGAGATAAAAAATGAAAAGCACCGTTCTTGGAGATGGTAGGCCGTACGTACGCATGAACACTACTTTCATTTTTTGTCATATTAATGGAATTAAAACAAAATGAGAGAGATATATATGTTATAATTCCAGAATGATATATATAATTTAGATGTAATATATTACATATATATCAATTATAAATATGTACTTATATTATTACATAACATTTTGAGATCAGAAATGAAATTTACCATTCATTGAGACGGTAAGCCGTACGTACGCATGGACGCTACTTCCATTTCTATTTCATATTTAATGGAATTAAAACATAATGATACATAATAGTATTTTAATTATAGTATGGTATCATATATAATATCCTTAAATATATCCTTTATACGTACCAAATATGGTATTAACGAATCAAATCACTTTGAGGGGGCGGTAGTCCGCACTACCTTAAATGAAGATATCGCTTTTAGCAATAATGGAAACCATAAACGTATTCCATAAATGAAAAATACAGAAGCTTAAGTAAAACATAAAAATATTAGATATCATATATAAATATATTTTTCATATTAATGGCCACCTTTGAAGGTGTTAGAAGTATGTTGAACGATCATCGTTTCGGGAGGCAAAAATTCGCCATCCATGGAAACAGTATGTTCTTTAACCATTAGTTGTAGGTGTGAGTAAGTGTAGTTCAAATAATTCGTATAAAAACATCCTAGTATATTTAAGATACTGTATTTGTTACAAAATAAATGAATAAAAAGAGTTTAGGGGGTTGTAGAAGCAAAATAAAACTAAAGGACACAAGTGAAGACATTACCTTAAAATCGGGTAACTCCCTTTGGTTTGAGCTGAAAGGCTTCTTTGGGAAGACTTCTTCCCAAAGTGAGGCTTCAAGGAGTAATATAGGGAAGTGGAGAGACAAAATGGTCAGGGGTTGGATGAGAAAATGGCTTTGAGAGTGTGGGTAAGGAGGTAGAGGTGGGGGCCTTTTATAAGAGGAGAGGAGGGGCACTCTTGTAAAGTTACGAAATGTTACTTTATTTTCAAAAGAGTTTCGGATTTTAAAGGTCCCACATTGAGGTATTTCTAGGATAAGGTAATAAGGGTTATAAATCCACTCATACAATAGGTTTTGGACATGTTTAGGTCTTAGATATTACAATATCATTCCATTTTATTTAAATCGTTAAATAATGAGGTCATCGCTGCATCATCATGATGTCATAAATAATTAACTTTATTTAATGTATAAAAATTATAAAAAAACTACTATGATGTAGGAAAGATTTTTATATTTCCAATTACTATTTATAGTAAAAAATATGACTTGTATAACCCCATGTAAAAATTGTTTTAGTAAAACATCTCATTTTTGTGTCATTTTTTACATTAACATTAAATAAAAAGATATTTATGACATTTTCCAACCAAAGTGGCTCCATGGGGTCCCCAAGTTGACCCAATCATTGTATTGGTCGGCCATGACACATCCAATGAGTGTAGGACATGTGTCTAGGACATTTCATTTTATTGAAACATTATTCTTACCATAAACTACAATAATTATCTCTAATCGCGATTAAAAACTTAATAAGTTACTATTCACAAAAAAAATAATTTTTATCCCATTGAACCACATTTTACTTCTTAATTACAACCATGTATGTCAGATTTTTTAAATTCAATACACAAATATGGAAAATGTTCATTTAAACGGAAAAATCTGTTTTTATAAGTACCACTTAGTGGTTTCAATATTCATCAAAAATTGATGTTTTTCAGAAAAATCCCAAAAATTCACCCTAAGCTATATTTGATATCCTGAATTAAAAAATGAAGTCTATTTTACAAAATTCAAAACATATAAGTCACATTAATTAATTTAATAATTAATTCCCGTTGTCAGAGCAAATAGCGTGTTTTTATGAAACAATAAGTACCAAAAGATTGACACTAGTTTAAGTCTGATTTCCAAGTGAAATTAATTCCAACGACTACTATTGGATATAATGGTAAAAATATATTCTAATTTTAATTTAAAACCAATTCAAAATATAATATAATCATATAAATAAATTAGATTAAAAAGACGTTTTGAATTAAAATACAACATTTTACACTATTCATTAAAAAAAGATCTTTATCGGAAAGATACCAAAAATTTACACAAAGTAAATTTTGATGTCCCAATTCTTAAGAAGAGATTTATTTGGTCGAATAGAATGTATAAGAGTGAAAAAAACTATATTTAATGACATTTTTCCATCAAAAAGGCGATAAGTTAACCTTTAGTGAAAACTTGGGCATATACACCTAAAATTGAATTCTTTCCGTATTTTAAGCCTTTATATTTTATTGGATAAATGTAAAAACATTTAAAAACATATATAATCATATTTTAGTTATTTATATCCATTCCTGCCAATACAACTGCTACATGTTAACTACCATTTAAAATTATATTATTTTATTATTAGAGTGCAACGTATGATTCCCAAAAACTCGTTGTTGTGTGTTGGGTATGCCATCGAGCATAGCATCCCCTTTAAAGTAATATTAATATTTTTTTCACAAATATGGATAAATATGAAAATTTCATATTTTTTATTTACCTGGGGTGTTACAATTAGCTTGGCTCGTTAACTCTCAACCACCGAAGAACTGTCTATAACCCCATAATAATAATTAATGCATAGAGGGATATCATTTTCATAGATGTATCTACATAACCCTTTCTTGATTGTCTTGACCCTGATGAACTATTCACGATCCATACTCATCGAGTACCTTAAGTGGTTTGTAATCCATGAAGAATACATAGCAACAATTGTTCCTCCCCGCAAGTTCCCCATAGGCTCATAGATATGTACATATCTTAACATAGGTGGGAATTACTTCTCTATGAAGAGTCTCTTAGAATTTGATAATGGTAGAGTCGCCTCATCATATGAATGTGTCACCAAACCTCAATTTTACCCCACTAATCCAACAAAAAATATCCCTGTTAGGACCACCGAATAATATGCATGTTTTTTAAATAGAAATAAAACTTATCTCATCTCTTATAGTGAGTCCCCAACTAGATGTGTTTTAAGGTAACCTCAGAATATGAGATGATCTATTTGTAAAACAGGTGATGGTCGCTCAGCCTGTGATTCTCATCCATTGGAGCTATGGGTACCATTATCTATTAAACAAGTGATGTTATAGCCGATGAACCACATGTAGGTATAAAATCTTCAACTGGTCTCTATATCGATGTGGAATCACTAATGGGATAATCCTCATATTACTAATGTTGAATCCCTGTTGTCCTATGCCATGGGATAATCCTAAAATAAACATTATGTACCATTTTAAATGATAATATCTAAAAAAATGAATAGATTACAACATTTTAACCACAAAACATTCTTATATTATTCATGCCCCAAAATTTACCATTCAATATTTGTTCTCATGCATTGAGAAAAAAATATTGTGATTAGAGTCATAGTGTATGGATACATCAGCTGCCACACAAACACTAATTTCCCTAGCATGAATGATAACCTCAAAACCCTTAACACTATTTACCCAATATATTTTTATAAACTCTCGTCATGATTTAGAATCTACTAAAGGATACACTCAGGATACCATAGTGACACACCTCTGTTTGTAATGTGTCTCTATGAAGTATTTGGTTCTAGTCAGTCTAGGATTTTTCCAAAAGGTCATACATCATCATAGGACATTGAATGTGTGGACAAATACAATGTTTTATTGACTATGAAAACACGTAGTATTAAACCCAAAAACTACCAATAATAAAACAAAAAAACATTGTCATGCATAAACATGTATATATCAACAACACATATTACATGAATATCCATATATACTGAACAAAGACGCAATGTATAAAGGTATGTCAGCACCATAATATCAGTCTATGATTCCATCTCAAATCCTCCAAAAGGAACTCATCATGGATATCAATGTCCTGAATATGAAAGCACTGAGGATTTTTATCTAAGAGGAAAATCAAATTGAGTCTCTCGATTAGAAGGATACACATTATTTCCAAAGACAAATGGTATACATATGAGGATCAAACACAAGGATATGAATCACACCAAAAAATAAATTTAGATTAAACCTCTATGTAGATGATCAACAATTTTATGGAATTTTTCATGATGATACAAATAACTCCACGTATGGCTCAAGGATTAATAGAGGGTATCACTCGATGACTTATTGGAGGATTACAAAAATATCTATCAAATAATTCATACTGATGGGATCATTAATGTCAGTGTATGAGATGATTCCATACTGACACTGAGATTATGGAAAAGAAGAGTTCACCCAAATAAGAAGTTTTTCATATATAAGGGAAAAGGGCTCCAAGACCTGTTTTTAGGAGTACATAGTTTGTAGTGGGGTTACACATATTTTCTCCTCAACCCCAGGTCCTGCACATAAAAATGGACAATGTCATGTTTATGTAAAACAATTCAATTCATGATGTTTTATTGTAAACTCTTAATATCTTCTTGAACATGTCACAACCCATGTTGTTCAGTATAAGCCATGTTGGTGTGGGTGTACATAGTGTGCCTCTTCTAATGTATTCCAGTTTGTGCCAGTGTACGCTCTGAGGTACATGTCAAGCCATCGGGGAGAGGTCACACACCATTTGATAGGGTCAAATTTATTTTAATTCCTATATAATTCTAGAAACAGTAACCACCATAGAGAGGGGACAAAATGGCATGTGGCTCCAAATTACAGGTTGTGTAGTGTATAAATTTTCAGAATCTAATATATAGTTTCTACATTCGTTTTCAAACATCAAAACATCAATCTGGATACGTGCATCACTAAAAAACAAGATACCACCAGTTATGAGCCTTTTTTATCCATGAACAATATATTTCAACCATGAAATTCATTTTAAAATCACTATTGTGTGACATTTAATTTTTTGCACTAAATAACGTGAAATCTTGTATCAAAATCATCTTACCTAGAAATTATCATAGTTCCAAAATAATCGAACACAAACCGTAATAAAAATTATTCATGTATCATCCTATTGGTTAGATAGATTATTTTAATCACGGATATAGAAAATGGGTATGAAAATAACATCAAACAGATGACCAACCCACGTTTGGATAGATCGATTATGAAGAACGGAGTTTCACTGTGATCATTTTTGCGATTATCTGAATTTATTTATCAATGATTATAGATATTTGATTCTTCCATCATGTTCCAATGGGATATCCTCTAATGGATCAAATGTCACTTTTCAATTTGCATGATTATGCTACTAGCCCTGAAAATTTTCAATAATCATTTATTCAATGATGAAAATTAAAACAGTATGTCAAAAACAAAACAAAACAATTTATTTTTTTAATTTTATATTTGTATGTCTGTGATGACTTTTCCAAATATTCAATGTTCCAACAAAGGTTATGTCACACATAAGGTATGAACTATGTTCTAAACTCAATAGTGAAGATAGATTTTGGATTTGGGCCCCCCATTAAGAATTTTTACACATTCTATTAGAAAACCAGCAAGCACATTCAATTTAAAAAATCCAATATATTTCAAAATTTTATTCCCAGATCATCGGGCCACAGAATTGAAAAATAACTCATTTCTTAATTTCATCAATAATATATAAAATATCCAAAAAAAATAAAGGAATATTAGGGTCATTACAATTTATAAAGAGAGAATATTTAAAATAAAATAAATCTATAAGACTCATTCATCTCCCAATTATAGATTCACTACCATGGTCATGTAAATGATATATGTTTTAAAAATATCTATCATAGTAGATTATTAGTCTCTTTTTAGCTAAATCAACATAAAATAATTCAGTCTTGATTATACAGTAATATATTCAAACCATCATTCGATGGTCATGTTGAGAGAGCCACTTTTATTTTATAATCTTTCACATAGATGTGTGTGTAGATTTTAATTTACAGACTATATTTATATTATCATACATTATTAATTATACCAAATACTTGAGAAGGAATGGTTATATCCATTTTATGAGCTATGTGTCTGAATCCATTTATAAGATAAAATATATCAATAATATGTTTTAGAATCATCATGTTAATAAGATAAAAAAACATCGATTGGATTGAGGTGGTGAATATCTAAGACATTACATTATCCAATTTCAACGATGGTATTGGGTTTTACCTTAAATCACTCAACCTTATACATAAAAGTGAAATAGTGTTCTTGAAAGGGGTAATTATACCTTTTTTTGATATGGTATGCTTTATTATGAATTCTAGAGAATTAATTGTATACTTTTAGATATATAAATTATAGAAAATTTCAATCCTACTAAATCGAGTTCTAACTAATGATGAAAATTTCATTCCCTTCAACATATGGAGTAGAAATAAAAACATTTTTGTGACATGTTCATGAATGGGGTTGTGAGGAGTTTGTTAATGATATCTCAAGAAACAAACATTAACTAAATTGAGCTTCTTTTATATTTATATAGTGTCTCATGGAAAAAATTGGATTATAACTATATGTCCTTTCAAAATATAATTTTACCATCATACGATCATCCTTATTTAATTAGATGGTGAACATCCTCTTCGAGGATAGTGGGATAATGATTGTCTTGGATGAAAATTTTTCTCATGTAACAAATACGTTGATAAAATAATTGATTCCATATCCATCATTGGATGATGTTATTTTGGAAATATTTTTCTAGTGTATGAGATAGAAAGTTAATAGAAACCTAGAGACATGTTTTTATACTCCCTGATGACGGGATCTTGTTATTAGTTCACAATATGGATTCATTATCCTATAAGGGGGAAGTAGACAACATTGAAGAAATTTGATGACAATAATTCATGAATTTTGTGATGGATTACATGTTTCAAAATAATGTTTTGGAGCTAATCAATACAACATTTTATATAAATCCTTCAGTGTCAAAATTTGTAATGAAGAAAATCGAAAATAAAGGTAAATTCAATTTCAATAAATCATTGATTGTAGATAAATTTATTACCCAATATCAATTAATTTACTGTAAATAAACTATCATATAATTACCCAGTTTAATTCCATAACAATTATACACTATATAGAATCTTACAATGACTATGTGATTTGGAATATAGATTACAAAATAATATTCCATAACATGAAAGTTAAATAGGATATTTATATGACAAAAATAGATTTTTTGAATCGAGTAAATGAAAAAAACTTATGAATATTATATAGGACAATCTATGTATTAAAAAAATCATCTATGTCAAAAATAATTTGGTTCAGTAAAGTTATAAAATAATTTTCATTTTCATAATAAATAAATGTGAGCCAGTTATTTAAAATCCATTTAATGAGAGCATAATTTTCATCAAAGATGATTTTGAATATGAAATATTACTAATTTAAAACATTATAACATCCTTAGATGTGGTAACAAAATGGTTTAGAAACTACTTCTCCAAGAAGGAAATAAGACCAATATCCTTCATTGTATCAGTTATGATCATCTGTGATAAATGTTAATGTATTATTGAGCTAAGTGAATGAATGTATATTGACCATTAAAAGATGAGGTTCGGTATAGAATAAACTAATAGATGATGGGTTCTAGTGTTACATAGTATATATCCTACACATGAAATGTGTCCTAAGACACAAGTGGAAAGAGATAGGATGAGTATGTTCTCATAAAATTATGAAATATAATTCCATCACATAAGAAATGTTATATATGATCATTAATGTTTCATATGATTTAATTATTGTAGGAAAATACCATGAATGTCTATGTGATATTTAGTAGACAGTTGTAAAGGTAATACTTATGTATCTATGAAAATCTTCTGATATATTCATTGTGTGTGAAGGATTTGAGAAGATAGTAATAAGTAGTTATATATATTATTTATATCAGAAAAATAAAATTTATATGAAGTAATATTCTAGATATGTCTTTTTCTCAAACATTATCTTTGATATATAAGAGTTCTACGAATCCAGTTATTACGGATTCTAAAAAATAGTCTGAGTAAATTATGGTTTCTGATTCAGAAAAGGTAGATGACTTCTTTCAAGACCTTTTCCAAAGGATAATGAGGTATATATAAAGAAAGTTACTATCATAGTTCATTTTTATTACACTATTGTGAGTTATTTATCAAAAACATTTAAGGTCACACAAATGGGAAAAGAACAAACTTTGTAGATTTCATTTCTGTATGTGTTTTTCTCAATTAGGTTATGTTTTAGTGAGTAGAGAGCCCATGGAGGAAAACATATAGGACCACATGAACGCTTCATTGTCTTATTAGAGGAATTAGTATCATGATAATTCTATTAGTCATTAAGAGGATGTCCGTTGACTATAGGGAATGCGGGTTACAATTAGAGTAGGTTCCTGAGAAACAAATTTTATAGTACTTGATTATATTTTTCCTTTTTTGATGATTTTTATTATTTCATCATGATTGTAACATTTTTTTATTATTATACATAATAATTCCCAAAAAATATTTGTTTCATCACAATATCATTTCAGTTTAATACTGTTGTAACAACCAAGATGTTCCACGATATCATTCATGAATTGATGTTCTATGGATGGATAATTATATCTAATGGGGAATGGAAAATATATGACATTAGTGGTAGAATCCTTATAATACATTGATACAAATTATCATTGTGTTTATCCATTGTAATATCCTTGATAAGATGTTATGAGAATATACCCATTATTAGAAATACTAATATCAATGCGTCTTTTAATTTTCCTATATTCAGACATGTTTATTGATTCTTATGTTTTATGATTATCATGAATAGATATCGAGACTCATGTACTTTGAGGAATTAATTAAAATATTAATGAATTATATTCACGATGATATAGGATACATTGAGTGAAATATTAGTGATATTTGATAAATGGATAATGTGATAGTGGATGTATCCCTTCCATTCGTGATGGAAGTTGATATTCGAGGATCCTCTATGGGAATGGAAATACCTATATAAATTGATTTCCATGTTTTCTAGTTTTTGAGATTGTTTCCACAATTATATGGAAATAGACATCAAGTAAATTGGAATGAGGAAACGTTATGTGTCCTTCTTGTTCTAAAATAACATGATAATGAGATTATATAACTTGGTATAATTTATGGGAAGTTGTATTTCATTGCGACATTTACATCATTATGTATAGATGAAATGAAATTTCTTCTAAAGGATTACTTATTACATAATGTGGTTATTATTAATTGGTATAAGAAGGGGAACTAGAGGGAAAACAACTAATTATATCTTTTATCTCAGATAAATTCAAGTATTGAATTTGACAATGAGGAATAAACTATATTTATTCATGTTTGGGAGATCTCCATAATTTACTCAAAATATATTTTAAATAATAATTTATTTAAATAGTAAAAAAATAAATGATTGTATCATTGATTGGAGAATATAAAATTTGTTATATTTATCATAGAATAATGTACAAATATTTATTTAATGAGTTAATAGTTTTATTCAAGGATCAATAAACATGGATGGGGGAAAGAGTATTCAGTTTAATGGTATTATTAAAGATTATATGAATGTTATTTATTAATTTTCATATTTTTTTTTCATGAGTCATTGATTAAAAATATTTTTATAATTTTTAATGGAAATATTCTTAACTAAGATATATGGAATTGGGAAATGTCATGTGTGAACTTTTTCATCACTAAACATTCAATGAAATGTATCTATTTTTTAGAGATTATTAAATAATATTTTAGGAAGAAATATTTTTAGAGAGAGACTCTATCAAGACATACATAGATAGATCAAGAGATCAAGATCCACACTCTCTTCCTATAATCTCATACCATAAATATAATATCAAGATTTTGACCTCCTTCTAGAAAATTTCATATTTAATGAAACACAAACAATTCAAGGAATTAAAATCATTCATGATATAACATATTTGTTCTTCTGCGATGTTTAGATATTGTATTAAATATGAAAATCATTGATATAGGGATTCTACACTGGATCCAACATCCTAATTATGGTATAATAAGATATAGTCAGCTAGTTTATTAACCAAAGGGGAATTACAAGTTGATGTAATTCAACATCTACTTATAAATTAAATATATATTACTTCTTATGATTTTATACATATCGTTTTATTATTTCAATCTATTCTAATAATCTATGTTTTTCATTGGGTGTTATTTTTCAAACATGTGCATCAATTATTAAATGAATATTAGGACTAAAACCCAACATGTTAATTCCAATAAATATAATTCTACTGCAACTATAATATAAAATACAACATTCTCTATTTTCTATCCTTGTGAACATGAAAATCTTGAAATTCCCCAGTCAATATTCAAAATTTGATGGATCAAAATAAAATATACTCATATTAATAAAAGTCTCAAATATGAATATTTTTTTTTGTATATTTGATTTATCCCACAAAATATTTATTCATAAATGTGAAATAAGTCAATGGAAAATATATAAGTGTAAATTTAAAGACATGAGAAGTATAATACCTAAAAAATAAAATATTATTGATATTTTTCATTAGTCTATGTAACCCTGAATCCATTTTTGATGAGTCATTGAGAGAAATATTGTTCTCAAAAAATATTTTTTTCAGAATTAATTCAATGCCATCACCTCAAATTATTCATTGAGATTTGTATTCATGGTCAATATACCCCTCTTATAAACTTCTACTTCAATGTGAAAAAGTGAAAAATTAAAATTAACTTTCTCATATCATCGAATTACCAAGAATATATTTTCAATAGATCTGATTCATTATTGTATCTTTAAGGAATGTGATAATCCATTGAGTGGTTGTGGGGTAAAGAGCTCCCATCGAATTAATTTTTTTTGGTGAGGTAGAAATGAGGCCTTGAACATAGAGGATAACATCCATAAAAAATTATATCTTTGGCATCTAGGTGTTTATGCTGCCGTAGTTCTCCGGTGGAATCGGATTTCCATCTATTTTTTGGAAGTGAATTGGCTTGTTTTTTCTGGACCAGCTCTGATAGAATGGTTAACTACATGGCTTCCTATAATTCTATTCATGTGTTTCTTGAATGGTATTTCCTGGGAGCATAGAATAATGAATGATTTCCAAGATCCATATATCCATTTTAATCTCAATTTTTTGGACATTATGGTAGGCGTGGAATAAATCTAGATGGGAGGTTAGGCATTCAGATTCTCTTATCCTAATGCAAATTAAGGTGATGCTATTCGAGTTAGTTTCTTTACTATAGGGGGGCCGAATTATTCTGTGGTTTCTAATTATGTGAATGATATGGTGGTTCTACCAATGATTCATGAAGGTTGGATAAGACGGATTCTGCCAACTAACGACCATAAAAATAATTTGGATGGGTCGTTCATGAATGTGATGATTCACAGGGGAGGTCTAGTTCAGGACAATATTGGATCAGTTCTAATGGACTTTAGCAGATTTCATAGTCTGGGGAATTTGAAGGGGGTGGACAGGTTTTATTCTCTCCAAAAGGTTATCGTTGGTGATCATGGAAGTGGAATCGGAATCTGAGGTGCTAATTCGAGCCCATAAAGGGAAAGGTGATTACCCTTGGTGTTTAACATACCTTGTCCATGCATGTGTAGTATAGTTTTCTAATGTTTGTGTTGTTCGACATATCCCTTGAGTGGCTAACTTCGCTGCAGATGCTCTTTCTTGGGTAAGTAGCCATGAATAACCATTGATGATCTTCTCTACAATGGGCTTTTTACCCCATGAATGTATAGGTATTGTGTTAGGGGACTCCTTGGGGCTCCATAATTTCAGACCACCTTGATGTTGTACTTGAAAAGTTATTTACTTTGAAATAAAAATAAATAAAAGGTAAGTCATTATTATTTTCAAAAAATGAGTTACTTGATTAATTATTTGATTGAATATATCATATCATATACCCATCGAGTGTTCCATCATATTTTAAAATTTGTCACATTTTGCATCTGACTTGTTGTTAACACAATTTTTATATATTTCTAAAAATTTTCTAAAATTAATTGAAAATTAGGGATGATAAATAAAAAAATTGAAAAACATAAAATGGAATATATGAAAAATAGAGTGATGACTCATAAATTACATATATTCGTTAACATAAATATTTGTTGGATTCAATCTATGTTATCAATGGCCTATTGCCTAACATAAAATTTCATAAGAAATTTAATTCCCTTCATAACAATTCTAAAGGATCTTGTGTATTTATATAGAATATAGCCAATAATTTCCAAACATGTTTTATAGAAAGGAATATTTTTAATATAGCACGTGATGACCATGTATGTACACAATGTTCCCTTTTAGTTTTATTACTCAAAGGTATAACTATTCTATATACACATGCAGTTGTAGTATTCTAAATATGATTCCAATTCATGGAAACCAATCATAATATGTTTTAAAAAATATTTATGGATGTTTTCCAATTTCTAGTAATACTATTATGTCTTTAAGAATCATTTTACAATCATAAACCTAAAAAATTACAAGACCCATCATTGATACCAACATCAATTACCCATATCATTGATACACATTGTCACATGATTTTGTAAATAAATATTCCCATATCACAATCAGTAAATATTGAGAGGCCTATAGTGTTTGGGTTGTAAGATACATATCCTAATAAAATAAAAAGATGATAAAAAAATTATATAAAACACCAGAACATGCCTTAATTTACATCGATCATATAATAGTCCTAAGGGTGACAGTGAATCATACATAATAAAGGGGATGTTCTATTACACCTGGTAGGTGAATAATAAAATAAAAACATGATTCAAGTATTAAAATAAGGATATAATGGTGAAATATTCATTTTAGAATGATAAGAATGATAATTAATTAATTATATAAGATTATAGGATATATCTAATATTGTAATGTGGAAATAACATACAACATTAAATTGTGAGCATATGTAAAATATAACATCTGACACATCAAAAAATTGTGTTATTTGTCTTTTAAATATTTCCCAATAAATAGTATTTTATGAGATTAATCCTTTACCCAATTTATTGTAGACATATATAAATTTTCTATCATCTATCGTATTCATATCATGAAGATAAATTATTGGGACCATCGATCATACAAAATAAGATCATCTTTAATCAATATTAATCCCATAATTAATAAAATTTTGTCACATAAATGGAATTGAAAAATCACTATTGGATAGTTACTTGTATCTGAATACACATTTCTTTATATGATGAAGGGTATTCTTAAAAAATAATCTTGGCCATTGGATGATCTGGAGATAATTTCAGCAGAATAATGGTAGTACAAAAAGGTACGCAGAAAGGATTCATGGGAGACAAAGGTGGTCCTTCTTTTACTAGGATTCATAATAATAATTTTATTTATAATAAAACATTAAAATATGAATTATTTGAAATAAAAATTACCCATACAACTATGGCACATAAATATAGTGAAATATGATAGAATCCCTTACCTTTAGATATAGGTATTGAAAACCTAATAGAATCTTATTAAGAGAATGGAAACACCATTGGTGGGATTTAGATATGGATTGGGAGGTAACCATTATGTTAAATTTGTTTCAAGATTAGATGATTGGGTCTTTTTTAATGAATTTAAAGAAAAATATAGAGATATTCTTATTAATTTCTATCATAACCTTAGGAATCTATGTAATATTTTTATAAAATCCAAAAACCAAAAAAATACATTTTTACAACTATTCCCACAAAGGATGTATTTTTTCATTGTTTTAATATTATCAAGAAATAAATCATTAAAATAATACCATTCATGATGAGGACACGGGTAATTCACATAAAGAATTTATTTTAATGAATTAAAAAATAATATATATTTTGTTGGATTTATTAAAACATTGTAAAATTAATGATATGGCTTCCGTAACTCAATATATTAAAGGGTAGATAAATTTTTTACACATTTTATATTTATAATATTTATTATATCACTTTTTTTATATTATTATGTCATATTACATTCCGAATATTTATACAGTATTTCATTTTTACTACAAACTTTATTGAGTCAGAAAAAAATCAATATTGGATAATTATAAAGTTTTTAATTTTAAAATAATAATAATATTTCTATGAAATTATATATATGATACTTTATACATTTAAATGAAAATAATTTTTATAGGAAAATATGAGTTTTTACAAAACTATACACTTTCGTACCATTATAAAAATTACATTGGACTTCATTGAATTATGTTACAATTTCATATTAAATAAATATTATTTTATATAAATATTTCATGAAAATAAAATTCTCTCAATTAAATTCACTTTTAATTTAAAATAATTATTAATTAAAACTGTATATTTCCAAAAGATTCAATTTTAGAATCAAGATATTAAAATATTAATTTTATCAGTCATATTATTTAGTAAAATTTATATAATAAGTGATAATTAAAAATTATAAATTTAAACATTCTTTTAATACATAAAGAATATAAAAATTCAAAATACTATTATCTAGATGAATAACCCCTTATTTCACCATCGTAAAAACTAAGGGTATGTATTAATATGGAGGTACTGTAGAGACCCGAAGCTTGACATACATAGAAATTACATTACTTTTTCAGAATACTTAGTACATAACAAAAATAGACACACAAGGACCATAATAGTTTAGTGTCTTTGGAAACTTGGAACATAATCTTCTAATCGTGGTGAATGATCTTCAACATCTCCCATAAAGATCGTACCATTTTCCTTTCCTTACCTAAAATATTTCTTTTATTCCTAGGGGAAAAGAAAACATAAAAAGGGTGAGCTCAAATGCTTAGTAAGGTTAAGCATGGATAAAATAAATCATACCATATACATTTGAACTTAATAAAACATGAACATTAAAAATCTTGAGCAACGACATAAAACATGGAAGTACATAAGGCATAGATCATAATGGAACATAAATCATGATAAAATAGCATGGGAATAAAAATGTAATTGTGGCATCCATTAAGCACACGTAATGATTTCCACAGTAGCCAAGGCATTGCTGCCAAGACCATCTTAGTGGACAAAGTCCCTTTCTGAATCGAGTTCACTCCTTGTTTCAGTCCTGTAATACTGAATAGGATTAACTTACCATTCCAGACATGTCTATATCATGAGATATAAATCATTACCAAATGCATTGGACGGAGATATAGGTCCCACCCATCTCATAATGAAATCATTCTTACTTATGCCACAACATAAACATAAATCATTCATCATAACCCAAAGAATTAAATGGGTATCATAAACATCATCCCATCATAACATAATCCATATAAACAAATGGATATCATTTCATCATTAGAATAGTGAAAACATGTAAATCATAGAGACATTATTCTTGAAACATACACATATGAAATAATGTCATCTTAGATGGAAAATGATTTTGATAAAACACTTGAAATGAATTCCTGAGGAAAATATCTTTTCTTCTTCAAAATCAATTTCTTTTCACAAAACATCATGGAATTTTAAAAGAAAAGGATTTTGTTGAAAATAGTCATGAAATTATTTGGAGGAAGCTTCATGAAAATAAGTCTTTATAAAACCATAAAAAATCCATTCACGCCATATAAGTTAAAAATAACATTATCCTCGTAATTTTGTCGGAAAAGTCAAAAAAAGTACCTCGTAACGTAAATAAGAGAAAGATTCCATACATACCATGTAGTAAAAGTCAAAAATGGGTAAAAAGACTTTATACATACATGAAAACACTTTTATAAAACATAGAAAAGATAGAAATATCCCCAGTAAATACTTACGAATAAGCAATCTCGGATAAAAATGAAATTTGCAAAATTATCCCTTACCTTAGGTCCGATTTTCTTCATAAGTGTCCGAACCTCCTCTATAATGATTTAAATAATTTTATTGACTTATTACAGAATCATATTAATTTTTATGATATCATATATGGTTCACTTATGACTTTATATTACCCTTTCTTTTGTAAATTCCATGTTAAAATGCGTTTTGGGTAAAATAATTTCATTTGTCGTCCATGTTTTGACTTGTAATTATTTATATGATTACATAGATCATGATTACTTACATCCAGAATTCAAAACATGATTTATATATAATATATATTCATAATATACATATATATAATAGATCGATAAATGGAAAGAAATACACCGTTCATGGAGACGGTAGGTCGTACGTACGCGTGAATGTTTTTTTCGTTTCCTCATTGAATTGAATGGAATAAATTGGATGACATACATATATATACATAAATCCAGTATCATTATTATGTCATATATTTCATAATTACTTTTTATATATACTTTATAATCATTTATGAATGGTTAATCATTGAGAATGAATCTCATCGCGTCGTGGAGACGGTATTCCGTACGTACGCACGACTGATGATATCGTTCTCATGATCGTAGAATTTTATTGGAGTGTATGTATACTATTAAAAAATCAATATCTCTTCATAATAATCATATTTAGTTATTATTTACAATATTATACCCATCCAAGTAAGGTGGTGGTGGAAAATAGATTACACCACAGCGTGGAGACGGTATTTCGTATGTACGCACGCGCGGTGATTTCTTTTTATGTAGGATGGATAGATGGTGAAATAGGGTTGTTTAATACATATAATAACATATTAGTATATGATTGATATTTATGTTATTACTTCATAATGAAACAACCAAAGAAGAAGTAATGGAAGAAGAAATGAAGTTGTAAGAATCGGTAACATACATTACCTCTTCTTTGAAGCGCCTCTTTGAGACCTCCTCTTAGGGCACTAAAATTGGTCTTTGAAGAAGACCAGGACCTCTAGTAGGTTTCTAGGGATATGGGGAAGTGAAATGGGCATGGTTTCACGATCTTGAATTATCAAATTGGTGTGAGGAGGAGAGGGAGGAGGTGCCCTTTTATAAGGGAGGAGAGGGGCACCTTTGGAATTATTAAAAATATTAATTTATAATAAATCTAACCCAACTTAAAAAACCCCAAAAATGACTCATATCAGAATATTAGATGGGATAGGGTTTTAATCTCATAAAAAAATCAAATTTAATCATGTTAGGAATTTATTTTAAACATTATCAACTTGATTTATCATTATTTAATCAATTTAATTTTATTTATGGTAATAAAATTATAAATTATAAATTATAACAAAAAATTACTTATTTGTTGTGAATTGTCCATAATTGGATAATTTAAAACTTTTTATAAAATATAAATTTAAATTTAAAATTTATAAATATTTTTTTGATTTTTAAACAATTTTATAATATGTTTTTTTATAAAATAACAATAGTGTCAATTTTGACACTGTTCATTTATTTGAATTTAAATGAAATATAAACAAATGATATGTTCAAAATAAAAGCTATAATAGATTCATAAAAGGTCATATGTATCTAGAAAATTAATGGAGAACATTAAATAGTTCAAATAATAGTTATTTTATTATTTTTAAAAACCATTTATTTGGTGTATCTCTTAATAAAATAATTACTACAAAATATTTGTATAATTATTTAAAATACTTATTTGTTTCATAAAAATTAAAAATAAAATACTATGATGAATATAAATATATTACCTTTCACAATAATAATTTCACAAGAATTTATCATATTAAAATCACAATAATTAAATGTTTATATTTTTTAAGTTATGAAGGTGACAACTTTGGCATCATTTAAAATAAAATAATATAAGTGTCATAATTGCCTTAATAAGGATCCAAATGGACTAAAATTTTCCCAATGGATGATTAGGGTTAATATATACACTAATAATAAGTTTTTTTCAGATTTTTGGGTCTTTTGATATGTATTACTATTTGAATAAAAACTATATTATTCAATTTCACTAAATAAATAATTTCTGCATCATTAATGTATCACTATTAATGAAAATTATTTAATACCAAAATATTATAAATAAATTATCATGATGTAGATAATTTTATTATATTTCTATATACTATTCATGTTCGAAGTTTTATGATGTTTATCGCTAAATTTGAATTATTATACTTATAAGATTTAAGAGAGTGACATGTTGTCACTTTCTTTGGTTTTAATAATAATTAAAA
This sequence comes from Viscum album, assembly GCA_963277665.1. Classification (NCBI taxonomy): domain Eukaryota; kingdom Viridiplantae; phylum Streptophyta; class Magnoliopsida; order Santalales; family Viscaceae; genus Viscum; species Viscum album. The sequence goes on along the minus strand of OY728166.1, from coordinate 71,217,934 downwards.
TATTTTCATGGTCAAAAGCCCATAAAATGAATCTAATCTGACCATTAGGTGATATGGGTATAATTTTATCCATCCAATAGAATTTTTTCATGTGTTAGGGTAATTTTATAATATTATATTTACCCTTAATTACCCAATTTACCTTTATCTATGGTAAATAAAATTTACCGTAGATACTATTCATAATTCCCAAAAATAAAAAGTAGCCTATTAACATAATTTGGACCCACTAGTTCCAAATATGGAATAAATTTTTCAATATTCAATACACCGAAGTTGTAGAAATTAAATTAAAATTATTCCTGTTGTCGATAGAAAACAGGTTTTTGTTTAAAACATTGCAAAAGATTGAATTGATTTAACCTATGAATTCAATGTAAAATCAATGATAATGACATACATTAAATTAAATAGTAAAAATATATTCTATTTATACTTTAAAACCACTAAATAATATAATCTAACCATATAAATTATTACAATGAAAAAAGTTGTTTTTAATTAAAAGATAGCATGTTTTTACTATTCATTAAAATATGAAAGTTATCAGAAAAATATCAAAACTTTATTTAATGTAAATTTTTATATCCTGATTCAAAAGAAGAATTTTATTTTGTCAAATTTAACTTATAAACATGTCAACAACTAGATTTAAAGTGGGTGCGCCATCAAAAGGTGGCAAAACTGCAATTTTTTAAAAATACATATTTTACCCGAAAATTTTATTTTGTTCCTATACCATGTTCTAGAAAATGTTTAAGATGAATAATAATGTTATAAAATTAAAAATTTAGTTATTAATATTAATAAAGTCTAGTTCATTATAATATTATAATAATATATCGTTGTTTAGTAAAACTGGGTATTGCGTACAACACACGCTATCGAGGAAGGTCGCGGATGCATGTAATGCAAGACACGTCAGGGTTGCGTATTGTGCAAGACTCCTTTATTATTTCATATAACAGAAGCCAACCATATTTAATTTATAAATTGAATATATATATATATATACCCTCAATGTTGCGTAGAATGACTATTATAAAACGAACTTGAAATTATGTGTAACACAATCCAAGAATAGTGTTGTGTATACTTCAAGATAATGCAGTGTGGCGTATAGCACAAGATAATATTGTTGTAGCACATGACATAAAATAAATTAGAGAGAATACTTATCATAAAATATCGGGTTGTTACATTCTACCGCCCTTAAAATGAATTTCTCCCTTGAAATTCATCGGGGTTATAAATCTTTTACTTTTCATAGAAACCCACATCATAAAAAGGAATAATGAAAACTAATTTTAAAAACTAAAGTATAAAACTTAACAATTACCCAAAGGAACTCATCACTGGGTTTCCACGTAAGATAATATAGGTGAAAATATGGATATGGAAGAAAAATATAACCATAAAGTTACGATAGAGAGTGGTAGAGAACATGGCTATCGGTAAGCCATAGATCATAAATCCATATATTTGTGATGATCTAATGTACCATCTGATTCATCGGATATAAGAGAACTAGGACAACACTTTTGGTTTTCATGATCATTTCCCTAAAGTTGATGAAATTGGAATTAGAAGAAATACATTCGTGATTTTGGTACAGTCTCACCGTTGATCGTTCTTTGGTCAATTTCCACTTCATCTCTTAAAGAAATGATGTTGAATTTATCATTCGTGAAGTGTTATCAGGTCATGTGATAGAATGCTGGGTCATTCCATCTGTCTCAAAAAAAAGGTTATAAAAGTTATCAAAATTAAATAAGTCCATCTATAGTGAGATTAATCATATGTGGTTCCTAAAATGGACTTATACTTCATATATCATATTGCTTAATATAATAAAACTAGTTTTCTACTAAACCAGGATTTCCTTTAGGCCAGCAGTAGGCGATAAAGGCTAGTCGCACTTCGGTTGTGTGTTCGATTCTCACAGCCTTGTCCGGCACGATGGGTTGTCGCCCATCCTGAAGGTTGTCCTTTTTATAAAACAAAATTAATATAACATCCCCACAATAATATTGATAAAAGTTCTATCCATTCCAATCTTTAGGCGTATCTAAAATACTTCGGTCCAAGATCATATTATAAAGAAAACGATTATTTGAAATGTCATCAACCAAGCATGTGAATACCATCATTTATCCCCCATATATCTTGTTGGTCACATTCCAATCATGTGAATACCTTAATCATGTGTTCTCTTGAAAAATGAATACCCATTAAACCATAGTGAAAACATGAATGCTGTCAAAAGTTAACTCTTTCCAAATACCAAAATCCAAAAATTCTATATACTCAATCCATGACATGACCTTCTCTTTATATTAGTAATTATCTCATGAATACTGTCAAACATTTAATTTTCTCTTTATCCCTTCATTATGTGCATATCATCTACTTTCAAAAAAATTACTTGTACCATTCATCGCACACTTTCAAAACTTATGGAATGACAACAGTGTAAAAATCCTTAGATTTCTCCTTATTCCATAGTACCATGAGATTAATTATACAACATTACACTTGATAAACATGTAATAATTCCACTACCTTCTTAAACCATTGACAGAGCTTCAACAATTCTTTCATCTCACATATCATTTGTAGTCTATTGATCATCATCAACATAAATACTACCCATACGACCATATTGATTCACTTCATGATACATTCCCTTAGGGACTTGGTTTTTATAATGCCCGTAAATTCCACATTTAAAACATTTAACCATTGTTGATGTCGTAGCAATACCATTATCCTCATCCATGGTGTTAACTAAACCTTTTCCTTTGCACTTATTGGATTTGTGTCCTTCTTTTCCACACCCAAAGTATCTTCCAGTTCCCTTGAAACAATCTCTCCGATGCATCTTCCCACATGATTTACATGAGGGAAATTGAACTTTCTTACCTCTATGATCATAATGAAACTCCATCTTTCTCTTATTATCTGAGTCGGGAAACTTACCAAAGTTGAGATTATTGATCATATTATCAGATTGCTGATTAGGCATAATAACAATGTTTGGACTTCCAAATACCGTTTCATCTTGTTTCTCATGAAGAATATCATTCCATTGTTCGTCATATCCTCTATTATCAGGAATCTTCCTGTTTCCATCCATTTTCTAAAACCCAAAAAGAATAGTGTGAGAGGAAAAAATAATGCTAGGGAAAAAAACATAGTAAAGGGGAATCACCATCAATATCTAACATCTTAGGTTAAATTCTAAGATCGTTACCATAGTTCTAGGACTATATCCTATACATATACTTATCCTTAGGGACATCCCTAGGCATGCCTTAAAAATATCTCTAGGGATCTCACTAACGTTTTCACATCCTAGTTTCCAAAGGTTGACTAAACCTTTCCTCTGATACCAACTGTAGAGACCCGATGCTTGACGTACATAGACATTACATTACTTTTGAGGAATACTTAGTACATAACAAAAACAGACACACAAGGACTGTAATAGTTTAGTGTCTTTGGAAACATAGAACGTAATCTTCTAATCTGGGTGAAAGATCTTCAACATCTCCCATAAAGATATTCCCATTTTTGTTTCCTTACCTAAAATATTTATTTTAATCCTAGGGTAAAAGAAAACATAAAAAGGGTGAGCTCAAATTCTCAGTAAGGTTAAGCATGGATAAAATAAAACATACCATATACATTTGAACTTAAAAAAAAGACGAACATTAAAAATCATGAGAAACGACATAAAACATGGAAGTACATAAGGCATAGATCATAATGGAACATAAATCATGATAAAATAGCATGGGAATATAACATGTAATTGTGGCATCCATTAAGAACATGTAATGATTTCCATAGTAGCCAAGGCATTGCTGCCAAGACCATATTAGTGGAAAAAGTCCCTTTCTGAATCGAGTTCACTCCTCATTCCAGTCCTGTAATACTGAACCAGATTAACTTACCGTTCCAGCCATGCCTATCTCATGAGATATAAATATTTACCCAATGCATTGGAGGGAGATATAGGTCCCATCCATCTCATAATGAAATCATTCATACTTGTGCCACAACATAAACATAAATCATTTATCATAACCCGAATAATTAAATGGTTATCATAAACATCATCCCATCATAACATAATCCATATAAAAAAATGGATATCATTTCATTATAAGAATTGTGAAACCGTGTAAATCATAGAGACATTATACTTGAAACATACACATATTAAATAATGTCATCTTAGATGGAAAATTATTTTGATAAAACACTTGAAATGAATTCTTGAGGAAAATATCCTTTCTTCTTCAAAATCAATTTCTTTTCACAAAACATCATGGAATTTTAAAAGAAAAGGATTTTGTTGAAAATAGTCATGAAATCTTTTGGAGGAAGCTTCATGAAAACAAGGCTTTATAAAACCGTAAAAATCTGTTCACGCCATATAAGTTAAAAATAACATTCTCCTCGTACTTTTGTCGGAGAAGTCAAAAAAAGTACCTCGTAACGTAAATAAGAGAATGATTCCATACATACCATGTAGTAAAAGTAAAAAATGGGTAAAAAGGACATTATACATACATGAAAACACTTTTATAAAATATGTACATGATAGAAATAGCCCCAATAAATACTTGCGAATAAGCAATCTTGGATAAAAATGAGATTTGCAAAATTGTCCCTTACCTTAGGTCCTATTTGCTTCGTAAGTGTCCGAAGCTCCTGTATAATTATTTAAATAATGTTATTGACTTATTAAGGAATTATATTAATTGTTATGATATCATATATGGTTCACTTATGACTTTGTATTACCCGTTCTTTTGTAAATTCCATGTTAAATAGTGTTTTGGTTAAAATCGTTTCATTTGTCATCCGTGTTTTGACTTGTAATTATTCATATGATTACTAAGATCATGATTAATTACATCCAGAATGTAAAACATGATTTATATATAATATATATTCAGAATATACATATATATAATATATCGATAAATGGAAAGAAATACACCATTCATGGAGACGGTAGGCCGTACGTACGCATGAACGTTGTTTTCGTTTCCTCATTGAATTGAATGGAATTAATTGGATGACATACATATATATATATATACATAAATCCATTATCATTACTATGTCATATATTTCATTATTACTTATTATATATACTTTATAATCATTTATTAATGGTTAATCATTGAGAATGAATCTCATCGCGTCATGGAGACGGTATTCCGTAAGTACGCACGAGCGATGATATCATTCCCATGATTGTGGAATTTTATTATAGTGTATGTATACTATTAAAGAATAAATATAACTTTATAATAATCATATATAGTTATTATTTATACTATTATACCCATCCAAGTAAGGCGGTGGTGGAAAATAGATTACACCACGGCGTGGAGATGGTATTCCGTACGTACGCACGCGAGATGATTTCTTTTTCCGTAGGATGGATAGACAGTGAAATAGGATTGTTTCATACATATAATAACATATCAGTATATGAGTTATACTGATTTTATTACTTCATAATGAATGAACCTAAGAAGAATAAGTGGAAGAAGAAATAAAGTTGAAAGAATTGGTAACAGACATTACATCTTCTTTGAAGCGCCTCTTTGAGACCTCCTTTTAGGGCACTAAAATTGGTCTTTGAAGAAGGCCAGGACCTCTAGGATGTTTCTAGGGATGTTGGGAAGTGAAATGGGCAGGGTTTGGCCGAGATTGAAGGCTCAAAGTGGTGTGAGGAGGAGAGGGAGGAGGTTCCCTTTTATAAGGGAGGAGAGGGGCACCTTTGGAATTCTTAAAAATATTAATTTATAATAAATCTATCCCCACATAAAAACTTCCAAAAATGACTCATATCCGAATATTAGATGGGATAGGTTTGTAATCTCATCATCCAATCAAATTTAGACATGTTATGAATTTATTTTAAACATTATCAACTTGATTAATCCTTATTTAATTAATTTAATTTTATTTATGGTAATAACATTCTAAATTTCACATTATAACAAAAAATTACTTATTTGTTGTGAATTGTCCATAATTGTATACTTTACAACATTTTATACCATATAAATGTAAATTTATAATTTATAAATATTTTTTGATTTTTAAACAATTTTATAATATGTTCTTTTTATAAAATAACAATAGTTTCAATTTTCACAATATTCATTTATTTGAATTTAAATAAAATATATACAGAATATATGTTTGACATAAAAGCTTTAATGGATTAATAAAATGTCATACGTATCTATAAAATTAGTGGAGAACATTAAATAGTTCATATATTAGTTATTTTAGTATTTTTAAAAACCATTTATTTGGTTTATCTCTTAATAAAATAATTACTACAACATTTTTGAATAATTATTTAATATACTTATTTGTTGCATAAAATTAAAAATAAAATTAAATTATGAAGATAAATCTATTAACTTTCACAATAATACTTTCACTCGACTTTATCATCTTAAAATAACAAAATTTAAATTGTTATATTTATTAAATTATGAAGGTGACAACTTTGGCATCATTTAATATAAAATAATATATGTGTCATAATTTCCTTAATAAGGATCCAAATGGTCAAAAATTCGGCCAGTGGATGATTAGGGTTTATATATACACTTATAATAAGTTTTGTGCAGATTTTTTGGCCTTTTGATATGTATTAATATTTCAATAAAAACTATATTATTGATTTTTCACTAAATAAATAATTTTTGTATCATTAATGTATAACTATTAATGATAATTATTTAATCTCAAAAAATTCAAAATAAATTATCTTGATATAGATAATTTTATTAGATTTCTGGAGACTATTCATGTTCTATGTTTTATGATGTTTATCACTAAACTAAAATTATTATACTTATATGATTTAAGAGAGTGAAATATTTTCACTTTCTTTGGTTTTAATAATAATTAAATTATTTTCATGGAAAAAAGTCCATAAAATGAATCTAATCCGACCCTTAGGTGGTATGGGTATACTTGTATCCAACCAATATAATTTTTTCGTGTGTTAGGGTAATTTTATAATATTATATTTACCCTTAATTACCTGATTTACCTTTAACTATGGTAAATAAAATTTACTGTAGTTACTATTCATAATTTCAAAAAATAAAAAGTAGCCTATTAAAATAATTTGGACCCACTGATTCCAAATATGGAATAATTTTTTTTAAATTAAATACACAGACGTTGCTGAAATTAAATTAAAATTAATCCCGTTGTCGAATGAAAACGGGTTTTTGTTTAAAACATTGCAAAAGATTGAATTGATTTAACCTACGAATTCAATGTAAAATCAATGATAATGTCATACATTATATTAAATGGTATAAATATATTCTATTTATACTTTTAAACCACTGAATATTGAAATTTAACCATATAAATTATTATGATGAAAAAAGTTGTTTTTAATTAAAATATAGCGTGTTTTTACTATTCATTAAAATAAGGAAGTTATCAGAAAAATATCAAAACATTATCCAATGTAAATTTTTATAACCTAATTCATAGGAGGAGTTTTATTTTTTCAAATTTTACTTATAAACATGTCAACAACTATATTTAATGTGGGTGTGCCATCAAAAGGTGTCAAAAGTACATTTTTTTTGAAAAATACATATTTTACCCGAAAAATTTATTTTGTTCTTATACCATGTTCTAGAAAATGTTTAAGATGAATAATAATGTTATAAAAATCAAAAATTTAGTGAATACTATTCATAACGGCTTGTTCATAATAATATTATAATAATATATCGTTGATTAGTAAAACCCGGTATTGCGTACAACACACGCTATCGAGGAAGGTCGTGATTGCGTGTAATCCAAGACAAGTCAGGGTTGCGTGTTGTGCAAGACTCCTTTATTATATCATATAACAGAATCCAACCATATTTTCATTTATACAATGAATATATATATATATATATATATATATATCTACCCTCAATGTTGCGTAGAATTACTATTATAAAACGAACATGAAATTATGTGTAACACAATCTAAGAATAGTGTTGTGTAAACTTCAAGCTAATACAGTGTGGCGTATAACACAAGATAATCTTGTTGTAGCACATGACATCAAATAAATTAAAGAGAATACTTATCATAAAATATCGGGTTGTTACAGGTACGGTCCTATGGTGGCTCAAAAAACATGGATTGGGTCATGATCTTGATAAGATGGAGCTTATTCTATAAAATATTCCACCCTATATTTATTTATTAAATAAAATATTTTGATTTATGATTGGATAATTAAAATGAATCTAATTACCTTGGATGCTCAGATAAATGGAATTCATTAGACATATTCATACAGGTTGAGGATATAACTTATTTCATCAATATCAATTAGACTTCATCAAAACACATAATAAAATCTAAATTGAATTATCACTAAAAATAAAATTCTAACATTATTTATAGTTCATAACGGTTAATTAATCCCCAAATAAAAAATGACCATATTTTCTAATAGAAAAAATAACTAAATGAAATGTAGTGAATGAATTTAATATAATTATATTTTAAAACATAATATTTATTCCTTAAAAGATAATTTCATTTATGAATATTAGGGTTGTTAGATTCGTTCCTAGACATTCCCCCACCACAAATCCCTCAAAATGTCACCTCTATTTTCTTATAGATTATTTATTTTTAACTATATCACCCTTTCACTACATATTCTATAATCCAAATGAGGTTTTTCCTTATGTAAGTAGAACTCTTACTCGAGTACTTTCAATTTTAGTTCTTCATAATAATCATAATATTAGTATCCATTATATAATAATAAATTTAGTATAATCAATGTGAGGAATATTTATTATGATTATGGTTTAAAAATTTCCATATCCATCCCATCAAATGGGTAATTACTATGTTCTTTGTGCATATGTATGTAATACCACCTCCACAATGTTATATAATTCATCTTCCATCAACATCATTCATGAAATGTTATTTAAATTGAATTAATTTTTATATAATAAATATATTACGAAACAATTAATTTTTAATTAAAATATCTTTTCAACATTATTGAATAAGTATTAATTTGAAAATGATCACATATCTCATGTGTATGTGTGAACAACCAGCTACACCCAGCGATGTGATTCGTTTTTTATGACCAATATATATGAATAATTAATAATGGGAACATGAATTGTAAAAACCCAGGTAAATAAAGAAATATGATATTATCAAATTTATTAATATTTGTGAATTAAATATTATTTTTACATTAAATGGTTTCCTATATTCTATGGCGTACCCGATACACAACAACATTTTTCTGAAATATTACGTTTAACACTAACAATATAAAATTTTTATTATAAATTGTAGTTAATGACTTGTTTTAGTATGGGTGGGAATGAACAAAACTAACTACAATATTATTATACATGTGTGTTAATTATTTTTACAATTATACATTAAAAGTAAGATGATTAAATTGTGAATAAATCTAAATTTAAGCATAATTTACATTAAAAGGTTTAATTACCTCCCTCTGATGTAGAACACTCATTAAATCTTGTTTTGGTCACTTTTATATGTTCTATTTGAAAAAATAAATTTATTCTTTAGAATCAGTATATGAAAATTTACTTTAGGTTACATTTTGGTATTATTCTGATAAAATTCATTTTTTGATGAATAGTGAAAAATATCGTATTTTAATTCAAACTGACTTTTAATATAATTGAATTTTATGGATAGAATATATTTGTAATTGGTTTTAATGTGTAATTAGATTATATTTTTACAATTTAATCTAATATAGGTCATTGGAAATAATTTTACATTGAAATTGGACATAAACAAGTGTCAATATTTTGATAGTTAATATTTCTTAACAACACACATTTTGTTTTGACAGTGAGAATACATTTTAAATTAATTTACCCAACTTTTATGTTTTGAAATTTGTAAAAAAGACATTATTTTTGAATTAGGAATATAAAATATACCTTACACAAAATTTATGATATTTCTTAAAAAAAATCAATTTTTGATGAGTCGTGAAAGCACATATTAGGAGTTCAAAATCCAACTCTTTCATTTAAATGAAATTTTACCACTTATTTGAATTGAATTTTAAAAATCTGACTCAAATGGTTGTTATTAGTAAGTTATATTTTTTTCAATAAGAAGAAAATAGTTTTTTTTTGTGAATAGTAACTTTTACATTTATTTATCGCGGTTAAAGTTAAATAGGGTAATTCAAGGTATAAATAATATCATAATAATACAAATTTACCTTAACACTTATCCTATCCTTATTATATGAGTCATTTCTGACCATTGGAATCCTTTTTTAGACTTTGGGACTCTATAGATCTACTTGGGAGTGATAATGACACATTAGATTAATTAATTTAATATAAAGAAAAAATGACATAAACAAATATCTTTAGGTAAATTAATTTTTAAAAAAGGTTATATAAATAATCATTTCAACTATAAATATTCATTTTAAATATAAAAATATTTATTACATTAAAATATTTTTTATAATTATTAGAAATCAAATAAATATAACTATTTATGACACAATAACGATGTTGTGTTTACCTCATTAATAAATGATTTAAATAAATAAAATTATAAATATTAAAATAATATCCAAAACTATCCATTTCTTATAGAATGATTTTATTTCGACCATGAGTCATTTTTTCTTCAACTCTAATAAGTTTTGGACATTTAGATACTGAAAATAAATTTGTAATAAAATAATATTTTCACACATTCTAAAAGAGGCCCACCCCACTTATAAAAATATCTCACATATAACACATTCTTTACAACTATCAATCCCTTTACCTCATCCATACTATACCAAAAAAATCTCTCAATATCCCTCTATCCCACCTAGAATCCTTACATTAGTTATAAGGAACTTTATGAAGTCCTTTTGGTTCAATCCAAAGGGACTTACCCGATTTAGAGGGAATGGTTTCCCTTAAATTCATTTGCTTTATTTTGTTTTATTTTACTACTCCAACCCCAAAAATTTTTTTATTCCTTTATATAATAACCAAACCACAATCCTAGATATACTGGGTTGTGTTTAATAAGATTATTTTAACTATAGTTACACACAACACTGTCCAATGGGTAAAAACATACTATTTCTGTGGATGGCGAACTAATGCCTCATGAAACGATGATTGTTCAAATATCTCCAATCGCCTCTCATTGTGGCCATTATGATGGAACTGTATTTATATATGATATATATTATGTTTATATTTTTTCTATGCTTGTGTATCTTCTATTTACATAATAACTTTATGGTTTCCATTGTGGGTAAATACGGTAATCCTATTTGAGGAATTGTGGACATCCACCCCCTCAAAATAATATGACTCATTCATGCCTTATGTGGAACGTATATACGGTACAGCTAAAAAATGATATATGATATTATACTGGAATTATAATATACTTATATATCGTTATGTTTCTATTCCATTACAATATGAAATAGAAATGGAAGTAGCATTCATGTGTACGTATGACTTACTGTCTCCATGAACGGTGCATTTCATTTCTTATCTCCAAATGTAATGTAATATTTTAAATACATGTATATAATAGATATATATGATATATATGATATATAAATCTTGAATATAATTCTATATATAATGAACTTTTTACCACATGAACAACTTGTAATTATAAGAAGTCAATTTTGACTCAAGTACCAAATATCGACAAAATGACCATTATTAACATAAATGATTACAGAATGTTTATATTATGGTAATAAGTGATTTTAAATGAATGATAATATTGAAAAAAAGGTTCTTAAGCAAGTATTAGTTAACTTTAGTTTATTATTTAGGATATTAAATAATAAACGTGTCACGTCGGACACGAGGTAAGGGACTATGTGTCAATCTACTTTCATTGTGGAGAATTTTGTTTTAATACACGAAGTTCTTTTGTACGATGTATAAAATCATTTTACTATTCATTTCATTCAAAGGGAATATTTTTCAGTGCGGCATTTTACTAAATGAAAAAAAATTATATAACGTAAGTGGTGACAATGACCTTTTACATCACTGTGAATATTATTTGGTCTTTGGTTTCACTAACAAGGCATAATGTTTTTAAAAATAAAATAAATACCATATAATCTTTAATGAAATTTGGTATTGAAAATGGTTTTGATAACGTATTTTTTCTTTCAATATACTAAGGTGATATATTGTGATTGAAATGTAGAAAAGTTTTCTTTCCTTTATATTTGTTGCATGTGTTATGATTTTTTAATTGTATATGGACATTTGACAGGAGGTTACGTGATAAACCAAATGATGGGTGGTACCGTGATAAACCAGGATTGGTGTTTACATTATAACATCAAATTCATTATGTATGGAAGTCAGCTGTATGGATATAGAATTTAGTGATATGTGTGGAAGATATCCATATGGTTATTCTATTTAAGTATGTTTATGTCCCAAGTTAACTTTATAAGTTTTATGTTCTTTATATGGGGTTTTTTCGTAATCTATTGGTTAAAAATGGTAGGAAATAATCATTCATTCATAGAAGAGTATTTACTACTTCATAAAGTATAAATGTATTACTTATGATATAGTATTCATGGTTTACTTGTTGTTCTAAAAAATTAATAGTTTTTCATTTTTAGTGTATCATTTACTGATATTTTTACACTCATCCCATGTTTTTGAAATGTTTTTTATAGGGAATAAATTGGAATAGGGTCCAAGATGGGATCATGAAATGTCATGCTATCTAAAACAAAGAAATAGACATGACTCTCTTTTCTATGTTTTTTTTTCAATAAAATGGAAATCGGGTGGATGTGTCTGAATGTAATATTCAAGTTGTTATGTATATTTTATGACCAAATTTTCCAAAGCCCTAAACTCGAAAATATCCTCATTGTGACTTATAATGATAATTCAAGAATATGTAATGTTTATGGTCGGTTCCTTATAGGTGGTATCATAGGTCGGTTTATACATCAATATGAGTTATGGTATTGTTAAATTATTGTCCATAAATAAATTTATCATAATATTGAAATGATATAATTTATAGAAAACCATGTTGCTTCACCTATTATTACTATATTTTAAGAATAGTTTTCTACAAAGGAAACACAGAAGCTTTGTTGGGATGACATCAAGAGGAAGATGACCTTCCAAATCAGCAACAAAATATGGTCGGAATTGGAACTGAACAGTTTGTTGCAGTGATAGAATAGTTGACTCTCGCCCCAAATGGTGGTGGTATCTATGCACGATATCAACCAGATCAACCATAGAGGAACATGTCAGTAGTGGGTCCTTTAATGAGGCAACATCCCCCATCATTCAGAGCATCATTTGACCTTGTGCTAGCAGAAGGGTGGATTAAAGCACTAGAGAAATATTTTTATGTCATTGGGTGTTCAGAACATCAAAATGTTAGTCTCATTGTTTACCATTTTGAATGAGAAGTTGATCAGTGGTGGTTGATGGTGAAAAATATCAGGGATAGTGAGGAGATTTATGCTCTTGATTGGGATGAATTCAAAGATATATTCCTTGAGAAATATTTTCTTATGGTTGTTCGAATTAGGATATAAAACCAATTCTGGGAATTAATGCAAGAGGATGACTTAGTGGCTGCTTACGAAGGAAATTTCACTCGACTGGAAAGATATGCTCCAAATTTCATTCCATCTGTTGATATAAAGATAAATCGACATTTCTCAAGACAAAAGCAATGATATCAAAGATCGTTAGCCTCTCATGAGTTAAGAAGTTATGAAAAAAAAATCGATGTGTAGAGAAAGTGGAAATGTAGTTTTCCGATGATCAGGTGTTCTTTTACAAACAATAGAATAAGAGATCTCATTGGTAGGGAATGGGAAATAATTCATTAAAAAATCTCAGAGGTAAGAAAACTCAATATCCATCTTCTTAGAAGTATCATAAAAATCATCCTAGAGAATGTTTATCAAAGTATAGTAGGTACTTTTAGTGTGGTAAGTCTGGTAATATTGCTCGTAACTGTAAGGAAGATGATCATGCATGAAATAAAAAGCTAGCGGTAAGGTGTTTTATGTGCAATGGAATAGTTCATTATGCGAATGAGATTCTAGTTAAGAACTCAACTGAAGAAAAGCAACTGGAATAAAAGATGAAAGGGGTGGTGATGTACTTTTCAATTACTTCAGCAGATAATGGGACATCAAATAATGTAGTATCTAGTACACTGTTTGTTTTATCATATTATGCTAATGTGGTGTTTAATTCGTGGTCTACACATTAATTCATTTCTGATAAGTTTCCTAGGAAACTGGGAATTCCATAGATAGATATGAATCATGAACATATGGTAAAAACACATGGAGAAAATGTTGAGACAAAAAAGAAATTATAAGAACCATCATGTTCTTGGGTGCCGAAATAATCTACCTACAAACCTTAATGTTTTGCCTCTAGTAGATATTGATGTAATTTGGGGCATAGATTGGCTATCTGTTTATCATTCTATGATTTATTGCAGAGATAAAGCGGTTTCTTTTTCAGAAATATTTTTAGTTTGTGTACAACAATGAACCCTTAATTTTGATTACATATCAGGATGCTAATAAAATACTTAAAGATGGAAATAAATGTTACCTATCAGATATTTTTTAAAACAAAGAAAAATTTCAGATTAATGATATTCTAGAGGTAAATGAGTACCTTGTTGTTTTCCTGATGATTTTCCTTGTATTATTCCAGACCAGATGTTGAATTAACTGTTGAATTAGTTCGTGATGCTATGCCAATTTCAAAACCACATTTATCAAATGGCTTAAATTGATCATTTAGAGTTAAAGAATAAATTGTAGGAGTCATAAAATAAAGGTTTAATTCAACCTAGAACATCACCATGGGGTTCATATATCTTATTTGTAAAAAATAAATATGTTTAAATGAGACTTCACATGGATTATAGAGCATTAAATAACATCACTTTTAAGAACTTGTTTCCTTTCCCTCATATCGATGATGTGTTTGATATGCTCTAGGAAGCTTAGTGTTTTTTGATGATTGACATGAGGTCAGGGTACCATCAGTTGAAAGTAAAGGCAACAAACATTCTAAAGACCGCATTTTATACTAGATATGGCCATTATAAATATGTAGTTATGACTTTTGGGTTGAATAATGCACCTACTGTATTCATGGATCTTATAATTAGAATTTTCCATAAGTTTTTGGATAAGTTTGTGGTTTTGTTCATTGATGATATATTGTTTTATTATAAAAGAGAGGAAGAACATGAGAGTCATTTATGGGTTTTATTGCAAACCATAAAAGAAAATAATCTTCTTTGGAAATTCTAAAAATGTATGTTTGGGTTACAACACATTTCATTGTATGGTCACATTGTTTCAAAAAATGGCATAACTATTGATCCAGCTAAAGCAAAAGTTATTGAACAAAGGCCAAGGCCCAAAAATATTACCATGATTCATAGTTTTCATGGTTTGGTAGGTTATTAACCGTGGTTTGATTAGAATTTCGCACGGTTATCTAGTCCAATGACAAAGTTAAATCGAAAAGGTGTTAATATTATTTGGTCAAATGAATGTGTTGGTATTTTTCAGGATTTGGAGAGATGACTAGTGAATGACTTTGTTTTGGAATTACCTTCCAATAATGGTGAGTTTGTTATCTATAGTGATTCATCATTGAAAGGACATGGTTGTCTCCTTATGCAGAATGATCATGTAATTGCATATGCTCATGTCATTTGAAACCTCATGAGTTAAATTAACCTACATAGGATTTTGAATTAACAGTTGATTATTTGGCTTTAAAAATTTAGAGGCATTATTTTTTATGGAGTAAAGTGAGAAATATATACTAATCATAAAAAATATAAGTATATATTAATTCAAAATTAATTGATCATGAGACATAGGAGATGGTTTGATTTTATCATGGATTTCAATTCCACGATCCTTTACTATCCTGGAAATGCTAAGAAAATGACAGATGCTTTGGGTTGAAAAAGTAATTCTTCATTAACCATGTTGCGTTTGGAACTAGATCCTTTGATTTTGGATTTGATGAACATTGGCATAGGAGTTGTTGGTGCAGGGAATTCCTCTATTTTGTTTCAGGTGTTAGTGAAATCATCTCTTTATGACAGAATTAAGTAAGTGCAGAAGGAAGACAATGAGTTACAGGAAAATCAAGGGTTGGTTTAGAATGGTAAGTTTTATGATATTAACATTGGTTGATATTGTGTTTCAAATTTGGAAATAGATTATGATTTCCTTGTGATTCACAGATGAAGAAAGATTTTTCATGTGAAGCTCACAGTTCCCCATTTTCAGTTCATCCTGGTGGTACTAATATACACAAAGATCATTAAGAGTATTACTGGTGGAATAGAACGAAAAGAGATATTGTTGATTTTACTATGAAGTGTTTGACTTGTTAGCAGTTTAAAGAAGAGAGGTTGTTACTAAAAGGGATGATTCTATTTTTACCAGTGCCAGAGTGGAAATGAGAAAATATATCCATATACTTTGTTGTGGGATTACCAAAGAAATCTAGAGGTAACGATGCAATCTGGTTTATTGTTGATCTATTGCTTAAATATATGATTTTAATTTCTATTTGAGATACTTTGGCTCTATTTCAACTTTCTCAGTTGTATGTCAAAGAGGTAGTTTGGTTGAATGGTGTTACCCTCTACATTTCATCTAATCATGATCTCAGGTTTACTTCTATCATTTGGAAAGACCTTCATAAGTCGTTGGGTACTGAATTAAATTTTACGACAGCTTTTCACACACAATCATATGGGTAGTCAGGACGAAAAATTTAGACCATAGATGATATGCTACCTGCTTGATCAATGGATTACTATTAAAGTTGGGACCAACATCTTTATTTGGTTGAATTTTTTGATAATAACAGTTTTCATTCCAGTATACAAATGGATCCATTTAAAAAATTATATGGGAAGCGGTGTCCAATTCCAGATTTTCGGTATGATGTATGTGAAAGGAAGCTGAAGGGACCAAAATTGGTTAAAGAGTTGGCCAAAAAAATTTTGTGGATTAAAAATCACATGAGAACAGATCCGAGTATGCCAAAAATTTAATCAAATAACTGTAGGAAGAATATTTCTTTTTATGTAGGTGATCTTGTCTTTCTCCATATTTCTCCATGGATGAGTGTGATGTGTTTTGGTATAAAGGGAAAGATTAGATTTAGGATCACTGGACCTTATGAAATCTTGGATAATGTTGTATTAGTTGCGTAATGAGTGGCTTTACCTTTATGTTTGTCCTAGGTACACAAATATTTTCATGTTTCAATATAGAAAAAGTAGATCCCAGATCCATCTCATGTTTTATGTCCTGAGACAGTTCATTTAGAAGAAAATATATCATAGGAGTAACATCCATTCCAGATTCTTGACCGAAGAGATCATGTGTTTCCGAATAAGTTAATTCACTAGGTAATGGTTTTTTGGGAAAATTATATGGTTGGAGAGGAAATGTCGGAATCTGAAAATGCTATGATGGATAAATAACCCCATTTATTTGATAATTGAGTAAAATTGTGATGAAGTAATTTCAAAAGGGGGGAAGGATGTAACATCCCTGGTAAATAATAAAATATGATATTCTCATATTTATAATTATTTTTGAATAAAACTTTAATTTTACAAAGAAGGGGTTTCTATGTTCGATGGCATACCTGATACACAACAACATGTTTCTTTGAAATATTACATTACACACTAACAATATAATATTATTATTATAAATGGTAGTTAATTCCTATCAGTTGTTTTGGTGGGAATGAATAGAACAAACTACAATATGATTATAAATTTTTTTTAATTGTTTTTACATTTATTCAATAAATTTTAAAGGCTTAAAATGTGAATAAATCTAATTTTAATCATAATTTACATTAAGTGGTTGATTTACCGCATTTTGATGGAGAACCATCTTTAAACTTGTTTTGGTAACTTTTATATTTTCTATTTTAAAAAATAAAATAATCCATTAGAATTGGGACATCAAAATTCACTTTGAATAAAATTTCGGTATTTTTCAGCTAAAATTCAATTTTTGATGAACGATTAAAAATATTGTATTTTAATTAAAAAATTCCTTTAAAAAAATTTATTTATATTGTTATATTATTTTTTTAATTGGTTTTAATGTGTAATTATATTATATTATTACCATTTAATCCAATGTTGGTCATTGGAAGTAATTTCACATTGAAATCGAACACAAAAAAGTGTCAATCGTTTGATAGTTAATATTTCTCTAAAACACACCTTTTGTTTTGACAATGAGAATTAATTTTAAATTTATTAATCCAACATTTATGTTTTCAATTTGGTAAAATAGAAAACATTTTTTAATTAGGAATATCAAATATATATTTGGAGAAGTTTTTGGTATTTTTCTGAAAAAATCCAATTTTTGATGAATAGTGAAGCACTGAATAGTATTTAAAAAACTGACTTTTTCACTGACATGAAATTTCACCACTTCTATGAATTAAATTTTGAAAATTCAAAATACATTTTCGTTATTAGTATGTGAAATGTGGTTCAATAATATAAAAATATTTTTTGGTGAATAGTAACTTTTGACTTTTATTAACTACATTTAATGATAAACAGGGTAGTTTAAGGTAAATATAATATCATAATAATAAAAAAATTAATTAAAATTTGTCCTAACCTTATTTTAAGAGTCATGGACGACCATGGTCATCCTTGGGCCGATTTTGAGACCCCATGAAGCCACATGGGAGTGATAATGACAATTTAGATTAATTAATTTAAATTAAAGACAAAAATGAAAAAAAACAAATATATTTTAGTAAATTACATTTTACATAGTTTTATGTAACTTATAATTTAGATTATAAATATTAATTTTATAGCAACAAAAATTTATTACTTTATTTAATTTTAATATTAATTTTTTAAATCAAATAAATTTAATTATGTATGACAGAATAATGATGTAGTGTTTACATAATTAATAAATGATTAAAATAAATAAGATTATAAATATACAAATAATATCCAAAACCTTTTCAATTATTATTGGATGATTTTATTTCTAACATATGTCATATTATCTTAAACTTTAATGAGTTTTGGACATTTAGAAACTAATAATAATTATGAAATAAAATAATATTTTCACACATTCTGAAAGAGCCCCTCTTCCCTCTTATAAAAAGTCATGAACTATATCATATTCCTCACACCACTAAATCCCCTTGGCTCATCCAACACCTACCCAAATAATCTCTCATGATCTACCTCTTCCATCTATAATCCTTACCTTAGGACGAAGGCACTTTGAGAAGTTCTTTTGGTTCGAACCAAAGGGAGTTACCCGATTAAAAGGTAATAGTTTCTCGTAATCTTTTTTGTTTTATATTGTTTTATTTTACTTCTCCAACAAAATAAAATCTTTTTATTCCTTTATTGTATAAAAACAGCAGTATACTAAATATAATAGGTTTTTGTCATCAAAATTATTGAAACTACACTTATAGATAGCTTTGTCTAATGGGTAATGAACATACCGATTCTGTTGACGACGAACTACTACTTCACGAAACGATGATTATTCAAAATCTCATACCGACTCTCATGGGGGGAATTATTATGGAACTATGTTTATATATGATATATATTATATTTATATTTTTTCTATGATTATGTATTTTTCAGTTATATAATTCCTTTATGGTTTTTATAGTGGGTAAATACGATAATCTTATTTGAGGAAGTGCGGACTACCGCCCCGTCAAAGTCTTATGACTAGTTCATTCATTATGTGAAATGTAAAAATGGTAGAGTAAATGAAATTATATAAGATATTATACTGGAATAATAATATACTTATTATCATTTTTTTCGATTCCATTAAAATACGAAATAGAAATGGAAGAAGTGTTCATGCGTTTGTACGACTTACCGTCTCCATGAACGGTGCATTTCATTTCTTATCTCCAAATGTTATATACTATTGTAAATACATGTATGTAAAAGATATATATGATATATATTACCTTTAAATTTGGAATATAATTCTATAAATAATGAATTTTTACCACATGAACGACTTGTAATTATAAGAAGTCAATTTTATACTCAAGTACCAAATATCGACAAAACAACCATTATTGACATAAATGATTGCATAATGATTATAACATGGTACTAAGTGATTTAAAATGAATGATAATGTTGAAAAAAATGTTCTTAATCAAGTATAAATTAACATTAATTTATTATTCATGAAATTAAAGAATGAACAGGTCAAGTCGGACAGGTGGTAAGGGACTTCATCTCAATCACCTTTCATTAAGGTATATTTTGTTTTAACACAATACTTTATTTTTTATGTTGTATAAACAACTTTAACTTTTCATTTCATTCAAATGTAATATTATTTTAAGAAGAGTTTTACTAAATGACCAAAAAACGTTTTAACGTAAGCGGTGACAAAAACCTTTTACACTGTCGTGAGTCTTATTTGATCTTTGGCTTCTTTATCAAGGTGTATTGTTTTTAAAAGGAAAATAAATACCATATACACATTTATTATTTTGGTATTGAAAATGGTTTCGATGATGGATTTGTTATGTCAATATATTTATGTGATATATTTTGATTGAAATGTGGAAATTTTGTCTTTCCTCTATCTTTGTTATATATGGAATGATTTTATAATGGTACTTGGACATCTGACAGGTGGTTACATGATGACCAAATGACGTGTGGTGCTGTGATAAAACAGGATAGGTCATAACGTTATATCCTCCAATACATTGGGTATGGAAGTCATTTGTATGACTATTCTATTTAGTGATATGTTTGGAATTCAACCATATGGTTATTCCATTATATTATTTTTATTTCCCAAGTTACCTTTATATATTATGTGTTCTTTATATGGGTTTTTGGTAATAATTTTGTTACAAAAGGGTGAGTAATGACATTTTATTCCATGAGGAGTATTTACAACATTATAAAGGTGAAAAGTGTTACTTATGATATAGTAATCAAGTTTTACTTGTTTTTTTGATAAACTAGCCGTTTTCTTTTTTTTTTGTGTATCCCATAGTGAGCTTTTTATGCTCATCCCATGTTTTTGAAATTATTCTCACAGGACATAATGTGGAATATGGTCAATGATGGGACCATGGAAATGTCATGCTAGTTAAAACATGGAACTAGACATGACTTTTTTTCAAGAATTTATGCATTTTGAAAAAAATGGAATCGGGGAAGATGTGTCTATATGTAATATTCAAGTTGGTATGTATATGTTATGACCTAATTATCTAAAGCTCTAAACGTGAAAAGATCCTCAATGTAAACTATTAACATAATTCAAGAAAATGCAATATTTTAGGTCATGTCCTTATATGAATAATAAATATGATACTTATATAATTATTGTGTTATATATATTAGAAAACAATAAACAAAAAAAAGTATCAAATCCATGGATCCAAAATATGCATGAGAAACTAACATGTTTTCACCAGAATGGTCATTTTAAAAGATAAATTATTAATAATAAGAAGTTTTTGAATTATTGAGAGATAAATAATTTTTTATTATTCTTGAATATTATTCTTGAATATATTTATAAGAAATTTATATTTATTATATATGGTATTTTAATCCATAACATGAAATGCATAACTTCATCTAAGGGTTTTTTTGTTAGAATTAAATTTCTTTTAATGAATTTCAATTTTAAATCTACTTTGACAGAAATTATATGGATATTATCCTTTAAAACCCAATAAATTCTTTTCACCATTGGTTATTTTGAATGTTTTTATATATTAGTACATTTTTCTTCAAATTAGTATTAATTTTTTTTTTAAATATTTTATAAAAAATCTGACATTATTTCAAATATTATTAATGAAAATAATCTTATATTTACATAAAAATAAAAATTATATTATAATAGTTCCTAACTAATGATTAATGAAATTAAAAATTTCATTTTAATTACCCTTCCAAATATTTAAATTATATAAAAATGAATATTTATAGATATTTTATAAACATTTCAATTTTTATTATTTGAAATGTTGTGATGGGAATTTGTTACATTCTTAAATTTACATCAAGTATGGATTTTCCAGATTTCATGATCATTATTTACATTGAGGAATAATTTAAAAGTAATTATCCTTATTAAATAAAATTAATTATCAAAATATTATATGAATGTTTTCTTATTTTTTTATAAAAAAGGATATTTTTTAATGATTTCAATGAAATGATTGACATTTTATTGAATGTTATATTCCAACTATGTCAGCATCTTTAATGATTATTTATTCATTATTGGTGATATAGTTAGTTGATAAAAACCATTTTTTATTTGTATGGATTATCACAATGATGATTTTTGTATTATTTTATGTAACATATTTCTTTTACATAGGTTAATTAAATTATCTTCACACCACTATGAAATGTATTTTTTATCCATTGGTTACTCTATGATGAGATGAATAATTTTCTATAAATCATATTTTATTTCAATAGGTTTTGATAAAATGATATGTTTATCTTTTTATAATATCCTTTCATACATATGTTTTTTATCATGTGATGTGTGGGACGTCAATTATATTACAATCCAATTCATTGGTTAATGATGGATATATTAAGACATAATAATAACTTGAATGTGGTGATAACCTAGTTCAAAATTAGACACTATCCATAATTATAGTCTTCAGATTAAACAATGAAAAATAAATGATTGAATTAGGAGTGAACATAACACAATATTCTGTCCTTAGTATTGAGCCTTGACTAAGTGAATGATTTTATATGATTATTTTTATTCTAAAGACCCACATATTTAGATAAATATCCCTGTGAAAAATGACTGATTATTAATGATTATGAATTATTTGTAATTTTTTATTTTGGTATGGGAAATTCATACAATATTATTTATGAATAAATGTCTACAACTGATTATATATGATTATGGTAAGTTATGATCCTGTTCTCAAATAATTATTATTATATTATGTCCACTCATGATAATTGATTGATAATAAAAATGTCTACCCTTACAAAACAACAAAAATCAACCATTTTTATGATTCATTTTCCTAGGGTAAAAAGAATTATATTATGTAGGGTATATCTATGAATTTTACTATGTGATAAGATAATATTGGTAAATGATGATGATCATTCATCAAATAAAGTGATTATATATATACACTCTCTAATGACGCTAAATATTTTTTGATTTGATCATGTATTTTTAAGATATTAATTTAATATTAATATAAAATGATCTAATATATATTTATTAATTGATTTGTTTACATATGTTTTTATAATAGTATGGTTCTGTAATTCATTGGTTATTTCTATCAAAAATAATTATTGAAAACCATTCATATAATTCGATGTATATAATGTTGTTCATAATATTTTTTATTATGGATATTTATATTCATCTTATAAGAAAATAAATCCATATATATATATTGGATTGTTTTTGTCGATGGGTAAAATATAAACAATGGGTTATAAAATATAAATTATGCAGATTTAGAATTAACTTCATAATTATTGATGCATGATTAGCCAAACTATGGTTGCACACATAACTATATACTTCTAAGTGACATGCTTATATAACTTCAATTATTCATTATGAACCATTATAAATTATTTTAATAGATTATTTAAATGAATGGCCTTTGATAAAGAAAAGGATTCATAAGTTGAAAATAATTTTTCAGGATTTAGACATCTAATAAATTAATTTTATGATTTAACTACTACTCACTCTGATTATTATTGGAGTATCTATATTTTATGGTCTTATTTAATTTATAGACCAAGGAGGAATGCTTTTATTTCTAATGTGATGGAAAGTTCATTGAATTTCATCACGACTAAACAAACATAATATTATATAGAATGAAAAATCATTTGACTATTAAAATTATCACTATCAACCCATGAATAGAAAAATAAATCATTCTGATTATTCAAACATAAAACAAATGAACTTAATTTATTTGGTATTTTATGAGGAAACTACAACCTTATTTTATATTTTACTGTGATAAAAATGTTTTTGGGAAATTATTTAGTACCCCATAAATGATATTTTCTATTATCCTGTGTTTATAAAAAGAAAATATTATCCTGGTAGAATAAATTAAATAGTGGACTCTCATCAATAATATAAGGGAATTTGAGGAAATTGATTCCACGACATGGTAAAACATTAAAAAGTTTATATATATTTTTTCCCCAATCTCTTTTTATGAATATGGAAATGAAATTAATTAGAGTATATTAAAGGCATGGGTAATTCCATAGTACCTATTAGGAAAAGTTCACTAGAAATTGAATGTATTATTAAATTTTTATAAACAATCCTAGAATAAAATATGAATTATTATATACTATGTTGAGATAAATTCATTGAAACAAATTAATTATAATAGAATTTGATAGCTATGAATAAATAATTTTTTCTTCCCTCAAGCTATAATTTAAAATTGGATACTCTCTGTGTTCTCATGGTTTCAGTGAAAATGGGAATGATAAATTTTTGAGCGAATTAAAATAATAAAACCCATAGATGAATGAGAATTTCATTTCATTTTTGGTATATCAATAAAGGAAAGCATCAAGGAATTTTCCTTATAGGGTATGATAAATTTATTATCTATTTAATTTAATTTCATCGATAAAAAATTCATAACCGATGTAATGTGATGAGACAGTGAAATAATAAGTCAAAAAGAAGAATTATATGTTCTATAGACACTAAATTTATATAATATCAAAAGTAAATACATTAAACCATTCATTGCATGATTCTTATAGTAAATCATTAAAATTATAATCATCATTTTCTTATTCCTAGATACAATGGGAAGATACATGTCATCACAGTTTTTGATTTGGGTTGTGAGATATAAGTGGGGAAAGTTAACCGTGCCATCTACTACTGAATTGAAAATATCTTATCTAATTCTATCCATAACCACTTTTTTATATATGTATAATTTAATAAGGGCATCATGTCACAAAATAAATTATTACATATTGAGTTAATTGAATAAACACAATGTGTTGTGACCATTTCTTATCTAGACTATTGTGCATCTCTAAAATAAAATTTTGGGAAATCAATTCCTATAAATTTTTAGAATCCCCAAATTTTTGAAATTGAGGTGATTTTGTGCATGGATTTAATCAATTTTTATAGATACAATACCAATTTACAATCCAAGGAAGTTAAATTTGAAATTAGTAATCAGTATATGATCATTTTATAATGCAATGATGGATATTAAATTCCCATGGATGTTAATTTTGTTTTATGTTTCTTACTACCTATTTATGATATTTATGTCTCTAAAATGTTTGCGGAGAAATTAAAAATTGAATATATTAATTTTTCTAATATTGTACAGATGTATTTCTTGTTTAATTTGAATTTCTTTCCTTGAATCATGAAGATTATTTTTCAATAAAACTAATATATCATGCTACACAAATTTCAAAGGATATATATAAAATGTCCATAATTTAATAATTGTAATTAATGTAGCAACTCCATCAGAATCAGGAAATAGGATTAAGATATCATAATTTGTCACCATTTTGTGAAATTATTTTTTTAATTATGATAAATGATGGTTGATTGAGTATTTGAATTGACTGTTAAGAATATTAAAAGACCAATATCATGAACTAGTATCATCTTCCCAATTTTAATAAAATCATTGATAATATACATATATCACAATACATATATAGGGATTACCATTATTATAGATATCATTATTTGAAAAAAAATTAATTAAGATATATCCAAGATATACTTCTATAAGAGTATTAGTCATTATGAATTAATTGTGATTACATTTGGACATTACATTTCCCATGTTATCTTAAGATATATAATTAATAAACTCTATAATGATTAACATTATCATTTCATTGTATTATATATTGAAGATATTATTTTATATTCAGTTATCGAGTAAATGTATGAATATAAATTAAGGGGACTGTTGAATACCATGAGAAAATAAAATATTTAGGATAAAATTTCAAACATTGAATTTCAATTATATAATGTGTCACGAATGGGTCATACAGTCTCTTGTAAGAGTAAATTAGTGGATCCATAAATGATATAAGTTAATTATTTATGTACAACACTGACATTAATAAATGGTATATGTTAGTTTGTTTTTGAGTTTTTGCGATAATACAGATTCATTGTTAGAGATTTGACCAAACTATCCAATCCAATCACAAAAAACACTTTCAAGGGAGCCTAGTTCCTCTAGGAAAATGACTGTAAAGAAAATTTAAATGAGTTGAATAAAAGTTTAGTAAAAACAAATTTAATTATAAAACACTATAGTGAGGAATAATGTATAATCATTATTTATGTTTAAAATAATTTTTTGGTATTAGTCCTCCTAAAAAATTATATTTTTACCAATTATGCATTATTTAAATTGAAAAATATGTGGAGAATTTAGAAAAATCATGATTTATTTTTTATAGAAATAAATTATTCATTGAAAATATAGCTGAATTATCCTAATGGTATTATATGTGATATATATACTTATCATAAAATCATAAATTATATTTTAATTTTGAAATGATTTAACATGGAGAAAGGTGATGGTTTGGATTAAGGAAACATTTTGACTTTGAAATATGAAAACATTATATGAAGAAAAAATTATATGATTATCTATGTTAGAAATTAGATGTTATTTTTTCTTTATTAGGATTGAAAGATATCAATTATTTGTGATTTATACAGTATGTACCTTAAAATAATTTGAAAATGCGACATGTAATATCATTCCCATATTAATGATAAAAAAATCCATTTATGTGAGGATTAAATACATGCAATATAATTATTTTGAAATACAGAATAAGATGAGAAATTATAGAACCTGAATTTTGTTTGAATTATTATTTTTTGAATAAATTAAATTTAATTCATTTATTCAGATACATGCAATAATAAGTTAATTGTTCATTACACACAACACTGGTCTAACAAGAATTGTACTAAATAGTGAGTATTAACAAAATAGTACTATATTATTAATTTTGTTATTTGAACATTAATGATATAAACTATTCGTTAAAGATTGTTATCTCAGTAGTAATAAATATTTTTTAAATATTAAATATAATGTATTTGTAAATTGGAATCTTATTGGTAAATATTTACAGAATGTTGGGTAATGTCTTTATATGTTTCAAAAAGACCATTTTCTAAAAATAATATTTTTTATTTAATTCTTGTGAAAAGTAATAAATTAATATTACAAAATTATAAAAAATTAATATTATCAAAAATATAGATATAACCATGTCAAAATATCAGAGGTGGGTTTTTTGGGATTTTCTAAAATATTTCATTTTTTGATGAATAATGAAAAAGACTACATATTAGTTGAAAAATTGAATTTCATTTAATAAATTTTTGACGATAAATTATAATTTACAGTTTTTATTAATGTAAAATTAGTTTAATGATAAATACATTAATATAATATAATCAATTATATTCAATTTAATTTTGATATTAAATATTAAGACCATGTAAATGATTGAATATTTTCTCTTTAAAGACAAGTATTCTTGCCACGTCTACAGGGTTAATTTTAAATAATATTTTTCAACTTTTATGAATTTAGATTTTGAAAATGGTTTTAATATTTTTCATAAAAATAATTCTTGTTATACAATAAGTCCAAATTAATTTTTGACAAAAATTAATGGAGAAAGTATTAATAATTATTTCATGTGGTTATGTAAAAATGGGGTTGGCGATGGGTGAAAAAAACTCAAGGGTTACAGATAAACCAAAAATTATCCAACGTCCAATTTGTGGAAATATTTTGAAATAATTTATTTTATTATATATAACATATGGTTGTTTTCTCTTATTTAAATGAAGAATTCATTGGTTGCATACATTGTTCTTTGAAAATTACATATCTTTCACTCACCACATTTATAAAAGGCCACCCACTCTCTAATCCTCATCAAAAAAACACATTTTTTTCAATCAATACATACCTATATACCATACAAAATCCCTAATAACAACCTATTTAATAATTTTTAAATAAATATATTCTTAACTTTCATTACAGAAATCATAATTAAGATACCTGAATAGGAGGTAACATTTTTCATTGATTTTTTTGTTTTATTTATCCCACAAATCCTTAATTTATTATTATAAATTAATAATATAGTAACTTCTATATATTAAATATACTGAGCTATTTTTTATGTTAATATATTAAAACAACATATATTATCATATAAATGGATTACCAAATCATAGTTTGTTTTTATGGTAGACTATCCTCTCCAAAAACAATGTGATAATGTTTTCATTAACAAAATTCATGGATTGAAATATTGATGTATTTAGTATTTATATATGTTATTTATGATATTATTATAATTATTGAATAATTTTATCACACAAATCTTCATTCATTCCTTTTTTTTTGGAATATTATAATGTCAATAGTCTTTACAATGGGCCATCGCCACATGAAGCGATGTGATTCATTCACACATTACTCAAAAAGTAACAAAAAATTGTATAATGAAAATTTTTATATATATACAATTAAATTTATTAATTGATGTTAATATATTAAATTCAATTAGTAATTACAATTTGAAAAAAAAACAGACACGATGGTCATGTGTATGTATGACCTACCGTCTCCATGAATAGTGTATTTCATTTTATATCACTAAATTTTATGGAATACTCTAAATAAATAAATAATAAATATATATGATATTTATATCCTGGATAAAATTTGGGATATACGTATGTCATAGTCAATTTACGGGGACTAAAAATAAAAAAACAAAACATATAAGAAAAATGTTATAACTTCAACAAATGAAACATTAACAGTTAATTGTTAATAAATGACAAATAAAAGTTCCTAAAAAAATAATATATAGTATGATATAAATAAATATTTATTATAAATAATTTTACAGTTAAAAACATTGTTATATATGATTTTTTAATGTGTATCATAGAACTGGGGACATTAGGTATGTGAATTTGGTCTCAATTGGACTTTTTTGAGATATATATTATATTATGCTCCTATATTATTTCATGATGTGTATATAAAACACCTTTGATATGTAATATCATTAATTTATTTATCAACTTTATATTTTAAGATCCATTACCTGATATTTCATCCTGGGGAATACGAATCAGTTTTACCAAAGTGGTAATGATCTTATGTTATAATATCATAGTTTATCGGGAATGTTTATGATTATTTTAAAATCAGAAACAATTTTGATCCAAATTTAATAAATCACAATAATTTTACTTCCATATGGATGTTCAAGCTATTTTCATGTAATGATACTAATTTACACTATTTTTAACATAATAAAATTTTGATAATATTTGAAATAAAATAATACTTATATCTCCCTTGGTTCATAAATTTATTTTCACTATATTTTCTATAAATGTGTTTTAATTTTTTTAATATTCTTCCCTAATTTCTTAATTCTAATTTTACTTACATTCAAATTTTAAAATATCATTTTTTAAAATAATCTACATTTTGTTTTCAAATCTATTATTTTTTTTCATTTACACAAATATGAAAGGAATAACTATTCTGACATGTAAAACATGAACGAAACTTCTCACTATCATGTCAATTATATTATTTAAGATTAAATTATAGATTTTAAATATTATTTTCCAAGAAAATCATTTCAAAAAAATTTTATGTTTCAAAAATCATTTTCTCAAATTAAAAGGTTATTTTCCTCTAGATTTGTTTTAAATGATCATTCAATATCATTTTCCATGAAATATGCCATTCATTGATGTTAAATTTGTCTTACTATGAATATGATCTAAGGATACCAATTTTCAATATCTCTGAATTATTTATTTTTTTACTGTAATAATGTTTATGAATCCCATTAATCATACATTGGTTATACCGTGATTAATATCTTAGGTAACCCACATCAATTACTAGAGGTTATGCAATGATGAAATCATAAAATAATTATGAAAAATTTATCTTTTCCATGTGTTATGATATAATTAAATGTTTATGAAACAAATTTCATTTCATGTGTTATGATATGATGAGTTATTTCTGATATTGTGGAACATATAAATATTGTTTTCATTATGGGATGGGTGGGACCAATATAACCCACTAATAAATTGGGTAATGAATTATATCTCATGAGATTGAGAGGAATATAATGGGGAGTGGACCTAGTTTAGTAAGATAAATTTCCCATTATAATGGTATTGGGAGTGAAACCTGACTAATATTATGATTTGGGTTTTGAACCAATTCTACTATGACATACTTGGACATAACCCATGACTACTATATAAAATATTTTAAATAATTATGTCTATTACAAAAATATACATCTTATTCCAATGTTATGGTCTATTACAACATTTTCTATTATCCCCTTATGATTTATGTGTTATAAAAATCCAACCTATATTCCATGAATTAGGATTATGATATATGATATGTGGGTTATGGTTTTTCAAATGTTATACACATCCAAAATTAACTTTATGTTCATGTTATGACTATGTATCTACCTTGGGTAACCATATTGAGTAGATGAGCTCACCCTTTTGTATTTTTCCTTTCTATTACTTATGATGAAATTTATCATGTATGCTATTTATAATAATGGTAAAAGTTAGAGTTTATAGTCGGAGGTAATATAATTTACATATGGGTGCTACATTTTTTTTCATGTTTCCAATTAAACAAAAACTATTATGGTCATCAAGTGTATGTTACTATAATTTAAAGAATACTAAAAAAATGTTGTAATATATATATATATATGATAAGCCTAGGAAACTCTAATTGGTATTAGCAGATATGTGTTGTTAATCATTGGAAACAAGAATGTGGACACCTTATTGAGATCCCTATGAACACGTATAAGGATTATTATAAGGATGAATCAGAGTATTGTTTAAGGTCCTTGAATTTTGGTAATGATAATGTGAGTGGATTTCTAGAAATTAAGTCCTCACATGGATTCTATAAGAGGATATGGATTTGAAAAATATATACCTAGGGGTCCTAATGTATATGATTTGTAATGTCATAAACTCTTTAAAAACCATCATGATTGATGTAAATAGATGATGAATATGAATTATCAAAGATAAAAATAATGTGTTATATATTTATGAATGTTTCCTGATTTAAAAATTTTAGATTTTTTTATTCATGATTTTTTCATTTCTTTCATTATTATTATTTCCTACACTATTTATATTCATTATTGACAATGTTTAAAACCCAAAAATACATTGTTAATGTTGAGAGAGATTGAAAAAGATATGATTTTCTTCATATGAATCAAAAAATTATGAGATATATAACAAAAAATTATCTTTCTATTGTCACATAACATTCTCTTGATATAAATATAGTTATACATCCAATTGATCAAAAGAGGGAACAACATTACATTGAATACTTCTTTTGTAAATGACTACCTTCTTTTAGTGGGTCTTCTTATCCATGAATTTTCGAAAAATGTGTAATCACCCTTGATAAAATATTTCCCATTATCTAGTATTCAAAAGCGTAAAAATAAACATTTGTTGTAAATCATGTAGAAGGTGAATTAGATTTATAGAGTAATCTTATCCAGACATTGAGTCAATTCTATGAAATTGAATCCATAGATTGTGATGATTACGGGAACATATTTTTCAATTTTTATATTCCTTGTATTATTCATACGAAAATGGAAAATGACTTCCTTGAGTTGAAATACAATGATGGTGAATCTATTGGAAATGATGAGTAAAATTTTATAGTCATTTACATGTATTATTCTATTATTATAATCCATCCAAAATGTTATCCTGATTGACTAAATTGCGGATTAAATCAAATTTTCTTAAGGGAGATAGTTATAAGAGAATTTATTAACTATGGATATATTGTTTGATGCGCTATCAAGGTGGAAGTAGATGTTGGATAAATGTATCAATCACTTGGTTTTGATAATAATAGAATAATGTAAATCAATTTAAAATATATGAATGAGGGACAACATATGACGACCATTATTTTATTCTCAATTTGTATAATTATGTAATGATGGAATTTCTTAAAGAGGTCTAGTAACTGTTTTAAATGTGTAAATGATGGTCATTGGAAAATTTATTAACCATGTGATGGGAATTAGTTATCTAACAATAACAATAGAGGTAATGTTATTCAAAATGATCCATCCACAATATACTATTCCAAATGAATGGAGTAAGAGAATGTTTCTAACCAATGCCAAAATACGATGGTTAATGTTGATGAACAATGTCAGCAAATTCATAAGAAAATTTATAATGGAAATTTTCATGTGATCAATATTTCTAATTAGGGATGTCCTAATAAATTTGTGATCAATAAAAATATCATCCATTAATGAATTATTAATGACTTGATTAACAATGTATCTACCCATTCTATTATATCTATTGAAATTTCATTACAAATTAAATTTCAACCAAAAATATTTTACACGTAATATGAAGTGAAAGAACCCAATGGTTTGAGATCACATATGATTATTATGATTCCTCTCCAAAAACAATTTATGGGAATTTTATTCTTATAAATCATTCAATTATTCCTCTAGTTGATTTGAGGTTATCTTTTGAATAGACATGATATCTCTACATAAATCCCAAATAAATTACCATGAAATGAAATTCACATTTTATATTTAAACCCAACATATGATCATCAATTAATGTAATAATTGGATTGAGAATTTTATAGAGTCACATTAATTATATTTTTCATAATTCACATTTATAAAGGGTTTTTATCTAAAATGGTTTGGGAGAAACATTTAATGAATTATATTACTATATTGTAGGAATTTATTGATTTCATTCCAAAATATTTTCCCAGACTT
The DNA here is from genome assembly GCA_963277665.1 of Viscum album. Lineage (NCBI taxonomy): Eukaryota > Viridiplantae > Streptophyta > Magnoliopsida > Santalales > Viscaceae > Viscum > Viscum album. The sequence goes on along the minus strand of OY728166.1, from coordinate 71,184,759 downwards.
CAACCTAAACTTGATTTCTAGTTCTCAATAGAACTATTATCTAGTGCCATACCAAATTCAAATACTTCGTATAGGATAGACTAGATTGATTTGAAAAAAATGGATAAGCAGGTCTAGGTAGTCCTTCACATGTTATTCAATTGTCCAAGGGTGACACCTTGTGGTGAACCTCTTCTTTTGGATAAAATGATATCTGGATCAATGCGACTCTTTATTGATTATCAGGACCTAAAGAATATCAAAACTATAAACATGTTTCATTTTCCTAGAATTGATGACTGGTCTTATCAATTTTAAGGAGCTTAATAATTTACTAATATGGAACATAATTTTGGATATCATCAATTGAAGGTTTTAATGGAAGATATAATCATGAAATTATTTAATGCATGCTATGGAAACAATTATTATATAGTGATGAATTTTTTTATGGCTAATTATCTTTCTATCTTAATGGATTTATTGAATAGAGTCATTATATATTACCTACATCTATTGGTCATAGTCCATATATATGATATTATTATGTATTAATGGTACAAAAATGAGCATCAATACAACTTGATAATTGTTCTGCAGACCGTAATAAAGGAGAAACTATATGAAAAATATTCAATGTGTGAATTTGGGATGAAAAATGATTCATTTTAGGATAATATAATCATAATATACATATTATAAATAAATCCATCAATAATATAATCTACTGAATGTTATCCAAGAAAAACTATAGGTAATGAGATATATAAAACTCTTTTTTAGCTAGATATTATCTATATATTGTAGATAATTTATTATGACTGTCTAATATGATGATAATGTTAAATTCGAAGGCATCCAAGTTCTTCTTGGCAGAAGAGTTTGGGGAAACATTAAAAAAATATATAATATTATCCCTCACACATGTTGTTACATTACTAGGTAGTGGATAAAGGCTTGTAATTTTTAGTGGTGAATCGAAGAGGGGATTGAGATATGACCATATAGTGAATAATATGTTCATATCTTATTATTCATAGAAGTTGAATATTCATGATTCAATTTACCCAACTATGATTTGTTGTTAGTTGCAGTAATTTTGACATTAATGATATGGAGGAATTATCTTCATTGAAAAAATCATGATACATATATATGAATTATAAAATATTAATTTATATATTCACACAAATGGAGTTGAAGATAAAATAATGATTATTATTTGATATGATTAAATTTTATGACTGCTTAATAAATTACCTCCCTATGAAATTAAATAAGGTTGCCCACAATTTGAGTCAAAATGATCACGCTATCTAATCCAAGATGTATATTACAAAATACCCAATATTTATGGATTTTAAAAGGATTTATCTAGAAATTATAAGCATAGTGAATATTTTACATTTCCCAATTTAATATTCAATAATTTATCTATGATTATATTAAATTGGTAAATAAGGATGTTCTTGAACTATAAAAGAAGGATAAAAATGTTCCTAATATTAAAATTGATTGTGATGGAATGAATAGATTAAAAAATTGTTCATTTTTTTCATACATACTAGTATTGAGGAATTATTTTTTAGAGGAATCCCATAGTTCTTTATTTTTAAAAAGGTTGGGTCCGAAGCAACAATTATTATTAAATCAAAACAATCACTTCTTTTAACTAGGTAGATGGAGACCCATTACATATCCTGAAGGGCTAGTGGGCATTTATCCAATTACATGGTCCGTTGGGCCAAATTTTTTCCCCATCACCCATAATGTGAATAGTAATTCTATAGTACCTGCCTACTACTATACCAAACATTACCCAGTCACCACTACAGTACCATACCTCCGCTATAGTGGTCTCCACTACTACAGTGTCGTCGCCGCTAAAATATGCTACAACACTACTATAGTCCCTGTGCCCAATGGGTTTTGAACCCCCATTCTTATTATAAGATAATTGGGTGATTACCATTATGACAAACCCCAAATACACTATAGTTCATTATTCCATATTCATCTATTGTGTAAAATGTAGTATACGGATTTTAAATATTAATTCTTGTTGGATTGAATGAAGAGATGTATTACATAAATTGTATATCTCTTCTTAGTTTATTAGAAATTTAGTGAATAAATAAAATAGTATATGGGGGTGTTAAAGCGATTAATTATATGATTATGGAAATTGGAAAACATCGAGTGGGTTTTGTATTTTGACACCCGAAAACATCTACATAGAGTAATTCTATACGGGATATATGTGATATCCATATGAAGTCAGTACACATCCTTAATATAAAAGAAAAATTAAAATTGGATCATATTTTCAAGTCATATGTTATGGAAGTGGTAAGGTTTCATGTATTACCATATTCCACTAGTTCCGATTGGAATCCAAGTTTTATGTCAAATCCCTAATGAAATATATAGTAATCGGTTGATAAATTGTTGGGTTTCTAAACTTTGTATCATACATAAATATATGGTTAGTCTTATATAATATTTAAAACACTAAAGGATATTTTGAGATATTTTACATTATATATAAATGGTGTATGAGATAAATTCCCTCATCTTGTTGATTTTTCATGAAATAATAACTCTAAATAAATAATATAGATGAATCATTATAAATATCTATACAGAACGAAATGTTTGGCTCAAATGTAATGGAAATAATTTGGATAATTAAAGAAATTGGTACCATAGATAGATAATGTTATGGTAGATAAGTTTAAATCCATTCTTTAACACATCAAGTATTCTTAGAGTCAAAAGAATATATAAACTAATAGTCTCTGGTGTGATCTACAATTTGAATTTGGGGATAATGTCATTCTAATTGAAGAATGATATGACATTTGTGAAGAAAGATAAGTTAAACCATAGGAATATCAGTCCCTTTGAAATTCATAATCATATTGGGAACATATAATATAACAAATAAATTAAACAGAATAACTCTAATGTTTACAATATGTTTTATGTATCACTCATGTGAAATAACCTATGTAACCCTTCACAAGTGATGAACTCATATGCCATTCCATTTTAGAATGTTCTTTCAAATGAGGAACAATTGTGGAAGATTATGGATCATAAAGATAATGTTATATGAATCATGACCACTCATATGATATTTTTTATTGAAATCACTTTTTTATGAAGCAATATGGGAACGTGAGGATATATTGTTGTGGAAATATCATCATTTTTCTCTATCAAAATGATGAATTTAGAGGCTGGAGTCAAATTTATGGGGGTAAAATATAACACCTTGAGTTTTTATACTATTATTTATTTAATATAAATTGAATTTATTTTGATAAAATTTGAATAATTTAATACCAATTTACAATATTTTATCTAGAACTTTGAGTTATCTAGAATTATACATGTAACTAGTTTTCACAAAAAAATGATATATTATTAATATAGTGATTTGAATCCGACCATTATTACAATGATGATAAACATAGTGGCATGTGTACTAATAAATAATTTTTTAATATAAATATATTGATAAAAAAGTGCCTAATATTTTTTTAAATGTGTTTATATGTATCAAAATTATTTTTCTATAAAAAATGACTTGTATTTATATTTGATATATTTGATAACATATATTTTTCATAATTTTAAAAAATTAAATTTATAAAATAAGATTAATTTTTTAAATCCTTTATTAAAAATTATCATAGGGTAATTTTTTTGTATTTTTCACAAAAATTATTTTTTAAATTATTTTGTGAAAATAATGAATTTTAATTGAAAACTATATTTTCATTTAAATTGTATATAAATTTAACTATATCTCATGTTTTATATAAATTGAAAATGATGAATTTTTTCATCAATTAATCTAAATTAGCTCATTGGAATATATTTTATATTAAATTTCGATATAATAAACATTGAAAACATTTAAACATTTTCCCTTTAAAAACATTATATCTTTTATTGTTTATGGGATAAATTTTTAATTAAAATATTCCAATTTTGTAAATGAAAGGTGAAAAATTGGATTCATTATTTGAAATCATAATAATTTATATTATCTAATAATGATAAATAATCTTTTTACCAAAATTATTATTAAAAACTATAAAAATTATTTATCATGGTTTATATTTAAATGGGTTTATTAGAAGTTCATAATATAATGAAAAGGTTAAGAATAATAAAAAAAATTATATAATCCATTTTTGGACATATTTATAACTTATATCTTCTATTATCAATAATGGATGATTTCTGTGTCCATTTTTCTTCAAAAAAACAATATGGGAATAATTTATTTTCAAATCATTAAAGTGTACCACTAGACTCACTTATAAAATGTTTCCCCCTATAATATCATCTTTACAACATTAAACCATTTATTATAATCCATTACCTAAAAAATTAAATTATCAAATTCACACCTCTAATCATAGAATCCTTTTTTGGACATAATTTCATCTTATGATGACTTTTATAAAAACATAATGAGGATACCCCAAGAAGTTGTAAAGTTCATCAATGAGAATTTCTTTATTTATTTCTCTGCCTACATAAATTATTACTATATTATGATGATATAATAACCTAATATATTTCATGTAATGAGTTATTTACATTTTTTGGTCATAAACTATAGCAATATCTATTTCCATCAATTGGGTTATGGAATCATCGTTCAAGTGTATAGTGGAAAAACTCTTCCAAAACTGAGGTCATTGAATTTTCATTACTACTTATCGTGGATAGATATAGTGATGGAATTATTGTTCATTCATTATATTTATTTTATTATTATGATTATTGAATTATTATGTAACACATACCTTACAGATTTTTGTTTTTTAGAATGTGATTACACTGCTCGTGTGTATGGAGTACTAACAAATTGTGAAGCGATGTGATTCATCCACACTATACATGTAATGCATAAAAGGGTGGATATATGAAAATAGGTTATATATAGGTAATAAAAATGTTTCTGAAATTATAATATATCATTTATATTTATTTATTTTAATCTTATATGAAAAATGAAATATCATATATTCATATGTATAACCAACCATCTCCATCAAGGTTTCATTTCATTTTCCACCAATAAATTTTGTGGATTACAATAAATGAATATTTATAACATTTATTTATCAGTTAAATTGATGGATAATATTAATGTTAGATTTGGAAGCCTAGCATCAAATACTTTGTACTTTATTCATTAATAAATACCATACCACATCTTAATTATTCTTTTGGGTGACAATACAAGTGATAATGCCATAAGGATAACTGTTGCATTAAAAGTTGATTGTGGATCTTTGATATGATGATAAAATAGAAGTCACATAACAATATTCTGGAATATATGTTCTATATATGGATAATGTTATTTGACGGACACAAATAAAACATTCCATTAGGGGTGAGGACTCATAAAAAATTGAGGCACCTTCTCATGGTGTCTACCCAGGGTAATATCCAGGAGGATATTATGATAATGAGACCCACTAATAAGGAATCCACATTTTACAGTGTCATTGGATATTCCAATATGAAAATGTGTGTATTGTTCATTAATCATTATGGTTATTATTAATTGGCATTACATCCTGTGAACATAGATGTATTGATGAAAAATGTGATGACTCACTATTCATAGAGAGGTAGCATATGTTGTGTGCATCACGAGTAATACTGTATTAATAAGTAATTCAAGAAATGATTTTTCCTTTCAGTTCCATAATGGAAATAGATATCTCTAGATTTTTTATGAAATTTATATACCCTAAATAAATACATGTCCATGGTGAGGAATGAGAAAGTTCAATTATATAATGTTATTGAAAGAATAATCGACAACATGGGCTGGCAACACTAGCATTAACCCACATGATTCAAGATATCGAGACAAAGGGAATACATTACATGATAATCATTTGTTGGAGGTGACACATCATTTCAGTATTATCTTGTTTCTATATTGGTGCCTTGGGGTGTTACTAGATTCTGACCTTGAACTTCAGGTTGGATCTGCCTAATGCCACTAAGAAATTGGCCTTGAGGGTCACACACTAAGTGTGTCAAAGTATGTCAGTTAAATATTAGTTTAACAAGTAGAACAATGATTATTCTTGATTTTGGTTTTATAATTATTCATGGATGACTAATCTCATTTAATTTTACTATAGTTATATGTGGGAATATATTGTGGGTGGAATAATATATTTATTATTGAGTAATGAAGTGATATTTAACTTTGAAGTAAATTACCATTATTCATGATCTAATAGTTATGGTGGGGGAAATAATGAAAAATGGAAAAACAAAATTACACGTCATGTATATTAATATACATGTATTTCTGTCTATTTGGGGGTTTGTGAAATATAATTGTATTTATTTAATTAAATAATATATGTTGTAATTCCATGGGTGTATGTCATCTTAAAATAATAGACAACTGTTATTCTTAGACCCGGGTCTTACTAAAAATTAAATGAAATAATAAAAAATTTAGGTAGTTAATTTAATTTATTATTATAGGTAATTAAAATCGCAAATATATAATTCTCATTATCCTATACATTTTGTGGGGTTGTGCACAATGGGATTAAAAAATGATCTCATTCCAAGAGATAATTTCTTTTCTTGCATGAACACTCTCAAGATACGAGAGACATCCTCCACCACTAGATCAAGTAGAGTTCTTTAAAAGTGGATCTCATGGTGATCTAATGCGGACATCACAAGCAACCGATCTTCCATTCTATAACCCAACGATCCCTTCAGCAACATCCATAGATGCATGGAGCACATTTGGAACACTGCTAGAGGAATCATACACTTGGATTCTATGATGCAATGATGTATCACATCAAATCTTGACTAGAAACATCAATTGAGATAGAATTACATCAAGGTAATTATTTCATTTTAATTAAATTAATTATAAACAACATGTGATGATCCTATATATGGTTTTGGGACTCCCATACATTCTTTTATTCTTTCTTCTATTCCAATGATCTGGAATATTTTTATCATGAAGGATCTTGTATTGATCATTTTTAAGAGAATAATTAAAGTTGGGTAAACCCACAAATGCACTTATGCTACCCTCATAACCTACAAGTGATATAAGAGTATTCATCTCATTGATTATAATTATTTATTTCTTCATTGATGATTTAAGAAATTAATAATTTAGTTGTTTAAATTCATGTTAATTGTTCCAAATATCTGAATCTCAAGATCAGTTCATCCTCTCTCGTATCTCATTCACCTTAATGAAATGATTTTTTTTTAATTTTGATTAAAATAAAATTGAGGATCTCATCTAGATGTGCCAAATGTTCCTTTCCAAACAACACCAGAACACACAATGTGTATTTGGAAATAGACATCGTGTAGTCTAGGTTCAATGCATCTGACCGGTCTTCCAATGAAGGTTGTATCAATGGATCCTATCTATGTCTTTAAGACTCAATGTGTAGACCACGAATAGGTGGAAAAGTGTTTCTTAATTACAATATGTCTGTCCCATTGAACATGACGTGTAGTCCCTTTAGGTTTGGGTAGGACCATGTACCAGGTACCCGACTTGCCCTGCTAGAAACTATGTAGCACGGATACAACATGGCGTGTGTCCCTCTAAACAAACTGTGTACTACAATGATTTCTGAAGTACATCTTCACGCCATGTCCCCGGGCGTGTATATCAGATAGATGGTGAACATAAGTTCACACCATGTATTCATAACTACATTCCATGTAGTCATCTAAATTACATAGATTTATTAAAATTTATTATTATATTATACAATCCATTGAGGCATGTACCATAGTGTAGGAATAATGTTGTGGCACAACACGTTATTGTTTTTATATATGTGTCTATTTCATTTAAAATTTACGTAATTTTCAATTCTACTCATTGTGTAGTTATGAATGGGAATTTTCCGGGTTTCCTATAGGATACATGTTAGGCACAAAGATAATTTAAAAAGATTTTATTTGTTTAAAATTACGAGGAATTAAAATTTCAACGAAATTCAGAAAAAGGGTTTAAGATAAAAGGAATGATTAATTAAAGATAATTAATTCATTCGAGAGTGATTTATCTTAAACAATAATTATTAAATAGTTTAATTCTACTTTTATTTATGTATACATATCATTGCATTTATTGATGTTCATGATCTAGACCAATACATTTGTATGTCAAGGATTTCATTTAATTAATTTATTTAAATTAAATTATTTATCCTGCGAGCATTCTCTTCATTATTATGTATGGCATACGTGCCGAAGTATTTTTTATATAAAACCCCATTTTCCCTCACCTACAAGTGAGAGAAAAGCATATGTAATGGATGGATCTCCAATTCAAGTGGAGGAAGCTCGAGTTAGGATCCAAGGTGAAACCAATCCAAGGAGGTAGAAAAGTGAAAAGGTGGAAAGATGTTAACACATACTCAAAATGATCAAGGAGTTTATCCCCATGGTCATGGTTTATTTTATCAATTTCTATATAAAATAACCAATATAATAAACTCATGAAAATACCTTTTATTTTATTTCTATTAGTTGCATGGTTAATTTATTATAGGTGTGTTGTCATGATCACAAAATTAATGAATTTAAAAAATCATGCCAGATGGAACTAAAATAATACTGGCGTATGTGTAAATATTATCTTATACATTGTTAATCACTTAATTATAACCCCAAAAAATACTAACAAGAATTTATGAGATATATTAAAATGGAAATTTACTTATAAAAGATGAAATACCTCGAATAAATATTATGTTAGTATAGCCTTCCATAATATTTTTTATAATTGAAGTATAGTTCAATGTGTTTGAACAACCCTATTTGGGGTGATTTTAATTAACAGGGAATTCTAATTGAAGGTTTTTGGTTGACATAACATGGTTCACATCAAGGGTTGACTTCCACAACAAGACTTATTGTGACCAAGAGGCTATGGTTGTGGAAATCAAAAAATAAAAGGATTTCTATATTCTGGATTCCACTTAGAGAATCATGGAGCTACGAGTTAATGCAGTTGGAATTTTGAATTCCAACCTAAAACCCTTCAAGTTGCTTGACCAAAAACAGTTTTGGTAATTCTAAAGGCAATATGGATCCTTTCCACTATAATATCCTTGCAATGGAATATTCTGAACTCAATGTTGAGGGAAATAGGATTTCAATAAAATAGTCGGAGACTAATAAGTATTAATTTATTTATTTGTATCATTTATATAATAATACAAAACTAAACATTTTCTCATCTTAATTTGTATAAAATTCAAGAAAAATGACTTCAAATATATCATTGTGAACCATACTATGGTAGTAAAACTATAACATCCCAAAGATTTTATGGTGTTTTCCTCTTAAATACATTATATTCATTAGATAACCTGTAGTGCATGAATCCATAAGTATTTTTTGGATCAAAACTACATAGTAGAAAGTTATAAGCTACCCATTAAACAAAAATTTTCCATTTCTAGGTAATAAATTTTAAAAAATGATCATCTCGAGTTGTAACCTGTAAGATATTTGGAGTCTGATTGAGCCAACTCGATTTTTAGATAAATAGTAACATACCCTTATGAATAGTAATGTGAATAGTAAAGTGGTCCTTATAAATAGTAAATAATGATAATATTTTTTTTAATGTAATAAGATAATTATATCTTAAATATTTTTTCATTTTGATATAGAACTAATTATACCTTTAAATTTGTTATTTTTCGAATTAAGTATGATTTTATTTTAAAATAAAATTAAAAATGCCTAGAAAATTATTTTCAAAAAATGGAGTTCAGTTTTGAATTTTTCACAATGAAAAATGTACATGTTGAATTTTTTGGAATTTTCTAAAATACTTGAACTTTCGTGAATGCAAAAAATATATTTTTTCATTTTCGATTGTTCAATGACATCATAATGATGTAAAAATTAAATATAAAAGGATGGTCAACTGTTGTACAGTAACCTATGACATGTGGTGGCCCAAGTGGCTATAACCATGAAAAAATAACATGGTCAAGCCCATGGTTTTGCAAAAACCACTACAGAGATGTCCCATTTAAATAATAAAAAACACCCTCTTAATTACTATAAATACCCACTCACCCCATTTATTTCATTTAATTATATACTCATTATACTCTTATATCTAGTGGTATTACCTCACTAGGAGTACTCCCAAGGTTTCTTCAAACCCCAAATTCCACATCCTTCATGTTTTGGGAGTTACTCTACAATGTAAGAGAATCAACCACCATTCTCTTTTTTTAAAGCTTTCATTTTTGTTTATTATTTTATTTTCAATTGGATTATGATGAGATATTTCATTCCATATTCCCCTTACTACTGATATTATTTATGATTGATAAGATAACCCCTTTCTTTTATCAAAATATTTTATGAAATTTTATGTGACGCCCTTATGCTACCGAATTTTCATAAGATATTTCTTAATTTTTCTTTTATTTTGAGTTAATTTATTTTAAACTTATTTCCTCACCTCACTTCATACAAATTCAATGATAATTATAGTAACTCACATGAAAATTAATTATATTATTCTAATGTTATATTTCATCATCATCACATTTTCCCCCTCCTCTTATACAAAAAATGAAAACACCTTCCGAGATGTGTTAATTTATCACATTCAAGGATGAATGGTTGTTAATATTTATTTCCATCTTAAATTCTGGTCATGAATCAATTTTTAAGGTTGAACTAGATAATGATATATTTATTATATCTCATTTGTGTTTAGTATTCCATACACACACATAATATGGAATAATAATTCAAAATAAGTTCATTGTACCAAAAACTGCCAAGCTAAATCCTAGCATTTATCAATAACTTTTAACTAATGAATCATCTTCAAGTATATAACCCATAATCGTTATATGATAATTTATATCGATTTAATGTCACTAATAATATATATTAAATATTAATGATGTTTAACCATATTTCAAATGAACATTCATTCATGAATTCATGTAAACAGATCATGCAAACCGAGGACGAAAATGCTTCTAAAACAATAAAAGTGAACCACATAAACCTAAAAACGACCATGAATGAACCTAATATTGTTATACTAACCCAATAACATGTAAAAGAGTCTATGGTGTTATTAATTATTGATCCTAAATTTTATTATTTATATCATTAAAACAAATAAAGACCACACTCGAGCATAAGGTAAAGGGTTTCTAATCTCACTTTCATTTGTGTGAGATATCCATTATTCTCCAATTATTTATTGTATGTGGTTTATTTATACTAAAATTTTATATATAATAAATTTATTCTCTTTATATTCATGTTATTCAATTACTCATTTGAGGTTTATTTTTTTCTAGTTATATGATTCAACCGTTTACATTGTGGTAAGAGACTTGTCTCAACTACTATCATTGTTGTGACTAACGTTTTTGTGTGCACCTAATAATCCTTATGTGGTGTAGCTACTACCCAATTAAGATAAATTTTCATTTGTAATTATATTTATATTAAATATCCATAATCTCATATCATGGAAATGTTTTTGTCTAAACTATATACCATTTTACATATGGTGTTTATTTTGAATGTTATTTTAACTATGGAAATATTGATGAATCTGTATACTATACTCTATACATATATTGAAATGGAATATTTATCTTGTATTGAATGAATGCATAAATAATGATTTGGAGATACAGTGGTTGGTGGGTCCTGCTATATCCCATCTATGCTTCAACAATTATCCTGAGAAAAATCATTTGGCGACAAAACCTTAATGTTTCATTCCAAAAAATAAGATGGGATTCTACCAACAAAACTAAACCATTTTAGTGGTATTATGGTATCATGTGACAGATACATGACTTACAATTAATAATCATTCTCTTTATTCATTATTAGTTATCAAAATCCTTGAGTTTTTTACTTTGAAATAATCTATGGATGTAGTTTCAATATCAGTTTATTAATGGCGTGGGTCATTCATTTATTCACCATGTCATATTGACTATGTGAAATTGTTTGTGATTTAGTTATTATTGATTTGTTATTCTGCTTTTTGTCTCCCTTATTGAGCACTTTATCTCATCCATTTCATTTTCAACATTCAACAAGTGGTTAAGGGGATATCATTTATTGAGTTCATGTGGATGTAATTTTTAGTTTTTGTTGTGTACTGTATCTTGTAACCTTTTCCAATGTAATTTGAGTTAAATTTATGTATGTAGTTTCTTCAATACTACTAAAATGTTCATTCCTTCTGGGGTTTCATTCCTTTTAGCCATGCCAATATATCAATTAATGCACGTAATCTAGTCTACAACGGTCAGGGTGTTACAAAAAACTTCTCACTAGCACCAATTTCCAAGAATGGAAGAGGCGTTTACAGGTCATCCATCACCATAAGAGTAAATTGTGTCTGTAGGAAGAGCATGTTTTAGTTTCACATGGAAAAAAGGCTAGTGGTGAGGAACTATCTCTCTTTAGGAAACATATTGATGATGCCACAAATGTCCAATGTTTCTTGATATCAGCCATGTATAATGAGCTTTAGAAGAAACATGAAAACATGGATGTGTATAGCATGATATATCACCATAAGGATATCTATCAAGAGAAGGATAGACTGGAGAGATTTGAGATATCCATTGATTTTTTCACAACTAATCTTGGAAACTCTATGCCTACTGGGCCTCATGTAGTAATGATTATTTGCTACATTTAACGCCTTAACATCATAGAGATTGTGTTATCAGATCCTTTGTGTTCATATCTCTTCCTATCATCGTAGCCCAAGAACATCAGTAGCCTTATTTCCAACTATAACATTTATAACAATAAGAAGAGTCTATCAGATCATATGATCGTAATTCTCTTTGTAGATAAGGTCCTTGGGTGTTACAGATCTATACTTCTTATGGTGAATAATAAAAGAATGTACAAGGCAAAGGGGACAAGGGCTTATAAACGGTCTAAAGCCCCTAAGCACCATACCTACATGAAGGGGAAGATCCAAAGGTAGGGCAAGGAATGGGAGGTGATATGTTTTTTATGTGGTAATAATGGACACTAGAAGGCGAACTGCACCCATAAGCGTGGTGACACATAAGGTGTGTTCGTTTTTGAGTGTAATATTTCAATATCTACTCATTGGGTATTAGAAACAACATTTCGTTTTCACATATGTATTCAAATGAAGGAACCAAAAATATTTTGTATGACTTAAAGAGGATAGGTGGATCTATGATCTTATAATTTCATGAGTCAGGCTACATTGGCCATTGGTGATTGTTATCTCTCGTTGCCAACTGAAACGATTTTGGTTTATGTAACTATTATTATGTGCCTAGTGTTACCAAGATTATGTTTTTTGTATATTGTTTGGTTATACATGGATTTATTTTCTAATTTGGAAATAAGGGTTGTCTCTTTCATAATAATAACAAATTTTATGGAATGGAACATTTAAATAACGTTTTGTATTTATTAAATTACAAAAAACATGTGTCATAAATTGATAACGAAACTAACTAACTTGACTTATACATAACCCAGGTGTGGCATCGCCATCATGGTCATGTAATCAAGAAGTTATTGAAAAAGCTCCTCCATGATGGTTATTTAGAATCTACTGAGCTAAAACCATTTGATAGTTATCATGCTTGTTTACAAGGTAAAATGTCTATGTTTCCTTTCAGTGGATAGGGTGAAAGGGCCACCATGATTATAGTATTGTAGCACACTGATGTGTGTGGACCATTTCCAATAGAAGCTAGAGGTGGATATTATTACTTCATTACTTTTACTGATGATTTAAGTAGATATGGATATGTATAATTAAGGATGTATAAGTCAGAGTCTTTAGATATATTTAAAGAATTCAGGAATGAAGTAGAGAATTAGCTTGGATAGAAGTTAAATAAACATCGATCGGATCATGGTAGAGAATATCTAAACCAAGTGTTCATTGATATTCTATGGGATTATGGGATTCTATCTCAGCTCACTCTTCCATACACAACATAGTAGAATGGTGTTAGTGAATGGAGGAACCACACCTTGTGGGACATTGTGAGATCAATGATGAGTCATGAAGATATTCCATTATCCTTTGGGGATATGCATTATAAAATGCAGTATAAACATTAAACTGAGTCCCAACTAAGGCGGAAAATGGAATTCCCTCCAGGTTATGGAATTTAAGGAAACCCATTTTGTTGTAAAAACGTGTATGGTGATGCAAGGATTTCTTAAGGCCTCCCTGGAAACAAACTAGCACCCTATAAAATGAGTTGTATCTTTATAAGATATCCCAAGGAAACCAAATGATATTATCTATATAACCCATTAGAAAATAACATGAATGTCACTAGACAAGACATCTTTCTTGAGAGGGATCACATCCTAAAAAAGGATGGTGGGAGAAAGATTGACATTGATGAAGTTGATTCTCATGAAACATAGGAGTTTGTATAGGAAAAAGTTTCACATGTCCTTGTAGAAGAGATTTTAGAAACAAAAGTACTACGTAGGAGCTCAAGAGAGGTTAGGGAACAAGAGTGATTTCATTTCATATTCCCCTAGGATGGTGAATCATTGTTGTTGGAAATTGATAAACCTCCCTCCTTTAATGAAGCTGTAGAAATATCATAAGATGCAATATGGATAAAAGCTACAAATTCTAAAATGGATTACATGTATCAGAACCATGTCTAGGTTCTGGTTGAAGAGCCAGTATATGTAAAGCTTGTTTGATGCAAATGGGTATTTAATAGAAAACAAGACATGAACGGTCATGTTAGAACCTGTAATGAAAGGCTAGTGGCTAAAGGATTCATAAAACATCAAGGAATTGACTATAATGAAACATTCACATGAGTTTCAATGTTTAAATCCATAAGAATCATAGCTTCTATAACATCTTAGCATAACAATGAGATTTGGAAAGTGGATGTAAAAACAACATTTGATAATGGGAACTTTCAAGAAGATTTCTATATGACACAACCAGATTGGTTTGTGACACTAGATGAAACCAAACAGGTTTAAAAGTTGCAAAAATTCATTTAGGGATTATATAATTAATACAGGTCATGGAACATTCGATTTGATTAATATGTAAATGAATTTGGTTTCATTAAGAATAAATGTGATCCATGTATTTATAAGTGGTTTAATTGGAATGCAGTTGTAATACTAATATTATATGTTGACGAAATATTTCTTATTGGAAAAGATGTAACAGTCTTATAGTCAGTTAAGAACAAGTATAAAAAGTGTTTCTCCATGAAGGTCTTAGGTGAAGAAACCTATATTCTAAGGATCATAATCATTCATGATAGATCTAAGAGGCAGCGTGGACGAAGTTAGGGTAAATACATTTACCCTATATGAAATATATTGAGTATGGAACCATCAAAGAGGGGATTAGTTCCAGTGTCACAAGGACAACGTCTTTCTAAGAAAATGTGTCCTTAGACACACAAAAAAAAGAATTATAGAATGAGTAATATATTATATGATTCAGATATTGGATCCATCTTGAATTCCATGTTTATTACCAGGATTGATGTTGCCTATGCACTGAGCATGGTATGAAGATATCTAGTAGATCCAGTAGAATAGAATTGGAGTGAATTTAAGAATATCCATAGGTATCTGATAATAAATATGTATATGTTATTGTTGTATAGAGGAGATGAGGATCTTGTCATTAGAAGGTACGATGAGGCTATTTTTCAGATATATCTGAATGAATTTAAATAAAAACCGGGAAATGATTTCTGTATCAATAGAGGAGGAGTGAGCTAGATGAGTTCAAAGCAACCATTTTTCATCGATTCTACTGCAGAGTCTGAATGTATAGCAGCTTCTAATTAAGAAAAGGAAGCCATCTAGATTCGTAACATTTTCCAGGAGCTTGATGTAGTACCTAGCATAAAAGATCCCATAACATTGTATTGTGATAGTACTACAGCGGTGGCTCTTCCAAAATAACCACAGTCACCTCAACGGATAAAGCTCATACTCCGGATGTATCACCTATTGATTGATTTATATCATAGGGGTGATGTTACAGTGAGCAGAGTGTCCATATAAGAGAACATGTAAGACCCCATTACTAAAATCCTATAATAATAAAAGAATTAATATAATGTGAGAGTTAGCGAGTTAAAGGTTGTTAGCAGTTGGATCTAGTCCCAGTGGGATTATATTGGAGTGGTGGCCTAGAAATAAATAATTTGTACTTCATTCATTAATAAATACCTTGTCACATATGGATCGTTCTTCTGCGAGACAATTCATGTAATAATGTCTTAAAGACAACTGGTGCATTAAATGTTCATAGAGGATCCTTTCTATGATGAGAACCTTGAAGTGCCATAAAACTATTATAGAATATATGTTCTATGGCCGGATTATGTAATTTTAGGGACACAAAAAATATTGTCCATTATGGGTGAGGACTCATAAAACATTGAGGCACCTTCTCATGGTGTGCACCCTTGGTAATATTCAGGAGGATATTATGAGAACAAGATATGCCATAGGAAATCCAAATTTCAATGTGTAATTGTATGATTCTATCTATGGATGTGTGTATTTGTCCTTAGACTATATGATTATTATTAATGGGTGTTAATACTCACACACATAAATGCTTTGATGGAAACTGTGACGACATACTCTTCACAGAGAGTTAATATATATTGGGCGAATCATGAGTAATACTACATTAATAGATAATACAAGAAAGGATTTGTACGTTCTGTTCCATAATGGTGGTAGATATCTTAAGCCTTTTTATGGAATTGATATATCCAAAATAAATCCATGTCCATGGTGAGGAATGGGAAAAATTCAATTCTAGAAATTCAATGAAAGAATAATTGAGAACATGGGTTGATGGCTCTAGCATGAAACCCACTTGATTTGAGATATTGCGACAAATTGATTACATTACATGGTAAGAATTTATAATAGGTGAAACGTCATGGAAGTGTTAAATTTTTTCTCTATGGGTGCCTTGGAGTGTTTTTAGACGCTATCAATGTAATTTAAGAAGGCTCCACCTAATTTAACTAATTAATAGACTTAGAGGATCCCACACTAAGTGTGTCCATGTATCCTAGTTAAATATTAATTTAAATAGTTTGATAAAGATTATTCTTGATTGTTTTTAATAATTATTCAAGGATGTCTAATCACATATATTTTGACATTAATTATTTAAGAGAATATATTTAGGGAGAAATAATATAATTATTTTTAAGTAATGAAGTGATATTTATTTGAAAAATAAAAATCCATTATTCAAGGTATAATTAATATAGTGGAGGAAATAATGTAAAATGAGAAAAAAGGACACACCATGTATATTAATATACACGCCATGTAGTTTATCTAGGGATTTATGAGAAATAATATTATTTATTCAATTAAATAATATTAGTTGTAATTTGGTCGGTACATGTAAATTAATAATAATAGTCAACTATTTATAATAGACATGGGGTCTTACTAAGAATTAAATGAAATGAATAAATGCTTTCAGATAATTAATTCATTTTATTATTCTATGTAATTAAAATACCAATTATACAACTCTCATTATTCGAGACATTTAGTGGGTTTGTGGACAATGGATCTAGAAGAAGCTCTCAAGCCAAGAGAGAATTTATTTTCCTCCAAGAATGCTCTAATGATACGAGAGAGATCCTCTTACACTAGGTGAAGGAGAGTGATTTGCAGGTAGTTCTCAAAGTGATCTATTGCAGACATCACAAGAGAAGGATCTTCTACACTAGCACCTGGAGATCCCTTCGGGGATGTCTAGATAGACGTGGAGCACATTTGGATCACCACTAGAGGAATCCTACACAAGGATTCTATGATTCAATAATGGATCATATCATTTCCTGACCCAAAACATTAATGAAGATAGAATTCCATCAAGGAAATTCTAGTCTTTTAATTAACATAATTACAACCAACATATGATTATCCTATATATGGTTCCAGGACTCCTTTCCTTTCTTTTGTTCTACATTCTATTATGATGATCTAGTGTCGTACTATCCTGATGGATCATGGATTGATCATTTTTAATGAAAAATATGAAGTTGGGTACACCCACCAACATGCTTCCACTACACTCGGAACCTACAATTAAATCTTAGTAAATGTATTTGGATAAAAAATAAATAATATATTAAAAGAAAATCATTTATTACCTGAAATTTATGTTGAACATGGAAATTTTAACAAATTGGTAATATAAGGACATTATATAGTCATATATTATTTGATATATAAAAATATTTTTTGGAATATAAATACAATAAATTTGTATTTATTATATATTATTTTGTAACTTTTATTAATGAATTCAATTTTGAAGGTAATATTTTTTTTGTCTCAATTTTTCTTAATTGAGATGTATATAATGTTATCCGACTATATTCTTCTATTACGTGTATATAAATACACTTCTACATTTAATATCATGAAATTAATTATCCTTGTGTTATTATATGTTCTATTTTATTTCATTCCTTCATGGTTTGAATGATTCAATGTTACCAATTTTGTAATCATTTTTTTAAATGTGACATTGTTTAATGAGAATATGTATGATTATGTTTAGAATATAAACTTTTATGATACATATTTCATGAAACTCATGGATTTTTATCTCCCATGGGTATTCATGATTTTTCAACGTAATAGAACCATACTTGAACTCTATGAAACATAACATATTTGTAAAAATTAGTTTTATAATATATGAAATTATTTTTATCATTAATCAATAATCTATTTTCTTAAAAATCAATCTTTATAATAAAACATTAAATCATGATTTACTATAATAAGATGATTTTTATATATTTTTTCTCTGAATATAGTATTGAATGAATTTTTTTTAAATGAATCTTCATAACATTTTCCAAATAAATCACATTTTATTCCAAAACAATGAATGGAATACATGTTTCAACATCTACAACATGAAAAAAACATCCCATACATATGAACAATATATTTTTAAACGTACATTATATGTTTTCAAGGATATTTTCATTGAAATTAATCATTGCAATTTTTAATGAATAAAAAAAAAATTTTCAAATCCAAAATTATATTTTTCTACATAAATGTTTTCAATACTCACACAAAATCAGTTACAATATATGATGACATCTGTTGATTTTTCATAGTCCACTCTGTGTGTATGATCAAAGGATTTCATTATTATCATTTCAATTAATGGTTTGTGTTTAAGATTTCATGATTTATATAGAGCATATTTCTCTTCGACGGGATAAACCACAATAATATTATTTTGAAACCCTATTTATTTTAAATTGTTTACTCTTAAATGAAAAGGTGAAATAATTATGAAACATGTATTTTTTAACTGTTTATGGTATGATGAAGTTTTTAAAACCCGATTCCATTTCACGGGTTATCATATGATTAATTTTTTATTATATTGTGGCATAAATAAATATGGATTACATTATCATATATGTGGAACATATATCATCATCAAACAAATTGGATAATGATTTATAAATTATGATATTAAAATGACTTGAATACATAGTGAACCCATTTTAGTAAGGTTCTCTGTTTTCAATGATATTCATCTGAGAGAACATTGAATTATATGGTGTTTTGAAGACTGGTCCAATTATACAATAATATCCTTTTGAGTGATCCTAAACAACTATGAAAATACTTTTTAATGCTTATAAATATTCCATAAATATATTTCATATGAAAATGTTATGCTCTCATGACTCATGGTCATTGATTCTCTTATAATCCATGTCTTATTTACTTCCAAATCATTACATCATAAATCATAATTATGATATTTGATATTTTGGGTGTGGGGTTCAATTGATATACTAATGTTAAAATAAAATTTTCATCATGTTATTCTTAAATATCTATCTTTTTTTACAGTTAGTAGGATTTTTAACTATCCCATTCTTATATTTTATTTCCTCAGGTTATGAAAAAATGTATTTTGTATGATATTTTTAATAACAGTGCTAGTGATGGAGATCATAGTGAGAGATGATGTAGTTTTATTATTAATTTATTATTTTTGATTAAATTATTCAAAATAAATACACTATTATAGTCCTCATGAATGTTCTCATGTAATCGAATGAATTTTCATAAAACGAATGTAATATCTAAGTATGCTAATTTTGGGTTAATATAAAAATGTTCCTATGATTAAATGTGATTTTTATTGAGTAATAGTTCTATATAAATAGTAATGTTTTTCATTAATATTGTTGTTGATTATGAATTCCTCCTTAGGTCACATGTGAGAATATTTAAGAAAACTAAAGACCCCATTTGACTCAAATGACCATTTTAGGAAGGCAGAGAATATTGTGTGCATGTTTGGAGATCTACTAGTAAGATAAAACACCTTTTGTAAAACCCTTACATTCCAAATGCGACATTAGACACCGAATTCCGCACTGAAATTATTAGGAACTCCAACAAGAAATTTACCATATAAATATAAGGGATCCTTTCCTTTTTGGGAAAACTCTATCTAATTAGAACAATCATTATTTTGTTCATAGGATTACCACTTCCACGACTAAGGAAAAGTAATGGCTTCAAGGTATAGGATCATGCACGATAGGTCTCCCATGGGTACACCCTCTGGTGGTCCCACATGGGATTAACCCTCTCCCATTTTCTCTTTTTCCTAAGAAATTTGTTTAAAAAAGACCTTATTTCATGCATTAATCACCCATGGAGGTGCATGCAACATACCCTTCCTGCATTCACCAAATTCCCATGTGCACATCCATATTTCTCTCAATTACCATTTTTACATGAATGTTAACAATATTGAACAAAACTGCTCACTATTAATCCTTGGTTTCTCTTTACCATATTGAAACATTTTTGATCACTTATTATGTGAATCTCCCACATATCTCTCATACTTATTCTAGGAGGCCATCTAGAGAGAACATAATTATATCATAGTTATTCTTGTGGTGTCCCTTATTGTGATTTCATTCATCTTTCTTTTTATAATAGGTATTTAAATGTCTCTTTATTTTTGGAATATCCATACTAAAATGGACACCACAATCAACCAATCCTCATACCCAATCATTTGATGCATTTATGATTCCTTAATATCCCTAAGTGTGGTTGTTTATTAGTTATGTAAGTCACTGGGTTGGGGAGTGAGTCCTCCCCATAAGAGCAATAGAATGATAAAAAAGGATCATCATATTCAGCACATGAAGGTAGGCTATAATATCTCCCCATTTAATGCAACATGGGTGTCATGCCTCTGGAGTCTTTCATACCCCCTAGTCTCTATAAGAGTGAGATCTTCGTCTCCCTCCTATCAGGGAATGGCATCCTCCTCATGTGGAACAATGAATTTTATGGGAATCCCTTTTGGGTTAATCACTAATCACCAACTATTTGTGATGCTTCACATGTGTAATCACAATATAACACTATGTGGGCAAACCATTAATGACATGATCACATGGTTTACTGATTATTATTGTTTCTCACATCGATCATGACTCATGAGGGCTTAGAGATTAATAGTGACCATGAAACACCAAACTAGTATGCTAACCATTTTTAATCCACATTTCCCTCACTTCCAAACTATGAATTTTTCAGTCTTGGTAATTTATAAAGAATATTTAGGAATACATGATGAGGATCAAGCCTAATAATCCATCCATTCCATATGTTTCACATTATTTCACCATCATATTCACTGTATGACATTAAGATGCCTGAGGATCTCAAAATTTGAATGTTATGACCAATTTTCTCAATAAAAGGTATCCAATAATCTCCTTTAAGGTTCAATCATGACAAATGGAAAACATTTTTTAACCCTCTCTAATCCACTTCGATTGGTGTCCCTATCATCCCCCACGGTGTGACATCTTTATTTTAATGGACACACCACCATAGGTCCACTCACAATTTAAATTCTTACACATCCACAATATAAACATTTTTTCTCCCTTTTAGTGATGTACCCTAATGATATAACCTCATCCCTTTATGGGAAACATCCCATAGATCCTCATCCGAAAGGAATTCTAATCCATCCACCATTATCTCTTCCACCACCTCACGCTTATCTGGGTGAGATCTCTTCATTATCATCCATCAATTTGGGTTGATAACCATGCGTAAGACCCAAAATGTTAATGGGAATCTTGTCATGTTTATGACATGATTCCATCCTAAACTACAAGTACATTGAACCTTCTCTTATACAAAGACTATGTAGGAAGCCTCTCTAAGGCTCAATCCCATCATCAATTCCAATCCCGACCATTCCCTCGAGTCACTATATCTTAAAAGGATCATTCCCTAAACAAAGGATACACTTCCTTATAGTCCATATCTATACACTCCAGTATTATGGGATGCCACCAAAGCAGTCTCACCACCCCATCCTTAAGTTTGTGGACATTGATTCCCAGCCACTGGGATATATATGATGCTGCCCTGAGGTTAAACCCAATAACCCTTCCTACACAATCCAATCCATTTCATCACATAAACCATATACATGTTGATTCATTCTTGAACCACCACATCAACATGAGATAATGCCATTAACCTCCCCACTAATCCTAGTAGTACCATGTAATCCAACCATTCACAAGCCCCACAAAATCCATATTCATCCAACAAAGAGAATTCTACTTGAAAAGGGAATCTATGAATGCAGAATCCCCAAATCATTCCATATAACAATGCATGTTTTAATACATGTTTCCCTAATAGGTTATATCAGAAGTATCATTTTTGATCAATACCATCCAATGGTAATCATTGGTGTTCTCATCATTGGGGAACTCCTCCAGATCGACCCTCATTTTTACAAATAAATTTTATGATGTCATGTCTTTCAATTTATGGGAGTCATCACCCAAGTTCATCATCAAACTTGTTACCACCCATCTAACTCTAATTCTTGGTGCCTACCTCCTAAGGACGTACCCCTTTATGGTGTGAATTAAATCCATTATGGGACACACCATTAAAGGGATAGTCCACATTGACCATTTTGATATATATATCTGGTAATCATTAAAAGTTCCCCCTCATGGAGATGTACCAATGTGATCCACCATCACGAGTGTTCTGATCAATCTAATCCATCTCTGGGAGACGTTAAACACATGGAATACCCCTTTTTAAGAATGGTATTCTGGAGAAAAAACATCAGAAATCATGGTGATAGAATCAGATACCTTGCAATTGACATGGGATGCCTTTTTTTCCACTCCATTGAGAATCCCTCTTATAATGAATAATATTTTTTATCTAATGTTCCAGCTTCCATTCATGTTCAGTGAATAACAATATAAAATCATCCCTGACTTAAAGATTCTTCCCTCGATATACCCCATGGAAATTCTATATAGATGAATCATAATTAACCATCATCAACAAAGAGATGACATGAGGAATTTGGCACACAAAAAATGACTTAATCTATAAGGGAGACTAATAGTACGTGAAAAATTATATTTATTTATCCTTAGTACGAGTAACTGACATCCCATCATCCAATTTTCATCATGGATCACAAATCATCAATGTTGAGATGAATGGTGACCACCTATTGAAAGTTATAATAAGGGGTACAATTCAGCCCATATGTCAAGAGAACAATGACGTGGGAACACCCCAATGGAAAGAATCCCAAAAAAATAATGAACCCAATGGGAATTATTTTCAAAAATATGGGATTCGTATAATTATTGACATCAGAAGAAGAGCATTTCACTAGATCTAGCTATCTTGTATTATTTACAACTATGAAAATAATGTTCCTTACCTGAAGCTCACTAGTATTTGGGATAGTTTATATTTGGAAATTTTGTACTATGATGTCATTTGCGTTGATCTATATATCTCACTAGTCATTTATTATTTGAAAATATACGGGAATTGTTCATTTCTTTACTTATATAAATATTAATAGTTGATCCTTCTTGCATTGTAGAATTCGAGCTCTAAGAAAACAATCCCCCACCTGGTGATGCATGAGAAGAAGTCATTTCAATGAAGAAATCCTACATGTCCCCACCACTACCATGAATTCATCCTCAAGCACAATAATCGGGTTCCCACAACCTGTATCACCATCTCAAATAATTCAAATAATGATGACAGATACCCGTATTCATAGAGATCCGTAGGAGGGGTCATTAACCTGAGGGTCATGGACTGCCAGGACATTGTTTCTTTTTTCCTCAACATAATCATCACCTTCAAGGTTTCCTAGGGATCTACTACTCCCCATTTTGATGTTTAACTACTTCATGAGCATTTTTGAAGGGTAATTTTATGACTCAATCTCCCATATTGATTAATTAAGGGATAGTCAAGTCCTCTTGGAAACAACTTCCATCTAGGAGCTTATAATGAGGGATCCCACTAAGCCATTTCAATTTAAGTAGTAACTGATTCCTTGAGCCAATGAATAGGAAATCTACACCTCTACCTTTCTGACCCAGATCTAGAAACCCTAAGGCCAAAATCATTCCCAATCTTAGGAAGATGCCCATTAGGGGGAATCATATTAAACATCTACTATATCCTATTCAACCACTAGATTACTCTAGAAGATCCCCACCACTACTAAGTTTGGATTCACTAGTAACTTATTGGAATTGTGGTCTTGGCCACCCCATGGGTGGGCTAGGTCGGTCACAAGCACCACCAGAAGTAATTGTGGGACAACCTATGAAAATTTGATCCAGTATGGTGGACATCCCCATACCATCTCTAGTTAGAGTGGATGCCATCCATGTTGTCACGATCAGCATAGAGGTCCTCCCCATGTTATTAGAATCCTTCCATCGAGAGGAAATCCCAACCATGTCAACATCTGGCACATAGGCCCCCCTCATACACATGGTTAACCATATGTAGGAATTCATCATGCCATGGTCTACAATCATGAATGTCCTTCTCATTTCATTTCCATCTCAAGAAAAACCCTCCTATAGTATCATTGAAAAAAGTGGGGTTTATCCCCAATTCATCCCTGGGTAGTGTGAAATACAACTTAATGTGATCACTTCTAATAAGCATGGACGACATCTTCATGCTGCCAGTAGACAACATGAAGTTCCTCCTCATGATCTCACAAGCATCGTTGGAGGTCCTTCCAGCTCCCACCCCAACCACCTGGGAGGTCCTCCGTGTGTGTAACGAAAGAAATATAGAGGTCCTCCCTAAATAATATTCAATGTATATTAAGGTTCTCATTCATCATTAGGTCATCAATTTGGAGGTTCTTCCCACTCCTATATCGGCAAAATCGATGTTCCTCATCACATTTATGATAGTAGGTTTGATGGTCCTCCTTGTATCACAAAAAGTTCAATCACATGTCATCCCAAAACAATCATCCCATAAAACAATGGTCCTTGTTGTGTAAAAAATGTTTGATGTCTTAATGAAATGTCTCGGGTCTGAAGGGGTACATTCATTATTGAAAGAATAACTCTATGAGGCTTTGAGTTCTTTTGAATCATGTTTTATTCACTAATTTAGAGTCTATGTGGGACCTACTGATGGAACCTGACCATAAGCCATCTATATCAGAGTCTTTCACATGATCCCATAATGTGAGTTTCAACAACCTTTAAGGTGGAATTAATTGGATCACTGAATCACTTCTCACATAATGAAAGTGGAGGAAGAGTTGGCTCCCTTCTAGTGTCTCATCGTATATCCATCTTTATCATCGATAGTTTCATTATCTACCTCAACATGAGACCATTTTGATTTATTCTGGTGAATGATAGGTTGTAAGATCTGACATGTTTCGCCACTAATAACATCATTCATTGTAAATGAGATACTGGAAAATAACACATCCTTTATAGACATGATCATGTGATCAATTCCATATCTAAGTGATGAATGATAGAGTGGTGGTAAGTATTCTCGCATGCCATTTTCCCCACTGACTAGCCCAGCTTCACAAAAGTACACATCAATGTAGATTCCCATTCCACAACCAGTCCTAATTGATTAGTGTGGAAACTATGAGTCGGACACCACTTTTGAGCAGTGAAAATTATGGGAAACTCTATCCAATGATCAATTGTCTATGCTGTTTTAATGATCACTAATTATGACATCACTATTCCAAGGTCTCTCAATCAAGATGAGGTTTTTTCATCAATTTTAACATATGGGTGAAACATATCTTCTTTCACGGTTGTTAGTTGGATAACCATATGTGCTATGATCATTACAAAGGCATTTGACATTAGGGCCACATGGTTGAGTTAGAAGTGCTCCCTATGGCCTAGCACCATGTATCACCCAGATACCACCAGAACAATTTGAAAACGATTCATTCTAATCATTGTTGTGGTGTGCATAATTATTGTGGAATCATCCTCGCACATGAAGATATGAGGAAGATGACAATATTCCTCTCTTCTATTTAGTACCATCCTGTGATAGCCAAGACTTTTTTCTAATAATGAGGATATGCCTATGGGAAGGTTCATGGAGAATATGGAAGAGCTCATCATTATCAATGAATGAGACCCCGAAACATGCTCTAAAGAAGAGTACCCTCCCCCTAGATCAGTTCGGAATGAGTTAGACACCTCAACATGTATCATGAATCTCTTTTAGAGATAGGTATGTTGTGTCAATCACCCATTCTTGTCATTTCCCACTGGTAAGAAAGCAATGAACTATAAGGATCCAATTAGAGCCTCATATTACATACCTAAGGGTAGAAAAACAAAGATAGGTTGACATCTTTATGGACACCATATAACACGAGTTAGAATATTAGAGGAGGTTCATCAATGAAATTTTTATCATGGTCTTTGATGAATGTCATTTGGACTATATCTATCACCAATATAATCATGTACCTCCTCTACTGGGGGTGCAGTGCTAGGCATATGTCCTCCGTGATCAGATTCCTCTAGACAATCTCAAAAATCTTATGCATCCTGATAGGGTAGATATCAAGTCTTATAGAAAACAAATGTGCCATGAATCACCCAATTTTCCTGAGTTGTGTGAGAATTTTTCTTGAGACCCCACTTAGTTCCTTCCCCACATTGGTTCCTCAGGTGGTTCCTCTAGTAGTTCCACTAGTTTCTCAAAAATCCATTGATCCTTTATACCATGTTGAAAATCTTTCCAATTAATTTAAGATTAGGTTTACAAACAAAAAATAGAAATCCCATATAGAGGATCTGATGGCCACAATCATTTCCTTCCTGGAGTCACTTGAGACATAGAAGGTGGGAATCCCACCTGTGGGAAATCATTATCCAACATGGTTAGATGACATGCAGGCACCCCCTGGATTTAAATAATACTACATCCTCCCACTTCTATATTATGGGTGACCAATTGTAACAAGTGTCCAACTTCATATATAGTTGTGGACCGATGATGGGGACACTAGTGTAGTAAGAGTCCACCATGATATAATGATTTGAACTAACATTGGAATGTCATGCATCTGTACTATAAAAATAGTTAACAATTGGGTTCATTACTGGTTAGAAATATCTTAAAATTCAGTTTCATTATCAGTTCAACTCTACCACACACATGAAATGTGTCACTGACCTCTTCAATTTAAAAATATTCAGATGATAATCTTGAAAACATTCTTTCTAGGTTGAAGGGCCTCAACAATTCACCTGACATGTCGCTAACTCAATAGAAGATATTGAATATGGGATTAGTTTATCCAATACTAAATTGTATCCCTCTCTTATCATAAAATAAAAAATGAACCAAAATCAATTTTTCATTATAAAATTTATGATTTTAGAATGATAAATATTTCTTAAAATGGATTATATAGTAAATTTAAAAAGAAGTTTGAATTTGAGATGTCCCATGAATCTGGATTGCATTTTAGATTAAATTTTGAATGATTATTTTTAAAAAATGTAACTCCAAAGTAAATTAATGATTATTATTTGTAAAAATATATAAAAAATTCACAAATAATTTATTATTAATATATAATAAAAATAATAATTTCATGGGGGTAAGTAGATAACAAGATAAACCTCAACGAAAATGGAGGTTCATATAGAAAAAACTATTAAATTGTAATCAATTGATTCGTATTCCCCAAAATTAAAAATCCTAAAATGATAAATATAATATCATGAAATTAACTATATTCATGATATGAATCATAAATGGGTAGTAAAAAAACACCATAAACAATTAATAGAAGTAAATACGGAATATCTCATCAAATGGATGTGAATTGAAGAAACCCTTACCATAAGTACATTGGAGTTCTCAAATTTATCTTAATAACCTGAATAATAAAATTTAGGTTCTTTAATTTTTAATTAATAAACCTCATATACATTTAATTGATTTATTATAACTTTATTATTTTCATTTGTGGCCTTTCTGATGTGTTTAGAGGTTCAATTTCATTGTTCAGGTTTGTATGTTTCATGGTCGGTATACTTATATACACAAACAAAGAATCATGTAAAATAAAGATGCTTTTACATAATTGATGTTATATTTTATTTGTGAACATACATATTGTATCAGGTTTGTAAATTTTATTTTTTTACATTGAGTGAAAATGAATCATTATATAAATTTTTTAATGATAACTGATTGGGTGAATTTAAGGAGTTTGAACATGACTAACTCTTTTTTCTTCATAAAATAAACATGTGTACTAAAAGATTCTAGAACCATATATGAGACATAACAAATTTATTATAGTATTTTTAAACAAAATGAGTAGTTTCGTTACCATTATTTAAGACTTTAACTGAAATTGAGAACCCATTATCCATGAATGTCGTAAACTAGCACATCTCAGATGGTGTGTTTTTACCACTATTATAAAAGAAGGGTAACTGAGATATGACCATAAATTATTCCATAATCATAAAAAATTACATTACATGTAAGGTAATTTATTTTTATTACATTTGAATGAGGAGACGTGGGGATATAAAAGAAAATAAAGGAAATTAAAAAGAATGTAAAAGAATTAAAAGATGAATTTACCTCTTGAATTAATCATCCTTGAGAACCACTTTAAAAGAGAGGATTTGGACTTTTCATGAGACCAATGGTTGATAGACGTAGAAGAGGATCTTAGGAGGAAGTTGGGAAGAATTTAGACAAGTAATAATGCTTGAAAGGATTTAAGATAAGAGGGGGTGAAGGGGTTTTTATATTAGATGAGAGGAGTAAATTCGGAATATTTTATTTATTATTTAATTATTCTTCTCAAGAAAAGAAATTGTTCTTGAATATTGTGAATAAATAAAGAGATGCATATGTAAGAGTTTGAAACCAGTTCCATTTACATCATCCATGAATCACACATAATGAAAAAATTCATTTATTTACCATATTTTGTAAATTATCGAATTTCACTATTCAACAAAAAATCATGAATTTCAAAAAAATTAAAAAATATCATACTAAACATTTTTTGACCAGTAAAATTTATAAATGAACACCATTTTATAAAAATAAATTTATAAATATAGAAAAATTAATTTCCAAATAAAATATTTATTTAATTAAAAAATACAGATTATAAATTTAAATATGATTTTATAATATGTTCAAAAATAATTGGAGTTCTCATAAAATTTACCTAAAATTATATGATGAAAAAATAATTATATATGAATTCATTTTATGAAAATTAATTTTATTTTAAATCAATTTATTAATTTTAAATTTAAATTAAATATTTATTACTAACAAAAAAACAAACACATAATTATTTTATAAACATTAAACCTCATTTACGAGGTGCCTAAATTATATTTATACTTTTATGGGTGAGGTTACTATTAATAATAGTAAATTACATTCACAAGGGTCATGTAAGGATTCATAAGGGTATATTTTTAATCATAAGGGAAATGTTACTATTCATATTGGTGCATTACAAATTATAAGGGTTATGTTACTATTCCTAAGGATACATTACTATTGATAAAGGTCAAGTCACTATTCAATGGGTACAATACTATTCATCCGAATTATGTTTTTTTCTACCAGAATCCTGAAAATCCCATAAACACAACCCTGTATGTATGATTTTTGAAACTAAAAACACAAAAGTGCAAAAAATATGTTTATTTTCAATGTTATAACAAAGTGTTTTTTTATGAGAATATGTTTTTTATGCATTAAATAATATAATTATAGTCAAATACTAGGGGTGTTACATCAATCATGTGCCCCAATAGGGATGAAAATTTATTTTTTATCCATGTGAAGGGGGACACACAAAAATGAGATAATTAAAAATAAAATGTATGTATTTTGGGAATGGTTTGGGTATGGTTTTTCATATTATTCTTCTATCGGAGTAGGGGGATTCCTAATTTGACTATGAAAATGCATGAGATGTGTTTTCTTTGTCTATGAATATAATAATCCCATTAAAGGTTTGTTCCATGGGATATTAGTAGACAAGAATTCAATGGATAGTGCTCCAAACCATGCTTCGTTTTAAATAGAGGGGAAATTTGATTTTCCGCTCATATCATTAAAATATAAATCCCTTTTCCCCTTTCCTATTTTCACAGAAGAACAAATTGTATGGGATCCAAATTTACCATCCTATAGGATTGGTGATATTTCCCTTTTATATAATCAGAATTGAATGCATTAGTCATCCTGAATTACAATGAGTATGTCTACTAATCCTTTTGATTATTTTTAATGTTATTATCACCATTTTTTTATTTCGATGTGACCTCCATTACATTATTTTTATGGTATTTGTCAAGTATCTTTTATTTCTACCATTAATGATCAAATTTGAAACACTTCTAAAATTAGTATTTTTCTAGCGGTATATTTTTGATGGTCTATAACCTTTCCCTATTTTTCTTGGTGTTTATATTATTTTCATAATGTCACTGGTTATACCATCTATGTTTCATATACTAAATCTATAATAAATTAAAAAATATTTTCAATTTCTTTATTCTTGGAATAACTATTTTCTTTGTTGTAGGTTGTATACCTCAATAAAACCTCCCCCTTCAGCTGTGTTTCTTATAAGACCATGACCCTTATGAATTTTTGGATTTCATTTTAAAACACATTTGATATGTGTTGAAATATACCAAGAATGAAATATTATAAAAGATAATTAATGAAAATATTGTGGAATGGACGTACCCACTGACCATGTGAACAATCTTAAATGAATTAAATAAATGGTTAATTTTGATACCATGTAACTTCTTTCTTATTGAATGATGTAGTGTGGGGTAGATTACACTCATCGCACCCTTTATTAATCATCATTTAGGTGAATGAAATAGTTATTTAAATTGATAAAATTAATGTTTTATACACTTTGGAATCTATATTATTACATATTATTTACATGAATTCATTTTATTGTTTATATTATTAAATGGTAACGGTGAAATTCCACAACCATGATTTTAATGTTACATGGGAGTGATTACATCATGCATAGTTTCTGTAACTAACATCATTACCCTTATTATTATTATTTAGTTTAATGGTATGTACCATATTTTTATATGGATTCATTGAAATTTTGGTTAATATTGTTTATATGAATAAAGGGACATCAGTTTTGAAATTAAATATTTATAATTTATTAAAAAGTCATTCAACATTGTTAATTAAAAATTATATTTCATGATGATTCGTATTGTTTTTCGTGAATTTATAAACATGATGTTATGTATTGAATATTGGGAATTAACATATATAACACTTCTTATAGTTTATAATATAGTTAATATTTAGATAAATTATAGATTAGAAGAGAGAATGTACCATCAGATGGTTGTCACTTGGGGAACCTGACCTAACACAAGTACCACTAATTTCATTTCTTGCATTTTTAAATATTATCTTACCACTACGTCATTATGTATTCATGGATATTATAGTTATAAAAACCATTGGTGGAGACCTTTAGAGTTTTACTCATTATTCTTTGAGGCATCTGTTTGCTACCCAGAAAGCTATCATTGATAATGGTATGGATAAGGTAATTTTCCCAGCTATGGATGCTTGATTTATATTCGTGGATATAGTATGGGAATAGGTGACCAATTTAGATCATGAATCTATTATAGAAATATTTTTGTATTTTTTGTATGATTTGTACCACATTGTAAGATTAATGAATATTGATTTACATTATCACTCCATTTTTTGAATATCATCAGGGATTCATCATTTTTTTGACATTGTTTAATACTTATTGCAAAATTTTTATGTTAGTTTTTATCTTCTAAATGGTTTAATTTTAATTTTTTATTACTATATTGTTTCCCTTATTTATCTATTATTTACCATTATTATACACTCTTGTAAATAGGGTATAGTCTCCACTACCCATATCATCATAATCCATCACTTCGCATTGGATGAATCTACTGTACATACAACACACTTGAGGTTATGTACCCAACCTAGTTAGATTACTTATCAGTGAAAAGGATCTTCGACATCAAAAGCTAAACTCAAGGAATTTTGCTTCAACATATTAGAAATAATGGAATATGGAAGTGATAGTATATATATATATTAAATGAATTTGTTTTACGCATGTTTTAAACATGTTTCAATCCCATTTCTACTTTAATTAATGCTTTTCAGATTTTACCCACTATAGTAGTAACTAATTTTGACATATGTTGATTTATAATTGTGACTAACAATAATGTGTATTTTACATAGAACTTCTAATTATATATAGTTATTACATTTTTTATATCTTAGTTTTGTAAATTCTTAAAAATTATTTACAATTTAATAAATAAATATTTTATTATAACAATTTTTTAGAAAATTATGACTTTAGTTATAAAAAATACATATTAATTTTTTTATCTAAAATAAATATTTTCAACTATAAAATTTAAATTTTTAGGAAAACATTTTTTTCTATCTACTATGCATAAATTTTCAATTCATAATTATATACTAATAATAGCATCCAAACTGAATATTATTATAAACAATATATTTTACAACTCCAAAAAATCTATTTTTTCAAAAATAAATTTATGAAATGTTAATTTTTACATTTAAAATCCAAAAAATCTGTTATTATATTAAAAATAATATCCCAAAATTTAAAAATTCATTTTTAATTAAATAGAGAAAATGTAATGAAATTAATTTTTATAGGAAGAAAAAAATTTAGAATAATAATTATTCTTATTCTAATAAATTTATATATAATATAGTGTTAAAATATTATTCCAAGAATCAATATATTATGTTATTATTAAGTCATAGTAATATGACTTTATTGAAATTAAATGAGAATATTTGGAAAATTAATTTTCATTTTAATAAAATGTTTTGAAGAAAAATAACCTTTCAAAATTATTTAAGTTTTATAATATTTTTTTCATATTAATATTTTGTTATATATATAAATATACTATATTTATACATTAATAAAAAAGTATGATCTCCACATAATACTTAATCATTAGATAGTCCTTGATTATAGTTTTGGATAGTGGTTCATCTAGCATAGATCATGTGAAAATGTCTATAAACATGAATTTCTTAACTATAAAGATTTTATTATCCTATACTTTTTTAATTTTTTAATCCTCTTGTTTTAGGTATAATACTGTTGAATAAACATCCCTTACAAACACTTAAAATGAGCTTCATATCGAATTATTCAACTTTTAGAAGTGAATTATTCTAAATTTATTTATTGATTTTTAGTGTGGTTACATCAATTCATAAAATATCACATAATGGAAATGTTTTACTTTTTATATTTAATTTTAAAATTTTATCAATGACTTTAATTTTTTATTTCTAATTTTTTTTAAAAACTATTTAACATGTTATTTATTTTAGCAGAGTATACAGCGAGAAAACTATTTTCTTATTCATAGTTTGATTTCCCATGCCTTATTTGTTTAAATATTTTATATGATAAATTTTACCAAAAAATGAATATATTATATACTATAAAACTATCCTTTAATAAATGATTCTTTATTAATTTTATAATCTATTATGTTTATTAGGGTCCATTTGAAAAAGTCGAGTGATTAGGGGATTTTTTTAAATCGTACAAGACGAGCTATCTTGGGTGGTCATGGGTGTAACCTAGATCATGGTGATTATTGATTTTAGTACTTTTCATCATTAAATTAAGAGTTGGTTGAGAATCATGAGGTGATATCTATATGATCTCTTTTATAATTAAACATGTGATATTTGCCTCAGACACTTTAATACTTTTGGTTAATTAGTGGAGGTGTCGACTGGGAAATTAGTGTCTACCTCGCAAATGGATAGTAATTAAGAAAATCACAGATAAATTATTTTTTATCCTAATAGAATCTTCTCTTTCTCTTCAAGTGGATCCTCATACATCCCCTGATTATATTGTGTCATCTTTTTTGTCACCGCTTTTTGAAATATTATCACTATTATATACATCAATTACATCATCTTTATCATTTGAATTGGCATATTTGAAAATGGAATATGTGTTATATTGATGCCTACTTCCCCATTTCCCCCATCTATACTTTGATATAATGACTAGATAATTGATAGAAGAATACTCAGATATTACACATTCCTAAAGTGATCTTGTGGTGGATTCACATTACAATTAGTGGTCCATCATTGTGAATTTTTGGTTGACCATCTCCACATTGATATCACCAATCACATCATTAGCTCATGGGTGATTTTCCGAAAGGAAAATATATCCATTTTAGGTGTAAATTATTTTATACCAATATTTTCTCATTGATTTTTTTCATTTAGGGTTGTCCATGGGAATGTCATAAAACTGAATATTTGAGGTTTCCCCTTTATTAATATTAATATGAGGTTCATGGAGCCAAAATTCCTCCCTGGAATATAATTATACTTCAACTTCCCACGCATACAACCTCCCCTTGAAAAAACCCTCTTTCCTCAAATCTGCTTGTACCGCCGTCAAAATACACATCTATTGTTTCGATGAGTACATACATTATATGGAGAATAATATGGTCCCACACATATTTATTAAAATGGATTAGGATTCTCCTATTGTAAATTGAATTCTATTGTGTTTGGGGAATATCCTTTAGCTATAAAAAATTATTTTATATTTGGGATCTAATTTTTTATTTTGCATTAACTTTATAAGGACACTTAGAGTATTTTTTTAAGAATCATAGGGTAATAAACTCTACCTCATCTCAAGATCCGGATCCACATATATGTCCTCATCTAAGAGACCCATATTGACCCTTCTTAAGGGCCAATGTGGTAGGAAATTGAACCCTCCCTATCTTAATTGGCCAAGGCCTATTGTATGATTGTGGGATGGATTAATAGAATATATTTCATCACCCCCCGAACTCAACAAATAAAATTTATCTCACTCCAATAAGAGGATCCAACTACAGTTGATATGGGTCCTTCTCCTAAGGAATTCCTTCCTCACATGCTATAAACGTGACGCAATATGGGATAGATACTTTGATTTAAGAATACTTTGATACTAGTATTTTATTTTAAAGGGTAAATACCATATTTTTATTAATAAAATATAGTTTTTGAAAGAATTAATGACATATTTTGTATATTATATACAAAAAACACATACATTACTTTGGTTATTTTGAAAAAATTATAAAATATAGTCAATTGAAATTAAAATACAATAATTAATCATAATCAATGATAAAAAAGACATTTTACAATTTTAGTTATGATTAGATAAAATAAATGTCTACAATAACGTCTAATTTACATTAATTGATGAAGGGATGGGCTCGACTAGTATGGTCATTACCTATTCATCCCAATTGACATATATTCCAATAAATATATAGTCACTGGAGTGTTTCCATTTCCAATCCCAATATGATATTCAATAATTGAATGAAAAAAATTACAAGAGAAAATATATCTTTTCCATATCACTTTTAATCATCTTCAAAAAAATTCAAAAATAATGTTCCACCATCAATCACCACACCCTTATGTCATACACTGCTGAAATAATTATATATCTAGACCTTAATAGAATGACTTTTTTGAAATAATTTTAATAAAATATTTATTGTGCTTATCCATTTTAATTGTAACGTAATATATGAAAATATATTTGAGTAGAAAATAATTATATTTTTCTACAAATAGAAAAAAAATATTTTTTTAGAAAATATATATATTTGTCAATATTTTGATAAATTCAAGAACATTAAATTAAATATTTCATTCATATGATTATGTTATTGAATAATATATATTTATATTCCAATTATAATTTAATGTAATATAATATTTATAAAACACCCAAAAAATCATATTGATGTAAAAAAAGTTTTTTCCAGTAAATATGGTATTTTATTTATAATGATAATTCATTTATTTAGAGAAATATTTTTATACAATTATATTAATTTTTAAATATGAGTTTTGATATTATTTGATGGGGAATTCTTTATAATTTTCTCATATCATATAATTTTTATGTAAAAAATAATTATGTAATAAATATCATGTATGTATTATGAAATTATAACGGGGTAAAAGGGATGTAAAATATTATAAAAATTTTATCCATGTTTAAATATATTTTTCCCAAAGTAATATTTTAATTTTCATAACTATTAATAATTCTTAAGAATCATGTATATTATTTTATGGTTTTAAAATGAATTCCCTAGGAATAAGACTCACTACTAGATCAATAATATATTTATTTTTTTATTTATTATACTAGGATTTATAATATATTTAAAACCATTTATAATATATTAAATCCAAGGGAAAAACAAGGGAATTATTTGAGAATTTTATTATTTTATAAGATAGAATCCAAATCCTATGTTTAAATATTAAAATTTAATTTCACTCTCTCTTTTTCAAAAAAAAAATGCATCCTCGAAATATACTTCACTAAAAATCCATTGTGTAACAAAGATAAATTCTATCAATATTAATTTCCCTTCTTATATTTATTTCCCCTAGTTTAAATCACATTAAATCACATAGAGAACACATTAAAAATTTTATAAATGAAGAATGATTTGAATAAGAGTAATTTATTGAAATTATGGAACCTCAACCAATGTAATAATATCAGGAAATTGGGAATTGTAATATAAACCGTAGGAATATTAAACCATCTAATATAAATTATACAACACCCAAAAATGTAAATATAAAATTTAGGAATCATATAAATGAAATGATGAGATATTTAGATCATCTAATATATAATTACTTTTTTTTATAATTGATAGATTGTATATTTGCAATTTATAAAACATAAATACTTAATTACAATATTATAATTAATTTAAATATTGAATGTAAAATGTATTTTTATAAAATATTTATATTTTTTTATATTTTATAATATTATTATAATAAAAAGTAAGTTACCTGAAGTAATTTTTCAACATGTTATAAAATAAAAAATTATTTTATAATTGTTATTTTCTGATAAAATGATGATTTTTGTAATTAATTAAATTTATCATATTCATAAAATTGTTTTCAAAAATTTTAGTCCATTTTTAAATTCTAAAAATCTAAATATTTATTGGGTAAATTTTTTGGATTTTTTTAAAATAGTTGAATTTTTGTGAATAATGGAATATGATAATTAATAGTATAAGACAAATAAATGAATTATTGAATCATTTTTTATAAATGGATTATGTAATACACTTTTTATAAATATAATAAACTAGTTGTTGCACCTTGTCCCATGATTCCACACTATTCAATGTCATGATCCAGAATAATAAATAAAATAGTAAAAAAACTCATCTCCTCAACTATAAATACCACCCAAAACCACCTCCTCTCCTCAAAACTCTTAAGCCTTGAATCATGTCCATTTTCTACCCAATATTATTCGGAAGACTCTTTCTTGATATATGTGTTTTTTTCTCAACAAAATACCAAAAAATATTCCCTAAGGAGGTGTTCGAGGAAAATAAATTATGATGTAAAACCCTAATGTGCTTTCATTATTTTCGTTTCACAACAATTTAATTTCATATAATCTCATAAACTCCTCTATAAACTCTAGGATATTAACTCATATATCATATAAATACAATAAATTTATTTTTTTAAGATAAACACTTCCATCAAGTTGCTTATCCTGTACATTTTATTCTAAAAATGAAAATATAGTTCGCATAGGGCTTCTTGTATAGAAATAATTAATTTTCTTTTAACACCTACATGGATTGATAAGAAACAATTATATTATTGGGTATAAATTAATAATTTTGGTTATAAGACTTTTTATTTTTTTGATGATAAATTTAATAAATAATAACTAATAATGAAGATAAACTATTTTGTGATGATTGAATAAATTCTAAAATAATATCAATGATTATCAAAAACGACTTTTTTAATGATTAATAGTCACATTAAATAAACAAATGAATTATATAAGAATTTAATATTATTTATTTTCGTTAATAACATATAACTTTAATTCATGATATCTATTTCCATTTTACAGGATCTTTCATACATTTATACATGTAACCAATCAAGAAAACCAAGGAAATGAAAACACCCGAGTGATAAAACTGAATCATATAACTCCTCAAAAGGGACATAAATGAATTAAAATGTTCCAAATTAAACTAATAATGGGTTTATTTTTATTTTCCATTTAATTAATATCATGTGAATAATAAATTCGTACAATTGGTATGGGGTCCATTACATACCTCCATTTTTCTGATTTTTCTTTATCTCTCTTTCTCTCTCTCATTATTCAAATATATTTACCAATTATTCTTCATTAATCCTCCCAAAAATATATCTTTATGTTCCAAAAATATTTTCACATACCAATCATTATTTATTTCATATGGAAATACATTTTTTATATAGTTCCCCTCCCATTTCATCCCGATAAGAAACCATGATTAAAGGTGACTTCTTAAATTCATAATCATTTTCAAGTACTCTACATTATCTATTTTAATCCAATTTTTTTTTCTAAAATTATTCATTTTATCAATGAAATATATCTTTCTTAATTTATGGTTTTACACAATCAATTATGCATTTTAAATTTTAAATAATCATTACAAGTATCACTTAAGTATAAATAAAGTGGATCATTATTAAAGCTTCTTAATAACTCTTTTTTTACATCACTTTTTGTGTTTTATGAATAATACCCCTTATGAATGTCAAAATATGAATTAAATCAATTATTTCATGGAAGAATTTCTGATATTACCATTATTTATTCAATGTGAAATGATTATGGTTCCCAATTCATTCCACGAGAAACTTTCGTGTCTATGTTTGATTGTTCATATGGCACACATATGCATGAACATGTAATTATGGGTGTCCCATGATATATCTCCAATTAATTAGGTGATGTCTGGCCTAATGATGTCTCTTGTTGGGATATGAAGTAAACCAGATTCCTTTACTATAATTTTTAAAACATGTGCAATCATCTTAGTAGTTATCCTTG
Source organism: Viscum album (assembly GCA_963277665.1). NCBI lineage: Eukaryota > Viridiplantae > Streptophyta > Magnoliopsida > Santalales > Viscaceae > Viscum > Viscum album. The sequence goes on along the minus strand of OY728166.1, from coordinate 71,145,146 downwards.
ACTCATGGTTTTGTAATGTTTTTGCTTGTCAACACATTCCATTAATTCCATGATTTCATGTACCCATTCTCTCTATGTAATTATTCGTTATGTTTATTCATGTCACATTTCTTTTTTATGTCATTATGTTATTCCTTCAACCCATGTTCTTTTCTTTATTCTTATTTTTATACACTTACTAGTTTTTTATGTCATTCCTTTTGATCTTATATTCTAGAAGGTATCCTATTAAGATGTAGGATATAAATAGACATTAGGATCTCTTTATAGATTATAAAAAAATATGTTGTATTACATATCCATGTTTTTAGTTTTTTTAATCTAATCATCTGAATAAAATAAACATTATGATCATTATAGTGAAATTTGGTGGTTAATTGAGCATAAAATATTGTAATAATATGGGAAAAAAGGATATGGTCTCTATAGTTGGTATCCATTCATGGTCTAGTTATTTTATGAAAATATTATAAGAAAACAATAGTTATATCCCTTGGTATAATTCTACCACCATTTATTACATGCATTGAAACATATGGAATCACAAGGAAGTATATATTTTCCATTTATTGGTTTATCCTTCTATGTTCAATGTTTGTTTAATTATGCTTATTATCAAATAATTGAATACCTATAATTCTAAATTATATATTAATGTAAATTTATATAAGATTGTGAAACCATTCCATCAATCAATGTAATATGAAATGAAATGATATTCTTAATCACATGAAAAATATCATCAATTAAGTGCTCCAAACATCATTACAATAATTTCTATGTTATCCCATCTTATAGATAATAACTTAAATATTCTAGAACTCCCTCCTTCTCCTATGAGAGAGAAATTTTATATTGAATCTTTCATGCATCAATGGCCTTGTATCTTTAGTGGATCTTATGATCCCCTAATCAAAATATAATCGAATAATTCCATTGATAATATAATATCTATAATATAGTTCATAGAATAAGAGATATATGTAATCGAGTTATATCAATTTGATAGGGAAGATGATCAGTGGTGGATAGTGATCAAGAACAAAATGTACATGCATGAAATTGATTCAATATAATAGGATGCCTTAATAAAAATATTTTTCAATAAATATTTTCCCTGAATATTCTAACTATAGATGGATATGGTTTTATTGGTACAGTATAATAATAATGATTAGCCTATTAGATATGGTGAGGAAAAAATTACAATACTTGAATGATACACTTATGTCTTTTCCCTAAACACACGCTTAATGTTTTATTTCATCATTAACATACTAAATCTGAATTTATAAAAAGAGTTGGAGATTCAGTACATTTATTGTTATGAAGAAATTTTTCTTTGTTCTATTAAGTATGAAATATGGATCAAATATTCTCATTATTCACATGTTCCTAGAGAACAAAAAGTTTGAAATATAGTTTAATATGTGTTGCACAATAGCTATATACAATGATGGACCTATGATCAAATATAGCATTTGTGAAAATAGGGGGAATAATAATTCCTTAAACATCTTAAAGGGAACCATGTGATGTGTTAAATGTTGAAGAGATGTGATATGGACAACATGTTTTGAATGGATATGAATAATCCTACTAATTTGGGAGAATAAAGGAAGGATTAGATAAACACACAACCTAGAGTTATGTGGTTCAAACACAAGGAAAATGGTTATTATTCAAAACATTTACTAAATACATGGGTTGTTAGAGGGAATAAAAACAACAAAATCCATGGAAATATGGATGGGAATACACATTCAGTACTATTCATGTGGAACCCAATAATGATGTGGTGATAGGTACACTAGTAATTCATTAAACAGAAGAGAATATACAATTAGATTCTGGATCTATTCATTATTTCATATCATTAATGTTTAGTAGACCTATTCAAACAACTTATTTAAATATATAGGTTGAGTAATCTATGAGAATGGAAAATAATTAAACTATTTCATCGAATGTATATAACTCCTCCCTAGATATGTTTTATGTAATAAAACTCATAGAAAATCTCATTTCAATATTTGGTAGAGTTTTTTGATACATTGGTCTTGGATTGTTTATACTTATTAAAATCCAACATCAAATGTTGAGAATGAAATATCACTCTTCACGTCCCAAAGTATCCTACAATTTTGTACAAGTGTTAGGAGGAATATGAATCTCATTTATAACCATCTTCTAAAATATGGATATTATTACTTTATGAAAATGATTATCTATCAAAAATTAGTGATTTAAATGTAATAATCCTGATCAATGTGATGCACATCATGAGGGAATACAAGTATGTGTTCCTCAAAGTGTTTCAGGGTCTTCCTCTTGATTGAGGGTGGATTTATCAGTTAAACTTATTCATGGGTCACAACCTATATCAAACACATCGTATATAATGGAAATAATTGATTTTTGATAAATAACTAATTAGTTAAAATAGAATATGTCTGATGATTTTGTATTTATAGTACTTCTCCATGGGGTGTTCCGATCCTCTTTATCATGAATAATTATTTATTACTGCACCGTTGTATTCATTATCGCGATCTCATCAAAATCAGGATAAATAAAAATTATCCACTTACATGGATATATTACTTGTATTATCAATGAAATGGGTCCACATATTTCTCTAAGGAGGCCCTTTAGTAATAATATCACCAATTAATGGTCAACAAAGAGGATATTCTCAATACATCCTCTAGAACGAGGTATCAAAACCCTATGTTCATAGTTTTTCTCTTCATAATCACTAATCCTCTAGTAATATTCATGGAAATAGTGAATTTCTTATATTGATATCACCTTAAAAAAATTATAGTATTCTTGATTGATTATATTCTAATATAATCCATAGGAGGGAGGAACATGAGGATAAGTTGAAAACTATGTAGAAGAATTTTAGAATGGATTGAATTTAAGAAATGTATAGTAAATTTGAGTACTAGCTGGAAGAAGTATCATTCTTCGGGAATGTTATCACCATTAATGGAATATCCATGGAACATTACAAGATGAATGTGATTATAGAGTGTCATTGACCAACATCTGTAATGATGACATGAATTTCTTTTGGTGTAGATAGGTATTGCCGATGATTTGTGAATAACATATCATTATCATCAAACTCAATAACCAAGATGATCTAGAAGGGATTGCATCTTTTCTTTTCATGTGAATGTGAAGACTACTCCCAAGAGTTAAAAAATATGCTTAACAATGCATCTGTCCTCACACTACAATCAATTAGTGACCACATTATGGTTTAAAATGATTTTTTATAAAAGGTATTAGACTATGTACTAATATAAAATGAAAAATTGATAACCTACACATCAAGGTAGTTGAAAGATGATGAGAAAAAGTATCTCCCAAATGATTTGGTGTTGGAGGCTATTATAATCGCATTTAAAATACAGCCAAATTATCCTAATTAAGAGAAGTATGATATATATATATATATATATATTGATAATAAGATCCTTATATATATAATCACAAAAAAAGAGATCCATATGTTCTAGAAAATATGGTTAGAGTTCATAAAGGGTAGTGACTTCTCATTCCACTACCATCCAGGAATGGAAAATATGATGGAGGTTTCCCTAAGTATAATAGATATGGAATATTATTCAATTAATGGAATTGAGAAGGATCCCATACTATATGAATTTTAAAGGATGGATATGTGAATTATTAGGTAAAGAACCTCATCAATCATTTCTCAAATTATTTTCTCAATAATTATTTTTTTAGAAAATAAATGATGATCAAAAAATGAAGTGGATGTTTAGAAAATGGTTAAAGCCATGTGAAATGGTAAATAATCATATTTGAGAATTCTAGAGAAATGAGATATTAGATTTGGGCCATGATTATGTATAAAATCTAACCAATCAATTGATAAGAATATTCTGAGTGATTCATAGAAAATAACATTCCCTATTAACCTAGGGAGCTCAAAACTATACTGAGATCATTGAGATCACTATTTGTGGGACAATATTAATAATGGGATAAAAAATATTAATCAAATCACCTTTTATGTTATAATATGAATGATAGAGGAAGAAATTAAAAGGTACTAATGAAAGCATTCACCATACAAACATGGAAATGGGAAAACATCACTACGGAATTTGTCACCAGACATCCAATAAAATGTAAAGAAACAATACTATATGAGTTTTTCTGGATCATCTTACAGTGATATATACAATAATGGAAATTTTAGATGAATTACTACAAGATATTCATGAATTGATATACACTAGATATGCGATAAGGTATTATTGAGTACCAATATCAATTTTATCTGATCGATCTCTGAGATTAAACTTGAATTTTTTTAAAAAGACAACATCATGGTTTAAAACATTAGGTGAAATTTAGTATGAATTAACATCGTCAAATTTATGTCCAATCTAAATTGAATTTTCATAATATACAATACATGTTGAGAGAATATTCTATGGATATCATTTGAGGATATGACCAACAGATGCCTCTGTCTATGTTCTCATACAAAAATAGTTTCGAATCGAGCATGAAAATGGATCCATATTAATAAATTTATTGGAAAAAATATAGAACATTTCATTTTTAGGACGAAATTAATAAATGTAAGCTAATATGACCTGAATTGGCTAAAAAAATGGTGGAAAATGTAAAAACCATTCAAAATCACATCAAAGAAGCCCAAAGTCGATCAAAGAGATATGCATAAAATCAGCCAAAATGACTTGATTTTATGTTTGGGGATGTTTTATTCATTTTAATATATCTATAGAATATGGTTATGATATTTAGGAATAATGGAAAGATATGTACCGAGTAAATTTTCTCCATAAATATTCTTTATTTTATTTTCATTGTGTCCTATCGATTAGCACATCCACAAAACATATCTCCAGTACATGATATATTACACGTGTACCTATAATTGAAGTATATACATGATCCCCCACAAGTAATAAAATCAGAGGTGGTGCAGTTAAAAACAATCTCTCTTATGAAGAGCATCTCATGAAGATCATGTATTGTAGAGAAGATGTTCAACGCAACAAGACCACTCATCTAGTAAATGTACTATAGTGGAACCTTAAGTACAATGAGGAAACATGTTCTCAATTGGAATAAATGATCGATATATACACTCTCTCTTTCCCCCCATAGTGTGTAAAATGAAATTTTAAAGGAGAAATTTTATAATGGGGGAAGAACTCTATCAATGAAAATTTCACATCTAATAATTATTTCATATATTAAAAATCCCATAAAATCCCATAGGGAAAAGAGTAAAAACATTAAAACTGAATAATGATAAAAGAAGAGGTATTTATATAAATTATGGAATCTAAACCAATGGAATGACAACTTAACATTTGGAATAGTAATTTGACCCTTATTAATAGTAAAATTCCAAATACAACAGTAACCTCACCCATTAAAGTATAAATATAATTTAGGATTATATAAATGAAAATATGTTAAATTTATGTAATGGAATAAGTAAGAAATTTATTTTTTAAAATTATAAATTAAATATTGATAATTTTTAAACATAAATTATTATTTAAAATTTTATATTTAATATAATTATTTAAAGTAAAATATATTTTAATTAATTAGATTCATAAGTTAATATTTTTTTATCTAATTATTACAAGAAAATTTTATAGGATATAATTAAAATACCTTAGTGTTATAAAAATATTTATAAATTTAAAATTTTATTCTTTGAATAATTTATACTTCTAATTAAAAATTAAATTTCACATTTTTAGAAATTATATTCATACGTTTTTTTCTATTTTTTAATTATACACATCAAAAAATGGTTAGGGTGAATTTTAGGAATTTTTATAAGATTTATGTATAGTTAATTCATGCACATTCAGATTGAAATCCTATTCACTATTTATTATACAGACTCACAAGAATCGACACTATTAATATTCTCGAAAAAAATAATAATCAAATGATTAAAATAATCAAAAAACTCCATATCATCCACTATAAATACCACCCCTCACCACTTATTCTCCTCACACCACCCAAGACATTAATCATTTCCAATTTATTCAAAAATATTATACAAAAAATTCTTCCCTAGGTCTTGGTGGTTATGATATACAAAAAACCACCAAAAGAAATTTCCCTATGTATGTTCTTAAGGAGAATAATTCAAGAAGTATAATCCTCTTTTAATTTTATTATTATTTTCATTTTCATTTTCATTTATTTCCATATAATATCCTCACCTCCTCTATCCAAATATTCATGAAATCACCTATATATTATATAAACATTAATTTTACTATGTTAATGGAAAATCCACCATCAATTCATTTACTTTTTCCTTTTATTAAGAAAATCGAAATGCAATCCCCAAGGTGATGATTTATCCCCATAATGGAGGAGATGTTTTCATTTTTCTTTACCGTCAACAAGGCTGGTCATAAACCATAATAATATTTATATCATATTGTGAAATATATGTTATAATTAATTTAATGTTATCAATCAATACTGTGTGTATAAGAATTATAAATGAAACAAAACTAGTTTGTGATGTTCAAAAAACAAACAAAATAATATAAATGATTATCACTGACATCATATCTAATGATTTATCCTCACCCCAAATAACCAAAACAATTATATAACCATTTAATCTAATATGTGTTCATGAATACCATATTATAAAATTTGTGGAAATAAAATTCCATTTTATATGATTTTCATACATTTATACAATTCAACCAATCATGTAAAACAAGGAAATGAATATTCTAGAATAACGAAATTGCAAATTTTAACTCTTCAAAAATTCAATTAAATAAGAAAATTTTCTGAATTAATTACTCAATGGATGTTATTTCAATATCATGTACATTAAGATCATGTTTAGAACTCTTTTAGAAATATGGTAAGGGATTCTTTCAAGTCATCAATTTTTCCACCAGTTTGCATTCTCATTCACTTTATCCAATTTTAATTAATAATTCTTTTTATGTAATATTACTTAAATAAATTTTTCTTAGCCTTATTATTTTTCTTTTATTTGTAAACACATGTTTTAAAAGGTTACCTTCATAATTCCTCTAGATAATAAATCCAGATTAAATATAACTTCTCAAATTATAACTCATTTTCAAAGTCCAAAATTTATATGTTATATGTTACCACTATTTTTCTAAAGTCACTAATAATATATTTAAACTATCTTGTTTGGTTTCTGGTTTTATCAAAACAATTATACATTTTATATTTAAACGAATCATTAAAATTTTCCTTTAATCCACACTAAATGAACTCAATTTCAAATTTTCTGAAACATATTTTTTACATCACATATGTTTTCTTATACATTTATTACCTTTGGATGGACTATATTTTATATAAATCCATTATTTAATTTTAACCATTATGATACTCCCATTTGTTATGCCTTATTCCCTGATTACAACATAAATTTTATTCCATGGGTAACACTTATGTTTATGTTTATTTCATCATTGGAACACTTATGTATGAACATTTTATAATGGGTTCACCCACATACCACTATAATGAATTGGGTAATGTTTGAAACAATGAGATGTCTTGTTGGGACTAGGAGTGAACTTGATTTCCCTATAGGGCTTTCTCAATAATGTGTAATGGTATTCAAAGATATTCTTGACACATGATTATATCATGATGTGTGTTATTGAAAAAAAATCCATGATGATATTATTAAATTTCTTCATTACCCATATGGTATGCATCCATAGTGTTATTAATGTTACATTCCTTTTTATGTCATTGTGTTATGCCTTCAAACCCATTTTTATGCTTTATTCCAATGTTTTTCTACTATTTGGATTTTTTTTCTCATCCCTTTTTTCATGTATTTTTTGTATTATACTATCAAGATGTTGTATCTCAATAGATGTATGTACCTCTTTTTATATTAATAAAATGATTATGTTTTAATATATTTCCATGGATTCAATTTTATCTATTTTATCATTATTATAATATAGACTTTCTGTCATTTTTATGTAATTTGATGGTAATTTATTCTTAAATCCTTCTAAAAATATGTGTAAAAGGAAAGGATCTCTATTCCATTATAATGAATTTATCTTAATTTACCTATCTCATTCCATCCCTAGGTTTTCCCAACAACATTATGAAATACTCTCATGTAATTAGAAGTGTCCCACTATGACTAGGGATCCTCTCCTCATTAATCAAGGAGATTCATTATATTATTAAATTTTATTTCCACTATTTAATATTGTAATGTGTTTTTACATAACACATTTACTATAGAAATGATTTCAAATTAATTATTGACCACCTATCATGGTCATTAATCCCTTGAATTTATCATTATTTACCCTAGATGTGTTTCCAAATTAGTTAGTGATTTTACATGCTAGAAATTAGTATAATGAATAACCATCACCATTTCTACTCAAGGGTATTCAAAAATATGTACCTATATTTCATTTATTGGAAACCTTTATTTTTGTGAGAAACACTCCTTTTTCATACTATCATATGTGATTACAAATAGATCTTTTTTTTATAATCTATGTGGTACACTAATGCAAGTATGTGATATGAATGTGACATGAATGAAAATAAATGTATAGACCTCCAGTGCTTTAGGGAGAGGTTATATCATGTGACATATTGTTGTATTGTGGATGAGAGGTTTCCTTATGCACAATATGTTATAATATATTTTCAATTATCCATTAATTACCCATATAAGTTCATGTTAACTATTTTTTACACAAATTGTTTTTTCATGATGGTATTTTCTTAAATTATTCTCTGATGGTCATGTCTATGGTACTCACACCTTTTATGTCACCTGATATTACTATTGAATGAAACTTATTACTTTTATGATATTATGATTATATTTTTCCATTATTGGGCCCTATAGTCCATTATGTTCTTCTGTATGTCCATATATTATCTTGTGCTGTTTTAAATGATATGGGAATTTTTATGCCAATTTTATGTAGTTTTATATAAAAATTATGTATCAATTATTATATTTATTTTTCCATTTATATAATTACACATTGAAAATAGTCTATTCTATCTTATGGGAATGTATTGTGTATATATTTATGAAATAATCAATGAAATAAGGATTATTATGAATATGGATTTTCAGAGATTTTATCATAGCATGTTCTTTTTAATTTTTTGGTATTACAATTAGAAAATGTTATTTAATGCATTCGGGATATGAATTAATATAGTAAGAAGTCTATACATATTTTTAATCTATTGAGTTTGGGATTTCTAAAAAATAAAATAACATTCTCTATACCACATGTGTATATGGATTTTTCATAGTTTTAGCTATGGGGAAATAATTGGTAAAAGGGTAAACTATATATTAACATGATAATGACCCAGTAAATGATAAAGAGTCCCAATTTTACACCTAGTTTTACACTCCCAAGAAACGTGATTTGGTAAATTCACAACATTCTTATTAATAATTCAGAGGGGAACTAAAAATATAATATTTTTTGTAATATATCATCGTAACTTATTTTGAAACCTAAAATTCGTAGGTTAAGTAATACATGTTATTAATGAGTTATCATTTTAAATTTCATAGTTTTCCTTTTATATTATTAAATATTTAAAAATTATTGACTGTAATTTATCATGTATTTTACTCTATTGATAGAACTGTTAGTAACTCATACAATAAAAAATGTAATATGAAAAATAACATCTTTTGAAATGATATTTTCAATAAGATGTGAGAAATATTTAATAACATCGTGGAAATAATTTTCCAAAAAACAAATCTTTTTTACCAAAAAATGATTCAGTGAAAAAAATCCCCCTTTGGAAAATAAATAATTAATTGAAAAATTTACATGACAATGGTCTTTAACATTCTTTGGATCTGTCGATAATTAAATTAAGGAAAAATGGATCAAATCAAATTAAATAATCATTCTTCTCCTTTAATTATCCAAGAAATGGATGTTTTTATGGTTGTTTATAATATAGAGCGAGAAACTTTTAAATGCTGGACTTCATCAAAAATATTAATCTGGATAAAAATATTAAATAGTAGAAGTGAAATTATTTAAATTCATTTCATAAATATTTTTATTTCATGCTCTGATTAAAAATGGTAACTGATTTCTTTATCCTCGAGAAATGGGATAAAAAATCTATAAGGTTATATGAGGAAATCTTCACAATACATCCATTGAATTCCACTATCATTTTTGTAGACCCATATTTTAATTATTAAAAATTATTTGGTTGGATAAAATCATTTATATGAAAAAAATCGTGATTTGACTCATTTATAACATATAAAAAATTTTGATGTTTACTATAATTTGAAATAAAGATCATCAAATCATAGGTGTCTCATAATTATGGAGGTAAGAAGTGTAGAATGGATTTCAATTCAATGATACTGATGGGTAAATTTAATGGTGTATATAAATTCCAACATTCTAGTTTTCAAAATAATGGGAAGAAGTGTCATGGAATTAACATTAATTGGATTAAAAATTCTTTAGGTGTTGGGATAAAGATGCCTTGTTAGAGAATACTGATGGTAGAAACACATTAAGGTAAAGAAATAATATAATTCAATAGTAAACCCTCCCCCTACTCTAAAACGAATAAATTTTATTAAATAATGACACTATGAAAAAAAATGAAATGTTTTGTTGAGGATAACCTACAACGATAACCTATACGGCCTAGAGATAAAGGGATATCTTATTTTATAATGACTAATGAGGTGGTTCCTAAAGATGATGTTGTGACATATCTTCTTGTTATTAATTAAATATTAGAGAATGTAATATTTTATTTTATTTTATTTTATTCATTCATATCATGTTTTTTTATTATAATTGTTCAAATTCCACCTCAAAATTTGAAAGTGGATGATTCGATAAAAACAAAAAATGGGGATATTATTTCATCCAATGTATATAACACCTACGCCATCTATTTTTAATGTATGAACAACCAAAAAACCATATGATACTCTCTTATTTAATACTATATTCAATTATAGTTATAGATTAACATTACATATATAAATCTATCATAAATTTCTAATAAATGGATATCACAAATTTTATTGTGAATTAACTTATAAATATAAATAATTACAAGTAGGTGGATAAATCTCTTTTTGTTTAATCATATTTAGTATGGAAATATTTTCTTTATTATAATTAATATCTTTCTAAAATTATTGGTACTATGGCAAATATAATCCTTGATGATATTCCGACAATAATGTAATATGATGAGTATTTTATTGAATAATATCCCAGTCATCATCCAATATGTGATGTTGAGTTCTCAATCGATTATATACCTTGATATTTATTAATATCCATGAATCCATATAGAATAATTAATATTGAACTTGAAGAGGAAAGCATAATCTTAAAGAGAATCCATAAAATTGGGTTATATTTAAATTTGATTCTTCATGGTGTGGGCTAGTCATATTTATCCAGTAGATTAGTGGGTCAATGTGCCTCAACTTTGATTATCAAGAGATCAACATAATCAGAATAAAGAAAAAAGAACTACCACAAAATTGATGATTTTTTATTAGCTATATAGATCCTAGTACATATTTACGAATGATTTTTGGTGGGGATATTATCATTTAATAGTGTGGTAGTAGGAAATTCAGAAGGCTACTTTTCATACATGGTATTGTAACTATGAGTTCAGAGTGATATCATTTGAAATCATGAATTCTCCATATATCATAATGGATATAATGAAGAATGTAGATAGGTATTACATCAAAATATTTATGGATGTATTTGTATAATACATTATTATATACACCAAATGGAAGAAGGAACAATGGGATCATTTGAATGCTATATGGAAGCCCTTGAAAAAGGAAACATTGTATGTGAAGAATTTTATGGGGGGTGTTTGGATTGATAATGTAACATTGTGAATGAATTTTATCCCTATATAATTACTATTTGTGAATCATTCACATATAGATAAAATCAACGGATGGCCTAGACCAACATCTGTAATAAAAGTTTTTTGTTCCCTTGTATCATAACGGTAATGTTGTAGATTTGTGATAAATTTTTAATGAATTTAATGGACACCAAATATGACAATTCATATGGAGGTGATTTTTATCTAGATTGATGGATGTGAATATTGGATTAAATAGGTTATTAATAGGTAGATCACTAAACATGTGATCTCATTAACCACCGTTGGGGAAGGATTTGAACCACCAATGATTCGTAAAAATGTATTAGGTTGTGTACTCATGAAAATTGAAAACGTTATAGACTACTCCTCTATAAAATTAAATATTCATGATATCAACGAGATAACACATGATAAATATTTTGATTTAGATATATTTTCTCTGGATATTTAGTGATATTATATCAATGGGATAAGTATGGAATGCATATTGACCACAAAATAATGAATCTAATATTTATAAAAAGGATCTCAGAATGAAAATATGATGGCGGATAGAGATGATCCATGATATTGATTATTCATTCAATTACCATCCTAATTAGGTGGAAAAAGTGGAAGATTCCTTGTGTTGAATTTTTTCTACAACCATATCCATGAAGGGGAATGAATGGGATCTAATCATATTATACTAGAAATGGTTGGACATTAGATTTATAAATGGAATCTCATCATTTATTGCCTAAATAAATTCTTAACCATCCATTATTGAGAGGACTATTCAATACACAAAAGATGATGATTATCTACAGAGAATGATATAGAATATTTTGGTTTTTTAATTTTTTAATGGATTTATATGCTTCATAAGTTGGACATGTGTCCTATAAAAAATATAGTTGATGAGGGAACTTTTGGATGATGCATGCATTTCATTATTATATATTCATCTAGGAATCACAAATATGTATAGAGATATGAAGTGAAACAAACACTAAGATAAAATGAATATTTCAACTGTATAATTTGTATATTGACGATTCAAAAAAATTAGCAAGGAACTAATAAAATAAGACTAATGTAATGATGAAACCATTGCACATACCTATTTGGAAACAGAAAAACATCACAATGGACTCCCAAATATAGAATAATACTTTAACTTCATCTCAATGGTAGTAAATTATGAATCAAATTTGGCACATTTCATTTTTACTAGGGAATATTTTTCCCTTTAATATATCACTATGATATACATAATTAGATGGTTACACTATTATAAGTACCAATGTAAATTTTATTTGATCATTATCCATGGTTTACCTCAAGGTTATGGGTATTCCATCATTAATTGTTCGATGCACATATAAGTTTAAATACTTCATATCAATATCTCATTGATGGTTAATCTATCAAAACCAATAAAAATATATTGAATATTTTCATATCTATTTTAATGTATTTAAAAGGCTATTGGGATTATAAATATATCCTAGTGGTGTCTCATATAACAGCAGTATCCATTTTGGCATTTAAATTACATCATTTGAGGCATTATATGGGAAAACGTATCAAACTGCATATTTTTTGGATGAAGATATTGAGAGGATGAATATATAACCTAGTATTATACGTTATATGACAAAGATGGTTCAATAGATTAAAAAAATATGGAATCCTTACAATCATGATATGAAACATATGAAGAAAATAATATATAAGACATGGATTTGGTGGTTAGTGATAATTTCATCTTTCATATATCCCTATGGAATAAATTTATGAGGTTTGGGAAGAATGGAAATATTATTTCATGATTTATCTACCCTTTTGAGATCATTGATATCATAATATATGTGGACTATCCACTATAAATCTTACAAAATCATTCTCTATAAAATGATGTGTTTGAAAGTATCCCTCTTGAAGATCTACATACTAGACCCATCACATATACTGAATATAGAGGTGGTAACCCATCATTATTCATTATTAGTATAATGTGGTGAAAATAATATATCAAAGATACAAATATATACGAAGAAACAATATTAACTTATTCAAAATGTTTTTGAGAACCCATACAATTGAGGAATAAACACGGTAACAAGAAGATGTAATGAAACAAAAGTACCCGTATCATTTGTAGTGTTCAAATTAAAAATTAATTTATGAATTTAACTAATGGTGGAATAATGTAACAACCCAATCTATTATAAATGAAATTTCATTTTTTTTATTGAATAAATGCCTTTATAATAAATATACATATAGAAAAAACATGCACTAATTTTTTTATTTTTTGTCATTTTAAAATATATTAAGTTGTATTTAAAATAAAAATAAGTATATAACCCATAAAAAATAAATATTTATACATAGATATTTATTAATATTATATATTATAGGATATAATAATTCATAATCAACACATATTCAAGAATAAATTTTGTCAACGTGTTGGATCTACACTATAAATCCCAATTATCAGAGCATCCAAGGGATATGGAGTCACTGTAATATTCCTTCGAGGAAATAAATTTGAAAATTAAATAAATATACCATGAATGAATACTTTTACACCATAAGACCAATCATATCAAGATCACAGCCTAAACATGTTCCCAAAACTACCCTAATAATGCTCCATCATAACAAACCTTACATTAGGGTGTATGATAGTGTAATAAGTGGTTATATATCCCAATAATATTATTATGAATTTTTATGTTTTTTTATTAAATAAATTATTAATTTTATCCTGTTACATTCTTTTTTTATATACGCAATTTTATACATGTTAATGAAAATTATATTTCGATACAATGATTGCAAATTTTTATTTTTGGAAAATATAAATTTTCTACACCAGATTTTGAAATTTCAGGAATTTGAATATAAATAGTAATTTTATAAAATATCAGTATTGAATATTATTTATTTTTATGAAATTAATAACATAATTTAATGTTATCGTTATGAGATAGAAAATTGTTATCAAAGTAAAAATTATTCAGAAATAAATATTGATTTTTATTTAAATGTTTTGATCTCGTATTTATAAATTTTTTGGTAAAAGAAATGTTATTTATTAAATAAACTCATAGATATTTTATAATGGTTAATTTTATATAATTTTATGAGATATTCTAATTTTGGTGTAAAAATTAAATACATTATAAATATATGGAATGAATTATGAAATAATAATGGGCCAAAAGTCATGTAATAAATATTATAGATGTAATACATGAACATATATATATTTACCATTTAAAATAATGTGTTTTTTAGTTATTTTAGTGATTTATAATAAATTTTGTGAATCATACAGAAAAGGTATTAAATTGTAAGGTTTCTATATCAATTCTTTATAAAGAAGACTCACGTCCAAATCACATATCATATTATTTAAATATTTTGAGTCTGTACCCTTATAAAATATCATAAATAAAACTTCATTGGATAAAATCCTTGGAATAAACAATTTTTTGGTTTTTCATATCCGTAATTTTATCATATAATGTCTAAAACCTATGTTAATAAATTAATAAAGAATTCATCTAACTTTTCATAAAAATACTCAAAAAAATCCAAATCCTCTTCACTAATAAATCTTTTATAATCAATTTACTCACTACTATCTTGAAAAAATCCCTCTCATTGTGTTTAGAAACTGTTATGAATCCCTTATTTGGTTTACATTACATGATATTGAGGTGAAATATGGATCCCTTATTTGGTTTACTTTACATGATATCATCATATTCATTCATGAAAAGTCCATTACAATCATTGAAATATAATAAATTTCCTTCTAGATGGATAATTAGACTGGACTTATGATTTTATTCTCTGTATTTCTTTCTTCTGATCATTGTTTTCTGATTGTAATTGAATTCCATTATATATTTGTGGTAGTTCCCAATAATGAAACGAATATTCAGAATAGTAGCATTAAACTGGTCAATGAATCCATTTTGTTTATTATTGATCCATAAATATAAGGGACTGTAACTTTATCATTGTTTTTAGAGACTATTCTTTTCATGAAAACCCATGAAACCTAGTCCAAAAATCACTAGTTTATTTAAATTCCCATTAAACACATTTTTTATATAAGATTCATATAAATTTTATACTCCAATTTATTGAATAAAAAATGAGATGGGGGGGGGGTTACATTATTTTTTCACATTTTATAAGTTTCAATACATTAAGAGACAAACCCCCTTCATCCTGTTAATGTTAATTTATTTATCATAATTTATTAAATATCGACGTAAAAAATTATGAAATAATGTAAATAAAAGAATATATAAATGTTCTTCATAAGTGTGAGAACCTACATTTTTTCCATATCCACTCATGTGGGTCTAAAAAAATTCACAATTACGATGAACTAAATACAAATTGTGAAAACTTCTATTAGATAAATTCTATTCCTTTATAGTAGGGATTACATTGACTCTCGTTAGTTTAGAAAATTTTCTTATAATAAAATATCCAAAAAAAAGAATAAAAACATTTTCCGAAATGATAAAAAAAATTATGTACAAATTATTAATCTTCATGTGGTTTTGAATTATACTCTCAGTCCAATGGATTTAGTCTGATAGTCTTAGTATGTTAAACTCATTCTCAATATACATATCTCAAACTATACTAAAAATAATTTTTCAAAATTCATCAATATGATATTCCTTAATCTGATTAATTCTATAAAATGATTCTATGTTGGATAAAAAAGAATCATATGTTTGACCATTTAACAATATATTAATCTAGAAATTACTAACACTCATATTATAAATCCAACATTATAGGTATCCTCCTTTTACACACATGAAAAATATAGCAATGTTGGGGAGATCTATATTACTATTTATAGGAGCCTCAGAATAGAAAATTTGGGAAATGTCAAATCATTCCCCACTCTCTAAAATTAAAAAACACGACGATCTATGCCCATTTGAGTTTCATTTTTGGGTACTTTGTATTTTTGAAAATTTTATGGTATCCTCTTTCATATTCTCAATAACCACCCTCCTCAAACTTCCTTACCATACTTTAGTCTGATTGAACTTCCTCATCTCATTATGATGAATCAGCCTTAAATCATTATAATGAAGCATCATCCTCTAAATATAAATTACATTTAATTTTCATATTTATTATTGTTGGATTTTATTATTAGATTCAGTCTCATTAACATTCATTCCTAGATATTTTCTGATTGGCCCACCTCCTTAGATTTAGTCTGCTAGAATATTGATATTAAAAGAAACTGAATAATGAAGAAATTATAATTTCAATGAAATTATAATTATGATGTAAAATACACCTTGTAACATTATATTTCATAAAATATCATCTTCCATACTCATTCATACTTCTGAAAACATTTTTCCCTCATACATTGGGATCTGATATTATATGTGTGGGTTTTATAAAATGATTCATACTCTTCAGATACTTCAAAATGAATCCATTCATCAAAATAATTTATCTTGAGTGTATTCATGATTTATGATAATGTCTAGATTGGAAAGGGATATTATAAAATACATATGAATGTATTATGACTTCTATTATACTCGTCACAACCTTTAATACTATTAGAAATCAATATGATTATCAGATACTATACTCCCCATTTTCTTGAAAAGGATTTCATAAAATGTTTTATTGATAACATATATGATTTTATAATTACATAACATTTTTGAATAATCTACATTATGATAATAATGTTTAATAATATTTATACTCCCTACATCACTTTCTTCAAACATTATGATCTGCATCATTCGAACATCACATATCTACAACTTCTGACATTCTAATAACTGTTGAGTCAGATGAATGTTGAGAAAAATAAAGTTGTATCTATGTGGGATGTTGCATATTATGAACCACTGTATAAAAATTATTGAAGCCATATTCATTACGCTTTATATATGTAAAATTTAGACATACACACCCAAGAACAGATATATATATATATATTGAATGAAAAACACCATGAACAGAATCACCATGTTAGAGATAGAGTAACATATAAAATTATAAACAAATCTATTTATATTAATACTTATCATCTAGCATCATTGGTCCAAATGTTAATGTGGCGATAATATAAATATTTTATTAGATGTATTATATTATAATCATATAATAAAGAGATAATATGTAAAAAGACATATTACAAACAAATAATAAAACTTATATAAATTAAAACATGGCATGTTTCTCAGAGTCATACATGTAATAAAAAAACTCCCACAAAGTGGTATGTAAAACTAGAGTAATTATACAAAACAAATAAATAAATAAATATGGTACAAAATATAAAATTACTATTTATTGGATTTCATTGAATCCATTCCCCATATCTTCAATAACTTATTTTGGGCCCCTTTCCCTTTTCTAGATCCTTAGTTATGAACTCTACCAACACACTAAGATTCCTATAGAGGATGTGAGTATAAAACCAATTAATATAAAAAATGATTACTTAACACATTTTCATAAATAAATAAATAACTAAATATAGTTATTATTCCATAAAATGTATTTAATCGATAAAAACAATAAAAATATTAAGTGTCAGGCCATCATAAAAAACAATGCTTCCAAAACCCCGACCCCACTTTCTATGGAACTATACAAGTAAGGAATTCCATATCCATCACTATGCATCTCTAAACATTACATATTGACCATAAATATATTCAAAACAAAATTAACAATAGTTTTATTCCATTAATACACCTTTCAAGAAAGCCTTTCCCCAAAACAAATGAAACTCATCTGTCTTTAAATAATTGTATATCTACAAAACCTGCCATATTTATTTCTTCATAATAACCGAAGTAGGTTTTATCCCTTCATAACTCATTGATTAATTAGATAAAAATCACCCCTATATAAATGAAATTCTAAAATACTAAACATTCCCATGATATAATATTAGTAACATTAAGCAACACCAAATATTTTGACTATATCATGATAACTACACTCCCCATATATGTGATCTGTTGGCCAATTCTGAGAAAAACATCCACCTTGAAACAGAAAATATTTTCAACAACCTATGGAACAACCAAAATAATGTAATATCAAAGAAGGAACAATTGTTTAGATCATTTATGGTTCTAATAGTTCCTCACACACCCATATATATCACACAATTCATGAATGTGTTTCACGAATAAGCTACACCAGTTCAGAGGGAGGGTTATGCAGATTAATAGATTCTAAAATTCTATTCTGATTCATGTTTTATCCATCATTAAACCCCGAAAGGCATTGTAGAAAAAATGGAAGGAACCCTCAATGCATTCTTATGGGACGTGAAGTCGGAATGACACAGTCATAAGGAATCATGGTAGCTATTGGCCAAGCCAGTAGTCTAAGGGGGCACATGAATTAAGGATATCAAGGACATAATTCTAGGTATTAATGATTGGATATCCTTGGAGATCATTATTGGGGAGACTCTATGGGTAATGTTCATCAAGGCGTGCTATAGACTCTTGGAAGCACCTATAATCTGAGGTGAATATAGTTTTTCAAGGTGCATATTCTCCCGTACTATGATTTTGTCCAGCTGCACTTGATGGTTCATCGGTAGAGGAGAGGTTAATATCGTGGAATCCAACTGGTCCATGGAAACTCTGGATTACACAAGATATCCATCTCCTAACATTTTTTAGTTAATCAAATGAATAGTATATGTTTTTTCAATATGAGTTGAATCCCAGTCAGATGAGTATATTTGAAAATATCTTTATGAGTGATGAACCAAATATTTGATGCTTTTCTTATTCAAGTACTAGCAAATACGACATTCAAGACTACAAGAAGATTTTCCATATGAAGGACACATTGGATTAATGGTTTCTAATGGTATGATGCAATGAAATTTCAATGAGGATGAGTTTTCTTCCTTGGAGGATCAGAAATAATATTATCCCAATAGAAGAGAACATCCAATGGAAGGATATTTCAATGGATTCATGATGCTACTTCTATGAGAGGAAAATGATGGAGTCGACACTACATGTATTTTGTAAATCCCAATGAGCCTCCTACATATGGTATTTATTAACTCCCCATATGAACAGAGATAACGACTCCCTATACATACAGGGTTTCATGATGGCATGGTTTATCAGTATTGAGAACACAATCATGGAACACAATACTCAGACTATCATTCATGTGTCTATATGCTGGATCATTTCGAAGGCTCACAACCATGTTTGACTAGGATCCAAATTATAACTATTGTTCATAAAGATGTGGTTATGATCTCTCATCATCGAGCTGGCATCACTTATTAAATGAGGGGAATTATCTTTCAAAATATGCAACATATTCTATCGGTGAAGCATGCATAGCAGGGGAGTGGACATTGGGTTAGATGGAAGACTCATAATAGTGTATTAAAACTGAAATTTGATGGTTCTTACATGGATGGGGTTATGTATGGTGGTGGGGTCCTTTATAATTAATGGGTATTGGTCCATCTTGGTTTCAGTGCTTATTACGTTTTGGGTAAGTCCTTGGGTGTGGATGATTGGGATATCTTATCTGGATTGATAGTATGTTGGACGTAGGGATTATAGGTGAATGAAATTCAATTAGACTTATATTTCCTTATGAAGGATTTATAGGTATGTTAGGAGAAACCCTTGGAGTTGAACTTACTTATTTTTAGATGCAAGGAGGAGACAAATCAAGGACGGATGGTACATCACAGTTGGAGGAAGACTATCTTTTTGGAAAACTATCTAGCTCGCATGGGTAGGCAGGACGAGGGACTCAGTATTTATGCCAGTTTAGTCTCTCTCACCATTGAGTGTAAGAGTGTAGTTCATGGGGATTCCCTTGAACTACATCACTTTTTCCCTCATTGAAGTGTACATTACTTGTATATTTTCAATTTAAAAAAAATATCCCGTAGTAGGGATCCTCCTACATAAATCTTGTTGGAAATAAATGGTAACAGACTCCATGATTCATTACCCTAACTGATCCCACATGACTAGGTTATCTAAAAGAAATACTACGTGTTAATAAGTGGTACTATATATGAATATTAAATAAAAATGGCATGTTGATGGATCAAATTCAATTAATCCTACCTAGTGTGATCCTTTTCAATGGGTATATCTAGCTCTATTTTATAGATATATATATATATTCTCAATTGATTTAATATTTGGTCTTTTAATGTTCTAGCAACTCATTATTGATAATATAATATTCCCTATATCTTGATAATAAATCTCACATCTATAATACAACCCAGATGAAAGAGGATTGATATTATGAGATGATTAATAAAAAATAAACAATAAAAAAACATGAATTACCATAACCTAAATCATGTGGATTCACAATAATTTTTTACTATAGTGATGATAATCACAAAAAACCACCAATAGAGTACCTAATATTGAATCTCCCCAAAGAATATGGGGAAGAATGAGATTATTTATGGAGATTCTCTGTTTAAAATTTAACTGTTTGTATAAATTTAAAATTAATTCACTGTTTGGTCACAATGATTACTTAATATTGCGCTACTTATTAATGGATAACTACCCTATCTGGGCACTCAAATTCTTTTTCCACGTGGTTTGGTAAACCATAAACAATTTATTGGGTATACTTTAATCCAATGTAAAACATTTTTAATGTTAAATTCACAGTGTCATCTCTGACAATATTCCAATCATGCATTGAAAACATTCCTTCTTTAAAAAATTCATGGTGGCATTAGGAGAACCACATGATATATGATAATTGTATCCATATTTTTATCCACATTTATTTCATCTAAACCCCTATTAATCAAAACAGATGATGTATAATACATTACCCAGGAAAACTATACCTCAAAAAAACTAAATTAATGTTTGAATATACAACATTTTGTTCATGAAAATTATAGGATACTATAACCACCCATCTAATGGAATCTACTATCCAAGAAGTGACTCTAGAGTTTATGCTCAAACAACATGGTCCATTATTATCATATATTTAATTCCCACTACAATTTATCCAAATAGAAACATTCATACCAGCACATAACATTAAAATGTTGTTCCATCTTCACCCTGAAATCAATCCCTATATTGTCCACAAATTGTATCGATCTCTCCCTAATAGATTCATCACGTTCCAACTCAATGCCTTCACTATTGATCACAAATATAGTTTTTGGATTATACCTCTAAATTTGTTACCCATTGACCATTTTATGAATACATAAATATCATATAGGAAGAACTAAATTGTAATCCATTTATAGAATATTTTTTTTGATATCATACTTTCCAACAAACCATCATGTTGGCTTCCCATACTACTGTAATTGGTGATTCCACAACCAAGGGTAATACTCAAAAAAAATTGTTTCTAATAAAAAATTCCAAGGAAAATATCCTTCGATCGACATACTATCATTGTAAACTTTTTGCTATAATTGACCACCTCCTTAACAACTTCAGCCTCATAGAGGTCTCATACACTATACTTATACAAAAATGGCTAACTCACATGACTCATTCTATTACAGGAGTGAGAGATATGATCAATAATATATAGCTTCAACATTATCTACATTAATTGATTCATAGAAATTAACATTGTACGTGGACACCACACCGTTTAGATAATCATCCCAATATCTAATAATGTATATGACACAGGTATAAAGAATATCATCCATGATCAGGATCCTCCTATCCAACTATCAATTGGTTTATGTACAATAGACAATAAAATGTTTCAACTGACTCCCTAATTATTTCTATAATACCTAACTATATTGTATGGTAAAACACGTATACCTATCGTATAAAATATTTGATTATAATCCATGAATTCATAATATCTAAAAATCATAAATCTTTACCAAATAATATATACAATAAGTCTCCCAAATCATTATGGAATGAAATTTTTTTTATATAATAAAATATCATACATACAATAATAAAAACCACTTCATATTTTTTGTAACACCATCATGAATTCCATTATCAAATCATCAAACATTGATATAGGTATTGGATGCGTCTTATTTACTCTAATAGGATAATTTTTCAATATCTACTCTCTAAAATTTTATGTATTTTAATAAAAGAGATGTCACATCTTATTTTATACCATTTCACCAAATTATTCATTTAATATCATCATTCATATTCATTAACCCTATGTGCACCGACCAATATTTGGAAGGAGAGTCCCTCATCATATCATCTCACATGGAATTAGGAACAAAAAATCAACTATATAAATGTATCATGTCATCAATATCTATAGACTATAATATAAAATGATAACCCCACCCACAACAACCACTCGTTTGTCGCTACAGACTTGGGGTCTCACACCTAGTTAGACTACACCATGTCCACCAATGTAGACATGATAACTAAAGGAAAAAATGTTATTCCTCCATTATAATTAGAAACTTCCACCAAATATATATGAATTAAACTAATTAACAATCATTGCATCACTATAGACATATCCCCATGTCCCTTCAATTTCTATCTAAAATAATATATAATAACATTACATTTTCCTAATGTATATACCATCTCCTAATAAAATTTTTGTGGATAAAACACTGAATTACTCTATTATAGATTCATGGCCCAATGAAACAATATCTTATAGATACATTTTTGGTTTGTCTATATGAAATTTTTACCAAAAATTATATATTGGGCCCAATAATTCATATCACGGATCACATCTACCAACTCAATCACTTTTTTTGTTAATTTTTCTTTTGTGGCCATAGCTAATGTAATATATTAGGTATTAAATGCTCCCTATGAATCATCCCAACTCTTAAACAATAGCCAAAAAATAATAGTAAATTGAGAATCAACACCCATGATATGGAAGTGACAATATCATATATTTCATCAATATTCCCTCTTGTAAAATATTGGAAATTCCATGTATTTTTTAAAAAAAATTATATGGGATTATTGTGATATACAATGCTCAGATTATACCAGATTACAGGCCCCGGTGACCCTAGAATTGAATATGGAACGTTTAATATGTTCATTTAAATAAGCGTGAGATTGGGTATTTAAAACATGTAAAACGGTGCTTGGATCAAAAGTATGAGGGTGCCTTTTGAAATCATGATGTCGGGATTCTCCTAGAGAGGACCTACCATCGACTGTAGAGGGTCGACCAGAAAAGATAATTTTATGACTATTTGGATGAAAAAATAAAATAAAATAAAAAGTTATTTTATTTTTCTTCATCATTGAGCGATGGAAATGATGTTATGGTGAGTCACATTAAATATCAAATTAATTCAGCTTATTAAATTTATGTTTAAGATGTATTTTTTTTCATAAATTAAATAGCATAACGAAGCGACATTGTAGCATAATAGAAATTTTGCGACATGTTCGTATTTTAATGAGATTATAGGATAGATAATGAGGGGTGGAAATTTCTCTAACAGGTGGATGGTGATCAATTTTCTATCCAACAACAAACACTGGAATGTTGGAAAGCGACAATGACTCTTTGGATAATGAATCTAAAACCACTACTCGGTGAACTCCCACGACATCAAACAAATTAATGCTAATGATGAACATTTTCTAGGTAGTGCATTATTTTTTTCTGATTTTTTTGTTCTTTATTCCAAAAAAAATGAAAATAGTTCAATCCATGAAACAGTTGATCAGTAGATCATTAATTCTTGTTGGAGGGTGCTGTTTCTTGGGGTTTTTCATCGGGATAATTTTTTAAGAAACATAATCATCATCCCCATGTTTTGAATCCTATATGTGGAGGGTGTGACCCAACATGAACAAGACCGAGCCCCTCCACCTTTGTGTGTTCTTGTGAGTTATTAGTGGCCTCACTTTTGAAACAGCGGAATGGAGGATTCGATGCATTGGAAGGGAAGGTGGAATCCCCTAGAGGCCAAATGCCCAAACAAAATGGCGAACATACAACCAGAGAAGTTCTGATGTGATGCATAAGGTGCCGCTGATGCTTGTAGTCGCGGTCATGGGAGAGTGGTGGCGCACCATGAAGGTGCGATGAGGATGGTCTTGGATGTCTCGGGCCGACCATAAGTGATGGGGTGTGGCCACCAGGACACATCAGTGAGGTGACCTACACCACATGGTCAGCATCGTGACCTAGACCTTTGGGAAGACATGGGTCATGAGAAGAAATCTGGTATACTATGTAGACCAGTTGACTAGGTAATTTAGTGCCTCCTTGTGATGTGAGGTGTGTAAGAGACATAGCATAGATGCATCCAGGATGGAGTACCCAGCCCGATCGAAGGCTGGTTAGGTATGTTCTAGCGGTCTGGACCAACTACCCACCATGTTCTTCCCATGGTCCTGTGGGTCAGATTGGCAGCCTAACGGGCCAGACCATGTGGGCTGGGTTAGACTCGGGATGGGTTGGGATGGACCAGACCCCCAAGCATCTACATCACTAAAAAAACCCATAACATTCTAATGAAGTGTCCATCTGACAATATTTTTGCGGCGTTGGAACCCTCACGATGAGTCGGTTCATTTGGAATGCCATAAGAAGACATTTATTAAAGTTTGGATCTCTATATTTGCATGAGGAGAGGATTCTCCAAGAATCAATCATGCTATTAGAGACCATACGTGGATCAGCTACAGTGGACCATGTATTGATCAGTTATAAGAAAACCAACATGGTTCCGCAAAAAGAGACCCTTCATGGATCAATCAAAAGATACCCTTCATGGATTAGATATAAGAGACCCTTCATGGATTAGCTACAAGAGACACTACGTGGATCATCTATTATATCCTAAGAGAGATTCGACCCTTCATGGATATGCTATCTCGGCCTCAGAGGGAAGAGACACTATTTGAATCATAATACCCAAGGTACTCATTAGGGATTAGTACTTCAGAAGCCCAAAGTTTTCAGTGATACGACTGATAACACTGTTTTTCCATTATATATATTTTACCATTATTGGTTGTCTTGCTTCGTGAACATGCATTGTGGTTTTCTTTGTGGATTTCCTTGTGTTCATTTCTTTGTGTTTTAGGGTCCCTATTGAGTATTTTGTTACTCAACCCTACAAGGTATTTGCTCGCACATGTTGTGTCTAGGGCCGACGACATCCTCCTTGACAATGGACTTGGAGGCCGAGGACCCATTGATGCCCAGTGTGATCAGGAAAATGATGAATACTTCTATGGATTACAGGACATACTCATCATGTACACATCAGATGGGTTTTCATCGGATGGCTTCCCAATGATCCTTGTACTTTCTAGTTTGTAGTTTTTCTTTTGTGGGGTTTGTATTCTTTCTCATTTGAATCACGTTTTGAACCTTTAAAAAGTCTTTGTTTTTAGTGTCATGTATATTTTTTAGTATTATTGGGGAAAAGGTTGTGTGTGTGTGTGTGTGTGTGTCTAGGTCTGTTGGAAAATTCCTCCCACTTGTAGGTTGACGCCTTCAGTGCTAGTCTCCAACCCCTACCTTTCAGGAGGTGGTCTTGGGGGAGTCATGGTACGGGCCCCATGGGCTCGATTGTGACATCGTTGGCTCGAATATGCTTCTTCATAGTGATATTTCCACCAATACCTCACCCCTTTTGTAGTAATCTTAGTCTTATATTATTATTCATATGAGAAGTCATAAATTAACTTCTAAT
Organism: Viscum album; assembly: GCA_963277665.1. Lineage (NCBI taxonomy): Eukaryota > Viridiplantae > Streptophyta > Magnoliopsida > Santalales > Viscaceae > Viscum > Viscum album. Next base: position 71,118,418 of record OY728166.1, on the reverse strand, counting down.
AATACCGAACATACCTACAGAAACATATGATCTACTGCACATTTATATGGAATTACCAAGACATCACCACCCATAACTTCTCTAGGTCATTTAAAAATCTGACAACTAAAATAAAAATCATAACGAAATTCTACTCTTAGACCAAAATTTTGTTTATTGAGAATTTAGTATGAAGATGTTTTTCTCGATGCATGGTTATAATTTTATCAAGGTGTATATCATGTTACTATGATATCCTTGAGCTTATCAATATATCATCTATGAGCACCATGATAAAGTAGTATGTGTATAAATGGAAAATTTTGTTCATCAGAGTGATGGAAACCAATTGTTCATTTTTCATTATGAAAGGAACAAATTGGTTCTCATAGTGTCCACTTCAACCTCTGACCAACCTAAATTTCATATCATCATCTCTAGCCTAAATATGATGGTAGAAAATTCATTAGACAATTTAATAGAACCATTTGAATTCTAATAACTAACCAAACAAATCATGAATAGTTATTATAAGGAATTATTATTAAATTGTATTAGATTAATTAGAATTTAAATTACTTATAGCCAATGGATAACATCCTCCATACCTGTAAATGACATTATAATACCCCAAAGATTTGTTCTCAATATTAAAATGACTTTTCCCACTATATCCTCAAGTACCACATTAAATTCCTTTATCATGATTGGTTATATATGATATTGAGGGAATAATATAGGTTGATCCCCAATATATGAGTTTGATATGATTCTCAATTACAATATCCAGTGTGAGACCTAAAAATTGTCTACGAAAAGAATCATTATTGAGATAGATGACAGTTTTTATATAAATATATGATACTACACAATCCATAATAAAATAAATTTTTCATAATATTCTATAATAGATTCTATCATTCTAGGGTCTTGTATAATTCTCATGGACACAAATTCAACTAACTTGTTATAAAAATTACCCCTTCCATGTGTTAAATGATATTCATATATTTTTTCATGTAATGTGTGATCGATAACTTATCATCCATTCAATTATTAAGACTACATAATATTTAGTCATCATTATGTTTATTATGTTTTTTAGATATCATTAGATTTATATTATTAAGGGGCTTTATGGAAATTTCTATAAGATGTTCAATTACATCCCCAAGGGTGGATCAATTGATATCAATTTCATATTAACAAGTAAATTATTGTATGAAATTAAAATTATCATATATGAATGAATGAGAAGCTAATATATTAAATAAGTTAGTACAATGAATATATGAAATCATGACTGTATATTTAACTATTGAAGGTTCTTTTTTATTATCGTTGTGATTCTGGTCCAATGTGCGTAAAAATATTGCATTATGTCAACGAACATACCCCTATGACTACGGGATAAAATAGGTTACTGAAAAAATAGGAGAATATATATTATATTGATTTCCTCTAAAACAATTCTTGTCTGGCCCTGTTGAACTCATTCAAAAAACCCAAGATGGATAATGTAGCAGATCTCGCAACTTTCCAATTTACTACCACTATTTTTGTGGATTCACACTTTTTTAACAATGTTTACTCTATTCCAATTGTATAATGAATTGATGAAACTTCCTCCCATAGAGGAAACTCAAAAAATCATAATCTACACCATTTTTCTACTATCACCCTTATTTTATTTCTCTCATATATTTTTTTTACAAATACTAGTGTAAAACATATAATAACTAGTATAGAATCCCATGATTTTCATAAATAGAAATTAAATCTTTGGTATTAATATACAATACATTACATAAATACATTATTGATTATGTTTATAGTTTATTAGATTTAGATACTAAGAACAAAATATTCTAATACGATGAAAGGCCTTAATTTTTTTCCACATTGATAATACCATTTAAAAATCCCCATAGTAATACCCTACATAAAACAATTATTCATAATAAGGTAAAATTAAACCCTAAAAGTTTTAGTTTCGTTGATAAAATGACATAAACTAAGGATATATATTAGATAACATGAACCTAATTTTTTATATAATTATCATATCATTTTAGAACCATACTGTATCTATCAAGTATTGTAATCTCTAATCATATAAGAAATATTATACATTCATATGTCATAAATCATAATTAAATCATATAATATGAGTCATTAGAGCATAAAATTCGAATATTACATAGATTTTTGTATATTTATTATCCTAATAAACATATTTCAAGGCTATGGACCAAGACATTCATAACATGTTAAGATTTGTTTAACCACTAGAGTAACTCCTTCTTACATGGTCTAATCATTAGTGTACCCTATTTTATTATATTGGGATAACCATACATGTATCCTCCATTTTGGTCTTGGGATAACAACCCGTGTAACCAACTTTAATACTTTCCATAAACACTCATATACCCTATATTTCACTGTTGGGCTAACAATTTGTGTATCCTCTTTTTTTCCATTGGAATACCACCAATTTCCCCTCTGAGGTCATACAAAATTTATCATTACTCATTGAATTAGAATAAGATATAATTAAAAACAATCATGTATTGAAAATAATCTGTATCATTACTACAATATCATAAACCTTTCAACTTTTAATTGCCCGTGAATTGAATTCAGTTCCTAAATATTTCATCATATCATAACTTTTATAAAAGAGATATGTTTCATAAAAAAATCATATTTTTTCATAGAATAAAATTTGAAATAGAATTTGGTTTTATGTGATTTTTATCATTTAATGAAACATTTTAGAGTAACAGGTTTCTTAAACATCTTATCATAATAAACCATTCATGGAATAAATTTGAATGGAATCCCTAGTTCATATCCCATTAAAAATGTAGGTAACAATAACAGATATAATCATAGTTGGAAAATAATTTATCAATATAATTAAAAAATTAATGAGGAGAATTAAATTTCATTGAAAATTATTTCTTAAAATAAAAAATCCATTTTAAAATCAATTTATTTTTGAAGAACCCTTTATTCTTATAAAGGATAAATTAAAAATCATTGAAAATATTTCTTGAGGAAAAGAAACATTATATTTTCAAAAATACTGCTTTATAGAAAATAAACCCTATTGAAAATAATTTTTTGTGAAAATAACCATGAAAAAATATAAAAGGATATTCATATAAAATAATGTTCATGATGACGAGAAGTTTCATTTTTGTTTTACAACATTAAATAAATATTCCATTCACATTTATAGGGACATAAAAATTGTAAATTTTCAGAAGATGACATGAATACTATATATAATTTTATTATAAAATTTAAAATGTCGTTAAAAATTTCTTTTAAAAATAATAGTATAATAGTGAAACATTTTTAAAAAAATTATAAAACATTATTTTTTGAGGAAAAATGGGTTTCGAATAAAAAGAAAATTTTCCATAAAAACATTATTTTGTATACTAAATAAAGGTATATGATTTGAAAACATTTATCCCCATAAAATAAATATAGGATAAAAAATTTAATGACTTTAATAAGGCTTTATCAGTATAAACATAATCATATACATTCTAAGTAAACCTCGAAATTGTAATATGAAATATTTACCACATTGGTAACTCTAAATCATTATCCATATAAATTAATATAGAAAAATGAAACCTAAAATATCATATTGATAAATAAATTAATTGGATTAATTGTAAAAAAAATTATATACTCCTCATACAATAATATTGTTGCACAACATAATGGTTGTCTCAAAGAAAGACAATTAGATCAACTATCCATTACAACATTACTAAAATTGAGACCACAAACATCAAGAAAGTTAGATCATTAAATTGATTTTAAAAACCATATAATTTTGAGTTTATTACTCATAAAATAAATTCATTATAATTCTATACCCCACATTAAAGAAAATGTGGTGAATATGGAATGAATCGCATTGAATTAAAAAAGTGAGGCATATATCCCATACCTAAATAATTGAATTCTATTTTATGTGTTCATAAATCTTATATAAAAAATATAAATTTATTATAAATAAATTTCTGAAAACAATTATATATATATCATAAATTATTTTATTTTGACCTTTTATTTCTCATTTATTGACAATTCTATGTTAATGTTAGGTATCAGTTAATAATAGAATTATTTTTTATATATGTTTTGTTTTTTAATTATGGGACCTTTTAATTTGATCCATATATAATAATAAAAATCATTTTACCCATGGTATTAAATTCAAATATATTTATTATATGTTAATTTTTTGTAATATATAAAATTTAGTCATAGAAAATGAAATGCATTGTTCATGGAGATTTCATGTCCTACATTGACATGAACATTATATCCATTTTATTATTAGATAATAAAAAAGATAATTATATGAAATATTATAAATAAAAATTAATTTTAATTTCTGATATATAATATATTATCTTTAAATTATCCTTATTCCCTTCCCCGTAAATCGTGAAATAATTGCATCGCTTCACGATATGATATTCCCATGATTACATGATCAACGTTTTCAGATTTTGTCAAAATAAAAATCACAATGTTATGATTGATATTATAATTCAATAATTATAATAATATAAAAAATATAATATATAAACAAGAAATATATTCTTATAACTAACACTAAGAGGCGGTAATGAAAAAATGAAGGACATTGGTTCTCAAGGTGACTGTCTATTATACGCATGAAGTTGATTTCATAACCCATTTTATGGAAGTGGATATGGTTTTTGGCCATTAAGATAATATAAAAAATAGAAATATATCATATATTATTATATTATTATAATAATATTAAATAATAATATATTGAGGTTGTTGAGGAATAATGAATACCAAAATGATTATTGATGAACAATACATCATCTTCGTGTATCCTCCTATCCTCCTTCTCTTTCAACCAAATTCATTATTATGTTTTATATACGTACAAAATTAGGATTATACAATGTGATTATAGATTTTAGAAGTGATTTGGTAACGTAATTAATGAAATGTAGGATTTTAATGGTGTGAGGAAGTGAGGAGATGAGGTGGCTTTTATAAGAAATGTGAGTGGAAAAGCTCTGACTTGATTAAAAAAATCAAATTTACCGGGCATTTATTATATTAAAAACCTCAAAAACATATTATTACTAATACTATATGGTATATAGTTAAAATATGTGCATACAATGTGTTTTCTAAATGTTTTTGGTATTTTTTGACAGTTATAGTTTTATTTTAACCACTAATAAATCCATTCATACCATAATGGTGGTAAATAATATTTACTAATTTAACTATTAATTTTAGAGATAAATTTATATTGAACATATTAGATACTATAAATTATGATGATTAAAATAATATAATTCATTTATCTAAATTAGTTTAATATAAATAAAAAAATAATTTCATATTATTCCCACAACAGAAATGTGAAAGCACGTTTTTTAAGAGAAAATTTTCAAATGATTACGATGTTTTCCATCAGAATTCAATACCAATTGAGTAAAATTACATAAGTTAAATTAATGAATGTATAATTAAACTATTATTATATTAAAACAAATATAAAATATAATTAAAATTTATAGACAATTTTCACCAAAAGGAAATTTTCAAGTGAAATTCAGTATTTTTCAATATTCATAAAAAATTGTCAATTTTCTTAAACATGCCAAAACATTAACAATAATATAATTTTGATGTTTAAATTTAAAAGATAAATCATATTTTATAATATTAATATATAATATTAGGAAAATTATATTTTACTTTTCTTCATAAAATTACATAAAAACATATTTTTGAAAAAAAAAATCATTTTGGAAATATATAACTACTTTTATAAAAAATATGCTTTTTAGCCACATTATATATATATATATATATTAGAATTAATATTTAATAATTATTCATTTTTATTCAAATGACTATATTGAATGAATTTTTTATAACATTATCATTTAAATAACTATATTATTAATATATCATGGTTATGTTGAAAATAAGTGTCAAGTGTAACATATGATCCCAGTGTTGTGTGTTGCACATTAGTAACATGGTGTTGTCTGTAACAAAATATGTAAATTAAATTAAATTTATTTTTAAGAAAATTAATTCATAAAAAACATAAGGTGTTATATTCTACCCACAATAAATCAATTTCTCCCATGAAAAGAATCACATTTGTACGAAAAAATGAGGATACATCAACCTCATTTCACCCTCAAGTACCCAAATAGCTTGCTCGAGTATGTATGTTTTTCACAAAACATTGACCTGGTGAGTTGTATTTTTTATGACATTCTCAATTAGATTAATAATCTCTTTCTATTTTCCTCAAATGAGATATCACAATCCATTTTTATAACTTCTATGTTTAGTATATGTGTTGTATCTTGTATGTTCTTCCTGAAGAGTGATACATAGAGAAAATCAATATCCTAATAGATGTCTAGTGGATTCATCAAACAATAAAATATTCTCCCTATACGATCATGTGTTTCAAAGGTACAAATATAACAAGGGAAATTTTTTTCCTTCTTTCTACATTGGAGAAATATTTAGAATGATTTCTTCAATAACCTCAAATTACTGATCCTCCATATTTTTATTAGCACAATATTTATATCATGTGTTGGTTATACTTATGTGTTTCACTGTTTTTATAAACTTCTATTCCATATCATCATCTTATATATGTTCTAAAATCATTATTTATAAAAAATCATTCTAGATCATGTTACTTCCACAAGTAAGTCAATAATTTTATTAATTAGGAGCCATATGAATTATATAGTTAAGATATTGTTGCATGAATTATCTAAATAAGGAATATTTTTATCATAACCACATTTGAAATACATTCAATAATATCTTATAATATTCTGTAGTGTTTTAATTTTCCTCTGAAACTAGCCATCTATCTACATATAATATACAATTTTCAACAAAAAATCTGTATCAAGATCATTCTGATGAATTCAAAAAAACATCTAAGAATACATAGAATCCCAAATAATCACAATTGAATGTGGTACTCCATGAAATCATACAAAAATCATTATTTATATTTGGTTATACATTTATAATTGAAATATTCTCATATATGAATGATTAATGTTGATTTTGTTATAATTATCGATAGAACTGCAATAGAATTTTTCCCATCAGTTGATTTGGGGCTTGTATGACAAAACTCAATGCAATGTCTTCCCATTTCCATTTTTGAAATTGATAATGGTTTCAGAATCCTTGAAGACCTTTTTCTAAAATCTCCAATATTCTTACACACAATACATCATGTTATATAATTTTAAATAACTCTTTTAATGTTGGGCCTAAATAACTAATCATTCATAAATTAATTCTTTTGGCATTATAACCATGTCATAAATTTATTTTGGGTTCATGCCTTGTAGTATTTTTGGATGCAATAGGTTGTCACCCATCTTGAGGGTTATCACAATTTTAAAACTAAATTAATACAAAAGTTATAAAATTAATATAAAAAATAATTACATTACAGAAAAATATAAGATAAACAGTATATTTTTGAAATACCATTAATTCTATGTCCCTAAACAGTATTTCATATTTAAAACCAAGGGGTTGTATTTCAATAAATTTCTCATATAACTTTCTTAATCATGATAAAATCCCATCATATAAACCCTCATGAGGGGATTCAATGGAAATAAACTTATGATAAACCCAAAATATTGAAACAAATTATTGAAATCATAACTATTAATTTAATATTACATGGAGACATATATTCATCTAGAATAGAATAATATTTATAATTTTTGTGATTATTACAACACAAATGACATTGGGAAAATAATTATACAACACAATCCTTGAATTCATGTATGTAAATACTCGATGCATTCTTTTTAAATTATTGATAAGTAATATATACTTACATTTTGTGGAATTAATTATTATTTTAGGGCATTGTGATTGATAATACCCATGCTCCCCACATAGAATACATTGTTATCCTTAACAAATTTTCACTATGTGACCTTATTTTCCACATAGAAAACATATTCCCCTCTAATTGATATATTAATCAAGGATCTTATTTCTAGATGCAAGACATGTGAAAATATTAATTTTCTTTTCGTTTTTTTCATTACTATACAAACATTCATAAAATTCCATGTTCCTCTTCTTATATTATTTATGAATATCACCAAAGATCTTGTTGTTAGTCATATATCATTAAATTATATTATTAAAATTCATTAGATCTATCTCTCCATTCATCATCCAATTTTTATGTCATACTCTTCAAATTTACAATTATATTTAGTAATAAAATGGATCCTTCTGGTTCTATCATTATTGAAAACCAAAAACCATAGTCTGAGAAATTATAATCAAAATGAAACACCACTCAGTCTGAAAAATAATTTCACCAAATAAAATCATGACATATTCTTTAAAATCTATTAAAATTTATTGTAAAATTATATCATTAATAGTCATAATATATTTAAATATTTCAAGATGGATCATAATGATCATGTAAATTTTAAAATGATAACCCTCGATAATGTTAAAATAGGTGTGCATAATGGACTGTTGTTGTGAACTAGTTTACAGTAGAGTCCAAATCAATGCACCATTTTTTGGTTTATTACCCTGACATATCGTTATATTGAATATACATCAACTTATAGAATATAGATTAGAATTTAATTTCACTGAAACCACTCTCTATATCCTTCACATGAAATTTAAGACGTTTTTCGAGACGTTGACCCTCCCTTAGACATTTTATTATAGAGATCAGTTGACATATCCTTATAAATTGTTCTAAGGATATAAGTAAGGATTTCTCATTCATGTAACATATCATTTACTAAACCATTACTCAGAAACGAACTAAAGAGACCATGTATTCTCATATATATATTTTACATTTTATATATGTATCGCTTATATAGTACACAGATATAAACCTAATGAAAACAATAGTGTAGTGTTTTTTTGACTTGGTAGACAATATTATAAATTATTGAATGATATTTAGTCTCTCTGTGAAGTATATTCCCATTTATTAGTCCTTGTGAAAATGTACTAAAAATCATTATTCATAAAAATTGGAATGTTAATAAAATAAATGGTGATATCAGATGATCAATAAGGGTAAACAATTGAGATATGTAATCCTATCATTAAGATAACAGTAGGGGACCATTAACATGACATTTTAATACCATATAAGATATATCAATGATTACAATCATGAGTTAATTCATTAATATTGGAAATTTATAAAACAATAATCTTACATATTTTATAGGACATATGTCATGGTTGCATAAAATATGAATATGACATAGATTATTTGGAGACACATAATCCTAGAAACCCGATATCAAGGCAACAGAACTAGAAAATCATAAAATGTTTTTCACTAGATAACCTATAGGTCACTTACTTCTGGATTTAGTTAAGTACCTTAACACAATATTTTTATTCTTGGTATAACCAATCATGTAACATCATTTATGGCTTGGATAACCATGCATGAACACTCATTTTCGGGTATAGGATAAACACCAATGAACCATCCATTATTAAATTGTCTAACCACCCATGTAACCTTTGAAATTTTAAAAAATTATCATTACCCAATGGATTGGAGTGAGATATATGTCTCACCAATACTATATAGAAAAAATCATAAATATTTGATCCAAAATATCTTAAAACATTAATTGTATCATAACCTAGTAAATTAAATGTGCTTCATAAAAATTTCATTATAACATAACATTGTCAAAATAGATAGTTTTATAAATAATTTCATTATATCATCATATCATATAACCTTATAAAGAAGTGGGTTTTATTATAATTCAATCATGGATAAAAATTATATGTGAAATAGTTTTCATAAATATCTTTTCATAATAAAATATTTAGAGAAAGAAATAAAATGGTACCCATTGTCAAAATCCCCAATAAAACGTAGGTGTCATAAAATGATATCATCAAAGATACAAATTGATCTAAAAATGTCATTCTAAAAAATGGAAAAACTATTTTTTACTTAAAAATAATAAAAAAACATCAAATACTTTTTGAAATCAATTTATTTAAAAAAAAATTGATGTATTATAATTGAATCATTAAAAATTAATTAAAAAATTTTGGGAAAAATTTCAATTCCTATTTGAATAAAACTTATTTTTGGAAATAAACTTTTTAAAATTTATTTTATATTTAAATAACATTTTAATCATAAAATTATGTCTACATGGAAAATACTATTCATGAACTTGGGTAGTTTTGTTTATTAATTTGATATTTAAAAAAATATTCTATTCATATTTTATAAAAATTAAAAATTGGAATTGACTTGAAAATGACTTGAATATTCATTTTAAAAAAATTTAATAAGTAATAAAAGCATATATTTTTCATTATAAAATAATTCTACAATAGTGAAAAAAAAATTCATTTTTATTAAACATGGTTCTCAAAGAAAAATTGTTTTCGGCAGAAAAGTATGTCATTCATAATAAAATTATATTGATATCTTTTCTACATAAGAAGTGTAAAATAAATAGAATTGTATTATCCTAATGAAATTAACAGAGGATAAAAAATTTAGGTTTTCATTTGAGAGATATATGATACAGTTTTATCATCCTAAAAATAATCATAAAAATTTTAGATAAATGATTACATTGTAGTATAAAATATTTTCCACCTTCATTACACTGAATCATAATACCTATGAACTAATTTAATTAAATGAAACATAAAATATAATTATTTTTAATAAATTATTTTTATTAAAATTAAATTTGATTTATATATACTTTATACAAAAATGTACTTTTATAAAACAACATATGTTCTATGGAAACAAAATTGCGTTAAAATTTGAATATCGCTTAGGTAATATTGAAACATTAAACCCAAAGAAATAGGGATACTAATTTTTTTTAAATCCCCATAAATTAAATATTATTATAATGAAATACATTTATGTGTATAATTTACAACACATAAAATATGTAGGAGGGGAATATGGGGCCCATCTCACTAATATAAAAATGAGATAGAAATCTATTTCATTAAGACTTGAATTATATCATACACATCCAAACCACATGTATAACAAATATATTTAATTATAAAACAAATATAGAAACATAATTAAAAATATCATACCTTATATTGTTTTAGTATTACATTTTGATAGCCATTTATTAACATTTCTATGTTAATGTAACATTTTGTGCAGTAACCACCCTGTGTATCATATATATTTTGATTTTTAATCCACTTATACTGATTATTATTTCATCTAATAAAAAACAAACCATGATATAAAAATTTTATGTATTCAATATATGTGTGTTTATATTAATTGAAAAATATTACTACTATAAAATGAAGTGCATCATTCATGGAGATGGTTGGTAGTATGTACGCATGAGCTTTGTTTCCATTTTATTTATCAGAATGAATGAAAGAAATGTAAATTTTATATTATAATTGTGGAATCATTATTATGTTATATATATATTAGATATTTTCATTACAAACATCTTTATTAACTTTATTATAAATTGTGAATTAATCACCTCGATTCCTACAGTCAAAGTCCTTTTTACATATGAGAAAATTTATCATATTAAAAAAAGATATAATGAATTTATGTGTTAAAATAATTCATGAAGATTAATAATATCATAACAGTTATATAGAAAAATAAATCCAAAATTATGTGATATCGTGAGAGGTGTTAATTGAAAAAAATAAATGACTTAAGTTTTTGAGGTGGTAGTTATCCTTATACATGAATGGTAATGATTTATCCCCTTTGATGGAAGTAGAGATGGTTGAAGGGAATTAAATTAACATAAAAAGTATCATTATATAGTATATGTCCAGTTTTTAAGTCATTATTTTAAAATAATATTTTATGGATTTTGATGAATAAATAAAACAAATACTCTCATTGATTAACAATACCTCTATTTCTGGTTTTATCTTTTAGATTGAAATAAAATTCCTCTAATTATATATTCCATTACAAAACAATGTTTTAAAGATTATTGGAGGGATTTTGAAAGTTTGTTTTGGTAGGTCATGGAAGAGCACAAATTGTATTAATGTGTGAATAAGTAAGGATATGTGGTTTAATTTTATAATTGAGGCAAGTACCACAAAGGTTAATTTTTAAAAAGAAATAATGACACCAACATTTAATTAATGTAAAAATTATCTAAATTATTTTATCCCATTTAATGTAAGTGATAAGGACAAAATATATCTATAAAATGGATTTTAGGCTTGTTTTGGGTCATAATTTTTTTTACCTTTTATGTTTTCCACCATAGTAAATCTCCTTTTACCGTAAACATGGAAAATAAAATTTATTGTTTCACTATTTATTTTTGTCATTATTAAAGATTAACATTGTAAATAATATAAATATTTATGATTTCAATTATTTAATCCATTATTCCAAATTACATTCACATGGGTGGAATATTATTATTATATATTTATTTCATAGATTGGATGAGAAAGTATGATTTTTAAAGAGATAATTTTAAGAAGGTAATAATGTTATTATACCAAAAATTAATATTAATATTACTAGAATGACCTCAATTTTATTAAAGGATTTATAATTTAGGCAATATTAAATTAAATAAATTTTAAAATATTTTTTAAGTTATAATAAATTTAAAACTTTTTTAATATAAATATAGTATTTTTCAAATTTCATCAAGAAATAAAAAACACAAAAAATTAAAAAATCATCATAGTAATATAATTATAAATAAAACAATTTCGAAAATATATATTATTTTATCAACTTTATTTTCTAAATGTTTAAAAAAATTAGAGTAATACATAATAATAAATTTTTGTTTACAATGGTATTTTTTGACACATATAAATACTTTACCAAAAATTATGTATTTTAATATCAATACATTTTTTTTATATAAAACAATTATTTTTAATAATTAATAATTAGTTATCATTATTGAAATCACTAATTAAAATTGATATATTATAAGGTCATTGTTTGATAAAAATATTAATAGTATAACATGGATTGGTTAAATCTCATTGTCTTGTACAGTAAAATATTACCTAGTGTTATGAGTATCCCAATCCTAACATGTTGAATCATGTTACACATGATTTCAAAGAAATATAATTTAGTCGAACATATAACTATTTATAAAAATGCAGGGAATTACAACTAAATAGTCTACAAATATGTCTATTTAAAAATGAATCAATTATATGATCTCATTCCCCCCCCCCCCCACTTATATATTTTCAGGTACATAAATGACCATTATAGTATATCAGTTGGTGAAAGCCCAAATATTGGAATAATACTTCTATTTAAATAACGAAATTCAAACTAACGATCCATATATACCTCATTTCCTACCAGTATAGTGGAGATGTATCGTAATTCCATGAATAGTGTATTATAAGAAGGTAGTATCTTCTCCCATGTTATATTTTTATGAACTTATTAGGGAAATAAAAAATTATTGTGTGTTAGAAAACTCTTTGATGAAAAAATTTTATAGGTCACCATATACTACCGTCATGCATAGCTACCTAGAATATATCACACCACCATCTCATTCGGGGTCCCTAGATCATGAAAGAGGAATCAATCAACCATAACTCCTCTAGTGTCTTGAACATGTTGAATATACCCTCAATGATATCAAAAAGTCCTCTACATCCCTAAAACCCCAAGTACAATGGATGGATAGTGGATGATCAAGCTGAAATTCCAAAGCATAATAAAACATTTTCTCTATTCCAATCTCCCATGAATTATAGGAAATTATAATTCACCATGTAGAAATGTTTCCATGCCCTAAAGTACTATAGGAGGAGCGATAACATTCTAAATTTAATCTTCAGGTACAACATATGGTGGAAAAAATGTGCCCTCCCTTACTAGAGTGTTCTAGTTTTAATCTCCATGTGGTTCCATCCAACATATCTGGGGTAGCATTTTCTAAATTTTGGAATGAAATCATAGTGTACATAAAACTTCTCTCTTTTGTAACATATTAAAAAATTAATTGTTTTAATAAGGGATTCAATAAGAATACATATCCATTGAAACTTCCCACAAAGATAAGGTGTAAAACAATAGTACCATCAAAGGACATATACTAGTCCTACACACCAGCATATTAATAATAATCATATATATATATTTATATATAATAAAAAATTATTTCCATGTTCATTAAATATGAATATCAACACATGTATATGACACCAACCAATAAAATATATAATAACATTTTATTAATTAAACTAGTGTGAATACAACAACAGGTATATCTGACATGTGTTCATATGTTACCATTCATGATTCATGAATTCAACCAAATAAAATATTATGCAACAAAAAACATAATAAGGATCAGTAGGAAATTCTAAAACTACTACTGTAACTTAAATATCATCACTGGTAACTCATAATTCTATACATAAGAGCTGGTAGGGAACATACGTGACATCCCTACCTCACTTCCACAAATCCTAATTCAAATCCCCCCTTTCCCAAATAAAAATAAACATAATACAAGGGGGACTAACATTTTATCCCACATTGAAATTCCCCCACTTTAGTCACCTAGTTATGGATAGAGTCCCATATGACCTCTATCACACCTCCTTATACATAAAGGGTTATTTGAAAACATTGATATTTTGAATAGTGTATTAGGGAGTCTAAACCCATAGTATCAAAGATTATACATCCTAAACATATCAATAATAGAATAATAAAAATGCTACAAAAAAGGGAACTATGTAACCACAATGTTATAATAAATTACACATCAGGTATTTAAGAGTTATACAATTTATAATCCAATGACCACCATAGTGGAAGGTAAATCCAGAGGAAAAAATTACAATATTCAAAAAAATAATGACATTATATCATACATCAAGAATCTATGCCTGTAATTCCTCTAACTCCATGATTCATCACCATAGTATATTTCTATTGGGGCCTTTCTATTTTTTTCATTCTTCTTCAACAAAATTTTATATTAAGTGTGGTTTCTATGTATAATGTACATGTTAAACCCATTATGAAACGACCAATGATACATTAACAGACGTGATTATATTTATGGTGTATCTAAAAAAATATAACTAATTCATAATTATCTTATTTTTAAACCATGTGTCTTTACATTATGATCTAACCATAAAACCAAGAACACAAACACCACATACATCACAAATATACCAATAATGATGCATGTATCAATTGAAGGATTGTTTTTGAAGTAATACATCCAAAAAGGGAGGATATATTTTAGCATATAGGAAACTTAAGTAAAGGAATTTTTTGAAACTTACAGGACACACCAACTCTATAAGAGTGACATTGGTTTGGGGTCAGGACAAAGTCAGAAGGACTACATCATTTAGTGGGATATGAAGGTGAAATTTTAACATGTACAAGAATATGTAGGGTTAGCTCCGGTAAGTTTTGCTATTATGTATTAGAAAACACTATAATAATTTTTACTATGTCATCTATAAACAGTAGTCATAAATTATTATAATAATAGGATATGCACTTATATACCCATTTTGATCTTGATTCGGGTAGGATGATTCAATTTTGAATGAGAGGTAATAAGGGGTCATAAAATGGGAATATCAACCCATAATTTAAACCCTAAAAATATATATTATCACAGCCCCTTCATCATTGTCTCATATCTCTGAAGATATATAATGGGGACTCCATACCAAAATTCTATCAATACATAGTAGAATTTCTCACACCCGTGAATCCGTATATTGTATCACTCTAATGTAAATTAACAATTCATTTCCCAAAAATATTCATAAAGTTTGTTCCTTCTTATAATATATTTATGACTACCTATTGTATTTCCCACACCATAACCTCCCACAATGTGTCAGGTAAATTCTTCATAGTTCCCCACTTTATTAAACCTCTCATACTATGCCCATGGTGCCCAATGAAAATTTTTATGCACTTCATCATTGGTACCTTCACTTTAATGATATTATATATGTTTAAAATTCATTGTGGTGAGTTCACATATGTTAAGTTTGTGGTATATAGTACACCTCTATACAACAACATTCTTGCTTCTACCATGGATCCTCCCTATTTTCAAAAATTTATTCATGTGAAACTTGTAATTTTCATTGATTGGCCTCAGTAAATAATTATTTATAAACTTTAACATTTATCGACATGAATTAATTTATAAAACTTGAAATTTTAGTTTTGGTACAATAATAGGAGTCATTGGTGGGTAATAATATTATTTTTTTGGTGTTCATGTATTATTTAGGTGATGACATGTTCACAAGACCTTATCGATGAAAATGATAACAGTGAGGTAGGAAAATCCTTGCATCATGGAATATCATTTAAAAATGATTCAATGGAACAATTTATGTGTTGGAGTACACATATTTTTTTTTGAATGGAGTTTTCATGTGGGTTTTTGTGTATCCTGTGAGACTGTTATTCTAGTATATCTATATGATATTTCTGAATTGAAATATTCCATGTTGAATTTGACTCAAATGTTAACACTGTGTTATTATTTCACATTGATGTTAGGCTATATTTTTCATCATGTTATTCCTTGTTTTGTATCGTTTTTTCCATAGGATGTTTCATGATTGGTACAAGTTATAGGAGACAAATGTGTTTTGGTTACCCCTTAGAGGGGGAGTGTACTTAACATAATACAATGATGATGATGGATTTGGAGATACTTAAGGGACAGATGTACCACGATGCCATGTGGATTTAGAGGAATGTACAAATATTTGATGCATTATAAATTTTTAATATTTAGAGATTAAGAGTAGAGGTCCCCATGAATTATAACCCTATGGACTCTAAGTATCCCACAACTCTCTGTCTTATAAATTCTAGGTTGCACGCCTACATGATGTAATATTAATTATGAGTGGAATTCCAATCATCTTATAGATATGTCACTATAAAGTCATGGACCAACTATCTTGATGATTAGTAGTTTGATTTATCAACACATGGTCTCAAGAGGGTCTCCCCATATGTTAAATAATTCCGACTAAAAATGAGTGTCTATGATAATATTGTGGAGATAAAATACACTCGTGAATAGAGTGTTTCACAAGTGTATACTGAAATACATAAATAAAACATTCATAATAGAGAACTATAAGTTGAATAATTAAACATCAAGATAAATAATCATGTAGAATTAAAACCAATATCCTATATAAAAAATTTGACGAGTCTATGCAATACATAAAGAAAATACATGGAAACATAACTCCTTGAATATACCACATGATATAAAAAAGGAAAAGACCAAAATCTATATCAAATAACATTACAAGAATATACTCGGAAATATGATCTCATTCTCTATTCTAGCACTAAATCTATTACATCCGATGATTTAAATATTCCCTTTCTATACCCACTACCATAAAGACATTATTGTTTCCAAACAATGAACAAAAAGGAGTGTGAGATATACTCTGTATACCACCACTAATGGTGTCAAATTCCATCCAGTAAGTGAATATACAAGGTATCAATTTTCATGTAAAAATATAATTGTTTAATGAAATACAGACTCACATGTTGAAAAGGTATTCAAATAGGATGCCCAGCTGATAACACCTTCTTTGGTCTAATACAAAATTTCCAAAATCATTTATCAATTATGATTTAATTTAAAAAAGAGGATAGAGATATTGATCATAGATAAGGCATCCACTGTTGGTCATATATATTTTGTATTAAAACGTTCAATTAAATTTATAACATAAAAATGGGCATATGTAGATTCAGCATGTATGGAATGAAAATATTGGATAGATGTAATTTATTTATCATCATCAGTGTATCTTTAGTACCAAACTAGTCATTTAGATTGGCTACCTAAGCCGATACTGGTAATTCCAGTATAGGGAGGTTGTCGGTGTCTTCTTTCCCCAATTTCCTATAACTCAACTTTTTATGTCTTTTAAAATTTTTAAATTGGTTTAAGGTTGTTTTAACCCCATTAAATATGTTTAAAATCCCCTAATAGTGGTTCAACCATAAATCTACCCTTTCCCTCTCATTAAATTAAATCCTTTAATCCACAGATGTTATGGTCACCTCTCCAATGAGAATTATTAAATAACAATTAATTCCATCGTTTATAACCATCCAACTACATGGTGAAACCATGATCCGCCTTTAAATCCGTTCAAAATCCATATTCCTTAAATCTAGGATCTCACCTTTATATCCCAGGAGGGATTCATTGTTTTTCTTGGTAGGACTATTTTTCTTTACTTATTGAGTTTAAAGCCCCTTCAAGAGGATATTGGTGCGCCTATGCTGGATCCATTTCTACACAATCTTGGATTCCCTAGAGTTCCTCCCCTACAAGTGGCGCATTCCCCATTATTGGTGCGAGGAGAAAAACAAAGATAGTTGGTCATAAAGGTAGGGTTCTTCCTCTGTCTCTCTTTATTGTGTATCTTGTGGGGTGGGTATGATACTATTTCCTATGGGAATGGATGAAACCAAACCTTAACGAATATAATAAATGAATTTTTACGAATTAAGGGAGGTGTTTGATGACTCTTCAATACTCTTCAACATTTTTCGGACATTGTGAATTTCAATGGGCTTATGTCCACTTAAAATATTTGCTATTGGACGTCCTATCTTGCACACAAATGAATTTATTTGTTTAGTATAATACTGTGATTGAATTTCAATAACATGGAATCTATCTAATAATGTAAACTCGATTAATTAAATGGATAACAAATGAATAAGAATCATTGTGTGGTCACCCAGGTTAACCAACCAGAAATACAGAACTAAAGGAATGGTGTGGTGAATATAAAATCTTTCTTGCTCTTTCCAGCTGATGGGTATGGTTGTTCTTCTTGATTCTTTTGGCGTGACGTGGAATTGGGATATAATCCCCTATTGTGAAATTGTTTGTGTATAGATTAGAGGCCTTTTGGGGCCATATTATGGTGCTTGGTTTGGTTCCAGTGCTTCAAGGGATCTCGTAGATCCATTTTTTGTTGTGACTTTACAAGACAATTGGTTGTGAATGCTTAAATTGGTTCTTGGTTATTTTTTTCTTCCTTGTCTTGTGGATATGAATGTTAGTCTCCCAATACTGAAGAATTATTTAAATAAAACCACTTCAATTTTATAACAATAAGGGTTTCAAAGTGGATTTGTTTTGTGGGAATAAGTTGTGACTTGGTTGTGGATATTATGATTTTTTAGGAATGAATAGTAACAAGGGTGTTTGTGTATAGGATGGTTTTGGAACCCATAGGTTGGGATGTGTGCTTGTTTACGTATATGTATAACTTAGTTCTCATGTTTCTTATTCGTTCCCCACTCATGTTTTGAACATATTGGTGAACACACTCATTTCATGGTGGAGGGTGTTTTTCCCAACTCTCATATGAGTGACTTGTTATTAGCTTCTTATTTCCTCCCTTTCTAGAGTAGCCCATGACGCATCAGGTAGCTTGCGATATCCTGATATCTAATATAACCCAAGATTATTTGGTTAGGTTATTTTTGGGGTGGTTTGTCGAGGATTGTATGGGAAGGTTTTTTTCCTAGCGTCATCAGGATGAGGCATAAGTGTCTTCGGGTATGGAAATAGTTGTTTAGTCCTAGGTGTTTGCGGGCATGGTTACATGAGCTTGTGGGGGCCGATGTGTTTGGGAGCGTAGCTATGGTTGTGGTGGCCAAATAGAATGATATTGATGTGGCAGTGGGACTATAGTAAAAATGGTATGGGATGTTTGATGTAAATATTGACTTTAATAACTAGTGGGAAAGTGGTGTGGGGTACCCATACATCGATGAGTTTTTATTATTACTTTACCTAGATTGAATTATTGTGGGAGTGTCCCATGGTGAAGTTTGGGTGGATATTTTCCATTACTAGGTGTTTTCATTATCTCATTTTCTCACGGGTCATTAGAATGACTCCGCACTTGTGCACAAGAGAATTTGTATTTCTCAATATGGTATACCTATATACTAACCCTACATATATAAAAATGCATTCCAGTTTCTCAGATGATTTCTAGGATAGTGCCATAACCCTTTTATCTTCGATGTCGGGACCATCGACGTTTCTTTTATTTTCTTTTGGTACATCCCTTTGGATTTTTCGGTATTTTTGTAGTACTTATTATTGGAACATGCATACGGGAATGGATTTCATTGTCTTTATATTTAATTCTAGATTTGGTGTTTTTTGGGATTAAATATCTTATCTCATGATACTAATAAATAAAAATTTTAATGGCCTCCATTTTATGTGTGATCATATACCATTTATTCTAGTTTCCACTCTAGGGCCTATTGAAGGTGGGTCTCTGGGTCATTATCTCTCCTTCAACAAGAGGAAGGATGGGTCTGGAAATTTGGTTTCCCTTCCCTCATTTTGGTGAAGGAGGGGCGTGATAGTTTTTATTAATGTTAAGTTTAAAATAATTATTTTTTTATTATCTACATATGTTATTATTATATAAAATAAAATGAATAGTAAATCTTATTGACATAATGATATAAATCAACGTGGAATGTAAATTTTGAGAAGAAAGAATGACATCAGTATTACTAAAATAAAAGCCCAAAATGATTCAAATTATATAAATACATGGTAATGAGAGTTCAATGTATTTCTAATATAATTCAAAACACATTAAAATGAATTTGAAACTTATTTTTCAGGTTGATCATGTTGAGACCACTATTATAGAGAGACTAATGATAGAATAGAGTGCTCATATTAAGAGAACATATAGATAGTTAGCAATGTTATTTGGATTTGGTTTTTAATAAATAATAGAAAAATATAATTTCAATAACACCACATACCTACCCTCAAGGTAGTTCCCTGATAATGAAATATTTTATTGATGGAATGAATAAGATGAATTTATATAATTTTTATAAAATTTAGGATAAAATTACCTTATTATATGATTTTAATTAGAAACCAAATAAAAAAAAATTAGTTAAATGTGTAATCATGGGAATTAGATGAAAATAAGAAATAAATTTAATCTTTGATAGATTGTTTCTTTGATGATAAAAATATATCATTCTATCAATTTAAAATATAATTGAACAATCATTATTAAATCTATATTAGGTTTTCGATAAGACTTAGGAGATTAAATAAATATGAGGTATCAATCAGTTCTATCTATATTATTTTTTTGTCAACTCAAACTTTCTAGTATATTGATCCAACCACCAAATATATGTATATCTAATACATCAAGAGTAATTGAGGACGTGTTTTTGTGATTAGAAAATAATATATTTATTGTTTAATTTATTTTTTTGAAATAAATATAAAATATTTCATATACATTCCCCATGTATATTACAAATAGCATCACAACAAATTACAAAAAAACATATAAATATTTTAAAACATTATATTTAATTTTAATTTGGTATAGAAAATTTTGAATATTTATATAAAATATTCTATAATATTACTTTTTAGGATCAATAATCTTGATATGTCAATATGTTTGAAAATTATTCTAAAAATTAATTTTCTTATATTAAAAGCAGGGAAAACAATTAAATGATTCTAAATGTGATTATTTTTAAAAATATTGAACTTGTTTTGCATGATTGTGATATTTTTTTCTTTTGATAGAGCAGTAGTTGCAGAAATTTATTCATGATACTATTTTGGAAATTATTTATCACCTTAGTATGTTATTGAAAGTTAAAACATTTTTTCAAATAGATGGTTTTTTCTATTGAATTAAATTTCATGATAATTTTTCATGTAATTTACATATTAGATTAAAAGAAAGATTAGAAAATAATTTATCAAATCATATCAGGATAATTTTATTGAATCTGAAATTTTTACTAAACAATACACTTGTATATAGAATGGTAAACTATATTCATTTTTTTCTATCAGATAAAATTTTGTATCTTTAAAGTGATTTTTAAGAGTTGAATTTATTATTGTGGGCCTAATACAATCATCATTAACAAGTCTATATAAACAGTAAAATATATATTTCAAAAACTATTCTAAATAACCTTAAAACATTATTCATTTATTGCACACCATGAATACACACAGCGATGTTGGTGAATCATGGTATGTGAATTTAAAATAGTCCTTCTAAAAAATTTCATCAATTATTATTCGAAACACTATATTTTCACTCACAATAAAATATTCATGTTATAAAGTATGTAAAAATATAAACCAGTATTTTTTAATTCTTCACCAACACTAGAATACCTCCAAGGAGAAAACAATAAAAATGGGTTGATGTACTATTTCATTGATAATACTTTATGATAATTACAATTTTAGTGTACCATGGTTGGTTGTATAAGTAAAATTCCCTCAAAATCTAATGTACTCATATATTATCTAACCTAGGTATAAAAAAATAATCTTATATTTTTTCATGATCCTCTATGAACCATAAATGACTGTTATACTATAAATTGTGTCGAAATATTCTTCTTCATAATTCATGTGATGAATATCATTAATATTCCAGTATTAGAATCTGAATATATAATTCTCTCGTATCATCGTTTTTCTAGAGAATCTCTAGTATTCAATAAAATTTTAGTCACACAACAATTCATAAACATAATTCCTTATTTATAAATAAATTAATCTTTTATATAATTATATAATCAGAACCATTACCTTGATTTAAATCGTTAGATTTTATTGAGAGTGATGAAAAAAAATATGGTTAACCAAAATCTACTTATATTCCTTCAATTATAATATCATGAAATCTCTAAAATATAGTACATTTATATCATTCAAATATACTATTTCCCAACACATTCAAAGTCTTTACAATTTCATAATATAGCAATGATCATCCCATTTGAAAAATAAAAAAAATTCAGTTTCTAATAATTTTGAAATTATCATATTATGGTTACAACTATTGCAGTATAAAAAATATCAATGTATTGAATCATAGATTATACTATGAATGTAACATCATATTATGTATTTCAATAATAATAAAATCCTGGAAAATCCATTTATTATTGTTTCAAGCTTCTCATTCTAATAGAATATGATAATATTAAATCTCCCACATCATAATGGAATAAAATCCATTATAGCATGATCTCCTAGAATTATGTAGTATAATTTTGACATGAGAAATAGATTTATCATACAAATCCTCATTTTTTATGGGGATATATTCTCTTTATTCAAACCATTATAAATCCTTAGTTACGTTACTATTTAATAGGGCTTGTTATTGAATTACTAATATCTTATCAATATCAATTTATTATAGTTATTGTTATATAAAAACACTATGATGTGGAAATCCTAATAGTCTTGGAACCCAAAACAAAATAACAAAATACTGAATTCTAATCATTTTTATGTTGATTTGTGCAACACAACATTGTATTGTGATATCTATTTTTTAGATATAACATTATCAACTTCTTCTTAAAATCAGCAACATTCATGGTACCAATTCCACATGACTTTATAAATATTAATTGATAATTTTTATATCATTTATCAATAAAAATAAAACATAATAAGTTAAATATAATTTTTTCAAGAAAATTATTCTTTTGGATTTATAAAGTAGACTTCAAATCACCCATAACCATACATTGATCACCATGAATTAATAACAAATTGACCCTCAGATATTTATAAATAATATCATTACTTCACTAATTATACACTGAAAATTAATATAATTATTTATCTATATAAGAAACATAAATAAATGAGATGTTCCCCATGAGACCAAATTATTAAAACTTATTCTCATTGAATACACTTTTTTTAAAAGCATGAATAATCATTATATTGATAATACAAAATATTTTGCATAGATTTTGCATTATATTTTTTCATGTACCAATACTCCATTCATAGTCATATATCTTCTCTCCCTAAATGAATTCTGAATGTAAAACGTAATCACTATCCCATTTTTAATCATAGATAACTCCACCTTATTAAACAATTAATGTTTAAAAATATAGCATCCCCCCTTGTAAAATCATTGAATTATAATAGAAAATTTATCCCCCTATATAAACTAGCTAAATGAATACATCACCAAAATTTAAAATGAAATGATTAGAAACCGAGAAAATATTTAATGGGACAAATAATGATTTTCATATATGAATTGATAATTATACCATTTGATTGATATATTTTAATATCATTAATAACATTAGATGAGTGGGGTGTACTTTAACAATCTAGCTATATCAATTGAAATGGTTGAACTCTAAAAAAATTTCAATGCCAATAAAAACATTCCATGGGTGGTGACTTTTCATAATATGCACAACTAGACCTCGAAAATATGGATTGTCCAAAATCACCACTATTTAACATCACTAGATTTGTTGCTATCATTTTTATATCATTATACTTTTTCATTTATTAGTTGATAGGTTATTTACTATGATTAATAGTACTCAGTTTATAAAACATGATAGTAATGGGGGATTTCACATCATCTATAATTTTATGAGGTTTTCCGTTCATGTATATAATTTGGGTACACCCTTGACTAGTCATGATGTGTTTATATTCCATAATAATCATCATGAAGAAATAATGATTCATAATTTACTATGAAATAAACAAAAATAGATCCTAAAATTAAATTTTCATTATTGAAATACTCTAATATTATTAACCAAACCATTAATATTTTTTAAATTTAAACAACTCATTTTGATAATTATAATTGTAAAAAGGTCCAAACTATGCCTTCCATTCAAAATATTATAGTATTATCTACATGGTTAGCATATGTGTTCCTATTATACAGAATTAGTATTTTGTGGTAAAATAGTGGAAATAAAATTCATTCTCGTGTTATTGTTAGTTATATTAGTATTTTAATGATTTTCAAATACACTACCATGTTATCATATTTCTCATCATTATATAATGAAAACATAATTCATGTAAAATCCTTAGTCTTAATAATTTATAATCTCCCATTTTTAATATTTTTATAACCAACCTAATAAATTATAATTGAGAACACTATTATACATTCCATCCATGTGTCACCTATCAACAAAGGAAAAAATGTAAACTCATTGATCCTTGATTTTTAATCATAAACCTCAATGATTCTTATTAAAGGATTCATTATTCCTCATTAAATTCACTAAAAATTATTTCCTCAATATAAATGTGAAATATATTCCTTTGTTATGTATTATTATTAACATTTATATTATAATAAACTATTCCACATTAGTATCCAAGCCTTCTCAACTATTGATCAATCCTAACATCCCATGACCCCTAATTTTTCTTCATCCTATATAATGACTTCATAAATAAGAAATCGATGTTATAATATTCATGTATTAGTAAATAATTGTGTTTTTATTATGTTTCTAATCTTAAATAAACCCATTATGTAATACTTATTTGAATATAAAGTATAAACACTTTGATATTTTTTTATTCTATTATAGAAATGAATAACCATATTTTCATTATACACTAATGAAGAGAAAATATCTTATTATAATTGATTCTTTTAATCATGGAATATCTCTTACAGATAATTGATTCCTTTTTCTATGTCACCTTTACAATATCATTTATTTTTCAACAGAAATCATGTTTAATTTTTATATAATTTTATCACAATCCCATATGATATTTTCAATGTATTATTTCTATCAATATGATTAATATCTTTATGAATTTATTTATTAAAATTTTTAGCATTAGTATCATCATAATAACTCATCGTTAATAATTGGGATAAAATGATGTTTTATGTAGATAAATTATCTTATTTTTTCATCTTGGTTGTCTTGTCACCAATAATGTTTTATTCAAGCATTTTGTAATTTCTTTTCTCTTATTAATATCCAGTAATATTGATTTATTTAATGCATAATCAATATACCATTCAATATAATTCAAACCCCCTTTCTCTCCCCATAATCTACTTACCTTATCATATCATTCCTATATAATTTATTCATGTGAATTGAAATTTTTTTCTTGTTTTCAATATTAGTGATGTGTTGGTGTTTTATAAACTTTTCAGGTATTTTTTCTAATATATGTTTTCTTTGATCACTGATCATTATATAAGAAAAATTAAAATATAGCCTCATTATTATTACATCTGATGGTTACAATCCTTATTAAGAGTGAATCACTTAATTTTGAATATAAAAAAATTTAAATATATTATTCATAAAATATTAAATATTTTAAGAAATATATTCTTCACCCTATAATTAAAAATATAAAATTATAACATATATATATTTAATAAAAACCTTACAATAGTTCTCTTGAGGGACTTTATCAATGAGGATTTTATTTCTAGTTTGTTAATATTATGGGTACTCATATAAAATACCTAAATTTAGAGAAACACTTGTTAATGATATATAATACCATAAAATCAACCTTTAGAAATGTTATTCTATCATGGTATATTTAATATACATTTTATTTCTTGTAGATAATTTTAAAATTTTCTATTCAATCATATTATTTGATAAATTTATGATATGGTGGGATGAGAGTGCTCACTTATAATTTTTAATTGAACATTAATAACCATTATATCCTACTACTATAATTATTTAATAAAAAATAATACATTTTCCATTAACAAATATCAATTATATATCTTCAAATAAACTACATTACCAAAAATATGAAAAGACACCAAATTTATATCTTCTGTCTTGTACATCATCAATATGATTTTATTGTTTTTCCAAAATATAATATATGTGGGTGCTATCACATTAAATTATATTGATATTATGATCTTATTTATTATTAACTAAATATTACAAGGTTATTTGGATCATTTGTACATGCCTTTTATCATTATCATTTTTTGATTTCCATAGAAGCAAAACAATTCTTCTTCAACCAAAAAATTATAGTGATTCCCATTCCTATGAATCAATTTTATGATAATTATTACATATCTTATCTAACAATATATGTAATTTAGGTGAGATTTATTATATTCCATAAGTTGCATAATTTTATTTCACTTATAATCATATGATCATACCCTTATTATAATAAAAATATTTGTAATTCTTGTTTCTGTATCAAATTTCTGATTTCTCAAATCCAATAATTATTTATAATTTAACATTTTAAAATTTTTCAATTTAATAATTATTGTACATGATTCCAATAAAAATATATTTACTTCAAATCATATGTTAATTTATTCAATTATCAATAACTATTAATCTATCATAAATTATTATATTTATTTAAATAATTACTGTATTTTTCATCCTAATTATTTCCTTCTTGAAACATTTCTTTTTCTTCACCATATTATGGGATTAGTATTCCCCATTGTAATCCAAATTCAATGGTATATCATCTATTTTAATGTCTGAAAATATATATTGAAAATTTTTCTAATTGGTTGATGCCATCATTTAATTAGAATATTTTAGCTGTATCTCCTTTTCTGTACTACGTAGAATTCATGATGACAATTTCATTGATTTATATACATAAAAATATATTTACTATTAAATTCATACATAGTTTATGACTTTTTGACTATTTTTATCTCTTTCTCTTCGACATTGACATGTCCCTTTATAGTGGTACATGAATAATTGGAAATAAAATTATCTCCATATAAATAACACTAAAACTGAAATGTATTCTTATGTATCTTAAAGAATTCATTAGTGAACATTGGTTATTATGAGTGTTACCCAAAGAAAAATTCATGTAGGGAATAGATGTTATAATCCTATCATTAACCTTTACTACTATTTTATTTTAATCAATGTCCATATAAAAATTTCCATCATTGTTTACTAATTTACTCCTTATAAAATCCATAAAAATTTTTATTGGATATCTACATTTATCATTCACCTTTTACGAGAACTATATAATCCATAATCTCGATGAAATTTCACGAGTAAAGAGTCTCTACCAATCGTCAGTGTTTTGTTATATATATATAAATTCTCATTCATGCTCGGTGATGTGTTTGATTCAATCATTCACTATACTAGTCAAAATATCAATAATCTAGGATTGTTATTCAATTTTCATCATTATCTCAACCATATTATCTATGTTTTATAAATTTAAATACGTCATGCATTCAATATTAACCTGTAATAAAAAGAAATTATCTCTATATAATGGAATATTACTTTATAATCCTAAACCACTAATTTTGATTTCATTGCATCAAATCTCCCAAATTAATTTCCTTCAATGTTAGACTATAACACATATTTTTGGCCTATGACACCGATAATTTAATATAAAAGACATATATCTATTCAATTTTTAAATCATTTATACAAAAATTAATTCTTTATTGAGGTATTAAAAACATATATGAGTAAATCATTTATCACATCCAAGAAAGCATCATTACATTGAATAAAATTTCATTTTTTTTATAATTAATGATTTTATATATGATTTTATTTTCACAATTTTGATGATTTTATCATCATAACTTCATCTACATATTTATCTTATAACATTAATGAAGAATTTTCCTAATAATATCAATCATATACATACTAGTAATATGTTATTATAAATTTCCCACTGAATTTTCATTTTAATATTTGTATTTTTTTAGGAATATAATGTATGTTTTTTTCATCATACTTCTCTTCAGAATGATCAATCACAGAGGTTTTATTATGAACTATGAATTAGCCAAACTTTTATTTCACAGTATAAAAATAATTAATGTTCGTTGACACTCATTTACAATGAATAAGGAAAGATGATAAGACTACCTAGTGTATCTTCTATGGACACCATGTCCTTTAACGAAAATTTATCACAACTAATTAATTAGATAATATTATAAATATTATATTTATAATATTTATATCATTGGGGGTTCATATATTTTAAGGAAATTTCCTATAAAATTAAATCCACTGGATTGTATAATAAATAAATTATTAAATTTGGGAGTGTTGTTATGTATTAAAATTTTTTAAAATGTATTTTTTCTAATCATATAAATAGGAGTCACTAGCATATATGTCATGAAAATTTACTATATGAGGTGTGATAATTTATATTGCATTACCTTAATTTAGATATTTCTAGACAACAATCCACCTAATTGAGTGATTACATTTTTATCTCTATATAAATCCTTCCAATAAATTCTCGATTAATATTATCCCTCTATGTTAATTGAGATTTAACGTAAAAAATCTTAAAATAAATTTTTTATAAATATTTAAAAATGGCATTGAATAAAAATAATTATTGATTATAAATTAATTTTGTGATTTTTCAAAATCCATTTTTAATTGATAACAATATAAATGAATTCATTAGTATATTACTCCATCATATTAGTCTGTGAACTCAAACACAACGTATTGGTTCGATGAAAGCCATATAATCTGATAGGATGATTTTAGCTTTAAATGATCTTTCTAAATATATATTTTTTAATTATTCAAAAACAACATTTCTCCATCATAATAAATTATATATTTGATACACAATTTATGGTGACACATCAAAAAATTACATTTTACACCCATAAAATAATTCATCAAAGGATAACACAATGTTTATGTGTTGATGCACCATATTTACCAATATTGTAACACCCGAGACTTTTATGTTATATAAATCATCAATGGAATCGTTTTCTACACACAACACTTGCTTGACATGCTTTACACGAAATCGCGATCTTCCTCGATAGCTTGCGTCGTACGCAATACCGAGTTTCACTAAACAACGATATACTATTAAAATATTATTAAATCTAGCCGTTATGAATAGTAATAACCACATTATGAAATTTTATAAATTTTATTTTTCAAAATGGACTTCATTTTTGGATTCATAATATCGAAATTAGCCTAGGGTGAAATTTTGGTATTTTTATGAAAATTTTCAATTTTTGATGAATAGTGAAACCACTAAGTGGTAGTTAAAAAAACTGAACATTTCATAAAACGTAATTTTACCGCATCTGTGAGTTAAATTTCAAAAATCTGTGAGACACAGTTGATGTTAGTATGTAAAATGTGGTTCAATGAGAAGAAAATAATTTTTTGGTGAATAGATACTTTTAACTTTTTTTTAACCACAGTTAAAAGTAAATAGGGTAATTAAGGGTAAAAATGATAATATTATTACCCTAACACATTTCCTAATTCTATTGGACAAGTGTAATTCGACCAAAAACAACCTTAGGAATAAAATATGACCATTTAGGCCCACTTGGATTAGATTAGGATATTTATTATTAATTTATTTAAAGAAGGGTTAAAATAGTTAAAATCAATGTTTAATAAGTAAATCATTTTTAATATGGGGTTATACATAAGATAAATTCGACTATAAATATTCAATAGAAAGATACAAATAGTTTCTATATAATGTTATTTTATTTGTAATTTTTAGACATTAAATAATGTAATTTATTTATGACACAAAGATGATGATGTAATTATCTTATTAATGAAATATTGACATAATTGATGTTATAAACACCATAATAAATGTAATTTGACTCTTTTTATGAATTTCAATAATTTTATAGATTAATATGACATTTTATTATTGATTTAATTAACTTTTTTCAAACGAATAACTCTGTTATGATTTTCACAAAAATTAATTACTAAATAGTGTCAAAATTGACATAAAATAGTTTTTAAAACAAATATTATATTAGTAATTGTTATTTTATTCCTAAAAATCTAATGTTCGGCCAAATGACTTAGATAAGGATATATATATTAAAAATAAACAACTTGGGGTTCGTTTGGCTACTTATAGTAAGTTTATTAACATTATAGTACAAGAACACAAGAAGACACGATAAAAGTAAAATTATTTAACTTAATGTTAAATCTACATGATAAGGTTAAAATAGGAACCTAAACTTGTCTAAATTCAATTTTATGAGAGTATTTCGACTCATCCCAACCTTATCCTTCAAATAAGTCAATTTTGAGCTATTTAATACCGAACTTGTCTTTATAATAAAATAATATTTTTAGTTATTCCAAAGGTGCCCCTCTCCTCCCTTATAAAAGGGCACCTCCTCCCTCTCTTCCTCACACCACTATGAGCTTTCAAGCTCGGCCAAACCCTGCCACTTTCTCCTCTCCACTTCCCTAGAGACATCCTATAGGTTCTGGTATTCTTCAAAGACCTATTTTAGTGCCCTAAAAGGAGGTCTCAAAGAATCACTTCAAAGAAGAGGTAATGTCTGTTACCGATTCTTTCATCTTTACTTCTTCTTCCACTTCTTCTTATTTAGTTGTTTCATTATGAAGTAATAACATCAGTATCACTCATATACTGATATGTTATTATAATTATTAAACAACCCTATTTCACCATCTATCCATCCTACGGAAAAAGAAATCATTGTGCGTGCGTACGTACGGAATACCATCTCCACGCCGTGGTGTAATCTATTTTCCACCACCACCTTACTTGGATGGGTATAATGGTGTAAATAATTTCTATATATTACTATTATAAAGTGATTCTAATTATGAAATAGTATACATACACTCCAATACAATTCCATGATCATAAGAACGATATCATCACATGTACGTATGTACGGAATACCGTCTCCACGATGTGATGCGACTCGTTCTACATGATCTTCATTTCATAATGATTATATAAATTAATTGAATGAATTAATATGATATATATTACACTAATATCATTCTGGAAATGAGGTATCTATAACCTAAAGAGAAGAATAAGAATTTATTCGACAAAACACACATAAGAACAAAAAGTTATAAACAACTGAATAACAAGTAGCAATGAAATATTACTACTAAGAAGCTAAGAATATGAACAAATATGATATCATAAAAATAATTATGATTATGGAATAATTCAATATCATTATTTAAATCATTATACTGGAGGTTCGGACATGTACAAAGCATATCAGACCTAAGGTAAGGGAAATATCACAATCTCATTTTTATCCGAGATTGTTTATACTTTGGCATTTACTGGGGTTTATTTTATCATCCACATCCATGTTTCCTCGATATGTAATATTATTTCCATTCACCTACAATTGTTTAAATCCTATTTTACCCTTCTGTGAGTTTTTAGTAAATGATATTAAAGGAATATTTTGTCGTTTTTCGTACGAGATAATTTTTTGACTTTTTTGACAAAAGTACGAGAAGAATGTTTTTTTAACTTATACAGCATAAATGGATTTTTAAAACAAAATATCCCAGAATCTTCCTTTACATGTTTTCAAGTTTCTTTCTAATCATCTTTTTTTAGTATAAGATTGTATGACATGTTAAGAAAGGAAAAATGTTTTTGAATTAGAAAGGATATTTTTCTCAAGAATGGAGTTCAAGTGTTTTATCAAAATTATTTTCCATCAAAGATAATAAAGGGTTCTGTTTCTATCCCTATTTTTACATGAATTTGATTATTTTGTGATGTAGATATTTTTATGAATTTTATTGATCTTATATGAATTTTTTTATGATGTCTCGATGTTTAAAAATTCCCATTTTTATTATATGGGTTATGCTATGATGTATGGTTTATGATTTTGTGGCACACATAAGAATGCTATCATTATGAGATGGGTGGGACCTATATCTCCCTCCAATGCATTTGGTAAAGATTTTAAATCTCATGAGATAGACATGGCTGGAACGGTAGGTTATACCGGTTCAGTGAAATAGGACTGAAACGAGGGTGACTCAGTTCAGAAATGGAGTTTGTCCACTAAGATAGTCTTGGCAATGAGTCTTGACTAATAAGATATGATTCTCTATGATTATGTGTGTACGCCAAAAAGTTTCATGTTTTATGTTATGATTATTGAGATTTCATTTCACTACTATGATTTATCCCATGTTATGAAATTATGCTCCCTTTTGCAGGTTAATATTTCCAAAATGTTATGTTCTTATGAATATGATGTGATTGATATTTCTTTTGTTTATCCATTCTGAGCATTTGAGCTCACCCTTTTGTATGATTTATTTCCCTAGGTCAGGAAGAAGGTTATTAAGTAGAATATGCCAAAAAGGGACTCTAGATATGATGAAATAAATGGGAGGCAAAGTAGATGCTTTATGAAGTAGTTGTTTATGTTTTCCAGTTTCTAAAGACACTATACCTATACGGTCCTTTCTTGTTTTTGTTATATGTTGTAATAAGTGTGCTTCAATTCTGAAGTAATAACAATGTATGTAATGTATGGGTCATTATAGTTTGTATCAGAGGAAAGGTATAGTCATCCTTTGGAAACTAGGATGTGAAAGCCTTAGTAAGAACCCTAAGGATAAGTCTAAGCATAGAACACAATCTTAGTGTTTTAGAAATGGCCATAAATAACCTAGGATAAGACCTTAAGTGTGAAATTTTATTCTAGATAATGTGGTTTTGCTATTATAATTAGTTTTTCTCACACTATTCTTCTTGGTTTTAGTCAATGGCTGGAACCAGAAGGAATCGTGTTAATGCGGAATGCGACGGGAAATGCAATGATTTTCCCCCTGAGAAACCAAACGTTATGGGAGCTGGAATGCAAAATCTTGTAGCCATGATCACACAACTTTCTCAAGCTATGAATCATGCCGGACCCCCAAACGAGCAAAGGAAGGAGCAACATATTGTTGAATCCTTCATGAGAGAGCGTCCACCTTCATTCAGCGGGTCTACTGATCCATTAGTTGCTGAACAATGGACTAGTACTACTGAAATGATATTTTCAGTTCTTTAATGTTTTGAGCATGATAAAGTCATCTTAGTAGTGTATCATTTGGAAGGTGATGCTGATCAATGGTGGAATATTATTAAGAATATGAGGCAAAGGGAGGAAATTTAGTCCATGGAATGGGACGAGTTCAAGAACATATTTTTCAATAAGTAGTTCCCTCGTATTCTCCGAACAAAGATGGAGAAAACGTTTCCTGAACTGAAGAAAAACGATGATGAATCTGTGGGTACCTACGAATCAAATTTTACAAGACTTTCAAGGTACACTTCTGGTATTATTAACCAACCTGAGAGTAAGATCGATCGATTCTTTAGTGGCTTAAAACCAAGTCATCGAAGGGCCTTAGACATAAGGGACTTCAATAGCTACAAGGAGATCGTTTGATGTGCTCTCAAAGTTGAGATAGAGATTTGAGTAACCCATCAGTCATATGGGCTTGATAAGAAGAGGAAAATGGAATTCAAAGGAAAATCTAAAGAGCACACTGAAAAGAAGATGAGCTTTCCCTTATTCTCAAAGTGTGGAAAGAAACATGGAGGGAGTTGACTTAAAGGGACAAGTAAATGTTTCAAATGTGAAAAGGAAGGTCATCTGGCATTTGAATGCCGTGATGATGGGAAGAAGATGTCTAATGATGCAAAAAAATGAAGGGATACACAGAATGAACCTACTACACTTCAATGCTTCAAGTGCAAGGAGATGGGACAATATGCCAATAAATGCCCTAATCCAAGGGTTGATGATGATGGTCGACATCAACAAAATCTTAAGGCTAAAGACAAAGGAAAGTCACATGCAATTTCTATCAGCGATGTGGTGTACGATAACGATGTGGTGAAAGGTAAACTTACCATCCACTCTAAAGTATAAAATGTTTCATTTGATTCTGGATCCACCCACTCCTTTATTTCTGAAGAATTTTTTAAGGGTATCACCGTATTACCTCAACAATTAGATGTTGAGTTAGCTGTGACAAAACCTAATGGCACAACAGTCGCATCAAAAGTTTATAATTCTTCTCTGAATGATGTTTGTGGGAAAGTGCATCCTGCAAATCTTGTGATCCTTTCTATAGTGGAATTTGATGTGATTCTTGGCATGGATTGGATTTCTCTACATGGAGCTCATATAAATTTCCAAAGAAGGGAAGTCACATTTCATATTTCACATCAATCTATGATGGTCTATCGATGCAAGGATGAACATAACCTTCCAGTGGAAATTTCTTCCATTTTATGGGTATTGATTGCACTAAATGAAAGTTAGTTATCTCAAATGGTTGGTGAGAAACTCACGATTAAGAATATTTCCATTGTACGGGAGTTTGATGATGTCTTTCCAGAGGAATTACCGGGTCTTCCACCGAATCGTGAAGTTGTGTTTTCAATAGAACTCATACCGGGTGCTTTTCCTATTTCAAAGACTCCTTATAGAATGGCCCCAATTGAGTTGTAGGAATTGAAGAAGCAACTTTAAGAGAATCTTGATAAGGGGTTCATATGCCCTAGTCCGTCACCTTGGGGAGCACATGTTCTATTTGTTAAGAAGAAAGATGGTTCAATGAGACTCTGCATTGATTATCGAGAACTTAACCAGATTACTATCAAGAAAAAATATCATCTCCCACGCATTGATGACCTATTTGACCAACTATGCTGAGCTCAATACTTTTCCAAGATTGATCTTCGTTCACGGTATCATCAATTAAGGGTCAAAAGGGCGGATATACCAAAGACGAATTTCTGTAAAAGGTACGGACACTATGAATTTATAGTGATGCCATTTGGTCTTACTAATCCCCCTGCTATCTTCATGGATCTAATGAATAGAGTCTTTAGAGACTATCTTGATCAGTTTGTGGTAGTCTTTATAGATGATATACTTGTCTATTCAAAGAGAAAGGAAGAACATGAAGATAACTAGAGAATTATATTGAAGACCCTGAGAAAGGAGAAGCTTTATTCTAAATTTACCATGTGTGAATTTTGGCTTTAAAATGTTGCATTTTTGGGTCACATAATCTCAAAGGAGGGGATATCTGCGGATCCAGCAAAACAGAGGTTATCGAATGATGGTCGAGACCAACAACAGTAACCGAGATCCGATGTTTTCTTGGTTTGGCTGTATATTATCGACGTTTTGTGAAAGATTTTTCACGATTATCTAATCCACTCACCAAGTTTACTCGGAAATGAGTTAAGTTTATTTGGACGGAGGAATGTGAAGAGAATTTCAAGGAGTTGAAAAGAATGTTTTCCAGTGCACCTGTGCTCACACTGCCTTGTAGTGGAGAAAGGTTTGTGATCTATAGTGATGCATCCAAGAAGGTATTGGGGTGTGTTATTATGAAAAATGATATGGTGATAGCTAATGCCTCACGACAGTTGAAAATACATGAGAAAAATTACCCAACTCATGATTTGGAGTTAGCTGCGGTAATCTTTGCATTAACGATTTGGAGGCATTATCTTTATGAAGAAATGTGTTCCATTTATACTGATCATAAAAGTTTAAAGTATATTTTCACACAAAAGGAGCTGAATATGCGCCAAAGAAGATGGTTGGAGCTGATTAAGGATTACGACTGCTCAATCCATTACCACCCTGGGAAAGCAAACAATGTGGCAGATGCATTAAGTCGACAAGACCATGCTAGTTTATCCATGACGAGGATCACAAAAGATCTAATATTTATGGATTTACAAAGGATGGATCTTGTAATTATAATGAAAGGGGAAAAATTGTATCTTTCTCAAATGAATGTCCAACCATCTATACATGTGAAGATTAAAGAGGCACAGAAAGAAGATTTCGAGTTACAAAAGAAGGTGAAAAATGTTTCTGAATTCATCCTTGATTGTGATGGGATAATAATGTTTAAGAATCGGGTTTGTTCTCCTCCCATCCCTGAATTAAATAAGGAGCTGCTGGATGCGGCTCATAGTTCTTCATTCCCTATTCATCCTGGAAGCACGAAGATGTATAGGGACCTGAAAGAATACTTCTGGTGGGATGGAATGAAAAGAGATGTTGCTGAATATGTCTCTCGATGCTTGGTTTTTCAAAAAGTTAAAGCTAAGAGACAGAAGTCTAAGGGGATGTTACAACTATTACCCATACCCGAAGGGAAATGGGAAAACATCACTATAGACATTGTCACAGGACTTCCTAAAACAACCAATGGAAATAATTCTATCTGGGTCATAGTTGATTGTCTTACAAAATCTGCACACTTCATTGCTATTATAGAGGATTTCTCTCTGGATCAGCTTGCCAGGATATATGTAATGGAAGTTATAAGATTGCATGGAGTACCACTTTCTATTATATCTGATCGGGATCCGAGATTTACCTCGAAGTTCTGGCGAGATCTTCAGCATGCTCTGGATACAGAGTTGAGTTTTAGCACGGCTTATCATCCTCAGACAGACGGTCAGTCTGAGAGAACAATTCAAACTCTAGAAGATATGTTGAGAGATTTCTCTATGGATTTAAAAGGTGGTTGGGATCAACACCTACCTTTGGTGGAATTTTCTTATAATAATAGCTTTCACTCCATTATTCAGATGGCTCCTTATGAATCTCTCTATGGAAAGAAATGCAGGACTCCAACTTGATGGGATGAAGTTGGAGAAAGAAAGCTATTAGGACCCGATCTCGTTGATGAAATGGCAGAAAAGGTCAGATCTATTCAACAACACATAAGAGCAGCTTAGAGTAGACAGAAAATTTATGCCAACAACCGAAGAAAAGACCTAGAGTTTGAAGTGGGTGATAAAGTGTTCTTACGAATATCTCCCTAGAAAAGGGTTATGAGATTTGGAAAGAAAGGGAAGTTGAGCCCTAGATATATCGGTCCTTTCGAAATACTGGATCGTGTTGGGAAGGTAGCTTACCGATTGGCGCTTCCACCGAATCTCTCTCAAGTTCACGATTTCTTCCATGTATCTCTCCTGAGAAAGTACATACCTGATCCTTCACATGAACTCAGCTCAGAAGTTTCACCGCTGGAGCAAGATCTTTCTTATGAAGAACAACTGATAGAGATTCTGGATCGTAGCGAAAAAGTACTACGAAACATGACCACTCGATTGGTGAAAGTTTTATGGAGAAACCACCAATTAAAAGAAGCTACATGGGAGCTTGAGGATATGATGAGGGAGAGGTATCCTCATCTGTTTGTTACAAAGTGACGAATTTCGAGGGCGAAATTCATTTTAAGGGGGTAGAATGTAACACCAGAGACTTTTATGTTATATAAATCATCAAAGGAATCTTTTTCTACACACAACACTTGCTTGTCTTTATTTACACGAAATCATGAGCATCATCGATAGCTTGTGTCGTACGCAATACCGAGTTTCACTAAACAATGATATACTATTAAAATATTATTAAAACTAGCCGTTATGAATAGTAATAACCACTTTTTGAAATTTTATAAATTTTATTTTTTAAAATAGACTTCATTTTTGGATTCGTAATATCGAAATTAGCGTAGGGTGAAATTTTGGTATTTTTCTGAAAATTTTCAATTTTTTATGAATAGTGAAACTACTAAGTGGTAGTTAAAAAAACTGAATTTTTCATAAAACTTAATTTTACCGCTTCTGTGAGTGGAATTTCGAAAATCGTAGAGACACGGTTGATGTCAGTAAGTAAAATGTGGTTCAATGAGGTGAAAATAATTTTTTGGTGAATAGTAACTTTTTACTTTTTTTTACCATGGGTAAAAGTAAATAGGGTAATTAAGGGTAAAAATGATATTATTATTACCCTAAAACATATCCTAATTCTTTTGGACAAGTTTAATTCGACCAAAAACAACATTAGGAATAAAATATGACCATTTAGGCCCACTTGGATTAGATTAGGACATTTATTATTAACTTATTTAAAGAAGGGTTAAAATAGTTAAAATCAAAGATTAATAAGTAAATAATTTTTAATATGGGGTTATACATAAGATAAATTATACTATAAAGATTCATTAGAAATCTAAAACGTTTTCCTACATAATGGTATTTTATTTGTAATTTTTAGACATTAAATAATTTAATTTATTTA
This sequence comes from Viscum album, assembly GCA_963277665.1. Lineage (NCBI taxonomy): Eukaryota > Viridiplantae > Streptophyta > Magnoliopsida > Santalales > Viscaceae > Viscum > Viscum album. The sequence continues at coordinate 71,079,460 of OY728166.1, read as the reverse complement.
TGACACAATGGTGATGCAGTAATTATTTTATTAATGAAATATTGACATAATTGATGTTATAAACACCCAAATAAATGTAATTTGAGACTTTTTATGAATTACACTAATTTTCTACATTAATATGACATGTTATTATTGATTTAATAAACTCTTTTACAACTAATAATTCTGTTATGATTTTCAAAAAAATTAATTACTAAATAGTGTCAAATTTGACATAAAATTGTTTTTAAAACAAATATTATATTAGTAATTGTTATTTTATTCCTAAAAATCTAAGGATCAGCTAAATGACTTAGATAAGGTTATAAATATTAATTATAAACAACTTGGGGTTCGTTTGGCAGCTTATAGTATGTTTATTAACCTTATAGTATAAGAACACAAGAAGACATGGTAAAAGTAAAATTATTTAACTTAATGCCAAATCTACATGATAAGGTTAAAATAGGAACCTAAACTTGTCTAAATTCTATTGGATGAGAGGGTTTCGACCCATCCCCACCGTAGCATATAAATAAATAAATTTGGTGCTATTTAAAACCGAACTTGACTTTATAATAAAATAATATTTTTAGTTATTCCAAAGGTGCACCTCTCCTCCCTTATAAAAGGGCACCTCCTCCCTCTCTTCCTCACACCACTTTGAGCCTTCATCCCCGGCCAACCCCTACCAAGTTCTCCTCTCCACTTCCCTAGAGACATCCTAGAGATTCTGGTCTTCTTCAAAGACCTATTTTAGTGCCCTAAAAGGAGGTCTCAAAGAAGCACTTCAAAGAAGAGGTAATGTCTGTTACCGATTCTTTCATCTTTATTTCTTCTTCCACTACTTCTTCTTTAGTTGCTTCATTATGAAGTAATAACATCAGTATCACTAATATACCGATATGTTATTATAATTATTAAAAAACCCTATTTCACCATCTATCCATCCTACGGAAAAAGAAATCATTGTGCGTGCGTACGTACAAAATACCGTCTCCACGCCGTGGTGTAATCTATTTTCCACCACCACCTAACATGGATGGGTATAATGGTGTAAATAATTACTATATATGACTATTATAAAGTGATACTAATTCAAAAAATAGTATACATACACTCCAGTACAATTCCACGATTATAGTAACGATATCATCACTCGTGCGTAAGTACGGAATACCGTCTCCACGATGTGATGCGACTCATTCTACATTATATTCATTTAATAATGATTATATAAATGAATTGAATGAATAAATAATATATATATTACACTAATACCATTCTGGAAATGAGGTATCTATTACCTAAAGAGAAGAATAAGAATTTATTCGACAAAACATGCATAAGAACAAAAAGTTATAAACACCCGAAAAACAAGTAGCAATGAAATATTACTACTAAGAAGCTAAGAATATGACCAAATATGATATCATAAAAATAAGTACGATTCTGGAATAAGTCAATGACATTATTTAAATCATTATACAGGATGTTCGGACACGTACAAAGCATATCGGACCTAAGGTAAGGTAAATATCACAATCTCATTTTTATCCATGATTGTTTATACTTTGGCATTTACTGGGGTGTATTTTATCATCCACATCAATGTTTCATCAATATGTAATATTATTTCCATTCACCTACATTTTTTTAAATCTTATTTTACCCTTCGGTGAGTTTTTAGTAAAAGATATGAAATGAATCTTTTGTCGTTTTTCGTATGAGGTACTTTTTTGAATTTTTCGACAAAAGTACGAGAAGAATGTTTTTTTAACTTATACGGAATGAATGGATTTTTAAAAAAAAATTCCAAGAATATTCCTTTACAGGTTTTCAAGTTTATTTATAATCAACTTCTATTAGTTTAAAATTGTATGACATGTTAAGAAAGGAAAAATGTTTTTGAAGTAGAAAGGATATTTTCCTCAAGAATGGAGTTCAAGTGTTTTATCAAAATTATTTTCCATCTACGATAATAAAGGGTTCTGTTTCTATCCCTATTATTACATGGATTTTATTATTTGTGATGGATGTATTTTTATGAATTATTTTGTCTTATATGAATTGTTTTATGATTTCACGATGTTTAAAGATTCCCATTTTTATTATATCGGTTATGCTATGATGTATGGTTTATGATTTTGTGGAACACATAAGAATGGTATCATTATGAGATGTGTGGGACCTATATCTCCCTCTAATGCATTGGGTAAAGATTTTATATCTCATGAGATAGACATGGCTGGAACGGTAGGTTATACCGGTTCAGTAAATCAGGACTGAAACGAGGGTGACTCGATTCAGAAATGGACTTTGTCCACTAAGATAGTCTTGTCAATGAGTCTTGACCAATAAGATATGATTATATATGATTATGTGTGTATGCCAAAAAGTTTAATGTTTTAAGTTATGATTATTGGGATTTCATTTCACTATTATGATTTGTCCCATTTTATGAAATTATGCTCCCTTTTGCAGGTTAAGATTTCCAAAATGTTATGTTCTTATGAATATGATGTGATTGCTATTTCTTTTGTTTATCCTTACTGAGCATTTGAGATCACCCTTTTGTATGTTTTATTTCCCCAGCTCAGGAAGAAGTTTATTAAGTAGAATATTCCAAAAAGGGACTCTAGATATGAATAAATAAATGGGAGGCAAAGTATATGCTTTATGAACCAATTGTTTATGTTTCCCAGTTTCTAAAGACACTATACCTATACGGTCCTTTCCTAGTTTTGTTATATGTGGTAATAAGTGTGCTTAAATTATGAAGTAATAACAATGTATGTAAAGTATGGGTTGTTATAAATATTACATCTCAAAAAAATTAAGAGTGTTCTTACAGACCCTATAGGTTTTAAACCCTCATATTATACTATAATAAATCAATAAACATCTCTACCATGTTTCACCTTGTACTTCCACAAACAAAGAATTTAGGTTACACCAATTTAATTATATTATTGAACATCTTCTTCATCCATGTGATGAATATAAATGATTTTCTATCACAAATTTTTATATTTTTATTTATTTATTAATTTCATATAAGGAATCCCAAAACCCACACTCTTTGGTCTGGTTTTAATAACATAATATTTGTACAATAAATTTGATATAAATTTATAATTATAATATCCTTATCAAAAAATAAAATTATTTATCTCTATGTAAAATTTTATGTGTAGAGTAATATATTGTTTAGAATAATATTTAAGTAGAAGAAATGATGATATTTATACCAAAAAGTCATTTTTTTACATTGTATACAATGCTAATTAATTTATAATAAGACATAATCATCTCTCATAAATTCTATAAAAAATTATCTAATAGATAATTCATATATAAAACGTCCTTTTATAATAGGGAGAAATGGAATCATAATATATTATTGATCTTAGATTTTTAGTAAAGGTAAACATATGATATACTAATCAAATATAATAAATGTACATATGTTTGGAATGTGGTATAATCAAGTTATTTTTGAAAATTCACACACTCAAACCATTGATTATAAATCATGGATTATGTCTTATTATTAAACAATATATGAATTCAAATGGTGGTTCGATAAACATTGGACAAACAGAGTATAAATATTTGGTAGAATAAGCCTAAATAATTGAAATCATTCTGCAATGGTACATATAATTTCATAAATAAAAAAATTCATCAACCACAACATCAATGATCATGCATTCAACCATGTAATATTAAATCATGAATATGTTTTCCATTAGATATAAATCCTTATTAATTTAATTTGTGGTCAATATAGGATAGTATCGATCAATCATAAGTACATATGTATTCCACTTGAATTCATTCAATCATCATACAGTAAAGAAACCTAGGTATGAATTTTTTTTAATTAGTGATATTAAAAAAACACAAGGTACAAAATTTCGTTTCATTCAATGAATCATATCGAATCCATGTTAATAACATTGGTTTATAAAATATTAAAATGGATTATCTTAATTAAATCATTCAAAATTATAACAATTTTTTCAGTATGATAATCCCTTGATAAAAAATTAATATTCCAATATATTCATTAAATTTTTAGGTAAATAGTCATTGAATCAAGATAACAAATAATATTTTATTTTTAATTTTAATAAAATTATTATATAGTTACGTCGATAATTTCCCCAAAAAATGAATTTGTGGAATCATGGTGAAATCACTTTAATCAATGGAAAAAAATAATGAATTCGTATAAGAATGATATTAAAAGAAATATTATGGGCACGCACATAGTTTTTTTAAGAATGAATACTGATGTGATAGAATACTCATATGATAGAGTAAGAATATTTATAAGTTGTGATGTGAATGAATGTAGATGGTTACATTTGATTAGTATCCCCATTATAGTATATTCATTTCAATGGAATATGACATAGGTAAAAAAATACAATTAATGATTTTTAGGAAAAATAAATTAGAAATATTAAATATCATTGAAAATATAAAATTATTTTAAAATGCTTATTTTATAGATATAGGATAAAAAATATTTCCCTAATGAATTTAATTAAATATTGATAAAAAATTCTTATAAAAATAAATGGGGGTGAAGAGAAGTGTTCACATGTATTCATCGAAAAAATATTTTCTTATTTTAATGAAAACACCCAACAAAAACGTTTTAAATTTATTTGAAACATTTAAAAGAAAGTACAAAATACCAATAATCACATATTTATTCATAGTTACTGATATTTTAAAATTTGTACAATGATCATAGAAGTGGAAAATTTTATTATTTTGATGGAAAATAATAGATAGGTTCAATTTCACATATATGAAATATATTGATTAAATTATAAATTAAGGTGAAATAAAATTTTATCCACATGGATTTTCCATGTGTTTTTTGGATGTTGTATGGATTATTTTTACGACCGTGCGTAGAGGCATCATGTGTCTATTTGGAATGTTTTTTTTAGAATAAATGTAGGAAATATTGAACATATATTATAGATAATACGTTTGTAGTTTTCTTAAATATATGGAAAATAATCTAAATAGGTTCCCTAATTAGAAAAATTGGGTTAACATTGATTACATAACACCGTTCTTACCTTAGGACCAACATAAATATTTTTATTGTGGGGTCTTTAAGGCAAAGTCGACGTAGTGTTAAAATAAATAGAATAATAAAATAAATTATATTAATTTTTCATTATCAAAAAAATGATTTAATTAATAAAATATGTTATTATGGATTGAATTCATGGTTATATGTAGAACCCTACAAATTTATGAGATTCATTGGAGTCGTTGGAGTTTATTTCATTGAAGTATGATAATCATATTGATGATCAAGGAATGATACAAGATGGTATCTGATTATATCTCCAACAATTATATTGAAACTCTTTTTTTAGGGATCAATAAATCTCAATGAAGTATGTTGTTTTGATGGTATTATTTCTCCATTTTAATTTTATATGGTGGGAAAAGATCAAACAACCAATATATTGAACAACAGATCATGCATATTGAATGATGACATTCTTGAGGGAATTTATTGGTTGAAATTTCTATTTAATTATTTTTTATATCTTCATTTGTTATTCTAAAATAAGGGAATTGGGGTCATAAAAAATCAACTGAGGTATGTTCCTTATATAAGTTCCTTGGGCATTTCTCTACTTTTTGTGTTCATCGTCGGTGCACCTTTGGTACTCTATTTAATGAAATATAAGGAAATTAATGTTTCACACTCATTTCTTAATGAAATGATTCTATATTGGACATACATGATTTGAAAAATGTGACATAGGTGTAGTGATAGAATCTGAGGTAAATCATAATGATTTGGAGGCCTTATTCTTTTGATCTTCGGAATGAAACCATAGATGATGGAAAATTTTGTTTTCTAATAAAATTTAATGTGTGGAATCCAATGACTGGGAGTTAAATGGTTTCGATGGGGATGATCCATGATTCTTGGGGAGATTGAGGCCAGATTCTGAGGTAGCAATAGTATGAGCATTTCCAGAAAAAAGACCAGAGTAATTGAAAAATACATGAGATAAGGATATGAGGATATATAAAATTATTCAACATATGGTCTGTAATGAGGGATTACATGGATTTTGGGGACCTTAAAGTGGTAGATAGGGTTTTAGGAGGATTTTAAGGATCAAAAATCATGTGAACATGTCAAATGGTGTGTGACCCCTCTCGATGGATCAATATGTACGTTAGATGGTAAATAGAAACTATTCAGGATCAGGCACACTATTTACTCCAACAAAGTCATGGACATCAAATAATTACCTGGAATAAGCCATATATAAATACATTGGAAGAATTACATGGGTAACAATATGTAATTTAATATTCAATGGACGCATAAATAATAAATTTACATGTGTAGGACCTGAGGTAGAGGGGACATAGAGTTTACCCCCACTATAGGCTGTGTAATCCCTTAATTTTAGATTAGATCCCTTGTCCTCTTTATCTTGGACATGTTTTGATATTCTTCATTCCCCCTATCCTTTTCCATGAGGGATATTATAGAATCTCCTTTTATACATATTACATTGATCCCATCAGTATGAATTATTAGATTGTGTTTTTGGAATCCTTCAATATCGGCCAGAGATATATTCTCAATAATCTTATTTCCCATGGTGGACTTCTTGGTATCATTGTGACTAAACCAACGTGGGTGTCAATCTTCTTCAATATTTTTAGTATAGATTGAGTTAATGGTGTGCCACAATTCCTTGAGTGTGATCCTCATTAATTTATCTTGTCATTTTAGACATATAATTTATACATCTATTGTGGGATCCAAGGAACATTATGTTGAGTAAATATTTTCCTATAACATTATTCATTCCTTTATATTTTCGAAATCACAAATATATTTTCATATTAATAGTTTTTATATATAAGAGATTTTTTTAAATAATTCATTGTATCTATAAGTAAATATATATATGCATATTCTTTAACCTTTTTATATCTAATTATAAAATTATTTTCCTTAATCCAAAAGAATATATCGGATCTTTAATGAATCACAGAATCAATTACATTCTTAATTCATATTCAATTAATTTTATGAATCTGATTCTCCTAAATTTCTGATTGAAATTTATGTTTCTCAATTCCAAATAAATGAGAATTTTGATTCCAATTATCTTAAATTTTTTATTCTGACTCTCTCAAATTTTTGAATCTCATTAACATCCTCAAATCTGAAATTTCTAGAATTTTGAATCCAATTCAAAATTTTCTAATTCACTAAAAAGATGAACTTGATTAAATGTTTCTCAATTCCAAAACATCCAATTTTACGAATCTGATTCCCATTTAATAAATTTATATTCTCAATTTTTTCTAGATCTGATTGTATAATTATAATAAAGTAATGATATTTCCTTAATGTAAAATTTTATATCATTATTAAAGATAATATTTTGTTTAATTTAATTTTTCATATAAAATGAATCATATATACTATTTGTTTATCATGATTTGTAATTATGAAAAATGATGTTGTCTAATTAGTTATTATATAACCATTTTATGTTATAGCTGTACAGGTCCCTATAAAATTTTAGCTAAAATATGACCATTAGAGGAAATTTTGACCATTAGAGATATCGCCTATAAAAAACAGATAATTTGATCATTTTCGATGGTATGAAATTTTGGGATAATTCATACTCTATAAGAGATCTTCCAAAATAACTTAATGGAAAATAAATGAATAATTTATGTTCTGAAAAACATGTTACACATACTTAAATCATTAACAACTGTTGTTCTTCATTTCCATTTAGATTGTTGATGTATATTATCAATGCAATTGAATAATAAAGAATAAATAGGTTTTGATTACCAACTTAATCGAGGGCTTTATGTTTAAGGAATTCATAGTTGATGATCACCTTATAGATTGAGGGCCTGTAGGGATAAAAAAGACGAAACTGATCTTCTTATCAAAGGATTACCCTAGTATAGGTAATATAGAATTTCTTGAATGTATAAATAATGGGATCTTTATCAAATGTGTTTTGGATACCCTATTATTTGTGTTTTTAATATTTGAACTCTTTATATGTTCTTTATATTTATTTTTTAATCTGTAACAACAAGAATGTTTTTCTTAATCATTATATTTTTTTACTCAGATTTATAATTATATTAACATTATGGTTTAATCCTGTATAATGATTCTTGTGTGCATATTTTATTATACATCATTGTTAAACATAATTTTTTTCCATATCCTTACAAAAGAGAAATAACTGAATCTTATGATTTTAACATTGGATAAAAATGTTTCCTTAAGGATAAAATATGAAACATTTTAATGAGAAAATCACCCCCTTGTAATTGTGTATCTACATATATATTTCGATCCTAAAATTGGTAGTATAGGAATTCACTCAAATAATAATATACATATTTTTATTAGAAGACAATTCAACTGTGTTTGTAATACATGTTTTAATATTACAAGTTAGATATATTTCCCAAATAATCTAATTGATTATAAATATATACTACACTAACAGGTGTAGTGGAAATGTTTTGTTTTGAAAATATTTTATAAATTAATGTGAAATCAGTAGATAAAATGAATCCCACAAGAATGCATATTTTTTATTGAAATGATTGTGAATATCGAAGAGAATAAATTAATTATTTTTTTATAAACATTGGTTTGGGAAACTTTTTTATGATAACTAGAGATTATAAGATACCTAGTAAGAGAGTTATAAATTTTTCTACACAAGAAATGAATGAATATCAAAATAACTATAACGTATGCAAGATGTCGCACTGTTCTATAACCAACAATATATATAGCTAGATATCTTCTAATGTGGAAGATAACATAATTGGGATGAATCTTGATGTTTCAAATTTCAGTACATCAAATGACATTAAAACAAATTGATCCATTATTAGAGTATATAATCTTGGTTTCTTTTTTTCTTATAGAGAACCTCTTGTTAATTTTAAAAATAGATTTATAACTATTGTTACTAGTGTAAATTCAATAGGTGAAAAACGGGTAGATGATGAGATGCTAGTAGACATGATTATTGGCACCATTCCAAATGAATGGTAATTGATGAGAACTACTATTGATGAATCCATGAAATATATATATATGTTCCTCCTGATAAATTATTTAGAACTATCACACAACATGAAATTATATTTAAGAGAATTAAACACAATATAATGAAGAAAAATGGGTGTTTTTCTTTTACTACTACTCTAATTTATATGAAAACCAAAAATACTAAAAAAGACACTAAGAAAAAAAGTAAAATAAAGTTGGTATTCTGTCATATTCAAGTGAATCCAAACAGTTGAAGAATGAGATAGCAAATCCTTCTTGAAGGGTTAAAATAATTTATGGAAAAAATATTTTCAATATATATATATATATATAAAAAGGATATGAATGATAAGAATCATTTAATTTTACATGTGTTGATTAAATGAAATCTGGGTATATCAGGCCTTATTGTCCAAATTTGTAATTAAAGGACAAGAAATATAGGCATACTGAGATGAATCAAAAATATATATTATTTTTAGATGGGAAATAGAGTATTGAAGGTAAATTATTCTTCAATATAATGCAGTTCAGATTCATCTGATGAATCCTTTGATAAAAAATATTTTTGGTTGAATAATATTGGTCTTGATTTCATATTATCTATTGAAAACAAATGCTTCAAGGCTTTGGTACACACTGATGAATCATTGAGGAATATATCTTTAATGGATAAATATTTTAATGAATAAAATTATACATTAATGGAAACATAATCATCATAAATAGAATATATATTACTTACTTTTGAATAATTATATATGTTTTCCAAGTTACATTAATATTTAAATATTATGATAAAAATAATCATTATATGAAAAAATCTAGACCTAATTTTTTTTAAAAATAATTATCAAATATATCTAAATATCTTGATGTAAAATATTTTGATATTTTCTCTATTTAAAAAAATATTGTTGAATATTATGATGAGAAGGATAAACGTTTTATTGATTTCAAAAATTTCCTTTTCTATGAAAATTGATTTATAGACAAACTCAAATCCTATGACTAATGACTATGAGGATAAAAATTTATTCAATATATTAATATCTAAAATATATTAGATAAATAAAAGTTTTTTTTAACATTAGAACATGTAATGTGGGATTGGATAAAAAAACATCACACCTTCATCCTCTTACGAATAGTTCTGGAATGAGTTACAATCACTAAAACCCTATTTTTAGTCACACCAATGTTGTTCCTAAATATGACCAATTTTTTACTAAGTGTAAGAGTGGTGGACATTGGGAGAAACAATATTCATAGAAAACAATTACATAATATTTTATAACTAATACATTTCTAAGAAAATGTATATTCAAAATATTTAACTTTATAACTGCTCCAGATCGAAGAATGATCCGATTCTGAAAAACTAATTGTTTATTTTTTTTTCATTAAACAAAGTATGTATGAAAAAAATACATAGTACATGGATATTGGATGTTTCCAACACAGGACATGTAACAAAAGCTCTTCGAAAGTATTATTAAGACGAATTGTGGAAGAGTCATATTTGAAAACAACGATCAAGAAGTAATTTTGTGTATATATAACATTGTTTTCTTGGAAAAGAATTAATTTCCAATGTTTTATTTATTAAATGTCTTATGGAAACCCTTATAAGGATAATTCAAATATTTGTTGAAGGTTACCTTGTGAATTTTTGGAAGGATAAATTATTAGTAAACAATTACAAGGATGATTATATTATTTCTACCCATAAGCTTGATAATGCTTACACACTTAACATTGTGGACCATAGGAGATAATATTTTCCCTGCCTTAGTGCAATGGAAGTACAATAATACTTACGTAATAAGAGGCTAGAAAATTTTATTCTAAGGAAATTATGTAAAATATCTATCAACAGAATTGCAAAGGATCTTCTAGATTATATATTTAATTCTTCAAAATTCTATGATTTTTATAAATATTTAATGCAACATAAGTCAATAATTAGGTCAAATGGAGAAGTATCAACTTCTGATACATTACATCTAGTGCACTTGGACTTGTTTGTTCCAAAAAACAACACCTATTTGTTAAAAATACTATGCATTTGATTTATTTAATGATTACAATTGATTTAGATCAATTTATTTTCAATAATGGAAATATGAAGCCTTTTTTTCATTTAAAATCTTTTCAAATTCAACGATTAAAATTAAAACAAATCTTTGATAATAATGAATAGTGATCATTGAGGATATTTTGAAAAATCATATATTAAATTTTTTTGAATTATTAAATGTATTACTCATAAATTATAAACTCCTATAGCACTTGAACATAAAAATTTTGTTGAAAAAAATGTTTAGATTCTATAAAATATAACAAGAAGCTTGATAAGTGAATACTCAATTTGTAATCATTTTGGGGAAGAATCAATGAGTAATTATTAGTATTCTATAAATCGTGATTAAATCAGAACAGTTTTTAATAAAACACGTTATATGTTATGGATAATATGAAAACCTAATGTATCATTCTTCATAGTATATGGATAAAAAATAATCATTTTGAATAAAAAATATATCATTAAAAAATTCTCAACCAAATCCGATGAAGGAATATTTTTAGGCTATTCCACTACCTATAAGGCATGTAAAATATTTAATATTTATTATTTTTATGTTGAAGAAATATTACACATTAAATTTGATGAAACAAGTCCTTTATTTTAAACAACCGGAATATATTTCATTGCTTTTATTTATAAAAACTGATTATCAAACTATAATGGAATATTCTTCTATCACAAAGAGTACAAATGAAAATGTTTTGTAAAGTAATCACTCAATAATATTTTCTACCCTATGATGATGAATAGTTTTTACAAACACCCAATAAGTTTTTTCAAATGAAGAATCCTAGTGATAATACCATTGGCGATGTAAATCAAAACCTAATTACTAGAATATAATTAAGAAATGAAGTAGAATATAAAGCATTTGATTCCAAATTAAAACCTTATCATAATGATGAATCTCTAGGTGATAAATATTAGATTAATGTTTTGAAAAATTAACTAAATGAATGTTAAAGGTAAAATGTATAGAACATTTTTTAATGACACATGAAACATTAGTAATTGGATTAATGTGGGTCTTTATAAATAAATATATTGAAAATTGAAAAATAGAAAGAAAGAAATAAATATTAGATTATAATTGATATAATAAAAAAGAATTAATGGACTATGAAGAAACCTTCAATGTAGTAGCAAGATTTGACTCAATATATATTGTCTTGTCCTTTGCAACATTATATTTCAGAAAACATCTTCCAATGGATGGGATGTGTCCCGTATTTAATGGATTTGATCATGAGGACGATTATGTTGAACACCATCCTTGTATAAAAGTCTCAAAACATTATAAAAATGTTTTTGAACTTACTATATTGTTATATGGTTTTAGACAATCCCTTAGATCCTCATATGATAGACTTACAATATTTTTGTTACAAAAAAAATTTTGGTAAGGGAACTGGTGATCCGAACATTTTTATTAATAATGAAATGAAAAAACATTTAACAATTAAAATTTATTTTTATGACATTAAACTTGGATCATATCATCAATACTTAACAAATTCAATTTTTTATATTATGAAATCTGAGTTTGAAATTAGTATGATGGGGGAGTTAAAATTTTTCTTGGTTTTGAAATTTATGAAAACTGTAACACCTCGAGATTTTATGAGAAATATTCTTTTTAATTTTATTGATATCTTGTGTTGTATGTTACAAAAAATTAGTCATTCACAGCACTCAAACCTAACATGGTTGCATTGCACGCAATCACAACCTTCCTCGATAGCGTGTGTAGTACGCAATACCGAGTTTCACTAAACGAGATATTATTATAATATTATTATGAACTAGCCGTTATGAATAGTAATACCCACTTTTTGAAATTTTATAAATTTTATCTTTCAAAATGGACTTCATTTTTGGATTAGGAATATTGAAATTAGCTTAGGGTGAAATTTTGGCACTTTTCGGATAACTTTCTTATTCTGATGAATAGTGAAAATTATTAAATTTTAATTAAAAACAAATTTTTTAATCGAAAAAATTAATAGTGATAAATTTTTAATTTCAGTGGTTTTAAAGTATATTTAGAATATATTTTTCCAATTTAATACAATTTTGTTCATTGGATGTAATTTCACATTTAAACAAGACATAAATAAGTGTCAATCTTTTGATAGTTATTATCTCATAAAAACATGTTATTTGTCTTGACGACGGGAATTAATTTTTAAATTAGTTAATGTAACTGATATGTTTTTAATTTGGTAAAAAAACATCATTTTTGAATTTATAATATCAAATATATCTTAGGCTTAATTTTTGGTATTTTTCTGGAAACATTCATTTTTTGATGAATAGTGAAACCACTAAGTGGTAGTTAAAAAACGGAATTTTCTTCATAAAACATAATTTTACTGCTTCTGTGAGTGGAATTTCAAAAATCCGAGAGACACGGTAAATATCAAGGACTAAAATGTGGTTAAATGAGATAAAAATAATTTTTGGTGAATAGTAACTTTTTACTTTTTTTACCATGGTTAAAAGTAAATAGGGTAGTTAAGGGTAAAAATGATATTATTATTACCCTAACCCATCTGCTAATATTATTGTATAAATGTAATTCCACCAAAAACAGCATTAGGAATAATATATGACCATTTAGTCCCACTTGGATTAGATTAGGACATTTGTTATCAATTTATTTAAAGAAGGGTTAAAATAGTTAAAATCAATGTTTAATAACTAAAGAATTTTTAATATAGGGGTATACATAAGATAAATTCGACTATAAGTATTCATTAGAAATCTAAAATGAGTTCCTACACAATGGTATTTTATTTGTAATTTTTAGACTTAATATAATTTAATTTATTTATGATACAATGATGATGCAGTAATTATCTTATTAATGAAATATTGACATAATTGATCTTATAAATACCGAAATAAATGTAATTTGAGACTTTTTTTTAATTACAATAATTTTATATGTTAATATGAAATGTTAGTATTGATTTAATTAAAATTTTCTAACTATGAATTCTGGTATGATTTTCACAAAAATCAATTACCAAAAAGTGTCAAAATTAAAATAAAATAGTTTTTAAAACAAATACTATATTATCAATTGTTATTTTATTACTAAAAATATAAGGTTCAGCAAAATGTCTTAGATACTGTTATATATATTAATAATAAACATCTTGGGGTACTTTTGGCTTGATATAGTTTGTTTATTGACATTATAGTGTAAGAAAACAAGAAGACACGGTAAAAGTTAAATTATCTAACTTAAAGTTAAATCTAAATGACAAGGTATAAATTGATAACTAAACATGAATAAATTCTATTGTATGAGAGGAGTTCAACCCAGACCCACCTTAGCTTCTTAATATATCAATTTGGAGCTATTAAAAACAGAATTTGACTTTATAATAAAATAATATTTTTTGTTATTCCAAAGGTACCCCTATCCTTCCTTATAAAAGAGAACCTCCTCCCTCTCCTCCTCACACCACTATGATCCTTCAAGATCAGCCAAACCTAGACAAATTCTCTTATCCACTTCCCTAGAAACATCCTAGAGGTCCTGGTCTTCTTCAAAGACCAATTTTAGTGCCCTAAGAGGAGGTCTCAAAAAAGCGCTTCAAAGAAGAGGTAATATCTGTTACCGATTCTTTCACATTTATTTATTCTTCCACTTCTTCTTCTTAGGTTGTTTCAATATAACATAAGTATCACTCATATACTGATATTTTATTATAAGTATGAAACAACCCTATTTCACCATCTATCCATCCTACGGAAAACGAAATTACCACGCGTATGTACGTACGGAATACCGTATCCACGTCGTGGTGTAATCTACTTTCCACCACCACCTTACATGGATGGGTATAATGGTGTAAATAATAACTATATATGATTATTGTAAAGTGATATTGATTCTGTAATAGTATACATACACTCCAACAAAATTCCACGATCATGGGAATGATATCATCGCTCGTGCGTATGTACGGAATACCGTCTCCACGACGCGATGAGATTCATTCTCAATGATTAAACATTCATAAATGATTATAAATTATATATAATAATTAATAAGGAAATATATGACATAATAATGATATTGGATTAATGTATATATATATATGTATGTCATCCAATTAATTCCATTAAATTCAATGAGGTAACGAAAAGAACGTTCATGCGTACGTACGGCCTACCCTCTCCATGAACGGTGTATTTATTTCCATTTATCAATCTATTATATATATGTATATTCTGAATATATATTTTATATAAATCATGTTTTATATTATGTAATTAATTAATCATGACTTAAGTAATCATATGAATAATTACAAGTCAAAACACGGACGACAAATGAAACAATTTTACCCAAAACGCTCTTTAACATGGAATTTACAAAAGAATGGGTAATATAACGTCATAAGTGAACCATATATGATATCATAACAATGAATATGATTCTGTAATAAGTCAATGAAATTATTTAAATCATTATACAGGAGGTTCAGATACGTACGAAGCATATCGGACCTAAGGTAAGGGATAAATATTCCAATCTCATTCTTATCCAAGATTGTTTATTCGTAAGTATTTACTGGGGTTATTGTTATTATCCATGTAAATGTTTTATAAATTTTTTTTAATGTTTTTTTAAAGTCCTTTTTACCCATTTTTGACTTTTAATACATGGTATGTAACAAATCTTTTTTTGTTTACGTTACGATGTACTTTTTGGACTTTTCCGGAAAAAGTACGAGAAGAATGTTTTTTTAACTTATACGGCACGAACGGATATTTACGTTTTTATAAAGCCTTATTTTCATGATGATTACTCTAAAATATTACATGATTATTTTCAAAATAATCCTTCTCTTTGAAAATTACATGACATTTTGTGAAAAGAGAATGATTTTGAAGAAGAAATGATATTTTCCTCAAGAATTCATTTCAAGTGTTTTATCAATACAATTTTTCATCTAATATGACATTATTTCATATGTGTATGTTTCATGTATCATGTCTCTATGATTTACATGGTTTCACTTTTATTATTATGAAATGATATCCATTTCTTTTAGATGGATTATTTGATGATGGGATGATGCTTATGAAACCCATTTTATTTATTTGGTTATTATGAGTGATGTATGTTTATTTTGTGGAACAAGTAAGAATGATTTCATTATGATATGGGTGGGACCTATATCTCCCTCCAATGCATTGGTTAATGATTTATATCTCATGAGATAGACATGGATGAAATGGTAAGTTAATCCAGTTCAGTATTACAGGACTGGAACAAGGAGTGAACTCGATTTAGAAAGGGACTTTGTACACTAAGATGGTCTTGGAAGCAATGCCTTGGCTACTATGGAAATAATTACATGTGCTTAATGGATGCCACAGTTACATGTTTTATTCCTATTCTATTTTATCATGGTTTATGTTTTATTATGATCTATGCCTTATGTACTTCCATTTTTTATGTCGTTGATCAGGATTTTGATGTTTAAACATTATGTTCATGTTTTTAGGTTCAAATGTATATGGTATGTTTTATTTTATCTATGCTTACCCTTACTGAGCATTTGAGCTCACCCTTTTTATGTTTTATTTTCCCCCAGGATCAAAAGAAAGGTTTTAGGTAAGGAAACAAAAAGTGGAAGATCATTATGGGAGATGTTGAAGATCTTTCACCATGATTAGAGGATGTCGTTCCAAGTTTCGAAATACACTAAACTATTACGGTCCTTGTGGGTTTGTTTTTGTTATGTATAATGTATTCCACAAAAGTAATGTAATGTCCACGTACGTCAAGCTTCGGGTCTCTACAGTCGGTATCAGAGGAATGGTTTAGTCAACCTTTTGGAAACTGGGATGCGAAAATGTTAGTGAGATCCCTAGAGATATTTCTAAGGTATGTCTAGGGATGTCCCTAAGGATTAGTATACGTATAGGATATAGTCATCAAACTATGGTAAATATCTTAGAATTTAACCTAAGATGTTAGATATTGAGGGAACTCCCCCTTTATTATGTTGTTTTCCCTAGCATGATTTCTCCCTCTCACACTATTCTTTTTAGGTTTTAGAAAATCGTTGGATACAAGAAGATTCATGATAATGGAGGATATGACAGACAATGGAATGATATTCATCATGAGAAACCAAATGAAACGGGATCTGGAAGTCCAAACATCCTTATTATGCCAAATCAGTAATCTCATAATATGATCAATAATCTCAGCTTTGGTAAGTTTCCCGACTCAGATAATAAGAGAAAGATGGAGTTTCATGATGATCATAGAGGAAAGAAAGTTCAATTTCCCTCATGTAAATCATGTGGGAAGAGGCATCAGGGATATTGTTTCAAAGTAACTGGAAGATGCTTTGGGTGTGGAAAAGAAGGACACAAAGCCAGTAAGTGCAAAGGAAAAGGCTCAGTTAACACCATGGAGAAGCATAATGGTATTGCTAAGACATCAACAATGATGAGATGTTTTAAATGTGGAATGTATGGGAATTATGAAAACCAATGCCCTAATGGAAAATCTCATGAAGAGAATCATCATGGTCATATGGGTATTATTTATGTTGATGATGAGGAAGAGACTACAAATGATATATGAGTTGAAAGAAGTGTTGAAGCTCAGTCAATTGTTTTAGAAGGTAGTGGAATGATTTTATGTTTATCGAGAGTTATGTTGTATAGTTAACGGTACTATGGAATAAAGAATCATCTAATGATTGATACACTATTGTTTTTCCTAAAAGTATTTTAAAGTATATGTTGAATGGTACCAGTAACCATGGAAGGTTATTCAGATATTTTTGTAAAGTAGATGATATGCACATAATTAAGGAATAAGAAGATAATGAGATGTTTGATTGTATTCATGAGCTCATGATTGATATAAGGACTAAGTGATATCATGGTTTGAGTATATAGAATTTTAAGGATTTTGGTATGTGGAAAGGGTTAACTTTTAACTGCATTCATGATTTCACTAAGGTTCAATGGTTATTCTTTTTTCAAGAGAATACATGATTAAGGCCTTCGAAGGTTTGGAATGTGACCAACAAGACATATCTTATGATATATGGGGATCAATGATGGTATTAAATATCTGGTAATCATTTTCCCTATATTATGAGAGTGGACTACAGTAATATGGATAAGCCTAAAGATTGGATTGGATTATGTTGGACATAAGTTAGTATTGTTTAAGGATAGATGTTTTTTCGATATTATTGATGGGATGTTATAGTAATATAGTTTTAGAAAAAGGACAACCTACCGGACGGGCGACAGCCCATCGCGTCGGACAAGCCTGTGGGAATCAAACCCACAACCAAAGTGCGACTGGCCTTTATCGCCTACAACTGGCCTACAGGAAGTCCCTGGTTAGTAGAAACTAGTTTTATTTTATTAATCAGTTTGATATATCAAGTATAAGATAATTTTTGGAACCATATACGATTAATCTAACCATAAGATGGACTTATAACTTTTTCTAACCTTTTGTTTGAAACAGATGGAATGACCCATCATTCTATCACATGGTCTGCTAACACATCACAAATAACAAATTTAACTTAATTTCTTTAATCAATGAAGTGGAAATTGCTCAATTCAGGAACAACAGTGAGATTGTACCAAAATCATGTAAGTATTTCTTTTAATTCATCAACTTTTGGGAAATTATCTTGAAAAACAAAAATGTTGTCCTATTTCCCTTATATCCAATGAATCAGATGGTACCTTAGATCATCACAAATCTGTAGCTTTGTGATTGTTGGATTTTTCATACCCATGTTCTCTACCACTCTCCCTCAAAACATGATGGTTAGGTTTCTCTTCCATATCCATATTTTCACCTATGTTCTCATATGTGGAAACCCAGTGATTAGTTAATTTGGGTAACCGTTATGTTTCATACTTTAGTTTTTAAAGATTGGTTTTGGTATTCTTTTTTCGAAGTGGGTTTCTATTAAATAAATTTTCGAGTAATAAACCATTTATATCCCGGACGAATTTCGAGGGCGAAATTCATTTTAAGGGGGGTAGAATGTAACACCCCGAGATTTTATGAGAAATATTCTTTTTAATTTTATTGATGTCTTGTGTTGTACGTTACAACAAAGGATTCTTGCACCACACACAACCCTAAATTGGCTTCATTACACGCAATAGTGACCTTCCTCGATAGCGTGTGTAGTACGCAATACCGAGTTTCACTAAACGATATATTATTATAATATTATTATGAACAAGCTGTTATGAATAGTAATACCCACTTTTGAAATTTTATAAATTTTATCATTCAAAATGGACTTCATTTTTGGATTCGGAATATCGAAATTATCTTAGGGTGAAATTTTGGTACTTTTCGGATAACTTTCATATTCTGATGAATAGTGAAAATTATTAAATTTTAATTAAAAACTAATTTTTAATCGAAATAATTAATAGTGATAAATTATTAATTTGAGTGGTATTAAAGTATATTTAGAATATATTTTTAAAATTTAATACAATTATGTTCATTGGATTTAATTTCACATTTAAACCTGACATAAACAAGTGACAATCTTTTGATAGTTATTATTTCTTAAAAACACGCTATTTGTCTTGACGACAGGAATTTATTTTCAAATTAGTTAATGTAACAGATATGTTTTGAAGTTGGTAAAATAAATATCAATTTTTAATTCATAATATCAAATATAGGTTAGGCCTAATTTTTTGTTTTTTTTGGAAACTTTCATTTTTTGATGAATAGTGAAACCACTTAGTGGTAGTTAAAAAACTGAATTTTTTACATAATACTTAATTTTACCACTTCTGTGCGAGGAATTTAGAAAATATTAGAGACATGGTTAATATGAAGGACTAAAATTTTGTTCAATGAGATGAAAATAATTTTTGGTGAATAGTAATGTTTTACTTTTTTTACCACGGTTAAAAGTAAATCGGGTAGTTAAGGGTACAAATGATATTATTATTACTCTAACACATGTCCTGCTTCTATTGGATAAGTGTAATTCGACCAAATTCAACTTTAGGAATAATATATGATCATTTAGGCCCACTTGGATTAGATTTTGACATTTATTATCAATTTATTTAATAAAGGGTTAAAATAGTTAAAATCAATGTTTAATAACTAAATAATTTTTAATATAAGTTTATACATAAGATAAATTCGACTATAAATATTCCATAGAAAGATAAAAATATTTCCTACATAATGGTATTTTATTTGTAATTTTTAGACTTAAAATAATTTAATTTGTTCATGATACAATGATGATGTAGTAATTATCTTATTAATGAAATATTGACATAAATGATGTTATAAATACCCAAATAAATGTAACTTGAGACTTTTTATGAATTCCAATAATTTTATATGTTAATATGACATGTTAGTATTAATTTAATTAAATGTTTTAGAACTAATAATTCTGTTATGATTTTCAAAAAAATCAATTACCAAATAGTGTCGAAATTAACATAAAATACTTTCTAAAACAAATACTATATTATCAATTGTTATTTTATTCCTAAAAATATATGGTTCGGATGAATGACTTAGATAAGGTTATATATATTAATTATAAACAACCTGGGGTTAGTTTGGCTTGATATAGTATGTTTATTAACCTTATAGTTTAAGAAAACAAGAAGACACGGTAAAAGTTAAATTATCTAACTTAATGTTAAATCTAAATGATAATGGTTAAAATTGATACCTAAATTTGTATAAATTATATTGTATGAGACAATTTCGACCCATACCCACCTTAGCATCGAAATATATCAATTTTGAGCTATTAAAAACCGAATTTGACTTTATAATAAAATAATATTTTTAGTTATTCCAAAGGTTCCCCTCTACTCCCTTATAAAAGGGAACCTCCTCCCTCTCTTCCTCACACAACATTGAGCCTTCAGGCTCGGCCAAAACCTGCCAAATTCTCTTCTCCACTTCCCTAGAAACATCCTAGAGGTCTTGTGCTTCTTCGAAGACCAATTTTAGTGCCCTAAGATGAGGTCTAAAAGAGGCGCTTCAGAGAAGAGGAAATGTCTGTTACCGATTCTTTCACCTTTATTTATTCTTCCAATTATTCTTCTTAGGTGGTTTCATTATAACATCAGTATCACTCATATACTGATATGTTATTATATGTATGAAACAACCCTATTTCACCATCTATCCATCCTATGGAAAACGAAATCACTGTGCGTGCGTACGTACGAAATACCGTCTCCACGCCGTGGTGTAATCTATTTTCCACCACCACCTTACATGGATGGGTATAATGGTGTAAATAATAACTAAATATGATTATTTTAAAGTTATATTTATTCTTTAATAGTATACATACACTCCAATAAAATCCCATGATCATGGGAACGATATCATCGCTCGTGCGTGTGTATGGATTACCGTCTCCACGACGCGATGAGATTCATTCTCAATGATTGACCATTCATTAATGATTATAATGTATATATAATAAGTAATCATGAAATATATGACTTAATAATGATACTGGATTTATGTATATATATATTTATTTCATCCAATTAATTCCATTCAATTCAATGAGGAAACGAAAACAACGTTCATGCGTACGTACGACCTACCGTCTCCATGAACGGTGTATTTCGTTCCATTTATCGATCTATTATATATATGTATATTATGAATATATATTATATATAAATCATGTTTTATATTCTGGAATTATGTAATCATGATCTAAGTAATCATATGAATAAATACAAGTCAAAACACGGACGACAAATGAAACGATTTTACCCACAACGCTCTTTAAAATGGAATTTACTAAAGAACGAGTAATATAAAGTCATAAGTGAACCATATATGATATCATAACAATGAATATGATTCTGTAATAAGTCAATGACATTATTTAAATCATTATAAAGGAGTTTCGGATACGTACGAAGCATATCGGACCTAAGGTAAGGGATAAATATTCCAATCTCATTCTTATCCGAGATTGTTTATTTGTAAGCATTTACTGGGGTTATTGTTATTATCCATGTAAATGTTTTATAAATTTTTTTTCATGTATGTTTAAAGTCCTTTTTACCCATTTTTGACTTTTACAACACGGTATTTAAGTAATCTTTCTTTTGTTTATGTTACGAGGTACTTTTTTGACTTTTCCGGAAAAAGTACGAGAAGAATGGTTTTTTAACTTATACGGCACGAGTGGATTTTTATGATTTTATAAAGCCTTATTTTCATGAAGATTCCTCCAAAAGATTTCATAACTATTTTCAAAAAAATCATTTTCTTTTAAAATTGCATGACATTTTGTGAAAATAGAATGATTTTAAATAAGAAATGATATTTTTCTCAAGAATTCATTTCAAGTGTTTTATTAAAACCATTTTTCATCTAAGATGACATTATTTCATATGTGTATGTTTCAAGTATCGTGTCTCTATGATTTACATGGTTTCAATTTTATTATTATTAAATGATATCCATTCCTTCTATATGGATTATTTGATAATGGGATGATGTTTATGAAACCCATATTATTTATTTGGTTATTTTGAATGATGTATGTTTATTTTGTGGCATAAGTAAGAATGATTTCATTATGAGATGGGTGGGACCTATATCTCCCTCCAATGCATTGGGTAATGATTTATATCTCATGAGATAGACATGGCTGGAATGGTATGTTAATCCGGTTCAGTATTACAGGACTGGAATGATGAGTGAACTCGATTCAGAAAGGGACTTTGTCCAATAAGATGGTCTTGGAAGCAATGCCTTGGATACTATGGAAATCATTACATGTGCTTAATGGATGCCACAGTTACATGTTTTATTCCAATGCTATTTTATAATGGTTTATGTTCCATTATGATCTATGCTTTATGTACTTCCATGTTTTATGTCGTTGCTCACGATGTTAATGTTTAAGCATTATGTTCATGTTTTTAAGTTCAAATGTATATGGTATGTTTTATTTTATCCATGCTTACCCTTACTGAGAATTTGAGCTCACCCTTTTTATGTTTTATTTTCCCCCAGGATCAAAATAAAGGTTTTAGGTAAGGAAACAAAAAGTGTAAGATCTTTATGGGAGATGTTGAAGAACTTTCACCACGATTAGAAGATTACGTTCCATGTTTCCAAAGACACTAAACTATTATTGTCCTTGTGTGTCTGTTTTTGTTATATATTAAGTATTCCAAAAAAGTAATCTAATGTCCATATACTTCAAGCTTGGGGTCTCTACAAAAACCATAAGGGAACCGATATATCTCAAAATAAGATTATAATGGATCTTCATAAAAGGTATAGATATGAAACAAATAAAGTATAGTTACTTCAATTGGTACAACATATACCCTTGATCTTGTTGAAGTTGGGAAACAAGTAGATCAAACATATTTTTGAGGTATGATTTGATATTTATTATACATAACATACTATTTATCCAAACATAATGTTTTTAAAACGATTATGAGAAAGATATCAATATATTTCAAAATAATCCAATTTAAATAATTTAAAAGATTTCTTTCTATTTAAATAGATCTATGGACTTAGATCATTTATTCACTTTTAGAAATGATTTAGTTTTAATTTCTTTTCAAAATATGACTTTAGTGGTTGTATAATGGAGAGAAAAATACATATGGAACATATCATATCATATCATATGTGATTCATTATTTTCATGGTCATTTAAGAAACAACAGTTTACAGAACATTTCATTATAGAAGATAAATATAGGGAAGCTTGAATTTGTTGTGCTAGAGTTTTTTGGATGCAGCACACACACATGTATTATGGTCTGGGTTTTACTAAATCATAGATACTATGTGATAATACAAGTTCCATATCCTTAGGAAAGACCCTACACACCACTCAGATTAAAATAAAATAGATATTATGAACTTTAGCTTTAGGGATCACACACTTAATGGATATATTTTCTTACAATTCATCATTTTCAAAGGAAAAACCCCTAATATTTTTGAAAATTCAATACCTATCGATAGATTTGAACACGTTAATGAAATGTTAGGAATGATAAATATAAGTTAATCGTTCATATCTAATTTATGTTAAAACTATATTATATCATTAAGATATTCCTTTATATTTGTAGAGTGCACTTTATTTACATGATATTTTATATTCAAAACTTAATAATGTTCTTTAGAACCTAATAAAGTATGATGGAACATGATAATTTTTTTAGAACCTAACAAATGTTTTCAAACAATAATGAAACTTTTTTGAATATATGATATTAATGAAGAATCTTATAAAATACTAGAAAATATTCTTAGAAATATGAAAGTAAATATTATTAATTTTTACCTATTGTTTTATTTTTTTATTAATTGGTATTTGATTCCAATTTTAAGAAAAACATCATATGAATTCATCATTCCGTAAATAAATTTATTTCTTAAAAAATATCAGAATCTATGAAACTGTGTTTGGATTAATAGAAATTTTCTAATCAAGATAGATCGATATCAACTTTTTTTTTTGGAAGTTTAATTGTAATCCATGAAGCCTATATAAGGGAGGAAAAACCCCATGTCCCACATTGAATTCCATAGTTTTTCCTCCTGACATGCAGCCTCTGTTCAAATTTCATGTGCTGGTGTTTTGTTCTCATTCTTATATTTCAAATATATTTTTTCAATACCATCTCAATATTAAATGCATTCGAATAAGTATCTTAAATAGTGGTCAATATTTTGAAAAAACATAGTTGATTAGGATTTCATCATTATGTATTAAACATTGATATGAATGTTTAAAGAGTTTCAATGCTAGGAATGTATGTTCATTGCTAAGAAAAAATGAGATGAAGATACTATTTAAGTAGACATTGATATTGAATTATATCATTTAGTTGAGTTTTCAATAAAAGATGGAATGATATGTTTTAGTTCAACAGTTATGGTAAACATATTTTTTATCTTACAAAAAATCTGGATATGTCACTGAGATACAATATGGCATTGATGTTTATTATTTATCTCATAAGATACCATATTCTGAAGGATATTTTTAAATAGTTAAAGAAATCTATCGTTTATGTCTTAACGGAGTAAATAAGACAAATGTTCCCATCCTTTCAGAAAAATTAAACATTGTGGTATTACGGAATCATGCTAGTTTAATACCATGAAAAGGAGAGAAGGATACCTTGAAAATAATTGATATCTTCTGGATGGAATTTCTTTTTAATATTAGGAATAATAATTAGGTCAAGTATATAACTCTAACTATCATCAAGATTAAGAATGAGTGTATCAATTCTCAAATCATGATGTATCTATTAATCTTATCCATGATTATAATTAGTTTCTTAATCATATGTAAAGTACCTTTTATTTCAAATCCAAAGAAGTGTAAGATTATCCATCTATGTGATGATAAATTTAATAGAAATTAATATTATTTTAGTGATAAGAAGATCTAGTTATTTATTTTGGATAATCATGGGATGTTAGAGATAGTTTTATTGAAAAATCAGATGAGCCTACCAAAAAATATTCCAAGACTCGAAATCACATAAATTAAATCATGCTTTAGAATCACCAATGTTTAAGAAGCATAAATCTTACCCGGATAACGTTTTTGAAAAGTGGAGACAAGAAAAAAGGGACATGAATAGAAGGAGTTTCTGTTTTGGATTAGACTTAGAAAAATCTATATCTCTAAAAATCAGTTATGATAAAGAACATGAGAAAAATGAAAAATGACAAAAATACCATGAAAAAGACAATAGAATCTGATATGTTTCACGATTTAATGAATGATACATTAATATTTGACGAAAAATTTTAATTTTTAGAGTCCATTCATCACAATTTTCAACATCCTACACAATATCAACTAGATCTAGTATAGGCTATCCAATCAGTATAAGTAAGGGATGTTGATCAAATATCATTTCTGATTGTTCATGAATAGATTCAAGATTAAAAATTAGAATAAAAAGATAAAGAAGTCAACATCCAACATAAATATTCTGATAATGAAATTCAAATAAAATATGATAAATAAAAATAGATCCATTTTGACTAGTTACCATTAATAACTTTCCCATCCCCTTCATAAAAACATGCCTCAGAATAAAATTAGTCTAATAATCCCAAGATCCTAATGAAAATGTTATTGAATATGAAGTTCAAAAGTTTCTCTTTTATGATTATGGTAATGAAGTTTAGGATAATAAGAGTGTAAATTATTTAAATCCAGAAGAAGAATTAGATGAAGACGATGATGATGATAATATGATTCGTGTTTCTGATAAAAGAGAAGTAGTTCAGAAGTTTGGGAGATTGGAATCCAAGAATGAAAAAGGGATGAAAGAAGATGTTGGAAAATCTATGAAAGCTGAATCATAATCAGAAATATCGGCCTCCTCTATAAGATGATATATTTATGTTTATCTGTTAATGATATTGGTGAAATATATTATGTATTTTCTGAACCATGAGTCAATATTTCATCATATTACATCTTCTATAAATCAAAAATCAAAATAGAAAATATTAATCATTGATAATCTCACATTAGATTATGTTTATTGAAGAACCATTAAGTTGAATAAGGATTCTTTTAGGATGTATTGTAGAGATATCACGAAGTGGCCAAATCACATGAATAATGAAATTAAATATTTTGATGACATGTTTGAGATAGGAAAGGTTTATTTCAATGAATCAAAATCTAATATAAAAAAATCCTTCAATAAAATTCTAAGGATAAAGGAATAAAAAGCTATTTAGATATAAGATTACAATGATATATATGAGAAATATAATTATATTTCTAATGATGTTAAAAGAGTGATGGATTATAGAGATAAGGTAGATTAATATCATAAGTCCATAGAATAATTATTAAGATCTAACATGAATATATTTTGAACATTAAAAAGATGAGATACATCCAGGATGTTCTTATAGTGATGTTTCAACATGATTATAAGGATCTCATGTTGTTAAATACACTGATATAGATATTATTTACAGAAGAAATATTGATCTTTCTTCTATTTCTGATATTTTTAAATAGATATTTTGGAATATCAAATTATTATTATTCTTTGTTTCCTATTGATTGTTTTACAACTTTTCAGGTATCTTATTCAATTACCCATTCTATTAGGAAAATTACAAAGGAGGAGAAGAATGTTCTAAATTAATATTAGTCCAAGGAAGAAAATGATTAAATAAAATGTAGTTAATATAATGTGAGATACTTTCATAAGAAATGATAAAAATATATAATGTTAGAATACAATATTTACGTGTATTATTAACGTAAAGAGGAGTTATTTGAATTCAACTGAATCCATAAACTAAGGGGGAGGTTAATTTTTCTTTTACATTCATATATGATTTCTTACAGTCTAAATATTATTATCTTAAATCATCTGTTTATGGTTTCGAAAAATGAGGATATTATTAATTCAAATGTTTTCATATGACTTTTCTCATACCATTGTGATTTTAAAATCCCAAAAATATTTTCATGACAATAATTTTTTTATAAAATATTTTTTTAATATATCATTCTATCTATAAGGAAATCATTATTCATGTTCATTAACCTTTTTATTTCGAAGTTATAAATTACATTACTTATGAGAAAAGAATAATTTGGACCATTAATGAAACCCATAATACATTACTTTCTTTATTCTAATTCAATCTGATTTATGAAACTAATTCTCTTAAAATATTGATACTGATTTATGTTTTTCAATTCTGATCATGAAGAAAATTGAAACTTTTTATAAATTTTGAATCATCCCAAATTTTGATTCTTTATATCTCAATTTTTTTATTCCGATTTTCTAAAAATTTTGGATCCTTTAATATCCAAATATTTTAAAATAAAACGCATTTCTGCAAAATTCTTAAATAAATTACTATGTACTATGTTACCAATAAAACCTAGCTGTTAAAAATAATTTTTCCACTACTATGATTTATATTTCAAAAATTTATTATGCTCGTTTGCGATCAGTATGATATTTAGGGTCTTATAGGAACAAAATAATCTATGCTGAATAGTTACATACCATTTTGAATAGTAATGTCACCCTTATGAATAGTAAATTAAATTTTATGAATAGAAAATAACCCAAATTAATAGTAACCTTGCCCATGAATCTATAAATATATTTTAGAAAGAATAAATGAAAAGATATATTTATAATATTAGTGTAGTTGTTATTGAAAACATTACTTATTTATTTACAATTTTATGATTTATAGAATAATTTAAATAAAAATATATTTTCCTAAAATGTAATAATAAATTATTATATTTTTTATTATGTATATAAGATAATTTTTTGAGACCTTGAATAACTTCTCAAGGTCTTATAAAATCAATTACAGTTTGAAATTTTTTTTTTGAATAAATAATTATATTATTTTGAAAAATAAATATCTCTTATTTTAGATTTTATTTTGATAAAATGGAGTTCATTTCAGAATTCTACTCAGTAAAAAATGGTCAGGATGAATTTTTGGTATTTTTCTAAAATGCATTGATTTTTTGTGAATAGTGAGAAATACATTTTTTTAAATGCGAAATTTATTGTGATGTCAGGAAGAAATATTTATGATATAAATTTTTTTAAATTAGTTTAATAAAATTGTTATTATTTTGAATATTAATTTTTAAAGTTATTTATTTAATCATATATGATATTATTTATTTCCTGATAGTTATAAAACATATTGTATATTTTGACGCAGTGCATGGGAAACATTTCAAATGTTAGTTTTGGTTCGTTACAAATAACAATTGAGTGATAAAAATTATTTTCAAGACAAATTTATTAATTATTATGTATTATTTATGGTGTTGGTTGTTATTTTCTAATTTTATAGTTATATAACACTGATAATATCCAAATTAATGTGCAATTCTTATGCATGGGAAGAGAAGACAAATTGACCAATTTAAGATGTTATTTTGACAAGTAAATGACTAAATACAAATAATTAATTAATCTATAATTTTATATTGAACATAATTAACTAATTTTTTGATATTATTTTTTAAATTTTTATATATGAATTAATTTACATTTATGCTAGTGCTATGCTAATGAATTGATTGAGAAATTTTATGTAAATGAAATAAAATTATTTTATTTATACAATTAGAATTAATAAATTAAAATAATTTTGGATAAAAAATATTAAATTAAAAAATAATGACTATTATCTTGTTCTGTTTCGAATTTGGGACATTTTTAAACCAGATTAATCACACAAGCCCCATTATATTATTTTATTAAAAAGAATGAAAATTTTGTGGCACTATAACTTTCAATATGTTCGTAATTTTATTGAATCATATTGCAGGAACAATATTTTAGAAATAAATAATTTATTGGAAGGAAAAAAATTATCTTTGTCACATGTTATAATATTTATTTTTTTGTAACAAATTTATCTTTGTTACAAAAATACCACTTCCAAGATTCATAATGATTTTCTCTAGGAGGAACATTCAATATGTAATGTTTCTTTTCCTTCTCATTTAATTTATTTTTCACGTACACCTTTCCCCTCAACTTTTACAATGAATAATGAAAAATATTTAATCACTTATATAATATATTTTTTATGGTATATGAATCATAAAATATTTCTACTTCTCCATTTTTTTCTAAAATAATGAAATTACAATCCATGGTGCATTAATTAACCGCCTTTGTGGATGATCCTTCATCATTTCCTTTTTACCAAAATCACAGTAAGGTTAAATTCACATGTAATTGATTAAAATGACCTATATATATGTTATATAAATTATTGTTTGTAATTTCATTTTGACAAGGAATACCATAATAAATCGTCCATGGAAACCATCAAAAGAACACACCCGAAATAATTAAAATAAAAATTATTTTTAATTAAAGGGTGGATGATGTTATAAAAAATAATGTAAGGTATTGTACACATCATTTTAGTTCTATAATAAATTAGTAAAAATATTCCAACAATTTTACAGGATGTTTTAGCACATTTGAAGGATTTCAAACCTGGGTAAAAGAGATTTTTAAACTAAAACATTCTATTAAATGTTCTAAAAATTTACATTAAAAAATTGTTTAGTTTTATGTGTAAAAATTAAAATCAGTTTTTCAATTCAAATTCATATTATTATTAATGTTTTCATTATATTTTTTTATTTGAAAATTTATTTTTCATTTGTTTAATTGGGTTTATTCTTTTTAAATTGTTTTTAAATGTCTCTTTTGTGATAAATCTAAAATGATATTTGGTTATATATGTTGTGAGTGATTTATCATATTTTTAATGAAACATTTCCAGTATAATGACACTTTTATCTATTTCAATAGTTTTCATTGGAAAATATTTTTTCTTTATTATGTTCGTAGTTTTTATATTTTTTAACAAAATTAATTTTCATGAAAAAATGAATTTTTATATGTGAATGTGTTTTTATCATTGGATTAAATGAATAATTGAGTAATTTATTTATGATATGTTCCATCATAATAGTTTATTTTTGGATGACGACATTATGTATTAATATATGATGGGTTGATCCCTATTATAGCTCATATTATGTTGGGTTAATCCCATTATATCTCAAGATGTGATGAGTGAGGAAAATTATAGCTCTAAAATACATTGGGTACTCTATAGATGGAAGTTGACTAAATGATTATTCCATGTGTAAGGGTGAATGTGATTGGGTTATGGTAAATATGTCCCATAGTAACTACATGATGTTTTTAATCATTCTTATGAGTTTTCATGAAAAGTTATTTTAATAAGATTTCATGTTTTGGTGGAGTAATGGTATTTCTTTCTTTATGTCCATACTATGATTTCTGTTCTCATAACATGTTATTATATTTTTTTCATAGGTTATAGGGATGTGTAAAATAATCACGTAATTCATTTTTAATTTTATGAATATTTTAAAATGAAATTGTTTTTTATTCAATAGGTTCTATGTTTTGGATGAAATTAGTATAGTTTTAGTAGAATCCACTATATATAAATGTGGAATGTTGTGTATGAATAATGTCTTAAATCTCTAATATCGAAACCTAAAAAGATCCTCAATGTAAATGAAATTATTTTATTGATTGAAATTCAATATTCTGTAATTTTTTTAGGATATGTCCTTATAAATTCGATTCAATTCCTCGATTTTGGATCATCCAGAATTTGGAATCTGATACACACTCTTCTAACTCACTCAAAATTGTGAATCTGATTCTTAATTTTTCAATATTGAAACATCCAATTTTTAGAATCTGAATCTCATTTCCTCAATTATAATTCTCACCTATATCAATATCCAATTTAATTACATTTTTAAATTTTTTACGTTTTTTTAATGTAATATTTTATATATTTCATGAAGATACGATTTTCCTTACCATTATTCTTTATATAAATAGATTCATATATACTCTATGTTTTTAATGATATTTTATTAAGCTAAATGATTTCGTCTAATTATTTATTATATGACAATTATATGTGCCCTATCACGAACTGATTCTGTTTACCAGTAGTACCAGCATAATATCCATTCCATGATAAGTCCCAAATGGCATTCCCAATCCCCACGGGCTGGTACATGTTCCAGGGTATCAATAAATTAGGTTTCATAATGGTTTACCCAAGTACGAAATCATAAAACATTAAAAAAATCATCAATATGAATCTAAAATTTTCATGCGGAACCAGTCTTAACAAAACAATATATGAATACATTTATTTAAATATAGTACTAGATTTCAAAATAAAAATAAATTCCTCACAAATACATCCACAAAGACTCTACACAACAAGGGGGTCGTCACCCCTGAGCCGTCTCCACAACACCTCACAGTAGGAGGGGTCTAACAACCTGAACCGCCTTCACTCAAGGAATTACCTTTACCTAAGTAAAACATAAACAAGCATACTTAATCCTAAGGGGTATAAGTAGGGTGTTATCCTATGACCAATAGAATACCACCCAAATATTCCAAATTGTATTCAATACAAGGTGAAAAAGCTAGCAGTTTTAATATATATTGAAAAAAAGTGATAAATTCCAAGAAATTCCATTTTTAATTGAAAATAATTTTCAAAATTAAAAATTCATAATTTTAACACATTTTAATAAGAAAATCTCTCTAATGTAATGTATATCCAAAAAACCATAAGACCAGACTAAACAACTAAAATTCAATGATCACCAAACCCGGGAACACCACTAGGAAACTAGATAGTCACGGGCCCTATGCACCTCGTACATCAGTGTAAATTTAGCATAGAAAGATTTTTTCCTGTGCATGATTCACTAGTAATACATATACCCATAACATAGTGTTCCTATACCATAAAAAATATCATTTAGTTAGGTTTTTGGTATACATTTTCTCAATGAAATAGGGACAAAACCCATATGTTCTCCTATCGTACTTGTACAAATCCACCCACCATGGTACTTGGGCTTCCCCCTTTGTTCTCAAACAATTTCATCAATAAAAACACTTTAAATTTTATATAAAAACACAACTAATGGTCACAAATTGAAAATAATGTATCTATACACAATTTATGCCACTTAAAACACACAACAAATAATTTTGATTTTCAATTAACAAATAATCAAAAAACATTCTTGCTTTGTTTTGGGGGTTTCCCATGAATTTTTGAGGAATGGGTGAGTTTTAATGATTTGGGCTAAACCGCGAGCCCATTTCCAAATTTAAAAAAATATTAATCTTTAATTTTTAAATAGTTTGCACACATTCCACATCCAAAATGGCCTCCCCTGTCATATTAACAGCACCATATTAGATTTGACCCTTTATAAATCCTTAATAATGGTGGATATGGGTTTTTATTTAAGTAATTAGGCCATCCTAGAAGCCCATTTCTAGTATTAAAAATAAATTTTGTTTATTTAATAACATAATCATTTTTCACTATTTTTTTCGGTGATTCCACCTCACACATGAAGAGAACTTCCCTAAGAATCACCCCATCTTTGCTTCTCCCTCTTTAGTGGTTATTCCTATCACAGAATAGTATAAATAATCTAATGATTTCTCAAATATTCCAAATTTGAGGAGGTAATTTGTTTCCATCATTACACCTTCATTACTCTCACTTTTCTCCAATTCAAATTCCTACATGACCACCTCATCATTGTTCAATCCACATTTGATTTTTTGGTTGTTCTTAAATTCTTCTACTGGTGTATTTTGAAGGATATCTTCAAGATCCACCATGTATGGGGGATTACATCCTTCTTTCTGCCATTTTCTTATAGTTTCATCCCTTATTCTTGATGTTCAAAATTTCTTGTAAGTATGGATTAAAAATTAAATTTTTATCTTGTGATTCAAGGTCTGAAAATTCTGTTTTTAGTTCGGTTTTGCCTTCCTGGAGGTGCAGTATTGGTGCCTTTGAGTTTTTCCACAAAATATTCAAGGTTTTTCATTACATTGGATGGAGATCCCATTATATTTGAAATCATTGTGACCTTGCTACTATGTTTATGATATTTTAATGTTTATTTTCAATGAATATTACTAAAAAAATTGGTGGTTCTTGAAAGGAATGTGTATTTTAAGTGCCAATTTTATGGGGAATATAGGGTTTTCATATAAATAATATTATGGTTCATTTAGGACTTCCCTAAAATTAATTCTTTGATATATTGATTAGTATTAAGGAAGAAAATTTCAAATTCATATTATTGATTCATTTTAATGTTTTATACTTTCGTACTCATGTAAATTGTTTCCAATCCTAATTTATTGATACAAGGGAACTTGTTCCAGCATGTGTGGATAGGGAACACCTTACGAGCCTTGTCATGGGATATATTTAGTGATGGTACAAGTGGAGACCCGATTCTATTTTTTACATTCCATCTATATATCATCCTCCAAACTTTTAGAAAAAATATGATCATTGGAAGAAATTTTGTTCTTTTGAACTCTCACAAAAAAAATACACAATAATTTTTCCATTCTTATGTTGTGAAGGTTTGGGAGAATTTATACTCTCTGATAGATCTACCAAAATTTTTTCTTGAGAATGTGTTCAAGAATTAATGTTGTGAACAACAAGTTTAGCATACTTAAATCGTCAAAAACCTCAGCTCTTCATTTTACAATTCCGATTGTTGTTATATGTGATTGAGGTATTCCAAGATGAATGAAGACAATAGATATGATTAATTACTTAATTGGGGGATTCTGGATGAAGGATGGTAGAGGTTTTGATCCCCTTTTAGATAGAGGTATTGTAGGGATAGGAGGATAGACACTAATCTTCGTATTATAGTTGCACCCTGGTTTGGATAAGATAGACATTATGGAAATTATAAATAAAGAGACTTTTGTAAAATGTGTTTTGGATACCATATTCTTTGGGTTAAAATATTTGGCCTCATTTATATGTACATTAAATTTAATCTACAATTTGTAACAATAAGAAATTTTTTCTTATAAATTATATTTTTTTTGTATCTCTGATTTCAAATTCAATACTGTTTAAGTTAGAATCATGTTTAAGCATTCATGTATTCATATTTCATTGTACATAATTATTAAACATATGTTTCTTTTCCATAATCATAAAAATGTGATTTAATTAAATATTATTTTTTAAACATTGAAAATTAATGATTTCTTTAGACAAAAAATGAAAATTTTAAACATACTATTCACCCCACCCCTATTTTAATTGAGTATTTACATCAATATTTTTATCCTACACATTACCTATCAGATATACGTCATCAGTGTAATCTGACTCATGGTGTGTGTTCTTTAATATAAGTTTTTTTTGAAAACATCATGTTGGAATCCAATGCTGGAATTACATATATGACATCACTTTTAGACTGCGTTTAATTATTGAATATATTAGGATATTATAATAATATGTGTGGTATTCATTATCCTTTGAATAGATAATTGTTATTCATTAGTTTTTTCATATGTGGTTTCGAGATGTCCCATTAAGTATTGTTATACTCACCTGTACACGTGATTTTCCAGCACATGTATTGTCTTGCGTAGGTGATAGAACATTTGAAAGAGTAATAGAGGGACATGGGCCAAGTGATTCATAGTGATTCTAGATAGAACGAGGTGTGTTTTAGTGGAATTTTGGAAAAAATCCATATCTTCACATTCATATTGGACCTAATTTCATACTCTTTGTGGTGGGATTGTATTTTTCCCTAATTAATTTCATTTTCATCTAAACGTGCATTGGGTAGGGGATGAGATGTATTCATGCTTGTTTTATTTCATTTGTTTTACATTTTATCATTATTGGGTCATATATATGTGTTGGTGTATAATAATTTAGATTAAGGACACCTATTTTAATGATATTCCTCTAAGTCACATGTTGATGGCCCATGGCCAATTCGGGGTAAGAATTGGTAGTTAAGGAAAACACCCCATTGGGATGGGTCTTGATAATTTTGTATTTGAGATAGTCATTTATATCTTAGGACCAAACACTATTACATTGTTTTTAGGTGAATGTTTTAATTATTTCATGTTTGGATTTCAGGATAGGGACTCTATTTTTTTGTGTAGTGGTCGACATATCCATACTATAGGACCCTGGTCCCCTATTTTTCAACTCGGTATATAAGGTACCTTGTTTTAGAGAAAAAAATGTACTTTCATCATATAAGAATGGGTGGTGTTTTATTTATCATTTTTGAGTCACATATCCAGATATACTCACTGAACATGGTTCATGTTGTTTATTTTATGATCCCTTGATGATATATTCTTACTAGGATACATTTTTGGGATCATGGGGATGATCTCCTCATCATTGATTCATCGATACAAGGGATCGTTCCTTATGTTTTACCTCTAAGTGGTAATCTAGATATACAAACTTCTGTAGATAATGAGATGGTGCATGTAATACTATTGGATGAAGCTATTCAGGAAAAGTGCACTTCATGAGATTCAGTGAAAGATTTACATCAGGTTTCAAGGTGACCCGACACACAAGATTATGAGAAGTAGCTTAAGGTAGGGACCCATGTTTTCAATCTAATCAGGTATCCAATAGATTATATTGTGTTACTAATTGAAATCCTTCTCTGTTTCTCAATATGATAGTAGTGGAGGTTTCTGAACTAGTATTATGATGAGGTGACACTATAATAGTTATAGATTGAGAACCTTTCTAGAGAGGATTTATCCCTAGATATGAACATTATTGTATGTATCTAGGATCTTTTTATCTCTAGAAAGGAATCACAATATAATTCGAGTATTCATATTGGTTCACCATCCTTTCCAAGAATATTATGGACTTGGTTTTGAATCAATTCATCTATGTTATTATCATTAATGAAAGATTAATTATAGACATTTGATCAATTTCTAATCCTTTATGTATTCCTGTTTATTTTGGGGTTCTATAGATATAATTTTTAGTTTTGTTTTTCTCTGATGAGAAGAAAAAACTATTAGTTTCCATATTTGGACATATATGAGTAGAGACCTCGATTGTACAAAGTTGATGTCAATCATGGGAACCTATATGGGTAAGACACATCAGGTGGAGTTAGTTGGAAAAAGGATTTGTCTTTTACGGCTCATGGGATGGTTATAGTTAGTTATGGGAGAGGTAGTTCTAGTCTTGTGATGGGTGGGGGATGTTTCATGACATTTTCAGTCTCTTCATACACATGATAGAGAGTCTATGGATGGGATATCTAAATAGAGGCCTTGGTAGGGGAAGATGGGTCTGCTTGGGTGAGGATGTGGTAGAGAATATGGGAGAGTGGTTGGAGGTAGTATACAATTTCACCGGTTACCACCTCTACCCCCAAGTGGTCGACAATAGGATTATAATGCTGGGGGATATGGGAAGCAACCGTTGTAGTTGGTCGAGGATTATGAACAACAATATTTACGAATAAGACGACGTTCGATCTTTGTCATTTATAACATAAAAAATTATTTATAGTCACATTTTATATTATTTAATTTATTTACACCAGTATTATTTGAGATTTAGATATTTCTATTAAGCCATTAGATCAACTCTTGGTCTTGGAGAATTCTCCAGGAGATTACTCCATGATAAAAATTTACGATGAAAATATTTAATGAGTGTTTGAGGTGATAGTTTCTAATGGAATCTATTTATATAAGAGATGAGTCCATATGATGTAATCTTTTTTTATGGAAAAGCTATTTACAGTTTAATCCCAGGAAGAGTATTTTAGTAAAAGGAATTGGTGTATTCATATATATGGTTCAATATTTCATTTTTTCAGTGAAAATGAAAACCATGCAGTGTGGGGGTGGACTCATGAATATGAGGGTTCACCTGATTTCACATTAGTTGTCTATCATAACACATGGTGGATTTGATGTCGTGTATTTTTAGTTCCCTATAGTGGTGGTAGAGTTTGAGGAAGTCACCAAAGAGGATATTACATGATTACATCCCTTATAAGAGATAGTCATATGCATTGATCTACCCCCTAGAAGAAGCCAATATATGCACCATCATATCAGATACCTCCTTTAGAGCTTCATTATTTGAGGTTAAAATTGGATGACAGGTACATAAAAGGCTTTGTAAGACCCGTTTTTTTACCTTGATAAACAAAAAATTTTTCTCCATGAAGGAGGAAGAGAGATTTAGGTTTTTTATAGACTACTTGATCATGATATAGGTGATTGAAAAGAGACAATATCGACTACCAATTATTTATAACCTCATTGATCAGTTGATAGAGACACGATGGTTCTTGATGGTTGACTAAAGTAAAATCTATCACCAGTTTTTAGAATGATATATAAATAGAATGATGATAGAATTTAGATATAGATATTTTCATTATGAGTACTTTGTGATTCAATTAAACCTGAATAACTACCCATAAGTATTCATGAAACCCAAAAACCATGTATTTCATCCTTTTATAGACCGACTTGTTGTATTTTTTAATGATGATATCCTTGTTTACATAGAGTTCGAGGAGGAGCACACGAGACATGTGAGTATGGTTCTAGACATAAATTGAGTGAACCGAATTTATGGTAATCTCTTGATGTTCCAGTTCAAGATTTAGGAGGTCGCCATCCAATGACATGTAATCTCATCAGATGGAGTGGAAGTGAACTCAGCCATTTTTTAGCCAATATTTTCTTGGAAGCCACACAAGAGTGTAAAGGAGGTGTGGAACCTCATTGGTTTGAAAGGGTATTAAAATAGATTCATTCTTGATTTTCTATGATATAAGCACCCAAGAAATCATTGACACGAATGAGGTATCATTTCTTGTGGATCAAGAGGTGATAGTAGGATTTTCATAAGTTGATGAAGAGTTTTAATAGAATTAAATTATTGACATTGACATAGGAGCGTGTCAAGTACATAGTGTTATGTGATGTGTTAGGAATATGAAATGGATGTGTTTGGAGGTAGATAGAGGTTTTCATTCCATATGGTTAAAAACAGTTGAGACCATATGAGAATAAATACATGAAAAATTATTTGATGTTTGTAGAAGTAGTCTTCACACTAATGATATGGTCAAACTATGTCAT
This sequence comes from Viscum album, assembly GCA_963277665.1. Classification (NCBI taxonomy): domain Eukaryota; kingdom Viridiplantae; phylum Streptophyta; class Magnoliopsida; order Santalales; family Viscaceae; genus Viscum; species Viscum album. Next base: position 71,040,608 of record OY728166.1, on the reverse strand, counting down.
GGGTGGCCGATATATCATCTATTTTGATCACAAGAGTATTATTTATATCTTATTAAAGAAGGGTCATAATAGAGACATGTGAGATAGATAATTTTAATCAGGTATTATGACATTGAAATTTTACAGACACCATGAATGGGGAAATTGGTAGTAGGATATATCAATATAAGATATTTTATGTTGTTTTTGAATGAGGCATCAAGGAAGTTTTCCTCATTACAGATATCTATTATGGATGTCTATGGTGGAATTTATCTCTAGTCGTTGGTTGTTACCTTCCACATTAATAGTTATTCAAGGAGTTATAACTATGGGATAATGACTATGAGACTATGTGTATCAAATATCCTCTAGAAATTATCCTGATAGATATTCTAAAGAGAGAGGGAATGTCATTATTTTTAGAGGATGGATGATGGTACCGTTGAATTTGTGGTAATATAACATGAGAGTGTTTCTTATAAATAATTTTAGGGACATTCATGTGTGGAAAATATGTTCGAGGTCCTCCAATTTTGGTTTTCGTGTGTAGGGTTGATTAATAGAGTTTCATATTTCATCTCATGATGCTTTACAATTCATAATGTAAAGGATGAGCATCAATATCTATCACATTCTTCATTACCTCATTAGGGTCAATGTGAAGGTGTGATGATAAATCCAAGTAATTCATGGTTAAATTACTATATATTTCAATGGGATAAGATTTCATCGAGGTGATCATAGACCTAATCACCATGTCGGTCCACTTTCATAATATCTATGATCAGTGTTCCAAAAATAAATTGGGTTGACTATACATTCTAAAAGATAGTTTGACTACATAAAGTTTGGCCAATAATAATTCCTAACCACGATTTTTTTTCCTTCACATCTCTATTAAGGAATGGATTAAAAGATAATTTTTTAAATCAACAAATGCTTAAGCATGGTATTTCACCCAAATACCTGTGGCCATAGTGAGGGGACAATTGGGGTTCCAGAGGAAATACATGTAACTCAAATGTTTGCCTTTTATCATAGATGGTTGGATCACATATCATTGGTTGAGATTTTTTGAAAAAAAGCCACCATTAAAAAAATTGTATGTCTACATTCGAGGATCTATACAAGATACCATTATGGTCACTACTTCACCAGAATGACCTAGGAGAGCCAGCACATATAGGACCATAGTTCATGTGAGCTACAATTGATATGCTCTAAATAATCCATGAGTGTATGAGGAATACACAAGGACATCATAAGTCTTAAGGGTATAGATAACGGATTAATTTGGTGGTCATGGAGGGATTCGATGAGTTGTTATCGGTTTCACCTCAAAATGGATTATAGTGGATTTTATGAGGTGTCAATATATCATTGATGTTTCATGGACATAACCAGATACTATGTACAGTTCAAAATGTGGAATACTACATAGATCGACTGTCATAGTTTTAGTAGGTGCATGACATCTTGCAATTGTCGTAGGTGAGGAGGTATATGTATGCCCCATTATATGTAATCAAATGGGATAAGATGGACATCATGTATGGATATAAAATTTATGAGTAAACTGTAGAGATTGTGGACTGGAAGAATATGTACATTTATGGGAGAGTGTTTCCTTTTGTGCATTTCCAATAAATATAGGGCAGTATCTTTGTGAGAATAAGGGAGAGGAAAACATAGATTCATGATCAGCACCAAAATCTCTTTGTATAGACACTATTTTTCTCTTTTTAAGACATATATATATAATGTGGGGAGAATATATCAACTCATATTTTCGATCAATTATTTTTTTATATTTTATGGATTATTCTATTGTCCATGAACTCAGACGGTGTGTGTTTTTTAGGCATGACGTTCATGGAATACTTTTTTAAAATATATTAAATTTAACGTGCTCATTTTTTCCCCATACTAATATTTTTATTTATGAAATCACTTATGAGGAAAAGTGAGAAGCCCAAATATATTACAAGTTATAACTAATTCAAACCTCATAAGAAATAAACGAACTATTCTAGAAAAATGATAAATCATTTTAATTTATCACCCTAGGTATGATCCTAGAGAATGATGTTACCTTTCTATCTGGATATCTTTTGATGAGATACTATAACTAGTAGGACAACATGCCTCGTGTATGAATGTATTCATCAAAATTTATAATCCCATTTTTGAATCCATGAACCAAAATCCAGGCTTGCTGGTCAATCCAATCTACAATCTCTTCATTAAGATCATTTTGAAATGAACTTTTATACTATATCTTCATCCTCCTTTGAAACGTCGATTTCAAAATATCCAACAGTTATCCTTTCCTCAGAGTGTAGGAGAATATTAAAGTCATCATTTTATACCCTTGACTTCTTTTGGAGACCATCAGATAAAACCAGATCAACCAACCAGTCATGATCCTCAAGCCCATTACTTTTATACTCCATGGAATTGTCATAATCAACCTTCTTCTCATCGCCATATTAAGTAGGATGAACACGCAATAAAAAATTTAATACCCTTGAAAACTAAATGGGTAGTCATTGGTTTGGAAGGTACGGATAATAATTCTGAGTCATGGTATTTCTCTCATCAGTCACCATATAGTCTCCAACATCAAGAAGAATTAGATTTCTTTTTTACAGTCTATAATATGAGAAGAACCTAATTTTATAATCCTCTTCATTCTTGGAGGGAGACTGTGGGGACTCATCTAGAAATTGCATTATTTTCCGAAGACTATACAATAAAAAAAGTTCCTTTTTCTTGTCCTTCTTGTGTCTCACATTTTCCCACCCCCTGATTCTTTTCCCCATGAAATCCATTTTTTAGACTAGAAAACTTGTTTTGATGAAGGATAGTTTTTATATGTATAGGATTTGGAAGAAAATTTAGTTTCTTAGACCTGAGAGAGCCATGTTTCTAACTCATAACAACTAAACTAAGGATCTATAAACCTATAGAAGTCCCAAAAAAAGTGTCTTGGACCTAGAAGATTCGATCACCTTCAAGGATAATCCATGAACACATGAAATCCTTGAGGACCCCTTCACGCATTCTAGAAATTAAATATTGTTAACACCATTAAAATCATAATAACATGGTCTGTTATGAGAGGTTTTAGATGCCACAACTGCATATGATTTCACAGTTTAAATAACCACTCCCCAAACATCAAAAATTGGTGTTGTGGGAAATAATCCATGTGAAACTGTAGAACTCTTGCAATCCTATTGGAGATGACCTAGAAGACCACATGATGAGAAGAAATAAATCCAAAAATCCAAACAGACCCTCTATTTGATCAATTTTTTTTAAATTAAATATAGACAATGAATATAAGTGTTTTGGAAACATATATTTCCACAATAATGTGCATAGAAATAGTGTGGAAAAGGGATCGTGATCGGTTTTCAAAACATAATAACCTTATGACTGGTTTTACAAGCATCAAGATCACTATGGGGTTTCAAAACGAATGCAAAAGGTTGTGGAATTATACCCAGAATGGTGTAGTAAAAGGATCACAATGAAAATGGAAGTCTAAAGACCATCTAAATAGAAACAATCGTGCAATATTTTAGGAACATTTTTTTCCATTGTAGGTAGTGATGAGGTCATCCTCAGACATGATTCTTATGAGAACCTTCATGGGGTCTAGTAGACCAACAATCGTGTGGCGTTTCAGACCCATGACTCAGAGATGCATCATTCGAAGGAATTGACAGATGATCGAATCCAACAAAAGAGAGCCACCAGTGAGTACCTATGCACATCCAATGCATCAGTGAACTCTCGTCCTGATAGATATATCATAGGGAAACCCTCAACAAAATTGGTGATATTGGGGGAGATCTCGATGGTAGGGAAGGGTGGAAGCATCACAAGATCTATTAGTGAAGAGAAATAAATGGGGGAAACCAAGCCTGAGTGACCCCTCCACCTAGAAAGTAAAATAACATCTAAATGGGGATCATATCATAAATATGAGGAAACTATTGAGTTTATAATGTTGTTATTATCCTAGACAGAACATATGTTTTTGTGTGGTACATTTGGGTAAAATTCCTCATGGGAATAAAATCAAGAGAGGAATAAAATAAGTCAGTTTATCGATTTGTTGTTAGAGAGGACTAATTTACATAATTAAATATAAACATATGTAAAATTCTCATGATTATCTGAATTAATTTTTCATTTGATAGGATCCATTCCATCCAATGTAAGATATTTCATTTGATGATGATGACTGGATCAATGATGAATGGCTGGTCTGAAATGGAATCTCAAGATCTCAGAAATAATCATGTCACAAATCTAATCTTCATTGTAAATCAATCCATATCAATGTATAAGGGTTTTTATTGGATTATTTCCCTATTTCCTATTTTTATTTTGAGGAAAAATCATTCGACCATAAATTTGATATGTGGATCATGCATATTGACGGATGGGATTATTGTGGGATCTGTGGGGAGGAATTTTTTTGATTACTTGTTATAACATATTTTATTGTTATCATAGTTTTATATAGAGTTGGACTTGACCATAATCCCAACTACATTACTCATATATGTTTTTTTCATTTATGCACCTTTTCTTATTTATCATAGAAGACCCCTTGGTTCGCAATTCGATGAACTACATAGAATTGAACATCTCACACCCATTCAATGGTGAAAAAATCCGTGACTAGAGAATATGGATTTTAACGATGTGAAATACATACAATGAAGAACTAGATACAAAATTGTAGGTATTTGGATACATGATTTAGATGATCTTTATTGTGCAGCTATTGATAATGAAAGGGTTTTTTTTTTGGGAAAATTAAATACAATAACTCTATTGACTAATGGAGGAAATGTTTTCTAGGTAACATCAATGATTATTGGGGTGATTAATGAAAAAATATAAGTTGGAGTAATTATGAGTGTTTATGAATAAAAGTATTGATTATTGAAAGAAAACATGAGATCTGGATCTAAGGTAATGGAAAATTTCATGACACACAGCCTATAATCCATGATTACATGGAATGTGGTGCCCTTATAGAGGTATCATGGGTTTTAGTAGTAAGATAAGGATCCCTTGTGTGTGCGCCTCTCGCAATGAATGTGACCCCTCCCAAGTGTCTCTATGTATACCTTAGTGGATACATGAATAGTTTATGGAGTACATGGGACTAGGAATGTCGTGTACTCCAATATGAACATGATCAGTAATGATGTACATGGGTTATGTGATATACTAATACACATGAAAAAGTGCATGGGTATCTACAACTATTGTCTAGTAACATGGATATGAAAAGGATCTATTTATACATGTCGAAAGAAAGGTCGATGGGACATGGTATCATCCCATATAACATAACAATTAGTCCCTTAATATTGTGTTAGATCCACATTCCAATGTATCTACAGAAACATTAAATTGGGTTTATTCCCCATTTTTTTTACCTAAGGGGTTTTATGTAATATTATCCTATACATAGGATAATGATATATTTTGCAGGACTTCTAGGATAGTGTTTTTGGAAATATTTTATGAGGTGTGATGTGAGATCCTCTATCATCTTCTTCCTCTTGGTAGAGTTTTTTGTATCATCATTACCAACCCTAATGGAGATTTGATCCTCTATTTAGAGGTTTAATCCAGATTTATATGTCGGTTTACCCCATGGACTTGGAAGTGATCCAAATATGTGTATCATATCTATTTATTCTTAAGGTGTATAATTATATGGAGGTACTCGATGATAATTTTCTCTCGAATGCACCTCATCAGTGTTATCTAACTCATGGAGTGTCTTATCTTAATTGACTAATTTGCAGAACCATTGAACTAGAATCTAGTATAGTAATTATAGTCATGAAATTACCTTTAGACAGTGATTAATTGTTGACTATATATAAATATTCATGTTTTAAGAATTGAAGACATAAAAGTGTGTTGAAATGAATAGTATTCTTATGTTTTATGCGTTATTGTTTCGGGGTTTCGTATTGGGTCTTATTATACTCATCCTTATATGGTCTCTTCCCAAAGATTTAATGTCATTTATGGATGATCGACCCTTTCATATATTCCTAGATGGACTAGGAGTTTCCAGTTATTGGGTAATTGGGCAAACCTATGTTTATTCGATTATTATTCTGATAACAATACATTTATTGAAATTCAGTTTGGGATTGTTTTTATACATTGTGGTGGGATTTTATTTTTCATTATATACATTCCATTGCATCCTTTCATACTTAGATTTTTGAACTAGATGTATGAATATGTTGTTTCTTTTAGTTGTTTTATATTTTGTAGTTTTTTTTATTTTTGATATGAGTTCATGTGTATAGACTCTTAGGATATGGACTCCCATTATTTTAAAATGCCTACTCTGTGCTAGTCCCTAGACTATAAGATTTCAGAGAACTGTTTTTTGGATACACAACATGGGATCTATTGGGATGGGTCATGAACATATAATACCACATGAACAACCTATTAATGTTTTGAGGTATTTTATAAAAAATATATAAAATTACACACACATATCATCATTCAAAATTAATCATTATTTGAAACTAAAATTGGAAATGATACACTAAAATATTAAGTAACATTTAAATTATAACCCTTATAATAAAACTAATACAAACAAGAAATTTAATACCATCAAAAAAATCCATGATATTGTATGTTGAATGATAAAAATAATGTCGATATGAATTAAAATTGGAGCATAATAATAACAATGTCATGTGAATCACTGTTTAAAATAAAGAAACCATTATTATAAGAATAATATTCAATGTAAAATTCATTTGATAATATGGTCAATAGAAAAAAAAAATTAAATTCAAAGTAATTAAGTAGGAAATATAAAATTAATTATTGATTATGTAGAAAAATTCATACATGAAACAATATAGTTGAATAAGAAACCATAAAAAATTATCGAAGGAAACTGAGAAACAAAATTCCAGTACAATTGTAATATCATTTAAATCTAATTTAATTTAGAGAAATAAAATAATATAAAGCCTAAAAAATAAATAAGCAATTTAATATGTTAAAATAAATAAAATATTTAGTAATGCCATTATATTAATGATTTGACGATCCTCAATATAAAATATTCCTAAATAATTTATATTCATTAAATGATCACCTTATCATGGTACACATTCATTCTACACATGTTCTTAATACCATGTATAATAGATTTATGTTTTTTGAAAATATTAGAAATAAAATTATACATAAATATTTCATTATATATAGTTTATCTATTATTATGTGTAAGTAAGTTAATATAATGTTTTTTGGTACATGTTACATTTTCTGGATCAGTCAATTTGTATTGTAACTAATTATTTTTATTGAAAATGTTAATAGGTGTTATAAAATTATATCGTAATATCTAAATTTTTATAGATTTATATGATTTTATATTTAATTATTAGAAAATTCAAAATTTTCTATTAGGATCCAAAATGGAATCCATTAATGAATGTTAACTTTATATACTCCATTTTAGTTTTGAAATTTACAATGATAGTGAATTTTTTATATTAAATATAAAATTTGAAATATTATATTTCTAGAACCATAAAAAATAAATATTTTATTATATTTATACCATTAATTTTCTTCCATATCGATCCATGATAATAATTTATGGAATCATTCATGTCGTTGGTAAAACTGATAAATATGTAAAATTGCTATATTTAACGGACAATGATGAATATGGGGTGATTTAGTTATAATATTAATATTATGGAAGTATAATTAAATTATTAAAATTTTATTAAGGTTATTAATTTTAGTTTAATTTTTATTATAATTAATAAAAGTTTAGTATAATAGTAAATAATATATATCATTTGGGGAGGTAGTAGTCCATACATACACACATATAAAATTTACATTTTTTTGAAAGAAACTGAGAATGTTATCTAATTATTACAATTTAATGACCTGAAATTTTTTATAAATTCAATATTATTTCATTAATTAAAATTTTATTACGATCCATGTAAGGTGGTAATGAAAAATAATGAATGGTCACTCATGGAGGATGTATTCTAAACATATACATTATGAGGTTATTATTTTTTTATGAATTATATGTATTGAATGTAAATTTTAATTTTTTATTTTATTTTCATATATATATTAAATAACATATCTATTCATCCACTCCTACTTATAAATTTATGTTGGAGATAGTTACAATAAACCAATAATGTTAATTCATGGAGGTTTTAGTCCACCCAAACCTAATATAATTGTTCCTTTGAAATTAATATTGGATGGAAATAAATAAATAAGGTATAAACCATTAATAATGTAATATAATTTTATATTAACTATTTTTATTCCACAGTATTAAGGTGGTTAGAATGTATTTGTAATAGTAATATTAATATTAAATGATTGATAAAATAGTAATACTTACATGGAGATATTGATTTTTCTGTAGTAAATAGAGACCTTATATTAAATAATTTATTGTTATTTTCTAAGAGTAATTCAACTTTTACTGTATTTACATTAAGCAACTCAATTTATTTTTATCCTTTTAATAAATTTTAATAAAGATAAAATAAATTGAATATTTCCCCTAATTTAAATTTTATGATTTCAAACATGAAAATAATTATAACAAATATAATTTCTAATAGTTTGAAATGTTAGTTTAAAAATAAATTAAAATAATAAAAAACACATATTATTTTGAAAAAGTTTTTTATCTCAAGTGATGTATTTGGAATAAAATTTTAATTTTTGGTTATCAATGCATTAATTAGTTATAGATAAAAAAACTAAATATTATTTAACTTTCAAATCAATCCTATATAATGATTATCAGTATAAGGTTTAATTAAATGAAACAACTAATAAAATATTTTATTTGTGGAAAATAAAACATAAACTCTAAAATTCATAGAACATGTTTTCCAATTGAAAATTAATATTTAAAAATGAAAAGTATTTTTATTTTTAAATAAGAAATTTATTTGTTAGAAAGGCATATAATTTTATAAGTCAGAATTATCTTATTTAAATCTTAAAAAAGTTGACCTTTTAGTAGAAATAATACTTTTATTATCCCCTATAAATTAATTATCTGGGGAAAATACCTAAAAATTAATAATATATTTTATAAATTATAACATATTAAATAATATTACTTTTTTAATTATATTTTTAACAATTATATAGTAATATTTTATAAAATTCTAGACACGTATTATTTTAAAATAGACATTTTTAAGCATATTCACCATATTATCCCATGGTCTGTTCCATAAATTAATACATATGGATGATTACAAATAATCACATCCTGAAGAACCAAATAGTTTTATAGTATTTGTAAGCTAGATACATACTTGAATCCCATTTTTCATACGGAATAAAAAATGATAAATAATTAAAAAAAGTAACTGCTCGATATCCTTGAAATTAATTCCAAGAATTCAACTTCATATACATGGAATATGAAACATATTAAGGGTGAGAACAAATTATTAGTTAAGGTTATGTATAGTTTAAATATGAATCAATACTAAGTGAAACATATTAAAAAAGGGAAAAATATATTAAGGTAAATAACAGAAACACATTCCATATAATCATTAAAATAATAATGAAAATTAACTATTTTTATTCTTTATAATAAAATAACCGCTTGGAATATCAATAACTAAATTCAAAATCATTGAATTCATAAGGATGGATATCCAAAACATATGGTCGATGCATTGTTCCTATCATCTATTACTCACAAGGATACCTGTCAAGAATCTAACCATGTTAAGGATTCATTATAAGAATCAAATTAATTGGTATGGCCAGAGATTATACCAAATATTGTTTTTCTCAAGAAACATATCAATGTATCGAGGGCATATATAGTGTCCCTCTTATTACATACAAAATCAAATGCATTCCTTAAATATTGAAATGATCAATTTAATTCATGAATTTGTTTGTCATATCCACACATAACCATATTGATAATAAGTTAATGATTTAAAATTTTCCCCCTAATTATTTAAATAACATTGAAATTAAACATAGTTTAAATAAATAAAACATTGTTTAGGAAACAATCATATGAAATTGTTTTTAAACCCAATGAATTATAATTTAGGTATGAAATCCTTAACAACTTGTAATCAGTCGAATTGTATGAAAGATAAATATAATAATTAGAAAATCAAATAATTAATACCATGAATACAATGATATTCATGATACGAGATATTAAATGGAATAATATAGACCACCCACAATAGATAATTTCTGAAAAAAGAATGTATCTCATTGAAGTAAATGTACGATATGAAATCCTTACTAGACACTTTATATTAGTTAAATTTTCATTAACATACTGTATAATGGTTGAAATAATGTTATTAATTTAAATAAAATCATATTAATATTTATGATACTATATATTACAATATTTTAGAATATAATCATTCATTTGTTAACAATCTTTAGTTATTACACTTTTCAAAGTGTTAACTTCTTCTTTTTACTATCCCTATTTCATTGTGTAAGTTCCATTTCTTATGAATGGGATATATATTCATAATATAGATAATTATATTAAGTTCATAGATATCATATTTTATTCATTACATTTATTTTTATTATCATTATTTAATAGTGAATATGAGTAATGAATCACATTTTGTCGTGGAGATTATTGGTCGTATGTAAGGACAAGAAACATTAGCATTCCATTAATGGTGATATGTTGAGGACGTTGGTGCTATATTAATTTTAATCAATAAATATCATGTCATAAGTAACATATAAATATATATATATATATATATATATTTGATTCATTGTTATAGTCTTTTTAAATTGGAGATGAAAAAAATTTCACCACATCATGGAGAAAGTAAGTCCTACATTTGCAAGCATGTGGGATTATTTTATTCATCATAGATTGGAAAAAATGTATAATTTATTGATACAATAATAATAATAATAAATTATCTTATCTATGAAACCATATTTATTACTTAATAATGGAATAAATACATGATGATGAAGAATAAGATATTAATATTATAGAGTTAGTACAGACGATTACCTCTCCATCAGGGGACATCCTATAGAACTTATCCCAAGGGAAATAGGGTTGGTATTTTAAAGAACCAAAACATTCAGAACATTGATAATGATATACAAGAGATAAAATTTTAAAAATTTGTTTATCATGAGGGATAATGGCGTTAGAAGAATGTAAATTATGGTGTACCCTTTTATAACTATGATGAGTGCTACATTTGGAATTTCATAAAATATTGAAATATAATAAAGGATATTAAAGGGATAAGGACTTACAAAAGGTCAATAAAGAATCAGGTATTAATTTCTCAAAAATATAGTATCCCATTTGACTTTATATATATTTTTATGATTTTTATGTAATTTAATAATATACTATATTCAAAAAATATCTTTATAGTCAAAATTAACAATATTCATTACGATAATTTAAAAACATCAATAATATATTAAAATTAATACAAAATAATTTTTTATATCTTATACATGTCCTAGTAAAATATAAAAATCAAGGCCCAAAATAATTATCAAAAATTAAATTTAATGAAATATTTTTAATAAGTATTATTCTATTTTTCATTAATTAAATAATTACTATATAATCGTTTAGAAATCATTTAATGAATTTTTGTATTCCATAAAAATAATAAATAAACATTAATTAAGAATATATATAAATTTTAGATTTACAAATACTATTTATAGTCTAATATATCTTCTAGGAAACATTACATTAGAATGTTATATTATTTAAAAACCATAGTTTGAACAGAATGATTTTCATTTAAATAAAATATTATTCGTGGGATAATGTAATTCATGTTGATTACGAAGGTACCATATTTTGAATCAAGTATAATTATTATAAAAAAATTATCCAATATGATTTATCATAATTTTTGGGAGAGATAAATGTTCTTATAATTTTAATTAAAATAGTTTTTTTGATTACTATTTTATATTCACAAGCACTACATAATCATTCCATAATAATTATATGTAATTATTATATCTATAAAAATTTAAAATAAATTAATTTAATATAAATTAATTAATTTTTGTTATTATAATCCTTTATATTCATTCACTATGTATATTTACACATATCCATGTCATGAAAACCTCTATTTTTATAATATCACATTTTTTTAAGAAAACATTGATCATGAATTTGGATGTGGTTTATGTTATATCACTCAAAATTCTAAAATACTTTTAAAAATCATTAATTATACATAATAATTAATAAAAACAAGTGAGAAAATTTTATCACGGACCATATATGACTTTTCCAAAGCTATAAATGCACTGCATCTGTATTGAAAATGATTTTTATATTTTTCATGAGATAAATTAAAATTTATATGTTCTATATTATTTTTTATTATACATTTTTTATATCATCAAACATCATTATTTACTTGGATAGTGTTTTTTTAAGAGAAATGGCCAGTAATTGTTTGTCATACAAGCATCTAGGTCATGAAATGAAGTGATGGTTGAAGTGACCTTATATTATTGAGGTGAGAAAAATTTTAGGAATAATTTAATATATAAAAATATAATTATGGTTATTCTAGAGAAAATTAATTCATAAAGGCCTATTAAGAACAAAGGATATTATTTTCCCCAAAACATTTTCTCATTTCTTCTCATTCAAATTTTTATTATTTTTAAAAAAATTAATAATATATTATATTCATGAAATGTCATTATTGTAGAAAATTGTAATATTCATTACAATGATGGTAAATACATAAAAAAATTACAATTAAATCCTAATATGTTATTATATATTATTAATTCTATTAGTATGTAGATAATTTATTTAATATCCTAATTATCTCAAATTGATTTTTTAAACATTTTTTAAATTTTTTATTTGATTTTAACATTAATTTAATAATTACTACATCATCTTTTCAAAAGCATATATGGGATTTCTTTCATCTTCAATATTTTTCAAAAAAATCAATTTATAACATAAAAAATTTATATTTCTAAAAACTATATTTCATTTCACATCTCTTTTGAAAACCCAAATATTAAAAAGATATAATAATTGAAAATCATAGTCTAAATAGCTTGACATTCTTTTAAATAAAATATTATATGGTCAATATATACATCCATGCAGATCCAAATGTTCCGCAATCTACACTGCCAAAAAATATTCATCAAATAAGATTTATAAAAATTTTAAGGATATTTACGGGTTCATAAAATTATATTTATAATAATTTTATTGATTTCTTCTCAAATTTCACCAATACTAAATCAATATTGTATATGCATTGAAGATAATTATATTAAATATAAAAATAAAAATAAAATTAAAATAATAAATATAAATTAATTATTCCTAATATAAAATTTTCAATTCATTCATTGTGTATATTTACACATTTATATATCAAGAAAACATATATCTTTTTCTAATATGGATTTTCTTACCTTGTGTAAAAATTACATAAGCATTTTCTGATGATTGATATTATGAAACGATAAAATTATAAAATATCAGTAAATATCATAATTTAAACCTAAAAAATTTATTCAAATTCATGTAAATGAATTTTATCAGTTAATAATAATCTATAAGGGAAAAAATGTTTTTCTCCACTACAATATATGAACTATATCGGCCCTCGATATGATTTTTAATTTTACCATTAAATATATTTAAATTTATATCATTAGGAATAGTTTTTTTGACACTATTATTTTATTAAAGTAAATTATAATATAAATTAGTTTAATTAATTTTTATATCATAGTTTTGTTTTGATGATATCCCAAAAGAGTGTGTATTTCATAAAACCTGTATTTTTACTATTAAACAAAAATTAAAACATCTCACAAAAATAACAAAAAGTAACCCAATGATAAATCTAGAAATACACTATAAAAATGAATATAATTTTTAAAAACAAAAATTAATTTTTTCAAATAAATTAATATTAAAACAGGTGCACCATTAAATGATGGAAACATAACTTTTAGAAAAAATAATCATTTATGATTAAAATAAAATTAACTCTTATAATCAGCCTATAAAAATTAGTGGATAAATTTAGTTACATTATATTTAATTTATAACATATAAATATATTTAATATATTTTACCATTTGTGATTAATTTAATTTATTAAGATATTATACCATTTTGGATCTAAAAATTACATTATATATTAAAATTAATCCTTTATGTTCATTTGCCTTTTATTTTAATTTGAAATTAATTGAAGACAAAATAATTAATTTAATAAAAAAATTATGAACTATATTTTCATAATTTTTTCAACAAAATTCATTCAATTCAATATAATGTATAGTTGAAAGCTATCAAAATTAAATAATTATATTTAATCATTTTTATTCTCATTGTTCTCTATAAAATATCCTTTCAATGAAGGTAAATATAAAAGTAGACTTGAATAAAAATATTAATGGTGTTATGAATTTACACTTTTATTTTCCTTTTTATTATTTCATATTCATTATTATTTTTTAAGAATACATATATATTGGTTCACATATCAAAATATTATATATTTTTTTTAAAATTAGTCAATTTATTTTATTTGGATAAAATACAGATTACTTTTAAAAATTATATTATATATAATAATTAAATAAATTTTCTTATTAATCAACTCATCATAATCATCTTAAGTTGAAATATTACTTATTATTTATAAGGGGTTTTATTTTTAATAATTTTTTTCTTAAAATCAATATGATATTTGGACATGGATTATTTTAGTTTTGTATTTCATGGGAAGAAAATCATCAAAATAAAGTTTAACTAATGGGAAAACATTATGTAGTGAAATATTTGGTTGATTAATTCTCTCCCATAAAATAAAATATGTAATTTATAACTTCATTATTTCTCATTAATTCATAGATATAATGGTATATAAATTATAGAGCTCAAAACACATTCTATTTCATATGTGGTGTCATCTTCACTACAGTAGGTAGTAGTAGTGAACTCATCATCCCCCTTGTAAAATTAATATCATATTATTGAGATTCTATATAAAATTATGAGGCAATTTACATTCATAATTAGGATTTAAGGAGTATATATTAGGATTCCATGTTTATGCATTTATTATAATCTACCTCATACCAATATGATATTATGGGTAAAATTTTGAATTTTAAACTTATTTTTCAAATATTTTAGATTATCACATTTTTTGTGTAGGTAGAGATAATAAATTCCAAAGGAGACATGATATTAGAATAATGTATGTATAAAAATATTCTATATAGAGAATTAAAATATTTATTGATATGGATATATATATCTATGATATAATAATTATACCACATTAATTATTTATTAATAAAAAAATGTTGGTCCATGTAGATTTTATTTTCTATTCTTACTGAAACATTCATGCTACAATTTAGTGTCTTGAATAAGGTAAAAATGAAACACTCATACTTATTATGTTGATAAATACTGTTCCTCCCTCTGCATAATAATTATAACTAACTTCCTTTATAGTGTTTGTGCATCAATTGACTTTTTTAAAAATATTGATGAATCATGTCATATTTGTTGGAGGTAGGAATACAACTATTAAATGGATAATGAAAAATTATTCAAAATTTTATTATTTATAATATACACGGTTCCATTGTATTAATATTACCCCCTCCATTTTTTGACTAAAATATTAATTTTTCATTGTCAAATTGTTTCTTGATTCCATCCTTTATCCCACTTAAAATGTCTCATAGTTTATTTACACAATACCAATTATTTATATACAGTAATTTTAAATACGATAGAAATAGAATAATCTTCTTCTCATGAACTACATCCCCCAATACTTAATGAGACTAAATCCTTCTCTTATTTGTTTTGTTTTGGATTTAAACTGTGTTAATGTTGACAATAATAATTCATGATAGATGATTCTAAATAATAATAAGTTTCTCAATCTAGATATTATCCCAGGAGTTTTCTTATTGCGATAATCCCCAAATTATCCATGGAACTCATTATTAAAATAGTCAAATAAGGTTTAATCCATTACTGAATCCAAAATAATGTAATTTCAGTAATTAATAAGTGACATCATAAGAGAATGATCATATAAAAAAATCCAATTTTTTAATCATTAAAACCTGTAAATTGTCTTTCATATTTAGCTAAATCAGTCATGGATAAATATAAGATTTATTAGATAGATTTTCATATACTCATTAACTAATTATTAATAAAAATAATTCATTCCTAATGAATCTTTATGATAATTTGGATGACCAAATAATATCATCCAATAGTGTATAGTTTGGTGTATAGTATTAGGCCCACTCTTCCTGTGCTAGAAGGAAGATTGACTTGATACTAAACAAGACATTTTTACATTCATTACCACTAAGAAACTATTTACTATATCGTTATCTAATTTATAGTATCACTATTTATATTAAATTTCTATGATACCAATTTACTCTATACTTTACAAAAATATTTGAATGTTACCAAATATTTATACTTATTCGTTAAACTTATCCATAATGGTTTCCAAAATTTATTGTCACTCTAATCAAAAAATAGAAAAATTTATTCAAAATAACTATCTTAAAATTTTATTTACACATTTGAATCAACGATCATATTTAACTTATCAATCCTTTATTACATGTATAAATTCATTATATTATATTTTAATTGATGACACCATATCATATAACATTATCTGAACCCCCCTCATACCAATTGAGACACCCCACGACCGATACTCATATATCTATTTTAAAAAATAATAATCATTATACATAGGCACAAATAAAAATTCATAATTAAAATATGATTTAAATATTAGGTTATAATTGAATTCCAAGTAAATTTTCAATGTTTATATTTTTATATATTAAGTAAAAATAATTAACTTCTTGGGGAAATTTTTTATTGTATTAAAATTGAAATAGGCCCCAACATATATATAACTATGGAATCCAAAATTATTATTCAATATATCTCATTAATTATTTATATATAGTTAAATTCTCTAAAAAATATATATAATAATTCATTCTACAGCTTTGGGTAATTAAAATATAAGATATGGTTGTGATAAGATTCTCAATTTGGGTGAATTTATGTGATAGTAATCGAACATCAAAATTGAAAAGAATATGAAGAAATAAGTATTACATAGATACATAATAAATTTAATCACCACAAATTCATAGATCATATATGATTTAATAAGACTTTTAAAAAAATAAGACATGAATCAAATGTTTAATTCTATAACATGATTCATTGCAGGATAACAGATTCCTGAAAATAAGAAAAAATTTATGAATTATTTTAACTATAGCACAAACATTAACATATAGAATCATTACATTCATTCGACACACCATTACCTCCCATGAAAATGAGAAACTACATTATAATCTAAAATAATCATATCCATAGATATTAATTGAAAAAAAAATCATTAAATTATGATATAAGACCCCACCAATCAATAATTAATAATATCGTGTGCCACATCGATTCCTTCATTCATCATCTCAAAAATGCCCATGGGAAGAAAAATTATTTTCATTCATCGAGTCACAATGATAACCTAGATATAAAATGGGTTTTATTAAATCAACCATAAAAACACATGAAAAAAATATTGTTTCACATCATTTTGATATGTATTTTAAAAGGGAACTAATTCCAAATTCGATCAATAAAAATAGTATGGTAATAAATGCTAATGATTTTGAATATAAGGATATTATATTATTTTATCAGAAAATACTCATTCAGCCAAGATAATATTTAAAATAATATTATCACCATATATATAAATAGTTTATTTTTAAGTAAATAATTTACCTAATCATTCATTTTATGGAATTTAGGTGAACAAAATTCAAGAAATGGTATAAAAAATTGTGTATTCAAATAGAAAATCAAATGAATGAAATATCATTGTCATACAACAGTGATGGTTACTCAAGACAAATGAATTGATGGACTATCACTTAAAATGAGAATATATATATATATATACATAATTCATCTTATGATAGAAGGTGGATGGTTACATCTTAAGAATATCCCAAATAATGTATAAAATAATCTAATAGAATATTAAAAAAACGAAAAGTAATTTATAATTTATAGAAAATCAATTTGGAAGTAATCATTATCCTTTATGTTTTGAGTTACTTTTAAATGAGATATGTTATAAATCTATGAGAAAGTAATTTTCTTTTAAAACCCATGAAAATGAAGAGATAAATATACATATAAAATGATAACTATAGTCGAATGATGTGTTAACATGTAAATGCTAAAATTGTTTCATTAAAACGATTAACATAAAAAACCATATGAAAATATTTATAAATTTATTTAAAACTATAAATTATTATAATGTAGTAGATAGTGACTAGAATTTATATTTTAGGTATATATATAGTCATTTAAGAGTGAATCTGAAGAATAAATACATGGTAAAAGTTAGATTTTCTATTGAAATAATGAAACGGGGCCATTTTCACTTACATGAAACACATTATATAAAATATTAGTTGAGGGGAAAAGAAATTTTTTCGGAATATATAAATCATCATGAATATCTAGATTAAATAATGAGGAGTTATATTTAGAGTAAAAATTTCATATATGTGTTATATATTAAAATAATTCTTTATTTAAAAATAACATATGAAACATAACCATAATAGATTCAGTAAACATTAAATCAAAACAATAGTGACCCATACATTACATACATAGATTTTTTATTTTACTAAATTATTATTCAATAAATAACACAATGATTCATGATAAAATATTATCTATCAAGTATCTTGTAAATATAGATACATATCAAATTGATCATAACTGAACATCTTCATGACCCACTGAATTTTTAATTTTAATACCCTTCCTAGATATATTATACTTTATATCATTGTTTAGAACTTGATGAAAGGAAACATAAGAAAGTAAAATCTTATATGTTCAATAATAGTGGAAAATTAATATATCAATGACCAATTAAATATAATATGACAGTATTTTTATTAGAACATTATAATAAAAGTTTAAATCCATTCTCTATAAATCCTATATCGTAATCTTTCTCATGGTATAAACCATGGATATTCATGAGAAATAAATCATAAATTAATCAAATAACATGATAAATGAGAGAATAACATTGTCTTAACAAATGGGAGTAGTTCCTACTCACAAATACATAAAATAATTTCCTTGTATTTCAATTATCATTTCCAAGATTATCATAGATGATTGAGTTCACTTCTCAAAAAATCTTATTAGTCATAGTTCACTCCCGCATATATCATAGTGTACAGACTACATTACTAAACTTAGATCAATCCAAATTCAAGTCATATTCATGTCAGGGGATAACCATCATTGCTCAATGTGTAGTATGGATATTTAATTCTAGGACAACCCATTATAAAATTAAAATAATATAGTTGTGTTCCACTAGATCGTTAATCATTCATCATATCACAACCTATGAAACGAAATGTGTTTCATAATTCTATGTACTTTATAATCATAAAACATATAGAGATATAATATAGAAGTTATAATTAGATCATTTACCTAGTAAAGATTCGGATATGACAATGGATTCCATTTTTGAGGGAACATACATTTAAATGACCACATGAATCATTTTATGGGAAAATTACCCATTTTATATTAAAATCACTTATTAAAGTTAAAAAGAATCAAATATAATATAATAAATTTTCATTGAAATGCAAATTAAAAATTTATAATGGATGATTCAAAGCATTTAACGTTCATAATAGTTTAATTTTATGTTCATGATGTTTATGTCAAAATAAATATTACTTTAATATTTTTTTTAGATTCCATACGTACCTCATTCTGAAAACAACAACATATTCTTTTTAAAACATTTAAAATATATAAAAATGGTTAAAAATACCTTTAACCAGTCATTAGTGAAGAATAAAATTTTCCTCAAATGATTTTTATAAAAATGGAAATGGATTATAATGTATTTCTATCAATTAAAGAGAAAAATATTTTCATTAAAAAATCAATTATGTTTATTTGGTACAAAAATAAATTGATATTATATGCTATATAAATAACCATACTAGATGAAATTTAAATAGTTTAATGTGAATAATATACTGAAAAATCACCATCAAATACATAATAAAAATTAATCATGATAAATAGTGAGATTCTAACACAAAACAATCACATAGAGTCAGAACTGTTGTTTATATTAAATATGATGTTGAATAAGTTTTTTAAAAAAAATTATTTAATGAAATAGGATAAATGTTCTTGTTTATAATTGAATCTGTTATTTAATTACATTTTATATTCAGTTACATCATCTATTAAGTTCATGTTTGATATTTAAATGATATTTGTCTCATAAGTACAAAATAAATTTAGTAGGTTATTTGTGGTTAACAAGATCATTAATTAATAAAATATAGACTATAAATAATGAATTGTTTATATTTTCTATTCATAAATTGCTCATTTAATACTACCCATGAAATATTTTTATTAAAAATGAACTATGTTTCAATCATAGAGATAATATGTCATATGGATAGATGGGTAAAAATTATATTTTTCATCAATAATTATGGAAGGAACATAAATATTATTTCATCATAAAATAAATATAATTATAACATAAATATAAAATTTTTCGTTGCAAAAATTATTATATATCATCAATGTTATGCTTCAATGAAATATAAATCTCTTCTCACTGTGGAGTTGGTAATCCACCCGTACACACAAATGACATTATCATTTTAAAATGAATGGAAAGGTAAACAAATATATGATATAATAATTTTTTTGAAAGCTAAATATATCTTGAATATCGTATATATATATGCATTAAATACATCATCATAAACATCCATGAGATGTGTTTATGGAAGAAATTACATCAGTTCGCAAGGTTATAGTCTTTCATACATATGAACGCGGGTTTTTTCCCCTTTTAGATGAATATGTTATGGATTTAGGTTATCAAATTAATATAACAACATCATATATTTCCGAAAATAAGGTTTTTAATATACAAAAATGATTTAAAAATATTTTACGTAGCTGGAATAATAAGTAATAGAAAAACACATGTTTAATAATTATATCTCATTTTAAAAAACATGTTTATGATTGAAAAAAATTTCTCCTATGAAGGATTTATATTAAAAAAGGAATATATGATATGGGGTGGGGATTAAGGACGATATTGGGGATGGTATACACTAAACAAAACTGATTTTTATTTGCGATGAAACGGGAAGAGGAGGTTCCCATTTATATGAGAGGGATGGGCACTCAATGAATTTCTTAAAATATAAAATTTATTTAAAATACTTTTCATGGTAAAAATTCATTTGACTTATATAATTTTAATATGATATTATTATTTTTCAAAATACTCTCATACAATGTATTTTTTGTATTGTTATGTGATTATTTTTCCTATATCATTCAATTTTAACCCATGGCATAACTTTTTGATGATAACCATTGTAAAAAAAGTTTTGTAAATTTTTAATGTCAATGTTTTTAATATAACTTTTTAATTGTCCAATAAATTAACCATGTTATATCTTTTAAACCACATCCAAGTAAATTTTCCTATGATAGTATATTTTATAATTTCAAAGAATTTAAAATTATAATTTATTATAAAATAATAGTAATGTTATTTTTGGAACTATTAATTTTATTTGACTTTAAAAACAACATGAAAACAAAATAATTTGAATATATTCATAAAAATCATTGATAATTTATATTTATATAAAAAATTAGGTAACAAAATATATTATTCAATTTTTATTACTTTTTATGTGTTGAATTCTTTTATTTTATTTTTATTTTAATTGAATAAATAATCTTCCAACATTCCATAAAAATTAAAGAAAATTATTTCTTTAAATATATTTTTGTACATTTTCTCAAAGATAAAAAATAATTCAACATTCTTATTAATATTTGGATGAAATTAAATGTTTTTTATTTGAATAAAAAAAATATTGGATTTATTTAATCCACAAAAATTTCAGTTTTGTAATTCTAATTTTGTTTCATATAATAAAGGTCTATATCAATGAATTATAGCTTAGTGGGGCTATATATTCATGAAAAGGATTGAACTTTCGGAATTAAACTCATAAAATATATTAAGTCATGTTTTAGTGTCAATTTTGAGTCATTATCATATTTTTTAACTATACGTAAAAGATTAACCCTAACATTAGTGATTACTATAATACTATTTGTAATGATTAACAATAATTGTGTAATATAAATCAAATTGGGTCCTTATGATTAAAATAATTTAATAAATATTAAAAATTCACTTATTATAAGTTTAAGATTTTTTTAAAAAGTATGCCAAAAGAACGTAATGAGAAGGGGATTTATATGAAAAATAATTTTCAATCAATTAAAGATATTACATTAACAATATGAAAATAAAATAACACTATATTATAATTAATTAATATAATTATATATCTAATAAATAAATATCAAAAAAACATTCCTTGTTAGGTTTTAATTTACTTAATTAAAAAAGATAAACCTAACTCACAAAAAATTTGTTATCACAATATTTTTTTAAGCATAAAAATAAACTTTCCTAAAAGACATGAAATTTGGTGATATATAAGAAATTATTTAGATTATTCTAAATAAAATGAATCATACATAATATTTAAATGAAATAAAAAATATACTTTTTATTTTAAATTAATTTATTTCATGAAAATAAATGACAATATTGGAGATATCAATAACATTCACAAATCACTGAAAAATAAAACCTTTAAAAATATCCAAAAAAATTCAGCCTATGTAAAATAAAATATGAGGAATTAAAAAATTATATTACTTTTTTGAATCAAAATATCTAATATATTCATAAAATTGTTTTATAATTTATTAGGTAAAAAAGAAAAAAATTCCATTTTGAGGATAATATGAATTTATAATATATACAATGACTTCACTAAAAATTAACATGTCTGATATCAAACCATCATAAAAACTTTTTAATTAAAAAATATATTCATCATAATTTCTCTAATATAATAGTTGGGTTATACTAGTATTCTATATTATGGTTATATTATACTCCGTGTTTTGTTTTTCATTAGCTGTATAAATATTTATTTGAAATGGGGTATATAATAAAATATCATGTTGCTAAATTAT
Source organism: Viscum album (assembly GCA_963277665.1). Lineage (NCBI taxonomy): Eukaryota > Viridiplantae > Streptophyta > Magnoliopsida > Santalales > Viscaceae > Viscum > Viscum album. Next base: position 71,017,258 of record OY728166.1, on the reverse strand, counting down.
AACCACCAGTAAATTTTACTTGATAAATTACATCATGTTTCTACAAAAAATTTATTATATCTCTAATTTTTTACAACCTCCTCATCCCATGTTTTTTATTCAAATTTACAATACATCTATAATGAATTTACCATGTGAGTAGTCTGGTAATGTAGAACAATATCTATATTATCAAATATGTATATTTTTTGTTCTTTGTGGGAATGATCATTATATAGTGGTATGTATTGTGAGTGTATTAATTGTTAATTTTTGTGTTTGTACATCCTCATAAGTGACACATGGAACACATAAATATATTAAAACAAGTTTTCTAGAAGAACTAAGCAATAAGATATTATCCATACCCAATCTTGAATATCTATGGGGATAATATACCAAAGGATCATATTTTATTTTTTATTAAATTTCAAAACCTCTTCCAATGAATAAATTAACAAAAACACATTCTATCCAAATTCCAAATGTAGACCCCACTGAATATTATCAGCATAACCATTATATTGACTATGAGCAGTCGTGATGTGATATTAAATGGCTCTTATATTCAAATTATTTTCATTACTAACATAGGCCCCAATTTGTTTCATTATCTAATATAATCCAAGAAAATTATAGTTTATTAAATATATATATATATGGATTCATAATTATCCAATTGAATACACAACTAAATGTTATAATTTTATTAAAAATATACTTGTCGAAGATGTTGATCCTAAAAACCATTTAAATTCGTAGAACAAGATCTCAACATATCATATAGGGTTTAAATGTTTCTATAGGGCATACAATATATTTTTGGATGACAAGAATTTATAAATTAAAATATCTTAACCATATCCTATTTAATTCTTTCCTATAATATCGATGTAGTATTCAATTCATGGTATAATGTAATTTATTTTAGTACCCTATCAATCTTTACCACTTCCACATATATATAAATTCAAACATGTATATGGAGAAATATTATCTTAGGTAATTATGTGTTATTAATTTTTTATATAATTTAAAAAAACTGAAAATATATTATTTCCATTACACATTTTAGTGTGTCTAATTATAATATACTATATGATATTTTATTATTTTAATTATTTTATTGGTAATGGATGTAACATCAACTTAGATATTTTTCTCATTTCCATAGCATTATAACACACCACGAACAAATATATATATATATATACTCTAAAAATATCTCTATTCATTACATCAAACTACAAAAAATCTTCAAATATTTATACATAAGAATAAATCCAAGATGAATAGAAAATGATGAACTGTAATCATAATCTAAAGCTTATTCTTCAAATTTGGTTTGGAAATAACACAAAAAATGTTTCTAAATCATACCATTATATCCAAATCATGGTTGAAGATTGAATCATTTTTCAAAATATTTTTTATTTCCATATATTATTTTTGGGCCTCCTTAATCTTCACATGAATTGACATTTAATTTTTCATTTCATATAGAAATATTTCTACCATTTCATCAAGACTTTAAGATTTATAATTTTTAAATATATAAATACTGTATATTTTTATCCTTATCAAATATAATCTACCATGATGAATATCTTCCACCATGTTCACTTTCATAGGGTGGTAATGTATTGAAAAATCATAATCATTTATCAGCTCCAAAAATCTTCCCTATCTTATATTAACTTATTTCTTTGTAAATATATTAATTACAAACTTATGATCAGTATATATTTTACAAATTTCTCTATAAAACTAACCTCTCTATATATATAATAAAAAAATTACAATCGGAGGATCCAAATCATAACATAGATAATTATTCTCATGAAACTTATATTATCTAGATTCATAACCTATAACTAGATCATTATACAAGAGAACATATACTAGTCCTTTATTTGATACATTACTATAGAATACAACAAATTATCCACTTTTTGATATGTAATCAAATTTGGGCTAACTTAACTTATTTGTTTCATTTAAATTTTCCCTGCATTATATTATCAAGACATTCAACTCTCTAATTCTAGTTAAATTTAAGAGATGATTAAACAATTAGGAGAAATTTTCTCTAGTTCCCTAACAATATCAATATAATCAATGATACCCATTAATATCAATTAATTCATCTATTATGGTCCAATGCTCAATTACATTATTCTTTGATAGATCCACTAGTTCCCCCACTCTTTAGATTATATAGCCAAAAAATGAATCTTTTCTATATAAAAGTCATACATTATGAATTTTTAAAAAATTATATCATTTTGTATTATCTTATGTAAAATCCTCCTATTATATTAATGATCTTATTTTACCTTTTAATATATAATAATATAATCTATAAATACTCCCAAAAACTAATTTATGTGTTATATAAATACTCTCTATTCACCTAATACATGAAAATGAAATGGAAATTATTACGACCAAACAACATCAAATTATTTTCATACTATATATACCTTGTAAAGAATGTTGTCTTCAGTATATTATCAATAATGACATGCAATTAATGACATACAAAACGAAGATCAATCATTGATAAGTATTGATCCATAAAAAATTGGTCAAACTTGGTATCAATATATGGAAGAGAATAATTTTTACAAACTTTTATTTTTTTGGTTCTCGATAACAATGAAGAGTATCATTGATCAATAATCATTATTATAAAAAAGAATAGTTACATCACAAGGAGATAAAGGTGGATAAATAAATCTCGTATTTGGATTCAATTTGAGTTTATTATTCAACTTCAAAACACAATAAGTGAGACTTATATATATTCATAAAAATGGGTTTAAAATATTTAATATGTTCTGTTAAGAATTCAACATCATTATTCAGTGGAAAAATATGAAACAATCCTATAAATATATCAAAAAACCCCTACACAATAGGAAACTAATTGAAATTTAGTTTCTCCAAAACCATCTATGATGAAAATATTATAATAATTGGAATAATGTCCCAATAAATGGATTTAATTTCAATCAAAATATCACATTTATAATCTAAAAAATAAATGATGATTTTTTTGTTTATAATTTCAAATTTCACGTCCCATCCATGAAAATTGATATGACATTTATGTAAAAAATAAAATTTATTCTTATGATTATATTAAATTCAAATATATTTAGAATAATGTTATTTCCAATATTATAATTCGCATCAAATTCCACCAAAATTAATATTATATTTGAGTTTTTATTATATTACTATTAGGTAATTTCACTAAAAATTAAATGTAAAATCATTGAGGTTATGCACGATAATCCCAATATAATTTAAACACTATAAAGGAATTGTTTTGACTATGCTAAAATGTGATACTACACTATTTAAGAATTCATATCTACATATTAACATCATTATTAAATTTTCAATCGATTACTATAATAAAAAATTTCACTATGGCCATCAATAATATTTAATCATAATGATAAATCATATAATACTACAAATAATTTATTAGATGATTAAATTATTATTCCATATTTTCAACAAACAAAACCTTAGGTTTTACCTAGGTCACTCGTGATTATTATCTATTAAAATATTTCATGGTGGATTAAAAAGAAAATATTATTTAAGAAAAACATATTCCATATGAGTTTGAAAGTAGGTGGAAAATAAGGGAACATTCACATGATCTAGAGTAATGGACAATATATACTAAAATAAATATCTTAAGAATCATTACCCAAAGATATTCTATTTCAAAAAAATTTTTACATTTAGAATCTATATATAGATGTTTTTTTAGAAAATACACACTCTTTTATTTACCATAATTTTGTATATTCTCCTATATATAGGATTATCCTGTGGGTTTTGAATAATATATTTTCAACCTAGTTTCATAAGGATGACTAAACCATACTCTGATAACAACTATAGATTCCATTACATTATATATATAGGTATTACATTTTCTTATATAAATACTCAATACATTCCTTAAATATCTAAACTAAAATCCTAGAGGATTAGTATCATTGAAAATTATGAAACATAAATCGATGGCTCATACGTGAAATACATCATCTCCCATTATGTAATTAATAAATATCACCCTTCATAGATTTATCATACTTTATAAGTTTCTTCATAACCTGTGGAAAGGAAACATTAGAAACGGTTATCTAAAATGAACATTAAAGGTGAAGTATAGAGATATCAATGGTAACATAAAAATAACATGATTTTAATAGTATGCAAACATGAGCATGAAATTTTTTAACCATACGATGCATACCATTGTTCATAATAAGTTTCAGAAAATAATTATTTTCAGTTCATAATAAATTAATCATATTAAAATCAACCATCATTACACATAGGGACCCAAATAAATTCATAAGATATGAGATTTTGTTATAAAAAAAGAATACATAATTGTTTCAATATTAATAATTTATCATTTCTAAAACTATCATAGTTTATTGTATTGACTCTCCAAACCATAATAATAGACATGGTTCACTCCCATGACAATCATAGTGGAAATCATCCTTAAAATATTGTGTCCACTAAACATTGTAGTCCTATTTATATAATTAGATATATATCATTACATAATTAATTATAGTGTTATAAAAAGATTATATCATCCATAAAATAATGATAATCCAACATATGTTTCCACAAGATCATAAACCATTAAATACATCAACCCCCCAGAAAAGAAGAAGTTTCTATAAACATATTCTCATCATAATCATAAAACATCTATATAATTAATAAGTATTTTATCATTGGTTCATATAAATAGTAATTACTATGAAATGGTCAAGGATTCCACCATAAAAGAGTTTTTTTTTTAAAATATCAAATTGATAGTTTATTGTTGAAAAATTCATTTTATATTGAAATAAATTTTTAAAATATGATAAAATTTCAAAAAAAATTAATAAAATATTTTATTCTAATATTAAAAAGGAAACAAGTAATTGGTTATTCAAATAATTGATTTTATATTATGGGAGGATGTTTTTTTATTTTCATAAATTAAAATAATGATTCCTTTCATATTTAAGGAAAATTTTAAAAGTCTCTTTTTTGGAAAATGAAATGACTATTTCGTAAAATTTTTCAATAAATAATTAAGAGTTCATTAAAATGACATGAAAAATTTATTATATAATAATAAACATATTTGTGAAAAAATATTTAGAAAACATATACATGTATATTAAATGGTTTTTTATTGAATAGAAATTAAAATTTGGTTTTCATTAAAAAAATATTTATTTATCGTTGATATGTATGAAGATAAAAATGTAAGGTTAAAATATATTCTCCAAAAATTAAAATAGGGGAATAAAAATAAAGATAATATTCAGGGAAGTATCATGATGTTTCATTATTATAAACATAATCAAATAATATCTTAACAAACAATGCGATTGTAACATAAAACTATTACCTTTAGTATGACCCATTAAATTTGTTATTTATCATCCTAAAAAATAAAATTATCTTATTTATTTAGTTTTTAAGAACCTTTATCATGGATGTCATTATTTTTATTTTATTAAATAAACTTTTATTTAAAATTACTTCGTTAATTATGTTCATATCAGATGTGTTGATGATATTTAACTCATAAGTCCAAAATGAATTCGGTAGGATGAATATGTTAAATGAGTTCTTCATTTCCTAATATATAAAATTTTAATCATGATAAAATTATATATTTTTTAATAAAATATACATTATAAACCAACCATGAATTATGTTTTTGATAAATGAAATATATTTTTGACATTGAGATTATAGTGCATGCTTACACATTTGTAACATTTCCATTTTTCAAATATCATTATGGAAATAAGGTAGGAGACAATTATTATTTATATAATTATAATTATTTTCTAAATATAATATTACTTCATTATAAAACACACAAATATATGTTTCTATATATCATTCGCATGATGAAAAATTGAAAAAAAAAATCTCAACAACCCCTAGAATTGGTAATCAACATTAAAGAAAGATAAATGTTATCAAATTAAAATGAATTGAAATGAAAGAAAATATATGATATTTTAATTTTATATAATTATATTTATTTCATGAATATCACATGTAAAATTAAATTTTTCAACGTAAATAGTCCTGGTTTATGATGATGGAAAAATAATTTCATTAGTTCATGAAGTGGTAGTACTCCATACAAAAGAATGATAGTTTTAATTTCCATTTTATGGTAGAGGATATGCATATATATTTTACAATTAAAAAAATACCTTGGTATATGATAGATACCTTTTTTATTATATAATAGGGTTTCAATATTATTTTAAGGATGTATTAAAAATAAAAATGAATTATCAGTTAAGATCAATACCACTTGTTTATATAACCTATCTACATTTTAACCAAACCCCATCAGAGAATAGTTTTCTACTAAAAAGGCATATATGATATTGTAATTGAATTATGTATGATATTTTGTTATGTATATTACAATCCAAAATTATCTTTATGTGTGAAGAAAATATAGTATTAAATTCTTATTTTAAAGTGATGTGAGGGGCACTCATGGAATTTCATAAAATATTTTGTGCATATAAATTCATATTCATGTAAAAATACATAAAATGGAATTAATTCAATGATATAACGAGTATGGATTTATTTAAACTCACAGAATAAAACTATAACATGATTAGAAAATTAATTTCCCATTATCTATTAGATAAAACACAAGTTATTACCTTTTTATGATTACTATTATAACAAAGCTTTTAACTATTTGTGGGACCTGATAGTGAAACTAAAAGAAAAATTAGACCATGAATGGATTACGTTTATATTATAAACCACATTAATTTTACTGGTCTGAAGATAATTTTTTTATTTTAAATGATTTAATAAAATTTTATTTATTATATAAGATAATTAATTTCATTTATGTAAATATTAATTTAATTTGACAATGAATAAAAAATGATTTAAAAAGAATTAAAATATAATCCATTAAATCACAAATATAATGTTATATTTATCAAAAAAATATAACGACATAATGATTCATATTATATTAATTTTAATATTTTTAAATTTATTTTTTTTATTTTTATATTAAATAAATAAATATTTTTTCACTATTTCATATGTATTTTATGCTATTTATATCATTAATAATAATAAATAAATTTCCATGACATAAAAAATAAATTACCTATAAAATTAATATATTGATCATGAAATGAGTTTATTGTATCTTTATCAAAATATTTTATAGTTAATAGAAAATTTAAGTGGCATGGTTCTATCTTTTAGATAAATATTATAAATGTAAAAAATAACTATATATTGCACCAATTGGTCATATATTAATAACTTTGGTCGACATGGTCAAATTAAACTCACACAATTAAATAATTTCATCTGTTATTGTTAATTTGCAGTCCTTAGCATATTCATTAACCTTTATTACCCATTTTATTTCTACTTTGTCGATTAGTTACTGCAAATAAAAAAATAAAAAGGGACATTAAAAATGGAACTCTTAGGCTCAAACAATTAATATGGTTTTTTGAAATCAATTTTTATAATTTATAGAATTTAAATTTATAATATACCCACAAAACATGATGAAATGTGATTTTTCAAGAAAATACATTTTCATGCGATATATGATCTTATGTTAACTCTACGACATATAATAATCATTATATAAATTTATGGTAAAATAAATATATTTAATATAAATAAATTTAATTTGAATCATTATAAATGCAGAGATATTTTAATTAATAAAAATAGATAATATTTATACGCAAAAAAACAATTTTTCAGAAACATATTTTATAAATAAAAATAAACTTATTCCTAAATCCTGAAAATTACAAGTTGAAATGAAACTAATTTTATGATTTTAAATAATATTTCTCATATTTAAATCTTTTAACCAATCAAAAAATTAATGGTTGTTTAAAATTTTATTATTAAATAAAAATTCACGACTGTATTTGAAAAATAATAATTTTCAGAATTCACGGAAAATTCATTCATTTCATAAATATAATAGAAAATATACTTATGTTTATATTGATAAAATTATTTCAAAAATTATATTAAATTTATTAATTAATATTTATTAATATTAACGATATTAGAAATAGTATTCATTAAAAATAACAATGAAATATATTTTGAGGGAAAATATATTTTTAATGAATATAATGACATTATTAAAAATATAATTTATTTCTATAGAACCCATATTAAAGTGTTTTTTTTTATTAGTATTCATTCCATAAATTTAACATCTTTTTTATTACACTATAATATATTTTTGTTTTCTCAGACATATGGTTGTCTGCCTAGAATGCTTCCAAAGAAAATATTTGTTTTGAGAAGAAATATATCATAAAATCTCATGGTTTTACAAGAACCCATTATGGAAGATAATTATGAATTTGAATATAAAATAAATAGAATAATTAACTTTATATGATATAATGTAATTTTTTTTAAATATATAGGCATTACTAAAGTAAATTGGTGTCTAACAAAAATCATTTTTCTGAATATGGGAATTGATAACAAGAAACCCTTAGAAGAACTACAAAATTTGAGGTAATATTCATTTTATAGTTTGTTATTAATGAAGAAATTTATAAAACTAGAAATAGTGAATAAATAAATTTTAAATTATTCATTAGGTATAATAAATGAAACATGGATCAATTGTGTGAAATAATAAATCAATTAACTCAATGGAAAGAAATTGAGTCATCAAAAACCCATGAAACCTCACAATCCATTGAAGAAATGATAATTTAACAAAAATAAAATAATATGACTCTTAAAAATAAATAAATGAAATTTTTAATATAAAATAAATCAATGAGGTAGTATTCATAATTTATTTAATCTAACATCGATCACAATAATAAATTTATCAAATAATATTAATTTTTGACAAGAACCCATTATGTTGGACCCGATTCATTCTATGCATGTCTTTGACTTATCAAATAATGAAATTATGTTTCTTAAAAACATTATTAAGAACAATATGCATCTATTTTCAAATTATACATCTTATCTTTTAACATATATTCTTTTAAATATATAATTTTCATTTATGTCAATTAATCTATATTGTCCAATAAAGTTTCTTATAATTATTTTTATATATTAATGTTTGTAAAATTTTATGTCAAATTTTATTATGATATGATAATTTTCTATATATTTTATAATTGGATTATTAAAAATATCATACAGTTCTATAGGTTCAAATATTTACATCATGTTTGAAAAGTAATTTGATCTGTTTTTTTTTTGTTAAATTTGTGAAAATAATTTATTTGAAGAATTACACAAAAAAAATTACACTATTATATTTCCTAAATAATAAAAAGTTATTATATATATATTATTATACCATTTATACAATTTCAATTTACATTCGTGTTATAAAATTATGGAATCTTTCATATGTTTTATTGAACTAACCAAAAAATGAACATGCTATAATCAATGGATAAATATGAATATGGGTAGATTTAGATATAATATCATTATTATTAATTTATATTGACATAATTTAGATGTTTTTAAGTAGTTTAATCATATTTTAAAATATTAGGATTAATAATAAAATACTAGGTTACAAAAATAAATACACCACTTTCATATATGCAATAGTCCGCACATACGCATAATTGGAATTGTTAGGTTTACATAGAATATGATGTTTTTAGGTAATTTTGTATAATTTAATAATCATAATAATTTTATAAATATTAAATAATATCAATAATTTCCCTTTTAGGACTATCAATGTTAAGTGGTCCTGAAAAATAGGACACATCATTCAATGAGGTGGTAGGAAACACCTATGCATGTCAATGTTTTTTATCAATTAGATGATATGAAGGTATTTAATAGTTTTCATTTCAAAAATAGTGATAAATTTTATATAATATATTTATTCATCTATTAAATCATTATAACCATACATGAGAGGAATTTATGAATAACGGAAGATGTCCATTCATGGATGTGGTAGTACGCCCGTACACCCTATCAGTATTACTTTGATCTTTGTATTGAATAGAAATGAATAAATATGGGTTCCTAAAAAATACATGGTATATTAAATATATTTATTTAATTATATAAATTATGTTATAAATTTCGTGAAGGGTAAGGATTCATATGAAATAATTATGAAATATGTATTACATAAAATTGGAACACAAACTTTCATGTATAAATATCCTTATAATGGACGTCTTATGATAAATAATAATGAACTAAAGAATAAAAATGTTTAATAGGTTTTTATAAGAAAAAATATATATTTTTTAGAAATAAATTTGAAGGTAAATGTTTTCCAATATATACTTTAAGGACCCCCTTTTATCAGAGAAAATGATCGAAATTTTGAGCCACCCATTTCATTTTAAATAACATAAATAAATAATCTATGGTAAAAGGAACAATTTGATATAAATATGAAGTGTAATTGATTTTTTGATCCAAACCTCAATAATCAATTTGGAAACATTTATTTTTCCATTTTGGGATCATTTATCCTTAGTAATCAATTTTTACCATTTTTTCATTTACTTAGGTAATTAATTTTTAATCTTTTTATTTCATTTTAAAGCAAAAAATTCAAATTTATATATTTAAATAGTTTTATCATTTTATATTAAATATAAAAATCATCTAATAAAATCATATTTCTAGAAGTGTGATTTTTTAAAAAATAACTCACATAACATTTATAAATAGTTTATATGAATAGTGTTATTTTTTCATATAATTTATTTTAATATATAATTATCAATGCTATTGATTATAAAAACAAAATTGGTTAATTATAATAATAATCAATCATATCGAGAATTAAATATATGAAAACATAAAATTTTACCAAAATAATTTATGACTAAATGAATTTGAAATCAAAAAATTTATTATCGAAAAATATTAATTATGATCCAAAATTATAATAATAAGTTTTATAAGTATAAAAAAATAATATCAAATTTAAATTTGTTATTCCTTATATAAATTATTCAATAATTAAAAAACCATAAAATTTTATTCGAGTTTCTCATATTAATAGGTCATAAAATTCTTAGTTTTGGTTAAAATATAGTTTTTTACTATTAACATATAAATCATTTATCTTATAAAAATAACAAAAATTAAACATAACATAACTTTTAAATTTTAAATTAAAAATGTTTTAATTTTACCTATATATAATCCTAAAAATTATATTTTTTAATTTTGATTAATGATATACATATTTTATGGAAAAACTACCATTCTACTCACATTATGTCCATTGTATTATTTCATACCAATTTACATTTTAGATAATTTAATTATATTAGTTTATATATTGAAATATTATATACAATAATTTAATATTTTTTTATTAAATTTATTAGGATAAAATATAGTATTCAACTATAAATTATTTGATAATGAATGATTAAATAAAAACTATTATTTATCCTCGAAAAGTAAGAATTTTTAGTTGAATTAGATATTCCCATTTACAATAATTTTATTATAATAATTTATTTGGACTAATAATTTTTAATTAATTTTTGGATTGTTTCATGTTGGTGTTTCAGGGGAAATAATTTACTTAAACAATGTTTATTTAATGGGAACAATATTTTTATAGTAAAATTGGAAATCATTATATATCAATTCAATAAATTTATTTTAATTATTTCAATTCTTTATATAACATAAATCAATAATAAAATCTTATATTTTGATATAATTATATCTCATCTATTATTATAGAATCATAAAAATTTTACTCTTTTTTTATATTTATTTTTTCATTAGAATGGTTGAAATCCCATGTATAACAGTCATTAAAATCTTGATCAATGTCCTTCAATATGGATGTCCTAAAATCAATAATAGACAGGATCATTGAATTATAATATTCATACATAACTATATATCATTACAGTGTGGCATATTTTATCATGTCGTAATGAACTTTTTCTCAGAAAAACTCAAAATCTGGGTGTTCACAGTTTTAGTGTCATAATGGAATAAATAACATGATTGTAGTTGGAAGACCCTTTTATCTAATACAAATTACAACAAATATAAAAAGCATCATATTATGTATTTACTTAATAATGAAATAATATCACAAACTCATCTTCATAACATAATCTCTAACTTCTTGTAGAATATGTTGAAACTTTCACATCAGGATGTATGTTAATATTTTATAGTTCGATATCCTAAGGTATTGATGGGGAAATATTCTAATTATACATTATTTAATAATGTAAAAAAATTATAGAATCGATTCATTACTAAAATAAAAAACATTTATCCTTACACATTATCACTTATTAACACATGAAATATATTACATTGTCGATAGCATCCTAGGTAAATTATTCCACTATAGCGATTCTTAAGTATAGGCACTATGGTACGAAAGCATGATTAATTGCATAAGAGTCTAACTAAATCAAAAATATTGAAATACAATTACAATATTATTTTTGGAATACACAATGTGTTGTTCTGTGATCATTTTTCTCAATACATACCTCTCTCACATTCTTCAAAACATCACCAACCTACATGATCCCAATTATAAATGAGTCCAACAACTATTATAGAAGATTCATTACATTATTGTTCATTAAGCACTACATAAACTGTTTTAATTTTATAACTTTTTTAGTAGGAATTAAAATTATTACAATTATCATTAATATATGGTAATTTAAAAACAAAATACGGGTTATTTAAGTAGAATATGAAAACAATATAATGGACCTAGGAAGACATTCAATAAAAAACCTTAAATTTTTAGGAAATGTTTTGTTTTATAAAAAAACTATAAATATTTCATTTAGTGAATTAAATTTATAATCATTCTTTTCAAGAAGAGGGAAAAAATTATGTAACCACTTTTATAGTTGATATAATAATTTTTATATTAATTTATTGCTAATTAGTTATCCCAATTCAAATATTCCACAAAATCATTATTTTTTAGAGTATAAGAAATAATTTTGTGGGAATATTTTCAGTAGTGTAATAATAAATTTATTTTTCATAGATACTATAGAAATCATAACCTTAGTACTATAATAGATAATATCCCTCATTATTTTAATTATAAAACCCACGAGAGAATTATTTTTAAAACCCATGACTGATTTTTGTATATTTTTTCATGGTACTTTTAAATCTATTAATCACCTAAGAACATAGAAAATAACACCATTACCTATCCATTTAGTACATTAAATATCATTAAATATTATATAGAATATGTAATTATTTAAAAACTATTCAACGATATATGATAAGGATATTTTATATGTATTTATATGTTTGTGTGGGTTAATGTTTTTATTGATTAAATGATTATTTATAGAACAATATTTTAGAGATAATGGAAATATTTTCAGATTTTTCTAACACATGTATTGATAAATACATTTTAATAATCATTTGAATTTTTAATTTATGGTCAATTGAGGTACTATATGTGGACATGTTTTTTCTACAGATGAAATCAATATTGACAAGCACAAAGATAATGTCACATCACAAGAACATTAACATAATATATTGAAGAATGTCATATATTTATTTATCCATATCATATGTTATAGTATTTTTGAAATGTATTTGGTAATATTTCATGTCCCTAGACCATATTTCATTAAAATATATTATTGTTTCTACTAATTGATTTAAATGATCCATTTAGATGATATAACAAAACCATCTATCATGAATCCTTATTCATCCAATTGTATATAAGATATTCCCATTAATCAAATAACTTATTATGTTACATTATATGGTGTAAAAGTGATTTAATGTCATATATTATGAAACTAGATATGTTAATTTTATATAATCTAATTACCCATTTATGAAAACCCAACTGCAGTAATTAATATATATTTTTATCCCATTCATATTTTTATAATAAAACATAGATTTCACCATATATATTCTATTAGTTTATAATTTATGTAAAAATATATATTTATATTATTTCCATATTATATGTGAAATATAAAAAAATCATAAAACTGTAATACCAACCTTGAAATTATTCACAATATATTTTTTCATATCCTGTAGAAGGAAAATAGATAATGTTTGATCATTGTTTATTGGTAAGGGTTACATAAAATAAAATCTAAATTCTGTAAATAACTCATAAATATAGTAGGCTGGATAATAAAATATATTACATTAGATCAATATTAGTTCAATGAACTCCAATAGAAAATATTAAATTTAATATTTTCCTGGATAATGGAAACTATATTCTCAATAAATAAAATTCATTATTATTTATATTCTTGATAATGGAATATCAAATAAGATACCATGAATATTACCATCAAGGCCTCTCAAGAATGATACCATTCTTAATAATTGGGTTGGTGTAAAGCAGATTACCATTTAATATTATATTCCTGATCTTTTGTGATGTGAAACAGATCAATGCATCAAGGGGACATCTTTAATGGGGCCCCACCCATATCTCAGACTTCTTATGTATTCTATATATTTTTAATTAATAATAAAATTTAATTTAAAAATTCATTATATGTCAACAATTATAAATATTAAATGAATAATAAAGAAACATCAATATTTCCCCAATATATGATATCACATACATAATATAATTCCTTCAACTATTACCCAATACAGATTGGAAAAATGTAATAATAATAAAAATAATATAAATTTTCCCAAATTAATATATGATATTAAAAATATATACAATATTGAGAAAACATAATATATTAATAATAATAGATAGTGATATAAAACTTGATCAAATAGTAAAATTGTTTAACAAAAAGGTATAATCCATTATCAATGTTGGATGAAAAATTAACATTGATTCTTAAAAAATGAGGGGTTTTTTAGCAATAAAATATGTTATAAAATAATATATAATCCATTGACTAAATATAACATCCTTATAAATTAATTTAAAATGTATATATAAATAACTTTTAAAATTTTGTTTCATTCTTTCATGAAAATAATTCCTCTTTTTTAATCATTTTAAAAAATTTCGAAACTATTTTCTAAAAATATTATCATTCATAATCACCATAAATACTTATAAATGAATATTCCATGAAATCATTATCCTTGATGTTTGGAAAATACATTTTGATGGTGCATCTCAAAATATATATTCATTTCACTCTTTTTGTAAAAGATTTCCCATTTCGGAAACAATAAAAAGATTCATTTTAATCCTTGTAATATTTTTTCAATAATGGTTAATAAAAATTAATAATTCAATATATAAACTTTTTTAAAACATTTTAATTAAAATGAGGACATCTATGAAAAATAGTTATAAGGAAAACGCCAAAATAATATTTTTAAAGAATGCCCAAAACGTATCGCATTATTATTCATTGTTGATCCGAAAAGAAATGAAATTGAAAATAAAGAAGTGAACCCCATAAATAAAAATAGTTTAGGAAAATAATAGGTGTTTAATATATTATTATCTTGTAATTTTCTTAATGTACATATAAACATAAACAATCTTAATATAAAATGATATTATAAAAAAATTTAACTCGAGTATTACACTCCTGGTAATTGGTTTTAACCTCTGTTATACTAATATTTATATTTATTGTCATTATATACAAGAACAATATATATAATTATAATATCATATATTATACAATTATAATATTTAAACATCCTTTCATTTATAATATATTATTCACGTCACCACCTCATATGTTAATTATTTTTTTCTTGTGTGTTTTGATTCAGTCGTTAATGTCATTGAATCATGATAATGGTCATATAATAAATAAATTGATAATTAAAAAAATATCATATTTATTAATTGTATACACAATTATATTCATCCACGATTGGAATAAATAAAAAATTAAGCACTTCTCATTGTGGAGGTAGTAGTCCATAGGTATGCATGAGCGACATTATTATCATTGAATTGTTCGATATATAAAATACTAAATGTATCATTTTTGTAAAGAATAATTATTATTATATAAAAATAATATATATATATATATATATAATCCTTATTTTCATATTTCAATCTATCCATGTAATCTGGTTTTAAATAATCAATTACAGTTCTATGTTGAGATGGTATGTGGTGTTTACGCACTAGTATTGTTTTATTAATCCAAGATATGGAAAAGAGACTGAATATAGTTGTCCGATAATTATAATATCATATTAGAATATTGCATACACTATATTACTTATATAAATATTACTGTTAAAAAATTATAGTATGTAGATAAGGAAATAATCCTTCAAAGAGACGGTAATGATGAATAACAATTAATTAAGGGAATTACATTAGAATACACCTTAAGAATAAATAGGATTATATTAAGATAATCTCAGAAGATAAATAATGAAGATAAGAAACTATGATGTTTTTTGTACTGTGATGGGATGATATATGTGTCTCAATTTGTTTCGATAAAGAAGGAGAAGGAAACACTTTTATAAGTGAGGGCTGGGGATCAGATAGATTTTCATAGATGAATTTAATAATATATACTATTTTTTCTAATGGATATAAAAGAAAAAATTTCATGGTTTCAATGATGATAAGTATAATATTTAAATCTAACTGACCAATTTTGTTTAATCATGTGTTTTATGTTATATTGAAGCATTATCCCTTTTTTAAACCCCATTATCCCGTTTACACTTAATTAAGGTGATATATATTTATGAAGGTTATCATTCCTTATGAAAAAAAATTATGTTGGACTGACTACGTAATATTAATTCAAATAATTAAAAATATATAATCCATAATAAATTATTAAACTCCTAAAATTTTAATTAATTTAATTTAATAAATGTTTACAAAAATCATTGAAAGATGTTTTATGAAAAATAATGTTTTTATGCCTAAATTTAATTTTACACCACAATAAAGGGAAAAAATGATTCTATTGAAATTATCTCAATTATTTTTTAAAAGATAATACTTATTTATCTATCAATTGAAAAAAATACTAAACAACTCTACAAAAATACTTGATTAAAAGAGAATAAGTAAAACATATTTTTATTTGGTCATAATCATTAATTATATTTCCAAAATATTAATAGATCAATTCCAAGTTAAAAATTAAAAATTTATATTCATTATATAAATTTTTAAATATGTAATAATTTTATTAGAAAAATTAATAGTGATTCATGTAATTATTTTATCCTTATAATTCTATCATAATTATAGTTTTGCAGAATAAACAATTTTCAATGTTCACCTAAAAATATATTATTTTAAAGATAATTTATATTCATCTTATGTTGTTTATGAAATGATAAATTAAATACAAAAATTATTTTCTCCTATTTAAATTTATAATTTTATATGTTTTTTAATCACATTCTTAATTAATGTTTTGTGCATTATGTTATAAATTCTTCAAATATAAATTATTAATAAATTTAATTCAATCATTGGAGATATATTTTTTTCATCTAATGAAAATTTATTCAAAGACATTTATATAATTATGTAATGGCTCGGACCTCTCCGGCCCATTCCTTTGTCAAAAAGAAGGGCCCGAAGTGTTCTGGAGGGTAAAATAGACTTTTCCCAAACTTTCCAGAATTTTGAAACTACACGCAGTGTAGTTTGAATACACGCTGTGAACCCCCTTATCGGGTATACCCCGTATTGCAGGTCGTGTCCTCGCCGTGTGAAGTAAATGAGTACACACCGTGTAGTTAAACTACACGCCGTGTACCACCTTGCCGGGTATACCCCGGGTTGAAGACCGTGTCCTTACCGTGTGAAAGAAATGGGTGCTCGCTGAGCGTCCAGTACTACACGCCGTGTAGTCCTTTCCCACGTACGCCTTACCATTCAACGGACGTGTTCCATGTTGGAGCTATGTCCATGCCGTGTGCAATAAATGGGTACACGCCGTGTGTCCAAACTACATGTCGTGTAGTCCCTCCCCGCGTATGCGTTACCCTCAAATTGTGTGCTGGCCAGTCAACGGCCGGAGAGCCGTGTTGGAAGCCGCGTGGAGACCGTGTGAAATAACTGAGTACATGCTATATACCATAAATTACATGCTGTGTACTTTTGATTTTCTCGCCTATAAAAGGAGGCGTCCCCTCATCCTTTTCAACTCACCCCTCTCCTCCCCTTTCCTCTGAGAAGAGTTCTCCCAAGAGACTCGAAGGCTCTTTCTTCCATAACATCTACGTCCGAGCTCCGATTTACGATCCGTCTGCGGACACGGGATTGTATCGACGATGTGGAACTTCTGAGCTTGGATCTATTGTCATTCCTTCAGCCTTTCCTTTCCTACTTTTACCCGAGGATGTTTTGTCGGGCCTCGACAGAAGTGACGGACACCGATGGACGTCTTCTAAGGTTGATCCGAGGGAGCGTCGCAATTGGATCCTGTTGAGGTAGGGATCTTACCTACGTCTCTCTAAATTGTTCATCATGCAGGGTGGGTATCCTCTTCTTTTCATGAGAATT
Source organism: Viscum album (assembly GCA_963277665.1). Lineage (NCBI taxonomy): Eukaryota > Viridiplantae > Streptophyta > Magnoliopsida > Santalales > Viscaceae > Viscum > Viscum album. Next base: position 70,998,702 of record OY728166.1, on the reverse strand, counting down.
AGTTGAACCATTAAATAAAGATAATAACTGGTTAAAGAACGGGGATGGGGAAGATGTTATGTTTATCCTTGTTCATCCTATTTATATGTTTTCAATTGAATAGGTTTATGCCTACTGAAAATCATGGTCATTGGGGGCCTTTGCTTGCGCAATTAAATGTTTCCCTATCTTCTAGACCGTTATGGTGAATAGAACTTTTTGGAATGTGGAAATTGTTTAATCACGTAAAGTTGGCTGTTCAAAATCTGGAACCCTTGTGTAGTCACCCGGTTAAACAAAATGGAATAATGAACATGTGGGTGTTGGGTTGGATATATGGCATGTGATGGGGGTGTTTTGTGGGTTGTTGTGAATCGGGTATGCAGTGGGATGCGGTTGTCTTGGTTGTGGATTGGTGTGAATGTTATGTTGGTGACGGGCAGTGGGGCTGCAATAAGTGGTATTAAAGGGATAATGATGTATGGTGTGGTTGTGGTTATGGCGGTTGGAAGCGGGGCTGTAGGGATGGGTTGGAATGTGAAAGGACTATGGGTTGTGAATAATAAATAAAAAAGTGGAATATTTAATGAATGGTGAGTCGTGGAATGGGATTAATAATAAATGGGTTGGTTGGTTGATAAGAAGGACTTGGTTGTGTTGCTTCTGTTTTCCTAACATGGATTGTGGATGGCAGGGATATGTTTTATCAACGATCGATGTGGTTGGTTGTGGATAGTTTCCCAGTAGTTAAGGAACTAAATAAACTAATTCTACTGAAATTTGAAAACCTAAATGGGGTTGGTGTTGTTTGTTGTATGCATGCTTCGTAGTAGCTGTGTCGAGGAACGTGCTCAGTTTCTCTGTTTAGATTCCATAGGTTGGGGTGTGTGTTTGGTTTATATATATGTATTTGTATGTTTTGTGTTTTATCCCACCACACCCAAGTTGAGAACTTAGTGCCGAACACTCCCATTTCATGGGAGAGGGTGTTTTTTCCATAGTTACTAACTCCTTCCTACTCCTTCTCCCCTAGGTTGTGATGGCTTGAGGCGACCTTACACCTAAGACTCTTCGGGTAGGTTTCGATTGGGGTGGTTTTAGCCCAAGACTCTTGGGGCAGGTTATACTGTTTACCAAGAATCTTCGAGACGAGGCCCAGGTGTGTGCGGGTGAGATACATGGTTGAGAGGCCCAGGTGTGTGCAGGAGGGATACGTAGTTGTGAGGCCCAGGTGTTTGCAGGTGGGATACGTGGTCATGAGGCCCAGGTATGTGTGGGCGGGATATGTGGTTGTGAGACCCAGGTGTGTGTGGGCGGGGAGAGTGTGGATGCGTCAGGACGTTTGTTGTTAGGAAGAGCAGCTATCTAAAGGGAAATGGTGTGGGGTACCCAATACTCTTGTTTTTTATATACTACTACCTGTTGTGATTTTGTTTTTGGTGAGTGTGGCTGGTGAGGTTGGGTGGATAGAATTCCTTGCTAGGTTTCTTCTATTGTTCTCACGGGACATTAGGAGGTCTCCCCACTTGTGCACGAGAGCTTAAGGTTTCCCTACTGAGTATACTTGTATGCTCACCCGATGTTTACTTTCAGGTTCCCAGGAGGGCTACCAGGGCCGTGCGGGACCCTACTAGTCGGACAGTTGGATTTTTTGTAGTTGTTGTACTCTTGTTTCTTTTGGTATAGTACTTTGAGATTTCTTGTACTTGCACCTTGTTATAAAATTGATTAAACATGCTTGTGAGATTGGTTTGGGTTTATTTCTATACAATTTTTCTTTTCCTTTTTGGTGGTTGACTTGTCCTATTTCCCAATCCTAAATAATAAAAAGGGTAATTCTTCCCATATTTGTGAAAACTCATACCCTTTGTGCTAGTCGCCACCCCGGGGCCTACTGGAGGCGGGACTTGGGGGTCATTACCTCCCTTTCACCATTGCCAGCTCAGGAGGGGAATCTTTGGTGGGAGGGGGTCGTGATAGAATGTTATCAGAGCTGATGGTTGAGAGATAGGATGGTGTGTGGAGTTAGGCACAGTGAGGATTTCATGGGATGGTAGGGTGACAATTTTAGTTAGTCTTGGTTTGTGACATAGGCCAGGGAAGACCGGCTAGGACATGAGATTTTAGGGCCCCCTCGTGATCCGATGCAAAGACTCTAAGCCTACCGAATGACCAAGTGAGATTAAATTGATTGCAGGGTAGAGACCTTAGGGAAGGTACATGCATCATCATGATTGTGTATTACTTGATTTGGGTGTTCTGGGAAAGAAATTGAAATAAAAATGATAAAAATAAATCCTTGAGTTTTTCTGTACTACTTGGGCATAGGCGATCCTTGTTTAACTTATAGCTATGTCACCAGGACGTCATCCCAGGATGGCTCAGACGGCCGAGGACCAGCAGATTTAGGCGGTCAATCAATTGAGGATTGACCGAGAGGTGGAAGATAGCCAGTGGTAGAAGACTCTCTGATCTTTTCATCGGCAAACCCACAAGAAGTACGAGGGTAGTACTTCGGATACGGAGACGGAGGGATGGCTTGAGGATCTAGGGATCTCTTTTACCTTGATCCATGCTCCGAGGGAGTACTGGGTTCCCCTAGAAGCCAGTTAGCTGAGAGGTGAGGCACGACAATGGTGGACGCTATACCTCGGAGAGAGGATTGAGGAAGAGGTTCCATGGGCTGACTTTGAGAAGGAATTCTGATAGGAATTCCTTTCTTCCATGATCAAGGCGGAAAGGCGGAAGGAGTTACTCTCCCTTCAACTGGGGAGTATTTCGGTACAAAATTTGGGATCAAGTTCAAAGATCTCCTGCGCTTTTCTTTGGATCTCTTTCTGGATGAGGAGTCTCAGGCGAGAAGTTTGGAGGAGGTGCTTCTTCCTTCGCTTTAGTATGCTGTCACCCCCTTCACCCTTCTGACGTACTTGGCGGTATAGAAGAAGGCATAGGTTGTAGAGAGGATGCACTCGCTGGGAGGTGCACCCAGGGAGGGGATCCAGTCAGGCTCGTCGAAGGGGAAGGTAGTTAGCAGCAAGTCTCCTATGACCGGGCCTTCGAGGTTCAGGCCAGTGGGGAGCAGGCCCTATTAGTTCCAGTTCAGATCTTCGGGTCCTCGTCCCTTTTTCACGAGCCTAGGACCGAAGAGTTTTTCTTGTGGATATTTCGGGCACGTTCAGTGTCAGTGCTCAACCCGAGCTTAGTACTATGGATGTGGGCAGGTTCAGCACCCTCCTCAGCAGCACCAGTTTTCGGCAAGTCCCTTCCAGCAGCAGCAGGACCATGCTCCTCTGAGGTAAGACATTGCGGAAATAGGCTGACCTCAGGGTGCTCCTCAGGGACCTCGACCGAGGGGTGGTCGGGGAGGTGAACGACATCAGAGAGGTAGAGGAGCTGGGTGTGGACAGTTGCACACAGCAGAGTTAACAACTCCAGCAGGACCAGATGTTGTGCGAGGTACGATTTGTTTGTTCAGCACTCTTGTTTATGCTTTGTTCGATTCAGGAGCTTTGCACTCCTTCATTGCACCTGGTCTATCCCATGCTTTGGGACTAGATTTAGTGTGACTTTCCATGCCACTAGTTATGAGTACACCAGTTGGAGGCCAGACCAGAGTATCTTGTGTTTTCCGAAGATGTGGGCTGACGTTGGGACTACATTGATATAGTGGGGACCTTCTTCTGTTACAGATGCAGCTATACGATGTCATCCTAGGCATCGACTGGTTGTTTTCTATTAGTGTTGTTATCAAATGCATTCGGAGAAGAGTCATGTTCTCTAACGTGGATGGGAGCGCGTATCTTTTATTGGTGAGAGGAGCTATCAGGTGGGAAGCCGGCATGTGAAGCCTCTCCTTTCCTTGTTAGGCGGTTTATCAGTGGTTCCAGCTGATACATAGATGATGGAGGTCCCATAGGTTTTTGGGGAGTTCCTCAATGTTTTTCCTCAGGAGTTTGTGACTATACCCCCTACCCCCCCACCCCCCCACCCCCGACGTGACGTAGAGTTAAGGATAGACTTACAGCCTAGTGCCCGTCCGATTTCGATGGCCCCTTATCGGATGTAACCTTCAGAGTTGTGGGAGTTTCGGATTCAGATTGATGTTATGATGGAGAAGGGTTTTGTTCAACCCAGCATATCTCCATGGGGTGCTCTAGTTTTGTTCGTGAGGAAGGAAGATGGTGGTCTCAGGATATGCATAGACTACCAAAGGTTGAACCAGGTAACGGTCAAGAACTGTTACCCCCTTCCAAGGATAGATGATCTCTTCGACCAACTGAGGGGATCAGGTTGGTTTTCCATGATTGATCTACGATCTGGATATCATCAGCTGAGGGAAAAGGATAGTTACATCACGAAGACGGAATTCAGGTGCAGGTATGGGCACTTCGAGTTTGTAGTGATGTCGTTTGGAGTTACAAATTCACCGGCTATGTTCTTAGGACTTATGAACATTTTCTTCCGAGAGTTTTTGGACCGGTTCTTCGTTGTGTTTATCGATGACATCCTGATCTACACAAGATCAGAGGAGGATCATGTTGAGCATATCAGGGCTATGTTAGAAGTCCTTCGACACCACCAGCTTTATGGGAAATTGTCAAAGTGTAAGTTCTTGACACATGAAAAACACTTCCTTGGGCATGTTGTGTCTCAACATGGAGTGTCAGTGGACCCGTCGATGGTGGAGGCAGTTGTTTCTAGGGCATCACACAAGAGCATGGTAGAAGTTCGTAATTTACTAGAGTTAGCAAGTTACTATCAGAGGTTCGTTTCAGACTTCTCTCGAGTTTCTGCTCCATTGACATCTTTGACTAGGAAGAACCAGGTCTTCCTATGGAGCGAGAAGTGCCAGAAGGATTTCGACTACCTGGTGGTGAATTTGGTCAGTGCTTACGTACTCAGGTTTCCATAGGAAGGGTTGTTGTATGAATTGTTTTGTGAGGCTTCTGGCCTTGGTCTGGGGAATGTACTGATTTAGAAGAAGGGAGTGATCTATTATGGGTCTAGGCAGTTACGCCCTCACGAGCGTAATTATGCCACCCAGGACCTAGAGCTTGCATCAGTAGTGTTCGCACTGAAGTTGTGGCGACATTACCTCTTTGGTGAGCGCTTTTTTGACTTCTCAGATCACAAGAGCCTATGTTATATCTTCTCACAGCGTGACTTGAACTTACGGAAGTGGAGACGGGTCGAGTTTCTCCAAGACTATGACTTTGAGATCTCTTACACTGAAGGTAAGGGAAACATTGTGGCTAATGCCCTGAGTAGGAAATCGCATTAGAAAGTGGTTCGGGAATCCACTGATGCTTGGAAGGCGATGGGAGAGTTGGATGCCTTGCACTTGGATGTTAGGGTAGAAGGTGATAGAGGCTGTTTGTTTCAGATGACGGTGTCGTCCTCCTTGTTGCAGCAGGTGGAAGAGTCTCAGTGGGGGGACTCCGAGGCGGAAGTGATGCATGATCATGTTGATCAGGGGAACGCTCCAGAAGGATGGTCAGAGGACAGCCGACATCAGATGTTTTTCCATGGAAGGTTGTATGTCACAGAGATAATGTGTTAGAGAGTTCTTCGTGATTTCCATAGAACAGCCATGGCGGTACATCCAAGAGTTTCAAAAATGTACCAAGGCTGAGGGAACAGTTTTGGTGGCCCGGGTTGAAACAGGCAGTGGAAGAGTTTGTGGCTAAATTCCTAGTGTGTTAGCAAGTGAAGGCTGAACACCGTGTTCACAGTGGGTTATTGCATCCTTTAGATGTCCCCGAGTGGAAGTGGGATGACATCTCAATGGACTTCATCACAGGACTACCCAGAGCTCAGGGTCGTTATGATGCTATCTGAGTAGTGTTGGATCGACTAACAAAATCAACTCACTTCTTAGAAATTAAGGTGTCGGGCCCCATGAGTACCTTAGCACAGAAGTACGTAGACGAGGTGGTGCGTTTGCATGGAGTTCCAAAGACCATCATCTCAGATCGGGATAGTCAGTTTACCTCACAAGTCTGGAGGGGGTTACAGCATGCTTTTGGCACCCATCTACGCCTTAGCACTGCTTTCCACCCCCAGACTGATGGGCTGACATAGCGGACTATCCAGACATTGGAGGACATGTTGCGGGCATGCGTTCTGGATTTCAGAGGATCATGGGTACGACACTTTCCTTTAGTAGAGTTTGCCTACAAAAACAGCTTCAGCTCTACTATTGGCATGGCACCGTTTGAGGCTTTGTATGGAAGACCATGTCGTTCACCCATATGATGGGAAGAGGTTGGTGAGACAGGTGCTCTTGGGCCAGAGGTAATGCAGAGCACCACAGAGAATGTCCAGCTTGTACGTCAAAGGATGAAAGTGGCTCAAGACCTTCATAAGTCTTATGCTGATCGTCGGAGGAGGCCCTTGGAGTTCGATGTGGGAGATCATGTGTTCTTGAAGGTTTCCCCTCGACGGGGGCATAATAGTTTTGGGAAATGGAGCAAGCTCTCACCTAGGTTCATCGGACCTTTTGAGGAGCTGAGGCGAGTTGGGGAGGTGGCATATCAGCTGGCCCTGCCACCTCAGTTGGAGAAGGTTCATGACGTCTTCCTCGTCGCCCGGCTTCGTCGGTACTTACATAAAGACTCTTATGTTTTCGACTGGGGAGAGTTAGATATGGGAGATGACGCGACCTTCGAGGAATGACCAGTCTGAATCGAGGATCGTTAAGAGAAGGTGCTCCATGGACGAACCATTCCATTGGTTCGTGTATTGTGGAGGCATGGCGGCCTTGAGGAGAGCACTTGGGAGAGGGAGACCCGAATGAACGCTCCGAACCCAGAGTTGTTTTGACTTGTGTTTTACCTTGTTCTTATGAGCTTTGTGTTGATGTTGTACTCTGTAACTTTGTTATATGGAATCCTTGGCTTTTCGGTTGTGAGACCTTTTTGTTTCCTTGTACTCTGGAAGTGTGTACCATGTCCGGATGTGTGTGGAAAGGAAAAAACCTGACTCTTAATCGAGACGCATTAATGAGGATGTGATTGAACCTGTGCGGGCGAGTCAGCGCCGCCTAAATCAGATAATATCTCAACATAGAAGAAGGAATTTTCCCCAAACCACTTGTTCAGGAAATGTGTGGGTTTTACGGTGTTAGGGGTAGTGTACGTTGGAAAATCCTAATGTATGAAAGTGGGAAGTCATAATTCTTAATCGATATACATTAATGAGGATGAGATTAAACCCGTGAGAGCGAGTCAGCACCGCCTAATGTGGATAATATCTCGACATAGGAGAAGGAATTCCTAACACATATGATTAGGGTTGTTGGTTGGGTTCCTGTTATAACGAGAACCCTAAGAGGTATCTTGTTGGGTTCCTCTAGGTTGGTTCTGAAATTCTAGGGGACGAGAATGTTTTAAGAGGTATCTGATGTAATGTTCCGGACCTCACCAGCTCATTCCATTGTAAAAAATAAGGCCACGACATGTTATAGAGGGTAAAATGTACTTTTCCTACACTTTCCAGAATTTTGAAACTACATGCCGTGTAGTTTGAGTACATGACTTGTACCCCCTTGTTGGGTATACCCCGTGTTGCAGGTCGTGTCATCGCCTTGTGAATTAAATGAGTACACGCCGTGTAGTTAAAGTACAAGACGTGTACCACCTTGCCGGGTATACCCCAGGTTGAAGACTGTGTCCTTACTATGTGAAAGAAATGGGTGCACGTTGTGCGTCCAGTACTACACGTCGGGTAGTCCTTTCCCGCATATGCATTACCAGTCAACGGATGTGCTCCATGTTGGAGCCATGTCCTTTCCATGTGCAATAAATGGGTACACTATGTTTGTCCAAACTACACGTCGTGTAGTCCCTCTCCGTGTATGCATTACCCTCAAACCATGTGTTGACCAGTCAACGGCCACAGAGCCGTGTTGGAAGCCGCGTGGAGACCGTGTGAAATAACTGAGTACACGCCGTGTACCATAAAGTACACTCCGTGTACTTCTTATTTTCTCTCCTATAAAAGGAGGGGTCCCCTCTTCCTTTTCAACTCACCCCTCCCCTCCCCTTTCCTCTGAGCAGAGTTCTCCCAAGAGACTCGAAGGCTCTTTCTTCCATAACATCTGCCTCCGAGCTCTGATTTACGATCTGTCGGCGGCCATGGGATCGTAATGACAAGGCGGAACTTCCGAGCTTGGATCCGTTTTCTTTAATTTAGCCTTTCCTTTCCGAATTCCACTCGAGGAGGTTTTTCCGGGACTCGACGGAAGTGACGGACGACAACAGACATCTTCTAAGGTTGATCCGGGGGAGCGTTGCGATCGGAACATGTTGAGGTAGGGATCTTACCTTCGTCTCTCTAAATTGTGCATCATACGGGGTGTGTATCCTCTTTTTTTCATGATAATTAGTTGAAATATTAAATAAAGATAATAACTGGTCAAAGAACGTGGATGGGGAAGTTATTATGTTTATCCTTGTTTATCCTATTGATATGTTGTCAATTGAATAGGCTTATGCCTACTGAAAATCACAGTTGTTGGGGGCCTTTGCTTGCACAATTTAATGTTGCCCTATATTCTTGACCGTTTCTATGAATGGAACGTTGTGGAATATGGAAATTGGTTAATCATGTAATGTTGGCTATTTAAAATATGGAACCCTTGTGTGATCACCCCGGTTAAACAAAATGGAATAATGAACATGTGGGTGTTGTCTTGGAAATGTGGCATGTAATGGGGGTGTTTTGTGTGTTGTTGTGAATTGGGTGAGCAGTGGGCCATGGGTGGCTTGGTTGTGGATTGGTGTGAACGTTATGTTGGTGATGGGCAATGGGGCTATGATAAGTGGTATTAAAGGGATAATGATGTAAGGTGTGATTGTGGTTAATGGCGGTTCGCAGGGGGGCTGCACGGATTGGTTGGAATGTGAACGGACTATGGGTTGTGAATAAAAAATAAAAAAAGTATACGAGTTAATGAATGGTGAGTCTTGGAATGGGATTAATAATCAATGGGTTGGTTGGTTGATAAGAAGGACTTGGTTGTGTTATTGTGTTTTCCTAACATGATTTGTGGATGGCAGGGATATGTTTTACGAATGATCGATGTGGTTGGTTGTGGATAGTTTCCCAGTAGTTAAGGAACTAAATAAACTAATTCTACTGAAACGTGAAAACCTAAATGGGGTTGGGGTTGTTTGTTGTATGCATGCTTCGTAGTGGCAGTGCCGAGGCACATGCTCAGTTTCTCTGTTTAGAAGCCATAGGTTGGGTTGTGTGTTTGGTATATATATATATATATTTATATATATATATATCTTTATCGTTTTTGTTTTATCGCACCCCACCCATGTTGAGCACTTAGTGTCGAACTCTCCCATTTCATGGGAGAGGGTGTTTTTCCCTTACTTACTAGCTCCTTCATGTTCCTTCTCCCCTAGGATGTGATGTCCTGAGACAACCTTATAACTAAGACTCTTCGGGTAGGATTCGATTGGGGTGGTTTTATCCCAAGACTCTTCGGGAAGGTTCTACTGTTTCCCAACAATCTTCAGGATGAGGCCCAAGTGTGTGTGGCCGGGATACGTGGTTGTGAGGCCCAGGTGTGTGCTGGTGGGATACCTGGTCGCGAGGCACAGGTGTGTGCGGGTGGGATACGTGGTTGTGAGGCCTAGGTGTGTGTGGGCGGGATACGTGGTTGTGAGGCCCATGTGTGTGCGGGCATGGAGAGTGTGGGAGCATCCGGGCATTCGTCGTTAGGAAGAACAACTAACTAAATGGAAATGGTGTGGGGTACCCAACACTCTTGTTTCTTATATACTACTACCTATTGTGATTATGTTTTTGGTGTGTGTGGCTAGTGAGGTTGGTTGGATAGAATTCCTTGCTAGGTTTCTTCTGTAGTTCTCACGAGTCAATAGGATGTCTCCCCACTTGTGCACGAGAGATTTAGGTTTCCCTTCTGAGTATACTTGTACGCTCACCCTACATTTACTTTCAGGTTCCCAGGAGGACTACCAGGGCCGTACGAGACCCTACTAGTCAGACAGTTTGAGTTGTTGTAGTTGTTGTACTCTTGTTTCTTTTGGTATTGTACTATGAGCATTCTTTTGCTTGCACCTTGTTATAAAAGTGTTTAAACATGCATGTGGGCTTGGTTTGGGTTTATTTCTATAAACTTGTTCTTTTCCTTTTTGGGGGTTGACTTGTCCTATTTCCTGATCCTAAATAATAAAAAGGGTAATGCATCCCATATTTGTGAAAACTCATACCGTTGGTGCTAGTCACCACCCCGGGGCCTACTGGAGGTGGGACGTGGGGGTCATTATCTCCCTTTCACCATTGCCAGCTAAGGAGGGGTGTCTTTGGTTGGAGGGGTTCATGACAAATTACAACTCATCAACAAATGTTGGTAGTCCTATATCATAAATTCTTCAGTTTCCAATATATCTTCTTCTATTTTATAATTTTTATTAAGTACCTTATCCAATTATGTTTTACTATTCTACAACTCTTGTTATCTTATATCATCTATTTTGATATGTACTTCACAATAAGATAAATTATGTTACAATTATATTTCATTATAGGTGAGAAAATGTGTCGGTTCAAGCAATTACATACTCAATAAAGTGATATTGAATGATTCATTAACATGAAGGGAACTATTTGGTAGTCAAAATATAAATGCCTATGTCAAATTCGTTCTTGAATTTGAGATGGGTTAATGTACCTCGGTCATTGTTTCCTATTGTTATTGAAGCTTATAAAATCATTAAATAGAGAAACATTTATTAAAATGTGATCTCCCACTTGATATTCTAAATTATTTATTTTCATATAGACATAATATTTTTTTACATTGACATTCCATTATAATATCATACTCATTATAGAAATTAGAAACCAATTTGGGATTTATTTTGAATACCCATTATTAAAAAAATTATTTTATTTTTAACATTATGAACAATATACGAGTTACATAAGGTAATGTGTATGATACTATTACGTGGGGTGCTTTTTAGAAGTTTTATATGGGTAACTCTATATTTTCATTTGTTACATAAGGATAGAGTGGAAAATCCCTTTGTTTTCTAATGGAAATCATAACCTTCTATGAACTATGTAAGGGTGGATCTAATTTTATATGGGATATATAATGGAAAGGTGATATTTTTATGAATTTAATGAGGTAAATAAATATATTCAATTTGGTTAGGGGGAAATCCTATACAATTTCTAAGTATGGGTTGACCTACATGAGGGGAAATACTATTTTTTATACGATGAATATGAAAAATGTATTAATAATATAAATTAGCTCATATTTTCCAAATCTAAATAATGATACATTGGTGCTTTGTAAGGGTAAATAGAGATGCATAAGGTTATTATTGCATCTGAATAAAGGTAAAAAACTAATATTCACGGATAAAAATGATTATAAAGGCATTGTAGGGGAAGAAAACACTACATATGGGTATGACATGATTCAATAACCTCTTATGATAAAAATTATTAAAATTACATGATATCCATGATAAATATAATGTAAAACCAAGTTACCCTTATATAGTTCTCTTTATATAGTAAAAATATTTCTAATTCTTTTTCATTCTATATCTTCTAGAAAAATATTTGACACCATTAAATCTAATTTGAATGTATTTTATTGAGTAAAATCATTAATTAAAATCTATTAATGGTTGTAAATACAATTTTGAAATTTTATAAACCCTCAACATTCATGATTAGAGTAAAACTAATATTTTTAACTAGGGGTTTAAAACCTACAATTTTAAAACCCTAGAGTATTCTAAAAATATCATAATTCCATATGATTTCATTCATGTTATCATTTTGATATCATATTGGTGTGTTGAGCTACTTTCAGTTCAATGAAATAGTTTTTAATTGTTCTCCTTGGATTTTGGGGTGTGAACCATCTCCAGATTCTGTTGTAAATACTTTTTCTCATATTTTGTAATTCTATAATAATGCTATGATCTTCCATAAATAAATTTATATTATTTTTTACCTTTTATTATTATATATTTAAAATTAGTTTCAATCTAGTGTTCAGAAGCTTGATTTCTAATGTTAGAAAACTATATACAAATGTTATTGATGAAAATCCTTAAGAGTGTCTATTTGAAAATCTGTAGTTGATTTATTGAAAATTTTCATTTATTTAAATAATGATTTGATTAATTATTTGTTATTAAATATAATGGAATAAATCTTTTAGGAATTTATTTATCTTTTTTTTAAATTGAAGGAATGGGTTGTTGATAAAAGAACTTTTAATGTTGGATCTTAAAATAGAAGTAATGATTTATATATAATAATACATTGATGTTGGTTTTTGAAATTAATGTAATTATTTTTTTGAAAAAAATATTTTATTGAATTTTTATGTTTCTTAGTTTGATGGAGGTGAAAGATATCCTCATAAATTATTGATTTACAATGAATAACATTAGATACATGGTAGTTTAGTGGGAATAACTCCTGCCGGATATAGTTTAACTCTCTATAGAGGATCCGTAGAGATATTTATCAATTCTTCTTTTAGTTTATTCATTTTTATTAGAGATAATTGTACTTTGGGGACATCCATTAATCATCCTTTGTATTGTAATTTTTTTCTTATTCTTTGGTCTTTTTTCATTCAAATAGGCCTAAGAACATGTGTACATATTGTGACATAATTTAATAAAATCTGTGAGAAATTATATATAATTATACCCTTGGGTATCTTAACTATATTTCTACAATTTATTTATTTTCTATAAAATTTATTTAATCGTTTATATATGATGAAATTACTTACTCGTATCTATTTTGATGGAAATGATTATTCAGGACTCTATTATATGAATAATTTAATTCATTCTCATTTGGAAAATTTTATTATGTCTCTCAATTTTCATAGGGATTATAATTAATTCCTCATTTGGTTAAATGTTATATTCATTCTTGTTTTTTGAGATTTTTTTATCCATTTTTTACTAGCCATTGGAATATTTTGGAAATTATTTTTTGATATGATTTTTAATCAAATTATTTATCTAAAATTGTGCATAACTGGAATATATGGTATTAAATATATTATGAAATTTTTTTGTGAAATCATATTGTTATTTTCTCTTCACATTGATCCTATTCCTTTAAGAGTTTTTATATTATCCTTATGCATGGTATAAAAAAAGACAAAGCAACCCTTGGATGTGGTGGCAGTATATTATTAGAAGAAATTAGGAATTAGTGGTGACCATTTAAACATCTGATCTACCTGTCACACAATGTTTCTAGATTGATTTATGGTTTTTTGTTCTATTTACTTTTATTGATGTACCATCTTGATACTTTTATCATCTTCTTTTGGATTTATTATTTTGTTGGTATTTTTATTTGATTTTAACTTTTTCACTTTCTTTAGGAGGTTTTTGGCATAAATCATTACAATCTCATTATTTTTGTAGCCCAAGTGTATCTCTCCAGAAGATTTATATTAGGAGATATTTTTAAGTTAGAGTCAAATTTAATTATATATTAATTTTAATAGTACCCCGGATTTATTTCATGAAAATGGTATCAGATATTCCTAGGGTTTGTGTGATTACCTATCTTGAAATAAATAGCCTTAAGGGAGGTGTAACTTCTCTTGGATTAACGAAGTTGGTTTATGAATAAATTAATTATTATGAAAATAATATTCATTTCAGGTTATTCCAATTTCTAATTTACTATACATTCTAGTAATTAATGTTTGATGTCTCTAAGAGTTTGAAGATGCTTTGGATTCTTGGGTAACCATAGGAGGCTCTGTAAGTTGGTTTACTGAATGAAATATTACAATCTAGACTAATCATCCCCATACAACAGGTATGTATATTTTTCATAAATAAATTGATCCATCCATATGCTTAATAATGAATATCTTCATGCCCTAAATGATATTTTGGTTTTGATGAATGTTTCCCATCTTTTTTTTTTCAAATATCAATGTGGAAACCATTTTGTTTTTCGAAATTTCATTTCATTGGTATTAAAAGCGAAATTCCTTTGGGGATATCATATGGATTTCTTGGGGTATTTTTCGATGTTATCTTAGGGACCTATTTTTTTATCATGATGGAATTTTCATTTTCTTGATATATCAGTTTTTATGACTTATGGATGTTAAATATTTTGTTATCATTTATCATGAAGTGTTTTAGAAACATTTATATTTTCTAATGCTCATTAGTAAAGATAAAAATATTATAATATTATTCTTTAAATTTGTGAAGTTTTTTATTTATAATATATTATGATTCTTCCTTCAATGGGTTCCTTTCTACTGTTGTTGTTGGATAGAATTTGGTTGATTTTTATTCCCCCTTATCATCTTGTTTTACATATAATGGTTAGGGATCAATCTTGAAATGAAGTATGATCTCCATTTTGAGTGTGTAGACCTATAGTTTTTCACATGAATTAATGTTTCAAGCCATTTTAGTGATACTTGGATATTCCATTGGAATATATATTGATGACAATGTTGATTTTGATTCGTGATCAGCCTGAAACCCTAATGTAATAGTATTTAATTTAATGATCTCATTGATAAGTGAGGCACACTGTTTAAAATCCTAGGTTACCATCATGTACTTTTATAGGTTATTATTCATTTAACGCTTTGTGAATTACTTTTGGATAGTTTTATTTTTAATTAATCTATTGGGAATTTTCTATTTTGGGAATCCTTTTATTGTCTTAGATGTGTCATTTCATGACCTATCAAATTAATATCTCATATATTTCAATGGAAAGTGTCATTTTAGTATCTAAATTGATTGAAAGAGATGTATTGTTGAAAAAAATTCAACATGATACACAATTATTGTAAATATTTATATAATGGGTAAAACTCTCATATGTATATGTATCATTCTAGTTTATTTGTTATATCTATTGGCATTGTTGGGAATTTTTTAACATGTATTGATATTTACGTTTTTAAAGGTGTATAATTGTGGGTGATTCTTCTACTTTTTATAACATTCAACCCACTTGTTTTGTGTGGTAATTCATTGGGTATTTTTTTTAATATCATTTTAACATAAATCGTTCAAGAGACAAAAATACATTTGGTGGTGAAAATTTTAACATTCTATTTTTTATAATTATTAAATAACCATTTTGGTTTTATTTTAATGTATTAGGGGGGATGGGAATTTTATGTTATTTTTTCCCATATTCATGGTATATAAGTTGTGTGAAAATATTTATATCTTTCCATTATATTGAATAGAAATTAGGAGTTTCATTATGGTAAATCCATATTTTTATTGTATTTAGAACGTGGTAGTGGAGTTTCCCTTATTTTTATAAATATATGATTGGAATTATATGGGTTATGTATGGGTAGATACTATTATGTAATGTATATATAATGAAAAGGACAAATTTATACCCGTTATTAAATTCTATATTTGAAATTTCATAAGGGTATGGATGAAATACAATATGACACACACTGGAAGGGTTAACCTACATAAGGGTTAGTAAATTTCTCTATACATTGTGTTAGGGTAATATATGTGTTGTATATGGTTAGAAATATGACTTAAAAATCTATTTAATGGAATATATGTGGTATTTAAGGGTATAATAAAATGTGTAGGTCCTTCCTAGAAAAAAAATAATTATAATTCGCTACTACATAGGGGTAATCCATTGATTATAATATTTTCTAAATAGTATGTGGAGCTACATAAGGGTGGGTGTGGATAAAACATATTCATATTTTTAACAATCATTGCCCAAAAATTATAGACATGTTCTATGAAAGTGTAAACTAGGTAAGCCTTATAAGGTTCCCTTTTTTGGGAAAAGTATTTAAATAATATTTTTTCCATTGCATATACTCTAGTGTGACCATAAACTCTATTTAATCATTTTTAAATGATGAAAATTGGGTAAAAAAATTATTAAATCCTTTTCGGTTGTTTATAACTCCTGTTTGAAATTTTTTTAACACTATGTATTCATGATTCAATGGAAATAGAAAATTAAATATTTTTTTAAATATTTTTTTTAATTTATTAAGAAATTAATTCCCTTTTTTGAAATTTGGAATCTGTTCAAATTCTTATTTCTACCATCCTTTTTAGAGGAAATTGGGGTGTCGAGCTACTATGTGATTGAAAGTATGGTTTTTGTTTTTTCCAGTTGATCAGTGTGTGTGTAAATTAATCTATTACTATCGTGGATCCATCCACAGTTATTCAATATTTATACAATCGATGTAGTAGATTTCTTAAAAGAATAAATATTATTAAACACCTTTGATGAATATTTATTTTAAATTATATTTCTAGTTAATTATAAATTCATTATTTGAGATTATTATAAATGTAATTGAAATAACATGGTGTATATGATCCAAAATCTTAAAAGTTCTTATTGAAAATTTAAAGTTGATTTAAAAGAAATCATGAATTGAAATTATAATACCATTTTGTAATTTTATTGAGACATAAAGCGATGAAATGTTTTATGATTTTAATTTGCATCGCTTGAAATGGAAGGCATGATTTCATGATTAAACCCCTATTATGTTTTAAATGAAATTGATGGAATGTGTTATCGATAAAAAACCATTTGAAGATGGTTTTTAAAATTAATGGAATAACATATGTATGAAAAATAACTTCTGATCGTTGTTCAAAAGTAATTCATGTTTTGAAACATTAAAATGATGCATATTTGAAATAAATGATTGAATTATTATTTTTTGAATTTGATTTTTAATTGAATTGAATTATAGACACATGAATGAATTATTTAAAATATTGACCATGTGATCTAGGGTAGTTATGTTAGAAGTGGGAATGTTGGGTATGGATTATTCCAACCAAGAAGGTCCCAAGGTATCTTCTTCAATTCATCCATAGAATTGTTTATTCTTTTTCAGTAAGATTAGTCATTAATGATATTCTAATATTAACCCGTATGTGTGTCACCTTTTTAATAGTATTATTTCTATTAACCATTGATTATTTCTAAGAATATTTTATAATTTTGAAACATGCAATATGAAAATTTGATATAATATGTATATAAACCAACCCCTAGGTATTTTAACAATTATTTTATAATTGATATATTTATTATGAAAACCATATGAACGTTATATTTTTATGAAATTCCTTATCATATCAGTTTTGATGAAAATAATTACTAATTACTCTTTTTCTAGAAATAAATATTTTTCAAAAATGTGAAAAAATATATATATGTGAGTTTTGATAGAAAACTTTATTCATGTATCATTTCAAATACTATTATTTTTAGTTGTGTTTTGTGGAAATACAATTTTGAACCCAATTTTTATTATCCATTTAATTTATTTGTAATTTATATATTTAATAGAAATGTTTTATTACTTTTTTATCTAAATATATTAATAATTGGTTTAATTTTTTTGGAATTGGCTTGTAAATTAAATGGTGAAATCCTACTCAGATTTATTACTCAAACCATAATTATTCCTTAATTAATTTAAATACTTTTATAATAAAAGTTCCATTAATACTATAAATAGATACATAAGAGTAGTGGGTGTATATGATTAGTTGGGATTATCAATTGGTGGTGACTTATGTAGTATCTTGTACACTTTTCAGACATAGTTTCTAGGTTGATGTCATTTTTGTCTAAGCTAAATAATTACATTGATATAATAAATTATGAATTGAATATTTTTATTTCTAATGTATGTATTTCATTGGATATTCCTTTTATTTCTCTATTTTATTTGTTTTTATTCTTTGATGTTGGGTGAAATAATTCTCATCTCATTCATTTCATTGTTTGGGTTCTTTTCATCAACCCTCATGGATTTGGAACACCCTTCATGTCATTAAATAATTGGATCAAATATTAGTTTCAATGAAACAATATTTTTTCATTATAGTCATAATATTATTATAGATAGTCTTTACAATCAATAATTTTACAACTAATATAATTCGGCCTTAAATATTCCTTTCACAATCTTAATCCCAACAAGTTGGTGTATTGAACTTTTTCCAATAAAATGATTCAAATGGTTTCATTTCAATTCATAAATAGATGTTCTTGTAACATGAATGTTACTCTAAAGTTAAAAAATATTCCCACAATCCTTGAATGATAGTTTATCAAGACCTCAATATTTCTTCTAATGGTTGAATAAACATTTCAGATTGTCTGTATACATGAGGATTATAATTAATTTTCAATCACTTCTTAATTTTAATATCCATATGATCATTAAAATAGAATGTATAGGTGGATTTTTGTTGAAAACAAAATTAAATATCTATAATATAATCATGATTTCTCACAAAAAAATTAATATAGATCTGCAAGATAAAATGTAATGGTATATCCTCTCTTAATGATAGGAAATATGGGGACTTTTTAATGAGAACAAAACTAACTGATATGGTTATTATTGATTTTTTTTGAAGTGTTGACAAGGATTGAGGTAAAATACATGACATTTGGGATGTGGTGGATCTTATAAAATAATATTTCTTTAGTGATATATGGTATGGAATAGGGTTCTATTTGATCTAGGGGATACATTGTATATTTTACTAGGTTTCATCATCCTAGCTTACATTGGCCCATGTGTCTTTCTCTAGCTTTTATATAGAGATATATTAGGGTTTTAAATATTGGGTAAAATTATTAAACTATTTGGGTTGTTGTTTCATGGTACCCACATTTGTTATTTTATTATTTTATATCTTATATATATTACTATATGAAAAATAAATAGGGTAATGAAATGAATATAAGAGTAAAGCATTTTAAGAGAAAATTTGGTCTCATTTTTTTACTCCTCATGATTTATTATGATTCATTCACATTATTTGTGATAGGTTATGGGGTGGATCCTATATATAATACATCTTATGATATCCATACATTTATGAAAACGTTTTTTATTGTATATTTACCTGGTGGGTGATAGAGCTATATTTTACTAGTCTTGGAGTTTTTGTATCTTTGAATTCACCTTTTTGATATATTTTATTTCTTCTTTTAGTTATAATTCATAAAATTAATATTTTTATTGGTATTTTGTATTGTTTTATTATGAGTAAGAGGTTCTTCATGGGTTTTATTTTCCTATGTATTTCATATCAAATACTAGAGGGTAAGGTATCTCATATGTGTGTATGATATATCCTTGCTTCTAGTCTTATTTCCATGCCCTATTCGAGGTGGGATTCAAGAATCGTTATATCACGTATCCCATTTAGTGTCAAGTATAGGTTCAATTAGGAGTGGTGGTTAATAGAGAGTTGTATTAAAGGTGATGGTTGAGAGATTGGATGGCCTTTTTGTTCTAGAACTACTTAGGATTCATTGGTAGTAGTGAAGCAATATCATATGGGTATAATACATTCCATTAAAATGTTCATTATACAGAATTATAAGAACCCAAGTGATATGATTCTTGGAAACTCTTATTTTCCAAATATAATAAGCAAATCTAAACTTCTTGTTGGGTTTATTCCATGAGATATATCACCCAACATTATTTTATGTTATCATTATGTAATTTGGATAAGAAATCTGAAATAGTTAAAAAATATAACAAATTAAAGACTTGTAATAGATATCAAGGTTTTGGGTTCCATATCAATTGTTCTTAAATAGGATAGACTACATGTTGACATTCCTTTCAGTTACAGTTTGATGAAATTTGAAAACAAAATTCATCAAATCAACACATAGTATAATAAAATTATGATTCATCTTAATGAAGAAATATTATAGATTTTCCATTCTTAATTCTACGTATATAGATGGATTCATTAGGATTAGGTGATAAGGGGTAGGGTATAAGAATTGGAGATATCCTTCAATATGAATTGAGGATAGAAAAATGGTTCCTATTGATGTGATAATGGTGTGTCGGTCATCTGGAAAAACATATTTTTATTGGAGTTTTGTGGCGTTTTATATTTTGTGGGGGTGTTATGAGGTCTGTTTTTAGGCCACATGTAATCAATTGATTGTAATTTGGGATTCTTGTATGGATTTGTTTATATTTGTCATTGGATTTCTATGATCTTCTCTTGATTTTATTAGAAACCATACTATTTATGTATTGATCCACAAAAAACCTTTCATTGTTATTAATATGATTTAAGTAACCATTATTATAATCAAAATCTCCATTATTTCCCTTCTTGTTGAGTGTAGGGAAACCCCTCATTCATTTAATTGAATCATTCCTAATAAATCCTTGAATAATGATAATTTGTATCACTTTAACCTATATTATCTAAACATCACTTATCGGCCTTAAGAAATAGTAAAAATAATTAATTTCTTAATTCTGGGTTTTTAGTTGGATACCAGTTATAGGGTATTAGATTCTGTATTTGTTTTCCACATAATTCAACTACTCACCCACAATCCATTTTTGTTCTGGGTGGGTGGGGGTTATCATCATCAAAATCATATAATATTCCATTAGGTTCAATTCGGTGTAGTTTTGGTGTGTTGTAAGGATATATTTTATGTCTCTATTTGATGTTTTCAATATAATTTTCACTCAATCATAGTAATATGGGCCCTATTTATGGGAAAATAGAATATTTTATGTTTTAATTTAATTTATTTTTTCATAGTGTAATATTAACTACTCCCCATATTTTGAATGATAATGTTTAATTTGGTAGGTTATCAATGTAGATTTTTTATCACATGATTGTGGCCTAGTAAAATTTAAACATCATTATAATTTCTCTCAAACTTGATAAGTAATTAGTAGGGTCTATTGAATTTGAACATAAGGGAAACTACACATATTAGGATTCATTATTTTTGACCTGATTTAAAATGATTTTTTTTAATTAGTTCCAAAACAATTGCTCAATATAATGGTATGAAGGATGGGATCCATAGATTTGAATTATTTTGGAATCTTTGATATTTTTAGAGCATGTGAGGATTGAGAAATGCTAAGAGGGATTAATTACAATGGACTTGAAGAAATGGATTTCTCCAATGTTAAATAGTAAATATAAAATTTTATATTGTATACATCATATATTTTTAATGGGTGTTACCCTAGTGAATAAATATTTGTTAACAAACATGGAAAATTTTTAAATTTAGTCAATGTAGGTTATTAAAACCTCATTATATTTTTATTCATTTCTTATATAAAATTTTATTTTTCTATGATTTAGAAGATATTTGTATGGATACTAATTTTGAAAATAGAATGGTAATATTTTATTAGTTAAATAAAAATAATTCAATGAAACAATATAACTTTATTATATACTTGAGTTATCATGAATCTCATGTAAAATATGATTTATTCATGGAAAATGAAACATTACATTGAGTATGTAAACCCTATAATTTTTCATCATGTTATATGAATATATTTAGTGATATTATATTCAAAATAATTATGTTGTTACAATCTTTTATCTTAATGAAACAATATTATTCCATACCTGAATGTAATATTTCATTTTTTAGAAGTTTTCAAAATATCTTTGAATTTGTTTTCTCAAAAAATATTTTGATAAATACATTGTTATAAAGAAGGATAAAAATGTGTTCTAATAGGGATATTTCATAATGTGTTATATTATAAATCAAATAGATATGGTGAAATGTTTGTATCATCATGTTATAAAATTTAATAATTTTTGATATTTTTGTTTTTGAATAATTTCTTGCTGGAAATGAATATTTTATGAAAATATGTTTATAATTTTTTGATTGGATATGAATATATTTCTATTTTTTTAACTTGGTGGTATTTTATGTTACATATGATTTAGAATGAAATTCACATACCCATGCTCAGTATCCATGTTATTTTACGTTTTTTTGGGTAATATGTATAATTTCATTTCGATATATGATAGTGATTTCCTCTCATGTTGTAATATTTTACTAACGTCCTCACATATTTTGGATAGTTTTGTTCCTTGATATAGTTTATATATATAATTTTTAGATATACACATTTTTCCTCTAGTGGTAGTTGGATTACACGTATTGTGAGAAACATGGGAGGTCTCTCATGGGGTGATTGACTTATCCCCAATACATACACTTTCCTTCTTTGATATGTTATAATATTAAAAGACTGGAATTTTTTAGAGGTATTTGATGTATGGGTATCTATTTTTCTAATACTTTAATTTTTAATTCATAGGTTTCAACTGGTTTTGGAATATAAAAAAAACTATATGTACTGATTAAAAATTAATTTGAATTTATTAAATGGTTTTGAATGTGAATTAAACATTCTAGAAGAAATTTTAGTGGTTTAAGAAATATTTTGATGTTTAATTGTTAGTTTTTTAAGAGATAATTGATCATTACCCTATTTATTTTCATGTTTTACTGAGTAAAAATTTAATATTTTGAAAGATATGTATACACTTACACAACACCTTGATTCTTAATAAGGGAGACATAAGGGTGTGTAAATGTATTGGATGTTTTCTATGGATTTTATTAGAGTATGGGTGAGTATCTAAATCTTGTAGAAATGAACAATATACTTTTAATGACTTATTTAAATGTAAATGGATGTGTATATTACTTTTTATAGTGTAATTATATTATTCCTTTGGTTTCGTAAATGTATAAATTATTTTCAATGATCTTCAAAAAGGTAATATATATTATTAATAGGTATGTAAGGGTCAATCGAGCTCCCACAACTCATGAATTTCTAGACTGATTTTCCCAATACCAGTGTATAGGTAAGCTGAGCTTCACATAATGGTAACCTATAACTATAATGGGTTGTGTAAAGGTACCCACAATATTTTTGAAGGTAGAGGTCAAAATGTGTAATGTTCACGCACAAATTCTAAAGGATATTTAAATGTATATTGTTCCTTGTACATGGTAAATGTGAAATAAATAAGGATATGTAATGGTATTCACTTGATGTTGGAGTTACATAAGGGTTTGTGCTTTTCATTACCTATGTAAAGATATACCTAGGGTATGTAAAATTAATGTCTTAACTACATAATGGTAATACGTAATTCTATGTACCCATAAAAACATAGTTATCCATGTCATGGTAGAATTGTTCTATACTTACATAAGTTGTGTATATTAAATAATGGAAATCATATATGTAAGTCTACAAGCACATTACCCTTATAAAGTGCAGGATTTTCATATAATTGTGTCATTTTTCCTATAGAACAAAAACATTTCTAGTTATTCAAATATTTAACCTATATTAATTAATATAGAGATAATTAATGAGGCAAACAAGTGGTATAGAAAATTTGAGTATGTTTAAATAAAATCATTTTATTACCATAATTTTAATAGATGTTAAATGATGGTGTGATATATTTTAGATGAAATCTTATTTAATGTGAATATTAGTGAAATAATATATGGAATTTGATAGGGTGTTCCCAATGTATCTATTGATGTATATTTGTAAATATTAACAATCAGTTTTCTCCCCTTGATTCAGTATCTATAAATTTCAATCAATAATCGGTGAATTAAACCTAAACTTTTAAGATCTATAAGCCTTATGAATATACATCTCTAGATTTTTCTATGCCTTTCAGAATAATATCATATTCCTATCCCCAGTTTTCTTGGGAAGTAGTCAATTAAATCATTCTTCTCTACCTATGGTAAATTATATTTCTCAATATTTAATACTATAAAATTGTGAAATTTATAATTTTTACAATATTATATTTATATTAATTTGATTAACCACAATAAGAAAAAAATATAAATGTAACCCAATGAATAACGAAAAAGTAATGATATAGAATTTATAAAATAGGATTATGATATGGATAATGTGTACTTATCTTACTGATGATGAAATTTTATTAATTCATTAATTTTAAATATAAGTCAAATTATACAGTGGGATGTTTTCATAAATTAAATCTACAATTTCATTTAATATAATTAATGTGTTATTTCATGTTAAAAAATTGATGTTTCACTACTCGTTGAAAATGGGTACACTATTACTATTTAATTTCCAATATTTTATTAGAATTAATATTACATGAAGTTGATAAATAAATTTGTATATGAATATATAAATTTCTTCTTCATATAAGGATATTTGATAATAATTTCCACAAAGTGTGAGTGATGATAATCTATATGTATGACATAATAATGTTTGATAATCTTCAATATTTCTGTAATATTTAATAAATTTTAACTTTATGTTTTATAATAATTATATTCATTATGGAAATTATCCAGGAGATATAATGAGATAATAGCTTATTTCAAAATTTATCCACTCTTAGTGTTTATTATTTCATGTTTGAATAAAATTCAAGGAAATAAATATCCTCTCATATGAAAACATTAATATTCATGTAGAAATATATGGGATGTGTGATTAAATGCATTGAAAATATATTTTATTCCCTCATAGATTTACAATATAGTGTTCTATCAACTATTGCTTTTGTTATGAATGATTGATTTTCAATGATATTAAATAAAAACATAATGATATATACTATTTTATTTTAAAAAATATATTTTTTTAAATAATTATCATTGATGTTTTTAGTAATGAAAAAATAAACCAATTAAATAAATCTAGATTAGACAAATATTTTTTAGAATTTTAAATATTTATGGAAAATACTACTAGAATTTATTCTCTATAAATTAGATTATTAAGAACAAAAATTTGAATATATTCATTTAATAAATAATTTCATTGGGGTAGTGAGAGATAAATGTTGTCTGTTTAACATTGGAATTCCATTTTCGATGTGTTCATAGTCACCTATTTATTTATGCGGGGATAATAAATTTAATATAATTTTTTCTCTATTTATATAGATACAAGATCTCATTGAATGATAAAGTTGTGTGCATGGAATAATGGGTGGGGATTCCCAAGGTTATGAGATTTATTAAAAGAATTTTGTTGGTTCAAGATGATTTCTTATGATGATGAAATTATTAACAATATATGAAAAGAATTAATATTGATTAAATCACATGCCTTCAAATATTAAAAAATAAAATTTTGAAGATATTGTTGTACTAATTTAATAATGGTTATAAAATTAATATGGATATTTTTGATGTTATAAATTTGATATATATTCCTTAAAAATTGATGTTTGGAAAAATGTTTGACATTAGCTGAAATTGATTCTAAGAACGGGTAGTTTCCCATAGTGTGGTTGTGATCCATATATGTATCCTATATGTTCTTTATTTTATACACTATCCCATCCATGTTGGTATGATGACCAAAACTATGTGGAATATGGGATACATTTTCCCCAATATTCATTTTGGAATGGAATTCATGGCTAACATCCGTGTCTCGCCCCACCCCCTTATCTTAGTAGTATTATTACATGATATGAATAGTTTTTATATTTCTATATAAATTTTTGTATCATAAAATAATAGAATTTGGTTACTTCACACACAAATATATTTATTTATAGTGTCATAATGGTTATTATTGTGATTATTTCAATGGTTTTTAATGTCTTGATGCATAGTACATGACATATGCATTATGCTGAATCCAAGAAATTACTCAATTACTATATGGATATATGTTTGTGATAATGGGATGATATGATTCTTAGGGTTCATGATTTATTATCACATGTGACTTCTCCATGGTATATATTAGCCTAATTGTATTCATTATATCTTGCAGAGAGAGATGTATTAGAAAATGTGACATTGGGACAGAGTCACAAACTAGTGGGGATGTGGTTTTGGGGCTCTATATTTTGAAATTATGTAATTTGATATAATATATATGATAATCTGTGATATATATACATAATGAGGATTGTAAATTAATAGTAAATATATTTATTTGATGAGTTGGTTTTATTTCTTTTCTCATTGATGATAATACAATGAATGAAGATCAATCAATGAAAAATATTTAAATCATCTTAGATGATCAATGATTTCATCAATGTGGGGATGAGGATAACATTCGTTTATGTTAAGGGAATTAATTTTCATATAATATATTTAAAACCTCATAGACCCATATATCTTTTTAGAAAAATGATTATGGACCCCCAATGGTGATAAACTATGGAATGTCTATCCCTTTTACCACATCTCTTATAGTTTTTTTCTTCAATTCAACTATTTATACTGTGGACATATTGTAGGGATTCTATGATATAGATTTATTATCAGGGTTATGATAAATAAAAAACATAAATTCACACTAACATCGATGTATATGTGGTTTTTTTGGAAAAAATTAACTTATTCTTTCACAATAGGTACATCCTTTATATAAAGGATACCTTTCCCATTCATCGATACTGTTAGATTTTTTCACTATGAGATTCACTATGAAAAGCTACTAGATGTGGAACCATGTAATATTCATACAATGTAAATTCCCTTTTATTGAAATTATATTCAATATCTCCATCAATAATAATAATTTATTCCTCTATGAAATAAATTTTTACTTTATAATATCAATTCAAAATCATATAAAAGAACATATAATACTAAACCATTCGTAAATTAAAAATGTTTAATACTAAAGTTTGTATGTGTTTCATAAAGGTAAATGAATTACCCATCATTGTTGCAACAAAATTTCTAGAGAGTGTCTTGATTTATAACTCTCTTAATAGGTTTCTAGGTAAATATCCAATTTTTTTTCCAAACATGGAATACATAAAATAGGTTGAAGATCAGAAAATAAATAAATATTATCTAAATTTTAAGATACCATAAAATTACATTCCAATATATATTTCGGAAATTAGACATCAGTTGTAGTTATCAAATAAGCTTAGCATTCCACCCCTGGCCTCTACATCAAGTGGTTCTACATATTCATGGGATATTGGTTTGAATAATTACCCATATATTTATTGCTAAACCATAGAATTGATGTGGTTTCATTCATTCCCTCGAAATTCAGATCCTTTTCACCATATTATCTATTGTTGAAATTGAACCTTATTCACATTTTCAACGTAATATAATATTTATTTCTAAAATTATCAAGAGTGAGAAATTTCATCACCGCATTTTTCATCATTGTCATGAATCATTTTTCCAAGTTCTCATCAATCCACTTATCTACATTATTTCCATTAATGATTTAAGGTATAGAATATATTTTCTATGTCTTGATAATTCTTAATAACACATAATCATTAGATATTCAACAAAAGATGATAGTTCCAATCAATGAACTAGCTTTATACGTTCAATAAAATATTCAATATTACTTTTCAACATACATTTTTTGTGTATAGTATGTCTATATAATATTCTAATGTTATCTTCATATTTTGTTAAACTTATATATATTTTTTTAAAATTGAGTAATGTCCCCTCTATTTTAGCACATTTTCCTCATGGAATTTAATTCTGAAATAATATCACATTAAATATTCATGATTCAATAAATTATTTTTTCAGACACCTTTTCATTGTAGATCACTAAAAACCATGGAATGTTACCCCATAATAGTACACTACAAGAATAATCATTTAAATGACAATAATTCTCATGGAAATTTTTTTTTTTTAAGGTACATAATTCATTTTTTAGATTCTATTATATTATTAGTTAAATTAAATAATAGAGACTACATTGAGGAAGTTTACAACATAGCTGAATTAAGTTATGGTACAATAGGTTGCTCTATATGGCCATGGTTATTCATCATAATTAGATCCATATATATAATATGGCTATAATATCCTCAGTTATAACATAAGATACATTGGATTTCTTTATAGAGAAATCCCTACATTAACTATAGGTTTTGATTCAATTCATTCTTCTAGGATCCATCTCTAAAAAAATAAACATAGTACATTATCTCATGATAATAAATAATATTCATTCATGATATTAAAGTCCCTCTAATGGTTTAAGATCATAAATAACATATGGTATGGTCATAAATC
This sequence comes from Viscum album, assembly GCA_963277665.1. Lineage (NCBI taxonomy): Eukaryota > Viridiplantae > Streptophyta > Magnoliopsida > Santalales > Viscaceae > Viscum > Viscum album. Next base: position 70,970,751 of record OY728166.1, on the reverse strand, counting down.
ATTTTTTAATTTTTTATTTTAATGTCATGTTTTTATGGTTTCCACTAAACATTCTATAATACAAACTATAACACCACAACTACTGTAAAAATCTGTTGTTTATTTTAGAACATTGGTACAAGATAAAAGGGTTATCATCATACAAGATAAATTATTAGTCTTGTAAAATGATACAACTGCATGATAATGATATTACATGACAAATTTAATGAAATAGGATAAGAAAAATTATTATCTCTATAGAATAATTCTTAATATACTTCTTTAAAATTTTCTTAATGGATAAAAAATAAGGGTTGATATTATATACTCAATAAAGATTTCAAGAAGTATAATCTATCATGAGTAAATAATATATAATAAATAATGTAAATTGGATAATAAAAAATTATTCCATTCAATCAATGTTAGTTCAATGAACATAATGGCTAATATAAACATAATAATGAAATGGGTAATATAATATGAATTTCAATAAATGAATTATATAATTATATAAAATCATGTTTGATTCCTCTAAAACCAAGATACCATTAATCCTACCATTAAAAACTCTCAACGAATACATTATTCTTAACAAATTTTTTGTTTAAAACATATACCCATATAATATGTCATACATTTTGTATTATCTCATGAGACATGTTGATCAATGGAGAGAAAATAAATAATTTGGACCCACCCATCAATTGAACATCCACTTCATTATATGTATTCTTATCTATTAATAATATTAATTTTCAATGTTCAATATAAGTACACAATTATTTGTATTCAATTAATAAATTTGAATATCAATATTTATAAAATTAATGAATAATTTAATATTCTTCCTTTAAATAATGTCATATATATAAATGGAATATGGTTAAAAAATCGAAAAAGTAATATAAATCAATTTCTAAATTTATCTTTGACCTTATAAATTTGAACAATTTTTTTTAAAATGTCCATTATGAAATGGATACTGGTATGGAATGTGATCATAAGAAATTTAATGGTCTTAAAATAAGTTGTAATCAATTACCATTAAATAATGATATAAAACCAGTTATTAATTATTAATGAATTTACTATAGTAAAATTGAGTTTTTGGAAAAAATAAATACATTAAAAAATATTCCTTTTACTATATTTAATAATGGAGTTATCAATTAATTTTCAAATTTCATTTCATTAATTTGATAAAATAACCCCATGATATTATAATTTTATTTCTAATAAATATTCCATAAAAATTATAAATTTATTTATTTGGAAGTAACCAAATAATGTTGTAAAATATTCATCAACTAAAAGAGTGGTTATAATGGATGGAATGTTAATGTCAAAACCTATATTTCATTCACAACATTTTTTAAAATGTACCACATTCAGAGAAAGAAAAAAATATTCCTTATAAAAAATTATAAAAATTAAAACTTGAGTAAAACTATGTTAATAAATATTATTAAAATATTTGTTGAATCCAAAATCCAGTCATAACCTTCCATGATCTGACTCATCATACCATGCACCACCAAACACCATGTCTTTTCCTTGAACGTGTATCATAAAACAATTAGCACCTATAATGCTACCTATGTTCTATAGAGGCCCAATGTGGCGGTTATTACAACATCATAGGCCACCACCAATGGTCTATAATAAAATAAACTTTATATACAATAGATAGTGTATATAGGAACAAAATGAGTAACAAGATAAACCAAAAATAAATGAAGTGTCATTTATTAATAGGGTTCACATTAGTCACATTCAACATTAGTTCAATGGGTTATCCATATTCATCAAATACGCAATTTCCTATATAAGTCTTATAATTTAAGAATAATGGATAATGGTCCATTACTCACAAGGAAAATAATTTCAAAGAACAATATCTCATAACATACCTCAGAGACTGAGTTTAGGAGAATTACCCAATCTTCGATCTGCATTCTAGGTGAATTATCTCAACTTAGAACCATTGTCTAGGTGTATTACAACATTAATTAGTTAAAAATATAGATCCTAAATCTGAATCGCTGTCTAATTAAATATACTAGTATGCCTGGATTATCACTCTATTCGACCCATGGAATAAACCTTATTCCAATATCCCACACTACTATTAATCCATGTGGACTTGATTATTTATAGATATACCATTTACCAATATTATCCTTAAAAGTTAAACAAATATATCTTTTACAATAATAACTCATTATAAATGGAAAACATAAAATTTACAACCCATCAATATATGTACCATTATACCAAACACCACTTTTGTTATGCCATTAACAGAGCACCATCATCATTTAGTTCATTTTAAAACTCTGTTAATTTTAGAAAATAATATACATGTGATCTATCAGACTAGTTAATATATCAATTCAATGACTATAGTCCCAATGGAACATTAAAAAACAATTATGGTATAAGAAAAAATTCAAAATATTCATTTAAAATCATCTTAAATCCACACATTAAAACATAGTACATCCACACTTTAAACTAAAACATGTCAATCAACATTCATTTTCATTTAAACCATTTAAAAAACAGTAATATTTTTTCATCAGATATTATCCAAAACAAAATTTCAAATCATCATTTGAAATAACAGAATAAAAAAAATTGGTTTTCAATTCACATTGAAAATAAAACTTCATTTTGAAACATTTCCAACTTTTAATACATTTCCCACTTTTAAAACACTATATCCACAAATTAAAAACCATAAATGGAAAAAAAAAGTTCAAACAAAATATCATTCCATTTCAAGAATCATAATAATTTCAATAATTCCAACTTAAAATTAATTCAATTACCACTTTAAGAAATGTCCATGTCCAATTTCAAGATCAACATCCCATAAATTATCATCATTTCCCTATCCCAATGTTTACTAACTCATTTCGTCATTCTCAATGGTTTTGAATACCCTTGGAAAACCCTAGGTTTTTCCTCATATCCTTAGTGTTCCTAATGAGGTCTATTATGGGAATCACACGTTAATATGAAGCCCAAATCACATTCTATAGTTAAAGATTCTGAAACACAATAAGTAATCACATTAGAGAAACCATATACACTTATAAAATATCGAGATGATGGGAAAATGAATAAAGTCCATATAAATCATGTTAATTGGTTAACACTTGTTTAACCACTTCTATTGACATGGAATCAATGAAAATTTAATTCCAAAACATAGAATCTATTAGAAAAGTGAGTGATTTAGGGTTTTGGAATAACAAGATCAATTCTAAAATATTTAATTTGGAAAAACAAAGGATAAGGATCATTAGACCCACCTAGATCATTGATTCACAAAAAACTAACCTCAAAAACATAAGAATATAAATAATATCATAACTTAAATCATTTGAGGGTTTTTTTCATCACTCTATATATTTTATGAAGAATAAGGTCGAAATTTGGGATAGAACCAAGATAGTACCAGAGGAAAAAATTGAAATTTTCCCCATATTGAGAGTGCAGAGTTAGGCCACATGGTTGGAAAAACAATGCCATAACCATGAGGTTAAATATATACAAGAGGGGACCAAAAACATAGTTTACATGAAGAACCCCCATTATGTGGAAAATTTTACAATGATTGTAAAGACCCAGAATTTACATGTAAATTATTCCTAATTAAATGGGAATTTTATGGGTCTGTAAAATCTGACGGCGCACGATTCTGAGGCTCGGAGTTCACAAAAAGATCCATCGTAGTTTTTGTTATGATTATGGTAAGGCGCCTAAGCATTTTTCCTGAAAAATTGGAATAACTCTTTAATGGTAACTCGAATCAGAAATCTAAGGGCACCGTTTTGCTCCAGATGGCAAGTTAACCCTTGGTGCGACAGAAGATATTTTGGTGTGGGCCTCCTATGAGAAAACCCAAAATGGCATTATAGTAAATAAAATAATTAAATATATTATTTTATTTTTCAAATCCTTATAACTCACAAACATTAACTAAGATAAAAAATCCAAGACCATCATTGAACTTGTGAGTGTATGATTTCTTTAAGAATATACTAACTTTGGTCGGTGCAGGCCACCAGAGATAGTTATTTGTTTTTTCCAAAATAAAATAAATAAGTGAAAATTATTTTATTTGAAAACGCATTACTTCTAAATGATAAGTAGGATTAAAAATTCAAGAGTACCGTTGGGTTATTTGGGTCATGTTTCACCTAGGAAGATTCTAACCTTGACCGGTATGATTTGAGGGTGAGTGATAATAATTTTCTAAACTTTTTTTCAGGTACATTCACTAACCGTGCGAGCGACATTTTGTAACTTTTGAACAGGTTCTCAGAATTGAAATCTGTTAGCACTGTTGAACACGCAGCGTCAATAATCGCTTAAGGATATATTCAACTTGATGGCTTTTGCTTGAGAATAAACTTTATATTTTGGGTTTTCATTGAAAAATGAAAAGGTAAATTAGATACACATTATTTAATTTGAGCATCCATTTGGTGTGTAGTGGTTAAAACCTTCTTATAGAGGTTGGAAGTGGGACCACTGTATCTTAACCTCACATGAGAAGTTATGGTGTGGGGTCCACCCGAACTCAACCTCCCATGAGAGGTTTAATGTGGCGGGGACCACCCTGGCTTTTAACCCCTTGAAACTCCCCATTAATGTCAAGAAACCGTCAAGTTATAATTAATTAGGGGGAGCCTCTTCATCTCCCCTATAATTAATTCGTTCCAATCTTCCCAAATTAATTTGTGCCAACACTCGTTAATTAATTATCGGGAGCCATTTAATTAATTCTTCAATTTGAATTATTGTGCCAAAAAAACAATAGAAAATCTCATACATTTATTATTATCACTTTGAATTTTGGTGCAAGTTGGGAAGGTGGATTATTTGGAGAAGAAATAATTCTCCAAATGAAAAAACATAGAACCAAAAATGCATTATTCAAATGAATAACACCAGTGAAGATCCTTTTCTGAATTTTTCCTAGTACCTACCAATGTGGTTCGTCTTCCACGATCCAACGCAACCCGGGATTGGATGTGTGTGTGGAGGACACGAAGAATGATGATTGTCATTCATCTTATTCCCATGACTTCATTGACAATGACTGAAGATTAATGCTAGAGGTTAGTTACATGTTGATGTATTTATTTTTCAATCTTGCTCAACGGTTGGAAAGGAATTGTTTGCAGGTGAGTTTTTGTTCAACTTCCTTTCTAGATGAGCCAATTGATACAACCCTAAACGCGGATGATGTGGGTCAAACCAACATGTCCTGACCCCTCCATTGTTCTTGTTTTAGATGATCCTCAGCATAGTGATGAAGAAATGATATGACAAAGGGCAGTGAAGACAAAGGTCGTGCTTCCCGCGTCCTCCGCACACTACGCCGCCCTCGCGGCGCTCTGACAAAATAAACTTGGGAGTGTTTAAATTTACACGAGAAGACCCCGTGTGGTTGAGATTCAATGTATAGATCCATTTACACACCATTAATGGTGACATCGACTCTAATCCATGTCTAGATGAAAACATTTCCATGACTCAGAGAAAAACCACATACCATGTAGAACGAATACATGTCATGTTCCCTTTATTTGAAACATCCATGTTGGGTATCTAATTTGTGTGGGATCATATTTTGGCCTATGAATAACCTATCAGGATAAGTTATCTGGGTAGAAAATGATGGTATCCTTCAGAGAATATATCATTATATATAATATAAATTTCAATTTATTATGCTTCCAGTATGATGATTAATAATTTCAGTGATTAGTTGGGATCATTAGATAGAGGTTCTGGTTGGAACCTCCCAATTTCATCATGGCATGGTACCCCCATAGATATTAAATTGGTTTGATCGGAACCCACTATCCTCACAAATTCTAAAGTACAAGGTCATGGTTATTTAATGTACTGGTTTATGCCCCTAACATACTAGGTATTGGTTCCCCAACCTACCACGTCGTACCCCACAAATTTACATTGGTGAGTCTTATCTAACTATTTCTTGATATCCTTTGAGACATATTAAGGTGTTGCACCACTATTTACTGAGTGTAACCCCCTTGACATACTAGGGCATTAGTCCTCTACCATATAAGTTTCTCCCTATAACATACTTGGTCTTTCACCCCAAATATATTATGAAGCTTACCCCTAACACACTAACTCATGTGACATATATTGTTTTGTTGGTCCATTATTTATACTTGAAATTTTATTTTTTATTTTTACAATTTAGTATTTTAAATTTTAAACATTTATATATTTACTTGTGGTAATTATATACACGGTTTCACCATAGGTGTTAAACCATATTTTCATAATCCTATACACCATTTCATAATGATGGTTGGGTATGTGAATATAATTAATCGGAAAAAATGGCTCCCATTTATATAATTCTTTCTTGGTGCTTCTCACCAACCCCAAGCATATTGATGTTGGGATTATAGTTGTGATGACTGGGCCTCTTTCCAATTAGGGGAGACCCGTGGGGTCAGGTTGTCATATAGTGGTATCATATTTGATTCATAAAGTCAAAGGTGTTTGGATTTATCCCCTTATGAGGAATATCTTTCACTTATGGAAATGGTTTTAATGTGTTTTCAGTGTGGTTTTATTCTAGGAATGTAACAACTTGGCCCTAGAAGCTAGGACCCTATGCATTATTTTAATAAATTTTCATGATTGCAAGGAACCAAATACCTAGGGATGGATCAGTTTTTTATCTTTAAATATAGATTAAAACATGATATTTACTTTATTATTTCGATCATAAAAGAAAACATAGATAATATTTTCAGAAATCCATTATTCTCCAAGCTTAACAATATGTATAAATTATAAAAACTTTCTTGGAATCCCAGGAAAATAGAACATAAGAAAATTATGAGAATAGATGTTCAGTAAGGGTAACATATATGGAAAATTATTTCATAAATACACATAAACCTTTAATTAAACTGTAAAACTAAAATACAAGTTCTTTCAACATAACCTTTAAAATTATATTAAAATAATTAAACAACTAATTAAATTTAAACATTCCCATGGATATTAGAAAATTAAAATAATCCCATGAAATATCAGTAACTATTCTCATAATATGATAATGCATAACGTTGGATGTCTGCGCTATCAAGATAAATCATCAAGATAGATATTGTGAAGATCTCCCCCCATGAGAGTTTTTGTCTTTCTGTAGAAATGAGACCTATAGAGGTATCAAAGATATACAACATGACCCAACCATCGCTTAATAATTCCAATTCCTTCCTCATATGAAAACTATGAAACATAAACAACATAAGCATTCATATTAAAAACTGCTATATTAAATATGAAAAATTTAACTGTAAACTAAGAATGGTATCGAATTTTAACATCCACAATAAAAATGATCCTAAAACATTCAATAAAATATGGTAAATGATATCACAAGTTATCAACCACAATTATGTGTGATATATAACAATGTATGTGGTCATAGATTAAAATACTCTATTAAAATATTTAAAAATATCATCATAAAAATTCATCTTATTATTTAAAATCATTTATTCAAATTTCATTCCCTTATAAAAGAATACATATAAAATTTTATTTTTGAATCAAAGTGTCCCATACCACATTGAATCTTCTGAAAATAATTAACATTTTAAACCATTGTTGTACATATTAATAAATCATTATAATATTTTGAAAATATTGGAATTAATGATAATTATTTAAAACGGATAAATTATTAAAACATTTAAAATAATGTTTTGGATAAATATCCACTTACATAAAAATTGTAAAGATTACTATTTAAAAAAAATTATGATCTTTAAAATAAAAAGATTATGTCCTTTAAAAACCTTCTATATCCATATAAATAGTAATGTAAAATAATTTCATGAATATTTGTTATATAGAAATGATTAATTCTTTAATCATTTATGGTTTCCCATGCTACATTGAACATTTAAATCATAAGTTCGATATATTCATGTGAATGTTTAAATGACATAAAGATAAATGTATTTTTGATATTAAATATAGTAGTGGTAGTACACACACCACACGCATAAAATTGGTGGTGAACATGGCTTCTATATCGTGAAAATTAAAAGTGAGCTAGAATTCACTTACCCTAGCTCTGATACTCTACGTACGTGTAAAAAACTCAAGTATAATAGTTTTAATCCTATTATTAACTTCTACCAAAATAATAATAATATTTATGATATAACATTGGATTCACGTATGACATTATATTAATCATTTATTTGTAATTTCCATGTTAAAGATACATTTTGTGCAATAATCTCATTGCTTATCATATGTAATATATCATGTTATTCTTGATCATATTACATACATCTTGATTTACATACTTTAATAATGTATAATATCATTTATACATCATATATGTTCATAATATAAATATATATAATATATATATATATGAAACCAAATACACCCTTCATGGAGACTGTAGGTTGTCCGTACACATGAATGATGTTTCCATTTTATTATCGTATAGAATAGAAGTAATTGAATAAAATATATATTTATACAAATATATATATATTATTACATTTGATTTTTTATTTTATATATTACACACACATGTATGGTATATATTTTTATAATCATTCTAGAATGGTGGATGTGGATGACTAATATCATCGTGTTGCAGAGATGATAAGTCGTATGTACACACAAGCAACAAAATAATTTACACAGAGGTTAAATTGTATTCAATTGGATATAATATGAATTAAAAAAATATCTTTTTATATTTATTATTTAAATCCATTATAATAAACATTATACTCATATTAATAATGTATAATGAAAAATAGTTTACACTACGGTGTGGAGACGGTAATTCATACCTACGCACGCATGGTTACATTATTTTTTTAAGGATGGGATAATATTAGAATATGGTTATCCGATAATAATAATAATAATCGCATAATATATTATATTTTGATGTTATTAATTTTGTGTGTAAAAAACATAAGAAGAGTAGGTAGAATAAGAAAATAACATTCCAAGAGGAGATAAAACAATGGCCTATTTTTTCAGTGTCTCTATTTGATATGCACTAAAGGACTCCATATGAGAGATTTCTACCCAGTGTATGGCCTCTAAGAATTTTTAAGGAAGTTGGGAGATGAAATTTATAGTTTTTGGATGATTTAAAGGGATACAGTGGTTCTAATGAATACAATAATAAGTTTCCTTTTATAAGAGATGTGAGCGGCACCTTTGGATGATAATAATATATTAACTTATTATGAATTAATTTTCAAAATAAAATAGATCCAAAGTTATTTATTTAGAATATTCTATGATGATTGGTAATAAAACCCTCATGAAATTAATGTTTTACATGTTTATGTTAAAAATTAACATCATCATTTGGGTTTACCCATTTTTTAAACAATATAAATCTAACAGTGTATACTTTCCTTTTTCACGCTCTTAGGTTAATATATTTACAATAAAATTTCATGTGAACTCTAATTGGACCATTTATAAAATATTATTAATTATATATGTTATATGGCCAATAATTCTTATTTTTATGGTATGTATATTATTTAATAAAATATTATTTATTTTAAAATTTCATTTATTTCAATATTAATATGATTTAGTATACCCATTTTTAAAAATATCAAATCAACATAATAACATCGATCCAATACATCCAATATATCAATAAATTTTTTAAGATATAAATAAAATTAGAGTATGGAATTAATTTAGTAGACTAAATTTATATTAAAATTATAAATTTATTTTATATGATTCTTCCTTTAATAAATCAATTACTACATCATCATTGTTCCACAAATTAATTTAATTATTTTGTGTTTATGAATTATAAATAAATTATCATGATTTATATTAACTTATAATATTTTTAATGATTATTTATCGTATAATTTATCTTATGTATAACCATATATTAAAAATTATTTAGTTATAAAAATTTGAATATGACTCATTTAACACTTCTTTAAGTAAAATATAATGAATGTCTTAATCGTACAAAAGTGGAATAAAAAGGATCATATTTTTGAACTAAGGATAATTCTAATCGAAACATACTTATACAATAATCATAGTAAATGAGTTAGGTTAATTTTATGAAATTATAATTTTATTTTTATCTTTAATTACCATATTTACAGTTAACCGTGGTAAATAAAATTCAAAATTTTACATTCCGAAAATAATTATTTTGATCCTATTTCCCCACATTTTCCATACATATTACAACCTTGTATGTACGTCTACTGAAATTAAATTCACATAAGTGGTAAAATTACTTATAATTCTATTCCACAAATGTGGCTAGAAGTCGGTTAAAATGACGTTAAAAGAAATTAAATGTATTTTATATCAAATAATTTTATAAATATTATTAAAATTAACTAATTTTCTTAATTTATGAATTATTTATCTATTGGGACTTTAAAATAAATTTAATGTAAAATAATTATTTAATTGAACTGTTTAGTATTTTAACAATAATGGGGTGTTTTTTACAATTAATCAATAATTTAATGACTTTAGAAAAATATCAAACAATCACCCTAAGACAATTTTGAAATTAATAATTAATCAATTATTTCTAATTTAAAAAAATAAATATCTATTGGTTTTTAAAAATATTTATTAGAAAAGGCTATAAAAAGTTGTTCTTTTAAGAAAACAATATTTCTAAGCATATAACTAGTTTAATGATACATATACATTTCATTAAACAATATAATTATTTCAATAACAATAAAAAAATTATTACTATTATTATTACAATATTTAATTGATATGTTATAAATATATCATTTAAATAATTACAGTACTAATGTGTTATTTTGTTGATGCTCAATTGTTTTTAACATAGTCCAACTATGTGTTGTTTGTAATATCAGATATTTATTTTTTTTAAAAGATTATATACCAGGAAATCTTGGTGTAAAATTCTACCCTCCTACAATAAATTTCATACTTCAATTTGAAATTGGACTTTGAAAATAAAAGGATGATACTAGAAAATACCTTTGTGGGAAACCTATACCAGAAAGTGGGTTATTAAAATATACTATAAATAAAATGGAAATGTAAATGTGAAGGAACTAACAAATTATGATTTCTAAAATGATAAAATTAGTGAAAACTATTGACACATACTTGGAGGGAGAAGGCAAATATTTATATGGAGTGATTTAAGTCATCATTCACAAAAAAGTGAACAATCAAAAGAAAATTGAGGGTCTCAATGCCATTAATCAATGATGGTTTAAATTACCATCGGTTCTAAAAAAAATATAGTATTAGTAGAACACATTTTTAGATACTTGTTCATATATTTTAGGGATTATTTTACTATCCCAATAAAAATATGAGAATCTTTTCTAATTTCATTCCATGTATTAATGTTATCCTTTGGTTGTGTTTTGATCTATTTTCACTTCATTTTGTTCAATCGAACATGGATATTCAAGATTATTTTTTATATATGAATCACTTTTAACAGGTTATATAATCCCTATTTACTTCATTTATCTTCTAAAATTTTACCAAAACTAAAAATGTTATCACATAATGTCAAATTAATCATACATAAACCCCAAACAAGAATATCTAATGTTCAAAATAGTCCATTTCAACTATAAGACTTTTAAAAAATACTTCCATCCAAATTCACTATAGAGAAAGGTCTCTTAATTTCCCAAAGTAGTAATGACATTATATTCTCCAAAAAATGTAATGTATCTATAATTATCATTCGCAAAACATTTGATCTCCCGTAAATACTAAATGAAACCGCGTATGATTCCAAATACTTAATGAATAAGTCATCCAATAAATTCTTTATATATCTCATTAATTTTATTACCATTGAACCATTAATGTGATAATTCATATCTCCTAGTATAAAATAAACATAATCATTACACTTCACTCATAAAACTTTATATATTCTTCAATATAATATTCCTTAATACTTCATTTATCTCATTTTTTTTCTTTATAATCTTCAAGACCCGAAATATATCCATTTCATGTATAACCGTGATGATTATATCCATTGAACAATAATAATAAAATAATTCGAATAATATTAATAATAGTGAGTCAGTCAGTGAGAATACTTTATAGGGTCTCTAAATGGTGGAATCGTGTTGTTAATAAATTTGTCTATTGGATTAACTATGGTTATCCATTTCTAAATCTAAAGGATGTTATTCTGTACTTATAATTATCCTCAAAGTCCATCTTAGGGTTATGTACCCTAATCTATATTTCAAAATAATTTTTTTTTGATTGTTTAAAACTTACATTGATATAAACTATAACACCCAAACCTCAGATGCACGATGATGGTACATTATTTTAACACATTGAGTTGATTATAAGGAATCAAATCTTGGATGAACAATTAATTTTACAGTCATGGAAAATATATTACTAATATGAACATTACATTATATGTTCGAACATAAAAGACACCATAAATAATGCTTTGAGAACTGAATTAAACTCTTATCTTAACCCTGCAAATCACTCATAAAACACATATTGAAAACATGGGAATATAAAACAAATATATGGGTGAGATCATATTATTAGTAATGTTAAAAAATAAAGAAAATCTTTAATAAATATGAATAGTCATTTATGGAATTTATAAAAATGAAACTCAAGACTCTTATACCAAACAATGAACATAATATTGAATGAATAAATCAATAAATTCCATTTAAAAAATCAGATGGATATTCTAATAGTAAAAGAATCACATGAATATCAATAAATATTCTCATAATAACAGAATGCATAATGATGGATCTCTTCATTATCATAATATATCTTCAAGATAGCTACATTCAAAATCTATCCTCTTGATAGTTTAACACTATGGTAAAATTCACGTCTGATTTGGGTCATGATATGTCCTCCTAAAAATTTAAAACTACTTAAAATCAAAAATTAAGGGTATTCTCTAACTAATTTGATCTTATGACACCTATAGATGCATCAAGGGGTAATATTGGGCCTCAAACATCACAAAATAAGTCCAATTCATACCCATTTTGAAAATGGTGAAACATAAACAACAAATCCATTCTTATTAAAAAAATAGTTTACAAAATATGAACAATTTATCCATAAATCATGAATGGTATCTAATTAGCGCATCCATAATCAAACATATCAAAACCGAATCAATAAAATATAGTAAATTGTATCATAAAAAATGAACCTCTATGAAGAATAATTTCTAAAAATGGATGTCTTCGTAGAAAAAATACTATATTAAAATCATGAAAAATATCATGAGACAATTTCTCCTTTTTCATTGAAATCATTTATTCACAATTCATGCACAAATAAACTAATAAAAATAAAAATAAATTTTTGAATAAAAGTGTCCAATACCACATTGAAACTTTTTAAAATATTTAAAATTTAAAATAATTCCTTTCCGTATTAATAAATCCTTAATAAATTTCATAAACATGGGAAATAAATATAATGATTTTAAAATGTAAAATCAAAAAAAAATTCTTGTTTTAGTAAAAGAGTCCCCTGCATAAAACATTAAAATGATTCCATTTTTAAAACAGTTTTTAGGAACTAAAAAATAGGTATAAAATGTCTTTTATAATCCTTTTATATCCATAGAAATATTATTGTAAAATAATATCTTGAATATTGTAATAGATAAAGGATAAATTGTTTAAACATTAAAAGTGTCTCATACCGCATTGCAATTTAAAATCTTAAGTCCAATATCTTCAAATGAATCAATAAATACCATGAAGGTAAATTTTTTCATTATATGAAATACAATAGGGGTAGTACATACACCATGCATAAGAAATACATTGTTGATATGGCTTATTAATCATGAAAATTATAAGAAAGAAGAAATTCCATTACCTTAGGTAGGAAACACAATGTAAGTGTTTGAAAATCCTGAATAGTTCTTTCAAACCTATTATTCACATCTAATAGAAAACACATAATATTTCTGATATCATATATGATTCATTTATGACTCTATATTTGCCTTTTATTAATAATTTCCATGTCAAAGACACATTATTGGTAATAATCTCATTGTTTATTGTTTGTGTTTTGACTTTCTATTCTTGATAATATTACATAGATAATGATTTATTTAATTCATGAATGTATAAAATTATTTATATATAACATATATTCAGAATATAAATATATATGTGAAATTAAATACACCATTCATGGAGAAGGTAGGTCGTACGTATGCATGCACGCTCTTTTCATTTTATTATCTTATCAAATAGAAGTAAGTGAATGACATTTATGTACATACATACATACATTAATATATATATATATATCATTATAGTTTAATTATTATTTAATATATTTAATACATATTAATAATTTCTATTTTTACAAAATTTCCTAGATGGTGAACGTGAATGACTAATCTAATTATGTCGTGGAGACGGTATGTTGTATGCACGTACGAGCAATGAAATAATTTACATAATAGATAAATGGAATGTAATTGTATAGAATATGAATTTTACAAAATAATTAAATGTTATATTTAATATTTACATCATTTAAATTCATCGTTATACTAATATAAATAATTGTTAATGAAAAATAGTTTACACCATGACCTTGTGATGGTAAACTCTATGTATGGATAAATTGTGATATTTTTTTTTCATCAGATGAGTAAAAAGAATAATAAGGTTGTACCATATTAGTAAAAATATCTCATAATATATTATATGATGTATTAATTATTTTATTAAGGAAACAACATAGGAATAATATATAGAAGAATAAAAGAAAATTGAAAGTGGTGATAAAACAATTGTCACTTTAATCTGGATTCATCTATTGATTTTCCCAAAAGGACTTCATTAAGAGGTCTTTATAACAAATGTATGGCCTATATTAAGTTGATAAGGAATTATTACTAGTAAATGGGTAGGTTTTATCTTAGCCAAAGGTATTTGGATGTCTGAATTAATATAAGGATAATTTCCCTATTATAATAATTTTGATGGGAACTTTTGGAGGATCATAAAGTTTTAATTTATTTTACATTCATTTTCTATATAAAATAGGTTTAATATTAAATTTTCTAGGATAATATGAGGATGGGTATAAATATATTATACCAATAAAAAAATTTATGTTATTTTTTAAACAATTTTCATTATCTTATGAGTTTAACCCTAAGATAAGTAGTTTAACTCTTACCATGTCAACTTGTCTTTTTATTTTATATGGTTAATTTATTCACTATATAATTTCAAAATAACCCAGATTGGATGAATAATGAAATATTGTAAATTATCCAAATTATTTGGATGAACCATATTTTATAATTATTTTTATATCATTTAATAATTTTGTATTTATTTTAATATATAATTTATGACATATTTGATACAATTTAGTATTTTCAGATTTAAAAATAGATAATTAACATGATAAAATAGAACCAATACCTCTAATATGTCACTAACTTGTATAATTTATCTATTAAATTTTTATATGTCATTAATATGGAAAAAATATATTTATTTTAATATAAATAATATAAATAATTTTATTCATCCTTTAATAAATTAATTACTACATAATCCTTATGTTACAATTAAATTTATTTAAATAATATCTAAAAATTTAAAAATAATTTATCTTGATTTAGATATATTTCTTATAATTCTAATAAATATATATAGACTAATTTTTCATATGTGTGACCATATATTAAAAATTATTTACTTATTATAATTTGAATGTGTCACTTTTATATTTTCTAAAAATAAAATATAATAAATGTCAAATTCAAAAAAATGTTGGGAAAATGATCATTGTTTAGAAATAAGGTTTAATTTTTTTGATCAATTCTTATTCAATGAAATTAATAAATGTGTTAGGGTAATTATATGTTATTATAATATTACATTTTCCTTTAATTACGCTATTTACATTTAATTGTGGTAAATTAAATTAAAATGATACTATTCAGAAAAAAAATTATTTTGATCTTATTACACAAAAGTATTCATACTTTTTACAACCATTTATGTATATTTTGTGAAATTAAATTCTCATAAGTGGTATAATTACGTTTAATTATAATCCACATGTGTTGCATGAAGGCGGGTAAAAAGACGATAAAAATGTTAAATTAATTTTTATATATAATTATCATATAATAATCATTACAAGGACCTAAATTGGGTTAATATATTTCTTCTTGATTTATTACGACATTAAAATAAATATAAAGTAATGTAATTATTTTAATAAAAAATTCAGTGTTTTTACAATAAGAGAGTTATTTTCAATATTATTAAAAAATGAATATTTTCTGAAAAATACCAAAAAGTCCCCGTAATATAGCTTTTATTTTTTGAATTAAAATATGATGTATATTTTACCAAATTATATTTATACAAGTGTTTTAAAATATTATTCACAAAGGGATATAAAATTTAGCTCCTTTATGAAAATTTAATTTCTAAACATATAACTATTTTACCGAAACATATTCATTTAATTATAAATATGTTTTATTTATGTGAAAATAATATAAATAAAATATAAAATTTAGATTTTATTATTATTCTTACTATATTAAATAGATATGTTATAAATATATCATTTACATAATTACAACACTATTGTATTGCTTCATAGAAACTCAATCTTATGTGTAACACAATCCAAGTTGGTGTTGCATGCCATATAAGCTATTTAATTTCATTAAGAAGTTAATTTACCATGAAGTCATGGGGTTTAACAAGAAAAAAAAAATTGAAACATTTTATTTATCAATACAATAATGCCCAGACCTCCAATTTTTTGACTCATTATACTGATACACTGGTTGTAGAGAAAATTATTACATGAATCATATAGGATTGAGTCGTAGTCTATCATTCTTGATTGAAATCCTCATAAATATATATATTATCATCATAACATGGTATGTCTTTATAACATTCATGATACCTGTTAGAGTACAACCAACCTTGTTTTTAATTTAGGATCATTAAGATGAAATGATGAGCAATGGGGCCTCAATTAATGGGTAAAAAATGAGGTCATTACCCTATGAAGTGTGGAAACAACCAGCCATAGTTTTCAAGTCATATATTGAACTATAAGGTTATGATAATGATGCAAGTTTTTTTATAACACTCTATTATTTCTAGTGCTAATGTATATAAAAATATTGTGCTGAGACAAATCTATTTGTATTATATGATTGTCTTATGTCTGTGAAATGAGCCTTCATGCTTTTTCAAAACCTAACCGATTAGATAGTTTCATTAGTAGCTACAACAATCCATGGTGTAGTAGATCACTAGTGGAGTCCAGTCACAAAGAATAATGATAATATGAAACACCATGGTCAGACATCCAGCAACTACTTGTTAAGGAGTATTACTTCTTGTGTGGGAGATCCATTCATATTCAAGATTTCTTGATATTTAGTTGTGTTTAATGATTTTCTGAGTATTTTTTGAGGTGTACTAAACTTAAACGACAATCCCTCAATATGGTGTTGGTTGGTTTCTTCAAGGATTGTGAGGTTTTTTCACAGTATCCAAATATATATCCAATGCAATGTGGTCCACATATTGCATTAAACACTCTTTTGGATTTTTAAAGAGGGAATTGTTGATGTTGAGATTCCAATATAAGGGACTCCGTGAAATTAGATCTAGATATGAGAGTGATAGGGTTGATTCAACTATAGTATATAAAAAACATTATTCATCAGTTTTATGGAATTGGAAACCATCCCATATAAATTCATAGACATGTACAGATACAACATAGGGTCTTCAAAGGGGATCAGGTCATCCATGTATGGGGATATTCTATTCATATTACATCAATGATCACATGACATGTGATTTCATAGCCTTGTGTCGAAGGGAGAGTGGGTAGGTTGTGTATGTAGTTCTATAATAGATTCATCATTATGATAATTGATTTCCCATTTAAGTCATGGGTGTCCACTATGTAGGTGGTCCTGTTAAATGAGATGGTGGGGCTCTATGAGAAGGACCCATTTATGTTGGGTGACTCTGAGTTATATCAATCACCACCTTGAGGAGTCATTCACCTAGATCATGTATCTAACAGTCATGGTCATAGGATAATTTAGCCAATGGAGTCTTATGAACTTAGTAACTTATGAGATGATTTGAGGTATAACAAACATTTATCGACAATTTCACTATTGTATGTAGAAACCTATGTGACTCACTCCCATTTAATATTTCCCTTATGAAAGAGCTAAATCTATATTCATAAACAATAAAAGAGGATTTTTCTATAGGGTTTAAATGGGTGTGATTATTCATTATCCCTTATCTATGGGATGTGTGAGCTATCACTCAGTGTATATTGTTTCAAATAAGATATTATTCTCATCATGATCAAAACTTATTACATTATCTTCTGTATATAATGTTTGACGTTGGTTTGAACCTGGATCCACTATAATAGCAGGCAGGAAGATATTCCATCATAAATATGGGATGTCAATATCTTTTTTGGGTGAGTGGGATCTCAAGGATGAGTTATTGGTCCATGAGTTATAGAGGCTACAACCAATCTTCCATCAGTTAGAGTGTATATCCCTTCATTTAGTGGTCTCTATTGGCATATAGATTCCATCGATAGTAGAATAATTTAAGGAAATCTTCCTCATGGATATTTCATGACTACCTCTAGGGTGGGATATAAATATCAAAATTTACTATCATCCCAAGACCATATCAATATATTCACCAACATATTTTATGGCCCCTACCATGATCTAGGAGATGAAAATACAATTTAATGATATTTTAGTGAAGTCTTTTACTAGACCCACTTTATAAATATGTGTAGATTCAATTTTTATCATGAAAAAATTATATGGGATACTAATGATTTTTTGGATTATCATCAACTAAACTAGGTGAACATAATGAAACATTACACATTTACAAGGATTTATGACCTATTTGATCAATTTTGATCTGTGTTTTGGTTCTTGAATATAAATCATAGTTCTATCTATAAATAGATTATGGATAACAAGCCTGCTATTTAGAATATTGTTTTTATATATTTCTATGGAAAATTTTATTTCTTTTTGATTACTATTATTGAGATTTATTCCCCCATAATTTTTATGGATTTCTTGGGAAATATCTTCCAGTCATACTAGGCATTATTTATTCTTTTCATCGTTGATGACATACTAATTTACACTTCGTTAGAGAAGGATCATGTTAAAGATATGGGGATTGTACTAAAAACACTACAAGAGAACATAAATCATGGTAATATTTTAAAATTAATGTTATTGTTCCATGAGGTTTACTTTTTTTGAAATTAAATTTCTGAGAATAGATTAGTTATAGTTCGAGTGAAGATTAATGTAGTTATTTAATGGTATCCACACAAGAGCTTGTCAAATGTATGCATTTTTATTTCCTCGGTGGGGGTACTTTAGGAGGTTTATGGGAGATTACTATTGGATTTGATCCCCAATGAACACCCTAACAAAGAAAGTGTAGATTTTTACCTAGACGAGTAGTGTGAAAGGTACAATGAAGAGTTTCCTAGGAGGATGAATAATGCTGGTATTTGAGGCATCAATAGGAGGTTGTGGAGTACTTCAGGTATTTAGAGTCCTCATGAGAATGGATCAATAACACATAGACCCATAGGGTGGCATTGATCTCATATGGGTTTAGGTAGTCGATTCCCCATCAATATAACAACATGACTAATGGAATTGGATTTTTAGCATAATTATTCAATCTAACTATGTTGTGGAACTATATTACAGGAGAGTTCGTTATTTTTTACTATGAACATTAGTGTCTCAGGTATATCATCATACATAGTTATTTTAACCTGATAAAGAGATGATTGTTAGATTTCTTATATAAATTTAACTTATAGATAATATTAACTCAATGGAATGGAGAAATGGAGGCATATGCCTTTTTTAGGAAGTCGCATTCACACTAGGATTGAGAAGCATATGAGAATTTAGATTATTTAGTGTTATCCTTGGTTGAAGAGAGGGTGATACATTACATTAGTGGATGCATTTGAGTTATCTACTTCTTCATGGTGTAAGGGGGGCTTATTAGGGAGAAAACTACTTTGAGGTTCTTTGTGATAAAATATATTTAGGAGATGAAATAGATACATTTTTTAAAGGAGGAGAACAAAATTAATATTTTCAAAATATTTATGGTTGTTTCAGTCGTTAATTGATATGTGGTGATGATGGAGTTTCATGCATACTTTATATCTATACCTCTCAGAGTGTTGAAGAAGTACACAAACATTTAGAGGTAGATTTTGTAACATCCCAAGTAAGTAATGAATAATAGATATTTTTATCTATGTCTATTAATGAATTAGATAGTGTTTTAGAGGCTTATAATGAAAATAAATCTAATCTTAAGCTTGGAATACACTAATATTTTTAAAAGATTGGTTAGCTGCCTTTTAATGGAAAACCATTTTTAAATATATATTTTGACAATTTTATAAGCTATATTTCTCAAAATAAACTTATTCTTTATGATTGGGATGTTAAAATTTACTTTTTGTGAATTTTTGGTATTTTTCCGATAAAGTTCATTTTTTAATGAATAGTGAAAAATACTGCATTTTAGATCAAAACATCTTTTTCATATAATTTAATTATATGGTTAGATTATATTTTTAATTGGTTCTAAATATCAATTAGAATATATTTTTACAATTTAATCCAATAGTGGTTGTTGGAATTAATTTCACTTTGAAATTGGACTTAAACTAATGGCAATCTATTGATATATATTGTTTCAAAAAAACACGCTATTTGTTCTGACAGCAGGAATTAATTATTAAATTAATTAATGTAACTTATATGTTGTTAATTTTGTAAAATAGACATCATTTTTGAATTCATAATATCAAAAATATCTTAGGGTGAAGTTTTGGTATTTTTCTGAAAAACTTCAATTTTTAATGAATAGTGAAACCACTTAGTGGTACTTATCAAAACTGATTTTTCGTTTAAATGAAATTTTACCACCTCTGTGTTTTGAATTTCAAAAATCCGACATACATGGTTGTCATTAAGAAGTAAAATGTGGTTCAATTGGATTAAAATAATTTTTTGGTGAATAGTAACTTTTATGTTCTTAATCGCGATTAGAGGTAATTAATGTAGTTTAAGGTAAAAATAATGTTTTAATAATATGAGATGAGCATTACACATGTCCTACCCTTATTGGATGTGTCATGGCCAACCAAGAAAATCCATGGGACAACTTGGGGACCCCATGGAGCCACTTTGGAAAGAAAATAACATTAAGATCTTTTTATTTAATGTTAAAGTAAAAATGTCCCTAACATGATTATTTTACTAAAACAATTTTTAGATGGAGTTATACAAGTCATATTTTTTACTATAAATAGTCATTGGAAAGATAAAAATATTTCATACATCATAATATCTTTTTATAATTTTTATACATTAAATAAATTAAATTATTTACGACACCATGATGATGCAGCGATGACCTCATTATTTAACGATTTATATAAAATGAAAAGATAATGTAAAATCTAAGATACACTTGTCAAAAACCTAGTGGTTGTGTATATTTCTAAACCTTATCACCTTATCCTCTAATTATATCAATGTGGGACTTTTTAAATCCGAAATGCATTTTAAAATAAAGTTACATTTCTTTACTTTCCAAGAGTGCCCCTCCTCTCCTCTTATAAAAGGCCCCCACCTCTACCTCCATACCCACACTTCCAAAGCCATTGGCTTGGCCAACCCCTTCCCATTTTGTCTCTCCACATCCCTATCTAACTCTTAGAAGCCTCAATTTGTGCAGAAGTCTTCCCAAGGAATCCTTTGAGCTCAAACCAAAGGGAGTTACCCGATTTTAAGGTAATGTCTTCACTTGAGTCCTTTTGTTTTATTTTTCTTCTCCAACCCCCTAAACTCTTTTTATTCATTTCTTTTGTAACAACTCCAGTATCTTAAATAAACTAGTATGTTGTTATAAGAAATATTCTATCTACACATACACACACCTACATCTGATGGCTAAAGAATATACTGTTTCCATGGATGGCGAATTTCTGCCTCACGAAACGATGATTGTTCAACACTCATATAACATTTTCAAAGGTGTCTATTAAGATGTCACTATATTTATATATGATATATAATATGTTTATGTTTTACTTAAGATTCTGTATTTTTCATTTATGTCAAACCTTTATGGTTTCCATTATGGGTAAACACGATATCTTTATTTTAGGAAGTGCGGACTACCGCCCCCTCAAAGTGATTTGATTCGTTAATTCCATATGTGGGACGTATAAAGAATGTAATTAATGATTTAATATATGATATTATACTGGAATTATAATATACCAGTATATCATTATGATTCCATTTCATAAAATACGAAATAGAATTAAAAGTAGCGTTCATGCGTATGTACGGCTTACGGTCTCCCTGAACGGTGCATTTCATTTATTAACTATAAACATTATTTAATATTATAAATGCATGTATATACTAGATATATATGATATATATGAAATCTACATCATGAGTATAATTCTGTATATAGTGGATACATGAACAACTTGTAATTATAAAGAGTTTATTTATTACTCAAGTACTAATGATCGTTAAAACGACCGTTAATAACTTAAATAATTACATAGTGTTCATGACATGGTAATAAGTGATATAAAAGGAATAATGAACTTGAAAAAGGTTCTTATTAAAGTATAAATTAACTCAATTTTATTATTCAGGAGGTTAAAGAACGATCGAGTCATGTCGGACCTGAGGTATGTGACTTCGTCTCAATCTCCTTTCATTGAGGCATATTTTGTTTTATACACAACCTTTCTTTATACGGTGTATAAAACCCTTTGAGTTTTACATTTATTCAAAAGGAATATTTTTTATACGAAGCGTTTACTAAAAGACAAAATGGAATGTTTTTGTCGTACGTATGGGGCGACAACGCTTTCTCCACTGCCTTGACCATTATTTGAGTTTCGGCTTCCTCTACAAGCCATTCCGTTTTTTAAAAATAAAAATAAATACCCTATTTTACTTTTCTTTTATTTTGGAATTGAAAATGGTTTTCATAATGTTTTTATTATATCAATGTGTTTTCTTGATATCTTGTGATTAAAATGTGGAAATGTTATGTTTCCTTTATGTGTGTTTTATGTGATACGATAATGTTATGGTTCTTGGGCATTATTATGAAGACGGGTTGTTCCGTGATAAACTAATGGCGGGTGAGCCCGATATAGCTCTCCAATGTGTTGGGTAACGCGAAGGAGTGAAAGGTTAAGGTTACTCCAAATATATTTAGGGAATATACTATGATGGGTATTCCAAACGTAACCAGGAGGGTTACTCCCTACGTAAGAATGTTATGAATGCCTCAAGTTACCTTTATGTCTTATGCTTTCTATGATTTATTCATGATTTGATGAGGTATGTTAAAGTGCTTATGTTTTATTGGTAATGTATGATTTCATTCTTATGTATATATGTACCCATGTTTCCTTTCCATATTTTTATATCCCTTACTGATCTTTTTATGCTCATCCCAAGTTTTTGAAATGTTTTTCAAAGGTCAAGGGAAAGGTACATGATAGGATGATAATGTCAAGGAAGTGTCAAGAAAGAATCCATGTTTTATTTTAAATATGGATCCATTGGTGGGAAAAATGAATACTATCTTTTATGTAACCAGTTTGTTTAAATGTGAAATGTAATGCATGTTTTATGATCTAATTCTCTAAAACGCTAAACCTGAAAAGATCCTCAAGGTGTAATCTTGTAATAACTCAAGATTAAGTAATGTTTAAGGCTTGGGCCTTATAGTTGGTATCTGAGGTCAGTTTAGACAACTTTAGGAGTTAGAAAATTGTTATATTATAAGTTAATTTATGGTATGACTGAAATGATAAAGCATTTAAAGATTACCATGTTTCTTCGCATAAGATATTTCTGTGTTAAGAATGGTTTTTCATAGAAGAAATATAACAGATTTTCCGGGAAGGCATACAGAGGGAAATGACCTTTAAAATCAGTATCCTGAGATGGTCAGAATCAGAACTAAACACTTTGCCGTGGTGATGGATCTGTTGACTCAGGTGAAAAATTTTGGTTGTGTTTGTTGATGAAATTTGGGTGTTTTATAAAAGTAAAGAGGAGCATGAGATTCATTTAAGGGTTATCTTGGAAACCTTAAAAGAAAAGAAAATGTATGGAAAATTAAGCAAGTGTGAGTTTTGGTTACAACAAATTTCTTTTCTTGGTCACATTGTTTCAAAAAAAATGGCATAACTGTTGATCCTGCTAAAACAAAAGTTGTTGAAGAATGGACAAGACCCGCAAATGTAACCGAGATCCGTAGTTTCCTTGGTTTGATAGGTTACTACCGAAGGTTTGTTGAAAATTTTTCACAGTTATCTAGTACAATGACTAAGCTAACTCGGAAGGGTGTTATGTTTATCTAGAGAAAATAATTTAATAATTGTTTTCATGAATTGAAAAGAAGATTGGTGAATGCTCCAGTTTTGGCACTACCTTCTAGGAATGGTTAGTTTGTTATCTACAGTGATGCTTCATTGAAAGGACATGGTTGTGTCCTTATACAGAATGATCAGGTAATTGATTATGCTTCATGTCAGTTGAAAACTCATGAGGTAAATTACCCTACACCTGATTTGGAATAAGCTGCTGCTGTTTCTTCTCTAAAAATTTGGAGGCATCATTTATATGGAGTAAAGTGTGAAATATATAATGATCACAAAAGTTTAAAGTATATATTCACTCAGAAAGAATTGAACATGAGATAGAGGAGATGGCTAGAATAAATCAAGGATTATTATTGTATAATTCATTACAATCCAGGAAAAGCAAATAAAGTGGCTGCGGCTTTGATTCGAAAAAGTAATGCTTCATTAACAGTGTTGAGTTTGGAACGTGATCATTTGGTTAAGGATTTGATGAACATTGGAATAGAAGTTTTTGGTGCAGGATGTTCTTCTGTTTTGTTTTAGGTTTCAGTGAAATCTTCTCTATCAGACTGAATCAAGCAAGCACAGAAGCAAGACAGTGAGTTGTAGAAAAAGGTAGAGCTGGTTCAGAAGTGTAAGTTTCCTGAATTCAAAATTGATAATGATTGTGTTTTGAGATTTGGGAAGAGATTGTGTGTACCTTGTGATTCACATTTGAAGACAGGGTTGTTATGTGAATCTCATAGTTCTTTGTTTTCAGTTCATCCTGACAGTACTAAGGTGTATAGAGATCTGCAAGGGTATTACGGGTGGGATTGAATGAAAAGAGATATTGCTGATTTAACTATGAAGTGTTTGACATGTCAGCAGGTTAAATCAATGTGGTAGTTACTGAAACGGATGCTTCAGCCTTTACCAGTACCAGAATGGAAATGGGAGAATATATCCATGGACTTCGTTATGGGATTGCTGAAGACACCTCGAGGTAATAATGCAATCTGGGTTATTGTTGATCGCTTGACTAAATCTGCGCATTTCCTTGCGATATGAGATACTTTTTCCCTAGATTAAATTTCCTGTTTGTACCTTAAAGAGATAGTCAGGTTTCATCGATTTCCTCTCTCCATTGTATCTGATCGTGATCTCAGGTTCACTTCTAACTTTTGGAAAGGCCATCAGAAGTCATTGGGTACTGATTTAAATTTTAGTACAGCTTTTCAACCTCATTCAGATGGGCAATCAGAATAAACAATTTAGAATTTGGGAGATATGGTACGTGCTTGTTCGATGTATTATCAGGGAAGTTGGGACCAACATCTTTCTTTGGTTTAGTTTTCTTATAATAACAGTTTTCATTTCAGTATACAGATGGGACCATTTGAGGCATTATATGGGAAGCGGTGTCAAACTCCAACTTTTTGGGATGAAGTGGGTGAAAAGTAGCTGATGGAACCAGAATTGGTAGAAGAGATGGCAGAAAAAGTTCAGTTGATACAGAAACACATGAGAACAGCTTAGAGCAGGCAGAAGAGTTATGCGGAAAATAGGAGGAAGGATCTCTCTTTTGAGGTAAGTGATCATGTTTTTCTCAAAGTATCACCACAGAAAAGTTTGATGCGATTTTGTAAGAAAGTAAAGTTGAGTCCAAGGTTCATTGGACCATATGAAATTCTGGAGAGAGTTGGATCAGTTGCATAAAGAGTGGCTTTACCTCCGATTTTATCTCACGTACACAATGTTTTTCATGTTTCGATGTTGAGAAAGTATATTCCAGATCCATCTCATGTTTTGAGTCCAAAGGTAGTTCAGCTGGAAGAGAACCTATCTTATGAGGAACAACCAGTCCAGATTCTTGACCATAGGGAGAATGTGTTACAAAATAAGTTAATTCACCAGGTAAAGGTTTTTTGGAAAAACTATATGGTTGAAGAGGCAACATGGGAATCTGAAAATGCAAAGAGGGGTAAATACCCCAACTTATTCGATAAGTAAATAAATTGCGAGGATGCAATTTTCTAAATGGGGGAAGGATATAACATCCCAAGTAAGTAATGAATATTATATTTCTTATCTATGTCTATTAATGAATTAGATAGTGTTTTAGATGCTTAAAATGAAAATAAAAATAATCTTAAGCATTGAATACACAAATATTTTTAAAAGATTATTTTACTGCCATTTAATGGAAAACCATATTTAAATCTATCTTTTGAAAATTTTATAAGCTTTTTTTTCAAAATAAAATTATTCTTTATGATTGGGACATCAAAATTTACTTTGTGTGAATTTTTTGTATTTTTCCGATAAAGTTCATTTTTTAATGAATAGTGAAAAATACTGCACTATCAATCAAAACTAATTTTTCATCTAATTTAATTATATGGATAGATTATATTTTGAATTGGTTTTAAAGTTCAATTAGAATATATTTTTACCATTTAATCCAATAGCCTTCGTTGGAAATAATTTCACTTAGAAATTAGACTTAAACTACTGGCAATCTTTTGATATATATTGTTTCACAAAAACAGGCTATTTGTTCTGACAGCGGAAATTAATTATTAAATTAATTAATGTAACTTATATGTTGTGAATTTTTTAAAATAGAAATAATTTTTGAATTCGGAATATCATATATATCTTAGGGTAAATTTTTGGTATTTTTCTGAAAACTTCAATTTTTGATGAATAGTGAAACCACTAAGTGGTACTTATAAAAACTGATTTTTCGTATAAATGAAATTTTTCAACCTATGTGTTTTGAATTTCAAAAATCAAACATACATGGTCTTCATTAAGACGTAAAATGTGGTCTAATGGGATTAAAATAATGTTTTGGTAAATAGTAACTTTTAAGTTCTTAATCGCGATTAGAGGTAATTAGTGTAGTTTAAGGTAAAAATAATGTTTTAATAATATGAGATGAGCATGAAACATGTCCTACCCTTATTGGATGTGTCATGGCCGACCAAGAAAATCCATTGGTAAACTTGGGGACCCCATGGAGCCACTTTGGAAAGAAAACGACATTAATATCTTTTTATTTAATGTTAAAGTATAAATGTCACAAACATGAGTTATTTTACTAAAACAATTATTACAAGGAGTTATACAAGTCAGATTTTTGACTATAAATATTCATTTGAAAGATAAAAGGATTTCATACATCATAGTATATTTTATATAATTTTTAGACCTTAAATAAATTAAATTATTTATGACACCATGATTATGCAGCGATAACCTCATTATTTAACGATTTAAATAAAATGAAAAGATAATGTAAAATCTAAGACCTACACTAATCAAAAACCTATTGGTTGGATATATTTAGAACCCTTATCACCTTATCCTAGAATTATATCAATGTGGGACCTTTTAAATCTGAAAATCATTTTAAAATAAAGTAACATTTCTTTACTTTCCAAGAGTTCTCCTCCTCTCCTCTTATAAAAGGCCCCCACCTATACCTCCTTCCCCACACTTCCAAAGCCTTTGGCTCGGCAATCCCCTACCCATTTTGTCTATCCACATCCCTATATAACTTTTAGAAGCCTCAATTTGGGCAGAAGTCTTCCCCAGGAATCCTTTGAGCTCTAACCAAAGGGAGTTACCCGATTTTAAGGTAATGTCTTCACTTGAGTCCTTTTGTTTTATTTTGATTCTCCAACCCTATAAACTCTTTTTATTCATTTCTTTTGTAAAAAATCCAATATCTTCAATATACTAGGATGTTGTTATAAAAAATGTTCGATCTACACTTACACACACCTACATCTAATGGCTAAAGAACATACTGTTTCTGTGGATGGAGAATTTCTGCCTCATGAAATGATGATTGGTCAACACTCATATAACACCTTCAAAGGTGGCCATTAAGATGTATCTATATTTATATATGATATATAATATGTTTATGTTTTACTTACGCTTCGGTATTTTTCATTTATGGCATATCTTTATGGTTTCCATTATGGGTAAATGCGATATCTTAAATTTAGGAAGTGCGGACAACCGCCCCCTCAAAGTGATTTGATTCGTTAATGCCATATGTGGGACATATAAAGGATGTAATTAATGATTTTATATATGATATTATACTGGAATTATAATATACCATTATATCATTATTATTCTATTTCATAAAATACAAAATAGAAATTAAAGTAGCGTTCATGCGTACGTACGGCTTACCGTCTCCATGAAGGGTGCATTTCATTTCTTACCTCTAAACGTTATTTAATATTATAAATGAATGTGTATACTGGATATATATGATATATATGATATCTAAATCATGAGTATAACTCTGGATATAATGTATACATGAACAACTTTTAATTATAAAGAGTTTATTTTTGACTCAAGTACCAATGATCGTTAAAACGACCGTTAATAACTTAAATAATTACATAGTGTTCAGGACATGGTAATAAGTGATATAAAAGGAATAATGGACTTGAAAAAGGTTCTTAAGGCAGTAGAAATTAACTAAAGTTTATTATTCAGGAGGTTAAAGAATGATCGAGTCATTTCTGACCCGAGGTATGGGACTTCGTCTTAATCTCCTTTCATTGAGGAATATTTTGTTTTATACACAACCTTCTTTTATACGGTGTATAAACCCCTTGGAATTTTACGTTTATTCAAAAGGAATATTTTTTTATACGAAGAATTTACTAAACGACAAAAGGGAATGTTATTGTCGTATGTATGCGGCGACAACGACTTCTCTGCCGCCGTGACCATTATTAGAGTTTCTGCTTCCTCTACAAGCCATACCATTTTTTAAAGAAAAATAAATACCCTGTTTTACTTTTCTTTTATTTTGGTATTAAAAACGTTTTTCATAATGTTTTTATTATATCAATGTTATTTATTGATATCTTGTGATTGAAATGTGGAAATGTAATGTTTCCTTTATGTATGTTTTATCTGATATGATTATGTTATGGTTCTTGGGAATTATTATGAAGACTGGTGGTTCCGTGATAAACTAAGGCGGGTGAGCCCAATATAGCTCTCCAATGCATTGGGAAACGCGAAGGAGTGAAACGTTAAGGTTTCTCTGAAGAGATTTAGGTAATATACTGTGATGGGTATTCCAAACATAACCAAGAGGGTTACTCCCTACGTAAGAATGTTATGAATGCCTCAAGTTACCATTATGTCTTATGATTTCTATGATTTATTCATGATTTGATGAGGTATGTTAAAGTGCATATGTTTTATGGGTAAAGTATGATTTCATTCTTATGTATATATGTACCCATGTTTCCTTTCCATATTTTTATATCCCTTACTGAGCTTTTTATGCTCATCCCATGTTTTTAAAATGTTTTTCATAGGTCAAGGGAAAGGTACATGATATGATGATAATGTCAAGGAAGTGTCAAGAAAGAATCCATGATTTATTTTAAATATGTTTCCATTGATGGGAAAAATGAACACTATCATTTATGTAACCACTTTGATTAAATGTGGAATGTAATGCATGTTTTATGATCTAATTCTCTAAAACACTAAACCTGAAAAGATCCTCAAGGTGTAATCTTGTAATAACTCAAGATTAAGTAATGTTTAAGGGTGGGGCCTTATTGATTTGGTGGATTGTGAAGAGGAGCATGGTCTATTTTACCACTCTATGTATCACATGTGATTAGGTGATGGATTATAACTAAGTTCTGGTAGGTTTTACATAGCCTATAGAGATTCCAGAGTTGAAATGGGCTGGAATATCCATAGGCATTTTTATTTGGCTTCCATGGACAATGAGATACCATGATGACATCTGGCTGATAATTCGCCAAAATACAGTGATAGAACACATCTATTCAATCTGGGATCTTATTTCAATTGATATTTTGGGTAATTATATGTATGGGATACTGTTTGATTCCATGGGGTACCAATTATTATTTTTTATGAATGTGATGTTCAATTTAAATCACAGTTGTGGGGATTCACATTGGAGGAATTCATGACATAGTTGAGTATGTGTAAAATATTCAACCCCCAATAAAATGGGAAGAATGAGAACACTCTCCAAGTGTTGGATGATATGTTGAGATTTTAGTCTTTAAAATTGGTTTGGAGTTCAGAGGATCACATTCCATCAGTATATTTTTTTTTATAAATAATAGTTATCACTCTAATTTCATGAAGAAAAAATTTGGAGCCCTATATATAAAAACATATAGGTCCCCACTATTCTAGATAGAGATTAGTGAGGAATATTTTATTGGACCATAGATGGTGATGGTGACGATAAAATCGGAAAGGTGATCCATAGACTTGGGAATATAGCCAAAAGTTGACAAAAACATTATAAAGAACAACATCATAGTCCATTGGAATTCTAGAAGGGATACCATTTTCTATTGAGAGTCAATACATGATGAAGATTACAGAGATTCATCCTGGGAGGAAATATATCCCCCTGATTTATCAGGCCATTTGATATCTGATGGAGTATGGGAGAGGTTACTTACCTACTATACCGTTTACCAAAGTTAAACCATGTTCATGATGCCTTCTATGTGAAACATATAGGGAGATATTCACATGATACTATGCATGTTATTTTACATAAGACATCATGAAATCACAGATGGAACCTCTTTTATAGAGTACCTATTTTGAATTTATGGATCACTAGTAGAGGATCCTTCATAGATTGATGATTCCCTTTGATCATATTTTATGGCATTATAAGTGTATCAAGGAGATATCCCACATGAAGGATATCTTGATGAGGGATCAGTATCCCAAAATCTATTTAGCTTCTAGTTTCGGGGGATGAAAATACATTAATGGCGGAATAGTTTAGTGATCCTATTTTATCATAAAAGACAATGAAATACATTAACAAATATGTTCAAAGCTAGGTTTTAAGACGATGTGAGATTTTGAGTCCAGATTAAATCGGAATTGTTAATTTCAGAATATTAAATATATTATTGTCACATGCATGTAGTTTTTAATAAATAATATAATATCTCTTATATATAGTATCAAATAATAAATTGGAGAGCATGGTGGAATCCAAAACCATTGTTTTTCTTTAGCTGCAAACTAAGGTTGTCCAGCACCAAACATTTGGCTGAGACAATCGTTGGTGGGTGTGTTAACTAAATTAATTAATTTTTTAATGTAGTTATTTAAAAAAACAATCATAACCATCCCTCTATAATTAAATTATTATGATTATTTTTTCATGGGAAATCTATATGACTCTTATAATATCTTAGAGGAGATTGATAACATTTTTCAGGGAAGATCAATATGTGATGATGTATAGTGATAGTACTGACGTTGAATTAGAATAAATAAACAAAAAACTCTTCTTTATAGAATTTGAACATGTTCTAAAATAATAAAAAATAAAAAATGATGTTCGTATAATAAATGGTTCTAAATTTAAATTTTGATTAAATTATTGATTATGGATTTTACCATCGTTTGATTAGTTATAATTGTTCTCTTATTGGACCCATTAATTTATTGATTATATTGTTCTTATGTAATTATTCCTCTTTCCCACGTTTTCTACCCTATTTATCCCTAATTCATAATCATTGGACATGAGTTATTTTTTGATGATATATCTAATTTTTCTATTTATCCCATTTTTTCTTTACTTTCTTAACTATTGTCTTGAGGGGTTACGTTGTGACTTTTTTAGGTTGGTTTCAAGCACAATCACCCCACAATCCATGGCAGTTTTACATATAATGAATTTAATAGAATTTTGAGAATTCAACGCAACAAATAATGGTTTTTTATTATGATATGGGGATCCATGATTTAAAATAAACATGGGACCAAGTAGAATATGAAGGGAGTATAATCAGATGTTGTGTGTGATTTGAAATAACTCAATCTTTTTTCTTGCCATTGGAGGTGAGTATGTGAGTTTCATTGGTTACCCCCACAAATTATGGGTGGTCAATTGGTGACCAATGAACTAGATGATCCAAATCTAGAAAATGATTTTAAAAACTGTAGGTTATGTGGGAAAAACAAGCAGCATGGAATGTATTGCAAGACAACTCACCGTGTATCCCCCTATCAACATCACATTTGTTTAGGGGAAGCTATGGATCACAAACCATATGGTCGGTCCCACCCAATATGAGACCCTCCTTAGATGTGTAAGCTGTGTTCCAGCTACACATGTTCTAGACCCCATGTAGGAGGTTATTTTGTGTACCTAGGAGTTCAAAGGAATGGTTAAATACTTGGGAAATTCATATACATAGCCAAGTACATTTTCCAGGGTCAATAAACATGAGCATGGATAAGGGAACATGAGATTGACCTAGTGTCATATTACATGTTATGTAGGTTGAAAATCCCTCTAAACTGTATCTCTAAGATAACATAGCTTTGCAGAAAAATATGATATAATTCCCTGTGGACCCCATTCATGTCGTATGCCCCAAGAATAATGTTCCACCTTATGCATCTCCTTACCCATGACTCATATTTGGCCAATGGGTAACGTATTTTGATCATTTTTTATATATAATGTTAGTTTTGACTTAATTTTATATTTTTAGATATGACGTAGACTGTTCATAGAACGATTCGTATTTATGAAATAATGGACAGTGGTAGTGATCAGGACGAATCATATGATAGAGGTTTGGGTTGGCAACCCCCTATTTCATCATGGTGAAACCCCACATAATCCTTTCACTAGTATGAGTGGAAACCCCATATGATGTACTATGGTGTGTTTTATCTTCCTAATGAATGGATACCCCACAACCATGAATCCATACGGAATGAGTCATCCACCTATTAAGTGGAACATAACAGATATACTTGGTCAAGTTTCATCTACATACTGTGTGGAACCAATATGTTACACATGGTCATGGGTCCACAACCTATTGATTGGCACCACATGATGTAATAGTGCATCGTACATATATCTATAAATAATCACCTCCTTATATACTTGGGTGTGGGTCCTCTTCCTACTGAGTTGAACAACTCTGGAATACTCTAGAATGGTCACTCTATCTTCAATGTTGAACCCCCTAATGCACTATGGTGTGGGTCCCATTTTTTATATTTTCCCCAACCCCCCGACAATAAAGTTCAATGGTGAGGTGTGGGTATATCACATGATTAGAAAAATCCATACATGAGATTATGGTTATCAAGGATGGAACCATTTTTTATTTTAAGGTTTATTCATTTCCTTAGTTAGGATGTGAGATGAAGATCCCATTTATCTTTCATCTAGTATTTGTTTTATGAGAATGTATATAAACTGGTGGGTTTTCATTCCTATATTTGTACAGGTTGAGCTGAATACTATCTTATATATTTTTCTCTACATTTAATCTTTCATGTTTTCCTATTGGGAATGTATATACTCACCCATATATGGGATTTTCCAGTATATGTCATGTCTTATGCTGGTAACATATAGGACAACAACAATTTTAGTGGAGCATACGAGTACAAAGATCCATAGAAAAAGTTTTTTATAAGGGAATGGATATAAATAAGTTATATATATATATCAACATTCATTTATTCCTACTATTTACAGGTTGGAACTTCAGTTCTAGTTGGTTTTTTTCCTCTTAAACTTCGGTTTTATTCTATCCTACTCTGATGTATTCACATATGGTTATTTCAAACAAGGTTTTACTATTTCTTTTAAAGAAAATTAATTAAATAAATGACACATTTTCATGGAGAATTTTGGATTTGTGCATACTTGTAAACTATAATATGTCATATCATTTATATTAGGC
Source organism: Viscum album (assembly GCA_963277665.1). Classification (NCBI taxonomy): domain Eukaryota; kingdom Viridiplantae; phylum Streptophyta; class Magnoliopsida; order Santalales; family Viscaceae; genus Viscum; species Viscum album. The sequence goes on along the minus strand of OY728166.1, from coordinate 70,936,348 downwards.
CTTCTTTGTTGAAGTCTCCAACCCTTAGCCGATTGTAGGTGGGCTTGGGGTCATGAATGATCAGTCGTCCACCAGTCAGGCATGCCCCGGTGCATTTGGTTGTTAAAATAACCGCTTATAATAAATGATTTAAATGAGATCAATATATTATATATCTATCTATATTAAATTAAATCATCATAATTATTATTACTAGTAATTCAGTCAATAAAACATTATGCTACTCTTGGAAAATAATTTTTAATGAACTATTTTTATCATCATTTCAAATATTTTTTAAAAATAAAATTATATGAATTATATGAATTGAACATGATAATAATGGTTCAATATTTTCAATCATAAATATTAATATTAACTAATATGTACATCTTATTTTTTTACATATAATGAATAGTGAAAATATTAAACATTATATATCATTGTTAATGTTAGAATAGGCTTCCAATGAGTAATTCTAAAAAGATAATGGTTAATAATAACTAAATACATTCCTAAACCAATTTTATTAATTTATATATATAGTTTTTCACCTTCAAATATAATCCATTATGAAAACATTTTTACTATAAATTGACATAATAATATTTTAAACCTATGAAAAAATGTAAGTGGTGTAGTCACTTCAATTTTAAAAGGGAATATCCTATCCTCAATTTTTCACACATTTTGACAAATTTAAAATACAAAAATAGGAAAATAAATAATAAAAACCTTTATTAGAATTTTATAGAGTTTATATTCATCACAATGGACCAACTATAGGGTTCTTAAGGTGAAATCTAATGGATGTTTGTCCAAGAGAATGAAATCATCATATCTAGAATATTTATTTTTTAAATTATTCTTTTACAACCATAAATTATGACCTAACTATTAAATTATAATAATATCATTATCTATGTAATAATTAGATAATTTATTATTTCATAATACTTATCTATATCTTTCGGAGTATAAAGGGAAATATAACCTTAACTCATTTGTACGGAATCCTACTATCTCATAGTCGGATGTAATTTTTTTACAATCACAACCTCACCAGGATAATAATAATCATTAAAATAATTAATAAATATTATAATTATGAAATTATATTTATTATTATAATTCAATATATCATCTAATTTATTACCATTTATACATTAAAATTGTAATGTATTTAATTTGTACATATGTCCCACAATCTACACAGACTGATGAAATTATTTTATCTTGTAAAAAAAATTATAAATTGTTTTAAAAATTTATATAATTTGCAAATATATTATTTAAAACACAATTACAATTATTTATATTAAAATACATGTCATATACACATTAATGGTAACTTTTTCGACAGTCGTTCATGAGAAAACGAAGGACATTTCACCAAATACAATGAAAATAATGAAATGTTATTAATGGAAAGATGGTAAGATGTTATTTGAGGAAATTAGATGATATTATAAATCATAATATTGTGTTATTATAAATTAATAATATTTTTAAATCCATTATATAATCATTTAAATAATCTTTAAAAATGTTAATACATGATGAATGTGATTTCATCTCAATTTAAACTCCTTGGAGAAATATTTGTAATAATGAACTTGTATACATTTCTTTTGTGTACATGATTCTGCTAATATGTATTTAAATTGAATACGTATTTATTCTAGTTTATTAAAATTTCAATAAAATATTACAGTTTAAATAGGTTATAATTTAAAATTAAAAAAAGTGGTTACAAATTTATTTTATAATATCATATTCTTGTGATTGTTTATATTTTTCATTAAATAAATTTACTAATATATACATATTAATATTTAATAAATTTTACAATCCCCTATATATTTACAAATTTTATTTTGGTTCTTTATTTTACTCTATTTGGAATTGCAATCATGTATCGAAATGTTTAACTAAAAATACTATAATATTTCTATTTTTAATTTGGTATATTTATCATCAATGTCATATATTTTTAAAATTATTTTCTAATTTAATATATATTTACTAAATAAATTGAGGATATTTCATATAGTTCTTTAGTTTTTATTATTTTTAGAAGAATCATTATACTTTTTTTTAAAAGGCCATTTTTTACTTTTTTACAAAATTCAAAATATCCTTTTAATTTTATTGTATATAATGTTAAATGTCTTTAACACTACAAAAAACTATTTTATCATAATAAACATTATCTACTGTTTTAAGTTTTTTAAAAATAAAAATCATTTATGGAAACATAATTTACCATTTTTATCTTATTTTATTTTATTTTATAAGTGCTACGATTTTATTAGAAAACCTATATTTCTAATGAATTGGTGGAATTATTTTATATTTTATTAATATTTTGGTTATTTACATTCTCTTGAAAGAGTAACATTTTGGTGAAAATATTTCTTTAGACATTAAATTTCTCTTAAATATCCATATTATTTTGATCATGGGTATTAATATTTCTTACATTGTATAAAATTATTATATACAATGTTTTATAATGAACATTATTTGATTGACAGGGTAAATCATGACATTTTATTTTCTTTACTTAAATTTTTTATTTTTGTATGGCATTTTTTATGAATTAAATTGATTATTAAATATATAATAAATGTATTAGAAGTTAATAGATGCGTATGACATATAATTATTTACCCCATTAATGGACTTATAGGTCTCATTAGAAAAAATCAGTTTCCTATATTTACAAAAAAATTTCTATACATACTCATAGTTTAAACTATACTATCTCAAGGCCTTGGCGGTAAAGATATAAGGATGTAAAAGATCTTTAGGGAACAATTTAGCCATTTCAATTAATCTTAATGAATATAATATTACCATGAAATTATTTAAATGATATTATACATGGATGAATTTCATGAAAAATTTATTAATTAAATGGAAAGTGTTTTTTATATTCATTTAAATATTTTTTGTGCATTATTTACTCTTTATTGAATCTATTGTACATAAACCTAGTTGATAATTTGATATCACATATTTTACATTTCATTTACCCATAATATTAAGAAATAATAGTTCAATTAGTTCAAGGATTAATTACATTGACAGTCACATTGTATTTATATTTTGTTTCTATTGTAAGATGGGAAGCATGTCGTGTCTTGTTCATAAAGACTACTAAACTAGTCATTCCATTGGGTTTATATTAAATATATCATATTACCATATAATAATGTATAACCCTACTCTATGTGAATATATTATGGGTTTTTACATTTTTTATCAGGTCGAGTATAGAAGAAACCATGAGAATTTGATTTATGGATATACATATTATGTTACATAAACCAATGAATGTCATTGATGATATGTCTAATTGTATGAGAACATTAGAAATGATTTATTGTTTTAGGTATTATGGAGTTTTATTATAAATATATCCTTTAATGGATACTATAAGTGGATTTGGTTTCAATAGATATGCATTTATTGGTAATAACCCCAAAAATATATAGATGAGTTTATCTAAGAGATCGTTCTGTTGTACAGTTAATTGAACTTTACTACACACCTATTTTGACACTACTTGTGGGAGATTCTCATGTTAATTATCATTTTAAAAAAATGAATACAAACAATTTTAAAATATTTCAATGAATTATTGATATTTCCCAAAATGAATTTTTAAGATCTTGAAATTAATAATGAAAAATAAATTATTTATGTTATGTGTTACACAAGATTTAGAATAATATATTATGATATAAAATTCATAGAATTATTAGCTATCATAGTATATTACCTTGTTTTTAAATTGAACCGGGTTGAAATAATTTTCTCAATACGCATTTCCAATGTATTTATTTCCCAATCAAACAGGCCAATACAAGTAGTGTTGGAGCTGAGAAAACCATAGACATATTAGGGCAGATATCTCATTTTATGACCAATAATCTTTCATATATGGATAAAAATGTTGTTCCATGGTAATATACAACTATATTAGATCATTTTAGGTCATATAAGCTTTAATTTTTTAGTGGAACTAAAATTCTAGTGGTAGTAGAGTAATGGATTAAGTAACATGAAAATATATTTAAATCCATGGAATGTGATTAAAGGGAAAATAGTCATACTATATGTATATTTTCATAAAGTTATTTTTTAAAAATATTGTACATTGATCAAATATACTAAGGGTATTAAAAATAGAAGATATATAATAGATATAATTTAATGTAACATTATTAAAAAAATATTTCCCTCAACTAAAATGAAAAGAAATGTAGATAATTTTCCTTGACAAAATGTAAAAGGGATGAAGAAGTTATTTCATATTATTAGGATAAATTTATAATTATTTAAATTTTTTTGAATCACAAATGTAATCATGAATGAAATATCAATAATTTATTTAAAGTTGATATGACAAACCAATGAGGGGAATTGGTTTCTCAAATATATACATAATATGATGAATTAGTATTCTGTCTCAATAAAATGAAGTAATTTTATAGAGAATATATATTAAATGGATGTAAATAATATAAGGGAGAATGTGAACCCAATAATAAGAGAACACATCAATGAGAAGTTATGTAATGATGATTTTTTCATCATATAAATATTTTGGACAGAAATATCAGCAATATTACATAAAGTGTACAATAATTTGTTACAAATATAGATATAAGGTTCATAAGAATAATGAGAGAAATGTTAATAAGTAATCCATATTTATATAGTTCTCTAGGTTAAAATAAATGAGTAATTATTCACACCAATTTACTAAACAGAAAGGTAAAATTTCATTGAAGAGTCTATGGTGAGTAGGCCCATATTATACAACCACTACAGCTGAGTTTGATATTCCAAATGATGTGGTCAAAGGTACATTAGTCATATCCCACTGTATAGTTAATTTTTTATTTGTTTATATATATATTCTATCTTATATATCTTCTATTTTTTTATAGAAAATTTGATATATCCATAAAGCCATATGAAGAGAGTTGTTAGTCATGATATTGATTGTAAATCATACCACAATAAGGATGTATTCCAGGATTTATTTGATATTTTCAAACATTATTATTATACATATGGTTTAATTAAATATTTTACTCATTATAAAATTTAATTTAAAATAAATGAAAAAAGTTATGTCTAGGAGATGTAAATTTGTATTTTTGATGGTGATGTTGAATTTCTTTTATTTATATGGGAGTATTCATTTCATACTATATTTCTATATAAACTGCTATTATCTTGCCTAAAATAGATAATTGGAGAAGAATAGTACTCCCAATATATGGTAGGAATAGGTAATGATAAAATTTAGGATATACAAATTTTCCAAGAGTAAATTGATTTTTTTATAGAATTACATAGACATCCACCAGAACATTAGTTTGATATTCAAATTGATTTGATACCATATGAAAGACCTTTATAAAATACACTATAAAGGAGGGAAATTAAAGTATTAGTTGCATTAAAAAAATTACTGCAAGATTTTAGTGATAAGGTATTTATCAAAACATAGTGTTCTAACATTGGGATATAATATCTTAATTAATAAAATGAAACACTGATCTAGGATGGTGTTAATTAAATTTAGAGAAATCAATTGTATTAATATAATTAACAAGTATCATATCCATCACATTGATGTGTTGTTCGATAAACATCATAGAGCTAAATATTTCTTAATGACTTCACATTGTTTTTGGTATTATCACTTGTGATAAAAATGGGATGATAATCCAATGAATATTATCATACGAGGTATTTATATTATAACTTTTCATTAATTCCATTTTTAATGACCGATACACAGTCGATCTTTATGGATCAAATGAAAAATGTGTTCAATAAACCTGTATATAATTATTTTGGTATTTATTAAAGATATCATGGTGAGATATATAAGTTATGAGGACCATGATAATCATTTATTGAACACTTTTTAGCCTCTTATAGGAAAATTGGTATATGGTAAATTTCTAATGTGTTAATTATATAATTAGAAAGATTCATTTCATAGACACATTCCCTATAAGAATGGAAATTCATTTGATCACAAAATGATAATGAAATTATAATAATGGACTACAGTAATGAACATAAACATCGTACATAGATTCATTGGTTTTTTTATGTTACTATTTGTTATTTCCCCAAAAAAATTGATTATATAACTTATTAACAAATCATATATTTAGAGGGGCTATGTATGCAATGAAACAAAATTTCATAAATGATTTGATGAATCGGAGAAGAGATTGGTTATTTCTCTGATTTTTAATCTATAATTAGGAAATGATGTATTAAATATTTATAGTTATCCTTATAAGAAGGGAAGTGGTTGTTTCCTTATATAGAATGATAAACTTATTTTCCATGAATCTAAATTGTTATTGACTCTTGAACAGGACTATCAGTCTCAAGAAATTGAGTTAGAATCCATAATCCTTGCATTGATGATACTGAAACATTATCTATATAGTTAATGATGTATGACACATAAAATATCATAAGGTCCTACAATACTTATTTTCCTAAAAGTATAACAATGTGAGGCAATAATGGGGGCCTAAGATAGTCATGTTCTATGATTTATCATTACAATAACACCCAAAATGGAAGATATGGTAGAAGTTCTGTTAAGTATGAAAGATCATGTATTTATGACCAAAATGATAATTTTAAGGTGTCCCATGTTCATGTATATTGTAAATACAGATTTGGAAGTTACTTTGGAAAGGGAAACATCTCTACTATTTTAAATGAATTTCAATCCATCTTCACTGTGAAAGAAAACAATTTCTCATGATGATGACTTCAATTACTAAAAGAAAATTAATGTGATGATTGAGGGGAAATTTGATGAATTAATATATGAATATGGAGTTATGTGATTTTGAAATTGGTTGTGTGTCCCATAAATACCTAACAAGAAAAGTGGTTTATTAGATGATGATCAAAGATTAAATTGCTTTGTCAAGTCTGGTAGTACCAATAGGTATATTTTTGTCGAAAATCAATTTTTTTGGAATAATTTTTTGTGTAAATTAATGATAATATGATGATATATAATGGTTTTAAAATAATGAATTTTCAGATATAGTATCTTATAGAAGCTATACAACTTCTACCAATTCAAATGTGAAAATGGGATGATATTACTACTGTCATTCTCATTGGATTTACATGTACTCCGAGAATGAATAATTAAATATGGGTTCTTTTTTACCACCATAAAATGTTTTCACATTTACCCACAATAAATAGACATTTTACACTCGATTACCTTAAGAAGAACTATACTAATGAAGTTATAAGAATTAAAGGTGAATTTATTTTATTTGAGCATAATTGTTAAAAATTATTTACATTGAAATATATGAAATATCATCAAAATAATCTTCATATGGAGCTTCATTTGATCATCACTTATCATATTCAAATAGATGGATAGCCTAAACTGACAATTAAAACATTTGAAGACGTGTTGAGGTTGTGGTTATAATATATTTGTGGTATGTGGGATAATTTTTATTTTTTTATTCTTTTCCTATTACAATATCATCCCCTCAGGTATTCAAATAGACATTTATGAAACGATATGCCAAAATAGATTTCATTCTACAACTTATTGGAATGATGATTGAGAATGAAATGTTTTAGGGATATAACATCTTATGGAGAAACTGAAAATGGTAAGGACAACATATAATCATATTAAAAAATCACAAAAAAGGAAAAATATTTTTGTTGATATCTCAAGGAATTATTATTCATTCCATGTGGTAGATCATATATTTTAGAAAGTACCCACATGGAAGTGTATAATAAGGTAATGTAGGAAATTAATATTAGACATATGTACATCAGACCTTTTTTAAATTATTGAGTGAATTGTAGATATGACTTACCATTTGTAAATGCCACCAAGCCTCCCTAAATTACATGATGTGATTATTATTTCATTTAAAATGTTGTATATTATAGACCCATCACAAGTTACATCCTTTAAATAAATAAAATTGCAAAAGGAATAATCTAATAATGAAGAGGTTATCCAAATTTTTGAAACTAGATAAAAAGAGTTTTCAAATATAATAACTCTAATAGTAAAGGAAATTATGATAAATTAAAAATTGTAGAAATAAACATGTAATGGTGAGTATGTTATGAATAATAATTACCATCATTTTTTATAATGTAATATCCATGAATATTTCAAATATGAAATTTTTGAAAATTGGATAGTTGAAAAAACATATCTCATATTATAGAATGAAAAAAAATCTATTTTAATAAAAAGATAATATATTAAAATTTTTAATATATAATAGAACTAAAAAATATACTTTCAAATTACAAATATTCAGTTTTTACTTTCTACGACAAAATAATCATAAAATGAATGTTTGAAAATTTCACTTAAAATAAGATTTTATGAATAATTAAATCTTCAGTATTTGAATATTCCATATTTTATTTATAGTACTGTGTTATAATATGTATAATTTTTCATGTCTCAATGATCACTTTTTAAGAAATAAATACAAGATCATTTTTATATAAATGATTGTAATTTTTTATTCAATTATTATTAATTGCATAGTGTTTTCCTTTTTAATTAAATAAAATTATCTCTATAATGTAATAATACAAATTATATTTAAAAATTATATATATAAATATATTAATTTATATACACATAATATAGATTAATACTTATATAGTAAAAATAATGTCACCTTATGGTTGAAAAATTCATTTCTTAAATAACAATTTTTCCTCATGTTTGCTGGGATTAATTATTAATTATATTCAGTCACATCATTGAATTGAAGATGAAAAAATTTATTCCAGAATTTTTGACAAAATAATTAATAAAACATAATAATTTCAGCATAATTTTAGTCATAAAAAATTCTAAAAATTATAAAACTAGTAACCAATCTTACGGTAAAAAATAGGTTTATCAGGGGTAAATCCTAAAAGATATGGGTTAAATGAACAAAAAACATACATAAAACTCAATTTATGGATGTATTTATACCATAACATTATGACCATCTAATTTTAGTCATTTGTGTTCCTTTTTTCAAATAAAGTGACTGGATTATATTTTAAACTGTTAAAAATATACATGTGTTCTGCTCACCTCAACTATAATATTGCACCTTCCTCACTCACTTATTAACATTTGTGTACGGTATAATACCTACACATAAGTTAATGTAAATTGTTTTCCATCACCTCTTCACATGGATAGTAATAATGATTTTTCTAAAGAATATAAATCATAATTATGTAATTATTTTTATTCTTACCATTTAATATATCCTATTTTGCATTTTCCATTTGCCCATTAAAAGATAATAAAGTAACATTTCTGTATGTATGACCTACCATCTCTATAAAGTGATGTGATTCATTTCCATGTACAAATTTCATGAATGATTCCGAAAAAAGTATTTAAAGAATAAATATTTTATTTTTAAAATTTATATAATTATATATATGACTAAACTATATACGGTGTTCAAGAATCAAAACATTTTCACAACAAGTATGCATGGGAAAATTAAGTAGTTAAAAAATGAAATAATGATAATAATTAATGATTTTTAACGAATGAGTGATAAGTTATTATAGTTTGGAAATATAACACAATATAAAAAATAATATGTTTCTAGTATAAATTTTAAAAAAATTGAAAACATTATACTAATTTTTAGATTATTTACAACTATGGGAACCATGACCTAAGGATTTGTTTCTCAAATTTTACTCCATTGAGACATAATTGTTATTAAGAACATATATACATTTTTTTGTGTATATACATACACATATAAGTACTTAAAATAAATATTTATTCATTCCTGATGAATAAAAATTCAATACATAAATAAATATTAAATGGTACAAAATTTTAATGTTACTAAAGAGTTAAGAGTTTATTTTACAATCAAATGTTAATGAGATTTCATAAATTATTTGTTGATGGAATATAATAATATATGATTTCTAAAACTACGTATACTGTCTTTCTATATATATTTATGTATAATCCTTTATTTATTCTTATTTTTTTATTTTTTTATCCTGAATCAGTTAAATGAATGTTTAAATCAAAATCCTCTCATATTTCTCTTTTTAATTCTGGATAATTTTATTTTATGTCACAATTTTTAGAATATGTTTAAAAAAATTCATCTAATTACCAAAAAATTCCGTTATTTTTATGGTAAAATGAGTCATTAAAAGTCCTTAATCAACATCCCCATGATGCCAAATGCTGGAAGTAAATGTAGAAGGGTTTCAAATACAAGTGGGGGATGATTTAACCATTAATAAGAAAACCAATGAAGCAACAAAAAATAACTAAACATTCAATATTTGATGCATGGTAAAATGAAAGATGACTAAACAACTTCATGTATCTCAAAACAACATCAATGAGTGAAACAAAGGAATACCTAACTGGTATCAAATTAAATAGCAGCTGAACTATATAAGACTCTTAGGAGACCTCAAAAATTGATGATCTACATGCTCCAATATCCACAATCACTGAACAACCCAAATATCACAAGGTAGTTCTAAAAACTTGGGAAACATTACCTTTTCCCATGTCCCAAAAAAAATCATATGCAAAAGCACCAATGTGCCAAGCATGGGTGATTATTAAACTCAATAGTTTTTCACAAATGCCTTCCATACTCACGACACTAGTATATATGAGTTAACAACTATTATATAATACATATTATGTAAAAAAATCAAAAAAATTGTTTATAACTAAATATAATCATGTTTCAAACCATTTATAACCAAAATCATAAATGTGAAATTGAAACAAATTTTCCCACATGTTTTTTTTCCAGAAAAATTACTAAAAAATCATTGAAACAATTTCACAAGATCCCTTTTCGCATACCAGAACTATTCAACACACCCACACAACCAACCATGCATGGTATATTATGAATATTCCATACTCAAGATTAGTTTCTCTTCAATATACTAAGTTGTTAAAAAGTAATTATTTCCCATGTTCTAATTAAACTTTAGCAATGAGCACAAGGTTATATTTCATCCAAGCCCAATAAATTCAATATTAAATATATATCTCATGTGGAATCTAACCCTTGGTATTGAGCACACTGTAATATTTCAACTATTCCCCAAAAATGAAATATAAACTCACACACTAATATTCCTAAGGATCATTCTGAAACACCTTTTAAAAAACACCCTTTTTATATAAAACCAATTCCATCAAATTCATTTCAATAGAAAAACATTTTTATAAAAACCCTTTTATTAAATATCCTTTTTTTCATCAAACCATTTAAAAATTCCATAAAAATCAATAATTTTAAATCAAAATTTTAAATTCAAGAAATAAAATATTTTTCACACTATTTACAAGGATTCCACAATTCCACAAAAACGATAAATATTATATAAAGAAGATATATTGCAAGCATTGAACCAAGATTTCACAATAAATTTCATTAAATTTAACTAATTTGACACAATTACAATCAATTATAGTAGGTGGAGTCGATAGGGAAGGCTCATACCTCAATGGTTTTGATGAAAACCCCAATTAACTAAGAACACACAAAAAATCGGGTCGATTCTCCTAGAACCATACTTAGATCTCTTCTCTTTTCTAGATCATGTCCAAATATCATCATATTTGGAATCCACACACATAGATGTACCCATAAGAAGAATATAATAGAATAACTGAGATAAGAGTATAACTATATCTATGTAAATCTGTGAAGCTAATAAATAACAATGAAGAACAGTCATAGACCACAAGAATCCAACTTTATTTCATCATGCAATGACTTTAGATTACCTTTGGATTGATTGGAGAACCATATAAGACCTTAGGAGAAGAAAAATCCTAAGTTACGGCTGCATAAGAGAAAAATCATCCCACTTAAAGAAAAAAATGTGTGAGATCCACTTTTTTATATCACTTATACCATCCATACATTTAAACAAACTATGCGCTAACCATGCATTTGATACCAATAGCATAGACCCTCGCATTGATTCCACACATGATCTCTCGGACCATGCTTTAATTTTTATAGATACACTACCTCAATAGAACAAATTACACATGGTTTAGCCACATGATTAGACAAATCGTGTTCCACCCATTTAGCTTCTTATTTACCTTAAAATTAATTCCAATGTCCATACAAATCTCTCATTCATCACCATTAATCAATATAACCATAATATTCATAATTAAGGGTTATATACCAGTATATGGGGTTACTAAATTCTACCAACCATTGGAATTTCCATCCATGGAAAGTGGAAAACATTCACTGCCCTAAAATATTTTTGGCTACTACTTTTTCATTTCCCTCTCACATTCCAAAGTCTCTTTATGAGTCTGACCATGATTCCATAAAACCCTCCATTGACTGATTATTTATCCCCACAATACATTACCTTTACTATCCACAATCTGTACCTCGATATATATCAACGATGCATCCGGATCTTGGTCAACATGATGCCATCTGATCCCATGGTAAGGATTAGGCTGATACCTTTTCCATTGAGATACGTGGAACATGTTATTCACCTAATTGGACCATGGTGGTAAATCCAAAAGACATGCCACCTCTCCAAATTGTTCCAGTATCTCTAAAGGGCCAATGTATCTAGGAGATAATTATCCCTGATTCTCGAAAAAATGATTCCCAAGCCTTAGAGATATCCTCAAGAAGACATGATCACCCACAAAAAATGACAACACTCTTCGACGGTGATCTTCATATGATTTCTAACGACTATGAGTGGTATCCATCCTCTTTGTAAAAAACTGGATATTCTCCATTGATTCATGGAAATGGATCATCCAAACTACTGATGTTTAATTTTTTCCACACAACATAGTGGGGAATGTTAAGGACGCCCATACAATGCTTTAAATGGATTCCTATATATCGAGGCCTGATAACTGTTATTCTATGATAACTATTCCAATTGTATATTCTCATACCATGAGCCACAAAACTCCATTACAAAATACCACAATATGTCTTCCAAAGTCTGTATTGTACTCTCAGACTAGCTGTTTGTCAATGGATGATACAATGATCTCAAAGACAACTGAGTCACAAGGGATTTTGGTAAGTATTTACAAAAACGAGTTTTGAACCATGGATCTCTATCTGGGATGATTGAAACTGGTACTCTTATCCACACTGCTGAATAGGAATAAAATGGGCAGACATGGAATGTTGGTCCACTATCACCCATATAGAATTGTGGAATATCCAAGGAAAATAAAGAATATGACATTTTCAAATTTATTAATATTTTTGAATATAATTTTAATATTACATTAAAGGTATTTCTATGTTTGATGGCGTACCCAATACACAACAATGGTTTTCTTTATAAAACATACGTTACACATTAATAATATAATAATATTATTTTAAATGATAGTAAATGCCTAGTCGTTGTAATGGCGGGAATAAACATAACTAACTAAAAAATGATTATATATGTTTGTTAAATATTTTCACATTTATCTAATAAATTTTAGAGGATTAGAATAAGAAAATAATTCGATTTGAAGCATAAATATTCTAATGTTCTTTAAAAAGTCGATTAACCACCTTTTGATGGGGAACCATTTTTAAAACTACTTTTTGTCAATTTTATTTGTTATATTTGACAAAATGAAATCATTCTTTAGAATTGTGACTTCAATATTTACTTTGTGTAAATTATTTTTATTTTTCAGATAAAGTTCATTTTATAATTAATAGTGAAAATTCTGTATTTTAATTCAAAACCACTTTTTAATCTAATTTATTTTTATGATTATATTATCTTTTTAATTGGGTTAAAAATGTAGTTAAAATATATTTTTACCATTTAATACAATGGCGTCCATTGGAAAAAATTTCAATTTGGAATTGGACATAAAGAATTGTCAATCTTTTGATAGATATTGTTTCATGAAAACACGATATTTATTTTGATAGTGGGAATTAATTATAAAATTCATTAATGAAACTTCTATTTTTTGAATTCGCTAAAATGGAAATCATTTTTTAATTTGGAATATCAAATTTACTTTGTATAAATTTTTGGTATTTTTCTAAAAAATGTTCATTTTTAATGAATAGTGAAAAATACTGCATTTTACTTCAAAACTGCATTTTAATCTAATTTAACTATATATTTAGATTTCCGTTTTATTTGGTTTTAAAGTGTAATTGAATTATATATTTATCACTTAATACAATTTTGTTAATTGGAAGTAATTTTACTTTTCAATTGGTTGTAAAAACAAGTCAATCTTTTGATAAATATTTCTTCTTAAAAACACATCTTTGGTTGTAACAACGAGAATTGTGTTTAAATTATTTACTGAAAATTATGAGTTTGTAATTTGGTAAAATTTATTCCATATTTGGATTCATAGGTTCTAAATTTTTTAATTAAGACTCTTTTGTTTTTGTACATTATGAATAGTAATGACAGTAATTTTTTTTAATTATTGTGATTAATTAGTAATCGGGTACTTAAGGGTAATAAAATAATCATAATAATATTAAATGACCCCAAAATGTGTCCAAATATTCTTTTGTGGGTCATGAACAACCATGGTATGCTTTTTAACAAACTTGAGGGCCAATGAAGTCACATGGTTATAATAGTGACATTTATGACATGCTTTTTAAAAAGAAGAGAAATATAACAATGGTTTGTTTATCCCAAGTAAAACAATTTTAAATTTGTTTACATAAATTACCTCTTAGACTATAAATATTAAATGGAAATCTAAAACGATTTCCTACATCATTATATTTGGTTTATAATTTTTATACATTTAATAAATTTTTTTATTTATGACACCATGATGATGCAGTGAATAAATCATTAATGAATGATTTAAATAAAATGAAAAGATAAGGTAAAATATAAGACATAGACTTGTTGAAAACATATAGTATGGGTGTATTTCGAACCCTTATCACCTTATCCTAGAAATATATCATTTTGGGACCTTTAAAATCCGAAAACCATTTTATAATAATGTAATAATTCAAAACATTCCAAAAGTGACCCTCCTCCCTCTTATAAAATGCCCCCACCTCTACCCCCTTACCCAAACCTGTCAAGCCCTTGGATCGTCTAACATATACTCATAATATCTCTAAACATACCTATATTACATCTAGAAGCCTCTCATTAGGGATAATTCTTTCCATGGAAGCCTTTGGCTCAAATCAGAAAGAGTTACCCGATTTAGAGGTAATGTCTTCTCTTGAGTTTCTTTCTTTTTTTCCCTTCTTCACTCACCACTGTCTTCTTTTTATTTGATCCCATAATAATAACAATATCCTAAATATAGTAAGATATTTTAATGATAAGTATTATACCTACACTTACACACACCTCTATCTAATGGTTAAAGAACATTCGGTTTCTGTGGGTGGAGAATTACTGCCTCACGAAACAATGATTGTTCAATATTCTTTTCACACCATTCATGGTGGACAATATGATGTAACTATATTTATATATGATATATATTATATTTATATCCTCTATATCCTTCTGTATTTTATATTTAAGTCATACATTTATTCTTTGCATGTTGTGGAAATGTGATAATTTCATATGAGGAAGTGTGGACAACCGCCCCCTCAAGTGATGTGACTCATTCATGCCAAACATAGAATTTATAAGGAATGTAATTAATTAACTTATTTTACCTATATAAAATATATATTATACTGTAATTATAATATATCTATGTTTAATTTACTTTTATGGTCCATTAATACGATAAAAATTGAATGCAGTGTTCATGCATACATACGGCTTACCATCTCCATGAATGGTAAATTTCATTTCTTATATCCAAACATTATGTAATATTATTAGATACATATATACTGCATATATAAGATATTTAAAGCATGAAAACCATTCCAGAGATGATGCAATTATATCAACATGGATAATTCTCTTCAAACACGTTCATTGTTCATAATTGTACCAAACATCGACAAACCGTATGATATGAACTCACATAAATAACTAATTATTATAAGAAGATAATATGTGATATGAATTGAATAATAAAATTTAATGGAATTGTTAATGAAATAATAAATTTACCAAAGTTTATTATTCATGAATATAAAGAAACGAACAAGACAAGTTAGACTTGAGGTAAGGGATTTCTTATCTCACATTTAATTCTGTGAGATTTCCATTGTTTGCCACTTATTTATTGCATGTGTTTTATATTGTACTGACATTGGATATATATTTTAATTATTCTATTTTTATTCATGTTATTCTATGATTAATTTGGTTTTTATTATCTTTTGGTCATACAACTTGATTGATTACAATAAGGTAAGGGGTGTTCATCTCACTTTTTTTCCTGTGAGATTCAGGCTACATTTGCCACTATTTCCTTTTGTGTGGTGTATGTAATTCCCATGATTTTAATCCTTGGATAATAAATTTAATTTATGGGTATTTAATCTTCATTGTATTATCCTTTTATTCATGGGTTGTACACTTCAAAATTTACCCAAATCGGTAAGGTAACCTTTCACCCTCTTCTTTTTTTTCTAAAAAGACTTCTTTTGGTTATGTCTTATAATTTAAATCTTCTTATATTGAGATATTTTCTTCTATATCCTTATTGATGTAAATTGTATGTCCAAGTGATGAGATAACCTTTTTATCTCTCATCTACTTATTTTCTAAATTTTAAAGTGACGATGTTAGGCTGTCAAATTTCTATAAGGGAACTTCTTTACACAATTTCAAATCATTGGGTTAAACATGTACTTATTGAATATGACATCCTATGAATATTTTGGAAGGACCTATGATTATTTAACACTTAATATCCAATTATATTTTGTGTATTCTAATTTTTCACACATAATTATGTAATTGATTTATCCTTAATCAAGGGATACTGTCTTTATAAGGAATTTTGTCTCAATTTAAATTCCATTGAGACTTCATTGTTGATATGTGCCAATTAGCTTTGATATTGTGTATATACTATCCTTTGGCATATTATATCATGAATAACTTTATCCTCATGATATTATAAAGTTTTTATTAAGTTATATCCCTCAATTTTTCGTATTGAAGCATCTCCTATTTGATTAAGAACTCCTTAAATAAAATATCATCTTTATGATTTAATCTTATAAATCATTCTTATTAATGTACTTGTTTCAAAATGGTTTTAAGGATTTATTAATATGGACAGTACTATTTTAAAATATTAATTCCTTTAAAATCTTCAATGTGGTATGGGACACTTTGATTCAAAAATCTACTTATTAAATGTTTTAAATAGTTTTGAAAATGGTTTGATAAAGCATTGATTATTTCAATATATTGAAATGATATATTGTGATTGCAATGTCAAAATGTTATCTTTCCTTTGTGATTTTTTTGTGTTATGAATATGTTATGGTTATTGGGCATTGTTACTTATACGGGTGGTTCCGTGATAAACCTAGGGCGGGTGAGCCTGAGATAGCACTCCAAAGCATTGGGTAATGTGAAGGAGTTAAACATTAAGGTTTCTCCTAAGCGATTTATGGAATATACTATGATGGGTATTCCACACATAACCATGAGGGTTACTCCCTATGTAATAATGTTATTAATGCCTCAAGTTACCTTATTGTCTTATTATTTCTATGATTAATTCATAAATCTTATGATTTCATGATGTATGTTAAAAGGATTATGTTATGTATATATTGATGATATAATTTTTTCATTCCTTGTGTAACCCTTACGGATCTTTCTATGATCATCCCAATTTTTTGAAATGTTATTTAGAGGACATAAAGTGTAATATGGTCAAGTATAGGATCATAGAAATGTCTTGTAGTCTAAAACATGGAACTAGACATGACTCTTTTATTCAAGAGTTTTTATTTTGTGGAAAAAATGGAAACTGAGTAGATGTGTCTACTTTGTAATCATTGGGATGTAATAGTTATATCTTAATTCTATAAAACAATTAACCTGAAAGGATAATCAATATTAATTATTCATTTATTTCAATATTATTTAATGTTTTAAGGTCGGGTCCTTATAGTTGGTATCAGAGGTTGGTTTAGATAAATTTAGAGGATAGGGTATTCTTTAAGCAGAAGTGACATTACCATAATGGTTAGGATTTTAGAAAGAGTGATAGTTATTTTTATAAAGTTAATGAGTTTAAGATAACATGAATAAGTATATCTTAGTATTTACCCTCCTCATAAGATATTATAAGATGATTTTACTGATATAATCACACTAACCTTTTTGGTTTTAGTAAATGGCTGGATCTAGCAGGAACCTTCGTAACAGAGGATGTGAAGGAAACTCGGATAGTTTTCTGAATGAGAAAATGAATGATATAGGAATTGTAATGAGAACTGTTGTGGATATTATCAACCAACTATATGGAGTCATGGTTGACCACCTGAACCTTAGTGATTTTTATAAGGCATCATATATGTGAGAATCAAATCGCTACGGAAGTTCACATAATAATCATAAAGGTAAGAAATTTCAAAAACTATGTGTCAAAGATGTGGAAAAAACACATAAGAAAAATGTATCAATGGGACAGAAAGATGATATAGATGTGGAAATGAAGGTCATAAAGCAAGAACCTTCCATGGGAAAAGGAAGTAGCTAGTTGACTCTAGGAAAGGGAAAGATGTTCTTTCTGAAAAATGAATTGAATGTTTTAAATGTGGTGTGCATGGTCATTTTGAAAAAAAATGTCCTACGAAGATGTTTTGGGAATGGGATCACCAGGATCGTACAAATATTTGTTTACCAATACCTAATGACATTCTGATTGTGGATGAAGAAACTGAAAATAACCAATGAAAGTTATGTATTATTTCTCAACTTGTGTTTTCCTATTACTAAAATCTTATGATATGATTCAGTATTTTGTTTGTAGGAAAAAAGTATTTCAGAATAAGATGGAAATGAATGGTTAATGAATCATGAATAATTTTGATTGAGTAAGAGGATATAAGGGATTCAAGAGTTATGGTAGATTTTAGGATATTGAAATTCTTAAAAGTATTAAGGCTCTTTTGATGACGAGATTACATTAGAAGACTTTTTATAGTATGTGTAACCCTGGTGTTCGATATATGAAAATTTTATTCATGGAATAATTATCATTTCTCCTATGAATATAGTAATAAAGAACTATTTTGGTTTATATGATCCTTGAATTTGAGGTAATTACCTGTTAATACATTTTGGGTTGCAAAACAGAAGTTATGAGATAAAATTTGTGGTTAAAATATTTTATGGTTATTTTTGATGAATTTATCTATTTTTGTGAATGTTATAAAATTATGCAGTTTTTAAAAAGGGACAACACGCAAACCGTGTGGCAACTGGTCGTGTTGGATGAAGCTGTTGGAATCGAACCCACAACCAAAGTGCAACTGGTATTTATCACCTACCACTAGACTAGGTGAAGTCCCTGGTTAGTATGACTAATTTTTTATAGTTATATGATCTTATGATACAAGAATAAGTTGATTTTGGATTATCTATGGAAATTATTAACCGATCTTGGAGGATATGTGATTAGGGTAATTACTTTTCAGTATGAGACATTAAGAGTAACTGATATTATTTAGAGATAAATGTTAAGATTTACCTTGGAAGTCTATGTGATTAAATCCTTCGGAGATTTGGGTTTCAATCTTAGTTTGGATTATTTTGAAAAATTTTATGGATAGCTGTTTATTTAATGGCCTTTCATGAACCTTGGGATCTTTTTGTTGAATTTTGGAGATCAAGAGTAGTATTTATTTTCATAAAGGATTATCCTTTTGGGGATTATCTGATCTTTTACAAAAAAATTTGGTTTTGGTTAAGGTCTAAAGATGTGGGAAATATATATTTCATCTTTTGTGGGTTATGTGATTATCAAGAAGATGATTATAGAGCTCTTGATGTGAAAAATCCATCCTAAATACTCATCTTTTGTAGAAAATATGAGTTTGTGTAAGAAATATAGTATGAGATGAAAGTCTACATGAAAAGTAAGTATGTTTCCTTATGATTTAGTTAAGCTCATAAATAAATTTATTAATGAAAATTAACTTAAAACAAAAACGTTTTCTTTTATCTTTTCCTACTGGGGAATCAAATACCATTTAACCCATCACAAGTTTGTGATTTTATGGTGGTTAACTTTCTCGTAAACATGTTTTCTGTCACTCTCCCACAAAACATGACCCTTTGTTTTCTCTTATATATCCATGTTTTCATGTAATCCTAGTATCTGTTGTCTCGGGTGACCTTTGTAATTTTCTTTCATTCTTTTAAAGTGATAGTTTAATTTACTCTTTTTCCAAAGTGGTGCTTTCAATGATGTTTTTGAGCCCAATTTTAAAATTGCGAGGACACAATTTTCAAAAGGGGGGAAGAATGTAACATCCCAGGTAAATGAAGAATATGAAATTATTATATTTATTAATATTTTTGAATAAAATTTTAATATTACTTTAAAGTGAATGCTATGTTTGATGGTGTACCCAATATGCAACAACGAGTTTCTTGGAAAATCTTAAATTGCACAATAATAATATAATAATATAATTTAAAATAATAGTTAACGCCTAGATGTTTTAATATCAGGAATGAACTTATCAAAATAAAAATTGATTATATATGTTTCTTAAATATTTTTACATTTATCCAATAAAAGTTAGAGGCTTAAAATAAGAAAATAATTCGATTTTAAACATAAATTTTATAATGTTCTTTAAAATGTCAATTAACCACCTATTGATGGAGAACACTTTCTAAAACTACATTTTTTCAATTTTATATGTTATATTTAACAAAATAAAATCCTTCTTTAGAATCGGGACATCAAAATTTACTTTGTGTATATTTTTGTTATTTTTCCGATAAAGTTCATTTTTAATGAATATTGAAAATGCTGTATTTTAATTCAAAACCTCCTTTGAATCTAATTTATTTATATGATTAGATTATATTATTAATTTTGTTTAATGTTTAGTTAAAATATATTTTTACCATTTAATCTAATGGTGGTCATTGAAAATAAATTCACTTTGAAATTGGTCATAAAAAACTGTCAATCTTTTGATAGATATTGTTTCTTAAAAACATGCTATTTTTTTGATAATAGGAATTAATTATAAAATTAAATAATGAAACTTCTATGTTTATAATTTGGTAAAATGGACATCATTTTTGAATTTTTTAATATCAAATTTACTTTGGATAATTTTTTGGTATTTTTCTGACAAATGTACATTTTTAATGAATAGTGAAAAATACTGCATTTTACTTCAATGGTGCTTTTTCATCTAATCTAATTATATAGTTAGATTGTACTTTTAATTGGTTTTAAAGTGTAATTTAATTATATTTTTATCACTTAATACAATATTTTTAATTTGAAGTAATTTCACTTTTCAATTGGATGTGAAAACAAGTTAATCTTTTGATAAATTTTACTTCATAAAAACCCGTCTTTGGTTGTGACAACAGGAATTATTTTTAAATTAATTACTGCAATTTATTAGTTTGTAATTTGGTAATATGGATTCCATATTTATAATCAGAAGGTAAAATTTATGAAATTAATAATCTTTAGTTTTTTTGACATTATAAATAGTAACGACGGTAATTATCTTTAATTGTCATGATTAATTAGTAATCGGCTAGTTAAAGGTTATAAAATAATATCATAATAATAAAAATGACCCCTAAATGTGTTCAAATCCTCTTTTTGGAGTCATGGATGACCATGGGATGCATTTTACCAAACATGATGGCCCAAGAAGTCACATTGGTGTACTAGTGACATTTATGACATTCTTTTTAAAAAGAAGAGAAATATAACAATGGTTTGTACATCCTAAGTAAAATAATTTTACATTAGCTTAGATAAATGATATAATAGACTATAAATAGTAATTGGAATGCTAATATGATTTCCTACATCATGATATTTTTTTATAATTTTTATACATTAAATAAATAAATTTATTTAGGACACAATGATGAGGTAGTGATTACATCATTATTGAACAATTTAAAAAAATAAAAGATCAGGTAAAATATAAGCCTTAAACATGTCTAAAACCTATTGTATAGGGGGATTTCTAACCCTTATAACCTTATCCTCTAAATATATCATTTTGGGACCTTTAAAATCTGAAAACCATTTTATAATACAGTAACATTTCAAGACTTTCCAAAAGTGACCCTACTCCCTCTTATAAAAGGCCCCCACCTCTACCCCCTTATCCACACCTATAAAGACCTTGGATTGTATAACCTCTGCTAAAAATATCCTACACATACCTCTATTACACCTAGATGCCTCACTTGGGGCAGAAGCCTTTCCAAGGTAGCCTTTGGCTCAAATCGAAAAGAGTTACCCGATTTAGTGGTAATGTCTTCTCTCGAGTTTCTTTTTTTCCCCATCTTCACTCACCACTATATTCTTTTTATGTGATCCCTTAATAACACCATTATCCTCAATATACTAGTATGTTGTTATGATAAGGATAATACCTACACATACACACACCTCCATCTAATTGTTAAAGAACATACTATTTCTGTGGGTGGCGAATTACTACCTCACGAAATGATGATTGTTCAATCTTTTTTTAACACCTTTCATGGTAAATATTATGATGGAAATATATTTATATATTTTATATATTATATTTATGTCCTCTCTATGAATCGTTTTTTTATATTTACAACATACCGTTATGCTTTGCATGTTCTGAAAATGCAATAATTTCATATGAGGAAGTGTGGACAACTGCCACCTCAAGTGATGTGACTCGTTCATGAAAAACATTGAATTTATAAAGAATGTAATTATTGAACATATTTTACCTATATAAAGTATATATTATACATTAATTATAATATATCTATGTTTAATTTAGTTTTACGGTCCATTAATATGACAAAAAATGAATGTAGTGTTCATGCGTACGTACACCTTACCGTCTCCATGAACGGTACATTTCATTTATTATCTCAAAACATCATGGAAAATTATTAAATACATATATACTAAATAAATATGATATTTAAATCATTAATACCATTCCTGAGATGATGAACTCATAACTACATGGACAATTCTTTTCAAACAAGTTCATTGTTGACACATGTACTGAACATCGATAAAACGTATGATATGAACTCACATAATTAAATAAGTATTATAAAATGATAATATCTGATATTAATTTAATAAAAAACATTAATGTATTTCCTTAATATATTATAAATTTACCAAAGTTTATTATTCTGGAATATATAGAAACAAACAAGACAAGTCGGACTTGAGGTAAGGGATTTCTTATCTCACATTTAATTCCAGGATATTTCCATTGTTCACCACTTATTTATATTATGTGGTGTATAGTCTACTTCCATTTGATATATATTATCATGATTATATATATATTCATGGTATTTTTTGATTTATTTGGTTTTTCTTATCTTTTGGTCATACGACTCAATTGATTACAAAGAGGTAATGGGGTTTCATCTCACTTTTATTCCCGTGAGATTCATGCTACATTTGCTACTATTTCCTTTTGTGTGGTGTATGTAATTTACATGATTTTATTCCTTGTGTAATATAATTTTATTTAGGGGTATTTACATTTTTATTGTATGATCCATTTTTCATGGGATGTACGCTTCGAAAGTTACCCAAATCTGTAGGGGAACCTTTCACCCTCTTCTTTTTAAAAAAAGACTGCTTTTTTGTTATGTGTTTTAATTTTAATATTTTTATGTTGGGATATGTTATTCTATATCCTTATTTCTGTAAATTTTATGTCCATGTGATGAGATATCCTTTTTACCTCTCATAAACTCACTTTCTGAAATTTAAAGTGACGTTGTTAGGCTGTCAAATTTCTGTAAGGGAACTTCTTTACCCAATTTCAATTATTTGGGTTAAACATGTACTTCTTGAATAGTTCATCCTATGAATATGTGTGAATGACCTCTGATTGTTTCACACTTAATAACCAATAATATTTGGTGTATTCTTATTTTTCACACATAATTATGTAATTAATTTATCCTTAATCAAAGGATACCGTCTTTATATGGGATTTCATATCAATCAACATTCCATTGAGACTTCATTGTTGATATGCGCCAATTCACATTGATATTGTGTATATACTATCCTTTGGAATATTATATCATGAATACCTTTATCCTAATTATATTATAATGTTTTTATTAAATTCTATCCTTCATTTTTTTTTGTATTGAAGCATATCCTATTTGGTAAAGAACTCCTTAACTAAAATATAGTATTTATGATTTAATCTTTGAATCTTTCTTATTAATTTCCATGTTTCAAAATGGTTTATGGATTTTTTTATATGGACATTACAGTTTTAAAATTTTAATTCCTTTAAAATGTTCAAAGTGGTATGGGACACTTTTATTCAAAAATCTCTTTATTAAAGGTTTTAAATGTTTTTAAAAATGGTTTGATAAAGCATTGATTATGTAAATATATTGAAATGATATATTTTGATTGCAATTTAGAAATGTTATCTTTCCTTTATAATTTTTTATGTGTTATTAATATGTTATCTTTATTGGGCATTGTTAAATATATGGGTGGATCCGGGATATACCTCGTGCACGTGAGCCTTAGATTGCTCTCCAATGCATTGGGTAACGCGAAAGAGTTAAATGATTCAATTTCACTGAAGCGATATAGGGAATATACTGTGATGGGTATTCCAAACCTAACCAAGAGGGTTACTCCCTACTTAAGAATGTTATCAATGCCTCATGTTAACATTAAGTATTATGATTTCATATGAGTTATTCAAAAATCATATGATTTCACGAGGTATGTTAATAGGCTTATGTTATGTATATATTGATGATATAATATTTTCTTTCTTTGTGTAACCCTTTCTAAGCTTTTTATGTTTATCCCAAGTTTTTTAAATTTTTTCACAAGACATAAAGTGTAATAGGGTCATTGGTGGGCAAGGAAATGTCATGTTGTCTAAAACATGGAACTAGACATGACTATTCTATTCATGAGTTTTTAATTTGTGAAAAAATGGAAACTGAGTAGATGTGTCTACTTTGTAATCATTGGGATGTAAAAGTTATGTCCTAACTCTCTAAAACTCTAAACCTGAAATGATACTCAATGAGAATTATTCATTTAATTCAATATTATGTAATTTTTTAAGATGTGTCCTTATAGTTGGTATTAGAGGTCGGTTTAGATAACATTAGATAAAAGGGTATTATTTAAGCACAAGTGAGATTACCATAATGGTAAGGATTTTAGAAAGAGTCAGAATTATTTTTAAAAATTGAATGTGTTTAAGATAACATGAATATGTATATCTTATAATTTACCCTCCTCGTTATATATTATATGATTATTTTATTGATATACTCACACTGACCTTTTTGATTTTAGTAAATGGATGGATCTAGTAGGCAACAAAGTAATAGTGGATGTGAAGGAAAATGTGACCGTTTTTTGAATGACTAACTGAATTATATGGGAGCTATAATGAGAACTATTGTGGTTATTCTCAACCAACTATATGGAGTCATGATTGACCACCTGAACCTTAGTCATTTTTCTAAGGTAACATATATGCGGAAAACAAATCCATGCAGAAGTTCATGTAATAATCATAAAGGTAAGAATGTTAAAAAACCTACGTGTCATAGATGTGGAATGAAACACATAGGAAATTGTTTCAGAGGGACATAAAGATGCTATATATGTAGAAATAAAGGTCATAAAGCAATAACCTGCCATGGGAAAAGGAAGCATCTTGTTGACTCTAAGAAAGGGAAAGAAGTTTTTTCTGAAGGATCAATTGAATGTTTTAAATGTGGTGTGCATGGTCATTATGAAAACAAATGTCCTACAAAGATGTTTCGAGAATGGGATCACCAGGATAGTAAAAATATTTTTTTACCAATACCTAATTCCATTCCGATTGAGGATGAAGAAACTGACAATGACCAATGAAAGGTATGGATTATTTCTTAACTTATGTTTTCCTATTATTGATATTGTTGGATATGATTCATGATTTTGTTTTTAGGAATGTAGTATTTCAGAATACGTTGGAAAGGAATGGTTAATGGATCATGACAAATGTTGAATTATTAGGAATATATAAGGGATTCAAGAGTTATGGTAGATTTTAGGATGGTGAAATTCTAAAAATTATTAAGGCTCTTTTGATGATCAGATTACATTAGAAGTCTTTTTATTGTATGTGTAACCCTGATGTTTGATATTTGAAAATTTTATTCAAGGAATAATTATATTTTCTTTTGTGGATATAGTTATAAAGAACCGTTTTGGTTTATATGATCGTAGAATTTGAGGTAATTTTTTCTTAATACATTTTTTGTTGCAAAACGAATGTTACGAGATTACCATTGTGGTTAAAATATGTTATGGTTATTTTTATGAATTTATCTCTTTTTGGGAATGTTATAAAATTATGTAGTTTTTAAAAGGGGACAACATGCAAACTGTGTGGAAACCCATCGCGTCGGATGAAGTTGCGAGAATTGAACCCACAACCAAAATGTGACTGGTATTTATCACATACTACAGGACTACATGAAGTCCCTGGTTAGTATGACTAATTCTTTTTCGTGATACGATCTTATGAATTCAGAATAAGTTTATTTTGGGTTATCTTTGGAAATGATTAACCTATCTTAGAGGATATGTGAATAGGTTAATTACTTTTCAGAATGAGACTTTAGGAGTAACTGATATTATTTGTAGATAAATGTTATGATTTACCTTGGGAGACAATGTGATTAAATACTTCAAGAATTTGGGTTTCAATCTTCGTTTGGATTACATTGATGAATTTTATTGACAGCTGTTTATTTAATAGTCTTTCTTAAACCTTGGGTTCTTTTTGTTGAATTTTGGAGATTAAGATTAGTATTTCTTTTTATAAAGCATTATCCTCTTAGGTATTATCTGATCTTGTACAAAAAATTTTGTTTTTGGTTAAGGTCTAAAGATGTGGGAAATATATAGTTCTTATTTTTTGGATTAAGTGATTCTCAGGAAGATGATTATAGCACTCTTTATGTGAAAAAGTCATTCTAAATACTAATCTTTTGGAGAAAATCTGAGTTTGTGTAAGAAATCTAGTAAGAGATGGAAGTCTAAATTATAAGTAAGTATGTTTCATTATGATTTTGTTATGCTTATAAATAAATTCCTCAATAAAAATTAACCTAAAACAAAAATGTAGTCTGTTAACTTTTCTTATTGTGTAATCAAATACCATTTAACCCATCACATGTTTGTGATTTTCTGGTGGTTAACTTTCTCGTAAACATGATTTCTATCACTCTCCATCAAAATATGACCATTTTTTTCTCTTCTATATCCATGTTTTCATGTAATCCTATTATAAGTTGTCTCTGGTGACCTTTTTAATTTTCTTTCTTTCTTTTAAAGTGATAGAATAATTTACTCCTTTTCTGATGTGGTGCTTTCAATGAAGTTTCCAAGCCCAATTTTAAAATTGCAGGGACAAAATTCTTAAAAGGGGGGAAGGATGTAACATCCCAGGTAAATAAAGAATATGAAATTTCCATATTTATTAATATTTTTGAATACAATGTTAATATTACTTTAATGGGAATTCTATGTTCGATGGAATACCCAATATGCAACAACAAGTTTCTTTGAAAATCTTACATTGCACACTAATAATATAATAATATTATTTTAAATGGTAGTTAATGCCTAGCCGTTGTAAATGAGGGAATGAATAGAACTAACTGAAAATTTATTATATATGTTTGTTAAATATTATTTCATTTTTCCAATAAAATTTATAGTCTTAAAATAAGAAAATAATTCGATTTGAAGAATTTATTTTATAATGTTCTTTAAAAGGTCGATTAACCACCCATTGATGGAAAAACCTTTTTAAAACAACAATTTTTCAATTTTATATTTTATATTTGAAAAAATAAAATCCTTCTATATAATCGGGACATCAAAATTTACTTTGTGTAAATTTTTGTTATTTTTCTGATAAAGTTCATTGTTTTAATGAATAGTGAAAATGATGTTTTTTAATTCAAAACATCCTTTTAATCTAATTTATTTATATTATTATATTATATTTTTTACTTGTTTTAAATTTTAGTTAAAATATATTTTTAACATTTAATCCAATGGTTTTCATTATAATTAATTTCACTTTGAAATTGGACATAAACAAATGTCAATCTTTTTATAGATACTGTTTCTTAAAAACACGCTATTTGTTTTGAAAATGGGAATTATTTATAAAATTTATTAATGAAACTTCTAGGTTTTTAATTTGTAAAAATGAAAATTATTTTTTAATTTGGAATATCAAATTTACTTTGGATAAATTTTTGGTATTTTTCTGACAAATGATCATTTTTAATGAATAGTGAAAATTACTGCATTTGACTTCGAAGCTTCTTTTTCATCAAATTTAATTATATATTTAAATTTTCCTTTTAATTGGTTTTAATGTTTAATTGAATTATAATATTTTCACTTACTAAATTTATGTTAATTGGATGTAATTTCACTTTCCAATTAGATGTAAAACAAGTCAATCTTTTGATAAATTTTACTTCTTAAAAACCCATCTTTGGTTGTGACAACAGGAATTATTTTTAAATTAATTACTGCAATTTCTGAGTTTGTAATTTGGAAATATGGATTCGATATTTAGGATCATAAGGTTAGAATTATGTAATTAAGACTCTTTTGTTTTTGGACATTATAAATAGTAACAACAGTAATTATCTTTAATTATCGTGATTAATTAGTAATCGGGTAGTGAAAGGTAATAAAATATTATCATAATAATAAAAATGACCCCAAAATGTGTCCAAATCCTTTTTTTATGAGCCATGGCCGACCATGGTAATCTTTTTACCAAACATGATGGCCCAAGGAGTCACATAGGTGTAATAGTGATATTTATGACATTTTTTTAAAAAAGAAGAGAAATATAACAAAGGTTTGTATATCCTAAGTAAAACAATTTTAATTTAGTGTACATAAAGTATACCTTATACTATAAATTGTAATTGGAAATATAAAAATATTTCCTACATCATGATATTTTTTTATAATTTTTATACATTAAATAAATAAATTTATTTATGACACCATGATGATGTAGTGATTACATCATTATTGATGAATTTAAATAAAATGAAAAGAAAAGGTAAAATATAAGACTTACAGTTGTCGAAAACCTATTGGATAGGGGGATTTTGAACCCTTATCACCTTATACTGTATATATATTATTGTGGGACCTTTAAAATCTGAAAAAAAAATTATAATAAAGTAACATTTCAAGACTTTCCAAAAGTGACCCTCCTACCTCTTATAAAAGGCCCCCACCTCTACCCCCTTAGCCACACCTATAAAGCCCTTGTCTTGTCAATACTATGCTCATATTATCTCTAGATATCCTCTTATTACACCTAGATGCATCACTTGGGGCAGAAGTCTTTCCAAGGAATCCTTTGGCACAAATCAAAAAGTGTTACCCGATTTAGAGGTAATGTCTTCTATCGACTTTCTTTATTTCTTTTTCCTCTTCAGTCACCACTATATTCTTTTTATTTGATCCCATAATATCAGAAGTATCCTCAATATAATATGATTTTGTTATGATAAGTATTATACTTACACTTACACACACCTCCGTCTAATGGTTAAAGAACATACTGTTTTTCTAGGTGGCAAATTACAGCCTCACGAAAAGATGATTGTTCAATCTTCATTTAACACCTTTCATGGTGGAAATTATGATTTAAATATATTTATATATGATATATATTATATTTATGTCATCCTTATGCAACTTTATTTAATATTTAAAACATTCCTTTATGCTTTCCATGTTGTGCAAATGCGATAATTTTGAATGAGGAAGTGTGGACAACTGCCCCCTCAAGTGATGTGTCTTGTTCATGAAAAACATGGAATTTATAAAGAATGTAATTAATGAAATTATTTTACCTATATAACATATATATTATACTGTAATTATAAAATATCTATGTTTAATTTAGTTTTACGGTCCATTAATATGATAAAAATATGAAAGTAGAGTTCATGCGCACGTACGGCTTACCGTCTCCCTAAACGGTACATTTCATTTCTTATCTCCAAAAATTATGAAATGTTATAAAATTCATATATACTAAATATATATGATTTTTAAATAATTAAAACCATTCCGGAGATGATTTACTCATGACTAAATTGGCAATTCTCATCAAACAAGTTCATTGTTGACACATGTACTGAACATCGACAAAACGTATGATATGAACTCAATTAATTAACTAAGAATTATAACATGATAATATGTAATATGAATTGAATATTAAACATTAAATTATGTCCTTATGAAATTATAAATTGAACAAAGTTTATTATTTAGGAATATAAATAAATGAACAAGACAAGTAATACTTGAGGTAAGGGATTTCTTATCTCACATTTAATTCCGTAAGATTTCCTTTGTTCTCCACTTATTTATTTCATGTGGTGTATAGTGTACTACCATTTGATATATATTATTAGGATTCTATTTATATTCCTGATATTATGTGATTCATTTGTTTTTTATTATCTATTGGTCATACGACTCGATTTATTACAAAGAGGTAAGGGGTTTTCATCTCACTTTTATTCCCGTGAGATTCATGCTACATTTACCACTGTTTCTTTTTGTGTGGTGTATTTAATTCCCATGATTTTAATACTTGTGTAATATAATTTTATTTATGGTTATTTACATCTTCATTGTATGATCCTTTTTTATGTGATATATGCTTTAAAAGTTACCCAAATCAGTAAAGGAACCTTTCACGCTCCTCATTTAAAAAAAGACTTCTTTTTGTTATGTCATTTAATTTACATCTTCTAAAAATGGGAT
This sequence comes from Viscum album, assembly GCA_963277665.1. Classification (NCBI taxonomy): domain Eukaryota; kingdom Viridiplantae; phylum Streptophyta; class Magnoliopsida; order Santalales; family Viscaceae; genus Viscum; species Viscum album. The sequence continues at coordinate 70,905,255 of OY728166.1, read as the reverse complement.
ATGTTCTTATATATCCTTATTTCTGTAAATTTTATGTCCAAGTGATGAGATATCCTTTTTATCTCTCATCAAATCATTTTCTGAATTTTAAAGTGGTGTCATTATGCTGTCATATTTCTGTAAGGGAACGTCTTTACCCAATTTCAATTCTTTGGGTTAAACTTGTACTTGAATATTTCATCCTATGAATATGTGTGAATTTCCTCTGACTGTTTCACATATAATATCAAATTATATTTGGTGTATTCATATTTTTCACACATAATTATGTAATTGATTTTTCTTTAATCAATGGATACCATCTTTATAATGGATTTCGTATCAATATACTTTCCATTGAGACTTCATTGTTGATATGCGCCAATTCACATTGATATTGTGTATATAAATTCCTATGGCATATTATTCCATGAATAACTTTATTCTCATTATATTATGAAGTTTCCATTAAATTCTATCCCTCATTTTTTTTATTGATGCACATCCTATTTGGTAAAGAAATCCTTAACTAAAATATCGTCTTTGTGATTTAAATTTCAAAATCTTTCTTATTAATGTCCATGTTTCAAATTGGTTTATGGATTATTTTCTATGGACATTACTATTTTAAAATATTAATTCTTTTAAAATATTCAATGTGGTATAGGGCACTTTATTCAAAAATCTCTTCATTAAATGTTTTAAATGGTTTTCAAAATGGTTTGATAAAGAATTGATTATGTCAACATATTTAAATGATATATTGTGATTGCAATGTGGAAATTTTATCTTTCCTTTATGATTTTTTATGAGTTATGAATATGTTATGTTGATTGGGAATTGATATGTATATGGGTGGTTCCATGATAAACCTAGGGAAGGTGAGCCCGAGATAGCTCTCCAATGCATTGGGTAATGCGAAGGAGTTAAACGTTAAGGTTTCACCAAAGATATTTATGGAATATACTGTGATGGGTATTCCAAACGTAACCATGAGGGTTACTCCCTACGCATTAATGTTATGAATGCGTCATGTTACCTTTATGTATTATGATTTCTATGAGTTATTCATAAATCTTATGATTTCATGAGGTATGTTAAAAATCTTATGTTATGTATGTATTGATGATATAATTTTTTCTTTCTTTGTGTAACCCTTACTGAGATTTTTATACTCATCCCATGTTTTTTAAATGTTATTCACAGGACATAAAGTGGAATAGGGTAATAGATGGGATCAAGGAAATGTCATGCTGTCTAAAACATGGAACTAGACATGACTATTTTGTTCAAGAGTTTTTATTTTGTGAAAAGAATTGAAACTGAGTAGATGTGTCTACTTTATTATCATTGGGATGTAAAAGTTATGTCCTAACTCTATAAAACTATTAACCTAAAAGGATCCTCAATGTGAATTATTCATTTATTTCAAAATTATGTAATGTATTATGGTCGGGTCCTTATAATTGGTATCATAGGTCAGTTTAGATAACTTTAGAGGATAGTATATTTTTAAGCACAAGTGACCTTACCATAATGGTAAGGATTTTAGAAAGAGTCATAGTTATTTTTATAAAGTGAATGAGTTTAATATAACATGAATAAGTATATATTAGTATTTACCATCATCCTAAGATATTATATAATGATTTTACTGATATAATCACATTGACCTTTTTGGTTTTAGTAAATGGATAGATCTAGCTGGCACCAAAGTAACAGTTGATGTGAAGGAAACTGTGATTATTTTCTGAATGAGCAACTGAATGATATGGGAGCTGTAATGAGAATTGTTGTGGTTATTCTCAACCAACTATCTAGAGTCATGATTGAATACCTGAACCTTAGTAAATTTTATAAGGCATCATATATGAGAGAAACAAATCCATCCGGAAGATCTGGTAATAATCATAAAGGTAAGAATGATCATAAACCTATGTGTCATATATGTGGAAAGAAACACATAAGAAAATGTTTCAAAGGTTAGAAAGATTCTATATATGTGTAAATATAGGTCATAAAGCAAGAACCATCCATGTGAAAAGCAAGCATCTAGTTGACTCTAGGAAAGGGAAAGAAGTTCTTTATGAAGGATCAATTGAATGTTTTAAATGTGGTTTCTATGGTCATTATGAAAACAAATGTCCTACAAAGAAGTTTCAGGAATGGGATCACAAGGATGGTACAAATATTTTTTTACCAATACCTAATTCCATTCTGATTGAGGATGAAGAAACTTACAATGACCAATGAAAGGTATGGATTATTTCTTAACTTATGTTTTCCTATTATTGAAATCATAGGATATGATTCATGATTTTTTTTGTAGGAAAGAATTATTTCAGAATACGTTGGAAAAGAATTGTTAATGGATCATGAAGAATGTTGAAAGAGTAAGAAGATATAAGGGATTCAAGAGTTATGGTAGATTTTATGATGGTGAAATTCTTAAAAGTGTTAAGGCTCTTTTGATGATGAGATTACATTAGAAGAATTTTTTTAGTATGTGTAACCCTGATGTTAGATATTTGAAAATTTTATAAAATGAATAATTATCTATTCTTTTGTGGATATAGTTGTAAAGAACCATTTTGGATTATATGATCCTTGAATTTGAGGTAATTACTATTTAATGAATTTTGGGTTACAAAATGAACGTTATTAGATAACCTTTGTGGTTAAAATTTTTTATGGTTATTTTTGATGAATTTATCTCTTTTAGGTAATGTTATAAAATTTTGTAGTTTTTAAAAAGGGACAACATGAAAACCGTGTGGAAACTTGTCACGTCGGACGAAGCTGTGGGAATCGAACCCACAACCAAAGTGTGACTGGTATTTATCACCTACCACTGGACTACGTGAAGTCCCTAGTTAGTATGACTAATAATTTTTAGTAAGATGATCTTATGAATCAGGAATAAGTTGATTTTGGGTTATCTATGGAAATGATTAACCTATCTTGGAGGATATGTGATTAGGTTAATTACTTTTCCGTATGAGACATTAAGAGTAACTAATGTTATTTGGATATAAATGTTAAGATTTACCTTGGAATACTATGTGATTATATCCTTTAGAGAATTGGGTTTCAATATTAGTTTGGATTGCATTGAATAATTTTATGGATAGTTGTTTATTTAATGGTCTTTCTTGAACCTTGGGTTCTTTTTATTGAATTTTGGAGATTAAGAGTAATATTTCTTTTTATAAAGAATTATCCTTTTGGGGATTATCTGATCTTGTACTAAAAATTTTGGTTTTGGTTAAGGTCTAAAGAGATGGGAAAAATATAGTTAATATTTTTTGGATTAATTGACTCTCAAGAAGATGATTATAACTCTCTTCATGTGAAAAGGTAAACCTAAATACTCATCTTTTGGAGAAAATATGAGTTTGGGTAACAAATCTAGTAATAGAGGAAAGTCTACATGACAAGAATGTTTTCTTATTATTTAGTTAAGCTCACTAATAAATTCCTCAATGAAAAGTAACTTAAAACAAAAATGTTTTCTGTTAACTTTTCGTGCTGGGGAATCAAATACCATTTAACCCATAACAAGTATGTGATTTTCTGGTGGTTAACTTTCTCCTAAACATGTTTTCTATCACTCTTCATCATAACTTGACCCTTTGTTTTCTCTTCCAGATTCATGTTTTCATGGAATACTAGTATCTGTTGTCTTGAGTGACCTTTGTAATTATCTTTATTTCTTTTAAAGTGATAGTTTAATTTACTCCTTTTCTGATGTGGTGCTTTCAATGATGTTTCCGAGCCCAATTTTAAAATTGTGAGGGCGCAATTTCCAAAAGGGGGGAAGGATGTAACATCCCTAGTAAATAAAGAATATGACATTTTCCTATTTATTAATATTTTTGAATGAAATGTTAATATTACTTTAAAGGGAATGCTATGTTCGATGGCGTACCCAATACGCAACAACGAGTTTCTTATAAAATCTTACGTTGTACACTAATAATATAATAATATTATTTTAAATAGTAGTTAATGCCTAGCTATTGTAATGGTGGGAATGAAAAGAACTAACTAAAATATTATTATATGTGTTTGTTAAATATTTTTACATTTATCCAATAAAAGTTAGAGGCTTAAAATAAGAAAAGAATTCGATTTTAAGCATAAATATTCTAATGTTCTTTAAAAGGTCGATTAACCACCTTTTAATGGTGAACCCTTTTTAAAAATACATTTTTGTCAATTTTAAATGTTATATATGACCAAATAAATTCATTCTTTAGAATCGGGACATCAAAATTTTCTTTGTGTAAGTTTTTTTATTTTTTCTGATAAAGTTCATTTTTAATGAATAGTAAAAATTATGTATTTTAATTCAAAACCTCTTTTTAATCTAATTTATTTATATTATTAGATTAACTTTTTTATTGGGTTTAAATTGTAGTTAAACTATATTTTTACCACTTAATCCAATGGTGGTCATTGAAAATAATTTCACTTTAAAATTGGACATAAACAAGTGTCAATCTTTTGATAGATATTGTTTCTTAAAAACACGCTATTTGTTTTGACAGTGGAGATTAATTATAAAATAAATTAATGCAACTTCTATGTTTTGAATTTGGTAAAATTGACATAATTTTTTAATTTTGAATATCAAATTTACTTTGGATAAAATTTTCTATTTTTCTGAAAAATGTTCATTTTTAATGAATAGTGAAAAATACTGCATTTTACATCAAAGATTCTCTTTCATATAATTTAATTATATAGTTAGATATTCATTTTAATTATCTTTAAAGTTTAATTGAATTATATTCTTATCACTTAATACAATGTTGTTGATTGTATGTAATTTCTCTTTTCAATTGGAGGTACAAACAAGTCAATCTTTTGAAAATTTATATTTCTTAAAAACACATCTTCGGTTGTGCCAATGGGAAATATTTTTAAATTAATTACTACAATTTCTGATTTTGGAATTTGGTAAAATGGATTCCATATTTAGAATCATAATTTTGAAATTATGAAATTAATACTCTTTTGTTTTTGGACAATATGAATAGTAACGACAGTAATTATCATTAATTATCGTGATTAATTAGTAATCAGGTAGTTAAGGGTAATAATTTAATATCATAATAATAAAAAGGACCCCAAAATGTGTCCAAATACACGTTTTTGATTCATGGACGATCGTGGGAAGCATTTTACCAAACGTGAGGGCCCATGGACTCACATGGGTGTAATAGTGACATTTATGACATTCTTTTTAAAAAGAAGAGAAATATAACAATGGTTTGTATATCATATGTAAAAAACTTTCAATTTAGTTTAAATAAATTATCTCTTAGTATATAAATAGTAGTTGGAATTATGACAAGATTTCCAAAATCATGATATTTTTTTATAATTTCTATACATTAAATAAATAAATTTATTTATGACATCATGATGATGCACTAATTACCTCATTAATGAACTATTTAAATAAAATGAAATGATAAGGTAAAATATAAGACTTAAACTTGTCGAAAACCTATTGTATAGGTGGTTTTATAACCCTTTCCACCTTATCAACGAAATATATCATTCTGGGACCATTAAAATCTGAAAAAAAATTATAATAAAGTAACATTTCATGACATTCCAAAAGTTTCCATCCTCCCTCTTATAAAAGGCCCCCGCATCTACCCCCTTAGCCACACCTCTCAAGCCCTTGGATCATCTAACCTCTACTCATATTATCTCTCCATATCCCTATCTTAGACCTAGAAGCCTCACTTGGGGAAGAAGCCTTTCCAAGGATGCCTTTGGCTTAATCAAAAAGAGATACCCAATTTTGAGGTAATGTCTTCTCTCAAGTTTCATTCTTTTTTCCCTTCTTCAATCACCTCTATCTTCTTATTATTTGATCCCATAATAAAAAAATTATCCTCAATATACTATTATGTTGATATGATATGGATTTTACCTACACTTAGACACACCTCCGTCTAATGGTTAAAGAACATATTGTTTCTGTGGGTGGAAAATTACTGCCTCAGGAAACGAAGATTGTTCAATCTTCTTTTAACAGCCTTCATGGTGTCCATTATGAAAGAAATTATTTATATATGAAATATATTATATTTATGTCCTCTCAATTCTTCTGTATTTTATATTTATAATATACCATTATTCTTTTCTTGTTGTGCAAATGCGATAATTTCATTTGAGAAAGTGTGGACAACCGCCCCCTCAAGTGATGTGACTCGTTCATTCCAGACATGAATGTATAGAGAATGTAATTAATTAACTTATTTTAACTATATAAAATATATATTATACTGGAATTATAATATTTCTATGTCTAATTTAGTTTTAAGGTCCATTAATATGAATGAAAAATGAAAGTAATGTTCATGCATACGTACGACTTACCGTCTCCATGAATGGTACATTTCATTTCTTATCTCCAAACATTAGGGAATATTATTAAATAAATATATACTAGATATATATGATATTTAAATCTTGAAAACCATTTAGGATATTATGTACTTATAACTACATGGACAATTCTTTTCAAACAAGTTCATTGTTGACTCATGGACCAAACATTGACAAAACATATGATATGAACTCACATAATTAACTAATTATTATCACAAGATTATATGTGATATTAATTGAATAATAAACTTTAAAGAAATTACTTAACTAATTATAAATTGACCAAAGTTTATAATTAAGGAATATAATGAAACGAATAAGACAAGTCAGACATGAGGTAAGGGATTTTTTATCTCACATTTAATTCCATGAGATTTCCATTGTTTTCCACTTATTTATTGCATGTGTTGTATAGTGTACTATAATTTGATATATATTATCATGATTCTATTTATATTCATGGAAATCTGTGATTCATTTTTTTATCTTTTTGTCATACGACTCTATTGATTACAACGAGGTACGGGTTTTTCATCCCACTTTTATTCCTGTGAGATTCACGATACATTTTCCACTATTTATTTTTGTGTGGTGTATGTAATGACCATTATTTTATTCCGTGTTTAATATAATTTTTTATGAGTATTTACATTTTCATTGTATGATTCTTTTTTTAGGGTTTGTACGCTTCGAAAGCTACCCAAATCGGTAAGGAAACCTTTCACCCTCATCTTTTTTTAAAAAGACTTCTTTTTTATGTATTTTAGTTTACATATTCTTATGTTGGGATATGTTATTATATATCCTTATTGCTGTAAATTTTATTTTCATGTGATGAGATACCATATTTATCTCTCATCAATTCATTTTTTGAATTTTATAGTGATGTTGTTAGGCTGTCAAATTTCTGTAAGGGAACTTCTTTACACAATTTCAATTCATTGGGTTAAACTTGTAATTCATCAATATGTCATCCTATGAATATGTGTGAATGACCTCTGATTATTTCACACATAATTTTCAATTATATTAGGTGTATTATTATTTTTCTCACATAATTATGTAATTTATTTTTCTTTAATCAATGGATACTGTCTTTATAAGGGATTTCATATCAATTTACATTCCATTGATACTTCATTGTTGACATGTGCCAATTCACTTTGATATTGTGTATATACTGTCCTTTGCCATATTATATCAGGAAAACCATTATTCTCATGATATTATAAAGTTTTTATTAAATTTTAACCCTCAATGTTTTGTATTGAAGCATCCCCTATTTGGTTAAGAACTCCTTAACTAAAATATCGTCTTAATGATTTAATCTTCTAAATATTTCTTATTAATGTCCATGTTTCAAAATGGTTAGAACGATTTATTTATATGGACATTACTTTTTTAAACTATTAATTCCTTAAAAATCTCCAAAGTTTTATTGCACACTTTTATTTAAAAGTCTATTTATTAAATGTTTTAAATGGTTTTGAAAATGGTTTGATAAAGCATTGATTATGTCAATATATTGAAATGATATATTGTGATTGCAATATGGAAAGGTTATCATTCCTTTATGATTTTTTATATTTTATGAATATGTTATGGTTATTGGGCATTGTTATGTATACGAGTGGTTCCATGATAAACCTAGGGCAGGTGATGCTGAGATAACTCTCCAATTCGTTGGGTAATGTGAATGAGTTAAATGCTAAGGTTTCTTCGAAGAGATTTAGGGAATATACTATGATGGGTATTCCAAACATAACCATGAGGGTTACTCCCTACGTAAAAATTTTATGAATTCCTCAAATTACCTTCATGTCTAAATATTTCTATGCATTATTCATAAATCTTATTATTTCATGAGGTATGTAAAAAAGCTTATGTTATGTATATATTGATGGTCTAATGTTTTCTTTCTTTTTGTAACCCTTACTGAGATTTTTATGATCATACCATGTTTTTTAAATGTTTTTCACAGTACATAAAGTGGAATAGGTTCAAGGATGGGATCATGGAAATGTCATGCTGTCTAAAACGTGAAACAAGACATGAATCTTTGGTTCAAGAGTTTTTATTTTTTGAAAAAATGGAAACTGAGAAGATGTTTCTATTTTTTAATCATTTGGACGTAATAGTTATTTCCTAATTCTCTAAAACTCTAAACCAAAAAATATCCTCAATGTGAATTATTCATTTAATTTAAGATTATGTAATGTTTTAAGGATGGTTCCTTATAAATTGTGTTTTCGGATCATTCAAGGAAGACCTATAACAGAATCCATTGTCATCTAGTCCAATTTCCACACAACGATTGATAATGACTGCTAAATTCTCTTTGTTCTCTGATTCTATGCATTATCTTTCAAGTATGTTAAGAATCACAAGATTAATTCATCCACCTTCTTTTTCTATCCCCTCCCCCAGAACCACCCCTTTAACACCTTATACATCTTCCTGGTACCTGGATGAACAGTCCACCTCGAATGGTGTTATGCATGAAGGAATTGTTCCGGAAAATACAAAGGTAAAACCATATGTTATCTAAAGTACAAAACTAAATAACCATAATTTTTATATCCCTCAATGGTCTCCCCACTATTGAGGTTTAAACTCGTAGCCACAAATTTTTCATCCAATTTTTGTGCCTCTTTGAAAATATTTACCAAATTAAGAAGTAGTGTAGGTGAAAACAAAACTGTAACATCTCTTTGGATTTCACATTCTACATGCGTGTCACCTGGGACAGACATCGACGAACATCCATATGAAGCTTATTTTTCCAACTGGGCATATGAATTTATAATCAATGCATCTTCCACTGAATTCCCTTTCCCTGGTGTATACATCAAGTCAATTTCAAACATTTAGAGGTACTCCATCCATTCCATTTTCCTTATATTAGAATCTCAGTAAGAGAAAATGTGTTTCAGGCTTTTGAGGTTAGTATACTCAGTGAATTTCTCACCAAATAGATCATGTCTCTATGTTTTCAAGGCATGGATGATGGCAGCTAACTCTAAACTGTGTGTTGGGTAATTCAACTCATGCAACATCAAATTACTTGTACCATATGATACCACAGGGTATCTTTGAATGATAACAAAACCCAAACATAAACCAAAAGCATCACAGTACACCATAAACCCCCATCCTTATTTTTTAAAATATATGATAGGTGATGATGTATGACGGAATTTTAGATCCTAGAATGACTTCTGGAATTCTTCATCCATTGGAATTGAGAATTATTTTTTTCAGAGTTGACATTGGATAACCCTGTCATGATAAATCACACACAATGAATTAGTACTAATAAAATAAACCATGAAACCATCATATCTCGAAGACATTATTCGGTAGTTGCGATGAAATAAAAGCTCTTATCTTTTCAAGATCCACATAAAGTCTTTTTCTAGAAATGACATGGCCAAGAAAATGTACTTCATGTATCCAAAAATCACACATTGATAATTTGGAATTCCAATATATTTCTCTTAAGACTTGTAAGACACTTTACGAGTGCTACTAATGGTCATCCCTTGTCTTTGAATACACCATGATGTCATCTACAATGATGAAAAAAATGAATCCAAATATCACTGAAATATATGATTCGTCAAATACATGATGACTACTGGTGCATTTTTTTGACTGAAATCCATTAATATATTTTCATAGTGACCATATATTCTTCTAAAAGCTATCTTTGAAATATCCTCCTTCGGAACTCGCAATTGGTTATATCTGATTCGCAAGTAAATTAAAGAAAACCATAGAGCTCTACTTAGTTGAATGAACAGATCATAAATGCATGGAAGTGGATATATGTTCTTTACCATGACTTGGTTAAGCATATGATAATATATACATAATAGAAGATCTAAATATGATTTCATAACGAACAAAACTGTTTCAACTCTTGTAGATGTACTTGGCCGAATGAAACCCTTCTTTTCAAGCTCCTCCAACAACACATTAAATTCTCAAAACACAGTTGGTTCCATCTTATAAGACGGAACAGAAATATGAACGTTCCCTCGAAAGATATCAATTGTAAACTCCAATCCCTTTATATGTCGTGACCCTGAGAAATTATCATGAAATACATATTGAAAGAAATTTAAAACTTCTGGTAAACTAATTTCCTCAATCTCTTCCATTGATGCCCGATTAAATGCTAAAAACAGATAAGAGAGTGTTCCCACCATTTGGGCTGTGAAATAACATTCCCCCTTTCCTTACCATATACTCTCCTCTGAAGATATACTCAATGTTATATTCAGTTTAGAAACTGAATATTCTCTTAGAAATGTTGATGTGAACCTTAAACATTGTTAACTAATCCATTCCAAGGATTACATCATATACTTCCAAGAAAAACATCAAGAAGTTCATTTTCAAATATTCTTTTTCAAAATTTATAACACACACTCTACATATAAAGTCTTGGAAATCTCTTTCACCAAGAGGAGTTTTCCATTCTAAAATAGGATGCATCATTTCCAAAAGTACACATAGAAATACAACAACACATGAAGCAATGAAAGAATGAAACTTACCAGTATCGAAGAGCACATGCACAAGGTTAGAATTAAAAAGAATCATACCTCTCATCATAAATGGTCCATCCAAATCATCTATAATCATTTTCTCAGCTCCATAATATTTTTTCTTCACCTCAATTTTCCCAATGTTGGCTTAATTAGATTTTTTGGTAGAGAAGTCATTGTTTTCCTAGAATCATCATATTTTTCTCTTCTTTTTTAATGAGACCGATTCTTCTATCCTCGCCTGGTCGAAGTATATATTTATTGAAGCTCATGAGAGGTTTCTTCAGTAGCAGACCTTAGAGAACCATGACAATAGAGCTAAAGATGTCCCACCATGTTGAAATTATGACATGCTCTAGGTTTTTTCGTACACTCTCTCTTTATGTGACTCCGTGAACCACACTGAAAAATCCAAGCATGATCTTGTGTCTTGGAAGAAGGTTGGTTACTCATGTGGTCTGATTACGATATGTTTCACCCTCTTGTGAGAAGGTGTCCCACTTCCTCTTCATATTATTGATATATTTATCATATCCTCTAGTTAAGACTACCAAAATTCCTCTACTAGGGTTTTTAACAGTTCTAAATGTTGTATATAGGCTATTGGGTTGCAGCCGCAACTCAATGGTTTGAAAGTCTGAATGATGCTTTGGACCAAATATTCATTCACCAATAGCTCGGCTACAACTAGATTCTCTGTATTTTCTTTGGGTTGGTTTTAACGATGCCTAAAATGTGACATTTTCTAAACCAACAAAAATTCCTTCCATCTCACTCTCTAGCAACTAATGGATTATAATTCAAAATTCAATCACATAAACTATGACAACATTTTTTTCCAATAATTACCTTTTTACTAGTTCAACCATTTTTTAAAACATTCAGAATTCTTTTTGAAATTAAACTACTTTCAAAAATACCATAAGAATTCCCATTTTCAAAATCATTCATTTCATAAACACATTAATTTTATTTAGATAATATACACGTTTTCACCACATGAAACATTCCTCAAAATTATATATGCAATCCTAGTGGGAAGTCATTCCTATAAAATGCATTTCATGTTCGTGTCATTGGATAAACCCATAAAAACATGTTACAAACATTCTGGAAGTGTCTCCAAACACATATAAATCCAATTCCCTCAATACATAATGTTATGCATAAAAGGGTTACATAAGTCCAATAATGTTATACATTTCATGTTATAATAATCCCACTCATGTCTATGCATTCGACCCAATGAATAGACAAGAATGAATTTCTACTCTAGGGCCAAGAAAACTGATGAAATATTGTTATGTAATGACTGAACAAGATAATAATATGTTTACCACAATAGAAGGACTAGACTGATACCACTTGCAATGACCTAACATTTATAATTGGCTTGAGAGTACGACGAGTCTTTACTAGGACTTAAGAATTATTCCCAAGACCCCAAAGGCTGGAAATAAATGACAAAGGGAATCAAATACCAATATGGGATGATTTAAAATTTCTGAAATAAACTAATAAACCAACCAATAATAACCCAAAATTCACTATACGAGGCATTAACAAATTAAAGACAACTCAACATCTACATATATCTCAAAACCACATCAAAGTGTGCAACAACAGAAGACAAAACTAATATAAATGTAAACAATGAATAAAATTTTAAGGACCCTAAAGAGACCACATGTATCCATGCTCCACATGCTCCGAGATACACAATCACCGAAAATACCAAATATCGCATTGTTGTGCTAAAAAAATTGGAAATGATACATTTTCCCCTATCCTAGAAATAAAGAATCTGCAAAAGTACTAATGTGACAAGAAGGGGTGAGAATAAAGCTCAGTTGGTTTTTCAAATGACATCCCTACTTACGACACTAGGATAGAAGAGTTAAAAACAGAAATATAAAACTGTTTATATAAAATATTTTCTCAAAAATAGTTTATAAATAAATATAAAAATGTTTCCAAAACCATTAATAACCAAAATCATTCTAGTGAAATTAAAACAAATTTTATTATAAGTTATGTTAATAGAAAAATAGCATAAAAAATCATTGAAACCATTTCACATGATCCATTATGGCATACCTGAACCATACCACACACCCACACAACTAGCCATGCACGACACATTATGATAGTATTATACTCTCGAATGGTTTCTCATCGATCGACCAAGTTGTCACAAGGTAATTTTTTCCATGTTCTATTTATCCTTTGTAACTAAGCACATTGTCATATTTATACCATTCCCTAGAAATGAAATATAAACATTATATCTCATGTGTTATATGATCTTTGGCAGTGATCATAAGGTCATATTTCAACCAATCTCTAGATATGAAATATGAACTCACATACCAATATGCCCAAGGATCATTCCAAAACACCTTTCCAATAAAAACACCATTTTTATTGAAATCCCTATTTTCATCAAACCATTTAGAAATTACAAAAAATTCCATAATTTAAAATATCTTTTTACGTTCATGACCTAAAACAATTTTTACACATTTCACCAGGATTTCAAAATTTCAAAAAAATCAATAAATCATCACTAAAGAAGATTTATTCCTTGACCTGAACAATGATTTCACAATAAAATATATTCAATTTAATTGATCTGAATCTAATACAACTAATTATAGAAATAGGGGTCAAGGGAGAATCCTCATACCTCAATGGTTTTGATGAAAACACTATCTAATAAAGAACACACAAGAAAACTAGGTCGATTCTCCAATAACCTACCTTAGATCTCATATCCAAGCCAGATCAAGACCAAATGACATCGTATTTGGAATCCGCACCCTTATATGTACACATAACGTCTATAGATCTAAGAAACTGAGGGAAGAATAGAATTATATCTATGAAGATCTAAGAAACTGATCACGAACAACGAATAACGGTCACAAACCTCAAGAATCCAGCTTCGATTCACCAAGGGAATCCTTTGGATCGCCATTTAACTGATAGGATAACCTTCTATGGCATTAGTAGAAGTAAAATACGATGGTATGGCCGCATAAGAGACAAAAATACCAACATAAAGGAAAAAACATTTGAGATCCACTTTTTTATGATCTCACTTATGCCTTCTGCATGGTTAGTTCAAACGGTTAGACAAATAGTGTGCCAACCATTCGTTAGCTACCACCAACGCAGACCCTTGCATGGTTTCTTCACACAATATCCCTGACTTTCCTCCAACCATGCTAGATCCACTGTCTCAAGAGTACCGATTATGCCCAACTTGGCCGCACAGTTAGGCAAACTATGTGTCACTCGTGCGACTTCCATTTTTCCAAAAAATGATTTCCAATGTTCTCCCAACTCTCCCATTTAACACCATTAAACATTGTAACAAAAAAAATGAACATTTAAGGGTTAAATAATAGAAAATGGCGGTACTACAAGTCCTTTAGATATCCTCATGTTATTCATTATTTAATTTTTATATACTCCTTTAATTTTTAAAATTTTCTAAAAGTAATATTTATAACTTTTTTAATGGTTATTTATTTGTATTCAAAAGTGAAATGGAATGTAAATTTTTAATATACATAGAGTTTAAGGACATTATGTTCACCATAAATGTTTTATTATATTTATCTCATTCAACATGTCTTCAATGTTTTTATATAAAATCACATTAAAGATTTTTTAAAATGCTTCTATTCAATTTTAATTTATTCTCCAAAAGGCATGATTTTATTAGAAACCCTTGATTTCTTATGAATTAATGGTCATCCTTAATATATTATTATTTTTTTGGTCAATATATTTAAATTATTATCTTCTATTTATTATTACCTTATTTCATTAGAAATATAATTTCAATGAAATATACATATTTTTGGTATTTGATTATTTCTAAATACATTTTTTATAATAAATGTTATTTGATTGACTGGGGAAATCATTATATTATGCATCCATTATAAAGGGAAGAAATGTGTTGATAAGGTATATTCTTTTATAATTAACGTGGTTATTATATATATGAGGAATGCATTAGACATGTTGTGATGGGTGAGTCCTAGAAGTATAGAGCCCCTCGATACATTGACAGGTCTTATCCAAAAATAGATGCCCTTACTTATTAATTGGTATTCTATATACCAACCCATAAATTGAAATATCTTGTATCATTTCCATACTAGTGAAGATAATATGATGTCTGAAGTCCCAAATCCTTTATTAAGAATTTAAATCATTGAGAATTCAGTTAATATTATACAAGATATTATTTCAATTTTATTACACATAGATTCATTTCATTATCAAGTTATATATTAAATGGAATATGTTTTTGGTTATCCACCATTCCATATGTTTTATTATTTTTTTACTCATGATATAATATATTTTATGTAACTCTAATTGAGTGTTTGAACTCACCCTTATTTTTTCCATTTCCTTAAAATATTAAGAATGGATCATCAGATGATAATAATGATATAGAATATTTACATTCACAATTTTTTATAATCTATTTAAAATTATTATTGGGAAGAATTATTTTTTTGTTTCCTCAAGACTATTAAATTGATTGGTCCTTTCTGATGAGATTCACGATATCTTATTATAATTTAATAATGTAGATACAAACCTTGTGTATTATAGTTGGGGTTGTAATAGCTATATTAAGACCTTTAGATATTATTCAAAATAACCTAGTGTGAAATATGATTAACCATATAATTTTTTTAAAATCCTAGACATTCAATAAAATAGACGTATGGTGACTTAATGACATTTATGGAATGAAGTTGATGAAGGAATGAATATTCAATTTCATTCAAGTCAATGATGTGGAAATAATCTGAAGTAATATTTCATAAATAGATAGATATATAATATATGTTTGGAGATAAATGATAGAATAACATAATATGTAGTAGATATATAAATAATATAAAAAATTGTTTCTTCAAATATAATAGAGTTGGTAATTATGTGACACAATGTACCAATCCAAAGACTGACATCTGAAATAGTCACCAAAAATTGAGAATATGGAATATCCTATGAAACATAAACTAATGTAAAATATAGGTAATTTTTACTCTACATTTTTTAATGTATTATTCTATGAATATTTTCACCAACTATTGGATATTGATTTGAAAATAAAAACTCATTGTGGTGAAATTATAAACAATTAATTTTCATTGATGTTTTGATGTTAATTAATATATACCTAGATCTTCTTCTAAAAATAATAACTTATATAATTACTAAATAGTGTAGTTCCCTTTATTAATGTCCTATAACAATTTATCATGAAGATAAATTTCACTCCACAATATAAAAAAGAGCATCTATATGTATATAGTTAATTATAGGTTCCAAATAGAAATTATTGTAATATTATAAGTCATATTGAGATGATGAAAATTATTTATGATTGTATGAATGGAACCCCCAAATATATTATTATATGTTTTATTTTTAATAGATCAATTTGTAATAAAACATTCCCCACTAGAGTCAACAAATATAAACAAAACCATTATAAATGTTGAGAAGATATAAATATTTTATTTTGATTATTAAAAACTAGATGTTATATTCTTTGGAATTAATATGATTAACTGATTTATTAAATAATTATAGATATAAAATATTGTCTACTTTTAATATGATTGAAGATCGCACGGTATGGATAAAATTTCAAATAACAACATTTTAAGGAACACAGTCTATTTTTTAAAAAAATTACATTTTATGGACAATTTTCTTTATCATAATAAAATTATGATTAATTTTGGTTAATATATATTTTCATTAATAATTATTCTATACTAAATAATAAATTATATTTAATACGAATAATAATAGATTATGTTCTAAATAGTATTTTTTCAAAAAAAATTTGTATTCATTTTAATTTTATAATTTTATTTAAAAGATAGATTCTTGTAATTTAGTTTAAGAATTAAAAAACATTTTTTTATTTATCATTGAAATAATTTCTAAATATAAATTTTTTCAATTTTTATGAAAATATTGCTTTTAAAGGGAATAATGATACAGATTGATTCTATAAAAATAATTATTTAATAAAATTATTAGTATGTAAGTAGAATATATAATTTTTTGAATTATTTTTTTCAACCAGGTTTTATAAATAATATTATAAATATGGAAATTTAGATTCTAGTTTAAAATACTATATTATATATTTACAAACTGCAGAAATTGTTTTTCATGGAAATGTTTTAATTATATAATACAATTATTAAATTAAAACTACTTTTTATCACATTTATAAGTTTGATAAAACAAAATTTATTTAAATATATTAATTATTAGGATAAAATAATTAATTAATTGTTATTTTAAATTTATTCATATTGGGTAAATTAATTAATTAAAAATTAGTTAGCATGATAAGAGTAAATTTTTGTTAAAAGGGTTTAATAAAGTGAAAATTAAAAAAATGTTATAAAAAATTTACATAATGTTTGGTTGAATCCCATATCATCCTAATATATTTTAAACTAAATTATTTATAATAATATGGGGCTAAATTACTTTATTGATACATCTATTAACATAAGAGCTTTGTGAATTTTCATAAATGGCATCCCTTTTAACTTATAGAAGGCCACTCCTCTCCTCAAGTCCTTTTGCATGATAAACAAATTACTTAAGAAGAAAAATTAAAAAACTCTCATATTAATTACTATGCACCTAAAAAGAATATTTTCTTCTCAAAATTCCCTCCATCAATGGATTAACATCTATTATATAGGTGACAATCCATGAAGAAAGGTATTAATTTTTAATTTATCTTTTCTCACTTATGTTTTATGATGTAAAATTATTCATTATAAAATTTAATTACACCATATTAAAATGAAATCATTAGTAAAATTAGTATATAAATATGTTATCATAAATAGGGAATAAATGTTAACCTCATTTCCCATTCCTTTTACAAAATGAGACTGTCAGTCCTGATTTTTGTGGACTACCACCTCCATGATGCAATTTTTTTATCATCACCACATGTTAATGAATGAACAAATAGGGAAAATAATATCTAAGTATAATATTTATGTAATATTTTATATTCAATAATGATAAACAATATTAAATTTTTTCTAATTACATGGAAAACAATATCATCATTCATGTGTATGTGTAGACCCCCAACTATATAGAATAACTGATTTCCATTTTTATTTCCATCCCTATTATAAAAGGATTTTTTTGAGAATGGGTTTAATGGATAAATATGAATCATATAATTTAGTGTAATGAAAAATTATAAACAATATTTAAAATTTTATCAATAAACATTTGTGGTAAATTCAATTGGCCAAAAAGGTGTTCTAAGAGAAAAAATGATTTATTCGTTCTATGAAATAAAAATGTATATGTTATATTGTTAATATAATTATATAAATTTATTTTAAATCAAAAACCTAAATACTAAAAATTTTTATTATGATTATAGTATAATTATATTATATTTATATCACATTATTATCATCTATTAACTCTGATATGTTCTTATTTGGGTTCTCTTAATGAGCTACGTGAAGTGTGATATAAATTTATATCATGGATGACTGTGAGAATTAGATTTATATTAATATATTATATTATTAAGTAAATAATTTATTTATTTTTTTGTTTTTTAATGTTTAAATTATTATTAAACTCATTAATAAATAAAATATATATTTTTATTATGAATCAATAAAACATGATCATTGCTGATTTCATCTTCATTATTCAAAAAAATATTACCATGGAATAAAGTTATACCTTTTTAAATACCATGGGAAATTTAGTATAGTAATATTAATGATATTTTAATGATTAATTTTTTTACATGAATGAAAACCAAAGGTATAATTATAAAACTAGGTCAAATCAATTAAAATTACTTACATGTGATATTGAAAATAATTAATAACAAACCAGATTTTAATATAGAGATTTTTTATTAATGAATAATATAAAATAAAAATAAATCAATATTGTTCTAAAATGGGTTATTAATATAGTTAATTTTTGTAAACAAGAATCTATTTCATATTCCCTCTTATGAAGAATTTTGTAGAGGATTTTTGTTGAGAATTTTGATTCCTTGAGAGATGGTTTTGTTGTGCACCATATTTTATTCTGTATCATTTACATTCATAACTTTTAATATTTTATGTCCTTGTTATCTAATTAATCATTTTATTTATTGTCTCATTTAAAATTCTATCATTAAATTTATTTTTTATTCAATTTTTTATAAATTTACAATGGAATTCGTGGTATTAGACATTAATCATTGAGAAAAAAAATAAATTTTAGGAATCATGTTGTCATTGTATAGTGTATTTATTAAAAATTGATGAATATTTATCACAATATTTTTTTATTTATTGGTATATACTATTATAAATCATATTATATTTTTAATATTCGGGTTTAATCAATCATTTCTCCAAGTGATGGTATTCCTTGAAACTTGTATTTCAGTCTTTAAGTGTGGATTTCTATATTGAAATTATTTTTAATAAATATTTTACTATATACCATAGATTTTATTAGATGGTATAATCTCATTTTTCTATAGATTTTAATTCCTATAAAATAAATCACTATTGAATATTTCTTTAAATTTATATAATTGTTTCCCATGAGGGATATTGATTACTCAAATCTCTTTTCATTGTTTTATAAAGATTCATCTTAACCATTGTTATTCCATTTATTTTTTTGTGACGTGCTTATATTTTAATAAATTTTAATTTTAATTTATTTTTTAATTTTTTTATTATAAATAATTATTTATTTACCTTTTTTAGTGTGGGTTGTCAATAATGATAATTTCATAGTATTAAAAACGACTCCATTCATAACAATTATTTTAATATTCAATAAATATTTTTGGTTGAAAAATATATTCCATATTTTAGGATATATTATTTGATAATATTTCTAAATGTATTTTTTTTGAAGAAACATGCACTTCCAAATTTCAAAATTTACTATAGAATGCTATGAGGATGTTTCTATTCTACATCAATGGAAATATAATTTCCTAAAATATATTATGTGTTTTCATTAATATTTTTTAATTTAAATAATGATCAAATCCATGTGATTTAGGATTCATGATTTATCATCTAAAAAATATTTTTTAAAAAATATTGATGATTAATCCCATGATATAAAAAAAATTTATTCTTGATCCATTCTTGTGTGATACCTTTCAATGAATTATTTTGAAAAAAAATTAATAGATTTCAACATACTTACATGTTAAAATTTTTACACTAAAGATATGTTCTATTTTCAACTATTGACATTATTCTTATATATTATAAAATATTTTCTTCAATAAAAATAACACCCATTACTAATTTTATTTTTGATAACTATCTAATGTGTATAAGAATGGTTTTTCTTCCAATTCAATTTCATTATAAATATAATGGTTCTCATTTGTTTGGTCTTTATTTTCATATATTCATTTAAACTGATCAATCAAGAGATATTATTACATTAACTATATACCCATTTCTCTATCTGGTGTTAGATTAAAGTATTGTTACATTAAAAACAATTCTATTTAATGACCAGGAACTATATAAAATACATATATTTAATATTTTCATATAGAACATTATTTATTACTCAAGAAAGATATAAATTTGTTTTTTAACCATCCACCTTCACTATCTAGATGTGTTATAATCATGTTATATATTTTATTGACATGGGAAAAATTATTTTCCACGAACCAAACCAGGTTTCTATCCAAGCTTACACTCAACCTAGTCCACGCCAAGGGCGGACAAGAATTACCTATCCCCATGTGTTGGAACATGTGTGTGGGTATCATACACATAATTTTATGAATATTTTACCCAAGTATAGAAACCTGAAACAAAAAACGGTAATAAATAAACTAAATTTTTAAATACCATAAAAAATACTTAATCAAAATTAATAATTTAATAACGTAATTTAATGAATAATCCAATTTGTCAAAAACTAAACTAAAGCAACATGTATAACACAAAAATTACCACACAAAAAAGGGTGAATCTCCCTCAATCGATATCCACAACACAACAATGTGAAACAAATATAACTACCCAAACCATCATCTGCAAGGACCGTCCCACTACCTACATTAAAAAATAATAAGTCTAATTCCACTCAATGGTGTATGTATAGTGTGATCATAATCCATATAAGATGCCAACAAAGAATGTTGTACATGATATACACATTATAATACATATTTATTGAAATTTTTCTTAATTATCAAAACATAGTAACAATTTGAAAGGGTTGAAACATCAAATAAAAACTATTTTTAAGGATGAAACATTATGGAATGAATATTTATTATGATAAGGTACATGATGCTAAAATTACCAACAAAACACACAACATGTTGATCGTAAGTACAATTTATCCAATGTGAACTGGACTTAAGAAATACCTATAGGCTCACGCTAACAATGGGAGACATGGTACATCAAATATTAGTGAAATGTGGCATAGGTACAAAAAATAACTACAATCTCATGCATGTGAAACTAGTAGGTAACACACCAATAAAATAGTTGTCTCAAATAAATAATCACTATTTAGTTTTTTTCATCATCAATCTTCTTATGTGAAATTGGGAGAAGTCCACTTCTAAATCACTCAGATACTAGTCCTAGTCTGCACATCTAGATGCATGGGAATCCTATATGTTCTCAATCACGATATACTTATTTTAAAATTCCATTTTATCATTAAAACCCCATTTTTAAATCATACACACACAAAATAGTAACCCAAACATGTTCTACACCCTCAATGTAGTTCATTAAACCTAATACAAATTTTATTACACAACTTCAAGTGGTGTTACAAGTATTTAAACACAAAATTCAATGAAAAATACTCTTTTAAGGGAAAAGATGCAATAGTACCATTCCATGAAAAAATGCAATCCCTAACACAATTTAATAAATCAATTTAAAGAATTATAAAATAACCCCAAATGACACAACATGGAATACACATGGAAAACACCAAAATCCATGATAAAATTAAGCATTAAAATTAAACACTTAATTAATGATAACAAAAATTTGTTTCACACCACACATAATAGGTGATATTCATGATAAATAATTTAATCAAGAAATATATATTCATAAATGATTGTTTACAAATCAAACCGCATATCATGAATGTATAAAAACCCCAAAACACTGTGTAAAAAGTCACCCACACCACAAACACACCACAAGGGAGTAAAAAAGAACCCTAATCAAGAATATTGAATGAAAAAAAAACATTATTATACTCTAAGTATGAAATACTAGTAGCTGGAATTTTAGATCACCAAGAAGGAGGGAAGCAACCGTAGAGAGAAGGAAGAAAATAAAGAAAAACTCAATTGAAGAATATTGAAGTTCCCACCCCAAAAAACCATGTCACCAATGGGTTCTAAGATAGATATAGAGTTCTTGGAAGCCTTATATGGATGAAATGGTAAATTGGGGGAAGATAGGGGTGGATGAGAAATAATTCATGATTGAAAAAATTGAATAAAAATTATTTATTACTTGGATATAGTGCACAGTTTGCCTGCATGACTTAGTAAACTGTACAACCTAACCATGTTTCCGGTTATGTCCACCAAAAAATTTTCATTTCCCAAAAAAATTCATGGGGAATAGGGGGAAAATTTTATGAATAGAAGAGAAAATAATAAAAACTAATGACATAGATGTGACAATTCTCCCAACTATGAAATCTTTTTCATTGTAAATTCAACCTAAATCACTATCAAAAAATAAGAATGGGTAAACTTTATCAACCCATGACATCCACTAGAAAGTACCATGCACATCATTCCCATGCTGCCAATGCACCTAGACTATTGGAATTGACTTTCACAAACCACACTCTCTTAGGAATCCCCTATTCGCACTGGCCGTTCAAACATTGATAAATCAAGCTCTATTTCTAACTCTTATTAATTAAACAGGTGGGGTAGATCCTGCTTGTGCTTCTTCAATTAGGATAAATGGAATACATCATGAATAAATTTTGACTTGGAATGAAAAAATAAAATATATTCCACCTTTACAATCCACCCTGTGACATCAAAAGGTCTAGCATACACTACTGTTATCTTTCCCTGCTTTCCAAATAGATGATGGAAAAAATGGGGGGCCACCTTCAATAATACCTGGTCATACATAGAGAACATAACATATCAAATCTTGTGATTATAATATAATTTTTGGATACTCTGAGTTATCAATATCCATTGTATGATCAATTTCACCTTCCTATGTGTCTCTTTCACAAGGCTTGACCCCAACTTTGACGTATTACCAAGCTCATCCCAACACATGGGGAATGACAAGGCCAACAATAGATCCCCTCAAATGAATCAATGTGAAAATATAATTCATAACTATTATTATAAAAAAATTAGACAAATCCCAAGTTCATATGCCAAGATCCTCCAAAAAAACATATGCACGAAGCATGTCCTCCAGAATCTACATTTCCCTTTATTTCTTACCATCCATTAGTGGATGGTAGGTTTTGATTATCTTAATATGTAACCCCAAGGCCTTGTGAAGGGATTCCCAAAACTGAGAGGTAAAATATGGGTCTCTATATAAGACAACTACTATTGGAACAACATGAAGCCTTACCACCTCTTGATAGTAATATCATCTTAGTTAATCCACATTAGATTTATCTCTGACCAGAATGAAGTGGTCTGATTTTTTCAGATGATCAATCACTACCCAAATAGAATTCTTTCCCCAAGATGTATGTGGTAAGATAAAATGAAATCCATGGTGACCCCATCCCACATCTATGTAGGAATAGGTAATAGATGAAAAAACTAGAGGGCATTTGATGCTATGCTATTACTTACAGACATATATAAAACCTCAACATGAAATCGTCTATGAATCGTCACATACATGGATACCTGAATTTCTGACATACTTCATAATAAATTTTTTAGCTATATGATGAATTTTCCATTGATATTAGTGGTTATCCTGGATCTCCTACTTCCTCAAGGACAGTTGCACCACCGAACGTCCCTTGAAGTAAAAAATTACCTCAGGGAATGAAGAACAATCAAAATATGTCTCCCCACCATGATGAAACTTTATAGACCACTGACAAATCGCATCACTCGGATTCTCCCACAAAAAAACCTAAAAGAGAGAGATTCGACTAAACCTTCTCGAAGAACACACCTCCACTATGTTCCTTGGAATCCATGTATATCTGAGTAAAGATCCCCATCATGAGTCAACTCATCATTGGACTTCCTCAATGCCATCACTGGTACTTCTCCGCTCAAGGTGCCAGCCACCAAATCAGCCTTTCCCAGTGTATAGATGATATCAAAGTTGAACCCCTACAAATACATGATCCAGTAGCACTCCCTCAGATTAATATAATTTTATGAGGATATTTAGACTGTGATCTTATGATCAGATTAACCCAAAAACATTTCCCAAAAATGGTACTCATGTCATGTCATCATATAATGCATCACTACTACAAAATCCATGTCATGATTCTAGTAATTCATTTAATTTGGTTGGAGTTGTGGGTATCCATACAACAGCATGTGGTCACCCTACATATGCACACACAAAATACCCATACACAAAGAATCACAATAAACCACATAACCCATTCAGGAATCTGGAAAGATCAAAAAAGATTATGGTAGTCACATACTGCTTCAAATATCTGATGTATGCCCATAATTTTTGGACCCATCCAAAATTCACCCATTTTCAGGTGAGTGTGGTCATGTGTGAAGCAAGTTGAGAGAAATCCAGAACAAACCCCCGATATTATTCTATTAGTATGAGGAATCTCTTGATCTCAAAAACATTCTTCGGCAGCTCCCTTGACATAAATACACTTTTTTTCTTGGGTTCCAAGAAAAACCCTTCTCTGACACAACATGACCAATAAACATCACATCCATGATCTAGAATGTGAAGTTGGATTAATTTTCATAAATTCGATGATCCTATATAGTGCCAAACATGATCTATTGATTATTCTCATGTCCCTCCATAGATCCCGAGTAAACAAGGTTGTTATCCATGAACACAACAACAATTGGATATGGATATTCGTTTAACACCATATTCAAAATATCCATAAATCCCACTAGAGCATTGATCAATCTAAAAGGCATGAAAAAATACTCAAATCGGATGTACCTGCTTCAGATCATCGTTTAGGGGATATCCGCCTCTCTCAAAATCAGTTGGTTGTAACTAGAAGACAAATATATTTTGGAATAATGATTTTACACCTTCATCTAGTCAAACTATTAATCAATTCAGGGAAAATTATCTTTTTTCGTGATGGTTCTTTTATTAAGATTGTGGTAATCAATTCACAACAAGAGGGATCATTTGGACATATTTTCAACAAGGAAAAGAGTTCCCCATGGAGATACTCTTGGGAAAATGAATACATTGGATTCCAAATCATCCATCTTTATCATTAATCCCCTAAAAATGGTGGGGACCATAATATACCAAGGAATAGATATCAATTTTTATCCCTGCACAAAATCAATCGTGAACTTGACTTCCCACTCTGGGGGAAATGAGGAAAATCATTTTGAAATACTTCTGATTACTCATCCACCACATGTGGTAATCCACCCATAGTAGAACTACCATATTCCTCCTTCAAGTATGATAATAAATGAAAGATCATATTTCCCAACATTATGACCGGTTGTCTTACACGACCCAACCAAGGTTCCTATTCTCTAAGAAGAACCTACGGATTCCCATTAAGTGACATGAAATTCACTCACAACCTATAACAATAGATATGTTCTTGAAAGTTCTGTATGAAATCCATGTCGAGTATTACATCAAAATGGACCATATACCAGACCTTGAGTTCCCATTCTCTCTCAAATCCTAATATGTATTGCTCACATTATAGGTACCAAAGACCTTTCTACTTCTTCCTACACAAAGGTTCACCAACTACATCTGAAAAAGAAAAAAATTAGTTAAAAAATTCATAAGATCATAAGATGGGAGTGATTAAAGAAAAATAAGAACCTGTTTCAAAGAGAAAAAATATAAGAGATTATATAATCAAAATGGAACCATGAACAATTGAAGGTCGTACATTTAATTACACTGGTGTCTATTCTACATCTTGAGGTTTTTTTATACCTAGGAATAACCACCCGCTTATGGATTTTCCTTACACAGGATCTTCCAAAAACATGATCTAGATCTTCTATTGTGGATACCCAACTAAGATCCCACAATCCAGGTTGGATATAAATGAACCGACACTCCCCTAGATGCCACTAATTCTACCCGACTCTCGTATGGTCGAATCACTCTACAAAAGTGATGCACATTCCCCTTAACTCTACATCTATATAAAAGCATCAGATGAGAGGTACATATAGACCACATGTTTCCTTCCTTCCCTCACTGATGGAACACCACATACCATACCTCCAAAGATACAGATGAAGTCATTCTTGAATAATGGACTTATCTACCAACTCCTTTATTCCCATGCACATCCCACTTCATCTTAATATCTATGTAGTTGACATAACCAACAATTTTCACCACTCTAGAAAACCCATTCATTCCATTAAATATCTATCTTGGCCATGTATGCATGATCAAACACATCAGTATAAGTTCCCAAATTTAATAGTATGACCCGAGATTAAATTTATAGTCTCAGACCCTTCTCAATCTTATGAGATTCCAAATATTCATTAGAAACAATCTCAAGTGCATACCACAATATCAAAATAATATGGTTAGATTATTTTATCTTTGAATGATCTCCCTTGTAATGATACATGACCTCCTGGGATATGAAATGGGAGAAGATCTCAGCACAATAATACACATTGAAAACGGTGTTGGAATCCTTCCTTCTAATATTCTCATTCTTCCCATCATGAAGAAATGATTTCCCCCACCTGCGACTAGGACTTTAAAGAAAAAATAAGGAACAGTTATCCCTGACCTTCTCTGGTGTGTCTAAAAATTCTAACAATCACTTTATAATTTCACGACACACCACACTTTTCTGAGGCTTTCAACAAACTCTAAAAGATGGGTGCAAGTTGTTGGGAAACTCATGGGCTTTGTCCTTCCTCAAACCAACTTCATATTTTATAACTAGAGAAATACCAGAACCCACTATCTACCCCCAATCCTAGACATCCCAAACCACAGCTTCTACAAACCTCTGATCAATCAGTGAATGATATTTATCTCAAGATTTCTCATAAGGGTGCATAAGTGATTTCTTGGGAGGCATGTTTCTAAAAAATGAAACAGTCACAAGAGATATTATTTGCATAACTGTTATGAAAACTTTCATCAATAAAATAAGAAAATAAATCAATCTCATCACACCAATGAGAAAAAACAAATACTTCACCCCCCAATGTCCATGTTTCATCAACAGCATGCACATCCAACCAGGAAGAGAAGTCAAACTGAAATCCCAACATCCCATGGTGACTTGAGGTTTTTCATAGGAGGAGCGGGTCCGGTACCCTACAAGGATCCAAAACTACAAGGACGATCGTATAAGCTCTTGTCTTGATAGAATCATCCCAAATAATTTGACCGAAATATTTTATCCATGTTGTGATGCCATTTTTTTTGTAGGTTCTGGGCGTAGTGGAAGCGCATTGGTGGGTTTTTCCAATGTTAATTTTAGCGTTAAACAATGTTTAATCAGAGATCTGTCACGATAATAATACACTGGATCTTTCAAATATAATGAAGATCTAAAAGAAATATAAGGGTCCTGGAACCATCGATAGTATCATCATATGTAGGTTATAATAATTTTAAATAATTGACAAGAATTACCTATATGGAATTCTTTCTTTGTTTATGTTTTTCAGTCACTTTTCGATGTGATTCGTCATTGCGTCACAGAATCTAAGTGTAGAATTTCTCTAGGGGTGATCCACACATGCACCACATATCTCTAGACGTCACCAAAGGAATATCCATGTTCTAGTGTTGAGAAGCCTATGCTTCTGTTTTCCACCATAGATCGCCTTGATTTGATGGGGGAGGATCTCTCTCGGTCTTGAGAATGTTCTTGGAGGATTGAGTTCTCCTGGCCTTGAGATAATTTTCTAGAATTTTTGTGCACAAAGATTCAAGTAAATGTGTTGGGGTTGTGAGGATATTTATAATTGTATTTAAGGTTATAGAGTTATGAAAATAAATAAATGTGTTAGGTGTTTTATTTTTTTCATTAACACTTATTGTAAACCCCCATGTTGAAACATTAATTCCTTGACATGAACCCACACTGATTATAATAAATATCATTTAATAAAATAATATTATTTCCTCAAATTCTCGATTGGAAAAACTACACGGTCTGTAATCATTAATACATGGCGTGTACATGTTTTTCATTTTCATTCCAAAATGTTAACTACACGGCATGTATATCTTGTTTTTCATTTTATTCTTCCCCCAACATTAAAATTATATAGCCTACCTTGAATAATGTTTAAACCAAATATAGGAATAATCATTATTCTACTTTTGATAGTTGGATATATGTAGTGTGTGACCCTCTAGGCCTCTTTCTCATTGGCATTAGGTGGGCTTGACTAAAGTCTAAGATTACTATCTAGAAATGGTTCCAGGCACCCAAGATAAAGTAGTTGACTCCGCATTAACGTGTCTCCTCATATGAATGCTTACCGTGTAATTTAATCCCTTTGTCTTGATATCTCTAATCAAGTGGGTTGAATGCTAGTGTCATCAACCCATGTGCTCGATTAATCATTCTTGGAATTCCTGAAATAAAACTCCCCCATACCATACCATGGACATAAATTTATTTAGGATATATCAATTCCATCAATGGTCCTAAGATATCTACTTCTGTTATGGAACAAAAGGGACAAATCCTTTCTCACATTATCTATTAATGCAGTATCACTCGTGACGCACCCAACATATCATACATTACTGGGAACAGTGTTTCATCACAGTTTTCATCAATACATCTAGGTGTGTGAGTTGTAATACCCATTAATAATAATCTTAAAGTCTAATTACCAATACAAATTTCCGCATATATTAACATCCAATGACACTATGATATGTGGATTTCCTACCAGCGGGTCTCATTCTTATAATATCTTCCTAGATATTACCAAGGGCACAAACCATGAGAAGGTGCCTCAATGTTTTGTAAGTCCTCACCCCTAATGGCATGTATTGTTTGGTCCCTAAAATAACATCATCTGGACATAGAACATATATTCAAGAACAGTGTCATGGAACTTCTGAGTTCTCATTATAGTAGGGATCTACTATGACCCTTTAATGCAACAGTAGTCCTTCAACATTATCTCATGCATTGTCATACAGAAGAACAGTAATGATGTGATATGTTATTTATTAATGAATAAAGTAAAAAAGTAGTTGTATATAGGCCACCAACTCTAATAGACTCCCATATGGACTAGATCCAACTACGAACAACCATTAACACGATAGCTCTCACATGATATTCATGCTTTTACTGAGATAGGCCATTTATCATGGGGTCTATTCTATTTTATTCTGTGGGCACTTTTCTCACTACAACATCACCACATTGATAGAAATCCCTCAAGAGGTGATACTTCTGGAGTATGTTCTTTGTCAGTTGATGTGACCATGGTTCTTTTGCAAGTGCCACTACTGCAGTATTATCACAATACAACGTTATAGGATCTTTATTTCTAGGAACCACATCATGATGCAGGATAAAGTTACGAATCTAGATGGCTTCCTTGGATGCTTCAGAAGACACTATAAATTTGGACTCCACTGTAGAATCGGCGACAAGTTGATTCTTTGAACTCATCCATCTCAGAGCTCCTCCATTGAGACAAAAAACAAATCCAATTTGTGACTTTAGATCATTCTGATCTGTTTGAAAACCGGCATCAACATACAATTTGATGACATGATCTTTGTCTCCTCTATACATGAGAAACATATCCTTAGTTATTCTCAGATACTTAAGGATATTATTAACATTAGTCCAATGTTGTTCTCCTAGATCTGATAATATTTTCCTTCCATGCTCAGTGCATAGGCAACATGAAGCCTCATATATAACATGGAATACATGATGGGTCCTATAGCCGAAACGTATGGGATCTTACTCATTATCTCATTTTCTTGTTGGTTCTGAGGACACATTTTCATAGAAAGATGTAGGCCATGTGACACTAGAACCAATCCCCTTCTGGATTGTTCCATACTAAAACTCTTTAGTATCTGGTCAATGTATGTACCCTAAGATAGTCCAAGTAGCCACTAGGATCTATTACAAATGATCATGATCCCTAGAATGAAGGCTTCTTCATCCAAGTCCACCATGGAGAAACATGTGTTCAACCGGTCCTTAACTGACTCTAAGACTAGTACATCGTTTCCAATATGAAATATGTCATCAACATATACTACTAGGATAATGATCGCATTCCCATTAAACCGCTTATAAACCAATGGGTCACATTCATTCTTAATGAAACCAAATTCCTTTATGGGATCATCAAATAGAATGTTCCATGGCCTAGATTCTTTCATTAATCCATATATTTATTTATACAACTTGAAAACCCATTTGGCTTCAAATGGTGTCACAAACCCTTCTGGTTGTTCCATATAGACATCTTTTTTAAGGTTCCCATTAAGGAATTCTGTTTTTGCATCCATTTTCCTAATATTGTAGTCATGGTATGCTTCTATGGGAAGTATGGTTCCTTTGGATTTAAACATGGAAATTGAAGAGAAGGTTTAATCATAGTCAACTTCTTGACGTTATCTGTATCCTTTAGCCACTAGCCTTACTGTATAGGTGCTAACTTGACCATCCATGTCCCAATTTTTCTTGAATACCCATTTGCATCCAACTAGCTTTACATCAACTGGATCATCGACCTGAACCCAAAAATGGTTCTGATACATGGAATCCATCTACGAATTCATAGCTTTTTTCCATTTTGAAGCTTCTGATCTTTCTACTACTTCCTCATAGGAGAGATTTTCATCATTGTCCAACAATAATGATTCACCATCCTCAGTGACTAGTAAACCAATTCTCTCTGGTTCCCTTACCTATCATGAGATCCTACACAGTACTTGTGTTTCGTGAACCTATTCCATAGGGACCCCTGGAACTTGTTCTTGTACCAACTCTTGTGCATATTGAGCATAAACTTCATCGAAGTAAATCATGCTCCCACTATGTCTTTTTAGGATGTGCTCCCTCTTAAAAATGACGGCTTTTTTGGAGATAGTCACTTCCTTGCCCTAAGGGTTATATAGGTAATATCCTTTTTTCCTTGGAATATCTTATAAAGATAAACCTCATGCCTCTGGGGTGTAGTTGGTTGCCTGGGAAGGCTGTAAAAAAATTCCTCGCATCCCCATACACGTGTATGTGACAAAATCGATTTAATTCCATTACATAGCTTGAAGGGAATTCCATTTTCCACCTTATTTGGTACTCTGTTTAATGTGTATGCTGCATTTTGTAATTCGTATCCCTAAAAGAATAATGAAAGATATGCATGACTCATCATTGACTCACCATGTCCAACAAGGTGTGGATCCTCCATTCACTAACACCATTCCATTGTGGTGTATAAGGAAGAGTAAGCCGAGATAGAATCCCAGACTCCCATAGAAGACTGATGAACTTTTGGTTCAGATATTCTTTACCTTGATCCAATTGAGGTTTCTTTATTTTCTTACCAAGCAGATTCTCTACTTAATTCATGAATTATTTAAATTTATCTATGGCTTCTGAATTATACATCATTAAGTAGACATATCCATATCTAATCAAATAATCAATGAAATTAATGAATTAATAATATCCACCCCTAGCTTCTACTGGAAATGGTCCTCACACATCCATGTGCACCAATCCTAGATGCTCGGTGGCCCTTTCCCCATGTCCACCGAAGGGAGGTTTGGTCATTTTTCCTTATAAACAAAAGTGACATCTATCACATAGTTTTATCTCAGTAGAGTCCAAATAACCATCTTGGCAGAGCTTTGTCAAGCACTTCACATATACATGACTGAGATGGTGATGCCAAAACTGGGTGATGTATGAGTCTTGTGAGTTTGTTTCGTTATCGATTTCCAACACTTGGATTTTGTAATTTAATACATACAAACCATTATTTAAATGTTCCATACCATACCATACATTTTTCATATAAAAGACACAACGCTTTATTACAAAATTGAACATAAAACCATCCATATCTAAAAAATATACGGAAATTATGTTCTTGGTAACACTAGGCACACAATAATAGTTATGTAAAATCAAAATCATTCTAGTTGGCAATGAGAGATGGTAATCTCTAATAGCCAACACAGCCTGCCTTTCGCAATTAGAAACTCAAAGATCCACCTCTCCTATGGAAATTGTTCTAAATCTACATGGTTCATGCATTTCAATACAGATTTGAACCCCACAAGTTGTATCTTATAACCAATGTGTATAAATGGAAATATTACACTTGATAACGAACACACCTTTAGCATCCCCACACTTCTTGAGTGAATTTCCTATTCTAGTGGTCTTTCTTTCCACAAGAAAAATATACTACATCATCATCCTTTCCCTAACTCGGGATCTTCCACTACTTATAGTGATGGTGCTTGGGTGCTTCTGACTGTTTATAATTCTTTTCCCCATTGCCTTGTCTTTCCTTTTCATATTCACTATATTGACTGTGGGTTTGTCATGCCCCATGTTTTTATCTACCAGGTGAATTAAGGTCGAATGTTCCGATAGACTCTTCTCATTGTTTCTCATCTTATAATTGATAATGACTCTAGAGAAGGTCTTGGGCAGTGTTGATAGGATGAGATTTGTACACAACTCATCTGGGAATTTAATCCCTAAGATTTACAGATGTTCAATGTAGCCAATAAGCTTGACTACATGAGGCCCAGATGGCACAGACTCTCCATGCTTAGTCATAAACAATGCATTAGAGATCTCATATCCCACTAGTCTCACCTTCTCTTGGTAATGATACTTAAGGTGAGACATCATTCTATACACGTACATGTTTTCATGTTACTTCAAGTGATCAATAGACATGGCTGATAGCATGAAACACTATAAATTTGTGTCATCATCCATATGTTTCACATACAGAGATATGTCCTCGTCACTGGCCTCTTTTTCAGGAGCAACTAGAACAGGCTCTTCCATCACATACAATTTTTTCTCATAGTGATGGATGATGCGTAAACGCCTCTACCACTCATGGAAATTTGTGCCGGTGAGAATTTTTTCCTTCTCGAATATGGTTCACAATGATATGTTTGAAGTCTTTTTTATTGTCATTTTTAAAAATTAATATGAGCAATGGTTTAGTACTTTATATAACTGAGACAAATAAATAAATTAATACTTATTAGTCTTACACTCTTTTATCGAAATCCAATATCCCTCACCATTGACATCAGAATATTATGTTGCGTGAATATTCTAGTTGCAGTGATCCATATTTCCCTTCGCATTTCTCCAACTATTGTCGGTCATGAAAAATGAAGGGTTTTAGGTAGGCATTCCAAAATCCAACTGCATTAACTCGCAGCTCCTTGATCCGCTGAGTGGACTCCCCAATCCTGAAAGCCTTTTATTTGGGATTTCCTCATCATTTGCCTCCTCGACACACCAACTCCTGTTTTGGAAGTCAACCCTTGATGTGAACTAAGACAAGTCAACTGAAAACCTGGAATTATAATTTCTCAATAATTGAATGCACCCAAACTAGGTTTAGTCAAGCACATTGAACTATATTTAGTTTCTAAACATGATTAAGGAAGGTTATACCGACATAATATTTCTTTCATAGATTTTATCCTTATACATAAATTTACATTTTATTATATTTGATTACATGACTTTTAATATTAAGTGGGAAATACATAATATTAAGTTATTAAGATAATATTAAGTGATTAACCATGTATAAGATAATATTAATGCAAAAGCTAGTCTTATTTTAGCAACATATTTCATGCTTGTTTAATTCATTAATTTTGTGATCGTGACAACACAACCAGAATAAAGATACCATGCAACTGATAGAAATAAAGTAAATGGTATAATCATGAGATTGTTATATTGGTTTGTTCATATAGCTACTGATAAACTAACCCAAGACCAAGGGGAGAAACACCTTGAACCTTTTGGGTTTTTGTTTATAGGTTTCCACTAGTCCACATTTGTATCTCCTTGGATTGGTTTCACCTTGGATCATTACTTGAGCTGCCTCCACTAGCATGGG
Organism: Viscum album; assembly: GCA_963277665.1. Classification (NCBI taxonomy): domain Eukaryota; kingdom Viridiplantae; phylum Streptophyta; class Magnoliopsida; order Santalales; family Viscaceae; genus Viscum; species Viscum album. Next base: position 70,870,893 of record OY728166.1, on the reverse strand, counting down.
AGATCCATCCATTATATATGCATTTATCTCACCTGAAGGTGAGGGGTAAAAGGGGTTTTATATAAAATAATCATTGGACACAGAGGCCCTACATATTAATGATGAGAAGGATCATAGGCCAACAAATGTAATTTAAAAAAATAAATTAAAAAAAACATTCACATAAAATGGTCTTGTCCTAGCTCATGATCATCTATACATGCATCAATATTTATGCTAAATTAAAATTATCATTCAATAATTTAATCATTTTTGCTTAAGATAAATCATGTTTGAATCAATTAATTATCTTTAATTAACCAATCCTTTAATCTTAAACCATTTTCTGACTTTCGTTGAGATACTCATCCATCATAATTTTTAAAAAATAAATTTAAAATTATCTTTCTATTGTCACTTGAACCTTAGAGGAAACCTGTTGAATTCTTGTTCATTACGCAGATATTAAATTAATAACCTATATATAAAACACATATCACGTGTTGTGCCCTAGATTTACGCCTGAACTACGGTACATGTCTCAAGGGTTTGTATAATATAATAATATATTTTAATAAATCTGTGTAATTTGGATGAGTACATGACAAGTAGTTCTGACTACAGGGTCTGTAATTTTGTTCACCGTCCATCCAAAGTACACAACCGAGGACATGGTGTGTAGATGTACTATGAAAATTTTTGGAGTACATGGCATTTTCAGCGGTACACACATTGTGCAGTATCTGTATTACACATTTTCTAACCAGTAACGCTGTGTCTGGGGTACGTGGTACAACCCTAACCCAAAGGGACTACACACTATGTTCTGTGGACCACGCAACCTGTGATCCAGAAACCGTGTGCCACCTATTCCTATTCAACACACGTGTCATTTATGACATAGGTATACTCTAATACACGACCTGATTTGGTAGAGCAGTCCGATGCATTGAACCTAGACTACATTGCATGTACTTTCGAATACACACCGTGTATTCTTGTATTGTACTGCCAGGAACGTATGGAAGATCTGAATGAGATCCATTATTTTATTTTAATCAAAGTTAAAAGAATAATTTGTTTCTATTAGGTGAACGAGAAATGAGAGAGGAGAAACAGATCTCAAGATTCAGATTTAAAGAATGATTAACTTGAATTGAAGCAACTAAATTATTAAATGCGTATGTCACCAATGAAAAACCAAAGAATTATAATCGTTGATATGACCTCTCTAATACCAATTGTACGTTTCGGGCACTGTGGTAGCATGTTGGTGGCTTTTCCCAAAATTAATTTTACCCTTAATCAACGTTCAATCCAAAATCCATCATGATAATAAAACGCTGAATCTTCAGAATAGAAAATAGAAAGAAAAAAAGCGAAGGATCCCAGAACCATAAAAAGGATCATCATATGATAGATATAATTAATTTAATTAATTGAAAATAATTACCTAATTAGAATTATTTTTTATTGATTTTTTTTGTCACGTTTTGATGTGATTCGTCATTGCATCAAAGAACACAAGTGTAGTATTCATCTAGCGGTGATCCACAAGTGCACCAAATATTTCTTCCCATCACCAATGGAATATCCAGGAGATTGCGTGGAGAAGCCTTTGTTTTGTTTGTCCACCTTAAATCACCTTGATCCGATAGAGGAGGATATATCTCGGTATTGAGGTCATTCATGGAGGAAGTAGTTCTCTTGGCCATGACAGAATATTCCATAATTGTTGTGCACAATGATTCATGGAAATTTTTTATTGTTTTAAGGATATTAATAATCTGTTTTGAGGTTATAGAGTTATGACAATAAATAAACGCGTTACGTATTTTATTTATTTCATTAACTCTTATTGAAAACCCCCATGTATAATCATTAATTCCCTAAAATGCACCCACACTGATTATAATAAATATCATTTAATAAAAAAATATTATTTATTCAATAACCTGACTTGAAAAACTACATGGGATGTAATAATTAATATATGGTGTGGACTTTTTTTTCTTTTCCCTTCCACAATGAAAACTACACAGCGTGTATATTCAATGCACACAACATTTATATCTTGTTTTTTATTTTATTCTTCCTCCAACATTAAAAATATTTTTCCTTCCTTGAATAATTATTAAACCACATATGGGAAAAATATTTATTCTATTTAGATTCTTCGATATACTTAGTGTGTGACTCTCTAGGCCTCTTTCTCTTTAGCATTGGGTGGGTTTTACTAAAGTCAATGATTATTGTCAAGCAATCGGTCACGGAACCCAAGGGAAAGAAGATGATGCCGCATTGAGGTATCACCTCATACGAATGCTTACTGTGCAATTCAATCCCTATGTCTCAATATTTCTAATCAAGTGGGTTGTATGCTAGTGTTATCAACCCATTTGCGCGATTATTTTTTCTTTGAATTCCCAGAATTGAACTCGCCCATACCTTACCATGGATATGGATTTATTTTGGAAATATCAATTCCAACAAATGGCCTTTGATATCTACTTTTTTTATGGAGCAGAAGGGACAAATCCTTTCATGCATTATCTTTTAATACAGTATCACTCGTGACACATCCAATGTATCCTACCTCACTGCGAACAGTGTGTCGTCAGATTTTTCACCAATACATCAATATGTGAAAGTTTTAATACCCATTAATAATAATCTTAATGTCTAAAGACCAATACCCATGTCGGAAGATAGAAACATCCAATGACACTATGAAATGTAGATTTCCTTCTGGCAGGTCTCATTCTCATAATATCCTCTAGGATATTACCATGAGCACACAACATGATAAGGTGCCTCAATGTTTTATGAGTCCTCAATGCTAAAGGCATGTATTATTTGTGTCCCTAAAATAACATCATCCGGCCATTAAACATATATTCAATAATAGTGTTATAGAATTTGTGGTTCTCATCATAGTAGTGATCTTCTATGACCCTTTAATGCAATAACTATCATTAGGACATTATCACATGAATTGTCACAGAAAAGAACAATCAAGATGTGATATGGTATTTATTAATGAATTAATTACATAATAGTTGGTTCTAGGCCACTAACCCAAACATTTTTCATGAAACAATTCTAGTTTCCATCAAAACCAGTTCCTGACTAAGACTAGGGAAAGTATAGAGGGTGTTCTTTATCCCCACTAGCTAGCACAAGTGCCCAGTTATCACAAACACTGTTTTTGGAATGATTTACCTGAGTATAGAAACATTAATAAAAAATAGTAATAAATAAACTGAATATAAAAATTACCACCAAAAAATCATAAAACAAAATTCCGAATTGAATTACAAAGTATTAAGAATTTCACAAGAGGTACACAACTATAAATGAGAATCATTTCTATCTAAAAATTTACCACATAGAAATGGGGTATCCCCCTTAATCCATATCAACAACACCGTATAGATAATGGAAGCTAACAACCCAAACAACCGTCCCTAAGGACCATTCCATTATATGTGTTAAACATTACCTTGTCTACTTACTCCCAATTGTGTATGTAGTGTTTGATCCTAATCCCAAAAATATGTAACCCAAGAAACTATTATATGATATAAACATGATAAAACAAAAAGAAATCATATTTTTATAAACTATAAATGCTACTAAATATTTTAATGGAATGTGATTCTAAATAAAAATAGATTTAAAGAGGGAAACATTATGGAATGTTCAATTTAAAATAAAACAACCAGATTGATTAACTTACCATCATAAAACACCATATATTTATGGTATGTACAATATAACTAATGAGAACTAGTCATGGGAGATACCCCTAGGAAATATCTTACAATAGGTCTCTAGGTACATCATATCTCATATAAAATTTGGCCATAAGACCCACAAAAAACATTTATAATGCACGAGCCACTAGTAGAGAACACACTAATAACCTAGTGGTCTACAATCAATCAACATTATTTAGTCAGGTTTTTCATCATCGATCATTCTTCATGAAACTGAGATGAGGCCACTTCTGAATCACTAGCATTCTAGTCCTAGTCCACCCTTCTAGATACCTAGGAACCTCATTTGTGCTCAATCAGGTTTCAGGTGTTATAAAATACCATTTTCACATCAATAATCTATTTCTAAATCATAAATAAATGTAATAGTACCTTAATGATGTTCCACACCATCAATGAAGTTCGTTAAACCAAATAAAATTTTAATAAAACATCTTCAAGAGGGGTTACGAGGAATTTTTTCAAATATTCATTCAAAAATCCCCTTTTAAGGATTAAAACCCAATAATAACTTACCAAACAATAATTCCCAACCCTAATTACATTTTATAAATAAATTTCAAGGATCCTAAAATAACTAGAAATGATAAAACATGGAATACACTTGAAAAACTCATAATTCCCTGTCGAAATGAAACATTAAAATTAAACACTAAATCAATTAAACCAAAAATGTTTTTTGCAACACACACAATAGATGAGAAACATGATAAATAGTTTAATCAAAAAAATTTAATCCATAAATGAGTTTTTACACATGTAACCACCTACATTGAATTTCAAAACCGACAAAATTTTGTTTGAAACTTCAACTGCATCACAAATGCACCACATGCGATTGAAAATAAACCCTAATCAAGATGATTAAACTAAGATACTAAATATAAAACCCTATAGAGAAAATCATAGTTGATTAAAATATAAAACTTCAATAAGGAGGGGTGAAACCCTATAGGGAAGGATATAAACCAAGAATGACTCACCTACAAGAAGAATCTTGATGGTTCCCCCACCAAAATCTCTTCATGAATGGGACACAAGGGATCTTGGAAGCCATAAATGGCTGAAATGGTCCAATGGGGGGATAAATTAGAACATTAGTTTTAATTTGGGAATGGAAAATGGGAATAAATATTTTTATGACTAGGAAGTTGTAACACCCCAGGTAAATAATGAATATGGAATTTTCATATTTAACCATACTTGTGAATAAAATATTAATATGACTTTAAAGGGGACGCTATGCTCGATGGTGTACCCAACACGCAACAACGAGTTTCTTGGGAATCTTACGTTGCACTCTAATAATAAAATAATATTAATTCAAATGGTAGTTAACATGTAGCCGTTGTATTGGAGGGAATGGATAGAAATAACTAAATATGATTATAAATGTTTTTTAAATGTTTTTACATTTATCCAATAAAAGATAAAGGCTTAAAATACGGAAAGAATTCAATTTTAGGCGTATATGCCCTAGTTTTCACTAAAGGTTCACTTATCGCCTTTTAATGGAGAAATGTCATTAAATATAGTTTTTTTCACTCTTAAACATTATTTTGGACCAAATAAAACTCTTATTAAGAATCAGGGACATCAAATTTTACTTTGTGTAATTTTTTGGTATTTTTCCGATAAAGTTCATTTTTTTAATAAATATTGTAAAATGTTGTATTTTAATTCAAAACCTCTTTTTAATCTAATTTATTTATATGATTAGATTATATTTTGAATTGGTTTTAAAGTGAAATTAGTAAATATTTTTACCATTAAATCCAATAGTGGTCGTTGGAATTAATTTCACTTTGAAATCAGACTTAAAGTAGTGTCAATCTTTTGATACTTATTGTTTTATAAAAACACGCTATTTGCTCGACAGCGGGAATTAATTATTAAATTAATTAATGTGACTAATATGTTCTGAATTTTGTAAAACGGACTTCATTTTTGAATTCATAATATCAAATATAGCTTAGGGTGAATTTTTTGGGATTTTTCTGAAACACTTCAATTTTTGATGAATAGGGAAACCACTAAGTGGTACTTATAAAAACTGATTTTCCGTTTAAATGAAATTTTGCCGTCATTGTGTTTTGATTTTCAAAAATCCGACATACATGGTTATCATTAAGAAGTAAAATTTGGTTCAATGAGATTATAATAATTTTTTTTTGTGAATAGTTACTTATTAAGTTCTTAATCGCGATTAGAGGTAATTAGTGTAATTTAAGGTAAAAATGATATTATAAGAACGTGAAAACACCATGAAACTTGTCCTACACCTATTGGGTGAGTCATGGCCGACCAAGACAAGCCATGGGCCAACTTGGGGACCCCATGGAGACACTTTGGTTGGGAAATGACATAAATAACTTTTTATTTAATGTTAAAATTAAATTGACACAAACATGAGTTGTTTCACTAAAACAATTTTTAAGTAGGGTTACACAGGTCAAAATTTTGATTATAAATAGTAATTGGAAATATAAAAAGATTTCATATATCATAGTATTTTTTTTATAATTTTTAGACATTAAATAAATTAAATTATTTATGTCATAATAATGATGCAGCGATGACATCATTATTTGACAATTTAAATAAAATGGAAAGATAATGTAAAATCTATGAACTACACATGTCCAAAACTTATTGGATGAGTGGATTTAGAAGCCTTATCACCTTATCCACGAATTATATCAATGTGGGACCTTTTGAAACCGAAACAAATTTTCAAATAAAGTAATATTTCTTTACTTTCCAAAAGTGCCCCTCCTCTCCTCTTATAAAAGGCCCCCACCTATACCTCATTTAACACACTCCTAGAGCCTTTGGCTCGGCCAAACCCTGCCCATTTACTCTTTCCACATCCCTCTCCTCATCCTAGAGGACTCCCTTTGGGCATAATCCTTTCAATGGAAGCCTTTAGGCTCAAATCAAAAGGAGTTACACTTTTAAAGGTAATTCACTCTCTCAAGTTCATTTGTTTTATTTTGCTTCTCCAACACCCTAAACTCTTTTTATTTACTTATTTTGTAACAAAACCAGTATCTTCAATATACTAGGATGTTGGTATAAGATTTATTCGATCTACACTCTCACACAACTACATCAAATGGTTAAAGAACATACGGTTTCCGTGGATGATGAAATTCTGCCTCCCGAAACGATGATTGTTCAATACTCATTTAACACCTTCAAAGGTGGCCATTATGATGTCACTATTTTTATATATGATATATAATATGTTTATGTTGTATTTATGATTCTGTATTTTTCATTTTTGTCTTACCTTTATGGCTTCCATTATGGGTATACACGATATCTTTATTTAAGGAAGTGCGGACTACCGCCCCCTCAAAGTGATTTGATTCGTTAAATACCATATGTGGGATGTATAAAGGATGGAAATATGATATTATATATGATATTATACTTTAATTATAATATACCTTTATATAATTATTATTCCATTCTATAAAATATGAAATAGAAATGAAAGTAGCGTTCATGCGTACGTACGGCTTACCGTCTCCATGAACGGTGAATTTCATTTCTTACCTCTAAATGATTATGTAATGTTATAAATGCATGCATGTACTGGATATATATGACATATATGATATCCAAATAATGAATATTATTCTGGATATAATAAACATTTGACCACACGAACAACATGTAATGGTAAGAAGTCCACTTTCGACTTAAGAACCAAATATCGACAAAACAAACATTATAAACTTAAATGTTTACATAATGTTTATAACATGGAAATAAGTGATCTAATTGGAATAATGAACTAGAAAAAGGTTCTTAATAAAGTGTAAATTAACTCAAGTTTATTATTCAGGACTTTAAAGAACGATCGAGTCAAGTCGGACCCGAGGTAAGGGATCCTACAACTCTCTTTCTTTTTAAGTACACTCTTTTTTGTCATTTCTTTTAAGCTCATCTTTCTTATGATTGGGATGTTCTTTTATATTAATCCTACTGTAATTTTTATGTTCATGTTATGAGAGACCCTATTCTATCTCATCAATCCATTTTGGAAGTTTTGAGTGGCGCCGTTAGGCTGGCGAACTTTCGTAAGAGATCTATCCTCTCTCTTTCTTTTTAAGTACTCTCCTTTATGTCACTTATTTTAAACTCCTCCTTGCAATGTTGGGGGATTTTCTTTTATATATTCCACTTGCTGTAAATTATATTGTAATATTATGGGATACTCTATTTGATCTCATCAATCCATATTCGGAAGTTTTATGTGGTGCCGTTAGGCTGCTGAGTTTTTGTAAGGGATTATTCATCTCACTTTTATTCCCGTGAGATTTATGATACATTTGCCACAAATTCCATTGAGTGGTGTATGTACTGCCCATTATTATACTCTTTGTGTAATATAATTTCGTTTATGAGTATTTACATCAATGACCTATTGTCTTTCTTCATGGGGTGTATGTTTTGAAAGATACCCAAGTCGGTAAGGGAACCTTTCACCCTCCTCTTTTTAAAAGACTTCTTTTGTTGGGTCTTTTAATTTACATATTGATATGTTGGGATATGTTCCCATATATCCTTATTGATGTAAATTTTATGTCCAAGTGATGAGATACACTTTTTATCTCTCATCAACTCATTTTGATGTGATGTCGTTGGGCTGTCAAGGGAACTTTTTAACCCAATTTCGATTTCTTTGGGTTCAACATGTAGTCATTGAATATGTCATCCTTTGAATATGTGTGAATGAACTTTTATTGTTTTACACTTAATATCAACTTATATTGGGTGCATTTATATTTTTCACACATTTTTTTGAGATTGATTTGTCCTTAATTTAAGGATACCTTCTTTATAAGGGATTTCATCACATTTGACATTTCTATTGAGGGTTCATTGTTGTTAGGCACCAATTCACTCTTATATGGTGTATATACTGTCATTTGGAGTATTATATCATGAATCCATTTATTCTCATGATATCACAAAGTTCTGACTAAATGTTATTCCTCAATTATTGTATTCATGTGTCTCTAATTTTGGTAAAACCCCTTTAACCAAAATATCTCTTTAAATGTTTTAATTATTTGTTCTTATTAATATACATGTTTTCAAAATGGTTTTAAGGATTTATTTATATGGATATTAATGGTTTAAAATTTTAAAAGCTTCAAGGTGGTATGGGACACTTTGATTCAAAAATATCTTTATTAAATGTTTTAAAAGGTTTTGGAAATGGTTTCTTTTTGAATGGATTCATTATTTCAATATACTAAAATGTTATATTGTGATGTGGAAATGTTATGTTTCCTTTATGCATGTTTTATGTGATACGTTATGGTTCTTGGGAATTATTATGAAGACGGGTGGTTCCGTGATAAACTAAGGGCGGGTGAGCCCGATATAGCTCTCAAATGCATTGGGTAACGCGAAGGAGTGAAATGTTAAGGTATCTCCGAAGAGATTTTAGGGAATATACTGTGATGGGTATTCCAAACGTAACCAAGAGGGTTACTCCCTATGTAAGAATGTTATGAATGCCTCAAGTTACCTTTATGTATTATGTTTTCTATGATTTATTCATGATTTGATATGCTTATATTTTATGGGTAAATTATGATTTCATTCTTATGTATATACGAACTCATGTTTCCTTTCCATATTTTTATAACCCTTACTGAGCTTTTTATGCTCATCCCAAGTTTTTGAAATGTTTTTCATAGGTCAAGGGAAAGGTACATGATGTGATGATAGTGTCAAGGATGTGTCAAGAAAGAATCTGTGTTTTATTTTAAATAGGTTTCCGTTGATGGAAGAATGAATATTGTCTTTTATGTATCCACTTTGTTTAAATGTGGAATGTAATGCAAGTTTCATGATCTAATTCTATAAAAATCTAAACCTGAAAGGATCCTTAATGTGTAATCTTGTAATAACTCAAGATTATGTAAGGTTTAAGGCTGGGGCCTTATAGTTGGTATCAAAGGTCGGTTTAGATAACTTTAGAGGTTAGGGTGTTCTTTAAGCATAAGTGACATTACCATAATGGTTAGGATTTCAGAAAGAGTCCTAGTTTTAGATAAAGTGAATGAGTAAGTATATCTTAGTGTTTATCTTAATCATTAGTACATGATGGTTTTGTTGATATACTCACACTGACATTTCTGTTTTTAGTGAATGGCTGGATCTCGCAGGCACCAAAGTGACAATTGGATTGAAGGAAACTGTGGTGGATCTATGATTAAGATACTAGGTAAAATGGAGGATTCAATGAAGAAACTCATGGTTGTTCTAAACCAACTATCAAGGAGTCATGATCAACCACTTCAACTTTGGTGAGTTCTCTAGTGCATCATGTACGAGATGGCCAACTCGATGTGGAAATTCAGGTAATAATTATTAAGGTAACCATTAGGGTTTATATGATCCTTACTTTTGAGGTAATTATGGGTTATTATATGTTCTGATGGAAAATGAAAGGCATGAGATAAAATTGAGGTTAAAATATGTTATGATCATCTTTGAAGATTTTATCTCATTTTGGGGAATGTTTTAAGAATTATATAGTTTTGAAAAAAGGACATCATGCAGACCGTGTGACAACTCGTCGCGTCGGACAAAGCTGCGGGAATCGAACCCACAACCAAAGTGCGACTGGTATTTATCGCCTACCACTGGACTACGTGAAGTCCCTGGTTAGTTTGACTGATTCTTTTTAGTTATATGATTTTATGAATTAAGAGTAAGTTGATTTTGGAGGATATGTGATTAGGATAATTACTTTTCAATGTGAGGCTTTAGGAGCGACTAATGTTGTTTGGAGATAAATGTTACGATTTAACTTGGAAGACTATGTGACTAAATCCTTCAAATATTTGGGTTTCAATCTTATATTGGTTTACTTTGAAGATTTTTATGGACAAATTTTTTATCGGATGGTCCTCGTTGAACTTTGGGTTTTGATGGACAAATTTTGGAGATTAAGAATAGATTTTCTTTTTATAAGGGGTTATCCTTTTCTGGATTATCTGATCTTGTACTAACCTTTTTGGTTTTGGTTTTGGTTAAAGCCTAAAAACATGGGATGTATATAGTTCTCTTTTGGGGATTAGTTGATTCTCTAGAAGTTGATTATAGTACTCTTAATGCGAACAAGTCTCCTTAAATACTCGTCTTTTGGAAAAAATATGAGTTTGACTAAGGAATCTAGTAAAAGTTGAAAGTCAAAATGATAAGTGATTATGCTTCCTTATGAATAAATTCCTCAATAAAAAGTAACTTAAAACAAAAATGTTGTCTATTAATTTTTCCTACTGGGGAATCGAATACCGTTTAACCCACCACAAGTTTGTGATTTTCTCATGGTTAACTTTCTCCTAAACATGTTTTCTATCACTCTCCATGAGAACATGAACCTATGTTTTCTCCTCCATGTCCATATTTTCATACTTGGAATCCTAGTATGGGTTAACTCGGGTGACCTTTGTACTTATCTTTCTTTAATTTTTTTTTACCGACTTTTGTTCCGATGTGGGACTTTCAAAGATGTTTCCAAGTGCAATTTTAAAATTGAGAGGATGCAATTCCCAAAAGGGGGGAAGGATGTAACACCCCAGGTAAATAATGAATATGGAATTTTCATATTTATCCATATTTTTGAATAAAATATTAATATGACTTTAAAGGGGACGCTATGCTCGATGGTGTACCCAACACGCAACAACAAGTTTCTTGGGAATCTTACGTTGCACTCTAATAAAAAAATAATATTAATTCAAATGGTAGTTAACATGTAGCCGTTGTATTGGAGGGAATGGATAGAAATAACTAAATATGATTATATATGTTTTTTAAATGTTTTTACATTTATCCAATAAAAGATAAAGGCTTAAAATACGGAAAGAATTCAATTTTAGGCGTATATGCCCTAGTTTTCACTAAAGGTTCACTTATCGCCTTATAATGGAGAAATGTCATTAAATATAGTTTTTTTCACTCTTAAACATTCTTTTGGACCAAATAAAACTCTTATTAAGAATCGGGACATCAAATTTTACTTTGTGTAATTTTTTGGTATTTTTCCGATAAAGTTCATTTTTTTAATGAATATTGTAAAATGTTGTATTTTAATTCAAAACCTCTTTTTAATCTAATTTATTTATATGATTAGATTATATTTTGAATTGGTTTTAAAGTGAAATTAGAAAATATTTTTACCATTAAATCCAATAGTGGTCATTGGAATTAATTTCACTTTGAAATCAAACTTAATGTAGTGTCAATCTTTTGATACTTATTGTTTTATAAAAACACGCTATTTGCTTGACAACGGGAATTAATTATTAAATTAATTAATGTGACTAATATGTTCTGAATTTTGTAAAACGGACTTCATTTTTGAATTCAGAATATCAAATATAGCTTAGGGTGAATTTTTGGGATTTTTCTGAAACACTTCAATTTTTGATGAATAGTGAAACCACTAAGTGGTACTTATAAAAACTGATTTTCCGTTTAAATGAAATTTTTCCATCATTGTGTTTTGATTTTCAAAAATCCGACCTACATGGTTGTCATTAAGAAGTAAAATGTGGTTCAATGAGATTATAATAATTTTTTTTGGTGAATAGTTACTTATTAAGTTCTTAATCGCGATTAGAGGTAATTAGTGTAATTTAAGGTAAAAATGATATTATAAGAATGTGAAAACACCATGACACTTGTCCTACACCTATTGGGTGAGTCATGGACGACCAGTACAAGCCATGGGACAACTTGGGGACCCCATGGAGATACTTTGGTTGGGAAATGACATAAATAACTTTTTATTTAATGTTAAAATTAAATTGACACAAATATGAGTTGTTTCACTAAAACAATTTTTAAGTAGGGTTAAACAGGTCCAAATTTTGATTATAAATAGCAATTGGAAAGATAAAAAGATTTCCTATATCATAGTATTTTTTTTATAATTTTTAGACATTAAATAAATTAAATTATTTATGACATAATAATGATGCAGCGATGACATCATTATTTGACGATTTAAATAAAATGGAAATATAATGTAAAATATATGAACTAAACATGTCCAAAACTTATTGGATGAGTGTATTTCGAAGCCTTATCACCTTATACACGAATTATATCAATGTGGGTCCTTTTGAAACCGAAACACATTTTCAAATAAAGTAATATTTCTTTACTTTCCAAAAGTGCCCCTCCTCTTCTCTTATAAAAGGCCCCCACCTCTACCTCATTTAACACACTCCTCAAGCCTTTGGCTCGGCCAACCACTGCCCATTTACTCTCTCCACATCCCTCTCCTCATTCTAGAGGATTCCCTTTGGGCATAATCCTTTCAAAGGAATCCTTTAGGCTCAAATCAAAAGGAGTTACACTTTTAAAGGTAATTCACTCTCTCAAGTTCATTTGTTTTATTTTGCTTCTCCAACCCCCTAAACTCTTTTTATTTAATTCTTTTGTAACAACACCAGTATATTAAATATACTAGGATGTTTTTATAAGATTTATTCGATCTACACTCTCACACAACTACATCAAATGGTTAAAGAACATACGGTTTCCGTGGATGATGAAATTCTGCCTCCCGAAACGATGATTGTTCAATACTCATTTAACACCTTCAAAGGTGGCCATTATGATGTCACTATTTTTATATATGATATATAATATTTTTATGTTTTATTTATGATTCTGTATTTTTCATTTTTGTCTTACCTTTATGGCTTCCATTATGGGTATACACGATATCTTCATTTAAGGAAGTGCGGACTACCGCCCCCTCAAAGTGATTTGATTCGTTAAATACCATATGTGGGATGTATAAAGGATGGAAATATGATAATATATATGATATTATACTGTAATTATAATATACCTTTATATAATTATTATTCCATTCTATAAAATATGAAATAGAAATGAAAGTAGTGTTCATGCGTACGTACGGCTTACCGTCTCCATGAACGGTGCATTTCATTTCTTACCTCTAAATGATTATGTAATGTTATAAATGAATGCATGTACTGGATATATATGACATATATGATATCCAAATCATGAATATTATTCTGTATATAATAAACATTTGACCACACGAACAACATGTAATGGTAAGAAGTCCACTTTCGACTTAAGAACCAAATATCGACAAAACAAACATTATTAACTTAAATGATTACATAATGTTTATAACATGGAAATAAGTGATCTAATAGGAATAATGAACTAGAAAAAGGTTCTTAATAAAGTGTAAATTAACTCAAGTTTATTATTCAGGACGTTAAAGAACGATCGATTCAAGTCGGACCCGAGGTAAGGGATCCTACAACTCTCTTTCTTTTTAAGTACACTCTTTTTTGTCATTTCTTTTAAGCTCATCTTTCTTATTATTGGGATGTTCTTTTATATTAATCCTACTGTAATTTTTATCTTCATGTGATGAGAGACCCTATTCTCTCTCATCAATCCATTTTGGAAGTTTTGAGTGGCGCCGTTAGGCTGCCGAACTTTCGTAAGAGATCTATCCTCTCTCTTTCTTTTTAAGTACTCTCCTTTATGTCACTTCTTTTAAACTCCTCCTTGCAATGTTGGGGGATTTTCTTTTATATATTCCACTTTCTGTAAATTCTATTGTAATATGATGGTATACTCTATTTGATCTCATCAATCCATATTCGGAAGTTTTATGTGGCGCCGTTAGGCTGCTGAGTTTTTGTAAGGGATTATTCATCTCACTTTTATTCTCGTGAGATTTATTCTACATTTGCCACATTGAGTGGTGTATGTACTGCCCATTATTTTACTCTTTGTGTAATATAATTTCGTTTATGAGTATTTACAACAATGACCTATTGTCTTTCTTCATGGGGTGTATGTTTTGAAAGATACCCAAGTCGGTAAGGGAACCTTTCACCCTCCTCTTTTTAAAAGACTTCTTTTGTTGGGTCTTTTAATTTACATATTGTTATGTTGGGATATGTTCCCATATATCCTTATTGATGTAAATTTTATGTCCAAGTGATGAGATACACTTTTTATCTCTCATCAACTCATTTTGATGTGATGTCGTTGGGCTGTCAAGGGAACTTTTTAACCCAATTTCGATTTCTATGGGTTCAACAAGTAGTCATTGAATATGTCATCCTTTGAATAAGTGTGAATGACCTTTTATTGTTTTACACTTAATATCCACTTATATTGGGTGTATTTATATTTGTCACACATATTTTTGAGATTGATTTGTCCTTAATTTAAGGATACCTTCTTTATAAGGGATTTCATCACATTTGACATTTCTATTGAGGGTTCATTGTTGTTAGGAACCAATTCGCTCTTATATGGTGTATATACTGTCATTTGGAGTATTATATCATGAATCCATTTATTCTCATGATATCACAAAGTTCTGACTAAATGTTATTCCTCAATTATTGTATTCATGTGTCTCTAATTTTGGTAAAACCCCTTTAACCAAAATATCACTTTAAATGTTTTAATTATTTGTTCTTATTAATATCTATGTTTTCAAAATGGTTTTAAGGATTTATTTATATGGATATTAATGGTTTAAATTTTTAAAAGCTTCAAGGTGGTATGGGACACTTTGATTCAAAAATATCTTTATTAAATGTTTTAAATGGTTTTGGAAATGGTTTCTTTTTGAATGGATTCATTATTTCAATATACTAAAATGTTATATTGTGATGTGGAAATGTTATGTTTCCTTTATGCATGTTTTATGTGATACGTTATGGTTCTTGGGCATTATTATGAAGACGGGTGGTTCCGTGATAAACTAAGGGTGGGTGAGCCCGATATTGCTCTCCAATGCATTGGGTAACGCGAAGGAGTTAAATGTTAAGGTTTCTCCGAAGAGATTTTAGGGAATATACTGTGATGGGTATTCCAAACGTAACCAAGAGGGTTACTCCCTACGTAAGAATGTTATGAATGCCTCAAGTTACCTTTATGTCTTATGTTTTCTATGATTTATTCATGATTTGATATGCCTATATTTTATGGGTAAATTATGATTTCATTCTTATGTATATACGAACTCATGTTTCCTTTCCATATTTTTATAACCCTTACTGAGCTTTTTATGCTCATCCCAAGTTTTTGAAATGTTTTTCACAGGTCAAGGGAAAGGTACATGATGTGATGATAGTGTCAAGGATGTGTCAAGAAAGAATCTGTGTTTTATTTTAAATAGGTTTCCGTTGATGGAAGAATGAATATTGTCTTTTATGTAACCACTTTGTTTAAATGTGGAATGTAATGCAAGTTTCATGATCTAATTCTCTAAAACTCTAAACCTGAAAAGATCCTCAATGTGTAATCTTGTAATAACTCAAGATTAAGTAAGGTTTAAGGCTGGGGCCTTGTAGAAGTTATGCAAGTTTTTTCCTCCTGATTTATTAAACCGGAGTGCCTAACCATGGGCCTTGTTCTATCAACCCAAAAATATCCATTTCTCTAAAAAAAATTAGTGTTAGAGATTACGAGGAAATGTTAATCCAATTAAAGAAGAGAAAATACCTAAAAATTAGACACTTATGTTACCTTATTGGTGTAATTTATGTTATTATTCCAATATCGATGATTATAAATAATTTTGATTATGAATTAATTACTCATTATCTCATAATATGAATTCATTATAAACAAACATGTGATGTGTAAGGCATAACAATATATATATCATTAATTAATATCCAAATCTCCTTAGATAAAAATATTTTTGTTTTTAATATATGCATTCCATATTCAGTTAGATGTATTCATTATGGACTTGATGATAATAATGATCTCTCAGATACTTCCATGATGTATATAATTATGTCCTGGATAAATCCAAGATTGTAAGATAATGATTGATGGAACTATAAATTCAATAATAATTAATTATTTTTTTACTATCCATATAATTTATTTTTTTTATTAATCTCCATTTATATATTATTCTCTCTATTTTAGTTTATTGTACCATTAAGTGTTTCACATATTCCTTACCAAAAATTTATTCCATCATTAATGGTATGGTTTTTCTTACTGAGTATTTATGAAGATATTTATTAAATAAATTTTGTCTTAAAATATAGTTGTGTGGATAATTTTTCAGTGATGTTTATGAATCATGATAGATTAATTAGTTCTCCAATAGTGGAAAACATTTCCTTATTTGAAAAAGACATCGGTTTTTCATGTTTATGTTATTTATAAATGAATAATTCTGAGGAAAAAAAAGTTAATATGAATGTCTATAATTTTTTATTATGTATATCATATAAAAATGGGATAGTTATGTATGTGAATCTATAGTTAACATAAAATCTAGTATGTAAACTATGTGCTCAAAGAACAAGATCTTGTTAGTGTGGGGTCAAGGTGTTGCACCACTAGTCTCCAGATGATAATTTTTTATATCTTCTGTTTAATCTATACTTATAAATTTATCCTATAAAAAAATTTAAACTCTGAACCATTAACATTGGGTTACCCTTTAGAACCATATATCAATTATAAATTCTTTCCATCATGATATTCACCACAAAATAGTCCTTTGATGGGACAGGATATTGCATTGACATATTTTCAGACATAGTCCACTACCATAAATATATATTCATTCCTATTGGATATATACTATAGTCCTAATAAATAAACAACCCCAAATAGTATATAATTTTCATGTAAAACATACATATATGGAATCCCCTATATCAACTAATTGTACATTTCATTGATAATAGTCACATTATTTAAAAAATCCAATAGAGACATCAATGAATGGGTTTCTACAATTCAAATTGAATATAAATTTCTATAAATTTTTCAAATCCATACTTTTAACTGATATTGTGATTATAAAATTGTTTTTCAGTTGTTTCATTCTCTCAAAACATATATCACATAATAATACCATTTGTACCTCTTTAAAATTTGAAATTGTCTTCTCAATAACAATGCTTTACATCTACTCTGAATTTATTCATTTGATTATAATAGATTATTTTTGGAATGAAACCATCATCAATTTATTTTACTATGTCCCAATATTATTTAATCTTATGTACCTTCAAATCAAATAGTTTATCATCTTGAAATATTTTTCCTAAATTTTAACATCCATATTTTTTTCATTTAATTAATAAAATGAACTATGCAACTATGTTCTTTTACCTTTTCTTATCCTACATTTCTGAAAAAATTTATTTAAAATTAACTATATTATTTAATTACATTGATATTTATACATTATTTATTGTCATATAATTCACATTTGTGTTCTAGTAATATACTATTACTCTAGAACTAATAAACCATGATATATATTTTTTCCATTGCATACACAACTAATTTTTTTTTCTAATTTATTAAGTAATTGAATTGGGAATCATGTAGTATTTCTCTTGTGTAATGAAAGAAATATTACTTATTCTATTTTCTCAAACTCATCATCAATGATAAATTCACTAAAAATATGCATATCATCAAATGTAATTTTATAATTTTGATATTTTATGATAGGTGGTGAATTTATATTCCCATTTAGTAGATTGAATTATTGAATATATAGTTTATATAAATATATGTGATCATAATTTTATAAGAATGGACACATTGATTTATATATATTGTATAAATACATGATAAATATTATATATAATTCAATATATCCCTAATTTTTTTAAATTTTATTTATTGATATGGGAGGTGTTATATTATAACTATCATCCAACGTAGCTCTATAAACTTATATCCCTTCCTTTGAGATCATGTCTTATAAAAAAATTCTTCCAAATAATTTATATTTTTCCCAGTTTAATACAAAATTTTCCTCTATTAATGTCATTAAAATTAATAATATATTTTTGATAAAATCCTAAAAAAAATTATACCTTGAATTATCATATATGAATAGTTTAATAAAATTATCTACCAGTTATTATAATTTATCAAACAATATCCTTTAAATGGTTATTAGAGATATAAATATTTAAAATCCATTCATTTTTAAGTAAATGTTTCATGTATACTAATAATTGGAGTTTTATCATTATATTATAGTATAATAAAAACATTGTATTATACAAGGCATAGAATAAAATAGTAAAAAACTTAATCTCCCAATTATTTTTTCAATAAATGTAAATGAAAAATTGTCATTACTATTATATTAATTAAATGTCTATTAATCAGTCCACACCCACTAGCATGATACATTAAATATTTACAAGATATCATTATTTTTCGTGGTTGTCACTCTCACACAACCCTTATATGGCTCTAATGGTATTAAGTTTTCAAAAGAACTATATAATTTGATGTACTCTATTTTAATATCAAGTAATTTAATTTAATTATCATTTACAACATCCCTTGTAATGTGATCAAATATTCTATAAAATTAAACACTTTACATGGATTTTATATATGCTAATATCTATGTTGATTCCCATAATATTTATAAGAGAAAAAGAAAAACAATGTGTTTTTTTAATTTGAATATAATCTCTTCTTATTAGATATAAGTAGTTGATGAAATGATAAACTTTTTGGTACTTTTGTTTATAATAATTTTGTACCACTAATTAGATGTTTTATATCTAACATTTAAAACATGTTTTCATTTAATTAGAGTATTCAGGGTACCCTTGGTAGCGCTAAGACTTCGAGAAATTTTTTAAAATATATCACGTGAATAATTTATTTATTTATCAAAATTATTTCCCAAGATTCATATAATCAGTTTAACTATTTTTTTTAATTCATTAATATAATTTTTATTTATAAATATATCAACAAGAATAATAAATTCATCCAAAATTTCATTCTTGAAACAATCATTTTTTAATCCTTGTTTCATAATTTCATGAAATACCAATTATTTATTTCAACATTAATCGACTATAAATATTAGTCTTATTTTATTTATATCAATATACAATATTATTGAATATATTTATTTTCATAATATAATGACGAATAACATTTATATCTACCTGTATATATACCACTAAAAATACATTATGAAATGTATGTTCCTTGTTCTAACTATAACATATTAAATGATTAATTTCATTATGTGATTGATGTATCTAAAAATAGAAGTTTCATAGTGATATTTATTATATTTATGAACTATAAGTATCGAATAATACAACTTTTATAAGATTAATACTTTCCCTAAATTAATAATAAAATTACATTCTTTATTCCATTGAAATTAACTAGTGATTTTAAAACTACTCGTATCCTTAAAATTTTGAGTAATCATTATATAAATGATTATAATAAGGAGTAATTTTGTGTGGTCTTCAATCCTTTTCTAATTCGATTTATTTCTAATCAAATAATTTGTTTAAAAATATACATGAAAGGCCATATAATATTGGAAAATTTATAAACATTTCATTAAGTATATATAAAAGTATATTGAAATTATAATTTCTTTGATCATCATCTTTAACTAGTGGAGGTAATATAATAGGATTAATGATTTTCAATATATTAAAATTGTTTAATATAAAATTTCTATTTATATTTTTCCACTATAAATTACCTCATTCCAATAAAATCATTTCCAAATTTATGTTTTTGTCTTTATAATTTAACATTATTATCTGTCAAATTATATTCTTAAATTTTAATAACATTTGATTTGATTTCAATATAACCCATTACACTATGTTAAGTGATATCTATAACTCCTTTCCCAATAATAACCTCTATATAGTAGGTATTTTTTTTATCATCCATTAATAATTTTTTCTTTGACAATTTCAAAACATGAAATACTAAATTATATATATATATTTGTTTATTTATATTAAATTGATTAATCCTATAATAATTTCATGGTTTTTTTATTTATTGCATTAGAAAATATCCTTCATAGCTATATAATTATTTAAAAATTATATATATTTTATAAAAAAATTAAATTCTTTTATCATGAACTATTATATGAGAATCTAATGAGACATAAGCCCCATTTTATTTTAACCCCTGATATATCAGTTAATATTGTCCTTGAAATTCAAAAGGCCCATCTTGATTAATGTTTCAGTGATCCATCCATGAAAATGTTCATTATTTTTAATACTAGGGTAATATGTGTGTTAAAATGGGTCTATATTCACAAAATGGATTATTCTATAGTTCCTCGTGTAATTAATATGTTTTACATGATATGATGAAGTATATTTTGAAATTTTAATTTTCCTGTAATTAATTTAACTATACCAAAACATCCTATAATAAAATTATGTTCATTTTTTCTTTTGTTTTTTAAATAATTTTTTTTGTTGATCATAAATATTGGATTTTACATAATTAGTCATAACAAATATATTATATACAACATATGATCCTCTAAATTAGTATCTATGAATTCATAAATAACATCTTGAAAATTTGTTTCAATTCTCCAAATCTATTATATCTATAGTCTACTAAGTCATTTTAATGGACCGTGATTTCCCTCATACCATTCAACACATTATAATGTTATTACACTATTAGAGATTAATGTAATTGGTTTTTTCATATTACAGGTAAAAACTCAAAATCATTTACATTCCTCATGAAATTGGTAATCTTTCTTCAACTAATATATATATATATATATTTATTTATTTATTTAATTTACCTCAAGATAATTGTTCTTTTTTAGAATAAATAATTCAAATAAAATCATTTAATATATCTTCAAAATAACAAAATGAATAAATTAGATATTAAAAAATTAAATATATTAATAGATTCATCATATTTTTTAAAAATCATATAAAAAGTATAATACTATTATATTTATTTCATGGAACATATTTCATTGTTGTTGGGAAATCATTACTTAACTCAATGTGATCCTAGGATGGAATTCAATTATTTTTCTATTGAGTGTGACAGTTCGTGAATTGGTGGTTTCATAAATTTAAAAATAATCTAACATATTATGGAATTAAAAATTCTATTTTAACTTTTAAATTGCATTGGACTGGTTATAATTTTTCATTTTTACCATATTATCTTAGACCATTGTAATTATAGTGTCCTGCTAATTCCATGTATGAACTTGGCCATACGTGTACATTCGAGTTATTACTAGCTCTTAATGAATCCAAATAAAAAACGTATGTATTAATAGAATCAATTCTATACTGAATAAATTATTGGGGTTTAAATATTATCCTTGAAATGAGAATAACAATATTTAACACCTCATAAATATAAAATTATATAAAATTGTAAATTGATGTCTGATTTTTTTTTTCAATTATCTTATTTATTTATAAAATATATGAATATAATTTAATTGTTTTATTTATTATTCCCATAAGAAATGATTAATACAACTACTTTTACTTTTTATAATACAAATTATAATTCTCTATATGTTCATTAAATTTACATAGAACATTAACTATCAAGTCACTAGGACATATCCACCATAATAGGATTGAGTTAACCCACTGATTCACTTATAAATAAAAAGAATTTGTTTACATGTATAATTAAATAATTTATAAAATTCATTGAATATAAATAAATATATTTGGAATTTTGTATGAACTCTATAGGGTATATTTATCATTAAATAATGAAAAAATAATTGTGGTTTTAAAATTTATAATGAATTTTTTGGAATATTATGTAACAGTTTATGTTCAAATGTATAAAAAATGGGCCTCACTAACAGTAAAGACACCCCTCTCAAACATGGTCATCGGGTCCTATCCTACCAGGTACCACCATTTTCCCCACATAAATACAGTCCCCGCCCTCAGTCCCAGCCACATGTTTGAACAAGTCATATGACTAATGATTTCCCCCTAAGGCGAACACATGTTCTTTCCAGTGTGGTTTGTCACCACTCAAACACACCTTGGGAAACATCGCATATGTTCACCCATCTAAAGCAACACTACAGACCAAGAACACTTAACATTGAAGATATAACCAGGTATGATTGCAAAAATAATTGTGAATACTATTGACATGAGTCATATTTTTTTTTCCTTTGTACCATTATCATTTTTGTGTGTTACAATAAATCCCCCTTTAGAGAAAAATGACTTGGTTTTGAACCACACATATCCTCCTCGATAGTGCACTAAAAATTAGGCTAGGTACAACCTCATATAAAAAATGTAACAACTCTACCCCACTGATAGCACATACACCCCACCCTAACATGGTTGTAATGTATTTGACCTCTACATTCCACTAGTTTCTCCACAGACACATGGTACCCACACTCGAACACACCCACATGGCCGAACAAGTCATCTAACTAATAAATGTTCCCATAGTACAACACATGTTCATTCTAGTGTACTTTATCCCCACTCTCACACACCCTAGTAAAATTACCTTAATTTCACTGATCCTAAGTAATACTCGTGGCCAAGCACGATTAACTATGTAATTCTAATCTGGTGGGCTTTTGAAAATAGATACACCATGTTGACATGATTGAGATCATTTCGTCAGTTAAACCGTTATCATTATAAGGTGTTATAAAATGTAATATCAATTAAATTATAGTGTACTTATTATTAAAACATTAACAATTATGATAGTTTTGATCATAGGATAACCATGGGGGCACTCTTTGGACCACTAGACTTTATGATGTTATGGTTGAATATCATGGATGTCGATTAAATTAGTACTTAATATTATATTTATATGAAATTAAAAAACAAATTTAATCTATTAGAATTTATTATTAACTTATATATTTTATTATTTTTTCTTCCACCATCAATCAATACTCTTACATATAAATCAGGTAATTGGATATCGACTATTTAAGGAGTTAGTACATAGATAATTAATTACCTGAAAAAGAATTTTACTAAATTATTTCATTATTTCAATTAAAATTCATTCATCCCCATTAAAATTCTTATTATCTCATAACAAATAGAACTAATATAATACTAATATGAATATTCTCTATAGGTGTCTCTCTATAATTTCAATTTGAATCCACATCCAAAGGTAGATCCACTATTTTAGACATCCTTGTAAGAACCCAGACTCAAATAACAAACATTCAGTGTATATATTATTACATTACTTTAAGATGAAAGGGAACAGTATATGTTGAATTGATAAATTCAGAAATATTAGAAAACTAAATACAAACATCATTCCCATATTTCATTGGAAATATAATAATGTTACCTATGAAACATTCATTCATTCATTAAATTATGTAATTATTACTTATTAATATCTCATTGAAAGGAAAAAATGATGATTGGCTGGCTTAAATGATCAAAAATGGTTAATTTTATCAAAATACATCTTGGTAAATAAGGAATAACAAATATGGTAGAGTGAATAATTAAAAGACATGACATCTAATCAACAAACATGAGTAAAAATAACCTCCCTGACTAATATCAACATAACATTAACTTGAATAATGGAATATGTATTCTCAATAATCACTTCTTAATACTAAAAAATTTAAATATGTAATTATATACAGTCATAATAATAACATCAAGGAATAATAGAATATATCATGATTATTACACTCAGGTTCACATCCAAGAGTCTCTTAATTATTTGTGAGGTGTAAAAGATATACCTATAAAAAATATAAAGCCATTGTTTTTTCTCATTAGACTCTATGATGCATCAATGTTAAATCCATAACTATTAAGCACTCATCACATTCAAGTCCAATGTGTTCCCCTTATATTTTATGATCAATACAATTAATTCTCATTATAAATTATAAAACAAAAAGTACCCTTATTGAATATAGAAAATGAAATATTTACCTTATTAATGAAATAAAATTTATATTGATATTCCTTAAACTAATAACATAAATAGAAATTGTATATGGTTATGAAAATTTCATTGTGGATAAAATTATATCTTATAAGTCTATAACCTCCATAATATTCTAATGAGTTGTGTCTCCATTATATTTTTTATTGATCCTTTATTTATTCCTTAAGGATATTCTTATGAGGTTAAAGGATATTTGGAGAGACTATAGGGCTCATTCGGAGCATAAGTCTCATTCAACACTCGATGATCTATGAATATGAGTAAATATACTATTAAAATGGTTAAAAATAGTTCAAACAATCCTTGGATACATGGTTTAGTTAAATTGATTGGGTGATATAGGGTGTTAATAGTAAGTATAATGGGCTCAAAATAGTTCAAACAAGCCTTGTTCCTAGCTACAGTCTTAGTGTAATATAACAAGTGGGTACACATGGTTACAACATGGTTTTTATAAACATGTAAGATAAATTGTGTTCCCCTTAAAAATTGGTGAAATGTTGATTTCTAAACTACTTATATTAAACATACATCTTTATTTACTCATCCAATTTTACATTGGAATCCATTCCTACTGGTTGGAGTTCTCCATTGATATCCAAAATAGGAATTTATCTAGGATATTCATATGATGTTTCATTCCTTTATCATTGGTAAGATTGCAACTATACCAGTATCATCTTCATTCCTCTTGATTCCTTCCTTCATTTATCGTTTAATATGAAATGATAACTCTAGGCATGAAAATATTACCTATTTCATATTTGTATATAAATTTCTTCAATTTCTCCCAATCATTCTGAAGTCAATGGATGAAAATCTATGAATATTGTATTACTAGTCCAAAGTTGGTGTTCTATATATTTTACCTCAAAGTATTTATGTTTTATAGCTTATATTATAGTAACCCACAATGGAACTTCCTAGTATAGATCATTAAATTAATTGAACCTTATATTGGATGATAAAACCTTGATTTATGCATGTTATTACACACAAATGTACAGTTGGAGGTGGTAAAACTCTACTTGAACTATCATTGATGTGGGTTAACATTATTGATCATGTTTACACAACCAATGGGATGAGTCAAACACACCATTTATAAAAGGACACATAGTTAAATTAAATAAATTGTTATAGGTTTATCACTTAATTAAGATTATTTTCATTTAAAAATTGAATGAGTAATTAGGTGGAATAAATTCGTGTTTTGGAATGAAATGGATAATATGTTGGATTATACTAAATTATGTAATTGTTTGGTTTATTGGAATGGAAACTAACATTTCCCTCTATAATATCATGTTAATGTGAATTAATTGAAGAAATAAATATGATATGTGTAATTGAAAAAGGGAATGGGAACTGAAATTGACCCTTGATTCATTTTATAATTATCTGAGTGAAATTGATTTAAGTCACAATCACTAACATGGTTTCACACATTTTCACTTATATATTAAATTGTTAATGAAATGATTAGGACAAATTCAATAGATAAAGAGAGTGGACACTCTATTGTACCCCTTTAATTGTTTTATAGAAAACATTGGTAATGTGAAATGTGATTCAAAACTAAGAACCACTTACATATTAATCATATTATATTCCATAAACTGTTAACTTGGATTTAGATTGTTTGATCATCTCATATAGACTATATGGGCTCCACCCATGTCAATGTGTAGTTTTATATGGAAGATACCTCTATAATCGAAGAGGATGTTTCCATTCACATGCCAAGGGTTTTGGACCATGTACTTCTACCGTAATCTGAGTTCTATATGGACGAGATCTATGGAATCAAAGAGTTTATCATGGACATTAAACAAAATTCCCTACCCTTGTAGGTCTGATTCATGTTTATTAAGTGACTTCCATTCAGTATTAACACTATATGTTCCCAAAAAATCATATATAATTTAATACACTAATATAAATTAATTAATTATTTCTAGATATAATTCTATAGAAAAATATTATATAATATATTAAATCATTCATCATTTATAGTATTTATTATTATTGTTATTACAAGTTGTGTTAACTTATATTCCTATATTGGATTTTTTATATGAACCATTATACAAATTGTATATCGTACTCTATTTGGTGTTTTGATTAGTAACTGGATAAACATAATGAATACAAAGAAGGTTCTAACTCTGGAGGCTATATTTCTTATGCTAGGAAGGAGTATGAGAACAACAGACCGACCTTATGATCATGATGATATTATATATATTTTTTGTTCTTTTGTCCTTCTAGATATAATTGTATTTTATATATTCCTATTTCCATTTATTCATGTTTACTTTTTATGGAATCATGAAATTGACATCATTTTATAAATAATTATTATAATTACTATTATTCTATTTATCTTACCTAGATGTTTACATATTCAATAATTTTTAATTTATTTTCTATGCTTATACTATTATTTTTTGTAATTATGTCATAGATCTAAACTATGATCATAATGGTATAGTCTCCCCAACATACTCTTATAGACCTTTTATTTAAATCACTATCAATGAAACATATGGAATATTTCTTGATTCCATGTATCTTATTAGGTTCAGTTGTTGTTATCGAGTTATTAAGGATATGTATTAAAAATGAATTATAAGAGATTATTTTTTTAGTATAATTACAATTTGGTGTTATTAGATAGGATATTAGTAATCTTTTGTAATTTATAAATGAGGATATTCCTAATGGTAGCTAACCCATATATAGGAGAAATCCAAATTACATCCTTAGGGATTTTTTGTTCTACATTATACATGTTAAATTACTAATTATATTACCATTTGAGTGCTTCACATTATGTGTTGTGTTAATTATAATTTTTATATATTAATTTTTCCATATTACTTGTTTGGAAAATAATTATCAATACAAGAATCATTAAAATATCATAGAAATATTCATCTCATGTTTATGTTGTACCACATAGATTGTATTGTTTGACTGTGTGATTTTGAGCCATGTTTACCTTTATTATTTCAATATGATAGATTTTTATGTAATATATATGAAATATAATTGGGTATTATATAATTTTAATAAAGAAAAATTGTGTTTTCATGTTTATCATGATGGTATAACTTCAATTAACTAATTATGACGTATTAGATCCATGATCCATCAGTTACATGGGATAAAAATTTTGTTTTTTTTTTGATTAAATTGGCGCTTATAAAAAATTAAAGTGTGTGGGACTTTATAAATATGGAGGGGTAACTCATATAATCAAACCATTATATTTCCTATTTTTATAATCTAATTCTAAAGGAAAAACCATGGTTGTAGTTACATGATGAGTCAATTATAACATATATAGAATACAATTTTTTTACCGGGGAAATGTATCACATATTACCAGATTTCATTATATACATGTTTTAAGAATTTTTGATACTATGGAAAACAAAATGAAACAGTTTCTGTAAAATGGCAATTCTAATTACAATATATTGGGTGTTTTCCTCGATAACATCTAATTAAAACACTATATACTAGAACGCCTTTACTGAAATAAATAACATAAATCTATCCTAAACAAATTAGTGGGAATTCAAAAGTATCAGTTTTGATTCTTTATGGTCATATATATAATATAGACATAGTTTTAAGAGTAGTAAGAGTGTCGTGACTTTTATATAGGATGGCTTGTTTATATCCAAGTATAATGTTTACTATTCAAAATTTTATCAAATCTATTCTAAAGAATTTTCTTTAGATTTTTAGATTTATACAACCATAATGTTCTTGATTCAGGATCTTGGTGTGTGGAGAGGAAAATACTATCAAGTTAGATGGCCATAATCAACAAAAATTACCTCTTGTAGTGACACTTTTGGAACCTTCCATTTAAGCCAACATCGGAATTGCCTCTTATTTTTAGAGAATATTTATAAAATCACATATAGAATATATAGGGATCCCCATGACATTCCAATAATAAATCATAGTTTATTAAATATTTTAAATAGATTAATCCACCCACATTTTTATGGGATTGGGGTCTATGGGATATGGTGTCATGGATATAGTACATTCTATCTATTTTATAGCATATATAGATGCATCCTAATAAGAGGGTTATATACACATCGTATATGCTATTTTATTTAAAAAATTGATGGTGGGATGTGTTGAACCATGATGATCAGTATCATGATATGCTATGTACTAATTTCCATACTACCTTCTATGATTATTTATATCCTAATATATCAAGTTCTGACAGAACCTGAGAGATAATTCATGTGGATCAGGGAGAATTTTTACTTATAGTCTAATCATCACATTTTTAGTATCTCCAATATATTTAACTAACCATTCTATGTTATGAGTTCTCCTAGTCTAGTTAATTGGAGGATGGTTTCAGACATGATTTCTAATCACAAGTGAACATGTTTTTTAACCACCTTCACCGATATATCGAATCAAGTACATTTCAACGAGCATTATTTGAGATAGGTTGAATGTGTTATCAAGGGATATAAAAATCATAGATCTAGTGATAAATTAATTAGAAGTTTGAATCATAGATCATATATTTATTCAAGATGAAACTATAGAAATATCATTCACATGGGTAGCCACACATTCTATCCTGATTGTGTTATGAAGGTCCAAATGGAACAACATTGTGATAAAGCACTAGTTTAGTGTATGTATTTTGATGGAATGGGTTATTTTTATAAAATATGTCTTATATTTTAATCTATTTATAATGGAAGAGGATCTGAAGTAGCTCCAAATTTAGGTGTGGGATCAAAATATCTTCATTAGATAAGGAGTTGTATAACTACCAGTCATTTAGGACAAAGAGGTGGTCTTGGCCGCGGAATCCAGACTTATGATTTATAGAACCTAGAGAGATGGAAAACCAAAGTAATTTAAGCTTTATCACACGTCCATGAATTGGTAAGTGAATTAATAGTTCATTTGATCCGTAATGATATTTTTTCAACACAATCTATTATTAGGGGTTAAATTGTTGCACCCTCTACTTTAGCATTTGATTTATATTCTATAAGATTTTCTAACTCCTTTATATCTATTTATATTGTGAAGATGAATGGGAATAAGATTCATAAATTATGTGGTGTAGTGACACGTGAAACCTGGTAGGGAATTCAATTTGATGTAGTATTCCAGTTAATGTAGGCCCCCTTGATATCAGTGAGTATCATATTTTATGGCACATCCTTTTCCATAAGATGACTGGTTTTGACATCATTATTAAAATAGACTATTGTGTTCCTTATCTAGAATATGTTAATTTCTATCATATAAGGGTGTTTTCAAACCAATATTAAAAGGTTTCATTTTATTTACATGATGATCTATCTAGATAAAAATATCATGGGCTAGGCAGGTGACAACTCATATTAATAACCATTATATTGATGTTCAGGAAAAAAATTAGGATCAATTTCTACTTCTACTAGATTGATTCTATGATGTATTCCATAAGGAAATTTCTTGAATAACTACTATCAGAGACATATAATTTACTATTGAACATGTTCTAGAAGCAGCATCAGTGTCCATTCATCCATATAGGATGGAAACTACTAGTTTGTAGGGGCATAACTGGTTATTATAGTAATATGAAGATATGGATTTTATATTAACAATTACATCTATATGTGGTATACTAGTCCTTTTCACAAAGATGGTGGATGGTAACCATAATATTTAAATGGATTTCCATTGGTTGAACTAGCTTACGATTATGAATTTGTATCAATGTATTTTTATAAATAATCACTTCAACATTCTATACAGATCAATGATTTTCTCTATGATCAAATTGAGTTCAGGATACAATCATGGGAATTTTATACCATCATATATACCACATACAACATTACCTACATGATATGGATTTTATATGTATTTGTCCATTATTTTATGTCTTACAAACAATCAAATAGTATTCATGGATTTGATTAATCAGTTTTTTTTCACCCATATTGAGATTCAATTTTTGTATTCTCTAAGGAATACATCTTTGTTCACTCACACACTCATCACAATCCTGGCCGACATCTTGATATCATTTTCAAAAAACTGATATAGAAACAATTATATGCTATGGTCACAAAATTCCACCTTTAGATCTATAAAGTCATCTTCTTGGGTTACATAATATCATAGAATGAAGTATTAGTTGACCTATAGAATGTGGGGGCTATTGTTTCTTAGGAGTAAGCCAGTATCATCTTTGAAATATTGAGTTTATTCGAGCAGTATAGATAGTATAGGCTCTTTCTGTAGGATTTATAATATAAAGAAGAACTAATCATAGGATTTTAAAATAAAGGTCACATTGTTTCATTGTCTAAAGAATAATGAATGTTCTAAAAGGAGATAAATGTGATATTAAATTTTTTGTTGATACCGATTTCACATATTCCAAACAAAGACTGTATGATTTATTTTGGTGTATTAAAAATTATGAGGGGAACCATTTAGATTTATGGATAAATTGATGTGGTGTACAGGTCACATTAGGTTACGAATAATTTGAAAAATTACACAACAAATGACTTTCTTCAAGATTTTTTTGGTTTAGGGATCTCATTATTGGTGTAATTTCTTATTGGGAGAGTATTTTTTGTAAATAGGAAAAAATGCTTAACAATATACTTATATTTAATGATTTTAATTTCAGGAAATAAATATGTGTTGAATACAAACAGTTTATTGTAATTGAATTTGATTATACCACTAATAATGTTAATTTTTTTGCTAAGGCTCTGATATAAAAGTGTCTAACATAGGTAGATTATGAGTCTAATAGTGAGTGGAAGCTGATACAACTATTTTTCTATATGAACTGGGAGGTTCAAGACCATCATGGATAAAAATTACTTACATCATTATTACTGACCTCTTCACTTGTGGATCAATTGAAGATGAGACAACTTTCTGATCCCTGGGGCATTGTTCTGCTGGAAAGCATTACAAACAAGGACCCACCACCTAGATGGACTATTAAAGAATATTAGATCATGATAATTCATGGATGTGTCTCAGTTCTATAATGCATAAAAGAGGATGTAATGTGAGAGTACCATGCTACAAGTTGGGTGGTATATCATGGCCCTATGAATATGTACCGAGATGTACACTGTTAGTATTAGTGGTCTGATATAAAATTAGAGATTAATGGTTTCATTAACTGGTATTCCACTTATCAGTAGGAAAAGGAAAAATCCCAAGGTAATGAAGGGATAATATATTCATTTCTATTACAGAGTAGAAATGGGAAGACATCAAAATGTATTTGATGATGGGATTACCTAGGTCACCTCAAGGTTGTGGAAAAATATGGGTGATCGTAGATAGATATTTATAGGTTTCTCTCATTCTACATATAAAATTATCATCTTCAAAGGATGAACCTACAATTATATATGTTATAAATATCATACCCCTTCACAGAGATCTATTTACTATCGTTACTAATAGAGATATTAATTTTTCATTGTATTTGTATAAGGGTATATAGAGGTAATATAGTTTACAAGTGCTATTGATTTCATCCTATCACCCATAGACTGAGGGTTAGTTTGAACATATGATCCAAGTGATATAGGAGATTATTTGGGAATCTATCCTTGATATTGGTGGTTCTTGGGAGAAACACATCATTTTTTTCAAATTCAATTATAAATATAGCATTTATGAAACTATATAGATGGAACCCTATGATGATTTATATGTATGGTTTTCTCTTTCACCCTTATGTTGGTTAGAGGTAGGTGAGTGTCTGATACTTGGACCTCTTCACGTTCAAGATACTTTGGAGCATATGAAGGTTATCTGGAATTGTATGGATACCAATCAATCATGGAGGAAGTCTTATGATAATTTCCATATCATTCAAAGATAGTTCCAATTCGGGGACCAAATATTCTAATGTGTTTCACCATGTTTGTGGAATATATTAATTCAATGGTGCAGTTATATTTATCCTCTTTATTTTTGTAATTTTTAGATTCTAGATATATTTTGGTTGATAAAAATAAATTTTAATTACATCAATGGTATTAACACTTGAATGATGTCCCCCATGTATCTCGGTTACATCATTATCTATCATAATTATATCATATTATTTAGCCTGAAAATGTTTTTGTGGGAGGTTGATTCATCCTTTATGGACCATCCTATACATATCATTGATTGGAGAATAAATGATATTTATGAAAAGTTAGTTATTCTCGTATAGGATCAATAGTGTCATGAAAAGTTTCAGGATTAGACCTAGGAGAAAAATGATAATGTTTATGATCAGTGCTTCAAGGTATTTTCAGTCAATATTTTACCACTCATGGAATAGAAACTGAGGGATGTGATTTTTTAAAAATATTAAATTTCATGATCATGAATATTACAATGAGTTTTGGAAATATTCAATTTATAATTAAAATGTCCCTTTTTCCAATGATGAAGATCCTATGATGTTAAGAAAATTTTTTAGTGTTTTTTGGGCTTCTTCATATCCTAGATCTCAACGAATTAAGGGAAACAGACTAGGTGCATTGTTTATTTAAACCCTTTCACTCGGGCCCCATGGTATGGAAAAACCATTGAGGTTCTACATAGGGTCTTCGGTATGGTCCACGGGATACAAAATATTTGGATAAATTGTGCACCTATCCACACACCAACTACTACATAAGATATGTGTGAACATGGTTGGAACACATTTTTTCCATATCATGTAGTCAAATAGTGTTCCAGCATCAAATGTGAGAAATTATATCACCCCTTTATATTAATATTAGATCTTTATTTACCCATAACATTTTATGTTCATCACATCCCTAGTAGATTAGATTTATCTATGTCTATCCGACCAAGTCATTAAGCTAGGTTATTCCTACAATTTCTGATTTCATCACTATATGTTATGTTATAAGCACATTGGGAATCTTTTAATTTCCCTTGCTTCCCTTATTCATTAACCATACCATATAGAATGTTAATTCAATGAGAAAATCTATTTCATATATTCAAGGATTTCACCTGTTTCATTGATTTATCCAGTAATTGACCAAGTTAAAGGAGGATAATAGGTGAGGGGGGAGGTTTATAACCTTATAATGTAGTTGGTCTATACCATTCCTGGTAATGTAATATTTTTTTATATCATGTGTCATAGTTCTTAACACTGATCTTTCATAGCATTTATCAGTAAATTAATAGAACCATAAATTAGATGTTTTCACCATGATTAGAAGTATTTATTATACCCATATGCATGTGTAGAGGATTTCAAAATTAACCCAAAGAAACAATGTGGTGGGTTATTTTTATTGGTCTCGTTTTCACCACCCATGGGGTGAGATAAAAAAACATTTTATTAATGGTATACATATAAAAAATAAATGAATTATTAAAAAATGATAACATTATTTGGAAGCATTTCTTTTTTAAATGAAATGAATTGGGATATGGAATAAATGGGTGTTATGTAATGAAATAAGAAACCAGTTAGGTAATTTTTTATTATGTAAATTTTTAGTGAAGTTTCATGGACAGTAACATAGCCCCTAATTATTTATTCTAACTTAATTAATTAATTAAATGAGTTTCTTAAGTTTAATTGACAACATGAATAGAAACTAATACAACCTGTTTATTATTTTTGTAATTCATTGAATAAAATTAATTAAAAGAATGGATATTAACCTGGCCTCGCATATTATCTCTTATATGTGAAATTGTATAAGAAATAATTATGAAGAATTAAATGCTTTTATTTAATAGACGCTAAAATGGACACCTTGAATAATTATATACTTCTCTTTGGTAATGGCTGATACAATATGACAATGATGACCCATTATATGTTAAACATATTGGATTCTTTATATTATTACCACATATCTGTCTTCATTGACCACCATGAACATGGTCTATGCGTTCCACCCATATATTTATCCATAATAAAGTGGATATTCTTCATATACTCAAAGAAGATGA
This sequence comes from Viscum album, assembly GCA_963277665.1. Classification (NCBI taxonomy): domain Eukaryota; kingdom Viridiplantae; phylum Streptophyta; class Magnoliopsida; order Santalales; family Viscaceae; genus Viscum; species Viscum album. The sequence goes on along the minus strand of OY728166.1, from coordinate 70,836,268 downwards.
ATCCATAAATGGGACATAAATTTTTGACCATGTAGATCTATATTAACCCGAATTTGATATGGAGGATCTCTATGGACACAAACAGGGTGCCTTAATCATATGTCTCAGGTCATATCCTATGTAGATTATATATGTGATTATTTATTTTATTCCATTATTTCTTGATGATATACATTCAATTATACTCCATATAAACATATTTTCTCTTTTATATAGTTATTCATCATTTATAAACTACAATTTATAGCATGTTCTTATAGATTGGATTACATTGATTTAAATTTACATCCTTTAGTATTTTTATTCCTATACACTAATTTAGATTAACAGTATAAAAATAATTTGTTATTAACACAATTGGGATTGACCTACTAATTATAAATCACAACCGGTTTTGTATGGCTATTAGTACCCTGAAGGACATCATGATTATAGGTAACGACAAATGGGAGGGTCAAATTTTAGACTCCTGAATTATTATACTAGGATATAGTACATGAGTGGATGGATGACTTAATTTCAAAATCATATTGTAGATATTTTGGTACTCTTCCCCTTTTGATATATATTTATTTTATATATGCATATTTAAATGTATTTCTATTACATTTTTTATTCTATTATGAAATTGAGTAAATTTTTTACACATGGATGATTAGTATTGTTCAATATATTTATCTTATCCATATATTTTTTTATTTATAAGATTGTTATTTATTTATTATACATATTTTTTCATTATTTTTTTTCTATTCCACACTCTAACCATTAGGGTATAGTCTCCCAAACCATACTCTAATAGACCTGAAAATCTAGTCTGCTGCCTATAGCATATGGGAAGGCACACTTGAGGCCATGTAGACAACATATTTATGCTATTGTTATCAAGTGATCTAGGTCTAGATGTCACCAAATCACTGAAACATAAAATATATACATTTCTTAGAAAAAATATCATATAAAATGATCTAGAATGATAGGATATGTGATCATAAGGAAGTAGATGATTAAAAATATAAATCGGTAATGGATGAAAGAATACCACTGGTTTATAAGAAATGATTGTTTTCTTGAAATATCACCCTACTTAGAAATTAAAATATAAAATAGAACAAATAAAATTAAAAAAATGGTTTTATAGTTTTTTGGGATAATGATGTTATAAATTACATTCTATCTACATTTAATAATTTTTTTAAAATAATACTCTTATCATTCTATTTATAAATTTATAGAAAATGATTGTATTTTATCAACCATATTATTATTTATTGAATTATAACTATAGAATAATAGTCATGGAGATAAAAAATTTGTTCAAGGTGTATATGATAAAACACCATTCATTTTACTCTTGTATAAATATAATCAAAAACAACATTTTTAAAATATAAATAAATAATTCCTTATCAAAATAATTAATATTTTAAAATGATATCAGTTATTCAATATATTTTAATTAATTTCATTCATGAATCAATTTAAAAAACATGGATATTGAGGAAAGGAGTTCTCAATTGAAAAAAAGAGAGGTGGTTTATATCACTTTTGTGTAACATTGTTATTGAATCATCATATAAAAAATAAAGAAATAGATTATAAATTGAATAAAAAATCATAACTAGAGAATAATAAAATATATGTATTTTAATTTATTAGTATTATATAATTTCTTCATAAGAAATATGAACATGATCAATCATGAACAAAAATTAGATTATCATAGAAATCCCCAAACATTGGACTATGATTATTCATTAACTTTTTAACCACCATATATAGAAAACAAATACATACACATCTTACCATACTTATAATTCTCTATGTAAAACTCCAAAACCATCTTTATATTCACAACATGATTCTCCTTTACCATTGAGTGACAAAATATCATCAATGGATAAAAGAGTAGTATTATTCTGATAGCATTGAAACACCCAATTAAAAATGCCTATAAAATATTATAGTTAATTTTTTACTATAAATATAAATATTGAAACAGAAAATTCCCTAAAAAATAAAAATAGTTTCTTAGGTGTATCATCTCCTTTCACAAAAATATTATAATATCAATATAATAAATCAATATTATTAAAATAAATCACCCATTTAAACTGGTAATGTAAATAATCATACCTTAATAGAGAATATTAATTAGTACGTGTCACTTGATAAATTATTTGTAATCAATACACAATTTTGTAAACCTATTAACCTTATTTACAAAATTCATCTAATAAACCCCTTGTGACTATCACATCTATGATTTTTCTTTTATGGTATTACCATTTTTTTGGGTCACTTATTTACCCATTTGTCTTCCATGGTTTTTTTTATAAAAAATGGTGTTTTCAATTGAGAGATAGTGGTTCGGGGATGGTACATAGTTAGGGGAATGTGTATACAAACCAAAGAGAAACTATACATCATGGACAATGTCACCATACATGCCACATAACATATTGTATAGGTGCGATCACCCCCATAAGAAACTATTTTTCATGCTTCCTCTTGGATAGATGATACAGTAATGTTACCTCATTTTTGGAAAACAATGTGGGATAATCGTTCATCATGTCCTGGTCATTACCTCTTAAATATTAACTCCAAATACACCCTTTCTCATCCCATTCAAGATTCTAATCCCTATGGACATTAATTTCTTCCACTTCTATCACATGGATGTCGTTCATCTGGTGTTTTTTGTGTGGTATCTTCAAAGAATAATCAATAAACCCCTTTCTGTATTGATTTCTTACTTATTCTCATGTTCTTCTTCCACCACATTTGATTTCTTCTTCTACAAAAGATTGATTTACCTGTTGTGGGTTCAATCATGAGTTTTTTGGGTAAACTATGGATATTTATGGTTCTATGATTCCTATAATGGGTTCCTCTATGGAGAAATTTAGGTTTTCTAATAGATTATATAACTTTTCAAGGATGAGGTGCGTGATTTCATGTTTTAGCATTATTAGATGAATTTTTTATGATTTCATTGATTTTTGAATCCATTTAATGACTTATTTGTGTGGTGAGAAATGTTTTTTCAAATAGATTAATTGTATATATGGGTTGAATGATGGTTTTATAAAATAAATTGATTGTATTTCAAGTGTTCTTCATTAAATTACTTCGTAAATGTTTTCTATAAATTGAATGTTTGGTGAGAGGTGTGTTTATAATTTTTTTGTTGTCTGTAAGGATTTTGAATAGATTATTCTTATAAAAATTTGTGGGATTTTATGTTCATTCATGATTCATTACATATATATATATTTGAAACTAGTGATCTACATGACTTCTAAAATATAGAATTTATCACGAATGGAATTCTAGGTATATAGGTGATAACACTATAAATAATATGATTATTGGATAGGTGGGAACATGTCATTGTTTTTTCTAGAAGAATTGACTATAAAAAACAGACCAAACTATGATGATTATTATTTAAGACCACAAGAACATTGGATGGGTTCTTTTCTACTGGCTATTGTTTGAAGAGGTTACGGGTTCTAGTTTCTATTCCATGTTTTACCAAGACACGTGGTTCTTAAGATCCACTAGCTATAGTACAATTAGGGTTTAGCTGTTTTGGTCCATTATGATGTATTTCATTCCATTGGAATACATTGAACCTTACTATTATGTATATTTTCAATGCATGATTCTTTGAAAATGATTTATTTTTATTAAAAATGCTTCCAAATTTTATCTTAAAAAATGCGTGGTAATTTGAATTTGAATTTTTTGAAATGGTATCAATATTTTTTTATAATCATACAAGGATATAGAACACACTATACATACACCTTTTGGTTATTGATATACTTTTATGATTCACAATGGTAATGGAAATATGTTCTGTGGTGAGGACAGAGGATCCATTTCCTAGTTTTAGTCTCTTGTAGGTGCTTCTGGATGTGGATTCTGGGTGATGGACCTCTTGTCACAAGGAGGTTTTGGGTTCTGGCCTAGTGGGTTCATCTCCCATTATAGTACATTGGTTATTGGTTGTAGTTGTAAAATGTTTAAAAAGAATTCTTGTATCTCTTTTAGATATGTATATTGATATTGTTGTGATGTTTTAATTTTGATATTTGGTGATGTTTTTTTATTATGGGGGAAATATTTCCCAAAAGTGTATCACTGGTACTCATGAACTAGTTTTCATCCCATTGGAATCGGTAATTTCCTTCGGGATTTTTCATGGGCCTGGTTAGGTGTCGATATTGAATGAATCCTAGTTTGGTTTGTGAAAAAAATTGAGTTAGATCTAGTTTTCACCTTTTTATTAGGTCATGATATTTTTGAGATCTTGGATACTATAGAGATAATATTTTTGGTGGTCGAATATTTTGTCATCAATGGGGTGTCTAGCCAACACACCTCATGAAAAACATGGTGTTTTCATGAGATTTTGGTAATTTTGATTGACTTCTTCTCTCACTGAGACATATAGGTTGTAGGCAATAAATAAAAACTAGGTGGGGTGATGTAGTTTTTATTGTTCTGGAGTTTTATATAGTTTTTTGACCTACAAAAGTGTTTGGAATTTATTTTTTTATGCCAAAAAATTTTATAATTTTGTTTTGATGATTTTTAGGAGTGGTGGTTTCTTGATATAGTAAGATAAATCCCAAAAAAATCATGTGCATCCAAGGTAAGAGGATTTAGATAGTACTCTCTCATGAATTTGTTAGAGACTAGTGGATGTTGTGGTCTGGGTTGTCTATTATTTGTTTTGGGGAGTGGTATTTGGTCACACTCATGTTGGGGATGAATAAATAGGTCTGTAAAAAGATAAGGGATATGATGTTCATCAATAACAATCATTCTTCATTATAAGTTATCATGAATACCTATGCGGTAGATTATAAGATATAGTTTATATAAATATTTTTTAGGTTTATTGATACTCTTGAGTAAGTGAATGTGAAATGTGTGTCATTCTTTTTCAAAGTTCCCAATAGATGTTGGTGGGATGCATTGGTTTAAGATGGGAATCTGAATAAGATAGGTTGTATGGTCTTCATGTTCATCTTTAATGAGATTTATTTCCCCGATACCATGGCCTTTTTCAAGACCCAGGTATTTTTTTGATCTTCACCAAGTGGATCAGACATTGATAAAGTATGTTAATCTCTTTTCAGATTTGTTTTGACAGCAACCGAGGTAGTTTCTGATGAGTACCTAAAGGGTCAAATGTTTTAAATAGTGCCACGACCAGAAATATGATCCCATGTATTATTTTTCAAATTAAAGGATTGTACTAATGTGGTTGATCGTGGATTAATTGTGGATATCAAACATTGCGTAAATTCTTGTGTTTATAGAGTTGTTTCAGAAATGGGAAGGGTATCAGTAGTTCAACTGAATGGAATAAATAGTCATACCCGAAGGATAAAAATTTTTTTTGTATTATATTCCATAATTCAATGTTGTCTTCATCCTTGGATTCTGATGATGATTTGGTTTAATCCCATTTATGTGGAATGGTGGGGAATGTTCAATCTATGTTTTCAGCCCCACCTAGACCTTGTTATCGGTGTGTACATATGGGTCACTTTTAGTGATTTTAAAAATCCACATGTCCGTACTATGGTGGTACCGCTTCAAAACCCATCAGGGGAATGTCTTCCCAGTATTATCCAACTTGGATATATGGTTCTTGATTTGACATTCAGGGAATTTGGGTTGTAACATACTCATAGAATAGTCATCCAATAGAAGAACCGTAGGTTATTTTCCCTTCTAATGATCATGATGAGATAAGGAATCTTCATGCTCTAGATCTTGTTATAAAAATATTTTATGCAGGACCTATGACAGTTCATGGTATTGTCTATACTTCACTGTCTTCAGTTATTTCCTTATTTGATACTAGTTATTCAGTTTCTTTTATTTTTTCCCATCTCAATGATGTGTTGAAATTATCAAGTAAGATTATATCATAAGTGATGAAGCTAGTGACATAGATTGTAAAGAATAGGGATCATGGTTTCACGTCACTATATTTTTCACTAACCATGTAAGGGATCAAGCTAGATAGGGGTTTTCTAGTTTCTTATGTGGACATATTTGGAATTATTATAAGTGTAGATTTGATAGTTCATTTTTAGGTGTACATAGATTGTTATCAATGGTCTGTGAGTTTCATGGAACCTAATGGGAGTACCAAGGTATTTCAAGATTAATTGGATCCTCATTCTAGTTGTGATAGACTGCCACTTCTTAAGTTGGGTATTCTATCTTTTTAAATCTCACCTATCATAATACAGTAAGATATTAGCAGTCGTATGTGTTGATTTACTCAGGTGATGGATGAGTTCCTCGAAGTATTTCTAGATAATTTCTCATGATTTCTAGTGAGGAGATATGTGGTGTTTACCATTGACATAGATCTTGGATCACATCTCATATATCTTCCCTCATATTGTATGTCCCCCATCGAGATGAGGGGATTAAATAATAAAGTTGAAAATTTTTAATCCAAAGGATTCTTTCTCCTAATAATCTCACCGTGGGCCACCCCAGTTTTGTTTTTGAAGATGACCAATTGGTATTTCTACTAATGTATCGATTACAAGATTCATAATATGATGATGATCTCAAATAAACATCTCTTTCCCTATATTGAATATTTTTTTGATCATGTAAGGTTGGAGATGTGGCTCTCCATGATTTATTTGAGTTCTGAGAATCACTATGACATGTTAGAGAAGGGGATGTTCCAAAACAACATTCCAAAGATGGATTAATAATTTTCCGTATATAATCATGACTTTTAGGTTGATTAATTATCTTGAATTTTTCATTCTAAAAATTAAATGCATGTTCCATCAATATCTAAACTCCTTTGCTGTGGTATTCATGGATGAAATTCTAGTTTACTATAGAAAATAAGAGGATAATTAAAAGAACTGTAGGATCATGTTTGGAATTATTTGAGATCATTGTGTATATATGTGAAGTTTTCCGAGTTCAAGTTATTGATTAGGGAGGTGAATATTCCGAGTTATGTTATCTTGGAATGAGGGTTTTTTTGTGGAAGACAAGAACATATGTATTCTAATGTCATGGGATAAAGAAAATATTTTTTTTTTGAGATTAGGATATTTCTATACCCTTCTGGGAATTAAAGTCATTTTGTTAATTATTTATCCTTGTTTTCATCATCATTTAATTGTGCAGACCCATAAAGGGGTGATGTTAGAGTTGATCATAGAATTTTATGTGTCCTCTGAAGAGATTAATCTTTAGTTGACCACAAACCAATTTTTTAATTTTTATAGGTTCTAGAAACGGATATATGGTCTAATTGTTTAATAATTGTATGGGTTTTGGGTGTTTTATAATTCCTAAAGAGAATGTGGTGGTGTATAATTTTCTCTAACTACATCCACATGAAAATAATTACACAACCCATGACCAGAATTTAGGAGGGTTGATGCATGCCTTCTGAAAATTATGTCATTATCTTCATGGGGAGAAGCTTGTGGTCTATTATAATCATATGATCATGGAATAAATTATATCATAGAATGATATGAATTTTATGAAGAATATTTTTGTTTTATACCTTCATGAATTTGATTTCGAGATCATATACACCCTATGTAATGGTAAGGTGGTAACTGATGCTTTTAGTAAGAATATTCCTGTGAAAGATGTGTAGGAGTGCAATGATATGTGGGCCCTGATGTGGATTTTATCACAGATGAATCTAAAAAATGAGGATCATAGTTGGGGTGAATCCTTTTCTTGTGTTCAGTTGACACCATCCATTAATTTTTTGATATAGATGGATCAGTAGTGTGACCTGTTTTTCAAACATTCATCAAATACCCTAAATGATAGAGTGGTTCCTAGTGAGTGTCCATTGAATCCTATGGGCGTTTTGTGATTAAAAGGTATATTCATGGTTTTATTTTCACTATGGAAAATGGTGATGTGGGATATCAAACAGTATAACTACGATATTTATCCTGGAACAACCAAGATGTTTTATGATGTGTGTCATCAATTCTGGTTCCCATGGATGGGAGAAGACTATGCAGACATTATATCCTGATGTTATACTTGTCAGCAAGTTAAAGGATAGTACTAGATAACCTTCAGTTTTCATAACCCATTTCCAATTACATCATTGATGTGAGATGATATTGTATCAATTTTATTATTTTAGTAACTTTTACACCGTAGTAGAATAATTCCAACTGGGTATTGATTGACCATTTGGCCAAATCATCCTATTTTGTTTTATTCAAATATTTAGTCAAAGTGGAGGAATATGGAGAGTTGTATGTTATAAATATATTAAGGTGTCATGTTGTTCTGTTCCATGTCACGTTATAGTGGGACACCGTTTTAACCTCCCAGTCTGCAGATGGCCTTCAAATGAAAATGGGGTCGTAGTTCAAGATTAGTATAGCATACCTTCTTCAATTCTATGGCCAAAAAAATCACCGCATTTTATTTTTGAGGATATTCAACAAGAATTATTTTTATAATTTGGAGGATCATGATATATCCATTTGGTGATGTTTAGTTTTAATATAATTATAGTTATAAATCCTCTAATATAGAGTCTCAATTAGAGTCACATTACGGTTGTCCTTGTTTGTGGCCTCTATGTCGAACTGAGGTGGGTGAAACATCATTTTTAGGGTCATTTCTTGTGCCCTAAATGTCTAATTAGGTCATTTTGATCTTAAAATTTTTTTTTATAGAAAAGATACAACATAAAACCAATGTAGATCAGAGGAACTGAGCCTCGGTATTATCTGTGGGTGACCAGGTGTTTATATATGTGATTCCCAATTTGGCTCACTGTCATCTTAGTATGAAAGGGAATCCAGCACTCTAGTATGTGAGTCCAATTCAGATTACAGATCGGATGGTTAACATTGAATATTGGTTATCTTTTTATCCTTGTTGAAGTTAATTTATAAAGTGGTCCATGTATCTCGGATGGAAACATATCTTTTGGATGTCTCTCATTTGATGAATTGGGAATATTCGAAGCTCGGATATTCTTTATTGATGTTTTAGAGGACTGTGTGTATTTTGGAATCCCTAGAGAATGTTAATTGGGGAAATTCCATATTGTTGTTCTGAGTGATTTGGAAGCATCGTAACGATAATCATGAGACATGTGAGTGGATGCCTTTGGTTTGGGAATAGTACATTTTCCAGTTCTCTAATCAGACTCTATAGAAACATTTCAACAGAGAAATTATTTCATGGTGGGGTGTATTATTACATATATGGTTTTTATGTTGATTTATTACCATGTTTTATTTTGTTTTTTTATTTATCCCTTGGTATTTTTGGGTGTTTTTAAAGAAAGATGGTGTTTTGTACCAACTAGAAGTATTTGTAGGGATGGATGATTGTTAGGGGAAAATTTTACAATCCTAGGAGAAACTGTGTAGTATATAAATATTCACTCTGAAGGCCAAAGATCCTACCATAGTATTGTGTTCCCTCTAGTATAAAATCATGTGGATGGTATACAGTTATACATAAGAGAACAAATTGTTTGTGCAAAGTTTGGAAAATTTTCTGGGCTAACTGTCTAGCCAATCTGGGTCATTAAAATATTAACTTTAACATTTTCCATATTGGAATTTAACCAAAAATACACCCTTTCTCACCCATTTGAGATTTCCTGACCTATACACCTAACTCTCTCTAATATGTCTCCCATGGCCCTTCTTCCATTTGGGTTTTTTGTGTGGGATCTTCAAATATTTTTCAAGTAAGCACATTACCACATTATTTTATCCTTCTTCTAGGGTTATTATTCCTCTCTCATTTGTTAATTATTCTTGAGATTATCAAATAACCTAATAAGGGTTCATTATTGAGTTTTTGGTTAAAATCATGATGTTTGGGGTTCAATCATTCCTTTAACGAGTTCCTTTTATGGGTTCTACTGTTGTTTTCCATCGGATTCCTCATGTTTCCAAAATTGAGATCGATGATTCCATATTTTATCATTATTATATAATTTTGGTATAATTTCATTGCATTCTAACTATTTTCTATGAATTATGTATGGGGTTTGAAATGTGTTTTAAAGTATTTCATGGTGTGTATGGGCTAAATGGCAGTTTTATAAAAAAAAATTCTTTTTTTCACATGTGCGTCCATATTAATCTTCTCAGATGTGTTATATAAATTGTGTAAGAGGTCAAAAGATTGTTTCCAAATGGTTTTGGTGTTCTTAAATATATGAAAAATATTTTCCTTTGAAAAATGAGTTCTCATGTTTATTAATGATTCATGAGGTGTTTATGCACAATTGGTGGTCTGTGTGACATGTGAATTCAAAAATTGAGAAAAAATAGAAATCATAGGTATCAAAGTGAGTGGACTTGGAATAGTATGATATTTGGATTGCTGAGGCTGAGGGGCGGTTTCAGAATGTATAAAAGATCTTAAAACACTAAAAAAACATTTATGAATATTTTTGGAGACCACTATAACATTGTACGAATACCTCTCTAGTGTTTCATGCATGAGGACACTATGGGTTCTGGTTTCTATATGACAATCACCATTATATGATTTTCTTTGGATCCCACAAGTTCTAGAATATTTATTTACTACCCATGGTTCCTTATTTTGATGTTCTTCATACATTCTACATACGTTGAACCTTACTCTTATGTTAATTTTCAAATCATCCTTCATTGAAAATGATTTCCACAAAATATATTATTTTAATTAAAAATGATTCAAAATTATTTACTAAAATCATCATGGTGATTTTTCATATTATTTAAAGGAATATAATCTTCATTTTGGGTTTAATATTATAGGGCTTTAGCTTACACCCTACATACATCCTTGGCTATTTGTATATCTATTTCTGTTTATTATAGAGAAATGAAAGATGTTCTGTGGTTGTGATAATGGATCTAGATTCTAGTGTTCCTATCATTTTGGTGTTTTTAGAGGTGGACTATGGGTAATGGTTGCCTTTATATATGGATATTCTGCGTTAGTTTCTAGTTTATTCTCCTCCAATTTTGTTATTTTGGTTTTTTTTCATTGTTTTAAAATTTTTAAATTGATTTTTTGTATGTATTTTAGTTATGGATATTGGTCTTTGTGTTTTAAAACATATTTTAGATTGGGTTATGGTTGTTTATTATGGGTGAAATCCTTCCCAAAGAGTATTTTGGGTACCCATTCACTATTTTCCATCTCGTGGGGTTGAGGGACACACTATGGCCAAACTCGCAGGCCATGATGGGTGTCGGGTTGGATGAATTTCTGATTTGTTACATGAATGTTACACAATACAATAAATATATAATCCTTACAACAAATCATCAATATATTCATCAACACTAGAATATATTCATGTAAAATTTGATAATCTATTTTAGAAATTGTAGAAACACCTAGATTTGGATCGTTTACAAACAAAATATATCACTGCAATGTAATATTCTAGAATGATGAAGAAAAAAATAAGTATATTACTCTAAAACTATTTATAGCGTATTCATATAAATATAAAATCTTACATGTATCAATATCACCAAAAATATGAAATGTTATAATATCATAAATCATATTCATCACAACTATTAAATAATCGTGTGCTAAAAAAAACATGCATCTCTATATTGAATAGGTAGTCCCCTCATATAGAATATTTATATAAAAATAGGGATACTAAAACCTAATTTTATAAATACAAACTAAAAGTAATATAATCAATAAAGACTATATGAATTATAAAATATTCCAGGATAAAAGCATACAAAAAATCTATATTTTGGACATATTATTAAATTTTTTTCATGCAATAAAAAACCCGATGAAAAAAATCTATAAAATATAATATAAAAGGCCTAGACCGAAAATTGGCAATTCATTGATAAAAAGGATCAAAATATAAAAAACCCCTTGTAAATCCACTAAACTAGTCTCAATCCCCTTCTCATTCCCATATCATAACATCATTCAATCTACACAAATAAACCATCAAAAATAAAACTTTTACCTCACATTTTTTTCTAATAATTGTCATACATGTACTATAGATATGAAGAAGTGTATTAGTATGACTCAATAGTTCCAAAAATTACTGTACCAAAATATATCTAGTATAAATTTTTGATTGTATCGTGTTTTAGGATTAGAAAAAAATAAAACTGAAAATTTAAATGAATTTTTTTTAACACAGCTATTGTTACTACTGGACCACTATGTTTATGAGTACCCTCTTTAATAAAATTATATTTTCTCTAACTATATAACATTATAATTAAGTTGTAATCATGATCCCTTTAAATATGAAATGGAAATAAATTATAATAGAATATCATGACCAATATGTAGGAAATACATCAAAATAACATAACTAGATAGTGGGCATGATTTCCTTGAGATATTGTATGTAACAATATGTGAGCATTATTTCCCCGTAAAAAAGGTTACATAGTTGTAGTAGTGATTATATAAATAATATATATATATATATGGGCATCATATCTTGAATACATCATCAATAGATGGAATCATAACTAATAATAATGGATCTTGTTTGTGCATATCATCCCCTTCTTTCTTGGAATCACATAATTAGATATACATACAAGTTCAAGGGGAAATATCATATAAATATTCATTTCAACAAAAAATGTAATCACATTCCTTAAAATTATCACATCATAGATATAGTATCCCATAAAAAAAATAAAAAATAAAAATGGTTATGATATCATAGGATTTATTCCCCCTTCTAGGGAATTATCACATAATGTGTAGTATATCCCACTCTTAAGGGTGTTAAAATAAAATTGGATTATTATCCCAAGTCAAAGGCTTTATAAGTTTTCATAGTTATTTTATTCACTTACAATTATCCTTAAATAGATTGGGAAATTTCATTTAATTTCCATGTTGGTATCATATCCCCCTATAATGGAAATAACGTCATCATTCATGACCTTGCCATATTATCGATATTGAATATTTTTCATGATAACACAAACATAAGAAATAAATCTATAGGCTGAATCCATAACATGAGTACTATGGAATCACATCATATAAAAAATTAATTTGGGAATCATGTCCAATTCTATAGAAGTGTATCAATAAGGGATGTTTGTTCCACGTTTATACATAATGAAAATTCTCTTGAATAAAATACATATCTCATATATTTTATGGTTAAAGGGTATCTTACTCCATGTTATTTGAATTATTAAGACACAAATATTGTATTATCATTAAATAAGAATAATAAACTCATGCAAGGATGTCATACCCACACATAGGAATAATATGTTGAAATTATGGGTCGTATACCACATGAAAAATTTTAAAAATAGGGAATCTCATCCCCCCAAAATAAAATAAAAGAAACACTATGTCAGAGATAAATTTGTTAATAAAATACATATGCGAATGGATAATTTTGTTTGGTATTATATTCAAATACACATGTAAGTATAATATAGGATAATACTCATAATCGAAAACTATATCTATATCAAAAACCAATGTATGACTCACACATTTGTAACAAGATATAAGGGGAGAAACACAGACACACAATACACCAGCCATGTTTCCAAAATGGATAAAAATGCATCACAAATTATTCATTCATGCCAATCCTTTAGCTAAAGATATATAACTCACATATATTATACAAAAAATGGTAAATGGATCTAATATCATATTCTAGTGTAAACTATAAAAAGGATAAATAGTTATTGGTTAAATATAATATAATTTACAATACTGAAATTCACACCCAAGTCCTTTACTGGTTAGTGTATCAATATATGTCACAAGGAATAACAAATCATAACTCTAATAGAACCATCCTACTCTTAAGAGGTAAAGTAAATGTAGGATAAACTATTCATAAATTTGTATGGTAGGAGTGAATGATATGGTCTAAAAATTATAATTTAAAAAACCCTTACAAGACTTTTTGATTATTGGATAGAATCATTGTATGATATTTTTAATGATATAATCTGATTCACTTTGTTCCAATAAAATTTATAGAGATATAATTTTTGAAAAATGTTCATTACAAAACAAAATTGTCCTTATATAAATGTAAAATTTAATATAAACATCTATAAACAATAAAATTATAAATTTATATTGTTATAAAGTAACACATATTGGAAAATTATATAATAATAGGAACACTTTATCTTTTAGTGTAAATGAGATCAACTACACTGACTGAAGGAATCAGTGGTTTAACTAAACTATAAATTTATGTATTTATTCAAAAATAAATACCATGATCACAATGATCATAAAAGATCTTTCATTATAATAAAGTAATCCATTTATCATTAAGATCATTTATATCAATCATCTTATCAAATAAATTCCTCACACAGATCTGATCGGACTCAGTGAATACAATCACTGAGAATTTACAAATTAATTTACAATTCACACATGTATTCCTTAAAATTGAAACCTCTATAAAAATTTCAATGAGAATACTGATAATAAGTATAACGACCCATTCTTTACATACATGGTTATTACATAAAAATTCAAGCATACTTATTACAACATATAATAAAACCATGAAAGGACCATATAGGTTTAGTGTCATTAGAAACTAGGAAATATAAACAACTGGTTCATAAATCATCTATGTTGTCTCCCATTTATTTCATCTTATCTAGATTCCCTTTTTGGCATATCCTACTTAATATCCTTCTTCCTGACCTGGGGAAAATAAAACATACAAAAGGGTGAGCTCAAATGCTCAGTAAGGGTAAAAAAAAGAAATATCAAACATATCATATTCATAAGAACATAACATTTTGAAATTCTTATCCTGCAAAAGAGATTATAACATAGGATAAATCATAGTAGTGAAATGTAATCCCAATAATCATAACTTAAAATATGATTCTTTGTGTCATACACACATAATCATAGAAAATCATTTCTTAGTATTAAAGACTCATTTCCAAGACTATCTTAGCGGACAAAGTCCATTTCTGAACCGAGTTCGCTCCTCGTTTCAGTCCTGTTTCACTGAACCGGTTTAACCAGCCATTCCAGCCATGTCTATCTCATGAGATATAAATCTTTACCCAATGCATTGGAGGGAGATATAGGTCCCACCCATCTTATAATTAAACCATTCTTATGTTTGCCAAACAATCATAAATCATACATCATAGCATAACCCATGTAATTAAAATGGGAATCATGCCATCATAACATAATCCATATAAGAAAAATAGACATCATAAAAATAATTCCATCATAACATAATAAAATCAATGTAAAAATAGGGATAAAAACAGAACCCTATATATCATATTAATTCATTCAATTAATTTATATAATCATTATTCAATGAATATCATATAGAACGAGTCGCATCACATCGTGGAGACGGTAGGCCGTACGTACGCCCGAGCGATGATATCATTCCCATGATCATGGAATTGTATTGAAGTGTATGTGTAATATTCTAGAATAAATAACAATTTACAATAATCATATATAGTTATTTATTTTCACCATTATACCCATAATCGTAAGGTGGTGGTGTAAAACATATTACACCCCGGTGTGGAGACAGTATTCCGTACGTACGCACCCACGGGGATTTTGTTTACCATAGGACGGATAAGAGGTGAAATAGGGTTTTTTCATATCTATAATAACATACCAGTATATGATGGATACTGATTTTATTACTTCATAATGAAACAACTAAACAATAGGGAGTAGAAGAAGAATGGAACTTGAAGAAAACGGTAGAAGGTATTACCTCTTTCTCAAAGTGCCTCCTTTAAACTTTCTCTTAGGGAACAAGAGTTGGTCTTTTGAGAAAACTAGTACATCTAGTATGTTTCTAAGGATGTGGGGAAGTGAAATGGGAAAATTTTGGCTGAGCTTGAAGGCTCAAATTGGTGTGAGGATGAGAGGGAGGAGGTTCCCTTTTATAAGGGAAGAGAGGCGCACCTTTGTGGAGCACATTAAATAGTTCATATATTATTTATTTTAATATTGTTAAAACCATTTATTTGATATTTTAATTAATAAAATAATTTCAACATCACTATTGTGTCGTAATTAATTATAATTATATTATCCCTAAAAATTATAAATAAAATCATATAATGTAGATAATTTTATTAGATTTATGGAGACTATTTATATCTAAAGTTTCATTAATTTTATCACTAAATTAAAATTATTATACTTATAATATTTAAGAGAGTGACATTTGTCACTTTCCTTGGTTTTAATAATAACTATATTATTTCATAGTCAAAAGTTCATGAAATAAATATTTTCCAGCCATTAAGTGATATGGGTCGAATTTTATTCATCCAATAGGATTTTGGAAGGTGTTTGGGTAATTTTATAATCTTATATTTACCCTTAAATTACCAAATTTACCTTTTACTATGGTAAAAAAAATTTACCGTAGTTACTATTCATAATGCCCAAAAATAAGAAGTAGCCTATTAAAATAATTTGGACCCACTGATTCTAAGTATGGAATCCATTTTCTAAAACTCAAATCACATATGTTGCAGTAATAAATTTAAAATTAATCTCGTTGTTAAGAAAACGGGTTTTAAAAGTTAAAACATTGCCAAATATTGAAATGTTTTTACCTATAAATTCAATGTGAAATTAATGCTAATGACATAAATTATATTAAATGGTAAAAAATATTGTATTTATACTTTAAACCCATTCAATATTAAAATTTAACCACATAAATTATCTCAAAGAAAAAAGTTTTTTTAATTAAAAATTAGCGTATTTTTACTATTCACCAAAATATGAAAGTTATCAGAAATGTATCAAAAATTTATCCAAAGTAAATTTTTATATCTTGATTCCAAATAAGAATTTTATTTTCTCAAATTTAACTTATAAATATGTCAAAAACTAGATTTAATATGGGTGCGCCATCAAAAGGCGGCAAAACTGCATTTTTTTAAAAATACTTATTTTACCCGAAAAATTTATTTTTTTCTCTTACCATGTTCTAGAAATTGTTTAAGATGAATAATAATGTTATAAAATTCAAAATGTAGTTAATATTATTCATAATGGCTAGTCCATAAATATATATTGTTGTTTAGTGAAACCCGGTATTGCGTACTACACACGCTATCGAGGAAGGTTGTGATTGCGTGTAATGCAAGCCAAGTCATTATTGTGTGTTGTGAAAGATTCATTTTTTGTTGCGTATAACATAATACATAAATAAATATTTCTCATAAAATATCATGGTGTTACAATAAGAAATTTATAAAATACCAGAATAATCTCAATATTGATTGATTCTAAAATTATCTACACCCCCTCTTCAAATGAACCTGAATTTATAAACAAATTTCCAATGGTCCTACTCTACGATTATTTGAGTTAGTTAAAATGGGAATGTGTGAACTCCATCCTGAAATTTCGTAATTTTATTTAATGAATTCCTATGAAGTTAATTTTTGAATAATAAACATATTGATGTAATTTTTTACACACTAAAAATCAATATTTTATAACATATAATATATAAGTTTAATCATGTGGTAGAAATTAAAGCATTATCCAACAGTTTTTATAGGCTTTCACCTAAATATTATGAAATCCTCAATTCAATTATTATCTATATGATTAAAAAAGTGAACATCTTATAGGGATACATAGTCATTATTTGTAATTTAATAATATTAATATATTAAATTTATGTTATATTTTTGAGTTATTATGATGCACAAAGTATATATACATCTGATTATAATTTATTTTTTTATTATAATGAGAATCCAAAAATATTAGTAATATAATTATAAATTTTTATAAGATAAAAAATTTATACATTAATGTATCTTATAATTAACAAATATGTTATAATTTAAGAAGATTTTGGTGATCAAAAAATTAAATTACTCGAAAATAATTCTAAAAACATTGGGAAATATACAATGTTAATAAAACCAATTATTTAAGAATTTGTGTAGTGATTTTCATAAAAATGGAATGAATCTATTTATTTTGATCTTTTTACTCAAAAATATCCCCCATTTTTAAAATCATAATACACAACCATTTTATATACATCTATATTTAAAGAGAAAACATTGAAAATATATCATTCCTTGTTAATAAATTGGTATTTGAGAACATTTATCTTTGATCTTAAATCATAAAATAAGATTACATCATTGTTTATTTTCTCCTCTTTATTTATATCCCTCTCATTTTATAAGAATATTTTTCTAAAATAATTGTTATAATATTGAGTTTTCATAACACTAATTAGACAGGATCATCTCATTATTCCTCCTACTTTTTTCTAAAATAAATCATTGAAAAAAGTGTACATTAATAATTTTGATAAAATAAATATAGAAATATAATTTATTATAAATGAAAATTGAATAAATAAATATAAAAATAAAATTTATATGACAATTATTATTAAAATTAATATAAAATATATAGAATAATATTTATTAATAAATTTAATTTTAATGTTCATTTTGATTATTACAAAATCATTAAGAGATCATAGTAAATATTTTTTTTCTTTTGTAACTTATTCATAATGACATACATTTATTAAAATTAATCCTATATTTAATATTCCTCATCTAATGAGGACTCCATCATAGAAATATTAACATCAATGACTTGGAACTTCTTATTTTCTTATTTTAGTCATATAACTAAATCCTCAAGAAACTGAGCAATTTTCCTTTTATATTTTTATCAAATAAAAAATATCTTCAAAACATGGTAAACGAAATCATATAATAACTATTCGGAATACCCTAGAAGATAACGAGTATGAATTATAATACACAAAAATTTAAGTCTTTGTTCATAGACTATCAAATAATAAAGGCATTGAAAAATGTCTATCTATCAAGGCCCTCTGAGTGTATTAAAAATCTATAATATTCAAAAGAAAAAATTAAAATTTATTTTTCACTCAATAATTCATTGGTGGTGAGATTTTTTATCATATATTAAATGGAATGAGAATAATGTATATATATTATTTATATACCTCCTACCTTGATCCACTATAATATTATTAATTGGAAAAAAGTAGAGAAATTGCCATTGATCAATAGAATTTATGAAATCTATTAAATCTAAAAAATCTGTAGGAAACAATGATTCACGGTGAAATATTGACAGAAATAAAAAATAACTTATTACATGTAGCCTTACATGAGATAAAATACAATGATGTAAAACAATAATATTAAAGGATAAATGATGCAGATCTCTAGGTTGAAGTGGTGAAAACCAAAATGAGAAAGGGGACATGGGAAAACATTTTGTAAATTAAGGAAATATTATTTTATATATTTTAAAAATACAAAACATTTAATTTCATGACATTAAAATGTTTCTGTTTTGAACCCAGACCTTGGATTTGTGTTATATTTTTTAACAATAAGTATTAATAATGATGGTGGATATGATCACTATAAATTAAAAGACAAATTCATGAACAAGTATCAAGAACCTGATTTATGTGTGATGGATATAACATTCATTGATGATTGTAAATTTGAACTAATAATGGAATGTATGTGAATAAGAATAACTCTACAACAAAACAATTCTAATTTCTTAGTGGACCGCAGTTTTACGGAGATTCAACAAAAAATAATGGAAGAAAAAATTTTATTTTGTATCATTCAACATAGTCCCTTAATGGTCACATGATCAAATGAGTTTGTAGGGGTCATGAAATTATATAAATGGTTATGGTTAAAGAGGCATTGAATTATGTGATTAAGTTCAATCACAAATAGGTGAAATAAATCTTGTGAACACGTATAGATGAAAGAATTGCTGATCATGTGAATTATATAATGGGAGTAATGTTTTAAAATATAATGAATTCGCAAGATTTAAATAATTTTTTTTCATGTAAAATATTTATAGATCACACATCATGGATATTGGAAGCACATGAAGATAGGTACACTAGAAATAATTTAATTCCTTTATCATATATGTTTTGTGATGGAAATGGTTCATGATAAATTAATTATATAATATATTAACAAGGATATATTGTTATTTTTTGAAGTTGGGTATGTTGGAAATTATATATGGAATTATTCATCCATGATTATATGATAGAGGGGTGTGAATAGGGGTCACACAAACAATGTGACTTATTGCATCAATAAAGAGGAGAGTCTATGTAATGAGGTGGTAGAATGAATGGATGGATTAATTTTATGGTGGATTATTTGGTGTATATCATCTCTAAATAGGGATCTAATTCCCATCATTCGGAAAAAAAACATTCCAAATATTTTAATCATCTGTATAAGTCTTAAAATGGGTGAGAGGTAAGAAGTTGGATTACATAAGTTGGATTGCATAAGGAGGTGAATATATGTGGAGTTCATAAATTTCACTATGTTTCTAATTTGTGTAAGAATGTCTCACAACAATAAATACACTTTTTGATGGATAAAATAGTTAGTTAAAATGATTTGGGATATAGTGCATCATATGAATGAACTGAGATTAACTATATTTCATGCTTAATGATATGTGTACAAGGATTTTATGATATGGGATATAGGATAACATGCGTTATATAAGGTTTTGATGTCACATATATTTTAAATGGTAGTCAAATATAGTATTATCAAATATAGTTCTAAGTATATTTTATGTATAAAAAGTGTGACTAGATTCTATTTTTTATTTTTTATGATTTTGAAATAGATAATTTTAAGCATCATATTTGGAAACTTAAGAAAATTTTTTTAGTGATAATTCATATCATGTAATTATCATATATAATAAACTATTTTTTAAGACACATAATAAAATTCTACATGGAGAAGTTGGTGTCATCTAGATTTAAGGGATTATAGGGTATGATATTACAATAATAGAATAAAACATTCATACCCAATTCATCATGGATCATAATCATGAGTCATGGAATAAAACATTATAATTTAAAATATATTAACTATAAGAGTGATTAATAATCATTAATCACTCATGAACCACGAGATCAAATAAAAATCATAAAATATATTTCATTAAATTGCGGCACTTTCATAAGCATAAAAACCATTCAAAAGGTCAGTGTTTTCTATTTTGAACATCAAATAATAGTGGATAATAAATCAATTCATGTTTCCCATACCATATTTTTTATAATATCACTAAATAATTTCCATAGTGGATCGAGAATCCAATCCTATTTCAAATAGTGGATCAAGAACATCAACTTGTTTACCATAATTATATCATGAGATATAATGAATTTTATAATTAATTTGAGGGATATATAGTGTTGTACCCACCCATAAAATAATAAAACACAAACCTATTTTTTCCATAAAAACATAAAATAATCTTCATATAGTAAAACAAATCTATGGATGAAAATGGTTTTTATAAACATTAGATCCTTACTTCATAAAATCAACCATGGAAAATAAATCGAAATTGTAAAAATATCATCCTCAAAATAATAAACCATATGATTAAATAATAAGAATTATATCATAAAATTATATCCTTATGAATACATAATTTTCATCAATGATTATTATTATATATGAAATTTACTTTGTATGATCTCTAATGTTTT
The DNA here is from genome assembly GCA_963277665.1 of Viscum album. Classification (NCBI taxonomy): domain Eukaryota; kingdom Viridiplantae; phylum Streptophyta; class Magnoliopsida; order Santalales; family Viscaceae; genus Viscum; species Viscum album. The sequence continues at coordinate 70,814,622 of OY728166.1, read as the reverse complement.
TCATGAGAAGAAAACACATTCTTTTGGAAATAATTTTAATAAAAACTATATTTATAAAATGTGATGGAATTTGTTTCATTTATTAGACACTTGGAAAACTTTAAATGAGGATTCAAATCATTTATTATTCATTATATTATTACATTATGATCATATTGTGAGTGTTAAAATAATAATTCCTTTCACATTTTTAGTAAAAATTAAAAAGTATGTCGTTGGAATAAATTCAAGAAGCATCCTTTGAAAAAACAATTTAATGTTAAAAAAAATTAGTAAAATTACATTAATCATTCATAAAATAAATGAAAAATATTCTTGGAATAATTTCAAAATACATGGATATGAAATATATATATTCACGAACAAATAGAAATTTTTTTCTCTTTTTTTTAAAAACATTTTACAAAAAAAATTATCTTAAAATGAAAATAGAAATATTAATTGAAAATTACATGAATAAACATAGGATAATAAAGTTAATGTTATTTATTATATATTTATAATATATTTTCCCCCATTTAAATTCATGCATAAAAAATATCCATTAAAAAGGGATTGAAATATAAATCTCTTTCCGCTTTAGTGATATCTGAATCAAAACCTCATGAATGATATACAATAAATGGATATGTATATTGCAAATAAATTCAGGATAATAATTTTAAAATACTTTCATTTTTATTATATAATCAAGTTAAAATAAACAATTGGTGAATATTTCATGTGTCTCATAGAAATAAAACTAGAACAAAAATCTATTACCATAATCCTTTTATTTATTCAAACAAATTCAAAACACATGAAAAATAAATAAATATTTTCAATAATTGAATTAAATAACCTTATAAGATTATAGAATTCTATATATGGTTTAGTTATGACATTTTATCACATGTTTTTTTGAAAATTCATTATTTAAATATATATATATATTGTGTGATAATTGATTCATTTTTCATGATAATTTTAACTAGGTAGTCATATTTCTTAAAAATTGATCAGGAATATATTATCTATAGAATTAAAATAATTTATAATTATAATATTATGTAATTATATATACTATTATAAGCATTCATATGATTTTGTGAGTAAAAATTATCTATATCACTTCGTAGAGATGGTAGTATGTACGTATGTATGAGTGATGTATCAAGTTTTTAAAAGATGGAATGTCAGAAAAATAAATAAAAACTAAAATATATAATCCCATTAAAATATAATATAATATAATATAATATAATATATAAATAAACTTCATCTTTATGACCCTCAATGTTATGTGCTATTGAAAAATGAAGTGCATCGCTTTGTAAAGGTGATAGTCTAGACAAACGCATGAGAAATGTTTACTTTTCCCATATGGTGGAAATATTTTGGATAATGGTTTATAAATAATATATTTAAAAAATAGACTTATTAATGAAACTGGATTAATTATTTTTTAATTAATAATATTTATTTATAAGTGGTAAAATAAGAAAAAAAATTCAAAAGTACTTAGTAAGGAGTTGTTCCTCTTTATTGAGAAACCTTGTTTGAATTAAATTTTAATCCTTAAATGTATGTTATTATTGAAATAAAAAATATACATATATTGTTTTTTGAATCGAGAATGGTATAATGGTATGTATTGTTCAATATAGAAGTCTAAAAGGGTATGTGGATGAGAGGATAAAAGGTTCCCCTTATAAGTGGGGGAAAGGATACTCTTGGAATTACATAATGTATTAAATTTATATAAATAAATTTTCAAATAAAAGTGGATGAAAATTTATATATTTTGAATAAATTAATTTTATGGATATAAATAATATCATCTAATATAATTAGGAAGGGGTTTTTGTTATTGAGGAAAAGAAATACCATAAAAATATCTAGAAAACATTCTTAAGGAAAATAACTATTTGACATATGAAAATGTATTATAAAAATTAAAAATATTGATAATTTTATAAATAAATGTATTTTTAAATAACCTTGTAAAAATTTAATGTAAAATTTAATGAAATTAAATGTAACGGTACTGGGAAATTACACACACACCACAAAAATAAATTTCATTCACAGATTTTTATAAAGATTAAAAGTACCTCATTTGTAAAATGAAAATAATAATATTTTCGCAACATTTTTGTAAAAATTTAATTTTTGATAAAAGTTTGATTAATAAATAATATGTAAATTGTTGTAAATTTTTTTAAAAAATATAATTTATTGATATCTATGAAAAAAAATTTCGACTGAAGAGATAATTGAAGTCGGTTTTATTTATAAACTATATTCTGGTAAAATTTATTATTAAAGGGAATAAAATAATAGGAAACAATTATTCACTAGAAATAACTATATAACAATAAAATTCATGATTTTCTTTAAATTTAGATCATAATATTTTAATATTATAAACATAATAATGAAAAATCATGATATAAAGTGAGATTGAAACATAATCCATTACCTATTTGGTAACTTGTGAATAATAATTCTCATAAAATAAATATATTAAAATAAAAACATAAATACAATAAATATAATTTTATTCATGATATAAAATTTCAAATGGTTATTATATACACCACACAAAATTCCTAATTGGTGAATATTATATATGTCACACGGAAGTAAAGGTGATATCAAAAAACCCTATCTCATGTATGATCTCCTTATTACGTGTAGGTAACTGGTCTATAATATACATTTATTTTAAATATATTATATAAAATAATAATAATTTTCAATCTATAAATGAATTATTTATAGCCTTCTCTTATCCATATATTATTTATTCTTTGATAAATCATTTTTTCGGGTGATAATAGCTTCAATTTTCAACAAAATTTTATCTTAGTAGATTATTTAATTTTAAATTTATCATAGTACATTCAACATAATAATTTTATATCTGATATAAATATCCTATATATTAAATATATTTTTAATTATAAAATTCCATAAATGTTGGTTATGTGAAAATTATATTCATTATTCATGAAGATGGTTGGCCATATATAAACATTAACCTTGTATTTATTTTTTTCAAAAGATGAATGACAAAAATATAAATAATATTTAACCATTAAAATCCCTTATTATATCAAATATATTATATATATTCATTTATTATATCAATTATTCAATTAAATTCAAAATAAAAGTGACAAAAAATCAACATCGCTATATAGGGCAGATGTTAATATGCACGCACGAGCGACGCTATTATTTTCCAACTAATTGAAATGTATGAGGGTGAATGTGATATTATAATTACAAAATTATATTAATCACCCGAATATCATATATATATATGTGTGTGTGTGTGTGTGTGTTTGTTAAATATCTTATTATGTCATTCCTTGAGAGGTGGTGATGGTAAATAAATAACATCAGTTTATGTGGTGGTAGTTTTCTATAATCAAGATCGTAGGTTTTGTTTCCCATTAAATGGATATGGATATGTATTTATGTTTTTTAATTAACATAAAATCTTTTTATTATATTGGATATAATTTTGTTATTATTTTAGCATGTTAACATAATTTTTCATGGATTTAGAATAAAATGAAAAATGATAATGCATGGTTAGTAATTTTACCTCTTCTTAAAACAGCCTCTTTAGGTTTATACCAAAACTCATCCTAGATTGGATTTAGGATATCAAAAAGTTGTCATGAATATATTATAGGATTTACTTAATATATTTGGGTATTTATTTTAAAAAACAAAATGTTTTGGGAATGTGAAATGTATAGGTTAGGTGTTGTCCTTTTATAAGCGGGGGAGAGGACACACGTGGGTTTTAGAAAAAAAATATAAAATTTTTCACATTACAGAAGGATCCAAAATGGATAATTATAAAACCATGGATGAGATATGGTCTAGATATATTAATATAATAATAATTTGAAACATTTATAGGTTACTCTAAACCTTATATTTTTATATTAGCCACCATTAAACCAATTCTAACTATAACAGTGGTAATTAATTTTTACTATTTTTGAATTTCATTATAAAAAAATGTGAAAATAAATAATAGATAATAATTCTTATTATTATTTGAAAAATTAAATCCAATTTTTCAGATTCAATTATTATATTTTTAATTTTTTAATTAAAATTAAACCCACAAACATTACAAAAAATCAATTTAATGAAGAGAAAATAATCATAAGTATAGAATGTTTCAATAAAGAAAATTGAATATAAAATTGAATAAACTAACATTAATTATATTTATTATAATATTAATGAACATAATTTAATTTAAAATATATTTATAAAAAAATAAATTTTAAATTAATTAAATGAAGAGGTAATTTAAAAAACAATTCTATTTCATTATTCATCAAAATAATTATCATTTTAGAAAAATATAAAATATTATCACTAAAATTATTTTTACATGATGTTTTAAACACATAATTTTATTTAGTAAAATAATTTTTCTAAAAATATTAAGAAATAATATTAAAATATGTCTGAAAATTATAATGAATCTTTTTTTGTATAATACAGTTTCTTGAATAAATATTACATTTTATTTTAAATGATTCATTTTTTATTTATAATCAATAGATAATCATTGATATTAATTTAAACATGTGTAAAAATGGAATTTTTATAATTTATTTAATCATTCTCATACACAGTATTTTAATAACTAGGTTATAATGGTAAATTATTTTAGATTACTTTTAGAATTGTGGTTTCATGAATCACACGATTTTTTAGATATTGAATATCTTTTAATGGGAATATTTCATAGAGTATCGAGGTATTAAATTAACCCCTCTAAAAAATTAATCCTCAAAATATTGAGAATGGTACAACATGAAGATATTTTGGTTCATCAATATAATTTCAACAGGTTCACACATCACGCTTTCTATCTATTGATTTATTCAAATCACCATGACCAGTCGAGTTGTTTGATTTCTCTGTACTTGTTAACTAGTGTTCGTATTCTAGATAGGCTCTTCAAAGTAAGATAGATTGATTTCTTGTTCTATTTTTTAATATGTGATCTCATGTATTGGGTTCGGCATTTAAATACTCAACATGGATATTTTGGACACATTATGTACATTAGATATACGCCGTGGAATTTCTAAACAATAGTCTATAGTTCCAATTAATTTAAGGATTTTAAAATATATGATATTCACAAGATTTAGTTTCCCTTTATTTCTAAACCTTATAAAACCCTTCCATAAATATTGTTTCAAGAAAATATAATCACCCACATGAAATTCCAAATCATTCATTATGTTATTAGTGAAACCTACATCCCAAATTCGAGATTCATTGATATAGGTTAGAAGAGTAATTGCCTTTTCATTGTCTCCCCCACAAGTTATAATCCAATTATATTCCATTGACCAATTTCATCCCAATTGGTTTTGTATAAATTTTTTAATAATGCTTCTTGTGAAAACATTTTAATGGAAACTATTGTTACAGTTGAACTTCATCGAAGGTAAGTTTTTGTCCCAGATACCTTTAATTTAAAGAGGGAATGACCTCAATATGACTTTCAATGATAAAATTATCCATTTGGACATTACATGTCATGAGGGTAGAAATAAGTTCTTATATATATCTTATTATACAGATCATACTAAATACATTTTTACAAAGTTGATATAAAATCGGTATCATGATTAGTTAAAAGTTAAAGAGGTTCACCATGAAGTATCAAAAATTTATTAATGAAGGGACATTAATGGTTTTCAATAGGTAATTATTCTCTTATGTGGAGGAAATGTTCATATTTGGTTCATCGAATAATAATAACACATATAAAATCATTTTTCATAGAATTCTAATATAATCTAGTGACAAAACACATAATAATTTCATCCAATTACCACATAGTAATATATAGAGGTTGAAATAATCCTCCAAGAGGTTTCCTCTAATCCTTTATATATTGATAGACCAAACATCATGACACATAAATCGAAATAAAACACTTCAAATTATACCAGCAAAATTGTTCCTTAAATCACTATACATCTTGGTGAAATTATAGTGTATATTAAAATTAGTGATATGAGAAACATAAAAATATTCCATTTTCATCTTTGTTAAATACAGAACAAGTATTCTACTTCCAAATATCAAAATTACATCTTCACGAATGCAGTATTCCATCCTTCCCTCAATAATGAAATTAATTAACTTTTAATCATTGTCATCATCAAGAGGATAAATTTTTATCATTTTTAAAAATGCAGTTAGGAAAATTTTTAAAAGACAGCGATGTATCTTATTTTTCAAAAATTCTTATATCAATATTTATTTAATCCCATAACATAAGAACATTGCCAATATTTATTTTTCCTAGGACAAATTATAATTCTGGATAAAAATCTCACTACCATATTTCCTTCTCGATGTGGTATGGAATTGTCTAATGATATTCATTGAGTAGATCAAGCCATTGCATTTTCCACATGATGATATCTTTAAACTAAACATTAATTTCTAACTCTTCTTATCTTTGTATATCTCACAGTTTCCACTATAAGTGTAATGTCTCTATTTCATAAAATAAAATAGTATAGCTTCCAAATCACAATCATGGTTTGTGTAGTTTTGACATGATATCTTTAACTATATTCATTCATATGTAATGCCTTTTCCATTATGAATTAGTACATGGACAATTAATCTCTTCGATATACCACTACATATAACAAACCCATCATGTCGTAATATATGATTAAAAATAATATAATTCACCAATATCCACTTCATTTCTACAAAACATTATTCACATCCTGTTGGCTATATAAACCTAACCAATTTGCATGTAATATCAGTTAACAAGATAGCCAATAATGAAAATATTTGAACAAACCGCCAATAGTAACCTCCAAAAAAGTGAAACTTTACACCATGGTTATGTTTATTGATGAAGTAAATTATTGATCTACAATTTTATTCACCTGATCAACTAATATTCTATCCATGAATAAAATATTTCCTTGAAAAAGAAACATTCACAATCCATAATTCACACATTCTACATTTTCCATATAAATATTTTCATCTATGAGACTCAAGATATATTTGTATGTGTTTCTCATTGTCCTCTATGATTATAAAGTATACCAAGATATTATCATTAAATACCAAAAACATTTATTACGATACTCCTTGAATATTATATTCATTATATTCATGATGATAGAAGGTGAATTCCTCCTTCCAGAATGAATTACTATAAACTCATATTGTATATACCTTATTTAAAATGTTTTATTTCGAATATAATCCTTCTTCACATTCTATTGATATTTCCAATAATGATGTTAAATATTGTAAAAATATTGATCTCTATGAATATGATCTAATAATTCATCAATCTTATGTTCATGATTCTTTTTTATTATTATAATAGCATTGATTTACCTATAATAATTGTTTAGGCTCATAAATTTGTCTTTGTTAAAAAATAAATAAACTTAGGCTCCACAAGGAAAAATATTCGGTTGTATATATCACATATCACACAAATGTTCGTTTTTTTATTTTACTCGAATAATTATACAATGTCCATTATATGGGTAGTATTTGATATTGGTCTTTAATTTGTGATTAAATCAATGGGAAACTCAAATTCACGCTCTACTGTATTCAATAATATTTACTTCGAAGATATATTAGTGTAGTCATGTACAATACAGACATCCTGAATATAAATATTACTTTTTTTGATCTGATGGTTATGTTTACTTTTCTTCCCCCAAGAATATAATTCTATAGAGGTTATAAGTGTTGATCTAGGCATTAATTGAAATATTATATCTCCTCATAATTATATGTAATTCCATATATTCATTGAACATTGTAACATCCCTCCAGTTGAAATAAAATTTTTCATGATATTTTGAAACCCTTTCCATACCAAGGATTATATCAAAACACTCCATTGGTATAATAATGAAGTAAATAAAATATGTAATACTTATGTGTCATAATGGATATTGATCAACACATTCTTGATGTAGTGTGAAATGGACAAGCATTCTTGACTGATAACACCCATTATAAGGTGATAAGAAAATATATAATCTTTTTAGAAATCATGGAATATATAATATATTGAGAAAATATATAATCTAATAAATAATTATCAATATTTGAATATATTATTAAAGTTCCAAATTCCACATCTTCAAGAACATCAACATGTTTAGTTGTTATCATAATAGATTTATTGGGTTCTCGTGGACAATTATACTGTTAATAGCCATGACACCTATGGATTTCATTTTCATAGTTCCCTAACATATTATAGATGAAAAATATAACATTGGATGTTTCTTTATTTACATTGAAATACTTAAAATGTTTTATTTTTTTCCATAGTTGATGAAATCTCATATTTCATTTAAGAATGCCCAATGAAGATTCCTCCCACAAGTATCACATGATTAGAAATTATTATTTTTCTTATTCCCCTAATATTTTTTTCCATACCTTACATTTCTATGTCTTTCCATAAAATATATAATAAATTAAAAATTATTTCTCCATCCTGAAAGCATATGATTATATACACTCATATGATGAGAATTGTTTAGAGACTAGTTCCCTTCGAAGGATTGGATTTATCCCATTAAATAAATTTTCAATAATTATATTTGGATTATGTATATTGTTTATAGAATTAATTTCTACCCTTGTAAGGATATATTAATATATAGAATCAATTTCCACCATATATCTTCTAAGTCTCATGAATTTCTTATCCATAACTACTAGTTTTTCAATAGGAGAATATTTTCCCATTAATGTATTTTTAAATCCATTAAATCCTAGCTCAGTATTTAATTTCAATCATTAGGGATTTGAATTAATGACCACCATTGATCTGAATCTCCCAGGATGTGATAATATATAATGAAAACATTATCCCTTCTTTTACATATGATAGAGTGACATATATTCTATACAGAACTTATCTATTTCTCATCTAAAAATGTGTTTGTAGTCCCACTGAATAATAGTGGTTTTTTTCATATTATGTATTATATCATTGTTATACTATGAAACAGATCAATAGTATAGTCCATAAATAAAAATTCATTCTCATAATGGGATTCATCTTCCCAAATATGTTTAGAATTTAATTTGTTCCAACTTCTTCTACAACTATAGAATCATTGTATTTCTCAGGATGCATATCCATGTATGCAGTATGTGCATTAAAACTATTTCAATTCCACATATAAGAACTATTGATACAAAGTAGAATAATCTATATTAGACCATATCCTATTTGAATATAATGTATAATAACAATATTTGTGAAATTCTAAACATAAATTTTTATTTTTATTTATGTAAAATATCATAATCATAAACATGGTTAATTTATGAAAGATTAAAATTACTAAAAATATTTTAATATCCCAAATAATGATTTGTAAACAAAATTTTAATTTTCCCAAGAATATAAACCATGATTTTTAAGCGGGGTTCATAGTAAAGTGTTTTATCACACACCAAATGAAAATCAAATCAATTCTTAATGCACACTTTTCAGAGTTATTACCCTTTTGTGTAAGTGTTATAGAACCAATTCCAAATGTAAAATCCGAAATGTAATATATTTAAAAAAAATACATAATATCTAAATTAAATTTTTTTATATGTTATTATATAATTAAACTCCAATTATATTATAATGTAATGTTCTATAATATATGATTCTCATAATATAATTTCTATTTTCTATCTATAAAGACCATTAACCCAGTTTACCAGTGTTAATGGTTACTTTATTACATTATCACTATATATAAGCAATAAAATCCCAATAGACCAAATAAATTAGTAGTCATGGTAAACATGATTCATAGATTCATAATACATTATAATTGAAAATATAATATACAAAATATATTTATCTATGTGGTCATTCCTATACCCTCTAACATATCCCTATATATCAACCGTAAAAAATTTCTTGTAATCCAAGGAAATTATTCATAATAAAGGTGTGATCTCAATTTCTTAGTAAGGGCATCCATATAGTGGAATATAATATAGAATAATAATATAGAATGAATAATTGATAATCAAATTTTTTCTATATAAATAATCCAATGATCCGGAAACTCATATTTTCATATCATAATAAATAATCACATGGGTATGAATAAATTAATTCATAATGATGGAACACATAATTTGATGAGATATCGATATAAATGGTTAATGTATCATTCAAAATCCAATATTATTTTTCTCATGATACATGCTAATGGATTAAGGGAATATATTTGTCACCACTAATCAATAACTAAGTCCAATTCATTTCTCATATGAATTTTTCTAATCATAATTCATATAAATAGTTTTTTTTAAACTATAATACACAATGTTAATAATAACCCAAAAAAATAAAAAAAATCACAAACCATATTGAGTAATATGGATACTGGTATAATAATATTTCATCCTAAATAAATAATATCACAATACATCTGAAAAAATAATAATGATGTTATCATTATAGCATAATACTTGAAGATCATTTTTAAAATGATATATTTTTTTAATTTATAAATAAAAATTCCATAAAATGTCATAAAAACATTATTGAAAAAAATAAACTTTTCACATTGTAAAATCCATTTTTTTAAAAAAAAAATCCCTAATATTAGTGGAAATATTAAATTAAAATATCATTGAGAATTTTTAAAGGAAACTCCACAGAAATGGATATCTTTGATCAAGGTAAAATCTATACATAAAATAAATTAATTCCTTTCACGCTACAATAAAATGGTTATAAAGTGACTCTTTTGGAAAAATAGTTAATTTTTCATTCTAATTAAATGAAAGTAAAAAAAATTAATAAATTAATTTAATAAATTATTTGTTTAAATTTGAAACAATTTTTAGAAAATTTTTAGAAATCGTCGATTTGGAAGAAAAAGATTGTTTATCCAAACAAATAAATGATTCCATATTTGTTTAAAAATATTTTTTTTCTATTTTAATCATAATGTGTGGAAAATGAAAGTAAATATGAATTCTATATAAAAATTAGATGAGAACAAAATTCACGTGTTTCATGAAATATAGATCATAAAACTTCATCATATGAAACATAATCATGAACAATTATGATAAACAGTGATATTATAACATACCCCATTACAACTTGCGTAACATCTGAATCATAAGATACATGAAAGAAATATATTCAAATGATAATTTAAACATGATGAAGATAAACAGATTTTTGATATGAAGTATTGAAATGGAACTAAAATCTCCACACAAAATAACAAGGTGGTGAATGTGGAATTGATCTCAAAGAATTAAAAGTGAGATGAGAAACCCTTACCTCTAGTCTAATTTCATTCATATGTGTACATAAAACCTATATATTATAGTCTAATTAAAAATAAATTAGTGAAACATAATCATACAAATATTACCATAAAATTTTTTTCTTATAGTATTATATGATTATCTTTTTAAAAATTCCTTGTTATAATCAATGTTTCAGGAGATAATTGCATCGTTTGTCTTGTACCCTTTAGTTAGGTAATTTCAGTCCTATTAATTAGATTGTGGTTCCATCATACCCCTAATTTTAACCATTATATAATTATCAAATATAATTAATATGAAATGATTAATATATTACTTAAAATTTATGGACAATTAAATGAGGTACACTATTATAGATATGGTGGGTTGTATATATTCATACATGTTGTTTCTGTTTTCTAAAATATGGATTGAATGAGAGGTAAATAATATTTTACCTTTCTAAAAAATAGTATATTAGATACCATTGGTATATTCAATAAATTAATCCATATTACCAACAAAATAAAAATTAAATTAAAGATATTTTTTATTGTTGTATGGAGGTGGTAGTCCAAACATATGCATAAGAGAAATTGTGTTTTACGATGGATTACAAGTTAAAAAGGTATATATGAGATTATAATTCCATATTATTATTAATATCATAAATATAATATATATGTTAAATCCATCATTATATCCAGTCTTGAGAGGTGGTGGTGGAATATGAATTTCATTATTTTGTAAAGAGGTAGTCTTCGATACACACAATTTATGCTTTCATTTCCCATTTGATGGTAACAAAGAGAGGAATAATTTATTCAATTAAATTAAAAACCATCAGTATATCGGTGATACATTTTTTATTAAATTATTATATTTTTTAAATATTGAAGTATTTTGAAGAATAATTAAATAAAAAATCATGGTTTTGATCTTTTCCTATTGTTCAGAAAACATCTCTATGTTTATACATGTAATGTCATAGATTTTCAAATTCCATTATTTTTTGAACATACAGTGTTTGAGGTGTTTTAGGAGTTTTCATTGACTCATTTTAAGTGTTAACCAATTTAAATTGTTTTCATTGGTGACTCAGGGTATTGGATTCATAATGACAGTTCAATAGCTTGTCATCGCATCAGTGAGTCAGGGGCGTCATCATTGGTGAGTTAGGAGCATGGCTGTCGGTGAGTAGATGGTTTTAGTGTTATAAAGTTAGTGACTTTGTGGATCATGGTGTTGGTAGGTTGTAGCTTCAGTGGTTTAGTGTTGATAGTTCATGTTAGTGGCTCATTGTCTATGACTCACCCATCGATGATTCACATAAAATTTTTCCAATTTTTCCAATTTTTTCAGTTTCGTCCCTCTTGAATTTTATTTCATGTAAAGCATATTTCAAGCCGCCCATAGGTATTTAAAGGTAATTTCTAATGATATTAGTTATATCCAAACTCACCTAATTTCCTAGGTGATTTGAGATACTCAAATCACGTAATCTTGACTACAATCTCATGCTAATGATTTTTTGAATTCATTATTATTTTAATATTGGATCTTGATCTTTAAATATAGGATATTTCGTTCCAAGCATGTCTTCCATTCCCCCTTTGTGATTCATGATCCTTCATCCCTAGATGATTCGTTCACCTGTTCTAGATCCCCTCCAGCTCAATTGTCTTGGATTTATTTCATACTGCCCATGAGATCCCATGTTTATGTCACCTAGGGTGTTTTTGTTTCCTGTTGTATCAAGTATGAATTTTTTTCTACCTATCTCTAATTTTTCATAATTCAGGTTGGATTTAATAATGATTCTTTGTGAAAAAAATTGGTGAATAAATTTCCTAAACCAACAAATAAATGATAATGGAATATTATCAAGAGGTAACTTGTTGTTGAAATAATGGGTTATGTCTGGTTTGATGTTTGATCATATTTTTTAATTTTTTATACATTCTGACTTTTATATTGAGAGTGTATGTTTCTATCTAAAAATTATGGTCTTTTGTGTTTTTTCTTGCACAACGGTGGTGTTATGGTTGTTTTCATTATGATGTTTTGGTAATTTGACATAACATGGAATCTGTATAATCATATACAACTTGATTAACTAAATGGATTACTCAGGATAAAAACCTTAGTTTGAACACCAATATTTATCAAGTGGATTAAATAATATCATTAACAAATATGAAATATACACATCCTTATCATAAGTTCATATGAGTGATGAGTTCTATTGGGTTTTGTGTCAGTTGGGTGGTGCTGTTTTTCGGGGCACGGTTATCTGTACAGGTATGGTCAAGGGAATTGGATCTATGTGAAGGGTGTTGGATGTTGTGAAGCAGTGATGTGGGTAAAATTGTTGTTTCAAGGGGAATTGGGTGTTGATAAATATTGGCGGTGTGTTGGTAACCCAGTTTGAGAGACATATTGATTTTGGAATGGATTATATTGTTAGTAGAAGAACTGAGTTTTCATGTGTTGTGGAAGTGGAACGATGTTGGGAAGTCGGACTATAGGGTGGTTATGATCTTTTATGTAGTAGGACAGTATCATAAAATTGTTTGGGCAGTGGGGCTAAGTGAATGCGTTGTGAGTGAAGGATTTTTTAGTATAACTTTGAATAGTTATAGTCGGTAGTGGTTGAACATGGGAGTGTATTGGGAATGGAAAGCCAGTTTTGATTTCTATTTTGATGTGCTTGTGGTTGGTGGTTTCTAGGTAGTGAAAGAGTAAATTGAAGTAAATCGAATAATTAGTAAATGGAATGTGGTTAAATGAAAAATGTGTTGGGTTATTCTTTTGAAGTGGTTGTTGTGTGGTTTTTCATATATGGGTAGTAGAAAATGTTGTTCTGTATGAGTTAGTAGTCTATTGTGGGGAACCATAGCTTGGTCTACATGTTTAAATATGTATATATATTATATATATAAAGTTTAGTTCCTTGATATTTCTATATACACCCCACCCTGGTTGATCAGCATACCCCGAAAACCCCCATGTCATGAGGGAGGGTTTTTTTCCAACATTCTGGTGAGAGAATGGATGGCCGGTTTTGACATTATTCCCCGCATCCTATTCAGGGTTCATACCATAATAATATATCCAGGTAGGTTGTAATGGCTTGAGGCTTGACATAGTCCCAGATCCTTTGGTAAAGTTTTTTTTGGATGAGAGGCCTAGGTATGTGTGGGAAGGTTTTTTTCCAATGTGACATAGGGATGAAGAGAAAGTGCCTTTAAGGGAGAGTTTTGGTTGTTGTGTCCCATGTTTATATGTCTAGGATTGTTTGTAGTAGAGGACCTGGTGTGTATGATAAGGGTGTGTAGTGGGACTATGAATGGGATGATTGGAAGCGTTAAGATGTTATCCATTATGGACGAGCAGTTAACTAGTGTAAAAGGGGTGCCATGTACCTAAATATCGATTTATATATACTAATACCTTTTGTGACTTGCATTATTTGGTGAGGATTCCCTAGTGAGACTAGGAATGATATTATTACTTGGTATGTGCTTTGAAGATCTATTGTTTTCTAGCAAGTGCATTGGTATGTTCTCCGACCTGTCCATGGGTATATTTAAATTCCCTACTGAGTATACTCATATTCTCAGCCTACATATATAAAACTTCATTGAGGATTCCAACATGATTTTGAGGACCGTGCTGAACTTTACTAGATTGGGCATCAATATTAGTTATTTTTTCTTCTTATAATCTTTTCTTTTAATTATTTACATGGGAGTTTTATTGTTCCTAATATGATCATTTTAGTTGAACATGAATTTGGGAATGGATTTTTGATTTACTTTTAATTATAGTATTCAGGGTGTCTTGGGATTTACCATCGGTTCTCCTAATATTGATTTATAAAAAGTTACATACTGTCAGTATTATCAGAAATTATATACCATTAGTGCTAGTCACCGCCCTAGGGCCTATTGAAGGTGGGAATTGGGGGGTAATTATATCTCTTTCATATATAATAATGAATAGTGTATCCCTTTGTTGTCATTTACCTCAATTGCAAGAATGAAGGTCATGAAAAAATGGTATCAAAGGTATAGGATAGTGTATGATGTTAGGAACAATGAGTATTTCATTGAATGGTATGGAAATAGTGTTAGGAAATCCTGGTATGAAAAATAAGACTTGGAATACTGACTAAGGAAAGGGATTTTGGGGCCCCATATGATCTGATGCAAGGATAATAACACCTACTGAATGGCCAAGTGAGGCTATAAAAATTATCTCGTAGAGACCCTATTAAAGGTATGTGAATCATAGTGGATTTTGTTCTTACATGAGTAGGTTGTTTTATGAAATTAAATAAGAATTAAGAGTTAAAATAAATGTAAAATAAAATTTTCATACTTTATGGGTGTATGAGTACCTTGTTTACCTTTCTGATATGGAACATGAACACTGTCCATGAGTGGTATGAGCAGTTGAGGCCCCTGAGGACGTCATGGTTGTTCAGCGGAGGGGAAATCTACAAGAGGATGATGACCAATGGTTGAAAGTGCATCGTACCTTCTAGAAATAGACTCTATTAATGTACAAGGGAATCATCTCGGAAATGGAGACAAAGAGTTGGTTCGAAGATTTTCTGATCTATTTAATCTTTGCAAATGCTCTAACATATTCTAGTGTTTCTTCGGTAGTGATCCAAAAACAAGGAGGACTGCATCAGTGTTGTACGCATTACCTCTCAAAGAGGATGGAGACTAATTCTTTGTGGGAAGACATTGAGAATGAGTTCTGGATGGAATTACTTTTCCAATTATGAAGGTTGAGAAGAGGAAGAAATTTCTCTCCCTCTAGAAGGGGAGTACCATAGCATGGGAACCTGGGATAAAGTTCAAGGATCTCTATTTATTTTCACCAGATCTCTTTCTGGATGTGGGGTCTAGTGCAAGATGCTTTGAAGAGACAATCTATGATTCTCTTTAGTAAGTAGTCACTAATTTTACTATAATAAAATACATTGTTGTTCAAAATAAGGCTGAGGTGGTGGGAATGATGCACTCACTGGGAGGTGTTTCATGAGAGGGGACCCAATCAAGTTCATCGAATGAAAATTCCGTCATAAAAAGGTCTCTAATATCATGGAATTATTGGATTTAGACAATGAGAAGTGGGCCACAGTAGTTCCAATTTTGATCTCCTAGTTCTCGCACATTCTCCATGGGTCTGGTACCAAGGTTCTTTATCTATGGAGGTCATATATATCATCAGAACCAATGCCCATTTCAAGCATTTTATGATGGGGGTGGGAAGGTTCAGTTCCCACCTCACTAAAATTAGTTTCTAGCTATTAATTTCTAGAATCAGGGGAAACAAGCTCCTCCTCTATCCAGGGTAGATGGTGCGAGAGTAGGCCGACCTCAGTGTTCTCCTTCGGGACCTCAACCAAGGCATGGTTAGGGACATGGTCAATAAGAGAAGTGTAGAGGATTTGGTCGTGGGTAGTTTTAGGATGTAGAGGTAGCAGTTCTAGCTATATCGGAGGTTCATCGAGGTACGATCAGTCTCTTTAGTACTCTAGTATGTTCGATGTTTAATTTAGGAGATATTCAATCCTTCTTTCACTGGCTCTATCCCATGCTATAGAATAATATACAGAGAGACTTCCCATTCCAATAGAGTTGAGTACACTAGTTAGAGGTCATACAAGTTTTTATTATGTTTTTTAGAGATGTAGACTAATGTTGGGACCACATCATTCTAGTGGGGATATTCTTCTTTACAAATGAAGCCATACAATATCATTTTAGGAATTAAATATTTGTTCCATATGATTTCAATGGTAAAATACATCTAGATAAGGGACATATTCTCATATATGGGTGTCCATCACTTAACATTCATTGGTGAGCAGAGTTATCATGTGGAATGACGGTGTGTGGAGACTCTTATTTTCTTGTTAGCCGATATTCCAGTGGAATTAATAGATATAGATTTGGTGGAAGATCTGGGGGTTGTTAGTGAGTTCATCAATGTATTCACCTAAGAGGTTGTCACTCTACCCCTAGATGTGAAGTTGAGTTCAGGATAGACTTGTAACCTGAATCCCATCAGATTTTGATGGTCATCTATCAGATGGAACCATATGAGTTCTGTGAGTTGTGGGTGTTGTGGATTCAGGTTAACAACCTGATAAAGGAGGGTTTTATTCATATTAGTGCATCATCGTGGGGTTCTCCAGTATTGTTCACGATGAAGGCAGAAAGTTGTATAAGACTATAAATATACTATCAGAGACTGAATTAGGTGATGGTCAATAACTGTTACCCCCCTTTTGATTCGATCATTTTTACCTTTTAAATGGAGAAGTTTGGTTCTCTATAATTTATCTACAGTTTGGATATCACTAGTAGGGAGTGAATGTGGGTGACATCAAGAAGACTGCTTTTTTTGTGTAGTTATGGGAACTTCATGTTCATGGTCATGCCCTTTGGTGTCATGAATGCACAATCCATGTTCATGTGTCTCATGAACATTATTTTCCCATGAGTTATGGGACTAGTTCATTGTCGTGTTCATCAATAAAATACTGATTGACTCATGTTCATTGGAGGAGAATGTTGAGCATCTAAGGACTGTTTTTTAGGTCCTCTTACACAAGAATCACTATGTAAATTTGTTCATGTAAAATTTCTTGACACAAGAGGTGAACATACTTATACATGTGGTGTCCCATTAAAAGAAATAATTAGACACATAAAAGGTCGAAGTGGTTTTTTAATTTGAATAACCCAATAATGTGGTGGTGGATTTTTGTTTCGTGGGTCTAGTATGTAATTATTAGAGGTTCATACCTAGATACTCTCATGTTTTGGATCTATTGATGACATTGACTAGAATTAACCAGGACTTTTCATGGATTTATCAATGTTAGGAAGAATTGAACAACCAGAATGGGAAGATAGTCAGTTACCCCATTCTCATGTTTCCAATGTAAGGAGTGATGTTTGAGGTGTTCTGTTTCACTTCTATCTTGGGCTTGGGACGTGACCTAATTCAGTGATAGGGGTAATATCTTATAGTTCTAGGTAGTTATGCCCTCACAAAATTAAGTAGTCCAACCATGATCTATAGATTGGAGTGGTCATGTTTTCACTGATGTTTTGGAGGCATTAACTCATTAGGTAGCACTTTGTGGTCTTCAGGGATAACAATATCTAGAAGTATACCTTTTACCAACAAGACCTGAATATGCGATAGTTGAGGTGGATGGATTTTTTCTTATACTCTGACTTCGAAGCCTCTTATACCCCAGGAAAGGGGGATGTAGTGGATGATTGCTTTAGTTGGATCTCATAGAATGAGGTAGACAGGGAATGAACGGATGCTTGGAAGGCAATTGATGAGTTTCCCTATTTTCATTTGGAAATGAGAGTGGATGGAGGAAGATGTTGTTTGTTTTTGATGAATGTGTAGTATTAATTTGTGAGATATGTAGAGGAGTCTCAGTGGGGAGTCTCAGAGACAGAACTGATGTGTGATCACACTGCCCGGGGTGATTCTCTGGAGGGATGGTCAGAGGATATTTATAATTAGATCTTTCTTCATGAGAAGCTAGTTTTCATAGTTATAATGTGTGATGGAATTCTCTGTGAGTTACATATCTCACTCCCGGTGGTCCTTCCAGGAGTCTCGAGATGTAATGAGGTTTGAAAAAATAGTTTAGGTGGCCAGGGATGAAGCGGCTAATGGAAATATTGGTGGAATGGTTCTTGGTATGTCAGAAGATGAAGGCTGAGTACCGTGTTCTAGGGGGTCTGTTGAAGCCCTTATATGATTCTGAGATGAATTGGGATGACCAATTGATGGATTTCTTCACTGGATTACCCAGGATCGAGGGAGTATTTGATGTTCTTTGGGTATTGGTGGACAAAATGATGATGTTGGCTCACTTATTGGTGATCACAGAGTCAAGCGTAGTGAATTCCTTAGAACATAGGTATGTACGTGAAATGGTGTGGCTACATGGAGTTCCATAATCCAATGTATCATATTGGGATACACATTTTACTTCATGATTCTAGAGGGGATTGCAGCATTCCATTGGCTCCTAGCTACACCTCATCAATAATTCACCCCCCCCCCCACAAGACAAATGGGCAGACATAGAGGAAAACCCAAACATAGGAGGATGTGTTGCGAGCATGTGTTATAGACTATAGATGATTTTGGGTACGACACATGACCCTAGTAGAGTTATCTTACAACAATGGCTATCACTCATCCATTTAAATTGCATCATTCGATTCATTTTACAAAAGGTTGTGTCATTCACAATTATGTTGGATAAAGGATGGAGAGGTAGACCTTATCGGAATAGAGGTAGTGCAGATCACAATAGATAAGGTTCATCTTATGAGTAAGTGGATGAAGGTAGCATATATCCAACAGAAGTCATATTCCAATCAAAGGTGGAGTACTTTGGAGATTAAGGCTAGGGAATAAGTTTTCTTGATGGTTTTCCCTTGACGGGGGAGTGGAGGTTTGGAAAGGTAATTAAGATTTATTTTAGGTTCATCAGAGCTTTTGAAGTGTTGGGATGTGTCAGATAGGTGGCATATTAGATGGCGTTGCCACCAGGGTTCGAGAATTTCCACTACATCTTCTATGTCTCCTATCTCTTTCAGTAACTACATGATGACTCCCTCATCCTTGACTTTGTAGAGTTGGATATTTAAGACGAAATTAATTTCATGGAGAACCCTATTAGAATTGATTTCCATGAAGATAAAGTTCATCCGAGAATGAACATTAATTTGTTTCTTGTGCTCTAGAGGCATGGTGGACTCGAGGATAATACTTGGGAAAAAGAGGCACATATGTGTGCCTGACACCAAATGTTGTTCTATGTTTTGTTTCTATGTTTTACATTTGTGACTCATTCTATGATGTAATTTGTGTCCATGTTCATTATCAGATGAGTTATTTATATTTTCTCTAAATGTGTGTGAAAAATGTTTTGATTTTGTCGAGGGAATGACCTGATCCCTAATCAGGATGCATTAATTTAGAAAAGAATGAACATGTGTGTGTGAGTATGTGGCAGCCAAAGATGATATAATCATTACATGGAGGTTGTATTTCCCTAATCCATGTTTCTAGAAAACAATAACTTTAGTGTTTTTTCGGTTGTTTAGGTAAGTGGGGTCATAGTGTTTTCATAGTTGTTTAAGAGATAAATATTTTGGAGGTGTTCATGGATGTCGAGGTATTCACTCAATCTTTTAAAATAACATAAGGTTGTTTTATCTGGAAAGGTATCATAAAAGGTGGTTTTTCAAACTCCCATTATTCTTGGATGGTTTTTAATTCTCAAGGATGAGAATAGTTTGAGATGTATCTGATGTAATATCCCAGGTTTTTAGACCCTTTGTAAAAATCATGTGATTGAGGTGTTCTGGAGGCTTTCGATAATTAGATTCAGTAATTTTACAAATTTCAGGTTTTTTCAAAAGTGACTCAGGGCATCGACATCGGCATATCATTGTATCATCATGTCAGTGCATCAACAAGTCAAGGAATCGGTGAATCAGGGGTGCTGGCATCAGTGAGTCAGGAGCATCATTATTGGTGAGTCGAGGGTGTCGGTGTTGGAAAGTTATAGAATCAGTGGGTTTGGGAAATAATAGGTCATTGAATTAGTAGGTCTATTCATTGATAGGTTGGAGTCATTGGCTAAGCATCATTTGGTTGTGTCGGTGGCTACACTTTGGTGACTCGCTAATCGATGACTAATTTAATGTTTTTCTAACTTTTTTTACAATTTTCCGGTTTCTCCCATCATGAGTTTTTTTGACATAATCTGAGTTTCAAGCCTTAATTGGGTATTTAAAATTACATTTCAAAGAATATTAATTAAATATTTAATATCATTACATCCTGGGATATTTGAGATACTCAAACCACTTAATCTTAACCACGATCTAACATGAATGAATTTTGGATTGTACATCCTTTAATAAAGGATCATGATCTTAAAAGCTAGGATATTTCCTTCATAGTGTGTTTTCCATTTCACCTTGGTGCGTCTAAATACTTCATACCTATATGTTTCATGTGTATATTCTAGATCTCCTCTCACTCAGTTTTCTTGGATTTCTTTCCTATTGTTCATGTGATCCCATATTAGGGGAACATAGGGGGTTTTCCCCCTGCAGTTTTATGTAGGGATTTTTTTCTACCACGATCTAATTTTAAATCATGTAGGGTGTCTGTATTAACAGTTAATTTTAAAAAATAGATGAATATTTTTATTAAAAAATGATATAAATAAGAAGGTAATATGATCAAAAGTTAATGACATAATGAAATAATGGGTTGGGAGTAGTTTGATGTTTGGTCATCTATTTTATTTTATTATCCTTTTTTCCTAATTGATTGATTGTGTCTTTATGCCTTCTCAAAATTATATGCATTGATTTTATTTTCTAGCACACTGTTTGGTTTTCTGGTTTTTTCCATTATGATGTTTTGATAATTGGATGTAACATAGAATCTACTTAGTCTCGTAAAATTGTGTAATTAAATTGATTCCATAGGTTGAAAACCCTTGTATAGTAAAATATATTTATCATGTTTATTAATGAACAATATTACCATATTATAATATATATATATATACATTCTATTGATGTCTGTGGTTGAGTTCTTTGTTCTCTTGGATTTTCAGTGAGTTGTATTGTGCTGTTTTTGGGGGCACAATTATGGGTATAAGGGTGGGAAAGGGAGTCAGTTATGTGAGAAGGGTGTGGGTTATTGTGTAGTGGAGTTGTCGTTAAAATGTTTTTTACCTTGGGCTTTATGTGTGGGGTGGTACATGCAGTGTGTAGGTTTCCCAGTCTGAGAGACTGATTGATTGTGGAATGGATGGACTAGTAGGAAGTAGAATTGCTTTTTTGTGGTTGTCGAATGACTTTGGGTAGTGGGAATATTGGGTGGTTAAGAACTTCAATGCAGTGGGCCATCATCATGGAATTTATTGGGAGTGGGGCTTCATGGAGGGGTTCTGGTGGAATAATTGTGCAGTATAACATTGAATAATGATTTTTTGGTAGTGGTTGAAAGGGGGTGTACAGTGGGTCTACAAATATTGTTTTGTTTGGCATTTTCAAATGGTTGGGGTTGGTAGATTCTGGTTAGAGCAACATAAAATTGAATTAAATAACATAATTAATAAATAAAATGTTGGTAAATGAATAACTGGTTGGGTTATGATTTTTAGGTGGTTATTTTTTGGTAGTGAATATAGGGGTAGCAGGAAATGTAATTCTGTATTAGTTGGTTATTTTTTGTGGGAACCGTAGGTTGGGATGGGTGTTTTCATACATTTATATATATATATTTATACTAATTTCAATTCTTTTATATTTATATATGAACCCAAACCTTTTTAACACCATGTGATGAACACCCCCATCTCATGAGGGAGGGTGTTTTCCCCACATCTAGATGGGAGGATGTATGGATGGTTACTGACTTTCTTCCTCACACCCACTTTCAGATTCCTTCCTCTGTAGTGTATCCGGGAATGTTGTAATGGCATGAGGCTAACCATAGTCCCAGATCCTTTGAGCTTATTTTTTTTTGGATTAGAGGCAGAGGTTTTTGAAGGCAAGGTTTGTATTCCTTGGAGTCTTCAGGTTGAGGGACATGTGTCTTTGAGAGAGAGGAATCATTGATGCTGCCCATGTGTTGTGGGCGTTATTTTTTATGTTTTAAAGCATATGTTTGTGTGTGTGGGTTGTGGTAGTGGTTATTTTTATGGGAAGATAGGTTGTGTATATGCATTATTCGTTATGGATAAGACGTTAACCAGTGGAAAATTGGTGTGGGGTACTCAAATATCAATGTGATTATACTACTACCATAGTTCACTTGTATTATATGGTTAGTGTACGTTCATGAGGATGTACTGGTTAGTATTCCTTGTTACGTTCTTTGAGGTTCTACAATTTTCTCATAGATATATTTGTATTCTCCCCCCCTTGTGCATGGGTAGCATTAGCTTCTCTACTGAGTATACTCGTATGCTCAACCTATGCATATAGATGTTTTTTTCAGGTTTCATGGATGGTTGTGAAGACAGTGAAGGACATTACTAGTTATTGCATTAGGATTAGGTGATTTTTATTCTAAGACTTTTCTATTTTGGAACATTACTTTGTATTTTTAATGTACCATTAATTATCATTACATTTGAACATTCATGTTTGAATAGATTGTGGATTTACTTTCACTTTTAGAATTTGGAGTTGATTGGGATTTAACATATTATATCTTGATTTTGATCAATTAAAAAGGGTAATTACTTCCTTATTATGATAGATTATATTCTGTTGGTGCTAGTAGCTACTTCAAGGCCTATTAAATGAGGTACTTGGGTGGTTATTTTCTATTCTTCTTCTATGGGATGGACGGGTGTGACACATTATTGTCCATTCCCTTACTATGGAGATGGAAGGTCACGCAATACAAAAATCCATCAAATATTGGTTTTAGAAAAAAATACAATTACACTATGACTTGTGTAGGTAATTAGTTATTATATTTTTGTATTTCAGGGTTGAACAAAAAATAATAACAAGTGTTAAGAGGATAGGAGAGGGGGTGGCCATTTAAAAGTGGGGGAGAGGAGCCCATTTATTTTTTTAAAATAAAAAGTGATACCCATGTTTTCAAATTGTGTAAGGATAAAACAATTATTAATATAGAAACAAATAGGATAAACTTTTTATATATGGACATACAATATGAATTTTAAATGTTTCAATATCATTTTAGACATTATCTTTTTAGTTTAACCCCTGATAAAGTTGTCTAACCTTAACTAGAGTAATTAATTGTTAATACTTATAAATTTAATTATGACCAATAATAAAGCATAAAATATTATAAAATATAAATTATTTTGATTAAAAATATATAATCTCTTATATAAAACACCATTCACATAAGTGGAAGGTTTTTTTCAAAATATTATCTGCAGATGCAATGAAAAGGTGTTTTTTCAAATAGAAAATTCTCATATGATTTTGATGTTATAAATATAAAAATTCATTATTAGATTGATTCAAATTGCCTAAATTTTATTTCTAATAATATAATATAACTATTTTTTAAAAAAAAATTGAAAAAAAATTAACCTTCAAATGCATAAAAAGAAAAAGGTTGTTTTCAATAAATACCTGAATTTTCCCTATTTGTTGAAAAATTATTCATTTCCTAATATTCTCAAAAAATAAATCCAACATAATTTTGACATGATTATTTAAAAAATGAAAGTAATTTGGTAAAATAAATTTTCTATTGTTGTAATATATAATTTTTAAAAATGTCTGAAATGTGTGATGAAAGTTTTTTTTAGAAAAATTCATTTTTCAAAAAATGTTTACTTTTATATAAATGGGTTATTATTTAATTTAAAATCAATATTTAATCATTTCATTTATTTTATACATTTTTAAACCATATAATTAACAAAATATATTTATTCATATTCATACCCACATAATTATTTCCAATTTTATAATGGTAAACTAATTTATAGTTTTTTACACTTGAGGAAGAATTTATCTCAAGCTATCATATATATTGAATTTATATAAATTTAATATATCTTAAACTCTCATGGTGATACATTTTTAATTTTTGAAAGGTATTTGTTAAAAAAATAATTAATGATTACATATCCAAATATCTTTTTTATGTCTCACTATAGTTCAAAAAACCTTCTCCACTATATGGTAGCATGAGCATAGGTGCATTGGAAACCATCTATTCAGTTCCTTTTAAATCTTTTCAGATCCAACTATCTATAATAACATATCCTTATTATGATTCAACTCGGTGATTTTTTTATATAGTCTCGATAAATCCCTCAAAAAACATATACAATATCTACAAAACTTAATTAAACTTAGCATTTTTGTTATTGGGGTTGATCTATTCCGTTTTTCAATAATGTAGGCCTTTTAGGGATCCATTTATATACCCTCACATAAGATTATATTTCCAAATATTGATACTTTGTTAATCTAAAAATCACACATGGTAATTTTTGTATAGATTTGCCTTCCTATGGGTCATCACCACAATCATCAAAATATCTTCATATTCATCAATTATATTTTAATGTATAATAATATGATATAATCATAAATCAAAAAATGATCAAGGTAATCTCCAAATACTGTATTCATTAAATTCATAGAGATTAGAATTGAATTATTAAGTCGAATGGAGTTATAATAATTCCATAATCATCGTTCCATGTATGTAAATATTTCTTGGGTATATCGTCCTTATTAAATCTAAATTTATGATTTCCCAAAAGATGTTAAGTCTTATAAAAGTATTAATTTCTTCGTAATGGATCAATAAATAATCCATGTGGCATACAGGATAATTATCCTTGATGGTGATCGTGTTAAGTTTTCAATGATCAATGAAAATACACATGGACAAATTATTCTTCCTATAAAAAGATTATGTTATCCCCATTGTGAATAACTTGGGAATATAAATCTAGTATAATTATCCTTTTTGAGTTACTTATTTAATTATTGTAATTCAATTTGGTTTATTCTATAATTTTTTAGTCATATACGTGTAGTATGAGTTTTAGTGATAAATTATTTTCATTATTAATTAGAAACTAGGATAATACTCTATAAATACATCAATAAAATCATTTTCAATATAAATAACCAAAATGTTGAACTTATCACCATCATTTTTGATAGGTACCCTTCATGGATGATAATTAAGAACAATAAGGTAAATGTAATTTCAAATTAAATTTCTTATTCTTCCTCGCACTGATAAATGTACATAGGTTTATTTGAAATATAAAATTTGACATCCTTCATTAAAAACTGACATGATCTCAAAATAATAAAATCTAATACATGCCTATAATCACATCAAATTCCACTAAATATAAAATAACAATATTTTAATAATGAAAATTCCAAAAAACGTCAATTGGAGGGGAACTATAGACAAGATATTAAACCATTATAGAATTACTATTATTAACCACGAACTCACAATCTAATAATTGAGGTGGTAAATTTAAACCCTTATAAAATCACATACTTATAAAATAGCTGGTAGAGATAGAATCAATGAAAATATTTTTTATTCTATAGTATATGATAATTGTACCATTATTCATGTCATTCTCATAACCCACATCAATTGTTTTTGTCACATGATGTTTCCTTTATTTTTGTGATTAAGAGATTTTTGATATTGATTGATTACCTTGTATGAATAATTACCATACTCAATTAATTTTAATCATAAGAGTGTAGGTGGTTTGTTAGCTGTCATATTATTTTCCCCAATTCCATTTACCATATTTTTACCCCTCTTTTTTACATTTACTGTCTTAAAAAAACCTTTCAAAATTTAATTCACCTCTCATTTTCATTCCATAAATTTCCCCGATTATTATTTCCACATTTATGTTATATATATTGATGTAATTTATTAACACCATCTAATTTATTTTAGTTTTAATGTGACTCCATATTCCATTAATTATGAAAACCATGAAAATTTTGGGAATCTCCAATTTCCATTTTTACCTTGATTTCACATCAAAATGATTATTCATAGATACTGAAGTATCATATATCTATTTTTTAAGAGAATTGGTTTTATTCCACTATATAATAGATCAATATTTCATTAAGGGGTGATTAATAAACCATAAAAACTACTTAAAATACCTCTAATATTTTCATCATATGTTCCAATGAATTCATAAACATTATAATTAATATTAAATAATTTCTTTTGTTGGAATGGGATAACATATTGGAATATAGTGGGATTGGGATTTAAATTTATTAATATCATGATTGATGAAACATCATCATCTCAGGATATCTGAGGTCTGTTATGATCTGAGGATCATACATTTATTAATCGAAGCACAGAAAAATAAAACTAGCTAAGTACATCGTTTGATTCAAATCATTAACATATATTTATAGTCAACGGGGACCATTTCCAAAATGATACAATTAATAACCCTTATAGATAATTCACAAGTTATTTCTAATTCTATAAATATGCCATTTTTTAAATTATTTGTGATAGTACAGATCATCGACATTCTCTTTGACATCGTTTTAATCACTACATTCCACTACCATTGATCCACAAAGGTGATCTTGGAATATTCACCTGGTTAGAGAGATTATTTATCTATGATTTAGTATGAAATATAAGCTATTAATTTTGACTGATAAATAGTGAATAGAATGAGCATCTCTTCCACTTGTATTGGGTGTGTCAAAAATACTTGATGTGGGTTCCCCGATCCAAATATATTTAATGTCCACTATATAAGTTATAAATAAATAATTATAATGAACTAAATATTTCATAAATATTATTTATATTCAATGAAATAATTGTTATATATATTAAATATATTATGTGATAAACCTATGTTATTAAGTCAACTATGAATTATTGATAATATAAAATGAACAAGGAATTTTAAAATAATTTTTTTTTTCATATTATATTAATCTTTATATTTACTAATCCCCTTGTATTTACTTTTAATAAATAAATTTAACCCATATTTCCAATATTCGAATAATAATTATTATTTTTATTTATTGTTGATTGATAATTCTTGGAAAACGTTCGGACCCCCTGGTTCACCCTACATGTTTAGTGCTCTTATTCAATATAATTATAAAGGATCATTAATTTGATATTTTTTCAGACCCTCTATGAACTTTTCTTCATGTTAGTTAATAGCATTCATTGTCCAAGAGTAATGTCTAGAGACCAAAAAATTCTCCTAAAATGATAAGTAATAGTTATATAAATGACAACCAACATATAAACACACATTGTGAAATATAATCTATTTTTATATGAAATCACATAAAGCAGGACACACACTTATTTCATTATACTCTCATGGTGTACTATTTTATTATCTTATTAGTAGAAGATACCTTTGACTACAATGAACTTATATTTATGATGGTACTACTAGACTAATCAACCTAGCTAGGTATATCAATTCCTCATATCCATTGAAAAGAATTCTATCTTGATCATTCAACATATGTCATACTACTAATGACACTCTCACACAAGGTTCCTCCCCATAACACAAGTTTCATGGTTTTTACCATGAATCAATGTATTTGAGGAAATAGTAGAAATTGATAATGATATCAATTTACATTCCTATATATATGTACAAAAAATCAAAAACTAACCATGCGGGGTTCCTATTGGAAGGACTGTCCTCGTGATTTCAACAACTAAAGATCACCATGTGAGAACATTATGGGAAGAAGTATTAATGATTATGAACCCCCAGCTCTGAATAATTTCAAATAATCTATCTAATGAAAAAATGATTTATATGGACCATATGAAAAAAAATTATGATTACTCTTAGTGTATCTCTAGGTTCACATTATATTTTGGGAACTACTATATCTTTTTTATATGATCAGTCACCTAAAGAAATTACCATAAATATAGTGCACACATATGTATCAAAACAATGATGGTAATATAAAATATTGTACATATCAAGATGTATACATATAATTTTATTCAAATTACATACACAATTTGGTTCTAGGGAACGCACATTCAGTACTCTCACTTGCACAAGAGCCAACTACCAACAATTCTCAATTTGCGAGATCTCACATGATAAGCATTATTTATCTAATATATGGAATTGGTCAAGGGGGTAAGGCAAGTTTTCTTCTATAGATACAATTATATATAATAGATCAACTTTCTGATTAAAATATATCATGTTGTGAAACTAAAAATGTTTATTCTTTGACATATGGTGTGACCTCAGCTCCTTAAAAATCATAACTACTACATTATTATTATAATAATCTTGAATAGCTTCAACACTGCTATGTATTACACTGATGTATTATAAAAATATATGTATCCAAAATTCCTCATTAACAAAATAATAAGACACTATATACTAGGATTAAACTATATAATCAATTCTCATTGGTTTCTTTAATCTAATATAACACACTTCACAACCATTCAAGAAAAATACATACCCTGATACTGATTTTAGATCTATACGATCTGTCTGGAAGTTAGCTGTTATGACCCAACCCATGCTAGGGCTAGTGTGGAAACAACCCCGAGCCTTCCTCCATAGTCTTGGGGGTTGAAAAAAGTCTCAATTAGAAAAACAAATCATAGGGGGGACATTTACTATGTACCTATATGCACAGACACTCCAACTCAATGAAAAAGTGCATATGTAAAGAAGGAAAAAAATGAAACCTTATATAAATAAACAAAACCATGGATTGAACAATAAAATTGTATGAGTATATAAATATAAACATAAAGGTAAATCGAAAAACTAAATTCCAAACAAGATCAGTGTCTCAAAATATAAGAAAACAAGAAAAAGGTAAACATCTGAGAGAGCTCCACTCCTAGAATCCAAGCTACGACCACGGTATGCGGTCTATGAACCAATATATCTATGCACATTAAATTAATGAACAACCATGTCTATTAATTGCATAAGGAAAGATGCTTGTGGGATAAAATCATAAAGTGGTGATTTTAAACATACCTAGTAGGACACCCCATCAAAATGGTGGAGTTGTAAGAGATACAAAAGGAAGGAAAAAATAAGTATTTAACAATGTATAGTAAAATAATGAATATCAACCCATAATGAAGTTATTTAAGATCATCAAATCATAGTGATCTATAAATAGTGCAAATATGAACATATCATCGAGTATTCTCTACATATAGTATTAGAGTAGTCTTGTCCAACCTTGAGAAGCTGAACATGGAATGCACGAGGAATACATTGTGTGTCTTCACCTCTCTTGGAAGGATAGTAATAAAAACCCAAGGAGTGGGTTCAAAATAGCATATATATTTATATATATTCATATTAAATGAAAACCAAATGATAGAGAGTAAGGGGATCTCAATCCCACAACTCTTTCCAATATGAAGAGTCTCCAATAGTTTCAGATGTAACCACCATCGATGCCCAACCACCCTCAAAAAATCCTTGATATACAAGTAAATGGGGACCAAACAAAACACCTATATAGTATCATATTTGGGTGGTTCTGTCTATCCTATATGGTTTTTGGTCCTGACACAAAGATACGTCTCAGTGAAGAAAGTTCCCCATTTACTTATGATTCCATGGTTACATTAGAACATGTGTCATCAAAAAATTGGATAGTCAACATGTAGTGTCTGATGGTTGAAGATCCATGGTCAACCAAGCTGGAGGGTTCCACTCTAATGTTATTGAGGACCCATACCCAGTCTGACTGGAGTGTTCCACTTTGAAAAGTTCTAGGACCCATGTTCAGACCAATTGGAGGGTTCCAAAATGAAAAGTTCGAGGACCAATCCTCAGCTCGGCAGGAGGGTTACACTCTAGTGTCATTGAGGACCCATACCCATCCTTACCGGAGTGTTCCACTTGGATTTCAATGAAAATATAGCCTTCAAAATGATGTCATCAAACACCCTGGAAAAATATTCATGCCTAGAATACCTCACAAAAAATACGGATTACAAAACTAAGTTTACCACCTTCTATACAACAAAAAACACATAAGAGAGTCTATTTACTTACCCAAAATAGATAATTGGTTATGTGGAAGATTTTCACCACAACAATCCAAAATAGTTCAATTTGGGTATGGGGTTATGATCACAAACAAAAAATTCTCATATTTACCTCAAAAGGCCATTCTAAAATAAAAGGTCTTGTGGCCATAGAATGTGCATCAAACGGACACCTAGTTAAAAGTTATTTTCATTTAATGTTTCATAAGTGGGTCACATGGATGTTGGATTGGCTGATGGTTAGTCCACTTATCCCAATAGTCGATCACACCGCACCATGGTAGACCATGAAGTAGAAGTTGATCATGAGGTCAAAAAATGTTTACCCCAGATCCGAGATGGTCATATTGGACTGACCAGTCGGGTTTGGTCCCAGACTGTTAGATCAGTCCGACCCAGTGGATATTCACTGCTGAAGCAGTCAACATAGCCCACTAACTACGAAAAATATTAGCAGTATTTGCGGCATGAGTTCCACCATGCTACCCCGCCAAGCATACTAGCAAGGCCACATGGCCCGCCACATTGTGGGATGATCGAGTCATGGTTCCACTTCCACTTCATGGACCACCAGGCTTCTTCTAATCATGTGATTCTAGATCTGTGAATATATTCATGATCCTCACATTGAGATATTCAAAATTCCACCCTCCTCTCATTGATCTCTCTATGGTTTGATGTTACAAAAAGTGGGTGATGAATATCCTTGAAAGAATAGACATTGAAAAATGTTTTAAACCCAGATTTATACTCTTGTTCGTGCAACCATTATTGATTTATGGTTGAAAACACATAATAGAAAAAATGAAAAGATATTCAATTTAAAAAAAGAATTAGAACTCAAAAATAGATAAAATCCTACCTAGAATTGATAATTTTTTGTTGAGGACACATCTCTTGTGTTCTCTCTCTGATCCGCTAATGCTTTAGGGGAGGATCCTCCATGATACAATGATGGATAGAAAAGGTTATGATTAATGGGGTTAGAGAGAGAGATTTAGATAATTAGAGGCTTACCATAATCCTGAAGCCTTAAGTCCTTATTTAGAGGAGTCCCACATGACATTGGATATCAATCTCCCACACCTCTTCATTTTATGTCGTTCTTAGGTAAGACACCCCATTTAAAACTCAATAATTGTCTCTGATTTCTAATCCATTCCATATTTAATGAGTTATCTGATATGATTCCAGGGGTAAAAATATTTTAGTTCAATTATTTTATTTATAATTTTTCTCATAAGTGGAATTTCATATAGAAGTCTCATGCTAAAAAACGTTATGTACAACCTAGGGTAAAAGGTATATTAAAAACTCAATCATGGATTCATATTTTTGATCCTACCTATTGTTTAAGTGTTATCCCATTTCCTTCACATGGATATTATTAAATATACTTAGTATTTTTATAATAATTAATTCCAGGAATACCTAGTCTCAAAATTATATGCCGCCTCAGAGACTATCTCAAGATATATATAAAAATGCCTTAAAAGGTGAAAAAAAGTTATCTAAATCATTCACTTCTTCAGAATTTTCATCCTCAAAAAGAAAAAATAGGAAAAAAACTCAGGATACTGAGCCCACATCTGGATCTCACGTTCCAATGAGCTCTCCTACACATTTTTGTACCGCCATAACATGTGAACCAAAGGGATGGGCCATCCATGTAAGGTCTTCTCATATTGATCCTTGATCTCTACTAGGTGATCTATAATGGGTTCTCCATATTCTATGTCTAGCTTTCCCAAGTCGAGGATCGACATAGGATCACACAATTCACTCTGTAACTAAGACTCGTGGAAGACGTCGTGCACCCACTCCAGCTGTGGGGGTAAATAAAAGCTATAGGTAACTGTAAAAACCATATACACAATCTTGAACGGCCTGATGAACCTCAATGGTAGCTTTCCTTCCCATCCAATCCTCTGAATTCCATGTCATGGTGAGACTCTCAAAAAGAGTTGGTCTCCCTAATCCATCTCAATGTTCCTTTTATGGTGGTAAATATATGATTTCTGTCTACTCTGGGCCATCTTAATCCGTTCATAGATAACCTCCACTTTCTCATTAATTTCATGCAACATCTTTGTGTCCAAGAGGGTTGACTCCCCCATCTCCATCTATCATAATGGTGACACATCGAGTCTTCCATACTTGGCCTGAAAACGAGTCATGCCGATGATATAGTGTTATCATCTATTTTATGCGAACTCCACCAATTAATGGTGATCCTCCCATCTTCGGTCAAAATATATCACATAGGCCCTCTGTATACCCTCCATCACATGGATAGTTTGGTTGGTCACCCCATAGGTGTGGGGGTGAATATTCATACACATTCACATCCGGTTCTTGAATGCCTCGTGTAGGTCTCTCAATAATAGTGATGTAAACCGTACGTCACGATCTAAGTCAATCATCGAGGGGACCCCGTGAATGCATAATATCCCATATAAGTACGAATACCCCATACTCTCCACTAAAATATTTTTCCTAATATCGTGGAAGTCCACTGACATGGTGAGTGAGTCCACTATTACCTAGATAGCATCATGGCCATCGTTTTGCAAGGAAGTCTGATGATGAGGTCCACAGACCATTAAAGTTGACCACCATGGTCGAAAGTATAGTCACACCGAGTCAAAAATGGATCTGACGCAGAATATTGGGTCCAACCATTGAGGTTTGGACCTAACCCGTTAGCCTGGCAGGGTCCTCTCTGAGTGGGCTCGACCTATTTGACAGTCAATGTGGTCGACTGGCCGCCAAAATTTACAGCGAGTTTCACACCACGTGACGCCACCCGACCATTCATCCAGGACATGTGGACCTCTACATTGACTCACCATCGGTCCGTAGTGCCTCCACCACTCTTTGGTCCGTCGTGGAGTGGCCCACCACTATATCCATCCACCGCCCATCATGTCAGTTTTTCTCTAGTAGCCTAATTTGTAGACCACTTGTATTTCTATACTCTTCTAAATTTGGAACTATTATCATTATCTCAAGAGATTCAAAGCACAAGTTTCTACTCGTTAATACTTCAGTGCTTTGATGCACCAAAAAGTGGGAGATGAATATCCATGAAGAATGAATTAATAACATCATTTTGAACACATATAGATGGAAATTTTTATGAATCCATCGATGATTTATTGTTGAATTGAAAAATATACAAGGTAATGAATAGATAATCTATTTAATAGTGGAATCGGAACTCAAAATTCCATGAAATCCTACCTAGAATCGATTGTTCATCATTGACGAAATGTCAGTTGCACTCACACATTGATCCAATGAGATTTCATTTGATATTCCTCCTTGATCCAATGAAGAAAAATGTGGAGAAGGCTTGATGGGGTTATATATATATATATATAGTTGGGGAATAAAATTAATCTCAAAGCCTTAATTCTCTATATATAAGAGTCCCCTTCAGCGCAGAATCGAAATCTCCCACACCCAAACACTTTTTTTTAGGCTTAGGTAAAACACCCCATTTAGAACTCAAGAAAGATATCATATATCTTATTTGTGTCCTCATTAGAGATTTATTCTATATGACTTCTTGGAATAACTAATTATGTTTAATTAATGTACATACAATTTTTCTCTGTGATGACTTTTTCCACATATGTATCACGCAGAAAAAATTTATCCCCCACCAAGGGAAAATGCCCCATTCCTAACATAATAATGGCCTTGGATATCTATCCCATGCTACCATGTATGATTTATATTGTTTACTACAATTTCATAGTATAACCTATACATAATATTTTAAATATAAATAAATCTAGGAACACATGTCCTGGGATTTTCATGAGACTCTACACCGTGATCTATAAATATATATAAAAGTATTTTAATGTCTTACTAGGTGAAAACCAGATCTATACATAAGAATCCATGTATCCTCTCATAATAGTTCCTCATATCCTCCATAATCTATTAATATATCCTTTTTACACCTAAATTAGTTTTAGATTGTTTTAAATCTTCCCAACTCATCTCTCTAAGATTAGCTTGATATACGCCCACTATTGCAAAATAAAAAGTAATATCAAACCTAGTAAATATCATGGAATACATGAATGATCACATTTCATAGGATTAATTGACTCTAATCATTCATTGATTATCTTACTATGACTGTTTCCACATTTTTCTTGTAGAGATGGATACCATGTGACCTGGATAACAACCCTCTCATAATTTGTTCTATATTTTACCTCTTATGTACCGTGAACATATATTTACATTGACTTATAGAAAAATTATTTATAGATCTTTATTGATATATCATTATCCATGTAATTTATTATCATTCAATTATATCATTTTTTAACCCTATATCTCAACAAAACGTTTCATTTTAAATATTTCAATAACTTTCCCTTAACGTAATATCAAGTTTGATCACACCATATCCTATATAAATAGTTATTTAAAATAAATTTATGAATGGTAATGACAAAATAATGACATTATATAATGAATAGATTGTTTTCAATCCCACAAAAATGAATT
This sequence comes from Viscum album, assembly GCA_963277665.1. Taxonomy (NCBI): domain Eukaryota; kingdom Viridiplantae; phylum Streptophyta; class Magnoliopsida; order Santalales; family Viscaceae; genus Viscum; species Viscum album. Next base: position 70,779,066 of record OY728166.1, on the reverse strand, counting down.
TATAGGAATAAGATAAGAATTAATCTAATCTTACACATGAAAATGCTATTTGTTCATAAAAACAATTTTAATGATAGTAAATGGTGAACCATTTTTATATCCAATATTTTGACCCTTTTATTTATTAATGTAGATAAATTAAACTTCTTCATTACATATGGGAAATAAAAATTTAGTTTTGATAAAAAAAATTGTTTTTCCGATAATATTCATATATTAATGCATAGTAAATAATACTCCATTATAATTAAAAACTGCCTTTTTCATCAAATTTATTAATATTTTCATATTATAAATTTAATTTTTAGTGTATAATTTTATTATGTTTTTACCATTTAATATAATTTTTGTCATTGGATTTATTTTCAGATTAATATTACGTATAAACACATTTCAATTATTTGATGGTTTTTACTTGTAAAAAACACATTTTATCATTTTATCAAAAGAAATTATTTTTAAATTAATTACTAAAAAATATATGTTTTAATTGGAATAAATATATTTAATTAGTGAGACCAAATTATGTTATTATATTACTTTTATTTTTCGGACATTATGAATAGTATATTTAGCAATTTGTTCATTACCACGCAAGAGATTAAATATTAGAATTAAAGGTAAAATTAAAATTATAAAATTACATTAATGTTTGTAAAAATAATATTAGATGAATAAATAATACCCTTATATTGTATGTTTTGAAATTTAATTACTTAATATCTTCATTTCCCTGAATATGACATTAATATTATTCAAATCAATGAATGTGAAAAATACCACACTCTAATTTTATATATGTATATTAATTTTACTATATGAATAAACAAGTTAAACCATAGGCCAAATGTATTAGATGGAAATATAAAATAATTACCTACATCATAGGTATTTTTTTATATTTTTTAGAGATTAAAAAAATTCCATTCAGAATGACTCAAAAGGGACGCATAAATTATTTTATTTAAACAAATATCAAATAAATGATTCTAGAAATATTAGAAGAAATATAATTTGCATTAATTAAGGTGATATAAGAATTTTATAGGTGATTATGACATGTTTTTCCGATAGTCAATATTTTTTAGAAGTTATCATCTCTCTGTATTTTATTTAAAATCAATGAAATGAATAGTGTCAAAATTGACACTATTGATATTTTATAAAAATACCATTTTATTAAATTATTAATATACGAAAAAATTAATAAATAAACATTGATAATTATATTGTATAAATTTTTATAAAATATCCATATATTGTATATTTAATCCATATATGTAATTATGTATTACCATTCAATATGTATAATGTTATTACCCCAATTTAAATTAAATAGACTAGCTAATGTGAAATCAAAATTATAATTTTTAAAATAAATGAAAAACTATTATATATTTTATTAGTTGAGAGGATTTAGACCCATTTTCATCTAATTATATAAATATTCACTTTTGATGTCATTTTTATATAAATGTTAATTTATATTAATGTAATTGTTTTTGAATTTCCAATGGTTACCCTTATATCTATTATAATGAGGTACATATCCTTCTCATTATTTATCACCTTTAAATCCATTCTGCACAGCCAAAACATAAAACATTCTCTTCCAAACATCCATAACTTCATTATAGTGGACGTAATTGGGGTAGAAATCCTTTCTATGATGTCTTTTTATGAAAACCGAAATGAGATTCCCAAAAAATGTTATTGATTTATCACCTCTTTCAATGTTCTTTTTATCCTATAATTAATATTTATATACTATTCCCATATCAAAAGAATACATACAATGTCATAAAAATATTTAAATTATATTATAATCAGGGTAAAATCATATTCATTATTTTATCCATCACAATAATAACAATATCACCATTTGTGTGTACGTACGACTTACCATCTCCTCACCAATGTGTAATTTGTAATTAAAACCTACATTACTACAATAGATATGATATTGATTATAATGGATATAAAAATAAATATAACATGATAATTATTCATTATAATTAATATACCATCCAATTCTATACCATTTAACCATCAAAGGAATGATATTTTCACTCGTGCGTACGTACGACCCACCGTCTCCACGACGCAATTAGATTTGTTCTAAATGTTAAAAATTAAAACCTGATTATATAATTTATATAACAAGTTAAAATATAAATTATGATATTAATATCATTATATATTTAAATTAAATACATCCTATCAATAAGAAAAATTACTCACACGATGAAACTGGAATGGGAAAACGAAGCATTTGCCAATCAAAATAATTGTAATAAAAATTTAATATTAAAAATTTTATATAATAGGATAATATATGATATTAAAAATATATATATGGTAAAATTATAATTTAATAAGATTTTTTAAACATTATACAGAAGGCTGAGACACCCGTAACTAAAGGAATGATTAAGGTAAGGGTTAATTTTACAATCTCATTATTATCCTATCTTGTTTATACTGGGACATCTTTACCATTTATGTCCATGTTTTTTAAAAATGTATTTTGAAACATTATTAATATAACTTAAAATAATTTTATCCATTTTTAACTTTACATAAAACATTTTTAAATGAAGGTTTCTATTATTTTCTGTATAAGGTATCGTTCGACCTTTTCAAAAAATTAATGAATGAATGCTCTTTTACATATACGGAGTGAGCTGCTGTATTCCTATATTATTACTCATTAACATGTTGAATCATACCTTAAATTATTATAGGTATATGTTCAAAAGATATGTTTTCTTTTATAATTCAGTTACTTTTAAATGGATTTAATCTAAAAAAGGATATATATCTAAAAGACTTTACTAATTTTATTATATCACTTGCATCTATCTCAACTATAATTCCTAAATTTAGTACTTCATTATGGATAATTTATTATGATACAATATTCCATATTTTATTAAAGGTTTTATTTTATTATTGACTTTGAATGTTCTATTTTTATACCATTCATAGTTTATAGTTAATGAATTAACATTATTTATTCTAGTTATAATATGAATGTTAATGTTATGTTTCACCCTTTTCGAATGAGGAATGCATTGGACTTATTATGTGATGGGATAGGCCCCATATAACCCCTAAATTCATCAGTATGTATCATGGGACATATTGAGGTATTTGAACAAGGTTATAAAGGTATGGTAATGGTCTTTTCAGGAGGTATTGATGGTATGGATATGATGTCTGACATTATGAATTTCATCGTTATGAAATTAGTTATTTTAATTGAATGTGATTATTAGACTTGTTGAATAACTGTTTTAATGTTTAATTGGAATTATTTGATTATTATTTTTATATTATACTTAATACAATGTTTAAAAGGCTTCTGATTTAGTTTTATAACTTATCTTAAGATTTTATGTTTATTTATGATAGATTCCTCTGTATTGATTATCAATACTGTGTACCTGAGCTAACCCCTTTCATATGTTCCACATTCCTTATGAAATGAAGAAATATATTATGAATGACCTGTAGAGATATTCTAATTGATATGAGTGTTTTCAAATGGGTTATTATGTTGATTTTCATTTCAATATGTAATGTAAAACTTTTGTTTTTATCTAGTATTTCCAAAGATACTAAACTGATCATTCCTTCTACATTTTATTTTCTTATTATCATTCCAAAGTAATGTAATAATTCATTGAATTATGGAAATTATGGTTGAATTCTTACAGTTGGAATTTGGGGGGAGTGTATTAAAATCCATGGAAAGTATATTTAGAAAATCCTTGAATTGGGAAAATTACACTAAGATAGATTTTGATGATATGTATCTATGAACAACCGAGAATTTTGGTACAATAGATTTTAGGTAGGTATTCCAAGAAAATACATCAATGTTTGGATAATATAAGATTACGTGGTTCTGGAACATATGTACTTAGGGGTGAATACTCCAAAATAAGTGTTCTGAGCTTGACTTGAGGAAACATGTTACACGAAAAGACGACATATTGTGCATCTGTTTTGGAAATCATAGGGATATGACTAGGATAACACTTATTTTCCTTAAATTCCATTGTCAATGATTTATGACTAACTATTTCCTCAATGAAACCATGTTTATGATTCTTGATTATAAATTCATAATTTTTCCATTTTATGTCATGTATTTTATGTCTTTTAATTATGTATTATGATTCATAACCTAATCAATTTTATGTCATTTTTTGTGATGGAACCAAGTGGAAGAAATATAAATCTTATCAACAAATGCAATACATGTAGGGATTTCCCTATAATGAAATATAATGATTGTGGTGTTGGTGATACAACAATTTTTGGACATCTTATAAGCTTATTGGGATATCCGACTCAGCTTATGAATAATAACCTTACCTATATGGATCACATTGATCCATAATGCAGAGGATCAATGTTAGACAACTTCATGATACAACAACCTCCATAATTCTATGGGACTAAAAGTACTTTTGTAGCTATGTAGTGGATAAGTTCCTTAGAGATAATATTCTATGCTTTGTGGAGTATCAAATGGAAAAATGTTTTTATGATATTATATCGTCTTTTAAGAAATGTAGATCAATGGTTATAATTAATTCAAAACATGAATTAGGACATTCCAGAGAAAACATTACAAGTGAGTTGTGGTCATTATAAATTTATAGTAATTCTATATTGATTGACTAATTAACCCTTTATTTTCACATATCTATGAATCAATGTGTTCAATGGATATATTTATGACTTTTTATTGGTTTTTATTGATGAGATCATGCTATACATCACATGGTATGAAGATCATGAGGACCATATGTATATGATTATGAAGGTTCTTAGTATAAATAAGATATATATGAGGTTTATAAGGTGAGTGTTGTGTAGTCAAAAAATTTATTTTCTGGGCCATATTGTCTCTGAAGATGTAATATATGTTGATCCTATAAAGAAAAATTCAATCCATGAAAGTTCAGTAGTGATGAGCATAACTGTTGTGCTAGGTTTCATTTGTTTAGAAGGTCACTATCAGTGTTTCGTACAAAATATTTCCAGATTTTCAAACCCATTATCCAAGATCACATGTGAAGGGGTTATATTTATCGGGACAAAATAGTGTGAAGACTGTTTTGAAGAATTAAATAGAATATTTTTAAATGATCTTATCTTGACTCTACCATTCAGGAATAATGGGATTGTGATTTATCATGATGCATCAAGGAATGGAATCGGTTGTATCCCCATGTAGAATGAAAGGTTTATTGCTTATGCATCAAGGAAATTAAAAATTCATGAACAAAACTAACCAACTCATAATTTGGAGTTAGAAACAGTAATCTTTTCTCTGAATATCTAGATACACAATCACAATGTTGAATGATGTGATATATATAAAGACCGTAATATTTTGAAATATATTTTCCCACATTAATAACTCAACATGAGATAATGGTGATGTCTTTAGATACCCAAGGATTATGATTTCAAAATACACTACCACCCAAGGAAGGAAAATAATGTGTCTGATGTCATCATTACATCGGGCCACGTAGATATAAAGAAAATGGTATTTTAAAGGGATCATATGTTTATATATCTTGTAATGAGGGATTTAGGAATTATCATGGATGGTGAAACATAAATTATTTTTCAAACTGTTGCAAATAAATATTTACTATAATGGATAAAAATTTCTCAATCTAATGATGAGGAGTTTCAAACAAAAATTAATGCTATCAGTCATGGGAGACTGACTGACTTCATATTTGAGGATTGTACTTTAAATTTTAGGATGATGTTTGTCTTCCTGATAAACATGATCTAAATAGATAATTATTGGATGATCATCATAGAACTACTTTATCAATACACCTTGGTGGAACCAACATGGATAGTGATATGAAGGAACATTTTTTGTGGGACCCCAGGAATAGGAATATTGTGTATTATCTATCTAGAGTTTTGGATTATCAATAGATGAATGCTTAAATAAACATCCTAGAGGTTTCATAAATCCTTTTCCAATACCTATGTGGAAATGGGATGATATTATGATGGATATTATCATGGGGTACCAATGAGTCCCAAAAGAATTGATGTGATATGGGATATTTTTTAATATCATTCCAAATTAGTGTATTTTCATGCTATAAAAGAAGATTTACAAATTGAACTTTTATGAAGAATATATATTAATGAATTTATAAGACTTCATGGTGTATCGCTATCAATTATTTTTCGAATGCGATCCCCATTTAACATTATAATTCTAGAAAAGTTTTTAGTAGACCCATGATACAGAGCTCCGTTGGAGCACTTCCTACTAACCTCCAACTTATGGACAATAAGAAAAGACTATTCAAAAACTAGAATACATATTTATATCATTATCTCTAGACATTCAATGATTGTGGGATTAGTATTTACCTCTAGTAGAATATTCCCATCGTAATAGTTTACATTCAAGTATACAAATTGAACCATATGAAGCATTAAATGAAAAGAGATGCCATACACCATCTTGTTAGAATGTAGATGGTTTAATAAAACTCATAGGCCTAGAATTTTTTTTGGAAACAATGGAAAAATGTAAAAACTATTCTGAACCATATCGAAACCACTCAATGAAGTAAAAATAGATATGATATTTAATAAAGGAATGAATTCAAATTTCAAGAGGTAGATCAAGTTTTCATGAAGGTTCCTTCATAGATGGGTGTTATAAAATTCAGGAATAAGGGTAAATAATTTCCTAGGTACATTAATCTTTGTGAAATTGTTTATTTAATAAGATCTATAACATACTATTTGGAAATACCTCCAAGTCTCTCCAAATATCCTGATTTTTTTAATATATCAATGTTTGGAAATGCAAGACAGACCAAATGCATATACACAACGATGATGAAATATAACTGGAACCCGATGTTTCTTATTGAAAATTTCTTATTGCAAAGATTCTATTGAGATTATTTGTAACATAGAACAAGTGTTGATAAATCAGATTACTTGTCTGGTAACAGTTTTTTAGAGAAACCATAAAATGAAAGGGGCGAAGTGGGAACATGATGAAATTATGATAAAGAACAGCCTGATTCATTTTATTAATTGATATTCAATATATTTTGAGAATAAAAATATTTGAATTAGGGAATAATGTAATTCCCATAGCATCCACGGTATGTTTCATTTTAAATAGTTTAATAGCCTACATTGAACAGAACTTTGAGTTTGAGAGCACTATAACCTATAAAACTGGCTGTTTAAAAAGGAAGTTATGAATAGTATTAAAAAAATATAAAATTATATCGTTAATAAATTTTTTTAAAATTCATCTAAATTTATTTTATATGCATAATATAAAACTTAATCAAATCATACATAAAAAATTTTTGTTTGTTCATAAAAACAATTTTACATCCTTTTAATGGGGAACCACTACTACAACATGGCATTTTATCAGCACTAAATATCGGCATTAACAACGCTAGAAATGCATCGCTAATGCCGGTGTAGATAAAGGGGTGGTCCCCTTTTTAGCGCTCTTTTTAGCACTCATAAAGGTCTCTTTTATCAGCGCTTTTCAGAGCGCTGATAATAGGGACCTTTATCAGCGCTCTTTTAGCGCTGCTAAATGTATCCTTTATCAGTGCTCAAAAAAGTGCTGATTAAGGCACCTTACACTGCCCCTGCACATCTAGCACATGTACACCTGCACACCTGCACAAACCAGCATACCTTCACAAACCAGCACCTTCACACCTGCACAAAATAACACCCGCACACAATATTTTGACAAACAATGCTATATACATTTACTTAAAAACATGAATACAAAAACACACACTACTATATTCATTTCAAACAACGTTTAACATGGTTATAATTACAATTATCCAACAACAGTTATAAAAATTAATGTTTCATCCTTTGATATCCGTGATCCTCTCTCAAAAATTGTCGTCCACGGTATTTGTTGTCGAACAAAGCATCTGAACTCAAAGAAAAAATTCACCAATATAAGAAAACATATATTATGTTAGTAATAAAATAATGAAATAAATTAAAACATTAATATGAAAGAATAAATTAATTTGGAAATGTGAAACTAAAATATGAAAATGATAAACTCAAATGTTTTCATTCTGATATCAATAAAGGGGAATAATGTAAAATCAATATGTTTTTGGATGATTTATCGCATTCAATTAATAGTAATTCTTTATCTAATGAAAATCTTTACTAGTCACACCGTGCATAGGATTGAGGTGCGATTAATTCTTACACAAGAAAAATGACTCATGTATCGTTGTCCAAAGTATTAAAACAATCAGAACGTGTTTTCTTGGTTTTTCGTATGTTACTTGTGTTTTTTTAAGTTTATATCAATTTCAAAATAATATCAGAAACTTTAGCCATACCAGTTACACCGTGCATCGGATTGAGGTGAAGTCGATTCTTATATGTCACAAATGACTCATGGATCTTTGTCCTAAAGTATCAAAACAATCCTAATGTGTTTTCTCAGTATTTCGTATGTCAGTAGTGTTATTTTCTAACGTTAATGTCAATTTAAAACTGATATCAGACACTTTTAGCCATACCAGTCACACCATGCATCGGATTTAGGTTTGGTCGATTCATACACATCACAAATGACTTGTGGATTTTTTTCCTAAAGTATAAATACAATCCGAACGTGTTTGCTCGGTTTTCTCTATGTTACTTGTGTTGTTTTCTAAAGTTTATGTCAATTTGAAACTGATATCAAACACTTCTAGCCATAACGGTCACACCGTGTGTCGGATTGAGGTGATATTGATTTCTACACATCACAAATGACTCATGGATCATTTTCCTAAAGTATCAAAACAATCCAAACGTTTTTGCTCTGTTTTTTGTATGTTAGTAGTGTTGTTTTCTAAAGTTTATGTCAATTTCAAACTAATATCCGACATGTTTAGCCATACCGGTCACACAGTGCATTGGATTGAGGATCGGTCGATTCATACACGTCACAAATGACTCATGGATCGTTTTCCTAAAGTATCAAAACAATCCGAACATGTTTTCTTAGTTTTCTATTTGTCAATAATGTGGTTTTTTTAAGTTTATGTAAATTTGAAACTGATATCAGACACTTTTAGCCATACTGGTCACACTGTGCATCAGATTGAGGTGTGGTTGATTCGCACACGTCAAAAATGACTCACGGCTCGTTGTCCTAATGTATAAAAACAGTCATAATGTGTTTGCTCAGTTTCCCGTATGTTACTTTTGTTGTTTTCTAAAGATTATGTCAATTTGAAACTGAAATCAGACACTTTTAGCCATACCGGTCACACCATGTGTCAGATTGAGGTGCGGATGATTCGTACAGGTCAATTTTGACTAGGATTCGTGTGATGATTTCACTATATCATCTTCAAATCAATTAAAATGATGTAGATTTTGTTTGTATTGGCTAGAGGGTATCCTCGTATAATGAACGCACCATGTTTTGTGTGTTTTTTGTGGTGTTGTGTTTCCCAGTGAGTTTTTGAAATATTATTCCTAATTATATTAAGGTGAATAATTAATTATAAGTTTCTATAATTATTTATTTTGGATTTTTTCCATGATATTGGGTCTCAATTATTGGTACATGATTCGATAAGGCAGGTATAGTCTTGGTTGAGGATGAATTGATCTTGGTGAGGGGGTAACTTCATTTTTTGAGATAGGTGGACCCTATAATAACAAACCATGTTCCAATTTATGCATGATTGTGCATTCATACGTGAGTATATATCTTCCAGTGAAACGGACAAAAATCAAGAGCAACTAAGGTAAATAAATAGGGTGTTTTTTATCCACCAAGAGATAGAGTGACGGTTCTACAAAATGTCTGTGATTTTGTGATCATCCAGAGATTATGAATCCATGGATTTGTTGTGTTTATAAGAGGATCGAGTTTGGTATGAGATTTTTATATCCTAGTTTGGTTTTCTAAGGCTATTTGAGTAGGTATTAGAATCTTAGGCCTAAAAAAGATGGATCATATAGTTTTATATCTCACTTATGATAAGGAAGACCCTCTTAAGGATATATAAGAGTCGTGGATTCTATGATGAGTAGGATATTCCATATAGGGATTGGTGAAGTGTGACATAGGAGATTTCCCCCTTATAATTGGATTAATAGATTTCTAAGGAGAGATATGATATGTTACCTAAGTGAGGGTCATGATAATAGTCTAGATAACTTAGAATAGGGTATCCATGGCTCTTAGTGTGAGTTTTTTAGGATGGTCATTATTTAGTTTTTATGAGTTTTAATGTGGGAATTAGAAGATGATATAGACTAGACTATCAAGGCCTAGATCAAGTATAGCATGTGAGTTGTGACATTACCATGTAGAGATGAGTGTGTGTTGGTATCAATGAGTATAGATGGGTTAGGTTTGTAGAACCCAGTAGATTCCCTTATAGGCAGAATTAGAATGTTGATGGGTTGGGAAAAAATTTCATGTATAACCAAGATGGTTTTTAAAAAGATTATTATGAAAGGATAAATGGATGGTGACTTTTATCATTTATGGTCAGACCGACTAAGATATTGGGACTTCATATTACTTTCACCTAGTTGAAGTATGATCATCCATGGGGACCACCTATTGATGATGTGGTTTAGCTTGTACGAGAGGTTGGCTATCAGTACTAGAATGTAGAGCTACCGCCACAGAGCTATACCCACAGACAATAGGAACCGTGGATATATCCTGTGTAAAGCCACGACAATTTCGATGTCTATGGCAATTAACCCACCCCCACTCCCCAATTTACTGTAACCCTCTCACACCCCTCCTCCTAATGCCTCTCCTCCTTGCAACTCTTCCCCCCGACGTTCGGCGATCCTCGTTCTCCGACGGGCCACCCAACCTCCCCATGATCCTCCTCCTCTGGTGCGGCCACTCCACTTCCCCATCATCATTGCTCTGACACGGAGCCCCCACCTCCTCTGACGACGTGCCTCTGATGTGGCCACCCCACTTCACCATGATTCTCATTCTCGGATGCTGCCCCGACACGGCTTAGACGTTTCCCCGACTGGCTCAGTTGCAGCCACTCCACCTCTCGGGATCCTCCTTCTACGCGGCCACCCCTGATTCTTCTCCTCCGACGTAGCGGCCCCACCTCCTCTCTTCGTTCCCGACGCCTCCCTGAGGCCTCCTCCCCGACGCCTCCTCCCCAATGCAACCTCGCCAACAGCCCTCAATACCCACGACGCCTCCTCGCCGCGACCCTCCTCCCCATGATCCTCCTCCTCCAGCAAAGCTGCTCTGAGCGTCCTCCCCACCTCCTCCCCTCCTTCTCGATGGCTCTCCCCCACAACCTTCAACACCTTGGACGCCGAGGTCGACACCCCCCATGCTCTATCATCAATGTATTTGAAAATTTCTTTGATTTATTCTGTAATTTCCGGAATCTAAAACTAATATTGGATGTGGACGAAGCTATCGTAGATGGTCTTGTTCTTTTACAATTAATGACTCGATGGACCTCTTTATTTGTTAATGTATGTTTCCCATTTTGGGTTCATTCTTCATTAAACATGTTTTGGTGCAGTGGTAGATAATGATAGAGGGAATTCAGTATAAATTTCATACATTATCTTGTAGTGAGATGGGATTTTGGATGATTTTATAGATGGAGTAACCATTTTAGATCCTTTTGATCCTTATAGGTTATCACGATAATTTGGTCATTTAAAACAGGTTACATCTTTACCTCTAATAAATATTTAAAGATAATATAACCCATTTTTCCTTTATGAAATGTGTCTGATGATGATGCATGAGGATTCTGTCATTGAAATTTCATTACATCATGAGAATGGTCCAAATAAGAGGCCGAAGAAATCCTGAAGACATCTTCCCTGATGTAATCTCATAACAGTCCAATGAAATCCTCCTCAATTGGGGTAATTATAAACACAATCACACACACACTCAGGTACATAAGTTGATCAAGCCTCATCCCTCCAAATTAGCATTTTCAATCCAGCTAGAACTATTAATAAGAATTTGAAATGTCTCGAAGGCTTAGATGATGGATTACCAAAGGCCAATAAATGAGATTTCCTAATGTCCTTGCGGCACAAAGGCCATAATTTATATATTTCTCAGCACAAGCTGCCATGGGGTCAAATGATGTGCCCCTGCCCATGAAACCATGGCCTAGGTCAGGTAGCCCCCAGTGGGCCCGTCAGGTACCTTCGTTGCCCTCACTAATTCTCCCTTCTTATTCCTCATTCATGCCACACCCCATGCATGCCCACGATATCCCTTTGCTCACCTCCACTTTCGCCCAACATGCTCACCCATGCCCTCGATTGATGGCTTTCCCATTCGAGTGCTACTTCAATCCCGAGGAGGCTTTCATTAGAGATTTTGAGGAAGGTTTCTACTGGACATGGCGTAATTCAAGTGCCTTTGGGTTTTGATAAAGATAGTCCATTGAATCATTATGTGAGGAATCCATGCAACGTGAATGTTTCAGAAGATTTGAAGGATAACCATCTCTCTTACGCTCAGATAGATATTTTTTAACCTTAGACCTAATACTGTTTCATAAAATAAAAGAATTAAGAGAAATGGTACATTATATTTTATTATGCCGAACGCTAAAATTCATGAAGAGATTTTAGAAGAATGCAGCATTTAATTCATGGATGTTTAATGTTTCTATAGAATAATAACCCATGGAAAATTGAAGATCTCCTAAAGCGGTTCCATTATATTTGGGGCTTCGGTGTATGGCGCATGGTGTCGATTGGTAGGGGATTTTTTCCTCTTCTACCTATAGGATGAATTAAAATCAAGAACATGGGGCTTCAGTTTTGTCTCCCTCAAACCTGGAATCTTGAGGTTTCATGATTAGGATCCTCTCTTTGATCTAGCTTCGGTTAAGAATTTAATTATTCAATCTCGGATTCGCTTTCAGGGCTTAAGTTGGTTTTTTTGGAATTCTTAAATCCTTTGTGGTAGTGAACCAGTTGTGGGAATTCCTATCAAATTAAATGGGGAGACTAAGCGTGCTTTATATGGACATTTTTTAAGATTTTCTCTTGAGGTTGATTTATGTTTTCCTCCCATTGAAACTATTTTCCTTGTTGTTTATGGTTATAAGCTTGAAATATCGTCTGAGTTTGAAAGGTTACCTGAATTTTTCAGTAAGTGTAACTGCATTGGGCACTAGAGTGGGAAGTATTGTAGAAATATAAGATTTTTCAATTACAAGAAGATTGGTCATATGATTGATCAATGTAATTTTAAACTAATTGTGAATGATTTTGCTTCCAAGATGGGGAAATCCTAGATAAGGAGCTTGAAATTCATTAGGTTGGGAATGTTATATGGGGAGACAAATAGGGTAAAATTTTTGGAATCTATTTTCCTACTACGGTGGTTTTTAATCAACCAACACATATTTTTATGGATAAGGAAACTACAGTTGAATCTGTTGGGGTTGATTGGGAGGATCAGATTTCAAAGAGCAAATCATGTAATGATACTACCCAACATTTTGGAGAGCTTAGGACTCAAGATCTATGGTTATCAGATAATAAAACTGAGGTGGATACATCGGATCTCTAAGAGAATGATTTTAGGAATTTTGGAGATAGTAAAGTTAATAAGAACACTTCTATGGCTGGTGTTTATTCCTCAGTACAGAGGAAAAAGAATAAAAATGGTGTTTCAATTAGAGGTAAAGATGAATCTGCTTCCCCCATGGATACATAATAGGTTCATCTATCAACATGTGCCCACTGGGAACTGAGCTAGATACAGGGAAACTTCCAAATGAGGTAGTGGAACCCAGTCTTGGAAACTCTGATGTACTAACACCGGTGGATGGTAATAAAATAGGTACGTGGGTGAAGCAGTCGACCTTGACTGGTGTAGACACTTCTATTTTGGATGATCTTAAGGATTCTTCATCTAAAGGGGAATATAAATCTACTTCTTTTTTTGAGTGCTAAGCTGGATATAAGGAAAAAGAAAGTGAGTCAAGCATCTTTGTCTATTCCAATTGATGAGGTTAATCTAAGCAGTGGTAAACGGTTTGGTGGTAACCCTTAGTAAAAGATGACACCAGTGGGAGGCAATTTATTCTCTATGTTATATTCATAAGTGTTTTTTACAACAGGTAAAGCTATATGGTGGACCCAAAAAAACTTGAGAGAAGGTTATAAGTAACTTCACATTGGCTGCTAAATATATTGTTCATGTTGCTATACAAGAGAAAGTTGTTCTACGCACCGACGCATATGTTGCTTCAAAACATGAAGTAAAGGAAACAATGAGTTTTAACACTACTAAAAATTGTTTAGTCAGGACTTGGTACCAGGGGTAGACTCACTGAGTATCCCCGATAAAATTCTCAAGGAGGCTCAAAAGGAGAAGGGCATGGTCAGAAGAATTTTAATGCAAGATTATAAAATCTCTATTCCTGTTGTACAGGAATGGGGTGAGAAGGATATAAATCCTTAAGATAAGAAGTAACATGGTGGGAAGGACTTGATCATGCCTCTTGTGAATGATTCTAGGGAGTAATAAGGAAATCCATGGAAAACTGCCAAATCATGGAGCAGGGTGCAGGGGGCAGGGGGCAGGGGGCAGGGGGCAAGGGGCAGGGGGCAATGGCAGGTCTGCAGGTCTGTCAAGCAGGGGGTAGGGGGCAGGGGTTGGGGCAGGGGAAGGGGGAAGGGGGCAGGGTCAGGGGGTAGGGGGGCAGGGGGCAGGGGCAAGGGGTAGCGGGCAGGGGCAGGGGGCAGGGTCCAGGGCGGAGTGGGTAGGGTGGAGGGGGGTAGGGGGCAGGGGGAAGGGCGGAGGGGGCAGAGAGGAGGGGGTAGGGGCAAGGGGCAGGGGGCAGGGGATGGAAACATGAATGTCCTTCCTACAATAATGCTTAGATTTCCTCTAACTAATGGCTTGTCTTGAGACAGATTCATAATGTTCGAAAATCCCATTGATGAAAGAAAGTGAGCGATCATCATTTTGACAAAAAATGAGAATTTCATCAACATAAAACAAGTGGGTGGGTGCTCTTCTCTTTCTTGTGGCCTTAACTGGTGATAAATCCCCATAATATGTATCTTTTAAAAGGAATTTTATATGTTAATCCCTAATAATTCCAAATAAAAAAGTTGAGGGAGGATCCCCCTATCTCACCCATTGGGTATGACTGAAGTATCTTTTGTGAGACCCACTAATAATGAAAGAGAGTCTTGATTTGTAAATAGGGTCTTGAATAATCATAATAAATATGGTTGAGAAACCAAAACTATCAAGTACATAAAAAGTTAAATACTAGCTTTGAGTTTCAAATTTTTTAGAGATGTAAATATCTAAATCAATATTTCTAGGTTTGGATCTCCTCTATAATATATTCACACATTCAGAGTTAGTATATAAATAATCCTTCACTTCCATGTATAAGAACCAACTAATACTTCTTCCATATTCAATTATCGAAGAGTTAAATGAGTTTTTCATGTTATTTTAAAACCATATGTTGGAAATCATAGCTATGTAGCTTCTCACATATTACAACCACTCACTAGTTGAAAACTCATGTAACATTAGTGGCCTTTTCTGGGATATCATATTTCTTCTCTTCCTTGTCTAATTATTATGAAAAGTTAGATGATTCTGTTGTTTCTAATGCATACATTAATCTCTTGAAAATTTCATTATCCAATTCCTTGCTTGGTATGGATTCCAATGATCCTCCTAAAACATTGGCAACCATGAAATTTATTGGTTCCATATTTTCCAATGTAAGAACTAGGTTTCATAAAAAAAATGATATATGTTCTTTTACATGGAGAAGAAAACTTCTGTTTCATTTGAGCATTGTTACAGATAGATGCCCTGGAAGATGATAATGATGGTTTATCATTCATTCCAATGGTCCAATTTTCTGAATGGCTGGATGGGTTCTCGTGTCATCTATTTTCTTTACTTCTACACTTGGAACCAAACAGTGTTATGTAAGTGTTTATGCCTCTTTTTTCTTTCCCATTCTTCAATAATTCATGTATTATTCTAATATTTAGATATTAATTTTCTATTTATTAAGTAGTTTATGGTATTGCAGAAGTTAAGGGCTACACTCTTCATCAGTTTTAGGAACGTTCCTGATTGAGGATGATCCTTATTATTTTTTCATGCTGAAAATCCTGCTTGGGAAGCTCTCTCCAAGTCTCTATAGTCAGGTATGTCCTATAATTGAAGGATGTTCAATCTAGTAGCTTCAAGAATCCATTTTTCATTATTATTTAAGATGATTAAATCTTTGAAAAATATGTATAATTACCTAAAGCGTATAAAATGTGTCCTTTTTTTCTTTCTGCATTTGACACACTGATCACATATATATAAGAAGTTGTTATATCTCACTTATTTTCCCACTATTTTCTTATAGGTGGTTTCTTATGATAAGACCGGTTCTATCCACCAACATCAAAGACAATGTGTTCAAGATTTGGGTAAGTTTTCTTCTATTTTTATTCTTTGGCCAAATTTTAATTGGGGCTTTTTTGAATTTTGGGTTACTTATATTTTTGTTCTGTGTTTTGGATTTCATTGAGGTGGATTTGACTTTCCGTTGATGAAGTCTTACATGTGTATGAATAGGTAGGAATATGAATATATATGTTCCCCCTTTATATATATTCACTCATGGTATTATGAATATATATATTGGGGCTAGTTGTGCTTATATATAGATATGAAAAATGCATACGTGTGTAAGTGTAAAGGGGTATATGCAAGTATAAACATATATCTAAGGACCCCCTTGTACATATTTGGCCATGAAAATATGTACATAGGGGCTAGGTGTCCTTATATATTTATTAAGTTTCATATGTGTGCAATCGGAAAAAAGGAAGATTCGAGTTGTCATCATCAAAAGAAAACGCGCCTTGAGGTTGAGGTAGGGTCCCTCTCCTAGCCTATTTAATTGAAGAATGTTTTAAATTTCATTTATTTGCCTTCTTAATTTTTCATGTTTATATTAAATTGAAATTCTTTAAAAAGTGTTAGTTAAGATAATTGTTTCGTTTGATAAATAAGTCAGGGTTTTGTAATAAAACCCCTCTAACAGAGGTGCGCTGTCTGCGAAAACTCACAGTGGTATACCTTTCTTAACATTATTTCATTGATGTTTTCCTTATACATGATGTCATTGTTAGTCATAAAGGACACATCTTACTTGACCCTTTTTATATCCCTGTAGTGGGTTTCCCACTTTTTATTAAAATGGTTGTTTGAACCAAGACACTCTTTAAGTGTTGTTAGACTTTTAAGATGGGTCCCATGTTGTGTGACCATGTCACATGGCATGTGATATTTGAATCCAACCAAAATCCTAGTTCCACAGCCCAGGGGTCCCACAGTACCAGTAATGTCAGATTAGATGTTGTGTAACCTGTGATTTTCCTGATCCCATGTGGTATTCCTCTAGGTATTCCTCCACATTGCTAGATCTCCAAACCTCACCTAATTAGGTATATCAGGGGTCATCCAATCCCCTAGTCATCACATATTAGCATTCAGTTCATTAAATCTTCTGATAAAACATCCTCTCATGCCATCCATATCATTCTATTTGAATCTAAGTTGAAGATTCTACCTCGCGGATGTCACTGGACTGGGCCAACACACTGCGGTCACGTCGTGGTCATGCCGTGGTCACGCCGCTGTCACGCCACGGTAATGCCGTGATTTGGCCCTGCTCCAGCCACATCCATCCGACACCAGCCCCTTCCACCTTCATTTCAGCCCGCTGTCACCAACATTCCAGCCCACAACAGCCCCCCTTCCACATTCGAATCAGCCCACACCATCCCCCCAGCACCTGCCACTAGCACCATTCCACCTGCATTCGAGCCCTCACTGAATTAGGTATATCAGGGGTCATCCATTCCTCTAGTCATCACAGATTAGCATTAAATTCTTTAAATATTATGAGAAAACATCCTCTCATTCTATCCATATCATCCTATTTGAAACTAAGTGAATGATGATGCCCCGCGGATGTCACTGGATCGGACCAACACGCTACGGTCAAGCTGTGGTCACGCCGCGGTCACGCCGCAGTCATGTCGCGGTCACGCCGTGGTAATGCCATGATATGGCCCTGCTCCAGCCACATCCTGCCCAGACCAGCCCCCTTCCACCATCATTTCAGCCCACTTCCACCAGCATTCCAGCCCGTAACATCCCCCCTGCCACCTTAGAATCAGCCCGCACCATCCCCCCACCACCTGCAACCATACCCCTTCCACCTGCATTCGAGCCCTCGCCGAATTAGGTATATCATGGGTCATCTAATCCTCTAGTCATCACAGATTAGCATTTATTTCTTTAAATATTCTGAGAAAACATCCTCTCATTCCATCCATATCATCCTTTTTGAAACTAAGTGGAAGATTCTTCCCCATAGATGACGCTGGACCGGGCCAACATGCTGCGGTCACGCCGTGGTCACGCTGTGGTCACGTCACGGTCACGCCGCGGTTTGGCCCTGCTCCAGCCACATCCAGCCCACACCTTACCCCTTGCACCTTCATTTCAGCCCGCTTCCACCAGCATTACAGCACGCAACAGCCCCCTGACACCTTCGAATTAGCCCACACCATCCCCCCAGCACCTGCAACCAGCCCCCTTGCACCTGCATTTGAGCCCTCACCGAATAAGGTATATCAGGGGTCATCCAATCCTCTAGTAATCAGATATTAGCATTAATTTCATTAAATATTCTGAGAAAACATCCTCTCATGCCATCCATATCATCCTATTTGAAACTAAGTGAAGATGATGCCCCGCGGATGTCGCTGGACCGGGCCAACACGATGTGGTCATGCCGCGGTCGCGCCGCGGTCTGGGGGTTTTCCCTTCTCCAGCCACATCCAAACCACACCAGCCATCTTCCACATTCATTTCAGCACACTTCCACCAGCATTCCAGCCTGCAAAATCCCCCCTGTCACCTTCGAATCAGCCCGCACCATCCCCCCAACACCTGCAACCAGCCCTCTACCACCAGCATTTGATCCCTCACTGAATTAGGTATATCACGTCTCATTCAATCCTCTAGTCATCACAGACTAGCATTCATTTATTTAAATATTCTGTGAAAACATCCTCTCATGCAATCCATATCATCCTATTTGAAACTAAGTTGAAGATGCTGCCCCGTGGATGTCGCTGGACCGGGCCAACACGCTGCGATCACACTGCGGTCACACCGCGGTCACACCGCGGTCAAGACACGGTAATTCCGTGATTTGGCCCTGCTCCAGCCACATCCATCCCACAACAGCCCTTTCCCACCTTCATTTCAACCCGCTTCCACCGGCATTCCGGCCCTGCTCCAGCCACATCCTTCCAAAGAAAGTATACTACTAGAAATAAAACTTCTATATTAGAAGGTTTTCCATTCCCATGAAGCTCCTCAAACAAAGGATATGTATTTTTTTTCTACCTTCTAGAGTCCTATCAACAAAATTATGGAGAACCCAAAGATTATCTGTGTATGTCTAGGGATTGTATTACTTTATCTAGACAAAGTAATTTTTCTATACTCTTTCTCACTATCTGATGGATGGACAAATAATTAGATAGAATATGAAGCCCTAATTTCTATCTTGGAACTGGAACTATATCTGAAAATAGACTACCTAAATATAATAGGACATTAAAAGATACTTATAAAATATATGATGATGGATAAGCAATAAAAAGGATGAACTATCCCCTCTCACTGAATATGTTTGAAGATTGATGGAAGATTTCCATTTTGAACCCACATTGTTTCTTGTACCCTATCAAAAAATGATTTTACTAATGTAATGTCTAATGAAATCGTTGTTTTAGATGAACCTGATCAGTATGAGGTTTTCTACCACATTACGCATCAAAGGATGGTCTCATATATCATCATCTGTGACATGGAGGAAATCAACCAGATCAAAACATCCCTAGTTCCTGATGAACTGATATCCACCCCTAGATGGAAGGTTCCCATAATTGATTATCTTCAAAATGGGACCCTCCTGATATAGCGGGTTGGAAGGGAATAAATTTGGCATCAGGCATAGTGCTTTACACTTCTGGATGGCCCAAAAGAAAAAAAACCCTTCTATAATATGGAAAATGAGACCAACTTCTTCTATAGATAGTTAAAGAATGTGTACCAGGAGTTAACCATTGAGTCTAACCGATAGAACCCAATAGATGCTGAAAAGTAGGCTGATGTGATATGTTGTTTGGAAGGGGGAATAATGAAAGGGGGATATTATTTATTAGGAAATGGGTCTGCTGTGAAGATACAGGGGCAGCAGCCATCGGCCTCGCAGTGCGACCACGAGGAGTCCTCTCTTTTACTGTTCTTATTTTTTCCTAATGTAAATTGTGCTTGTTATTGTAGTAGAAATCAACAGAAACTATTGTTTTTATTTTCTCTCTAACATGAACACCTATCACAAACCACTCATACCGCTATCATGTAGAAACAAATGGACAGATTCAGGCCTCTAATAAGTCTCTATCGAATAAGTAGTAGAAGATGGATGAAAAATAGAATAAGCCCTATACAGACACGCTCCTACATGATTTATAGGCCTACCATACCACAATTTGAACTACTACCCAAGATACATCATACACAAAACTGAGCTAGTTTTTCCCATTGATGTCCAGTTTCTATTTCTACAAATAGCTATCTGTGGAAAACTCTACATTTGGGCCACACCTATATAGGGAACAACCCGTTCATAAACTACATGTGGTTTTAATTCTCCCATGACATGATACACAGTGACACCCATATCTATTCTCTTAGGTCCAGCCACAATATTTCATTCTCATACTATGCAACCTACATCCTTTATGCATGACATTAAACTACATGGTTTTTGAAGAACTATGTGTGGTTTGATTCCAGTCATCACACGATATGCATGAGGCTCCCATCCTTGGTCCAGCTGCAAAAATCAATAGGAACAATATCCCCCACTACATATGGGTCAGACCTACATAGATAGTTTTAGATTCAATAACTATATGTGGATTTATTTATGTTATCACACGATATAGAGTGACACCCAAATCTCCAATCTTGTGTCTGGCTACTATAATTAATGGGAACATTTCCCCTCTTTATGTATGGGGAAGACTTATATAGATTGTTTCCCATTTAATAAATTCATGTGGATATATTTTTTTCATTATAGGATATTTGGGTCTGATTGGATCTCCAATCCTTGGTCTATTTACAATAATCAACATTTAAATGATCCCTCCCTGCATACGAGTTAGACCCGCATAGGTATATTTTATACAAGAACAACATAAAAATTATTACTTCCAAAAAAGGATTAATATGGAAAAATAAATCTTTAATAATTGGTTCAATCACAACATGTAAGATGATAAAAATGTAGCTCCAAACATCATATGGACTGGACCTATGTAGTAAGGCATCTGAGACCCACTCTCTCACAACTTAACAAACTTCATAGTTTTCCCCTGTTTCTCTCACTGATCATTTATCATGTGAGATCAGGGAACCTGGATTGCTAAGGGTTATTTTATCAAACCCCATTTGATACCATGTATAATGATAAGAGAGGTGAACTAATACCCAAGATACCTCTTTAGAGAGGCCTTGGTACTTATTTATATGGAAATATAAAGATGACAAAAAACTCATGTCCGATGTGGAATCCGACTCCAATAATGAAAATAAATTGTTTAAATTTTAATGATATAAATTTTTTAAAATATATAATTTTTATAATAACCGGTATAACCATGTTTTGATAATTGAATCTTTAATGAGTGTTTTAGCTAGTTTGATGTTCACTCCACTTCTGAAAACATTGGAAAAATGAGCGAACTAAAATATCCTCAGCTACATTTCACAACACATAATGAAAAAGACATTCGGATTCTAAAAAAATAGTTACATATATCCTTCTAGAGAATATTACATAAATGAGTGATAAAAATACACCTTTTGAATAGTGTTAGGACACTTTCCTAACAATGGTACTGATTAGGTAGGAAGAAGTGAACAGAAATATGGAAGTTGTTATATCCAGTAAAAGTAATAGGAACATAGTTAACAACTAACTAAGAAGAAATAAATTAAAATAAAATGAAGAGTTAAGAGAAGAACTTCTCCAAGAAAGACCACTTCTCAAAGGGCCTCCCAGACCTCCCAAGGATCGGCTCCTAGCCACGTCGTTATTTAATACCCCAACCCAACAACCATCCACCCCTACCTACTATTACCAACCCCTAGTAACTAATAAAAGTAAAATACAATGTTTACCTTAGGACATCCCACCAGCCACACCCACATAAGGACATCCTTTCCAAGAACAACTGACAGCCACACATCCACACTCCTAGCATTTCCACCCTTATAAAAACCCACCTTGTCATCAAGGTGATTATCCAGAAACCGCTAACAGAAATCATTGCCCGGTTGACTGCACAGGCATCATAGAGTCTCAACTCATGATAAAACTTCATCTTCATCAAGTTAACCATTGTTTCATCCATCACCAACATCGTCGTCACCACCACCATTGAATTAATTTATTTACTAAGAGAGCATGGCCGACATGTCTCTTTGCTATTACAGTCAAAGTATTTGAAGTACTAGTGGCACTAGAAACCATTTATTATTTATTATTTTCCTCTAAAAGTAATAAATGGACAAGGATAGGCTTTCCATCGTCGTTGATATGAAGAGAAGTGATAACTCCAACACCTATAACAATGAGAAACATTGGTTTTCACTCTTCATTCCAAACATCATATTGTCTCATTTCATCTTTAGGATTGTTGTTGGATATAACTGAAATATCCTTCTCTCCCTCCATAATAGAATTATCTGAAAAATGTAGGATCTCCTTCTAGTGTAGTGCTTCTTGAACCTTTATGTCCTTTCATCCACCAACATCCTGTGTAAAACCACACAGTTTCAGCATAGATAGCCCAGGTGTAATGGCATCCCAACTATAGCCTTTATTCACCTTTCCAAAAACAAAGTGCTTCTCATCCATAGTCTATTTGGACCACCTAAGAAAACCTTCTAGTACTCTGACAGGATTATGAAGTGTTTATACTTTGTAAAACTCCAACAAATGTATAGCTGGGGGTTTCCAGGTAGGGGGACTAGCAGGGCCAGGGGGACTAGCAGGGGGCAGGGGGGACTGGCAGGGAACTGGTAGGGGTAGGGGGACTCGCAGGGGGACTAGTAGAGGGCAGGGGGACTAGAAGGGGACTGGTAGGGGGCCTAACAGGGTGCAGGGGGGACTAGAAGGGGGGAATAGACGGGGGCATGTGGACTAGATGGGGGCAGGGGGACTGGCAGGGGGCTGGCAGGGGAAAGGGGTCTAGAAGGGGGACTAGCAGGGGGGACTGGCAAGGGGTGGCAGGGGGGACTAGCAGGGGGACTAGTAGGGGGCAGAGGGACTCGCAGGGGACTAGAAGGGTGCCTAGAAGGGTGCAGGGGGGCTGTAAGGGTGGACTAGCAGGGGCAGGGGTATTAGCAGGCGTAGGGGGGAATGGCAGGGGGACTGGTAGGGGCTGGAAGGGGGAAGGGGGCGGAAGGGGGACTCGTAGGGGGGACTCGCAGGGGGGTGGTAGGGGGGACTAGAAGGGGGTAGGGGGTCTAGCAGGGGGTGGCAGGGGGTAGGGGGACTAGCAGGGGCCGGAGGGACTAGCAGGTGGTTGCAGCGGGGACTAGCAGGGGCATGGGGACTAGCAGGGGAAGGGGGGACTGGAAGGGGGGTGGTAGGGGGCAGGGGGAATGAAATGGGGACTATCAGGGGAAGGGGGACTAGCAGGGGACTTCCAGGGGGCCTATCAGGGTGTAAGGGGGACTGGCAGGGAGGACTAGCAGGGGGCATGCGGACTAGGAGGGGCATGGGGGGCTGGAAGGGGGTTGGCAGGGGGACAAGCAAGGGGGACTAGCCGGTGGTGGCAGGGGGGACTAGCAGAGGTAGGGGGACTAGCAGGGTGTGGCAGGGGGTATAGGGGACTGGAAGGGGGCAGGGGGGACTGGAAGGGGGTGGCAGGGGGGACTAGCAGGGGGTAGGGTGACTAGAAGGGGGCAGGGGGGACTGGCAGGCCTGCATGCCTGTTGTGTTTTTTTATTGAACTTTGATCTATATCCATGGATTCTAACTGTGGCTATAAGGATTGTTTGTTTTTTACCTTCTGCCATGGATTGAAACCATTGCTATAATGCTTTAGCCACGGTTTGAAACTGTGGCTATAGGAGTTGGCCTATATCCACTCTAATACCATCCAAGGTTCATTGAACCGTGGCTATAACCTATAGCCACGGTTTTTGGGCTTATAGCCATAGTTTCAAACCGTGGTTATAGCCGAAATTTCTAGTAGTATATCTAGATACCCTACTTATATTACTTTTTATATGTTTTCTGGCATGAGACAAGATGGATGGCCTTTATTTAAGTGATAAGGTGTTGGTACGACCCTACTTTGACTGAGAAGGCAGTGGTCAAAGGGGATTGGTGTGTGACCTCCATGGGATCCACCAATTGATGGTGCATTTTGACTTGTGATAGAGGTTGGATATTGTTATTCCCTCCATAGATCATTTTTTATATGATAATATGATGTGAGATATACAAATGGGGATCACTTAGTATTGGTTTGGAGTAGTTTTGTGAGAGGTTGTCTATAGATATTCATTCCTCAAATTGTTTTTTATGTGATGTGATGGTGAGACCCACCGTAAGTGGGGAGATCTAATCAGGAACTAACAAGTAACCAACCACATATACATGTGTCACACACACAAGCATCACACACAATAATCACACCAAATCATAATTAATCTCAATATTGACAATAAATGAAAACATAATTCATTCATGAAAATTCAATTTTACTCACCTTAATTAAGAGGACCTGGTGGCGGAGGTAGTGGATGCGTTGACAGCGGAGGCAATAAAGGCATCGCGGAGATAGCGTGAAGGCAGCGCAGAGGTAGCACAGAGACAACGGAGGCAGTGGAGGTAGCTCGGAGGCAGCGGAGGCCGCAGAGTAGGAAGAGGAGGAGGAGGAGGAGGAGGCGCCAGTGGAGGAGGAGGAGGAGGAGGCCGCAGTGGAGAGGATCAGGAGGAGTCACGATGAAGAGGAGACAGTGGAGTAGGCGGAGGAGGAATAGGAGGAAGAGGAGGAGGCCCTAGTGGATGAGGAGGAGGAGGAGGCCATGGTGGAGGAGGAGGAGCAGCAGCAGCAGCAGTAGAGGAGGTCGCGACATGGGAGGAGGAGGAGGAGGAGCCACGGTGGTGGAGGAGGATAAGAAGTAGGCGCTGGAGGAGTAGGAGGCGGCGACGGCCGTGGAGAAGGAGGAGGAGAAGGAGGCGGCGGCCACGGCGAGAGGAGGCAATGGAAGAGCAGAGGCATCAGCGCAGGGTAGGTCTTCTGTGAATGCTTGACAGGGTGCGTGGAGGACGAGGAGGACCCGTTTGATTTTGTAAATCATGCATGGACCTTTATCAGCACTAGTAAAAGTTCTGATAAAGGGGGTCTTTATCAACGCTAAAATGAAAAGCGCTGATAAAACCCCCTTTATCATCACTTTTTTTGCACTGATAAAGGTTGGACTTTATCAGCGCTGATAAAGACATGGTTCATCAGCGCTAACAAAAGCACTGATAAATGTATAAATTTAATAATTTCTTTATATTACTATATATTTATTTAAAATGTTATTTATGATAAAAATATATATATATTTATTAATAATTATAACTCTAAATAAATATATCTCTATTTATACTTATAAAATTATTTGAAAGGTATATTTACATATATATATATCATTGAAAATATAATAAAATATGTATTAATTTTTTAAATATAATTTAATTTTAATTATAAGTGTACATATTTTATAATATATATATTATATGGGTAACATAAAGAATTATAAATCTATAACACATCAACATGATAATTATAATCTATAAATGAACATTATTCATGCACATATATATATACACATGTATATATTCATTGACCCCCAATTCATTGGAAAACACATATATATATTCAATAATTTTAATTATACATATATATTAAAACGTATTATATATTTATAAATAAAACAAATACATTAAATATAATAAATATAATATATATATATATATATATAATATAATGAATTAATAAATCTAATAAAACTAATGAATTAATAAATTTATTAAATTTTATAAATCTAATAAATATATTTATTATTAATCTTATAATTATGTAATTATATACATACATATATATATAACTAGTTATAACATGTATTTTTTGTTTAATGTATACAAAAAATATTATTAGTGCTAATATAAGCATTGATAAATGTTACCTTTATTAGCGGTTTTTTTAGCGCTCATAAAGGGCAACCCCTTTATGAGCATTTTTATGTTGGCGCTGATAAAGGCAGGCGCCTTCCTTGCCTAGTTTTGTGGTAGTGGAACCTTTTTTAAATCCATTATTTGACACATTTCTATTTTCAATTTTACCAAATAAAAATATTATTTATAATAGATACATAAAAATATTTGGATAATTTGTTTTCGATAATTTTAATATTTTAATGAATAATAACAGAATTCCTCATTTTACATCAAAATTGACTTTTCATATAATTTATTTATATTTTTTGACATACTTTTAATTGGTTCTAAATTATATTTAGATTATTTTTTACCATTTAACATAATATAGGTCCATTTAGAAATTCGGAAATTAAAATTACTTATAAACAAATGTCAATCTTTCGATTGCTTTTACTCTTTAAAAACATGATTCCTAGTTTTGTCAACGGGGTTTAATGTTAAATTAATTACATAAATAAATGTGATTTAAATTTGTAAAAATTGATTCTATATATTTAATCATTTGATCAAATTATGTTTCATAGTTACCCTTATTTTTTGGAGATTTTGAATAGTAAATTTAGTAATTTTTTTATTATCGTGGTTGTGGGTAAATCGGGAAATTAAATCTAAAAATAATATTATAAAATTATCCTAATCGTAGTAAATATCTCATTGGATTACTAGAGTTTACCCTTATAATCATTTCTGAAAAATTTAATAACTTAATTCCCGTTTTTCCATGAATATTACATTAATGTTATTAAACTCCTCGAATGTGAAAACATTTCACACTCTCATTTTTCTAAGTATATTAATTTTCAAACATTGATAAACAGGAGATAAAAAATAATATAGGTATTATATAAAATGGTAAACAAATTACCTACATGATTGAAATATGTATATAATTTTTATAATAATATAATTACCATTATGGATGAAAAAATAGTGGCGTAGAAATTATTTTCTTAATTGAAATATCAAAAAAATGATTTTAAAATTTCAAATAAATAAAATTTAAATTAATTAAGGTACTCCACAAGATTTATATGATACTATGAATTTTTTTTTGTATATTAAATGTTTTATTTTGATGAATTATTTTTTGTAGATATTATATAAATCAAAGAAATGTCTAGTTTCAAAATTGACACTATTGATATTTTATAAAAATATTATTTATTTAACGAATTTGAAAATCATTAATGTATTATAAAATTAAAAATTACTAATTATAAGGTCGAAAGTTTCATTAAATATCCATATATAGTAAATTTACACTATATAAGTAAATATTTATAACCATTTAAAAATTATAATGTTATTACCCCAATTAAATTTAAATACATTAGATAATGATAAATCAAAATGATAAGGAATAAATAAACTAAAAAACATGTATAAATAATAATTTCTAAGAGTATATTGAACCATACTAATATTATATTCTAAATAATCCACTTTGGATCCATTTTAATTTAGAATTTAATTTATATTAATTTAATAGTTTTGATATTTTTAGTGGTGCCCCTCACCTCTCTTATAAAACAAATTCTCTTTATCTTTATTTCACACCACCAAAGCCCTTTGACACGGCCAAACACTTCCCCATTCTCCTCCCATTTCCATAACATAATCCTAGAGATCATAATTTAGAAGAAATTCCTTATATAGAGTCCATTTTTGGAAAAAAAGAAGATACCCAGAAAAGGTAATTATTTTATCACCAGATTCAATATTATATTCTTATTCTACATCCAATTTCTATATTGTTTCCATATAATAATAATAAACTCAGTATCATAAATATAATGATTTTTTATAATAATTATAAAACCATATTCGTCATTTTATCTATCATACGGATAACAATATCACCATGCATGTGTATGTATGACTTACCGCCTCCACGATGTGGTGTAATTTGTTATTGAACAATAAATAATTTTAATGGATATGATGCTAAGTATAATGGATATAAATAATGAATATGACATGATAGTTACTCTGTATAATTAATATACCATCCATTTCCATATCATATAACCATCAATATAACAATATTGTCGCTCGTCCGTACGTACGGTCTACCGTCTTCGCAATACGATGATATTCATTCTATATGTTAACCATTTAATAATGATTGTAAAATTTATATGATGATTAAAAATAATAATTATGAGCTTAATATAATTATATATATATATATATTAAATACATCTTATTCATAACAAACTATACATACATGACAAAATAAGAATATGAAAATGAATCAGTTAACACTAAAAATAATAGTAATACTGTAATAATATTAAAAAAATGATATAAGAGGACCATATATGGTAAAGAAATATGGATATGGTCATGGAATATTATAATAACATGTTTTGACGATTCTATAAGAGGTAAATCACTGTTATTAAAGTAACATTTATGGAAAGGGTTAATTTTACATAGTCATTATTATCTAGGGCTGTTTATATTGGGACATCTTTACCATTTATGTCCATGTTTCCATAAAATGTATTTTAAAAAATTATTTTCAAATTTCAAAATAATTTTTACAGATGTTTTAATTTTTATAAAACATTTTTAAATGAATCTATATTTAATTTTATAAATAATGTATTTTATGACATTTTTGAAAAATTAAGGAAAGAATGATTTTCTTAAAATATATTGCACGAGCAGCTGTATTCCCCCATTATTACCCCTTATCCTTTTGAAGCTTCCATTACAATAGAAAAAATTGATTTTCAAAATATATGTTTTCATATATTGTTTCATGTAAATTGAACTAATAAAAATAAAAAAGGTATATATCTCTCAAATAGTTTTACTGAATTTATTAGATCACTTTTATCTATGACGACATCCATTACTGAATATAATGTGTCATTAATGATGGTTTTTATGGTACAATATTCTATTTTTTTTGAAGGTTTTATGATATGTTTGACTATGGATTTTTTTATACCATTCATTTTTTATGATTAATGTATTCACATTTATTATTCTAGTTATAATATGAAGGATTATTCTATGTTTTTATCATTTTCATAGGAGGATTGAGTTTAATTTAGTATGTGTGGGAGTTCCCGTTATAGCCCCTTGATGCATCGGTCAATCTCATGAGGCATAATAATATATTGGAACAAGGCCTTGAAATTAAGGTAAGGGTCTTGGCATTAAGCCATGATGTTATGGTTATGATGTCTGACATTATGTATTTCTTCATTATGAGATTAGATATTGATATTGCATATGATTATTTGACTAGTAGAATATCCATGAGAATGTATAAATATATTTATTTGACATATTTTTTCCATATTATTTTGAATAATACTTTTATAAGGATTTTATTTTTATTTTATACATTTACATAATGTTTTATGCTTATTTATGAAAGATTCTGCAATAATTTTATCATTATTGATAATCTGTGCTCCCCCCTTTTATTATGTTGTATTTTTCCTCAAGATGTGAGAATGATCCGCATGGATATTCTAAGGGATCTCATAGTTTTTAAATGGGACAATATTGTTTTTCAATTTATCATGTATTGTAAAACATATGTTTCTATCTAGTCATTCCAAGGCTACTAAACCGATCAGTCCTTCGAGATTTTATTTTATTGTGATCATGATAATGTAACGTAATAGTGCACCAACTCTGGGGAACTAGGGATTGGATGTTACATCATTCGTGGCGATCATTCATTTAAAAAAATCCTTAACTAAGTTTAATACTTTCACATTGTTTCCCATAACAAATATATAATCAACAAATAATATTAAGGAAAAAATAGCATTTCCATTATAATTATTAAAACACATTGATCAATTTCATTATCGATGAAACAAAATTATATTATGGACTATTTAAAAAAAATGTTCAACGATCACTACAAAAAACTACAGTTTAGTGGATTTTTTGAAAATTTTCTGAAAAAAAATCACCAAATTAGAATTGATTCCAGAAAAAACGTCACTATTTTAGAAACTCTTCCAAAAATATTTCCATAAATTAAAATTTCTTATGAAAAAACATCACTATTTTATCAACATTTCTAAAAAGTCCTTTTGAAATGAAACAAACTTTTAATAATGATACTTTCTCATGATCTAATTAAATGTTTAATTATATCAAATTGTTATATAAAATATTAACTTCCTTTGTTTTATGTTTTTTTATTTTAAAATTCCAAGGAAAATTTTTATAGTTGCTAATTTAATCGTTGAACTATTATTAATTGATGAGTATAAATACAGGGATTTAAAAAAACCAATTTTATCAGATAAAGGAATCGATAGACTCATACATCAGAATTTCACCATACGAATCCCATTTCGCAGTGCTCATAAAGATGGTAGCATCACGGGGCTTCGCTCTTGACCAATCCCAAGTCGAGCATCAACACGTTAAGCTCAAACAGAACCATCTATGGGGTAAGTTGAAATTAATAGATATTACCACCAGTGCGATGTATTCCTAGCCACCACAAGAGTCTGTCACCATCGCACATCTTAATCTTATAACTTATGTGGGTGTTATAAGGGGTTATGTA
Organism: Viscum album; assembly: GCA_963277665.1. Lineage (NCBI taxonomy): Eukaryota > Viridiplantae > Streptophyta > Magnoliopsida > Santalales > Viscaceae > Viscum > Viscum album. The sequence continues at coordinate 70,748,016 of OY728166.1, read as the reverse complement.
ACAAGACATTAGCACTATGATTATATGAATTATTTTTTTATATAATATTGAATTTAAATTATTTTTATTATAGTTACTTTGTATTTAGATTTAATAGAAAAAATAGTATTTTTATTTAATATTATATTTATAAATCTATTTTGAATAATGAATGAATTTTTAAATTAAATACCCTTTTAAAAAATTGTTATTACGATATTAATTTTAATAAAATATAAATGATCATATAATTTTTATGAATACTGTTGTGTTTTTTATTAAGGTCTAAAAGTCGTTTTTGTCAAACTCTATGAATTTTCAATAAATGTCGGCTTTTATTTTAAAATTAAAACTATAATATTTATAATATAATTTAGATAAAACAAATATTATTCTTGGAATTAGTATATCAAAATCATCCAATGGTGATTGTTTCATAATTTTCGGAGACAGTTGAATTTTAGCATAAAAATTAAATACTGTTTAAATATATAATGTGTTTTATGACATCATAATGACCAAATAGTGACGTAATAAAATAAGAAAAATTATATTTTTTCCAATATATGTTTTTTATTTAAAATAATGTGATTTTATATTTGATGGATTTATTTTACAAATCCATGGTGGACCCTCCAAGACTTTTACAACATTTTATCATTTTAAATTGATTTCCTTGTGAGTGTTACTCACCTCCACATATGAAATCAAATTATGGTAATATGTTATGAAATTGGACTTATCTAATAATTTGTTCCACTCCCATTAGAAAAAAACTACGTGAAAAACCCATGGGATGGTTTCTATTTTTGATTAGTTTAATGGGTGGTGTCCAAAACCTAAATAATAAAAAATTCCCTCTTTTTTCCTATTTAATCACACCCAAGATCCCACTTCTTCTTTACTCAAATAATTTTTAGATCGACAAACCTATTCCATACTCTCTCTATATAATACTCCCAAGGCACTCTAAGCTTCCTAGAAGCCCCTCTCAAGACACTCCCAAGCCTTTGGGGTCACTTTTCCAAGTAAGGGATTTCTTCCTTTCGCATTTTTGGCCAATTTTATTACGTTGTTATACAATTTTTTTAAATAAACTATTGGGGTATTATTTTCCACCTTCCCCATACTTCACTACTTGTTTTTGAATGATTATATACCCCTTTTTGTCTCATTAATGCCTCCCATGCACACTACTTAACATGCAGAAATCCCATAATGGATTTCTACCTCTCTAATTGTTTGTCTAAGTATCTTTATGTTGATATACCCTTTCTTTATAGATTAAAAACATTAGGGTATGATTTCACACCAACCCTATATTTTTCTCTTTATGTTTAAATGATGAGATACCCCTTTCTCTCTCACTAATGCCTCCCATGTACACCCATTACCATATTGAAATTCCATAGAATATTTCTCTCTCCTCATTTACATTAAATAAATTATTTTGTTTGATGAATCTAAATTACGTTAAATATGTTGGTACCTGTATATATATGACCCCCATACATTCTATTTCTTCTAAATATTATTTGAAACCCCTTTCTCCCTCATCAACCATTTTTATGAGTTCTTATGTCACACCATTTTGCGGATGAAATTGCACCATGATTTTCCACGACAATGTCATTGTGTAGAGAGTATTGTGCCCATTTCTCTATCAATGGTATTCAAATTTAAGAAAATTTAATTATTTATTATATATATTTCATGTATTAATTACACACTACTTTGTTGTTGAATAAAAGATGATGTTTAATTAATCAATGTTGTATGATAAATGTGGAACACTTATGCAAGAAATGAAATGATTAAGATGGGTGTTCCCTGATAGCACTCCAATGCAATGGAAAAATATTAGTATCTGGATAGATCAAGTGAAATTAGGATTTACTCATGATAATTCAATTGAAATGAGGGTTTACTCATGCTCCATGTGTAATGCCCCTTGGATATTTCTAATATCATGTTAAATGTTGATGCCACATTTCCATGTTATTATGATCATTCTAATCATGATGTTATGTTCATGTTTCTATTATGAACCATTGATATTAATATTTCTAAAATGCTCTGTATTCTTCATTTTATTCTCTTTTACTCCCTTACTTGTCTTTATAGCTCACCCTTTTTTAGGCATGTCCTCAGGTTATCCCATACAATGCTATTTATGAAGAAATATGTGTGGTCATTTACAAAAAAATATTACAATAAAGATATGTATTAAATGTTTTATATTGTTATATAATGTATCTAAGCCCCAAATATACTAGACCTCTCGATCTTATATGTTGTATTAATAGAATGTTTAATGTAATAAATTGTGTTTTAGTGTGAAATAAAGAGCAGGGTTGTTATAGTTGGTATAAGAGGGTTGGTTTAGTTATTTTTAGCGTTAGTATTAGAAAACCCTAGTGAAAGGCTTAGAGATATGACTAGATATATTATAGAAATCCCTAAATTTTGGTGAGTACTGTGTAAGTTGATTACCAAGAAAATACATCCCATTATAGATATGATAAGGTAGAGTTATCTTTGGAAAATATGTATCTAAGGGTAAAACCCAAAAACTCCACTTTGAGCTACAATCGAACGAGAACTAGTTCACAATAATATTCCTTTCTGCACTCTTGGTTATGAGTCTCCTGAGGAATATGATTTGGTTAATTCAAAATGTTTGTACGAACCATTATTAAAGGAATAAAATAATTCCATTAAGAACTTATGTTGGGAAGTATATCATGGATAGCATAGATTAAAGCCTATAAATTCTTACGAACCAGGGAACATTGCAAACCAGTTCCCTATGAAAAGGGTTTTCAAATGCATCTAACAAACTCCAAGGGAATAATGGAGAGATTTTTCCATCACTTCTGTTGAAGTGAACCTCAAAAACGAAGTGGTGATACGTACTCTAGTTATTAATTAAATAATATAGAATGTACTTTTTGATTTTTGTTCTACAAAATCTTTTATATACCGAATGTTTAGTCGAACAATTTCAACCCCACCACACATCATGGATGTAACGATGTCTGTGAGAACAAAAAATGGGGAAAAAATTTCATCACATGAATATAACTCCTCCCCTTTCATAATTTGTGGATTTAAATTCAAGGATAATCTCTCTATGCTCCTTCTATTGATATTTTATGCAATTATTTCCATGGATTGGATATCCTTATATAGATCCAACATTAATTGTCATGAGAGGGAAATCACTTTCCATATGGAGAATCAACGACTGATTCTGTATAAGTGTGTGGAAGAGGATAAATCTTTTTTATCACCAACATATCAAGTTTTTATATTAGTACCTTATGATAATGCGTATCTTGCTCAGATGATTAATTCTAAGGAAGAAACCATCCTTGTAGACATGCCTATTGTGATGGAATTCACGGAAGTGTTTCCCAAGGAATTTTCTGAACTTCCTCCTAGAATTGATGTTGAATTCTAAATTGATCTTATACATGGGGAATTTCAAATATCCAAGTATCTATATAGATTGGTTTTTGTTGAGATAGAGGAGTAGAAGAAACAACTATTGAGGAATTTGGATAATGGGTTTACATACCCATGTTCTTAACCATTGGTTGAACCAGTCATCTTCATCACGAATAATGATGGGTCAATGTGAATTTTCATTGATTATGGTGAGCTCAATAAAATCACAATTAAGAAAATGTATCCTCTACCTTGAATTTATGACTTGTCTGATCAGATACATAGAGCACAATACTTTACAGTGGTTCATTTTCGGTCGGGATATTACAAAGTATGGATGATGAAGGAGGATATCCCCAAGACAGCCTTTCGTACATTTTACGAGCACAATGAATTCATATTAATTCCCATAATACTCACTAATTCTCTAGAAATCATCTTGGACTTCATGAATAGTTTCTTTTGAGATTACCTCGACAGATTTGTTGTAGTCTTTATAGATGATATTCTAAAATACTCTAAAATCAAGGAGGATCATGAGGAGCATGTAAGCACTATACTAGATACCTTTCATAAGAAGAATCTCTATGAAAATTATATACATTGTGAGTTATGTTTCAAGGATGTCTCATTCATGGGTTATATCGTCACAAGAAATGGGATATCTATGGATCCCTCCAAGACCAATAATTGAGGGACGGTCGATGCCGAAAACAGTAATGGATATTCATATCTTCTATGGGTTTACTAGATATTATCCTCAATTTGTGAGAAATTAATCATGATTTTCAAACCCTCTAACCAGTCTAACATGGATGGGAGTAATGTTTTCTTGGATTTGTGAATGTAAAGATAGATTCAAAGAGTGTAAATGGAGGCTTATCATTGTGCATGTGCTCACATTACCCGCATGTGGAGAACGTTTTGTGTTATTTATTGATGATTAGAAGTACTTCATGGGCTATATTTTGATGAAAAAATAATAATTTCATTGAATATGATTCATATAAATTTAATGTTTATGAGAAAAACAATCCAACACGTGATTCGGAGTTGGTGATAACAATCTTCTCTTTGAAAAATTTGTGACATTATCTTTTTGGGGAGAAGTGTGAAATATATATGGATGACAAAAACCTCATGTATATATTCACATAGAAAGAGTTGAACATGTTTTAGAGAATATGGTTAGAGCTAATCCATAACTATGACAGATCAATCCATTACCAGCATGGGAAAATGAACAAGGTAAAAGATGCTCTATATAGAAAGGATGCATTAATTCAATCATTGATGAGAATTGAAAGGGTTCCATTATTATTATATTTGATGAATATAGACATGGGAATCATAAAGTAGGGAACATAATAAATCCTTTCCCAAATTATTTCTCGACCATATATTTTAGAAATGTTAAAGGATGCTAAAAAAATTATGTGGGGATTCAGAAGAATGTGGAAACTATCATAAAAGGGGATTCCTCTAAGTTAAATTTTAATGAAGAAGGAATTGTAATATTTGGGACTAGATGATTTCTTCAATAAAATTTGGTTTTAAAGAATTAACATTTGGATGATGCACATATTTTGAATTTATACATTCACCCATGAAACAAAAATATGTATAGAGTTCTCTGAGAGAATTATTGGTGTGATAACATGAACAAGGATATTGCTGAGTATAAATCAAAGTTCCTAGTATGTTATCAAGTGAAGGATTAGAGGAATATTTATAAGGGGGTGATGCAATAATTGCCCACGCAAGCATTAAAATGGGATAAAATCACCTTGGACATTTTCACCATACATCCTAAGGCATAAAAAGGAAACAATGCTATCTGAGTTGTTGTGGATCTTCTTACAATAACGGCACACTTAATTCTAATTCGGGAGGATTTCTGATTGGATCAACTATCATGGATATAAATCAAAGCTGAGGTAAGGCTTCATGGAGTACCACTATTTATTGTATCTGATCGAGATCCAAGATTCACCACTATGTTCTAGAAGATTCTTAAACATGCTCTGAATATTGATATGTACATCAGTATGTCTTATCATCCACAAATTTATGTCCAATCTAAGTAGACTATCCAAACAATTGAGGACATGTTGAGAGAATTCTCAATGGACTTCAAAGGAGGATTAGATCAACATATTCCTTTACTGGAGTTCTCTTATAGTAATAGTTTCCACCCAAGCATCCAAATGGCTCTTTATGAAGCCTTTTATGGGAAGTGGTGTAGAACAACGACATTTTGGAATGAAGTTGGGGAGAAAAACTCTTAGGTCCAGAAATGGTTGAAGAAATAAGGGAGAAGTTTAAGACCATCCAACAACACATTATATCTCTTTAGAGTCGACAAATGTGGTATGTTGATAATCATTAACAAGACCAAGTTATTGATGTATGAGACATGGTATTCCTCCTCATATCACCATGGAATATAGTTATAAGACATGGGAATAAGGGAAAGCTATTTATATGGTATATCAACCCTTTTGAGAACCTTGATCGCATTGGAGCATTGGACTATCGACTAACACTCCCACCGAACATATATCAAGTACATGATGTTTCCCATGTATCACTATTGAGGATGTACATACCTGACCCATAACATGTAATCAATCTGTAGGTGGTACCATTGGATAATGACCTCTTATATAATGATAATTCAGTGAAAATGTTAGATTATACGGAAAAAGTTCTGCGAAATTAGAAAATGCCTCCCGTAAATGGTGTTCTGGAGAAACCACATGTTTGAGGAGGAAAAATTGGAATCAGAGGTTATGACGAAGAAGAGTTACCCTCATCTATTTCAGTATGGAAAAATAAATTTAATGGGAGACATTTTTAAAGGGTGGAATATTTTAACGACCAAATAATTTATTAATAAAAATTACTATTGATCAAATTAAATGTCATATAATGTAAAATAGATATATAACATATGAAGTTACTTGGTTTTATGTTTTTGGATATTAAAATACCATTATGAATTGTTACCGTTGTTAATATAACAATTTAAAAATTATCAATTTATTAGTATAAATATAGGGCTTTAACAAATATAATTTACTCAGAAAAATGAAGTGATGACATCATCCTGTAGAATTTCTCAATTCGAAGACCATTTGTCAGAGTTTGGAAATGGGGTATCATCACTGGGATTTTCTCTTGGACAAGCCCAATATATACTTCATTATGTTATTCTAGAGTGCAACATCCTATGGGATAAGTGGAAGTTAATAGAGATTACTACTCTGGCGATGTTATCTGAGCCAACCCAAGAGTTTTTATAATCTCACAACTTACCCTTATGTCTTATATGGGTGTTATAAAGGGTTATGTAACAAGTCCTTTGCACTATGATTTAGTGAATTATTTTTTAATATAATAAATAATATATATTAAATTTATTATTGTTACATTGTAAATAGTTGTTAGAAGAAAAATTGTATTTAATGTCAATATTAAATTAAGATATCTATTTCTATGAATTAATGGCATTCTAAAATAAATAACATTTTAATAAGATATTAATAATGTAAAGACCAGTAAATTTTAAGGTAATTTTTTTTCTTAATTTTCATGGGGATTTTACGAGTACGTAGTTTCTTGACGGCACCTGATTCTGAGGCCCGGTGTGCCCAGAATAAATTTTCAAAGTTTAGCTCGTGTACGTTCAGTGAACGAATGAGCGAGTTTCCCTATCTTTTGAACCGGTGCTCAGAATAAAAATACAAGGGCACTGATGGAATCGCAGCACCGTTAATTGCTTAGGAACACCTTTTATGGAGTTTTGTTTTCTCGGGTGAGGTTATTAAATAAATAGGTTAACTGAGGAGTAAAATAAAAATTTGTGCAGCAATTTTTATTTCTATTCTAAGCAGTTATAATCTATGCACGGAAGTTGATGTGGGACCCACTACATCCTAACTCAAATTGGTAGGATAATAGTGAGGTGGGGCCCACACGAGCCCCACCCCTCCAAATCCCTTAAAACCTCCCTCGTGCATTTATTTATGTAACACACCCGCACCCCTTTTTAAATAACGAGTCAACTATCGCAATTAATTGGAATGTTAAAGGCTCTTCAATTAATTTAATTAATTGAATGAGATCTTTTTGAATTTAAAATTAATTTTGACATGTGTGTGTGTGAATAAAATAAGACATGGTCTTTTTTTATTGTTGGTGGATTTGTTGTGTGCAACAAAGAAGAGAACTCTTGCGCTCTGAAGAACATCTTATTCCCCGTCGAAGAACGTGAAGAACACTGACACGCTTCTCGATCTCCTTTCCACGTCAAAGAGAGGGGGGACGCCGCATCCTTCATCGGGCATGCACCGAAGACATATATGGAGCCTTGTTTCGCATCACCGTCTTCTGCAACGACGTCTTCTACGACGCTGTTTTTCCACGACGACGATTATTCGACAACTCCTTGAGGTAGGGGTTGATTTTGTTAGTGATTCTTCTTGGTTGTTCATCGTCTTTTTCTTTGAGCCGCATGTTATAAATTTAGCGGGAGGAGGTCATACCGCCCGAACACGACCGGTCCTCCTCCCCCTTTTTTATTGAATTTGTTGCGGCTCGAACGAACGCAGTGCGGTGCAACGGCACCGCGCGGAAACAAAGAGGAATGCAGTGAAGAAGTGTGACACCATCGCGCCGCGCCGTTGAGGCCAAAAGAAGCCGCGGCTGGAGTCAGTCCGCGGCGAAGGGGCGCTGTGTCGTTGCGCCGCGCCGGAGAACCACGAGGAGGCCATGCCGGAGTGAAGCCGTGGCAGATGGGTGCGGCGCCATCGCGCCGCGCCAGTCAAACCAAGGCCATGGTTTTTGGCCGCGGAAGAGCAAGGGAGGGCGGCCGGAGCCACCGGTGCTCTGGAGGGCGGGACCAACCGGTCCTGCATGGTGTGCTGGCCGGCCGTTATGGCCGACCAGTTCCGGAAAGACCAGGGGTTTGACCCCCGGTCCGCATAGTAGGGTGGACCCCCCCCCCCTGCGGGCCCGCCGTCCATTCGAAGGGGGTGGCGGTTCCCCCCTTCCGCCCTCACGCGGCGCGCGGCGCCCATGCTGGTCGGGACCAACCGCACCGGGTTGCGCCGTTCCCTAGTGGGTCAGACCCATACACAGGTCGGGTCGCCCGGTTCGGACCGACCCATGGGGTCTTGGGTCGGGTCGGTCCGGGCCCAAAACCCCCTAAAACCGGACAGGTTTGTTTAAATGCCCGTAACTTGGGCTACAGACCTCCGATCGACGGACCGTCTATTGCGGTATGATCCTTGGATCGATGCAGTAGTTTTGGTATATTACACTCAAGGTTTTGGATAACTTTAGGTATGTCCGGGTTGGTTCGAACACAAAACCAACCCGGCCCTCGGAGCGGAAATGCTTATAACTTGAGCTCCGGACGTCCAATTGATGTGTCGTAGACTTTGTTGGATTCCTCTTAGTGATATGGACCTTTTGGCTTACTCCGCTAGATGTTTGGACACAGTTGGAGTACGGTTGGAATGGTTTTGACTTAAAAACCAACCTGGCCCCTGGAACCAAAAATCCAATAACTCTCAGACTGGGTTTCCGATTGACGCACCGTCTATCGTGTTGAGTTTCTTCTGTTAAGACGGAACTTTGGGATACATCAACTCTGGACTATGTGTCATTTGATGTATCGACCCCCCTTGGCTCATGGATCGGACCCTCCCAGAATCGAGCATGTTGTGTGTGGGAACCCTAGAGCTGGCTGCGACTACGACGACGATGACGACTGCACTGAAATCCTCCGTGGGTTCGGCCGTGACGAATACTGCACTGAAATCCTCCTTGGGTTCGGCAATGATGACGACCATACTGAAATCCTCCATGGTTTCGACGGAGATGACTACTGTTCTTGTATCCTACGTGGGTCCGACAGTACTACTGTTCTTGTATTTTACATGGGTCTGGCAGTGTTTGACTCTGTACTTGTATCCTACGTGGGTACGGAAGAGTAGCTGGTCTGGTATCCTACGTGAGTCCGACAGCTTAGCTGGTCTAGTATCCTATGTGGGTCCTAGATTAGATGAATCAATGGCTACATCTGGTCATCTCTATTACCTTACAAAGAATTATACATGTGTGAGCTGAGTCTTGACTTTCAATCATTATCTTCGATATGATTTACTTGATTTCCTATGTGGATTGGGTTGTGCTTTCCTCTGTGGATTGGGTTGTACTATCCTATGTGGACATGATCGAACTTGGGATCGGATGTTGGAGCCGAACTGGAATTGATGACTTAGGTATATGTATGGGCATATACCAAAGTAGTTTTGGTTGTTACTTCGTGATTGTTTCCTTCCTTTGTGGATTATCATTTGTGGATTCTGGGATACCGTCAGGGGTCTCGGGGTCCCTACTGAGTAGCGTATACTCACCCTTGCACAGGCTAAGCCTGGAATACATTTTGTTGGATGCAGACGACGGACAGCGCTGATCGTGGTTGAGGCATGTGGAGCAAGTCGGTATATGGAGGTGGACCACTAGGCAGGACCCACACGGAGCGGACGGCTGGACCTGTGGAGCTGAGGAGACTATTTGTACCCACCCTTCACATGGGACTTTTAGTGGACGGCTCGATGTTTCTGCTTTACTATTCAGTTGATGTACTTTCTTTCCAGTTGTACTCTACTTTCTGTTTGGGTTTGTATTCTGGCACATTTACTTTCTGCACTTACTATTATACCCAAGTTACTTAGTGTTTACTTCTGCTGGATTACTCTGTGGTGTTTTTTTACTTTATAAAGGCAATGCCTTCCCCTTTTATCGGGATTTATGCCTTGGGTGCTAGTCTCCAGCCCCAGGCCTATGGAAGGCGGGCTTGGGGTAGTCACAGCATGGGCCCCGAGGTCGTGTCGTGAAAAATTGGTATCAAATGAGTTTGGTTCTACCACAAAACTCAAGACTCTGATCTTTCTTCTGTGTGAAGCAATAATGTTAAGAGTATTGAGTGTGGTTATTAGTCCAAGGAGTCCAGTGTTGGTGCGGCGGCTGACGTATCCATACACCAGGACCCTGACTTCTGATTTCCAACTCAGTGCATGATAACATTGATTGCATGTGTGTTTCAAAAGTTTTCTTTGTGATTACTTTGTGTCATCTCACCAGGTATTCTGTGTTGACTGTGGCACACCGTTTTCTTTTCAAGATAGCCCCACGAAGGCAGCCAGCTTGGGTTCTGAGATTTTTGCGAGATGACAGCCCACCGAGCGACGAGGCCTCGGTGTAGGTCCCTTTTTCAGTGGAGGCACTGGTGGTAACTCTACCCGCTAATCCACCGATGCCACCCGCCCCAGCCACTAAGAGTGCACATCACCTCAGTGCACTGCACGAGTTTCAGCATCTGAGACCACCCAGGTTCCGCGGGGAGAGAGACCCACAGGCAGCTGAGGATTGGCTGGAGGCGGTTGTATGAGTTTTTAGGTTAGTGGGGTCACCAGCTGACCTCATGGTGATCCTTGAAGCGAGCCTCCTGCACGCTGTAGCAGGAAGATGGTGGATCTTGATGCTCTAGTTGCATGATGAGGCATCTCTCCTCTGGACGGACTTTGGGAGCCTCTTCCGCTCGAAGTTTTTCCCAGCCACCCTCTGTGCAGTGTGAATTCAGGAGCTACTACAGCTGCGGCTGGGCAGCATGACGGTAGCCCAGTACTCGGCGAGATTTACCGATCTCTTGCGCTATTCCACAGACATGGTATGGGACACATTCATCCGGGCACAGACCTTTGAGCAGGGACTGTGGCATGAGATCAGGTCATCGATGATCTCCCTAAGCATTTCGAGGCATGCAGAAGTACTGGAGCGAGCCTTTCTCATAGAGATATTTCTTGTTGAGCCTACACCAGTAGTGAGACCTACCGTAGGGCGGAATGTAGCTAAGACTTCTGTAGCTGGCATTCAAAGGATGTCACAGGGGTCCAGGTGGACGAGACCATCTGGCGGATGACCTTAGGACACTGGCTCAGAGGTGCGGGGCACATGGAACAGAGTCAGCCTTCCGAGGAGCAGACAGTGCTATTCATGCGGCGGGCAGGGCCATATGGCTCATGACTGCCCAACCCTCCATGCAGAGGAGCATCAGACGGTTGAGGGACCACCCAGGCAGAGGCAGAGGGTCGACCGTGGCGGTCCATAGGGAGATGGCGGGCAGAGGCAGGCTCAGCTTCAGTTAGCAGAGGCCTCCGACCACGGTGTGCGAGAGATGATTCTAGGTAATATCTGTGTCTACTCCACCCTTGCTGCAGTTCTTATAGACACAGGAGTGAGTCATTCATTCATTTCCACTTCCCTTGTTCAGATCTCGGAGATTCCGACGAAGTCGTTGGCTCAATCCTTACAGCTAGAGACTCCTACGGGAGCAGACTTGACGATTACGCACTGGTGCCGGTAGTGTGAGCTTACTCTAGGAGGCGAGAGCTACGGCTGGGATATTCTTGTAGCAGCGCCGAGGTCTTACGACGCCATCTAGGGCATGGATTGGTTATCTACAGTCCATGCTTAGATCGACTCTATTAGGTGCAGGGTGCGGTGTGTTCACACCGATGGGGGTAGGTTCCCCTTCACCGGCGAGAAGAAGGCCTTACAGCGCAAGATAGACTCACGCAGAGGAGAGGACATCTGATCACTCATCAGTTGGCTAGCCAAATCCTAGGAGCAGTTGACGTACGGAGTCCTAGTTTTGTTGTAATGGTGGATCAGTATGCGGAGGTTTTTCCTGACGACGTTCCTGGACTACCTCCTCGTAGAGAGGTAGACTTTTATATTGACATGTACCCTGAGACATCCCTGATATCCACTCCAGCATATCGGATGGCTCCCGCTGAGATTTGAGAGATACGAGTACAACTGGAAGACTTACAGGGCAAGGGATTCAGCCGACCTAGTGTTTCACCCTGGGCTTCCCTGATTTTGTTCGCCTAGAAGGTGGATGGGAGCTTGCGACTGTGTTTTGACTATCATCTCCTGAACTAGGTTACTGTGAGGAGCAAGTATCCACTACCGAGGATTTACAACCTCTTCGATCTACTCCAGGGAGAACGGTGGTTCTCGAAGATAGACCTCAGGTCAGGTTATCATCATCTCAGAGTTCTGGATGTGGACGTGCAGAAGACGGCTTTCAGATGTCGGTATGGCCACAATGAGTTCATGGTTATGCCTTTCGGCATAACCAATGCTCCAGAAGTCTTCATGAGTCTCATAAACAGGATCTTTTAGCCTTACCTCGATCGATTTTCCGTGGACTTCATCGATGACATATTGATATACTCGACCATTGAGGAGGAGCACGACAACCACTTGTAGGATATACTGGACACACTCCGATAACACCAGCATTATGGTAAGCTCTCGAGGTGTTAGTTCTGGTTACGTGTGTTCCACTTCTTGGGAAATGTCATCTCTGAGGCAGGATTTGCGGTGGATCCTGTGAAGATTGAGGCAGTTATAGCTTGGGAGCCACCCAGGAGCGTGAAGGAGGTGTGGAGTTTCTTAGGGCGAGCTGGGTACTATCGGAGATTTGTGACAGACTTATCCAGAGTTGCGGCACCACTTTCATCTTTGACGAAGAAGGGGAAACCCTTCGTGTGGTCAGATAGATGTCATCAGAGCTTCTAGGAGCTGAGACAGAGATTGACCAGTGCACCTATCTTGGTGCTACTGGAGGAGGGAGTGGGGTACTTAGTCTACTGTGATGCATCAGGGACCGGACTCGGATATGTCCTGATATAGGAGTGAGAAGTGATCGCCTATGGATCACGTAAGTTGAGGCAGCATGAGCAGAAATACGCTACCCATGACCTGGAGTTAGAAGCAGCGGTCTTTTCTCTGAAGATGTGGTCACACTATCTGATGGGCGAGCTCTTTACAATCTACTCTGACCAGCAGAGTCTCATGTACATCTTCTCGCAGAAGGACCTGAACCTGAGACAGTGGCGATGGATCGAGTTCCTCCAGGACTATGAATTTGAGATAGTCTATACTCCTAGAAAGGGGAACGTAGTAGACAATGCTCTCAAGAGGAGGATGGGCATTCAGCTACTTGGAGATGTGATAGAGTAGCTAGCCACTTTGCAGATATCCTTCGTGGATAGAGATGTAGCAGCCACTACTGCAGCGGGTCAGAGAGGCATAGCATGGGGATGCTGACTGTGAGACGCCGCATGCACAGATATCCTCAGGACTGGAACCTGATGTATACTCTATAGGAGGAGTGCATGATATCCTTTTCAGAGGATTTACCATGGTACCGGATGCTTTACAGGAGGAGGTGTTGAGGGAGTTTCACTCTTTCCCTTTAGCGGTACATCCAGGAGTGGCAAAGATATACCAGGATCTCAGATGACAGCACTGGTGGTCGGGGTGAAGAAGGTTGTAGCAGAGTTAGTTTCTCGATGCCTCATCTTCCAGCAGGTGAAAGTGGAGCACCAGGTACCAGTAGGCTTGGTACAACCCTTGGAGGTCCCGGAGTGGAAGTGGGATAGGATATATATGGATTTCGTTATCGGACTACCATGCACATCCAGAGGTCATTACTCCATTTAGGTTATTGTTGACCAACTCACCATGTCGGCCCACTTCTTACCCATCAGAGAGCATGGCTCAGTAGAGAGATTGGGACGTCTTTACGTTCAGGAGATTGTACGGCTGACCTTTCAGATCACCTCTATGATGGATAGACCCTGGGGAGTCAGTACTTGTGGGACCAGAGATGGTATAGTCCATGACAGAGAAGTTCCAGGTCATCCATGAGTGGATGAGGACAGTTCAGAGCCGACATAAGTCTTATGCTGACAGGAGGTGGAGACCACTGGAGTTTGAGGATGGCGACCACGTTTTCATGCAGGTCTCACCCCGACGTGGATTACAGAGATTTGGCCAGGGCGGCAAGTTATCTCTGTGCTTCATCAGACCTTTCTAGGTTCTTAGCAGGATATACAAGGTGGCTTACCGCCTGGCTCTACCACCTCAGTTGCACCGGGTGCACGACGTCTTCCACGTATCTCAGCTGAGGAGATACGCATGACCCGATGCATATCATCGACCATGGGGAGTTGGACATTGATGATGGGGAAACTTTTTCAGAGTTCCCAGTGGAGATCGAGGATCGAAAGGTGCGGGTCCAACGTGGGAGGTCGATTCCTCTAGTGCGCATCAGATGGCATCACGAGAAACTCTAGGAGATCACTTGGGAGCGGGAGGCGCATATGCGTGCTCAGTACCCTCATTTGTTCCCCTAGTTTGTGTTGTATCTTTACGGGGATGTAAAGCCCTAAGGTGGGAGTAATGTAAAGACCCATAAATTTCAAGGGAAATTCTTTTCTTAATTTTCTTTGTGATTTTACGAGTACACAGTTTCTGATGGAACCTGATTCTGAGGCCCAGTGTGCCCGGAATCAATTTTCGAAGTTTAGTTCGGGTACGTTCAGTGAATGACCAAGCAGGTTTACTAACTTTTGAACCGGTGCTCAGAATCGAAATCTGAGGGTACCGATCGAATCACAGTGCCGATAATTTCTTAGGAAGACCTTTTTTGGAGTTGCATTTTCTCGGGTGAGGTTATTAAATAAATAGGTTAACTGAGGAGTAAAATAAAAATTTGTGCAACAATTTTTATTTCTATTCTAAGTAGTTATAACCTATACACGAAAGTTGAGGTGGGACCCACTAAATCCTAACTCAAATTGATAGGATAATAGTGAGGTGGGGCCCACACAATCCCCACCCCTTCAAATCCCTTAAAACCTCCCTCGTGCATTTATTTTTGGAACAAACTCGCACCCCTTCTTAAATGATGAGTCAACACTCACAATTCATTAGACTGTTAAAGGCTCGTCATTTAATTTAATTAATTGAATGAGATCTTTTTGAATTTCAAATTAATTTTGACATGTGTGTGTGTGTGTGAATAAAATAAGACAAGGTCTTATTTTAATGTGGGCGGATTTATTGTGTAGAACAAAGAAGAGAACTCTTGCGCTCTGAAGAACATCTTCTTCCAAAGTGAAGAATGTGAAGAACACCGACAAGCTTCTCGATCTCCTTTCCGCGTCAAAGAGAGGGGGGACGCCACATCCTTCATCGGGCGTGCACCGATGACGTATACGGAGCCTCATTCCGCAACGTCGTCTTCCGCAACGCCGTTTTCCGCGATGCCATCTTCTACGATGCCGTTTTTCCACGACAACCATTGTTCAACAAATCCTTGAGGTAGGGGTTGATTTTTTTCATGATTATTCTTTGTCATTCATCATCTTTTTCATTGAGCCGCCTGTTATCGATTTAACGGGAGGAGGTCAGACCGCCCAAACACGGCCGATCCTCCTCCCCCTTTGTTATTGAATTCGTTGTGGCTCGAACGGAGGTGGCGCGGTGTAACGGAACCGCGCGGAAACAAAGAGGAATGCGGCGAAGAAGCGCGACACCGTCGCGTCGCACCGTTGAGGCCGAAAGAAGTTGTTGCCGGAGTTGGGCCACGGTAAAGGGGCATGGCATCGTCGTGCCACTCCGGAGAACCTCGAGGAGGCCGCGGTCGGAGCGGGGCCACGGTGGAGGGGCGGGGCGCCATCACGCCACGCCGGTCGAACCAAGGCCGCGACCTTTTGCCGCGACAGAGCTAGGGAGGGCGGCTGGAGCCGCTGGCCGCCGGTGCTCTGGAGGGTGGGACCAACTGGTCCCACATGGTGCACCAGCTGGCCATTATGGCTGGCTAGATCCAGAAAGACCGGGGGTTTGACCAATGGTCAACACAGAAGGGAAGACCCCCTCGTTGGTCCGCTGTTTTTTCGAAGGGGGTGGCGGTTCTCCCCATTCCGCGCTAACGTGGAGCGCGGCGCCCGTGCCTGCCTGGACCGGTCGCACCGGCTAGATCGGTCACACCATGCCGGGCCGCCCGCGCCTGGCCAGGCCACGCCCTAGTGGCCTGGACCCGAACCCGGTTCGGGTCGACCCATTCGGGCCGACCCAGGGGGTCTCGGGTCGGGTCGGTCCGGGCCCAAAACCCCCTAAAACCGGATAGGTTCATTTAAATGCTAATAACATGGGCTACAAAACTCTGATCGATTCACTGTCTATTGCGGTACGATCCTTGGATCGAGATGGTCGTTTTGGTATATTACAGTCAAGGTTTCTGAGAACTTTGGGTATGGCCGGGTTGGTTCGAACACGAAACCAATTGGGACCTTGGTGCAGAAACGCTTATAACTTGAGCTCCGAACGTCCGATTGATGTGCCTTCAACATTGTTGCATTCCTCTTAATGATATGGACCTTTTGGATTACTCCGATAGAGGTTTGGATGCAGTTGGAGTATGGCCAGATTGGTTTTGACTTAAAAACCAATCGGGCCCCTGGAACGAAAAAGCCAATAACTCTCAGACCGGGCGTCCGATTGACGCGCCTTCTGTCGTGTTGAGTTCCTTTTTTCGAGATAGAACATTGGGATAAATCAACTCTGGACTGTGTGTCATTTTATCCATCGACCCCCCTTGGCTCGTGGAGAGGACCCCCCGGAATCAAGCATGTTGTGTGCGGGAACCATAGAGCTGGCTGCGACGGTGACGACGATGACGACTGCACTGAAATCCTCTGTGGGTTCGGCAGCGATGACGACTGCACTGAAATCCTCCATGGGTTTGGCAACGATGAAGACTGTCCTGAAATCCTCCGTGGGTTCGACGGCAATGACTACTGTTCTTGTATATTACGTGGGTCCGACAGTACTGCTATTCTTGTATCCTACGTGGATACTACAGAGAAGCTGGTCTTGTATCCTACCTGGGTCCGACAGCTTAGCTGGTCTAGTATCCTAGGTGGGTCCCAGCTTAGATGAATCAGTGGATACATCTGATCATCTATACCACCTTACGAAGAAATATACCTTTGTGAGCTGAATCTTGACTTTCAATCATTATCTTCAATATGATTGACTTGATTTCCGATGTGGATTGGGTTGTGCTTTCCTGTATGGATTGGGTTGTACTATCATGTGTGGAAGTGATCGAACTTGGGCCCAGATTTTGCAGCCAAACTGGAATTGATGATTTAGGTATATGTATGGGAATATACCAAAGTAGTGTTGGTTGTTACTTCGTGATTGTATCCTTCCTTTGTGGATTATCCTTTGTGGATTCTGGGAGACCTTCTAGGGTCTCGAGGTCCCTACTGAGTAGTGTATACTCACCCATACATGGGCTATGCCCGCAATACATTGTGTTGGATGTAGACGACGGACATCGATGATCGTGGTTGAGGATTGTAGAGTAAGTTGGTACCTGGAGGTGGACCACTAGGCGGGACGTACACGGAGCGGACGGCTGGACCCGAGGAGCTGAGGAGACTATCTGTACCCACCCTTCAGGAGGGACTTCCATTGGACGGCTCGAAGTTGCTACTTTACTATTCAGTTGCTATACTTTATTTCTAGTTGTACTTTATTTTCAGTTTTGATTTGTATTCTGGCCCATTTACTTTCCGCACTGACTAATGTACCCAGGTTACTTAGTGTCTACTTCTGGGGGCTTACTCTGTGGTGTTTTTTTACCTTATAAAGGAAATGCCTTCCCCTTTTATCGGGATTTACGCTTTCGGTGCTAGTCTCCAGCCCCTGGCCTATGGAAGGTGGGCTTGGGGTAGTCACGGAACGGGCCCCGAGGTCGGGTCCTAACAAATAATAAATTAATTTTTATTAAACTTAAATTATATTATAATGTTTATGAATAAAATTTGTATTTTTTTAAGGTTTCAAAGTAATTTTTGGCAAAAGCCATGAATTTTCAATAAATGTATTTTTATATTATAAAAGTAAAAATTCACATATTTATAAATTTATTTAGATAAAATTAATATCATTTTTGGAATTAAGACGTCAAATTATCCAATGATTAATTTTTCAAAATTTTCTGAGACAATAGAATTTTTTGTGTAAAAATTAAACACCATTTATATATATAATGTGTTTTATGACATAATAATGATGCAAGAGTTTAGTAATAAAATACTATAAATGATATATTCTGCCAATATTTGTTTTTCCTATTATATAAAGTGATTTTAGATCTTTTTTTATTTAATTTACAATGCCATTGTGGACCCTCCAAGACATATAAAACACTTTATCATTTTAAAATGATTTCTTTGAGAGTGTGACTCACCTACACATATGAAATTCTAATATTTTAATATGTTCGGCCATTGGATGTATAAAATAATGGTTTCCACTCCAATTTTTCAAAATGCATGGGAACAACCATGGGTTGCTTTGTGGTTCTGATTAGTTTTATATAAGGTTACCAAAACCCAAATAATAAATAATGTCTTCTCTTTTTCTATATAAACCCAACCATACTCCCACATACTCTTCACTCAATGATTTTTTTGATTGACCATCATCATCCATCCTCTATTTTTAATCCTCCCAAGGCACCCTATGCTCCAATTAATCCCCTCACAAGCCTCTCCCAAGCCTTTGGTATCACACTTCCAAGTAACAGATTTCTTCCTTTCTAATTTTTGTCCAAATTTATTTTGTTGTTATAAAATTTATTATTCAATTACAAATGTTGGGTCATGATTTATCACCTCCCTATACATACATAATTATTTTTTAATGATGAGATAACCATTTCACTATAATTAATACCTCTCATGTACAGTTGTTACAATACCGAAATTTCCTAAGGGGGTTCTTCCTCTCTCATTTCTTGTCCAAGTTTCTTAATGTTGCTATACAGTTGTATTTTCAATTTCTAATGTTTTGGTATGATTTATCACATCCACTATAATTCCTTCCTTATGTTTTAATGATGAGATAACCCTTTTTCTCCCATTAATTCCTCCCATGTACACCCCACTACTACAACAATGGCCATTAGCGACCACCAAAACTGGTCGTTATAGGACTTTAGAGACCACATGGCGATGGCTATTGGCGGTCATTGTTGCTTCATCAGTAAAGAGAAATAGAAACTGCCAATGGTGGTCACTAAATCCTCTCTCGATATCCTGCAGATTTGTGCTATCAGGGACATGTGTGGAGTGTATGGATGACCGGTGGACTCAGGCAGGGGTGATGAGGGATAGTGAAGCTTCGATTACCGATCATGGTGGATCTGCAGTGGCTGGAGGGATGTGCGGTAAGTTGATGGTGCTTGTGGATGGTGGTCCGTTGATGTGGGGGGTGATGGGGCTCACCTACGTGGGGATAGGAGGAAGCAGGGGCCGACAACGGTGGTGGTAGGGGTGACCAGATGAGGCAGTGCGTTGGCGGGGAAAACCGTGGTTGGCAACCTGAAGTTGCAGCGGCGAGGAAGGGAAGTGGAATAACATGGCGGGAAAAATCCACCTTTTTTTAGGCGGGATTATTGACCACTATTGACGGTCGCTAATAGTATAAATAGCAACCTCCAATGGAGGTCTCCAGTGTCTAGGGGCATAAAAACTCAAAATTCTTGAAGTGCTCATTACCATGCTAAAATTTCGTGAGAGATTTCTCTCTCCACATTTACATTCAAGAAATTATTTTCTTTTATGAATATAAATTCCATTGCATGTGTTAGGAAATATATAAATTTGACCCATTACAGCCCTTTTATTTTAATTACGATGAGACACCCCTTTCTCCCTCATCAACCAATTTTATGATTTCTTATGTCACGTCGTTATGGTGAAGAAATTTCACCATGATACTCTAATCCAAAGTCATTGTGTAGTGAATACAGTGCCCATTTCTCTATCAAGGTTATTCAACATTATTCAAATTTAAATATTGATTATATAGTTTCATGTTTGAATTCCACAATCTATTATTGTGTAATAAATGATAATGTTTAATGAATCCTTGTTGTATGATCTATGTGTCACTCTATTTCTTGAAATGAAATGAATAAGAATGTTGCACCCTCATAGCGCATTAGTGGATTGGGTAATGTTTGTTATCCTAAAATGTCAAGTGCAATGAGGAGTAACTCATTCTAATTCATGTGAAATGAGGGTTTAAACATTATCCATGTGAAATGAGCCTTGTCCCATTCTAATATCATGTTAAATGTTGATGCCACATTTCCATGTTGTGATAATCATTCTATATCATTCCTTTATGATCATTTTTCTCGTATGATCCCTTAAGATGCCTATTTCCTAATATGTGATGTATTTATCGTGTTATGCCTTGTTTACTCCCTTACTGAACATTATATCTCACCACATTATTTTGTATGTTCTTTGGTTATACCATGCAATGCTATGTACAAAGGAATGT
Source organism: Viscum album (assembly GCA_963277665.1). Taxonomy (NCBI): domain Eukaryota; kingdom Viridiplantae; phylum Streptophyta; class Magnoliopsida; order Santalales; family Viscaceae; genus Viscum; species Viscum album. Next base: position 70,727,289 of record OY728166.1, on the reverse strand, counting down.
GTGTGGTCAGGTAAAAGATTTTCTCACAAAATATATGTATTTCATGTCTTATGTTGTTATGTAATGTTTCTAACCCCAATGACAATATACCCCTCAATATTCTATGTTGTATCAATTGATGGTTTTAGAAAACAAATTATTCTTAAGTGTGAAATAAAGACCAGGGTTGTTATAGCTATTAAATCAGTGAAGCTTCTAGATAAATATAGATAAAATATAGATTCTTCAAAAAAAAATATCAGCAAATTAGAGACACTTAGTGAAACATGTAGTTTAATTAGCGACGTTTCCTAAAAAACATCAGTAAATTAGTGATGATTCTTAAACATATCTATAAATAAGAGATTTTTTTTATAAAACATATATTTATTGAATGTTTTATGGATATTAAATGATAAAATTTCCTTAATTTTTGTTATATATGTTTATTTATAAAATATTTTGTTAAAATAATTTATTTCAAAATGTTATTGAAATTACAATTTTACCCATTATAGTGCACTATAGTATTTAGAACATAAATAATATTATTTGAATTATTTTACGTTAATATTTTGTTAATTTGTTTTTGAATTAGTTTTATACAACTTTAAATTAGGGAATTGGAGATAAATCATGCATTTGGTTGGTTAAAATGGGTCATGAAGTCAAAGTTGGGCAGGACTCGCTAGATTGGACAAGGGTTCTGTATTTGGGCCATAACTTCTTAATCCATGCATTGATTGAGCATAACTTTTGAGAGGAGATCGAATACCCAATTTCTCACAAGTTTCCCTTCCTTAAAATTGATTGTTCACGGATTTATATGATCAAATAGGCTGTCAAAGATGGATTAAAATATTTGGCTGAGATTCTCCATTCGCGCTTGAAACAAAATTGAACCTAGCCTCCCCACCACTCTATAAATTGGTTTATTCAAAATTTGGGGTTGTTGGATGAGGAATAGGGAAGTTTCTTCCAAAATGATTCCTCTTCAGAGCCCCTCACAACTCTTTAAAGGATTAAATCATTGTGAAAACATCTCTTCCAAAAAGGCTCTCCTCTCCCACCTCCTCTTTGTATTTCATTGCTTTCAAGATTGTATCGTGATTTTCTTTTCTATTAATCTTATTTTTTTCTCTTTTTAATCTTATTACATTCATATTTGGGTTGTAATTCATTTGTGGATATTATATTGGGTTATACCCTTTCAATTTTATCCTCATGCAAAACGTCTCCACGATTACCGCACATCCCATGAAAGAGTAGTTTTCTTAGTGATCGATCTTTCATATACCCTCTTCATTTAATTATTTTGAGTCATTGTGTTACTGTAATACTCATAATTTGATCTATGAATTTAGTTTTTAAAGTATAATAATCTAAGCAATAATTTAAACAATTAACACAAAATCATGTGAGATCGAGTATTCTGTAATTTGTGAGAGTGTGATCTTAATCGATAATAGAAGACCCCATGGGGTATGTTTGTTGATTTAAAATATAATACCTATACTCAATTAACAATAATCTCCCGAATTTATAGGTGATATATTGAAAAACTAAGCATAATAGAACCATATAACATCAATATAAAGCAGGGTGCTACTGTTGTGTGTTCTGAAGCTAGCATTGGGTTTAAGTAATTTAATCGTTGTGGTTATATAAACTCTTATTGGGTTCAAGGAATGGAAAATTAGGATATCATAATTAAGTGGGTATTAATTAAAATGATAATTATTTATATGTAAATGAATAGGTAGAGTTATATCGATTACACTTTTTAATTATTTTCTAAAAAAAATATCTTCTTGTTGTGTCATTTTAATCCAGCATCATTTAAAAGAAATTTAACAAATTGAAATATTCTTCCAGAAAACATCTTCTTGTTTTAAAAATGATAAAAAAACCCGTATTTTTTCATGTAGTTTTTTTATTCTATTTTAATTTATTTTTTAAAATATTTAAGAATATGTTCTAAATCGCTTCATCCTTTGAGAGACGACATTGGTCAGCCACTATGTTGCATCTAAGTACCCAAACCCCACTAATCATTTGAGTTTGCCCAAAATAGCACCATTAAAATTGGCACCATTTTCGGGGAGGAATGTAATTATTTTAACCAATTAGAGGTATTTATTTTATTTTACTTTTTATTCAATTCTTCTCGTTTATCTTCCTTCTTTACCCAATCATAATTTTTTTTTCTTATTTTATTTTATTCTTCTTATTTTTTGACCATCAACTCAAACTTCTTATTTTAATTATGTTCCACTTACCTTATTTTTATTTTTATTTGATTTATGACTCAAACTAAGCATGAAAATATCTTATATCTTGACGCTGAGATAAAATGTAGCCTCAGGGCTCGAATCTGACATTCTCAGTCTTTGGGAAGATTCAATATTGAACCTTTTGGGGAATTCCTCCAATACAAGAACATTTAAATTGGAAACACATCTAAGTCAACATAAAACAATAACCAATGGTTGTAAATAATGTAAATGAACTAAATAGAACCACTTTAGAATTGGTTTCACATGATATTAATTATTAACCAATTACATTGCATACCCAAATCACGAATAAGACATTGAACTGATATTTGGATTTATTCACATTTTTACTAAATTTCATGGATTATGTGGTGAGGATCCAAATATACATTTCATAAAATTTTATGTGGTTTTCTCATCATTAAAACCAATAAATGTTTCTAAATATCAAATCAAACTACGATCATTCCCATTCTCATTTGATAGAGCACTAAAGGACTAGATGTATTATTTACAACCTGAAGATGTAACTTGTTATAATGATTTAAAACGACTTTTATTTCCAATTTTTTTTCAATCATTAAGGACCACTTCCATTCATAAGGATATATATTTGATAATGCAATCACAAAGGGAGTCAATGAATGATTACTGGGAGCGATTCAAGAAGTTGTGAGCAAAGCTACCCACATCACTAAATCAGTGAGCAAATCCACACCCAAAACATTTATGAAGGACTCACACCTATGGAAATGATCATGGTGGATGATACAGTTGGAGGGACATTGGTAGAAAAGACATCGGTAGCTACTCAAGCCTTGATAGACCAGATGGTACAAAATTCCATACAATTTTGCAATCGAGGTACACCGCATATTAGTGGAGTACATCAGGTAAGCCCTTATTCTCTTGAAAATAATTCGATTTATACTAAGGTGGAATAATTGAGCACTATGGGGAGGTATAATTATTTGGAACAAAAGATATCCCTTCCTAATCCTTCAAGGCCTTGTGGAATTTTCACTAAGATAATCCACCAAACTGACTGTTGCCCCCAACTATAAGAAATGGAAGATTATGCAGCAATGTTTCCTAGGAGACCATATCAGCAGAAACAATAGACACATCCCCAAGAAAATTTTGATTATTTTTCACCAGCATACAACAAAAGGTGAAAGGATCTGTCAAATATTAGGTATTCATATAGACAACAACAAAGGCCCCCTATCAACAATACTTCCAGCAACATCCACCCTACCAACAAGGTTTCCAATAACCCCAATGGTGATTTGAATCTCAAACATCAACAAGTAACAAAAAAGGGAATTCTCAACCAATGGTATATTCTAATTCTAATTATATTTTGAAACAAATTGTTATTAATCAAAAAAATGAGCTGAGGAGACATGTTTTGGATCTTAGGGAGTTAAAGACTCAAATAAGAAAGATTGACACAACCCTTCATTAACTAGTAAGTAAGAATATTGAAAATATACCTTCACAACCTACTCCAAATCCCATGGGGGATGTCAATGCCATCACCTTGAGAAGTGGGAAGAAAACAACTGATACATCTGTACCTATTGTTCTTCCAGGATTCACTTAAACTCCAGACAATCCTCATTCCACACCAAATATTGAGAAACACAAGGTGAAAGATAATGGTATGAAAAATATTTTGGATGTTCCTTTTAAACCCATTCTCATTCCAAATAGGGTTGTGAAAACCGAGAATATGGTGGAGGAGGCAATGAAAAATAGGTTTTGGACACATTCAAGCATGTGGAGACCAACATCCCATTACTTGAAGCCATCAAAAAATACCAAGGTATGACAAATTATTAAAAGAACATTGTTCCAATCGAAGAGGGATAAAGGGAAATAAAAGTATCTATCTTGGAAAAAATGTGTCAACACTCATTACACCAACTGTAGCAATTCCAATAAAATACAAGGATCTTGTTACATTTACTATCCCATGAACCATAAGGGGGTTTCACTTTTCTGATGCTCTTTGTGATTTGAGAGCATCCATAAATGTGATGCCTCACTCTATGTAATCTTCTTTACACGGTGGCGAGTGAAGCCAAGGAGAGTTGTGATGTAGTTGGTCAATAGAGCTCTGGCATATCCTGGAGGAGTCCGTGATGATGTACTTGTTCAGGTAAGAGACATAATCCTTCTAGCATATTTTTTTGTGCATAACATGGAGGATGATCATGTACGTTCTCATGCTCCCAATATGGTAGGTAGACACTTCAACAAAACTGAAACAACTATTGTATAATTCAATGATTGTACACATTACATGGAGTTTTGAGATGATGTTGTGATCCTTAATGTCATGGAATCCATGAAGTACCCCTCAGAAGACCATTTTGGATTTTTTATCTCCAATTTGTACCACCAAGTAAAAACCCCATAGATTTTGATCTCTATATGCTTCTGTAGATTATGAGCATTAGTTCTATTATGATGTCTAAGACTACTTACACACCTATCTATAATGCACAAGACTCTCTTATATTTGATTTAGAAATGGAATCTTATTTTTATTTAGATCATGTGAACTCTAATTTTGAAAATCTTATTGAATATACAAATGTATTTGATGCTTTATTCTCTGATTTTGATGATATATATTCTAATACAGATGTTAATTGTGCACATATTATAGTTCCTTCAATTTCTTTATACATAAACCATCCCCTACACTTGAACTCAAGCCATTTCCACTAAATATAATATACTCATACTTGTTTAGTGGTGTGAAATTACCTGTTATCATTGCTAACAATCTCCCTTTTGAACATGAAGAAAAACATTTGAATCATTTGAGGGAGAATATTAAGGCTATCTGGTGGACCTTGGCTGACATATCAAGTATTATCCCCTCTATTATCAGTCATAGGATTCTTTTGGAAGATGGGGAAACACTGGTAACGTAGCTCAATAGAGATTGAATATAACTATTTTGGATGTTGTTAAAAAAGGTTGAAAATTTTCTAGAATCATGTATAGTCTATCCCATTTTATACATCCAATGGGTATGTCGTATTCAGTTTGTGACTAATAAAAATGTTTTTAATGTTTTTAAAAATGATAAAGATGAGTTATTTTCGATGAGGATTCAAAATAGTAGGCATGAGTTTATTCATTATTGGAAACTAAATCAATACACTTGAAAGGACCATTTCCCCCTCCCATTTGTTAATAAAATTCATGATAACTAGCTAGGAAAACTCACTAGTATTTCTTGGATATATTTTCTAGATATTATTAGGTTCCTTTAGCTCTAGAGGATCAGAATAAGACTACATTAACATGTCCCTTCGGTACTTTTTCCTACTAGAGGATGTCATTTGGACTTTGCAACGCCCCATGTTTCATCCAGAGATGCATGGTGAGTATTTGTTTTGATTTTATTAATTCCTGCATGGAGGTATTTATGGATGATAATATATTTTTCAGATCCTCATTTGATTAATGTATAAGTAGTTCAGGAAAGATGTTGAATCGTGGTATTGGGAAGAATATGGCCTTTAAATTTGAAAGGTGTCATTTCATGGTAGATCAAGACATTGTCTTAGGGCATGTAGTGTCAAAACATGGGATAGTGTTTGATAGATATATGATAGAAATTATCACATCCTTACCATATACTTCATGTGTGGGTGATATTAGATCATTCCTAGGTCATGCAGGCTTTTATCGGCGCTCCATCAATGATTTTAGTGTGATTGCACTTCGTTTTCTGCGATTAATTAAAAAGGATTCAGATTTTGTGTTTTATGATTCATACAGGGTAGAATTTGACGAGTTGAAGATGTTTTGGACCACTCCACCTATCATACAACCCCCACAATGAGAAATTCATTTCGAGCTTAAGTGTGACACCTCAAACATCGCTGTTGGAGAAGTCATATCTCAGACGGTGGAGGGGTATTCACATGTGAATTCCTATGCATCGAGGACACTAGATTCATCCTAATAAAACTACACATCCATGTAGAAGGTTAATCTTTCTTTCATATTCACATTAGATAAAAAAATCATACTTATTGGGATCTAATGTAGATTTTTTTCTAACCATGGTGCTCTGAGGTACACCTTGTAGAAGCCAGATGCAAAGCCCATACTTATTTGATTGATACTTCTTCTTCAGTAATTATATATTGAGATAAAGGACATTAAGGGGTATGAAAACATGGTGGTGGATGACACACACCTGTCGCGGGACGTGGCAAAAGAAAATTTATTTTCCTAATGTAGCATAGTGGCTGACCAGGGTCGTCTCACATGAGGAGCGTTTGTAGTCGTTTGAATCACTGATTATAGTTCAGCTATTCTAATTATTTTTGTTTGTTTTTATAATTTACTAAAAATGATGGATTTAGGGGTTTTGAAAAATAGTGATATTAAAATAATGAAATGAAAACTTTAAATATAAATGTAGATGCAGATGCAGACAGAATGAAATTAGGGAAGAAATGTCTTGGTCCTAGGGTTGGATAACACGAGTTCATTAATTAATTATTTATTGTTTAAATTCAATTTGATAATTCACTTTATGAAGCCTCATTAATGAACTCCATTCCTTTTATTTATTATGTGTGTGATTTTAGCATGTGTCTGGAACACCAAACCACACCTCCTCCAGTAATCGTGTAGAGTAACACCTCAACCGAGAATATTATTCCTACAAGACCCAGCTCCACCATATTCCGTTTCATCCCTTATAAAAACCCCAACTCCACCGTATGAAGGGTATTCCTAAGAGATGAGCTGGGAGATTATTAATCAATGATAATAAATGGAGTTGGAAATAGTGTCGTGGTGGACGACCGCCACACCCGTGCAATATTCCTATCTCCACAACAAATAAATTTAAAACAATTAAAATTGAAGTGAAATAATAAAAAATACCATGAAACCTCCACCAGCCCCTAGCATCGAGTTACTCACTTGCCATGGAAAAGTGCATATAGATCACAATGGAATGATGGAAGAGAGATATTGAGATTGAGATTATAAGAGAAAAGGGGTTAAAGAAGAAAGGAAAACACTTTAATATAAAAGATATGAATGCATTACATAAGAAAATAAAACTAAAATAAAAATAAATTAAATAATTAAGAAAAATATAAATTGACCTTGGCCTCCTCTCCTTGGTTCCCTCGGATTGTGTTGGGAAGGATTTGTATCATTTGAGAGGTAGGGAGCTCCTCTCTTTTTATAGATTGATTTATGTTTTCTGAATGATTTCGTGTTTTTGACACATTAATTGGACACTTAATGTGTGGAACCCTTCATGAATGTTTTAAATTAATGTTCTGTTCATCCATCATCCAAATTTCAGCTCATTTTTTCACCGGTTGTAGGAGTTATGGTTTTTCATTGTCAGTTTTTTATTATGGATTAAGCATCCAGGCAACTTCTTTTAAGAATATGTCATTTAATGGCCACATTAGTGGATTCAAAACTCCATATAATTTATTTTTAGAATTCCTCTTTGCATCTTCCTTCATTCCAAAGTGTAATCACCTCATTTGGATGGGTGTATAGATAAATGTACTTCTGTTATATAGGTGGGGTCCATGCTATCCGCCCAGAAAAATCTTCAACTTCATTGATATTTTATGGCCTCTAGATTATTGATTCAGCCCTTGGTCCAGAATAAATACATAAATAAAATAAAATAAGGATTCTATCAAAATTTGAATTAAAAAAATCAGAATTACATCTTTCAGGAAATGACCAAAATACCCTTGACGTAAAAAAATGTCAAAAATCTATAATTAACCACTTTTCACAATTTTGCTCATTTTTATTCTACAATAAAAATTGCCCATTATTTTAATAAATCATTTAAATACATGGGTTTTATCATTAAAAACATATACAATTCATTATTATTATATTAAAAATATGCACATAAATTTTCTCTTTCATGCACGCCTGACGCGGGTCGTGGCAAAAGAAAATTTATTTTCCAAATGCAACACTGTGGTTGACCAGGGTCGTCTCACTTGAGGAGTGTTTTTAGTCATTTGAATCACTGATTCTAGTTCACATATTATAATTCTTTTGTATTTTTTTATAATTTACTAAAAATGATGGTTTTACGGTTTTTGAAAAATAGTTAAATTAAAATAATGAAATGAAAATTTTAAATCTAAATGTAGATGCAGATGCAGACAGAATGAAATTAGGGAGGAAATTTCTTGGTCCTAGGGTTGGATAACACGAGTTCATTCATTATTTATTTATCATTTAAATTCAATTTGATAATTCATTTTATGAACACTCATTATTGAATTACATTCCTTTTATTTATTAAGTGTGTGCTTTTAGCATGCATCCGACACACCAAACCAAACCTCCTGCATAAATGAGGTAGGGTCACACCTCAACCGAGAATGTTATTCCTACAAGACCTGGCTCCACTGTATGTTGTTTCATCCATTATAATAACCACAACTCCCCCGAATGATGGTTTTTCCGAATAGAATAGAGGGTAAATTATTAATCAGTGAAAAGAAATGGATTTGTAATTAGTGTCGTGGTGGACACCCGCCGCACCCGTGAAATATTCTCATCTCCACCACAATTAAATTTAAAACAATTAAAATTGATGTGCAATAATAAATAACACTTTGAAACCTCCCCCAGTCCCAAGCCTCTGGTTAGTCACCTTCCATGATGAAGTGCATAGAGATTACAATTTAATGATTGAAGAGAATGATTGAGATTGAATTTAGAAGAGAAAAGGGGTGAAAGAAGAAAAGATAACACTTTAATATAAAAGATATGAATGAATTACATGAGAAAATAAAAATAAATTAAAATAAAATCAATAAAGAAGAAAAATCTATGTTGCCCTTGGCCTCCTCTCCTTGGTTCCCCCGGATGGTTTTGAGAAGGATTTGAATCATTTGAGATGTAGGGAGCTCCTCTCTTTTTATAGGAATATTTCTATCTTCCGAATGTTGTTATGTTTTTTACCCATTTATTTGTATCTTAATGCATGGACCCCTTCATGAATGTTTTACAATAATGTGACTTCCCTCCACCCTCCAACATTCAGCTCATTTGGCCACCTATTATAGGCCTTATTATTTTATCATTGTCAGTTTTTGTTTCTGGATGTAACATCCAAGCATCTTCCTATAATAATATGTCGTTCAATGGCCACCTTATTGGATTCAAAACTCCATATAATTTATTGTGTGAATTCCTTATTGAGTCTTCTTTCATTCCAAAGTGGAATAAACTATTTTTGGTTGGTGTGGAGAGAAATGTACTTTCGTTACGTCGGTGGGGTCCACGCTGTCTGCCCGGAATAATCTTCAACATCATTTATTTTTACGTCCTCTAGATGATTGATTCATCCCCTGATCCAGTAGAAAAAAATTAATAAAATAAAATAATTATTCTAACAAAATTTGAATCAGAAAATTTGGAATAATTTTTTTCAGTAAATGAACAAAATACCCTTGACGTAAAAATCTGTCAAAAATCCATAATTAAGCACTTTTTACAATTTAGCTCATTTTTATTCTATAATCCAAATTGCCCATTATTTTATTAAATCATTTAAACACATGGGTTAATTATTTAATAAAATCAAAATTTTATTATTATTATTATATTAAAAATATGCACATAAATTTGCTCTGTCAAATATCCCCACACTTAAACCATGCTAGCCCTCAAGCATAAAATCTCAAAATGGAATTCAGAGGATGCCAATATTACCAATAATTAAATTTCAAAGTAATAAAATCAAAAAAAAAATTCAATGTCAAATCGAATTTTCAAAAATCCACATAAAATATGAATTTTATTTCCCAATTTTTAATGAAATAATTAATTCATATATTTTAATTTTCCCCATTGAAAAAATGATGGAACTTATTCTTTCATTCATTCATGCTTCTCAATTCATTATTATTAAACATGCCACATCATTATTTACCTCACCTTTGAATTTTAACTGTCATATCTCATGATAAAATTCAAGTAGTGTTACGCTCATATCATGTAAACATTCACTTTATCCATAAGCTTGTAAAATAACTACTTTCTCCACTTTGTAAAGACAAAAGTCACCTAAAATCATGAGGAATTTTCAATAAAGGTGCGAATGAATCTAAGTCTTAAGCATGGTAGGATATGATGTTTTAAAAATTAAGGCTCAAGGAGGAGGATTATCTCATAAGTAAAATGAGTGATATCAAAAAGTTTAATGAAATTATCCGCTTCAAAGTAGCAACATCAACTTCCACCAAAACTCAATGTTAGGTCGTGATCAAAGTAATGCATAATGAATGATTAATGCACCCTCTTGATTAATTTTTTTAAATTTTTTTTATTTTTTTAAATGTTATTATTAGATCAAATCTCACATCCATCACCTAACCACATACAATAAGAGTACAGTTAGTCTAGAAAATTGGGATTTTTGGTTTTCCCAAATCACAACCCATTTTTCTCATTTTATTGGTTCTTTTTTTCATTTTAAAAAAAATCAAGTGGAGAAAACAATGAAGCACAATGAATGATTACACAACCTTTTATAATTCCCACAATAGCACCCACACACAGTTTTCTTATAATGTATAACATCCCTTCCACCATGATTCCCTTCACCCCCAAAATTCATTTTTTAAAATATCATGCAATTACCAAGATTGGTGTAGGAATGGCTAATAATGGCTTGAAACGTGGATCATCCCTATAAAGGTCATTCATGGTCTCTATGGGCTAAAATAAGGATTTATGTAAAGGTGGTCATTAAGGATAAGGTCTTTTAAAATTTTCCTTAATCATTTTAAATATGCTTTTTACAGGCATTACTTTGACAAGTTCAAATGCATGTTCTGGATGGTGACATGTCCAAACATAACTCAAGAAATATGCTCAAGAATAAATGAGATGTACTTGGTCTAGAAATCCTCTTGGGAATGAGACATATGATATTAGACAATCACTCATGGCATGATTAATAAAAAGATCAATTCACATGAATTTCATAAATTTAAAGTATGAAAAATGGTAGGAAATTTTCATTTACATAAATCAACTAATTCAATTAAATCATGAGTCTTCATTTAAATATCCATTTTTCACATTAAGGATTCAATTTTTCAGTTTATTTATTAAATATCATTAACATTGTAATCTAAAACATAGCATCACATGATACTTAAGAAGCTCATGTCTCCTAGATAAGTCAAGTACAGCTATAATTCAAGTGTGGACATGCAATTTTATCATTACAGTTCAAAATATGTTTTGGACCAAAAAAATATAAGGATTTAAAAATATTAAACAAAAAATGTGAACTCCCTTTTCAAATATTTATTTGGTCTTCTTCGTATAATGATTTGGGTTTCCTTCTGCCATCACGAACCTATAAAATATAACAACTCAATTAATCACAAAAATCATTTCTTTAATTCTGAAAAAGATAAGAGGGATTGGTCAGCATTCTAAGCTACTTATATGAAAAGAATTTGGAATTTAAATTCCAAGAAATCGTGTAATGATATGTCCTGGTACGATCCCCCATGTGGGCCCTTGATTTTTTTACTGCCTCCAATGGGCAGTACCAGCTGTCATCCATAATCTGATGGTGGGTGGATCTTCTTGGAAATGAACCACCACATGTTGTTCTTCCCAGCTTGCATATCTTTGTTCTTGTTGAAGATAATTCCATAGTTAGAGTACACCAATCTTCCCCATTCGCAATGTGGTATAGCATGCATGGCGAGGGAACGATATAGTATGGATCCTCCTCCACTTCAGTTTCTACTTAGGCAACGTGTTATTCAAAATCCATTAGTTTCTTCAGATGTGCTGTATGAAAATAATAATAAAAGGGATATTCAAAATTTAAATTTGAAATATTAATTTCAAAATGTCCCCTTTTAAGGTAGGAAGCTGGTAGATTTGGTTCTTCATGTAGATCCACTGTTATCATTTCTTGGTCTTCCTCAAGCATTTGATCAATGTCCAAAGGGAGATCCATGTGATCTTCAATGGGTGCAATTTCCGTTCTGCATCTTGCTCCAAGGTGATAAAAGTATTGAACAAATCTTAAAATTCCATGTCATACAGAGTGATACTCAAATCAGATTGAGTGAAATAAGAAAAGGTAGAGTTCATGGAAGGATCATCTCCCTGTGTTGGTTCTGGTTCAATCACTTATTCAGTTGAATGGTCCTCTTGGAGTTGATTATCACTGGGTAGTGGGAGGTAGTCGTTCTTCTCCATATTGAATTAAAATTCCACCAATTGGGTGGGGTATTCTTTCTGTGGTGCGGGCTCTTCTTGTTTTCAAGGCTTGTGGAGATCAAGCAGATCCTCACATTCATTCCAGAATTTATCCAATTCTTGTTGATCTCTCACATTTGGATTAGCAGGAAAGTCATCCTCTTTTTTAACTATCATAGGTATAATTAGTTGAGTGAGGATGAATGAGTCTTCAGGTACCCAGACATTTACCTCCTCTGGTTCTTCAATGATGAGTGATGGAATTTCTTCCACCATTATCTCAGTTTCTTGCTCTGACATAGGGTCGGGATGATCCATCCTTGCACGAACATAGTCAAATTCCCATTCCATTTTCCTCCCAAAATAATCCAAATTATTACTAATCCTTTAAACCCAGTCATTTAGATCATGATAATCAGTTATTGGTTAATGATATTGCACCTGCGAGTAATTTTCCCATGCATAAAAATTTGAATTTGAATACATTATGGTAAAATAATTTTTCTTAAATATTTTTCATAATTAAAAAATAAAATATTTTAAAAAATGTGAATTTTGAAAAGGTGATTGAAATAACTAATTTTTTCCCCAGAAAAGGTGCCAGTTTTTTCGCACGCATTTTGCAGGGCGTGGAAAAAACAAAATTATTTTCTTAATGTAGGACAGTGGCTAACCAGGGTCGTCTCACTTGATGAGCGTTTGTAGCTGTTTGAATCACTGATTCTTGATCACCTATTCTAATTCTTTTTTTGTTTTTATAGTTTACTTATAATTATGGTTTTAGGGGTTTTGAAATATAGGGAAATTAAAATAATGAAATGAAAACATTAAATCTAAATGTAGATACAGATGCATACAGAATGAAATTAGGGAAGAAATGCCTTGGTCCTAGGGTTGGATAACATGTGTCCATTCATTATTTATTTATTGTTTAAAATAAATTTTATAATTATTTATCTGAAACCTCATTAATGAATTACATTCCTTTTATTTATTAAGTGTGTGATTTTAGAATGCATCTGGCACACCAAACCACACCTCCTCCAGTAATTAAGTATGCTAACACCTCAATAAAGAATGTTATTCCTATAATACCTGACTCCACCGTATGTCATTTCATCCCTTATAATAACCCCAAATCCACTGTATGAAGTGTTTTCCTAATATGAGAGAGGTAAAATGATTAATCGGTGAAAGGAATAGGATTTTGAAATAGTTTCGTGGTGGACGACCGCCGCACCCGTGCAATATTCCAATCTCCACCACAAAAAAATTTAAAAAATTTAAAATTTAAGTGAAATAATAATGAACACCGTGAAACCTACCCTGGGCCCAAGCCTCGAGTTAGTTACTTTCCATGTAAATGTCCATATAGATCACAATGTAATGATGGAAGAGAGAGATTGAGATTTAGATTAATAGAGAAAATGGTGAAAGATGAAAATATAACACTTTAATATAATAGATATGAATGCATTACATGAGAAAATAAAACTAAAATAAAAATAAAATAAATTAAGGAGAAAAATCTAAATTTCCCTTGGCCTCCTCTCTTTGGTGCCCATGGATGGTATTGGGGAGGATTAGAATCATTTGAGAGGTAGGAAGCTCCTCTCTTTTGATAAGAATATTTCTGTCTTCCGAATGTTGTCGCGTTTTTTACACATTAATTGGAATCTCCACGCATGGACCCCTTCATGAAAGTTTTACAATAATTATTTGGCCATCAACCCTCTAATGTTCAGCTCATTTGGCCACTAGTTGTAGGAATTATTATTTTTTCAGTGTCCGTTATTGTTTCTGGATGAAGCATCGAAGCAGATTCCTTTGATAATATATCATTCAATGGCTACCTTATTGAATTCAAAACTCCATATAAATTAATGTGTGAACGCCTCTTTTAGTCATCATTCATACCAAAGTTGAATCACCGCATTTGGATGGGTGTAGAGCGAAATGTGCTTCTGTTAAATAGGTGGGGTCCACGTTGTCTGCCAAGAAACATCTGCAACCTCATTGATTTTTTATGGACTCTAGATGATTGATTCAGCCCTTGTCCAGCTGACAAAAATAAAGGAACAATAATAAGGTTTCTAAAAAATTTTAATCAGAAAATTTGGAATTATATTTTTCATGAAATGTCCAAAATACCCTTGATGTAAAAATCTGCAAAAATACAAAATTAAGCACTTTTCACAATTTAGCTCATTTTTATTCTATAATCCAAATTTCCCATTTTTTTAATAAAACATTTATATTAAATGGTTTTATCATTTAAAATCATCCACAATTAATTATTATTATATTAAAAATTTGCACATAAATTTGCTCTGTCAACAGACCACATGAGTAGGCATACTCACAAACTAGAGGATGACACCTTGGATCAGGTGCCACTTCGAGATACGTTCCCTGATGAGTGTATTTATTCCATCTTAGGTACACAACCTTGTTATACTGATTTAGTTAACTACTTTGTTTCCCTTTAAATCCATATAAATTAATAGAAACATCAAGTCCAAATGTTAAATAATGATTCAATATTTTATGTTTTGGATGATCTATACTTGTGGAGCATGTGTTGTGACCAATTAATTAGGATGTGTGTTCCTGATCATGAGTTGGATTCTATTTAACATTTTTTTCATACACTTGCTTTTGGTGGACACCTTGGACCCCACCAGATATCTAGTAATGTTTTGGACTCTGGATTATATTGTCCTAGCTTATTTCATGGTGCCCATGTGTTTTGTAAGTCACGCTCTCATTTCCAACACACTGGGAACATTTCTTAGAGACATGAGATTCCCCAATAACCCATAATATTCTGTGAGATTTTTTATGTATGGGGAATCTATTTTATTGGTCCTTTTCGAAGTTACTGTTTATTTTTTTATATTTTGGTTTCTGTCGATTATGTGAGTATATGGATGGAGGCTATGGCCATCAGGACAGATGATTCTCATGTTGTAGAGGAAGTTTCAAAACATAGATTTTTTGTAAGTTTGGAGTGCCAACAGCCATCATCAGTGTCCAAGGGATACACTTCTGCAATCAAAAATTTTCTTCCGTCATTTAGATGTATGGGGTGACTCAAAAAACATCAGCAACATACCACCCTCATACAAATGGTCAGGCTGCGGTTTCAAATAGATAAATGATACAAATTATAGAGAAAACCATATAGCCAAATAAGAAAGATTAGAGCTAGCACTTGGATTGTTCAATTTGGTCTTATAGGACATCATAAAAGACACCCAATTTTATGTCCCCGTTTCAGATCTTTTTTTGGAAACTATACAATCTCCCTATGGAAGGTGACAATAAGTGTTATTCAGCTATAAATGAATGCAACATAGATTTGTAACAAGATAAAATCCAAAGGAAGATGCAAATTCAAGAGCATGTGAAGATTTTATTGTATACATATAAGAACAAAAGGCTCTAAAAGTAATGATCAAAATAATCTCATGACCATATCATCTAGAAAAGAGAATATCAAGATGGGTAGAATGTCATGCGCTATAGTTCCTGACTAAAGCCGATGCCTGGTAAGTTTCATTATTGGTGGTTCGGTCCTTCTGTTGTGACTGATGCTTTTCATTATGCTGTAGTAGAGATCACAAAATAATACATGGGAAGGATCTTTATAGTCAATGGGAAATTTTTGAATAAATACATTGAGGTACATCCTACTAATTCAGTTTATTTCATCACAGTACATGACCCCATCATCACTTGAGCATATTAGGTTGTTCCTAACACTTTCACTTTTAGATTCATTGTCCAATTTAAAATTATGAATTTCATGTGCATATACAATCTCATGGGTTAATATTTAGGAAAATGAAATATTTTATGTGTGGGGGGGACATTTTAGTTTAGTAATTTATAATGTTTTCCATTTTCCAATGATTATAAAAAAAATTGTGTTTTTCAAAATTTGTGTGTTTATTTTTCAATTTTTTTGTTTGTTTTTGAAACATTTGTTCTGATATGATTCTCATTACAATTTTGAAATTCATATCAATATGTGAAAATATTTATCCTATGAAATAGTGATTAAATGAATGCTGAAAATAACATTTTTTCATGTTCAAATATTTAGTAATTTCTGGAAAGAACACTGAATTTTGAATCCCATGCCACATCTCAATATATTTATATATGAAATCACTTTTTGTGACGCTTCTGATCCATTCTTTTCATATTCTTTAAATTTACCTCACTTCCTGATAAAACCAAACCATGCATGATTTTACCAAATTTGATTTATTCGTGTCAAAACAAGAGGGTTTGAGGTACTTATGTTTTAAAAGATTTAGGCTTTTTTTTGGTATTAAAGCCCATATTTCAAAGAATTCTATTTATAATGTCCTACCTTGAACATTTAATCCATGTATCTCTTAGAATCCATGTGAATCTAGTTAGTTTATCCACATTACAAGCCAATTTTACATATCCAACCAACTCTTGAAGTGAAATTTCATAATCTAGTTGAACATAAGTGTGGGGGAAGCTATATTGTGTTGTGCTACCACAATTTGTGATACTTTGGTGAATAATAAAATTTTGAAGATATGTGTTTTCTTATGAAGAAAATCATTATATTGAAAGCTATGCATTTTTTGGAGCTTTCATGATAATTGATGTTGTGCCTTTCTAGAGCTACTAATAGAGGAAGAAAGTTGTTATTATTTGAATATTTCTAGAGAATCATGCTTCAGAAGATTGACATATTTACTATTAAAATGTTGAATGGTGTGCACATTAATTTATTTTTCATGATGATGAATATGAATTTATGCTATGGGGATTGAAGAAGAAACCATATTTATGTGAAAAAATAGATTAATGCAATTATACTTCAAAAATAGTCAAGCCCCATCATTCAACCTCAGAATTTTTCACATATAAATCCTCCCAACCAATAGCCACAAAAATACCATGGAAATTTATCATGAAACAATTTGTTCTTCACTCACATCGAGTGGTTATGTAAGATTTTTTCATGCCTATGGTGACTCTTGTATGAGTTTGGATGAGGAATACATTGCTGAAAATTTTAAATTTGTGTGATAATAGAAAATAAAAGTGAGGTTTGTTTTTTGTACATGGTAGGATAAATGAAGTGGAAATATATTGAATGATATACATGTAGAACTTGAAATAATATATTTTTATGTGGAATGATCAATATTGTTTATTTGCGAGTAATTTTTCTATCTCAGTGATATATGTTTTAAAATATGTTTTTATTTTATATTATGTTTACTGGTCACAATTTTTTGGAATACGCAATATGAGGTTTTTCCCAGGAGTACAATAGGGTAAGTGTGAGAGAGTTGATAAAAAAAATTTATTGAATTTTTTATTGATATTAAATGATAAAATTTCCTCACATTGTGTTAAATATGTTTATTTATAAAATTTTTGGGATGAGATCATTCATTTGAAAATTTGATGTAAGTTCCAGTTTTACCCTTTATAGCGTACTATAGTATTTCGAACATAAATATCATAATTTGAATTATTTTATGTTAATAGTTTTTAAATGTGTTTCAAACTGAATGTTCTATAACATTCATTTAGGTGATTAGAGCTAAATAATGTATTTGTTTAGTGCAAATGGTCCATGAAATCATAGTTTTAGCGGGACATTCCAGACTGGACATGAGTACTATATTTGGGCCATAACCTCTACATAGTCGAATGGATTAAACCCAATGATATATATGAGATCAATAACTCAAGTTCTCACAAATTATCCTTCTGGATGAGCAGCTCGTTCATGCCTTGAGAAGGTCAAATGGGCAGTGCAACATTGATAAAATATTTGGTCGAGATTCCCCATTCACACATGAAACCGCTTTTAACCTGGCCTCACCACCACTCTATAAATTGGTTTTTTCATTCTTTGGGATAGTTGGTCGAGGAATTGGAATGATTTGGACAAATGGGTGTCTCTTGGGAGCCCCTCACAACTCTTATATGGAGTAAGGATTTGTGAAAACATCACTTCAAAAAAGGCTCTCCACTCCCACCTCATGTTTGTATTTCTTTTCTTTCATGCTTGTAACTTGAATTTTTCTTCAATTAATCTTAAGTGTTTTTCCTTTTTCAAATTATTATCTTCCACTTTGTTTTTTAATTTAAGAGTGGATATGATACTATGTTCTTCCCTTTCATCCCTATGTTCATGCAAAACGTCTCCATGATGGCTACACAGCTCGTGGTTGAGTAGTTTTCTTAGTGATTGATATATATTCTACAATATATATTTGACTATTTTGAATAATTGAGCTACTATAATTCACATAATATGATATATGAATTTATTTTTTTAATTTGGAAAAAAATAAGCAAGAAATAGTTAAAATAACAAAAAAACACGTGAGGTCGAGTATTGTGTGAATTATGAGAGCACGATCTTAATGGGTAATACATGACCACACATGATAAGTTTTTAGTGTTCAAATATAATCTATAAGATCAATTAATACTCATATCCAGAATGGATATGTGCTCTAATTAACCACTGACCATATTCTAACCTTATAAAATCAATTAATGCAGGGTATTGCGATTGCGTGTTCCTAAGCTATCATGAGGATTAAGTAATTTCATCTTT
Organism: Viscum album; assembly: GCA_963277665.1. Lineage (NCBI taxonomy): Eukaryota > Viridiplantae > Streptophyta > Magnoliopsida > Santalales > Viscaceae > Viscum > Viscum album. Next base: position 70,708,125 of record OY728166.1, on the reverse strand, counting down.
GTGGTTAGGATAAATCTTATAGGGTTTGAGGGTTAACAAATTAGGGGATCCTAATTATGTGGGTATTAATTTAAATGATAATTATTGATAATTAATATAATATGTAGAGTTAGATCGATTATGCCTTTTAAATATTTTCTAAAAAATATCTTCTTGTTGTTTCATTTTAATCGAACTTCATTTAAAAAAATGAACTCTTTTTCCATCAATCTTCTTCTAGTTTTATAAATTATAAACAACCCCTACCTTTAGGGTAGTGTTTTCATTCCATTTTATTTTATTTTTATAATACCTTTAAGAATTTGTTTTAATTCATTTCCCCCATGGATAGATGACCTTGGTCAGCCACTCTACTGCACCTATGTACCCAAAAACCACTAATCATACGAGGATTCCCTTGACAGTGCCTTTCAAATTTTGGAAAGCATTTCAAATTTAGAGACACTACAATAAAATGTCACAAATTTAGAAATGGTTCCTAGAAAATTGCATTTAATTTGAAAATATTCATGAAAACCATCGCTAATTTAGTAATGCTTCTAGGAAAATATTGTAAAATTATCAATGATTCCAGAAACATTTCACTAATTTATCAATATTTCCTGAAAATATCTCTAATTTAGTGTATCTTTATGGAAAAATTTGTAAATTATTGAAATTTGTCAAGAACCATTGCAATATATATATATAGCTCATTTCTGTACATAGATATATATATATATATATATTAATATATATAAACACACAAAGTTATAGATATATATATGAACATATATATATATAAACACGCACACACCCACATATATATATAAACAAACATTTATATATATATAAACATATATATTCTACATTTTGTCATGTATTTTTTGAAATGTGTCCAATTATCAATATGTATATATATAAGTATAATTATACATATATATACATACAAAAATATATTTACACATACACACATATATAAACAAATATATATATATAAACTAATATATATATATATATATACATGTGTATAAGATATAAATATAAATATATATATATATATCAACATATGATATATATGAAATATAATCATCTAACATTAATAAAATTTGACCATATTTATATAATAAAAATATAAAATATAAATATAAAATATAAACATAAAATATAAACATATAGATGAAACATAAAATATAAACATACATATATATATATATAATATAAAACATAAACATATATATAACTATAATATAAACATTTATATATATAATATAAAATATAAACATATATGTAAATTATGAAAATATTTATAATAGAAAATATAAACATAAATTTATTATGAAATATAAATATATAATCAAATATATATGTGTATATATAGATATATATTAATATGTGAATATTAATATATAAAATTATATATATATTTATATAATATTAATTTTTTAATTTCTAACACACATATATAATCATATATAATCATATACACAGACATAGACACATATATATTTATATATTAAAACAAACAAATGTTTTAAATTTGGCTATGTTTTTACAAAAACATTCTATTTTACTAAAAATTTTACATGTTTTTAAAAATATGATAAATATATATGTATATTTATTTATTTATTTATTTATTTATTTATAAGTATAAATATATATATTTATACCTACACATATATATTTATACACTGGTAGGCATGTATATAAACACACCAACATATATATGTATTCCTATAAATTAAATAAAACATACACACACACACACACATATATATATGTTTATATATTATAAACACACACAAATAGATAGATCTTTATATATATATATATAATATAAACATATAAATAATCATAAAATATTAACACACACACAAACACACACATTTATATATATATAATATCATCATAACATATAAACCTATATACTGAAAATATTAGGTCAGAGCCCATTTTATTTAAAAAGAAAACAAATATTAAAATGGTGGATGAGGTCATACAAGAATAAATTCCCACATGCCAAGAAAAATCATGAAAAAATAAAGGATCATTGACTCATTGGAAAGCATCATAATCACCATCCGAATCATATTCACAATATATTGGATCATAAACCTGGAAACCATAGTTGGCTTCAGATATGTGTAGTCTTTCCTCGGTCGTGATTTCCTAAGAGGAATGTGTAAGAAACCATCGTCATCCACAAAATCATTACCATTGGATAAGGACTAAATACAGTTTGTTGTTTTTGGGGAAACATCCTCTACATCATCCCAACTTTCATGGATTCCACGTGTTTCCCTTAATATGAAAATTTCCACTGTAATCGTTGAAGGATTTGTATTGTCACTTATAGTTTGTTTCACATCAAATACAGCACCAACATCATGTTTCTATATTCTTTAATTCATGTCATACTCGGTATGGGAGTTCAACAAATTCTCAGGATAAAAAACGTGGGCCAATCCTGGCTCATATCCTGTCAATTCAGGCCCACATTCCCCTATTTCATCAACAAGAATAATTCGTTCAGACTCTAGAGCCACATGAGGCTCTTGAATAGATTCATGAGGAATATTTTCCACCACTTTTGGAACACCAACATCAACAAGAACCACTACTTTTCATTATAATAGTGACTTCCACCACAAAAAAATTCTTCTTATTTTATTGATTTCCACTACAAATTCTTCTTACAAGAGGCCTCATAATGCCCTTTTAATGAACAAAAAGTCCATACAATGTTTTTAAATCGTTTTTCCATAAAATATCCAATAAAATTTCACTCTATATAGAAATTATGTAATCCCTAATATTCAACATTTAATGAGATTCCATCATCCAATACAGAAAACACATTATTATGAATCTAGCCTGAACATAGATCTACTTCCACTAGGACCTAGGAAAAATGACCAAATTTTACATCCTTAATGGTACAATCCATTTAGAATGGAATTCCAATATAAAAGGAAATGTTAGAAATAATGTTAGGATTCCACATGGCCAAATTATAAACAAAAATTTTATTCCAAATGTGAACCTTTTTATTTTTAATGAGAACATATCAAAACGATGTTCCTACTTTGAAAAAAAACCATACCTAGATTTAACATAATTGATATTATCACCCAATTTATTTATTTCAGATCCTTAGATGTAAAAATAATGTTGATTAATCATCAACCCATTGACACTCATTTATAATCAAAAAACATCAAATATAAGTTAACTTACTGACAAAGTCATTTATCTTCCAATGTTTCTCTCCACCAGGCAGATCAAGTCTGTAAATAATGGAAGACTCCCAAAGCATAAATATATAAAATTATATTATATAATACATAGACAAATATATATATATATATATATATTATAAATATATATTTAATATAATGTCACGTTTTTAATATAACATGCCTTCTTTAATGGAATTTTCACAACTGTGGAAATATGTGTGTGTGTGTATTTATGAATACCTAACAACACCAACATATATATTAACATAAATATATACATATACCTATATATATATATTAAGCAATATATATATAAACATATATATATTAATATGAACATATAATATATATATATATATAAACACACACACACATATAATATAAACACACAGACACATATATATGATATAAACATATATATATAAATATAAAATATAAAAACACCCACATATGTATAATATAAAACAGAAACATATATAATATAAAATATAATCAAATATATATATATATAATCATAGAATATAAAATATAAAATATAAACCCAAAAATATATATATTAATATATTCATGTTAATATATAAATAAATAAATATATTAATTTTCTAAACATAGAAATATATATATATATATATATACAATAACATAATTTTATATCTAAATGTTTAAGAGGGTAGTTGGTGGGTATTAATTATTTCACTCTAGAGAGCAGCAGTGTTCGATTCCCATCTTCATGGCAATTTTAAATTGAGGCTCTATTGTGAGATTTTAGGTGGTATCATGGGAGGGGTTGATATGAATGAGAAGGGGTAGAGAGAGTGTTTCACTAAATAGATAGACAAAAAAATGGGGTAAGTATGGGATCCAGACTGCGGGACAAGAACATGAGGGGTCGTGGGAATCTATTGGAGGATGGGCAGGTAGTGTATCAATAAATGGGATTTGAACGGGCGGGGGACCGGGTGTATTATACGATCGAGATGGGACATTGGACTGGGGGAGGTGAGCAGCCAGTCATGAGTGGTGGATAAATGTATTTAAAAAAATATTAGATTTTTCATTTTACAAATAAATGAAAAATTTAAAGAATCAATTAAAAAAATTATCGGACTTTTTTAAAAGCATCATAAAATGTGGTTCCATTTAAAAATGTTTCTAAAAAACATTGATATTTATTTTGTCACTAAATATCATTATTTAAAAATTTCATTAATCACAACTAATTTAGTTACCATTATTTACAAATGTTTCTAAAAAACATCTTAAAATGAGGTTTCTCTAAATATCAACATTTATAAACATCACAAATTTAGTGTCTAAATGGATAAGTTTAAAAATTCACAATTTAGCTACTGTTATAAACATTTCTAATTGGTGGAATTTATTAATGAAAATAAATTCATGATGATTATAAACATCACAAAATTTTTGACACCTCTATTTTAAATTTTATTGATAAACATCGATAAATGAATTAACGACGTTTATAAACAACATTAATTGTATTCTTTTTTAGTCTATTGGGATTCCCTCTTCACCCAATAAATGGGTCATTGTAGCTTAAAACAATTATTGGATTTCATTAACATAATAAACCCTTTTTAATTCATATAGTCATCTTCACACAATTTCCCATTTAGAAATTTAGTTTTAACATCAATTTTACAAAATTTCATAATCATCGAAAGCATCTTTTTTAAGAATTATTCTGATGAATTTTCACCCTTCTATAATGGAGATAGTTTTTTATTTGTTTCTTGATGGTCTATGAAACCATTTTCAACAATTAATTCCTTATATTTATTAACCTTACCAATAATTTCCATCTTTTTATTGAATACCCATTTTCACCCAATAGGTTTTACATCAGCGAGAGGGTTGAGAAAAATCCAATCATGTTTTTGGGACATGGACACTATCCCATAATGAATGAGGTCTCTCCATTTAGATTCATCTTTCCCTTATACTTCTTACAACAAGGTTATAGTTTCATCATTCTTATAGAGTAATATGTTACCTAAATCAAGGATAAAAACTATAATTCTATGGTTCTATAACTTCTCCATTATAACTACACAATACATATGTCTTCATATCTTCTATATCTATCACCATCTGTTGTGATGATTGTTCATGTACCATCTCTTGTGCATCTAGAGCATCAAAATTTTTGAATTCAATTTTTCTCCACCTATTTCTATTGAAAATGTGTTCTATTTATTGAAATGTGTCTTGTCATATCAAAATCACAATTCTATCCAAATGTTTATTTAGTTTATATCACATTTTGTCATTTCAATCACCTATAAATATACAATTAATTATTCATGATTATAACTTTTTACATTGTATATTCATGATAAGAGTCTCATATCCCCTAACAAATATGTTTAATAGAATATTTTTCTTTCCATTCCCAAGGAATATGTAATCATATTGGTAGATTTAGATGGTAAATAGTTAAGGTTCTATGCCAATGTTCGAAAGGCGTATCCCCAAAAGGATAATGGAAGAGTTTTCTTAACCCATCATTAACATAACCATGTCACTAAAGGTCGTAATTTTTTTTAACTAACACCATTTAACTATTCTGTATAAGGAAGAGTGGGTTGGGGTACCATTTCACACTCCTTTACGAGATCAATGATATACTCATTAAAATAAAATGTGCCTCATTTTGAGAGGAGTTCCTTAATCATCATGCTATATTGGTTTTCTACATCATGATGGTATTCTGTAAAAATTTGAAAGGTTTCACACATATACTATATTTTTTAGATATATTTATACCTACTATATTCATTGATAAATGTAATTATGTACAAAAACTCATCCCATACAACTACTTGAAATGGAACAAAAATATCACTGTGAATTAATTCTAGTAATTCAGTGTCAATTTCTCCCTTCTCAGATAAGGGTTATTTGGAAATTTTCCCTTATAAAAATTCATTAAAAAAATCCTAGGGTATTAACTTAATTTAGTTAAAATAACCACCTTTATGTAATTTTTTAATCACCTTACATTTATTTGACCAAGCATTATGTTCCATATGTATGTTTTGAATGAGTCATGCCTACTGGTTTTTTCAATGATTGTAAGTACTAGGGTTTTGAGATTAATTATATATAAACTATTGTTATGATACTCTATACAATAAAACATGTTATACTTGTAAAATAGAAACATATGTTACCAATATTAGAATAAAATTCATTTTTTTCCAGTGTCACGACCTGACCCAATAGGGCTCAAGCTGCAAATCTCTAAGCCCACCTCCAATAGGCCAGGGGCTGGCGACTAGCGCCGAGTAGGATACCACACAAATGAGAGGCATTATCCTAAGTAACATGTACACACAAACCCACAAACACCTCCATTAAATAGTGCAGATATGTATATATTAAACTGAAATGGAAATTCATGTATACATATATCCCAAAATAGAGTGCAACAGAAGTAAAAAAGGCAAAAACATGGCCCGCCAAAAGTTATTTGAAAAACCGTCCAAACTTCTCAAAAAGAGGGGATCACTATCAAATGTACCCACTGGTAAGCTCCTTGGTATGACTCCGGTAAACACCCTGGTCAGTCTCGCTTACAAAGCTCCACCTACTTCGGGTCCTACTGGGACACCGTCAAAAGGCTTGTGGTTTTCACAAGACACAAACATGTGTGGGCGTAGCCCGTGCATGGGTGATTATAAAAATACTCAGTAGGCACCCAAAAATCCCCAAAAATAAAAGGTAGTAACTCAATGGAAATATTCCGCTCATCCCAGCCAGAGAGAACCCAAACGAGAGAGAAACTCCATCTTGAGACAATCCTTGGCTAAACACGACTAGTCATCTCAACTCAAATGTATTCCCATAAATACATCATGAACATCCGCTTAGGTATATTCCCATACATATACCATGAACATCCTCTAAGGTATATTCCCATACATGTACCTTGAACAGCCAGATATACTCATTTCTTGCACCAAGCCCCACGAGAATCTGACCTCATAACCAGCAACAGGTTCTAAAAAAACTATAAGAACACACTTCATGAGCTCTGTCATCCCATATGACACTCATCCAAGAGATACACTCCATCAGGTCTCACACCAACATCCTAGATGCCCATCCAAGAGATCACGCATGTATGATATTGTCACTAAGAACATCACACTGAAATAGTGGAAAGACCAAACTTCTCGGATAGCCGATATCTCCTAGGATCTGATAGGGGATACCAGAACCCACTCTGGTATCTCAAAGATCTCAAAGATGTTGGATCACTCTCAAGATCTATTGGGGGATACCAGAACCAGATCTTGACGTTCTACAATTCATATCACTCAGATAGAGGATCATCGCCCATGTGAAGATGGTCACGACGATGCCAGAAACCCCATATAGTATAAATCACGATGTAGGGTATCGAACTAAAGATGCACCAACCCTACTAAAAACCATGCACCAATGATTCCGCAACCCTACTGAAACCATGTGCTGAGTAGGGGATCATATACCCGACAAATTCACAACCCCATCGAAACCATACTCTAAGTTGGGGATCATATACCTGATGATGCCACAACCCTAAAATGCATGGCCCTCTACAGAGGATATCATATTCCAAATGATGCCTCATAGCCTACAATATTTACCTACTAGATAGGGGATCACCAACAATGGATAAGTGGTAATAGTGATACCAAGAACCCGATCTAGGGATGTGAAGCTAGAGGATCCCACACTAGACTAGCTAGAGGGATTCCATAACTCTATCAGGAAAACATCATATTGAGGAGATCATAAACCTATAATAGGTTTGAAATGCCACACAAAACCACATAGGAACAAATCATGGGATTACACTCAATCAATACTGGTCCAAACATTGCTAACCTAAGCGACCCGCAACATCACCACACTGCGCACCTCCCAGGCCTATATTGAGGCCACCACCACTATCTACATAGAGAAACACATAGTATGGGCTATTTACTCGCCCAAAACTGACATCCAGTGAAAAATGTACAATTCACCGTAGCTATCCCGGGTGGGGCTGATGCCTCAATCCCAAAACCCATCATGCAGACTACACCATTGTGTTCCCCTTGGAAAAACGCATGAGACCGATTATTCATTCGTTCAAAATGGACACCTGATGAAAAAGTTGTATTTCTCCATAAAGGCCCAAAAGCAGCCTCATGGGGCCCACATCATGATCTCTATCCCATCACCCAAAAACTATCCTGAAAACTACACCATACTATTCGGATCATAATGTCACTGACGACATGTCAATCGAATGCTCCGTGTAAAAGTTAAGGGGGGTCGAAGTTGAATAATAATATAATATTATTATTATTTCAACGTTTCATAGCCCTAGGCCACAAATCTGACTCATAAAATTTTCGAAGTGATTTCAAGACATCCTTTTTGACCCAAGGAACGCATTTCCACAAACGGATTTTAAATCAATGTTACGATTTGTGAGTTACGGGGGTTTAAGGAACTCTCGGAAAATTTTGGCCAGACCACCGCCTGCCCCGCAGGAAACCACCATGCCACCGCTGGAATTGTAGAGACCCGAAGCTTGACGTACATGGAAATTACATTACTTTTGCGGAATACTTAGTACATAACAAAAACACACACACAAGGATCGTAATAGTTTAGTGTCTTTGGAATCTCGGAATATAATCTTCTAATCGTGGTGAAAGATCTTCAACATCTCCCATAAAGATCATTCTTTTTTTTAACCTAAAAACTTTCTTTATATCCTGGGGAAAAGAAACCATAAAAGGGTGAGATCAAATGCTCTGTATGGGTAATCAAAAGAAATATCAATCACATCATTTTCATAAGAACATAACATTTTGGAAATCTTAACCTGCAAAAGAGAGCATAATTTCATAACATGGGATAAATCATAGTAGTGAAATGTAATCCCAAAAATCATAACTTAAAACATGAAATAAAAATGGGAATATTAAATCCATTCATGCCGTATAACCTACCGTTCCAGCCATGTCTATCTCATGAGATATAAAATCTTTACCCAATGCATTGGAGGGAGATATAGGTCCCACCCATCTCATAATGATACCATTCTTATGTGTGCCACAAAATCATAAATCATACATCATTGCATAACCCATGTAATAAAAATGGGAATCTTAAACATCGTGACATCCTAAAACAATTCATATAAGATAATGGAATTCATAAAAACTTTTCCATCACAACATAATCAAATACATGTAATAATAGGGATAAAAACAGAACCCTTTATTATCTTAGATGGAAAATAACTTTGACAAAACACTTGAACTCCATTCTTGAGGAAAATATCCTTTCTACTCCAAAAACAATTTTCCTTTCTTAACATGTCATAAAATTCAAAACTAAAATAAGTTGATTAAAATTAAACTTGAAAACTTGTAAAGGAAGCTTCTTGGAAATAATTTTTTAAAAATCCATTCATGTCGTATAAGTTAAAAAAACATTCTTTTTGTACTTTTTTCGGAATTGTCAAAAAGTACCCCGTATGACAAACGACAAAAGATTCCTTTCATATCTTTTACTAAAAACTCACCGAAGGGTAAAATTGGATATAAACTATTGTAGAAGGATATAAATATTACAAATTGGTGAAACATGGATGTGGATGATAAAATACACCCCAGTAAATACCAACGTATAAACAATCTCGGATAAAAATGAGATTTTGATATTTCCCTTACCTTATGTCCGATTTCCTTCGTATGTGTCTGAAACTCCTGTATAATGATTTAAATAATGTCATTGACTTATTCCAGAATCATACGCATTGTTATGATATCATATATGGTTCACTTATGGCTTTATATTACTCGTTCTTTTGTAAATTCCATGTTAAATAGCGTTTTGTGTAAAATCGTTTCATTTGTCATCCGTGTTTTGACTTGTAATTATTCATATGATTACTTAGATCATGATTACTTAATTCCAGAATATAAAACATGATTTATATATAATATATATTCAGAATATGTATATATATATATAATAGATCAGTAAATGGAAAGAAATACACCGTTCATGGAGACGGTAGACCCTTCGTACGCATGAACGCTGTTTTCTTTTCCTTATTGAGTTGAATGGAATTAAGTAGATGACTTACATATATATACACATAAATCATGAATCATTATTATGTCATATATTTCATTATTACTTATTATATATACTTTATAATCATTCATGAATGGTTAACGTGGAGAATGAATCTCATCGCGTCGTGGAGACGGTAGTCCGTACGTACACACGAGCGATTATATCGTTTTCATGATCGTGGAATTGTATTGGAGTGTATGTATATTATTTCAGAATCAATATCACTTTGTAATAGTCATATATAGTCATTATTTGCACCATTATACCCATCCATGTAATGTGGTGGTGGAAAATAGATTACACCACGGCGTGGAGACGGTTTTCCGTACGTACGCACGCGCGATGATTTCTTTTTCCGTAGGGTGGATAGATGGTGAAATAGGGTTGTTTAATACTTATAATAACATATCAGTATATGAGTGATACTGATGTTATTAATTCATAATGAAACAACTTAAGAAGGAGAAGTGGAAGAAGAAATAAAGATGAAAGAATCGGTAACGGACATTACCTCTTCTTTGAAGTGCCTCTTTGAGACCTCCTTTTAGGGCACTAAAATTGGTCTTTGAGAAAGACCATAACCTCTAGGATATTTCTAGGGAAGTGGAGAAGTTAATTTGGCAGGGTTTGGCCAAGCTTGGAGGATCAAAGTGGTGTGAGGAAGAGCGGGAGGAGGTGCCCTTTTATAAGGGAGGAGAGGGGCTCCTTTTGCAAAACAAAAAATATAATTTTATTATAAAGTCAAGTTCGGTTTTAAATAGCTCCAAATTGATTTATTTCGAAGATAAGGCGGGGATGGGTCGAAATAATCTCATCCAATTGAATTTAGACAAGTTTAGGTTCCTATTTTAACCTTAACATTTATATTTAACTTTAAGTTAGATAATTTTACTTTTACCGTGTCTTTTTGTGTTCTTACACTATAAGGTTAATAAACTTACTATAAGAAGCCAAATGAACCCCAAGTTGTTTATTATTAATATATATAACCTTATATTTTTCATTTGGCCGAACCTTAGATTTTTAGGAATAAAATAACAATTACTAATATAATATTTGTTTTAAAAACTATTTTATGTCAATTTTGACACTATTTAGTAATTAATTTTTGTGAAAATCATAACAGAATTATTAATTCGAAAAAAGTTAATTAAATTAATACTAACATTTCATATTAACCTAGAAAATTAGTGGAATTCATTAAAAGTCTCAAATTACATTTATTTTGGTATTTATATAATCAATTATGTCAATATTTCATTAATAAGATAATTACTGCATCATCATTGTGTCATAAATAAATTAACTTATTTAATGTCTAAAAATTAAAAATAAAATACCATTATGTAGTAAAAAATTTTATATTTCTAATGAATATTTATAGTCGAATTTATCTAATGTATAACCCTATATTAAAAATTATATACTTATTAAACTTTGATTTTAACTATTTTAACCCTTCTTTAAATAAATTAATAATAAATGTCCTAATCTAATCCAAGTGGGCCTAAATAGTCATATTTTATTCCTAAGGATGTTTTTGGTCGAATTACACTTATAAAATAGAATTAAGACATGTGTTAGGGTAATAATAATATCATTTTCACCATTAATTGCCCTATTTACTTTTAACCGTGGTAAAAAAAAGTAAAAAGTTACTATTCACCAAAAATTATTTTCATCTCATCGAACCACATTTTACTTACTGACATCAACTGTGTCTCTCGGATATTTGAAATTCCACTCACAGAAGCGGTAAAATTATGTTTCATGAAAAATTCATTTTTCTTAACTACTACATTGTGGTTTCACTATTCATCAAAAAAACGAATATTTCCAGAAAAATACCAAAAATTAGATCTAAGCTATATTTGATATTATGAATTCAAAAATTATGTTTATTTTATCAAATTAAAAACATATCAGTTTCATTAATTAATTTAAAAATTAATTCCTGTCATCAAAACAAATAGCGTGTTCTTAAGAGATAATAACTATCAAAAGATTGACACTTGTTTATGACTGGTTTAAATGTGAAATTACATCCAATGACCAACATTGTATTAAATTGTAAAAATATATTCTAAATATAATTTAAAACCACTCTAATTAATAATTTATCACTATTAATTATTTCGATTGAAAAAGTTGTTTTTAATTAAAATATAGCGTGTTTTTATTATTCATCAAAATATGAAAGTTACCAGAATGATATGAAAATTTATCCAAAGTAAATTTTAATTTCATGATTCCAAAGAAGAATTTTATTTTGTCAAATTGAACTTATAAACATGTCAAAAACTAGATTTAATGTGGGTGCACCATCAAAAGGCGGAAAAACTGCATTTTTTTTAAAAATACTTATTATACCCGAAAAATTTATTTTTTTCTTATACCATGTTTTAGAAAATGTGCAAGATGAATAATAATGTTATAAGATTCAAAATTTAGTTAATAATATTCATAATGTCTAGTTCATAATAATATTATAATAATATATCGTTGTTTAGTAAAACCCGGTATTGCGTACAAAACACGCTATCGAGGAAGGTCATGATTGCGTGTAATGCAAGGAAAGTCAAGGATGCGTGTTGTGCAAGCTCCTTTTGGTGTAGCGTACAACACAAGACATTAATGAAATTAAAAAAATATTTTTCATAAAATCTCGGGCTGTTAGAGGAATACACCGCACCGCTGCTGCCCTCGCTAGAATCCGATGTGCTGCCGCCGCCATCGCCGGAATCTGCCACGCTGCAACCGCCTTCATCAGATTCTGCCATGGCCACCGCCAGAGACCAGAATTTCTGCTGGAAAACATCTAGGAGCCAATGCGAGTATCGCGGTGCTCCAAATTCAGATCTGTAACATGAATCGGAAATCTCGGGACCCGAATAGCACAATCCTTATAACTATTTGATGAAAAAACACATAAATGGGATCCGAGATTTTAATACTCAAACCGCCAACATTTTGGCAGATCGCCGATGCTTTGAGCGCTCCGCTGCTGTTGCTGCTTGATCTAGGAGTGACCACTGTCAAGTTCCAAGTCAGAAGACACCTAGTTTCAACGATTCAGCCTCCAATTCTTCATCGTCGAAGGAAGGTGGAGAGGAGAAGGAGATCTTATGTGGGTTCGTCAAAGAGGGTGGATTGATTATGTTATATTAACTAATTAAAAAATTAATTAAACCACCATTTAACGCCCCCCGACCGAACCTCCCTACTCGGAAAAGATTAGGTTACCACTAGGATTAACGCGTCATTCTAAACCCAATAGAGAGCTTTGAACTGTGATCTAGGACTCTGTTAAATAGGTAATTGGGCTCTCGCTCATAATGAAAATGGTCTATTTATTTACAAAAACTCCCCTGGTTGATTCTTCCACAACAGACCCGCGCCCGAAAAGTTTTCACCCCGCCTAGGGTAAACGGCATGCTCTAGACGCAACTATGCCCTCAGATTTTTGATCTGAGCTACCTCTTAGGTGAAAACACAAACCATCCATGTGTATTTTATAAAATCACTTAATATTTTTATATATTTAATTCTGAGCACACTAGGACTCGGAATCGCACGCCGTCTTCGCACCTAACTCTGGAAATCATCATACGAATATTCCAAAATCTGACAAGGCCAAAACCCGAATCGCTATATCCTCCCCACACTTGGAACTTTTCATCCCCAAAAATCCATAGGCACAAGAAATGAAACTGAACGCTCAACTAGGTCTCCCACACCAGTGAGTTTCCCATCACACATCCCTGCCCAAATGCATAAGGTAGAGGGCTTCGTCCACCACACCTTGAAACTATCTACTTTGGGTGGCACTGACTCGCCTGCACGGTTTTAATTGTGTCACAAAAATGCATCTTGGTGGGGGAATGATCTCTCTTCCTCAGGAATTTGAAGCACACTGAACTACACCGATATAGGGTCTTACCAACGCCTGAACAAAACATGAGAAAGAAACAAAATGAAAGAGTGTCGATGAATAGTGACTATCAAAACTAATGTAGATATTAGAAATGACAAGAGGCATACCTCTATCCATCCACAAATCCTCTGGGTCAATAGCCTCTAAGGACCGCAGTTTCCCTCACCCTCGCTGTAACAGCCCGAGATTTTATGAAAAATATTCTTTTTAATATTATTAATGTCTTGTGTTTTACGCTACACCAAAAGGAGCTTGCACAACACGCATCCTTGACATGCATTGCATTACACGCAATCGCGACCTTCCTCGATAGCGTGTGTAGTACGCAATACCGAGTTTCACTAAACAACGATATGCTATTAAAATATTATTATAACTAGCTGTTATGAATAGTAATAACCAAATTTTAAAATTTTAGAAATGTTATCTCTCAAAATGGACTTCATTTTTGGATTCAGAGTATCGAATTTAGCCTAAGGTGAAATTTTGGTACTTTTCAGATAACTTTCATATTCTGATGAATAGTGAAAATTACTAAATTATAATTAAAAACAACTTTTTTTTAATCGAAATAATTAATAGTTATAAATCATTAATTTGAGTGGTTTTAAAGTATATTTAGAATATATTTTTACAATTTAATACAATGTTGGTCATTGGATGTAATTTCACATTTAAACCAAACATAATCAAGTGTCAATCTTTTGATAGATATTGTTTCTTAAAAACACGCTATTTGTTTTAACAGCGGGATTTAATTATAAAATTAATTAATGAAACTTTTATGTTATGAATTTGGTAAAATAGACTTCATTTTTGAATTCGGAATATGAAATATAGCTTAGGATGAAATTTTGGCATTGTTCTGAAAAACATCAATTTTTGATGAATATTGAAACCACTAAGTGGTAGGTTAAAAACTGAATTTTGCATAAAACTTAATTTTACCGCTTCTGTGAATGGAATTTCAAAAATCCGACAGACACGGTTGATATCAGTAAGTAATATGTGGTTCAATGAGATAAAAATAATTTTTTGGTGAATAGTAACTTTTTACTTTTTTTACCGCGGTTAATAGTAAATAGGGTAACTAAGGGTAAATATGATATTAATATTACCCTAACACATGTCCTAATTCTATTGGACAAGTGTAATTCGACCAAAAACAAACTTAGGAATAAAATATGACCATTTAGGCCCACTTGGATTAGATTAGGACATTTATTATTAATTTATTTAAAGAAGGGTTAAAATAGATAAAATCAATGTTTAATAAGTAAATCATTTTTAATATGGGGTTATACATAAGATAAATTCGACTATAAATATTCATTAGAAAGCTAAAAAGATTTCCTACATAATGGTATTTTATTTATAATTTTTAGATATTAAATAATTTAATTTATTTATGACACAACGATGATACAGTAATTATCTTATTAATGAAATATTGACATAATTGATGTTATAAACACCAAAATAAATGTAATTTGAGATTTTTTATGAATTCCAATAATTTTCTAGGTTACTATGATATATTAATGTTGATTTAATAAACTTGGTTCGAACATTTAATTCTGTTATGACTTTCACAAAAATCATATATCAAATAGTGTCAAAATTGACACAAAATAGTTTTTAAATCAAATATTATATTATTAATTGTTATTTTATTCCTAAAAATCTAAGGTTCGGAAAAATGACTTAGATAAGGATATATATATTAATAATAGACAATTTTGGGTTCGTTTGGCATGTTATAGTAAGTTTATTAACCATATAGAGAAAGAAAACAAAAAGACACGGTAAAAGTTAAATTATTTAACTTAGAGTTAAATCTAATTGATAAGGTTTAAAATAAGATCCAAACATGTCTAAATTTGATTCGTTGATGATATTACAACCCTATATCATCTAAGCTTCGAATATGAGTCATTTTTGGAGGTTTTTAAGTGGGGTTAGATTTATTATAAATTAATATTTTTAAGAATTCCTAAGGTGCCCCTCTCCTCCCTTATAAAAGGGCACCTCCTCCCTCTCTTCCTCACACAACTTTGAGCCTTCAAGCTCGGCCAACCCCTGCCAAAATCTCTTCTACACTTCCCTAGAAACATCCTAGAGGTTCTGGTCTTCCTCAAAGACCAATTTTAGTGCCCTAAGAGGAGGTCTCAAAGAGGCGCTTCAAAGAAGAGGTAATTACCGTTACCAATTCTTTCATCTTTATTTCTTCTTCCACTTCTTCTTATTAGGTTGTTTCATTATGAAGTAATAACATCAGTATCACTCATATACTGATATGTTATTATATGTATGAAACAACCCTATTCCACCATCTATCCATCCTACGGAAAAAGAAATCACCGCGCGTGCGTACGTACGGAATACCGTCTCCACGCCGTGGTGTAATCTATTTTCCGCCACCACCTTAATTGGATGGTTATAGTGGTGTAATGAGTGACTATATATGATTATTATAAAGTGATATTGATACTTAAATAGTATACAAACACTTCAACACAATTCCACGACCATGGGAACGATATCATCGCTCGTGCGTACGTACGGACTACCGTCTCCACGACGCGATGAGATTCATTCTCAATGATTATCCATTCATGAATGATTATAAAGTATATATAATAAGTACTAATGAAATATATGACATAATAATGATACTGGATTTATGTATATTTATATGTATGTCATCCAATTCCATTCAATTCAATAAGGAAACGAAAACAGCGTTCATGCGTACGTACGGACTACCGTCTCCATGAACGGTGTATTTCATTCCATTATCAATATATTATATATATATATATATGTATATTATGAATATATATTATATATAAATCATGTTTTACATTCTGGATATAAGTAATCATGATCCAAGTAATCATATTAATAATTACAAGTTAAAAAGACGAACGACAAATAAGACGATTTTACCCAAAATGCTACTTTAACATGAATTTACAAAAGACCGGGTAATATAAAGCCATAAGAGAACCATATATGATATCATAACAATGAATATGATTCTGTAATAAGTCAATAACATGATTTAAATAATTATACAGGAGGTTCGGACACTTACAAATCAAGTCGGACCTAAGGTAAGGGAAATATCACAATCTCATTTTTATCCGAGATTTTTTATTCGTAAGTATTTACTGGGGTGTATTTTATCATCCACATCCATGTTTCATAAATATGTAATATTATTTCCATCCAACTACAATTGTTTAAATCCAATTTTACCCTTCGGTGAGTTTTTAGTAAAGAATATTAAAGGAATATTTTGTCGCTTTTTCGTATGAGGTACTTTTTGACTTTTCCGACAAAAGTACGAAAGAATGTTTTTTAACGTATATGGCATTAATGTATTTTTAAAACATTATTTCCAAGAAGCTTCCTTTACAAGTTTTCAAGTTTATTTTTAATCAACTTCTTTTATTTTAAAGTTGTATGACATGTTATGAAAGGAAAAATGTTTTTGAAGAAGAAAGGATATTTTCCTCAAGAATGGAGTTCAAGTGTTTTATCAAAATTATTTTCCATATAAGATAATAAAGGGTTCTGTTTTTATCCCTATTATTACATTGATTTGATCATGTTGTGATGGAATTATTTTTATGAATTCCTTTATCGTATATGAATTGTTTTATGATGTCATGTTGTTTAAGAATCCCATTTTTATTACATGTGTTATGCGATGATGTATGTTTTATGATTATGTGGAACACATAAGAAAGGATTCATTATAAGATGGGTGGGACCTATATCTCTCTCCAATGCATTGGGTAAAGATTTTATATCTCATGAGATAGACATGGCTGGAATGGTAGGTTATACCGGTTCAGTGAAACAGGACTGAAACGAGGGTTACTCGATTCAGAAAGGGACTTTGTCTACTAAGATAGTCTTGGCAATGAGTCATGACTAACAAGAAATGATTCTCTATGATTATTTGTGTATGACACAAAGTTCAATGTTTTATGTTATGATTATTGTGATTACATTTCACTGCCATAATTTATCCCATGTTATGAAATTATGCTCTCTTTTGCAGGTTATGATTTCCAAAATGTTATGTTCTTATGAATATGATGTGATTGATATTTCTTTTGTTTACCCTTAGTGAGCATTTGAGTTCACCCTTTTATGTTTTCTTTTCCCCAGGATATAAAGAAAGGTTTTAGGTAAAAAAAAGGAAGATCTTTATGGGAGATGTTGAAGATCTTTCACCACGATTAGAAGATTATAGTCCGAGTTTCCAAAGACACTAAACTATTACGGTCCTTATGTGTGTGTTTTTGTAATGTACTAAGTATTCCGCAAAAGTAATGTAAAGTCCATGTACGTCAAGCTTCGGGTCTCTACAGTTGGTATCAGAGGAAAGTTTTAGTCAACCTTTGGAAACTAGGACGCGAAAACGTTAGTGAGATACCTAGAGATACTTCTAAGGTATGTCTAGGGATGTCCCTAAGGATAAGTATACGTATAGGATATAGTCCTAGAACTACGGTAACGATCTTAGAATTTAACCTAAGATGTTAGATATTGAGGGTTCTCCCCCTTTACTATGTTGTCTTCCCTAGCATGATTTCGTCTCTCACAAAATTCTTTTTGTGTTTTAGTTAATGGAGGGAACCAGAAGGAATTCGGTTAACATTGAATCCAATGGACAAATTGGTGACTATGAGCAACAAAATTGTGTAATGCCTAAAGATAAAGATATTGTGATTATGCCAAATCAGTCATCACGATATATGATTAACAAGGTGAAATTTAGTGGTATGCCTAATTCATCAAAGAAGAGGAAGATAAACTATTATGCATGTTCGCATGTTGAGGAGCATAAAGAAAGGAAGATTGAGATTTCTAAAGAAGGGAAGAGGAAACATGAGGAATACCTCAAATGGAGGGACCGATGTTATCTGTGTGGAGAAAAGGGTCATAGGGTGACAGACTGTTATGGAGTTCAATGTCTTATTTGTGGAGAACATGGGCATTACCCAACTCAATGCCCTGACCTAAAAAGATACTTCTAAATCAAGGAAGGACTTATTCCAGGACAGTCATTGATGTGGATGGACTGAAGTGTTTATGTATTGGTATTCAAGAATAATGTTGTTGAGGTACTTTTATGGTGTATTGTAATATTTATGTATTGGTCTAATGTGGTATTCGAAGTGATTGAGATATTTTTGGAAATAAGATGATATGCGCATAATGAAGGGATAAGACGATAATGAGATGTTTGATTTTATTCATGAGCTCATGATTGATATAAGGACTAAGTGATATCATGGTTTGAGTATATAGAATTTTGAGGATTTTGGTAGGTGGAAAGTGTTAACTTTTAACTGCATTCATGTTTTCACTAAGGTATTCAAGAGAATACATGATTAAGGACTTTGAATGTTTGAAATGTGACCAACAAAACATATCTTATGATATATGGGGATCGACGGTGGTGTTAAATCTTTGGTAATCGTTTTCACTATGTTATGAGAGTGGACTGATGTATTATGGATAAGCCTAAATATTGGAATGGATTATGTTAGACATAAGTTAGTATTTTATAAGGATAGAAGTTTTGTGATATTATTGATGAGATGTTATAGTAATATAGTTTTAGAAAAAGGACAACCTGCAGGACGGGCGACAGCCCATCGCGTCGGACAAGGCTGTGGAAATCGAACCCACAACCGAAGTGCGACTGGCCTTTATCGCCTACCACTGACCTACAGGAAGTCCCTGTTTAGTAGAAAACTAGTTTTATTATATTAAGTAGTATGATATGTGAAGTATAAGTTCATTTTAGGAACCATATATGATTAATCTCACTATAGATCGACCTATGTATATAATTTTTGCTAACCTTTTGTTTGAGACAGATGGAATGACCCGTCATTCTATCACATGATCTGCTAACACTTCACGAATAACAAATTCAACTTCCTTTATTTAAGAGATGAAGTGGAAATTGTTCAAGGCATTAACAACAGTGAGATTGTACCAAAATAAAGTAAGTATTTATTGTCATTCAAATTTTCAACTTTAGGAAAATGATCTTGAAAACCAAAAATGTTGTCCTAGTGCCCTTATATCCGATGAATCAGATGATACCCTAGATCATCACAAATTTATGGCTTTGTGATTACTGGCTTTTCCATAGCCATGTTCTCTACCACTCTCCATTAGAACATGATGGTTAGATTTCTCTTCCATATCTATATTTTCACCTATGTGGAAACCCAGTGATTAGTTTATTTGGGTAATCGTTACATTTCATACTTTAGTTTTTAAAGCCAAGTTTTGGTATTCTTTTTACGATGTGGGTTTCTATTAAAGAAACTTTCGAATAGTAAACCATTTATAACCCCGACGAATTTCGAGGGCGAAATTCATTTTAAGGGGGGTAGAATGTAATAGCCCGAGATTTTATGAAAAATATTCTTTTTAATATTATTAATGTCTTGTGCTTTACGCTACACCAAAAGGAGCTTGCACAACACGCATCCTTGACTTGCCTTGCATTACACACAATCACGACCTTCCTCGATAGCGTGTGTAGTACGCAATACCGAGTTTCACTAAACAAAGATATGCTATTAAAATATTATTATAACTAGCCGTTATGAATAGTAATAACCACATTTTAAAATTTTAGAAATGTTAGCTCTCAAAATGGACTTCATTTTTGGATTCGGAGTATCGAATTTAGCCTAAGATGAAATTTTGGTACTTTTCAGATAACTTTCATATTCTGATGAATAGTGAAAATTACTAAATTATAATTAAAAACAACTTTTTTTTAATCGAAATAATTAATAGTGATAAATCATTAATTTGAGTGGTTTTAAAGTATATTTAGAATATATTTTTACAATTTAATACAATGTTGGTCATTGGATGTAATTTCACATTTAAACCAGACATAATCAAGTGTTAATCTTTTGATAGATATTGTTTCTTAAAAACACGCTATTTGTTTTAACAGCGGGATTTAATTATAAAATTAATTAATGCAACTTTTATGATATGAATTTGGTAAAATAGACTTCATTTTTGAATTCGGAATATGAAATATAGCTTAGGATGAAATTTTGGCATTGTTCTGAAAAACATCAATTTTTGATGAATAGTGAAACCACTAAGTGGTAGGTTAAAAACTGAATTTTGCATAAAACTTAATTTTACCGCTTCTGTGAATGGAATTTCAAAAATCCGACAGACATGGTTGATATCAGTAAGTAAAATGTGGTTCAATGAGATAAAAATAATTTTTTGGTGAATAGTAACTTTTTACTTTTTTTACCGCGGTTAATAGTAAATAGGGTAACTAAGGGTAAATATGATATTACTATTACCCTAACACATGTCCTAATTCTATTGGTCAAGTTTAATTCGACCAAAAACAAACTTAGGAATAATATATGAACATTTAGGCCCACTTGGATTAGATTAGGACATTTATTATTAATTTATTTAAAGAAGGGTTAAAATAGTTAAAATCAAAGTTTAATAAGTAAATCATTTTTAATATGGGGTTATACATAAGATAAATTCGACTATAAATATTCATTAGAAATATAAAAAGATTTCCTACATAATGGTAGTTTATTTATAATTTTTAGATATTAAATAATTTAATTTATTTATGACACAACGATGATGCAGTAATTATCTTATTAATGAAATATTGACATAATTGATGTTATAAACACCAAAATAAATGTAATTTGAGATTTTTTATAAATTAAACTAATTTTCTAGGTTACTATGATATATTAATGTTGATTTAATCAACTTGGTTCGAACATTTAATTCTGTTATGACTTTCACAAAAATCATATATCAAATAGTGTCAAAATTGACACAAAATAGTTTTTAAATCAAATATTATATTATTAATTGTTATTTTATTCATAAAAATCTAAGGTTCGGCAAACTGACTTAGATAAGGATATATATATTAATAATAAACAATTTGGGGTTCGTTTGGCATGTTATAGTAAGTGTATTAACCATATAGTGAAAGAAAACAAAAAGACACGGTAAAAGTTAAATTATTTAACTTAGAGTTAAATCTAATTGATAAGGTTTAAAATAAGATCCAAAAATGTATAAATTTTATTGGTTGATGATATTACAACCCTATATCATCTAAGCTTCGAATATGAGTCATTTTTGGAGGTTTTTAAGTGGGGTTAGATTTATTATAAATTAATATTTTTAAGAATTCCTAAGGTGCCCCTCTCCTCCCTTATAAAAGGGCACCTCCTCCCTCTCTTCCTCACACAACTTTGAGCCTTCATGCTCGGCCAACCCCTGCCAAAATCTCTTATCCACTTCCCTAGAAACATCCTATAGGTTCTGGTCTTCCTCAAAGACCAATTTTAGTGCCCTAAGAGGAGGTCTCAAAGAGGCGCTTCAAAGAAGAGGTAATTACCGTTACCAATTCTTTCATCTTTATTTCTTCTTCCACTTCTTCTTATTAGGTTGTTTCATTATGAAGTAATAACATCAGTATCACTCATATACTGATATGTTATTATAAGTATGAAACAACCCTATTCCACCATCTATCCATCCTACGGAAAAAGAAATCACCGCGCGTGCGTACGTACGGAATACCGTCTCCACGCCGTGGTGTAATCTATTTTCCGCCACCACCTTAATTGGATGGTTATAGTGGTGTAATGAAGACTATATATGATTATTATAAAGTGATATTGATACTGAAATAGTATACAAACACTTCAACACAATTCCACGACCATGGGAACGATATCATCGCTCGTGCGTACGTACGGACTACCGTCTCCACGACGCGATGAGATTCATTCTCAATGATTATCCATTCATGAATGATTATAATGTATATATAATAAGTACTAATGAAATATATGACATAATAATGATACTGGATTTATGTATATTTATATGTATGTCATCCAATTCCATTCAATTCAATAAGGAAACGAAAACAGCGTTCATGCGTACGTACGGACTACCGTCTCCATGAACGGTGTATTTCATTCCATTATCAATATATTATATATATATATATATGTATATTATGAATATATATTATATATAAATCATGTTTTACATTCTGGATATAAGTAATCATGATCCAAGTAATCATATTAATAATTACAAGTTAAAAAGACGAACGACAAATAAGACGATTTTACCCAAAATGCTACTTTAACATGAATTTACAAAAGACCGGGTAATATAAAGCCATAAGAGAACCATATATGATATCATAACAATGAATATGATTCTTTAATAAGTCAATAACATGATTTAAATCATTATACAGGAGGTTCGGACACTTACAAATCAAGTCGGACCTAAGGTAAGGGAAATATCACAATCTCATTTTTATCCGAGATTTTTTATTCGTAAGTATTTACTGGGGTGTATTTTATCATCCACATCCATGTTTCATAAATATGTAATATTATTTCCATCCAACTACAATTGTTTAAATCCAATTTTACCCTTCGGTGAGTTTTTAGTAAAGAATATGAAAAGAATATTTTGTCGCTTTTTCGTATGAGGTACATTTTGACTTTTCCGACAAAAGTACGAAAGAATGTTTTTTAACGTATATGGCATTAATGTATTTTTAAAACATTATTTCCAAGAAGCTTCCTTTACAAGTTTTCAAGTTTATTTTTAATCAACTTCTTTTATTTTAAAGTTGTATGACATGTTATGAAAGGAAAAATGTTTTTGAAGAAGAAAGGATATTTTCCTCAAGAATGGAGTTCAAGTGTTTTATCAAAATTATTTTCCATATAAGATAATAAAGGGTTCTGTTTTTATCCCTATTATTACATTGATTTGATCATGTTGTGATGGAATTATTTTTATGAATTCCTTTATCTTATATGAATTGTTTTATGATGTCATGTTGTTTAAGAATCCCATTTTTATTACATGTGTTATGCGATGATGTATGTTTTATGATTATGTGGCACACATAAGAAAGGATTCATTATAAGATGGGTGGGACCTATATCTCCCTCCAATGCATTGGGTAAAGATTTTATATCTCATGAGATAGACATGGCTGGAATGGTAGGTTATACCGGTTCAGTGAAACAGGACTGAAACGAGGGTTACTCGATTCAGAAAGGGACTTTGTCCACTAAGATAGTCTTGGCAATGAGTCATGACTAACAAGAAATGATTCTCTATGATTATTTGTGTATGCCACAAAGTTCCATGTTTTATGTTATGATTATTGTGATTACATTTCACTGCCATAATTTATCCCATGTTATGAAATTATGCTCTCTTTTGCAGGTTATGATTTCCAAAATGTTATGTTCTTATGAATATGATGTGATTGATATTTCTTTTGTTTACCCTTACTGAGCATTTGAGCTCACCCTTTTATGTTTTCTTTTCCCCAGGATATAAAGAAAGGTTTTAGGTAAAAAAAAGGAAGATCTTTATGGGAGATGTTGAAGATCTTTCACCACGATTAGAAGATTATAGTCCGAGTTTCCAAAGACACTAAACTATTACGGTCCTTATGTGTGTGTTTTTGTAATGTACTAAGTATTCCGCAAAAGTAATGTAAAGTCCATGTACGTAAAGCTTTGGGTCTCTACAGTTGGTATCAGAGGAAAGGTTTAGTCAACCTTTGGAAACTAGGACGCGAAAACGTTAGTGAGATACCTAGAGATACTTCTAAGGTATGTCTAGGGATGTCCCTAAGGATAAGTATACGTATAGGATATAGTACTAGAACTACGGTAACGATCTTAGAATTTAACCTAAGATGTTAGATATTGAGGGTTCTCCCCCTTTACTATGTTGTCTTCCCTAGCATGATTTCGTCTCTCACAAAATTCTTTTTGTGTTTTAGTTAATGGAGGGAACCAGAAGGAATTCGGTTAACATTGAATCCAATGGACAAATTGGTGACTATGAGCAACAAAATTGTGTAATGCCTAAAGATAAAGATATTGTGATTATGCCAAATCAGTCATCACGATATATGATTAACAAGGTGAAATTTAGTGGTATGCCTAATTCATCAAAGAAGAGGAAGATAAACTATTATGCATGTTCGCATGTTGAGGAGCATAAAGAAAGGAAGATTGAGATTTCTAAAGAAGGGAAGAGGAAACTTGAGGAATACCTCAAATGGAGGAACCGATGTTATCTGTGTGGAGAAAAGGGTCATAGGGTGACAGACTGTTATGGAGTTCAATGTCTTATTTGTGGAGAACATGGTCATTACCCAACTCAATGCCCTGACCTAAAAAGATACTTCTAAATCAAGGAAGGACTTATTCCAGGACAGTCATTGATGTGGATGGACTGAAGTGTTTATGTATTGGTATTCAAGAATAATGTTGTTGAGGTACTTTTATGGTGTATTGTAATATTTATGTATTGGTCTAATGTGGTATTCGAAGTGATTGAGATATTTTTGGAAATAAGATGATATGCGCATAATGAAGGGATAAGACGATAATGAGATGTTTGATTGTATTCATGAGCTCATGATTGATATAAGGACTAAGTGATATCATGGTTTGAGTATATAGAATTTTGAGGATTTTGGTAGGTGGAAAGTGTTAACTTTTAACTGCATTCATGTTTTCACTAAGGTATTCAAGAGAATACATGATTAAGGACTTTGAATGTTTGAAATGTGACCAAAAAAACATATCTTATGATATATGGGGATCGACGGTGGTGTTAAATATCTGGTAATCGTTTTAACTATGTTATGAGAGTGGACTGATGTATTATAGATAAGCCTAAATATTGGAATGGATTATGTTAGACATAAGTTAGTATTTTATAAGGATAGAAGTTTTGTGATATTATTGATGAGATGTTATAGTAATATAGTTTTAGAAAAAGGACAACCTGCAGGACGGGCGACAGCCCATCGCGTCGGACAAGGCTGTGGAAATCGAACCCACAACCGAAGTGCGACTGGCCTTTATCGCCTACCACTGACCTACATGAAGTCTCTGTTTAGTAGAAAACTAGTTTTATTATATTAAGCAGTATGATATGTGAAGTATAAGTTCATTTTTGGAACCATATATGATTAATCTCACTATAGATCGACTTATGTATATAATTTTTGCTAACCTTTTGTTTGAGACAGATGGAATGACCCGTCATTCTATCACATGATCTGCTAACACTTCACGAATAACAAATTCAACTTCCTTTATTTAAGAGATGAAGTGGAAATTGTTCAAGGCACGAACAACAGTGAGATTGTACCAAAATAAAGTAAGTATTTATTGTCATTCAAATTATCAACTTTAGGAAAATGATCTTGAAAACCAAAAATGTTGTCCTAGTGCCCTTATATCCGATGAATCAGATGATACCCTAGATCATCACAAATTTATGGCTTTGTTATTACTGGCTTTTCCATAGCCATGTTCTCTACCACTCTCCATCAGAACATGATGGTTAGATTTCTCTTCCATATCTATATTTTCACCTATGTGGAAACCCAGTGATTAGTTTATTTGGGTAATCGTTACATTTCATACTTTAGTTTTTAAAGCCAAGTTTTGGTATTCTTTTTACGATGTGGGTTTCTATTAAAGAAACTTTCGAATAGTAAACCATTTATAACCCCGACGAATTTCGAGGGCGAAATTCATTTTAAGGGGGGTAGAATGTAACAGCCCGAGATTTTATGAAAAATATTCTTTTTTAATATTATTAATGTCTTGTGTTTTACGCTACACCAAAAGGAGCTTTCACAACACGCATCCTTGATTTGCCTTGCATTACACACAATCACGACCTTCCTCGATAGCGTGTGTAGTACGCAATACCGAGTTTCACTAAACAAAGATATGCTATTAAAATATTATTATAACTAGCCGTTATGAATAGTAATAACCACATTTTAAAATTTTAGAAATGTTAGCTCTCAAAATGGACTTCATTTTTGGATTCGGAGTATCGAATTTAGCCTAAGGTGAAATTTTGGTACTTTTCAGATAACTTTCATATTCTGATGAATAGTGAAAATTACTAAATTATAATTAAAAACAACTTTTTTTTAATCGAAATAATTAATAGTGATAAATAATTAATTTGAGTGGTTTTAAAGTATATTTAGAATATATTTTTACAATTTAATACAATGTTGGTCATTGGATGTAATTTCACATTTAAACCAGACATAATCAAGTGTCAATCTTTTGATAGATATTGTTTCTTAAAAACACGCTATTTGTTTTAACAGCGGGATTTAATTATAAAATTAATTAATGCAACTTTTATGTTATGAATTTGGTAAAATAGACTTCATTTTTGAATTCGGAATATGAAATATAGCTTAGGATGAAATTTTGGCATTGTTCTGAAAAACATCAATTTTTGATGAATAGTGAAACCACTAAGTGGTAGGTTAAAAACTGAATTTTGCATAAAACATAATTTTACCGCTTCTGTGAATGGAATTTCAAAAATCCGACAGACATGGTTGATATCAGTAAGTAAAATGTGGTTCAATGAGATAAAAATAATTTTTTGGTGAATAGTAACTTTTTACTTTTTTTACCGCGGTTAATAGTAAATAGGGTAACTAAGGGTAAATATGATATTACGATTACCCTAACACATGTCCTAATTCTATTGGTCAAGTTTAATTCGACCAAAAACAAACTTAGGAATAAAATATGACCATTTAGGCCCACTTGGATTAGATTAGGACATTTATTATTAATTTATTTAAAGAAGGGTTAAAATAGTTAAAATCAAAGTTTAATAAGTAAATCATTTTTAATATGGGGTTATACATAAGATAAATTCGACTATAAATATTCATTAGAAATCTAAAAAGATTTCCTACATAATGGTAGTTTATTTATAATTTTTAGATATTAAATAATTTAATTTATTTATGACACAACGATGATGCAGTAATTATCTTATTAATGAAATATTGACATAATTGATGTTATAAACACCAAAATAAATGTAATTTGAGATTTTTTATAAATTCCACTAATTTTCTAGGTTACTATGATATATTAATGTTGATTTAATCAACTTGGTTCGAACATTTAATTCTGTTATGACTTTCACAAAAATCATATATCAAATAGTGTCAAAATTGACACAAAATAGTTTTTAAATCAAATATTATATTATTAATTGTTATTTTATTCATAAAAATCTAAGGTTCGGCAAACTGACTTAGATAAGGATATATATATTAATAATAAACAATTTGGGGTTCGTTTGGCATGTTATAGTAAGTGTATTAACCATATAGTGAAAGAAAACAAAAAGACACGGTAAAAGTTAAATTATTTAACTTAGAGTTAAATCTAATTGATAAGGTTTAAAATAAGATCCAAACATGTCTAAATTTGATTGGTTGATGAGATTACAACCCTATATCATCTAAGCTTCGAATATGAGTCATTTTTGGAGGTTTTTAAGTGGGGTTAGATTTATTATAAATTAATATTTTTAAGAATTCCTAAGGTGCCCCTCTCCTCCCTTATAAAAGGGAACCTCCTCCCTCTCTTCCTCACACAACTTTGAGCCTTCAAGCTCGGTCAACCCCTGCCAAAATCTCTTATCCACTTCCCTAGAAACATCCTAGAGGTTCTTGTCTTCCTCAAAGTCCAATTTTAGTGCCCTAAGAGGAGGTCTCAAAGAGGCGCTTCAAAGAAGAGGTAATTACCGTTACCAATTCTTTCATCTTTATTTCTTCTTCCACTTCTTCTTATTAGGTTGTTTCATTATGAAGTAATAACATAAGTATCACTCATATACTGATATGTTATTATAAGTATGAAACAACCCTATTCCACCATTTATCCATCCTATGGAAAAAGAAATCACCGCGCGTGCGTACGTACGGAATACCGTCTCCACGCCGTGGTGTAATCTATTTTCCGCCACCACATTAATTGGATGTGTATAGTGGTGTAATGAGTAACTATATATGATTATTATAATGTGATATTGATACTGAAATAGTATACAAACACTTCAACACAATTCCACGACCATGGGAACGATATCATCGCTCGTGCGTACGTACGGACTACCGTCTCCACGACGCGATGAGATTCATTCTCAATGATTATCCATTCATGAATGATTATAAAGTATATATAATAATTACTAATGAAATATATGACATAATAATGATAATGGATTTATTTATATTTATATGTATGTCATCCAATTCCATTCAATTCAATAAGGAAACGAAAACAGCGTTCATGCGTACGTACGGACTACCGTCTCCATGAACGGTGTATTTCATTCCATTATCAATATATTATATATATATATATGTATATTATGAATATATATTATATATAAATCATGTTTTACATTCTGGATATAAGTAATCATGATCCACGTAATCATATTAATAATTACAAGTTAAAAAGACGAACGACAAATAAGACGATTTTACCCAAAATGCTACTTTAACATGAATTTACAAAAGACCGGGTAATATAAAGCTATAAGAGAACCATATATGATATCATAACAATGAATATGATTCTGTAATAAGTCAATAACATGATTTAAATCATTATACAGGAGGTTCTGACACATACAAATCAAGTCGGACCTATGGTAAGGGAAATATCACAATCTCATTTTTATCCGAGATTTTTTATTCGTAAGTATTTAATGGGGTGTATTTTATCATCCACATCCATGTTTCATAAATATGTAATATTATTTCCATCCAACTACAGTTGTTTAAATCCAATTTTACCCTTCGGTGAGTTTTTAGTAAAGAATATGAAAGGAATATTTTGTCGCTTTTTCGTATGAGGTACTTTTTGACTTTTCCGACAAAAGTACGAAAGAATGTTTTTTTAAAGTATATGGCATGAATGGATTTTTAAAACATTATTTCCAAGAAGCTTCCTTTACAAGTTTTCAAGTTTATTTTTAATCAACTTCTTTTATTTTAATGTTGTATGACATGTTATGAAAAGAAAAATGTTTTTGAAGAAGAAAGGATATTTTCCTCAAGAATGGAGTTCAAGTGTTTTATCAAAATTATTTTCCATATAAGATAATAAAGGGTTCTGTTTTTATCCCTATTATTACATTGATTTGATCATGTTGTGATGGAATTATTTTTATGAATTCCTTTATCTTATATGAATTGTTTTATGATGTCATGTTGTTTAAGAATCCCATTTTTATTACATGTGTTATGCGATGATGTATGTTTTATGATTATGTGGCACACATAAGAAAGGATTCATTATAAGATGGGAGGGACCTATATCTCCCTCCAATGCATTGGGTAAAGATTTTATATCTCATGAGATAGACATGGCTGGAATGGTAGGTTATACCGGTTCAGTGAAACAGGACTGAAACGAGGGTTACTCGATTCAGAAAGGGACTTTGTCCACTAAGATAGTCTTGGCAATGAGTCATCACTAACAAGAAATGATTCTCTATGATTATGTGTGTATGCCACAAAGTTCCATGTTTTATGTTATGATTATTGTAATTACATTTCACTGCCATAATTTATCCCATGTTATGAAATTATGCTCTCTTTTGGAGGTTATGATTTCCAAAATGTTATGTTCTTATGAATATGATGTGATTGATATTTCTTTTGTTTACCCTTACTGAGCATTTGAGCTCACCCTTTTATGTTTACTTTTCCCCAGGATATAAAGAAAGGTTTTAGGTAAAAAAAAGGAAGATCTTTATGGGAGATGTTGAAGATCTTTCACCACGATTAGAAGATTATAGTCCGAGTTTCCAAAGACACTAAACTATTACGGTCCTTATGTGTGTGTTTTTGTAATGTACTAAGTATTCCGCAAAAGTAATGTAAAGTCCATGTACGTCAAGCTTCGGGTCTCTACACTCGCTATTCTTCTCCCCAAGCTCGACGTGAACCACCTGGGGGTGGTGGTGGTGGCATCTGATACTTCCTACCACCTTCTTCTGTAGCACCAGCTCCGTCGCCATGCCTGCTGCCCTGCAGACCTCCAAAATCAAGACATTTCCACTTCCTAGGTGGCATGTCGACCCGATCCCTCTCAGCATCATGACAGGTTATAAAATATCTTGAAAAATGTCCCCAACCATCGCAATCATAACACTTCCACTCTTAGGGATGACCAAAACTTTTCGGCAATCCCTGTGAGCCCTGAGCCTCAGATCCTCAATCCTGGGGCACCTACGGAAACGTCGGCCTCATCCAGGCCCCTACGCATGTCATCGGCTACCAGATGACGATGTCACGGCTTCCACCTGCCCAACACTGATAGGATTAATCTTCTCAGCAATAAATCTCTCCACCACCAATGCTCGTTCCAGTACTCAAACATAGGTGGTAGGCACAAGGTAACCACACCTTCCCGGATGTCCCTGCATAGCCTCTACTCGGAGGTCCCAACCCTAAATAAGGAGTCTCGAACCATATATAGGGAGTAGTGTGATAGGTCTGTAAACCTTACTGAGTTCTCTAACATAGTAATGCCCTCTTATCGAAGCAGCAGAAGCTCTTAAATCTGCACTGACCTCTTCATCACCTGAAAGAACTCTTCTCATAAGAATCCATCAAAATCTGTCGAAGTTAGAATTTCTTCATGGTGGGACTGCATCACCAAACTCTACCATCTCCCGACAGAACCATGTAAAAGGATCGCCTCTAGGACCACCATCTTATCATGAGGTGTCCTCACTAGGTGGAAAACTCAGGTGACTGCTTCAAGCCAGCCATCAGCTGCATGAGGGATTGGATCACCCCGAACCCTCAGAGGTCGCTGTCTCTGGAACTCATGTAGTGCAGTCAGCCTACGCGCATCCCCATCTTACACTGTCGGTATAACTAGCTTCTCGACAGGTGCTGGCTCAGCTAGCAGAACACCTGGAGGTCCATCCTCATAACCTGAACCCTAGCCCATCACCTCTACATGGGGCATATCGTCACCGCAATCCCGCTGTGGAACCCTCACTGGTTGTCTTTGTGGAGGCATCCTGAAATACAATCAAGATGAACCATGGTCAAAGAGTATATCTAGGGAGCTGACTCACAAAGAACAGAGGAACCCAACACCCAGTCTTAGACGATGCTTGTACCGTTATGTCCCTGTGACTAGTATCCAAATTTCCTGAGTCGAAAGGTATGTTATCAGAGTCCTAGTGAATGGATATGTTGGCCACCACACCAACACTGGAGTCTCAAGATTGAAATCGGAACTCGAAACATTATAACACTACCTCAATGCAACCCAAACCCAGTTCACAGCTAGACCAACTATGCTCTTAGATCTCAAAGGTGGAACCTCCTATGATACCACTCTGTCATGACCCTACCCAAAGGAGCTCGAGCCGGAACTCTCCAAGCCAACCTTCAATGGGCCCAGGGATGGAGGCTAGCATAGAGTAGGCTATCACACACATGGGAGGCATTATCCTAAGGTACATGTACAGACGCACCCACATAATCCTCCATGAAACAGTGTAGATATATATGTGTTTATATAATCTGAAAAGGAAATGCATGCATACATCTATCCCAAACAAGAGTACAAGAGAAGTAAAAAATGGAAAAAAAGTCCCACCAAAAGTAAACATCGAAAGCATCCATGTCACGACCCGCCTTCACCAAAAGGAGGGAAGAGTCAGCGGATTGCCAGGCCCTTCCTTCTTTAAGTTGAAGGAGAGATAATGACCCCCGAAACCCGCCTTCAATAGGTCCCGGAGTGGCGACTAGCACCAAGGGTATAGAAAATTCTCGCAAATGGAAGGCATTACCCTTTTTATTATTTAGGATCGGGAAAAAGGACAAGTCGACCTCCCAAAAAGGAAAAGAAACAAGTTTATATAAATGAACCCAAATAAAGACCCCATGCATGTTTAAACAGTTTACAACAAGGTACAAGTACAAAAGAAAAAGAAAGCTCTCAAGTACAATACCAAAAGAAAACAAAGATACGACAACAGCGACAACTCCAACTGTCCGACTAATAGGGTCCCGCACAGCCCTGGTAGTCCTCCTGGAAACCTGAAAGTAAATATAGGGTGAGCATACAAGTACACTCAGTAGGGAAAACCAAGACTCTCGTGCACAAGTGGGGGAACGTACTAAAGTCCCGTGAGAAAAGAGTGAACCAAACAACTAACAAGGCAAACTATCCATCCCAGGCCTCACCAAGGCTCACTCCCCAAATAACGCAAGTCAAGTAATATATATAATAAGATCACATCGATGTTTGGGTACCCCGCGCCACTTCCCCACTGGTTATTGAGACATCCTACGCGTCGGACCAATCCCGCCATTCTCACCGCAGTCCCACTGCCTCACCCGCCCGCACACACCTGGGCCACCACCACACGCAGTCCCACTGCCAAATCCCGCCTGCTCACACCTGGGCCACAACCACACGCAGTCCCACTGCCAAATCCCGCCCGCACACACCTGGGCCTCAACTGTCACAAGTAACCATGCCTGCAAACACCTAGGCCAGAACAACCACCGCTACGCCCGAAGACACCTGGGCTAAAGGATCCACTGCCACGCCTGAAATCACCTGGGCCTCATCCCGAAGACACTTGGGAAACCACCTGCCGCACACACCTGGCCAACCACCACAACACCCTGCCCGATGGTTCTTGGGCTAATAATGGACTTCAGGCCATCACAGCCTGCCCGAAGGTACTTGGGCTATCCGGGAATGGGAGCAGAAAAGGAGCTAATAACCAGCCACTAAGTATAGTGTTTGGAAAAACACCCTTCCCCCATAAATGGGGGTGTTCGGCACTAAGTGCTCAACTTGGGTGGGGCGCGAATAAGAAACACAAAGCTACAAGTATAGATATAGGTAACAAACACTCACCCAAAACATAGGTTTTCCTAGCCAACCTACAGAACACAATACCACAGCGTCCGAGTCACAATTCACGACCCTTGCCCACAAAACCATTTGTCCCATTCTTGTTTCACGTTCAGTCAAAATGTTCAATTAATTTTAAGCACTACTGGGCAACTACCATAAGCATAACCAAGGAAAACGTCAAAGCATAGATCAACCAAAACACTCACACCCGGTTCTGCCAACAGAGGATCTCTCCCCAATTTGTGATAAAAACTCACAACCACTGAAACCATGCCAACAGGAGATCCCATCCCCCAAATTCACACAGCCACTGAGAGTATAAAAAGAACAGGGGATCCCATCCCCTCCCACATTTCCAGAAAATGGCCCGAAGGGAAAACAACCACTAACCACTACCAACACAAGTCAGGGATTTTCTGATTTAAACGATTTAACACACTCCATGATTTCAAATTCTGTGTGTTCTAACCGGGAGTTATCACAGAAGGGCCGATCCTTGTGCTTTCAATTATTCAGCCGGATATACGTGGTTAACCAATTTCACAGAAGGAGTTCACAATTTCAGCAACCCATTTAAAACATCATGAGGGGATTCAAGTGCACACACACGACCACCAACGGCCTCAATTTTCAGAAAACATAAACCAGTACAACAAAAGGGATGATCACAAGATAAAGCATAACAACGATCACAACCCCTTCCCCTTCTTCCTTTAGAACTTCGTTTATTATCTTCATTAGGGTTTGGTTCAACCAATTCCATAGGAACAAAAGTAGCGCCCACCCCGCATGATACACAAAAGTGAGAGACGAGAGAAATTCCCTACTTGTTGATAGATGATCGACGTTTTGGCCGGGGGCGCGGAACTTTACGGATAACGACGCGGCGGTCCCGATGCACCAGAAGAGCCACGATCGAAGAAGGGGGGAAGCCACGGCCTAACCCTTAATTATAAGAGCTGGGGACGGTTGAGATGAAACACAAAACCACGGAAGACGAGGGAGTCGTGGGTTGACCACGTGGCTTGACTCATCATTAATGGCACTGGGTGGTTTTAACCGACCCATGAATTAATGAAGCATTTAATTAAAACCTTTGTGCGCGTTTCGGATTCCCAAGATATTTTTAACAAGGCAGAATAGGGTTTAAAATCCTATTTGCGAAAAAGGAACGTTACTGGAACAACTTGGAAAGGCCGGGCGACGTCGGCCGGTCGCACCGATCGGTGTCACCGATCGGTCCCACCGATCGGTGTCACCGATCGGTCTCACCGATCGGTCTCACCGGTCGGTCTCACCGATCGGTCTCACCGGTCGGTCTCACCGGTCGGTCTCACCGATCGGTCTCACCGGTCGGTCTCACCGATCGGTCTCACCGGTCGGTCTCACCGATCGGTCTCACCGGTCGGTCTCACCGATCGGTCTCACCGGTCGGTCTCACCGATCGGTCTCACCGGTCGGTCTCACCGATCGGTCTCACCGGTCGGTCTCACCGATCGGTCTCACCGGTCGGTCTCACCGAGCGGTCTCACCGGTCGGTCTCACCGATCGGTCTCACCGGTCGGTCTCACCGATCGGTCTCACCGATCGGTCTCACCGGTCGGTCTCACCGATCGGTGTCACCGGTCGGTCTCACAGATCGGTGTCACCGGTCGGTCTCACCGATCGGTACCCCCGCAAGGAAACCAGATTTTTGGCAAAGGAAGGGACCAAGGGGGGTCTGGGTCATCACATCAGATACCTCTTAAACGATTCTCGTCCACGAGAATCAAAACAAACCAGAAGGAAAGAGAGGATCCGAACAACCATCTTCGAAGATACCTCTTAGGAGTGGACCCCCGCTAATTGAAAACACTCCCTGTCAAGATCCAAGAAACATACCACGCCAAACCGCCCGGTCATGTGGGTTTGGGGAGTTCCCCTCCCCCATGTCAAGATATTATCCGCTTTGGGCGGCACTGACTCGCCCGCACGGGTTTAATCGCATCCACCTTAATGCGTCCTGATTAGGGGTCGGGTTTCCCCTTCCCTTTAGCCGGGGCTTTCCACACATAACAGAGGAAAGGAACTAGCACATTTCATAGACAAAAAGGTCAAACGTTCTGTCACAACAGGCACCAAAGGTTCAAAGCTCAGAACAACTCGGGGTATTGGGCACGTATCTGTGCTTCCCTCTCCCATGTACTCTCTTCGAGGCCGCCATGTCTCCACAACACACGAACCAGGCCGACGGTTCGTCCACAGAGCACTTTCTCCTTGCGATCCTCGATTCTGACTGGCCGTTCCTCGAAGGTCGCGTCTCCTCCCACATCTAGCTCTCCCCAGTTGATGACATGAGAGTCATCATGTAAGTACTGACGAAGCTGGGAGACATGGAAGACGTCATGGACCCTCTCCAACTGAGGTGGTAGGGCCAGCTGATATGCTACCTCGCCAACTCGCCTCAGCACCTCGAAAGGTCCGATGAACCTAGGGGAGCGCTTACTCCCCTTTCCGAACCTCCGCTTCCCCCATCGAGGGGAAACCTTCAAAAACACATGATCTCCCACCTCGAACTTCAGGGGCCTCCTCCGACGATCAGCATAAGATTTCTGCCGATCCTGAGCTGCTTTCATCCTCTCCCGCACTAGCTGGACTTTCTCCGTGGTGCTCTGCACTACTTCTTGTCCAAGAGTACCAGTCTCACCAACCTCTGCCCAGCATAAGGGTGAACGACATGGTCTTCCATACAAAGCCTCAAAAGGAGCCATGCCGATAGTAGAGTGAAAAGTGTTGTTGTAGGCAAACTCTACTAAAGGCAAGTGTCGTACCCATGATCCTCCGAAATCCAGAACACATGATCGCAGCATGTCCTCCAAGGTCTGGATAGTCCGCTCTGTCTGCCCATCAGTCTGAGGGTGAAAATCAGTGCTAAGGCGTAGTTGGGTGCCAAAAGCATGCTATAACCCCTTCCAGACTCGTGAGGTGAATCGAGTGTCCCGATCTGAGACGATCGTTTTCGGAACTCCATGCAAACGCACCACCTCATCCACGTACCTCTGTGCTAAGGTACTCACGGGTCCTGACTCCTTGATAGCCAAGAAGTGAGCAGATTTTGTCAATCGATCCACCACTACCCAGATAGCATCATGCCCGCCCTTAGCTCTGGGTAGTCCCGTGACGAAGTCCATCGAGACGTCGTCCCACTTCCACTCGGGAACATCTATAGGATGCAACAGACCACCAGGAACACAGTGTTCAGCCTTCACCTGCTGACACACCAGGCATTTAGCCACGAACTCTGCCACTGCCCGTTTCACCCCGGGCCACCAAAACTGTCCCCTCAGGCCTTGGTACATTTTCGAAACACCCGGATGTACTGCCAAGGCTGAGCTATGGAACTCACGAAGGACTTCATCACGCATCACCTCTGGAACAAACAACCTCCGATGAAAGAGCATCCGACGTCGGCTATCCTCCGACCATCCTTCCGGGGCGTTCCCCTGATCGATACGATCCCGCAACACTTCCACCTCAGGATCTCCCCACTGAGACTCTTCCACTTGCTGCAACAAAGAGGACTGTACCGTCATCTGAAACAAACAGCCTCTAGTACCTTCCACCCTTGCATCCAAGTGCAAGGCAGCCAACTCCCCCATCGCCTTCCAAGCATCAGCAGATTCCCGAACCACCTCCTGATGCGGCTTCCTGCTCAGGGAATCAGCCACAACGTTTCCCTTACCTTCAGTGTATGAGATCTCAAAGTCGTAGTCCTGGAGAAACTCGACCCACCTCCGCTGTCGCAAGTTCAAGTCACACTGGGAGAAGATATAGCGTAAGCTTTTGTGATCGGTGAAGACCACAAAGCGCTCCCCAAAGAGGTAATGTCGCCACAGCTTTAATGCGAACACTACCGCTGCAAGCTCCAGGTCATGGGTGGCATAGTTCCGCTCATGGGGGCATAGCTTCCTGGACCCGTAAGAGATCACCCCTTGTCGCTGCATCAATACGCACCCCAGGCCCTATCCTGAAGCATCACAGAATACCTCATAGGCCATCCCTTCTTCTGGAAATCTCAACATTGGGGCACTAACCAGTTTTTCTTTTAGGTAGCTGAAGGACGACTCACACTGCTCGCTCCACATGAAAACCTGGTCCTTCTTGGTCAAAGCCGTCAAAGGGGCTGCTACCCGGGAGAAGTTGGGTACGAATCTCCGGTAGTAGCCTGCCAGTCCGAGGAAACTCCGAACATCCGCCACATTCTTGGGTGCTACCCAAGAAACAATTGCCTCAACCTTTGATGGGTCGACTGCTACTCCCTGCTCAGACACTACATGTCCGAGGAAGTGCACTTCTCGTGCCCAGAACTTGCACTTTGACAACTTCCCATAGAGCTGGTGCTGTCGGAGGACCTCCAAAACCGTCCTCAGGTGCTCTGCATGGTCCTCTTCTGACTTTGAATAGATCAGGATATCGTCGATGAACACCACCACAAACCGATCCAGGTACTCCCGAAAGATGGAGTTCATAAGCCCCATGAACACAGTCGGGGCGTTCGTAACACCAAAGGGCATGACCACGAACTCGAAGTGCCCATACCTGCACCTGAACGCCGTCTTCGGGACGTCGCTATCCTTCACCCTCAGCTGGTGGTACCCGGATCGCAGGTCGATCTTCGAGAACCATCCTGCCCCCTTCAGCTGGTCGAAAAGATCATCTATCCTCGGAAGAGGGTAGCGGTTCTTGATCGTTACCTGATTCAGCCTCCTGTAATCGATGCACAACCTGAGGCCACCATCTGCCTTCTTTGCGAACAAGACTGGGGCACCCCACGGTGATGCACTTGGACGAACATAACCCCTCTTCATCAGATCGTCAATCTGTATCCGCAACTCCCGTAGCTCCGAAGGTGCCATCCGGTAAGGAGCCATCGAGATTGGTCGAGAGCCGGGCTGCAGGTCTATCCCGAACTCGATGTCACGTCGAGGGGGTAGAGTCATCACCTCCTCAGGAAAGACGTCCATAAATTCACGAACGATCTCTGGTACTTCCACCATTTCCTCATCTGTTGATTCTATCGTCAGTTCGGTCAACAAGGAGAGGAGAGGTTCCTCCCTCCTGTTTCCCTTCGGACAGCTCCGTGCGCCGGTGAAAGTAACACGCTGGCCGTCCAAATCGGAGAACACCACCCTCCCTTGGAAACAGTCGATGACGGCGCACACAGAAAATAGCCAGTCGATGCCTAGGATGACATCGTACGGCCGAATCTGTAGCAGAAGGAGATCCTTAACCGACTGATGTGGCCCCAACATCAGTCTACATCCCCGACAAACGAACAGCAAGTCGGTCTGACCTCCAACTGGTGTGCTCAACACCAGGGGCACTGGAAGTCTCTCGGCATCTAGACCCAAGGCGCGGGCTAGACTGGGTGCAACAAAGGAGTGCGAAGCTCCGGTATCGAACAAAGCATAAGCAAGAGTGCTAAACACACTGATCATACCTCGAACAACCTCTGGCCCTGCTGGAACTGTTGCTTCTGCGGCGTGTAACTGTCCATGCCCAGCTCCCCTGCCCCTCGGCTGTCGGCCACCTCCCCGACCACGCCCTGGTCGAGGTCCCTGGGGAGCGCCCTGAGGTCGGCCTCCCCCTCCTATGTCTGTCTGCGGAGGAGCGGGAGCTCGCTATCCCTGCTGCTGCTGCTGGAAGGGTCTTGCTGGGAACTGCTGCTGCGGCGGATGCTGGGGATGACTGCCACTGCTGTACTGCACCCGATCGGGGCACTGACTCCGAAGATGTACAGGGCTCCCGCAGATGAAGCACCGTGGTCCTGAGCCTGAAGGAAAAGAACGTGGGCCAGGGGATCGAAACTGAAACTCTTGCGGCCTGCTCCCTGCGGGTCGGAACCTGGAGGGTCCCGATGCCGGAGGCCTGGTGCTGACGGCCTTCCCCTTCGATGGTCCCAGCTGGATCCCTTCTCGTGACAGTCCGCCTAGAGCGTGCATCCTTTCCACCACTTCAGCCTTCTTCTGAACCTCTAAGTATGTCGGAAGGGTAAAGGGGGTAACAGCATACTGGAGGGAGGGTCGGAGCGCCTCCTCCAAACGTCTTGCCCGAGACTCCTCATCGGGAAAGAGGTCCGGAGAAAAACGCAGGAGGTCCTTGAACATGATTCCAAGTTCCCTCACGGACATGCTCCCCTGCTGGAGGGAGAGTAGCTCCTGCCTCTTCTCCGCCTTCATTGTCGAGGAGAGGAACTCCGCCCGGAACTCCTTCTCGAAGTCCGCCCAAGCAACCTCAGACTCTTTCCTACTCCCCAGGTGAAGCATCCACCACTGACGTGCCGCTCCTCGCATCTGGCTAACAGCCAGAGGAACCCAGTACTCCGTCGGGGCACGAATCAGGCCGAAGGCTATGACTAGCTCCTCCAGCCAGCCTTCCGTCTTCATGTCGGAGGTGCTGCCCTCATATTTCTCGAGGGCCTGTCGCTGAAAGGCTCGAAGAGTCTTCTACCACTGGTCGTCCTCTTCCTCCCGACCAGCTCTCTGCCGATTGGCCAAAGTAGTCTCAAGAGTCTCGATCGCCTGTACCACACGTGGTCGCCTTCCAGGTGCCATAGCTGCAAGGTAAACAAGGAATGCCTAAGCCCAGTAGTGCAAAGAAAACCGTTCTCAATACTTATTAAGATTTAATTTATTCTTAATTTCCCAAGACATCCCAGAAACACAAAAACACAAGTCATTTATGATGCATGTACCTTTCCTAGGGTCTCTACCCTGCAATCAGTGTGGCCTCACTTGGTCGTTCGGTAGGTCCAGAGTCCTTGCATCGGATCACGGGGGGCCCTAAAATCCCGTGTCCTAGCCGGTCCTCCCTGGCCTAATTCACGCACCAAGGTCACCCAACGCTGTTGCCTCACCATCCCATGCAATCCTTACTGTGCCTAACTCCAGATTCCGTCCTATCTCTCAACCTCACCTCTGATACCATTCTGTCACGACCCGCCTTCACCAAAAGGAGGGAAGAGTCAGCGGATTGCCAGGCCCTTCCTTCTTTAAGTTGAAGGAGAGAAAATGACCCCCGAAACCCGCCTTCAATAGGTCCCGGAGTGGCGACTAGCACCAAGGGTATAGAAAATT
The DNA here is from genome assembly GCA_963277665.1 of Viscum album. Taxonomy (NCBI): domain Eukaryota; kingdom Viridiplantae; phylum Streptophyta; class Magnoliopsida; order Santalales; family Viscaceae; genus Viscum; species Viscum album. The sequence goes on along the minus strand of OY728166.1, from coordinate 70,666,817 downwards.
CTCGCAAATGGAAGGCATTACCCTTTTTATTATTTAGGATCGGGAAAAAGGACAAGTCGACCTCCCAAAAAGGAAAAGAAACAAGTTTATATAAATGAACCCAAATAAAGACCCCATGCATGTTTAAACAGTTTACAACAAGGTACAAGTACAAAAGAAAAAGAAAGCTCTCAAGTACAATACCAAAAGAAAACAAAGATACGACAACAGCGACAACTCCAACTGTCCGACTAATAGGGTCCCGCGCAGCCCTGGTAGTCCTCCTGGAAACCTGAAAGTAAACGTAGGGTGAGCATACAAGTACACTCAGTAGGGAAAACCATGACTCTCGTGCACAAGTGGGGGAACGTACTAAAGTCCCGTGAGAAAAGAGTGAACCAAACAACTAACAAGGCAAACTATCCATCCCAGGCCTCACCAAGGCTCACTCCCCAAATAACGCAAGTCATGTAATATATATAATAAGAGCACATCGATGTTTGGGTACCCCGCGCCACTTCCCCACTGGTTATTGAGACATCCTACGCATCGGACCAATCCCGCCATTCTCAACGCAGTCCCACTGCCACACCCGCCCGCACACACCTGGGCCACCACCACACGCAGTCCCACTGCCAAATCCCGCCCGCTCACACCTGGGCCACAACCACACGCAGTCCCACTGCCAAATCCCGCCCGCACACACCTGGGCCTCAACTGTCACAAGTAACCATGCCTGCAAACACCTAGGCCAGAACAACCACCGCTATGCCCGAAGACACCTGGGCTAAAGGATCCACTGCCACGCCCGAAATCACCTGGGCCTCATCCCGAAGACACTTGGGAAACCACCTGCCGCACACACCGGCCAACCACCACAACACCCTGCCCGATGGTTCTTGGGCTAATAATGGACTTCAGGCCATCACAGCCTGCCCGAAGGTACTCGGGATATCCGGGAAAGGGAGCAGAAAAGGAGCTAATAACCAGCCACTAAGTATAGTGTTGGGAAAAACACCCTTCCCCCATAAATGGGGGTGTTCGGCACTAAGTGCTCAACTTGGGTGGGGCGCGAATAAGAAACACAAAGCTACAAGTATAGATATAGGTAACAAACACTCACCCAAAACTTAGGTTTTCCTAGCCAACCTACAGAACACAATACCACAGCGTCCGAGTCACAATTCACGACCCTTTCCCACAAAACCATTTGTCCCATTCTTGTTTCACGTTCAGTCAAAATGTTCAATTAATTTTAAGCAATACTGGGAAACTACCATAAGCATAACCAAGGAAAACGTCAAAGCATAGATCAACCAAAACACTCACACCCGGTTCTGCCAACAGAGGATCTCTCCCCAATTTGTGATAAAAACTCACAACCACTGAAACCATGCCAACAGGAGATCCCAACCCCCAAATTCACACAGCCACCGAGAGTATAAAAAGAACAGGGGATCCCATCCCCTCCCACATTTCAAGAAAACGGCTCGAAGGGAAAACAACCACTAACCACTACCAACACAAGTCAGGGATTTTCTGATTTAAACGATTTAACACACTCCATGATTTCAAATTCCGTGTGTTCTAATCGGGAGTTATCACAGAAGGGCCGATCCTGGTGCTTTCAATTATTCAGCCGGATATACGTGGTTAACCAATTTCACAGCAGGAGTTCACAATTTCAGCAACCCATTTAAAACATCATGAGGGGATTCAAGTGCACACACACGACCACCAACGGCCTCAATTTTTAGAAAACATAAACCAGTACAACAAAAGGGATGATCACAAGATAAAGCATAACAATGATCACAACCCCTTCCCCTTCTTCCTTTAGAACTTCGTTTATTATCTTCATTAGGGTTTGGTTCAACCAATTCCATAGGAACAAAAGTAGCGCCCACCCCGCATGATACACAAAAGTGAGAGACGAGAGAAATTCTATACTTGTTGATAGATGATCGACGTTTAGGCCGGGGGCGCGGAACTTTACGGATAACGACGTGGCGGTCCCGATGCACCAGAAGATCCACGATCGAAGAAGGGGGGATGCCACGGCCTAACCCTTAATTATAAGAGCTGGGGAAGGTTGAGATGAAACAAAAAACCACGGAAGACGAGGGAGTCGTGTGTTGACCACGTGGCATGACTCATCATTAATGGCACTGGGTGGTTTTAACCGACCCATGAATTAATGAAGCATTTAATTAAAACCTTTGTGCGTGTTTTGGATTCCCAAGATATTTTTAACAGGGCAGAATAGGTTTTAAAACCCTATTTGCGAAAAAGGAACGTTACTGGAACAACTTGGCAAGGCCGGGCGACGTCGGCCGGTCTCACCGATCCGTCTCACCGATCGGTCGCACCGATCGGTCTCACCGATCGGTGTCACCGGTCGGTCTCACCGATCGGTGTCACCGGTCGGTCTCAGCGATCGGTCTCACCGGTCGGTCTCACCGATCGGTCTGACCGATCGGTCTCACCGATCGGTCTCACCGATCGGTACCCCGCAAGGAAACCGGATTTTTGGCAAAGGAAGGGACCAAGGGGGGTCTGGGTCATCACAATCCAATCTGCTCATAAAGAGGGGATCTCTTTCAAATGTACCCACTGATAAGCTCATTAGCACAACTCTGATAAACACCTTGGTTAATCTTTCTCATCCAAGATTCGCCTACTCTGGGTACTCCTGGGACTCCGTCGAAAGTCCCGTGGTATGTACAAGATAAAACATGTGCGGGAAAAGCCCATGCAGGTTGAGTATATAAATACTCAATAAGCCCCCCAAAAACCCCAGAAATAATAGGGAGCAACTGAAATGAAACAATTATCTCATCCCAGGAAGAGGGAACCCAAACGAGATAAAACCTCCATCTCATGACCATCCTCAGCAGAACACAACTACTCAGCTTAGCTCAGATGTATTCCAATACATACATCACGAACATCCGATCAGGTATATTCCCATACATATACCATGAATATCCTCTCAGGTATATGACCATCCATATACCATGAATAGCTAGATATACTCATTTCATACACCAATCCTCATGAGGATGCGACCTCATGACCAGCAATAGGTTCTACAAAAAACCAGTAGAACACACTCCATGATCATTGTTATCCCAGATGACACTCTTCCAAGAGATACACTCCATCAGGTCTCACACGAACATCCTAGACACCCATCTGAGTGATCACGCTCATCTGATATCGTCCCTGAGAACATCACGCTGAAACAGTGGAAACATCAATCTTCTCAGATAGGGGGTCACTCTTAGGGACCTCTAGGGGATACAAGAACCCACTCTGGTATCCCGAAGATCTCACAAATGTTGGATCACTCCCAGGATCCGCTGGGGGATTCCAGAACCCGATCTTGACGTTCACCAGTTCACATCACTCAGATAGAGGATCGTCGCCAGTGTGAAGATGGTCACGAAGATGCTGGAAACCCCATAAGGTATAACTCACGATGTAGGGGATCAAACCGACGAGGAACCAACCCTACTGAAAACCACGCGCTATGTCGGGGATCTTATAACCAACGATTCCACAAACCTACAGAAACCATGCGCGTAGGGGATCGTATACCCGATGATTCCACAACCCCACCAAAACCATACGCTGAGTAGGGGATTGTATAGCTGATGATGTCTCAACCCTACTATGCATGGACCACTACATAAGGGATCATATTCTCGAGGATGCCTCAAAACCTACAAGATTAACCTTCTATATAGGGGATCGTCACCCATATATAAGTGGTAACAACGATACCAAGAACTCGATCCATGGAAGTGAAGCTACATGATCCCACTCCGGACCCACTAGAGGGGATCACAAGCCTTTTATCGAGGGGATCACAAACCTATAATAGGGTTGAAATTCCACACAAACCCTCATAGGAATGAACCAATGGAGAACACTCACTACTGGTCCAAACATCACTAACCCGAGCGACCTGCAACATCACCACACTGCACACATCCTAGGACTATATTGAGGCCACCACTGTGATCAATACAGGGAAACACGCAGGGTATTCTATTTACTCGCCCGAAACAGACAACTGGTGAGAAAGGTACTATTCAACATAGCTAGCCCAGATAGGGTCATGCCTCAATCCCATAAATCATCAAGCAGAATGCACCATTTTTTCCCCTCTAAAAAATGCATGAGATTGATAACTCGTTCGTTCAAAACGGACACCTGAGCAAAAAGCCTGGATTCTACGTAAAGGCCCAAAAGTAGTCTCGTGGGGGCCACATCCTAATCATTTTCCCACTGCTCAAAAAATATCCAGAAAAGATCATCTTACTATTAGGATCACAAAGTCACTAATGACGCGTCAATCTGTCACTCCGTGTGAAAGTTAGGGCGGGTCGAAGTTGAATAATAATAAAATATTTTTATTATTTCAACGTTTTGTCGCTCTAGGACAAGAAACCAACTCTTAAAATTCCCAAAGTTAGTTCCAAATTTCCTTCTTGACTCAATGAACATGTCACCACAAATGGTTTGCAAATCAGAGTTACGGATTGCGAGTTACGAGGGTTTAAATAACCCCTGAAAAATTCTGGTCGGACCGCTGCCTGCCTCTCCAAAAACCACCGTGCCACCGCCGGAATCCGTTGCACCACCGGTTCCCTCTCTGGAATTTTCAATTCCACCACCACCGTCAACGGAATCCACCATGGCCACTGCCAGAGACTGGATTTTCATGTGGAAAACTTCTGGGACCCACCGGGAGCACCCGAGTGCTCCAAATTCGAATATGTAACATGTTTCTGAAGGCTCGAGACCCAAACTACACAACCCTTATAACTATATGAAGAAAAAAATTTATAAACGGGATCATAGATTTTAAATCTCAAACCACATAACTTTTGGTGAATTTTCGAAGCTATGCGCACTTCGTTGCTGCCGCTGCTCGATCTAGGAGTGACCGTCGTCAAGATCCGAGTCCGACGACACCTCATTTTGATGATTCATCCTCCAATTCATTATAATAATAGAAAGGTGGATGGGAGTAGGAGCTCTTTCCTTCATTAATAAATGAGTGGGGGACTTATTATTTCATATTAACCAATAAAATAATTAATTAAACCACCATTTAACGCCCCCCGACCAAACCACCCTGCTCAGAAAATATTAGGTCCACTCTAAAGTAAACACGTCCTTCTGAATGAAACAACGATCTCAAAATTGTGATATAAAACTCCATTAACGAGTTATTCGATCCGACGCTAAAAAAATTGCCCATTTACATAAAAAAAATTCCACTGCTGGATTCTTCCACAGCAGACCCACATTCGCAAAGTTTACACCCCACCTAGGGTAAACAGCATGCTTCGGACGCAACCTTGCCCTCTGATTTCTGATCCTTACTACTGCTAAGGAGAAAACACAACACCACCACATGCATAGAATAAAAATAGTTAATATTTTTTTAAAATTAATCCTAAGCACACCAGCCCTCAGTATCGCATTCCGTCTTCGTGCCTAACTCTGGTAATATATGTAGGAATATTCAAAAGTCTAACAAGGCCAAAACCCGAGTCGCTACATCAAGAATTGAGAGTTAGATTATTTTTTTCTATAAACTATTATATGTAATAAAACATGTTCAATGAATAAACCAAACCACTAGTAAAGTTTATGTTATATCATCCCACATCCATGGTTTCTAGACCTAAACCATTTTCATCATTAATATCCACCGCTCCTTTATCAATATTCATAATTCAACATGGTTTATATACATTAATACATATATGTGATCCAAAATCCATATCCAATACCCGACATTTGGATCATAAAATATTATATTCAAAGAAAAAAATGAAGTAAAATTGTTTCCATTCTTTTTTTTTCCCAAATTATTAATTATTATTCATTGGAAATTATTAAAATGTAGAAAGCTGAAATCATTTTACTAATTGTAATGACATTTTTTCCTTGTCTTCTTAGTACAGAAATACATTAGTGTATTCATCCTGAAATTATCCTTTGACCCTATAGCCTTGACCTTACCCCTCTAGTTCACAATAAGAACTGATGAATTGGTATTATATAGACCTTTATTTTCATAGATAATTTTAGCCAAAAGATCTATGAGAAATATTTTCATTTTATTCATATTCTAGTTAAAAAAGAAAATAAAAAAACATGATAGTAAAAGAGGGATGATTGATTTTTCTCCCTAGTTCATGGTTCATATTGATCCCAATGGCTTCATGTATCTCAATTTAACCAATCATATTGAGCATATGATTCCATTCTTGATTCCCTTCTACTAGCCTTCGCCTATATTGCGCAACAGTTATCTCATACATTTCATTCCTTCATTTCTTCTTATCATATTTTTATGTGAATGTGCCTATACTAAACCTGTAATTTATTAACATTATGAATATATTATTTAACAAATTTGTATAATTCCCCGACCCCAGTTAAAGAGTCAGTGCATTATTATATAACATTGGCATGATCACAAAATATCAAGTCTCGAAAGACCGATTAGTTTAGTATCCTTGGATGTACTGAATACATTCATAAGGTTTACATTATATCATAATATAAAAAAATACAACAAAATTTTTTCCATAAATCACACTCATATCCCCTCATACTATCCTTACAGGACAGTCATAAAATACTTCTTCGCATCCTGGAAAAAATAAAACATAAAAAGGGGTGAGCTCAGATGCTCAGTAAGAATAACAATATAACGGAAACATTCATAAATAGGAATAAACATTTAAGGAAATGTATAAGACTAAAATAAAAGCATTTTAAACATGAACATCAGCATAATATAGAAAATATAAAATAAAATAATTCCACTTACATACTGACATGGATATTCTACTAGTCGAATAATCACAAGGAATATCAATAGCCAATTTTATAATTATGGAACACATAATGACAGACATTCACAACCACATAGTTAAGGCTTTATGCGAAGACTACAAATACGATTTTGTCAAGGCCTTGTTCCAAGACACTTGTTTGTCTAATGAGACCTACTGATGCATCAAAGATCTATAGCAGGATCCACCCATCACATATTATGTCCAATGCATTCCTCATATTAAAAGGGTTAAACATAAGATAAAAATTCGTATTAAAACTAGCATACAGAATGTCAATAAATTATCCATAAACCATGAATGGTATAAAATAACACATACATAGTCAAAAATATCATAAAACATTCAATACAATATGGAAGTTTTGTATCATTAAAAATCAACTTCAAACAAACTTAAAATCCATCAACAGATGTTGACATAGATGAAATCAAAACCTTTTTAGAGAAATATCTCTTTCTATTTTGAAAAAATTTATAAGTCAATTAATTATAAAAGATAACATTTATATTTGGAAATATTCTTATAATCTTGTAAGGGATGTTTCGACAATGTTATAATGGCGGAAAATAGCCACACCAACCGTATAAGTTAAAAAAAAGACATTTTTACCTTAATTTTGTCGAAAATGTTAAAAAGTACCTTGTTTGGAAAATGACAGAAGGATTACTTTCAAAAAAAAATTATAAAAATTTAAACAAGGGTATAAATGAATTTAACCCATAGTCTATTAAATAGTAAAATTGTTCTGGAATACATTTTTAAGAAATATGGATGTGGATGATAAAGAGGTCACAGTGTATAAACAACCTCAGATAAGGAAAAGATTGTAGAAATAACCATTACCTTGTACTTTTTCTTGGTATATGGTAGGTTAAACTTCAATATAAGAGTGAACTAATTTTTATTAATTTATACAATAATCATATACATTAGTATTATATCATTTATGATTTTAAACATTTCTTTGTTAATAATATCTTAATATTATCGTTGTTTCAGGTGTTACCAGATTAGTTTTCCTATATATTAGTGGTTATGTGAGTCATATTTGTTATGGATGGAATGTATCATATTAATATATTGAATTATATCAAGTCTTTAAACATTATTTTTTAATTGTCTAATGAAAATTAGTCTTGAATGGATATGATGGGGAATGAATCTCATCGCATTCGTGGAGATGGTAATTCGTACGTATGTAGGAGCGACAATATCACTCTTTTTATATTAAAATAATGTATAATTGGATGGTATATCATATATAAAGAATCATTATAATGTTTTATTTGCTATTTACATCATTTACACCTCATTATTATACCCATCCAAATAATAATATATTGAATAACAATTACACCACGATGTGGAGACGGTAAGCCGTACGTACGCACTTATGGTGACATGTCATTAAAAGGGTGGATAGAAGAATGAATATGGTTGTACCATATTTATAATAACATCACAGTATATACAAGATACTGGAGTTATTATTTTTGAATGGAAACAACAGAGAAAAAGAAAGTGGAAGAAGAGAGGAACTTGAAAGAGGTGATGAAATATTTACCTCTTCTTTGGGTTCTTCCATTTAATTTGATCATAAGGGCTCCTTAAGTTGTCTTTTCTGAATAAAATAAGGATTCTATAATGAAGGTAGGATATTTGAGAGGGTATTTGGGAAGAGTTTGGCCATTCCAAATGGCATTGAATGTCTGAATTGGAGATAAGGGTGCGTTTTTTTATAAGAGGGGTGAGGGGAACCTTAAGAAAAGCTAGAAATATTATTTTATAATAAAATCATTTTCAGTTTATAATTGATCCAAAGTAGATTATTTAAATTCTTACGAATATATTGGTCGATAACCACAAAACTAATAGATTTTAGACAGGTTTGGGTTACTATATTAACTTTATATTTTATATTTAACTCTTAGTTAAATAGTTTGACATTTACCATGTCTCTTTGTTTTTTTATATTATATGGTTAATAAAATTACTATAAACTTCTAAGTGAACACTAAGTGGTTCAATAATGATACACATATCATTATATAAGTCCTTTGGATGAGCCTTATACTTTAAGGAATAGAATATCAATTAATAATATAATATTTTTTTTAAAACTCTTTTATGTCAATTTTGACACTATTTGGTATTTTGTTTTTTATAAATACATAAAAGCATTATTACTTTGAATAAAATTCATATAAACAACCCTAATATGTCATAATAAGCATAAAAATTATTGTCAGGATAATGCGCAAGTGATTTTCATGATATTCATAGATTTTGGAGTATACCAAGTTATCATTGATAAATACCACTGCATAGTCATCAATATATTCCTTGAAAACTCTATTATTTTGATCCATGAAGACAAAGGGTTCATTAGTAAACAAAAAAGTCATTATTGTAAACTCGTAATGCCCATACCTGGTTTGAAATACTGTCTTCGGAAAGTCTTCCTTCTTCATGCACAACTGATGGTATCCAGCTCGAAGGTAAATCTTTGAAAAGTATTGAACTCCATGCAGTTGGTCAAATAAATCATCATTGCATGGTAGGATAAACAGGTTCTTTATTTTTATATCATTGATCTCCCTGTAGTCAATGCACAACCTCATAGATCCATCTTTCTTTTTAACAAAAAGGACAGGGGATCCCCATGGAGAAACACTAGGACGAATAAATTCCTTATTACTCCATTCCTCTTATTTTTTATTTAGTTCCACTAATTCCACTGTGGTCATTCTATAAGGGGTCTTTGATATGGGCCTTGAACCGGGAATTTAATCAATGGAAAACTCAATTTCTCAATCTAGAGGATGTCTAGGTTAATCTTTTGGAAACACATCAATATATTCTTTCACAATAGGTACATCCTCTATTTAAAAATTCCTTTCCTCACACATAGTAATTTCATTCTCTTCCTATACAATAATTGAATTTAGTTGAGCTAATGGGGTGGATTTAGATAAGAATTATGTGGTGATGATTATTCTCTAATTATAAGGTGTTATTTATCATCATCATCAAAAATTGTAACCTCATTCTTCTTACAATAAATTTCTGCATCATGGTCCGGAAGACATTCCATTCCAAGGATTATATCAAATTCAATCATGGGTATAACAATGAGATCAATAGATAAAGAACATTTATATTCTCTAATGGGAACTTATTCACAAGATATTGTTGTGAAGAGACATCCCTTAGGTGTTTTGACTAAAAACTACCTTGATAAATCAAATTTTAAATATCTAATTTTCTTAGAAAACTGGGAAGATATGAAAAAATGCGATGATCCGGAATCAAATAAAGCATTTTTTAAACTTGAGAAAACTATTAAATTACCTGCCACCATGTCTTTCGGAGCATCAACCTAAGTATTAGTGATATCATAAGCATATCCTAGATCCCTTGTCATTTTCTAAGTTAAGTACACAAGGCTCTTAGGACATTCATTTTCATAATGCCCCCTTTCTCTACAATTGTAGCATTCATCTTCGACAACCTATTTTTTCCCATTGCAATCATGAGCTTGGTGGCATTTTTCACCAGACTTGTAACAAACTCCCAGTCCATTCAAAAAAGTACCAGGGTGTTTCTTCCCACATTTAGTGCAGGATGGATATTCAACTTTTCCCTTCTTCCCCTTATTTCTATTTCCAAAGTGTTCAGAAGATCTATTCATCTCTTTCTTTTCTATAATGTCATAAGACTTGGAGAATTCTATTTCTATCTTGATAGCACATGAGACAATATATTTCTATGATGAGAAGGATTGAGAGACTAATGCTCGATGAAGAAATGGTTTTAACCCATTAACAAAACGATAAATATTACATCTTAGGTTACATATATAATCTGCTGCATTCCTCTCTATCCTTGTAATGTTAGCTTAATACTTTGCGACATTCTCATCCTCCATTTGCCTCAGACTCAAAAATTGCCTTTCCATATTAGCTCTATGGTCACGTGGAAAGTATTTTTCTATGAAAAGATATTTAAAATTCCTCAATTCCATATTTGATACTTCATCATCTTCCTTTGTGTTTTCAATCAATGGGCACCACTGATCAGCATCTCTAGTGAGGTGGTAAACTGCCATATCAACTTTTTCCTTTTACCTACACCCCATTGAATGAAATATTTTCTCTAATGAATTTACCCATTTCTCAGCTACTAATAGATTTGTAATCCCATTGAATTTTGGTGGTTGTTTCCTCATTAAGTGATCTAATGTTGATCCTCCACGATGTGGATCAGGGTGCTCCATACGGGTGAGGTTATTATTCATAACCTGAGTGAGTTGTTCCGGTATGGTGATAAGTTGATCAGAACGAGTTGTATCACCAGCTCCACTATAATCATCTTGACTAGGAGAGAAATCCCTAAATGGAGTGCGTGCATTGATACAGATTCCATTCCTTCCACTAGGCGCCATTTCTAAACAATGGCATAATCTAGATTAGTTTATGAATCAAAATACATAATTCCAAACATATAAAACACTTAACATAAACTGAAAAAATTAAGGCTATAATCAATAATCATAAAAAAATTATTTAAGGAAGTATATACTCATAAACCCTTCATAATGGTTTGTAGAAAAAATTAATTTATCCTACGAATATCCCCTGGGAGTGTTGTAACCAAGAGTGCAACATGGCTCATTGTCGTGCACCAGTTCCCATTCGATTCTAGCACAAAGAGGTGTTTTCAGGTTTTACCCCTAGGTACATCTGTGCCAGAGCCACCTCTACCTACTCGTATCTAGATAGGGATGTATTTCGTGGAAAACTCACAAAATCTCTACAATAAAAAAACTCTAGGAAGTTCATCTATTCTAATCTTCAAGGTCTATCATAGGGCCATCTGTTCTAATCAGAGTTTATCTAAATCTAGTTTCCAAGGTTTGTACTAAAATTTCTCTCATACCAACTATAATTCCCCGACCCCAATTACCTATATTCTGGTCATTATTACATAACTTTTGAAGGATCATAGAAGATCAAGTCTCGAAAGACCAATTAGTTTAGTAGCCTTGGAATTACTAGATACATTCATAAGGTTTACATTACATCATAAAATGAAAAACTACAATAGTAATGTTTCCATAAACTATACTCATGTCCCATCAGACTATCCCTACTGGTCAGTCATAAAATACTTCTTCACATCATGGGAAAAATAAAACATAGAAAGGGGTGAGATCAGATGCTCAGTATGGATAAAAATATATCGGAAACAATAAAATAAATAAGCACAAACATTTAAGGAAATGTAGAAGACTAAAACAAAATCCGTTTAAAATTTAACATCAGATTAATATGGAAAAGATAAAATCAAATTATACCATTTACTTATTGACATGGATATTATACTAGTCGAATAATCCCACGCAATATCAATAGCCACTTTCATAATTTTGGAACTCATAATGCTAGACTATCATAACCACATAGTCAAGGCCTTGCTCCAAGACTACAAATAATATTTTGTCAAGGCCTTGTGTAATGACACTAGTTTGTCTCATGAGACCTACCGATGCATCTAGGAGCTATAGAGGGCTCCACCAGTCACATACTAAGACCAATGCATTCCTCATATGAAAAGGTTTAAACATAACATAAACATTAATATTTGAACTAGCATACAAAATATCAGTACATTATTTATAAACCATGAATGGCATTAAATAACACATCCACAGTCAATCATATCACAAAATATTTTATACAATATGGAAGTTTTGTATCATAATTAATCAACTTTAAACAAACATAAAATTCATCAAAGGACGTTGACATAGATGAAATCAAAACCTTTTTTGAAAAATATATCGTTCTATTTTGAAAAATTTTAAAAGGCACGTAATTATAAAAAAACATTTATATTTGGAAATATTCATATAAACTTGTAAGGTAATATTTGACAATTTTATAATGGAAGAAAATAGTTTCACCTGCCGTATAAGTTAAAAAAGACATTCTTGTCTTAATTTTGTCGAAAAGTTCAATAAGTACCTTGTTTGGAATATGATGGAAACACTCATTTCACAAAAAATTACAAAAATTCAAACAAGGGTATACATGACATTAACCCATTGTCTAGTAAATATATAAAATGTTTTGGAAGGAATTTTTATGATACATGGATGTGGATGATAAAGAGGCCTCAGTGTATAAACATCCTCGGATAATGAAGAGATTGGGGAATTAACGCGTACCTTATACATTTCCTTGGTAGTGGGTAGGTTAACATCCTATATAATGGTGAAATAATTGTTATTAAATTATAAAAGAATAATATACATTAACATGATAGAATATATGATCTTTGAACATTTCTTTGTTAATAAAATTTTAATATTATCGTTGTTTCGGGTGTTAGCGAATTCATTTTCCTTTATATTATTTGTTATGTGAGACATATTTTTTATGTATGGGATGTATAATATTAATATATAGAAAGATATAAAGTCTTTAAAAATTATTTTTAATCATCTCATGATAATTAGTCTCGAATGGATATGATGGGGAATGATTCTCATAGCGTTCGTGGAGACGGTAATCTGTACGTATGCACGAGCGACAATATCATTCTTTTGATATTAACATAAAATATATAATCGGATGGTATATAATATATACAGAATAATTATCATGTTATATTTATTATTTATATCAATTACAAATCATTATTATACCCATACAAATAATAATTTATTGAATAACAATTACACCACAACGTGGAGAAGGTAAGTCGTACCTACGCACGTATAGTGACATGTCATTCAAAGGATAAATATAATAATGAATATGGTTGTACCATATTTATAATAACATCACAGAATATATATGACACTTGAGTTATTATTTTATAATGAAAAAAAAGAAAAATAAAGTGGAAGAAGAAAGGAATTTGAAAGAGGTGATGAAATATTTACCTCTTCTTCGGGTTGTTCCTTTTGATTTGATCGAAAGGGCTCTATAGGATGGCTTTATGACTAAAATAAGGACTCTAGGATGAAGTAAGGATAGTTTATATGGTATTTGGGCAGATGTTGACTGATCCAAATGGGTTTGAAGGTGTGAATTATTTAGAAGGGGGAGTGCCCTTTTATAAGAGGGGTGAGGGGCACCTTAGGAAAAGCTAGAAATATTATTTTATAATAAAATCATTTTCGGTTTATAATGTCTCCAAAGATAATTAAATAAAGTATAAGGTTATTAGGGGTCTAAAAACACACATCCAATTTGTTTTAGATAGTTTTGGTTAACTATATTAATGTTATCATTTATATTTAACTCTTAGTTAAATAGTTTGACATTTACTGTGTCTCTTTGTATTTTTATATTAAATGGTCAATGAACATACTATATACTACCAAGAGAACCCCATGTGGTTCATTACTGATACAACTATCATTATATATGTCTTTTTTCCGAACCTTATATTTTTATTATTAGAATATAAATTAATAATATAATATTTTTTTCAAAACTCTTTTATGTCAATTTTGACACTATTTGGTATTTTATTTTTTCTAAATTCATAACCACAGTATTTTTTCAAATAAAATTCATCTAACCAACCCTAATATCTCATATTAAACTATAAAATTATTTTAATTAATAAAAGTCTCAAATTACTTTTATTCAGATATTTATAATGTCAATTATTTTATTATTTCATTAATTAGTTAATTATTGTATCCTCATTGTGTCATAAATAAATTAAATTATTTAATATTTAAAAAATATCAATAAAATACCATTATGTATTAAATATATTTATCTTTATAATGAATATTTGTAGTTTAATTCATCTTATGTATAACCATATATTAAAAATGTTTTATTTATTAAACATTGATTTTAACTCTTTTAACTCTTCTTTGAATTAAATAATAATACATGTATAAATCTAATCCAAGTGGACCACAGAGGTTCATATTTTATTTCTAAGGTTTATTATGGTAGAATTATATTTATCCAATAGAATTAAGACATGTGTTGGGGTAATAATAATATCATTTCTACCCTTAAATACCCATTTTTTTAACCGTGGTAAATAAAAGTAAAAAGTTACAATTCACCAAAAATTATTTTCATCTTATTGAACCACATTTTTCTTAATGATATAAAACATGTCTCATATATTATTAAAATTCCACTCACATATGTGGTAAAATTATGTTTTATTTGAATTTCCAAAATCTCCTAGGAGGTGGGTAAAAGACGGTGAAAAGTTAAATAAAATTTTTATATATCTAAAATTATTATAAACTAACTATAATGAATTATATTGAACTTATATAGGTATTATGTATCTATTTTAAACTAAAATAAATTTAAATAAATTAAATAATTATTTAAATAATAATTCGGTTTTAAACAATAACTCAGTGTTTTCACTATTCATCAAAAATTGAATGTTTTCAGAAAAATTGCGTTGGACTTATTTAGTGTCTGGTGGGACCCTATATATCCCCTCGATGCATCGATAGGTCTCGGGAGACAGACTACGGTCTTAGACCAAGGCCATGATAGTATGGTTATGATGTCCCAGATTATGCATTCCCTCTTTATGAAATTAGTAATTGAATGTCCTTTGGTTATTCAACTATTATAATACCCATGATAATGTTTTATTATGTAAATATTTACTCATCTCATATTCGTGGCATATTATATTCAATTTTATTTATTAAAAGAAATGTGTTTTAGTTATTCACCTCACCTAATGTTTATGTTTATGATATGTTCCACGGTATTACATACCCTTATTGTGCATCTGAGTTCACCCATTTATTATGTTTCTTTTTATCGCCTCATAAAGAATTATATTTTGATTGACCTGTAATTATAAACATAGAGCTGTTGATATTCCAAAAATATATATGTTGTATTTAATTTTATGTTGTATTATTGAACCTATGTATGTATCTGGTTTTCCAAAAATACTAAACTTCTAGGTCCTTCAAGATTTAATTCCTTGTAATCAAGAAAATTTATTAAAATAATGCACTGGTTATGGGATTCTGGGGTCGGGACACTGCAATTGTTATTAGAAGATGTTTAGTAGAATCAATGGAAACTAGATTTATAAAATATTGAATATAGAACAAAACCCTAATATAGTCATGGTTTTAAACACAAAATAACATTGTATAATTTTTTCAAGGAATATATTATTTGAATCTTCTGAGAAAATAAATCCTCATATCAAAACTACAAGTGGACGTGGTTCTAGTTCAAATGTACCTTGCTGTAGAAACTCCGACAAGGTGCTTTGGGCATGAAAATGGGTAACCTGATACATGACAATGGGACCTACAGTTCACCTTGTTTGAAACTCTTGAGAGATATTCATAGGATAATTCACATTTTTGTTATAATCCTTTATTAAGGATTGTCTCCTAATATATCCAAAAAAATGGTTTTATGATTTATGATATGTAAATTTATGTTATGTACTATAAAAAGTTTATGGTTATATAGAGTTTAAAATATTATGATCTAATTTAGTATATATACTATATTATAAATGGTACCAAGTTGAAGGAATGATAATGTCACTAATTAACATTTTTTAAAGAGTAGTAAGGGTCATATCTCGTATGGTCTAAATAAATCATTTCAAATGAAGATAGTCTCGAATTTATCCTCCTCATATTATGAATTAATATCTTGTGTTAACAAGGTATATAAATAAATCATTGAGTCCTTTTTATTTGAATTGAAGTAAGATAAGAATAGGTTAGAAGAGGAAATATTGGATAAATGGAATAAAAAAAGGGTAGTTTTCCAACAAGTGGTACATGTGGATGGAAACACCCTGGATCTTTCATAAATGGAAAATGAGCTTATTACATGTGTGTAGAAAAGGGAGAAAAATTTAATGATTTCAGGGGTGCAAAAATTCTTTTCAATGTATAGTTATTCAACTACATGAAAAAAAGACATTATCCGAAACAATGTACCAAGAGTTAGAGGAATATGCCAAATATGATGTTAGTAGAAAATGATCAAGTCATGATACTGCCGAATATGAAGTGGAATGATTAATATGACCCATTTATAATCATTCCATTTTAATATTGTATAAAAAATGTACTAGTTAGTAGAATTATGGAATATTAATGTATTGTACATACTATTTCATTAGAATTTGTGGTTGTGTGATTAATTTTACCAAGGATTTGTGACTCAATAAAAACTCAATATCATGGAAATGTATATGGATGAGGGAAAGACAACCCTAATTAACTTCCACATGAATAAGATAAGGATAAAGAATTGATTGATTGGGATATTTACTCACTACTTCAAAACTGATTATTGACATGTCTACAAGTGGTCTATGATATCGTTGGTGGATTTTACAACATTTGTGGACATAAAGAATATATCCAATAGCATGTCTAAGGATGATTTTATATTTCCAATTAGTTTTTATGCTTATTTTAGTTATTACCAAATTTCAAAAGGATTCATGACGAAAAAAATCACATGTTTCAAATGTGAAACTTTAGGGCTATTTCATGTTTATTAAAGGAAAGTAATGTGGGATTTCAATTGGGAAGAATGGATCAAGGAGTTTTAAAAAATAGGGATTACCAAGGACCCCGTGTAAATGGTTAGAGTAAGGACATATATGGAAATGATTATAAAGTGTTGGATCATGATCTTTTGGAATGTTAAACCATTTATTACATTTTTTATGTTGGTCATTGTATGAGGATTTAGTGTATAATGTCACCACATGATAAAACGTGTGCTAAGAGACAAAGAGTAGATATTTCAAGGAAAAAACAAAGGATAATATTGTGTTTATGAAATAAAAGTTTATATTTATAGTCTTATACATTTGAATAATTCCTCAACACTAGGAAAAAGTCTAAAATAAAAATTTTGTCCTATTCTCATTTTTTTTCAAATGTATAGTTTATGGTTTTGTGGTAATGATCATTCATCTAAGCATGTTCTCAAACACATTCAATCAAACCATGATTATCTGATTATTCTTCTCTAACCTTGTTATCCAATCAGAATGCGTTTTTTGGTAGTAACCGATTTATTTCCCATTCCCACATATTAAGATGATTTTTTACTATATTTGTAATAACACCTTCCTATAAGGAAATTTTTTAGTATCAACCATTAACATTAAAAACTAAATTTCAAAATACCGAGAATGAAATTATTTTAAGGGATAATATAACACCCCAAGGATTCAAAAATAAACACAATATTAAAATTATAAAACATTGAGCCTCTACAAAACCAAACTTTTTTATAACCGAGCTAATAAAATATAATTTTTCCACTTCTACTATTTGAATTCTGAAAATCTGATGTACACGGTTTCATTCAAGGTTATTTTTTGATCTAGACAGAACAAACATAATTTCGGTGAATAGTAACATATCATTAAGAATAGAAATATAGCTATATGAAATGTTATGTTACCATTATGAATAATAATAATACTATTATAAATAATAACCTCACCCATGAATTTATAAATAAAATTTATGAACCTTATAAATGAAGTATAGTATTTATAAATTATTAAATAAGTATTTGAATTTTTCTGACTGAAAAATATTAAATTAAAATTTTAACTTAAGAAATTAATTAATTTTCCTATAATGGGATTCTAAATATATATTTTCCTGTAATTTTAAGACAATTTTATGAGACCATAGTTAATTTATTAATGTACTATAAACACATTTAAAAATATAAAATCGGTATTTTTCATGTAAATAAATAATTTTATAATAATTAAATTTTATATATTTAGAAATTTATTTGATATAATGTCATCCATTTTTGTAATATATATTTCAAAAAATGGTTAGCTTGAATTTTTGGGATTTTTTTAAAATACATGAATTTTTCATGAATAGTAAAATACAATAATTTATAATAAATGCTAAATACATGGTTTATTGAGTCATATGTGATTTAACACTAATGTAAGAACACATGGATTGAAATCACATGCACATAATACTATTTTTTTTCAAATTAATTAAAACTATTCACAGTCTTTAGAACAATTATTAAACTAATTAGAATCCCCTCCTCTCCTCCAATATAAATACCATGACTCCATACCTATTTTCTTTACTCATCTAAATCATTTTACATTTTCATAATTTTTATCAAATCTCCCCCAAGATCCACCCCCATGTCCAACAGCACTAGGTCTCATAATAATACCAAATATTCTCCCTTAAAGAGGCTCTAAAGGATGATTAATTCAAGAGGTAGTTTAATCTTTTTAAATATTTTATTTAATTTCAAGTTCCTTGTTTTTTTTCTATCATCACATATCCTAATCTAAACCAATGTGCATTATATTGTTTTTATGATACTGTAATATTTTATTATCATATCTCCTTTACCCTTCATTCATGATAGTAGTAAAAAACACCAACTAAGATGTGCTAATTTACCATATTCATTGTCGATGGGTTTTCAATTTCTTTTACCATATTCTATTATAGTCAACAACAAAAATTATAGTGTAATTAGACTGTAATATATATATTATGTATCATCTATGGTTCATGAATCTTTTAGTAAACATGTTTCTAATTTTCAAATCAAAACAAGTTTGTTGTGTTCAGAAACCACTACTTAACCCAAACTATAATCATTAAATAATTTATAAAATGATTCATCTTCACTCCAAGAAAAAAAAATGAAATTTAGAAACATGAACACTTTTATATATTCAAATATATCCCATAACATCAGTTCTAAGAAACATCCTCATTTAAAACGATGCTCTGTTTGTGTTTAAAATTATACTGATCATGAAACAAATATACCATAACAATGAAATTGAACCTATTAACCAATAAAAAAATCAATGATCACAATAATGTTTTAATAAATCCCTTATTAATAGAGGATTTTATAGAATTATTACTCAATGAACCCAAAATTTTATTATTCTGGTCATTAAAATCACGTGATGAACACCATCAGAATTAATGTAAGGGTTTCTTCACCTCACATCCATTTTAGTGATATATTATTTATTAACTAATACTAATAATGGTTTCTAGAGTATTTATTCTACCCATTTATGATTAATATCATTAATATAATTATTTTAATATTATTCAATTTATCATTTTATTATTATTAATTTAGGGGAATATGATTCAATTGATTACAAAGTTGTATGTATTTTCTTCCCGAACCTCAAATTTAATTAGGGTTGCACTTATTCTCTACTATCCTCAAAGATATAATTTTTAATTATTATGAGATACTCATAAATTATTTCTGAATTTTCTATATATTTTTACTAATAAAATCATTATTATGTTTATTTAGAGTTACTTTTTTTAATATTATCTTTCAATGACTATTTGGAAATGCAAGCCCGATTCAAAGAACTTCTCGTATTCAAACCTATTTTGAAGTTCACTCTATAATATGTTATAAGTCATACATATTATTCGAAAATAAAAAATTTTAACATGAAGATAATATTTTTTCATTTATGGTTTTACAAAAGATATCATGGCTTTTCTCTTTAAAATCTCTTTAATATATTCATTTAACCACACTAAAATGTTTTAATTATAAATCATCATTAAAAATACTTTTTACAACATTTAAATTCCATGTGAAATTATTTATACCCCATAAGTAATATAAATGTAATTAAATTTTATTTTATATTGTATATATGTTCACAATCTTATTTCATAAAAAATATAAATGATTTTCAAAAGATATCTTCTTTATAAAGTAAAAAAAGGATTTTTCTCATCTCTCTTTAACTATTATGAGATATATTCCTTGTTCACCACTTATTTATGGTTTTGGGTGAATGTAATTACCTTTGGAATATCATATAATTTGTATCCTCATTCTCATTATATTATAATAGATTGTTACATGAATTCTTCAATGTGATATAGGACACTTTGGAATGTTTAACGAACAGTTCATAAAGGATTTTTCAATGTAATCATTTAAAAGTAACATCATTTGGGTCAAGATACATTTTTTAATCTTGTAATTAATTGAGGTTTATCTAATATGCAATATTTTTACATGTTTTATTGAATTTTGTATGATTAGTCTGACTGTGAATGTGCTTTCTTAAAACCATTCATGAATTTACCTCAAACGGTTAGTATTTATGAGTAATGTTAAGGGAATGTTATTGAAATTTCATATGTTAGTTAAAATATGAATTTATATGATGTTAATGTTTTTCCATACTCATATGTGAAAATAAATGGACTTATTAAGTGGATGGTGGGGCCCACTATAACCCATCGATGCATTTGTAGGTCTCATTTGACAAACAGTGGTCTTTGCTTGAGGCTATCAAAAAACGATTATTAATGGTCTTTCCATGAGGCCTTGACGGTATTGTAATCTTTTCCCTCGTTATGAATTCCTTAATTATGTAACTGGTTATTGTATGTGAACGTGAATATTCAACTATAGATTACCCATGAATATGTTTTATTATTGAAATATTTATTCATATCATATTCCAACCATATGATGTTCATGTTTATTTTTTTAAAGGAATGTGTTTTTTATTATTAACCATTCATAATGATTATGACTATGATATCATCCATTGTATTACTTACCCTTACATAGAATCTGAGCTCACCCCTTTCATATGTTCCATTTTCTTAGTACATGAATAATTTGTTATGATAGGCCTACTGGGATAAATTTAGTGTTGTGGATGTTCCCAATAAAACATATACGTTGTATTTAATTTCATGTTGTAATTTCAAACCAATGTATTTATCTCATTTTCCAAAATTACTAAACTTCTATGTCATTGGGGATTTAATTTCATGTAATCATGCCAATATAATAAAACAACGCACCGCCTCTAGGATTCTGGGATCGGGGCATTACAACAATCCCATCAATATCATTCATACACACTTCTTGAATATATGTGTGTATCATTCATCAAATTCTGAGTTCTATTATAGAGCTCTGATTAACTCTTTGGCATCACGTCGATCATCACGATCTCATGCCTTCAATCCCTAAATGTGATGTTTTATGTTTTTCTTAGTTATAAATTTTATCTCTTAAGGATTTGGGAGTAAAGGGAAACCCTAAGTTCATAATGATATGTAGTTAATGGATTGGTATTCCATTCTGTTTTTATAGTAGATGACTAAAATACACATTTAAGTTATCCCAGCCACCATATATTTAATGTCCACTAAATAAGTTAAAAATCACTAATTGTAATTAAATAACATAATTATAAATATTATTTATATTTTACAGTATATTTAATATATATATATATAATATACTAAGTGATTAACCCAATTCAATAACTAAAATCATAAATATTGATAATATTTAATGAACTAGGAATATTAAAATAATATTCACTCATATAATAATCATCATTTTAAATACTTAACCACTTTAAATAATATTAAAAAGTTAATTCAACCCAATTATTTTATACTCAAAATAAATTTTAATTTATTTTTTATGTTTTATTTGGGTTGTTTGGACACATCATGGTGACCATGGTAGATCCCACAGTGTCATATATTCATATTCAATAGAATATGGTAGATTCATGAATATTATACTGTGTGTGACCCTCTAGTCCCTTATCTCAATAGCATTGAATAGTCTTCAAATACTAATAGTGAAAAATTGCATCCCACAAAGGCCCATTAATAGATATGGAATAGTCATAGAAATAAACAAACCTACAAAGATGCACAATAAAATATAATATCTTCATCCAATGATATATCCTATTGTAGGAAAGACACTTGTTTCATTGTCCTTTCTTGCTGTATAATTTGTTGTTCTAACTTTTCAGACTTACCTTTGAATACAATGGACATGGAGTCGTGATGGTACAACCATCTTAACCAATGAGTCCTGATATATCACTTCATGAACATGAAATTGAAAAATTATATCTTAATCATTCAACCATTTCTATACTACCAATAAAACACACAAAAGAAGTTTACTCTCTATGAATTCATTATCTTTATTTTTAAATTACATAAATGTACAAAACAAAATGGGACACATTGATAATGATATTAGGTGTGGAGAAAAATATGCTTGTTCGTAGATATGAACGACCGATGAAACAAAAAATATGTAGTATTGTTTTTGGAAGGTCATGTCCACATGATATCAACTACTTGACAACCCCATGTGTGATCATCATGAGAAAAACTATAACTACTTATGATCCCCAAAAACTTGATAGTCTCACATCATATTTTTCTTATCAGAAAAATTTATATGGACCATAGGACATAACAATAAGATTTCTGTCATAGTAACATTAGAATATCGTTATAGACTACTAAAGGATATAACCTTTTGATTTTACACATAAACTATTGATAATTTCATAAATATATTGGATGAAAAATTATCAACACTATTATATTAATGTCATCATGTGTATATATTGAGCATTATAGAAGTAACATCCATAAAAATACATACAAAAGTTGGGTCTAGGGAGACCACATTCAAGAGATTGTCAATTGTATTACATAGAATACGAGGGATGTGATTACTAAAAAATACCTCCTTAACTCATATAATTCTATGGAGTTAATTTATTCATATTTCCTCATACTCTTAATATTATTCCACTATTTAACTAGGCCTCCTTCCAAATGATAATCAACAAGTAAAAAGTACCATGTTATGATCACTAATGAATAAACAATATTTTATTAGCGAATCTAGTGCATCACATAGACACTGGTTGATTAGATTACTCACTAAAATAATTTGTATGCTTCCTCACGATGGAATCAATAATATATTATTCCAAACTATTATTATTATTATTCTCATTATGATTCATATATTGAGGTTTTATCATAACAATAATAATATAACTTTTTGTTTCCAATTCATATGTCCTTTTTTTCTTAAGAGGATAATAATTTGACAATCCATGAAATTGGGCATTAACATAATTCCATCATGTTTTAGGCAATCACAAAAAATTGTGAGAATCAATTTTTATTTTGACAAAAAAATAATCTGAAAAAAATCATTTATATGATATCTAATTCCTAGACACATCATTTCAATCATTGTCACCTTAATATTAACATGTTCCATCTTTGGTAATTATCTATTCAAATTCTTCATAATAGCTGATAAGTAAAATTGGATTTTTCCTAATCATATCTTCCAGGAGTGTAAACTATCTAGTAATTAAGGGAAATGTACGGTCGTTCCCTTCAATATTACATAATATTGAGTTCTAGCGATGAAAATATTTTCTATAATAGTGAAAATCTTTTATGGTTTTGTTATTTATATTATTAGGCCATAAAACATTCATAACAAAAAAATAATATACAATGTGGACACCTATTATTAGTACATGTCCTTTTAACCATATAATACATATAAAAAATTAAGCATGGATTATTTTATCATAAGAATTCTTAAAATTCAACATGACATATTATAATCCTTAATAATTATTATATACTATGAAAAAAAAATTATAATGTGCAATGTGCATATAAATATTCGTAATGGATATAAAAATAAAGAAACTGTTAATAAATTCTTGAAAATTGAAACTCAGGAAAGCACATCGTTTAATACATATAATTCTACAAAAAATAGGATCCTCATTCTTTATTAAATATTCTTTATTTTACAATATGGAAAATATTAATTCAATGAAAACTCATTATAAAACATAGAACATTCGTGTAGGTACATTGATAAATCATCACATTAAACCCTTAGAGAACCATTACAGATTGGAATAATCTCTGGACCAACTTCTAAATTAATTCTCCTAAAAATAAATACATTTATCCAATGCATCATAGTTTTCTCTTGGCATGCCAATAGTTTATTTCATAACAGAATCACCTGATTCTATCTAGGTACACCCTATAATTTATACATTCAATGAACCACAACATGAAATAAAACATTTCCTCATTATAAAAACTCTTTTAAACATATAAGAAAATAACATTAAGATATTAAAATGAAAATTTCTTTCAAAAATTCTATTATTAAAAAAAGAACATTTTTTTAAAAAATATTACAATAAAAAAATAACCAAAAAAATCGAAATAATTTTTTTCATTGAATAAATCCTGAAATATTTCAAGGGAGGTGAATAAAATAATGTCCACTATAGTGAAAATCCATCTTCGTTATGTACATTATTAATAGAACAATACTTATTTTGTTTTTCAAAACATTTTATATACAACACAAAAACGGAATCCTTTTTGAAATTTTTTATTGAAATTCAACATACAAATTAAATTTATTTATAACCCTTTTATATTCATATAAATAAATATGTGAAATAATATCATGAATATTGACATGGAGAAAAGTTTTGAAAATTACATCTTTGAACATTTAATGAGTCCCAATCCACTGGGTATTTTCAAATCATAAGCCACATAATTGAAATATATTTAACAAAACTGTAAATAAAAATAGAATCGATATAATATGGATAAGTAGTTTCAATGGGTATTTATAAACTCTTTATAAATGAATAATGGTTCATATTATCATGAAATGTCTCAATGATATGATATTAAGACAAAGTACCTTACAACTATTGTAGAATTGGAATTAGAATACTCAAAGTAATTTTCATCAAATCAAAAAATTAAATTACATGATTATAAAATAATTCATGATATTATATATTGAAATGGTCAGTTTATACACCACAAAAAATAAATAAGTTGGGATTATGACTTATGCCTCTGGAATGTAAAACCTTGAGTCTGACTGGTCACATGTGTCTTTTTGCCTTGAAAAATAAACTTATGTTAATTATTTACATGGTTATGAAACACATTAAATATTATAATTACTTTTATTTAACTTATTACAATGTTTCTTTCTAATACTCGAAAAATTATATTTACATTGAGTGTCCTGACCATACTTGATTTATGTGTCAAAAATGGCACCGGTAGGTTAAACATGGTGAAAGGGATCAATATATAAACATCTTCATAATAAAAATTATTAAAAAATTAAAATATTTATACATAAATTAAATGTTTTAAACAAATAACTAATGGGGTTTATGAAAAATGAACCAATGTTATAATCATGGGGAAAATAGGTGTTACGTAAGTAGGAGCAATCTTCCCATTTTCAATGATCATTATGGAATGAAGTTAACTAACATTTTACATCCCAATTATATACTATACTCTATATAATTTAGTTATATATATTTATATATATAATTATTGTGATTTAAATGGAATCACTTCTCATTGAGGATGAGGTAGTCCACATATCCAAGAATGATGTTATCACTTTATTAGTGTGTTAAAGGTTAATAGAAAATGATATACTATATTTTCATGAATGTAATTACATCAAGAATATCATATAGAATAAATTTTTGTTTCATATTTTTTAATAAGTACAACCTTAATACATTCTATGTAATGTGTGAATATATCACATTGCTTTGAGGATGAGGTAGTCCACACATCTATAAATAAAAATATCGTATTTATAAAAAATGGAATGAATTAAGGTATGTGAATATATAAATTTCGAGAAGTATGAATAAATGATATATATATATATATCATATAAACATATTTTTTCCATCATATTTCCAAATCATGATAGTTGGTAAATAAAGAAAGAACAACATCATTATGTGAGGTATTAATTCATCGGTCATGAATAGTAACATCGTTACCCATTTAATGGAAGTATGTGTAGGTAAGGTAGAGCCCCTAACATTAAAAAATATCACCATATTTATAATACTCAAATTTTCATATATCCATGGAATAATAATGGATTGGTGAAGGAAATAATGTAAAAAATGCATGTTGATGAATGTGACCTTTTCTTTGTGTAAGTCTTTTTGGTTTGCAACAAAAGGAATTTTTATGGACTTGTATCCAAGGTGAGGCCTCTAAAAATAGGGTGGGATGTTGGGAACTTATATTTTTGGTCATTTAGGATCCACATGTGTTTGATAAGTGTGAATAAATTAGAGGTTCATGTGCCTTTTCATCGTGGAGGAGGAGTGTAAATCTTGTAATTTTTTTAAAGGGAATTCTACCCACAATTTTACCATGTCAAGTGGAACCAATATTCATCCAAATAAAATATAGTGGTGTATAGGGTTGATATATGAATATTAAATGGAGTTTCGTAAATTTTAATGTAATTTTTGGCTCTTAAGATCATCTTTTATAACCTTGTTTAGAGAATTTTCTACTTAATCCTTGTAATTAATTTTACTCTATTTCACTAATATTTATTTTCTAAATAATAATTTTATATTGTTATAAATTATATTTTTTTCTGAATATGGAATCCAATATTCTGAATTCTTATCTCATAAGTGGAAGAAATTAATTTAAATTAATTCTGCAGTTTGAATGAAAAAGAGGGATTTTATAGTAAAACTGATATAAAGTTTGCTAATTATTTATATATATAAATTCAATTTTAAATTTACTAAAATTATTTTTTTAAATGAAATAAAATGATCTTAGTACATTTTAATACCAAATAAAAACATATCTTAGCTATATGAATAAATTTGAAAAAAATGGGTTTTGAACTAAAAATCAGCATTATTAACTATTCATTAAAATATAAATTTTCTTAGAGAAATATAAAAATTTCACCAAAGTAAATTTTGATACTTCTATTTAAAATAATAAGTTTTTCTAATATAAAAATTAAAAAATTGTAAAAATTTTCATTTAATATAGGTGTCTATAAAAGGAGAAAAACATCTTTCTTCTATAATAATATGAAAAATATAATTTTTTTTTGTATAAATTAGTATAGCATGAAATGTAAAAATTAAGAGAAAATAAATATAGTGTTTCATATACAAAATTGTATATAGAGTCTCTTTTAATGAAACATTTCTATATAATTTATTAATATTATTAAATTTGAACATAAAATTATTATATCATTAACTGGGAAGTTTCATACTTCTTCCATTTTGGAAATAACTTCCTCATATTTTTATTCACATATCAAATAAGTGGGGATATTATTAAATAATAATATTTTAATATTACAATATTTCACTTCATCCATATGGTTTTTACATTAAACTATAACCTAATGAATCTTCTATTTCAACAATACTTTCTCTTTTTTGACAACAACCTGAGCTAGTTATTTATCATATGAATGATTTTACTCATGTGGAACTACATCAGAGAGAAAAACGATGAGATGAATCTAATACATAATTTTGTAACATTGAACCAATAAATACAAAGTGTACATTGTAAAAACATAGAGGTAAATCTACTCTGTAGGAAACTAATCCTACGTTCTCTAGGATTTCTAATAGTCCAATGAACCATGTACTTAGATTCTGATTTTTACCAAAATGCACCACCATTTACTAAGGAGTTACTTTTAGAAGGATGTGATTATCTATATTGAAAGGAATATCATTCCTTTGATTATCTACATAACTATTCTACATACTTTGAGCCACCATCATGTGTTACGGAATCAACCAACCTTTCCGGGTCGTTTCCTCTACCAACTCTAGTCCCATTAAATTACTTTCTATAAATTCATATATAAAATCTGTTGTATAATAATTATTTCTATATAATTCCTCAAATGGTTCCTTTAGTATACTATATTAGAAATTATTAATATAAGAAAACACAAAAATGAAAAAAAATTATCCCAATTTCACTCGTAATCTATTCATAAAGAATGAAGAATATCATACAATATCTGAATCATATTCTCAGACTATCCATCAGATTGATGATGAAAATATGTGCTGAAATTTAATTCATTACCCAACCACATATTATGTCCATTCCGATTAATGGATGTGAACCCAGAATACCATTATGGTATAATTGATAAAGGCACACCATGTTACGAAATAATATCGTTCATAAATATTCTAGAATTATGATAAAGATAAATTTTATATTGAACGGGAAGAAATTTTGTAGGTTTAGTATAACTATTAACAATAACCATATCACATTTTTACCTTGGTAATTATTTAATAATCCTACCACAAAATCCATTGATATATATTCCCATTTACAATCTGACACTAGAAATGGTCGAAGCATCCCATTTGGGAATTGTCACTCTACATTGACCAATTAAAAATACAAACACTTCAATACAAATTCAGAAATACCTCTTTCGATATTATCCCACATATATTAATATCAAAGAATTTCATACATATTATTGTTTCTATAATGAACATAAAATATAGAACATTAAGCATTAGTAAATAACTCTTTCCTCAACTAAAAATAAGAATTCACAAAAAATCCTTTTCTAAATCATAATCCACCATCTTAATCAATATTAATATCCATAAAATTACCACACCTAATAGATTATACCTTTTCTTTTATTGATTAATCCACCTTCTAAGCCATGTTATTTCACTATGAAAATGGTGTTTGCACAGAAACATGAACCAAAATTGATGATTTCACTGTATCCATAAATTCTAGGAAAAAATTTATAAAATCATAAACCATAGGGTGCATTCTAAAAATAACATGGTTAATAAATCATTTCATTTTATACTCAATTAATCAGCCACATTTTCTAATTTTCAAATATTATAATGAATCATGGATTCATAATCCTTGATTAGTTCTATCATATTCTCCATATCATGTTAAATTATTTTTTATTGAATATATACTTCAGAATTTTTTCGTATGAATATATTTTTCACATTAATCTACAAAAATGAAGACATTATAATTTAAAAGAAAAAATATATAATTCCAAATAATGATTAGGGTAATTAAACTCATGATAATTCAACTAATGTGAAACATAATCATCTACATAATAATTATGCATTAGGAAACAACCAAGTACTTTCAACAAATAATCACATTACATAACAACTTAACCAAACCTGAATAGCCAGGAAAAAACAAGATCATTTACCAATATTATTTTCAGTTCCTTAAGAAATCATCAAATTCTTTTGTCTAGATGAAATTAAATCATTTCCTGTAAATCATGGTATGTGGGATAGATTATAAGGCCCCGGCCTTAAACCTTACTTAATCTTGAGTTATTACAGGATTACACATTGAGGATCTTTTCAGGTTTAGAGTTTTAGAGAATTAGATCATGAAACATGCATTACATTCCACATTTAAACAAAGTGGTTACATAAAAGATAGTATTCATTCTTCCCATCAACGGAAACATATTTAAAATATAACACAGATTCTTTCTTGACACATCCTTGACACTATCATCACATCATGTACCTTTCCCTTGACCTGTGAAAAACATTTCAAAAACATGGGATGAGCATAAAAATCTCAGTAAGGGTTATAAAAATATGGAAAGGAAACATGAGTTCATATATACATTAGAATGAAATCACACTTTACCCATAAAACATAGGCATATCAAATCATGAATAAATCATAGAAAACATAAGACATAAAGGTAACTTGAGGCATTCATAACATTCTTACATAGGGCGTAACCCTCTTGGTTACGTTTGAAATACCCATCACAGTATATTCCCTAAATCTCTTCGGAGAAACCTTAACGTTTCACTCCTTCACGTTACCCAATGCATTGGAGAGCTATATCGGGCTCACCCGCCCTTAGTTTATCACGGAACCACCCGTTCTTCATAAAAATTCCCAAGAACCATAACATAATCGTATCACATAAAACATGAATAAAGGAAACATAACATTTCCACATTTCAATCACAATATAACATTTTAGGATATTGAAATAATGAATCCATTCAAAAAGAAACCATTTCCAAAACCATTTAAAACATTTAATAAAGAGATTTTTGAATCAAAGTGTCCCATACCACCTTGCAGCTTAAAATTTTAAACCATTAATATCCATATAAATAAATCCTTAAAACCATTTTTAAAACATGGATATTAATAAGAACAAATGATTAAAACATTTAAAATGATATTTTAGTTAAAGGGGTTTTTACCAAAATTAGAGACACTTGAATACAATAATTGAGGAATAACATGTATTCTGAACTTTATAATATCATGAGAATAAATGGATTCATGATATAATACTCCAATGTATAGTATATACACCATATAAGAGTGAATTGGTGCGTAATAACAATGAACCCTCAATAGAAATGTCAAATGTGATGAAATCACTTATAAAGAAGGTATCCATAAATTAAGGATAAATCAATATCAAAATTATGTGTGAAAAATATAAATACACCCAATATAATTGGATATTAAGTGTAAAACAATAAAAGGTCATTCACACATATTCAAAGGATGACATATTCAATGACTACATGTTGAACCCAAAGAAATCGAAATTGGGTTAAAAAGTTCCTTTGACAGCCTAACGGCATCACATCAAAATGAGTTGATGAGAGATAAAAAGTGTATCTCATCACTTGGACATAAAATTTACATCAATAAGGATATATGAGAACATATCCCAACATAACAATATGTAAATTAAATGACCCAACAAAAGAAGTCTTTTAAAAAAGAGGAGGGTGAAAGGTCCCCTTACCGACTTGGGTAACTTTCGAAAAGTACACCCCATTGAAGAAGTGTCATACAATGAATATGTAAATACCCATAAATGGAATTATATTACAAAATGAGTGTAATAATGGGTAGTACATAAACCACTCAAAGGAAATTATGGTAAATGTAGCATAAATCTCACGGGAATAAAAGTGAGAAGAAACATCCCTTACGAAAATTCGGCAGCCTAACGACGCCACTTAAAACTTCCAAAATGGATTGATGAGAGGAAATAGGGTCTCTCAACATATAAACATAATAAGTACAGTAGGATTAATATAAAATAACATCCCAATCATATGAAATATGAGCTTAAAAGGAATGACATAAAAGAGTGTACTTAAAAAGAAAGAGAGTTGTAGGATCCCTTACCTCGGGTCCGACTTGACTCGATCGTTCTTTAATATCATGAATAATAAACTTGAGTTAATTTCTAATTCCTTAAGAACCTTTTTCAAGTTAATTATTACTTTTATACCACTTATTACCATTTCAAAAACATTATGTAATCATTTATGTTAATAATATTTGTTTTGCCGATATTTGGTTCTTAAGTCGAAAGTGGACTTCTTACAATTACATGTTGTTCGTGTGGCCAAATGTTTATTATATACAGAATTGTATTCATTATGTAGATATCATATATTTAATATATATCCAGTACATTCTTGCATTTATAACATTACATAATCATTTAGAGGTAAGAAATGAAATGCACCGTTCATGGAGACGGTAAGCCGTACGTACGCATGAACGCTACTTTCATTTCTATTTCGTATTTTATAGAATGGAATAATAATGATATAAAGGTATATTATAATTCCAGTATAATATCATATATAATATCATATTTCCATCCTTTATACATCCCACATATGGTATTTAACGAATCAAATCACTTTGAGGGGGCGGTAGTCCGCACTTCCTTAAATGAAGATATCGCGTATACCCATAATGGAAGCCATAAAGGTAAGACAAAAATGAAAAATACAGAAGCATAAATAAAACATAAACATATTATATATCATATATAAAAATAGTGACATCATAATGGCCACCTTTGAAGGTGTTAAATGAGTATTGAACAATCATCGTTTCGGGAGGCGGAATTTCACCATCCACGGAAACCGTATGTTCTTTAACCATTTGATGGAGTTGTGTGAGAGTGTAGCTCGAATAAATCTTATAACAACATCCTAGTATATTTAATATACTGGTGTTGTTACAAAAGAAGTAAATAAAAGAGTTTAGGGAGTTGGAGAAGCAAAATAAAACAAATGAACATGAGAGAAAGAATTACCTTTAAAAGTGTAACTCCTTTTGATTTGAGCCTAAAGGCTTCCTTTGAAAGGATTCTGCCCAAAGGGAATCCTATAGGATTAGGAGAGGTATGTGGAGAGAGTAAATGTGCAGGGGTTGGCTGAGCCAAAGGCTTGAGGAGTGTGTGAAATGAGGTAGAGGTGGGGGCCTTTTATAAGAGGAGAGGAGGGGTACTTTTGGAAAGTAAAGAAATACTACTTTATTTGAAAATTTGTTTCGGTTTCAAAAGGTCCCACATTGATATAATTCGTGTATAAGGTGATAAGGCTTAGAAATACACTCATCCAATAAGTTTTGGACATGTGTAGTTCATATATTTTACATTATCTTTCCATTTTATTTAAATCGTCAAATAATGATGTCATCGCTGCATCATTATTATGTCATAAATAATTTAATTTATTTAATGTCTAAAAATTATAAAAAATACTATTATGTAGGAAATCTTTTTATCTTGACAATGAATATTTATAATCAAAAATATGACTTGTATTACCCCACATAAAAATTGTTTTAGTAAAACATATCATCTTTGTGTCAATTTTACGTTTACATTAAATAAAATGTTATTTATGTCATTTCCCAACCAAAGTGGATCCATGGGGTCCCCAAGTTGACCCATGGATTGTCTTGGTCGGCCATGATACAACCAATAGGTGTAGGACAAGTGTCATGGTGTTTTCACATTCTTATAATATCATTTTTACCTTAAACTACACTAATTACCTCTAATCGCGATTAAAAACTTAATAAGTTACTATTCACCAAAAAATTATTTTAATCTCATTGAACCACATTTTAATTCTTAATGAAAACCATGTATGTCGGATTTTTGAAAATCAAAACACAATGATGGCAAAATTTCATTTAAACGGAAAATCAGTTTTTATAAGTACCACTTAGTGGTTTCACTATTCATCAAAAATTGAAGTTTTTCAGAAAAATCCCAAAAATTCACCCTAAGCTATATTTGATATTCTGAATTCAAAAATGAAGTCCGTTTTACAAAATTCAAAACATATAAGTTGCATTAATTAATTTAATAATTAATTCCCGTTGTCATGACAAATAGCGTGTTTTTATGAAACCATAAGTATCAAAAGATTGACACTAGTTTAAGTCCGATTTCAAAGTGAAATCAATTCCAACGACCACTATTGGATATAATGGTAAAAATATTTTCTAATTTCACTTTAAAACCAATTCAAAATATTATCTAATCATATAAATAAATTAGTTTAAAAAGAGGTTTTGAATTAGAACACAACATTTTACACTATTTATTAAAAAAATGAACTTTACCGGAAAAATACCAAAAAATTACACAAAGTAAAATTTGATGTCCCGATTCTTAATAAGAGTTTTATTTGGTCCAAAAGAATGTATAATAGTGATCAAAACTATATTTAATGATGGTTCTCCATCAAAAGGTGACAAGTGAAACTTTAGTGAAAACTAGGGCATATACTCTTAAAATTGAATTCTTTCCGTATTTTAAGCCTTTATCCTTTATTGGATAAATGTATAAACATTTAAAAACATATATAATCATATTTTAGTTATTTATATCCATTCCCTCCATTACAACAGCTACATGTTAACTAACATTTAAAATTTATTATTAGAGTGCAACGTAAGATTCCGAAGAAACTCGTTGTTGCGTGTTGGGTACGCCATCGAGCATAGCGTCCCCTTTAAAGTCATATCAATATTTTATTCACAAATATGGATAAATATGAAAATTTCATATTCTTTATTTACCTGGGGTGTTACATCCTTCCCCCCTTTTGGGAATTGCGTCCTCGCAATTTTAAAAAAAAATTGAACTCGGAAACATCCTTGAAAGTCCAACATCGGAACAAGAGTCGGTAAAACAATCACTTTAAAATAAAGAAAGATAAGCACAGAGGTCACCCGAGTTAACCCATACTAGGATTCCAAGTATGAAAATATGGACATGGAGGAGAAAACATAGGTTCATGTTCTGATGGAGAGTGATAGAAAACATGTTTAGGAGAAAGTTAACAATAAGAAAATCACAAACTTGTGATGGGTTAAACAGTGTTGGGTTCCCCAGTAGGAAAAGTTAGTAGACAACATTTTTGTATTAAGTTACTTTTTATTGAGGAATTTATTCATAAGGACGAATAATCACTTATCATGTTGACTTTCAACTTTTACTAGATTCCTTAGTCAAACTCATATTTTTTTCCAAAAGAAGAGTATTTAGGGAGACTTTTTCGCATTAAGAGTACTATAATCAACTTCTAGAGAATCACCTAATCCCCAAAAGAGAACTATATACATCCCATGTATTTAGGCTTTATCCAAAACCAAAACCAAAAAGGTTAGTACAAGATCAGATAATCCAGAAAAGGATAACCCCTTATAAAAAGAAAATCTATTCTTAATCTCCAAAAATTTTCCAACAAAACCCAAAGTTCAACGAGGACCATCTGATAAACAATTTGTCCATAAAATTCTTCAAAGTAAACCAATATAAGATTGAAACCCAAATATTTGAAGGATTTAGTCACATAGTCTTCCAAGTTAAATCGTAACATTTATCTCCAAACAACATCAGTTGCTCCTAAAGTCTCACATTGAAAAGTAATTATCCCAATCACATATCCTCCAAAATCAACTTACTCTTAATTCATAAAATCATATAACTAAAAAGAATCAGTCAAACTAACCAGGGACTTCACGTAGTCCAGTGGTAGGCGATAAATACCAGTCGCACTTTGGTTGTGGGTTCGATTCGCGCAGCATTGTCCGACGCGATGGGTTGTCACACGGTCTGCGTGTTGTCCTTTTTCCAAAACTATATAATTCTCAAATCATTACCCAAAAAGAGATAAAATCATCAAAAATAACCATAACATAATTTAACCTCATTTTTATCTCATGCCTTTCACTTCAATCATAACATATGGTAACCCATAATTACCTCAAAAGTAAGGATCATATAAACCCAAATGGTTCTTTATAACTATGTCCACAAAATATAAGATAACTATTACTTGAATAAAATTTTCCTATATTAAACATCAGGGTTACACATAATATAAAAAGTCTTCTAATGTAACCCCATCATCAAAAGAGACTTAATACTCTTAAGAATTTCACCCTAACTCTTGAAGCCCTTATATGTTGACATCTTACTCATTCAACATTCTTCATGATCCATTATCCATTCCTTTCCAACTTATTCTGAAATACCTCTTTCCTACAAACAAAATCATGAATCATATCCTAAGATTCCAAAATAAGAAAACAATAGTCATGAAATAGTACATACCTTTGATTGGTCATTGTCAGTTTCTTCATCCTCAATCGGAATGGAATTAGGTATTGGTAAACGAATATTGGTACGCTCTTGGTGACCCCAATCACGAAACTTCTTCATAGGACATGTGTTTGCATAATGACCATGCACACCACATTTAAAACATTCAATTGATCCCTCAGAAAGAACTTCTTTCCCTTTCCTCGAGTCAGCTGGATGCTTTCCATGGCAGGTTCTTGCTTTATGACCTTCATTTCCACATCTATAGCATATTTCTGTCCCTTTGAAACATTTTCCTAGGTGTTTCTTTCCACATCTTTGACACATAGGTTTTTGAACACACTTACCTTTACGATTATTACCTGTACTTCCGTAGGGATTTGTTTCTTGCATATATGATGTCTTAGAGAAATCTCCAAGGTTTAGGTGGTCAATCATGACTCCAGATAGTTGGTTCAGGATAATCACAAGAGTTCTCATTGCAGCTCCCATATCATTTAGTTGCATGCTCAAAACACTCTCACAGTTTCCTTCACATCCACTGTTACTTTGGTGCCTGCTAGATCCAGCCATTTACTAAAACCAAAAAGGTCAGTGTGAGTATATCAACAAAACCATCATGTACTAATGAATAAGATAAACAATAAGATATACTTACTCATTCACTTTATCTAAAACTAAGACTCTTGTCTGAAATCCTAACCATTATGGTAATGTCAGTTATGCTTAAACAATACCCTAACCTCTAAAGTTATCTAAACCGACCTATGATACCAACTATAAGGCCCCAGCCTTAAACCTTACTTAATCTTGAGTTATTACAAGATTACACATTGAGGATCTTTTCAGGTTTAGTGTTTTAGAGAATTAGATCATGAAACTTGCATTACATTCCACATTTAAACAAAGTGGTTACATAAAAGACAGTATTCATTCTTCCCATCAACGGAAACATATTTAAAATATAACACGGATTCTTTCTTGACACATCCTTGACACTATCATCACATCATGTACCTTTCCCTTGACCTGTGAAAAACATTTCAAAAACTTGGGATGAGCATAAAAAGCTCAGTAAGGGTTATAAAAATATGGAAAGGAAACATGAGTTCATATATACATTAGAATGAAATCACACTTTACCCATAAAACATAGGCATATCAAATCATGAATAAATCATAGAAAACATAAGACATAAAGGTAACTTGAGGCATTCATAACATTCTTACGTAGGGAGTAACCCTCTTGGTTACGTTTGGAATACCCATCACAGTATATTCCCTAAATCTCTTCGGAGAAACCTTAACGTTTCACTCCTTCGCGTTACCCAATGCATTGGAGAGCTATATCGGGCTCACCTGCCCTTAGTTTATCACGGAACCACCCGTTCTTCATAACAATGACCAAGAACCATAACATAATCGTATCACATAAAACATGAATAAAGGAAACACAACATTTCCACATTTCAATCACAATATAACATTTTATGATATTGAAATAATGAATCCATTCAAAAAGAAACCATTTCGAAAACCATTTAAAACATTTAATAAAGAGATTTTTGAATCAAAGTGTCCCATACCACCTTGCAGCTTAAAATTTTAAACCATTAATATACATATAAATAAATCCTTAAAACTGTTTTTAAAACATGGATATTAATAATAACAAATGATTAAAACATTTAAAATGATATTTTGGTTAAAGGAGTTTTACCAAAATTAGAGACACTTGAATACAATAATTGAGGAATAACATCTATTCAGAACTTTATAATATCATGAGAATAAATGGATTCATGATATAATACTCCAAAGTACAGTATATACACCATATAAGAGTGAATTGGTGCATATTAACAATGAACCCTCAATAGAAATGTCAAATGTGATGAAATCCCTTATAAAGAAGGTATCCTTAAATTAAGGATAAATCAATATCAAAATTATGTGTGACAAATATAAATACACCCAATATAATTGGATATTAAGTGTAAAACAATAAAAGGTCATTCACACATATTCAAAGGATGACATATTCAATTACTACATGTTGAACCGAAAGAAATCGAAATTGGGTTAAAAAGTTCCCTTGACAGCCTAACGGCATCACATCAAAATTAGTTGATGAGAAATAAAAAGTGTATCTCATCACTTGGACATAAAATTTACATCAATAAGGATATATGAGAACATATCCCAACATTACAATATGTAAATTAAAAGACCGAACAAAAGAAGTCTTTTAAAAAAGAGGAGGGTGAAAGGTCCCCTTACCGACTTGGGTAACTTTCGAAAAGTACACCCCATTGAAGAAGTGTCATACAATGAATATGTAAATACCCATAAATGGAATTATATTACAAAAGGAGTGTAATAATGGGTAGTACATAAACCACTCAAAGGAAATTGTGGCAAATGTAGCATAAATCTAACGGGAATAAAAGTGAGATGAAACATCCCATACGAAAATTCGGCAGCCTAACGACGCCACTCAAAACATCCAAAATGGAGTGATGAGAGGAAATAGGGTCTCTCATCATATGAAAATAATAATTACAGTAGGATTAATATAAAAGAACATCCCAATCATAAGAAATATGAGCTTAAAAGGAATGACATAAAAGAGTGTACTTAAAAAGAAAGAGAGTTGTAGGATCCCTTACCTCGGGTCCGACTTGACTCGATCGTTCTTTAATCTCCTGAATAATAAACTTGAGTTAATTTCTAATTCCTTAAGAACCTTTTTCAAGTTCATTATTACTTTTATACCACTTATTACCATGTCATAAACATTATGTAATCATTTAAGTTAATAATATTTGTTTTGCCAATATTTGGTTCTTAAGTCGAAAGTGGACTTCTTACAATTACATGTTGTTCGTGTGGCCAAATGTTTATTATATCCAGAATTGTATTCATTATGTAGATATCATATATGTCATATATATCCAGTACATTCATGCATTTATAACATTACATATTCATTTAGAGGTAAGAAATGAAATGCACCGTTCATGGAGACGGTAAGCCGTACGTACGCATGAACGCTACTTTCATTTCTATTTCGTATTTTATAGAATGGAATAATAATGATATAAAGGTATATTATAATTCCAGTATAATATCATATATAATATCATATTTCCATCCTTTATACATCCCACATATGGTATTTAACGAATCAAATCACTTTGAGGGGGCGGTAGTCCGCACTTCCTTAAATGAAGATATCGCGTATACCCATAATGGAAGCCATAAAGGTAAGACAAAAATGAAAAATAAAGAAGCATAAATAAAACATAAAAATATTATATATC
Source organism: Viscum album (assembly GCA_963277665.1). NCBI lineage: Eukaryota > Viridiplantae > Streptophyta > Magnoliopsida > Santalales > Viscaceae > Viscum > Viscum album. Next base: position 70,627,403 of record OY728166.1, on the reverse strand, counting down.
ATATATAAAAATATTGACATCATAATGGCCACCTTTTAAGGTGTTAAATGAGTATTGAACAATCATCGTTTCGGGAGGCGGAATTTCACCATCCACGGAAACCGTATGTTCTTTAACCATTTGATGGAGTTGTGTGAGAGTTTAGCTCGAATAAATCTTATAAAAACATCCTAGTGTATTGAATATACTGGTTTTGTTACAAAATAAGTAAATAAAAAGAGTTTAGGGGGTTGGAGAAGCAAAATAAAACAAATGAACATGAGAGAAAGAATTACCTTTAAAAGTGTAACTCATTTTGATCTGAGCCTAAAGGCTTCCTTTGAAAGGATTCTGCCCAAAGGGAATCCTATAGGATGAGGAGAGGGATGTGGAGAGAGTAAATGGGCAGGGTTTGGCCCAGCCAAAGGCTTGAGGAGTGTGTGAAATGAGGTAGAGGTGGGGGCCTTTTATAAGAGGAGAGGAGGGGTACTTTTGGAAAGTAAAGAAATATTACTTTATTTGAAAATGTGTTTCGGTTTCAAAAGGTCCCACATTGATATAATTCGTGGATAAGGTGATAAGGCTTAGAAATCCACTCATCAAATAAGTTTTGGACATGTGTAGTTCATAGAGTTTACATTATCTTTCCATTTTATTTAAATCGTCAAATAATGATGTCATCGCTGCATCATTATTATGTCATAAATAATTTAATTTATTTAATGTCTAAAAATTATAAAAAAATACTATTATGTAGGAAATCTTTTTATCTTTCCAATGAATATTTATAATCAAAAATATGACTTGTATAACCCCACTTAATTTTTTTTAGTAAAACATATAATTTTTGTGTCAATTTTACTTTTACATTAAATAAAATGTTATTTATGTCATTTCCCAACCAAAGTGGATCCATGGGGTCCCCAAGTTGACCCATGGCTTTTCTTGGTCGGCCATGATACAACCAATAGGTGTAGGACAAGTGTCATGGTGTTTTGACATTCTTATAATATCATTTTTACCTTAAACTACACTAATTACCTCTAATCGCGATTAAAAACTTAAAAAGTTACTATTCACCAAAAAATTATTTTATATTTCATTGAACGAAATTTTACTTCTTAATGACAACCATGTATGTCGGATTTTTGAAAATCAAAACACAATGATGGCAAAAATTCATTTAAACGGAAAATCAGTTTTTATAAGTACCACTTAGTTGTTTCACTATTCATCAAAAATTGAAGTTTTTCAAAAAAATCACAAAAATTCACCCTAAGCTATATTTGATATTCTGAATTCAAAAATGAAGTCCGTTTTACAAAATTCAAAACATATAAGTTGCATTAATTAATTTAATAATTAATTTCCACTGTCATGACAAATAGCGTGTTTTTATGAAACCATAAGTATCAAAAGATTGACACTAGTTTAAGTCCGATTTCAAAGTGAAATCAATTCCAACGACCACTATTGGATTTAATGGTAAAAATATTTTCTAATTTCACTTTAAAACCAATTCAAAATATTATCTAATCATATAAATAAATTAGTTTAAAAAGTGGTTTTGAATTAGAACACAACATTTTACACTATTCATTAAAAAAAATGAACTTTACCGGAAAAATACCAAAACAATTACACAAAGTAAAATTTGATGTCCCGATTCTTAATAAGAGTTTTATTTGGTCCAAAAGAATGTATAAGAGTGATCAAAACTATATTTAATGATGGTTCTCCATCAAAAGGCGACAAGTGAAACTTTAGTGAAAACTATGGCATATACGCCTAAAATTGAATTCTTTCCGTATTTTAAGCCATTATCCTTTATTGGATAAATGTATAAACATTTAAAAACATATATAATCATATTTTAGTTATTTATATCCATTCCCGCCATTACAATGGCTACATGTTAACTAACATTTAAAATTTATTATTAGAGTGCAACGTAAGATTCTGAGAAACTCGTTGTTGCGTGTTGGGTACGCCATCGAGCATAGCGTCCCCTTTAAAGTAATATCAATATTTTATTCACAAATATGGATAAATATGAAAATTTCATATTCTTTATTTACCTGGGGTGTTACATAGATAACTAATATAAGTATTCAAAAAAACCTCCAATAGTAACCCTTTAATACAAGAAAACAATTAATCTTGTTGATATTTTTGGTTCATGACCGTTATTTATCTAATTTTATTTTCAAAGGATCAAAAAATAATCAATTTTAGAAATAATTTGGCCAAGGAATGATTTTTTTGAAACCAAAATTCACAGTTTTTAAATATAACATACTATTTATTTTACATTAATTTTTTTTAAAATCCTTAGCTTCCATTCTTCTCCTTCAACAGTTTTGAAAATACTAAAATGTTATCAATAAATAGGGCCACAATCTTCTCCAAAACTAATGATTTTTTTTCTAATAAGATCCATGAATATAGAAGATGTATGAGATAACCAAAATTACATAACAAAAAATTCATCATTTCTATATCTATTTCAACATTCAGTCCTTGGAATGTCAACTTACATCACATTCAATTGATGGTTCCATGACCTCAGGTAAACCTTAAAAAAACTATTCCCTTAGAGATTATTAATAAAATCATCAATCAGTGGAAAATGATACTTTATCATAATATTTATATTATTAATGTCTCTATAATTTACTTAAAGACTCGTTGATATATTTTATTTTTTTTTAAAAAAATAGGAGCACTCAAAGGAGAAGTTCTAGGTTAATGAAACCATTATCTAATGAATAATTCAATTCCATTTTAAAATATAATAGTTCCACTTGAGCCATTTTATAAAAAAAATTATACATATGTTTAGAATTAGATAATAAGTAAAGTGTGAACTCAACCTCTAGATCATGAATAACACTAGGAATATCATCCAGAAAAACATTTATATATTCATTTACTACCGGTTCATCACTAAATAGAATGGTTTCTTTATTTTCAACAATATGGTAACGGTAACATTTATTTCTATATGTAATAAATTTCATAGATTCATTTTATGTTATCAGATGCATGAAATCATTTAACAAAACATTATTAGAACTTAAAAATTTATTTTCATGATTTAATGAAAATGAAAAAAATACAATAAGTGATATAAAAATATTCAATGGTCAGTTCAACATGATTTTTATGGAATACAATCCCATTGATTAGGATAAGAAGACTCATATAAATATCAGTTTCATTAATACTTTATCCTTGATTTTTTACCAAAAGTTATATATTACATTATTTAAGTGATGTTCAAAATTTACTGGCCAATTTTTCAGAAATGAAAAAAATACAATGATCTTGATACAAATAGGGTTTGAACATAACTCAAAAACACAAATAAAATATCTATCACCAATTCATTTTATGTCCCAAAATCCATTTTTTAGTATAAAATTACCTTACTACACCTTTTTATTTCTTATCCTGAGAATTTTCATTATGTACAACTAACTTAGGACTTGAATTAACCTAATATCCCATATCATTGCAGCTAATAGATATTTCCTTTATATGGGTATCAGTTAAAATTTTTTATTCCAAAGGATTTTATTCCATTCATCAGAGGGACATCTGGCCAAAATGTCAACATCGATAACATTTTCTTGACTTCATAATACATTCTTTATTGTGATTATAACAGCACATAATACAAGATTTAACCATCATTTCGTAACATCCATATTTCATTGATTCATATTTCTACATTGAATGTCATCTTGGCTTCTCCCTAAATTTATCATCATGTGGCACATAAGAGTTATAGAAATCCACATAAACCATTTCAACAACACAAAATACATTCTCATTGTTTTAAATTTTTGTGTGGCAAAAGACAATAGTAGAAATTATTTCAATCCTAAGTAATCCTAGTTAATTAGGCATTCTATATCCAAAAAAGAATATGGAACATACATGGAAAATCTTTTTATGTTTCCTTCATATGAAGTTACATAATATTTATTGTTTTCCTAAATTTTAAAATTTTTTCCCACTCAAAGTCAAAAAATTTTAATTGAATATTTATCAAAGAAACGCACTATTAATGTTTTTGATTCGATGACATGAAGAAAATATTTATCTTTAGAATTCCTAAACAAATATCATATTTGATCAAATTCACCTTCAAAATGAAAACATATAGAGTTAAAATTTGGTATTCTAAACATAAATTGTCATCAAATATATATTAAATTAAATTGATCCATCCATCAGTTCCATTTTGTCAGATGACCCAATGAATGATTATGTATGTTTCCTCATGAAATTCTTAAAAAAAATACATGTTCCTTAAAGGCTGATCATGTTTCTCTCTATCATCAACACCACCACCATTTATCACCTAATTCAACTAAAAAATTAATAAAACAAACTATTTTGTTCTAACTACAACAATCTAAAAATGCTGATTTGGAAGGATATATTACTCCCAGTTACATACCACTATATCTTACGTGTATTTCCTCTCTGGAAAACCATTGTGAATAAACATATTTTAGATGAAGATACATTTTAATAATTAAATTTTGTTTCATTTAACATGGCCATAATGTAAAATATATCATTATAATGTTATTATTATTACCATAACATCTAAATTTATCTAAAATGGCATTTGATAGAAACTGTAAGGAACAATAATTAATCAATACATAATCATGATTCTTAGTCAAGTAATTACATTATATTACAATGGATATCCTTTTAGGATTATAGTTTTAGATACATTCTCCATAACTCATACATAATAAAACCATAAAATAAAAATTGGAATCTTTCAATGAGTATCCAATTTTTCAACCATATAAATCATTTTAAAAAAAAATTCACTATATGTTTTATGAAAACTATTTATAAAAATCAGCTTGACCACTTCCTACCCCTTACTCATTATAAAATACAATAAAAAAGAAAAAAATTTGCGATGGCCATAAAAAGATAAATAAGGGATATAATAAAAGAAGAAATAATTAGAACATTAATAAAATTTAATAACCTTGAAAATAATTTATTCATAACAGAAACATTTATCCAAATAGTTAAATATCATTCATTAATAAATATGATTTATTTTACCTTGTGAAGAAAAATTATTTCCATGGAAACTCATTAGGAAACATAGAACATTCCTTAGGGTACCTTGGGACATTTTCAGATTGAACCCTTATACAACCCTAATGGATTATAATAACCATATGTACAACTACTAATGTAATTATCCAGATAATATAATCATTATCCATTTCATTGGAACTCAATCTAGGTGCACCTATAATTTAAGATATAAGTGGCTCTCCCAAAACTTTCTAGAAGAACCCTATCATTTATAATGTCTAAGAACCATAACATGAAATAATATATTTCATCATTTATAAAACACTTTCATAATAATATGATAATCATATTCTAATTTTAAAATACAAGTTTCTTTGAAAAATACGATTTTTAATACAATATACACAATTCTATTGAAAAAAAATTAAATACCACAGTACAAAAAAAATAATGTTTTTTATTTTAGAAATCATGTAATAATTCATGGGAGGAGAAAATTATAATATTTTCCTCATTGGTAGAAAATTAAGCATCCTTATGTTTGTTAAAAACTGAAAATTAATTTTTTAATATGATAAAACATTACGTATAGAACACATAAAATATTTATTTATGAAAAAAATTTAATTAAATTAAAAATTGGACAAAATTTCCCAATATAATTTTTTATAAAAAAATGAATAAATATATAAACTAATATCAATAATATTGACATGGAGAATTTTTTTTAAAATTAAATATATGTGCATTCAATTCATCTCATACCACAATGAACTTTTAAAGAATAATACACATGAAAGTATATAATTTAAAATAACATTAAATAAAATTATAATTGATAAAATAAGGGTATGTATTTTCAAAGGGTTTGTATATAAACTTTTTAAATGAATAAATGATCATATCATTAAGAAATGTCTCAATAAAAGCAGATTGAGATGAAATCCCTTACAACTATGGTTACATATTAATTGGAAACTCTGAAAGTAATAAATATCAAATAAAACATTTAAATAACATGAATATAAAATTGTACATGATATAATATGTCACAATTGGTTGTAGATACACCACAAAAAGTAAAAACATTATTATTATTACAATGTTGTAAACAACTACTTAAACTAATTATGTTGGGTTTTTTTCACCATATTATATTATGTGTAAAAAATAACATTGGTGTGTCATTTATGGTCAATTGGGTTATTATATAAACATAAAAAATTTTATTCAAGAAATAATTATCATATTTAAACATAAATTTAAATTTTACTACCAATCATGAATGATGGTTATGAAAAATGAACAGATGTTACAGTCAAGGAGACAATAAGGTGTACATTCACATGAGTCTTGTTCCAATTATTCAATAAACGTTATTTAAAGAAGGTATCTAACATTAATCATTAAAAAATGATAATTATATGATATACACACCGTATTAATTAATCATATAAAAATATATTTTGAATTCATCTGATTTAAAATGAATCACATCACGTTGATGAGGTGGTAGTCCATACGTCAACCAACGACATTTTCAATTTCGTAGTGCGTGAAAGGGTACAAATGGAAAAGATATATTATATTTAAGTAAAGATAATTATTTCATGAATATAAAATATTTTTCATTTCTTTAAAATATTTTTCATTAAACCCATCCTTATTAAATTATATGTCTTGTTTTAACATATCACATCGCTTTGAATAGGTGGTTTTCCACACGTCCACAAACGACCTTACCATACATTAAAAAATAAAAATAATAAAGGTAAAAGTGTATATAATTAAATTATTATTTAAACATCATAAATGTTATATATATATATATATATTTATATATATCATATATAAATATTTTTTCCATCAAAATTTCCTACCATGAGAGGTGGTAAAGGAAAAAAAGCGAACAACATCGTTATGTGAGACAGTAGTTCATCATACATGAACGATAACTTTGTTACCCATTTGGTGTTTTTTAGTTGTAGGTACAACCATTGAATAAAAATATATGATTATATTTAGTATAATTATTTTATTATAAAATAGTGTAATAATAAGGAATTATAAAAAGAGACAAAGTAAAAAATGCATGTTGATGAATGTTACGTCTTCTTCAGGAAAGTTCTTTTGGTTTTCACCAAATGTATTCTTGGATTGATTTATGAAAAATTTGAGTCCTATAGGTTGATATTAGGGATTTTATGAGATTATATGGGAATTTTTTGGTTGATCCAACTGGGATTTAGTGTATTTATAAAATTATAAGGTTGAGTGGAATTTTATTATAGAGACAGAGAGATATTCTTATAAATTTTTAAAAACAGAATTTGACCCAAATTTATACTATCTCTAGTGGCCTCAATAATGGTACAACATCATAAAAAGTTATGAAAGGGTTGAAATATATATATCCAATATCTTCTAGAAAATTTTATATTAAATTTTTTCTCATATGATTTACATTTAGATACTTATTAAGATAATTTTCCTCTTAATCGTTGTAATTAATATTATTGACATTAACTAATATATTTGGACAAAAGTTATATATATATATATTGTTATATATTATTAATTATTTTGGATCAATATATTGAATACATTTATATAACTTAAAATCAAATAAGTGGATTAAATTAATTTAAATTTAGCCTCACATTGAAATTTCAACGAGGGTTTCGAATGAAACAATGTTCAATATTTTGGTATGATTTAATCCATAAATTCATTGATAAAAGGTTACTAATTATACCTTAAAACCTATTAAAATTTAAATTAAATAATAAAAATAATTCAAATAAATTTTTTTTTTGAACTAGAATTCAATATTATTATCTATTCATCAACATATGAATTTTCTAAGAAAAATACCAAAAATTTAACCCAATATAAATTTTGATATTTAATTTTCAAAATATAATTTATTTTCATTCAAAATGAAATTGTAAATGTTTACAATTTTTTTATAAAATTGGTGTTTAATTAAAAGGTCAAAAACAACCATATTAGAAAATAACATGGAAAATATATTATTATTTGCTAAAACACAATCTTTCTTGTAAACAATGAAATCATAGAAACTATTTATTTTATTTTTGGTTTTAAATTGGACATAACATAACTTTTAAGTTAAAATTAATAATTAATTTATAAATTATAACAAATTTGAAAAAGCCTTATTCTATCATTACCCATATTGTTACACGATCATTATCCATGCCATAGAATATTGGTTAAGATATAATTATACCTAATAATTTTCGTATTATTAACCCTAGATGATTTATTATGAAACAGATATCCTATTATAGTATCTAGAAATGGATGTATTTCTAGGAAAACCACATAATATATATCTTACCATAACATTACTTTTATATTCTATACTTTTGATTATCCCTATGGTTTTCAAAAAATTTCACAAATCATAATCTCTAATTATTGAATTTACCACACAATAATACCAATTGAGGTTACCTTATAATTTTTTATACATTTTTTACAAAATTATAGTTAATTATTTAATATGTAACATTATGATCCATTCCAAAACTATAAATGTTAAATTTATTTGGAAACTATATATATAAAAATATTATTTATACACATTAAGAATAATATCTAATTACACTCTTCTCAATTTGTATCTTACACATAATATCATACTTAAAATGATTATTCATAACTTAGGGAAATGAAATATATGAAAGGATGATCGTAGATGCATTTTAAGGGTGATAAATTAAGATATCAATTAGTGATCATACAATATAAAATGGTAATCATTAAGTTTTGATATTATGATCAATAATTAAAAATATTTAACCCCATAAATAATAAACCATAATCACAATTCATGGTATAAAAACTAAAATTTAAAATAAATTAATCTTAAGAGTTAGAAATCATCATTAATAAATCATTAACTATGAGTTAAAATAATGAGAATAAATAATTTATAATATTATAGGACCATCATATGAATATAAATAATTTTCTATATTGATATTTTCTATTTATACCATCATATAATAGTGTATAATGAATTAAAGCATGATTTACATATCATAATAGGCTTGGAATCACAACAAATTTCCCAAAGTCAATTAGATAGAACTATATGTTTTCATCAGTAGATATATAACATCAACTAGTATCCCATATTTATCCCATGAGATATAATTATTTACAAAATGATATTGAGGGCTATATAATTCTGATCCCACTCATCACAAAATGAAAACTATATATATGTGTGCAAAAGGATTAGAAAACAATAATCATATCATCAAAACAGAAAATATGGAAAAGAAAGAAAATTCATAATGATTTTATTATTTAATAAAAGCACAAGAAATGGAAAATAAATGTATTTCATAATAATAGAAACATCATAGTCATAGAACACCCAGCGAAATATTGATGATTGTATCATTGGATTATATACCTTGTAAATCGTAATTAATATCAAGTGATGATCACATAGATGAAAATTCCTTTAAAAATCACTGGAATATTATTTGATAAAAACAAAATTTTAGTTATGAAATCACTACATAAATATCCATAAATCTATAAAATGTTTGGTAAAATTATTTAATAAAATGATATTATTTAAATTTATAAAGTATAATTATAATAATTTAGTAGTCATGATGGTGGGAAAAATTTATTTCGTCTATGATAAAAAAAGATTTCATTGTCATTTTTGGTATAATGTGAAAAGAGCATCATTCATAAAATGAAAATAATGATCCTCTAGACATTTTTTTAAAAAATTAAAACATGTATAAAAAATTATTTAAATATTAATTTTAGAATATTAATATATTAATGGATAAAATAATTAAAATATGGGCATTTAAAAAATATTCCCGACCAAAGAAGAAATAAAATATGTTTTTACTCAAAAAAAATTCTTAGTAATTTCAAGAACCAAATAGATGGAAATGGAAAAATAAAATTAAAATTCCATAGACAACCACAAGTGAATAAAAGGAAAATTATTTATAATATAATTATGAATGAAAATCCTTAATATAATTTCATGAATTAACAATATTTATAAACATCAGATTAAAACGTAAATCCCTTGGTTCCATAGTTATATCAGAATCTGAAAATTATGAAAGTGATAACCATATATGGATATATATACGCAAATTATTATTATTATAATATATAAAAACATAATTTACAATACTAAGACCACATAAAATAATCATGTGGTGATTATGGAAAGTCTCTCATAGAAATAAATGTAAAACCAAAACCCAATTTTTCCCATCTGTGCTTTCTTCCCATTCATTCAAACCTCCTATGTAATAGATATATATTTATTATACCTGTATTTAAAAAATTAATCATTTATATAAAATCAAATATGATTTTCATATGATATATTATCACCCTATTATTAACAAATCATTATTAAAATTATTGATCCAGGCAGTAAGAGCTTCATTTTCAGGCATGTTTCAGTTCAGCTGTCCCGCTCCTTATACTATGATCATGGTTCAATAATATACTAAATTTTAATCCCTTCATTAGTATCATATTTAATAGTTATATAGACATTAATAACCATTCATATAAATTTCATATGAAAAATGAATTAAATCACTTCATGGATACTATAGTCCCTACGTACGTACCAGTGATGTTTCTATATGTTGATGGATAGAACTAGAATGGTAAATAATAATGAATCTTTATAGAACCATAATATATATATATAATCAATAATTTCATCATTATACCCATACATGTTAAGTGGTGGTAAAAACTAAAACACATTGTTTCGTGTAGGTGTCTGTCCACATGTAATAGGGAGACATGTTTCCTTTTCACCTATTACATATGAAGGGTAAATAATGGTTTTACAATTATCATAATAAAAATAAATAATATTGAATTAATTATTTTTGAATGGATACCTTATATTTTAGACTGGTAAAAGAAGAAAAAATTGAATGTACTCGATTATGTGGTATACCGATTCATTAAGAAACCTTTTTTGACATACACCACAATCCATGAACAGATGGTGTTATGGAAAAACAAAAGATCTATAAAATTATTAATGAAGATAATAAGTTATAATGGAAGGAATTTTCCATGATTATAGTCTCAAAATTTGTTTTAAAGAGAGTATAAGTGGTGCTCATCTATATGTAAGGGGGAGCGAACTCTTGGAATTACATAACGTATTAAAATAATATAAATTATTATTCATGGAAATATGAAACAAAATTGAATCATTTATAATAAAGGATGAGGATGATAAAAAATAATATTAAAAAATTGGTCATGTTTAGGTGATTTCCTCACCTACATCTCTTTGTTTCATGCCCTATTAACACTTTTGACAATTACTATATTATCAGTTTTTTTTAATTTGTAAGGGTCATGAATGTTTCAATAAAAATAAAAGTTAAAAACAAATAGACCATGACATTTATATTACACCATAACCAATTAAATTTAAAAAATTTATGATTTTTATGATTTTTATATAATTTAATAAAATATTGATTTTTATAACAGTTCAAAAATAACAATTTTTTGATCTCCTCATTTATATTGAATTTAGTGTCATCATGATAATAATGAAATTTAAATATAAACATAAAAAAATAATTACAATGATATGTTTATCTTAAATATTCATGGAACATTATATTTTATCAACATTATAATTAATTTAGTACTTTTAAAATCAATTATTCTATTTTAATACTAATTGAATATATAATATGTTTGTGTTGCAGAAGAATTTATGTTTATCATTAAACCATTAAAATTTTAAAATAATTAGATACTATAAAAATTTATATTTTAAATAAATCATTATAAATAAAAATATGTTCTTTTTATCTTAATGAATAATTATTTTAGATATTAAAGTTACGGAAGTGGAATTTTATACTTATCCTTTTATTAAAATATGACAATGGCCATAATAAAAATAAAATAGCACCATGATTCTATATTTTTTAAAAAATACTTATAATGATAAAAATCCACACATCAAATATGATAATATGATTGTATGTGAAATTTTGAAGACTAATCCTAATGTTTTAACCCTTCTTCCAATTTCTACCCTCACCTCAGTTATAAATATTTATCATGGATAATATTCACAATGACCAAAAATAAAAGGTACCTATTTAATAAATTTTAACTACTTAATTACAAATATTTAATTCATTTTTTATAATTCAATCTCTATATGTGGTCTAAATTAATAACACAATATGTGTTCAAAACTCAACAAAATGATTTTTAGAAAAATTAATATTTAAACAAAATAATAATTTTATTTATTTTCCATTCCTATTAAAACCATTTAGATGAATATAAAATAATTTTATTGAATATATTATTTTTTATTTTCAAGAAAATAACTTATCAATAGATATTATTCAAATTTACATAAATATAATCACATTTTCTGCATTAAAAACATTTTTCAGAAAAATATATCAATTTATCTTCAAATATTTTTATATTAATTTATAAATATTTTATAATAATATAATTTATTTATTAAAAAAAATTTAAATAATTTTTTATTAATTTAGTTGTCCCATTCACAAAAATCCCATTTTTATGTGATAAATATCACAATAAATAATAATATTTTAATATTATATTCAGGTTATTTAAAAATAGTCGTTGTTTTTTAAGAAATATATCAATCAAATATAATTTATTTATATAGAACTATATCATAAAATATAAAGGTGTTACACTATGTGTAATCCCCAAAAATATTATTTAGGTACATGACCTTAAATTGAATAGCAGTAACATCTTAGTCGCACGATGTCAAACTGAAAGAAAATTCCTTTAACACATGTTGTTAAAATATATACATAAAACATGTGATATGCATGGGATGAATCTCATGAAGGGACAAAGACATTAACACAACATTTGGGTATCTTTTATTTATTTTTTCATACCATCCCTTATCATATTTCCTTTTTGAAACAAGAAACCTTCATATTTGATATTAAAATTTATAGACCAATCTTACCAAATTACCTTAAACATTGGTGATAAAATATATTCATACTTGTATTCTAATAGAGTACGTGGAATGCTTCCGTATGTTTTATCCCACATATACCAATTCCCCCACATATTCATGTTTCACTTGGATAGAATCCACATTGAATCTTAATCACCTTTTCATTAGTATAAATTTCTTCTCATCGAATATATTTAGAGACCTAAATAAAATTTAATTGAGTTCTTGAATGAATATATTATTATAATACATGGGATATTTTCCCACTAGACAGTAAAACTCTGACTAACTTGTATTTTATGAAATTATATGGGACTATTCATAGTAGACTATAAATATGTGAGGCTCCCTCACTCAACATTAAAAGTGCAACTCCACATTATGTATCTTAATACCATACCAAGGAGATGAGATATGGGTACCATTGGTTTTGATCTTATGAGGTGTATGTAGTGAGAATACAATATACTCTAAAACCCTGGTGCTGAGAAATGTTCCCAACCTCATTGTATGAGAATTATATGCCTTAGATATAATTTTCCTAAGAATCCATATTTTATGAACATATATTTCCTGAAATGATGATAATTGAAGACGTTAATTAGAAAATAACAAATGTATGTTTTCATATGTAATGAGAACGTGATGCCTGAGGTGACGATACTTGGATGACCTACCCACTGAACATAAGATTAGAAGTAGCAATCACATGATGTATTAGGGTTTTCACCATATAATCCTTATTTCATGTTTATAACATTCCCTCACAAGATGAAATTATGATAAATTTTATTGATTCATAGAATACCCAAAATCAACAAAGATTCCCAATAAAGTGAAACATCATCATCAACTCTAATCCATGGGTGGTCTACGTATCACAAATGAAATCAGTGTAATTAACGGATGTCCACTAGAATATAGAATCATGAATATCATTAACGATAATTTGTTAGATCCATGATAGAGACTCATACTAGGTTAGGAACTCTATGGATAAATCCATGAATAGAATTTCCAAATCCAATCATCATATTATAATAATGGTTCCAACATCATCAGAAATAATGGTGAAGGTCTCCCACCATTGGAATGTTTGAATTTAGGGACACGAAGAGACTTTCCAATCCCCACAACACCCCCTATATTTTATATGTATTTTATTTAAAATAAAATTTTATATATTCGATAACATTCCTTATATGCAATTCTGAGTCTATATGAACCATGATATAATAAATATTTAAATCTGACCCATTAATCTGGTAGGTATTAATAGAAATAAAAAATTTATGAATAATCTGTAAAAAATTATTAATTAGAAATTATTTTTTTATTCAAAATAATTAATTACCCAATTTACTATAATGTCATTTTAAGCTAAAAAAATGAATTCATCCAAAATAGTATTATTATATTCTTATCAAAGAATTTATATTTAAATTCTACCATTTTATGATTTTTTTTGGAAATTAATATTATTTTATAAATAATTATTCCAATATTATCATAGGGTTAATTATTAGAGTTTTTTTAGAATGGTGTATTTGCCCGTGAGTAGTGTAAAATACATATATTTGTAAACATATACATTTATTTTTATGTAAATTTACAATTATTTTAATAATATAACTTGAAGGTATCCTACGTATGATTTATTTATAAATAATCTAATTGATTTTATAGAAATCATATTTTCACATTATTTTTTTGTATATTCTGTTTTTTCATACAATAAAATATTTAGTAAAAACGAATTTTATGCGTGAGATTTATTATTTTCATAGTTAATTAATATAATAGATAATTATTATATAATAAAATGGTATATATAAAATATATATTCAATATAAAATTTTAAATTTTATTTATGAGTTTTAAAGGTATGGAATGGATGTAAATTATTCTTTAGACTAAAAAGTTATGCTTTCAAAAATGGGTTTTCATCGCGTTTTGTGTGCTTCATTAATATTAAATTATTACATGTGTCAAAATTTAATCTATTAAAATGGATCCCATATTTTTAATTATAATAATACATTTAATTAAATATTTTTAATTTGAATTTTATTTATAGTGAATAAAAAACAGTAAAATTTTGTTACAACAATTTTGGTTAAAACAGTATTCTAATGAGGTGAAACCATGTGATAAGTTGTTAATTTTAAAACATAACTATAAAGTTATAATTTTTGGAATGTATATCAACATTATATTATACTAAATTAAAATACCTACCAAATTTGAGTGACATTCCCATGAATGTGACCTTAAATCATTCATTTTTTAAGAAAATACATTTTCCCTCTCACCTTACTTATAAAATGGGACATATTATCCTCCATTTTCACAAAATTTTATACATAAATATCATAATAAGTCATAGTATAATAGTAATATAATAATATCCTTCATTTTAAGTCTTCTAGTTTCATATTCAGGTAAATCCTCCAGGTCTTAATGATTAAGGGAAAGGGGTATCTCAACTGAGAGGTATATATCTTAACCAAGATTTTTAAATTTTGTTTATTATTATGATTTATATAAAAATATGTTACCCATAAAAACATTATTAATATAGTATAATTAAAATCATGAGAATTAATTGTAAATATTTCACAAACATCTACATCATCTTCTCAATCTAATGAGAGATGAAATTAGTACACATGTGTACTTGTGGATTACTGCCTCGACATAGTGATATAACTCATTTTCCACCACCATAATTCATTTTTGGTTATTATGATATATTTAATGTTTATATATGATATTAATATTATAATATAAATTTTATATAGATTAATTTATATTTATATTTTTTCTATTTGATCACTCATGTGTACATAGAGACTATCATCTCCACATATTTATATAATTTATTTTTCATTACAAATTTATATAAATGGTTATAAATATGTTCATAATAAATATATATTATATTAAAATAATGATTAATATTATTTATTTTAATTAACCATGAAAATATTTCAAAGACTATAATTAATTTATGAAAATATAAATGAATAATGAATAAATTTACACCTGAAATGTTTATGATAGTGAATGATTTTTAATGAGTCAGTTACACGATGTTATAAAAGACCATATATTGTATTTTATATATTATTATGATCCTAATATTAAATTATTATAAATTTGAATCTATTATATATGATGATATAATTCTTACGATGTGAAAAACTTATGAGATAGGGTTTTTATGTAACAATTTCATTTTTAGTGGGATTGATTATGCTCAAATTACCAAGGATGAAATTATATGACCGGTATATAAAAACTATTATATCTTTTCATCTCTATTTTTGGTACTACATGTTTCCCTTTCATTATCCTCGCATTATGTCCTCCAAATACTAAAATGCTATTTTTTTGGGAAATTGGATTCATTTATATCATCAATCAAGAAGTTATTCTCCCATGTCCATGTATTATTAAAAATATTTTCAATAATGATTTTATAGTTCTAAAAAAATTATTTAAATTAATTTTTAAATATATTTTACTTTCATTGTAATGTTTTAAAATTAATATTCCTATTGTTTTCTAAATGTGTTACTTATACCTTTTTTACCAAAAATGTGACCAGAATTTTTGTTTTAATGTAAACCACGTGAATAAATTTCCCAACCAACATGAATTATATTCTATTTGTAGATTTATTTATAAGAATCCCAAGTTATTTTAATATAAAATTTATTTACTAACATTATGTTGATATTTATGTTTTACTTATGTGATTTAAAAATTAAAAGTGTATTTTCTTCAACAACTATTTTTATGGGGTTTTAAATGCATTTTTAACTATAACAACATCCATTGATGTTTCTTTTGATTTAATTATGATATGATAAAAAATTTAAATTAGTCAATCGGTTTTTGATTTATGATTTATGATTATTATATTCTTATAAATCACATAAAATTTATACGAGTTATGAAATAATTATATTATTAATAATTAATAAAATTTTTATACAAATATTAATTGTTTTCATTAAATTATTTGTTATTTAATTAAAAATTAGAGATGTCTAATTACATTATAAAAAAAATTTGGGTGTCCATTATTTCCCTCCAATGCATTGATTAATTATCAATATCTCATTTGATAATAAATAATTAATTTGGAGTGAACCCTATTCATTAAGGGAATTTTCGCAATATGATTGTCTTCCGTGTGAACCTTGAATAATGAAATAATTGAATGGGGAGTAAACCAAATACAGTATGATATTATTGGTACTGATACATGAATAGTTAGATGATGTTATATGATTGTCTCCATCAAAGAAACAATTTATTTATTTATATGTTATGTTTTCATAGAACATCATCGACTATTTAGGATTCTTCAATCTTTTTTATTGTGCCATTTAATTAATAAAACTTAATTTCACATGTCTTTTTTAAGATATCTAAATTTATGGGTAATTTATTGTAATGTTTAAATCATGTTATCTTACATGTATTTATTATCTTATACTCACACATGATTATTTATTAATTTCCTTAATGTTTACTTTTCGTAAGAATCAAATATCACCCTTTCTGATGATTGGCTTCCCCATACTATGGAGAAAGGTTTTAAGTATATAATGTCTATATAGGGTGAAAGTTCTGAAAAAATTAGAAATAAATTAGACATTTTATATATATATTTTTTCATATCCAGGTTTCCGATGACAATGAATCTCTATGGTCCCCAAATTTTTATTATTATGAAAATTATTTCATATTTTTATAAAATAATTTTATATTTATATATATAAATTTTTGGTCCCTATGTTGACATTATATTATTTCTTTATTACCTTTCTAAATCTATGATGAAGAATCTTTAGTTGGAACTCTTATGATATTGTTAAAATTAGAATAAAATCATATGTAACGGTAATGAAGGTATTGTGGTATCCCTATGAAAATACATCCATGTCTTGATACTACAGGTTCTTGTGCTTTTTTACAAATATGCATTAAGGAGTAATAAAATAAAAAAAGTTGGTCGAGTATATCTTATCCATCATTGTGTTGAACAGTTAGAGGGAACTTACTATAAATATGATTTGACATATCAATAAGATATGATTTCATTAATTTATATTTTATTTAAGTAATAATATAATGGATATGAATATATATTTTCCATGGATGATATATTTAAAACCTAATGTGTCATAGATTAAAAGTAAAGCGTTGTAATTTAGACTTATTATACATTATTTCCAAGATTATATGATTGATAACCTTGAATAATGGTGTTTTATATTCATGATAACCATATTGGTTTTAGCAAGGGATTGAATATTTAATAATAATGTTATTATGGTAAATGGGATTCTAAAAAATTTAATTATTCTATTAATTATTAGTTAAATTAATTCATTATACTTACTGAAAACACTCTAGAAATTTTATTCAATATCCCAATAGATTATGTGAAGATATTATAATAACAAATAATAATAGATTGATGATTTAATCTCAAGTATATGAATCTTCCTCAATTATTGTTTGAGTGAATTTGATCCCTAAAAATTTTGTTATTGTCACAATAGTTTAATTTGATGTGAATTTTTAAATTGACTGAAATCATTTAAATAATTTCTAAATCAATTGCCTATTAATGGAAGTCACATGTTATATTTTAAACCAACTTTTTATTATAAATCAATGGGAGGATAAATATAAAATTCCAATTGAATATAAATTCATTTCATATGTTTTATTTTATATTAAAATGTGTTTTTTATATCTTATAGTTGGGAGAAATTAATTATAAAATGTAAGCCTTTTATATGGGTGTCTATTAATGTATTTAAATAATATTTTACTTGTCATAACCATTATTTAATTTTTGAGTTTCCAATAAAACTAATAACAAATAATACACCAACATTAAAGAATTTAATAATATTGAACTCGATTGAGTTACCGAAAACATAGAAAAAAATTTAATAGAATATTAATAGTGGCTCAATTTGGCCATGTGTGTCTCCTTGAGGTGTACATGTTCTTTTTTTCAGGAAACATTGATCAATGTGACACTTCATTGATAGAATAAATTTTTTTATTAAAAAAAATTATGTAAAAACTGGGAAACCAGTACAGACAGAACAAGACAATAACTCTTCATGATATATAATAGCCATATCATTGAATTTAAGTTTACTACTATTGGAATCCTTAACTTTTTGGAGACCACATTGAAGGGTGGTAACCATTTCATCTTGATCATATAGGTTGAGGTGTTCAATGTAGTATTACTTATTGTGGCTATTGTTTTGATCTCATCCAGATTAATATTCATATTTTTGAATCCATGTGTCAACACACCAATATTTTTGGATCCAGTAACCCTTCTCCTTATTATGGTTTTCCTTAATACGCCTCCTAAACAATATGTCAATCACACCTTTAGAAGAATGTTCTGCTAGTCCCATCTCTAATAATAATTCTTTGAAACTAATGATGATTTCCCATTCATCACACTCCATTATTTTTTCCACTTAGGAGGATATCAGAATTGGAAACATCATTTCCTTCAATTTTCAGATCAAGGATAGGTGATTTACCTTCTTGTGATTCCATTTTCTTAACAGTATCTACCTCCGTAATTTTTTGAGCCTTTATGCTTTCTAATATTGTGGTTTTCCATTATTATGGATTCCTTTATAAATATCCTGACTTTTCCTAAGGATATATTAGTATTATTACTTGGTAAATTATAATGATCATTACTTCTTCACAGTGTTCCAGAGTGCTTAATAAAACAATATGAATCTATGATGGTGTTCTTTTCATTCCATCAAGAGGATCTGAGATAGTACTCTACAATTCCTACTTCCTTGGACTCATCAGGGAATCTAATGTGCAATACACATTCTCTTAATGAACCTATAATAGTGTGGGGTTATCTTCATGATAATTCACTACATCATTCCCTTATCCAAAATCCTGAAAATATTCTTATCCCAGCACTTCAAATTTATATTTATATTTAATAACCATGAGATGAAAATTTTCTATACCAAGTGTCACAACATTCTTTCTAAACTCTCCAAGATTATCTATACTCATGACACATTGTCCATCCATCTAATTATCAATATCCTACAATTAGGAATCACTAATACTTGATTTCAGAATCTTTTTAAAGGAGGAGAGGACCCATGAACTCTGACCATCGACCTCTTGGTCGTCTCCCTATACAACAATCTTAATACCCAAATCAATTCTTAATAAATCAATAAAATATGAAACAAGATGTCTTGAGAGGCTCATCTGAATATATTTCTAAATAGATAATTACTAACCCACATCTATAGTGTCCAATTGTTCCCCCCAATCCAGATGGATCAGATTATGGACACCTCAATAATGCACTAAGGCACCTCGACGACATCTTCTAGCCTCATGACCTAAACAACTACAACTAAATAATAATAGAACTCATGAAACAATGATAATATATTGGGTCCACCAATGTTTTCCCTCAACCTCAATAAATATGAATTCTAATAGAACCTTTAACACATCCATGTTAACACAAATCCTCAGATATATTTGAAGAAAAATAGCATGCGTATAAGAATTAGAGAAATGAAAATGATAAACCATATTACCAATTATGTAAATAATCACATGGTTAGGGAAAGTAAATGGAGGACTAGGGATAATAATAAATTAAATTGTATCCTGGGAGACATGCTATAGATAGAAATAAAATTCCCATCAAAAAGGTGAAAAATCATAACATTCTATAGAATGTAGAGCATGGCCTTGAGCATAAATCTAGTAATCCTAATTCAAAAAATAGATATTGAAGTGTCACAAGTACAATAGACATACAATAAACCTATCTTCAGGATTCCATATCTACATAAAATACCTATTTAATAAGTCAAATAGGGTCCAATCATCACAAACCAAGCAACCATGGTGAGATCCAGATGTGATGAATCACTCATGAACATCAGAGAAGATATCAAAACCAAAAGAACTCTATTAATATGAGCATTGAGATTAAAGAAGACATCAATTTTCAGAAACCTAAGTAAAAAAGGATGGATAAATGAATTGGATAAGGTTATATGGTTAGGGAATAGGGGTGAAGGGTCATCCCCCTGTCTAGGATCAGGGAGGGTAGTGATGGAACATCCATAGTTTACACCGTCAGATCTTGGAGGGAGTAGTGCAAGAGAATCCTAGTTCACTATGAAAATAGATTTACAATCTAATGTGATAATAACATGATTATTAATAACTTCCAAATATCATAATAAATAATATTTATCATTTTCCTTTTGTTGATGGATTGTATGATCAATTATAAGGAGCTAAATATTTCCCATTATTAATATTATATCATGATGCAACAAGTTTAGTGTTAGAAGTTAAGACACACCCAAGACAGCCTTATTTTAGAGGCATGGAATCTATAAATTTATAGTGAATACATTTAGTCGTACTAATTACTTATTTTTCTTCATGGATATAATGAGTATAATGGTTAAATATTACATTGATCATATTTTATTGTTCTTCAATGAAAATATTCATTTAAATTTTTTGATTTAGGAATATAATAAAGATAACTTGAGGATTGTATTTTTGGACCCTAAGGAGAATTTGATTTAAAAATTTACGATGTGTAAATTTTGACAAATAAAATCATATAATTTGGTACATATAGTCTCAATAGAAGATATATTAATGGATCTATCAAAGATAGATTTTGTTGAACAATTTCATAGACCAACCATTATGATTTAGATATATAGTATCATTGGATTGGATAAAATTGTAAGTCTTTTGTGAAATATATCATTAGTATATCTAATCCACTCAATATTTTAACCCGTACGGGTGTTATGTTCTTTTGTACTTATCAATATGAATAAAATTTCATGTAACTAAATATATTGTTACTCAGTGAACCTATTCTCACCCTACCATTCATTGAATAATGGTTTATTATTTAAATAAATGAAAAAAGGAAGGGGGTGGGATGTGTTATTATTCGTAATGACATGTTGTTGTAATATTAATCTTTACAATTAAATATTCATCATAAAAATTAATATAATAATAATTTAGAGTTTTACTTAAAAATATATACATTAATTATCTAAAAGAGTAATCATTATTGGGATTTGTATGAAAAATATTATTATCATGAAATTTTAAAGAATATATTCATCATGATAAGGATAAATATGCTATAAAGAATATAGTTTATGTTGATCAAATATTATGAATACTCAAACCATTACCACCCTAGGAAAGTGAAGATGTTGGGTGATGATCAGAGTCAAATAGATCATGCCATCTTATTTATTATGAGGGTAAAAAATAGACAATATTTATATATTTCAAAATGACGATGCATGAAAGCTTTTTGGAAGGGAAGAAATATTATATTTGTTAAATGTGTCTCCAACCATTTATCCATATAAAGGATAAAGAGGTGAAAAAAGAAGATGTGGTGCTAAAAAAGATGTTATGAAATATTCTTATGTTCAACACTAATAATAAAATAATGATACAATTAAGAAAACAATAATGTATCCCATTAATAAGTACTAAATTTTTTAATATTTTCATAAGACATCATTTTATGTTCATTAGGGAATTAAAAGTATTAACTGAATGGAAATTTATGGCGGGAAAACATGAAGATTGATAAGAAAATGTGGGTATATTGGTTTTTGATATGTAAGCATGTTCAGGTTATGGAACATAATTTTAAGTGTATGTTAAAACCATTAACTATACAAGAACAAAAATGGTAAAACATTACTGTGTATTTCTTTGTCAGATTCCATAAAAAATCTAAAGAATATAAAGAAATTTCATATATAGTTGATTGTATTATTTATATAGAAGTATTCATTGATATTAGTGACTATATATATCATAATTATATTTCCATTATATAATAAATTGTGTTCTAAGGTTACATGGGTTATTCTATTCTATCAATTACCATTGGGGTATAAGGATTATCTCGATGTTTTGGAGATGTTTTACCAATATCTAGATAAATAGATTTGTTTTAGTACATATCATATTCAAATAGATATTATGCCTAATAAGACTATTCAAATCATATATGATATGTTGAGATCATGTTCTCTATATTTAAAAGGTGGTTTGAATCAACACCTTCCTCTAGTTGAGTTTTCATACAATATAAAAATTCACTCAATAATTCAGATGGATCCTTATAAATACCTTTATCTAGAATAATGTTACAGAAAAAATATAGAATGCCTTGAAATTGCAGAATAAATAGTAGAGGTGACTAGAGTCAATCATCATCATATCAAGGACTCTTAGTTTTTATTGAAGTATAATGATCTAAATCATTGGTGAGATATAGAATTTGATGTTGGTTAGAATAATTTTGTGGAATTTATCCATGATTTAAAATGTTTATTTTCAAAAATAAATATATGTTTTGAGTTATCTATATGGATATTTTAAATAATATTGATTGAGTGGGGACAATACCTAATAACTGAGTACTCCCACCAAACCTCTCTCATGACCTTTATGTGTTTCATGTATCTCTACTATTGAAGTAGATAACCGATCCTTTACGAGTACATAACTCAAATGGTATACTTCTAGAAAATGAAATTTTATATTATGAACAATTGTTATGAAACATGGATCTCATATAAAAATTTCAATCGAAAAGAACTACTCTCGTGGATAATGTTCTTTCGAGAAATCATCAATTGTGGGAAGCAATATGTGATCTAAAGGATGTGATGAAGAAAATATATCCTAATTTATTTGTACTAGATTGAAGATATTTAGGGGGGGAATTAATATAAATTGTGGTATAATGTAACACCACAAGGTTTTATATTTATTCCCATGTAAATAAAACATGAATTATTTCATACTTTCCTTATTTGCCACTTTGATTATTTGAAACACGATATAGAAAGCTGTTATAACCTATTCATTAAATTAAATTCTATGAATATTAATAACCAATTGAAAAAATAGGTTTATAATTTATTAATGATTCAGATTTATTGATGTATTTATACTAAATAAGTAACCATTTTTGGAAATGGAGTTTTACACTTCAAAAACATGTTTTCATTAAAAATGGGTTTTATAAAAAAAATATCTGTAAATTATAATTAATTTATACCATTTTTTTATATTATAATTTATTATATTTTTTATATTTTTTAAAATATTAATTTCAATAATAAAATAGTGTGAATTGTTTTAATTTTCTAAATTTTTTAGTAATAGTGAAATAATCCAATTTGTTGTAAACAAAAATCTATCATTTCTTTTGATATAAAAATTAAATTATGTTTTAAATTTTACATGTATGTATACAAATCGTCATTATTATATAAATAAAATAATTAATTACATATGATTCATCAACATACTTTATTTTTGTATAATTTAGTTACTAGGATTAAATAATCATTTTTCAAAAAATGGTTTTTATAGATGCAATGGGTTTTTATGTTAATAAATTAATGTAATATATATTTATAAGTGATTATACATAAATATATATATTTTATTTTCAATTTATTATTTTAATATTCATTTTATTTTTCTTACAATGTATGTAATGAATGCAAATTAAATTTTATTCTTAAAATAGATTTATATGAAAAAGTGTTTTCATTGCGATTTGTGTGCCTAATTTAAATTAAATTATTCAACATATAGATATTACATTTGTTAAAATGGATTCCATATTTTTAATATAAAAAATTTATATAATTTAATAGGTTCAACTTAATTTTCAGTGATAGTGAATATTAAAATCAAATGAAAAATTTGTTTCCACGATTAATGTTAAAACGAGTTTACGTGTGGTTAAACCATGGAATAAATTTATAATTTAAAAAAATATTTTTTGAAAATGTTTCATCCTTAAATTATATTTAATTATAATCCATGCAAGTTTTTAGCCACATTACACTGAAAATGACTATAAATAAATGAAATAATATAAAAGAGAGCATCTTCATCTCCATACACTAACCATTTGAGTCTTCAAAATCAGAATATAAAAACTCAAAAACCTATCTAGAATCATTAATTTAATCCTTGATCTTGTGTATTTCTATTATTTTAAACCGTTCAATGCTAATGTTGTAAGCCAATGGGGGTCTCCCGAAAGGATGTATAGATCTTAACTATGCACTTTAAATTTTATTTCATCTTCTAATACATTTAAATAATTTTTATCCCTAAAAACATGATTAATAAAATTTAATTAATATAATTAAATGTTATAGTGAGTTTTTATCAACCATTTACCACATCTTATAAATCTAATGGGGGGTAATTCTATCACTCATGAGTATGTATGGGCAACTCCCCCCACATAACGATATGACACCATTTCCACCCATGACATTCATGTATGGTTGTTAGGATAATTTTAATGTTTACATATGTTATTTATTTTATTATATTTTTTATTTAATAGAGAATTTATATTTACTGTTATTTAGTTTCATCCAATGAGAAAATGGAAATTTCACTCATCTGTACATACATATTATTGTCTCCACAATGTTATTAAATTAAAATTTTATCAACACGTTTTATGAATAATTTTAAATATGTAAATATCCAAATATATATTATTTATATAATGATTAATATAATAAAGATGAATTTACAATGATTAATTTTCATGTACCATAATTATCAAACAAAAACATAAATGAAAATCATAGTAGTTAACACTAGAAATGATCAATATAATGAATGATTGTTAATGAGTGGGTGATAAGATTTTTTAAGTAAATGATTTATGCTATTATATTTATTATTATGGTTCTAGATTAGATAATTAATAAATTTAAATCTGTTATACATGTGGTCAAATTGATTATGATTAATGAAAAAAAATGATGTAAGGGTTTAATGTTACAATCTCACTTTTACTGGGATTGTTGATGCATAAATTCCAGATGAAGAAATTATATAATATATATATCCAAAATTAATATTTTTTTAATATACACTATTCATTTCTAGATATTACATGTTTTTCTCATTTTTTATTCTATTTTTGTACTCAAAATTTATAAATATTTTATTTATTAAAATTATCTTCATTCCTCTCTTTGTTCAAAAAAATTTTATTCTTTATCCATTTTTTATATAAAATAATTTCTTTTAAGATCATCAAATTATTTTTTAAATTTATCTTTAATATATTTTAATTTCTTTTTTGTGATTTAGAGTGAATTATATTATCATTTTTCAATCACGGTACATTTTTATTTTTTGCACAAACAGTGAAAGGTTTTTTTAATGCCCACTACATGAACCACATTACCCTCCACCATGAATAATTTTTTCTGAATATTATTTTATATGATTATATTTTTATATTTTAGTAAAATATATAATTAATTTATTTTAATTTTTTTATTTTATATAAATGGTTTCAAAATTAAAATAGTATTTTTCTTAAAAAATAATCTGTTAATATTTTAAAATCATTTTACTATATAAAAGTATTTTATGATTTTTTTATGTTTTAATGGGGATACGATAAATTTTTCCATATTTTTTCATAATATAGATTGTTTATGAAAATGAAAATTTATTTTTTATGAAATTCATATCATTTCCCCATTTTATTACATGATGATATGGTCAATGTTTTATTACATTATGATAAAAATGTTTTTTATTTTCATTATGTGATTGGTGGATCGATTATAAATTGTGGATAGGTGGATAAGTTATAAATAGTGTTTGGATTATCCCTTATATCCCTCAAATATAATTGGTAAATATGGATATCTTATGTGATAATAAGTTATTGAATGGGTAGTGGACTATGTTTAGTAAGGGGAATTCTCCCGTATGATAATATTGGGAGTGAACATTGACATGAAAATGATGGAATGAGGATTAAAAAATCTTATATGATAACATTGGTGGTGATCATTGACTATGGAATTTTTTTATATTAGTATCTGTATGAAAAAAAAACTTATGCCTCTTTATTATGATATTTTTTTGGGATCATGATTCAATATTGATGATTTTTTACTCAAATTTCTTATGTATTATACTTATAAATCATTATTCAATATTTAATAATAATGATATATTAATTGATTGTTAAGATTTTATATTTTTATATCATATTCTCATAGACATATGATTATATTATGCTTGCATATACTAGTTTTTTGTTATCTCTTATGTTTATCCTTTCTAGGAATCTGAGCTAAAAATTTATTATGTATACCTCCCCTAGGTTATAGATAATGACTATGTGATGTATGAGAACTGTGGTGGTAGTGAAACGATAAATAGAAATTCATGTAGATATATTTTTTATCGGTTTCTTATGTATCAATGATTATATAGAACCAAAACCTCAAGGATCATAAGTCATGTAATATTATGAATGTCATTAAATATTCCTCTAAATTGATATAAAATTTTTAAAAGATATGAATGGGTCACTATGATCCAAAGGATGAAAATCCACAAAAAAAAACTTCATTGTGTTCCCTGAAATATGTTTTAAAAAACATAATGGTGAACCTGATGTGAATCATTTCACATAAAACAAGGAGTAGAATTGTGAAGATAAGTATCTCATGTTTTATGCATCATTGATGTGAATAAATTCTCCATTAACCTATAAATGATTATTACAATAATTTAGGATAGTCAGTTTCTTCAACAAAATTATAATTAAGGTTGAATTTATCTGTCACAT
Source organism: Viscum album (assembly GCA_963277665.1). Classification (NCBI taxonomy): domain Eukaryota; kingdom Viridiplantae; phylum Streptophyta; class Magnoliopsida; order Santalales; family Viscaceae; genus Viscum; species Viscum album. Next base: position 70,599,525 of record OY728166.1, on the reverse strand, counting down.
GGGAAAACAGTTGTTTTCCAAGCTTGGAATCCTACTGCAAATAGGATTGGGGGAATAAGAACTGATTGAATGGTAATCCTATACATCTATTATTGAATAGTGATGGCCACCAATCCCACACCTAAAATGAACCCTCACCCCAACCCACCTCTAATATTATCTAAAAGATGATGGTCAACACCTTTTTATATAGCTATGAACAATAAGGGGTCATCCCCTAACTGAGACGGCCCTATATGACATGGAATTTGTAGCACCAAGCTGATTCTACCACCCTCAGGGGATGCACATGGGGAAAATTCCCACATCATTATGGAGAATAATTTTCAGAGTCTCTCCTTGAAATAATTAAAAATATCGATCCCAAATGTCGAGGATGTTGGCGATATACTTTCTTCTCCTACTATAGCTTCCACACAAGAGTCTCTCGAGAGGGATCCCATTAAACAAAACTATTGAAAATATTGTTTATTCCCACAGGACAACAATATAGAATATATTGTCCTTATACTACTATCCTCAGTCAAGAACACATGGATTTCATTCTAAGGGAAGTCCCTAAACCCTTCTAGGTGGGAGGCCTCTTTGACAGCTAGAATGGATCCTTCCACCACAAACACACATCCTATCATCTCAACCACCATTTAGGAAAATAACCTCACCCATATAAGTTAGGGACCTATGATTCCCTTGAAGTGGGATTTGTTGAATCTCACCCACATGTATGCCTCAATAAAATAGAACTAGGTATACAACCCCTGGGATGACTTACATTGAATAAGTTATTATCCAATAATAGACAATAAAAATGGAGAACAACCACTTTTTAAAGACTTCCCATTCTTTAATGATCCATAATAGGGTGTAGGGATCAATTCTCATCATGGGATCCCTACATAAAGCTCCAACCATAATAAAAATTGAAATTACCCATCGAAACATAGAGGATTTCAAACCAAAAGATCCCATTTAATCATCAATGGTTGGTTCGGTGTCCGCATTGTATCACTATTGAACATTTAGAGTCTAAGAAAGCTGAAAATTTTAGGGAGATTCCACAATCTACACAACCAAGGATATGGTAAATCACCATTCAGTTAATAAATAATTTCTTATAATATAATTTTCATAAATTCCCAAAATCCATATATAATATCCTATATGTGGAATATTTATTGTCAATTTTTAATGTATTTATGATGTATCTATCCATACCAGCATTAAATTCCCTCATATAAAATTACACAAAAAATAGGGGGTACATTTGGATCTTTAATTATTCCCTCAGATTATAGTGAGAACCCCATCGAGAAATAGATACATGATGACATTTATAACCCAAAATTTGTTTAGATTCAATATCTAATATGGATATAGTCATGATGATAGATTCATCTCTAGAAGACACGACATTATAGAAAGGGAGGTTTTCTTGGTTGATGCCTTACCCATATGAGAATCAATATCAAATAAGTCTTACCTTTCTTCCCCCCCTAGCATCTCGATAATTACTGATAGAATCTTGGGGTGATAGATATAATAAATATTATCCAAAAAATTATCATAAGGAAGAAATATTGTATTAAATGTTGGCTAGTGACAAATTATCATTCCTATTCTAGACATCATTTACCATTATCATCACCATCCTATATATGATTATTGAGGGACACATAGTGTGACATCAAAAAAACCTATGTGCAATGTGAATACTACTACATAACCTCTAATAGAATTATTTAGGAATCCATAAAAATCTTCCAGGTATCCATAAAAAATTCCAAAATGTTATCATTTGACCTCTCTTAGTGGATGAGTTTCCCAAATTATATCATTACATCCAGAGATTCTAATGGATGTGTATTGAGAGCCTCACTGTGATTTAGCAGATCATATAGAATGAATTATCACTTTTGTTTATCACAGGATGTAGATGTATTCATTCCTTAAATTTAGTTCCATCCCATTCAAAAAATAATCCCTTGAATCCAATCCACTAATTGATTATTATGTCCCCAAACTGACAACAATTATTGTGAATATTTTAATGATTTATCCTATGAATGATCAAGGAAACTATGAAATTGGTGTGACTATGAGAAAGGATATACACCTCTATTAGTTTCACAATCCAAAGTAGAACTACAAGTAGGTCCTCACACTCATAAAAAGTGATAGGTCATGGGTATTAGGAGTCCCACTAAGGCCCTTCCATCTATGAATAAAAACATCGATAAGGTAAAATGAGTTATTGAAAAAATTGTTATCTATTGGATAGTAACAAATGGTGAAGTATATTCTAGAATTTATGTGTTACATAATAATATTTCATGTAATAAATGTCTCACCACCACACATCTGAAAGATTAGTGTCTATGGTGGGACTCCATCATAGGGGACACTACCTTTACCTCATCTAAATAACATATCCTCATTGGTCAACCCTCTACGGTCCATGACCATGGCATAGAGTATCCAATAAGTGTAGATACTTGAAACTGTACTTGATTGAGAAATGACACAATATTCTCTATGACTCATACCCCAGTCAAATAAAAGGACATCCCATATATAAATACTGTTCTTTATGCCTCGTGATCTATTAAGATAGTAAAATTGTTGGTGAATACTAACCCTCAACATGATGACATGACAACTAATCTCACCAATAATCATGACACCTTCGAGATGAAAAAACCATCAATACCTCCTCAAAGCAAGCTATATAAAATATAGGTGGAGAATAGTTTCTCGCCTACAGACTTCATTAACCAAAAATTCACCCCATTACATTGTATATGTGATCTTTTACAACATTCTCCCAATTTCACCTCTCAATGTGGACCAATTATGGATATTCTAGAGAAGCAGGATTCTTCCAAACACATTTTATAGAAACCATAGCCTTTTATATATAAAATTACATGATTTTAAGAATAATTATAAATCAGAGTATAAGCCAAGGATAGTGAGGTCTATGGTCTTGGAATACCAGGTACATAAAACCTAAAACATAGGTCTAATAAACATATTTATTTAACATCCATAGAAATCTCATAACATCCTTTATGAAAAAACAAATGGATAGGCTTCCCTGGGGAACACATGGAAAAATGGTATGTGATAAAATTCCTTGTTTAGGAATGAACATAAGAATAACGATAAACACATGAGTTTGGAGTCATGACATTAGGATAATAAAAAGCATGGATCATATAGAATCATAACATATAAACATTAAATCATATAAACATGGAATCATATACATGTGACAGAAACATTAAACATGTCTTTATTACTAGCCAAGGCTAACTACCAAACCTGTTTCATATAGTAGTATGAATCAAGGCTAACCCCTAATCCTGTTTCCCGTAGTAGCACAATCCTAGGCTAACCACCGTAACCGTCGCACATAGAATCTCATGAGACTCAAAAATACCCAATTTATTAGAGTTATATGTGGGTCGAACCAACTTTCAGTTCATGAATATGTTTTCCTCATAAATAATCATACATAATCAATATTAAATAATCATAATGGTTACCCGTGGAAATAATTGGGTACCACAATCCTGACCTAAAGCATAACGAATGGGTGTATCGTGAGAGTGTCCATGAAATAAAAGAAGAATAGAAAACATGGACATTAATAAGTTAAATTAAGAATATATCATTTAATGTGATTTCAAAAATAAGTGACATCATGTAGAAAATGTATTTGAAAAATATTATCCTTAAAACATTTATGTGATATTTTAAGGAAAATACTATAGAGAATTTAAAATAGAAAAGAGGAAAATAATATATATAAAAGCAGAATTTAAAAAATAAAATTTTCATAATAAAAGTATATATTTTATAATGATAGTGATGGATTAAAATAGAGGATATAGGGCACATGAATTTGGGGAAAAATTTTTGGATGTTCCCTTAAAACGAGTTTGTTTACTGGTAAGTATTGAGGATTGAATCACTGAAAAGAACGTATATCCTCGAAAGAGAATTGGGGATGGTTCATGACACAGGAGTTTGGATTATATAAACAGTGTGTATATGTTTTACATAAAATGAAAATAAAAATTCATTTGGGTAAAGAGAATGATAGAGAAACCCGAAATAATAATGGTGGTTCAGGTAGAATTCCTTATGTATTATCGGCATTATATCAGGTGTACTTAAGAGGGATTACGGAGATAGAAAGGAATTTCTCATATTTTATACATCATGAGGATAATATGGGTAGGTGTGTAATCATAACCCATCACTTGGAATTTCACATAAAAGGCAATAACATAAAGGACAATCTTGAATACAAGTTAAATCACTACTAGAAAAACAGGTATTTGCGACGGGGCATTTGCGACGGGATCCGGTCGCAAACGGCTTTTTGCGACGGGGGCCCGTCGCAAATAGCCCGTTGCTGAAAACGCCGTCGCAACAACACTTATTTGCGACGGGCCCGTCGCTAAAGCCTTTTTTTGCGACAGTCATTCTCCCCGTCGCAAATAGTATTCCGTTTTTTTGTAAAAAACTTTTAACATGATTTTTGCGATGGTACCGTCGCAAAAACGATTTTTTTAAAAAAAATAAAAAACTATTAATAATACTAGTATTTGCGACGGGCATAGTATCCCGTCGCAAATACTAGTTTTTTAAAAAATATAAAAACTATTAATAATACTAGTATTTGCGACGAGCATAGTATCCCGTCGCAAATACTATTAAAAAAATAAAAAAATAAATTATTAATAAATTATTTTAATTAATATAATAATAGAATTATAATTCACAAGTAAAAATAATTAATTATTTTAATTAATATAATAATAATAGAATTATAATTCAAAAATAAAAAATAATAGAATATTAATAAATGATTTAATTAATATAATAATATTAGAATTATAATTCATAAATAAAAAAAATATTAATAAGTTATTTTAATTAATATAAAAATAATAAATTATTTTACATTTAATATTAAAATAATTCAAGTATTACAAAAAATATAATTAAATTTTAATATTATAAAATTTTAATATATATATATATATATTAATATTATAAAATATTATTATTCATATTAATATTGTTATTTAAAAATATAATATTATTAATATTTTATAATAGGACAAAAACTAAGAATAGAAAAAAAAATATTTTGATTTCCCAAATTTTATAACATAAATACAAACTCTAATCTGATGGAGGGGGGAGGGGGGGGGTGGGGGATCTGCAGATGGTGGTGGAGGAAACTCCATCCCTAAAGCATGAGTGAGTCGGCGCATGTACTCCATCTGCTCCTGATGCTGCTGCTGCCACCGACTCGTCTGCTCCTCGTACAACTGCTGCTGGCGTCGACGCTCCTCCTCATGCTGCTGACTCATCTTCTCCTGCTCCTATCGGAGACTCTCTATCTGTGCAGTCTGAGATCGCAACAGATCCTCATACTGTGCAGTAGAAGAAGAAGCATGAGCTCCTCTCGAGCTGGACGCCGACATCGCAGCACTGCCATAATAATATCCGGGAGTCAGTCGAGAGCCGATACTAACTACCCGGCCCATCTCGAAGGCATACTAGGTGGCATGCATCCATGCCGCCTCATCAAACTGACGGGCAGTGGTCTGATCTGATGACTCGGCCTGACTCTCAAGCCGGGCCTGTGACGCTGCGGCCTCATATGACTCCTATAGTTTCAATTTAAAATTAAAATTGTGAATATATTATATGCAGTTAATTTTTAAACTTGAAAACAAATAATACTGACCACGATGTGATGCTGACGATCACCTCTGAGCTCCCAAGTAGCAGGATCACTATACATCCTCCGATATACGTCGTACTCTGTAATATCGGGGTGCTCGACAGCCTATAAGAATAAAAAATAAACTGTTAATATTTATAGTTATATAAAATATTTATAAATAATGTATGTACCAGATGCTGTCTATGAGTACTTAAAGAATGACTCTCAGCTCGATGAGTCACCTCCTGTCTCCCCCGATTCTGCCTCCCCACCGATGATCTCCTTTGAAAGGCACCACTCAACCAGTGCGCACATAATACATCCCATACATGGGATGAAATATACTCTGGTCGGTGTGCTCGACATGACTCCTCAAAATCTGACACTCCTGCTTTCTTCATCGCAGCTTTTCTTAAATTGTGCAAAAAATGACGAAGGCGATCATGCATGGCCACCTCCCGTGCCTCGTGGATGGAGTCACGCATGGTATCCTCAATCGGAGACCATAAACCCTACAAATAAATCAAAATATCAAGTTAGAAATGAAATAATTTTCAAAATAAAAATTATTTATTCATGTACGTACCAACCAATGGCCGAACATGGCCTGCTGCACATCAATGGGAATCTGCTCCCATGTGGTCCATGGCTGAGAGAAATAGTTGCGCAAAATAGCGCTGCCCTGTCCGACTGCTATATGCGGAAAACTGAAAAAATAATAAACATTTATTATGTGAATAGATTAATGAAATCTTAGTCAAATCCATAGGTTATCACACAGGTTATCACACCTCCGGGTGCGCGGGTCAAACCCAAGACGTGGACGTCGCTCGGGGATGAGTTCAGGAATCATCAATCGTGCAAGACCGCGCCCCCTCCGCGTACGCCCTGGGCGCCTGCAGGCTGAGGGTCATCTGCCAGAAACTCATCCGCATCGAAAGGCAGGTCAGCATCCGTCAACTCACGAAATGTGGCCTCATCCATCTGAAACAGAAAATGTTAATGTTAGCAAATAATTTATAATTACTATTATATATACATATATACATATTATGAATGTATATAAATACCATGGAATGCTATCAGTGTTCATCTTCATCATCATCTTCATATATGTCAATTTCATCTTCATATTCCTCCTCAACATCATCGATATCCATTCGAGTTACAGTTGCTTCATCTCTTACCATTTCAAATTCATATGTGACATCATTAACATCATCGTCATCACCGACTCTTAAATGTGGGGTGTTGTCATCGATACTCATGTCTCTTTGTAAAAAAGATTGATTTTGAGTACTCTCTTGAAAAACTTCAATTCTTTGAACATCAGTGAAAGCACATTCACTTTGACTAAACTGATTGTCTCGAATTTTTATTTTTATTATACTCCACCAATCAGTCAAGTCTCTTGATATTGCACAGTACTTTGCATAATAAACTTCATATGCCTGTTGAGCCAATAAGAATGGTTCATTTACTGCGAGAACACTTTTACATTTAATATCGATGATTCCATGAGTCGGATGAACACGCACGCCTCTCTCTGTATCCAACCACCGACATTTGATCATGGGTATGTAATGTTGTCCAAGATAACAGAGTTCAATGATTTCATCAAGTATGCCCTAAAAGTCAACTTCATTTTCTCGATGATGAGATCCTCTCAAGATAACTCCACTATTCTTTGTTTTTTTCAATTCCCCATATGCATGTGTGTGGAATCGAAATCCATTCACCACATATGCATTATAAGTTTTAACAAGTTTGGAAGGTGGGTTACTCAATACACACAGCCGTTTGTCAATTTTATCAGCATGTTGAGACACCTGAAAATTTGTGAAATAATTATCAATATAGTAAACTATACATTGAATGAGTTGCTAAAAGATAAAGAATTTATGTTACCAGTTTTTGAAACCACTGAGAGAAATTTTTCAGTCGACGTTCTTTGAGAGCAGCTGCTGTAATTTGTGGAATTTGTTTCTTGATATGATTATCATACAACCTATAAAAACCAATGTTATTTACTGTAACATAAATGATAGAATAAGTGATATAAACACTTACAGTACAACTGATGTCATCTCTTCACAGTTGAGCAGAACATACGTATGAGCCCTCTGATATTCATCATCTGAAAGCCAGCGTTCATAAACTCCACCAAAACCAAGCTCTGACTGATTGAAAATAGATAATTGACTGTCGATTTCATCAATATTCTTCTCGTTCCGTCCCATTCGGTTGTGTTTTGAAGGATACTCAGATTCAAAATAATGGGAGCAGAAAAAAGATATTTCCTCTTGCACATAAGCTTCTGCAATAGATCCTTCAACAGATGATTCAAGCTTCTATCAAAATGTTTCCATGAATCACCATCGGCTGGATGATTCAAGGTTTTATTGGTTGAAATATTCTCTTTATGCCATGACATCATTGTCGCTGTATTCTTAGACTTGAATAAACGCTGAAGTCTGGATGTAAGCGGAAAATATCTCAACTGTTTTACAGGAATCGAACCAGACTTCCCATGTTGTCCTTCTTTATATCTCAGTTACCCACATGTAGGAAAACTATCCAACGACTCATTTTCCCCAGAATATAAAATGCAGTCATTTGAACATGCATTAATCTTCTGACAAGTAAGTCCCAAATTTCGAACCAGCCTCTTACACTCATAGTAATTTGCAGGTAAAACATTTCCTTCGGGTAACAGTGTTTTCAGCAAGGAAAATATCTGGTCAAAACAGGTGTTTTACATTCCGTTATCTGATTTGATAGCCATAAATTTTGCAACTGCTTCTAATTTGCTCATCTTGCAGCCAGGATATAATGCATCCTCAGCAGATTTCAACAACTCATAAAATTCAGACGGTGCCAACTCAGGATTTGAAGATATATCAGTCGGAGTTTTTGTATGTTGAACAGATGAACCTGCAACATCATGTACTAAATCTTGAAATCGGGGTGGATCCAGAATCAAGTTGGTATCACCTGCTCTGGAACTACGTTCACCGTGTTGATACCAAAAAACATAATCTGGTTGAAAACCAAAATGCAAGAGATGTAATCCCACTTTGTCAAATGTGTCAAACGTTCTCAATGCACATTTTCTGCAAGGGCATTTTATTTTTCCTTCTGAAACAAATTCTGAATTTGATTCCGCAAATGATAAAAAAGTCTCCACACCCCCAACATATACTGGATTTAAACTAGAACCGTTTGGATTTCTACGTTGATTTATCCATATGTGGTCACCTAATAATGATTGTTGATGACCTCGTTGTTCCATATTTCTCTATAAAATATAAAAGCATTACTGGTTTTGAATAATTTGTTAGAAAAAACACTCAAGTAAAGATTGAATATATTGAGAATAAAGCAAAACATGTTACAAATATTGATAATTTTAATATTATATTGATTTTTTATTATTTTAATAATACTAATATAATTTTTTCATAAACATTAATTATATAATAATAACATTATTACATTATTAGTATATTTTATTATTAATATTTAAATAACATGATTTTTTATATTATATACAATTCTCCTTTCATCTGTGTGTTTAATATTCTGTCTCCACATGTAATATTTGCATTCACTTTCACCTCTCCATTGGCGTGTAAGTTGATAAATTTGAAAAAGAATGCGAATATTACATGTAGAGACAGAAAAAACACAGATGAAAAGAGAATTGTATATAATATAGAAAATTATATTATTTTAATATTAATAATAAAATATACAAATAATGTACTGATTACTGTTTATTATTACTAATTACTGGTAATTTTAACTAATTATTGGTAATTATTACTAATTATTGGTAATTATAACTAATTATTGGTAGTTATTACTAATTATTGGTAGTTATTACTAATTATTGTTAATTATTGGTAATTATTACTAATTATTGGTAATTATTGGTAATTAATACTAATTATTGGTAATTAATACTAATTATTGGTAATTAATACTAATTAATACTAATTATTGCTAATTATTGGTAATTATTAGTAATTACTTGTAATTATTACTAATTACTAGTAATTATTACTAATTACTGGTAATTATAACTAATTATTGGTAATTATTACTAATTAAAGTTAATTATAACTAATTATTGGTAGTTATTACTAATTATTGGTAGTTATTACTAATTATTGTTAATTATTGGTAATTATTACTAATTATTGGTAATTATTGCTAATAATTGCTAATTATTGCTAATTATTGCTAATTATTGCTAATTATTGCTAATTATTGCTAATTGTTACTAATTATTGCTAATTATTGCTAATTATTGTTAATTAATACTAATTATTGGTAATTAATACTAATTATTGGTAATTAATACTAATTATTGGTAATTAATACTAATTATTACTAATTATTGGTAATTACTGGTAATTATTACTAATTACTGGTAATTATTACTAATTATTGGTAATTATTACTAATTATTGGTAATTATTACTAATTATTACTAATTACTGGTAATTATTACTAATTATTGGTAATTATACTTAATTATTACTAATTATTACTATTTATTACTATTTACCGGTAATTATTCCTAATTATTGGTAATTATTACTAATTATTGGTAATTATTAATAATTATTGGTAATTATTACTAATTATTGGTAATTATTACTAATTATTGGTAATTAATACTAATTATTGGTAATTAATACTAATTATTGGTAATTAATACTAATTATTGGTAATTAATACTAACTATTGGTAATTAATACTAATTATTACTAATTAATTCCAATTATTACTAATTATTGGTAATTACTGGTAATTAATACTAATTATTGGTAATTAATACTAATTATTGGTAATTAATACTAATTATTGGTAATTAATACAAATTATTGGTAATTAATACAAATTAGTGGTCATTAATACTAATTATTACTAATTATTGGTAATTACTGATAATTATTACTAATTTCTGGTAATTATTATTAATTATTACTAATTATTGGTAATTACTGATAATTATTACTAATTACGGGTAATTATTACTAATTACTGGTAATTATTACTAATTACTGGTAATTATTACTAATTACTGGTAATTATTACTAATTACTGGTAATTATTACAATTACTGGTAATTATTACTAATTATTACTATTTGTTAATATTTACCGGTAATTATTCCTAATTATTGGTAATTATTACTAATTATTGGTAATTAATACTAATTATTTGTAATTAATACTAATTATTGGTAATTAATACTAATTATTGATAATAAATACTAATTATTGGTAATTAATAGTAATTATTACTAATTATTGGTAATTACTGGTAATTATTACTAATTACTGGTAATTAATACTAAATATTGGTAATTAATACTAATTATTGGTAATTAATACTAATTATTGGTAATTAATACTAATTATTGGTCATTAATACTAATTATTACTAATTATGGGTAATTACTGATAATTATTACTAATTACGGATAATTATTACTAATTACTGGTAATTATTACTAATTATAGGTAATTATTACTAATTATTGGTAATTATTACTAATTATTACTAATTACTGGTAATTATTACTAATTATTGGTAATTATTCCTAATTATTACTAATTATTACTATTTATTACTATTTACCGGTAATTATTACTAATTATTGGTAATTATTACTAATTATTGGTAATTATTACTAAATATTGGTAATTATTACTAATTATTGGTAATTATTATTAATTATTGGTAATTATTACTAATTATTGGTAATTATTACTAATTATTCCTAATTATTGATAATTATTGGTAATTATTCCTAATTATTAGTAATTAAATGAATAATTACTAATAATTAAGAATAATTACCAATAATTACAAATAATAACATTTTTAATTAGTTTATTATAAATATTAAAATAATATAATTTTCTAATTTATATACAATTCTCCTTTCATCTGTGCGTTTTCTATCTCCACATACAAATAATACATGTGAAGACAGCAAACCCACAGATGAAAAGAGAACTGTATATATATAAAAAATTATATTAATTTAATATTAATAATAAAATAGAGTAATAATATAATAATGTTGTTATCCCTAATTATTGGTATTTATTACTAATTATTAATATTTATTCTTAATTATTAAAAATTATTACTAATTATTCCTAATTACCATTAACTATGAACAATACTAATAATTTAAATTTATTAAGTAATAAAACAATATAAACATAATTAAATTATAACTAATTAAGAATAATTGAAACTAATAAAAAATTAAAAATAAATATTAAATTAAATTGAACATAAATACCTTGAAAATTGATCTGCTCTGATCATTCTTCAAAACTTTAATATCAGCTTCGGAGAAAAAAATTAAACTAAAGAAAAACTGAACTTTAGAAATATAACTTTGAGAGAAGAAGAAGATGGAATTTGAATATGTTTTGAAAAAAACGGATGGGGGTATTTATAGGTTAGATTATTTGCGACGGGTCCATTTGCGACGGGATTCCCGTCGCAACTAGTATTATTTGCGACGGGACCCGTCGCAAATACCTTAGCCGACATTTATTACGGTCAACGGGTAAATAGTTATTTGCGACGGGTCCCGTCGCAAAAAACCACCTGCCGACATACTATTTGCGACGGGGAAATATTCCCGTCGCAAATACCTTTTACCACCGCCGGTTATTTGCGACGGGAATATTCCCCCGTCGCAAATAGTTTTCCCTCGATTTGGCGCGCAACGCGCGCCAGTTCTTTTGCGACGGGGAAAGCAATCCCGTCGCAAAAGCCTACTTATTTGCGACGGGAAAATACCCTCGTCGCAAATAAGTTTTTAACAGGACTAATTGCGACGAGATTTATTCCCGTCGCAAATAACCCGTCGCAATTGCTCATTTTTCCCATAGTGAATGTAGAGGATCCCTTACCTTAAGTCCATTGGTGTTGTCCACCTATTTTTAATGACATCTTGACTTTATATACATTGATAACCACATAAGGGGAGAATTTTTTGTATTTGGAAGATACTAATGGATTTTCACATGGGGAAGGGGATTAGGAGTAGATTTTGGATGAATATTGGCATGAATCATTTTTTGAGAGGCGTAGAGAGAAGGGGGAGCGAGGGGTGTTATAGTGGAGGAGAGGAGGGTTTTAATAATTTTTTAACCATTAGTTTATTAATTTCTATAAATACAAGAAATAATTATTATTATATCACCAAAAATAGTAATATGTGCATCTTAGTTGGAACCAATGGACATTGACATCATCCATTACTCAATCTGGATGCATAAATTTAGGTTTTAGCATTTATTGTGAATAATTATTTTTTACAATTCATAAAAATATCATGTACTTTAAAAGAATCCAAAATATTCACCCAAACCGTTATTAGATGTGTAGAATCCAAAAATGAAATACATTTTTCAAAAATAATATTCTAAATATGCTTAATTTAATATTTAATTTAATTCATAATTTATTATTGAAAACCCAGTTTTAAAATATTCATTTATTTATTCTAAAATATAGGAACATCATACTTTCACGTAAATATTATTTTTATAATATCATAGGTAAGGTTACTATTATTTAGGGTATATTACTATTTTTAAAGGCACATCATTATTAAAAAGATTAGATGCAATTCACCAAAAATTGTGTTTTTCTTTTCAGAATAAAAATAACATATTGATCTCAACCTTGTATGTCAGAATTTTTAAATTATAAACACAAAAGTGAAAAACTTATGTTTAATGTTCACATAGATCATAGTATTAAATTATGTTGTGATTTAATGTTTTAATATGAAATATTTATAAGAATGAAATTTCCATTTATAAAACATTGGGATGTTACATTCTTCCCCCTTAAGAAATTTTTCCCTTGATAATTTATTTTAATTTATAGGACATAAACATGTGCAGGTAAATTTTATTTATTTCCTCCTCCAGTTCCCATGTTTCCTCTTCGTACTTATGGATCCATCATAGTTCCTTGACCAGGTGAGTATTTTGTTTTATGTAGAATTTTATCATTACGATCCAAGATCTTCACTGGATGCTCCTCATAAGAAAGATCATCCTCCAACTATACCATCTATAAAGAGAGTACCTGTTAAGGGTATGGTATGTACTATTTTAATAGGGATGCATGAAATACATTATGTACTTTTGACATGGTAGGTGGAAGTGTGAGTCGATAGGCCACAGATCCGCCTCAATCAATGATATTGATGATGCTGATATACCAAGGACTTAGCTTTCCATTCTTCCCTAATCTCATGTCCATAATCCACACAGATATATAGAGAAATACCATGTCTCAAACATTGAACTGGAGGTCTCGTAAATGATTATTGTCATAAATCATCTATTAACTTTGGGCTAGCTTCATATGTTGTATAATGGTTTTCAACTTATCCACAACTTCATCAACCATTTTCGGTCTTAGATGCTTACACTCACTGACTTCATCCCAAAACACCAGTGTTCTACACCTTTTCTCATAAAGGGAATTCTATGGTTCTATTTTGATTCTCGAGTGGAAACTATCGATGTAGGAGAATTCAACAAGTGGAAGATGTTGGTCCCATCCTCTATTGAATTCCATTAAAAATTCTGTCAACATGTCTTCTAGTTTCTAAATACACTGCTCAGATTGTCCATCAGTTTGAGATTGATTGGTTGTACTGGAGTTCAGTTCAGTGCTTAGATCATGTTATAGACTTTTCGAGAACATCGTGGTGAATCTAGGATCACAATAGAATACAATATATACTGGTAATCCTTTCAGCCTTACCACCTCATTGATATATATCTATACAAGTTGATTCAATGGGAAGTCCTCTTGAATAGTGATCAATTGAGTTATCCTTAAAAGGTGGTCCACAATGTCTCATATAGCATTGTTTCCTCTAGATGTCCTTGATGTCTAGAAAAACTGTTTATGGTAACGTTAACCCACATCCATGTTGGTATGGGTAGTGGTTTAATCATCCCTTTAATCATTTTCCTCTTATACATAACATGTGGAAATACCAAAAACATTTATGTATATTCAGAAATATCATTTTTCATATAGTCCAACTAAATGTTTCCGTAGAGTCCTATATATATCTTTGTGATCCCTGGGTGGATAGACAATTTCGATCTATCTACTTCATTCAACAGATACTTCTTTATCTTTAGATCAGACAGTACACATAATCGTGACCCAAATCCTACAACTCATTTCTCATCAATTATGAACTCAATGGATTTCCCTATTCTGATAGCATCCACCATTTTGAAAACATCCACAGCTTTTTCATTAATAATCATTTATTTCCTCCATGAGGGATAATTGAAAAATCATTTGAGAAATGATTGATAATGTTCTTCCCCTAATTATTGGCATGCCCATCTTCATCAAATTTAAGAAGAATATATCCTTTTATATTCTTATAACTAATAATGATGCATGATCCTTTCAACATAGTGTGTATACCATCTTAGTTGCCTTACTAGGATGGTAATGGATTGAGTAGTCATAATCTAGGATGAGCTCTATCCATCATAATTAGTTCATATTAAGAACTTTTTGTTTGAATGTGTATTTGAGACTCTTGGATCAATATATATCTCTCAATTTTCCTCATAGAGATAATGCCTCTATATACTCAACACAATGATAACAACCGCCAACTTCAAATCGTGCATGGGACATTTTTCCCATTTATTATCATCTTCCATGAGTGATAGGCTGTAACTTTATCATTTTGAATTAGCACACAACCTAAGCCCTTCATTGAAGCACCATTGTACACCAAAAAGAGTTATCCACTTTTTTGGAGTGTGAGTACTGAAATAATGATAATCCACCTTTTCAACACCTTCAAACAATATTCAAATTCATGAGTCCATACAATCTATACTCTATTCCTTGTAAACTTCATCAATGGGTTTGACAATTTTAAAATGTTCTTAAAAAATATATGATAATACCCGGCTAGACATAGAATGTTTTGGATCTCCGTAACAGATGTTGGCTTGGGCCACTC
Organism: Viscum album; assembly: GCA_963277665.1. Lineage (NCBI taxonomy): Eukaryota > Viridiplantae > Streptophyta > Magnoliopsida > Santalales > Viscaceae > Viscum > Viscum album. Next base: position 70,583,713 of record OY728166.1, on the reverse strand, counting down.
TTTAAATGCCTTTTTTGGACGTGTCTATAGATATCCATTTTCTGGTGATAGAATTCCCCATGAATGATACTTTCTCCCTCCAGAACACACATTTACTATACTTTCATAAAAATTCCCCCTTCTCAACAACTTTAACATAGTATTCGAATGCTACTCGTGTTTCTCCATTATCTTAGTATATATCAGAATACCCACAATAAAGACTACCAATAATTTTTGAGGTAATATATAAATATTATTCATTAAATCCCTAAAAATTCCTAGAGCATTAGTTAGTCTGAAGGGCATCACTACAAACTCATAGTGTCCATACCTCGTTCGAATGGTAGTCTTGGTAATACCTTTCCTTCACTAATTTTAATTGGTGATATCCCGACTGAAGGTACACCTTAATGAAAATAATTGGCCCCAAGATGATGATCTAACATTTCATATATCTAAGGAAGGGGATATATATTCTTTATCATGATTTTATTGAGCTCAAAGTAGTCAATTATGAGGCACATTGATCCATCATTCTTCTTGATGAAGAATAATGACACACCGTATCATGAAGCACTCGGGAGTACAAAACCCCTCTCCAGATTCTCCTATAACATCTTACACACTTCATCCATCTCTATAGTGTCTGTTATATATGTTTTCTTTTATATAAGTAAATATCTAGGAATAATATCAATTGAGAAATCAACCTCTCGATTAGGAGGAAGTCTATGGAACTCTTCATGGAAAACATCAGTGAAATACCTCATAATAGGCATGTATTCATGCATGATTCTCTCATTTGTCTGAATCATTTGAGCTATATATTATTTCCCACAAGTGAGAAATATCCACACTTGAGATGAATATTCCAAATGAAATTCATCTTCCTCCATACACTTGTAAAGAATCAGATGATGCTTCGGAATGTGAAGAGTGATCTCCATTTCCCGACAGTTGATGTTGGCCTTGAATGAAGATAGTCAATCCATTCCCAAGACTGCATGAAACTCTACTAAAGGAAGTCTGATGATATTTTATTGGATTTTTAGTCCACAAACATTAATTGGGGAGGAGTTATAAACTATGGAAGCAATAATTTCACCATTCGTTGTTCTCACAGACAACTTTTCGGCCAAATTTTGAGGTTGTACTTGAATATTTATACTAAACATTCAATATATGTAAGAATGGATTGAACCAGAATAAAATAGTACATTGGTTATTCTTGAAAGAATAACTTGAATACCTATCACCCCATAATTTTCTGTCACTACCTTAGCACTAGAGATAGCTTAATACCTTCCATGTTGCCTTGGAGTTTGTTGTTGATTTCCTCCGATAACCATAAGCATAGATAAATTGTTCACATAATACCAATGTTACTTGTAGAAGTAACACTACAGTATATGACAAGAATTGATCAGAACCTTCATGTTTTCATCCACATTAGTGGGATTTTTTATATCCCTTCAGTAGTTTTTAACCATATGATCAATCTTTCTTCACTGGAATCAATTATGGGTTCCTTTTTGATAGATCACATGATGCTTCTTCCCAAAAAAATTAAACATGGGATATTCGGGCTTCTTTCCATCAAGGTATTTGTTTGTTGAACTGCCCATGTGGTCTCAATTTTTTTGTTCTTGTAACCAGGCCCATGAGAACACAAAGAATCTCTGATATCCATTTCATCATTAAGGGTACAATAGACAGTCTCATAATAACTATGGATGGATCTGATTTCTAACACCTTCTTTAGACTCGGCCTTATCCAACTAAAGAATGAATCCACTTTGCTTTTGGTGTTCATTTCAAATACAGAGGTGTACCTTGCAATCCTTCTGATGTTTTCTTCATCTGCCCCGATGGACTCATCTTCCTTTTTCATGACTCTAAGGAACTCTTTTTTAATCTTGAGAGGGAGGGTTCATGGAAAATATTTATTAAAAAACGTCCTCTTGAATTCCTACCAATCCCTAGAATCAATTTCCTCTTGGGACATAGTATTCATGATCATTTTCCACAACTGGTTAGCTTCCCCATCAAAACGATAGACCGTCGATACAACAATCTCTTTTTTTGAGAACTAGAGGATGGAAAATATATTTTCATTTGAGTTAATCCACTATTACAAGAGGAGGGGATAAGAATATCCTCTAAACATGTGAGGCCTTTGCATCATGAAGGATTTTATGGCCACATTATTTTTCCATGGAGTAGGAGGATGTTCCACATGATTCATGATAAAATTCATAACATGAGCCACCGAAAAAAGTTCTATCATGAATTTGTGAGAAAATTCTCCTATCATATCGATCATATGATAGATAAATCTTCACATTTCGTATCACATTGGTTTTGTAAGGTGTTGTTCTATTTCCTTATTTCTAATATAAAAGGAACATATAACTAGAGGGCTCAGATACAAAGAAATTGAGCATAAAAAACAACTTTGAACAAATATGGATAAACTTCTAAAGGAGAAGTATATCATAAATGGTGATTCCATACGTTTAAAACTAGGATATCTTCGATATATTTTATAACTTATATTCTTGTGGGATTTTATATCCCTTAATAATGTTTTTTACTAAGATCATAAATTTACCGAAGCATTTCCCCTGGGATTGACAACACCAATAGTGCATCATGACCCATTTTCATATACAAGGATACCCTAGGACAAGCTCAAAAATCCATGTCAGAGTTTTCAATACTAGTTACATATGTTCTAGATCCATCTCTACCAATTTTTATTAGGACAGGGACATATTTTGTTGATAAACCACATACACTATACGTACCAAAAAATAGAGGTTTTTTCCTTAATCAAAGTCTCATCCATGATGTTCTAAAAAAGGTTGTCCCTTCCTAATATTTAAAAATAACTCAACCATCCTCTGATACAAACTATTGATACCCTAGACTTTTACATATAAAATTACATGATTTTTATCATAATTTTAAATCAGAGTTCAATCCAAGGATCATGAAGTCTAGTGTCTTTGAAAACTAAGAACCTAAAACAAAATACATGGAGCTACAAATACATCTTTATTTAACATCCATAAATATATCCATACTTCTGTTGATCCCTTAAATCTATATATGGTACCATAGGGAGTACATGAACAAAGGGGATGAGCTAAAATTAACATTAATGGAATTAACATAATAATAAATCTTCATAACATGAGTTATAAGGCATGGCCTAAGGATATCAAAAGCATTGAACATATGAAATCATAACATATAAACATGGGATCATCTAAAAATTGAATCATATATTTGTGGAAGAAACATAAAACATGTCTTTATTATGAGTCAAGGCTAACTTCTAATCCCATTTCCTATAGTAGTATGGTTCAATGCTGACCGCCTATCCCGTTTCTCATAATAGCACAAGCCAAGGCTAACAGCCAAGACCGTTTCACATAACATCTCATTATACATAACATTACCCAATACATTAGACTGTTATCTTGGTTCACTCATCTTATAGTTAATAAATATTATTTCCACATAAATAATCATACATTATAAATCTTAGATAAACATGAGGGTTACCAATGGAATGAATGGGGCACCACAATAATGACTTAAAGCATAACCAATGGGTGTATCATAAGAGTGTCCATGAAAGAAAGGTAATAGAACATACATGGACGTTCATAATGTAAAATAAGAATATATTATGGCATGTAATGTCAAATATAAGTGACAACATGTAGGAAATGTAGTTGAGAAATTTTAGCATTAAAACATTTTTGTGTGGTTTTAAGGAAAATACTATAGTGATTTTAGAATAGAAAAGAGGAATATCAATTTTATAAAACCATAATTGAACCAAGAATGTTTTCATAATAAAAATACTGATTTATTAAGAAAATATTTGGATTAAAACAAAAATAGAGTGCACTTGAAATTTGGTAAACAATTTGGGATGTTCGATTAAAAGTAGTTCTCTTACTGGGAAGTATCAAGGATGGAATCACATAAAAGTAGGTATATCCCTGAAAGAGAATGATAGATGGATTATAAAAAATTATTGTCGAGTTTATAAACATAATTTAGACGTTTTAAATAAAAATAAAATAAAACATCATTTGGGTAAAAAGAAATATATAGCTACCCGAAGGAATAAAGGTGGTTCGGCAATATTTCCTTGCCAATTATCAGCAAGATATCAGGTGTACTTGAGAGGGATTAATGAGAGAGAAAGAGATTTACCATCTATTATAAATGACTAGGAATGTATGAGGGAGGTGCGTAATCATACCCATTCCTTAGTAATTACACAAAAAAGGGAAGAACAAAGAGGATGATGTTTAATAAAAGTGAAATTCAGAGGATTCCATACCTTATGTCTGGTGGTGTTTTCCACTTGTTATTAATGACTTTGGAGTTTATATCCTTTGATAACCTATTAAGGTGAGAGTTTTTGGTAGTTTTAAGAGACATTAGACTATTGGATGTGGGGAAGGAGCTGGTGAGGTGATTTGGAATGAATATTTTAAAGTCACAAATCATGAGAGGAGTGGAGAGAAGAGGGAGTGGGGGGGGGTTAAAGTGGAGAAGAGGATGGTTTTCATAATTTTTAATCAGTATTTTATTAATTTCCCAAAAGTAAAGGAATAGTGATGATTACATGAATTTTTTTTTTCATATTTTCATGTGAGTTCTAACCAATGGCCATTTACATCTTCCATGACTCAAGTATGATGCAAAATTTTAGGTTTTAAAATTTATTGTGAATTATCATATTTTTCTTTTCATAAAAAATTCATGTGTTTTAAAATAATGCTAAAAAATAACCCTAACTATTTTTTGATGTCTATATTCAAAAAATAGTATCCATTTATCAAAATTAATTTTCATAATATCATTATTTCAATATTTAAATTGAATCATAATTTTTATAAAAAACCCAGTTTTAAAATATTCATTTACTTATTCTAATCTATAGGTACACCATAATTAAACATGAATATTATCTTTATACTATCATGGGTAAGGTTAATATTTATTAGGGTATATCACTAATAAAAAAATGACTCACTGATATTGGAATCATCGATGCTATAATCACTATTCATGGATTAACTCACTAATCATGGACTCACTGATCTTGAAAAAACTGTTCACAAAATGACTCACCGATCCTAGTCTCACTGATCTTATGGAACTATTCACACCGGTCTCACCAATAGAACTGTTCACATCGTTCTCACTGATGGAAGTCTTCACATCGATCTCAGAGATGGAACTATTCACATCAGTCTCACTGATGGAACTGTTCACTTCGGTCTCCCTGATGGAACTGTTCACTTCGGTCACATCGATAGAAATGTTCACATCAGTCTCACTGATGGAACTCCACACATTGGTCTCACCGATGGAACACTTCACATCGGTCTAACTTATTGCAATGTTCACATCAGACTCACCGATGGAACTATTCACATCGGTCTCACTGATGGAAGTGTTCACATCTGTCTCACCGATGGAAATCGTAACATCGGCCTCACCGATGGAACTGTTCACATCGGTCTCACCGATGGAACTGTTCACATTGGTCTCACTGATGGCACTGTTCACATCGGTCTCAGTGATGGAACTATTCACATCGGTCTCACCGATGGAACGTTTTTCAGAATTATAATATACAAAAAGTGTTTGGGATAAGTCACCTTGACCTCCTGGAACACCTCAGACACTGAATTTTCACAAATGAATGGAACATAGATGTCCAGACCATTACATCAGATACCTCTCAAAACATTATTGTGCTCTATAATTCAAACCAAGCCTAATAGGAAAAAAAATTAGTCTGAACAACCTCCCATCAAGATACCACAAAATATAGTGCAAGCCACAAGAATCTACCAAAGAAATCCATCTCATTAACATGAACGATCTATAACCACATAGCGAACATTGTTACATGAAAAGAGTTAAAAATCAAACAACTATGGGTTATGAGCACATATCTGTGACTCACGTTCCTAGGTACTCTACTCCATACCATTGTGTCATCACAATAAATGAAAAAACGGGATATAACACCCGCACTACACCATATCTTTGTCGTCTTGTATCTCCACAGGTCGCTCCTCAGATGTTGAAACATCATCAACATCAATCTCTCCCCAATCGATTACATTAAAGTCATCATGAAGATAATGACAAAGATGTGATACATGAAAAACATTGTGTATCCAGCTCATCTGTGGGGGAATTACTACTCGATACGCAACAACTTCAACATGAGACAAAACCCTGAAAGGCCCAAAAAAATGGGGTGAAAGAGTACTCCCACGACCAAAACGTTTTTTCCCATGAAGGGTGTCACCTGTAGAAATATGTGATCCCCGAAAGTAAACTCTAAGGGTCTCCTCCTTTGATCAGCATATGATTTTTTATGATCTTGTGTTGTCTTCATCCTCTCATGAATCACCTGAACCATCTCTATTGTATTTGGCACTAGTTCTTGTTTTAGAATTACTGACTCTCCAACCACTGTAAAACACAACGAAGAACAGAAATTCCATTCATACAAGGCTTAAAATGGATACATACTGATGGAATAGTTGAAACTATTTTGGTAAGAGATCTCCACAAAGGTTATGTGCCTCATCCATGAACCTCCAAAATCCTAGTCACAAGAGTGTAACATGTCTTAAAAAGTCTGGATTGTCTGCTATGTCTGACCATCCGTCTAAGGATGAAAATTGTGATATGGTATAGCTGAGAACCAAAGGCATGATGGAGACCTCTTCCCACCCTATAGGTAAAACAAGGATCTCTATCAGAAATGATCATCCTTGGGACTCAATGATTTCCCACCAGCTCCTCTAGTTACTACTTCGAAAAAACTTCCATTGAGCTCGACTCCTTGATTGTTATGAAGTGAGATGATTTTGTTAAACGATCCATTTCCACACAAAAAACGTCATGTTTTCCCTAAGCATTAGGTAAAATAGTAACAAATTCCATTGAGATGTCCTCCAACATCCACTAAGGAACATCTAACGGCTGGAGAAGACCACCAGGAACATGGTGTTCAGCCTTGACCTTCTAGAAGACCAAACATCGAGACACAAACTCTGCAACTGCACGATTTAGCCCGGGCCACCCGAAATGAATCCTCAAGGCTTGGTACATCATTGTTATTCCATGATTCAAAACTAAAATAGATATATGGAACTCTCTTAGAACTGTCTCGCGCATCGTCAAAGGAACAAATATCCTTCCATGACATAACAATCAGAGTTGTTCATCCTCAGACCATCCATTAGGGGCCTCGCCACAAAAAACTCAGTCTCTCCAAAACTCCACCTCCAGATCACCCAAATGGGACTCTTCCACCTACTGCACCAGAGATGAAAGCACCATCATCTGAAAAAGAAAACCTCTACCCCCAACATCTCCCATATCAAGATGTAATGCATATAGTTCCTCCATAACTCTCTAGGAATTATTAGATTCATTCACTGCATCAGTGTGTGACTTCCAACTCAGCGCATCAGCTAAAACATTTCCCGTTTTTAGGTGTATATGATATTTTGAAGTCATATTCATGTAATAACTCAATACACCAATGTTTTCATAAGATCATGTCATGCTGGGAGGAAACAAACCTCAATCTGTTATGATCGGTGAAATCCAAAAATCACTCATGAATGAGGTAATGTTTCCACAACATCATAGAAAACACCATAGATGCCAACTTATGATCATGGGTGGAGTAGTTACATTCTTTGGGATGAAACTACTAATACCAATAAAAAACTATCAATCTCTACTACATTAGAACACAGCCAAACCTCAGATGTGAAGAATCACCTAAAACATCAAATTGAACTCCCTATATTAAAAGATAATGAAATAAATCACATACAATCTTCTTCTATAGATAATTGAAAGCTTCCTGACAATAATCAGTTCTTCTAAACGCCTGATCCTTCCTATTCATTGCTATTAGGGGAGTCGTAAATCAAGAGAAATCAGCTGTGAACCTCCTGTAGTAGCCTGCGAGACCATGGAAACTTCATACCTGTGACACTGTCTTGGGGGATGTCCAAGACAGAACTGCTTCTATCTTCGATAGATCCACAACTACTCTCTGTTGGGACACAATATACCCCAAGAAACGGACTTCTCATGCCCAAAATTTACACTTAGATAACTTCCCAAATAGCTGATGTTGACAAACAACTCCGAAAATGGGGTGTACACACTCTGTATGCTCCTCCTCAGATGTGGATTACACAAGGATTTCAATGATGATATCCACCATGAAATTTTCCAGTAACTCATATAAAAAATTGTTCATCAATTCCATGAATACAAATCGGGCATTCATCACACCGAATGACATTACAACGAACTCATAATGCCCATGAGGACAACAGAAAGCAGTCTTCAAGATATCCTCATTCTTCACACACACTTGATGATATCCTAACCACATGTCTATCACTGAGATACAACATTAGAACATCATTTGATCGAATAAATCATAAATCTATAGAATAGGGTAGTGATTCTTTATTTTCGCATTGTTTATGTGATGACAATCGACACACAATCGCAAACTACCCCCATCCTTCTTCGTGGAAAAAACTGATACAATCCATGATGACACAATTTTCCAAACAAAACAACACTATAATATACCATCAATATATATACATAGATCTCATAACTCTTAAGGGTCCATCATATATGGAGACATAGAGACAGGAGACACTCCAGGTTGTAGCTCGATCCCAAAATCGATTTATCATCGAGGGGGTAATGCTATAAACTCATCTGGAAAGGCATCAGGGTACTATTCTATAAACCTAGGAAACACCAACTATTTAACCTCTATATAACTCAACATCAGCTCATCCATAATGGATGATAAAGACAGAACACGCCTCTGACCCATCCGAGGGCCTCGCTCACCAAAGAACACCACTGGCTCCCCATCCGCATCAACGAACACAACCATCCTTATGATGAAATCTATGATATCCTGCACCTAATAAAACTAATAAATAATGAGTATGATATCAAATGGTTTTATTTGTAAACATAAGAAATCTCCCCAAGAGCGATGATTCCCTAAAACATGCACACAGACTCTACATACTTCAAACAAGTCAGCTCGGCCTCCAACTGGCATAGTCAACGCCGAGGGCACTAAAAGCCTCTCTATCTAAAGTCCCAAAGCATGAAAATGGTAGGTGATATGAATGAGTGTGTACCTATTGATTCAAATAAGGCATACACCAAGGTAGAAAACAAGTAGAGGGTACCTCGAATGACGTTTGGCTCTCCTGGAGCAGGCACCACTAAAGCATGATGTTGACCATGACCTCATCCATGACCTCTCTAACCCAGATGATTACCACCACCATGGTCGTGATTTCCTCTCTGAGGATGAGGAGGATCATAGGGATTTCCTCCGCTTTCCCCATCTACCCTCTACGTATCTAAAGCTGATGAAACCTGCAGTTGCTTCCCCAGTTAGAACTAACTCAACAGAGGAACATAGAGTGGAACACCAGGTGCACGATTACTGCTCTGAAAGGTCATACACTCTTGCGGCTGATGACCTTGACCACCAAAAGAAAAACATGCACCTAATACCTTGGAATATTACTAAGATCTGATACCCCTAGAGAAACGAGATGTTGATGGCTGGGACTAACCCCCGACCGAACAGAAATTGTTTTACCCTAAAAACCGAGAACCCCGAACCACAGCTCTACATCATGAGGAATCATGACGACTCCCCTCTTTTGATGATCTGGTTCTAGGAAAAGTCCTCTCGACAACCTCTACCCTTTCCATCACAACAAGATATGTCTTCAACATAAATGGGGTGACCTGGTGCTGGATCTCTTGATGCAAAGCCTGTATGAAATGCCTCCCCCTTGCCTTCTCATCTAGAAACAGGTCTGAAGCATATTGTAAAAGGTTCCAGAAATTGATTCAAAACACTCATACACTCAATATATCCTATAGAATTGTCTAAATCATCTGGTTATTAGACTCCTTCATGGACAAAGAAAAAAACTCAGCAGTAAACTTGTCTTAGAACTCCTCCCATGAAATTGTTGACTCCTCGCGATCCCTGAGGTACCAAAACCAACACTGCCTCACAACTCCATGAAACATCGTCACAACCAAGGACACCCAGTGCTCATTCTAAGAATGGATCAAACTGAGGCCTATATCGACCTCCCCCAACCAAAATTCAGTAACTGCAACTTAAATGGAGCCCTCGTACTTATGTAGACTCTGGCACTGAAACTCTTAGAGTGTCCTCTTGCTAGTCTCATCGTTGTCATCCTCTAGCTTGCAGAGATTTGCTGTCATAGCCTGCTGGACATACAATGTGAAATCTTGACGAGGAAATCGACCTAGATCCATACCTATAAAATAAAAAATAGTTGGAGGTCCTAAATATGGAATAAATAAGGCTCGTAATTTATTTTTTAATTATTTTCTTTTATTCATTTTATGTTCTCTTATCCCAAGGTCTACCCATTCTATCACATTCACAATGAAGAATGATCTACGATCCATTCATAGGTCTCTACCCAACAACTGGTATCACCACAATTAGTATCCATTATCAACATAATGGTCTATGCATCAGATCATAGAGGATCGTAAGCACCTATATCTTAGTCAATATCTAGAGTTTACATCAAATGCTAATGTTTTCTGACACTGTTTCCCTTCCAACCCATGCAACCTCACCTGTACCTTACACCAAAATCCATCCTATTTCTCAACCAGACCTCTAATATCACTCTATCATGACCCCCTCCCAACAAGGTGCACCCCCTCATGTACTAGTAATGTGAGTAGGGATATAATGACTCCATGAGTCCCACCTATATTGGCACCGAGTTGGAGACTAGCACTGAGGGTATAATGAACACACAAATTGGAGGAATTACCCTCTAAGAGAACACAAGAGACAGAGAGAGATAATATAGACACCAAAAACCTCCAAATCGAACTGAAATATAAAAGGAAACCCAAGTGAACATATGTAATGTCCTGAAATACTACTAGAACTAAAAGGGGATAACTAAAAATACCAACGTAATTTAGAAACAATAGTAACCACAAGCCCTAATAGCTCTTACAACACAAAGCTAGTAGAAACCAGCTTGATATCCAACCTAATCCATGTGACTGAAAAAAATATGTATATATACATAGGGTGAGTATAACAGTATACTCCATAGGATCTTCTCTTAAGCCTCTCATGCAAAAGTAATGAATGCATGCTAAAGCACATTAAATAACAAGTGAAACTAACTCGTCACCTAAATATGTATACTATGTTCCCAGCCTCAACATGGATACTATCAACAAGTAACACATAAAATAGTATACAACATAATAAATAATATCAAGGGAACCCCGCTACTACTTCCCCACTGGTTTTCCACTTTGCTCTAACATCACACATCCTAAGCATATCTCTCCAAAAAGGATTTCCCGCATAAACCTAGGAGATGCACCATAACATGAACCTCATGCAACAAAACCTCCACATATGCACAAGAATGTAACCACGTATTTTTTTGGAGCCACAAGAGCTCAAATAATGTGTATCATACATCGGGCATGATATCTCAATCCATTACAGCCCACACACCGAGTACGAATCCACAAGCCATCACTGCCTACACACGCCACACCTATAGTACTCTATAGAATATAATATCTTGAATATATGTGTGTGAATAACTGCAAGCCATTATAGAACCCTACACTGATATATGGGGAAAACTAACCATTGTGCCTACCACCACAAGTAATTATGAAGAGAAGAGAGAGGGGATAAAGGGGGTAGTCATCCATCCATCCTCCCACCGAAATGTTGGGGAAAACAGCCCCCAGGTCTCAGAATCCTTGAGGTGTTAGTTTCCCTAACTGATGGGGTGTAGTATCATATAGAAACACAAGAAGTACAGAAAATATTATAGCTTACATCAACACTATGAGAATAACCGAGTATTTGGATCCACTTTAGCTAATGTCTCTCGAACTCCCGACTGCCTCTTCCAAGACTATGTATCCTATAAGAACACAACCATTTAAAGAGATTTATTAGATTACATCATTCCTATTTTATCATTTTCAATATATGTTAATTATATCTTTAAACATTATATAAAAATTAACAATTCTACATTACAATTCATTAGCATCACACCCAAAGTCATATATCCTCAACATTTCATCCCAATAATCTCCAACCTCATGGGTTAACATCATTTATTCAATTATTTATTATAGCATTGCATTCCCATATTACCAAGATTTCTAGAAAATCATTATATGATATTAACACATGGGGGCTCCACAAGGTGAGTAGATGAACTACCCATCAAGTCTTTGCTGCCTATAGTAAGAGAGTAGACCCATCATCCCTTGAGAAGCTAAATACAGAAAGCACATGGCATATCTCACGCGTCATCACCCATTTTGGATGAAGGGTAAGAAATACCAGTTTCCTTGAGTGGTGTGGAATGTAAATAGATAAGAAACCAAAAAGAATCAGTAAGAATCCAAACATTCACATCCAACCCATTTCATCATCCCTAGGGTCTTCCACGACACCCACAAGAAAAAACCATTGCATCTCACCCCTCTAGGAATCAACTACTACTACAACCAATAGGCCTCACTACCCCCACATGTCACAACAACCTTCCAAGATCACATCACAACACAATCACTTGGAAAACAACCATCATATCAATTGGGTTATTAGACTTTAAAGAAGCAAGAGGGTAACTCAAAACCCTATAAGGAATTATTTTTTGTCAAACAACTTGTTCTATAATCCATATTGGATTAAAAGATTTATTATTCATATGTTCCAACATTCGGGAAACCTAAAAAGTAAGCTATCACAATTAATTAAACATTCTTACAACACCAATTTGATTAACATCAAATTAAAACAAAAAAGAACCAAATTCATTTACATTCCCCTATCTTTATCCAGACAATTATAGATTAATTCTGAAATTATGTTCTATACCAATATCCTTCAAGAACAAAAATCCAATCAAAGCATGCATTGATATAATACTATCTAAAATTTTTTTGCAATAACATACCATCGGTATCAATTTATTTATCCCGTTTAAATATTTATTATGTCAATTCCATTGTGATCCAGTGGGATAAAACATGATAACTATATAGTTTCATGTAAAATAAAATAGATGAAACGAATCCCCTTCCTCAGACGGTTCTTTTCATTCTTTATACGAGAATGATCTACACAAAGGGTCATCATCACCTCATCCTAGGACAACTATATCCACTCGAGGATTTTGCAGTACGATCGCACCAACAAAACCCCAAAGAAAACTCAATTAGAAGTATGAAGATCACATACCATTATAAGGAATGGAAAAACAAAAGAATATAATCACAAATTAACAATGATAGAACATTCTATATATCGATGAAGGATCGACACTTGTGGCTTGCAACAAAATAAGGGGTGAAAATGTATTTGTAGAAACTGCCAGGGGAAAAAATCTAAGGATTATGGTTTGATCACACCACTCCTATGGGATGACGGAAAGGTTATAGCGTCTCACACCAAGGAACAAGAATGTAGAACAAGGGATGAAGATATATCATCCCTTTAGAATATTAAATGGAGCAACAATTTAAGATACACTGAATTTTCCATTAAAAGTGGATCTCAATAAACCACATGGTTTGACCAATTAAAGGCATCGTGAGACTTAAGAAAATTAATATAGGAGTTATGATATTTTATTGGGCCTAAAATCCCTTAAAAGGCCTTGAATGCATTTTACATCAAAGAAAATTTCAAAGGGGAGAACTGTAGGAAGCTACAAACACTGGTCATGATCCTGGAAACATTGTACACTCACTGATCCTGGAATCACTGATCCTAGAAATATTGTTCACAAAATGACTCACTGATCCTGGACTCACCGATCCTAGAACTACTATTTACATAATGACTCACCGATCCTAGAAACACAGTTCACAAAATGACATACCGATCCTAGACTCATTGATAATAAGGAACGGTTCCCATCTGTATCACCAATTGAACTGTTCACACCGGTGTCACTGATGGAACTTTTCACATGGGGCACACCGATGGAACTGCTCACATCGGTCTCACCGATGGATCTTTTCATATCGGTCTCATAGATGGAATTGTTCACATCGGTCCCACCGATGGAACTATTCACATTTGTCTCACCGATTGAACAATTCACATCGGTGTCATTGATGGAACCGTTCACATCACTATCACCTTTGGAACTGTTCACATCAGGCTCACCAATACTACTATTCACATTGGAGTCACTGATGTCACTGTTCACATCCTTCTCATCGATGGAACTGATCACATTGGTCTCACTGGTGGAAGTGTTCACACTGGTCTCACTAATGGAACTCTTAATATCAGTCTCACCAATTTATCTGTTCACATTGGTCTCCCTGATGGAACTGTTCACATCGGTCTCACTGATGGAATTGTTCACATCAATCTCACTGATTGAACTATTCACATTGGTCTCACTGATGGAACTGTTCACATCAGTCTCACTAATGGAACTGTTCACACCAGTCTCACCAATAGAACTATTTTTAGAATTGGAAAATTTGAAAAGTGTTGGGGACAGGTCCCCTTGACCTCCCAGAACACCTCAGACACATGAATTTCGCAAAGGAATGGACCATAGTGGTCTGGGCCATTACAAATTTAATTTAAACATGGGATGAAAAACTATTGGGTTTTCTTTTCAAAATATCATTTTTTAAATCCCACATGATAAAATGTATTAAAAAAACATCTTTTTTAAAATAGAATACAAGAAATAGTATTGTCTCTTGAGGTAACACATACAAGGTTTTAATATAGAATATCAACTCTTGGAATACCAATATCTTCTCAGTGGTAGCTCCTATCGACTGTAGACTAATGAGTGTTGACTCCCCATGGTTTTCCTTTTACAGTAGTGGTCTACAAGGTCTCCCATATAGATCCTCATTGATGAAAAACCAATGTAAGAGTGTTTTATATTGTTTTACTCATACTCCACTAGATATAAGTGGTCCTCACAATTGCAGATCATGTCTTAAATGAACGATCGATGCAAGTCCTCTAGAACTAGAATGGAACTCTCTATCTGTCCATCAGTTTTTGGATGAAACACAGTGCTCAAGTGAAACTAAGATCCAAACAACTACTGCAATCCATTCCAAAACCTTGATGTTATGAGAGCATCACAGTATGAAACAATCATTGAGGGAAATCCCCAGATTATAACTATCAACTACACGTAGAGGCATGCCATGCTCTATACAAAAATCTGCTCTCGAATTCATAAGAATTGGTCCAACATGGTGAGTCGATCAACAATCTCCCAATTCGTGTCATGTCCAATGGACATGTGTGGTAAACCCATCATAATTTCTATTGATATCCCATCCCACTTCCACAAGGGCACCTCTAGTAGCTGGGTCATGCATGTTGGATTCCAGTGCTCTTCCTTAACATACAAATAAGTGACGCACTGAGAAATGAACTATTACACATTCTCTATCATCATCGTCCATCAAAACTGATGTTGGAGGTACCAGTTCAAATTCCCCACACCTAGATGTACAAACCATGGAGAACTTTGTATCTCCCTCGTAATATCTTCCCACAAATCCACTGGCATTACTATTCTCTCTCTAAAGAGAACAACATGCTCCCCACCTATCAAATATCCATTAGTGTACTGCCCTATAGACAACATAGGACATTGGGACTTGTAGTAGATGTCCCCATGATTACCCCCTGACTAGCTATAATATTGGGGGTGTTATAACCATCGACTAAATATGATATACTTAATCTCGACCCAAAAAGGATATCTATAGTGCAACTAACTTCTCTAAAGCCGCAATAAAAAACTTCATGTTAGATCTTCTGCAGAGAGTATCTTCCCCCATATTCCCCTTACTAGGGGTATAGAGGAATTCAATGTTATAATCATGGATGAATTAGAGACACCATATATGTCTCATGTTCAGATCCCTCCTAGAAATGATATACAAGAGATGCTTATGGTTATAGTAAACAACAACCTTCTCCACCATCATGTGGTGTCTCCAAATCCCGAAAGCACAGAATACAACAGCCAGATCAAGATCATGGGTCATGTAATTATTATCATGTAGCCTCGTCATTTGGGAACCATAGGCAATCAAAAAATTCATCTTCACTAGAAAATAAACATTTATGTTCGCGAATGCATCGTAGACTACTCTAAACCCAACACCCTCATCTGTTAGTATTAATATGGGAGCACTCATCGACCTCTGTCTCAGCTATTAAAAACTCTACTGCCACATAAATGTATTAAAAAATTAATTTTCCTTCCATTTTAATTTTGATAAGTTTTCTTATAACATGGAAGAATTTGGCACACACCTCTCATAGTACCCCACGAAACCCAGGAAACTCGTCACCTCAGCATCACTCCAGAGTGGCTCCCAAGAAAGCACCACCCCTACATTCTTTATATCTTTCGAAACTCCATCCTCCAATATGATGTTTCCTTTTATATAGACCTCCCAAATCTAGATCACACACATCAAAAGATTCCCATTAATCCGGTTCTCTCGTACTATTTCTAGGACAATTATCATGTGTATCACGTTCTTTTTCTTGTACACCAAGTACAAGAGGATGTCATCAATGATGACCATGAAATAACTATCAAGGTAAGGATATAAGAACATGTTTATGAGTCCTAGGAACACAAATGAAGCGTTGGACGATCAAAACAACATTACCATGTGCTCATGGTATCCATAATGACATATTAAGGCTATCTCTCGTACATCCTCATCCCGTACATGTAGTTAATGATATCCAGATCTATGTTCTATCATCAAGAACAAACTCTCTCTCTTTATTTGATCAATGAGGTTTTCATTAATTGGTAGTGGATTATTTCTTTTCATGGTTTCATGATTTTGGTTCCAAAAGTCCACACATAGCCACAATATCAAATTTGTCTTCATGGCAAACAAAACTAGGGCCGCCCAGGGTAAAACATTCGGTCTCATGAAACTTTTAAACCCCAAGTATTCTAGATATTCCCTCAACTAATGAAACTACCTGGGAGGAATTTGATATATAGGTGTAGATATTTATGATTTCCTGGGGTATATAAATATGATAAATCCACCTTCATGTGAGGATGTATTCCTGGAACATCCTTAGTAATGATATACTTGTAGTAATCCACCACTATAGAAAACTAATGACTCCTCTCCTATACCCCACCTAGTGGGAGTCTATCTAACTAGTGTGTAATAATTTTCACTTCCCCTATGTATGTTTATCATATGATACGTGTGTTTCTATTTCACTAAAAAGAAAAAACGTGGTCCCATAATTAGGGACACATCGTACTCTGCGCCTAAAATTGACAACCTGAGCATGTACTATAGAAAACCAGTCCATTCGAAGAATGATATTATAAGTCCTCGATACCACTACTAGGATATCTCTATCGAAACACTCACCTTCAAGAGTAATCTACCACTATCATAACCACAATTTGATCATAAAATAACTGGCCTATAGGTGTATCTAAACATAAGAGCCAAGTTAATGACTCTACTTGAATCTTAGAGCCACGAAAAATGTTTGTGGAAGGAATGGAGTGACTGGAAGCTGTGTCTATCAGAACTATAGCTAGCGTGGAAAAGACATAGATCATACGTATATTATTTTTAGAGCACTAGGGTCATAATTATAAATCACTACAAGCATTCCTCATCCATGTCTGCTAGATCCTTGTGCCCACAGTGGACTACCAAGGGGTGGTGGTGGTTGTACCTTTAACCTCTGCCTCCTGCCTGCCGCTCTATGTTCTCCCCAACCACAATTTTTTCTATAAATACCACACTACTCATGCCTCTACCTCTTGCATGGCATACTATCATTCATTCTGAGATCAGCAGCATGTCGGGTCGAATAATCCCATGCTAGATGCCCCAATCCATCACATTCATTGAACTGCCTATCTCTTTCTTGACTCGACCCACCCCGGGAGCCTTGTACTGCTGACCTAGTGTCCTGGGGTAATCACCTAAAGTGCCTAGCCCAAATGGGATCATGTGACTACCTTATTCTACTTATTATTAATGTGTCGACTATCTAGTGTCTTCTGGTAGATCTCAAAATAGGTGTCTACACTACTAGGAAGCCCTCTGCTAGTATAGAAAGCTCCAATACTCCATAAAATGTAGGAATGAAAAGAGATATCATGGATTCCCTCATCATCATGAATATCCCCAGTTTGAAGTTTGGATACCTAATTAATGGGTCTGACACCATATTTATTGTGTAATAAGAGAGTTCTATAAACCTCACCGAGTAATCCACTATAGTTCGAATGAATTACTATAAATGTATGAGCTTGTGGATGTGAACTGATTTCAATGTAGATGGATGAACTCCTACCTAAACATACATTCAAATTCTTCCCCTGACAAAGTCGCATCGTTTTGTGTCTGGGTCACTATGATCCACCATCTCTCCCCTAAGTCCTGAGGATTTCTAATGTTTTGGATCATCATCTAGTAAGAAGGTACCCTTTAATGATGGAAGACACAGGGTACTGCCTCCAACAAATCCTCATCTACATGTGTGTGTGTGTATCAAATCAAATCTTGGTAGGTCTCTGCCTATGGAACTCATGCAGTCCACTCAACCTTTGTGCATCATCTTCCAATAGCACTTGTAGTAATTGTTGCTTGTTTGGTGATTATATCCCTAGCTCACCTCCAAGAGGTTATATTTTAAAATCATAAGTAATTATAAATTAATACTTTTAATAACTATTAATATTTATGAATTATATAGTGGTTTTACCTTAATTAGGATGCTATATCTAATAGAATACTCGACACACTACAACAAATGTCAACAAATTCATACATTGTGAAAAACACTGAGTTATTCGGAATAATAATAATAATATTATTATTATTATTTTAAATGGCATTTATTATCTAGTCTTTGTATAAGAAGAAAATGACAAAACTAATTATAATATGATTACACATTTTTTTAATGTTTGAAAATTTATCCAATAAACATTAGAGGATTAAAATGAGAATTAATCAAATTTTAACCATAACATACTCTAATATTTTTTTAAAGGTAGTTTTACCCTATTTAGATATATAAACCTTTTTAATAATTTCTTTCTCACCATTATATTATCTATTTTACCAAATTAACATATTTATTTGGAAGTGGGACACAAAAATTTACTTTGGTTAAATTTTTGTATTTTTTTGATAAAATTCATTTTAAATGAATAAAAAAATATGCAACATTTTAATTCAAATATGTGTTTTAATTTACATTATTCACATTGTTTCATTATATGTATAATTGGTTTTAAAGTATAATTGGATTGTGTTATTATCATTTAATCAAAAAATAGTCATTGGAAGTAATTTTATATTGAAATTTGATATATACATGTGTAAATCATTTGATGGTTTTTACTTTTTGAAAACCTATTTTCTCTATTTTACAATTGGATAAAATTTAAAATAATTATGGAAAATTTTGTGTTTTGACTTTAGGAAAATTGATTCCCTATTTCAAATCTAATGGTCCAATGTTTTTAAACAGTTCTCATTTATTTTGCTGCATTAACAATAGTAACATTAGTCTTTATTTTTATTTTCCATAATTAAAGGGTTAATCGGGTAAATAAAGGTAAAAATAATATAATAATAATTTTAAACCTCTCTAACATGTTTCATAATATTATTGAATGAGTCATGGGTGGCCAAAGCATTCCTCAGGTCTCACTTTTGTCCTTTGGGAGCCACTTGGGTGTGATTAAGACATATATAACTTTTAATTTAAGGCAATTAAAAATATGTTATACACATGTATCTTCTTAATAAAACTATTAATATATGGGTTTATATAAATGATATATTCGATTATAAATACGAAATAAAAATATAAAAATATTTCCTACATTATGGTGTGTTATTTTCAATTTTAACCATTAAATAAAAAAATTTAATTATGGAACATTAATGATGTAGGGATTTTTTAATGAAAGAATCAAATAAATGATATTATAAATATGAAATTTTATTTTATTTTACATAATACTTGTTGTACACAACTATTCAAGGTTAATTTGAAAAATAAGAATACTATTCAATGGGTTTTTCGAAGTAATATCTTTTTTTAGATTTTATTTAATTTTAATAAAAAAAATATTGTGAAAATTGACATAATTAATTTTTTTATATAAATAGTAATTTATAAAATTATTTTAAATTATTAAAAAACATTTAAAATCACTATGTTATTATTATAATGCCTTTAATTTCCTTATGTGTTTAATTAATAGATATTGACTTCATATAAGTAAAATTAATAGTCACATTATAATCAAATTGTAGTTACCAACATTTAAATTAAAGGAGAATAATTAATGGTAAATCAAATTGTTATGGTTTAAAATATAATAAATACATTTCCAATTTTTTGGGATGATTTTATTTAGATCAATTTTTTACAATGTTAAAAATATCTCACGTTGTCAGAATTTTTTATCCAAAAAATAATAATTATTTTAATTAAATTTTAATTATGTCCAAGGGTTCCCCTCCCTTCTCCTATAAAACGACAATCATTCATATTTTTCATTAAACTCTAAAATCCTTTTGGATCAGAATGGACCTAACAAAAAATGTTCCTGGAATTACTCCCCTCATCATAAATGTCTCTCATAGGACTGAAAGCATTTCATGTAATCCTGTAGGCTAAAACCAAAAGGGGTTACCTGATTTTTAGGTAACATATTCTCTAATGCTCCATTCCCAGTATTTTTATTCTCCACTCCTTATGATATTCTTATTCTATGATTAAATAAGATCCCCAACATCCTAAATATACTAGGATTTTTTTATGATAATAATTTTACCAACACGTCCACTGAACTCCATTTAATGGATACGAACATACTATTTCATTGTAGGATGAACTACTTCCTCAAGAAACGACCTCTTTTCAAATTATCTATACCCCCTATCATGGTGGCCATTAGGATGGAAAATATTATATATATATATATATGACATATATTTTATTTATCATGTATCTATTATTTTTTAATTCATATTTAGTACATAACATTATGCTCTTCGGGTTGTGTAAGTCTGATAATTTCATTTGAGGAAGTGTGAAAAACTACCCCCTTAGGTGTTATAACACGTTCATTCCACACATGGAATGTATAATGTATGTTGTTAATTAACCTTTGTAACATATATGAAATATAAATTATACTGGAATTATAATATACATATTTTTCATTTATTTTTCATTTTTTTAATCGAATAATGAAATGAATGTAGCGTTCATGAGTGTCTATAGCCTACCGACTCCATGAATGGTTCTCTTCATTTTCAATATCCAATATTATGGAATATAATTCAATAAACTAAGTATATATTATAAATATGTGATTAAAATTATTCTATAAATGATGGACATTTGACCACATGGATAATTTACATAATAATAAGTTCATTTTACAATCAATTCCTAAATATTGACAACGCGTCTGATATGTACTTAAATAAATATGTAATTTAAATAAAATGTTAATTAGTGATATAAAATGAATAAAAAATATGAAAAATCTTTGTAACCCGGCATAATTTAATATAGTTTTATTATTTTCAGAATATAAGTCAGACTCTACAAAGGGAAATCTTAACTCAATTTATATTCCTTGAGTTAAACATCCCTATCAATGGTTGTGTTTTTCCAAGAATTCGTGTGAATTACCTATGATTATTTTACACTGAATATACACTTATATTGGGTGTATTTATATTTTTCAGACATAGGTACGTCATTAATTTATTCTTAATCTAATTATACGATCCTTGTAAAGTGCATTGTATCAATCTCTATTCGTTGAGAAAGGTTTTTGATAATACACACTACCTTCATTTATATACTATATAATAATCACCTTTGACTTTCAATTACCTTAAATTGTTTAAAATGGAATATTTTTTATATTTGGATTTTTCCAAAAGGAAAAAATAAATTATTTTAATATATGTGGTGACATAAATTTCTCTACCACTATAAATGTTATTTAAAATGAAGATTCTATTATAAACCTCAATATTTACTAAAAGAAAAAAGGAATCCTTTATTCCCATTTTAGGAATTTTTGTATTGAAAATGGTTTTCAAAGTGTATTGACATTTTCACTATCTTTAAATTATATCATGTGATTGGAAAAAGAATTATAGGATTGAAATGATGATGTTTTTCATCTTTTTTGTGTGACGATTATTAAATGGTACATGGACATTTGACGTGTGGTTATATGATAACCCAAATATGTGTGGTTCTATAATAAAAAATGTATTTTTGGTTAGGTTATAACCTCTTGTGCATTGGGTATGAAATTTGGTTGTATGGATATTCTATTTTTAATAATGATATGTGTGGAAGTCGATCGTTTGCTTATTCCATTTAAGTATGATTATTTCCAATGTACCCTTTTATATGTTATGTGTGGATTATATCTATTTTAAGGTAATATTTTGGGTAAAAAATGTTATTCAATGAGCATATATTCAATTAAAATAATTTACAACTACATAAAATTGAAAATTATTACATTATGATAATGTATTTATGGTTTACATGTTTTTCTATCACCAATCATTTTTCTTCGTGTGTATTTCATAATTTGATTTTAATTTTCATCCCAATTTTAAATGTTTTTCATTTTATTAAATGGGAAACAGAGTCATAGATGGGATTATAAAAATGTTATGATGTTTAGGCAAGAAACAAAACTGTGTTTTCTTATATGAAAAAATGTATATTGAGTTGAATTTTCAACATTGTAATAAAAATGATTATATGTATGGGTTATAAAATAATTATCAAAATCTCTAATAATAAAAATATCATCGATGTTAGTGACAGATAAATTATTTATATAACTCATTATTAATGAATGTTGATGGCTGGGGCCTTTTACTTAGTAACAGAGGCAAATTTAGGTAACATTAGATATTAAGTTGCAATTTTAGAATCTGTGAAAAGGTCTATATAACAACAATAGATTGCAGAATAGAAAGAGTCGCAATTATTTCAAATAAATATATTGATTTTGAAATAACATGAACAAGAGTAAATTAGTTTTTATCTTTCTCATATGACATCATTTTATGATTTTACCGATATACTCACTCTATCCTTTTTTGTTTTAGTAAATTGATGGATCAATCAGGTAACCAAGTAACAATGAATGTGAAGTAAACTATGGTGGTTTTTAGAATAAGAAAATTAATGAAATAGGAGATACAATAAGAACTCTTTTTTTATTCGAAACCAACTATCTGGTGTCATGATTGACCACTTTAGACTTTGTGATTTTTCTAATGCATCACATATGTTAGAAACGAATCCCTATGCTTGTTTTGGTAATAATAAAAAAAGTATCTATATTAATCAAACTCTATGTCATGTATATAGAAAGAAACACCTAGGGAAGTATTTTAATGTCATGGAAAGATGCTATAGATTTGATAATGAATGTCATAAATCAATAACCTACCAAGGAATAAGGAAACATTCAGTTCATTCTAGGAATGGAAAAGAAGTTCTTTTCATGTCATCAAATGAATGTTTTATATGTGGGGAGTATGGTAATTATGGAAAGCAATGTCCTATGATGAAGTCTCATTAATGGGATCAGGGGGGATGAAATTACATGTTTATAAATACTAGATGACTTTCTAATTGAATATAAGGAAACTAAAAATGATCTATGAATGGTTTGAATTATTTCTTAGATAATTTTTTGATATTATTGAATCTTATGTAAAAATCATGTTTTCATTTGTAGTAAATAAGTGTTAAATAGTTATATAGAATACCATGGACATGGTAACATGAATAATTCTAAATGAATAAGATTTTTATATAGAAGGAATTCAAGAGGTTTGGTATATTGTAGGATGATGAAATGTTAAAAAGTATCAATGCTCATTTGATAATGGGATTAATTTGGAAGACTTATTTTAGTATTTGTAACCCTAATGATATTTATGTGATATTTTTTCCAATGAATAATTTTCCCTTATTTTATATACATAATTATAAAGTAATGGATTACCTTATTATGATATATTTTTTGAGGTAATTAAGGGTTATAACATTTTGGGATGCAAAATGAATGGAATGCGATAAAATTTGATATTAATATATGTTATAGTTTTTTGATGATATTATGTAATCATGGGAATGATATATTAATTATATTGATTTATAAAAAGAACAACCCATAATAATGATGGCAAGAAGTCGCGTCGGATAGCGTCGTGGCGATCATACCCACAACCATAGTGCGACAAGGATTTATTGCCTACCACTATCCTATATGATGCCCATGTATAGTAATACTTATTTTTTTGGATTAAACGGGTCTGTGTAATAAGAAGTATTTGATTTTGGGACAATTTTTTACCACATGGATATGATTAGTATTGAAAAATGATTTAAGGGGTTAAGTGATAAATGTTATTTTTTAAGAAACTCACTATTTTAGAATATTTATATCAGTAAGGTAAATATAAAAATATATATTTTTAATTGAGTAGTAATGGTTGTATTATATTTCGAAATAATCTATGATTTTAATTATGGAAATATAAGGAAATAGTTTATTTATATAAATGATTAACATGTCATAGATAATACATGATTAACATAATTACTTTTAAGTATAAGACTTTAAGAGTGGTCCATGTTAGTTACATATAAATGTTAAGATTTATCTTGGATTACAATTTGATAAAATATCATATATTTTTTTGTTTCAATCATATTTTGTGATATTTTGATGAATTTTAAGGGAAAATTATTTGATGAAATGTATTTTTTGGACTTTTAGTATTACTATTAAATCTTGGATATTAAAAGTTTTATTTCTTATTATATAGGATTACAAATTTTGGTAATTAACTTCTCAAGTACTAACCTTGTTGGTTTTGGTAAATGTTTCATGAATAGAGAAATTGATATTTAACCTTTTCTTGATTATGTTATTCTCTATATGATGATTATATGCTTTAGGTATGAATAATTCATATTAAATACTCATAATTTGAAAAAAATGATTTTCATGTGGAAATTGATTAAGGGATGAAACAATACTTTTCATATAAGTATACCTTTTCATGTTCATATTCAAATTAGTAAAATAACTCCTCAGAATTATAAAATGGATCATAGATTAAAAACCTTATCCATTTAATTTTTCTAATATGGAATCAATTTCCTTTTAATTGATCACCATATTATGGTTTTGTGATTGTTATATTTTTCTTAATCAATTTTTCTATCACTATCTATTATAACTTTAACGTTATTTTTCTTCCATATCCACATTTACCTTCATGGAACCCAATAATTTGTTTTCTCATGTGACCTTTTTACTTCAATTTATTTCTTTTATTATAGAGTTTTAATTCACTCTTTTCTAATTTGTTATTTAAATGAAGTAATTTAGATAATTGAAACCGTAGTTTCTGATCCCTTGTTTAAAATAGCAAGGATACTACTTCAAAATGGTGGCGGACAATGTAAAGTACCAGGTAATTATAGAACAATACTTTTCATATCTATTACTATTTATGAATTATATAATGGTTTTACCTTATTGGGGATGTTATCATTAATAGTGTACTCAACATGAAACAACTGATTTCTCTTAAAAATTTTGTTGTAAACAACTCTAAGCCATACTGAAAAAGCATATAATATTATTTTTATTATTATAATTGGAATTTTATGCCTAGTTGTTTTATTTGATGGAATTAATATGGAAAACTATAATATTAGTACACATGTTTGTTAAATGTTTTTACAATAATTTAATAAATTTTAGAGGCTTAAAATGATAATAAATCCAATTTGAAGCATAAAATAAAATAATATGTTTTAAAAGGTAGTTTTATCACCTTTTTATGGAGAACATTTTTTAAATATATGTTTCCCACTTATATGTGATATATTTGACACAATAAAATTTATTACAAGACGTACATAAAATTGTAAATTGTTTAATGTTTTGCATTTTTTTTGAAAAAATTAATTTTTTTAATGAATAGTAAAATATATTACATTTTAATTGAAATATTTTTTTGTCTAATTTTTTTATATAGTTTCAGTGTGATTTTAATTTATTTTAATGTGTGATTGCATTAATTTTTTTTTAATTAAAAAAATTATAGTCATTTGATGTAATTTCACATTTAAATTATATATAAACACATATAAATTGTATGATGGTTTTTACTTTTTTAAATCTTGTTTTCTTGTTTTTAAACATAACTTAATTTTAATTTAATTAATGAAATGTTTTTTTAAATTTGAGAAAATGTATTCAATATTATGAATCAGAAGGTCCAAATTATTTAAATAAAACCCTTTTATTTTTTGGCATTAGGAATAGTAAATTTAGTTATTATTATTATTTATGACGATTGAAGAGTAAATTGGGTAAATAAAGGTAAAAATAATATTATAATAATATAAAAATACCATAACACATGTTCTAATATTATTGGATGATTCATAGGAAACTAAACCAGCCTTATGCTGAACTTGTGGCCTTTGGGAGAAACTTGGGTGTTATTAAGACATTTATAACCTTTACTTTATTTTAAATGAAAATATGTTACATAAATGTATCTTTTCTATAAAAAAATATAATATGGGTTTATATAAATGATATATTAAACTATAAATAGTCAATTATAATGATTAAAATATTTTTTAAATAATTATATTTTATGTATAATGTTTAAACATTATATAAATATATTTAATTATGACACATTAATGATGTAGTGATTTTTTGAAGAATCAAATAAATGATATAATAAATATTATATTAAATATTATATTATATAATTTATGTCATAAACAACTTTTTATTGTTTAATATGACATTGTATAAGGAAATTAAATGGGTTTTGAGATATTATCTCTCTTTTTATATTTAATTTTTATTTAATGAAATTAATTGTTTTGAAATTGACATAAATGATGTTTTATAAAAATAGTAATTTATTAAATTATTTTAAAAAAATAAAATTCATTTAAAATCATAATGTGATTATTATATGGTCTCAAATAATTATAAGTGTCCAATTATTGGAATATAACCACATATAAGTAAAATTAGTATCCTAATTATAATTAAAATGTTGGTACCAAAATTAAAATTAAAAGAGAAAAATTAAGGGTAAACCAAAAAGATAATATTTAAAATAAAATTAATACATGACTAAAAATTATTGTATTATAGGATTTAGATATATACATATTTAATATTCAACATATCTCATGTGGGATCAATTATTTTAAAAAATTACTTTATATTAAATTAGTATTTTAATATTTCCAAGGGTGCCCCTCACCTCTCCTATAAAATGCACCAACTCCTCTATTTCATTACACTATCAAATACATTTTGTTGGGAAATGATAAGTAAAAAATCTTCCTAGAATTCATCCCATCATCTTAAAAGTCACCCATAGGATAGAAATCCTATCAAGGAAGCCTTTTGGCACATACCAAAATGAGATAACCAATTGAGAGGTACAGTCTTCTCTCAAACTCTTTTCCATTATTTTCCTTCTACACTCCTCATTTTTTTATTATTCAATGATTACATAAAAAACATATTCTAAATATTTTAGGATTTTTTTATTAGAAGGATTCAACATACACTTAATCATACCTCTATTTAATGGAAATAAACATACTATTTTTGTCTGCGGCGAACTACTTTCTCATGAAACGATGATTGTTATATTTTTCCATACCACCTCTCATGGTGTCCATTATGATGGAAAATAATTTATATTATATATATATATATTATTTATCTTTTCTATATTATTCAATAATTTATATTTAGTAAAAACCTTTTTCCTTTTTATGTTTCTTAAATATGATAATTTTATTTAAAGTAGTGTCGACTACTAGCCCATCTAGGGATATGATTTGTTTATTCCATACAAGTAAAATATTATGTATGATGTTAATAAAAATATGTATCATTAATAAAATTGATATTATGGACTATTCTAAAATAATACAAATGAAATTAATGCATCGTTCTTGAGTTTGTATGACCTACAGTCTCCCTAAATGGTGAACTTCATGAATAATATCTAATATTATTAACTATTTTAAAATAAAATTAGTATATAAGAAAAATATTCTATTAATAATATTTTTTAAAAGTTTTACTTATGACTACATGTATAATATACATAATAATAAGTCATTTTTTACAAATGTACAGAATAACATCAAAACACCCGATATGAACTTAAATAATTATGTAATTTGTATAACATTATAATAAGTGATATAAAACAAATAATAAACCTTAAAAAGGCTCTTAAGAAAGTATATATTAACCTTAGTTTATTATTCATAAATATTAATAATGAACGAGACATTTCAGACACATTGTAAGGGAAATCATAACCCAATGTCCCCAATTTCAGTTAAACATCCATGTAATTTGTTTTTTTTCTAAGAATATGTGTGATTTTACTATGATTTCTTAATAACTAATATACCAAAATAATGGGTCTATTTATTTTTTTCTCACAAAATAATGTCATTGATTTATCCTTAAAGTAACTACACATTCGTTTTATGGTACTTTTCCATAATATACATTCAATGTGAAATATTTTTGATAGTATAAATCACATTATTTTATAAGTTATATAATAAAACACTTTTATTTTTAATTTCCTTAAATGGTTATCAAACGGGGTAATTTTTTATGGTGTGTTTTTCTAAACAACAAAATTATTTTTTTAAATATGAAGAAACAACGACTTCTCTATAGCTATAACAATTATTTGATAATTGGAATCCATTATAAGACATAATATTTTTAAAAGGAAAAAATAAATCCATTATTCTATTTTTTGGTATTTTGGTATTGAAAATGGTTTTCAAAGTTGAATGAATATTTCAATATAACAAAATAATTTATTATTATTTAAAATGGAATTCTATGATTGAAATGATGCTATTTTAAATCATAAATGTGTGATGATTATATAATGGTACTTGAACGTTTGATTGGTTTTTTATGAGATAAACCTAATATGGGTGGTTCCTTGATAAAAAATGGAGATGAGGTTACATTATAGCCTCTAATGCATTGGGTATAGAAGGTATCCATATGGATATTCCATTTGTAAGAATCACATGTGTGGAAATTGACTATATGGTTATTAAATTTAAGTATGATTATGTCCCATGATACATTTTATATGTTTTGGGTTCTTTTTAGGGGTTTTATCTTAATATTTTAGTCAAAAAAGGGTATGAAATGTGATAATATTTAGTGAACAATATTTAATACTTCATAAAGGTCAAATGTATTATATTATGATAATGTATTCATGGTTTAAATGTTTTTGCATGGCTACCTATTTTCTTTATTTGTGTATCCATTACATATATATTTCGGCTCATACCATGTTTTGAAAAGTTTTTGACATGTTTTATAGAAAAATATAGTCAATAATGAGATCACAAAACGTTATGATGTTTAACCATGAAAAAAAGCCATGTTTTTTTATGAAAAGAAATCATAATGTGTAGAATTTTATACTTTGTAATGATAATGTATATATGTATTAGTGATGAACTAATTATCTAAATCTCTAACCCTGAAAAGATGATAGATGTGATTGAATGTAAAATTATTGAAAAAACAATATATTATGTAATGTTTATTACTGGGGCCTTATATAAATCTCTAGTACTTTCCCATGTACAGAATCTTCATCACTAAAATGATTACCTGATTGATCATGCAATAGAATCCTAGAAATATGCCTCTAAGGGGGAATCCAGAAAAAGAGAAAGATGAACGACAACCAAAATAGTATTTATGGAAATCTAACTCAAGAATGATATGTAGAACAACACCAATTCCTATATGATGCACGTACCATTTATTTCTGAACACCTAGTGTTTTCATATACCGAGTTAAAAATTAGGTGTTCGGATTCCCTACGTATGGATATGTCAGCCGCCACACCAACACTGGAGTCTTTGTCTTTAAAGACGAACTAAAAACACTCAACACTATTTCCCCAAACCAATATCAGAGAGGCTCGGTCACAGTATGAATCTGAACTATTGTTATACTACTCTGTAATAACCCATCACACTGGGGCCATGACCGTTACTACCACAATCCCACTGCTGATAGGCCTGGGGATGGTTATTATCTCTGAGTCAGTATATCCCACAAATGTTAGGCATTTCCCCATGTACTTGTACACACACACACATCTCCAATACCACAAATGGTGAAATGTAAAAATTATATATAAACCATTAACTAAAACTAATATATATAAAATACATCTATAGTTAAATAATAAATTAAAATAAAATAAGTTAACCTAGGCCATAATACAATCCCACAAAATTAATGAATGAACAAAAGTGAAAGTAAAATTTTAGGAAACTCATCTACCGAAAACTGTACGAGATGGTTAGGTGAAGGGAAGCTACTTGAAGTCGTTGGAGTATGCCTTATCTGTATGATATCACTGGGAACCACCTTGTCCAGGTTCACCTTCGACTCCATCAAAATGTAATTCATTTACACAAGACATGACATCTGCAGGCAAGACCCGTGAAGGGGTGAGTGAAACAATACTTAGTAGGATGCCCCAAAAAACTCAAAGGTAAGCCCATATAGGAATAAATATTCAGATCTATGTAGGTATATTTATATAACCCATATACCAATAATTTCTATACTTACTCATAACAAACATGAAGTAATAGGGTTAGTCACAACCAATCAGCATCCAGATGATTTTGTTCAAGGTACACTCAATCTGGATGAGATCGATCCTTGAGCATTGATGTGATCTGTGAATTTTTCAAAGAAGTACCACTAATTTGGGCTCCACCCCAAGAGAACAAAGTATTAAATGGTCATGATATATAGATAGAGGATTATTTATAGGGAATACCCCCATACCAATCTCTGTTATCCCAAAATATTGGGGATTCTTCTCAAAGAATAAATAAACCCCTACTAATTCAGCTCGTAATGTAAGAGATATGTCATTGTGGATATCGAAAACCCTATAGTAACATCCCAATAGATGGAGGAATAATTCGATGTTCTTGATGGTCACATCAATTCCCATAAATCACCATAATATGTAATAGATAATTTATCATGTTCCATGGAGGGATACAACAACTCAATACGATTCTCGACCTCTATAAGGGATTACTTTCCAGTAATGTAGATGTAATGTCATACTAAAATCTAGTAGAAAAAACCAATGAAGACACTCCACCTATACTTGTCCATACTAGAAACTGACCAAGTTATCTTAAACCACAAGCCTCATCATAAGGGTTCTAAATCTATAGATAACATGACAAATGGACCATCTGTACAAATTTTACAACCATTTAAGGAAAAAGGGTATGGCCCAATCCACATCTGACCCAACTGGGCCCGAACAATACGACCCAACATAACCCAACCTCATCGATATTTTTAGGCTTGAATAGGCCTAGCCCACTGGGCCAATGGACCATGGCCTGTCGGGACGCCAAAAAAGGTTGGTCTCTCCAATCCTACTTGCATGAGCAGGCCAAACTCCTCCTGCATGTGATCCATCTAAGTGTACATCCTAGGCCAATGCTGCCACCACATTCTATGGATAGAACACAACCTTGGATCCCTAGTTTCTCCTTCCCCACATACATTGCTACAGTGGGGTCCACGTTGTTGTCTTCCATGTTCTGTGGACTTCATCACATCCTGGCCACCGATGTGGTCTGACTGGACTGCATCCCACCACAAACACCACCCCATTAGATTCCTCCCCAGCAAAGTCTGTGATTCCATGATGTTCTCGCAAAGGCCTCAGGTTTCCCCCACTTCCGACTGCCCTTTCGGTGGTTGTCCCGCCAAGTCCTCTTGGCTTGAACTCCTTGTTGGGCACGTATCACCTCCACCACCGACCAACCCAATAGAGGCCTCACCCTACTATGCTCCACATAACATGTTCAGATCCATCGCCTCAGGTCACCGCCTTTCATTAATACATATTTTTTCTTCCATGGTTTCGAATTTCCATCAGGGATCTTTAATCATGTAGAATGAAGAACAAATAACGGATGATAGATAAGCACATGAAAACCAATAAAGGACTGATCATGGACCTATTCATGTCGGCCTCAACCCATCCATATTTTTTTGAATAATGTTGGGGGAGAATAAATAATTTCTAATGCCAGTTCATCATATAACAATTCTCAATAATATAATAACCCCACCCCATAATGCACATGACATGTGTATTAATATGATCATCAATTAATCCATGTTCATCATTGGGATAAATAATAGGAATGGAAATCAAAATAAAAACACACCCTACACTGAGTTTAGATCACTTGCTGACATAGAGAAAAACAATGTAATCACATTGATCTTTAATATTATATCATTTTTCAATTCACCATCACTTGATCTGAATTCTAATCTCTAATCAATTATCCTTGGCAAGAGTGTCTCCTCTAACATGCCTCAGGAAAACATCATGGTAATGATTATAACCCTGTATTTATGAAAAATGATATTAAAAATGGAAATATTCATTGAATAAATATGTTATGTCCAATTAAAATATTTTAATTTAATATTTTAAAAAAGATCATGTCCAAAAACTGAAATTCATCCTCAACCTATACCAGTCATGGTTAGGCCCCACCTGAGCTAAATTCAATGTTCTGAATGTAATAGTGCCCTTGGATTTCATATTTGGGAACTCATTTATATGTTATTCATGTTCAAAGATAACCCACTTCTAAGCCTTAATTATTATATGATAATTATTTGATGAATTGTTTTGGTCACACCGACTGTTAGAATCACACGTCATCTCATCACCTGGTCTAAAATTATTCACAATTAATTTATAAAAATAAAACCATACATACTATGAGTCATTAAATATAGTATCCAATACCCTCCAAATTTTCTATTCTTTCAACCATATGTGTTGGACTCAAGGTAAAACATGTGGGATGTCCAACACAAGGAGTCATGAATGTTGTCAGTAGGATAATTCATTAACAGTTCTTATATTTTATGGGAAGTCATATATATAGCTCACATTGTTTTTGACTGTGGGTGTGACTATTGGTGGGAAAAATTTCATTTTTTTAGATTTGTATTCGGGTTTCAACACTGAAGTTGGACTGAGATGATGGTGACACACCCAGATAAAAAATATGTCACCTGAATGAGGTTGAAATTGATGTACCACAGTGTATGATGTGGTACAGTTCATCTACAATATGAAATTTTGGCTAAAATGGTGTTATCTGATTCAATTGATCATAATTATACAATCATCATTACAGATTGTCTTCGTCTTATGACCTTTATCAAAGATCAGTTAACTGGGTTTTAAAATTCCAAAATAATTGATAAATAATACTAAGGATTTCTCTAATTACAATTCATGAATTAAAAACAATTCCATGATCAAAATGATCAATACATTAAGATACACAAGAATGTAAGGAAATCGATTAAAGGGTAAAATGTAATGAACTTCAATAAATTTAAAATGAAGAAGCAAGAGGATACTCATATGTCGGTCCTTCATGGATGAATGTGGATTTGTTTAAAAGTGAAAGATGAAATTATATTCACAAGTACCTAATATATTCATCACAAAATAAATCATACCTTGTAATTAAGTGTATGTTGGACAAAATGATAAGATATTATAGTTTTTAATGATAAAAGTATATATTGTCTTTGACATAATAAATATTTTGATAATTTGAGATATAGATTTCTTGAGGAGAATCTTTTGACCCATGCCTTGATATATCAAACCTCTAAGGATCCTAACAGTGATTAAATTGATGCATTTCACTCATTAATATTTTCTTTCATAAAACAATGTATCTTAGTAGTTACTATTACACGATGATGGCAAGAGGATATGTGATCCTCATTGGAAATGTAAAGAAAGGGATTTCAAAAAAGTTTCTTTTTTAGCATTCAATAGAACCAGATAAATCCTGAAAAATAGATCTATAGACATGTGACATTTGTTAACACATACAAGGTTAAATTCACAAGGATGAACCGTTCCTTGATGCATTGGATAAGTGACACCTTCTCCCGGAGTTTTGGATTTGTTTAGAAAGACTTGGTTTAGATTGTTGAATGATATCTTTGACTAGGTATTCTTTTGGGTTCACTTCTTATTAATGGATTACTTATTTTGATTCTTCCACTATTACATGAGAGTGTTTAAATAGGACCATACATTGTATACTAGAATTCATTCTCGTATATTCTATATCATATTTTAATATATTAAAAAATAAATTTTGTAATTAGTGTTTACTATACCATATTATGAGTTAGAGATATTAGAGTTTGTTTTTATACCATCTGTAATATTTATTTTATTATTTTCCTATAATATTATTAAGATATTATGTGAAATGGGGTATAGTAATTTATTTTATTTTACCCCATTAGTATTTTTTTAAAAGTTTATAATTTTAAACTAATTTTAGTGAGTTTAATTTCATCTATGATTTTGCTTTATAGTATCAGTTCTAGTTTAGAACCTATTCATAATATAAGGATAGATTCTATAGAAACAAATTAATTCAATAATATTAAGATATTGATTCCACTATGGACATGTGATGTCATCATTCATGTTCTTTAACCATTGGAATGCTACTCCTATATTAATATTTTGAAATATTTATTTATTTTTTCATAGTAGGTGATTTTATATAATTATATATTGAAGCCTTTTTACTACATAACATCTTTATATACCTATTTTCATCAGCATTCCCCTATTAAATTTCCATATTTAAATTTGATATAAAATTTAAATTACATATAAGTCTTAAAAACCATAAATTCATACTATAACAGTATTTATATTTCCCCCCATAAAAACTTTATTAGATAAGTGACATGATTTTTTCAATCATCGTATCAATATCCCAATCTAAATATTGATCATTTTCATTTTTACTTTATTCAATTGAAACTCATTGAATTCTTCACGGATAAGAAAGAATTTCCATTCCCACCATTAATTATATTATAAAAATAATTATTTAAATGTTTTCATATTAAAACAACACATTATTATTGTAAATGAATATAAATGAATTAAAAATACAAAAATTATGTGATTATATTTTATTACAATATTCCAAACATTATTTAATGAAACCACATAGATATTATTTAATCATATACAGTATTTTTAAAAAACATTGGTATCATAATTACATTAAATCTTATAATTTAACCAACTAATATTTCTTCATAAAATATAAAATTGTTTTTATATTGGAAAAACAAATTTTCTAGTTTCTCATACACAACTCCAACATTTCTATCATAATTATTTCATTTTGTCTCCAATTATGCAATTGATTTACTTTTTCCACAAGTAAATATTGAAAAAAAATATAAAAATTTGAATTAATATTTTTATTATTCTAATTCACCATATAAACATATGTTATTAGAGTAAATAAATCATTTATAATGAAAATTAATTATGTATTAAATAAGTCATGTTATGAAATAATTAATTTCTTCTAGAAAATATAATTTTTTTTGTAATGTGTAATATTTTCCATTTTTCACTAAATTAGTATATTACATGGGGGATATACAAATTAATGCTATATAATAAATTTTAAAATAAATGGATCAAGAATATATATCTCCAAAAGCCTCTATATACTTTATGGAAACCATAATGTATCATTGATTCAAATTATATAACAATAACATTAATGGTAGTGGGGTTCCACACTATATATTAACTAAGATGTAGTGAATCAGTTAAAATATAACATTTAGCATTTTCCCTTAAAAAATATACATCCATGAAAAAAATTGTTTTTCTTAATAGGAAACTCATGGGGTGGTTGAATTATGTTCCTATAAAAATGTTTTTGTTCCAAAATAATTTTTTAAAAGACCAGAATTTAAAATAAAATACATGTCTGTTAATCAAATTAGTTGATTTGTATAATTTTTAATTGTGTAAAATATTTCTCTATGATTTATTATTTCTTAGTTAATGCAATTTTAGTAACAATTTTAACATTTGAAATCAGTCTACTAAAAAAATTCTAATATAAAGCTATCCAAGATTAACTATTTTGGTGAAGTAATGTTTCATTGTTTGGTCAAACAAAAAAAAGATAAGAAAAAATAATCTTCAAAAATCAAAGTAGATTTAAAACTCTAATTTCAATCTCAAAAAGAGACATAATGCTATCCACTTGTTGATCACTTGTTATGAATCTATTTATATAAGTAGACATGATTTGTAACTAAGATCTGGGTAAACAATAGTATAAAACTGTCCAGGTCACCAAAACTTTTCCACAATATTAATAGGAGTACAAGACAAATAATCATTCCTCGCATGGTCCATTTAAAATATTATATGTGGGTGTGTCATGTTTAAAACGGCTTGTTGGTAAATATATCTAATTCTCATCCAGTTTATCAAAGGGGTAAGTGCGTGTTCATAAAATAGACACCCACACACTACTCGAAATGGTAATAATACACATAGGTAGAGAAATATAATGAAAATAGTGTTTATAATGCTTTGTGTGATGTTATATGAAACCATTGGATTCATTCAGGAGGGTAGAAGTGAAGACGAAACCATCACCTAGAAACAGACAACAGAAATGAGTGGTGATTTTCTTCTTTCTTATATTCCTAGTAAGGTAAAAGGTTATTCGAAGTGTTCATCTCTTCTAAGTTGGTTTCTAAAAGAGTTTATGGATTTTTGTTTCCCAGAAATGTATTTGTGTATGTACAATAGGAAGATCTTGTGTTTTCTTCGAGAGTCCATGAGCTCTCTCCTTCACTTTTCATATATGTGTGTATATATCCTTTTTGAACAAGTATGCACTTTATACATGTCATCTTGTAATGTGAATGTTCACGATCAGGTGAAAGTACCTCATACCTTATATTGTGATCTAACAATATCATTAATGTTTCTTGAAAAAAATCATTAAAAAAATAAGTATCATTAAATTACCTAAATATTACTATTATTAACATGTTCAAAATTATGAGACAGGTCACTGGTGTCTTAGTCTATCGGTATGTCAGACTATCAGTCTGTCAGTGGGTTAGTAGAACAATCTATCATTGGATCACACTATTTGTGACTTAAACATGCATCAGTAGCTCTAAATAGGTGTGATGAGCTATTGGTAGGTGATGCGCCGATAGATCATCTTTCAGTAACTGAATATGTTTGTGACTCCGGTATTGGTATCTCATACATAGCTAAATTTTGAATCATTCTATCAGTCATTTTTTCTATCTATTGTTTATGAATTTGGTAGCTCTAACTTTTTTTTATAGCTCACTTCATGGGAAGCATAGATTTCTATCTTTAGGTTAATATTTCGGTAACATAGGTATTAGTGAGTTTGGTATTAGCCACACAATTATCAATAGAACAATTATCGATGACTCATTATTATCGGTGACCTAGACTTTTCGACATCTTATACTTAACCAAAATCCTTTAACCTATATAATTATATTAATACAAACAATATATATTAAGATAACATGTAAACATGAATATAAACAACGAATTTCATTAAATCAAAATTTATCATGGTTATGTATAGTTAAGCATGAGTTTTGAGCAATAAAACTAGGGGAGGCCCGCAATCTCCCCCTTTTTTATGATCACAAATCATGGGATTATATTCCAAAACAGTAAATTTATGATGATCAAATTTTCATAAGAGAATAAATTTTTAGGCCAACACATATATATTTAAAGATCACTTATTATGATTTCTTTTTAATCTAATGTTATCATTTATGTTTATGCTTCAATTTAACTCCCACTAAGATGTATGACATACACAATCTCCCTATTTTGTGACTGTTAAAAATGAAACATAAAATATAGAATGATATGAGAATAGATTACTTTAGTAAAACGATATATGAGATTAAAAAATGTAAAAATAGATCCCTATCAAAGAGTGATCCAATTACATCTTGTTCAAATTAGATTCTGTGACTTCCATTGCCTTATAAGAAGATGATGAAGTAGGAGTAGGAGGGTTAGAGGCATCAGTGGTGGTAGGTACACTAATGAAACTAAAATAATGTAATGGAACTCTTATAAAAAATAATGGAGCTATGCTCGTGGTAGATGATGAAGGAGAGCATGTATGTTCCTAATGGACGACATGCCGAATAGATTTAAGATCCTGAGTAGGGTTCATTGCTAAATGAGTAGAAAAAGAAGTATAAGAGTGCAAGAAATTTTTAGGAGGATTAGATTCCAGAGAAACAATAGATGTACTATAATGTTGCAAGTAGGGATTCAATAGATTGATGAATTCCTTGATGATCTCACCATCATAATCAAATGCCATTTGAAAAGCATCTTTATTATTTATAACCATCATAAGGGTATGAGTAATTTATTTATGTTGTTTGGCCTATTCATTGAATTCATGAGTCACTAGATATAGAATCAAATTTTCCACCAAATATTTGATGTGTCTTGACACTTTATGCTTGGTGTAAATCCTCTTAAAATATAAGTATACATTTTTTGTAATTTCATCTTCATAAGTTGTGGATTCTTTGGAGTAGGATCTCACTATGTCATGAACATTGATAGTGTTCTTCCTAATCTTACTAAGGCTATCCTGATCATTGACACCCTTTATAGTATAAATTTTCTATCAAATCATATATCTAATCAACTCGGCATGTGAAAAAAGAACAATTGGAGTAGCTGATATTGATGTTACTTACAATATATCTCTGATATCAATCCTTAAATTATTCACATCAAAAGTAGAAGGCCTATTATGAGCAATAGACTTCCTGAAATTTGAATTCACAAAAGTTATCACAACCTTTTCTAGATATTTCTTATAATCAAATGGGATACTATAAAGGATAAAAACATAACATTCAACTCATCCTTCATTTTTTTGATTATCAAGGACAGTTGATTCTAACACTAAAATCAACCTTCACTCAACCTGATACATAATTCCTTCTATGGTCAAATTTAGATCACTTTATGTATATATTGTAAATAAAACAGGTTGATGTGAATAGAAAGATCTTAACTATAACCAAAAATTAATCTTTGAAAGCATTAAAATCATCTTTGGTTACATACTCAACAGATTGTGAAGAATCCATAGGAGTAGGTGCAGGAGTAGATGTCATATACTCTAAATATGGGCATTATAACCCAAATGTCTTATATCCTAGGTATCTTCTCATGAAAGGCACAAACATATCATCCAAAATATAGTGTACATCAACAATTTCTCTGTTAGAAAATCTATCCCCTTTAGAAGATTTTGTCTTTTTAGAATATAAAAACTTTTTTACTAGAGTAACTGAGGATTCCCATACACCAGTAACCTCAATATGAACATGATAATCATGCATCCTTTCCTCAACCATAACAATTTTAATAGACTCATGGTATTGCACAGTTGGTTCATTTTT
This sequence comes from Viscum album, assembly GCA_963277665.1. NCBI lineage: Eukaryota > Viridiplantae > Streptophyta > Magnoliopsida > Santalales > Viscaceae > Viscum > Viscum album. The sequence continues at coordinate 70,543,912 of OY728166.1, read as the reverse complement.
TTGTTCCACTATATGAGTGGCAACCAGATTTACATGCTTAGTAGGCTATAATGTATGATTAGTAGGTACAACATTAGAAGCATGATCATCGTCAAGATGATAAGATCCTCTATCTAATCCATCATTTACACTATCTTGTCATTCACTTCATTCATATCTCTCATCTTAACGAGTTTTCACTTCATCATCCCTAGATTTATCAGCATCAGCATCTTCTTCTTCCTCTTCACTACCACATTCTTCTCATTAGACAGATTCTTCATCACTAATCGATATGTTCTCATTTTCATAATTTTAAGAATCTTTAGTATCATCACTATAATTCTCATCTCGAATTGGTTACTTGGATTTTAGAGGTCCTTGTAGACTTTCATGACATTAAGTTATCCTATATGAGTTTTCATCATTGAATGGTCTCTTCTTTAATCAATTGGTGACTCATTTACTTGACCATCATTAGCCACATCCTCTTGAGAATATAAACTAGCTCCATTTGGTCCAAGACTAGGTCCAACTGTATTACTCATCCTTGATGGGTGCTCAACAAGATTTTAATATTCATAGAGATTATCATTATTCTCAATGCTAATCACATTCTTGGGGTTTGATTTTATTCTTATACTTCTGAAGATAACTTTTTAGACAAAAACCATCAAAATCTGAAATTATCTCTTCACTTTCATTCACCAACCCCTTAGAATTCAACACAGCCGAGATAATACATGGAAGGAACAAATAATTGGCCATGAATATTTTTTAATCATCTTACTAATATTAATCATCAAATATCTAACTAAATTTACCTTATTAAATTTCATTAATAGATAGATAAAATAACACCCTGGTACTTTAGTGAAGAAAAATTCTCCTTTTTAAGGACATAAATGATTATGGATGAATTTAAATAACACCTTTCTCTCACCATCATGCTCTATATAAATTAGTCTTCTATAATCTCCAATTCTTCTAATCTTTATAAAACTTCCAAAAAAGTATATCCCTTTTTTGGAGGAGCACATCCTTGATGGTCATCACACATATCATCATGCAATACTTTCAAACACTCTTCCCAGTGACTAGATTATAAATAATCTTTCATTACATCAATCTTTGATTTTATCCAAAAAAATAGATCCTTCAATTAAAAACTCTATAAATTGGTAAAAAGGACACATCGATCCTTGATAATATTTATTATCATTTTTGGATAACCACTCCAACCATCCTTGGGTTTTCCGAACATTCAGCAGAAGATACTCAATTGACAACATCCATTCTTTATGCACTTCCTTATCCTGGGTCATGAAACAATTCACATGATCTAGATGAATAGGATGAGGCTTAGGCTGACTTGATTCCGCTCTTTTCAACTTATAAGTATCTAAATCATCCTTATATTATCCACAAAAATTATTATGATGAGTCATTGAGAGAGTTTCAATGGATTGGGTTTGAGAGAGAATGGTAGTAGCTCAGTAAATAAGGGTTCTAGGGTAGCATTATAAGATTAAGAGTGTGAGGGGGAAAAATACTTGATCAAACATTTTTTATGATTTAAGGATTCTAATATATAATATAAAAAATGATTGTTAAAATAAAATAAAACAAATAAAATGATGTCTATTAAATGTCCATACAAAGAAATAAAAATGCACCAGTTGGTGTGACACCTCTGTGTGACCTTTCTTTGAGTCATGATCAATAGGTCCTATCAGTAAGTCATCCATATATAGTCCTATCCGTGATTCATGAAATATAATTTCTATCAGTGATTCATTAATTGTAGGTTCTCAAGAGTTTATCATCCCCAACTCTTTTATCATTAAACTCATTCTCTTAGAATATTTACTATTAGTAAAAATATCAGGAAGTTGATAATCTGTACCATTGAATTCATGAGTTGTATCACATTTTTTGTAATTATATATCATAAAGGGATATATCACATAAATATAAATTATTATAGAGTGAGAAACTGGATTCATAGAAATGTTAATTGAACCTATATTTTCATAGTTCCTAGGGACATTCTAGAATTAATTTCAATAATCTTTTAAATTTTTTTGCATCCACAAAATATGCTCCCAACAACCACCTGTAACTAAGTATCCATCTTTAGAAATAGAAAAAGAAAAAAAAATTTCTTCTATCTACACCAGGATACTAGAGGCATTCCCTAAAAGTGACATGTTCTAGAGGTTCATTTTCTATATAACTTGAAACCACCAAATCCAGAATAAGAATAACTAACAATATCAAATGATTGTTCCCTAGGATGAAACCATCATATTATTTAGTACAATTATGTAAGTTGAAAATTCTATAAACATAATTTTAATGAGATTATTTATGGTTTTTCTGAAAATGTGAACACATACACACACTAAAAATAAAATTAGGATTGCTAGAATGTATGTATATTTGTCTTCCTATCTTCCATCTGTAACTGGTTTTATCAACATATTTTTCATATTCATTAATATCTAATTTACATGTGGTAGTCATAGGAGTATCAATAAGTTTCGAATTATCAAATCCAAAATGTTTTAAAATATATTTTCTATATTTACATTGATTGAAAATAATACCTTATTTATTATTTCAAATTTAAAATCCAATAAATAATTCAAGTTCACCCATTAGATGAATTTCAATATAATTTTTCATCATTTATAAAAAATAAATACATAATGACTTTTTTAATGTTAAAAAAATTATATCATCAACATATATCTGAAAATTTAAAACATCTTTAGAATATATTTTTATAAAAAGAGTATGACGATAAATACCTTTAGAAAAACCTTAAGAAATCAAGATATTTTTGATCCTCTCTTAAAAAGATCTTGGAGCATGTTTAAAACCATACATTGTTTTTTTAATTTAAAAAACGATTTCTAAAATTTGGATTAATAAAATTAGGTGTTGTCTAAAAAAATATCTACAAATATATAACTATTTTTAATGCACTTTTAACATCAATTTGATAGCGTTATAAATATTGAAATGTTATATAATCTAGTGGTATTATAATTGATTATAGTCTGGAAACAAGTGCACATGCTTCTTCATTATAAATTCCTTCATCATAACTATGTCCTTGGGTAACAAGTCTAGCCTTATTTTATTTTTTGGTGCCACCATCATTTACAATGGTTCTAAACACTTACATTTTTCTTATAGTCATGGTGTCTTTGGGTCTGTTAAAAATTTTATATGATTTATTTATTTCAAAATAATTCATTTTCTTATATAGCCATCATTTGAAATTCATCATTGATTACATCATTGATGGTCTTAGGTTCATGATGTGATAAAAGCTTGATGCTCAACCTATATTATTAGAGAAGTTCTAGTATTTGTCCATTTGTCTTAGTTTCCAAATACAACATCTAAGGGATGGTTCTTAAGATTTATAAATGATCTAGAAAATGAAGTCATCACTATTTCAGGTTATTAAATAGGATCAAATTCTCTATGCTTAGAATATGGGGATTTTCCCAAAATGTCATACTTTTTAAAAATTGTGTTAGAAGTCTTAGGATTTAAAACAAGATTTGATAGATCATCGTAAACATTTTCTTGTAATTTTGTATGTCCATGTAGATCTATTTCATCAAATTTTACATGAATAGATTCATATATAAAATTTTTCAATTTATTAATGACTTTATAAGATTTTCAAGAGGTTGAATTAGCTAGAAAAATTACTTCATCACTTTTGAAAGCATAATATATTGTTTAATAAGGATAAATTCAATCAAACTTGAAATTTAAACTAATTAATCGTAGACCTATTATTATTATATATCCCATAAGAAGATTCATTAAAGATAAGTTTAAATAAAACACTATTAATTATCTAAAATGTTTTATTAATAGATTCAACCAAAAAATTAAAAGGTATGTCATATTCATTAAGCATAGTTTAGGCTATTTCTTGTAACGTTTTACTTATTATTTCTACAACTAAATCTTATTAGGGTTTCCTAGTAGAATAGATGTTATGAATAATTCCATTTTGTGAGAAAAAAATTTGTAACTGTTTGTTTTCAAACTCATGACCATGGTCACTTCTTAGGGTTTTATTCTAAGACCAATTATGTTTTCTACTAACCTATCATACATGGTGAACAAAGAACATGCTTTACTTCAGTGAGATAAAAAATGTCTATGTAAATCTAGAAAATCCATCTTCTAAAGATATTAATAGTTCATCACATTTATACTTTAGAATATAGATGGTCTAAACAATACATTTGAACTAACTCAATTGGTGGAGAAGTTTTAACATCGTTTATTATTTTATAATATGTTTTTTGACGTTTTTATTTTTGAATTGGATTACCGATTTTATAATCTAGAAACACATGTTTAGATTGATTTTTAACTAGTATTTTTCTTGTAATATTTCTAAGGGTGTGAGGGTTACAATATCCTAGTCTCTTGTGCTAATGAGAAGTATCTTTATGAATGGAACTTCAACATGAAACATTCTGAGAAACTAAAGAATCCCAATTCAGAGCATAAATATTTTAATTTCTAAAATCAATAAATACTAATTTATCATTAGAATTTAAAACATTACAAACATAATATACAAATTTAACATGAAACTCATCATCATACACCTATGAGGTTTTATGAAAATTAAAATTAAGACCAAAAACAAAAAAAAACATTTATAAATTAAAACTGAGTTAGTGTAACCAATTTGGTGAAGGCCAATTATATTTCCTTTTTCATTATCCCCAAATGTGTCATGTCCACTATCTATACTATTATGATTCTTGAAGAAATAATATCCCCTATCATATGTCTGGAACATCCACTATCTAAGTACCATATTCTATTATAAGAATTATTTTGGAATTTTTCCTACAAAAATAGTTCAAACAAGAAAATACATTGGTATCCATACATTCTTTGGTCCTAAAATTTTAGTAATTAAATATTTTTGAAACCTAAATTTTTTTTATGTGTTAAATATAAGTAACTTGTATTGTATTATAATTTTAAACTTAGTTTGGTCCAAAAAAGCCAACAGTAGTACAAAATGTTCTAGTATTGGAATGTGCAATAGATTTTTTAGATTTTTTCCCAAAACCAAATTTTCCATAATTTGATACAAACATTGTTTTATAAAAATTTATTTTTCTAGTTTGATAGCCAATAACATTAGAATATTTAGAAGAAACCTATTTTCCATGAATATGATCTAATGTATCATTACCATTTTTTAGATTCTCTAAATAATTGTGTAATTTATATTTTTTCATTATATGTTCATTACACTCATAGAGAAACTAGGATTTAAATTCCTTTTCAATATTTTGTTCAGACACAATAAAAATATTAAGGCATTCTCATCCTTGAGAGAATTATACATAACATTTATTTAATTTAATTTATCCTCAACAATATTACAATATTTAAACAACTCTTTATTTTTCATATTTTTATAATCATATTAATCTCTAGAATAACAATAATTATATACTAGATATTCTATCATTACCTCTGTTGTTTACATCATGAAACAAGTGTTGTCTTTGTAACCATTTTAATCATGTAATGAATCAGATCCAATAGAGATATCCTTAGAAGTACTCTAGGTGTAACATCACAAGTATGTAATGAATAATAGATATTTTTATCTATGTCTATTAATTAATTAGATAGTGTTTTCGAGGCTTAAAATGAGAATAAATCCAATCTTAAGCATTGAATACACTAATATTTTTCAAAGATTGTTATACTTCGTTTTGATGGAAAATCTTTTTTAAATTAAACTTTTGACAATTTATAAGCTATATTTTTCAAAATAAAAATATTATTTATTATTGGGACATTGAAATTTACTTTGGATAAATATTTGGTATTTTCCGATAAAGTTCATTTTTTTAATGAATAGTAAAAAATGATGTATTTTTATTCAAAAACTATTTTTAATCTAATTTATTTATATTATTATATTATCATTTGAATTGGTTTTAATTATCAATTAGAATATATTATTACCATTTAATCCAATATTGGTTGTTGTAATTAATTTCACTTTGAAATTGGATTCAAACTAGTGTCAATCTTTTGATACTTATTGATTCATAAAAACACGCTATTTGCTCTGACAGCGGGAATTAATTATAAATTAATTAATATAACTTATATGTTTTGAATTTTGTAAAATAGACATCATTTTTTAATTCGGAATATCAAATATAGCATAGGGTGAAGTTTTTGTATTTTTCTGAAAAACATCAATTTTTGATGAATAGTGAAACCAGTAAGTGGTACATAAAAAAACTGATTTTTCGTTTAAATGAAATTTTACCACCTCTGTGTTTTGAATTTCAAAATTCCTACATACATGGTTTTCATTATGATGTAGAATATGGTTCAATTGGATTAAAATAATTTATTGGTGAATAGTAACTTTTATGTTTTTAATCACGATTAGAGGTAATTAGTGTAATTTAATGTAAAAATAATATTTTAATAATATGAAATGAACATGAAACATGTCATAACCTTATTGGATGTGTCATGGTCTACCAAGACACCCCATGGGTCGATTTTTGGAACCCCATGGAGCCACATGGGTAAGATAATGACATTAATTCCTTTTATTTAATGTTAAAGTAAAAATGACAGAAACATGAGTTGTTTTACTAAAACAATTTTTAAATGGGGTTATGCAAGTAAGAATTTTGACTATAAATATTAATTGGAAGGATACAAATCATTCCTACATAATGATATATTTTTCGAAATTTTTAGACATTAAATAAATTATATTATTTATGACATCATGATGATGCAGCGATTACCTCATTAATAAAGGATTTAAATAAAATGAAAAGATAATGTTAAAATTATAACTTACACTTGTCAAAGACCTATTGGATGAGTATATTTAGAACCCTTATCACCGTATCCTAGAAATAAATTAATTTGGGACCTTTAAAATCCGAACCTCATTTGAAAATAAAGTAACCTTTTATACCTTTCCAAGAGTGCCCCTCTTCTCCTCTTATAAAAGGCCCTCACCTCTACCTCTTTACCCACACCTCTCAAGCCTTTGGATAAGCCAACCCCTGCCCATTTTGTCTCTCCACATACCTCTCTTACACCTAGAATCCTCACTTTGGGAAAAAGTCTTCCCAAGGAATCCTTTGAGCTCACATCAAAAAGAGTTACCCGATTTAAAGGCAGTGTCTTCTGTTGTGTATTTATGATTTATTTTGCTTCTCCAACCCCATAACTCTTTTTATTCATTTCTTTTGTAACAAAAACAGTATCTTCCATATACTAGGATGTTGTTATAAGAAGTATTCGGGCTACTCTTACACACACCTACATCTAATTGTTAAAGAACATACTGTTTCCGTGGATGGAGAATTTCTGCCTCACGAAACGATGATTGTTCAATATTCTTTTAACACCTTCAAAGGTGGCCATTAATATTTCACTATATTTATATATGATATATAATATGTTCATGTTTTATTTTAAATATGTTTCTGTTAATGGGAAAAATGAATACTATCATTTATGTAACCACTTTGTTTAAATGTGGAATGTAATGCATGTTTTATGATCTAATTCTCTAAAACTCTAAACCTGAAAAGATCCAAAATCTGTAATCTTGTAATAACTCAAGATTAAGTAAGGTTTATTCCTGGGGCCTTATAGTGGGTATCAGAGGATGGTTTAGATAAATTTAGGAGTTATAATTCTATTAAATGATTATCCAAAAATATTTTTTTAAGGTCAAATTGAAATGATATAGTATTTAAAGATTACCATGTTGCTTCATCTAAGACATGTTTGTTCAGAATAGTTTTCCGCAGAGGAAATAGGGAAGCAGTGATAGGAAGGCATACAGAAGGAAAAAACCTTCTGAATCAGAATCTTGAGATGTTAGGAATTGGAACTGAACAGTTTGTTATAGTAATGGGGCAGTTTACTCAAGCGATAAATGGTGGTGGTATCCATGCACGAGATCAGCCAGATCAACTGCAGAGGAACATGTCAGTGGTGGAACATTTCATGAGCCAACATCCCCCATCATTTAGAGGATCATCTGACCCGGTGCTATCTGAAGGGTGGATTAAAGAACTGGAGAAGATTTTCGATGTCATGGGGTGTTCAGACAATCAAAAGGTTAGTCTTGCTATTTACCATTTGGATGGTGAGGCAGATCAATGGTGCTCGATGGTTAAAAATATCAGGGACGCTGATGAGATTTATACTCTCAACTGGGATGAATTCAAAGGTATTTTTCTTGATAAGTATTTTCCTAAGGATTTTCAACTTAGGATGGAAATAAAATCGTGGAATTGAGGCAAGAGGAAGACTCAGTGGATGCCTATAAAGAAAGTTTCACTCGATTGGCAAGGTATGTTCCAAATTTTATTCGAGACATTGATAGTAAAATCAATCATTTTTACTCGGGATTAAAGCAAAAATATGAAAGGGAATTGGAATCTTGTGAGTTTAAAAGTTATGAAAAGCTTGTTCGATGTGCTGAGAAGGTGGAAATGTAGTTTTCCGATGATCAAGTGTTCTATAACAACCACCAGAAGAAGAGACCAAGGTGGCCGGAGAAAGGAAAGAATTCTTCAAAAAGGTCTAACGGTAAGAAAAATAAGTTTCCAGTTTGTGATAAATGTTGTAAAAGGAATGCTGGGTAATGTCTTCTGAATTCTAGAAAGTGCTACCGATGTGGTAATATGGGACATAAGGCTCGTGATTGCACTGAAAAAGATCATGGTGATGGTAAGCCCAAATTTAATTTACAGTTAGTGAAATGTTTTAAGTGCAATGGGATGGGTCACTATGCAAACAAGTGTCTGACAAAGAGCTTGAGTGATGTGATGCAGTTAGACTACAAGCAGAAAGGGGTGGTGAAATCCTTTGCAACTACTTCAGCAGATGCCAGGCCATCAAATGAAGTTGTATCAGGTACTTTGTTAGTTTTTTTTGAGATTATGACAGTGTGTTGTTTGATTCAGGGTCTACACATTCATTCATCTCTGAAACCTTTTCTAGTAAAATGGGAATACCATCTCAAGAAATTACTCCTGAACTTTTGGTAAAAACACCTGGGGGAAGTGTTGAGGCAAAAAGAATTTATAAGAATCTTCCTATCCTTATCTGTGGAATGAACCTACTTGAAAACCTTATTGGTTTACCATTGGTATAGTTTGATGTTATCCTGGGTATAGATTGGCTCTCTATTTTCCATGCTAAGATTGATTGTAGAGCTAAAGAAGTTTCTTTTTAGAAAGGTTTTCAGTTTGTGTAAAGAATGAACCCTTACTGTTGATAACATATCAAGAGGTTGAGAAACTTTTAAAAGATGGAAATGAATGTGACCTTTCACACATTGTTGAAAACAAAGGAACTGTTCAGATTAATGATGTGCCAGTGGTAAATGAGTATCCTAATGTTCTTTCTGATGAGTTGCCTGTAATAATACCAGATCAGGAAGTTGAGTTTACTATTGACTTAGTTCCTGATGCTAATCCAATTTCAAAACCCCCTTATCAAATGGCTCAAATTTAACTTTTAGAGTTGAAGGATCAATTTCAAGATTTAATAGAGAAAGGTTTCATTTGACCTAGCACATCACCATGGGGTGCTCCTGTTTTATTCGTTAAAAAGAAAGATGGTTCAATGAGACTTTTCATTGATTATATAGCCTTGAATAATATCGCTGTTAAGAACAAATATCCTTTGCTTTATATCGATGATTTGTTTGATCAGCTCCAGGGAGCTCAGTATTTTTCAAAGATTGACCTGAGATCGGGGTACCATCAGTTGAAGGTAAAAGAAGCAGATATTCTGAAGACTGCGTTTCGTACAAGATATGGCCATTATGAATTTGTAGTAATGCCTTTTGGGCCAACCAATGCACCTGCTGTATTCATGGACTTAATGAATAGAATTTTCCATGAGTTCTTGGATAAGTTTATGGTTGTTTTCATTGATGATATTTTGGTGTTTTCTAAAAGTAAAGAGGAGAATGAAAGACATTTAAGGGTTATTTTACAAACCTTAAAAGAAAAGAAATTGTATGGGAAATTTAGAAAGTGTGAGTTTTGGTTGCAACAAATTTCTTTCCTTGGTCACATTGTTTCTAAATATGGGATAACTGTGGATCCTGCAAAAACAAAAGTTGTGGAAGAATGGCCAAGACCCAAAAATGTAACTGGGATTCGTAGCTTCCTTGCGTTGGTAGGCTATTACCGAAGGTTTGTTAGAAATTTTTCACGGTTGTCTCATCCAATGACTAAGCTAACTCGGATGGTTGTTATGTTTATCTGGACAAAAGAATGTGATGATTGTTTTCAGGAGATGAAAATAATATTGGTGAATGCTCTTGTTTTGACACTTCCTTCTAGGAATGGTGAGTTTGTTATCTATAGTGATGCTTCAATGAAAGGAATTGGTTGTTTCCTAATGCAGAATGATGAGGTAATTGCTTATGCATCATTATAGTTGAAAACTCATGTGTTAAATTACCCTACACATGATTTGGAATTAGCTGTTGTTGTTTTCACTTTAAAAATTTGGAGGCATCATTTGTATGGAGTAAAGTGTGAGATATATACCGATCAAAAAAGATTAACGTATATATTCACTCAGAAATAGTTGAACATGTGATAGAGGAGATTGCTAGAATTAATCAAGGATTATGATTGTACAATTCATTGCCATTCGGGGAAAGAAAATAAAGTGATTGATGCTTTGAGTCGAATATAATGCTTCATTAACGATGTTGCGTTTGGAATGTGATCCTTTGGTTAATGATTTGATGAACATTGGAACAGAAGTAGTTGGTGTAGGATGTTCTTCTATTTTGTTTCAGGTATCAATTAAATCTTCTCTATCAAACAGAATCAAGCACGCACAGAAGCAAGACCGTGAGTTTCAGAAAAAGGAAGAGCTGGTTCCGAAGGGTAAGCTCCCTTAATTCAACATTGATAATGATTGTGTTTTGAGATTTGGGAAGAGATTGTGTGTGCCTTGTGATTCACAGTTGAAGAGAGAGTTGTTATGTGAAGCTCATAGTTCTCCGTTTTCAGTTCATCCTGGAAGTACTAAGATGTATAGAGATCTGCGGGAGTATTACTGGTGGGATGGAATGAAAAGAGATATTGCTGATTTTACTATGAAGTTTTTGACATGTCAATCGGTTAGAGCATAGAGGCAGTTACCGAAAGTGATGCTTCAGCCTTTACCAGTGCCAGAGTGGAAATGGGAAAATATACCCATGGACTATGTTGTGGGATGGCCGAAGACACCTCGAGGTAATAATGCAATCTGGGTTATTGTAGATCGATTGACTAAATCTGCTCATTTCCATACTATACGGGATACTTTTTCCCTATATCAACTTTCCCATTTGTATCTTAAAGAGATAATAAGGTTACATGGAGTTCTTATCTCCATTGTATCTGATCGTGATCCCAGGTTCACTTCTAACTTTTGAAAAGTCCTTCAGATGTCGTTGGGTACTGAATTAAATTTTAGTACAGCGTTTCATCCTCAATCAGATGGGCAGTCAGAATTTACAATTCTTACTTTGGAAGATATGCTATGTGCTTGTTCGATGGATTATCAGGGATGTTGGGACCAACATCTTTCTTTGGTTGAGTTTTCATATAATAAGATTTTTCATTCTAGTATACAGATGGAACCATTTGAGGCATTATATGGGAAGCGGTGTTGAACTCCAGATTTTTGGGATGAAGTGGGTGAAAGGAAGCTGATGGGACCAGAATTGGTAGAAGAGTTGGCAGAAAAAGTTCAGTTGATACAGAAACACTTGAGAACAGCTTAGAGCATGCAGAAGAGTTATGCGGATAACCAGAGGAAGGATCTGTCTTTTGAGGAAGGCGATCATGTTTTTCTCAAAGTCTCACCATGGAAAAGTGTGATCCTATTTGGTAAGAATGTAAAGCTGAGTCTAAGGTTCATTGGACCATATGAAATTCTGGAGAGAGTTGGATCAGTTGGTTACCGAGTGGCTTTACCTCCAAGTTTTTCTCAGGTACACAATGTTTTACAAGTTTTGATGTTGAGAAAGTATATGCCAGATCCATCTCATGTTTTGAGTCTAGAGGTAGTTCAGCTAGAAGAGAACCTATCTTATGAGGAACAATCGTTCCAGATTCTTGACCACAGGGAGAAAGTGTTATGGAATATGTTGATTCACTAGGTAAAGGTTTTATGGAAAACCCATATGGTTCAAGAAGCAACATGGGAATCTGAAAATGCAATGAGGGCTAAATACCCCCACTTATTCGATAAGTAAATAAATTACGGGGATGAAATTTTCTAAAGGGGGGAAGGATGTATAAGGCCCCAGCCTTAAACCTTACTTAAACTTGAGTAATTGCAAGATTACACATTGAGGATCTTTTCAGGTTTAGAGTTTTATAGAATTAGATCATGAAACTTGCATTACATTCCAAATTTAAACAAGGTGGTTACATAAAATACAATATTCATTCTTCCCATCAATGGAAACCTATATAAAAAAAACACGGATTCTTTCTTGACACATCCTTGACACTATCGTCACATCATGTACCTTTCCCTTGACCAGTGAAAAACATTTCAAAAACTTGGGATGAGCATAAAAAGGTCAGTAAGGGTTATAAAAATATAGAAAGGAAACATGAGTTCATATATACATAAGAATGAAATCATACTTTACCCATAAAATATAGGCATATCAAATCATGAATAAATCATAGAAAACATAAGACATAAAGGTAACTTGAGACATTCATAACATTCTTACGTAGGGAGTAACCCTCTTGGTTACGTTTGGAATACCCATCACAGTATATTCCCTAAATCTCCTCGGAGAAACCTTAACGTTTCACTCCTTCGCGTTACCCAATGCATTGGAGAGCTATAACGGGCTCACCCGCCCTTAGTTTATCACGGAACCACCCGTTCTTCATAACAATTCCCAAGGACCATAACATAATCGTATCACATAAAACATGCATAAATGAAACATAGAATTTCCACATTTCAATCACAATATAACATTTTAGTATATTGAAATAATGAATCCATTCAAAAAGAAACCATTTCCAAAACCATTTAAAACATTTAATAAAGATATTTTTGAATCAAAGTGTCACATACCACCTTGAAGCTTTTCACATTTTAAACCATTAATATCCATATAAATAAATCCATAAAACCATTTTGAAAACATGGATATTAATAAGAAAAAATAATTAAAACATTTCAAATGATATTTTGGTTAAAGGGGTTTTACCAAAATTAGAGACACTTGAATACAATAATCGAGGAATAACATTTATTCAGAACTTTATAATATCATGAGAATAAAAGTATTCATGATATAATACTCCAAAGGATAGTATATACACCATATAAGAGTGAATTGGTGCATAAGAACAATGAACCCTCAATAGAAATGTCAAATGTGATGAAATCCCTTATAAAGAAGGTATCCTTAAATTAAGGACAAATAAATCTCAAAAATATGTGTGAAAAATATATATATACCCAATATATGTGGATATTAAGTGTAAAACAATAAAATGTTATTCACACATATTCAATGGATGACATATTCAATGACTACAAGTTGAACCCAAAGAAATCGAAATTGGGTTAAAAAGTTCCCTTGACAGCCTAACGGCATCACATCAAAATGAGTTGATGAGAGATAAAAATTGTATCTCATCACTTGGACATAAAATTTACATCAATAAGGATGTATGAGAACATATCCCAACATAAAAATATGTAAATTAAAAGACCCAATAAAAGAAGTCTTTTAAAAAAGAGGAGGGTGAAAGGTTCCCTTACCGACTTGGGTATCTTTCAAAACATACACCCCATGAAAGAAAGACAATAGGTCATTGATGTAAATACTAATAAACGAAAGTATATTACACAAAGAGTAGAATAATGGGAAGTACATACACCACTCAATGGAATTTGTGGCGAATGTAGCATAAATCTCACGGGAATAAAAGTGAGATGAAATATCCCTTACGAAAACTCGGCAGCCTAACGACGCCACATAAATCTTCCGAATATGGATTGATGATATCAAATAAAGTATCCCATAATATTACAATAGAATTTACAGCAAGTGGAATATAAAAGAAAATCCCCCAACATTTCAAGGAGGAGTTTAAAAGAAGTGACATAAAGGAGAGTACTTAAAAAGAAAGAGAGAGGTTAGATCTCTTACGAAAGTTCGGCAGCCTAACGGCGCCACTCAAACCTTCCAAAATGGATTGATGAGAGAGAATAGGGTCTCTCATCTCATGAACATAAAAATTACAGTAAATTTAATATAAAAGAGCATCCCAAACATAAGAAAGATGAGCTTAAAATAAATGACATAAAAGTGTGTACTTAAAAAGAAAGAGAGTTGTAGGATCCCTTACCTCGGGTCCGACTTGACTCGATCGTTCTTTAATCTCCTGAATAATAAACTTGAGTTAATTTCTACATCCTTAATAACCTTTTTCAAGTTCATTATTACTTTTATACCACTTATTACCATGTCATAAACATTATGTAATCATTTAAGTTAATAATATTTGTTTTGCCGATATTTGGTTCTTAAGTCGAAAGTGGACTTCTTACAATTACATGTTGTTCGTGTGGCCAAATGTTTATTATATCCAGAATTGTATTCATTATGTAGATATCATATATGTCATATATATCCAGTAAATGCATTCATTTATAACATTACATAATCATTTAGAGGTAAGAAATGAAATGCACCGTTCATGGAGACGGTAAGCCGTACGTACGCATGAACGCTACTTTCATTTCTATTTCATATTTTATAGAATGTAATAGTAATGATATAAAGCTATATTATAATTCCAGTATAATATCATATATAATATCATATTTCCATCCTTTATACATCCCACATAGGGTATTTAACGAATCAAATCACTTTGAGGGGGCGGTAGTCCTTACTTCCTTAAATGAAGATATCGCGTATACCAATAATGGAAGCCATAAAGGTAAGACAAAAATGAAAAATACAGAAGCATAAATAAAACATAAACATATTATATATCATATATAATAACAGAGACATCATAATGGCCACCTTTGAAGGTGTTAAATGATTATTGAACAATCATCGTTTCGAGAGGCAGAATTTCACCATCCACGGAAACCGTATGTTCTTTAACCATTTGATGTAGTTGTGTGAGAGTGTAGCTCGAATAAATCTTATAAAAACATCCTAGTATATTGAAGATACTGGTTTTGTTACAAAAGAAGTAAATAAAAAGTGTTTAGGGGGTTGGAGAAGCAAAATAAAACAAATGAACATGAGAGAATAAATTACCTTTAAAAGTGTAACTACTTTGGATTTGAGTCTAAAGGCTTCCTTTCAAAGGATTCTGCCCAAAGGGAATCCTCTAGGATGAGGAGAGGGATGTGTAGAGAGTAAATGGGCAGGGGTTGGCCGAGCCAAAGGCTTGAGGAGTGTGTTAAATGAGGTAGAGGTGGGGGCCTTTTATAAGAGGAGAGGTGGTGTACTTTTGGAAAGTAAAGAAATATTACATTATTTGAAAATGTTTTTCGGTTTCAAAAGGCCCCACATTGATATAATTCGTGGATAAGGTGATAATACTTCGAAATCCACCCATCCAATAAGTTTTTGACATGTGTAGTTCATAGATTTTACATTATCTTTCCATTTTATTTAAATCGTCAAATAATGATGTCATCACTGCATCATTATTATGTCATAAATAATTTAATTTATTTAATGTCTAAAAATTATAAAAAAAATACTATGACGTAGGAAATATTTTTATCTTTCCAATGAATATTTATAATCAAAATTTGGACTTGTTTAACCCTACTTAAAAACTATTTTAGTAAAACAACTCATGTTTGTGTCAATTTAATTTTAACATTAAATAAAAATATATTATTATCATTTTCCAACTAAAGTGGCTCCATGGGGTCCCCAAGTTGTCCCATGGCTTGTTTTGGTCGGCCATGACTCACCCAATAGGTGTAGGACAAGTGTCATGGTGTTTTCACATTCTTATAATATCATTTTTACCTTAAACTACACTAATTACCACTAATCGCGATTAAAAACTTAATAAGTTACTATTCACCAAAAACTTATTTTTACTAAAATGCCCTAAAACATTTCATACATTGTTATCCACTATATAGAGCCCTTTCAAGGCACTATCTATATTTTATGAATCACCTCCCAATATTTTGTCATCATACACTCACGAGTGGGACCTTTTTCTCATCATTTAAAATGCAAGCAGCATTTTTAAATTAGTTATTCTAATTTCAATTTGATATATTGTAAATAATTTATAATCCTTCAAAAACATTTAATTTTTTTATTTGTTTGAGGAAACATTTATCCCCCCTCATATGTACATATAACTAAACTATTATTATGCTGAAATTTTTTTGGGTATCCCCACCTTCTATTCTTTATTCTAGGTTTTTTTGATCTTATTAATTCTATTTCAATTTCATAATGTTGTAAAATGACTTTACATGTCTATATTAAATTATATTTGATTCCAAAATTATGATATACCCCTTTCTCTTTTAATAACATTTTTATGATTTTTTTTGTAATGCCGTTATGATGCGTAAATTTCACAGCTATTCCCCATGCTAAAATACTTATTTAGTGAATGTCTTACACATTTTTCTATCCATGGTATTCACCTTTATGAACAAAGACATATTGAGTGAGGAAAAACATATATTTATTACAAATTCCATGATCATGGAATAAATTATAATGATGAATGAATTCATTTTGTATGATCCATGTGGCACACATGAGAATGAGAATGAAATAAATGTGATAGGAGTACCCAAAATTGTATAACACTCCAAAAAATTGGGAAATGTTTAGTATAATTATATTTCATGTTTGTACAAGGAGTTATCCAAATTACATTGTGGGGTGTTTTCCACCATGAGGTATTGGGAGAATTATCCTTGACCTATGTTTTTCATATATTTTTTAAAGGTATTTCCAATTTTCTTATATTATGATTACGATGATATATCATGCCTTATTATTATTATTAAATTAATTACACATTTATATATCCATTTCATAATAGTATTATCTTATTATTCTTAATCCTTGTTTATTCCTTCAATGGTATTTATTTTTCACCACTTTATTATGTTTCCCCCTTGAATATCCCAGGTAGATTTAAAAATAAATTGAATTTTAGAAGGTTGTTAAGGATGTTTTCAATAATGTTATTATATCCCATGTTGAAGATGATAGGATTTCTCAGATATTAAAAAATACACTAGACTAATCGATCATTTGGTTGGTAACTAGTATAATGTTATGTAAAAAATTATTTATTAATGTGTAATATTGTTTTGGATTACTATACATGCTTCCCCGGGTCATCCTCATAAACTATAATTCCCTCTTCTATAATAGTGACGCTTTCTAAAATTATTAATGTAACTTATCTTACATGTACTATCTTATCATTCCCTCTAAAATATCCTCCCAATCATAGATATCCCTTAACTGGTTCACTTGTCCCCATAACATATTATCTACTATATTGACTCTTTTCTACAAAGGAGTATCCAAATGATCTAGTATTGTATAGATATACTCAATATAGAACATAGCTACCTTAGGTCTATCCTCTTTCTATGATAAACTAATGGTGGTGAAACTTGAACTCCCATTTAAGATGAAAAATATTCCACACAAAATTATCTAGCTCTCTCTCCAAAAATTGAATAATGAATGCGATGTTCTCGTGATTCTTCTCATTCTTCCCATCATCAAAACCTATCAGGGGCTCTTGTCCCATAATTTATGGTTCATTTCATCTATTCATCATAACAACAATCATTTTTGTTGATTCATGTCTCTATAACGTGATGAAAATATCTTCGTACATCGATCATGTCATTAAAATGTTTTAAGAAAACATGATCACATAAGGTAAAATTATGTTATCCCACATACACTACCCCATGATCAAAACCAAGGCACTATCACAACCAGTAATCTTCCATATCCTAGTAAATGGATAAAATATGATTTAAACACTTTTCATTATAAGAATTTTCACATTATGAAATAATTTAAAAATATTTAACTTACCACATTCAACATATTTGATCAATTTTAATTTCATTATTAGGAACTATTTATTTTAAAATACTCTAATAATGAATAAATTTCATTTCCCATAATCCAATCATAATATCACTTTACATGATTTCATAATATGAATTATGTAAGATAAATTCCAGAGTTCCATTAATGATTTTAAAATACTAAACTATCATTCCACATCACAACATCAGTTAAATCTCATAAAATAAAAACATCACACAAAACGTGCTACAACCAAGGTGAAATAAAATTCGAATTTAACAAAAAAACATAAAGAACATCAATCCAGCCCTGGGATCATGGGTCTTACAATGAACATGGTTCAATTGCTCTCATGTAAGCACTCATGAAAAATTAAGACTCATCTTGTACTGTTATCTTCCATTCAAAAAGTATAAAATATCCTAAAATAATATTCCCTCTAATACCACTTTGTATGATCTCAAACCTTATTCCACATACTCATTCTCTATTCTAGTTCATTATATGACCTGAAGTGTGCCTTCATATACAACATATGAATCTGACTGGAATTGAGGGAATAATATGTTTTGTGGGGAGAATGTAACCTATTTATCATAAAAATAAGAAAACCAAATCAATGTAAAAATATCAAATATATGAATAAGCAATAACTAATGATGACCAACCATTATATGATGAATCCAGACATAGGATAAATGACTAATATCCATGAAGTAAATTGTTTGATCCATATAAGAGTCATGTGTAGAATGAAAATTCAAAATAAAGACACATTGAATCATCTCTAGTGTGTCCTGACATCATGTTCAGATCACTCATCCATACCCCCAATCCCAACTAATCCATCTCACAAATGGATCATTCTCATTTAATTTCTTAAAAACATGATGTCTACTAATGCACCAATTGGGACATTGAATTAGTTGAGTGTAAATCATAGAAGGCCACCACCAATTATATCTGATGAAATATCAATTCAATAACCACATATGTTGTTGTATGAACATAAAAAAGTATAATTAAATATGTTTCACATTTTTTATTAATTAGTTAACCACATTGGACCTAAGGTTCATAGTGAAACCCTATGAAATCATACTCGCTTCAGTATTTTATAGAGTTCATACAAAACACAATTTGGATTTTATAATTTACTCTTCCATGGTATATCATTATTTATATAAATCCATAATTTCATTTGGGTACCATGGAGCATCAGTCAATGTAATATTATAATAGATGGTTTGATTTTATGTACCTCGTCATTATATCGATACATAGAGAATCAATCTAGAATGAAAACATCATATACATATAGAATCAGTCTATCAAAAATTCATATACTTACATCAATGGCCTAGAGAATCATTACTGAAAAAAAACATATGAGGAGAATCATTCCCACACCCACATCTAAATTTTCACATAAATATATATAGGTTCATAATTAATAACACTTTATTCAACTATTCTTAACACAAAAAAAACCATTTTTTATAATTCAGTGACCTTAAGATCATTTAAACACAGAGTAATTTTACACATTTACCATGAATAATCTCATAACTCATTATCCTTTTGTGGTTAAGGAAAACATTTTTTATAAAAATTTCACATTAAAACCCATTGATATTTGGAATAATTTAATAATCCATTTAATCCAACAATATAATTATATAATTATCAGTTCAATTTAATTTTCACTCCCCTTGGGCTTCCATCGTGTTCAGTCTAGTAATATTCTAATGATCAAATGGGTACTGATTAAGGTCTCAAAAAGTTCATGGTGAATCAATTTCCTATCAAATTAATAATAATTAACACAACATGGAAATGTAACAATACAAATAAAAAATATTAATACAAATACTTTGTGAACTATCACATGGAAAACATACATTAGTGTCATTAACGAACACTCGCTGAACCATGGCCATTAATTCAAGGTTGAACTACCTTATTCCCAAAATAAGACAATATTTAATCATTAACATGGATGAAAATCCAATAAAACAATATATATAATAAACTAGATTGAATGCATCCATAATACAAGAATTCAAACCTCACCAATTGGAGGGAAATAAAAGAGAGGTAAAAACCAAATAAAGGATGAAATAACATACTATAGAGAGGTAAATTTCATAAACTTGAACTTCATTTAGAAATTGAATGATTGTAAGGATCCATGTAATCCTCTATAGAACCTCAATAATCCAAGGAAACCATATTATATTGAGTGGGGGTTATTAGGAAATTAAATGCGGGGCTTTCAATTTTTTAATTATTTTTCATCTGATGAATAATATGCTTTCATGTTTTCTAAGATAGCCCATGTGCTAATAAAATCCTTGTCCCCAACTGTGCCACCCTACTATCATGGGGTGAAAAAAATTCATTGGTTGGTTACACAATTTTAAAAACTATCTCTTATCCATGAAAACACATATATCTAATGGGGATTATTTTTAGGGGCTTTATATATGATTTGGAAAAAACATGGGTCCCCTCCCAATGGCCCAACACGGGGTTTATAGTTTTGTAGGGATAACAATACAATGTTCCCTAACGGTTTCTCAATAGTAAACAACACTATGGGAAACCAAATATACCCCAATATCAATTTAAATGTCCAATTGGAAAGGAAATAACAAATTATTTTAAGTAATTGTAATATATTAAATATAAATGAGTATTAAAAATTTAAAGAACTATCACGACATAACATTTGTTTTGTTTGAGTCTATCATATCCATTAAAATATTAATAGACTGATAATTCCCTTATTTAATATGGTCATTATCTAAACTACATCAATTAATTATTTTTTATATGGGTCTTGTATACATGGTTATCATTAAAAAATATTGTGAATTTGTTCATTAATTACATCTTGATGAGGGGAATATCTTATAAGTCACTAACATCAAATTAACAATACCTTATTACATGAGATTTTATAAGTCTATAACATTATATACAACATACAAATCTAATTGTATGTGTTTGGGACATAAATATTTAATGTTCATTGGTGGTATGACAAAAATAATTCTCTAACCCCAGTATCATTTGGAATGGTTTCTATATAATGATATCTTTAATATGACACCGATCACATGAAATCACAAAGTAATTACATGTTAATTTATGTATTTATCCTCATGATAAAGGGTGGGTGTGATAATCCAAGATTCAATTTTATACTTAGTTATTTGATTGATGTATTTTCCCCATGAGTTTAAGGATATTTGGGATAAAAATGTGTATTTTCTAAACTATTTCAAGGTCTCATTGTTGGGTAGAATGGTTAAAACCATGCATCAAATGTATGTTGCACATGTAGCACTTAGGAGATAGGATCTTCAAAATTACCTCATGGTTTATTTAACAATATAGTTAAATCATGAATCCCACTAGAAGAGAGTTATATTATTTTCTTCTTCTCTTCATATTAATTATGGTTTTCTCTATTAGATTCCCCATTTTGTTTCCCATTTCTAGGATACCTCTCATGGTTTTCTCTCCCACTCCTATGTTATTAACATTTTATTTCAATGTGGTTCCATGGTGATTGATCAACTAGTTCATGTGGTTTGGGCCCCTTTGTATGTCCTCTTTAGTTTTATCCAATTTTTCACTTGTCATATAACTATAGTTTCCATGTATGGAAAATTTTTGTTTGTTTTGGATTTTATTAATATGATATTTCAGTTGAAATGGGTTGGATCCATAAAAAGTGTTTCCTTCCTTTGGATTTCATTAAATGTTACAAGGATACACCACAAAAAGTAGGTGTTACTTTTCCACTTGAATTTATGTAGGTGTCTTATTTGTTCATTATGTTTAAAATTAATATATATTATAGATAATTATGGTGTGGGTTTTCTATGTTTGGGAACAAAATTATTTTCTAAACCATTTTTTGTTTCCATATGCCTAATGGGTGGTAAACCGTGATTAAAATGGTGGTTTCATGAAAATTGGTGTTTTTTTGCATTCTAAATGTTTGATAAATTTTTAAAGATGGATATATATAATAAAAAAAATTATTTTGGTTAAAAAAAATGTGGTTTTCAATGAGTGTTTCACTTTTTTTGTTTAAATTTTTTACATTTTTTAATTGGTGGGGTTGTTTAGATAAGAGAAATGTTGTTCCCATAGGTTGTTGGATTGTTATTAAAAATAGAAATGTATATATTGGGAATTTTTATTTGATATAAAATTCTATTTAAAATACATTCCAAATTCATTTTGTAAATTTGAAATGTAAATTCCATTTTGGAACCCTTTTATATAGTATTTATTGTGCCCATGATGACCCCCCATGTGTTGTGGACAAGGATTATAGTATTCATGAGACATAATCCTTATTTTATGATTAATGATGTATGATTAAATATGGATATTTTTAAGGGTAGTATGGAAGGTGGGAAGGATGTTATTTTAGAGTTATCCTTGGGGTTTTGTTGCTGTTATGTCATTACATTTTCAATCAAGACCTCTATTTTTTATTATTCCATGGGTGAAAGTGTTACATTATAAGAAATATTATGATGTAGTTTGGATATTTGGGGTTTAGAATAGACTAGTACCCTAAAATTATTTTTAAAACTTATATAGTGGTATTTTCATTGAGAATATTGGTTATAGAGGATCAGCTAATAGATGTTTGACCATTAACCTACAGTTTGAAGGACCACATATATGCATTTTGTCCTTTTATGTTAGTATTTTCAATGTTCCCACTTTATATGTATTATATGTTCTCCCTTTTATAATATATATCGACATGTTCGATTCTCCTTTTTCGGTTGTGATTACATGATGTATTGATCTTTCTATAGATATTATTTTGATATTTACTAGTTTTATTCCATCCATTTTATTTCCATTATTTGTAACCCATATGATTTTCTTTCACATTTAATGACCTTGATTCAATGAATATTTTAATTTATATGTGAATTTTTTATTGGAACAGGAGAAAATGTTTTTCCATTTTATTAATTTGTCATCACTTTTGAAAAATGTCAATCCATGTGTTGGTTATTTTGAAATATGATATTTTGATAATAGAAAAGTTTTGTACTAATGAAATTGGTATTTTTATGGAAAAGAACCATCGTTGAGAGTGGGTTTTAGTAATGGAATACTTGTAAGATGTGCAGTAATGAGTTTTTTGTTCATATTTTTCTAAATTAATATAGAAATGAAAAAATATTTTTCCACACATTATTATCAAAACTAAAAATTATATTGTTTAGAATATGAAATTAAATGGACTTGTGATGCAGCTCATTGTCTTCAGCCAACATCATATATACATACATTTGTGGGTATGTTGTCTTCCATACATTTTCTGTTTCCATCATGGAATTTCATAATGGTTTTATATGGTTCTATCATGCATGTGAAGTAGTTGGCTCTTGGTATATGTTGATGAATAGAGGGTTATATAGAGATGGGGATAAGTCCTTTAGTTTTAGGGAACCTGTTGGCTCATTTTTTATTTTGGTCTCTTTTAAATTTTGTTTTCATTTATTTTAGAATATTTTTTATCTATATTTCTCTATATCAAATTCTTATCTCTGGTTTGTGTCTGTTGGATTTTACCATCATCTATTCATTTAGGTATTCTAAATTTGTTATATTTTTTTGCAGATTCATGGGAGTGAAACAATCCACAACGACCATGTTTAATACCCAGGGTTGTGTTTTCTTGACCTGAGGGTCAGGGATACACCTTAGGTCTATGGAAGTCCATTTTAGATGGAGGATGTAATTGTATCATTACTGGTGGTTTGAAATTTTCTGTGTGCATCTATTAGATATGTATTTTTTATTTTTTCCATATTAAAATATGATTTAAACTGTTTTATAATATATGTATATGAATGTCTTAAAATGTTTATGAATACACATGATAGTTGACTACAGAGTAAATTTATATTGGTGGTTCCACACTAATTAAATATATGTTCTAACTAGATATGGACACTATGGTGGACATATGTTAATTCATTTCTTGTTTTTTAGAATCCTTTTTAGAAGTTAACTACATGTTGTACTATGAGTCTTTGTAAATGAAGGATTATTAACCATTAATTATAATGGTCATCATGTTGGGAATATTTAGCATTCCCTACTAAAATTTGGATTATATGAATACGGGATATCTATCATTATATTTGTAAGGCTTATACACATGTAACTCACACCCTTAGCCCTTTTGTAAGACATTAGTTTTCATTATATTTATATAATGTACTGTATTCTTGTTATATAATTTTGAATCACATTAAATGTGTGTCTAGAAAAATTTTGTATTTTATTATATAGTTTTTGATTCATTTTGGTGTTCTTATACTATGATTGATTTTTTATACTAAGATATGTTACGATGTTCATGTATATATTTTTATCATCCCATAATCCCATTCTAAACTTGTCACAACCTGTCCCCCGGGGCCAGCATCGTGACTACCCCAAGCCCGCCTTCCATAGGCCAGGGGCTGGTGACTAGCACCAAAGGCGTAATTCCCTAAAACCGGGAAGGTGTTGTCTTTATAAATCATAAACACACAAAACCATAGTACAAGAGGAAGAAAACACTAAGTAAAAACTGTGTAATGAGTATGATGAAAGTAAAGGGGGCTGGAAATACAATCCCAATAGTAAAGTACAAGGAAAGGACAAAAAGGTACAACTAAAAGACAAATAGCTGGAAGGTGTCTAGCAGCTCCTTGATCGTCCACCACGGATCCTACCTAAAGGGTATGTACAGAAATCATCCTCAGTTCTCTACGCTCGTCCGTCTCCTCCAGGTTCCGACTCTTCGTGAGGTCCACCTCCAGGTACCGTCCAGTCCTCGTACACTCAGCCTCGGTCAATGTTGTCTCTCATCTGCATCCAACACAACGAGGTGTGGGTGTAGCCCGTGCAGGGGTGAGTATAACGATACTCAGTAGGGACCCCGAGACACTCATGGTCTCACAGAATCTAACAAGGATAAACCAAAAAGTATGATTTCAATGGATAACCATTACTTAGGTATATGCCCATACATATACCTATGTTCCCATGTAACCCATCACAGTCATAAGGAAAACACAAAGGTTATTGACTCAGCTCAAACAAGGATTTTTATTCATGATGTCGAAACCACGGCTACTGGAGAACTCCTCCTCTGTCGAGTACAGTGGGCCTGCCCCTACAACCAAGCGCTTCCCACTAACTTTGGACTGCTGATGTATTCCACCTGTCAAGTATTGTGGGCCTACTGCTACAACCAAGAATTTCCCACCATGGGTCTGCCGCTACAACCAAGCACTCCCCCTCATAGCCTACACAGGTACTCCTTCTTTCAATTACCATGAGTCTGCCGCTACAACCAAGCGCTCATTCGCCGTGGGTCTACTACTACAACCATGCGCTCCCCACTGGGCCTTCCAAATCACTCTGAGTCG
The DNA here is from genome assembly GCA_963277665.1 of Viscum album. Classification (NCBI taxonomy): domain Eukaryota; kingdom Viridiplantae; phylum Streptophyta; class Magnoliopsida; order Santalales; family Viscaceae; genus Viscum; species Viscum album. The sequence continues at coordinate 70,518,256 of OY728166.1, read as the reverse complement.
ATCGATCAGCAGTTGTCATGTCTGATCCAGCTACTAGGTCTCTGCAATCTGCTCGTTCTTTTCCAGGATGGTCCTCTCCATGAGCCTCAATCCAATACCCCAAGTGTCACGAAGTCTCATGTAGAAGTATCACAAAGGAACGCATTATCATATGGGCCTCAACGCAATAGGGATCGCGTCAATCGGACGACCGGTCTGTGAGTTATTAGCATTTTTGTACCGGGGGCCCGATTGGTTTCGTGTACGAACCAACCTGACCGTAACTCAACTATACCCCTAACTCCCATGGGATGTAATCAAAGGGACCATTTCTCAAAGAGATTACCAACTCCACTAAAGGTTCGTCAGACGGACATTCGGTATGAGAGTTACTGACGATTCCATTCCAGGGGCCCGGTTGGATTTACGCTCGATCAAAACAAGGCCATTTTCTAAAGTCGTCCAAAATTCACTAAGAGTATCGCAAAAGGACTGCCTCGTCGCGAGGATCCTAGTTCCATAGATGGCGCGTTGGTCGGATGCGTGGTCTATATGATATTCTCATTTAAGCACAATGGGCCCGGTCCGTCAAGCCCAGTGGGCTGGCGGGTTGGCCTGACCTGGTTTGGCGGGTCCGACCTAGATGAGGGTTGACCCGGCCCAATGGAGCACGGCCTGGCCTGGTGTGGTGAGTCCCAGCCTGGTGGGGCATTTCCTGGCCTGGCATGGTGCGGCCTGGCCCGGTGTGGCGTGGCCTGGCTAGCCGAGCGATGCGGGTTGGGGGCACGGCCCTCCGGTTTCCCGAACCGGTGGCGCCGCCCCTCCTGTCCGGTCGGTCTTCCCGGTGCGAGCAGTCCACTGTCCTCCCACACAGCACCTGCGGGTGTCGCGGCCTCCTCTAGCCCGGCCGGCTGACGAGCCGGCCAGTTCGTCTGCCAAAGTGGCCCGCTAAAGTGAACTGTGGTTATCCGCAGTGCAGTGCCATGGGGCGCCGCGATTCCTCTAGCCCAGCCTGCTACGGATGGCCGATTCTTCTTCGGACGAGCAGCCCGCAGTTGTGGGCTTCAGTTCATCTACACGTGGACGGCACACGGTCGCCATTATCTATGGTCGACATCGCTTCTCCCAACACTGCTTCCGTTGCCAATATAAATGTGGATCAACGGAGGGTCATCGGGTCGTGTTTGTTCGGCCCGTGTCCTCCGCGTTAGGTGATATCAAGAGGCAAAGACAATACCTTGCATTCAACAAGAACGAAGGTATAATTTATTCAGATTAAATTATAAAAACCCCCTACCTCGTAATTGATGTTGGTTCGTCGACAATTTGCGGAAGACAAGCATCGCGGTAGTCGAGCGTCGCGGATGACGGCATTGCGGAGAACAGTGTCATCCTGTTAACGTTGGAGGAAGATTCATTGTCCTAGATGGAATTCCTTGCAAGTGGTGTCTTCTCCCTTGATGTAGAAGAAGAGGAAGAAAGACATGTCATCATTCTTCATTGGAAACTGTGTTCTTTGTCGAAGTGGACGTCGTTCTTCGTGGTCGTCACCATTCTTCGTCGAGAGAGAAACACTATTCTTCTAACTCACCAGAGCCTCCCCAACACAACCAAAAGGCAACCCAAAAATAATATCATAGGCTATTGTTTTTTTCTCATCATGAATTTGAAAATTCAAACACTTAAAATAATTAATTAATTGTGGATCAATTAATTAATTAATGGGTGTTGGAAAAATTAATGGAGGGAGGTGGAGATTTAGAATTATAGTGGAGAGGTGGAGAGTTAAGAGAGTGGTTAAAGGGAGTTAAAGAGGGGAGGTGAAAGTGTTTGGGTTCATGTGGGCCCCACCACACTAAATCCTCTCATGGGAGGTTATGTGGGGTGTGGGCCCCACCTCCAACTCCTCTTTGGAGGTGATAACCACCATCGAATAAAAATTATGTACACATAATTTTTATTATTATTTCTAAATGAAACTCCAAAAATTAGCTTCTCCTCCCAAGAAAATGCAACTGTTGTAAAGGTCTCCTTAAGCGAATACCGGCATTGCGAGTTCATTGGTGTCCTCGGATTTCAATTCCAAGCACCGGTTCAAAAGATAGAAAAACCCACACGTATGTTTACTAAATGTACCCGAACTAAACTTCAGAAATTGATTCTGGGCTCACCGGGCCTCGAAATCAGGTGCCGTCAAAATCCACAGACTCGTAAAATTCCAACGAATTTAAGAAATAAATTTTCCTTGAAATTTTTGGGTCTTTACGTTACCCCCACCTCAGGGATTTACGTCCCTGTAAAGCTACAACTCACATTAGGGAAACTAAAGGGGGTACTGAGCATGCATATGAGCCTCCCGCTCCCATGTTCTCTCCTAGAGGTTATCGTGATGCCAGTGAATGCGCACCAGAGGAATCGACCATCCACATAGGACCCGCTCCTGTTGATCCTCGATCTCCACCGGGACCTCAGTGAAATTTTCTTGGTCATCGATGCTCAGCTCCCCATGGTAGATGATGTGGGACGTGTCGTGCACGTATCTCCTTAGCTGAGATACGTGGAAGACGTCGTCCACCTGGTGAAACTGATGTGGAAGGCCTAGGCGGTGAGCCACCTCACCTACTCTACTGAGGACCTGGAATGGTACGATGAAGCATGGAGATAACATTCAGCCCCGGTCAAAACTCCATATACCTCATCGAGGTGAGACCCGTAGGAAGACATGATCACCATCCTCGAACTCCAGTGGTCTACATCTCCTATCAGCATAGGACTACTGTCTGTTATGTACAGTCTTCATCCTCTCCTGGATGATATGCACCTTCTCTTTTCCTACGAGAGTTGTTATGATTTTCCCTTTACTGAAAAGAGAAATCCGGTCTCATCCCCTGGATAAACCACATCCTTTTCCTAATACATTCAATCATGCCATGAACGGTACTAATTCATGCCATGGACAATGTCGTAAGGCCTAAACTCTACTACCAAGAGATACAACTGTCACTCTTCCTCCAAGGATTGAGTCACACTATCGGCATCAGTGTGTGGTCTCTAGGTCTCCTCCAGTAGGAATCTCGAATGTGAGGGTCATGTCAAAAGTTCTAACTAGATCCTCTTAGTATTAACAACACAAAAGTGACGAAAACAAACATCATAATGACAAGTGTCACTTATTACTACATCTCATAGTACAAAGAAACATAACAACCACAAACCAAAACATCAAGAAATCTAGAAGCACCAAGAACAAAGGCCTCAATGCCTGGAACTAATCCCACACCAATCCACCTGCTTTAGGAGCTCCATTGTTGTATGATTTAGCTACCTGAAGCTATGATAACTCTTGTCCACCTATTCCCTACGGTTGGGGTAGACCTCCTGGTGGTGGTGGTGGTAACCCCTCGAAGCATCTCCCACCACCAGCTACATGACCAACTCCTCTTCCATGGTCGTCTTCTCCTTACGGACAATCTCTATCAAACCTCTTACTTTTCCTGGGAGGTCCTTTATCTATCTTCTGATCGTCTGCACGGTGGGTCGGACAGTCACGTTCCATGTGACGAAGCCCACTGCAGGAGTAACATTGTCCACTCCTGGTAAGTCTGTCTCCACCCTGAGTGCCTCGCACACATGATCCTGAGTCATGCGGTCGACCACCTATGGGTCTGGTCCTCTTGGACCTCAGCGTCATCTATCTACTGCCAGCTGCAGAAGACTCTGCTACATGTCGACTAGTAGTGGGTCCCACTATTGTAGATTTCTGAGCAAAGAAACTCTCCACTAGGAGGGCTTGCTCTAACACCCCTGTTTGTGTCAGGATGTTGTGAGAAGTAACTGAAGCTATGATCTCTCTCCTGAGCCCATGCTCAAAGGTTTGGGCCCTAAAGAACGGGTCTCATGCCCTATCCGTGGAGTAGCACGAGAGGTCAGTGAAACTCGCTGAGTACTGAGCCACCATCATGGTACCCTTCTATAGATGCAACAACTCCTGTATACGCACCGCTCAAATGGTGGCTAGGACAAACTCCACCCAGAACAGGCTCTCGAAGTCTGCCCAGAGTTGTGTCGCCTCGTCATGCATATGGAGCATCAGGCTCCACCACTTTCCTGTTGCTTCCTGAAGGAGGCTGGAAGAAAGGATCACCATGAAGTCGGCTGGTGTCCCTACTAGTCTAAAGACTCTCACCACAGCCTCCAGCCAATCCTCAGCTGCATGCGGGTTCGTCTCTCCCCTGAACCTAGTTGGCCTCTGGCATTGGAACGCGTGCAGCGCGCTCAAGCGGCATGCACTATAATGACCCATACTTTACATACATTGTTAACACTTCAAAATTTAAGCACACTTATTACAACATATAACAAAACCACAAAGGACTGTATAGGTATAGTGTCTTTAGAAACTGGGAAACATAAACAACTGGTTCATAAATCTTCTACAGTGTCTCCCATTTATTTCATCATATCTAGGGTCCCTTTTAGCATATTCTACTTAATATCCATCTTCCTGACCTGGGGAAAAGAAAACATAAAAGGGTGAGCTCAAATGCTCAGCAAGGGAAAATAATGGAAATAAAAATCATATCTTATCTTTTTGAAAATCATAACCTCCAAAAGAGATCATAATATCTTAACATGGAACAAATCATAGAAGTGAAAACGCGATCCCCATAATCATAACATAAAACTTGAAACTTTGTGGCATGCACACATAATCATGGAAAATCATTTCTTGTTAGTCATGACTCATTGCCAAGACTATCTTAGTGGACAAAGTCCCTTTCTGAACCGAGTTCACTCCTCGTTTCAGTCCTGTATCACTGAACCGAAATAACCTTCCGTTCCAGCCATGTCTATCTCATGAGATATAAAATCTTTACCCAATGCATTGGAGGGAGATATAGGTCCCACCCATCTTATAATGAATCTGTTCTTATGTGTGCCACATAATCATAAATCATACATCATCGCATAACACATGTAACAAAAATGGGATTCTTGAAACATCATGATATCATAAATAAATTCATATAAGATAAAGGAATTCATAAAAATAATTCCATCACAACATGATCAAGTCAATGTAATAATAGGGATAAAAACAGAACCCTTTATTATCTTAGATGGAAAATAATTTTGATAAAACACTTGAACTCCATTCTTGAGAAAAATATCCTTTCTTCTTTAAAAACATTTTGCCTTTCTTAACATGTCAAACAACTTTAAACTAAAAGAAGTTGATTAAAAATAAACTTGAAAACTTGTAAAGGAAGCTTCTTGGAAATAATGTATTAAAAATCCATTCATGCCGTATAAGTTAAAAAAAACATTCTTCTCGTACTTTTGTCGGAAAAAGTCAAAAAGTACCTCGTACGAAAAATGACAAAAGATTCCTTTCATACATATTACTAAAAACTCACCGAAGGGTAAAAATGGATTTAAACAATTGTAGGTGAATGGAAATAATATTACATGTTGATGAATCATGGATGTGGATGATAAAATACACCCCAGTAAATACTTACGAATAAACAATCTCGGATAAAAATGAGATTGTGATATTTCCCCTTACCTTAGGTTCAATTTGCTTTGTACGTGTCCGAAGCTCCTGTATAATGGTTTAAATAATGTTATTGACTTATTCCAGAATCATACATGTTGATATGATATCATATATGGTCATATTCTTAGCTTCTTGATAGTAATATTTCATTGTTACTTGTTACTCGGGTCTTTATTGCCTTTTGTTCTTATGCGTGTTTTGCCGAATACATTCTTATTCTTCTTTTAAGGCTATAGATACCTTATATCCACAATGGTATTAGTGTAACATATATCATATTTATTCATTCAATTCATTTATATAATTACTATGTAATGATGACCATGTAGAACGAGTCGCATCACATCGTGGAGACGGTATTCCGTACGTACGCACGAGTGATGATATCGTTCCTATGATCGTAGAATTGTATTGGAGTATATATATATTATTTCAGTATCAATTTTACTTTATAATAATCATAAATAGTTACTCATTACACCATTATACCCATCCTTGTAAAGTGATGGTGGAAAATAGATTACACCACGGCGTGGAGACAGTATTCCGTACGTACGCACGCGCGGTGATTTCATTTTTACGTAGGATGGATAGAAGGTGAATTAGGGTTGTTTCATATTTATAATAACATATAAGTATGTAAGTAATACTGATGTTATTACTTCATCATGAAACAACTAAATAAGAATAAGTTGAAGAAGAAAGAAATTGAAAAGATCGGTAATGGATATTACCTCTTCTTTGGAACGCCTCTTTGAATCCTCCACTTAGGGAACTAAGATTGGTCTTTGAAGAAGACCAGGACCTCTAGGATTATTCTAGGGAAGTGGAGAGGAGAAAATGGCAGGGGTTGGCCGAGATTGTGTGCTCAATTTGGTGTGAGGAGGAGGGGGAGGAGGTGCCCTTTTATAAGGGAGGAGAGGGGCACCTTAGGAATATCTCAAAATATTATTTTATATTAAAGTCAAAATCGGTTTATAATGGTTCCAAAGGGTCTTATTTCGAAGCTAAAGTGGGTATGGGTCGAAATCATATCAACCAATAGGATTTAGACAAGTTTGGGATATTAGTTTAACCTTATCAATTAGATTTAACTCTAAGTTAAATAATTTAACTTTTACCATGTCTTTTTGTTTTCTTTCACTATATGGTTAATACACTTACTATAACATGCCAAACGAACCCCAAATTGTTTATTATTAATATATATATCCTTATCTAAGTCATTTGGCCGAACCATGGATTTTTAGGAATAAAATAACAATTAATAATATAATATTTGATTTAAAAACTATTTTGTGTCAATTTTGATACTATTTGATATATGATTTTTGTGAAAGTCATAACAGAATTATATGTTCGAACCAAGTTGATTAAATCAACACTAATATATCATAGTAACCTAGAAAATTAGTGGAATTCATAAAAGGTATCAAATTACATTTATTTTGGTGTTTATAACATCAATTATGTCAATATTTCATGAATAAGATAATTACTGCATCATCGTTGTGTCATAATTAAAATAAATTATTTAATGTCTAAAAAAAATACCATTATGTAGGAAATCTTTTTATCTTTCTAATGAATATTTATAGTCGAATTTATCTTATGTATAACCCCATATTAAAAATTATTTACTTATTAAACGTTGATTTTAACTATTTTAACCCTTCTTTAAATAAATTAATAATAGATGTCCTAATCTAATCCAAGTGGGCCTAAATGGTCATATTTTATTCCTAAGTTTGTTTTTGGTCGAATTACACTTGTCCAATAGAATTAGGACATGTGTTAGGATAATATTAATATCATATTTACCCTTAGTTACCCTATTTACTATTAACTGCGGTAAAAATAATAAAAAGTTACTATTCACCAAAAAATTATTTTTATCTCATTGAACCACATTTTACTTACTGATATCAACCGTGTCTGTCGGATTTTTGAAATTCCATTCACAGAAGCGGTAAAATTACGTTTTATGCAAAATTTAGTTTTTAACCTACCACTTAGTGGTTTCACTATTCATCAAAATTTGAAAGTTTTCAGAAAAATACCAAAATTTCTCCCTAGGCTAATTTCGATATTCTGAGTCCAAAAATGAAGTCCATTTTGAAAAATAAAATTTATAATATTTCAAAAAGTGGTTATTACTATTCATAACGGCTAGTTTTAATAGCATATTGTTGTTTAGTGAAACTCGGTATTGCGTACGACGCAAGCTATCGAGGAAGGTCGCGATTGCGTGTAAAGAAATCCAAGCAAGTGTTGTGTAGAAAAAGATTCCTTTGATGATTTATATAACATAAAAGTCTCGGGTGTTACATTCTACCCCCCTTAAAAATAATTTCTCCCTCGAAATTCGTCACTTTGTAACAAACAGATGAGGATACTTCTCCCTCATCATATCCTCAAGCTCCCATGTAGCTTCTTCAAGTTGGTGGTTCCTCCATAAAACTTTCACCAATCGAGTGGTCTTGTTTTGTAGGATTTTTTCGCTACGATCCAGAATCTCTATCGGCTGTTCTTCATAAGAAAGATATTGCTCCAGCGGTACAACTTTTGAGCTGAGTACATGTGAAGGATCTGGTATGTACTTTCTCAGGAGAGATACATGGAACACATCGTGAACTTGAGAGAGATTCGGTGGAAGCGCCAATCGGTAAGCTACCTTCCCAACACGATCTAGTATTTTGAAAGGACCGATATATCTAGGGCTCAACTTCCCCTTCTTTCCAAATCTCATAACCCTCTTCCAGGGAGATATTCGTAAGAACACTTTATCACCCACTTCTAACTCTAGGTCTTTTCTTCGGTTGTCGGCATAGCTTTTCTGTCGACTCTGAGCTGCTCTTATGTGTTGTTGAATAGATCTGACCTTTTCTGCCATTTCATCAACGAGATCAGGTCATAATAGCTTTCTTTCCCCAACTTCATCCCAGTAAGTTGGAGTCCTGCATTTCTTTCCATAGAGAGCTTCATAAGGAGCCATCTGAATACTGGAGTGAAAGCTATTATTATATAAAAATTCCACCAAAGTTAGGTGTTGATCCCAACCTCCTTTGAAATCCATAGAGCAAGCTCTCAACATATCTTCTAGGGTTTGAATTGTTCTCTCAGACTGACCGTCTGTCTGGGGATGATAAGCAGTGCTGAAACTCAACTCTGTATCCAGAGTATGCTGATGACTTCGCCAGAACATCGAGGTAAATATCGGATCCCGATCAGATATAATAAAAGTGGTACTCCATGCAATCTTACCACTTCCTTTACATATATCCTGGCAAGCTGATCCAGAGATAAATCCTCTCTAATAGCAATGAAGTGTGCAGACTTTGTAAGACGATCAACTATGACCCAAATAGCATTATTGCCTTTGGATGTTTTAGGAAGTCCTGTGACAAAGTCCATAGTGATGTTTTCCCATTTCCATTCGGGTATGGGTAATGGTTGTAACATCCCCTTAGACTTTTGTCTCTCAGCTTTATCTTGTTGACAAACCAAGCATCGAGAGACATATTCAGCAACATCTCTTTTCATGCCATCCCACCAGAAGTACTCTTTCAGGTCCCTATACATCTTTGTGCTTCCAGGATGGATAGAGAATGAAGAACTATGAGCCTCATCCAGCAGCTCCTTCTTTAATTCGGGGATGGGAGGAACACAAACCTGATTCCTGAACTTTATTATCCCATCACAATCAAGGTTGAATTCAGGAACATTTCTCACCTTCTTTTGTAACTCGACATCTTCTTTCTGTGCCTCTTTAATCTTAACATGTATAGATGGTTGAACATTCATTTGAGAAAGATAAGATTTTTCCCCTTCCATTATAATTCCAAGATCCATCCTTTGTAAATCCATAAATATTGGATCTTTTGTGATCCTCATCATGGATAAACTAGCATGGTCTTGTCGACTTAATGCATCTTCCACCTTGTTTGCTTTCCCAGGGTGGTAATGGATTGAGCAGTCGTAATCCTTAATCAGCTCCAACCATCTTCTTTGACGCATATTCAACTCCTTTTGTGTGAAAATATACTTTACACTTTTATGATCAGTATAAATATCACACCTTTCACCATAAAGGTAATGCCTCCAAATCTTTAATGCAAAGATTACCGCAGCCAACTCCAAATCATGTGTTGGGTAATTTTTCTCATGGATTTTCAACTGTCGTGAGGCATAAGCTATCACCATATCATTTTGCATAAGAACACACCCTAATCCCTTCTTGGATGCATCACTGTAGATCACAAACATTTCTCAACTACAAGGTAGTGTGAGGACAGGTGTACTGGATAACCTTCTTTTCAACTCCTTGAAATTATCTTCACATTCCTCTGTCCAAACAAACTTATCTCCTTTCCGAGTCAACTTGGTGAGTGGATTAGATAATCGTGAAAAATCTTTTACAAAACGTCGATAATATCCAGCCAAACCAAGAAAACTTCGGATCTCAGTTACTGTTGTTGGTCTCGACCATCTTTCGATAACCTCTGTTTTTGCTGGATCCACAGATATCCCCTCTTTTGAGATTATGTGACCCAAAAATGCAACTTTTTGAAGCCAAAATTCACACTTGGTAAATTTGGCATAAAGCTTATCCTTTCTCAGGGTCTTCAATATAATTCTCAAGTGATCTTCATGCTCTTCCTTGCTCTTTGAATAGACAAGAATATCATCTATAAAGACTACCACAAATTGATCAAGATAGTCTCTAAAGACTCTATTCATTAGATCCATGAAGATAGCAGGGGAATTAGTAAGTCCAAATGGCATCACTATAAATTCATAGTGTCCATACCTTGTACGGAAAGCCGTCTTTGGTATATCCTCCCTTTTGACCCGTAATTGATGATACCCTGAACGAAGATCAATCTTGGAAAAGTATTGAGCTCCGCGTATTTGGTCAAATAAGTCATCAATGCGTGGGAGAGGATATTTGTTCTTGATAGTGATCTTGTTAAGTTCTCGATAATCAATGCAGAGTCTCATTGATCCATCTTTCTTCTTAACAAACAGAACAGGTGCTCTCCAAGGTGACGCACTAGGGCGTATGAATCCCTTATCAATATTCTCTTGGAGTTGCTTCTTCAATTCCTGCAACTCAATTGGGGCCATTCTATAAGGTGTCTTTGAAATTGGCAAAGCGCTCGGTACGAGTTCTATTGAAAACTCAACTTCACGATTTGGTGGAAGACCCGGTAATTCATCCGGAAAGACATCATCAAACTCTCGTACAATGGGCATATTCTTAATCGTGAGTTTCTCACCAGCCATTTGAGATAAATAACCTTCATTTAGTGGAATCAATACCCATAAGATGGAAGAAATTTCCATTGGAAGGTTATATTCATCCTTGCATTGATATACGATCGTAGATTGATCTGGAATATGAAATGTGACTTCCCTTATTTGGCAATTGATATGAGCTCCATGTAGAGAAAGCCAATCCATGCCAAGAATCACATCAAATTATACTAAAGGAAGGATCAGAAGATTTGCAGGAAGCACTTTCCCACAAACTTCGATCGGATAAGAATTATAAACTTTTGATGCTACTGTTGTTCCATTAGGTGTTGTCACAGCTAACTCAACATCTAATTGTTGAGGTAATACGGTGATACCCTTAGAAAATTCTTTAGAAATAAAAGAGTGGGTGGATCAAGAATCAAATAAAACATTTGCTACTTTAGAGTGGATGGTATGTGTACCTTTCACCACTTCGTTATCGTACTCCACATCGCTGATAGAAATTGCATGTGACTTTCCTTTGTCTTTAGCCTTAAGATTTTGTTGACGTCGAACATCATCATCAACCCTTGGATTTGGGCATTGATTGGCGTAATGCCCCATCTCCTTGCACTTGAAACATTGAAGTGTAGTTGGTTCATTCTGTGTATCCCTTCCTTTGTTTTCATCATTAGACATCTTCTTCCCATTATCGCGGCATTCAAATGCCCGATGACCTTCCTTTCCACATTTAAAACATTTACTTGTCCCTTTAAGACAACTCCCTCTATGTTTCTTTCCACACTTTGAGCATAAGGGAAAGTTCATCTTCTTTTCTGTGTGCTCTTTAGATTTTTCTTTGAATTCCATCTTCCTCTTCTTATCAAACCCATGTGACTGATGGGTTACTCCAATCTCCATCTCGACTTTGAGAGCACATCGAACGATTTCCTCGTAGCTATTGATGTCCCTTATGGCTAATGCCCTTCGAAGACTTGGTTTTAAGCCACTAAAGAATCGATCGATCTTACTCTCAGGTTGGATAATAATACCAGAAGCGTACCTTGCAAGTCTTGTAAAATTTGCTTCATAGGTACCAACAGATTCATCATCCCTTTGCTTCAATTCAAGGAACTCTTTCTCCATCTTTGTTCAGAGAATACGAGGGAAGTACTTATTGAAGAATAAGTTCTTGAACTCATCCCATTCCATAGACTCAATTTCATCCCTTTGCCTCGTATTCTTAATAAGATTCCACCATTGATTAGCATCTCCTTCCAAACGATACACTGCTAGGATAACTTTATCATGCTCAGAACATTGAAGAACTGAAAATATCTTTTCAGTAGTACTAATCCATTGTTCAGCAACTAATGGATCAGTAGACCCGCTGAAAGAAGGTGGACGCTGCCTCATGAAGGATTCAACAGAATGTTGCTCCTTCCTTTGCTCGTTTGGAAATCCTGCATGATTCATAGCTTGAGAAAGTTGTGTGAGCATGGCTACAAGATTTTGCATTCCAGCTCCCATATCGTTTGGTTGCTCAGGGGGACAATCATTGCATTTCCCATCGCATTCCGCATTAACACGGTTCCTTCGGCTTCCAACCATTGACTAAAACCAAGAAGAATAGTGTGAGCAACACTAATTATAATAGGAAAACCACATAATTCAAGAATAAAATTTTCATGCTTAAGGTCTTATCCTAGGTTATTCAATGACATTTCTAAAACACTAAGATTGTGTTCTATGCTTAGACTTATCCTTAGGGTTCTTACTAAGGCTTTCACATCCTAGTTTCCAAAGGTTGACTATACCTTTCCTCTGATACCAACTATAATGACCCATACTTTACATACATTGTTAACACTTCAAAATTGAAGCACACTTATTACAACATATAACAAAACCACAAAGGACCGTATAGGTATAGTGTCTTTAGAAACTGGGAAACATAAACAACTGGTTCATAAATCTTCTACAGTGTCTCCCATTTATTTCATCATATCTAGGGTCCCTTTTAGCATATTCCACTTAATATCCATCTTCCTAACCTGGGGAAAAGAAAACATAAAAGGGTGAGCACAAATGCTCAGCAAGGGAAAATAAGGGAAATAAAAATCATATGTTATCTTTTTGAAAATCATAACCTGCAAAAGAGATCATAATATCTTAACATGGAACAAATCATAGAAGTGAAAACGAGATCCCCATAATCATAACATAAAACTTGAAACTTTGTGGCATGCACACATAATCGTGGAAAATCATTTCTTGTTAGTCATGACTCATTGCCAAGACTATCTTAGTGGACAAAGTCCCTTTCTGAACCGAGTTCACTCCACGTTTCAGTCCTGTATCACTGAACCGAAATAACCTTCCGTTCCAGCCATGTCTATCTCATGAGATATAAAATTTTTACCCAATGCATTGGAGGGATATATAGGTCCCACCCATCTTATAATGAATCCGTTCTTATGTGTGACACATAATCATAAATCATACATCATCGCATAACACATGTAACAAAAATGGGATTCTTGAAACATCATGATATCATAAATAAATTCATATAAGATAATGGAATTCATAAAAATAATTCCATCACAACATGATCAAGTCAATGTAATAATAGGGATAAAAACAGAACCCTTTATTATCTTAGATGGAAAATAATTTTGATAAAACACTTGAACTCCATTCTTGAGGAAAATATCCTTTCTTCTTTAAAAACATTTTGTCTTTCTTAACATGTCAAACAACTTTAAACTAAAAGAAGTTGATTAAAAATAAACTTGAAAACTTGTAAAGGAAGCTTCTTGGAAATAATGTATTAAAAATCCATTCATGCCGTATAAGTTAAAAAAACATTCTTCTCGTACTTTTGTCGAAAAAAGTCAAAAAGTACCTCGTACGAAAAACGACAAAAGATTCCTTTCATACATATTACTAAAAACTCACCGAAGGGTAAAAATGGATTTAAACAATTGTAGGTGAATGGAAATAATATTACATGTTGATGAAACATGGATGTGGATGATAAAATACACCCCAGTAAATACTTACGAATAAACAATCTCGGATAAAAATGAGATTGTGATATTTCCCCTTACCTTAGGTCCAATTTGCTTTGTACGTGTCCGAAGCTCCTGTATAATGGTTTAAATAATGTTATTGACTTATTCCAGAATCATACATGTTGATATGATATCATATATGTTCATATTCTTAGCTTCTTGATAGTAATATTTCATTGTTACTTGTTACTCGGGTCTTTATTGCCTTTTGTTCTTATGCGTGTTTTGCCGAATACATTCTTATTCTTCTTTTAAGGCTATAGATACCTTATATACAGAATGGTATTAGTGTAACATATATAATATTTATTCATTCAATTCATTTATATAATTACTATGTAATGATGATCATGTAGAACGAGTCGCATCTCATCGTGGAGACGGTATTCCGTACGTACGCACGAGTGATGATATCGTTCCTATGATCGTGGAATTGTATTGGAGTATATATATATTATTTAAGTATCAATATTACTTTATAATAATCATAAATAGTTACTCATTACACCATTATACCCATCCTTGTAAAGTGATGGTGGAAAATAGATTACACCACGGCGTGGAGACGGTATTCCGTACGTACGCACGCGCGGTGATTTCATTTTTCCGTAGGATGGATAGAAGGTGAATTAGGGTTGTTTCATATTTATAATAACATATCAGTATGTAAGTAATACTGATGTTATTACTTCATCATGAAACAACTAAAGAAGAAGAAGTTGAAGAAGAAAGAAATTGAAAAGATCGGTAATGGATATTACCTCTTCTTTGGAACGCCTCTTTGAATCCTCCACTTAGGGAACTACGATTGGTCTTTGAAGAAGACCAGGACCTCTAGGATTATTCTAGGGAAGTGGAGAGGAGAAAATGGCAGGGGTTGGCCGAGCTTGAGTGCTCAATTTGGTGTGAGGAGGAGGGGGAGGAGGTGCCCTTTTATAAGGGAGGAGAGGGGCACCTTAGGAATATCTCAAAATATTATTCTATATTAAAGTCAAAATCGGTTTATAATGGTTCCAAAGGGTCTTATTTCGAAGCTAAAGTGGGTATGGGTCGCAATCCTATCAACCAATAGGATTTAGACAAGTTTGGGATATTATTTTAACCTTATCAATTAGATTTAACTCTAAGTTAAATAATTTAACTTTTACCATGTCTTTTTTTTTCTTTCACTATATGGTTAATACACTTACTATAACATGCCAAACGAACCCCAAATTGTTTATTATTAATATATATATCCTTATCTAAGTCATTTGGCAGAACCTTGGATTTTTAGGAATAAAATAACAATTAATAATATTATATTTGATTTAAAAACTATTTTGTGTCAATTTTGACAGTATTTGATATATGATTTTTGTGAAAGTCATAACAGAATTATATGTTCGAACCAAGTTGATGAAATCAACACTAATATATCATAGTAACCTAGAAAATTAGTGTAATTCATAAAAAGTCTCAAATTACATTTATTTTGGTGTTTATAACATCAATTATGTCAATATTTCATGAATAAGATAATTACTGCATCATCGTTGTGTCATAATTAAAATAAATTATTTAATGTCTAAAAAAATACCATTATGTAGGAAATCTTTTTAGCTTTATAATGAATATTTATAGTCGAATTTATCTTATGTATAACTCCATATTAAAAATGATTTACTTATTAAACGTTGATTTTAACTATTTTAACCCTTCTTTAAATAAATTAATAATAAATGTCCTAATCTAATCCAAGTGGGCCTATATGGTCATATTTTATTCCTAAGTTTGTTTTTGGTCGAATTACACTTGTCCAATAGAATTAGGACATGTTTTAGGGTAATATTAATATCATATTTACCCTTAGTTACCCTATTTACTATTAACTGCGGTAAAAATAGTAAAAAGTTACTATTCACCAAAAAATTATTTTTATCTCATTGAACCACATTTTACTTACTGATATCAACCGTGTCTGTCGGATTTTTGAAATTCCATTCACAGAAGCGGTAAAATTAAGTTTTATGCAAAATTCAGTTTTTAACCTACCACTTAGTGGTTTCACTATTCATCAAAATTTGAAAGTTGTCAGAAAAATACCAAAATTTCTCCCTAGGCTAATTTCGATATTCTGAGTCCAAAAATGAAGTCCATTTTGAAAAATAAAATTTATAAAATTTCAAAAAGTGGTTATTACTATTCATAACGGCTAGTTTTAATAGCATATTGTTGTTTAGTGAAACTCGGTATTGCGTACGACGCAAGCTATCGAGGAAGGTCGCGATTGCGTGTAAAGAAAGCCAAGAAAGTGTTGTGTAGAAAAAGATTCCTTTGATGATTTATATAACATAAATGTCTCGGGTGTTACATGCACTCTCTACAGTTGGGGTTGTGGGATCGGTGGCCCAATGGGAAGTGGTATCGCTCGTGCCTTTGTTAGTGCCTCAACTTGAAGAGGGTCATCTACTGAGGCCTCAACGTTCGGAGGCCTGTCAGTATGTACAACTCTCGGGGATCTAACTGGTCGTCTGCGGGGAGGCATCTTGAAAGAATAGATGTGACACGTCCAAAAGACTATACCTGGTGATCTGAACTAGTTTGAGCTGACATAAAGGAAAAATTTTTAAAACCACACACGCAATCATTGTTTTCATGCACTAAGTAAGAAATTAGAGTTATGGTCCTGGTGTATGGATATGTCATCCGCCCACACCAACACTAGACTCCCTGAATAGAATACCACACTTTATACCATTAACACTATTGCTTCAAAAAAAAAGAAAATATCATAGTCATAAGTTTTACATTTGAACCGACTCCTTTGATACCAATTCGTCACGACCTATCCCCCGGGCCCCGCATCGTGACTACCCCAAGCCCGCCTTCCATAGGCCAGGGGCTGGCGAATAGCACCAAAGGCGTAATTACTTAAAATTGGGATGGCATTGCCTTTATAAATCGTAAACACACAAAACCAGAGTACAACCGGAAGAAAACACTAAGTAAAAGCTGTGAAACAAATTATGCTGAATGTAAAGGGGGCCAGAAATACAATCCCAACAGTAAAGTACAAGGAAAGGACAAAAAAGTAAAACTAAAATAAAAATAGCTGGAAGGTGTCTAGCAGCTCCTCGATCTTCCACCACATATCCTACCTGAAGAGTAGGTACATAAAGCCTCCTCAACGCTCTACACTCGTCTGTGTCCTTCGAGTATCGTCTCATCCTGAGGTCCACCTCCGGGTACCATCCAGTCCTCATACACACAGCCTCTGTCAATGATGTCCATCTTCTGCGTCCAACACAACGAGGTGCGGGCGTAGCCCGTTTAGGGGTGTGTATAACGATACTCAGTAGGGACCCTAAGACCCTCAAGGTCTCACAAAATCCATCAAGGATAAACCACAAAGTATGATTTCAAAAGATAACCATTACTTATGTATATGCCCATACATATACCTAAGTTATCAAGTAACCCATCACCATCATGAGGAAAACACAAAGGTCATTGACTCAGCTCAAACCGGTATTTTTATTCACGATGTCGAAACCACGGCTGCTAGAGAACTCATCCTCTGTCGAGTACAGTTGTCCTGTCGCTACAACCAAGAACATCCCACAATCTTTGGACTGTTGAAGTACTCCACCTGTCGAGTACTATGGGCCTGCTGCTACAACGAAGTGCATACCACAATGGGTCTGCCGCAACAACCAAGCGCTCCCCCTCATAGCCTACAAAGGTACTCCTTCTTTCGAGTACCACAGGTTTGCCGCTACAACCAAGTGCTCCTCCACTGTGGGACTGCTGCTACAACCAAGCGCTCCCCACTGGGCCTTCCTAATCACTCAGAGTAGATCGATCAGCAATCTTCAAGTCTCAGCCAGCTACTAGGTCTCTGTAATTTGCTTGCTCGTCACCAGGAGGGTCCGCTCCATGAACCTATATATGATACTCCAACTATCACAAAGTCTCACGTATAAGTATAAAAAAGGACTGCCTCGTCATAGGGTCTCAATGCAACAGACAGTACGTCAATCAGACGCCCGGTCTGTGAGTTATTTTCATTTTAGTCCCGGGGGCCCGGCTGGTTTAGTGTACGAACCAACCCGACCGTGACTCAACTATACCCCGAACTCCCATGCAGTTTACTCAAAGGGACCTTTTCTTAATGACATTACAAACTCCACTGACGGTTCATCAAACGGACGTCTGGTCTGAGAGATACTGACTTTTCCGTTCCAAGGGCCCGGTTGAATTTACGCTCGATCCAAACCCTGGAATTTTCTAAAGTCATCCAAATCTCTCTAATTGTATCGAAAAAGGACCGCCGCGTCATGAGGATCCCAGTGCCGTAGACGGCACGTCGATCGGACGCGCGGTTTAGATGATATTCGCGTTTAAGCGAAATGGGCCCGGTCCGTCAATCCCAGTCGGCTGGCGGGTTGGCCCGAGCAGGTTTGGTAGGTTCAACCCAGATGAGGTTCGACCCGGCCCGATGGAGCGCGTCCCATCCCAGTGTTGGGCGGCGTGGCCCAGCGTGGCACAGCCCAGTCCGCGGATGGCCGAGTGATGCGGGGGGGGGGGTTTCCCGAACCGGCGGCACCGCCCCTCCTGTCTGGTCGGCCGAAGTCGGCCGGTCTTCTCGGTGCGATAATCCCCTATAGTGGGCCTCTGTCCTCCCATGCAGCACCTGTGGTTGTCGCATTCTCCTCCAACCCAGCCGGCTGACGAGCTGGCTGGTTCATCCAGCGAAGCGGCCCGCAGAAGCGGGTCGTGGTTCTCCGCAGTGCTGCGTCATGGGGCGCCGCAGTTCCTCTAGCCCAGCCAGCTACTGCAGGCGGGTTCTTCTTCAACTGAGTGGCCCGTGGTTGCGGGCTACGGTTCTTCTTCATGAGGGAGGCTCGCGGATTCCATTATCTTCGGTCTTCGTCACTTCTCCCAAAACCGCTTCCGTCGCCAATATAAACGTGGATCAACAGAGGGTCGTCGGGCCGTGTTTGTTCGGCACACGCCCTCCGCGTTAGATGATATCAAGAGGCCAAGACGATCAATTTCATTCAACAAGAATGATGGTATAATTTATTCAGATTAAATTATGCAAACCCCCTACCTCGTAATTGAGGTTTGTTTGTCGATGATCCACGGATGACGAGTGTCGCGGTAGTCGGGAATCACGGAAGACGGTGTCACGGAGAACGGTGTCATCCCGTCAAGGTTGGAGGAAGAGTTGATGTCGTAGACTGTGTTCCTCATGAGTGGTGTCTTCTCCCTTGACACGGAGGAAGAGGAAGAAATACACGTCGTCGTTCTTCGGTGTAATCAGCATTGTTCATCGAAGGGGACGTTGTTCTTCATGGTCATCACCATTCTTTGTCAAGAGAGAAACATTATTCCTCTAACTCTCTAGAGCCTACCCAACACAACCAAAAGTCATCCCAAGAAAATAGCTTTGGATATTATTTTATTCTCAACATGGATTTCAAAATACAAACACATAAATAAATTAATTAATTATGGATCAATTAATTAATTAAAGGGTGTTAGAAAAATTAATGGAGGGAGGTGGAGAGTGAGAAATAATGTGGGTTGGTGGAGAGTTAAGAGAGGGGTTAAAGGGAGTTAAAGAGGGGATGTGAAAGGGCTTGCATTCGTGTGGTCCACAACACACTAAATCCTTTCATGGGAGGTTATGTGGGGTGTGGGCCCCACCTACAAGTCCTCTTTAGAGGATAAAACCACCATCAAATAAAAATTATGGACACATAAATTTTTTATTATTTTTTAACGAAAGTCTATAAATTAACTTCTCCTCCCGAGAAACCGCTACAGTGGTAAAGGTGTCCTTAAGAGAATACCGGTGTTGTGAGTTCATCGGTTTCCTTGGATTTCAATTCCGAGCAGCGGTTCAAATGATAAGAATACACGCACATACGTTTACTGAATGTACCTGGACAAAACTTCCAAAATTGATTTCGGGCTCACCGGGCCTCAAAATCAGGTGCCGTCAAAAACTGTGGACTCGTAAAAGTTGAAAAAATTAAAGAAAAAAAATTTCCTTGAAATTTCTGGGTCTTTAAAAACTATTGAGAGTATACTCATTTGGTTTCTACTGAGTATAAGGTGGGAAACTACATCTAATCATTGTAATATTAAATCCTTGTCATTTATGTGAACTTTTTTTTATTCCGAGGATTGAATTTGTTGTTGTGATAAAACGGTATTTGTATGGTCTTGGAATTTGTTCCACAATCATTAAAATGCACTATCATTGAATAATAATATTATTTTTATTTTTACATTCATAGAAAATGATCATAAATTTCAATGTATTGAGAAGTAACCCATGAACTATAAATATCAACAAATTTATGGTGGAATATAAAGTTCCCAAAGTATTTTCTGGTTGTTATTAGGAACCATATGTTTCAATGATGTTCACATTTAGATATAGAATATATGATGTTCTGAATAATGAGATGTGCCTAAGTCATGACTCAGATCTAAAATCAATATTGAATAATGAATCATACAACTCATTTATTCTTTAGGATATAAATATTTTGTTTATGTTATAATATGTATATTTCACTAGACATAATTAATTAATTAAAAGAAAAAATGGCCGGTTTCATGGGTTATAATTGATAGTATTGTATCATGAATGTGAATTAATCGTGGTTAGATGTATTAGAGAGTTAGAAGTAGATAAGGGATCATGTGAGGTAATGAGTCTCTAGGATTATAATATACCAATATTTATTATGGATGAGTATTATTGTGGTATGGTGGTCTTAATGACCTGGGTCTTGGGTGATTTAATTATGTTCAAATTGAGTCATCCTTATACATGTACTATTTTTTAATTTTTTCATAATTGAGGTTTTATAATTCATGTTAATATTTGGTTATGAATTTTAAATTCTTACGATAAATTCAGTAGTGTTCTGGGTTTGGGTTGACATATATATGAATTTCGTTGGGTTCAATAAAGCCATATGGGGGTATCCCATACAAGACATGGTTATAGAAGTCATCGAGTACCCATCGAGGATATTAGAGGAAACTGTATCCATCTAGTTACAATAATTACCTACGTGTTCTTATAGTGGGTACCTACTATCCCAGGAATATTTATAATTTTTTAGTGGTAATTTAATATATTTTCCCTCAATATTGATAACCTCTTTAGGAATTCCTTTGAGTAGTCGAAAGATATAATCTTACGTGAATCACACATCCTATATCACTTAAATTTTATTAACTCTAATGTATTAGTCATTTTACTACATTTTCAAAAGATTATTTTAATGATGTCTTATATGATCAATTTGTTTATAATAATCGGATACTAGATACATACTCAAATCATACATTACATTTGAAAACCATAAATTAACCCTTAAAATTATAGCACGATATTTATAATTTCATCAAGTATATCTCAAAAAAAATGTGTTGGCTAATTCTTTGTTTCTTAGGATATGAAAATATTAGTAATGGTTGACTTCATATTCCTAATAATGGAATGTGTACAACAAAATCTATGAAATAAAAAATAATAACTTTATAATATTGGAGAGATAAAAATAACTAATGATACTGTGATACATATATCATGAATGGGAAATAAAATCATAGGGAAAATATGAATATAATTAATCACATAGATAAAAATAAATGGTTTCATAGTGATGGAATACATAATTCTAGTCATAATAATAAAACTATGAAGACTTTTTTCAAAGTCATTTTAATCATATATATTCTTCCTCGAACCATGAATTTATAAATAATAAAAAAGTTTAAATACAATACCAGCACTATTTTGACTCATGAGACCTATAGATTCATTGATGGGATAGACATAAAAAGTAAATATAATCAAAATTAAATTCATCTAATGAATATTGACGAATAATCAATATCATACATAAATATCCCTATATGAATACTATTATACATAATGTAGATATTTTTCACATCAAAATATTTTACATCACTACTGAAACATATCTACAGTGATATGGTTGATTATATTGATGGATTATATCCATTATAATAATAAGATACATTAATGGATGTTTTCATCATTGAAAATTCATTTAAAAGGTCACTGGATCGTTTCTTGAGGAAAATATGCCTATCAATTTGAAAACAGTTATTGAAAATCGATAAATTTCTATAATTTTAGAAAAAAACATTTCTTTGTTAGTAATAATGGATAAATATAAATTAATTTTCATTTCCATGAATAGTTATAATATATATAAATGAATTTCATCAATTAATAATTAAAATAATGACTTATTTCATAGTTTTAGTACAAAAATCTCATACTAAAAATGACAAGAATATTACATTTGATCAATTTTATAAAAAACCAAAAAATTATTAAATTAATTTTATGAATAATAGGTGAATAAAATATTTATTCAATAAAATATCTGTTAAAAATATATACATGATAGAAATCATTTCTAGAATGAATTAAAAAACAACGTAAGTAGATCTTAACCATATTATTTTATAATATTAAGTTGATTTGCGGAGGAAAATATTAAAAAATATTAGTTTCATGGGAAAACTCTATGGTTGATAAATATTTGGGTTTTATGATAAAAATATAATATAATACCCCCATCCAAAACATAAACATAAGTAATATTTAATATTAATTAAATTATCATTTCAATTCCAAAAATAGTGGTGAAATTGGAATTAATACAGACTTGAAAGAAATAGAATACATTTTACATAAAATAAATTTAATATAAATAAATTATTGTTATAAAATATCAATGGGGTAGGAAAAACATAACATAATTGAAACTAGTGGTTAATATGTAATATGTCTCATAAAAACTAAATGTAAGAAAAGAAAACTTACAAAGATCATAACATTTCAGTGAGGATTCATAAGATAATTGATTATATTATAAAAATATAAATCTACATAAACCAAGAAGAAATAAAACATAAATTAATTCAAGTCCCATACACATATAATTTTTCAATATCGTACCCAAAATAGAATTAATATAATACAATGAAAATTTTAATTTTTTTAGGAAACAACTTACCTCATGTCAGAATCACTATGTACAATATTTATCTCTTCTATAATAATCCTACGCTGACTTTATACATTATGAAGAAAAAATTTTATTTTTATTTAATTATAATTATCAATTTTATTTTCTTTATCCCCATTATATATATAATTATAAAATCAGTTAATGTTCATGTTAAATCTTTTTAGAATGTTTGTTTTGTAATCAATAAAAACAATGGTCGATAAACCATCCTAAAAGGGGTCATGGCTACATCATCTCCAAAATACCAATAATAAAATAATAAACCCATATAAATATGAAATACATTTTGATAATAATCTACGAATGGTGGAAATAAATTATGAAGTGTGTCACTTATTCATGGTGTTAGTCCACACATACAAATGAGAGATGTTATCTTTTTTAATGGGTAAATGTGTAAGAAGATAAGTAATATATTATATCATAAAAATAATAATTAACACATTAATATAATATATATTAATTAAATCCATCAAAATAAATATAAAAGAATGGTGTTCATGATAAATTAAACACATCATATCATGATTAGGGTGTCCATGTATATAGATGAATAGTGGTTTTGTTTCCCTTCTGATGGAAATGTTGACAAAATTGGTTATTATAGTAACCTAATAACAAATCATTATATTGGAGACATTTTATTTTTTATGTTTAAATGTTTATGATATAATTAAATATGGTAAAATAAGATTTCAAATGAAATTATTGGTTATATAAATTACCTCCTCTTTGAAGAACCTCATTTTGTTAACTCATTATGATTTCTAGGATTTTATTTTAGTGAGAACAGTGCGTATAGGTTGTGGGAATGATTTTTTTAATTTTTATATGATGAAATTGGTTTATGTACATGGATAATTATGTATTATGAAGATAATTAGGGATGTGTAAATATATAAAATTAAGGATGGGCACCATTAAAATTTCATAATGCATTAATTAATTTTGATTAATATTAATATCCAAGTTGAAAAAATTATAAATATTTAAAAACTAAAGTTAATATTTTATCTAAATCACCACATAAAATAAAATTTAAAAATGTTTAATATATTTTTAAAACATTTCTCTATGTTTTATCCTCTCATCAACCATCTTAACAATTATACTGCTAAATGTTTTTATATTAATTTGAGTTCCATAAAGATAAAATAAAAGTAAAAGTGACCTATGGGATTAAAATTGTTGATATTCCTCACATTACCACATTAAAACTTCCAATGATTTTTTAATTTAAAATTTCCATTAAAATTTTCTTTATTATAAACCACCATTATTGTTTTTTGGGATGATTCAAATAATTTACTTTAATAAATATAAAGATTTTAATTTTTATTAAATAATAATTTCAACTAATCATCAAGAAATTTAATTTTTCAAATAAATTAATGTAACATCATAAATAAAAAAAATTTATTTTTACATTTTTAATATCAATTTATTTATTAATATAATTAATTCAAACTCAAGTTTTTAATAATCCATAAGCTGTTGAGGTAATAATTCCATCAACAAAAATTAAGTATAAAATACCACATTAAATGAAATACTCATAAAAAAAAATTTGTATACATTAATTATTTTATATTATAATATTACAAAACAATTACAGTTATTTAAATCAACATAGTTACATTTTTAAATTATTCATTACTTAAAATATTATAAATGTCATTATCAATGGAAATTGGAACCAATATTTCATATTTTAGAAACATTTATGGGGATGGATGAATTTCGCTCATAAAATAGATTAGAATAATTTGTTAGGATGATTTTATGCATTTTAACATTATATTTTATCATTTTTACCCATTTTTACCATTAAACTGGGTGATAAATCATTACGATGTTTACAATTTCTAATGAAAAAATGGCATATTGAACTAATTAGAATTTCATGATTATAAATATGAAAAATAATTTTCATTTTTTAATTTCTATAAGTTGATCAAATTAATTTTAATATCATGGTATAATAGTCAATAGAAATTGTTTATAGAAAATTGCATAATATTCCCAAAAAGGAATTTATACAAAATTTAGGTGCAATGATAAATCTTAGGAAATTGTATAATTTTTTTAATTTAATTAGAATTATATTAATTTATATTAAAACTAAAAATATCAGATGAATTTTAAAATAGATCATTCAATCAATAGAAATGATTATTTTAAAAAATCATAATTAATACACCATTCATTGAGACATCTTTATTTTGAGGAAAACATAAAAAAATTCATTGCTATTCTAAAATTTTAGGATTATTTCAAAAAAATATCTTCATTAACTCAAATGAAATTTCTATAATGGTGGAATTAACAAAAATTGAAAATAGGTAACATATAATCCATATAAATTTGGATAGAAATAATTTTTTTTATGAATAAACTAACATTATTCATATTTTATCCCTACAAAAAACACAATTGTTAAATTTGATCATTTTAAACAATTTAGTCATTAATATTACCAATTATAAATAAATTTAAAATTTTAATAACTCTTCTTCAAATATCCAAATTTTCAGACATATTGTAATGGGAAAATTTAAATAATAATATTTTATAGTGTATCATAGTTCGCATAACAATCAATGTTATGTGTTGAACGTGCTATCATGATTTATATAATTTTATCTAAATTATTATGATTTTAAATTAATAAAATAAATTAAATAATGTTCACAAATTTTTTTCATAGTAATAAAAAGATCAATATTTTAAAGTCCCTTGGTATGACTATCATATTATAGAATGGGATAAAAATATCATTTAGAAATGGAAGTGGGAAACAAAAATGATACGTGAAACAAAACATAATCTAATTCCAATATAAATATAACATTAGTGGGTCATAAAATTTATCCATGTGGGAGTACATTATATGAAAAATATTAACTGATATAAAACATGATCATGAGAATTTTTATAGTCATAAGGCCATAAATCAGTAAGGGGTAACCATGTAAATCAATTCATTATATGATATGATAAAAGTATTGTTTTTATTAAAGACTCATTTTAGTATATTTGATAGATAAATTTAATATTAATATAGATAATAGAAACAAATATAAATACATGATTTCAATCCAATAAATAAAAATAATTTCATCCTTTGGTTTTTTTGATCAATTGTTTACTTAAATATCATCTGTTACACAAGGTAATGAATATTCAAGATGGATTTTCAAAACACAAATCACAATAATTGACATTTAGTGGATATTTTGATCCATGAAATGATAAAAAATTATTTATCATGTTTCTATCAATTATCAAATTTCAAAAATGTGATCTCATTATGGGATAATATACAATATGAATAATCATTCCTATTGGGGAAAAGAAAATAAATATATATTGTTTCTAAAACACAACTCACATTAAATAGTATATCTAAACACAAAATTTTGTTATATAATATTAAACCCAATGTTTAGAGAAATTTTATTACATTTTATACCAATATACAAATAATAATTACTAAAAACTACATTAATGAAAAATAATTTCATATTGCAAAAATTATATATCATAATCATATATTCTTATGATTATACCAATCATTCTATAAAATAATTTGAATAACCATATATCATTTCCAGAAAATAGATCATCATTTATAAGATAAATCAATTAATATTTTAAATAAATATCATTTTGGAAAATAATATTCAATGTAACCAAATCATATAATGATTACATAAAATGGTCAAAATCTTTTGATAAAACATTAATGACATAGTCACTAAATACCTCCTCAAACCCACAGTTATTTAAATGATAAAATATATATTCAAAAATGTTAATAACCCAAAATTATGCCATCATTTGAGATAATATTTAATATAAATTTTTTCAATACCTTTATATATAATTCCAAAAAATATAAAATTATTATTCTTAAAATAATATTTTCACTAAAATACATAATAAATCCAAGGGTTTGATTTCAAAAATTTCACCCAAAATATTATTTATCATATTTGTAACATTCCACTATTTTAAATTTTATATCTAGTCAAAAATCATTTTATAATACTTTATATGTGTATGCCATTTCTTTAATAAAAATAACCCTTAGTTGGGGATTGGAATGGGTGGGTAAGAGTTGAAATGGGTTTACCTACATTTAGTAAATGTGATGTCTCATTTTCAAAGGTTTCATAATGGATGTTTCATTTTTATATCACTTTTTCAAGGGTAAATAACGTATCCAATTCATTATATAGAGATAAAATTAATCCGGGTTTCTTAGTTATTATTTTCAAAGGGTTTATAGATCTTCATTTAAGGGTAATATAAATTTCCCTATGTTCACATATGGATAATACTAGGCCATACATAAGGGTATGTGTACTATGTGTTTGGGTAGAGACCAGATTATATGTGTTGTTCTTGGTTAATTCATAAATAGCATAATAGAATTTATATAGATGAAAATGGGTTAACTATGAAATCCTATGAATTCGAATGAGTGAGGTTAAATATGTCTAATGGTACATAATTATTTATTTTGTATGTGTAAGTATAAAAAATCCTACAGTAAATGTAAAATTAATATTATTATTCATATATGATGATAATCTATAATTGTGTATGTTTAAAGGACTATGTAATGGTATTTTATGTATGGATTTTCATCCTACATGTACGACTATGTCACCCGTAAACATTATTTATAATGGATAAATTAGTTTTAAAACAACTTATTCTCTACTAAATGACCCGATATCTTCTTTAAATGATTACAAATGGCATAAATAATTTGAATGGAATATTTTTACTTGTTTTATTTTTTTAAATCCATAATGAAGTATTATAAACACTCCAATATTAATAATATTATAAATGAAAAACATAATGTTTAATTTAATTTGTGGATTTTATTAAAATGAATCTATATGAATTTTACTTCATAAAAAATATATAAAACCTTCTGAAATGGTTATTGGTTATCAACTCATGTTTGGATAGATATATTTTTCCCATGATCAATATTTTTGTAGTGTTATTAAAACAATAAATGTTCTTATTCAAGGATTATTTGAGTCAAGGAACCCTTATAGTATCTCCTCTCTCTATAGAAGTGATACAAAGAGGATTATAATTCGATTTTGGAATTAGTGCCTCTTAATTTTCTTATTTCATGTTAATTTTTTTAATATTGATCTAAATTTATTGAAGGGTAATTATATATGTTCTTCAAAAGGATAATTTTATAGAAATACTTAGGTATATTTATTCAAAATTATCGATGTATAATAATAAAACACTATAAAATTATAACAATAAAAAAATTTCAAATGGTTATTATAAATAACTACAACATTTATTCTTTTATTATCATTGATAATTAAAAATATTTATTTGTAGTTTTCTAATTACCCATTAATGTAGATATTTATAGAACATTTTTTAGAATAAAATGGTTACTAATGCATTATCTGGTATCAATATGGTAGTATCACGATTTTTTTATTTCATTTTGATATTAAACTATAAAAATTGATTGAATAATGATTTATAAACCATGAATATTAATATAGGGAAAATAATGATAATAAATCCCAAGAGTATATTTTCTTCAATGTAGAGGATTCCAGACCATGTTTTGAACAATGACATGTGGCTTATATATGGAATTGGAAGTTAAACCGAAGAGGTATGTCATCATTAAAAATCATTAATTTATTTTATATATTGTTGATATAATTATGGAAATGTGTGTGTATTGTTGAGAAAAAAATATAAGATCCTTGATAAAATGAGATGTAGGTCTGTTTGTTTCCTTTGAAA
Source organism: Viscum album (assembly GCA_963277665.1). Lineage (NCBI taxonomy): Eukaryota > Viridiplantae > Streptophyta > Magnoliopsida > Santalales > Viscaceae > Viscum > Viscum album. The sequence continues at coordinate 70,489,514 of OY728166.1, read as the reverse complement.
TATGAATGTGTAAGTTTAATATGGATTTTGATGACTTTGATATAAGTTTTTTAAAATTATTTTTAACCTATAGTTTGAATATTGTTCCATATGTAGAATCATTCTACAATTTATAGAAGATCTTGGTAGCTGATCTTATTTTTGAATATAGATTTTTTGGGATATGCATGACATTAGTTAGAGTATCCCAATGTGGTCCATTAAAAGAGTATCAGAGGGAAGGTTCACCACTATTTGATTTTATAAAGATTAGTTATTCTCTATTCAAAATTTTAGTTTCATTCTAGTTTTAATATAAGAAATAAATTTTGGTGAATATTCAGTTATCTATTATTTGGATCCTATTTTTACAATTAATATGGTGAATAATAGAAAGAATGTGAATATAAATTAGTATATGAGGTCACTATTATATAATAAATATAATGTATTAGTGTCTAATTGTATTTGTAAAAATATAGAAATATCAATCATAAAATTAAAAGAGTGGGTGGTTCATGTTTCCACTAATGATATAGATAGTCTCCATAAAATAAGTGATCAAGTGTTATGTGTATGTTCATTAAAACTGACATGAATAATATCTTAAAATATGTTTTTATTATGATCATTCTATAATATCTCAAGATATATTTGTTTATATACTAATATATATACTTCATTGTGCTGCAAAAAAATAGTATCCCTTATATGTTGAGTGTTTCATTATAAACAAGAAAAAATAACACAATATGAAGGAGAATATTATATTATAGATTAGGGATTGATGTAAATATATTATAATGTTTATAACTCTCTAAACCATTTGGACCCATTGAAGTAACATATATGGAAGATTAAATATGTACATCAATATGGGTTTATGATGTTAAATAGAATGAGGTAGTCATGAAAACCTTTTAAGATCCGGTCCTTATAAATGAAGTAAATATGAAAAATATAATATATGTTAATGATTTTAAATTGAAATGAAAAAATAAAAAATCTAAAATAACGTGACTATAAGTTAAAATAAATAATTATGAATATTGAAGAGGTAGTTAAATGAATAAAAAATGATTGTAATGAGATAATGGTTATGATTATAGTCAAAAGAACACCCTAAATATAGAAATTCTAGAAATGAGAGTTTGGTAGATCAATCATGAGAAGACTCTTATTGATTCTTCATAAAAGAATGATCCAGTTCATACGGGATGATATTGTTCACAAGAGTATTATATGATTAAAATACCTCGAATATATTATAAGAAGATATTTAATTAGTTCAATAATATATCTCATGTGTCATTAAATAAAAATCTGCAATCCATATCACATTCAAAAAACAATTCAAAATCATTTTTTAAAAATTGTAATGGTTTAAAAAAGTATATATGTATGAATGAATAAAACTGATTAGAATAATAACACCATAAATATGGTGGATATGAAAAGAATGTGGAACTTGGTTTCTAATGAAAAACCTAAACTGTAGGGTTGAAAGACCAATATCACCCAACATAATAAATCAAATTATTATGGATTATGGTTAAATGTTGGTTCTGTAACATATTTGATAATTTTGCATTAGATTGTTTATACAATATTCGAATTAAAAATCAAAAACAATAAAAAATTCAATACGGAGAAATCTATAGATGAAGATAAAAAATACAGAGGTACAAAAATATATGTATACATAAAATAGATTAAGAATTCCGGAAAACATTAATTATTCATACAATAGAATAAGTCACAAGATTAGTGTATTCCTATCTTGACATTTATACAAAACATGTATGAAAATAATACCTCTGAATTTTTTTATAAATGAAGAACAATACTTATGAATAATGGTGAAGTATGATATAAAACAATACCCCAATAAGATATAAATGGATAATTATGAGACGACCCTGGATTCGAAATCCATCTGGTTTTAGATATGATCTTCCTATAAATGTACTAATAAAAAGGGATATCACAAAGAATTATCCATGTGGAAGATTCAAACATAATACAATTGTTACAAATGAAATATTATTTAAATGACAAGAATATTTGTAATTGATGATGATGATCGACGAATAAAAATACAGAGATAGTAAAAAATTATTGAAAAGAGACCATGAGAATAATTGGAAGACATATGATTGATGTATCACTCAAATATTGTAAAAGGAGACACTATTATCAATAGTGTACAGTCGATACAACACCAAGTTTAAACGAAAAATTATACACTATTAAAATAATAACACTATTTTTTAACATATAATCTAATTTGGATAGTAATAATTGTAATAACCATAATATCAAATATATTTATTAATTCTTTGAAAATATTGATTTAATTTTTTAGTGATGTAATTTTATTAGTCGAAAATATGATTCAATCAACAAGTGTTTTTTGTATCATTATATTGGAAAATTTGTATAATTAATTTATGAATCATTTCTAATTTTTTTGAATTAAATTCATTTTTTAAATCACAATAACAAAATTAGTATATGGTCGAATGTTTATAATTTAATGAAAAAAATTAATTTTTTTGTTAATATAAAAGAATACACATAGAATAACAAAGTATCTTTTGTGATATAATCAAAAAATAAAATTGATATAGAAATTCATTACTAATATTTATAGTTATATTTATGAAAATATATTAACAATTTCATAAAAATTTTAATCCATAACATATTTATTATAAATTATTTCATGACAAATTTAAAAAACATTTTTTGTGTCAATGTAATGCATTAATAGTATTGAAGAAGTAAATTTTTTCTCTATATATATATCAATTTAGTGGTAAAAAAGGATCATCATGATATTATTAATCATTATCAATCATAAAATAATATTTTTACTAATTGTGTTGTGTTTCTCACTTATATGACATGATTCATATACAAATTCATGTACAATGTTTGTAAATTGCTAGAAACCATAAATTATGAAATTAAATATGTTTTCTTGATAAATAAATTATAAAATATACATAATTAACTAATATAAAGTTCTTTGTTTATCCTAAAAAATATCTTATTATTGTATTCATTTATTTTTAACTTCTATATAAGAAATAATTTCGTTTAATGCGTATGCAACACTACTGCAGTGCTTGTACAAGAAAAAAATTAATTAATTTTTTTAATAAAAACAATAAGAAAAATTAATTTTCCACAAAAATTTTACTAAATATTATTTTATTAGTAATTTTAGACCATAATCGTACTTGGTTTGAGTTTAAGACCTTTTTCATGAACTAATTTTACATTAAAATCTTTCGTGTTTTTTATTTTAATGAATGTCTAACATGTAACAATATTGTTTTTAATAAGTAATTTTATTGGATATATAGTCATCGAAAATTTATATTTGGTCATAAATATTGATTTTTAATCAATAATATTTATCCTTTTCATGGTAATTTATTTTTAATTTTTGGGGATGAAATGAATACATTAAATTCTTACACAATGGTGATGGAGTAATTATTAGAATAATTGAATAAAATAACAACTTATATTAAAAATATTAAAATAAATATATTTTGAGATATTTATGACTATCCAATAGTATTATATATGATCATGAAATTTCAATGATATAATAAAATAGTTGGTTCTAATTTTATTATTTGTTGTGATATTATTAAAGTCATAATAATAAATAATATTAAATTTTAAAATAATGTTATTTCATTAATATATTAGTTTAGTAAATTATTTAAAAAAATTAAAATACTAAATAAGTCTTTGTGGAGTAATATATGGTTGTAAGAATCATCCACAATATATTTGGAAGCCAATTAGATGTAGTTTTCTCCATAATTGTATCATCATATTTTTATATTTTATTGAATTCACAAACTTCCAACCCCATCAATTATAAAAGGGAACCCATTTCTTTAATTCATGTTACCAGATAGAGGCTTCTATATCAACCATATTATACCAAATTCTATTATATTAATCCCAATAAATATTTTATAAGAGATGGTCTCACCAAAACCCCAATTACAAAGTCTTTAAGGGATCAATCTAATTTATTATATTATAAAGGAAACATTCTTAAAATACCTATCAAAATTTATTTTATTCTTTTCATATATACTTCTATTAGTACAACATAAAATTAAATAAAATTATTATATTTTATATACTTTAATGAGATATGTATAATGGAGTATTTTCTATATAGCCATTTTCTCTTATCCAATAATTTAATGAATGGAATTTGTTGTCCAAATAATTTCCATTAACAGACTCCAATGGTAATGAGTTTTAATTTTATATTACAACATTAATGGATGTTCTAACAATAATTAATAATGTTATATTATATTTTAATAATTATACTATGACATAATTTAGTTTATGTGAAATATATATAGACATAATAAAATGAAAAACAAAACTACTTATGGATAGATGATAAAATAACAAAAATAATGTAAACATTCATCACTAATGATTTATCAAATGTTTAATCCTAATATGAAATTTATATATGGGACTATATATACATTGGAAATTTAATATTTACCGTATCATTTAACATCTTGATTTTTTTAAAATTTTATAAGATCTTATATAATTTTACACAAGTCAACTGACCAAGAAACCCTAAATTGAATGCACCTCAAATAAAAAAAATTGATATTTATTAATCATTAAAATGGAAAAAAATATAATAAAATAATAAATAAATAAAATATTTTTTGATTTTTTTATTAATTATATAATTAATAAAGATAAACTTCATTATATTGAACATTAATTGAATGTGTAGAATGAATGGTGACATAAGTTAATGGATCTATTCAAAACATCTATATTTTGTTTGGGATTTATTTTCTATCTCTTTTCCTCAATTTACATCATCATTATTCTCATTTAATAATTCAATATTTTATATATATATATATATATCCCATTTATGTATGTTTCTAAAATCACTTTCCATTGATAGAGAATTACATGTTTTTGAAGGTCCCCTTCTCAAATCCGTTCAATAAGAAAACCCGATTAAAGGGAACGTCTCCATATCTCACCCATTTTCACTTATAATAATTAAAATAGTTAAACATAATTTTATTTCCAAATCCACACTTTTTATCATGACAGAAAAATTAGTTTATTTTTTTTGTTTTACGGAATGAATTAGAAATGTTTTATTTTAATGACCCCTTATTCTTTTCCTTATAAATATTACTAATGGGAAAATTTCTATATTTACCTAGACACTAAATTTATCACACACAATTTAGTGAGAAATAATTATTCATGATGTATTATAAATTTTAATTTAATTATTTTAAAAAATGACTTAAATTCCATCTTTCATGGATACCATTTTAATATGCCATTTTTTAATTCTTTGTGACATGATTATGATACCCAATTCATTACATAGTTTACAATTTTTTTAGTTACTTATCATTGATTTTTTATGTGGAAATCATATTCATGAACATTTTTTCAATGGTGAACCCAACTAGTTCTATGATTTATTGTGTAGTGTTTTAGTCTCACGATACATTATGTGTGCGATTAAAGAGTAAAATTAATCCATTATGGGACATTGAATGCCATGTGATATATTTCTAGTTGTTATCCTTGACTTATGATTATGTCATGGTATATATTTCTTCCACATTAATATTGTTCCGTCATCAAATGATTAAATTATAAATATTTTATTCTTTAATATGTTTATTCACAAGTCATTCATCTTATGTTATCATTCCATGTATTGTAACTCATATATTATTCATTCAATCAAATATTTATTCCCCAAATAGGATTTTTAGCACATATTGATTCTCTATGTATTCTATAAGTTATCAGATGTTGTTACAGGATACCAAAGGGAGTTAAGAGAACATTATGTGGATAAATGAAATTATATTTTATTTTAGTTTTATATTTTCTAATTATGTACCGAGCATCCCAAAGAAAAAAGTTGTTTCAATATTTGGTTTTTATTTTTTCTTAAATCATGTTATATTTTGTGTAAAATTATAGGGTCACTGTAGTTTTTATCAAAAAAAATTGAAGGAATCTGATCCTTGGGAAATCTCACGTGTGAGCATTGGATAAAACATGGACTCCACCATAAGGATTAATGAGGAAATGGATTCCACTGGGTATGGTAGTGTCTCAAACCCGGGAGGTGTAACTGGCCAAGTAGACCCCTAATATGTATCAATTATGGCTCATTGGATATAATTCTAGACCGTTAAAGATGAAATCAGAGTAGGTTTTAGTTGTTTTTAGGGATTTGGACTAAAAATAATAATAAGAACCCTATAGATAATTAAATCACAATAGATAACCTCGATTGAAAAATACATAATCAAACTTTATGATATGATTTTAATTTATATGTAGTGACTTATATGTTCATAGTTTACTTTTTTATATTCACATTAGTTAGGTATCCATCCCCAAAATATTATTTTTTATTTTATAGTTAATGGATGGAAATTATATAACTATACACACCTATTATATACTTTGAATATAAAACTAATATTAATAATTGAAATTTTAAAATTTGGTAATAATTTAATGACAATACATTTTAAAATGAAACAATATTTTTGATATTCTAAAATATATGCAAAACTATGTTTAAAAAAACGGTAATATACCATTAAATATTGACACCCCAATTATTACCTAGAATCTGAATTATTCAGTACAAATATGAATAAACATATTATGAAATATATTTATTAATTATGGTGAAATAAAAATTAAATTTTTATTGATTTCATTTTATTCTTCAAAAATAAATTTTAATCAAAACGATGGGTATTTCATTCTATGGGAAAATAAATATAAATAATTTTTTAAAATTATAGAAAATTTCTATTATAAATTTAGCGTCATTTTTTGAATTATGAAAATAAAAATTAGTCAATGGAAATTTTTTGAGATATTTATGAATATGTTAATTTTCTTGTGAATAGATAAAAATATCATTTTATTAAAACACGATATCTTTTATGATATATTATAAACATAAAAATGATATGACTGTATTTTAATCTCATATATATACCAATGATTGATAATGGAATAGAAAAATATTTTACAAAAAATACATAATATTAAAATTATAAATTATTTCATGATAAATATAAAAATAATTTTCAATGTTGACATATTCCCTCGACAGCATCGAATAAAACAAATTTCGTGACATATAGATTTTAATTTTTAGGTAACAATATTTTAAAATACATTTTAAATAAATTAAATTCATGAATTATTTTTTTAAAGATATTTAATTTTTTAAAATTATTTAATATGAATATTATCCAAAAGATTTTTCAATGAATTAACAATACTAATAAAACAAAATGAAAAAATGAAAAAAAATCAATATATGAATATGAGTAGATATATATAATGAATGGATATAATAGACTCTATTAATTGTACTTAATTAATTTTTATAATATTATTTTATTTTAAATATTTTATATATTTGAAATAATAACAATAATTTTTTATGAAACATTGACACCCTAATTGTTCATGCAGAAAAAAATAAACAGACTGATTATAATTAAACTTTTATCAACCAATAAATAACCCAAAAATTTGAATAAATACTATTGGATGAGTATGTATCGACCATTATCATCCTTGGGAAATTTTTACACCATTTTGGATCCACAATGCTGACTTTAGTTATCATATAGTATTTTATTTAAAAGGAAGTTTAACATTTCAAACTATGATTTTCAATATGTATAAATATTTTAATATGTTGTCATATAGAATATATATTATATCCAAATTATAATTTTAATTATAATATATTTATAATCAACAGGGTATTTTTTTATTTTTAGGGACGAAATAAGTACATTAAATTCATAGGAAACAATGATAATTAAATTATTAATATAATGAGATAATCAAATAAATTATATTAAAATATTTTAAAAAATATTATTTGTGATAATTGTACTTATAAATTAATTATAAAAATTACCATGAAATTTAAAGGACATAACAATATAGTGTTTTATAATTTTAGTCCTTTTCTCTATTTTTTTAAATACATAGTAATGAATAATACCGAATTTGAAAATAATGATATTTCAAGAATAATAGATTTTATTAAATTAATTAAAAATTATTAAAATATAGCATATGTCTATGTTGGTGATGATATGGATGAAAGTATCACCCTCCACATGTAAATTCCATTTGGAATAATTATCATTTAGGCTAGTTTTATTTTATTTTAATATTTTATGGAATATCAAAAGTTCCCCTCACCTCAATTAGAAAAGGGTACCACTTCATTCACTTTATTTTACCACAGTAAGAAATAAATTATGTAAAAACTCATCAAAATTATCATATAATCATATTTATACATATTATAGAGGTAATTTCCTCACCAAAAGACCAGTTTTGGGTTTTATAAGGGATCCTTAATGTTGGTGATATTAAATATGTGTCGTTCCAAAACCACATCTCTTCATTTAATTTATTCTTTTACATAATCCGTGCATAGTTAATGCATCTAAAAACTATAACTCCATTATAATTAGGATACTCTAATGTTTTATTTATATTGTAATATTTTCAATCCCATACTTTTTCTGATCTTCTATTTTTTAATGGAAGTAAACTATTGTCAAAATTATCAAGAATAAATTTCTATGTTGATAATTATATTTCAATCTATTACACTATTCATTGGTGGCCATAAAATTGTTATTACAGAAAAAATGATTTAATAATTATATTATAAATTATTTTGAGTTCTAGAAATAATATATATATATATATATAATAAGTGCTAAAAACGGTTGTTATTGCTGGAAAATAGCCAAAATCAAAAAAACAATTATAATTAATTTTTTATCAAATAAATAATCCTAACGTATGTATAATTTGTGGTATTGGGTTACATTTTACCTTGAATAAGATCATAAATACCACTTCATTTCAATTATGATGATTTATTTTTATATGATAAGAACATCAATAATCATTCACAATTGATCTGACTAATAAACCATGAAATGAACACTATTTGAATGACAAAATTGATCTTTATAACTGATAAAAATGTTAATAAACTACATTAATAAAATAATAATAATTAAAATAAATATGTAATAGGTTCTAAATTAAGTAATGAATTAAAATATTTTGGTTATAATGAAATTAATAGAAATTGAAGAATGCATTTTGATATAAGGATTGGAAACTCTTCGATCCTATATATTTCCATTAGATTACAAATTATACCTCTTTGCCTCAATTTAAATAATCATTTTATACATTATAATTTTAATTTATTCTCTAAATATGTAAAAAAAATATTAATTTATCTCAATTCACCTTTATTTTATATAGATTTAAATTCTTCATAAAGATTCCTTCTCAATTCCTCTAGATAAAAAATCCTATTAATGGTAACTCCTCTATTTATCAATCATTCTAATATACACGCCAACAAATTTTTTAATCAAAAAAATTATTTTCCTAAATCACACATTTTACTGTGAAAAGAGATTATTTTTCTACAGTTTGAATAAAAAAATTATTCCATTATTCTTTTTACTAATCAATTACTTTCCATATAATAATGCTTAAGTGGAACATTTCTAATGATACCTAGCTACAATATTTATTTTAATGAACTCAGTTGGACATCATTATTCATGATAAATTATTATTTTTACTATAATAATTTACATTAGTTATTTAATACTGTATGTCATGGATTCTATTATTTTAAACCTATTGGTTATTCATTATGACATTATTATTATAACCCGTTTCTTTTGGTGGGTAACTGTTTTGTTTATTCCTTATGTTTGATTATTATTATTACACACATATGTAAAAAAAATTATTATTAGTGTTCATATATTGAAATCCAATGCATTGGTTAATGTATTAGTATCATAAGATTGTATGTATTTGGATCACTAGGAGTTAAGAGATCATTATGGTGAAAAATAAATTGATGTTTTATTTTATATTCATCTAATATAATAATGTAAATAGTCTAAAAAATACAATAAATTATTGGTCCTTGGTTTCTATTATTCATAAATTAATGTAATATTATATATAAAAGTATATGGTTGGTATATATGACATGAAACATGCATGGTCATACTATGTAAAATTGTTCACCAATTTTTCCAACACAATAGGAATTTATCAAGAAGATTCAACTCACATTACATAATACATGTTCACTAAAAGTTCATGATGATATAATATTATCACCCAATTAAAATTTTAAAATAATGAGATCCAAGATATCATATAATAATTAGAATATAAATTGGAATGTTCAGGAATGAAGAGAAGATAAAATTATAAAATATGTTTGTGAAAAGATTCTCATCATTTTTAAAATTGATGAATATATAAGGAGAAACCTTATACTCCTTTCCATTTTTTATTTTATTTTTTCTTATAATGAATGTAATTAAATATGAATCATGTTCTCATGGGGATATCCTAAGAAGATGTATGTGTTGTCAATTATTTATATAAATGATAATTGTGTAACCATACATGAATTATTATTCAATTTGTTATAAAATATCAATATTAAAGAGGACCATTATTGATTATGCTCAATACTGTAAAGACATATATATTAATATAATGAAATATAAAATATCATCTCCATTTGAAATTACATATTGTATCCCAAATAAAAAGTATTGAAGAATATCATTCATGATGATGTGGTGAAAATTTTCAAATTTGAATAGTCACGTGTTGATGATCCATTCTAGTATTTTTCTCTATATTGGATCATATTTAAATATATTTTTTAAGACATTCATCATTATTAAGAGGTAAATTATTGTTTACCGTCATAGAGATACAAATAATGAATGATCAAGTTATTGATATAATAATTATTTCAATTGTTATCAATGAATATTATTTTGGAATTTGCATGAAGATCAGGCGATTTGAAATTTTATTTCATTATTAATAAATTTATCATTGTTATAAAAAGAAATTCATAACAGAAATCAGTAGTAATTGAAATAATGAATGACTTCCGAAAATGGGAATGTTCGTAAGTGATCTGAGATCACTTATCCTAATTTTTCCACATAATTATTTTTGATATATTTTAAATGTAAATGTTTGAGTCTCTTATTGATATTTACTATAATTATATCATGAATAATTTAGTATCCTCAACCTAGAATAAATGTGGATAAACATTAAATAATGGTCTACAAAATTGTATAACATGTGCCACTAGGAAGAGTTGGTATTGGGAGACTTTTTTCCTAGGTAAAATTTTATTGTTTTGTAAACTATTAATCAATAATGTACCTTTTTAGTGAAATTATCAGAAACATGTTTATTTTCTATGTAATGATACCCATTTCAAATAAACATTGTATTTATTTTTAATAAGTGGGTTAGAAGAAAAAAATGAATGATTGGAAAACTATAGTGGAAAGAAAAAAGTAATAATGATAAAATATTGAAACATTAATTTAGAAAGATAACTGAATACTATAACTACCTATAATTTTAAAATAATAACTCTGTGATTGATATAATATGGTAAACACCACACTATTGTAAAAAAATCCAGAAATACATATCTTTAAATTTAATGTATTTGATACCATATAGAACACCTAACAAAAACTTTAAATGAACATAAACATATTATAACATTATAATTTATATATTAAATTGTAGGTTATGAACAATAATAACTAAAAAATAGATAACTATGTCTATATATAAATTATAAGTAAAACAAGAATCATTTAAATGGATAATAATGTTTTCAAAAACATAATATTCTTTCTAATACATAAATTAGTCACTTTTGAGCATACAAATAAATTTTTATATTAAATTTTTTAAAAAATAAATTTTATAAGAGGAAATTTATTTTTGAAATCATAATATCCAAATTAACATAAATTCAATTTTTTAGATAATTTGGAAATTTTTCATTATTTAATGATTACATCAAAATTTTGAATTATATTTGAAAAAGTCAAGGTTTTAATAATTTTTTTAAATTTTTTTTAGATTGTATCCGACATTTCATGGATTTTTATTCAGGATGATATGGTTTCATATGGTCCATTTATCATACAACAATGGGATATTAACTTTTGGGATATCCAGTCCCCATTTCTAATTTTTTGTTGGGATTTTTCTCTACTTTTGTATTTGGTGGAATTGTTTTCCATTTTTCAAGTGAGTGGTTCTCCATTTTATAAAAAATAAATTAGGTCTTTGTTCATAACTTATTATTTATTTATAAATTTTTAGACCAGGTTTAGACATGGTTCCCCAACATTTTGAACATTCAGTGTCTTTAAAGAAACCATATTATTGTCATATCAATAGTATTAATATTAAATTAAATAAAGAAACTAATGTGAATGATATTTTGACAAATGTATTCTATATTTGAATTCAACATAATTAATATTATCTAATAAGTCCAAATTAATATTTTTTTCAAATTAATAGTTAATACGGTAAAAATTGTTTATGGTTATTTGGGTAACAATTGATCTATAAGGTGGTCAAACTAAGAATATAATGAATAAAATGACCTAAAACTAGTATAAAATCAATTTTATCTCTATGATTAGATATTAAAATCTATAATGGAAACTAATAATTTATTATGAATAAATTTTACAATTAAAAAATGTTAGAACACATTTTTTTTAAAAAAAATACAAGTGTTCAACTCATCTCAATTATAAATGGACACCCCCACGCCTATATGTTTCACCAATTCAAACCAATTTGGTTCATCCAATCCAACCATAAAAAATTCTATGCGTCCCTCCTCAAATAATAGGGGACGCAGTTTTGTTATAAATACATCCTAGGATGTATTTTATGAAAAAATTGGAGGATACTAGAAGAATATTCAACACTATTCGAGGAGTTATTTAATTTTATTTATTACTCCAAAATATAAAATTATTATTAAAAAATTATGATAGAATATCCATAATATTTTAAATACAATAAATTGTTATTATGATATGTTCATTACCTATAACCGCCTCCAAATCCATAAAAAGTGTTATGAAATTATCATTCATGTGTACGGTGGACAACAAAAAAAACAATGTTATTTATTTTTCCATTACCACATATAACTGTTGGTTATGTTGATTGATATATATTATATATATTTTATTTACGAAATTATTATACTTTTGGAGTCATTTTATCATTTATTTATTTATTTTCTTTATTTTGTGTTGGGTAAGTAAATTTCTCTAGTGTGTATGGTGTAATACCGCCTCACAATGCGGTGCGATTCATTATTCAATAGCATATTATTTAAGATTAAATAAATATTATATTAGTGAATATATTTTACATAAATGAAATAATTAATATATTTAGGATATATTTATCAATTTTAATAGATAATATAACATTTTAGTTCTTATCGTTTCACTCAATTAAAGATGATAACAACATTCATGTATGTGTGGACTATGACATACACAATGTGATTAGTCTACATTTTCATCACCAAGGAACATGTATGATATATATATATATATATATATTTTATGACTCTCATTATTTATTTGTTGAGTATTACTTACCTCCTTTCCATTATGATCGTTGAAACATTACAATGTTACCCATGCATACGTCTGATCGATTGCCTCTATGGTTGTAATGACCATCATTTATCAAATCCATAATTCCGAGTATAATTGAAATATAAATATGATTATTATTTAATGTTTAATATTCATTAGTTGATGGGAATATATGTTATAAAAAAGTACCATAACATTCATGGAAATGATCAATTGAGAGAACAGGGATATTAAGTCCTTGAATAATGAAAAATGAATGATTATTAATGAAATAGTGATAATATTTAAAAAATTGAACATATAAATTATTATAAAAATTAATTTGGTTCTGTAATAGTTTAATAAAATGTTTAAAACCAACATATAAATGTGTAATCAACGTTCCACTAAAAGGAAGTGTGAGGGGAGGGACATCAACTCAATTTCCCTTCAATGGGGAATATTGAAATGTTATTCTACTAACATATCTTATATAGTGTATATAAACACCATTTTACATATCATTTTATTATTAAATAATAAGTCGTCTAATTTTATGTTTTATATTGAAATATTCAATCCAAATTATTTTACATTAATGTTAGAAAGTGGTAGATAATTTTATATCTAAACTAATTCTTCTTGTGTAATATTAATTATTCCATGTCCATGATATTGTATGATTATACATGTAATTAATTATAATTATATTATGTTTAATTTAAACTTGTTTAATAGGGAATTTTCAATTGTTACACATATGATATTCATTGGTTAATTCTATATTCAATGTTACGATCCTTACAATGGATTATTTCAAAATCACATATTAATTACAATTTTAATAAATTATTTTCCATTTAAATAAAGTTAATGATCATCTTGTTAAAACCCCTTTAATTTTCTTCGGATATTGATATTCATTAAAATTGTCATATAATATTACTATTTCCCCACTATTTGTTACATAAAATTATTTTGATACTTTTAAGAAAATCATAAATCATTTATCTATTTATTTATAAATCCCTATTCATGAAAACAATTACTTTCGAAATATTTTTTAATTTTTTTAAAAAAATACAAAATGGTTTATTCATTTCATTTTTATGCCTTTTGTAATTTTTTATTATCTATTTTGATTGGAATATTAGTTTATTTTTCATAATAATATTTTTTTTGGATTTTACTAAAAATGTGATTGGAATTATTATTATAACTTTTATGAAATTAATGTTATTTCTAGCAGTCCTATAAACTAAAATGTTTTAATTAATCCTTCATATAAATTAAAGGTAATGTTAAATTAAAACTATATTAAAATTTATTTATTATCATCGTGTTTTAAAAGGATATTTCCAAAAATGGAATGGACATTTTTCTCAAGAATGTTTTGAATATCATCTTATTATATTTCTATTATTTAAGGGAAAACAATTTTTTCTTACCCTGGTTGGTATATATTTTATTTAAAATATAATTATTTTTTTGAGATTTAATGATCATTTTTTCAAGAAATGTATTTAAATTCACTTTCACGAATAATTTTTTTATTCTTTAACAACCATTTGAGTTATTAAATTTTATTTGATCATTATATAATTTTTTTTAAATATTCATATTTATTTTATGATGGAAATGATTAATTATTAATCCATATTCCATTTTTATAAACGATGTTTCTCTTAAATATCCATATCAATGGTATCATATATATTATTATTTTCTAAACTAGGTAGGATTTTTATATAAGGTGATTATTATAGCTGTTATATTATTCAGGGTGATATATTTATAAATCCATATTCATACTAAATATGGATATTTGAATATAAGGGAAAATTTTTAGGAATTAAAAGGATTATTAAAAATATGAGGAATTCTTGGGACATGTACTGAGGGGTGGGGCCTAATATTATAAATCAGCTCAATACATCGATACTTTCATTAAGATAATTTGTATCCACAAATTAAATGGGTCTCCACAAATATTTTCAAACCATAATGTAAAAGTTATTGAATGTAGAGGTGCCATGATTCCTTAGATCATGAATTCGAATAATTAAATATTTCCAACATTATGGATTCATTTATGATCATCCATCTTATTTTTGAACTTATATTATCACTATATACATTTCATTTTCTATTTATAGATTAAATGGAATTTGTTTTTTGTTATTTAAATTTCTATATTTATTATAGATCAACACGTTATGATAGTCAATTTATTGATTAAATGGAATTATTTTTTAATTATTTGCATTTTAATATTGATTTTAACTTATCTAACCAAGATAATAAAAAAGTTAATATGACATGTGCACTATATAATTTACCATTCAATTTTGTTTTTTCTTAATGAATCATGATAGGGTTTATTGTACATAGCCCTTACTAAGAATTTAATCTCATGATTTTTTTGTCTACATTCCAAAAAAATACAATTTACATTTCTATTATTTAAATTACATAATATTATATAGGTAATAACGTTATTTTAACAAAATAATGTTGTAATATCTTTTTTTAAATGTAATATATTAATCATGTATATATTTAGTTTACCAACACTATTTAACTAATCAGACCTTTGGGATGTGATTCATAGAATTTCATGCCAATGTAATTATAATGTCCCATACTTTACATACATTGTTAACACTTCAAAATTGAAGCACACTTATTACAACATATAACAAAACCACAAAGGACCGTATAGGTATAGTGTCTTTAGAAACTGGGAAACATAAACAACTGGTTCATAAATCTTCTACAGTGTCTCCCATTTATTTCATCATATTTAGGGTCCCTTTTAGCATATTATACTTAATATCCATCTTCCTGACCTGGGGAAAAGAAAACATAAAAGGGTGAGCTCAAATGCTCAGCAAGGGCAAACAAAGGAAATAAAAATCATATCTTATCTTTTTGAAAATCATAACCTGCAAAAGAGATCATAATATATTAACATGGAAAAAATCATAGAAGTGAAAATGAGATCCCCATAATCATAACATAAAACTTGAAACTTTGTGGCATGCACACATAATCATGGAAAATCATTTCTTGTTATTAATGACTCATTGCCAAGACTATCTTAGTGGACAAAGTCCCTTTCTGAACCGAGTTCACTCCTCGTTTCAGTCCTGTATCACTGAACCGAAATAACCTTCCGTTCCAGCCATGTATATCTCATGAGATATAAAATCTTTACCCAATGCATTGGAGGGAGATATAGGTCCCACCCATCTTATAATGAATCCGTTCTTATGTGTGCCACATAATCATAAATCATACATCATCGCATAACACATGTAACAAAAATGGGATTCTTGAAACATCATGATATCATAAATAAATTCATATAAGATAAAGGAATTCATAAAAATAATTCCATCACAACATGATCAAGTCAATGTAATAATAGGGATAAAAACAGAACCCTTTATTATCTTAGATGGAAAATAATTTTGATAAAACACTTGAACTCCATTCTTGAGGAAAATATCCTCTCTTCTTTAAAAACATTTTGCCTTTCTTAACATGTCAAACAACTTTAAACTAAAAGAAGTTGATTAAAAATAAACTTGAAAACTTGTAAAGGAAGCTTCTTGGAAATAATGTATTAAAAATCCATTCATGCCGTATAAGTTAAAAAAAACATTCTTCTCGTACTTTTGTCGGAAAAAGTCAAAAAGTACCTCGTACGAAAAACGACAAAAGATTCCTTTCATACATATTACTAAAAACACACCGAAGGGTAAAATTGGATTTAAACAATTGTAGGTGAATGGAAATAATATTACATGTTGATGAAACATGGATGTGGATGATAAAATACACCCCAGTAAATACTTACGAATAAACAATCTCGGATAAAAATGAGATTGTGATATTTCCCCTTACCTTAGGTCCAATTTTCTTTGTACGTGTCTGAAGCTCCTGTATAATGGTTTAAATAATGTTATTGACTTATTCCAGAATCATACATGTTGATATGATATCATATATGGTCATATTCTTAGCTTCTTGATAGTAATATTTCATTGTTACTTGTTACTCGGGTCTTTATTGCCTTTTGTTCTTATGCGTGTTTTGCCGAATACATTCTTATTCTTATTTTAAGGCTATAGATACCTTATATCCAGAATGCTATTAGTGTAACATATATCATATTTATTCATTCAATTCATTTATATAATTACTATGTAATGATGATCATGTAGAACGAGTCGCATCACATCGTGGAGACGGTATTCCGTACGTACGCACGAGTGATGATATCGTTCCTATGATCGTGGAATTGTATTGGAGTATATATATATTATTTCAGTATCAATATTACTTTATAATAATCATAAATAGTTACTCATTACACCATTATACCCTTCCTTGTAAAGTGATGGTGGAAAATAGATTACACCACGGCGTGGAGACGGTATTCCGTACGTACGCACGCGCGGTGATTTCATTTTTCCGTAGGATGGATAGAATGTGAATTAGGGTTGTTTAATATTTATAATAACATATCAGTATGTAAGTAATACTGATGTTATTAATTCCTCATGAAACAACTAAAGAAGAAAAAGTTGAAGAAGAAAGAAATTGAAAAGATCGGTAATGGATATTACCTCTTCTTTGGAACGCCTCTTTGAATCCTCCACTTAGGGAACTAAGATTGGTCTTTGAAGAAGACCAGGACATCTAGGATTATTCTAGGGAATTGGAGAGGAGAAAATTTCAGGGGTTGTCCGAGCTTGAGTGCTAAATTTGGTGTGAGGAGGAGGGGGAGGAGGTGCCCTTTTATAAGGGAGGAGAGGGGCACCTTAGGAATATCTCAAAATATTATTTTATATTAAAGTCAAAATCGGTTTATAATGGTTCCAAAGGGTCTTATTTCGAAGCTAATGTGGGTATGGGTCGATATACTATCAATCAATAGGATTTAGACAAGTTTGGGATATTATTTTAACCTTATCAATTAGATTTAACTCTAAGTTAAATAATTTAACTTTTACCATGTCTTTTTGTTTTCTTTCACTATATGGTTAATACACATACTATAACATGCCAAACGAACCCCAAATTGTTTATTATTAATATATATATCTTTAGCTATGTCATTTGGCCGAACCATGGATTTTTAGGAATAAAATAACAATTAATAATATAATATTTGATTTAAAAACTATTTTGTGTCAATTTTGACACTATTTGATATATGATTTTTGTGAAAGTCATAACAGAATTATATGTTCAAAACAAGTTGATTAAATCAACACTAATATATCATAGTAACCTATAAAATTAGTGGAATTCGTAAAAAGTCTCAAATTACATTTATTTTGGTGTTTATAACATCAATTATGTCAATATTTCATGAATAAGATAATTACTGCATCATCGTTGTGTCATAATTAAAATAAATTATTTAATGTCTAAAAATTATAAATAAAATATCATTATGTAGGAAATCGTTTTCTCTTTCTAATGAATATTTATAGTCGAATTTATCTTATGTATAACCCCATATTAAAAATGATTTACTTATTAAACGTTGATTTTAACTATTTTAACCCTTCTTTAAATAAATTAATAATAAATGTCCTAATCTAATCCAAGTGGGCCTAAATGGTCATATTTTATGCCTAAGTTTGTTTTTGGTCGAATTACACTTGTCCAATAGAATTAGGACATGTGTTAGGTTAATATTAATATCATATTTTCCCTTAGTTACCCTATTTACTATTAACTGCGGTAAAAATAGTAAAAAGTTACTATTCACCAAAAAATTATTTTTATCTCATTGAACCACATTTTACTTACTGATATCAACCGTGTCTGTCGGATTTTTGAAATTCCATTGACAGAAGCGGTAAAATTAAGTTTTATGCAATATTCAGTTTTTAACCTACCACTTAGTGGTTTCACTATTCATCAAAATTTGAAAGTTTTCAGAAAAATACCAAAATTTCTCCCTAGGCTAATTTCGATATTCTGAGTCCAAAAATGAAGTCCATTTTGAAAAATAAAATTTATAAAATTTCAAAAAGTGGCTATTACTATTCATAACGGCTAGTTTTAATAGCATATTGTTGTTTAGTGAAACTCGGTATTGCGTACGACGCAAGCTATCGAGGAAGGTCGCGATTGCGTGTAAAGAAAGCCAAGCAAGTGTTGTGTAGAAAAAGATTCCTTTTATGATTTATATAACATAAAAGTCTCGGGTGTTACATTCTACCCCTCTTAAAAAGAATTTCGCCCTTGAAATTCATCACTTTGTAACAAACAGATGAGGATACTTCTCCCTCATCATATCCTCAAGCTCCCATGTAGCTTCTTCAAGTTGGTGGTTCCTCCATAAAACTTTCACCAATCGAGTGGTCTTGTTTCGTAGGATTTTTTCGCTACGATCCAGAATCTCTATCGGCTGTTCTTCATAAGAAAGATCTTGCTCCAGCGGTACAACTTCTGAGCTGAGTACATGTGAAGGATCTGGTATGTACTTTCTCAGGAGAGATACATGGAACACATCGTGAACTTGAGAGAGATTCGGTGGAAGCGCCAATCGGTAAGCTACCTTCCCAACACGATCTAGTATTTCGAAAGGACCGATATATCTAGGGCTCAACTTCCCCTTTTTTCCAAATCTCATAACCCTCTTCCAGGGAGATATTTGTAAGAACACTTTATCACCCACTTCAAACTCTAGGTCTTTTCTTCGGTTGTCGGCATAGCTTTTCTTTCGACTCTGAGCTGTTCTTATGTGTTGTTGAATAGATCTAACCTTTTCTGCCATTTCATCAACGAGATCAGGTCCTAATAGCTTTCTTTCCCCAACTTCATCCCAGTAAGTTGGAGTCCTGCATTTCTTTCCATAGAGATCTTCATAAGGAGCCATCTGAATACTGGAGTGAAAGCTATTATTAT
Organism: Viscum album; assembly: GCA_963277665.1. Taxonomy (NCBI): domain Eukaryota; kingdom Viridiplantae; phylum Streptophyta; class Magnoliopsida; order Santalales; family Viscaceae; genus Viscum; species Viscum album. The sequence goes on along the minus strand of OY728166.1, from coordinate 70,468,974 downwards.
ATGAAAATTCCACCAAAGGTAGGTGTTGATCCCAACCTCCTTTGAAATCCATAGAGAAAGCTCTCAACATATCTTCTAGGGTTTGAATTGTTCTCTCAGACTGACCGTCTGTCTGGGGATGATAAGCAGTGCTGAAACTCAACTCTGTATCCAGAGTATGCTGAAGACTTCGCCAGAACATCGAGGTAAATCTCGGATCCCGATCAGATATAATAGAAAGTGGTACTCCATGCAATCTTACCACTTCCTTTACATATATCCTGGCAAGCTGATCTAGAGAGAAATCCTCTCTAATAGCAATGAAGTGTGCAGACTTTGTAAGACGATCAACTATGACCCAAATAGCATTATTTCCTTTGGATGTTTTAGGAAGTCCTGTGACAAAGTCCATAGTGATGTTTTCCCATTTCCATTCAGGTATGGGTAATGGTTGTAACATCCCCTTAGACTTTTGTCTCTCAGCTTTAACTTGTTGACAAACCAAGCATCGAGAGACATATTCAGCAACATCTCTTTTCATGCCATCCCACCTGAAGTACTCTTTCAGGTCCCTATACATCTTCGTGCTTCCAGGATGAATAGAGAATGAAGAACTATGAGCCTCATCCAGCAGCTCCTTCTTTAATTCGGGGATGGGAGGAACACAAACCCGATTCCTGAACTTTATTATCCCATCACAATCAAGGTTGAATTCAGGAACATTTCTAACCTTCTTTTGTAACTCGACATCTTCTTTCTGTGCCTCTTTAATCTTCACATGTATAGATGGTTGAACATTCATTTGAGAAAGATAAGATTTTTCCCCTTCCATTATAATTCCAAGATCCATCCTTTTTAAATCCATAAATATTGGATCTTTTGTGATCCTCATCAAGGATAAACTAGCATGGTCTTGTCGACTTAATGCATCTGCCACCTTGTTTGCTTTCCCAGGGTGGTAATGGATTGAGCAGTCGTAATCCTTAATCAGCTCCAACCATCTTCTTTGACGCATATTCAACTCCTTTTGTGTGAAAATATACTTTAAACTTTTATGATCAGTATAAATATCACACCTTTCACCATAAAGGTAATGCCTCCAAATCTTTAATGCAAAGATTACCGCAGCCAACTCCAAATCATGTGTTGGGTAATTTTGCTCATGGATTTTCAACTGTCGTGAGGCATAAGCTATCACCATATCATTTTGCAAAAGAACACACCCTAATCCCTTCTTGGATGCATCACTGTAGATCAAAAACCTTTCTCCACTACAAGGTAGTGTGAGCACAGGTGCACTGGATAACCTTCTTTTCAACTCCTTGAAATTCTCTTCACATTCCTCTGTCCAAACAAACATAACTCCTTTCCGAGTCAACTTGGTGAGTGGATTAGATAATCGTGAAAAATCTTTTACAAAACGTCGATAATATCCAGCCAAACCAAGAAAACCTCGGATCTCAGTTACTGTTGTTGGTCTCGACCATCTTTCGATAACCTCTGTTTTTGCTGGATCCACAGATATCCCCTCTTTTGAGATTATGTGACCCAAAAATTCAACTTTTTGAAGCCAAAATTCACACTTGGTAAATTTGGCATAAAGCTTATCCTTTCTCAGGGTCTTCAATATAATTCTCAAGTGATCTTCATGCTCTTCCTTGCTCTTTGAATAGACAAGAATATCGTCTATAAAGACTACCACAAATTGATCAAGATAGTCTCTAAAGACTCTATTCATTAGATCCATGAAGATAGCAGGGGTATTAGTAAGACAAAATGGAATCACTATAAATTCATAGTGTCCATACCTTGTACGGAAAGCCGTCTTTGGTATATCCTCCCTTTTGACCCTTAATTGATGATACCCTGAACGAAGATCAATCTTGGAAAAGTATTGAGCTCCGCGTAGTTGGTCAAATAAGTCATCAATGCGTGGGAGAGGATATTTGTTCTTGATAGTGATCTTGTTAAGTTCTCGATAATCAATGCAGAGTCTCATTGATCCATCTTTCTTCATAACAAACAGAACAGGTGCTCCCCAAGGTGACGCACTAGGGCGTATGAATCCCTTATCAAGATTCTCTTGGAGTTGCTTCTTCAATTCCTACAACTCAATTGGGGCCATTCTATAAGGTGTCTTTGAAATTGGCAAAGTGCCCGGTACGAGTTCTATTGAAAACTCAACTTCACGATTTGGTGGAAGACCCGGAAATTCTTCCGGAAAGACATCATCAAACTCCCGTACAATGGGCATATTCTTAATCATGAGTTTCTCACCAACCATTTGAGATAAATAACCTTCATTTAGTGGAATCAATACCCATAAGATGGAAGAAATTCCCATTGGAAGGTTATATTCATCCTTGCATTGATATACGATCGTAGATTGATCTGGAATATGAAATGTGACTTCCCTTCTTTGGAAATTGATATGAGATCCATGTAGAGAAAGCCAATCTATGCCAAGAATCACATCAAATTCCACTAAAGGAAGGATTACAAGATTTTCAGGAAGCACTTTCCCACAAACTTCGATCGGAGAAGAATTATAAACTTTTGATGCGACTGTTGTGCCATTAGGTGTTGTCACAGCTAACTCAACATCTAATTGTTGAGGTAATACGGGGATACCCTTAGAAAATTCTTTAGAAATAAAAGAGTGGGTGGATCCAGAATCAAATAAAACATTTGCTACTTTAGAGTGGATGGTAAGTGTACCTTTCACCACTTCGTTATCGTACTCCACATCGCTGATAGAAATTGCATGTGACTTTCCTTTGTCTTTAGCCTTAAGATTTTGTTGACGTCGACCATCATCATCAACCCTTGGATTTGGGCATTGATTGGCATAATGCCCCATCTCCTTGCAATTGAAACATTGAAGTGTAGTAGGTTCATTCTGTGTATCCCTTCCTTTGTTTGCATCATTAGACATCTTCTTCCCATTATCGCGGTATTGAAATGCCCGATGACCTTCCTTTCCACATTTAAAACATTTACTTGTCCCTTTAAGACAACTCCCTCCATGTTTCTTTCCACACTTTGAGCATAAGGGAAAGTTCATCTTCTTTTCCGTGTGCTCTTTAGATTTTTCTTTGAAATCCATCTTCCTCTTCTTATCAAACCCACGTGACTGATGGGTTACTCCAATCTCCATCTCGACTTTGAGAGCACATCGAACGATTTCCTCGTAGCTATTGAAGTCCCTTATGGCTAACGCCCTTCGAAGACTTGGTTTTAAGCCACTAAAGAATCGATCGATCTTACTCTCAGGTTGGATAATAATACCAGAAGCGTACCTTGCAAGTCTTGTAAAATTTTCTTCATAGGTACCAACAGATTCATCATCCCTTTGCTTCAATTCATGGAACTCTTTCTCCATCTTTGTTCGGAGAATACGAGGGAAGTACTTATTGAAGAATAAGTTCTTGAACTCGTCCCATTCCATAGACTCAATTTCATCCCTTTGCCTCGTATTCTTAATAAGATTCCACCATTGATCAGCATCTCCTTCAAAACGATACACTGCTAGGATAACTTTATCATGCTCAGAACATTGAAGAACTGAAAAAATCTTTTCAGTAGTACTAATCCATTGTTCAGCAACTAATGGATCAGTATACCCGCTGAAAGAAGGTGGACGCTGCCTCATGAAGGATTCAACAGAATGTTGCTCCTTCCTTTGCTCGTTTGGAAATCCTGCATGATTCATAGCTTGAGAAAGTTGTGTGAGCATGGCTACAAGATTTTGCATTCCAGCTCCTATATCGTTTGGTTGCTCAGGGGGACAATCATTGCATTGCCCATCGCATTCCGCATTAACATGGTTCCTTCGGGTTCCAACCATTGACTAAAACCAAGAAGAATAGTGTGAGCAACACTAATTATAATAGGAAAACCACATAATTCAAGAATAAAATTTTCATGCTTAAGGTCTTATCCTAGGTTATTCAAAGACATTTCTAAAACACTAAGATTGTGTTCTATGCTTAGACATATCCTTAGGGTTCTTACTAAGGCTTTCACATCCTAGTTTCCAAAGGTTGACTATACCTTTCCTCTGATACCAACTATAATGACCCATACTTTACATACATTGTTAACACTTCAAAATTGAAGCACACTTAATACAACATATAACAAAACCACAAAGGACCGTATAGGTATAGTGTCTTTAGAAACTGGGAAACATAAACAACTGGTTCATAAATCTTCTACAGTGTCTCCCATTTATTTCATCATATCTAGGGTCCCTTTTAGCATATTCTACTTAATATCCATCTTCATGACCTGGGGAAAAGAAAACATAAAAGGGTGAGCTCAAATGCTCAGCAAGGGCAAATAAAGGAAATAAAAATCATATCATATCTTTTTGAAAATCATAACCTGCAAAAGAGATCATAATATCTTAACATGGAACAAATCATAGAAGTGAAAACGAGATCTCCATAATCATAACATAAAACTTGAAACTTTGTGGCATGCACACATAATCATGGAAAATCATTTCTTGTTAGTCATGACTCATTGCCAAGACTATCTTAGTGGACAAAGTCCCTTTCTGAACCGAGTTCACTCCTCGTTTCAGTCCTGTATCACTGAACCGAAATAACCTTCCGTTCCAGCCATGTCTATCTCATGAGATATAAAATCTTTACCCAATGCATTGGAGGGAGATATAGGTCCCACCCATCTTATAATGAATCCGTTCTTATGTGTGCCACATAATCATAAATCATACATCATCTCATAACACATGTAACAAAAATGGGATTTTTGAAACATCATGATATCATAAATAAATTCATATAAGATAAAGGAATTCATAAAAATAATTCCATCACAACATGATCAAGTAAATGTAATAATAGGGATAAAAACAGAACCCTTTATTATCTTAGATGGAAAATAATTTTGATAAAACACTTGAACTCCATTCTTGAGGAAAATATCCTTTATTCTTTAAAAACATTTTGCCTTTCTTAACATGTCAAACAACTTTAAACTAAAAGAAGTTGATTAAAAATAAACATGAAAACTTGTAAAGTAAGCTTCTTGGAAATAATGTATTAAAAATCCATTCATGCCGTATAAGTTAAAAAAAACATTCTTCTCGTACTTTTGTCGGAAAAAGTCAAAAAGTACCTCGTACGAAAAACGACAAAAGATTCCTTTCATACATATTACTAAAAACTCACCGAAGGGTAAAAATGGATTTAAAAAATTGTAGATGAATGGAAATAATATTACATTTTGATGAAACATGTATGTGGATGATAAAATACACCCCAGTAAATACTTACGAATAAACAATCTCGGATAAAAATGAGATTGTGATATTTCCCCGTACCTTAGGTCCAATTTGCTTTGTACGTGTCCGAAGCTCCTGTATAATGGTTTAAATAATGTTATTGACTTATTCCAGAATCATAAATGTTGATATGATATCATATATGGTCATCTTCTTAGCTTCTTGATAGTAATATTTCATTGTTACTTGTTACTCGGGTCTTTATTGCCTTTTGTTCTTATGCGTGTTTTGCCGAATACATTCTTATTCTTCTTTTAAGGCTATAGATACCTTATATCCAGAATGTTATTAGTGTAACATATATCATATTTATTCATTCAATTCATTTATATAATTACTATGTAATGATGATCATGTAGAACGAGTCACATCACATCGTGGAGACGGTATTCCGTACGTACGCACGAGTGATGATATCGTTCCTACGATCGTGGAATTGTATTGGAGTATATATATATTATTTCAGTATCAATATTACTTGATAATAATCATAAATAGTTACTCATTACACCATTATACCCATCCTTGTAAAGTGATGGTGGAAAATAGATTACACCACGGCGTGGAGACGGTATTCCGTACGTACGCACGCGCTGTGATTTCATTTTTCCGTAGGATGGATAGAAGGTGAATTAGGGTTGTTTAATATTTATAATAACATATCAGTATGTAAGTAATACTGATGTTATTACTTCATCATGAAACAACTAATGAAGAAGAAGTTGAAGAAGAAAGAAATTGAAAAGATCGGTAATGGATATTACCTCTTCTTTGGAACGCCTCTTTGAATCCTCCACTTAGGGAACAAAGATTGGTCTTTGAAGAAGACCAGGACCTCTAGGATTATTCTAGGGAAGTGGAGAGGAGAAAATGGCAGGTTTTGGACGAGCTTGAGTGCTCAATTTGGTGTGAGGAGGAGGGGGAGAAGGTGCCCTTTTATAAGGGAGGAGAGGGGCACCTTAGGAATATCTCAAAATATTATTTTATATTAAAGTCAAAATCGGTTTATAATGGTTCCAAAGGGTCTTATTTCGAAGCTAAAGTGGGTATGGGTTGAAATCCTATCAACCAATAGGATTTAGACAAGTTTGGGATATTATTTTAACCTTATCAATTAGATTTAACTCTAAGTTAAATAATTTAACTTTTACCATGACTTTTTGTTTTCTTTCATAATATGGTTAATACACTTACTATAACATGCCAAACGAACCCCAAATTGTTTATTATTAATATATATATCCTTATCTAAGTCATTTGGCCGAACCTTAGATTTTTAAAAATAAAATAACAATTAATAATATAATATTTGATTTAAAAACTATTTTGTGTCAATTTTGACACTATTTGATATATGATTTTTGTGAAAGTCATAACAGAATTATATGTTCGAACCAAGTTGATTAAATAAACAATAATATGTCATAGTAACCTAGAAAATTAGTTTAATTCATAAAAAGTCTCAAATTACATTTATTTTGGTGTTTATAACATCAATTATGTCAATATTTCATGAATAAGATAATTACTGCATCATCGTTGTGTCATAATTAAAATACATTATTTAATGTCTAAAAATTATAAATAAAATACCATTATGTAGGAAATATTTTTACCTTTCTAATGAATATTTATAGTCGAATTTATCTTATGTATAACCCCATATTAAAAATGATTTACTTATTAAACGTAGATTTTAACTATTTTAACCCTTCTTTAAATAAATTAATAATAAATGTCCTAATCTAATCCAAGTGGGCCTAAATGGTCATATTTTATTCCTAAGTTTGTTTTTGCTCGAATTAAACTTGTCCAATAGAATTAGGACATGTGTTAGGGTAATATTAATATCATATTTACCCTTAGTTACCCTATTTACTATTAACTGCGGTAAAAATAGTAAAAAGTTACTATTCACCAAAAAATTATTTTTATCTCATTGAACCACATTTTACTTACTGATATCAACCGTGTCTGTCGGATTTTTGAAATTCCATTCACAGAAGCGGTAAAATTATGTTTTATGCAAAATTCAGTTTTTAACCTACCACTTAGTGGTTTCACTATTCATCAAAATTTGAAAGTTCTCAGAAAAATACCAAAATTTCTCCCTAGGCTAATTTCGATATTCTGAGTCCAAAAATGAAGTCCATTTTGAAAAATAAAATTTATAAAATTTCAAAAAGTGGTTATTACTATTCATAATGGCTAGTTTTAATAGCATATTTTTGTTTAGTGAAACTCGGTATTGCGTACGACGCAAGCTATCGAGGAAGGTCGCGATTGCGTGTAAAGAAAGCCAAGCAAGTGTTGTGTAGAAAAAGATTCCTTTGATGATTTATATAACATAAAAGTCTCAGGTGTTACAGTAATAATGTTGAAACTAGCTGTAGGTTACTAGATTTGGTGACTCTAATGTTTGTATTAGTGTATATTTAGTAAAACCCATTAGATTTAGATTAAGGTCATCCTACCTTATGGAAAATAATATTATGGTATAATCTCAAAATATTTATAGAAGAGCACCCTAATGTTTTGGTAAGGAATATATTATGTGGGATTTCATATAATTTATATCCCGGGTTGGATAATATAGTGGATTTTGTTCTAGCACACACATAACATGAGGTAATAACACTAAATAGGGTGCATTGGGATTGACCTAATCGTCACATTGTATGCGGGAATGTTCCTAACTGTGCACCTTTTATGACACTCCCGGGGATTATTCTAAGGATAAAGAACATATTTGTTATGAAAAATTATGAAATAGTTTAAAATAATGATATCCTCAACAACCTATGTTTTTGAACATGATGTCAGCTATGAAAAAAATATTCAATTTATGTTTTGTATTTCAATATATTTGGGAGTATTAATAATGTTTTATAGTTATATAATCTAGTTTATAGTATTATATAATTTTGAAATGGTTACTATAAGATAAAATTGGATCCACATCAATGAATATAGTCTAAAGAGAAATAATGATTATACCATTGATGGGTTTCAGAAAACATTTTGAATATAACTTGTCTCCAAAATATTCTCTACATATAAGGAACAATTGACATTTCCTATCAATGAAGATAATGAATTATCAATTAATTATAGATTCCATGGAATGGAAGAGAATAATATAAATACAGAGAAAAAACCCAATATTGGGATGAAGGGAAAGATAGATTTTCCAACATCTGATAATTATGGAATGGAGGCACGTGGAACATTTATAACAGTATTACGTGTCTTATACAAGGGTTTAGAGAAAATCAATTCTTCTCATTATTTTATGTGTGTGATAATTGTACAAATGATCACTGCTTCTCGTATATGGTGATAGGGAACTATGCAAATGAATTACACATGAATCAAAGGAAGACACCTCAAAATATGATAATGGATTGTGGTTAATCTTATGCTATTACAAAATTAAATGTGTAAAGGTTGATTTTAGTTTTCTTAGTTTCAATTCTTATTTGAATTTTGTATTTGATACATGTTATCATTATTAAAAGAATTATAAAATGTATATAAATTTTCCATTAGTCATTTTTCATTAAGGATTTCAAAGAGTACTATGAATAGTACTGATTGCCATGAAAACTGATTTATTTGAGGGTATAAATTCTTGGAAAACCCATAATTGAGGTAATTATACACGTTAATATATTCTCGATTTTTAGATAATGATTTTTTCATAATGATATGTTTATATCGAGAAGTAAATATGGTAGTACCGACTACCATAGAATTGATTATTGATTTTTCCACAATGTGGTTTATGTTAACAAGGATGTAGTTAACCACATTTAAATATGTATCGAATATATAAAATAATCTATTTTTTTATTTTATTAATAAGGATAAATAATTTTTTTGATAATGTTTTATTGTAATTCAGGTTATTAGAATGTTTCAACAGAATACTAGATCTAGAAATTGACATGTTTGCTATTTGAAGATTAAGTAATACGTCATATTATTTAGGGGATTAATGGTATCATCGTTTTATAAATTTGGTGAAATTATTTATAATTATTTAAATCATAAAATATTTAAGGTTTATAGGTAAACCATTTATGAAATGGTTTATTTTAATCATTGTATATGGTTCAATAGATTAATCTGCTACATCACCATATGAGGATTTATATATTTATGATAACTTGTAATAACAATTTTTACAAAAAAAATTATATATAGAGGGAATGATTTCTTATTTTTTAATTTATTTTAAGATCTATTGAAATTTAATTTTACTTCATAAATCATTACAGAAATCATATTTGGATATTCAAATCATGCATTAAGAAACATGTTGGATATTGATCGAATAAAAACAAATGAACGAAATTTTTCTTATGAAATAAAAACATATACTATATGTATATTTCGATGTCGTCATAGATAAGAAAATAATTCCCCAACATTAGGAATGTGATGTTGAGGAAAATAATTTTTTGTACTACCCTATTGTATAATAAATCAAATGGTCTCTTAAATAATAAAATATTTATTGTCTTTTTATTTTTATCCTTCTCTAGATCAACATCATTATTTTGATTAATGATCCCTATAACCAATTATTAATCATTGGGAAATAGTGTAATATTTCATTTACATGTTTTCATTCCCCAGAAATGTTATTCTATAAGTAAAATAAGACATGTTTAATTCAAGATAGCCATCATACGTTTTTTCCTCCAATTGAGAGGTTTTTTATTAACCCCTCTGAAGATATGTGAATTCCATAATTGTTATTAAAAATTTCAAACCATATATTACAACCATAATGAATAAATTTAGATGAAACTATTTATTTAACAATGGGATAATGTAACACAACAATGTTTTAAAATAATAACATTTTATTTGATTTTATCTGTGACACACAACAATGAGTTTAAACAATCCACATAATATATTTCATTAAATATAATCTCTTTAATATCTTTTAGAACATGGAACAACAAGTATAAATGCACCATTTTATATTATACCAATATATATTATCTATAAATTTTGGTGATATTAATGGTACTAACAAAATATTAAAAAATAATGTTATATAATGAATATAAATAATGTAAGAATCATTACAATGAAAAAAATGCTTTCTGAGAAAACTATATTATTTTCTAAAACGTGAATTAATATATCATTGAAAAAAATAGTGGTTAATATAAACTAATTTTAGGAAATTTATTTGATAAAATTATCATAGTTTTTTATATATACATATTAAAATATTAATATGGTGAATTTTTTTTATGAAATAGTTCATTTTGTGATGAATAGTGAAAATTTTAAATTTTATTTTAATATTTTATTTTCCAAAAATTATTGAGAAATATAAATTAAATAATTAATTGTTTTTATAGTAAACTTAATTAAATTATATATATTTTATTCTAATATATTTAATTTTAGAAATTTTAATTTTTAATTGTGATATAAAAAATTGTAATCTTTTGAATATTTCGTATTTAAAAACCTGCATTCATTTTGCATCGATAGAATTAATTTTCAATTAAAATTTTCCACCAATTTAAATGTAATTTACCATATGGTATTAAATATTTACATTGATAATAAATAATATTATCTAATAATTTAAACATTAGTTTTGACCAATATTAATAATGGAATTGGTAAAAATTATTTTCCATGGCTATGGAAATAATAGATTTATCGAGAGGTGAAGTTGAAAGGATAATGGTTAAAATGTACTTATAACATTTATAAAAAATATCTTCTATATATATTATGACCCTATAATTTAAATGGTTCAATAATTATTATTTTTTACCCTTCTTTAAAATGTGTGTAAGACTTTTTTTTTACCAATTTACATGTGTGACAGTCACCTCACATATAAAATCTACCCCTCTCTTCTCTTATTATTAACAAAAATAAGTTTTGTTTCAGACAATATCTACCCATATAACATCCCAAATTCCATTATATAATCATATATTCATTACTATTAGATGATATCTAACATAGGAATACTTTTGGGGAAAACCAAATGATGTTACCTAAAGAAGTGGTAATGTTTTTCAATAAGAATTTTTATCATACTTCTTCCCTCGACTAATTGAATTATTATAAAAAGTAATGATATAATAACATACCTATATTATATAAAAAAAATTTGTTATTATTTTGAAGTTAACTAAAATAGTAATCACTTTTATCAAATGGTTTAAAAAACCATCGTTCATGTGTATGGTAGAAAACCGCCTCACAAACTGATCTTATTCATTTTTCCATTACAACCACTCACAATTTAGCATGATAATAAATCTATAGTACACACACACACAAATATATATTTATTTATTTATTATATTTATGACATAATAATACTTATCGAGTCATTATATCTTTTATTCCTTTTTATCATTCATTCTATAGGGTATACGATAATGTCGGTCATTTGTAAAACAGACTACCACCCAACGAAGCGATGTAATTTGTGGTTCACTAACACTTTACATGGAAGGTAATAGGGGTATTTATAATGAATATATATTATATAAATAATAAAATTATGATATTTATAACATATTTTTCATTTTTATTTTATAAGATATCATTTCATTTCATAATGTTTTACTCACATAATGATGATAACATCGTTCTTGTATAAATTCACATTCAGCTCCAAGAAGTGATGTTACTCTCTTTTCATCACCACATAAAATGGATGATATATATAATAATATTAAATTGAATAATTTTTTATTTACTACATTATAATAATTATTTAAATATAAAATATTATTTAATGATTTTTAATTATGATTGTTGAAAAATACAAACATTACCTATGCATATTTACGAGCTCCTACCTCCCTGATATTAAAATAAAACTTTTTTTAAATTCATTATTTTTTATTATAATTATAATAATAATTTATTTATAGATGTGATAATTATTTACGGATTTTTATTTAGGATATGACAGATAAATATAATATACTGATGAACTATGACATTCAATACAATGCTTGATTGAGAAAACAAGGTAGGTAACACATAAATAATTGAAAATGATGAATGATTATTAATGATCATGTGATAATATGTTATAAAAAGTTAATATGTGTTATTATAAAAATAAATATGGTTCATTAATTAGTTTAAAAAAATTTAAAAACCAATATAAATGAAGTAAATTACGTTCAATCTAAAGGAAGATTGAGTTAAGGGACTTCATCTCATTTACCATTCATTGATGCATATTTTAATGTTAGGAATCCAAAATCTATTACATGGTGTGTATACATCCAATATTACATGTAATTTAATTATTCATTAATAATTTCTCTTATTTTATGTATTAATTTTAATTATTTCATCCATGGTATTTCACATTAATGTTACTCTATGGGAAGTAATTTCTTAAATCAATTTCATTTCACTTGTTCATATTAAAATTTTTTGTCTTTGATATTCTAAGAAATTATTTGTAATAACTTATTATTGTATTATTTTTTATTTCAACAGGTTTTATGTGGATTTATATTTGTTACACTTACTCAGGTCAATGGTTAATAAAAAAATATATGATCATTGCATGGGTATATTTTATAATCTCCTTTTAGTGGGGATGTTTTATACTTGAATTCCTATTAAAATAAATTATTTTATACCTTTTTAATAACACATATAATTTTCTTATCCACTTTATATTAATTTAATTTCAGTGAAATAGTTTCATTTTTCCAATCTTCGGTTATTATAATCATTGAGAAAATTGTTTTACTAAAACCTATGTATATTTATCTTTTCTATCATAAAACCATTTCTATTGAAATCAATGACTTCAATAAATGTTTTCAAAAAATTTAAATATTTTTAAATTATTAATTTAAGAAATTTTTAGTTGTTATATATTTTATAGGAATAGACATTTAATTTTCAAAACAATTCATGTTTTTATTTTACTAAGAAAGTGAGAAGAATATTTATTTTATAATGTACAATATGAATTGAATTTCCAACCTTCATTACCATAATATTTTTAAAATATTAGTTTATAATTTTAAAAAATTATTTTTAATGAAATTTATTTGGAAATGTTTTCATAAAATCTACTTTTAAAAAGTTATTTTGAAAATGAAAAGGATATCATCCTCAAGAATGTTTTTGATGATATTTTTATGTAATTTCAATTTATTTTCAAAAAAACCAGATATTCTTACTCAAATTTGAATATGTTGGATTTGTAATATCCTTAATTTTACAAAATATTTTAATGAAAATTTTGAATGCAAATTTATTTAAATCCACTCATTTAATTAATTTCCATATTCATTAACTTTAATTTTAAGTATTCACATTTTTGTGATCATTTCACAATTTATTTCTCATCAATAACCATATTCTTTGTATCATGGGTATGATTATTTCCTAAACCTTCTATCATTTTGAAATATGGCGTTCAAATAGATTGTTATTATATTAAATAAAAAATACTAATAAATACATTTTCCTTAATCAATATGTATATTTTATGATAAGGAACATTGTTTATTAATTAAATAGATAATTTAATATATGATGAACTATTTGGACATACAATGATAGGTGGGAATTAGAATTATATATCCCATTTAAGATTTGGTAGTCACATGAGGCGAATCAGTAAGATAGTATTAAACCATTTCCTAATTATAGTTCAAATAGAACTTGTTAATGTTATTGGCTATAGAGGTATAATGAACCCCAATATCATAAAAAAAATTAAGCATTTAATTAATTATTAATTCAGTTTTCATTATACATGATATTTTCATAATGATATTTTCTCAGGATTCATTTAATTCTACGTCTATTGATTAAAATCAATGATCATTCAATTAATTATATTTTTATATTGATTATGAAACATCTAGTTACCATTTTTTATTTATTGATTTAATGGATTTTGTTTTCTGTTATTTAAATTTCCATATTGAATATTTATTTTCGAATTATGATTGTAAAATTTTTAAATGGAATGTGTCATCATTTAGTTATTTTCCCATGTTTTTTCTTCTTATTTATTCAATATAGATTCCATCGTAATAACCCCTTACTTATAATTTTGAATCACCATAATTTTTTCACTCAAGTTAATCCATGAAATTTGCTAGTATTCAAATAAAATTATATACTAGAGGTAATAATATTATTCTTGAATAAAATCGTATTTTAATTTATGTTTTCAAATGTAATATTGTAATATATTATTTTCTAGTTTTTTGGGTCTCCTAAAGAATATGTTCCTTTAGTGTATGATACCTAGAATAACATTATTATGTAATAAAGAAGATCCAAAAACCTATACACTAGGTTCGGGGTTGATATAGCAGTATCTCCATAAAATAAAAATTGGTGGAGTATTAAAACCACATTCTGTATGAGTTGTACTTTTATTCAATATATGAAATTGATTTTCAAGGATTTTATAAATTTCAACATTCTATATTGGAAAAAATGTATTATTTATATCAAATAATAATAACACAATGAATACTAATTGTATGAATATATTAAAAGGTAATATCTCATTAATTAGGATGTTAATTAACTACTATTGATGACCTTGAGTTTATAACTCGAATGATTATTGAATGGGAAATTTGTTCAAAAAACACATGTCACCCAATGAATTAACATTACACATTTTTTATAACCAACAGGATATATTATGATCCATCCACTATTGGTTCGTGAATAGATGATGAAGATAACATTTGATATTATATTCCAAAAATAATTGAAGGATGAATTAAATAAGATATTGTCAGGAATACTTTATTTCATGAGGTGTTAGTATTGTGTTCATTAATTTGAAGGTGAAATTATATTCCATTAAATAAATGTTTTTTACAAATTTACTTATGGTGGATTATAAAAAAAATAGTAAAATTACAAGTCTATTGGGAAATCCCATCAACGACATTTGTGGGACTCAAGTTCAACTATCCAGCACATCTAGCCCATATAGGCATGCATTTTTTCATGAGGCAGATGTACGTATAATGAAACAAAAAAATGGTATGGATCTTATATAACCCACAGTTTTTGTATGACTATATGAGGGATTATTAGAGATTATATTCACATTTTGATGTTTATATGTGTATCTAGGTACTGACCTCAGTGACAGCATGTGAGGTTGTTAAGACAATCATAAATAAAAAGGATACACTCAAAAGAAGCAAGAGTAGATTTTGGGATAGTAACTGATACAAAAATTTCATTCAGATTAAAAACATATGGATATAAGATAGATTTTTTATTTGATTTATTTTTCTTATCCAATCATCTAAGGATGTCTTATTTGACCTTTGAAATTCATTGGACAATTTTTTTTTTCATGTAGTCCTATTGCATGTATAAGACTTAGTATTTATGTAATGATAAAGCTTGAATAAATAATGGTAGGATAAAAATGATAAATTCATACAGTTACAGTTTAATGTATCGATATTAAATATAGAATTAAAAAAGTGATATTTGTCCAAATTTAAATGCAGTTGTATAAGTTTAATCAGGATTCTGTCCTCTATTTATCATCATGGATTTATTTCACATTGAATAATAAAATTAATTTTTTATGTGAATGTTATACTCATCCTGAGAGAAATCATTCAATGTATTGTGATGTATGTTTGACATAATGAAGTTATTTATAGTTATCAAACATATATGTTTCTTTGGTCATTTACATGATATATTAATTTAGGGAATTCATTTAGTTGTTAAAAGAGGTAGAGGTACAAACCCTTTTTGATAAAAATTAAACTCCTAAGGACGATCAGTGTGAGTTATTTAATGTATTCATATGAGAACATATGTGTTTTTTTAAAATTCTATAGTTCTTGATACATGATGTAGGAAATGAAATCTGGGGTCCACCTATATTTGGATAATGTGAGTCATGTGAGCCTCCATGGATACAAGAAATAGAAGCACACACATCTTTTATAAAAGGGATCAATACAAACATTACTTTTGTAACCACACATTGGTTATCCTTCATGAAGAGAAAATATTCATCATGCTAGTTCATAAGTGATACACATCCCCTAAGACATGTAAATAAGAAAAAAATTAAGATATATGATGATGTTAAACTTGTTTGATACATTTTCATATAGTTTTCGATGAACAAGTTAACAAATTTTTTTTGTTAAAGATCCTTGAATATGCATAGGGAACAATGTGATATCTCATATTTTTCAAGTCTATATGAAGGATAAAAATATCCAATGAAAATTTTCATGGGATCATCCTTTGAAAAAGAACCATAGACGATGAATATAAAACATATATTGTGAAATGGACAAAGTAATTAAACCCAATAAATTTAACATATGTGAATAATATAGTACAATCATGGAATAAAAGAATCAAAAATATGTATGATTTGATATATCCCATATAACGTGTCCTCCCGATCCTGGATGCCACTTAAAGTGTGACCTAAGGCTGGTGGTCCACATGGAATCATACACATCTCCTTAATGGATAGAATATTCCGACTAGCAACAAGGGCCCAATGTGTGTCTGTGGGGATAATATGCCCTCATTAGTACAATGTAGCATAGTGGGAGGAATATAAATGAATATTGAACAACAATAGAAATGTAATTAAATATCAGAATAAAATTGATGCAATTGATAAATGAGAATGATAATAACTATACCAACTATAACTATGATGTTGTAATGTCATGTCACTTGAAAACTAGAAAACATGGATACAATGCAATAATCACAAGATGTTCCATAACGTTAATGTATTCAAAGGCAACTCCAATCATCTCAAGATTCAACTCAGTTATCTTCTATCAAGAACTGTCTAAGAAGCAAGAAATTATCTTTTTCAAGTTGTATGATTCCCTTTGTCAACACATGAAATATTGTATCTACTTTGGGTACCAAATGATACCCATAAAGTGTGTGAGATAAATCTCAGTTGGCCACCACCAATGGTTTCTGTAACCTTCAGCCTGTGTAACGTAATATAGCACTGTACTGATATGTATATATTAATTAATTCAAATAGTAAAATATATATAAATACCCAAGTACCTACTTCAGCTCTCATATGGTGTTTGAACTTGTAATCAGTTCATTTATTATGTAATAAAAATTTAATGTTAATATTTCACGTGAAACATATCTAGACCAGTCATCACCTCATGATAGTATAAGTATTATAGGACCGATTATGTAAGAAGTAAACTAGACAAAGATACCTTGTGAGGGAGTTCTCAGGTAACAACCAATGTAAAGTAAATCACAAAGAATGTTAACTCAGTAGTATGTGAGTCTATTTGAGGTGGTAAGAATGTTATCCAAGGAGTGTATTCCAAGTACTTATATAATAAGGCACCCACCGTGTCCAAGGTTATCGACCATGGTAAAATGGGGCTGTGAAAAGATAGGGCCCTATAGAATTTACCATGGCACCTACTAGTTGATTCTGGATCCAAGGAGTTTATCTGAGGTATCCTGTAATAATGTAAAGGACCCTATAGTAGTTTACTGGGATTCTGAGGAATAGACAACAACTAGATCCTATGTGGGTATCAACATAAGAAAACTGCATCCTTGAATCCGAATATGTTTCCTGAGACCCATGGTATTCTCCCCTCAGAATCCAATGGGATATCGAGTCATTCCATTCCTAAATGATTTTAAAATCATGTAATAATTCATTTGGTGCAAGTCTTTCATTCCATTAGTGAGGACATATCAAGTAGATTTGCTACCATTGATGATTCGATCTAGGCATTGTCTTCCATTAGAGTGGATAGTCCAAGTTGCATTTAAAACACTTAATCAAGTCATAACTAGACATTAATGTCTATTCCATTATAAAGGTTAACTCTACTACCTTTCATCAATATGGAAAGGGGTTCTACAGACATGAATCTTTCATTCAATCTCTTTTCAAAAGGCCATGTTATATGCTTAGTATAATTTCCATTTCACATTTCACATTAAATAATTAATTTTATGAACTTGCCTTATGTGGATCAAGTGGTGATAATTCATGGAAAATTCCATTATACAATTCTCTTTAATAACAAGCCATTTATCCAAGGAAGGATCGCTTTTAAGAAGGTCAAGAAAATTCACTCCCAAACAGTGGCTCAAACGTGCAGAAAGTCTAAAACCCAATGATGGTATAACCACTGACATGGGTTGGATTGATTTTGGAGAGTAACCACTCACAAGTAATGACGTATTTAGAAATATCATAACCATATTATTCTAACAAGTATAATCATGGCATGTAAATTTAAAAAACTATTTATGATGAAATCTGTAGGCCCCACACAAAAATTCCAAAATCTATGAACATAAGGGATATGTTATTGACCACCCACCTTAGGGTTGTAAAACTCTCCTCCTAGTATTATATATTGTTTTTCCTTGGATTCTATTAGATTTAAGAAATGGTGGAAGATGCTCTCTTGGTGATATCTTGGTTGAGAGAAAATTAGAATAATAATGGTTAAAGAGGAATCGAGTACATAACATTTTTCATCCAATGTGATGACTGGAATATTGATAGTATCATTGATGAAATAGATCTCTTGATCCCTAGGTTTGGCTTTTAAAATGCTCTAAAATGATAGAAAAGGGGTTTAATATTTCTAGTTCTCAGATTAGGGATGGAGGGTTGGCTTAATAGATCATTAATGGAATTTTTCACATTTTACCCATAAAATAATCCAACTCATATTTTGTTCATATGGTTTGTGAAAATGTGTGGAAAATATGCTAGAAGGATCTAACCAAATAGATTGGCCACACGTTTTGATCAAACCGTGCGCAGTCCAAGCATTGGAACTAGAAAAAAAGGGATGGATTTCACGGTTAGGCCTCACGGCTCTATGCCAACCATTTGATATGACTCTATTTGAAAACACAATCTCCACAATTAGGTAAACCATGCTGAATTCTTCACGGTTTACTCTAAACTATGTTACAATCCCATTTCCCACAATAAAGATAGGTTTCTGGCTCCAAAGAAGCCCCTAACACCCTCAAAAACATTTCTAACTCATTAGGCATCCAAATGAGGTACAAAGTAATGATTTAGATAAAAACATTTACGGATCAATACATGAGTGAAAAAATGGTTTCTTACAGTCTTCCCCCCTTAAAATAACTCCCCTTGTGTTCCACATACAAGGTAAATGAAACATTTTTTGAGAACAACATTGTCCATTGGGCATTTACATCGTCTTCCCTCTCCCAATTCTCATCTTATACTCAGTTGTGATTCCATACCACTAGTACGAGAGGGATGAAAATTCCTTAAGGATCCTTCATGCTTCATTCAACGATGTGTACTGGATACTCCTCAAATACAGCATCAACATCTAACTCAAATTCTTAATGATCAAAAGTAAGAGATGGGTCATTTTGATATTGGTTAAGATGTGAGACATGAATGACATCATGCAAGGCATGATACCTATACAGTAATTGAAACCAATACATTACTAGACCATGTAAGAACCCGGTTCTTATTTTTAGGTACGAGTTTATTATTTTCTCTTTTTCTTAAGTGTTTTTAGGACAATATGGAAAATATGGAAAAATCCTAAATTTTGGAAGTACATGCCATGTAATTATTCCACACGCTGTGTACTTTAGGCCGCGTGGGATGAGTACATGGGGCGTGTGGCCATGTCGGTGATGAAGGGTGTAAGAACCGACTAAATGCCGTGTAGTGGTCCCTTACACGCCGTATAGTCAGTCGACATGAAAAGAGTAATGTGGTGGCCAGTTGTGAGATAGAACACACCATGTACTCGTGAAGACACGCCTTGTAGTCATGTCGGAAGGTGAACAGTGTCGTGCTGGCGGGAAGCCACTAGAGGAAAATTTTAAAAAATGGGAAGTACACTCCGTGTACTCGGAAGTACACGACTTTGTTTTTTCGCTTAAAATGGGCAGTATCCTCCCCTTTTCACAGGGAAGGCATAGAACCAGAGGAAGGAGAAGGAGGGGACGACCAAACCTTTGAGGGTCTGTCAATCACAAACCGGGAATCTGTTTCCTCCTCGGACGATCTCGTTGGAACCGCACGGTTAATCCCTCCGCTCTCCTTAATCCATTCTTACCAATTCTTTCCCAAGGGAAAGTTATTTACATTTGAATGGTTTTTCTTCTTCAATAGATCTAAGTTGTTCTTGGAAGTTTCTGGAATCGACGTTCACGTATATTGAAAGTTGGCGTTAAAGGTAAGTGGCTTGGTGTCTATTTCCAACTGTTATGCGTTTTGTGTGTTTTTGAGCTATGAACCCATATATGGGGTTTCATGTGGCTAAGGATTTGGCTATATTTAAATACCTAGAATTGTATAGGTGATTAAATAAAATTGTAAAACTGTTGTTTGGGATTAGTGCTTGGATCCAGGACCACCTCGAGGGTGTGTTTCTCTGTTTAGCGGTTTGGCTAGGATACCCGAGGGTATTCCTTGTTTATATTATGCCTTATTTTGTGCATTACTGTTTCCTCGAGAGGAATTGTATTTGAACTACTTGTTTATATGTTTGGAATGGCCTGGTTACCTGTTTATCCTGAGGATGGTGTTGTGATTAGCCTGTGGGAACTGTATTATTAGCCTGTGGGAAATTTCTTCCATTCCTATGGGCAGTAAATTCTACGCCTGTGGGTGACACTACTTACGCATTTGGGCAATATCCGTATTCCTGTGGGCGGATTCTTGTGTTTGGATACTCTTTACCTGAGGGTAGGGGTTTACATGTCTGTGGACATTTGAAAGTTTACTTAGAATATTCAATGTGGTAATATTTTAAATTAAATGAGTAATTGGATAATAAAATGGCAATATAATTGGTAGGTTAGTTACTTTTTATTACTGCTTAATTTATTGCATTTACTTTTTCACACTGTTGATGCATGTTTACACATAGTTGAGCACAGGCCTTTGGTGGGTGCCTACTGGGAATTTATTTCTCACACCCTAGTTGGGTCATTCTTTTCATCCCAAACAGATTACATTTCTGCAGGTGTAGATAATGGAAAGAGTCCCTATACAGGTACTTGATTGCTGCTGAGGTGTAGGAGAACATGGGACCGGGCTTAGGCTCGTGATGCTACTGACTATTCTGTTTTTATTTTCAGTACTTTAACTCTGTATTCTATTGTACTTCTATGTAACATGTTTTGGCTTCTTTCTTAGAATTTGAGACATGTTGCATCATATCTATATATCGGATTGGTTATTTCCACTGTAGTTGTCCATTTCATTTATGTATGGTTTTTTTCTTCCGCTTTTGCTGTATGTTTTATTTTATTCCGCTGCGCTACACTTTGAAAAATGAGGGCATAGTTTTCCCACTATCAGACATGGGCCCTCACTGCTAGTCGGCAGCCTCTGGCGTTTGGGGAAATGCACTTGAGGTCATGTGGCGAACCGGGTTCAGGGCACCCGTTGAGTGGCACCCGGTACCGGGACATTACAAAGTGGTATCAGAGAGGGTTATTTTCTTTGACTTACTATTTGGATCTGTAGTCAGGGATAGGACGAACGATAGTTGGTAATAATCTGTGGTCAGGTATAGCTAACCCGTGTACAAGGAAAATCCAATTTACCTCGTGTTGTAAATTTACTGATTTTTCAATTTGCAGTTGATGTCATTTTCACCTTTGGGTGACGCACTTGGAATTGTGATGTTATATTTTATCTGTGGGTTCTATTTTGTTGCAACCCGATGAGATGTGGGTATGTTGTCTCATGCATCATATAGGCACTTGCTAGAAATCACATGCCATGCATAGTTCTATTCCATGTAGGTGCATTAGAATTTTCATGTTGTTGTGATAGTTGTTGTGCTATAAAAGCATGCTGTTGTGATAGCTGCTTTGATAAATATTTGTTATGTGATAGGGTAATTTTTATTTGAGATATTTATACAATGAACGCCAAACATTGGTCCTTGGGAGTTTGGGCCCTCATTGACCGGAATTTGGTGTCTCATTGGTTGTTTATTAGTTATAACACAGATAAGATGTCAAACATTGATTCTTGGAGAGTATGGGCCCTCACGGGTCGGAATTTGACACATAGGTGTTGTTTTGCAGTGTTTTCTGGGCATCATAGTAGTTTCTGAGGCATACTGTCTGGAAAACCTATTATACATGCCATGTAGTTCATTACACACGCCATGTGTGTTCTTCTGTTTGGGAAGAAAAATAAAAAATTTGAGTACACGCCGTGTACCCCGAATACACACTGTGTAGTCTCTTCCCGTGTCACAAATCGTGGGGGAGGAAACACGGGGAAGGGAAGAGGTTACGGTGAACACTCCGTGTAGCTTCTGTACATGTCGTGTAGTCACTTCCCATGTCACAAACCGTGTGGGCGGCAACACGGGTAGTGAACGGCTTGGGTAAAACACGCTATGTACATGATATACATGCCCTGTAGTGTTGACCTGGAGTCCGACTGTGTAACTAACAACACGGGTTGGTGAACATTATTCTTGAACACGTTTTTTCAGTGATGGACACACCGTGTAGTGTGACCTGGTGACTCGGTCATGTATCTAACAACATGGGTCGGTGTCACCTCTCCTTGAACACGCTGTGTACCTGTGGGACACGCCATGTAGTCTTGTCCGAGGACAGACCATGTGGTGTTAGTCGTGTGGCTAGGGGAAACTAGGTGGTGTACACACCGTGTGAGGGTGTAACACGCTGTGTAGTTGCAAGCCGATTAGTCGTCCATGTCACAAATGACTCAGGAAGTAGGAAAATAGCATTATACATTCCGTGTAGTTGACATACACGCTGTGTAAGTCTTTTTCAACGGGATTCGTGTGGCTTAGCATTATAGAAGGGCCCGGGAAGGGGATGGAAAGTCAAGTACATGCCGTGTAGTCATTGTTCACACCGTGTAGTCTTGTTTTGAAAATCTTGAAATGCCTTCTTCCTCTTGTTCCCTTTGTGGTTCCTTCACTTTCAGTCTTTAATAAATCTTGATCTAAGGTGTGTTTTTGACCTTGTAGTGTAGTGCTGCCTAGACGACCATGCGTTGCTCGCCAGGAGAGTGGTGACAAGTATAGTCCAAAGATGGTGGGCCATGGGCTACCAGTAGATCCTCCAGCAGAGCCAGATGCGGTGTTGACTATTATATCAGACATAGGTGCGGAGGCGCACTTTCGTGAAGGATTTATGCAGTTCATGAAAGGCTTTCAGGGAGCACCGCAGGCTGCCACATCTATGGCCGAGCTGACTCGTATCTTCCAGCAGCAGCATCTGCCTACGTTTTTGGGGGATGGAGGACCACAGGCTGCGGAGTCTTGGCTGGGGTCGATGCAGACTATTTTCGAGCATCTTGAGATGCCTCCAGGGTGGATGGTCAAGCCCGCAACTTATATGTTGCGTGATTCCTCCAAGAGGTGGTGGGATATTACCACCCAGTCAAAGCATCACAGAGAAATGGTGTGGGAAGATATTAAAGTAGTCTTCTATGACTTCTTCTTTCCATAGATGCTGAGGGCAGATAGAGCTCGAGAGTTCATGAATCTGCAGCAGGACGCTATGTCGGTGATGGATTATTCTGCTCATTTTACCTAGCTGCAGCGCTTTTCACCCGTGCTGGTGGGTGATGAGACGTTGAGATCCAGGCGTTTTAAAGATAGCCTACGATATGAAATCTGAGCGCTGGTGAATGTTTTCAGGTTTCCTTCAAAACACGTTGTTGTGAACCAGGTTCTTATTATATAGAGGAACCTGCGGGAATCTAGTGGTGTGGGCTAGGGCAGTTCAACACCAGTTACTGGTACTATTTCTACTGGCAAGAGGAAGAGACAGATGGGCTTCTCTCAGGGTGGAAGTACCAGTCAGAAGAATGCTTCAGGTGGCCAAGTCATGTGCTACCAATGAGGTAGAGAGGGGCACAAGAGGCCATGGTGTCTATGAGACCCAGTGGATTTCCAAGATTGTGTCTAGTTGGGTCATCTATAGTGCTTTTGTTGGGAGTTTCCACCGATGGCTAGTGATAGGGGTTCTATGCAGACTCCATGTGCGGGAGAAGAACCAGTGGCTTCTTATCAGTCAGGGAACTAGAATACATTAGGGTGAGCAAGCAGAGATGGTTGTTGTGGCCATGGTAGCCAGACACCAGGATCTCAGAGACAACAGGTTGGGACAGCTCAGGGTAGCCAGGCTGTGTCGTAGGGCCATGGCACTGGGCATGCATATGTAGTGCAACAGGCCCAGTAGAAGCAGGATCCCAGACCTTCTACAGTCATAGGTACTATTCTAGTAGCTTTTTTCTTATCTTCAGTACTTTTTGATATAGGTGCTACGCATAGTTTAATATCTGTACCCATTGTGGAGAGCCTTGGGCTCTGTGTTTCTACTTTTTCTGATATCATGACGCTAGACACTCCGTTGGGGACTAGAATGGCTGGTGTGCGTCAAAGCAAGGAGTGCCCCCTTGAGGTTGGTGGATGTCACTTCCTTTGGGACCTCTATTTCTTAGAGATGATAGCTTATGACGTCATTCTCAGGATGGATTGGTTGGTTCCCTTTCGAGCCTTTGTGGACTGCTATTGTCATAGGGTATGTTTCATGTCACCAGAGGTTGGAGAGTTTCTATACAAGGGTAAATGGGATGTTCGGGCGAGTCGAGCTGGACCAGAGCATCCTGGGCGAGGTGGAGTCATAGCCCAGAAGGATAGAATATATCTGGATGATCATGGGACCTATCAGATAGATTTCCCTCCAGTGGTTGATCGTTTCAGGGATGTCTTCCCGGACGACTTTTCAGGTCTACCTCTAGAGCAAGAGGTGGATTTTTCTATTTATCTTATTCAAAGAGCAGCACCAGTGTCCATTCCTCCTTATAGGATAGCTACGCCTGAGTTGTAGGAGCTCAAGAGGCAGTTAGAGGAGTTACAGGAAAAGGGTTTTATCAGACCAAGTACTTCTCCTTGGGTTTCTCTGGTCCTTTTTGCGAGGAAGGCGGATGGTACACTCAGACTCTTTGTGGATTATCAGAAGTTGAACTAGTTGATGGTTAAGAACTGATATCCCTTATCGAGGATCGATGATCTTTTTTATCAAATTTTTGGAGCCTGAGTGCTGTCGAAGATTGGCCTAAGGTCAGGATATCATCAGCTGCACGTTAGACCATCTGATATACCTATCACGGCTTTCAGGAGCAGGTATGTTCTATACGAGAATACGGTTATGCCGTTCGGACTCACGAACGCGCCAGCAGTTTTCATGGCTCTGATGAATCATGTGTTCCATCCGTATCTGGATTCTTTTGTGGTATTATTCATGGACAACATCTTGGTGTACTCTCACACTCGACACGACCATGCCACCCATATTGAGATCATATTGAGTACACTGAGAGATCATCATCAATATGGTAAGCTCTCAATGTGCCACTTTTGGATGAACCAAATTCACTTCTTGGGTCATATCATCTCAGAGGAAGGAGTTTCAGTAGACCGAGTGAAGGTGAGAGCAGTTGTTTCTTGGGAGCAGCCTAATAATGTGTTTGTGATAGGGAGTTTCTTAGGGTTGGCTGGTTAAAACAGACGCTTTATAGAGGACTTCTCCTATTTAGTAGTGCCATTGATGGGTTTGACTAAAAAGGGTGTGAAGTTCGTTTGTTCGGAAGCTTGCGAGACATCCTTTCAGGACCTGAAGGGAAGCTTGACATTAGCACCAATCCTGAAACTCCCAGAGTAGGGGAAGATCTATAGAGTTTACTGTGATACATCAGGTATTGGGCTGGCAGTAGTGTTGATCCAGGGTGATCAAGTAGTTGCGTACGGGTCTCGGCAGTTGAGGCCACATGAGAGGAATTACCTGACGCATGATCTCAAGTTGGCTTCAGTTGTTCATGTGTTGTATTGTTGGAGACATTATCTATTGGGAGATCATTTTGTGGTTTTCACCAACCAAAAAAGCCTTATGTATATATTTACACATCATGACTTAAATCTGAGGAAGAAGAGGTGGGTCGAGTACCTACAGTCTTTCGATTTTGAGCTTGCATATACACATGGTAAAGGTAATGCAGTAGCTGATGAACTGAGCAGGAATACTCAGACACAGGCTGTGCAGGAGGCGAGTGATGAGTGGAAGCTCATGGCTTTGTTCTCTCAGATACTTTTGGAGGTGCATGATAGTCAGGGGTAGTCTTATCATTCATCTTTAGCTATGACATCCACCTTCCTAGATGGAGTGAGGATGATACAACTATCTGATTCAGAAGGCCTAGTTCTATGGGAGTCAGTGGCAACTGAGGAACATCCTCCAAGGTTGACGATAGGAGATAATGAGGTTCTTCATTTCCATGGACGAGTATGGGTTACATGGGATATACGCGAGGAGCTGATGCGGGAGTTTCATGCTTCATCTTGGGTAGTTCATCCTGGGGTTACCAAGATGTACTGTGAATTGAGACATCAGTACTGGTGGTCGGGTATGAAGAGAGATGTAGCTAGTTTTGTTACGAGCTGTTCCACCTGTCAGCAGGTGAAGGCAGAGCATCAGAGGCTAGCTGTACTGTTACAGTAGTTACCCATTCCGGAGTGTAAATGGGATGATGTCACGATGGATTTTGTGATAGGGTTGCCGAGGTCACCTCGAGGCAATGATTCCATGTGGGTTTTTGTGGACAGACTCACGAAGGTAGCACAATTTTTTCCGATCAAGGAGGCCTTCAGTGTTCACGAGCTCGGAAAGTTTTATATCCGAGAGATTGTACGTCTTCATGGTGTTCCATGTTATATCGTTTTAGATAGGGACGCCCATTTTACGTCTCGTTTCTGGCAGATTTTTCAGAGGGCACTGAATACACGGGTGCTTTTGAGCACAGCTTACCACCCTCAGACCGATGGCCAGTCAGATAGTACGATACAGGTGCTTGAGGACATGTTGCGAGCATGCTTCCTAGACTTTGGGGGATCTTGGGAGAAGCACATACCCCTAGTATAGTTTTCCTATAATAACAATTTTCAGGCAACTATTGAGATGGCACCTTACGAGGCTTTATATGGTAGGCCATGCCAATCAACCTTGTGATGGTTAGAGGTAGGTGAGGCAGCTTTACTAAGACCACATCTCGTGTAGGAGACTTCTGAGCAGGTCCAGATGATTTAGAAGCGGATGGCTACCACGCAGTCTTGTCAGAAATCTTATGCTGATCACCGCAGACGACCTTTGGAGTTCGTGGTTGGGAATCAAGTTTTCTTTCGTGTTTCACTGAGGCTGGGACACAAGCGGATCAGGAGATAGGGTAAACATTCACCGAGGTATGTGGGGCCATTTGAGATTCTGGAGAGAGTCGGGCCTGTTGCTTATCAGTTGCAGTTACCCCAGACGTATCAGGCCATGCACGACGTCTTCCATGTATCTATGTTGCGTCGCTATCATTCAGACCCATCTCACGTCTTTCAGCCCGAGGAGGTTGACCTCGAGGCAGATGCGTCCTTTGAGGAGCATCTGATTCGTATTGTTGATAGGAGCACGAAGGATCTTCGAGGCTTGTCAGTTCCTCTCACATGGGTGCTATGGCAGCATGGCCGAGTGCAGGACGAAACCTGGGAGTGGGAGACCGATATTCATGCACAGTGGCTGGAGTTGTTCACGGCTTCATCTTCACCGCCCTTGAAAGGGAAATTCGGGGACAAATTGCTTTAAGGGGGGAAGTTTGTAAGAACCCAGTTCTTATTTTGAGGTACGGGTTTCTTGTTTTCTCATTTCCTTAAGTGTTTTTGGGAAAATAGGGAAAATGGGGAAAATCATGAATTTTGGAAGTACACGCCGTTTAATTTTTCCACACGTCGTGTACTTTCGGCCGTGTGGGATGAGTACACGGGGCGTGTGGTCATTTCGGTGATGAAGGGTGTAGGAACTGACTACACGCCGTGTAGTGGTCCCTTACACGTTGTGTAGTCAATCAGTAGGAAAATAGTAAGGCGGTGGCCAACTGTGTGACAGAACATGTCATGTACTCGTGAAGATACGTCGTGTAGTCATGTCGGCAGGTGAACAGTGTCGCGCTGGTGGGAAGCCGCCAGAAGAACTGTTTAGAAATGGGATGTACACGCCGTGTACTCGGAAGTACACGCCGTGTACTCGGAAGTACACGCCGTGTACTTTGTTTTTTCACTTAAAATGGGCAGTAGACTCCCATGTTCATAGGGATGGATTAGAATCGGAGGAAGGAGCGGGAGGGGATGGCTGAACCTTTGAGGATCCGTCAATCGCAAATCGGGAATCTGTTTCCCCCTCGGACGATCTCGGTGGAACCGCACGGGTAAGCCCTCCGCTCTCCTTAAGTCATTCTTAACAATTCTTTCCCGAGGGAAAGTTATTTACATTTTAATGGGTTTTCTTCTTCATCAGATCTACGTCGTTCATGGGTGTTTCTGGAATCGACGTTCACGTATATTGATCGTTGGCATTTAACATAGGCGGCTTGGTGTTTATTTCAAACTATTGTGCATTTTGTGTGTTTTTGAGCTACGAACCCATATATGGGGTGTCGTGTGGCTGAGGATGTGGCTATATTTAAATACCTAGAATTGTATAGGTGAATAAATAAAATTTTAAAACTTTTGTTTGGGATCAGTGCTTGTATCCAGGACCACCCCGGGGGTGCGTTCCTCGGTTTAGTCGTTTGGCCAGCATACCCAAGGGTATGCCTTATTTTGTGCATTACTATTTCCTCAAGAGGAATTGTATTTGAACTGCTTTTTTATATGTTGGGCATGGCCTAGTTACCTGTTTGGCCTGAGCGCATTGTTGTGATTAGCCTGTGGTCACTGTACTATTAGCCTCTAGGAAACTTCTTCTGTGCCTGTGGGCAGTCGATTCTGTGTGTGTAGGCAACACTACTTACGTCTGTGGGAAATATCCATATGTCTGTGAGAAGATTCTTGTGTTTGGATACTCTTTACCTGAGGGTAGGGGTTTACGTGTCTGTGTATATTTGGATGTTTACTTAGAATATTCACTGTGGTGATATTTTACATTAAATGATTAATTGGATAATAAAATGGAAATATAACTGGTAATTTAGTTACTTTTTAGTACTGCTTAGTTTATTGCATTTACTTTTGCACACTGTTGGTGCATTTTTACACACAGTTGAGCACATGCCTTTAGCAGGAGCCTACATGGAATTTATTTCTCACACCCTGTTTGGTTCGTTCTTTTCAGCCCAAATATATTACGTTTCTGCAGGTGTAGATAAGGTAAAGAGTCCCTATATAAGTACTTGATTTCTGTTGAGGTGTAGGAGAGCATGGGACTGGGCTTAGGCTCACGATGTCGCTGTCTGTTCTGTTTTTCTTTTCATTACTTGTACTTTGTATTTTATTGTACTACTATGTAACATGTTATGGCTTCTTTCTTAGAATTTGAGACATGTTGCATCTTATCTATATATTTGATTGGTTATTTCCACTGGAGTTGTCCATTTCAGTTGTGTGTGGTTATCTGCTTCCACTTTTGCTGTATGTTTTATTTTATTCTGTTGTGCTACACTTTGAAAAAAGAGGGCATAGTTTCCCTACTATCAGACCTGGGCCCTCGCGGCTAGTCGGTAGCCTTTGGAATTTGGGGAAATGCACTTGAGGTCATGTGGAGAACCGGGTTCGGGGCACTCGTTGAGTGGCACCCGAAACTGGGACGTTACAGCCCAACTCTCTCTAAAATTTCAAACAGCTCGATGTAACGAGTGGAAAAATTTCCCTAATTCCATACCATATATTCATGAACCATGGAGATATTTAAAGAAAAATATTATCCCCAACCTCAAACTCAAGAGGTTGTCGATGACGATCAACATAAGATTTCATTCTAGAATGATTATTAGTCATACACTTCTTGATCAGCTGAACATGTTCTAATGTATCATGAACAAGTCGAGGTCTTACGAGGTCTGACTCACCTACCTCTAGAAAACACAAATTTGAACGGTATATCCCACCATATATGTAATAAATATGATTCATCTGAATCTTCACCTAAAAACTATTATTATAAACAAACTCGACGATTGGGATATGCTTCTCCTATGAATTGCAGAAATCATGGACACATGCTTGGATCATATCTTCTAGAACATGTATTATCTATTCTGATTGAACGTCGGTGTAAGGGTGAAAAGATGTACATATAATTTTTTGAGTCCCCCTATCTTTATGAAACCTATTCATGAAATGTACAGTGAAACGATCATCCGTATCTGAAATGATAGTACGTGGAACCTCAAGTATTCGTATGATCTCATGGACATTCAGTCTTCCTAGCTCAAAAACTGAGAAAATCTATTTTATTGGAATTAAGTGGTGTGATTTTTTTAGTCAGTATGAGAATAACCAGAAAGTATTTCTACCCCTCAATGACCTGATTAAGCCAACTAAAATATTCATAGAACCATCTTCCCATTTACATTCAAGGACTGCATGTGGCTATAATAAGAATGCATGTCTCTAGTGCTCAACCTTAAAATTCTGATAGGTGGAACACCTATTGATAATTCTTATAATATGAAATTTTATTCTATGCCACCAATAATAGCATCGCATATCTCAATTCATCTTCAATATTACCAAATGAACGACCCCTGAGAAGCATGAGATTCTTTCATCAACTCCTCTCTCATATCTCCAAGAACCTAGATATGTCCACGTAGATACAGGATGTCATCTCTATCTATAGACCAATACAGAGGTGGGTTATCTATAAATATACTCACATAGAGAACCAAATCATTAGGATTTAATAATTTCCTAATCTTAACCTTCCCATGTAGGGAAGAAGTTACTGTTAATGATGAGAGTTAAGACTACTCGTGACTATCACAAAACTCAAAATGAAGTTCAGAAAAGAGGGCCATTAACATCCATTCATCAATGTATTCCTGTACGACATGAATTTGAGTTTTCAAACATAGGGCATCAATGACCAAATTTCCCTTTCTATGCGTATATGCATTCTCCAAATCATGAAATTGTAGGAATTTGACTGATCTCATCTGTCTAAGGTTCAAGCCACGATTGGAAAATATATAATTGAGGGTATTTTTATCATTATACAACACAAAGTGCTCACCAAATATATATTTTACCCAAAAAAATATGTTTAGCAGCCTGTACATTACATATAGACATTACTTCAAAATTGAAGATTATATATTACATATCAAAACCATTCCAAGACCATATTGGTTTAGTATCTTTAGAAACTGGGAAACATAAACTGTGGGTTCATAAAACATCCACATTATCTTCCAATTATTTCTTTATAACTATAATCCTTATTGAAATATCTAACTTAATACCATTATTTATCACCTGGGGAAAATAAACATCTAAAAATGGTGTTCTGAAATGCACATTAAGGGTAAAAAACTAAAATATTATTCATATCATAATCATAAGATCATACCATTTGAAAATCATATCCTTCATATAAAAGATCATAATACCATGTCATGTGATAAATCATAAAATGAAATTTAATCCCAATATTAATAACAAAAGATAGGTAATTTTTTGGAATACAAACATAATTAGAAAAAATTATTTCCTATTAGTCATGGCTCATTGTCGAGACCATCATAGTAGAAAAATTCCATCACAAACAGAGTTCACTCCTCGTTCTAGTCTTCTATTACTGAACCCGATTTTTATGTCGTTCCATCCCTGTATATACAATGAGATATAAAATAGTTACTCAATATATTAAAATGAGTTATAGGTCCCACCCATCTCTTAATTAAACCATTATTATGTGATCTACAAAATAAATAAAAACATTTACCATAGCTTAACCCATGAAATAAAATGGGTTTCTTAAATATCATTCATCATAATTGATATAAAACAAATGGATTCCTAAATAAAATTCCATTATAAACACAATATATTTATAGTAATAAAATGTATGGAAACATAACCCTATTTAAATTGTGACCACTTATATGGAAAATAATTTTGAGAAAACACTTGAAATTAATTCTTGAGGAAAATATCATTTCTTCATTAAAAACATTTTTCATCATCCAAATGCCACGTAATTTTAAAATAAATGATTTTATGTGAAATTAATATTTTAATATTTTAGGGGATGATTAATGGAAATATGTCATTATTAATGTGTAAAAATCCACTCATGCAGTACAAGTAAATAAACAATTTTCTTGAACTTTTACTGGAAAAGTCAAAAAGTACCTCATACCGAAAACGAAAAATGATTGCATTCATACCATTTAGTAAAAATTTACCAAAGGGTAAAATTGATTTTAAAAATTATATTAGGATATAAATAATATTTTCGAATAAATATTTTGAAAACATGTATGTGGATTATAATTATACCCTATTAAATACTTTCTAATAAACAATATTTGATATAAATGAGATTTGAAAATTTTACCCATGCGTTAGGTTCGATATGATTTGTATGTATATGAAAATCATGTATAGTGATTTAAATAATGTTAAATATTTATTCATGAATCAAAATATTCTTTTTTGATAACATATATTATCATATTTTCTTCATTTGTTAGTAACATTTCATTTTTACTCATTATTTGGGTATTAATTGCATTATGTTCTTATACCTGTTTTGTCGGATAAGTTCTTTATACTATCATTAGTTCATAGTTATATAATTTAAATAATGGTATTATTGTAATATATATAATATTTATTTATTCAATTCATGTATATAATCATGGTTTAATGAATATCATGTAGAATGAATCACATCTAATCTAAAAGATGGTAGGTTGTACGTACGCACGAGTGATTATATCAATCCCAAAATTAATGAATGGTGTTACAGTTTATGGTGTATGATATTTAATAATTATTATCATGTTATAGTTATTATATATAGTTATTATTTCAATCATTATACCAATCCACTTATGGTGGTGGTGAAAAATATATTACCCCACGGTGTGGAGATTATAAGTTATACGCACGCACATGTGGTGATTTCGATTTTCATATGATGGATATGATGTGAAATATGGGTGTCTCAAATTTATAATAACATATCATTATTTTATTGATAATTATTTTATTAAATTATAATTGAACTACTAATAAAGAGAATGGATAAGATGAAAAATGTTTGAAAGAATCGGTAGAAGAGATTACCTCTTTCTCAATGTGTTTCCTCTAAATCTATTTGTAGAGAATTAGTGTTTTTATTTGAAGATTAACATAACCTCTAGAACAAGAATAGATAAGTTGAAAAGGATACATTGGATAATATTTATGGGTTTAAAGGCTCAAAATTTATTGAATAGTTGCGGGAGGAGGTTCCCAATTATAATTGTGGTGAGGGGCACATTTTTAAACTCCATAATTAATAATTTATAATAAAATCAAACCCTATGCAAAAATAACCAAAATATCCCAAGTTATAATATGTGATGAGATATGGTTGTTATGAAATAAACTAATAAATATTGGACAAGTTATTTAGTAAATTTAAACCATATCATTTTAGTTGACACATAGATATTCAATTTAATTTTTATTGTGGTCATAAAATTCTAAATATTTAATGGTTATAAATATTTAATTTTGTTTCATTGATTGACCATAAATGGATATTTTATTATATTTTAGAAATTATAAATATCAATTTTTAGTTTTTATATATTTTTTCAAATTTTTAAATAATTTAACAAAATTTTATTTTTATAAAATATCAATAGTGTCCATTTTTACAATATTCATTTATTTAACTTTACATAAAATCCACACAAGAAGATAAATTCAAACTAAAATTTTTAATATAATTCTAATATTTCATAGTAAACTATAAATTTCAAGGATAATGTTAATTATATCATATGTCATTTATTTTAATATTTTTAATAACATTTATTTGATATTTCTATTAATAAATTCATTTTACCTCACAATTGTGTCATCATTATTGGTAATTATTTATTCTATAAAAATATTAAATAAATTTCTATGATGCAGTTATTTCATTTAGATTTCCATGTATTATCTTTAGTCGATATTACCTTTTATTTATCTTTATCTTAAAATTAATGTAGATTTATAAAATGAGATTGTGACACTTTATGACATTTATTTTCTTTTGTTACAATCATGTAATATTCATAGTTATGTGGCCATTAAGTGATTCCATTTTGTAAAATAGATTATAAGGGTCTAATTAAGTCATTAAATAGAGTTTTAATAGATTTTAAGAACTTATTTTCCTTTAACCATCATAATTAATACAATTACCAATATTACTATTCATACTGCCCAAAAATAAAATTATCCTATTAACATAATATGAACCTACTCATTCCAAATATGGAATGAATTATTCAAAATTAAAAACACAAAAGTTTCAGTAATTTATTTAAAATTAATACCATTGTTCAAATGATAAAATGTGTTTTAAAAGTTAAAACATTGAAAAATATTGAAATTTTTTTACCCAAGAATTCAATGTAAAATTAATTCTAATGAAATAAATTATATTTAATGACAAAAATTAATTATATTTATACCTCAAAACCATTCAATACTATAATTTAACCATATAAATTATCTCGATGTAAAAAGTTTTTTTTAATTATAATTTAGCGTATTTTTACAATTCATCAAAACATAGAAGTTATCATAAAAATATCAAAAAATAATTCAAAGTAAAATTTTATATCACACATAAAAATAATATTTTAATTTTTTCATATAGATATTAATAATGTTTCAAAATGTTTATTTAAAATAGGTTCTCCATTCAAACTTGTAAAATTATAATTTTTAAAAAATAGGTTTTTATACATCAAATTGAGTTGTATTCATAACTTATGACTAAAATATTCATTGGATGAATTAAAAAATATTATATTAAGTATATAACACATATATATAACATTAATTTCATTACCAAAAGTAATTCACTCAAAAATAAATATATCTAATTAATTTATATTTTTTAAAACTAATATATTGCTAATGAATTCATAATGAATTTTCTTAAGTTAATAATAATTTTTCCTACTAACCTACTTACTAGGCTATAATGGTAATTTTATAATAACGGTGTCTCACTATTCTTTTAAACTCCCAATTTCATACAATGGAATCTACTAAATAATAAAAATTATTTGCAGAAAATATTTCATAAAAACATCCAGGTGTTACATAATACCCCCCATATACTGAGTTTCTCCCTCAAAATTCGCCACATAAAAAAATATATATGAGGATAACATTCCATCAAAATTTCCCCTTGTCTCTATGTAGCTTCATAAAATTGGTGGTTCCTCCATAAATATTTAACCCAGTGAGTGGTCTGATTTTGTAGAACTTTTTTACTGTGATCCAAGTTATTCTTTAAAAGAAAGATCTTGCTCCGGTGGTACAACTTCTAAGCTTAGTACATGTTTATGATCATGTATGTTTTTTAAGAAAGATACATGTAACACATCATGAAATTAATAGAGATTATGTGTATGTGCCAATTTTTAAGCTACCTTCCCAACACGATCCAAAATTTGAGAAGGACCGATATACATAGGCTTCAACATGCCCTTCATGCCAAATATCATTACACTATTCTGGTGTTATATTAGTAAGAACACATTATCACCAACTTACAATAATAGGTCTTTTATTCTATTATAATCATAAAGTTATTATAGACTCTGAGACACTATTATGTGTTATGGAATAGATATGAAATTTTAGGCCTTTTCATCAAAAAGATGAAGTCCTAATAGCTTTCCTTCCCCAAATTCATCTGATAAAGTCAGTGTTCTACACTTTTTCCATAGAGGCCTTCATAAAGAGCCATCTGTATACTACAGTGAATGTTATTGTTGTAGGAAAATTCATCCTAAGGTAGGTGTTGATCCCAACCATCTTTGAAATCTATTGAGAAAGCTCTCATCATGTCTTTGATAGTTTGAATTGTCCTCTCAGATTGACCACCTATATGAGGATGATAAGTAGTGATGAAACAGAACTCTGTATCTAGATCATGATGAAGACTCTACAAGAATATAGAGTTAATATTCGGATCCCGATTGTAAATAATGGAAATTAGTACTCCGTGAAATCTTTCCACTTCCTTTACATATATCATGGAAAGATTATCAAGAGATAAATCCCCAATAATTGCATGAAAATTTTCTATCTTCAGATGGTGCTCAAATATAACCTAGATAGAATTATTTCATTTTGATTTTTTTAAACGACGGGTAAAAATGTCTGTAGATATGTTTTTACATTTCCATTATAGTATGGTAATGGTGGTAACATCCCATTATAGATCTATTTATCATCATTAACATTCTAACAAACCAAGCATCGAGAGACATATTCTGCGACATCTCTCTTCCTTCCATCCCACTAGATGTACTCATTTAGGTACATGTACATCATTTTGCTTCTAGGGTGAATAGAGAATGAAGAACTATGATTCTCATCTAATAGATCCTCCTTTAATTTTTTTATGGGATGAATACAAACGCGGTTCCTAAACCTTATTATTAAATCATATTCAAGGTCGAATTCATGAACAATTCTCCACTTCTTTTGTTATTCTACATCATTCTTTTATAACTCTTTAATCATAAATTTTATATATTTTTTATCATTCATTTATAAAATATATTATTTCTCCCAATCCATAAAAATTTTAGTATTTAACTACTGAAAATCCATAAAAATTGGATCTTTTGTGATCCTCATCATGGATAAGCTATCATGGTCTTTTCATCTCAATGCATCTTCCACCTTGTTTTCTTTCCAAGGGTGGTAATGTATTGAGAAATTTTAACATTTAATCAACTACAGAAATCTTCATTGGTGGATATTCATCTTTTTTTTTGTGAAAATATACATTAAACTTTTATGATCCGTATAAATATCAAACCATTCACTGTAAAGATAATACCTCATTAACTTTAATGCAATAATTACTGTAACTAACTCTAAATGAAGAGTTGGGTATTTTTTCTAATGAATTTTCTACTATCGTGAGGAATAAGCTATCACTATATCATTTTTCATCAGAAAACATACCATCCCCTTCCTGGATGAATCACTGTATATCACAATTCTTTTCTCCACTATAATGAAGTGTGAGAATAGGTGCATTGGATAACCTGCTTTTTAGTTCCTTGAAATAATCTTCACATTCCTCCATCTAAATAAACTCAACTCCTTTCCAAGTAAAAATGGTGTGTGGATTAGAAAATCATGAAAAAACATTCAGAAAACATCAATAATATCTATATAAAAAAATCATATCACAGATACCATTGTAGGTCTCAACCATCATTTAGTGACCTTTTTTTCTAAAATATCCACAGATATCCCTTATCTTGAGATTATTTTACCCAAAGATGAAACTTGGTAATTTTTTTAAAGCGCCTATTTTATCAGGATCTTCAAAACAATTATCATGTGATCTTCAGGTCATCCCTTACACATTAAATTAAAAAGTATATCTTCAATAAAGTCTAACACAAATTGATCTAGATTGTCTCTAAAGACACTATTCATTAGATCAATGAAGATAGTGATGGAATTAGTAATACCTAAAGGCATAACAATAAATTCATAATTTCCATACCTAGTAAAGAAATATGTCTTCTGTATAACAATATTGTTACCCTTAATTGATGATATACTTAACAAATATCAATCTTTTAAAGTATTGAGCTCCTCATAGTTGGAAAACATAGTCATCAATTCAGGGAAGAGTATATTTGTTCTACATAGTGATCTTGTTAAGTTATTGATAATCAATTTAGAGTCTTATTGATCAATCTTTATTCTAAACAACCAGAATAAGTTCAACCATGGTGAAACATTAGGGAATATTAATCCCTTATCTAGATTCTATTTAAGTTGGTTCTTCAATTCCTGTAATTTAATTGGGGATACACTCAAAGGTGTATTTGAAATAGGCGTAGAACCCGGTATGAGTTCAATTGAAAACCCTACTTCACGATTTTGAGGAAGTCCTAGAAATACCTTCAGAATGAAATTATCTAACTCTTTTATGTATGGGAGTATTCTTAATAATGAGTTTATCCCTAAACATTTGAGATAAATTACCATAATTTATTGGAATCAATACCCATATGATGGCATAAATTTCTATTGGACGGTTATATTCACACTTTCATCAATAGATGATCATAGATTGATATGTAATTTAAAATATGACTTCCCTTCCATTGTAATTGATATGGCCTCTATAAAGAGAAAGACAATACATGCCATGAATCACATAATGATACACTATAGGGAGGATCATAAGAGTTGCAGGAAGCACTTTCCCAAAAACATTAATCGGAGAAGAAATAAAAACTTTTAATGTGACTGTTGTTCCATTAGGAGTAGTCAATGCTAATTCAAAATATAATTGGTGTGGTAATACGGTCATACCCTTAGAAAATTCTTCAGAAATAAATGATTGTGTGGATCTAGAAGTTAATAAAACATTTTTTACATTAGATTGGATAATTATTGTACCTTTCACCACTTCATTATCGTACTCCACAGTGCCGATAGTGATTTCCTGGAACATTCTTTTTTCTTTGGCCTTAAGATTTTTCTGAAGTAGATCATCATCAATAACCCTTGGATTAGGGTGTTGATTGGCATAATGCCCCACTTATTTTTACTTTTAGCATTTAATTGTAGGAGGTGCATTCTGTGTATCCTTTTCAGTGTTCACATCATTAGATATTCTTTCCCATCAAATAAGCATTCAAATACCTGATATCCTTCTTTTACACACAAAAAAAAATTTACTAGTCCCTTTAAGACAATTACCTCAATGTTTCTTTCAACTCTTTATATATATGAGAAAATGTATTTTATTTTCAGTGTGGTCTTTAGATTTTCTTTGTAATTCCATTTTTTATTTGTTATCAATCCCATATTACTAATTTGTTACTCCAATAACCATCTCAAACTTGAGATCACATCAAATAGTTTACTCGTCGATATTGATGTATTGTCTGTCTAATGCCATTTGGAGACTTGGTTTTATGCCACTAATGAATCAATGAATTTTTTTCTCAGGTTTCATAATAATTATAAAATATTACCTTGAAAGTCTTGTAAAATTTTCATCATATGTACCAGCATATTCAACATCTTTTTACATAAGTTCATAGAACCCCTTCTCATTATTTGTTTGAAAAATATAAGGAATTTACTTATTGAAAAATAAGTTATTGAACTCATCCCATTCCATGGACTCAATTTCATCCCTTCGTATCATATTCTTGATATGCTTCCACCGTTCATCACTTCACCATCAAAACGATTTAATGATAAGATGAAGGTATCATGTTCATAAAATTATAGAACATAAAATATCATTGCAGTGGTATTGATCCATTATTCATCCACTAATGGATCAGAAGACCCGCTGAATGAAGGTGGACTATGTCACTTGAAGTACTCAAAAGAACGTTGTTTACTAATTTTCTCGTTGGGAAGTCCTGCATGATTACTAACTTGAGAAGGTTCTATGATCATGGATACATGATTTTTAATTACATCTCCCATAACATTTGGATGATATAGAAGACAATCATTTAATTTCTCATCACATTCATCATTAATGTGGTTCCTTCAGGTTCCCGCCATTGACTAAAACAGAGAAGAATAATGTGAGAAACACTAATCATAATGGAAAAACTACCTATTTTATGAATAAAATTTCAATTTATGACAATTTATGTTTTTTCCTAAGTTATTTATTAACATCTCTAAAACACTAGGATATAATTGTGACCAATACATAGACATATCCTTACGGTTATTACTAAGGTTCTCTCATCTTAGTTTCTAATGTTTAACTATGCCTTGGCTCTGATACAAAATATAAAGGCTCATTCATTACATGTAGATATTACTTCAACATTGAAGAATATTGTTGTAAAAAACCAATCTAGGAACCTATCTATTTAGTGTCATTAGAAACTTGGAAACATAAACATTGGGTTCAAAAAACATCCACATTATCCCCAACTTATTTCATCATAACTGGACTCTCATTTGACATATATGACTTAATATCCGTCTTCGTGACCTAGGTAAAATAAACATATAAATAGGTGATATCATATTATTAGTAAGTGAAAATAAGGGAAATATCATTCTTATCATAATAATAAAAACATAACATTTTAAAATATTATCCTGAATATATAAGATCATAATATAATGTCACGGGATAAATCATAAAAGTGAAATTTAATACCAATAGTCATAACATATGACATGATATTATTTGGAATACACACATAAGAATAGAATATAATTTAATATTAGTCATGGATTATTCGAGAGACTGTCATAGCAGACAAAGTCCATACTGAACTGAGTTTACTCCTCATTCCAGCTCTGTATTACTAAACTAGATTTACTTTTCGTTCCATTCAGGTCTGTCTCATGAGATATAAAATCATAACAAAATTAATTGGTTGGAGATATAGTTCCTACCCATATTATAATGAAATCATTTTTATGTGTTCCACACAAAAAAAATAAAAACATTTACTATATCATAACTGATGAAATAAAATTGGTCTCTTAAACATCTTTCCATCATAATTGATAAAAATATAAATCGATTTCCAAAATAAAATACCATCTCAAACACAATAAAATTATAGTTATAACAATTATATAATCATAACCTTATTTATATAGTAACATCATAAATGGAAAATAATTTTTAAAAAACAAATGAAATTAATTCCTGTGTAAAATATGCTTTATTCTTCAAAAAAAAATTCTTTCGTAAAAATTACAAACAATTTTAAGATAATTAATTTAATGTGAAAATCACCTTTACTATTGAAGGGTAATCTTCCAAAAAATAAATCATTATGAATGTTTAAAATTCTTTTCCTGTCGTATAAATTAAAAAAACTATTCTTCTCGTAATTTTCCCCTAAAAGTCAAAAAGTATCTCGTAAAGAAAATGTCAAACAATTCCATTTATACCATTTATTGAAAATTTACCATTAGGTAAATCTGAATTTAAAAAATTGATTGAAGGATATAGAGAATATATTTCAATACATTTTTAGGAAGAATTTACATGGATGAAAATTATACTGAACTAAATACAAACAAATAAACAATCTCAGATAAAAATGAGATTTGAAATTTTTTCCCTTACCATAAGTAGGAAATGCTTTGTATTTATATGAACCTTCTATTT
Source organism: Viscum album (assembly GCA_963277665.1). Taxonomy (NCBI): domain Eukaryota; kingdom Viridiplantae; phylum Streptophyta; class Magnoliopsida; order Santalales; family Viscaceae; genus Viscum; species Viscum album. The sequence goes on along the minus strand of OY728166.1, from coordinate 70,427,393 downwards.
AACGAGTTAAATAATGTTACTGATTTATTCTAGTATCATAATAATTTTTATGATAACATTTATGATCATATTTTTATTTGTTTTTTAGTAACATTTCATTCTTACTCGTTCATGGGTTATTAACTGCTATATGTTCTTTTGCATGTTTGGTTAGATATGTTCGTATTCTTATTTCTATTATATATATATAATTTTTTTAATTTTATTTTTTTAATATATAGTATTTATTAATTCAATTAATTTATATAATGTTTGTTTAATGATGTTCATGTAGAATTATTCACACCACATTGTAGAAACGGCAGGTCGTACGTATGCACGAGCAATGATATCATTCCCGAAATTATTGAATATTATTGAATTGGATGGTGTTGAATAATTAATAATTTGTATAAATTTATAATAATCATATATAGTTTTTATTTCAATCATTAAACCCATCCAATAAAGGTACTTTTGATAATACGATTACACCACGACGTGAAGATAATAAGTCGTTCGTACGCACGCGCAGTGATTTCATTTTTCCTAGGATGGATATAAGGTGAAATATGGTTGTTTCATATTAATCATAATATATCATTATATGAGTGATATTTATTTTATTAACTTATAATGAAACAACTAATGAAGAGTAAATATATGATGAATGAAATATGAAAGAATCAGAAGAAAAGATTACCTCTTCCTCGACGTGATTCCTCTAAAAATATTCTTAGAACACTATAGTTGGTATTTGATGATGACAGGAAACTCTAAATGATAATATGGATGTTTATAATGAAAAAAGGGAAGTGGGTGGAAGATCGTTAAGGATCAAAATGATGTGAAGCTGTGAGGGAGGAGGTTCCCTTTTATAATTGAGGTGAGGGACACTTTTTGAATCTTCATAAATAATAATTTATAATAAAATCAAAACCTACCCAAAAGCATTCAAAATTTCAAAAGAGATAATATTTTATGATATTGGTTTGTAATATCATCGTCTAATGTATTTTGGAAAAGTAATTTTTTCAATTATAACTATATCTTTTTAAATGACACATAATTATTCAATCTAATATAAATTATGATAATAAAATTTTAAATAATTAATAGTTATAAATATTTACTTATATTGTGATAATTGATAATAAATTGATATTTTATGCCTTTTCGGACCTTGTAATTATCACTTTGTAATTTTTAAAAATATTAATGATTTTTAAATAATTTAATAATTTTTTTATAAAATATAAATACTGTAAATTTTTTAGACTTTTAAAATATTTTATTTTAAATAAAATAAATATACAACATAAATTAAATAAAAAAATATTTAATAGACTTATAACATTTCATATTAACTGATAAAATTTGTAGATCACACTAATTAGTTCATAAGATTTTTATTTTTATATTTTTAAGACAATTTATTTGATATATCTATTAATGAAATCATTTTTACATCGTCATTGTGTCATCATTATTGGAAATTATATAATCACATAAAATTATAAATAAATATAGATGATAATATCTCATATATATATCTATATATTAAAATTAATGTACTCATATAAAATGAGATTAGGACATTTTGTGAAATTCATTAGTTTTTATTACATCATTGTCATATTCAAAGGTAAGTGACAGTTAAGTGATTCCACTTGAAATAATAGATTATTAGGGTATAATTTAGTCATAATATAATATTCTTACAGGTGTTAAGGTAATTTTATAACATAATTTTAGATTTAATTATACTATTTAACTTTAACCATAGTAATAAAAATAATTACAAAATATATTATTCAAAATTCCCAAAAATAAAAGTAGTATATTAACATAATTTGAACCTATTGATTCCAAATATGGATTCCAATTTTAATAATTCAAAACAAATATTTAGAAAACTTAGTATAAAATTAAACTCGTTGTTTAAATGAGAAAATGGATTTTAAAAGAAAAAACATTGCAAATGAATGAAAATTTTTTACGTATGAATTCAACGAAATTTTAATTATAATGAAATAAATTATATTAAATGATAAAAATATATTCTTCCTATACTTTTAAACCATTTAATATTTTAATTTATCCTTATATATTATCTCAATGAAATAGGTTGTTTTAAATTAAAATTTCGCGTATTTTTATAATTCCCCAAAACGTGAATGTTATCAACAAAATATCCTAAATTTATTAAAAGAAAATTTTTATACCCCACTTCAAAATAAAATATTTATGTTGACATATAGAAATTTTTAATGTGTCAAAAAATTATTTTAAAATGGGTTCTCTATTCAAAGGTGTAAAATTAACCTTCTTTGAAAAATTTGGTTTTTATACATAAAATTTGGTTTTATTCATACCCTATGACAAAAATATCCATCATATGGATAACAAAAATATTATATTGTGTATATAACACACACATATATCACATTAATTTAATTACAAAATTTAAGTCACTAACGAATACAAATATTTAATTGATTTATATTTTTTATAAATAATTTATAGCCATTGAATTCACAATTCATTTTCATATGGTAGTGGTAATTATTTCTTCTAAACTAATGGATATTCTATAATAGTAATTCTATAGTAAGTCCATCTTATAGTTTTTTTAAAATCACAATTACATGAAACACAAGCTACTGATTAATAAAATATATTTAAAGAAAATATTTCATAAAAACATATTTGTGTTACAGTAAGGCATATACTACTACTTCTAGATCAAGGTCGTTCATCAGGTAATTTATCTCATGAGCCCTCAACTATTGTGATAAATACACAAAAACATTGTCTTTCTACATCAACACTACTCCTAGGATAATTCGTGATGCATCGTAAAAGACTATTTAACCTTTACATGGTTCTGGAAGAATCAAAATTAGTGTCCGGAAAAGCCTCCATTTCAATTCATGAATGGATTTCTCGCTTGATTCTGACAACATGAACATAAAACCCTTATTTATATGTCCATTGAATAGTGAAAATATATGGGATAATTCCCATATGATATTCTTGTAATATCCATTGAGTCATAAGATACTCATGATATCAAACATGTTCGTTGGATGCTCCCTATAAACCACATCAATACCCTTTTTAGGGAAAATAGGTACTCCTGATTCTAAAATAATTTGACCTAATAAATAAACCTCATCAATCTATAAGGTGCACTTCACAATCTTGGCATAAGTATGATTTTATCTTAGTGTACTAAGAATGATATCAAGATTTTTGGGATAGTCATTAAAAGTGCGAGAATACACCATGATGTAATCAACAAAGACCAAGAAAAATGAGAATAAATAGGGGTAGAAATCACTATTCATAAATGAAATTAAAATGGAAGGCGAATTTGTAAGACCGAAAAGAATAACTAGATTCTCATGCAGACCATACCTGCTACATAATGTTGTAAAAGGTATGTCTGATGGTCGAACTCACACCTCTTGATATCCTGATAACATGTCGATCATAGAGAACACCTTCTCTCCTCAGAGCTGGTCAAAAATATCATCTGTTTGTTGAAGTGGATACTTATTCTTGACTGTGAGCTATTTTAACCTTTCTTTAATCCATATATAAGAATAAGGTTCCATCCACCTACATGGATAAAATCACATTAAAACCACAATAGGACGTACTAGGCTATATAAATCTTTCAGTATCTAGTTCCTATATCTTTTTTTATGGTCTTTAAGCTCAGTAGGTTCTATCCTCTATGGAGGAATGGACCCTATAGATTCTCATGGAACAAGATCATTTATAAATTCTACCTCTCTCTTAGGTTGTAAGCCAGAAATTTCACTGGGAAAGACATCCCTGAAACGGTCAACTAATGGAGGGAAATCAGTTTGAAAAAAACCCTGATCCTCTATGAAATGATTTCCAAACTGGTTGGTCACTTCACCTACCCCATGATGCTTTGGTCCAGCTCTCCCAACCAAGACATCCCACTCAACTTTGAAAAGATAACTACATCCATCAGGTGATGTAAATGATACCCTATGATGATAAAAATCTTAAAAGGCGTCCTAGTGGGATAACCAATCCATCCCAATAATTACATTGATGTTCGTCATCTCAATAAAAATGATATTCTACAAGAAAGGGTAACTACCTACATCAAGGTGATAGTCCCTACACATGAGTATTCCAGATTTCATTATTCCCAATGGTGTATCAAGGGCCATTAAACCATTGTGATACTATATCTATAGTCAAAGTCATTCCACGATTGAAACAAAAATAAAATATATTGAAGAAGATATATCAAACAAAGTAGAGACAATAGTGGCATCAACTAGAATTGTACCGCGTACTTTAGATGGACCTAGAACCTGATCCTCGGGTATTAGTTGTAAAGCATGAAACTAACCTGATCTACATACATGTTAAATAGAGGGACTACCATGATCAGGATTTCTCTGGTTCCACTACAGGTGATTATGTGTTAGACTACAATATCCATGGACTCTTCCTTAGTTATAAAATTATGTGCAATTCCATCTCCCAGCCTGACACGACACAAAAGAAATCTCTCTTGAAAGTGGAGTGGATGACAATCCATTTAAACATGAAGCTAATAGAAATGTCTTCTAGAAACAATGAAGATGAACCATACATCTGTAAGATCGATACTCAATAGGGTCTCTCTCATATTAGAGTTTCTTATTCCTGGTCAACTAAACTAACGACACAGCACATAGCTATCAAATTGTATACTATAGCAGCCACTGCCTGGATGAGAAACCTCCAAGGAACATTTACTACCACCGGAAGAACTACAAGCATGACATGGCACTGGTCTATTAAACAAGAAATGTGTGCTTTCCCATAGGTTATGATCAATGATAAGGTACTCATCAATTATGGAAGGAAATGTATGAAGTTGAAAGATATTCACCATAGTTCAGATAGTATACCTGAGCCCAACCTCAAAACTTCTTGCATGATAAATATCATCACTGATTAGATGCAGTGCAAAGAACTATAAATAAGTTCAATTTGATGAATATTCCTTAATTGGCATAGAACCCTGCTCAAGATTCATGAAATCGCTGGCTCTTTCATCTTTTATTGGATGAGGAAAGAACTAATCGTATAAGGTAGTCTAGAAGTCAACCCATAACATGCCCTAATGATGACCAGCCATGGTTACCACATCCCAAAAACACATGGATGAATCCTAAATTATGTATTTAACAAGAATGACTCTCCACTCTAGATGTGTTTCCATAATCTCAAAGATAGAAAACATGGCCTATAGCAAAGACTCAGAAGACTGAGAGCCACTATACCCTGAAAATCTGGGAGGTTTCTACTGCATGAACATTCGGGTCAGATCAACTATTGTAGGTGAAACTCGTGGAGCACCTTGAATGGATATCATAATACATAGGAAACTGTCATGGTCCTGATAATATGTGATTGGATCAGATACCATAGGTAGTGCCTCATTTGGAATTCTGGGATATATGATTGGTGAATCTGAGACCACCATGTTTAGAGCATGGTCATCACTACAAACCTGGTTAATGACATGAGAATGAATTGGTGACATTTGTCTACAAATTCCAAGCACAAACCTTAGAAAAATCATTGGAGCATAAGATAACATCACTAGAGAAAATAGATTGTAAAAAAATCACTACCAAATGAAAACTACCCCAAACTACCATCTTAGATGGCTAGGTATTAGCAAGTTCTCAATTATTAGTTTCATGTCATTTTGAAGTTAATTTAAAGGGAAATTCATTTACCCTTCATAAAAATGTTAACGATGGATAAAATTGTGGAACCAATTCATTTTAGATTCCATGATTTACTTTATACTGTATAGAAATTTACAATGAATCAGTGCCCCTACACCAATAAAAATAAATTGAACCCACTTACTTATTTCATATTGGCTAGACTTAGTAACTTAATCATCTCAACCCATGAGGGACCATAATCCTTTGGAATTGAGATAAGATATCACTAGATCATATCCAATGTAATATAAGTACATGTAAACTATCACAAAATCACTCAAAAATCACAAGCACATCACGCAATGGAAAGTAGTAAAATTCCCCTATATGGTATGGCAGTATGCATTACAAATGAATTCTTGGTGCTAATAATTATTTATGTAGCAATGATACTTTACCTAATACCATTGGGATAAAGATGATTGAATTTCTCAAAAAGATCAATAATCAACAACACAATAGAGAATGTGCATCACCCAATGGTGTAATAACATCAATAATAATATAAAAATTCTGAATTACAATTATATTATAGTAAAATTGGTTTATACTCTGAACAAGGGTTCATGATGCCCATGTATGGTTTATGACCTTGTACCAGGCGTTCATATTCTTCAATCTATTGTCCATAAATAGTAATTCGTGAAAAGAAACCACCTCTGATACCACTTTTTGATGTCCTTGACCTAGATGCCACTTAAAGGGTGCCCCGAGCCTGGTGGTCCACATGGAATCAAGTGCATCTCCACAAATGTTTGACGCTGCTGAGTAGCAGTGAGGACTATGATGTGTTAGTGGGGAGACTATGACCTTATTAGTAGAGTGTAACATAGTGGAAGGAATATAAATGAATAGTGAAAAATAGAAGAAATGTAATTAAATAGAGCAAGAAAATAGATTTAAGAGATAAATGAGAATGAAAATAACTATATCAAATAGAACTATTATAATGTAATTTCATGTCACTAGAAAACTGGAAATAATGGATACAAGAAAACAAGCATAACATGTTCCAAATTTTAAAAGGAAAAAAAGGCTACTACAAGAATATCGAGATCCAACTCGGTCATCTATTTTCAATCTCCATCCTAACAGTATGCAATAAAATCTTTGAATAAGTATGTTTCATATTGTCAGCATGTGCAATCATGCAATCAACTCTAGGTACCAAACGATTCTTGGATTGTGTGTGAGATAAATATCAATTGACCACCAATAATGGTGTTCATAACCTCCATCCTTTGTAATGGAATATAGCAATGTGCAGGCATGCATATATAAAGTGAATAATGCAGTTCAATATAAATAAATACCCTAGTACATGATTCAGCACTTGGATGGTGTCTGAACATATAATCATTTCATTTATTATGTAATTACCATTTAATGTTAATAAGTCACAGGAGGAATAGATAGCAATGACATCACCTTGTGATTGTATAATTAGTGTATGTCCCAAGATGTTACAAGGAAACGAGACAAAGATATTCAGTTAGGGAATTCCCAATTAATAACCAAGGTAATATAAATTTCACAAAACACTAAATCAGTAGCATCTGAGTCTAGCTATGGGGGTAAGAGTGGAATAGAAGGAGCGTAATCCAAGACAATCCAAATAATGATCCTACCAAGTCCAAGGTGATCGACCAAGTTATAATGGGGCTATGCAAATATGGGGACCTATGGTGTTTGACCATGGAACCTACTAGTCGATGTTAGATCCAAATAGTTTAATTATGGTATCCTGTAATAATGTAACGTACCCTAGAGTTGTTTACCGAGCATCAATGGAATATACAATAACCATAGTCTTGGGGGGTATCATCCCAAGCAAACTATACCATTGAATCTGAATGGGGTTCCTGAGACTTAAGGTATTTTCCACTCAGAATCCAAGGAAAGCTTGTTTTAGTCCATTCCTATTTGATATTATAATAATGTAATAATTTATTTTTTCCACTCCATTCCTTCCATTAGTTTGGATAGGTCATGTAGAGTTTCTACCATTTATATATTTGTCCAATATTTTCTTCTATTAGGGTGGATAGGCCAATTTACATTTAAATCATTTAATCACGTTTTAACTATCCATTAGGTTGTATTCAATTAGAGAGGATCACTCTGATACCTTCCATTAATATTGAATGGGGTGATATGGAAATGTAACATTCATTCAATAACATTTTTATTGGCCAAGTAATATATTTAGTATAAATTCCATTTAACATTTCACTTTTAATAGTGATCTTGAATCACTTACCTTATGTTTGTCATGTGGTGACTATACATGGTATATTCCATTATGCAATTTCATTAATAACTAGCCATTTATTAAATTAATTCTCACTTTGAATATGTTCAGGCAATGTCAAACCCAAACTGTGGATCAAACCATTCAAAACACTAAAACCCAATTATTCAATAACCTTTGACAAGGGGTGGATTGAGATTTGGGTGTAACGACTAACAAATAATTATGTATTTTTAAGGATCACAGACATATGATTATTACAAGTATAATCATGGCTTGTAAATTTATGAAACGACTTCCGATGAAATTGGAGAGCCCCACACAAATATTCCAAAATCAATAAACATTTTGGATATGTAATAAACCACCACCCTTAGGGTTTTATGACTCTCCACCTCTGGTATTAGCCCTTTATTTTCCTTGGATCTGATTAGATCTATGAAAAGGTGGAAAACACTCACATGGCGATATCTAGGTTGAGATCTGAAGAGAATAAGAATGGCTAAAGAGGACTTGATTACTTATTATTGTGCATCGAATGTGATAAATGGAAGCTTCATCATATGCCATAAATATTAGATCTCTTAATCCCATGCTTTGGACGTTATAATTCTTTAAAATGATAGGATAGGGGGTTAATCCCACTGGTTCATAGATTCGAGAGGAATGGTTGGCTTACTAGATTGTTAATGTAATTTGGGACATTTTACCTAGAAAATTATTCTACATACGGTTTCTCAGTATGGTTTTTCAAACCATGCACAAACCATGAAAGACAGCTCTTCCTGATTGGTTTGGCCGCATAGTTTTATCAAAACGTTTGTAATCCATGCACATGTAACTGGGAAAAGGGGTGGTTTGCACAGTTAGGCCACATGGCCATGTGTTATCTGTGCAAGATGGATCTGTCTGAAAAACACCATCTACATGGTTAGGAAAACTATGTGCCATTCCAGTTTTCCCTAAAAAGGATACGTTCTGGGCTCTAAACAATCCACAGACACTATCAGAACCTTTACTAACTCATTAGAAATCCATATAATGTGCAAATAAATGATTTAGACAAAAAATTAAAGGATCCATACCTGAGTAAAAAAATTTGTTCTTACATATATTGTATATTTAGTATATTAAATACATGTGATAATATTTTTTATTAAAAGATGTAGTGGTTCGACATAGATTAAAATATAAGAAGATAAGTGTGGGAAGAAGAATAAATTAATTATGATGTGTGTATTCATGGTAATGAGTGTGATAATTATCTTATGAATCGTCATCTTAAATGCACATAAGTAAATAAATTCATAATCTCTTGATCAAGGATTATTTAGTTCTATTTTTAATATTATTTATAAAAACAATGAAAAATTTTATGAATTTGTAAGAAGATGTGACATTTTCATTCAAGTGTAACCAATATTTATAAACAATAAATTACACTAAGAGAAAACTGATACCGCCTTCAATTGTTGATATTGTGTGTCGAAGAAGTCAGAGTTATTTATTCCAATTAACATTCATAACATTGGGAGTGATGAAGGGAACAATGTGCCTTGTTATAAAGTGAACATTACTCATAGAAGAATAATTTTTTTGATGCTATAATGTGCTATAATTTTTTTGTATCAATAATCAAAAAATATTATCATGATTCAGGAAAGAATAAGAAAAGAAAAACCAATTCGGTCTATTTTCCATTGAAGAAAAAGAAGAGTTGGTGGCCAAATTAATATCTAATTGATAATAATTTTGGTCAATAAAGAATATGAAGATTATCAGTCCACTTCACATTCATATTATGGTTACTAATTTACAAATATGAAGTGATGATTTTATACGATTTAAGAAAGAAAAATGTTAAAAAAATATAGGGAAAATGTATCATCGTGACAACCAATATATGTCGTATCTGGTCGAAGACATCAGTGTAAAAATTTTATTATTAAAATGAGATTATTGTACTTAGAGGTAGTATAATGATCAATCCAAGAGTTATAATACATGAACTATGAATTGACTATAGTACATTGAAAATGAAATGATTTGCCTTGATTATTGTAACCACATATGAAGGATTATTTTCTACTGTATGTATAGTTATGTTTTCTTCATAACATTATATGGACTAAAAAATCTCATTTAGTAATGAAACGTGTAATAACATCATGTTAAATCCTTTAGTTCATTAACATGAATTCATTTTAGAAGAAAAGGGAAATAAGAGGTTTGTGTTTCAAACTTCTCTATATTGAATAGGGATAAATTTTTAAAATGCTGAAATTATCTAGGAACATATTCACCCCCCTCAGTTTTGGAATACCTCAATGTAGTCCATTAAATATGATAGAGGGGAATCTCAGTTTTATAATCATAGGTGGATATGTGGTATTATTTTTTAATTTATAGAGATTATATTATTATAGTTTAAAAAGATGGTCAATATATGTTGTTGTTTCAAGGGATTATTCTTTATATATTGGTGATGTAGTGTTTATTCATGTGTTTCATTACTACCCAATAATAGTAAATCAATTCATTTGAATAAAGTATCATTCATTATTTTTTCAACTATAGAGGTCAAGGGGAAAGTGATCAGTGGAATAGTATATGTTTTGGTATTTAGTATAGAATCATGTGAAGTCTATGAATCATGTTCTAGATAGGATATATGAGATATTGGGTATTTCTCTATAGAAATGGGAGGATATATTTTCTGACATAATTATTAGTCTTCCTTGAGATCATGGATGATGACATGTTTGTAGTGGATTATTGATTTATTTATAAATTATGATAATTAATTTTAATTGAATGAGTCATTAATGATGAGTTTAATTAAAAAAAAATTATAAGATATGTCCAAAAAAATTATAGAGATTAAATCAAGGGATTTTTTTATAATGCTCTTCAAATTACATCAATTTGTAGAAGTGACATAAATTTTATTTTGGGTCTATCTTGTAACATAATACTTACATTTAACCTTATCATTATGATCTACTAGAAGAGATATACCCTATTCCATTGGATATGAATATGGCATGTGTTATTTTAGTTGGATGAATGTGGTGGATGAATTTTCCCAACATTATTTTTAATAAAATAATATCCATTAATATTCTATTGGTGTTAATATATTCAATGATTTATATTTTAATAAATCGAATTTTTTCATATTTAATGAATGATTAAAAGGTAGTGATTCATGTTCCTATTTTTTTAAAATCAGGATTAGGAAGTCCTGGGTAAATCATCAGGAATGAAAAATATTCCAGACATGTAAATATATTAATATTATATGGGGATGATACCAATTATTTTCTCAATCACATGTTTTTATGGATTATCCTAATAATGGGATTTATAGGTTTCTTCATTTATTTCTTGTTTCTTCTCATTTCATTGTATCATTCATGGTGTAGAAGATATTTTGGAGTTGGTGAATCAATTTTATCTTGATCTACCATTGATATTGAATTATTTTTTCCATATGTTTTCAGGATTTATCTAAAGTTATTTATTTTTGTATGATTTATATTGAATATGACATGACATTGGAGGGTTTTATTGTATATATATAATTTAAAACATATCTTGGGTTTCAATGAAATTTAATCCCTTTGGTGTATGTATTATAAATTAATGATTGTATAGAAATGTGTGTTTCAAAGAATGTTTCGATTACACAAGAAAAATATCAAGGGGTATATGAATAAAAATTCTACATGTATTTAGTTGATATTATATAGATATGTCTATATTATTATTTAAAAAATATAGGTGTTTTTATATGGATTTTATGATATTATTTTCTATGAGTTTTCTCAAAGGATATTTGGATTTAGTGGTTTCATTTTTCTCTTTTCACCTTGACAATGAATATTATGGAATAAATTTTCTTATGTGTTATTTCTCAAATAATAATGGATATATCTTGATACACAAATATTTCTATTATGAATTTGATAGAAATATATTTGAGTTTGGAAAAGTATTATGGAAGTGTAAATGTGTTGTATATAAAAATATTGATTTTAAAAAATAATATTTACATAGTTTTTAATTTTTATGAAAGGGTAGATTAAGGTTCATTAGAAGAGATATTTGATTTTTTTTATTATAATGCCGCTTTATTATTGGTATTGTGGCATTATATACTATAAAGTGACCTAGAGACCCAATCATGAAATTTCAATTTTAATGGATTTAGTGAGGAATGTTCATTTAGCCATAGTAATTGGTGTGTCATAAGTATAAAATTTTGTAATTTGATTTAAATTAATTTTGAATGTTGATTTTGTGAAGCTATGTATGATTTTTTTATTATTTTATAACATTTTTTGCAAAAAAAATTATTCTATGAATATTATGCTAATGTAATATGAGTTAAATATATCCTGTGAGATTAGAGAATTGAAATTTATTTCATGGAAAAATCTAATATATTATAATATTAAATGGTTTTATAAATTTAAATGTTTATTTAGTGAATATATTTTGGGTGATTTTTTGATTTGTTTCGGTATATTTTATTGATTCAAACACTTTTTGTACTGAAAAATTATTCCAATATAATATTTTTTGACCCCATATTTTTATTATAATTTTGAAAAGATTTTTTAATATTCCACAATTAAATATTCTCACTTGAAACCATGGGATTCATATGGATCATCTTCACTAAAAATTTGTATTCTATTGGTGGATCCCAAAACATTTCCTTTCATGATCAAGATATTGATGTAAACAATTCCCATCAATTCAACTTTTCATCATTATAACATTTTTTGTTCTTCTTCCAGTTTTTTGATTTGATTAGGTGGTTTTTAAGGATTAACTTAAATATTTGAAGGAGTTCATTAATATATTGTATTTTGTGGAGTGTTATTCTATGAATATTTTTTTTATTTTCCCCTCCTTTTTATTATATAGTTGTTAGAGCTATGAGTAATATAGGGATTTAAATATTTATTGTTTCAATTAATATGTAATTGTAGACTTATCATTCTCTATATCATTGTGTAAATAACATAGATTAACAAATTAAAAATATGAATGTGACGAATTATTAATTTGAAGTCATAGTTTTATATATATGTATTACATGCCTTCCATGTTATCAACATTATTTGTGTTTATAATGTTTTGAGGACCAATGTTTGATTATTTTTTTCATTTTCTTATTTTTCATTAATGATTAATCTGTTAATGTTTTAAATATTCAAAAATAATGTTAAGATAGTTATAAGATGATATAAGAAATTGTGAATGTTCTTTATTGATTATATTTATATTTATTCATGATAAAATAAGAGATGAGGAAAATTAGACTCTTTTGTGGACATATAATTATTTCTGATTTTGTTTTTCCAAAATATTTTTTACTATTATATATCTACGTTCGATTAGTTTTTGGTGTGAATATGGTACATAAATTGTGGTGGTTGGATTTATGTGTTAAAAGAGAAGGAGTTGGTTATATAACAACTATTATTGTGATATATAATGGTTTTGGAGGATTGTGTAGTATATTTCTACAAAAAACGAAATGATGTTTATATAAATGAAATGATTGACAACAATGGGTTCAAATATTTTCAATGATGGTTGTAAATGAAAAATGATTTTCTAGATAATTAATAAGTGATAAACATAATTTAAAATATTTAAATAAAAGTATGTAATTAAAAAATATAGTGGATGTAAATTAATATGATTAATATATATAATGTAAATTGTAAATTATCACGATATGATGATGAGTTTTGTTTTTGGAAAATGTGTACTTATTGTGAAATTTTGCATGATTGGATTTATTTTAAAGAGGCGGTTTCATATTTTGTTGTTTGATGGTGATGGTGTTAAATTTATTAACCACCTAGTGATGTTTCATTATGTACTATACTAATAGTATATGAATGTGTGAAATTATATATAAATTTTATTTTCAATTATTTAATTCAAACCACCATTATATTCTAGTATTGTGAAAACCACCGATATGAGGATTTGGTTTTTGGGTACACACCCATCATCATGAATGTTTGTGGAAAAAATGGTTGATTAATATACCCTACCATTGATTCTTCCATACATAGTATAGGTTGTGATGTCAGGAGGTGATGTTATGTGTCTATTAAAGGATAATGTGATGAAAATGAGGTAATGATGTAGCAATGAGGTTGAAACATGGTAATGTGGCTATAATATGTGGTATATCGATGTTATTACATATTTATGACAATGGTAATGTGGTTGTTTGAATGATATTTAACACAATGAGATTTTATAAATATACATATGAAGTTAGAGATCTAGTGTGTCTGATGATAGGGGGATGAGGGAAGATATATTATTTGGAAAGTGGGAATCATGTATATTACAATATATACACCTAGAAATATTATGTTATAAAATTAATTTATGGATTCAGTTAGTAATCATTTGGGATGATGGGTTTTATATATCCTAGACTATGTAATGTATTGGTTTCATTAATTATCAGTGGATTACTATGTATTCATATACCAATATTACATGACAATGTTTATGGAGTAACCAATATTGTATACAATTATTCCATCACCTATATTCTATATCATATTCTAATATATTATATAAATACACTTGGTAATTAGGGTGGACAATATTATCTCAGGATGAGGAGCTATTGGATTTTATTTAGCTAAAATTTATATTTTTTACTTTAGTATTATAATTTATTAATGTTGGAAATTACATTAACTGTGTGATATTTATTTATTTTATAGTCTCTTATTAGTGTTTTTTGGAGGTTTCCATATATTTACAATTTATTTGTGAGTCTAATGTCATTTATATGTATGTTTTCTATAATAAATTTTATATACCAACCAAAACCATTTACGAGTATGGATTTAATAGCTACAATTTTCTTAAATACTATAACATAAGGGGATTTATTGGGGGAATGTTATATCATAATTCATGTTCTTTTACCTTTGGAAAGAAACTCATATTTTTCATTATTTAAATGTACATTAATTTTCCATTAGAAGGTGATATTTCATAAAATATATTGATTCATTTTTTCATGTGAACATTTTAAATGTTCAATTATCATCATCATTAGCCTCCAATATTAAATAGGTTAGTTTAATCTAAAACTCAAATACCTTTGAAACATAAAAAATATTTATCGCATATTAACTTGTTATGCATTTTTTCCATAAAAAATTATAGAGATAAGTAAAATCATATTTATAATCATAATATCAATTTCAATATTTGAATCTCAACCCTCGTTATTTATTCTTGAACACTTTAAAGGTCATTTCATTGTTCATCTATAGGAAAAAAATATCATTACAAATATTATATTTAATAATAAAATATTTATATTCTCCCTGTCCATATTAAATCAACACACTGTAAAAATCAATTAATAAAAATGTATTCAAATCCCTATATTTATATGAAGAAACTTCTTTACCAAATATGACCAAAAACATATAAAAACTCCTAAATATTAGCAAATCATATATATAATCTTCTAATTGGATAATTGATATCATAATCCCATTTTCTCTAATAAATACATCAACTACAATTTCTCCATGAAATAAATAAACTTTTAATATTGGGTATGCCAAATTTATTTTTATTCATCTATACCTCTCAAATTTGTTTCATTACTATTTCATGTCCTACCAAATAATAATTTATTTAAATACTACCACTTAGGATAATTTTGAATAAAAGATATGAATTTAAATCAAAATTCTCTTCTTATCAGTCTGAATCAACACAAATGCCTCAGCTATTATAGTAAAACCATATCTAATAACGAAAATTATTTATATCATTATTAACATAATGTGTGAAATAATTTATTCCTTCTATAATTATAATTTTTTTGTGAAATGTATTAAATAAATTTTTTCACTAATTTTTAATTTTACATGATGGATATGAAATTTAATAGTATAATTTAATTAAATAAATAGATATAACTGTATAAATTAACTCCAAATAGGCTTACAACCCATGATGGAATCTGTGGAATACTTTTGACACTAACAATAGAATTACTAACATCAATATTATGGAGTTTCAAAACTATATATTCACACATAGGGGTTAGGTTAAAGAAACTAAATATTTTAATATTCTTCTCAAATATAAATAAAACACTCAATAAGATGATTAAAATATATATATTCAAAAATTCATATTTAAAACCAAACATTATATATTCAATCAATTTAGTTTAGGGAATTCATTCATAAGACCACCCTACAGAAAATGACAATGTGATATTAAAAGACCATAATTAAATAAATTGATCAAATCAATGGAATAAAATTTTATTATTAATTAAAATTTTCTATATTTGTTTAATTTAATTAAATATTGGGTATTACATGGGAAATTACTTTGTTGAATACACAAGAAGGGTTGAATTTATGGTTCTGGATGATAGAGAATTGTTTTTTATCTTCTCATAAATTATTCATTTTTATGACAAATACATAGGTTTTATTGGGTATATTGTTAATTGTAAGGGTATTTGGTGTTTTAAGAGGATAAAATCAGGTGTTATCATAATCCATTATATTCAACTAAAACTATGTACTTGTTGAGGCTATTAGTGGATCAGGTAACCAAGGGATTCCACCTAGTACCTTGTGACCATTATATAGGTTCTTGATTCTATGTCTCCAGTTTTTCATTAGAAAATGTAAGTTTGGAAATTTTATCTCAATATTTTTAACCAATGTACCCATTCATTGATCCATTATCCTCTTTGATGTGTGTGATACACTCCCATTGCAAATATTTCCCACCCTCTTCCCCCTATCTCATCTTCATTATTCAATGCTGATTATATTTTGGTATAACCTTCAAAATGCCTTGTAACATAACAAATCTTCAAACATCCACCTCTATTATCTTTCATTATATTGTTCTTATACCCTTCCCCTTATTATAGTTATATTCATTGATTTTGGATTTAACCAATTTCACTGTGAAATAAAATCTAATGTTGTATTCCTTTTTTAATAGAAAATAGTATGTCAATTAAAACATTTTTCTCATTTTTTGATGGATTTTGAATGTTTTAAATTTTATTTAAAATTTTATTAATTATGGATTATATTTATAGCCACTTGTACCAGTTCTAATATTTTTCATATATTAATATTTTGGATGATTATTGGAATTTTATATGTTTTATTTCTCTTGGTTATGATATATATTTATAATTTGGTTTTTATGGTTTCATGAGTAATTTATTTAGATAGTAATGAAACATTTATATTATGATATTATTTAGTTATCATTGATATTTTATGCTAGATATGTAATGAAAAGTAATAAAGTTGGTGTATTAACAAATTATGATTATTTTATGTCTATTACATGAATACAACTTCAAATATTTTCATTTAATAATTATAACAATTAATGGTAAATGTAATTATTTAACATTTAATGATAATATAAACGTTATTCTGAATTATAAATAATTATATTCTAATAAATTTAATTCTCATAAGAATTATTATGTTGGGTAATTCTTTTTCATAAGACTATGTTATAGAACTATATATAAAAAATAATTATTTTGTTATTACACAATATGATATCACTATAATTATGATTAATTGAATCACATTATAAAATTGGTAGTTATTATATCAATTATTATATTTATGTAGGATTTTATCTCTCTAAATTGGTTGTTTCTTCTGTTTTAATTCAAAATTATATTTAATATTTATACTTCTTTATGTGCATCAAGTATACATGATTTCATGATTTGTTTTCAAATATAAAATAGAACCTCAAGAATAAATGTCATCATATGTAACCATGTATATTATGTAACCTTTTTTAAATCCTAAATAAGAAAATAAGTGAGTTCAATCCATCTCATTTCATCCAAATTTAGTTATATGCCAAGGATCAAAAATTAACCTTGGTTAAAAATCCCATAGGATGTTAGTTTAAAAATGGTTTCATTATGAGTGATTTAAAAATGGTTTATTAATGTAAATGAACATTATTATAATAATTTTTTCTATATTATAAAATTTATTTTGGAAATATTAATAGTTATCACTATATAAATAATTGGTGTTTTTAATTATTTTTTCTAACTCATGAAATGATTTCATAAAAACAATTCAGTAAAAAGAAACATATACATTAATACACTTTAAAATTTTAAGATTCTAATTAAAAATACTGATGTGTTTTCTAAAATGTTATAAATTTTATATATATGAAAAATTTGTGTCAAATAATTCATAGAAATAAAATATCATGTTTCAAAATAATTTGTTCTTAATAAGTTATACATAATAAGAACCCTTTTTAAATGTAAACAAACCCAATGAATTAGATATTTACACTCTAAACATGTGTCTTTCATCATTCATTAGTATATTTAAATACATAATTTATTGTTGAAAATAATTCCATTTATAAACTATTACATAGTTTAACTCTCAAGGATATCCACATAATTAATAAATTATTTTAAACCTTTATTTTAATTGAAATTTTGGTTGTCAACTATAGTAGATAAAGGACATTATAATACATATAAAATGGTTTCTATAAATATTTTATTAGATAGTGACATGTATTTTTTTTTTAATCTCTATCAACATTAATATTAACGTAATTTTTTATTGGTCAAATTATCTATTTTCATATTTTATCCCATTCATTCCTACATATATTATTTAATATTGTTCATATATTACAGATATAATTAGATGTAATATATTGTCATCGGTTCCATATAATTGTGCCTTGATACAGTTCTTTATATGAATACATTCATGCCTTAGTATATTTTAGGGGATTCTAATTGGTAAAAAAGGGTTTAATATCTTTTTCAGGATATCATTACCGTTTGTATATAAGAAAGGAAACACCAAAGATCAATTTACGACAAAATTTAAAATAATAACCAATAAAGACAACAAATAACATGAATAATCCAAAAAATGGATTAATGACAAAGCGAAAGCAGTTATCATGTCATTCTATATAAGATTGATGTGTTAAATGAAAACCTAAATAAATACACACTGAAAACACCCAAGTGGGTCCATATGTGATGTGTGGTTCCCTCATCCATTGTATATCCAAATCCCTAATCAGTCATCTAATATAGTTTTATTTCCCTTATTATGTCCTATAAACATGACATATTCTTGTTTACTATTCTCTATACTGATTAGGGTTAGAGTAAAACTTAGTTAGATGCCACCAATAGTGTATAATGAAATATCAAGTCTATAATAGTGTACGTAGTTGTGTAAAAAAACTTGAAAAATGATATTACTAAAAATGTTTCTCATTTATAATTAATTTTTTAATTATATTAGAACTCTTGTTTATGGTGAAACAAAATCCATTCATTTCTTCTTTGGGCTATCCTAGAGTCTGAACTATACACTATAAGAATTTTATAATTTATCCTTTTATGTTTGTTCATTAATCACATAAATTCCAATTTCATTTTGGTAACTTTGAGTGTCATACTAGGTACCAATATTTATATTTCATGGATTTTTATTCTTGCAACATAATCACAGGTAAATAGAGAATATTTATTTCACAAAATCATTTTGTAAATGGAGCATCCCTCTAACACTGATTCACATGCATGTGTTGAGTCCTACAGTATCAGTATAGCCACCCATATATGAGGAGCAATAATCATAAAAACTCTTCTCATTGTTCAAAAAAAACATATCAAGTATCATCATTAATAAAACATTCATAAAATATTCTAAACACAATTCACATATTTTCTTAACAATCATGTACTTTTAAATTTTTTACACCCTTAAAAACTTAACCAATTAACTTTAAATCATCACATAACTCCATAATCATTCGATGTTAAGACCATAAAGATTTATAATAAGTTATTATGCCAATATATTTAAAATTAGTATAATTTCATAAATGATCTATTATTTATTTTTAATTAAATAATTAAAATTTAATGGTAATTTCAACACTCCATGGGTTTCCATAAATCAATGTCTCATAATATAAAAGTTATATGATTGGATTAGAAAATGGTCTCTCATGGGATTCAATTCAAATTTAGAATTTAAATAAAACTTCACAATATAGAAACATAGTTACATAAATGAAAACAAAAAATCTATATCCAAACTATGTATATTATCATGATGTCTATGAAACATAGGGTCGTTGGAAATTCTTTCCTACCCATAGCTCTAAATTTTACATTGAATTTCCAAAATCAAAATGAAAAATAATATCTATGTGAAAAAACCTATGATCAAGATCCATTAAGTCCTAGAACAATTTCATCAACAATTTTATAACCCAGTCATCTCAAAAGGTAGGTAAATATAGGAGATAGTGGAATTTAGTCACTGAACATATCGCATACTAGAGAGTGTTCAATTTCATAAACTAGAGATTAAATTCATAAAGGAAGGATTGTTTGGACCAATTGAAACCAACTCAGAACCTATAAAAGGCGTAGAAACCAAAATACAAAGAAACCATATTAGGATATGCGAAGAGAATAGGGATATAAAATTGGTGTTCAATAATTTTTAATTAAAATCATTGAGGGTAAAAATTATGAAATCATAATTTTTTATACAGGATGCATGGTTAGAAATATCATTTTACCAAACTGTGCGTCCCAGCTTTCATTGGGTTCATGGATTGCACTGGGATTCAACATTGTTTGATATTACATATGCACAAAATATAAAATAATTCTATCATGGGGGTATAGATATGAGGGTGATTGCATTATAGTTTAGACAAATTGTGTGTCCCATCCTAATGGATGAACATGGGAAACATCATTATCTTGTAAAATTACATGACTTTCTTAACCATGTGGTATCCTTCCATATTACCATGCGCTTTAAACTTATCCAAATTAACCTAAAAAGACTTCTAGGAATGGTTCATTCATTGAGTTATCAACACAATGGTAAATGGATACTTGAAAATGAGTATGTTATGTCTCCAGAAATGTTGGGATCTTTACATATCCACGCCATATAATAGATTAGTATCGATCTTCAATCCATTTAATTCCAATGTTTTTGAGGTGAAATTTTTTGGACACTAGACACACATATTTTATTTACTCCCCTATTATTCCTTCTGGTCCATTCCATGATTCAACTTCACCCATATTAATAGAACAATCATTCCTTTAAAAATAATATAAATTTTATCCACAACATAAATCATATTATCCTAAAAGGAATCATTAGCCTCATACTCGAAATCACCAATATCAATCCCATGTAAAGGTTTGGGATAATAAATAAATAGTTATAATGTGTGGAATTGAATTTTAATAGTACTATATTTCAATAGAAGATCCAATTGATGTTATACTAGTTTGATCTTCTCCATAATCACAAATTGTCCAAAAATATGGGGTTGCAACATATCATTCATCTTATTCTAATATAGAAAAAATATTTGTGACACCTAAAAGAAAACAAGATCACACTCATTAAACTCATGAGGCCAATGATTTTGATATGAAAATTAATTCAAACTACTAGAGATGGTAGCCAAATGATTCAGATTCAACTGTACTATTTCTAATGTCTCCTATAGAAAACTTGTTCCAAAAAACTCAAACCGACACAACTCCATCAAACATAGTTGTGGTATGAATGAGCTACCATAGAGTGACTCATATGGTATCCGAATAATATTTGGCTGATAACATTTTTATAGGAAAGATCAACTAGTGTTATGTGGTTCCACCGTGATAATCAATAATCTAGGTTGCATGCTCGAATCATATAATCCAAAACCTAAATAGTAAGTTATGATTTACAATAACACTGAGGTAGAATGGTTGTACTTAGAAACAAAAAAGTAACCCCCACCTCACTCAATCATTTGTAGAACCATAATGATAAAATAATATCATGATATGAAACAATAATTCATTGATCCCAGAGAAAATGTTGTATCTCCCAAACATACATATATGCCAACTAATCAATAGTTACAATTTCATAGATTGGAATGAAATGAGAAACTTTTTAAAAAAATTTCCAAAACAAACCAAAATATCATCAATATTCCAATGTGTACTCAAAAGAACTACCACATATTCCATCATGAAATTTCCCCTTTTCAGCTATGTAATGGGTAAATGAAGTATTGGACAAAAAGGTTTTTGATTGTTGGCCTTCACATGATGACATGTGTAAAATTGTGTCTAAAAAAATATAAAAACATTTTTCATTACCATCAACTAATAATCTCTATAGATAAAATGGTGTATATTTTTAAAAAATAAGGTTCCCCAACCACATAAATTTATAAAATAGATTCATCATATCTTCCAACATGTAAGTAGAAAAAACAGCCCATATATGAACATTGATGATATCATCTCCATCTATAGTCTTATACATAGGTGTCACAAATCATTCAAAGTTTTCCGTAAAAGTCAGAAACTCTAGATCCTCATAATTAATTTCCATTATCCTTATCATGAGTGTGGTCTCAATGGATATGGAAACCTGGGTAATCTATTCTTTCTAATCTTAAACACCCATGTGCAGCTCAACCATTTGTGCCATAATATTCCACTAAGAACTAGACTCCTATAATACCTGAGTCTATGTTGTTCATCTTAAAGCATCATCAACACTGTTCTATTTCCATGGAATATAGGGAAAAAATTGATGTACTACATATATTAAATCCATATCACATATGGAGATTCAAATACCATTGAAAAATTATTTATTAATTATTTTTTGATTAGTTCATATAATTAATATTTAAGCTAGATGTTAATGTCACTAGAATATTAATTTAAATACCATCATTTCTAACTCAAGATCATGTGTATGATAATTTTCTTTTTGTTCCATCAAGTATCTTAATCCATACTTTATGACTTGATCACTCGTAGAAAATTATTCCACTAGAAATAACTAGGATAAATCAAAAAATAATATAAAATCCTCCCCAAGAATGGGAAGGATAATTTTTTTTATTGTGGTCAAATTATTTTTTAACTCAAAGGAAAAATTGTCACATGATCCATACTATTGATAATTTATAACCATCATGTTAATGTCAAAAATAGGGTATTCCATGTGATTAAAGTCTTAGCTGAGTCCCAAATAATAACCCACTAAAATAAAAAGTATTGGATATCAATAAAATTATTAGGATGCTCTCAAGAAACAACTACCTGATCTTTCTCTAGGTCCACTGAAACAAATTCCCCATTGATGATGCGACCCACTAAATATAAACTTTCATTTTATGAATTCATGTTATATATCATGGAGTATATTCTATTAAATATCAGTGTACTGAGGAGGATGTAAAGTCATTCAGAATGATTTTCATGAGTCTGGCAATATACTAATATTTCATCTATGATAACAACCATAAAAATATAAAATTATTCATGGGATATTTAGTCCATTAAGAACATAAATAGTGTATTATAATATGTTAAACCAATGGTAATTATAGAAAAATCATACATGACATGAATTCAATTGAAAAAATTTTGTGGTATATCATAAGTCCACACTAATAAATGGTAATACCCTAGACAAAAAAACTGGGAGAACACACAATAACCCCTAATCTAGTCAAAATTATAGTCATTATTCTTATGAGGAAACCTGTTCATAACTGAAATTCTATTTAACATCCATTGATCACTGCACACTCACAATGATTCATTAGCTTTCTTGGAAAATAAGACATGAGAATCCCATGTTGGCATACTTATCTTGATAAATCACATATCCGTAAATTCCTCTAGGTTATTTCTATGAACACGATTGTCATCTAGTGACATTCAATAAGGAGGAATATAAAGCATCTAAGCGATAAGAATCAAATAAACTATGAATTCAACATCCATATTATGTGGAGACCCTGAGAAGTCATCAAAAAATACATCATGAAACCAATCCACATAAGTAATAAATACATTATTCATTATTCACTCGTCATATAAAAATAAACAAGAAACATGGGTGGTCATATCCACCGTTAGTTTATGAACTATCTGTGCATGGCATGTCATGATGTCTCATTATTGATAATGAAAATACTAGACACCCTCTAGAGATGTGAATGTTCCTATCCTATGGTAAAAATTCATATCAGATCGATATGATACCATCCATTTAATACCAAAAATCTCGTCAAACCCTCAAATTTTAGGTATAAATTTTTTTTAAAGGAAACAATACTCACAAACCTCAAGGTCACACCCCTTATATAGAACTATACCATTAAAATTCAATCTCATTTCTATTTATAACCTCATAACCCCACCCAAAGATTCTACTATCAGACTCAACTGAATAAATTGTTTTGAAGATATAAAATAATGTAAAAATTGGTATTAGGTAATGTGATATAATGTTTATAATCTATATAAATTATACTTATGACTACTAATTTACATACCTCAATATAAAAAATGTACTATAAAAAATAGGTAATTGATATATCCCTCTTACCTATATACCAATATAAGTCACCGATGCTTCACTATTTTGGTAATATTTTAACTGTTACAATGATGTAACACATCCTCCTCCTAAGATTTCATGATTAATATAAATCCATCTAGACCACTAGTATGGGGTGGATTCCACCCTTCAATTGTACTAGTTTCTCTATCATCTCCATCACAACCCACATATAGTGGGTCATTATAGAATTAATTTAGGTGTCCCATTATCCTAGATTCTTAACACATAGATATGAGTTGAAAACACAAGTAACAAATGTGAACCAAACCACTATACTAATGGTAAAATGCATGATTACATCACAGAGTAACTATTCTTTCCCTATTTTCACTCTTATTTCCACTACTATTGTAAATTTCCTCATTAATACATGTACTAATATTGGAAGATGTACCAATTGTTTATCTAGTATAGACCCTTCTTCCAATAGATTCCTCCTTCACATTCTCCTCATAAATGAGATCTCAATTCACTACATCATCAAAAATCTTCATTTGAAAGATATTAACCTATGATATAATCACACAAGTTGGTCCATCATGAAAATGCCTCTCCAAAATGGCCTCATTATATAATAGAGATGGGATAATGTTCTCCTGGTCTGTAAATAAGTTAGTATACTCAATAAATGATATAAATCCCTGGGTAAAACACATATACTCTACTAAACTCTCTTATCTTAGAGTCCCTTTGTAAATGTGTTCCAAGAAGATATTATAGAAGTTCATCTTAACCATAGCCTCCAACTGCTCCTCATGATCATGGATATCTCACTAGTGCTTCAATATCCCTCAATGACACATAGGATGCTAATATGACACTTTTATCACAATGTTTCACAAAATGATACATAATTTTCTAGATAGAATAAATCAATATATAGATGGCCTCAGGTCCACCAAATTTTGGTGAATGTTATAGCGTTCTTCCATTGAATTAACCATGTCAGATCAGACATAATCTGTACATCTCTCCCAAGGAATCAATCCCTGAACTTTATAATGTAATCAATTTTCTCTTGAATATTTATATTCTCCCCTTCATATATAACCATCAGGGACTCTTTTCCCAATAATAGGGATGAATTTCCAGTAATATCATCATGTCGTCCTACCAATAAACGTCATTATAGAGTAATGACTCTGAAATTCCAAACACAGGAATTAGGAAACATAATACATTACCACCATGATACCATTATCATGGAATCTTGGAGCTTCAAACCCATATCATTATACCGAATACATATAGAATCACTCAAGATAAAAAAACTAGATTAAATGAAGCATTATTCTTACACCAATTCACTTTAATGCATTAGGGGACTAAATCATGAGCCTTAAAATGTAGAGAAGTGGTGAATAATTCCAACAACTACATCTAATTGTTCACATATAAATATTAATTATTATCATTATTAACCATTTATTCATCCATTATCAACATGGAAAAAATGTTTTTTTATAAATATATATCTTTAACATTACTTAATGTATTATCCATTTAACCTATTTACAAGAATAATCTCATTACAAATTAAACATTGTTGGTTATACCATTGTATATTTCTAATATACTAACATTCCAACACATTCATAATTCATATAATTTCATAAACACCGTATTCAACATTTTTCATACCATAATTTTCATTTCACAGTAATTTTCACAAGCCATGGGATTCCATTATACTCAGCTTAGTAATCATTAACAGGTAAAATGGGTTCTGAGAAGGGTCTTTCAAATATATAGGGATTCAATTTATTTTCCTAATTTAAATTAAAATATAGAAAATGAAAAAAAAAATCTAAAATAAAAAAAAATATTATCGATACTATGGAAATTTTCTTGTAGACCACCATTGGTAGGGTTGTTTATAAACAATCACCCATCTATATACTATAATTTAAGGTATAAAATATGAAATTAGCAGGGTGTGGAAGATAATTTACCAAAAAATATAAAATACTTCTAAAAAATTGATATATTATAACCAAGATCTATGTAATGAATAATGAAATAATTTAACCCTCTCCAAAGTGGATAATGATTCTAGGGAAAGGATCCTTATCATGATATAGATTTTAGTTGAGAGAGTTGTCAATTTCAACTAATAGATTGTTAATTGAAAATGTATTGGGTTATAAGATCCAATGAATCCTCTACTAAGACTCCAAAAGAAAAGGAAAAAAGATTTGGTAGAATGTATAATACAAGGTATAAAACAAGGAGTTTTTGAATTTTTTGTTTAATTTTCAGAGGATTCAAATTTCAAGAGCATCATATTAAGGTAAGAGATACATAATTAGACATATTTTACACCATAAATTTTCTCTACTATCATCTTACGGATCACTATTTCCAATGGGTTGTGGTATGATTTGATAATCTATTTTCCAACCATTCAATCATTCACTATCTATTTGTGAATGGTTTTAGGGGTGGCTATCTGATTTGGAAAATTTGGGTTCCTGCTCCCAATAGCCCAACAAGGGGTACATATTTCTCTAGGTAATGTTACAAAGCTTTCCCAAATAATACAGCAACCATTAATATCCCCCATTTATTTCAATAATAAAAAATTTCAAATGCAACCAACACTAGTAAAGGCTATTAAAATTAATGATAAAACAAGGGTAAATGATTTCTTAATAATTATCTAGGGATGTCTGAAGAAAGGTCTAGGTCATAAATTATATGGGTTATAGTATTTAATACTAATCTTAATATGAATATCATGATAATTTTTTTAGTTATTATATTCATGATCATTAGAAAATTATTTGACATATATATTATAGAGGTTATTCATACATGGGTTTCAATAAAAAAAATTTGTTGGTCCATTAATTAGATCCTGACAATGGGACATGCTTATAACTCTTTGGTATTTTATACCAATTCCATTATTCCATGAGATTTTATAAGGACCTAACATTGTACACAACTCTCCATTATGGGTTTAGGCTTGAATCATGAATGAACCTTAGTGGGATGACCAAAAATATTTCCCCACCCAAATTTGGATGGGAATGGTTTCAAGATGGTGATACCGCCATATTGACATTGATATTTTCTATCCTGGGGTAAGGAATACTATGTAAACCTATGTATCATTCATATGAGTATATTATTGTTGTGACAACACAATTTTTACTATTATGTCGGTTTATTTTATGTATGGCATGTTCCCATGATGTCCTAGTGTTTTGAGATGAATATTTTCAAATTTTGTGGCATTTTCAATGTTTTATAGTTATGAAATAGTAAAAAATCCACAAATCCTAGCTATGTAACATGTAAATATCTTATTATTTTTCATCCACATAAATAGGACATGGTTTGTTTAACCATAAAAGTGAAAGTGTAAATCAATAGATGAGTGGTAATTATTTCTTTTTTCCCTCATTATAATAGGGGTTTCCCCTTGGATTATCCATTTTTTCCTAGGTCATGGATGGATTCCATTGGCTTTTATCTTTCTTCCAAATTTTTCTATGGTGATTCAAATGTTACAGATTGGTGATTCATCGCCAAATTCATGAGGTTAGGGATACATTATCCTAACTATTAATATTTATCATATTTTTGTCTTCCCATATAATCATTGTGGATATGTATGGGATATTTTTATGATAATGGTTGTTAGTAATTGTGTATTTTTGTATAAAATTGTTTTCATCAATAATTGGTGTTTCATTCCATTGGTTATAATTGAAGGTAACATGGTTAAATCTCATAAGTTTGGTTTTCCAATTTAATTTTATTTTATTTAACAGTTCCATCAGGTCTTGATGATTTAAATTCATATCTAACCAACATAATTATTTCTTGGGTTATATAGGTTTGGGTTATTAATTGTTTTCATTAGATATTATGGTTTCCATATAGAAAATGGGGGGAATACCATGTTTAAAATATTGCTTGGTTAGAAATGGGTATTTTATGTACTTTAAATTTTTTATAAAATATGAAATATGAGTTCTTAAAATAAAAAATATTGTTCATTGGTTTTAATACAATTGGTGTTTTTAATTTGGTTTTCACATTTTTATGTTAAATGGTATAAATGTTTAAACAGGTGGGGTTATTTTAATAAAGGAAATAGTGTTCCCATTTTATGTTTGATAAATATTATCGATGACTATTTTAATATTTTTTATTATGATTGGATGTAACATTATATTAAAAGTATATTACAAATATACATTGTATATGTGAATTGTAAAGGCCTAGACAGAACCTTGTTGTGTGATATTTATTGTACAAATGACGATCCCCATTGGGATGTTAATGTTTCTAATGTCACAATTAAATAGATTGTTTTGTATTATTCATTATTTTTAATGATTTAGGTATATTTTTAAGGGTATTATTTGATGTGGTAATGTTGTTATTATGGTGTTCTCTTGGGGGATTCGATTCATTCTTCTGATTACAATTTTTTATCATGTCCCACCTCCTTTTTTATTCCATTAATAGTATGGGGTTATAATGACAAAGTAATAATGATGTTGTTTTGTGGGTATGGATTTATCACTGCAAAGTCCCATCTAGTTGTGTGTAACACTTTTTTTGTGCAATTAATACCGAGGATACTAGTTTAAGTAGTTTTTTTGACCTATGTGTGACAGTTAGCTTATAGGTATTAGGTCTGCCTATATTCCATTTTTCATGCCTGTTTAGTCCCTTCTATGTTCCCTAATTCTACATATCATATTTTGTGAATTAAAATATATATATTGGCATGTTTTTTCTTCATACATTAATGTGTTTTCTTGATGTTTAGAATGTTTTTCTTATTTAATCTTGATATTGACTAGATTTTTATATTATTTTTTCATTATCTGTAACCTAGTATTGTAGTGATTAACATTTTTTGACATTTTCTATGATTATCCTTGAGTAGGATGTGTAGAATATTTTTGGGGAGAATGTAGAAATGGTTTTTATGTGTTTTTTTTAGTTATCACTTCAAAAATATTTGAATCCATCTATTGGTTAATTTTAGAAAATATTTAATTATAAATGTCTTGGTTCCATGAAATTGGTATTATTTTTTAAAATAACCATCCTTGTAAAATGATTATATAAATAGAATATTTAGATTAAATATGGGATTCATGTCTTTCATATTTTAAAAAATTCTAAAGAAAATGAAAATAGAATTTTCCATACCATTTTTTTTCAAACTAGCATATTGGTATCATTTGAACAAGAAATAAAATTTACTAATGGCAGAGTACTACTATCTTCACCTCAAAAGATATATAATTTAAATTTTCGTTTTGTAGTTGACATGAAATCTTTAGTTTCCTTCAGGGATTAACTCCAATGTTTGAATTGGTTATATATTCCAGGGTAATTATTTTTTTCATCGGATTATGGTGGTGACTTCATAGTTGCATAGATATGGTGATCATGCATTTATTTTCAAGGAACTAGTTTGATCAAATATTATTTTATTCTCTTCACAATTTTTTTATTTTATTTTATCAATCTTTTTTCTCAGCATCTCTATATTAAATTCTTATTTTTACATATGTTCCTATTATATTTATTTCCACTTCGTTCCTCTATTTCTTCTATGGATGATTATTTGTATCTTTTATGGAGTGAAAGACCAATTCCAATTTCCATGTTTAATATCATTGATTCTTGTTCATAACCATAGTGATAATCGATTATCCATAGGTGTGTGGTGGTCTAATTAGGATGGTTGAAATTGTTGGATCAGTATCGGTGGTTTTTTATTTTTTATCTTCGATTAGATTCTTAATTATAATTACTTAAATGTTTTGATATTCTTTAAACTGTGTTTTTATGTATGTATATAACTGCGTAGAAATATTCATGAATACATGTTATTTTTTACTAAATATTTAATGAATATTTGTGGATCCCAAATAATAATATTTATGTTTACATCCTATATAGTAACTCTGGTGGAAATTCCATAATTTATGTTTTATTTTCATATTCCACTTTAATAGTGAATCTTATGTGGTACAACTCGTATTTTTTTTGTGGGATATATACCCATTAATGAGTTTGGGGATCATGTGGTGATTTTTTAGAAATCACTATAGACATTTAGAGTGAAATCATGAGGAATATCTATCATTTATTTCATGATCATTATACATGGGGTAACCTCCTCCCTATCCACCTATGTCTACCTCAGTTTAATTTTTAAAGATATAGTGGATAATGTTATTTTTATTTAATTTTTAAAAACATTAATTTTTTTTCATTAACAAGTTGGTATGTATTATTTTATTATATATTTATTGATTCATTTTAATATTATTGGAATCTGATTGATTGTCATACTAAAATGGATGATGTTTTTTCTATAGATATTTAACATCCCATAGAGTCCTTCTAGACTATTAATTTCCTTTCTTCTGGTTTATATTAAATTATATGGTTTGAAAATGCATCCCCATGTTGTTTTAATATTCTCTAATCATTTAAATAACCCATAATTGATTAGAATTTTTGATTATTTTATAGTCATATAATGGTTTTGCTATGGTCTTGGTATTTGAGTAATATTCATTATAATGGTATCTCAGATAAATATATGATTCTTTTTTATTTATTAAAAAAGTATCTAGGACTTCTGGTATTTGAAATATTACCAAAACAATAGGATGATCAATAAAATTATAGTTTAATCTAATGTTCCCAATGGATACTCGTGTTTTGAGTAGGAATCTTATACCTAAGTGAGGTTATCATTTCAATATATTGAGTTTGATCTGGTGAATGTTGTGATGTGTCTAGGGATTTAATGGGTGAAAAAATATTTATATAATCATGCATAATAAATTATATTGGACCTATGGTACAAGTATATTTGGTTTTTATTATAAATTATATATGTTATAGGATATAATTAACTAAATAATAGGTAATAATGTTTTCTAACATGGTTTGTTTTTTATTTTTGTATATCTTGACTGTGAACGAATCATTGATTAGTGAATTAGTGTGTTAAAGTGGACTAGGAATTATGTGACTTAGTGTGTCCCTAGGTTGAAAATATTCAATTATTTATATTTAATTAATAATAGTATGGTTTTTTATATTCAATGTACCCTTTCTCTGTATGATATAATATAATTTGAAATAGAATATTCATTTTGAATGAACTATTTTTGATTCATTATTATTCTTGAGAGGTTTTATATATTATTTATTTATTTATGAATTTTAATGTTTGAGGATAAATTCATAGGTGGTTTTAGGTATGAAATGCCAAATAGAAGAATTTTTTTATTAACTCTTGAAGGTGGTGTCACTAATATTCCTTGGCTATAGATAACAACATTTACCTAGTGATCCTATCAAAGACTAGTTTACCATGATATTTCCAACTTGTTACTAGGTTTCCTCCATGTGCGTACCTAATATACTTGTGTTTTTTAGAATTTATTATTCATACATTTATTTATTTTATGTCAATATTTATAACCTGAAAAGTATTTATTTGAGTAGCCACATATGTGTCTATCCCTTCATAATTCCTTATATATCCCTGTAACTCCAGTAAATAAAATGTAACACCCTGAGATTTTATGAGAAATATTTTTTTTAATTTATTTGATTTCTTGTGTTGTATGATACACCAAGATTTTCCTGCACTATATGCAACACCGTATTATCTTTTAGTATACGCAAACACTATTCTTGTCTTGTGTTGCATGCAAGAGTGACCTTCCTCAATAGCTTGTGTCGTTCGCAATAACGAGTTTCACAAAACAACGATATATTGATAAAATATTATTATGAACTAGCTGTTATGAATAGTATTAACCAAATTTTTAATGTTATAACATTATCATTTATCTTACACATTTTCTATAACATGGTATGAGAACAAAATAAATTTCTCGGGTAAAAAAGTATTTTTCAAAAAAATGATGTTTTGCTGCATTTTGATGGAGCGCCCACATTAAATCAAGTTTTTGACACGTTTATGAGTTCAATTTTACAAAATAAACTTATTAATTGTATTATGTATATAAAAATTTACTTTTTATAATTTTTTAATATTTTTTCTGTTAACTTTCATATTTTGATGAATAGTAAAAATACGAAAAATATTAAATAAAAACAACTTTTTTCATCAAGATAATTTATATGGTTAAATTATAATTTTTAATGGTTTTAAAGTATTAATATAATACATTTTTACCATTTAATATAATGTAAGTCATTATCATTAATTTTACATTGAATTCATAGGTAAAAACATTTCAATCTTTTGCAATGTTTTAACTTTTAAAACTCGTTTTCTCAACAGCGAGATTAATTTTAAATTTAATACTGCATATTCTATGTTTGGAATTTGGAAAAATGGATTTCATATTTGAATCAGTAGGTACAAATTATTTTAATAGGCTACTTTTTATTTTTAGACATTTTGAATAGTAACTATGGTAAATTTTATTTACCACAATTAATGGTAAATCAGGTAATTAAGGGTAAAAATAATATTATAAAATAATCATAACACTTGTCATAATATAATTGAATGAATATATTTCTCTCTAAAACATACCTGGGTCAAAATGGAATCTACTCGAACCCCCTTGGATGCGATTAAGACAATTAATTTATTTTATTTAAAGAAAGTGAAATATGTCTCCCTAAAACATCAAAAATTAAATAATTTTTAATATAAGTTTATATAGAATATAAATTATATTATAAATACTAATTTGAAAGATAAAATTTTTTTCCTTGTTATGGTAATTTATTTGTAATTTATAAGAAATATTTAATTACCTAAATAGATTATTCATTAATGATGCAGAAATTATTTATTTAGTGAAAAAATCAATAATATAGTTTTCATTCAACAAATAATACCCATAAAAGGCCTCAAACCCGGACCAAAACTTATTTTTCGTGTATATCTAAACAATAATCATCCAATGGTAGAATTGAGGACCATTTGGAGCCTTATAATATCGATTATGACACTTATATTAATTTATTTTAAAGGATGTCAAAGTTGTCACCTTCATAATTTAATAAATATAACAGTTTAAATGTTGATATTTTAACATGATAAATTTGATTAAAAGTATTATTATGAAATCTATTAGAGTTATCTTTATCATAATATTTTAGTTTTTATTTTTAAGTAACAAATAAGTATATTATATTATTATACATAAATGTTGTAATAATTATTTTATTAAGAGAAGTATCAAATAAATGGTTTTAAAAACATTAAAAGAAATATTATACGAACAAATTAATAGGATACATGACTTTTTTAAATGAATATGAAATTTTAGGAATGTATTTAATATTTTGGTTTGAATATATATTTTGTATGTATTTTATTTAAATACAAATAATTGAATAGTGTCAAAATTGAAACTATTGATATTTTATAAAAATAACATATTATTAAATTGTTTGAAAATCAAAAAAAATATTTAAAAATTACAAATTGAAAGTTATATGGTCTAAAATGTAATAATTTATCTAATTATGGAAAATTAACAACACATAAGTAAGTATTTATAACAATTTAAAATTTAGAATATTATTTTCACAAATAAAATTTAATAGATTAAATAAAGATAAATCAAAATTATAAGGTTTAAAATAAAATATAAACATGTATAAATTTGATTTTATGATGATATTACAACCCTATCATATATCATATCTGAATTTCAGTAACTTTGGAAGTTTTTATGTGGTGTTTGATTTTATTATAAATTAATATTTTTGAGGTTTTCAAAAGTGCCCCTCTCTTCTCTTATAAAAGGGCACCTCATCCCTCTCCTCCTCACACCATTTTGAGCCTTCATTCTTGGAAACCCCTAGAACATTACTATTATAAACTTTCCTAGTAACATTTTGGTGACTCTGGTCTTCTCAAAAGACTAACTCCAGCCCCTTAAGAGGAAGTTCAAAGGAAGTGCACCGAAGAAGAGGTAATCTCTTCTACCGATTCTTTCATGTTTTTTTATTCTTCTACATCCTCTTATTTAGTTGTTTCATTATAAAGTAATAACATAAATATAGATAATATACTGATATGTTATTATAAATATGAAACAACCCTATTTAACCTTCTATCCATCCTATGAAAAATGAAATCACCACGCATGCATACGTACGACTTACCGGCTCCACATCGTGGTGTAATCTATTTTACCACCACCACCTTACATGGATGAGTATAATGGTGGAAATAAATACTGTATATGATTATTTGAACTTAATACTAATTATGAGATACTATATGTTCCACTGCAATTCCATTCATTAATTATGGGAATGATATCATCGCTTGTGCGTACGTACGGATTACCGTCTCCACGACTCGATGAGATTCATTCTCCATGTTAACCATTCAAGAATGATTATAAATTATGAATAATTAATAATACTGAGATATATGAAATAATAATGCACTGGATTTATGTGTATATATATATATATTTCATATATTTACTTCCATTCAAGTCAATAAGGAAAGGAAAACAGCGTTCATGCGTACGTACGGCCTACTGTCTCCATAAATGAGGTATTTTATTTCATTTATCTATCTATTATTTTTATATATATACACTGAATTTATATATGATATATAAATCTTGTTTTACATTCTGGAAGTATGTAAATCATGATATAGGTAATAATATCAAGAACAACACTTCCAAAATCGTACGATATATGAAACGATTATTACCCAAAACATTGCTTCAACATGGAATTGACAAATGAATAGGTAATATGAAGTCATAAGTTAATAATATATGATATCATACAAATCACTATAATTCATTAATAATTCAATTAAATTATTTAAATAATTATACTGGAGGCTCCTACATGAACGGAAGAAATTAGACTTAAGGTAAGGGATAATTATCCCAATTGCGTTTTTATCAGAGATCATTTATTAGTAAGTATTTACTGGGGTTATTTTTATCATTCAAGAACATGTCTTCACAAAATGTTTTCATAAAATGTTTAATATTATTCCATGTATGTTTAAATTCATTTTAACCATTTTTTTTTACTTTTACCACATGGTATGGAATGAATCTTTCTTTTAATTACCACACGAGGTACTTCATCACTTTTCTGGAAAAAGTACAAGGAGAATGTTTTTTTATATTATACAGCATGAATGGATTTTTACAGTTTCATAACACCTAATTTCTATGATAATTAATCTACAATATTTCATTATTATTTTCAATGAAATTGTTTTCTTTTAAATTTTCATGATATTGTGACAATAGAAAATGATTTTAAAGAAGAATGGATATTTTCCTCAAGAATTCGTTTAAAGTGTTTTATCACAACTATTTTCCATATAAGATGAAATTTTTTCGTATATTTATGTTTCAAGTATAAAGTCTCTATTATTTTCATGGTATGATTCTTCTTACGATGAAATGATGTCCATTTTTTATATGGATTATGTTATGATGGGATGATGTTTATGAAACCCATTTTATTCTTTGCATTATGATGAATGATTTATGTTTATTTTGTGGCACATGTAAGAATGATTTCATTATGAGATGGGTGGGACCTATATCTCCTTCCAATTCATTATGTAAAGATTTATATCTCATGAGATAAACTAGGATGGAATGGAAAGTAAATATGGTTCATTAATACAAGGCTGGAACGGAAAGTAAACCTGGTTCAGTAATGGAATTTGTCCACTATAATGGTCTTGGAAGCAATCAAAAGTCTACTATAGAAATCATATCATTTTCTTAATGGTTTTCCACATTTACATGTTTTATTACCATGTTATTTTATAATGATTGATGTTCCTTCATGATCTATGCCTTATGTACTGCCATGATTTATTTCACAACTCAATATTTTGATGTTTAAACATTATGTTCATGTTTTTATGTTCAAATGTATTTGGTTTGTTTTATTTTCTCCATGTATACCCTTACTGAGCATTTGAGATCACCCTTTATATGTTTTCTTTTCCCCAGGATATAAATAATGGTTTTAGGTATGAAAATAAAAATGGGAATATCTTTATGGGATATATTGAAGATCATTCACTATGATTAAAAAATTATTTTTAAAGTTTCCAAAGACACTAACCTATTACAGTCCTTGCTTATCTATTTTTGTTATCTATTATGTATTCGGAAAATGTTATGTAATGTACATGTATGTAATCTTGGGTCTCTATAGTAGGTATCTGAGGAAAATTTAGTTATCCTTTAGAAACTAGGATGTCAAATCTTTGGTGAGATACCTAGAGATATTTCTCTGGTATGTCTAAGGATGTCCATATGGTTAAGTATAAGTATAGGTTATATTCCTAGATTTGTTATAATGATAATAAATAACCTAGGATTATACCTAAGATGTTAGAGATTGAAATTACTCACCCTGATTATGTTGCTTTTGTACTGTGAGTTTTACCTCACACGCTATTCTTTTTGGGTTTTAGAATATGGATGGAAAAAAAAGATTCATGTTAATGGAGAATATGATGGAAAATGGAATGATATTCTCCATGATCGAACAAATGAAATGGGATTTTGAAGGAAAAACATCATTATTATTACCAATCAGCAATCTCATAATATGATCAATAATCTCAACTTTGGTAAGTTTTCTGGCTCAGCTAATAAGATAAAGATGGAGTTTCAAGATGATCATTGAATAAAGAAATTTCAATTTTCCACATGTAAATAATGTGGGAAGAGACATCAAGGAGAATGTTTCAATGGAACTGGATGATGCTTTGGGTGTAGAGACCCGAATCCTGACATACATGGACATTACATTACTTTTGCGGAATACTTAGTACATAACAAAAACACACACACAAGGATCGTAATAGTTTAGTGTCTTTAGAAACTCAGAATATAATCTTCTAATCGTGGTGAAAGATCTTCAACATCTCCCAATAAAGATCTTACCTTTTTCTTCTTACCTAAAACCTTTATTTATATCCTGGGGAAAAGAAAACATAAAAGGGTGAGCTCAAATTCCCAGTAAGGGTAAGCAAAAGAAATATCAATCACATCATTTTCATAAGAACATAACATTTTGGAAATCTTAACCTGCAAAAAGAGCATAATTTCATAACATGGGATAAATCATAGTAGTGAAATGAAATCCCAATAATCATAACTTAAAACATGAAACATTGTGGAATACACACATAATCATAGATAATCATATCTTATTAGTCAAGACTCATTTCCAAGACTATCTTAGTGGACAAATTCCATTTCTGAACCGAGTCACCCTCGTTTCAGTCCTGTTTCACTGAACCGGTATAACCTACCGTTCCAGTCATGTATTTCTCATGAGATATAAAATCATTACCCAATGCATTGGAGGGAGATATAGGTCACACCCATCTCATAATGATACCATTCTTATGTGTGCCACAAAATCATAAATCATACATCATTGCATAACCCATGTAATAAAAATGGGAATCTTAAACATCGTTACATCATAAAACAATTCATATAAGATAAATAAATTCATAAAAATATTTCCATCACAACATAATCAAATCCATGTAATAATAGGGATAAAAATATAACCCTTTATTATCTTATATGGAAAATAACTTTGATAAAACACTTGAACTCCATTCTTGAGGAAAATATCCTTTCTACTCCAAAAACACTTTTCCTTTCTTAACATGTCATAAAATTATAAACTAAAAGAAGTTGATTAAAAATAAACTTGAAAACTTGTAAAGGAAGCTTCTTGGAAATAATTTTTTAAAAATCCATTCATGCCGTATAAGTTAAAAAAACATTTTTTTCGTACTTTTTTCAGAAAAGTCAAAAAGTACCTCGTATGAAAAACGACAAAAGATTCATTTCATATCTTTTACTAAAAACTCACCGAAGGGTAAAATTGGATAAAAACTATTGTAGAAGGATATAAATATTACAAATTGGGGAAACATGGGTGTGGATGATAAAATACACCCCAGTAAATACCAAAGTATAAACAATCTCGGATAAAAATGATATTGTGATATTTCCCTTACCTTAGGTCTGATTTGCTTCGTATGTGTCCGAACCTCCTCTTCTTTGAAGTAATTCTTTGAGAACTCCTTTTAGGGCACTAAAATAGGTCTTTGAAGAAGACCATAACCTATAGGATGTTTCTACAGAAGTGGAGAGAAGAAATTGGTAGGGGTTGGCCGAGCATGAGGGCTCAAAGTGGTGTGAGGAAGAGGGGGAGGAGGTGCCCTTTTATAAGGGAGGAGAGGTGCACCTTTGGAATAACTAAAAATATTATTTTATTATAAAGTCAATTTCGGTTTTAAATAGCTCCAAATTGAGTTATTGAGAAGTTAAGGTGGGGATGGGTCGAAATCCTCTCATCCAATAGAATTTAGACAAGTTTAGGTCATCATATTAACCTTATATTTTAGTTTTAACTCTTAGTTAATTAGATTGACATTTACCATGTCACTTTGTATTTTTATATTATATAGTTAATAAACTTACCATATACATCCAAGATACCCCTAAGTTGTGTTTTATTAATATATATAAATATATCTAAGTCATTTGGCCGATCCTTAGATTTTTAGGAATAAAATAACAATTAATAATATAATATTTGTTTTAAAAACTATTTTATGTCAATTTTGACACTATTCAATAGTTGATTTTTTTTAAACTCATAACAGAATGATTACTTCGACCAATGCTAATTAAATCAATCCTGACATGTCATATTAACCTAGAAAATTAGTTTAATTCATATAAAGTCTCAAATTATATTTATTTGGGTATTTATAACATCAATTATGTCAATATTTCATTAATAAGACAATTAATGCATCATCATTGTGTCATAAATAAATTAAATTATTTAATTTCTAAAAATTAAAAATAAAATAACATTATGTAGGAAATCTTTTTATCTTTCTAATGAATATTTATAGTTGAATTTATCTTATGTATAACCCCATATTGAAAATTATTTACTTATTAAACTTTGATTTTAACTATTTTAACCATTCTTTAAATAAATTAATAATAAATGTCCTAATCTAATCCAAGTGGGCCTAAATGGTCATATTTTATTTTTAAGGTTGTTTTTGGTCGAATTACACTGGTACAATAGAATTAGGACATGTGTTAGGGTAATAATAATATCATTTTTACCCTTAATTACCCTATTAACTTTTAACCGTGGTAAAAAAAAGTAAAAAATTACTATTCACCAAAAATTATTTTCATCTCATTGAACCACATTTTACTTACTAACATCAACTGGGTCTCTCGGATTTTTGAAATTCCACTCACAGAAGTGGTAAAATTATGTTTTATGAAAAATTCATTTTTTAACTACCACTTAGTGGTTTCACTATTCATCAAAAAATGAAAGTTTCCAGAAAAATACCAAAAATTAGATCTAAGCTATATTTGATATTATGAATTAAAAAATGGTGTCTATTTTATCAAATTCAAAACATATCAGTTTCATTAATTAATTTAGAAATTAATTCCCGTCGTCAAAACAAATAGCGTGTTCTTAAGAGATAATAACTATCAAATGATTGGCACTTGTTTATGATTGGTTTAAATATGAAATTACATCGAATGACCAAAATTGTATTAAATTGTAAAAATATATTCTAAATATACTTTAAAACCACTCAAATTAATAATTTATCACTAATAATTATTTCGATTGAAAAAAAAAATAAATTCAAATATAGCGTGTTTTTACTATTCATCAAAATATGAAATTTACCAGAATGATATGAAAATTTATCCAAAGTAAATTATTATTTCATGATTTCAAAGAAGAATTTTATTTTGTCAAATTGAACTTATAAACATGTCAAAAACTAGATTTAAAGTGGGTGCACCATCAAAAGGCGGCAAAACTGCATTTTTTTAAAAATACTTATTTTACCCAAAAAAATTATTTTGTTCTTATACCATGTTTTAGAAAATGTGCAAGACGAATAATAATGTTATAAGATTCAAAATTTAGTTAATACTATTCATAACGGCTAGTTCATAATAATATTATAATAATATATCGTTGTTTAGTAAAACCCGGTATTGCGTACAACACACGCTATCGAGGAAGGTCACGATTGCGTGTAATGCAAGGCAAGTCAAGGATGCGTGTTGTGCAAGCTCCTTTTGGTGTAGTGTACAACACAAGACATTAATGAAATTAAAAATAATATTTTTCATAAAATCTCGGGCTGTTACATTCTACCCCCCTTAAAATGAATTTCTCCCTCGAAATTCGTCGGGGTTATAAATGGTTTACTATTCGAAAGATTCTTTAATAGAAACCCACATCATAAAAAGGAATACCAAAACCGATTTTTTAAAAACAAAAGTATGAAACATAACGGTTACCCAAATAAACTTATCATTGGGTTTCCACATAGGTGAAAATATTGATATGGAAGAGAAATCTAACCATCATGTTCTGATGGAGAGTGGTAGAGAACATGGCTATGGAAAAGCCAGCAATCAAAAAGCCATAAATTTGTGGCGATCTAAGGTACCATCTGATTCATCAGATATAAGAGCACTAGGAAAACATTTTTGGTTTTCAAGATCATTTCCCTAAAGTTGATGAAATTGGAATTAGAAGAAATACTTTCGTGATTTTGGTATAGTCTCACCGTTTGTCGTTCTTTGGACAATTTCCACTTCATCTCTTAAAGAAATGAAGTTGAATTTGTCATTCGTGATGTGTTAGCAGATCATGTGATATAATGATAGGTCATTCAATCTCTCTCAAACAAAAGGTTAGAAAAGTTATCATAAGTACATCTATAGTGAGATTAATCATATATGGTTCCTAAAATGGACTTATACATCATATATCATACTGCTTAATATAATAAAACTAGTTTCTACTAAATAGGGACTTCTTGTTGGCCAGTGGTAGGCAATAAAGGCCAGTCGCACTTCGGTTGTGGGTTCGATTCCCACAGCCTTGTCCAACGCAATGGGTTGTCGCCCGTCCTGCAGGTTGTCCTTTTTCTAAAACTACATTTCTATAACATCCCATCAATAATATTGAAAAACATCTATCCTTAAACAATACTAAGTTGTGTCCAACATAATCCATTCTAATCTTTAGACTTATCCATAATACTGCAGTCCACTCTCATAATATAGTGAAAACGATTACCAGAGATTTAATACCATCGTTGATCCCCATATATCATAAGATATGCCTTGTTGGTCACATTCCAAACATTCAAAGGCCTTAATCATGTATTCTCTTGAATACCCATTGATCCTTAGTGAAAACATGAATGCAGTTAAAAGTTAACACTTTCCATATACCAAAATACTAAAAATTCTATATACTCAGACCATGATATCACTTAGTCCTTATATCAATCATGAGCTCATGAATACTATCAAATATTTCATTTTCTCTTTTCCCCTTCTGTATGTGCATATCATCTGCTTTCAAAAAATATTTCAATCACTTTTCATGGTTACCGATGCCATAAAATTATTGAAAACCACAATATACCAAAACATAAATATTCCAATATTCCATGATACTATATAAAACATTATTATGGAATCCCATTACATAAACACTTAATCATTCCACCACATCATTGTCATATTCAACATCTCCCATGGTGATCACATGTGATTTCCCTTTGTCCTTTGCCTTAAGTGGTTGCTCATGTCGATCATCACTAACCCTTGGATTAGGAAATTTATTAGCATAATGCCCCATTTCCTTGCACTTGATGCTTTGAAGTGTAGTAGGTTCATTCTGTGTATCCCTTCCTTTGTTTACATAATTAGACATCTTCTTCCCATCATTGCGGCATTCAAATGCCTGATGACCTTCCTTTCCACATTTGAAACATTTACTTGTCCCTTTAAGACAATCTCCACCATGCTTCTTTCCACACTTTGATCATAAAGAAAAATTCATCTTCTTTTCACCATTATTATAAGATTTCTCCTTGAACTCCATATTTCGTTTCTTGTCAAAACTATGAGATGTATAAGTAATACCAACTTCCATTTCTACCTTGATAGCACAACACACAATTTCTTCATAGCTACTGAAGTCTCTTATAGCTAATGCCCTTCGAAGATTTGGTTTTAAGCCACTGAAGAATCGATCAACTTTACTTTCAGGTTGGATGATAAATCCAGATGCATACCTTGCAAGCCTTGTAAAATTCGCTCCATATATACCAACAGATTCATCATCCTTTTGATTTAGTTCAATAAACTCCTTCTCCATCTTTGTTCGAATAATACGAGGGAAGTACTTATTGAAAAATATGTTCTTGAACTCATCCCATTCCATGGACTCAATTTCATCTCTTTGCCTCATATTCTTGATAAGATTCCACCATTGATTAGCTTCACCTTCCAAACGATATACTACTAAGATGACTTTATCATGTTCATAACATTGAAGAACTGAAAATATCTTTTCAGTAGTACTGATCCATTGTTCAGCAACAAGTGGAT
This sequence comes from Viscum album, assembly GCA_963277665.1. Taxonomy (NCBI): domain Eukaryota; kingdom Viridiplantae; phylum Streptophyta; class Magnoliopsida; order Santalales; family Viscaceae; genus Viscum; species Viscum album. The sequence goes on along the minus strand of OY728166.1, from coordinate 70,384,321 downwards.
CTGAAGACCCACTGAAAGAAGGTGGACGTTGCCTCGTGAAGGACTCAATAGAATATTGTTCCCTTCTATGCTCATTTGGAAGTCCAGAATGATTAATATCTTGTGTAAGTATAGCAATAAGATTTTTCACTCCATCTCCCATAAAATATGATTGTATAGGAGGACAATCATTGCATTTTCCATTGCATTGATCAACATGGTTCCTTCGGGTTCCGGCCATCGTCTAAAACCCAAAAAGAATAGTGTGAGAGGTAAAAATAATGCTAGGAAAAACAACATAATAAAGGGGGAGTACCTTCAATATCTAACATCTTAGGTTTAATTATATGATCGTTAGCGTAATTCTAGGACTATAACCTATACTTATACTTAACCATAGGTACATCCCTAGACATACCTTAGAAATATCTCTAGGGATCTCACTAATGTTTTCGCATCCTAGTTTCCAAAGGTTGACTAAACTGTTCCTCTGATACCAACTGTAGAGACCCGAAGCCTGACATACATGGACATTACATTACTTTTTTGGAATACGTAGTACATAACAAAAATACACACACAATGATCGTAATAGTTTAGTGTCTTTGGAAACTCGGAATATAATATTCTAATCGTGGTGAAAGATCTTTAACATCTCCCAATAACGATCATCCCTTTTTTTCTTACCTATAGCCTTTCTTTATATCCTGGCGAAAAGAAAACATAAAAGGGTGAGCTTAAATGCTCAGTATGGGTATGCAAAAGAAATATCAATAACATCATTTTCATAAGAACATAACATTTTGGAAATCTTAAACTGCAAAAAAAGCATAATTTCATAACACGGGATAAATCATAATAGTGAAATGAAATCCCAATAAGCATAACTTAAAACATGAAACTTTGTGTCATACACACATAATCATAGAGAATCATATCTTATTAGTCAAGACTCATTTCCAAGACTATCTTAGTGGACAAAGTCCATTTCTGAACCGAGCCACCCTCGTTTCAGTCCTGTTTCACTGAACCGGTATAACCTACTGTTCCATCCATGTCTATCTCATGAGATATAAAATCTTTACCCAATGCATTGGAGGGAGATATAGGTCCCACCCATCACATAATGATACCATTCTTATGTGTGCCACAAAATCATAAATCATACATCATTGCATAACCCATGTAATAAAAATGGGAATCTTAAACATCGTGACATCATAAAACAATTCATATAAGATAAAGGAATTCATAAAAATATTTCAATCACAACATAATCAAATACATGTAATAATAGGGATAAAATAGAACCCTTTATTATCTTATATGGAAAATAGCTTTGATAAAACACTTGAACTCCATTCTTGAGGAAAATATCCTTTCTACTCCAAAAACGCTTTTCCTTTCTTAACATGTCATAAAATTCTAAACTAAAAGAATTTGATTAAAAATAAACTTGAAAACTTGTAAAGGAAGCTTCTTGGAAATAATTTTTAAAAAATCCATTCATGCCATATAAGTAAAAAAAACATTCTTTTCGTACTTTTTCAGAAAATTCAAAAAGTACCTTGTATGAAAAACGACAAAAGATTCCTTTCATACCTTTTACTAAAAACTCACTGAAGGGTAAAATTGGATATATACTATTGTATAAGGATATAAATATTACAAATTGAGAAAACATGGATGTGGATGATAAAATACACCCCAGTAAATACCAAAGTATAAAAAATCTCGGATAAAAATGAGATTGTGATATTTCCCTTACCTTATGTCTGATTTTCTTCGTATGTGTCCGAACCTCCTCTTCTTTGACGTACTTCTTTGAGACCTCCTTTTAGGGAACTAAAATAGATCTTTGAAGAAGACCATAACCTCTAGGATGTTTCTAGGGAAGTGGAAAGAAGAAATTGGCAGGTTTTGGCCGAGATTGAAGGCTCAAAGTGGTGTGAGGAAGAGGGGGAGGAGGTGCCCTTTTATAAGGAAGGAGAGGGGCACCTTTGGAATAACTAAAAATATTATTTTATTATAAAGTAAGGTTCGGTTTTAAATAGCTTCAAATTGAGTTATTTAGAAGATAAGGTGGGTATGGTTCGAAATCCTCTCATCCAATATAATTTTGACAAGTTTAGATCATTATTTTAACCTTATCTTTTAGTTTTAACTCTTAGTTAATTAGATTGACATTTACCATGTCACTTTGTATTTCTATATTATATAGTTAATAAACATACCATATACATCCAAGAGACCCCCAAGTTGTGTTTAATTAATATATATAACCTTATCTAAGTCATTTGGCCGAACCTCATATTTTTAGGAATAAAATAAAAATTAATAATATACTATTTTTTTAAAAAACAATTTTATGTCAATTTTAACACTATTCAATAGTTGATTTTTTTGAAACTCATAACAGAATGATTACTTCAACCGAAGTTAATTAAATCAATCCTAACATGTCATATTAACCTAAAAAATTAGTTTAATATATAAAAAGTCACAAATTATATTTATTTGGGTATTTATAACATCAATTATGTCAATATTTCATTAAGAAGACAATTAATGCATCATCGTTGTGTCATAAATAAAATAAATTAATTAATGTCTAAAAATTACAAATAAAATACCATAATGTAGGAAATATTTTTATCTTTCTAATTAATATTTATAGTTGAATTTATCTTATGTATAACCCCATATTAAAAATTATTTACTTATTAAACTTTGATTTTAACTATTTTAACCCTTCTTTAAATAAATTAAGAATAAATGTCCTAATCTAATCCAAGTGGGCCTAAATGGTCATATTTTATTCCTAAGGTTGTTTTTGGTCGAATTATACTTGTCCAATAGAATTAGGACATGTGTTAGGGTAATTATAATATCATTTTTACCCTTAATTACCCTATTTACTTTTAACCGTGGTAAAAAAAAAGTAAAAAGTTACTATTCACCAAAAATTATTTTCATCTCATTGAACCACATTTTACTTACTAACATCAACCGTATCTCTCGGATTTTTGAAATTCCACTCACAGAAGCGGTAAAATTAAGTTTTATGAAAAAAATCATTTTTTTAACTACCACTTAGTGGTTTCACTATTCATCAAAAAATGAAAGTTTCCAGAAAAATATCAAAAATTAGAACTAAGCTATATTTGATATTATGAATTCCAAAATGATGTCTATTTTATCAAATTGAAAACATATCAGTTTCATTTATTAATTTAAAAATTAATTCCCTTCGTCAAAACAAATAGCGAGTTCTTAAGAGATAATAACTATCAAAAGATTGACACTTGTTTATGACTGGTTTAAATGTGAAATTATATCCAATGACCAAAATTGTATTAAATTGTAAAAATATATTCTAAATATACTTTAAAACCACTCAAATTAATAATTTGTCACTATTAATTATTTCGATTGAAAAAATTGTTTTTAATTAAAATATAGCGTGTTTTTACTATTCATCAAAATATTAAAGTTACCAGAATGATATGAAAATTTATCCAAAGTAAATTTTAATTTCATGATTCCAAATAAGAATTTTATTTTGTAAAATTGAACTTATAAACATGTCAAAAACTAGATTTAATGTGGGTGCACCATCAAAAGGCGGCAAAACTGCATTTTTTGAAAAATACTTATTTTACCCGAGAAATTTTTTTTGTTCTTATACCATGTTTTAGAAAATTTGAAAGACGAATAATAATTTTATAAGATTCAAAATTTAGTTAATAATATTCATAATGGCTAGTTCATAATAATATTATAATAATATATCGTTGTTTAGTAAAACCCGGTATTGCGTACAACACACGCTATCGAGGAAGGTCATGATTGCGTGTAATGCAAGGAAAGTCAAGGATGCCTGTTGTGAAAGCTTCTTTTGGTGTAGTGTACAACACAAGACATTAATGAAATTAAAAAGAATATTTTTCATAAAATCTCATGCTGTTACATTGGGAGTGGAAAGGAAGGACACAAAGCCAGTAATTGCAAAGGAAATGGTTCAATTAACACTATAAACAAGGATAATATAATTTCTAAGACATCAACAACGGTTAAATGTTTTGAATGTCGAATGTATGGGTATTATGCTATCCAATTACCTATGGTAAAATCAAATGAAGAGAATAATTATGGTCTTATGGGTTGTATTTATATTGATGAAGAGACTACAAATTATATATGAGATGAAAGAAGTGTTGAGGAATAAAATGATGAAGCTTGGTCAATTGTTTAAGAAGGTAGTGGAATGATTGTATGTTTATCAAGAGTAATTTTTTATAGTTAATTTAATAGTAATATAGAATTTAGAAACATCTATGTATTGTTACAGTATTTTTTTTCCTAAAGTATTTGAAAGTATATGTTGAATGGTTCCAGTTACCATGAAATGTGATTGACATATTTTTTTAAAGTAGATGATATGCTAATAATGAAGGTATAAAGAAAAAATAATATGTTTTGTAGTATTAATGAGCTCATGACTGATATAAGGGAAAAGTGACGTCATGGATTGAGTATATAGAAATTTTGGTATTTTGGTATGTGGAATGAGTTATCTTTTGATAACATTCATTTTTTCACTATGGTTCTATGGTAATTCATGTATCAATAGAACACATGATTACGGTATTCACATGTTTGGATGTGACTAACAAGATATATCTAATGATATATGGTGGAGAAATGATGGTATTGAAAGTCATGTTATATGACCTTTCTAGTAATCATTTTCTTTATACTATGAGTTTGGACAAAAGTATTTTCAATAATCCTAAAGGATGGACTGGATTTTGTTGGCCAACAGATAGTATTGTTTAAGGATAAAACTATTTTCTAGAATGTTATAATAGTAATGTTATAGAAAATGTAAAACCTACAGGAGGGGCAACAACTCGTCGCGTCGGAAAAGGTCGCGGGAATCGAACCCACAACTGAAGTGTGATAGGCAATTATTGCCTACCACTGGCCTACAACAAGTCCCTGGTTAGTATAAATTAGTTTCATTTTATTAAATGGTATGATAGATGAAGTATAAATTAATTTTTGGAACCATATACAATTAATATCAAAAAATATGGACTTATGTATATTTGATAACTTTTTTTAACCTTTTTTTGAGACAGATAGAATGACCCATCATTCTATCACACAATCTACTAACACTTCACGAATAACAAATTCAAATTCATTTCATTAATATATGAAGTGGAAAATGGTCAATGAATGACCAACAATGATATTGTACCAAAATCAAGGAAGTATTTCTTCTAATTGAAAATATTCAAATTTTTAAAAATGATATTGAAAACCAAAATCGTTGTCCTAGTACCCTCATATCTGATGAATCAGATGGTACCTTAGATCATCGCAAATTTATGGCTTTGTGATTGTTGGCTTTTTCATAGCCATGTTCTCTACCACTCTCTATAAGAACTTGATCGTTAGATTTATATTTAATATCCATATTTTCACCTATGTTCTCCTTTGTTGAAACCCAGGGATGAGTTAATTTGGGTAACCGTTACATTTCATACTTTAGATTTTAAAGTTATGTTTTAGTTTTACTTTTTACGATGTGGGTTTCTATGAATGAAACATTCAAGTAGTAAACCATTTATAACCCCAACAAATTTAGAGGGAAAAATTAATTTTGAGGGGGTATAATGTAACACTATGAGATTTTATGAGAAATGTTATTTTTAATTTCTTTGATGTCTTGTGTTGTATTCTACACCAAGATTAGAAAGTGTTATACGCAACACCGTATTAGCTTGTGTTGTAGGAAATACTGAGTTTAACTAAATAATGATATATTATTATAATATTATTAGGAACTAGATATTATGAATATTATTAACCACATTTTTTATTTTATATAATTAGCATACGTCTTACACATATTTTATAACATGGTATTAGAACAAAATAATTTTTTCGGGTAAAATAAAGATTTTTCATAAAATGCAGTTTTTCCGCCTTTTGATGGTGCACCCAATTTAAAAAAACTTTTTGACATGTTTATGAGTACACTATTACAAAATAAACTTATCCATTGGAATAAGTATATAAAAATATACTTTGGATGATTTTTTAATATTTTTCTGTTAATATTCATATTATGATGAATAGAAAAAATACACAAAATTTTAATTAAAAACAAATTTTCTCATCAAGATAATTTATATGGGTAAATTATAATATTTAATGGGTTTAAAGTATAAATATAATATATTTTTACCATTTAATATAAGTTATTTCATTATCATTAATTTCACATTGAATTCATAGGAAAAAATATTTCAATATTTTGCAATGTTTTAACTATTAAAACCAGTTTTCTCAACAGAGGGATTAATTTTGAATTAAATACTAAAACTTCTGTGTTTTGAATTTTGAAAAATGGATTCCATATTTGGAATAATTAGGTCCAAATAATATTAATAAGCTACTTTTTATTTGTAGGCATTATTAATAGTAACTACGATAAATTTTATTTACCACAGTTAAAGGTAAATCAAGTAATTAACGGTAAAAATAATATTATAAAATTACCCAAACACTTGTATTAATATAATTGGATGATTATATTTCTCTCTAAAACATACTTGGGTTGAAATGGAATATATTAGAACCCACTTGGAAGTGATTAATACCATTATCTTATTTTATTTAAAGAAAGTGAAATATGTCTCACTCAATCTTTAAAAATTAATGTATTTTTAATATAAGGTTATAAAGAATATAAATTTGATAATAAATAGTCATTTGAAAGATAATTTTTTTTCCTTACTATGTTAATTTATTTTTAAATTTTAAGAAAAATTTAATTACCTAAATTACATATACATTAATGATGCATAAATTATTTATTTAGGGAAAACATCAATAATATAGTTTTTATTCAAATAATAATACCCATAAAACGCCCCAAAACCTGAAAAAAAACACATTGGTCGTATATATATAAACCATAAGCAACCAATGGTAAAATGTTTTATCATTTGGAGCCTTATACAAGAGATTATGACACTTATATTATTTTATTTGAAAGATGTCAAAGTTGTCACCTTCATAATTTAATAAATATAACAATTTAAATGTTGTGATTTTAAGATGATAAATAAGAGTAAAAGTATTATTATTAAATCTATTAGATATTTATTTATCATATTATTATGTTTTTTTATTTTTATGAAACAAATAAGTATATTAAATAATTATACATAAATGTTGTATTAATTATTTTATTAAGAGAAATATTAAATAAATGGTTTTAATGACATTAAAATAAACAATATATGAAAAAAATAATGTTCTCCATGAAATTTTTAGATGCATATGACATGTTATGAATATATTAAATATTTTTGTTCTAATATATCTTATGTGTGTATCTTATTTAAATTCCATTAATTGAATAGTGTCAAAATTGACATCATTGATATTTTATAAAAATAACATATTATTAAATTGTTTGAAAATCACAAACATATTTAAAAATTAAAAATTGAAAATTATATGGTCTAAAATGTAATAATTTATCTAATTATGGAAAATTCACAAAACATAAGTAAGTATTTTTAACAATTTAAAATTTAGAACTATATTACCACAAATAAAATTAAATATATTGAATAAGGATAAATCAAAATGATAAGGTTTAAAATAAAATCAAAACATGTCTAAATTTGATTGGTTGAGAATATTATAACCCTATATTATCTCATATCCAAATTTGATTCACTTGGAAGTTTTTATGTGTGGTTTAAGTTTATTATAAATTAATATTTATGAGGTTTCCAAAAGTGACACTCTCTTCTCTTATAAAAGGGCATCCCATCCCTCTCCTCCTCACAACATTTTGAGCCTTCAAGATTATCCAAACCCTTCCCATTAATCTTCTCAATATCCCTTGTCAAATTTTGGAGATTCAGGTATTCTCAAACGACCGACTTTAGTCCCTTAAGAGGAAGTTCAAAGGAAGTGCGTCCTAGAAGAGGTAATCTCTTCTACTGATTCATTCATGTTTTTTATTCTTCTACTTCTCTTATTAATTTATTTCATTATAAAGTAATAAAATTAGTATAAATAATATTAGGATATGTTATTATAAATATGAAACAACCTTATTTCACCTTCTATCCATCCTATGAAAAACAGAAATCATTGCGCGTGCGTACATACGGCTTACTGTCTCCACGTCGTGGTGTAATGTCTTTTTCCACAACCACATTACTTGGATGAGTATAATGGTGGAAATAATAACTATATATGATTATTATAACATAATACCAATTCTGTGATATTATTTGGTCCACTCCAATTCCATTCAAAAAAATGGGAATGATATCATCGCTCGTGCGTACGTATGGATTACCGTCTCCATGACGCGATGAGATTTATTCTCCATGATAACCATTAAATAATGATTATAAAGTATGTATAATGAATAATAATTATATATATGACATAATAATTCATTTGAATTATTTATATATATATATATATATGTCATCTACTTACTTCAATTCAAGTCAATAAGGAAAGAAAAACAGCGTTCATGCCTACGCACGGCCTACCGTCTCCATAAACGATGTATTTCATTTCATTTATATTATATATATATATATATTCAATGAATATATATATATACGATATATAGATCTCGTTTTACATTCTGGATGTAAGTAAATCATGATATAAGTAATAATATCAAGAACAATAACTCCAAACTGGTACGATAAATGAAATGATTATTACCCAAAACGTTGCTTCCACAAAGAATTGACAAATCAACGGGTAATATGATTTCATAAGTGAATCATATATGATATCATAAAAATGAATATGAATCATGAATAAGCCAATGAAATTATTTAAATAATTATATAGGAGGTGCTGACACGAACAGATGAAATTGGACCTAAGGTCATGGATATTTACTCCAATCTCTTTTTTATCTGAGATTGTTTATTCGTAAGCATTTATTGGGGTTATTTTTATCATTCATGTCCATGATTTCTAAAAATGTTTTCATAAAATGTTTAATATTAATCCATGTAGTTTTAAAGTCATTTTTACACTTTTTTGAATTTTACCAAAAGGTAGGTAATGAATCATTCTTCTGTTTACCACACAATGTACTTTTTGATTTTTCCAGTAAAAGTATGAGGAAAAGTTTTTTAACTTATACAGAATGAATAGATTTTTACAGTTTCATAACACCATATTTATATGAAGCTTCCACAACAATATTACATGATTATTTTGAAAGAAATTCTTTTCTTTTAAATTTTCAAGACATTTTTGAGAAATGAAAATGATTTTGAAGAAAAAAGGATATTTTCCTCAATAATTCATTTCATGAGTTTTATCAAAACTATTTTCCATCAAAGATGACATTATTTATTATGTTTATGTTTGAAGTATAATGTCACTATTATTTACATGGTTTTATTCTTATTATGATTAAATAATATCCATTTGTATTATATGGATTATGTTATGATGGGATGATGTTTAAGAAAACCATTTTATTCTTTGGGTATGATGAATGATTCTTGTTTAGTTTGTGTCACACGTAAGAATGATTTCATTTTGATATGGGTGGGACCTATATCTCCCTCCAATGAATTGGGTAAAGATTTATATCTCATGAGATAAACATGGATGGAACGACAAGTAAATCCGGTTTAGTAATACATGGATGGAACGTCAAGTAATCTCAGTTCAGTAATGGAATTTGTCCACTATAATGGTCTTGGCCTCATTGGCTTGGCTACTATGGAAATTATATCATGTTCTCAATGTCACTCCACAATCACATGTTTTATATCCATGCTATTTTATCATGATTGATGTTCCTTTATGATCAATGCCTTACGCACTACCAAGATTTATTTCAAAACTCAAGATTTTGATGTTTAAATTCTATGTTTATGTTTTTAAGTTCAAATGTATATGGTTTGTTTTATTTTCTCCATGCTTACCCTTTTTGAGAATTCGAGCTCACCCATTATATTTTTTCTTTTCCCCAGGATATAAGGAAAGGTTTTTTATGAGAAAACAAAAAGGGGAGTATCTTTATGGAAGATGTTTAAAGATCATTCACCATTATTAGAAGATTATGTTCTGAGTTTCCAAAGACACTAAACTATTACGGTCCTTGGGTGTCTGTTTTTATTATGTATTACGTATTCTGAAAAAGGAATTTGATTTCCATGTACATCAATCATAGGTCTCTAAAAAAAATATAGTTTATATTTTACTACATTTTAACATTATTCTATAGAGTACATTCCAAATGACTATTTTATTTAGTAGTCCTTAGGTTTAGTATAAATACTTGGATCTCACATTACATTTGAAAATATGAAATACATAATTAAACTATTTAAATAACATTATAATTTCATCTAATATATAGCTATAATTAGTTATTGATCCCTTATTGTTTCCATAGGTAAAATAAAACAAAATAATTTTTTATCATTGATTCATAATAAGGTAATATGTACAACATAATCAATCACAGAAAAAATTAATTATTACTTATATGGTTGAGAAAAAAAATAACTAAATCCACCATGGAACTAAAATATTTTACTATAAATAAGAACATGGATAACATTTAATTATAAATAATATCATGGGTAATAATAAATGACTTCATAATGATAGAATAAATTATTATAAACATCCTAATCAAACTATAGTACCTTATGAGACGACATTATAAAAATATAGTGGATGTATCAAACTATGACATTATATTTAATTATAAAAGAATACACCAAATAAAAATTCAATTTTGTTTAATGAGACATACCGATTCATCGACGGGCTATAATAGTCCTCAATCATTTAATTATAATTCCAATGAACTCATAAAGTCAAAAAGGATAAATAATCAATATCATATATAAATATAAAAATTTTAAAAATAGTATACAATATTTCAATATTTTTTCACTTTTATATATATAACATCATGATGATAATCCATCACGAGTAATATGTTGGACTGTATCCTTGGATTATATCCCTAGTAAATAATAAGATTAATCATTGTTTGTCGACGTAAATAGAAATAATTTAAATAGTCATTGGATCATTTCTTGAGGAAAACACCTTCTTCATTTTGAAATTACTTACAGGAAATATAAAAATTTCTAAAATATTTAGAAAAAATTATTTGAAATGAAAAGAGGAATCATGTAAATGACTCTTAAATTTATATAATAGTCACGAAATAATGAAATTTTATTCATTTAGTAATAATTAAATTGAATAATTGGTTCAATGTATCAGAAAATATATACTTATTCCTAAAACTATAAGAATTTTTTTGAACTACTTTATAGGATTCCATAAAATGAGTAAAAATGACATTTTAAATCATAAATTAATAGTGAAAAATTCAAAAAATAACCTTTTTTTAAATATAGACATGATTGAAAAATATTAACAAAATATTTGAAAAAATTTATATTTATTCTAAAAAATATTCAATTAAAATATTGAGTACTTAGATTGGTGAAAATTAAAGAAAAAAATAATAATTTATTGAAATAACTAAATGAGAGGAAAATATATGTGTTCTATGATACAAATTTATATATTTTCTAAACCAATAAATAAACATAAATAATAGAAAATAAGGATGAAATTGTGAAAAAACACTAAAAACATTCATAACCTTTGAATAATTACACCATTAAAATAAATAACCTAAATTGGATCATTAAATAGATTCAAAATAAATAAATTAAAGATATAAAATATCAATTGGGTACTAAAAACACCCAAAAAGTTAAAAATGGGAGAATATGGAATATGTATCATAAAAAGTAAAACTGAAAAAGGAAACACTTACAAATATCATAACATTGATGTTTGAATTAATCAATTAATTGGTTATATTTTTTAAATATAAATGAACAAAAAAATTGGGAAATAAAAAATAATAATATTATGTCACTACTCATATAGGTTTTTCATAAAATATACAATGAATAAATAATGTAATATAACTAAAATTAACTGTGTTATAAAAGCCTTTACCTTGTGTCCAACACACAATGTACATAATTTATCTACTATATAATAAGAAAATATTTATTTAATACTTTATTAAAGAACAGATTTATGTTTAATAAATTCTTATTAACACTTTAATTTAATTTATTACCATTTTATATACTGTTATTAAATCCGTTGATATTTAGGTTAAACATTATGAGAGTGTTTTTTTCATAATCAAAAAATAGCATCAGTAGTTTTTTCCAAAAATGTGGTCATCTTTAAAAACAATCCTAAAAAAAATAATGAAATAATAAAAAAAATATACATTAAATACAATTATATAATATTTTTGTTATATTTGAATAAAAAATGATGTGCACTGCTTCTTGGAGGCGGTATTCCACATGTCAAAATGATCTATGTTGTCATTTTTAAATTATTGTAAGGGTTACAAGGTATGATATATATCATATTTTAATAATCATAGTTACCTCATTAATAGCATAGATATTAATTAAATATATCATAAAAACAACACTTTAATGTTTCTCATGAGAAAAAAATACATCAATTCATGATGTGGAAGTCCACGTGCACATAAGAACAATGGTTTTGATTCCAATTTAATGGAATAGTGGATGGATAAGGTTATTATATTTAAATATTACTAAATTATTATATAAGAGATTATTATTTGGATATATTGGATTTTTTATTGATCTTATAGATGTAAAAAAATTAGTAAAATAGAAACGCTCAGTTAAGAAAACTACCACCTCATTGAAGAACCTTTGTTTGCTAACACAATAAGACTTCTAGATCAGAATTTGGGTGAGTACAACATATCTAGGATATGGGAAAGAATTTTATGATTTAATTTTGGATTTTATTGGTTTATAATCATTGATAATGCATTATGTGGAAGATAATGTGGTTTTTTAATATATACGAGAGGAGAGGGAAACCCTTGGAATTACATAATGTGTTAAATTAATATAAATTAACATTAATGTTACAGTTGATTCAAATTTAAATATATAAAATCAATTGATTATATAAGTCTAAATAATATAATTAATTAAAATTTAGATAAGATTTTATGATTTTTAATCCCTTACCCTTATGTTCAAACCTTTCATCAGCCCTTTTAAGAATTATATACCAAATATTGTATTTTACTCAATTGTGGTAAATAATGGTACAATAAAAGGAAAAGTTACCAATTTTTTTATAATTGTTTACATTGTTGAATTTATCACTTGAAATTTTCCAATGATAAAATTTCTTTAATTTTTAAATATTTTATAAATTATTCATTTTTTGAAAATAACATTAAATTAATTTTATCAGATTTTTCAGAATTTTCACATTAATAAATTTTTTTTTGAAAAAAGTAGTTCATGCGAAACTTTTAAAACACTGAAATATATATATATATATATATCTAAAAATATGTTATGACACCATAATTCAATACACACATATTTATTTTTATATATTTTATTACCATGTACATAATTTTTCTACCGCATTCACAAGGAATATAGTGGCATTGCATAAACCTTTAAGGAAATTAATTCATCAATAAAAATAAAATATAAATTACCTCTACAAAAACATATTTATATTAAGAGTTAATTTAAAGAGTCATTCATGGTTTATTTTTAAAATATTTAAAAAATATAATAGATATTAAAAAAACATGAAATTTTTGAAATATTCATTACATAAACTAATATAAACGTATTTATTAAGGGAAATTTCACTAAAATTACATATTTTAATATTTTTTATTATGATGGATGATGTTAACTCATATTATAGATTATAAGAACTTATTATAATGATTTTAAGGAATTTTAACAATACATGATATCATAGTTATTGGAATTTAACCATTACTAACATGGTTACTATTTCTGATGACCAAAAGTTTAATGAGGTATATATACAAAATTTGAAACTCTCTTTAAAAAATATGAAATATATTCTTCATTTTTTATTTTATTTATGTGAAATAAATAAAGTTTCAAATAATGGAACAAAACAAAATGAAATACAATTTATAAAAAAATTATTTTTGTTAATATAAATGAACTCATATAAGAATCAAGTATAATAATAATTCTTTGAAAATAATTTTGATTATTTATAACTAAATGAACCTTATATTAAATTTTTTTCATCATTAAAATGTTATATGCCTTTTAAATAATATTAATCAATGAATATAAATTATTGTTTTAATATATTGGTATTTATTCACTATTGCCAAAAAAAATTCTGACAAATATTAATCATTCATCTATATTATATAATTAATTTATGATTTCAATAACAATTTTTATTAACTAAAATTATATTCAATAATTGAAGAAAATTTATAATGAGCATTTAGAAAAAAATCAGACTCGCGAATAGAACTAGAAAATTTTGTCTGAGTATCATCACAAAGGCTAGGAATTTTATACCCACTTCTAGGTATGAAAGTGAAGTATGGTCTTGGAATATCACATTTGTGAATTTTGACCAAGAATAACAATGAATTGTTTTTTATAAAAACATTATATGACATTTTAATTAAACATGAAGCACATGTATTGTCATAATGATCACAATGATACATGACTTTTAAGATCTATCCTAATTGTTGTATTCAAGACAGAGGTTTTTTTTCTACTGGATTGTGTTGTATTTGATTATTTTGAAATTATACAAAGAAGTAGGAAATTATTTTTGAGTACTGAAACTTGTAAATTATTTTGTTTTTTGTGGATGTCTATTTTAATTGTTTTCAATAGGGAATTAAATCTTCAATAACAGATGTAGTTTTTTTAAGTATAGAAGCATAAAAGAATATGATATCACAAATTCAACCCCTCCCCCTCTCAGTGATATTTTTAAATTATATCATGTCACTGGGGGCTTCACATATACATTTTTCTAATAATTAAGAAGGATATTTTAGAAATTGAATCAACTATAAAAATATAACCATTATGAACACACATGCTAAACCTAGAATTCATGATTACTATGATCATATGAGAGGGGATCAGTGGTTTTATATGATTGGAATGTGGTAAATGTACCACCTGTTGAGAGTCTATGATAATGGTATACCCAAGACAATTTTCAATTTTGAAATGGTAATTTTGTGTTATAGATTATGCCATTTGGAATCACTAATTCTCTTAAAATATTCAATGATTTGATGACCTGAATCTTTAATTAGTTCATGGACATTTTATTATAGTTTTCTTAGATGATATCTTTGCATAATCTAAAAAATAAGATTATCATAGAGTCTTTTCTAATATCATTCTTTGAACCTTCTTGGAACATAATATTTCAATTATGATTTCCAAGTGTGACTTTTGGATCTGGGAAATAAATTTCTAGATAATTTGATATCTGAGTGGGGAATATTAGTTTATCATAAAATGGTGTAGGCTATTATTTCCTGGGAGAGTCCCATAAACATGTT
Source organism: Viscum album (assembly GCA_963277665.1). Classification (NCBI taxonomy): domain Eukaryota; kingdom Viridiplantae; phylum Streptophyta; class Magnoliopsida; order Santalales; family Viscaceae; genus Viscum; species Viscum album. The sequence goes on along the minus strand of OY728166.1, from coordinate 70,368,810 downwards.
TGATATTTGAAGATTTTTTGTCATGGATGTTTATTATAAAAGGGTTTTTCAAGATTTATACATGCCCGCTTCTCTGATGAGAGGTTTAACTATAAAGGATGTAAAGTTTGAATAAAATAATAATTCACGAGATCTTTTGAGGATATGAATATGATGTTTACTTCAGTACCTATTTGTGTTTTTCTACAAATATTTTTTTGTTATGAAATTTTCTATGATTCTTATTGAACAGTTTTTAGATGTGTCTTGATGCATAAGAAAAATGTTGTGTCTTATAGATCATACCATTTTCCCCCTCATGAGATGAACTTTTTTACCCATGATCTTGAGTAGGTTTCTATTATGAATGTGATCAAAATATGGAATTATTTTTCCTTTGAAGAGTAGTATACAAGAAATTATGATGAAAAAATAGTTAATTTTATATTCACTCAGAGAGATCCTAATATGTAAAGGTGTCACTAGGTTGAGTGCATTTATGCCTTTTATTTTTATATAATATATACCACTAGTTAAGAGAATTTAATTTATAATTCATAGAGTATAAAATTACCAATGCATTATATTAAGGAATATATAATGTTGTGGTATCTGATGTATTTTTTTTGAGGTGAGTTTGGGAGTAGAGGACTTTGGTGGATAGGTGTATTAGACTTCGATAAAAGATGGATAATTTATTGATTTGCGAGTTTGATCTGAGTAGATGACATATACATAGATCCATATAATTGTAGATATCATGTATAGTGAGGAGACCTCATGTCTGTTTTATTAATCGTCAATTGGATCATTCTGCTTATTTAATTGGTTGGTCGTTCTATTTTCCTTGTGGAAATATTTTCTAAAAAATCTAAAATGGTCTTGTTGGTTCATACGGAATGGGACTACAATGATATAAAATGATTTTAGGTATTGTTATTGATGGTTGGGGATGAGGTGATCAATTATAGATTCTGAATTTCAATGTCACACATATCAAAGCATTAGTGCGGAATAGAAGGGAACCTTCGGTTTATATCATTCGTTACTCATTTTGTTATGGATGTGGGATGATATTCTCTTGTATTTTGTTTTTTACCATGAAATCCTTGTGTAATGGAAGTGAATTGGTTGATTTCTGATAGCCTAAATAAATCATTATATGTATTGCTAATAATATAGATGAATAAATCAGAACATCTTGGGGACTATTATGTCCAATATATTATAAATCATAATGAGTATACAAATAAAGTTTTTTTTACAAGGAATCGAGGTTTATATCACGATTATGGAAAGGTTTTCAATAGTAAATGTGTTTAAATTTGAAATTAAGCGTGTATTATTGTCCACGGATGTATGGATTGACTGAGAGGGTTATCCCTGTTCATGGGGATATGATTTGGGCATGTGTTCTTGATTTTGGAGGATCTTGGGAGAGACATTTGAATTTGGTTATGTTATTATATGGAAATAGTTATCAGGACTTGATTATAATGATGCCATTTAAGGCTATTTAGGAGTGGCATGTCGATATCCATTATGTTGTGATGATTTAGGGGAGTGGTCCTTCATTAGGCCAAGTATTGTTCTCAAGAATATATAGGTGGGGATATTGATCCATTGGTGGTTTCTAATGGCACATAATCATCCAAAATTATATTTGGACCATCGCCATTTGCTTCTAGTGTTTTAGTTTGGTGATTGGGATATTATTATAATTTAACCACCCTTGGGTTATTTCTAGTGGAGTACAAAGGGTATTTTAGCTGTGAGCATTGTGGTCCCCATTTAGATCTTTGAGAGAATAGTGTGGGTGGCCTATCAGTTGATGTTATCATCTTTCACGAATTATATATATGATGTTTTACATGTTTCATAGGTGAGGAGTTATTAACCTGGTACTTCTGATATGATTAGATGAGAGGATGTTTTTAATGATATCTTTAAAACATTGTTTGAGCATCCATTTCAAATTATGGAGTATCAATATATGGTACAAATCATTAAAATGATTCCCTAGTTTTGTTATTATGGAAGAATAGACGGTGTCACCTTGAGATGTGGGAGTGTGATTTCTTAAAGGGGCATTAGTGGCCCAGTCTTTTTGTGGATGTTGTTGAATCATTGTATCTTTTTGGTGATTTGAACCTTTTATGGCGGGGATATTATTATTCTTCATTGCGTTTTTATCATGTCTGTTATATGCCTTTTCATTAGATTCCCTTTTTGTTGGGAGAGTGTTTTTTCCATAAATTTTTAGGATACATGTAATGGTAAAGTCATGAAATTGATGGAATTCCAGCCTTTCCAGTGGTTTTTTGAACTTCACTAGGATATTACATGGCTTGTTGTAGGATTTCATGATATGTAATGATAGTTGGACTCATATAATGATTTAAATTCACTGTATGGGAATTTACACATCATGTAATGTTAAAAATCATGTTTTTAATCTAAGGAGATTCATTTTTTGGATTAACAAGAATTTAAAGGTTTTCCTAATGTATAATAGTAATCCATGCGGTGAAATATCTGATGTTACAGTATTTATAATTTCATATGGTATTTTGAGGCTCATTTATATCATGTAGCCTTCTCCTATCAAAAATATATCATTCAATATACACTTTTTGTGACTTTCTTCCATCCAGATCATTCCTTTTAGGGATTGATATACTATGGTTGGATCTTCTTCTCTTCATGAAATCATTCCAATCACCTTACCTCTCAATGTTGGTTGCCAAACATTTTGATTTATGGATTGGAAATTGGAATGTAGATTCTATCAGTCATTTTCTGTCTTTGTCGTACCTTTCTAAACAAAGGCATATCTTTTGTTTTCCAATAGTTATAGGTTTTCTAAACAATTGAGTTTTTTGGATATATTCAATTGATTTAATTTATTGAATATATTATTTCTCATATTTATTCCTTTTGATTTGAAATATAATTTCATGTATTGAAATTGAAAAATGAGTTAGATCCTATTTGAAAAGTTATTTTTTCTTTGAAAATGGAATAGTATTGATTTGAAATATATTTTTTATTAAAAACCAAAAACAAATTTTCATGGATTAAAAGTTAATTTATTAAAATATGAGAATGGTTTTAAAATAGATATTTACAATCATTTCATAGAGGGAACCATGGATCCATATAGATAGGGACATGGGTATCCTTATTTTGTGTCACACAACTAGTTGGTGTCTTCTTATATGTTGATGGTCTATAGCAGACATCGATGTATGTTTAGATCCAACATCATAAATTGTTTTGTCTTGTTTGTATCTAGTATGTATTTTTCCATAGTCTAGATCTATAATTTTCAATGTATTCGTTATTATGGTTGTTTATCGCATGATAAATATTTCTCGAATGCTAGATTACATGTATATTTAATTTTTGGTGTTTTTTTTGTACTTTGTTTTTATATTTCTCTGTTGTAGCATGAAATTTGGGAATATTCAAGGATTATTTGAAAATATATTTCAAAGGATTTTATTTTTTCAATTTATCATAAAAATATTTTTTTTATGTATGGGACATGTAAATTCATGTTATTAAATTTTATATAGATTATGATGGGTATTATACCTCTGGGATATGTTTCTCACAACATATATATTCATGTGTGAATTTATAGACCTCGTTTTGGAGGACTTAGGTAAGGGGAATAGATTTCTGAAGTTTGAAGGCTTCTCTTTTTGTTGTTGTACCATTTTGGGATAGTGTAGTGGTGACTCTTGGCCACAAGGATACCCATTGTTTAGACGTTTCTTGTATTTATGGTTTATCTTGTTTATCTCAGTTGTATATTTAGTTTTTTTCCTCATATTACTCTAGGTAAATGACATGTTTTTCTTATATTGTATAATATTCTTGTTCCCTTAATTAACCACATCTGTAATGGTTTGGTTCGAGTAACTGGTCAATTTTTTCCATTGATTGTCTGTTACACCACAATAGTGTTTTATAAGATGAAGAAAATTGATTTTCATGTTATAAATATTTTTTTTATTAGTATTTCTATTTAATGTTTCTAAACTATTTATCTAATTATCCCAAATAAGTTGGGCTCCCAATCTTATTAAGTTGTAAAAAACTATATTTATAGATGAAATCATGAATTAAGGTGTATAAAATATTTGGGGTTTCATAGTTGGAATTAAAGTATTGTCTAATTTTTTTGGTAATATAAATAGAAAACTATATTGAATGAATTAAGTATATGACTAAACATATAAAAACATCAACATTTTTTAGGTATATATTAAGTGTATTCCCTAAAAATTAATCAATTTCAGGATAATATATGTGGATATGGATTTGGAACATTTTTTTCTCTCATTAATAAACCTAAAAAGGCACATTTTGATGGAATTGATCTACACCTCGTGAATGAAAATGATGAATTACTATATGATTGTATTAAAAATATAAAATATATGTTTTATTAAATTTCCAATATCATTATGAACCATTAATAAGGGGGAAATTATCAAAAGGAATTATTTTAGGGAATAGATTTGGGATTACCTAGATTGAATCCTATAAATTCGTTTCATAAGTAATATAATTCATTTATCTGTCACCCAAATATGTTCATGGTTTTCCATTTGTGTTCATAATGGTTTAAAAGTATTCATCCATGCTTTTCAATTATTTTAGTCAATAGTTTAAAAAGGATTAATTGTTTAAACAACTAATTTGATGAAAAATATGTTGACTGCCTAAATGAGATGCCTAACATACTCGGGATAATGTAAGGATTATTTGGATTATTACAAAAAATCTATAAAAATTTATTATCAAAATGAATCACATATTTTGTTCCCTATAAACATTAAACATGTAGAAGAAGAAATATCATGAAAGTTCATATTAAAATGGTTATTGTGGAAATTTGTTTCAATTAACAACATGTTAAAAATGTTCAATATTGGACTAAAAAATTTAATAAATGATTTAGAAAATGAATTCCATGAGAATAAAAATGAGAAATTATATCTAATGATTTTTAGAAAATGAATAATTAATATAAACTTATGGAAGAAAATAAATATCAATCAAAGGCACACATAATAGTTCTATGCCTTAAATTTGGAAAAATACGTAACTAGAAATGACAATGAAATATTCTAACATATATAAAGGTTGATAAAAATAAACAATATCTTGGAGGAATGTATAAATGAAGGTCATATGTTTATATTGATCATGATTATTGAAGTACACATATCCTATAATCTAGAGTTTTGTATATATAATTTTATATTAATTCATATGAAAATAAATTTTCCTATTTATTCTATGAACATAGATACACAATTCAAAATGATTCAATATAAACTAGAAAAAAATTATATGAATATTGTACCATATGATGACATATTTCATAGTATCCTTTTTGTAAACATTTTTATTACCCCTTTAGTGGGTTTAAATTTTAAAATTGGAAGGTTTTATGATCCTTGTATATAAAAAATATAAATATTTGGAGAATAAATTAACCCTTACTACCATGATCACACTTTAATTACCAAATAGATCAGGATCTGATCAAAATTGGTCTTAAAATGAATATATATACATATAAGATGAAGGAAAAGTCATGGGTTATAAGGGACTATTACAAAAATGAGAATGAACCACACCACACATGCCCACATCCAGAATTGGATCACTGTTAATAGGGGTTGTGAAAGACCATATCACACCCATTTCCGTGAACACCTTCCTTCAAAACACATCCGCTACCTTATTTTCCTCCAATTATGAATGAGAAATTACCATGTTGAGGTGGTTATCCATGTTGATACATTCAACCAAAAGAGGTATAATTCTAAAAATCACATCATGTGTTCTTGTTTTTAAGGCCTTAAAATCAATATTAGAGTTATATTAAATCCAAAATGATATACAATTATAGTGGATAACATATCCAATTGAATACACCATATCATGTATCATAGCTACATAGCTCATTCCAATTCTAGAAATAGTGTAAAAGCATCATTTGTAAAAAACATAATTTTGATGGATGAAACCTCAGCAAACTGAGGGGTCAAGAAATACAAGTGATACCCCATCTATAATAAAATTGATCCATGAAATAATTGGAGGGATCCAATATATGAATTTAACTATTTTGGGATTATTCTATTGAACTACCACCCCAAACAACCCAACAATATTTAGATCATTTATATTAATATAAAGGCATATTCTTTGTATCAATGAATCTGAGTGGACCTCCTTCTACAGTGCCATCATTCCCATTTGACCATAAGGTTTCTTTTCCTCAAAGAGTTTCTGATTTCATGAATTCCATATATATGAAATAACTGAGGCAATACCTACTATGAGAACATGAATAATTTTTTCACTCATTTCTTCAACATAGATTTATTCGATGAAGTATTCCATCTCCATATGACATGCTAGTTCAAATCTAAAAAGCATGATAATTTATTCCCATAATGTATGTGAAAAATAACATTATAGGAAAATATAATTTTTTCCTCCTATAAATGAAATACGAGGATGTATCTAAAATCAAGTGGATAGGGTTCTTTTTTAAGAAGATCTTGGGTGGTAGGTCTATTTTTCCAGATCCTCTACAATAAGAGAAAATTGGAAGGCTGGATGAAATAGGTGTTAAAAATTAGAAGTCATGCTGGTTTCATGTTATCAGTATCACATTATAGCATAAATAAATTCTTGGTTTTTTGTTCCCATGCATATTAGGCTCCCATATTATGGTGTCACAATCCATGAATTTTAATTTCAAAATACCAGGGCTGATTTTTGCATGATGTCTCCCATCAAAACAAGTGATTTTGATAGCATATATTCAATTGACATGTGAGGATCTTTAGGGGGAGGCTAATAATACCTTTTCATGGACTTTCATGCTATGAGGTGGTCTAGAAGATGAGTTCGGATCCCATACTTATAATCCATTTGGTGTTAAGAATGATTTTTTTAAAGGAGTGTTTGCAAAATGCCCAAACCAAAGATGTATGGTAATGTTTATAACTGTGTAACAACTTCCCTTTGAACCAGTTTGATAAAAAATAAGAAGGGTTATCACAAGAAATTAGGATCTTAGTGAATTTATCGATTTGAGCATAATTAAAGACCATAATATCATTGATTCCAAGACCACCAAATATAGTGTGTTTACTAAAATCCTTCCATGAAATAGTTACCAGCTTCATTCCATGTTCTTAAAAGGTTGATTTACAGCCTTTTGATGGTGAAGCCTCTTTAAATATAATTTTGGGGACTATTATATGTTTTATTTGAAATAATTAAATTCTTCTTTAGAATCAGGACATTAAAATTCACTTTGGGTAAAATTTTGGTATTTTTCTAATTAAATTCATTTTTTGATGAATAGTTCAAAATACTGTATTTTAATTCAAAACTGACTTTTAATATAATTTATTTATATGGTTAGATTATCTTTTTAACTGATTTTAAATTGTAATTAGATTATATTTTTGAAATTTAATCCAATTTTGGTCATTGGAATTAATTTCATTTTAAATTTGTATATAAAAAAGTGTCAATCTTTTAATAATTAATATTTCATAAAAACATGCCTTTTGTTTTGACACCGGAAATTAATTTTAAATTAATTAATCCAACTTCTATGTTTTGAATTTGGTAAAATATACATATTTTTTGAATTTATAATTTCAAATATAGATTTTTCTGGATTAATTGTATATTTATGAAAACTCCTAATTTTTTATTAATAGTGAAAACACTATGTAGTAGTTCAAAAGCTTACTTTTTCATTTAAATGAAATATTACCAGTTTTGTGAATTGAATTTTGAAAATACTACATACATTTTTGTTATTAGTAAGTAAAATTTGGTTAAATAAAATGAATATATTTTCTGTTGAATAGTAACTTTTGACTTTTATTTACAGCGGTTAAAGGTAAATAGAGTAATTCAAGGTAAAAATAATATCATAATAATACAATATTACCTTAACCCTTATCTTATCCTTAATGGAAAATTAATTTCCAACCATGGAAATAATTGGGTCTTTTTGGGACCCCATGGAGCCACTTATGAGTGATAAGGACACTTTATTTTAATTAACTTAAAGTAAAGACAAAAATGACATAAACAAATATCTTTTAGAATATTAAATTTTACATAGGGTTATATAAGTTATCTCTTCGACAATAAATAATATTTTGAAGGATAATACATTCCTATTCTCCTTGGATGATTTTATTTCCACCATGAGTCATCTTATATTCGACTTTAATTAGTTTTTGACCTTTAGAAACCGAAAATCATTATATAATAAAATAATATTTTCATACTTTCTTAAAGATCCCCCCTCCCTCTAATAATCTCTCAAGATCCCTATATTCCACTTGGATGCCTTACCTTAGGCAGAATACACTTCAAGAAGTCTTTTTGGTTCAATCCAAAGGGAGTTACCCGAATTAAAGGTAATAGTTTCTCTTAAATTCTTCTGTTTTATTTTTTTTTATTTCACTTCTCCAGCCCCCTAAACTATTTTTATTCCTTTGTTTTAGTATGAAACCAGTGTTATAAATATACTAGTTTGTTATTATGGGAAATATTTGACTCAAAATACACTTACACACACCACCGTCTAATGTGTAAAGAACATAATGTTTCTGTGGACGATGAACTACTACCTCACAAAACGATGATTGTTCAAATATCTCCAACTGCCTCTCATGATGTCCATTATGATGGAACTATAATTATATATGAAATATATTATATTTATATTGTTTTTATTCTTCTATAATTTTTCTTTATAGAATACCTTTATGGTTTCCATATTGGGTAAATACAATAATATCATTTGAGGAAGTGCGGACTTCCGCCCCCTCAAAGTGACAGGACTTGTTCATGATATAAGTGGAATGTATATAGGGTAGAGTTAATGAAATTATATATGATATTATACTAGAATTATAATATAATTATGTATCATTATGTTTCAATTAATTACAATACGAAATAGAAATGGAAGTATCATTCATGCGTACACAGGGCATAACGTCTCCATGAGTGGTGCATTTCATTTCTTATCTCCAAATGATATGTACTATAATAAATACATGTTTATGATGGATATAAATTAAATATATGATGTCTAAATCATGTATATAATTTTTAATATAATGATCGTTTGACAACATAAACAACTTGTAATTATAAGAAGTCCATATTTGACTCAAGTACAAAATATTGACAAAACGACCATTATTAACATAAATGATTACATTATGTTTATAACATGGTAATAAGTAATTTAAAATTAATTATAAACATGATAAATGTTCTTAATAAATTATAAATTATATTTAGTTTATTATTTATGTGAATAAAGAATGAACGGGTCAAGTCTGACATGAGGTAATGTGTTTATTATCTCACATTTAATTCCATGAGATTTCTATTATTCGACACTTATTTATTGCATGTGGTGTATTTTGTAATTCCATTTGATATATATTATCATGATTATCTTTATATTCATGGTATTATATGATTCAATTGGTTTTTATTAACTTTTGTCCATATGACTCTTTTGATTACAATGTGTTCATGGGTTTTCTTCTCACATCTTATTCCTGTGAGATTCATGGTATATTGAAACTATTTCCTTTTGTGAGGTGTATGTATAGCCCATGATTGTATTAATTGTGTAATATAAATTAATGTATGGTTAATTAAATATTTATTTTATGATCCTTTTATCATATGGTGAATTTTTCATAATTTCCAAATCATTAATGGAACCTTTCACCCTCCTCTTTTTAAAAGGCTTATTTTTGTCATGTATTTTAATTTACTTATTCTTATAATGGGATATGTTCTTATATATCATTATTTCTGGGAATTTAATATCTAAGTTATGATATACCCTTTTCTCTCCCTTCAACTAATTCTCTGAATTTTAAAGTGGCATTGTTAGGCTGTCAAATTTCTGTAAGAAAACTTCTTAACCCAATTTCAATTCGTTGGGTTAAACTTCAACTTGTTGATTATGTCGTGTTATAAATATGTGTGAATGACCTCTAATTTATTTACACATAATATCCACTTATATTTAGTTTATTATTATTTTTCACACATAATTATGTAATTGATTTGTCCTTAATCTACAAATACCGTCCTTATGAGGGATATCGTCTCAATTTACATTCCCTAGAGAAATCATTGTTGTTATGTGCTAATTCACATTTATATGGTTTATATACTTCCCTTTGGAATATTATATCATGAATATCTTTATTCTCATGATATTATATGTTTTTTTTATTCTATTATTCAATTATGTTTAGTCAAGTGTTTCTTAAGAGTTATGAGACTCTTTAACAAAAACATTATTTCAAAATCTTTAATTAATTATTATTCTAAATATTTCTCATTAATGTACATTTATTAAAAATGTTTTTTAGTATTTATTTATATGAATATTAATGTTTTAAAACATTAATTCTTTTAAAATATTCAATGTGTGATGGGACGCTTTGATTCAAAAATCTCTTTATTAAATGTTTTAAATGGTTTTGAAAATAGTTTGATGAAGCATTGATTTTGTCAATATATTAAAATGATATATTGTGATTTCAATGTGGAAATGTTATTAGTGAAATATTTATATTTTCAATATTTTATGTGTTATTATTTTATAATGGTACATGTACATTTGACTGGTGGTTACATGATAAACCAAATGGCGGGTGGTGCCGTGATAAACTAGTATGTGTGGTTACATTAAACCCTCCAATGTATTAGGTATAGAAGTCGGTCGTATGGTTATTCCATTTAGTGATATGTGTGTAAGTCGGCCGTATGGTTATGAAATTTAAGTATGTTTATATCCCAAATTATCTATATATGTTATGTGTTCTTTTTATGGGTTTTATGGTAATCTTTTGGTTACAATAAGGTAAGCAATGTTCTTTTATTCATAGAATATTATTTACTAATTCATAACAGTAAAAAGTATTATGTATGATAATGTTTTCATGTCTTACTTGTTGTTTAGAAAAACTAATAGTTTTCCTTCTTTTTTTATCCCTTACTAATCTTTTTTCTTCTCCGATTTTTTGAAATGTTTTTCAGAGGACATGAAGAGGAATAGGGACAAGGATGTGATCACAGAAATTTCATGATGTCTAAAACATAGAACATGACATGTTTTATTTTAATATTATATATTTTATGAAAAAAATGATACTGATTAGTAGTGTCTACATAAAATATTCAAGATGATATGTAATATTTAAGGTGTAATTCTCTAAAAATCTAAACCTGAAATGATCCTCAATGTGAATTCTTGATTTGACTATAGATTATGAAATTCTTTAAGGTCGGGTCCTTATATTTGGTATCATAGGTCGGTTTATAAAACATTATAGTTTAGGGTGTAATTTATGAATAATTTACATAACCATAATGGTTAGCATATTAGAAATAGTCATAGTTGTTTTAGAGTTGATAAATGGTTACTACATTTTGGGGTGAAAAATGATAGGTATTAAATAACATTTGACGATAAATTATGATATGGTTATTTTAGGAAATTGTCCCTTTTTTTGAATGTTATGAAATTGTATAGTTTTTGAAAAAGGACAACTCGCAGACCGTGTGACATCCCATCACATCGAACAAAGCTACATGAATTGAACTCACAGCCAATGTGAGATTTAGATTTATCACCTACAACAGGACTACGTGAAGTCCCTAGTTTGTATGACTAATTATTTTTAGTTAAATGATTTTATGAATCAAGAATAAAATTATATTGGATTATAATTTTTATCAAATGGACATATTTATTATAGGAAAATGATTTAGTGATTAAGTGATAAAGGTTATTTTGGAATACATTCTCTCATTTGGGAACACTATATTCTTAAGGAAAATATAATACCTTGGGATTTAATTTGTGGAGTAATGGTTGAAATATTGTTTTGGAAGAATCTATGTTTTTTTTGGACATAAGGTGATTTGGGAAATTTATTGAAATGATTAACCTATCATAGAGAATATATGATCTGGTTAATTAAACATCAGTATGACACATTAAGAGTAGTTTTTGTTTTCAGAGATAAATATTAATGTTTACTATGGAAGACTATGTGATTTAAATCCTTATGAGTTTTGGATTTCAATATTAGTTTTGGTTATTTTTATGAATTTTAAGGACAATTATATATTGAATGTTCTTTATTGAACTTTGAGTACTTTTGTTGGATTTTGGAGATTATGAGTTGTATTTCAATATATAAAGGAAAATCATTTTAGTTATTATCTCATTTCGTACTAACCAATTTTGGTTTTGCTAAATATATAAAGATAGGGTAAATATATGGTTCATATTTTGTAAATAATGTTATTCTATAGAATTTTATTTTTCCACTTTTTATGTTTCCATGTCAATATGAATTTTAATCATATTGAAAAAAATAAGATTGTGGTAGAATTTAAGTAATGGATGAAAGGCTAGATGACTAGTATGTATGTGTCCTTATGTTCTAAGTCAGGCTCATAAATAAATTCCTAAATATTATGAAAAGGAACATAAAACAAAAACGTTTTTTGTTTAATTTTACTATTGGGAAACCAATGAGCGTTTAACCCATCACAAATTAGTGGTTTTCATGTTGTTAAAATTATCCTAATCATGTTTTCTTTCACTCTACATCAGAACTTAACACTTAAATTCTCTTCCATATCCATTTTTTCAGGGAATCATATTGTGGGTTATCTTGGGAGACCTTTATACATAGCTTTTTTCATTTAGTGTGATAGATTTATTTACTCTTTTTCTGATGTGTGACATTCATTGATGTTTCCAAGAACAATTTTAAAATTGGGAGGATGTAATTTCCAAAAGGGGGAAGTATGTAACATCCCCGAAAAATAAAGAATATGATGTTTTCATATTTATTAATATTTTTTAATTAAATATTAATTTTATTTTAAAGAGGACTTTATATTCAAGGGCATACTTGACACGCAACAATGTGTTTCTCCAAAGTCTTATGTTGCAAACAATGTTGATTCATGCAGAAAAATTATAATAAATTTTTATTTTAAATGGTAATTAACGCCTATCTATTTTAGTGGTTTGAATGAATAGAACTAAATAAAATATTATTATACATATTTTTTATATGTTTTTACATTTATCCAAAAAAAAGTTATAGGCTTATATTGTGAATGAAACTAATTTTAAGCATAATTTACATTAAAAGGATGATTTACCACCTTTTGATGGAGAGACTTATTTAAATATATTTATGTTCACTTTTATATGATCTATTTGACAAAATAAAATTCTTTTTTAGAATCGGGAAATCAAAATTCACTTTGGGTAAAATTTTGGTACTTTTCTTCAAAATTCATTATTTGTTGAATAATGAGAAATATTGTATTTTAATTCAAACCTGGCTTTTAATATAATTTAATAATATTTTTATATTATCATGTTAATTGGTTTTAAAGTGTAATTAGATAATATTTTTACCATTTAATCCAATTTTTGTCATTGAAAATACTTTTATTTGGAAATTGGACATAAACAAGTATCAATCTTTTGATAGTTAATATTTTTTTAAAACACGCCTTTTGTTTTGACAATGGGAAATGATTTTCAACTAATTAATCCAAATTCTATGTTTTTAATTTGGTAAAATATTCATCTTTTTTTAATTCGGAATATTAGATATAGAATTGGCTGATTTTATGTTATTTTTATGAAAAACATCAATTTTTTGATGAACAGTGAAAACATTGAGTAGTAGTTAAAAAATTGACTTTTCCATTTAAATGAAATTTTACCAGTTCTATGAATTGAGTTTCAAAAATATAACATAAATTGTTGTTATTAGTCAAGAAAATTTGATTCAATAAGACGAAAATATTTCTTTTGGTGAATAGTAAATTTTGACCTTTATTTACCATGGTCAAATGTAAATAGGGTAATTGATGGTAAAAATAATATCATAATAAAAACAATTACCATAACACTTGTCCTAAACATATTTTATGAGTCATTTCCGACCGTTATCATCCTTGGGTCGATTTCTAGACCCCATGAATCCACTTAAGAGTGATAAGGACACTTTATTTTAATTAAGATAAAGTAAAGGAAAAAATGACATAAACAAATATATTTTAGTAAATAAATTTTTACATAAGGATATATAAGTTATATCTTCAACTATAAATATTAGTTTGAAAGATAAAGAAATTTCATACATAATGATATTTTTTTATAATTTTTATACCTCAAATAAATTAATCTATTTATGACACAATAATGATGCAGTGTTTACCTCATTGATAAATGAGTTAAATAAATAAGATTATAATTATTAAAAAAATATCCAAATCCTGTACAAATATTATTGGATGATTTTATTTCCACCATTATTCTTCTTATCATTAAATTTAATTAATTTTGGACATTTTGAAACTGAAAATCAGCATATAATAAAATAATACTTTCACACATTCCTAAAGAGTCCTCCTCTCCCTTATAAAAGTATTCAACTATAACCAATTCCTCACACCTCTCAAGCCCCTCTGGTCATCAAACCTCTTCCCAAATAAGATATCAAGATCCCTCCATTATACTTAGATACCTTAACCTAGGCAGAAGACACTTCAAGAAATTTTTTTGGTTCAAACCAAAGGGAGTTATCTGAATTAAAGGTAACAGTGTCTCTTAAATTTTTCTGTTTTATTATGTATTATTTTACTTTTCCAAACCCCAAAAATGATTTCATTCCTTTATTTTATAATTCCACTAGTATCATCAATATACTATGTTGTTTTTTATGATAATTATTTGAACTACACTTACACACTCTTCTATCTAATTGGAAAATAGCATACAGTTTATGTGGACGTCGAACTACTGCCTCACAAAATGATGTTTGTTCTGATATCTCCAACCACATATCATGGTGTCCATTATGATGGAACTATATTTATATATGATATATATTATATTTCTATTATTTCTATGCTTCTATATTTTTTATTTGTATAATACCATTATGGTTTCTATATTGGGTAAATAAGTTAATCTCATTTGAGAAAGTGAGGACTACCGCCACCTCAAAGTGACATGACTCGTTCAGGCATTATTTGGAATGTATAAAGGGTAGAGATAATGAAATTATATTTGATATTATACTGGAATTATAATATTCTTATGTATCATTATGTTTCAATTCCATTACAATACGGAATAGAAATGGAAGTAGTGTTCATGAGTACGCACGACTTTCCGTTTCCATGAACGATGCATTTCATTTCTTATCCCCAAATTTTATGTACTATTATAAATATATGTGTATAATAGATATATATTTTATCTAAATCATGAATATAATTCTTAATTTAATGATCTTTTGACCATAATATCAACTTGTAATTATAAGAAGTCCATATTTGACTCATGTACCAAATATCGACAGAACGACCATTTTTAACTTAAATGATAACTTAATGTTTTTAACATTGTAATAAGTGATTTAGAAGGAATGTTAAAATTTAAAAATGTTCTTAATCAAGTAGAAATTATCTTTAGTTTATTATTCATGAGATTAAATAATGAACGGGTCAAGTCGGACATTAGGAAATGGGTTTCTTATCTCGCTTTTAATTCCGTGAGATTTCCATTTTTCGACACTTATTTATTGAACATGGTGTATTGTGTACTGAAATTTGATATATATTATCATGATTATATTTTTATTCAAGGTATTCTGTTATTTAATTGGTGTTTACTAACTTTTGATCATACGACTCATTTGATTACAATTTGGTAAGGGGTTTTCATCTTCCTTCTTATTCCAGTGATATTCGTGCTATATTTCCACTATTTCCATTTGTGTGGTGTATGAACTACCCATGATTGTATTAATTGTGTAATATACATTAATTAATGAGTAATTAAATAATTATTTTATGATCATTCATTCATATGGTGAATTTTTCATAATTTCCAAATCGTTAAGAAATCATTTCACCCTCTTATTTTTAAAAGGCTTCTTTTTGTTATGTATTTTAATTTACATCTTCTTATAATAGGATATGTTCTTCTATATCCTTATTTCTGTGAATTTTATGTCCAAGTGATGAGATACCCATTTCTCTCCCATCAACTCATTTCCTGAATTTTAAAGTGACGTCGTCAGGTAGTCAAATTTCTATTAGAGAACTTTTTATCCCAATTTCAATTCATTGGGTTAAACTTATACATGTTGATTATGTCATCTTATAAATATTTTTGAATTACCTCTGATTGTTTCTCTCTTAATATCCACTTATATTGAGTGTGTTATTATTTTTCACACATAATTATGTAATTTATTTATCCAAAATCTGCGAAAACCGTCTTCATAAGGGATATCATCACAATTTACATTCCCTTGAGAATTCATTGTTATTATAAACCAATTCACTTTTATATAATTTATATACTTACCTTAGGAATATTATATCATGAATATCTTTATTCTCGTGATATTATATTTTTTTATTCTATTCTTCAATTATTTTTAGTCAAATGTTTCTCATGTGTTATGAGACTCTTTAACTAAAACATCGTTTCAAAAGCTTTAAGGAATTATTCTTCTAAATATTTCCCATTAATGTCCATGTTTTAAAAGTGGTATTTAGTATTTATATATATTGACATTTATTTTTTAAAACATTAATACCTTCAAAATCTTCAAAGTAGTATGGGACGCTTTGATTCAAAAATCACTTTATTAAATTTTTTAAATGGAATTGAAAATGGTTTTATTAAGCATTGATTATGTCAATATCCTGAAATGATATATTGTGATTGCAATGTGGAAATGTTATTAGTAAAAAAAATTATTTTCAATATTTTATGTGTATTTATTTTATAATGGTACTTGGATATTTGACGGGTGGTTACGTGATAAACCAAATAACGGGTGGTGCCATGATAAACCAGGATGGGTGGTTACACTATAACCTCCAATGCATTGGGTATGGAATTCGGCCGTATGTCTATTCCAATTTGTTATATGTGTCGAAGTCAACTATATGGTTATCACATTTAAGTATGTTTATGTCAAAAGTTATCTATATATGTTATGTGTGCTTTCTATGGGTTTTATGGTAATATTTTGGTTATAATAGGGAAAGCAATGATCTTTTATTCAGAGAACAGTATTTACTACTTCATAGACGTTAAAAGTATTACTTATGAAAAAGTATTCATGGCTTACTTTATGTTTTGAAAAAATAAATGTTTTCCTTCTTTTTGTATCCTTTGGTGATCTTTTTGCTCATCCCATGTTTTGGAAATGTTTTTCACGAGACATGAAGAGGAATAGGGACAAGGATGTGATCAAGGAAATGTCATGATTTCTAAAACATAGAACTGGGCATGTTTCTTTTTAAGAGTATATATTTTATGTAAAAATTGATACTGAGTAGTAGTGTCTCAATGAAATATTCAAGCTGAAATGTAATACTTAAGGCCTAATTCTCTAAAACTTTAAACCAAAAAATATCTTCAATCTGAATTCTTAATTTAACTCAATATTATGAAATGTTTATGGTCGAGTCCTTAGAGTTGGTAATAGAGGTCAGTTTAGATAACTTTAGATGTTAGGGTGTAATTTAAGCATAAGTGACATGACAATAATGGTTATCATATTAGAAAGATTCATAGTAATTTTAGAGGTGATAAATGGTTATTACATATTGGGGTGGAAAATGAAAGGTATTAAATAACCATTGAGGATAAATTATGATATAGTTACTTTTGACAAATTTGTCTCCTCTTTTTGGAATGTTATAAAATTGTATAGTTTTCGAAAAATGACAACATTAAGACAATGTGACACCCAATCTTGTCAGACAATGTCATGGGAATCAAACCCCCAACCATAGTGTGATTGGGATTTATCGCATACCACCGGACTACGTGAAGTCCCCAATTTTTATGACTAAATCTTTTTAGTTAAAAGATTTTATCAATAAAAAATATGTTTATTTGGTATTATATATTTTATCATATGGACATATTTTTAATATAAATTTTTTTTGGTGATTAACTGATAAATATAATTTTGGAAGACATTATCTCTTTTGGGAACACTATATGCTTAAGGAAAATAGAATACATTGGGATTTAATTTGTGGAGTAATGGTTGAAATATTATTTTGGAAGAATCAATGTTTATATTGTAGACAAAAGGTGATTCGGGTTATTTATTGAAATTAATAACCTATCATAGAGAATATGTGATTTGGTTAAATACCCTTTAGTACGATACTTTAAGAGTAGTCGATGTTTTTGAAGATAAATATTAATATTTACTGTGGAAGACTATGTGATTTAAATCCTTCTGAGTTTTGGGATTCAATATTAGTTTTCATTATTTTGAATAATTTTAAAGACAACTGTATATTTAATGTTCTTTCTTGAACATTGAGTACTTTTATTGTATATTGGATATTAAGAGTAGTATTTCATTTTATAAATAATTATGCTTTTAGGTATTATCTCATCTCGTACAAACGAATTTTGTTTTTGGTTAATATATATTATAGGGGAAATATATGGTTCATATTTTGTGGATCATGAAATTTTATAGAACTTGATTTTTGCACTTTTGATGTGTTAAGTCAACTTGAATACTAATAATTTTTTAAAAAGATGATTTTGTGATTGAAATTTAGTAAATAATGAATCTATACATGACATGTAAGTATATTTCCTTATGTTCATAGTCAGGCTCATAAATAAGTTCCTTAAAATTATGAAAATGAACATAAAACAGAAACATTTGCCATTTTTTCCTACTGGTTAACCAATGATCGTTTGACCCATCACAAATTTGTTGTTTTCTTGTTGTTAACATTCTCATAATCATTTTTTCTATCAATCTGTATTGTAACCTGACACTTAGTTTGTCTTCTATATATATGTTTTCATGGAATCCTATGGTGTCCTATCTCGAGTGACCTTTTTACATATCTTTATTTCTTTTAAAGTGACAGTTTTTTTACTCATTTTTCGATGTGGGACATTCAATGATGTTTCCAAGCCCAATTTTAAAATTGTGAGGATGCAATTTCTAAAAGGGGGGACGGATGTAACATCCCAGGAAAAATAGAATATGAAATTTTCATATTTATTAATATTTTTGAATTAAATATATATTTTATTTTAAATGGGATTTAATATTCAAGGGCGTACATGACACGGAACAATGGGTTTCGCCATAGTCTCATGTTGCAAACAATGCTGAGTCATACTGAAAAATAATAATAAATTATTATTTTAAATAGTAATTAATGCATATCCATTTTATTAGAGAGAATGAATATAAATAACTATAATATTATTATACATATTTGTTAAATGTTTTATCTTTTATCCAAAAAAATTTATAGGCTTATAATGTGAATGAATCTAATTTTAAGCATAATTTACTTTAAACAGTTGATTAAGCACATTTTGATGGAGAAACCTCTTGAAATCTAGATTTGGTCACTTTTATATATTCTACTTGACAAAATAATATTCTTCTTTAAAATCTGGTAATCAAATTTATCTTTGGGTAAAAATTTGGTACTTTTATGAAAAATTCATTTTTTTATAATTTGTGAAAATAATGTATTTTAATTCAAAATTTCCTTTTAATAAAAATTATTTATATGATTATATTATATTTTTATTTGGTTTTAAAGTGTAAATAAATTAAATTTTTACAATTTAATCTAAATTTGGTCATTTTATTTAATTTCATTCTGAAATTGGAATAAACAAGTGTCAATCTTTTGATAGTTAATATTTCTTTAAAACACACCATTTGTTTTGATAATGATAATTAATTTTAAATTAACTATTCCAACATCTATGTTTTTAATTTTTTAAAACAGAAAAATTTTTTGAATTTGAAATATCAAATATAGAATAGGGTTAATTTTTTGTATTTTTCTGAAAAACAACAATTTTGATGAATAGTGAAAACACTAAGTAGTAGTCAAAAAGATGAATTCTTCATTTAAATGAAATTTTACCACTTCTGTAAACTGAATTTTGATAATTTTACATACAAGGTTTTTATTATTATATAATATGTGGTTCAATAAGATGAAAATATTTTTTTGTTGAATATTTTCTTTTGACTTTTATTTATCATAGTTAAAGGTAAATAGTGTAACTCAAGGTTAAAGTAATATCATAATAATATGAAATTACATAAAAACATTTAATAACATTATTTTGTAAGTCATGCCCGACCATGGTCATCCTTGGGTCGATTTTGGGACCCCATGGAACCACTTAAATGTGATAATGAAAATTTATTTTAATTAACTTAAAGAAAAGACAAAAATGACATAAAAAATATCTTTTTGTAAATTAATTTTTACATAGGGTTATATAAGTAATCTCTTTGAATATAAATATTATTTTTAAATATATAAAAATTTCCAACATCATGGTATTTGTTTTATAATTTTTAGACATCATATAAATTAAATTATTTATGACATAATAATGATGTCGTGTTTACATCATTAATAAATAACTTAAATAAATAATATTATATAGATTAAAAAAATATCCAAAACTATAACAATTATTGTTGGATGATTTTATTTTGACCATTAGTCATCTTATATTATACTGAAATTAGTTTTGGATCTTTATAAACTGAAAATTATTATATAATATAATAATATTTTAATACTTTCCTAAAGAGCCCCTCACCCCCCTTATAAAAAGCACTCACCATTAACCCATTCCTCACACCTATCAAGCCGCTCAGGTCATCCAAACTCTACCCAAATAAGCTCTCATGACCCGTTTCTTCATCCTAGAACCCTTACCTTAGGCATAAGGCACTTGAATAAGTCTTTTTGGTTCAAACCAATGGGAGTTACCTGAATTAAATATAAGAGTTTTCTTAAATGATTTTGTTTTATTTTGTTTTATATTACTTCTTAAAGCCCAGAAACTATTTTTATTACATTAATTTATAAAAACACCAGTATCCTCAATATAATAAGTTATTTTTATGAGATTTATTCTATCTACTCTTACACACACCTCCGTCTAATGGGTAATGAACATACTGTTTCTGTGGACGGTGAACTACAGCTTCACTAAACGATGATTGTTCAAATATCTTCAACCACCTATAATGGTGGTCATTATGATGGAACTATATTTATATATGATATATATTATATTTATATTGTTTCTATCCTCTTATATTTTTCATTTATAGAATACCTTTATGTTTTCTATAGTGGGTAAATACGATAATCTCATTTGAGGATGTGTGGACTACAACCCCCTCAAAGTGACATGACTCGTTCATTCCTTATGTGGAATGTATAAATGTTATAGTTAATTTAATATTATAATATATTATACTGGAATTAAATATACTTATGTATCATTAAGCTTCAATTCCATTACAATACAAAATAGAAATGGAAGTAGCGTTCATGCGTATTTACGGCTTACCGTCTCAATGACCGGTGCATTTCATTTCATTTCTCGAAATGTTATTTACTATTATAAATACATGTCTATATTGGATATATATGATATAAATGATATCCAAATCATGAATATAATTCTGGATATAATTACCTTTTGACCACATGAACAACTTGTAATTATAAGAAGTCCATTTTTGACTTAAGTACCAAATATTGACAGAATGACCACTATTAACATAAATGATTACATAATGTTTATAACATGTTAATATATTATTTAAAAGAAATGATAAACTTGAAAAAGGTTATTAATCAATTATAAATTAATATTATTTTATTATTCAAGATATTAAAGAACGAACAGTTCAAGTCGGACACGAGGTAAGGGATTTCTTATCTCACTTTTAATTCCGTGAGATTTCCATTGTTCGCAAAAAAATTATTGCATGTGGTCTTTTGTCTATTGCCATTTTACATATATTATCATGATTATATTTATATTTCTGGTACAATGTTATTTAATTACTGTTTATTAACTTTTGTTCATAAGACTCGTTTGATTACATGGTGGTAAGGGGTTTTCATCTCACTTCTTATCCACTGGTGATTCATGCTATATTGCCACTATTTCCATTTGTGTGGTGTATGTACTTCCATGTATTGTATTAATTGTGTAAAATAAATTAATTTATGGGTAAATAAATCTTCATTATATGATCCTTCTTTCATATGGTTAATGTTTCATAAGTTACCAAATCGTTAAGGGATCCTTTCACTGTCTGCTTTTTAAAAGACTTCTTTTTGTTTTGTCTTTTAATTTACATCATATTATAATGGGATATGTTCTTCTATATCCTTATTTATGTAAATTTTATGTCCAATTTATGAGATACCCTTTTCACATTCATCAACTCATTTCCTGAATTTTAAAGTGACACTGTTAGGCTGTCAAATTTTTGTAAGAGAACATCTTACCCCAATTTCAATTCTTTGGGTTAAACTTATACTTGTTGATTATGTCATGTTATAAATATGTGTGAATGAACTGTGATTGTTTCACACTTAATATACACTTATATTGAGTTTATTCTTATTTGTCACACATAATTAGGTAATTGATTTATCCTTAATCTAAGGATACCGCCTTCATAAGGGATTTCGTCTCAATTTACATTCCCTTGAGTCTCCATTATTATTCTGCACCAATTCACATTTATATGGAGTATATACTACCCATTAGAATATTATATCATTAATATCCATATTCCCATTATATTATAAGTTTTTTTATTCTATTCTTTATTTATGTTTAGTCAAGTGATTCACAAGTGTTACGAGACTCATTAACTAAAACATTATTTTAAAAGCTTTAAGGAATTATTCTTATAAATATATCTTATTAATGTCCATTTTTTCAAATTGGTTTTTAGTATTTATTTATATGGTCATTAATGTATTAAAACTTTAATTCTTTTAAAATATTCAACGTGGTATAGGAAGCTTTGATTCAAAAATCTCTTTATTAAATGTTTTAAATTGTTTTGAAAATGGTTTTATTAAAAATTCATTATGTCAATATCATGAAATGATATATTGTGATTAAAATGTGGGAATTTTAATACTGAAATGTTTATATTTTCAATATTTTATGTGTTATTATTTTATAATGGTACTTGGACATTTGACGGGTGGTTACATGATAAACCAAATGAAGGGTGGTGTCGTGATAAACCAGGATGGGTGGTTACGTTATAACCTCCAATGCATTGGGTACAAAAGTCGGATGTATGGCTATTCCATTTAGTTATATGTGTGGAAGTCAACTATTTAGTTATTCCATTTAGGTATTTTTATTCCCCAATTTATCTATATATGTTATGTTTTCTTTTTATGGGTTTTATGGTAATCATTTGGTTACCAAAGTGTAAGTAATAACCTTTTATTCAGAGAATAGTATTTACTACTTCATAAAGATAAAAGGTATTAATTATGATAAATTATTTCTGGTATACTTATTGTTTTGAAAAACTAATGGTTTTTCTTCATGTGTATCCCTCACTTATCTTTTTCCTCATCCCATGTTTTTGAAATGTTTTTCATAGTACATAAAGAGGAATAGTGAGAAGGATGTGATCAAGTAAATGTTATGATGTCTAAAACATAGAACCACACATGTTTCATTTTAAGAGATTATATTTTATGAAAACATGGATTCTGAGTAATAGTGTCTACTTGTAATATTCTAGATCATATGTAAAAGTTGTGGCCTAATTCACTAAAACTCTAAACTAGAAAATATCCTCAATGTGAATTCCTAATTTAACTCGAGATTATGAAATTTTTATGGTCGTGTCCTTATATAAACTTACCTAAAATCATTGACATAAAGTACACTCTCATCTTGGGGAATCAAGGGAATGAATCTTGAATATACCCTATAAAAAATACAGGAATTCATGAAAAAAACAATGATTGGATGAGTAATATTATACTACAACATGTCACTATAAAACACGGTGACTTTTTTTGTGATTCCAAGAGGTCTCGGATCACATCCCATGTTGTGGGAGAATATAATTTTCTAAAATACTTACTTTTATGGTCACATTAACAGTAATTTATTATGATTATCCTCAATGAAATTAGTGATATTATCAATAATAATTCAGTATTTCCTCACCCATTTTTATTGTAGAGCCCCTTAAAATGATCCACAGTTTCTTGAGAGATCACATTTGTTGAAGTGTATGTGATTCCATTTATTATATGACCTTATTCCCCACAGTAACCTTATTTTATTTTTGTATCCTATAAATGATCATATAATTTCTATCACCATACTTCAACTATTTGTGATTCTTGAAATTTTTTCCAAGACATTCTTAGATCTTTATACGAACATCAAGTCTTTTGTGAGAATACATATCATCTTGAGATCATGAATTCTTGTGTTGATTCAATATATGAATATGATAAATACATTATTCAACATATTTTATGTCCACCTCCTTCCTAGAAAATTATTATGTTACTCCAATCATTAAAAAACCTTTCTTGTGCTTAATATTCAAAATATCCTTTTTAAAAGGAATTCCAATAGTTTCTAGTTTCCAAGCATCGAAAAAGTCTATTTGTATGCATGAGTCACAAGATATCCATTATTTAACCAAAGTGGGAAATTTATCGACCTTGTAATCAATTTGGAGACTTTAATAATGATAGGATTGCGATTAGAGGGATGCTTTGGACGTGTGAATCCTGATATTCAATTTGCATCCATCTAGTCATCCATTTGAATGAGGAATATATTAGGCATGAATTATTTTATTCCATTCGTATTAAATATACTTCGTGTAAAATCAACACCTACCAAAAGAACCTCAACAAGATTAAAATGGTCAATATAGGAAGTGATTATCAAAGAGGGTAATTGGTTAAAATAAAATTCTTTTTTCATTAGGATTTAGAATAGTGGTTAAGTCTCCAAGAATTTCCCACATATGATTCATATTTTTTGAAATGAGTTTAGTCCCCCATCACAAATCCCTTCTCCTAATATAGAATGTGGATTCATATATAAATGAAATTTATTTGTCGAAACCTGAGATGTTTATTGTGATTTAAACACTCTATGGATTCATAATGCATGAGTTGATAGGGATGGATTCAGGCCTATGCACCCATAGGTGATCATAGCTGCAGGCATGCATGTTTTGAGAGATAAAACTATATTCAATAATTTCCCACTCAAATCCATTCCAGTTGTTAAATAGAAGAAATTTTTTAAAAAATCCAATGATTAAAGGCTTATAGATGATGAAAAAATGTTGAAGGGAATTTGTTGTTTTGTATTTTCCTAGCCATTAACAATTCCTGTAAAATATATTCATTATTTAAGGGTCTTTCCCATTGTTTGGGGGCCTTATTATTTTTCCATGTACACCTGGACCTTTCATCTTCATCATTTTATCTTATACTTATTCTTCTCTATTGTTTTTTATCTATTACAGGATCATTCGTGTTAGATTTTATACATTCTTTATAATTATTTGAGGGAAGAACATTATTCTCAGCATTATGTGTATCCTCAAAATAATTTGACAAAAACACAATTCAAAGGTGTGACTAATACATAAGAATGTTATCACTTGTAAATGGATATATATGAAAACATCAAAAATAGACAAAACTGAAATATGTTGTAAACCATACTCTGGGAGAGATATACAAGGTTTCCTTGGATAATACAGGAACTATAGTATTTTTTTGAAACATCTCTTGATTGTGAACACCCTAATCATTCATTCATGAATGGGAGTGGATTTTTTAGATTGATGATTGTGAATAATTATTTAAATAGATAAATAGGAGTCAAATCACTAAAAATTTTCTCACATTACCCACTAGTGGGGAAGTATTTGTGATCTATAATATTCATCTAGAAAGGATTTTTTAATTTAATCTTTAATGTTGAAACAATGATAACATATGACTACATCCAAAAATAGATCAATAAAAAGAACTACACATCTTATAGTCATGAATTACTGGTATTGATCACTACAATGATGATTGGATGAAATTATCCCAAAGGGGAGAATTGTTATATATATACAGATCGAAAAAACCACATTTATATATATTCAAACAATATTTTATCAATATTAATCAATAATGGTGGTTAAATATAATCCAGGATTACAAATTCTCAATCCATTATAATCCAAGGATGTCATAAAAAGTGGTAAATTATCATAGTGGAAAGGATCAAATGACCAGATCAATGATAATAATTGAAAGAGTAATAATATTCAAGGACATAAAGAGGTTGGAATCATTAATAATGAAGGTATATTAATCCTACCTAGTTAAAATGTCTTATTACCCAGCAATTATTAAAAATATTAAGGAGGACCAGAGTGATGATGAGGTCCCATAAAACATTTTAAAATGTTTTTTAGAGTTAAACATTTCATCCTTATAGCACTAAGATGTATATATAATTGCTCATAAAATTTTTGGAAGGATAAAATGTAGAGGGAAATTATAGAAATTGTATCAGGATTCATTGTATTCATATTTTTTAAGATTGAATAATAGAAGTTTATGGGTATGCTGAAACCACTTCTGGAACATTCATGTAAATCAAAATACATGACAATGGATTTTTTTCATTCGATACCTGATGACACAAAAGAAAATTATTTCATTGGTATGGTAGTCGGTTTCATTACAATGTTTATATATTAATTTTATATCAAGGTTGATTTATCTCTTCACTAACTCACCATGATATACATAATTGAGGTTTCATGAATTCATGGAGTTCCAATAATTATTGTATCTAATCAAGATCTATGGATTACCATGATGTTTTGGAAAATAAATTTGAAACTATTGGATAAAAGACTAAGCTTCAACACCGTGTACAACCCTCAAATTGATGGTAATTATGGATGGACTATTAAATACTATAGAATATTCTATGATCATGTTAAATGGACTTTGAAGGATGATGGGAACAAAAAACTCTCCTAGTTATGTTCTCATATACCAATTGTTTCAATTATTGAATCATATTGAACATTATGAGGCTCTTTATGGGAATAGTTCTCAAACTCACACATACTTGGAATATGATAGGGAGTGGAATCTAATAAGACATGAAAAATATAATAGATGAAAGATAACAATAAAACAAATATAGTATCATATGTGATTAGAAAAAATAAGAAAAAAATGATATTAATAAAATCATTTATGACTCATAGAATTTGAGGTTTGAGATAATGTGATCATTTTTATATCACTACGGAGGATTTTCATGATTTTGGGGAATATAAGAATGCTTTCTCTAAGATACCTGGGAACCTTCTATATACATAATAACATTGGATCAGTGTCTTATCAACTATTAATCCAACATATCATATTGCAAGTACATGACGTTGTCCAGGTATCCCTCTTAGGGGGTGTGCATATAGGACCACTAACATGTACATAATATAATTCTTGTGCTATTTTATAAATATTTTTTATACAATGATTCGTCAGTGTCGATAATATATCATATATACAAGGCATGATGAAAACAATTCACCAGGTAAAAGTGTTATTGAAGATCTTCATGTTTGATGAAGTGATTTAGGAAGAATTAAAGGTGACTCAATTGTTCTTCCATAATCAATTTTAGAGTAAGAATAAAATTTAAATGATGAATATTGTTTATTGGTGATTAATGTAATGGCCATAACATTTAGAAATGAATTTATATTTTATAATATGTAAATTCCTTTTTTTTAAATAAAACTATAGAACAACCATTCACTATTTTTTTTTGAAAAATTATAGGATATTTACTATTTGTTTTAAAAGGCCATTAAACATCATTACAGTTGATAAAATAACTGGTATAGAATTATCATATGATTAATATATATATATATATATATATATATATAATATTATTAAATATCCCATTAAGGTAGTCAATGGAAGTGAAGATTTGGACTAGAATGATCATAACCTATTAAGACTATTTTTTGAGATTCCAAGTGAGAATACTTCACTAATCTATACCATGGACAATGAACAATTCCATTTTCAACAACCAATGAATGAATGAAACTGTATATAAATGATTTTAAAGATCATTGAGATCACTATCCAAACTATGTTCATTAAACCTCCCAAATAAAACCTAACAATCGCACCCCATACCAATAAGGCATTCACTTCTGTTATAATGGTCAATGTATGTACACAATAACAGTATTTATTTTTATTTTTATATTGTTAATAAAATAATTGTTATATTTCTATTTTACAACATTAAAATTGTTCAATAATATTTCTTGATAAATATTAGATTTTTTTCATTAATAAACACAATTTTTTTTAGGAAATATATAGTTTCAATGAGGAAATACTTTTTGATGAAGTAATAAATTTTTAAATAAATATTATATAAATAAATTATTATAATTAAATATTAATTATTATATATGATTCATAATTTAATTTTAGTTGGTGAAAGTTAATTTTTATTAATTTCTGAAGACTTTTAATTTAAAAAATTGCATATTTCTTAGTAAATAGAGATTATTCATATAAAAGGGTAAAATATCGTATTTAGTGAAACGAAATCATAAAAAAAAATATTTTTGGAAATAATCACATTGTTATTTTCCAATGAATAATTTTCCAAATATATTAGACTATCATTTTATATGTTTAAACTATATAAGATCTAATTATATGGTGTGAATTATGAGATCAAAAAAGTTTAATAAAATATATAAAATAATAAGTATCCACTAAAAAATTATGTTATCCATTTAAAATAATGTGTTTTTTACTTATTTAATTAATTTTACAAATCCTAAAAGCATCCACCAAAACCTATATTAATTTATAAGGTATTAAAATCAATTATTTATAAATATGACTCACTTCCACATCACCATTAATATTATTTTTCAGGATCACAGTTCATAGACATATAAAATATTGAATCCCACTCTTATTTTGTTGATTTTTTTAAAAAAAATATATGAAATGGTTTGTGGTATGGAATAATTCATCAAATATAAATTCCAAAACCCATGTTTAAAAATTAATATGTAATTATCCATTATTTTCTTATAAATCCCCACCCAAACTCTCATTACTATTCACTCAAAAACCATGGTGATTTATTTTACTCAACATTTACCTCTCTAGTGCTCTACCATGTTTCCCCTATTATCCTAATAAGACCCCCAGTCCTTTTATAAGATCCATCTCAAGGTTAATGGTCCACTCATTTACTCTTTAATCAAGAACATTATTTCAATTATTCCTTTTTAATTATATTCTTTTGTTTTATGAAATGCTATTAGTAACACTATTACTATCATTATGAGTATCAGGGAATGTTAAACCCATTTTAATCATGGTAAATTGTTCAAAAAATATTTCCATTTTTTCGTTATTCTGTCGAAATTATCTAGATATATTCCATGCCAAACATTTTTGGTTTGATTACCAATCACCTTTTCTATCAAATGGAAATCACCATTATGTTTCTATAATTCATTTATTGGTTATGAAATTATTTTTATTCATGATCTATATAGAACACTTATGAATATTAATAATATAAAATTGAAAGGTGAGCCTTGATTTATATATCCATCCAATGTATTGAAAAATGATTTTATCTCATGAGATATAATGGACTTTCATGGAAGGTTATCCAATGAACACCATCTACTAATTTCATGGTGGTTTTTCGTGACATATTTTATGATATCATTTTTATGTTATTTCCCCATCACCATGTTGTCCATATGTAATCATCTTGTATCATGATTCATTCATTATGATTATGATTCTCACCCATATAATACTACTTTGATATTCCAATTGACTCATATGTATTAGATTCATCATGTTATGATTTTATTATTCTGATAATGGGATTTATAGATCTCCCCATTATTAAGTAAATCATTATGTTATTCCATTCAGTATTAGAATATCAATGGAATTTATGGTGATATTTTTTAGTTTAATTTTATGTCTTTATATGAATAATTAAATTTGTGATGCAATAAAACTAATTACCCAAGAACACAAGGCATCTCAATCTATTTCTCTTGTTTTATATTTTTCATTACGGAAAAAATTAGGAAAGTTTTCTATAAATTATAATGTTTTCTATAACATCCCGTTAATTTTTCAGGTACTTTTGATGTTTCCATGCACCTCTGTATTGAGGAAGTGCCTTGGGGGTGTGTTTGGGTGAACTTTTAATTAAAGCAAAAAGGACAATGGCTTGTGCACGATTTGCGCACGGTTTGAAAAATCGTGCGCCCAAAACATGTCAACCAAAAAGCACTAGATAGAGAGGTACGCACGGTGTGCACACGGTTTGACAAACTGTTTAACCAAACCATGTGAAATGTGTATCTCTGGACAGTGAGGTCCGCACGGTGTGCACACGGTTTGACAAACTATGTGCCTCTACCCAGGTAAACCGTGCGCGTGGTTTTTAATTTCAAAAATTACTTTTAAAACCACCTGAACCCCCAAGACTTCCTTATTTTCGACCATGGCTCGGGATTGACTCATTTTAGGTAATTATAAAGCCTCCTAGAGAGATTCCAAGGTGATATGAAAAAGTTTCTTGGAGATTGAAAGCTTGGATTGAAGATCCTCTCTCCTCCCGGTAAGTGGATTTCATCCTGTTGCATATCTCGTTTATTCCTCTATCTTTCCTTGATCTTATCATGGGATATTTCCTTTGTTTCCATGGATCTATACCTATGAGTTTTGGTATATATCTAGGATTGTGAATCTTGATTTAGTTTTTCAAGATCTTGATCTCGTTGATCTTAATTTTGGTTTTAAGGATTTAGATCCAGTTTTTGATCGACGTCGTAGTGCCGCTCAGTTTTTGGGGCTTCTCGTTGGGCTAACTCCCATCAATAAATCGAGGTAGGTGGTTCCGTCCTGACTTTCCAAATTGATTATCCTTCTATTTCTTGATTTATATAAATTATTGATTTAAATTCAATTGCTCAATATTCGTTAAATTAAATTGATAAAAACTCGATTCCATTGAATTGAGATTTTTGAAATGGTTTTGTCATGAAAATTTAGAAAACCCCAATTACATTGAATTGGGTGTGGTTATGGAAAATTGGTCGATTAAGTTATTTAATTTAAATTGTGGATTTGATGGAAATTTTTTCAATTAAATTGTTTAATTTAATTGTGGAAATGAAATGTGTAATGATGGAATTTGTTTTGAATGGATTTTAAACTTATGAAAATGGCATAAAATGATTTCATAGAAACCCATTGGTTTTATCTTGTGAAAGAGGCATGTTTTGAATAAAACATGTTTTGGTTTTAAATGTAATGAAATTGGCACTTTTGAAATGCAAGTATGGGATTGATCATTTTTTAAGCATTCTAAAAATAATTCTCCCGTCATTTAAGAGTTCATGAAAGCCTTTGGTAGTTAGTGAGTTATTTTGATACACTCTACGCTACGACAACGTTCTAAAACATACTTGTGGCGGTTCACATCCCTGACAGTTTGGTGATGAGTCTCCTTTGTCCATTGTCAGAGGGACATGTGTATACACATTTTCTTGAGTTCACATAGAGAGTGTGTAATCCTATATGTAGTTAATACTATCGTACCTTTTGGCAGATGAACATGTTGCTTGCTTGTTTATTTATATTTGAGATATAAATGTATGCCAATGCTTATGAACTGCTTTACATGTCTGCTGAATTTATATAAACTATTTTATATAAATTTTTTTCTTAATCCATTTTTTTAGAAATATTCCATCATTTGTAAAGCCTTTGATATAAATATTTATTCTCATCATTTTAAAATGTTCTGCATTTTATGTTAGAATATTCTTTTGAATTTCCAAAACTATTTATTTGAAAATTGAAAGCTTTTCTTTGGATAATCTATATAGGGCATCTGTTATGGAATCTTTGGTGGTATCCTACTGGTCTTAGGCTCACACTCTACTTTTTCCTTTGGGTGTTTGTAGACTTTCTTCTTCCAGGATCGAGCAATGGGAAGGGACCTCTTGGTGGTGAATCCAGCTGTTGATCTTTGGACTTGGTGCGTTGTGTACTTAGGGACCTTGGGGACCTTGGGGTTGTTTTCCTGTTTCTAGTACTTTGGTTGTATTACTTTGGGATCTTTATTCCTCTTTGTTTTCTGGTACATTACTCCCTGTGGATTTTCTTTTTGTTATGCATACTGTTTTGTTTCATTTGCTTCCGCATTCTTGTTGAAAAATCGTTCCCACTTGCATGTTGTGTGATGCCTGGTGGTAGTCGCCGACCCGTGGGGATTGGGAATGCTATTCGGGCTATGTCCGGGCCGGCTCGGTTATCGGGTTACCAGGGTACCCGGGCTGGTTCGTGACAAATTGGTATCAGAGGGAGGTTTAAACAACTTTCCTCAATGACAGTATGCATTTGAGTATTCTTGTTGGGACTTAAGAGGTAGTTGTGATTGAGTGTCTGTCCTGATCTCACCACAATGAACCTTAAGTCACCAGGGGTGGTTAGGGAAAGGTGACTTTTTGATTAGTTCTAGTCTTTTCCCTATTTTGATTTGGATAGAGTGGAATCCAAATATTTTTATCCCTTCTTTTAAGAGTAGTTTTCCTTGTTACTCAGGTTGATTGTTAATATAATGTCTTCTTTGTTTTCTGCTGATGTTGTGTAGCATCACTCCTTTGAGAAGATGTGGAAATCAAATCCAAAAATAGGATACTGCTGAATCTCAACAAGAAAGTCCTATTGTGGATCCAATTCTGGTAGAGGTGATTATTCGCACTGTCCAAGCTCTGGGACAGGCACCACCTCCAGTTCCTGTTCAGGATCCAGCTATAGATCCTCATATTGATATTCTATGAAGTCATTCCCATGATTTCCAATTCCAGAAGCCACCAGTCTTCAAAGGCTCCACTGATCCTCAATATGCTAAGGAATGGTTGAGTAATATTGAATGTCTGTTTGGGTTTTTTTAGACACCGGATGCGATCAAGGTGAAGTGTGCCACCTTCGTGCTGGAGAGACCAAGTAGGAGATGGTGGGACACGATGGTGAAGGCTGGGAAACATGAGGGTTTGGAGTAGAAATACTTTAGGGTCCTTTTCAATGATTAGTTCTATCCGGAATCTATGGTGTTGGCCAAGGATGTTGAGTTTTTCAAACTTGAGCAGGCCAAAAAAACCATGACTGAATACTCAAATCGCTTTGCTGATTTTGTATAGTTTTCTCCTGAAATTGTATCGAATAAGACGACGAAGGCTCGAAGATTTGATATGGGGCTTCGATCAGATATTTGTTCTCAGTTTTTCTTACTGAAGCTACCCACTTATGCCGTTGAGATGGATAGGGAAATGATGGTTGAGATGGTTTTGGAAGGAATGTCAGGGTTGCAGGAAGTTCCTTTTCTTTCTAGTGGCAGTGTTGGTTCCTTTAAAGGAAAATGGAAGTGTGATGTTTCTCATGGTGGTTCTCAACAAAAAAGTCATTCCAGACCTCAGGTAGCACCATGAGGGGCTTCCTTGACTTGCTATCAGTGTGGGAATCTAGGACATTCTAAGAGGGTTTTCACTGAGGCAGCCAAGAACTGTATCTTCTGCGGACATTTAGGGCACCTGAAGAGATTATGCCATCACTTCTCTACTCCGTGTAGTGGAATAAGATCATCATCACCTCTAAATACTACAGGGAAATCAAATGATTCACGTACAAAATGGTTCTAGCCACAGGCATCCTGAATGAAGCTTCTTCACGCAGTGGAAGAGTCGCCAGAGGTAGCTGATGCAGGTCCTGCAACTGTGAGAGGTACCATAATTATAGCTTCATCTTTAGTGATGACTCTTTTTGATACTAGTGTATCTCACTCTTTTATTTCAACCCATCTTGTTAATATTCTTAATCTACCTATGGAACTTTTATCGTGTGCGATGGATTTTACTATACCCCTTGGTGTAATGAGAGAGAAGGGTATATGTTGTCTTGCTTGTGTCTTCTCTCTATCAGATATTGATCATGCTTGGAGTTTCTTGGTTCTTGACATGAAATCTTTTGATTTCATTTTTGGGATGGATTGGATCATTTCCAATAAAGCCCGGATCATTTTTTATCTTCTACGGGTTTACCTTACGACACCCAGTGGTGTACCCCTTGTTTTTCAAGGAGAGTGGGACCTAATGTCAACCAGAGTCAGACCCTCTAATTCAGAGTTGGGGAAAGTTATATCATCATTTTCTTTTGATCTGGAGAGAGATTCAATGTTTGGTGATCTTGCTCCAGTCGTCGCTGAGTTTCCTGACATGTTTCTTTCGGAATTCTCTGGTTTTCCACCAGTAAGGGGTTTTGATTTCTCTATTGACTTAGCGCTTGGTACTCAACCAGTATCTATTTCCCTCTTACCAAATGGCTCCAGCTGAACTAAAGGAACTGAAGTCTCAGTTAGAAGATCTTCTTGAGAAAAATTTTATATGCCCAAGTGTGTCACCTTAGGCAGCACCAGTTCTCTTCACCAAAAAGGCTGATGGTTCTCTTCTCTTATGCCTTGATTATCGAAAGATCAATCGAGTTATGAAAAAGAACAAATACCCTTTACCAGGAATTGATTATTGGTTTGATCAATTGAAAAGGGAAAAGCGGTTTTCAAAAAATGATCTTCGATCTGGTTACCATCAGTTGAGGATAAAGTAATCTGATATTCCTAAGACCACTTTTCGGAGTAGGTATGGACATTATGAGTACCTTGTTATGCCCTTCAGCCTAACAAATTCTCCTACAGTTATCATGGATTTGAGGAACACAATTTTCAATTGAGTATCTAGATACTTTCATGATGGTATTTGTTGATGAAATTATTGTCTACTCCGAGACTGAGGAGGATCATGTGCATCCTCTCAGAACAGTTCTGGGTATTCTATGGAATCACCGTCTATATGCCACGCTTTAAAAGTGTGATTTCGGGATTCGGGAAGTGAAATTCTAGGGACATGTCGTATCAGAACAAGGAATATGAGTTAATCCTGAAAAGGTGATGGCAGTTTTGACTTGGGAACAACCACGAAATGTTTTCGAGATTCGTAACTTCTTGGGATTAGTGGGATATTATCGCCGGTTTGTTAAAGACATCTCAAAGTTAGCTTCTCCAATTACTGCTCTGTCTCAAAAGGGGGTGAATTTTTCTTGGAATGATAAATGTTAGAGTTCTTTTGTTGAGCTAAAGAATCTTTTTTTCTACTGCATCGATGTTAACTCTTCCTGAGGCTGGGATAGGTTACGATGTTTTCTGTGATGCATCAGGTTCAGGTTTGGGATGTGTCCTTATGCAAGGCGATCATGTTGTTGCTTATGGATCTCGTCATCTTAAGCCTCATGAGAAGAACTATCCTACCCATGACCTTGAGCATGCAGCTGTAATGAACCCACTTAATTGTAGGAGACATTACCTTTATGGAGAAAGGTTTTCCGTGTATTCAGACCATAAGAGCATGAGTTATATATTCTCTCAAAAAGATTTAAATCTCCGCAAAAGGAATTGGGTAAAGTACCTACAATATTTCGACTTTGACATTGCCTATACCCCGGTGAAAGGGAATGTAGTTGCTGATGTGTTAAGCAGGAAACATCCATCACAGACTGTGAAAGAATATTCAGAAGAGTGGAGTTTGATGGCGCTTTTTGATCAGTTGCATATTGGAATTCAGTGGAAGGGGAATGAGGTTTCTTTAGCCAGTGTTCAATTGAAAGATTCTCTTCTCAAGTTGATTCTTCAAGAATAATAACTAGATGTTGATTTTCATAGCATTAAGACCTCTCTTTATGGTGGGGAGATCGACACCATATGGTCATTCTCCAAAGAGGGTGTTCTGTGTAATCGAAATAGTTACATTGTTCCGTTAGCGGAAAGGAAGGATGTTATGGGGGTTTGCCATAACTCTCAGTGGGATGTGCACCCAGGAACCACGAAAATGTTCTATGACATGCGGCGATAGTTCTGGTGGCTAGGTTTGAGATGAGACATTGCTGAGTTCAAATCTCTTTTCTATACATGCCAGTAGGTGAAAGCCGAGCACCATAAACCTTCGAGATTACTTCAACCACTTCCAGTCCCTACATGGAAGTGGGATGAAATCTCTATGGACATTTTGGTTGAGTTACCTCAAACCCAAAGTAAGAAGAACACAATATGGGTTGTGATCGATAGACTGACCAAGTCGGATCACATTTTACCTATTCAGTATACAACCAAAGTTGAAGAGTTGGGAAATATCTATGTGAAATTGGATGTTCATTTGCATAGAGTTCCATCTACTATAGTCTCTGATAGGGATCCTCGGTTTACTTCTAGCTTTTGGAGAGGCCTTCAGGAGGCACTGGGATCTCATGTCCATTTGAGCACAGCCTACCATCCACAATCAGATGGACAGACGGAAAGAGCAATTCAGATCCTTGGGGATATGCTCCGCGCTTGTGTTCTTGACTTTGGTGGGTCTTGGGATGATCACTTGGGGCTAGTTGAGTTATCTTATATAAACAGTTACCAATCTGTGATCAAAATGGCTCCTTTTGAGGAATTGTATGGTCATCCTTGTAAATATCCTTTATGTTGGTTGGAGATTGGTGAATGTTCCTCGGTAGGACCGAGTTTGGTCCAAGAGACGACAGGTAAGATCCAGTTGATTCATCAAATAATGTTGACAGCTCAGAGTTGGTACAAGTCGTATGCTGATCGTCAATGTAAACCTTTAGAGTTCTCAGTTGGTGACCAGGTGTTCAGGAAAGTTTCACCCCGATTAGGTCATCGATGGCTTGGGAGGAAAGGGAAGCTTGCTCCTTGTTTTGTGGGACCTTTTGAGGTTGTTGATCTTGTGGGGAAAGTTGCTTACCATATAGCTCTACCACCACAGCTGACGTTGATACATAACGTGTTCCATATATCGCAACTGCGAAAGTATCTCTCTGATCCATCTCATGTTTTGAGCTGGGGTGATCTTGAGATTGAACCAGATTTATCTGTTACTGAACGACCAATTAGGCTTGTTGATTCTGAGACCAAGGTACTTCGTGGGAGAATGATTCCTCTGGTCCATGTACTATGGCAACATGGTTCTGATTCTCATTAGACGTGGGAAAGGGAGGAAATAATGAGATATCAGTGGCCTCATCTTTTTGACGTGGAGTTTTCTTCATAGGCTTTCAAGGGAAAAAAAGGTTTTTTAGTGGGGAGTTTGTTACACCCCATTATGTCTTCAGGTACTTTTGATGTTTCCATGTACCTCTGTTTTAAATAAGTTCCTTGGGTGTGCGTTTGGGTGGACTTTTATGTAATGAAAAAAGGGAAATGGCTTGTGCATGGTTTGCACACGGTTTGACAAGCCATGCGACCAAACCGTGCCAACCAATCAACACTGGACCGAGAGGTACGCATGGTGTGGGCACGGTTTGACAAACCGTGCGACCAGACTGTGTGGACCATGTATCTCTAGAATGTGATGTCCGCACGATGTGCACACTATTTGACAAACTGTACTCCTTTGCCCAGGTAAACCATGCAGGCGGTTTTTAATTCTGAGAAAATCTTTTAAAACCACCCGAACCCCCGGGACTTCCATATTTTCATCCTTGGCACAGGCTTGACTAATTTTAGGTCCTTACAAAGCCTCTTAAAGATATTCCAAGGCGATCTGAACACCTTTCTTCGAGATTTAATGCTTGTATTAAAGATCCACTCTCCTCCCGATAAGTGGATTTCATCTCATAGCATATCTCATTTATTCCTCTATCTTTCCTTTATCTTCTCATGGGAGTCTTCCATTGTTTCCATGGATCTATAGCTATGAGTTGAGGTATAGATCTAGGATTGTGAATATAGATTTAGTTTTGGAAGATCTTGACCCCGTTGATCTTAATTTTGGTTTTAAGGATTTAGATCCAGTTTTTCATCGACGTCTTAGTGTCGCTCGGTTGTTGGGGCTTCTCGTTGGGATAACTCCCATCAATAAATCAAGGTAGGTGGTTCCATCCAGACTTTCCAAATTAATTATCCTTCTATTTCATGATTTATTTCAATTATTGATTTAATTTTAATTGCTCTAGTTTCTTTCAATTAAATTGATAAAAACTCGATTCCATTGAATTGAGATATTAGAAATGGTTTTGGCATGAAAATTTGGAAAACCCCAATTCCATTGAAATGGGTGTGGTCATGGAAAATTTTTCGATTTAAGTTGATTAATTTAAATTTTGGATTTGATGGAAATATTTTCAATTAAATTATTGAATTTAATTGTAGAAATGAAATGTGTAATGACGAAATTGGATTTGAATGGATTTCAAACTTATGAAAATGGCTTAAAATGATTTGATAGAAACTCATTGGTTTTATCTTGGGAAAGAGGCATGTTAGGAATAAAACTTATTTTAGTTTTAAATGGAATTAAATTGGCACTTTTGAAATTGAAGTATGGGATTGATCGTATTTTAAGCATTCTTAAAATAGTGTGCCCATCAGGTAAGAGCGTATGAAAGCCTTAGGTAGTTAGTGAGTTATTTGGATACACTCTACGCTATGAAAATTTTCTAAAACATACTTGTGGCGGGTCACATCTCTAATGGGTTGGTGATGAGTCTATTTTGGCCATTGTCATAGGGACATGTGTATACACATTTTTCTGAGTTCACATAGAGAGTGCAGAATCCTATAACTGGTTAATACTATCGTACCTTTTGGCAGATGACCATGTTGTTCACTTGTTTATTTATATTTGAGATATAAATGTATGCCAATGATTATGAACTTCTTTACATGCCTACTGAATTTATATAAACTGTTTTATATAAATTTATTGCTTAATCCATTATTTTAGAAATATTCTATCATTTGTAAATCCGTTGCGTGAAATATTTATTCTGATCATTTGAAAATGTTCAGCATATTTTGTTAGAATATGATTTTGAATTGCCAAACCTTTTTATTTGAAAATTGAATGATTTTATTTGGATAATCTATATTGGGAATCTATTAGGGAATCTTTGGTTGTATCCTACTGGGTTTAGGCTCACACGCTACTTTTTCCTTCGGGTGTTTGTAGACTTTCTTCTTCTAGGATCGAGCAATGGGAAGGTACCTATTGGTGGTGGATCCAATTGTTGATCTCTGAACTTGGTACGTTGTTTCCTTAGGGACCTTGGGGTTGTTTTCCCGTTTTTTGTACTTTGGTTGTAGCACTTTGGGCTTTTTATGCCTCTTTGTTTTCTGGTACATTACTCTCTGTAGAGTTTCTTTTTGTTATGCATACTATTTTCTTTCTTTTGCTTTCGCATTCTTGTGGCAAGATCATTCCAAATTTCATGTTTTGTGATGCCATGTGCTAGTCGCTGACCCGTGGGGATCAGGAACGCTCTTCGGGCTATGTCAGGGCCGGCACGGTTATCGGGTTACCAGGGTACCCGGGCTGGTTCGTGACAGTTTCTATGAATCATTTTTTAGAAAACTAATAGAAAAAATAAAATTTTATCCTTTTTAATCATTAAAAAAGATAAATGGTCCTTCCAAACAAACCATTGAATGTGAGGACGCAAAGATTAATTTTTAATTTTCATAATATATAACTTTTCTTTAGAAAAATCATTCTTGCGTTCCAAAATTGAATATAATTTGATAAAAAAATAAAAATGAAAAAATTATCAATGGTCGAGAAAAACATTTTACAATTTATTAATTAATTGTTACTTCATAATATTGTCATAAAAGTGACATTAATTTAATAATCAATATTATGTATATTACCTAATAATTCATTATTTCCATAAATGTTTCAAATATTCATCCTATGAATACTACGAAATGTTAATTTAAAATGTTATATACAGTTTTTTGGAAATAATTTTTAAATGGTGAAAATTTTATCTATATTACTTGCACAAAAAATTATAAATAAAACCCATTTTGAAGAAAATATATATTTACAGAATTAAATTAATTTATTATCATTACAATACAAATATCCATAATTAAATGAAAGTTAATAATTTTTTTGAATATGTAGAATAACAATTTCTTTAAATTAATTCATCAATAGCGACTGATATAATATATTATGATATATACCAATTGTGCGCATACAATGTTTTTTATAAAAAAACCCTTTTATCATTCAAAATAATAAATTTTTTATTTTATCGAATAAAAATGTATTTCTTATACACACATATATACTATAATATTTGATATTTTATTTTGACCTATTAATGTATGCATATCCCATGACTCGGTGACAACTGAAAAATTAATTAGTAATATTTTCAGATAATATATCACAATCCTTTAATGCTCTATGTTGGGATTTAAGAGAGCCACTGAATATTTCAAAATTGATGTGAAATGTCACACCTCGACCTACCTAATTATTTCATTGGATTTTAAAAAAATTTAAGTTGAGTTTTGGTTGAATCTGGAACCAAACTTTTGAGTTATGTCAAAAAGTGTGTGTTTTTTGGTTGACGTCGTTGGGCGCATGAACAAAGACCATTTTTTAAACCCCGCGTGGCTTCGCCTAGGCATCAACACTATCCGCTTGTCTTCAGAAGATTAGAATGGGTAAATTTTCTAATGTTTTATGTCATTTATAATTTTGGTTGTTGTTTACGAAATATTATTATTATTAAAATGATTGGAATAATAATATTATTTTTATTTTTACCTTCATATTATTATTATTACTTCTATTTTTACTGTTGTAATTGTTATAATAATTATTAGTTGTTTTAGGTATTTTTATTTTATTGAATGAATGAAAACAATGTCAAATTAAAAAATGGGATGTGGGACCCTAATCTCGTGGCCCCCACACTCCCTCACTCCTTCCCCGTTGCAAGCTGGCCACCCCCCGCTGTTTTCATAGTTGTGGGCACCTTCTTCCCCTATCCAGGCGCCACCCTCATTCCACACCACTCCTTCTATGTACAACGTACCTCCACCTAGCAATGCACCAACTATCCGCGTGCCAAACTGCCACACTCGATTCCCTTGGACCGCCTCCCTCTGGCCCGGCACAGCGCGCATCGGCCGCCTTCTGGTAGCTTGCATTGCATGTCCTTGCCGGCCACCCTCCCTGAACTGGCCTCCCTCTGGTCCCCTATCCTACATAGTGTGCCTTTTCCTGTCACACTCTTTGAACTGGTCTTTCACTAGAGCTACCCCTCAGACCACCCGGCCGAACGACATCAAGCTGGCACGCCGTCCAGCCAGCAGCGCCGCCGTACCCCCAATGTCGTTTTCCCTCCCGTCTCCACACCCCTCTTAGCTTTAGCACCCTCCCAGCCACACTACCCATATCCGGAAACATCCCATTTCATAGAATCTCCAACCAGACATCCTTCCAACTGTCACGCACCTGCTGAACCTACTTCTGGTAGCGACACTCCTTTGAAACCTCCTTCTGACCTTGCTCCTCCTTTCGGTGCCCTCCAACCAGCCTACTTTAATCCGGTCGTCGTGTGCCCTCCTTCCATTACGCTCTGGCTGTGCGCGATTCGATTGCGTGTCTTCCGACTCTCCGTGCACCGTCTGGCTCTCCCCACTAGTGAAACGTGCATGCTTTTGGCCGAACCGCATCATGTCCAACCATCGCCTGCCCTCCCAGTCAGGGTGCATTCTTTAGCAGCATATATTCCTCATTCGGGTGATACCATTGATCGATTGAAACCCTATGATGACCACGACCTCCATTAATCACATGATAAACACCCGCCTCCAATGGTGACAAGTTTGGGTTCACTGTGTTTTACCAGTACTGGGTTCACAGTGTTTCGCCAGTACAGGTCTATGTATATATAGATATATTTATATATATATATATATGTTGATCTATATATATATATATATATATATATCTGGATATATCTATCTCTATATACATATATCTATATTTATATATAGATATATGTATATATATAGATCTATATATATATCTCTCAATATCTATATGTATATATCTATCTATATATACATATATCTATGTATATATATCTCTATATCTATATATCTCTATCTATATATATATCTATACATATATATATATCTCTAGCTCTATATACATATATCTCTTTATATATCTGTATATATACATACATATATACATACATCTATATATATATCTACCTATATATCTATCTATATATACATGTATCTTTATACATTTATATTTATCTATATATGTATCTATGTGTGTGTGTGTGTGTGTGTATTTCTATCTATATGTGAATATATCATTATATATTAACAAAAAATGATATTATATATATATATATAATTATTATTATATATAATTATAATGTATGTATAAATATATAAATACAACGATATATAATTATATATATAATAGTTTATATATATAAACAAAGCCATTAATGATATGTATCAATTAAGTGTGGTTTTTAAAAATTCATTAATAATATATGTGTGTGTGTGTGTGTGTCTATGTATATGTATATGATTTAATATTATATATATATATATCAATGATTTAATATTATATATATATATAATAACTCTTTGTATATTAATAAAAAAATAATTATGGTTTTTAAAAATCCATTAATAATATATATATATATATGTATGTATATGTATATGTATATGATATGATATATATATATATATCAATGATTTAATATAATAGTGTATATGTATAAACAAAGCCATTAATGATATATATCAATTAAGTGTGGTTTTTAAAAATCCATTAATAATATATACATATATGTATATGTATATGTATAGGTATATGATTTAATATAATATATATATATATAAACAAAGCTATTACTATATATCTATATATATCAATGATTTAATATTATATATATATAATAACTTGTTGTATATTAATAAAAAAATAAGTATGGTTTTTAAAAATCCATTGATAATATATATATGTGTGTGTGTTTATATATGTATATGTATATGATATAATATAATATATATGTATATAAACAAAGCTATTAATATATATATATATATATCGATGATTTAATATAATAGTGTATATATATAAACAAATCCATTAATAACATACATCAATTAAGTGTGGTTTTTAAAAATCCATTAATAATATATATATATATATGTATGTATGTATGTATATGTATATGTATATGATTTAATATTATATATATATAATAACTTGTTGTATATTATAAAAAAATAACACACTCGCCTAATGATGTATGTGCAAGTCCCTCAACTTCATTAATTTTTTTAAGTACGTTGCAACATGCATAAAATATATATACTATACATATATAAATCTTTTTAGAAAAAAAAATTAACTCACCCAATGATTTTTGCGCACACCCCCAATATATATATATAAACAAAGCCATTAACTCACCCAATGATGTTCGCGCACACCCCCTAATTATTTTTTACAATTTTCTCATAATATATATATATATATATAATAACTTATTATATATTAACAAAAAATAACTACTCACTAAATGATATTCGCACACCCCCAACCTCATTATTTTTTTTAAATATGATAAAACTTTCATATATTATATATACTATATATACATATATAAATTTATTTAGAAAAAAATTAACTCACTC
Source organism: Viscum album (assembly GCA_963277665.1). Taxonomy (NCBI): domain Eukaryota; kingdom Viridiplantae; phylum Streptophyta; class Magnoliopsida; order Santalales; family Viscaceae; genus Viscum; species Viscum album. The sequence goes on along the minus strand of OY728166.1, from coordinate 70,325,102 downwards.
ACTGCTACGCACCCGTTAAGAGTGTAATTTCAGTCCAGACAGGGCCGGGTCGGGCCTGCCCTGCAAAAAAATTTAAAGACGTTTAAAAAAATGATTTAAATTAAACAAACGCTAAAAAATACTTATGTTAAAAAAATAAATGTAAAAAACGTTTTAAATAAATGATAAAAAACATTTAAATAACAACACTTTAAACTAATCACTCACTGCTGCGCACCCCCCAATAACTCATTATTATTTTTTTAATTTGTACATAATATTTATAAATTCACAGACATGTATAAATCTATATAAAAAAATAACATATTCACCCACTGTAAAACTTTTTTACAAAAACGTGTAAAATGTTTAAAAAAAATACATGTAAAAAATATGCGTTAAAAAAAACTTTTTAAATTAAACATATAAAAATAAATGTAAAAAAACGTTTTAAACAAGTGTTAACAAATGGTTAAAATAAAAATGTTTAAAAAGTTTTTAAAACAAACATTTAAATTAATTTTTTTTAAAATAAACACTTAAAAAATACTTTTTACATTAAAATTTGAAAAAAAGTTAATTTTTTTTAAAAAATACTTGTAAAAAGCATGCGTTTAAAAAAATTTAAAAATGTTTTAAATTAATCATTTAAAAATAAATGCAAAAAAAAGTTTTAAAAAGATGTTAAAGAAACAGTTTAAATAAAAATGTTTAAATAAAAAATACTGACAAACGCTTAAAAATTCTAAATAAGTTAAAAAAAATAAATGTAAAAAATGTTTTAAATAAATGTTAGAAAAATGTTTAAATAATAAGGCTTTAAACTCATCCACGGAAGCTGCGCACCCCTCATTTTTTTTTACAATTTGAAAATAATATATATATATATAGACAAAAAAACATATCCACTCACTGTAAAATGTTAATAAAAAATAAAATAAACGTTTTTACAAAAAACATGAATTTAAAAATAAATGTAAAGAAACGTTTTAAATAAATGTTATAAAAATGTTTAAATAAAAAAAATTAAGAGACAATTAATTTTAAAATAATAAAAGCCCACCACGACCCGATTTGAAAAAGCTCGGCCCGACCCGAAAAATCCTGGCCCGACCCGATGGTTTGGGCCGGCCCGAGGCCGGGCTTGGGCCGCCTCATGGGGTTGTTCAGGCCGGCCCGGCCCGGCCCGAATAGTGGTCAGCGGCCCGACACCTTGCATGGCAGGCCCGGGCCGAAATTACACCCCACTGATACCAAGGTCAGTATGTTGTGTGTACTTGTGCACAACTGTGTGACGTGTCGTTTCATCGTAATCGAGTTGCATCTCGAGGTTGGTCCCCCACAACACTTTCTTTTAAATTTAAAATTTATTAAATACTTGGTATTTCATTGATTAGGGTTAAATGTGAAATAATATTAAATAATTATTTTTATATTAGAGTTTTTCTGAAATGAGACTATTTATTTCTTTGCATTGCACTAGAAATATTTTTTGGATGGATTGCAGCCAATGGGAAAAAATTCATGTTTGTCTGCTGAACATAATTCAAGAATTTTTATGTGTTATTTTTGGTTATATATTAATGGTTTTCTTCTGACAAGTGAGTAAATGTTTTGGTTTCTCTTGAGAAATATTATTTCTTTTAAAAATTATTTAAGACCCATTTGTCACATTACAAATAAATGGTTGTGCCGAAAACTCTTCATATATAGTTCTCTTGCCTTGGTTTCATAGAATGTGGAAGGAGTCCCATGCAATGTGGATTCCTTGTGTTTAAATGGTTAAAAAGGCACAAATATCTTCCTTGTGGTTACTCGAGTGATTCATATTGTCTAAATTATTATTATATTTATTAATGTGATTTGCTGCTCGACTGGTATCAGATGGCTCCCCCTTTTTTCTACACATGTTGGGATGGGAACCTGGAATAGTATGTGAATTTTCTGTGAACGATTTTTTCACTATTTTGGATGATGCACTAGCTAATGGCCCATAACAAATAGATTTTTTGTTATTATTATTGCTATGGGATTGGGCCCCTCGACCAGGCTAGGTAGGGTGATGGTTGGGAGGGAGGGTTTTATGATGTCATTGAGTAGAAATGGCTTCATGGTGAGTCACACTTATAGTACGTTCTATAGTGTTCATGAGAACCTAGGATCGACCCATGTTTTCTTTAGCACTTCTTTGTATGTGGCAGATGATTGAGGTTCTTAGTTCAGTTTTGGCACCATTTTTCTTCTTTTTATATTACCATTATTGTTTTGTCTGTGTGTGTTTGGTTTTCCTCTTGTTTAACAACTGAAATTTTATTTTAAAATGTTGGAAAAAATGATTTTTTTAAATTTAATTCACCTTTTCCTTCAAACCATAATTTTTTTCAGTTAAAAAGGGAAAGGGACTATTACATTCATTTGAAATTATAGTTTGTGTGAAAACCCATATTTTTTATAAATTAGATCAATCATGAAATTAGAATAAATGTCTATTTAACAGGATTGTTTTGGGAATATATTTTTTGGCATGCATATTGAGATTTAATACTCATGCCTATAGTGTTTTCATGTTTTTAGTTTCTGTTTCCGATTCAACCTCAGCATGTTCATTGTGTAAGAGATTTGGTCTTAGATTGGAGAGTGACTCTCATGGTTATGTGGTGTTTGGACATGGTCATGTTATTGATTTTCTAATGGTCATTAATTATTTTTCATGTTATTTATTTATTTTGTGTTGTTGAATTTTTTTCTTCTATTTTTCATTTTCACTATTCGAAATCATTCCATGTTGTTCTCTATTGATTCCCCAGTGATTGTCACAAGCTCAAGAGGATCAAGGATGCCTTCGTGCCATTTTGCAAATCGGCTGGGGTGACCGGTTCAAGGTCAACCTGGGTTGGTTCGTGACAAAATGGTATCAGATATTGGTTGGATCTTGAGAGGACCTTGTTTTTTAAAGAACCCATCATTATAAGGGTTTTTCATTGTTGAAGGACTAAGATTTTCGGGACTCCAAGCATAGGGACAAGAAGGAATTCATGATCCTTTACTCGTTCTGAACCATAGTTAACCATGGGATGTTTGGTATGTTTGTTCCTTTTTGATAATTTTGAATTTTTTTATGATGTAATATGAAAAGAGTGTTGGGAATGTATCCCTGTGAGCTCGCAGGGCCTTGAAAGCCATGTGGAGATGAGAACATTACCCTATACTACTCTCCTTGATGGTGGCGTGACTCGAGTATGGCCACCAACCATATGGCTGAGTCACCAACTGACAATAGTTTTTCCTAGTGAATCGTTTGGATTTCATTAATTAAAAGATTTTTTTTGTAATGTTTTATGTTGGAGATTGTGAAATGTTGAATATAATTTTGAAATGACCTTGTTTTAATTATATCCTTTGTTTCCTTGTTCTTTAGTTTTCACACCCACGATGCTTCGATGAATGGCCAAGGTGCAGCTTTGGGTGGCGCGCCCTTAGAAAATCCTTCAGTTGATCATCCCATAGTTTACATCCTCTAGTTTTGGAAATTGAACCATCATCTCTTTTATGGACACTCATATCATCTTGAGGAAGAGGAGTGGATGTTAAAGATTGAGACGAAATTTTATTTTCTCTCACCACCTGAATCATTGAAGGTGAAGTTTGGTACCTTTATGTTTGAAGGCCCAACCTCGAAATAGTGGAAGTCTGTGTCTCGATGCAAGCATCAGGAAGATATCACTTGGGAATTATTCAAGTAGTCGTTCATCCAATAGTACGACTCTGAGTTAATGAAGCTGAGGGAGAGGATGAAATGTGTTATCTTTTGTAGGGTGATGAATCAGTATTATAATTCTATCGACGATTCTTAGACCTAGTTCTATATGACAAATAGTTTTTCTGAAAAATAAATCCCAAAATGTCTTGGAAATTTGAGTTTGGGCTCAGACCTGAACTATAGTCGAAAGTGGTAGAGCTCAACTTAACCACATTCTTAGATGCTGTGGGGAAATCCTCTCTTGTCGAAGCTATGTTATCAGGTGGACATGAGGTGGGAAATCCTCCCCATGTCTTGTGAGTAGGTGCAGAGGATGGTGATATGATGAAAGGGTAGTGACCTGATGTTGGTTGCTCTAATAGAGTAATAAATAATATTTTAGACCTTCAGTCATCTTCTACACAGTGCAATGTCATGATCTATAACTAGTATGGTAGGTAGGGACAAAATAAGCTGACGTGCCCATGTTGTAACGACCCGAAATTTTGAATAAATCTTATTTCCTAATTTTATGTGTTATTTTATTTTATTTTTATACTCAACAAAAATGTTTCATTTGATAACATGAGTATAATTAAAATGAGACCGTTGGGTTTTTACTGGTATATCACCATTGGTCAATATGACCGCTGGAAACTAAACGTTATGATTATTGTCTCTAAATACAAGTAATCTTGGTTAATTATTATAGAAAGAAGATTCGATGGCCTCACCCAGTAGTCTTGGACCGATCAAAGCCCATCTAACAGAACTTGGGAAGGAGGTAGCACCACTGGGCTTTGCTCTGGACCAAACCCAAGCCGAACTTCATCGTGTGAAGCTAGAACGGAATTGCCTTTGCGAGAAGTTCAAACTGATAGAAATTACTACTCGTGCGATGTTGGCCGAGCCTCCCTCGGATTCTCTCACCTTAGCACACCATACACTCAGGTCCTATGCTGGTGTGACAAGGGGCTATGTAAGGAGACCGTAACTGCCTTGTGTAACCCTTTGATTTAAATAAAAATTTTGATTTCTTCTTATGATGAAGTTTATGAATTTTCAAATGTCCGGATAAATATAGTATGCATATTTTTGATGAATTTTAGAAAAAGGATATTTTAAAAATGTTTAGGTAAACCTTAAATAATTAAAAATGTGTAATGATTTTCAAAAAATGGTCTTCTAAAATTATGTCCAGTACAAAATTTAGAGTCTAATAAGATCAACTTGATTTTTTATGAATAGTAAATTATGAATAGTGATTTTATGCTTAGGATTAGTAATATGACCAAATTGATTAGTAATATCACTTAATGAAAGTATTAATATAATCTAGGCACCTTGATTAAGTAAAGTGATTCAATAAAATGGTTAAATAATGGTTTCATAAATTATTATTCAAGTATTAGTTTTTTTGGTCAATAGTGTATTTTAATTAAAAATTAAATTAATAATATTTAGAAAAATATTTTTATAAAATGGATTTCATTTTTGAACTCAGATCATCGATATTATATTAAGGTAATTTTTGGGGATTTTTTTGAAAAAAATGAATTTTCGATGAATAGTGTATTTATTTAAAAAATAAATTAGAAATATTTAGAAAATTATTTTTGTAAAATGGAGTTCATTTTTGAAATCAGAGCATTGATATTTGGTTAGGGTTTCAGTGTGTTTAATGACATCATAACTGTGTCATGATGATGTCATGAGATATTTTATGGGTTGGCCGACCAAAGGTGATATATTATTGTATTGGGGGCCCCATGTGGCCTAACTTCTTGGGAAATATCATGGGAGAGCACATGGTTTTGAGAAAACCACTTTTGAGGTGTCCCTTGGCCATTAATGCCTTGTCCCCTCACTTTCCCTATAAATACCATGCACTACTCTCATCCTTTCGACTCCAAAACCATCCTCAACGAATTTATGGTCTCATTAACTCCCAATGATTCCTCACAAGGTGCCCCCAAGCCCTCAAGGTCCCAACCTTTGAGTTTTAAGAGTTACGTTTTAAGGTAAGGGATCCGACCTCTCTCTTTATTTTCAAGAAATCTCTTTTATGTAATTTATTTTATGCTCCATGTTCTTATGTTAAAGGATGTTATTTTATAATTATATTACTTCCCTTTTCATGTTTATATAATGATAGATCCCCTCTTACTCTCATTATTTCGTTTTATGAAGTTTTAAGTGGCGCTGTTAGGCTGCCGAAATTTTTGCAACAGATTCTTTCTCCCTTCTCATTTTTTCAAGATCTATTTTCATGTCAAGTATTTCAAGTTCCTTTTTATTATGTTGGGGTATGATCTATAAATTTATCATACTGATATTTTATGATAATATGATGAGAGACCCCATTTGATCTCTTCAATTCAGTATTTTGATGTTTTAAGTGGCGCTGTTAGGCTGCCGAATTTTTAAGTGGTTCTTTCACCTTTCTCCTTTTTCAAAGTTCTAATTCCATTTCAAGTCTTGAAAGTTCCTTTTTATAATGTTGGAGTATGATCTATAAATCTATCGTACTGATCTTTTATGTTCATATGATGAGATACCCTATTTGATCCCTTCAATTCAGTATTTTGATGTTTTAAGTGGCGCCGTTAGGCTGCCGAATTTTTAAGGGATTCTTTCACCCTTCTCGTTTTCAAGATCTACTTTCATGTCAAGTATTTCTTGTTCCTTTTTATTATGTTGGGGTATGATCTCTAAATATATCATACTGATCTTTTATGTTCATATGATGAGAGAACCTATTTGATCTCATCAATTCATTTTTGTTGAAGTTTAAGTGACATCGTTAGGCTGCCGAATTCCTAAGGGGTTCTTTCACCCTTCTCGTTTTCAAGATCTATTTTCATGTCAAGTATTTCAAATTTCTTTTATTATTTTGGGGTATGATCTCTATATCTATCACACTGATCATTTATTTTCATATGATGAGATACCCTATTTGATCTCGTCAATCCATCTTTGTAAGTTTTATGTAACGCCGTTAGGCTGCCGAATTCTCATAAGAGAAATCTTATTTTTTTGTCTTCCTTTAAAGTTCTTCATTTCATATGGTATATCATTCAAATTTTATTACCATGTTCTCAAATACTTTATATTCTGTTCCCCTACTGTTTTATGTATCATTTTTGAGTGGGTGACCCATGTCCCCTCTCTTTTCAATGTTTTCTAAAACCATGTATCATAGACGTTACGCTGCATAGTTTTCGTCTCAAAATGCCTTCCTCTTTATCTCAAAATTATTTTATGTTATTAAGTGAATTCTAAATGCTCGTATTTCTATAGGGGTATTCACATATATATCAAAATTTTCTATTTTAAATTCCGGGATTTACATACATGAAACCCGCTTTCCCCTTTCCGTGGGTTTAAAGTGACATAAAGATCATGTCTTTAAAGCAGTTTTCAAAACGTTATGATTATGAAATGAAACCCATTTATTTTATGCTATATGGGTTGTTTATGAAATTATTGATGATCATATATGTGGCTCACATGATAATAAAGACATGTCAAGGGTGCGCCCAGATAGCGCTTTAATGCATTGGGTAAAGACTTAATCTCCAGAGATGACCTTTTAGACTGATACCTTGGTGAATAACCTTGGTAATTTTTAATGAAACCTTAGAGATGGACCTTGGTGAAATGAAATTATTGTCAATATTAAATGTTGTAGCCACATCTTCATGTTATGAAAAATGTTATTTTTATTATGATATATCTCATGATTACTTTCTCATTCCTTAAAGTTCTTTTCATGACCTTATTGAAGTATCTCAATTCACATGTAAAATGTTTCTCTTGTTTCCCATACTGGGCCTTCTGCTCACCCTTTATTTTGATCTATGTCCCCAGGTTATGAGATGCGGTAATGAACCTAGGATGAACATGAGGAGAAGCCTTTCAAGTGTTTAAGAAGAATGTTTTATGTTTTCATGTTTTAAGTTCCTAGTTTCCATGACACTAAACCTTAAATATCATCAGTTTTGTAAAATGTAATGAAAGTTTATGTGATAAAAAGGCGGGATTCTATAGTTGGTATCAAAGGATGGTTTAGTTATTTGTGGAAATTAGGATATGAAAACTTTAGGAAGAAACCTATAGAGAAGTTTAAATATAGGAAATCTTCATGGTATTTTGGTGAGTATTGAGTAATGGGTTTCCAAGAAAATACATCCCTATCTGGATACGAGCAGGTAGAGGTGGCTCTGGCACAGATGTACATAGGGGTAAAACCCGAAAACACCGATTTGAGCTAGACTCGAAAGGGAACTAGTACACGACAACAGGCCTTGCTGCACTCTTGGTTACGACACTCACGGGGATATGCTTTGGTAAATTCATAAGCGTAGTATGAACCATTGTTAAAGGAACAAAGATAAAATAAAATAAAGATTCACATAAGAATATATGATCATGGATAACCTAGATTTTAACCTAGGGGATCACAAGTTATGGTATACTTTTCTTCTACAAGTTATCCTTATATGCTTTAAGATCCTTTTCATGATTATTGGCTAAGTATTCAAGCCCCTAATTGTACTTTCATTTCGTAGTTAATGGCGGGAAATGGAAGAACATGTCCCAACAACCAATGTGATAGGAAATGTGACGATTTCCATATTAATATGATAGAGATGATTAGGGGATTAAAATATGATTATTATTTTAGAAGACGTTCATTATTTTGGGGACCCTATATGATCGAGGTAAATAGATTACTACGGTATTTTCATTGAGGAGTAAGGTTGACTTATATTTTGAAGAATCGATGAATTTAAGGTGGAATTATAGTAATTTAGGTTACTTATGGGAATGATTAAGGACCGTTATTTATGGAATGGTCTATGATGAACTTTGGGTAGTACCATGGAACATTAAAGATTTAAAAGTAGTTTCCTTTCCTATGGGATTATTTCTTTTTGAAGAGTTGTTTTACCTTACCCTTTTTGTTTTTGGGATAATGTTTAAAGATAGAAGAAATATATAGTTAATCTTTTGTGGATTATGTGATTCTCTAGAAGATGATTCTTGTGTTTTGATGAGACCAAGTAGTTTTGAATGCTCATCATTTGGAGAAAATATTATTTTGGGGTAGAAACTTATTAAAGGATAAAACTCTACATAAAGGTAGGTATATTTTCTTTGTAGTAAATGAATTCCTCAAAATTATGAAAAGGAACGTAAAACAAAAACATTGTTGTTTTACGTTTCCTACTAGGTAAACAAAGACCGTTTACACACATCATAAGTTTGGGATTTTCTTATAGTTAAATTTCTCCTAATCATGTTTTCTATCACTCTCCCTCAGAACTTGACCCTTTGTTTTCTCCTCCATGTGCATGTTTTCCTACATGGAATCCTAGTGTGGGTTAACTCGGGTGACCTTTGTACTTCCCTTTCTTTCTTTTAAAGTAATAGTTTTACTGACTCCTTTTCCGATGTGGGACTTTCAATGAAATTTCAAAACCCAATTTTAAAAACTGCGAGGACGCAATTTCTTAAGGGGGGAGATTGTAACGACCCGAAATTTTGAATAAATTTTGTTTCCTAATTTTATGTGTAATTTTATTTTATTTTTATACTCAACAAAAATGTTTTATTTGATAACATGAGTATAATTAAAATGAGACCGTTGGGTTTTGACTGGTATATGACCATTGGTCAATATGACCGCTGGAAACTAAACGTTTTGATTATTGTCTCTAGATACAAGTAATCTTGGTTAATTATTATAGAAAGAATATTTGATGGCCTCACCCAGTAGTCTTGGACCGATCGAAGCCCATCTAACAGAACTTGGGAAGGAGGTAGCACCACTGGGCTTTGCTCTGGACCAAACCCAAGCCGAACTTCATCGTGTGAAGCTGGAACAGAATCACCTTTGCAAGAAGTTCAAACTGATAGAAATTACTACTCGTGCGATGTTGGCCGAGCCTCCCTCAGATTCTCTCACCTTAGCACACCTTACACTTAGGTCCTATGCTGGTGTGATAAGGGGCTATGTAAGGAGACCAAAACTGCCCTGTGTAACCCTTTGTTTTAAATAAAAATTTTGATTTCTTCTTATGATGAAGTTTATGAATTTTCAAATGTCCGGATAAATATAGTATGCATATTTTTCATGAATTTTAGAAAAAGGATATTTTAAAAATGTTTAGGTAAACCTTAAATAATTAAAAATGTGTAATGATTTTCAAAAAATGGTCTTCTACAATTATGTTCAGTACGAAATTTAGAGTCTAATAAGATCAACTTGATTTGTGATGAATAGTAAATTATGAATAGTGATTTTATGCTTAGGATTAGTAATATGACCAAATCGATTAGTAATCTCACTTAATGAAAGTATTAATATAATCTAGGCAGCTTAATTAAGTAATGTGATTCAATAAAATGGTTAAATAACGGTTTCATAAATTATTATTCAAGTATTAGTTTTTTCAGGTGAATAGTGATTTTTAATTAAAAATTAAATTAAAAATATTTAGAAAATTATTTTTATAAAATGGATTACATTTTTGAACTCAGTGCATCGATATTATGTTAAGGTAATTTTTGGGGATTTTTCTGAAAAAAATGAATTTTTGGTGAATAGTGTATTTATTTAAAAAATAAATTAAAATTGTTTAGAAAATTATTTTTGTAAAATGGAGTTCATTTTTGAAATCAGAGCATTGATATTTTATTAATGTGAAATTTTGGGATTTTTCTGAGAAAGTTGAATTTTCAGTGAATAGTAAAAATACAGTTTTAGGGTTTCGGTGTGTTTAATGACATCATAACTGTGTAATGATGATGTCATGAGATATTTTATGGATTGGATGGCCAAGGGTGATGAATTATTGTTTTGGGGGCCCCATGTGGCCTAACTTCATGGGAAATATCATGGGAGAGCACATGGTTTTGAGAAAACCACTTTTGAGGTGTCCCTTGGCCATTAATGCCTTGTCCCCTCACTTTCCTTATAAATACCAAGCCCTCCTCTCATCCTTTAGACTCCAAAACCATCCTCAACGAAGTTCGGGTCTCATTATCTCCCAAGGAGTCCTCCCATGGTGCCCCCAAGCCCTCAAGGTCCCAACCTTTGAGTTTTAAGAGTTACGTTTTAAGGTAAGGGATCCGACCTCTCTCTTTATTTTCAAGAAATCTCTTTTATGTAATTTCTTTTATGGTCCATGTTCTTATGTTAAAGAATGTTCTTTTATAATTCTGTTACTTCCCTTTTCATGTTCATATAATGAGAGATCTCCTCTTACTCTCATTATTTCGTTTTATGAAGTTTTAAGTGGCGCCGTTAGGCTGCCGAAATTTTTGCAACGGATTCATTCTCCCTTCTCAATTTTTCAAGATCTATTTTCATGTAAAGTATTTCAAGTTCCTTTTTATTATGTTGGGGTATTATCTCTAAATTTATCATACTGATCTTTTATGATAATATGATGAGAGACCCCATTTTATCTCTTCAATTCAGTATTTTGAAGTTTTAAGTGGCACCGTTAGGCTGTCGAATTTTTAAGTGGTTCTTTCACCTTTCTCCTTTTTCAAAGTTCTAATTCCATTTCAAGTCTTGAAAGTTCTTTTTTATCATGTTGGGGTATGATCTGTAAATATATCATACTGATATTTTATCTTCATATGATGAGAGACCCCATTTGATCACTTAAATTCAGTATTTTGATGTTTTAAGTGGCGCCGTTAGGCTGCCGAATTTTTAAGGGATTCTTTCACCCTTCTCGTTTTCAAGATCTACTTTCATGTCAAGTATTTAAATTTCCTTTTTATTATCTTGGGGTATGATCTATAAATATATCATACTGATATTTTATGTTCATATGATGAGAGACCCTATTTGATCTCATCAATTCATTTTTGTTGAAGTTTAAGAGACGTCGTTAGGCTGCTGAATTCCTAAGGGGTTCTTTCACCCTTCTCGTTTTCAAGATCTATTTTCATGTCAAGTATTTCCAGTTCATTTTATTATGTTGGGGTATGATCTCTATATCTATCACACTGATCATTTATTTTCATATGATGAGATACCCTATTTGATCTCGTCAATCCATCTTTGGAAGTTTTAAGTAACGCCGTTAGGCTGCAGAATTCTCATAAGAGAAATCTTATTTTTTTGTCTTCCTTTCATGTTCTTCGATTCATATGGTATATCATTCAAATTTCATTACCATGTTCTCAAATACTTTATATTCTTTTCCCCTACTATTTTATGTATCATTTTTTAGTGGGAGACCCATTTCCCCTCTCTTTTCAATGTTTTCTTAAACCATGTATCATAGACGTTACGCTGCATAGTTTTCGTCTCAAAATTCCTCCCTCTTTATCTCAAAATTATTTTATGTTATTAAGTGAATACTCAAAGCTCTTATTTATACAGGGGTATTCACATATATATCAAAATGTTCTATTTTAAATTCTGGGATTTACATACATGAAACCCGCTTTCCCTTTTTCATGGGTTTAAAGTGACATAAAGATCATGTCTTTAAAGCAGTTTTCAAAATGTTATAATTATGAAATGAAACCCATTTCTCTTATGCTATATTGGTTTTTTATGAAATGATTGATGATGATATATGTGGCTCACATGATAATAAAGACATGTCAAGGGTGCACCCAGATAGCGCTCCAATGCATTGGGTAAAGACTTAATCTCTAGAGATGACCTTTTAGACTGATACCTTGGTGAATAACCTTGGTAATTTTTAATGACACCTAGGGGATGGACCTTGGTGAAATAAAATGATTTCCAATATTAAATTTTGTAGCCACATCTTCAAGTTATGAAAAATGTTATTCTTATTATGATATATCTCATGATTACTTTCTCATGCATTAAAGTTCTCTTCATGACCTTATTGAAGTATCTCAAGTGCACATGTAAAATGTTTCTCTTGTTTCCCTTACTGGGCCTTCTGCTCACCCTTTATTTTGATGTATTTCCCTAGGTTATGAGATGCGGTAATGAACCAAGGATGAACATGAGGAGAAGCCTTTCAAGTGTTTAAGAAGAATGTTTTATGTTTTCATGTTTTAAGTTCCTGGTTTCGAGGACACTAAACCTTAAAGATCCTCGGTTTTGTAAAATGTAATGAAAGTTTATGTGATAAAAAGGCGGGATGCTATACATGTGCTCTAAGGCCATGACATACCTGTCTATGTCTTGTTCACTTGTATCTATTTTGCCCAAGTGTTTCAAAGATGTGTGCTGAATGCATGCCTGGATCGTCAAAGGTCACCTCAGCCCATCAGCAGGGGGTAGGAAAATGTTTGGGATCATTTTTGGGTTTTATCATTATAGTTACCCCTAGATGTAGTTTTTTTCTCTTGTAGCGTTTTTTTGGGGTTCCTTTTCCTTCAGTTGTAATAATGGTTATTATCGAAACTCTTGGAAATAAATATTTTATTGGATGTGTGCTTAGTAAAATAATTTTTTGTTCGTAATGATTGGGAATTTATGAAGCTTGACTATGAAGCAGGAGATGCTTCCATCATCGGTGCTCTATCTATAGGTCCCAAAGTGAAGATGGCGCGTAGTTGGGATAATCCCAGTGGTGTAAAAGGGAAAATTGTTTAATCATTGTCTTTAGAGTGGCATGGTTTTTTTTCATCCAAATGTGATACATTGTTCATATATCGATGATGGTAGTTTTGATGATCTATCAGCTCAGCCCTTTCCTACCCCCCCCCCCTTGTGGTGGGGGGTTTTGGTCCTTGAGGAATGTATTTGTTTTCATTTAATCTCAGTAGTTATTATGGTGGGAAGACCCATAGTGAGTCTCGCCGAGTTACAGTCGATGTAATTTAGTGTCAGCTGATACTTATTGTGTTGAGTCTGTTCGAACCTCCTGGTGTCAGTATTAGGCTTTCTTTTCATGTATTGTTTGGTGGCTGATGGTCTCATGCAGAACCACCTAATCCTATGGTTTATCTCTTGGGTAATCATCGAGATTGTAGTACACCCAAAAGTTCCATTGGAATAGGATTATAGGAATATGTGTAATAGGTGGAATAAGTTCATTTGTTCCTTAGTTTAAAAGAAATGTTTGGGTTCTATTTGGTAGTTTATAAGGTGTTTGTGTTTGGAGGATGAGTTATAAATCATGGGATTTATGTGTATGTTTAGATCAATCAACTGGTGGCACTTAAACTTTTGGAGGTGGGTAACACTTAAGATGATTTCCCTTTGGGTTTAAATCTTGTTGTGGCTTTCATGGGGTGAAATATATTATGGTGGGCAGAATTTCCACACCCCCACATAGCTCATTATTTTATTTTATTATTTCATTGGAATTTCAAAATTTTCATATAGATGTTCAGGTTGAATCCCAAAAAAAAACATTTACGTTATGTCCAAAAGTCTACATTTTTTAGATGACGATATTGTGCGCATGGTCAGAGCGCGTTCTGGAATCCCCGCATGGCTTTGCCCAAGTATTAACACTATATGCTTATCTACGGATGATTAAAATTGATATATTTTTAAATTGTTGTTTCATTTATAATTTTTATTATTTTAAAATAAATTTTATTATTATTAAAATAGTAGAAATACTTTTATTATTTTTATGGTTTCCATCATATTATTATTATTATTATTACTACTATAACTATTATTATTATTAGTTATTTTATTTTATTTTAGTTTATTGAAATAAGGAAAAAATATTAAATTGAAAAAGTGGTATTGGGAACCCAAATGCCCCTCCCCACTCTCTCTATCCTTCTTCCCCATCACGAGCAGCCACCCCCCCACGATTACCTGGGTTCTAGCCACCGCCCCCCTTTTTGCCTACTTCCCATGTCCCGACGGCACTCTCATAAATCACCTCTCATTCCTTATGTTGTGAACGTCAACCCATCCCCACACCCCACTGTTTGCGCACCCCAGCGCTCCCGCACCTCCCTCGGCCCGCCTCCCTATGGCCTTGCACCGCTCGCCCTAGACGCCCGCCGACTGCCTAAACTGTGAACCCTAGCCGACCACCCTCCATACACTGGAATCCCACCAGTCCTCACCATGTGCCCCGACCTATCGCCCTCCTTGCACCGATGTTCCACCGTGGCTATCCCTTTGACCAAATGGGGGCGCGACCTCCTGCCGGCAAGACATCTAGCTAGCAGCGGCACACCATCCCCTTCACTATCCGTTCTGTCATTACTACACCCCGCTTGGTTGTAGCACTTTCCCTATCGCACATCTCCAATTTAATGACCTCCCAGTGTGAAAAATCTCTGAACGGTCCTCTATTCGGTCGTCACGCACCTGCCGAACATCCTTCCGGCCGCTACACACCGACCAGACATCCTTCCTGCCGCATGCCCCCCTACAGTCACCCTCTGACCCGAAGGCATGAATTCGGCTACCATGATCCCTCTTACCACTATCCTCCAGCCGTACGCCTTTTGATTGTGCACCTTGTGACTCACCATTCTCCGTCTGGACAGCCCCGCTAGAGCAACATGTGTGCTTCTAGCCGACAATACTCATGTTCGACCATCACGCACCCACCCAGTCGGTCCATGCTCTTCATCGACATCCACTCAAGTCATTTTATCTTATTCTGATCCCATATATGGAGCATACCCCACGATTACCTCTGTCTCATTTGTTCGTGCGAATAATGACCACCTCTGAAGGCAAAGGTTTGATTTCACATCATTTTTTCAACAATGGGGTTCAGGTGAGTTTTATGATTTTTTATGCTTGGATTATTTTAAGTAAGTGTATCTTTTTTTTTGATTGCATCAGTGTGTTGGAAGTGAAATTCTGTGATACCGTGATCAGTATATTGCTCGTACTTGTGCTCAAGTGTGAGACGTGACGTGTCATCGTAATCGAGTTGTAAGTCAAGGTAGGTCCCCACTGCACTCACCTTTATATTAAGAATTTATTAATTACTTGAAATTTAATTGATTTTGGTTAAATGTGAAATGATATTAAAGAA
Organism: Viscum album; assembly: GCA_963277665.1. Classification (NCBI taxonomy): domain Eukaryota; kingdom Viridiplantae; phylum Streptophyta; class Magnoliopsida; order Santalales; family Viscaceae; genus Viscum; species Viscum album. The sequence goes on along the minus strand of OY728166.1, from coordinate 70,309,406 downwards.
TTAGATTCAGACTAGTGATTTATTGAAATGAAACTATTTATTTCTTTGCATTGAACTGGATATATTTTCAAGATGGATTGCTGCCAATTGGGAAAAAATGCCTGTTTGGCCTTTGAACTAAATTCAGAAATTTTAAAGTGACTTTTTTTGTTGGATGTGAAATATCTTCTTCTGATGCATGAGTCAATGTTTGGGATTCTCATGAGATTTAATATTTCGTTAAAAAATTATTTAAGGCCCATTTTGGACATTAAAAATAAATCGTTGTGTAGAAAACTAATCATTGATAGTGATCGTGAATTGGTTACATTGAATGTGGAGAGAGCCCCATTCTAAGTGGATCCCTTGTGTTTGAAAGGATAAAAAGGAAAGAATTAGTTAAAAGTGGTGACTTAGGTGGTGTCTACTGTCTGAAATATTATTTTATTTATACACGTGATTTCATGCATGGTTGGCATCGATTAGCTCAATGTTTTGCAACATGAGTTGACATTGGAACTAGGCATAATAATTGAATTTTATATGAATCATTGCTACACTATATTAGATAAAGAACTAAATACAGGCCCATTGTAGAGATACGTTTTATTATTATTATTATTATTACTATGGGATTGGGCCCCTCGACTGGGCCACGTAGGGTGACTGTTAGGCATTAAGGCGATATGATGTCATTGAGTGGGGCATGCCTTCAAGATGAGCCACATGTATAGTACGTACTTGAATGATCACGAGCTACTAGGATCGATCCATGTTTTCTTTAGTTCTTGTTTGTATGTGGTAGATGATTGAGGTGCTTAGCTTGGTTTCTAGTCCCCATGTTCCTCTTTTTACCTTTCCCATATTGTGTGTTGTGTGTGCGTATGGTTTTCTTCTTATTTAACAACTAAAATTTAGATTTTAAATTCATCCCAAATGTTTTTCAAATGTAATACACCATTTCCCTCAATACTTAAAAAAATTCAATTAAAAAGGGAAATGGACTATTACAGGCTTTAGAAAAGAATGTGTGTGTGGAAACCCATATTTTATATAATGTATTGAAATCTTGAAATTTGTAGAATTATATATTTAAAGGTAGTGTTTTCATAATAGTTTGTTGGAATGCCTAATGAGTTATGATACTCAAGACTATAGTGCTTTCTTATCTTTAGTTTCTGTTGTAGGTTCAGCCTGAGCTTGTTCATCGTGGTCGATAGATGGTCCTGGATTGGAGAGTGACTCTTAAGGTCATAGTGTGTTTGGACGTGGTCAGGTTAGTGAGTTGTTGTTGGCCATTATTTCTTTTTCATGTTTATTATTTACGTTGTGTTTTTCTATTTTCATTCCTTTGTTTTGTTTTTTTCACTGGGAGAAATCACTCCCAATTGTTCTATATTGACGCCTTGCATCAATTGATATTTAGAGAAGCATCCCAATATATGTAGACAAGATCCAATTGTGATTTAAATACATTGACTAAAGATAAAACAGATCAAATCACAATTTATTAAATTGTATAAGTGCCTTGTGAGATTTTGAAAATACACAATTTTACACATTATATTTGAAAATGTGAAATAAGTCACTAAAATACTAGTGAGAATATAATTATTTTTTCTAGAATATCTCTATTGTTGGTTGGAGTGGACACTCAAGAGGGGGTGAATTGAGTTCCAAATAAAAATTTCTATTAAAAATATTATTATTAAAATCCTCCAAATTGAATAACAAGATAATCTGTAGTGAATTTGTAAAACTATAAATGGTCGGTCAGATTCTCAAATGATTGATTAGTTCTCAGTTAATCTAATCTGATGATTAATTGAATCTAACCTAATGATTTATAGTACATACAAACACTTTCTAGATTAACTATCAATGTAACTTTAGAACAATTTTTTATTTTAACGTAATTAGCAGCGAAATATTCAATATAGGTTAAAATCAAAATATGTAAGCACAATAGTATTAAAACAAGAGGTTCAGTATCAAGCCGAGACTTAGTCCCCTCAAACACTTTATATAAATGTTGATCCATACCCTGGATCTGGGTAAACAACAGTATAAAGACTGTCCAGGTCTTAAGACCTCTACCACAGTTCTACATGGGAAAACAAAACAACAACACACTAGATGTACAGGTCCTACTTGACCTCTGCCACTATCCACAGTGTGATACACGAGAGTTATTGAAGTTTTGTGCGAGGATTTAAAAATCCTCCAGGTTAGCACATGAGTTAGTGTGTGTATGAGATATTCAAAGTTCACACACTGCATAAAAGGTAAGTAACAGAATCACTAAGAGAGTAGATATGAGTTTATAATAGTCTAGTGATGTGAAGTGCAGCTCATGACTCCATTGATTGATTAGGGATATTTCTGAGTCCTTCTCTAGTTTTTGTCTGAAAAACAGAGGGTCGTTTTCTTCAAGTTCATTGTAGTTCTTCACTCCTTGGCTAAAGTGCAGCTTGTGTTCTCTTCTAGAATGAATTGCTTCGTGTATGTCCAGTGTTCTTCTAGTATGGATGTAGCCTTTCTTTTCTGTGTGTATTCACCACTTTTCAGCACTCTTCAGCCATTATTTCTTACTCCTTTTGCATGACATTTTTCCTTCCTTTTATAGCTTTCAGCTCCGGCAATGGGAATGATTACCTTTTCATTGGTATGAGGTACGGTTCCCTGAATTTCCAATAACCCACATTAATAAATGGCAGTTGCATTAAATTGAGAAAATATGACCGTTTGTATAATTTAAATAAGGCATAAAAGTTTATGCAGCAAAGTGCTTGTAACGGTCGACTTTTAACGTTTACTCCTTCTATCGGTAGCTCTGATTGTATCAGTAGCTCATTGTATCGGTAGCTCTTTGTATCAGTAGCTCTTTATATCGGTGTCTCTTTTTATCGGTAGCTCTTTGTATCAGTAGCTCTTTGTATCAGTAAACTTCATAGCACTAAACTTACTTAAACTGGTAGACGTACTCTAACGGTAGCTCTGGTGTACTGGTGATGAAGTTCATACCAGTGGAATTATGCACACCGGTTGACTTTTTCTATCGATAGCTATATGTATCGGTGGAATTCATACCAGTAGACCATCTGTATTAGTAGACTGGCTCTATCAGTTACATGTGCTTACCGGTGGACTTATACATACCGGTATCTTTGTATATCAGTGACCTTTTCTTATCGGTGACTATATTTATCGGTAGACTATGTACCGGTAGGTCTGTATCAGTAGATTTGAGCATATCAGTGACATAACACTTATCTGTTCTATGAAAAACACATCCTCATTGAGTTAGACTTATTTCAAAGTATATTGAATAGTAATTAATATATAAATGAACATTATTTGGGATTATCATAATATTAAAACATAAGTGAGATTATCAAAACTAGTGAGGTCAACAATCTCCCCCTTTTTGATAATCACAACTTATTGAATCATAATCTCAAAATAATTAGTAACATATCTGAGGATTTATTATAAAATGCAATGGTATTGGAGAAAATAATAAAAACAAAGTACCTAAATTATGTATTAGAGGAATTATAAAGAAAATAATCAGTGGGAATAATGATATTTTCAAATGAATATTTGAAAAGCTAAAAATATCATAGGTAATATTATATTTCTCATATTTGTCAAGACTTATCATTTGGCTCATTTTTCTCTCCCTTTGACCTATCATATGATGCATATCAGTTCTGTATTCTGTTCAGTTCTGTTCTCCCCCTTTGTGATTAGGAAAAATAAGGGAACAAACACAGAGAAAAGTAACATAAGGATAAAAGATAATAAGAGCATGTTCATTCCATGGGGCCAAAAAGATACATAGGAAGAAAAAAATGGAACAAAAAAGAATACTAGGATTCCTATAAAATGTCTTAAACATCAATCAATCCACCTCCTGGATGTCTACTAGTGATTTTCCTTTGGGATCCAAGGTAGACTAAGACTGTGGAGATACAGGTGGAGGCTTAGGAATTCTAGAAATGATCAGAGGAGGCTGAGCTACTGAGACTGTTCCTGGCCTATACTGAGTAGCTCTCTGAGTGATCATAGAAGTAAGGCTTCAGATGGCTTGGGCTGGAGTCATCTGAGTAGTAGAAGCAGTACAGATAGAGGCAGGTAAAACTGGAGGTATAATAACAAGCCTATCATTGACATGCAAGAAAGGCAACAAGAGATTTCTGAAGTCCATAATGATTCCTTCTCCTCTCTCCATATCAGAAATGAAGTCATCCTTGTTTTTTATAAATTTTTCCAAGGCTGGAGTCAGTTCCCTTAGCTTTCTTACTTTCTATCTGAAGGCTTGAGATACTGGGGGCAGTTTTAAATTCTCTAACAACAGTTTAAAGTGATTGTTGTACTGATGCATGGTATAAACCCTTATGAAATAATAATCTACCTTTTCTTTCACCTCTTTCTGAGAAGCAGAAGCTTCTCTCACATAGTCTTGAACAATATTCATGATATCTCTATCGGTATCTCTCGTAGAATTTACCACTTTGGTCAGATCAGATGAGTCCACAGAGCCACTAGTTGATGCTAAACCAAGCTCCTCCTTCATCACAACTCAAATCTGATCTAGTTCTATTGAAGGTCTTGAGCCAAGAGAACCGATAGAGAAGGATACTGTTTCCTTGATGTTTTTGGTCAACCTACTGATATGATTTTTTACTTGAGAATCCTGGGTGCTGACATGATCTTTCCTAGAGGTTTTAAATCCCTCAATTATTGATTCAATCTATCTCACAAAACTTTTTACATAAGCTAAGTCTTTTTCTTCTTGGGATTTATAACTCATATAAGATTCTAAAGAGATAACATATTTCTGTAGAATTTCAACAATCTATATTTGTTTAGATACTTGACTCTGACAAGCCTTGATTTCATCCATCATCTGAGCCATAAAGGTTGAAATATTGCAACCTAGAGAGAGTTCAAAAGACGTTTCCATATTGCTTATCTCTTCAACAAAGTAGTGCTTTAACTTGGAAACAGAAGCACTAAAATACACTTTCATCTAATCCTTTAAGGATTCATGATTAGCACTTGTGATCATATTTTCAAGCACAAATGCAGGTTCTCTCTCAGAAAAAATATTGGCCACTGAGTCAGTCATAATTGATTGAATTGATGATACCAATGAACATTCCATTCTTCTGACTTCTTCAACAATACTGGCTTCAAGATCTGACTTTAACTTATTCAGACAACCTCTTTTGATCACATATTCAGATAACAACTTAGACTGAATATCATAACTGACTTTTGGTCTATTTAGGGATGCCTCATTATCAGAATTGGGATAATCTAATCCAAAAACCACAAAAACTGGATCTTCTACCCAATCCTCAATATCATTAGCTACTGAGATAGTGGCAAGCCTAGTTGGATGCTCCCCCTCAACTGGTGCATCCTCCTATATAACAATAGCATTCTCAGCAGGTCTTTCTTCCTCAAAAGAATCCTCTACAATCAACTTCATATCTGCAACAGCCATAGGCTCCTCTGTATTAGGAATAGGTCCTTCTATCTCACCCACTACATCCTTAACAGTCACAACTGAGCTTCCAATCAATGGACTCAGACTTAAGAAAATAGAAGTAGAGGCTTTAGATTCATTTTATCTTTCTTCTTCATTATCAGGGGCTGGCTGGTCTTCCTCATCAACAACTGTTTCTTCTAATAAATTTTCCTTTCCTAATGATATAATTTCAGCAACCAGACTTTGGGGAAAGTCTGGATCCCTTCCATTAGCTATATAAGTTTTCTCTTCATCAGTACCATCACTGTACTTAGGTTCTTCTTCATTAGGTCCTAGACCTGGATCCCTCACATCCTTAGGCCTAGAAGGATGATCAACAGGATTATACTTATCATACATCTTCTCATCATCACTAACCCATTTTCTATTACATGGATTACAATTGATCTTCATGTACTTATATATTGTGCTTGTGATACAAAAGTTATTCTTTAACACCACTATCTCATCCGGAGACTCATCTACTCCTTTCACCTTGATAATAACCGAGATCAACTTGGAAAAGAATGAGTCGTTTGTTTTTGATTTTGGTCTAATCATATCCTCTATTTGAGTCATCAATAGCCTGCATATATTTAAATTCACACCATGCCTTATCAAATAATGAAAATAAATATCCTGGTATTTCAGATTTGAAAAATCCCCTCTCCTTGGACTTAGAACATGCTGAATAAACTTGAAGATCAGTCTGTGTTCTCCATCCATTTTAGAAGCCACTACCTTTATAGGTGTGCCATCTCCTGTTAACTCTTCCAAGGAAGTTTAATACTTAAAGAAGTTGCCTGTAGGTGGTGCTGATTTAGAGAAATAACCAAATTCTCTTTAATGTGGTACCTTCAGGCATTCAACCCACTCAATAGATGAAAAAACTATTTCCTTCTCATTCACAAAATAAATCATTCGGATCTCAGCTTCTAATTTATCAAAACTTACAAACTCATATAACTGTTTCAACAGCTTTAGATAGTAGGGAACATTGTTGTTCGAGAAGCATTCTATCCATTTCTGATCTTCCAAAACTTCCAGAACTAACAAATCATTGGACATCAGCCATTCTGCGAATAGTTCCTTCTCAACTACTGTCTTTCTCTGAGTGAGATGAGGGTTCGTTGGTTTCCTTACTTCACATCCACATCTAGACTCGTCTTTGAGTCTCTTTTCATTTGGCTCATTTTCCTTTATGCTGACTGAAGGTATCTTCACTCTTTCTATTGTTCGAATCGTGAGACTTATGGTTTGAGAGAAGGTTTGAGAGTTATGGCTTGAGGGTAAAGGGCTTGAGGTGGATCTAAAGAGGTTAAAAACATGTGTTTTATCATTTAGGAATCACAAAATAAATAAATAAATCAAAATAGGTAAAATATAAATGATACAAATTCCAGCGGCTAAAATAGAAGTTTAAAAGAGCACATACTAATGGTGGGGTATACCGGTGAGAATTCCTAACAGTGAGGTTTATCTAACAGTGAGGTACACTAATGGTGAATTCTATACCGGTGAGGTATAAAAGTGAGGTCCATACCGGTGAGGTATAACAGTGAGGTCCATACCGGTGAGGTATAACAGTGAGGTCCATACTAGTGTGGTATAACAGTGAGGTCCATACTGGTGAGGTATCTATTGGTGAGGTTTCTAATGGTGAGGTTTCTAACGGTGAGGTTTCAAACAGTGAGGTTTCTAACGGTGAGGTTTCTAACGGTGAGGTTTCTTACAGTGAGGTTTCTAACGGTGAGGTTTCTAACGGTGAGGTTTCTAACAGTGAGAGTTAAACATCCCTAACTCATGTCTAATGTAACCTATCATATCTGAACTTAAAGGATTGGTGAAAATGTCAGCTAATTGATGTTCAGTACCTATAAATTCAACAGTAATATCACCCTTTTGGTAATGATCTCTCAAGAAATGGTGCCTTACATCAATGTGTTTGGTCCTAGAGTGAGACACATGATTCTTAGAGATATTAATTACACTAGTGTTATCAAAATTTATTAAAACATGTCTAAAGTCATATCCATAGTCCAAAATAGTGTGTTTCATCCACAAAATTTGTGCACAGCAACTACCAGCAGCTATATACTCTGCTTCAGCAGTGGACAAAGCTATAGAATTATGTTTCTTACTACACCATGATACTAAGGACTTAAATAGAAAATGAAATTCTCTAGAAGTGCCTTTTCTATCTAATTTGCAACCAAAAATTTTAGGTTCTGAATAACTCATTAAATCGAACGATTTTCATTTTGGATAAAACAAACCTAAATTTGCAGTATGTTTAAGATATTTGTAAATTATATTAACAGCAAGAAAATGAGATTCTTTAGGATTATCATGAAATCTTGCACACATGAACACACTAAAAATAATATATGGTCGACTAGAATTAATGTAATGTAAGCTTCCAATCATACCTCTATAGTTGGTTTGATCCACTGGTTTTCCTGTTTCATCACTCTCCAACTTACAAATAGTAATCATTGGTGTATCACATTCCTTAAAACTATCAATACCAAAGAGTTTTAAAAGATCCTTTGTATATTTACTTTGATTCAAAATAATACCATTCTCATTTCGAAAAACATGAAATCCAAGAAAATATTTGAGTTCTCCCATTAAACTCATTTAAAATTCATTTTGCATACTCTTTGAAATGTCAGTACATAAAGAATGTTTAAAAGATCCAAAAATAATATCATCAACATAGATTTTTACTATCAAAACATCTTTAGAAATTATTTTAATAAAAAGAGTTCAGTCAGCAATCCCTTTAGTAAAACCTTTTGAAATAAGAAAATTACTAAGTCTATCATACCATTCTCTTGGAGCTTGTTTCAGACCATATATAGCTTTTGAAATTTTAAAAACTCGATTTGGAAAATAATTATTAGTAAATCCAGGTGATTGTTCAACAAAAACATCTTCAATTGTAAAACCATTTTGAGAAGCACTTTTGACATCCATTTGATATAACTTTAAATTCAGATGAGCAGCATAGGAAAATAGAATCATTATAGCTTCTAATCTAGCTATAGGTGTAAAGGTTTCTGCATATTCTATTCCTTCCTCTTGACTATAACCTTGTGCAACTATCCTAGATTTATTTATAACTATATTTCCATACTTATCAACTTTGTTTCTAAAAACCCATTTAGTGCCTATGGTCAAAGTTTCCTTAGGACTGTCAACTAATTCCCAGACTTTGTTTTGTTCAAATTGATTTAGTTTTTCTTGCATATACATTACCCAAAATTCATCATTGATTGCATGATTGACATTTTTGGGTTCTAACTGTGAAAGAAAATCTTGATGTTCAACCTAATTTCTTAGAGAAGCTCTAGTTTGTTTCATCTATTTCAAGATTACCAACAACAACATCTAAAAGATGATTCTTTAGAATCCTAGTTGATATAGTAAAGTTGGGATGAGAAATTTCTGGTTCATTTGTAGGTTCTGGTTCAACAAAAGTAGGATCTGGAAAGTTTCCATAACTGAATGTCTTTACAAGAGGGTCACTATTTTTTTTATTAAGGTCTAGAACAGACAAGCCTTCTTTAAGACGTTCAATGGGAGATTTGGGATCATGTGGATCGGTTTCATCAAAATTGACATGAACAGATTCTTCCACACAGTTGGTTCTTTTGTTAAATAATATATTGGCTTTACTAGTTAAATAATATCCTAAAAATATTCCTTCATCACTCTTAGTAGGAAACTTTTCAATATTATCCTTAGTATTAAGAATAAAGACTTTGCAACCAAAAACTCTGAAGTAACTAACTTTAGGTTTCCAATTATTCCACAATTCATAAGGGGTCTTCTTATGAACAGGTCTAATTAAGACTCTATTTATAATTTAGAAAGCTGTGTTGATAGCTTCAACCCAAAAATAAATAGGTAGATCATATTCATTTAGCATAGTTCATTCGATTTTATGAAGGGTTCTATTTCTTCTTTCTACTACACCATTCTGCTGAGGTGTTCTAGGGGCAGAAAAGTTGTGATTATAGACATTGTGTGAGCAATAAGATTCAAACTCATGATTTTCAAACTCATGACCATGATCACTTTTCAAGGTCTTAATCTTAAGTCCACTAAGGTTTTCTATAGACTTGGAATACTTAATAAAGTAAGAACAAGCTTGACTTTTGTGAGCTAAAAAGTACACCCAAATATATAAAGAAAATTCATCTACTAAGACATAGGCATAGTGCTTCCCATTTAAACTAGAAACTCTAGAAGGTCCAAACAAGTCCATGTGAACTAACTCGAGAGGTTGAGAAGTTGAAAATTATTTCTTTGATTTAAAATAATCTTTGTGTTGCTTTCCCTTTTGACAGGGATTACAAACTCTGTATGTTGAGAATTTATGTTTCGGTAGGTCTCTAACTATGTTTTTCATATTCAATTTTCTATGTGAATAAACATTGCAGTGTTCTAATCTTCTGGTCCATATCCAATACTCTTTATGAAAACCATTTAAGCAAGTAATGTTTTGTTTAGCTAAAGTGTTCAAATCAACAACATAAACATTTTCATTTCTCAAAGAAGAAAATTATAAAACATTTTTAGAATTAAAAATATTACAAGAATCATTTTCAATTTTAACATTGAAACCATCACCACATAACTGAGAAATACTTAACAATTTATATTTAAGTCCATCAACATATAAAACTTTGGAAATTAAAACTGAATCAGTGTTACCAATCTGGCCTTGGCCGATGATTTTTCATTTAGAATTATCACCAAAGGTGACATGGCCTCCATCAACTTTGATTAAGCTTTTGAAACATGAGTAATCCCTAGTCATATGCCTTGAACATCCACTGTCCAAGTAACATATCTTCTTTATGGGAACTCTTCATGCAGGTCTCCTACAAAACATATTTAGATGGAAAATTATTTTGGTACCCAGATTATCTTGGGTCCAGATCGGTTAGAAAGAAAAGCTTTAGGTACCTAGATTTGTCTTATGGGTCTCAAATAATTTACAGAATCAATATATTTTGATAGATAAACTTTATTTGATCTATAAATATCTAAGTAACTAATTGAAGCATATGAATTTCCAGAACTAGAACTAGAAACATTCTGTCCAGATTTATATATAAATCTAGATTTAATAAACTGTCTCTATCCCGACTGATAGCCTATTCCAGTGGTATATCATGGTGCCACTTTTGTCCTTGAATTTGAGTAAGTGTGTCTTTTACATTTGTGAATTTTTCAAAGTCCTTCCGTAATTGCTCAGTAGAAAATTTTAGTTCAGTATTTTCCTTCAGCAATTAAGTATTGTTTTCCTTTTCTACATCAAGTGCAGATTTTACAGAGCCGGTTAGAGCATGTTGTTTCTTCAAGGTCTTATACTTGTCCTTAAATTCATTACAGGTTTCTTCTAGCATATTACAATATTAAAATAATTATTCACTAGATATATTTTCAGATTCAGAATCAGAATCAACTCCCGAATAATATGAATTTAAAGGAGTATCCAATATTACCTCAGACATGTTTGTCATGAAACACATGTTAGATTTTTATGATTTTTCATCCTAATTAGAATCAGAATCTGTTGAACTGTCCTCTGAAGCACTCTATGTTGCTTTCATAGCTTTCTAATACTTTTTTTCTTGTAGTCATATTTCTTTTTGAACTTCAATTTTGGACAGTCTGCTTTTACATGTCCTTTCCTTTTGCATTCATAGCAGACAATTTCATCACTTTTATCAGGATTTTTCCAATCATTCTTCCAATGACCTTTGTTGTCATATTTTTCATTTGTAATTTGTTTTTCTGAAGAATTTCTTCTTCCTATAGAACATATTGAATCCCTTGGATCTCTGATCCATTTCAGCATCGCTGTCAGAATCTGAACTTTTACTTGTTGATCTTTCAGTTGGTATGTGTACATTCTTCTTATCTTTGCTCCTCGAGGTAGTAGACTTAAAAGACACTGATTTCCTTTTTGGTTCATCATCTTCTTCCTTATTCATTTTGAGTCCTTCCTCATGAATCATATTTTTACCAATTAATTCCTTAATGGGCAGATTACCAATATCACATGATTCTCTAATTGAAAAATATGTTCCCCTCCACTTGTTTGGCAGACATCTTAGTATTCTCATGATCTGCTCCTTTGTAGGAACAGATTTTCTAAGTGAGGCCATAGTGTTGACAATCTCACTGAACCTGATATACATATCAGAAATAGGTTCATCAAACTTCATTTTGAAATTATCATATTTAATAGTGTAGGTGTTTAATCTCATTTCTTTGACATTGGTCGTTCCCTCATGGGAAATAGTCAAAGTGTCCAAAATTTCATAGGCAGTTTTATATGCAGATATGTGATTATATTCTTCATCTCCTAAAGAACAATACAAGGAATTCATTACTTTACAATTATTATTGTAAGCTGTCTTAGTAGGTACACCCCAAGTAGTTCTAACTATCACTGGAATATTATATTGAGTCTCTATAGTAGTCCACATATCAAATCCCATACTATCTAAATTAATTTTCATTTTAAGCTTCCATTGGACATAATTTGTACCATTAAAGAAAGGTGGCCAGTTGGTAGCATCACCTTCTAGTCTATTATCTATAATCAGATTTTTGCAAATATATTTAAAGAGATAAAATTTAGAACTAACATAAATTCAAGATCTTCATGATACAACTAAAATCATAGTTGAAAAACAGAGTGTTTGGAAATCCTTTAATAAATAAAAAACTTTGATACCAAATGTTGGTCAGAGTGGACACTCAAGATGGGGGTGAATTGTGTTCCAATTAAAGAATTCTGTTAAAAACAGTCTTATTAAAATCCCATAAATTGAATAACAAGATAATATATAGTGAATTTGAAAATCTTTAAAGGGTCAGTTAGATTCTCAAAAGATTGATTAGTTATCACATAATCTAATCTAAAGATTAATTAACTTTTGAAGCTGACCTAATGCATTACAGTACATACAAAAACTTTCTAGATTAACTATCAAAGTAACTTTAAAACAATTTTATATTTCAAAGTAATTAGGAGCGGAATATTCAATATAGGTTAAAATCAAAATAAGTAAGCACAACAGTTTTAAAACAAGAGTTTTAGTCTCAATTCAAGACTTAGTACTCTCAAACACTTTATATAAATGTTTATCCACACCCTGGATCTGGGTAAACAATAGTACAAAGACAGTCCAGGTCCTAATACCTCTACCATAGTTCTACATGGGAAAACAAAACAAAAACAGACTGGCTTTACAGGTCCTACTTGACCTCTGCCACTATCCACAGTGGGATACACAATAGATATGGAAGTTTTGTGTGAGGATTTAAAATTCCACCAGTTTAGCATAGGAGTCAGTGTGTGTATAGAATATTCAGAGTTCACACAATGCTGAAAAGTTAAGTAAAAGAATCACTAAGAGAGTAGATATGAATTTAGAATGGTCAAGTGATGTGAAGTGCAGCTCAAGACTCCTTTGATTAATCAGGGATATTTTTGAGTCCTCTGGTTTTTGTCTGAAAACTGTGGGTCGTTTTCTTCAAGTTAGTTTTAGTTCTTCACTCCTTCGCTAAAGTGCAGCTTGTGTTCCCTTCTAGAATTAATTTCTTCGTGTATGTCCAGTGTTCTTCCAATATTTATGTAGCCTTTCTTTTCTGAGTGTATTCACCACTTTTCAACACTCTTCAGTCCTTATTTCTTACTCCTTTTCCACGGCATTTGTCCTTCCTTTATAGATTTCAGCTCCGAAAATGGGAATGATTACCTTTTCATAGGTACGAGGTACTATTCCCTGACATGCCAACAACCAAAATTAATTAATGGAAGTTGCATTAAATTGAGAAAATATGACCATTAGTATAATTTAAATAAGGCATAAAAGTTTAAGCAGCAGAGTGCTTGTAACGGTCGACTTGTAACGGTTACTCCTTCTATCAGTAGCTCTGCTTGTATGGGTAGCTCTTTGTATTGGTAGCTCTTTTTATCGGTAGCTCTTTGTATCGGTAACTCTTTGTATCGGTAGCTATTTGTATCGATAGCTCTTTGTATCATTGGCTCTTTGTATCGGTATCTCTTTGTATTGGCAGCTCTTTGTATCGGTAAACTTCATAGCGGTAGACTTGCTTATACCGGTAGACTTACTCTAACAGTAGCTCTGGTGTACCAGTGATTAAGTGCATATCAGTGGACTTATGCACACCAGTTAACTTGTTCTATCGGTAGCTGTCTGTATCGGTGGACTTCATACCAGTAGACCATATGTATCGGTAGACTATCTCTATCAGTGACATGTGCTTACCGGTGGACTTATACATACTGGTAGCTCTGTATATCGGTGACCTTTTCTTATCAGTGACTATGTCTGTCGGTAGACTAAGTACCGGGAGGTCTGTAATAGTAGCTCTGAGCATATTAGTGACTTAACACTTATCTTTTCTATACAAAACACATCCTGATTGAGTTAGAGTTATTTCAAAGTAGAATTAATATTAATTAATATATAAATGAACATTATTTGGGATTATCAACATATTAAAACATAAATGGGATTATCAAAACAGGTAAGGTCAACACCTATGTTCCTTTACTGATCTGGTCATGTTAAATTGTTCAATGTAAAACTATTAAAGGGTGAGATTAGATACTTTTTGAGATAAATCATACAAAAAATATATCATATAAAAAAATAAATAATGAATAAAATTGGAGGGGTATACAATTAAGAAATATTCCATAAAACTAATATTAAAATGGTTAAATTATCCATCGATAATATTGGATCATAAATAATCACATGGTTAATAATAAAAGATTTCTTAATGTTAGAATGCAAAATTTTGGATGTCATAATGAGACCATGATGGAATTTTTCATAAACATTGTAAACATACCATCAATCCCTCATGAAAATATATCAAAATTAATAGGGTGTGAATACACAAAATACTAATTCGAGGTGGACTAATTTCAAATAAAAATTTAATGAGGTGCTATAATATGACCCAACCATCATATATTAATTCAAATATATTCATCATATAAAAGGGGGGATTAATATATATAAAACATATATATCAATATTTTTGGAAACTAGAATTTAGAATTCCAAAACTATTAAATTGTAATAAATTATACAACATGATCAAAAGTCATCTATATTAAAATATTGTATAGAATTTAAATATTTTATCCCTAAAAAGTATTTGATTAATCAAGCGATGTTAATATAGATGAAAATACTTTGAAAATATAACAGAAACATTTTTTAATGAAAATAACCCTTAAATTTTTATATAAATTATTTAAAACATAAAAAAATCACTAATATTAAGGAAAAAATAAATTTTAAAATTAAAATGGAAAATTGAAAAATAATATTTAATTATCGAATAGTTGTAACATTTGGAGAATAATTGTTTCTATATGAATTAAAACATACATTACAATGAAAACATTGGTAAGAATTTCTTGATTTGAAAAAAGGATTAATTTTAATAATTTTATAGAATTTAAAACACGAAAAAATAATATTATAAATATTTGATAAAAAGGAAATCATTTTAATGAAAATATGGACATCAAAGAAAAATGTTCCCAACTACACAGAAAAAGAATATTGGTTTCCAATAATATAATTCATATTAAAATTATGATTATATAGAGAGAGATAAATGAGAGGAAAATAGTTAATCAATAGAAATAAATATTTTAGTGAAAAATATATAGGTTTTATGATAGAAATATAATATAATTCATCTAATGGAAACCTAAATTTTTTTTCCCAAATTAGGATGATATTGTATAATAATGTCTTACTAATTTTGTATGTATTGAATGATAAAATTATTGAAATTAATAATGTGTAATGAAAAAATAAAAAACATTATTCTAAAGATATTAAATATATTAATATTTTATGGGATGTATAACACAGAAAAAAATAGTGGTGAATATGAAATATATCTTATATAAATAAAAGTCGTGAATGAATCTTTATAAAGATAATAACATTGATTTTAGAATTATTATCTAACGTGATAATGAAAAAAAATTAAATACATATAAAAAAATTGTAAATAAAATAAAGTATAATATAATGTCATTATACATATAACAATAGCCTAAAATATCAATTAAATATGTAATATAACCCAAATAAAATGAATTAGTTAATAAACACCCTACCTTGAGACCAAATCACCACATACATTATTTATCTCCCAAATAATAAACACATATTATTTTTTTATTAAAAAAATAACATTTTTAATGTGTATTACCCTATTTATATCTATTTAATTTTATTTATTTACTTTAATTTTATAGTTATTATATTAGTTAATGTCCATGACTGACCATTTTTTAATGTTAGGTTCATCATTAAAATACATCTTTGGTAGATTGAGAATCATCAATGGGGTCATGGTTAAATCATATACAATATAATAATTGAGACATAGTTAACCTTTTTAAACATTAAATAAATTTTTTATAAGAATACATGAATGGAAGACATGAAAATCTATTTACATCATTTCTGGGATGTGGTATTCCACATGTAAACATGAGAGACATTAACATTGTTTAATGGGATGAATGATAAGAAGGTTTTTAATAAATTATCATTTTAGAATAATAATTATTACATAAATATAATATATATTTGTTAAATTTATTATAGCAACCACCCTTTAAAGTCTACGATGTTAAAAAACATCAATTCATGAGGAGGTAGTCTGTATGTGTGCTTAAACATTGGATTCA
Source organism: Viscum album (assembly GCA_963277665.1). Classification (NCBI taxonomy): domain Eukaryota; kingdom Viridiplantae; phylum Streptophyta; class Magnoliopsida; order Santalales; family Viscaceae; genus Viscum; species Viscum album. Next base: position 70,293,102 of record OY728166.1, on the reverse strand, counting down.
TTTCCCATTTGATTTGAAAAAATATGAATAAGATTATAATTTTAAAATAATACTATCTTAGTATATATTAGTTAATTTTGTTTTAATATTATAATTTTTAAGACATAATTAATATTGGTAAAGTGGAATTGAAATTAAAACATACAGAAAATATGATTGCTTACACATTTATGAACCTATTTTTGATTTCACCTTTGGACTTCTAGGTTAGTATTCTAGTGAAACAATGAAAATATTTGTTTTGGAGGAATGTTGAAAACTCAATTTTGTTGATAATTTAGTTGTTAATGGATAATTAAATTTGATGAATTTTGGCAGGTCGAGGTTCTTAAATAAGAAAGGAGATAAGAACCCTTGTAATTACATTGAGTATTATATTAATATAAATTATTTTTCATGTTTAAGTGAAACCGAATTCATATATTTCTATTATATATTTAGGATAAATGTGTATCATATCATAAAATAACAAAACTAATGTTTTAGGTGTTATTTTAACACTTATCTATTTTTTTCATCCCATTAAACCTTTAAGCATTTACCAAAATAATAATATTTTTGATTCTTTAGCAGTCAATAAAGACACAATAAATTTAAAAGATACCCATTACTGGAATATAGAAGATAATAGATCATATCTCAATAAGTTTTCCAAATGTACTATTCTTTTTCAATTTTTAATTATTTCAAAAATGTATTTTTCCATAGAAAATACAACAGAATTATTTTTCAGGACTACTTAAATAATTATAATTAAAAAATATAACGATAGAACTAATTTATTAATAAAATAATTTAACATATCACTAATAATTTAGGTGTACCTAATACATTCATATAACACCATCACTCTAAAAAAATATTAATTTTTATATTTTTAAGATCATTGGTTTGTTTTCCCACTACATGAAAAAACACTATATTTGTTTTCCATAAGATTTTATGGTTATTATTTCATAAATAAAAAATGAAAATAAATGAAAATAAAAAAATAAAAATCCTTAAAAAAATTCCATTAGTAAAAATTATTTACAATTATGATATAATATTTGTGATATTAAAATCATTAAAGTAACATTATAGTATTAATTTTAATTTTAATTAATAAGAAGGTATTAATTATGGAAAAGTTACATAAAAATGGAATATTATCAATTATGTGATGTGTGTGGTTTAAATGAGCGCATCTAATATATTATATTAAAGTGTTACAATGGTTTTAATTTATTTTTATATGATTTTTATAATTAGGTCACCTGATATTCCCATTATAGTGGTGTCAAATCCATATGAGGGTTACAATTCATAATTAAAAAAAATAAAGGTGACTTATTTACATAATTTAAATATCTTGATTCAAAATATGAAGTAAAATTTTCAAACATAAATTAGTTTATGAAATTAATTTCAATATTAATTTTAATAAACCAAAAACTGTTTTTAGAAAATAGTGCTTTTATGAAAAAAATGATTGTGTGCAAAAATAGTATAATATTGATTAATATAAAATAATTTATATTATTTGTTATTAATTTATATAATAGAATATATTGAATAAAATAGTTCTTATAAATTACACTATTTTGTGAAATGAAATAACATTTAAAAAAAAAACTATATTTTATCATAATTCACTCCGAAATAAATATTTATAGTAAAATGAAAAATATTCATCATTACCTAATTCTAATGTGAATATTTCACAACATATAATCATTTACTCAACTAAAATATCTAATAAACAATGATATTAAATAAAATTATTGTCTACAATATAGAATAAAAACTATTTTAAATGGAAATTTTATTTTCACACATAAAATGGATTTATTGCTATTCATTACCTGGTAATAATTATTAAATTAATGTTAAATTTCATGATTGAATTTATTATTTTAATTATTTAAATCATACATACATATATTTAATAATATGGTTATTCATATCCATATAACAAATTTAATTGAAATTTCATATTTCTCTCATTTAAATAGTTATATTTTAATAGTATATCCATGTTCTATTAGAGATATTGGTTTCACATTAATAATGTTATGAAGCATAATAATTTTTTAATCTAAATTTTCTGGTTACAACACATCCAATAGTCTTCTATGATAATTTATTTTTTATCCAAAAAATTATTAATAGCCAGTTCCTCTTTCCAAATACAAGGTATTTAATCCCTTATTTCTTCTTCATCCACATTTAACTTGAATTATATTATTTTATGTAACTCATATTTTTTATTGATTAATCATGTTCATAGATATTTTACTAAAATCTTATTTATTTGCATTGAAATATCATTTATTTTCCACTAATGATTTCTTCGTCCTTTATGTGATTCGATTCAATTAGATTGATTCATGGTAGATTAAAATTATGAATAATTTTGGGCTTATTTCATTCTTTTATTTTATCTATTGATTCATGGTGTGTATATAATTAGGGGTTTACAATGATTTATAATTTGGACATGTATTTTGATTTCACCATAATGTTTTTAGCTATATTTTTTGGTATTATAATTTTTTTATTTTTGTTTCATGAGAAATTACATGAGATAGTTATAGAATATTTATTTTGGGATATTTTTTTCTCATTAATAATCTGTATGGTTGGATAATAAAATAAGAGGACTGAGACAGGCAGTCTCAACTCATTCATTGTAATTTTTTTATTTTTATTTAATTTTCATGATGTTGATTTCCAAAAATTATTAATTATTATTATTTAATTTGAAATTTAAATTATTATTTTTTAAAATGGTAATTTTATATAGAAACATAAACACTAATATACACATATTACATTAAAATTTTTATTTTGTGAAGATTTTAATTTTTTGACTAAAATAGTTTTATAAAAACATTACTAAATAATTATTATTGCTACCTTAGAATATAAAATTTTATCACAAAATTTATCATGTCCTAAATTTGTTTGGTATATCAATATTTATGATATTTACATGTGTTATTATCTAGATATTTATTACCTAAAATGTTTTGTTTTTTATTTTTTTCAATTGTGAATTTTAATGAAGATTGAGAAGTTTTTTTTCACCTAATAAACATGTTTTTATGCTTAATTTTTAAAATAAATAAAAACATATAGGTAAAACAATATTTATGTATAACCCTAATTAATTAATTACTATATTTCATAGCACATTACAATGATAATGTAATTATGATCATTCCATCCAATTAAATCATAAATGGTTATTAATCAAGTGTCCCAAATTAAAATCAAGTTCTGACTTTCATATATTGAGAGGTAATGATAGTTTCATTTAGAGGAGTTGATATTTTTTTCATACATGCAGTTAAATTACAACTCTATTGTAAAAAAATTTAGGAACTCTTAATTGTTTTCAATAAAATAAGTAATGTTAATTTTTATGGGTTATGTTTTAAAAATAAAACTTTCATTTAATAAAACCATTTTACAACAATGAAATATACTTTTTATTATTTATGAAATAATGTTGATTTAATTATAAAATTATGACATGTCCTTTATGATGGGTTACTTTTTAAAAGGTTAAAATAATGTCTAAATAAAATAATTAATGTAAGATGTCACATTTATAGTGAATTTATTTTTTCAATAAAATAGTAAATATTATGAACCCTCATTAATAGGGATAATAAATTATGTATTGGAATTCTAAACACAATACACATGTCATACATTAATAGTCATATGGTTATAAAATGTATGTTACAGATATAAATAATACAAAAACAAATTACCCAGTTTAACTATAGATGTTTTCCATGTAATTATTTTATATAAACATATATATAATTATGATGAAATTTGGGTTTCTATTTAAATATGTTCAATAAAATAACATGAATTATAAAATTAGTTCACAAAAAAATTAATTATCCACATACATAATGATTTTTTTAATTACATAAATGAACATGAATTTCAATATGGATTAGTAGCCATAAGTTTATATATATATACGAATATTCTCACATGTGTTTGATTTTTTGACTGAATTTATTCACTTATATATTTGATTGGTTTTTTATAAGATTTCTCCAAGCTTTTATTTTATATAGTTGTAAAATTTTTATAGTTTTCCAATATTTAGTATTGATAAAACTCTGATAGGGGATGAGAATGTTAGATTGTGTATAAATACATATTTTTCTATATAATATTTTTTAGGTATTTCATAATTGGTGATTAAAAATTTGATAGGGTTGAAATTAAATAAAATTTTATACTTCTCTCTATATTCTATAGTTTTGTAAATGGTCATGAAATTTTATATCCAATCCCTTTTCGATAGAAGGATTTTTAGCCCTGACAGTATAATTACACCTGTGTGATATGGACTATTACATTTCTATACCACCTAGATGGAAGAGATCTGGGGAAAAACTATTATACCTAAAGACATATATCAAGGGTATGATAAATTGATTTAGGTATTACCATGAATTTTTATGTATAAATCTTCCTGATATATGGGGTTATATAATTATATTTCAACTCAATTTTTAGCATATTTTTTCTTATTATTCTCATGATATTATAATTGTTTATATGGTGGCCCATATTTTTAATAGATGAGTTTTACATAATTCCAATAGATAATAGGTCATTAAAAAATGCATAAAGTTTTTTAAGAAAATTATATTTCAAACTATGAACATAATAAATGATGTATATAAACATAATATAATAATCGTTAAATACAATCATATTTCCATCATTGTTAACTTAAAAACATATAATTTTATTGGTAAAAATCAATTAAAAGTGTGACCATAAATCCAGGTATTGTGTAAGAAACCAAAATTGAAAATAAAATATAATCATATATAAAAAATTATTCTTAACAAGTGATAATAATAATAATAATATGATACATAATTTTTAAATCTAGATACAACATATAATTGAGACATTCGAAATCACATCATCAAAGTTCATTACTAAGGATTTGTGACAAATATCACTAAGGATATTCAACAAGGTATAGAAATCATTATATATATAGATATTAATTATTTTTCCAGTGAATTATAGATTTAACAGGGTTCACACTCCATATATTTAAGTTCATATGTTCATCAAAGATAGATTATCATAGGAAATCCTGTCATTAATAACTTATGGGGTATTTAAAATGGGATTTGTATAAATTTTAATGAGTTCATAATTTATTAATGTCATATAATTGTATTTATTTCAAACCAAGTATAATATAATCATATTTGTATACATGTATATAATTAATTATTTTATGGTTTTTATGTTAAAGAGAATATCCTTGAATGAAAATTGGTTTTTGATTTAACCACAAAATAGTATGGCAGGGAAAATAATAAGATAATTTGTGTTCTGTAACCAGTAAATATAAATGATATGGAAGTAGGCAATGAGAGAGTTAGAAAATTTCCTATTTTATGACATTATTTAGCTATTAAGGTTTGATTATGAATATATGGAAATATAATCATCTAGAAATCAAAAGGCATATAAAAAGGAAGTGAATGAATGGGAAATAGTATGACATGAAAACATTCATCATGATTTTACATAAAATGAAATGTGAGATCTCTTAAGAAAAATATAATTATTTTGATAGGGATATATAGAGGAAAATATTGTGTATATTAACACACCATGTTTTTTGAGTGATTAGTAATTTGATTATTTGTGTATATTTATATAAAAATAGTGGGGATTATTTATTAATTTAAAATAATGTTCATTGTAAACCTAGCTAATAAAATATACAAAACCATTGGTTTTTATATATCTTCTTCACATGGTATATGACAAGGTAATGTGTTTTAATATTATAATATTATAATATTTAATTATATAATAAAATTAAAATATTATCTTTCATGATATGGAACTGATTCATATGTAAATATAATTTATGATTTGGATGATTAAATATAGGTTTGGAAAAATTAGTCATTTTACTATAAAATAAATTATTTTATCTATATATTTGTTAGGATTAATACAACTGTGTAAATATTTAATTTCTTTTATATAATTATAATTTCATAATGTATATCATATATTTAACACATAATTTAATTTTTTTCCCTTCAAATTTGAGTCTCTATGTTAATTATAAAAAACTCACCATTCAATAATTTTAGTGGGATAATTTTAAAAATGAAATCCCTTTTAACAATAAAATTCACATTAATTTATAATTATAATTGTTGAAATTAAATTCTAATTATTTGAAAAATATTATATTTATCATATAATAAAATTTATAACTATATGATAATGTATATAATTTTTCATAAAATAGTTTTATTATTTAAGAATGATTAAATATTACTATAAATAAAAATTTAAAAACAATTTTATAAATATATTTTAATGATATATTGATATAAATATATTTATGTTGAAAAACAATAATTATGTTTTAATTTTATTAAAAAATATTTTTTATAGTCATTATATATTACAGTGAATTTTTTATTTGTTTAAGTGTGATTGATTCAAATTAAAATATAGAAAATGAGAAAATTCATTAAAGAAATAATAATTTAATTTCATAAATAATTTCCCCATTAATACATCCTTCGGTGTAGATAAAAAACCAATTATTACACTATTATATTACTTATGGGACGTGTGTGTGGCGGGGGAAGTTTCAAGAGGTTGTTTAACATACATTGATCTAGTGATGATCTCTATAAACTAGATCTTCTCTAATAATCAATTATGTTAAATTTTTATTTGTTCTATCTATCTTTGGGATTAGTTAATGTGAACCCCTATTATTCTATAACCTTTATAATATTTTATAGATGTGATACTTAATAAATGATCGTATTGTTGGAGGAAATAAATTCACCATTCTATATATAATCATTATCATAATTACAAATAATATAAAATAATCCCATTATATTATTTATAAAAACAATATTTCTAATGTTCATAATTCCCATTTTTCAAATTGAAAAATTGTCCAATTGTCCAATAGTAATGTATCTTCCAACTAACCATTATATACTAACTGTCACTTATCCGAATAAACTAGATATATATAAATTCTATAATTATCATAAAGTTATTATAGTTTTATGCATCTATTGATAATGTCAATTTTATTTTTAAATATTCCCTTTCATCTAATATTCATTATAGAATGATTTATTTTTACTAGGAAATTCAATCATATGGATTTTACTGTTATTTTTTATTAGTCAGTAATGTTAATATAGATATATTATTCCTAGAAGAATATTCTATGTTATTTCTTGACATGTAATTAAATTAAATTTCCATTCGGTGTGACAATATTACATCACATTATAAAAATTTTATTATGAAACATTAATTTTTTTATTAACAGATGAATGAATTTTAATGACATTACATATAAATATATTATTAAGTTTCAACATGAGAAATTTTATCCCTTAAAAAAATAAATGTGGCTGTTTCTCATTCATCGTTTAATCATGATCCTATGCTTCTTCTTTATATTAATTATTTCTCTATATTACTCAAATGGGTCAGGTTATCATTTTCCAAAAAACATGTTCCCAAACATTAATATTTATAATATGTTATTATTCATATAAAATGCAAGGATCTAATTCCACAAAAGGTTTTTCTACTTTATGTGTTGGGTTTGACATATGTTGAAAATATCATGGACCATGGAATTATTTTTAGGTATATATAAATAGGAATGTTATCAATCATGCACTGAATTTTCAAATGGTCTGATGTAAAATGTATTTAGTTTCAATTTATTTCAAATTCCAATTATTAATTTCCTAAGTGATATTTTTTGTATTACATGATATCTAATGTAAAATTATAATTTAATCATTCAATTTTATTATAAAGATTCCACAAACTGTAGTGATCCTTCATTTTTCTTTTAATCAATTATATCATCTCTATATTGTATTTCTCAATTTATATTACGATGAATTTTTCCTTCTTTAACATAATCCAAAAATATTTTAGTTTTACACCTCTTCACATTTCATGATTTAAAATGAGACATTATAGCGCATGAGTTTAACATCTTTTGGATTAATTCATAAAAATGGTATAGTTATTTATTTGAGAATTATTTAGAATCATGTGAGCTAGTCAATAAAATTTCTTTCAAAGCAACAAGAGTATTTTTTAGATATCCTGTTATTTTATATTGTGATAGGTATTACTATTGTACTAATATCCTTCTGAAGTATCCTTTATAATGTAAAATAAATTTATTGGATCATATTTTGTAATAATTTATATTGGATCCCCATTTAGCATTTCTTCTAATTTAATATATAAATTATTAATGATTTCAATTGAAAAATATTCTTGTTAGGTGATAAAATTTATAGTCACTGGGAATCTATAAATGATTTACCAAATATCATTTATTATTTTGGATGTATTTAGAGGGATAGTAAAAATGTACATGTTAACATTTCTCAACATCTATATCAGTTTTTGTAGTGGATTCATCAGATCATAGGGTAGTTTTTTCAGAACATCAACAATCTATCGTACCAAATATCGTATATTATAATCAATTATATTTCATTTCATTTTATCTCATAAAAATGATCTCATAGATTTTTATAAATTTTCTTTCTACTCAGATATAATGAGAATACATATCTATGTTATTTTTATTTTATGACATTATTTATCTCAATAAAATATGCTATATATATAAATTTACCAGACATTTTAAACCCTCTTAATCATTTTAAAACTCTAGAAACATCCCATTTCTCATAGATTCAATAATTTTTTCAACAGAATATCATATCTTTGTGATTTTTTGCTCTTCTCCATTATTGATGGTAGGTAAAACATTTATGATTTTATTCATGGCTTCACATACCTTGTAATTTCATTATCCATATTTACAATGTCTGTGTTCAATAGATCTTTATAAGTCAACAATATTGGATGAACACTTCGGTTATTTCAATTAAGTTGATCATGAAGATTCAATTTTGCGGTTATTATGATTTTAATAATTATTTTATCTAAGAGGTAGAAATTATACTCATTGTCTCATGTATATTTATTTTTGTGTGAGTATATACTTCAAACATTTTTGATAAGAGTATATATACAAGTTCTTTTAAAAAATATGGTTTCATCATCAATTCAATGATAATATATCTATAGCTAACATCATGTCAAGTGTTGTTTAATTATTTTCATGATTCATAATATTATGAAATGCACATGTAATCACCACATTATTTTTCATGGTTGATATTCTAAACCCATTCACGGAGTCATTCTAATAAATGATGAATCCATCCTCATTAGTGGGTTGGGTTTTTAAAAGTGTAGTATCACATCACATTATATTTTCATGGAAATATTCTTTAAAATTCATTGTCCAAATAAACATGACTACATATTTATATTACATTGGTTAGTACTATGGAAATCCATGATTTTTGTCACAAATATTATATATTATCATAAAAAAACCTCATAAAGTTTCAATCAATGTTACCATTATAGGGTGATTATATTTTTCAATAATTTATTTTTTAGATCAATCATAATTCCTTCACTAGTCCCAACATTTCTCAATAATTATACTCTTTGTAATTAAAACTCACATTTAATTAAGTTTATAACACTGTATATTTCATTGGATTTTTTATGGAACATTATACAAACATCATGGTTATTAGAATATATCATAATATTATTAATAAATACAAGAAATAATATTTTCATTGTCATCTCTATAGACTCTATTCACTAAATCCATAAATATGTAATGAGTATTAGTTATGATATTGGGGAAAAAATAAACTTATTATGTCAATATATTGATTCATATTACTTCAATGAAAAACATTTTTCTATTACCATTACTTGATGATATCCAAATTTGAGGTCAGTGATAGAAAACAAATTATTCCATTTATTCTGATTTAATAAATCATTAATTCTAATAGGAGGTCATTATTAATTCAACGTACTCGAATATTGTTCACTGTTAAAAATGAATAAAAAAATTTCCCCATCATTCTTCTATATAAAGTGAACATGTGCTACCCATGAGGATCCAATTGGTAGAATACAATGCCTCTATAAAATATCATGATGTTTCATAAATGATTACTCTAAATCTAAATATTTTATTCTATATGAGGTCTTTAATATTATTTCTCTTCCATGTTTGAGTTAAATGAGAACTATAACTCAATATTGATGGGGATATTTGTGTAATTCATCATGAGAACATAATTGTAATCGATGATAATTGGTATATATTTTATTAGTAAAATTTCAATTTATACATCTTTTACTCTATAAATAATGTAATGAGTGCAAGATCCTGAAATAAAATATGATTAAAAATATCCACATAAAATATCAATACATGTTTTCCCTTCATGGACACATATTTTTACTACCACTAATTTTGGTCTTTCAAATATAATTTGATAGACAATCCAACCATTTTATAATAAAACACAGCCCCATTTGAAATATATGATTTTTTTATATAGATTAAACTCAAAATTGATTATAATATAATTTCAATATATTATTTTTTCTTGAATAGTTATTGATAGATTTTTTATAGTAAAATATACCCCTAGAATTTTACGGTATAATTTTATCTTCCATAGAATCCAAAAAAGAAATAAATTGCTCTGTAGGACTATAAACATGTATTATACTCTCTTGTATAGAATGAATAATGGTTATACCTACCACCATATCATTCATTTCCATAAATAGAGTTTTTGTTATTTCAAAATCAAAACCATCAATAAATTTCCAATACTAGGGTTGATGGTGGGTTCTTTCTATTATATTCTTATACGCACATTGGTTAGTGAAATGATCATTCTACTGAAAAAATAATAATTAAATGATATGATATGATTTCACCATATTTCTTTTTAATTTTTCATTAAGAAATTAAAATTTTAAACCCGTAGGAATATTTTGAGCTATATATCCACCTTTTAAAATGTGTAACACATTCTATATCCTTGAATATAATTTTATTAATTCCATTTTCCACACTTTTTCAATAAGGGTACATTTTTTTTTCATATCTAAATTCTTTCCCAATGTGTGATAATATATATATTTTCATCCCATTAAGCACAAGATACCTCAATGTATCTCAATAATCTAAATACACTTTGATAGCACAACACTCAATCTCCTCACAGATCCTAATGTCTTTAACAATAAGATATATTTTTTATATATTTCCTTAGACTCGAATATATTTTCTAAAAAATAAAATCATAATAAATTAAATTATTTTTAATCATATATGAAAAGACATCTATTATTCTTCCCATATGTCATAACCAATTCATTCAACATCTGATTTATATTTTGTAATTAACTCATTAACTTTTAATGGAGGTAATTATGTAGGTACCTCTTGAAAAATATATTTTTGAAGTTACCACAACCCATGGACACATCCTTGTCCATTGATCCATGTTATTTATAAATCTACACCACTTATTGGAATATCACTCTCAATAGTATATAACTAAATTAAATATCTCCATAGAATAAATGTGCTCCAAAAAAAGTTTTCTATAATTCTGAAAAATTTAGTGGTTGTAAATAGATTATAGAATTTACTAAAAAAAGTTGTTCATTGACACATGATTATTCAACATCATGTCTCTCCTTCCATCATGATTCTATTAATTTTATGTTGTTATGGTTATTATTCATATGCAGATTTAGTTTCCTCGTGATGATTTCAGCTACATCACATATCATATAATCAAAACCATCATCACATTTTCTAATGGTTCAATTTTTTCACTCTCCATTGAATTTCATTCTATTTCTTTCTAGAAAAATAATTATTAATATGATATTATATATATTTTTAATAATATTATAGTAGTATTAAAGTAATTATAATCATATAGTATTCTAATATTATTAATATATGATATGATATTTCAACAACAAGTGATTTTTTTTTATTTTTTTTATAAATAAATTATATTATAAGAATAAAAAATATGATCAGTCAATAAAAATACCATGGAAGTGTCTAGATAGATGTTCCCACTTGGAACACTCATTGTGTAATGGGTGTAAAACTAGATGTCATATAACCATATTTTTCTAGGTTATTACAATTTTGCTAATCTATTACATAACTATATATATTTTCAAATATATATACAGGGGTGTAATTTTTAGGTAACCATATTCTTAATAATTAACCAAAATATAACTCGTTCTCCTATATTAATGTTTGTCACTTGGGTTTTTAGTAGTATTAATTTACTTTAATTGTAACATCCCAGGTAAATAAAGAATAAAGAATTTTCATATTTATTAATATTTACGAATTAAATATTAATTTTAATTAAAAGGGGTTTCTACGTTCGATAGCGTACTCGGTACGCAACGATGAGTTTCTTTGAAAACTTAAATTGCACACAAGTAATAAAATAATATTATTTTAAATGTTAGTTAACGAGTAGTCGTTGTACTGGCGGGAATGGATAGAAATAACTAAAATATGATTATATATGTTTTTAAATGTTTTTACACTTACCCAATAAAACATAAAGGCTTAAAATATGAAAAGAGTTCAATTTTAGGCATTTATACCCTAATTTTCACGAAAGGTCCAATTATCACCTTTTGACGGAGAACCGTCATTAAATATAGTTTTGATTGATCTTATAAATTCTATTGGACCAAATATAACTCTTCTTTAGAATTAGGACATCAAAATTTACTTTGTGTAAATTTTTGGTACCTTTCTGATAAAGTTCATTTTTAATGAATAGTGTAAAATGTTGTATTTTAATTCAAAACCTCTTTTTAATCTAATTTATTTATATGATTATATTATCTTTTGAATTGGTTTTAAAGTGAAATTAGAAAATATTTTTACCATTAAATCCAATAGTGGTCGTTGGAATTAATTTCACTTTGAAATCGGACTTAAACTAGTGTCTATATTTGGATACTTATTGTTTCATAAAAACACGATATTTGTTCTGACAGCGGGAATTAATTATTAAATTAATTAATATGACTTATATGTTTTGAATTTTGTAAAATAGACTTAATTTTTGAATTTGTAATATCAAATATAGCTTAGGGTGAATTTTTGGTAATTTTCTGAAAAACTTCAATTTTTGATGAATAGTGAAACCACTAAGTGGTACTTATAAAAATTGATTTTCTGTTTAAATGAAATTTTTCCATCATTGTGTTTTGAATTTAAAAATAATCTGACATACATGGTTTTCATTAAGAAGTAAAATGTGGTTCAATGGGATTAAAATAATTTTTGGTGAATAGTAACTTATTAAGTTTTTAATCGCGATTAGTGGTAATTAGGGTAGTTTAAGGTATAAATAATGCTTTAATAATATTAAATGACCTAGAAAAATGTCCCAACCTTATTGTTTGTGTCATGGCCGACCAACACAAGCCATGGGTCAACTTGGGGACCCCATTGAGACACTTTGGTTGGGAAATGACATAAATAACTTTTTATTAAATGTTAAAGTAAAAATGACACAAACAAGAGAAGTTTTACTAAATATATTTTTACATGGGGTTATAAAGATCATATTTTTGATTATAAATCGTCATTGGAAAGATAAAAAGATTTAATACATCATATTAATTTTTTTATAATTTTTAGACTTTATATAAATTAAATTATTTATGACATCATGATGATGCAGCGATGACCTCATTATTTAACGATTTAAATAAAATGGAAAGAAAATGAAAAATATAAAACCTAAACATGGTAAAAACCAATTGGATGAGTTGATTTCGAACCCTTATCACCTTATCAACGAATTATATCAATGTGGGACCTTTTAAAACCGAAACACATTTTCAAATAATGTAATATTTCTTTACTTTCCAAAAGTGCCCCTCCTCTCCTCTTATAAAAGGCCCCCACCTCTACCTCATTTCACACACTCCTCAAGCCTTTGGCTCGGCCAACCCCTACCCATTTACTCTCTCCACATCCCTATCCTCATTCTAGAGGATTCCCATTGGGCATAATCCTTTCAAAGGAAGCCTTTAGGCTCAAATCAAAAGGAGTTACACTTTTAAAGGTAATTCATTCTCTCTTGTTCATTTGTTTTATTTTTCTTCTCCAACCCTATAAACTCTTTTTATTTACTTCTTTTGTAAAAAAAACCAGTATAATCAATATACTAGGATGTTTTTATAAGATTTATTCGAGCTACACTCTCACACAACTACATCAAATGGTTAAAGAACATATAGTTTCCGTGGATGGAGAAATTCTGCCTCCCGAAACGATGATTGTTCAATACTCATTTAACACCTTCAAAGGTGGACATTATGATGTCACTATTTTTATATATGATATATAATATGTTTTTTTTCCATAAGCTTCTGTTTTTTTTTCATTTTGGGCATACCTTTATGGTTTCCATTATGGGTAAACACGATATCTTCATTTTAGGAAGTGCGGACTACCGCCCCCTAAAAGTGATTTGATTCGTTAATACCATATGTGGGATGTGTAAAGGATAAAGTTAATGATATTATATATGTTATTATACTAGAATTATAATATACTCTTATATCATTATGATTCCATTCCAGAAAATACGAAATAGAAATGGAAGTAGCGTTCATGCGTACGTACGACTTACCGTCTCCATGAACGGTACATTTCATTTCATACCTCTAAATGTGATGTAATATTATAAATACATGTATATGATGAATATATATGATATATATGTTATCCAAATCATTAATATCATTCTGGATATAACGAACCTTTGACCAAATTAACAAGATGTAACTGTAAGAAGTCTATTTTTGACTTAAGAACCAAATACCGACAAAATGAACATTATTAACTTAAAAGATTACATGATGTTCATAACATGGTATAAAAGGAATAATGAACTTGAAAAAGGTTCTTAAGCAAGTAGATATTAACTCAAGTTTATTATTCAGGAGATTAAAGAACGGTCGGGTCAAGTCAGATACGAGGTGTGAGACTTCGTCTCAATCTCCTTTCATTGAGGCATATTTTATTTTATACACAAATTTATTTTATACGGTGTATAAACCCCTTTGACTTTTATGTTTATTCAAAAGGAATCTTTTTTATACGAAGCGTTTACTAAACAACAAAAGGGAATGTTTTTTTCGTACGTATGCGGCGACAACGACTTCTCCGCCGTTGTGATCGTTATTTGAGTTTCGGCTTCCTCTACAAGACATACCTTTTTTTTAAAATGAAAAATAAATACCATGTTTTACTTTGGTATTGAAAATAGTTTTCATAATGTTTTTATTATATCAATGTGTTGTATTGATATCTCGTGATTGAAATGTGGAAATGTTATGTTTCTTTTATGCATGTTTTATGTGATATGATTATGTTATGGTTCTTGGGCATTATTATGAAGACGGGTGGTTCCGTGATAAAATAAGGGCGGGTGAGCCCGTTATAGCTCTCCAATGCATTGGGTAACGCGAAGGAGTGAAACGTTAAGGTTTCTCCGAAGAGATTTAGGGAATATACTGTGATGGGTATTTCAAATGTAACCAAGAGGGTTACTCCCTACGTAAGAATGTTATGAATGCCTAGAGTTACCTTTATGTCTTATGATTTCAATGATTTTACTAATGATTTGATGAGGTATGTTAATGTGCTTATGTTTTATGGGTAAAGTATGATTTCACTCTTATGTATATATGTACCCATCTTTCCTTTCCTTGTTTTTATAACCCATACTGAGCTTTTTATGCTCATCCCACGTTTTTTTGAAATGTTTTCACAGGTCAAGGGAAAGGTACATGATATGATGATAGTGTCAAGGAAGTGTCAAGAATTAATCAATGTTTTATTTTAAATATGTTTCCATTGATGGGAATGAAGAATACTATCTTTATGTAACCACTTTGTTTATATGTGGAATGTAATTCAAGTTTTATGATCTAATTCTCTAAAACACTAAACCTGAAAAGATCATGAATGTGTAATCTTGTAATAACTCAAGATTTAAGTAAGGTTTAAGGCTGGGGCCTTATAGTTGGTATCAAAGGTCGGTTTAGATAACTTTAGGAGTTAGAATTCTATTAAATGATTATCCAAAAATATTTTCTTTGAAATGATATAGCATTTAACTATTACCATGTTGCTTCATCTAAGACATGTTTGTTCAGAACGGTTTTCCGCAGAGGAAACAGGGAAGCAGTGCTAGGAAGGCATACAGAAGAAAATAACCTTCCGAATCAGCATCCCGAGATGGTCGGAATTGGAACTGAACAGTTTGTTGCAGTAATGGCGCAGTTGACTCAAGCGATAAATGGTGGTGGTATCCATGCACGAGATCAGCCAGATCAACCGCAGAGGAACATGTTAGTGGTGGAACATTTCATGAGGCAACATCCCCCATCATTCAGAGGAACATCTGACCCTGTGCTAGCTGAAGGGTGGATTAAAGCACTGGAGAAGATTTTTTATGTCATGGGGTGTTCAGACAATCAAAAGGTTAGTCTTGCTATTTACCGTTTGGAGGGTGAAGCAGATCAGTGGTGGTCTATGGTTAAAAATATCAGGGACGCTGATGAGATTGATGCTCTCGACTGGGATGAATTCAAAGGTATGTTTCTTGAGAAGTATTTTCCTAAGGCTGTTTGACTTAGGATGGAAAAGCAATTCTCGGAATTGAGGCAAGAGGAAGACTCAGTGGCTGCCTATGAAGAAAGGTTCACTCGATTGGGAAGGTATGCTCCAAATTTTATCCGAGACCTTGATAGTAAAATCAATCGTTTTTACTCAGAATTAAAGCCAAAATATCGAAGGGCATTAGCTTCTCGTGAGTTTAAAAGTTATTAAAAGCTTGTTCAATGTGCTGAGAAGGTGGAAATGGAGTTTTCTGATGACCAAGTGTTCTATAACAACCAGCAGAAGAAGAGACCGAGGTGGCAGGAGAATGTTAAGAATTGTTCAAAAAAGGCTGATGGTAAGAGAACTATGTTTCCAGTTTGTGATAAATGTGGCAAAAGGCATGCTGGGGAATGTCTTCTGAATTCTGGAAAGTGCTACCGATGTGGGAATATGGGACATAAGGCTCGTGATTGCACTGAAAAGGATCAAGGTGAAGGTAAGAACAAATTTGATTTATAGTTAGTGAAGTGTTATAAGTGCAATGAGATGGGTCACTATGCAAACGAGTGTCCGACAAAGAGCTTGAGTGATGGGAAGTAGTTAGACTACAAGCAGAAAGGGGTGGTGAAATCCTTTGTAACTACTTCAGCAGATGTCGGGCCATCAAATGAAGTGGTATCGGGTACTTTGTTTGTTTTTTCAGATTATGCCAGTGTGTTGTTTGATTCGGGGTCTACACATTCTTTCATCTCTGAAACCTTTTCTAGTAAAATTGGAATACCATCTCAAGAAATGACTCCGGAACTTTTGGTAAAAACACCTGGGGGAAATGTTGAGGCAAAATGAATTTATAAGAATCTTCATATCCTTATCTGTGGAAAGAACCTACTTGCAAACCTTATTGTTCTACCTCTAGTTGAGTTTGATGTTATCCTGGGTATGGATTGGCTCTCTATTTACCATGATAAGATTGACTGTAGAGCTAAAGAAGTTTCTTTTCAGAAAGACTTTCAGTTTGTTTACAAGAATGAACCCTTACTTTTGATAACATATCAAGAGGCCGAGAAAATTGTAAAAGATGGAAATGAATGTTACCTTGCACACATCGTTGAATAATATCTCTGTTAAGAACAAATATCCTTTGCCTCATATCAATGATTTGTTTGATCAGCTCCAGGGAGCTCAGTTTTTTTCAAAGATTGACTTGAGGTCGGGGTACCATCAGTTGAAAGTAAAAGAAGCAGACGTTCCGAAGACTGCGTTCCGTACTAGATATGGCCATTATGAAATTGTACTTATGCCTTTTGGGTTAACCAATGTACCTGCTGTATTCATGGACCTTATGAATAAAATTTTCCTTGAGTTCTTGGATAAGTTTGTGTTTGTGTTTTTAGGTTTGGGAAGAGGTTATGTGTGCCTTGTGATTCACAGTTGAAGAATGAGTTGTTATGTGAGGCTCGTAGTTCCCCGTTTTCAGTTCATCCTGGAAGTACTAAGATGTACAGAGATCTGCGGGAGTATTACTGGTGGGATGGAATGAAAAGAGACATTGCTGATTTTACTGTGAAGTGTTTGACATGTCAACTGGTTAAAGCAGAGCGGCAGTTACCGAAAGGGATGCTTCAGCCTTTACCAGTGCCAGAGTGGAAATGGGAGAATATATCCATGGACTTAGTTGTGGGATTACCATAGACATCTCGAGGTAATAATGCAATCTGGGTTATTGTTGATCGCTAGACCAAATCTGCTCATTTCCTTGCTATACGATATACTTTCTCTCTTGATCAACTTTCCCGTTTGTATCTTGAAGAGATAGTCAGGTTACATGGAGTTCCTCTCTCCATTGTATCGGATCGTGATCCCAGGTTTACTTATAACTTTTGGAAAGGCCTTCAGAAGTCTTTGGGTACTGAATTAAATTTTAGTACAGCTTTTTATCCTCAATCAGATGGGCAGTCAGAATGAACAATTCAGACATTGGAGGATATGCTACGAGCTTGTTCTATGGATTATCAGGGAAGTTGGGACCAACATCTTTCTTTGGTTGAGTTTTCTTATAATAACAGTTTTCATTCCAGTATACAGATGGAACCATTTGAGGCATTACATGGGAAGCGGTGTCGAACTCCAGCATTTTGGGATGAAGTGGGTGAAAGGAAGCTGATGGGACCATAATTGGTAGAAGAGATGGCAGAAAAAGTTCAGTTGATTCAGAAACACATGAGAACAGCTCAGAGCAAGCAGAAGAGTTATGCGGATAACCGGAGGAAGGATCTATCTTTTGAGGTAGGTGATCATGTTTTTCTCAAGGTTTCTCCTTGGAAAAGTGTGATGAGATTTGGTAAGAAAGGAAAGCTAAGTCCAAGGTTTATTGGACCATATGAAATTCTGGAGAGAGTTGGATCAGTTGCATACTGGGTGGCTTTACCTCCGAGTTTATCTCAGGTACACAATGTTTTTCATGTTTCAATGTTGAGAAAGTATATTCCTGATCCATCTCATGTTTTGAGTCCAGAGGTAGTTCAGCTGGAAGAGAACCTATCTTATAAAGAACAACCGGTCAAGATTCTTGACCACAGGGAGAAGGTGTTAAGGAATAAGGTGATTCATCAGGTAAAGGTTTTGTGGAAAAACCATGTGATTGAAGAGGCAATGTGGGAATCTAAAAATGCTGTGAGGGATAAATACCCCCACTTATTTTGATAAGTGAATAAAATTGCGATGACGCAATTCCCAAAAGGGGGGAAGGATGTAACATCCCAGGTAAATAAAGAATAAAGAATTTTCATATTTATTAATATTTACGAATTAAATATTAATTTTAATTAAAAGGGGTTTATATGTTCGATAGCATACTCGGTACGCAACGATGAGTTTCTTTGAAAACTTACATTGCACACAAGTAATAAAATATTATTATTTTAAATGTTAGTTAACGAGTAGTCGTTGTACTGGCAGGAATGGATAGAAATAACTAAAATATGATTATATATGTTTTTAAATGTTTTTACACTTACCCAATAAAAGATAAAGGCTTAAAATACGGAAAGAGTTCAATTTTAGGCATTTATACCCTAATTTTCACGAAAGGTCCACTTATCACCTTTTGACGGAGAACCGTCATTAAATATAGTTTTGATCGATCTTATAAATTATATTGGACCAAATATAACTCTTCTTTATAATCAGTACATCAAAATTTACTTTGTGAAAATTTTTGGTACCTTTCTGATAAAGTTCATTTTTTTAATGAATAGTGTAAAATGTTGTATTTTAATTCAAAACCTCTTTTTAATATAATTTATTTATATGATTAGATTATCTTCTGAATTGGTTTTAAAGTTAAATTAGAAAATATTTTTACCATTAAATCCAATAGTGGTCGTTGGAATTAATTTCACTTTGAAATCGGACTTAAACTAGTGTCTATCTTTTGATACTTATTGTTTCATAAAAACACGCTATTTGTTCTGACAGCGGGAATTAATTATTAAATTAATTAATATGACTTATATGTTTTGAATTTTGTAAAATAGACTTCATTTTTGAATTCGGAATATCAAATATATCTTAGGGTGAATTTTTGGTAATTCTCTGAAAAACATCAATTTTTGATGAATAGTGAAACCACTATGTGGTACTTATAAAAATTGATTTTCCGTTTAAATGAAATTTTTCCATCATTGTGTTTTGAATTTCAAAAAATCCGACATACATGGTTGTCATTAAGATGTAAAATGTGGTTCAATGGGATTAAAATAATTTTTTGGTGAATAGTAACTTATTAAGTTTTTAATCGCGATTAGTGGTAATTAGGGTAGTTTAAGGTATAAATAATGCTTTAATAATATGAAATGACCTAGACACATGTGCCAACTTTATTTTTTGCGTCATGGACGACCAAGAAAAGCCATGGGTCAACTTGGGGACCCTATAGAGACACTTTGGTTGGGAAATGACATAAATAACTTTTTATTAAATGTTAAAGTAAAAATGAAACAAACAAGAAAAGTTTTACTAAAACAATTTTTACATGGGGTTATAAAGATCAGATTTTTGATTATAAATAGTCATTGGAAAGATAAAAGGATTTCCTACATTATAGTAATTTTTTTATAATTTTTATACTTTAAATAAATTAAATTATTTATGACATCATGATGATGCAACGATGACCTCATTATTTAACGATTTAAATAAAATGGAAAGATAATGAAAAATCTAAAACCTAAACATGTCCAAAACCAATTGGATGAGTGGATTTAGAACCCTTATCACCTTATCCACGAATTATATCAATGTGGGACCTTTTAAAACCGAAACACATTTTCAAATAAAGTAATATTTCTTTACTTTCCAAAAGTGCCCCTCCTCTCCTCTTATAAAAGGCCCCAACCTCTACCTCATTTCACACACTCCTCAAGCCTTTGGCTCGGCCAAACCCTGCCCATTTACTCTCTCCACATCCCTCTCCTCATCCTAGAGGATTTACTTTGGGAATAATCCTTTCAAAGGAAGCCTTTAGGCTCAAATCAAAAGGAGTTACACTTTTAAATGTAATTCATTCTCTCTTGTTCATTTGATTTATTTTGCTTCTCCAACCCTCTAAACTTTTTTTATTTAATTCTTTTGTAACAAAACCAGTATCATCAATATAATAGGATGTTGTTATAATATTTATTCGAGCTAAACTCTCACACAACTACATCAAATGGTTAAATAACATACGGTTTCCATGGATGGTGAAATTCTGCCTCCCGAAACGATGATTGTTCAATACTCATTTAACACCTTCAAAGGTGGACATTATGATGCCACTATTTTTATATATGATATATAATATGTTTATGTTTTCCTTAAGCTTCTGTTTTTTTCATTTTGGGCATACCATTATGGTTTCCATTATGGGTAAACACGATATCTTTATTTTAGGAAGTGCGGACTACCGCCCCCTGAAAGTGATTTATTTGTTAATACCATATGTGGGATGTGTAAAGGATAAAGTTAATGATATAATATATGTTATTATACTGGAATTATAATATAATCTTATATCATTATGATTCCATTCCAGAAAATACGAAATAGAAATGGAAGTAGCGTTCATGCGTACGTACGGCTTACCGTCTCCATGAACAGTGCATTTCATTTCTTACCTCTAAATGTAATGTAATATTATAAATACTTGTATATGATGAATATATATGATATATATGTTATCCAAATCATTAATATCATTCTGGATATAACAAACCTTTGACCAAATTAACAACATCTAAGTGTAAGAAGTCTATTTTTAACTTAAGAACCAAATACCGACAAAATGAACATTATTAACTTAAATGATTACATGATGTTCATAACATGGTATAAAAGGAATAATGAACTTGAAAAAGGTTCTTAAGCAAGTAGATATTATCTCAAGTTTATTATTCAATAGATTAAATAACGGTCGGGTCATGTCGGATACGAGGTATGGGACTTCGTCTCAATCTCCTTTCATTGAGGCATATTTTATTTTATACACAACTTTCTTTTATACGGTGTATAAACCCCTTTGACTTTTACGTTTATTCAAAAGGAATATTTTTTATACGAAGAGTTTACTAAATGAAAAAAGGGAATGTTTTTGTCATACGTATGTGGCGACAATGACTTCTCCGCCGTCGTGATCGTTATTTGAGTTTCAGCTTCCTCTACAAGCCATACCTTTTTTTTTAAAACGAAAAATAAATACCATGTTTTACTTTGGTATTGAAAATGGTTTTCATAATTTTTTTATTATATCAATGTGTTGTATTGATATCTCGTGATTGAAATGTGGAAATGTTATGTTTCCTTTATGCATGTTTTATGTGATATGATTATGTTATGGTTCTTGGGCATTATTATGAAGACGGGTGGTTCCGTGATAAAATAAGGGCGGGTGAGCCCGTTATAGCTCTCCAATGCATTGGGTAACGCGAAGGAGTGAAACGTTAAGGTTTATCTGAAGAGATTTAGGGAATATACTGTGATGGGTATTCCAAATGTAACCAAGAGGGTTACTCCCTACGTAAGAATGTTATGAATGCCTCAAGTTACCTTTATGTCTTATGATTTCAAGGATTTTACTAATGATTTGATGAGGTATGTTAATGTGCTTATGTTTTATGGGTAAAGTATGATTTCACTCTTATGTATATATGTACCCATGTTTCCTTTCCATGTTTTTATAATCCATACTGAGCTTTTTATGCTCATCCCAAGTTTTTTTGAAATGTTTTCACAGGTCAAGGGAAAGGTACATGATATGATGATAGTGTCAAGGAAGTGTCAAGAATGAATCAATGTTTTATTTTAAATATGTTTCCTTTGATGGGAATGAAGAATACTATCTTTATGTAACCACTTTGTTTATATGTGGAATGTAATGCATGTTTTATGATCTAATTCTCTAAAACTCTAAACCTGAAAAGATCCTCAATGTGTAATCTTGTAATAACTCAAGATTTAAGTAAGGTTTAAGGCTGGGGCCTTATATTAATATCTATAATATTTTTCAAAATAAACGATGATGAAACTCTTTTTCATGATACATGATATTTACATTAGTCAAATACATAATATTTTAATTAAAAAACTACGTAGTCTCTTTTGTGATTTATTATCCTGAAAACATGAAACAAACACATGATGTGTATATTTTTTTCAATATTTTAAAAAAAATCATTTATTTCTATCCAATTTCATTTCACAACATAACATTTCAATAAAAATGAATCCATAAAATCATGATTTCATGAAACCTAGTAATTTGTAATCTAATGTAGTGTAATAACTGATATCATCTTTGGTAAAACATGAGGAAAAAAGTTAGAGACTATTTATATGTATTTATGAAATCACCTAGAATTGTTGGTAAAAAAATCAGTGATAGATAAGTATATCTCATAGGTTTATCACCATGGACATTAAAATAATTTTATTACGGTTATTAACTATAGAATCATAATCATGTAATCTTTAGAGGATAACTTTTAACATAATATAGTGAATAAATTTCAGTGTTCACCCATCATATGACAAAATTCTTGTTTATTGAGTTTATTAGTTATCATAAAAACCCATTTCATAAAAAACCATTATAAATAATGAAAATTCCTCATATGTTCATATCTATTCAAGGATGTGAAATTTTGTATCATTTAAACAAATGAGAAGAAAGTGAGGGTTTAATATGAAGATATACCAAATCAATGAAGCATAATTGTACCAAAGATATTACCCTTTTTCAAAAACGAATTTTTGTATCATTAACAATACAAAAATATGACATGAAAAACCATGAGAATTTTTTTTCAATATAATGGTAGTTTATAATTGTTCAAGGTATAAATTAATTTGAGAGAGGGATAATATCCAATAAATAAGAAATTTTATATAAACTATGGGTTGACTATAAACATATAGATACATTATTATTTATAGATAAAATGGTATATAGTAAAGTATGTACATGAATTGAAAATAAGAGGGAGAGAAAAATCAGAGAAGTGTCCACTTGATTCATGTAAGCAGCTCTATAGAATGATAAAAACTCATTTGTATGTATTTATATGGGGAAAAATGAGGAGAAATTCATACTAATATTTTTTAAGAGTGATTTATAATGGGAGAATGAGAATTTATTTATAGAAATAGAGAGTCTATTATTGGATGCTTTAAAACATAGGCTTTGGACACACAGTTTGTTAAACATAAAAATCTATTTTGTCCATATTGTTTTCCCATTATATTTTATATGATGGAGTTTTCTAATATTTTATTTCTTAGTTAATATAATAATATTCATATCATCAATGATGTGAATTTGATTAATTATCAAAAATAATTGTACATAAAAATTTAAAATATTCAGTAGGTTTTGAAAGATTAATAATAGTTTTGAGAAATAAATATAATTACTATAAATTACATTTATTTTAATTGAAAAAATATTATCATCAAAATATATGTTAATTTTCTCACGAAAATAAGTTTATAATATTATGGTGTCAAAATAAATCACATATATTTAAAGCATATTTTATAGTTTACCAAAGAATTCATATTTCTAAAATTTATGAAAAAAACAACCATTGATTCATTTAGATGTATAAATCTCATAAATTAGATAAACAATGTCTATAAGAGATTCTAAATATTGTATTTTTTAAATAAAATTTTTATTTATTAAAAATACGAATTATTATTACACAATCTAATTTCTATATCTTAGATAAAATGTATACAAATTTATTATTTTTTATATTATTTCTATATAAATAAATATTTTTGGTTATAAATCTTTTATGAAAATAATAATTAATTTTATTACAATATTTTATCGAAATCTACATATAGATAGTTTCCTAGAAAAATCAATTTCTATTTACTATATATTAATTTTATTGTATCCATCATATATTCATTTTAATTTTATCATTTATAAAATGGTGATACATTAATAAAATATTGAAAACAAGTAAAAGGATTATTAAGAAAATGATTCACTTTGAAAAGAATTTAAACCATAATGCATTTTATGTTCAACATATTTGATCTATTATAAATGTAGTGTAATCTATATGTATAATTTTTTGATGGTGGTATATTAATCTGGTGGTTTATCATTATATAATCTAGTGTTGATGTACACAAATATGAACTTCACTTATAGTCAGTTCTCCTAAAACCATACATGATATAACTATTTTTGGACCTCGTCGTGTGTAAACCCTATTGATTTTTCATAAAAACCATGATCTGATAGATTGGATTTATAAATAATTATAATCCTCATTGATTCCATATTATATCTCTTATGAACCAATTAGTTATGTTTATTAATCCTAATATATAATAATCCCAAATATTATTTTAAAATGACAACATTTTTAATTCTCACATTGATAAATGGTCTTATTGAATATTGGTAACAATACCATTGGTCATATATCAATCATGTAATTTTCATATCATAGAAGAGAAATTATATATCACACACCATATATACACTAAAAAATTCCCATACATTTCATCTATTATATTGTTCCCTTAATAATCATCATTTCATGGATATAAATTTTCTTTTTCTCATAGTCTTTATTATATGAGTGATTTTTCTAGAAAAAAAACCAACATAAGGAGTTTAAACTTGTGGGTTCACTATTTAATTTTTTTATCATGAATTATATTCTTTATTTTTTATTCTAAATTATATAATTTTGTTTAAGGAAATATAATTTTATTTCTATGTTAATCATTTATATGTAATAATAAATTATTTATTATAAAACAAGACATCATTTATTATAATAAGAATATAATTTCAGGTTACTATAATTTTCTTAATAGAGTTTCACGTTATATGTACAAAATTGGTTAACATGTTTATGATATATATCAATATAAAATATTTTATATAACATAATTTTTTTATCCATTACATTATCATGGGAAATCACATATAGTGGGAATATGGCATGTGTGTGATGTATATTCCTTAGATTAATAGATAATCACCCTTTGAAAAAACCTGGACATGGTGTTAGAGAAATCCAAGTTCTTAGGTTGTGAATTTATGTTTGAAAATAAAAAATATATATTAAATCAAAATAACATCATCCACTAAAATTTCTCTTCCATCCCATTATTATTTCATAGTGAAGGATGTTGTAGAACATTTATTATGGTTAATTGACTGAAAAATATCCACCCATTTGTATTTCAGGTGTGGTGAGATGTTTATTTTGGTTCATTAATTAAGCATTAACAATATAAAAACAAATTATTTATATTCAACACAATGTTTTATAGATGAAATTCTAAAAATATGAAGTTAATAAATAGAATGGAACCATAAATAACACTAATAAATAAAGAATTCCAAGGTGTTGAGAAATTTTTTCTTACAAATAATTAACATTTCATTGAATAAAAATTTATTAATTGTTTATTTATTATAATAAAATTAATTTCTGGGTATATTAGTTATTTTTTTATGTAACACTATGCCCCTAATCAATTTTCTTTGGTATAGGTGATGGGTTTCACTATCCTTATATGAAAATCCAATGCTATGAAAGGATGGAAATAATGTCAAAGTCCTCATAAACAATCGATGGATGATTTTAATTTTGAAAACAAACAAAAAAACATGATAACTATAGATATCAAAATGAAATATGATGCAAGAGTAAAAAATTGCAATACAAAAAGGCATCAAACCACATACATATTAGGGTATAAGTATAAAAAATGTGATATAAAAAAAGGAACCAATATAATATTAAACCCAAATATACCATACAAAAACTCCCAAAACATCTCATAGATCCAAATTGAAATTCCCTACATAGGGAATAAATAAGAAAAAATCATTACTAAGATACCTTTCAATTACCTATATCTCAAAACATAAAATATAAAAAAAACAACAAAGTTATCATGCAGATTATGAGTATGAAACATAGTAGGTATTTTCTAATGACACTCTAACTCATTCCACTATTAAAGAACATGTTATCCCATTTATATAAAATAGTTCAAAACCAATTTAATGTGATTTATATAATATCCGAAATAGGTATTTAAACTCAAAACTGTTCACATGGAATGGAGTGAAAAATTATTTACAACATTTCATAAATCGATTTAAATTACCCATTCCATAGAAATTAACATTCCTAAATACATTCACATGTGACATTTTCATACTCATGAGATGTCTCTCATCGAACTACCAAGTCATCACAAGGTATCCAATACCAGGTTCTCCAATGACATCCACCACTTCAATAAGGTCATATATAAAAAAAAGAACAAACATCAGTTCTGTACTCTAAAAACCATTCCAAATCATGAAAATAAATTTCAATTACCCAATTATATTATCAAAATAATATTGAAAATAAATTTTCCATGAATAAAAATTAATCCATTAATAAAATTACCATTTAATATTATAAACCAATAGTACATTACAAAAAACAATCATATTTCAAAAAAGTTAAGGAAAACAGAACTAAAGTGGTTTCTATAATATCAAAAAATGGATTCCCAATGATTTTGTTCCATTAAATAAATATTAAACTGAGCCTTCATGTTTGGAAAAGTAATACCCATTGCCTTGGTAAGAATCTATGGATGTTACTAGACATAGATGACAACCCAAAGACACCAATGTATGGAAAAAAAACCCAAGGGATTAATAAACCATCTCGGGATAAATTTCACATTGAAAATAAAACATCAAAACCATGATAATGATATCAATACTACCCCAATATAATGAATTAATACAATATACAACTAAAACAAAACTAAATCAAACTTGAACCATATCAGTGTACAATTTGGAAAAACAGATATAACCAAATTATCCAACATATAAGAAAATCAAAAGACACTAAACAACAAATCCTAAATTTACCCAAACTCTAAATCCTCATTCCCATAACGAGGATTAGAAAATCACTATATAATTTTATTACATTTATTTACGAATGAATTAATATATAACATCTACAAACAAAGTAGTGTTTGCAAGTAGGGGTTAGTGATTAAACTCAGTAAGATATACAAAATAAATTCCTATATATTTTTTCACTAGGATAGAACATGTTAGAACATATATATATATATATAATTGTATAAAATAATTAAATCATTTTATGTTAATTTCAAAATTATTGTCCACAGTCAAACCAATTTCCATGGAAATCAATAAATACCATCATAAAACCTCTCCAAAATCTATTTGGGATACAATTTCCACATAAGAAAAAATCAACACATAAATTACCATGTGATAGATGCATTATAATGAGTATAATCCCTTCAATCTAGTAAGGTTTAAAAATGAAAAAAATACTAGGTGTCCCAATGGAATATACCACTTCCATATGGCCATGCTTAAATAAAGTGAACACACACCAAACATTTAATCCAATAACTATTAAAAATAATTCAAAATCGATCTAATAAAACTGTTTATTTTTTAAAACATTTATAAAATCATGTTTCCAATAATTTAGAAAAATATATTATCATAAAATTATTAATTTAAAATCAAGAGCTAATCTCACATTCCACAAAACTGACAAATTCACACAATTCTAAATAAAACATCACTAAAGATTTCTCTCTAAAAGTTCCCAATGATTTTAAATGATTTCAAGAAATTAAATATATTTTAAACTAATAATTGAGGTTCTAAACAAGAGAGAGTGGGATAGATAACCAACCTATCTCTAAAAATTTGGGGAGAATGTAAAATATCATAATATCATAAAAACCCATTTTAAAACAACTTGATACAACTATAAATCTTGTTACCACAATGAAAAAAATAATATCTCATCATGAATAAAATCAAAAAAACATATATGTATCCCTCAAGGTATTATATCTATTATTATAGAAATGTGAAGAAGAAGTGATCAAAGTAAAATGCAATAAACAAGCAGTTAATGATGAATCCTTACTTTCATCTCACGTAGATTCCCATATGAATCACTCCAAGATTGATATTAATTGTCACCGTATACTTAGGAGTATGTGGAATTAAAGTAAATGACATATTAAGGAAAAATTGTTCTTAAATAGCTAGAATTTGTTAGGTCCAAAATATTTTTACATGAATTTTAATAGTGTGTGGTTATGAAGAAAAAGTAGTAATATCATGAACTAACCATGCATGAGTTACCACCTCAAGAAACAACTCAATGTGTTGGATTACATGGTCAGAATTTTTTTTCACTCCATCTGTTAGCCACTATCCTAAATAAATATAGGACCCCATGGGTTCTTTAGATAATTTTCATGGTTTTCACAAACCATGCACAAACCATGTGTCTTACTAGTGAATTTTGTTTTCCATTACACAATTACCTAGTGTTATTTAACTATTTCTGTTAACAATGTTACTAAAACAGCTCTATTAAATCTTTCAAAACATTCCAAACCTCCTCATATCATCTTGAAACATAAACCAGACATTTTATAATTAAAATATATAAATAAATGGTAAGGTTACCTGAACTAGGGATACTATATTATCCCCATACAAGGTCATTCCAAACATAGTTAATATAAAACTGGAGTTTTATTTAAATAGTTATGGCCATTTCAACACAATTTCCTTCACATGCTCGTATGTTTCCTCATGAATCTAATCATGTTTATAGAAAACAAACACTATAATGGTGTTTTCCCCAATAAATAAATTTTTTTACCTATCCATAACTTATAATGAAACACGATCAAAATATAATTTTTATCTACATCAATGTGATCCCATCAATCCATATAGTATTGGTCTTGTTGATACATATTACTTTATGATACATGAAAGACATTATACACTGAACTGAACATTGGTGGTAAAAAGATACGTATTCCACCTCACCAACATATTCATCAATCTCAAAAGGGATTATAAATCAAAGTAATATCTTCTCATGCTTACCAAAATGATAATGTATAGTAATTGGAGAGATTATCAAGGAAACATGATCAATGAACTATAATGACAATAGATACTAATGATGATCCAAATATGAATTCTGATGGATCTAAGACTTATCCATCCCATTCATTACGAACTAAATATTTTATTAGGAATCTTTGACAAGGCTTGGTCCAACTAGTGTTGTCTTACCTAGTTGCACAAATAAATGTGGATAACAACTTGGATTCTCAAACAATGCTTCAAAGTAGCCATATGTATCAGGGCCAGATAACTACCGTTGAACTAAAACACCACTAATGGTATGATCTACTCATAGAAACCACGAAAATCCATTAAAAAATATTTAATAGTGTTCTACCACATTTGGATCATCCGCTAAGATCATCCATCCATTCAAGGATATATACCATGATCACAGGAAACTGTGTCTTAAGATATTTCATAAAGGATTTCATAAAAGGAGACATAAACCATGTGTCTCTATCTGATACAATAGAAACAATAATTCCTTTCATCTATAAAACATCTTGGTTATTAAAAATGGGAATGTCCAAAAAATTTTGAGATTCATGAATTTGGATAGAATGAGCTTCTATCATAATCCGATTTACAACTACCCATATAGATTCATGTTTATGAACCATCCTTGGGGGACTAATACCAAAACCCATATCATCCTTTTCCCATTTGCATATGGGAATCTTTAAATACTTAAATGTACCCTATGCCCAATATTAATTTACATTAACCTAGTGACTAGTGAATAATTTGAAAAAAACTCAACCATTTTTATTTTCATTCCAACAAAACAAAAATGTTGTTTATGTTCCTTATAAAAATGATTTATTCCATGAGGAATACACCATATTAAATAGTGGTAATCACGAATATTTTATTCATAATGTGTACAATTTATAACCGTATATTCTCAGAACCATAATAATGATATTCCTTATATCTTCCATCAATAAATTGTCTCCCCAACTTTGAGTTTCACCCACATTAAAACAAATTTAGAATATGATGTTTGTGCATCTTTATCCTTCACAATGAAATAAATTATAATAGAAAATAAATTTAAAACTATCATATTACCTCGGTATTCAAAATAAAAGTGAATTTGAACAATCACTGACATTAGATATCATTGATCTGGAAGCATCTTTTTATAAAAATCATTATAACATTTAACTTAGTGGATCCTTGATTGAGTTTTATTAACAAGGTGCATATATTTTTTGATATTCAGAAAAATTATTTTATTACATCAATATTATTTTCCAAATATTGAAATATAATTTTGTTGAAAATATGTTTCATTATCAGATGATCCATAAAAACAGTGAACATATAATAAAATCATAATGAAGAAATGTCTTCAATATGTGGGAAACATTAGCCAATTCCCAATCAATTTTTGGCTACTTCAACTCATGGATACATTTTTTTTATGATTCATAAGAAACAACATGATCACCTTGTATGAGTGAAAATCACAACCACAATCTTAATGCATCACAAAAAACTATATAGCCTTGTTAATATTCTAGAAATGTGAGTATATGCGACGATTAATGTCTAACCATTATATTTGGAATAAATTCAAGACATTCTTCAATTGAATGGAAAAGAATTCCCTTCCTCATCAATATTTCCTTCATTGATACCAAACGTGAAAAGTAACATAAAAATTTATTTAGATCCCCTCTAGGACAAATATATTATGTCTACTAAATAAATTCTTCATCGGCTTTCATGAGATAACAACTTCGTTATTTTTAGGATAAAAAATAATTTATTTTTTCGAAATGACATGGTTACAAAAACGTACTTCATGAATATTTCAATATCACTTTGATTACATGTCATATAGATGATGCTCCCACAAGATACCTAATTCTATAGCCAAGTGTTTCTCATGATCCTCCTTTCTCTCTGAACACACCCTTATATCATCCCTAAACACATTTATAAAGGAATAAAAAAAATATTGAAATATTTGATTCATATCATCCAAAAGTACAATTGGTACATTTATAAGACCAAAAGGAATAACAATGAACACATATTGTCTATATATTCTTTTAAAATCTCTCTTTGGACTATCCTCATTCTGAACCTACTATTAGAGATAACTTGAACAAAATTGAAATTATATCATACAGTTGGATTCCCTAAATTGACTAACAGATCATTGATGTGCTGAAGAGTTTATCGATTCTATATGATAACTTGATTATGCATAAGATAATATAAAAATATCCAAAAAAATCAAACTACCTTTAAAAAAAATAACTAGTCATTCCCATATTGGTTTTCATAACATGACAATCCCAATACATTCCAACACCTCCATGTAATACTTCTATTCCTTTAATTCTATTGGTTTTAACGGATTAGACATTATTCAAGTAGGACTAGTCCCTAATTGGTGAACAATAAATAACACTAATTCTCTATTGGTTGAAAAAGTGATAAAATCCCAAGAAACATTTCAAGGGACTAATCCTTTATAGTTTGAAAATATAATTATATGAACTCATATAACGATTATATATAAATCACATTATACTAGTATGAGATTGTTCTAACCACTTATACCAAGGGTTCTGCACTGCCTTCATCCAAAACCCAATATACAATAAGGGTATTTCTAACACCATGAGATGAATTTTTACACACCATATGTGCCTAAATATATATATTTGTGTGTGTGTGTGTCTCAAATTTAATCATCCAAACCATTCCAAGATTCATCTCATATAAATCAATCTATATCACATAGAAGTCCAATACTAACTCATTACCATCAATTGTTACTGATCATGCTACACAACTCATGTATCGACATTCTCATTTCTTCAAATGACTATACATTTTTAAAACAATATGTATCATCTCTATATGAAAATATAACATATTAATATCCTAAGAAGAAATACAATAATGAGACTCAATTGAATCTAAATAATTATTCACATTGGTAGATTCAAAATAATCATACCTCTAACCATCGAATGTAACAATTGATTAGTTATTACCACTTTCATAGCCCCATAAAATATGTTACTCAGTACACATAGATCATTATTACAATGTTGAGATATCACTAGTTGAGGAGTCATTATATTCTAAAATTCAACATGGGTTTCTTAGTTCTATTATTGATTTATATTCCAATACACTAATCCCATCGATGTGTACTTCTTCTACGAAACATGAGATGCCTCTCAAGAACCCAACTTTGGAGTGTTGTTACAATATCACTAAAAATTATTGATTTTGTTGAAATTGTGACATGCTCTAGGGACTTCTGTCAAATCATTATTCATATTCTCAAAATAACTACCCTAGAAACAATTGAGCATAAAAATTGATGGAGGAGGTAAGTTGGCTGAGCTCATCATCTGGTTTTGAGATATACCACCCCCTTGAAAAGTGGTTTCCCTCCTCCAATTATTCCACGAATTGGAATTCCCACTAGTTCTCTTAAAATTAAACATATTTCTTGCAACTTTTTTTCATGACATATTTCTTTTTAAAACAATTTATATATTGAATATATCTATATAATATATTATACATATCAAAACATTCATTAAGATAATTTTGAGTTTCACCCCTGATTCAAAAATTTGATCCTTTAAGGATGACCTGGAATAAAATTCCTACGAAAAAACTATAGTAATATATCTATTTTTATACTATATTACATAGACTTTATTCTACTTCAAATATAATAATATTATTATTCTAGAAATTATTATTGTGTGGGGATATAATTTTATCATAAAAAAACTAATTAAATTCCCCTCATGCAATGATTTAGTCCAATTTAGGCTGAACATCAAAATCCAACCACTCATATTCTAGAATCATTAGAATTTATGTTTTGAACAATAATCTTATCTCATTTTTTGTTCAAACGAAATAAAATATTCAACTCATTATATTTATCCACACGTCTACTTTTTCTATTATGGAATTACTATGAAAGATGTAAAATTCTCAACATCTATCTTTGTTTGGTTTCTAGAGTGACATATATGTTCCCTTAACTATAAAAATATGAAGACTCCCTTTATTCTTACTATCTATAATAAAATATTTTATAAATTTATTATTTACCACATAACACATACCACATCAAATATTAATAAAATTCAACAATTTCTATTCTAAAATCAATTTTTAAAATCCCGCCCCTCAATTATATATAAATCCGCTTGCTACTATTTCCAAAAATAAACACCATTTCAACAAATTATAAATCCTAAACACATTAATGAAAAATTAATACCTTATGGGATGTCATTACTATCAATGCATTTTATTCTCAACTAAGTTGATTAACCCATGATTATGAGGTGAAAACCTTTAGAGGTGTCTCCAAACACTCATGTCCTCAATTCACTGGCAATTTGATGTTCATAATAAATATGTTAGAATTAAATTTAAGATTTGTATTTTATGTTCTTAAAATAAAACCTCTTTCCACAATCCTAAGACATAGACTAAGATTAATCCTATGTAAATTATTAATCATGATGATACCATTTGTAACACCCCCCCACTACACACACATATTGGCGCGGGAAGAGGTGGTAGGTTTTACTATCCTTAGGTGACATACCGAATATAAAAAAGAATTTCATGAAATTTAAATGGACTCACTAATAATTTATGGATGGTTTTCCATCTTAAAATAAAACAAACATTCCATGATATCTATAAAAATAAAAAAACTATATTTTGTATGACTATAAAATAGTTCTCAAATAAAATAAATCAAATTACAACCATACCAGAGTAGAAGAAGTAAACAATTGACATAACCAAAGGAACCATTATATGATAAAACAAAAATACACCAAAAAATAACTCCCAAACTATTTCATTATCCAAATACACATCCCTATCCTAATATAACAAAAATCATTACAAAATAACATGGATACCGTTCCTTTACCTATGTCTCGGTAGGTAACAAATTAAAACACACCAATTTTCACAAACATGGATTGAGAATAAAACATGGTCGGTGGTTTCTATCAACATTCCAAGACATGAAAATATGATCGAACATGTTCGACCATTATAAAAATTATTTTCAAAGAAATTTATATTAGTTTATATCAACTCATATATAGCTTTGGAATCACAAAAAAATTTCCTTAGAAAGGAAAAATAACTCTTTAAAACACATCTCAAATCCATTTTGCATACCCATTTCATAGGTCCATATATCCAAAAATGCATTCTTATATCATAGTTCCATACTCATGAGTGGAATCTGGTCAATCTGGAATTTTTTTACCATGTAACCAATATCAGTTACCCCAAAGGAACACGCCCCTTCTACATGATTAGTCTAATGGAAAACAATACACATCAACAATGTACATCAAGAAACATGAAAAAAAATGTACTTAATAAATAAATAAAAATTTTAATTTATATATATCATTTCTAAACATCATTTCGATGAATCAATACTAATCCATTATAACTACACAACTATTTTAGAATCATGTACAAAAAATTTATTTCACAAAATTGAACAATTTCATCAGTTTACATAAAAACATCACTAAAGAGGTTTTTGTCAAATCAATAACGAGTTCAAGTATATTTAATGAAATTAAGTCAACTAGAAACCATTAATTTATGATCTAAAAAATTTAAATTGAGAGATTATCCCACTACCTCTAAAACATTTGTGAATCTAGGAATAACATATCCAATTCAAAAAACGAGATATAATCATCTATATCCAACCTTAGATAATGTTCACTTAAACAAAAAAGCATATAACATAATGATTGATTAAGAAATCATAGATATATCCTTAATTGATCAGATTTATGATTCCATAAAATTAAAGAAGAATAGATCTACTAAAAACAATGAAAAATGAGCACTTATCTTGGAATCCATGCTACCAATGCAAATAGATTTGACAAGGAATCACTAGTATATCGAAAGGAATTTTATACATATACTTTATAAGAAAAGTAATTCTAGATATGACTACATTTAGGGGAAAATCAATCATAATGTGATAAATAGTGTTTGATCCACTCCTTCAGGATTTATATATTTAAGGTGAGTAATTGGGGTGCATGGAATGGAAAAAAATGTGTTAACCATGCATGATTTGATGCTTGAAGAAACACCTTGCATAGGTGGAAC
Organism: Viscum album; assembly: GCA_963277665.1. Taxonomy (NCBI): domain Eukaryota; kingdom Viridiplantae; phylum Streptophyta; class Magnoliopsida; order Santalales; family Viscaceae; genus Viscum; species Viscum album. The sequence continues at coordinate 70,256,755 of OY728166.1, read as the reverse complement.
ATGTGGTTATACAAATAGTGTGCCGGTAATGAATTAGTCGATGTCCTGATTCATAGTAGGATCACAATGTTTCTCTCAGGCATCTTCATGGTTTGGGAAATCTATAAACCAACCCAATGACTTATGATTTCACTATCACGATTTCATGGCTGTGTCTTAAGGTTTCTCCTAATCATGCTTAACTCGTGCACCACTAAATAACCATCAAAACCCTATCATCGATAATCAAAACCTACTAAAACATAAACCCATAATTTTATATACATTAAATATATATTTAAAGGGTCATTTACTAGAAATTGTGGGAACTCCAACAAAAATCATAATTAATGAACTAATATTAAATGTGTTAAAATTAATTACCAAAGTCCTTGTAAAATTTATTACTAATTCTACCTAAAAATATGTAATGTTAATATTAAAATATGATTTAAATTTATAATTTTTTTCTTGATTATAAATAAAAAATTTTATTTTATAATCATAAAATGGTTATTTCTATATTTTGTCAACATAACATATATTAGGTTAGAAAAAAATATAATTTAATTTATGAAATATTTAAAATATTTTTTTTTGAAATTTTCAAATTTAAAGAGTCCAGTAGAAAGGAAATTTGGGTAACTTATATATATTTATCATGATCTCATCTTAAAACATCCTAGAAGGATGTATTTATCCCCATAAGTTTAAAATATTTTCCTAGTAATAAATAAAAAACGATTTGTATTTATTTTTCAACAAATATCATGTAAAAATTTCATATAAAAACCATGAATAATATATGTATCCCAATTATTAAAAATGTGTCTAAAAGAGGTGATAGTCATGAAAAATAATATCTAAGTTATATATGAGTACCATATTACTAAAAATATAATACATACTATCTCAACCTAACAAGAAATCACCATCAAACTGTTGAAAACATGTATCAACCAAACTAGTTTCCACCGAGTAGTACATTTCCCTTACTTGAAATATAAAAAATATGATATTCAAGAACCAAATGGTATACACATGGTTTAAAAATGGATCCCAATAGTATCGAACCTTGTTTTTCATAAGCCCACATTAAAAAATAAACTTATTACGATCATGTAAATTAATTATGAAATTCCATAAAATTATAAATTTTTTAATGTAATACATTGATAAATCACCATTTTCTTATGTTTGTAAAATATAACATTAAACTATTTTGGAAATATTTTAAATAAAAATACCAATCATTAATTTCATGAATTTTCCCAAAATATAACAAGAAAATATGTATCAATAGTATTAGTACTTTGAGGGTCCTTATATAATTTAAATGATCCATCAAGTGTCAACATCACTCTATAAGAATATTTTTATTGGTTAATAGTTCACACTGAAGAGTGTCTTCCTACAAAGACCTATAAATAATTGTTAAAACTTTTCCCCAGTAGAATAGATCTAGTGGTAAAAAATTTCATCCATTAGGGTAGATCTATGCCTCATAATTTACCACATTGATATATACAGTGTTGTAATAATCAAATGGTCCCTTCATCATTGAATACACTAAAAACATACTTCAAAATAATTTCTATTAAATTTCCCAATTAAAAATAAATCTACAAAAACCTATTAAATACAATGACATATTATCAAAATATATATCAATCCCATTTAAAAAACATTAATTTCATTTCCTAGAAGAATCTATAATTCATTCCTTCCAATAATTTAAGAATCTATATTAAATGATAAAACATGAATGGATTTTTAGAATATGTAAGAATAATGAATCGACCATCATTTTAACACAATTAATTAATCAACCTGAATAATGTAAAAAAGGTAAATGACACTAAGCAATCAATAAGTCATGGAATTAATATATTCTAAGAATTTCGGAATAAAAATATTCATTTTTTTCTGAACAAATGGAGTGAGAGAAATTAGGTTTCATAATGATTTTTTAATATTTAAAATATAGAAATTATTATTTGGATAACATGACCAAATTAAAAGATGAATATATAAGAAAATCAATTAGAATTTTTCTAAAACTATAGATATATAAATAAAACCCCGAATCAATAGTTTTGTTCATGTATAGAAGAAAAGAAAAATAAGAATAAAAACAAACTATGAATGAAAACATACCTTTGAAATCTAGATACATCTCATAAAGATCTATCTAAAATAATCATTTCCATGTATAGAATCTACAAAATCTGAAATTATTGTCTCCATGAATTGAATTATATTCCAATTGATGGAGAATAAGGTATAACAGATGTGATTTTGATATAAAAAAACATATATTAAAACAAACCATAATATTTCCCTATATTTTTTAACAATAAATGTTAATACAATGCACCTAATATTTGGATATCAATGAATCCACAAGTTTTGGACTCACATTTTAATATATTTTTCACAAAACATGTGGATTATATCTATATTATGTAACATTATTTTGAGTATAAGGGAACATTATTTTCAATAACCATGCACCCACCTATGGAATCTCAAAACAATGTGAATAGTTTCTTTAGAATATCTATATAGCTTTCACTAAACATTATCCAACTATAAACATGACCAAAAAAAAAATAAAAACCTCCAAAATTAAATAAAATTAACCTAATAGAAGATCCTGTCTATATATGGTCAAAACAATGGAATGTATGTACCAAAAAATTATGAAGTAATGTGAAAAATCTACCTAAAAACATTTATTATTCACTTGTAAGGATATATTGACTAATGTAAGTCCAAAAAATAGATTATTCCATTTCTATCTTATCAAAACCTCTTTCTCACAAGTCTTATGAGTATAAAAACAATTATTCCATAGAATTTATAAAATATTATATGCAATATCCCCTGATATGGAACCCTCTGAATTAGAAAAATTATTTGGGTTATGCGACTTCAAGGATGTCTCCATGTGTGCTAGAGGATACCGAATAGAATTGGGGGTGTAGAGAATATAGAGGGGAAATGATACCCCATAACACAGAGTTATAATACAATAGGACTAAAAAAAATAATATCATAAGAAATAATGATTGAAAACTATACAATATTCAACATGAAAATAATGGAAGAATTTGTAAATCATACAATAGAGAACAATGTAATGTCATACTGAAAGATAACTAAAATATATTAAATAAGTCAAAAAATATTAAAAGAAATTGTTCTAAAAATAATTTCAAATACCTCGGAAATGATCCCCATGTCGGTCAAACCTATATTCTTTAACAAAAATTATAAGAAACAATAAAGAATATGGTCCATTTCCCTTGTCAATAAATGCAACTGTATAATCCTACAAGGTACCAAATGGATGATGTAATAGTTTTTCAGAAAAGCACAGTAGGTATAAACAACCATGTATAAATAAACTAGTTTGATAATAAGTGTATGAAATAATGAGATAACATGTGTATTAATTAATCAACTTAAAACAATAAAAAAATTTATTTTCCAAAATAGTGGAATATCTATGAGTATGAATCACATCCATTCCTACAATAACCATATGTGCATTGTATAATCACATAACTGGGAAAATACCTATGTATAATCATTACAACAAAACTAGGGAAATCCAAAAAAGAATTAGAAAATATGTTTCTAGACATCTATAGAAGCATTTTAGCATAACCAAGCTAGTCAATCTATAAAATACGTCAATTATAACTGGTTTTATCTATCTATATAATTATTTTAGAATCCAAATAAAGACATATATTAAATAATTATAGCATTATTTGGATCTCAAATAACAACGGAATGAAAAAAAAATCATATTATAAGCCACAATATTTAATTATGAAAATTTCAATTTTCCTTCCAATAATCAAATACAAATTAACATATATCTAAATTCATTTATATTTCAGTTCACACACTATTTTTATTAAATTATCTACCACAATTTTAGTATTCAATTTATCCATTTTCTAATTTGAAACAATGATAATAAAACGCTTTCTGTATCATGTAATGCTAAAAAATTATTCCATTAAAAAATTCATGATTATTCTATAGTTACCTCACCCAATAGATTGTCTTAATACCTTTCACAAAACACTTAAATCCATATATATCCATAAATATATTCCATCACATGATATATCATCAATTAGTTTTCAATTAATTAATAGAGATTTTGTTTCAGCACAATCAAAATAATTCACATACTCAAACCATTAAATAAACAATCAAGATTGGTTTTATACATCATTTCATTATTTTTAAATCAAAATATTCTTATAATACACCAACCCCATAAAATTTTTTATTTAATGTTAAATAAGGAAACTAGGATAACATGAAATCAATATCAAAACCCAAAACAATATTTATCCTGAAATTCAACCCCACATTTGAGAGTAATAGAATACTGGGGAAAAGTATACCAAAACCACTCATTTCATATTGACTTCATGATTAGGACATCAGTAAATTAATAATGTACTGTAGAATCACATAGAAATATATTAGGTCTTGATAGATGATGAATATTCAAGAATTAAGAATGAATCATACATGCATCATGGTTTCAAAAAACATTATCCTTAGAAATACACTTCTATTTATCATTTTACATTGTTTATTTCCCAAATTATTATTTACACCAAAAATGAATCCCCTTATGTTAAAATGACTGTGCTTTGATAATTACACTACATTTAATATTTTTACTGTTTGTAACTAGTTCACATACTAAACTAGTTCATGATGTCTACCTGGAGATATTCTAATATCATGAAAAAAATTTGATGTGTATAAGATGTTCATTCCCTAGAACATTTCAAGTAATCTAGTTAGAAATGGTATCATGTCTGTTAAAAATTAAACCGCATGTAAATTTCTTAATGGTACCTTTAATCACATCTTCTTTAGACGATACCGAGTCAGTCTAATTCCTTCCAAACTAGTTGGAAACCCTTGTAATCATATTGACATACTTAAAATCGAGAATCCATTAATTCAATCAAACATACATCACTAGAAATTAGGTCATATTACATTGAAAAATTTCTCTAACCTCATATGATACATGGCATCCATGTATCAATGAAGAAGGAAATACTAATAAAAAAGGTCCAACACAAAAATCAAAGAGGGGTGTACCTAGAATAGGAATAGCTAATATAACCTCCAAACAATATAGAAAACCATCACAAATATTATTTTGGTATCAGATGGTGGACTTGGTGAAAAGACATCACTATACTGTTATATCAAACTCCCTATCCTAGGACTCATCTCAAACACACTAATGATGCCAGTTGACTTGAACTAGTGCTATGGTTTTTAACTGAATATACATCTAACTACGATCCATAAGTCATAATGGTTAACTCCAAAGGATGAATCTACACCATGATTGAAATCATTAACTCTTACTAAATTATTAGGATTGGGATTAATAATATAAATATGTGATGCGTGAATTAAAACATTTATTGAACTATACCAATTTGGAAGGGATAATTAGTAAACTACATGACTGAGCCTTTCATCAATCCCAAACTCCAAATAAACCTATTGAATTTCACTCTATATTTCTTGAAATAGTGTTTCCCCAACCTATGTAAATGTTTGAGGAAAACATTATGACAACTATAAAACACCATAGGTCATATCATATGGTGAAAAAACATTTTTATCATTCCCTTTGTAGTCACCAACCACCTCCTGGAAAAATGGACCCGCTCAAACATCTCTTGCATTTGACTAGATCCAATAACTGTTTACTCAAATACCACCAAACCGAAAATATTATATCATGAAGAACTGACTGAAAATTAATTTTTTATTAATATAAATCTCCTTTTAATGGGTAAGGGGAATCCCAAAAAACATCCAAGACATAAAAACAAAAAAACCTCACGGTTCAATGTCCAAAGGTCAAAAACAATCTAATTCAAAGTTGCAAAGAATATCCCCTCCCTAGCATCAAAATCAACAAGACGAGCATCCACAATCTTATCGTTTCTCGAATAACAATCTCATGCAAGGATTCACAGGCACAGTGTCGATGGATAATGTCTTGCCCTCTCAAACATCCAAATATGGATAACCATTATTTGTGAAACCTTCTCTCTCTTCACCTATTCTGAAACCGTCCCTTACAGTGAACTAAATGAATTGTCCCCTAGACTGCAAGCGTAGGGCCAAAATTTACGGAACTGATTAACACATTCAACCAAATCAGACTCAATCCACAAAACCCCAAAATCATCACCACAAATCATCAGAACCAACCAAAAACAAATTCACAATTTCTAAAATCCTTCAATCATGCTACATAACTCACAGAAAAACCTTCACCGTAGTCATATTTATCTACCACTAGAAGCAAGCACAGACACTGAATATCACACCAAACAAAGAATCCATTCACCAGGAAGTCATCACCGGTCACCAAAACCAAAGCCGAAATTATGCCATGCTAATCTGAACCCCATCTAAAAGTTAAATCCCAGGATGCTCGAATGCAGAACCGAGAGCCCCCCCACTCCTCACCACACCGGGTCCAGTGCTGAGCCTCGCCTGAGGAGACTCTCACCTGGAACACGCTGATCCGATGCACAGGAATCCGACTGAGACCATGCCATGCTCTAGCAAAATCCATGCCAGGGCCTTCAGAAGGGCTGTCGAAGCTAGATCCACACCTCCACTAAGCCAATGCACCAGGATGAGGCAGTCGGAGCTTCGCCTGATCCATCACCAAGATGACTCAACCATGAGATGAATGGAAGGCTCATAAGCATTCACTGAGGCACACCATTGACAATTTGAGGGCCGACACACCTTGGATAAGACTGTAACACTCGCAATCCTTCATCGAGGCATGCCGACGCGAAGATGGGGATGCCAACACTAACCCGCACTACCCCGCAGTGGAAGAGGGGAGGGAATGCACACAGATGACAAAAATCATAGCCCAAATATCCTGATGAAATTCTATAAAAATATCCTCAAAATGTGCCATCTAGATATATTACAAGATTTGGTTATCATATTCAAACCTAATTAGTGCATATAATTCTCACATGAAATAATCAATTTAATGATAGATGTTCATATAATATCATCTACAATCCAAATAGTACACTCTGATTGGCCATTAAACATTGGATATAAGGTCATAATAATAATAAACTATGATCACATATCATTCTAATGGCCCTACCATAACTGATATGTCAAATGATGATCAATTACAGAAATTAAAATCTTTATATCACTGTGTAACGGATCTATCTATCTCATGTAAATATAATCAATATCATAAAAAATGAATGTCTCCCTTATAGGAAAGAAGTCCCCAACCGTTTTCTGTGAAACCATGATCACCCATACAACATAATTATTTTATATTGTCAAGGTAAATCCGGTCATAAAAATAAAGTAACATCATCCCATTTCCATTATAGAATGTGAATATGATTTAATAACCTAGCAGGCATCTAATGCTCATCCTTCACATACTGATAGGTGTAACATCCCTCAACAAATCCTACTAAAAACTACTTCATTAATAACCACAAGTAATATCTATATAGATTAGTATACATATTTTCAAAACTAGTATGTTCCAGCCATCTCTAAGTATGAATCTAACTCATCATCTCATCCCACATGCATGTCAGAACCCATACATGGCCACAAAAAAGACGAGTATTGCTGCCGCAAAGAGTCCATCCTAATGTTGGCTCCAAAACATATAAAATATTCCTCATATATAATATCTCTTTATCAGACAACATATCTATCATGATCCAGTAAAAAAATAATCAGTACAAAATATGTCAATGTTTGAGATACTCATTCATGAAACTCCTGATCATCCAGATATCTATTTGGAAAGAGTCTTATCAGGTGCCACTCATCACAATACTCCCACACTACATTTTTTAATATTAAATCATACATAAATCAACAAAAATTATTCAATTTTGTGTTTTATAATCCATATATATGTTTAAATACTATAGATACTTTACATATCTCCTATTTTTAAGGTTTAGGTCTTGATTAGACTATATATACCTAAGTCTCTTGTTGTCTATGTAAACCACAAACCTCTTATCCATAAGTCAATATCTATATAATATGAATAAATATAACACTCCAACCAACCCCATATCATGAGTAAGGTTCATCTCCTCATGTGGTCTTCTATTTCAAGAGACATATGAAAATAATTGGTTTAACTGCTTTAGAACTACTTCATGTCTAACTACTTGTGCATCATTGTACATGGTATATGTTTTATCCAACATATTAATTTGAGGATAGGCATTGAGAAAAAACTTTCTATTATTTATTCAAAATAACTCATGAATGAATCCAACCAAACATAATTAATAACATTCTTGGTAAGCTATGGCATCGATACATATAGATAAATGATTTTTTAGATTAATCATCGATAAAAACCTTCCTAACAAAGAAAAAAAATAAATATCAAAGACATTTATTGATTTCTATGAACATACCATGCCCCCATCCTTATTTGGTTCCACTATAAATCCTCCCTCTAATATTAGACAACCCGTGAAGTGAACTATATCAATCTAGAAACAACTTTTGGTTGGATTAGAGAAATGACAGTGCTCTTTTAACGTACTCAACAAAATTTCAAGATAATGGGAATGACTGTCTACTAACTGGGATTATAATATGGTTTTGTGAGAAAAAACACCATAAAATATTCAATAAAAGGATGAAATATTGGACTAATCATGTCAATGAATAACACTGGTCCATTTAGTAAACCATATGAAATCACAACAAAATCTGGTATTCCATACATTCTCCCAAAATTATTTTATGTTGTGTCTAATCGTATCTCTATAAAATTTTAGAATCAAGAACAAAAATAGAACATGGATATGATCTTATCACCTCACATATGATGAAATAGATTTTCAATATGAGAAGGGGGATATCGGTTCATGACAAAAATCTGATGGAATCTCCAATTATCCACATATAATTGTAATGCTCCTTCATCTTTTTGGTTCAAAAGATATGGAAATTATAATATATATATAATAGGACATATGAGACCATTAATAATTTTTCATGAAACTAAACTATTAAACCCAGAAGCTCTTGTAGTTCCATATTGTATGGTTGAATAGAAACATCTCTTCTAGAGGTACCAACATGATTATGAAAATGATATCCTGAATAGGTGCATAGATGAAAAGCACATCCAAAAATACTAACAAAAATTAGTTTACCATTAGAGGAAATATATCAGGATTAATCATACCATGCTCTTTAATAGGTATTCTTATATAAAAATACATACATTAAAATATTCACAAAATTTGTAATGTATGACTTACCTAATCATTCCACTCACCATGCTTAAAATAATATCCTCTTATAGATGATATAAATTTAACTATTATCTATGAATAGTCATTATGATATTGATATAAAAATATATAATTCCTCCCAAGGATTAAATTGAAACATGTCATTTTCGACAATAATAGTTCCTAAAAGAATTTTTAACCATGAATTTATACTGAACAAGTTGTGCAACATTTGATATTCTCTTACAAAACTTTCCAAGGTGTTTCAATATTCATGAAAACATCCATGATTTGAAAAACCAAGAAAACCCCATTTTCAAATAGAGAGGATAAATTGGAGGGTGATGATCCTATATTAAATATAAAGAAAGAAAGGTTAGTTGTTATAAGAATCATTATATTGATGGTAGAATGTCATTCATCCATGCTATGTAATGTATAGAGTATTATTGACTTACAAATCTTCCCAATTTTCGAGTCTGACTCCCCAGAGATATTCCCTCTAACTGTTATTGCCACCCCTTCATTGATGTACCTCGACGCTTACCTCAAAATGAATGTTTAGTTCATCTCTAGATAAAAGCTTGACGATGGGTTACGGATTCCTTCATAGACTCTGGTACCTACCGCGATACACATCAACTAATCCCCTATGTCATTCCCCTACAAAACCTATGTAGGGGACCTAACATAAAAAAAATCATCACAATGCATTTTTGGGTATAGACCCCAAGGCCGCTTGCTTCCAAACCTTCTACACTGATAATACTGTAACGGAACACTATCGTGTACTTGATTCCCAGTACCCTAACAACACTTCCTTCTATTTATGTGTATATAATTGTAGTTTTGATGCTTCTTTCCATGAGAAGAAGAGATCTATGTTTTCCCTACTAAAACAACCTACATGCTAAACATGGAATATCTCAAATTCCATTTTGTAATGTGTTCTTGATTCATCATAATAATAAATATAATCATGTGGAATATTTTCACTTGTGACAAGTTATCATTGTGAATACCATTCCATGAAATCATCATATAGGAGGTCTCATTAGAAGCTAAAGATTGTGAAAAGTATTTCATGTCGATGAAAAAAACATCATATTATATCACTGACATTCCATTTTTGTATCATGAACATTAACTAATAGTACTTATCATCTCACAATTAATCCAGAAAGAAGTGTCTTACTAACTCTACCACAATTTACATCAATGATAACTCCTCTTACATTCTACATTAGAGTTAAATTTCCCAATAATTCATGGTAGGTACATGAAACATGTATACAACAATATGTTTATACTTATATGGACGCATCTCATGATGCTTCCATGACATCTAGAATGACTCAACCTAGAACTTAACTATATTGGGGACTCCCTCCCAAGTGATTGTATGAAGATTATATTGATGAAACTCACTCTTCATCTTAGGCATTGAAGGCACGATGTTGAATATCTCCCTATCCATGGATCACATGACCCTCATTAATTTACTTCATATATGAACACACATATGATCCTTATGATTTATAGGAAGCTCTTGTACATCTAATTAAGAGTGTGCAGATATCCACTATCCTAATTATCAAAATAAAATGATGTGGTGGTATTTTCTCTACATGATTTATACACTCCACATAACACTGTATTACAAATTGATTTACCTCAAAAGTGAAATAAAAAATTAACCACTAGATTATGACCACTCTAAATAGAGACTAAAAGTGTTTTAGAACGACATAATAATTTATTATTCATTTCAATATATTAGTTATAAATAGTTTCAAATTTCATAGTTTATAAAAGAAAATATATCTCATTCAAAAAAATATTTTTTTACCATAATCAATGACTATCATGATATATCCCTACATTCTTATCCCATTGCATTAATACTATTCAAATCCCAAAGTGTTTATGAACATGAATCATTTATCTAGGATCCTATATTTTTCCGATTACATAGGCTAGAAACATGATTACACAATCTCAGTACTGTGTCCCCAAACATCCTTGTATCAATCATAACTTTACCAAATAGTAAAAAATCTAAAAAAATTGATCATATAATACAAGTTTGAAATGTCCCCAAACTTGGAACTATCTCAATTAGAAAAATCCGGTTGGTTACTAGATCAACAACAAACATCCCCATTTTCCTGATGCTACACACAATTGTCAAAAGATCATAGAATATATTTGGGGGACAATACTCCATGGTATTGAGTAATATTATAATTGAAATGAGAAAGAAATAAATATCAGGGTAATGAATGTGTGGCAATAGTTTAACATACAATTAGAATGTAATGAATGATCCAAAAGTCCTGATAATAGTGATCCATGTAATATTAGGCTGAAATATACCTGAATGACACGATGTAAGTAAAAAATAATAAAATAACATGATTACATGAAAAACAAAAAGACCAGAATCCTGAAACCCATATCAATCCCACATCCATTATCTAACTCATCATGTTTGTAATAAAAAAAACAAAGTACATTTCCCTTTTCTGAACATTCATCTATAAAATATTGTCATCAATCAAATAGAGTCCAAAAATTAATACAAGTAATATTCAAAAGTTAAACACCACCAATTCTAAACAAAAAAATATGATTATATGTGTATTTAATAAATATATAATGATTTTATTATTTAATTTAAATAATATATATAGACCACAAAAAGATTCAGTTCCATGTTAGAATATCATTGATAATTTTTCCAAAACATTCCAAAAACATTTTCAATTCCATGTTATAATAACATTTCTAGTCAAATCCATAAATTCAACATTTAAAACATTATTGGGTGAAGCTTTATAAGAATTAAAACATCCATGGAATTTCAAATATATATGAATTTTAGAAAACTTATGCCAACTTCTCTACATGATAATTTTATTATAACCATACATAGATGAATATATATGCATTTAAGTATCCATAAGTTCCTACTTACAGTCATTTTAGAATGATTCAGATTCCAAATAATAAAAAAATTAAAAAAATATAATATCATATTCCAAAATGGTTAATTTATCAAATTACCAATTTTATTTAACTTGACCATTTATTCATTATCATATATCTAGGGCCACTCCCATTACATTTTTCACACCCAATTTTTAAAAATTTATCAATAACAATTTTGATAATAATTTATCCATTTTCCATTTTTAATAAATCAGAAGAAATCACATGAGGTATCACATTATGATAGTCAAACATTATTCCATTCATAAATTCATTATTATTATACAGTAGTCTCACCCAATAGAAAACTACAAGCATGGTCTCAATAGAATGAAATAAAAATAGATTCAAAGAATAATCCAAAACATTATTTAACTTCATTAATTATTTTGTTAATTAATTAACACAGTCTTCCAATGTAACAATAATATTGCACAATCTTAAACTGTAAAACGAACATAGGGTTTCATTTTATACCACATACCTCTATCTGGACACCTAAAAACGCATTAAATAGATAATTATTATAATAATTAAGGTGAGGATGATCATAAGAAGAAATCATGATTACACAAGATCAAGATCAACACCCAAAAAAAACTATGGTAATGAATCTCCTTATCTATAACATAGAGAAACAACATATAGGGGAAATACACAGGAAAACCACTCACTAGAGATTAATCAGTTGACCATGACATCCATAAATAAATGAACTCCAAAATTCATTGGATAATTTACAAGTATTGGTAGAGGAGGGTTTATTGAAAATAAGTAATTAATTATACATTAATAATGGTTGTAAGACCATTAAATCTTGGAAATACATAGTGTGTAGTCATTTCACATCATGTATTTCTTAAATTATAATGTATGTTGATTTTTTTTTTCACCTAGTGATTAAATAACCTTTATCAAACCTTACATGTCTTGTAAGCAGTTCATGTCCTAAAAGGGTTCACAAAATCTACATTGTAAAATTTATATGTCATGAAATAGATTAAATACATGTAACATGTTGACATCCTAAACAATTTTATGACATCTTCTAGGAAACAGTTTCATATCATGTAACGTGTATGGAATGTGTAAATTCCATATAGACAGTATTAAACCCAACATCATCAAAAGAGCCAAAACCAAATCCGATGTCTTCCAAACTCACATAAAACAAACATAATCGTCTTGATATGTTAAGAATCCAAAATTGATGAATTCAAATGCACATAAATCCCCAATATTCATGTAATTTCCCCATAAAAATCTCTAAATCCACAAATGAGATGCATCTACCAATGATAAAAAATAAGAAAAATATAAATAGAAAAAGTATAATGAAAAATTCAATGTGGGACGTACTAGAAAAAAGATGAGGTATTTCATTATATATTTCTTATATGAAACCATTACTTGAGATTCAATGAATTAAAGTGGGTTTTTATTCATTTCAACATCAAGAACACAATCAAGATCTTCATAATTCAGTGTAGAAGATTGATCATGATGAAACTGTTTGTATTGGGATATGTGGGTGACATTGTACATAAAAGGAAACTAATTAGGGAAATCCATGAGATAATCTACAATTCCATTTCATTCATTGATCCCAAATTTTCTACAATCTAGAGTAAATCCTCTGATAATCTTTGAGTCATTAATGAACCAAATTGGGTGAGACCTTCAAATAAAAAAAGACATCCATTAAAACACAAAAGGATAATGACATCCTTCATCATAATATTTTTAACCAATATGATCCATCATAAAGTGATGATGAATGAAAATGATAGTTTTGAATATGTACTGAATGAAAATTAGTACATCCATGTATTTTTCTAAATTCTAATTCCAAAAGAGTGTATAACTACAATTTTGACAATAAAATGTTCCTAATGGTAATCCTCTTATGAACTATTGATAATTGTTATTATAATTTAACGAATAAATCACCAAATGGATTTCCTATGGACCTCTGATGTAAGTGGAATAACAATTAACCATATATTATATAATATAGTAATGAATTTTTGATTTTTGATGTGATGGGTAATGATATGATGACTTCAACCTAACATGAGTTACTATTATCTCATAGCGGTGCTAAATAAAGTTGTGGTAAAATAATGATCCCAATTTGATAATATGATACTAGGGATCCCATGAAACCTTATAATATATTACACACAAAAAAATTCCATTCCCTCCACATTAGTGGTGTCACTGATCGATATAAATTTAGTTGAATTTTCAAAATGATCAACCACTATAATGTTGAATTATAACATCGTTTTTGTAATGGTGAACCAACAATGAAATGTAGAGTAATATCATTTAGCTTCAATATTATCACCATAATATGTTGAAGAAAACATGATGATTTATGGAGATTATCCTTAAACATTTAGTATGAATAGAATCACTATCCCAATTCACTTATATATCATTCCATTCCATGAAATCCAAAATGATGATTCATATTATGAAAAATCATGTTATTTCTTTGGTGTTGAAACAAAGAATGATAATGTTAATATAAATAAAAATGAGGTACCACTTCTATAAATACCTAGTGATTCTATGATAAAAATATCATCAATTTCCTTTCCATCAATGATCTATTCACTGACCAAGAAATAATATTTCTACTAATAGAATTATAATCCACTTCACCCATTCCCAATGTGAATTAAATTTCATTTCAAAATGACTACATGTATTCAACTTATAATCATTTCATGTGGTTCAATTCGTTATGAAAAAATATGTATCTAAAACATTTTTGTATAGAAAAAATGATAAATCATTCCCCTAAATGATAGTGAATCCAATATTTAATAGAATTTTTAATATATTTATGATACAACTCATGAGTTTGATAATATGTCTCATGAGGTGTATGATTATGTTAACCATAAAAAACTACATGATATCTGTGAATTAGTACACAACCAAAACATGAGCCTTGGGAATAACATTAAAACACACAGCATTGACCATTCTATAGTAATTCTTGAATTAGTGCTGAGTTCAAACACCAAAATAACTCTTAAAAGGTTTCATGAATCTATTAAACCCATAAGAATGGAAAAAGGGTATTAAATCATATAGAAATACATAATGAACCATCAAAAATATCACACCACACCCATGAAACAATGAATAATGAAAACATTATGCGGTTAGTCCCATAACATATCACCCATAAAATATTTACGATATAGTGGTATTACCTTTTTTCACCTCACATGTATCATAAAATATCTTTTCAAATTTAGAATTTGGACATTGATAAATTATCTTGAAGGAAGTGATCCAAAAAAATCCCAAAACATACCTCAAGTGAAAAAAATATCTTTTATAGACATATAGTAAAATAGGATTTCATCCATGAACACTACAAAAACATATTAGATATATTTGTGAATAATCTATTTTTAAAATTACATGAGGATAAGGGGATTTTTTCCCAAACACCATCAAAATGTTCTTGAAATGACAATAATATCTCATGAAGGAGGTCTTTAGAATATCAATCTCACTGATTCAATGTTTTATTGTAACCGTATTGGAGATCAATTTTTAAAACCCATTATTCCCCATTTATTATATAAAATAAATAATCAATATAATAAAATGGATTTTTTTTGACTATTACTCATTTTTTCACCAAAAAAGTAACATTTGTGATGTCCAAACTGAAAAATCACAGTACAGTAAAAAAACAAGCCATATTATATGACGATCTTATGAGGAAATACATGCCAACAACATCTTAATTGGTCTTTATATAATTAATGAATAACTGAATAATTGAATATAGATTTTTAGGAAATATCATGAGTGATGGGCAACGTTACACACATATAACAATAAAACATTTGATGACAAAAAATCAAACTAATTTCTAAACTATCTCAACATCACATGACCCAATAGGTATAATGACATTAATTTCATATGAAAACCATACATTAGGTCAATAGATAAATGATCTTCTCTCTCTCTCTCTCAAGTAAAACCCAATTTGTTGCTCGAAAATAATTTAAGTTAATAATATACATTTAAAGTAAGAATACCACTATATGATTAGTATCAAAGATCAATCAGAAAAAAATCAACTGACTATTCTTCAAATGAGATGAGTCTTTGAAAATAGTGATTGGATCATATTATCCATTAAATCCATGAGTTCTCAGCTTATAAATAATGATAAAATCCATTCGATGATAAAAAATCAATCAAATACTTATGAGTAATCAAAAAATAAATCATAATAATTACATCAAATAGTTCCAAGCCATGAACCAGGAAATGAAAAACTAGCTCCACACCACACATAAAGAAAGAACATGAGGGATATCAAAATCCATTTTCATCATCCTTTTATAGGGTCATTTAAATTTATATAATTAATTACAAAAACCCCATTAGATGTTTTAGAACATAATTATATCAAAACCTAAGCACCTTTTTACTTCATTGAGTCATTTTCCTTGGACAGATAGTGGTTTCATGAAATGTAATACCAAGGCTTGGATCATGTCCTCGTCCCTTCGAGGATACTCCAACCTAGAGTAAGGAGGGGTATGTGACACATAAGGGCTCATATCATATATTATGAAAAACAATTTTTAAATATGATTTTTATCAACTAATGTTTTTTCCAATCATATATCATTAGTAGTACCCTCATGAGGAACTACAAAATGTCTTTTAAAAGGAATGGTACAACAAAAAATAGGTAAATTGGCATAAGAAATTGATATATATGACAATATTAATCATTAAATTTATATAATTCAGCAATAATATCCACTATATATGAAAATAGAATACTATTATTAAAGCACTATATATTATAACATGCATATTTTTTGAAGATCCTTGATAATTTATAGCCTATCTGGATTACAGCTCTCCATAAACACGATAACAATATAGATATTATGTTACCAAATTAATATAACATATCTACAAATATATTCCAAAATTTATTTTTATTATGGAAACAAGAAAACACAAAAAGAAAAAATATCTTGAAAATATCTTGATTATCCCAATATTCATAAATAGAACTATTCCTTACGTAGCCTGAAGGCCATTCTTAGTCACCATGGGGAGGTAACAAGTTCATGTGTATCCTGAAAACCCATTGGGGATTTATTTTATAACACAAAACCTATAACATGTTGATATTAAGAAGATTAATAATGTTAGAATAACAAAAAATACAACATCATAAAAGATTCAATCATCGTCAAGGACCAGAGCCAAGGCTTATAGAATAACCATAATACTAAAAAACTTATATTTTGTGACTCCACGAGATGTGATGTTTAAAATAAAATACCACACCATATTAATAAAAAAATGAACCATAAACCTATGAGACCATTCCCATTCCCACATAAGTTATATCAAGATCTATATACACCCCATGGTGTATGAAGTGTTTGAGAAAAAGGCCAGGCAAGATCCACCAAGTCTTTTATAACGAGAAATTATGAATAATAAAAATAATTATCAGGTAAATGAAATTATATTATGACACAAAATTATAAAAATCCTAAAATAAAACATGGTCAAATCACCCATTTAGAAAATATAACGAAATATATAAATTAATTTATTACAAAAAAAATCCTTTAATTTTCATGTAATTAATTTTTAGTATAAAAAATAATGAAATGGAGTCTTTTTAAACAATATTTTTGGTTCAGTGAGGATACACGTATCATTATATTTTTCATCAAAGCACTAGATGTGAATAATACCATATCATAAAAAATATAGTGTGTATGAGTTACTCTACTTAGTGGCCCATGAAACTATTTAGGGATCCCTGAGCACACATCACCCTACAAGAAACATTTTATAGGGAAGGAGATCATACATGCATATGGATCCAAAAATGATCATTGACCAGGAATGTGTTTAAAATGTTATTATATTTTAATTGTTATTTCATTATTGAAACTATTTATTATTTATATTGAAAAAATTTTCATTGATGAAACTATTGATATATTTCCATTATAAAAACACTAGACAAAATGTTTTTTTTTTACAAAATAATTATGAATCCATTTTAAAACTGTTTCATAAACATTTCCAATATAATGATATAAATGATTCCTTCCATAAATTTTTGAAACATAATTCAATGTGAACCCAATCATGTTTTTTTTGAAATAATAAAAATCACGAACCCACATTACTTTAAATAGTTAGAACATTGAAAGAAAATGTGGTTAATAAAATAATATAAAATTAGGGTTCATGAAAAATAATATGAAACATAAGACAATATTTATAATATATGATTTACCAATTCACCAGTTAATTGAAAAAGAGAGAGATATAAATCATAAACTACAATGATTCTAAATATATATATATATAACATAATAAATATAATTCCATTTTCATAGAAGATCTAAAAATATCTAAATTTGATCATGTATTAAAACATATATTTATATTCAAATTCCATGATCTAATGTTATATTTCAGAGTACAAGAGTGCATATACATTAAAAAAAAATAATGGATACATAGAGATCAAATAATAATATCAAATAGCTCATTATCATTCAAATACAACCACTTGGAGAAAATGAATCACTAAAATTTCCAATAATACCCTCTTTGTTTACAATATTGCTACACTGAAAAAATCATTTGAGTTTCAAAACATGAAATTAAAATTCAAAGTAAAATTACGCATCACATACTTTGGTTCCAACTTATTACAAAACATTCAACCCTTTTTGGGATACTATTAATGTCGCAACCTTCAATGAACCGTTCATAAATATCATGAAATTCATCTTCCTCTATTTACATGATATTATAAAAAGGACGCATGATATTAACTAATATTTATCATTAAAAGGTTACCTAATATAGAACCTTATAACATGGTGAAATGTTTCATATAATGATTCCCATGGTTTTCCATAACCTGAATCTCACCATGTACTATCCCTAGAAACTCAAATAAAATAAATATGTCACCCAAAATGACTTGAGATAAGTTACAAATTAATGGTGGTAACAATATTGGACAATAAGAAACTAAGAGATAAACAATTTTGTAACAATGATTTAATTTAAATGATTAATGTATTAAATTTTTATTATAAAACAAAACCAGATAATATTAATTAGACTATAAAATATATTATAATTCAAACATTTCATAATTTTAAATTAAAATACCACATAATCATAAATAAGAAATATATATATTTAAGTGAAGATATGCTGTTTCATTAAATATAGTATAATTTCCTTAATAAAATGATTAATTTATATATAAATTTCTTTAATTTTTTATTTATACAGAAATGTTTTTATCATAATTAAAATTTTGACATATTATTTAATTTTTGGTAAATCACCATTTTATTCAATGTAATAAATTGATAAAATTGTGCGTATTATTCTGTGCCAAAACATTATATAATAAATTTATTCTAGAAAAAACCGTTCTTTTTCATCTTAATAATGGATCTATAAGGAATTTATATATTTATATCCATATAATTCTTTTTTTAATTTTTGATTTGAGAATCAATTTATTTTTTGGGAATTTTTATTATATATAATGTTTTTGTGTATGTTTAATTTATTATACATTAATTAATGTCTCTAAGTGTAGGGAAACCTTAGTTTAGGACATCTCATGAACTAGTGGTTTATTCATAGTCCAGAAAGGTGAATGGTGTTAGCTATATGAAATATTGGAATGAATATGATTATAAATTAAATTACTAGAAGCCTGAATATATAAACTGAAAAAACATGAAAAAATAGTTTGAGACAAAATATCATTTAGATATTAATTATTATATTAAATTTAAAGAGAAATATTAAAACCTTATTCATAAATTTATGAAATAAATCCTAAATATGGGTGTAATAGATTATATTTTTTAAGGTAATAAAATATCAAATGATACTAGATTTTTCTATAATATTCACTAGGCTAAAGTAGGGCACCCCCATATTATCCTATATGGACATGATGTTGGATATTATTGGGGTTACTCTAGCCATGATACCTGTAACAACCCGGACCCGGCCAACCACCCGAATAGTGCCAAACGGGTCGGGTGTTACTACCAAAGGAGCACCTCCCCTGAATGCCAAAGGAAACTGACTAGCAGCGAGGGTCTGTTAGGTATAGTGGGGAGGCTATACCCTCTCGGAGCATCACAATAAGGGTACTGGTCTGAGAATAATAACAAATATGCAACGGAATAAAAGACCCATCAGACTCGAACCAGACCCACAGAGCGGAAGCATAGTCAATATAGATAAATAGCGGATTAGTAAATATAATAATAGTAGTGGAAATAAACACAACAGCATGCTGATAACATGTTACTACTACTGAATAGTAAAACATGCATCCAATGCAGGTCATACTCAACTGAATATAAAAAGGGCTCAAATGGCTAACCAACAACAACTACAATAAGTAAGCATGCCAATATAGAAAAGTAAACAGAACAAAGTAAACCCATCTAGGCATGACCTCAAAGTCCATAACATCTCCATTCAATAACTAACGCAACCTATCTCCTAAAGATGACATCTTTCCTTCACGTAAATCTATAAGGTGTTCACGCATCCCGAAGGGCCCGTGCAGGGTGTGAGACAAATATCAGTAGGATACCACCCAACGGTGCATACCAAATATATGTGTTTAAGCAGTCATGCATTTACAAGGAAAGTAGTAAATAGTACAATGCACAATTTAACACAAACTCCACTGGTGCTCAATAGCCACCAAGGAGCGTCGCCTGCTTCGGCCAATGCCGGAATCTCTGTCGTGTAACCCGACCCCACGTGCCACCTGACACCTCGTGTCTTAAGTACCGACGTCCCTAAGGCACGCCCAAGAATAGTAACCCAGCACCATGGGCCACCTGAAACCTCGTGTATCAAGTACCGACGTCCCGAAGGCATGCCCATCCCCTGAAGGCTCCTCACCTACCACGTGGCTTTCTATGGAAAGCAACCCCAACCAAAATACCTAACCGTAACTACGGGGGCCTCTACCCACATGAGTGGTCAAAACCACCTCATCACAGAATATCTCTGTGTGCACACTACTCAAGTCTCAGGTGAGCGGTAACCACCAAAATAGTTCCTAATCCACCAACTCATCTGACACCTTGTGTCCCTGCGACCATGCCGCTTAAGTCTGATGGCATCGCCATCCTAGTAACCTGGGCCATGCACAACCTGATAGTCATACTACCTCAAGAAGACGTCCATGATGCCCAATCCCATGGTCAAAACCACCCAAAGTAACCCGGGCCAGGCCCAACCTGTGATCAGAATCACTCAAGCATAACCGGGCTAAGCCCAACACAACCCAAAGGGTCCAGTAGATGCAATCCAGCAATTGTATATATACCATATTTAAATAGAAAACATATACAAGAAAAACAAACTAAATCGTTGAATTGCATTATGCAAGGTGCTGTCCCATACCAGCACTGAGGTCTTAAAATCCTGTAGCAATCATATTAGGATTTAATAAATTAAACTAACAGTTTAACACATTAATATTTCAATTAAAAGCATTCTGGTGTTCCCTGCCCAAAATGCCCCGATGAGCAACGACCCCTCACCTGACCCTATTCACAAAAACTGGTAACGGGGCCTACCCAATGGAATCCCATAGGTCCAACAATAAATTCAATACGAAATATCATATAAAACGGGTCCCGCTCAAAATACCTGAAAAAGCGCCGAAGCCCGCGTCACCCAAACAACCACAAAAACACAAAATTAGGTATGCAACACCTACTAGATACTCGTACGACACTACTCCTCTGGTAACAGCTTCCAATTCGGTCTAAAATGTGGTAGATCTACAAAAGATTCAAAACTGCTCAAATTCCTATAACTCGTTCTAGAACAAAAATCAGACAAAACAACCAAATTGGAATCGAGGCCTTACCAAGGGGGATCCAATGCACTAATCAGAGCACGAATCGGACTTCAGACAAATGGTTGGGAGAATTAAATGGGTTTGGCCAGCTTGGATCACGTAACCGGGCGAAGGAGGTGTGTTCTGCCTCAAAAACGAGGCTAATGCCCATTTTAACGCAAAATAGAAGTACATGTCGTGTACTTCATGACTACCCACCATGTATATTTCATTTAACTGTTCATTTGGCGAGTGGGATTTCGCCGACCTGCTGACATGAGTACACGACATATTCCTGTGGGTACACGGTGTGTACTTGATTTCTATTCTCTTCCTTACAGACATACCCACACACCATGTATATCCCTTATACACGGATAGACTACACGACCTTTCCGAGAGGAACACATTGTGTACCTGGTTCTACCTGGCCAACAGGCCTACACTCTATGTAAGGCCACTACATGGTTGGGGGTTACACGGTGTGTTTAAAACTACACATCGTGTAGTATGAAATTTATACACGGCCATCTCACGGCAGGTACTCGGCGAGCACATAGCCGATCAATCACTTAACATATACACGACGAGTACTTAAGGTACACGATGTGTAGTCTGGAAATTTCCAAAAACTGCCAATTTTCTCCCGTTTCATCAGAAACCAGTCAAAAATTTAAACAGGGTTGGGATTTTACCCATTCTAAAAACCCGGGTTCTTACAATCTCCCCACCTTAACATAGATCATCCCCAAGCTATCAAAAGAAACCCATAGATGGCGCAAAACATACCACTCCGTTCAAGGTAACCCGAACTTCCCCTGTCTCAAGGTTTTTGCTAAATTATTCAAGGGGCTCCCCACTTTAGGAATTGCCTACTCAGTCTCAACCAAACAAACATAAAAAAACAAGGTTTTACTAACATGTTTCCCGGATGCGGAGTTCTCCCGTGACCCATCGTCACCCCCCGCACCTCATTAGTGCTCCTGCGTTTCTTCTGACACCCAACGTATTCCGCACTACATCAATGTCCGCCTCCATGAGGTCCTGGTGCCTAGAACCTCAAGTAACCCACATCCTTGATGCCCTGATTCCCACGACACCTCAAGTAACTCGCATCCTCAATGCCCCGAAGCTCATGGCACCTCAAGTAACCTGCATCCTCGATGCCCTGATGCTACGCATCTCAAACACACACACACACACACACACATAGATATATATATATATATATATATATATCACGCACCCGATATGGTTCCAATCCCACTGACTAGCATCTAGTCAGTCCACATAGATCATGTGCACCACATGCACTCGAAACCGACATGCCTCTACAGGTCATGCCAAAAAGGAAACATGGAGATCACAACCACACCACGATGTACCTTTAACTGTCGTCGGCTCACCAGCCTGCTCAGCCTCTGGCAGCTCCACGGCATGCACCTGGCCTGAAACACGGCTGCCTGATGCCTGACCTCCCGATACTGCTCCAGTCACTGGCCACTGACCCCTTAGCTGGGTCCCACAGTCTTTTTCACGACCTCCACACACAGCTGATCCTTGACTACCCTCTCTGGGTATCGAACCTGAACCAACACCAAACGCTACAGTCTATCCTGGTCCCTGCCTGCCGGCTATCTGAGAAGGCTTCCTGCAATACCTCTCCAAATTTCTGTCCTATCCACATGCCTAGCACTCCTTCGGAGGCCTATCGCATTGCACCCGAACATGTCCCGGTTGTCCACACTGAAATCAAATCACCAAATAACTACCAAGAGGTGGTCTAGCTGAACCCCGGGCCTGACTGCCCTACTGGAACACATTTCGTCCTCGCTTCCTGCTGTCCAAACCATCACCTGAAACTGTCTCCCTGACCAAGAGAGATTTCTCTCTCTCATTGCCCTCGACTATGAGCACCTGATTCATTGCCTTGGAGAAAGAACCCAGCCTGAAGATGTTCACCTGGACCCAAATGACGTGTCGTAATACATCCTTGAAGCGCCTCACCCTAGCTGCATCATCGCACACCATACTATGTGCAAAGTGAGACAACTCTGTGAAAGTAGCTACGTAGTCCATGAAAGACATATCACCCTGCTTAAGACTCAAGAAATCCTGAGCTCTCTCTGCCCTCAGTGTCTCCGGGTAGAAGTGCTCAAAGAACCTGTCCTCGAAGTCCTGCCAAGTCAGTCCCTTGTGCCTACGAGCTTGAACCTGTATGTCCCACCAACGCTTCGCCGGTCCTCTCAACATGTACATCTCCTGATTGAACCTCCGCCCTGGAGGCATCTCGAGCTACACGAAGATCATCTGCATACTCTCTATCAAGTTCTCAGCCACATGTGGGCCACCCTAACCCTGAAAAAGTGGCGGGTGCTGCGACTGGAACTCCCTCGTCAGAAACACCATAGAAGTCTCTGTACCCTGTGCGCCTCTGTCAATCCCCTGCAAGACACGTACCAGGCTAGCTCGGAGTTGCTCGTCGATCCAAGGTCCAAACGTTGCCAAAATCGGCTATTGTCCTTCCTGCAATGGATCCTGAACCTGATCCCGTCCCTAAGCCTGTACCTACGGCTCGTGCTCTACCTGTACCGAATTTTGACCCTGATCATGTGGCACTGTATCCTCTCCTGCTGATGCCCCATCGAGTCGTGAAGGAGTAACCCACAGAATACCATAAATGGGCAGACAACCCATATATATATATATAAATATATTCTATGCAGATAAGGAATGCAGTAAAAAGAAGTGCATAACAACTACTCTTACTCGCCCTTAATGCAACCCATGCCCCACTGCATCCCAGACTCATGGCCTCCTTACCCGCCCTTATCAGAGCCAAGTATCAAAAGTACCTCGGGCCATGCCCATCCTGAAAAATCACGTTGCCTCAAACCGACGACCGAGTCACCCAATCCTGGTGATAAAAATCACCTCAACCGATAGTACCTGTCTGCTCGAACAAGAGCCAGACCCAAATATTCCGCCACATGAAATTTTACAAAAATAAAGCATGGAATACACATTTTCACAACTAGAAATTCTATTAGTAATTTCACAAATTCATATTTCAAAGTATATTAATCATGGTAATTGATTTTTCATTCACATGGCATTATCACTTAACAAAGCATACATGCAATTATGAAATTGAAATACACAAAAATGTGCCTATCAAAAGCCAAGAAAACAAGCCTTGCCATACCAGTCCAAGGTCCAATTCTCCTTTACCACACCGGGTCAAGGGTCACATATCACAATCAAGAACATCACAATGAAGTGAGCCACCGAGGTGGAAATCATATAAACTGTAATCTGAGCAAAATCAAAACAGCAATTCCCACCCATGGAAACTCGATCCATCCCTCGTACCTAGGGCTGCAGGCACCCAAGCACAATCTAGAAACCCAGTTCTAGTAACAACAACCTATCTCTATCCTACCATATCCCAAATAGTAAAGTCAGCAGAAATTAAAGATAAGTCTCAATATCATTAGTAGCCAGTAAAACGTTGCTACTAAATCCTTGTCAAGAACTCCTCTGATACCACTTTGTAACGACCCAGACCTAGCTAGCCACACGTACAGTGCCGAACATGTAACGACCCAATGTTTTTCAATGGAAAATTCCCATCTTATATCTATGTCATAAAAACACCAAATAATGAACTACTAAGTGATAAGTGACCTTTAAACATAATTTTGTCACCCCTATGTTTGTAATTTTAAAAATCCGACATACACGGTTGTGTTCAAGATAGTTTTTGGAGTCTAATGAAACAAAAATAATTTTTTGTGAATAGTAACCTACCCTTATGAATAGTAACCTACCCTTATGAATAGTAATATGACCCTTATGAATTGTAAATAAGAGTAACATTACCTATGAATAATAAAATAAAATTTAGATATCTTAGAAAGTGACAATTTGACCTTAGTAAACGTTTTTGGTATTTTATAAGTCATAAATAAATAATTATAATTAATTAATTAATTTAAATGAATATTTTTTTTCCTATAATGTAGTCATAAATTATTTAATCAATGTCTAATAGTTTTTAGATAATTTTATAAGACCCTACGTAATTTTTTAAAGAACTATAAAATCAGTTTTAATCTTAAAAACTGTTTTTTAAGTAAATTATGATTTTATTTAAATATTAAATTAATAATATTTAGAAAATTATTTTTGAAAATGGAATTCATTTTTCGATTCTACAGGTCGAAAAATGGTTGGGGTAAATTTTTGGGATTTTTCTGAGAAACTTGAATTTTTGGTGAATAGTAGAATACATTAATTTACCATATAAATAAATTTTAATTGAAACCCACTATTCTTGACATCACAAGTGATGTAAGCACCCAAATCCCGAACTCACATGCCTTTTTTACTATTCTTGGTCATCCAAGACTCACTATTCCTTGTCTTAGGTGAAATTAATAAACTAATGAATTTTATATTAAGGAAACCCCTCTCCCCTCCACTATAAAGGCCACCCTTCACTCCCTCTTTTCCTCACACCTCTAATGCTCCAATACTTCTCTAAACTCTGTCCAAACACCTTCCCTATCTCATCCCCCACGTCCATAAGCTGATGGTCTCATCAAAAGACCAAGCCTAACATCCTTAAAGAGGATCCCAAGAGGAGGATTCTAAATGTAATTTCTCTCTCTCTTCTCCTTTAATTTCCTTTCAAGTTCAAGTTCCTTTCTTGAAATCTCCCTACCTATCTTCATCCAAATTGTTTTTTAACTCCAGTATTATACATATAATATAATTTTTTATGATTATTATATCACCCACACCCTTTCCCTCTTCCTTTTATTTTATTAAAGAGAACGTTGTTCATGTGGTGATAATTTATCACCTTCAAAAACACCATGCTCTCTTCTTCCATTTCTACCTTCAATCTATTCATGAAACCATTTTTATGGTTTAACCAGAATATTTTTTATTGTATTATGTTCTATTTTATGTTCTGGAAATAACCTATGGCCCTATTACTAAGTTAAATGTTAAAACAAGATCGTTGTGATCCAAAAACAGCCCAAATTAACCCAAATAACCATCATTAAATTTTTATCTAATGATTCGTCCACTTGGATATAATATAATTCACTATAAAATTATTAAAGATACTTTAATATCATTAATAACATGTAATATCAGTTCTGGATATTTACCAATGATCTACCCAAACATCAATTTAAGAATACAAGTGGACCGCTCAAGAAAACCATGAAAATGAACATCCCTGATCTATGTTTTTAAACTCTACAAGTCATCCAAAGGAACATAATATGAAATAATGAAACCATAATGAACCCTATTAATGTATAAAATGTTATGGAATTTATAATTAATGAATATAATTTCATTATACATGACATTAAAGAGAAGGAGGCATTCAAGTACAAGGTAAGGGGAAATCTCGAACCCAATTTTCTTCCTTCGGGTTCTCCCTCTTTCACTCCATTTTTGATATGGTTCTCCTCAAAGAACATTTGTTCATCATTTCCTTTACTTTTATGGGATATACATTTTTGTCTCTGGTTTTTATGTCCATCAAAATGTTTTCCAAAAGAACTCTTCTTTCAAGATCTCACCTTTTTCAAGGTTGATGGTTCTTGTATCATGTATGTTGTTCCCTCTTTCTTTTGGGAACCCAAAGCTTATGAATGTGTTATTATGAGATGAAACCCATTCCTTTCCATGGGTTATTTATGTACATGTTTGATATGTGTTCAATGTGGCAAGAATGATAATGATAATGTTATGATGTGACGGGTGTGCCCGGAATTATATAGCGCAATATTAATGTTTAAATGTGATGGGTGCACCCGAAATTATATAGCGCTCCAATGCATTGGGTAAAGTGATTAATCTCATGAGTAAATGTGAAATGATATGTGAACATGATGATATCTTTGTTCACAAGCATGTGTGGTAGTTAACCACTAAGACATGATGTTTCATTTTTATGCATTGCCCCATTTCAAGTTTATTGTTTATGCTCCTATCATGTTCATGATCTTTTGCCTATGTCATGATTATGCTCACCCCATGATGTATTGTTCTTATCTATCCTCTTACTGGGCTTTTAGCTCACCACTTTTTATGTATATCCTCAGGTGGCTACATGTACTAAGGAGAGGACAAGTGCCAATAAGAAGCAATATAAGAAGAAATTAAATGAATGTTTATCCTTAAAGTTTTATTTGTTATGTACGGTCCTAGTTTTCCCAAGATACTAGACCTCTGGACCCTCCATGTATAATATTAATATGTTGTTTATCTTTGAAATGATGTAATAGTAATGTAAGAAAAGGCCGCGTCTCTATAATTGGTATCAAAGGAAAGGTTTAGTTAATTTGGGAATTAGGATTAGTAAACCCTAGAGAAAAACTCTAGCATGAGAATAAGTACAAATATGTACACAAGAATATTTACCTAGGTATCCCATATGTTATGTTTTTGGTATAATTGTTTAATTGAATAAGTTATTCATGACTTGTTTACTTATGTTTGTTCTAACCTTTTCTATTTTAGAAAATGGTGGGAACCAGGAGAAATCAGGCCAACAACTCTTGCGAGGGCCAATGCAACGATTGCCCGAATGATATCCCCAATGATTTTGGAGGTGGAGTTCAAAAATTCATGGCGATGCTTACCCAATTATCTCGAGTTATGAATAATAACCATAATAATGGGGAACGTCCTCCTTCACCAAAGAGGGAGAAACTAGCTATAGAATGTTTTATGTGGCAACGACCACCGACGTTTTGTGGATCTTCCGATCCACTAGTTGCGGAACAGTGGGTCAACTCCATGGAGAAGATATTTTCTGTTCTTCACTGTTCCCAGACGGAGAAGGTGTCTCTAGCTATTTATCATCTAGATGGAGAAGCCGATCAATGGTGGGATTTGATTAAGAACACCAATCCAAGGGAGGAAATTGAAGAGATGGAATGGGAAGACTTTAAGATAATGTTCCTTAATAAGTACTTCCCAGGAACTCTCCGCACAAAGATGGCGAGAGAATTAATAGAGCTGAAGAAAAAAGAAGGAGAATCTGTCACAACCTATGAAGAAAATTTCACAAGGCTCGCAAGGTATGCTTTGGGTTTTGTTATCAACAATGATAGAAAAATTGATAGATTATTTAGTAGATTAAAACCACATCTTCGAAAGGCTCTTTCAATTCGAGACTTTGGGAGTTATGAAGAAGTTGTTAGGTGTGCTCTCAAAGTGGAGATGGAGTTTGGAGAATGGCCCATGGCTATGGTGATAAGAAAAGAAAGATGGAGTTTCAAGATGGTGGATCTAGTAATATAGATGGGAAGAAAACACAATGACCCACATGCCAAAAATGTGGGAAGATGCACCATGGGAACTACCTCAAAGGTACGGCGAAATGCTTTAAGTGTGGGAAGGAAGGAAACCAAGCTCATGAGTGTCGAAAAGACATGAAAAGGAAGGATAATGTAGCCGATGAGAGGAGAGAACCACTCATGGTTCAATGCTACAACTGTAGGGAGCTAGGGCACTATTCAAACTAGTGCACTAAACCTCGAGCTCTCGAGGGTAATCAACACCAACAACCACCAAAGCCAAAGGAATAAGGGAAGGGTTATTCCATCACTACTGCGGAGGTGGATCATGATAATGAAGTCGTACAAGGTACCCTTCCTATTCACTCAAGAATGGAAAAAGTATTATTTGATTCTGGTTCTACACATTCCTTTGTATCTTGCAAGTTTTCTAGAACTATAGAATCGAAGCCCCGAAACCTTGAAGTAGAGATATCTGTAAAAACACCAAGTGGTGCAATCATTGCAACCCAAGTGTTTGGCTCTGCTCCTGTTGACGTATGTGGGAATATTCTTCCGGAAAATCTCGTAATGCTTCCCTTGGTGGAATTTGACGCTATAATGGGAATGGATTGGCTCTCATTATATAGAGAACATATCAACTATCCGGAATAGGAAATATATTTTCATATTCTGAACCATCCCATGCTCCTCTACAAATGTAAGGAAGATCATGAATCTCCTCTGAGAAATCCTTCAATGTTTTGGGTGTTGATTCCCTATGAAGAAGCATACCTTGCCCAGATTGTTGAGTCGAAGGAAAGTTCCAACCGTGAGGAAATGCCTATCGTAATGGAATAGGGTGATGTATTTCCCGAAGAGTTACCCGGAATTCCCCCGGATCGTGAGGTAGAGTTCTCAATTGAACTCATACCCAGAGATACTCCTATCTCTAAGTGCCCCTATAGGATGGCTCCTATCGAATTGGAGGAGTTAAAGAAGCAGCTGCAAGAGCATCTGGACAAATGGTTCATATGCCCTAGTGTCTCACCTTGGGGTGCGCCAGTGCTCTTTGTAAGGAAGAAGGATGGAACCATGCGGCTTTGTATCGATTATCGGGAACTCAACAAGATCACCATGAAGAACAAGTATCCTCTCCCAAGGATTGATGACTTGTTCAATCAGTTAAGAGGAGATCAATACTTCTTAAAGGTGGATCTTCGTTCTGGATATCATCAAGTAAAGGTGAAGAAGGAAGATATTCAGAAGACTGCCTTCCGTATAAGGTATGTGCACTATGAGTTTTTGGTGATGCCCTTTGGACTTACTAATGCCCCTGAAATCTTCATGGATTTGATGAATATAGTCTTTAGACATTACCTCGACAAATTTGTGGTAGTGTTTATCGATGATATTCTTATCTACTCCAAGAGCAAGGAGGAACATGAAGAACATCTAAGACTTGTGTTGGCGACATTGAGAAATGAGAAGTTATACGCCAAGTTCAGCAAGTGTGACTTTTGGATGAATCAAGTCATGTTCTTGGGACATGTGATCACAAGCGAGGGAATTTCTGTGGACCCTTCAAAGATAAAGGCGATTGAAGAATGGCCCAGGCCCTCTAGTGTCACAAAAATCTGTAGTTTTCTTGGATTAGCTAGGTACTATCGACGTTTTGTGAGAAACTTCTCACGATTGTCAAGCCCGCTAACTAAGTTAACAACGAAAGGGGTAAAGTATGTCTGGACGGAAGAATGTGAGGGAAGCTTCAAGGAGCTAAAGAGAAGGCTGATCATTGCACCTCTACTCACAGTACCAAAAAGC
Organism: Viscum album; assembly: GCA_963277665.1. Lineage (NCBI taxonomy): Eukaryota > Viridiplantae > Streptophyta > Magnoliopsida > Santalales > Viscaceae > Viscum > Viscum album. Next base: position 70,225,346 of record OY728166.1, on the reverse strand, counting down.
GGAAAAAGTTTTGTGATATACAGTGATGCTTCAAAGAAAGGCTTGGGTTGTGTACTCATGCAAAATGATAATGTGATAGCCTACGCCTGAAGACAGTTGAAGATCCATGAGCAGAACTACCCGACACATGATCTAGAGCTGGAATCCATGATTTTTGCATTGAAAATCTTGCGGCACTACCTTTATGGTTAGAAGTGTGACATATACACCGACCACAAGAGTCTAAAGTATATAATCACACAAAAGGAGATCAACATACGTCAAAGGAGATGGTTAGATCTAATCAAGGATTACGATTGCTCTATTCACTATCATCCTGGAAAGGCGAACAAGGTAGCTGATGCTCTAAGCAGGAAAGAACCTGCTACTCTATCCATGTTGAGGATTGAGAAAGACCCTATCTTCTTGGATATGTAAAGGATAGATTTGGGAATCGTAAGGGCAGGGGATACATCCTACCTTGCCCAAATGATTGTGCAACCATCCATCCAACAGAAGATTAAGGAAGCACAAAGGGATGATATGGAGATAAAAAAGAGGGTCAATGCAGTAAAGGAAGGGAAGCTGCAAGAGTTCCATATCGACGATGATGGTGTGATTCGGTTTGGAACGCGGCTTTGTGTGCCTTCATCACCTGGGATAAAGAAGGAGTTATTGGATAATGCACATAGCTCAACTTTCTCTATTCATCCTGGAAGTACCAAGATGTATCGTGATCTCCAATAACACTTCTGGTGGGATAACATGAAGAAGGAGATTGCAGAATATATATCAAGGTGCTTGTTATGTCAGCAAGTTAAAGTTGAGCGGCAAAAGTCCAAAGGTATGATGCAACCATTGCCTATACCCATGTGGAAATGGGAAAATGTTACTATGGACTTTGTCACGGGTCTCCTGAAAACTTCAAGAGGAAATAATGCGATATGGGTTGTGGTTGATCGACTCACCAAGACTGCCCATTTTATCGCTATTCGGGAAGACCTCTCACTTGAAAAGATTGAAAGGATATATGTGAAGGAAGTAGTGAGATTTCACGGTGTTCCACTCTCGATTGTGTCTAACCGTGATCCAAGGTTCACATCTAAATTTTGGAAGAGCCTTCAACATGCTTTGAGTACTGAATTAAATTTCAACACGGCCTATCACCCCCAAACTGATGGCCAGTCTGAAAGGACTATTCAGACACTTGAAGATATGCTAGGAGCCTGCTCTCTTGAATTCAAAGGTGGTTGGGATCAGCATCTCCCATTAGTTGAGTTCTCATACAGCAATAGCTTCCACTCGAGTATTCAGATGCCTCCGTATGAAGATCTTTATGGGAAGCGATGTAGAACTCCAACCTGTTGGGATGAAGTTGGAGAACGAAAGCTACTTGGTCCCGATCTTGTTCAAGAGATGACAGAGAAGGTTCAAGTCATCCAGAAACACATCAAAGCTGCTCAAAGTCGGAAAAAGAGCAATGCTGACAACCGTCGAAGGGACTTAGAGTTCGACGTGGGAGATAAAGTCTTCCTTCGAATATCTCCATGGAAGAGAGTCATGCGATTCGGGAAGAAAGGGAAGGTAAGCCCAAGGTACATTGGCCCCTTTGAGATCCTTGACCGCATAGGAGCCGTGGCCTATCGTCTGGAACTTCCACCGAATATGGCTCAAGTCCATGATGTGTTTCATGTATCACTACTGAGGAAGTACATACCAGACCCCTCACATGTACTAAACTCAGAGGTAGTACAGTTGGAAGATGATCTCTCCTATGAGGATAAGCCGGTAAAAATTCTGGACCGAAGTGATAAGGTTCTACGCAACAAGACAACCCGCCTTGTCAAAGTGTTGTGGAGGAACCATAAGTTTTAGGAAGCAACTTGGAAACCAGAAGAGGTAATGAAGGAGAAGTACCCTCACCTGTTTGTGTAAAGTGAAATTTCGGGGGCGAAATTTCTTAAGGGGGGAAGAATGTAACGACCCAATGTTTTTCAATGGAAAATTCCCTTCTTATATCTATTTCATAAAAACACCAAATAATGAACTACTAAGTGATAAGTGACCTTTAAACATAATTTTTTCACCCCTATGTTTTTAATTTTAAAAATCCGACATACACGGTTGTGTTCAAGATAGTTTTTGGAGTCTAATGAAACAAAAATAATTTTTGGTGAATAGTAACCTACCCTTCTGAATAGTAATATGACCCTTATGAATAGTAAATAAGAGTAAAATTACCTATGAATAATAAAAGAAAATTTAGACATCTTAGAAAGTGACAATTTGACCTTAGTAAACGTTTTTGGTATTTTATAAGTCATAAATAATTAATTATAATTAATTAATTAATTTAAAAGAATATTTATTTTCCTCTAATGTATTCATAAATTATTGAATCAATTTTTAATAGGTTTTAGATAATTTTATAAGATCCTACGTAATTTTTGAAAGAACTATAAAATCAGTTTTAATCATAAAAACTGTTTTTTAAAGTAAATTATGATTTTATTTAAATATTAAATTAAAAAATATTTATAAAATTATTTTTGAAAATGGACTTCATTTTTGGATTCTACACGTCAAAAAATGGTTGGGGTAAATTTTTGGGATTTTTCTGAGAAACTTGAATTTTTGGTGAATAGTAGAATACATTAATTTACCATATAAATACATTTTAATTAAAACCCACTATTCCTGACATCACAAGTGATGTAAGCACCCAAATCCCGAACTCACATGCCTTTTTTACTATTCTTGGTCATCCAAGACTAATTATTCCTTGTCTTAGGTGAAATTAGTAAACTAATCAATTTTATATTAAGGAAACCCCTCTCCCCTCCACTATAAAAGCCACCCTTCACTCCCTCTTTTTCTCACACTTCTAATGCTCAAATAATTCTCTAAACTCTGGCCAAAAACCTTCCCTAGATCATCCCCCACGTCCATAAGCTGATGGTCTCATCAAAAGACCAATCCTAGCTTCCTTAAAGAGGATCTCAAGAGGAAGATTCTAAAGGTAATTTCTATCTCTCTTCTCCTTTAATTTCCTTTCTAGTTCAAGTTCCTTTCTTGATCTCTCCCTACCTATCTTCATCCAAATTGTTTTTTAACTCCAGTATTATAAATATAGTATAATTTTTTATGATTCTTATATCACCACACATCCTTTCCCTCTTCCTTTTATTTTATTAAAGAGAACGTTTTTCATGTGGTGATAATTTATCACCTTCAAAAACAACATGCTCTCTTCTTCCATTTCTACCTTCAATCTAGTCTTGAAACCATTTTTATGGTTGAAACAGAATATTTTATATGTATTATTTTCTATTTTATGTTCTGGAAATAACCTATGGCCCTATTACTATGTTAAATGTTAAAACAAGATCGCTGTGATCCAAAAACCGCCCAAATTAACCCAAATAACCATCATTAAATTTTTATCTAATGATTCGTCCACTTGGATCTAATATAATTCACTATAAAATTATTAAAGCTACAGTAATATCATTAATAACATGTAATATCAGTTCTGGATAATTACCCATGATCTACCCAAACATCAATTTAAGAATACAAGTGGACCGCTCAAGAAAACCATGAAAATGAACATCCCCGGTCAATGTTTTTAAACTCTACAAGTCATCCAAAGGAACATAATATGAAATAATGAAACCATAATGAACCCTATTAATGTATACAAGGTTCTGGAATTTCTAATTAATGAATATAATGTCATTATAAAGGACATTAAAGAGAAGGAGTCATTCGAGTACAAGGTAAGGGGAAATCTCGAACCCAATTTTCTTCCTTCGGGTTCTCCCTCTTTGACTCCATTTTTGATATGGTTACTCCTCAAAGATCATTTTTTCATCATTTCCTTTACGTTTCTGGGATATACATGTTTGTAACTGGTTTTTATGTCCATCAAAATGTTTTCCAAAAGAACTCTTCTTTCAAGATCTCACATTTTTCAAAGTTGATGGTTCTTGTATCATGTATGTTGTTCCATCTTTCTTTTGGGAACCCAAAGCTTATGAATGTGTTATTATGAGATGAAACCCATTCCTTTCCATGGTTTATTTATGTACATGTTTGATATGTGTTCTATGTGGCAAGCATGATAATGATAATGTTATGATGTGATGGGTGCGCCCAGAATTATATAGTGCAATATGAATGTTTAAATGTGACGGGTGCGCCCAAAATTATATAGCACTCCAATGCATTGGGTAAAGTGATGCATCTCATGAGTAAATGTGAAATGATTTGTGAACATGATGCTAGCTTTGTTCACAAGCATGTGTGGTAGTTAACCACTAAGACATGATGTTTCATTTTTATGCATTTCCACATTTCAAGTTTATTGTTTATGCTCCTCTCATGTTCATGATCTTTTGCCTATGTCATGATTATGCTCACCACATGATGTATTGTTCTTATCTATCTTGTTACTGTGCTTTTAGATGACCCCTTTTTATGTATATCCTCCGGTGGCTACATGTACTAAGGAGAGGGCAAGTGCCAATAAGAAGCAATATAAGAAGAAATTAAATGAATGTTTATGCTTAAAGTTGTATTTGTTATGTATGGTCCTAGTTTTCCCAAGACACTAAACCTCTAGATCCTCCAGGTGTAATATTAATATGTTGTTTATCTTTGAAATGATGTAATAGTAATGTAAGAAAAGGCCGGGTCGCTATAGAACATGTCGGTTGTTACTTCCTTAGGCGTACCTCCCCTGAATGCCAAAGGCTTCCGACTAGTAGAGAGGGTATGTTATGTATAGTGGGGAGGCTATACCCTCTCGGAGGATCACAATAAGGGTACTGGTCTAAGAATAATAATAAATAGGTAGCGGAATAAAAGACCCAGCTGACTCAAACTAGACCCGCAGAGCGGATGCATAGTCAATATAGATAAACAACAGAAGTAGAAAATATATCAACAACAGTTGAAATAAATACAACATCATGCTAATAACATTTTACTACTGCTGAATAGTAAAACATGCATCCAAAGCAGGTCATACTGAACTGAATATAAAAAGGTCGCCAATGGCTAACCAACAGTAGTTACAAAAAGTAAGCATACCGATACAGAAAAGTAAACAAAACAAAGTAAACCCATCTAGGCATGACCTCATAGTCCATACCATCTCCATGCAATAACTAATGCAGCCCAGCTCATGAAGCTGGCATCTTTCTTGCACGTAAATCCATAAAGTATTCATGAATCCTGAAGGGCCCGTGCAAGTTGTGAGAAAAATCTCACTGGGATACCACCCAACACTGCGTACAAAATATATGTGTTTAAGCAGTCATGCATTTACAAGGAAAACAGTAAACAGTACAATTCCCAATTTAACACAAACTCCACTGGTGCTCAACAGCCAGCAGGGAGCGTCACCTGCTTTGGCCAACGTCAGAATCTCTATTGTGTAACACGACACCGCATGCCACCTGACACCTCGTGTCTCAAGTACCGACGTCCCGAAGGCATGCCCAAGAATAGTAACCCGACACCATGTGCCTCTTGATACCTCGTGTCTCATGTACCGACGTCCCAAATGCACAACCATCCCCTGAAGCCTCCTGACCTCCCACGTGGCTTTCTACGGCAAGCACCCCCATCCAAAATACCTAACCGCAACTACGAGGGCCTCTACCTACATGAGTGGTCAAAACCACCTCATCACGGAGTATCTCTGTGTGCACACTACTTAAGTCCTCGGTGAGTGGTAATCACCAAAATAGTACCTAAGGCACCAACTCATTTGACACCTCGTGTCCCTATGACCATGCCACTCATGTATGATGGCATCTCCATCCTAGTAACTCAGGCCATGCCCAACATGACAGTCATACTGCCTCAAGCCGACGTCCATGACGCCCAATCCCGTGGTCAAGACCACCCAATGTAACCCGGGCCAAGCCCAACCTGTGATCATCATCACTCAAGTGTAACCGTGCCATGCCCAACACAACCCAAAGGGTCCAGCATATGCAATCCAGAAATTTCATATATAACATATTTAAACAAAAAACATATATAGGAAAAACAAACTAAACAGTTGAATTTCACTATGCAAGGTGCTGTCTCATACCAGCATTGAGGTCATAAATGCCTCTAGCAATCATATTAGGCTTTATTAAATTAAACCAACAGTTTAACACATTAATATTTCAATTAAAATCATTCTGGCGTTCCCTGACCAAAATGCCCCGATGAGCAACGACCCCTCACCCTGCCCTGCTCACGCCAACTGGTAACGGGGCCTACCCAAAGGCCTCCCATAGGTCCAACAAGCAATTAAATATGAAATAGAAGATAAAACAGGTCCCGCTCAAAATATCCAAAAATGCACCGAAGGCCGCGTCACCCAAACAACCACAAAAACACAACATGAGGTATGCACCACCTACCCGAGACTCGTACGATGCTACTCCTCTGGTAAAAGCCGCCAATTAGGTGTAAATTGTGGTAGATCTACAAAAGATTCAAAACCGCTCAAATGCCTATAACTCCTTCTAGAACAAAAATCAGAAAAAACGACCAAAGAGAAATCAAGTCCTTAATGAGGGTGTTCCAACACACTAATCAGAGCACAAATCAGGCTTCAGACGGACGATCGGGAGAAGGAAATGGGTTCGTCCGACTTTGTTCGCATAACCGGGTGAAGGAGGTGTGTTCTGCCTCAAAAACGAGGCTACTGTCCGTTTTAGCGCAAAAAAAGTACACATCGTGTACTTCATGACCACACGCCGTGTATATTTCATTTAACTGTGCATTTGGTGGCTGGGATTTCACTGACCTGCCGACATGAGTACACGGCGTGTACCTGTGGGTACACGATGTGTACTTTGTTTCTCCTCTCTTCCTCACCAACTTACCCACACGCCATGAATATCCCTTATACACGACTAGACTACACGGTGTGTCTGAGGGGAACATGGTGTGTACCTGGTTCTACCCGGCCAACAGGCCTACACGACATGTATGGCCACCACACGGTCAGGGGTTACATGACATGTTTAAAACTACACACCATGTAGTAAGAAATTTATACATGGTCATCACAAGGCATGTAATCGGCGAGCACATGGCCGATCACTGGCTTAACATATACATGGCGTGTACTTAAGGTACACGGCGTGTATTCTGGAAATTTCCAGAAACTTCAAATTTTCTCCCGTTTCCTCAGAAACCAGTCAAACATTTAAACAGGGTCAGGATTTGACCTGTTATAAAAACTGGGGTTCTTATAATACCCAAATAAAATATGGTTAATATGGTAATAGAGTTGAGTTCATCCAAATGAATGATTGGGAAATTTGTTTTCTACATAACTATCATCACTAAAATTTCGATTTTTTAAAATAAATGTTTAAAGGGGGTTCAAAACAAAAAAAAAATCAACCAGACCCAAACTTAACCATATATGAAATCACCAATCCATACTAATTTTTTTAAAATTGGTTTAATCCTTCACCCGATAGTAACTCAAATCCATAGAGGTTACATCCATGTCTAGATCTAATCAAATCTCATAGATTCAGTTATGATATGATTAAAATTATTCTCTATATAAATTAATAGACAAATGGGTAATCAAAAAATGACATGAATATTTGTAAGATCCTATTCTTTGAATATAAATGGGTATACGGAATTGATGGGGACATCATTATAGCTGGAGATCATTTTACAAATTTCTACATTAAATGATTATAATAAAATAAAGTCATCAAATAAATTCTTAAATTGTTGTTCAATAACATCAACATCATCAAATTAATGATTTAAAATAATTCTTATTAAGAGAATATTAATGTATCAAACTCCAAAAAATGGTAATTTATGAAATGTTCTTAACAAGGATTGGTTATTTATGCATTTCTATTACAAAAATTCTTTACGTCGTAATAGTCCCTTCTTGAGAAATTATTTTTTTACGTTGTTAAATATGTGAATATTTATATTTATGGATGCAAATATTGATTCACATAGGGTTTTAACCCCATTACAAGTAAAATTATAGAATAATCCTTAATGTCAACTCATTTAATCCTTTTTATTGGTTAAATCACGTATTTAATGAATTATAGTCTCATACACTCAATATTATTGGGTAAGAAAAATTATATTCAATATGACTGAATATATTAACGACATAGTGAGTCAAGAGATTTATATAATGTTTTATTGGTTATAGAATTAAATTATATTATTTTCATAGATATATAATATATATTTAGTTTTTGAAATCATTTTTAAATATATAGAAGGTTAGAATATGTGAATGAATTGAATCATGATATTTGATTCCATGTTTTTGATCAAACAAGTTATTCCATTTATGACTTGACTAGATCAATATTACATGAAACATTCACAATATGTATATTATATATCAAGTTATTTTTCTTTATGTGACTATATATTCAATTTCAGTGTTTTTGATACAAAAAATAAATATTTTTATACAACATTATAATGCATCAAGAGTGACTAAAATTTCATTTTATAGTTCTTAATATATCATATTTTATAAAAAAATGTTTTATTATATTGGTTTAATTAAAAAAATGTTTACCCTATGATTTCAAGTGATTGTGATTGATGAAATAGATATATAATTTCTAGATGAAAATTTCATTTTGATAGATCAATTGTTTAAAGCATCCAACTAGAAGAATAAATGTGTGTTAAAGTGTTCAAAATTTATTCCTCAAGAATCAAGTCAAGGGAATTGAAACCTAGGTTTGTTTGAAATATAAATTAATAATCTAATAATGTTGATTTATCAATGTGATACCTTAAATAAAATTATGAAACTCATGGTAAAGTCCATCTCTTTTCTTGTTGTAAAATAAATCAATTATTTAACATTGAATGTGTCTATGACATAGATTTTTTTTTTAAAATGTTAAAAATATACAGGACAACAAAATAAAGGATTAATTTATTTAGAATATATTATACATTAACTATCTGATGGAAATAATTCTTACATTAAATTATCATGTATAATAATTTATCATGACCATTTGAATCTAATATAATGATGTGTATTTTTTATTTTGAATTAATAATGTGTTTTGAAGAGAAAATATATGAATTGTTTTTATATAAGATAATGGTTTTATCCATATTAGTTTATGAAAAAATAATTTCATTCCAACCCAAAAATGGTTTATTTTTTATAAATAATTTTTTAAAATACTCCAAACACATATAATACCATATATAATATAGATGAAATATAATTTATAGTAATATAGTAACTAGAAAAAAATAATAGATTATTTGGTAAACTAAAATTATTTTTTATATCGTTGAAAGATCTTATGAAAATAATATTAATTCTAAGAGGTTAATTAATGTATGTTAATAATTAGGTATTTTCAAATAAAAAAATTAATTTTTTCAACAATAAAAATTTAATTCTATTTCAACTAAATACACTAAATATATTTTGGGAAATATGATGGTAGTGAAAATATTAATGTATTCCCATTAAATACTATTAAAAAATTAAATATAAATATTCCGTAAAGGATTTGTCATGGCTATGATTAATAATATCTTAACATAATATCCCAAAGAGATTAGGGTTTTTGGTGACAATGAAAAATGTTAGGATTTACCATTAATATTTTTGAATAAGTCGATATAACTGAAGTATTTTATTAAATGAATCACAATGTGAATTAATATTTATATAAAAAAAGAATCTAGATATTTATATTAAAGTGAAATGTAAATATTTTCATCAGGTAATGTGACAATTGATATTTATCTTAATCACAAAATGTTTCTTTATATAATTTTAAATTATCTAATTTAAATATTACATTTTTTGAAAAACGTTAAGGAGAATGTTTGACATATGGATTTTGACGATTGATGATGATGAACCTAGAAAGAGTTCTATGTATTCCTATGAAACTAATATTATAATAATTTTATGGTGTTAATTAGATATGGAAAAATAGTTGAACATTAGGTGTTCAATTACAAAAAATCACTATTATTTTGAAATCATTGTATCATAAATATATCTCAATAACATGTCAATGTGAGGGTTTTATACGATTTCAATATTGGAGTTAAATATATATTAAAAATTATGTAATGTGTTAACATATGTAACACCTCATGATCTTAGAAAAAGAAAACTAGGCTAGATATTGTATAAGATACACAACATCAAACAAATAAATCCACAAAATAGTATGATTTTAATATTAATGGTATAACAAAGAAATTTAATTGGATAATCAAAGTACTATAAAATAAATTATATAACATATATATATATATACTTATAACTCAATATAAGTGTTTGGATAAATTATTAGTAAATTAATACTCAATTTTTAGTATAATATTTTTATTCCTGAAAATTATATTCTCTTCAATTTTGAAATTTATTTGTTACATTGAGAAAATGTTAAAATTACTTTTTATAATTTTTAGATTATTTATTTTTAAAAAGTAATATAATTTTTTTAATATAAAAATCAATATTAATTAAATGTTAGATTTTTCAATATTTAAGAAAATATTCATTCTCCACGGAATATTTAAAAATACAAAAAAAAATTTAAATATAGTATTTTATTTTCAATAATTTATGTAATATTAATATCTGAATATGATTTGAAATTTATTTAATGTAATAATTTTTTAGTTATCTAGAATAAAATTAATTCCATTTGAATCATCATTGTGGTAACCCAAACCTGTATATCCTAGAGATGATGTATTTTATCAATTAAATTATCACGATTATAAGGTATTAAGCCCCAAACAACTGATCGGTTTAGTAGTCTTGGTAAATTAGATATATGAATTATTATTTAATTAAGAATATATACGAGAATACATTATTTTTTTCATCATTCTAAATAAAAAATTGAAGATAAATCCAATCCATCTAGTCAATTCTTACATATCTTTTATAGTACACTTCATGGATTCCTGGGGAGAGAAAACAATAAGGGTGATCTCAAATTCTTATTAAGGGAAAAATATAGCAGAAGCAATAATGTATCAATGGGAATAGTAAATTTGGAAAGGTAAATAACTAAACACACATTACATGTAAGCGATATACTGCATGGAAGTACATAAGAAATATAGATAGGTAATAAATACAAATGCATTCCATTTAAATAACTAGATAAGGAAAAATAAATATGGATAGGTATGACACTGAATCCCATGCCATTTAATCAATAAACTGAAAATAAATGTATCCATAGAGATGTCAAGGAAAAATATCATTGTTAAATAGTAATTAAATATAATATGAAAGATATTATTAATTATTGGATTATTTATTTCTTATAAACATGGAACCAGTACTATCGACACCATTCAAAATATGGTTTAACTATATGTTAAAAACTCATCTATGGTGGCTTGTCAACTATTAAGTATTACAATACTACCGATATGTCATGGGGCTTTCATTCCCTAGTAACCAACCTATGTCTACCTATCCAAATAATTCTTCATATGGAATAATAATATGCCTTATCAAATAACTGTATTGAATGATGGATATATATTTATCAATAATTCTACATTTAATCAAATAATTATCAAAATAATCACCTTCTGTTAAATGGAATTATGTTTATGCAATAGAAATATACCTAAAAAATGACAAGGTTAATTATGATAAAGTCAATGAAAAATTATAATATGATGTTGAACATTTCTAGGGGACATCAAGAATGAATCCAAGATATGAATGGGAATACAATTCTTGGAATCCCTTTTGTGAAAATAGTGTTTTTAATATATCTTTGACCAAAGAGATGTTAAAGTTGGGCTTTCTTAAAAACACGTTATTAAATATCATATATACCCAAGAGTAGATAAATAATACTAATACGTGATAATGGTTTGTAAAAACAAGATAAAAATGAAATGTATTATTGAATTTTTTTTATATAATTCCCTCAAATGGAAATTGCATTGAAAGATAATTTTGGTTAGTCTTGAGGAAAATAATCCTTTATTATCCCAAAGTGTCCCACACCACATTAAAATTTTTTAAATAATAAACTCATAAAGGATTAATATTTAATGAAGGTTATAATATTATTATACTAGGGATATTTATTATATTTAATTTCAATTGAAACATATTCACCATAAAAATATACAAGGTTCATTTAAAAACATGAGTCTCAAAGAAGGGAAATTGAGACAATACTATTATATTGATTTGGTATCTTATGAAACATTAACCCCATGAATGAAAGATAATAAAATTTAAATGAGATAAAACATTAATATAAATATAATATAAATAGAATATAATCATTTTATGTACATACACCACACAAAAACAAAAGAGTGGTGATCTTGAAATGCATCTTACAAAAATTAGAATTGAGTTCAAATCCCCTTAATAATGATGTGAAAATGGGTTAGAAAAATGGAAATAATATTGAAATAAAATAGTTTAATAACATTATGATAATATAATTAATGATATTATATTTCAATATGACACTATGTACACCTTATATAATTAATTAGGTGCACAATATTTAAGTATTCCTTACAGAATGAAAATGAGACAAGAATCCCTTACCATAACCTACCTTTTTTTGTGGTATTAACACTAAAATATTGTTGATTATAATTTGTTAATAACTTATATCAGAACCATAAAAATTAATATAACATCATATATTAGTTTTTTTAATATATTATTTCCTATTTTTTAATAACATTTATTATTTTGACTATTTACGATGTAAATTACCTAGTTTTCTCGAATACATTTTTATTTTACAGTTGATGTTCTAAGTAAATATATAATGGTTTTATTATATAAAAAATTTTACCATGATTTTTATATAATATATTTCCATATATATTTATTTTTAAAAGTCTATAGTATTTGGATATTACGAATGACGTTCATTGTTCATGAAGATAGTATGTCGTACATACACATGAACGCTACATTAATTTCATTATTATATTAAAAAATGAAAAGTAAATAATAAATTTGTATATAATAAACACTGAATCATATTTGAGGTATTTATGTTACATATTTTTATTGTATCCATCCTTTATACGTTCCATGCCTGGTTTGAACGAGTCATATCACTTTGAGGGGGTGGTAGTTGACACATCCTCAAGCGGAATATACGTGTTTACACTAGATGGAAAGCATAAGGGGATGTTATACATAAAAAATAAAGTATAATAATGGAATTATAGATATTATATATATAATATATAATAATTTTTTTTATAATAATGGACACCTTGAGAGGTGGTATGGTAATGTTGAACAATCATTGTTCTATGAGGCAGTAGTTTGCCGTACATAGAAATCATATGTTCATTTCCATTTGTTAGAGGTGTGTGAAAGTGTAGGTCAGAACCTTAGAAATAAAATCCTAGTACCTTGAGTATACTATATATTTTTTACATTAATATAAAAAATTGTTTTTATTGGGTGGATAATGGAAATGAAACTAGAAATCATGGGATAAGGTTCTACCTCTTAATAGGGTAACTTCTTCTGTGTTGAACCAAAACCCTTCATATATTTCTTTGTAACCAAACAAAGGCATATATGTTTAGGGGAGGAATTTTGGGAGACAATTTTGGTAGATATTGGATGGGCCTTTTTTTTGGTGTTTGTGTAATGGGGAGAGGTAGAGGCCTTTTATAGGGAAGGGGAAGAACCCAGTTGATATTTTTAGAAACAAGTTAGGTAGGAACATGTTCTGACCTAAAAAACGTCATACCGAACCTATAAAACTACTTAATGGATAGTTAATGTATTATTTATGGAAATAAAATTAGTGTTGTAAAAGTGAATATGTCATTTGGTCCATTAATTTAATGTTTTATTCCATTATAATGCTTGATTTAACCATAATAATTATAATTAATTATAATCACAATGAATAATTTTGTTGGGTAATATTTTTCCATATTATAAAAAATAAATTATACTTAATCCAAATATAAAATAATTATTTCCAAGTTACAATCAATTAAATTGTATAAATTCAATTTAAATTAATCCGGTAGACGAGACGATAATGTTGGTTTTTAATTTAAAAATATCCTAATGTTTTCAAGGTTTTGATTTCCAATTTCAATGTGCAATTAATTAAAATGGAATAAATTTTGTTAAAAATAATAATATTATCTATATAAACATTAAAACTAATAAAAAATGTAATTCATCATTATAAATAAATAGTATGAAAAAGCAGTTTTGAACAAAAAATCAATATTTATTACTATTCATTAAAAATTGATATTTTTCAGAATAATATAAATATTTCACTATATTTTAATTATAATGAATATACTTCAATTATGAATTTTATTTTTGAATATTAAATCAAGTATGGTGTCAAAATTTAGATTTAAATTTTGTTCACCATTGAAATATGGCCTCTATAAAAATATAGGTTTATAAGTGTAAAATAGGGTTTGTGCTAATCATTTTATTATCAAACCTAACAGATAAATAAAAAAATATTTTACAAAATATATAACATATATATATTTCTTAATAATAATTATCTAATTATAATTAATTATTTTTTCTAGATAAAACATATTCGGAAGAAAAAATAATAAAATTTCATTTTCTATCCAATTAGTTCTTATTTGTTATTTCCCATTAATTGGCAACCCTTTAATTCATTTTACATTTATACAAACAATAAATTTTTTAAAGATAGATAATAATATTTATAACTAAATGTTATATATTATTATATTAAATAATAATATTTTAATAATATTCTATTGTTTGGTGAAACTCAGTATTGTGTATAACTCCGTCTTTCAAGGAAGGTCACTTTTTCATGAAACTCAAGTGATTAAGGATGATCGTTCATACGTGTATTTAAAAAAATATGGTGTTTCATTCATAGAAATATATAGAAAATATTTAAAATATTAATTATATTGTAAATTATATTGTTATTACATTACCTTAAATTCATGGTGTTGTGTGTCATACATACTATCAAATACAAGGTTCTTACTCTAGTTTTTTGGGGCGTCACATTCTTCACAACATATTTCAATTTCCTCCTAGAAGTTTAAACAAGATCATGTTGGTGGATTGTCTGTTACTTATTGTGTTTGAAATCAAAAATCATGAGAAGGGTTCATATGTAATCTTCTACAATAGAGAAATGTGATTGTGTAAGTGTCACATGAAATACCATGTAACCAGGTCGTTATTTATTTGAACATTAGTAGAATGTAAGGATAATTTTTTGAGGAAAAATGTAAATATTTGTGGATACATAATGAGTTATTAAATCCAAACCAAGTGACTATTCAATGTAATGTTTAGGGCCTCAAATACATAAATATTTACAAATTTATAAGGATACTAGTTCTACAAAAATTTAGGTGTGATGAAAACATTTTATTTTTATGTAATATTACTAATGATGTTTAATTCTTCTAATAATGATGAAGTTAACAAAAAAATAATTACTTGAATGAATTCAATTACATATAAAAAATCATCTCTTTCTTTGTCTTTCAATCAAATTCTAATTCATTCCTTTACTTTTAGAATGTAGTATCCAATAATTATTTTTTAATAACTGAATACCTAAGAGAATCTTCTCAAGGATCACAAGGATGATAAAAGATTTAAAACTCAACTATATTTCTAAAACATTCAATCAAAAAATGTATGGTTAATATATTAATAGCTACTCCTCAAATGTGATAATAGTGGTTCTTTATTATCATTTATCCAACAAATTATTTATCCGAAACATATGAAATGTTAACTAGGACATTGTGTAGGTCTTTGGTTGGAATGAAAACCTTATCATCGTTCAGTCATGGGTTCATGACCCATGACCTTGATGAATTTAATTTATTGTCACCCATCATACAAGTTTTTTGTTTCTAAAACCATATTAATATAATTTCTAAAATATTTATAATTGAAAACCTTGAAATTCGGTGAATCAATAACTATCTTTTTAACTATTGTTTTCAATACCACCACAATACATAAATACTTTATCAATTTATTTTCACATATTTCCTTCCATTGTATGGGGTTTATCAAAAATATCACTAATTTGATATCTAAATAATGAAACATTATACTTAATCTAAAACACATTATATTTAACCAAGGTTATTTATTATCATTATATATTTAAATCTATTATAATGGTTTGTAATGAATATGTGGATTATCCTAAGAATATCTCCCCTGAGTATAAACACATGACCTTGTTCTTAAAATAACATAGTAAGTTTATTTTAGAATTTCTCTTTCATACTTTACAAATTTCTTTTAAGTTTATAGTTTTATAGAATTCGACTATAACAAATATATTATTTACCCATACATTACATGTGGACAGTTACAATAGGTATCTTATTTTTCCAGAAAAGAAAAAACATTTAACTTAAAAAATGATTTGTTTTTTCTTAATAAAAATTATATTTAAATCTTATTTTATCTTATCCATACTTATAATATTTGGAAAACATTTCAATGAAATGAGATCTACACAAAAATATCATTAAGGTACATTAAATAAAGAATGAAAACATTTGTCCATGAATACTTAAAAACCCAGGAAATCCCACTTTTCACCCATGAAACAAAATCTCTACATCATACCTAATGAAATAATAGGATTACATAAAAACTAATGGAAATCATAAATCATAATGTAAAAATGTAGAATCCATATCATAATTACATTGTAGCTTTCACATATACAAAGGTATTAACATTCATGGTTATGTTTCGAATACCTGTCATAGTATATAACCTAAATATCATAAGATATACCTTATAGTTTACTTATTTCATGTTACCCAATGCATTATAGAGTTTTCACACTCTCACCTTCACTCACGTTTTCATGGAACCACTCGTATACGTCAATAATTCCCTAGTACCATAACATAATCATAAGACATAAAAATACATACATAAAAAATAATATTTCCACATTTCCATCTCAAGATATCATCTCTTGATATGGAAATAATCAATCCCTTCTCAAAACAATTTTAAATACCAAAAATATATGATAATAGAATAAAGTATTTAGTTTTATTTAAAAAAATATTACAGCTTCTAGTGGAAACCAAATATCAAATAATAGTTACTGTGCTAGAAAGGTTAGTGTCACCTTGTAAATTTGAAAAAAATTACTACGGTTATCTAATATAATGCTTCATCAAAAAATAATCATTTTTTAAAACCATTGAATGAAATTAAAACACAAAGGGGTCCATTATATACATTATAAATTATGGTCTTGTATAAATTGAAATATGCCTCAATGAATGGTGATTGGGATGAAGTCCCTTTCCCTGAGTTTAGCTTGTATTGTTTTTTATTTATAATCCTATATAATAATAATATGTAAATTTTTAATTTCATTAGAAAATTTTTCATGTTAAAGATTCTCCCTATATAACTATTTACCACATTATAATAATTAGTTAAATAATTGAATTATTGTTAGATGTGTAGTCGATATTTGGTTCTTGAATCGAAAATGAAAATGGTATGATGTCACTAGTACATGAGGTTATAGGTCATTCATCTCAATAATAGTATTCAAGATATAGTCATTAATTTTATTTTTTAATTACATTCTTTAAATCAAGCAATTAATTATTGTAATGAAAAATGATCAATTTTTTAATCATGGAAAAGGTATGTCGTACACATGCCTGAGCAATGATTTTATTTTTAATTTATTGTTAAGAAAATAAGGTAATTATCAGTTTATATTATCAGAATGATCAAAATATTATTTAAATCATAATAAAAATTAAATTATACTTATTTCTATCCTATATATTGTGTTGTGAATAAAAATAATTCACATCAGTTCATGGAGGTGATAGTTCACATGTATGCACAAACGACATTATCATTTTTATATGCATGGATGGTAAAGAAAAAATTGAAATATTATTCCATTAAAATGATACATATGTCATGTATATCACATATTAATATTAATTCCATAATTCTAACCAATCGTGATAGATGGTAATGGAAAATGAACATAATCAGTTCATGGAGGTGATAATTCACATGTACGCATGAATGATTAATTCCTTTCCAATTTAATGGATGTGGGGATGGATTTATGTGATGATGATAACATATAAATATCTAAATATATTTATGACATTGGATTTATTATATCATTATTTTTGAAGGATATTTTATAGATGTTGAAGAAGAAATAAAATAGAAACACTTAAGGAAAATAATAACTCTTCTTCACTTGATCACCTTTCAAGAACACCTTAACATCCCTAAGAAGGATGTTCTAACTAAAATAAAGCTTGAAGAATGTGTTTAGGTATTTTAGAATGATTCTTGGAGAGTTATTGGACAAATTAAAATGATATTAATGTTTTAGTATTATAGAAGAGAGGGAAACCATTTTTTGAAAATGGGAATGTCACCTTTGGAATGTATAGAAATACTAAATAAATATAAATTAATTTTTATAACTCAAATGGATACAACATAAGATATGAAAAATATTATAAAATGATAGTTAAAAATACTATCATCCAATAAAATTTCGGCACATAATTATTTTATTTTAAACCACGTCATTTTGGTTTATAAATAATTATTCTTTTTTAAATTTAATTCTGGAAACAAAATTTTAAATATTTTGAGGCTATAAATTTTACATATATTGGGTAAATTACTTATTAATTGAAACTTAATTAACTTTTATAACATATCATATAAACATTGTTATTTTAAAATATTTATATAATTTGTATATAATTTAATAAATTATCATTTTTATAAAATATCAATAGTGTTAATTGTTACACTATTCATTTCTTATAATTTAATTAAAATTCCAACTGAGAGATAACATAAAAATAACTTTAATGGGATTCTAATTTTTCATATTCCCCAATAAAATTCATTGATTACTGTAGTTAATAGTAATTATATTTTTTTAATATTTTTATTATAACTTATTGGATAGTGCTATTAATAAATTAATTACTATATCACTAATGAGTCATTATTTATGGTAATTATATAATTTATAAAAATTATAAATAATATTGAACGATTTATAAAATTTCATTAGATTTCTTGGATAATATTTATGATCATTGTTTCATCATGTCTATCACTACATTAATATTATTATACTTATAAGAGATAAGAGGTGACATGTTGCCACTTCCTATTGATTTAATAATAATTATATACTATTCGTAGAAAAAAGTTCATTAAATGAATAAATTTTTTCCATGGGTGTTATGGATAAACTATTAATACTCAAATATTATTTTAGTAGCTGATTGCTTAATTTTGTTTCTTTATCATGTTATTTATTACCATAATTTATGTGATTTAGCTTTAACTATGGTAAATAAAAATTACTGAAGTTATTCTTAACAATATTTAAAAAAATAACCAATTAATATAATTTTGACCCATTGATTCAAAAAAATTAATTCATTTTTCAATATTTATATCAAATAAAATTCATTAATTAATTTAAAATTAATTCTCATAGTCAAAATGTGAAAATAGTTTTATGAGTAATTTTATTTAAAGTTCACAGAGTTTTAATATACAATTTCATTGTGGAATTGATTCTAATGACCAAAATTGTATTAAATGATAAAATAGAAATCAAATTACCCTTTAAAAATAATTAAAATGAAAAATAGAATTTTAAATAAATTCGACGAAAATGCAGTTTTGAATTAAAATGTTGTATTTTTCATTATTCATGAAAAATTGAATTTTTTTCATAAAAAATATAAAACATTTAACCATTGTAAATTTTGATGACCCACTTATACAGAATAACTTTATTTTTTAATATATAATAATTTTTCATAAAATAAATTTAAATTAGGCATTCCATTAAAAGGTGGTAAACCTACTCTTGAAAAATATGAAACTATTTTATGCTTAAAAGTGTATTTATTCTCATTTTAACCCTCTAAAAATTATTTTATGAATGTAAAAACTTTATTAAAAACATATGTAATAATAATATAGTTATTTATGTTCATTACCTCCAAAAAAATGGCTCGGTGTTAACTACAATTTAAAATATTAATATTTATATTGTTTTTTTTCGTCACAACTCATTCTTGTGTGAAACTTAAGATTTCAGAGAAAATAATTTTTTGTTATTAGGTATGCTATTGGAAATAGCGCCCCTATTAAGGTAAAATTATTAATTAAAAAATATTTCCTAATAGATATGAAAATTTATTATTCCATAATTACATAGGATGCTACATCCTTCCCCATTTATGAAATTGCATCCTTAAAATTTATTTCACTTATAAAATATGTGGGGGTATTTTTCCTTCATAGAATTATAAAATTCACATGTTTCCTCTTTTACCATATGGTTCTTTCACAAACACCTATCCTTAAGAATAAAATGATTCTAAAATACCTTCTCAATATGGTTAGTAATCTTGACTACATGTTCTTCACAAGAAATATTCTAGTCTGAATGAACAACTTCTAGACTCAAAACATGATATAGATCCTGAATATACATTCTTAACAATGAATCATGGAAATAATTGTATACCAGGGATAAAATCGGAGGCAAAAAACTAAGTAGGAAATTGATCAAACATTATCAAGGATTTCATAAGTTCCAATAAATCAGGAACATAACATTCCCTTCTAACAAAAAATCATCATAATTTCCCATGGAGAAATTTTGTGAAATAAAAGATCACATACATTGAATGAATGATCCTACATCTAGTTATCTGCATAACCATTTTTCCTACTCTAGGTTGTCCTTAAGTATATCTTAATCAACTAAACTTTTTATTCCACATCTAATACTAATATTGGTCCCATAAACTTCCTTTAACCTATTTCATCCCAAAAAGTATGAGTTCCACACTGCATTCCATATAATTCTTCAAATGGTTCCATCTTTGTAGTCGAATAATAACTATTATTATATGAAAATTGAACCATAGAAAAATTTTGGTCCAACATCCCAAGTAAACCAATTTAAAAGCATGTAACATATCCTCTAATGTCTGAATTATTCATTTTTTTCCCATTTTATTACAGTGGAGAAGTTTTACATAAATTTATTTCAGTAACAAATAAATTATAAAGGCCATTCAAAAAATTATAAGTAAACCTGGGATCATAATCATATACATTGGAGAGATATTAAATCCATGCGACATGTCTATTTGTTTATGATACAACCAAGAAGGTATATTTAGAGACTATTTATCGAAAATAACAAGTAAATGGGAAGATTTATTTAATTAATCAATAATAAAAAATATTTCATTTTTATGTTGAGATATCCCACAATGAATTCCATCGATAAATATTCCCATTTTTTCATTGGTAATGGAAAAGGCTGAAGAATTACCTTTTGCAACTGTTGTTATGGTTTCACATGCTGAAAAGTGAAACACTTCATATTAAAGAAAGAAACAAAATTTTTATTCCATCTTACCTGTAATACTCTCAAATTTCACTATAAAAAATATTACTATTAGATGAATTAAAAAAAGAGAATTATAATCTTTACATAACAATTCCTTCTTCAACTCTGATTCACAAGGAACACCTAACTAATTCCCATAACTCAAAATATAGTTATTATTAAGAATAATGTTATGAAACATTCCCTTCTGAAAATATTCTACCTTTTTTTGCAACTCAATATCTTCCTTCTCTACATTCATAATTATTTCTGATAAAGATGATGTCACTAAATCCTGAACCAAAACATAAGATTTTCTTACACCAATAACTTCTATTCCAATGTTCATCAAATCATTAATCAAATGGTCATTTTATGAATGTATCATGGTTAATATAGCATTACTTTTCCAACTCAATATATATTCTTTTTTACTGGTATTTCTTGGATGGTAATGAGTTTTGAAATCATAATCCTTGAATAATCCTATACATTTATATTGTCTTATATTCAATTCATTCTAAGTGAATACATACTTTAAAAATCTTTTTTAAAATATATATTTCACATTTTAATACCTATAGATTATGTCCCCATATTTATATATCAAAAATAATATAAGATAATTCAAAATCAGGCATAGAGTAATTTAAATCAGG
Source organism: Viscum album (assembly GCA_963277665.1). Classification (NCBI taxonomy): domain Eukaryota; kingdom Viridiplantae; phylum Streptophyta; class Magnoliopsida; order Santalales; family Viscaceae; genus Viscum; species Viscum album. Next base: position 70,203,199 of record OY728166.1, on the reverse strand, counting down.
AGTTTTCAACTGACATGATGCATAAGAAATTACATGGTCATTCAGCATTATGATACAATTGAGTCTTTTAATCTTATCATCACTCTAGATAAAAAATTCAAAATTTCCGGAAAGTAATGACAAACTTAGAGAATTCTCCAATAATCATTTCAATTCATGGAAATAATTATCACATTATTTTTTATAGATGAACATAACATCTTTTTGAGTTAACATTGTCAGTGTCTTAGAAAACCGTACAATGTTTCCAAAAAATCACTTGTAATATACTTCTAAACCAAAAAAACAATGATTCTTGGTTATATTGTTGGGACATGGACATTCCTAAAAAAGATTTGTTTTAGTAGGATCAGGTGTTATGTTATCTTTAGAAAAATGTGACTATGGTATGAAATTTGTTGTAACCAAATATCACACATTCTGAATTTCCCTTATAGTTTATTTTCATTTAATGTTTTCAAAACAACCCTTAAATAACATTAATTCTCATATTTACTTCTTTAATATAAAAAATTTCATCAATACACACAACTACAAAAATATCAAAGAACTCTAAAAATATATTATTTATAAGATCCTTGAATACAGTTGGTGCATTAGTTAACCCAAAAGGAATAACTAAAAATTCATAAGGGCTATATCTAGTACAAAACACAATATATAAAATTTATACTTCATTTACATTAAACTGATTGTACCCTGACCTCATTCCAACCTTTGAAAAATATTGAGATCTAAGGATCCAATCAATCAAACCATCGATACGAGGAAATAGATACATGTTATTAAGAGTGATGTTATTAAATGGTCAATAATCATTGAAATTTTTCATTGAACCATTTTTTTAACAAACATGATAGGCACACCCCATGGTGATGATATAGGCTGGATGAAACCTGTATCTAATAAGTCATGCTATTTCTTCTTTAACTCTAAATGTTAAATTTGAGTCATCCGATAAAGAGGTTTTAAAATTTTCATAGCATCATGAACTAAGTCAACAATAAATTCAATATCTCAATTAGGTATAATACTAGGATACTCATGATGAAAAACATAATGAAAATCATTCACCACTATAAAATAATTAATTTGATCAAATACTTTATATTCAACAATATCTTAAATGAATAATTAATTTCTATCATTTAATATTTTCTCCACTTCCTAACATGTAATCAATGGTAAGGGTTCATTATTGTTCACAAACTTACTGTCCTTCTGAAAATAAACTTATTTTTATCTATATACAGTTTTATCAAGATAAAAATAAAGCCAATACATACATAGAATAACATAAAAATATACTAGAGGTGAAATGGAAAGGTTTGCTAGTAAATTATTTCCATATACAAGAACATGATGATTTTTATATTTTTTTTGCCTCAACATTTCCCATGATTGTTTTTAGTATAATTTCTGAATTCATTTCTAGAGGTAGAATTTACAATTTGACCAAAAATTATTCATAAATGATATAATGTTTATTCCGTAAATCAAATAACACATTTGTATAATCTGAAATAACAAACAACGTACCTAACACCACATCATTAGATAACCCAAAATTTGTTGAAGTAGTTGCAAATGATTTCACCACACATTTCTACTTATACTCTTGATTCTTCCGATCATTTTATTTATTCATTGGACACTCATTTACATAATGTCCCTTTTTATTTCACATAAAAAAATAAATTAACTGTAAATCAGATTTTGTCTTACCATTACCCTGATCATTTTTAGTGAAATTACAAGCCTTATATCCCATTTTACCACATTAGAAGAAATTAAAATATTTCAAATTGAATTCCCTAGTGTGAATTTTACAAAAAAAATCACAAAATATAAACATTATTTTCATAACATCGTACCTTTTTAAGTAATTCATCCATTTTTTAACATCTCAACCACATATTATATTATTTTTCAATGAACACCTGATCATCAAAATACTCAATTTACACAATCTAAACACATCATAAAACATTTTCATAACATTTAAACTCATGAATAGACAATACCATTTGATACATTGTATTTAATCTTGAGTAAAAATTATTGAATTTACAATAGAGGACACAAATGAAATTTAGATCTTACCTATACATTTGAGTGAATTTTGCTTCATAAGTGGCCACTGAGTCACATACCTATATAAATTTGATGAATTTTTTTAAATAATTATTTGAAATATCATTGGAAAATATTTTTCATGAAATATACCTTTGAATTCATCCTAATATAGAGCATCAATCTTCTCACTTTCCTTGATATTTTTAACCATCAAACACCACTATTCAGTTTCACCGTCAAAATGATATACAACATGGAAAACCATTTGTTTTTCTAAAAAAAACCATGACATAAAAAATAATTTAATGTTATTTAATCCACTCTTCAAATTGCATAGGGTTAGATGATCCAATGAATGATGAAGGATGTTTCCTTATGAAATTCCATACTACTGACATGTTCATCTATGGTTCATCTAGAAGATCTCATGCATGAATAACAATTCCATTTATAGCCTGGGAAAACTATGCCATAACTGCCACAAACTATTCAGTTCTAATTCCAACCATCTCAGGATACTGCTTTTAATTTTATTTGTCTTTATGTATTTCCATCATAGCTTTCCAATTTATTCTACAAAAAAACAATTCTGAAAAAATTTATCTTATACAAAGAAACATGGACATCATCTAATTCATTATGATTTCCATTTTACCATATTGTAAACACTATTTATGTATATTATATTTTCAATATCCTAACATATAATTTTATATAAATTGTTCTTTAATACCAACAATAAGGAACTAACTTTATTTTCTACCAAACATAGTAAATTCAATTTAGAATTTCACACTCATATGTTCCAAAAATATATTCAGTTTATATTTCTATAGAATAAGACTATAACTAATACATAATATTCCCATACATTACATGTGGGCAGTTACAATCAGTAACCACTTTTTATACCAAAGAAACATCATTTAAATTAAACCACGATATCATTTTTCTTGATGAAAATATTCCTAAAATATTCCTTTATATTACCCATTCTTATACCCTGTGGAAATAATTTCAAAAACACGGGAAGATCCAAAAAATATCATTATGTGATTTAAAATAAGGAATTGAAACATTAGTCCCTGAATACTTAAAATCCCATGAAATCATACTTTTCACTCATAAAACATATGCTCTTCCACATACCTCTTTAAATAATAGTATCCAATAAAAACACATAGAAATAATAAATCATAAAGGTAACGTGTGGAGTCCATATCATGCTTAAATTTTAGCCTTCATTGTTATATAGGGAGTAACCTTCATGGTTACATTTGGAATATCCATCACAATATATTCCAAAAATAACATGGGATAAACCATATCATTTACCTCTATCATGTTACCCAATGCATAAGAAATGTATCATTGGATATACCACCATTAGTTTAACACGAAACCACCCATATACATAATTAATTCCCATGAACCAAAACCTAATCATAACATATAAAACAAGAATAATGAAAAAATTATACTTCCACATTACCATATCAAGATATCATTTCTATATTATGACATAATAAAACCCATCAAAAATAATTTTCAATACCAAAAAATACATGAAATTGGTATAAGGTATTGGTTTCCCTTTTTAAAAACATTACTACTTGTAGAGGGATCCAAATGTCAAATAATGGTCATGGCATAAGAAAGGTCGTTGTCACCACGTATATTTAAAATAACATTTTTTTGTTGTTTAGTAATATTATTTTTAGAAAAAGATTCATTTCGTAACTCAATTGAATGAAATTAAAAGTTAAAGGGATTGATTATATATTGTTTAAAATAAGATCATGTATAATTGAAAATATCCCTCAATGAAAAGAGATGTATATTAAGTCCCTAACCTAAAGTAAAAATTATATTGTTTGTTCTTTATCATTATGAATAATAAACTTATATTAATTTACACATTATCAAGAACCTTTTTCATGTTAAATAATCTCTTTATATCACTTATGATCACATAATAATAATTATTTAATTATTTGAAATCATGTAAGATGTCTTTCCGATATTCGTTTCTTGAGTCGAAAATGAACATAGCATGATGTCATAAATCTATGTGGTCATAATTCTATCATATCTAGAAAAGCATTCAAATAAAATTCATCACTTTTATAAATTAATAATAATTTTTAAATAATAGCATTTATCTTGGATAGGAAAATATAACAACATTATAATCATGGAGACTGTTGGTCTTACTTACGAATGAGTAACATTTCAATTTTTCATTGACCATTATGCAAATAACGTAATTCCAATTTTATCATTATACAATGATTAGGATAATATTTAAATCACTATAATAATTAAAATGTACATACATATAGAATATAAGTCTTTTGGTGAATAAAAATGATTCACATCTCTTCGTCTAGGTGATAGTTCACACATACACACAAATGAAGATATCATTTTATGTGCACAGAACGTATGAAAATAACGGAAATTTTATTCCATTAAAATTATGAAATTGTCATTAATATAAAATATTAATATTAATTTCATCATTACAACCAAATTATATATATGGTATTGGAAAACAAACTAAATTGTTTTGTGAAAGTTATAATTCACACGTACACACAAACAATTAATTCATTTATTATTTAATGGATGTGAAAATTTATTTAGGTGATGATATTAAAATAATAACATCTTTGTATATTGATGATAATAGATTTATTATATCATTATGGTTTAATGATATTTTAAGGTAGTCGAAGAATAAATAAAATTTAAACACTTAATGAAAATTATACCTCTTCTTCTGTTGATCACCTTTGAAGAATACATAAACACCTATAAGAGATCTTTTAAACCATAAACATGGCTTATTGATTGTGTTTATGGATTCTAGGAAGAGTTTTGGATAGGGCTTATCTGACCCAAAATACATTGTAAGTGTGAGTATTTGAGAAGAGTGGGTAACATTTTCTAGGAGTGGGGAAAGGCACACTTGTAACTTGCTTTTGTTTTAATAATAATTTTATCAAATTCATGGAAAAAATACCATTAAAATAATTAATTTTTATACATGGTTGTTATGGGTATACTTTTTAATCCAAGAGTATTTTATGAGGGGTTAGGGTAATTTTTTTGTAAATAAAAATTTCATTAGTTACTATTCATAATATCAAAAAAAATAAAATAATCTTATTAACATAATTGACTCCCAATGATTCAAAATATGGAATCAATTATTAATTATTTAAAACAATTAATGTGTAATAATTAATTTAAAATTAATTACTTTTTTCAAAACATGAACACCTGTTTTTTAAGTAAAATGTACAAAAGTTCGCATTGTTTTTAAAAAAATATCATTGTAAAATTGATTCTAGTAACTAAACATGGATAAATGATAATAAAATTAATAAAATTATATTTTTAACCCAATAAATATAATTAACTAACTATATTCATAAATTTGTGAAAATGTTGTTTTGAATTAAAATTAATTAATTTCACTATTCATTATAAAAAGATTTTTATTAGAAAAATACCAATAATTTAACATATGTAAATTTTGATGTCTCACTTCTATAGATGATGATTATTTTGAAAAATAGACCATTATAAATATTTCAAAATTTTTATTTAATATAGGCCCTCCATCAAAAGGTGGTAAAACTACACTTTATTAATATTAGAGTATTTTATGCTTAAAATAGAATTTATTCTAATTTCAAGCCTCTATAAATTAATTATATGAAAAAATAACATCTAAAAAACATTTTTAATCAAAATATAGTTGGTTATTTTCATTCCTTTTAATGTGATGGGTTGTCTTTAACAACCTTTTATTATAATAATATTAATATCGTGTTCTTTTTTAGTATAACTTAGTCTCGTTTGCAACATAATATTTCCAAGAAACCCTTTGTTCTGTGTTGGGTATGCTATTGGAAATAGAATCCATGTTAAGATAAAATTAATATTTAATTCATTATTATGAAAGGATATGAAAATTTGTTATTCCATAATTTCCTGGGATGATACAGGGAGTGTCAATCCAGGTGCACTGTATGGCACATTTTCGTGTATGAGGATACCCAGAGTCGGGCTCAAAACACCTTGTTAGAGTTATTATTCCCAGTTAATTCTTTTCTATAACCTATTACACATGTATTATCCATACATGGATGTATTGCCTGGAAGAAACACATAATCTATACTTTACCAAAAACCTATAGGGTTCTTCTATACTTGTAACATCCCAGGTAAATAATGAAATATCTAATTTTAATATTTATTAATATTTGTGAATTAAATATTAGTTTTACTTTAAATGGGATTCTATGTTCAATGGAATACCCGATATGCAACCATGAATTTCATTGAAGTCTAATGTTATACAAAATGTTGAGTCATACTGAAAAATAACAATATAATAATATTATTTTAAATGGTAGTTAATGCCTTGTTGTTGTATCAGTGGGAATGAACAGAACTAGCTACAATATGATTATACATGTTTATTAAATGTTTATACATTTATCCAATAAATTTTAGAGGCTTAAAATGTGTATAAATTTAATTTTAAGAATACATTACTTTAAAAGGATGATTTACCACCTTTTGATGGATAACCCTCTTTAAATCATGTTTTGGTCACTTTTAAATGTTCTATTTGACAAAATAAAATTCTTCTTTAGGAATCAGGACATCAAAATTCTCTTTGGGTAATATTTTGGTATTTTTCTGAAAAAATTCATTTTTGATGAATAGTGAGAAATACATTATTTTAATTCAAAACTGAGTTTTAATCTAATTTATTTATATAATTATATTATAATTTTAATTAGTTTTAAAGTGGAAATAGGTTATATATTTACAATTTAATCCAATTTTGGTCATTGAATTTAATTTCACTTCGAAATTGGACATAAACATGTATCAATATTTTGATAGTTAATATTTCTTAAAAACCCTCCTATTGTTTTGAGAACTGGAATTAATTTGAAATTAATCAATCCAACTTCTATGTTTTGAATTTTGTAAAATAGAAATAATTTTTGAATTTGGATAATAAAATATAGCGTAGGATGAATTTTAGGAATTTTTCTAAAAAAGGTCAATTTTTGATGATTAGTGAAATCACATAGTAGTAGTTCAAAAGCTGACTTTTTCATTTAAATGAATATTTACCACTTATATGAATTGAATATAAATATTCCGACAAACATGGTTGTTATTAGTAAGTAAAATGTTGTTCAATAAGATAAAAATATTTTTTTGGTGAATAGTAACTTCTGACTTTTATTTACCGTGGTTAAAGGTAAATAGAGTAATTCAAGATAAAATAATATCATAAAATTAAAAAATTACCTTAACACTTGTCCTAACATTATTGTATTAGTCATTTCCGACCATGGGCATCCATGGGTCAATTTTGGGACCCCATGGAGAGTCTTGGGAGTGATAATGATATTTTAGATTAATTAATTTAAAGTAAAGACAAAAATAACAAAAAAATATCTTTTAGTAAATTAACTTTTATATTGTGATATATACGTTATCATTTAAAATATAATTATTATTTGGAACGCTAAAAATATTTCTTATATTATGGTATTTTTTTTATAAATTTTAGATATCAACTAAAATAAATTATTTATGACACAATAATGAGGCAGTATTTACCTCATCAATAAAATATTTAAATAAATATAATTATAATGATTAAAATAATATAAAAAACCTGTCCAATTCTAATTGGAAGATTTTATTTTGACCATGATTCATCTTATATTAGTTTTGGATCTTTAGAAACCGAAAATCCTTATATATTAAAATAATATTTTCACACTTTCTTAAAGAGACCCTCCTCCCCCTTATAAAAATCCCTCAACTCTAACCCATTCCCCACACCTATCAAGCCCCTTGTATTGTCCAACAAATACCCAATTAAGCTTCCTACATCCCTCTACTCCTCCTACATGCCTTACCTTAGGTAGAAGGCACTTCAAAAAGTCGTTTGGGTTCAAACCAAAGGGAGTTACTCGATTTAAAGGTAACAGTTTCTCTTAAATTATTTTGTTTTATTTTATTTCTCTATCCTCCTAAACTCTATTTATTCCTTTATTTTATAACAACACCAGTATCCTCAATATACAAGGTTTTTGTAATCAGATGTATTAAAACAACACTTACACACACCTCTGTCTAATGGGTAAAGAACATACTATTTTTGTGGACGACGAACTACCACCTCACGAAAATATGATTGTCCAAATATCTCCAACCGCCTCTCATGGTGTCCATTATGATGGAAATGTATTTACATATGATATATATTATATTTATATTGTTTCTATGCTTCTATATTTTTTATTTATATAATAACTTTATGGTTTCCATAGTGGGTAAATACGATAATCTCATTTGAGGAAGTGTGGACTACCGCCCCCTCAAAATGATATGACTCGTTCAGGAATTATGTGGAATGTATAAAGAGTAGTTTTAATGAAATTATATATGATATTATACTAAAATTATAATATACTTATGTATAATTAATTTTCCATTCCTTTACAATACAAAATAGAAATGGATGTAGTGTTCATGCTTACGTACGACTTACCATCTCCATGAACGATGCATTTCATTTAGTACCTCAAAATGTTTTTTACTATTATAAATACATACATATACTAGTTATATATGATATATATGATATATAAATCATTAATATCAGTCTATAGATAATGGATATTTGTTCAGATGAAGAACTTGCAATCCTAAGAAGTACATTTTTGACTCAAGTACCAAATATCGACACAACGACCATTATTAACTAAAATGATTAAATAATGTTATATCATGGTAATAAGAGATTTAAAAGTTATTATGAGCTTGAAAAGAAGGTTCTTAAGAAAGTAAAAATTAAATTTATTTTTTTATTCAGGAGATTAAAGAACAAACGGGTCAAGTCGGACATGAGGTAATGGACATCGTCTCAATATCCTTTCATTGATAAATATTTTGTTTTAATACGTGTCTTTCTTTTATATGTTGTATAAACACCTTTTATTTTTCATTTCATTCAAGGGGAATCTTTTTATATGAAGTGTTTTACTAATCGACAAAAACGAATGTTTTTTTAACGTAAGCAGTGACAATGACCTTTCCGCTGCCGTGTGTATTATTTGATCTTTGTCTTACATAACAATCCGTAATGTTTTTAAAAGGAAAATAAATACCATATAACCTTTAATGTATTTTGTTATTGAAGAAGGTTTTGATAATTGATTTTTTATGTGAATATATTTATGTGACATATTGTGATTTAAATGTTGAATTTTTTTATTTCCTTTATATTTATTGTTTGTGTTATGATTTTATAATTGTACTTGGACATTTGACAGGTGGTTACCTGATAAAACAAATGATGGGTTGTGCCATGATAAACCAGGATAGGTGGTTATGTAATATCCTACAATGCATTAGGTATGGAAGTCAACCGTAGGGCTATTCCATTTAGTGATATGTTTGTAAGTCGACGGTGTGGTTATTCCATTTAAGTATGTTTATGTCCCAAGTTATCGTTATATGTTATGTGTTATTTATATGAGTTTTTAGTAATTATCTTGTTATAAAAGGGTAATAAATGACCTATTATTCAGTGGAGAGTATTTACAACTTCATAAAGGTGAAAAGTATTACATAAGATAAAGTATACACCGTTTACTTGTTTTTTTGAGAAACTAATAGTTTGTTTTGTGTATCCCTTAATGAGCTTTTTATGCCCATACAATGTTTTAAAAATGTTTTTCACATTACATAAAGTGGAATAGGGTCAAGGATGGGATCATTGAAAAGTTATGTGTTCAAAAACATGGAACTATGCATGACAATTTCTTTCAAGATTTTTTATTTTTTTGAAAAAAAATGGGAACTGGGTATATGTGTCTACGTATAATATTCGAGTTGTTATGTATATGTTATGACCTAAATATCTACAACTGAAAATATCCACAATTTGAATTATTAACATAATTATAGAATATGAAATGTTTATGGTTGGGTCATTATAGTTGGTATTAGAGGTCGGTTTAGATAACTTTACGAGTAAGGGTATTGTTAAATTAATATCCATAAATTAAATTAATTTAATATTGAAATGATATAGAATTTAAAGATAACCATGCTGCATCTCCTAATATATTTTTTTAATCATAATGGTTTATCATAGATGAAATAGGTCAGTTGTGCAGTGAAGGAATATAGAGGAAAATTACATTCCAAAATAGCATTTTGAGATGGTCAGAATCAGAATTGAACAGTTTACTATAGTGATGGCTCAGTTGATTCAGGTGATAAATGATGGTCGTGCATATTGTTGATATTTTGGTTAATTAAAAAAGTAAATCGGAGCATGAAAGTCATTTAAGGGTTTTCTTGCAAACCATAAAATAAAAGAAACTATTTTAGAAATTCAGCAAGTGTGAGTTTTGGTTACATCAAATTTCTTTCCTTGGTCACATAGTTTGAAAAAAATAGCATAAATATTGATCCTAAAAATACAAAAGTTTCTAAATAATGGCCAAGACCCACAAATATAATCAAGATTCAAAGTTTTCATGGTTTGGCAGGTTTTTACTAGAGGTTTTTTGGGACTTTTGCACGGTTATATAGCCCACAGACTATGTTAACTCGAAAAGGTGTTATGTTCATTTAGACAAAAGAATGTGATGATTCTTTTCATGAATTGAAAAGAAGATTGGTGAATGCTCTAGTTTTGGCACTACCTTCCAGAAATTATGAGTTTGTTATTTATAGTGATGCTTCGTTTAAAGGACATAGATGTGTCCTTATACATAATGATCAAGTAATTGCTTATGCTTCACGTCAGTTGAATCCTCCAGAGTTAAATTACCCAACACATGATTTGGAATGTTTGCTCTTTTTTTCGTTAAAAATTTGGAGGCATATAATGAATGGAGTAAAGTGTTAAATAATACTGATCACAAATGTTTGAAGTATATATTCACTCAGAAATAATTGAACATGATACAGAGAAGATGGTAGGAATTAATCAAGGATTATGATTGCACGATCGATTACCATCCGGGAAAAGCAAAAAAAGTGGATGATGCTTTGAGTTGAAAGAATAATTATTCATTGATAATGCTATGATTGGAATGAGATTCTTTGGTTTTTGATTTGATAAACTTTGGAATAGAAGTTGTTGGTGCAGGAAATTCTTAATTTTTGTTTTAGGGGTCAGTGGGATTATCTCTATCAGATAGAATTAAGCAAGTGCAGAAGGAAGACAGTGAGATGAAAAAAAGTTAGAGTTGGTTCAAAGGATAATTTTCCTGATTCTAACTATGATGGTGATTTTTTGAGATTTGGAAAGATATTATGTGTTCCTTGTGATTCATAGAGGAAGAATGATTTGTTATGTGAAGCTCATAGTTCCCCGTTTTCTATTTATCTGGGAAGTACTAAGATGTACAGAGATTGTCAGAAGTATTACTAATGAGATGGAGTGAAAATAGATATTATTTTTACTGTGAAGTGTTTCACTTGTGAGTAGGTTAAAGCAGAGTGGGAGTTACCGAAAGGGATGCTTCAATCTTTACCAGTTCCAGATTGGAAATGGGAAAATATATCAATGGACTTAATTGTTGGGTTACCAAAGACATCTCAAGATAACAATGAAATATGGGTTATTATTGATCGATTAACTAAATCTGCTCATTTCCATAGTATTTGAGATACTTTGCCTCTAGATCAACTTTCTTAGTTGTATGTTAATGAGATAGTCTGGTTGCATGGTGTTCCCCTCTTTATTATATCTAATTGTGATCCTAGGTTTAATTATAACTTTTGTAAAGGCCTTTAGAAGTAATTGGGTACTAAATTGAATATTAGTAAACCTTTTCATCCACAATCATATGAGAATTCAGAACGAACATTTCAAACCTTGGAGGATATGCTACGTTCTTGTTCGATGGATTACCAGGGAATTTGGGACCAACATCTTTCTTTGGTTCAGTTTTCTTATAATAACAGTTTTCATTCCAGTATACAGATAGATCCATTTGAAGCATTATATGGGTAGCGGTGACGAACTCCAGCTTTTTGGGATGAATTAGGTGAAAGGAATCTTATGGGACATGAATTTGTAGAATAGATGGAAGAAAAAGATCGGATGATTCAGAAGCATATGAGAACAGCCCAGAGTAGGCAGATAATTTATACAGATAACTTGAGGAAGAATCATTCTTTTGAGGTAGGGGATCATGTCTTTCCCAAGGATTCTCTATGGAAGAGTGTGATGCGTTTTGGTAAGAAGGGAAAGTAGAGTCCGAGGTTCATTGGATCTTATGAAATCCTCGAGAAAGTTGGACCAGTTGCATACAGAGTGGATTTACCTCCAATTTTTTCCCAAGTACATAATGTTTTTTCATGTTACAATGTTGAAAATGTATATTCCAGACCCATCTCATGTTTTAAGTCCAGATACAGTTCAACTGGAAGAAAATATCTCTTATGAGGAACATCCAGTCCAGATTATTGACCGAAGAGAGAAAGTGTTGCGGAATAAGATAATTCACCAGGAAACGTTTTTATGGAAAACTCATATGGTTGAAAAGGTAATTTGGGAATTTAAAAATGATATTAGGGTTAAATACCCCCATTTATTTGATATGTGAATAAAATTGTGAGGATGCAATTTCTAAAAGGGTGGATGGCTGTAGAATCCCATGTAAATAAAGAAATTTGACATTTTCATATTTACTAATATTCTTTAATTAAATATTAATTTTATTTTAAAGGGGATTCTATGTTTGATGGTGTACCTAATATGCAACAATGAGTTTCATTTAAGTATAATGTTACACACAATCCTGGGTCATACTGAAAAATAACAATATAATTTTATTATTTTAAATGGTAGTTAAGGCCTATACATTGTATTGGTGGGAATGATCTGAACTAAATAAAATATTATTATATATGTTTGTAAATGTTTTTACATTTATCCAATAAATGTTGGAGGCTTAAAATGTGAATAAATTTAATTTTAAGTATAATTTACTTTAAAAGGTTTATTTACGACCTTTTGATGGAGAACCCTCTTTAAATCATATTTGGTTCACTTTTATATATTCTATTTGACAAAATAAAATTCTTCATTAGAATTGGGACATAGAAATTCACTTTGAATAAATTTTTTTGTATTTTTCTGATAAAATTCATGTTTTGATGAATAATGAAAAATATTGTATTTTAATGAAAAACTGCCATTTAATCTAATCTATTTATATTGTTAGATTATCATTTTAATTGGTTTTAAAGTGTAATTAGATTATATTTTTACCATTTAATTCAATTATGGTCATTGTAATTAATTTCACTTTGAAATTTGACATAAACAAGTCTCAGTCTTTTGATTTTTAGTATTTTTAAAAACACACATTTTGTTTTGACAATGTAAATTAATATTCAATTAATTAATACAACTTCTATGATTTTAATTTTGTAAAATAGACATCATTTTTAATTTTTTAATATCAAATATAGCTTAGGCTTAATTTTTTTTTTAAAATCTTCAATTTTTGTTGAATAGTGAAAACACTATGTAGTAGTTAAAAAGATGAATTTTTCATTTAAATGTAAATTTACCACTTCTATGAATTGAATTTTGAAAATCCAACATATATGGTTTTTATTAATATATTAAATTTTGTTCAATAATATGAAAATATTTTTTGGGGGAAAAGTAACTTTTGACTTTTATTTACCGCGGTTAAAGGAAAATAAGGGAATTCAAGGTAAAAATAATAACAAAATAATAACAAATTACCTTAAGACTTGTCCTAAACTTATTGGATGATTAATTTACGACCATGGGCATCGTTTGGTCAATTTTGGGACCCCATGGAGCCACTTACGAGTGATAATGACACTTTAGATTAATTTATTTAAAGTAAGACAAAAATGACATAAACAAATATCTTCTAATAAATTAATTATTACATAGGGTTATATAAGTAATCATTTTGACTATAAATATTCTATCGAAAGAAAGCATATTTCATAAATTATTGTATTTTTTTATAATTTTTAGACCTCAAATAAATTAAATTATTTATGACACAATAATGATGCATTGTTTACCTTATTAATAAATGATTTAAATAAATAAGAATATAAAGATTAAAATTATATCCAAAAACATTCCAATTTTTGTTGGATGGTTTCATTTAAATTATGAGTCACCTTATCTTCATCTTTAGTTATTTTTTGATCTTTAGAAACCAAAAATAATTATATAATAAAATAATATTTTCACACTGTCCAAAAGAGTCCCTCCTCTCCCTTATAAAAAGCCCTCACCTATAACCCATTCCTCACACCTCTCAAGCCCCTTGGTGTATCCAAACTCTACCCAAATAATATTCCTACATCCCTATACTCCTCTTATATTCCTTATCCTAGGTATAATGAACTTCAAGAAGTCATTTTGGTTTAAACCAAATGGAGTTACATGATTTAAAGGTAACAGTTTCTCTTAAAACCATTTGTTTTATTTTGATTTATTTTACTTCTCCAAACCCCTAAAAACTATTTATTCCTTTAATTTATAAAAAAAATAGTATCCTAAATATACTAGGTTGTTTTTATGGGAATTATTCGAACTAAACTTAGACACACCACCGTCTAATGGGTAAAGAACATATTGTTTCTGTGGACAACGAACTACTATCTCACAAAACGATGATTGTTAAAATATCTCCAACCACCTCTAATGGTGTCCATTATGATGGAACTTTAATAGTATATAGTATATAATATATTTATTTTTTTTCTATACTTTTGTATTTTTTTCATTTATAGATTACCTTTATGGTTTTCATAGTGGGTAAATACGATAACCTCATTTGAGGAAGTGCAGACTACCGCCCCCTCAAAGTGATATGACTCATTCATGAATTATATGGAATGTATAAATCAGAGTGTTAATGAAATTATATATTATATTATATTGGAATTATAATATACTTATTTATCATTATGTTTCCATTCCATTACAATACAAAATAGAAATGGAAGTAGCGTTCATGCGTACGTATGACTTCCCATCTCAAGGAACGGTGGATTTTATTTCTTATATCCTAATGTTATGTACTATTATAAATACATACATATACTGGATATATATGATATATTTTATATCTACATCATGAATAACATTCTAGAGATAATTTATATTTTACCATCTGAACAACTTTTAATTATAAGAAGTACATTTTTGACACAAATACCAAATATCGACAAAATGACCGTTATTAAAATAAATGATTACATAATGTTATGACATTGTAATAATAAATTTTAATGGAATGAAGAAATTAAAAAGAAGGATCTTAAGAAATTATAATTTAACTTTATTTTATTATTGAGTATATTAAAGAACGAACGGGTCAAGTCGGACACAAGGTAAGGGACTTCATCTCAATCTCCTTTCATTGAGGCATATTTTGATTTAATACGTGACTTTATTTTATACACTATATAAACACCACTGACTTTTCATTTCATTAAAAGGAAATCTTTTTATAAGAATAGTTTTACTAAACAACAAATATCAATGTTTCTTTTAATGTAAGATGTGACAACAACCCTTCCAATGCCGTGAGTATTATTTTATATTTCTCTTCCATAACAAGTTGTAATGTTTTTAAAAGAAAAATAAATACTATATACTCTTTTTTGTATTTGGGTATTGAAAATGGTTTTGATAAAGGATTTTTTATATCAATATATTTAAGTGATATATTTTGATTATAATGTGGAAGTGTTTTCTTTCCTTTATATTTGTTTTATGTGTTATGATTTTATAATTGTACTTGGACATTTGACGGGTGGTTACATGATAAACCATATAACAGGTGGTGTTGTGATAATCTAGGACAGGTAGTTATGTTATAACCTCTAATGTATTTGGTATGGTATTCAGCCGTTTGGCTATTCCATTATGTGATATGTGTAGAAGTTGACCGTATGGTTATTCCATTGAAGTATGTTTATGTACCAAGTTATCTTTATATGTTATGGGTTCTTTATAAAGGTTTATTGGTAATCTTTTGGATTCAAAAGGGTAAGCAATGATCTTTTAATCAGTGAATAGTATTTACTACTTCATAAAGGTGAAAAGTATTGCTTATGATAAATTATTCAGGGTTTACTTATTGGTTTGAAAAACTAACAGTTTTTTTTGTACCCCTTACTGAGATTTTTATGATCTTCTCATGTTTTTGAAATGTTTTTAAAAGGACATATTTTCCAATAAGGTCAAGGATGGGATCAATGAAAAGTTAGTATGTCTAAAACATGGAACTAGACGTGAATATTTTTTTTGGGAATTTTTATTTTTTTGAAAAAAATGGAAACTGCGAAGATGTGTCTACATGTAATATTTGAGTTGTTATGTATATGTTATGACTTAATTATCTAAAAATCTAAACCTAAAAAATCCCTCAATGTGAATTATTAACATAATTCAAGAATATGAAATGCTTATATTCTGTCTTTATAATACATATCCTAAAATTATTAATTAGGGTAATGTTATCTAAAACACCTTTTCCAAAATCTAGTTCCAAAGGTTAATACTTAACATAATTCAACACCAACTGTAGAGACCAATCCCATGATTTCTCGTAGATTATAAGGGACCGGATATTCGTGGACAAATTCTCTACCTATATTCAAATACCTGGTTCTTGGAGAAGGCTCAGAGGAAGTTTGGGGGTGTTCGGTTAGTTAAAGATGGAAGTAGGGGTTACATGTCGTGAATGAGATATTCATAACATTTACTGTTGAGGGTTTCTAAAAATTAATAAAATATCCAAGTGACCAATTTTTCAACAGAACCCAACCTTGAGGTAGTACATGATGTGAATCGGTAGTACACATATGTTATTGCCACACTTCTATTTTCATGACCTGACCCCTGGGGCCTATGACATGACTACCCCAAGCCCACCTTCCATAGGCCAAGGGCTGGAAACTAGCATCAAAAGACATATACCCTAAAACTGTGGAGGCATTGCCTTTAGAACCTATAACCACACTCAACCAAGCACACAAAAATATATGAACAAAAGTAAACTATATAGAAAAAATAGAGTTGAAAGTAAGAGGGTCGGAATAAAATCCCAATGTTAAAGTAAATGTACAACTGAAAAAAATACAACTAATGAAATCGAAAGAAAGATATTGGGTCATCTTCTGAGGTTCCTACCTGAAGGGTTTGTACAGATCGCCTCCTTAGCACTCCACATCCACCTATCTCTTCTACTTACCGACACGCCGTATGGTCCACCTCTAGGAACCTTCCAGTCATGCTACCCTCGGCCTCGATCAGCGCTATATGTCCTCTTCACCGAACAAAACAAGGTGTGGGCATAGACCGTGCAGGGGTGAGTATAACGATACTCAGTAGGGACCCCGAGACACTCAAGGTCTTAGAAAATCCACAAATAATAAACCAAAAAGGTTGAAATCAACTGACAACCCTACTTATATATATGCCCATACATATACATTTGTTATCATGTATACCATCTCAATCATGAGGATACATAGGGTCCATCCCAAAAACCCAAAACTCAACTGTTCCATAATGGTAGGAATACCACAAAGGTAAGTACCACACAGGTACACCACATAAAATAATACCACCAAGGTATTACTACAATGGAATGTACCACACATGTACGGACTCATCTCACACTAGGTATATCATAGGTATAGTAGTAGAGATGATTAGACCGGTCTATTGAATCATCTTACTCTATCAAGAGGCAGAACCACGAAAGATACCAAATTACAGACCCAAGAACCCAAAACATCGTCAGACCCACACATGATCCTAGTATATCTTTAGACCAACACATGATCCTAGTGCATTGTCAGACCCAAAAAGGATCCTAGTAAAACGTCAGACCCACAGAGGATCGTAGTACATCATCAAACCCACTAAGAATCCTAGTACATTTCCAAACCCACACAGGATCCTAGTACATCATTATACCCACAGAGGATCTTAGTACATCTTCAGACCCACATAGGATCTTAGTATATTTTGAGACCCACACAGGATCCTAGTACATCATCAGACCCACTTACAGGGTACCCGCACTA
This sequence comes from Viscum album, assembly GCA_963277665.1. Classification (NCBI taxonomy): domain Eukaryota; kingdom Viridiplantae; phylum Streptophyta; class Magnoliopsida; order Santalales; family Viscaceae; genus Viscum; species Viscum album. The sequence goes on along the minus strand of OY728166.1, from coordinate 70,184,944 downwards.
AGCTTGCTCGTCCTTGGGAGAGACCACTCCTCAATCTACTAGTCGGTAATCCAACTACGTCAGTGTCCCATGAAGATGTATCCCTAAGGACCACCATGTAAAAGGGGTCTCAATGCAATGGACAGTGAATAAATTGGAAACTTGGTATGTAAGTTATTAGCCTTTTAGTCATAAGGCCCCGGTTGGAATCGTGCTCGATCCAACCTGATTGTACCCCTAATTTATCCAAATCTCAAGTGGTGTATACCAAAAGGATCTCCTAATTCCATGTATTTTGGTGTCGTAGACGGTTCGTCAAACAGTCATCTGGTGACAATGTTATGGCCCAATGAACGTATGGGGTTCAAACTGGTCTGGGTCCGGTCCTACCCTTTCAGACCCGACCAGGTTCGACCCAACCCGGTTTGGGTCGACCTGTCTTACTGGATCCATCCCGGCCCACTCGGTCGGCCCAGCCCGCGCTGGGTAGCCCATCCTGGCCGCCTATGGGGGGGGGGGCAGTCACGCGCCCCCTCCCTTCTACACCAAACAACTGAAGTCGTTCGGTCGCCAGCTGCCCGAGGGACACGCTATGTGTCCCGCTCGGTCCAGGTCAGCTGGCCGAAACGGCTGGCCCTTGTCCTTCCACACTGCACATCGTGCGCCGCTGTTCTACGTCTGGTCGGATGCTGACCACACCTCCGCCTTCCACCATGGCTAGGCGGGCAATGACCCCTTTCTCAGACTGCGGCGCATCGTGTAGCACCCCTCTGCGGTAGGCCGAACGTCGCCCGTCCTCTGACCATCGCCGTGGACAATGGGCCACGACGCTTCTCTGGTCTCAGCATGTCCACTTTCTTTATTGGTGATGCGGACGCGTGCTTCCCCATTTCCATGTGGCTAGCCCGGGTGTTGGCTGCCACCTTTCTCCGCCGTGAAGAACATGACACTCATGAAGAATTGGTGAGGGATCAGGCCGTGTTCGTTTGGCCCACACCCTCCACATTAGATTAGTAGTAGGTGGATCAAGAGAATATATTCAACGTAAACCACGAATAAAAACCAAAACCCTACCTTGATGGTTTTATAGGAGGAGGAATGAGGAAGAAGATGAAGTCATTGAAGAGCGTTGGCATTCGTCATTTCCACAAGGCACTTCCATTCTATGCTCAGGGTCAGTTCCCCATTCTTCATTGGAGAATCATTCTTCTTTGGACAGTTTCTCCACATCTTTCTCCCAATTCTCCCCTTTTATTATACATCGCCAACCAATCCTTTAAAAATTGTAGGTGATCCATACAAATTAAATTATGTATAACAATTTAATTTTTTGGCATAATTAATTGTCTCCATTAAAATGGAGAATAAATTAATGGGAAGTTGAGAGGTTTTCCCCCATTAACATGGGTTCTGGTGGTCCCCACTACTAGAATTTAATTTGGGGGTTTTTGAGTTCGGTTGATCCCCACCTCTATAACCCATGTAGAGAGGTTTCAAAAATAAAATAGAAGTTTGTTATTTTATTTTTCATCTTCCTCCATGAAAAGAATAGAAATTAACCTTTACCCAAGACATACTTTGGTTGGGGTAAAGGTCTTCATAAGCGAATACTAGCACTACAAATTCAACGATATCCTCATATTTCAATTAGGATCTCCGGTTCAAAAGTTACAATAATCCGCTCACACGTTTACTGAACGTTCCTGAAAAAACATTTAGAAATTCATTCCATGCAGACCAGGCCATGGAATCATGTGACATCAATTTTCAAGGATTCGCAAAATCCCATATAATTAAAAAAAATTCCATATAATTTCTCAGTCTTTACATTCTACCCACCTTAGGGATTTACCTCCCCGTAAGCCACAACTCAAACTATGAAATCAAGTAGGGGTAATGAGCACAAATCTGAGCCTCCCTCTCCCATGTGTACTTTTTGAGGTTCCTGTGCTGCAAGTGAAGGTGCACTGGAGGTATCAACTACCCACAAAGAAAAACCTCATGTTGATCCTCAATCTCTACTTGAACCTCTGAAAAAGTTGCCATATCGTCGATGTACAGCTCGCCGTGGTCGATGAAGTGAGATGGGTCACGCACGTATCTCCTCAACTAGGTTATGTGGAAAACGTCATGCACCTTGTGCAACTGAGGTGGAAGACCTAAGAGGTAATCCACCTCTACAACTCAGATGAGGACCTAGAAGTGTCCGATGAACCTCAGAGATAACATTCCACACCTACCAAATCTCCACAAACCTGGTCGAGGTGAGACCCATAGAATGACATTATCACTATCCTCAAACTCCAAAGGTCTTTGTATCCTATAGGTAGAAGACTTCTTCCTGCTCTATGCAGTCTTCATTCGCTCCTAGTTGATCTTCAACTTCTCCGTGGTAGCCTGTACCATCTCTGGTCCCATGAGTGTTGACTCCCCTAGGTCAGTCGATCACGAAGGTGATCTGCAAGGTCGGCTGTACGAATCCTCAAAAGGTGTCGTCATAATGGTGGAGTGATAGCTTTTGTTGTATAAAAACACCACCAATGGAAATTAATCCTCCCATATGCGACTAAAGTAGAGGACGCAAGCACATAGCATGTCTTCGAGGGTCTGAATGGTCTGCTAAGTCTGTCCATCCGTCTGAGGATGGAAGGCGGTTCTCAAACGAAGTTGCATCCCGAAAGGCTCCTGCAACCCCTTCCATAACCGTGAAGTGAATCATGTATCACGATCGGAGAAAATCGTCAAGGGTACTCCATGTATCAGCACAATATCTTGCATATAGAGACATCCCAAGCTCTCTACTGAACCCTAATCTCTAATCGGAAGGAAGTGGACCGACATGGTGATTCAGTCAATGATCATACAGATAGAATTGTGACCCCTCGATGTATGTGGAATTCCGGTCATAAAGTCCATGGATATCACATCCCACATCCACTCTAGGAGCTATAAATCCTAAACTAAGCCTACTGGTACCTGATGCTCTGCCTTTAATTGCAAACATGTGAGTCATTGATTGAAAAACTCTGTAAATTATTTCTTCATCCCCGGCCACCAGTTCTGTCATCGGAGATCTTGGTACATCTTCGCTACTCATGGATGTAACACTAGAGGGGATGTGTGGAACTCCCTCATCACTTCCTCCTGAAGTGACACTGATAATATGTTACATCTTATGAAGAGAATGACATGATCCCCACCTTCATAAAATCTATCAGGTGCCTGTCATGTGGATATCTGAGCACATCGAGTCTCTTAGTCAGCGTCCCTGTGCTACACCTCTATGAATCACTGAAGTGGGGGAGTTAATGTAAAAAAATAAAGAAAAGATCCTCCATACCGATCCATAAAGGATATCTGCAAAGCGGCTAGCTGCTCAGTCGCCTCACCTAGCTGCTATATACCAAATCTTATACTGAGTGCATATGCTACAACATTCCCCTTCCTAAGAGAATAGACTATCTCGATGTCATAGTCCTGGAAAAACTCAATCCAACATCGTTATCTCACCTATCGATAATCATATTGGATAAATGCTCACTCCTGCATTAATACACATCCGAGCCCAATCCCTGATGTGTCGTAGTAAACTACGTACCCAACACCATCCTATGGAAGCCTCAAGATAAGGGAACTATTCAGCCTCTGCCTCAGCTTCTGAAAACACAGGTGGAATCTCTTTGACCATAAGAAGGGTTGCCCCTTCTCTTGCAACACAAAAAAATGGCGCTGCAACTCTAGAGAAATCTGGCCCAAACCACCCGTTGTATCCACCAAAACCCAAGAAACTTCGTACCTCCATCACACTCTTGGGTGCCTCCTAAGAATGTAAAGCCTCAACCATCACTGGATCCACTGAAACTATAGCCTCTGAGATTATGTGACCATGAAAGTGAACCTCTTAGATCCCGAACTAGCACTTCAAGAGCTTATCATAAAACTGGTGCTCTTGTAGTGTGTACAGTACTACCTGTAAATGATAGGCATGCTCCTCCTTAGTAGCCAATTAGATCAGAATGTCATTAATAAAGAGCACCACAATACGATCAAGGTATGGATAAACGATCCTGTTCATGAGTCCCATGAACATTGTAGGGGCATTGGTCTGGCCAAAAGGCATAACCAAGAACTCATAATGGTCGTACTAACATTTGAAATCCATATTATGCACATCCTCATCTCATACTCTGAGATGGTGATATCCTGACCTGAGGTCTATCTTTGAGAACCATTGTGCTTCCTTCAACTGATGAAAGAGGTTGTAAATCCTCAGGAGTGGGTACTTGTTCTTTACAGTCACTTTATTCAAGCACTGATAGCCAACACAAATCTTCAAGCTCCCATCTTCCTTATTATCGATCAAAACCGGGGCATCCTAAGGAGAAACACTATGCCGAATGAATCCCTTCCCTTGGAAGTCTTCTAGATGTACCTGCAGCTCACGAAGCTCTGCGGATGCCATCCGATAATCTGGTGTAGATATTGGTGTCGTCTCGGGGTACATTTCAAATTTAAAATTCCATATCAAAGAGGAGGTTGACCCGGAACATCATCAGGGATGACATCCGTGTACTGGTCCATTAATATAGGATAGCTCGGACTCTCCATGTAAACTGATCTGAGGGTAAGGCAAGATAACTTATGAGTGATCAGCTGCACTCTCTTCTAGGTAAGTCCATCCTGTGCTGCAAAGTATCCCTTCTCACTGGTGATTGTAAACCTAGTCTCATCAGTGCGGAAACACCACAATTTGATCCTAATACAGTCAATCTGAGCATGGAATGTGGATAACCGGTCCATACCCAAGATGACGTCGTAAGGCCTCAACGCCGCTACTAAAAGATCCTAGCTGAATCTCTCTCCTCATAGAGTAAGCTCACACTGCCAGAACCAGTGCGTAATAGTCAAATTCGCTCCCGTAGGAGTCTCTTGCTGTAAGTATTGAGCCAACAGCTCCATCAGAATCTCCAAGCTTCGAACGAGGGTAGTGGAAAAAATGGAAGGCCCCTGTGTATATAAGAACTAAATATAAGGTGGAGTAGACACAGATCATACCTCGTATCATATATGGAGCACCATGGTCGTAGGCCTCAGCTTCCTGTAGCTAATCTCACCCATGTCTACCTGCTCGTTGTGGTCGGGGTGGACAACCTGGTGGTGGTGGTAGTAACACCTCGAATCGTCGCCCACCACCAGCTGCATGGACAACTCCTCTCCCACGTCTGCCTACTCCCTACAGACCTCATGGGTCGAACCAGGGTATCTATCTATGAGGTCCTTTGAAAATCATCTAATCATCTAAATGGCGGGTCAGGCAATCACGAGCCATGTGACCCTGCCCGCTTCATGTGAAACACTGCATGTTCCATGCCTGACTGGCTTTGTCTCCGGAACCCCGCAAAACCGACCCTGAATCCTGTGGTTGTCCACCTGTAGGCCTGGTACTCTTTGACCATGGTAACATATGTCTATTACCAGCTGTAGAATAATCTTCTACATGATGACTAGTGGTGGGTATCGTGGCTGGTGACTGCTCAGCAAGATAAATCTCTACTAAGAGGGCTCGCTCTAACACCCCAGCCTGCGTCAGGATGCTGAGAGAAATCAACGAAGCCCTAATCTCCCGCATGAGTCCCTGTTCGAAGGTTTGGGACTTGAAGTGTGGATCCCTCACCATATCAGTGTAGTAGGGTTAGAGGCTGGTGAAACTCGCTGAGTATTGAGACACAGTCATGCTGCCCTATTGAAAATGAAGAGTCTCCTGTATGCGCACTGCACAAGGAGTCACTGGGAAAAACTCTGCCTAAAATAAGCTCTCAATGTCTTCCAATAGAAGTGTCACCTCGTCGTGAACCAGTAGTATCAAGATCTACCATATTCCTACTGCTGTCTATAGAAGACTAGCAACAATGATCACCATGAGTCAGCTAGTGTCCCTACCAGTCGGAAGACTCTCGCCCAAGCCTCTAGCCAATCCTCATCCACCTATGGGTTTGTCTCACCCTGGAACCTCAGTGGCCTCTGGCACTGCATCTTGTGAAATGCTCTCAAGCAGCGTGCACCCTCTTCTACTATGGCTGGTGGCATTAGTGGCCCAATGGGTAATGGTACCATTCATGCATCTGCTCGTGCCTCTACTGGAAGAGGGCCATACATCGAGGCCTCCTCAATCGGTGGGATATCCGTGCTTACTATACTCGAAACCCTAGCTAGATGTCTGCAAGGAGGCATCCTGAAAAGATACAAGTGCGCCATGGTCAATTGGTTATACCTAGTGATTCGACATAAGAAAACACAATAAAACTTTTCAAAACACAAACAATCAGTGTTTTCATGCACTTAGCTAGAAATCAGATGTTAGGGTCCTAGTGTATGGATACGTCGGCTGCCGCACTTACACTGGATTCCCTAAACTGATAACCTCGCTCAATACACATTACACTATTTCTGTAAAAAAGTTCAGATTTCTAGGTTATATATTAGAACCGACTCCTCTGATACTAATTTGTCACGACCCGACCCTCGGGGTCCGTTTTGTGACTACCCCAATCATGCCTTCAATAGGACAGGGGCTGGAAACTATCACCAATAGGTGTATCCCTTATAATTGGGATGGAATTTCCTTTATAAACTGTAAACACACTCAACCAAGCACATAAAAAGATATGAACACAAGTAAACTGTATAGAAAAAAGATTGTTGAAAGTACAAGGGGCTTGAATACAAGCCCAACAGTAAAGGTAAAAGTACAACTGAAATACAGTACAACTGGAGAATGAGAAAGACAACTACTGGGTCATCCTCTGAGGTTCCTACCTGAAAAGTAAGTACATATTACCTTCTAAGCACTCCACGTTCTTCCCATCTATTCTGCGTACTGACATGCTGTATAGTCCCCCTCCGGGTACTATCTAGTCCTGGTACCCTAATCCTCAATCAACTATGTTCGTCATCTTCACCAAACACAACAAGTTGTGGGAATATCCCCTATAGGGATGAGTATAATGACACTCATTAGGGACCCCAAGACCCTCAAGGTCTCACAATAACCACAAAGTATAAACCAAAAAGCACGAAATCAGCTGACAACCCTACTTAGGTATATTCCCATACATATACCTAAGATATCATGTATATCATCTCAATCACGAGGAAACATAGGGTCCAACCCAAAAGCCAAAAACACAACTATTCTAAAATGGTAAGAATACCACGAAGGTAAGTACTACACAGGTACTCTGCACAGAAGAATACCACCAAGGTATTACCACGAAGGAATGTACCACACAGGTATGGAATCAACTCACACCAGGTATATCATAGGTACAATAGTAGAGATGATTAGATGTAACTACTGAATCATCTTACTCTGTCAAGAGTCAGAACCACGAAGGATCCCAAATTATAGACCTAGGATCCTAATACATAGTTAGACTCACATAGGATCCTAGTACATCATCAGACCCACACATGATCCTAGTACATCGTCAGACCCACACATGATCCTAGTACATCATCAGACCGACACCGGATCCTAGTACATCGTCAGACCCACACAGGATCCTAGTACATTTCCAGACCCACACATGATCCTAGTACATCTTCATACCCACACATGATCCTACTATATCGTCAGACCGACACAGGATCCTAGTACATAGTCAGACCCCACACATGATCCTAGTACATCTTCATACCCACAAAGAATCCTAGTACATCGTCATACCCACATAAGATTCTAGTACATCGTCAGAGCCTGCTACAGAGCAACTTAGCTAAGCTTCCTCGTCTCCGAGAGAGTGCGCTCCTAAAGCTACTGGTCGATAATCCAACTACCATGAATAAACAAAAATATGTAACCCTAAGTAATTCCATGTAATAGGAGTCTTAATGAAATAGCCGGTGCATCAATTGGACGTCCAGTCTATAAGTTATTATCCTTTTAGTCTCGAGGGCCCTGTTGGATTCGTGCTTGATCCAACCCGAACGTACCCTAACTTTATTCAAATCTAATGTTGGTTATACCAAAAGGACCTTCTTGATCCAAGGTTTTTGGTTCCATAGACGGTTCTTCATACAGACATCTGGTGCCAAAGTTGTGACTAAAAGAACTTATAGTGTCGAAACTGCCCCGGTCCGACCCGACCCGGCCTGGGCCGACTCGACTCTGTTTGGGTCGACCCAGCCTACTGGTTTCATTCCGCCCCACGAGGTCTCACCTTGCCTGCACGCGGTGGCCCGACCTAGCTGCATGAAGGGGGAAGTTGCGCTTCCCCCCAACCTCAAACACAAAATGACTTCAGCCGTTTGGTAGCAAGCAGCACGCGAGACTCTCCACGGGTCCCGCTCGGTCCAGCATGGCCATCCAAAATGGCCATCCCATGGTCCTCCCAGAGGCCATCCAAATGCCTACCATGCATCCTCCATGCACCATAGCTATGTGGTCCTAACCCCTTGCTCCGACGGTAGCGCGTCGTGCGTCACACCTTTGTGACCGGCCAAATTTTGGCCGCCCTCTGACCACCGCCGCGACTGACGGGCAACAAATCTTCACTGGTCTTTGCATGGAATCTTTCTCTATCAGCGTAATGGACTCATGCCACCCCAGTTCCATGCAGCTAGCCTGGGTTCTGACCTCCTCCTTTCTCCACCGTGAAGAACACAACAATCATGAAGAACAGTATAGGGATCGGGCCGTGTTCGTTTGGGCCTCACCCTCCACATTAGATCAGTAACAGGCAGATCAAGAGTATATATTCAATGAAACCCACAAAGAACAAAAAAAAAACCCTAACTTGAAGGTTTCGTAGGAGGAGGCGTAAGGAAGAAGATGAATTTGTTGAAGAGCATCAACATTCATCACTTCCGCAAGGGGCTTCTATTCCGAGATCAGGATCCGTTCCTCGTTTTTCGTTGGAGAAGCGTTCTTCATTGGAGAGTTTCTCCACGGATTTCTCCCAATTCTCCACTTTTCAAATACTTTTCCAAGAAATACTCTAAAACAAGGAGGGGATCCATATAAATTAAATTAAGTTTAACAATTTAATTTGTTGGCATAATTAAATGGATCAACTAAAAGTGAGAATAAATTAATGGGAAGTTGAGAGGTTTTCCCCAACTAAGAGGGGTTCGGGTGGTCCCCACTGCTGAAATTTAATTTGGGGGTTTTCTAGTTTGGGGGGACACCACCTTCATAACCCATATAGAGAGGTTTCAACAATAAAATAAAAGTTTGTTATTTTATTTTTCTTCTTCCTACACAAAAAGAACAAAAACTAACTTTCACCCCCGACCTAATACGTTCGGGGTGAAGATCTTCTTAAACGAATACCATGGATTCAAGTTAAACAATATCCTCAGATTACATTTCCAAGAACCAGTTCAAAAGTTACAATAACCCATTCATAGGTTTACGGAACTTACCCGAAAAAAAGTTTAGAAATTCATTCCGGGCACACCAGGCCTCAGAATCATGCACCGTCAATTTTCTCAGACTCGTAAAATTCCCATATAATTAAAAAATATGGAATTTATAGGTATTTATATCTATGTTTTATAAAAAATGTATCCGAACGGGGTTTTGAAACTTTTTGGATGTAACCCCTATCTCGGTCATGATAGGTGACTCGAAAACTCCTTCCAGGGCATTTTAGAAATTCTATCTATGGAAATTGAGCCCAAAATTCCCTCCTTCGATATATCATTGATCCGAGGTATGAACTACCTCTGTTATTATGGTTTCTTCGAAATATATTTTCGTTTTTCTCATTTCTATGTGATGGAACTTGATTTCCACATTCTTAATGAAATTTATTTTGGTTTTTTATCCAGTAATGCCACAATATCCTCGAGTGCATGCAGTTGTTGCAAGGACAGCGATCAAGATATATTTCTTTGATCCATTCTTGATTATAAGTATGTAGGTATCCTTTTGACGTATTGGATTCAATAATTCTCTATTTTCATACATGAAATTGTAGGGATAACATAGTTTATCCTTCATGATATCAATAGAATGGAATTAATTAAATATTTGAACTAGATTTAATGAATTGGAATAAATGGAATGTTGTTTAATTGCACCGTGATAACATATTGTTTCTATATTTTCTAGATTGGGTGGTATATATGAAATGATTGTAATCAAATTTACCTTAGTAAAATTTTTATAGAATGTAAATCTCAAAATAATTTATAATTATTTGAATATAGATAAAGATTCATGTAAATGAATATGCTTTTTGTTGTTTTAATTATAATCACCTTGATGTAGTCATTAATGTTTCTTCGAATATATCTAATTAACTTGAATCATGATGATGGTTATTGGTAAAATAACAATGGAATTTAGAAAAAAAAATTAATAAATGTTTGATATGTATGATAGCTTGTTTATTATGTTGCCCATTTTTAGAACCAATGAATACGGAATTTTTTAATTAAAGTTGAAATAAAGAACCAGTTGTGTGATAAGTGTAATTCCTTGGGGACCTTGAGTAACATGTTTTCATGAAAAGTCTATGTGCCTTATTGTTTAGAGTTGTGAGGGATCATTATGTGGGACGACTGAATTCCTTGTTTATGTACAAGATCCCAGTTGTTTTCTGTTTACTACTAATTGTGATGAATTGTGATCCTAGGATGGATAATCCTAGAGGGCTGTTATGAAATGCAGTGTAGGGAGGCCTAGTGGATTTTGTGGAAATAGATGGAGCCAAGATTGGTTATATTCATCAGTTCTTGATTGTGGGTGTTGGGGAGCATACCAGGGATGATGGAATGGGTTGAAGATGGGCAAAACCATTGTTGTGAATGTTGGCACCTATTAATATACTATTTGGTTATCTAATTTACATTCCCTACTACTTGAGGTAGATTTTTTTATTACCCTCATTCCAAAAGAGTAAAATATTCATCGGGTATTCAACGCACTTTCAGTGTTTAGATTATTGAAAAGGGATGGGTCTACTCTCCTGTTATTGTCAACAAATACTCGATGAGTAGTTCATCTACTAACATTTTTGATCCCCTTAAGATTGGTAGAAAATATTTATCTCTTAGAATACCAAGAATTATGGAAAAGTGATAATGATGTTAATATATTTCTGAATGATAGCTGTTGAACCAATAGAATTAGAGATTTTTGGGATGCAATGCTAAGGATACAATTTAAATGAACCATGGACTTGGATTGATTATTCTTAGAGGGCATGGAATTATTTTTGATTCAAATGAAATGAAATGTAAAATATTTTATTTTATAATTAAATTTTAATTAATTAATTAATGTAAATTTCAAATAGAAATATAGATAATATGGTTTTAATTAAGGTCATTAAATTGTTGTGTGGATATAGGATATATAGTCTTAGCAGTGGAAAAATGGATTCCAAGGGACATTATATGTAGTTATGTTAGAGGTTAGGTTCTACCCATAGTGTGGTTTTGAGCTATATTATATAATGTACTTTTTTCCTATACTCTACCCCACCCTATCATTTAGGGTGGCTGAGGCACCAAGGATTCTAAGCCATTGGGGGTGTTTTCTCCAACATATCGGTGGAATGATATATGGTTGAATTCCCACTTTTTCACTTCTCTCTTATATTGGTAGTTACTTATGCTGGTATGCACGAAGATTAGTTTTCAACATATATGTGTGTTGATGGTTGAAGTGGGGTTTTTTTATTTCACACATATATAGTCTTTATATAGTTTATTGTGTGTTAGTATATGTATAATTTGTATTGGTTGTGATGGATTGAGGATCCTTACTCAATGTATGGGCTGTAATGGCTAGAGGTATAAAACACGATGTTTGATACACATTATGCATGATGTAGTGGCTCTCAAAAACTGCATGGTTACTTTTTATTGTGTGGTTTTGGGGGTGCTTCACCCAGTTTTATGAGTGAAATATATTAGGTTTCAAAGGGTGTATGTGGTAGTGATACACCTAGGTGTATTTGGTATAACCTTTTTGGAGAGTGATTGATTATGACGTACGAAGTTGGGGAAAAGAAGAAACCCATTAAGGAATTCATAGTGAGGTACCATTGTTATTCATTATTATATTATATACTCAAGTATGCAATTCAGTGTATGAGTATCAATGGTGATATTGGGAACATAGTATACACATATAGGTGATGAGTTAGTTTCACATGTTGTTCACTATTCTTTAACGTTATTTCATTACTTTTTTACGAGAGGAACTATGGGGAATCTTACTGAGTATACTATTATTCTCACCCTTTATTATATAAAATAATTTTCCAGTCACATGGAGCATATTGAATATCAAGATGGTTAATACTAGATTAGGGGGATTTCAAGGGTTGTTTGGGCATCGTGGTCGCTGCCGTTTTACATTCTTTTATTTACTGAATGTTTTTCTGTTTCAGTTATATTAGTTATTTAATGAAATTACATATGTGTATATGGGTTTGTTTTATATTGCAGACTGTGTTAGAGGGTTTGTTTTCAATATTATCTCTCTCTAATGCATGTGTTCTCTAATAGGGTAATTCCTCCCATCTGTGGGTTTATTATTCCTTTGATTCTAGTCGCCAACTTGGGGCCTAATAGAGGTGGGACTCATGGGATATTATCTATATTATAACATTTATGGACTATAAGTGGTACACTTTGTGGGGAGGGGGTCATGTATAGAGGAATTACTGGTCTGGTTGAGGCAAATGATAATTTCTGGAGTCAAGAACATGTATGGATGCATGGTTTGGTAGGGAAATGGTGTCTGTTAAGTTTTAAAAGCACTAGAAAAAATATAAATCAGCTGAGACACATTTATTTAGTTACCCCTATGATCTAACACATGGACCATTATGTTTGCAGTGGATACTAAACGAAGTTATTCTAGTTTTAGGGTAGATACCTAGGAAAAGACCATGAATCATTATTCTTTTCACCTATGTTTGAATTGGTAGAACATGAGATATGTTATCCTTAGATGAATAAAATAATACAATTAATTAATTAATGTTAAAGTGTTACTTATTCTAGTTTTAATAGATATAAATTTTTTTTATTCCATTGGTATTGATCCTATTCGATATCCTCATTAGGTTCACACATAATATTTTCAGCAGGTGGCACTAACAGGTCATCGCAGAGTACATGTTGACAATGAAAACACATGTATGATGACACCCAAAGAGTTTCAGCACTAGAGTTTTCAAAAGTAAAAGGTATTATTTTAATATGTAGTTATAGAAGATTTTATGTTGGAGGTTAGGATATCCTTCAGTTTGATTCATGCTTGGATGGATATGTTGGTTTCATTGGATGGGACGATGCTATATAGAGTTGCAAGGAAGTTGTGGACCTTGTTATAGAGGGATTCTGAGTAGTCAAAAATATAAAGGGAGATGATCTGAGAGTTCTTCAGAGATATGTTTATTTCTTCAAATATAATGATGGATAGTCCCCAGGAGTTTCATATCGTTTTGTATGGGAGCTTTAGTGTGCAATATTTTGGGAGCTATTTCATGAACCTTTTGTGATATGCATTGGAATGGCTACCAAATTAGGAGGATAGTGTTAGGTATTTTGAAGAGGCTTTACATCCATAGATCCTATCCATGATCAACCCATTTAGGATGAAAAAATATCTTGAGGTTCTGGAAAAGGTAGAGGTCATTGATAGGATTTTGTTTCGAACTGGATCATCATGATAGGTTACTATTCAGGATTCCTCAAATTGTAGAGCTGGGGTCCGGGTTTCTCGGTTTTCAGGGAAGAAGAGTTTCTGGTCAGTCAGGGGTAGGTCCCAACCCTCAGTACCTCATTTTTGAAGGGGATATGAATATTATACCTATGATAAGGGATAATGTGATTGATTTTATTTTGGAGTTTCGTATCATCTATAGTGAGATAACCTTACCATTTAGTATTTATCATGTGATTGGTGTTTTGTCTTAGGTTCCTCCATTGAGTTAGTTCTTACCATGGAAACAATAAAAGGTTACACTAGATTTCGATTAGTAAAGGGAAAATGGGGAAGGCAGAGGACATCCATGGGATGCTTCTCATACTTAGAGAGTAGAGTGCTTATATGTTGGTGTTCAACATCTGGGTAAGAGAGGCTGTGGAAAATGTTGTGGTCGGCTTCATGTTTTAGCTTTGCCAGCTCCTAACGAGCCAGATGTCATTAGATTTTCTACTTGTGTTCATTCCTTGATTGATTTAGGATAGACACACTCCATTATATAACAAACCCTTTTCAATGATTTGGGACATGAGGTAGAGAGTCTTTTAGTTCCCATGTAGTTGATTACACTAGTTAGAGGATGATCTGACTTGTTTGGAGTATGTAGAGACTGAGAGGTAGTGATGGGGAAGCACCGCTCTTGGAGAGTTTTCCTATGTTTATGAATAGGACCTTATAATGGAATTCTCTCAATGGATTAGTTGTATTTAGTGTAGGATATTGTTTATTTCTTCAGGGGATAGATGGTTTTCTTCAATGATGATGGAGATCCAATAGAGTTTGTTATTGAGTGAGAGCCTTGGATGGGTTAGAGGCATGTTCTTTCCTTTTCATACTTGATGTCCAAGTTAATGTCATGTTCATCAATGATTCTATAGTTTCCATTTCCATGGGTCATAGAGGAGTACTCTGATGTATCATATCGCTATGTATCCATATAGGATTGAACATTCCAAGTTCAGTGAGCTGTGTATACAAGTCAATGATTTGTTGCATTGTGGATTTGTTCATCCAAGTGTAAAACCATGGGGTTCACCGATTTTCTTCCTAAAGAAGGCTGGCAGTATTTTGTAACATCCCAGGTAGATAAAGAATATAAAAATTTAAAATTTATCAATATTTTTGAATAAAATATTATTTTTACTTTAAATGGGATTCTATGTTTGATGTTGTACCTGATACGCTATAACTCTGTTATTTGAAATCTTATGTTGCACACAATGTTGGGTCATACAAAAGAATAATAATATAATATTATTATATTAAAAGGTAGATAACACCTAGACATTGTATTAGAGATAATATATAGAACAAACTAAAATATCATTATATATGTTTGTGAAATGTTTTTACATTTATCCAATAAATATTAGAGGCATAAAATAATAAAGAATCCAATTTTAAGCATAAATACAATAATATTCATTAAAGGGTTGATTTACAGACTTTTGATGGAGGACACTCTATAAATATATTTATCGTCACTTTTATGTGTTCTACTTGAAAAAATAAAAGTCTTATTTATAATCTGTAAATAAAAATTTAATTTTTGTAAATTTTTTGTATTTTTTTGATAAAATTCATTTTTAATGAATAGTGAAAAAAACTGTATTTTAATTCAAAACTGCCTTTTAATCCGATTTATTTATATGGATAGATTATATTTTTAATGGGTTATAAAGTGTAATTAGATTATATTTTTTAATTTAATTCAATATTTGTCATTTAATGTAATTTCACTTTGAAATTCGACCTAAACAAGTGTTAATCTTTTGATAGTTATTATTTCATAAAAACACGCCTTTTGTTTTTACAATGAGAATTAAGTGTAAATTAATTAATCCAAATTGTATTTTGTGAATTTGGTAAAATAGAAATCATTTTTTAATTCATAATATCAAATATATCTTAGGCATATTTTTTTCGTATTTTTTTGAAAAACTTAAATTTGTGATGAATATTGAAATCACTGAGTAGTAGTAAAAAAACTATCATTTTCATTTAAATGAAATGTTTCTGATAATTTGAATTGAATTTAAAATATAGGACATACATGGTTATTATTATTAAGTAAAATTTGGTTTAAAAAGATTAAAATATTTAGGTGAAAAGTGACTTTTGACTTTCATTTACTGCAGTTAAAGGTAAATAAGGTACTTCAACGAAAAAAATAATATTACAATAATATAAAATTAACCGAACATGTGTCCTAATCTAATTGGTTGATACATTTACGAACATGGGTATCCTTGGGTCGATTTTTTTACCCCATGGAGACACTTATGAGTTATGATGACATTTTATATTAAATAATTTAATGTAATGAAAAAAATGACAAAAACATATATATTTTAGTAAATAGATCTTACATTTTGTTGTATAAGTTATATATTCGACTATAAATATTAATTTGAATGATAAAATGATTTCCTACAACATGGTAGTTTTTTTATAATTTTTAGAAATCAAATAAATAAAATATTTTATTACACATTAATGATGCAATTTTTACCTTATTAATGAATGATTTAAATAAGTTTGATTATGAATATTAAAAAAATATTTAAAACATGTCCAATTATTATTGGATTATTTTATTTCAAATAATAGTCATCTTATATTCGACTTTAATATGTTCTAGAGCTTTATAAACCGAATATCATTATATAATAAAATAATATTTTAATCATTCTTAAAGAGCCCCTCCTCCCCTTATAAAAAGTTATCACCTATAACAATTACTCACACCTCTCAAGCCGCTTGGTTTGTCTAAAATATGCCCAAATAATCTCTCAATATCAATCTATTCCACCTATAAACCTATCTTTAGGCATAAGTCACTTCAAGAAATCCTTTTGGTTCTATCTAAAGGGTGTTACCCGATTTAAAGGTAACGTTTACTTCTAAGTTATTTTCTATTATTTTACTTCTACAACCCTCTAAAATATTTTTATTAAATTAATTAATAACCAAACAAGTATACTCAATATAATAGGTTGTTTTTATGAGAATTATTCTAACTAAACATACACACACCTCAATCTAATAGGTAAATAACAAACTGTTTCTGTGGACGGCGAACTACTGCCTCACGAAATGATTATTGTTTAATCTTCTCCGACCACCTCTTATGGAGGAAATTATTATAGAACTTTATTTATATGTGATATATATTATATTTATATTTATATTTTCTCTATACTTCTTTAGTTTTCATTTATATCATACGTTTATGGTTTCCATAATGGGTAAATACGATAATTTTAATTGAGGAAGTGCGGACTACCGCCCCCTCAAAGTGATACGACTCATTCATGGAATACATGTAACATATAAATGATAGAGTTAATTAAATTATATATGATATTTTAATTTAATTATAATTTACCAATTTATCATCAAGTTTTAAATCAATTAAAACTATGAAATAGAAATGAAAGTATCATGCATGCATACATACATATTAAGGTCTCCATGAATGATGCATTTCATTTATTTTATCCAAATATTATGTAATATTACAAATACATATATATACTGGATATATATGATATATATAATATATAAATCATGAATATCATTATGAAGACAATGGAATTTTGACAACATGGACAACTTGTAAATATAAGAAGTTCATTTTTGACTCAGGTACAAAATATCAATAAAAGAACCATTATTATCTTAAATGATTGCGTAATTTTATAACATGGAAATAAGTTATATAAATTGAATAATAAACATGAAAAATTTTATTAAGTAAGTAGAAATTATCTTTTTATTATTATTCAAGAGATTGCAGAATGGAAGGGTCAAGTAGGACATGAGGTAAGGGACTTCTTCTCAATCTCCTTTCATTGAAGCATATTTTGTTTTATACATGACATTATTTTATACCATGAAAAATATCACTGACTATTCATTTCATTCAAAGTGAATATTTTTCTATGATTAATTTAACTAAACGACAAAAAAGAATGTTTTTTTAATGTATCTGGGGACAATGAACTTTGATG
Organism: Viscum album; assembly: GCA_963277665.1. NCBI lineage: Eukaryota > Viridiplantae > Streptophyta > Magnoliopsida > Santalales > Viscaceae > Viscum > Viscum album. The sequence continues at coordinate 70,167,223 of OY728166.1, read as the reverse complement.
TCGCTGTGAGTATTATTTGTTCTATGTATTTCTTAACAGGACATAATGTTATTAAAAAGAAAATAAATACCACATACTCTTTTAGGTATTTTGGTATTGACATTTTTATTGTAATGGATTTGTTATCTCAATATATTTAAATGATATATTTTTATTGAAATACATAAATTGTATCTTTCCGTTATATTTTTTATGTGTTATGAATATAGTTTGGTTTCTGGGAATTGCTTACAAATACAGGTAGTTCCGTGATAATCATAGGGTGGGTTAGCCCGAGATATCTCTCCAATGCATTGGATAACATGATGGAGGTAAACATGAATGTTTCTCTTAGGATATTTTTGGAATATACTAGGATGGGTTATCCAAATTTAACTCCCTATATCGTTGTGAAGGCTACATCATAATTATGTTTTTGATGCCACAAGATACCTTTATGATTTGTGATTACTATATGTTATATATAAATATAATGATTTCCTAACCTATGATGAATAGATTATTTTTTAATGGACTAATGTTTTCATTTATTATTTTATGAAAATTAATGAGGTTTTAATGCTCATACCATGTTTTGAAATGATTTTCACAGGAATTATAGATGAATAGGTTTAAGGATAGGATCAAGGAAATTTCATGATTTATAAAACATTGAAATGGACATGACTCTTTTTTTTCAAGATATTTTATTTTATGAAAAATGGAAACTAAGTAGAAGTGTCTACCTTGTTATATTTGAGATGTAATGTAATAGTTATGGATTAATTGTTTAAAACTCTAATCCTGAAAAAATCATCTATGTAGATAATCCATTTAATTCAAGATTATGTTGTGTTTCAAGGCTGGGTACTTATAGTTGGTATCAATGGTCGGTATAACAAACTTTAGGAGTTAGAATATTGTTAAATTAATGTCCATAAATTAATTTATGGTAAGACTAAAATGATATAGCATTAACAGATTACCATGTTTCTTCTCCTAAGATATTTTTGTGTTTAGAATTGTTATCTTAGGTGGAAATCAGGAAGCTATGATGTGATGACATCTGTATAATGACAACCATATAAATTAAGAACCTTAGATGGTTGGAATCAGAAATAATCAATTGGTTACAGTGACAAAATAGTTGACTTAGTCTATAAATGGTGGTGGTATCCATGAATGAGATCATCTAGATCAACCATATAAGAACATGTCAGCAGTGGAGCATTTCATAAGGCACTATCATTTAGAGGATCACATGACACAATGCTACCAGAAGGGTGAATTAAATCACTAGAAATGGATTTTTATGTCATGGGGTGTTTAGAACATCAAAAGGTTAGTCTCACTGTTTAACGTTTTGATGGTGAAGATGATCAGTGGTGGTCTATGGTGAAAAATATCAGGGATAGTGAAGAGATTGATGCTCTTTACTGGGATTAATTCAAAGATATGTTTAATGAGAAATATATTCTTAAGGAGGTTTGTCAAATAATGTAAAAACAATTTCTAGAATTGAGGCATAAGGATGATTATATGGCTGCTTATGAAGAAAAATTCACTCGGTTAGCAAGGTATGGACCAAATTTCTTATGAGATCATGATAGTAAAAAAAACTATTTTTAATCAGAATTAAATCCAATGTATCAATGGTCTTTTGTTAATTGTGAGTTCAAAAGTAATGAAAAACTATTTCGATGTGAGGATAAGTTAGAAATGGAGTTTGATGATGATCAGGTGTTCTTTGAAAAACATCAAAAATTGGTCGAGGTGGCAGAATAAAGAGAATAACTCTATATAAATGTCTGATGGTAAGAAACATAAATTTATATTTTGTGAAAATTTTGGTAACAATCATGTTGGGAAATGTATTTTGATTTCTACTAAGTTCAATTGATGTGGAATAATGGGACATATGGATTGTAATTGAACTAAGGAAATCAGTTTAATGGTAAGAAAAAATCTTATTTATAGTTAGAAAATATTTTTAAGTGCAATTAATTAGGACATTATGGAAATGAGTGTCCAACGATGAACTCAATTAAGGGAAAGCAGCCAGAATACAAGCAGAAACGGGTGGTGAAATCATTTGTAACTACTTCAAAAAATTTTGTTCCATAAAATGAAGTAGTATCAGGTAAATTTTTTATTTGTTCAGATTATTCCGATGTGTTTTTTGATTTAGGGTCTACATATTCATTCATTTCTATGAATTTTTCAATTAAATTGGGAATCCCATCTCAAGATATTAATCCTAAACTTATGGTAAAAACACCGGGGAGGAATGTTGAGAGAAAAAGAAATTATAAGAACCTTAATTTCCTTGTGTTCATAAAGAATCTATATAAAAACCTTATTGTTTGGCCTCTAATAGAGTTTTATGATATTTTGGGTATGGATTGTCTTTCTGTTTATCAAGAAATTATTGACTGCAAAGCTAAAGAGGTTTCTTTTCAGAATTATTTTCAGATTGTGTGCATGAATGAACCGTTACATTTGATAACATATCATGAAGGTGATAAACTAGTAATATATGGATATAAACATTTCCTTGTATATAATGTTGAAAATAATGGATCTGTTCAGATTAATTACCTGCCAGTGGTAAATGAGTTCCTTGATGTTTTTCTTGAGGAGTTTCCTTGTATAATACTAGATCAAAATGTTGAATTTACTATTGAATTAGTTCTGGATGGTAATCCAATTTCAAAACGCCCTTTTCTAATGGATCAAATTAAACTTTTAGAGTTAAAAAAATTGTATGAGTTATTAGATAAAGGTTTCATTCGACCTAATACATCATCATGTGGTGCTCTTATATTTTTTGTTAAAAAGGAAGATGGTTCAATGAGACTTTTCATTGATTATAGAACCTAGGGATTCGATATGTTATGTTTTTGGTATAATTGTCTAAATGTATAAGTTATTCATTACTTTTTTAGTTATGTTTTGTTCTATACTTTTCTATTTTAGAAAATGGTGAAGATTAAGGAAGCACAAAGGGATGATGTGGAGATACAAAAGAGGGGGAATGCAATAAAGGAAGAGAAGCTACATGAGTTCCACATCCCCCGCCCAACCAGGTCTTGAAGACGCCATTGTCAACTAACTCTTTTCAGACCAGGGCCCGAGATGGTGTGCGGAAGAGATCCTGTAATGGTTTAATGAAAGAGACCAAAGAATTATTCTAAGCATCCCCTGGGTCCCAAATGCAGGCCCCGACCATCTTTTTTGGACCAATGATTCTTTAGGAGATTACACGGTGAGATACGGGTACAGACTGGCTCTCGGCATTCAATCTCACGACTGTGATGAGGGACCATGGAAAGTGATTTGGAATCTCAACATCCCCCCAAAATTACGCCAATTTTTGTGGCAGGTGTGCATAGGCACCCTTCTTACCATGAGCCTCCTTGTTTACCGACATATGGCCAGTGCTGAATCCTGCACTTTCTTCCCAAATATTCTAGAAACTCCTTGGCACGCCATCATTCACTTACCGAGAGCCAAGGAAATTTGGAATAAATGGGGCCCGACTTCGGATTCTTCACTGGACATTGCCTCTGACCTCCCCGATCTTCTGATGCTCTAGTGTTCCTCTCTTTCATCATCTAATGCAAGCTCTCGTTACACCCTGGCCTGGATCATTTGGGTTCGGTGTAACGACTCGATTTTCCACCAAGTTCATCAGCCTCCCGAGTTCTGGATTGAACGAGCCACTTAATGGATTGAGGGATGGAAGGACCACGAAGGACACTTTATGTCAGGCATTACCCCCTCCTGTTCCCATCATTGGACCCCCCCCCCCAACAGAAGGTAGTCTTAAGCTTAACGTGGATGCTTCTATCCCCAAGGATGGGCATTTTGATCTCATCCTCCTAGCCCAAAATCATCTGGGGCAGATCATTGCAGCAAAATATGAACCACATCATGCCTTATGGGAACCCACAGTTGCTGAGTCCTATTTTATACTTGCAGGGATGATGCTCGTTGTGGAATGTGAACGGGTTGATATCATCATCGAGTCTGACTGCCTTTCTATTATCAATGCTTTTAACAACAATGACACCAGACTCTAGGCCTATGGATTCATCGTCAGGAGAATACGCTCGCTATGCCAAGGCTTCTCTTGCTGCACCTTCTCCTTTACCAAAAGGGAAGGAAACAATGTGGCCCATTAGCTGGCGGCCTCAGGCCCCTTCGATGACAACCAGCTATGGCTGGACAATTTCCCTTCTTGGCTCTACTTATGTACGACTACTGATATTTTTCTTTAATATTATCCTTCCCTCTTTTAAAAAAAATGACAAATATCCCTTTCCACATATCAATGTTTTTTTTGATCATCTACAGGGAGATCAGTATTTTTCAAATATTGACTTGAAATCGGGGTACCATCAGTTGAATTTAAAGGAAGCAGACATTCTATAGACTGCATTTCATACTAAACACAACCATTATTAATTTTTTGTTATGCTTTTTGAGTTAACCAATACAACTGTTGTATTCATGGATCTTATGAATAGAGATTATTGGGAGTTCTAGGATAAGATTGTAGTTGTGTTCATTGAGGATATTTTGGTTTATTTATAAAGAAAAGTAGACCATGAAAGTCATTTAATTGTTGTTCCGAAAGCCTTAAAAGAATAGAAAATATATGTTAAATTCAAAATGTTTGAGTTTTGGTTACAACAAATTTCATTCCTTGGTCAAATTATTTCAAAAAATTTCATAATTTTTGATTCTGTTAAAACAAAAGTTTTTGAATAATGGACATGACCAACAAATATAACCAAGATCCATAGTTTTGTTGGTTTGGAAGGTTATTATATGAGGTGTGAAGAATATTTTGAATGGTTTTCTTGTCCAATGACTATGTTAACTCGGAACGGTGTTAAGTTCATTTGGACAAAAGAATTTGATGATTGTTTTCATGAATTGAAATGAAGATTGGTGAGTTCTCCTTCTTTGTCATTTCCTTTTAGAAATGGTGATATTGTTAACTAAAGTGTTTCTTTGTTGAAATAACATTGTTGTTTCCTTATACACAATTATCAGGTAAACTCTTATGCTTCAAGTTAGTTGATACCTCATGACTAAAATTACCCTACACATGATTTGGAATTAGTTGTTGTTGTTTTTTCTTTAAAAAATTAGTGGAATCATTTTTATGGAGTAAAATTTGAAATCTATACCAAAAAAAGTTTGAAGAATATATTTACTCAAGAATAATTGAACATGAGAAATAGGAGATTTTAGAATTTAATTAAGTATTATGATTGCACAATTCATTACCATCCAGAAATGGAAAATCAAGTGGTTGATTCATTGATTCAAAAAATTAATAGTATATTAACCTTGTACGATTTGGAACAAGATCATTTGATTAGAGATTTGATGAACATTGTCATAGAAGATGTTGGTGTAATAAATTACTTAGTTTTGTTTTAGGTGTCAGTGAAATAATCCCTATCGGATATAATTTATCATGCATAGAAGGAAGACAGTGATTTGTAGAAAAAGGTAGAGATGATTTTGAAGGGTTAGTTTCTTGATTTTAATATTGATAATTATTGAATTTAGATATTTAGAAAGATATTATGTGAGAATTGTGATTCAAAGATGGAGAATGAGTTGTTATGTGTAGCTCATAGTTCTTCGTTTTCAGTTCATCCTGGAAGTACTAAGACGTACCTAGATCTTCATGAATATTTGTGGTGGGATGGAATGAAAAGATATATTTCTGACATTACTGTGAAGTATTTGAATTTTCTGTAGGTTATTTTAGAGTGGTAGTTACCATAAGGGATGGTTCAGCCGTTACCGGAACCAGAATGAAACTGGGAAAATATATCCTTGGGATTATTTGTGAGATTACGAAAGACCTCTTGAGGTAATAATGAAATATGGGTTATTTTTGATCGATTGACTAAACATGATCATTTCCATCCAGTTAAAGATACGTTATCTCTAGACCATCATTCTCAGTTGTATGTTGAAGAGATAATTAGGATTCATATTTTTACCCTCTCCATTGTATCTGATCATGATCATTTGTTTACTTCTATCTTTTGGAAGGGCCATCAGAAGGCGTTGGTTACAGAATTAAATTTTTGTTTTACTTTTAATCCTCAATTAAATGGTAAGTCAGGACGAAGAATTCAGACCTTGGAGGACATGCTGCATTCTTGTTTAATGGATTACCAGGAAATTTGGGACCAACAACATTCTTTGGTTGAATTATATTTTAATAACTTTTTTCATTCTAGTATACAAATGGATCCATTTGAGGCATTATATGGAAAATGATGTCAAACTCTAGATTTTAGGGATGAAGTAGGTGAAATAAAGTTGATGGAACCAAAATTGGTAGAAGTGATGGAAGAAAAAGTTCAGTTGATTAAGAAGCACCTGGGAAGAGCTCAGAGGAGGTAGAAAAGTAACGTGGATAACCGGATGAAGGATCTCTATTTTGAGGGAGGTGATCATGTGTTTATAAAAGTTTCTCCATGGAAAAGTGAGATGCATTTTGGTATGATGGTAATGTTGAGTTCGAGGATCATTGGATATTATGGAATCTTATATAAAGTTGGATCATTTCCCTACATAGTGTCTTAACCTCCAATTTTATCCCAGGTTCACAAAGTTTTTCAAGATTCAATTTTGAGAATGTATATACTGGATCAATCTCATGTTTTGAGTCTCAAGGCTAGTACATTTGGAAGAGAATCTATATTATGATGAACAACCAGTCATGATTTATGACCAAATAGTTCACGTGTTGTGGAATATGGTAATTAATCAGGTAATGGTTTTGTGGAAAAACCATATGGTTGAAGAGGAAATGGGGGAATCTGAAAATGTTATGAGGGATAAATACTCCCACTTATTTGATAAGTGAATAGAATTGTGGGGACACAATTCCCAAAAGGGGTGAAGGATGTAACATCCTAGGTAAATAAATAATATAATATTTTCATATTTATTAATATTTTTGAATTAAATATTATTTTTAATTTAAATGGGATGCTATGTTTGATGGAGTACACGAAACACAAAAATGGGTTTCATTGAAATCTTACGCTACACACAACGTAGGGTCATATTGAAAAATAATAATATAATATTATTATTTTAAATGGTAGTTAACACCAAGACATAGTATTTGTGGGAATTAATAGAACTAACTACAATATAATTATACATGTTTTATAAATGTTTTCACATTTATCCTATAAATATTAGGCTTAAAATAAGAAAGAGTCTGATTTTACACATAAATACTGTAATATTATATAAATGGTCGATTTACCGCCTATTAATGTTGAACACTCATTAAATCTAGATTTTTTCACATTAATATGTTCTATTTGAATTTTTTTTAGAATAATAATATCAAAATTTACTTTCGGTAAATTTTTGGTATTTTTTTAATAAAATTCATTTTTTAATTAATAGTGAAAAATATTCTATTTTAATTCAAAACCGTATTTTAATACAATTTTTGTATATGGTTAGATTAACTATTAATTTTCTTTTAATGATTCATTATATTATGTTTTGACCATTTAATCCAATGATGTTCATTGGAAGTAATTTCACTTTGAAATTGGACATAAACAAGTGTAACGTTTTTATAGATTTTATTTATAAAAAACACACTTTTTGTTTGGACAATGGGAAATAATTTTAAATTAAGTAATACAACGTCTATGTTATGAATTTGAAAAAATATAAATTATTTTTTAATTTCGAATATCAAATATTTCTTAAGCTTAATTTCCAGTATTGTTTTGAAATACTTCAATTTTTTGATAAATAGTGACAACACTGAGTGGTAGTTAAAAACCGAGTATTTCATTTAAATGAAATTTTACCACTTCTATTAATTGAATTTTGAAAATCTGACATACATGGTTGTTCATAGTTAGTAATATTTTTTTCAATAAGATAATTTTTTTGGTGAATAGTAAATTTTTTATTTTTATTTAACGCAGTTAAGGATAAATTGTGTAATTAGAGGAAATAATAATATTATAATACTATAAAATTTCTATAACATTTCCCTAATACTATTGGTTGATAAATTTCTATCCATGGGCATCCTTGGGTCGATTTTGAGACCACATGCAGCCACTTAAGAGTGATAATGACACTTTATATTTATTAATTTAAAGTGATGACAAAAATGACATAAACATATATATTTTAGTAAATTAATTCTTACATGGGGTTATATAAGTTATAAAATCGACTATAAATATTCATTTGAAAGATAAAATTATTTCAAACAACATTATTTTTTTTATAATTTTTAGACCTCAAATAATAAAATTACTTATGACACAATAATTATGCATTGTTTTCCTCATTAATGAATGATTTAAATAAATAAGATTATAAATATTAAAACTATATCCATAACTAATACAATTATTATTGGATGATTTTATTTTGAACAATAGTCATCTTATCTTCAACATTAATAAGTTTTTGGATTTTAGAAACCGAAAATCATTCTATAAAAAATAATATTTTTAGACATTCTTAAAGAGCCCCTCCCACCCTTATAAAAAGTCATCGCCTATTTCACTTACTCACTCCACTCAAGCCCCTTGTATCATCCAACCTATTCCTAAATATTCTCTCAAGAGCCCTCTTTTCCACTTAGACTCCTTATCTTAGCTAGATGGTGTAGGATCAAAATATGATGTAGATACTCATTATACAAAAGGGGGTGAATTTTATACTTTAAAAATACTATGGAACCATTAAAGTTGGTAAAAAACATTCATTTTTATCCTTGAGGAAAACTATGATTAAAAATGATAAACAAGGTATAATCACAAGACCTCTTAGATCAACAAACTTTCTAGGTTCTGGAAATGTGACTCTGGAAATGAAACATAAGAAAAGTTTACAAAGAAAAAGTTTCTACCTTAAATCATATAGAATAATACTAATTAGAGTATACAAATACAAGACCATATAATATATTTATACATTTATTATTAATCAAAATTCCACAGAAAATAAACATGAAACAATACATTTCACAAGTATGAAATCTTTTAACCCAAAGAATAGGGTATCTAACAAACATGGATAAAGGTCCCTTGATTTATACTTTTAAGAAATTCTCTCTAACCCACACCAGGGTAAGCCCTCTATAGGAATATCAGAATATATCTTTTTATTCCTACAAGCCCTTGAACTTCAAGGTATTCAGATACTTTGTCTTCCTTATCAAAGATGTCCTCCAACTTTAAGGTAGTCGACACCTATGGCTTCCTATCCTCGGAATCCCTTAATGGTACACAACAACATTCAGAGTTTCATGATGCATGTTGAACAAGACGTTCAGTATGGACAAAGCATAATGTATCTCTCTCTAGAAATCACTTCAACTGCATGTTGTCTTTAGAATTATATATCATTAATTTGTTCATTAGTTTTTATGATCTTGTTCAAAAGATCTCTTATTTATAGTCACATCTCCAACGATTGGTTCCCTCCTCCAATTGTCATATTTTTTCTTCAATATCAGAGGGACCTGTACATGTGTCACTCAAACAATAGTTAATTAGAATCAGAATGAAAGACTATGTTTCATAACTAAAATAAGTGTATGAATAATATTCTTTCTTAACCAAAACTATTTTTTCAGAGTCTAGGTAAATTAAAGTTTAGAGTCTAAGAAAATAAACATCCAGAGTTTATATTTCATAGATATTCGGATTCTATTGTTCAAGGAATTCAGAATCAGAATTCTATAGACTTTGGAGTCTGAATTTCAATGAATTTGGAGATTTAATTCTGTGTAATTCAGAACTAGAATTCTGATGAATTCAGAACCTAAATTCTAGGTAATTTGGAATTAGAATTTTAATAAATTTAGAAAAATAATTATGATGAATTCTGAACCCGAATTCTTAGAATTTGGAATCTTAATTTTATAGAATTCGGAGTCTGAATTTCAAAGATTTCGGAATCCTAATTCAGTGAATTTGGAATCTACATTCAAAAAATTCAGAATTGAAATTCAAGGAATTATGAATCTGAATTCATAACTTAAAAATAGAATATATATTTATATATATGTATTTATAGGATTATTAGGTTTTAGATATGAAACCAAATTTTACACTTATAAATAAAACGAGCATGATTTTGAGAATGTATAACATGAAAAATGAAAACAAAGGTAATGGAAAAATTTTCCTTGAGGAAAGACTAAATTCTTTAATAAGATAAATATTTGAGGAAATAAAATTTTCCTTGAGTTAGAGTATTTTTTATTTTCAAACCATAAAGTAATGGAAAGGTCATAAGGAAACCTTATTGACTCAACAATCTCCCCCGTTTTGGAATGCACAAACATCCTTACTAAAAGAATCTAAGGACTTATAAATTTTATAGACTAGTAAATAAAAATGTATCTCCCATAACTTATGGATCAAAGTGAATATGACTAACTCCCCCTTAGGATTCAAAATCACTATGGGTCGTATTCTTGATTTCTTGAATGAGATTTTACATTATCATGAATATGGAAATCATCATTGATAAAAACATTCCCATAGATAAATTCACACTTATTTAGGTAAACATCATCATTCTTAGTATTCATTTTATCATTCCTTTCTCCCCCATTTTTATTTTCAAAATGAAATAGAGGGAATGGAATAAACTTAATGGTACCTGAAAAATTAGTACAAAACACTAACAAATATATATAAAAACAACTAAAATTTCATAAATGTTGAAAAAAAAATTATAAGGAAAAGTACAACAAAATATCGTAATGGAAATAAATTATCCTTTATTATCCTTCAGCATATTATTCTTTACAATGGTTTTTAACATCTTGAGCTCCTTGTGATCTTCCAGAATACACTTCAGCGGCTGATCCTGATCTTCATTTTTCTTCTCCAAATCATTAATCATTTATTCCCGAGCCTTAAGATATTCTGCTTGAGATTTCAATACTTATTCATTATAAACAAGCTTCTCTTAAATCTCAATTATAAGATCCCTTTCACTCTTCTAATTGATGGCCACAAAATAATGCTTTACTTTCGGATTGTTAACATCCTTCTTTGGAGTAGACTGTTCTAGGATTAAGTTTTCCTCAAAACTATTTGTATGATCCTTGATTGTCCCATCTTCGGTGTCAAAAGAATCTATGAAATTATCATGAAATTCATTAATTATTCCCATATCCTCAGTGGTCTTATTTGACCAGCTTGATATCTTTTTGCAAGATCTTTTATGTGCCTCATAACAAATAAGTACGGTCTTGAAATCTACCTCTAGTATTACACATATATCTATAACCATTGAAACTGAATCTGATTTCTGATTAATCGTATGCTGAAGTATCTGGCATCTTGAGTCTATGCTTTGGAATAAGGGAATAATACCAACCAGATTTTTCAACAACTGAAAACCAAAACCATTTCCATGGGAAGATGATTCTTAATTTGAGTGTTTAGATGGTAAGGATTATTCTTCTATGTCTTCATATTTCCTCTTTGATAAAGTAACAACATCTTTATTCTTTTCCACAGATTCACTAGGTGTATATACTGCCACCCTCTATCCCTTATCAGCTCTCGGAATGATGTCTTGTGCAATGGGAGATTCATGTTCACTGTATAATAACTGAACAATAAAATCTTCATCTACTTGTTCTTTATCAGCTGTTGCCTCAACATACTCTAGATGGATAAAATTATTATTGCTACATTCTTATTCATACAACAAATTTACTTCTTCATCACCATTCTCATCTTTAGTTGGAGTATCATATTTCAAAGACTCAGCTTCAGAAGATCAAATAGATAATTTCTCAGAAAGACTTTCCTTCTCCTAGATACATGCCTGATTAAGTACTCAGTATCACCACTTCCTTCTTATTGTCATTCAACTACATCTTATTTGATGATTTCATCTTCATGATTTGATTTTGGAATAACAACACTATTTCCCATAATCAAATGATCTATTTCTAGAAATAAAGATTCTGGCACTGGAAATTGATTAGATGCTTTCATAGTATCTTTGATATGATATTGTACTATATAATCTTCAGCCATTTTCTTCTTTTGTTTCTTCTCATTTTTTAGCATCTCAAGCTCTTAAGAAAAATTTATTCTTAAGGAATTTGCCTCAGCAGGGTCCAAGACAATCATAGGATCCCCTTCCTTCTTATTTTTTTTATCCTATCTCCATACAGCCACTACCTCATCAGGATAATTTGTTTTATTCTTTGGATTCAGTGGTGCTGACTGAGTTTCCTTAGCTACATGGGTTTTTCGTTTCACTTCTGGTTTCTTAGGATTTCTTTTCCTTCCTCGTTTCATAGAGGTTTCAGCCACTTCGAGCTTTTTGAAAATGTTTCTACTTCTTCTTCAGATAGATTATAAAATTCTCTGGATTCACTAGAGAAGCCATACTTCATCCTCTTTAAGGTATCATCACTCAACAACATCACCTTTTAATTTATTGGCTTAGAAATTCATTTAATTTTAAAACATTATAAACAAAGAACTATAATATTTTAGAGAATGTCCAGATATATAATGATTTGGAATTTTAAATTTCCATTCATGATGTGCTCAATCGTAATCATGATATATTTGACAAATATTATCTTCTTGAGGTTCTCTAAGAAATCCAATATATAGATATCACTCTTATTCAGAGTATCCTTATCTATTTTTCTCGGAATTATAAAGCCTTGCACCCATAATCCAAGAATCTGTATTTTTTAGGCAGATAAAGAATCTTCAATGTCTTCAATCCATTTATGTCATGACACTCTAGGATTTTCTTTATCAAAATATCTCGATACAACAAGTAATTTGTGAGTACATAATCTGGCTTCACCTTCATAAGTAATTCCATTCAGACTTGTTGCCTTTCTTGAGGAAATAAAGTAGGTCTTTCCATAACACATGAATGAGAATTTGTCTCTACTTTCTTCCATGGTGAAACATGTTGTCTCATTGAACTCAATCAACAAGTACAGATACACCAGATCTGGTGCCTTCGACTTCAAAACACAAAGGCTCTCCCAACAATTCAACTTGACATTCTTTGATATGATAGATTCATATTTGGTAGAAATATTTAGAGTGACCAAACATTCTGTATATATATTCCTCATTATGATTTCATTAACAATCGACATATCTTTCTGAGGAGAAGATTCAGCAGTCATTCAAAACTAGGGAAACATTGCAAATTCAGAACGAACATAAGTACAGAGGCAGTGCTTTAGCATGAGAAATCTTGAAAAATGGACGTGCGAAAACTTTTTTAGGGGATTTATATAGGCGATTGAAGTGACCATTCATATTATATGGTTTATCCAATAGTTTAAATACTTCTGATCAAATCTGACTATTGAGATGATAACTGAAGAAATTTTTTGAAAGGTTCTGATCTTTTTAAGTTTTTAAGAAAAAAGTCAGATTTATGTAAAAATAAATCCAAAAATTTTGAAACATAATTAAAATACCAACATGTATAACAATTATTATTAAAACATAATAAAGAAAACATAGATTCCAGATTCCTAGGAAGATTATTCATAATGTGGGAAATTCTTCTTGAAGAACATTAGATTCTGAAAAAATTTAAAAACAAATTTAATGAAAATTTTGAATATGAAAATATGATTAAGAAAAGTATAGATTCAAAAAAAAAATATATACTAATTTTTTTTTATTATGGAATAATTAGAATACCAAAAAAATTTATATTACGAAAAAAATTTAGAATACAAAAAAAATTTAGAATACAAAAAATTTGACTACAAAAATTGTTGTCTAACAAGGAAATGTACTCGAACTATGAAGTGGATTTTATTACTATAATGAGATATGTTTCAACAAAAATTTAATAAGGAAGAATACCTCATGGTTATCATTCCTAAATTTAGGTTAATGAATTCAAATCTATCAGATGGTAATGATTTTTTGAAAATATCAGCATGTTGATCTAGCATTCGAATAAATTGAAGAATGATATATCCTTTCTGTGTGAGATCCCTAAGAAAGTGATGCCTAATATCTATTTGTGTTTATATGAGAGTGAGGTGAAGGGTTTTTACTTAAGGAAATTCCACTAGTTTTATCACACAATATATGTGTATTGGTAAAACTCATATCATAGTTTGTGATTGTGTTTTTCATCTACAATACTTGATCACAACAACTTCCAACTGCTACATATTCAACTTCAATAGTGGAAAGTGCTACTGAGTGTTGATTTTTTGCATGAACAAGATACTACTAAATCTCCAAAGAAATGAAAAGTCCCATACATAATTTTCCTATCCATTATACATCCACCCATGTTAGTAATAAAAAAACTATTTAATATAAAATCATTTCTAGAAGTATAAAAGTGACATAAATCCATGGTTCCCTTTATGTAGCAAAAAATTCTTTTCACTTCAAATTAAATTCCTTAGGAATGGATTGATATCTTGAACATAAGCATACTGAAAATATCTGGTTTGGACGATTAGCTGTTAAGTAATGTAGACTACCTATCATACACATAAAAGTTGTTTCAACTACAGGTTTTCTAGCTTCATCAAGACCAATTGAATTTGAGGTACCAATGGGAGTACCTATACACTTACTGTTGTCATATCCATACTATTTAAGAAGATAATTAATATACTTATGTTGGAATATATAGTTTTTTTGGTTTTTGATAAATTTGAAAACCAAGGAAAAAACATTAACTCAACCATCATACACATTTTAAACTCAGATATCATTAGATTCACGAAAGAATAAGATAAATATTGCCGAGTTGAACCAAATATTATATCATCAACATAAATCTAAATAATAAATTTTTTTTTCATATCTTTCATTATAAAAAAATTTGAATCAGAATTTCCCATAAAATAATTGTTTTGGAGAAAAAATCATGTAAATATATCAAACCAGGATCTAGGGGCTTGTTTAAGTCCATATAAAGAATTTTTATGTTTGAAAACATTTTCAGGATGTTTTTTATCTTCCAAATCATGAAGATGTTCAATAAAAACGTCCAATTTAACATAACCATTAAGGAAGGCACATTTAACATCCATTTTAAAAATTATGATGGCAAATAAAGCTACAAAGGTGAGTATAATATGAATAGATTCAAGTGTATCAAAAGAAGCATAGGTTTCTTCATAGTTTATTCCTTCTTTTTGATTATTTCCTTTATCAACTAATATATCTTTATTTCTTACTATGATTCCATTTTCATCACACTTATTTTTGAAGACCCATTTTAATCCAATAACAGATGATTCCTTAGGTCTTTCAACCTTGTTCCAGACTTTATTCCTTTCGAATTCATTTAGCTCATATTGCATAGCTTTTATCCAATCATCATCACCGAAAGCTTCTTCATTGTTTTTTGGTTCTAATTGAGAAAGGAATTCTAGATGTTCTACTACATTTATTAAGGAACTTCTATTCCTTATAGGTTTATTTACATCTCCAATGATACTATCACTCAGATGATTCTTGTGAAACAACTGATTTTTGTTTCGTTAAACCTGTTCATCAACATATGGTAGGAAATATTCTAGGGTGAATGTCTCATAATGATTTTCTTGGTGATTTTCCTTATCAAAAGAATCTTCTATTAAGGGTTGATAATCCGTTTTTTAAAACACATCCATTAATGTAGGGTGAGTTTGTTTTAAAACATAGGTATTAGTTTCCTCAAATTTTTCCTGAATTATTTCTTCTAGAGTATATGATTTTTTTATTGAAATCTCTATAAGCCTTAGAAGTTGTGGAGTAACCAAAAAAAATTCCTTCATCAGATTTGGGTGTGAACTTATATAGATTATCTTTTATATTCAGAATGAATACTTTGCATCCAAATACCTTGATGTAGGAAAGCATAGGTTTTCTACCATACCATAAGTCATAAGGGGTTTTATTAAGAAAAGGTCTAATCAAAAATCGATTTATTGTATAACAAGCTGTACTTACAGCTTCATCCCCAAAGTGTTTAGCTTTCGAATTTTCACTCAACATAGTTCTTGTTATTTCTTGAATAATTGGGTTTCTTCTTTCAAACACACCATTTTTTGAGGAGTTCATGGTGTTGAGAAGTAATGAGTAATGCCTTTTTTACTACAAATTTTTTCAAAATTAGTATTTTGAAATTCTCCTCTAAGATCACTATGAATAATTATCAAAGGATGATTTATCTCCTTTTTAACATGGGCTCTACATATTTTGAAATAAGACAAAGATTAATTTTTCATTTTTAGAAAATAGAACCACATAAATATACTGTAATCATCAACTAAGAAAAATGAATAATATTTATCTCTAATGCTTTCAGTTTGTCTTGGACCAAAAAGATCCATATGCACCAACTGTAATGCATCAGTTGTTACGACTTCACCAATAGATTTAAAACATTATATATGTTGCTTTTCCATATTGATAAGGGTCATAAACATTTGAAGAATCAAATCTAAGATCTGGTAGATCTTTAAGTAGTCTTTTCATATAGATTTTACATAGATTCCTAAGATTACAGTGTTCTTACCTTCTTGGTCATAATCAAGAATGATCTTCCATGGCTCTAAATCATGGAAGATCATAGCTTCTAAGGTCTTCTATGTTTAGTTTGTAATCATTCTCTTTCATATGGGCAGAAATAATAAACTATTCCTTGGATTTGTGTACTAAACACCTATAATTCCTAAAATTCACAACGTATCCTTCATCACATAGTTGACATATGCTAATAATGTTGTGCTTAATACCCTTAACAAATAAAACATTTGAAATCAATGTTTTTTCAAGAAGAACAATGTTACCTATACCAATAATTTCTACCCGATCATTATCTCTGAAAGTTAATTTTACTCCTTTCGTCTTGATAATATTTTCAAAGATGTTTTTGTTACCAGTAATGTTTCAAGAACATCCACTATCCATGTACCAAGTATTGTTATTGGTATTATCTTTATTTTTTTAAAATAGTTTGTTAGAATTTCAGAACCCAAATTGTCTTGGATCCGAATACATCAAAAGGCAAAATTTTAGACATTCACATTTTCTTAAAAAAATAGGCATTATGAAAACCTAAAGAATATGTTTTTATTAAGGAACAAATTTTTTCCCAATTCCCAGCATACTGACATTTAGTACATAATAGTTCACATTGAGGAACATAATAATTATTCTTAAAAACTTTTTTAGAAAAAGTATAACCAAAACCAGGAATCTTCCTTAGAGGTTGAATTTGAGAATACATCTTATCAATGTTTTACATACCTTATGTAAAGTTTGAAAAAATATTCCTCAAGGAAAATATTTATGAATTTATTTTAATAACAAATTTTTATCCTCAAAAACATTAGTTTTAGCACTAGAGTTAGTCTCTAAAACATTTTTCTTAGAAATTTCTTTTTCAAGATCCTTAGAAAGATTATCCTTCTCAGAATTAACATTCACAATGGTTTTTTAAATCCTATAAAAGTAATAAATTTTCTTATTAAGATATTTAGAAAGATCTGATACTTCATTAGTATAAATATAAATTCAATAATTTTCCTTATCAATCTTTTTCTTGACTTTAGAATTTTAATTCTCAAGAAGCATAAAAATCCTAGAAAATTCTTTATAAGTAGCTAATATATTATCTTCATCAGAAGAATATTCTTTATCTGAATCCATTGTCACTATAATTTACATTCAACTATCCATTGGTTATAGATTCAGAATTTTGTACCTCGGCCATTAGACAATGATTTTCAACAGGTAACATGGAAAGTAAACCAAGATTCCTCTGACCAGAAGATACATATTCCGGGGATTCATCATAAGAGACTCCACCACTATAAATATCAGTGTAATTAACATTCAAAAAATTCTTAGATTTGTCGTTGTAACATTTCATTCTCTTTCTCCCAGAATGCTTTTCATTTCTATCAATTCTCTTAAGAAAAGGACAATCTGGCCTTATATTCCCTGCCCTTTTCCATTAATAACAAGTAACATTAGAGTCTTTCTTGTACTTTCTTTCTTTCTTCTTTTATCTACACTGATATTATTTCTTCCCAACTATCTTGATCATCCTTTGAGCAATATTAGCTAGTTCATTCTAAGAATGTTCACTTTCACTTGATACAAATAAAACATTGACTTTATTTGAATTGGATCTTGTGACCCTTTCATGAGTATTTTCATTAGTAGTAATAGAGGCTACACTTCCATTTACATTTTTCTTCATATTCATATCAACATATCTTCTCATTATTGTCTTTTTTTGAATAAGTGTTCCAAAAATCTCATCAATAGTAATATGAGATACTTTCCTATTCTCATAAATAGCTATTCTCTTATGTTCCCACTCATTCAGCATGATATCTATAATCTTGACCACAAGTTCCTCATCATCAAAACCATTCTCACCCATGGATTGTAAGCTATTAACAATAGCCATAAATCATTGTTATACCCTACACACTGGTTCTCCATAAGGAAATATAAATCCATGATATTCAGCTCTAATCATAGCTCTTCTTGTTTATATAACCATGGATGTACCAAAATGATTAACCTCCAATTTCTTCCAAATACAATTTGCATCTTCATAAGAAGAAATATGGAATTATATATTCCTGGTCAAAGAAGACAACAAAGTATTGCATACCTTATAGTTTAGTTGATATTATGATTTTTCTTGATTAGTAAATGTTATGACTTCTTTATCAAGAATCTTGTAATCACTGGTAATCCTAACGAAGATATCCACTCCTGTATTAACAAAAAAAGTCTTTATATGACCTATCCAATATTCATAATCATTCCCATCAAAATATAGGCGGTCTAGAAGGATTTAGATTTTTAATCGAACCAACTTTCATTCATTCCATCTGAAAGAAACTATCTTTCCAAAGAAACTTGTTAATTGAAAATGTTTGTAAACAAGGATAAGAATCCTAAGAAAGGAAAATAATTAGAACAATGAAAAATTGAGCATTAAAACTTTTATGTGAATATAAGTATTTTAGAAACATTCTCTAAAACCAATTGTAGGATCTAAATATGATGTAGATGCTCAATATACAAGAGGGGGGAGGGGGTGAATTTTATACATTAAAAATACTTTGGAACCATTAAATTTGGTACAAAACATTCGTTTTTAACCTTGAGGAATACTATGTTTAACAAAGTTAAACACGAAAAATTCACAGGACCTATTAGTTCTAAAAACATGCTAGGTTGTAGAAATATTATTCCGGAAATGAAACTAAAGAAAAAGGTTTTACCTTAAAGTGTATTGAATCATACTAATCAGAGTATGCAAATACAAGAAAGTGTAAGATAGTTACACTTTTCTTATTAATCAAGATGTAGTGGAAAATAAACTTGAAACCATACAAGTAACAAGTACGAAATCTTTTAACCTAAGGAGTAGGGTATCCAACAACCTTGGATAAAGGTTCCTTGATTTATACTATCAAGAATGTCTGTCTTACCAATTCTAGGGTAATACCTTGATATGAATATCATAATTTATCTTGTTATCCCCGCTAGCCCTCAATCTTCAAGGTAGTTGGCACATCAGTCTTCCTATCTTCAGAATCCCTCGATTGTACATAGAAACCATCATAGTCACATGAATCAATATGAACAAGACATTTAATATGAACAAAGCATTAGAGTATCTCTATAGAAATAACATTAATACAATTTGGTCTCTAGAATTATAGATCGGACATTTGTTCGTTAGTTGTTATGTAATCATTCAAAAGAGCTCCTATTTATATACACTTCTCCAATGATCGACTCCCTCCTCCAAGAGTCATATTTTTCCTTGAATCTCAGAGGGAATTGTAATCATGTCACTCAAGAAAAAGCTAATTAGAAATAGAATTAATTGAAATGTTTTATAACTAAATCATGGGTTAGAAAAATATGGTTTCTTAATGAAATCCATTTTTCGGAGTCTAGGTAAAATAAACTTCAGAGTATAAGAAAATAATCATTTGGAGTCTATATTACATAAATATTCGGATTCTATTTTTCAAAGAATTTGGAATAAGAATTCAATAGACTAAAGAGTTTAAATTTTAATGAATTCGGAGTCTGAATTTTAAGGAATTCGGATCCTGAATTTTGAGAAATTCAGAACAGGAATTCTGAGGAATTTGGAATCGGAATTCTGAGGAATTCAAAATCTGAATTCTGAGGAATTTGGAGTCTGAATTCAAAGGAATTTTGAATCTGAATTCTGAGGAATTTGAAACCTGAATTATGAGGAATTAGAAACCAGAATTTTGAGATTCTTGAATCTGAATTTCAGTGAATTAGAAATTTGAATTTTAGAGAATTCAGAATCTGAATTCAATGAATTCTGAATTTGAATTCAGAAAATTTAGAATCTGAATTTAGAGAATTCAAAATCCAAATTCAGAGAATTCGGAATCTAAATTCAGAACCTCAAAATAGAATACTCTATATCTAAGTATTTATAGGATTCTGAGGTTTTAGATATGAAACTAAATTTTACACTTATAAATAAAAAGTGTTATATTTAGAGAAACTATAACATGAACAATGAAAAAAAAGGTAAGGAAAAAATTTCCCTGAGAAAGGAAAATTTCCTTAATAAGATAAATCATTGGGGAAATAGAATATGCCTTGAGATAGAGTGTTTGTGATTTTGAGAACATAAAGTAATGGAAAATTCATAATGAAACTTTATTGACTCATCAGATGACACTTCAAGAAATCCTTTTGGTTCAAAGAAAAGAGAGTAATCCGATTTTATGGTAACCTATTTTTTTATGTTCTTTTATTTTATTTTACATCTCTAACCCCCTAAAATATTTTTATTCCTTTATTTTATAACTAAAAAATTATACTCAATGTATTAGGATGTTTTTATGTGAAGTATTAGAACTACACTTACACACACCTCATTCTAATTGGTAAAGTACATACTGTTTTTGTGGATGACGAACTACTTCCTCACAAAATGATGATTGTTCAATAATCTCCTACCACCTCTTATGGTTGTTATTATGAAGGCACTATATTTATATGTGATATATTTTATATTTACATTTTCTCTATACTTGATTATTTTTCATTTATAGAATTCTCTTATGGTTTCCATAATGGGTAAATATGAAAATTTTATTCGAGAAAGTGCGGACAACCTCCCCCTCAAAGTGATATGGCTCGTTCATGCCATACATGGAACATATAAATGATGGAGTTAATTAAATTATATATGATATTATAATGGAATTATAATATACCAATTTATATTTAAGTTCTCAATCCATTGAAAATGAGATATAGAAATGAAAGTAGTGTTCATGCATACTTACAGATTACCTTCTCCATGAACAATGCATTTCATTTATTTTATCCAAATAATATGTAATATTATAAATAAAAATATATACTGGATATATATGATATATATTATATATAAATAATGAATATCATTCTTATGATAATGGAATTTGGACTACATGGTCAACTTGTAAATATAAGAAGTTCATTTTGGAATCAGGTACCAAATATCAACAAAACAACCATTATTATCTTAAATGATTGAATAACATTTATAAAATGGTAATAAGTGATATAAATGGAATAATAAACCTGAAAAACGTTCTTATGTAAGTATAAATTAACTTTTTATTATTATTCAAGAGATTAAAGTATGAAAGGGTCATGTAGGACACGAGGTAAGGGACTTCGTCTCAATCTCCATTCATGGAGGCATATTTTGTTTTATACATTACTTTCTCTTATAGGGTGCATAAACACCTTGACTTTTCATTTCATTAAAATGGAATCTTTTTCTACAAGGCATTTTACAAAAGGACAAAAAATAATGTATCTTTAAACGTAAGCAGTGATAACGCCCTTTTCCATCGTTGTGAGTATTATTTGATATATTTCTTCCTTAACAAGCTATATTTTTTTTAGAAAGAAAATAAATACCATATAATATTTTATGTATTTTGGTATTGAAAATGTTTTTGATAATGGATTTGTTATGTGAATATATTTAAATGATATATTGTGATTGAAATGTGGAAATTGTATATTTCCTTTATGTTTCTTTTATTTTTTATGAATATGTAATTGTTCTTCTCCATTGTTTATGTATACAGTTGGTTCTATGATAATCCTAGGATATGTGGTCCCAATATAGCTCTCCAATGTATTGGGTAATGTGAAAGAGTTAAACAAGAATGTTTCACCTATGATATTTAGGGAATATACTGTGACGGGTATTCCAAATGTGATTCCCTATGTGGCTGTGAAAGCTACAATGTCAGTATGTTATGGATGCCACAAGTTACCTTTATGTTTTTGGATTACTATGTGTTATTCATAAATATTATGATTTCTTGAGGTATGTTAAAAGGCATATCTGTAGATAGTTTTATGTTTTATTTCATTATTTTATAACCCTTACTGAGATTTTAATTCTCATCCCATGTTTGGAAATATTTTTCACATGACTTAAAGATGAATAGGATCAATGATGGGATTAAGGAAAAGTCATGTTGTATAAAACATGGAACTAGGCATGACTCTTTTTTTCAGGAATTTTTATTTTATTAATAAATGGAAACTGAGTAGATGTTTCTAATTTTTTATTTTTGACATGTAATGTAATAGTTATGGCCAAATTCTCTAAAAATCTATACCTAAAAAGATCCTCAATGTGTATTATCAATTTAATTCAAGGTTATGTATAGTTTTAAGGCTGGGTCCTTATACACATTGTGGTTGTTTAGAGTTTATTGTCACTTGAAAAAAATAAGAAAAGAATAAATGATATCACATTTCATGGATTGATGATTTTTTCGAATAGCTTAAGGGTATATGTTGGTTCTCCAAGATCTATTTGTCTTCAGGATATCATCAGATGCATGTGAGGGGCCAGGATATCTAGAAAACTTCATTGTATTATCATCATGGGAATTATGTGTTCTTGGTGATGCTGTTCAGTGTGGCGAATTATCTTTCTATTTCCATGGGGTTGATGAAAATTATGTTCTATTAGTTATTGTATAAATTCAGATTAGTTTTCATTGGCGACATTATTGAGTACTCAACAATTAATGAAGAGCATACATGGAATCTGCCTATAATTTTGGAAGTTCTTCTTTGACATCAGTTATTTGTAAATTTGTTAAATTTTGTGTTTTGGGCATGAGAATTCTGTTTACTAGAGATTGTGTTATATGATAATGGAGTAGTTGTGGATCCGTCGAAGATAGGGGAAGGTAAATCATTTGAATCCCCCCAAATAGTGGCAGAGGTGTGATATTTTCTTCATCTTACAGTATTTTACACGAGGTTCATAGTCGATTTCTCTTAGATTGATACTCCTATAATAGTGTTGAAATAGATGGATATGGGGTGAATGGGGGCTAATTACTGTTAGGAAACTTTCATTTTTATGAATGATATGTTTCCCAGTTCAATGGTTCTTTGTCTTTCTATAGAGGGATTTCATTGTTGTTTTTTCTTTAATGATTCTTGTATGGGGTTATGATATATTCTAATTTAGTATAGATTGATCATCTCTTATTGGTATAGATAGTTTCATTCTCACAAATGTATCTCTCCCACCTATGGTCTTGATTTGGAGGCAGTGTGGTTTTCTCTAATTTTGTGGATATATTACCTCATCAGCAAACATTTTTTTTCTACACAAAGCGTATGATCATGAGTTATGTTTTCTCCCATCATGACATGAGCTTTGGACAACTTTAGTTGATGGAGTTCTTAGAGGATTATGACATTAAAATATCATATACACCAGATAATGGTAATTCTATTGTTGATGGGATGAGTAATAAGTCATGTAGTGATGCAGTTCATGAATCAGATGATTCTTTTAGGGTTTTGGAAGAAATTTCATCATTACATCTAGAAATGTGAGATGTTGGGTGTAAAATGACATCTTTTCTAGATGATTGTATAGTCATAATTGGAATATAATGTAAAATATTCTAGTATAAAGGCTAATAAAGTTGAGGTCCGTAGATACCAAGTGGTTTGATGCGAGGTCCCTGAATGTTGTTCTGAGGATAAAAAACACCAAGTGTTGTTTTGGAAGAGGCTTTTGTTCCTTGGGAGATGCATGAGATGGTTCTCATGGACTTTGATCATAATCATTTAGCAGTACATCCTAGTGTGTAAAGGATGTACTAATCCTTGAGGAGTCTATTTTGGTGTCCTAGGTTGATGTGTGATGTTATAGAGTTTGTGTCTCATTTTTTGGTTCTCCATAAGGTGAAGGTCGAACACCATGTTCCCAGTGGTTTCCTCTAGCCATCTGATGTTCCATAATTGAAGTGGGAGACATCTCTATGGACTTTGTTAAATAATTACTCTAATATCATGGAAGTTTTGACTATATATGTTTCATAGTAGATTGTTTGATGAAATAAACGGTCTTTATAGTGATCTAGGTGTTGATCTCAGTACAGGTTTTGTCGAGGTAGTATCATGAGAAGGTGGTGAGACTCTACAAAGTCCTTAATATGATCATTTTTTATCGAGATCCTCATTTTACCTCCTAGGTGTGGAGAGGTATCTAGCATGATTTTGGCTCTCATGAATGTATTAGAACTTCTTTTCATCCATAGAAAGACAACCAGATAGGGAAAAAATAAAAACTCTTGATGACATGTTGCTCTCTTGTGTCCTAGAATTTATAGGATCATGGATGAGGCATTATCCCTTGGTAGAGTTATATTAAAACAATAGCTTCCATTTCACCATCAGTATGGAACTATTTGGGGCTATTTATGTCCGACCATTCCATTATCTTTTGTGCTAGATTGGGGTCATATAAATAGGAATTAACTTACTGATATTGATGTAGAACATGATAAAGATGATTCAGGTGATTCACAAGATAATGAAGGCTACACATTATAGTCAAAAGCCCTATTTTAATCAAAGGTGGAGGCCTCTAGAGTTTGAGGTTGATCATGTGTTTTTTAAGTTATCTTCTCTTCATAGGAAGGGAAGATTTGGTCACGGGAGTAATATTTCTACCTGGTTAGTTGGGCCTTTGGAGGTGTTGTCTTGTGATAGAGCCATGGAATATCAGGTAGCACTTCTCCCATAGATGATCTAGATACATGATTTTTTTTGATGTTTCAAAGCTCATTTTTTATATTCATGATGACTCTCACATAATCTATTGGGTTGATATCATCATTGATGATGATGTGACATTCAAGGATAGGGCTATAGAGTTCTAGGACCGTTATGATAATGTGTTGTGTGAGCGTTTTATCCCCTAGTTCGTGTCTTGTGTGGGAACAGTGGTGTATGGGAGAGTTCCAGGAAACATGATTCACAGATAAACACTTTTTACCTCAGGTTTCATGATGTTTTTCCCTTCTTTATAATATTGTCCTTTTGACGGTTGAAGAAATTTCCTTCAATGGGATGGATTTATATAATTTATTATTGTGCATTTCACACCTTTTAAGGCTTTCTCAAATGAGATAGTGTTTAGATGATAGTTGTGGTTGTCATGTGGTTTCACATTTTTCCTTAAATGTAGTGATCAAGGTCCTTTTGTGGGGATATCCTTGAGAGGTATCTTGGGAAGATGTTGTTTGGATGACCACTTTTCTGTTTCCACAATGTGTTAGTTTTTGATTATTGAGGTCGATCATTTTATAAGAGGTATCTGATGTAGGGGCCTAGATCCACGTGGACCATTCCATTGTGTGTTTTTAAGACCAATTTTCTCATACAAGTCTTAGAGGAATTCCAGAGGAGTTCAGTCAGTTGAAGCCAAAAGAAATGGGTACACTATGTGAATGAAGCATTCACAATATGTAATATTGTGGGTCTCAAAAAATAAATAAAATTTCAAGGAGTCTTGTTTTAAAAAATACCTAACCTTGAGGTGGTACATGAAGTGAATGGGTAGTAAATGTTGTGTACTTACCCATTTCTAATTTTAAAAACATTTAGATGCTCAAGTTATTCAATTCCTACAGATGCACCCCCCTCTCATTCCAGGCGGTCTGAAAGCTCATTCTAGGGCGTTTTACTGATTCCTTCATTAGGAATCGATCACGATATTCCCTCATTTGTATTATATTCAATCCAAGTTACGTTCAAACTCCATTATTATGGTCTCTACAATCCATATTCTCCTATTTCTATTTTCCTTGTGATGTAAGTTTATCGCGATGTTCTTATTGAGTTTCATTGGGTTATTGCTGATGCAGTTCATCTGTAGAATCCTTGAGAGAATGTAGTTGTTCTAGGGATAGAGATCAAGCCTAATTGTTTGATCCATTCTCGAACGAAGAACATTGGAAACCTTTTGAGGTATGGAATTCCCTAATTACTTACGTAAAATTTGTAGGGTTATCATGGTTTTTCCCTTTGGATCATGATGGAATTAAACTAATTAAATACCTAAACTGGATTAACGGAACTGGAATTGATCTTATGTTGATTCTTGGCACCATAATAATGGGTTTCCTCTTGATTTGAAATATATTATGATATATATGAATTTCTTTTTAGCATGTTGTCCTTGAGGAAATTGGTAATGAATGTAAAGATGGGAATAATTGAAAATTAATTAGCTAAGGATAAAGAGGCATGTAAATGCATTTTTTTGTTATTTTATTAATAAAAAATTATACACAGTCATTCATGTTTTGTTTTAATTGTTTTAAAAAACATGAATCATGTATATTTTTGTTGATAAAAGAAGTAATGGAATGTCAAAATAATTGTTCAATTAATTTATGATAGCTATAATAGCTTGCTTACTAGGTTTCTCTTAGTTAGAAACTATTAATAATGAGTTGGTTAATTAAATATATAATAAATAAATATTTTTTTTGATTATCATAATTCCTTTATGGGACTGATTTTCTCATTTGTTTGAAAAGTCATAGTTCTTTCTGGTTTGTATCTATGAGAGCACATTGTTTGTGAAGTTTGAGTGCATTTTTAGTTCTAAGAGCCCGGTTTCTTTCAGTTTAATACAGCTTGTGATGTGTTGTTATCCTAGGATGGATGATCCAAGATGGTCTTTATGATATTTGGGGTTGGTATGCCCTGTGGTTTTGGTGGCAGCAGTTGGCACTTGGGGTGGATAGAATCATAAGTCTATGAATGTGGGTGTCGGGGAGGACATTGGGGATGATGAAACAGGTTGAGGTTGGGATTATTTGTTGCTGTGAATGTTTTTTCATGTTAAAATGTTTATTGGTTTCCTCTTATACTATCCCAATGGATTGTGGAATATGGCTTTGCTTACCCTCTATCCAACATATGCGATGATGCACAGAGTATGTCAGGTGCTTTTTGGTTATATCTTCTTGAGGTTGGATGTCTCTACACTACTTCTATATGTTGATAAAACTTGACAAGTAGTTCGTCTACTCAAAGTGTTGATCCCCTTCTGATTGGTAGAATAGAATTCATTCTTATAATACATGGAATTATGGAAAATTTATAATTATATTAATAAAATTTTGAATAAACAACATTGAACCCATGGGGTTAAATCTTGTTAGGATGAAATGTTGAGGTAACAATTTAATGGAACCATTCACATGGTTTAGTTATGACTGGAGGTCCTGGAACATTATAATTATGACAATGAAATGAAATGAGGAATTTTTAATGGTTAATTAATGATTCTAATCATATTTGACTAAATGTGCTACTAGAAAAGGGAAAATATTATTTTAATAAATCGCTTTAAATGGTTGTGTTCATTTAGGACACCTAGTCATAGTAGTGCTCGTCAGGAGTCTGAGGTACATTTTATGTTGTTTTGTCTGAGGCTAGGTTAAGCACATATTGTGGGTTTGAGATATGTTATATGATATAATTAATGGGTATCTTTATTCTACCCACACTTCTGGTTAGTTAGACTAACACCTGGAAGATGTTTATCCCCAGGGGTGTTTTTTCTAACCTATTAGAGGGAGTATGTATCGCTGAATTCCCCATTGGCCTCGCTCTCTTCACTTGGTAGTTAATTTTTCTGGTATGCATAATAGTAAGTAGTCCCCATATATGCGTGTCGAAGGTTGTAATTTCTTGTGGTTATATCATACACATGTGTTTTAGATGTTTTTTCCAATGTGTTACTATATGTATAACATGTATAGGCTGTGATGGATAGGGGATCATTACTCAGTGTATGGGTTGTATTGGATTGTAGTATAATACATGATGATTGATACACGTTATGCTTGTTGTGGTGTATCCAGAAGACTACCTGGTTAATTTTGGTTTTGTGGTTAGTGTGGTTATTCACGAAAGTGTATACATGAAAGCCTTAATGTTGCAAAGTGTTCATGTGGTAGTTATATTCCTACTTTTCTTACAGCTAGAAATTTTAGAGAGAGATGGATTAAGACGCATGGCAGTGGGGAAAAGTGGGAAACTAGTGGGGAAGTGGTATAGAGGTTCCCATGTTATTAATTATTATATTATACACTCATATATGCAATAAATAGTTAAATTAGACATGGAAAGACTGGGAACTTATTATACATTTCTATTTGATGAGTTAGTTTCACTTGTTGGTCATAGTTCATTATAATGAATTCTTTACTTTTTCAAGAGAGACTCTGAGGAGAATCCTACTTAGTATTTTGTTACTCTCAAAAAAATTTCTAGGAACAATTTTTTAGGTCACACAGAGTAGGATTTAGATCAGGACAATTACTACTAGGTTGGGGGATTGCAGCAGATGTTCGTTGTTTCTCATTTCTGATGTTTAACGTTCATTTTGTACATATTGTTTTAGATTTTACTTTATTTATTTATTTTATAAAAATACATATGTGTACTTGGGTTTCTTTATATTGTTTTATGAGTTGGTGTTGGTTGTTTTTGGTCTTATCTCTTTCTTATGCATGATTTCTCTTAGAGGTAATGCCTCCCAGCTATTTGTTTATTATACACTCAGTGCTTGTCACCATACTGGGGCCTACTAGAGGTAGCACTTTGGGGTCATTATCTCTCTTCTCAAACTGCTGACCGAGAAGGGGTACACATTTTTTGGAGGGGTTCTTCATGGAGCTGATGTATGATATAAATTACATAGGTATGATTATAAGTAATCAATCCCCAAATGACCAATTATTTTAGTTGTCTTTGTAAACTAGATACATAAATGATTATTTAATTACAAATGAATACACTACTTACATCATATATTTATTATTTATAAGATTTTAGTATAACTATAATATAACTAGGGAATTCATGCACATATTTAAAAGTATGCTTCATGGATTACATGGTAAGGAAACATAATAATGGTGGGCTCAAATTCTCAGTAATTGAACAAATATAATGGAAGCAATAATAAATCAATTAAAATAGTAAATATGATAAGGTAATATCTAAAAACACATTCCATATAGTCAATAGACTAAATGGAAGTACATAATCAATATATAATAGTAATAATTTGAAATTTAATATTTTCCAAATAACTAGAAAAAGTAAAATAATTATTGAAAGGTAAGAAACTGAAGAAAATGCCATTTAGTAAATGAAATGAAATTAAATATATCCATAGATATGTCGACGCAAAATATTATGAATGAAAAATATTTAACACTAATATTAAGGTAATGAAAAATCATTGGATGCAATGTTTCCAAGGTAAATAGAACCAGTACTGTCATGACCTTTGACAAGATAGTTTAGTTATAGGGTAAAAACCCATCTAAGGCAGCTTCCCAACTATTTTGTCTCATGAGACTATTGATGCATCTAGGGGGTTTCATTCACTAGTCCCCAACCCATTTCTACCTATACAAATATTTCATCATAGTAAATTATAATATACCTTATCAAATAACAATATTGAATTAGAGATAAAAATTTATCACTAATTCCACCTTTAATCAAACAACGATAATTGTAAATAACTTATGTAAAATGTTATATATTTATGGAAATTTTAATATCCATGATAAATTATATAGATAATTAGGAGAACATAAATTCCAAATGATCATATGATGTTAAAAATTTCATAGCGACTTGAATAATAAATATAAGATGTGAATTTGAATACTGTACATGGAAACCCTATTTAGAAAACAATTATTTCAATTTATTTATGACTTAAGATATATAATAATCAATCATTCTTAAAAACCCATTTTTAACTATTTTATGTACCAGAGAGTCGATTAATGGTACTGATACATGAAAATTGTTAGGAATAACCAGATTAAAATGGAACAATTTATTTAACAATGGTTATATAAACTATCCCGAATGATAATTCCATTAAAAGATCATAATGATTTTCCTTGTGGAAAATAATCATTAAACATCCCAATGTGTCATATATGATTTCGAAACATTTTAAATCATAACCTCGTGAAGGATTAAAATATAATGAAAGTTATAATATCATGATATTAAGGAGAATCAGGATATATAATGTAAATTTTAATATATTGATCATATAAAATAACCCAGGTGCATAAAAAACATGAATATAAAAGAAGGAAAATTGAGACAAAACTATTTTACAAATTTGGTAACTATGTGATCCTAAGAACCATGAAATAATGATCATAAAATAGACATGTGAATACCCATAATTTTATTTATAATATACATATAATAAAATAATTGGTTGTACGTACACCATACAAAAATGAATGAGTGGCGGTCATAATATGAATCGTATAGAAATTAAATGTGAGATGAAATCCCCTTACTAATGTAGTAAAAAAATAATTCGAAAACCCAAATGAAATAATTCTTAAAAAACATCTTAATACCCTGTTGTGTGGTATTTATCCTCTTTTATAGTTGTTTAAAATATGTTACTAACATATACAAGAACCATAATCATGTTTATAACTATATATATAAATTTTTCATAAGATATCATTATTTTTTTGTTAAAAATCAGTAATTATTTTGAATATTTAGGTTGTTAATTAACTATTATTCTTGGATATGTTTGACTTGTTATTTGTTGTTCTTAATAAATATATCAGGGTTTCATAATATCCAGAATCTAAAAAATTATTTTAGAATAGTATATTTCAATTATATATATTTTTTTGTAGTCTATAATATTTGTATATTATAAATGAATTGCATTTTTCATGGAGATTGTATGTTGTACGTATGCATAAACGCCACGTCAATATTTCTTTTTTATTGAAAGAATGAAAACTAATTGATACATATAGATATTATAAATAAAGTATAAAATCTAGTATATTTATGATACATATGTTTATTATAACCATTTTTTATATGTTCCATGCATTGTATGAATGAATCATATCGCATTGAGGGCGTAGTTGTCCACAGATCCTCAATAAAAATTCTCATACTTAGACAATATGGAAAGCATAAGGGTGTGTTATAAATAAGAAAACACAGAAAAATAAATAAATTATAAATATAATATATGTCATGTATAATATGTTTTTTCTATCGCAATGGCCACTATGATAGGTGGCGGTGAAATATTGAACAAACATTATTTTGTGAGGCAGTAGTTCGATGTTCCCAAAAACAGTATGTTCACTTCAATTAGATGAAGGTGTGTATAAATTTAGGATGGACCCTTAGAATAAAAAAATCCTAGTATCTTTGTGATACTGGTGTTTTTTTATATGAATAGAAAAGAGTTATATGTGTGGGAAGATAATGGAAATGAAAACAAAAATATAGAGAGAAGGTGTTACATCATAATTGGGTAACTTCTTTAGGTTTGAACCAAAAGATTCCATATATTTCATTCTAACAAAATTGATGATTTTAGGTCTAGGGGAGGGATTTTTGGAGACTATATTGGGATATCAGGGCCTTAATTATGTATTTTGACAAGTGTGAAGTATAAGGATAGGTGGGGATCATTTATAGAGAGAGGAAAGGACACAATTGGTATTTCTAGAAACATGTTAGGTGTAAACTTGTTCTTACCTAAAAAACCTCAAATCATACCAATAAAACTCATGAATGGAAGGATAACAGACGATTTTTTTACAATGGTTTTTTTCCAAGTGTAAATGTCATTTGGTTTCTTATGTAAAAGGTTTAATCCATTATTAAGTGTGATTTATCATTAATAAGTAAAATTAAATTTAATCACTTTCAAAAATATTTTTGGTAAAAACAATCTTATTCTTATTAGACAATATAAATTTTTATTTATCCAAAAATCAAATAAATTTTTTCAACTTAATATCATATAAATTGTAGAAATTAAATTAAAATTGGTCCTGTATATGGGAAAAAGTGTGGGGTTTTAGAGTAAAAATTTCGCTCTATTTTCTATGTTATAATAATAAATATCAATATGAAATTGATTAAAATGGAATAAATTTTATTAATTGAGAAAATTATTATAAAATAAAATTTATAAAAAAATTAAATATATATTTTATCCTTATAAATAAATTAGATGATAAGGTTGTTTTGAACTAAAATTCAGTATTTTTAACTATTCATTAATAAATTGTATATTTTAGAAAAATATCAAAAATTCACCCTCACCAAATTTATATGTTTCTATTTCAAATATTCTTTTTATTATTAAATATTAAATCAATTAATGTGTAAAAATAAATATTTTAAATTTATTTTTCATTAAAAGGAGGTGAAACTACCTTCATAAAAATATATGTTTTTATGTGTAAAATAGGGGTTGTTCTATTATTTTATACATAAAACCTAATGGATAAATATAAAAAAATATTTGATTAAATATATAACATATATATTTCATAAAAATAATTATTCAATTGTAATTAATTCTCTTTATTAAGAAAAAAATCATTTGGAAGCATGACAATAATAATATTTCATTTTATTTACACTTGGTTCTTATTTTGATTTCACATTAATATGTAATGAATGAATTCATTTAATATTTATATATAATAAAATTTTTCACTATTTTGTTAATACTATACATAATGTCTAGATTATATCTTATTATATTAAATAATAATATTTTAATAAAATATTGTTGTTTGGTAAAACTCGGTCTAGCGTATAACACATGCTTCCATGGAAGGTCACTTTTACATGTATCATAAGCTATCAAGTAAGGTTTATCTTGTGTATATCATACACTAACATGGTGTTTCATGTGATGAAATATATATAATATATTTTAAATAGTAATTATATTATGATGTATCCTTATATTATATTAACTTACACACTTGGTGCCACATGTCACACATAATATCAAATAATGGTTCTTATGTAAATTCATTTGGGGAATCACAATCATTAAACTAGAATTTCATGTATGTTTATTGTTGATGTTAAAAACACATTTTCCTGAAAAAATATATTTATGCATAATATTTATCAATTTTAATTAACTAAAAAAACCTATAATGAAGAATTATTTAAATTATATTTAAAAATAATAAATATATAAATAAATATTTAAATTCACATATATATTATTACTAGATAATGAGTTAATATAAAATCATATTTTACTTGAAAAATACATTTCTTGAAAACTCTCCTTTTCTCCATGGCTATGAGTTTAAATTTAAATTAATTTATCACACTTCTATGAGTTGAATTTGCTATAATTCATTCTTTATTTATAATCAAAATAATTTCCATTATATAATATATTCATGTTATGTATTATTTAAAATGAATAGTAAGAATAGTAAAAATATTTTACCACAGTTATGAAGAACATGTTTACTAAGGGTAATTAAAATGATAGGTGTTAATGTGTCATAAACAAATTTCTAATTTTTTATCTCCATAATTGAACTTTTTAGGAATTCTGTTTTGATAATGGGCCATCTTAGAACCAACTGTCGTGAGAAAGACATGGTAATAACATTTATCTTCTTAATATTCAGGTGTTTACTCTCCCCTAATTATGAAAATCCAACTAATTTTTCCTCCTCATCACACTATTAGAGCCTTTAGGCTTTTCAAATAAAAGTAATAATACCTCATTGACTTACAATAACAACACATAGATCCCCCATATTAATCATAATGCCATCCTATTAAGGATTTGGGTGCTAATCTATTGATGTTATCTGAAATATTGTATTTATTATTAACTGTGGATTTTTATTTTATTTATTGTTCCACGTCTAATAAATATATCTATATTATGATAATATAATAAAAAATATCTATTATACAATAAGAAATTATTAAGATATTATTATGCTTTAAATTCGTCCCCTCTTTTATAAAATTGGATAAAACCATCATTTGGGTGTACATTGGACTACCTCCTCAAAAACCAATGTAATTAATTTTTAATCATTTCTTTTCACATATTTTAATGATGATGTATTTAAAATATATATATAATATTTGTAATATAATTATACAACTAGAATTAATATATCTCATATACATTCTTTCAATCTTTTCTGCAGTGGATATGATAACATATCTCATGTGTACGACAAAAAACATCCACACAATGTGATGTGAAATTTTGTCAATAAATTTATACATGGAGAGTAATTAAGATAATGGTGATGAATATATGTTACTTACTAAAATATTAATGATATTAAGGGCATATTTATCATTCATAAAAGATTACAATTCATTTTATTTCATTAATCGAATAATGATAATGTCATAAAAAACAATCATTATTATGTATTAAAATAATAATTATGTATTAAAATATAAATTATGTATTTATTATTATTCTATTGATGATATAATAATGAACCATTTGACCATATTAAACCAAACCAAGTCATTTGTGACTCATACATAGGATTCCATCCAGACATCCATAGTGAATGAAAATGTCTAACTAATTATATATATAATTGTAGTATAATTAATATTGGGAATAATGAACATGAAAAAAATTATTATGAAGTAAAAATTTAAATGACTTTTATTTTTCAGTATGATAATGACCATATGTGATGAGTCAGGCTCAATGTGAGAGACCCATTTACAGTAAAACTCATTTTTAAATGTTTATTGATATAATTTATAAATATTTTTCATCATTGATTTTCTAAATGGATGTTTAAAATTCATATTTTGATTAATGAATGATATAGGTCATTATTTAACAATTTTCACATGCATTATGGGAATTTCAAAGAGTATTCACCATATTAACATTTTACATTAGAGACATTTTTTAACAAAATATTTTTTTAATGATTAATTCTTCCTCTCTATTTCTTCCATGTCCACATATTTATAATTATTTTATTAATTTATCATAGAGAGATTATTTATTTATATTTAGAAATATATATCTAATTTTTATTTTTCTCAAAAGATTTCAAAATGAATTTTTCCAATGATTTTTATACCGAACATGCGAAAAAATGGAATGTTCAATTTTTATATATATGGTAATAAACAAAAATCCTCACCAACACAAACATTATTGGAAGATCTGAATCCACTATTAGAATTAATGTTTTATTCAAGGAAAACCCCTTATTCCCTTTTTAAGTATTTTGGTTTAGAAAATGCAGTTTTAAAGGAATATGGTATAATGATATCCAAATAGAATATTGTGTAAAAATTTAAAATAACTTTTCCTCGGTATTATAATAAAATGATTCCACAATAAATTTTTTTATTCATGATATAGTCCTTGGACATTGTTTTTGAATTTCTAAACCCCAATATATCTTAGGGTTGATCCTGATATTGCTTATAAAATGGATGTTATAAGATTGTTCTATAATGCATTTTATAATGATTATGTTCTTTGATGAATAATATTTAAAGATTAATATATAGTTACTTCAATATATAAGGGTCCCATTAATAATTCAGTAAGGTTTCTATGATGGTGGTGTCTCAAGGTAACTTATGGACTTATCTATTGTTGATAAATGATTTTTATAAAAAAATATTTTTTTAATCAAGAAAATGAAATTTGGAATGAAAAATAAATGAATATCGATTAATATAATAACATATATATTTTATGAAAGGTTTCTTTCCATTGGTTCTCGAGTATTTTATTCTACAAATAGGTTTATTATTTTTTATGTAGTTAATATGATTTAAGTTCACATCCAAATTTTAAAAAAAATTTATGAGGGTTTAGTTGTGGGAAATGTAAAATTATAATTCTTGTTGAATTTTTTTGATATTTTTAATGAAATGAAAATGTGTTTTATTATTCTGAATTCATGTTATTTGAAAATAGATACTTATTTGAAGTGTCAACATTGTAATGTTTTTTTATATATGCCTTATATCCAAATTTTCAAATTCAATAAACATAAATGATCTACGGTAAAAAAATGAATTCCTGTGTAATGAAAATAATATATGAAATATTTACTACCGAGTCCATATATTTAGAATTAGAGAAATGGGTTAGATAAGATTATAGGTTATGTTTTCATTTGAGATTAGGTTCCAAATAATTTATAATCAAAAAGGTTTTATAACTTGGAGAGTTACATTTATTTTGAATGAATATGAAGGTTTTAATAGAATTGGTTACATTTAATGATATCATATTATATATCCTCCACATAATATTGTTAATTTGTGTTTAACATATATAATAATAATAATATAACTTACTACATGGCTTGATATTTCCAGAATTATAATAAAAATCGATGTAAAAATGTGGTGGTTTTCTGAACGGAAAATTGAATTCAATGGAATCTGTATTGGAAAATATTTTGCATACTTCTTAAATATATATAAATGTATGAATTGACATGTTAGAAATATTTCAGTTTTCCTATGGCACAAAAAATATCAATATTGACTTTTATATATCAATAGGGGTAAACATAAAAATGGTAAAATTATTCAATGATCTATGATTCATTAATGTTAGAAGAAGAACCCCGAAAAAATTATTTGGGGAACATGAAAATATTTTTATTGTGTAAAGTTAAGAATAAGTAAATAATCTACCAAGGAAAAATATATTTTCTATTAACACAATGAATATGAATAATGTTTTCCGAGGTATTGGATATTTTTTGAGGTTGTCGCAAATTACCAATCTGACTATGTATGAAAAAAATATACAAATCTAAAAATATACTTCATAATAAATTAAAATGAGAATATCATTAGGTTGAGGTCAATCCATAGAGAAGTTTAAATTACTTTGTTTATATTTTCAAAATATTTAATTTTATTTATTTTTAGAATGTAGTTATAGAGGATTATTTTGATTTTATTTCAAGAAAAATAATATAGAATAAAAAGCACAACATATTGAATACTTTTTGATCAAATCTAAAAAGTGTTCTAGGGGTTTTTAATTTACCAGTTTGGGTGTAATAATATTTAAGAAATAATACTTAATTCATGAATGGTGTCTTATTCAAGAAGAGGATGATCCAATGGCCACGGTATACCATCATATACATGGAAAACCCCCATTTACTTTATTTCCAAAATTTAGTGTTTCATTGAATCATGTCTGTATCAATTCCATATTTAATAAATATTTCTCCAAAAATGAAAATGTGTATTCCTTGTATAAGGTTTTCAGTTTCTAAAATTGAATGTTCATTATAGTTTCATATATAAATGGTCAGATAAGAGAAAAATAAATGGAATATAAGTCAAATATTAAATTAAAAACAAATAATGGAATTTTAAGATATTAATTTGAAAATACCTCCCCTTCAAATATATACCCCTAGAATAAGTGAGGAATAACCCATCACCATAGTGATGAGAGTATAAGAAGGAATGAAAATGGAAAATAAAATCATAAGAAAAAGTTATATGAACTCTGAATGGTCCCTTCATTTTTCATCTTCTATCTCAAAGCATGGGTCTCCCAAATATTACTTACAATAGAAATATATTCCTCTATTTAAAATCTATAAATGGGTTATGGTATAAATTAGTATCATTATTAATTAGTCATATGGTGGTTTCAAGGGGTACCAATAAAAAATTTTCTAAAAAATTCAAGATACACTGAATCTATGCCTTAAAATCAGATCCTGTGAATTTAAACATATTTTTAATTATTACACCATTTGAAAATTTTAATATTGATTTTCTTTACTTCATGGTGTTTCCATCATTTCATAACATCAACTAGTACATGATTAGTAATGATTACCAGATGTGTAATCTCATTTACATACCCAGGATGCCTTATTTTTCCTTAGATCTTTATTTAAATGCTATAGAAGTTCTCTATTATCATCCTCAAAATTTTTATTGTCACACCACAAACAAATCCCATAGTTAATAGTGTATTATTGATCTATTTTTCATCCATTTCAACTTGTTTCCCAAAAAAAATCATTTTAATCCTTCCATAAAACATAAAGCAAGTTAAACTGTTCCCAAAATTTTAACAATAATGAATAAAATATACAAATAAATATGAAAAAATTCCATAAAATTTATGCATAAAATGAAAATATCAGTGTCAACAGAATATTTGAAATATAGGTTTTTTGGACATTATGAAAATTAAATTTCTATGGGCGAGGCTAATGAAAGGGATAAATAAAATACTATATATATTAATTCCTAGAAATTAATAATAACATTATAGTTTAAGACAATGAAAATAAATGTAAACTATTATAATTATGGATTATATCCAAAATTATATTATGAATCAGGAAAATCACAAAAATGATTCATATTTTGGTTTGTTGGAGGGAAGTATTAAAAAATTATATGGAAAATAATTTTTAATTGATTATAATGAACATTTAGTGATTATGGTTTCTAAATTATTGGCCTCAAGTGTTATGATTTATTGGTAGGTTTAAAGATAATCTCGATTTTAAATAAAATAATACACTTTAAATTTTTAATTTCATTGAAGTACATTTGGAGACATGTATTGTGTTTGGATTGATGTTTATAGTATATATAAACCTATTATATACATATGTACATTTTATTTGATATATAATTTTCTTTTTTGGAAATATGATTAATGGTACTGAAACATTTAAGGATTATATGATTTTAATGATCATGATTATTTCGAGGATGTTCATCGTATATATCGAACCGTTTTAAGATATATGTTAGTATAGTTTAGGAAAAAGTAAAACATATCACCACTTGAATGGATGTAGGGATTGAACCCATAACCAAATGGATATAATATCATAGTCACCCCCACTGACCTATGTGATGTCTCTATTATTATGACATCCTTTTTTCACAAATTTTTTTGATAGATAATTATGTTGTTGATTTTCAAGGGTAAAATTTATATTATATACGAAAATGGTATTGAAATGAGATGTTGTGATTAGTTGAATAATATTATTTCAGAATAAGTTCTGAATTTTTGAAACATTACATGATTAAGGTAAAAAAGAAAAATAAGTTATTTTATCTGAGGAATAAGGTTTTAATTATATATTTATTGTTTCATTTTTGTAATTCATGTAATTTATGTGTATGATTATCATAAAATTGAGGTTATACAATAATTGAATATATGTTATCTGAATGGATCTTCATAAGTGATTGTTGTTATTTAGTGGTAAATGTTAAATCAACCTCAGAAGGATTTTTGATAAAACTCTTATAATTTTAGTCTTCATTTATTTTCTTGGTATTTTATGGAAAATTTTAATTGATATTATATATCTAATGATCTACATTAATTTTTTTTGTTATTATTGATGCCTTAAAGATGGATTTTCATATAACACCCCAACCCCAGAATCCTAGATCCAGAAAATTATTTTATTAAATTGATATATAGATAAGGAAGATGAATCTAAAAGTATTTTATTGTATAATATATTTGAAAAAATAGATACATAAATGAGTTGAAAATTACAACATGGAATGAAATATATCATAGAAACACCTTTAAAGTAAATCTTATTCTTCTAAATTATATATTCATTTCATTAAAAAATTCATATTTACATCCTAAGGAAAAAAATTGAAATGGGTCAGAGTAGATGCTCAGTAAAGGTATGTAATAAAGTGGAATCATAAAAAGTATATAATGAGGAATTACTAAGGAACATATTTCATAATCCAGAGCCTAATATGTAATTAATACAATATAAATAAAGAATGGTATAATAAAACAAACACATATATATTATACTAGTTTAATTATCACAAGGACTATCAAATTTATTTTCACAATGAGGGAATTCATAGTGAGGGACATCACAACCATAGTATTAAGGCTTCATTCTAAAATAATACATAAATCGACCAAAACAACAGAAAGTTTATGTCATGAAAGAAACTGATGCACATAGGGTCTATAGTAGGCCCCATTAAACACATACTATGACCAATGAATTCATCTTATGAATGGGGTGAAATATAATTAACATATATATTCATATTGAAACTGATAAATGAAATGTAAATAACTTTTCCCATTCAGTTAATATAAACACTAAACATTCAGAGTAATATGGTGAATGGTATCAAGATAGAAGCTAAACTACTAAATGAATAATAAAAAATTTAAAAAAATATTTTATATTAAACTATAAAATATTAATACTAATTAAGAATAATAATCAACAAGAATTTTGAGATATATTAAAATAGTCCTATAAAATATTCAAGTAATTTTTGAGATAAATACTATTTTATTTAAAAAAATATTTCTTTGGAAAAAATAATTTTATAAATAGATATGTTTATTAAAATAGTTCATTTTAACAAAATGATTGATTTTATAGATTTTTTTTCTAAAGACATGATATTTGGTGCACTTAAAAATAGGTATGAATGTTAGAAGTTCCCTTAAATCAGGCATGTTTATAAAGATGAATTAATATAGATCCTTATAAAACATATAACTTCCCATAAAATAAAGAAAGATTAAGAAATTTAAACATATATATAACATTAAAGAATAATGTATGCGGATATCATAAGAAAGATTTATAATTTCATAGGCACAATATATACAAATATTAACGTGAGATAAAAGGGAGGTTCGGGTAGAAACCTCTTACCTTAGGTCCGAATGAGTTTTTCCCTTGACCTTAATGTATTGGATAATCAACTCAAACCAATTAATTTTTTAAATAAGAACATTATTTATATATTTTTTGATTATTTTTTTTATTAAATTCATTTATGGACTATTTCAAGAGTTATAGATTTTATTTCTATCATTCGATAACATTCGTTATATTGGTTTTCATGATAAATATACCTGTTTATGAGTATATAAGTTCATGTGTAATTTGAATAATTCTATATAATTGTAATTAAATTTCACTAATGATCATACATAAGTGTAATTTCTATAATTTATTATTTTTCTTCCATATATGAGGATGAATCATTATATAACATGTAAATAAAAATCAATTAGCTGAATTTTACCAGTTTTTTGACCAAAAAGAACTAGTTTTGTTATATTCTTTGATATAATATATATAAAATTGATCCATAACACTATATAGGATATAATAAAAATTTTATAATTTGGTTTAAACACAAAAATGGTTCCATGACCATTCTTGAAGGATAAATTAAAGAACGAACATTCATCATGCATGAAGGTTGTAAATAAGCACCTCCTGAGAAACGATATTGTTTTCAAAATTAAAGACTGAGAGAGTAAATATATTTATTATGGTTCTTCCATTAACATGATATCATTAATTTATATATATTATACTAGATTTATCTTTATA
The DNA here is from genome assembly GCA_963277665.1 of Viscum album. Taxonomy (NCBI): domain Eukaryota; kingdom Viridiplantae; phylum Streptophyta; class Magnoliopsida; order Santalales; family Viscaceae; genus Viscum; species Viscum album. Next base: position 70,125,546 of record OY728166.1, on the reverse strand, counting down.
ATTTTTGAATAGTTGTTAAGGAGAGGATAAATAAATAAATTAATTAAAATTAAAATAAAATAAAAAGGAAGAGTGTTTACCTCGTCAATTAACCATAATGAGAACCTCCTTAGGGAAAGAATTTTGGTCATTTAGAATGACCATGAGTTCATGAATGTGACATAGATACTAGGTAAGGTGTTTTTTGCATCATTTTATGAAGCTTCAGGGCTATGAGGTTTGAGGAGAAGTGGGTGTTGGGGGTGGTTTTCTTAGTGGAAGAGAGGGGTGATTTTTAATTATTTTATTCATTATTTTAATATTTTTCTCAAGAGAATTAATAGTATGTATTCTTGATTCTACACATATTAATGAGTGAATTGTATTTCAAACTAATTGTTCTTACATCGGAAAAGCATCATCCAGGACTCTATGTGAGGTATTTAGAATTTATCGTACATTATATTATTTTTCAATTCACAAAACATTCAGGTATTTTAGAAAAAACTCTGAAATTCACCCTAAATATTTTTTTTTAATTTGATGAATTTAAAAATGAACTCCATTTTATAAAAAATATCTAAATATGAGAAATTTAATTTTTATTTAAAATTATAATTTACTCATTGAATACATTTTCGAATATTTAAACTAATTTTATAACACCCTGAAAATTAACTAAGGTCCTATTAAATTATCATAAAATAACAAGACAACAAGGTATTGATTTATGAATAATTTTTTTTGAAATTGAATTTTCATTTAAATAATTTTATTAATTTGAAAATTTTAATTAAAAATTTATTACTTAAAAAATATAGCAACCCATAATTATTAATTTTTGGAATATTTATTTTCACATACCATGATATAATTATACCATAAATTCCTTTATATGGTGCATAAATTTTATTTATACATTCATGAGTGAGGTTACTATTAATAAGGATTATATTACTTTTCATAATTTTATTTTTTTATATTCAAAAGGTTCATGTTGCTATTCACTAAAAAATAATGTCGACCTAATCAAACTCTAAATATCTTACTGATCGCAACTGTGTATGTCTGTTTTTTCGAAATTCAAATTACAGAAGTGAAAAACATTTTTTTAATGGATAAGTTATAACAATCCTTTTTAAATAATTATAATAAATATATTTAGTTTCACATAAACTCAGTGATGTGTGCAAAAAACTATATATTAAATATTTTTTGTTGAAAATCTATATGGTTTTACATTCTCCTCTCCTTTAAAAAATTTGATTATCAAAATTAATATAATGTTACATCATAAAAATATTTGGGTGTATATTCATTATACACTCCTTAGGACTCATCATCACCTCTTAAATTTAATATTTTTTCTAAATTATATTTACCAATAACATTAATTGATTCACCAATATATGTTCTTTAGTGTAAAAGATTTATATAGGTTCTTAATAGTGTGTTTAATTAGTTTCTAGATAAATTCCATTATAATTGAAGGCAAGCATTGGGTCTGGAATATACATTCTTACAATTGAGACATGAAATGCATTGCGTACATTAGAAAATCTAGGTGGAATCACCAAACCATAAGCCACATCTCAGATACTCTATAATTTAAGAAGGACTAATATACCTGGGGCTCAGTTTCCCTCCAATCCTAATTCATATATTACCATACCGTGGAGACACATTTATGAAAATTAGATCTCCCACATGAAATTCAAAATCTTCTATTCTATGATTGATATTTTTATTTTTCTTGATTTGTGATTATTTGATATGGGTTTGAATATAATTTCCCTTTCTTTTTGTTTCCACCATATGAAATGGGATTACAAGATAAATTTTTTTACAGACTAAATCCAAACATTTTGGTTCACAACATCTCTTTCTATTCAATAATTTATGTGGTTCCATTTTAATACTATAATGAAAAATAGTGTTGTAGGAAAACTCAGAAAAAGTAAATTTAGATCCCACATACCTTGAGGTCATGTGAGCATGATATCAACATTTCTTTTATTGTTAGGGTCATCTTTTTTGTGTGTCCATTAGTTTTACAGTTATAAGAAGTACTCAAATGAACATAGAATCCAAATCATTATTATATCCTTTCTAAAATTTTGATATAAATAGTGGATCATGATCGTACACAACTGAGAGTGGTTCTCCAAGAAGCCTTATAACATAATTAATGTATAGTTTCTCAAGACACTACAGTTGAAAATCCTCCCTTTAGGGAGGAAATGAAAATATTTGTTAAGTTGATAAAAAATTACCAATATTGAATCATTATTTCTTAGAGTTTTTAGTTATAAAGTGAAAAAATAAATGTTGGTATCATCATATTTCAATGTAGTAATCATCATAGGTATTATGACTCATCTAGAATATTGTCTTTCAACTGTAACTTTTTAAGAGAAAAAATATCCTGATACATATTCAACAGTTTCCTATACCGTGTTGTCCCACAATAAATTATTCTATATATCACTATACATATTATTACTAACTTGTTGTATTGTGAAATTTGATCAATTAGATTCATCTATTGTCTCCCTTTTTATATCCATGATAGTGGGAAGGCATGGACTCTTTACAAATTTCATAATTCTATCCTCATACAAGAAGACTTCCAACATCCCATTATTCACATAATTAATTTTATTTTGAATATTCTTTTCATCATATAGAGAAATATTAAACCTTTATTATAATGATGGTTGGGAAACCCATTGAAATAGTAGCGATTTTTAACATTCTATAGTACTTCCTATATCCATGTTTCCTTGATCCTTGTACATAGTATCCTTATCAATCCTTATTCTTTTCAAAATTTTACGATCCTTCCTTCTAAATCTATCATCCACCTTATTTTCCTTACCTGTGTTGTTTTGTGGGAAATAATCAAAATACTTGTGTATTTCAAGTCATGTCAACTTTATCATGTTAATTTCTATTATAAAACTATTTTTTTTCACATGAAAATTTAATATATTGGATGTGGTGTTAGAAAATATAGGAGGAGTGCAGAGCTTCACACATGCCATGAGTGACTTTCAGTACTGCATGGATTGTTCTTCTCTCATGGATATGGGTTTCATCGGTAACCAATTCACCTGGTGCAAAAATAATAAAGTGATTATTTATATTTTTAAGTGGCTCAATAGGTACCTATCAAACATACATGGGATTGATTCCATCAGAAATGCCTAGATTTCTCCTTTAACTAGATCTGTGTCAGACCATACTCCCATAATGATCTCTATGAAAATAATCCCTCTGGGGAAAAATTATTTTTTCTAGTTGGTTATATGGAATATGTATTAGGGAATTATTCTAATGATAGAGACACACTAGGTGGTTGAATTTGATTAAAATTTATAGGCTATTCTTTATTATCAGCTCTGTCATCTTAAAAGGTGCATCACACACTGGTTGGAAAATAACCCTACTGAGGAATATCTCTTGGATGACCTTATTATGGACATTGGTAATCTAAAAGAGTTACTATAGGAGACATGGGATGATATCATTTTTTATTTTCTAAATTCCAAATGATACATGTTGGGAGAAGATATTCAAAAATTGAATGGTCATACTATACCAGATCAAAGGATATTTGGATGAGGTTAGGGTATAAGAACACCTCTTATTTCCATGCCATATTGAAATAAAAAAATTATTAATGATCACATAAACATAGACCTAAAAGATTTGTTCATAAAATCATACAATGATGTTGCTGGGAAACTGTCCTTAAAATAGTTCAAGACACTCTTGGATGATCTAGTGGCTACCAGAAATGGTAATCCATCAACTGGTAGTTGGGGAAAGAACTTCTTTATGGAATAGATGAATTGGTGGGGAATGAGGAAAATTTTGTACTTGTGGAAATCTGTGAAGTGGAAGAGGTCAAAGAGACTTTTTCCAGTATATACTAGGATAACGGTCTAGGACCCAATGGGTTTCTTTGTTCCTTTTATATTATAGTGTGGGCCTTTACAAAGCATAATGTGGTTCAGGCAGTGTCTTGAATTTTCAGGGTGGGATTATTTCTAGTGGGAGATTTTTCCTCAATATTGGTACTCATCCCCTTGTGAAATGATCCAAATGAAATTTTTGAGTACATCCCTACATGACTTAGTAAATTCTCATACAATATTCTCTCCATCCTTCTATCCATAAGATTGAGAAACATCATCCCATGACTAGTTTCTGTTGAAACCCATGGGTTTATCAAAGGTCGAAGTATTCTAGGGGAGATTAGCACTTCTAAATAATTAGTGGGAGATAATAAAAAGACAATGGTGGGGGTATAATTTGATTATCCATGTTTACATGGGAAAATTATATAACAGAATTAAACGTGGATTCATCCTTCGAGTGATGAGAAAATTTGGATTTTTGGAATGGTTTTAGGATCAGTGTTTTTTATGTTTCTCTTCTCCTTGGATTTAAATTTCCCTCATGGGAAAGGGATTAGGTTTATTTAAAACGATCAGCGGTTAAAGAAAATGAAATACCACACCCCCTTAATTTTTATCATTGCTCATGAATCCCTCTCATTGAATTTGAACTCTAGTTTGGAGACTTTAAGGATCAATACATTTGTTGCCAAATATTGGAAAACCCAATCTGTTAACTGATGTTCTTTGATGATATATTAATTTATTCCAATTTATGGAAAATGTCACTCCAAAACCACATGGGTATCATAGTGTCCTTTTTGGAGAAAAGCATCTAACTCATAAAATCTCATATGAGTAAGATTTTCATTTAAATTAATGCTTTTGAAAATGATTCAATGAAATCCAAGATACATTTGGAATTCATAATAGTCACCTGTCAATGAAATACCTTGGAACCCCAATTTTTTATTTTATAATAAAAAATATTCTCTTCAATGACATTATTAACCATCTTACAATCACGATATGAAATTATAATAACATGTCCCATTCATTTTCTGGTAGAGTTACCATCCTTATTAATATGCTAACTTTGATTCCCATGCATGTGCCTTCGGTTGTAAGTCAAAAAAAGGGTTCTATTTAAATTATTGTAAATACAAATAAGATCTTTTTAAGATATTATAATCAGTTGGGGTGATATCCTTAGGCTTCTTGGTGCTGCATGAAAAAACCGACTATAGAACATGTTGTGGGATTATGTATTTTGGTCACAATTATGCAAAATATGTAGGTGCGAATCACAGAGAAAATCATCGAAGTGTCATGATTATTGGAATTTTTCATTAAGAATAAAAATGAGGAAAAATGGGAGGACTTTACAAGGAATAGAAAAATCCATTCCAATCTCTCCAAATTCGTGATTACACAACTAGTTGGTCTCCAAAACCACACACACTAGTTGGTTAAGAGAGTTGATATCAATCTCACAAAAACTAATTTGGCTGGGAAAACATATTCATTACTAGCCACCCTAGGGTGGACATAAAATTAAAGTAGGAAAGAGGTCAAAAGGTCTAATGGACATCAATATCAACTAAGAATAGAATAATAATTTTCAATTAATTTTCCAATTGGATGAGACAGATCATTTCTGTTTCAATTTCTCAAAATCTGGTTAAATATCTAGTAGAGGTTTTCAAACCAATGTATTTGTTCCAAGAGAGCATTATTAGCTCTCCTCAAACCTTTTGTGTAAAGGGATCCCCCATAAACTATATTTTATCATCTGTCAAATTCACTAAATTACCCTTCCTACAGACAAGAACGTCCAATGAAGAGGAGTGATAACAATGTAATGTTGTTTTTGTTGTGCTAGTCCACAAATGGAGTCCTCATATCACATTTTGTGGACAGTTAATGGGAGAGGAACCTATACTACTATAGGGGATCAATTTTAGATATTTAATTTAGAGGAAATCATTTTCACTAGATATGCATGATTTGGTTTTGTGATATTGGGTCATTGAATATTGAAAGAAACATTCATGACATAAATGTGGAAGCTACTTGCTAGAATCTATGAGAGGTGATAAATAAGGCCAAATATGGTGTGATTACATCGTACTATTCTATCTATGTTAGTATTAATTCCATGGGATCCATGCAAGACCAACAATTTTGTAGCTGTGAGGGATCACCCTCTTTCAAAAGGTTTCTTCCTAGGCATATCACTTCTACCAGTTGTTACTATACCACCTGGGAAAATATGTTAGGTGAATATCACCTCGCAGTGTTTTAATTCTCAACATGGATGGTTCCTTCACTGACAGATATATGAGGGAGGTGTCCAAGTTAGGAAAAAAATATCTTATCCATTTTTGGTTTCAGGGACTTCTATGGTTTGGGTTCATCCTGGGGTGTGGATGTTAGGGATATGCACACAAGTTTATCTCTCTGTAACCATTTCACCATCAGGTTGGAGGATATTGAATCAAAATACTCTATTTACATACTTTTTATTCAAGGTATGTAGGAACCTCCATGGGATCTCTGATATTTATCAAGGCTATGTAGGAGTTTTATCAATCAAGTCCTCTTTATCAAGAATGTTTGCAGGGAAGGCAATTCTACAGTGAAAAAATTGTCTTGCAAAGGGAGAGTTGATGATCACATCATTATATAAATCTATGTTAATGAAATTTCAAATATATGCAACGAACTTAATCTTGAGTATTTCCTTATACAACACCATATTTGGCCACGTTGATACGTGTTGGTTTTTCTTGGCTCTTTGTATTCCACTCTTTTTTCAACAAAAATGTTAATTGTTAGTAGCTAATAATATTCATAACAATTTGAAAGTTTTTTCCATGATCATTGAATATTTTGGATTATATTGATATGTCATTAATTGATACCACAAAAATTCATCAAAATATTCCTAAAAATCTCTATTCATTTACCCATGAAAATATAGGGTTCATTAGTTAGTCCAAAAGGCATTACTATAAGCACATAATCCTATACCTTGTTAAAGATATTTTCATTGAAGTATCATCCTTCATTAAATTTAAATAATGATATCTAGATCAAAGGAAAATCTATGAAAAATATTCAACATGATTATGTTGATCAAATAAATCATCAATGTGAGGATGTAGATGTTTGTTCTTTTTTGTATTTTCATTGATATCCCTGTAATTAATGCACAACCTCATAAGTCCATCTTTATACATAACGAAAAGAATTTGAGCTCCCCATGTAGAAATAGTAGAGTGAATTAACCCCTTACTACTCAACTCCTATATTTGTTTCTTAATCTCTATTAATTCCACTATGACCATATTATTAGTAATCTTTAATATTGGCCATTCATTAGGAATTAAATCAATATAAAACTCCATTTATATCTCTAGATTATATTTTGGTCAATCCTATGAAAAATAATCCACATAATCTTGCACAATAGTTAGATACTAAATTTTATGATTTCATTCCTCACTCATTGATATTTTTTTCTACCGAGATAAATAATATTCAGTATTTCTACTTATTTAGGATCTAGATAAGAAGAAAATGATGTGGTTTCTTATATAATGATAAGGGATTTTACATCATTCTCTAAATTCTCGCATCCTTCTTCTTGTAATATATTTTCACATCATAATTTGAAATTCAATACATACCAATAATTATATCTATGTAAATCAGGATTATGATTATATGGTAATCAACTAAATAAATATTTATGTTTCATAAGGGGGATTGATGGACACATATGTGTTACAATGATATATCACTTAGTATTTTTGACTAACAACTACTTTATTAAATAAAATTAAAAATTCATAATTTTCAAGGAATACTAAGAAGACATAAAATAATGTGATGACCTAGAATAAAATAATACATTATGTATGTATGAGGAAATAATCAAATTACCTTCCACTACATCTTATGGAACTTCAACATTATTAGTTGTAATCGCATAAGAATTTTTTTCTCCCTTGGACATTTCGAATGTTTTTTTAACATCAAGGATATTCATTTTCGTAATGTATTTGCATTTTAAAATGACAGTGTTGAACATTGAATTATTATTTATTTCCCTTAAATTCAAAGGTTTGGTGGCCTTTTTATCCACACTCATAACAATCACCCATACCCTCTAATAAATTTCTATGGTGTTTCATCCTAAAATTAAAATAGGATATAAAATCAACACTTCCCTTCTTTCCCTTTTCCTTATTTAATTTTATAGAGTGTTAAAAAACTGTCTTCATCTCTTTCATTACTTTGATGTCATATGACTTAGATAATTCTTTTTATGTTTTCATATCACATGAAACTATTTCCTTAAAAGATTTGAACATTTTTTAGACTACTTCCTATTACAAGTATGGTCCAAACCCATCAATGTATCGATTAGTCTTACTTTTTGGGTTATGTATTTAGTCCATAGAACACCATGACATCATTGTGAAGTTGGATTCATGAATTTCAAAATTTTATCCAATTTTTTCCTCTTACTCATAAAATTCCATTATATATCCCTTATTTGTATGAAAATAATGTATTTTGCTAAGGAAAATTCACTAAATTCACTCTTTTTCCATGATTAGTATTTCTTCCTCCAATTTTATGGTTGGAATAATTGACCACAACTGATTTGTATCTCACGATAAATGGTAAATTTAAATTACAACCTTATCCCTTTTATTACATTTCAAATGGAGAATAATATTCTCTTATGAAATTATCCATAGATTTACTAAAAATGGATTTTATTCAAATTGAATGATGGATCTATTTTCTCATAATATAGTATAACATTGTTTCCAATAATGTGTATTTGGATTCTTCATACGGGTAAGGTTATTGTTCATAACCTGATTTTGTTATCCAATGATAGTTATAAGTTTCTCAAAACTAGTCGTAAATTCAGATACCACATAATTATCTTATTGAGGAGGGAAATCCCTACATTGGATATTAACATTCAGGATGTTTTCATTCCTTCCTGTAGTTTTTATTTTGAAATAACGGAATACACTAAATTATGTCAAAAATCATAATATTTAATTTTTATCTATGAAAAAACATAACATTAAATAATATATTATTCATGAGTAATCTCATTATCATATGTATGGTTTCATTAGGGAGATATTTATATTGAAATTTTTTATAATGGTTTGAAAAGAAATTGTAAATTATACAAAGCATATCCCCCAAGAGTGTCAAACCAGGTGCATAGTAAGGACTACTGTCTTGTACTAGGTTTCCCAGATTCAGGAAAAGAACCCCTTATTAATGATGTTACAACTACATACATTTTTACCAATACCACCTCCACATGTAGTATCCATATAGATACATATTTCTAGTAATATCAATATAAAATCTTCCTTAACAAAATTTTACAATGTTCATGTATGATTATCCAAAATGTCTATCTTAGGGTTTTTTTATATAATTTACATTTTCTAAATATAGTTTTGATGGATTCTAATAAACATACATTAATACCAACTATAATGCCCTAATCCTAGAATCCCAGATCCAGTGCATTATGTTTTTATATTTGCATATAAACAAGGATGATGCATCGTGAATGGCAGAATAGTTTAGTATCTTTGGAAAATGAGATACACATATGAGATCAACATCACAACATGACATGAAATACATCATATAAAATATATTGGAAATACTATTATTCTTTTCGATTATAATTGCATGTCATTCAAAAATTTCATCTTCGAACCATGTGAAAAATATAGATAATAAATTAGTGACCTCAGATGCTCAGTAATGGTATGTAATATTGTAAAATCATAAATAATAAGTCATGATGACTAACTAAATAACACGTGGCTTAGTCATGGGCATAATATTGAAGGAATAAAAGTTGAATAAATATTTTCTATTAAAACATAATCCTATATATTATAATAGTAAAATACTCATATAAACTGTTAATAATTAGTTTAATAATGAGTGAATGCATAATGTGGGACATCATAACCATATTTTCATGTCTCCATACAATTAATATAATTAAATGGGTAAAAACCAAACCTAGTTTGTGTCAAGAGACCTACCAATGCAGTGAGGTGCTATAGTAGGAACCACTTGATGATTACTAAGTCCAATTAATTTCTCATATAAATGGGTTGAAAAAAAATTAACAAATACATTCATATTTGAATTATTATATGATATGTAAATATCCTTCCTCAATCAGTAAACAAAAATACTAACTAGTCAGAGTTATATAGATAACGGTATCAGGATAACACATCCATAATAAGAAAATTCATAAATAATTAAAAGAAATATTTTATGTGATATTATAAATTATTAAACCCAATTAAACCTATGAATCCAAAATATCGTTAAGATAGATGAAAACACTCCTATAAAATCATTGAGAAATCCTTGAGATAAAAACACTTTTACATTGAAAAGAAGAGTTCATTTCAAAAAATCATTTTATAAAATATGAAGTGAATTTAGATAGTTATTCTTCAATAAAAAGAGTTATAATAGATAGATATTCATGTCATAAAATTTATTATAGAGTTAACATGAAAATAGTTATAAATTTATAGTGTTCCCATGAATCAGGTTTCATTATCAGGAAGAATTGAGAAAGATACTTATAAAACATTTAACTCCCCATTAGAGGAAGAATAATTATGATTATAACACATATAAAGAACATTCACACTGAATATTTCAGAAGTATCTATGTTAAATTATGAATTAAATAGGTTAAGAGAAAAAAATATTAACCTATATGAAAATGGAGGTTTTAATAGAGAACCCATACCATATGTATGAATGGGTTTGACAATTGAAATTAATGTCCAGGATAATCAAATTATACCATTACATAAATAATTCAGAACACTATTTATATATATTTTATTAAATTTGTTTTACTAAGTTCATTTATGTCCTTATTAATGAGTTATAGACTATATATTTATCAGTCAACATCATTCATTTTCTTGTTTTTTATGATCGATTTACTAGAATATGAGTATGGAATTGCATGTAGAATGGGTTTAATTCTCTATAATTGTAATTTCATGTTATTAATGAACATGCAAGAAGATTAATCAGTATTACTAATTATTTTTTTCCATATATGTTTATGAATTATTAGATGAAAAGATAGTGATAATCATTTATCTAATATTATCATTTTTTCAACCACAATGAAGTAGTTTTATTCTATTATTTAATATCATATATATACAATGGTTCTAGAACCATACATATTATATAATTCATATTTTAAAATCATTTTCATTAATAAATAAGGTTTTAATTACCATCCTAGAAGGTTATATTAAAGAATAGAAGCACGTCATCCATGAAGGTTGTAAATCAACACCTTCAAAATGTTGATTTAATTTTTAAAATAAAAGAAATATAATGTCAAGAGATTGATAATTGATCTTCCAATAACATGATATAATTACATTATATAGATGATAATATATTTTTAGTATTCATTTTAGAATAGGAGGTGAGTATAGGAAATAAAAAATAAATATATTAAAATGAAATTAAATGAAAAAGGAATGGGGTTTGCCTCTTGAATTATTTTCCTTGAGAACCTCATTAGAGAATGGGTTTTTGGTCTTTTGGAAAAACTAGAGCTCCAATAAATAATGGATAAGCCAGGGAAGTGTATTTTTGTAAAGTTTTGAAAATTTTCAAGGCATTAAGGTGTGAGGAGAAGATTGTGTGATGGTGGGATTTATAGGGGAGGAGAGGGGCGATTTCAAATTATATTTTTTATTATTTACTTATTTATATGAAAACAAAAAAAATCATATTTATTCTTGTGGAGAAATATAGTATTGAGTAAATGTGAGTTTGAAAAAATAGTTATTACATCATCCAAATATCATCCATAGATCTATATTTCATGCATTTAGTATTTATCATATATTATTGTATTATACTAATCACAAAAAATTCAATAATATTAGAGAAATCTCAAAAATTCAACCTTACCAATTTTTTACATGTATAATTCAAAAATGAGCTCCATTTTATGAAATTAATTTTTTAAATATGAGAAATTGAAATTTTAATTTAAATCCTCATTTACTTGAATAATAAAGTTTTTAAAACTACAAATTATTTTATTATAAACTGAAAATTAACTGAGGAATTTTTAAATTTTCTTAAACTAATTAGAGAAAAAAATATTGATTTATTAATTTTTTTTGAAAAATATCCTTTTAAAACAATATCTTAGTTATATAATTGTAATAATATATTTATTAGTCATAAAAATATATACATTTAATTATTAATTTATAAAATATTCTCATTCTTATACCATGATATAATTATATCATAAATTATTGTATAAGGTGCCTAAATTTTATTTATAATTTCATGGGTGAGGTTACTATTTATAATCATCATTCTACAATTCATAATTTTAAAATTACTATTCAATAGGATCAAGTTACTATTCACCCAAGAATTATGTTGGTCCTTTAATAATATATATATTACTAATCAGAACCATGTATATTAATTTTTCAATATTCAAATCATAGTAGTGGAAAAATAATGTTTAATGGCTTGTTTTTTACTATATTTTTTTAAATAATTATTTTAAAAATGTATTGATTCGTAGAAACTCAATGTTGTGTGCAATAAATTCTATATTAAATTTAAATGAAAATTATTATGGTGTTACATTATATTTCATTAAATTATGGTTGATTAATTTCTAGAATCATTATAAATTGTTTGAACGATTTTGGTTGTCGATAACATCTAACGATAGGATAAAAATATTGTTATATATTTATGGTTAAATAATCCTTCAAAATGTCTATTTTAGAGCTTCAAGAATTAAAAAATAATCATGAGTAATCATTATTTGGAATAAAATATGTGATTATTCTTGAAGGTGATTAATGGATTAAATCATACAAGTCATGTATGAGATGTCCATATTTTCCATCTCTTTATAGTAAAATAATTAATCCACCTTTTTTGAAAATGATAATATTTTTGAAAACCATTAAGGTATATTCTATCACTATAAAATTTGTAATCATATCTCTCAAGTGAATAAAAATTTAAAATTAATATATCTAATTACAATTAAAAATTTCATACATGTACTCTTTGTTTTTTAATGTGATCTTCATATTGTATTTTCTTTATTACGAATAAGATGTTTCACTAACCCCATTTACGATGAGGGATTTCATGAAAGATATTTTCAATTGAAAAAATTTTATTTCCAATATAACGTTTAAATTAAGATAATGAAATATATTAGTGGGGTTATGTTTGTAACATTATGAGGTTTTAGAAAAATGAAATTGTGTAGTATTTCATACATGATAGGCAACATTGAACATAAACAAACAAAAAATATATTATTATTTATATATTACCATAATAACCTAGTAATTAAATTATGAGTAATGGATATTATTACATAATTTATGAAATGAATATATAAATTTTTACTAAATATTATTTTTTATATTGATTCAAGATAAATAATTAATCAATTATTATTATAGTTTTTTATTCCCCATTAATTTGATTTATTCTTATTTTTTTTGTGGGACAATATTTTTAATAATATTTATAAATTTAAGAAAATATATTGGATATAATAAACATCATTTTTAAAATAATTCTATAAAAATTAGCATAAATTATTATTTTTTATTTTCTTGAAAAATATTGATTTTTAGTTAATAGTAAAAAATAATGAATTTTAAAATTATTCTATTTTCATTAAATTATGTTATTTAAAAGTCTCATAACTCATTAATATTAATTCAATGTAGAATAAATATTATTAATGTTTGTATAATCTAAATAATAACATTTTAACAATCATTATACATGATTTTACTATAAGTTTACTTTTGGTTTTATTACTCATTTTACTATGAATAATTTTAAAGAAGATAATTTTTCAATTTTTGTTAATTAAAACAACTAATAATAAAGTATAATTTAATTTAAATTTATTCATTATATTTTTATGAATATTAATTTAAAGTATTATAATTATTAAAACTAGTTATATGTTCGATATTTAATAATACATTTCTTGAAAAATAAAGTTCCTGAAAAAACACTTTTTCATGGAATCTTTTAGTATAATTATAAAGTAAATTATGATAATTATGTTATCCGAATTTTGAAAAATAAATTCAATATTTTTTTAATAAAAATAAATTATATTTTATTTTATATTCAACTGATTTCGTTGTCCTACTAAATAGTGAATACTGTAATAAATTAACAGAATTATGGGTAATACTGGTTTATGAGGGTGTTAATCATTAATTTTATGGGTAAAATATAAATTAAACATTTTTAAATAATATTATTACAAATTTTGTTAACATTATATAAATAAATTATATAAAAATTTCATTTTTGGATCATTTTTATGATATAATTATTGGAATAACTTTTTATTTGAAAATTTTCCATGTTTGTCATCTTCCACATTGTATAAAAGGACACACCCTATTATAGTCTCTTCAAGAATTAAATTTAAATTGGTTAGGATATTAAAAATTTTAATACCATGCTTAAATCCTATATTATTACCTATATTTCACTATTTAATCATAAATATGTAATTTGAATGATTTTGTTGATATTCTGTATAGGGTGTATTAAGAAGATGTATCATGTTTGACCAATAAATTTTTTCACTCCTTCTACATCCATGAAATTTAATTAAATTATGATAATATAAAAAACATGTATATACAATATATTATAATTTATTAATTTTAATTTAAATACCTTAATACATCTCCTAATCTATTTAATGTGAAAAAACTACTATTTTTGTATATAGTGAACTACCGCCTCATGAACTGATATAATTCATTTTTCATCATCACAAATCATATTTTTTTAATGATTTAAAAAAAATTATATTATATTATTAAAAAAAAGATAAAATTTTATAAATATGTCACATATATCTTATTACTATACATATCATGGGTGATATGATAAAATATCTGGTTTTTGATAAGGACTATCTCTTAGCAATGTGATTTTAATTTTTTCACTAACCTTATAATTGGAATGTAATAAAGATTTTTTTAATTATTATATGTGATAAAAATTTCATAATTATGATATTGAACAGATATTAACCATTTCAAAATGATATTATATCATTGTATTCCTTTAATTTTAAATAAGATATTTTGTTCAAGCGTTAGTGTGGTGTGGTGCCTCTATTAAGCGATGCCATTTTTTATATTATTACAGGGAATGGATGAACCTAAATCTTCCATGGATTACATATTACAAAAAATGGAGGCTTATATTTCTGTGGTATTATTTAGGGAGACTATATAGAAATATAATAGACTTAATTTTGTGCTTTGATAGGTGTCATTAATTAGATAGGTGGTGATCATTTATAAGAAGTGAAAAGGAATCCGTTAGTATTGTTAGAAACAAGTAAGGTGTGAACATGTTATTACATAAAAAAATACCTACCAATCAAATAAAACACCTAAATTGAATATTAATGGATAATGTATGACTATATAATGGGTTCTGGAAAAGTGGATATGTCATTTGGTCCCTTATTCTAATGGTTTAATCCATTATTATGCTTGATTTAACATTAATAATTTTAGTTAATTTTTATCACGTTCATTAATCCTTTTTGTAAAAAAGTTGTTATTTTTAAAAATTATAATTTTTTTTCCAAATATGGAATCCATTTTTTCAAATTAAAATCAATGAAGTGGAAAAAATTAAATTAAAATTGATATCATAGACGATACGACTATATGGGTTTTCAAAGTAAAAATATCATACTATTTTCAATGTTTTTGTAATAAATTTCAAAATGAAATTGATTCCAATTGAATAAATTTTATTAATTGAGAAAAATATTATCTAATTAAATTTTAAAACAAATTTTAAATATATTCTATCCTTTTAAATAAATTATATGAAAAAGCAGTTTTTAAATACCATTCAAAATTTTTAACAATTCATTCAAAAATGATTTGTTTTAGAAAATATAAACAATTCCCCATAATTAAATTCCTATGTTTTGATTTCAAATATGTAGTTTATTATTACATATTAAATTAATTAATGTTTCATGATTTATACTTTAAATTGATTTTCCATTAAAAGGTGGTGAAAATGCCTTTATAAAAATATAGGTTTTATGTGTAAAATAGGGTTTGTCTTAATATTTCTCATATCTAACCTAATGGATAAATATAAAAAATATTTTATTGAATATATAACAAAAATATTTTGTAGAAATTATTATACAATTGTAATTAATTATGTTTACTAAGAAAAAACTCTTTAGGAAGCATAAAAATAATAAAATATCATTTTATATACAATTGGTTCTTATTTTCAATTCATATTAATTGGTAATAAATGAATTCATTTTATATTTATATAAAACAAAAAATTCCATATGTTATTTAATACAATTCATAATGGCTAGTTTATATCTAATTATATTAAAAATATAATATTTTAAAAATATATTTTTGTTTGGTGAAACGTGGTCTGGAATATAACTAAACATTTTATGGATGGTTTCTTTTGCATGTAAGTCAAGCTGTCATGGAAGGTTTCTCTTTCATGTAAAATAAACTAAATTGTTGTTTTATGTGTTGAAATATATAGAATCCATTTTAAATAGTAATTATATTATAAAGAATCCTCATATTATATTACCTTACACACTTGGTGCCACATGCCGTACATATTATCAAATAAAGTTTCTTTATTTTATCATAGAATCACAATAATTATACTAGAATTTAATGTATGTTTATTTTTTAATTTAAAAACATTTTTTTCTAATTTTTTTTTTCATAATGGTTTTAAATTTTACTTAACTAAAATCCTATAATAAATAATTATTTAAATTCAATTTATAAATCATATATCTATAAATATTTATTTAAATTTATATATATATATATATATATATTATTACATGATAATGAGTTAATATAAAATCATATTTTACTTGAAAAATATATTTCTTGAAAGTTCCCTTTTTTCATGTTTATGAGATTACATTTAAATTAATTTATAACAATTTTATGAGTTGAATTTGTTAAAATTTATTCTTTCTTTGGAATAATAATAATTTATATTGAATAATATTTTCATGTTAATTATTATTCATAATGAATAATGAAAATAGTAAAAAAAATACCACATGTGAGGAAAAACATGTTTATTGAGGGTAAACAGAAATTATAAGTTTTAATATGTCATAATCAAAATTATAACTTTTTTTATGTATTAAATTGATCATTATATAAACTTTTTTTAAAGGGCTATTTTGGAGCACACTGTCTTGAGTAAGACATGGGAATAACATTTTTTCTTAATAGTCAAATGTTTAATCTCCCCTACTTATGAAATGAATCCATCTTTTCCCACCTCAACAAACTATCATAGACTTTGGGTTTTTCTATTAAATGTAATGATACCTTACTGACATAAAAAAAGATATAGAGCCCCCAGATTTATTATAAATCCATCCTATGATGGATTTGTGTACTATTCTTGGGATGTTATTAGAAAAGATGTATTTTTTTTAACCGGGCAATTTTTTTTATTTATTCTTCCCCCTCCTACAAATATTTTAAAATTATGATTATATAATAAAAAATATCTATCATACAAATAGATATTGTTATGATATTATTATGACATAAATCCCTCACCTATTCCATAAAATTCGATAAAACAATCATTTGGGTGTACATTGGACTTCCGCCTCACAAACCGATGTAATTCATTTTTAATCATCGCCTCTCATGTCATGTAATAATAATGTATTTTAAAAACATTATCTATTATTTGTTATATAATTATATATTTGGTGATAATATAACACATATACCTTTTTCCATCCATTCTACTAGTGGATATAACAATTTATCTCATGTGTACAGCGAAAAGCTTCCTTACAAAGTGATGTGATTAATTTTTCGATAACATTCTACATAGAAAGTAATAAATATAATAGGGATGAATATATGTTATTTAAATTTAATATTAATGATTTTAATGGAATTTATATCATTCATAAAAAAAATAATTCATTTTATTTCTTATAGAGAATAATGAAATAGTTATCTGTGTTTATAGGTAGACTACAACCTCCATGAAGTGATGGGATTATTTTTTCAACAAGACATAAAATTGAAGATTTATATATAAGAATTTTTTTAAATGATATGTAATTTAAAATATTATTAAAAAAATTAATTATAAAATAACAATGAACTTCATTTTAGAAGTATTGTTTAAAAATGGACATGTTACTCATGCATACATATGGATTTCCATCCCCATGATTGTAATATAGTTCATTTATCATAAAAAATCATCTTGTTTATTTTTTAAAATGACAATTATATATGAAAACTATTATTATATAATGATTTTTTTTCTATTTATTATGAAATAATGAACTGTTTTACCATATTAAACCTAACCAAGTCATTTATGACACATACACATAATTCTATCAAAAACATCTATAGTGTAAGTAAATAATTAAAAAATTATGCATTGAATTCTAATATAATTAATAAACAGAATATTAAACATAAAAAAAATCATAAAAAAATAAAAAAATAAATGAATTTTATTTTTTAGGATGAAAACCACCATATATGACGATTCGTGATCAAGATAAGGGACCCTTTTACAATAAACCTATTTTTAAAATGATTTATTGATATAATTTATAAATATTTTTCATCTTTGATATTTTTAATGTATTTTTAATTTTTATATTTATTTAAACGTGTTTTAGAGGAAATTATTTAACATGTTTCACAATAATTATATAAATTTTAAATATAAGGAACCTCATTAACATTTTACGATAGGAACTTTTTATAAAAAAAATTAATTCTTTATTCTTAAAATCTATTTCTTCCTTGTAAATATAGTAATAATTACTTTATTAATTTAACGTAAATATGTTATTGATTTATATGTTCTACTATATTTGTGATTTATCTTCATCTCAATGGTTTTCAAAATTAATTTTTTAATGTTTTTTATACTGAACATGCTAAAAAAAGAATAATCAATTTTAATATATATTCTAATAAAACAATTCCTCACCAATATAAACATTACATGAATATTGGATTCCTTTATGAAAAATCATGTTTTTTTCAATGAAATTACCTTATCCTTCTTTTAGGTATTTTGTTTTTGAAAATAGGGCTTTAAAGGAATATGATATTCATATATCAGAATGAATATTACATGTCCATTTAAAATAAATTTTCTAGGATTTTGTAATAAAAATATTCAAGAATAAATTTTTTTATTCATGATATAGTCCTTGGACATTTTTTATGAAATTTTGAACCGCATTATAACTTATAGTTGATCCTAATATTGCTTATAAAATGGGTGTTCAAAGATAGTGCTCTAATGCATTTGGTAATGATTATGTTCTCTGATTAATTATATATGAAGTTTAATATATGGTAATTTCAATATATAAGAGTGACTTTTATGATTCCATAAAGGTCTTGTGATGGTGATTTCTTACCTTAACTAACTGACTTCAATTGAAGATAATGAATTTTTATATAAAAATATTTATTTTTTAAATTCTAGTGAATGTTATTTTGAACTAAAAATAAATGAATCTTTTTTAAGATAATAACATATGGTTTGAAGAAATGTATTTTCTATTAGTTTTCTATTATTTCATTATACTTATAGATTTCTTATTTTTTTACTTGATCGATAAGATTTATATTCTCATCCCAAATTTTATAATTTTATTCTGAAGGTTTAGTTCTGGTAATTGTAAAATAATATTTCATGTTGAATGTTGTTAATATTTCTCATGAAATGAAAATATTTTTTATTATAAATGTTTCATATATTTGGAAAGAAAATACTTATTTGATGATTTAACATTATAATATTATATATATGTGTGTATCATATCCATATTTTCAAATTCAATAATCATAAATGATCTATGGTAAAAACATGATTTTTTTTGTAATGAAAATAAAATATTAAATGTTTATGATTGAGTCCATATATTTTATATCAGATAAATGGTTTAGATAATTTTATTAGTTATGTTTTTGTGAGATTATGTTTCAAATCATCTATAACCATAATGGTTTTTTACCATGGAGAGTTGCAGTTATTATAATTAATAGAAAGGTTTTAATATAAGATTGAACATTTAATGGTATAATATTATTTATCCTCAGCATAATATGGTTAATTTCTGTTTATCTTATAAATTGTCAATAAAATATCATAGTATGTGGCTCGATCTAGCAGGAATGAAAAAATTGAAGTAAATATGTGTTTTTTTTATAAACAAAAAATCGAATTCGATGGTATGCTTATTAAAAAATATATTTTTTACTTATTAACCATATATCAATGTATTAATTGACATGTTAGACTTAATGTATTATCCTAAGGAACAAAATAAATATAAAAAATAAACTTCATATATTAATAGGCAATAAATATAAACATGGTAATATGATTAAATGGTCTATGTGTATTAAATGTTTGATGAAGAACCTCATAAAATGTTTTAGTGGAACATGGAAAAGATTTTTATGAGGTATAGGTAGGAAGAATTAAATAATCTATCAAGTAAAAAGATGTTTTTTGTTAACACCATGAGAATGAATAATTTTTTTCCATGGTATTTAAAAGGCCAAGAGGATATTGAAAATTACCAATTGGTCTATGAAAGAATAATATTTATAAATCTAAAACTATACTACTTGATTAATTAAAAGGATAATTGCAGTAGGTCGAGGTCAGTCCATAGAGACGATGAAAGTAGTTTGATTATATTTTCAAATGATTTTATTTTCTTAATTTGGAGAAAGTGGTTATAGAGTATGGGTTTCATTTTATTTTGAGAAAAATAATATAGAATGAAAAACACAACAGATTAATTGATTTTTGATCAGATTAGAAGCATGTTTTATGGTTTTTTAATTTCAAGGTTTTAATGTTTTCATATTTATGAAATTAGGATGATTAATTAATTAATGGAGTCAGATTCAAGATTAGGATGATCAAATGGTCATGGAATCCCATACTATACATGTAAAGACCCCAATTACCTTATTCAGTCAAATTATAGTTTAATCGAATCATTTTTTTCTAAATCCCATTTTTAAATATGATTTACCCAAAAGTAAAAAATGGTCATTCCATCTATAGGGTTTCCAGTTTCTCAATTTGATAGTTTTTTATAGGTTCAAATATAAATGGTCATGATAATATAAAAATAAAGGGATTAGAAGTTTAATATTTAATTACAAAAACCAAATACATAAATTAAAAAATATTGATCCAAAAAATTCCCCTTATACTATATAACCCAAAAAAAGAGAGGTTTAACATAGATCCCAAGCGACGAGAGTATAATAGGGATGATGAATAGAAAATGAAATCATAAGAAAAATTTATATGAGCTCAGGAAGGTCCCATCACAAAGCATATTCTCTCTCAAATATTGGGTCTCCCCGATCCCCTCTACAAAAGTAGGCTAGTCCTATATTTATAATCTCTAGATGGGCTCTATTAAAAATGAGGATTATTATTATAGGTTAAATGTTGGATTGAGGTGGGTACCAAGATAATGATTTTGTTTAAAATTCAAGATACGATGAATCTAGTCATCAAAATCACATCCTATGAATTTATAATTTTTTTAAATTATGACACCACATGTAAATTTAAATATTGATTTTCTTTACATCATGATGTTTCCTTCATTTAAGGATTTCCACTTTTACATGATTTTAATGATTATATGATGTAAAATTTCATTTCTCTACCCTATATACCTTATTTTTTCTTGTTTCATCTGTTATATGTTATAGAGATTCTCCATGATCGTCCTCAAATTTTCCACTATCACGCCGTAAATAAACCTCATGATTCTATGTGTATTATCACTTCAGGTTTTTATACATTTTCACATGTTTTCCAAAAAAATATTTTGTATCCTTCATTAAAACATAAAACAGTTTAAACTATTCTCAAATTTGAAATAATTATCAATAAAATATACAAATAAATACACAAAAATACCATAAAATATATGAATCAAATACATATATGAGATTAAATAGAATTTATTAAAGGTGGTGTTTTAAAAATTATGAAAATTTAATTTCTATGGGTGAGGATAATGAAAGGGATAAAAAAGACTATACATATGAATTTTTGGAAATGACTAATGTCATTACAATTGAAGACAAGGTAAATAAATATAAACTATGATTGGTATAAATTATATCCTAAATTATATTATGAAATAGAATAATATTAAGAAATGATTCATATTTTTGGTAGGAAGGTAGTGTTAAGGAATTATATGGAAAACAATTGTTTGTTGATTTTGATGAAAATTGAGTGATTATGTTATCTACGTTAATGGTCTCAAGTGTTATATTGTATTGGTAGTTTTAAGGATGATCACAATTTAAAATTAATTAATACTCTTTGGTTTTTTAATTTTATGGATGTTATTTAGGAGACATGTATTGAGTTTTTATAGATGATTACAATATATATAAGCATATTCAATACATATGTTCATTTAATTTGAGACAGAATGTTATTTTGTGGATATAAGATTAATGTTACTGAAACATTTTGGGATTACATAATCATTGAGGATGAAGATAATTTAGATTATTTTTATCATATATATGGGAAGTTATAAGATATATGTTAATATAGTTTTTAAAAAAATGCATCGTTTCACATTCGGAGTGGCTTAGGGGGGTTTAACCCATAACCAAATGGGGACAATAAAATAGTGACCCAACCAGCATATATGATGTCTCGTTTATTATGAAATCATTTTTTTCACTCAAATTGTTTAATAGATAATTAAGATCTTGATATTCAAGGATAAATTTTATATTATTCACAAAATTGAGAATGAAATGTGATGTTGTGATTTGTTGATTAATATTATTTATAATGAAGTCTGAAATTTTGAAAACCATATTAGACTAATATAAAAAAGGAAAATAAGTTTTATTATTTGAGGAATAATGTTTAAATTATCAATTTATTGTTTCATTGTTGTAGTTCATGTAATTTATGGATATGGTTATAATAACATGGATAGTATACAATAAATGAATATATGTTATTTTTATGAATCTTCATAAGTGATTGTTGTTATTTAGAGATAAATGTAAAATCAATATTAAATGATATGTGATAAAACAATTATAATTATAGTGTTACTTTATTATATATGAATTTTATTTAAAATTTTAAAGGATTTTATTTATCGAGTGATCTAAGTAAAAATTTTGGTGTTATTAATGAGGCGTTATAGATTAGTTTTTTATATAACATCCCTAACCTATAAGCCCTGATCTGGTAAATTTTTTTAAATAGATATATAAATAAAGAATATTCATTCTGAAGGATTTAATTGTTTAATATATTTGGACAACAATATACATAAATGAGATCAACATTGGAACTTGAAATTAAATAAATCAAAGAAACACCTTTAAATTTACTCTTATTATTCTAAATTATATTTTCATGTCATTAAAAAAATACAACATTGCATTCTGGAAAAAATAAACATATGAAAGGGGTGAGTTTAGATGCTCAGAAAGGGTATGTCATAAATTGGAAGCATAGATTATAAGTAGTGATGAATAACTAAGTAACACATTTCATAATCTTGAGCATTATCTGGAATTTATAAAAGATGAAAAAGAAATTCTTTAATAAAACATACACTGAGATATTCTACAAGTTGAATACTTACATGGACATTCAATTTTAGTTTAGTTATGAAGGAATTAATAATTAGGGACATCATAACCATAATATTAAGGCTTAATTCCAAAAACATAAATAAAATGATAAAAACACTAAAATGATTGTTTTGTGAGACCTACTGACACATGAAGGGGCTATAATAGGCCCCACCAGATACATAATATTACTAATGCATTTATATTATGAATGGGTTGATACATAATCAATATATTCATTAATATTTATACTAATAAATTTAATGTAAATAAATATTCCCATTCAGTAAACATAAACACTAACCATTCTGAGTAATATGGTGGGTGGTATCAAGATAGATCATCCAAAATCAAGATAATCATAAAAAATTATTTAAAATATTTTATATGATATCATCAAATATTAATCCCAATTAAACATAATAATCAAAAATAGTTTTGAGATAGATGAAAATTCTCTTATAAAATCTTTTAGTAATTCTTGAGAGAAATACTCTTTTATTTAAAAAAGATGAGTTATTTTGCAAAAATAATTGTCTAAATATATAAGAGTAATAAAATAGTTTTTTCTTAAAAAATAAGATATTTTAGAAAAACAATGGAGGATTAAGAAATAATATTGTGTGAACTTGAAAAAATGTAAGAATTAGAGAAGTTTTCTTGAATCAGGCTTGTATATCAGAAATAATTAAGACCGATCCATAGAAACCAGGTTTCTCCCCGAAAAATATAAAAGGATTATGAAATTTAAACACATATATAAAATTCATAGGTAATTTATTGGAATTAAATAAGAAAATATTATAATTTTATAGGGGTAATATATAAACATATTAACCTAAAAAAAGAGAGGTTCTGGTAGAAACCCTTTACCATAGGTCCGAATGAGTTCAACAATTGACCTTAATGTCCTAGACAATAAAATTAAACCAATTTATTTTTTAATTGATAATTTTATTTAAATATTTTTGATTTATTTTATTTTTATTATGTTCATTTATGTCTGCTTTAATGAGTTATAAATTCTAAATTTATCATTTGGGGGGATTCACTATATTGGTTTTCATTATCGATATATTGTTATATGTGTATGTAAGATCATATGTAGTTTGAATATTTCTATAGAATTGTAAATAAATTTTATTAATGAACATAAATAATTTTAACTTGTATTATTTATTATTTAGTTTCCATATATGAGTATTAATTTTTAGATGACATGTTAATGATAATTATTTAGCCTAATTTTAGTGGTTATTGGACCACAAAGAACTAGTTTTGTTCCCTTTTTTAATAAAATATATATATAATGGATCCAGAACCCTAAATAAGATATAATACATATTTTATAATCTGGTTCAACCATGAAAATTGTTTCATTGTCTATTCTGAAGGATAAATTAATTAACAAAAGTTCATCATCCATGAAGGTTATAAATCTGCACATCCATGATGAGGATTTTTTTATTAAATAAAAGAGATAGAGAGTAAAAATAATTATTAAGGATCATACATTAATAGGATATATTTAATTTATATAGATGATACTAGAGTTATTATGGTAATTTTTAAAGAGCATATCAGGATAGGATAATAATATTAAATAAATTTAAATGAAATTAAACGAAAAAGGAAGTGATTACATCTTGAATTTTCCTCCTTGAGAACCTCCTTAGATAATGGGTTTTTAGTCTTTTGGAATGTCAATGATCTCCGAAATATTAATGAAAGACTAGATAAGGGGATTTGGGCAAGATTTTAAAAATTTATAGTGATAATAGGGTTGAGGAGAAGAGGGTGGTAGAGATATTTTTTAGTGGAGGAGAGGGGTGATTTCTTATTATTTTGTTTATTAATTATTTTCTAAAGCTAATAAATAGTATAGATTATTGATAATTAATATAGAAATGAGTGAAAGGGATTTTGAACTACTAGTGCTTACATCAGGCAACCATCATCCATGACTCTATAATTCATGTATTTAGCATTTATCGTACATTATCATATATTATTATTCACAAAACATTCAGGTAATTTAGAAAAAACAAAAAAAATCACAATAAATATTTTTTAATGTGTATATTTCAAAAATGAACTCCATTTTATGAAAATAATTTTCAAAATATGAGAAATATAATTTTTAATTAAAATCATCATTTTCTGAAAGAATACAATTTATAAAATTTAAACTGATTTTATAACACCCTAAATATTAATTATTATCTTATTAATTTATCCTAAAGTGATAAGAAAAGAATATTGATTTATAAATACATTTTTTGAATTTTAATTTTCATTTAAATAATTTTATTGATTTTTAAATTGTTATTAAATATTTATTACCCACAAAAATACCAACACTTATTAATTTTTAAAATTTTCAATTTCTTATAACAAAATATATTTATATCATACATTCATTTATATGGTGCTAAAATATTATTTATAAATTCACGTGTGATGTTCCTATTCATACTGGTCATATTACTATTCATAATGGTATCAATACTATTCAAAATTTTCATGTTATAATTCACCAATAAAATAATGTTGATCCAATCAAACTCTAAATATCTTACTGATCGCAACATTGTGTATCTGATTTTTAGAATTCATATCACAAAAGCATAATAATTATGTCTAATGGTTATGTTATATCTATATTGTTTAAGTAATTATAATAAAATTGTTTTGTGTAATAGAAAATCAGTTTGGTGTGAAATACATTTAATATTAATTTTTTTAAATCGTTGGGGTGTTACATTCTCCCCTCCTTTAATAAATTTCATCCTTAGAATTACAAAAAATATTACATCATTAAATTATTTGGGTGTGTCTTTATTATAGTTTATTTGGCTCCCACATTTCCTCTTTAATTTAATATTTTTTCCAAGTTATATTTACCAACTGAGTAATTAGATTCATCAATATATGTTCTTTAGTGTCCAAAATTCATATAGTTTCATCAGAGTAAGTTTAACAATGTTCTAGATACATTCCTTCATATGTTAAGGCATACTTTTGGTTTGGTGTGTTCATTATTATAAATGAGAAATAGAATGAATTGTTTTTACTAGTAATTATTGGTTGCATCAAAAAACCATAATCAACATCTCTAACACTCTATAATTTCAAAAGTACAATTGTACCTGGGGCTCAGCTTCCATTTCTTCCCAAATCTTATAACACCCTACCGTGGGTTTGAATAGATATTCCTTTGGTATTTGTTTCTACCATAAGAAATGGATCCACAAGTTAGCTTTCACTAACTTAATCACAACATTTTGGTGTAAAACTTATCTTTTTTATTTAATGCTTCATATGGTTTCATTAGAATACTAGAATGAAAACTATTTTTGTAGGAAATCTCAACAAAAGTGAAAATTCAGATCCCACATACCTTGAAAATTTTGTGTGTTTTATATCAACCTATCTTTTATTTTTTGGATCATCATTTTTGAGTGTCTTCAGTTTGAGAGTGATAAGAAGTACTCAAATGAACTTAGTATCTGAATATTTATTATGAATATTCAAGAATTTTGATGTAAATCATGGAACATAATCATAAACAATTAAGAGTGGTGCTCTATGAAGCTCTAAAACAACGTTAATGAATAGTTGTGCAAGGTACTCCAGTTGAAAATTCTCCCTTTATTTGAGGAAATGAGATTATTTGTTAAGATTAACAATAATTACCCATATTGAATCATTATTTTTTTGGAGTTTTCGGTAATCCATTGAGAAAATACATATTAATATAATCCCATTTCAATGTTGTAATCAACATAGGTTGAATTACTGCTCTAAGATTTTTTCTTTCATCCTTCACTTATTGAGATACTAAATATTTTGATACATAATCAGCAGTTTACTGCATCATGTTTCCCAACTAAAAATTCTCCTACAGATCTCTATACATCTTATTTCTACCCTGGTGTATAGAGAAATTCGATCTATCAGATTCATCCAATGGATCCCTTTTTAGATCAGTGATAGAGGGAACACATGGACTCCTTCCCAATTTCATAATTTATTCGTCATATAGGAATAAATCCAACTTCCCATCAATCACAACAATAATTTTTTTTTGAATATTCATGTCACCATTTTTAGAACCTTTAATCCTTTATAATAAAGATGGTTGGAAAACCCATTGAAAGAGTTGTGATTTTGAAACTTTTTTTTATAATTACCATACCCATCTTCCCTAGATCCTTGTACATATTATCCTTATCAATTTTTATTTTTTCAGAACTACAGGATCCTTCCTACTCAATATATATTATGACTTATTTTCCATCCATGGGATGTATTATATGGAACAATCATAATCATTGAGTATCTTGAGCCACTTCTATTTCCCCATGTTAATTAATATTTGTGGGATGATATATTATGGATTGGGGTGTGAAAGTGACCCCTGGGCAGACCCATATTTTTCAAATTTTATTTTTATTGGATCTTTAACTGTCATTGGGGCCCATCTATCACAACCCATGTCTGAGCCTACAATGTTAAAATTTTATCCTCTTCCATAAATTATCTAATTCTTTCCTAACCCATTTATTTCATAGTCGATTTCCGATCCTCTTTATGCATCTCTGGGTTTCAGGGGGTTGGATTCATGCATCGAAGTGATGTGTTCCTACTTAGTTCATTAACCTTTATCTTAGAAGATGAATGTGGATGTTGTGAAGGAATCTATGGATTAGGGTCATATTCCTTTACATTCAATGCATGAAGAGGTTTGGAATTTTATTCTGGAGGCTCAAAAATCTCTATAATGAATGGTCATTCCTTCCTGGTTCACAGTTGTTTCCCTGACTCGTGTCAAGACTCTATCCTTAAAATCTTCCAACTACATAGTTATCTCGGATTATTTCTTGTATAATAAGAAATATATTCTCCTAAACATCCAAAACTAGCTTCCCCCAGTCACTAGTGGCTACAGACTTGTCCCCTTGGCCTCTTACTTGATCTCAGGATAGAGAAGATTCTATATCTTGGTGGTCTTTTGATGCAATGTCTCTCAATTGTGATATAACCAATCTATTTGAATTCTATTTTTTGTTCCCATATGGGGACTCATACCAAAAGTTTCTATGTTTCCTCTAAAATCAAGATTCTTCTAATTTCAATGGTGTTCATTATTATCAAATCAAGGAGATTTATCATATGGCTATGTTTGGAAACATGGTGGGTTGTGGACTTAATTGGCACACCTTTCAACGTAATTCCCATTTCTGGGTCTTCTGAAAGTAAAAGTTGGAAGTTGATATGGTTGATTCCATAGACCAAGGAATCGGATCTAGAATTATATATAGTTGTTTTTATATATTGTTCACATTTTTCTATGCCAACATTGACTCTTCTAAGAGGATAACTCTTTGAAAACAATTGGAAAACTATTATTCTATGAACAAACCATAGTTCATTGGGGGAGACGTTAATATAATAGAAGAATTGTCAAAAAGGAAATGAGTAGTTCAGAGCTCCACCAACGTCATGTGTGACTTCCAGAACTGCATAGTTTTTTCTAGGATCATGTATATGAGTTTCTTCAGTAACCAATTCATGTGGTGAAACAATCGTAATGTGATTGCACACATTTTGAGGGACCTCTACATCTTTCTATAAAACATATAAGGTATCGATTCTTTCTGACGTGCCTCAATTTATCCATTAACTATATCCATGTCTAACCATTCTACACTAATGATCAAGGATAAATGAATCCCTCTGAGGCAGTATCCATTTTTAACTTGGACAGATGGAATAAGGAGGGATTTCTCTAAATGATGGAGACATCCTGGGATGCTGAATTTGATGGAAATGTATTTTATAGTCTCTATTATTAGTTTTTTCACCATAAAATGTGAATCATGGACATTATGAACAATAACCCTGATGAGGACTCTCTCTTGGAAGAACTCGTGATGGACATCAATAATCTAGAAGAGTTTCTATAGGAGGAGTGGGATGATAACATTTTTTCGTCTTTCTAAATTTCAAATGCTTCATGTTGGTATAAGATACTCTAAAAATGGAAAGGTCATACTATTCCAGATTAAGGGATATTTTGATGAGGGATGGATATAAGAACATCTCTTATTTCCAGGACAGATTGAATGAAAAAATGAGGAATACTCACATCAACATAAAACTATGATATGTTTCCTTCACCTCGGACAATGATGTTAATTAGAACATGGCCTTATAACATTTCTAAGCACTCTTAGTAGATACAGTGGCTACCAAGGATAGGAATCTATCTACTGGTAGTTGGGAGGATGATCTTCTTTATGGAATTCATGAATTATTGGGGAATATGGACAATTTTGTACTTGTCGAAATCCCGAAAGAGGAATAGGACATGGAGTCTACAATCATCATAAACTAGGATAACGGTCTGGGACCCAACAAGTTTCTTGGTTCATTTTATATTATAGTGTGTGCCTTTTTGAAGAATCAAATGTTTCAAGGTGTATAGGTAATTTTTAGGGGGGGCTCTTTTCCTATGAGAGATTGTGCCTCAATATTAGTTCTCATCCCCAAGTGAAAGGACCCAACTAACATTTCCCAATACATGCTTATAATCCTCTATAACGTCTCTAAAGAAAATATATTCATCCTTAAATCCAGAAGATTGTGCAAAATTATCTCGAGACTAATTTCCAATGAACATCATGGGTTTGTCAATGGTAAAGTATTAAAGGGTCAATTTGAATTGTAAAAGAATAGATGGGAGACATTACCCAGCATATGGCAGGGTCTAATGTTATTATCCAGGTTTACATGGACAAAGTTTATGCCATACTTCAGTGGGGATTCATCATTCGGGTGATGAGGAAATTTGTATTTAAGGAATGGTCCTCTAATATCTATTTCAGATGTTTCTTTTCTACATGGATTACAATTTCTCTCATGGAAAAAGGGTCATGTTTCATTAAAAATATCATAGGTGTGAGGCATGTAGATCCCATTTCCCACTTCCTTTTTATCTTTTCCCAGTAATTCCTCTCATTGAAATTTCACTATAGTTTGGAAACTGTAAGGATTATTAATTTTGTCTCCAAATATGTCAAAAAATCAATCTATCACCTGATGTTCGCTGAAGATATACTGATTTTTACTAATGTAAGGTGCGTGTCACTCCATTACCTATTCGGTATCATGGTGGCCTATGGGTAGGAAAGTGGACAACACATCAACTCTCAGAAGAGTATGGTTTTATTTTAGAAACAATTATATGGAATAAAATGCAATATAATCCAAGATATATTGGGAATGCGAAGGAGTTACCTACCAATGAAATAACTTAGAGATTCTATTTCTTATTGGAGATTAAAAATAAGTCTCTTCTATGACATCAGGAATTCTATTACAAGTAGGATATGCAATTATAAGAACAATTTACTTTCATTTAGAGGTAGAGTCACCCTCATCAATAGTGTGTTCAATTATATTCCCATGCATGTGTTTTCAGTCATCAATCCACAAAAGGGTATTATTACAATGATTTAAAACACCATGATAACCTTTTTAGGGGATTCTAATCAGTTTGGGAGGTTCATTTGGGCTTCTTGAAGCCGAATGGAAAACTAGTTGATGATGGTGTTGTGGGAAAACATATTATGGTCGAATCTATGAAATATTTGTAGGTGCGACTCACAATGGAAGTAATCAAAGAGTATTCATTATGGGAAATGATCAAAAAGAATAAACATAGTGAGAAATGGGAGGACTAGACATGAAATAGATGAATCTTTTTAGTATCTCCAAATGAAATCCCACACATCTGCTTGGCCTCTGAAACCACTCAAGCTAGTTGGTTAGAAGAGGTGATATAAATCTCTGCAATGAGAATTGGTAGGAAACATCCTATTCATTCATAGCTTCCACTTGTTTGAAATCACCTTCCAGGAGGAAAGTAGGAAACAAGGTATGATGAATTCCATTATCAACTAAGTACATAAGAATATTTTTCAATTCATTCACATGGTGGATAAGACAAGTCATTTTTTTTCACTAGCTTGGATTCTGGTAAAATTTCCTATAGTAGTTTTAGAACCTATATTCTTGTACAAAGGTAGCGTAATGGAATCTCTGCGAACCTCTAGTGCAAAAGGATCCCCACCAAACTGAAATTTATGGTCTGTAAAATTTTCTAGAGGACCCTTAGAATAGAGGAGAACATCCAAAAAAGAAGAGTGAGCACAGTTTCATTCTATTTTTGTTGCACGAGTCCACAAATAGAGCCCTCAGATAACCTTTTAGGAAATGTGAATGGGTGAGGAACATGTAGTTCTACATGGGATAAATTTTAGACATTTTATGTTGAGGTAATTATTGTCTAGAGATATATATGATTTGGTTTTGTGATTCTGGGTCATTGAATATTGAATGAAACATTCATGACATAAATGTGGTGGCTACTTGGTAGAATCTGTGAGAGGTGAGAAACAAGGACCAAGAATGTGTGAAGACGTAAAACACTTATCTATAGGATTGTATTCTTCAATGGTGTCCAATAAACACCAACTCTTTGGTGGCTTTGAGGAATCTCCATTATTTATAATGTTTCTTCCCAAGCCTCTCACATCTAATGTTTGAGCTCTATCACTAGGGAAAATGGATTAGGTGGATACCGCATCAAAATAGTTTAATTCTAAAAATCAATGGTTCATTAAATGATTGAGAGATTAGGGGTGGCCTCCTAGTTATGAAAAAAATGGATTATTCATTTTGTGTTTCAAACCCTTCTATAGTCTAGTCTCAGGGTTGGGTGTGGAAGTTAGGGTCATGCCCATGATTTTATCACTATGTAACCATTTCAACATCATGGTAAAGTATATTGAGTTAGACTCTATTTTTTCATCACTCTTACTTCAAGGTATGTCCAAGTCTCCATGGTTCTCTACTATTTAGTAAGGTTATGTAGGAGTTATATCAATCAATTGTGATCTATCAAGCATGTTTAGATAGATAGCAATTTATCATCTGACAACTTGGCTCACAAAGGGATAGTTGATGAGGATATAACTTTATAAACCCATGTTGAACCCATTCCAAAGATAGGAAAACATGTTAATCTTGGGTAATCTCTTGGCCTGAACCATATTATCCCACCTTTATTCGTGTATTTTTGGTCTTGTATCTTTGTATTCCTCTCTTTTTTTAATAAAAAACTAAATTTTCAGAAACATAGAATATTCATAACAATGAGAAAGTGGTTCCCATGATCATTTTAGATTATAGAATATACCGATATGTCATCAATAAATACCAAAAAAAATCAATAATATATTCCTTGATAACTCTATTAATTATATCCATGTAAACATAGGGTTCCTTAGTTAGTCCAAAATGAATTACTATAAATACTTAATTTTCATACGTTGTTCAAGATGTTGTCATTGTAATATATTCATTCCTTACATGAAAATCATGATATCTTGATCGAAGGTAATTATTTGAAAAAAATGGACCCTGTTATACTGATCAAATAAATCATCAATGTGAGGAAGAGGATGTCTGTTTTTTTCTTAATAACATTGATCTACCTATAGTTAATACAAAATCTCATAGATCAATCTTTATTACTAACCAAAAGAGAAAGATCTCCCCATGTAGAAACACTAGAGTGAATATACCCCATTACTGATCAACTCATCTAGTTGTTTCTTCAGATCAACTAATTCAACTATGACCATTCAATAAGTAATCATTGATATTAGCCTTTCTCTAGAAATTAAATCATTATAAAACTCAATTTCCCTCTCTGGAGGATGTCAAGGTAAATCTTATGGAAAAAAATCAATGTATTCTTGTAAAATATGTAAATAGAAAATTTAATTATTTTTTTCTTCACCCATAGATATTTCATTCTACCCCATGAATCAAATTATGTAAAGATACATAGTTAAGATATAGATATGAAACAAATGATGAGGTTAATGCTCAAAAGATAAGGGATTTTACATATTTATAAAAAATTCTATCATTATTCATCATGTAATATATTTTAACATCATTATTGGAAATCCAATCCATTACAAGAATTATAAATATTTAAATAATTATAATGATGATACAGTTAGCAACTAAATCACATTAATATGTCCCAAGGGGGACAGATCGACACATTTTTTTTGCAATGATACATCCCATTGGGTTTTAGCCTAAAAATTTCTTTTTAAGTCAAGTTGGAAATATCTAAATTTAATGGAATACTAAAAAGACAAAAAAAATAATGTCATGATCTATAATCAAATAATTCATTGGCTATGTTTGAGGAAACAATTGTATTACCATCCACCAAATTCGTAGGAACAATAATATAATTATTTGTGATCTCATAAGAATGTCCTTGATCCAGTGGCCATATCTGGTGAGTTTTTCATTAACTTTTAAGAAATTCATTTTTATAATGTATCATATCATAAAAATTCTATCACTGAACACTGAATGATTATTTATTTCCATTATTGTCATAGTAATTGTGTATTTTTCTCCACCTTTATAATATACACCCATACCCTTCTAGAATGTACCAAGGAGTTTCTACCCAAAATTTTCACGGGATATAAAAGTGAATATTCCTTTCTTCCCCTTTTCCTTATTTACATTTTTAGATGGTTCTAAAACCCTCTTAATATCTTGCATTATATTAAATTCACAAGATAAATAGAAATATTTTTATGTCTGGATATCACATGATACTATATCCTCTGATGATGATAATGATTGGCAGGTTAGTGACCTATAGGGGTATGGGTGAAAACCATCAATGTATTGATTGGTCATACTAATTGGGTAATGTATTTATTCTATAGTTTTCCATGATAACATTGTGAAGTTAGTTTCACACAATGAAATATTTTTATCCTCTTTTTTCCTCTCACTTAAGAACTACCTTTCCATAAACTCTCATTGTTTTCAAGAAAGAATTTTTCTAAGAAAAGTTCACTAAATTCACTATATTCCGTGTTTACTTCTTCAACCTCCTATTTTGTTTTCTGAATCATTGAACCCCAGTGATTTGTATCTCATGATAGATGATAAATTTTCATAACAACCATCACCATTTTGTTATATTACAAAGAGAGAAATATCTTCTCTAATAAACTTATACACAGATTTAATACAATTGCGGTTTTAGTCCCATATAATTATGAATATATATTTTCATAACGAGGTCTAGCATTTCTCTCCACATTGTGGATTTGGATACTCAATTGGCTAAGTTTATTGTTCATAACCTGAGTCAGATATACCAGCATAGTTATATGTTGCCCAGAACGAGTCACAACATCAGATACAACATTATAATCTTAAAGAAGAGGAAAATCCCAACATTTGATATGATAATTCAGGCAGTTTCCCTTCCTTCCACTAGCTTCCATTTCTAAATAATGGAATACACAAAATTATGTTATAAATCATAATGCTTAATTTTGATCTTGGAAACAATCAAAATATAAATAGAACGTTTATGCTTGTGTAATCTCATTATCATGTATATGGTTTCATTGGGGAGATATTTACATTTAAATCATTTATAATTATTTAATAAGAAAGTATGAATTATAATCATCCTATCGTCTAAGAGTGCCTAATCAAGAGAACATTAGGGATCATTGTTGTGTTCCAGGTTTCCCTATGTCCAGACAAGAACACCTTGCCAGAGTTGTTACACCTAGATAAATTTATGCGAATACCACCTCCACTTGTAGTGTGTAGACAGAGACATATTTATAGTAAGTTGAACATAATCACTTCCTTATTAAAATTATAAAATGTTCATGTATAAATTTCATCAATCTATATTTTAGGGTTTTTTTCCATAATCATAGTTTTCTAAATCTATTTTTCATGGATTCTACTAAACATCCATTAATACCATATATAATGCCTCGACCATAGATGCTTGGATCCAGTGAATTATTTTATTATACTAGAATATAAAAAAAGATGCATCCTGAAGGAAAGAATGGTATTGTATCATATAAAAACCGGATACATACATGAGTTCATCATCAAAAATTTACATGAAATAAATTATAGAAATTACATTGTAAATACTGTTATTATTCTAAATTAACATATCATGCCATTAAAAAAATTCATCTTTGAATCTTGGAGAAAATAATCATAATAAAGTGGTGACCTCAGATGCTCGATAATGGTATGTGATATTTTGGAATCCTAAATAATAAGGCATGATTAATATCTAATAAACTCATTCCATATTCTTGGGAATAATATTTTTTGAATTCAAGATTAATAAATAATTACCTATTTAAAAATAATAATTGGTATTATACTAGTCAAATACATACATGGACTATTAATTATTAATTTCAAAATGAGGGAATTCACAATGTGGAACATCATAACCATATTTCAGGGCCTCTTTCCAAAAGTATAAATAAACTAGTAAAAAACCAAACTAATTTTTGTCAAGATACCTATCGATGTAGTGAGGGGATATAGAGGGAAACACCAGATGCTTAATAAGTACAATTCATTCCTCAAATAAATGGGGTAAAAAATACATTCATATTAGAAGTATCATATGAAATGTAAACAACCTTACTCAATTAGTAAACGAAAACACTAACTATTCCTAGTAATATGGTAAATGGTATCAAGATAACACATCCACGATCAAACAAATCATGAAAAATCAAATAATTATGGTAGATGATATCCTAAAAGATTAAACCAACTAAACAGAATAATAAAAAAGAATGCTAATATTGATGAAAATAGTATTATAAAATCATTAATATTTTATTGAGAGAAAAACTCTTTTACTTTGAAAATAAGACTTATTTTCAAAAAAACCTTCTGTAAAATAAGAATTTAACTAAAACAGTTTTTTTTGAAATAAAATGAGTAATTTTAGATAAATATTTGTGTGGTAAAAAATATTAGAGTTATCATGAAAATTGGTAATAATTTGTGATGTTCCCATGAATCAGGCATCTTTATCGGGAAGAATTGAGAATGATCCCTATAAAACATGTATCTCCCCATCATAGAAAGAAGGATTCTAATTATAACACATATATTGAACATTAAAACTGAATTTTTTAGGACTATATAATTTTAATTAAGAGTAAAATTGGTGTAATATAAAAAACTATTATCCCAAATGAAATTGGAGGTTTGAATAGGGAACCCATACCTTATGTCCGAATGAGTTTGGAACTTGACATTAATGTCCTCAATATTTAAATTAAACCCTTTACATATTTAATTAAGAACAATATTTATATTTTTTTCATTTAAATATAGTTTCATTATGTTCATTTATTTCTTTATTGATGATTTATTGATTATAATTTTATCATTCAACATCATTAACTTTCTTGGTTGATATACTTGTATATGAGTATGAAAGATCATGTGGAATGGGTATAAATCTATAGAATTGCAATTCAATGTTAATAATGAAAAACCATAATTTTAATTGGTATTTTTTTTTCATATATGTAGCCGAATCACTAAATAATAAGTTATAGATAAGCATTTATCGTAATAATATCTGTTTTTGGACCAAAATGAACAAGTTTCCTTCTATTATTTAATATCATAATATAAAATGGTTCTAGAACCACAAATTATAAATAATATATATTTTATAATCCTTTTCAGCAAAAAATATTGTTTTAATGAACATCCTTGAAGGACAATGTATAGAAAGAAAATTTTTCATCCATGATGGTTATAAATCGACACCTCCGGAATGATGATTTGTTTCTAAAATAAAAGAGAGATAATGTTAGTATATTGACAATGAATCTTCCAATAACATTATATAATTTCAGTATATTGATGATAATTGAGTTTTAATAGTCATTTCGATATAGGAGGTGAGGATATGATAAAAAAAAGTAAAAAAATTTAAATGAAATTTAAATAAAAAGGAAGAGGGTCTACCTGTAGAATTATCCTCCCTGGTAATCTATTTAAATAAAGTGGTTTTGGTATTTTGGAAACACCAAGAGATACTAGAAATATGGGAAAGACTAGGGAAGATTATTTTGGAAGATCTTGGACATTTTTAATGAAATTTAGGTGTAAGGAGAAGCCATCCTGAGGGTGATTTTTTATAGTAGAGGAGAGGGGTTATTTCTTTTTATTTTATTCCTTATTTTATTATTTATCTAAAATATAATATTTATACTTGTGAATAAATACAGTAATGAGTGAATGTGAGTTATAAAAAATGGTCTTACCTCATCGAAACATCATTCATGGCTCTATATTTCAGGTATTTTTGATTTATAACATATTATTTTATTTTAATAATCACCAAAAATTCAATTATATTAGAGATATCTAAAAAATTAATGCATACCAATTTTTGACGTGAATATTTCCCAAATGAACTCAATTTTATGAAGTTAATTATAAATATATGAGTAAATTAATTTTTAATTAAAATCAACATTTACATGAAGAATAATGTTTTTGAAACACTAATTTATTTTTTATACATGGATTATTAACTGATGTATTTTTAAATTATCCTAAAATCATTAGACAAAAAACATTGATTTATTAATAGATTTTGTGAAATAATATTTTCTTTTAAAATACTTTATTATTTATGAAATTTTAATAAAATAATTATTACTCATAAAGATACCGACTCTTAATTGTTAGTTTTAAAGTATTCACTTACTTATACCATGATATAATTATATTATATATTCTTTTATAAAGTTTTTAAATTTTATTTATAATTTAACGTGTGAGGTTTATATTTATAATGTTCCTTTTATAATTCATAATGGTAACACTACTATGAAAAGAGAATAAGTTACTATTCAACAAAAAGAAATTTTTTTATCCTATCAGACTCTATATATATTACTGATCACAACCATGTAAGACCATTTTTTAAAATTAAAATCATTGAATTATAAATATTATGTGTTACAGCTTGGTTATGATTATCTTTTTAGATAAATATATTAAAAATGTGTTGCTTTGTGTAAACTTAGTGTTGAGTGCAATAAATTCTATATTAAATTTATTTGAAAATCATTATGGTGTTACATTATATTTCATTAAATTTAAATTAATATTTTTTTGAAATCATCTGACATTATTCTAACCATTATTTTGGTGTTTAATATATAAGTATAAAATTAATATATTGATAAATATTTATTCTTAAATGATCCTTTAAATATCTATTTTAGTGCTTCAAGAATTAAAAATTCATCATGAGTAATCATCCTTTGGAACAAATTTTGAGATTAGGCTAGAAAGTTATAAAAGGATGAAATCATACAACATGTGTATGTGAATCCCATGTTTTCATTCTATTTATAGTAAAGAAATTGGTCTAATTTTGGAAAATAATCTTAACTTTAAAATGATAATAATTTTCAAAACCATTGAGGTCTATTCTATCTCTCGAAGAAGAGTAATATTATCTCCCAAATGAATAAATATGTTAAATTAATATATTCAATTACCATTAAAAATATATTACGTGTAATCCTCATTATTTATTTTTAAATGTGATCATCATAATTTATTTTCTCTCTTATTAATAAGATGTTTCACGAACCCCATATACGATGTGGGATTTAAATAAATCTATTTTGAATAGTAAAACATTTTATTTCCTAGATAATGATTAAATATATATTATGAAATACATTAGTGGTGGATGTAGGAAACTTCATGAGGTTTTAGAAAAATGAAATGGTGTAATATTTTATATATGATAGGCAACACTAAACATAAAAAAATAATAAAATATTATTATTTTAATAAGATCATAATAACTTATTCAATAAATTTGTAGGAATGAATATTATTAAATAACAAAAGAAATAAATATATAAATTTAGTACTCAATATATAATTTTTTATAGATTCATTGTAACAAATTAATTGTATATTATTATTGTAGTATTATTCCCCATAAATATGATTTCTTTAGAAATTTTTTTTACTTTTTTGAAGGATAATATTTTTAATTGTTTTTATAAATTTTAGAAAATTTATGGGGTAAAATTAGCTTCATTTTTAAAAGGATCACATAAAAGTTAGCATACATTGATATTTTATGATTTAATGGAAAAATATTTGATTTTTTTGAATAGTAAAAACAATTACTTTTTTAAAACTATATGTTTTTCAATAAATTGTGTTATTTAAAATTTATATATTTGTTTGATATTAATTCATTGTAATATAATAATGAATAAAACATGTATGAAAAAAATAATAAGATTTTAACAATAATTATACTTTATTTTAATATAAGTTTATTTTTGGGTTTATAAATCATTTTGATAGTAAATAGTTTTAAAGAGGATAGTTTTTCTCTTCTTTATTAATTAAAATAAACATTAATAAAGAATATTTTAAATTAAAATTATGGATTATATTTCAATAAATATTAATTTTAATTATTATCATTATTATTACTAGTCATATATTCCATATTTAATAATACATTTTTTGAAAAATACACTTCATGAAAAATTACCTTTTTATTGAATCTGTTGGTTTAATTATGAAATTAATTATCCCAATTATGTTACCAGAATTTGGAAAAATAAAT
This sequence comes from Viscum album, assembly GCA_963277665.1. NCBI lineage: Eukaryota > Viridiplantae > Streptophyta > Magnoliopsida > Santalales > Viscaceae > Viscum > Viscum album. Next base: position 70,085,191 of record OY728166.1, on the reverse strand, counting down.
TAAATATTTTTTATTAAAATTAAATTACATTATATTTTATATTCAATAGGTTTTCCTGTCATAATGAATAATGAATACAGTAAAAAATTCTATAATTATGGTTAAAACAAGTTTACCAAGGTGTAAAACCTAAATTCTAGGGGTTAAAATATAAATAAAAAAATTATAAATATTAGTAAATTGAAATTTTTTAACATTATATAATCTAATTATCAATAAGTGTCTATTTTGGATCATTTTTTATTATATAATCATGGGAATAACTTTTTATCTGTAAATATTCCTAGTGTGTCATCTTCTCGTCTTATAAAAGGACACACCCAATTATCTTTTCTTTAAGAATTAAAATTAATTTGGTTAGGAAATTAAAATTTTAAATACCTTACATAAATCCAAAACTAGTTCATATATCTCATTTTTTAATCATAAATCTATAATATGAAAAATTTTGGTGCTAATATATAGAGGGTTTTTAAAGAAGAAGTATCACGATTAAAAAAAATTATTGAATATTTCTTCAAAATCCATGAAAAATAATTAAATTATTATGATATAATAACAATATTATATACCATATCTTATTTTTTTATTTTTTTTATTTCACCAATTAAATACATCTCCCCTTATATCATATTGAAAACAAACCAACTATTTGTGTATATAATGGACTACTACCCCACAAACCGATATAATTAATTTTGTATCATCATAGATCATGTGGTTTTAATGATTTATTAAAATCCCATATATTATATTTAAAAAAAATGATAAAAATTTTATAACTATTTCACATATACATTCTTACTATCCATATCATGGGTTATATAATAAAATTGCTCATATATGATGAGGACTATTTCCTAGCGAAGTGATTTTATTTTTTTCACTAACCTCATAAATTGAATATAATAAAGATACGTTTAATTATAATATGTGATAAAAATGACATAGTTATTATATTTTCCACATATTAACCATTCATAAATGATAATATATCATTTTATTCCTTTTATTTTATAATGATAATTTTGTTCAATCGTTAGTGTGGTGTGGTGCCTCTGTGAACTGATGTGATTTTTTAATTTCTAGAATGAATGGACGATATATATTTATACATTTATCAAGAATTTATATATTATTTATCAGATAGTAACCAATCATGAAAGATAAATTAATTAAAACATTATTTTAACAATTATAATTCAAAAATGGAAACATTAATCATGCATACAAACTACAAATGATCTCCAGGATTGTAACATAATTTATTTTTAATAATAGTATTTAATGAATGATTTAAATCCATAAAAAATTTATTAAAATGTTAGTTATATCATTATTATTATTTTGGAGATCTTATAATAATTAACTCTTTTAAAATTGTACATATACCAATGTAATTTTGGACACATTCATCGAATACCATCAAAACATATTGGGAAAACATAAATGATTATATACATTTAAATAGGATTGTATGAGATAAAATAAAAGGGATAATAAGAATGATAAATTTTATTATGTATGTAAATAATTAACATTGTTTTATTTTTTAGGATGATAATTGATAATTATATTTTATTCATATATTTTAGAACATTTTAAAATGTTAAATTTTATTTAAATGTAAAATAATGCCATTTTATGTACAATTGGATTTGTGTAATGGTTTCTGGAAATAAATAATAGATTTTTGAAAATGAAACAAAAATATGAGAAATTATGATATTAAAAAAAATCATGGCAAGAGTGAAGCGATGAGCATTACTATATCTTTTTGAGACAGAAGAGAAGTTTTAAAACATGTCAACTAACAGTTTCATATTGTGTATCCTTACTACATGGTTTGTGATTTCGATGATGAAGCCACTGCCAAAACATGTCATGAATGGTTTTAATATAATTAAATATGTTTAAAAGTTATCTAATGAAATTACATATCATGATGGGAGTCAATAATTCAAATCTACATACAATATTCGAATGAGATTCGCAGAACAAATCGGCATAAAATGATCATGATTACACAATTTGAAACCACTTTACATGTTTATAACTAATGATGTGCTAAAAAATATAGACATGACGGATGAGTTTGATAGTATTTTCTATAAAAGGAGAAATTTTCCACATTTTCAAAGCATTCTAGAGCAATTTGGACTAGATGGGGTCATTGGATGACTTCAGCACAAAATTTAGGATTTTTCTTTCTTTCATTTATTTTTTAATTTAGTTTTATTATTCATGTAACATATTCATATTTTTATTAAAATTATTATATTTTCCTCATCCACCCCACTTTATCTTCCAATATTCTCCTCATTCTATCTCTTCCATAATTCAATCAAGATCACTTTTTATTTTTCAATGCACTGTGACTAACTCAAGGCATGTACCTAGGGGAGGTGTCACGGTGTTCCTAGTTATTTCAATTCAATTAAATATGTTTTTAATCTATTTTTGGTGAATGCAAGAATATTTAATGGATGTGTCAATCATACACCATGGAACTATTTCAAATTCATTCATTTTCATTAATTAAATCTATTTCCATCTATTACCTCCAAAAAACATGTTCATATGGTGGAGTTCAGGTTTCCCGATGAGATAAAATGACTAATGGTGGAGTCAGGTATTTTAGGTATAACATCCCTCGTTGATGTATTATCTTGGTTAAATAGTTAAGGAGGTTCTATTTTTTTCCAAAGGCATGCTAAAATCACACATTTAATAAATCAATGGAATGCAATACATTATTGAGTTTTTTTTATAATGAATGATCAAATTTAATTAAAAATAATAATTAATGAACTCGTACTATCCAATAAAAGGATCAAAACCTTTATTCCATAATTTATTTATTTTTACATATACATTTAGATTTAAATATTTAATTTTATAGTATTAATTTTCCAAAATAATAAAAATAAATTAGAATATGGAAACAAGAATCATAGATTGAACCTACTGTAATGGTCCTCAAGTGAGATGATCTCTATTCAGCCTATGTGCTGAAATATGAAGACAATTTTTTTACTATGCCCTACGACAAGCATTCAACAATAATTAAGATACATGATGAGTTATACTCCTAGTTTTGGTTCCTATTACATAAATGTTAAATTTAAAATGTTTTATTGATTTAATATCTAAATCATTTACCATTATTTTCTTCTAAATGTATAAAATTTTTTTTGTGATTAAATGGATGATAAATGACATTTTTTACAATATTATACATTCTTTAGAATGTTAAAAAAGTATTATTTTAAGTTCTTATGTTTGATACATTCATATATTTTTTTAATAACATTCTTAAAATGATTTCTTTTCAAATCATTCCATCTATGCCCATATTATTAAAAATATTTCATTAATAATTTATATGAAAAAATAGATTTATAAGGGATAAATTATGACTCTCTTTTAATTATTTTAAGTGATTAGTATGAAAACGTGTTATGTGTTTTATATGGAACATTTAGAAAAAATAAAAAGGATTATTCAATTTAAACATATATAGTGAGGACACCATTTCACACCATTGCTACAATTAATTAGATTTTTTGATTAATTTATTAGAATTCATTTTATATTGAATGAAACACATCATCCCATTTGAAGTGTATTTTAGTTATTGATAGTTGTGTTTTAAAGGAAAATGAAATTTCAATATCGGATAGTTTTGTGTATATATGATTAAAAGAATATTTTAATGGTTATATTATGAAAATTTAAAAGATTAAAATGTTGTATTCATGATTCGGTCATTGGAATTTTTTTAAAAAAAAATTGAGTCCTATTGTTGAACGTTGGTGATGCTGAAATGAATTATAATATGGGTACAACAAGAAAAAAATCCAATGTATTCGGTAAATAATATGGATTCTATAGATTTATATTATTCATCAAACATATGGTCAATAAAATGAGTAATTGTTCTTGATATGGATTCTTCAGAGTTCTATGATGATGTTCTCTCAAGGAACATGCATGGAATATTATTTCATTCTAATGATATTTCATTGAAATTAATTTATTTCAAAATGTATGATAATTATATTTTTAATGAAAATTGTTATGGACTTTTCCAATTAAATTATTTTTAATGAAAATGTGTTTTAATAGGATTTCTTGGTTTTCACTAGACTAATAAATTTATTCCTTTATATTTATAATAATTTTATTTTTGGTTTCATCCATCGTTGATAAAAAATTCAATGGTTTTAAGATTGTGTATAGGAAAATATGAATTCAGTTTGAATGTTGTGAAGGGTTTTCATGAAATAAAACTGTATTTTCTTAAGAATATATTATATTATTTTAATAATATATATGGATCGAATGTGTCAACTTTGTAATATATGATTTTTTATAGATGATTTATGGGAAAATTATCTAAAATTAAAAAACTAAAACATATATGTTAAAATAATGATAAGTATACTACAATGATAATTGAATATGTGATGTTTAAGGCAAGGTGCTTATAAAAGCCTCCAATTATAAAATATACATGAGTTTGATCATATAGTCCATATTATTTGATATTATAAAACGATTTATATTTCATTTTTTAATATTCATAAATAGTTTTTTTAATATGTAAGGTATCAAATTTATATGGTAATGTCAAAATAATCCTTCTCTCATGTTGGGTGAATAAATGTTCATGTAGGAACACATTTTGTGAAGTGTAATGAAAAAAACTAAAATATAGACATTGAGATATCCTTAACCCCTTTTTATCATGTAATCTAATAGGTATTAAATAAATTTTATTTTTTAAATGAGTAGAATTGTTATTGAGAGATAAAATATATTCTAATAGTATTGATAACACATAATAAAAAAAATTGTTCCAAAGATGACCCGGTAACTATATTAGATGGATTCCAAAAATATTTCATTGATTACTATAATGACCTGCCAATTCTCATTGGCTTGAGAGTACAACGAGTCATTACTAGGCCTTAAGAGACATCCTCAAGGTGCTAAAGGCTGGAAATAAATGCCAAAAGGGTTTCAAAACAAGTGGGGGATGATTTACCCTTTTAGAACATACCACAGAACCAACAACCATAACCAAACTAATAATCTAAATGATGCATGATACAAACTAAGACAACTCAACCATTTATTTTATCATAAACCATCCAAGAGTACCACAACGGAAACTAACACAAAATCAGAGTAAACAGTGGAAAGAAAACCTGAAAGACTACAGGACGACAACCCAACTCCATGCTACCAAAGCTCCAAGCTCCAACATCATGAACCATTCCATGTATCACGAAGTAGTGCTTTAAAAATGCGACCCTTTACCTTTGCCAACATCCTGGTATATGAAATCTGCAAAAGAACCAACGTGCCAAAGTAGGGGGTGAGTAATGAAACTCAGTAGGTTTTCCCCAATTACTTCTCAACCCATGCCTCTATGATAAAACATGTTATCACATTTATATAAAAGAATATATATATATATAACAATTCAAAAAGATTTCAAAATATAACAAGTTCAATGTCGAAACCATTTTTCTAGAAAAACCATCTTTCTCAAGAAAAGAAACAATGCCAAGTTCCTAATCAAATTCCCATTTCCGTTTTGGCACAGTCATTCCATTTCACGATCCCACACAACCAACCATGCATGAAACCTGGACCTCCCTATACTCGTGAGTGGTGAGTTATCCTTCCACAAAGCCGTCACATAGTGTACTACCTTGACGGGGGTACTTCACACCCTTATTTGTCCCTTTTGATGGGGGTACTTCTCACCCTTATCCATCCCAACCTTTTTATGGGCGTACTTGTCACCCTTATCCATCCCAATGCATATGAACACACACCACAACCCATGAAAATCCATGCCAACACCAAGTGTGTTCAAAACCTTTCAATAAAGCATCAAACCTTTTATTGAAAACCATTTCTTTCAAGCAGCAAGACCATAACCAGTTTAAAATCCCCATTTTAAATTCAATTCAAAAAACACATTCCAAAAACACACAATTTCCACCACTTGTTACTAAAAAAAGGTTTCAACCATTTTTTCCTAGAAGATAAATAAACTATTTCAATGAAGGAAAAAAATTTGAAACCAAGCCTTCATGTTCTAATATAGAGGAATCGATAGTGAAGCCACCTACCTCAACAAATTAGGAAAAACCAACCAATGGAAGAAGAACACAAACAAAACCGAGTCAAATACTCCTTGAAACCTTCTTAGATTCCTTCCCCTATTACCAACAAAACCAAAAACCGACTTAAAAGTCATACACTACCTTAGATCTACCCACCTTGTGTATATATCTAAGGATCCATCAAGATGGAAGAAGGAGATCTAAGAAAACTAAAGGAAATGAGACTTACCTCGATTAATGGGCCTCTCAATGCCATGGAAAGCCTCCGGATCTCTTTCAAAATGCTAGTTAAGTGTTCTCCCACATTCACCAGAGAGAAATCCCATTTTAAGGCGGTATAGGAGAAAAAATTAGGGGGTTTAATTATAAAATGGATTAGATCGTTAAAAATAGGATCTAATTTGACCCCGCGCACGGTTACTCCGCATGGTTAGTCAAATCATGCGCTAACCGTGCGGTATTCACTGATTGGAAGGGGCGCTCCACACGGCCTCCTCGCACGGTTTTCCCAAACTGTGTGCACACCATACGGTCTCCTCTATCCAAAGTTCCCACCCCTGCACGGAATCTATATGGTTTCAACAAACCGTGTGAATCCCGTGCATCAACACTTTTTTCCATATAACACTTTAAATGTCTCCAAAAATTCCCAACCATTTCTCATATACTTCATGTACTTAAAAAGCATAAAAGAAGGGTTACTTACCCGAAACCGAGAGTACAAAATTCTCCTCACCATTGTCCTTTCCGTCCCCGGAATGTAAAAAACCACCACTTGCCTGAAAGTGTTCTGGCCACTGCTCTTTCATTTCTTTCTTGCATTCCCATGTCTCTTCTTGAATCTGACCATGTTTCCACAAAACCCACACGAGACCGATGCTTTTTCTTTGTAATAATTTCTCCTACCTATCCACAATCTGCACCAGAATATATACCAATGAAGCATCCAACTCTTGGTCAACGTGATCTCATCTGATAACATGGTCAGGATCAGGCTAATACTTCTTCAACTAAGATAAATGGAACACATTATTCACTGCACTGAACTGTGGTGGTAATGCCAACCGATACGCCACCTCTCCAACCCATTCCATTATCTTAAAAGGGCCTATATATCGAGTAGATAATTTTACCTACTTCCCAAAATTACGATGTCCAAGCCTTGGAGAGAATCTAAAAAAGACATGATCACTCACTGAAAAAGACGACGGTCGTCGGCAATGATCTGCATAAGATTTTTGACGACTCTGTGCCATTTCCATCCTCTTTTTTATCAATTGAATCTTCTATATTGTTTTGTGGACAAGGCTTGGCCCAACTAGTGAAGTCTTACCTTTTTCCACCCAACAAAGTGGAGAACAACAAGGATGCCCATACAATGCTTCAAATAGAGCCATGTGTATCGATGCCTGATAACTGTTGTTATATGAGAAGTCCACTAATGGAACATTATCTTCCCACGAGCCACCAAAATCCATTATAAAAGCCCATAACATGTCTTCCAACATCTATATCATCCATTCAGATTGTCTATCCATCTGAGGATGATACACCGTACTCATATTCAACTGAGTTCCCATGACTTTCTATAAGGATCACCAGAAACGAGATGTGAACATCAGATCTCTGTATGATATGATTGAAACTGGTATGGCATGTCTCTTTACCACTTCTAGGATATAGATTTTTGAATGATCTTCCACCGTATGAGTTTCACGAATAGGGATGAAATGTGCTGACTTGGTTAGAAAATACACTATCACCCAAATGGAATCGTGTTTCTGGACCATTCTTGGACGACCTGTAATGAAATCCATAGCTATCTGCTCCCATTTCCACACTAGATTTGGTAAAGACTACAACCTAACCACTGTCCACTGCTTTTCTTCTTTAACTTGCTGACAAGTTAAGCACTGCAAGGCAAACTTGACCACTTTACTTTTCATGTCACTCCACCAAAACTGCACCTTCAACGCATTATACATCTTCTGTGTTCTTGGATGAACATCCATTATGGAATGGTGGTAATCCTGAATGATTTTTTCTTGAGAAGTTAAAGGTACAACCCTTCGATCTTGAAACCGCAATACTAAACTCCCATCTAGCTTACATCCCTCAATGGTCTCCCCACCATTATGTTTTGAACTCATTGCAACACAGGTTACATCAGATTCATGTGCCTCCATTACTATGCCCACCAAATCAGGAACAAGCGCAACTGGAAAGAAAAATATAACCTCAGCTCGGTCTTCACATTCTACACGCATGTTGGCTAGGACTGATAACAACTGCCACTCATCTAATGCTTCTTGCGCCAACTGATCATATGACTTTCTGCTTAATGCATCCGCCACCGAATTCACTATTACTAGTGTGTACATAAATTCAAATTCTAACATCTAGAGATACTCCATCCATCTCCACTGCCTCAGATTCAAATATCATTTTGAGAAAATATGCTTCAAACTCTTATGATCCATAAACGTAGTTAATTTATCACCAATGAGATAATGACGACAAGTATTCAAGGCATGGACAACTGCAGCTAACTCAAAATCATGAGCTGGGTAGTTCTTTTCATGCACTATCAACTGTCTTGAGCCATAAGAAACAACATGGTCTCCTTTCCTGAGAACACATCCCAACCTAGATCCTGAAGCGTCACAATACACCACGTACCCATGTCCGGATTCAAACAAAATCAAGATGGGTGATGATGATAGGCAAACTATAAACTATTGATAAGATATCTAACATTCCTCAATCTATTGAAATAAACTGTTCATATTTTTCAATAATCTCATAGGCGAAGCTAGTCGTGAGAAGTCATGCACAATGCGTCGTTAATAACCAGCTAGACCAAGAAAACTTCATATCTCAAAGACATTCTTCAGCGGTTGCCAAGAGATAACGACTTCAATTTTTTTTAGATCCACTAAAATGAATTTCTCAAAAACAACATGGCCTAGAAAGCATACCTCTTATATCCAAAAATCACACTCTGATAATTTGGCATACAACTGATGGTCTCTCAATATTTCCAACATTATAACCAATTGTTGCTCATGCTCAGCCCTTTTTCTTGAATACACCAATATTTCATCCACAAAAACCTCAAAAAAATAATCCAGATATCGCTGAAATATATGATTCATCAATTCCATAAAGACTTTTGTTGCATTCATAAGACCAAAAGACATGACTACATATTCGTAGTGGCCATATCTTTTTCTGAAAATTGTCTTCAGAATATCTTCCTTCTAAACTCACAACTGATGATATCCTGACTGCAAGTCTATCTTAGATAACCACTGAGATCCCCTCAATTGATCAAATAGGTCATCAATGCGTGGAAGTGGATATCTATTCATTATCGTAACTTGGTTAAGTTTACGATAGTCCACACATAGCCTCAAAGTTCAATCTGCTTTCTTTACAAACAAAACTGGAGCTACCCACAGAGACACACTTGGCCGAATAAAACCTATGTTTTCTAGTTCTTCCAAATGCACTTTCAATTCCTTTAACTCCGTTGGTACCATCCTATATGATGGAAGTGAGATTGGACTGGTCCCCAGAAAGATATCAATCGTAAACTCCACTTATCTTACAGGTGGTAACCCTGAGATGTTTTCTGAAAAAACATTAGGAAATTGATCTGCGACTACAGGAAAACTGTTATTCACGATCTCGTCCATCAATTACAAGTTTAAGTCAGCCAACTGGTAATAGATTGTTGCCACTACTGGTTCCAACAAGCCCATGGAACCTTCCTTCGCCACTCTTTCTTCTCTAAAGAGATGCTCGACGCCATCCCCGGTCGTGAAGCTGACTGTTCTGCTATAACAGTCAATGTGAAAACTGAACTCTGTCAACCAATCCATACCCAATATTATATCATAGACATCCATATCTATCACAGAGAAATCCTATTTCAACTTATCTCCATCAACAGTTATAGAACATGCTCTACACACAAAGGCTCTACACTTTCTTTCACCGAGAGGAGTTTGAAGTTTTATCAAAGAAGGAATCATTTCAAGTTTTAAGTTCAGTAAATCATCATTACGAGAATAAATAAAAGAATGTGATGCACCGGTATCGAACAAGTCTTCCATGAGGGTAGAATTCAAAATAATCATACCTCTCACCGTAGACGGTCTAGAACGGTCATCCACAATCACCTATTTCACTCCATAAAATTACTTTGTAGCTGCACTTTTCACCTAATTGGTTTGTTGAGATTGTCCTGCCGGAGGAGTCACTGTATTCCTGGAATCATCATGGATAGCTCCATTTTTCTGGAAAGACTAATTTTACAATCCTCGCCATGTCGAAGCATAAGATTCTTGCGACACCAGAGAAGTGTCACGAACACCCGACCATGGAGCACTGTGAAAATATCGCTGAAGATGCCCAATCATGTTGCAATTGTGGTATGATCTCAGTGGTGCAGTACATTCTCGTTTCATGTGATCGATCAAGCCACTTTGAAAACACCCGGCTTTCATCATGGGTCATGGTGGAAGATTCACCGATCCAACCATCTGATTCTGATTTTCACTCCCACCTTGGAAGTAGGTGTCCCTCTTCCTCTTGTTCCCATCATTAGAGTTCCCACCCCTTCTCGTGGGTATCATCATACTTCCTCATCCTATAACTCTTGAGATGTCTCTTTCAGCTACTGTTGCTCTGTTTACCATATCTTTATAATATTTAATACCGAGCACAGCTATCTTCGAGAAAATCTCCTGTCGCAACCCTGATTCAAAGATGCGTTCCTTCAGCGGCGTACCTGCAGCATGTTCCGGTGCAAACCACACTAAATTCATGAATTTAGCCGCATAATCTGTGATAGAGAGATTCTCTTGCTTCATGCTGAAAAAGTTTTTCATCCTCTAGATCTTGAATGTGTGAGGATAGAATTGTTTATTGAACAATTCATCAAATTCCTCCCTTCCCAAGCCTTGATCCACCTTATCCTGCACCACTAACTCCCTCCACTTTCATGCAGGATCTTCCATCATATACGTCGCAAACTTTACTTTTAGTTCTGATAGTGTGCCAATGAAATCGAAGATACGATTCATCCTACTCAGCCACACCTCTGCCCTTTTTGGTTCAGAATCACCCCAAAATAGGGGTGGATTCTTCTTGTGGAACTAGACAGAATGGTCTACACACCTTGACTCATCCCTCTGATTCCCCATGTCCATAGCCTGAAATGCTTGAACTATACTTTGGACCAGCTACTGGTTCACCTGTGGCTCAGATGCGACCACATTCTCTGTAACCTCTTCTGTTTGGTTTCTACGACGTCTAACGAGTGCCATTATCTATACAAATGACGCACTCCATTAGTCCCACTTCTTAGAAACTTAAGGCTTAGCATTTCAATTTATATCACATCACTATCAAAACATTGATTTCCAGCCATCAAGCTTTTCCACATTTACCTGTTTCTAAAGAAAAATATTTTCTTTCTTTGGGAAGTCAATCTATTTTCAAAATACATCAGCCATTATTTTTTCGAAGTCTTTCATTTGAAAAAAAGTTTCAAATTTTTAGAAATCATGCTTTTGCATCAAACAATAGTCTATTTCTCAAAATGATATATGTCCTCCTAGTGGGAAGTCATTCCTCTAATGCATATCATGCTCATCTAATTGGCTAAACCCATGAAAATGAGTTTTTTTATCCTATAAATGTCTCTAGAACACTTATGTACCCACCTTCCTGGTAACTTGAAGTTCAGCATAAAAAGGTTATCTACATCTTTTTTATGCTCTACATTCCAAGTTACAAAAATCCTACTCCTTCGTAAGATGTCCACACAAGGAATAAAAACGTAAGAATTCAACCCCAAGACCAACAATAACTGATGAAAAATTATTCCACAAATAAAGGAACAAGCTGATTGTATTTAAACCCCAAGGACTGAACAAACTGATACCATTTGTAATGACCCGCCAATTCTCATTTTCTTGAGAGTACAACGAGTCATTACTAGGCCTAAAGAGACATCCCCAAGGCGCCAAATGCTAGAAATAAATGCCGAAGGGTTTCAAAAGAATTGGGGGATGATTTTCCCTTTTAGAACATAGCACATAACCAAAAACCCTAACCAAACTAATCAACTAAATGATTCATGATAAAAACTAAGACAACTCACCCATTTAATTTATCATAAACCAACCAAGAGTACCATAGTGTAAACCAACACTAAATCAGAGTAAACAGCGTAAAGACAACCTGAAAGACAACATGACGACAACCCAACTCCATGCTCCACAAGCTCCAAGCTCCAACATCACGAACAAATCCAAGTATCATGAATTAGTGCTATAAACATGCGACACATTAACTTTTCCAACATCCCTGTATATGACATCTGCAAAACCACCAACGTTCAAAAGAAAGGGGTGAGTAATGAAAATCAGTAGGTTTTCCCCAATGACTTACCAACCCATGATTCTAGGATAAAACATGTTAGAACATTTATATAATACAATTTATATAAAACACTTCCAAAACAGTTCACAATATAACAAGTTCCATGTCAACCATTTTTCTAACAAAACCATCTTTCACAAGAAAATCAACTAAGACAAGTTCCCAATCAAGTTCCCATTTCCATTTTGGCACATTCATTCCATTTCAAAATTCCACACAACCAACCTTGCATGCAACCTGGACCTCCCTATACTCGCGAGTGGTGAGTTATCCTTCCACTAAGCCATCACATAGTGGAATACCTTGATGGAGGGTCCTTCACGCCCTTATCCATCCCTTTTTATGGGGGTACTTCTCGCCCTTATCCATCCCGAACTTTTGATGGGGGTACTTCTCGCCCTTATCCATCCCAAAGAATATGAACACACACCACAACCCCTGAAAATCCATGACAAAACCAAGTGTGTTCAAAACCTTTCAATAAAGCATCATGCCATTTATTGAAAACCATTTATTTCAAGCAACAAAACCACAACCAGTTTAAAATCAACATTTAAAATTCACTTCAACAAACACTTTCCAACATAATTTCCATCACCCGTTACTAAAAAGGGGTTTCAATCATTCTTTCACAGTAGATAAAAAAACCATTTCAATCAAGGAAAATATTTTGAAACTAAGCCTTCAAGTTCTAAGAAATAGGAATCGAGAGTGAAGCCACCTACCTCAATAAATTAGGTGAAACCAACCAACTGATGGAGAAAGCCAAGAAAACCGAGTCATCTACTCCCCAAAACCTTCTCAGATTCCTTCCCCTAGTAACAACAAAACCAAAACCCAACTTAAAATTCATCCACTACCTTAGATATACCCACCTTGGGTGTAGATCTAAGGATCCATCAAGAGGGAAGAAGGAGATCTAAGAAAACTAAAGGAAACAAGACTTTCATCGATCAGTCAGCCTCTCAATGCCAAGGAAAGCCTCCGGATCACTTCCAAAACGCATCGTAAGTGTTCTACCACCTTCACCAGAGAGAAATATTGAGTTAGTGCCATCTCGAAGAAAAACGAGTGGGTTCAATTATTAAATGGATTAGATCCTTAAAAATAGGATCTATGCTGACCCCGTGCATGGTTAGTCGGCACGGTTAGTCAAATCGTGCGCTAACCGTGTGATAGTCTCTTCTTGGAAGGGGCTCTCCACACGGTTTTCCCAAACCATGCGCACACCGTGCGGTCTCCTCTGTCTAATGTGACCACCCCTGCTTGGATTATACACGGTTTGGGAAAACCGTGCGAAGCCCGTGCGTCAACACTTTCTTCCCTATAACACTTTAGAAGTCTCCAAAATTTCCCAATCATTTCCCATATGCATCACATACTTAAAAAGCATAAAACAAGGGTTACTTACCAGAAACCAGGGGTACTACAATTACTATTTTTAAATTGATAATTTTTTATTCCCCATTAGTTGAGTTGAGTGAGATACATATCCTAAGAACCGTTACATATTGATTCCCTACCTAAGCAAGTCTATATATTGTCTTTGCTAATATGAGTGTGGTGGGTATGTTTTAGACCTTGTCGTCAATTTCAACCTAACCAAGATGTTATATTTCCTACCATTTAATGAGTATGAAATTAGTGACCTAAATTTTGATATAATATGTGAGTCTATTTAAATATAGAGTTATTATATTTGTATCTGAATAAGGGACATGTTATTTTATTATCGATGAGGTGCATTATATGCGATGCATTCATAAATCATGTCTATCTAAAAAAACCAAGAAAAAATTAGAAGGATTTAAGGAATTGATATCCTTAATGTCACATGGTCACTCATTTACATGGACCAAGTTAAAATATAAAATTTTATATCTATATTTGATGTAAACTAGTGGGTAGAGAATTCAAGAAACATATATTTTTTAGAGATCAAGATGGACCCCATTATATATTGAGTAGTATTACTCAATTTCAATAAGATACTAATTTCATATATATTTTTATCCAGATATTAGTATTTTTATATAATAATATAATAACTCCTTGGGTAATAAATAGTGATTAACTGAATGGGGATTGTGTTTGAATTATGGAGATTCTCTAATAATGTTTTATTGTTTATAAAATCATCCCAACTATGTTTCGGTTTTCATTTTTCATTCCACTGTGTATTTATAGTCTTGTTTTTATCTCCTGTTGTGGGTATGATATGTATGAATTTTTTTGGTATTCCTTTTTTAGTACTGGTCATTATTTTTTTCCATTTGGTTCACAATTTTTTTTCATGAATAATGTAGAAATTGGTCATAGAATTAGTTGCCCATGGTTAGGGGGAAAAGAGTTCTCTACAAGGGTAACCACATGTGCAAGTGTAGCATTTGTAAACCATGCAGGCTAACCGTACGACCTGTGCCTCTTGATAAATGATTAGTGCATGGTTACTGGATAGTTATGTAATACTTATAGGAAGACCATTAAAATTTTCTAGTTCATTAAAAATTTGGATATTTTCATTGTTTCCACTATCATATTTAGGCCAAATCCTCCCCTCAATCCCCCCATTTGTGTTTACTAGCCCATGGTGACACCCTCCCCACCTCAAGGATCTATTGGGCTCCCTTCTCTAGAATAATTTTGAAAGTAAAATCCAATGAATCAACATTTATGTCCCACCACCTTTGTTTTCCCCCCATCTTTTATAGGTATTATCCTTTTCTTGTATAGGGTTTTGATTCTCCATCATTTTTATGGTTGATTTAGAGTTAATCCTTGTTTTTTACCATTCAATCTTGATGTTTTGTGTTCAATCATGCATTTTATAGCATCTTATGGTGGTGAAATTACAGTTTCACAACATTTTCCATAAATTTATATACTAAAGGTATGTGGTTCCATGAACTAACCTCATTGGATGATTTTAATATGCTTTCATGTTCACTTATATGTGTTAAATGGTTTAAGTGCGTGGTGATAAAAGTTTTTTTGAAGTATTTTTACATGAATATGTCATAGAAATGGATTTTAAATAGTTAAATAGTTATGTTTTTGTGTGAGCATCTTTGTAGTGCTTTTGGGAAATGATTCATGGATTGTAATCATTGTGTGGAATGTGTTTTTTATGGAACATGAGGTGAAAATGTACTAAATGTGGGGTTTTGAAAAGAAATGGATTACATTTGAATGTTGGATCTTTTTGTGCACCTTCTAATTTGAATTTTAATTTTTGTACATGATGTGAAGCATGTTTTAAAGATAAAATTGATAATTTTTTTGAAAGGGGGATTGGCCCATGAAAATGGTAAAATTGAATATGTGTCTTTCATGAGATAATTTCAAAGGGGTTTCAAGAATTTTTTACGTAGTGGAAAATGAATTTGAAATTTTTTTTTGGGTTTTCTAAATATAATTGTTCTTTTATTTTTGAGAAATGGTGATTTTTAGGTGTATTAATAATTCATAGCAAGTGTGTAGGAATTTGATGAATTTTGTAACATGTGTCATAGGATTTCAGAACATGGTAATCATGTGTATCTAGGTGGTCCGACAAGATCTAGTATGCTTGTGATTCAAATGTGAATTATACTGGTTTCACTTAGCTCAGTTGGATCTTACAAAACTAAAAAAACTATGATGATGATTATTGACCCCTAGTCCCATGGATTTCCCCTGTTAGTGGAATATGCAAGTGAATGATTATAGTCATGGTTACAATACCTTCTTTCACCAGGGTACAATGTTCTAGTGTCTCACTCGAGTGAGATTACCCTCAGGGATTTACGCATACAACTAATCTCTTATGAAATTTTGAAAATGCGAAATGGTGTTGTTCATCAGTATATAGTTGACCATATGTTTATTTCAATATAGTAAAATTTAATTTTAATAAAATATTTCATTTGGATTTATATCTTTACAAGTGTTGTTCCAAAAATGGTTTTTCAAAAAAATGATTCCTTAAAAATAGTTTTTAAAGGGTTAAACATAAATGATAATGTAATATTACCTTATAATGTGGTATCATGTTATATGGTCCTATTATTAAATAATATATAATCATGAATTATGATAATAATTCACATTGAGGCTCTTTTCAGGTTTAGCGATTTAGAGAATAAGGCTATCACTATTACATAACATCTCTAATATTACAATGCAAACAATTCGACTCAGTATAATTTTTTTTTGTAAAATTTAAACTCTTGAAAAAAGAATCATGTCTAGTTCCTTGTTTTAGATATCATTAATTTAACCTGATCCCATTCTTGACACTATTTATCAATATGTCTTGTGAATAACATTTGAATACAAAAAATTACGATAAGCATAAAAATATCCATAAGGGTTATAAAACAAGGAATGAAAACATTAGTCCACCTATACATACAATTCAATTAAATAATACATTTCAATCTTTAACATACCACATTATATCATAAGAACTATGAATAAAAAATGAAAAGCATAAATCATAATGGTAACTTGTTGAATCTATAACATACTTATGTTGTATCTTTCACATCTATGTAGAGAGTTACATTTTAAATACACATCCCAATGTATTCCCGAAAACTCCTAGGACAAGCATTAAAATTCACCTCCATTAAATTATAAAATGAATTGGAGAGATATCTCAGACTCACCCTCCCTAGATTTATCATCAAACCACCCATATACATAAACTATGCCGAAGAACCATAACATATTCATAACACATAAAACAAACATAAAAGAAAGATAAAATTTCTATATTTCAATAAGAATATATCATTTCAAGATATTAAAATAATAAATCCATTCTTAAAACCATTTTCAACACCAAAATACGTAAAAACCATATTATATGGTATTTATTTTATTTTTTAAAACACTACTTCTTGAAGAGGAAGCCAAATATTAAATAATGATCATGGTGGCAGAAAGGTCTTTGTCACCGCATATATTAAAAATAAGTATTCCCTTTTTCATTTAGTAAAACACTACGTACAGTAATATTTCCATTGAATTAAATGAATATTCAAAGGGTTTTATAACCCGTATAAAAGAAATTCATGTACGAATCAAAATATGCCTCAATGAGAGGAGATTGAGATGAAGTCCCTTACCTCGTGTCCGACTTGTCTCTTTCATTATTTAATCTCCTGCATAAAAAACTAAAGTTAAATTATACTTTATTATATCCTTTTAAAAGTTTATTATTCCATTTATATCACTTATAACCATGTTATAAACATTACATAATCATTTGAGTTAATAATTGTCGTGTTTTGATATTTGTTACTTGAGTCAAAAAAGAACTTCTTATAATTACTAGTTGTCCATGAGTCCAAAAGTGAATCATATACAAAATGGTATTCATTATTTAGATATCATATATATCATATATATCTAGTATAAATATTTATTTATAATACTATATAACATTTGGGGAAAAGAAATGAAATGCACCGTTCATAGAGACGATAAGATGTACGTATGCATGAACACTACATTCATTTATATTTCATATTTTATAGAATGAAAACATACTTATTCATAGGTATATTATAATTCAAGTATTATATCATATATAATTTCGTTAACTCCATCCTATAGGTGTTCGACGTATGGAATGAACGAGTTATATCATTTTGAAGGGGCGGTAGTCCACACTTCCTCAAATGAAATTACTGTATATAACCATTATGAAACTATAAAGGTATAATATAAATGAAAAACAAATAAAAATTGAGATAATATATGTATTATATATATCAAATATAAATATAGTTACATCATAATGGCCACTATGAGAGGTGGTAGAAGATAATTTAACAATCATCGTTTCGTGAGGCAGTAGTTCGTCGTCCATAGGAACAATATTTTTAAATTCCATTAGATATAGGTGTGTGGAAGTGGAGTTGTAATCCTTCTCATAAAAGATACTAGTATATTTATGATTCTTGTTTTGTTATAAAATAATAGAATAAATAGATTTTAGTGGTTGTATAAGGAAAATAAAAGAAATAAATTGAGAGAAGACGTTACCTTTAAATCTGAAACTCCCTTTGGTTTGAACTAAAAGGACTTCTTGAATTTACTTCTACCTAGGGGAAGGATTATATTAAGAATAGTGGGATGTTGGGAGCTTCTTGGGGGGTGATTTTGGATGAACCAAATGGCTTGACAGGTGTGTGTAATGGGTTAGAGGTGGTATAATTTTATAAGAGGGGGGAGGGTCTCTTTAAGAATGTTTGAAAGTATTATTTTGTTATAAACATATATTAGGATTCAAAGGGTAAAAAACAAATTCAATTAAATTATATGGTACATATAAGAATAATTAAAATCATCCAATAATAATTAAATAGGGTTTGGAAATTTTCTAATCCTTATCATTTTTATTTAACCCTTTGTTTAATTATTTAACTTTTACCATATCCTCAAATATTCATAATATATGGTTAATATATTTACTATAAAATTCCAAGAGACTCAAAATGGATCATTAATTTGATATTTTACATAATATATATCATTTAATATAATATTAGATTTTTAGGAATATTTTATCATTTAATAAAATATTTATTGATTTAAAAACTATTTTAAGTCATTTTAAATACTATTCAAATCATGACTTTTTAAAAAATCTAGACCAACATTATTCTTTCTAATAAAATTAATTAATTAAAATATAACAAGTCAAAATAATATATAAAATTAGTGGATGGCATAAATCTGTGCAAAATATATTTATTTTAATATTTATAATATCATTTAGTTGAATCCTTTATTAATGAAGCAATTTCTGCATCACCATTATGTCAAAATTAAATTGTTTATTTAATGTCTAAAATTTATAAATTAAATACCATGATGTATGTAATCTTTTTAGTTTCGAAATTAATATTTTTAGTGGAATATATCACTTATATAACCCCATATAAATTGTTTTACTAAATGATATTGGTTTTTGTTATTTTTTTCTTGACATTAAATTAATTAATATAAAGTGTTATTTTCTCATACATGTGCCTCCATGAGGTCCCAGAATCGACCCAAGGATTCCCATTGTCAAAAATGTATCATAAAATAGTATTAAAATTCATTTTAAGGTAATTTTATACTATTATACTATTATTTGGTTTACCCTTACTTACCAGATTTACCCTTTAACCATTGTAAATAAATTATTTACTGGAGAAAATATTCATAATGACTACTAATAAAAGTTACCTACTTACAAAATTTTGACATAATAATTCCAAATATTTAATCCTTTTTTCCAAATTCAAAACATAGAAGTGGTAGAAATTAATTTAAAGTAATTTCTCATTTACAGAACAGAAAGTGTGGTTTTAAGAAATAATAACTATCATAAGATTTATCTTTTTTATGTCCAATTTAAGTGTGGAATTACATTCAATTAACATAATTGGATTTAATTATAAAAATATGATATAATTACTCTTTAAAACCAATTAAAACCATTCTATCGTTATAAATAAATTATATTAAAAGTCAGTTTTGAATTAAAATGAAACATTTTTCACTATTCATAAAAAATGATCATAATTAGAAAAATACCAAAATCTCATCCAATGTATTTTTTGATATCCCGACTCTAAGGAAGAATATTATTTTTTAAATATAATTGATAAAATTGAAAAAAATATATTTAATATGGTTTCGCTATCAAAATAAGGTAAATAGACATTTAGAAAATATTAGAGTGTTTATGCTAAAAATTAGATTCATTCACATTTAAGGCTTCTAAATTTTATTAGATAAACATAAAACCATTTCAAAAACATGTATAATCATATAGTAGTCTGTTCTGTCCATTCCCACAAATACAATGGCTTTGTGCCAACTACTATTTAAAATAATAATAATAATATATTATTTTTTGGTATAACTCAACATTGTGTGGAACATAATATTTCAAAGAGACCCATTGTTGCATAAAAAGTATGACATCAATTATAGCATACCCTTTAATGTAAAATTTATATTTAATTCACAAAAAAATTAAAAATATGAAATGGCAAAATCTATATTTATGAGGATGTTACAACATTCTCCCCTTTTGAAAGTTGTGCCCTCACAATTTTACTCACTTATCAAATTAATGGGGTTATTTACCCCTCATAGAATTTTAGATTCACACATTGCTTCTTCAACCATATTGTTTTTCCAAACAACCTTTACCTTATGAATTACCTTATTTCGCATTACTTGCTCTCTTCGGTCAATAATATGGACCGGTTGTTCCTCATAATAACGATTCCCTTCAAACTGAACTACCTCTGGACTCAAATCATTAGATGGATCTGGAAAATAAATTCTCAACATTGAAACATGAAAAACATTGTGTAATTAAGATAAACATGGAGGTAAAGCCACTCTGTATGAAAGTGATCCAACTTTCTCCGAGATTTCATAGGGTCCAATGAACCTCAAACCCAAATTTCCCTTCTTACCAAAACACATCACTCTTTTCCATGGAGAAACTTTGAGAAAGACATGGTCACCTACCTCGAATGAAAGATCCTTCCTTCGGTTATCCACATAACTATTCTACCTACTCTGATCTATTCTCATGTACTTATGAATCAACTGAACATTTTCTACAATCTTTAATACACATTTTAGTCCTTATGTTTCCTTTCATCTACTACATCCCAAAAATATGGGGTTTGACACCACATCAAATACGATGCCTCAAATGGAGACATATTTATTCTATAATGAAAGCTGTTATTATAAGAAAATTCAACCCAAGAAATATTATGGTCACAACTTCCTCGGTAATCTATTGAGCAACAACGTAGCATATTTTCCAAGGTAGGAATTGTTCGTTCTAACTGCCGATCTGATTGAGGATGAAAATTTGTGATAATTTTTAATTTAGTACCCAATGACATTTGAAGGCCTTTACAAAAGTTATAAGTAAACCTAATATCATGATCAGATACAATGGATTATGGAAATCCACGTGACATGACTATCTCTTTAACCTATAACTGAGAAAGTTAATCTAGCGGCAAAGTATCTCGAATAAGAAGGATTTGATCAGATTTAGTCAATTGATCAACAATAAACCAGATTGAATTTTTACCTCATGATGTATTTGGTAATCCAATAACAAATACCATGTATATATTTTTCCATTTACACTCTAGAAGCAGTAAAGGATGAAGCATCCCATTTGGTAACTTCCATTCTTCTTTAACCTATTGACAAGTCAAACACTTCCCTGTAAAGTTAGCAATATCTCTTTACAGTCCATCCCACCAGTAATACTCGTTATGATCTCTGTACATCTTAGAACTTCCAGGATGAACTAAAAATGGAGAATTGTGAGCTTCTCATAACAACTCATTCTCTAACTATGAATCACAAGGCACACATAATATCTTCCCAAATCGGAAAATACAATTATTATCAATGTTAAGATCATCCAACATACCCTTATGTACCCACTCTACATTTTTATGCAACTCACTACCTTCCTTATGTGGTAGATTAATTTAGTATTCCATAAATGATTTCACTGAAACATGAAAAAATAGTGTAATTTCCTACACCAATAACTTATATTCCAAAGTTCATCAAATAATTAATTAAAGGATCTTGTTTCAAATGTATCATGGTTAATGTAGCATTACATTTTGGACAAAAACCACGAGCCACTTTATTTTCTTTTCCTAGAATGTAATTAATCATGAAATCATAATCATTTGTTTATTATAACCAACTCCTCTATCTAATGTTCAATTATTTCTGAGTAAATATAGACTTCAAGATTTTTTGGATAGTATATATTTCACATTTTACTCCATAAAGATGATGCCTCCAAATTTTTAATGAAGTAATATTAGAAGAAATTTCCAAATCATGTGTAGGGTAATTTTACTCATGAAGTTTCAACTGACGTAAATCTTAAGAAATAACCTGATCATTCCGAATTCAGACCCAACCATGTCCTATCAAAGAACCATCAATATAGATAAAAAATCACCATCGCTGGAAGGCAGTTCCAAAACAAGAGGATTCACCAATATTCTTTTTAATTCTTGAAAACAATCATCACATTATTTTTTCCAAATGATCTAAACTACTTTTAGTTTTATGATAGTCATTGGGAAAGATTACCATGAAAAAGTTTCCAAAAATCTCCAGTAATAAACTTCTAAACCACAAAAACTATGGATCTCAGTTATATTTGTGTGTCTTGGCCATTATTTAATAACTTTTGTTTTATAAGGATAAAAAATTATGTCATTTTATTAAATAATATCACCATGGAATGAAATTTAATTTAACCAAGACTCAAAATTTCTGAATTTCCCATAATGTTTATTTTTATTTATGGTTTGCAATAAAACTCTTAAATAACATTCATGTTCCTCTTTACTCAAGATTAAATCCAATGTATCGATGTGATTTATCTTTTTTATGTGTTCAATATTTATGAAAAACTTGTTCGATGTGCAGAGAAGGTGGAAATGGAGTTTAATGATGATCATGTGTTTTTTGACATACAACAAATTAAGTGGATGAGGAGGCGGATGAAATAGAAGAACTCTAAAAAAATCTGATGGAAAGAAACTTAAGTTTATAATTTTTTAAAATTCTCGTAAAAAGCATGTAGGGGAATGTATTTTGAATTATATTAAATGCTACTAATGTGGTAAAATAATATACAATACTAGTAATTGAACTGGAAAAGATCAGGGATATAGTATGACAAAATCTGATTTCTAGTCAGTAAAATGTTTTTTGTGAAATTGAATGGTTCACGATGAAAATGATTTTCCAAAAAATAACACAACTAAAGTAAAGTTATAGGAATAAAATCATAAAGGGATGGTAACATCCATTGAAACTACTTCAATAGATGATGGGCCATCGAATGATGTAGTATCAGGTGAACTATTTATTTTTTCAGATTGTGCCAATTACTTTTTTTATGGTCTAAAAATTCGTTCATTTCTAAGAATTTTTCTAGTAAATTGGGAATTAAATGTCTTGATATGAATCTTAAATTTATAATAAAAACACCAGGAGGAAATTTTGAGACAAAAAGAAATTATAATAACCTTCTTTTTCTAATATACTAAGTCATAAAAATGGTTAGAAGTGGTGTTCTTTTACCCATTAGAGGTAGGTGTGTATGCTAATGATTAATTAACATAATGACCAAGTGTTAAAAATTTCATAATCTTGAATTATGTTAATAATTCACATTTATGATATTTTCAGTTTTAGATATTTATAGAATTTGGTCATAACATAAACATAACAACTCAAATATTACATGTAGTCACTTCTACTCTATATCCATGTTTTTCATAAAAAAAAATTCTAAAAAAATAAACATGTTTATTTCGATGTTCTAGAAAACATTAGTTTTCCTTGATCCTATCCTTAACTTTATTCATGTTTTAGTCCCGTGGAATTTATTTTTAAAAAAATTGGATAAGCATAAAATATAAGTAATGGATATAAAATAAGGAAAGAAAAGATTAGTCCATGAATACATAAAAATCAAATAAATCATTCTTTTCAATTATAAAACATAATATATTTAACATACCCCACAAAATCATATGATTTTTTAATAACACATAGAAATCATAAATCCTAAAGTAAAAGTGTGGCATCCATATAATATTTAAATTGTAGCTATCACAATTACCTAGGGAGTTACATTTGAAATACCCATTATAGTATATTCACTAAATATCTTTGGAGAAACATTAATGTTTACCTTTGTCATGTAACCCAATGCTTTGGAGAGATATCTCGGGTTCACATGCCATGGTTTTATCATATAACCACCCGTATATGTAAATAATGCCTAATAACCATAAAATATTCATAACACATAAAAAATAATAATGTAAGGATAAAATTTCCACATTTCAATCACAATATGTCATTTCATGATATTGACATAATAAATACTTTTTTAAACCATTTTCAAAACGAATTAAAACATTTAATAATGAGATTTTTGAATTAAAGTTCCCCATATCTTTTTGAAGCTTTTGAAAGAAATATTAATTTCAATACATTCATGTCCATATAAATAAATCCATAAAACCATTTTTAAAACAAAGAAATTAATGTGAATGCTTTTTGAGAATAAATCATTAAAAAAATTAAAACAATGTATTAGTTAAACAGTCCCTTACCACTTGAGAAAATACATAAATAAAAATAATTATAGAATGACTTTAAAAAAACAATAATATCATGTGAATAAAATGATTCATGATATAAAATGTCAAAGTTAATTATATACACCATATAGAACTAAATTGGTGTATAACAACAAATAAGTCTCAAAGGAATGTAAATTGAGACAAAGTCCTTTGCAATGTTCCTATCCTTAGAATTAAAGAAAATCAATGACATAATTATATGTGAAAAATAAGAATAAACCCAATATAATTAGATATTAAGGGTAAAAAAATAAGAGTTAAATCACACATATTCATAGAACTACATTATCAATAAGTATAAGTTAGTCCCAATTAATTGAAATTGGTTTAAGAATTTCCCATACAAAAATTTGGCAGCCTAACGTAGTCAGTTAAAAATTTCAGAAAATGAGTTGATGAGAGAGACACTAGTTTCTCATCACATGGACATAATATTTAATGATATAAGGATATATAAGAACATATCAAAACATTTGATAATTAAAATTTAAATACATAACATAAAATAATTCTTTGACTAGAAGAGAAGGGTGAAAGTTTCCCTTACTGATTTAGTAACTTATGAAACATACACCAAATGAAAGAATAATCATACAATGAAGATGTAAATACCCTTAAATTAAAGTATATTACACAAATAATACAATCATGTGTAGTAAAAACACCAAAAAAAAGTAAATAGATGCCATATATCATGAATCTTACACGAATAAGAAGTGAGATGAAACACCCTTACCTTATGTCTGACGTGTCTTATTCGTTCTTTATCTCCCAAAATAATAAAGTTATGATAATTAAACATGCTTCATATCCTTTTTAAAGTTTATTATTCTTTTTATATCATTTATTACCTTTCAATAATAATCATTTAACTATTTAAGTTGATATTTGTCTTTTTGCCGATGTTTTGTCCTTCAGTAAAAAATGAACATCTTATAATTAAAAATTTCCCATGTGGACAAAAGTCCATTATCTCTAGAATGATATAAATTATTTAGATATAATATATATCAAATATTTCCAGTATATATAAATTTATAATATAATATATCATTTGGATATATTA
Organism: Viscum album; assembly: GCA_963277665.1. NCBI lineage: Eukaryota > Viridiplantae > Streptophyta > Magnoliopsida > Santalales > Viscaceae > Viscum > Viscum album. The sequence continues at coordinate 70,059,308 of OY728166.1, read as the reverse complement.
AAATTAAATGCACCATTCATGGAGACGGTAAGTCGTACGTACGCATGAACGCTACATTCATTTCCTTTTTTTCATATTTTTAAATTTTAATGGAATGAAAACCATATTATACCTAGGTAAATTATTATTAAATTATAATATTATATTATATATATATTACATATTTTAATTAACTCCATCCTCTATATGTTCCATGTATGGTATGAACGAGTGATATCCCATTGACTGGGCTGTAGTCCACACTACCTCAAATGAAATTATAGTATTTATACAACATGAAAATCATAATGTTATGTTCTAAAGGAGAATTACATAAGAATATATATAAAATAAATGTCATAGATCTCATATTTAATTACTGTTTTATCATAATGGCTACCATGAGAGGTGGTATGGGAAAATCAAACTATCATCGTTTCTTGAGGAAACAGTTCACCGTACAAAGAAACAGTATGATCTTTACCCATTAGACCGATGTGTGTGTATGTGTAGTGTGAATATTTTTCATAAAGAAAACATATTATATTGAGAATACAGTTTTTGTTATGTAAAAAATAATAATAAGATCATAGGGGTTGGGAAAGTAAAATCAAATAAGAGAACATGAGGGATGACATTGCCTTTATATTGAGTAACACCATTTTGTTTTAATGAAAAGGATTTATTGAAGAGCCTTCTTCATAAATTAATGATTCTATGAGAATTTGAGTAATTTTGGGAACTTATTTTTATAGACGTTGGATAATCCATGGGGATCGAGAGGTGTGAGTATTGGGTTAGAAGTGGTGTCCTTTTATAAGTGCGAGGATGGGCTCTTTAGGAATGTTTAAAAGTATTATCTTATTATAAAATTATTTTTTGGTTTAAAAATATCAAAAAATCATAAAATATGATGATAAAATGAATATAAGTCTAAATAAATTTATCCAATAACAATTAGACAGGTTATGGATCTTTTTTATTCCTTATCTTTTTTTATTTACCGCAATTAAAAGTAAAAAGGGTAGTTCATGGTTAAAATAATATTAAAATAATATAAAATTACCTTAACACTTGTCATATACTTATTGGATAAGTCATTTCAGAAAAATAAAATACTTAGGTTGAATTTTTTTCTTTGTATGCCACATGGGTAAGATAATAACTTTAATAGTGTTTTATTTAATGTAAAAATAAAAATATCATAAACATGTATTATTTTCCTAATACTATTTTAATGTATGGTTATATAATTTTTATATTTGACTATAAATATTAATTTAAAAGATAATAAAACATCATATAACATTGTATTTTATTTATAAATTTTGGATATGAAATAAATAATGTTATTTAGGAAACAATGATGATGTAATGATAACATCATTAATGAGTGTTTTAAATAAATGATATTATAAATGTTAAAAAAAAATTGTTTTGAAACATTTTATGTTATCGACGAATTTTATGTATGATCATGACTTGATATCATTGAATTAATGAAGATATTTTAAATTTTTCCTGTTGTTATGGGTTTTTAAAAATTCAGGACATGAACAGTATAAAAATTGACATAAATGTGTTTTTTAAAAAATTATTATTTTATTAAATGATATAATAATCCTAAATTCTAAGGCTCCAGACGTATACATCCCTCCCTATTATAAAAGTAAACCACTTCTAACCCATTACTCACACCTCTCATGCCCCTTGTCTCATCAAACATCTCCCCAAAAAATCTCCCAATATCCCTCTCTTCCTCCTAGAAGCATTACCTTAGGTTGAAGGCACTTCAAGAATGTTGTTTGGTTCAAACCAAAGGGATTTAGCCAATTTAAAGGTAATGACATCCATCGAGTTATCTTCTTTTATTTTACTTCTTATCTCATTATGATATTTTTATTATTTGTTTACATAACAAATCCAGTATTCTCATTGAACTAGGTTATTGTTAGGAGAAGGATCCTAACTACATTTACACACACCATTGAATAATCGGTAAAGAACATACAATGTCTGGGTACAGAGAATTGTTGCCTCACTAAACAATTATTGTTCTATTTTACCCTAAAACCTCTTATGATGGCAATTGTCATTTAACTATAATTATAAATGATATCAATTATATTTATTTTATATTTATTCTTTTTTAATTCTCATTTAGACCATTCCTTTATGCTTTTAATGTTGTATAAATATGATAATTTCATTTGATGAAGTGCGGAATACCGCCCCTTGGGGTGAAGTAGGTGTCGAACTATAGATTTTTCGATGATTCATTTCATACAAATAAAATATATGGGTATATAATTTTCCATTTTTAATCCACTTGGGTAAGATAATTACATTTATAATTTTTTATATAATGTTAAAATAAAAATATCATGAACATATATTGTTTTCATAAAACTATTTTTATGTGGGGATTTATAATTGATATCATTGAATATAAATATTAATTATAATTCTTAAAATATATCCTATATAATTTAATTTTATTTATTATTTTTAGACATCATATAGATAAATTTATTTATAACACAATGTTGATGTAATGATTACCTCATTAATGAAAGTTTTAAATAAATGATTTCATAAATGATAAAATAATTTTTTTAAAACATTCTATGCCATCCAAGAATTTTATGAATGATAATAACTTGTGTTATTTGAATTATTTATGTTTGTTCAAATTTATTATGTTGTTATGGATTTTTAAAATGTCATCATATTAATTGTATAAAAATTGACCTTAATCTATTTTTAAAATAATTATTATTTTATTAAATGGTATAATAATCCTAAAAAATAAATAATTCAGCCAAATTAATTAGATAAGGTATATAATTTCATTAATTAACAGATTTTGGCTAGATTGTCATTTTATATTAAATTTATTAGCCATATAGTATAAATATACAAGAAGACCTGGTAAAAGGTAAATAAGTTAACATAGGATGAAATAAAATAAGATAAGGATTAAAAAAACAAAACCCATCCAATTCTTATTTTATGAATTTATTTGGACTTATATTATTCTTATATTCAATTTTAATGTGTTTTGGACCTTTTGACACAGAAAAATAATTTTATAATAAAACACTACTTTCAATCATTCCTAAAGAGCTCACCTCTCTCATATAAAAGGACACCACTTCAAACACATTACTCATACCAATAAATCCCCTTGAATAGACTAAACAATTACCAAATAAGCCCAAAAAACCCTCTATTCATCCTAATATAATTACCTTAGGCATAGAAAACTTCAAGAAAGGATTTGGTTCAATCCAAAGGGAGTTACACGATTTAAAGGCAAAGTCTTCCCTCAAGTTCTATTCTTTAATTTTACTTCTTCACTCCCAATGATCTTCTTATCTTTTGATTACATAAAAACACAAGTATCATAAATATACTAGGTTTTATTTATTTTGAGGATTCAAAATAAAATTACACACAGATCCGTCTAATGGGTAAATAACATACAATTTCTGTGTACGGTGAACTGCTGCCTCACGAAACAATGATTGTTCGATTTTCCCCTACCACCTCTCATGGTGGACATTATGAGGTAAATATAATTATATAAATGATATATTTGATATTTAATATATATATATTCTTCTTTAATTCTAATTTAGAACATTCTTTTAGTCTTTTCATGTTTTATAAATAGAATAATTTTTTTTGCAGAAGTGTGTACTACCGCCCCTCAAAGTTATATGACTCATTCATACCATACATGGAACAGATAAAGGATGGTGTTATTTAACATAAATAATATATATAAAAAATGATATTATTCATTAATAATAATATAACTATGTATCATTTGGTTTTCTTTCTTTTATAAATGAAAAAAATGAAATTAAAATAGCGTTCATGCCAATGTACGACATACCGTCTCCATAAACGATGCATTACATTTTCATATATCCAAATGATATGGAATTTTATAAATTAATATATTCTAGATATATATGATATATATTATATATATGATATATAAATAAATAATATCATTCTGGAGATAATGGAATTTTGAAGATTTTAAAAATTTGTAATTACAACAAGTTCATTTTTGACTCAAGTTCTGAACATCAACAAAATAACCAATTTGATCTTGAATAATTATATGATTATTATATAAATATAATAAGTGATAAAAAAATTATAAAAAATGTGAAAATTGTTCTGAAGAAAGTATAATTAAATTAATATTATTATTCAGTGGGATAAATAACGAACATGACAAGTCGAACACAAAGTAAGAGGTCTTCATCTCACTTCTTATTCGCGTGAGATTCATGATATATTAATACTATTTCTATTTTTGTGGTGTATTTACTACCCATGATTGTATTATTTGTGTAATATAATTTAATTAGGTTTATTTACATCTTAATTACATGATCATTCTATCTTGTGGTGTATGTTTCATAAGTTACCAAATCAGTAAGGGAACCTTTCACCCTTCTCTTCTAGTCAAAGACTTATTTTATGATATTTCAATAAATTTCAATTCCCAAATGTTGGGATATGTTATTATATATCCTTATTGATTTAAATTTTGTTTCCATGTGATGAGATACCCTTTTTTCTCTCATAATCTTATTTTCATATTTTTTAAGTGACGTCGTTAGGATGCCAATTTTTTTAAGGGAACTTCTTAACCCAATTTCAATTATTTGGGTTAAACTTATACATCATGATTATGTTGTGAAATGAATATGTGAGAATGAACTCTAATTGTTTTACCATTAATATCCACTTATATTGGGTGTATTATTATTTGTCACACATAATTATTTCACTGATTTGTCCTTAATTCTAAGGACATGATGTTTGCAAGGGACTTTGTCTAAATTAACATTACATTGAATATTATTTGTTTTTATACACCAAAACAATTTAATATGGGTTATGTACTTACATTTGACATATTATATCATGAATCCATTTATTATCAAGATATTATAATCTCGGTATAATGATATTATGCAATTATTTTTCTTCAAGTATTTACTCTAGTGGTACAGAAATCTTTAACTAAAACATTGTTTTATATTTTTTATGGATTTATTATTCAAAATCATTCATATTAATGTACATGTTTTGTAAATGATTTTAAGGATTTATTTATTTGGGAATGAATGTTTTAAATTTTTTTTTCATACAAATGATTCAAAGTGGTATGGGACACTTTGATTCAAAAATCTCTTTATTAAATGTTTTACTTAGATTTCAAAATGGTTTGATAAAGAATTGATTATGTCAATATCATGAAATGAAATATTATTTTTTTAATGTGGAAATGTTATCTTTAATTTTGTATTTTTTATGTATTATGAATATATTATGGTTATTGGGAATTTTTTAGGTATATGGGTGGTTCCGTGATAAACCTAGGGTGGGTGGGCCCAAGATAGCTCTCAAATGAATTGGGTAACATGAAATAGGTAAACCTTAAGGTTTACCCTAATAGATTTAGGAAATACTTATGATGGGTTTTCTAAACGTAACTCCCTATGTTAATATGATAGCTACTATGTATTTAGGATATAAATTCCACAAGTTACCTTTATGATTTTTGATTTCTATGTGTTATTCAAAAATCTTATGATTTTGTGAGGTATGTTAAAGATAACATAAACAAGAATTTTGTTTCTTAAAAAATTAATGTGGGGTCATATAATTGATATATTTTACTATAAATATTCATTATAAATCTAAAAAATATTTCTTAAAGCATAGTATTTTTTTAGAAGATAATAGTTTATATATTAACATATGTTACCTTTGTGGATGTTTGGTACTTGAGTTAAAAATTATCTTGTTATAATTACAAGTTGTCAATGTGGTAAAAAGTCCATTATCCCCAAAATGATATCAATTATTTAGATATCATATATATCATATATATCTAGTATATATTAATTTTCAATATTCCATATTTTTGGATATATGAAAATGAAATGCACTGTTCATAGAGACCGTATGCCGTACGTATGCATGAACTCTACTTTCATTTCGATTTTTTCATTTTAAAAAAATGAGAAATCAATTATAAAAAGGAATATTATTATTAAAATATATAATGATATTTTATATAAATTATATATGTTCATTAACACCTTCTTTTATATGTTCCGTGTATGGTATGAATGAGTCATATCCCTTTGAGGGGGTGGTAGTCCACACTTCCTCAAATGAAATTATCTTGTTTATACAATATGAAAAGAATAAAAGTATGTTATAAATTACAATTAAATAATAATATATATAAAATAAATAACATAAATATCATATATAATTATAGTCCCATCATAATGGCCACCATGAGAGGTGGTAGGGGAAAATCGAACAATCATCGTTTCGTGAGGCAGCAGTTCACCCTACACAGAAACCGTATGTTCATTACCCATTAGATAGAGGTGTTTGTAAGTGTAGTTAGAATACATATCATAAAAACAACCTACTATATTTAGGATACTGGTTTTGTTATGTAGATAAATAATATGAAGAGCATAGGGAGTGAAGAAGTGAAATAAAAGAAGAAAACATGAGGGAAGACATTACTTTTAAATCAGGTAACTCCCTTTGGATTGAATCGAAAGGAATTATTGAAGAGCCATATTCATAATATAATTATTTTAGGAGGAATATAGGGATGTTTGGAGCTTATTTGGGCTAAGGATAGGCGAGACAAGGGGCTTGAGAGGTGTGAGTAATGGGTTAGAAGTGGTGTCCTTTTATAATATGGAGGATGGGAACTTTAAGAAATGTTGAAAGTATTATTTTATAATAAAATTGTTTTTCTATATAAAAAGGTCAAAAAATTGTTAGATTCGAATATAAGGTTAATGTAAGTCGAAATAAATACTTCTAAAAAAAATTGGACATGTTTTGATCATTTTTTATCCTTATAATTTTTTATTTAACCCTTGTTAATTTATTTACCTTTTACCATGTCTTCTTGTATATTCATATAATATGGTTAATATTTATACTATAAAATTCCAATAGAACAAAAATTTGTTCACTAATGAAATTATCAACCTTATCAATATTTTTTTTGTTTGGAAATTTAAATCATATAATAAAATAAGATTTTTTTTTAAATACACATTTTTTTATAAATTTCTGTACTATTCATATTATGACTTTTTGATAATTCATAACAACATGATAAACTCTAAAAAACATCTATAATTCAATGATAACAATTAATAATTATACATCAAATTTGGGGATGGCATAAAATGTTTCAAATCAAATTTATTTTAACATTTATAATATCATTTATTTTAAACATTCATTAATTTGGTAATCATTAAATCATCATTGTGTCGTAAATAAATTTATTTATTTAATATCTAAAAATAATAAATAAAATTCCATGATCTCGTAAGTATTTTTAGATTTATAATAAATTTTTATAGTAAATGATATCAACTATATAACCCAACATTAAATTTTTTTTATCAAAATAACACATGTTTATGATATTTTTAATTTACTTAAATACAATTATGTTTTTTTCACTCCATATGCTCTTATTATTCTTTATTAAAGTGGGGTTATTTTACTTCTTCAATATCAATGCTCTTCTTATTCTTTATTTATATAACAACACATGTATCCTCAAAATACCATATTATTTACTTCAAATCACTAACATTGGATTAAATGGTACAAATTTAATACAATTACAATATAAAACCATTTAAAACTATAATATAACCATATAAATAAATTATATTAAAAGGAATTTTTGAATTAAAATGCGGTATTTTTAACTATTCATTAAAAAATGATCATTTTCAGAAAAATGATAAAATTTCATCCAAAGTAAATTTGATGTCCTGATTCTAAAGAAGAATTTTATTTTTTTTAAATAGAATATATAAAAGTGACAACAATTATATTTAAAATGGGTTCTCCTTCAAAAGGGATTAAAATGACCTTTAAAAAATATTAGAGTGTTTCATGATTAAAATTGGATGAATTCTCATTTTAAGCCTCTAAATTTTACTAGATAAATTTATAAACATTTATCAAACATTTTTATTTATAATATGTCTGTTCATTCTTGCCAATAAAACGGTTAGGAGTTAACTACCATTTAAAATAATAATATTTTATTATTTTTTCTATATGACTCAGCATAGTGTGCATCAAAAGTCATTGGAGAAACACATTGTTGTGTGTTGGGTACTCTATCAAACATAACATCCCCTTAAAAATAAAATTAATATATAATCCACAAATAGTTATAAATATGAAAATATCATATTAATTATTTACATGGGTTGTTACATCCTTCCACCCTTTTGGGAATTGCATCCCCACAATTATATTCACTTCTCAAATAAGTGTGTTATTTATCCCTCATTGAATTTTTTATTCCCACATTGCCTCTTCAACCATATAATTTTTCCAAAAACATTTACATAATGAATTACTTTATTCCACAACACTTTCTTTCTGTAGTCCTGAATCTGGACTGGTTGCTCCTCATAAGAGAGATTATCATCCAACTAAACTACATATGGAATCAAAACATGATTTGGAACCAGCATATACTTTTTCAACATTGAAACATGAATAACATTGGGTACCTTGGAAAAACGTGTAGGTAAAGCCACTATTTAAGAAAATGATCCAATATTCTCTAAGATTTCAAAGGGTCCAATAAACCTCAGCCTCAAAATTATCTTCTAAAAAAAATTCATTACAATTTTCCATAGAGAAACATTGAGAAAAACATGATCACCTTCCTCAAAAGAATGATAATTTCTCCAATTATCCACATAACATTTCAGCTTGTTCTGAGCAATTCTCATGTGCTTCTGAATCAATTGAACTTCTTCGGCAATCTGTTCTACAAATTCTGGCCCCATAAACATCTTCTCACCTACTCCATCACAATAAGATAGAGATCACTACCTTCTAATCCATAACATACATATTTTATATCATTCATATCTACATAAAGAGTTACTTTTGGAATACCCATCACAATATATTCCCTAAATCTCTAAGGAGAAACATTAACATTTATCTCTGTCATGTTACCCAATGCATTGGAGAGTTGTCTCTGGCTCACCTGACCAAAGATAATAACAGAACCACATGTATACATAAACAATTCCCATGAACCATAACATATTCATAACACATGTAACAAATAGAAATGAAATATAACATTTCCACATTTCAATCGCAAAATATCATTTCATGATATTGAAATAATAAATCCATTATCAAAGAAATTTTCAATACCAAAATACATAAAATCATTATATTGTATTGATTTTCCATTTAAATACACTGTGTCTTGTAGAATAAGACAAATATAAAATAATGCATGTGGTGGTAGAAAGGTCATTGTCACCGAATACTTTAAAAAGAATCATTCCTTTTTTTGTTTAGTAAAACGCTACAAAGAAAAAGATTCCCTTTGAATGAAATGAAAATTTAAAGGGTTTTGTAAAAAATATAATATAATGTGATGTAAAAATTAAAATACGCCTCATTGAAAGGAGATTGAGATGAAGTCCCGTACCTCGTGTTCATCTTGACTCATTCGTTATTTAATATCCTCACTATCCTTGATATTTTTTGACCATCAACCACCACTGATCGGCTTCACCTTCAAAATGGTAAATAGAATGACTAACTATTAGATGTACTGAACATCCCATGACATCAATAATATTCTCGAGTGCTTTAATCCACCCTTCAGCTAGCACATGGTCAGATGATCCTCTGAATGATATTGGATGTGGCGTCTTAAAATGCTCCACTACTGACATTTTCCTCTGTGGTTAATTTGGCTTATCTCATGCATGGATACCACCACCATTTATAGCCTGAGCCAACAGTTCCATCCCTGAAAAAAATTGTCCAGTTCCGATTCCAACCATTTATGATGTTTTTTCCTTTCGTCGGGTAACTCTATTTGATGGATTTATGTTCTTTACCCATATAGTTTCTATGAATGGCGAACTACTGCCTTGCAAAATGATGACTGCTCAATTATATCCTACCACCTCTCTTGGTGGCCATTATGATGGAACTATATTTATATGTGATATATATTATATTTATATTGTCTCTTTACTTTTTTATTTTTTATTATAGCATACCATTATCATTTTCTTAAGGGGTAAATACGATAATTTCGTTTGAGGAAGTGCGGACTTCCGCCCCCCTCATAGGGATATGACTCGTTCATGCCATTCGTGGAACGTATACAAGATGGAGTTATTAAAATTATATATGATAATATATAGAAATTATAATATACATATGTATCATTATGTTCTCAATCTGTTAAATATGAAATATAAATGAAAGTAACATTCATGCATACGTATGAATTATCATCTCCAAGAATAGTGCATTTCATTTATTATCTTCAAATGTTTTGTACTATTATAAATACATACATATAATTGATTTATATGACATATAGGAAATGTAAATCGTGAATATCATTAGAGAGAAATTGGACTTTTGACTACATGGACAACTTGTAATTATTAGAAGTTCATTTTTGACTCAAGTACCAAATATCGACAAAACGACCGTTATTAATATAAATGGTTTTTAATGTTTATAGAATAGTAATAAGTATTATAAAAGGAATAGTAATCATGAAAAATGTTATTAATCAAGTAGAAATTATCTTTTATTTAATATTCAAGAGATTATAGAACGAACGAGTCATGTTGGACACAAGGTAAGAGAACTTTTTAACCCAATTTCCATTCATTTGATTAATCTTATACTTATGGATTATGTCATGCTATAAATATTTGTGAATGAATACTATTTTTTTACACTTAATATATTCTTATAATGGATGTATTTATATATTTTCACAAATTATTATTTCATTGGTTTATCATTAATGTAATGATATGATCTTTGTTATGGACATCATCTCAATCTACTTTTATTGAGGCATATTTGGATTTATACATGACAATATTTTATACAGTGTACGAAACCCTTTGACTGTTCATTTCATTCAAAGGAAATATTTTCTTATGTAGTATTTTACTAAATGTCAAATGGAATGTTTCTTTTTTAACGTACGCAGTGATAATGACCTTTTCGTTAACCCAAGAATTATTTTATATTTGGATTCCTTAATAACATGTACAATTTTTAAAATAGAAAATAAATAACATATACATTTTTTAACATAATTTGGTATTGAAAATGGTTTTGATAATGGATTCATTATATTAATATATTTAAAAGTTATATTTTGATTGCAATGTGGAAATGCTATCTTTCCTTTATGCTTGAACATGTGTTATGATTATGTTATGGCTATTGGGAATTGTTTACGTATATGGGTGGTTTCATGATAAACCTATGGTTGGTGTGCCCTATATAGTTCTCCAATGCATTGGGTATCATGAAGGAGGTGAATGTTAATGTTTCTCCTGAGAGATTTAGGGAATATACTATGATTGGTATTCTAAATGAAACTCCATACGTAGCTGTGAAAGCTACAACGTAAGTATGTTATGGATGCCCCAAGATGCCTTTATGATTTATGATTTCCATTTTTTATTCATAAATATTATGATCTTGTGTGATATGTTAAATATTGAATAGTCTGATTTCAATGACTTGTATATATTGATGGAATAAGGTTTTATTTAATTTTTTTATAACCCTTCATGAGTTTTTTATACTCATCCCATGTTATTGAAATGTTTTTCATAGGATAAAAGGCAGGGTAATAGAAAATATGAATTCAAGAATATTTATATCAATAAAATAATTCTTGTTTCATATTAATTGTTTTTATTTTATGGAAAAATGGTTACTTAGTGGTAGGGCCTACATGTAATATTTATGATGTTATGGCCTAATTCTCTAAAACTCTAAACTTGAAAAGATCGTCAATTTGAATTATGGACCTAACACAAGATTATGTAATGTTTTAAGGCTAAGGCATTACTATCGGTATCATAGGTCAGTTTAGATAGCTTTAGAGTTTAGCGTGTTATTTAAGCATAAGTGACATAACTATAATGGTTAGCATATTATAAAGAGTCATAATTATTTTAGATAAATTAAATGGGTTTAAGATAACATGAATAAGTATATATTACTGTTTACCCTCCTCAAAAGAAATTATATGATGATTTTTCTAATATAATCACACTAACCTTTATGGTTTTAGTAAATGGATGGATCTAGCAGGAACGAAAGTGAAAATGGAAGTGAAAACAATTGTGACGGTCTTCTAAATAAGAAACCGAATTAAATGAGTGATTTAATGAGAACTCTTGTAATTATTCTCAACCAACTATTTTGAGTCTTGATTGACACCTGAACCACAATTATTTTTATAAGACATCGTATATATGATAAACATATCCCTAGGAAAGTTCATTTAATAATCATAAATGTTAGTATATTCAAAAACCTATGATTCAAGGATGTGGAAAGAAACACCAAGGAAAATGATTCAAATGGCTGGGAATATTCAATATATGTGCTAATGAAGGTCATAAAGAATGAAACTTACATGGAAAAAGGAAGCATTCTGTTGACTCCAGGAAAGGGAAAGATGTTCTTTTTGGGGGAACAATTGAATGTTTTAAATGTGCTGTACATGATCAGTATAAAAATATATGTCTTCGAAGAAGGTTCTGGAACAGTGTCAGTATGTCCATAAAAATATATGTTTACTAATACCTAATTCCATTCCAACCTAGGATGAGGAAACTAACCATGACCAATGAAAGGTATGAATTATTTCTTAGATGATGTTTTGAAATTATTTAATCATAGGATATGATTAAAGATTTTTTTGTAAGAAAGAAGTAAAATGGAATAAGTTTGTAAAGAATAGTTAACAGAACATGAAGAACGTTAAATGAGAATGATTTCTACATATAAGGGAGAGTTATGCTAGATTTTAGGATGGTGAAATGATTAAAAGTATTAAGTCTCTTTAGAATATGGGATTATATTAGATGGATTTTATTATTATGTGTAAACCTAAATGTTTGATATATGAAAATTTTATTAACGAAAAATATTTTTTCATTGCTGAATCATGTTACTATTTACAAGTTTGTTCTAGCGCTTCAGGTGTGACCAAGACAACTTGAATACACATCGTTTGGAGAAAATATGAGTTTTTGGTATAGACATTTTAAAGGATGAAAATCTAATTAAAAATCAAGTATATTTCTTTATGTATTTAGTCAATATCATAAATAAATTTTCCATCTTTATGAATGGGAACATGAAACAAAATAATTGTTCATTTAATTGTCCTACTAGGAAACCAAAGATCATTTACCCCATCAAATGTTTGTGGATTTCTTGTAGTTAACTTTCTTATGATAATGTTTTCTATCACTCTACATCTGAACATGCCACTTTGTTTCTCTTCCATATCCATGTTTTTCTACATGGATTACTAGTATGGGTTAACATAGGCGACCTTTTACTTAACTTTATTTTATTTAAAGTGATATTTTTATTGACTCTTTTTCCAATGATGGAGTTTTAATGATGTTTCCGAGCCTAATTATTAAATTAAAAGGATTCAATTTCTAGAAGGGGGAAGCATGTAATGTAACGACCCAAAAATTCAATAATAGAAATCACTCTTGATGTAATTAAGTGTCTCTATGTAAAATGTTTATATAAAATGAAAACTTATTTTGTTTTATGTTTTTGGATTTTAAAATACTGTTATGAATTATGACTGTTTCTAATATAGCCATTGAATAGTGATCACATGATTACTATAAATATTGGGCTTTAAAAAACCAATTTTCTCATACAAAGGAAGTCATGGACTCATCCAGTAGATGTGACCCATACAAAGCCCATTTTTCAGATCTTGGAAAGGAGTTTGGGTCTTTGGGATTTACTCTTGACCCATCCCAAGATGGGCATGAATATTTTAAGCTCGAGCGGGACCGCCTATGAGAGAAGTGTAAGTTGACAGAGACTACCACCCGAGCAATGTTATCTGAGGCACCCCAAGAGTCAGTCAGCATCACACAACTTACTCTTCCGTCGTATGCGGTTGTTATAAGAACTTATGTAACGAGAACCTAGTACTATGGTTATGTACATTATTTTTGTATATAATAATGAATATACTTTCATTTTATCATTGTTACCTTTTAAATAGTTTTTTAAAGCACAAATAGTATTTTTAGTTAATGTTCAACTATGAAATATATTTTGATGTATTAATGGATTTTTTAATTAAATATTATTTTAATAAAATATTATTATTATTTTTAAACTATTTTTTATCAAATATAAATGATCTTATAATTTTATGAATGCAATTGTAATTTTTATTATGGTTTGAAATCCATTTTTGTCAAAATCAATGATTTTTTTAGAAAAGTTGTTTATTATTTTAAAAGTAAAAAACTAACATATTTAGAAAATTATTTAGACAAAATAAATATTATTTCTAGAATCCGGAAGTTGAAATTATCCAATGGTGTATTTTTTGTAATTTTCTGAGATAGTCAAATTTTTGGGTAAAAATTAAATACCATTTAAATATATAATTTATTTTATGACATCATAATTACCCAATAGTGATATAATAAAATAATATAAACATTATTTTCAGATAATATATTTTTTAAAATTAAAATAATGCGAATTTGGGTTAGTTTGATTTATTTTAAAAAGCCTTACTGGACCCGTCATGACTTATTAAAGATTTTCTCTTTTTAAATTGTTTTCCTTCGGATTGTGACTCACCTCCACATAAGAAACCCCATTATTTTAAAATTTTAGGACTTTGGAATTATAAATATTTTCATTCACTTCCTTTTTCCAAAAAACATGGGAAAAATGATGAGGTTGTTTTTTGTTTGGATTATTTTAATGTGGGGTGTCCCAAACATAAATAATAAAGAATTCCCTCAATGTTCCTGTATAAACCCACACAAGATCCCGCTTCCTCATCACTCAAAGCCTTTGGAGTTTATCCAAACTCTACCCTCCTCTCTCTATAATCCTTCCAAGGTTCCCCAAGTTCCCAAGAAGCCTCTCCCAATCCTCTCTCAATCCTTTGTAAGCACACTTCCATGTAATGGTTTCTTTTCCTTTCTCATTTTTGCCTAATATTCTAAAATTGTTATGCCCTTTTAATTTCAAATTATAAATGTGGGGGTATGGTTTCAAACCTCCCCCATACTTCCATATTTATGTTTTAATTATAGGATACCCATTTCTCTCTCATTAAATTCCTCCCATGTACACCCGTTTCTATGCCAAAATTCCGA
This sequence comes from Viscum album, assembly GCA_963277665.1. Taxonomy (NCBI): domain Eukaryota; kingdom Viridiplantae; phylum Streptophyta; class Magnoliopsida; order Santalales; family Viscaceae; genus Viscum; species Viscum album. Next base: position 70,044,021 of record OY728166.1, on the reverse strand, counting down.
AAGGAATTTCTCTCTCCTCATTTACATTCAAACAATTATTTTGTATCATGAATCTGAATTACATTAAATTTGTTAGTACTTGTATATATATTACCCCTTTCTATCCATGTTATATAAATTTGATGAGACACCCCTTTCTCTCTCATCAAACATTTTTATGAGTTCTTATGTCACACTGTTATGCTGCCGAAATTATTCTGCGTTTTTCCAAGCCAAAGTCATTCTGCAGTGAATACCATGCCCATTTCTGTATCAAGGGTATTCACCATTATGCCCATTTAAATATTGTTTAATTAGTTTCATGTATGTATTCCACATTAATTTATCATGAAAAAAATGATTATGATGAATGATTCAATGTTTTATGATCCATTTGGCACACTTATTCATGAAATGAAATGTTTAAGAAGGGTGCGCCCTAATACTGCTTCAATGCATTGGGTAATGTACAATATCAAGATAAATCATGTTAAATGGGTGTTTAATCATTATAATTCAATTTCAACTGAGTTTTTACTCGTTCTTCATGTGCAATGTGGGTTTACTAATGCTCTATGTGGAATGAGCCTTGGCTGATGCTAATTACATGTTAAGTGTTCTTGCCACATTTCCATGTTATGATTATCATTCTTTGTCATGACTTTATTTTTATGCTCTTATTGTGCTACATTGATATGCCTATTTTATAACATGTATTTTATTCCTCATGTTATTCCATGATTATTCTATTACTGGGCTTTAAATCTCACCCTTTTCTTATGCATTTCCTCATGTTATCCCATGCAATGCAATGTACTAGGGTATGTAGTGGTAATGTGAAGGAAGTTTTCAAGAATGATGTTGTATTTCATGTTTTAAGTTGTCATGTAATGATATTAATCCCCAATGACACTAGGAATGTCAATATTCTATGTCGTATCAAGTGATGTTTTTGTATTAAATTATGTTTAATTGTGTAAAAAAAGACTAGGGTTGTCATAGTTGGTATCAGAGGATAGGTGTAGATATTATGGGATTAGGATTAGAAAACCCTTGTAAATCCTTAGACACAAGAATATGTATAACAAAAACATCCCTATGTTTTAGTGAGTATTGAGTAAGTGGTTTATCAACCAAATACATCCTTGTCTTGATACGAGCAGGTAGAGGTGGCTTTGGAACAAATGTATCCTAGGGGTAAAACTTGAAAACACCGCTTTGAGCTAGACTCAAATAGGAACTGGTGCACATCAACAGGCCTTGCTGCACTCGTGGTTACAATACTCTTGGGGATATTCTTTGGTAAATTCTCAAGAATATTATGAACAATTGTTGATGGAAAAAAAATTCCCTAAGAATATATATTTGAAAGTAGATCATGTATAACGTAGAACGAAGCAAATAGATTCATATGTTATGGAAATAAAATTTATATATAAGTCATCGGTTTTGTCCTGGTATTACCCTTTTTGTGTTACCCCTAACTTTTATTTTATTCTAGCTAATGTCCTGTAATAGGAGGTCTCGGGCTAAAAACCGATTTGAAGATCAATGTGATGACTATACTAATTAGATGCCCAATCCAATGGAAGTGGGAATCGCGAACTTTGTCACGTTTCCCTTTCAGCTAACTCTAACTTGGAATAGAAACATGGGCCGTGGGGAACATCCAACCACCCCTTAGAAATAAAAAGTCACTATCAAGAGCTTCATGAGACAATGTCCTTCTATTTTTAATGGATCATCTGATCCCTCAATCACTGAATAGTGGATCAACTCCATTGAAAAGATATTATCTATTATAAAATGTTCTGAAAAAGAGAGGGTTCTCTAGGCTTCTTATCATAAAGAGGGTGAATCAGATCAATGGTGGACGTTGATCAAAAATAAAAATCCTAAGGAGGAGATCTAGGTGTTGTAATGGAAGGATTTATGGAAGATCTTTTTTGATAAATATTTTTCATGCACCCTCCGACTTAAGATGGAAAGGGACTTCCTTTGCCTTTAGAAAAAAGATGAAGTATCTATCAAAGAGTATGAGGAAAATAACACAAGGCTTGCATGATACACCTCTGACATTGTCATTACCTCTGAATGAAATGATGAACGCTTCTTTGATGGGCTGAAATCTAGCATGTGGAAATCATTGTTGATCCATGACATCGACAACGATGAGGAAATTGTGTGTTGTGCCCTCATGGTCGAAATAGAGATCGGAGAATCTCGAGGGTATCATGGGGATAAGAAGCATAAGTTGGAATTCAATTCTGGCAGTCCGATGGATAAATCCGATGGTGCTAAGATGATCCAGAAACCCACTTTCCATATGTGCGGAAATAAGCTCCTCAAAAATTGTCTGAAGGGGATGAGGAAATGATTTAGGTGTAGAAGCGAGGGGAACCTTTCTATTAACAGTCCGCAAGAATGCCCAGCGGCTATGACAGAGGAGATGAACACTCCATTCAAACATCAACACGTGGTTCATTATAACAACTTTAATAAACTGGGGCATATTTTAAATCAATGTCATAAGACAAGGGTTTTCAGATGCAACCAACAAATTCCAAGGTAGCAATGACGATATTTTTCCATCACTACTGTCGAAGTGAACCCCAACAATGATGTTCTGACAGGTATGGTAGTTATTCATTCAATAATAGAGAATGCAATTTTTCTTCCAGATTCTACTCATTCTTTTATATCAAGAAAGTTTAGTAGAACAATCCCAGACCCACCACAAATCATGTAATCAAAGATGTCGGTGAGTATAGTAAATGGGGAAATCATTGCATCCCATGAATATAACTCTTCCGCTGTCATAATCTGTGGATTTATCTTCCCAGTGAACCTCATCATACTCCCTATGGTGGAATTTGATGCAATTCTTGGCATGTATTGGCTTTATTTATATAGAGCTAAAATAAATTTCTGTGAGAGGGAAATCACTCTCCACATGGAGAATCGACCCCCGATTATTTACAAGTGAAAAGAGGAGGATGAATCTTCGTTAGATCCATCATCTGAAGCATGGATATTACTTCCCTATGAGTATGATTATCTGGCTCGGATGATTGAGTCTAAGGAAGAAACCATCCGAGAAGACATGCCTATTGTGATGGAATTCACTAAAGCGTTTCCGGAGGAATTTCCAGGACTTCCTCCAAGAATAGATGTTGAATTCTCAATTGATCTTATACTTGGGGCATTGACAATATCCAATACTCTGTATAGAAATGCTATTGTAGAGTTTGAGGAGATGATGAAACAGCTACTGGAGAATCTGGATAAATGGTTTATATGCCCAAGTGCATCACCATGGGGTGCACCTGTCCTCTTCATCAAGAAGAAGGATGGGTCAATGCACCTTTACATCAATTATCATGAGATAAACAAAATCACAATAAAGAACAAGTATCCTCTCTCACTGATTGATTATTTGTTCGATTAGCTTCATGGAGCACAATACTTTTCCAAGTTGGATTTGCGGCCGTGATATTATCAAGTAATGGTGAAGAAGGAAGATATCACCAAGACCGATTTTCATACAAGATACGGGCACTATGATTTCATAGAAATGCCTTTCAAACTGACTATTGATCCCACAATCATCATGGACTTGATGAATAGATTCTTTCGAGATTACCTCGACAAATTCATGGTAGTCTTTATAGATGATATATTGATATACTCAAAAACCAAGGAGGATCATAAGGAGCATATATGAATGTTACTAGAGACCCTGCGGAAGGAGAAGCTCTATGAAAAGTACAACAAGTGTGAGTTCTAGTTGAAGGAGGTCTCATTCTTGGGACATATCATCATAAGAAATAGGATATCTATGGATCCATTCAAAACAACTGCAATATAGGGGTGGTAGAGACCGACATCAGTAACAGATATCCATAGCTTTTTGGGGTTAGCTGGATATTATCAACGATTTGTGAGAAATATCTCACAATTGTATAACTCTCTTACCAAGCTAACTTGGAAGGGAATAAAGTTTTCTTGGAGTGATGAATGCGAAGAAAGATTCAAGGAGTTGAAAAGAAGGCTTATCACTGCGACCGTGCCCACATTACAAACCAGTGGATAACTTTTTGTGGTATTCTGTGATGATCCGAAGAAGGGCTTGGGATGTGTGTTGATAAAAAATGAAAAAGGCATTGCCTATGCAGCAAGGAAACTGAATGTTCATGAACAAAAATATCAAACACAAGACCTCAATTTAGCTGTAGTGATCTTCATTTTAAAATTTTGGCCGCATTATCTATTTGGGTAGAAGTGTGAAATATATATGGACTATAAAATCATCAAGTATATATTCACATAGAAAGAGCTGAATATGATCCAATGAAAATGGTTAGAGCTGATCAAAGACTATGACTGTTCAATCCATTACCACCCTGGGAATGCAAACAATGTGGAAGATGCCCTAAGTAGAAAAGACCCAAGTATTCTATCAATATTGTTAATTTAAATGGATCCAATTTTATTATATTTGGTGAAGATGGACATGGGAATCATAAATAAGGGAACATAATCAATACTTTCACAAATGATCGCTCAACCGTCACTTAAGGAAAGTTTAAAGGATTCTCAAAAGGATGATGTGGGAATTCAGGAAAAAGTGGAAGCTATCAGAAAAGGGAAATACTAGGATTTTAAAGTTTTTGAAGAAAGAATTGCGAGATTTGGGAAAAGTCTATGTGTTCCATAAAGTCTGGAGCTGAAGAGGTAACTTTTGGATGATGCACATAGTTCAAATTTCTCTATTAACCCATGAAACACAACGATGTATCGAGATCTATAAGAGAATTATTGTTGGGATAATATGAAGAAGGAGATCGTGAAATATACATCGAAGTGCCCGGTGTGTCAGCAAGTGAAGGCAGAGAGGCAGATGTCTACCGGGACGATGCCACCATTTCCCATATCAGAATGGAAATGTAAGAACATCGCCATGGCTATGTCACCAGACTTCTAAAGACATTAAAATGAAACAAGCAATTTGGGTTGTTGTGGATCCTCTTACAAAGGCTACACACTTCATTGCTATTCGAGATGATTTCCCATTAGGTCAACTGACATGAATATATATCAGGGAATTTGTAAGGCTTCATGGAGTACCACTATCTAAGGTGTCTGATTGTGATCCATGATTCACCTATATGTTTTGTATGAGTCTTCAACATGCTCTGAATACAGAACTGAACTTCAGTATGTCCAATAATCCTCAAATTGGTGTCCTATCCGAGCGGACAATCCAAGCACTTGAGGAAATTTTGAGAGCATGCTCAATGGACATTAAAAGAGGACGAGATCAACATCATCCACTAGTAAAGTTATATTATAATAACAGTTTCCACTCGAGTATCCAAATAGCACCATATGAATCCCTTTATGGAAAAAAGTACCAAACACCGGCGTTTTGGGATGAGGTTGGCGAGCATAAGATTATTGTACCAGAAATGTATGATGAAATGGTAGAGAAAATGAAAACCATTCAGTACCATATCAAGGCAGCCCAGAGTCAATTGAAGAGTTATGCAGATAACCATCAATGAGACATTGAGATTAAAGTTGAATACATGGTATTTCTACGCATATCTCTGTGGAAGAAGGTTGTTAGATTTGGAAATAAAGAGATGTTAAGTCCAAGGTACATCGGACCCTTTGAGATTATTGATCGTGTCAGGGTTGTGACCTATCGACTATCACTTCCACCTACCATGGCCAAAGTACGTAATGTATTTCATGTATCCCTCTTAAGGAAGTACATACCGGACCCTTCACATGTACTCTCTTCAGAGGTGGTACTATTAGAGGCTGATTTTTTACTAGGAGCTACCAGTGAAGATCTTACATCATAAAGAAAAGGTTCTATGAAATAAGACAATGCCCCTCTTCAAGGTGTTGTGGAGAAACAACAATTTTGAAGAAGAGATGTTGGAATCAAGGGAAATGATAAATTAGAGTTACCCACATCTATTTTATTATGGGAAAAGGAAGTTTCAATGGTGAAATTTCTTAAGGGGGGAAGATTGTAACAACCAAATCTTTCATTAATGGAAATCCAAATTGATATAATTAAACGACTCTGTATGTAAAATTTTTATATACAATGTCAACTTATTTGGTTCTATATATTTGGATTTTAAAATTCTTTTAAGAATTGTGACCATTGCTAATATAGCCTTTTAACAGTGATCACATGATTAGTATAAATATAGGGCTTTAACAAATCCAATTTACACAGAAAAAGGAAGTGATGACCTCATCCAGTAGACATGACCCATATGAAGCCCTTTTGTCAGAGCTCAGAAAGGAGGTTTTGTCTTTAGGAATCTCTCTTGACCAAACCCAAGCCAAGATTGAATATTTTATTCTCGAGTAGTACCGCCTACAAGAGAAGTGGAAGTTCGTAGAGATTTCCACCTGAGCAATGTTATCTGTGCCACCCCAAGAGTATGTCACCATCACACACCTTACATTTCAGTCCTATGTAGGTGTTATAAGGTGTTATGTAAAAATACCCTAGTACAATGGTTATGTAGATTATTTTTGTATATAATAATGAATATAATTTCATTTTATTATTTTTACCTTGTAAATAGTTTTTAATGCACAAATAATATTTTTAGGTAATGTTCAACTATGAAATATAATTTGATGAATTAATGGATTTTTGAATTAAATAATATTTTAATAAAATATTATTATTATAATTAAATTAATTTTTATTAAATATAACTGATTATATAATTTTATGAAAGCGATTTTAATTTTTATAATGGTTTGAAAGACATTTTTGTCAAAACACATGAATTTTCGATAAATGACAGTTTTTATTTTAAAAGTGAAAATTAACATATTTAGAAAATTATTTAGATAAAATGAATATTATTTATGGAATCTAGATGTCAAAATTATCCAACGGTAAATTTTTCATAATTTTCTGAGACAGTCAAAATTTTTGGGTAATAATTAAATATAGTTTAAATATATAATGTGTTTTATGACATCATAATACCCCAATAGTGATGTAATAAAATACTATAAAAGTTATGTTAGGACAATATATGTTTTACTATTAAAATAATTTAATTTTTGGGTGTGTTTCATTTATTTTATAAAGCCTTAGTGGACCGTTCAAGACTTATTAAACATTTTGTCTTTTTAAATTGTTTTCCTTGGGCGTGTGACTCACCTTCACATAAGCTACCCCATTATTTAAAGAAGTTTGGACATTGTAATTATAAAATATTTTTATACACTTCCCTTTCCCATAATCCATGGTGAAAAACCAGGGGCTGGTTTGTGGTTTGGATTAGTTTAATGTGAGATATCTCAAACCTAAATAATAATGAATTCCCTCACCTTTCTTATATAAACCCATCCAATCTCCCACTTCCTCCTCACTCAATGCATTTTTAGTTCGTCCAAACTTTGTCCTCCTCTCTCTAAAATCCTCCCAAGGTTCCCCAATATCAAATGAATCCTCTCTCAAGCCTCTATCAATCCTTTGGAAGCACACTTCCATATAAGGGTTTTTCTTCCTTTCTCATTTTTTCCCTATATTCATTAAATTGTTATTCAATTTTAATTTCAATTATAAATGTTAGGGTTTAGTTTCTCACAGATGTGGCCCAATTATGCATGAAATGAAGTGGGCCACTTATGTAATAAATTATGTTTAATTGCACATGATGTATCATGATAATATACTCATTGCATTGGAGCACTATTAGGGTGCACCCTTCTTAATCATTTCATATCATGCATAAGTGGGCCACATGGATCATAAAATATTTAAGACGTTTGGAAATTATTATTATTTTAGATTATAGAAAAAGTATAGACATTGTTTTTTCCAGAATAAAATGAACTATCTACAATATGATTAAAAATGTTTTTTAAATGTCTTTACTTTTATCCAATATGTTTTAGAGGATTAAAATAAGAATAATTCTATTTTTAGGCATGCAATACTTTAATATTTTTTGAATGGTAGATTTACCGCCTTCTGATGTCGAACCGATTTTAAATCTAATTTTTGTCACTTATATATGTTCCATTTGAAAAGATACACACCGTCTATTGAATCCAGACATCAAAATGTAATTTGGATAAAGTGTTTGTATTTTTCTAATAAAGTTCATTTTTTTGATGAATAGTGAAAAACCCTAGATTTTAATTCAAAAATGCCTTCAAATATAATTTATATATATATATATATAGTACATTTAATTCGTTTTAGAGTGTAAATGGATTATATTTTTACAACTTAATCTAATTTTGTTCATTGTATGTAATTGCACTTTAAAATTGGACATAAACAAATGTCAATCTTTTCTTATTTATTATTTATTAAAAACATGTTGTTTAGTTTTGAAAATGAGAATTAATTTTAAAATAATTTCGAAAACTTTAGTGTTTTGAATTTTGAAAAATTGATTCCATATTTTGAATCAGGAGGTCCAATTTTTTTTAATTGTAAACTTTTATTTTTAGACATTTTGTATAGTAACTTCTGAAAATATTTTATTTACTGCGGTTAAAGTTTAGATATGGTAAATAGGGGTAAAAATTTATATTATAATAATATTAAATTACCTTAACACATATCCAAACCCTATTAGCTAATACTTGTCCGATCGTGGGAATCATTGGGTCGATTTGGGGGCCTCATGAAGCCACATGTAAGTGAAAATGACACTATAAAGATTAATTTAAAGTTAAGGAAACTGTAACATATACACATATCTTTTAGTAAACAAATTTTTATACCGGGTTATATAAGTGATATTCTTGACTATAAATAGTCAATAGAAATATCAAAAGATTTACAAAATCATATTATTTTATTTATAATTTTAATACATTCAATAAATAAATTAATTAACGAGACAGTGATGATATAATTATTTTCATTTTAATGAATGTTTCAAATAAATGAGATTTTAAATATTAAAATAAATTTATTTTGAATATTTTTGTACCTTACATGAATTTAAGGGATAATAATTAATTTTTATTTTTAAATTAATGATGGTTCAAATATTCTATTTGTTATATATTTTTTAAAAGTCTTCATGTGAATAATTTATAAATTGACATATATGAATTTTTTAAAAAATTAATATTTTATTAAATGATAAAATAAATCACAAATATAATATTTGGAGAAATAAAATATATGATGTTATTAATGTCATTAATGATACATTTCTGGGTCTCTTGTCATTTCATAGAAAATATATTATCCATATAGTAAGAATATACATAAGGAAATAGTAAAAGTTAAATTAGTTAACATAATGTTAATGCTAAAAGATAAGGTTAATTGAATTCCATAAACATGACTAAAATACATTGAATGTGATTATTTCGAATAACATTCACCTCATCATCAAATAAAATTAGTGCGGGACCTTTTGAAAATGAATTTTTATTTTAAATAAAATAATATTTCCAAACATTTTTAAATAGATCATCATCCCCCTTATAAACATCCATTACCGATAACCCTTAATCACACCTCTCATGACCCCTTGGATTGTCCAACCTCTTCCCAAATGAGCTCTAAACATCTATCTCATACACCTAGAATCCTTAACTGAGGCAGGAGTCACTTCAATAAATCCTTTTGGTTCAAACCAAATAGAGTTAGCCATTCTAAAGGTAACATCTTCTCTCAAGTTCTTTTCTTCTATTTTCCTTCACCAAATCCCCCTAAAATATATTTATTCAATTATATTATAACAAAATAAGTATCTTTAATATAATAGGATATTTTTTTGAGGAGGATTCGAACTACACATCCACACACCTCCATCTAATGGATACGAACATACTGTTTCTATAGATGATGAACTACTGCCTCACGAAACAATGATTGTTCAATTATCTCCAACTGCCTATCACGGAGGCCATTGTGATGGAACTATATTTATATGTGATATATATTATATTTATATTTTCTCTACTATTATATGTTCTTCTGTATTTATGGGATGATTTTATATCAACTTATAAGTACCTTATATTCGAATTAAATAATTTCCGGACCCTTTGATACGAACTATAAGTACCCTCCCTTAAAAAATACATAATCATTAATTAAATTAATAACTAAAATTTATGATCTTTTCAGGTTTATTGTTTTATAGAATTAGGCCATAAAAAATTCAAATAAAGGGATGGAAATAAAAAGATCTATAAGGGTTATAAGTCAAGGAATGAAAACATTAGTTCACCAATACTTACAAGTAAATGAAATCATAATTTTCAATATTTAACATACTATATAAGATCACAATATTTATGAATAAATAATGGAAGAAATAAATATTAAAGGTATCTTGTGGAATCAATAAAAAACTAATGGTGTTGTTTTCAGAGGTACATACGAAGTTGCATTTGGAATACCCCTCATAGTATATTCCAAAAATCATTTAGGAGGAATATTAATGTTTACCTCCATAACATTACCTAATACATTGGAGAAATATCTCAGGCTCTCCCACCCTGGTCTTATCATAGAACCACCCGTATATGTTAACAATACCCAAGAACCATAAGATATTCTTTACATATAAAACAAACATAATGGAATGATAACATTTCCACATTTCAATCACAATATATCATTTAAAGATATTGAAATAATCAAAACATTATCAAAAACATTTTCAGTAACAAAATTCATAAAAAAATAGTATATGGTATTAATTTTCTTTTTAAAAACACTATGGATTGTAGAGGAAGAAAAATATCAAATAATGCACACAGCAACAAAAAGGTTGTTGTCATTGCGTATGTTAAAAAGAGATATTCCCTTTCCTATTTAGCAAAATGATATGTAGAAAATGATTCCATTTGAATTAAATAAAAATGAAAAGGGTTTTATAAACAATATAAAAATTGTATTGTAGAAATGAAAATATTCTTAAATGAAAGAATATTGAGACGAAGTCCCATACCTCGGGTCTGACTTTACTCATTAATTCTTTAATATCCTGAATAATAAACTCACGTTAATTTCTACTTGCTTCAGAAACGTTTTTATGTTTATTATTCCTTTTATATCATTTATTACCACATTATAAAATAACATAATCATTTGAGTTAATAACAGTCATTTTGCCGTTATTTGATTCTTGAGTCAAAAAATGAACTTATGATTACAAGTTTTCCATGTGTTCAATAGTACATTTTCTCTAGATTTATATTAATGATTAACATATCATATATATCATATATATCCAGTATATATATGAATTTATAATAGTAAATAACATTCTAAGATAAGAAATGAAGTGCTACGTTCATGGAGACTGTAAGTTATACATACGCACGAACACTACATTCATTTCTATTTCATATTTAATGGATTTAAAACATAATGATACATAGGTATATTATTATTACTATATAATATCATATATAATTTCATTAACTCCTTCCTTTATACATTCCAGATATGTCATGAACGAGTCATATCACTTTGAGGGGGCGGTAGTCCGCACTTCCTCAAATGAAATTATCATATTTACCCATTATAGAAACCCGAAAAGTATAATATAAATGGGAAACACATAATCCTAGAGATAATATAAATAGAATATATATCACAAATAAATATAGTTTCTTCATAATGGCCCCCATGAGAGGCATTAGGAACTAATTGAACAATCATCATTTCGTGAGGCAATAGTTCGTCGTCCACAAAAACAATAAGTTCTAAATCCATTAGATGGAGGTGTGTGGAAGTGGAGTTTTAATCCTTCTCATAAAAACATCCTAGTATATTTAAGATACTGGTATTTTTATAAAATAATATAATAAAAATATTTTAGGGTATAGGACAAGGAAAATGAAAGAAAGAACTTGAGAGAAGACATTACCTTTAAATCGGATAACTCCCTCCGATTTGAACCTAAATGATCTCTTGAATTTCCTTCTTTTAAGAGGAAGGAATAAAAGAAAAATATAGGGATGTTGGGAGCTTCTTGGGGAAGATTTTTTATGATCCAAGGGGCTTGAGAGGTGTGTGTAATTGGTTAGGGGTGGTTTCCTTTTATAAGAGGGAGGAGGGGCTCTTTATGAAAGTTTGATAGTAGAATTTTATAATAAAATGATTTTCAGTTTCAATGGGTCCAAACATATTTAATTCGATTATAAGGTACATATAAGTTGAAATATAATCATCCAATAATAATTGGACATTTTTTAGTATTTTTTAATCTGTGTCATTTTTATTTAACCCTTTTTTAACTTATTTAACTTTTATGATGTCCTCTTAAATATTCTTACAATATTGTTAATATATTTACAAATAAAATGTAAAGAGACCCAAAATGGATAATTAATAAAAATTTAAAAATCATATATGTATTTCTGAAGAATATTATATTTTTATGACAATTTAATCATTTAATAAAATATTTATTTATTTAAAAACTCTTTTATGTCAATTTTAATACCATTCATATCATGAATTTTTAAGAAATCCAAACAAACTTGATTATTTCAAAAAAAATTAATCAATTTGAATATAACAATTCATACTAATCTATAAAATTCTTTCATATCATGAAAAGTTTCAAAACAAATTTATTTTAATATTTATAATATTATTAATTCGAATCCTTTATTAATGAAGCAATTACTGCATCACCATTGTGTCAAAAATAAATTTATTTATTTAATGTAAAAAAATATAAATAAAATACCATGATGTGGGAATTTTTTTAGATTTATAATAAATATTTATAGTCTTAGATGTCACTTATATAACCCCATATAATTTTTTAAATAAAAGATATTTGTTTATGTTAATTTTTTCCATACTTTAAATTAATTAATATAAAGTGTCATTTTCACTTTAAAGTGTCTTCATGGAGTCCCAATTTCAAACCAAGGATGACCATTGTCGGACATGTATCATCCAATAGGATCAGAACACATGTTATAGTAATTTAATATTATTTTTATATTTTTATTTTATCGTTATTTACCATATTTACCCCTCAACCATGGTAAATAAAATATTTACTAAAGTAAATATTCCTAATATATAAAAATAATGGTTACCTATTTACACAATTTGGACCTCTTAATTCCAAATATGGAATTTTTTTTTATAAATTCAAAACACAAAATTTGTAGAAATTAATTTAAAATTAATTCCCATTATCCAAATAAAAAAGCATGTTTTTAAGAAATAATAACTATCAAATATTTACCATTTTTATGTCCAATTTAAGAGTGAAATTAATTCAAATGAAAAAATTAGATTAAATGGTAAAAATATAATCTAATTAAACTTTATATTCCATTCAAAGAACTATCTAGAAATATAAATATATTATATTAAAAGGAAGTTTTACATTAAAATGCAGTATTTCTCTCTATTTTTAAAAAAATCAACAGTATGTGAAAAATACCAAAATTTCACCCCATGTAAAATTTGATGTCCTGATTCTAAATAAGAATATTATATGGTCAAATATAACATATAAATGTGAAAAATCTATATTTAAAAAGGGTTCTCCATCAAAAGGTGGAAAATCAACCTTTTAAAGATTATTAGAGTGATTATGCTCCAACTTTGATTCATTCATATATTAAACTTCTGTATTTTATTAGATAAATGTAAACACATTTAACAAACCTTTATAATAATATTTTATTTAGTTATTTTCATTATCACCAATAATAATGCTATGCATTAAATACCATTTAAAATAATAATATTTTTATATTATTTTCTACTATTACTCAACATTGTATGTAACATAAGATTTCAAAGAAACTCGTTGTTGAGTATCAATTACACCGTCAAACATACAATTCCCTTTAAAGTGAAATTAATATTTTATTCAAAAATATTAATAAATATGAAATTCCATATTTTTTTATTTACCATGGATGTTACACATGGAATTTTTTATTTGGTTGGCATACTATTGATCATTCACACAAACACTACATACACATTCAGGTGGATATATAACTTGTTTTTTATGGTCTATGTACATGAATGATGTGTCATAGTGATTCTACTGTATACAATTTCTAGTCTTCCTTCATATTACATGTTGTGGCTTGAGGGTGAGGCACCTCATGTGGAATAGAGGATTAGGTCACTTCCTTTGTTCCCTGTTTAGTTATAGCCATTATAGTTATTTATAAATTGTAACTTGAATATAATGATTTTTATTCCGTATTCTAATATGAGAATTTAGTTTTTGTTTATTTATTATTTTTGTTTATTTTTTTTATTTTTGGTTTGTTCAAATGTGTGAAATCACTCCTAAAGAATATTGTTGATATATAGGAACTAGTTGTAATCCTGTGGGGATCTAGAATTTTCTTTGGCCATGCCATAGTCCGGTATATGTGTAAGGATTGATGGAACACTGACATGGTTAAGGGAAAATTTTTATCCGAGCCATATACTCTCTTTTGGGACACATTATTTAGAAAGATATGAGGATTTATTGGATTTAGTATTTTTGAAACATTATGGCTAGGTTACAGTTAACGTTCCAGTCCAGTACACCTCAAGACACCGATTGAGTTACCATGTGATATCAGATTTCCTTTGGATTCATTGATTCATATGGGTTGTTTTGTGTTTTTAAAAGAAAAAATAATTGGGATAAGTTATCTTTGAGCATATAGGTTTTGGAAATCCATTTGGATCTGGTAACCTATTCATAGAATACTTTATATTATGGTGTTGTGATTAGCATATAAACACTAAACATATGTTCATGTCATGAACTGACTCTATATTCCTCTTGGTAATTGTTTTACATATTCTTGGTTTAAGATAATTGGTTTTAGAGCCTCTATTTTGGAATTTGAAAACTGGATTTAAAGCGCCAATCATTTGTTATTTAAAAAAGAGAAAAATTGGTTTCTATAATTTATATTAAATATAAAAATATAAAAATGTATTTTTATGAAAATAATTATTATGTAAAATGGTATTGGATTAGTGAAGTTAGATTATATATAATCATGATCTATAACTTAGTTTAATCAACTTTTTCAAAATTTGAAAAAAAAATAATAAGGGTTGGATTTTTTTTATCTAATAGAATTTTGAAGTAATTGGTATTATTGAATAGGTGAAAGTAATTTTTTATATTGGTGGCCAGTAAGATTCTAAGATGACGTGTGTGGGTTTAATTTTCTGGTTCAGAAAGTTGAATTTTTTTTATCATTTAGAATTTCCATTAGTGACCACACACATGGGTATGTGAGGGAATATAGATGGTTAATGGAATGAGTGGATGAGTTTCCAAATTGAAAAGAGATGATGGGTGACCAGTATGGAATGAGAATATTCATTTGTGAGTCTCCATGTAATTCTAATGGTGAGAGTGAAACCCATTTGATGTGTTTTATTTTTAAAGATACTTTTAAGAGACTATGTGATGTTTTAAAAACTAGTGGATTTGTGGTGTTCTTCTCGGATATTAGAATGTTTTTTTTTTGTGTTTTGTGTTTTAGAACACATCATGCTTGAATGGTGTTTTATTTTTGAGTTGTTGTCAATGATTTGGTTTTAAAATAATTGATATCGATTTCTATAGGGAAATGTTTTACGATGCAATTAAGTTGGTACCCTTTGGGAATTTAGTGTTTTTCTATGGTACATTTTGGTTCGACAATGTTCGGTTTTTTCATGAATAGGTATTGTACTCCGCCACCATGATTCAGTGTATATATTATGTTAGGCCTTGTATAGTTAATTTTTGGACAACCCTCCACTTGATCAACCCTTAAACATCTATTTGGTGTATCAGAGATTGATTTCTCTTATCTTTCAATGGTAATGAGTGTTCTCTCATAGAGGAAGAGTGGACATGGAGTGTTGTAAGAATGTTTAGTTTACTTGATTTGTTTGAATATTTAAGGGTGATGTCTATCACCTCAATGTTTGAATGTCCGGTCTGGAAGTGGTGAAGGGAATTCAAGAGTAGAGAGTGGAAATAGGCCAAAAACTATTGGTTCCAGCTACAGTGTCAAAAGGCACATAGAAATTTTGAAATATTTCATTTATCATGGAGTCAAGATATGTCTTCAGTGTTTCGTGTATTATCCTAAGAAAATGTTGCATATATTTTTTGAGATATGGTGCTACTTGGGGCATGGTTTAAAGTCCCTTTATTTTGATTATTTTATTGTAAATTGTTGTGGGATTCATGGGAATCATGTTTCAATTATTTCTTATTCAAGATGAAAAAAGTTTGACTCATGTGCATATTCTATATCAATGATTGGTGAATCATCCATGTTAGAATTATTGAATCTCAGGGGGTTTTTGGTCTACTGATTCTTTATGGAATGTTGTATGATTATTTTTAAAACCAATGAATGTGTTCCCATCAGGTAAAGTTAGCTTATGGGTGTGAGGTAAGTGATGATTTAAACTTAAAGGATCCAACAATTGGCCCCTGGTTGAAGCTCACACACAGTCAGGAATTGCAAGAGTTGTGAGTTACTTTTGTCCGAGTTGGTCTTCAGTGTTATATGGGAAAATTTAAATCTTCTCTATTGATACTCCTTTTTTTTGAAAAGGATGGTTTTTTGTGAAGTGACATGAAGGCCCCATTCATTATTTAAATCCTTTTTTGTGGAAGAGTTCTTCCTTGATTATAAAGAGACATGGTTGTATTGTTCCCTTGAACTCTTGTTGTTGTTACCTTTATTATAATTGAATCTCTATTTAGTTGTCCTTAATTAGCCGTCCTTGTAAAACAATCTTGGTTTTTGATTGTGTTCATTAGGATATTGTCGCATCCCTTGGAGATGGTATTTTTCATAGTATTTTACATTTTTTTGGATTTTATTTCATCAGTTTTTTAGATGGTTAATATAATGACTCTTATAATGGGGAGACCCATCATGGGTCTCATTGAGATTTCTTCTTGAGTAAGTCAGTGTTGATTCATTTAATATTCTAGGGAGTCAATTAAGGCCTCCACATGTTAATGATATGGTTTAGTTTTTAGTTATTTATTAGAAATGGGTAGTTTCATTAGAGATATATAATCTTTACTCACTTTTTTGAATATTAATTGGGGTTGGAGTGATCCAAATGGTTTTGTTAAAGTAATGTTGTAGAAGTATTCTTCCAGATGCTGTTTGAGTTTTTTTAATATCTGAAGTGTACATGGATTGAGAGAATGGATTATGCAGTTGTGATCAATTCATTTCCTTTTATCAGTCAACTGGTGGATTGGGGAATTTTGGGGGTAGACGGTATATGGTGGGAAGTCCATCATAGCCTCCTAGAATTAATCTTGGGAATATTTTTTCCATATATAGTTTTCCTTCCTCCTCCTAATTTTGTTGTTTTTAAGAAATATCATGAGTTGTGGGGAAATTTTAATACTTATTTACGGATCAACCCTTGTAGTGTATTTACATAGCTGGAAAACATTGTGGTGGGGATAATTGTTATACCAATGTTTTTTCATCTTTTTTTCTGGAAAAAATATTTTACTCTAGTTTTAGTCTAATGTTCTGAGTATGATGGGTTTTATTTTTTGGGGAATTATTATTTTTTAGTTTGGATCTTTATTTATCCCTTTATTTCAACATGTCATTTAAGTGAAAATGGGGAATTTGATCATGGTAGTATGTGGCAGATGGTTTGCGTGTAGTTAAGGGAAAAATTGTACCCGGTATAGGAACCGTGTGACCATCTGTTCTTTTGTGAGAGAGGATAAGACATCGTTAGCACATAGTTTGTAAACTGTGTAGGATAACCATGTGAACAATGAATCTTGGATAATGAGAGGATTATAGTTTCCACAGAGATTTGTAAACCATGTGGTCGACCCATGTGTGATGTCAGGGACATTAAAAAATTTAAAAATGTACTTTGTGTCCTCTTGAATTTTTACCCCAAATCCACCACTCTCTTACCCCTTATAGATTCTCATCCCTAGGCGCCTCCCTCCCATTCTCTTCTCTTTGTTTTGATCCATTCACTTGGTGGATTGGGTGTGGAAACTCCTAGGAATCATCAAATATGTTCGTCCTTCATTTTTCCACTAATTTTCTAGGTCTTCTTACCTTCATCTATTGGGTTTTGTTTTTCTAGAAGTTTGGGTGGTCGATATATAGTTGATAAATGTTCATTAGGGATCAATATTGACATTTATTTTTCAACCATTCCTTTATAGGGTATTTTGGTGATGTAGTTCTGGTTTCACATTATTTCATGGAAATGTACACACATTAGGTAGGTGGTTCCATGCCCTATCACCATCAGATGATATTAATATTCATTCATAGTTGAATATATGTGTTAAAAGGTATAAATATGTTGTTTTAAATGTATTTTGGACATTGTTTACATGTATATATTATAGAAGTGAATTTTAAAAATGATAAGGGTTATGTTTTTATGTCTACCAATTTTTGGTTCATATTGGAAATATTTTATTGTTTTTTTAATGGCGGGGAATGTGTATTTGATGGAACTTTAGGTGAAAATTTATTGAATGTTGGGCTTTCAAATGAAATGGATT
This sequence comes from Viscum album, assembly GCA_963277665.1. Classification (NCBI taxonomy): domain Eukaryota; kingdom Viridiplantae; phylum Streptophyta; class Magnoliopsida; order Santalales; family Viscaceae; genus Viscum; species Viscum album. The sequence continues at coordinate 70,025,485 of OY728166.1, read as the reverse complement.
TCTTTTGGAATTTTTGTTCTTATTGTCCACCTTTTCATGTGAGTAGTGTTTTATGTAAATGTTGTGAACCATGTTTTAAAAAGAACATTGTTAGAGAGTGATTATGAGGTTCCCGTAGATTGAGCATCCTGGATTTTACCATAAGTTATCTTTTCTATTTCTTTAAATATATATTATGGATTATGGTCTATTTATTTCCCATTTTGAACAATTCATGTGCACATGTCCTAGTATATTGTGTATACATTTATCATATAGGATTTTATTTATCATATAATCATGGAATTATAACTAGTAGTATTGTTAATATGGATGGTGAAATTTTTTTCTATTTGTTAGTAAACCATTATGATCATTTAAACACTCAATAAGTATTTCATTTATATAAAATTAAATTTCATTTTTTAAAACCTCTTCTGAATTATGTTTAATCAAACAGTAAATTATTTCTATAGAATCTGGTGACTGGGAGGGGTATCTAAGGTGTTAGTAATTTATGGTCTGGGAATATATATTTATTCTTTTCAAGGTCATTATACTGTCAGATATTAACCAAGGATCCATTATTGTAATCAAATTTTTTATAACAAGGATAGTCCTCGAACTCATGTTTATACCAATATTTTTTAATCTATATGACATGATACTATACAATATATGATAACTCTTAAAGATTAGTCAAAATATCAACATCAAATTTATATATTATTTTATGAAATTAAATATCAATAGATAATAAAATAATTTAACACCCCATGATTCCACAGTATGCTTCTTTTCAAATAATTGAATAGCTTATGCTACAGGAAACACCGAGTTCAAGAGCACTAAGACCTATTAATCTAGCCATTTATAATGTGGTTATGAATAGTGTAAACAAAATTTTAAATTTTATATATCCATAAAATTTTAAAGTTCATCTTATGTTTTTCTTACAAAAAAATATAATAACAAATCTGAATTTTCAGATAAAAGAAGTATGTTTTAATAAAATTCAGTTTAACAGCCTTTTAATGAAAATCCATTTTAAATCCAATATTTTGCAATTTTATTTATTAAATTTGACAAAATAAACATATTATTTATAATAGTGACATAAAAAATTAGTTTTGATAAATTTTTGTTGTTTTTCTGATAACATTCATATTTTATTAAATAGTGAAAAATACTATATTTAAATTCAAAACTATTTTTTCATCTAATATATTTTTATTGTTATATTATCCATTTAATTGTATTTAAATTATAAATATAATATATTTTATCATTTAATATAATCATGATCATGGGAATTAATTTTGTAATGTATTTTGATTTAAAAACAATTATAACGTTTGCAGTGTTTTATTTTTCAAAAAACTCTATTTTTCATTCTGACAACATGGTTACACTGAAATTAATTTTTTATAATTTTATATTTTAAATTTTAAAAAATTGATTCATTATTTTCAATCATATGGTCCAAAATATGTAAATATATTCCTTAAATTTTTTCACATTATGAATAGTTGCTTTAGTAAGTTTTCTAATTTACCATAGTAAAAGGTAAATAGTGAAGTTTAATGTAAAAAATATTCTAATATTATAAAACTATCCTAAATATAGTAATAATATTATTGTAGGGGTTATGGGAGATCATTAAAATATATGAGATGCACATTTGGCCATTGGGAGCCACATTCGTGTGATAATGGCATTTTATAACACTTAATTTAATGTCAATGGAAATATAAAATAATCATATATCTTCTTACTAAAACAATTTCAAAATGTGTTTATATAAGTGATATCGTTGATTATAAATAGTCATTATAAATATAAAACTATTTGTTAAAACATGGTATATTTTTTTCAATTTTTAGACATTAAATATTTAAATTTATTTTTGACACAATGATGATATAGTAATTGCTTTATTAATAAAATAAAAAAAATAAATGATATTATAAATATTATAAAAAATAATATTTGACAAAATTTATTTCATAAACGAATTTTACAGGTAAATGTGACATGTTACGATTGATTCAATATTTTCATCTTTGGCATAATGTTGTTATAATTTAATAAAAATTCAAGTATGAATATAGTCAAAACATGAAAAAATTCATAACTTTAAATATAAAATAGTTAATTAAATGATATAATGTCATGACCCGACCCAACGGGGCTCGAGATGCAACTCCCCAAGCCTGCCTCCAATACGCCAGGGACTAACATCAAGCGTCGAGTAGGCTATCACACACATGGTAGGAATTAGCCTAAGGTACCTATACATAGAAACCCACATACTCCTCCATTCAATAATGCAGAGATATATAAAACTGAAAAGTAAATGCATGCATACAACTATCCCACAACCATAGTACAAAATAAGTACAAAAGGGGAAAATAGGGCCCACCAAACGAAAACTACAAAAGTGTCCAACCTGCTCAGAAGGAGGGAAAACACTGCCAAAACACCTGTCGGTAAGCTCCTCAGCACAGCTCCAGTAATCACCCCAGTGAAACCTCCTTACTAAGCTCCACCTGCTCCGGGTCCTCCTGGGACTCCGTCGAATGGCCTGTGGTCTGCACAAGACACAAACATGTGTGGGAAAATCCCATGAAGGGGTGAGTATAACAATACTCAGTAGGCACCCCAAAAACCCAAAAAAAGAGAGCTAATGAAAGGCAACAATATGCTCATCCAAGCCATAGGGAAACCAGACGAGCGGGAAACTCCATCTCATGACCATCCTCGGCTAAACACAACTAGTCAGCACGGCTCAAGTGTGTTCCCAGAAATACACCTTGAACAATCCAGATATACTCATCTCACACACCATGCCGCAGGAGGTACCAACCACATAACCGGGAACTGTTCACAACTAGGAGAACACACTCCACGATCACTGTCATCCCAAATGACTCTCATCCGAGAGATACACTCCATTGGGTCCCACATAAACATCTCAGATGCTCACCCAAGAGTTCAACCTCATCGGATTCCGTCACTGAGGAAACCTCGCTAAAACAATATAAACACCAAACTCCTCAGATAGGTGATCGCTCCTAGGGTCCACTAGGGGAATACCAGAACCCACACCGGTATACGAAGATCTCACAGATAGAGGATCACTCCTAGGGTCCGTTGGGAGATACCTCCCCTCGATTTGGCATTGTTAGATCTCACAGAAGGGGGATCACTCCCAGGATCTAGTGTGGGATACCACAACCCGATCTGGTGCTCTTCAGAAACACGTCACTCAGATAGAGGATTGTGTCCCATGTAAAGGTGGAGACAACAATACTGGAACCCTATCTGGTATAACTCATGTTTTAGTTCATCAAACTGATGATGCTGCTACCCTACAGAAACCACGAACTGAGTAGGGTATCGTATAACCAACGATACTGCAAACCTACTATAAACCTCATGCTGAGTAGGGGATCTTATACTCGATGATATCACAACCCTACGAAGCATGACCCACCACACATGGGATTGTATTCCGATGATGACACAAACCCTATGGGGTTCAACTGCAAGATAGGGGATCACTGCCCATGGATAATCATTCATAGAGATATCAAGAACTCGATCTAGGGAAACAATGCTAGAGAATCTCGCTCCGGGCCGACAGGAGGGATGCTACAACTCTACCAGTTTAAACAACCCATCTAGAGAATTACAAACCTATACTGTGGTTGTGATGCCGCGCAAACCCTCCTAGGAATGAACCAAGGGATTACCTCAACAACTGCTAGTCCAAACGTCGCTAACCCAAGCGACCCACCACAATGCCACCCTACGCACCTCTAAGGCCAATACCAAGGCCACCATCATGATCCACGTAGAAAAACACGCATGATAGGGTGTTTACTCGCCTGAAATGGACAACCGGTGAAAAAAGAACTATTCATTGTAGCTAGCATGTGCGGGGCCCACACAATGATCCTGAAACTCAATAAGCGGATCATAACACTGCGATCCCCTCGGAAACACACACGAAATCTACTACTCGTTCTTCTGAAACAGAATCCTGGTGAAAAAGGTACTATTCGCTGAAGCTAGATCGGGTGCGGTCCATGCCTCAAACTTGAAAATCATCAAAGGGATCCGACCATTGCGATCCTCTCGAAAAAAACACAGGATCGATTATTCATCCGCCAAAATCGGACACCTGGTGAGAAAGTTGTGTTTCTCCTTAAACGCCCAAAATCCAGCCTCGTGGGGCCCACACCCCAAAATCAGTCCCAGAACCTGAAAACTATCTTGGGATGTATTTTGTATCATCAGGGTCTCAACAGGACTGAAGAAATGTCATTTGGACACTCGGTGCATGAGTTATGGCTGGTTAAAGTTGAATATTAATTAAAATATTATTATTATTCAACATCGTGTGACCCCGGGCCACAGAACCAACCTGAAAAATTCTCGAACTTATTCCAAAAGGTTCGTATCTATCCCAGGGTCATGTCTCCACAGACGGCGTGCAAAACGGACACTTGGACCACAAACTGCGGGGGTTTAAAGAACCCCCAGAGGAGATTGGGCCACACAGGTCCAACATGGCCGGTCCAGACGGCCTAAACCGGCCCGCAACAGCTTGAATCGACCCACCCCGGCCATCTTTGCCACCGTCGGACATCTCCGGCTGGCGTCCCTCCACCCTACCGCGGGATTGCGGCTCAGCCGTGCGGGCGCGCCGCGTCGCTGCCTTGTCGCGTCGGCCCTGCATGGCCTGCCGCGCCTCACCGCCCCTGGCGCCGCCTCCCCGGTAGTCCATTTTTTGATCTGGAAGAATCTGTGTGACCCTCTGGCCGATCTTCACTACTAAGATGAAAAATCAAAGAAAAAGAGAGCATAAATGGGATCGTGGAAATAAAACCTAAACTGCCTACCTCGCGGGCAAAACTCTGAAGCTTCGAGTGCAAAACAACGCCCACGACGCCCTGAAGATTGATCTACTGACGATCGGCGTAGAAAATGGACGATTTTCAGGTTGAATCATCCATGAATAGAGAAGGTATGGTTGGGGTTCTATCGCTGGATGTAGGAGGTGAGGGAGAGGGGAGATAGGTTTTTCTTTTTTTTATTTAAAGACATCATTTCAAACAAACACCCCCGACTAGACCTCCCGACGCGGAAGAAATTAGGTTTTTCATAGGGTAAACGTGCCGTTCTGAATGCAACGGCAGACTCAAATTTTCGATCCAATACTCTGTTCAAAAGTTATTCAAGCCGAACCTCGTAATTAATCTTTTAAATTTATTTACGAAAACACCCCTGGTGGCCTATTCTCTAGCAGGCCTACGCCCACAATGTTTACACCACACCTAGGGTAAACGACACGTTTCGAATGCAACCATTGCCTCATATTCCCATTTTGAGCTACCAAATAAGAAATTCCACCCCCTGCCACATGAATAGTATAAAAATACTTAATATTTTTATAAAATTAATTTCAGGCACACCGGGCCTCGGAATCGCACATCTTCTTCATGCATAGCTCTGGAATTATCCGTAAGAATTTTCCAAAGTTTGACGGGGCCAAAACCCGAGTCGCTACATCCTCCCCCCTCCCCTTAGAACTATTCATCCCCGAAATGCCACAAGCACAAGGAAAGAAACTAGACTCTCAACTGGGTCTCCCACGCCTGTGAGTTCTCCAACAAACACCCATGCCCGAACACATAATTTAGAGGGACTCATCCACCACACCTCAACACTATCCTTTTTGGGCGGCACTGACTCGCCCGAATGGGTTTGATCGCGTCACAAAAATGTGTCTCGGTGGGGGAAGGATCCCTCTTCCTCACACATTCGAAGCACGCTGAACAACACCCACATAGGGTCTTACCAACGCGTTGAAAAAAACTCGATCAAACAACGGAAAGAAAATAGTAACACTAAAAATTGTCTATCAAACTACTGCAATAGGTAGAAAGGACACAAGGTGTACCTCTATCCATCCGCAGAGCCTCTAGGTCAACATCCTATAGGGAATGCAGCTAACCTTGCCCTTGGCCACCAGCTCGTTGAGCCCGGCGTGGACCACCTGTGGGTGGGGGTGGTGGAATCCGATACCGCCTACCGCCTCCTGCTGGTGCACCATCTCTGTATCCATGTCCTCCACCCTACAGACCTCCTTGCTCGAGACACTACCTCTGCCAAGGCGATCCATCGACTTTCTCCCTCTCATTTGTAGGACGAGTCCGAAAATCTCTAGAAAGATGTCCCCGACCATCGCAAGCATAACACCGCCTCTCCTGGAACTGACCAAAACCAGTCTGCGAGCCCTGAACTTCGGATCCTCCATCCTGGGGGCGCCTCCGAAAAATGTTGCACACGTCTAGGCCCCTGAGTCTATCGTCAGCTACCAGATGTCAGTCCGACTGAAGAAGTCTCAGCTCTCGCATGCCCAGAACTAACAGGCAGGAACTGCTCGGCTAGAAATCTCACCACCACCAAGACTCGCTCTAGCACTCCAACATAGGTGGGCAGGAACAAGGAAACCACACTTGCTCAGATGTCCCTGCGTAATCCCTACTCGACGGGCCGAGACATAATGACCGATTCTAGATCCATATCAAGGGAGTAGCACAATAGGTCTGTAAACCTCACTGAGTACTCCGACACAACCATGCCCTCCTGTTGAAGCTGCAGAAGCTCCTGGATCTTCACTTACCTCAGCGTCACCAGATATAACTCTTCCCTGAAGAGCCGCTCAAACTCTGCCCATGTGAGGGTCTCCTTTTCATGGGATTGTGTCACTAGGATCCACTATCGCCGGACCGAACCATGCAGAAGGCTCGCCGCTAAGACCACCATCTAATCTGGAGGTGTCCTCACTAGGTGGAAAACTCGGGTGACTGCTTCGAGCCAGTAATCAACTTCCTGGGTGTCTGGATCACCCCGGAACCTCAGAGGTTGCTGCCTCTGGATCTCATGCAGTGCACTCAGCCTTTGAGCAACCTCATCCTTCACTTCCAAGACAACTAGCAGCTCGAAAGGTGGTGGTTCAACTGGCATACCACCTGGAGGTACAACATCAGAACTAGCGCCCTGGCCCACTGTCTCTACATGGTGTCGATCGTTAGCCCAACCCTACTGCAGAACCCTAGCTGGTTGACGTTGTGGAGGCATCTTGAAATACAATCAAGACAATCCACAGTCAAAGAGTATATCTAATGATATGACCCATGAAGCATAAGGAAAAACCCATAACCGAGTCATATATGACGCATGTGCCGTTATATCCCTGCGACTAGTGTCCAAACGTCCCAAGTCGAAAGGCAGGTTATCAGAGTCCTGGTGTATGGATACGTAGGCCGCCGCACCAACACTGCAGCCCCTGGCTTTAAATATGAACTCAAAACATCATAACACAACCTTGATGCATCCCAAACCAAACTTATAGCCAGACCAGCTATGCTCTGAGATCCCAAAGGTGGAACCTCCTTTGATACCACTCTGTAACGACCAGAACCAACGAGGCTTGAGCCGCGACTCCCCAAGCCCACCTCCAAAAGGCCAGGGGATGGCATCTATTGCTGAGTAGGCTATCACACACATGGGAGGAATTAGCCTAAGGTACCTTTATAGACGCACCCACATACACCTACATGAAATAGTGCAGAGATATACAAAACTAAAAAGTAAATGAAATCCTACAACGATCCCACAACTAGAGTATAGCAGAAGTACAAAAGGGAAAAACAGGGCCTACTAAAAGAAAACTGCAAAAGTGTCCAAACTGCTCATAAGGTGGGAAAACTCTGCCAAAACACCTGCCTGTAACCTCCTCAGTACAACTTTGGTAAACACCCCGGTCAAACCCGCTCACTAAGCTCCATCTGCTCTGGGTCTTCCTGGGACTCCGTCGAAAGGTCTGTGGTTTTCACAAGACACAATCATGTGCGGGCAAAGCCCGTGCATGGGTGAGTATTACAATACTCAGTAGGCACCCCAAAAACCCAAAATAAAAGAGAGCAACTGAAAGGCAACAATCCACTCATCCCAGCCAGAGAGAACCCAGATGAGAGAGAAAATCCTTCTCATGACCATCCTCAGCTAAACACAACTAGTCAGCTTAGCTCAGGTCTATGCCCATACATACACATTGAACAATCCAAATATACTCAGTTCACACACCAAGCCACATGAGGTACCAACCTCATCACCAGCAACTGTTGAAAACCAGGATAACACACTCCATGATCACTGTCATCCCAGATGACACTCTTCCGAGAGATACACTCCATCAGGTCCCACACAAACATCTCATATTCTCACCCAAGAGATCACACTTGTCGGATTCCATCACTGAGGAAACGTCACTGAAACTATATAAACACCAACTCCTATGATAGGGGATCACTCTTAGGGTCCGCTAGGGTAATACCAGAAGCCACACTAGTATACGAAGTTGTCACAGATTGGGGATCACTACCAGGGTCCGCTGGGGGATACCGCAACCCAATCTGGCATTTGTAGATCTCACAGATAGGGGATCACTCCAAGGATCCAGTGGGGGATACCACAACCCGAACTAGCACTCTTCAGTAACACGTCACTCAGATAAAGGATCGTGGACCATGTAAAGGTGGACACGACGATACCAGAACCCTATCTAGTATAACTCACGCTATAGGGGATCAAACTGGGGATGCTACAACCCTATAGAAACCACGGGCTGAGTAGGGGATTGTATAACCAACGATACTGCAACCCTATTATAAAACTCATTCTGGGTAGGGGATCATATACCCGATGATACCACAACCCTACTGAGCATGGCCCACTAAGAAAGGGATAATATTCTGATGATGCCACAAACCTTACAAGGTTAACTTACTAGATAGGGGATCGCTGCCCGTGGATAAGCAGTCACAGCGATACCAGGAACCCAATCTAGGGAAATGATGATAGAGGACCCTACTCCAGGCCCACCGGAGGGATGCAACAACTCTACCTTTTTAAACAACCCATCAAGAGGATCACAAACCTATACTGAGGTTGTGATGCCACGCGAACCCTCATAGGAATGAACTAATGGAGTACCCTCAACCACAGCTTGTCCAAACGTTGCTAACCCGAGTGACCCACCACAACGCCACCCCAAACTCCTCTAAGGCCGATACCAAGTCCACCATCGCGATCCACTCGGAAAAACATGCAGGATAGGCTATTTACTCGCCCGAAATGGACAACCGGTGAAAAAGGAACTATTCACCATAGGTAGCCCATGCGGGGCCCACACAATGATCCCAAAACTCAACAAGAGGATCATACCACTACAATCCCCTCAGAAAAACACACGAAATCCACTACTCATTCGTCCGAAATGCACTCCCGGTGAAAATGTACTATTCACCGAATCCAGCACTAGTGAGGCCCATGCCTCGAACCCAAAACTCATTGAATGGATCAAAACATTGAAATACTCTCGGAAAAACTCACAGGATTGACTATTCATCCACCAAAATCAGACTCCTGGTGAGAAAGTTGCGTTTCTCTGTAAACGCCCAAAACCCAGCCTCTTGGTGCCTGCAAACCAATCATGGTCCCAATATCCGGAAACTATCCTGGAAAGTCTGCCTTACCATCAGGGTCTCAATTCCACGGACGAAAGATCATTTGGACACTCCGTGCAAGACTTATGGCTGGTCAAAGTTGAATAATAATTAAAATATTATTATTATTCAACATCTTGTGACCCCGGGCCACAAAACCAACCTGCAAAATTCCCAAACCTATCCAAAAATGTTTGTATCGATCCTAGGGTCACGTCACCGCATACAGAATGCAAAACAGACACCTGGATCAAAAACTACGAGGGTTTAAAGGACCCTCAGAGGAGATTGGGCCTGGATGGGTCCAACCTGGCCGGTCCGGCCGGCCTGAACTGGCCCGCCGCGGCCCGAACCGGCCCTCCCCACAGTGGGGCCGCGACTCCTCCACATAGGCGTGACATTCAACACGCTTCAGGGGGCGGCCTCCAACTTTCCACTCTAGCCCACCGTGTCCGGCCGCCTCTTACCAGCGTCGGCGCCGCTTCGCCGGGGCCGCGCCGGCGAGTCTTCAGTGGACTGCCGGGACCACCCCGTCGGTCCATTTTTCGATCCGGAGGCATATGTGCGACCCTCAAGACTTTATATTCACTACTACAATAAAAAATCAAAGAAAAACTCTACATTAATGGGATCGGTGAAATAAAACTCGAACCGCCGACCTCATGGGAAAAATGCCGAAGCTTCGGGTGAAAAACGACGCCTACGACGCCCTGAAGCTCCATCCGCTAACAATCGGCACAGAAAATGGACGATTTTGGGTCGAATCAATGAAGAACAGAAATGGGAGGGTTGGGGTTCTATCACTACACGTAGGATGTGAGGGAGGGGGGAGATAGGTTTTTATTTTTCTTTTATTTAAAAACATCATTTAAAACAACCACCCCCGACTAGACCTCCTGGCGCAGAGAAAATTAGGTCAACCCTTTGGTAAATACGCTTTTCTGAACACAAGGGTGGAAATGGATTTTTGATCCAAGACTCCAATCAGATATTATTCGAGCTGACGCTCGTAATTAAACTTTTCCATTTTTTTACGAAAATTCCCCTGGTGGCGTTTTCCACAGCAGGCCCGTGCCCGCAAAGTTTACACCACGCCTAGGGTAAACAGCATGTTATGGACACAATTGTGCCCTCAGATTTCTGTTCTAAGCTACCGTTTAGGATATATCACACCCCCCAACATGTGCATAGTATAAAAATATTCAATATTTTAATAAAATTAATTCCAGGCACACCAGGCCTCGGAATCACACGCTGTCTTCATGCCTAGCTCTGGAATTATTCATTGGAATATTCCAAAGTCTGACAGGGCCAAACCCTGAGTCCCTACATATAAAATCCCTAAAAATATAATATTATACCATGTGGTTAGGTTAGGTCCCAATATAACATTAAATGTACTTTTTTGGTAATTTTTACATGTAATGGTAATTACATAAACACTGAAATTTTAAATAACATGATATCACGGTAAGATTAAAAAGGGTAAAATAAGGGTTAAATAAAAAATTTGTGAATTAATAAATATTCAATACATGTCTTAAAATTATTTTTGAGAGGATGTAGAAAAATCCCCATCATATATTCTAATTAAATGAGTTTTGGAAAATTTTCATTTTAAATTGTTTTTACAATAAATTAATATTTAAAGACAATCCTAAAGTAGCCCTCCTCCCTCTTATAAAAAGAAAAATATACTACCAAATTCCACACACCTCTCAAGACACATGGATAAACCAAACACTGATAAAATAATCATCAAAAATCCCTCACTTCATCTTATAGGCAATTCATTGGGCAAAAATCCAACCTACAGAGTCCTTTTGTGCACATCAAAAGGAGACACTCCAAGAAGAGGTAATTGTTTGTCCAATTAAATTCATTTTCTTTTATTTTTATACTTCCTATTTCTATTTTGTTTATATAAAAAATAAAATAAAACTAGTACCTTATACAACATTATATTTTATTATACTTATGGAACAACCATATTCCTTATTTTATCTATCCTATGAATAATAATATCACCATGTGTGGGTATATATGACTTACCATAACCACGTCATGGTGTAATTTGTTATTCCACTCTACTTTATATGGATGGGTATAATAATGTGTATAATATATGTAGATAATGAATATAGAATGACAATGATTATAAATAAATAATATTCCATATATTTCAATACTATTTAACCAACCATTGAATGAATCGTCGCTCGTACGTACGTACGACCTATCATCTCCACGATGTGATAAGAATCATTATCCATGTTAAATATTCAAGAATGATTATCAAATTCATATGATGATAAAATAAAATGATTTAGAACTTAATATCATTCTGGATATGAATTAAATACATCATATTCATACAAAACATGGATTATGTAATAAAACATGTAAAAGAATATGAAGCAGTTAACAACCGAATCTATGGTGTTACTAAAATATTATTAACAAAATAATATAAAGAGAATAATATAAGATATCAAAAATATTATTATGGTTCTGTTAGAAGTTAATAATATGGTTAAAACCGTTATACAATAGTTCAGAAATGTATGGAGAGTATCAGACCTAAGGTAAGGGAATGTCATCTCACTTTTAATTTTCGTGTGATATATGGGTAATTCACTAACTATTTCATATGTGTTTTGTATGTATTTCCCTTATTGTTTTTGAAATCATGAATGAACATATATTTAGTATTTAATGATTAATTTTAATAAATTATAATTATGATTTAAAGGTTCAATGTAGTAAGGGACATTTTGATTGATTTAATAATTAGTCCTTTCACCATTCCAATAATATTTATATTATCAAATAAATTTATTTATATTAAATATTGAATTATGAAGAAAATTTTATATGTATTTTTAGGTTTATTCATAATTTTTCAAAAAGAAATATTTTTAATTATTTACGTTGGGGACACTTTAACTAAACCATCATTTTAAATGTTTTAAAGATCTATTCTCTTAAATATTTCTCATTAATGTCCATGATTTGAAGTGGATTTATTGATTTATTTTTATGGACATAAATGTTTAAAAATTCATAATTACATTCAAAATTTTCAATGTTGTATGGGACACATTAATTCAAAATCAGTTTTTAAATTTCATCTTTTATAAGTGTATAGAATTTAAAAAATGATTTTAATGTAAAAAAGAGTTATTTTGATCAAGTATTTCTAATGATACTATTAGATTGTTTTCATCTATGATGACATCATTAGTTGAATTTTATACTTAATTGAGGTTTATTGTTTATGATACATTCTTCCTTATTGATGTTTCTAGGATAAGTTTGAAATTGGATGTGAAAATTTAATACTATTAATGGTTTATGGTTAAATAATTAACATGGTTTATGCTTGTTTTAATATGAATATTTTTTTTATGATTCATACTTTTCATATGGAAAATGTATTATACTTATTAAGTGATTATCAGGGCCTTATATAGACCCTCGATTCATCAGTAGGGCTCATGAGACAAAATAGATATGGAATTGGCCAAGTCCTTGGCCATTTATTTTTAGATAAGGATTTGGATGAGGCCTTAACCATTTATTTCCAAATTATTTGTCTGAGGCCTCAATGATATGTTATAGATGGTTGTCATTATGAATTACCTTATTATGAGATTATTTATAGATAATACATGTGACAATTCGTCCAGTAGAATATACTTGTTTATGATTAAATCGTATAATTTGATTTATTATTTTCATGTAATGCAAATGAATATGTTAAAAAGGATTGTGTTTCAGTTTTATACCTTACCATAAATGATTATTATTATGTTTGATATTGAACACAAACTTTTTTAACCTTACTGATCATATGATCTCAACCCTTTATTATGTTTATTTTCCTAGGGTGCGAAGAAGAGTATTATTATTTTTTACATAGGGTTAAGCTAAGGGAATAATAGTGTTCTCAATGAATTATCTATTCTGTTTTTAGGTTAGAAATTATATTGTAATTCCCATATATGGAATATATTTTTCAAGGTTACAGAACTAATCGTTCCATTCAGATTTGATTCCTTGTTATCATTCCAATGTATTAATATAATGCACTGGCTCTGAAATTCTGGTGTGGCAGCATTATAGTTCGTATCAGTACAATTTTAGAAAAATACTTGGAAATATATTCTGAAAATAAATATTAGGGAACAAAAAACTAATATAAACATTATGGATAGGCATAGTAGAATGTCCTAGATTTTATAAGGCTTAAATTATGTGGGTGTTCCTAACAGAAACGTCCATGTTTGGATACTACAAGCGGGCATGGTTTTGGAATAATTTTACCTAGGAGTGATAAATACGAGAAGATGTTTCGGGCTTCACATAGGATAACCTAGTACATGAAAATAGTTCATACTTTTCACCTAGTTTGACACTCAATGTTTATATTCTTAGAATAATTCAAACATTACATTCAATACATTGTAATGGATTTATGATTAAGTTTGTCCCCATATAGATCATATTAAGGAATATTGATAAGATATGCATAAAATATTGAATTTACATTATGTATTTAACTAGTTTTGAATTGTAAATTATGATTCATAACCCAATCTTGTGAATTCCATTATTAAGAAATGGTTCCTAGTAGAGGGAATGGAAATCACTTAAACACACATAATCCATGTAGGTATTTCTATTCTATGAAAGAAAATTATTGTGGTGATAGTGATAAAAATTGTTATGAAAACCATATTATCGTACATGGATAACTGACTTGGGTAATGAATAATAACCATACACATTTGGAAAACCCTGATACACAACATAGATGATCAATTTTAGACCACTTCATGGGAAAAAACACCATATTCAAATGAGACTAGAAATCCACATTTATCGATGAAATATATAAGTTCCATTGAGAAAATATTTTGTACTTTGGAAATTAATGAAAGTATAAAAGTTTTTATTGATGTTTATTGTCTCTGAGGATATGTATATCAATTGGCCTCATTAATTCAAAAAACAATGGAAGGTGAATATGTATAAAATATGTAATTGAGGTATTTTACTGAACTAATCCTATAAAAATACATTCCTCGTGGTATCCATGTTGATAGAAGAGGGAATTTCAAAGTCTAAGAAAAAAGGAGGTTGGGAATGTTTAAATTTATAAAGCTAACTTCATAATGGTTGAAAGGCAAGAGGTAGACTAAATACATAAAACAATAAGTAAGAATGAGAGATCCATTGATGGGTTAAAACCATTTCTCTAATGTGGACTAGTCTCCCAATCATTCTAATCATACGAAGATATTGTCTCATGTTCTATATAAAGTGAGAAAGAATTTTCGATCTCAAGTGACTTGAAGGGAAGGCCAGGGAAGAAGAGAATGATGGAGAAAGAGTTACATAATGGGAAGATGGAAAATAAGGATTTTACCACATGTGACTATTGTGGAATGAAACACCCCAGTTCCAACATAAAATGAAATTGAACTTCGTGCATTTTTGGGGAGAAATGTCATACAAATCGTGATTATAAGGGAAAAAGTAGTTATAAATGTGAAATTCGATAACTATAAATAGATGGGACATTATGAAAATGATTTTCTAATGTATCAAGTAAACATGACATAGAAGATGAAAATGGATCAATTTCACGGTTATGTTCTTATTAGAGTTGAAGTGTACTAGTTAATTTATTTATGTTTTTGGATTCAATAATTATGTAACTATATCTTGGTTATCAAAATAATGAAATATTTAAGGATTTCACTTTTTACATATTATATAATTATTTAGAATCATGAATTATTTCATTAAGGATTTTGAGGTTATAATGTTATATCATGATAAGAGATACATTATGTTTTTTGGGAAATATGATTTTATGAGTCCTTTTTTAAATTTTAGAGACCTTTTTGGATAGTGTGTTTGGGAAATAGTATTTTGGATATGTCTAAATGTTTGAATGGATTAAGTTAAACATTGGATAGATTTTTTTATGGTTAAAAAATTGCTTAAATTTATTTTCACAATGTTATAGTAATATTGTTTTATGAAAAGAACTGCCCACTGGACGGGCCACAACTCATCACGTTGGAGAAGGCTATAGGAAGTGAACCACAATTAATGTGCTACAAGAATTCACCAACTACCACTGGCCTATGTGATATCCTAGTTTTTATAACACAGTTTTTTATATAAATTGTCTGACAGATGAAGTCTAATTTCATTTTTGGAACCATATATGATTAGGAATATAAATTTTTTTGAGTTTTATTTTCTTTTAGATATAAAGATGAGTTTGGGGTAGAAATGAGTTAAAAGATGGGACTCTACGTGTCATGTATGTATTCATTCGTTTGTTCTTACTCTATGGTGTAATTACTTTTTAAACAATGGGGAATGTATCTTAAAGCCAAAAATGTTTTCCTAGTAATTTGTTTTCGAATGAATCCAATGGTCCCTTAGATCATCACCAACATCAAGAATTTTTAATGTTAAAATTTTCCATACCATTTTATCTATCACTCTCCAATAGAACATGATGGAATGATTTATCTTCCATGTCCAGGTTTTCATATATGGAACCCTGGTATATGGTATCTCTAGTTACATTCATACTTCTCTTTCATTATTATAAAAATATGGTCTCATTAATCCATTTTCTGATGTGGGATTTAAATAAAGATACTTTGAAAAGTCCAAACAATAGTATTCGATCACATGGAAAAATTTTGTTGACACAGTTTGTTGAATGAGATGATAATGTGACACCCTAACCTTCCAGATTAGGAATTTTTATAAAAAAATTAAATAGATTATGTTACACGCAACACCATGTTCGAGCACACCAATACATATCGAACTAGACATTTAAACATTTATAATTAATAGTATTTACCAAATTATAAATTTTATATATTACATAAAATTTTTATTGTAATCTTATATGTTATAAATAATATAAGAAAAAATTCAATTTTTTTAGATAAAATAAGTATTATCAATAAAATTTAGTTTTACCAAATTCAAATGTAGAACATTTTTTACGTCCAATTTTTGAAAATTTCATATGTAAAATTAGAAGAAATAATTATTCATTATAATTTGTACATAAATATTTATTTTGGATATTTTTTGTGATTTTATGGTAACAATCATATTTTAATAAATAGTGAAAACTATAGTATTTTAATTAAAACTACTTTTACATCTAATATTTAAATATTATTTGATTATCCTATTAATTTATTTTAAAGTATAAATAGAATATATTTTTATCAGTTAATATAAATATTATCGTTTCAAAAAACATAAAAAAAATTGATGTGATAATATTTGTATCTTTTGGAATGTTTAAACTTTTAAAAATAACATGTTTTTATTCCAATACTGTGATTTATGTAAAATTAATTTTTTACAATTATGTGTATTGAAATTTGAAAAATGGGTTCCATATTTATAATAATAAGGTAATAATTATGTAAAAACTACCCTTTTATTTTATTACAATATGAATTGTAATTTTAATAATTATTTTTATTAATTATGGATAATGGTAAATTGTTTAATTTTGGGTAAAAATATTATAATAATATAAAACAACTATAACACGTGTTCTAATAGTATTGGAGGAGTAGTGTATGTCCAAAAAAATATTTGGGATGCATATTTGGCTTTTTTAAGCCACTTGGGTGTGATAGTGACATTTTATAATGCTTAATATAATGTAATCGGAATATAACATAAACAAATATCTTCTTACTAAAGAAATTTCAAACATGTTTTATATAACTGATCTCTTCAAATATAAATATTCATTTCAAAGGGAAAAAAATTATACATCATGTTATTTTATTTATAAATTTTATTCATTAAATAGTCGAATTTATTTATGACACAACGATGATGAATTATTTGCTTTATTAATGAAAGAATCAAAGAAATGATATTATATATATTGAAATAAATGTTTTCTTTTATAATTTATATCATCCACACATTTTCAAGGCTAATATGTCGTCTTATTATTGATTGAAAGTAATTTTTTCGATGGAATCAATATATTATATTATATTCAAAAAGTTATATATGACTATTTTAAAAAACTGACATAATTCATTACTTTAAATATAAAATATTTTGTTAAATTTGCTAAAATCCCCAAAAAATCAACTATTCAACCATTTTTATAGTATAATCCCTAGTAATCCATTAATAAAACATTTTTTCTTTTAACATTTAAGTGTAATTACATTAACACACAAATTTTATATAGCAGGTTGTCATGGTATGATTAAAAAGGGTAAAATAAGGGTTAATCCAAACAAATAAGGACTAAAATATAATCAATACATTTATAAAAATACATGTATTAATGGTTTTGGATATATCCTCATCTTATATTCAAATTAATTTATTTTTGGACTATTTTCAATAACAATTTAATTTATATTAAAATAATATATCCAGACTTTCCTAAAGTACCCCTAATCCCTCTTATTAAAGGCCACCACCTATACCCACTTCCATACACCTCTCAAGCACATTGGATTGATAAAAAATATCCTATAATAATCTCTTAAAATACCTCACATTATCCTTTAGAACAAAATTAATGATGAAATCCATCCTACGGAGTCATTTTGTACACATCAAAAGGAGACACTCAAAAAAGAGCTAATTGCTTTACCAATTAAATTAAATATATTTCCTTCTTATACTTTCTATTTCAATGATTTTTTCATACTAAATTAATAACTAATGTTAATTATAAATTATTATATGTTATTATAATTATTTGAATTTTTTTCCATATTTTATTTATCCTATGAATAATATTATCACCATGCGTGTGTGCGTGTGTGCGGCTTACCATCTCCACATCATGGTGTAATTTTTTATTAAAGTTTACTTTATTTAGATGTGTATAATGATATGTATGATGGAAATAAAAAGGTTAATTTAAAATCATAATGATTATTTATAATTAATATAACTTATATTTCCATACCATTTAACCATCAATGGAATGATATTTTCACTCATACATACGTACAACCTACCCTCTTCACGATGAGATAAAACTCATTCTCCTTGGTATCCAATAAGGAATTATTATTGAATAAATATTAGGAGGTAATATAATGAATTTTAACTTAATATATTCTTCTATATGAATCAAATACATCATTTTAATAACAAACATGAATTACATAACAAAACAAGGAAAAGTAAACAAAGCAATTAACAACCAAACCAATGGTAATTCAGAAATATTATTAAAAAAATAATATAAAGATAGTAATTAATGATATCATATACATTATTATTATTCTGGTAGAAGTTAATAATATTTTCAAAACCATTCTACTAGAGTTTGAGATATATACGAAGAGTATCAGTCCTAAGGTATGGGAATTTGTCTCCCTTTTAATTTTAATGAGATATAAGCAATGTTCACCTCCTATTTATTTTTCGTGGTTTATGTAATTCCCTTATAATATTTCATATAATTAATAAACTATTCCCATGGTTTTTAAAGATTAATTTGAATATATCAAACATATGATTTAACTGTTCAATGTGGTATGGGACATTTTGAATGATAAATGAATTGGTCCTTTCCTGATTTCAATATTCATGATATTATCATAAAAATTTATTTATATGTATATAATGAAATATAAATATCATTTTATGTCTATAACTATATTAATTAAAATAATTTCAAAATATAATATATTAAATGTTTTAAGTTGGGGACTTATTTACAAAAAAATAATTTTAAATGTTTTAATTATCTATTTTTATAAATCATTCTCATTATTGTCCATGTTTTTAAATGGTTTTAAATATTCACTTACATTAGAAATAAATATTTTAAAATCATTTTGAATTTCAAAAAATTAAAATTGGTAAGGTATACTTTTAATTAAAAATAAATTTTTAAATTCATTATTTTATTAGTGTGTGGCTTTTGATTAAATGATTTTAGTGTAAGAAGGTGTATTTTTCTTATGTGATTTTTAATGATTTTATTAGAAATTTTTCATCAATTTAAAAATCCTTAGTAAGATTTAATTCTTAATTTAGGATAATTTTTTATGATAAAATCATACATATTGAAGGATCTATGATATATTTGACTGTGGATGTGCTATTTTAATTTCATTCATGTTTTTTGGTTAATGTATTATCATTTGGAATGATATATTTAATACGAATGTTTATTTTATATTTCATTATTTCTATATAACGAATCTATTGGAAATTGTAATTGATGGGTGGGGCCCATTATATCCCCTCGATAAATCATTAGGTCTCATGAGACAAACTAGATATTGAGTTGGCTAAGGCCTTTCTGATTTATTTTTATAAATAGTTTTTGCCGACGCCTTAAAATTTTATTTTTAAATTTTTTAGCTGAGACCATGACGATATGTTCTAGATTTCTAGAATAATTATTTCCCTCATTATAAGATTAGTTATTGATATTAAATGTGCTTATTCAAATAGTATAATATCCTTGTGCTGGATTAGATGGCATTATTTGACTTATTCTTTCCAAGTTATGCTGATGATTATGTTGAAAAGGATTGTGTATCAGTTTTGTACCTTTGATTAAATTTTTATTCTTATTTATGAAATTTTATGCTATATTCCATAACATAAATGGGAATTTGTGCTCACCCCTCTCTTATTATTTATTTTCTCTTGGTACCAAGAAGTGTATTATGATATATATGCAGGATTAAGATAAATGAATATTATCTTTCCCAAAGTAGTATCTTTGTAGTTTTTTATGTTAGAAATTGTAATGTAATGTTCAATTAAGTAATATATTTTTCATGGAAGATAAAATGATCAGTCCTTTAGGATTTGGTTCCTTGTAATCATGATAATGTATAAAAAAATGCATTGTCTATGAGAATCTGGGGTCTGGGCCTTAAACAACTTCATCTTTTCATTTATCACTAAATCTCTAATAATTGTAATCCAGAAACTTTTTACGGACCAAAAAATAAATATTTCCACATTTTAATGAGTGGGAATCACATATAAACAACTACTTTATTTTTAAATAAGAATAATAATTTTTTAAATATATTACAAATCCAAATAATGATGTCCTTTTTAGATTAATATTTCAATAAGTTCATTAAAATCAGTATACCTTCAATAATATGTAATGAAAAATATATATAAATCTTCTTCTCTTCCCATCTCTTACTTCACTCTTTACCTATTTTATTGTTATAGTATAAAACAAAAATATAGATTTTATATACTCTATAATATCACACCACATTCTATATAATTGAATTACAATTTTTATATTACAAATTTAATATCCAACAAAAAATATTTATTTATTTTGATATAAATTAATATATTACTTCTAATATTATATTATATTTTCATTAATCTAAAAAATTGATTATTTGAATCAGGATTGAGTGAACTATGTGGAACACAATGTGATAAAATTTAATATTCACTTAATCCTCCATTTATATCAATACACTTTATTGTGAGGTAAATTTGTGGAATTTTTATTCAATGTTTTCTCATTAATTTGTATCCATTTGAAATAATCAACATCACTTAGAAAACATATAGTATTCATAATAAATATTTCATATCTATATAGAAGTTAGACTAGTAAAATAACATTCCATGGAAAAAGAAAACAATATCATTCATAGAACACCACCATGGTGTATTAGTTTTAATCTCATTTCATTAATTTTTTTAAACATGAATAATTACAGCTATAATAGTTTGTCATCATAGGTAATGTAAAATTATTTTCCATTTATAGAAAAATATATTGAAAACCACAGATATGGATTAACTTCTCCCATAAAATATTGTTCATTTATTGAAGAAATTGTTTGAATGACTCATTTTATATAACCATTATATGAAATTATTATCATAAATAATCCATGTATTAGTTTGAATAATATTGAAATGATATTTTCTTACCAACACATGAAATATCATCAAACCCCACAACTCAACATTAAGTTTTTTTATTAGTTTTCAACAAGTAAATGACCTTCACCTCATATAAAAAACATATATTTTAATGTTACTAAATTAATCATAAAAAAGATGAAAAAATATATCTTATCATATATACTTCATCTAGATAAAAAATTTTACTATATATATTAATCACCTCAATTGGAATACACATTCCAAATAATAATATTTCATAAAATTGTATTAATTTACTGTTATATGAGTTCATGTCTTGAAATTACTGAGTATAACTTTTATTAATTTATATTTCATAGCTAATAGATTATTTTTCACTATTTTTTAACAAAAATAAAATGAAAATCATATTCATTAATAGAGATAAGAATGAAATAAAATCATTCAGTATTTATTTCATTTCCATGAGAGGGTTAATAATAAATCTATTTAATAGCGCTTAAAGTTAGTTTTTCATGAATTTAAATGTATATTAATGAATCCATATGAAATTTTCATAGTGGTCTTAATTATGGAATGATGTTCATAATCCTTGGAAAGGAGAAGTAATAATGTTAGAGTAAAACTTTTAAATTATTATTTTTTTATTCTATATTTTCATTTTTTGGTTGTAAATAAATTACTGTATGCACAAATCATTCAAATTAAATTTATTAGAGCTCATTACAATCAACTTTATCATGTATTGGTTTCATCTTAATAATAATTTGAAAACTATTTGTAGTGATACACAATCATATATCGATAATGAACTAGAAGATCATTTAATCATGTTTCCCGTTAAATAAATAAGTAGACAATATTTTCAATGTTTTACTCCCACATGGGTCCTTTAGGATTTCATAGAGAATATTTTCCCTTACATATTAATTTTTTCACTTAGATCATATATCAATAAATTAAGGTATTTAGGAAAATAGTAAAAAAATGGTAAAAATGAATAATTTCATAAGAATAAAGAATTAATTAGTGTTTTAATTATATTAATGTGAATATTTAATTACACAAGTAGAAAAAATGAGAATAATGATATTTTTACTTATTAATAAGTGGCGTATAATATAAGAACTAAATGAATGACAATATTGAATATTGATTACATGTAAATAACAAATTATTAATGATATATACATATGTCAAAAACATTGTAATAGACTCTAGATGAAATGTAATTTTAAATAGTATTACGTAAACTAATATATTGAATAAAGCATAATGTATTTATGATTATGATTAAATGTTTTTCTATAAATACTCAATAAAATTCCAAAAGATTTACAAAATATTAATCTATATTAAAAAATGTTTGCATGATGTATAAATACATAAAAGTGACAAGGATATGTCAAATGAATTTATTGTTGTTTGAAGTGGGGAATCATGGCTACTTATAAATTATTGTAAATAAATATATCTTCACACATCATGAAAAAAATGAATATGTTGTCATATTGTTGGAGAATCAATACAATAATAATATGAATGCATAGTCTTAAAAGAATATTTAAAATAAAGATCCTAATTCAATTATTGATTCATAAGGTCAAATAAAAATCAAATTAAATAATTAAATGAAAATTGTTATATATTATTGATTTTGATATTATATATCCCAAGAATATGAAAATATTGAGATTAGTTAAGAATTTATTTATAGGATACTTAAATATAGTTTCAAAATTCTAAATAACGAGGAAAAATATTTTTTTACATACATCAAATATATGTTGTTACTTTAATGAATTACTATATGACAAAAAATTATGCTTTAAAAATCCCCTAACATCATTAATTAATCTAATATTTAAATAATAATAATGCAGTCATAAAAAATATTCACGTTGTCAAATTATTAATTTTTTTCTCAGATATAGAAATAAATGAGATTTATTAGTAATATGAAGATATATGAAATAAGAATAAAGAAGTTATATTCCTAAAAAAGTTATAATAAAAGATAGTTGCTCCAATGGGGAAGAATACAAATAATAAGATTCTTGAAAAAATTGAGGAAAAATTAACACAAATGAAAAAATGGATCACGATTCCTAGGTAAACTCACACATGAGAAACATTTCCCTCAAAAATTATACTAAAAATAATTATTTGAAAATTATAAAAATTAAATTTTCTAATATTATACCCAATTCAGAATACACGTGTTGTATGAATACACTATTTATAAGTTGTTGTAGGGTGTTGTGCCACTATAAATAAATAATAGTCATTATAGGATTCTATGTAATATTTTAATAAGAGAGAGGCTCATCTATTTTTGGGAGATAATTATCTATGGTTAAATATATTAAAAATTTATAAATTATTTATTTCATTTTTTGAGAAGAAATCGTGGAAATAGTTAGTGTTACACATGAAGACATTACAATATTATATTTCTAGAACAAATTTTATTTTCATAGAAGATATATTAATTCAAAACACCTTAATAATATTACCATCTACAAAAATGATATTATCTTGTAGTACACACGACACTATGTTGGCAGGTGTAACACACTTTACAGATTTATTTTAATATCTTGTTTCACACACAAGAACTAGTTTTCAAAAAATAAAATATACTGTTACTAATATTATTTAATAATATTGTTATCAATAATATATTTTAATAAAATATATCAAAATGATTATTTAAATTCAGAAAATATTCATTAGATCTGTGTATATAAATTTTTCGTGTTAGAAATGAATATAGAATTCGATTAAATATGAAGGAAATATTTTTATAAGAAAACTATTATCGACACCAAAAAGTTATTTTTCCATATCAATTTAAAATAATTTATATTATTAAATGTAATAAAAAATTTGACATTTTATACATTAAATAAATTATTTTTGGGGCACATTCATTAGGTTTTATAGGATTAAGATATTAACAAATCTATTTTCTTCCTAAAACCTATATTTTTAATGGTTGTATTGCAGAAAAGTATAGCTTGCCTATTTGAAATATAATTTTTCAAACACTTATAAATTATATATGATAAAATTAAAATCATTTTTTTGTAAATTTAACAAAACAATTTGGTTATGGTTCATTTTTTTTATTCAGTGATGTTTTATTTTTTGATGAATAGTGTAAAATACACAATTTTAATCAAAATCGTCATTTTAATATAAATAATTTATTGAGTTAAATAAATTTATAATAGGATTTAAATATTATATAGACCAATATTACATATATTTACCCAATATTTCTCATATTAAATAATATTATATTAAATTTGGATGTTAAAACATTTCAAACATTCGCACATTTTCAATTTTTAAAACACATCCACATTTAGTATAAATGAAGAATTTTTATTTTATTCCCAAAAAATTATTTCTAATTTGTATAAATTTTTTCCAAATTTATAATTATATTAATTATTAATTTCTAGTTTGATAAACTTATTTTTTTACAGAAATATTAGTGAATGAAATTAAACTTAATTATAGTTATTATGGTGAAAATGAGTTTACTTAGGGGTCGGACATAAATCATTGTGACCATATGACATATAAACTTGTTAAAATCATATTTTATGGATATATTATGATTATATCCTCTATTAAATAATATTTGTTTCACTATTTGAGGCACATTTTGGAAGAGAAACTTACTAATAGTGTTACCTTTTTATCAATACAAGAATGTCAGTCCTCCTCCACTATAAATGGGAACTCAACCCCCATCACAACATCACACATATAAAGAAACTTATGAAGAAATAATTAGAAAACAATAAATTCCCAACATCATTATCATTCAACTAGAATCCATAATTTAGGATGAAATCAATCTAAGGAAGAATTTTCATATAAACAAAAAAGAATTACCCAAAGAAGAGGTGACTTTCTCCAACAATCTCTTTTGTTATCTTTCTTTACCCAAAACATCAATTATTATTATATATTTCTCATATGGTAACATATATATAATAAATAAACAGATATTTCTTTATACTAACAGTATGAACTAGACATTTACACAATTCTATCAAAAGGGTGTCACAATCATCATTCATTCGTACTTCGTACTACTGCCTCACAAACGGTTATATTTTGTCCTTACATAACCACCTTTCATGGTTGAAAATAATAATAATTTTATAGTTATTATATATTATATATGATATTTTTAATATCTTTATTTCTTCTGAATTATTATATAACACATACCTCCATGTGTAATATTTTGTGGGTATACAATGACATTGATAGTAGACCTATGGACTACCACCTACTTAATGAGATCTGATGTGTTCAAGAATTACGTGGAATGTATTAAGGATGTTCAAAATAAATATATGTGATGTATATGAAATAAATAAGATATTATAATTATTATATAAATATATATATTATTAAATTTTCGTTAACATATTATTTCATGAAAATAGAAACAATGTTCATGCGTACATACAACCTACCATCTCTATGAATAGTTTATTTCATTCCATTTCTACAAACATTATCGATAACAATAAATAAACACATACCTAATATAAATATTTCAAATAATTTGTTACATTCTATAGGTGTTGGAATTTTGATCTATCACAACCCAACCTTGGAAATTATAATATTTTATTCGATTGTGGGTTTTCTCCTTGGGTTGATATTCAGGTTGAGTCGCAGTTTCAATTTTTTAGTTTTTGTTTAAAAAACAAGGTTTTTAGATTGAAATAAGGGGTTAATATTATGTTCATGATTAAAGGAAAATTAAAAATATTAGGTAATTGTGAAAATATTTTTGGGCACTATGGGTATTCGCACATGCAGCGCATGGTCTGGGAAACTATGCAACAACTGCCCAAGATGTTCTATCCATTTGGATAGTGGCACCCGCACAGTTTAGAAAACCATACAGCCCAACCATGTGGTATTCATAGATTCGTAAAAGTTTTATATACCATGTTATAAACTCTAAAATTTAAACTATAGTTCAGAATTTCTCTCACATGTTCACACTAGGCACTCTATAGGGTTTTCCAAACCCCCCTTCAGTGCTAACCGTAAATTTTTGAATTCCCTTTATGGTTCCTAAGGTTAATTCCTTAAGATTTTGGTGGATTTAATCTTGAACTCCCCTTCTCTCTTGAGATATTCATCTCTCTTGGTAGGTTTTCACAATTTGATGAACCTTAAGGGTTATGGTTTGTGTATGATTAAATTTCTAGTATGTTAGGGTGTATGTATTCTCTCAGATGATTGGATCATCCTCATCTAGGTGTTTTGCTGCATTCACATATTGTTGAGGAAGGTTTTTCCAACCATTTCATTTAATGAACTTTTTTGATGATTTATCATTCCATAAATGCATGAAATCTATTATAATTTTACTTGTGAGGTGTTAGTATAAATTGTTTCGTTGTTTTTGTGATGGTATATTTCTATGAATAGATTTTCAAAGGGGTTTATTGACAATGCCTATATTATTATTCTTGAAAAGTGTTTAAAAAAATATATATTATTTTCATAGAATGAAGTTGAGTACTAATAGTGATGTATGGATTTCCTTACAATTTGTAGCACGATTGAACGTATAATTTCGGTATACTGTTTGTTTTAAAAGGCTCATTATGAGTGGAAACATTGTGGTAAATTCTTTGGATTTATACTTCCTATTTTTAAAATTCTATTGATAAACATGTAATTTTTTGAGTTTTTTGTGTTGTAATAATTATAAGTAGAATACATAAAAGTTGTTTCTGAATGGATACAAGAAAAATGTTGTTGTCTCTTGGTTGTTTGATTGTCCAAGGGTTTACAAGGATCATATAAGGATGGGAATCCGATGATTATGAAATTTAAAAAGAAAATGATATTTTATTTAAGCCTTAGTTTTTCACAAGTGTTACCTTTTATTCACTCATACCTATTTCCTAAATTGGATTATTAATTTTTGAATGGTGGTGTGTTTCTTCAGGTAATAATAAATGATAATTCAAATGTCTTTTAAAATCAGGGACCATTTAGAATTTTATGTTTTGTTTTGGTGTATGATTGACATAAAGTCCCATTTATAAATTTTCATATTATGGCATGTTTCAATAGTTTATGGATTTTTTTAAATTTATTTGGTTTAGAATTTTGAAATGCCTATTTGGAACATTGTAAGTTTTGGAGTGATTAATTTTGATGTGTTGTGATGTGGATGCATATGTGGCATCTAATAATTATTAAGAAATTGTTTTGAATCTCAAATGATATGATGTACTATTTGGATGTTTCAAATAGCTTGTGGTGTGATGTGTACACCTATTAACGATTTCCTGATATGTGGGTTTTTCATTGGTGATATACTTGGTTGGTAAATGAATGTTTGGTTTTGATATGTCAGGTATGCCACATAGGTCAAGGATTCTCTTTCCACTATGTATCACTTTTTCTATCATGTCATTCTAATGTGTCTTTTTTGGTGTTATGTTACAATTTCATGTTGAAGTTGATTCGAAGGGATTTTACCCCTTTGATGTTTTGTGGTTCATATGAAGACCTTGACCCTAGTAGCCTAAATTCATTTCATTATAATAATACATTGGCATAGAAACAACAATCTAATCCCCAAGTACTGATCAATCTAGTAGTTTTGGAAACTTGATATATACATATGTTTTACATAACATCTTAAATGGAACGAAAAATAGAAACACAAGTGGGAACACCCATATATTCCAATACTATCCCCGTAATGTCATTCATAATACATCTCATGTCATTTTGTGGAAAAATGAAACATTATAAAGGGGTGAGATCATATTCCCAATAATGGTAAATATTATAGTAGAAGCAATCATAAACAGAAACAATAAGTAAGGTGAATAACTAAAACCCATTCGATTAAAACAAAATCTTCAACATAATATGGTAGGATGGAAAGATGAATACATAAATCTATATAGATAATAACATGAAACCTAACAATGGACATTTTAATAGTCAAATAATCCCACGATTTATCAATAGCCAATATCATAATGTAGGAAGTCATATGATGGAAATTATAAAGATAATATTATGACCTCATCCAAGACTTATGAAAATAAATGGGTTTTCGTCATCAAAAATCAATTTCTATTTTTTCTCATTTGACTTACCGATGTATCGAGGGGATACAGTGGACCTCTTCAATTAAATACTATATCTAATTCATTAATAAAATGTAAAATAGAAATATATATTTATATAAATTTCCTATACATAATTGAAATATTTTAATCTTTGTTAAAGATGATAATACTCAAATAAAATATGGAAAAAAAATTGAGGAAAATAATCTATAAACATTCAAAAGCATCACTTACAACTTTGAAATATTTAAATATGAATCCTTATAAAGGATTTACATTAAAAAAACATATCATGTCAAAAGAATAAGAGAAATACTGATTTTATATTTTAATGGTACATATATCTACAACATGCAATTAATATATGGTGAATTAGGAATATATCTCATAGAAATAAAATTAATACAAGATAAAACCTGTTTTAAATTTGGAATGGTGACTTCATTTGGAATTTAATTTTTATTTGTCATAAAATAATATTGTAAACATGTATATCCA
Source organism: Viscum album (assembly GCA_963277665.1). NCBI lineage: Eukaryota > Viridiplantae > Streptophyta > Magnoliopsida > Santalales > Viscaceae > Viscum > Viscum album. The sequence continues at coordinate 69,996,338 of OY728166.1, read as the reverse complement.
TGAAAATAAATTGAATGGACTATGATATTATATTTTTAGAATAAATGATTTTCAACTAAATTTAATTTTTATATAAAAGTGTTTTTGAAATGTTAGAAACGATCCTCTTTAATGTAGTTTAATGAAAATATTAAAGATTCTTTGAAATAGAAAAAAGTATTACTATATTTATATATCCAAAAAACGAAAATGGTATTTATTTATTATATTATGAGGGTTTTTATAAAAATATTGGTATATTAAAATAGATTATGAGTGTTACATGAAAAAGGGTAAGCAATTTTGGATGTTCCCTTTAATCGGTCATTCTTATCGAGAATAATTGAAAGGAAAACCATATGAAACATGAATTTAAAAATAAAAGAGAGACTAAATTAACTATATAAATGGATTTTATACATATATAAATAATTTTTAAGAATTATATTAAATTAATTTAAGGAATACATTGTGATAAAGACAGATAATGAGTAACCCGAATGAAAAATAAATGTTCAGGGAGTGTCCAATACAACTATACTAACAGTATAACTATATGACACATAAAATTAATGATCATAATATAAGAAATTTAATATCATAAAGATAAATAAATTCATGACATAATACATAAAATTTAGTATACCAACATAAAATCATGATATATTGTTGAATATGGAATATTTCACTGAAATAATTGTTAGATGAGAAAACCATTACATTATGTCTGAAAGTGTTCTTTAATTGATATTAATGTCATGTATAATCATATTAGATACATAAATTAATTTATTAAGAAAAATTTACTCATTTTTTAGGATTTCATATAATTTTATTAGGATCATTTATGTGTTTTTATGAGTTATAAGAAATAATTTTTTTTAGGAACACTTGTTTCTGTGGTTTTTGTGATCGGTTTACTTCTATTTGATTATATAATATAATGTAAAATGGGAATAGATTTTAGGAATTAAAGTTATTTTTTAATATTGATAGTATAAAATATTTAATTTTTATATTATTCATTTCAATATTAGGGTTTAGGATGACTCATTAAAAAAAATGTTTGTGGTGATCGTTAAAATTATTTTGTTGGTTTTTCAATCATAAAAAACTAATTTTTATTTATTAATTAGAATCATGTGCATATAATGGTTCCATAATTTTAAATAAATTATAAAATGTATAATAAAATATTTTTTTCCATAATTATGTCATTATAACCATCCATTATTGAGGTAATGGAAAATGAGGTCACGTTATCCATGATGGTTGTAAATCAGCACATAATAGAAGATGTTTTCCTTTTCATAATAAAATATAGAGGATTAGGGATTTAATTATGGATATTACATTAAAAATATAGAATTATAATATATAAATGATACTGGTGTTATCGTTTCCCTTTGGACATGGTATGGTTGGGAAGGAGAAGAAAATAAATGAAATTGAAATGAAAATAAAAGAAAAGATAGCGTATTTTTACCTTGTGAATTATCGTCCCTGAGAACCTCTTTAAAGGGATTGGTTTTGGTCTTTTGTGGATACAAAAGAATCTTAGTTTCAGGGGAGGGTTTTGTGTAGAGTATTGAGTGGGAATGTTACAATGATCAATGTTTTATGTGTGAGGAGAAGGGGTGGTGAGGGGTGGTTTTTTTAGAGTAGGAGACAAATAATTTTTTATTATTGTAGTCCTTTGTTTATTATTTTTGTTCAAGACAATGAATAGTTTTAGAATTATATCCAAATATATTAAAATAATTAATTATCATTTTATATTATGTGTTTAAATGATCAATATATCACATATGACTCAATAATTTACGTATTTAACATTTATCATAAATTATTGTATTTTACTATTCACAAAAAGTTCAAGCATTTTAGAAAAATCTAGAAAATTCACCAATTATTTTTTTGTAGAATTGAATAATTTACCCAATTTTATGAAAGTATTTATATAACAATGAAAAATGTAATTTTAAATTAAATTAATCATTTATTTGAGATATAATGATTTTAGAATGTAAACAGCTTTTATGAAACATTACAAAATTAAATAAGTCCTCATAAAATTATCTAATAATAAAAATAAAATATAATTTAATATTCAATTTTATGAAAAATATATTTTATTTTAAATCAATGTATTAATTATAAAATTTTTATTAAATATTTATGAATTATAAAAATATAAACTCTTAATTTATCATATTTAAAAAATTTATTTAATTAGAACATGATATAAATTTATCTTATTTTTATTTACAAGATACTTAAATTTTATTTATTTTTTCAAAGGTGTGGTTATTTTTCAAATGAAAATATTATTATTGCTAATGGTAAAATTGATATTCCAATGGTAACATTACAATTCATAAAAAATGATACTTATTAGAAAAACAAAAAAATAACCAAAGGGAATTTTGATAATAATCCTTCAAAAATAATATTTATTATTCAAATATAATTTATAAAATGTATAAATATATATTTAAAAAAATTTCTCAATTATTATTTTGTAATGATAAATTTAGAAAATGTAGTCGTTTATGGAAAAATTAGGATTTATTATTTTCTTATGCCGCTTGAAATGTTTTTAATGAATCAAAACATATTTGATTGAATATATAATACATAAATTTCATTAATTTATTTCAATAATAGTTATAATTTAATTTGTTAATATAAAAAGTGATTTTTGATATAAAAATACTTTCTATAACAATTTATTTTTTATGTTTAAATTATATTCATTTATAATTAATTGATAACCAATCAATTAATTTAATCAACATGTGTATTATATGTTTTCATTATTTTTATAATCTCATTCATTTATTCCATTCATACTGATAGGTGATAAATATCATAATTAAATATTAATATTTAATATTTTTTTAACTTATGTTTTTTATATAATGTACACTATTGAAGAAGTTAAATTTAAAAAAATATATATATATAAAATCTTGGGGTGGTATATTCTCCCCTTCTAATATAAACTGGTTCCTCAGAATTTGAAACTATACTTCAAAAATCAATGGTTGACACTTCAAAATTGTTTTTTGGGAAAACCACATCAGAAATAGGTGAAATAAAATATCAACTTAATAAGAGTCAAAAAAATTTATATGTTATCACAATACTTTGTATATGATAATATTAGTGTGATGTAAAAATTCTGACATTTAACAATTATCTAACGATTAATTTATGATAGAGAATGATAGTGATGATGGAAATTAAAAATTTAGCCATCCCAAATCTGTAAATTTGTGATCAGTTAAAATACCATTGATTTCATAGAAACATAATAGACACTGATTTTGTTATAATATCATTTTCCTATATTTTTTGGATTCTTATAAGAACGTCCAAAAGTAAACTTCTGGATTAATTTTCATTTTAAAAGTATAATATCATCCTTTGGTTGGGCGTCAATATATTTTTACATCATCCTATACACTTGGAAATTAATGTTAGGGATGAATTATTCATGCTTGAGTCATATTTCACAAAACATATTGTCCTTAATTCATTCATTAGACCTCGAAATGTTGAGTAAAAAATATTCTTACTACATGTTTTTAATGAAAAATAATTTCAAAATTTTAACATGATCCATTCCACATGTAGGTAATATTATGAATCATCTCAAATATGACTATCCACATTCAATTATGAGAATATTAAAATCAACACAACTAAATTTCTAAAAAACAATTAAACATATGATTCCCCAAATAATGTATCGTATATTCAAAAATACCAAAAATATGAAAACCTTGATCTTCTTTAAACATTTATTAAACAATCATAATTCAGACAATAATATCATAGGTTGTTAAATATATTCTATGAAAATAAATATATATTAAATCAATCATAAAATAAATAATCGGATCACTAACAACCTTCATAGTCACTAATAATATCACATAACCATCTATTCTTTATTATCTCAACACCAATAACTCATCTAGGGTCATTTTTTCCAGGTTATGTGTTTTGAAAAAAGATCAACGAGAAACATAATCACATCTCTTGATTATTTGTGCTATTTATTACATTCTTCCGATTCCATAATAAATAATTACTATAGTACAATACTTATATATCCTCTTATTCTTATAACTTGCGAATTATTGATAATAAATATTTTTTGTATCCATACAAAAATTTTATTAATCATCTCTCTTTGTTTGTGGTATTATCATATGATCGACCATGATCCACTAACCTTTTTTTAGTGTATATTACTTCGAGGATAAGACATTGATTTCCATAGTGTTTGATATCCATATAGATGAAGCATTGTATTTCAAAAAATTATTTACTTCTCTTTCAATTATGAACAAGGGGACCTATTTTTACACATTTTAATAAAAATAATTTTTCATCTAGAGCATATACCAAGGGGTTTACTTCAAAAATTATCATATTTGGGAAAATACATCTTCCCTTTATTCTATTTATCTTAAATTTGCCTTAATGTATACCTTTTCACTTTTTTATCTTCGAATCCATAAGACATGGATAATTTATTCTCTTTCTTTTTAGAGCAAGGGATTATTTTATCACATGACGATGATATTTTGGAGACTATATACCTTCAAAATACATGTATAAAAACATCAAATAAATGAAAATTCCTACTCATTAGATTATGTGCATTGATGTAGTTTCTATTCTTTTCACTAAGTTCTATTTCAAAATAATTAACTACACTAGATTAGATCATAACATTATGAAACATAATTTATAATCCCAAAACTATTGAAATACATAACATAAATTGAAAATTATTATGCCAATATAATCCCATAATGTTGAACATGGTTTCTTCTGGGAAATATTTACTATTAAATCCATCATAATGTTTAAAAAAGAAACCATGAATTATCCTAATAATATCCTCATTGAGTGTCAAACCAGGTATATAGTGAGGCCGGTTATTGTATACCTGGTTAGGCTGATTCAGGAATGACACACCATTTAGGAGTTGTTACCCCTAAGTATATCTATGCAAGAACAACATCCACTTATAGTATCCATAAATGGATGTATTTATTGTAATACCCACATAATATCAAAATTACTTAAACTCTAAGATATGCTTCTATTAATTTTATCAAAGGCTATCTTAGGGTTTTTTTTTCGAAATATATGTTTTCTATATATAGTTTGTATGGTTTATAATATAGTTACTCTAATACCATTTGTAAATACCTTTACCATAGTATCCAAGATCTAGTGCCAAAATTAATACATTTTCATAGATACAAGATTAGAATCCCAAAGGACTGATTAGTTTAATAGTTTTGGAAAACCATATACCTAAATAATTTATACATTAAAGCATGGAAGGATAAACAATATTGAATCTTTAGTAGGAACACCCATAAAATCCTAGATTATCCCTTCAATTTCTTTCAAAAATAAATATTATTACATCATGGGTAAAAATAAAACATAAGAAATGGGTTTTCTCGGATGATTATTAAGGGTAAAAAATACAGTGGAATCTATCATAAGAATAAAAAGATAAGGTAAGTAAAATATTTGAAATTCATTGTAATAAAAAATTCTAATGACCATTATATAAAAAGAATAAAATCTAATTAAATAATTCCATATAAAGAATCAAATGAAATGTAACCATTTATATTCTAATTGTTTAATAATAACATGATTTATCATTTACTAATATATTGAAAAATAACTGTATATTCCATAAATAATAATCATACTATAGAGAAAAATTCCAATAATTCTTCAAATAAATGGTTAAGGACATGGCAAAACTGTATTTCTATTTTTTCTCATCAGTACTACTGATGCATCGAGTGGCTATAGTTCCCCCACCCATCACTTACTAAGTCGTATACATTTCTCAAAAATATATTTAAAAGAAACCTTAAAAAAAGTTTTCCAAACCAATTTACTATTTCAATATTAGTTATATTATAAAAAACTCTAATAAAATATTTGGAAAATTATATATTTGAATAATGTTTATACATTCCAGAGTCTTATACCACATTAAAATATTTAAATCATAATCCCAATAATGGAATGATATTAAATGAAATATATAATATCATAAGTATAATAATATTATTCATGTGATATATCAGAGTGCATTGCATTCACAACATTAATGGGAAATGTGTTGAAAAAGGCATATATCTCATAGAAGTTAAATTGAGATGTGGAAAATGTCTTTTTTACTTTGGGAAGAAGTGTTATTTTATAAAATAATTTGTATTTTTCATAAAATATTATTATAAACATGTATATATGAAAAAATAAAAGGAAAATAAAATGAAATTATATTTTTGGAATAAATTATTTTTATATAATGTGAAAAAAATATAAAAATAGTGTTTAAGAAACTTTATAAATGTTCATCTTTTATGCGGTTTATGGGAAATATTATAGAGTTTTGAAACTAAAAATGGTATAATTGTTCTTTTAAAAAAATTAATAAACCAATATATTTTTTCATGAGAAAATTATTTTTATTATTAAAATATTGTTATATTAAAATAGATTATGGGTGGTACATGAAAATGGGTAAGAAAAAATGATGTTCCCTTTAATCATGTTTTCTTATTTGGAGAAATTTAAAATGAAACTAGATAAAATATATATTTCTATATCAATGAAATATGATTAATTTTGGATACATCGGTTTGAAAAATATGAACATAAATTATAATAATTACCTAAAAAAAGAAGGTATTAATTTTGATAAAGAGAGAGATAATGAATATCCCAAATGAATAATAAAGGTTCGGGGAGAGTCCCTTACAACTTTGCTTACTATGGAACAATATTCCCCAAAAATTTAATGATAAAAAATTAAATACTTACTATATTTAAGATAATGATATTCATTATACGATACATAAATGGATGTATACATAGACCGCACATAATAAAATTGGTGAATAAATCATATCTCATGGAAATAAATGTGAGTTGAGAAACCACTTAAGTTATGTTCGAATGTGTTCTGCCCATGATCTTAATGTCATGGAAAATAAAATTAAATCCATTAATTAATAAATTAAAAACATTTTTAAAATTTTTATTGTTTAATATAATGTTATTATCTTAATTTATGGTTTTTATGAGTTATAATATTCAACATTATCCTTTGATACCATTCTTTTCCTGGGTTTTTATGATTGGTCTACTTATATATGAGTATGGAGGTTCATGGAAAATTTGAATAGATATCCAAAATTGAAGTTTTATGTTATTAAAGAAAATATATAATAGTTAATATTTATATAATTAAATTTTATTTTTTGGGTGTGGATGAATCAATATATAAAGTGTTTTTGATAATACATTAAATTATATTAGCGGTTTTTCGATCATCATATATTGCTTAATTTTATTAATTAACTTCATGTGTATTTAGTGGTTCCATAATAATGAATAATATATAATATGTATAATATAATATTTTTAAACCATAATAATTGATTTATAACCATCCTTGAATGTGGAAATGGTAAATAAATCTTCATCCTCAACGATTGTGGTAAATCATCACATCACGGGCGTTGTCTTCTTTTTTAAAATAAAAGGGAGGGGAGATAAGGTTTGTTGATAGATCATACCTAAACAAGATTATATTATAGTACATAAATTATATTATAGTTAACTTGTATCTTTGTATATGGGATTTGATTAAAGGAAAAAAAAATGGAATATATATAATAGAATATAAATTAAAAGAATGTGGATTTTAACATCTTGAATTCTCATCCTTGAGAATCTTCATAAAGGGATTGGTTTTGATCTTTTCAAGAGACCAATGTATCATGGAATTGTGGGAAAAGCCTTGTAATAGTAATTGAAAAATAGTTTACATTGATCAATACTTAGAAGGTGTGTGGAGAAGGTGTGGTGAAGGGTGGTATTTATAGTAGAGTTGAGGGGTTTTTATTTCAAAATTTTATTCATTTTTTTTATTTTTGGCTCATGAATATGAATATTTTGAGAAATATAAATTCTTATATTAAAATAATAATGGGTTTTTTGTGATTATGGGATTACATCATCGATAAATTTTATGTGACTCAATAATTCATCTTTTTATCATTTGTCGTAAATTATCGTATTTTATTTTTTATCAAAAATTCATTTATTTTTGAAAAATATTAAAAATTTACCATGGCCGTTTTTTGAGAATTAAAATTAAAAAATTAACACCATTTTATGAAAATAATTTTCTGAATATGATAAATTTAATTTATAAATAAATTAATAAATTATTCAAAAAATAGAGAATTTAAAATTAAAATTTATTTTATGACACTTTTAAAAAATAATTAATGTATAATAAAAATGTATTACAATAATATAAAAATATTATTTTGTGTTTCTATTTTATGAAAAAATAATTTATCTTAAATCATTATTTTATTTATAAAATTGTATCTAAATATTTATGAGTTATAAAAATAAAAAATAATAATTTATCATTTTTTAAAAATATGTTTTCTTTAACAAATATATACTTTGAAAATATTTTCATTTATAAGATACCCAAATTTTATTTATACTTTAATATGTGATGTTATTTTTTAAATTTCCATATTAATATTCCTATTGTTTACATTGTTATTTCTATAGTCACATTATTATTCATCAAAAATGACACATATATAAAAAATAAAAAAATATTTATACATTCTAAATTTTGATATTATGATTTTCAAAATAATTTTTATTTTTTCAAATATAATTTATAAATCTGTCAAATTTTATATTGAATAAAAAATATATCAATTTCAATGCAGTAAAAACCCATTTATAATAATATTTCATTTTTTTGTAATTTTGATGTATTCCTATATTATGCCTTTAATAATGTTTTGGATCTATTTAAACATATTTGATATAATCTATAATATGTAAATTAAAATAATATCTTTTAATGATAGTGATCAAATTAATTTATTAATATAAAATTTCATTATGGGAATCAAAATAATTTTTGTAAAAATACATCATTTACGTTCAATTGGATAGGGTTTCTAATTAATTGGAAAAGAATAAATTAATTTTATAAACTTTTTAATCTATATATTTATAAATAACATAATTTCATTCATTCTCACCATTCCTAGGGCTAGGTGATAAGTATCACAATTAAATAATAATATTTAATCATTATTTATGTTCTGTGTTTTATGTGATGTAAAATATCATAGAAGATAAATTTAAAAAGTCACATAATATAAAATCACAGGGTGTTATAAGATAGGTGGGATTGTGCCACTATATTGGAAGTTAGAATCACTAGCGAGTTATTGACTACAGAGATACACCATATGCCGACAGGTGTGTCCAAACTGAGTATGTCTATGGATCTATCTACAGATGTTCATGAAATAACCATGATTATCAATTCATATATTCTATTTATATTCAATGGAATATGGATATTATCCATACTAGATGACATTACCTATTATGTTTCATTTTATTTTTTCATAGAATCCATTTTTTAACATGGTATATATTTTTATTTGGACCTTCTCATTAAAAAGTTTTGTGAAAAGTTATACTATTTTTGAAAGGGAATTCAGTTTTTGTGGGAAATGTTTTAAAAATAGGAATTGTGAATTTTTTTTTGTTTTAATATAATGACTAAAATTATTTTTTTGATTGTTTTCAAACTAGTGTTTGGGGACTTTTTGAGGAATGGAAATGGATGGACTCTATGTTGATTACCTATAGAACTGTTTAATCCCACACCCTATATATAATATTTGATTTCAGTTGAAAAAATTTGTTTTCATGGTTTAGGTTTATAGTTCTATTGCTCACCGATGGAGCATGTTGGTCTTGTGGTTTGTGGTGACCAAGAGGTCACATGGAGATTGTATAGCATGGTTCGGTATGAGTTTGTATTCATATTTAATTTGTTCAACAATTCTTGAATCTGGAATAATTTTTTATTTATTCGAGGATTACTTTTTGTTAGTTCTTACACTCATTCATTTTATTTATATGATCACATTTTATTGTTAAAAAATAGTTCCCATAGTGATTACACTAATGTCATGCAGTAGTTTCCCACCCATGGGGATTGAGAATTCCCTTCGAGCCATGTCTCAAACCGAGTCAGATGTTGTGATGGAAGTAAACCCATATTTTTTTGAAAAATAGTATCAAATTAGTACCTTTCTATTCTTGATTCCATCTAGATTGCAAATCATGAATATCAGGACTTGGAAGGTAGGTATTGCAAGGACGTCATGAATTGTTTTTCATTTTGATCCTTGAGATACTATGGTAGTCTTAGTTTTTAGTCATTAGTTTTTGGATTGAGTGAATGTGAAAGGATAATAAAGGAAATATGCTATTATATTGTGATATCACATGGAGTAGTGACCCATATAGAGCCTGAGTTCACTATTAATGTCCATAATAGTTGTCCTTGCATACATGGAGAATGGCCCACTAACCTTGTATCCAGGTTATGCATGGCCACTAGTTCTTCATTTGTATAGATTTATATGTGTAGTTTTTTGTTTGGGTTTTAGTTGGTGAAAGTGGAAATTTAAAAATGAAAACTTTTTTGTAATGGAAATGGTTTCTCTTAAGTAATTTTTGATTGGAATGTGAAATGGGTTTTTAATAGTTAAATTTATTAGGATTGATAATTTTGTAATTTACCCAATTTTAATAATGAAATGGCATGTGTAAACATCATCATTCTCTATGGATGTTCACATATGTGTGGGTATGTGTGAAATATTCATGTTGTGATTTGGTCATGGATGATATAAGTTGAAGTGGGATGAATTCATATTTTATTGTTCATGGGATTCCATTTGTGAGTGTATATAATAATTTTTTTAGAATTATTTTTGGTTTAAAATATTGATTAATGTATTTGGAAGTGGCTTTGGAAGAAGGATTTTTTGAAATTGAAATGGAAGTATTGATATTGGAGAATTGGATTTTTAGTTCTACATGTACGTGTTTGGCTTGTGAGATTTTTTTTCCAAATGATGTTTTTTTGGATTGAGTTTTTGGTTGATGTTGATTTAGGTATTATTCCCCTTGAGTTATTAAAAATATTCTTCCAAGAATGGTCCCCATGTTTTCTAGTGGGTCTCTTATTTTTTCATGATTTTTTTCATTTGTGACCTATTATTCTTAGTGATCATGGTCTGTTAGAGGTAGTGGAGTGGCAGAAGATATTGAGAGTGTCACTAGATTATTGGTAACTACTAAATATTTTACTATTTTGTATTGTTATGTGATTTTTTGATGGCCCAGCTTTGGATGAGTGGAAGGTTATTTCTCTATCGTCGATGAATTTTGGGATTAAATGGGGTGTTTTTATGACCACTTTCATTCAATGGATTACACCTGAGTAGGTGAATATGAATAAATTTTGTGTTCTTGTGGGTATTCAATAAGGATGAAATATATTAAAGTACAATGCTGGCCAATTAAAGGAGGTAGATTATTTCTCTTGGGAGATAAACTCATTGGATTTAATGAAAAATTATTTTTTCATTTTGGGTATTTGTCTCAAGATCTTGGAGAGATAACTCTCTTCAAAGGATTTTTGTTTCAAGGTGTATGTTGGTGAAGTATTCATTACTGAGTTGGTTTCCATAGCACATGCAGTTGGAAGTACACTAATTATTACCACTCATGAAGAATCCTCATCTACTAAGAGGTGTGTGATGGAAGAACAATTTTATAAATAGACTCTACCATGGGTTCCAACCATTATTCTCGTTGATTGTAATATTATGTTCTTCCAGTGCAGTCAAATTGGCTAATCGAATACATCTTTTTGTAATCCATGTAGGACAAATCATCTTTGAGTATGTTTGAGTAACATAGTGACATTTTTTAGAATGTGTTTCATGAAGAATAATTATTGATAAGAGGGGGTTAGCTCTAGAATTAGGGGAATTAAATACAAGATAAATCAGGGGTCGAACCACATGTCTTGTTATGAATATTTTCAAGTAGTTTTGAACTTCTAGGAGTGTGAGGAAACATTTATATTTTTTTGTTTTATTGTTGATGTAATTCACTATTTATTTTATTAATGTTTGATAGTATTTTTATTGTTTTGAAAATATTAGTTATTATGTTTAACTGAAGGATGTCCTTAGATTCATTTTCCCCCTTTGGATGTACTAGGCCATTTTCCATGTTGGTATTGGTATTAGTTTCCCTCTTTTGAAAATTCTTGAGTTTTGGGAGAATTTTTAATTTAGTTTGGTTTTGATGGTTGCTTCATGTTTTTTTTTCATAGTTTTCCCCATTAGAATGAGGGTTTTTGGGTTTGGGAGGGTAGTTACTAGTTTTCCTTATGGAGGGTCTACAATGTTGGTGTCTCTATGTTTAGATATTAATTTTTTTGTTGTTAGTTGAGTTCTTATGGTGGGGGGAACCCTATCATGTTTTTAAATTGTTCATCATTTTGTAGTTTTCTATATGAATGGTTGGTTGTGACTTGTGAAGTCAAATTTCTCTTCAAGGATCATGTTTTTTTTTCATTTTTTATCAAATTTGGTACTGTGTTTTTTTTATATTTTGGTTGGGTGACTTTCTAGGGGTATATTGTGTTTTTGGTTGGGAGAATTTTCAAACCCCAACCTTCTATTATTTTATTACTTCTTAGTTTTGTAAAATTTGTTCGATATTTAGGTGGGGTTCTGGTTTTAATTTTTGAGTTTCCAATGAAAAAATAACATTTTGGGTTTAACATCATAGGGAGAAGGGGAATTGCATGATTAAGGAAAATCATGTGGATTTTCCATTGTAAATGTTTATCTTGTTCTAGATTCCATGGGTATGTTTCATGGGTTGCACATAGTTTTGGAAACCATGTAGGAACCGTGTGAGTGGATGGGTCCATTTGGAAAATGTTGATTTCATGGTTTACTCGTTGTATGAAAACCGTGTGCACTACCCTGATTTATAAAAATATGAAATTACATGTTTTCCCAACCAATCACTTAACCATATTTTTGGATTTCTATCCCTTATTTTACCTAAGGACACGAGGGGGTCCTCCTATCCCACCTCTATTGAATCTCTTCCATTTTAAGCCCCTTGATGGTTCATAAGGTGTGTTATTGTGATTTTCAGTTGATTTCACCTTCTCCTCTCCCTTATCTATTGAGATATTGGTCTCTCTTGGTGGGGATTACCTCTTGGAAAATACCTATGTTAGGGTTTTTTTATTAATCAATTTACTGGATAAAAGGGAGTTTAAATTATCTATTTCGCTATGATCGTCCTCTTTTCAATGTGTGGTAGTTTTTCAAGACTTTTAGGTAGGTGTTTCCATCTATTTACAATTTTTAACATTACATTAATCTTTATCATTCCTTATAATATTTTTATCTATTATAATAATACATTTTAGGTGTTAGATTGAATTTATTTGGTGTTATTGTTTTGGTAAATTTTCTTGAAATTATTTTCAAATGGGTTTCTTGAGAGTGCCGATATTCATAAGCATGAAAAGTATTCAAAATTGTTTTTGTTGTTTATTTGATATTTAATTGATAAATTAAGGAGATATTTGGATTTGGTTACATTTGTTAGTCTAGTTTCTTTTATAATATGGTTATGGTTTGTGTTTTTTAATCCTATTTATGATTTGAGAAATTATTGTAAATGCTTTGGAATGGTTCTTAAAATTTTTAAATTCATATTTATGATCCTGGAATTATGTGACATTTTTTATTGATTAATGGAATTTTTAATTCCTAAAAGTGGGTTTCCAATGTTTCCATGAACACGAAAGGGTGCCATTTCATGTTAGTACAGTCATGGGTGTAGGAGGTGGACACATCGATGGTCATTCAAATGATGAATGAATTTAAAAAGAAAATGATATTATCTTTGAGCTTGGTTATTCAAAATTTTATCAATTTATCCCTCATACCTGTTAAATTATGAATGGGACATGTTTCTTCAAGTGATCATAATTTTAAATTTAAATGTGTCCTTTAATACTAGGCCCATTGGAATTTTATGATATGCTTTGTTAGATGATTGGAATAAAGTCTTGTTTTTCAATTTTCACATTGTTTCATGTTTCACTATAGTTTGGAAAAATATTAATTTTATATGGATTTAAAATATAAATGATCCATTTGGAACATTTTAATGTTGTTGAAATTTTGGTTTTGATGGGATGTGACGTAATGCCCTAGCTAGTCACTCATAATGATTGGGAAGGCGTTATGAAAATCAAATGATGTGAATGATCAATTTATACTTATGAATTTCATATAGTGATATGATCACACCTATGAAGGATTCCCTGTCATGTGGGTTACCATGTGAGTTGTTTTTATGGTTTGGGTAGGTTAGTGCGATAGTGGAAGGTTTGGAAATCCACACATTAGAGGGCCTCTCTCTTCACTATGTATCACTATTTCTATTAAGAGATTCCTAGTGATATTTTATAGGGCTGAGTGGTGGTGTCATTTCATCCGCAATTAGATGTGTTGGTACCCCTTAAATGTTTTATTGGGAAAGTAGGATTATTCTACTAGATTGGAAGTTAGAATAGGCACTCCATAATTAACTATGGAACTACTCCATATACCAACAGTTGAATCCTATCCATGAACATCCATGGATTTCATTATGGAGGATCAAGTGATATCCATGATTATCTATTCATATGTTCTGTTTATTTCCAACTCCTTGTGTATATTATCCATACTAGTTATATATTATATTTCTTCTTTCATTTAATTTCATCATATCTTCCATTTTGTTTAGATGGTATTGATTTGTGGTTGTGTCATTTCTTTACAAAGGGTTGTGATAATTGAAATAGTTTTGGAAGAGTATGTGTTGTGTTTAAGTTTTTTTAAAAATGGATCCTGTAGAATGTTTTGTTTTTTCCTAAAATGATTAGAAGCATCTTTTTTAATGTTTTGAAACTAGTGTTTGTAGATTATTTTAAGGCTGGAAATGCCTGAATTTTAGTCATTAACTAAAGAGAAGTTTAATCTCATACCATAATTATAAAATTCATTATTTCTACACCTGATATTTTATGGGGGCTCTGGTTTCTGGTCTAGTTTTTTTGGGGAAGGTTGGCCTTATGGTTGGTGGTGACCAATATCTCACGCGGAGAACAAGTAGCATGGTTCAGTATCACATTTTATTAAGTCTGGTTTTGACCAGATGTTGTTATATCAAGATTACATTTGTATATTTATTTGAGACTCCATTGTTGTTAGTTCATCTGAATATTCATTTTAATTATTTGATTTATGTTTATTGGGAAAAAAATTCCTATAGTGACTATATTGATACTCGAAATTAGATACCAACCTATGGAGATAATGAATGCCCTTCATCCCATGACTCGGACTGGGCCATATGTCAGGTTGGATGGAATCCTGGATTGGATCTTGACATGATCTATATGATGGGAAAAAAAATTCAAAACATACTAAAAAAAAATGAGATTAATGCCCTAAATGATTAAAATGATGAGAGACTATTAATGAATGGGTTATGATATGTTATAAATGGATTATATATATTATCATAAATATTAATATTGTAAAATTATGATTTAATAAAAGTAACATTCTTAAAACCATTATAAAATTAGTTAAATAGAATTCAACCAAAATAGATTTTAATATAAGGTATTTTTATATCAATTTTTACTTTTCTAAGATAAATTCGATATACACAACATATTTCATTTATGTCGGGTATATACTACCCCTTTTTTATTTAATATCATGAATAAATAATATCTTAGTGTATTTTATGTATCACATTGAATTATCTCAACCATTGGTCTTGGAATTTAAAATTACCATGTGGTAAATTATATATTGGAAATAAAACTTTCTATTATGATTGTTAACAATATCCTAAAATAATCACATTCCTGTAATATTTTTTTTTCATAAAATTATTTATCATAAATATTCACATTATTTTATTATTTATATGAATATTTCATAAATATTACAGCATTTATATGATAAGGTTTTTACATTGAAAGTTATTTGATTAGTTGAAGAAATTTTGATTAATCCATTTCTTTTACCAAACCAGGAATTTTGATATAGAACGTTTTTCATGAATTAAATGGATTATTATATATACGGGTAATTATTTTGACATGAATTAAAAATGTTGGGGACCAGTTAAGGGAACCCCTTGATGAATTATTAGTTTCATGATGTGAAATAATATGGAAAACTACCCTTTGAGTTTCTTTCAAGAAGAACTAGATGAAATTATACCTACAAACATAAACTGTCTTGAGAATTTGTCCTAAAAATATAGTTATTCAAGTTCCAAATTCTTGAAAATCAATAATTAATCATTTATTTAATTTTTTTATTAATGATTGGATTTCCACTATGAAATAATGTAATGGATGAATTCCATTATCATATTATTTATTAAATGGGATGTTTATTCAATTGTTTTCTTAGCCATATAGATTATTAATGATTGATTCTTTATAGATTCAGATATACATAACCTTTAATAATCATTTTATAGTAGAATTATTTTTTTCCTTACAATATGATTTCATAAAAAGATATTTGAATGATTTTTAAATATGTAGTTTGTTATATTTTGTTTTTATTTTTGTTTCATTTTCCATTTACAAAGGTATAATTGATGTAATTTATATAATCTTATTTTTCAAAAAATAATAACCATTCATTTCATTGGGATTTGATTCCTTTTACTCATGCCAATTTAATATATTAATTAAACATAACTATGATTTTGGGGTTCTGGTGATACATTTGGTATCAACAGATTCTTATTACAAGCACATGGAAACTGAATTTAAGTAATCATAGATTGGGAAACATGATCCTTTGATTGAATTTGACGATAAGTATATAAGAGAATACCAAATAAACTATGTTAATGGCTATAAGTTTATTCAAGAATAATTATTTCAATATATTTTATTCCATATTTATAATTATAAAATGTTTATAAATTTATGATCTAACTCATTATAACAAATTATTTGGAAATGGAACATTAATAGAAGTAGGGTGTCAATACTCTTGGCCAATTTAAATGATTACATAATGATAAATCTAACATATATAGTATTTGAACTAAGAAAGTTATTTATATATTAGGGAATCATAATCATGTTATGAAAAATAATCTTTCACATATGGGAAACATGTTCAACAATTTGATTCTTCGATGCCCGAATGATTTAAGTGACAAAGGCATCCATCATTTTATGGGACTACTAATCCAATGGAATATGAGGAATGGATTATGTCTGTGGAGAGGATATATAATGGTTTGGGGTGTGGTTAAAAGGTAAAGGTTACACTATTAGTGTATTTTATCATTAATGATGCAGATCAATGGTAGTCATTAATCTAGAATACAAGGGAGGTAGTAGAAATAGAACTCATTGAATGGAAAATTTTGAAAGTGAACTTTTTTTAAAAATATTAGCATTTTGAGAAAAAATTGATATAAATAAAATTTTCCATAACATAAATAATAATTATTTATAATGTGTGTTGATTATGAATCCACATTTATATGGTTACCAAGGTATTCTATAGATTTAATACTCAATAAGGGATAAAAGGATGAATGATTGTTTACTGGGATTATGAAATATCTCTGAAGGGTTATGGTTTCCCATAACATTTTCTCATATGACTAAATAGGTTCATGTGCTATCAACTTAGATAAATAATTCTTTTTTGTCCTATAGATTCTATGGGATAAAAGTGAATAAGAGGAAAATAATGAAAAATTTGGATTAGTTAATAATGTAATGAATAATATTTTAACATGTTATAATTAAGGAAAAGAATCATCATGGGATGTTGTTGAAGGGATTATTAGTTTGTTAGAATTTGTGAGATAAGGGTCAACATGTATAAAAATTAAAAGAGAACTATTAAAAGGATTTTATTTTATTTTATAAAATCACGAAGATGGGGAATTAAAAAACTATTTCCTCAAGCCTTGAGATAATATAACTCAGAATATGTTAAGGGATTATAGTCCATCTAATTTACCTATTTTAGGTGAAGTTGAATGATTGATTTTATCCCATATTTGGATCATTGGACAATTTTTTTAATGTATACTATTAATGATTTCTTGGATATATATATTATCCAATGTTTATGAATTTTACAGTTTTAATTATTCATCATGTATTTAAAAATTTATGTTGATCAATAATGATGATGAATTAATGATATTTAGTTGCAAGTTGATCTTTTTTGGAAAACACATGGGTGAGGAACAGATAATCCTTAAAATGTTCCTAATTTTAAGGTAATGATGTTTGAATAATGATTTTATTGATATGGATAATGTTATTTTAGTACCACTATCAACTTTTTAAATGATTCAATGTTGATGGATCTTAATATATTATAAGGGTAAACTGTTAATAAATTGGTTTATATTTACATTTGGTCATGTTTTCAGAGATTAATATATCAACACTACATATGATTCCACATATTCCATGAAATGTACTATATTTATATGTATATATATTATGTTAATAGGGTTATAATTACATTAAACATGAAAACCACACACACATGCCAGAATGGTAGGCTATAGAACCGAAAGGGATAGCCCACCCATCAAACCATTTTTATTCATTAAAAGGCCCAAAGGCCTAGTGAGTATAAAACCCATTAAATGGACAAAAGGGCCAGTGAAACATCTTTCCTGTATCATATTTCATGCATCATCAGGCAAGAATCACTACAGTATTGCATCATGCATCTGTCACCACCTAAGTCAATAAACTTCTTCATACATATGGTTTAAGAATTTGCGGTCAACAACTTTATCATGAACATGTTATCTATTGGTCGATCAGAATGGAGAAAATTCCTATATTTTTTTATTTGATAATCTACCTTTGAAGGGGTGAGGTGGAACCCTTAAAAGGCTCAAAGGCTTAGAGACAATTACATGACCCATAGGTCTTAGAGGTAATCACCCAGACAAGAGAACTTGGAACTACTCCTCCCCAACATGTGTCATGAACATGTTATCTATCACTCAATATCATTACACGATTGAAATATTTTTCTATTGTGTCCAATTTTTCACTAATGTTATCCTATTCAATATAAAAGTATTTCGGTGACCATCAATATTTTATTTCCCTCTTATTAATAAAATGTTTGGTTAAACATATTTATGATGTGTGTTTTCCAATTATTTTATTTTGAAATATAGATCCCTCTATGCCACGAACCACCTTCCCCAAGATGAGGGAAGGGATAGAAAACTACAAGAACCTTCCTTCTTCAACTGGAGGTGAGAGATAATGACCAATGAGTCCTACCCTTAATAGGACCCGGAGTGGTGAATAGCACGAAGGGTGTAGAATATCATGTAGTGCGGATGGAATTACCCTTTTTGTCGAACAAGATCGATAGATCAGTTAGTAAATCCCACACAAATCCAAATAAAGTATGTAAAATTAAATCTAAAAACCCTTTTTCCACATGAATTTTCATAAAAAATTGATACTAAATACAACAAAAAATCTAAAGGAAAGTACCAAAGCAATGAAAAGAAGAAACAATGATTATACCATTTTCCAAGCTAGTATGATCTGAAACGGTCATAAATGTCCTCATAGAAACCTAAAAGAAGTTTTATTTACATAATGTGAGCATACAGGTATAATTAGTAGGGAAAACCAAAGGTTCTAGTACATAAGTGGTAGAAAATCTAATGCCCCATGAGAATATAGAGGTAACAAAAACTACTGGAAAGGAAAACTATCCAACCAGCCTCACCAAGGTGCACTGCCCAAATAATTCATGTCAGGTAAAATAATAATTAGACCACAATAATATTTGGGTACACTGCACCACATTCCCACTATTTATTTAGAACAACCTACATGTTAAACCTCCCCCACAAGTCCCACTGTAGTCCCACTACTACAACAATAACCTTATGGGACACCAACACCACATATCCCACCCGAAAACACAAACACTAGCCAAACCAAACAAAACCACGCCGATAGGAACCTGGGCTAGAACAACCGATGGCACGCCTGGAGACAACATGTCCAAAATAACCAATGGAACCTTTATAGACAACTTGTACAAAATAACTAATGTCACACCTGAATTAACAAATAACTCATTCCGAAGAAACTTGGGAAACATAATAGCCTACACACACATGGGCCAACCACCACAACACACCATACCTGGAGTGTACTAGGCCATAATTAACCTTAGGCCATCAGAACCAACCCAAAGATTCATGGGCTACCTAAGAGAGGGATCAAAACAGAGCTAATAACAAGACACTCATAGGAATTTTGGGAAAAACACCATCCCCTTTGAAATGGGGATGTTCAGTATGATGTTCTCAACATGGGTGTGGTACGTCTAATAATCAAAGGAACAAAATTTTATACATACAGGTAAACAATCACTCACTCTATCATAAGGGTCCTAAAGCCAACCCCGAGACCATACACAACCACTCTTGAGACTATCACTAGCTGCTTAAGTACACAACACTCACAACTAGTTCACAACCACTTTCGGGAAAATAGTTCGACATTGTACTATATCTAATTAACATTTTCATGTTTTTTCCATTTAAACAATTCTTCACTACCAGGAAACTAATCAAGCACAAGTACAAGTCAGAAACGAAAACTCAGAAAAAACACCCAAGTGAGATTTTAATCATTCACAGTCGATTCTCTTTGTAAAGTAACAACATCATAAGGGATATGTGAGATCCCAAAATGTACTGGAACCAAACCAAGACCCAAAATTCTAGGTCTATAAAATTTGTCACCTATTCCGCACTACCTCAGATTCAAAGAACAACAACCTACTAGCTAGAGATTCTATTGCCCTCTACGTTGTCCCCCAATGCATCAAGTATAACAATCATGCATATCACTAAAACTGACTCAGGATTTTTTCAAAATTAGATAACGCCATTCATCAAGTTCCGCCTTTCATTTTTGGTTAACCGGGGTGATCACACAAGTATTCTTATTTATCAGGAATCTGTTTAATCAACCTAGTTTATGTGATTCACCAATTTCTATATAACAACCATTCAATCACAAGATTATCTTGAAAATAGAGGATTATTAGTGCACAATAAAGGACCAAAAAATTCCAAGGTTTTTGGTGGAAATAATCCCATACAAATTTCAACATTAAAATTAAGGTATAACATTAAAGAAACATCTTTATTCCCACCCCTTCATTTATTAATGTCTATTTTATTTTCTTCGTTAAAGTTGGTTTCATCTTCCTTGGAGGGAAAAATTATAACACCCACCCTGCATGACGCATAGTAAACATAGACAAATGAAAAAACACTACTTTGATGATCAAGGATCGATGTTTTTTTCTTATTGAAAAGAACTGGGGTTGACGAGACCTATAGGAAATTACAGGAAGAACTGTACAATAGGATTTAAAGTAGGCACGACTCATCTATAGAAGAGAGACTCTATGTGAACCAATATGGAAAAAAGAAATCATGGAAGAAGATCCCACAATGATAGAAACCTTATCCAAGAGTTACTGGATTTTCAATGTCAAAGTGGTATAAAAGTGGAAAATGTTTGGACCATATAGTTGGTTGGTTTCACACATATTAATTTATTTAGATATAATAATTCTACTCAGAAATGGTGGAGATAGACAAGAGGATAGCTGTGAGTTGATAGATTTCCTTTAAATGGATAAAAACACATAACAAGGGTGATAATTCAAAATAAGATATGATAGAAAATGTTAAAAAGGGTGTGATAGGACACATGTTTTTGTAATTCAAGGGTAATCCCACTCTTATGAGATTTATGATAAGAGTTATCATCTTTGGAATGGACTTAAACTACTTTAATGAGTTGTTAAATCATTAAAGAGACGTTATGGGAAAACATGGGAAGGAAACTCAGACACCCCTATGTTGCCCAATTCTGGTGAAACAGCTATCAGTGTGAATGATCGATGAGACACCTATTAAGGATGATTGGTGGCACCGATAGGTGACTCAATGGTGACACCCAACCACTGACACTGCCTCCCTCCTGACTCACTGGCGGTGTCTAGGATACCCCAAACACATGAATTTGACAAAGAAATGGACCAGGATAGTATGGGATATTAAATTAGATAAATCTCAAACTATTATTGTCCATGAGAATCAAGACTAAACCCAAAATCAAGAGAGGTTTTTGAATAACCACCTCGTAAGAAACCTCTTAGGGACCAACCACCCAATAGTTGTTCGAAAACTAGAATAAAACTACGAAAACCAAGAACACTTCTCTACCATCTATCTCATGAACAAGTGTAGAAACACTACCACTCATAACCATAGGAGACAACAAAAATAAAAAAAGATCACACCATCCACACACATGGATTAGTGATATCTTTTCTCCTTGTCAATATACTATCCTCTTTGGGCTGCACTTCCCCACCTGCAAGGGTATAATTGCATCCACATTGATGCGTCTTTATTAGGGATTTGGTTTTCCCTTTCCCATAGTTAGGAATCCCCACACCAAATGGTTAATAGGGAAAAAACTTATTATACATCAAGAGAGGTTCAAACATTTCATCGTAAGAAAGGCACAAAGAAACCACAAGATCAAAACTCAAAAACTTTTGGTATTGTATACACATCTATGCCTCACATTCCTAGGATCTCTCTTCGAGGCCACCATGCCTCCACAACACCCAATCCAAGGGAATGGTCCATCTAGGAATCACCTTCTCCTTATGATCCTTGATTCTCACTGGCCACTCCAAAAACGTCACATAATCTTTGATATCCTACTCTTCCTAGCATTGGATGTGAGTATCATCATGTTGATATCAGCGAAGATGAGACACATGGAAGACTTTATTGATCCTCTCCAGCAGTAGTGGTAACATGAGATGATATGCCACCTCGTCGACTCATCCCAACACATTGAAGGGTCTGATGAACTTGGGGGGGGGGAGCTTACCACCTGTCTAACCATCGATGCCCACGCTGAGGGGAGACCATTATAAACACAAGATACCCAAAACAATCTCCAAAGATCCACTCTAATGGTCACAAAATGAATTCTGCCATTCCACAACCACCTTCATTATCTCACGAACAAGATGAAACTTCTCTGCCGTGTTCTGCACCACCTCCAGGACAAGAACACCTAACTTTCCAACCTCTGTCCAGCGCACGGGCGAATGACACAGTCTCCCATACATGGGTTCAAATGGTGCAATGCCAATTGTAGATTGATATTTATTATTGTTGGAAAACTGTACTAGATGAATGTCTCAAACCCATAATCCTCTAAAGCCCAGTATACATGCTTGAAACATATTCTCCTATGTCTGGATGGTCCACTCTATCTAACCATCCATCTGAGAGTGGAAGGAAGTGATAAGGCATATATGGGTGCCAAAAGAATGTTGTAACCCCCTACCGACTCATGAAGTAATGAGTGTATCCTGATTCTAAAACTTGGTTATAGGGACTCTATGTAGCTGAAAAACTTCACCCATGTACTTCTATACTAAGGAATCCACTACGCTTAACTACTTAATCACTAAGAAGTGATCTTGTATCATTAATAGAACCACCACTGCCTAGATGGCATCACAAACTCCCTCATCCCTGGGCAGTCCTCTAACGAAATCCATTGAGACGTCATCCCACATCCACTCATAGACATCTAAGTTCTGCAGCAGACCATTAGGAACACAACGTTCAGCCTTAACCTACTGATATGTGAGTCACTTTTCCACAAACTCTTCCACTACCCGATTTACTCCGGGCCACAAAATAATAACCTATCAAGCCTCAGTACATCTTGGAAACTCCAGGGGTACCTCTAGGTTTGAGCTATGGTACTCATAGAGAACTCTCTAGTATATCATCTCGGGGATAAACAACAACATGCGGAAAAGAATCAGATTCTGACCATCCTTTGACCATCCCTCTGAAGCATCACCCTAGATAACACGTTCACACATTACTTCAGCCTCTAGATCTCCCCACTAAGACTCTTCCACCTTATGTACCAAGGAATATTGCACTATCATATGAAACTGACAACATCCACCGTCCTCCACCATAAACTCATTTTCTCAACACAGGGGGATTGAATAGCCTCTCTCTATTTAGACCCAAGGCATGGTCTAGACTTGGTGAAACAAAGGAGTGAAAATCTCGTGAATCAAACAAGGCGCATGAACGAGTACTAAAGTGACTACTCATACCTCAAACGATCTACAACCTTGTTGTAAAATCTACCTATACGACATGTAACTACCCATGCCATGCACCTCTACCCCTCGACAGTTGGATGCATCCCTGACTATTCCCTAATAAGGGTCCCTTAAGAGCACCTGGAGGTCAGCCTCCTCCGGCACCATCCGTTCATGGTAGAGCGGGAGCTCGGTGCCATTTTTGTTGCTGCTAAAAAGGTCTGGATGGAAACTAATGATGTTGTGGTGGGTTTTGTACCATCCCACCCCCACTGTACTACACTCGGTCAGGGGAATTATTTTAAATATTCCCACAACTTCCACAGGTAAAGAACCTCATTCCTAGGTTATAGAGAAATGGAAAGAATCGGTAGATTAGAACTGGAAAAGATGAGGTCTGCTTCCTATCAGCCGAAACCTAGAAGTCATTGATGCTAGTGGCTTGCTGCTGATGACCTTTCCCTTTAACGAGATCAAATGGCTCCCCTCTCATGGAACACCTCCCCTCGTGCACATTCTCTTCAATACATCATCCTTTTTTTTGAACCTCCATGTATGTCACTAGAGTGACGGGAGGGAAAATATGCTAAAGAGAATGTCGAAGCACCTCATCAAAGTGTCTTTCCTGTGACCCCTCATCTATGAAGAGGTCCCATGAAAAATGAAGGAGATCCTTGAACATGATGCCAAACTCTATTATCATCATACTTTTTTGTTGGAGGGATATCATCTATTATAGTTTTTCCAATCATTGTGGAAGAAAGGAATTCCACTCGGAAGCCTTTCTCAAAGCCGGTTTATGAAACATCAGATTCCCTATACTCCCAGAGATAGAGAATCCACCACTGTCATGCTGCCCCTGCCAAATGGAACATGGCCAGAAGAACCTAGTACTCTACTGGAGACCGAATCTACCTTAAATATATCACCAGCTCCTTGAGCCAGCTCTCAATCTCTATGCTCAGTACGCTAACCTCATACTTCCTTGGAGCCTTCTTCTGGAAGACACAAAGTGTCATATGCCATTGGTATTCCACCCCTTTTTATTAGCCCTCTACATATTAACCATATCAACTTGATGGTCCTCGACTGCCCGTAATACTCATGGTCATCGTGTGGGTGCCGTAATGGAAAGGTATATAAGGAATGCTTAATTCTGAGCAGTGTAGAAGATTGATTTTAAAATTTCCTTAAAATTTTAATTTATTTTAAGTTCTCAAAACACACAAAAACACAAGTCATTATGATTAATATACACTTCCTAGGGTCTCTACCCTACATATAGTGCAGCCTCACTTAGTTGTTTTTTTGGTCAAAATTCCTTGCATCGGATCACAGGGGGGCCTAAAATCCTATGTTCTAGCCTATCTTCCATGGCCCATTTCTTATATAGGGATTGAATAACATTGTTTCCCTACCATCACATGAAATTCTCATTATGCCTAACCCCGAAATCGATCCTATCTTTCAACCATCATCCAATGATACCATTATGTCACAACCCACATTCCTCAAGACGAGGGAAGGGACAGAAAACTACCAGACCCTTCTTTTCTATAGTGGAAGGAGATAGAATTACCCCTGTGTCACACCTTCTATAGGCTCCAAAGTATCTAATTTCACAATGGGTTTAGAATCTCACATAGTTTGTAATTTATTACCCATTTTGTAGAACTTTATTGGGAGATAAGATGGAACGTAAAAAAAATAAAATATAGAACATAAAATTATGCCCAAAAACCCTATTTCCACATGCATGTTCAATATAATGTTCTAAAAAATAATAGAAAACTCCGAAGGATTGTACCAAAAGAATGAAAACCAATATCAAATACTATAATGATGCCCAAGTTAGTAAGTCATTTCACGATCCTCAATGTCCTCTTGGAAACATGAAATTAATTTTACATATGTATAGTGATTATACAGGTATATTCAATAGGGAAAACAAAAAGATCTTGTTTAAAAGGGGGCAGACAATCTAATGCCCAATGAGAAAATAAAGGTAACCAAAACAACTAGAAAGGAAAACTATCCACACATCCTCACTATGGAACAATCCCAAAATAAAGAAAGTCTAGTAAAATAATAATAAGAGCACATCAATATTTGTGTACCCTAAACCGCATTGACACTAGTTATTTAGAACATACTATGCATCAGAACTCCACTGTAAGTCCCAATGTAGTCACACTATTACCCCAACAACAACCTTATGGGCCACCACAACCACACCTCCTACCCACACACACCTGGGCCACCACAACCACACATAACCACACCTGCAGACACCTGAGCAATAAAAACCACCACCACGCCCTGAGACACCTAGGCTAGAACAGCCACTAACATGCCTGAAAACACCCAGGCCTAAACAACTACTTTCAAGCTCAAAGACACCTAGGAGACATCCTGAGGGAATATAGGAATCACACGTTCCCACACACACAATTCCAGCCACCACAACACACCCTGCAAGATATTCTTAGGCCATAAAGAACCTTAGGACATCACAGCCTGCCCAAAGGGTCTTGGGATACCTGGGAGAAGGTGAATAAAGGATACAATAACCAACTACTAATAATAATGTTTGGTAGAACACCCTCCCCTATGAAATGGGGGATTTCAGCATGAAGCGATCAACATTGGTCGGGAGAATATAAGAAACACAAGCACTAAATTTTATACATATATGTAAATAAGAACACACCCCATCCTAAGGGTCCCTAAACCATCAACCGGACCATAATCATCAACTCTTTTTGTTATCCTTACATGAACAAGTACACAATATCCCCAACCAGTTCCCAACCCATTTTTGGAAAATAGTTCCACATTTTACCAGTTCTCATTAACATGTTCAAGTGATTTCCATTAAAATAATTCTTCACTACTAGGAAAAATATCTAGAACAACCATAAGTCCAAAACAACAACTCAGACAAAAAAACTAATAAGGCATTTAAGGAGTCACAACTGGCTCTCTTGTAAAGTAAAAACAAAAAAAGGGATTTGTGAGACCCCTCAATGTACTCTATCCAAACTAAACCCCAACATACCAGTTCTAGAAAATTTACCTCCTTCTTCACATGTCCTCAGATTCACAAACCATCAACCTCATATCCATGAATTCTGTTCCACTCTACATGACCCCATAAGGCATCAAATTGAACAATCATGCATATCACCCAAAAAGAGAATATAATATTTCGGGTTTACCCAACACCATTCATCATGATCCACCTTTGAGTTTTGGTTAAACATAGTGACCTCATAAGAATTCATAGCCATTAAGATTCCATTTAATCAACTGAGTTTACATGATTAACTAATTTCCAAGTTACATCCATTCAATCATAGGATTATCCCAAAAATAGAGGATCCTTAGTGTTCAGGAAAGGACCACCAATGGAAACGATTTTCAGTGGACATAATCCCATTAAATTTGTAACATGAAAACTAAGTTAGAACACAAAATCATCATCATCATCCCCCCCACTTCATTTTTTAAAATCTTTTTTTATAGTCTTCATTAAATTTAGTTTCATTTAATTTTGAGAGAAACACTATCCCACCCACCCTCCATGATGCATAGTAAAGATAGACATTGAAAAACCCCCTACATGGATGATCATGTATTGATGTTTGATCTATATGCTAAGAATTGGGGTTAATGTGGCTTGTAGGATACTCCATGAAGAACTGAATAGAAGGGATTTCACACAGTCACAACTCGTCTCCGAAAGAGGGACTCCAAGAACACCATGAGGGAACAACAGAGACGGAGGAAGAAGATCTTAGTGTGATAAGAAACCTGATCCAAGAGTTATGGGAAGTTCAATATCAATGTTCATTCAAATAGGATCATTGTTAGACCATGAGGCTTGGTAGTTTCACAAGTATTAATATATTGTGATTTAATAATTTCCCTTAGAAACAATGGATATAGATGAGTGGATGGTTTGGAGCAGGTATAATTTCTTTAAATAGATAAAAACAACTAATAGGGTTGAAACCGGAAAACACCAGAGGCTAGAAAACATAGAAAAGGGTGTGATAGGAAAATTTTTTTGGTATGTCCACGGTATCCCCAATATTACGAGAGTTAAGATATAATTTATGGGATTTAGAAATTACATGAACTACTGTAAAGATTTATTAAAACATTATAGAGATGTTATAGAAAAACTGGGGAAGGAAACCATGAAACCCCTCTATGGAACCGTTCGGGTGAATCACTAATCAGTGAGACCGATTAGGACTAATTAGTGGAACCAATAGGTGAGACAGTGATTGGGGCCGATCGGTGGCACCGATATATGACACCATGTTGACACCCTACCACTGACACATATGCCTTCCTAACTCACTGGTGGTGTCCAAGATACTCCAAACACTATAATTTGACCACGAAATGCACCATGAAGGTCCAGAACATTACAATAAATTACTGAAATCATGTTTTAATTGTGAGGAAACAATTTATTTAATGTGAGAAAATTATCACTACCCGAGACATTACAATATCTTCCATTTAGAAAAAATAAAAATTTGATAACATATTTATTTATAATAAACACTGTTTTATTATTACTCTACACAAAAAAATTGATATGATATTTTAGTACACTCAACACTTAGTTGGCTAGTGTTACACACAATACTGAGTTCCATCAATAGCTTGTCTTACACGCAAGACTGAGTTTTAGAAAACTATAATATAAAATTAATATTATTATTTAATAGGAATGACATAAACTAACCATTATAATGAATTTAATGGATACGATTGACTAAAATAGGAAGTTATTTTTGACGCTTGTTTACATAATTATTTGGTGTTAGAAGAAAATGTTGAATCCCATTGAATATAAATGAAATTTTTTAATATGAAAAATTTTTTATGCATCCATTGGATTTTTGTCTTAATAAATTAAATTTATTTCAATTAGTTAATTATATTAATTAAAAATATTTATTAAATGATAAATTAATTAATTATAATACTAATTGAATAGGTTATATATGCATAAGATAAAAAATTATATTGTATGCATATACACTTTTTATTCTTATAAATATAATTTTTTTCTTTTTAATGGTGGATCTATTTAAAATAAAAATTATGATAAATTTTTTTATTTCTATTTGAAAAATGTAAACTTCAATAATTAATTTGGAAAATCAAAATTATTTTACGATAAATTATAGGTTTTTTTCTTTGATGTATAATTTATTAATGAATATTGAAAATATTGAATTTTAATATAAAATTAAATTTTCATTAAAATAATTTTAATTCTTAAATATTATTTTGAAATGTTTTTAACATATCATATGTTAAATTTTTTATATATTTCTCCAATTTTTTACATTTAAAAAAATATATTATTGAATTGAGATAAAAAACATTTCAAAAATTTGAATAGTTTCACATTAAAGTCCACATTTCTCGTTCCATGTAGGGGATTAACATTAAATTAATTATTTCCTATTTTATTATTTGAATTTTTAAAAATTTGGTAAATGTTTTTTATTATATAAAATTATAATATATATTATCTTTGTATTTTTATTTTTAATATAATATTAGTGAAAGTTATTGAAATTAATTACAGGGATTAAGGTAAAAATGAGTTTACATAGTGGATAAATATTAATATAAATTGCTTAAATGACATCAAAATTTTAAAAAACATATATCAAATACATATTTTGACCATATAGTCATTTTTATATAACATTATATATTATTTGAGGGAAAATATAGATGTGAGAAATTTCAATATAGATTACCTTTTTATATTTCAAGAATACAAATCCTCCTCCACTATAAAAGGGAACTCACCACCCCATCAAATCATTACAAATTTAAAGACCATTATCACATACAAAACATACCCAAATAAGATCCCAAAATTGTTTCACTATTACTAAAATCGTATTATTCAGGGAAAATAAAACTGAGGAAGCCTTTTCTTATAACCCAAAATAGTTACCCAAATAAGAAGTTACGTACATCAATGTGCTATTTTGGTTTAATTTTTTATCCACCCCAAAATTATAATATTTAATTATTATATAATAATTTAAGTATCTTAAATATATATATATATATTTTTTA
This sequence comes from Viscum album, assembly GCA_963277665.1. Taxonomy (NCBI): domain Eukaryota; kingdom Viridiplantae; phylum Streptophyta; class Magnoliopsida; order Santalales; family Viscaceae; genus Viscum; species Viscum album. The sequence continues at coordinate 69,965,928 of OY728166.1, read as the reverse complement.
TCATAATTTTATTACCCACACATTCAGACACATCCATCTAATGTGCTACACAATCATCGTTCCTGTGTACGATGAACAACTACCTCACGGACAGATATTGGTCATTATTTCATTACCACACATCAAGGATGGAAATAATTGTGAATTTTTAGTTTATATAAGATTTATATATTATTTATAATTTCATTGTGATTATTTTTTTTATATATTACACATACCTTCATGTGATCCGTTTTTTGGGAATATTATAACATCGTTTTATGACGTGTAGACTACCACCATTACAATGGAGTTGTGATGAAAAACGAATTTATTGGAGATTGTTTAAATAAAATATTTTTATATATATAAAATAAATATTTTAATTGAATTATAATACAAATATATTTCTCTTTTACATTTCTATCTTTTCAAATGACATCAAAATGGAAATAATGTTCATGAATACGCATGACCTACCATCTCCATGAATGATTTATCTCATTTACTATCTAATAAAATTATGGATTATTATATATAAATATATACTGAATATATATAATTTTCATATCATGGATTTCATTATGGAGATGAATAAATCATGATCTATGTGATAGTAAAAAATAACAAGTAAAAACATATTCAAAAAACAAGGCAATTAACACACGAAACAATGAAAATGATTAAAAAAATTAAAGATCACATTATGATATGATATAAAAGGATAATATTAGATATAATTATTATTTTTATTGTTATATTATATCATTAAAAAATTCTTAAAACAATCATACAAGAATTTAATGAGAACTAAACCAAAAGGGTGTGTATGGTAAGGGATTCTCATGCCAATTTTTACAAATGTGGGACAAAAGTCATATTCACCACTTATTTATTTTTTATTATTTATATACTTCCCCATTGTAATTTAATATCTCGAATTAGTCATAAACTAGGTTATTTTTTCTATCATGTTGTATTATATCATTCAAAGAGTATTTAATTGAAAATTAAAAAGTGATAAACTTTATCTTCTCAATGTAACAATGTTTTGTGATTATTGAATTTCTCCTGAGACAATCTCAATATAATAATAATTTTCTTTATAAATTATATTAATCATAATTATAAAAGATATATTATGATGGCTATGATAATTTACTAAACTGTATTCTTTGTTTACTTATGTTTTTTAGTTTGAATGTTTTTTTAATAGTGGAAGCATGATAAGACAATATCTTTTAACTAATTAAAATATTTTATAAGGAACATTATTTATGAATTAAATTGATTATATGATATATGATAAAATATTTGTGCGTGAATGAAAAATGATGGGGGCCAAAAAAACCAATCCCTTTGATGCATCAGTAGTCTTATGAGTCCAAATGAGTTGGGGATAAACCCTTAGATTTTGTTTCCAATAATAACAATTGGAGCTTTTAAAAAAATTCTAAACATTCGTGATAATAGGTCCTCATAGTATAATTCTTCATGTTATATATTTTGGACATCCAAAAGTTAATCATTACATTTATTTTTGTTTTTATGAAACATGGGATTTTCACTCTGAAAAAAATTAGATGCATTTCGTTCCCACCTTATTTATTTAATGGCATGCGTGTTTTCTTATTTTTCCAATACATAATGATTATTAATTATTTATTCATTATATAATCATCTGTACATAATCCCAGCTAATAATTTTAACACAACCTCATTTTTTCCCTATCCATATGTCATGAAGAAGTGATATTTGAATGTTTTTTCAATGATTTAGTTTATTAATTTTTTTTGTATTATATTTCATTTTCTATTTCCCAATATAATGTGAGAATCATGTATATAATATTATATTCCAAATATAATAAACAATCTATACTTTGGTGTTTTTATTCCTTTTTATCATTCTAATGTAATAAATTAATGAATAAAATCTCATATTTTGGGGTACGGGTGTTATAGTTGTTATTAGAGGATGTTTATTATAAAACATGGAAACTTGATTTAGGAAAAAATATTATAGGGAAAACAACAGAATGATATAATTTGAGGATAAGTATAGAATAGAATAAAAAAACCAAACTTACTTGTATTTAAAGTATCTATACTTAAATTAATCAATTAATTTTATTCAATTTGTATAATTATAAAAAGATCATAATTTTATGTTCTAATTCAGTATGTTGTATTGTTTAGAAATTGAACCTAAAAAGAATTAGGTTATTAATACTCATTGAAAATGTTGAGTATTACTAAATGAAAAGTTCAATATATCCAGTTGTGGGACTAATAAATATTTGGATATATTAGGGAAGATTAATCAAACTATAAAAAATAACATATCCTAGATGGAGAAAACTGTTTTATGACAACATTATCTTATGTTGTACAGATTTATGTGATATAGGCCCCCATAATTTTGGGGGACTTCTATTACAATGGAATTTTTTAAATATATTTAGTCTATGAAATAGATGTTTATTGTATTTAGATAGGTTTAAAATGATAAGGTTTCACATTCAGTGTGTTGTCTCAATGGAAATGTGAATCAATAGATGTAGTTGAACTAGAATGATATAGAGGAAGAGGAAATAAAACTCATGGAATGTAATGATTTTAAGGATACAATCTTTGAAAAATATTTTTCTCTTAAGAACAAAATTAGGGTGAATTGAAATATCTATAGCATAATGTAAAAGGAGGAATATTGTGTAGCAAGGTATGAAGATACAATTTTAAGGATACCAAGGTATGCTTCATATTTCATCATAAATATGGAATATATGTTGTACTATTCATTTTATTGGAATATTCTATCTCTCCGAAGAGATATGGTGTCCCAAATATTATAAAAATATGGTAAAATAGTTTCATGTGCTATGAAAAAATAGAAATAATTACCTTTATCCTATAGATTTTAAGGTTCGAAAGATATGTTAAGTGGAATTGAGGGAACAATTGAAAAGGCAAGAAGGGAAAGAAGTATTTTCCATCAAGTGATCATTATTGAAAGAATCACACTAGTTTTCTCTTGAAGGGACTCTGATTATTTACATGTGTTGAGAGAAGGGCCACAAGGGATAAAATGTAAATTTTAAGGATAATATGGATGATATTTAGTTGTACAACTCCAATGATATGGGAACAAATAGGATGAATTCCCTATGATTCAGGAGATTATTCCTCAAAAGAAACTAATGGTTCAAGGTCCAGTTTTTTCTATTTATATAGCTGAAGTGTAATGAATAATTTTATCAAGTATTTGGATCCTTAAATAATGTATTCAATTTACATTATTAATAATATCATGGGTATAAGTATTATGAAATGTATATGGATTTTATTTTTTGTAGTTTTTCATCAAGTATATAAAAGTTTTTTTTCATCAATAGTGGTATCCAATAAATGAGATTCAATGGCGTGTTGATTTTTTTAGAAAACTCATAGTTAGGGGAAATATAATAATTAATATGTTTCTAATTATATGGGAATGAATTTCAATAAATATATTATTTATATGGATAATATAATTTATCTACCACTATATAGCCTATAAATTATTCAACAGTGTTGGTCAAAAATATTTTATAATGCTTATCAATTTATATAGTGGTTTAATTTGGTATATAGATATGGTTTTAAATATTAAGGTGTTAATTCAACATATGATGAAACAAATTCTTTGAAAATAAATATAAAAAATTAAATTCACAATAGAATTATGAGAATCTGTATATGAAATTGGAATGTATCGAGTATGTATGTTTTCTTATATAACTAATGATTGGAATAATTACTCAACTATAAGAAAATGGACTTTCATATTTTTTCCCTATAATTATGATTTTTTATGATAACAATTACCATTTTCAAAACATTAATTTATGTACTCCTTGTCCAAAACTTCCTCATGAAAATGTTAAAGATCACTCTCCCTTAGAAATTGATAAATATATTTTTCTTCTATGATAATTGTTATTAATGTTCTCTTATTTATATTACCAGTTATGTGGTGACCATCACATTTAATATTACATATTAGTAATAATATTATTTATTAAACATATTTTATATTTGGGGTTTTCAACAATAGTATCTTAAAATATCAATCTATCAATTTCTGTTATCATTTTTTTGATTGAGGGGATTCAATTTAATTAAGGTTGGGTGAATGTGACACCCCAATATATTAAAATATTTTCATTTTAGAAAATAAATTTATTTTGTTACTATATTTTTATATATGAAACACCATGTTAATCATAAACTAGATAAATCACTGAAATTGTCTTTTGGTACACTCATCACCCAGTTGGAAGGTTTTACGCACAATATTGTGCCCCTTCGATAGAATGTGTTACACGTAAGACTGAGTTTTACCAAATTACAATATCCTATTAATATAATTTTTTATTTTGATAGATATAAACTATATATTGTAATTAATTGTATTAAAAGGGTTAAATATTTTAGTAATATATTATTTATATTTTGTTATATAATTTTTCGGTTACAAATTAATATAGGATTCAATTGAATACAATAGAAGAATTTTTATGAAAAAACATTTGTTTACACCCAAAGGAGTTTTTAAAATATAAATAATTTTAATTTCTATTAGTTAAAGATATTAATTAAATAGATTTGTTATATATTGAATAAATTAATTTTAATATTCATCCAATAGGTTTTATATTCATATGATACAATCAAATCCTCTTTTATATATAAATACAAATATATTTGTAAAGGTAGTTTTCCATCTATTTAATGGTGATCCGCTTTTAAATCTAAATTCTGATAGATTTATAAATTTTATCAAAAAAAAATAATCATAATTTATAATAGTAATAAAAAATTATCTTGGGGTGTAATTTCGGAATTGTTCTGTGAATTTTTATTTTTGATGAATATTGATAAATAATGAATTTTAATTGAAAAGTTATTTTTCAAAAAAATACATTAAAGTGTTAAATTATATATTAAAATTATTTAAATTTTTAATGAGATCCATTATAAATCTATATAATTTATTTCATTGGAAAAAATTTTATATTTTATTTCTATATATAATCATTTCAACCATTTGAATATATTTATATTAATAAACCCCTTTCTTGCTCCATTGGAGGATTTAATTTTAAATTACATTCTAGAAATTATGTTATTTGAATTTGGAAATATAGATTAGTTTTTTATAATTATTATTATTTATGATATCTATTTTATAACATAGTTTTTGGATATAAATAATAGTGAATTATATTAAAATTAATTACCATAGTTATGGTGAAAATGAGTTTAGCTACTGGATAAACAAAAATCATTAGTTAAAAAATGACCTAGAAACTTGTAAAAAACATATTTCATAAAATTATCTAGACCATATTCTCCATTTGATCTTATTGGGTTAATTATTGGAGGCACATAATGTAAGGGAGACCCTCAAATATTGTTAACCATTTTATATTTACAAGAATGCCACTCCTCCTCCACTATAAAAGGGAACTCAACACCCCATCACTACATCACACATCTAAAGAACATTTTATAAACTAAAAATTAGTAAAATAATCTCCCAAAATCCATATATATTCCATAATTCCCCACGTTGAGATGAATTAAAACCATGGAAATGTTTTTGTATAACCCAAAAAAGAGTTACCAAAATAAAAGGTGACATTTTTCAACGAGATATCAGGTTTTATTTCATTATCCACCACTCAAATTGTTATAATATATTTATTATATGATAACTTGAATATCATAAATATATAAATAAGTAGTTATGTAAAGTTTAATACATAAAAATTGACAAACATCCACCAAATGGGAGACGCAGTCATCATTCGTGTGCACATCAGACAATCACCTCACGAACCGATGTTGTTCATTCTTCCATTACCACCATTAATTGATAGAAAAAATTCTGGATTTATAGTTTTTTTTGAAATATATGTTATTAAAAAATAAATTATTATTTTTTAATTATAATATAACACATACCACAATACGTTCAATTTTTTTGGAATACGATAATATCCTCTATGGATTTGTGCACTACATCCTCCTCAATGTGATGTAATGCATTCACACATAACATGGAATGTATTAGAATGGATTAAATAAACATATTTCATCAATTATAAATAAAAATGATATTTTAATTAAGATAAAAATATATATATCATTTACATTTCATTCTTTTAATACGGTATTAAAATGGAAACAACGTTGATGTGTACCTTCGACATGCCATCTCCATGAACGGTGCATCTAATTTCATATCTAAAAAAATCATAGATCCCAATTAATTTACATATAATGATTATATATATTTTAAAACATTTTTTACATTTTTACATGATTAAGGCATCATATATGTAGTAGAAATAATAATAATAATAATAATTCAAAACATACTTAAAAACAAGGCTATTAACACCTGATATAATGAAAAGGGTGAAAATTTATTTATGAATTGGTTATGATATGTTATTAAAGTATTATATTTTATACTATAAATATATATATGTCTATATTATTATTAATTATAATAAATAAATTAATTAAACAGGATTTTAATGAGAATTAAACCAAAAGGGTGAATATGGTTATGGATTTTCTTCTCACTTTATAATTTGGTAAGATAAATGTCACAATAACCATTTATTTATTTTTTATGATTTTTTATTATAAATTTTTCATTAAATATCATTACTCACTCAGACCTCATGGTATATTATTAATCACATCAAATTATATCATTCAATGGGTTATGAATTTATAATTTGGAGGTTGTAAAAGTTATCATGGAAATCTCACATTCTTTTGTGATTGTTGACATTCACTGGAATCAATCCCATTAATATAATAAATTTTTATTCAAAGATACATTTCTATTAAATATAAATATTCTATTATGTTGCACATGAATAATTTATATATTGTATTCCATTTTTACATATGGTTTCTACATTGAAATTTAATTTATTAATTGGTGAAATAATAATAAATCAATATAATTCTCCCAATACATTTATTCGATACAGAACCTTGATCATGTGTTAAATTTATTAATAGATATAAAATGAATTTTCTATAAATTCACGACAAAGGTTTTTTACAATTTATGGAATTCCCCTTGATGGATCGTTAGTCTCTTGAGACGAAATCTATTGGAAAAAATAGCATCATTCATTTTCTCAATCACAATTAGATGGGTTTCTACCCATAGGCACTGATTTTATTGGGATTAAATCTTAACGGTATTTTTGATCATGTTATATATACATGTTGTATAATAGTTATCAATTTACTTAATTTTAGTTATTATAATCTATATTATTTTCACTATGAAAAAAATATATTGATGTATTTGAATCTCATCATTCTTATTAAATGGATTGTGTGTTCAGTTATTTACTTTTCCATTTCTATATTGCATTAATATTTCATTATAACATACAATGTATATTGCCTTATATTAAATTTATATTCACCATTATTTTTTTTCTGTTATATATGTTATGATGAATAAAAAATTTAATGTGTTTCCAAGGATGTTTTAATTATATTTTATAATATAAAATATTTGATTAATTATTTAGAAATATATAATGATTATTATGTATTTAATTTTTTTCGAAAAATGGTGATGAATTTAGTCCATCAAGAATTTTATCCTTGTAACCATACAAATTTAATAAATTAATGTTCCAAATCCAGGATTCTAGGTTTAGGGATTTAAACTTACTGTTAAAATTAAATTCTCCTTGTGAAATTTATAAACATAAAAAATGTAAATGATTATGGTGATCTTCTAATTAACTGAATCAAAATCATCATTATCTATCTAGATAAATATATATGGTATTAATATCTATTAATAATGAAAAAATTATTAGAATGTGAGATATTTTTATTATCACTTTTCTAATTTTTTATTTTTTTCATTTTTTTAAAAGTGGAAAACCCTATATTTATAAAGATAGTGTTTTAAATAAATATGGTCATTATTTTTTTATATATAATATAATGACCCATTTCATATTTTATACTTTTCGATATCAATATATTTATTTTCTTCTTTATATAATATATATGATTTGATATATTATGCTTATGGGTTATTAAAAAATAATAAAGGGGAGACAAAATTGAACATTTTAACATGGACATATTTTTGTTAAATTATTATAAGTTTTCTTGAATCATAAATAAATTAAGAATAAAAAATTCTATATAAAATATATTTATTAGATAAATGACACATATTTTGTGATGAAGTTAATTTCATTATTTTCAAAGACAACTCCTTCTATAATGAAAATGGAATATTATCATAATTAAAAATTATAATTCCTCACAGAGAGATTTTTTAACGACAAATTCAACACATTATAATGATTCATGGAGGAAGAGACATCCCAATGTAAGAGTTTGTTGACATGTGGATTTGATAAATATCATTTTCACTAAAAATTTAATAGTTGAAATGATTATTTATAAATGCGAAATTTTTTTGGAACAAAATAGATTATTTCATAAAAATAAAAAATATATTTTTATATTAAAAACTGTTTTCAATATTAATTATATATCACATTAGAATATATTATGAGATTATTCTGTTTTCTTCAAATCATTTTGGAAATATATTCCATTTAAAAAAACATGAAATGTGGAAAATATTAGGGATATAATGGAACATTATCTATAATATACATGTAATTAAAACATTCTTTATATGGTAATGAATATAATTTTACATATAAATGCTTTGAAACTAATTTCATATGAAGAAAATATACCAAATAAAATAATCTTATAATGAAAATTTAATTTTATGGAAATTTTTTTATATCACACTTACCCATAATAAATATATGTCCCATAATATTAAATTCATTTATATGGAATTATAATTTGAGAAATAATTTTAATAAATTATGGTTATATTATTAAAAACAAGAGACACTATATTACACTTTGGACTAAAATAATTGAAAATTAAATCATAATCCATAAGAGTTATAATGACTGATCAGGGGTCGAGTTATGTGCCCTCATGTTGTGGAGGGTTTATATTTGTTTCTTAGGAGTGATTATGGGTATTTAAAATTAATGGGAATATCTAAGGTATTTTATTTATTTTTTTGAAATCAAGAAGACACATGATATTTCAATATGAATCTTTCAATATTAATATATATAATAAAAGAGGAGAAAATAGTCATGCCAATATCATTTTAGGTACATTGTGTTAAATATAAGTATCATTTTATGATTTATATTAACAATGATAAGTAAAATAAATGATTTGGTTAATTTGCTAGAAATAATTAGGAATAAAATAAATTTTATGGAAAATACATACTATTTTTGATGTATCAATATGAATTATAATGATTTCTAAATAAAATTAAAATTCATTAATTAAAGATGATTATTAATAAACTATAGGTTTATTTAAATTTATCTATGGATTGTTTTGTTATCATATAATGCTGTGTAAATATAATTGATAATTTGATTGATCATATTGATTTAAAACTAATAGAATATTAATTTAATCGTTTATAATTATTTCTATATATAAGATAATTATTTTACTATATTTTGGATTCTATTTTATTTAAAATTGATATATTTACTTTAGTTAACTATGATTTTTGATAAAAATATAAAAAACTTATATGAACGTTATCTAAGAAGATATTTAAAATGTCTACCCAACTAAACATTGTTCACTGTATCTACTCTGGAAAAATTAATGGATTGAAATTCTTACATATACCAAAAAAATGAAAAAATTAATCTATTTTCCAAAGAATATATTTTTATGAGTATTTAAATAGATATATTATCCAAATTAATTAAATCTTGTGAAAAATTACCTCTCATTAGGTATGATTCGATTGAGATAATGATACTTGAATGAAAGAACGAAACAGGAACAATAATAAACAGAATATATAATCCTTACTACTTATTTTTTTAATGTCTTTATGATATGGTACCCAGAATTAGGGAATAATATTAATTATTAGAGTATGAATTTATTCTATTATATGTTGGAATATTTTATTAATGAAACTAAAAATAAAATCTCATTCATGGATGTTGTGAATGATAAACAATAGAATTAACTATTAAATATATATTTGGGCGAGTAATAAAAATGGAGAACCTTGTGAGATTGATAATATGTTGATGAATAAAATTCATGGTAATGTGATGAATAAAATCATTATGATCACATTTATCACATGATAATATAGAACATGTAACTCCATGATGTTCTAAAATAAGGATAATATATATGAAGGGATGTATGACATGTGACACCAATTGTAAAAAGTAATATATACTCTAAAGATTCTTTTGTATTTACTATATTAATGTAATTTAATATGTTATATATCTTTTAATAAAAATCATAATTGTTTAACTTGTATCACAATCAATAATGAGTTTCTTCGAAATCTTATGTTATACTCAAGAATGAGTTATAACGAATAATATTAAAATTATTATTTAAAATGAAAATTGTTCAGTAGCCATTATATTATATGATATGAATATTTTTAGCTAAAATTTTGAAAGAAATGGTATAATTAATTTGATACAAATTATTGTAAATGAATGTAATAATTAATTTAATATAAAGGAAGTTGATTTATAAAAAAAAATTCATGCACTAAAGAAATGTCGTCATAATAAATAAATTTAATCTCCATTAGTGAATTATAATAATTATATATATATATATTTTATAAATTCAATATAATAATTTTTACATTGAAAAAATAGTTTTGACAAGGACGATTAGAACAAACAAAATTTTATGCATATAAAGAACTATATTTCAAAAGGCAGTATTACTGCCATTTAATGTCCCACCTACCTAAAAAATAAATTTTAAAACATTATAAGATTTCATATGAAAAAATAAAAATTGTATATTAAGGGTTAATGTGAAAATTATCATTGGGAAAATATTTTGTTTTTTTCTAGGAAGAATCATTTTTTGATGAATAATTAAAAATACCCAATTTTAATTGAATAATAATTTTTCAACTGCATAATTTTTTAGGATAAATTAAATATGGATTTGTTTTTAATGTTTCATTTGATAAATAATAAATATATTAATCCAATATAGGTCATTGGGATCAATTTTATATTCAATTTGGATATAAATATATTTTAAACATTTGAACATTTTCAAATTAAAAACCAGTTTTCACATTTGTTATTTGGGACTAATTTTAAATTAATTTATACAAATTTGGTAAATTGAGTTTAGAAAAATGGTTAAATTATTTTTTATTGGTGTAATTTATAATTTTAGGTATGTTGAAATTAGTTTCCAACAAAATATTTGTGAAATAAATGAAATTAAATACACCAATAAAGGTGAATATGAGTTTACTTAGTGGCTAAACTTTAATCATAAGTGGAAAAATGACCTAAAAACTTGTATAAAAACAATTAATTGTCCATAATTAAACTATATAATCATTTTTATCAAATTAGGCTCATTAGTATTGGGACATTATATAAGTTATACCACCCAATAGTGTTTACCATTAATATTTACAATAATTCACTCACCCTCCTCTATAAAATGGTACTCAATCACATCATTTATTCAATCCTTCAAAAATAATGTCTCTTCAAAACCCTGAAAAAATAAACTCCCAAAATCAATCATATCTTCTTATAAGCCTAATTTGGGGTATAAATAAATCCAAGTATTTTTTCATAAACCAATACAATTGAACCAAAGTAGAGGTAATTTTATTCATTGAGGATTTTGGTTTTCTTTACTTTCTAAACAAATTAAACTATATATATATCATGCCTATATAATAAAATTAGTATCCAAAATATAATGAGGTGTTTTTATCTTAATGGTAATACCTACACATTCATACACTTACATCAAATGAGATACGAAATCATCATTCACATGTACAACGGATTATGGCCACATGAACCGATGTCATTCATTCTTCTATTCCTACCTTTAATGGATTGTAATAATGATGTATTTATATATTATAAATTATTTATATGAAACTTTTAATTTATTTATTATTCTGAAAATTATTATAACACATACATTCATGCTTTCCATTTTAATGGAATATTATAACACCATTTATGGACGTGTGGACTACTACCTCTTCAAAATTATATTATTCGTTCACCCATTATATGCATTGTATTAAGAATGTTTTTAATTAAAATATTTGATATATTTAAAATTAAAATGATAATATAATAATAATATAAATATATATGATTTACTTTTCCTTCCATAAAGACGATAAAAAATGGAAACAACATCCATACATATATACGACATAGCGTCTCAATGAACTGTGCATTCCATAACCCATCTTCAAATTTTTTATATTACTATAAATAAATTTTTAAAAAATATGTATGATATCTTAATCATGTTTTATATTATGGAGATGGTTTAATCAGGAAAAATTATGAATCAATACAAACTGAAAAACTAAGGCAAATAACAAGTAAAATGATGAAAAAAATGTGACATTATTATAAAAAGGGAAATAATATTTTATAAAGGGAACATTTATAATATCATAAATAATAATGTGGTTATATAATTAGTTATTAACATGATTAAATACATTATAAATGTGTTAAATATTTTTCAATAAAAATTAAATGTAATGTTACATAGTTCATCTCAATTGACATTCTTTGAGGTATAGATTATTATTATCTACCTAATTTAGTATATATGGTGTATGTACTAAATCATTTACATGTAATTTAATTAATAAATTATATTTAGTTTTATTCTGTGATTAATATTGAATTATATATTTTGATGGAGGTTTATTGGGATTTTACAATGTATTATGAGTACTACTAGTATCATTTTTAATTCTACGAGACTTATACCATATTCAACGGTAATTTATTTTGTCTAGGGTGCATACTACCCCACAACATATTATATCAAAAATTTATATTATTTTATGGTATTAAATGTTTCTATTTATTTTTTTTTTCTTTTATGAATATCAGGATTCATATATTACATAAGTAGTAAGGAATTTTGACTCAATTTACATTCCATTGAGACTTATTAGTTTTTACGCACAACTATAATTATATATTGTGTATATAAATACCCATTGAAATTTAATTTCATGATTAATTTATAGTTAATTGCATTTAATTTCCCAATTTTAATAGTCTAATCCGACTAATTTATACATTAAATTTACCAAGTGTTGAAAGATACCAAAAATCACAATTCCTTTTGTGATTATTTACTTTCTCTAGAAAAAATATATTTCATGTAATCCTTTTCATTAGTAATTATATTTATTTTTAATATAAATATTATTTTATAGTGGATATTATTATTTCGTAATCCATATACAATTTTCACATATGATATTTATATTTAATATAATATGATTAATATGGGAAATGTTGATAAATTTGTATCTTTTACTGAATATGAATATTTGATAATGAAATTTTATTATAAATTAAATACATTTTATGAGATATGATGAATGATTTGGAAATGAAAGTAATAGTATGGGGACCAGTTAATGCAATCCCATTAATGCATTTGTAGTCTCCCCGTGTAAAATCAGTTGACAACAAACCACTCAAACTTATTTCCAAGACAAATCATAAGGGATTCCACCTACATATGTAAACAATCTTGATTAGAGGTCTTGATTTTAAGGTGGTTCAAGTAATAGATAAATAAATTTCAATAATTTTTGATTTCCCTTATTTCTATTATTATTTTATATTGGATTTTACTATGAAAAAAATATCAATGTATGGATTTTATTCTAAACTTCTTAATATAATGTCACATATGTTCCATTTTTAAACATTACATATTGGTTATTAATTATTTATTCAATATGATGTCTGATGTACTTAAGCCTTACTAGGAATTTTATCTCCCTCTAACTTTTTTCCATTCCCAATGTTATTAAGAAGAGATCATTTAGAGTGTTTCCATGGATAATATTTAATATCATTTTTTATGTCTAATGTTAAATTTTCTATTCTCCAAAGTATAATATATAATATATATATATTCTAGTTTTCCAAAACTGTTAATTTTATTCATATTAATTTTACATTATGATATTTTAAGTCGTCATCTCTTGGATTTTGTGGTCTAGGTGGGGGGTTAAAAGAATACTTAAATTTCCAAAATGAATAACATGGAAACAAAATTATGTGAAAATCATATATACCCATTTTATATATTATTATAATTTTTTTTAAAATAGAGGGTTTATAGTGTTCATTAAAAACTTATAACAATTCATTCACATTGAGTTGTGAAAAATTTAAATTAACATTTGTTTTGTTGGGAATAATTATATTTCATAAATATAATAAATTATTGATGAAAATAATAAAATTTATCATATTAATCACCTGAACCGATCAAATGATTTAAACTATGTGAGTATTTATAAATTTGGAATTTCAAATTTTCTAAACGAAATAAATTGAGTAATATTTATCATATACCAGTTCACACCCCACTAATTGTATTATACACACCCATGTCCATTAATTTGAAATAGTATATTTGAAACATATTGATAAATAAATTTCTCAAAATATAATAACATGAAATTAATATAAAATAATCACATTGAGGATACAAATAATTATAATGAAGACATCCTTGTCTAGTTTGGTCTGATATATAAGTTTCATGCAATAAAATATATGTATTATTGAATGTAATTTATTCAATGATATAATATCTTTGAAACTAATTTTATATTAATATCATCACTCTTAAAATATATATATTGCCAATATAGAAATCATATGACATATATAAGGAATCACGTAACAAAATATTATAATTAAATTAGTATAATAAAAAATTATTATTATTGATTATTTAGGTGTTGATTTTAGTATTTAAATGAGTTTTAATAAGAAAATATTGTATATAATTATTAAAATGACTAGTATTAGGCTATATGTGGAACCATTATCTAGTCTGAAACATAATTGTAAAATATATTTTCTTAAAAGGAAGACATGAAATAAAAATAATAGGAATAAAGTTTTACCCAAATTTGATTTAATAACTTTATAAAAATCACTATCAAGCCTAAAAAACAAATCCTAATTATTGAAATATGTAGAAGATATATGTTTTTATAATAATATAATGTAGGAAATATATTTTTTTATGAAAAATTAAACCTTATTGAGAGTGTTTATTGTTTTACAGATTAATAATTTTATATTGGGGAATTTTTTCCATAGGTAAATATTTGTTATATTTTCAAATAAAAACTGTATCCAATGATATAGTGAAAAATAAGATAATAAAATTGTCAAAGAGTGAAACACCAAAAAAAATTTAGAAAATAATTTACATTAAAATCATGAAATATAAACCAATACTATCCCTTTAATGAAATAAATGAGACAAAAAGTTAATATGTCCAATATCCCAATCCAAAAAACAATAATCTATACTAATAGTATTTTTTTCTATCAGTATTAATTATTGTGATATTCTCCACAATATTTTCCTTATTATTTTTTAATAATAATGCCATATTCTTTTTGGATTCCAATATATTATTTGTGAAGATGAACATATATGTTACTGTAATTATTAATTTATCTGTGAGACTTTGGAATAATTGTTGATGCAATTCCAAAGGTTTTATGTCTATATAAGTGACTTTATCATAGAATATATGGCTCAGTCCTTTATCCTTGTATAATGTTCATTTTCAAGATTTAACATTTAATAGATGAAATTCATTTAACAAAAACCAACTAATCAATAATATTTATTTAATATCCATTCCCACTTTTCATATGAAGGGAATAAGTATATGTATAATTTAACACATAATCAACATGTAGTATTATAAAATTTTGGGCCTAAAGGGACATGATTTCGGTGCCCTAAAAATTTGTTTCAAAAGACATAAAAACATTACTAGATTCATAATAATTATTTTAAATTTATACAAAATCATAAACATTAACCAAACTATTAACAATTTTCTAGTGTAACATTTTTACAGCTTGATTCGATTCCTTATCATAATTTCGAAAAAGGCTACAACCACCTAATTGGAAATGCATTATCTATACCACTATAAAAATTATATAAGAACAATAGAAAAATTTTCAAAAAACTTTACATAGTATTATGAAATGTGGTATGGATTTATGGTTTTAATCATATTAATTCCACATCTAGATAGAATATTGAGTTAACTATAGTGGTTTCGATAGAACAATTCTTGGGGATGTTTTTATTCGATATATTAGATGTGTGTACATGACCACAATAATTGATATTAGTTTTTATGTTATCCAAAAAAATTAATTTTATATTTTAGTAAGGGAGTTTTTATGGGGATTTATATAAAATTTTATTTTTACCATTGTAAATATTACAGTGTGTACATGATAACACATTTCACCAAAATCTATTTTATTCAATTGATATTAAGTTTAATAGTTGGAAGTTGAATTATATGAATGCTAAAAAAGAGATAATTAATTGAACACTAATTACCAAATGAAATTTTTAATTAAATGTATAAGATCATCAATAGAAAAATAGGAAAATTTAAGAAGAGTTATGGAAATCTCATTGTTGAAATAGAAGAAATCATAATGACTTAATTTTCTATTAAGCATGTGAAAATAAATTCAATAAATGTTACTAATTTAGTTACCCAATTGATGGTTAATATCATGATTATATTATAGTATATGAGTCCCATGAATGGTTATCTAAATGTCATTCAATATTATTTATTGGTAAGAGAAATCCTCTATATTCTTGGAATGGATATGAAAATGCAATAATTTTGTAGATATATAGAATCTAGACAATGAATAAGTGAATTCATATTGAGATATAGATCATATCTAAATTTGAGGAGGTGAGGATAGTTACAACCTATATATCATTCAATGATCAAGTAGTATTCACATAACGAAAACCTTTACCAATAGTGATATATTTAATATGGGTTGACTCCATCAACAAAAATTTTGGTATATCCACACTTGTATTTCCATTGGATAATTTTAAATGATCATGTAGAAATGTTAATGTATAATATTAGTTTAGTAATGAAGAGTTTCTAAAAAAGGAAATATCATGCGAATATCTAACAATATTTGTCTTTTCTTGGAGTAGAGAAGTTGAATTATTAGTGGAGAACAATGGGGTCATAGGCCCTTCCATCAGACTCAGGGTTAAAAGTGAGTATAACATCCATATCCCCTTCCATAGTACTAACTATCACTACAATAATATATCAAGTAAAATCAAATTCACTCTATAAAATAAATGATTGACATTTTTACATGGTAGTGATGTCATATATACCAAAATTTTCTATATTGAAACATTTTAAAAAAAAAAATTTTTATTAAAATTAAAATATAAATCACTGTAATAGATTTTTATCCATATTTAATATTAAAAAATATTTTTTAAATTCGATTTAGAATTATATTATATTTATCTTTTAATCATATGTATTATTTTTCATGAAATCTAAATAACTTGGGTAAATAATATGTTATTATTTAATGAATATATGAATTAATAAAACCCTAAACTAAAGGAACAAAAATTATTAGTAAACCATATAATAATATATGGGAATTTTTGCTAATGGTGGAACATAATTTTATTTTTTTCCCATGAATCTATTATTTATCTCTACTAGATTAAATATCTCCATTAATAACATGGTTAAAATAGCTCTTATTGGAATCTGACGTCATCTTTAAAAGAAAACCCTAATGACGGTACATACATCATGATCTAGTAAATCTGGATTTCATAGGAAACATTTATACCACTAAAGGCCCTAGTTATTCACGTTTGAAAAAAAAATCATTTTATGAAACTCGTTTATAAACAGAACTTCTAATGGTCAATTATATTGGATAAGTTGATATTCAGAAAATAATTAAATGTTATAAAAATAAAATTAAAATTTAGTGGTTATATAACCTGCATAAATTTTGTATTGTTCTTTTAAAACTATTCAGTAATATTAAAAATAATTTTCTTATACTTGTTATATAATAGGGTTCTATTCCATGAATAATTTATTTATTTTCTTTTGAAATCATCTTTGATAGGAATTCTTGTCATGGGAGATTATAGGACATTAAATCTATTTATCCTTATCAATGATTTTTTTAATTCATTCATCAAATTTATTTTTATGTTTTTATGATTATAATTCTTAATTTACTACATTTCCCCTAAAATTGTGGATTATGTTTTAATTTGTTTCTCTTTAAATAGAGATTACATCAATACATAATTGTTATATACTATTTATTAAATGTAATTAATATATTATTAAATAATGAGAAAAAATATTAATAGTAAATATAAATATAAATATAAATATATTATTTTTATTAATCTATATGTGTTTTAATATTTTCCCCCAATATTTAAAATTGAGCCTGATTTGGAAAATAACCCTTACAAACTCGTACTAATTTTTTATAGGCTTCTATGAATGGATGAATTCTAATTTTTGTAATATGGTTAATCACACATCGTAATATGGTTGATAGGAATCCCTTAAATCTTACATAGGACTACATGAAAATGGAAATTGATGAATACATATTCATAAGGCTCGGAGCATATATGCTTTGGAAGGTTAGCCGTAGAATAAAAAGGGAAGATACACTACCCTTATTCATTTAATATATTACTAGAAAATATATCTATCGTCACATATCTGGTCGATCGTCATCACCTAGGATATGAGAAATCAATTTTTGTGGTATTAATCACTCTATTAATTCCCTTCTCTATATAAAAATCATTGATTAGATCATCCATTCAATATCATGTGCTACACTAATCATAAAACTCATCTTTTGTAATATACATGGTTTACTGTGACTAGCGTTAAGGCCTAGTGTATAATTCCCATATATATAACTCAAAATCATTATTCAAATGAATGGTATCAATTATACTATTTTATGAGATATTATGTTCTATTATTTATTCCCTCATATAGAATTAATGTAATACAAATGTACCACATATGTCCATCCCATTTATTGTTAGGAACTTGAGTATTTGATGAAAAAATGCAGATTTCTATCCACAATGACAAACAAAAATGTACAAAATTGTAAGAAAGAATCTAATAATAATTATTAAAACATTTTGTTTCTTTGTTTCTCATTCTCTTTAATGAACTGTTTTATCTCTTTCCTATCACTTGATCCCTAAAATCATGAGTTTATATTGAATATTCATTAAAATAGATACCATGAAAATGTTTATCTTCATCAAAAATAAATATTAATGGAAATTTTATATTATATGTTTCTTTTATTAATATGTTAAAAATTTTATGATGATATAAAAGGATAGGGACCGGGTTGAACTATTGTTTCATGATTATATTTTTCTTCAAAAAAATTCACTGGATCTAATATACCTCAAATATTTCATCCACCATCAATTAATATCTTATAACACTATTCTATGGATATATCATTAAAAACATCTAATTCAATACTTTGAATTTGAAATATATATATATATATATAAATATATTGTCCCCTTAAAATAATATATAATGATATATAAGTTATTTTTCTCCACATTATCCATTTCTTAATGGAACACATCTCAACCAAGAAGCATCCTCACTTTACAATCAACATAGCATAGTGGTTTTTTAAATAATTACATGATTTCTATTATAAATTTACACAAATCGAATAAAACTATAGAATTAATAATAAAATAAATTATGTATTATGAGGTAGTATTCCTTATTTAGTCACTAATTTTATATGAAATGCACTACCATTTATTGAAATAAAATGATTGTATTATCAAACTAACTATTTTTTAATGATGTTATGCATTACTAATATATAAATCTTTATTTTTATTATGTAGTAACTCTCAAAATAAATTATCATCAACCAAAGATCATAGATATAGAGAGTTAAATGCTGTAGAGTATAAATATTTACTACTTCTCTTATATCTATAAAGGAAAGATGATCAATAGAATAATATTGACTTCTTTTGTAAAGGCCAATAATTTCTGTGAAATTTTTTTCTTAAATAGATGGGAATTTTATGAGTCTGAAAAATTTTATGGCACAAGATTCTGAGGCCCGGTGTGCCCAGAATCATTTTATGATGTTTTTTTGGTACGTTCAGTAAATGTACGAGCAGGTTTTTATAACTTTTGAATCGTTGTTCGGAACTGAAATTCGAGGGCACTATTGAACATGCAGCGCCGATATTTGGTTAAGAAGACTTTCACTTCGATGACAGTGAGACGAGAATAAAAGATAATTTTTGTTATTTCATAGAAATTAATAACATAAAGTGAGCTTCACTTTATTTTATTTAGGCCTCTATGTGGATGATTGGTGGTTAAAACCTCCTCATGGGTGTTAGAGATGAGACCACCACACCTTAACCTCCCATGAGAGGTTATGGTTGTGGGGACCACTCAAACTCAACCTTCCATGTGAGGATTAATGTGGGGGGGACCAACCAAGGTTAAAACCCATTGAACCCCCCATTAAGTGGGGAGAAAACCCATGAGCTCCCCACTTTATGGTGCCAAATACATTCAATTAATTAATTGGGCACTACAATTAATTAATTTTAATATTTTTTAATTATGTTCGAATGATAAATAATAGGTAAGTATAATCTATTATGTTGGTGGGAAATTGTCTCTTTGGAAGAGGAGAGCTAGGTAGAAAAGCTTCAAATTAAGATAGAAGAATGAAGAACGCGTTCTTCCAACAATGAATGCTGGAGATGATCCTTTTTAGACTTCTTCCACGGACACCTACTGACATAGAGCATCTTCCACGAGCCGACGCAGCTCGCGATTGGAAGCGTGTGGCAAACGTGATGAATGACAAACTTCTTCGTCTACTTTTTGCATCTCTGTCAACGAATGATCACCGAAAATCAAAGGTAGAGGGTTTTATTTGTTTAGTATCCCTTTGATTTTCTCTTCTTAGGTTGGAAAGAGATCAATGCAAATATTGTAAAATAATTGTTGTTCATCATACTTCTTTGATGAACCAATTGATACCACCCTAAACGTGGAGGGTGTGATCCAAACCAACATGGCCTGACCCCTCCACCGATCTTGTTTATGATGAACTTCGGCATGGGGATGAGGTGACGGAACGACGAAGGTAGCGACGACAATGTCTGCGCACCCTGTGGTCTCTGCGAACCGCGCCACCCACGCGGCGCTTCGGTGCTCCGGGCCGAATCGCGGTCCTCAGGCCGTGCCACCTCGGCCACACCGTCGTCAGCCCATGCCACCCAGCTCCCGGCCGCCAGCCCGCCTGGTTGCGAGCCTCCTGGCCACCAAACCACCTGGACACATGCCTCCCAGCCACGCCAGCCCACGCTGGTCATGCCCTGCCCGTACCGGCCTCCTGTCAGGCTCTGTGCGCGCCCCACACGCCTCCCCGATCCGACCCCATTGCGGTCTCCCTGCCGAGCTGACAACATGTCTCCCTCACCGCCTCCCGGCCGAGATGGAATCCTGGTCCTCGCGCGGCCTCCCGGCCAAACCGACATCTTGTCCCCCTCGTGATGCCCTTGTCGAACCAACCCAGTCATGCCCTCCGGGCTGAGCCATGCCGGGCCGCGCCCTTATGACACTCCAGGACGTTCCGGCCCTGAGCCCGGGCCGAACCGCCCACGTAGCCTGCCGGGCTGGGCCGAGTGGGTTGGTCCATACCTGACGGTCGGTCCGCCCAACAGGCCAGGCTGAACCCATCAGGTTAGCAGGAGTCGTCCTGAACCGGGTTGGCCCAGACTACGTCGGGTCGGGTCTGACTGAGTCGGGCCGGACCCGGGCCCACTACCGACCGGTTACTTTCTTTCACTATATCTTCGGCATCTGATGATAGTTTCACTAACTGCCAGTGGCACTTTTTTTCTTAGAGCGCGATAATCCCTTTGATTATAACCCACTGGAGTTTGGAGTTTAGTTGACATATGATCGGGTTGGATCATACACGAATCCAACCGGGCCCTCGAGTCTAAAAGGCTAATAATTCACAGACCGGGCGTCTGA
Organism: Viscum album; assembly: GCA_963277665.1. NCBI lineage: Eukaryota > Viridiplantae > Streptophyta > Magnoliopsida > Santalales > Viscaceae > Viscum > Viscum album. Next base: position 69,943,774 of record OY728166.1, on the reverse strand, counting down.
TTGACACTTCATCTATTGCATTGAGACCCCTATAATGAGTCGGGCCATTGAGATACTTTTTCCTTGGACATAGTGGTATTTGACGTATCGACAGTTGGCTTGAGAAGAGGATCCTCCCCAAGTCAAGCATGCTTTGTACGGAACCCTGTGGTAGGCTGCGCTCTGAGGACTATTCCTATATCCTATGTGGGTTCGACAGCACTGACGACTGTTCCTGGATCCCGTATGGGTTCGATAGCTCTGACTACTATTCCTAGATCCTTTGTGGGTTCGACATTATGGATTTCTGTTCCTAGATCCTATGTGGGTTTGACAGAATAAATGTTTATGGATCATGCATGGGTTTGATAGTTCTAATTTCTATTCCTGAATCCTATGTGGGTTCGACAGATTAGTTGATTTAGTGGCTACATCTGAGCACCTCTTTCTCACTTAAAAATATGTATACCCATGTGAGATGAGTCAGTAACTTTTTTGTTTTCCTCATGATTGAGATGAATTACAAGATAACATAGGAATATGTATGGGCATATACCTGAGTGGGGTTATCTATTGATTTCATACCTTGCGGTTTATACTTGTTGGATTTTTTGAGACCTTGATGGTCTTGTGGTCCCTACTGAGTATCATTATACTCAACCCTGCACGGGCTATGCCCGCACCTCATTGTGTTGGATGTAGATGACGAACAGTGCTGACCAAGGCTGAGTGTACGAGGACTGGACGGTACCTGGAGATGCACCTCATGACGAGTCGGTACCCGGACGAAACTTACAAATGTGGAGTGCTGAGGAGGCTATCTATACCTACCCTTCAGGTAGGATACATGGTGGACGATCCAAGAGCTAATTTCCACCTTTCATCTATTTTTTCCATTCCAGTTGTACTTGTACTTTCGGTTGGGCTTGTATTTATGGACCCTTTACATTTCTACACTCTTTTGTTATACAATTTTACTTAGTGTTCTGCTTCCAGGATGTAATTTTTTGTGTGTTTTTTCAGTTATAAAGGAAAATCCTTCACATATTTAAGAAACTATGAATTTGGTTCTAGTCGTCGGCCCCAGGAAAATGGATGGCGTGCATGGGGGTAGTCACGACATGGGCCCCGGGGGATAGGTCATGACAAATTGGTATCCGAGGAGTGGTTTATACCATAGATCATAGGAATATGATCTTTTCTATGAAGCAATTGTGTTAAGGGTATTGAGTGTTGTTTTCATTTCAGAGAGTCCAGTGTTGGTGTGGTAGCCAACATATCCATACACCAGGAACCTGACTTCTGATTTATGAATCATTGCATGAAAACACTGATTGCGTGTGTGTTTCAAGATTTTTCTTAGTAACCTCTTTGAGTTAGCTCACCAGGTATAACTTATTGACCATGGCGCACTAGTTTCTTTCAGGATGGCCCGACGTAGACAGCCAGCCAAGGTTCCAGGATTTGTACGCGATGGCAGCCACCAAGCTACGACGCCTCGGTGTAGGGCCCTATCACATTGGAGGCACCAATGGTACCACTACTCGTTAGGCCACCAATTCCACCAGCCCTAGTAGCCAAGAGTTCACGCTGCCTGAGCGCGTTGCATAACTTCCAGTGCCAATGGCTACCCAGGTATAGGGGAGAGACAGACCTGCAGGCAGCTGAGTATTGGCTGGAGGCTATGGTGAGAGTCTTCAGATTGGTAGAGACATCAGCATACCTAATGGGGATCTTTTCCATGAGTCTCCTTCACATAGCAGCAAGCAGATTGTGGAGCCTGATCCTCCAGGTGAATGGTGAGGTGACACTTCTCTTGGGAGACTTCAAGAGCCAGTTTCAGGCAGAGTTTGACACAGCCACCCTACGTGTGGTGTAGATACTAAAGCTAATGCATCTACAGTAGGGTAGCATGACAATAGCTTAGTACTCAGCGAGGTTCACCAACCTCTCACGCTACTCCATAGATATGGCGCAGGACCCATTATTTAGGGCCCAGACCTTCGAGCAGGGGCTCAGGTGAGAGATCCGGGATTTGATGATCTCCCTCAGCATCCCGAGGTAGGTGGGGGTGTTAGAGTGACCCCTCTTGGTGAAGAGTTTGCTTGCTGAGTAATCACCAGCAGCGAGGCCCACCACCAGGCGTCACGTATTGGAGTCTTCTGTAGCTGGCAACAGACCGATTTCATAGCGGTCCAAGCGGACCAGACCATACGATGGGCAACCTCAGGACACGGGATCGGTTGTGCAAGGCACAAGAGACAGAGTCAGTCATTCAAGGAACATGCCATGTTACACATGAGGCGAAAGGGTCACATGGATCATGACTGTTCGACCCGTCCTACGAATGATAAGAAGATAGTTGAGGGACTACCCAGGTAGAGGTAGAGGTTCGATCGAGGCGATCCGCAAGGTGAAGGCGGACGCGGATGAGGAGTTGTTCGAGCAGCTGGTGATGGTCGATGTATCTATGTGTCAACACCACCACCACCAGGAGGTCCAAACCGACCACAGGGAGTAGGTGGACAGGCGAGAGCTCAGCTTCAGGCAGCTGAAGCATACGACCATGGCGCTCTGGAAATGATTTCATTTATGATCATTGTCTACTCTACATTAGCTGTAGTACTTATAGAAACATGTGCCGGTCACTCATTCATTTCCACTACCCTCGTTCGGAGCTCAGAGACTCCGAAACAGTCGTTGGCTCGATCCATATGGGTAGTGACATCTACGGGAGTAGAAATGATGATTACACATTGGTGATGGTAGTGTGAGCTTACTATAGGAGGTTAGAGCTTCAGCTGGAATATCCTCGTGGCGGCGTCGAGTCCTTACGACGCCATCTTGGGTTTGGACTGATCATCTATAGTCAATGCTAAGATCGACTGTATTAGGTGCAAAGTGTGGTGTGTCCTAATGGATGTGACCAGGTTTACCTTCACCGGTGAGAAGGGAGCCTTTGCAGCACAAGATGGACTTACATGGAAGAGGGTGCCGCCGACCACTCATTAGTTGGACTGCCTTACCCTCGGAGTTGTAGATGTGGAGAGTCCGACTTATCCTGTAGTGTTGGACCAGTACGCGGATGGTTTCCCTGATGATGTTCCAGGTCTACCTCCTAGCGGATAGGTGGACTTCTATATTGACATGTACTCTGGGATGACACTGATATCTACACCAGCATATCTGATGGCTCCCGATAAGCTTCGTGAGATACGAGTACAACTAGAGGACTTGAAGGGGAAGGGATTCATCTGGCCCAATGTTTCTCCCTAGGCATCCCCAATACTATTCTCCAAGAAGGCGGATGGAATCTTGAGTCTTTGTGTTGACTATCGTCGCCTGAACCAGATTATCGTGAAGAAAAAGTACCCACTTTCGATGATTGATGGCCTCATTGATCAGTTGAAGGGGGCATGATGGTTCTCAAAGATAGTCCTTAGATCAGCCTATCACCACTTTAGATTTCGAGATGAGGATGTGTAGAAGACGACCTTTAGATGTCGGTATGACCACTACAAGTTCTTGGTTATGCCATTCGGAATAACCAACGCTCCAGCAGTTTTCAGGGGTCTCACGAATAGGATTTTCCAGCCATACCTTGATCACTTTTTCATAGTCTTCATTGATGTCATTATAATATTATTGACTACTGAGGAGGAGCATGTCTACCATTTGCGAGTTGTATTGGACACACTCTGAGAGCACCAACATTATGGTAAACTCTCTAACTGCCAGTTCTAGATCCGAGAGCTTCACTTTCTGGGTCATTTCATCTCTATGGTTGGATTTTCAGTGGATCCAGTGAAGAATAAGGTGTTACTTTCTTGGGAGCCACCCATGAGTGTGATGGAGGTTCAGAGTTTCTTGGTTTTGTATGGATATTATCGGAGGTTCGTACCAAACTTCTCCAAAGTTGCAGAACCACTATCAGCCTTGACGAAGAAGGGGAAACCCTTCATTTGGTTGAAGAGATGCCAGCAGAGATTTCAGGAGACGAGGCAGAGGTTGACTAGTTCCCCCATCGTGAGGCTTCCAGAAGAGGGAGTAGGGTACATAGTCTACTACGACACATCAGGGACCTGAATCAGGTGTGTCCTGATGAAGGAGTGAGCAATGATCACTTATGGTTCTCGTCAGCTGAGACAACATGAGCATAAATACACTACCCATGACCTGGAGTTATCAGTAATGGTCTTTTCCTTGATGATGTGGTGGAACTATCTGATGGGCGAGCATTTCACAGTCTACTCTGACCACCAGAGTCTCGGGTATATCTTTTCTCAGAAGGACATGAACCTGATACATCAGCGATGGCTTGTGTTCTTCCAGGATTATGACATCATGACAGTCAATACTCCTGGTAAGGGGAACATTGTACCAGATGCACTCAGTAAGAGATCTGGTATATAGCTGCTTGGTGAGGTGACATAGCAGCTGGATAATTTACAGATATCCTTTGTGGACCGAGATGGAGCATCTTTCCTTTAGTCTCTTATAGCCACTTCTCCACTTATATAGAAAGTTATGGAGTCACAGCGTGGAGACGCTGACTGAAATATACGACATGCTTAGATATCCACAGGGTAGGCACCTGATGGATTTTCTAATGGTGGGGATCATGACATCCTCTTAAAAGGATGTACTATGGTGCCAGTGACACTTTAGGAGGAATTGTTGAGGGAGTTCCACACATCCCCTCTAGTGGTACATCCAGGAATGGCGAAGATGTACCAGGATCTTCGACGACAACATTGGTGGCCAGGTATGAAGAAGGCAGTAGAAGAGTTTTTCTATCGATGCCTCACTTGTCAGTAAGTGAAGGAGGAGCCACAGGTAGCGGCAAGATTGTTTCAGCCTTTAGAGGTCCCAGAGTGGATGTGGTATGGGATATCCATGGATATCATGACAGGTATTCCACATACATCTAGGGGTCATGACACAATTTCGGTGATCTTTGACTGACTCAGCAAGTCAGCCCACTTCCTACCAATCAAAGAGAAGGGTTCACCATAGAGCTTGGGACGCCTCTATGTGCAGGAGATTGTGAGACTACGTAGAGTACCTTCTTCTACCGTATTCGATCTTGACGCACAGTTTACTTCCCGGCTATAGAAGGGGTTGCAGGAGGCTTTCAGGACATAGCTTCGTATGAGAACCGCCTTCCATCCTCAGACGGATGGCCAGACTGAGCAAACCATTCAGACCCTGGAGGACATGTTGTGTTCTTGTGTCATCGACTTTGGTCACAACTGGGAGAACCACTTACCATTGGTGGAGTTTTCATACAACACAGCTATCACTCCACCATAGGGATGGCTACTTTTGAGGTGTTATACAGGTGACCTTGCCGATCTCCCTTGTACTAGACAGACCCCGGGGAGTTAGCACTGGTGGGACCAGAGATGGTACCGGCTACCATAGAGAAGGTTCAGATCATCCAGGAGTAGATGAAGACTGCACAGAGAAGGAAGAGGTTGTATGCTGACAGAAGACAGAGACCTCTAGAGTTCAAGGATGGCAATGATATCTTTCAACAGGTCTCACCCCGACGAGTTTTAAGTAGATTTAACTAAGGCGGCAAGTTATCTCCATGATTCATTGGACTTTTTCAGGTCCTCATCAGAGTGGGTGAGGTGGCTTACCACTTAGATCTTCCAACTCAGTTGCACTGGGTGAATGATGACTTCCACGTATCCCAGCTAAGGAGATATGTGCATGACCCTTCTCACATCATTGACCATCGATAGTTGGAAGTCGACGATGGGGCGACATTTATAGAGGTTCCAATGGAGATGGAGGATCAATAGGATTAGGTCCTTCGTGGATGGTCGATACCTCTGGTGCGCGTTTTTTGGAAGCATGGGAACCTCGAGAAGAGCACATGGTAGTGGGGGGCTCAGATGTATTCTCAGTACCCTCATTTGTTTGCTTATTTTGAGTTATAGCTTACAGGGACATAAAGCCTTGACGGGGGGAGAATGTAAATACGTTTAATTTTCGTGGAAATTTTTTTCTTAAATACATGGGAATTTTACGAGTCTGTGAAATTTGACGGCGTGTGATTCCGAGGCCCGGTGTGCCCGAAATTATTTTTTTATGTTTTATTGATGTACGTTCAGAAAATGTATGAGCGGGATTTTATAACTTTTGAACCGATGCATGGAACTGATATATGAGGGCACTGTTAAACTATCAGTGCCGGTATTCACTTAAGAATACATTCACTTTGACGACAGTGAGTTGAGAATAAAATATAATTTTTTGGAATTTGTAGAAAGTAATAAAATAAAGTGAGATTCACTTTATTTTATCTGAGCCACCATGTGGGTGATTGGTGGTTAAAACCTACTCATGGATATTGGAGGAGGGACGAACACACCTTAACCTCCCATGAGAGGTTATGGTGATGGGGCCCACCTGAACTCAACCACCCATGTGAGGATTAATGTGGTGGGGACCAACCGAGGTTAAAAACTTTTAAACCACCCATTATGCGAGGAGAAACCCCTTGAGATCCTCACTTTATAGTGCCAAATCCTTTCAATTAATTAATTGAAAACTACAATTAATTAATTTGAATATTTTTTAATTATGTGAAAATAAATAAATAATAGGTAAGGATGATCTATTATGATGGATGTAAATTGTATCTTCGGAAGAGAAGAGCTCAGGATAAAAGCTCTCAATGAAGAACAAGGAATGAAGAATGCATTCTTCTAACAAAGAATGTCGGGGAAGATACTTCTTTGAATTCTTCCTCGGACACCTACCGATGAGGAGCATCTTCCACCATCCGATGCACCTTGGGATTGGAAGCGTGTGGTGGATGTGATGAATGATAAACTTCTTATTTTACTTTCTACAAGTTCATCAATGAATGATGACTTAAAATCAATGGTAGGGGGTTTTATTTGTGTATTATCCCTTTTCTTTCTCATCTTCGGTTGGAAAGGAATCCATACTGAGATTGTAAAATAATTTTTTTTCATCATACTTCTTTGATGAACCAATTGATACCACCCAAAATCCGGAGGGTGTGGGCCAAAACAATATGGCCCGACCCCTCCACCAATCCTGATTATGATGAACATCCACACAACGATGAGGAGATGGAACGAAGAAGGCGGCAACGACAAAGGACACGCTACCCGCGGCCTCGACGAACCGCACCACCCCTGTGGTGCTCCGGTGCTTCGGTCCGAACCACAATCCTCCGACCGAGCCACCCCAACCACACCATCGTCGGCAGACACCCCTGGATCTCGGCCGCCGCTGGCTTCTCGGTCATCCGCCATCCTTCCTGGTCATGCGCCTCCCAGCTACCGAACCACTTGTCCCTGCGCTTCCCGACCGCACCGGCCCGCGCTGGCCGCACCCTACCCGAACCGGCCCCCTGTCAGCCTCTGTGCGCAACTTGTGCCCCTCCTCGAGCCAGCCCCCTCGTGGCCTCCAAACCGAGATGGCAATCTGGATCCCTCACGACCTTCCGGCCGAGCTGGTGTCCCAGTCCCCTCGTGGCCTCCCGTCCCCCTCATGGCACCCTGGTAGAAACAGCCCGACCGAACCGTGTCAGGTCGCGCCCTCGCGATGCTCTGGGCCGAACTGGCCCCAAGCCCGGGCCAAACCCAACGGGCCAGGACGAATCCATCGGGTCATCATAGGTCGACCCGAACAAGGTCATCCCAGACTAAGTCGGGTCAGGTCTATCCGACCCGGTCGGACCAAACCTGGGCCCACTACCAACCCTTTACCTTCTTTGGTCATATCGTTGGGAATGGACGACTGTTTTACAAACTGTCAACGGCGCTGGTTTGCTGGTAGCACAACGGTCTCTTTGAGTATACCCCACTAGAGTTTGGGGTTTATTTGTGATATGGTCAGGATGGATCATACACGAATCCAACCGGCCTACCTGGACGAAATGGCTAATAACTCACAGATCGGGTGTCTGATTGACGCATCGTCTGTTGCGTTGAGACCCCTATGACGAGGCAGACCATTGAGATACTTCTTCATAGGAATTAGTGGCTATTTATTTATAAACACTTGGACTTAGTAGCGGAACCTCCTGAAATCAAGAATTATTTTCACAGAACCCTGTGACTGGCTGCGCTATGACAACTGTTCTTGGATCTTTTGTGGGTTCGACAGTACTGACGACTATTCTTGGATCTCGTACGGGTTCGATAGCTCTAACTACTATTCCTGGATCCTGTGTGGGTTTGAAATTTTTTGTTTGAGTTCTTGGATCATATATGGGTTCGACATAATAATTGTTCTTGGATCCTATGTGGGTTTGACATTTCTGATTTCTGTTCCTGGATCCTATTTGGATTCGACAGAATAGATGATTCAGCTACTTCATCTTATCAATTTTTTCTCTCATCAAAATTTGTATACCTATGTGAGATGAGTTAGTAACTCTTGTGTTTTACTGATTATTGAGATGTATTACTATATAACTTAGGTAAATGTATGGGCATATACCTATGTGGGGTTATCTCTTGATTTCATACCTTTTGGTTTATCCATGTTGGATTTTGTGAGACCTTGAGGGTCTCAGGGTCATTTCTGAGTATCATTATACTCACCATTGGACGGGTTACGCCCGCACCTCATTGTGTTTAATGCATATGATGGACAGTGATGACCGAGGCTGAGTGTACAAGGATAGGACAGTACCTGAAGATGGACCTCACGATGAGTCTGTACCCTGAGGGAACTGACAGACGTGGAGTTCTTAGGAGGCGATATGTAGCTACCTTTCAGGTCGGATCTGTGGTGGAAGATTCAAGAGAAACTTTTCACCTTTTAGCTATTTTCCCCTTTCCAGTTGTACTTGTACTTTCTGTTGGGCTTGTATTTCAGGCCGCTTTACTTTTTAGCACTCTTTTGTTATATAGTATTATATAGTGTTTTGCTACCAGATTTTAATCTGTTGTGTGTGTTTTCAGTTATAAAGGCAATTCCTTCCAAGATTTAGAGATTTTAACCTTTTTTGCTAGTCGATGGCCCCTGGCCTATGGAAGGAGGGCTTGGGGTAGTCACGAAACATGCCCTAGGGGATGGGCCGTGACATATTTTTGTTATTTTTTTCAAATTTTTTAATTTTTAAAAAGTGAAAACATAATCATATAAAATCATTTCCCATTTTATAAAATATATGAACCCTAAATAAATACAGGATATTATTACACCATTGAAACAATAGAATAAGAAATAATATCATTTATCCATTGAGTATCTTCCACTTAATTTTGTATTAAAAAAATAAGAAAAATCATTCTAGATAATTTTATTTTACATGAACCATGTTTTTCCACCATAAATTCTAATTATTATACACTAACATATTGGGGATATATGGATGAACATAAATCATTCTGGATATAAGAGAACATCATATTCTTCATGATAAAATTAATATTATGAATAACAAATATTTTTCCTTATTCCGAATATCATCATTACAATATCAATTGATATTTTATATTAATTATGAAAAAAATGTAGGAAATGTTTTATTTCATAAATTCCATAATGATTTCCATTTCCACGTTTAACATATTTTTGATCATATTATCATTTTTAATCATTATAAAATTTTGAATGTAATATTTTTTCCATTACAAGAAAACTTTATGTGGATAAATCATTTATTGTTGTAAATGTATAACATATTTTCTTTGAAAATAATTTTTAGAATTAATTGTTAATATATGTATCATAATTCTTTCAATAATGATAACATATCCATATATTTAATAAATAAAAATTTACATCTTCATCAAAAACCACAACTTGGATAATTTCATTAACGAATGAAAAATTCTCAAATGGTATCTTCTATATCCATCTCATTTTATATCAGTAAACATGTAATATTATTATTTAATGTATTACTAAAGAGTAAAAATTCCATGATCTATATAATTTATGTAATATTTCAGTTCACTGTCCCAATTAATTTTAATATATTAAAAGCATTCATTACATTGTATTTCTAAATAATTTTACTTACATCCATGTTAATATAGTTACAGTGTATGTTAATCATAAACTAGTTTTATAGAAGTATTTATAAATCCTTTATAATGATTTAAAATATTTTCAAATAGTTATTTTTTTATTATGAAACATTTTTTTAAAACCACAAGTTTTTTATAGACATATTGTAAATCATTAATAGATACATAATACTTTATAACAGACAGTTCTTACAAATATTACAATCACATATTATTTATAGAATATTGTTTCAAAATCATTAATGTTTACATAAACAATACTCACGAATCCATTATAAACTACTCAAATTTAATATTAAATATTACTTAAATCTATTAATACCTACCTAAATATTAATTTATTTCTCATTAAAAAACACATGAAATAAGTTATATAATAATTTTTTTCAAATTTTTATCTAAAAACTAATTTAATTTTCATATAAATAGTTGATAATTAATTTAATGAATATATATCTTCCATAGTATAAATGTAGTATATATTTTATTAAATTAATCATATACATATTGTATATTCCATTATGTTAATCAAATTGATCTTTAATTAATTAAACAGGAAATTTGTTATAATTAAAAATTAGTGTGAGTTTACATTGCACAACTGATTCTTTGATACTTTATATTTTTTAAATATATAAAAATTAAAATATGAGATGGATGATGATATTTACAAAATTTTGTGATGTTGGATTTTTATAAGAAGATAATGTGGAATCTTTTGACATAGGAATTTTTGATTTCTTACACACCCTATAACTGATGATTGTCCATCAGGTCATTATTTTAATCAATATAAATTGATGTTGATTAATTAATGAACTATCAAAAACATGTTTATAATATATTTTTGTGAGGATATATTTCTGAGATTGTAAATCATAAAAAATATACTTTTAGTAAATATACTTGAGGGTGATATTGAATGAATTGAGTACACAATAAGATTAATATTTTGAATGTGGTGTCTAGTAGATATACTTATGGAAGAATATTTTTTGATGTTGGATTAAGTGTAAATTTGTAAAAATATATAAGCATTATTTTTAGAAGAAAATTAATAAATTATACATAATGATATACAAGTTAAATTTTAGAAGGGTATATGTTTACATGATGATATACTACTAGAATTTATGTTATGGATATTGATTTCTGTGTATTCAGAAGAGTGATGTTTGGAGAAGGGGTATACAATTTGGTGATGAAATTTAGATATAAAATTATATATATCTAGATGATATGTTGAAAAAAAGCAATTTAATGAATATATATACAGATTTTTGGGATAATTAGAAAGTTATATTATTATTTTAATTCATTGTTTAAAAATACATATAGTTTTAAATGTTTATATTCATAACCATGTGATTAGAAGGCTCATGCTGAGTTTGAAGAATTGTTAGAATCAAAAAATGAATATATCAGATCCCTTTAAGAAACATATTCTAAAAGTACTATATTTCACTAATTTATATAAAATTATAATAAGGATTCATCAAAAAAAAACAAGCTGTTTCATTCAGATATGTACCATGTTTTAGATAGTATGCCGTATTTTCTTGATGATATGTAATATAATTTATTCCATGCATAATATAAGTCATGATATCATATTAAAACATGCACATGGGGAGGACACTATCTTCTATAATTTATATAGATGATATTTGATATTTGTAAATCAATATGTAATGTATCTAATATTATACATAAAATGTTTTATTGAAAATTTTATATTTAATCATATTTATTATGATACATATAATATTAAAACTTATGAATAAGATATAAAAACATTCATGTTACATTATTTTATGGAAACAAATAATCCATTTTAAAATATGGTAGATATTTTTTGGGATGAGGAAGATAAATAAACATTATATACTAATACATAGAGATTACAATATCAGATTTATGAAAGAACAAATTAATGAATTTTAGAATTCATAGAAATTTGATAATGATGATATATTATAGATAAGTAAAGATTAAAAAAAATAATTCCAAAAATTGTGAATCCTCACTGAAGATGAATTTATTAAACTAATGTTCTCATTTTAGGGAATACAATCACATCAAAAGGGTTTACAACATGGTATAATGTATGAAATTCATATGATAATAATGGTTATAGAGAAACTATAATTTTGAAGATAAATAACTAAATATGAATTGAGAATATATATACCAGAATATTTAGTTTTTTAGAAAATAATTTATAATTTTTAAAATCTGAATAAATACTGTAATGCCTCGACCCCAGTTACCTAGAGTCGGTGCATTATTACATAACATTGGCATGACCATAAAAGCTCAAGTCTTGAAATACCTATTAGTTTAGTAGCCATAGAAACACTGGATTCATTCATAAGTATTACATTACATGATAAAGTGAAAAACTACAACAAAATAGTCTCCATAGTACACACTCATATCCCCTCAGACTATCCCTGTAGGTCATTTATGAAATACTTCATCACATCCTGGGAAAAATAAAATATAGAAAGGGGTGAGCTCTGATACTCCGTAAGGATAACAATATAATCGAAGCTTTCAAAAATAATCAAAAACCTTTATGGCAATGTATAACTAAAACAAAATCCTTTTTTACTTGAAGTTCAGAATAATATGGAAAAAATAATATGAAATAATTCCATTTACTTATTCACATGGATATTCTACTAGTAGAATAATCACATGCAATATCAATAACCACTTACATAATGATGGAATGCATAATTCCAGACTAACATAACCACATAGTCTAGGCCTTGTGCCAAGAAAACATATAAGATTTTGTCAAGGACTTGTACCAATACACTAGTTTGAATCATGAGACCTAACGATGCATTGAGGAGAAATAGAAGGCTCCACCCGTCACTTACTAAGTCCAATTCATTCCTCATATGAACAAGATTAAATATAACATAAAAATTCGTATTAAAACTAGAAAATGAAATGATAATACATTATCCATAAACCATGAACGGTATACAAATAACACATCCACAATCAAACATATCACAAAACCTTCAATACAATATGGATGTTTTGTATCATAATAAATCAACTTCAAATAAGCTTAAAATCCATCAAAGGATGTTGACATAAATGAAATCAAAACTATTCGAGAGAAATATCACTTTTTTTAAATCATTTAAAAGTCACATAATTATAAAATAAAACATTTACATTGAAAATATTCTTATAAGACTGTAAGGAATGCTTTGATGATTGTATAATGGCAGAAAATAGCCGCACCCACAGTATAAGTTAAAAAAATACATTCTTAACTTAATTTTGTCAAAAAGGTTAGAAAGGACCATGTTTGAAAAACGACGAAAATATTATTTTATAAACATCTTATAAAAAGTCAAACAAGGGTATAAAATACTTTAACCAATAGTTTATAAAATATTATGAATGTTTTTAAATACATTTTTACGAAACATAGATGTGGATGATAAAGAAGTCCCAGTAGATACTTACGTAAAAAACAACCTTGAATAATAAAGAGATTGTGAAATTAACCCTTACCTTGTACTTTTCCTCAGTTGAGGGTAGGTTAACCCCATGTAAAATAGTTAAATCATTTTTATTAAATTATACAAAATCATATACATAAATATGATATCATATATGATCTTCCAATATTGCTTTCTTAATAATATTTCAGTATTATCGTCGTTTCAGATGTTCATTTACTTGTTTTCTTTTATATGTTTTGTTAAATAATCCATGTTTGTTATGGATAGGTTGTATATTATTAATATACAGAATTATAACAAGTACATAAACATTATTTTTAAACATCAAATGAAAATTAGTCTTGAATATATACGATGGGGAATGAATCTCATCGCGTTCGTGGAGACGGTAATCCATACGTACGCACGAGAGACAATATGATTCTTTTGATATTAAAATAATATATAATTGGATGGTATATCATTTATACATAATAATTATCATGTTATATTTATTATTTTACTCTATTTGACATAGTTATTATACCCATCCAAATAATAATGTATTTAATAACAATTACACCATGATGTGGAGACGGTAAGCCATACGTACGCACGTATGGTGACATGTCATTAAAAGGATGGATAGAATAGTGAATTTGGTTGTAAAATATTTATAATAACATCAAAATATATATAATATTATAGAGTTATTATTTTATAATGGAAACAACAATGAAAACGGAAGTGGAAGAAGAAAGGCACTTGGAAGAGGTGATGAAATATTTACCTCTTCTTTAGTTTATTCTTATTGATTTGATCAAAAGGGCTCCTTAGGATGGATTTATAACTAAATTAAGGACTATAGGATGACGGGAGGATAGTTGAGAGGGTATTTGGGTAGGGTTTGGATGATAAAAAAGTATTTGAAGGAGTGAATTAGAGAGAAGGGGGAGTTCCCATTTATAAGTGGATTGAGGGGAACCTTAAGAAAAGCTAGAAATATTATTTTATAATAAAATAATTTTCAATTTATAATGGATAAAAGTGTATTATTTAATGTATAAGGAGTTTATGGGTAGATAATCACTCAAATCATAGTTTTTAGACAGGTTTGGGTCACTATATTAACCTTATCTTTTTGATTTAACTCTTAGTTAAATAGTTTGACATTTACCATGTCTCGTTGTATTTTTATATTATATAGTTTATAAAATTACAATAAACATCAAATAGAACTCAAAGTGGTTAATTAATTATAGACCTATCATTATATAAGTCATTTTTCTGAACCATAGTTTTTTTATCTATATTATATCAATTAATAATATAATATTTGTTTTAAAAACTCCTTCGTGTCAATTTTGACACTATTTAATAATTTATTTTTGTTAAAGTATTAACAACATTATTAATTAAAATAATTAATTTAATAAATATTAACATGTCATATTAAACTATAAAATTAGTGGAAGGAATCAAAACATTCAAATTATTTTTATTTTAAAATTTATAATACCAATTATTTGATTCCATCATTAATTAAGAAAATACTTCATCATCATTGTGTCATAAATAAAGTTAATTATTCGATGTCTAGAAATTATAAATAAAATATAATTACGTAGAAAATATTTTTATATTTCTAATGAATATTTATGGTCGAATAGATAACATGTATAACCCTATGTGAAAATTGTTTTACTAAAAGATATATTCTTACGTCATTTTTGTATTTACTTTACTTAATTAATATAATCTGTCATTATCATATAAAAGTGGCTCCATGAGGTCCCAAAATTGACCCAAAGATACCCATGGTCAGAAATGTGTCATCAAATAGGGTTAGGACCTGTGTTAGGGTAATTTAATATTATTATTATATTATTTGTTTACCCTTATTTACTGGATTTACCCTTTAACCATGGTTACTAAAATATTTACCGAAGTAATTATTCAAAATATCTATATATAAAGGTTAAATATTTACACAATTTTGACCTCCTAATTCCAAATATGTAATCGATTATTCTAAATTCAAAATACATAAGTGGCATAAATTAAATTAAAATTAATTCCCGTTCTCAAAACAAAAAACGTGTTTTTATGAAATAATAACTATCAAAAGATTGACACTTGTTTATATCAAATTTAAATGTGAAATTACTTATAATGACCTAAAATGTATTAAATGATAAAAAATTTAATCTAATTATACATCAAAATCATTCAAATTCATAATTTATCCCTATTAATTATTTTGATTAAAAAAGTTGTTTTAAATTAAAATTTAGTAATTTTCACCATTCATTGAAATATGAAATTTATCAGAAAAGTACCAAAAATTCACCCTAATATAATTTAGATATTCCAAGTCCAAAAATGAAATCCATTTTAAAAGATAAAATTCATAAAATTTCAAAAAGTTGGTATTACTATTCATAACGGCTAGTTTGAGTGGTTGTGGAGTGTTAGAACTCGAAGTTGCGTACAACACACTCTATTGTATTATTCGAAGAGAATAGTATCATGGAAGCTTGGTGTGTTACATTCTCCCCTAATTCAAATAATTTCATCCTCAAAATTTATATAATATTACTGCATAAAAATACTTGGGTGGTTTTTCATCATAAGTTCCTCGGGTTCCCACGTTGCCTCTTCCATCTTATGGTTTCTCCATAGAACTTTTACCAGACGAGTTGTCCGATTTCTCAAAACTTGTTATCTTGTATCAAGAATCTTGATAGGATCTTCGCAATAAGATAGATCTGGTTATAATTCAAATTCCCCATAGGTGAGTTCATGCATTGGGTCAGGCATGTATTTTCTCAACAGTGATATGTGGAACACATCGTGAACTTTGGAGAGATTGGGTGGAATTTCCAAATGATAAGATACAACGACAATTCGTTTTAGAATTTAGAAAGGTTTGATGTACCTGGGACCCAATTTATCTTTCTTACCAAAATTTATAACTCCTTTCCATAGATATACCTTCAAGAAAAAATGACCTCCTACCTGAAATTCCAAATCCTTCTTTCAGTTATCGCCATAGATCTTCTACCTACATTGAGCTACTTTGATATGGTTTTGGATTACCTTCACCTTTTCCATATATTCCTCCACCACTTCTGGGCCTACAAGTTTTTCTTTCCCCAACATCATCCCAACATATTGGTGTGTGACATCTCTTTTTGTATAACGCTTCATATGGTTCCATTCAAATACTTGAATGGAAGCTATTGTTATAGAAAAATTCTACTAGAGGTAAATATTGATCCCACATACCGTGAAAGTCAAGTGATCATGATCTCAACATGTTTTCTAAGGTTTGAATAGTTTTTTCTACTTTTCCATCAGTTTGGGGGTGGTAGGAAGTACTCAAATGAAGTTCAGTATCCAGGGATTTCTGAAGACTTTTACAAGATTCTGAAGTAAAATGGGGATCATGATCTGAAATAATCAATAGGGGTACTCCATGAAGTCTCACAACTTCATTAATATATAGTATTTCTAGATATTAAAGTGGTAACTCTTCTCTTATAAGAAGAAAATGTGCTGACATGGTAAGACGATCAACAATGACCCATATTGCATCGTTTCTTCTAGGAGTGTTTTGTTGTCCCATGAGAAAGTCCATCATAATATTATCCCACTTCCACTCAGGTATGGGAAGAGGTTTCATGACTCCTACTAGATGTTTCCTTCTATATTTCACTTATTGAAAAACCATACATCATGACACAAAATCACCAACCTCCCTCTTCATTTTGGTGCTACCAGGGTGTATAGAGAAATTGGAACTATGATCATCATCAATCATTTCTATTTTTAGATCTGGTATATCGGGAACACAAAGTCTCTTCCCAAATTTTAAAATTCCATCTTCATACAAAAAGTCACTCAATCTCCCATCATTCACAGCTTTAATATTCTTTTGAAAATCTTCATCATCGGTCTGAGAACACTTTATCCTTTATAGTAAATATGGTTTGGAAACCATTTGAGAAAGTATCGATTTTTCTCATTCCATGGTAATTCCCTTATCTAAATTCACTAGATCCATGAAAATTGGATCCCTTTCAAATCTCATCTTGTTCAAAACTCAATGATCCTTTCTACTCAAAGCATCTGCCACCTTATTTTACTTCCAAGGGTGGTAGTGTATCGTTCAGTCATAATCCTTGAGTAGTTCAAGCCATCTCATTTGCCTCATATTGAGTTCTTTCGGTGAGAAAATATACTTCAAACTCTTGTGATTAGTATAAATCTCACATTTTTCACCATATAGAGAGTATATCTATGTCATAAACACAAATACTACAGCTGCTAACTCAAGATCATGATTAGGATAGTTTTTCTCATTAATTTTTAGCTATTGTGATGCATAAGAAATAACCCAATCATTCTGCATAAGGACACAACCAAGTCCTTTCTTTAGAGCATCATTATAAATAACAAACCCATCATTCTCCGATGGTAGATTCAATATAGGAGAATTGACTAACTATCCCCTTAGTTCTTGAAAAAATTCTACACACTCTTTAGTACAAACTCTTTTAACCCCTTTACATGTGAGATTTGTTAATGGGTTATCCAACCGAGAAAAATTCTGGATGAAACGTCGATAATAACCTTCCAAACCAATAAAACTGCGTACCTCAGTTATACTCTTTGGTGCTGGCCATTATTGGATTGCTCTTGTCTTAGAAGGATCAATGGATATTCCATCCTTAGAGATAATATGACCAAGAAAAGAAATCTCTTGAATCCAGAATTCACACTTGCTAAACATCCCATATAATTCATGTCTTCTTAGAGTCTTTAGGATAATGCGTCAATGATTTTCATGGTCTTCGTAGCTTTTGGAGTATACAATGTTATCATCGATAAATAACACTAAAAAGTCATCAAGATATTCCTGGAAAACTCTATTTATTAGATCCATGAAGACAGAGGGGGCATTAGTCAATCCAAATGGCATTACTGTAAACTCGTAATGCCCGTACCTGGTTCAAAATACTATCTTCGAAATGTCTTCCTTCTTCACACACAAATGATGGTATCCAAATCGAAAGTCTATCTTTGAAAAGTATTTAGCTCCAAGCGATTGGTGAAATAAATCATCAATGCGAGGTAGTGGATACTTTTTCTTTATTGTTATAACATTGATCTCCCTGTAGTCAATGCACAACCTCATAGATCCATCTTTCTTCTTATCAAAAAGGAATGGGGCTCCCCATGGAGAAACACTAAGGCGAATAAATCCATTATTACTCAATTCCTCTAGTTGTTTTTTTAGTTCCACTAATTCCACAGTGGCCATTCAATAAGGGGTCTTTGATATGGGCCTTGATCCAGGAATTAAATCAATGGAATACTCAATTTGTTATTCTTGAGGATGTCAAGGTAAATCTTTTGGAAACGCATCAACATATTCTTTCATAATAGGTACATCCCCTATTTGAAAATTATTTTCCTCACCCACAGTTATTTCATTATCTTTCTCCCCAATAATTGAATTTAGTTGAGCCTGTGGGGGTCGATCTAGATCAGAATTTGGTGGTGACGATTCTACTCTAAAGACAAGGTGTTATTTATCATTATCATCACAAATGGAAACTTCCTTATTCTTACAATTAATCTTCACATCGTGGTATGAAATCCAATCCATATTAGGGATTATATAAAATTCCATAATGGGTATAACGATGAGATCAGCAATAAGGAACATTTTTATGCTCTAATAGAGACTAATTCACAAAACATTGTTGCAATGATACTTCCTTTATGAGTTTTTACTGACAACTCCCTTGTTAAATCAAATTGGAAATATCTAATTTTCTTAGAAAACTGGGAAGATATGAAAGAATGTGATGATCTAGAATCAAATAAAGTATTGGCTAAACTTGAGAAAACCGTGAAATTATCTGCCACCATGTCTTTTGGATCTTCAAACTCAGCAGTAGTGATAGCATAAGCTCGGACATGGTGCCTTGTAATTTCCTGATGTAATTTCCGCTGATTTTTAGTACATTAATTTTTATAGTGTCCCATCTCCCTGGAATTGTAGCATTGTATATCGGTAACTTCTTTCTTCCCCTTGCAATCACGAGCTTGGTGGCATTTTTCAACACACTTGTAACAAACTCCCATTCCCTTCAAGCAAGTACCGAGTTGTTTCATCCAAAATTTTCTGCAGTATGGATATTAAAATTTCCCCTTCTTCCACTTATTTCTATTTCCAATGTGATCAACAGATCTCTTCTTCTCTTTATTTTCTTTAAAGTCATAAGACATAGAAAATTAATTTTATGTCTTGATAGAACTTGAGACAATATCTTATGACTAGAAGGATTATGAGAATAATGCATGATGGATAAATGGATTTAAGCCATAAAATAAATGATCAATATTACTTCTTAGGTTACGTATATAATCTGCAACATGCCTTGCTAACCTTGTAAAGGTAGACTCATACTTTGTAACATTCTCATCCTCATTTTGCCTCAGACTCAGAAATTTCCTTTCCATATCTGCCTGATGGTCACGAGGAAAGTATTTTTCCAAGAAAATATCTTTAAACTCCCTCCATTCCATATTTGATACTTCATCATATTCCTTTGTGCTTTTAATTAATGACCACGATTGATCAGCATCTCCTGTGAGGCGGTAAACAGCCATAAAAACTTTTTCCCTTTCACTACTCCCCAAGGCATGGAATATTTTCTCTAAGGAATTTATCCATTCTTATCCACTAATGTATTTTTACTCCTATGTAATGTTATTTGTTGTTTCCTCATGAAGTGATATATCATTGATCCTCCACACTGTGGATCAGGGTGCTCCATACAGGTAAAGTTATTATTCATAACCTGAGTGAGTTGTCCCAGTATGGTGATAAGCTGATCAGAACCAATTGTATCACCAGCTCTACTATAACTATGTTGAGTAGGAGTAAAAATTCTAGATGGATTACATGCATTGATATGATTTCCATTCCTTCCAATAGGGGCCATTTCTAAACAATGGCATAAACTAGATTAGTTTATAAATCACAATACATAATTCAAAACTTGTAAAACCCTTAACATAAATTGAAAAGTTTATGGATATAATCCATAATGATAAAAAAAATTTCTTCGAGGAATTATATACTCATAAAACCTTCATAATTATTTGTAAAGAAAATGAGAATTATCCGAAGCATATCCCCCGGGAGTGTCGTAACCAGGAGTGCAGCAAGGCTTGTTGTCATGCACCAGTTCCCATTCAAGTCTATCTCAAAGCGGTGTTTTCAGGTTTTACCACTAGGTACATCTATGCCAGAGCCACCTCTACCTGCTCGTGTCCAGGCAGTGATGTGTTTCTTGGAAAACACAAAAAATATCTACAATACCAAAATTCTATAATGTTCTTCTATACTAATCCTCAAAGACTGTCTAGGGGAATGTGCTCTTATCAGAATTTATCTAAATTTAGCTTCTCAGGTTTGTACTAATCCTCCTCTGATAGCAACTATAATTCCCGACCCCAATTACCCAGAGTCAGTGCATTATTACATAACATTTTCATGATCACAAAAGATCAATTCTTGAAATACCGATTAGTTTAGTAGCCTTGGAAACACTAGATTCATTCATAAGTCTTACAGTACATGATAAAGTAAAAAACAACAACAAAAAAGTCTCCATATTCCACACTCATATCCTCTCAGACTATCCCTATAGGTCAGTCATAAAATACTTCTTCACATACTGGTAAAATAAAACATAGAAAGGGGTGATCTTAGATGTTCAGTAAGGATAACAATATAGCAGAAACTTTTATAAATAACTATAAACTTTTAAAGAAATGTATAACTAATACAAATTCATTTTAAACATGAATTTCATCATGATATGGAAAAAATAAAATGAAATAATTCCATTTAATTATTCACATGGATATTCTACTAGTCTAATAATCACATTCAATATCAATAACCACATTCATAATGATGGAATGCATAATGCCAGACTATTATAACCACATAGTCAAGGCCTTGTGCCAAGACTACAAATTAGATTTTTTCAAGGCTTCTACCAAGACACTAGTTTGTCTCATGAGACCTTCTGATGCATCAAGGAGCTATAGCGGGCTCCACCCATCACTTACTAAGTCCAATGCATTCCTCCTATGAATATGTTTAAACATAACACAAACATTCGTATTAAAAATTGAATACGAAATGTCAATACTTTATCCATAAACCATGATTGGTATAAAAATAAAACATCCACAGTCAAACATATCACAAAACATTCAATACAATATGGAAGTTTTGCATCATAATAAATCAACTTCAAATAAGTTTAAAATGCATCAAATGATGTTGACATAGATGAAATCAAAACACTTTGATAGAAATATCTCTTTTTTTGAAATCATTTTAAAGTCACATAATTATAAAATAAAACATTTAATTTGAAAATATTATTATAAGCTTGTAAGGGATGCTCCGATGATTTCATAATGGTGGAAAATAGTCGCACCATCCATATAAGTTGAAAAAAAGACATTCTTACCATAATTTTGTCAAAAAGGTTAAAAAGGACCTTGTTTGGAAAATGATGGAAAGATTCCTTCATAAAATTCTTATAAAAAGTAAAACAAGGTTATAAATGACTTTAACACATAGTATTTAAAATATTAAGAATTTTTTGAAATTCATTTTTACGAAATAAGGATGTGGATGATAAAGAGGTACCAGTAGATTCTTACATAAACACAATCTCGAATAATAAAGAGATTGTGAAATTAACCCTTCACTTGTACTATTCCTTGGTCGAGGGTAGGTTAACCTCCTGTATAATAGTTAAATAATTATTATTAAATTATACAAGAATCATATACATAAATATTATATCATATAGGATATTCTAATAATGATTTCTTAATAATATTTTAGTCTTATCGTCATTTCGGGTGTTCACTTACTCAATTTATTTTATATGTTTTGTTACATAAGCCATGTTTATTATGGATAAGTTGTATATTATTCATATCCAGAATTATGTGATATCCATAAACATTATTTTTAATCATCAAATTAAAATTAGTCTTGAATGGATATGATGGGGAATGAATCTCATCGCGTTCGTGGAGACGGTAATCCGTACGTACGCACGAGTGATAATATCATTATTTTGATATTAAAATAACATATAATTGGATGTTATATCATATATACATAATAATTATCATGTTATATTTATTATTTTCATCAATTTCACATCATTATTATACCCATCCAAATATTAATGTATTGAATAACAATTACACCCCGATGTGGAGACAGTAAGTCGTACGTACGCACGTATGGTGACATGTCATTCAAAGGATGGATAGAATAATGAATTTGGTTGTAACATATTTATAATAACATCAAATTATATATATTAAACTAGAGTTAATATTTTATAATGGAAACAACAAAGAAAAAGTGAGTGGAAGAAGAAAGGAACTTGAAAGAGGTAAGGAAATATTTACCTCTTCTTCGGGTTCTTCTTTTTGGTTTGATCAAAAGGGATCCTTAGGTTGGCTTTATGACTAAAGTAAGGACTCTAGGATAAAGGTAGGACAATTTAGAGGGTATTAGGGTAGGTCTTGGCCTTGTAAAAAGGCTTTGAAGGTGTGAATTAGATAAAAAGGTGAGTTCCCTTTTATAAGAGGAGTGAGGGGAACCTTAGGAAAAGCTAGAAATATTATTTTATAATAAAATACTTTTTGGTTTATAAAAGCTCCAAATTGGATTATTTAAATTCTAAGGTTTGGATGGGTCGAAAACCACTCAAAAAATAGGCTTTAGGAATGTTTGGGTCACTATATTAACCTTATCTTTTTTATTTATCTCTTAGTTAAATAGTTTGAGATTTACCATGTCTCTTTGAATTTTTATATTATATGGTAAATAAACATACTATAAACTTACAAGAGAACCCATGTTGTTCATTAATGATACACCTATAATTATATAATTCATTTGGCTGACCCCTATAGTTTTCGTAATATTATATCAATTAATAATATAATATTTGTTTTAAAAACTCTTTTGTATCAATTTTGACACTATTTTATAATTGATTTTTCCTATATTCATAACAACTTTATTAATTCAAAAAAATATAATTTAATCAATACGAACCTGTCATAATAACCTATAAAATTCTTTTATGGAATCAAAACTTCCAAATTATATTTATTTTAACATTTATTATACCAATTATTTGATTCTTTCATTAATAAGGAAAATACTGCATCATCATTATGTCATAAATAAATTTAATTATTAAATATCTAAAAATATAAATAAAAAACAATTATATAAGAAATATGTTTAGATTTCTAATGAATATTTATGGTCAAGGAGATAACAAGTATAACCCTATGTAACTTTATTTATATTAAAAGATATATGCTTATGTCATTTTTGTATTTACTTTTAATTATTTAATATAAAGTGTCATTATCACTTACATGTGGCTCCACGGGGTCTCAAAATACCCCCAAAGATGACCATGGTCGGACATATATCATCCAATAGGGTTATAACACGTGTTAGGTTAATTTAATATTATTATTATATTATTTTTCCCTTTATTTAACAGATTTACCCTTTAACCATTTTTAATAAAATATTTACCGAAGTAATTATTCAAAATTTCTAAAAATAAAAGTTAACTATTTACACAATTTAGAAATCCTGATTCCAAATATAGAATCCATTTTTCTAAATTCAAAACACAGAAGTGGTAGAAATTAATTTAAAATTAATTTCTGTTGTCAAAACAAAAAGCTTGTTTTTATGAAATAATAACTATCAAAAGATTGAAACTTGTTTATGTCAAATTTAAATGTAAAATTATTTGTAATGACCTACATTTTAATAAATGATAAAAATATAATCTAATTATACTTCCAAACCATTCAAATGCATAATTTATCACTATTAATTATTTCGATTAAAAAATTTGTTTTTAATTAAAATCTAGTAACTTTCACCATTAATCATAATATTAAAGTTATTAGAAAAGTAACAAAAATTCCCCGTAATATAATTTCGATATTCCGAGTCCAAAAAATTAAGTCCATTTTAAAATATAAAATTCATAAAATTTCAAGAAGTGGGTATTACTATTCATAATGGCTAGTTTGAGTGGTTGTGGTGTGTTAGAACTCAAAGTTGCATACAACACACGCTATTGTATTATTCAAAGAGAAGCATACCGTGGAAGCTTGGGGTGTTACAACTACAGATGAATTAATAGAAAATATCATTATCATAGGATAAATTTGATGTATTGGGTAATAATGTAATATTAACTAAAAATATTTTTAAAATAGAAATTATATTTTATGATTATTGGATAAGATCCATTTGATCATGTTAGACTTAGGGAAGTAGATAAATCCATAATAATATTATCTAATTGGGATCTTCTTAAATTAATAATGCGATTTATATTAATGGAGCGATTATAAAATTATAAAAATGAATTATCATAACATGAAGATATGTAGCTATTTTGAATGAGATGAAATTAGTAGTATATTATCTTAATTAAATTATTGATATATGATAATTTATCAAAGAGTGATGAAGAAATTTGATGATGGTGGTTGGAATGATAAAAACTAAAAGTAAAATTTATAAAGATCCTATTAATAAGAAAGAGATAGAGATACAGAGATCACTAATATATAGTATAGAAAAAATAATATGTTAATGAAAGAAATAAACAAAAAGTATAGAAGGAGAAGGTTCCTAGTGTAATACATGTACTGAAAAACTAATTATCCTTGAAGGATATGAAGAAGAATAAAATTTCGATAGAATACATACCATAATATATCATTATATCCTATAAAAAAAGTACGAATTAAAAAAATTTAATTTTTATAGGACAACACTATAAATGGACACTTGTATACGATTTTTACAAGACTCATAATAATTAAGTAGATCATTTATTGATTTATATAATTATTATATTATATTTACAATTTTTATTTGTTGTTGAAGATCAATATACTTTAGAAAAATATGACAATAGAAGTTACTAATAATATTCATGAGCTTATCACTATAATATTTAGATTAAATGTAAAATATATTTGTGAAAGCCATTACATCATAATACACATTAGATATTCAAGGCCTTTGATAAAATTGAATATTTTATTAGTTGATGTAGTACAATACCATATTTGAGTGGATGATATTTTTAAATTAAGAGTTTTGGATAAACCATTGTACAATTTAGGGATATTTCCAAAAGAACCAATTTTGAGACATTATAGTGTTTTCTAGAGAGAAATTAATTATAAAGGGTATATATATTCCACACATTGATTGAAATCATTAAATTAAAGGTTATATATCTCTTGATATGGCTTATAAATGATAAGGAAATAGTCACACACATTATGATAAAATAATGTACAAATATCATGTTTTATTTTTTTTCATACTTACAATATTCCATATTTTTTGGTGTGATCCTAATTTAATAGTAGAAAAATTCATATAAACAAGCTATGGGTTTAAAATATTACAATTAGTAGTTGAATGAGAAAATGTTTTGGTGAAATTGGTTCAAATTTATTCATGGTCATCAGAGTTTGGAAACACTAATATATAATAACAACAATTAGTATTAAAGTGTGTTATACCTATAGATATATATAATTATTTTTCCCAGTTTTTTATTATATATATATATTTATGTTTATGGTTGATTATTTCGGTGTTTGTTGAGATTTAAAATAATGTTTCAATCAATATCAATATTAAAATGGATAATGTTTAAACTAAATCATTGAATTTTAGGTATGATTAGGGAGTTAAAATAACTCTCAATGGATAAAGAAGCAATTACAATACTTTATAGTGATAAAAGATATATTTTATTTATTTAATATTTTAAAATAATCATCTTAGTGAATCAAAATCATGATGTCGAAAATATATACCATTTGAAACACTTATGATTTTTTTAAATTTTAAATAAAATATTATTCAAAAAAATATGGTTTAAATTTTTAAACATATATTAGATATCAATAGGTTTATAATGATTGATAATACATATAGATTTTTAGGATAATTCTAGGAAAATAATTTAGTATAATTGTTTAAATAAATAACATTCACATAAAAGTTGTTAATGCACATGATAAAAATTTATAGTGTTGTGATGGAAAATATTTTGAGCATAAAGAATAATTTAAAAAGAATATTAATGGGAAAACCATGATTTTTAGATATTGGGAAGAGAATATTCTTGCATTTAGAGAAACTAAAAATGATATCATTGGTGTTATGGCATCTAAATTAGGGATCTATGATAAAAAAAATTATTTATCATCAAATTTAATCTATAAAATTAAATAATATCCATGATGATAGAATAAAGAAGATGAGAATGGAAAATAATTATTTGGTGACATCACATGATATTTATAATGACACACTAAATTTGAGTTTTCTTTATATGGAGGTGATTTTGAGAATATATATATTTCACATGTCGAATCATTTTATAATGTTGAGAGAATATGTGTCAAAATGGATGTTTATGAATAGATTTATTATTCAAAAAGGTATCACATTAGGGTAAATCATGACATGGGATTAGATAAAGAATCATCTACTATAAACTCAAGGAATGAGTTATCCCTTTCTAAAAAAACCTGAATTCAATAATACATTATACATTAAAATTTTATGATAAACCACAAAATTTAAGAAAATAATGAGGGAAAAAATTATAAGAAAGACACCACACCATAATTAAAAAAAAATATTATTTCCATGTAGTGGAATTTTGTAATATTTTTCTATAAGAATTATGTTTTCAATGAAAAATACCCACAATTTAATGTGGTTAATATTGAATACAATAGAGAAAAATATTTTTTTCCATTATAACTATTGTGGATCATTTGAATAAATGGATTTATAATATTATAATAATAGTTTAATAATTATAATATAAATATAATATATATCAATATATGGAAAATATAAAATGATGTGGACCTAAATTGGTGTGTGACAAGATGATGTAAAGGTATATTTCCCTTTAGTAAAAAATTATATAAAACAATATATATTTCTTGGTAAAATTATGCAATAATTGACTCTATTGTGATTTAATATTTTTAAAACACTATTAAAATGGATTATTTGATTTTGGAGTAGTAATAATCCTAAAATAGAGAATAAATTTATAATAATGATAGTGAGTTTTCCTGGGGGTGTGAACAAATGAAAATTAATAAGAAAGACACACCTAATAAGAATTATTTGATAGATTCTACAAAAGGGTTGAGACACATATATAGTGTAATAAAAGGAAAAATCATTGAAATCTTATAGCGCACTGATATTGTAGAACATATTACAAAATAAATAAATTTTTTACATTTTATATCTTTTAAGACATGCAACATAAATCTTAAAATGAGATGTGATATATTATAACATACATGTTAAATTAATATTTATTAACAATACTAACCATATTTTGAAATTTAAATAAAATTTTATAACATAAATAAAATGTATTTTTTAATTTATAATATATTTTTTCTCAATTTTTTGTAAATTTATTATATGCTTCATAAATATTATTTTCTAAAAAAAATATTTTTATAGATTTTTGATGCCTATATTATTAATAAATTCTGATATTATTAATAATTAAATTTTAGTAATTTTTCATAAATAATTAACTAATAATATCATAATTAATTTAGGATAAAATATTTTAATATTTCTATAATGATTTATTTTTTATTGAAAATGGAAAAATATAATATTTCGTTTCACTTTACATTTTTATAAGACAATTTATGTGATTTAAAATGATTTTAAAAAAATATATTGACTAATGTAATTTCATGTTAATATCGAATTATTACAATTATAGAGATTTAATATGGAGAAATTGATTAAATATTTCAAATTAAGTTGTTCAAAATATAAAATATGTCCATTTTATTTTTGGTTGTTTGGCATAGTAATTGTCATAAATATGTGTAACCTCATTAAAGATAAAATGGGTAATATTATTCGAAAAATTGTATTCATGTCTCAAAATCATCCAGATGCATTCCATAATTTTTTTAATGGATGAGAATGAAAATTTTAAACCAATTTTTGAATATATCATTTTGGGACAATTATCTTTTGACAATAAAATTTATATTACTTGATGCAATGTAAATATCAAAATGTCACTTTCCAGAATAAAATATAATCAAATATTTTACATGTAATAAAAAGTGTAAAATATTATTTCAATTTGTTTTATTTGAAACAATAAATAAATTTTTTCCCATAAATTTATTTATATTTAATTTTTATTTAAAAATATCATTTAATGTTTATCCAATGCCGACGCTGTAATTATAGATTTAATTGAAATATTAAATAAGTAATTTTAGAAATATTAAAATTAATAAAATGTTATAACATTATTTTGTTCCAAAATTTTTCTAGATAGATATAACATGTTATGTTTTTTTTGAATAGATTATATTATAGTTTCATAACAATCACGGTGTCTTTAATGTGTAATTACAAGAGTTATATGAAAATGACATTAATGATATTTTATGTTATATAATATATTGTTAAATTACATAAAAATCAATAGAATATATCTATTGTAAAATTATAATATGAAATGGTAAAATATTAAAAACAATTTCCATTTATGAATTAATTTTCAAAATGAATGTAAACTTTTAATCATTTTTATTGAAAATGTCATCACATTAATTATGGATAAAATAAGTTAATTAAGAGGATATAAAGAATATTAAAATGACTCCCATACCTATCTAATATTTATTTTAGGATGATGTTTCAACCTAATCATATTTTTATTTCAATATATTCCCATTTAGAATAATTTTCTTTTATAATTACTTAATTATAATTTCATAATTTTGTAACTCAAATTTTGTTCATTCTATCCCATATAAATGGACACCCATTCCATTTATTTATAACACCACATTCATTCATATAACTCAAAAAAATAACAAATACTCTTATAAAATTACATTGTGATATCTTTTTTTCCTTCAAAGACCATTCAAATGTTCAATAATAACAAATCTAAAGGAGTCCTATTGGAAAAGAGGTAATGGTCTTACCCAACATCATTAGAAAAATTAATTTATATCATAAAAATATATTCTATTCATCATAGTATATTATCTTATGTATAATTAATTTATATAAATTTATGTATGATCATTGAACCTATAATAGCCACTATACACACTATCACATAGGAAGTGAAACAATCACTTTTGTGTTTTTGTGGACTATCGCCTCCTCATTCTGATAAAATTAATTTCCCATCCTCGTAATTCATGGATGAGAATTTTTATGGGTTTAATTTTAAAATATGATTCTTATAAAAATATAATTTTTTGGAATTGAATTTTCATATCAACCTTCTAACCCTTAAATCCCTTAGAAAATTGTAACATAGCTCTTGTGTACATGCGCACTACATCCTTCATGGAGCTACGTAATTTGTTTACCATTTCTTTAACATATGGATTGTAACAAAGATGGATAAAATTATTACATATGATATAATTCAACTAATAGTGTTTCTATAATGATGAATTTTTATTTATCATTATTTCATTTAATTTATTTATAAGACAAAACATTGTTGATGCATACAAACAACCTACCCTCTTTATAAATGGTGTAATATATGTTTCTATACATACAAGTAATAGATGATTTTAAAAATAAATATAATGAATATATAATATATTTTTATGGTAAATAAAAAATTGAATATGATATAAACGTGATTCAATTACAATGAATATAATTAAATAAAGTAAATTTTCATTAAAAACGAACAATTAAGTCAAATAAAAGATTATTTTAATAAAAAGTAAGTAAAAATGGGTATAAAAATGAAATATTTGGATTATATATGATATGATACATATATATATATATATTTATATACAAATCTAATATAATTTATAATGAAAATTAATTTTTTGTAGTTGTGGTTAGAGAACATTTTTTGAATGTGGAACATGAGGTAAACGAATATCATATCACTTTTATTTCATTGAGACACATTCTATATAAAAATTATTTTCATTTATGTTTTATAAATAATTAACATGATTTTATTTAATTAATATTATCCTCAATGTAATGTGGATAGACATATCCTTCAAAAGGACTTTCTGTCATGAGTTTCAGATTAATGGTTTTTAAATGTCGTACAATATTTAAGTGTTAATATCATTGTTTATCTGGATTTATTATGATTAATATTATATTGAATTTATTTTATGAACTATCCCTCAATAAAATAATGAGTTTTACACTCTCCTAATTTATTTATTTACAGTAATTTATTTTAACTTTGTTTCCATTCTCTATAAAATCCAAAGACCGAATGATTATTTCTACTAAAAACAAAAACTACTTCCACTTTAGGTAAAAATATGAATTCTCTTATATCTATATGAACAAAAATGTTTTCAATTTTTTTTAATAATATCAAATTATTTATTAAATTAATTTAATTAAATATTATAATTTTTACCAAAAAAAATTAAATGGAATCATCTATTCATTTTCAAAATGATGTAATTTTTAATATTTATCAAAAATAAAAATGGGATATTGTTTTTAAATTAATGGTAAAATATGTTTTTATTTATATAATTATTAAAAAAAATTAAAAATTATTTATTTTTATTTTGACAAGGTTAATTTTAAGAAAAAAATTCATAATAGTTTTGTTAATATTATATTTTTTAAAAAAAATTTCAAATTGAAAATTGTATTCTTAAAGAACATTTCTAGTGTTGTTTTAAACCAATTTTTATCTATGATGACATCCTTGGATTTATATTATAATTATAAGGGTTAAAGATCCAAGTATACCATCAATATTAAATCTGCCTATGGTTTATGATTATGGTTATGTTGATATTATTATGAAACCAATTTAGATTCTATGGGTGTTCTATGATGAATTGTTGAAATTTTTATTAAAATATTTACTTTTCCATAGGTTATGATACTTGATGAAAATTTTTCGATCATTTGTAACAAATATAAACTTTTCATCATTATATGATAGGTTTATCAGGAATTATATATCCGTCAAGTTTATTGGATAAAAATGAAAATAACATTTGATAAAAATTAACAGAATGTATATGGATCTCAATTAAAGTGGAGACTGAATAAACTATGATAATATTGGGATCAAACAATATATAAGGATATTAATGTTTGGGGAGTGATCTTAATTTATTATTATAATTAAGTATGTGATCTTTTAGAAAGGAAATTATTTTCTCGGATTATCTGTATGCCAAAAACATATTCCTTGTTCCGATTTTATTCTCCCATGGATCAGGATAATTGATTTTTGTATTATTACCATGTTATAATATACGAATATTTATATGATAAATCATTATTATGATCTATTATATATAGTGTTTTTCAATAATATTAATCTCATATTCATATACCTTTATGATAATGTTGGGTTTGTGTAATCATTGACTTGTCTGTTATTTACTCTTACTGATCATCTAATTTAATATTTTCTTCTTTATCATTTACCTATTTCATGAAGAATGGTTATAACTATGAATTTTCTATCAATTTCATTATTTAATTATAAATTAGTGGGATATGGTGTAAATATTTTATGAATTATATTTTTATGTATTCGTGTTTCAATAAACATGTGTCCCATATGGATTAGGAAAGGATAATTTAGTTATGTAATGAGTATTTTTATTGAATAATGAAATATTTAAGTATGGAAATAATTAGTTTCCAAACATGGAATTATAATAGGGATTAGTTTATATTTTGATAATAATATTAGAAATAAATTGAAAATCCATCGGATAATCCAAATGTTCATTATAACAACAAAATATTTTGGTAAGATATAGAATGCATGGTTTTCCGAGCAATAAATACATATTGTGATGATACACAATGATGTGGTTTTGGATCATATGCATCATGGGTTAACAACTATGAAATGATTTTTCAATTTACATCATGGCCATCATTCGCGTACATGGTGAAAGTACATTTTCTAGGATCATGGTTGGAAAATCTAGTGGGGGATATTACTAGGTTAATTCACATTTTTATTATGAACCTTTATAAGTATATGAGTAGTTGAAAACTAAGGAAGACCAAGGTAAATTATAAGGTTTCACATATTGAATATATGGTGTCACAATTTATACTTTATATAAATTTTTTTACATGATATCTCACTATGAATATTGTTTCTCACATAATGGTTTTCTATTATAGGAAAAAGATAAAACATGAACTATTCATGTTAATAGTGAATGTGAAATACAATTAAATAATTATCCTCAAATGGGAGTAAATAAAATAATAATTGGTTGGTAAAAACATGTGATTTTACCTAATCTTCTATATCTATAAATGATTAATAACTTAATATTATAATAGTTTTATAAAGCCTGAAAAAAGTGGAAGATGAAATTTTATGAACTATTGTGTAGTAATTATAATAGATGAAAGAATTATCAATCTTTACCACATCATGAATTTTGTATGAAATTCTTAGTTGAATTTCTTTATATTATGGGACGATGTTTTACTTGTAAAAATAATGATCTTGTGGAAGAAATTTTTAAATTATGTAATTGGATTTTCAATGGAAACATGGGAATTATCTAAATCAATTTCTTAATAAAAGAGTCAACCCATAGACTGAGGAATGAAATATGATATAAAATCATTGATGTGAATATATTGATGTTTATATGTATTATTATTTAATAATTTTGTTTTATTATAGTTATAGTAATTATATTTTAGTCATATGAATCCTAATAAATCCATGGGTTATAACTAAATAATATTTCATTAATTATTTTTATATATATGTCTAATGGTAATGAAGAAAAAGAAATTTATTTAGTGGTAAGGTGATATTTCTGGTGTATACATTAATATGGGAGAGATAATAGTTAATATGTACATAATGATAAATTAATTAATTTTAGGTGGAATGAATAGATTATTCACTCTGATGACGTAAATGGGATAATATATGGTAACCTATAAATTGATTAATTATTTTATGAAATTGTGATATATTTCTTTTTTGATTTATTTTATTTCATTTTTTGATTAAATGAATATATTAAAAAAATATCTCTTTAATTTGAGGAATAAGGACTGTATTGATATTTGGATTCATATTATTTTTCATTTTGATTTTATTGTAATCAATTTTTTTCATAAATTATGAAATTCATGATATTTACATGTTTTGTATGTTAAATTATGAGTTATGGTATAATTTCTATTTAAAAATGTTATATTATATCATTAAAAAACCCATGGTCAAATATTTTGTATTTTTGGGTTTTAAATTTTCCCGGAAGTATTTTTTAATAGGCTTATAGCTATCTATATGGGAAATATATTGATTTTGACATTGCGTGTTATTATTGAGGATTTAGATATTAATGAATTCTATTTAACAAAATAGAAAAAAATATTCTAAAAAAAATATATTTATATATATTTTTTAAGTAAAAAAAATGTCTTGTAGATATTTTTATTCATTAAAATTAAATTTTAGTGCTTCACAATTGGAAAATTAATATTGAATATCCATTTATCGGTGTATGTTATATGATAGACATGGTTTTTATTGAAGGACTACCAAATGATATAATTATTCTTATAAAATAGACATAAATCAAGTTTGTAGTTTTATAACATACACTATCATGCTTTCAAATGAATCCATCAAAAATTAAAAAAGGATAATGAGAATATGTTATCCTTTTTAGATCATTTTTATTGAAATGATGTATTTTCAATATTCATAGAATTATGTTCCTATAATCAATGTCATTGTCATGACCATGTTCTGTACAACTCCATATTAGTCCTTGTATGTTATTTTTCTCCTCCCCGTCTATTTGTCTATATCCCACCAATGTTGTAGTTATTTGAGAACATGATTATGTGTTTTTTTGTTAACCATTATGTTTCAAAATTCTCATATTTTACAAAAAGTTATTTACCCCATTGTATGATGATTGATTTAAATAAAAAAATATTCAAATTATAATCCACTTACCAACATGATTAAAAATAATAGGTAGCAAATTATTTATTTATATTAGAATGTAAATACCTTTTATTTAAGAATATATCACCCTTTATATAGTGTTTGATAGAAAATTGGCACACAACACAAATTTTAATAGGAAACATGATATATTATAAGATATCCATTAGATTGATGAGTATGAATAAGTGTAATCACATTATGAAATGTGTATATATATATATTCTTTTTAATTCCAATTTATTTGTTAATTAATAAAATATATGTACTTAATCTAATGTAATGTTATTTGAAGTTTTAAAAATTATTTTCTTCACAATTTGTTTTAATTACATTTTTAAATATTATAATAAATTTATACATTTGTTAAAATGAAATTTTATAAAACAAATTCCATTTTTGATTTCCAAATATTAAAATGAACATTGTTGGAATTTTAAGGGCTTTTCTAAAAAGTTTCCTTTTTTTAGTGAATAATTACAAATATATATTTTCAAATAAAATCCTTTCAATTAATTATAGAATGTAATTTAATTGTTTTAT
Source organism: Viscum album (assembly GCA_963277665.1). Lineage (NCBI taxonomy): Eukaryota > Viridiplantae > Streptophyta > Magnoliopsida > Santalales > Viscaceae > Viscum > Viscum album. The sequence continues at coordinate 69,908,542 of OY728166.1, read as the reverse complement.
TGTATTTTTTATTTTTTATTTTTGTTACATATTATCAATTTGCGATAAAATAATATAAATAAATAGATTAAAATTAGTATTACTCATGATTTTGTTAAATGATAAATATTTTTATTAGAAAATATGTTTCTAATAATTATTTATCATTTATTTTTATAGATTTATATTAAATCATACACTCTAAAATTCTTTAGACATAATCAAGAAAAATAGAAAAAATATTTTGTATCATTAGGTTAAAATTTGGAAAATATTTACCTTTAATGTTTTTCATTATGAATAGTAAAAAAATAAATATTTTTCACCTTAGTAATGTTAAAATGGGTAGAATGGTTAAAATAATGATATAAGAACTCTGTATAAAGACAAAAAAGAAATTTTTCTTTTATGATGAATGAAATTATACCATATTCATACAAAATTAAAATATATTATTTTAATTTCAACATTCCCTTTATAATGTGATTCTTTATTAATTTATGCAAAGAAAATTGAAAAATGATATTATTAAAGATAATATCATTACAATTTTTATTTAGGTAAAATGATGAGAATATAAATTATAAATGTTTATTTTAAATAAGATGCAATTTTTTATGAGTTTAATATATTAAAAAAATTATTTAGTTAATAATTACCATAAAGTTTTATGAAAAATCAATATAATATATATTTTAATAAATGAAAAAGAAAATAATATATTTGAACAAAAATAAAAGTAATTAAATTTTAATTAATTAATTAACAAAAAAAAATAGTTACAAATAATGTTTTTGGAATATTTGATGGTGTTATAGTCAATATCCATTAAAATATTAACCTCTGTAAATTCATAGTAAATTAATTTAGAAAACAAAATTAATTAAATTTTGTGATAAATAAAATTATTTAACATTGTTTAAAAATAATAAAAATATCGTGGTTTAATATTTTAATAATAAAAGGACCAAAATTACACCACTTGTTCATTTATTATCATATCATTTACTTATAAATAAATTTATTTTTTATTTAGTTTGGAAAATATTGTTACTGTGGATAATGTTAAAATTAGTTAACAAAGGAGTTAAACAAAAAACAAATATTTAAAGTGATAAAAATTATATAAATTCATAGATCGATGATATTAAAAAATAGATTATATTTATTTGAATCAATGTCCCTATAGAAAAATTTTTCTTCAAAATAAATTTTTTCACTTTTAAGATATTTAGTAATTCTATGTGTATCTTTTCCCTCCTTTATAAAAGATACTACATCGATCATTTCAGTACATGTAACATCCTAGGAAAATAAAGAATAAGAAATTTTCATATTTATTAATATTTTTGAATTAAATATTACTTTTACTTTAAAGGGGTTTCTATGTTCAATAGCGTACTTGATATGCAACAATGGATTTCTTTGAAATCTTACGTTGCACACTAATAATATAATATTATTATTTTAAAATGGTAATTAACTCCTTGACATTATATTCAAGGGAATGAAAAAAACTAACTAAAATATGATTATATAATATTTTTAAATGTATTTACATTTATCCAATAAAATGATAGAGGCTTAAAATATGAATGAATCTAATTTTAAGCATAATTTACATTAAAATGTTGATTTACCGCCTTTTAATGGAGAAACCTTGTTAAATATAGTTTTGATCACTTTAATACATTTTATATGTAAAAATAAAATCTTTTTTTATAATGGGTACATCAAAATTTACTTTGTGTAAATTTTTGGAATTTTTCCGAAAAAGTTCATTTTTTTATGAATAGTGTAAATATTGTATTTTAATTCTAAATTTTTTTTAATATAATTTATTTTTATGGATAAATTATCTTTTCAATTGGTTTTAAAGTGTAATTAGAATATATTTTTAACATTCAATCCAATGTTTGTCATTGAAATTAATTTCACCTTGAAATTGGACATAAACAAGTATCAAACTTATGATAGTTATTGTTTCTTAAAATCACGCTATTTATTTTGATAACGGGAATTAATTTTAAAATTAATTAATGCCACTTCTATGTTTTTAATTTTGAAAAATAGACATCATTATTTAATTTTGAATATCAAATATATCTTAGGGTGATTTTTTGGTATTTTTCTAAAAAACATCAATTTTTGATTAATAGTGAAACCACTTAGTGGTAGTTAAAAAAGGTGACCTTTTCATTTAAATGAATTTTTACCACTTCTGTGAATTGAATTTAGAAAATATGACATAAATGGTTGTTATAAAGAAGTAAAATGTGGTTCAATAAGATGAAAAAAATTTCTGTTGAATAGTAACTTTTGACTTTTATTTACCGCGGTTAAAGGTAAATAGTGTAATTCAAATTATAAATAATATTATAATAAATAAAAATTATCTTAACACTTGTAAAAACCTTATTGGTTGTGTCATTAAAGACCATGGGCATCATTGGGTTGATTTAGGAACCCCATTGAGCTACCTGGGAGTGAAAATGACAATTTAGATTAATTAATTTAATGTGAAGAAAAAATTGTCATTAACAAAAATATTTTAGTAATTAAGTTTTATATGGTTTTATATAATTCCTTTTTTCAATTAAAAATATTATTTGGAAAGATAGAAATATTTCCTACATCACGGTATTTTTTTTAATAATTTTTATACATCAAGTAAATTAAATTATTTATGACACAATAATGATGCAGTATTTACCTCATTAATAAATGATTTAAATAAATTAGGTTATAATGATTAAATTATTTTACAAAATATTTCCAATTCTGATTGTATGATTTAATTAATAATATGAGTCATATTATCTTAGACCTTAATGATTTTTGGACCATTAGAAACCTAATTTCATTATATTATAAAATAATATTTTCACACTTTTCTAAAGAGCCCCTCCTCTCCCTTATAAAAGGAGACCACTTCTAACAAATTTCTAACACCTCTTGAGCTCTTTTTATCATCCAAAATCTTCCCAATTACACTCCCTACATCCCTCTACTCCTCTTAGAAGCCTTACCTTAGGCAAAAGTCCCTTCAAGAAGCCCTTTTGGTTCAAACCCAAGGAAGTTACCCAAATTAAAGGTAACAGTTTCTCTTCAATTATTTTCTTTTATTTTAATTCTCCAACCCATAACTTCTTTTTATTACTTTATTTTATAACAAAACTGATATCCTCAATATACTATGATGTTGTTATGATAATTATTAGAACTACACTTACATACACCTCCATCTAATAGATGAAGAACATAATGTTTCTGTGGATGGAAAAGTAACGCCTCACGAAACAATGATTGTTCAATTACATATTACCACCTCTCATGTGGGCCATTATGATGGAACTGTATTTATATATGATTTATATTATGTTTATGATTTCATTATGCTTCTGTACTTCCCAATTATATCAATCCTTTATGGTTTCCATAGTGGGTAAATATGATAATCTCAATTGAGGAAGTGTGGTCTACCTCCCCCTCAAAGTGATGTGACTCGTTAATGCCTTAAGTGGGATGTATAAAGGATAGAGTTAATAATATTATATATGATATTATACTGTTATTATAACATAACTATGTATCATTATGTTTAAATTCCATTAAAATAATAAATAGAAATGAAAGTAGTGTTCATGCGTACGTACGGCTTACCGTCTCCATAAACGGTACATTTAATTTCTTACCTCCATGTACTATTAAAAATACATGTATATGCTGGATATATATGATATATATGATATATAAATCATGAATATAATTCTGGATATAATGAATCTTTGACCACATGAACAACATGTAATTATAAGAAGTCAATTTTGGACTCAAGTACCAAATATCAAGAAAATGAACGTTATTAACTTAAATGATTACATAATGTTTATAACATGGTAATAAGTTATATAAAACGAATAATAAACTTGAAAATTGTTCTTAATCAAGTATAAATTAACTTTATTTTATTATTAATGAGATTAAAGAATGATCGAGTCAATTCGGACACGAGGTAAGGGATCCGACCTCTCTCTTTCTTTTAAAGCACTCTCTTTTATGTCATTTCTTTTATGCTCCATGTTATTATATTAGAGGATGTTATTTTTTATTAAAATTACTGTAATTTGTATTTTCATATGATGAGAGACCCCGTCTTACTCTCATCAATTCATTTTAATAATTTTTATGTGGCGCTGTTAGGCTGCCGAATTTTTGCAAGGGATTTCCTTATCTCACTTTTAATTCCATGAGATTTCCATTATTCGCCACTTAATCATTGCATGTGGTGTAATGTGTACTGAAATTTGATATATATTATCATGATTATATTTATATTCATGGTATTTTGTGATTCATTTTATGGTTATTAACTTTTGATGAAGTGACTCAGTTGATAATAACGAAGTAAAGGGTTTCATATCACTTTTTATTCCCGTGAGATTCATGCTATACTTTCTACTATTTCCTTTTGTGTGGTGTATGTACTGACCATGATTTTACTCTTTGTTTAATATAATTTCATTTATGAGTATTTAAATATTTATTTTATGATTCTTCTTTCATGTGGCGTATGTTACCAAATCGGTAAAGGAAGCTTTCACCCTCCTCTCTTTTAAATTGATTCTTTTTGTTATGTCTTTTAATTCACATCTTCTTATGTTAGGATATGTTCTTATATATCATTATTACTCTAAATTTTACATCCACGTGATTGTATAACCTTTTCTCTCTCATCAACTCAGTTTCTTAATTGTAATGTGATGTCGTTAGGTTATCGAATTTTTGCAAGGGAGCTTCTTTGCACAATTTCAATTCTTTGGGTTCAACTTGTACTTATTTAATATGTCATCCTATGAATATGTGTGAATGACCTCTGAATGTTTTAAACTTAATATCCACTTATATTGGGTGTATTTATATTTTCCACACATAATTATGAGATTTATTTATCCTTAATTTAAGGATACCATCTTTATAAGGGATTTCATCTCAATTTAAATTTCTATTGAGACTTCGTTTTTGTTATGCACCAAATAAACTCTTATATGGTGTATATACTATCCTTTGACATATTATATCATTAATTCCTTTATTCTCATGATATTATAATGTTATGATTAAATTTTATTCCAAAATTATTTTAATTCAAGAGTCTCTCATTTTGTTAAAAACTCTATAACAAAAATATCATTTTTAAATGTTTTAATGATTTATCATTCTAAATCTTTATCTTTAATGTTAATGTTTTAAAAATGGTTTTGAGTATTTATTTATATATAAATTAATGTTTAAAAATTATAATTCCATTAAAAAAATCAAAGTGGTAGGGGACACTTTGATTCAAAAACCCTTTTTTTAAATGGTTTTTGAAAATGGATTGATTATTTCAATATCTTGAAATTAATTCGTGTGATTGAAAATGAAATGTTATTTGTGAAATGTTTATATTTGAAATATTTTATGTGTTATGATGGTACTTGCACATTTTATGGGTGGTTACGTGATAAACCATATGACGAGTGGTGCCGTGAATACCAGGACGGGTGGTTACGTTATAACCTCCAATGCATTGGGTATGGAAGTTAGCTGTATGACTATTCCATTTAGTGATATCTGTAGAAGTCGACTGTTTGGTTATTCCATTAAAGTATGTTTATGTCCCAAGTTACCTTTATATTTTATGTGTTCTTTATATGGGTTTAATGGTAATCTTTTGGTTACAAAAGGGTATGTAATGATCTTTTATTTAGTGAAGAGTATTTACTACTTCATAAAGGTGAAAAGTTTTACTTATGACAATGTATTCATGGTTTACCTGTTGTTTTGAAAAACTAAAAGTTTTACTTCGTTATGTATCCCTTACTGAGCCTTTTTATGCTCATCCCAAGTTTTTTCTGAAATGATTTTTCACAGGAAATAATGTGGAATAGGGTCAAGGATGGGATCAAGGAAAATTCATGTTGTCTAAAATATGGAACTAGACATGTTTCTTTTTAAGAGTTTTTTTTATGAAAAAAATGGATACTAAGTAGTAGTGTCTACTTGTAATATTCATGTTGTTATGTAATAGTTATAGCCTAATTCTCTATAACTCTAAACCTGAAAAGATCTTCAATGTGAATTATTCATTTAATTCAATATTATGTAATGTTTAAGGTCGGGTCCTTATAGTTTGTAATGGAGGTCGGTTTAGACAACTTTAGGGATTAGGAATTTTTGTTAGACATATGGTTAGTCCCTAGGTAATATTTTAGTTAAATCATTGTTTTATAACTTTTTTAGATCAAGGAAAGTTAGTTACAAATGGAAGGAGGATGATCTTAAACGAAATTCCTCTCTCTTCCTGATGACATGTTTTCAATAATTATTGCAAAGTCATGTTTGGATGATTGTGAATGATTTTCTAGCATAAAACTCACATTCAAGTAGTTTTTTGAGATATCAAACGCCTCCACTATACCTCGTTATCATTGTGGGTAATGGGTTGTATTTAGAAAAAATCCTATTTTCACAATATTCCCATATTTTTAAGAAAGATAAATATTATCAAGGTATTTTAAAATATTTTACCTTATCACAAGTTTTTGAAGCATATTATGATTTTAAAAAAGGTGATGAAGAAGGATACGCTTGCGCAACCTATTTATATTTGATTTTAAAATATATTCTCTCAGCACATACTTATGGTATTTTAAAAGGACCTTTAATTGAAATTTTCAACTCAAATTTGGTTTGACTGTTTTATAGAAATCGTGTTTTATCAGATGTTTTGAAATTATATGTCATACATGATTATTTTCCAAAATAGTTTTTCTGTGAACACCCATATTACCCATGTTGTAAAAGGTGTATTTGGATGGAGGAATAAAATGATTTTGAAGTATCTCTAAATCATTTTTGAAATGGATGGACCTTCTAGCTACGTGAAAAAGATGACGATGAAACCAAATAGACACCATGATCAAGGTATTGTGTTCTTCATTTTGGGGATTGTTTTATTTTATCATATGGTGGTGAAATAAGATTTCAAGAATTAAGATGTTGAGATCATAATGATTTTGGATGAAAATGAGAGGTATAAGGAAACCATTGAGGTTAAAACATGTTAGGGTTATTTGTCAGTTTTATAAAAAGGACAACCCGTAGGATGGGTGACAACCCGTCAAATCCTGCAAGGCTGTAAGAATCAAACCCACAACTGAAGGGTGATAAGGGCACATCGCCTACCACTAGCCTACTTGAATTCCCTGGATAGTATAACTTATTATTGTAGTAAAATGTTTTAATGAAACAAGAATAAGTTGATTTTTGGAACTAATGTTTTATCGAATGGATATACTTAGTATTGAAAAATGATTTAGTGATTAAGTGATAAAAGGTTGTTGTGGAAGACGTTCTCTCTTCTGAGGAAACACTATATGCCCAATTAAGGTAGAATACTATGGGATTTCAATTGTTGAATAATGGTTAAAATTTTAGTGTGGAATAATCTATGTTTTTATTATGGACACATAATGATTTGATTTATTTATGAAAATGATTAACCTATCATGGAGAATATGTGATTAGGTTAATTACTTTTCAATATGAGAATTTATGAGTAACTGGTGTTACTTGGAGATAAATGATAAGATATATCATGGAAGTCTATGAAATTAAATCCTTATGATATTTGGGTTAAAATCAAAGTTTGGATTACTTTAGAAAATTTTTAGGGACAATTGTTTATTGAATGGTCTCTGTTGAACTTTGGGGTTTGTTAAGACAAATTTTGGAGAATAAGAGTAGTTTCTCTTTATATAAAAGTTTATCCTTTTTGTGGATTATCTTATCTTGTGTGAATCATTTTGGTTTTAGTAAATATCTAAAGACAAGGGAAATATATAGTTCAACCTTTTTGGATTATTTGATTCTCTCAATGTTGATTATAACACTTTTAATGTAAACAAGTCATCCTGAATACTCATCATATGGAGGAAATATGAGTTTCGGTTAGAAATCTAGTGAAGGATAAAATTCTACATGAAAAGTAATTGTGCTTACTTTTGTTTTTAGTTAATATCATAAATAAATTCCTCAATGAAAAGTTACTTAAAACAAAAAAACTTGTCTGTTAACTTTTCCTACTTGGAATTCAAAGACTGTTTAACCCATCAAAAGTTTGAGATTTTTTGGTGGTTAACTTTCTCTTAAACATGTTTTATATCACTCTCTATCAAAATATGAATGTTTTTTTCTCCTCCATATCCATGTTTTCCTAGAATCCTAGTATCTGTTCTCTAGGGTAACCTTTGTACTTCTCTTCCTTTATTTTAATGAGATAGTTTTATTGACTCTTTTTTCGATGTGGGGCTTTCATGGAAGTTCCCGAGCCCAATTTTTTAAAATTTTGAGGACACAATTCCCAAATGGGGGGAAGGATATAACATCCCAGGAAAATAAAGAATATGAAATTTTCATATTTATTAATATTTTTGAATTAAATATTAATTTTAAATTAAAGGGGATTCTATGTTTGATATCGTACCCGATACGCAACAATGGATTTCTTTGAAATCTTACGTTGCACACTAATTATATAATATTATTATTTTTAAATGGTAGTTAACTCCTAGCCGTTGTATTGGAGGGAATGAAAAAAACTAACTACAATATGATAATACATGATTGTTAATTGTATTTACATTTATCTAATAAAATGTTAGCGGCTTAAAAGATGAATGAATCTAATTTTAAGCATAATTAACATTAAAAAGTCAATTTACCACCTTTTAATGGTGAAACCTCTTTAAATATTGTTTTGGTCACTTTAATAAATTCTATAAGACCAAATAAAATCCTTCTTTATAATGGGGACATCAAATTTACTTTGTGTAAATTTTTTGAATTTTTCCGAAAAAGATCATTTTTTTATTAATAGTGTAAATATTTATTTTAATTCAAAACTATGATTTAATATAATTTATTTATACGGTTATATTATTTTTTAAATTGGTTTTAAAGTGTAATTAGAATATATTTTTACCATTTAATCCAATACTGTTTATTGGAATTAATTTCGCATTGAAATTGGACATAAACAAATATCAATCTTTTGATAGTTATTGTTTCTTAAAAACATGCTATTTGTTTTGATAACGGAAATTAATTTTAAAATTAATTAATTCCACTTATATGATTTGAATTTGAAAAAATAGACATCATTGTTGAATTTGGAATATCAAATATAAATTAGGATGAATTTTTGGTATTTTTCTGAAAAACTTCAACTTTTGATGAATGGTGAAACCACTTAGTGGTAGCTGAAAAAACTGACTTTTTCATTTAAATGAAATTTTACCACTTCTGTGAATTTAATTTCTAAAATATGACATACATGGTTGTTATCAAGAAGTAAAATTTGGTTCAATAAGATGAAAATAATTTTTGGTTAATAGTAACTTTTGACTTTTATTTACCGTGGTTAAAGGTAAATAGGGTAATTCAAGGTAAAAGTAATATTATAATAATTTAAAATTACCTTAACACATGTCCAAAACTTATTGGTTGAGTCATTAACTACCATGAACATCTTGGGGTCTATTTTGGGACCCCATTGAGCTACTTGGGTGTGAAAATGACAATTTAGATTAATTAATTTAATGTGAAGACAGAATTGACCTTAACAAAAATCTTTTAGTAATTAATTTTTATATGGTTTTATATTAGTCCTATTTTCGACTGAAAATATTTTTTGGAAAGATAAATGGATTTAGTACATCATGGTGTTTTTTTAAATAATTTTTAGACATCAAATAACTTAAATTATTTATGACACAATAATGATGGAGTATTTACCTAATTAATAAATGATTTAAATAAATAAGGTTATAATGATTAAATATTTATCCAAAACATGTCCAATTTTGATTTGATGATTTTATTTCGAATATTAATCATCTTATCTTCTACATTAATTATTTTTGGATCATTTTAAACCGAATTTCATTATATTATAAAATAATATTTTCACACTTTCCTAAAGAGCCCCTCCTCTCCCATATAAACAAAGACCACTTCTAACCAATTCCTCACACCTCTCAAGCAATTTGGATCATCCAAACTCTACCCAATTACACTCCCTACATCCCTCTCCTCCTCCTAGAATCCTTACCTTTGGCAGAAGGCCCTTCAAGAAGTCCTTTTGGATAAACCAAAGGAAGTTACCCAAATTAAATGTAAGAGTTTCTTTTAAATTGATTTCTTTTATTTTACTTCTCCAACACCTAAACTCTTTTTATTTATTTTTTTTGAAAACACCAGTATCCTAAATATACTAGGATTTTTTTATGAGAAGTATTCTAACTACACTTACACACACCTCTATCTAATGGATGAAGAATATAATGTTTCTGTGGATGGAAAACTAACGCCTCACAGAGCGATGATTGTTCAATTATATCTTAACACCTATAATGGTGGTCATTATGAGGGAAATTTATTTATATATGATATATATTATGTTTATTATATCTTTATTCTTCTTTAATTCCCAATTATATCAATATTTTATGGTTTCTATAGTGGGTAAATACGATAATTTCATTTGAGGAAGTGCGGACTACCGCCCCCTCAAAGTGATGTGACTCGTTAATGACTTATGTGGTATGTATAAAGGATAGAGTTAATGATATTATATATGATATTATACTGTTATTAAAATATAACTATGTAACATTATGTTTAAATTCCATTAAAATAATAAATAGAAATGAATGTATCGTTCATGCGTACGGACGACTTACCGTCTCCATTAACGGTGCATTTCATTTCGTACCTCCATGTACTATTATAAATACATGAATATTCTAGATATATATAATATATATGATATATAAATCCCGTATATCATTCTGGATATAATTAACCTTTGACCACATGAACAACATGTAATTATAAGAAGTCCATTTTTGACTCAAGTACCAAATATCAACAAAATGAACGTTATTAACTTTAATGATTACATAATGTTTATAACATGGTAATAAGTTATATAAAAGGAATAATAAACATGAAAAATGTTCTTAATCAAGTATAAATTATCTTTAGTATGTTATTCAGGAGATTAAAGAACGATCAAGTCAAGTCGGACACGAGGTAAGCGATCCGACCTCTCTCAATCTTTTCAAGCACTCTCTTTTTTGTCATTTCTTTTATACTCCGTGTTCTTATGTTAGAGGATGTTATTTTATATTAACCAAACTGTAATTTGTATTTTAATATGATTAGATACCCCCTCTTACTCTCATCAATTTATTTTAAGAATTTTTATGTGGCGCTGTTAGGCTGTCGAATTTTTGTATGGGATTTTTTTATCCCACTTTTAATTATGTGAGATTTCCATTGTTTGCCACTTATTCATTTCATGTGGTGTAATGTGTAATTCCATTTGATATATATTATCATTATTATATTTATATTCATGGTATTATGTGATTCATTTTATGGTTATTAACTTTTGATCAAGTGACTCAGTTGATAACAACGAAGTAAAGGGTTTCATATAACTTTTTATTCCCATGAGATTCATGTTATGCTTGCCACTATTTTCATTTTGGGCGGTGTATGTACTACCCATGATTGTAATATTTGTGTAATATACATTCATTTATGAGTATTTAAATATTTATTGTATGATTCTTCTTTCATGTGGCGTATGTTTCTTAAGTTACCAAATCGGTAAGGGAACCTTTCACCCTCCTCTCTTTTAAAAGGCTTATTTTTTGTTATGTTTTTTCATTCAAATCTTATTATGTTTGGATATGTTCTTAAATATACTTATTGCTGTAAATTTTATGTACAAGTTATGGGACACCCATTTCTCTCCCATCAACTCAGTTTCTGAATTGTAATGTGACGTCGTTAGGTTATCGAATTTTTGCAAGGGAGCTTCTTAACACAATTTCAATTCTTTGGGTTCAACTTGTACTTATTGAATATGTAATCCTATGAATATGTGTGAATGACCTGTGAATGTTTTACACTTAATATCCACTTATATTGGGTGTATTTATATTTTTCACACATAATTATGAGATGGATTAATCCTTAATTTAAGGATACCATCTTCAAAAGGGATTTCATCTCAATTTACATTTCCATTGACACTTCATTTTTGTTATGCACCAAATCCACTCTTATATGGTGTATATATTATCCTTTGACATATTATATCATGAATAAATTTATTCTCATGATATTATAAAGTTCTGATTAAATGTTATTCTGAAATTATTTGTATTCAAGATTCTCTCATTTTGTTAAAAACTCTTTAAAAAAATATCATTTTTAAATTTTTTAAAGATTTATCATTCTAAATATTTATCTTTAATGTACATGTTTTGAAAATGGTTTTGAGTATTTATTTATATAGACAATAATGTTTAAAAATTATAATTCCATTAAAATCTTCATACTGGTATGGGACACTTTGATTCAAAAAACCCTTTTTTTAAATGGTTTTTGAAAATGGATTGATTATGTCAATATCTTGAAATTACTTCTTGTGATTTCAAATGAAATGTTATTGGTGAAATGTTTATATTTGAAATATTTTATGTGTTATGATGGTACTTGGACATTTGATGGGTGGTTACGTGGTAAACCATATGATTAGTGGTGCTGTGAATACTAGGATTAGTGGTTACATTATAACCACCAATGCATTGGGTATGGAAGTCAGCCATAAGACAATTCCATTTAATGATATTCATGGAAGTTGACGGTATGGTTATTCCATTTAAGTATGTTTATGTCCCAAGTTACCTATATATGTTACGTGTTCTTTATATGGGTTTTATGGTAATATTTTGTTTACAAAAGGGTAAGTAATGATCTTTTATTCAATGGAGAGTATTTACTAGTTCATAAAGGTGAAATGTTTTACTTATGATAATGTATTGATGGTTTACCTATTGTTTTGAAAAACTAACAGTTTTTCTTCTTTGTATATCCTTTATTGATATTTTTATCCTCATCCCAAGGTTTTTTTGAATTTTTTTTCACAGGACATAATGTTGAATAGGGTCAAAGATGGGATCAAGGAAAAGTCATGTTGTCTAAAATATGGAACTAGACATGTTTCTTTTTGAGAGTTTTATTTTATGAAAAAATGGATACTAAGTAGTAGTGTCTACTGGTAATATTCAAGTTGTTATGTAATAGTTATGGCCTAATTCTCTAAAACTCTAAAACTGAAAAGATCCTCAAGGGGAATTATTCATTTAATTCAATATTATGAATTGTTTAAGGTCGGGTCCTTATAGTACAACAAAATATTTCATATACCTTAAAAACCCTTAAAAAATAACATCTATAAGTTTGTTTCAATGAGTTATATTTCTCTTTATTATTTATATACTATTACATGCATCATTAAGTAGGGATATAAAGGATTCCAACAGAAGACGAGGTAGTTGCCTTCCGGGTGACATTAAATTTATATTTTATTATACCAATAGTAGATCAATGTAACTCATCTTAATATAAAAAAGTAAACATCATCAATATACAATAACATCTTTGTATTAATTTACCTATATATATCATATATATACTCTCTGAAATGTTAACTAAAAATATCACTTAGGCATATATGTGGATTACCACCTACACATAGCAATACAATTCATTTTCTTTAATCATGTTTTTTATGAATATTATGATTGACTAAATGATTATATATTATATTCAAAAAATAATAATTCATATTAAAATATAATTTAACATAATTTAACAACTACCATCTATTATTCTACTTTTTTTTGCAATAAATAACTTTATCATAAACATGAGAGGACTATATTATCAATGATGTGATGTTATTAATTTTTCATATCCACATTACATGGTTGATAATAGGGATATATTTAATGAATATATATCATATAAAATATATAATAATGAATATGGAATTTTTAATTACTATTTTATTCTTTTTCTATCCATCTGATGAAACATTAAGACATAGATCATGCGTATTTAATATATTCTATCTCTATGAATTGTGTAATTATTTATTTTAAATATAAAATTTATGGATTCATATCAGTATAAATATAATGAATATATATGATATTGATACCATGATTTAAAAAAATACTGATTTAATTATCATCTATGTAAAACGACATCATCTAAAAAACTAAAACTCTTATGAAAAAAATAGTAAACACCAGGAAACGATGATTTTAATATTTTATTTTTAATATATGGGAGTTGAAATATTATATTTGTATCATATATGATATTAATTATATATAAATTTGTATACTATATAAGTATAATATATTTTAATTTAAAATTCATTGATTAATGGGGGATTTCTAGGATAGTAAAACATATGGTAAGGGATTTCCGACTCACTTTTACATCTATGTGAATCATTCCATATTCACAACTTGTTTCATTTATCAAGAGTATATACATCATATAAATTTATACTATAATGATTATAAGGATAATTATGTTGACATACATATCCATACAATGTCATATATTTAGTTGTTTTTATTTGAATGTTACTAACATTGTAAGGGATTTTTGTTATATTTTCATTATTTATCAATAATGATAATTATTAAGAATCGAATAATGAAATTTCAAATTCTATAACTGAAAAAAAAAATTGTCCTATTGTTATTTATAGAAATTAAATATTTCCCCTTTCATATTCAACTATTTATGAAATCAAGAGTATGGAAAAATGTTATTAATAAAAAATGACCTTACTTCTCTTTTCTACCATCATTAATTTTTCTCATTTAAATTTTTTATTTAATTTTTTCATGAATATTTATAAAAATATAAAATAATTTTTTAATATAATTTTTAACAATATTTAAATTTTTAATAAATGGTTGAAATTTATTGTTCTTTCAATTTTCATAATGTCTCACTTTTTACTTTTGATGAAAAACTTGAACGGAATCATTGTTTTTACTTACATGTCATGAACAAAATTTTAAAACATGATGACTCTAAAATTAATTAAATCCTACAAAACAATTTTCTATTATTTTTCATATTTTAGTTTCTTTACATAATATTTGGGATTTTTAAAAAGAATATTTTTTATTGAAGTGAAATGGGTACTTTTTTCAATTAAATGATCACGTGGCCTTTTATAGAAGTTTTTTATAAATAATATCATCATTTGAGGTAAATTATTATTTGCTACTATTATGTACTATGGAATCCCACAGTATTTGTTTTATTGATGTTTTATTATTATTCGAAATGGATTCCTAAGAATCCTTTTTTTAATTGGGTATAAATGAATGAACATAGTTTTTATATCTGATATAGATAATTATAAATTTAGACTAATTAATTTTTTAGACCTATTATGGGCGACATATTAAAATAATAAGGATTATTGGGTTTATTGGTATTCCTCGTAGCTCAGAACCCTAACCTATATAAAAAAACACTAGGCAAAATGGTATGTGGGAACCACACAACCTATCACATAGGGTCTATCCTAACCATTCAAGGATGGAAAGTAGAGTGATACAGTGCATATAGTTTCCTTTTAATATGTAGAAGGGGAAAATTGTCAGTTAAAAATAATTGTAGTTTTTTTTATAGAATAATAGAGATGTAGAAAAATCAATTTTTATAATATGTGGCCTAGCCTTGGGGTTTCTGTGTTAAGGCATCGAGCCTTACACTATTGGCGCATAGTTTGGACAACAGTGTGGCCAAACCATGTGCCTCTATTGTTTAGTGTGATATTAAGAAAATAAATAGAATGATGTAATATTAATTTATCTTTCTTCCTTGGCACATTATAGTAGACCAATAATATCTCCCTCTACATGTTTCCCCCCAATCCCACTTCCATAGGTTTTGGTCTTATTCATCGATCTAAAGTTTAATTCAATACACATTCCTCCCATTGGATGATCATTGGTATGTACTTGATTCCCATTGAATAATTTATTGCTCATTTTTACCTCAATCACAGTGTTAGATGTAGAATCATTTGGTTTTTTTCCGGTTATTGATTCATTTATCATATTTCATCTAATTTTGGTAAACTAAATAATGATATTTGAAAATGAGAGTCCTAATCGAAATAGGTTGGTGCTCTATGACTCATCTATTATGTTTCACCTTTTTATAAATTGTCATTGATTTTCACACATATATTTCATCAATTGTTGTTTATTAAAATAAATATCCATAATTATACATATCATGAACATGATATAAATCATGTTAAATAAATGATGTTCTTTTCATTTGAGGTTATAACAAAAATTATATCCATCCTATGTACAATGATATCTTTAATAATTCTTATAGTAAGTTTTTATGCCTATCTATGCATCCATTGGATTGTGATGCAACTTAACAATGTTAATGATAAGTGTATCAATTAAATTAATGAGATATGAATGGTTATTAGATAAATGTATCAATTTATCCTTCTATGCTATGTGCTTCCAATCAATCAATTAAGGATTTAAATGATAAATAGAAATTAAACTAATACATATCACCTGGACAAGTTTATTATGATAAAATTTTACATGGTCGCATGTCTATTTCATACCTATCCATTATTATAGAAGCTGGTGGAGTGAACATAAAAAATGAATTTTTAAAATTATGCAATTTGATTATAGAATGGTTACATGCCTAGTTTTTCCTTGTCATCATAATGAAAGGAAATAGATTGAACCAAATGACTTATTAAATGGAATGAGTAATATGAGGCCACATTTATATAATCACTCAATTAAAATATTTCTATTGAATATCATCTTATTCACTATTATCTAAGTGTATATACTTGATCTAGCCTTGGAATAATGACTATAATGAATTGGGCACTAGTGGACACCCATCTATTTCAAGGATTATAGTTTACAATGATGATACAAAACAAGGATTATGATCCTTTTATACTAGTGGATACTCATTAGGACACCATAGGATCCCTCCATTATCATTATAGGATTCATTGGATACACTCAATGGATCTAATGGGATGTCTATGGATATCTGGTATGGTGGATACACCCTCTGAGCCAAGTAAATTTTTATCTCAATTTAACAAGAATGAATCTCATAGATATATATTAAGTCATATTAATGTTTGATTCCTTGTGTGATTTCCCATGTATTACACACAGACCCATAAATACAGGTTATAGATTATTACTATGTTGTCTCGACCCCTAGTGTCAGGTATACCCTACTTTTTACCTTGGATCATTTTCACAATTGTTATAATTGTATGATTTCTTATTATATGAATGATCCTTTACTATTGTTATAATAATATGATGTTAGTTATTCATAAAACTCACATGAAATACTAAATAAACTGGAACATAATTAATAAATTACTTGGTTATATGTTCAGACACTAGTTGAGGCCAAAGAGGGTACTAGGTAATTACATTTCTATACTTCTTTACATTTATATTTTCATACATGAACCCTATTTCAGTTTATATTACATGAAATATATGTTATATATCTTCATGGTGGTGGACTATAGAGATTTATCTCACACACTATCTAAGAATCCAGTGGTAACAGGGAAAATAAAACGTATTCATGTGTTGAAAAATGGAACAAGCCTTCCTGGGACACCTGATATTTATTTATTGTTATAAGATAGATCATAGTAGTATATGAGTGAATTGGATCTATGGTTTCTTGGATTGTTTTTGGATAATTTGTTTCTTCTTTTTTAAAACATGTATTTATACTACCAGGTGTATCTATTTTGAAATTTTTTAGATATATGACCAAAATTATCCTCATATTTTGAGTATTATTATAAGTTTCTTCTATTATTTAGTATTAGTTTCTACTTCTTCTATAGTGGGTTTCTGGTCTATGGTTATATTATTATCTTTTTTTTGTGCCATATCCTTATTTATATTGATTCTTCTATTTATCTATTATTATATTTATCCACTCAACTCCACTCAGGTAATAAGGTCATAGTCTCCCCCAGTGATACACCATATGCCTTCATTGTTAATCAAAATACTCTAGAATTTAAAGAGACGATCTTGAGGAAATGTTTCTTATCGAGCCCAGGTAACCTTGAGTGACACGTAGGAACATGATATGAGATATTTGTTTCATAGTAATTCCTTTCATGATTTAAATTTTTTAGACAATAGATATGATATTAAGAACTCTTTAGAACATGGTTATAAGCCGTGATTTTCTGTAGCTAACCCACGTTTGGGGTAAATGTTTTGTTTCATGAAAAAAATTGTTTTTATGTATTTTCCTTGTTACAGTATATATCCTATCACTATTGGGTGCCACACATGTTATGTGTTTCTTATTATTATTTTTCAGATTGAGGATTTCATTTTATCCTTTGATTGATGACATGAAGGTAGAAATAATTATTACATTCATCATTGTATGCACCAATAATTAACATAATATTCATATTCTATTCAATATAAGAACATTTTAATGACTACATTTCTTGTATTTATTTTTAATTTTTAGTGAGAATTTAAATATATACATCCAGAAGCTTCTCTTCAGTTTTGATTTCTTGATTCCCAGTTTCAATACATTAGTTATACGATCCCTCATGTGTTAAAAGTAGATGTTTATAGTGTCAATAAATCATATAAAACAAGTTACATTATGAGAATTAATTTTTACTAGGATATGTATAAATTAAATTGGCGTTGATTTCAATGATGAGCTATTGTGCCTTCATTCACTATGAAGGAAAATTTATTTTAGTCAAACATTCATATAATTTTTCAAGAAAATGGATCTTAAAAAATATAACATGACTTAAAAATAAATGGTTTCTTATAAATGAAGATGCAAGGTGATATTGAACCAATATATACTAGAACCACTATAATGTAATCACGAACTCATACCAATAAAAGGTCTATTATACGAGATTTTGGGGTATTACAAATTCTATAGTGAAAACTTGTTTTAAATTATAATTTTTCTAGCACTTATAGAAATTCCTAAAGTGTTTTATGATTCAATTTATTTAAATTTTAAACATTTCCACCATAGAGTACTTATTTCATGAATTTTGAGGATAATGACAACTATTCAACCAATTTGGGGGTCCTTATAATTTCAGTCATATTTTATAGAGTGTCACTTGATGAACTGAATGTTATACCTGATATGTTAATTGAGACTAATCTTTGAGAGGTGTTCCTATGTTTGATGTAGTCAATTTAAGATACTTTAAAAAATTCACATATGATTGATGATATGAAACATGGGTTACATAATTAGTATCCACCCACCATATCAGTGCACAATTGTCTTTTGGCTACCACGTATTCGATGGAGGCCACCCTAACAATCTTTCAGAATCACTATAGAACACCAGAGTGTAGGTCCAAGCTTCTTACCTATATGCTATGTGATTTTTCAAAGAGCTGGTAGGATGTTATTACCAAAGACTAACATCATCAGTATATTGTATAGATTGATTTCCTGCTTACCTTCAATGGGAAGATCCTTCCTTAAATGCAGTGGTTCAACATATCTGTAGATATTACGCATTGATAGTAGGTTTCTATGTCTATCATATATAAGTCACCATGATTTAATAAATTTTAGTTATTTTCCCCATTTCTAGGAAGTTATAAGATTTCTCATGGTAGAAACTATTAGGATGGGTCATATTATGGCATTTATACTCATGTGAATGTTATCTACATACCTAATAACCCTAATACCATCAATCAAAATATTATCACATATAGAAACCTTAGTGGATGAAATAGTTTCGTTTAAATATGAGCAGTTATGAAGCAATAAAGTAGTTATTCTGCAATAAGTAAATAATATTTCATGGTTTCACATCAGAATAATGGTTGATACAGTAAATACACAAAATGATCCATTGTATTCCATTAGTGAGGGTAATAGGGGAATCTAAATCCTCAGTTTTATAGGGACCTGATGGTGAGTCGTTGTTTTAGTTGAATGGGGAATCATAAGAGATTTTCTATAACCATAACATTCTCTTTTAGTGGAAGATGATATGTAGCGACACTATATTGTGTGGTAGGACTAAATCCAAGTTAGGAGGCAACGTGGAGAAGCATTGGCATGGTAAGCTAAGGAGGAAGTCATAGATTTGGTATTTAGGCTTCAGATCAGAAGTGTTAGTAGAGAGATCACACATAGGGTACTCCATCTATGACATAGGGATTTGTATCAGGCCAATTTAATTACTTATAGAAAATACCCAAGATAAATGTACATGACCATCTATAGTCTAAGGAAAAATTCTATTATAGTACACTATATATCTTTTTTTGATAATGGTTATTCAGTGTCCCTAAACATATTTTCCACCATTGAAATTATTGAACATTGAATTCAGTATTACTATTGTTTAATGGCCATAATACACTATTTAGGGTATCGTCAAGGGGCATATAACAATGTAGGGACTTCCTCCTTAAGGTAAAAAGTTACCATTTCTTATGGGACTTCTTTATTCATGAAATTATATGCTTTGTTTTCATTCACTGGACGTGTTGGTTAGTCCCATATCAAGCCTATGTAGACTTATACCACTTAGGGGCATTGTTTACATCACCTGTGGGATGCCGTTGTCTACACATGGGTTAGTGGGATCTCCAAGATGGTAGAGCTATTCTATAAAATCATGGTCCAGATAGAGGGACTAAACAAATTACTAGTCTCATCATAGATTAACACAGAGTACACTTTTCCAATCATTCTCCATTATTAGTACATTTCAAGGACATATACCCTGATGATTTTTCAAGATTACATTTAGACATAGAAGTAGAGCTTATGATCATCCTTTTTCTAGGATCATCCACACTATCCATTCCTCTATATATGATGGAGGCAACTAATCTGTTAGACCTCAAGCAGTATTTGGAGGATTTGGACGAAAAAGGTTTCATACAGCCTAGCACTTTCCCATGGGGATCACCCATGATATTCTCAATGAAGGATGATGGGATCCATAATTTATTTGTGCATTAATTTTAGTTTACCTAGTTTACAATCATGAATAGTATCCATAACATCGAATATATGATCTCTTTGACAAGATACAATGATATATGATATTATATAAGATCAAATGGAGATCGAGATATCATCTTCTATGAGACATGCTATAATAAATACCTCATACAAACTTTTTAGAAGGTATTTTCTATATTAAAATATAATTATTATATCTAGACTTATGAACCATCCTTTTTTATTGGATTTGAATAGAAGGGTTTCTAACCCTATATGGATTATTTTTCATGGTATTTATGGATAACATATTTATGTATTCTCAAAAACATAACAGCAATGATAAGAATATTAAAATCATTTTTGATACACTGAGAGAGTATCAACATTATAAACAATATGTTGGTTTTCTTCTATTAATAATGAATGTTCACTTCATTAGTCACATTATCTCAGAATTAGAGGTATATATTGACCATGATAATGTTTCTTCTCTAGTATATTGGGACCATACCTGGGACATTTTTTATATATGGTGTTTCATGGGGATGTCTAGTTATTATATTCATTTCATACAAGACATATAATTCCTTGATACATCTCAAACTTGTCTTATAATAATGTTTTTTATTTTCCTATGGTCAAAAGCGTGTGATAATTCCTTTGAGGAGATGAAGGGGAGTCCTTTTTTAGAACATATTCGAACTCTCCCAGAGCCGAGAAGACATTATAGAGTGTTCTTTGATGCATCATGAATTTACTTCGGAGTTGTTCTAATGTAAGAGGATAGATTCACAATATAAGGATATTTGAATTTCTGGCAAAATGAGATTTATTATCCATTTCACACCTGCTAGCTTGAAGTTGTTGATGTGCTGAAATAGAAAAGTCAGGGACATTCCATACATGAATCCACTGATTATTGTAAATTAATGGCCCTATAATCTGATATGCATATAGAGATTCATGAAATTTTACTGGTAGTCTCATACATCTCCCTAAAGAGTTACATATTCACTACTTGATAGTGTAACAAGTAGGTAGTTTTTAGAGATTGAGTGGTTGGTTCACTGAGATAGTATTTCTAGAGAGGGTCATCCATTTGATTGGTCTACAAATATATATGAAATATTTTGTATTCGTGGAAGGGTATGGGTTCTTACAGATATGTTATAGTAAACGAGGATATAGTCCCATTAATATCCACAAGCAGTTAATCATATATTCCTCAATATGTATCAGGTTATGTGATTCTAGAATTGGTGTCTTATAATGAATCTTTAGATAGCATGCATGATCACTAGGTGTTCCGCATATCAAAAGGTGATGGTGAATCACTAGTGATCGTTAGGATTGGTACAAACATTTATATTCTCAAAATGAGAAACAGAATATATTTTCATGGACTTTTTTCATCGGCTTATAGTATTCACCTAGAGGTGGAGTCTTAGTTTGGGTTATCATTGAAAAAACAATGAATGTACCCCCCACATTATTCATATCTAGGTGACATTCTCCATTAATGAGAGGGAGAACTATATCTCCCCTAGATCATATGATATCATAGGGTAACTCGTACTATCATTTCAGATTGGGATATACATTTTATGTCACGATTTTTGAAAGGGATAAAAAATTATATAGGAACATAGTTTCTTCTAACCACACATATTAAGCCTCAGACTGAGGGATAATTAAAATTAATAATAAATTGTTAGAGGAAATGATATGAGAAAGCATCCATGAGTTCAACAGATCCCTAGAGAAGCATATCCCCTCATCGAGTTTTCCAATAATAATAGCTTTCATGTGATGATTCAGATGGATCCTATATAGTCCATGTATGGTAATACATTTTGTTCACCCAATTTCTAGATAAAACCATGAGAGTCATCCCTACTAAGTCCTTGAATCATGTTTGAGATATCAAATAAGACTCAACTGATCAGGAATTTTATTTTCACTGCTCAGTCTAGACTAAAATCCTATGTCAATAATCATTGATGAACTCTATTGTTCGATGTCGGGGATCAAAGTTTCCTACGGTTATCAAAAAAACATGGAAAATATTTGGATACCAGGGAATAGAATGAATTCAACATGCTTTTTTAGGTATGTTTGAGATTATACTAAGAGTTGGGCATGTAGCCTATCTGTTTCTATTCCCTAAAAGGTTTTGTTCCATGCATGACACCATCCATGTTTCACTGCTTCACCATTATCATTGCGACCCATCACATAATTTGGATCCTGATGAGGATTATTTGGATTATAATACACCATTTTATGAGTATCCTATATGCATAATTGGGAAGAACACAACCAATCTTTGAGTATAGTCTGGTCATCTTGTAAGGTTATTATAGTAGCATGGTTGTGTATATAATGAGACTTGGGATTGGGAGGCTGATTTATGTTCCTAGTGGATGTATTTATTCACATACAATGTTTTTCATCCCTTGAAAGGTGATCACATGGATGAGTTCCATTATGGTGGATTGACTGTAAGTACCATGTTTTTATCTCTGGTATGTATCCTTTAAAAATTGTTCTAATTATTTATCTTTCACATAATATGGATTCCCTATGATGTTAGAAATGTTTCAGGTGATTCCAAATATTTTTAATATCATGGAACCCTAAATAGTTGACAAAAACAATTGTTCATAGTGTTATTTTGTGACATGTATCCCTTCCCACATGGTATCTCCTAACTATGTGAGTATGGACACTAGGGTGAATTAGGGGAAGTATATTTTCCAAACCATGTTCCAAGTGCCATAAAACCCAAAAAAATCTATAGATGTTGAAATAGGATAATGATATAGTAGGTTCATGGGTTCTCAGACCATGGAACATATCTGTGTCAGTGACCCCTTGAGAATGTATACCCCATATAATGGGTGCACAGTTCGGCCAATAGTGAGTCCCAACCATGAGGCTTTATTTTATTTTTTAATTTAATAAATACAATTAATTATTTAATATTTTTCCTCCTCTATATTTCTCTCATTATAGTGGAAAAATCACCTCTCCCTCACCCTGTTGTGCACCAAATCCCTATTATATAAGTTTTTATCTTGAGCCTCGATCTGAATTCCAATTTGATTATCATTCATTACATTAGATGCACATTGGAATTTAATAAATTTTGTTTGATCCATTCACCATTCATCTTTCACTCAACAAAACTATTCATATGCGGTATCATATTCCCCATTTTTAGAGTTTTTCCTATTATTTAGGTTTTATCTATTCTAGTCCAGACTAATGGATGATACTAGATGGGTATAGTTGTACGAGCTTATGGTAAGTAGTCTAATACGCATCCTTCAAGTTTGGCCATTTTATAAAATGTAGTTATTATGAGCACACCGATGCCATCTAGATTTTGAATTAAATTATATTTCCCTTTTATTGTAATCATGATCATGTTATAAAGCTTGTTTAACAATAAAAATTCTTGTTTTTGGAGGGTTCCACATAAACTACCTCCATCCCTTGTAGTGTGTTCTCCTTATTTAGGTTTTAGTAGCATGTTAATCCTATATGAACTAATATTTATGTTTATTTTGACTTGAAAAATATTTATGTAAGTGTTTCACTTAAATGAATGAGTTATAAATGGTTATTTCTTATATTTATCACATTACCCTTCTAAGGTATGTGGATCAAATTATTCAATGAATCATTTAATTGATAAATAGATATTATATTGATACTTATCACATGGCATGGTTTCTTATAATGGAAATGTACATTGTTTAACATCCATAGATATCATTCCTAAAATTAGGTAAGGTATCAAAGTGAACCTAATAAATGAATAATAAAATCATGTAGTAAAATTACTAAATTTTTTCATTCCTAGTTATTCCTTGTCAAACTATATAAAGGAAATGTCTGGAACCAAATAACTTATTAATGGCATGAGTAATAATTGGACTAATTTATATAATGATTCAATTATAGGTTCCCTATTTCATATGGACGTATTCAATATTATAGGAGTGTTCCTACTCCAGACAACATTTGATTCCCATGGGAATGACTTGATCACTCATGGATTACATTATGATACAAAGATGTTAGTGGAAGATAATGATACCCAAATTCAAACCAAATCCTTATATTATAGTAGATTATTAGAATGACATCGAAAGACTCCACCATTGTAATTATTGGATTTCAGGGATACACTCCTAGGATCCAGTGTGATGTCTATGGTCATAGAGTTCCATAGATACACCATTTCGGCCTGGTTATTGCTTATCCAAAATTACCATGTTTCAATTACATGGACTCATTTAGAATTATATTACATTGGATTCCATGGGTGATTCCCCATGGATTACAGATATACCTCTTTAACCATGATACATATTATTACTAATTTTATTTTTCCCCTATGGTAACTTTTTCCTTTGTTATTATCTTTTATCCTCTTCATTATTGTCATCATTTAATAATTTTGTGTTACATATTGGACACTTTACTATTAATAACATGAATTCATGTTAGTGATGGTTATACCAATGTGACTTACTATATAAACTAGAGCATAATTAATTAATGATGTGGTTATATGTTCAAAAACCACATAAAATGTAGAAGGTGCTGGTTAATTAAATTATTCTACACCATTAATTTTCTATCTAGATACACAAAAAATATTTTAATTTATATAACAAGGACTAGTTGTTATAGATTTATTTTTTTGTGTCCTATAAAAAATATCTAACACCATATTAGGGCCTCCATTTTTACCTCAGAAGATTACATGTATAATGGTGTTAACAAAGGGAAGCCTCCTGA
The DNA here is from genome assembly GCA_963277665.1 of Viscum album. NCBI lineage: Eukaryota > Viridiplantae > Streptophyta > Magnoliopsida > Santalales > Viscaceae > Viscum > Viscum album. Next base: position 69,882,721 of record OY728166.1, on the reverse strand, counting down.
ACAAATCACCTTATATTTATTGCTTCCATTTGGATGGAGCCTAGTTGAATTAGTCTGAGATGGATCTCGGGGTGCTCGGAGAGTTTTTTTTCTTGTTTTATCTTATTTCTATCGCTTGTATTAATTGGTTTAATGTGTACATATCTTCTAGTTTTTTAGACACATGATTTAGATTTTCATCAATAGTTTAGTATTGTAATCACACACTTCTGCTATTTATGATTCATGTATGATTCCACTATGGATGGTTATTGGTATAGTGTTTAGTGTATGATTATGTTGTTCCATTTATTTACATATAGTTCTTCTTCAATATACATGTAATTATATTTACTTATTTTACTCAAAATTGTTGATAAGAAAATAGTCTCTACATGGGCACAAACTATGCCATCAATTATATACATAAGACTCTGGAATTTGATGATATGTTCTTGAGGTCATATGGCCAAATGAGCCTATAGAACTTTGGGTGGCACTGGGGTTCATGATATCATAATACTATGATGAATTTGTCACATTTCTATGAATAATATTTATTTTCCATGGGTTATGATATATGATATGTGATTGATGATCTTATGTACCATATAATAATAGTTTCGGATTATGTGACAGGTGGTAGATGAATCATATATCCCACCAAATCCTTGGGTTAAGATAGATATATCATAAGATAATAATTAATTTAAATGTCACTGACCCCGTCTCAGCAAGGGACTATATCTTCGATAATAATGTTTGGATTAATCCTTCATTAATGATATTATACAACATTGTGTCAACCCAGTCATCTAAAATAGTTTTTATTGTGACTGTTAATTGTGAAAATGATATTCTATTCTTATAAGTATGATAGAAACTTAAATCTTAGGCGAAGGTTTGGATATTTTATCTCACGATCAAAAATACCTTTACATTTAATATAGTATGGACTACCTATAATTATCAAATGACTCCATATTATGATCTACGATATGCATGATACTTTTTTCAAATGTTAATAACATGTTCATAGAACCTGATTATAATATTATATTTGTGGTATCATTGTTATCTTCCATTTTTACCCATTCTATGATTCTGAGATAACACTTTCTTAATTTTCCATTTCCAATTTTATGATTAATGTTTTGATGTATAACATGTATTAAAATGGATATTGTTATTAAATACATGTTGGGATATAATGGTGATATTTTATAAACTATTTTGTTTAGTATCCATGATTTAGATGAAACCAAACTTATAAAGGTATAACATATATCATAATGTTAGTTAATGAATATTCATCTTATAATATGCAATATTTATTTTTAAAAATTGTTGGTCTCTATAACTCAATATGTATTCTTTTGAAATGAAAATCAACGGATTAATTATATATCCATAAATAGAATAAATCTTTGTTAGAAATAGAAGGATTTTCTTAGTAGATGGAATTCTAGAAGAATAAAAATAGATATTTTTAAATATTTTTTCCCAAAAATTCCTAGAAACCTTTCAATAATATCCAAGAAAATTTTAAATTATACTAAATAATGGATGATATTTTTTCCAACACAACCAAAAATAACATTGTGGATGAAACATATGGAATAAAGAGAATTCACCTTATAATATTTGGGAAAATGATTGATTCCCCATAAGAAGAAACATGAAAATAATAAAACAAATAAAATCATGAAGGAAGTGAATAAAAAGAAATGTATAATAAAAAATGGATTTTTTTTCATGCCATTGGAGAAAATGGAAAAATATTTTTGTGTTCATATGAAATTCAAATCCTCTATCACTCGCAATGGATAATGATAGAGAAATAAATATTAACATATAATTTATTTGTTATTTTTTTATTAAATTACTAATCGGGATACTGTTATTAATGATGACATTTAATAATTATAGATAAAACTATAATCTAGGAATATTAATTCATCGTGGAGTGATTTAAATAGTATATAGTTTCCTCATAATTCATTATCTTCTACAAGGGAGATATTCCCATAGTTAAATTAATAAAATACCAACCATGTGAAAGATTTGCTAATGTGGACACTAAAAGGGGGAGATTAATAATATGCAGTATACAATATGTTATTTTATCTCGTAAATCTCTAAATATATAGTATTCATTGAGAAATATTTTATTGAGGTATGATTATTATTTATTCACAAAATTAATTTGATATAATATATATATATTACTCTTACTAATACATGTGTCTCTGTTCCATGTGTCATTCTCCTCGAGCTCTATCTCCCTAAAATTATTCAACTATTGAAAAACCTCTCCTCAACCCATATTAATCTTCCCTAAAACACTACGAACACACCAATTCATCATTTTATCCCTTGAATGTGGTCAAATTTTGGAGATCTCTCCATATTTCAAAGCCTATTGCTACTCCCCCATGCCCTATCTCCCTCCAATTAATCTACTCATGTGAAAAAAAATTCAAACAAATCATTAAATTCCATGAAACCCAACCTACCATCAGAGAATTATTCCTGTCCCTTTGCTTCCCGTTTTAGCTACACACCTTTTCCTTCCATGTTACTTCTTCTACCTACATGACTACCTCCAGTCTACTCGATGTCAAAATCGCATCCATCATAAGGGTGCACCCAGTTCATCCTCAAGAAATAGACCACCAAATTGGGAACCCTATGTCATGCATCTCGGTTCATAAATAACTTCTTGATCCTTGGGATGAAGTCTCAATTTATTTTATGGATCCCCATTCAAGGAAAATGATTACTTTTTTTGGATGTATTGTCACTCCAGAATATTCACATCCATACTTTTGTCACTAATTTTAACAATGTGTTTTCTAGAGACCTACATTTATGAATATATAATGAGTTCTATAAATTATAGTTAATAATTATTTTCACATATTTCTCAACGTTTATGGATATTATGAGGATAATCTTTTTTAAATTGAAATAAACCATATTTATCTTTTTCTAACATCATTAAATATTCTTATTGTATTTCTTCACATGATCAGGCAGTGAAAGATCCATGTAAATTTCCGAAACATGTTAAAACTATTATACATATTTCATTTTTCAAAACCATGTTTTCATTCTATTTTAAGTAGTTGCTTCATCACATGGTAATGCATTTGATTAAAATGGGATTGAATGAGAGATATGGTGTGGTAACACTATAATGATATATTTTTATAATTATCATGAGAATTTTTAGTTTTATTATGTTGTATTATAACATAAAATGATTTTATAAGTGCCTTAGTGAATAGAAATTTTTAAATTGATTTATATGTAGATCAAAAAATATTCTATTCGTCAATAAATTAGTAGATATTTTTTTTTTTGTTTCAAAAATGCTATCACATAATAAGGGACTTGGTGATGGGGTTAATGAATATACTATATAGTTAATTAAAAAAATCTTTTTTATTTTTATTCAAAAAATGTGTAATATATACTTAATACAACATTTTAAAAATCCCCTGATTTTCTATAAAGTTCCATAATATTATTATAACAATTTTAAATACAATTTATCACATTATTCAAAATATATTTTGTTATTCCTCCTTGTTTTGATAATTCATCAACTTTAGTCTTAGTAAGAAATATTTTCCCCAGAATCTCTCTAAGATAATGCAACAAAATATTTAGTAAAAAATTAATTTTTTAGAACATTGATGTTTGAAAATATTCAAATTATAAGGGAATGTATTTGTTAATGTATTTAGGAAATATACAGCTATCAGTTATCAAAATAATTTTAGATAACTTCATGAGTATTTATTAAAAATTATATTTATATAATGTGATAATATTATTTCAATTTTTACCTATGAATATTTTAAAAATATATTTTAAAATATGGTTGAATATTTTTTCTAAGATTTTATTATGACTATATCATATTTTCATGAAACTTAATGCATATTTTTTACTATTTTAGTTTAATTTTTCACATTCAAATCATTCATATTGGTGTAAATTTTCATTGTTGTAGATGCACAATTATTTCCTAGGGAGTTATGATTTATTGAAATTAATCAACCATATAATTTTGAAATATTGGTTTGACATATTCTGCCGTTTTTATGTTTTTTTATCATTGAGTATGTCTAATGTCTATCACTCACCCACCCCCATTAATTATTCATCATCCTTTGCCCATTATTCACATATTATTCCCTTTTAAATATATCATTTCATGTCCAAATTTCTATATTGGATCCACAAAATTACTTCCTATCTAATTAAGAATTATTGAAACTAATTGATGAATTAATTATTTTTTAACCATTATTAAAAATAATTGGAAATCTCAAAGCTGTTTGTTTTCCTACACTCATCAGTTTCAATATTGGTAATGTGAATGACTTTTTTTGGGAATAATTTATATTAAAATAAATTGAGAATTCCAATGTGACATATTTTTTTTATATTTACATAAATTATTCAAACATCAAAAGAGATCATTTTTTTCAATCAACCCAAATACCATTTGTCAATTCTCATAAATCAGATGCTATTTTTAAGTTATGTTCCCACATTTTTAGTCATTTTAAAATTTTGGAACTATTATAGATCTACTTTTTTATATGGATGTGAAATCTATCTATCGATCATTATCACCAAATTCAATTCCATTCTAGAACAGAATTTTTTTTGTTTTCTCATTCATTATAAAGAATCAAATTTTACCCATTCATTTTACGTGTAATTTTTTAGAATATAAATGATAGAATTATTTTTCTATTAAAAGTTTTTTTTCAGGGTTATTTTGTGGTATCCTAATCCTCGAGATAATTTAGTTCATTAATATATTATAGATTCTGAGACAAAATTTCCCCCACAATAAGTTTTATAGAAATTATTTAACTATTTCTTCATAGAATAATGTATTTCAGAATTCGATTTTATAAATTCGTATGTTTTTTATCTATTTTGATTTCAATGGATTTACATCATAAAAATTAGAATACAATATTCCATATATTTTATACATAGTTGGATGTCCTGGTATACTAATACATAAAAATGTTATTCAAAAAAGTTTCTCATCCCATATAAATAAGCTCCACACCTTCTATACTAACTAACATCATGCCCATAACTGTTCAATATATGACAAAAGTGGATCTCTTGAATATAACATGATGAATTACGTCTTCAATTTTTTTAATTTATAAAAATTATTATTAGTAAATATTTTATTTTTGTTAATCTGTAACATAAAAACACATTTACATATACACATTTATTAGATAGAAAAAAGAACAAGTCAATTTATTCACTATTATATCAGAAAAAAATTAATGAAAATAAAGAGATGAATCTAGAAAAAATTATTTCATTTTATATTTTAAATAAGTAGAGAACAATTATCTCTGAATTTAATTTTTCCATTTTAGTGGTGGGATATTTTAGTATTTTTAACCATATTTTATATTAATGTAAAAAATAAAAAGGAATATGTTGACCTAAGAAACCCCAGTGAAATTTCTCATTTTAACGGGTGAGGATAAAAAATACCTCATCTCGTAACCTTTTTTATCAACATATTCATAAGGGGTAGTACAAGTAAAACTAAATTTTGTTTTTCAATTAACATAAATGTAGATTATTGACTGAAGATGAAGTGAAAAATATAAACCATCAGATTAGATGAAAACCTCTTAGTTAAATTCTATAATTATTTTTTCAAGATTCCTTCTATATTGTGAAATCTATACATATTTTTTTGACCTGATTCGTGATTTATTATTGATTAGTTATCAGGGTTTGAAATCTTATACTGTGATGAGTAAAAAGTATTTTTTTAGTAGTTCATTTACACATAGAAACAATAGGGATACTAATTTATTAAATTTTGTAGTGCACATTGTTTTTTCTTCTATGATAGAATATTTTTTTTTAAGACAATAATGTAATATTCACTACTTTTGTTCACTTTTTCTCGAATTTTTATTCAATGAATAATGATAAATTTTTTTGAGCTTGTATCAGTCCATAGATCATAACCATAATGTTTGGGAGTGAGTATGAATATTATTAATTAAATGATTATTTCATGAAAACACATTTGTCGGGTACTAGATTTCATATAAACAATTCTTTTAAAATAATGATAAAATGTTTTTCAATATAAATTTGAATTTGGCTTCTATATTTAATAGGTAAGTTCTACACTTAAGAATTATTTGATTTTTAATTTTAATTTTTTTCTATAAAAATAGTTTTGGAAAATTATGGTTATTTTTATTTTATTTTAAATGTATTTCTGATAGATAATACAATTTGATTTTGAAAATCTTCATTCCATTATTTTTCTGGTTATATATACATTAATGGTAAATTTTAATATTTTATTTGTAGAAAATACTATATAGTTATGAAATAGTGGTTGAAACATTTTCTTTTATAGAAGTGTATTTGCATTCAATTTATTGATCAGGAAAAAATATTATTGTCATTAAAATAGTATTTTATAAGGGATTTTTCAATAAAAATTATTTCAGATAATTATTTTGAAATTTCTACTTTTAGGAATATCTTATTTTCAGAAATTCATATACTATATTTCATTTGGATTAATCATTTTTTTAATATTGTTTATGTTTTAGAGGTTATATTAAATTAACATATTATAGTTATATTTTTCTATTTTTAATGTTTATGTTTTCTATGAAAACCCCTTGAAATGCTTTGGATGAAAATTAAAAATAATAAATGTTGGTAGGTGAAAAAAATTAAACATTTCAAATGATTTTTTTTGTAATTTATGAAGATATATTTTTGAATTTTTTTGAAAAAGTTTAAAATGAAAAGTAACATTATATTTAAAAGAAACAATGGAAAACACTGTGATGTATATGTTTATTAGTATTCTTAGATGTTTTTGATGTGTAAATTATGAAATTATATATATAATGGAAACTATTTTAATGGGATGGTGGTTGATTTTTTAAAAATGGGATGTCTAAGGGATGGACTGTTTTAACCATCTGTTGATTATTGAAAATGTTATGTGGTTGAACTATAATAGTGATGTAGTAAGAGAGGTTATTATATCATGAAAATGAATCCTCTACCATTACATATTATTTTAAGAAAATCCATTTGTAAAAAAAATAGTTCTTCATTTATATTTATATTTTGGTATATATAGATTAAAGAATTAATTAGGGACTTGGGTACAAATCATTTAGATTTGGTTGAAAACCCCCACGGTTCAATATGGGAGTCATAAGAGTTGGTTATTGCGTGGATAAATCATTATGTAGTGGCTAGAAATCAAGGATAACAACTTTTCTTGTTGGATGTGATTATGTTTAGTGTGTTATATCACTCTAGATGAATGATATTGGTATTGGGACATGTAATGGATCGTACACTAGTATTGTATTATAGTTAATCTAGTGGATTCAATTGGTTGGAATATTACATATCTAATTTTTTGTGAATATACCATGGGAAGATGGGGTTTTTATGATAAATTTATAAGGACCCGACTTTAAAAATTTCATAATCAAGAGTTAAATCAAGAATTCACATTGAAGATCCTTTCAGGTTAAGAGTTTTAAAGAATTAGGATATAACTATTACATATCAACTTGAATATTACAAGTAGACACCACAAATCAGTATCCATTTTTTCATAAAATATAAACTCCTAAAATAAACATGTCAACTTCTATGTTTTAGACATCGTGACATTTACTTGATCACATCCCTGTCCCTATTCCTCTTCATGTCTGTTTCGGTGCGGATGTGTGTCGGGTTACGCTGTTCCGCCAGGACGCGTTCGCGCGTGCACCCGTCAACCCGAGGGGATGGGCGCGCGGCTTGTGGTCCCGCAGTCCTGATTTCCAAGGGCGGGCGGCATTCGTCCCTTATTCAGGGGCGTCTGCTCCTTGATCGAAACCGGGATGATGGGATGTCGGCTCCTCCTTCCTTGGACGTCTCCTCGGAACTCGTCGCCTAATCCGGGTCTCCCTCATAGACTTAAGAATGTTCGTGAATCTCGTTCCCGGCGCCATATCTTCATGGACACCGGTTAATTACGCTGCTTCCGCCCGGACGCTCCAAGGAGTCTGGGCGGGGCAGCAACCTGCAGTGAGAAGGCCGGGTGGCTCTGGGTGCTGGGGGCGTGTCGTAACACTGCGGCTCTGCATGTCTGTCTTCCGTCCCTAATAGGGCTTCTCGAAGGCATGATGGCCTGAGGCATCCCGTACTGGGTGCGGGGAACTGTGTCACCTGAGGTTTTCCTCAGCTTCCCATGTTTAACACGGGGTATGCCGCGAGTTTAACGTCCAGCGAGGACGGCATCGGACCGATCAACATAAAAAGTGGGTCAGATGACAGAATCCCTTGCGGGGAACCTCCGACGCTGGGGCCAGCACATGGGCGGCTTCCCAAGTAACGTGGAGTGGAGTGAAGTGGCATGACCCCACCGGGATGTGGCGGCCCGGGTAAGGATCAGGATGGATGATGGAGTGAAGAGCTTGGACCCCGTAGGGGCTTCCTACGTACCGCGCGTTAGCACGGATCAAAGTCAACGTAGTTCGGGTATACAGTTTAACGTCATGCTGGACGTCGGCAAGCCGACTCACGAAGAGGTCGAGGCCGCCGGGCGGAGGATTGAACCGAACCACCTCGCACAGAGGGGGATGGAACGGCCGGGTGGATCACAGTTTCACGTCATGCTGGACGATAAAAGGAGAAATGGAAAAGGGGAGGCTGCGGGGAGGCACCGTGGAGATACACACGGGCAGTCTCCCACAGGGGCGGATTCATAGGTGAATCGACGCAAGCGTGAACCCTGGAGGAGTCCACTGATGGACGAACCGACGTAAATACGACCGGGACGACCAGGTGGCGGGCTTGGACCTCAAGAAGGCTTCCTACGTACCATGTTTAGAAGACAGGGATCAAAGTCCACGTAGTTCATTCTGTCAGGACTTACGCACTTGAGGCAGCCCGGATGCGGCAAAACTCAGTTGGAAGGGACTTGGACCGAAAGCAGAAGACACCTCGATCCCAGTCACACCCTCTACTGGCTTCGGCAGTGGGGAGGCGCAATGGAGATACACATGTGCAGCCTCCCACGAGAAACTAGGGGTTTGTAATACCCTGCCCCCGTAGGGAAAAGCCACTCCCATTAAATCGTCCCAAAAGCGGGACAATCCCGACATCCCTGCAGAGACGAGCGGGTGGGGGCCACGTCCAAACCGGGGGAGACCCTGCGTACAGAGCACGGGATCGGATGATGCGGACGGTTTAGCGTCTTGCCAGACGAAGTACAGTTTAACGTCGTGTGTTGAGGACGAAGCGGACGGTTTAACGTCTTGCCGGACGAAGCACAGTTTAACGTCGTGTGTTGAGGACGAAGCGGGCGGTTTAACGTCTTGCCGGACGAAGCACAGTTTAACGTCGTGTGTTGAGGACGAAACACTTGGCAGTTTAACGTCTTGCAGCGCGGACGATGGGGGCTAGGCAGTTTAGCGTCGTGCAGCTTGGACGGATGTGCAGTTTAACGTCATGCTGGACGTATGGGCAGTTTAACGTCATGCGGGACGAATGCGCAGTTTAACGTCATGCTGGACATATATGCAGTTTAACGCCATGCTGGACATTGTGCAGTTTAACGTCATGCAGGACGAATATGCAGTTTAACGTCATGCTGGACGAATGCGCAGTTTAACGTCATGCTGGACATATATGCAGTTTAACGTCATGCTGGACATTGTGCAGTTTATCGTCATGCAGGACGAATATGCAGTTTAACGTCATGCTGGACGAATGATTGCCGCCGATGGGTCCGTGTCACTTCGCACGAGCCTGGAAGGCTGCACGGGAAGACATCGCACGGTTCGGGCACCCAGGATGAGGATCATCGGGCTCCACACAGGCGGGTACCCTCAGGGGGTCAAGGGAGGCGACCCTGGCGGATTGCGCGCAAAACCGTGGGTCGGCGCGCAAAATGGCGGGCTGGTGCGCAATTGGGCCAGCGCTTCGCGCGCGGATGATTGGTATTGCGCGCACCGGGCTTCGGGTAGCGCGCGGGGGCAACGGCTCATTCTCTAACGAATGGCCACTTTGAAAATGGGGGGTGCGCGCAATCGGGCTGGATTGCGCGCACCCGGGGGGCAATTGCGCGCAAGAGGCTTCTTTTGCGCGCAAAGGCCTTCGGGTTGAAATTTATTCAAAGGAAATGAGCCAAGGGGATTGCGCGCGAAGGCGGACCCCAAGGCTCTATTTGCGCGAAAGAAAGGAGGTTACCTGAAGATCGGCATTACGCGCGGAAGGGGTTGGATTGCGCGAACGAGCGACGCTTCGGATTCCGGCAACCTTCAAAACGTCAGGGGTCGCCTTATATTTATAGGCAACCCCGGGCGCGGAATCCGGTCTCGGGCGCGCAATTCGCTTCGCGGGCGCGGAATCAGGACCCAGCGCGCAAAGGCGCCGCGCAGGCCGCGGGCGCGCAAAATAGCGCGCCGGCCCAGCGCATTGCGCGCATCCCAGGAGGATTGCGCGCCGCGACTCAACTTTGCGCGCGAGCCTCTGAAATTTCGCGCAAGTCCTCCGGGCCCTCCGGAACGTGCCTCTGACTCCAAATATCACTTCGCTTTCCGCATCCGGAGCTTCGTTTGGGAACAACGGACTTTTCCGGCGTCTACAAAAGCCCCCCCTCGGAATCTGGTCGGCGAGAGGTCGCAACGATCGGGTTCCGAGGGAGACGCCGGAATGCCGAAGTCCTGGGCGGCGCGGGACTTAGGCGCGCAAAAAGGGGCGCCGGGCGCGAAATTCGCCGCTGCGGTCGCGCAAAGCGCTTTCCGCGCAGCGCGGACCCCGGCCTCGCCTATAAATAGGGGCCCTGGGTCCCGCGTTCCGTACTCAGGCCTTCCGCGCGATAGGCTCCAACGCTCTCGTGTGCGAAATTGCCTTTTCCGGCGCGAAATTCACCCGATCGGCGCGCAAAACCGTCCGGAATTCGCCTGTCTTTGCGCGAAAACCCGGAACTTTGCGCGACATTCTTCCCAATTGCGCGCTGTCCACTTGGATTGCGCGCCACCCTTCAAACTTCTCTACCATCCTCGTCCGATCCCGCACGCTTCATCACTTAACCCGCACGACTCCCGAAACTTCTGGGATGGCCGCGCACAGAGGAAATGAGGGGGATGCCGCCACTCGCAGGGCTGAGATGGCGACGAACGAGGAGGTTTACGGAGCCAAGGAGATTGTTTCCAACAATCAATCCTTGTTCGACTTACTAACGCCAGCCCAGAAGTCATATCCACTGTCGGACAACCTGCCGCTCTGGAACTTCGGCATCCTCGATGAGGTTCCGGTGCCAGGGTTCGAGGTCGATGCGCCACGGACCTGGGTGACTCGGGAGGACGAGCTTCACCGCTATAACATCACCAACAATGGGCATCCTGCCAGGGAAACCAGGCACTTGGATGTCTACGTCCTAAACCTGAGGACGCGGACCATTGACGGGGGTGAGCCTACTGCGGAGAATTCTCCAGCCCTCTACTCGAGCACATATCGCCAGAGTGTCACTGACGACACCAAGGGCTGGCTGAAGGACTGGGACTTGCGGTCTGGGGGCAATTTCACCAGTGAGTGGTCCTGGGCGTTCTGGGTACGCCACACTTGCGATCACTTCGCAGAGGAGCTGCTGTACATCGGCCTGTTCGAGGCGGTGTGGACGTCGCAGTTCCACTTCTACCAGCAGTCCGAGCTCGGGCCGGAGCTGTTCACCTGATGGTCTCCGGATACCAACACCTTCCATCTTTACCATGGGGAGGTCGGCATCGGTCTCTGGGACATCCACTGCATCGGAGGTATCCCGCTGGAGGGCTACTAATACGATGAGTTCCTGCCCCCGAAGAACATCTGGGAAGACAGGTCACGGACTCCCATCCTGACATGGCATCTCCTTGACCTGGCTACACAGCGGCTTGGGATCAAGGACTTCCAGAAGGACATAGCCTACAAGGAGTGGTTCGGCCAGTTCTTGGAGCATGACCCAGCGGTCAAGACGCCAGGTAGGGGGAAGCGGTGCCCGACCGCAGCTCAGAGGAGCCGGAACGGGTCGTACTGGCGGGTCCTGGAGACGGGCGACTACCGCTCATGGGGGTACCGCGTCATCGAGTCCCGGGACCCAAATGTCCGGTACGCGGCGTTCCTGGCCGCCTTTCTGAGTGGGTGGCTCCTGCCAGTGCGGGACGCGAGAATGGGCGTTCGCCCGGCGACACTGGCGATGGCGGGCGCTATGGCCGCCAACAAGAGATACAACCTCGGGGTCCCAGTGTTGGCGAGGCTGTATGCCATCCTGGGACGCATCTCACGAGGGGGGTCGCCACGAAGGATGTGTGGGCCCTTTCAGTTCTTCCACGGCTGGGTGGCTGCTCAACTCGGTGGGTACACGTTTCCGAACGCCATCATTCCTCCGGGCAACGGCCTGCGACCCTCCCTGCTGAACATCACGGGGGTCGCTCCGATGACCCTAAGTGAGGAGGGCGTGCGGATCCGGATTGGCAATCATGCCAACTTCAACTTCAGTCCGTTCCCCACTCCCGTCGGCCAGATGATCGACAATGGGAAGGGTCCGCTGGAGCAGCATGAATACTTCCTGAACATGCGGGGCGGGGTGCTCGTGGCTCAGATCGACGGGAAGGTGATATGCGAGCCTTACGTGCCGACCCGGTTCGCCAGGCAGTTCGGGTGCCTTCAGCGGATGCCGAAGAGGGTATTCACTGCTGTCCAGGAGGAGACGAACCCTGGCGTCCTTCGCCAGATGTGGCTGATGTTTGCCGCTTTCGGCTCTGGCGACGTCATCACTCTCCCTCCTACCGTAGTTGACGCAGGCTTGGCAACCGAGTACACCGAACACTGGGCCATCGCGTACCCCGAGGGGCTTTTGCGGAAGCTAGTTCGGCGGCTCGAGGTTACCCGTGCGGAGACCGGGCGTCATGGAAGGTGGCGAGGCGCCGCCACACGGGGGAGAACGGAGGCGCGCCAAACAGCGGAGCCGGCGCGGGCAGGGACTTCGGCGGCGGGCACATCGCGAGCTGCCGCCACGGCCTCAGCACCCAGAGAGGGGGCACGTGCGGTGGTCGACGAGCGGCCCGGGAAGCAAGTGAGACGTCTGCTCGAACCTTCCCATGATGCGGTCTTCCCGGCGCTGTGGTCGGCCTGGATGACTCTGCGGCAGTCACTGGGGACCGATGCCATCTGGCGAAAGATACTCAGAGAAGGAATCTATCTGCCAGAGGTCGGGCGCCTCCAGATTGCCGACAGAGTGGACTTCAACCGGCAGTATGCGTATCAGACGGCCATGGACGAGTACGCGCGCCAACGTGGTCAGCGCGCGGAGCCATCCCTTCTGGTGAAGGTGATGCTCGGTCTCGAGCCCGCTCCGGAACAGATGCCGCCGGAAGAAGATGACAGTAGCAGCGACTCCGAAGAAGAGGAGGAAATGGGGGAGGATGAAGGCTCCGAGGGAAGATCCCATCAGAGGAGCCCACGGGAGAGCGGCGAGGTGGCCGGCTCTGACAACGTTGATGTCACTAAGCTCCTCGAGGTCCGCTTCTATCCCTACTCAATCAGCTTCATCCACTCTCTTATGCAGCTTCTAACCCATTTCTCCATCTTTCTCAGGAGCACACGGATGTCGGTCAGGCGTCCTCAGCGGGAGTAGGAGAGGCGCCAGCAGGACAAGGCGGGGGCCAGGCACCCATTATCGAACTGACAAGCGCTAAGGGGTCCCCTGCTGCAACTGTTCCTGCGGCGACCGGGATAGCGGAAGATGACGCTCCGAACTCCCGTAAGTCTCCCTACTTTACTGCTGGTGCTTGCCGTTGACGATCCGTGACTAACCAAGGCATGCCCTGCGCAGTGATCTCAACACTGGAGGCTCATCGGGTTGCCGAACCCGGGCCCTCCACGAGTGGACCGGTGGAAGACATGCCGCCTGCTCCGGAACAGTCTTCCCAAACCGAGCCGGCCCCACCAACTGCTAATCAAGGGGCTGCGGACGTCGACGGTGCTGCCATCGGAGAGAGGTTGGGGGATGACGAGGGTGTCAGCGCCGCTGGGGAGAGAGAAGAAGGTCGCCCAGATGTTGGGGAACCTATCCCTCGTGAGGACCTCCCAGGGGCGGACCCTGCAGCAGACCTGCTGGCTGCCTTCCCTGCCTACCGCCCTGCTGATCCCGAAGAGATGGATGACTCAGACACGGAGGCGGTCGAGGAGAGCCGGATAACGCGCTGTAGGGGGTGGAAGTGCATCCAGCGCTTCCTCAAGCGAGACCCTTCGGAGTGGCTGGGGCGCATGGGATCACTTCAAACCTGGCTGCGCTTTCTGTGTGCCGGGGGAGCTGCTGCTCAACGCCTCCATCTAACGGTCCGTGATTTCATGGCCGAAAAGATGCGCGAGAGCTGCCGGCGTGCCGACGTCACACAAAGTCGGGACATGTCGGAGAGCACGCGGGCGCTCCTCGCGGCGGAGGAGGAAGTCCGGCGCCTCGAAGGGAAGGCGGCAGAGAAGGAGGCCTTCGTCGCAACGTATACCGAGCTTGTGGAGCAACTAGCAGCCCAGCTGGTTGACGCCCAGGTACAGCTGACGGAGGCGGGCCAACAGATGGTCACAATTCCGGTCGAGCGGGAGCGTGCACAGGCCAGAATCGACGAACTGCGCGCTGCGACCGCCGATGAAGAGAGGGCACGCAGAGAGCGAGAAGCAGCTCTGGAGGCCACCAGCCAAAGGGTAGCGGCATTAGAAAGACTCATTCAGCACGCTAATCCCTAAGGGATTTGTTTTGCCATTCCCAAAACATTTGCTTCCGCTACTTTGATCCATCTTTATGAATCAATATATTTATCTGCATCTTTTGGTTTAACATGATCAACCACAATTCGTTGTCTTGCGGGAGTGTTAACCAAGCATCAGGCATCCATAATTGGGCCTGGATTTCTGGAGAAAAGAGGGAGGTCATTCCTAGGAAAGGAGACCTCAGACCTAATCAATGTACCATCCCCCCAACCTGTTCCAACACACGAGCGGGACAATGCTAGGGGCGTTGAGATTTTATCCGAACATAGGGAAATGAGAAAAAGTGAATCGCGCGTCCCGAATCCAGACATCCACAACGGTCGGCCTTCCAGGAAATGCCCAAGACGGTAGGCGGACAGTGGATCGACCATAACAACTGCAATAGACGGACCGAAAAAGGCCATCATTCATATTGCAGGAGGCGGACCACATGTCATCATGAATACCGCTTTGGGGTTCCTTCAGACACAAGGGTGGAAATCCAGATCAATAGGGAATGCGAAGCGTGGGGCGAAGTGACGACTTGTTCGGACAGAATCCAACGCTCTGAAAATTGCGCCACCGTGGGGAGAGCGTATTAGGCGGATGCACTAATCTGGCCGTGAGTCACCTCAATTCTCAGACAGCACCTCTCTGACGAGGAAACCGTCGCTTCCCATCCTTGCGATGGGGCATCCCGAGCTGAATCGGGGAGAATATCACAACTGCACCACTCTACCCGAAGTCAGGCCAGACGGCCGGCGACGAGGAGGGGCGGGACTTAACGATCCCTGAGGCTGGACCCGAGTCGGAATGCCCGAGCCTTCCTACGTACTCCATTAGGCTGGAGATCAAGCCACACGTAGTTCTGAGAGTGCAGTTTAACGTCATGCAGGACGTAGGACCCCATTTGGGGAGATCTTAGTTTAGGGTCGTAGAGCTCGGACCATAGGGGTAGATCTTAGTTTAAGGTCTTAGAGCTCGGACCATAAGGGCTAGATCTTAGTTTAAGGTCTTAGAGCTCGGACCATAAGGGCTAGATCTTAGTTTAAGGTCTTAGAGCTCGGACCATAAGGAGAGATCTTAGTTTAAGGTCTTAGAGCTCGGACCATAAGGAGAGATCTTATTTTTAGGTCTTAGAGCTCAGACCATAAGGAGAGATCTTAGTTTAAGGTCTTAGAGCTCGGACCATAAGGAGAGATCTTAGTTTAAGGTCTTAGAGCTCGGACCATAAGGAGAGATCTTAGTTTAAGGTCTTAGAGCTCGGACCATAAGGAGAGATCTTAGTTTAAGGTCTTAGAGCTCGGACCATAAGGAGAGATCTTAGTTTAAGGTCTTAGAGCTCGGACCATAAGGAGAGACCTTAGTTTAAGGTCTTAGAGCTCGGACCATAAGGACCTCAAAGCACGCCACATCATGGTCATATCCCCTGGATATGCGAAGATGCACTGAGGGATAGTGTCAAGAGTGTCGAGGTTTCACCTGGCCGGAATGGGAGGTGGAAAATGTGAATCATGCGGCCATTCATTCAAGGACTGGGGGCACCGGCGTAACGATATGGGAGCACTGCCGACCGTGGCGGAAAAGCAGCATCAATATTGCACTAACCGTTGGTGGAATGAGGCAGCAAACGAGCATCGACCGCTCAATCGCAGGATTCATATCGATTTGCTGCCCGAGGCCATTGGGGGTACCGGCCCAAGTCGGTGGGAGAGCACTGAGGCATTGTGTCTGAACCGTTCACGGGGGCTCCACCCAGGGCGTAGACGATGGGTCCGAATGAAAGGGAGCACGAAGCCTGAAAAGCGGAGGAAACCTGACCAAGCGGATCCTGACCCTCCTGGAAATAAACCAGAGTACTCTTGACACCGGTGGACCACTGCAAGGGGTCGGGGAACACGCCTTGAGGGTGACCTGATGGCGGCGGATTCCCCAGAGAAGGGGGAATCTCTAAGAGTTGCGCGGCTGGACCCGAAGTTTCAAACATCCGGGAGTTCCTACGTATCCCATAAGGATTAGAATCAAGCCGCACGTAGTTCTTGAAGCGCGGCGCAACACAATCGGGCACCAGCGCGGGGAAGAGTGCGGGTCTGACCCTCGCACACAGAAGGAGCGGCATTTGATATTTCTTGTTTGTCCTTAAAGATGAATGGTTTTTCTTTGTGCGGCGACGCGCCTGGGATTGAGAAATCTCTGGCGTCGCCTCAATATTCAAGCCATGGAAGGCATTGATGAATGGCGTGGTTATTAACCAGCGCCCAACATGAGTGTCCCCCGAGGAGAACATCACGATACAGTGCCGTTTCTCGTCAGGCGGCCAAGACGATCACAGTTTACGGTCATGTGGTAGGACCAGACAACACAGTTTAAGGTCGTGTGGTTCGGACCATGGAGGAATCCGATTATTGCGGTACGGCGGACACGGCGGAGGTGGGAACATACCCAGCCCTGCGGTCACGCACGATTCCAGGAGAAGAGTCTTGGGATAGGGGTCTGCATATGTCCATCACCCGAGGGGCAGAGATGCTAGCCTCCAGATATACTGGGCACAGAACGCGATTGTTCGGGCGACTCCCTCCTCCTTATGGGGACGAGGGTCCAGCTACGCATGGCCCTTAGGGAGGATATCCGCGTATATCCCTGGTGCTCAGATCATGGGAGCCTCGAACGACATCATTACCCTGGTTGGTCTGCCTAACGTGTAGAGGTGTACTGGAGGTCAGTATGAAGAGAGTGTCGAGATTCCACTACAACGCATAAAGGCGGAGTGTGATGAGGACTGCACAATCCAATGTTCAGAGCCTGAAAGAGCCGACATGGCGATCAAGGACGTTGCTGACCATATTCGCAACACAACATCCGATCGCGTCAGCCTAAGACGGGGCAAGCAAACGAGCATCAACCGCTCAATCGCAGGATTCATATCGATTTGCGGCCCAGGACTCGCCGGTAAATCGACCCGGAGCGGTAGGAGAGCACTGAGGCATCGTACCCAAACCGCCAACGAGGATCCCTTTGAGTGAAGGCTCGAACAAGAGGAAGCGCGAGGCCTGACAAGCAACACAGGACTTGTCGGGATTGAATCTGACACTACGAGTCCTAGACCGAAGTACCCAAAACATGTTAACAGATCTCCGGAAAGGGTCGGAGGACTCACCCTGAGAGCAACCAAAAGAGGGCAGATCCCCGTGATCAACCAGGAGACGGGGCTGGACCTGAAACTTCAGCGTCCAGGCGGTCCTACGTATCCCATAAGGATGGGAATCAAGCCATACGTAGTTCTGGAGAGGCAGTTTAACGTCATGCAGAACGATGAGGGGTGTGAGGTAGTCCCACACACGGGGGAGGCGTACGGCGCGGCCAGTAGACCGACGTGAATGAGGACATAATCCCCCGCTCACGCGATACGCCTCGCAGAAAAAAGGAGGGGAACTGGGGCCAGAGGCCCAACGCGGGATAGAGATTCCCGGGAAATGGGGCTGGGCCTGAAACATGAATGTCCAGGCGGTCCTACGTATCCCATAAGGATGGGAATCAAGCCATACGTAGTTCTTTGAGAGGCAGTCTAACGTCATGCAGGACGATGAGGGAAAAAGAAGGGGGGAGCAGAAGGCATCCCCAAACGTGGGGGGCGTACAGCGTGGCGAGAAGACCGACGTAAATGAGGACATAATCCCCCGCGCACGCGATACGCCACATACCCAGAGGCAACTGGACCAAGGGCCCGGGATGGGATGGAAATTCCCGAAGGATGGGGCTGGGCCTGAATCATGAATGTTCAGGCGGTCCTACGTATCCCATAAGGATGGGAATCAAGACGCACGTAGTTCTTGAGGGGCAGTTTTACGTCATGCAGGACAAATGCTGAACAGTTTAACGTCTTGTAGCTCGGACGTAGTGCAGTTTAGCGTCATGCAGGACGAAGCACTTGGCAGTTTAACGTCTTGCAGCGCGGACGAATGCTGAACAGTTTAACGTCTTGTAGCCTGGACGAATGCAATTTAACGTCGTGCAGGACGTGGGCACACTCAGACAAAGTACTGCTTGAGGAAACTAACGTTGGTGGGAGGAGTGACACGCTCACCATCCATAGTCGCTAGGGAGTACGCGCCATTGGGATAGACCTTGTGGACAACAAAAGGTCCCTCCCACTTGGGCTCCAACTTGGGCGGCTTCCTGCCGGGGATCATCGGCGCTCTTAGGGCTAGCACTAGATCACCCTGCAGGAAGGAGCGGAGGCGATCCTTCTTATTGAAAGCTCGAGCCATTCTGCTTTGATGCCTCTCTAAGTTGTGCAAAGCGCGAAGTCTATTCTCATCCAGTGCTTCCAACTCGACTAGACGGGCTTCAGCAACTCTGTCCGGCGCTTGCTGGTCGTAGACCGCAGTGCGCAAGGACGAAAACTGGATCTCGATGGGCAGGACGGCCTCAGCTCCATACACCAGGGAATAAGGGGTCATCTGGGTGGAATTGCGAGTCGTCGTCCGATAAGCCCAGAGGGCGTTGGGGAGCTTGTCCGGCCAACTCTTCTTGTTCTGACCAACCATCTTTTGCAGAATGTTAGAGAGGGTTTTGTTGAACACCTCGATCTGTCCATTCGCCTGCGCATGATAGCGAGATGTATGGTTCGAGCGAATGTTATACTTGGCGTACAACTTATTCAACTCGGCTGCTCGGAAATTGGTTCCGTTATCCGTGAGGATAGCGTGAGGCACTCCAAATCGATAGATGATGTTGGAGGTCACGAAGTCAGCGATCGAACAGGATTTGACCTCTCTGAGCGGAATCGCTTCTGCCCATTTGGAGAAGAAGTCCGTGGCGGTCAGAATGAACCGGCACTGGCGAGCTGTCGCCGGCGGGTAAGGTCCCACAACGTCCAGTCCCCAGACTGCAAAGGGCCAGGAATACCTTGTTGTATGGAGAGGCTCCGGCGGCCGATGCACAAAGTTCGCATGAACCTGGCACGCATGGCACCTCCTGGCATACTCGATGCAGTCATGGATCATAGAGGGCCAGAAGTATCCCAACCTCCGAATCTGGTGGGACAGCTTCGGCCCAGTCTGGTGGGCGCCACATGAACCAGCATGAACCTCTTGCATGACTCGTGGGATCT
This sequence comes from Viscum album, assembly GCA_963277665.1. Classification (NCBI taxonomy): domain Eukaryota; kingdom Viridiplantae; phylum Streptophyta; class Magnoliopsida; order Santalales; family Viscaceae; genus Viscum; species Viscum album. Next base: position 69,862,791 of record OY728166.1, on the reverse strand, counting down.
CAACTCCCTGAAGTCAACGGAGGAGAACACCATCAAATCCGCGTTTGTAGAGGATCTTCTCCAGGCCGGGACTGCTCTGGAGGACGAACTGCGATGCGCGGCGTCGAACTCGCTCGCGCTCGGCCCGATCCGATGGAAGAATGCCATGTTGGAGGTACTCAACCAAAGGTGTCCTCCAATCAGGGGCTGATCCGACTGTCATATCTGGGGTACTCGGGGCTCCGGGCATAGGGGCAACCGTGGTGAGGTTACTTACCAACGGGCCGCGATCTTCTTCCGGGATAACGGGAGCGATGAGCCTGCGGCGCGTCACGCGGACGATCAGGTTGTCCTGTTCAGGCTCCGCAAGTGACGCAGCGAGGCTGGCCAAAGCATCTGCTCGACCGTTCTGCGACCGGGGAACATGGACAATTTCCGGCCGAGAAGGGAACCGGGCCATCAGAAGGAGGGTGAAATCCAACAATGGCATAAGTTTCGGCTTCCTGACAACGTAGTCGCCATTGATCTGCTTAACGACCAGCTCGGAGTCCCCTTTCACGCACAGACGGGGCACGTCGATCTCGAGAGCCAACTCGAGGCCGGTGATGAGGGCATGGTATTCCGCCTCATTGTTGGTACAGCCCTCTGACAACAGGAAAGAGTATGGCAGCACGGCTCGCTCCGGGGTAATGAAGACGATGCCCAAGCCCACTCTGTTGAGCTTAGGATTATCGAGTCTTCTACCGGTGGGGCTCCGGGATGCACCGTCAAAGTGCATCTGCCAGCATGGATCGGCTCGATCAACCGAGAGAATGGCCTCATCAGGAAAGCCTAGATCCAGCGGCTGATCCGCGGAGGTTGGGTGAGCAGCCAGAAAGTCTGCCAATGCTTGCCCTTTGATGGCCTTCTGAGACACATACCTGATGTCGAACTTCTGGAGAATCACAGCCCACCGCGCTAGGCGGCCAGTCAACATATGCCGGCTCAGGATATATTTCAACGGGTCTACCCGAGAAACCAACTGTACCTCATGGTGCTGCAAGTAGTGCCGTAATTTCTGTACGGCAAATACGAGCGCCAGGCAGCTCTTCTTGATGGGGGAATACCTAACTTCCGCATCGAGGAGCATGCGACTGAGTTAATAGAGGCTATTCTCTGTTCCCTCGTTGTTCTTCTGGGCGAGAAGGGCACCCAGGGACCGTTCCAGGGCGGTCACATAAAGGACTAGCGGCTTTTCGGATACGGGCGGCATCAGGACCGGAGGTTGAAGCAGGTACTGCTTGATTTCCTTGAAAGCAGTCTGACACTCTTTATCCCATACATAGGTGGCACCTTTCTTCATGAGCCGAGAAAAGGGATTACACTTGCCGGCCAGATTCGCGATGAATCGGCGTATATAGGCTAAGTGGCCTTGGAACCCTTGCAGTTCCCGGACGGTACCTAGGGGAGGCATCTGGCTAATCGCCCTGATTTTCTCTGGGTCGATCTCAATACCCCGGTATCTTACCACAAATCCAAGGAACTTTCCGGAGGTGACCCCAACGTCACACTTCAACGGGTTCATCTTCAGGAAGCGAGACCAGAGGAAGCTGAACACTTTCTCAAGATCTTTGAGATTGTCCTGACGCTGGCGCGATTTGACAACCAAGTCGTCGACGTAGCATTCCACCAGTGTGCCGAGGATTGGCTTGAATATGCGGTGCATCGCCCGTTGATAGGTGGCACCTGCATTCTTCAGGCCGAAGGGCATGACCCGGTAGCAAAAGGTACCTTGGGGGGCCCTGAAGGCAGTGAACTCCTCATCCTCAGGGGCCATCCGAATTTGGTTGTATCCGGAGTATCCATCCATGAAGGAGAGGGCTTGGAACCCTGCCGTGGCATCAATCAACAGCTCTGTCACTGGAAGGGGAAAATCATCCTTCGGACAGTGGCGGTTGAGATCGCGGAAGTCGATGCAGACTCTAATCTTCCCGTTCTTCTTCCTGACCGGCACAATGTTGGCCAGCCATTTGGGGTATTGAACTTCCCTCACGAAGTTGGCTTTGATAAGCTTGTCAAATTCGGCCTCAACCATGGCACCGTGGGATGGGTGCATCTTCCTGGGAGGCTGCTTGAACCCGCGATGGTTCGCCGGGAGACCAAGGCGGTGGACGGCTACCTGAGGATCTAGCCCCGACATCTCGTCATAGCCCCAAGCGAACACATCACGGTGCTTCCTGAGAAAGTCCACGTACTGCTGCCGCTCCTCAGAGGGCATGGCGGCACTAACCAATGTGGGTCTTGGATCGGCCTCGGTTCCAAGGTTCACCTGTATTAACTCATCGACCGTGGCGGGGACGCCCTCCTCAAAGGCTGGGGGTGCGTCTTCCATATCCTCTCCGCTCGGGGAGGGATCGTCCACGGGAGAGACTGCGTTGGAAACTGCATTGGGGCTACCAGATCCTGCTGGGCCACTGGTGCTGGCGCGGGCGGTCGCGGCCATCTCATCAGGAGACTCGCGGACCGTCAAGACCATGGCGACGTCCAACCGGTGAATCGGGAGGACGTAAGCGTCATCCAGACTTGCCCAGGGATCGCTTGCAACAGCGATATGCTCAACCTCACCTGCCAGGATCTGCTTATCCTTGCTCTTGTAATAGTCTGCGTCCAGATAGCGGGCTTCACATGAGGCAAAAGGAGAGGCATCTCCTTGAAGCACGCCTACTCGACCATTAAGGGAGTATTTAAGGCATTGGTGGTATGACGAGGGAACCGCCGCGTGAAGGTGAAGCCATGGCCTGCCCATCAATGCGTTATACGCAGTGTCCTGAGAGACTACCATGAATTCAGTGTTGGCAACCAAGTCACCGAACTGGGTCTTCAAACGTATCTTGCCGACCGGGGTTTGCTCGGTGCGGTCGTACCCCTGGATCCTGAGGTCGGAGGGAATCACGTCATCCTCAGACAACCCCAATCTCCGGAGCGTCCGAGTTGGAATCAGGTTAATCCCGGACCCCGTGTCGACAAGACAGCGCCGGACTTCAAGGCCATTGAACTGGCCAGTGACATACAGCGGATGGATATGTCCATGTATAGGAGGGTCTTCATCCTTACCAGAGAACGAGATAACTGCCTGACATTCTGCGTCCTCGATCGTTTCGGCATGAAAGGCCTCTGCAGCCGCAACCTCTGTCTCAAACTGGAGGGGGCTTTTTCAGGGCTTCAGCGAGTGCCTCGCACATATCAGATGACATGCACAGAGCCTCAAGTATGGAGATCCTTGCTGGGATGTCGCCCAAGTGCTTCAGGACATCATACTTTTTGGCCAAGCGCGAGCCCCTGGTTGCAGGAGGTTGCTCTACGGTTGGTGGCATGACGGGCCTTGCCGGTTGGATCGGCGGCCGACTGGTACTTGGCGCATCTCGCTGTTCACTGGTCGCAGTGCAGGAAATGGTCACCGTACTGGAGTCAGGAGGCCGGGATGGACTCGTGGCAGGGCGGAGCTGGTCGCGACGCGGCTGAGGCGGTTTTGCCTGGTCCCACACTTCAAACAGTGGCGGAGGCGAATCCGTCATCCCCGGATGGGGGGGCTGCGCGCGCTGAGCTCGGTTTTGAGCCTGCTGCCTAGTCTCAGTGGCGTGCACGGCCTGGCTGGAGGTACCAACGGCTGTGCCCCGGCGACTCCTGTTGCTGCGGTTCTTTCGACGGTAGCGACGACCGGGGACACTAGGGAGGTCCACCTGGTGTTCTTCAACGTCGGGAACCGAAAAGGGATTTACCAGCTCGACGGTATTAACTGAAGCGTACCCAACACCCGCCATCTGTGGGGGGGAACCCAGGCCATTGACATCGTGAGACGGAGTTCCCGATTTCCCTTCCCCAGCCCCTGGCGGGTAAGACTGAATGCTTGGCCGGGCAACATGCCGGTCTTCCAACACCTCTGAAATCCATCGGTCTTCGTATCGAGGAGAAGAGATTCACGTCGGGTTCACCATTTTTCTGTTTCGGTGCGGATGTGCGTCGGGTTACGCTGTTCCTCCAGGACGCGTTCGCGCGTGCACCCGTCAACCCGAGGGGATGGGCGCGCGGCTTGTGGTCCCGCAGTCCCACTTTCCAAGGGCGGGCGGCATTCATCCCTTATTCAGGGGCGTCTGCTCCTTGATCGAAACCGGGATGATGGGATGTCGGCTCCTCCTTCCTTGGACGTCTCCTCGGAACTCGTCGCCTAATCCGGGTCTCCCTCATAGACTTAAGAATGTTCGTGAATCTCGTTCCCGGCGCCATATCTTCATGGACACCGGTTAATTACGCTGCTTCCGCCAGGACGCTCCAAGGAGTCTGGGCGGGGCAGCAACCTACAGTGAGAAGGCCGGGTGGCTCTGGGTGCTGGGGGCGTGTCGTAACACTGCGGCTCTGCACGTCTGTCTTCCGTCCCTAATAGGGCTTCTCGAAGGCATGATGGCCTGAGGCATCCCGTACTGGGTGCGGGGAACTGTGTCACCTGAGGTTTTCCTCAGCTTCCCATGTTTAACACGGGGTATGCCGCGAGTTTAACGTCCAGCGGGGACGGCATCGGACCGATCAACACGAAAAGTGGATCAGATGACAGAACCTCTTGCGGGGAACCTCCGACGCTGGGGCCAGCACTTGGGCGGCTTCCCAAGTAACGTGGAGTGGAGTGAAGTGGCATGACCCCACTGGGATGTGGCGGCCCGGGTAAGGATCAGGATGGATGATGGAGTGAAGAGCTTGGACCCCGTAGGGGCTTCCTACGTACCGCGCGTTAGCACGGATCAAAGTCAACTTAGTTCGGGTATACAGTTTAACGTCATGCTGGACGTCGGCAAGCCGACTCACGAAGAGGTCGAGGCCGCCGGGCGGAGGATTGAACCGAACCACCTCGCACAGAGGGGGATGGAACGGCCGGGTGGATCACAGTTTCACGTCATGCTGGACGATAAAAGGAGAAATGGAAAAGGGGAGGTTGTGGGGAGGCACCGTGGAGATACACACGGGCAGTCTCCCACAGGGGCGGATTCATAGGTGAATCGACGCAAGAGTGAACCCTGGAGGAGTCCACTGATGGACGAACCGACGTAAATACGACCGGGACGACCAGGTGGCGGGCTTGGACCTCAAGAAGGCTTCCTACGTACCCTGTTTAGAAGACAGGGATCAAAGTCCACGTAGTTCATTCTGTCATGACTTACGCACTTGAGGCAGCCCGGATGCAGCAAAACTCAGTTGGAAGGGACTTGGACCGAAAGCAGAAGACACCTCGATCCCAGTCACACCCTCTACTGGCTTCGGCAGTGGGGAGGCGCAATGGAGATACACATGTGCAGCCTCCCACGAGAAACTAGGGGTTTGTAATACCCTGCCCCCGTAGGGAAAAGCCACTCCCATTAAATCGTCCCAAAAGAGGGACAATCCCGACATCCCTGCAGAGACGAGCGGGTGGGGGCCACGTCCAAACCGGGGGAGACCCTGCGTGCAGAGCACGGGATCGGATGATGCAGACGGTTTAGCGTCTTGCCAGACGAAGTACAGTTTAACGTCGTGTGTTGAGGACGAAGCGGACGGTTTAACGTCTTGCCAGACGAAGTACAGTTTAACGTCGTGTGTTGAGGACGAAGCGGGCGGTTTAACGTCTTGCCGGACGAAGCACAGTTTAACGTCGTGTGTTGAGGATGAAACACTTGGCAGTTTAACGTCTTGCAGTGCGGACGATGGGGGCTAGGCAGTTTAGCGTCGTGCAGCTTGGACGGATGTGCAGTTTAACGTCATGCTGGACGCATGGGCAGTTTAACGTCATGCGGGACGAATGCGCAGTTTAACGTCATGCCGGACATATATGCAGTTTAACGTCATGCTGGACATTGTGCAGTTTAACGTCATGCAGGACGAATATGCAGTTTAACGTCATGCTGGACGAATGCGCAGTTTAACGTCATGCTGGACATATATGCAGTTTAACGTCATGCTGGACATTGTGCAGTTTAACGTCATGCAGGACGAATATGCAGTTTAATGTCATGCTGGACGTATGATTGCCGCCGATGGGTCCGTGTCACTTCGCACGAGCCGGGAAGGCTGCACGGGAAGACAGCGCACGGTTCGGGTACCCAGGATGAGAATCATCGGGCGCCACGCAGGCGGGTACCCTCAGGGGGTCAAGGGAGGCGACCCTGGCGGATTGCGCGCAAAAGAGGAGCTTTGCGCGCAAAACCGCGGGTCGGCGCGCAAAATGGCGGGCTGGCGCGCAATTGGGCCAGCGCTTCGCACGCGGATGATTGGGATTGCGCGCACCGGGCTTCGGGTAGCGCGCGGGGGCAACGACTCATTCTCTAACGAATGGCCACTTTGAAAATGGGGGGTGCGCGCAATCGGGCTGGATTGCGCGCACCCGGGGGGCAATTGCGTGCAAGAGGCTTCTTTTGCGCGCAAAGGCCTTCGGGTTGAAATTTATTCAAAGGAAATGAGCCAAGGGGATTGCGCGCGAAGGCGGACCCCAAGGCTCTATTTGCGCGAAAGAAAGGAGGTTACCTGAAGATCGGCATTGCGCGCGGAAGGGGTTGGATTGCGCGAACGAGCGACGCTTCGGATTCCGGCAACCTTCAAAACGTCGGGGGTCGCCTTATATTTATAGGCAACCCCGGGCGCGGAATCTGGTCTCAGGCGCGCAATTCGCTTCGCGGGCACGGAATCAGGACCCAGCGCGCAAAGGCGCCGCGCAGGCCGCGGGCGCGCAAAATAGCGCGCCGGCCCAGCGCATTGCGCGCATCCCGGGAGGATTGCGCGCCGCGACTCAACTTTGCGCGCGAGCCTCTGAAATTTCGCGCAAGTCCTCCGGGCCCTACGGAACGTGCCTCTGACTCCAAATATCACTTCGCTTTCCGCATCCGGAGCTTCGTTTGGGAACAACGGACTTTTCCGGCGTCTACAATGTCTAGTGAAATATTTTTCAAAAACATAGGATGAACAAAAAGCTCAGTAAGGGATACACAAAGAAATAAAACTATATGTTTTTCAAAAAAAAAACAAGTAACCCATGAATACTTTTCCATAAGTAATAATTTTTACCATTATGAAGTATTAAATAATATTCTATGAATAAATGATCATTTCTTACCCTTCTGTAACCAAAAGATTCCCATAAAACCCATATAAATCAAACATAACATATATAGATAACTTGGGACATAATCGTACATAAATGGAATAACCATACAGTCGACTTCCACACATATCACAAAATGGAATAGCCATTAGACCGACTTCCAAACCCAATGCATTGGAGGTTATAACGTGACCACCCATCCCGGTTTATCACAAAACCACCCATCATTTGGTTTATCATGTAACCACACGTCAAATGTCCAAGTACCATTTTAAAATCATAAGACATAAAATATTGAAATTATAATGATTTCAGAAATAAAATTTCTACATTAAAATCACAATATATCAATTCATGATATTGACATAATCAAGGCTTAATCAAACCATTTTCAAAACCATTTAAAACATTTAATAAAGATATTTTTGAATCAAAGCGTCCCATACCACTTTAAAGCTATTAATGGAATAAATGTTTTAAAAAAATAATGTCCATATAAGTAAATACTCAAAACCATTTTGAAAACATGGACATTAATGGGATATATTTAGAAGAATAATTCCTTAATTATTTTAAAACAATGTTTTAGTTAAAGAGTCTCGTAACACTTGAGAAACACATTATTAAACATAATTGAAGAATAGAATAAAACAAAACTTATAATATCATGAGAATAATGATATTGATGATATAATATTCAAAAGAAAGGTATATACACCATATAAAAGAAAATTGGTGCATAACAACAATGAAGTCTCAAGGGAATTTAAATTGAGACGAAATAATTTATAAAGATGGTATCTTTAGATTAAGGATAAATCAATTACATAATTATGCGTGACAAATAATAATATACTAAATATAATTGGATATTAAGTGTTGAACAATAAGATTTCATTCTCACATATTTATAAAATTACATAATCAACAGGTATAAGTTTAACCTAGTGAATTAAAATTTGGTTAAGTATTCCACTTACATAAAATTTGATAGCCTAACGACGTCACATTAAAATTAAAGATATGAGTTGATGAGAGAGAAAAGGGTATCTCATCCCATGGACATAAAATTTATAGCAATAAATATATATAAGAACATATCATATCATAAGAAGATGTAAATTAATAGAAATAACCAAAATAAAACTTATAAAAAGATGAGGGTGATAGGTTCTCTTACCAATTTCACAACTTTCAAAACATACAAACCATTAAAGAAGGATCATACAATGTAGATGTAAATACCCATAAATTAAATTGTATTAAAAATGAATACAATCATGGGAATTACATACACCACACAAAATAAAATAGTGGAAAATATAACATGAATCTCACGGGAATTAAATGTGAGATGAAAATCTCTTACCAAATTATTGTAACACCCCAAGATTCCATGGTGCACTTCTATTTGAATAATGCAATAGCTTGCATTGTATGCAACTTCGAGATTCTAACACACTGAGACCAATCAAACTAGCTGTTATGAATAGTAATACCCACTTTTTGAAATTTTATACATTTTATCTTTCAAAATGGACTTCATTTTTGCATTCGGAATTTCAAAATTAGCTTATAGTGAATTTTTGGTACTTTCCTAATAACTTTCATATTTTGTTGAATAGTGAACATTACTAAATTTTAATTAAAAACAACTTTTTAATCAAAATAATAAATAGTGATAAACTATGAATTTGAGTGGTTTTAAAGTATAATTAGAATATATTTTTACCATTTAATCCAATTTTGGTCATTGGACATAATTTCACATTTAAACTGGACATAAGCAAGTGTCAATCTTTTGATAGTTATTACTTCTTAAAAACACACTTTGTGTTTTGACAACGAGAATTAATTTTAAATTAATTTCTTCTACTTCTATGTTTTGAATTTAGAGAAATAGATTCCATATTTAGAATCATGATGTCCAAATTGTGTGAAAAACGTAAATTTTATTTTTAGACATTTTGAATAATTACTTCGGTAAATATTTTATTTACCATGGTTAAAGGGTAAATTTGGTAAATAAGGGTAAAAAAATAATATTATAATAATATTAAATTACCATAAAACGTGTCCTAACCCTATTTTATGATACATGTCTGACCATGGGCATCTTTGGGCTAATTTTGGGACCCCATGGAGCCACTTTTAATTGATAATGACAGTTTATATTAATTATGTTAAAGTAAATACAAAAATGACATAAGCATATATATTTTAGTAAAAAAAAATTTACATAGGGTTATACATGTTATATCTTCAACTATAAATATTAAATAGAAATATAAAAACATTTCCTACATAATGGTACATTATTTATAATTTATATACATTGAATAATTAAATGTATTTATGACACAATGATGATGCAATATTTTCCTTATTAATTAATGAATCAAATACTTTGTATTATAAATACAAAAATAAATATTATTTGAATGTTTTGATGCCATACACAGATTTTATAGTTAATATGACATGTTATTATCGATTAAATTAATTTGTTTTGAATTAATAAAGTTGTTAAGACCTTACCAAAAATCAATTATTAAATAGTGTCAAAATAAAGAAAATGAGTTTTTAAACCAAATATTATATTATTGATTGATATAATATTCCTAAAAATCTAAGGATCGTCCAAATGACTTATATAGTGATATGTGTATCATTAATGAAGCACTTGGGGTTCTCTTGGAAGTTTATAGTAAGTTTATTAACCATATAATATAAAAATTCAAAGAGACATGGTAAATGCCGAACTATTTAAGAGTTAAATCTAAAAGATAAGGTTAATATAGTAACCCAAACATCTATAAAACCTATTGTTTGAGTGTTTTGAGGCCCATAACCACCTTAGAATTTGAATAATCCACTTCAGAGACTTTAGAAACCGAATATGATTTTATTATAATATAATAATTATAGATTTTCCAAAGGTTCCCCTCACTCATCATTTTAAAAGGGAACTCCCCCTTCTCCCTAATTCACACCTTTAAATCCTTTTGCCTCGACAAAAATATGCCTAAATACCCTATAAACTATTATCCCATTATTCTAGAGGCCTTATTTTAGTCAGAAATCCAACCTAAGTATCCCTTTGATCAAATCAAAATGAAGAACCCGAAGAAGAGGTAAATATTTTATCACCTCTTTCAAGTTCGTTTCGTCTTCCACTTCCTTTTTCTTTGTTGTTTCTATTATAAAATTATAACTCCAGTATCTTATATATACTGTAATGTTATTATAAATATGTTACAACCAAATTCATTATTATATCCATACTTTTAATTACATGTTACCATACGTGTGTATGTACGGCTTACCGTCTCCACATCGTGTTGTAATTGTTATTCAATACACTATTATTTGGATGGTTATAATAATAATGTGAAATTGATTAAAATGATAAATATAACATGATAATTATTCTGTATATATGATATACCATCCAAATATATTTTATTTTAATATCAAAAGAATGATATTGTCACTCGTACGTACGTACGGATTACCGTCTCCACGAACGTGATGAGATTCATTCCCCATCATATCCATTCAAGACTAATTTTCATTTGATGATTAAAAATAATGTTAAAGGACTTGATATCATTCTGGATATGAAGAATATACATCCCATCCATATCAAATATGACTCACATAACAAAGAATATAAAGGACAACAAATCTGTTAACACCCAAAACAATGATAATACTAAGATATTATTAACAAAGAAATATTAAAAGATAATATATGATATCATATTAATGTATATGATTATTTTATAGTTTAATAACAATTATTTCACCATTATAAAGGAGGTTAACCTACCTTCAACCATTGAAATGTAAAAGTTAAGGGTAAATTTTACAATCTCTTTATTATTTGAGGTTGATTTTACGTAAGTATCTACTGGGACCTCTTTACCATCCACATCCATGTTTCTTAAAAAGGTATTCCAAAACAGTTTTACTATTTACTAGACTTTGGGTTAAATTCATTTATACCCCTGTATGACTTTTTATAAAATGTTTTGAAAGGAATCTTTTCGTCGTATTCAAAACAAGGTCCTTTTTAACCTTTTAGACAAAATTAAGGCAAGAATGTATTTTTTAACTTATACGGCGGGTGCAGCTATTTTCCACCATTATAAAATAATCGAATGTTCCATTACAAGCCTATAAGAATATTTTCAATGTAAAAGTTTTCTATTACAATTATTTTACTTTTAAATGATTTCAAAAAAGATATATTTCTGTCAAATAGTTTTGATTTCATCTATGTCAACATCCTTTGATGGATTTTATGGTTATTTGAAGTTGATTTATTATGATAAAAAACATCCATATTTTATTGAAGGTTTTGTGATATGTATGACTATGGATGTGTATTTTTTATACCATTCATGGTTTATAGATAAATTATTGACATTTCATATGCTAGTTTTAATATGAAAGTTTATGCTATGTTTAAACCTGTTCATATGAGGAATGCATTGGACTTAGTAAGTAATAGGTGGAGCCCTCTATAGCTCCTCAATGCATCATTAGATCTCATGAGGCAAAATAGTGTCTTGGCACAAGGCCTTGAAAAAATCTTATGTGTAGTCATGGCACAAAGCCTTGACTATGTGGTCATGATAGTCTGGCATTATGCATTCCATCATTATGAAAGTGGTTATTGATATTGCATGTGATTATTTGACTAGTAGAATATCTATATGTATAATTAAATGGAATTATTTCATTTTATTTTTTCCATATTATGATGAAGTTCATGTTTAAAAGGATTTTTTTAGTTATACATTGCATTAAAAGTTTTTGTCTATTTTTGAAAGTTTCTACTATATTGTTACACTTACTGAGCATTTGAGCTCACCCCTTTCTATGTTTTATTTTTCCTAATATGTGAAGAAGTATTTTATGAATGACCTGCAAGGATAGTCTAAGGGGATATGAGTTTGGACTATGGATATTATGTTGTTTTAGTTTTTTACTTTATCATGTAATGTAAGACTTAATAATTATTCCAGTGTTTCCAAGTCTACTAAACTAATCGGTATTTAGAGACTTGATCTTTTGTGATCATGCCAATGTTATGTAATAATGCACCGACTCTGGGTAACTGGGGACAGGGTGTTATAGTTGGTATCAGAGTAAGATTAGTACAAACCATGGAAGTTATATTTAGATAAACTCTGATTAGAGCACATATCCCTAAGATAGACTTTGAGGATTAGTATAGAGAACTTCTTTGAATTTTGGTATTGTAGTGATTTTGTGAGTTTTCCAAGAAATACATCCATTTCTGGATATGAGAAGTTAGGGGCTACTCTGGCACAGATGTACTTAGGGGTAAAACCTGAAAACACCTCTTTGAGCTAGGCTCGAATGGGAACTGGTGCACAACAATGGGATTTTCTGCACTCTTGATTACGACACTCCTGGAGGATATGATTAGGATAATTTTAATTTTATTTACAATCCATTATGAAGGTTTTATGAGTATATAATTCCTCAAAGAAAACATTTTTTATGATTATGGATTACATACATAAACTGTTCAATTTATGTTAAGTGTTTTACAAGTTTTGAATTATGTATTATGATTCATAAACTAATCTAGTTTATGCCATCGTTTAGAAATAGAACCTAGTGGAAGTAATGGAAATCATATAAATGTACGCACTCCATGTAGGGATTTCCCTCTTACTCAAGATAATTATAGTGGAGATGGTGATACAACTGGTGCTAATCATCTTATCACTATACTAGGAAAACTCAGACTGGTTATGAATAATATCCTTACCCGTATAGAGCTCCCGAATCCAAAAAGTGGAGGATCAATGATAGCTCTCTTCATGAGGAAAAAACCACCAACATTCAATGGGATTACAAATCCATTGGTATCTGAGCAATGGATAAGTTCTTTAGAGAAAATAGTCCATGCCTTGGGGAGTAGTGAAAGGGAAAAAGTTGTCATTGTAGTTTACTGCCTCACTAGAGATGCTGATCGATGGTGGTTATTGATTCAAAACACAACAGAAGATGATAAAGTATCAAATATGTAATGGAGGGAGTTTAAAAATCTTTTCTTAGAGAAATAATTTCCTTGTGACCATAGAGCAGATATGGAAAGGAAATTTCTGAGTCTGAGCCAAAAGGAGGATGAGAATGTTGCAATGTATGAGGCTAACATTACAAGGATAGTGTGGCACGCTGTAGATTATATACGTAACCCAACAAGTAAGATTGATTCTGACTTTTATGGGTTAAAACCATTTCTCCGTCAAGAATTAGTCTCACAATCCGTCTCATCGTACGAAGATATTATCTCATGTGCTATCATGACAGAAAAATAATTCTCTATGTCATACGAAATTAATGAAAAGAAAGAAAAGAAGAGATCTGTTGAACACTCTGGAAATGGAAATAAGGGGAATAAGGGAAAACTTGAATATTCATCCTGCATTAAATGTGAGAAGAAACACCCCAATACTTTCTTGAAGGGAATGCGAGTCTATTACAAGGGTGGTGAAAATGGCCACCATGCTCGTGATTGCATGGGGAAGAAAGAAGCTACCGATGTTCAATGATACAATTGCAGGGAGATGGGGCATTATGCAAATTAATGTATTAAGCATTAGGGGAACTTACATCAGAAAAGGCCAAGGGACCAAGGCCAAGCTTATGCTATCACTACTTTTGAGGTTAAAGCTCCAAAATACATGGTGGTAGGATAATTTAATGGTTTCCTTAAGTTTAAAGAATGCTTTATTGGATTCTAGATCATCACATTGTTCCATATTTTCCTAGTTTTCTAAGAAAATTAGATATTTCCAATTTTATTTAACAAGGGAGTTATCAGTAAAAACATCTAAAGGGAGTATCATTGCATCAAAGTAGTGTAAATCAATCCCCTTTAGAGCATATAAATGTTCTTTATCTGTTGATATCATCATCATAACCATGATTAAATTTGACATAATCCTCGGTATGGATTGGATTTTGGACCACTATGTGAAGATTCATTACAAGAATAAGGAGGTTACAATTTTTTATAATGATGATAAATAACACGTTATCTTTAGACAAGAATCATCACCACCTAATTCTTATCTATATCCACCCGTAGTAGCTCAACTAAATTCAATTATTAGGGTGGAAGAGAATGAAATAACAGTGGTTAGGGAAAGGAATGTTGAAATAGAGTATGTACCAATTGTGAAAGAATATGTTAATGGGTTTCCAAAATATTTACCTAGACATCCTTCGGAACGAGAAATTGAGTTTTCCATTGATTTAATTCCAGGATCAAGGCCCATATCAAAGACCCCTTATTGAATGGAAAATGTGGAATTAGTGGAACTAAAGAAACAACTAAAGGAATTGAGTAATAAGGTACTTATTCTCTCTAGTGGGTCTCCATGGGTAGCCCCTTTCCTTTTTGTTAAGAAGAAAGACGGATCTATGAGGTTATGTATCGACTACAGGGAGATCAATGCTATAAATATAAGGAACAAGTATCCCGTACCTCGCATTGATGATTTATTTGACCAACTACATGGAACTCAATACCTTTCAAATATTGAACTTCGATCTAGATACCTTCATTTTTGTGTGAAGAACGAATAAATTCCGAAGACAGCATTTCGATCCAGGTACGGGCATTACGAGTTTACAGTAATGCCTTTTGGATTGACTAATGCACCCTATGTCTTTATGGATCTAATTAATAGAGTTTTAAAGGAATATATTGATGAATTTTTAGTGGTATTTATTGATGATATTTTGGTATACTCCAAAAGCTACGAAGATCATGAAAATCAATTGCGCATTATCCTGAAGACTCTGAGAAGACATGAATTATATGAGAATTTTAGCAAGAGTGAATTCTAGCTTCACGAGATTTCTTTTCTTGGACATATTTCCTGTATGGATAGAATCTCTGTTGATCCTTCTAAGGAAAGAGAAATCCATGAATGGACAGAACCAATGAGTATAACTGAGGTATGCAGTTTTATTGTTTTAGTATGCTATTATCAACATTTCGTCCAGAATATAGCCCAATTGACAAACCCATTATGAAGCTCATACGTAAAGAGGTTTAATTTGTTTGGAAAAATGAGTGTGAATAATGTTTTGAATAAATAATTGGAATATTAGTCAATTATCCTATATTGACTCTACCATTAGGGAATGATGGGTTTGTTATTTATAGTGATGCTTCAAAGAAAGGACTTGGTTGTTTCCTTATGCAGAATGATAGAGTTATTTTCTATGCATCACGATAGCTAAAAATTCATGATAAAAACTATCCTACTCATATTCTTGAGTTATCAGCTATAATATTTTCTTTGAAGATATGGAGACACTATCTATATGGTGAAAAATTTGAGATTTATACTGATCACAAGAGTTTGAAGTATATTTTCTCATAGAAATAACTCAACATGAGGCAAAGGAGATGGCTTGGACTACTCAAGGATTTTGATTGCACGATACACTACCACTCGGGGAAGGAAAATAAGGTGGAAGATGCTTTGAGCAGAAATGATCATGGAGTTTTGAACAAGATGACAATTGAAAAAGATCCTATATACATGGATCTAGTAAAAATGGATATGGGAATAACCATGGAAGGTTAAACATCAATGCTTTTTCAAATGGTTGCCAAACCATATTTACTAGAAAGGATAAAGAGCTCTCAAACTGGTGATGAAGAGTTTCAAAAGAAGATTAAACATGTGAATGATGAGAGATTGAGTGACTTTGTGTATGAAGATGGAATTTTTAAAATTTGGGAAGAGGCATTGTGTTCCCGATATACCTTATCTAAAAAGGGAATTGTTGGATGATTCTCATAGTTCCAATTTCTCTATACACCCTATGAGAACAAAAATGTATAGATATTTGAGGGAACATTTTTGGTGGGAAAACATGATGTGGGAGATTTCTGATTTTGTGTCAAGATGTGTGGTTTGCCAACAAGTGAAAGCTGGAAGGCAACAGTCTAGAGGAGTCATCAAACCTCTTCCCATACCTGATTGGAAATGGGATAATATTACGGTGGACTTTTTCATGGGACTACCAAAGAATCCTAGAAAGAATGATGAAATATGGGTAATTGTTGATCGTCATACCAATTCAGAAAATTTTCATGATATAAGAGAATATTTAGCACTTGAACATTTAGTAAGACTGTATATTAATATTGTTGTAAGACTTCACGGAGTATCCCTATTGATTGTTTCTGATCATGATCCACGTTTTACATCAAGATTCTGGAAAAGTCTTCAGAAAGCCCTGGATACTGAATTTTGTTTGAGCACTGCCTACCACCCCCAAACTGATGGAAAATTTGAATGGACTATTCAAACTATAGAATAAATGTTGAGATCTTACTCACTTGACTTTTAGGGAATGTGGGATCAATATTTAACTATGGTGGGATTTTCTTATAACAATAGCTTCCATTCAAGTATTCGAATGGAACCATATGAAGAATTATACAGAAAGCGATGTCACACACCAACATGTTGACATGATATTGGTGAAAGAAAACTCGTTGGCCCAGAACTGGTGGAGGAAGTGATGCAAAATGTGAAGGTAATCCAAAACCACATCAAAGCAGCTCAAAGTAAACAGAAAAGCTATTCTGATAATTGGAGGAAGGATTTGGAATTTCAGGTAGGAGATCATGTTTTCTTGAATGTATCTCCATGTAAGGGTGTTATACCTTTCGGTAAAAAGGGTAAATTGAGTACCAGGTACATAGGACCTTTCAAAATTCTACAACTAATTGGGGCTGTATCTTACCGGTTGGCAATACCTCCCTGTCTCTCCAAAGTTCACGATGTGTTCCACATATCACTATTGAGAAGATACATGCCTGACCCAACACATTTACTCACCTATGAATAATTAAAAGAGGAACCTGATATGTCTTATTGTGAATAGTCTGTCACGGTTTTTGATACAAGAGAACAAGTGCTGAAAAACATGATGACTTGTCTGGTAAAAGTTCTATGGAGAAACCATAAGATTGAAGATGCAACATGGGAACCTGAGGAACTTATATTGAAGAACCACACGAGTCATTTTATGTAGTAATACTCTAGAAATTTTGAGGACAAAATTATTTTAAGTAGGGGAGAATGTTACAACCCAAGCTTCAATGATACACTTCTCTTTGAATAATGCAATATCTTGTATTGTACGCATCTTTGAGATTCTAACACACCGTGACCAATCAAAGTAGTAGTTATGAATAGTAATACCCACTTTTTGAAATTATATAAATTTTATCTTTCAAAATGGACTTCATTTTTGGATTTTGAATATCTAAATTAGCTTAGGGTGAATTTTAGGAACTTTTCGGATAACTTTAAATTTTTGATGAATAGTGAAAATTACTAGATTTTAATTAAAAACAACTTTTTTAATCAAAATAATAAATAGTGATAAATTATTCATTTGACTAATTTTATAGTATAATTAGATTATATTTTTACCATTTAATCAAATGTTGATCATTGGACATAATTTCACATTTAAACTAGACATAACCAAGTGTCAATATTTTGATAGTTATTACTTCTTAAAAACATGCTTTGTGTTTTGACAATAGGAATTAATTTTAAATTAACTTCTACCACTTTGGTATTTTGAATTTAGAAAAATGGATTCCATATTTAGAATCATGAGTTCCAAATTGTGTAAATAGGAAACTTTTACCTTTAGACATTTTGAATAATTACTTTGTTAAATATTTTATTTACCATGGTTAAAGGGTAAATTTGGTAAATAAGGGTAAAAATAATATTATAATAATATTAAATTATCCTAAAACATGTCCTAACTCAATTTTATAATACCGGTACAACCATGGGAATATTTGGGTCAATTTTGGTACCCCATGGATCCACTTGTAAGTGATAATGACACTTTATATTAATTAAGTTAAAATAAATACAAAAATGACAAAAGCATATATCATTTAGTAATTTTTTTTCAATACGGTTATAAATGTTATCTCTTAAACTATAAATATTCAGTATAAGGAGAATAATATTTCCTATATAGTGGAACTTTATTTATAATTTTTATAAATTCAATAATTAAATTTAATTATGACATAATGATGATAAAGTATTTTCCTTATTAATGAAAGAATCAAATAATTAGTCTTATAAATGTTAAAATAAATATAATTTGAATGTTTTGATGAGATCCACGAATTTTATTGGTTAATATTACATGATAGTATTGATTAAATGAATTTGGTTCGAATTAATAAAGTTTGTATGAATTTAACAAAAATAAATTATTAAATAGTTTCTAAATTGACATAAAGGAGTATTTATAACAAATATTATATTATTAATTGATATAATATTCATAAAAATATATGGTTCAGCCAAAAGACATATATAATGATATGTGTATTATTAATTAACTACTTGGGGTTCGATTTAATGTTTATAGTAAGTGTATAAACCATATAATATAAAAGTACAAAGAGACATGGTAAATGTCAAACTATTTAACTAAGAGTTAAATCTAAAAGAATATGTAAATATAGGGACCCAAACCTTTGTAAAACCTATTGTATGAGTGGTTTTCGACCCATCCCCACCTTAGAATCTAAATAATATAATTTGGAGACTTTATAAACCTAAAATTTATTTTATTATAGAATAATATTTCTCGCTTTTCCCAAGGTGCCCCTCACTCCTCTTATAAAAGGAAACTCACCTTCTCTCTAATTCACACCTTTAATGCCATTTTTATCGGCAAAAATCTTCCCAAATACCCTATCAACTATCATACCTTCATCCTAGAAGACTTACCTTTAGTCATAAATCTATCCTATGGAGCCTTTTTGATCAAATCAAAAGAAAGAACCTGAAGAATAGGAAAATATTTCATCACCTCTTTCATGTTCCTATCTTCTTCACTTCCTTTTTATTTGTTGTTTCCATTATAAAATAATAACTCCTATATATTATATATACATTGATATTATTATAATTATTGTACAACCAAATTCATTATTCTATCCATCCTTTGAATGACATGTCACCATACGTGTGTACGTACGACTTGCCATCTCCACGTCGTGGTGTAGTTGTTATTCAATACATTATTATTTGGATGGTTATAATAATGATGTGAAATATATGAAAATAATAAATCTAACATGATAATTATTCTGTATGTATGATATACCATTCAATTATATATAATTTAAATATCAAAATAATGATATTGTCGCTTGTGCGTATGTACAGATTACTGTCTCCACGAACGCGATTAGATTCATTCCTCATCGCATCCATTCAAGACTAATTTTCATTTT
Source organism: Viscum album (assembly GCA_963277665.1). Lineage (NCBI taxonomy): Eukaryota > Viridiplantae > Streptophyta > Magnoliopsida > Santalales > Viscaceae > Viscum > Viscum album. The sequence continues at coordinate 69,843,352 of OY728166.1, read as the reverse complement.
ATGATTAAAAATAATGTTTAAGGACTTGATATCATTCAGTATATGAATAATATACATCCCATACATAACAAATATGACTCACATAACAATGAATATAAAGGAAAACGAATCCGTTAACACCCGAAACAACGATAATACTAATATATTATTAACAATGCAAGGTTAAAAGATCATATATGATATCATATTAATGTATATGATTATTTTATAATTTAATAACAATTATTTCACCATTATACAGGAGGTTAACCTACCTTCGACCAAGAAAAAGTACAAGGTAAGGGTTAATTTCACAATCTCTTTTTTATTCGAGGTTGTTTTTACCTAAATATCTTCTGGGACCTCTTTATCATCCACAAAGATGTTTCTTAAAAATGTATTCCAAAAAATTTATACTATTTTCTAGAATATGGGTTAAAGTTGTTTATACACTTTTTTGAATTTTTATAAAATGGTTTGAATGGAATATTTCCTTCATTTTCCAAACAAGGTCCATTTTAAGCTTTTAGACAAAATTAATGTAAGAATGTATTTTTTAACTTATACGGCGGGTGTGGATATTTTCCACCGTGATAAAATCGTCGAGGCTTCCCATACAAGATTATAAGAAAATTTTCAAAGTAAAAGTTTTTTTACAATTTTGTGACTTTTAAATGATTTCAAAAAAATGATTTTTCTCTAAATTAGTTTTGATTTCATCTATGTCAACATCCTTTGATGGATTTTAAGCTTATTTGAAGTTGATTTATTATAATACAAAACCTCTATACTGTATTGAAGGTTTTGTGATGTGTTTGACTGTGGATGTGTTATTTTTATACCATTCATGGTTTATGGATAAAGTATTGACATTTTGTATGCTAGTTTTAATACAAATGTTTATATAATGTTTAAACCTATTCATATGAGGAATGCATTGGACATAGTAAGTGATGGGTGGAGCCCGCTATAGCTCCTCGATGCATCAGTAGGTATCATGAGACAAACTAGTGTCTTGGCACAAGGCATTGGCAAAATCTTATTTTTAGTCTTAGCATAATGCCATGACTACGTGGTTATGATAGTCTGGCATTATGCATTTCATCATTATGGAAGAAGTTATTAATATTGTATGTGATTATTTTACTAGTAGAATATCCATGTGAATAAGTAAATTGTATTATTTATTTTTATTTTTTCCATAGTATGGTGAAGTTAAAGTTTAAAAGGATTTTCTTTTAGTTATAAATTTCCTTAAAAGTTTATGCATTTTTATGAAAGTTTATGCTATATTGTTATCCTTATTGAGCATCTGAGCTCACCCCTTTCATTGTTTTATTTTTTCTATGATGTGTAGAAGTATTTTATGACTGAACTGTCAGGATAGTATGAGGGGATATGAGTGTGGACTATGGAGAATATCTTGTAATTTTTTTACTTTATCATGTAATGTAATACTTATGAATTAATCTAGTGTTCCCAAGGCTGCTAAACTGAGCGGTCTTTCGAGACTAGATCTTTTGCGATCATGCCAATGTTATGTAATAATGCACCGACACTGGGTAACTAGGGTTGGGGCGTTACATTGTAATCAATCGAGTCATATGAAAAAAAATTAATAACCACAAAATGAATCATTAATACCATGAATATACAGATAATAATGATAATATATATCAAATGTCAGAACACAATACACCACATGAAATAAATAAGTGGAGTATAATGAAAATCTCGCATAATTAAAATGGTGATAAGAAATCCCTTATCTTGTGGCTGACTTGACATGTTCATGTGGTAAAAAGTTCATTATATAAATAATTATATTCATGGTTTAGATATCATATATTTAATATATATCAAGTATATACTTTTATTTATAATAGTATATAACATTTGAAGATAACAAATGAAATGCACCGTTCATGGTGACGGTAAGCCGTACATACGCATAAACGCTGCTAATATATGTATTTTGTATTGTAATGGGATTGAAACTTAATGATATATAAGTATATTATAATTATAGTATATTATCATATTTAATTTCATTAACTCTTCCCTTTATATGTTCCACAAAATTCCTGAACGATTCATGTCACTTTGTGGGGGTGGTAGTTCGCACTTCCTCAAATGAGATTATCGTATTTACCCACTATGGAAACCACAAAGGTATTCTGTAAATGAAAAATATTTAAGCTTTGAAACAATATAAATATAATATATATCATATATAAATACAATTCCATTGTAATGGCCACCATGGGAGGTGGTTGGAAAATTTGATTAATCATCGTTTCGTGAGGCAGTAGTTCGCAGTCCATAAAAAGAGTATGTTCTTTTCCCATTAGATGGAGGTGTGTGTAATTTTAGTTCTAATATTTCTCATAAAAACAACCTATTATATTTAGGATACTTGTTTTATTATAAAATAATGGAGTTTTAATAGTTTAGTCGGTTGGGAGAAGTAAAATAAAACAAAATAAAACAAAATAATTTAGGAGAAACTATTACCTTTAATAATGGTAACTCCATTTATTTTGATCCAAAAGGATTCTTGATGTGCCTTTTTCCAATGGTAAGGCTTCTAGGGGTAAGAGGAGGATCTTGAGAGATTATTTGGGTAGATTTTGGACATGCCAAGGGGCTTGAGAGGTGTTAGGAATGGGATATAAGGGAGATGTTTTTATAAGGGGGAGGAAGGGATCTTTAGGAAAGTGTGAAAATATTATTTTATTATATCATGATTTTTGGTTTCTAAAGATAAAAAAATAATTAAAGTCCAAGAAAATATGACTCATGGTTGAAATAGAATCATCCAATAAGAATTTTATAGGGTTTGGATATTGTTTTAATCTTTATAATCATATTTATTTAAATCATTTATTAATGAGGTAAACACAACATCAATATTGTGTCCTAAATAATTTAATTTATTTGTTGTCTAAGTATTATAAAAAAATAACATGATGTAGGAAATATTATTATATTTCAAAATAATATTTATAGTCGATGATATTACTTATATAACAATATGTAAAAATTAATTTACTAAAAGATATTTGTTTATGTCATTTTTGTCTTTATTTTAAGTTAATTAAAATAAAGTGTCATTATAACTCTTAAGTGGCACTATGGGGTCCCAAAATCGACCCGAGGATGGAAATGGTCGGCCATGACTCATCCAATAAGTATAGGACAAGTGTTAAAGTAATTCAATATTTTAATGATATTATTTTTACCTTGATTTACTATATTTACCTTTAACCGTGGTAAACAAAAGTCAAAATTTACTATTCACCAAAAAAACTTTTCATCTTATTGAACAACATTTTTCTTTCTAATAACTACCGTGTATTTCATATTTTCAAAATTCAATTCAGAGAAGTGGTGAAATTTCATTTAAATGAAAAAGTCTTCTTTCTAACTACTACTCAATGTTTTCGCTTTTCATCAAAAATTGAAGTTTTCTGAAAAATAAAAACAATTCAGGCTAAGCTATACTTGATATTCTGAATTCAAAAACAATTTCCATTTTACCAAAATAAAAAACATATAATTTGGATTAATTAATATAAAATTAATCCCCGTAGTCAAAACAAAAGGCGTGTTTTTATGAAATATTATCAAAATATTGAAAATCGTTTATGTCCAATTTCAAAATGAAATTAATTCCAATGAAAAAAATTGGATTAAATGGTAAATATATAATCTATTTACCCATTAAAACCAATAAAAATGAGAATATAACCATATAAATATATTATATTGAAAGGCAGTTTTGAATTAAAATACAATAATTTTCACTGTTCATCAAAAAATGAATTTTATCAGAAAAATACAAAAATTTTACCCAAAGTGAATTTTGATGTCCTGATTCTAAAGAAAAATTTAATTTTTTTCAAATATAACATGTAAAAGTTACAAAAACTAGATTTAAAGAGGGGTTTACATCAAAAGGCAGTAAATCAACCTTTTAAAGTTAATTATGCTTAAAATTAGATCCATTCACATTATAAGCCACTAACTTTTAATGGATAAATGTAAAAACATTTAAAAAGTATGTATAATAATATTATATTTATTTCTATTCATTCTTGAAATAGAATGTATAGGTGTTAATTATCATTTAAAATAATAATATATTATTATTTTTCAGTATGAATCAACATTGTTTGCAACATAAGACTTCAGAGAAACCCATTGATGTGTGTCAAGTACACCCAAGAATATAACATCCCCATTAATATAAAATTAATATTTAATTAAAAAATATTAATAAAAATGAATATGTCATATTCATTGTTTTCATTGGATGTTACATACTTTCCCCCTTTTGGAAATTGTGTCCTCTCAATTTTAAAATTGGTCTTGGGAACTTCATTGAATGTCCCACATCAAAAAAAGATTAAATAAAAGTATCACTTTAAAAGAATGAATGATATGTATAAAGGTCACTCGATATAAACCATACTATTATTCCCTGAAAACATGGATATGGATGAGAAACTATGCGTCAAGTTCTGATGCAGAGTGATAGAAAACATGATTGAGAGAATATTAACCACAAGAGAACCACAAATTTGTGATTGGTTGAACGGTCTTTGGTTTCCCAGTAGGAAAAGTAAACAAACAACATTTTTGATTTAAGTTCCTTTTCATAATGTTGAGGAATTTATTTTTGAGCCTGACTAAGAACATAATGACACATACTTACTTGTCATGTAGACTTTCATCCTTTACTAAATTTCTACCACATACTCATCTTTTCTCAAAACGATGAGTATTCATGTTGACTTGGACCCATCAAAAGAGCAAAAATCATGTTCTAGGGAATAACACGATCCAAAAAATTTGAACCATATATTTCCCCTAACTTTATATATTAACCAAAACAAAAATTGGTTAGTACGAGATCAGATAATACCTAAAAGGATAATCCATTATAAAAAGAAATACTACTCTTAATCTCCAAAATCCTACAAATTTTCCTGAAGTTCTAGAAAGAACATTCAATATAAAATTGTCATTAAATTTATTCAAAATAATAAAAACTAATATTGAAACCCAAAACACAAAAGTATTTAAATCAAATAGTCTTCTACAGTAAAAATTATTATTTATCTCCAAAAACATCGACTACTCATAAAGTCTCATACTGAAGTTTAATTAACAAAATCACATATTCTCCATGATAGTTTTATCATTTCCATAAGTAACCCAAATCACCTTATGTTCACAATAAATACATAGAACATTACAAAATAATATTTCAACCATTACTCCACAAATTAAATCCAAAGGTATTGTATTTTCCTTAGGAATATAGTATTCCCAAAAGAGAGAATGTCGTCCAAAATAATCTTTATCACTTAATCAACAAATCATTTTCCTATATTAATGAAGACCATTAGATAAAACATATAATCCCAAATAAAATTATTCTTGATCCATAAAATCATTTAACTAAAAATAATTATTCATACTATCCAGGGACTTCACGTAGTTCAGTGGTATGCGATAAATCCCAATCGCACTTTGGTTGTGGGTTCGATTCCTGAAGCTTTGTCTGACGCAACGTGTTGTCACATAGTCTGCGTGTTGTCCTTATTCAAAAAATATACAATTTCATAACATTCCACAAAAAAGAATCAAATTACTCATAAATAAAAATATTATAATTTATCCTCAAATGTTATCTAATACATTAAATTTTTCACCCCAAAATATAATAACCATTTATCACCTCTAAAATAAAAATGACTCTTTCTAATATGCTAAGCATTATTGTTATGTCACTTATGCTTAAATTTCACCCTAACTTATAATGTTATATAAACTGACCTCTGATACCAACTACAATGACCCAGCATTAAACAATTCATAATCATGATTTAAGTCAATAATTCAAATTGAGGATCTTTTCAGGTTTAGAGTTTTAGAGAATTAGTCCATAACTATTAGATATCAGCTTGAATTTTTACAATAGGACATTAATACTCAATATCCATTTTTTTATAAAATATAAACTCTAAAAATGAAACATGTCTAGTTCTATGTTTTGGAGCTCAGGAAATTTCATTGTTCACATTCTTGTCCCTATTCCTCTTCACGTCCATTAAAAAACATTTAAAAAACATGGGATTGGTAAAAAGATCAGTAAGGGATACACAAAGAAGGAAAACTATTATTTTTTCAAAATAACAAGTTATCCATGAATACATTATCAGAAGATATATTTTTTACCTTTATGAAGTAGTAAATACTCCTCTCAAAATAAAGGATCATTACTTACCCTTTTCTAACCAAAATCTTACCATAAAACCCATAAAAAGCACACATAACTTATATAGATAATTTCGGACATAAACATACGTAAATGTAATAACCATAAAATAAACTTCCACACATATCACTATATGTAATATCCATTTTTCCGAATTCCATACCGAATTCATTGGGGGATAAAAAGTTAGCACCCATCCAAGTTTATCACGGCACAACCTGTCCTTTGGTTTATCACGTAACCACCCATCAAATGTCCATGTACCATTATAAAATCATAAAACATAAAAAATTGAAAATATAAAAATTTCACTAATAAAACATCCACATTTCAATAACAATATATAATATCAAGATATTAATATAATAAATTCTTAATCATACCATTTTCAAAACCATTTAAAACATTTAATAAAGATATTTTTGAATCAAAGAATCCCATTCCACTTTCAATATTTTTAAGGAAATATTGTTTTAAAACATTAATGTCCATATAAAAAATCACTAAAAACTATTTTTAGAACACAGACATTAATGAGAAATATTTAGACGTATAATTTCACAAAACTATTCAAACAATGTTTTAGTTAAAGAGTCTCGAAATACATGAGAAACAACTGAATAAATATAATTGAAGAATAGAATAAAACCCAAAAAAATATCATTAGAATAAGGATATTCATGTTGTAATATTACAAAGGGTAGTATATGAACCATATAAAAGTGAACTGGTGCATAACAACAATGTCTTCTTAAGGGAACGCAAATTGATACGAAACCCCCTATAAAAACAATATCTTTAGATTAAGGATAAATACATTACATAATTATGCATGAAAAATAATAATACACTCAATGTAAGTGGATATTAAGTGTTAAACAATCAGAGGTCATTCACATATTTTTATAACACATCATTATCAACAACTATAAGTTTAACCCAACAAATTGAAGTTGGATTAAGAAGTTCTCATACACAATTTGAGAGCCTAACTACATCACTTTAAAATTAAGGAAATGAGTGGATGAGAGAGAAAATGGTATCTCATCACATGGACAAAAAATTTACAGAAATAATGATATAGAAGAACATATCCCATCATAAGAAGATGTTAATTAAAATACATAACAAAAAGAAGCCTTTTAAAATGAGGTGGGTGAAAGGTTCTCATCCCGATTTGGTAACTTACGAAATATACAACCAATGAAAGAAGAATCATACAATGAAGATGTAAATACCCATAAATAAAATTTTATTAAAAAATTAATAAAATCATTATAAGTACATACACCACACAAACTGAAATAGTAGAAAATACAACATGAATCTCGAGGGAATAAGAAGTGAGATGAAAATCACTTACCCGTTGTAATCAATCGAGTCATATGACCCAAAGTTAATAACGCAAAATGAATCCTAGAATTCCATGAATATACAGTGAATAATGATAATATATATCAAATGTAAGTACACAATACACCACATGCAATAAATAAGTGGAGTATAATGGAAATCTCAAAGAATTAAAAGTGAGATAAGAAATCCCTTTCATCATGTCCGACTTGACCCGTTAGTTTTTTAATCTCCTAAATAAAAAACTTGATGTAATTTATACTTAGTTAGGAACCTTTTTCAAGTTTATAATTCCTTTTAAATAACTTATTACCATGTTATAATCATTATGTAATCATTTATGTTAATAATGATCATTTTGTCGATATTTTGTACTTGAGTCAAAAATGGACTTCTTATAATTAAAAGTTGTTCATGTGGTCAAAATTTCATTTTATCCAGAATTATATTCTTGATTTAGATATCATATATATCATATATATCCAATATATACATGTATTTATAATAGTACATAACATTTGGATATAAGAAATGAAATGCACCATTCATGGAGACGGTAAGCCGTATGTACGCATGAATGCTACTTCAATTTCTATTTAATATTGTAATGGAATTGAAACATAATGATACATAATTATATTATTTTTACATTATAATATCTTATAAAATTTCATTAACTCTACCATTTATACGTTTTACATAATTCATGAATGAGTCATGTCACTTTGAGGGGGCGGTAGTCCGCACTACCTCAAATGAGATTATCGTATTTTCCCACTATGGAAACCATAAAAGGAATTATATAAATGAAAAATAAAGAATAATATAAACAATTTAAATATAAAATATATCATATATAAATTTATATCTATCATAATGTCTTCCATGAGAAGCAGTTGGACATATTTGAACAATCATCGTTTCGTGAGACGGTAGATCGCCGTCTACAGAAACAATATGTTCTTTACCCATTAGACGAAGGTGTGTTTAAGTGTAGATAGAATCATCCTCATAACAATAAACTAGTATGTTTAGTATAGTGGTATTTTTATAAAATAAAGTAATAAAAAGATTTTAGTGGTGGTTGGATAAGTAAAATAAAACAAAATAAAACCAAAGAATTTAAGAGAAACGGTTACCTTTAATCCAGGTAACTCCCTTTGGTTTTAACCAAAAATACTTTTTAATGTTACTTATGTCTAAGTTAAGGATTCTAGGTGGAAGATAGGGATCCATAGAGCTTATTTTAGTTGATTTTGCGCGATCCATGAGGATTGAGAGGTGTGAGGAATGGGTTAGAGGTGAAATATGTTTATAAGGGGGATGATGGGCCCTTTGGAGATGTGTGAAAATAATATTTTATTATATAATGTTTTTCAGTTTATAATGGTTAAAAAAAATTAACCTTGAAGATAAGATGAATCATGGTCAAAATAAAATAATCCAATAATAATTTTATAAGTTTTAGATATTGTTTTAATATTTATAATCATATTTATTTAAATAATTTATTAATGAGGTAAACACTACATCATTATTAGGTCATAAATAATTTATTATATTTGATGTCTAAATTTATAAAAAAATTACCATGATGTATGAAATATTTTTATATTTCAAAATAATATTTATAGTTGAAGAGATAAATTATTTGACACTATGTAATAATTAATTTACTAAAAGATATTTGATTATGTCATTTTTGTCTTTACTTTATGTTAATTAAAATAAAGTGTCATTATCAATCTTATGTGGATCCATGGGGTCCCAAAATCTACCCAAGGATGACCATGGTTGGCCATGAATCATCAAATAAGGTTAGAACAAGTGTTAAGATATGTTTGTATTATTATGATATTATTTTTACTTGGAATTACACTATATACCTTTAACTGCGATAAGTAAAAGTCAAAAGATACTATTCACTAAATATATTTTCATTATATTGAACCAAATTTCACTTAAAAATAGCAATCATGTTATTAATAGTTTCAAATTAAATTCACATCAGTGATAAAATTTCAGTTAAATGAAAATTTCAGCATTTTAACTACTACTCAGTGTTTTTACTATTCATCAAAAAATGATTTTTTTCATAAAAATACCAAAAATTCATCCAAAGATATTTTTGATATGAAAAATTCAAAAAAATATCTATTTTACCAAATTCAAAACATTGATTTTTTTTTAATTAATTAAATATTAATTCTCATAGTCCAAACAAAATGCGTGTTTTTAAGAAATATTAACTACCAAAAGATTTAGACTTGTTTATATCCAATTTAAAAATGAAATTAATAACAATGAATAGAATGGGATTAAATGGAAATAATTTAATCTAATTAAATTTTAAAACCAATTTAAAAGATGATCTACCAATATAAATAAATTATATTAAAAGGCAGTTAGAATTAAAATACAATATTTTTCACTATTTAACAAAAAATGAATTTTATCATAAAAATACCAAAATTTTACCAAAATAGATTTTTGCTGTCTCTATTCTTACGAAGAATTTTATTTTTTCAAATAGAACATATAAAAGTGACAAAAAGTATATTTTAAGAGGTTTTTTCTATCAAAACGTGGTAAATCATCCTTTTAAATTAAATTATACTTAATATTAGATTCATTCACATTATAAGCCTCTAAATTTTATTGGATAAATGTAAAAAAAATTCACTAATATTTATAATCACATTGTAGTTAGTTCTATTTACTCCCACCAGTAAAATTACTAAGTGTTAATTAAAATTTAAAATAATCATATATTATTATTTTTAAGTATGTATGAGCATTTTTTGCAACATAAGACATCAGAGAAACCCATTGATGTATGTCAAGTACACCCTTAAATATAACATCCACCTTAAAATAAAATTATCATTTAATTAAAAAATATAAATTGGAAAGACCCAGAAATTTCAATGAAAATTTTGTTTTCCTAATTTCTTTGAGATTTTACAAGAATGCAGTTTCTGAAGGCACCTGATTCCGAGGCCCGGTGTGCCCGAAATCATTTTCCATAGTCTAGCTCCAGTACGTTCAGTGAATGAACGAGTGGGTTTTTCTAACTTTTTAACCGGAGCTCGGAATCGAATTCTGAGGGCACCGATGGAATCACAGCGCCGATAATTTCCTAGAAACACCTTTTCCGAAGTTGTGTTTGCTCGGGTGTGGTTTTTAAATTTTTTTTGGGTTATGTAAAGGAATAAATTAAAAATGGTGTGATGAATTTTTATTTTACTTAATGTAGTTTAACCTAAGATAAGTGTTTGGAGTGGGGCCCACAATATCCTACCCACTAGGTATGATATTTGTAATGGGGGGCCCACACGAGCCCCACCGTTTCTTTTCTTCCTAAACCCCCTCCTTTAATAGGGTAACGCACCCGCACCCCTATTAAGTGAAAGTCAACCCTTGCATTTTTCTGTTTATGAAATGCCTCAATTAATTTGGCGGTTTAAACGTTGCAATTAATTCACTTAATTGATTTTTTCATTTTTGAATTTCAAAACGCATGGCTTGAGAAATAAAATAAGACAAACTCTTATTTTATTAAGGGTTGTGGGGTTGTGAGAGGTTTGGGAGAAATCACTCAAGCCGTGAAGCACTCTTTCCTTGACGAAGAACGCAAAGAACGGGAAGAATGCCAACCCCCGACGATGGACGAAGGTGAGAGACGCCTTCATCAGAGATCGAAGACCCGACACACATCTCCTCGTTCTTTCGTTCCGCGTTAAAGGAAGGGAGACACCGTTCCTCCGTGACGCGATGATTTGCCTTCTTCCGTGGCGATCAATTCTGTGACGCCCCTTTCCACGACGAACCCTCGCTCGATGACACTTGATGTAGGGGTTGATTACTTTTTGTTCGTGAAAAATCATTGTCGTTCTTCATATTTTTAGCCTCTTGTTATCTTCTTAACGAGAGGAGGTCGGACCGCACGAACACAGCTGACTCTCTCCCCCCCTTGTGGTTTTGTTCATTGTGGCACGAACAAAGGCAGCGCGGTGCAACGACACCGTGTGGAAACAAGGAAGAACACGACAAAGAAGCATGGCACCGTCGCGCCGCGCCGTTGAGGCCGAACGAAACCGCGGCCGGAGTCGGGGCCGCGGAGGCGATTCGAAGACTCCACTGGTTTATCGTTGTTCGCGGATCGAAAGGTGATGACGAAGTGGGCCGGAAAGGCATTATGAGCTCTTCGCAGTGAAGGGACAGTGCCGGGAGGACCAATGGCGAAGACGGCAGGCCAAACGGACCACCGGAGCGCGTCCGGTGGTCCGCGGAAGATCCCACCGGCACGCCACACTGGCGAGGCGGCGCCGGCGGCTAGCGGCGGAGCTCGGCGCGCCGCCGGTAAGGGCCGCCGCGTGGGACCAAGGGGAGGCGAGGCGCTAGCGGCCGCGTCGCTGGCATGGAGCGGCCTCCACGCGGGGCCGTGACTTCATTCAAGGGGGCGACCGCGCCCCCCTATTCTGCTCAGCTGGATAGCCGAGCGGCCACGCGGCCGCACCAGCGCGGCGGGCCAACCGGCCGGGCCGCGCCCACCGGGCGGGCCGACCCAGGGGGGTCTCGGGCCGGGTCGGTCCGGGCCTGAACCCATTATTCTCGGGCAGTTTTCGTTCAAATGCCCATATGTTGGGCTACGGATCCCCGATCAATACACCGTCAGTTGCGATGCGATCCATGGATCGAGACAGTCGTTTTGGTATATTACACTAAAGGTTTCGGAGAACTTTGAGTATGGCCGGGTTGGTTTGATACGAAACCAACCGGGCCCTCAGAGCAGAAACACTTATATCTTGAGCTCTGGACGTCCGATTGACGTCCTATCGACATTATTGGATTCCTATAGATGAGGTGGAACTTTTGGAATACATAACCTCAGAATTGGATGCAGTTGGATAGTGGTTGGGTTGGATTGTACCCGAAATCCAACCGGGCCCCGAGAACGGAAAAGCTAATAACTTTCAGACCGGACGTCCGTTTGATGAACTGTCAGTGGCGTTGGTGATCGTCTTGGGAAAAGGTTTCTATGAGTATAACCTATGAGAGTTCAGGGTACAATTGAGATACGATCGGGTTGGTTCGTACATGAAACCAACCGGGCCCCAAGGACGAAAAGGCTAATAACTCACAGACTGGGCGTCCGATTGACGCACCGTCTGTTGCGTTGAGACCCCTATGACGAGGCGGATCTTTGAGATACTTCTTCGTGGGACTTTGAGATACTTGGAGTATCGACCAGTAGCTCGTGGAGCGGTTCCTCCTGGTGACGAGCTAGCAGAGTGCAGAGACCCAGTAGCTGGCTGAGACATGACGACTGCTAATCTATCGTCTCGGTGTGTTTTGGATAGCCTAGTGGGGAGCGCTTGGTTGTAGCGGCAGACCCACAACAGAGGAGCGCTTGGTTATAGCGGTAGACCTGTGGTACACAACAGAAGGAGTACATCTGGAGGTTATGAGGGGGAGTGCTCGGTATTAGCGGTAGACCCACGACAGAGGAGCGCTTGGTTGTAGCGGCAGACCCACGGCGGAAGAGCTCTTGGTTGTCGCGGCAGACCCGCGGTACTCAACAGAAGGAGTACCTCTGGAGCCTATGAGGGTGGATCCCTTGGTTGTAGCAGTAGACCCATGGTGGGAAGTTCTTGGTTGTAGCAGCAGGCCCACAGTACTCGACAGGTGGAGTACTACAGCAGTCCAAGGTTAGTAGGGTGTGCTTGGTTGTAGCGGCAGGCCCACTGTACTCGACAGATAAGGAGTTCTCCAGCAGTCGTGGTTTCGACATCATGAATAAAATCCTGGTTGAGCTGAGTCTATGACCTTTGTGTTTACCTCATGATTGAGATGGGTCACTTGACAACTTAGGTATATGTATGGGCATATACCTGGGTAGTGGTTATCCGTTGATTTCATAATCTTTGTTTTTCTTCCTGATTGAGATGGGTTACTTGATAACTTGGGTATATGTATGGGCATATACCTAAGTAGAGGTTATTTGTTGATATCTTCTTTGTGGTTATCCTTGTTGGATTTAGTGAGACCTTGAGGGTTTCTGGATACCTACTGAGTATCGTTATACTCACCCCTGCACGGGCTATGCCCGCACCTCGTTGTGTTGGTTGCAGACGACGGGCAGCGCAGACAGAGGCCTAGTGTTCAAGGACTGGATGGTACCTGGAGGTGGACCTCATGATGAGACAGTATCCGGTGGTGGACTTCATGATGAGGAGACACTCAGAGGAGGTTGACGGGCGAGATCATTACGGAGGCTATCTGTACCTATCTTTCAGGTAGGATACGTGGTGGACGATTCAGGAGCTGCGCTATATGTACCTACCCTTCAGGTAGGATCCAAGGAGGACGACCCAGGAGCTGCTTCTATCTACTTCCAACTGCTTGTCTCCATTGTACTTTCTTTCAGTTGTAGCTGTACTTTCGATTGGGTTTGTATTCTGGCCTATTTAATTTTTACCACTTCCTTTCTGTACTTGGTGTTTTACATCCACTTGTACTCTATGGTGTTTTTTTACTATTATAAGGGCAATGCCTTCCCAGTTATCGGGATTTACGCCTTTGGTGCTAGTCTCCATCCCCTGGCCTATGGAAGGCGGGCTGGGGGTAGTCATGGAACGGGCCCCAAGGATGGGTCATGAGAAATTGGTATCTGAGGAGTTTGGTTCTACCAGAGAACATTGGACTCTGATATTTCTTCTATGTGAAGCAATAGTGTTAAGGGTATTGGGTGTGGTTATCAGTCCAGGGAGTTCAGTGTTGGTGCGGCAGCAGACGTATCCGTACACCAGGACCCTGACTTCTGATTTCCGACTTAATGCACGAAAACATTGATTGCATGTGTGTTTCATGTTTTCTTTGTGATTACTTTGTGTCATATCACCAGTTATACTGTTTGACCATGGTGCACCAGTTTCTTTTCAGGATTTCCCCACGACGACAGCCATCTAGGGTTCTGAACGATGTGCAGAACGACAACCCACCGAGCGACGAGGCCTCGGTAGAGGGCCCTTTCACAGCAAAGTAACAAACGGTACCTCTACCCGCCAAGCCACCGATGCTACCAGCCCCATCCACTGACAGTTCATTTCACCTTAGTTCACTGCACAAGTTTCAGCGTCAGCGACCGCCCAGGTTCCATGGGGAGATGGACCATCAGGCAGCCGAGGATTGGCTGGAGGCAGTAGTGCGAGTTTTCAGGTTAGTGGGGACACCATCTGACCTCATGGTGATCCACGTAGCAATCCTACTGCACGCGGAAGTAAGAATATGGTGGAGCTTGATTCTCTAGGTGCATGATGAGGCATCTCTCCTTTGGACGGACTTTTAGAGCCTTTTCCGCTTAGAGTTTGTCCCAGCCACCCACCGTGCGGTGCGCATCCAGGAGTTACTATAGCTGCTGCAGGGCAGCATGACAGTAGCCCAGTACGCGGTGAGGTTTACCGATCTCTTGCGATATTCCACAGACATGGTACGATACCCATTCTCCAAGGCCCGAACCTTCATGAAGGGGCTCAGGCGAGAGATCAGAGTTTCAGTTGTTTCTCACAGAATTCTGACACAGACAGGGGTGTTGGAGCGAGCCCTCTTAGTGGAGAGTTTCCTTGCTGAGCAGTCTCCAGCAGCAGGACCCACCACTAGCCGTCATGCGGTAGTGTCTTCTACAGCGGGCAGTAGACATGTGACGCAGAGGTCCAAGAGGACTAGACCTACAGGTGGTCAACCGCATGACACATTATCGTTTGTGCGAGGCACCCGGGGAGGACAACGACTTACAATGAGAGGACAATGTTACTCCTGCAGTGGGGTTGGTCACATGGCTCGTGACTGTCCGACCCTCCATACATATGACCAGTAGATGAACGAAGGACCTCCTAGGCAGAGGCAGAGGATCGATCGAGGAGGACTGCATGGAGCAGGAGACCGTGGCAGGGGAGCTGGCCGTGCAGCTGGAGGTAGACAACGCTTCGAAGTGTTGCCACCACCACCACCAGGAGTTCCACCCCAACCGCAGGGAACAGGTGGACATGGGAGAGCTCAGCTTCAGGCAGCTGAGGCCTACGATCATGGAGCTCCGGGAGTAGATGGACATGAGTGGGACTAGCTCCAGACCTGGACACTTTTGTTCATATTTCTTCTAGATTTATTGATGTTTGTTTGTAGATGCTTTGTGTCATTGTAATTTGAGCTGTAGTAATAAAAGACACCTTTCTTATGGCGTTTACCTTCCTATCCTCTCTTTATGTTGTTACTAAGAGGTTCCAGTTTAAAAACCATTCACTTGAACCTCACTTTGAGATACCTACTGGAAGAGACCCAGTGGCCACACACTGATGCCGACAGTGTGACTCAACCCTTGGAGGCGAGAGTAACGATTGGATCTATTGGTAGTAGCGTAGAGGCCTTACGACGTCATCCTTGGTATGGATTAGTATCTTCCATGTCAGTATTGACTGTATTAGGTGAAGAACGTGGTCCATCCAGGGGATGAGACCAGATTTAACTTATCTGAAAAGAAGAAATATCAGCAGATCTTGTAGGAACAGAAAGGTCCAAGTCATCCAAGAGAGGATGAGGACAGCTCAGAGATGGAAAAAGTATTGTGATGACAGGAGGTGGAGACCACTATAGTTCAAGGTTGGCGACCACGTTTCCCTATGGGTCTCACCTCGAAGTGTGTTACGGAGATGTGGCCGAGGCGACAAGTTATCTCTGAGGTTCAATGGAACTTTCTACGTCCCCAATAGGGTAGGCAAGGTGGTTTACCTCTTGACACACCCACCTCAGTTGCACCAGGCACACGACGACATCCATGTATCTCAACTGAGGACATAGGATCTCGACCCTTCGCATTTCATCGACCATGAGGAGCTGGACTTGGGAGATGGGGTGAGCCTCACGGAGGTTCCAGTGGGGAACGAGGAACGATGGGAGAAGATCCTACGAGGACGGTCGATTCCTTGAGTGTGCTTTCTCTGGTAGTACGGGAACATCCAGGTGAGAACATGGGAGCGAGAGGCTCAGATACGTGCTCAGTACCGCTTTTGTATCCCTAGTTTGTGTTAAAGCATTATGGGGATGTAAAGGCCTGAGGTGGGAGTAATGTAAAGACACGGAGATTTCAAGGAATTTTTTTTGCTTAATTTCTTAGGGATTTTACAAGAACGTAGTTTCTGATGGCACCTGATTCTGAGGCCCGGTGTGCCCGGAATAATTTTCCAAAGTTTAGCTCGGGTACATTCAGTGAACGAACGAGCGGGTTTTTCTAACTTTTGAACCGGTGCTCGGAATAGAATTCCGAGGGCACCGATTGAATTGTAGTGCCAGTAATTGCTTAAAAACACCTTTTCCGGAGTTGCGTTTTCTCGGGTGTGGCTTTTAATTTTTTTTGGGTTAAGTAAAGGAATAAAATAAAAATGGTGAAACAAATTTTTATTTTACTTAATGAAGTTTAACCTATCCTAAGTGTTTGGAATGGGACCCACAATATCCTACCCACTAGGTAGGATATTTGTGAGGTGGGGCCCACACGAGCCCCACCCATTCTTTTCTTCCTAAACCCCCTCCTTTAATAGGGTAACGCACCTGCACCCCTATTAAGTGGAAGTCAACCCTTGCATTTTTCTATTTATGAAATGTCTCAATTAATTTGGCGGTTCAAACGTTGCAATTAATTCACCTAATTGATTGTTTCATTTTTGAATTTCAAAATGCATGGCTTGAGAAATAAAATAAGACAAAATCATATTTTATTAAGGGTTGTTGGTTTGTGAGAGGTTTGGGAGAAATCACTCAAGCCGTGAAGCACTCCTTCCTTGACGAAGAACGCGAAGAACGCGAAGAACACCGACCCCCGACGACGGACGACGGTGAGAGACACCTTCCTCGGAGATCGAAGAACCGACACACATCTCCTCGTTCTTTCTTTCTGTGTCAAAGGATGGTAGACACCGTTCCTCCGTGACGCGACGATCCGCCTTCTTCCGTGGCAATCAATTCTACGACGTCCGTTTCCGCGATGAACCCTCGCTCGACGACGCTGGAGGTAGGGGTTGAGTACTTTTTGTCCGTGAAAAATCATTGTCGTTCTTCTCCTTTTGAGCCGCTTGTTATCAACATAACGGGAGCAGGTCAGACCACACGAACACGACCGACTCTCCCCCCTTGTTGTTTTGTTCATTGCTGAACGAACAAAGGCGGAGCTGTGTAACAGCACCGCGCAGAAACAAGGAAGAACGCGACGAAGAAGCGCGGAGCCGTCACGCCGCGCCATTGAGGCCGAAGGAAACTGCAGCTGGAGTCGGGGCCGCAGAGATGATTCGAAGACTCTGCTGGTTGATCATTGTGCGCAGATCGACAGGCGATGACGAATCAGGCCGGAAAGGAATTATGAGGTCTTCGTAGTGAAAGGTCGGTCCTGGGAGGACCGCTGGCGAAGACAGCAGGCCAAACGGACCACCGTAGCGCGTCCGGTGGTCCGCAGAAGATCCTCCCGGTGAGCAAGGAGTCGGCGACGCCCGGCGCGCCGCCTGGAAGGGCCGCTGCGGAGTCAGGCAGCTGGTCCTGTGGCCACGCGGGACCAAGGGGAGATGTGGCTCTGGCCGCTGCGTTGCTAGCAGGGGGAAGCCCCCACGCGGGGCCACGACTTCATTCAAGGGGGCGACTGCACCCCCTGTTCCGCTTAGCCGGACAGCCGAGCGGTCACGTGGCCGCGCCAGCGTGGCAGGCCAACCGGCTGGGTATCCCAGGTCGGGCCGAGCCGCACCCAGGCCGGGCTGGGCCACACCAACCAGGCCGGGCCATGCCCTATTGGGCCAGATCCGGACCCGGTTCGGGCCGACCCAGGGGGGGGTCTCGGGTAGGGTCGGTCCGGGCCCAAACCCCCTATTCTCGGGCATTTTTTATTCAAACGCCCATATCATGGGATATAGACCTCCGGTCGATGCACCGTCAGTTGCGATGTGATCCTTGGATCGAGACGGTCGTTTCAGTATATTAAACTGATGGTTTTGGAGAACTTTGTGTATGGACGGGTTGGTTCGATATGAAACCAACCGGGCCCTCGGAGCAGAAACACTTATATCTTGAGCTCCAGACGTCCGATTGACGTGCCATAGACATTGTTGGATTCCCCTTGATGAGATGGAACTTTTGGAATACATCGCCTGAGATTTGGATGCAGTTGGATAGTGGCCAGGTTGTATTGTACCCAAAATCCATCTGGGCCCCGGGAACGGAAAAGCTGATAACTTTCAGACCGGACGTCCGTTTGAAAAACCGTCAGCGGCATTGGTGATCGTGTTGGGAAACAGTTACTATTAGTATACCCTATGAGAGTTTTGGGTACAGTTGAGATATGGCTGGGTTGGTTCATACATGAAACCAATTGGGCCCCTAGGACGAATAGGCTAATAACTCACAGACTGGGCGTCTGATTGACGCACCGTCTATTGCGTTGAGACCCCTATGACGAGGCAGATATTTGAGATACTTCTTCATGGGAATTTGAGATACTTGGAGTATCGACCAGTAGGTCATGGATCGGATCCTCCCGGTGACGAGCTAGCAGAGTGCAGAGACCCAGTACCTGGCTGGGACTTGACGACTGCTGATCTATCGTCTCAGTGTGTTTCGGATAACCCAGTGCGGAGCACTTGGTTGTAGTGGAAGACCCACAGAGGAGTAGTGCTTGGTTTTAGCGGCAGACCCACGATATTCAACAGAAGGAGTACCTCCGGAGGCTATGAGGGGGAGCGCTTGGTTGTAGCGGCAGACCCACGACGGAGGAGCGCTTGGTTGTAGCGGCAGACCCACGGTAGAGGAGCGCTTGGTTATAGCGGCAGACCCAGGGTGGGAAGCGCTTGGTTGTAGCATCAGTCCCACATTACTCGACAGGTGGAGTACTAAAAAAGTACAAGGTTATTAGGGTGCGCTTGGTTGTAGCGGCAGGCCCACTGTACTCGACAGAGGAGGAGTTCTCCAGCAGCCGTGGTTTGGACAACATGAATAAAATCCTGGTTGAGCTGAGTCTATGACCTTTGTTTTTACCTCATGATTGAGATGGGTAACTTGACAACTTAGGTATATGTATGGGCATATACCTAGGTAGTGGTTATCCATTGATTTCATAATCTTTGGGTTTTCTCATGATTGAGATGGGTTATTTGATAACTTGGGTATATGTATGGGCATATACCTAAGTAGAGGTTATCTGTTGAGATCTTCTTTGTGGCTATCCTTGTTGGATTTAGTGAGACATTAAGGGTCTCGGTGTTCCTACTGAGTATCATTATACTCACCCCTGCACGGGCTATGCCCGCACCTTGTTGTGTTGGTTGCAGACGACGGGCAGTGCAGACAGAGGCCGAGTGTTCAAGGAATGGATGGTACCCAGATGTGGACCTCACGACAAGACAGTATCCGGTGGTGGACTTCACGACGAGGCGACACTCGGAGGAGGTTGACGGGTGAGAGCATTGCGGAGGCTATCTGTACCTACCCTTCAGGTAGGATTCGTGGTGGACGATTCAGGAGTTGCGCTATCTGTACCTACCCTTCAGGTAGGATCCAAGGAGGACGACCCAGGAGCTGCCTCTATCTTCTTCCAGCTGCTTGTCTTTGTTGTAATTTTTTTTCAGTTGTAGCTGTACTTTAGATTGGTTTTTTATTTTGGCCCATTTACTTTTCATCACTTCCTTTTTTTACTTGGTGTTTTACTTCCTCTTGTACTCTGTGGTGTTTTGTTACTTTTATAAAGGCAATGCCTTCCCAGTTATTGGGATTTACACCTTTGGTGCTAGTCGCCAGCCCATGGCCTATGGAAGGCGGGCTTGTGGTAGTCACGGCACGGGCCCCGAGGACATGCCGTGACATTAATAAATATGGAAACTATATCTAACATTTAGGAGATTCCATTTTATATTATCATTTATACATCATGTATTATCATATGTTCATTCCATGTATGCACTTATTTTCAAGGAATGCATATTAAAGAAAACCAAATTTTCTATATGTGAATTTGTAATTAAATTATTATTTTGATCAAAAAAAAATTGGGTACAATTTCATTATTAAATTCGAAAATTTGTATAGTTGATTATCAAGAATAATAAAATTAAAGGAAAAATACCATCTTATGATCAAAATATGATAATGTTTTTGTTTATTTGAGTGTTTGTATTAAATTCAATGTATGTAAAATGTTATTAAATAACCTTTGGAAATAGATAGTTGGGTTTTTATGACATTGCAGTTTTTATAGATATTATTGATGCTATATAAATATATAATTATTTTATATAATTATCTATCTCACTTAGAAATATACATGATTAACATTTTAATCTTTTTCATAAGAAATAATTATTTCAATATTTTTTAAGTGAGAAATATTATATTTTAATTAAGGTGTATCAGATAAATTTAAAGTCATATATATACAATTAAATGAATGTGTGGATCAATATGGATAATCCATTGAATTTATTATCAATATTGGAAGGATTAAATGGAGAGATATGAAAAAAATTTGAAATTAATTTATTTAATATTATTTAAAAAGAATTCCAAATTTTTATAATGATTATCTTAATGTATTTTAAGGATAGTTGTATTATTTCAAAAAATGTAAACAATATCAATATTTGTTGTAATATGATTATATAATAATTTTAAGAATATGATGTTTTTTGAGATTATTTTTATAATTCTATTAATATTATAATGTGTTAGTCATTACTAATCTTATACATGTTGATTGTAGAGATGGTTTTAGTGAAAATCAATTTTTTGTATGGATTATTCATTAGACAATAGTCAAATACTAGTTAGTATATATGTTTGAAAGGATCTATCTTTATGTTCCTAAATCATCAAAATTATTAATTGAATGAAACAATAATTGATGGTATTGATGGTATTGAGTTTTATTTATGTACAATGTTCTATAATAAGCATTCGGAAGATATAATTATGAAAGTTGAATTGTAGATTCTTGGATATTTTACCTATATATGTATTTTCATACAATATATTTTCAAGAGGAACATTTTTTAAGAGACATAGATCTCAATTATTGAGTGTAATATATATATATATATAAGAACATTTTCATATATTGATTGTAGATGAGTTTTTTATTTCAACTGATGTGTATCAAGATTTATAAGAAATTAAGAGGATGTATACAGCTAGGGTATGCATATTAGATTAAGGATAATGTGTAATAAAATAATGGAGTATTGAGAAGATGTTTTATTTGGATGAAATTTTTAGAATGTAGTTATTGTAAAATTCATATGATTATGTCCATAATTATATTCCTAAAATATATTATTCTGGAATCTAGTAGGTATAACTAGTTGAAGAGAATGTAAAAAACTATTTTCTAAGAAGGCTAAGAATCAACTATTTCATCTGAAATATAACTCCAAATAGAATATTGTAAATGAAATGTGGATCAGTAAGTTATTTAATATCTATTTAATTATATGAATGAAAAACTATTACTAACACAATTATATGTAATTTCTCTAGGATGTTGTTTTTTCACTCCAAGATATATATAATATATACTCGTGCATACAGACTCCAATGTTTGTGATCAGGATAAAATGTTGTATTGAAAATATAATTATGATATGTAAGATATTTGATTAATATGAATGTTTTACTTGTAAATATATTACAATCAATATATATTTTATATAATTTTGTATAGAAATATTTTAAAAACTACGAGTGTTAATAAAAACAATGTATATATTGTTAGATGTGGAATATATATTGATCCCAGAAAAATTACTATTATCAATTGAATTTGACCCAATTGGGTTATTTTCTATATAATTTATACATAACGTATTGTATTTATTCCAATAAATAAAAAACAATATGCCATTTTATTAATATATGAACTACTAAATATTCATGTATTAATTCGCATGAAATCCAGATAGGTTGTCATTTTAATATCTATGCGGAAATTAATGCATCATTCAATTTAATTATTAATAAATAAACATAAAAACATTATAATTAGAGAGTTGGTATTCCCTATATAGTTTTATTGTAGATATTAATGTATTAAAATAATATATAGAAAATATTTTTTCATGTTATATATAATTTATATAGTAATAATGAAATATTGGATTTGAAATTTTATGAAATGATGAAATTTGGTATGTTTGCATTTTTTATTTTTAATATAAATCATATTAGAAATGGATTCCTTAAGTGTTGATAATTGAAACATAATTTGGTAGTATGATCAATAAATTGGGAAGCATAATCCTATTGACTCAATGAATTTAATAATTTTTATGATGCTTCATTGTGGATTGTCAAATAAATAATCCTAAAAATTTGGATATAATAATTGGGAAAGTTTGAGTGATTAAAATGAATTGTTTATAATGTTTTCTCAGAATCCATGATTTTCAAAAACTATAAACATTTTGTATATAAATTGTTTTATTTATAAACAAATATAAGCATTCATTTAAGGACTCATTCAAAATTTATTTGATGGCCTAGGATTATTTTGAGGTATATCGTGTTTCATTATGTGAATCCCACACATATTGTAATATAGACTATTACTCTAAGGTATATTTTTCTTGAAAAACAATATATAAATTTATTATATTTTTAAATATTCATTGTTTTATGAAAAATAATATATTATATTTGAGGGATATTTTTTTTGTAATTTAAAATGTATAGAATAAAAATATTTAATGATCATTAACATATAATATATCTATTTACCACATCATTCATTGTAGGAAAAATAGATCCATGGTTGATGGTTATGATATTTTTTATTTATTATGACTAATCATTCTATATATGTATGATATATTTTTATAAAATAATTATTTATTATTAAATTTATTTATGGATTGTTTTTCGATTAGTTATATATTAAATAATAAATTTATTAAATGTGTATACATTGACGGTTTTATTTTTCCTTATATTTATTATTTTTTAAATGACTATGATTATTATATATATATATATATATTTATTTAAAAATAAGACATCTATTTTTATTTTCCAAATGTGGATAAGTTGGTTTTGTCATGTCCCACGTGATGTTTTATGGGTTTATCTGAAAAAATATCCTTTTCTAGATTTTTTTTTAAATAATTGGAGACTAATGGATGGTGAGTCTTCTATTTTATTAGAGTGATTGGGGAACATCATTGAGTGGAGACAATATTTATTGACCTATTGTCGTCTAATTTTTGGAAGACATAGAAAGAATGAGTGGATTCGAATAAGTGATCATTTCTTGATAAATTATCAAATTATATTATATCCCACTTATGACGGGACATTGCTAACTTTTATGCATGAAACCTTTATTTATTTTGATATAATTAAAATGGAAATTTTGGGGTTAATTTATTTATATAGATAAAGTAGGTACAAATACAGATTAAAATGAAAATATTGGGGAAGAGATATAAGTTAAAAAATTGATATCCATTGTCGGTTCGGTAGCATGGTACTATAGCGGTGGTGGTACTGTAGCTCTGTGGGTACTATAGCAGTACTGTTCATCGAGGGGTCCTTGGGGCCAAAAAATGGGCTTTCTAGCCCTATTTGTAGGCCACTTCCCCTTGGGCCTTTGGGCTATGTAATGGGTCACCCTCTACCCAGTCTAAAGAGATATTTACTTTAATAATAAATTGAGGCTTCTACCCCAACTTTTTAATATATATATATATATATATGAATGATGAGTGATAAATATTATATTCCAACATTTTCTATTGAATATGTTTATATTCAATAGATGATAAATGTTAGGTTTTTAATTTCATCCTTTTTAGTGTATTATTTATGATTATACTCCTAAAGGAATATTGGGTGTTGATTTCACTATATTTAATGAGAAAATATTATTTTAAATTTGTGTGATTTGTTTTCAAAATATAATTACTTATAAAATTAATTTTTTTTATTTGATTTAAATTTAATACGTTGTGATTTTTAATTTATCCATTGATACTAGTATACTAAAATTAAACTATGGAGGAATGTATTAGAGTCTATATGGTAACCCAATGAATAGAACATGATTGAGGTTTTAGAGTGAGGGTGTAACTAAATAGAATCGTTTAATGTTTTATGAATCATCATGGAAATATAGTTATATATATACATGTAAGATATTTTAAACTCAAAATGTAATTATAATAACAATATAACTTATTATTATTTTATAACTAAATATACATTGCTTTAGGATTATTAAAAGGTCATTCAACCCCTTGAAACTAATTATATTTTTATTTTCCAATAATTATTATTTTCAACCTTCTTGAGATCATATAATAACTTGATTAATAAATTATTTTAGATATGTTTATAAATGATACAAAAAGTACCTAAATTTAGGATTAAATTTTAGTTTCATTATTGTAATGATGTGCTTAAAAAATTTCATTAAAAGGTCATTATTTAAATTTATTTATAATGATGTATTGTAAAAAACTAATGGAAATGAATGTGATGAAGAAATTTAAATAAAATATGAAAATATGATGGTAATATATAATTTGATTTTTTATAATAAATAATATGGGTAATGTAGTTTAAATTTACTATATATAGGTGATAATAGATTTAATGAGATTGTTTAATAGTTTATTTACAATATTCATATGTTATGTGTATTACCCCTTGTTTTTAGTATGTATTGTGTACCTTTTACATTTTTATGAATATTTAGCATTAGGGAGAAGTATGGGAGAGTTTTGAGATCTTGAGGAATGTTTTGGTGGTACGGGGAATGTTCCTGGGATGCGAATGGTTTGTCTAAACCATTAAGAAACCTTGGAGAACAGTGTGTTTTTTTTTTGGGTTGGAAATTTGTGTTAGTAGCTTCAGAATGGTGGCAAAAACGTTTTAGAGATCGTTTGAGGTGGAAAAGTGATATAACCATTAATATAGTAGTTAAAAAACATTATGGCATGGTTTTCCAAACCATGAAACTAAACTATGCATGAGGTCTAAGATATATCCTATAAAAGTGTAAATAACAGGATTATTTCCACTATAGTTTTTTTTCACACAAATACGACCATAAAACCGGATTCTTATTTCATGAAGGTAGGAGATCCCATCCCAACAAATTTTGAATCAATCCCAAGCCAACCCTTGGAGTTTAGAAGCTAGATTCTTATGGAACATCATCTATCTTCTTCGTTTCTACCTAGTTTCCTTTTATCAACATTTCCCAGCATCTCATATTCATTGATATACACCCGCTTTTTGTAGATCTATAATTTTTTATTGAAAAAAAGTTGACATTTTTTCTTGATCCTGTCTGTTGAAGAGATCTAAGGTAGTTTCATGGAATTCATACATGGTTTCTTTGGCGTTATTCATCCAATGTATGTTTTTTCCAAAACGGTTGAGGGTATGTTCCTTCAGTATTGACTCCACTTACTTTAACTGATTTTATTGGTTTCAAATTTATTAAATTGAATGAAATATATTATCTATGATTGGTTTAAACATGATATAAATACACTTTAGTGATGATTTATGGTTTTTGTGGAATTTTGTAATCTTGTTGGTTTTTTTACAATGTGATATTGTTTCATGATATTAAATTTAGTATTTAAAAATATATAATTTATGGAATATATAAATAGAATTACATAAAAGATATTTTTAATTAAGAGGGTGTTTTATTGAAATGGTTTCTCATTGAAATGTGTTTGATGAGAAATTATTGCAATAAAAAGGTGATTTTATTGAAAGGTTTTGTCATAGTTTTTTTAGAAATATTGGTGTGTGGGTTCAATTTTCATTTATGAGGATTTATTTAAATAAGAACTTGTGCTTTATGCCAAAGGTGTAATGTCACATTGTATATAATTACCTTCTTATGACATGGTAAATCGTCAAGAAAATGCTCAGGGGTATGGAATTATAATGAAAAAGGATGAATGGTTGGAAGTGTGAATTCTATGAAAAAATTTGTTATACTAAATATAATTTTTCAAATGGGATTACTTCAATGTTTGTTGTATTTGTTTAAATATGGTTTTGGATGAAAATATTGTTATTAGTGAAATGTTTTATCTTGGTTTATACCTATTTTGTAAATTCTTTATATTTAGTTATAAAATGATTTTGACTTGTTTTTATATAAACAGACTTATATAAATGTGTCCAACTCTACTATCCTAGATTTATGAGAAGGTAATTCATTGGAGAAATTATACAGAGTTTTATACTCACCATTTATTTGGAACATCGGTGCTTTTACAGATTCTATCTTCGGAGACCTGGGAAAAGGTAAAGTATCACACATAATTATTACCACCTTGTGATACATGGGAATTTTGGTGATGTTTGAGCATGATCATGTATGGGATAGAGTCTTGTAGTAATTTTGGTGTGTTTAGTTGTTTTTATCTTACTTACAATGATGGTTATTTTGACTTATGTTGTGGTACATTTGGTGTGGTTTTGATACAAATGAATTGTTTATGTTGGATTTGAATTATTAATTCTTCATTTAGTGTCTTCTCAGTAATTATGGTTTGGTTAGTGGTTTTCTAATTTATGGGAAAACCATTCCCCACTTTTAATCAAACCCTTCATCATTTATTACCAGCCATTATAATCTTTGGGATGTCCCATTATTCCAAGCAATGATTCGTTGTATTCTTAAGACGATGTGAATAAGTGGGTCATTACATTATGAAATCTTGTAATACATACTGAGGAAAAGTGACGATATTCTGGGGAATAGTTCACCTGAATGACTCTAAAACATTAATTGTTAAATATATATAAGGTGAGAATTTAAATTTTTAGAAAACATTTTTCCATAACTTGTTTTTTAACAAAATAATTGATTAAAAGATAATATTTTATTATTTATTCCATTTTTATAAATCCATAATATGCTCATGGTTAATATATGGTGTATTATAATAGTTATGATACCACATTATTTGTTTCTATATTGTTATATCTTATGAATTTGTGAAATTTCTCATTATTGGAAGATACACTCCAATATTAATGACTAATAGGTATTTTTGATGAAGATCTCATAGATAAAAATATTAAAATATTGTTTTCATTATATGTACATGATTTAAAGGGAAAGGAAGCAATATAAGGAGTTGTAAATACACATTTCAAAAATCTCTATAGAAAAAATTGAACTTTTTTCAAAGGAGAAGAAACATGGAGATAAGTGGTGGATTAGATGGAGTTCATCAACCATATATTCTAATTTATTGACGAAAATAATCAATCTTGAGTGATTTATAATACTTATATTCAAGATTATATAATTTATGAATTGTCATGGTTGTGGATAATATAAATGCTTCATGGGAATTAAAATTAGATAATATATTTGAATATATTTGAAATAATTTTTTACTCATAAACAAATTGGATTAATATTATATAAAAAATTCAATATTTATATTAATCAAATGATTGGGATATATGGAATAATATTCTTATCACTAACATTACTAACATTAAATTTTATTATATGACTAAATGAAACAACATAGTAAATTTTTACATTGATTCCATAACTATATACTTCATAGAAATGATACTTATATAATTTTATAACAAAAAAATAAATTAATAACAAGTTATATATTTAAGTGGCTAAGATGATATGAGAATGAAGAATGGGTACAATTCATCAAACAAATTATGGAAACCATAAATCAATATTTGGAAAAAAAATTATAAAATATTATTTTTCAATGGAAACTAATTATAATAAATTTGGTGGGATGAAAATTAATATTAATCAATTATAGTTCTGTAAATATGGGTTTTAAGGCCATTGTATAGTATATTAGAATATGAATTATCATATTAATGTATGACTATTCAATCTATTGGGAAAGTATAGGGACTTACCAAATTATTACATATATCCCTTCTATGTAGAATGTATTGGGGAATCTAAGAATAAGAAAAAAAGATTGTTATAGTAGTGAATCTTAATAATTTTGGATCAGTATAATAGGTTATGCGTGTAAAGGACTGATATTTTTATGTGATTCAAGATATATAATTTTTAGATTTTCAAGAATTATGTATATTATTATCTCAAATAAAATTGTGAGGAATATTGATCCATAATATTAGAATTTTTTGAAATTATAATGTGTTTTTAAATTTAAAAAATAAGTGGTAGGACACTTGGTTGGAATTTTTGGTAAACTATTGAGCTTGTAAAGACTAAATTTTCTATGTTTCATACATTAGAATCCTGGTTGTTCAAATATTATAAAATTCTTGGATTTTTGTGAATTCCTATATTAATTTGGGGACAATCATTATTCTCCAATAAATAGGACACATTGAGTAATTTTTCATCTTTTTTATAATACAGAATCATGATTTCACATTCTCTATATGATATACATTATTTAAATAATACCCTTCCTATATTTTTCAATTTTCCAATCTATGAACCTTTTAATACCAATGAATTATACATGTAAAAAATTATCTATATATAGAATTGGACTATAGGAAATAAGATAAATGTAAAATATATATTCAATTTAATTTTAAAACCATTTAATTATGATATATATAAATTATAAATTCATTACTTTTATAAGATGTTTATAACTAATATAATTATTTTTATTAAAATATTCATCATTCGGGACGTGTTTTGATCAACGTTCAAGTAGGTGATGTATTACATCTCTCATAATTTTAATTTTTAATCATGTGATTCACTCTATTTTGGTAATGGGAATTCAGAAAATGGGCCCCAATAGGATAGAAAACAATTCAAGATATTTATGAATAAAATTATAATTCTTGTTCTGGATAGTGTAGAAAATAATAAAATAAAATCATTATACGTAGGTCTTCAATATATGTAGTCTTAAATTATTTAATTAAGAGAAAAATTAATAATTACTTGTTGACCATGTATTAATATTGAAAAATGTATAATGGAATAAATGAATGAAATAATTATTTTACTGATTTTAAAATTATTCTATCACATTGTCACCAAGAAATACTATGTGTTAGGATGTGATATAGGTTTTTTTAATTCAATACAAATTCATGATCCCAGTAATATTTTTATCTAAATAGTATTTATTTTAATACGTTGATAAAAATTTGAAAGTCATGATTTATTTCAGTTGAAATATGATTTCTATATCTGTCTTTGATTTTGGTATTGAAATTTCATCTAACCTAATATCTAAAAACCATTAGGGTTATTTGAATAACCTATCAATGTTTTCAGACGTGTGGACTATTTTTAATATATATGTTCAAATATTGACTGAGGGACATGATTAATATGATTACAAATAAATCCACATAATGGGTTAAATATATACACTTAGGAAATAGAATTTATTATCTAATAAATTATATAATTGAAGAGTTTCTCAGTTGGAAATCCCACTGGAGTTAAAATATAGAATATTATATAATTTTATTTTATGATATATATTGGGATGTTAAATTTTCATATTTTTTATCTCATGTTTATTTTGAAGCCATAATTATGTTACACAATAAAATAGGGATAAGAATGTGTCATCCCTCATACACTATGATTGAAACAATTTTACTATCCAACCCCTTATGTATGTTTTTGTATTTGTTGTCAATCCATGTGAAGGAGTTGTTGGGTAATTTAAAAAGAATAATAATTTTCAAAATGTGTTTTTCTATGTATTTTCTTGAATATATTACCATTAAATGATTTAATGTTATTTTTTGTTACATTGGTGACATATAGAATCCAAATGTAATTATATTTACATGGTAGATCTATAATACATAGAAAACTATTTTTTTGCATTAGAAACAGTTTTAATATATATAATCGATATAATATTTACGATAGTTTATATTATAAATATAAAACCGTAATTTATTTGAATTATATTCTTTAATATAAAAATGTATATCCATATTTCAATGAAATTTAAATTCTATATTCATTATCCAGATGAAAAAGATCCTCAAATCACCCAAAAAATTACTCTATGAAATTTTATAAAAAAACTCATTGTACCAAACATATAAACATTTAAAAGGGTAAAAGAATTAAAAATTGATGTTTGAAGATATTTATAAATAAATAAACAAATAAATAAGGGGTGTTTATAATATGATGAAGAGTTCATTGTATGTCAACATGCCAATAGATCATATGTCATTATATGGAAATGGGTTTTATAGAGCCTTGACAGATTAAAAATGATGTTGTGTAATTGTGTTATGGAATGTCTAGTGATATAGAATAGTCAAAAATATCTATAAAATATTATCTCAAATATTTTCACAAATTTATAATTTTAAACCATAACATAGGATTGAATAATTTTGGAAGCTCAAATTTTATACGTATATAAATAAATTTTTTGAAGGATTCTTAAAAATAATTCAAATCTATATTGGAAAAAATATAAGATATCAATGGCTATGTATGTCTGAAAAAAGACTCAGAGATGATAAAATCACATATTTGAGATGAAATGGTAGAATATCATTTACTCATGCATGGTATATATTAATTTTGTGTCATTGAAATGTGTAAATATTAATATCTAAAAAAGTAAATTTATATTTTCATGTTTATTTAAAATATTAATTTTGGTGATTTACTCGAAACAATATACTTTATAAATTCATTACACATTAATAGTTCAAGTTTCATGAATCCTATTTTTCATCAATTATTAAATCATATATTTTTTAATTATAATCATAACAACATAATGAGATACACTATAATTAAAAAAGGTTTGAAGGTCTACATTAAAAGATGAAAAAATCAATGTTTTTCATTATATATATTTCATAACATAATCATTCGATTTAAATAAGATTACAATGAGTATAAATTCATTGATATCTAAATGAAATTAAATTCCTTTGATTAATTATATTTTATACTATATTTCAAGATATTCATATAATATCACTTAGAAACCAAATAAGGTTATAATTATTGTACGACATATAAGTTATTAGTAAATTTAAATGGATATAACAATGCTAACATTAATCAGATATCACTATTAATATTATAAAATTTAATTATTTTGATAATTCTAAATATTTGAGAATACCGAATGAAGAAAATATGAGGAATCAATGAAATCATATATATGGGAGAACTAAAAATAATTATTTAATATATAAAAGTGAACGATAAAGTGTTGAATTCATTATGGGTTGAATATTTTCAATAAGATTTAGCCAGAAGATTATATTAAAATGTGTGAAGAAATAGATACCTTACAAGATTATTTAATTAGTAAGATGAAAATAAATCAAAAAAATATTGTGCACAAAAGAATATCACTTTCTTAGTGATTACTCATCATGAATATTGTATTGTAATTATGAATACAATATGGGAAATTGTTTTATAATTCATGTTTCCCAAAAAGTATTTTTATGATCAATGATATTCCCTTTCATTTAGCTTTATCCTCTCAATAAATTATATTTTTTATATATTGGAAAATATTAAACATACATTTGGGAATAACTCATATATTTTAATGAAATTACTTGTTTACAAATATAATGTGTTTATGTTTATATTTCTCCACCTCTGTGGTTTCAAATGTTTATGCCAAATAATTCAAAGAATATGTTTTTAAAAAAATTTGTCATAATTAAATAATTTTTTTTAATAGTCCCATTTTCATCTGGTCCTCACATTAAGTATCAAATCATAGTTCTACTGTCATTATCACTCTTTGCTTTACCATTGATCTACATAAATAATTCTATAGTAAAATAGTGTGATCGTTTAATTAAAATTTTTAAAATATTTTTAAGATATTTATTTTTTCCTTCATTCCATATACTGTAGTTGACTTATATGATATAAAGAAGGAATTTTAGTATTTTTTTCTTCTATTTAATTATATCCTTATAATATGAATAAAATTTAATGCGATGGAAATATATGAAATCTATTTTTTCTATAATTATTTATGCAAGAATTCATAAAATTCATGAATGTTAAAAGTACTACTAAAATGTATATTATGATTCACAATATTGATGAATGAAATTCAATTTTTAAAGGATAAATACAGATATAATTAATCATTTTGTTTGAAGAACATGGAATAAAATAATATTGTTATTTAATGATGTCATTTAAAATTTTAATATGATCATTTATATTATTTTTCAATAGTGATTTTGGTCTCATTTATTTTCAATATATAATTGCATATTTGTAGTGGAAGTTTATTAATAATTGTGGAAAACATCAATAAAATTCTGTTGTTAATGGAGTGTGAGAAGCAGTCCTCATGGAGGGTAAGAAATTTTCTAAAACCATATTTTGAAACATTCATAATTTGATATATTTCTAGGTCATTATTCAATTTCTGGATATCATGAACATAATCCTAATCAAATATGAGTTCATAAAAATGGTAAGAAGTTGTTTTCTAGAGATATCAGAAGGTTTATGTCATATAAAAATAAAAAATTATCATTTAATGGATTGACATAATGATAACATAATGAAATATATATATGTGTGTTCCAAGTCAAAATATTTATAGGTGGACCTGTATGGAAATTGATCAGAAAATAAAAAGTTATGCAATACATGATTGTGCATGTAATCATTATACAATGAAGAATGGTCAAATTGTGGAACCCTATGATTTTCCTTTGTTATGGATATATTGGAATTTTATTTTATTAGTGTATAAAATGTATGATTGGATGGATGTGAAGTGGAAAATTTAAGTTTTTGAATAAACAATGTTCCACTAATCAGAAATTTTGTTAGAAGGTTTTAGGTATAAATAATTGATTTAGGATGGTCAAATGGATAAATATGACGTGAATTGAAAATGTAAAAATACTACATTTATGAATATCAAAATGTATTTAGTACAATGTATAAGGTACAATGTAAAAAATATTTATCTGATAGAGGACACAATTCCAATGATAATGAATGTATATAATTGTCCACCCCGCAATCACAATTCTCCAAAAATAAATCAGTGAAATTCAACTATTATTAATGGATATAGAGAAATCCATGAGTAAAAAAGAGTTGAGAATGATCATGTGATAATTTGAGAACTATAATTTGATGAAAATATATTTTTTTATTTATGGGATAGATCACGATGACTATTAAAATGATCAATTATATAGTACACTAATACATTATGAGATGATATGATTAAATTATACAAAAATTTAAATCAAGAAGTAAAAAAAAATTATTTTATTTTATGCATTCATGAAATTAATGAGTGATTATGTTTAGATTAACTTTAATACTGAAGGGAATATAAAAGGATTTGATGAATTTTCCAAATTAGTTTTATGAAATAAAAAACATTTTCATGATATGTTTTAATGTAAAAATATTTTAAAATTCCATTATCTTAGAAAAAATTGGATACAACTCTAGGATATTTCCTTTTATAATAAAAAATGAAGATGAATATAAATTATATAAAATTATATCCTTCATGAATGGATAATCATTTATGAGATATACATTTAAAAAATTTATTAATAATATGTCATGAAAACATATCAAGGAACATTTAATGTCATGAAAATGTTATATAAGTTATTTATTACATTATTGGTGACAATGAAACTCAAAAGTGTCTTTATAAACCACCCTTATAGATCTATAAGATGAATTTGGTTCATTGTTTGAAGAATAAAAATAATTTTTTTGTATTGTTTTTAAAAAGAAGAATGAAAATTGAAATCAGAGACATAATTTTGATGAATACTTCCCTAAAGGTTATTAGGATTGAACAGTATTTATATGCATGTTAGATGAATATATGGATTCATGAAAATATATTACAATTGATAAATTATTTTTGATCAAAGATGAAGAGATGTTAAATTTTTTGAATCTTATGAAAAGGTACATCATTTATGGTATGACATTATCTAATAGTTTAGGGATAATTATATTGAAAGGATAAATGTGAATATTATTAAATGTTGTAATGAAATAGAAAAAATGATGTGAAATTAAAATAGATAAATCACATGATCTTATGAAATCTCTATGAAATATGAAAAGTGATTCAATGTTACTAAATATTTTAATGAGTTACATTGAGATGGAAACTAAGAAATCAAGATGAAAAAAATTATATAAATGAATAATTTAAGCATACTAAGTAAAAAATGAAATTTCTATGTGTGCATAGTCATAAAAAAGAATCTTGGTTATTTTGGGATATTGGATAAAATGGTAAAATAGTGTCATATATGAAAGGGAAAAAATTATAGAATATTCAATATCTATTCCTAATCTTTATATAAAGTGGATAAAAATAATTTCGGTTAAAATAACCCATTGTATGTTTGAATGTGTTATTGGAAATCAACCCATGAAAATATAAAATTTCAATTAATGCAAACCATTCATTTGTAACTACTATTATTGTGAGTTATTTTAAAGAAAATACTCTAGATATTACTAAAAGTGTGTTATACCTGAAAAATAAGGAAATATAAACTAAAGGGGATACAATGAAATCATATAAGAAATAATCAATAAAAATAGTTGGAAGGGAATATTAAACAAAATAAAATTACAGAGAAAATAATTTGTGTTGTAACTGTAATTTGGAAGGGAAAAATAATATGAATTTTCTAAAATCATACATGATAACTTAAGTCGAAATATAATTTTTGATAATAGCTACAATACTAATAAATTAAAATAGAAAAAATATTATTTATTTTTTAAGGAATTAAAATATAGGCATAATATATTATGGATAGTTCTTCTACATACCACATCAGTGGTGAAATTATATTACCTTTATAATACTGAATACTATGATAGAGGGTTTGATACATTTGGATGTTACTTCTCAAAAAAATTCAATGGTATATATTAATAATATATTTAATGACACTGTTAAATAAGAAGACATTTTATAATTGTTTATTCTTGAAATATCACATGCGGGCCCATATAACCGTATAAATTGTAATCATTCTAGTTGGTGACAAGGCCTCAATATTGAAAATAAATCGAGTGCTTATAATTTGATAGTGCTTATACTATTACCTCATATCAGATTAAGATCTTTTACAATAGGAAAATCACGATTAGAGTAAATAATCACAGTGAGAATGAAAATAACATAAACAAGGTTTTAATAAATATGTAAATTCTCTAAATTCTCAAATAGATATTACATAAATTTAACACAAAACACCCACTTTTATAAACACATAAAAAATGATTAAAAAATGTGCATGGATAAATAATTATCTCTAAACTCAATCGTAGTCCAGGTCTCTAAGGCACTATAGAGCTTCAAAATCCCTCTCACGAAAAATCTACAAAAGATATTTCATGAAACTGTAAGCCTTTCCACTATCCATCATGAGTCCTCACTCATCCTGGAAGAAGAAATAATGCATATATCTGCATAGAGGTTCATATAATGGGGTTGATACATATATCTATATATACCAGCAAAAATAGCGAAAATACACCTACTTCAATATGTTCATGGTCCTTCAATATACTCATCCTATATAAGAAAATACATAATAAAATAGATAATATAAACCATTGTTGATCCTTTATTCTATAAACCTGATTGATTGTATATCATGGTATAAATTATTTAAATTAGAAATAATACCACTCAAGCCTTATAAATTCATGTCAGTTGTTGGGTATACAATTTTGATTGACCATATATTCATTAGAAAACAGTAATAATATAGTGAACCAATATATCATAATAGTCTCGCATTTAATGTTATTGTAATCCAACTCAAGAATCCAAACAAGTGGTACAAAATAAAATTTCATATAATCCCAAATTAATATGTGGAGAATCAGTTTCAAAATCATAAACCAATATTTCATGTAGCCTCACATCCAATAGATTCATAATAATAGATTTGAGGTTCCATTACTAACATCCTAAAATATTTATTGAATAATTTTTTCCATCAAATTCAAAATAAACTTTGAAGAGTTTTTTGTAAAACATTATAAACTAATAAATAATGGAAATTCATTTTAGAAAATTTATCAACATTTTATCTGGGGCACCATGTTCAAATCCTAAACCAATAGAGTTTGGAGAATAATATACAAAAATATATCAATAAATGTTCAGGTGTTATATGTAAATAATTCTGATCCAAGAAGGAAGGTATAATAATTTAAAACAATTTCCCATTAAACGATGAGGATCATAATTTCAAACATCTAAAAATAATATTCAAAGAAGCATATTGTCCAATAATATTCCATTACCAATATTATATAAGATTCTATCTATTTACTAGAAATATTATAAATATAAAATTTTTCAATGTTCCAAACTATTCAACAATTCAGGCTCATAAAAAGGATCCCATGAATTAGCCCTCAATATCCCTATAATTTAATAGTTTCATCAAGGAATATGGGATGATTTCCCAAAATTTGGAACAGAATCATTGATGCATAAGCAGTAACTGTGTGGATTAATAAATAAATGTGTGAGGTGATATAAACTCCAAATCCATAATTACTTCCACCTCCCAATGATAAAACATGTTTGTGTGGGTTCAATGGATAAATATGAAACCATTCCTACAAAAACATATAGTGAACTTTCTAGGGTTGTTCATACACCAGGTCACCCACAAGGTCTTGTAATAGAACAATGTATGTAGTGAAATTCTATGTAAGATCCTAATGTTATATATATAAGATACCGAAAACCTATTAGAATCCTATATGTAAATAGATAATAAAAATAACCCCTCTTAGTATACTATAAAATAGAACGATGTAAGATGAATCTATATTGGGATAATAAGAATGAGTATGTTTATAGAGGTATCCTACATGTGATCCTATCTATGATAACTATTGAGGAGGATTCCCTCATGGGAACCCTTATTTAATTGCATAAGAAGATTCATCCCTCCTATGATACTGGGGTAAAAACTATTCACATGGGTAAACTAATCTGACAACCCCGTCTCAAAAAATTCCTGACCTCCTAATATAAATGAAACATATCATAAAGGAGATGTTTTATGAGAAAATTAACTTAATCATCATGAATTGAAGATAAATCAGGGTTCATTATAGTTCTAGGTCATACTCTAGATTTGTCTGATCACCCAACATATCTTCTTCTTTGTTTCATAGATCATCCCCTACAACCCAAAAATACATCAATGGGAACATAAATAGAACAAAATAGAAATTCCATATCATTTCCATAAATTACTTATCAAGAACCACAACTAGGTATCATTCCCAGTCTCATTCCTATGAGATAGATAAATTCCTTTACATTAAGAATAAAATATCCTTCATAGCTCCTTCATATCGAAATAATCATTTAAGATCTCTAAAATCACACCATGGGTTACACCATGACATAGCTAAGGGCCCATAGGTCTCCCAAATAGCACTACCAATCACCTATTATGATGATTCACTATGTCTAAACACCTATCCCAATCTATAGAACAATCTAAGGTAGATATTGATAACATTGACCTATGAGGTCAAAACCATTCATCAAATGGATAAATTATATAGGTTGAAAGGTCCCACTTTATATGGGAAAACATGGTATAATTTGTAAATAGAATACCATTTATGATAAATGTATTATAAATTGTAATTGTATTATCAATGGAATGTAATAGAATCACCTATTAAGAATCAACCTACATGGCCATGATCATCTTTAAGAATCATTAAATTCAATTACTCCATTTAGGATGATGATGTTATTGAAAAGGATAAGAATTTATCCTAAATGGGACATTATATAGAGTAATAATCCCTTGATTTTCTTCTTCAATGTATTTTTTTAGTTTCATGTTGACATCATATCAAGATTCTCCATCTACATAATAAAAAAAATTTTATGTAAATACTTGTAGAAATCGATATGGAAAAAATCCATGAAGGGGATGATGAATATTTAGTAAACTATCATAAAATATTATATCACAACATTGAGTATACTAGAGAGGCATTAAATAATATCACTATCCTAAAATGGTGAACATTACATACACATCATCATCTAAAAGGACTCATATCTTATTACACTAACCCATCTACATTTAATATTATTTTATTACAAAATGTTATGGAAATTTAAAATTGGTGGTCCCTCACACATTATTTAACCAATCATATATTACAATTCCCTGCCATCATACAAGCACTCAGTAACCATGAGACCTATGGACCTTATAGGGTCTCTTTACATCTCATGTATTTAGTATGAGTCCCCACTATAATAGTAAAATTTCTCACCATTCATGCACATTACATACAAATAAATTGATATAGATATATTTCTTTCCAAAAGAGTCTTATTCCACTTGTAAGCTACATTCTATTTTTTTATGATAAAATTAGGTAATTTTTCTTTGTTTTTAGATGTAAAATATCACTGTACAATGACTAAAAAATGTGGGACGTACTAGTTAAATATGATGCAAGAGACACCTCTTCTATTATCAATACATGCTTCAAAATATGTCACTAGCCTCGTCCTAGTAGGATGACACCCAAAACCCCATAATAAATCAAAAAATGTGCATCACGTGTACATTAATAAAATATAAGATCATACTCCACAATAACATCACAAATTATAGGCATTAATCCCATATCCCTAGAATAAATAACTTTTTATACACATGAGTATTCTTGATGTACCAGTAAAATATTTATAATATGTTGAGGCACATTACTAATAGACCTAACTATCATTTCCCAAATAATAATATAACATTAAAGGAATGGTTATGAGAATTAACTATCATATCCCAACCAAGATTGCATTATAAATAATTACTAGAATAATAGGGGACAAGGCCTACATCCCTATATACCAATGGTTACTGACTAGAAGTGTGGTCTTGGGGTGTTATTAAGGAGAGAATATTCACTAATATCATAGAATGAAATAGCGAAAAAAATCAACATAGTTGTAAATAATATTTTTGAGGAAGTAATCAATATATGAATGGATGTAATAGAAAATGAAACACTATAAATTCTCAAATGATAATTTCATATATACAATACTGATTGACCAATAAATCAACCATATATAATTTAATGAAACAAATACAAATAAAAGAACATGGATCTACTAATACTTCAGATATTAACATCGTACAAGTTATCAAAGACACTACAAATCTGTAGCACCATTATAATAAAACTTCACATGAGTAGCATCGTTCAATTTTAAAATAATCGGCATTTTTCCTATACATAATTAATACATGATAAAAATTAAATTACACATAATAATTTCATGAAAAATGAGGTGAAAAAACATTGGGTGAAAAAAAACTCATATTAGATCACCCTATGTGGGAACCTATTAACCTCTTCTATAAGAGTGTCATCATTCAATATATTTATCCTAGTTGAGATACAACTAAATAAAATATATACCATTAAAAAATGGGAATCCATAGGTATAGTAGGATGACTAAATGGAATTCATATTTATAATATATTAATCTTGACTGTATACCACTCATGTTGTGTATAATCAAGACAATATGTGGGTTAGAAAACCTGACCAAAAATAACATCTTCTGCTGGTGATGAAACTTTTTCTATATAATAAATATTATGTGTCTAAAATTTTATATAAGGGAATATTATTCCATGAATCTAATATAGGGGATTAAATTTTCATGTATGACAATCCCAATAAATGTTGAGGATCGTGATAGTCAACATCCTAATACAATAGTGAATAGAGAAACATTTAAAATAATTTATCATTAAACGATGTGAAAAAACATGTCAAACAAGCTAAACCATGAGGTCCTGGAGTTTCTGGTCAAAAATATCCCAATATAGCATGATGAGTGTAACACCTCACTATTTTATGAAAGATTTCACTTGAAATATTTTTTTTCTTATAGCTTTTTATAGAAGAAATCAGAATTCTAAATGAAATATATTATATTATATTATATTATTATAACATGAATGATAAATTTCATGGTCTGAATATGATTAAAAAAATTAATAAAAATTAATGTATAAAATTAATTCATTGACTAGAAATTGATTATAAATTTATATAATTATCATTCGAAATTAAAAGAGTATTTTTAATTAAAATGGATCTTTTTCATGCAACGTTTTTTTATCATAACAAATTTTCTTAATTTATATAGATATATAATCATTTTTTAATTTATATACTATATTTTTAATTAGTATTTGTAACATTCATCTAATCTTTTTAACTATGGTGGGGATAAAATAGATCATAATTTTTTTTAAATGTATATGTCTTAATGTGGGGTTTCTCCATTTTAAAAAATTATATTTAAATTAATTAATTCCTCCTATATGTGTTGATGTTTTTAGAATGTATTATATTTTCATAACTATGATGAAAATAATCGGTAAATGTTTCAAATTTATTTTTAATAATTATTAATAAGAACTGTGGTAAATAATATCACATTGGTAAGGGGTAATTTCGGTTAATCTAGGTTAAATCTAATTGTTAATGTCACCTTTATTCCATCAAACACTTATTGTATAAATGGAATTAGAAAAATATGACCTAAAATAAAAAATTTATTTTTCATGGGAAAATTAAAAATGATATTAAACTATATAATATTTAACAAAAATATTAATTAAAATCATTACTCTCTTACTCATAAATATATATTATGAGTTCAAGTTGGAAAAAATGAATCTAGTGAATGAATGTATATTTTTATTTTGGTTATAATAAAATTATTTTCATGATGATGATTTTAAGTATTTTTTTATTATAAATAATTACCTCAAATACTTAAAAAATAACACAATACATGTTTAATAAATGGGAATATAAACTAAATGAATTAAAAAATATTAAAAGTAATTTATTTTTGTTATAAACTGAGATCCAAAAAATCAATAAATATTTCATATTATAGAAAATAAAAAGTATTATATTCTAATTATATCATTTTCATCATGTATTTTATGTCAATGTAAATGAATAGTGTCCAAAAAGACAACAATGATATTATATGAAAAAATAAAATTTGTTTACAATTATTTATCGAATATTAAAATCATTAATGATGGATAGTGTGTAAAATATGATCATAATTATCTTCCCTTGTCTAGTTAAAATATAATTTTTACAATATTTGTGATATAATAGCTCCCTAAGTGTGAAAATCTTGTTAAAATGGTTATGGTTCGTATAGATAAACTATAGCGTTAAAAGAAAAATTAAGGGATAAAATTACATGAAAAAATCCAAATATTCTTAGATGATGATATTTAGACCATATCAAAAATTATCATCAACTATATACCAATATGTATTAATTTTTAATTATAATAATATTTTTTATATTTTAATCCTTTTAGTAATTCAATGTTTTATTTGCACTCCCTCAGAAACTGACATCCCTATATCTCATATTTAATCTTAATTTAGAATTTTAAATTGATAAATCCCAAACCAAATATGTTATAAAAAATATTATTCAAATTTTATTGGTTCTAATATTTATCATATCTTATCCTTAGGATCTCAATGAGGTTATGTCATGTAGTTTGGTCAATGAAGCAGTAATATATTAAACCGATCAATTTATTTTTTCCATCATCTTTAAAACATATATATAAATGATATTTATAAAAAAATAAATGAAATAAATAATATTACATTCTATAATAATAATTATTAAATCAGCATCTAAAACCTTATTTCCCATCAAATGGGTTCTTATAATATCGCTAGTGCATATGTATGGCTTACTATCTTCACATAGAGATAATATCCATTTCCCACCACCATATTTAATGGATAGTTATTATAATGGGTTAAATTTTAACCTATGAAACTTATTACATAGTTATAATTCTGAATATATAATATCACATCTTCCCTTTAACCTTCTAATATGTTGATGATTAACAATTTCATTCCTGCAGACCTGTAGACTACCACCCCTGTGAAGAAATGTGAGTTGTTTTAAATTTACCTTTTACATGGATGGTAATAAGGGTATATATAATTAATATATATGATTTATTTGATAAATTAATAATTCAAAGAATGTGAAAAATTGTTTAACTATCATTCTATAATTTTTTTAAAAAATTTAATATAGTGTTTATGGGTACGTACGACATACTATATCCATGAATTGTTCAATTAATTTTTCTTTCACTATCATTTTTGTATATAAGTAAATACATTTCAAATTAATATATTTTATATTAAAATACATTTTCATATTCTGTTGATTATTTAACCTTGATCAATATAAAATTAAATGAAGAATCGAACTAGAAAAATAATAATAACTAAGTTGTTATCTCCCAAAATTATTATTTTTAAAATGATATGTTAATAAACATGTGATAAATAATTATATGTAAATAATATATGTCATTTTATATATTATTATGTGGAATTAATTTATTATTACTAAATATATGTATTTATTATATAACATGACCATATGAATACACTGGAAGTCGTACATGAGATAAGGGTTTATTTTTAAATCGCATAATTATTCAGGATTGATTATGTTTAAGTATATTTTGGGGTAATTATTTGAGTTTAAAAAACTACAACCAATAATTTTTATTATAATATAGTTTTTTATATAAAATAAATTTTTTACATTAAATTTACTCTCATTATACAGTCAAGATACTAAAATAATTTAATTGATAAAAACATATATTTTTCCACTAATACATGAATCATTCACTTCCATGTCAATATTTTACACAAATATTTAAAAATTTGTTTTTTTATTTATTTATTAATTTATTAAATAAATATTTAAACATGATTTAATTTTTTATAAAATATTTTAAAATGAATATTTTTTTTCATTTTCTTAACAAGGAACTTGTTTACATTTTTAAGAATGAATTAAATTTTTTTTTGTTAAAATATATATCATGTATTTAATTTACCTTCATAATGACATCTATATAATTTAAAGAGAAAATTCAAATAATATAAGATTATATTCAATGAAAATTTTCCTAGAATAATTTTTAAATTTTAATATATTTATGTATTTGTTCCAAAATGAAAATATGTATTTTCCTCCAGAAATTTTCAGGATTACTTTTGATTTTATTTCTACCCATTTCAATGTCCTTTATTAAATATTTTTATTTACTAGGGGTATAATATTATGATACCATCCAACATATTTCTCAATATTATTTATGATCATCTTGAAGGGGTAATGTATAGATATTCCATAAGATATATCTTTTAATATAGGTATTTAGTGATTTTCAATGTATGTTGATTATGTTGTATTATTTATTCATATGATCACTTTATTGAACATAATATGTGACTGGTTGGTATTGAAATTACCAAGACCCTTTATTCATCATTATCTATCATGGGAATAATTATATTTGTTTCTTAGTATATGAATTACCAATTTATGTAGATGCCATAGAATGAGTCGTTGATGATATTTTTAGATGTCATAGTACATGGACTCGATGGTAATTTTCAAATGTCAGACATTATCAATTACACCAGTATGAAAATAGATATTAATGTCCAAATTTTTATTTAAAAATAATTTTATATCCCTTGATAATTGTCATACTTATTTTATTATGTATATGGAATTATTTAACCAATATTTATTTCTACAATTTTATTGTTGAACAATCATGCTTTTGATCTATGCATTGTATAATCAAAAATTAAATGCATATGGAAACATTTAGGGGCTTAATTGTATGTTTAAAAAGTTTTTAAGTGTTAAAATAATCATTATTTAATCAAAATAAACAAATCATTTTAACATAACCTCTTATGTACAAAAACATTAACTA
This sequence comes from Viscum album, assembly GCA_963277665.1. Lineage (NCBI taxonomy): Eukaryota > Viridiplantae > Streptophyta > Magnoliopsida > Santalales > Viscaceae > Viscum > Viscum album. The sequence continues at coordinate 69,798,794 of OY728166.1, read as the reverse complement.
TACTACGCCCTGGGATTCGATGATAAAAATATCATAATGAAATGGATTTCAATATGTAATCCATATGATTGGTTGTAATGAATAGAATAGTTTCCAACATATAGAGGTGATGTATTCAGAGTTTAATAATATTCACAATAAAATTAATTGTTTCATAGTATTCCTAAAATGTTTTATAATCCCAATGTTTATGATAAATCAGACTAGTACAAAAAGTAATGACTCTACTGTAATGATGATAAAATTTTATTAAGAATAAAAATTTATTTGCAATGAAATATAGATTAAAGAAAATGTATTTTAATTAAATAAATTGTGATAAATGAAATACAAATAAAAAGATAAATATAAAATAATTTGCTTTCTATTACAATTACATTGGAAATGAACTGAATTGTAATTAAATAATTAAAACAAATGATTAGAATTATTTTAACCAAAAGAAAAGGGTATCTTGAAACCATGGATAAAGGTCCCTTGATTTATCCTTTCATGAATTTATTTATTACCAAAACAAGGGGCATCCCTTGATATGATGATCTACATATGTATTAATTTCCCTAAAATGTTGATGATCAAAATGGTGCTCGGCTCCTCTATTTTCCTATCGTCAGAAGCCCTCGATCTAATAATGATATTCTATCATGTTATCCCTATTATCCATAAATCAATGTTATTGTATTTTTTCATCTAATCTTTGAAATCCCTCGATTGTAATCATGAAAATCGGAGCCGTAATAATAGAAAAAATATTCTAAAGGGAAAAACTAATAAGGATTTATTAATAAAGATATACCTTTTAAAAAAATATTATAATCAATTTGTTCACACTTTTTCACTTTAAAAATCCAAGAGAAAAATCACAACACCCAAGAACCCACTTTTAAATATTGAATTGTTCTGAGCTCTTCAAATGTGCTAGTATTTATATAGATTCCTCCAAATGGTCATAATGACCTCTAATTATCATATCTTGTCTAATATCTTTAGGAGGGCATAGATACATGGAAATTAAATGGTCTTGTTAAAACTAAAATCATGATATCATTTTCATAACATACCACTAAGGTGTTAAGAGTAATCAATATAAATACGATAAAACAATTCATAATTTTTAGGATTAAAATATATGTAAATATGATGCATTTATTTATATATGTCATTATGAAGATCTGACTAGATATGAATATGATTGATATCAGTTTCAGTCAATCTGATTAATCTCATATCCATGATGATTATAATAATTGTTGTAAATAATATTAATTTTCTTTATTTATTACTTTAAAACTATAACAACGTATAAAAAATTATGTGTTCTCTATAATTTTTTTTTAATAAATACTTCAGACATAAGAATTACTAGATATTTTTATTTAAGAATGATTTTTTTATTTTTAATAAAATTAATTGAGAAGTCAATAAGAGGCCATTGACTTAACAATACCCCCCATTTTTGAAATCAAAAACTAGAATGCATAAATAAAAAATATCATTGAACAACATAAGGCCAAAATTCTTTTCTAGAACAATCTTATTCAGAATTAATCATTTATACTGATATCCCCCAGAGTTTATTTACTCTTTTGAATATGATTTTGAATCAAAAAACACCAATTAGGATAATCATTCCCGTAAGGATTGTATTCTATTCTATTTTAAATTATTCTACTCATTTCATAAATAATCTACCTATTAATATGAAATTATCCCGCTTTGTATTAATTTTTTCCCAAAAATATATCATTCTACACCAAATATATAGTATTCCCTCAATTATTTATAGAATTATCTCCCTTTAATTTTTTTAGAAATGAATGAGAATAATCATTTAGGTACCTAAAAAGGGTTAGAAAAAAATATATACAAAATAAAGAAGTAATTAATCATCTAAAAATAAATAAAAGAAATATAAAACAATAGATTTTGAAGAAATTCAACCACATTGAATATAGATGAAAACATGTTTCATTGATGTTTCTAAAATAATAACAATGAAATAAGAGTTTTTAAAAAATCAATATACCTTTGGTAGAATCAGTTTTATGAAAATTATATTGATTTTTTGGAATTTCATTCTTTATATTTCTATCATGACAATGAGATCATCTTGAGAATTGTTTTTATTTACTATCTCTTGAATTGTTTCCTCTCGGATAAAAATACTTTCGTCTTATTATTTCTCAATTTCTTCTTGAGAATAATACTTTTATTTGGAAACAAATATTTTTATTTCAGTTATTGATTATTTCTATGAAAATATCATGATGATTCAACAAATATGTAATATTATCATTTTAGATTTTGAGTCTACAAATCAATTTGAGAAGGAAGATTATGTTTTCTTATAAATCTGAGATATATTTACTCTACCATTTATAGTCACTCATAAATGTTTCAAGATAGTTTTATATATTCAAAATATCCCATGTAAGACTGTTAAATGTAATATATGTGTGATCCAATTATTTCTCATATTTTCTATGATTTTCATCCAAAATCATGATGTCATAATAAATTCTAAAATTTAATTTATGAATTTTATTGCATCTCTTCTTGTCAATATAATCATACTCTTTATAAAACATGGAATTATCATCCAAAATTATCATCTTTTCTATCAAATATTTTAATGAATCCATATATGTTTTTTTGGTTTTCTAAAATCAAATCAACTTTTATTTCCAATCAAGGAATATATGGAATATTCTCCTAAATTAGGAATAATGTATGATAAATTTAATCATAAAAGTGGGAAGTTTCCATATTCTAAGATCTAGGTTTTAGTTGAATGTTTATTTTTCATGTTCTAATTTCTTTTTTCATTGTTGATATTTTCTTTTTCATTGGATATGATTTTGGAATTAATTTTTTTACCATTATTCTTAATAGAAATATTAATTACATCATTTTAAACATTTTTACATTATTCAACCATTCTAGTTTGATTTTGATCTTCTCTCTTAGAATAAGATATTATTTCTTCAATAAAATGTGAATTTTTTTCTCCTGGATGAATGATTTCTAATAAAAAATTCCCACGGAAAAGTTTCTTTTTTGTGACTTCTTTAATTTCATTAATAAACAATTCTCAGAATGATTTTCCTCATTTATCTCATTATATTTATCATTCTTTTGGATTTCATAACCTTATTCATCTTTATCTTCTCATTCATGTTCCTCATATTCATCTTCTTCCTAATAACCTACTCTTTATTCTTCTTATTCCCCTTGTTTTCATTTATATTTTCTTATTTTCATGAATATACTATCTTCTCTAATTCTATCATTAAATTTTTATATATCTTTTATAAAAATTTAATTAATTTAAGTATAATTCTCTAATCATATTTTCTAACTATAATTTATTTTTGAACAATGACATGTTCTTTTTATTTATATTTTATGGTGGTGGAATCATCATGAACTATATATTTTTCTATTAAAACAATAACATTATTTGAAATTGATATATTAATTTTTAGAGTGGCAGATTATACACCTTTCAACATATTATCACAGAACTGTGCTTCTAAAAACATATTAATTTATTTATTTTCTTTTTATTTTTTAAATACATCTCACTATGAAGACTTTTAGAAAATTATTCTACTGGAACAAAGAAGAATTGCAATTGTACCTCTTTTCATTCAGATTTTGTTATTCTCCACTCTTTAATGACTACCTCCTTTTATTTTCTTTTTTTCTTTCCATTATTTCTAGGAAGAGAATATTATTTTTTTTCTTTCTCATATCTTTTCCAATCATTTTATAAAATAAGGTTCCTCTTTAGATAAGAAGCCTGTGTATTTTGACCTTTTTTTATTCTGAATCAAAAAAAAATTATCTTGTAAATTTATCTTCCCTGATAAACATAATCTTTTCTTTGAGATGTTTAGAATTTATTAAAATATTGAAATTACTCATCATTTAATTAGTTATCTTACCAATCAAACTAGAAAATATGATAATTGAGACATTATATACTTCAACCAGATATTCTTTACTATCAAAATAATAAATAAAATAAGATTTATCTTTCACATTTTGATGAGGTAATGAATAATGAATATATCAAATACTTTGAGAGTATTCTTATAACCTCTTCTCAACATGAGAAAACTGTGCAACAAAGCAGCCAATACTATATGATTTTGGATTAAATTAATGTATTTTATTTGGTCTTAATATATTTGAACGATGAATTTTCATCTTCCCCTTTTTCAAAAAATCCTTTGGAATGAGATAAATTTTGATATGCTAAAAAACATATCCTTCTCATAATATTCTAAGAAAACTGGTGGAATATTTTTCTTTCATCTCATAATTTTTATCCGAGATACAGAAAGAAGAATTATCTTTTTCATTAGCCTTTTAAAACATAAATAATTCATAGAAACCATGCACCAGTACAAATTAAATAAATACTATTTTGGATATGGTTGTTCTTTGTATAATGATTCAAATCCTTGAAATAATACAATTATATTAGTCAACATATTATATTTTCCATAAGAGGATCTTCGTATTATCATTTCAAATATGATGAAACACTTTTTTGTAATCTTTTGTATGAGAAATCATATTCATGATAGAAATAGAACAAGATTACATGAATAAAGAAATAAGGGTTATAGATTTTTGGGCAGAAGAGATTTGTGATAAAAATCCAAGACATGTGAGGAGCATAAAAGGGGTTTAAATTCATATTAAAAATCTTGAGTGGTGTTAAAATTTCAAAAAATATTTTATGCCGAAATACAATATCTCTAATCTGACAGTTGATATTATATATGAAGAAATATTTTCATAAAAAATTACAAGATCTTAAGGTTTAAAAAGATATTATCATATTCGGTGAAAAGAAATGATATTCAAAAACCATTTTATCATTTTAGGTGAATACGATTGGGAATGTGTATTTTTTTTAAAATAAATTTTATATAACTATAGAAAAGATGAAAACTAATTTGAATTGAATAATGTTTAATGTGTAAAAGAAATAAAATACCTTTACTAGTTGAAATATTGATATGATGTTTTTTTCTTATATTTTTATAATAAAATATAATATTATATTAAAATTTTATTATTGAATATGATTGTTTTATGATTACAGATACTCTAAAGAGAAAACTCCAAAAAAATAGATTACTAAAATTGATATATTTTCCAAATATTATTGAAAACTAAAATATGAATAGTTTTTTATATCTAGTTATAAAATAAAATTGGATTATTTTCATAAATATGATACAAATTTTAAAATAATAATTTTTAAAACAAAATAATTTTCAAGCCCTATTTTAAAACGTACTAAATTCCAGAATACTAAAAAATAAAAACATTAAAAGAATAAAAGTTTTGTAAAAATAAATTATATGTAATCATCTAATGAAAATAAGTTACATAATATATTTATATGGATTAAACAACAATCTTATATTAATTAATAAATTAGAGTGATCATTATTAGATTTTTTTAGTGTATAAAAATATATTATGTGATAATTGTTTTGTTATGATATAATCAATTTATTTTTATTATCTAATGAATTGTAAAATGATACCTCAATTTTATGATCCCTATGAAATTGATAACTAATATATATGTGTTCTTAATGAGAGTGATGTGTGGGGTTTTTACTAAGAGAAGTAGCACTTGTGTTATCCCAAATTATTTATGCTTTTTAAAAAACTCATTCGAGAGTCAAGGATTGTGTGTTTCCCCCACTATAGTTGAGCACACCAACTTCTAACTACCACATATTCAGCTTCGTAAGTGGAAAGGGATACATAGTATTTATTCATTAAAGGACAATAAATAAATGAATCTATTAATAAATGACATGTTTCAGATGTACTTTTTAATCTATCCTATTACCACAAAAGTCGATATCTGAAAATATTTTTAATTCAAAATAATTTCAATTAGAATATACTAGTACTAATTCCACGGACCCCATCAGATAATGAAAAATTCATTTATCTACTTTAAAATGTGATTCATTTGGATTTTCTTGTTATATATCACATAATACAACTGGAAAAACTTATGTGTGGATGACTAGCAATTATGAATAGTATACACCCAATCATACCACTGAATTCTTTTTGATCAACTGATTTAACTGATTCATAAATATGAATTATATTTGAGGTAAAAAATTGGAGTAATAATATATTAAAAATTATCATGTCCATACTTTTCAATATGATCTTTGATGTAAATAAATTGATACATATATTTCAATTCTAGTTTTTGAGATATTTGTAAACTAAGAAAAATTGATAACTCACCCATCATACTCATTTCAAACTCATATTTTATAATATTCACTATGGAATCTATTAAATATTTGTCAGTAAATATGAATATAATATCATCAATATAGATTTGAATATTCAAAAACATTTCTATTATCTTTCTCCATAAAAACTGGTTGATCAGAAGATCCCCAAAATAATTGTTCTATAACAAAAACCATGTTTATCTATCAATCAATTATCTAGGGTATATATTAAGTCCATACTGTTCATTGTTATGTCTATAAATGTGTGAAATATGTTTTTTGTCTTTAAAACTACAAGTTTGTTCAACAAAAACATCCTATTGAACATATCCATTGTGGATAGCACCCATCACATTCATTAAAAAATATTAAAACTATATAATGTTGTTAAAGATAATATAATATGAATAGATTCATGTCTTTGTGAAGGAGTAAGGTATTATTTATAATGTATTATCTCATTTTTATTTCTTTATTTTTCAATAATTCATACTTTATTTCTAATGATTATTCCATTTTCAACACAATTGTTTCTTAAAATCCATTTTACACAAATTACAATGGGTTTTTAGGTATTTCAACCATGGTCCTGACATTATTTCTATCAAATTCAATTATTTCATCATGCATGGACTTAATTAAATCATCATAAAAAATCATTATAAGGATTTTTTAGTTAAAATTGGGAGTGAAATGATAGATTTTCTATATAATTTATTAAGGAAAAAAATAGTCAATAGTTATTGATTTTCATCACCAATGGTAATATCACTTGGATGATTCCAAAGAGACAATTAATTTGTGTTTTTAAAATTAGTTCATCAAAATAAGGTATAATTTCATCATGAATAAATACACTAGAAAAAATTTCATATGTATTTTCCAAAGGATTAGTTTTTTCTACCAAGGATAGAAATTAATTTTTTAAACCCATCAAATTTTGTAGGATGGTTTTTTATAAAAAGGACTAGTCTCATCAATTTTTTATGTACTATTTCTTCAACAGAGAAAGAATTTTTTATGAAAACATTTTATAACTTAGTAGTATTTGAATAACTAAGAATATATCATCATTGGATTTGGGTGGGAATTTACGTAAATTATATTTTATATTCCAGATGAATACTTTTTATCCAAATATAATAAAGTAATAAAATTTTGGTTTTCAGCCTGTCCAGATATCATAAGAAGTTTTATTAAAAAAATTTTATATTAAAACTCAATTTCTAGTTTAGCAATCAGTGCTAACAAATTCTGCCCAAAAACATTTTACAATTTAGTATTCACTCAACAAGGTAATTGTTATTTCATGAAGAATACGATTTATTCATTCAACAACACCATTTTTCCGGGGAGTTCTTGGATATAAAAAGATATATGTAATACCATTCATACTAAAAATGTATCAAAGTCTTAGTGTAAAATTTATCCACCATGATTACTCTGAATAGTTATCAAGGGATGGTTTTTCTATTTTTATATTATGGATACTAATTTTTTGAAATAAAAATATGCAATTGAATTATCTAATAGAAAATAAACACATGTATATATAATGTAATCATTAACTAAAACAAATATATAGTACTTTCCACCGATAAAAATAGTTTCTATAGAAAAAAAAGAGATATATGGGAAGTAATTGAAAATAATTTGATGGTGTGACTTTACTAGTATATTTAATGCATGATGTATGTTTCTTACCATATTGAAAAGTTTCATTGTCATTTGAAGAATCGAATCTATATTTTAGTATATCATTAACAAGTCTATTATTAGTAAATTTACATGTGGTACTATGGTTAATGTTTCTAAACTTTTTATTCAATAACTATGATTGATCATCCATTTTACAAACACAAGGTAATTATTGGAACTTATTGCCTTTCATAATCATTTTATAAACATTTTCATTGTAAAGGACAAAAAATGAATTCATATTTGGAATTATGTGCTACATATTCAACATAAATAAAATTCAAAAGGTATCCTTTATCATATAATTGAGTTATACTTATTAGGATGTGCTTATGACAATTTACAAAAAAAACCTTAGAAATTAAATATTTTCCAAGAAGTAAAATATTACCAAAACCAATAATTTCTCTATGAGAATGATCTCAAAACATTACTCTTCAACAAATTATTTTGAGAATGTTTTCAAATAATTCTCTGATACAAATCATATTCCATGAAAAACCACTATCCACATACCCTTTATTCTTTTTGTTGGAAATTTTTTTCCTGAAAAAAATTAGGTTTTAGGAATATAAACCATATTGGATTCAGAATTGTATTAAAGTAAGATCTTAGGAGTCAACCTTAGTTTTTTGAAAAGTGTGATTTGTGGAAAAATAATGATAGAATTTTATTACGTGGATAATGTTTCTTCTAATGTCCTCCACATTCACATTTTTTACAAAATGGGGAACCTTTTGGAACAAAATAAGTGTTAATATAAAATATATTTCGAATGAGAGTAACCCATTCCAAAGTTATTACATTGATTAAAGAGTTAGGGATAAATCTTATCAAAATTTTCTCACCCATTATTATACTTTAAAAAGTGTTTCTTTAAAAACTAAAACAAAATAGGGTTTTATCAATTCTAAAAACTAATCTTAACAGCTCTAGAAATGAGATTTTAATCACAATAAAGATAACGGTGGTCCCATTTATCAGTGCTAAAAATGTGCTGATTACAAACCCTTTTGTTAGTGTTTTTTACCGCTGATAAAAGGCTCAAAAATGTTAAAAATTATATATAATCTAGTTTACTTTTTAATATCTCTTGACTATCCACTTTTTTCATCACTTTCCCCTTTTATCAACACTTGGCAGATCCCCCTCTCTCTAACTACATGGTGCAGTTACTTGTGCAATGCCTTCCCTTTAACAATGTTATACCCTAATGCACATGCCCACGTACAACCCTTCTTCCACTAGAACTCAATCTCCATACCTCCCCTCGTACATGCCTGCACCTTTAACACTGATCAATTTAGTTTTTTTTTTCTATTTAATGATATATATATAGTTATATTTATTCGTATTTTAATGTAGACTCGTATTAATATAAATATATTTAGTTACATTAATGTATATATATTTATTCATATATTAATATATATATATATATATATATATTTGTTCATATATTAATATCTATATTTTTAGTTATAATTTTAAGTCTTTATATTTATAAGCATACAAATATATATATTTATAAGATTAGTTTTAAATACATTTATAAAATATTTTTTCTTATGTGTATTTGTAAATAAATAAATAAATACATACATACATACATAAAAACATATATTCAACACACACACACACACACTAATATATATATATATATGAATAAATATATGTATGTATGTGTATTCGAAAATGCAAGGAATGTTAAAACAATCATAACTTCTAATATGAAATTCTATTTCAAAACCACAACTAGTCAAATCGAATAACATGAAATGATCATCGATATCATATTTGGTACAAGCGTAATGGACATCCAGATAAAAAGTAATAACAGTTTGAATGTTAAATAATTGGGGTATCCTGACTGAAAAATCAGTTTGGGAGGTCTTTTTTGGCCTTTTTTCCTCAAATATGTTAAAAAATGAGTCCTTTAATACATAGCACGTATAGCATGTTGCAAGCTTTGATTTGATATGATGTAGAGAGATCAAACATAAACCCAGATAAAAAGATATAGATGTATAAAATTTGAGTTTCATTTTCAACTTAGTTTTTATCTTTTAATAAATTTTTAATTTTTTTCATACTATTTTTAAAGGACCATTAATTGATAAAAATTACTAAATTACTAAATAAAAATAGTATTAAAATTATTTTATAAGACAATTTTACTAAATTCCATATTCATTAATTTTATATTTCCATCTATATTAATCAAAAACATATTTAAAAATATATATAATATATTTATATCAATATAAAATATATTTATAAATTTATATATTAATATATGATTTTTAATGTCTTTTTTAATTTACCCTTTATCACTACTTTTATAAAAGCACTCATAAGGGGGGGCCTTTATGAGTGATTTTATAAGTGCTGATAATGGGGATCACCTTTAACAGTGCAAGTAAATAAGTATTGTTAAAGGGGTACCTTTATCAATGCTAAAACAAGAGCTGATAAAGGAGAACATTTATCAGCGATTTTTTGAGAGCTATTAAAAGTACCCATTTATCAGCAATTTTCTTAGGGCAGATAAAGATACCCCTTTATTAGTCCTTTTTACTACTACTGTAAAAGGTGTATCACTTACCATGCCTCATTTTGTGGTAGTGAAAGAAAAAATTCCTGATTTTATTTTGATAAATAAATGTATATCCTCATAATTGTTAGTTATTTAAGTTATTTTTTTTGTAATGATTTATTATTATAATTGATATTTTCAAAATCTATATAATAAATACCCTTCTTAGAATAAGAATTTTTAATGTTTCTAGAAATATAATCAATTTTAAAATATTTCTAATCATTATATTTTTAAAGATCAGATACATATTTTTTTAAAATATTTATTTCCAAATATTACTTTTAATGTATTATGAAAACTTTGAAATTTTAATTTTTAAGATTTTTTGTAAATATAGAATCTTATTTATAAAAAGGTAGTGTATTATTATCATTGGATGAAGAGGAATAAACATCCATGTATATAGAATTCATATCATTAGGATAATTTTAATTTAAAGATATATTTTTTTAAAGAATTAGAAGTGTGTACATTATCCAGAAGACATTTTCATTAAAAAGATATTCTGGCATAATGAACAAAATTCCTCTATTCATATTTTTTATTAACTAATAATTCATCATAAGAGACTCCTCCAATATAACTCCATTATTCATTATATTTTTTACATTATTCCATTTTTTCTTATAATACTTTTATGTATTTCTATCAAAAAATCTTCCATGTCTATCATTATTTAAGTCTTTTGGAAATTTATTTCTTATGTGTCCTTCTTTGATGCATTTATAATAATTGAATTTAGAATAATTTTTATCATTCTTATCCTTGTTACATTTCTTATAATGATACTAAAAATCCATTTTTCCAATAATCTTCTTCATTCTTTGAGAAATATTCACCAAATCATTTTCAGAATATTCAGAATAACTTGAATCTAATTTATTCACAACCATTTTCATTATTTACATAAAAACCTTCTCAATAATATAATATTTTATACGATTTTATGTAGAAGTAAAAGAAACTACCCCATTATTTTTCTTTTCATTCCAAACAGCCCTTTTCAATCTATTGTCACATTTCAACAGACCTCCAAATATATCATCATGACTAAAATTTGTAATTTTTTTGACTAATCAACAACAATTCCCTTATATTCCCACTCACAGGTCATGGTTTCAATAATCATTTCAACACGGATTATATTTTCTAATAATTTACCTCTAATAACATGTAAACAATTACCAACTGTCATATATCACTGTTCTACCCTAACAAATGCTTCACCATTTAGAAATAAAAATTATTTATAATCAGATCTCTCGATAAATCTTCTAGTCTCAACATCATTAGAATTTCCAGAATGAGTAATCTCTAGATTATTCCAAATACTATTGGAAACATCACATGAAGAAATTTTACTATATATATGTCCTTTCATTTTAAAAAATATTGTATTTCATACCTTATAATTTAGTTGATATTCCTTATTTTTTAGAATTATAAAGGTCATAACATCCTTAACTAGTATTTTCTAATCTCCACTAAGCAGAACAAAAATGTCAACTCTAGTGTTGATCGCAAATGACTTCATTCTCTATCTTCAATATTTAGAGTCACTATCATAAAAAATTTGGGGTCTTTTGGGATCAAGATTGTATATTTATACACCATATAATATTTCCATATTTAATATAATAAAAACAAATACATTTTCCACTATATAATTTAGTGTAAAAAATTTTATAACCAAAGACATTATAACAAAATTAACATTAATAATAAAAAAAGAAAAAATAATAAGCATATATGAACTAAAATTCTCATTTGATACCATATATAGATATCAGTATTACAAAGACTTGGTCATGATACTAATTTAAGGTATCCGTAATATAGAGTCTAATATCTAATACTAGTGGTAGGATCAAAATGTATATGTGGATGAAAAACTAGAAGAGGTAAGGGTTAATTGAATGTTTAAAAACATTTCTTAGACTCAAAAGAAACTTATTTAAAATAAATAAACAAATTTTACTCATAAAAACAATTGTGTATTAAAACTATAATCATAACAGGGCCTAGGTTATGATGATAATAATATCGTTATCAAGTGGATTATTATATGTAATTTACCAGTTTGATTAAATGAAGAAAATCATATTAAGTATATGTTTTCAATGTATTCATTATTTAAAAATATTCATTGAAGAAAAAAAACATATGAGAGTATTCACAAAAAGTATAGTAATCACAATGGTTATGATAAATTAGAGTAGTATTAAAAGTAATGATTCTATCTGAAAGCATATATAATTGTACTCTGAGTAAAATAGTATTCACAATGAAATACAGAGTAAAGAAAATGAGTCATAATTAATGTTATTATAATAAATGAAATATTACTAGAATAATGAATATAAAATAATTTAATTTCCATTAAAATTGCGTCGAAAATAAAAAAGTCTTGTAATTAAAGAAGTAACTCATGTTATTATGAATTTATTTAAAAAAATATTATATAATCTAGTAACCATTGATAAAGGTGCCTTCATTTATAATAACAACATATTATGTCTTACCCACACCACTATAATCCCTCGATTGGATTATTGTATTCTCTCTTTCTATACTCACAAGATTTTGATTAAGAAGGTGATCAAATCCCTTATCTTCATAGCCTTTTAAGCCATTAACATGGTTGATTAGATTTTGACTTTCTATCCCAGCAAGCCCTCAATCAAGCTAATCAGATTCGTCTTTCGCATCCTTGGAAGCCCTCGATTGTAATTAAACAATTAGGAGTTGCATAAATAAATACAATCTTTTCCTAATGAGACAAGATTATATGGTTTCGTTAAGAAATTTAGTCTCTCTATATAAAATAAAAAATATTAGGAACATGTTTTTCTCAATTTATCACTTTAAAAAAATAGAGTGAAATATCAATTCACACATGCACAATATTTTTAAGGTCAAATTTGTTTGAGCTCTTAAAATGAACTTGAATTTATAGGTGTGCCTCACACCGATCATCTTGATCTCTAATTCTCATCATTTCTATTAGATCTTTGGGTGTACCTATACACCTAACTCTTCTATGGTCATATTAAAACTCAAAGCATGAAATAATTTTGAAAACATACCCTTATAGAGTTAAGAGTATAGTGTTTCAATATGACAAAATAGTTTACCATATTCAGGATAAAAATAGAAGTCAATCTGATGGTTTTACTTATTCATGTCATTATAATGAACTATCTAGATATAAATCTTATTTTTATTAGCTTCAGTCAATTAAATTGTTCTTAGTTCTAGGATGATTATGATAATCGTAATAGAGATTGTTAATTTTTTTCATTAGTAAATTAAAACTATTTCCTTATATAGTAAAAGTATATGTTTTTTGTAAATAACATATAAAAAATACATTGGGCATAAATATATTAGATATTTGTATTCATGAATGGGTTTTTCACTTCCAAAACAAATGAAAAGGAAATGTCAAAAATTTAGTTTTTACTTATCAAAAAAATTCATACTGAGATTGTGGTATCACTCATTTTTTATTTTTTATTTCCCATAGATGTAAGTATATTTCTTATGATTGATATACTGGAATATTCAAGAGAGAATAAAGATGATCCTGATGAAATATATATATTATATTTTATGTTTGAAAATGTAATTTTGGATTCAAATAAATATTTATATTACAAATACTACTAAACTATATCTTAATTTAGGATGTGATTTATTATATTAAAAAAAATTATATACAATAACCACCATCTCAAGGCTACTTTTTGAAGGACATTAATGTTGGTATTATTGAAATTGTAATAGAATACTTGCAAACTATATTTGGGAAAACTTAGATTATGGAACATAATCACGTGTCAGATAATGATATTATTCTAAATAAGAACAATCTTTTGATTTAATGATCATTATTCATAAATTTATAATATATGTTAATCTTTTAACATGTTTTGACATTACAAATTACAATTCATAATATTATGATCTTATACTTTTTGGGACACTTTTTTTAAATGGTTTCTAATGTGAATAATGGATACTTTATCATCACAGATAGTCCATGTAGGGATCTCTAAATTTGAAAGATAATAGATATTGAGATCAAGAAGTAGCTATAGATAATGAAATATTAAACTATATTTGGTTATCTATGTCTGGTTATGAACAATAACCATTTCTATATGGAGAAGCTTGATTGTCAAAACAGGGTTTAAAAATGATTTACCACATTATACATCAAAATACATCATTATTTATTTTTGATAAAGATTCATTTATAAGTAGAAAATGGATATGTTTACTGGAGAATATATTTCTCTCTTGGGGGTGTAATGACTGGGATTAGGTTTTAATAGATCAATATCATATCTGGGAGGATGTGGATTAATACTGATAACTGATTAAAAATATTAACGATGAGATAGAAATATTGGGCATGGAATGATTTGTTTTTATATAAATATTAATGAAAATTTTTTAATGAAAAATGAGAAGATATTTTTGAAAAATTATTAATTCAAAGACGAATGGAAGAGGGAAATATTGAAATAAATGAATATAACATAAAAAGAATAGAATATAATATTATAGACTATGTACTTAATCAAAACATATTTTTTAAAATATATGTAATGGGGAAATTTCAATACTTCGATGGGAAATAGACTCCAAAACAATCTCATCGTATGAGGATTTACCAATCAATGAAGAAAAACAATTTTTGAATCTTAATATATTTTATAAAAAATTAGAATAATTATAAAATAGATAAAATATTATTATTCAGAAGAATAAAATGAATAATTTTCTAACATGTGATACCTTTGGAAGTAAAATCCATATTACGTGACCGCATGGAAAATATTTTTTCTTTAGGTGTGGATAAATAATAAATGATTCCTATGAATTAAAGGGATAGATAGAAGTCATTAATGTAATGGGATTAAAATGTAAATAGATGGGGAACTACTATAATCAAATCCAAAATTTCATGGATGTACCAACAATATAATACAAGGGGACATGTTAATGATAATGTAGTTATTATATCAAACATGGATGTTACTAATAAAAATTTAGAAAGTACACTTATCATCTGCTATTTTATTAAAAAAACTTATTTGATTCTTATTTGTGTGGTAGTTATTCTTATGAATCTTATTAATCATCCAAATACTTAATGTGATGTAATTTTTTGTATTCATTGTCTCCCCTAGTATTGATAATAAATCAATTATCCTTGAGTAGATGATAGATTTGATATCTTGAATTAAAATTCATCATCCTTTAATGTTAAGAGGAGTCTAAATATCAAATGTAATTTACATCCATATTATGGGGGTTTCTAACAATTAATGAGTTAAATTTTTCTATAGTTTATGGTGGAAACACAGTATTGAAAATGTTCTAGTTGTTTGATAATATATTAATTTTTTTCTAGAGGACAATCATACTCTTGCCATTAATGATGGACTCAGTTATTCAATTGAAGTCTTACCTTATTCTATAACTAATTTAAATACACCCTATCAAATGACCCCAATAGTGTTTTATGAATAAATGAATCAACACTAATATAATATAGGCAAGGGGTTCATTCAACTAGAGGATTTTTTATAGAGTGAAATTAGTGTTATTTTTAAGAAGGATAATGAGTATATACATCTGTCCATTTATTATTAGGAATATAAATATTCAATATTAATAATAAATATCATCGTCCATCTATTGATGAGTTGTTTGATAAATTCATAGGATATTTAAATAACATTTTTGGTGTTCTATTTTTACAATGTTTTGTATTTATTGACAAATAACTTTTTTATTGAAGAATGTTTTGGATATACAGAATGTTGGTGATTTTGGTTACTGGATGATTGAATTTGTTACTGAGAAAGAAATAAAGTAATGAGTTTGGAGGAAGTTTTAGAGAAAGAAATATGTTTCTCATTTTGAGTGATGTTGTTGAAGACATTGTTGTTGCTGAAGAGTCTTAATAGATGATCTTGTTGAAGTGTGAAAATTTAGAAGATAAAAAGTGTCTCAAACTTTCTCAACCAAATCAGAAGATACTCTTATGATCCAGAAGTTCCTAAAAACATGTAATCATTCATTATAAAAGAATTTGAAGAAATTATGGAGGGTTTTGAAGAAATAAGAATCGATTTTCTCCATGTTTCATGGATAAATTTGAACCTATTTATTGAAGAAATCAGAATCCGATTCTGATCATGTTTTTGGGGGGGGGGAATCAGAACATATTTTTTGATGAAATTGGAATCACATTCTGAGAATGTTTTTGGGAAAAATAAAAACCTATTTTATGAATAAATCTAAATCATCATTCTACACAAATCATATAATTTTTTTTGAGAAAATCATATCAAGAATTTTTTGGAACATTCTGAGAAAATCAAATCCAAAATTTTGAGAGAACAAGATCCAGAATTCTGAGCAACATTCTTAGAAAATTGGATCTAGTATTTTTTGAAAACCAGATCCATAATTATAAGAAACATTATGGTGAAATCATAACATGATTTAAAAGTAAATCATAACCTGATTTTTGAGAAAATCATAACTTGATTTTAGAGAAAACCAGATCATGAATTCTGAGCAACATTCTAAAGAAATTGAAATAGGATTTCAGGGCAAATAAAAACCTAATTTCTGAGCAAATCAATACCTGATTTCAAGGAAAACCAAATCCATAACACCGAGATCCATTTTCATGAAATTTGAACCTAATTTCAGAGAAAATAAAATGATGAATTCTGAGAAAACTGGAACCAGATTTATGTAAAAATTAGAACCTAAATTCTGAGAAAACCAAAAACTAATTTATGAGAAAATCAGAACCTGAATTTTGATGATATCATAATCTATTTTCTAAAAAAACTGAACCACTATTGGGGCATGTTTCTGAGAAAAATGTACCACATTTCAGAACATGTTTCTAAGAAAATTAGAACCATATTTCTAAATACGTTCTAAGGGAATCAGAACTAACATCCAACATTATCATTCAGGGAAATATATGAAGTGTTCATGAAGAAAAACCAAAATTTAAACATTGCTTAAATCTTAGATAAATTTATGAATGATTGAAGAATTCAAATATTAATGATTAAATTAGAGTGGTTTTCAGAGTTTATTAGATTTGAGTAAGCGGTAATGATTTTCCACATTCTTTCCCTTGTTTTCCATGTTTCCTATAAATATGTGCTCGTATCATTTTCTCATTTTCAACTTTAAAACATGCGGAAAAGTAATGGAATTGGAGAATTCCAAGTGAACGATTCGCAAAAAATTGAATAATTTTTAATTGAGTGATTAAGGATAGGAAAATTAGAACTATCCTCACCTAGCTGAGAAGATCTGTATTAACCAAATCAGACTAAAGATTTGGAATAAACATTTTTGGGGAAAATTCAATGAGGTTTTTATTCATTTTTTGGAGTTTTTTGTTATTAATATGACATTTTAATGTGACAATAGTTCGTATAAACATTCATATTAGGAGATAAAAGGTGTCTAAATATATTTCGAACAATTTTAATTCCCTTCATAATTATAGTGAATTTTTATAGACCCACGAGAGTGGCTATGGAAAAGTCATAGGTTCTCACATTGAGGTTGAACGTTGTATACCAAATGTTCCATACGAGCATTAGGACTCATAAATGAATATTTATTTTCCAAAGGTTGATAAAGAAATAAATTTCAATTGGTTGTAACGGTTATATTTGTTAATATTTTTAAACATATAAAAAGTGATTTACTGATTCAACCCCCCCTTGTTTTTATTCGACCCTTGGAACTTCACATTGTATCAAAGGGAGTTTCACTTGTTTAAACTTTATCATGGAAAATATCAATTAATTCAATAATAGATCAATTCCTAAACTTTATGGCAAGAAATATTATGGATTGAAAATAGGATGATTCTTTATCTCCTATCTCGTGGCCCAGAAGTTGTTTATGAAACTATTATTGTTTTTCCACCTATTGAAAAAGATGTTCCTTGAATGTTTGGTGATATGATAAATATACATGTTATTGGAAAGGCTTGAAATGTTATCCTCATGTCCTTATTAGAAAATATTAAGCATAAGTTGATCAGTCTCAAAACATCAAAAAGCTTGTGGGACATGATGGAATGTGTTTATTAAGAAAATACAAATGTCGAGGGGGATAATCTTAAAATATGTAATAGTAAGTTTCAAGACATAAAAATGAAGGATAATGAAATAATTTTTGAATATTAACCATATTTAGTAAAATTATGTGAAACATAAGATGATTCATAGATGTCTTAGAAGACTCTAAAATTGTATAAAAACATAATATAAACATTTCAGATAGGTTCAATTATCAAATTTCATCCTTATAAAATATGGATGATTTAAATCTTGATGATTTGAATATCGTTCATGTTTTTTTAAATGAAGAATTATCTAATCATTAAGAAGATGGTAAAATAGGAAATGACATTATAATATATGGTAATGATGAAGATCCATGAAGTTGATGAAGTTGGTCCTTGTGAATCTGATGATAAGGAAGATGGTGAGATAAATTAAAAAATCATGTCTCTTGTATATAAAAATTAATGAAGAGGAATATGAATGAATGTAAGAAAACATAATTTCAACTGTTTTGAGTGTAGTGGAATCAGTACCTTTTCTATAAATTTACCCAAGAAAAAATGTTGAGAATATTGAGACGATTTTGATGAAATACCTTGATTGAAGAAGTGAAAAAAAACAATATATAATTGAAGTCTTCCAAAAAAATCAAGAATATATCTTCAGGAATGAAGAGAAGAATGTTGTGTAATAAGACTAAAACAGTCTCAAATAACAATGATTATTCTCAAGATGATTTTTTCACAATGATTCAGAACCTTCATTGTAAACATAGATAAAACAAATCACTCCTTAGTGGGTAGATATGGTGGTAGATAATCTTATAGATATTATCATCTAAGAACCAAACATCTTGCATGTCTGAAAAAAACAAATATATAGAAATTAAATTAGAGTAATCAATAAATATCATTCATATGTTTCTAATGGAATAAAAAATATATTCGTGTATGAGAATAAATACATTTAATATATTCTAAGCTAAGAACAGAGAAATCGTGAATATGGAAAAGTGATTGGAGATCTTAGCAAGAAGCTAGAATCTAAGGAAGAAGAAGATAAAAAGTTTGAATCAAAATAACTTGAGTCAAAAAATACCCTGAGGATGATAAATGAAACCTTTAGCAAAGATACAAATGTAGAAGCTAATACTAATAGAATTTATAACAATGATTATTATGATAAATAGGGGAAATATTATTTTAAAAAATAGTATTTAATGGGATTCTTATAACAGTTTAGGTTCTAGAAGAATTTTTGGGAAATATTTGGCAGAATAAAGTTGTGAGGAACCTGTAAAATATACAAAATCTCAACCCAAACTTAATGGAAAAGATGTTCCACATCCTGAGAATGTTAGGTTTGAATGTATTTTCCATCCTCAACATAGTTTCAATACAGAACGATCATTAATTAATATGAAATCCTGATTTCAAGGCCATAACTAGTGCTACATAAACTATGGTAATAGGGATTATAATTGTTCATACAAATTTTTTCTTTCATAAGATTTTTTGAGCAATGTGGAAGAAATAGTGAAAGAAGAATGATTAAATTTCCTCACTCAAAAAAAAGTTGATAGGGTGACTTCTCAAGATGTCAAAAATATTCCAACAAAGAATCAATTTTATTTTCTTAAAGATATTTGTGGAAGATGTGATCTGTTTTTGTCACAATGATGGAATATTTATGAAACTCTTTCAAGAACAATTTTCTTACTATATGCAAGAAAACAAATCTAAAAACAAGAAGGTTGATTAAATAGATTTTGTTGTACAGACAGCATTGAAAGTGAGTAAGAGGAAAAAACCATTGATTTTAAGAGTGGTTTTTCCTCACACATTATAGGTGATATACAAATCATGGAATATGGTGAATGTTATTACGGAGGAGAAATTACTTTTGGAAATGATAGTTCCGTAAAAATTAAAGGAATCAGAATTGTTGAGATTGAAGCATAGAAACTAAAATCTATGTAATTTTGGCATTTTTGATGGTATTGAACATAAGATACATAGTGTAAGTCAAATTTTTGATTCTAAAGAAGAAATAATCTTTAAAAAAGAATATTGTATCATAAAAAATCAAGAAAATAAAATTTCATTACAAAAGGAGAAAGAACAAGTGGGAATCTCTTTTAAATTAGATAATTTCATAAATCATGTTATTTTAGTTGTGAAGAGTAAAACATGTTGTGGAACTAAATTTATGGCCCACATGGGTAGAAGAACATGAATAATCTTGATAAAGTTTATTTTGTTCGTAATTTTCTATAATTGAAAAGCAGAGAAGAATATGTTTGTATTACTTTCCAAAAAGCGAAAATGACTAACAAAAGTCATATAAGAGTTGAGATTCAATCTATAAAAACACATTAGCTTCTACATTCCAATCTATGTGGGATGATGTGACATCAATAAACATAAGTGGATTTTCGATTTATCAATTTTATTAACTATTTCACTCGGATGAAAAACGTCATTTTCCTGAAGCACATGTCAGAGGATATTTAAATGTTTAAATTATTTAGAAAATATTTTGTGAATGATTTTTGGGTTTTAATAAAACAAATTGATATTATATAATGGTATTGAATTCACAAGAAATGATTTTGAAACCTATCTAAAAAACCATGGTATCAAACCTCATTATTGTGATCTGTATACTCCAAATCAAAATGGAGTAGTATAATGAATTACTAGTAGCTTCATGGAAATGGGAAATAAGTTTTTTAGAAGAGTAAAAACATAAAAGAAATATTTTAGAGAGAAGCTATAGTACTTCTATACATGTTCTAAATAGATGTTTATTTAAACTAGATACAATTATTACCCCTTTTGAAATATGTTATAACAAAAAAACCATCATTGAATCACTTCAAATTCCTTATAATTGCATGATTTCTTAATATAAAAAATCAGGATTTGGGAAGGATTGATGAGAAAGTTGAGGAAGGAACCTTCATGGGATATTCAGAAAATGATAAAAATTATAAATGTTGAAACATAAGTTTAAAAAAATTGGTGGACTCATATATTGTAAACATGATTGAAAATAAATCTTCTTTAAAAAAAGTAGATTATGATACCGAGCATGAAACGTTAGAGAAATCCAACAACTGTGAATGTTATCTAAAAAAACTCATTATGATTTAGATGATTCATGTGGTGAAGATAATGATTCTATGGAAGAAATCATGATATTTACTACCTTTTGAAAGAATATTTAATATGAAAACATTATTTTGAATCAAAAGGATCCTATTCAGACAAGGAGTAAGTTGAGATTATAAAATCAGAGATAACTTATCTCAAAAGTTGAACCAAAGTCTATTTTAGAGGCTATTGAGCTTAAAGAATTTGTGGATGGTATGAATGAATATTTCTATCTGTTTGAAAAGAATGGAACATGGGAACTTGTCCCAAGTATAGAAAATAAAATTATTTTCATAACCAAGTGGCATTACAGAAATAAATTGAATGAACATGGTAAAGATTCATGTAGCAAAGAAATAATTTTTTTGTAAAGGATATTCACATGTAGAAGGTTTGGATTTTGATGATACCATTTCCCATAATTCAAGGATATAACTATTCAATTTTTTCTTTTAGTAGTTGTGCATCAGAATTACAATTTATATCAGATGGATGTTATGTCAGCTTTCATAAAAGGTGAAATTGTGGAAGAACATTACATTGAAAAACCGTGTGGGTTATTACATTATGAGGATGAAAAAAATTAAATAAATCATTGTATGTGAGGAAATAATCTCCACAAGATTTGTATTATATGCATAAAATTTGTTCTATAATATCAAACTTTTCTAAAAGAAAATTTTATATGAACTTTTATGTGAAATATGTTAACTCGTGATCAAAAACAGTAATTGTATCTGTGGATGAAAATATTTTTTCTTCGAATGAAAAAATGTTTTGTGAAGAGTTTTCTGAAGTAATAAAGACATGTTTTGAAATGTTAATATGGGGAGAATTATATTTCGTCCTTGGATTACAAGTTCAAAAAAAATAAATCTACATTTTTATATCTTGAGAAAACTATGCCATGGAATTGTTAAAGGAGTTTGTAATAGAATAATAAAAAGATGTTTCAAAACTTATTTTTGTGAGCACAATGATAAGAAAACATGAATCTAAAATAAGTGTGGACCATAAATATATTTTATAAGGTTATCAGATGTCTTAATTACCATACATCTTCACAACTTGATATTGATCATTCTGTGAATTTATGTTTCAGGTATCATTGTAATTTGAATGAAACACATATGTTGGAAGAAAAAGATAATTATGAGATATGTCAATCGAAAAACATCATATTTGTTGTCAAAGAAATGATACCATGATTAAATGTTTCATTGTTACAGTAATAATGATTGGGCAGGTTATTGTAGTGATAGAAAATTAATATCATGAGGAACATTTTTCTTGGGTGAATGATGTGTGAGTTGTCATAGTAAGAAATAATATTTCGTAACATTAAGAATAACTGAATCTAAATATGTTGCAACTATATAGGAATGTACTCAAATGTTGTGGATGAATGTTTAACTGGAATATTTGAAAGTGAATGATTCAAATCCATTGAAGATAATCTGTGATAATTCAAATGATCATTCCAGGAATCCTATCGAACATTCAAGATCAAAATTTATTGATATAATGTTTCAATTTATAAAATATAAGGTTTCTACTCGAGATTTTTTACTAGAATACATTTTAACAAAGTACGAAATTGATGGTATCATTATAAAAGTAATATTGAAGGATAGGTTTATTGAATTGAGATGGAAACTGCATGTTCATCTTCCTCCCTAATCCTTCTAGACTTCAAAAGGTAAAAAATCTGCAAATTGATTTGTATTATGTTGACAAAGTTGGAGATTAAGAATCAAATTTTTTAATTTTTATAAGTTTTCTACTAAGATATATTTAATTATTTTCAAGTTGTGTATATAATATTACGGGGGTGGAAAAAATAAAAATTATAAAGTGAAAAAGATAAAGATAAAATTAAATGGGGGGAGTTTATCATTACATGGTCAAAAATATTTCATTCCACCAAGGGATGGAAGTCCATCAAAAACATTAATTATCCATTATTTTGGTGTTAGGACACTATCTTTAGAGAAATTATTTGTTTTTATAAAATTAAAAATCTTGAGTTCTGGAATATTTATGAGAGTTGGAGGAGTTAATGATAGGGGTTGTCAATAAATCTAGTGCGGGAGATTGAAGAACCTTTGTGTTGTTCGGTTTTAATAATGTTTTGTAGTTTTTGACAACTAACATTTTTTAAGAATGATTTTGGGATACATGAAGTTGAAGATGTTTGTTGTTGAAATTTTGTCACTATTATTGAGAATTAATGATGTTACTGATTTTGGAGGATTTTTCTAAGAAAGAAAAGAGTTTCAATGTTTGAAATAGGTTTTTGAATTTTTTTGTTGCTGAAGAGTCTTGAAAGAGGACATTGATGAAGAGTGAAAAGTCATATGTTTTAATGTTCTTAAAACATTCTAAACCATTTCTGATAAATAAATTATTATAAATCATGAAAGAATTTATGATTAAATCATTTGAAGAAATGGGGTAGTGGTTTGAAGAAATCAGAATCACTTTTTCATCATCTTTCTATGAAAAATCATAACAAGTTATTTGAAGAAATCAGAATCAAATTCTATGAATTTTTCTAGGGAAAAACATTTTTTCTAATGAAATCAAAATAAAATTCTTGGAAAGTATATTGGAAAATAGAAACCTGTTTTTTATAGAAATCGTAACATGCATTATGCACAACTCAGATCAAGAATTTTAAGCAAAACTGTTGCAGAATTTTGAAAACCATTGGAAGAAAATTGGATCCAAAATTTTGAGAATACAGAATCCAAAATTTTAAACAACATTATATGAAAATTGGATCCATAATTTTTAGAAAAACAAATATATAATTCTTTGAAACATTCGGATGAAATCAGATCCTTATTTCATAGAAAATTAGATCCTGATTTCTACGAAAATTGGAACTTGATTATAGAGAAAACCGATCAAGAATTCATAGCAACATTATGAAGAAATAAGAAACTTATTTCTTGGAAATATTTACCTCATTTCAGAGAATATCAGAACTAAAATTCTAAGAACCATTTAGATGAAATAAAAACATGATTTCAGAGAAAATCAGAAGCAAAATTTTGTGTATTCCATAACATGATTTCTGAGAAAATCGGAACATAAATTTTCAGAAAATAGGACCCTGATGTCTTAGAAAATTAGAACCTGAAGTCTAAGAACATCAGAACCTGTTATCTAAAGATAACTGAACCTATTTTATGAGCTTGTTTTAATGAAAACAAAACCACATTTGTAAACTTGTTTCTATGATATTCAAACCCCCCTTTTGAACATTTTTCTTAAAAAATTGGATCCAAGATATAGCATTATCATTCTGAGATAGATATGAAGAGTTAAAGATGGAATAATAGATATTTAACATTCCATAAATATTATAGAAATGTAATTAGGTTGAATAATTCAAATATTAATGATTAAATTTGATATATTTTCATTGTTTTTTTGATTTGAGGAAGCAAGAAAATATTTTCAATGATTATTGCCTTTATTTTCTAAGATGCCTATAAATATGTGCTCAGATCATTCACAAATTTAAAAATGTCACACATTTAGAAAAGTAAGAGCGCTGTAGAATTTAATGTGAAAGGATACAAAAAAAAGAAGTATTTTTTTAGTGATTAAGGAGAGATAAATCAGAACCATCCTCACTATGCTATGAAGTTCATAATTTACCAAGTCGAGATGAGGATTCAGACAGAGAATTTTGGGAAAAAATACAAATTTTTTTTTTTTGGATCATTTGATCTATATGAAAATATTGTAAAATTAATGGAGTCAATATAAACATTTTAATAGGGATATATATGTTTTATAAGGGGATTTGTCACATGTTGTATTTACATCTTCCTTATAGTGGATTTCTATAAACCCACGAGAGTGGCTATGGCAAGGATGTAGGTTCTCACATTGAGGGTGAACCTTATAAAAAATGGGTTCCTTAAATTCTATACTACGATTGAATAAATTATTATATTCTAATGTTTGATAAGGAATGGAATTTTAATAGGTTTCAAGGATTATGTTTCTCAATGGTTTGAAACTTATAAAACATGAATAATTGATTCAACCCACCCATCTCAGTTGTTTTTTGATCTTTGTAACATTAATATCCATACTATTTCAAGAATGATATTTGATATAGTTATCATCATCAAAAGATCATTAAGGAAGATATACCCACGATGAAAAAATATATTAGGTATTTTCAATGTGATTTCATTTTCATACTATTTATACTTACCCATTTTTTATTATCTTCATGGATTTAATATAAAATGAATTTAGATATAACCATGATTTTTTTTGTATCCTCAATAGAAAATATCAATATTTATTCATTAACTAATAAATATCATGATGAACATTTAATTATTCTAATAAATTCCATGATAATGGAAAACTTTTTTCATAAATTTTTTTGAGTGAATTTTTTGTTTGGAAAGAATTAATTTTGGATCATGTATTCTCACATGAGTTTATATCTATGGATTCCTCAAAGAAGGAAAGTATATAGAAATAGAATAAACCAAAAACGAAATGAAAAATACAATGTATTATAAGGTTAGAAAGATCCAATAGATGCTTTTTGAAACATTTATCATGAATATCAAACACACTCACCATGTTTAATAATAAGGGTATATGTTCATTTGATAAAGTGAATGTGATAAAATTTTCAAATAACTGGTGAGAAACCTGGTCAGTGTACCCATGCATATACTACCTTGTAGTGGGGAATAGTTTATGTCCAATATTGTGTTATCAAAAAATATTATCAGATGCGTCCTCATGTAGAATTATAGGTTTATAGCTTTGGCCTTACCACAATTGATAATTCATGAGAAAAATATTTTTTTATGGATTTGAACATGGATGAATAATTTTTTTCATTGAAAATATGGATGCTTAATTTTTGAGGAGAAACATGGGATTTATATACTAATTAGCAATACATGAGGTATATATTGATAGAGAAAGAGTTTAATATGCTCCAGAGAAGATGATTGGTATTAATCATGGAATGTGATAATTCAATTCCTTTCCACCATGATAAAACAAACCAGGTTTCTAAAATTATTATATATGTTTTCCAATGATAGGAATTGAAATACATATAACAATTATTAATTTGTATGTGATGGTTCATGAGGTCATTTGGAATGTGGAATGATATAATCTTCTTTATGTGAATAATTGACAATCCATTCATGAGAGGACTAAAAAGGTATTTTATGAAGACATGTTATTATCAAATAAGGTTAGAAATGTTCTTGATTTCAAAAAATGACAATGCTAGAATGACATTGTTTTTTAAGTGAATATGTGTCCCTTAAATTCCTTGCATGAAATAGTGATTTGATGGGAAAAATTGATCATAATTATCTATTCATCGTAGAAGCATGAATAACTATAGAGATTCGAACGGTTATTTATAGTTGTAAAAAATATTGAGATTCTTTGTAATATATGTTTCTCTATAGATAGTATGATATAAAATTAAATATTATATGATTATTTTTATAGGAAAATTACAACCATAACCCATAAAAGAATAAAAATTTATAAACTTCACACTGGTTTTTTTCGTTAGATTTCCCAAATTGTTACAATTATTTTATGATATTTTGGTTGTATTCAATTACATTTCAATTTAATAACACTACATTTCTATTAGAAAAGATTAATCTCTTTGATAAACGTTCTAAAAAATAAAATTTGTATACTGTAACGTTACATGATTTACTATTGCCTTTAATATCATATCAATGTTTTATGATTTACCATGATGTTCTATAGAATTCATCTATATTCTCTAAATATATTTTGACTTTTAATATAGAGTTATATTATCAATCAGATGTACATTTATATAGAAAATATCAAACCCTAGTGTATTTTTATTGATATTGTTTGATTAGTTTAAAAGGTGGTTGTGATCAAAATAATCCTTTGAACGTGTTTTCATATAACAATCTCATTCAATAAAAAATTCAGATAACTCCATATAAAAATAAATATGTTGGGAAGTAAAGAAATACAACAACCTGGGAAGGGGATGGATAAAAAATAAATTTGGACCAATGGCTGATTATGGAATGGTACAGAATGTCAGATTCATTAAATGACATAAAATGATATCATAGATTACTCATAAAGGGTATGCTAAAGATAATGACTATGATGTGGCATTTAATTTTAGTGGGATGTTTATTATATCAACTAATCGATGTAATAAAGTTATTATTTTCTAATATAAGGTAACTTTTCTCTTCTTGGAAATTATTCCTTGGGTATGGATGAAGTCTTATAGTGCGGTGCTTCCAATTTTTTTTATTAAGTTCATGTAATCTTCCATGATTCTATATTTAGGAATAACGTACCCAATAATTCACTTGTATTGAAGATATAGGATGTACCATTACAGCATGATTATTCATATGAGTAATAAATAGTAGAAATCATTGATTGTTGATATAACCTATTTTGGAACATGACTACTCACCAAGTAAAAGTTTTGTGAGGTATCAAAAAATTTAATAAGATAAATGGAAACATATGAATACAATAAAATAGAGTTATCCACCTTTTAAAAAACGTTATGAAATTTTTAAGGAACAATTAATTTTAATGGTGTTTCAGATATAACACGTTGAGATTTTAGGAAATATTTGTCATCAAATAATTTTATTGGTATCTGTTGATACATTATCCCCGAGTATAGATGAAACATAATATAGTATAATGATTCAACCTATAAACTGAATTGGATGGTCTAAATATGATTAATAATTTTATGAAAAATTTATATATTAAATTATTTATTGATTAAAAAATTATTAAAAATGGAAATATAAATCATTTGACAGCAAGAGAGTGGTTTCTATAGAAAGATAATTTTTAATCATGAAATGTTTACTTATATTAATAAATAAATTAAAAATTGTATTTAAATATTTCAATCAAATATATATTATATACCCAATCATATTTTTTAACATTCATAATATATTATTTCTATGCATGTTATATGAATAAATAATTTTTAATGCGTAATAACTATATTTCACTATATCTAGTTTTTATCATTTCTAAAAACTTATTATTAAATTTATTTCATGAACATACTTGTAATGAATTTAAAAAAATTATATTTTGTAATTAGTAATTGAAAATTGGATAAATTGATTGCTTTTATTTTTATGTATTATGAATATTAACCATGATAGTCTAGATCACCACAAGAATAGGTAAACCATGTTAATCTATGTTAAAAATATATTTTAGGGTCACTTTTATTTATCTAAATTGCTGCATAATTAAGGTAATATGATCCTTGTAACTTCATTCTTAAAATTGAATTATTTTAAAGTCACTTTTCCATAAAAATAACCTATATAATTTTTAAATTGATGAAACATACCAAATTTCAATCTCTTAATTTTATATATACCTCATGTGATCAAATAGGAAAAAAAATATTTGGGGAATAAATATAGAATATTATTTTGAAAATAATAAATTTACTATAATAAATATAATTTATTTTATAATTTTTTATTAATTATAATAAATTTATACCTGACATTGATAGATAAATTACTTGATTATTAGAAAGAATATTTCACAAATATTATATTTAATATAATATAAGTGACATATTAAAAAAAATAATTATTTAGATAATTTAAACATATTTTTGATATTGTAAATGTTAATATTTATATTACCCAATATTCTTTATGTATTTTAAGTCAAATTTAAGAAATAGTGCATAAATAAAAAGAAGAAAAATTTTATGAAAATAATAATTTATTATATTATTATAAAAATATTAAAAACATGAAATATGTCAAGGGGTTTAATATATGTTAATAAATGACATTTAATTTCCATTTATGATCAAATGATCCAAGTTTAATTAAAATTTTGACACATTATGTGTGAAAAATGCATTATAATGTTAATTCGAAAATATGTTAACTAGGGGATTAAACAAAATAATATGGTTTTAAAATTCACAAAAACACTTTTAATATTTTATTTTATGAGGTTATTAATGCCATGTAAATGCATTGATTCAAATATAATTTTATTTTGAAGTGTCTTAATTGTTAATGTATTAGTTAGGTATTAATATTTTTAGTTCATCTATTTTCATGTTTTCCCTCCCTTATAAAAAGAAAAAAATTTCTTCTCTTCATTACACAACAATTATAATCTTTGTCTAATATATCCTGAACCATTTAACTTATAAAATTTCATACCAACTTTATAGATGCTTTATTTTTTCTAAAAATCCAAACCCATGATCCATTAGTGGAAATGTAATAGATTTCTTTAAAATTATAGATTACTACTTAATAAATCACCATCATTTTACTATTTAATTACCTCATATAAATATATTATAATTTTTTTAAAATAACAACATATTTATCAAAATGTTAATTTAATTTAATTTATGTTATCAAATAACTATTATCCACCATTTTTTCCAACAAATTTGTTGTGAAATTATCACTCATGTGTACAAACAACTTGATGTCTCCACATAGTGATATCATTAATTTTACACCACCATATTTCATGGATTTTTATTATTATAGGTATAATGAATATATATGATATTGATGATAGAGTTAATATTATATATATATAATATCCCATCTGTCATCTATCCTTTTTATCTATTGTAATTTAGTAACATTGATTATGATTACATGTAGACTACAACATTCATAAAGTGATGTGATTTTTTATTTCCATTATACAAGGATATTAAAAAGGATATATTTAATATATATATATACCTTATTTATTTGATATATTATTAATTATATAGAGAATAATTTTTTACCTTCCTATAATTACAACCATCAAAATATCAAAACAACAATTCTTGCGTATGCTCATACCTTCTCTATGAACAATATAATTAATTTATATATAAATTTATATTTTATAGATTTCATTAAATATTTTATTAATAAATATATATGATATTTATATCACGATTTATATTTTTAATATTATTTAACCATTATCAATGTACAATGACTTAATACACCAATCAAAAACATAAATGATAGATGAAGTAGATAAAACCGAGAATAGTAACTTAAACAATGAATAGTTAAATAAATGTGATAAAAAAATATTACAAAATAATATATGTAATTATATGTATGAATTTTAATTTTAATATATATATATATATATATTGTAGTTATTATAGTTTATTTTCTTTCACATAGGTTGGATTTTGAACCTGGGGAAAGGATTAATTTCACAATCTCATCATTATTTGGGACAGTTTTTGTTAAAGGATCCTTTCGAGGAATTATTTGATATTTATAACTTAATATGAATATATTTTTTTTAAACCTATAATTTATTTCAAATAAAAGTTTTACATTCCTTTTCATCCCTTCCAATACTCATGATATTGAAAAATTAGTTTTTAAAATAGTTCACCCTTGTTTTTATAATCGGACTGACATACATCTATACCAAATCAAAAGATTCATTTCAATTTATAATATTAATATCTTCAAAATTATAAAATTGACCATTAAATGTATTTAAAATTTTTATATAACAATATTCGTAAGGAAAAATAGAATTTTTCTTAAGAAATATTTTAGTAAGATTTTCAATATATCTTCATCTATGTAAACATACATTGTTGAATCATATGATTTATTGAGGTTATGAGGTTATGATAGAATCCACCATGTTTCTCAGGATGTTTTTGGATTATCTAAACAAAATTTTCTATATGATTTTGAATTTATATTAAACTATATCAATAAACTTTGTTGAATCATACACTTTACTGAGGTTATAATATTATGAGTCCATCCACAATATTTCTCAAGATGGTTTTTTATTAACTTGACTATTGATATTATTGATATTAATTATGTGAATTATTCCAATAATAGAAAGTCCAGTTTTAATGAACAAGGTTAAAATATTATTTTTCTTGAATTTTTTCATTTTATCAACCTGTCATTTTTTTAACCATGCTATGGGATTTTATTCTGAGTATTGGAACACCTAAATATGTCGTTTTGGGACATGCATAATTACCCAATAATTTTCCCTGGTGTACTGATGAGTCATGGGAACACTGATTTCAGAAAATTCCACTTTAATGGATCTGCACGGGCAGCACACGGTTGCATTTGAACCCATTCAGTTTACCATGTTTAATAAATTATTTAATTTAATTAAATAATATTATATGAGTGTTTATAATTAATTAAAATAAGGTTTTAATAATAATAATAATAATAATGTTATTATTATTGTTATTGTGGTTGTTTTATTAAATTAAATCTAAGGAATTAATTAAATGACAATTGAAGAAATTAATCTGGATTATGGGTTCATTAAAGAACCTTTTTATTTAAATGAAGAGTTTCAGAATTATTAAAGGACCATATATTATTAAATAGAGGACTATTCTAATAATAATAATGTTATTTTTATTATTTTGGTGTCATAAATCATTTTAATTCATTGATATTTTAATTACATGTTATAAGAGTGTATTATTTGTGATAATGTAATGACTCTTTTGAGCTTATCAAAGGAACATTTAATTAAATGAGGAGTATCGGATTTAATGAATATTGTTATTAAATAGTGGCGTTGGGTTTATCAAAATTATGAAAAATAATAACAATGAGATTGTTATTATTTTAGTTTTATGAATGTAATAATTATGATTATTATTATGGAAATTAAATTAGGGTTTATTGGTTGGAGTTTTTATCATATTAATGATATTCTAATAAATTGGGATTTTCATAATTAATTATGAAATGTTTATTAAATTAATAATGAATAAACTAGTGTTTTTAATTAAATGTGGTGTAACCTTTTTGTTAAAATATTTTAATTGGATGTTTAATGAGGTATAATATTGATGTGAAATTAATGAGGCTTTTGGGTATCTCAATGAAATGTCTAATTAAATAAGTAGTTTCGTAATTAATAAAGAATTGTTTTTATTTAATATGAGGTGTTGGGTTTTATCTGAGGATGATTAATAATAAAAATAATCATTCAATAATTATAATTATAGTTTTATATTTGGTTGTTATTATTATTATGAATAATAATAAAAAGGTTTTTCGGGGTTTAATTAACTTAAATTAAATGTCAATAAGAATTTAATTAATCGCTACGAAGCAAAGGTTTTTCTTTAATTAATTTGTGTTGAGATAATTAATTAAGTAATGATGAGTTGGGAATTATCAAAGAAGGGTAATTTTAAATGGTAATATTAAATATGGAATCAATGTGGAGTTGGGTTTAATTTAATTAATCCATTTTATAAATAGGTATCAGGTTTTGCACGGGCAATCCAATAGTGTGGGTCAGTTGTGCGGTTATCCAATTTTTAAAATGGTTTATTTTATTTTATTTTAAAAAAATAAATATTTAATAATAATAATAATAAGTATATTATTATTATTATTGTATTAAATTTATTGGATGATTAATGGGGGTTTTCAGAAGTAATTGTGAAGCTTTTATTTAAATGATAATTAATGAAGTACCATTATATTAAATGAGAATAATAAATATTATTATCATTATATTCATACTATTAGTTAATCATGGGTGTAATTGATAATTGGATGAGAGAACATGAGGGTGCTGCACCACCATATTTGAGGGATAGCAAAAATGCACAAGGCCCCTCCTTTCAGGTGTGTTACACCACCTCGCCGGCTCCTCTTCGCGCGATTGAATCCACCTAGTTTCTTCTCGAATCTTGTCCGTCTCAGTTAGGGATGTGAAAGGGGCTCCTCTAGACACTTTTAACAGTATACTAGCATCTTCCAACAAAGGTGATTCAGAGGAGTTCGTTTTTGCTTTTCCGTCATGTTTCGGGTAATGTTATTTAACCGTGGTATTGTTTCACATCATTCAAT
This sequence comes from Viscum album, assembly GCA_963277665.1. Taxonomy (NCBI): domain Eukaryota; kingdom Viridiplantae; phylum Streptophyta; class Magnoliopsida; order Santalales; family Viscaceae; genus Viscum; species Viscum album. The sequence continues at coordinate 69,764,975 of OY728166.1, read as the reverse complement.
TAAGGGCGTGATAATTTTTATGATTCCCTGGTAACTAGTTAGAGGTGAATTGGTCTTTACTTATTTTATTATGAGTACCTATTTTAATATTTTGAATTTTATTTATATTGTTGTATGGAATGCGCGTGAATATATATAAGGTGTGTGTGAATGTGATTTCGGACTAGTAGTGGACTGATTTCCACCAATTATATTAAAGAGATTTGGATTTAAAAAGGTTCCACCCCGAGGTAGGGTCCCAAATCCCTATCAAATTATTTAATAATTATAAATTCTTTAAATTAATTTATAATGTGAGGTTCAATGATTATGAAATGTCTAGGAATGACACTTTTGATGTTATTAAATGATGTCTCCCACATGAGATAAATAAGGACTTGAAAATGTGTTGATTTTAATAATGTTTTTCTAATTTAGTGAAAGTTATATGACTAAGGAGTTTCATGATTTGAATGTGAAGAATAGGTGATAGAGTAATTAATTGTAAAATTTATTATCATGTCATGAGTTGGAATAAAAATTGTGGCTATTACTGATTATTGAAAATATTTAATATTTGAAATATTTGGAATATAAAATGGAAACTAGTAAAAATCAATGGATGGATTAATTATTACATGATAAATGGAAAATGGTTAATTAATTGATTATTTTTTTAATATATTATATTTAACTAATTTATTGTTGAATTAAGTAAATTGAATCCATTAAACTAAGATTGTGAATTAATTGTTTGTTACGAATCTTGGCCATGGGTACCTTTTGCTGCATGTTAGATTTCCATGAATTAAGTTGTCTTGGATGGAGTTGTTTTATATTATGAGTTGTTGTGTGAGATGGTTTCTAAGTATATGGGCTTTGTTCAAGATTTTTTGTGATGATTGTGATATGCATGTAAAATGTTATAGTAATGGTCGAATAACTTTTTTAGTGGACGGGTTCTGTCTTGTTAATGAATTTGGATAATTAAATGTTTAGTTAATTATTTATTTGGATTGATATTAATAACTAATTGTTAATTAATTATTTACTATTGAAATGTTGAATGGTTAATTAATTGTTTACATTTTACGGGCAATTTATGTTGTTAATTAGTTGTTGAATTAATTAACAGATTGGATTAATTAATTTATTAATTAATCAATGGATTGTTGTGGGGTGTTAGACATGTTGTTCGACACCAATGATAAATATATATGTAATATTGATATATGGGTTCTGAGATAGTTACTGATGTTCCAAATACTCATGGGGTGCTAGACATGGCAATCTACACCCACCTTGCAGGAAAATATTCTTTTATGGGTCAGGGACTGATGATCTAAATACCCATGGGTTATGAGACAAGGACTAATGATCCAAATACTAAAGAGGGTGCTAGACATGATTTTCTACACCCATTGATTGACATTCGACTATGGGTCCAATTGGTCATACAATAAATGAATTAATTGGTTAATGAAAACTATTATGACATTATGATTTGTGAACTAAATATAAGAAAGGGTTCATACTTATCAGTGAATTAGCAAAATCAATATAAGTGGACGGACCTAGGAGAAAATAACTATTTTTTAGTGTACAGACTTTGATATAGTATTTGAATTATTAAATTTAATATCTTATGATGCATTATCCAAGCCAAATCACAGGCTTGGATTTGGTCTTAACATTGATTACATAGATGGTCTTTAGAGACATATGTGGAGAGTAAATTATACTGAAAATGCCAGACTCAATCTCGAACACGAATATTAAATAGTTTAATGAGGTTTGAACAATTGATAAATCAGAATGAATGTGTAATGACTATTTTGTATGCATGAAATATGTATAATACATGTTCTGATTCTAGCTGACAGCTAAAGCAGGTACTTGGGTATATTGTTACATTTTACTACTTACCATAATTATGCATTCTTGCACAATATAAATTATTTATTGAATTTCAGGATTTGGGGTAGACAGTGGTGGTCCTGTCCTACTGAGATTTATATCTCACACCCTACTCAGTCCACCATTGCACTGGGTACCCGAGTAGATTCTATTTGGTTTCTGGATTGTGTTGTTTGAATTTATATGGAAGATAGAAACAAAAGATAGAGTGGAAACTTGGGATGCTCATAGGGATTTCCCTCGGGTTTTAGTGTCATGGTTTATTTATTTTTGTAATGCAATGTTCAGAATGATTTTTTGTTCATTTTTTCCATTTTTTATCATTATCTTGTCATGCAAGCATCTGCTATATAACTAACGTTATCCATATGTTTGTAAATTATTTATAAAATATACCTTCCACTAATTTATCATTTATTAGACTATTTTCACAATTTATTTTCATTGATTTTTATTTACATTGATATACCACTATGCAACTCTGATAATAGGGTATAGTTTCCCAACTGACTATCCCTAGACCTTCGCTGATAGTTATTTGTCGCTGGCATATGGGGAGATGTGCATGAGGTCATGTGGTGACCGGTATGGCCATTGGTTTAGTGGTGAGCCAGGTTGGGATATTAAAAAGTGGTTTTAGAGTGTTTCTTTTCCTTGTCTTATTTTTTTTGGGGTTGGTAGATAGGAGACTAGGAATGTGTCGGCTCTTTGGTTAATAGATGTTCTTGGGAATGATCACCCCATTTACAGGAAATGACCAAGATTCTAGGGATGAGAATTGATGTTTGTACTATTAGAGGATACAGTTCATTTGATTTTACCTTGAGTGTCTAGCATATTTTCTGCAGTTTATAGATTTAGTGAAATTTGAAGAAAACAATATTGGCTTGATATGCAAGGATTTTTCATACATGCATCATCATAGTCACATAGATATTTAGATTTCATACATATAACATGCCATTTAGTTGAATTAATAGGATGAATGCTAATTTTGATTGTGTTCCTTGGGTGCAATGCCATGTTTTGATCTTCTATAGAACGCCTCTCTAGATAGCAAGTTTTGGTGACAGATTTAACATGCTTAAGTGATTATATGACATACTACCTTAGTTATTAGCATGTTTTTTTGTTATTCCATGACTTTGTGTTATAAAATGTTGTTGTGTTACTCTATATGCTAGCATGTTATTTATGTGTTGATATATTAAAGGACTGCTAAAGTAAAAAATTTAAATGAATGTTGACTGTGCTAAATGGGATCCAAGTGCAAGAGATAAGGTATATAGGCGCCTTATCGATTTGTATATGGCCAATCCATGTGACTAAACCATATAAACATATTATGTTTTGAAAATTTTTATGAATGTAATACTACTGAGTTTTGATTGTAATGAACCACTGTGGGGTTTATTTTGAATAACTCAGATAAAATAAATGGGACTTTTGTAGGTCTCTTTTTTGGTAAAAGGAATTTAGATTCCAAATTGCCTATTTATATTTTAATAACACTGAATTAAAAATTTTTAAAAAGGAGGTTTGTGATATAATGCTTATTTTTTTGTAAGGAATTGTTTTGAAAACCAAGTGGATTTTTGTGAAAAATTACTTGTGTGTTTTTTGAAATTCATTCAAATGATGGAATGTCGAAATGAATTAATTAAAATTACTAAAAAGAAAAAATCATCTTTTAAATCTTGGGTTTTTTATTTTTTGTGACCTAGAGAGAGGGTCGACGTTAATGATCTTGAGGGGCCAACCTGTTGTAGGTAGTACACATAGATTGTTCTTTGATATTAAAGAATGTTTGTCCCTCTGATAGGAATGAATTCTTCGAACTCGGCTGTTTTGGCACATTGATTAGTTTATGTTATAGATTTTATGATCAATGTTTGATGTGGTGATCATGGTTTAAGGAATGTCACATGCATCTGTTAATGTGTTCAAAAAACTTGTGCTGGTGAGTAGGTGATCTTATCTTGTGATGTTGTGGAAAATCCTTAGGTGGGTATTACTGAATCGTTATTGATGAATGTGTCAGTAGGAGATGTTGAGATTTTAGAATTGTGTTGTCTAATAATAGTTTGACTGATATTATTAATAACCTTGGTTTTTCTCTTAGTACTCTATTTTGAATAAGATAAGAATGTCCCCACATGGAGACACTAAGATAGTGTTGGTCTTACTCTACACTATAGTTTAAATGTTATTCTGATTGATTAGTGGTTGTTATCCAGGTAGTACGTGGGATTCATTATTTCATTGGGATACATTTATTTTTGTGTTGGGGAATGGTTGTTTTATATTATCCATGTAATGAATTGACCTGGAAATTTCATTAGAGGTCTGGTAAGGACATCGTTTTACATTATGATGGTTTTCGATAGTTTTAAAGGAACATCGTATGATAAAGGGAAAATGGGGTTTTGGTTCTGTGACATATTTTGAGGGAAGCATGTGAAATCCGTTCTGTGGATTGATTGAGATTCAAATATTTTCATTGAAGAGGTCCTTCTAATGACCTAAAATATAAGAATTGTTTCGATGTTTAATCTATAAGCGGTGCATTGGCTTTGATTTTAAAGGCTTGGAAATTAGGCTTATGAAGGGTCAGAGGTGTGTTTGGCATTGGGAAAACAACACGTCACTTCTAACAAGATTTAATTACCTTGGTAGGTTGGTCATTTTATTAGTGTTTCCCGATGGCTTCTTGGAGATGATAAGTTTTTAAGGCGGGTATATTGTAAAGTCTCGTGTTATTGAAGAGGGTTAAAATAAAAATGTTTTTGAATTGTTTTTAGTTTATCAACATGTCATTTTTTTGTACCAAGCTTTGTAATTTTATTCCGAGTGTTGGAACACCTAATGGTGTCATTTTTAGACATGCGAAATGACCCGATAATTTTCATAGGTGTCCTGATGAGTCCCGGGAACACTAATTTCAGAAACATCCACTTTAATGGACTTGCACTGGCAGTGCACGGTTGCATTCCAACTTGTTCAATTTACCAATTTTAATAAATTATTTAATTTAATTAAAAAGTAATATATGAGAGTTTGTAATTAATTAAAATAAAGTTTTGATAATAATAATAATGAAGTCATTATTATTATTATTGTGGTTGTTTAATTAAATAAATGTTAATGAATTAATTAAATTACTATTGATGAAATTAAAGTGTATCATTGGTTTATTGAGGAACCATTTTTTTAAATGAAGTGTTTCAGAATTATTAAAGGACCATTTATTATTAAATGGAGGAATGTGCTAATAATAGTAATGTTATTATTACTATTATGGCGTCATAAATTATTTTTATGCATTGATATTTTAATATAATGTTTGAATAATATATTATTTATTAGAATTTAATGATGCTTTTGAGCTTCTCAAAGAAACCTTATGTTAAATGAGGAGTTTCAGATTTAATGGAGCGTTGTTATTAAATATTTGTGTTGGGTTTATCATAATATTGAAAAATAATAATAATGAGATTATTATTATTTTAGTTTTATGAATGTAAACATTATTATTATTATTCCAATTAAATCAGGGCTTAAGGTTGGAGTTTTTATAATATTAATGATATTGTAATAAATTGGGAGTTTCATAATTAATTATGAAATTTATATTAAGATAATAATTAATTAAGAAGCGTTTTTAATTTAATAGGGGTGTAACATTTATGTTAAAATATTTTAATTGGATGTCTAATGATGTATAATATAGATGTGTAATTAATGAGGCTTTTGGGTATCTCAAAGAAACGTCTAATTAAATAAGGAGTTTCACAATTAATAAAGTAGTGTTTTTTAATAAGATGTGTTGGGTTTAATCTACGGTTAAATAATAATAAATATAATAATTAAATTATTATTTTCATGGTTTTATGAGTGGTTGTTGTTATTATTGTGAATAATAATAATAGTGGATTTTTTGGTCTTTTATTAAATTAAATTACTGGTCATTAAGAATTTAATTAATTGATATGAAGTAGAGGTTTTTATTTAATTTATTTTTCTTGAGATAATAAATTAAATAATGATGATTTAGTTGTTATTGAATATGGGTAATTTTAAATGGTAATATTAAATTAAGGAATAAATGTAGAGTTGGGTTTAATTTAATTAACCCATATTAAATATTGATATCTAGTTGTGCACGGGTAGTCGAATGGTGTGGGTCAGCTGTGTGGTTATCTGGTTTTTAAAAATATTTATTTTTAATTTATTTTAAATAAAATAATTATTTATATTATTATTATTATTATTGTATTAATTTGATTGGATGATTAATAATGGGTTTTATAATTAATTGTGAAACTTTTTATTTTAATGTTAGTTAATGAAGTGACATTATATTAAATGAGAATAATAAATGTTATATTATTATATTAAGACTATTAGTTTATCATGGGTGTAATTGATAACTGGGGGAGAGAACATGAGGGTGGTGCACCACCGTATTAGAGGGACAAAAAAATGCACGAGTTCCATCCATTGAGGCACACTACACGCCCATCGCTGACTCCTCTTCGAACGATCGAATCCTCTCGGTGTCATCTCAAATCCTGTCTGTCTCTGTGAGGGATGTGCAAAGGAATCCTCTAGACACTTTGGACCATATTCTGGCATCTTCCGACAAAGGCGAGAAAGTTGAGTTCATTTTCTCTTTTCTGTCATGTTTTGGGTAAGGTTATTTATTCGTGGTATTGTTTCACATCATTCAATTAAAGGTGTAATAATTTTTAAGAGACCGAAGTAACTAGTTAATGGTGTGTTGGTCCATACTACTTTGATTCTGAGTGCGTATTTTAATATTTGTAATTTTATTTATATTTTTTTAGGTCACACGCATGAATATATATATATATATATAAGGTGCGCACTTGTGCGATTGCGGACCTGTTGTGGACTGGTTGCCGCCAAGTATATTAAAGCACTTTAGATTTATAATGGTACCACCCCGAGGAAGGTTCCAAAAATCCTTATCAACTGTTTTATGAATTATAGCTTCAATAAATAAATTGAGAATGTGATTTTCATTGATTATGATATGTCAATGCATAACACATTTGAGGTTATTAAACGATGCTGCCCACATTAGATAAATGAGGACTTGAACAAGTGTTGATTTTATGAATTTTTTCCCATTTGGATAATGTTATATGATTAAATAGTTAAATGATTTGAATGACCCAAATAGGTAATAGTGTAATTAATTGTGGAATTAATTATCATGTAATGAGTTGGAATAAAAATTGTGGCTATTATTGATTATTGAGAATTTCGAATATTTGAAATGCTCAGAATAAAAATTGGAAACTAGTAATAATTAATGGATGGATTAATTATTACATGATAAATGGAAAATGGTTAACTAATTTATCATTGGATAAAGAGATAATATTTAATTAATTAATTTTTTAATTTTTTAATTTTAATTCATTAAATTAAGATTGAGAATTAATTGTTTGTTACGACTCTTGGATATGTGTACCATTTGCAGAATGTTAGATTTGCATACATTATGTTTTCCGGGATAAAGTTATTTTATAATATGATATGCTGTGTGATATGGTTTCTAAATATATAGGCTTTTTTTAGTTTGTTTTGTGATGATTATGACGCGCATTCAAATTGTTTAAGTCCTAGACGAATCACTTTTTGAGTGGATGGGTTCAGACTTGTTAAATAATTTGGATAATTAAATGTTGAATTAATTATTTATTTGGATTGCTAAGAATAATTAATTGTTAATTAATTATTTAGTATTGATTTTTTAATGGTAAATTATTGGTTGACATTTGATGGGCGATTTATGTTGTTTATTAGTTTTTGATTTAATTAAATGATTGGATTAATTAATTTATAAATTAATTAATGGATGGTTGTGGGGTGTTAGACATGGTGTTCTACACGAGTGATAAATATATATGTATTATTGATAAATGGGTTGTGAGGTAGGGAAAGATTCTCTAAATACTCATGGGGTGACAGACATGGAGTTCTACACCCATCTTGCTAGAAAATATTCTTTTATGGGTCACAGACTGGTGCAACAAATACCCATGGGTTGTGAGACAAGTACTGGTGCTCCAAATAGTCATGATGGTGCTAGACATGATGTTCTACACCATTTAATTTACATAGTAATGTGGTTATAATTGGTCATACATGAAATAAATTAATTAGTAAATTAAAACTATTGTGACATTATGATTTTTGAATTGAATATGGAAAAGGGTTCAGACTTATCAATAAACCGTTTGAATCACTAATAGTGGATGTACCCAAGAGCGAATCCCTATTTTTTAGTGGATGGGATTAGAAATAGTATATGAAAGATTAAATTGAATATCTTACGATGCATTATCCAATCCAAATCCCAAGCATTGATTTGGCCTTAACATTGACTACTTAGATGGTATTTAGAGACATTTGTGGTGAGTGACTTTTACAGGGAATGTTGGGCTCAGTCCAGATCATGAGAATTATGTAGTTTAATGAGGTTTAAATAATTGATAACTGTAAAAGATTATGTAATAACTATTTTGTATGCATGAAAAATGTATAGTATAGGTTCAGACACCACCTGAGAGTTGAAGGAGGTACTTTGGTATATAGTTACATTGTATTGCTTATGTTAATTATGCATGCTTGAACTCTTAAAATTATTTATTGATTGTCCAGCTTTGGGGTAGACACTGGGGGTCCCGGACTACTGGGATTTATATATCACACCCTACTTGGGCCGCCATTTCATTGGGGTACCTGAGTAGATTCTATTTGGTTGCATGATTGTGTTGTTTGCATTTACGTTGAAGATATAAGCAAAGGATCGAGTGGAAGCTCGGGATGCTCGAGGAGACTATCATCGAGGCTTAGATTCATTGTTTATTTATTTTTGTAATGGATTGTTATGAATGCTGTTTTGTTCACTGTTTTCCATTTTCATATCTTTAGCATCTCATGCATGAATCTGTTATATAATAAATGTTGGCTATTTTTTTTTACTAGATTATTAAAATCTACCTTTCGTTGTATTATCATTAATTAGAATACTTCTGAAATTTATTGTCATATATTGTTATTTACATTGATATATCTCTGTGAAAAATTGATAAGATGGTATAGTATCCCCACTAACTATCCATATACCCTCTCTGCTAGTCGGAAACATCTGATATATGGGGAGATGCACTTGAGGTCATTTGGTGACCGGCCCAGCCACTAGTTTAGTGGTTAGCCAGGTTGGGATGTTTCAAATATATTCATTTTCAGATTTTAATGTATGTATTTTATGTTTTTATATTTATCCATATAATGAATGAAATGGAAATATTAATTGATTGGTGGGTCCTAGAATTAAATTTTTCCATGATGTATCAGTTTGTCTCGTGAGTCCAAATATATTGGTTTTTTGGATGGGTCATTAACAAATTATTTAGATTTCTTATCATGTGGATTTGTTGATATTTTCATTTGTTTTGGTAGAATTCCTCGATGCAATCTTCATATGTCCATTATTACGCAATCCATCATTATGAAATAATTTTTTATCCTCATGGTTTTATTTGAAATTTTTTTATATATGTGGAAATTATTCAAACTAATATGATTATTTATATCACTTCATTTCATCATAATTAATTTCTTCCATAAAATCCATTATTTATTTATATTCCATTGTATACATTCTATTACAGATAATAGGAGTTCAAAAATTTCATGTATTATCTTTCCCTTTTATACCCCCAAATTAATTATGATTAATAATAAGGGATTTAAAATATACAATAAATATAATCATGAATAATATAATTTCTTGTATTTAATGATTTATAATGTAATGAGTGATTCAAATATATATCTATATTACCATTGGTGTAAAGACTCATAATTAAAAATTACATATTATTGTTCTCTTACAATAACAATCACATTCATTTCAGAATGATCTTTTAATTTTACAGTTATAGAGAGTTGGTTCATAACACTAAAATATAAAACCCCTATATATAAAATATAGAAACTTCTAATTAGTATCAATTTTTCCCACAATATTAAACTCTAAAAAATATGATTTTTTCATGACTATTCATGATGAATTTCAGTATGAAATCTTTTTTACTCTTACACAATTTTAAAAATTATGAAAAACCATCAAAAAAATTTGTTTGAGAATATACAATTCACCAAGGGAGATAAAATGAATAAAAATTTATTCCTAGAAAAAAACAATAAATCAAAATAAAACACTTTTTTTAAAGTATGCATTTTTACTCTAAAAATTTAACCATGATTTTTTTTAAAATAATTTCATTATCATGCCTTTTTAAAAATCCTAAAATATACATGAAAACTTATTAGAATGTATAGATATGTATTTTATGTAACTCAAGACTTCATCTTTTAAATTCATTAGTACAGATATAATAAATAATATTCCAAACATTTATATATATAGTATCCAAAACATTTTAGGTTATCTCGTAACCACTCATCATTGATTTTTCATGGAACCACTAAATTATTGGTTAATAATGTGACAAAAAATAATTGAATTATTAGGTAACCACCAGACATTGGTTTATAATAGAACAACCAATCGACTTATAAAATCACATGAACCATTTCATAGTCATACAATATGAAATCATTCATCATAAAAATAAATTTTGAATAAAACAACAATTCCATTTTGAAATCTTTTATCAATATTTTAAAATTGTACACCTATTAAATAAATAGTTTTATTAGAATAAATGAAGAAATATGAACTAAAAGTCAAAAAATCAAGGAATTGTATTATTGATAAAATCCTATAATTCAAAATAAGTTATAAATAATACTTCTACACATTATAAAAAACATCAAAAATTACCCCATACAAAAATACCCATAAGATTCAATTTAGAAAAATTCCTAAAAATAAAAAAATGTTTAAAAATAACATTAAAAACTATATTTCAATAGTATAATAATTATTTATAAAATTATTTAAAAATATGGATATTGAATAAAAATTTGGTTTTTAAAGGAATTATTAAATGATATTTTTTTAAAGAATGACCCTTAGTGTGAGTCGAAATCGTTCCATATGTTATTTTTCATCCTAAATATTAAAAATTGGAAAATAATATACATGTTTATGAACTAAATTAACGTTTTTATTCAATTTATTTGTTCTTATAACATTCCATATTTGATTATTTGATTAACGAATCTCACACTAAATTATTTGAAAATACTTGTTTAATAAGTCTACAATGGATATGGTAAGTCAACTATGTGAAAAAATGATATAATACCATCATAAAATTTATACTAATATTTTATAGTAATAATTTTTTAAATCAATTATAAATTTACATGCTTATTTTAAAAATGGTTGTTAAAAATTAACTATGTAAAAATCATGGAGACGGTATGTCCTCCCTATGCATGAGTAATGTTTCTAATTTTAAATGATTATCTTGGTAAGATATAAAATAAATTAAATTAAAAAAATCATAGTAATATCAAATATATATATATATATATTAAAATATACTTATATATATCATCAATGTTAATTTATGATGAAAAATACACATTCCTCTGTGGAGGAGATTGACCACATGCATGCACTAATGACAGGGTAATTCATAGTAAACATAATGTTATGAAAGAAAAAGATATATTATCCATTTAAAATAATACATACATAATCAATAAAATAAAATAAATTCCATCATTATTACCAATCACTATAGACGTTGATGAAAAAAATTCACATCGGTTCGTGAGGCGGTAGTCAGCCATCAACAAAAATTATGATTTCATTTCTCAATTGATGTAAGAGGATATGGATATATGTTTTACCATATACATAATAAGTAAATAATATCGGGGAAAAATGTTTGTGTTATATGATCATGGTTTAATATGGTTTGAGGGATTTGGACAAAGAAAGAACACTAAATCATGTATATAAAAACAACACCACTTGTTTGGAAACCTGATTTTCCAAACAACATAACACCTTTAGGATTTCTATTATATAATAACAGACCTATAAAATGATAATATGTATTATAAAAACATATTAGGTCCACTATTGTGAGAAAAAATGGGTTTTTATGTGTGAAAAAAATAGAATAACTACTTCCCTAGTATAAGAGATTTCAAATACTAAGTTAATGTAAATTATTTTTGAATTTATAATTTAAACAAAGTTTTTTCTATAATATATAAGATTATTATGGGTCAAAAATATCCAATAAAGTAAAAACCTATGAATTTGTTAAAATATTTATACCAGTTTCTTTTGATTTTATCCCTAATTTAACATCATTAATTCTTACTGTATCAACATTGATTATTAATCATTGAGGGATACAATATTTAGTATAGAATTAAAAAATGACTATAAATGGACCGTGGTTAATATTTTATACGGCATCCAAATTACATTGTTGAGTGTAATATTTTCAGAAATGTTTTATTATTTAATAAATTATTATTTAATAAATTATTATTTAATATAGAATATCCATAATGTCACTTTTTATAAAAATTCATGAAATTTCATTTATAATGTCAATAAAAAATATAAATTTAGAAATAAATATTTTATTATATCCCTGATAGTTCATGGTATTTTGATAATTTTTTTGATCACATTAGTTATCTATGTTTAAATTTATTATAACATTGTTAATATAATAAAAAACTTTATTAATTGAATAATGACATCATCAGAGCTGAGTATGAATTGAATGTAATTATTTTTTTAAATAAAAATGAAAAAAATATTCTATGATTATCTTTCATATTTTGAAATACTATTTATAGTCAAACATATCTTATTTGTATAAAAATATTAAAAAAACAGACTTATTAAAAATAGAAGTGTGATATGTTTGATTTTCCATTAATGAAAAACAATACATGTCATAATATCATCCATGTGACCCCATGAGGTCATAAATTCGACCATTGGATGTTTATGGCTGATATAAACACATCTATTAATATTTTATCCATGTTTTTGGTCATTTAATGAATTATAAGAATTTATTTTTTACCTAAATTACTATATTTTCCTATTAACGTGGTAAAAAATTACAATTCATTATTTTCATGATGACAAAAAAGAAAAGGGGAATAATTAAAAAAATTATTCCCACTAATTTCAAATATTCAATATATCTTTTTATATTCAAAGCCTATAATTTTTATAATTTAATATAAAATTGAACGTAAAAATTGAGGATTAATATTAATTCCATTTGAAATATAATTTTTATTTATGAAAAATTTAAGTATACATTACTTTTTAAGAAATATAATTGTATTATTTTCAATAATAATCAAATAAAAAAAATAAAAAATTCCAATGTATAATTTTTCAATTGGAATTTTTTAAAATAAAATACAATTTTAAAATATTAATAATTTTCGCTATTTTTATAAAAATTTATATTTTTATAAAATTTATAAATATTTATATTAATATATTTTTATATTATTGATTCAAAAATATAAAAAAAATTAATATTAAAAAAATTTAAATTTAAAATCTTTGTAAAACCATATGCGAAATGAATTCCATACAACTATTTTCATCTTTTTTAATGATTTTTCACAAAAAAAATACTAAATAATATACTTATAATTAATATAATTATACATTTAAAGAGTAAAATAGTTTATTATATAATCATATGGATAAATACATTATCCCTTATTGGAAGTTGCATCCGTGAAATTATTATACACTTATCTAACATGTGGGTATATCATTTCCACCCAGTTTTTTTATTCCCATCTTGTTTCTTAAATAATATATTTTCTAACAAAAAAACCTTAACCTAGTGAATTAAATTATTCTTCAATATATGTTATCTTCAATCATTAATATTAATAGTGTTTTCTTCATAAGAATGTTTATCTAAGAATAGAACTTCTTCAGGGCTTAAAACATGGATTAATACAGCACAAATTTATACAAAATAAATGCATGAAGTAAGTTGTGTATCTAGGATAAAATTTAAAGCAATTACAATTATAAAGAATATATACCAGAATTATACACATGAAAAACCTAAATAAAGGGTTATATACATGAAATGGGGGTGTTACAATATTTCATAGGGGCTAATGAACCATGGTCTTAAGATTTAATTCATTCAAAATGTATAAAACTTTTCCATTGATATATATTAAATAAATCATGATCACATATCTATAAAGAAATATATTTCCTATTATTATCCACATAAATTTCTTCATGATATGAGCTATAGTCATATGTCACTGAATCATATTAACATCATTACACCCCAAATTTCTGGTATGTAAGCCTTTCATTGTCATTTTCATGTTTATAAAAGTTATTGGTGAATATGGGGAGATTTGGAGTGATTATGGAGTTTTTTGGAAACAAAATGTGGGGTGAATGGGTAGCACAAGATTTTCCCAAACTGTTTGACAAAACCATGAACAATGAGATACCACGTTCTTTAAAAGTTGATCTAGCTCATTGTGACCTTATATCTACTTTATTCAAACTAGAATGGCCCTAACCCAAAAGAGTACTTCTCCAAATTCCAAACAAGGATCTCCTATAGATACATTACTGATCCAAAGTCTTTCCATGGTAATTCAAAGGCTGATTGTTATGGTAAGTGCTCGTTCATCATCATTTTTTCCATAATTTCTAGAGTCTACATCTCATTTCTTTTAATGTTATTACATAAATACCCGATATGGGTAGATCTATTATTATTTATGCCAAATAAGGTTACATAATGTTTTTTTAATGATATGGTAGGATATCTATGGTGAATTCATGGAATATTAACTCGGATTCTTGATCGTTCTTCATCTGTTTTATGTTTTCATAGAATGAATGAGGTAGGTGGATTCACTCTCAGCTCCCCTTGTAAGAATAATTTGGAATTATTTCCAAATTATTTTTTTGTGCGCTATTAATTATGAAATAGATGTTAAATATAGACTGTGATCCATCTTTTTTTAAGGTTTGGGGAATTATGAAATTCTATAAAATTCGGTGTTCTTGAAATTTATTTTTTTCATGATAATTAAATAAGGATTTAAAATTGTATATTTTCTATAATGTATTTAATCTAATTTAATTTAAATATTTCTGATAAATTTATGAGTTTATTTAAATTATTTGGTTGATAAATTGGCTCAATGGAAAGTAATAATAAACAAACAATTTTTATTGAAATCAATGAAATCATTGAAATTGGCATGGGTTTTTGGAAAACCTGTTATACATTTTCATATTTAATTATGTGGAAAGGTTGAAATAGCATATTTTCCTAAGTTTAAAATGAGTAATGGAGTGTTTTATTTAATTACATTGTTATGACATGGTAAATCGATGATAAACTTCTCATGAGTATGGATCTGTCATAACAAAGCACACATTACTGGAATTATAGATACATGGAATAAAATTATTAAACCAAGAGTGTTATTTGTATATTGTTTTAATGATGTGTTTTAATTTATAAACATAAAATATCTTTCTATAAAATTGTTTAACATTGTTTTTATATTTTTTATGATTTTTTTAGATGTGTTTATATTTACTGATAATATATTTTTTGAAATTGGTTTTTATATATTGTTTTATATAAATGTTTCTAACATTTCAATCCTAGTTGCATGAGTATATAAGTAATTATGGAAGTACTACTGTGTTTTATACTCACCTCTTCTTTGGCACATTGTTTCTTTATCATATTTCATTTTTGTGGAAGTGGAGAAAGGTAGAGTACTGAATGTTTTTTTCACTAATTCATGACATTTTGGGTTATTTGGGGATGGTGGAACACAGAGATAGTGAAGAATTAAATCATGAGGTTGTTTTCACATATTTTTATATATATTCCATTGATTTTTTTATATTTCTAGTTGTATACCATTTTATCACATAATTGTGTTCAATTTGGTATAATGTAAAATGTAGAGTTGTCTTTCTTTTGATCATCCATC
The DNA here is from genome assembly GCA_963277665.1 of Viscum album. Taxonomy (NCBI): domain Eukaryota; kingdom Viridiplantae; phylum Streptophyta; class Magnoliopsida; order Santalales; family Viscaceae; genus Viscum; species Viscum album. The sequence continues at coordinate 69,749,063 of OY728166.1, read as the reverse complement.
ATATAGTCCCTATGGGATGTGGTTTGTTTTCTTGGTAGATTAATATTTTAAGGGTAAATCATCCCCAAATTTAATTTCAATGTATTTATTTATTTCAGCCTTTGGTGTCTTGGGGATGTTTCTTAAGGAATAGTAATGATTCAGTATATTCTCAAGCCAATGAGAATAAGTGATTCATTACAAATGGTATCACCTTGGTCATTTCACTGTAGAAAAAGTATTCTTAAATTTTCTTACTCATGGAGATAAACTAATTTACATTGTAAGTATTGGTAGGTATGTTTATAAAGGAGTAGTATTATAGGTATTTGAAATTTTGAGAATAAATAGACATAGATAACCTTTTTATGTTGTACTTCATGTTACTAGGAAGTTGACTACATAAATTTATTAGAGATGCTTATTGGATATTGTAATCTCGTTGTCGTGGTTTTTCTAATTTATATAAAAATGGCATGAATTTTAGTGGAATGACTTCGCTCTAGGATTCCATATCACATTTTTATTACTAACGTATGATTTAAGGCCTGATTTTGATTTTAATAAAAAAAAGGTAGAAATTTTTCTTTTCAAACTAATGACATTGAAATTGGATTGGTTGATGTAATTTGAACGTGGTTTTATTTTCAAAAACAATATTGTTTTATTGTTTTTTAAAAATTGTTACATTTGGAATGAAATGTTGTGCTAGTTTATGTGATATAATTTTAAATGTTAATCCATTAGTTCCTAGATAGTGATAATTCAAGAATTTGATGTTTTTTTGGAATATGGCACTTGGTCGATGTCGTCGAAAACAACTAGTGGAAGATGTGGAGAGTGTGGTTGCACTTGAAACACGTGTGAACCAAGAGCTGGTGCATATTATCATCCAAGCATTCCAAGATATGAAAACTGGGAACCTCAGGGATGAGCCAACACATGGGGATCATTCCATACAGTTCCATAATTAGAATCCACCCATCTTATAGGGTGATTTGAAATTAGAAAGGGAAGAGGTGTGGCTGAATATTATGAATCGTGTATTCAATTTCAATTGCACATAGGTAGGATTGAATATCAAATTGGAAAATTATATACTCAAGGATCTTGCACTCTATTAGTGTGTTTTGCTAGTGTAGGGTTAAATGAATCAGGGCCTTAATATGGAGGATGTCGAGGGATTTTTCAACAATCAATTCTATCCTAAAACATTCATAATCCATAGAACAATGAAATTAATTGGCCTAAACCATGAAAATCATTCTATCACTAAATATGTGGATAGACTCATGATTTTTTTGCACTTTCCATCATATGTTGTGTCTAGAGATAATTAATAGATTGATAAAAGTTGAATGGGATATATCTGGATCTATGGGAAGAGTAATCCTGGTGATACAAACATGAAATATTGGGTACTCAATTTCTTGGACAAAAAGGAGGAGTGACACTAATTTCCAAGGTGGGAATTCGAATCAGAATCGAATAGCTGGAACATTGATTCTTTCTCAAAAACCAAATAAAATATCGGTATGTATCCAATGTGGTTCCATTGAAAACATGGAGAAATATTTTACACCACAACCAAGTGAATTATATAAGTGTAATAAGATGGGACATCATCAGTTCTGTTGTCATAGATCTCCGAGGTCGGGTTCTTGAGACACATATCAGGTGTCGTAAGCATCTTACATTTGGACAGGACGATTCCAGAAGAATCAGAATCATCAGTATAGTATATCTATCCATGGTGATTCTAGTAATACCATGACTCCACATCAAGGGTAATATCAGTATGGAAATAAGTAGCAATGTTCAATAACAGATCAATTGTATGGAGCTAATAAAGTGATTTTTTTTGATTAAGATGGACCATCAACGATGAGACGTACGATTCTATTAAATTATATAATTATTCATTTTTTTATACTACTACATCTCCTTCCTTCATTTATTAAAGTTATATTTATTTTCAATGTTTGAAGATTGAGATGATACCCTCTATGATAAAATAGAAAATCCCTCTAGATAAAACAGAATGTCGAGTCATTGTGTGTAGTTCATGTTTAAAAACTATTGATGGAGTTGAGAAGAAATATGATTTCCTAGTATTAGAAATTGATGTCATGGATATAATCTTGTGTATGGATTAGTTTTTAGTGTTCAAGGATCACATTGAATATTATTGTAGAATGATTAGTTTTACATCTGAGGATGACATTGAGCATCTCTTCAGAGGAATTTTTTTTAAATTATAGGTTCAATGAGCTTGATGGAGCCCTCAGTTGGAAAAATAGTTTACTAGTTAGGATCTTTGACTTTTGCATTTATGGAAGAGATCATGGACAGAATTTTTCCACTAGTTGTGGATAAATTTATAGATATATTTCTAAAAATATCTTAGGGATACCACCAATAAGTAATTTTGATTTTATTATTGGTCTCCTTTCACGGACTAGTCCTATTTATCCTCGTCTTTTTGGATTGAACGAAAATAAATAAGTGAGATGAAAGAGTAGTTGGAGGAGCTGAAAAGAAATGGTGTCATTCTATCATGTATGCCACTGTGGTCAGCACCAATCTTGTTTGTGATGAAACAAGATGTTACTCTAAGGCTGTGCGCTGATTATCATAAGCTTAACCAATTTAGGATAAAGAATATATATCCACATCCAAGCATCGGTGATATGTTTGACCAATTTTGGGGAGCCCATTTGTTCTCTAAAATTGACTTGCGATCTGGATATCACAAATTTCATGTTTGGAAAGAATATATTTTATATAAAAAATTCCCCAGAAGTGTTGGCCACTACAAATATGTAGTCCTGAATTTCATTCTAATGGATACACCAAAAATCATTATAGAATTATTTATCAGATATTTCATAGATATGTATATTGTTTTTATGGTGTTTTTGGATTAAATATTGGTGTATTTATGGACTAGGGATGAGCATGAGTAACACATCATGATTGTGTTGGGAATCATTAGAGAATGTCGTATGTTTTTCTAAATTGTCATCACCTGATTTCTAGATATATGAGGATCATTTCATTAGCCATGCGATTTCTGAAAAAAGTGTCTCAATTGATCCTAAAATGATAGAAACTGTGATATCTTGCAAACCACTAAACAATTACTTTGAGATATGATGTTATCATTGATCAATGGATATTACCGAAATTTGTTTTGTGACTTCCCATGACAAGAATTGACTTTTCCATCATTGAAAAAAAAAATTCTTTCCAAAGGAGTGTGAAATTTCAGAATACATTTCAAGAGATGAATTTTACTCTTACATCACCACAAATCATGGTTTCTCTAGAATCAGGAAAAGGGAATTTGGTCTACTATGATATTTCTAGATATTGGTTGGGATGTGTTCTCATGCAAGGATGCCACATTGTTGATTATGGTTCATGGAATTTTGGAGTGCATGATAAGAATTATCTGATTTATGAATTGGACTTAGTGGTAGTATATCATGATTAGAATACTTGGATACACTATCTATTTGGTGAGAAATTTACTATGGTCATAAATCATAAGAACATGAAGCATATTTTTACACAAAGGGATTTTAATTTCAGGAAAAGGATAGGGATGGAGTATCTCAAGATGTTTCACTTTGACTTTCTGTATACACTATGAAAATAAAATTCATTTATTGATGCATTAAGAAGGAATTCATATGATCAGTTAGAAAAAGATGCTTCATAAGAGTGTAATTTCATGTTTAACTTAGTCGATATACATGTGGAATGTGAAAACTGAGGTGATGTTAAGCTTTTATTTTTAGTTTACAAGATTTCTTATGTGATGATGATGGTAAATGAGGAACAAACATTCAATGAAGAATTATTGGTTGAGAGTTAAAAACTCAATTTTTCGGTGATCATTGAGGTTTGGAAACTAGGTTGGAGTTTAGTTTTTTTTGTTTTGAAATTGGCTGGTTGTACCAATCGCTTGTGAGGAACAAATACTTCATGCCTACAACTATTCAAGATGGGATATACATCTATGAAAATAAATGATATATAATCCATTGAAGATGAAATGTTTCTATATTGGAATGAAATTGAATGTGGGTGAGTACATTTCAATGTTCCTAACATTTCAGCAAGTTAAGGTATATAATCAATGACAATTAGATGTGTTGCAATATTTAGCAATTCCATTGTGGAAATGGGAATAAAATGTGATGAAATTTTTTATCGATCTACCAAGAATGGTCAGGAAATATGATGTCATATGGGAAATAGTGGATCCGTGGGGGATCTATCCAAAATATATATCTGAGAAGTGGTAAAGATACCTGTAGAATGAGTTTTATAGCCACATATAGGTATCTAAGGATCAAATATCTTTTTTAGATATCCTTACAAAAATGCATTGGGACTCTATTAACAATGAGTATGACGTATCATCCTCAAACAGATGGGAAACCAAAAAATGAAAATACAGATGTTCGAAGATATGTTTCAAGATTTTGGTTGCTCGAGGGAAGATATCCTATTGTTTGTGGATTCTTAATATAATAAAAATTATCAGTCATTTACACAAATGGATCCTTTCGAATCATTAAATGGGCATTCTTATTATTCTCCACCTTGTTGGATGGAAACATGTGAGTCCTTATTAGTCGGTCCAAACCTTATCCATGAAATGTAAAGGGAGACCGTGTTGACCAGAAAGAGGATGAGGATGGCTCCGAGGTGTCAGAAATGATACGCGGGTCATCATCAAAAAAAATTTCATTTGTGTTGAGTGATTATGTGTTTTAAGAATCTCTTTGTGGCTTGTACATTGTCATTTAAGGAAGCAGGGAATGTTATCTCCTAGATACATTGGGTCTTTTGAGATTCTGTAAGGGGTTAGGGAGGTGGAATTCTAGTTTTCATTTTCACCATGTTTCATCATGGTTCATAATGTGTTCCATGTAGATTATTTGAATAATAATCAACCTGATCCTGATAATGTAATTAGATGGAATCACGTTGTCCTAAAGTTGGATGCTTAGTGCATATACTAGTGTGGATGGTGGATATGAAGAATAATGTCATTCATGAAGAAAGTATTAGACTATTGTGGGTTTTATGGAAACATTGTTAGATACAAGATGATACTTGGGAACACAGGAAGGAAATGAATGATTTATTGGTAGAACTCTTTCATGGCATCTATTTCTTTCTACATTTTGGGGACAGAATGACCAATGGTGTGGGGAATTTATGACCCCCTATTTCAGGTATGTAACCCTTTGTTTGTTCATTTCATGTGTATAAAAGTTATGTTTGAATATGGGGATAGTTTTTAGTTATTTTAGAGTGTGTTGATGAAAAAATGGTGGTGCATCAATAGCACACAGTTCTGTCAAACTGTGTAAAAAATCCATGAGTAGTAAGAAACCACTTCTATAAAAACTGTAGTTGGTTTTTTCTTCAATTCTATCAACTATTTTTAAGCCTATAATAGACCTAAAAAATTATTTTTTGGATCCAATTAAGGTTCTACCATCAAAATAATGGTTATATAAAGTCTTTACTAGGTGATTCGAATGTCGATTCTTGCAGTATCTTACAATTATTCTACGTTTCTGCCACAGTTTCTTAGAACTGCTTCTCTATTCTTAATTTTTACATAAATTTGAACTTATTATTGTTACATATCATATTTCTGACTCAAAATTAGGTCATCTCTTGTTTTTTATGATATATGAGGAGATATTAGGTGGTTTCTAGAAATCAAGTCCTGGATTCATGAGTATTCATTGTCTATTTTCAATTTTCATCGAAACAATCAAGGTAGGTGGCGTCAATCTAAAATCCAATTATGATAAATTTTATAATTGATTTTAAATTTATTTTTTTATGTTATATTAATTTTCAAATATATATTAATCATTTATTAGTAACCCTCTTTTTTGATGGTTTCTGGAATTATGAAATTTAGGAAAATATGACATTTAGGATATTTTTTGTTGTTCTTGATATTTAAATAAGGATTTTAAATTTGGGATTATCTTGTATTTTGTTATGTTTAATTTATTTAAATATTTTCAATAAGGTTTTGAGTTTATTGAAGTGGTTTTGTTATTAAATTTACACATTTGAATGTTTCAATTAAAGCACGATTTTTATATAAATGGATGAAATTGTTGAAATTGGCATGGGTTTTTAGAAAAATTATTTTTCATATTCAAATTGCATTATCAGTCATAGAAGAAATAGGACCTTGTTCTTGATGAATTTGGTGTGATGTCACATGGTATAGAATTACCTCGTGATTACTTGGTAGATCTATGAGAAACCTCTCATGATTATGGTTCTGTCATAATGAAGCATGCATTTTTGGAAGTATAGATAATTGTAATTAAATTCTTAAGAGAAGATAGAATCTTAGATAGGGTTTTAATTTTATTAAATTTTTTATATTTAAAATATATTATTATAAAATTGGTTGACATGGTTTTCTTATATTTAGTTATAAACTATTTTAAGAAGAGTTTATATTCAATTATAACGTGTTTTTGGAAAACAAAATGTATCAATTTTCTTTTATATATGAGGCTACATTTCCATCCTAGAGGTGTGTGTTGGGATGTCATTGAGTGAGGTCTAAAAAGATTTATACTCACCCTCTATTTGTAACATGGTGATTTTGTATATTTAATTTTTTTGGGATGTGGGGAAAGGAAGAGTTCCACATGGTTCTAGCACAACTTCATGATTAGTGGGTTGTTTAGGGATGGTGGTATAGTGACCTAGGAAAAACGTACATGTATATTACACCATTTTAGATGAATATTCAGTATATTATAATAATAAATGCAAGAGGACCGTAATAATTTAGTGTATTTGGAAACATGGAATTTTTTTTTGATATTTGCGAAATATCATCCACATCTCAAATAAATATCTCAGCTTTTAGTACTTATACATACAACCATTCTTTATAACATGGGGAAATTAAACATAAGAAATGGGTGAGATCAAATTCTAAGTAAGGGAATACAGGAAGGACATGTAAAAAGAATCAGGGGAATATGGTTATGAGAACATGTTAATAAAAATACCTCAAGGAGTCCCCTTAGTATGTTTTGGGTGTGATTGGGTTTTTTGACAAAGACAGATGTCCATGAAGGCTGTAATGCAGAATATGAAGGCTGGTACATGGACCAGAAAAGCTAGTATACAGACCATGAAGTCTGGTATAGACAACATGAAGAATGTTATGTGGACCATGATGGATGGTACATGGAATAAAAATAATTGTATACGGAATGACAAATGGAATCACCAAAAGAAGGGAGATGAATAGCGTGTGGTGTGGTTCACGTACGAGATCTGTTTTCTAAGAACATGTGGTTCATGGAAAAGCTCTATGGTACACGGAATGAGTTTTGTTCCGAGGATGGCCTGTCATTGTTGGTAATGGTGCGGAGATTTTTAGAACCATGAATGATATCGTTGGAGAAGAGGAGAAGGTGATTTGTGGAGCTTCGAACAAGGCAGTTTTCGAGAGATATTGGTATGTGAATGGAATGAGGTTTACAACATGAGACATGAGGTATGCGGTGAAGGTTGTTCGGTGTTTAAAATTCAGAAAATATAATGTTTTAGGATTATACATATCTATCTTTCTATATAAGGAGCAATAATCCCACTAATTAATGTGAATGTGAATATCATTAGAGAATATATCTTTGCATAAATATTTCAATGATGTTATAAATTGGTTTGGGAGGAGTATTCCTCAAAGGAGAAGTGGTTTTCCAGAAGTGAATAAGAAATGGATGAAGTAGTACACAGGATGGTTCAAAAAATATTCTTTATGGGTATTTATAGACCAAAAAGGAAGAATGGTCTGATGAAGAAGAACTTGGTATGAGGATCCATGGTTAGTTCATGGAAGTGAATATAGTTCACAATATAAGTGGCGGATTGTAAAAGTAGAGCTGATACACATATATAGTATGTGGAAATTATACATGGAGTTTATATACAGAGATAGTCTATGGAGGGAAAACACGAAGGTGGTACACGGAAGTAGAGTAGAGGAAGCTCTATGATGGATTGTGGTTCGCGGAAGAATTAAAGGTACAAAGAGGAGGTGTTCAAGGTAGAAACCCCACTACATAGTATTTGAGTGTAGAAAATTATTCAAAAAACACACAATGAATCATAAAAAATCATCAAATAAATTTTTTATTGTTATTTCCATTACCTAACATGATGCAGAAAAGTAGAATTCAACTACGAGTTATAAAAGAGTCATCAACAAAGATTCTACCTATTGTTGAGGATGCATTGTTTCATGAAAATGAAGGGAAATACAAGTCCATAAACTTTGAGTGGATCCCTTCCAAGATTAGTGAGTGAAAAAATGGGTAGAGGGTGATACTAACCACCAATAGTGATCTATTGGAAGATACATAGGGAGTTACCATTGGGAATGTAGTGAGAAAAACCTCAACCTTGTAAAGGTGGTGATCCTGAGCATAGATGATCTTGCCCAAACGAGGTAACAGTTGTGTGCTTTAGTGGATTTGGTACATGATCCCATTATCATTGTATTCTCCTTAGACATAGACTAGTGAGGGTGAACCATGTAAATATACCTATCTCTTGAGAATTATTTTTTATTAGTTAATATAATGTTGTGGGAGTAAGATAGAAGAGTGTTTTGTTTAATAACAAAAAAAGATCCAAAGGCATAGTTTTTTTAATATGTCGCACCCTAATTCATCCAAAGGGTATTCGATCTAGTGAACCTAATAGTTTGTATTAGAGGAAAATATTAAATGTAAATGGTTTTCTATAAGTATAATAAATTGAGGTGGTCAATCACAATTTAATTACATTCGTCGATGGAAATAATTTTCATCTATGGATGAATCAGATCCAACATTACTTCCAATCCTTAGGAATGGATGTATTCACTATAATTATGCATGGAATATTAGCTTATATCTATATTGGTGCATTATCATAAGCTAAATTAATGGAAATAGATGTTGATACTGAAGTGATCAACAGTTATGGATGATCTATATAAAATGTATTTTATATGAAAGTGATTTCATGAATAACCTCCCAAGTTATGTGATTAAAATTGATTAATATTAATGAGGGTGACTCAAAAGTGGTAGAAGAATATCTGTAGTTTCCTTGGAATAAGTATGAGGATCTCAAAATGAACCCTAATGAGTATGTTAATACATTATTCAAAAGGGTAAATGTTATTGTGGAATACATGAGGGGTATTATTTAATTCATTTAAGATAAAAATATTGTAAATCATATGCTAATGAATCTTCCACATATACTCAATCCAAATGTTTTAGTATTATTAGATAATGACCCGAAGGATATAACACTAGATAACATTAATAGTACCCTTATAGAATATGATATTAGAAATGACGATAACAATGTTGTGGAAAAGGGGAATCTAAAGGGGTGGAATTTAAAATAAATGAAAAATCTCTATTGAATATAGTCCAGAAGATGATGAAACTTATGAAGTAATGTCATTTATTTAAACATATATTCTAAGTGGAAAAGGAACGCTCATGGGAATAATTCCACTTGGATGATTTTATATATAATGGTTGGAAATCTTTTAGAAAGATTCCCCATGAAGCATCAAGAATATTATGAGGATGAATTTCAAATTCCAATGAAGAAATATTCATCCTTGGTTAATGGGATGAAAATTTTTCCGAAAAAATTTATCAAAAATAAAATCTACATTCAAGAGAAGTTGAATGCTCAAAAGAATCTGAGGTAGAAGATGTTTTTTAATATAAATATCATAGAGCTTATGCTTTTGTGAAAGTTTTTAGATTAACTATTATAAAATAAGGGAGTGACAATTTTGAATGTGAATTTGAGGGAATATTTGACCTTCAAGTCGAGCTTGAAGCTGCTCTTGATGAAATAGAGATCTGGAGAGCCAAAATAAGGAAGTCCTAGAGAGCGCATTGTGATACCATAATTTTTATGCATTAGAAGAAAAGAGATAAGTATGAGTTGAATAAAGAAATTGAAAAACTGAACTCCTCAATTCTAGAAATATTTAATTAGGTTTTTGAGTACATGATAAAAATTGAATAACATAAATGAGATATCGATAGTTGGACAAAAACCCGAAAAAACAAATCAAAAATATTGAAGAACATGAATAGGAAGTCTTTATTAGGTGATTAATATTTAAATATCCGGAACAACTATTGACTATAAATACAACATCAGGAATGATGATCACACAGACAAGAGAGGACATGAATGTTGAGCGTAGAGGTCCAGCAGAATAGAACCATCAGTCAAATTTGAATGATAAGTCTGGTATGATGCTTGATAAAAAAAAGGTTCAATAGATCATAGTCATACCTCAAGAACCCCCTACAAGACTGAATATTGATTTGCGTATGAAGAAAAATCAAAATATTTAAAGATCCCAATGAATGATCAGTGGTGCAGTAGTGAGACACATCAATGTGCACCGCATGACAAGCTATTTTGTTTGTGGAAATATGGGACACTCGCAAGATGTATGTTGCATAAAAAAAGAGGTAATGAAGGTAGAAAGAGAAACAAAGTTATTAATATATAGTTTGATATTTCATATCATTATATTGTAGTAACTATTTTTTGTTGTTAAGGATTCTGTCACGTGGGAAGTTATTGATCATAAAGAATTCATATGAATGTGCTGAAAAAGGATGGATAAGTATATAATATGTAGACTATTGTATCATCAGATGTAATGAAAATAAAAAATATATTTGTAGCTCTACATGATTAATCTACTCCATCATATACCATGGAAGATAAATATTATCATTCCTTGTCGGATACGATGTCAGAAACATGTATCCTAAACAAAGTACTGAGAAAGTGGTGGTCATAGAAATTGCATTCAAATTCTCAGACCGCACTAGGATATAGATAATTGATAGTGGATTAAATTATGATATGATGAGAAATAAGGTTATAGTGACTTGAATTTGGTGTGGTAAGTATGATATCTGAAGATTTGGTAATTATGAGGGATTGAAAATTATTGGTTCATGAAAATCCTTGTTTAGAGGAAAATACATGAGACGATCAGATGTATTGTTTGTTGAAGGTCTTAGTCTCAAATTTAAATGTGTAAGTCAATTGTGTGACTTCAGATATGCCATAAACTTTACCAAGAAATTATTTTTTATTAAGGAAAAATACAGTGTAGTTATATTGTAATGAATGTATATAAAAGAGAATATCTACCTCATGAGTGGAGAAGAGGAAATGTTCTTTATGTCTAAAGAAGTACAAAATAGGATATGGCATAAGTGTCTTGGCCACATAAGGAAAATGTCCCTGGATGATCTGGTGAAATATGATACTTCTAGATATATACCTAAATTATCATGTGATCATACCTATATGTCTCACTCTTGTCAATAAGGGAAGATAATTCAAAATACATATAATCCAAAAGGGATGGGGTTAACAAAATGCCTTGAGTTAGTGCATATTGATGTGTGTGGACCAATTTTAGTTAGGAAAATTGATCGAAAAAGATATTGTGTTCTCTTCATTGATGATTTCAGAAAACTATATTGGGAATTAATCAATACCCACAAGTAATATGTGTTCAGATGCATCCAAATATATTAATGAGATATTGAAATGATCCTAGGTCAGAAAATCCAAAATATCAATTTCAAACATGGAACTGAGTTCAAAAATAGAAAATTGTAGGATTATCTTTGAAAACATGTGATAAGACATCATGTTTCAGTTGTATAAACTACATAGAAAAATGAAGTGGTTGAGACAAGAAATAAGATTTTCAAAAAACATGTCTAGAACAATCATCTTATAAAAATATCTTCTAGAAAAGTTTTTTAAATAAGTAGTGATGACATCAGCCTACACATCAAATAGGTATTTATTGTATCCAAAATATTATTTGACTATAAATTAGAAATGGTATGTAAATAATTCATCATATAAATTCATCTGAATTTTCAAAAGTAAGTGTTTTATTCTAAAAAAGGAGAAAAATCAAAATATTTAATCTCATAGTGATAAAGGGATATTTTGTGGATATGAAATGAAAATAAAATCAAATAATTGCTTAAACATGTAGATTGAAAAGTTATTTGGAAGTCATGATGTATCTATGGAGGAAAATGAGAAGAATATTCATCAAATTTAGAATAAATCTCAGGAGGATAGTGATGTTATGATAAGTAGATCAGGAGGTGTTCCAAATGTAGAGGTCAATTCATTAAAAGACTCTGATGTTTAGAATGATAATAATACATCATTCTCTATAAAGATACCAATGATAAGAGATTAATTTTTTTTAAAAAAATATAATTGGTAATAATTCAACAGTAGTGAAGACAAGTATAATGAATTTTCAACAACACGTGTCATAATTATCACATGGAGCACTTAAATGATTTGATTAAGTAGCTAGAGATAAATATTGGGTCAACTCTATGAATTAAGATCATGAAAAAATAGAGAAGAATCTGATGTGGGAGATTTCATCGAGGCCAACAAATAAAAATGCCTTCGAAACAATGTGGGTCTTTCACATAAAAATTAATGAATATGTTATTGCAATTCAAAAAAAAGCACGATTAGTCCGTAAAGGGTACTCATAGATAAAGGGTATCGATGTTGACGAGGCATTTCCACCCATTAGAAGGATGGGGACAATCAAATTATTCTTGGTCATAGTAGGGAAATAAATGTTCAATTTCTTCCAAATGGATGTTATGTCATCATTTCTAAATGTTATTCTTCGAAAAGAATTTTAAATTAAAAAAAATATGGTTTTAATATTCATGAAGATTAGAATAGTGTTTTTCAGCAGAAGAAGGAATTTTAGGGTTTGAAGCAAGAACCAATAACATGCTATTCATGGTTTGATCATATTTTGATTGTAATATATATTTCAACAATTATACTTATCAAATAATTATGATGTTGGATTACATGGATGACATAATATTTGGATGTTAAGATGAATCACAATGCCGCAAATTTTCCTAATTCATAAAAAGTGAGTTTAAAATGATAATGATTAGTGAGATGACATTTTTCCTTGGTCTATAGATATCACATGTAATGAGTGTCACATTAATATATCAGTATCAATATTTCATGGAAGTTTTGAGAAGGTCTGGATTGGATAACTCCACGGAGATGAAAACTCAAGTCGATACTTGAAAGAAACATTCAAATGATAATGATTCTAATGCAGTTAATATCATAGAATACATGAAAATTTTGGGAATTTTACTATACATGAAATCGAAAATACATTATATTTTATTTTCCACGTGAAAAGAAGTGAGATATCAATGAAATACAAAGGAAATCCACATTCATGAATTTGAAATAATACTTCTATATATCAATGGTCTAGTGGATTTCTGTTTGATGTATATTGAAAAATGTTAACCAAAATTATTTGGATATACAGATGAATATTGGGCCAAATCAACAGATAATATAAATTCAACATTAATAGGTGCATTTAATCTTAGAGGTTTGTGTATTTTTTGGATATTCAAGAAACAATTTTTCATTTCATTGAGCATTGTAGAAGCTTAGTGTATTGAGTCCACTCAAGTATTCCCACAATTATAATGGATTAAGAAATATCATGAGGATATGGGAGTTGATGTGAAGTCTCTTATCAGAATCCATTTCAATATTTCATGTTTTATAAATTTTATAAAAAACATTTCCATCACTCGAGGACAATGAACATTTAAATCAAGTATCATTTTTCAAGGAGAAGGTGGATTACAGACTTGTCAAGTTGTAGTATGTTCCTACTGAATAACAAGTTGCAGATATTCTGATAATGTCCATACACAAAGAAGAATTTGAAATACATTGAATGGATATGGGATTCCATTCCACTCCCTGTATTTTAAAATTCCTAGATGTTGGTCCCCCTATCTTCTAGGAATGATGTGTTTTTACCTAATGTGATAATATATGTGCTTAACCCTATTGTAGAAAAATATGAAGTTCTCTTCAGGTTCATTGACAAATGGGGAGATTGTATCTCTATTAAAAGAGGTATAAATTGTGGTCAATGGATTAATCAGGACTTAGGGAGAAAATGTTAGGTGGAGCAGTGAGATAGGGGTATTTGAAGCATAGATTTAGCTATTTAGAGAAGCAGTGATAAAGGGAGAGTATAAAATCTGATGACGCTAGAAGTGATCTATCAAAGAATGCATATCATGATAGATGAGGTTAGTAATGAAATAAGTTGTTTCATTTCATTAAATAGTGTCAGTAATTAAGTGATTCATTGATGAACTCTACAATTTACTAGTTTTTATCTCATCGGTCATGACTCATGTGTGTTTAGAGTATATTTTTATTAAATATTTGATCGCTAACTTAATCACAGGAAGTGAGTACTGGTTGAAGATGGAAGAATAATTAATGAAGTATAAAAATGAGAATAATTGTTTTTTGACATATTTTTCAACAAACACAAAAGAGATATTATTGGGAAAAAATCCATCAAGGTGTCCTCTCAGTATATTTTTGGACTGATTGTGTATGTTGAAAAATCCTGGTATCCATGACTGAGTATGAATGGTGTTTTGTGAAAGTATGTTTTTAAGGTGGTGTAGTATCCTCGTGTCTTCCAAATTTTTGGGCCACAAAATCAGGGGTTTTACATTGGAAAAGGAATGATTTTGTCTAAAGAATGTATGGTATGCGAACCTGGAAGGATATACACAGACCATTAAGGCTGTTATGCGGACCATGAAGGCTGGTACATAGACCATGATGAATGATACATGTACTATGAAAAATGGTATGTGGAACATGAAGAATATTACATGGACCATGAATAATGGTACATGGAACAATAGTGGGAATAGTTAAAAAATGGAGCAACGTAGCATGAGGAGTGGACTAAGATTGAGATCAGTTCGCAGAGAGCATGATGTTAGCAGAAAAGGTGTGCTCTACATAGGGAGCTTCTGGTTCATAGATATTTCATATAGTTGGAAGAAACGAGGTAAATTTTTTCGGAACCACGAATAGAGTCATTAGAGAAAAGGAGGCGATGATTTTTGGAGTTGTGAATGAGGCGGTTCGTGGGATAGAGTTCTACATAGAAGGCATGTAGTTTGTGGCGAGAGACATGAAGTATACGGTGAAGGCAATTACACATTGAATATTTAAGAAATATAGAATTAGTGGATTATGAAGATCTATTTTACAATATAATATGTTCTAATCCAACTGATTAATTTTAGAGGAAAAAACATTAGAGAATATCCCTTTGTTCCAAGAATTTTGTGAAGTGTGAAACTAGTTCATGAGGGGGATTCTGCAAAAGAGAAGTCGATTTCATGAAATGATTCTGCAAAGGGTAAATAGCTCATTGGACTGTGTGAGAAATACTTTTTTGTGGGGAATTGTAGTTCACAAATAGAGAGCGGTCTGTAGAAGAAAAACATAGTATGCGGAACCAAGGGTAGTTTGTTAATGAAATGACAATTCATAGAAGAATTGGTATATTTAAAAATTATAGCTAGTATTCGGTTACGATACAGAACCTTGATACATGAAGGTAGTACATGGAGGTAGTATATAGTGGAAAAAATAGAAGTAGTATATGGAAGTGGATCATAAGAAGTCCCTAGAAGGGGTGGTTCACGGTATTGGAAACAGTTCGCGAAAGAATAATTTCATGAAGCGAACCATCTATACACTATGTGGGAGGAGTATGTGATTTTTGGAACAGACATAGATATCCTAAAAATACAAAAAATATGTTATTAAAATTCATTTTTGTTACCTAGATGTATGTAGAAAATTTGAATTCATCTATAGGTGAAAAAGGGACTTCAACAGAGAGTCTAACTACATTTGAGGATGCATTCTTTCCTACAAATGATGGGACCTACAAGTCCAAAAATTGTGAGTGGATCCTTTCCATGAGAAGAGAGTGGTGGAAGAGGAAAAAGGGATCATTCCCACCGATAATGATCCCAAGTAAAATAAATAGGGTGTGAACTTTGGGAATCCAATGGGAAAACCCTAAACTTTGTAAAGGTATTGAGCCTGGTCAAAGAAGATCTATCATGAACCTTGTAACAATAGTGGTATTTAGTGGATATGGTACGGTGGCCCATCATCACTATATGAACTTTGAATATATACTATAAATATTGATCCATGTAAATATCATTGTATCCTATGAATGTTTTCATATTAATTCTTATATTTTTGTGGGAGTTAGAAATAATGGTGTTATGTTTAATGACAAAACATAATTTGAAGGGAAGTACATTTTATATGTCATAAAATTATTCACCACCACTACTCTCATGGCATTCATCCTAGTAGGCCTAATAGAACTTGATCATCAATATAGAATAACCTAATATACATATCAAAGATCATATAAATGAATAATGGTATAAGGCTTGACAGTTCAGAAGAGTTGAATCAAAAGGATGTAAAGGACATAAGCCCTTAAAGCGTAACATAATAGTATAACATATAATTGTTGAAAGCACATAAGCATATAAGGACTTCCTTAGTAACCAAGTCATCACATCCAATACCATATAAGTGGTAAAGAATCATTCCCATGGAAATATTAATAGAATGTGTCCACTCCTCATACCATCATAGTAGTGATGATTCACTCATATGGCCGTCTTTATAGTCAAGGTTAATTCCCAAGAACATATTAGTAGCATGAGTTCACTCCTCATACCATCATAGTCTATCTTATGAGATATAAAACATTAACTAATTCAATTGAGGTAGATATAGGTCCCTATTGTCACATAATGAAAACATACATGCTTGTGTGACAAAACATTCATTATATCAAGACTGATCAAAAGATATGTGTTTTATAACATAAAATCCTAAAAAAAGATAAATTGAAAGGGAATCAATAACATTTCATCAAATTGTAACCTAATTTAATAATATTGGTTTCATAATCATTTCATTGAAGCATAACCCATAAAAAATAATCTATATTCACAAGCATATAATCTGTGGAAAATAAATGGTTATCATAAACAATATGAAATAAATCATATCCCATTCATATAAAGGATATGAATGGACCCTTTAGATCATTTCCAAGAATGAAAATATTAATATATACAGAGGTCCTCTTTTATGGAAACTAATTTTGAAACATCCTCCAAAAATATTTCGTGAGTAAAATATCCATTCTTGTTTGAAAAATATTTTTTAATGCTTAAAACCATTTGAATTTCATTTTCATATAAAATAAATTTCAATACATATAAATAAGATTTGAAATAATTTTGAAAACCTTTTTCCAAGAAAATACTATTAAAATAATATACAAATGGTTTAATTATTTTTAATCATTAAAAGGGATCTTCTATTATATTAGGATGACTAAATTCATACATGTCATAGTAGGTCAAAAGAACATTCATTTTTGAGTGTTAAAATGTTCTAAAAAGTTCCATGTTCATAAAGGGGCAAGAATATTCCCTTTAAGAGATTGGTAAAAAGAAAAAATGGTAAAAATCCCTTTTAATGTTTATTGGTTAATGATATAATATTACTGGAAACCCATTCTGGAAAACATAGTTTTTCAACCGAAGGGAGGCTAAAGTTGGGAATTAACAAAAACACTTTCTTAGGTTATAAAGAGTAAAGATATGATACCAAAACAATGATATTTCATGAATAACTAGAGGATAAGAATATTAATTAATTTTCTTGAGATATGGATCTTAATATTTTTTTAATGGAAGCATAAACATAAACAATCCAAAAAATGATGACATTGCCTCAAAAAGATATTATAACATGAAAAAATATTATCATACTCTCCATGTAAGAAATTAAATTTAATGAATAATATAATATCAATAAAATATTGTGCTTTATGATATGGAATGTAATATATAAATATATGCACTTTGAAAAATAGTTTACATGAATAACAAAACATGAGTATCAAAGAAGGAATTTTGAGACAAAACATTTTAATAATTTGGTAACATTTGAATCTTAAAACCCATGAAAGAATGATCAAAAAATAAACATTTGAATACCTATAAATTTAAGTATAAGATAAAAAGAATAAAATCAGGGGTAGTACATACACCTAACCAAAGAAAAGTTTGGTAAACATACCATGTATCGTATGGAAATTAAAAGTGATGAAAAATCCCCTTACCTTGTGTCTTGAATCTCTCCATACACATACAAGATCCCTGTATAGTAAAAATATGTTTGTTATAAATATTTTATAGAACCATATTATTAAATCAAATTCCATTATGATTTGATTATGACCTTATATTACCTAATTCTTAATGATCTTATGTTAAGGTTTCACATCAGGTTAATTTTTTTTTGTGGTTCACAGGGATGGCCTATCATTCACAGAAATGGGGCATAGATTTTTGGATCCATTAGGGTTGTAGTTATAGAAAAGGAGGCAATGATTTGTGGTTCAACAAATGAGCAGGCTCATATGAGAGAGTGGTATGCAGATGTGATGTGGTTCACGATGGAAGATATGTATTAGAAGATAAAGGTCATGCCATGTTCAATATTATTGAAATCTATGATTGGTGGATTATGTGGATATATTTTCATATATAAAATGTTCTAATCAAACCAATTAATGTTATAGGTAATATCAATATGGAAAAAATCATTATTTCGGGAATTCGGTGAAGTCAAGAAGTGGTTCATGAGGAGGATTCCGAAAAGGGGGAGTGTTTTGTGTGATGTGATTCTAAAAAAGAATGAATTAATTCATGGGAGAGTTAAAAAAAGAGTTTTTTATGGGTAAATTTAGTCTGAAAAGGTCTAATGATTTGTAGAAGAAGAATTCGGTACACGAAAATAAGGATAGTTCCTAGAAGGGAAGATGGTTCGTAGAAGAAGTGGTGGTTTCTAAAGTCAGATCTTGTATGCATACCCAATACACAGATGTGATACATGGCGGAAGTCTATTGAGGAGAAACATAGAGGTGGTACACCGTAACGGAGAAGTTGTATCCCATAGACTGATGGTGGTTCACAGAAGTGAGAACGGTACACGGACGATGCGTTCATTTTAGTAAACTCACTAAACAATATGTTGGTGGTTAAAGTGATTTGTAGAGCACTCAAGGAAGCATGAAAAATCTAAAAAACTATATGAGAAATTCATTTATATTACGTAACAGTACACAAAAAATTGGAATTCTTCGATGGGTGAAAAATTTAGTTCTAAAGAGAATCAACTGATAGTTTATGATGCATTCATTCTTAAAAATGAAGCGACCTACCAGTCCATAAACTGTTAGTGGATCCCTTATAAGGGAAGTGAGATAATAAAGTAGGAGATAGAGATCTATCCCACTAGCAGTGAGCAAGTGGAAGAGCCATAGGGAGTGACTAATGGGGATGCATTTATGTAACCATAAATCTTGTAAAGGTTGGGATCCCGGGCAGAGAAGATCTATCCCGAACCTTATAGCATCGATGAGATGTAGTGGATTTGGTACATCAGCATGTTATCACTGTATTCTTATAGGAAGTATCCCAGTGAGGATGAACTATGAAAGTATAACAATTTCATGATCCCGCCATTATATTAGTTCATATATTTATGTGGTAGTAGGAGAGAAGATTATTTTGCTTAATTATGATAGAATATCCAAGGGGGAAGTATTTTTTATATGTCATAGAATGATTCACCCCCCTAATATCTCAAAGTATTCGACCTAGTTGACCTAAAATATATTTATATTGAATATATAAGAACATACTCTGCATATCAAAGATCATATACATGAGTCTACCAATAAGGCATTACCATTCATAAAACATGAATTAATATTAAGTATAGGACATAATCCATGAAAGCGTAACAAAAGAGTAAGACATGGAATTGTTGAAACCACATAGGCATATTATCATTACCATTGTACACAAGGTTTTGCTTCTAATACCATCTTTGTAGTCATAGTTCATTCCCATGTCCATCTTAATAGAATTATTTAACACCACATACTATCCTAATTGTCATTGTTCACTTACATGACCATCATAGTAGTCATGGTTTATTACCATGAACATCATTGTAGCATGAGTTCACTCCTCATACCATTATAGTTTATCTCATGGGATATAAAACATTACTTAATTCATTTTAGGTTTATATATGTCTCACCCATCACATAATGAAATCTTAGAATCTTTTTCTACAAATCATTCATCATATAATAACCCAAGAAAATATATGGGTTTTATAAACATCAAATAATAAAGATTGAAAAAAATGGAAATCAATAACAGTTCATCAAATCATGTCCATATTAAAAGATATATCTTTTGTCATAAATCCCTTGATGCATTGCCTGTGAAAAATGTAGGATTCAAGAGCATTTAAACTGTGGAAAATAAACAGATTTCATAAAGACCAAAACATTAAAAATAACCCATTCATTGAAAAGGTATGAATATAACCTTTAGATAATTTCCTAGAAAGTCATGAGAAACATCAAAATATTCCATATTATATGGAAAATTATTTTGAAACATATTTTAAAAACATTTCATGGGGAAAATATGCTTTCTTGTTTGAAAAATTATTTTCAATGAAGAGAACCATTTTAAATTAATTATCATAGAAAACAGCTTTGAACACATATAAAGAAGACTTGAAATAATTTTGAAAATCTTTTACCAATAAATTACATTTAAAAACATTTTCTTAAATATTAATCAATTAAAACATCAATGGGATCTTCATTGAAATGATGATGGGTAAATCTATTCAAGTCGTACGAGATCAAATGAACATTACTTTTGCTTGGAAAAAGGTTAGAAAAGTGAATTTTTTGGAAATCAAAATTATGATTCCATTAAATATAGATTTAAAAAGAAAAAATGGAATAATTTATTTTAATTTTTACTCATTAATGATATAATATTCTATGAAACCCTTTTTAGAAAACATATTCTTATAACCGAAGGGAGGTTAATGTCCAGTTTTTTTAAAAACAATTTATTATGTAATAATGAGTAAAAATATGAGAATAATACATTATTATACCATGAATAAACATATTAGAATAAATATAATTAATTTCATAGAGATATGTATCATTTGATTTCATAAAAGGAAGTATAAACATAAAAAATCTCAAAAAAATGATGAGATTGACTCAATAAACTATTATAACTTGGTAACTTGCAATAAAACTCTCCATGTAAGAAATTAAATTATATGAAACATATAATATCATGAAAATATTTTTATTCCAGAGATGTCATGTAATATTCAAATTTATTCTGTTTTTAAAAGAGTTTAGGTTCATAACAAAACATGAGTTTCAAGGAAGGCAATTTGAGACAAAATATTTTATTGGTTTGGAAAATTTTGAATCTAAAACCTGATTAAAGACGAAAAATAAAATATTCATGTAGATAACCATAAATTTACATAAATTATACATAAAACACAATAATGTTAAGTACAAATATCACACCAAATAAATGAGTCGCGAACGTAACATGTATCTCAGGGAAATTAAATGTGAGACAAAAATCCCCTTACCTTGTGTCTTTAACTCTCTTTATACTCATACAAGATTCTTCTATAACAAATACAATTTTATTCTATATATTTTACTAAACCATATTATAATATCATATACCATATATGTTTTTATTATGACCATATATTTCCCTTTTTTTAACAATCATGTGTTAAGGTTTCACTTAGATTATTATTTTCTTTGATCTTTACTTGTGTCTTAATTTGTTATATCGTTGGTTATTATACCTATATCATCATTTATGAATGTAAATAATGATTAAAATAAAATTTATATTTATTATATTCATATTATATTAATCTAAATAACTGATAGGTTTGAAATTTAATACACCATTAATTTAGATGGTAAGTCGTACATACGCATGAACATTATTTCCATTTTTATTGTCATATTGAAAAAAAGATAGTAATGAAATATGTATATATATGTATGTTTATATATATCATCATTAAAATATAATTATTATATTATATATATTATATATATCATATAATTTCATCAAACACGTCCTTAATATATTCTAGGTGGTGTGTGAACTAATCACATCACTTTGGGGGGTGGTAGTCCACACTTCCTCAAACAAGATTATCATATTAACCCCAAATGGAATGTGAATTGATGTTTGTTGTAAAAGTTATAAATAAGATTGAAGGAATAATAAATATAATATATTAAATATACAATAGAGTTAAAATCATAATGTACAACATGATAGGTTGTAAATGAAAAGTGAACATGCATCGTTTCGTTCGGTAGTAATTCTCAATATAGAAAAACATTATATATGATATCCATTATATGGAGGTGTGTGTAATTATAGGTAGAACCCATAGTATAGAAATATCATAGAGTATTGAGGATATTGTTTCTTTCGTTATATAATGGAATAATGATAGTGGATGGGAGGAGAGAGAAAATAAATGAAAGGATCTTGAGAGAAGATGTTACCTCTTAATCGAGTAACTCCTTTAGGTTTATTCCAAAAAGATTACTTGAGATGCCTTTATCCAAAGGTAATGCTTAAGGATTAAGGGATATAAGTTTGGAGATTATTTTTCTAATATTGGGAAATCCATGGGGCTTTAGAGGTGTGAGGAAGTGTATTAAGGTGGTGGCATTTTATAAGAGGGAGGTGAGGCACTTTTGGAAAGCCTTGGAATATTAATTTATTAAAAAAATCTATTTGGTTTCAAATAGCTCAAAAGTGATTTATTTATTTTATACAATGAATATGGGTCTATATATTCTCAACCAATGAATTTTATACATTGTTTGGTAAAAAAATTAACCATATATTTTTTCTTAAACCATATGTTGAATAATTTAAGTCTTACCATGTCTTCTTGTATTTTTACACTGTGTGGTTAATATAGTTAGTATGAAATTCCAATAGAACCTCATGTATATCATTTATGACATTTTTCACACAATATAAGTTAGTTGGATGATCCTTATATTTCTTCTTACTATTATATCATTTAATAAAACAATATTTATTTTAAAATATCATTTATGTCAATTTTAATACTATTTAATATTTTCATTTTTAAAAGTGACAAACCATTATGATAAATCTGAACCCATACATCAAATATTTTACTATCATTTATATTGTATTTACACAAATAGTGGATTTTGTTAATTACGTAAAATTATATTTATTATAATATTTTTATTATCAGTTATTTCATATCTCATTTAATTAAAAAATTATTGCATCAGCATTATGTCACCTTTTAATTTAATTATTTAATGTATAAAAGTTATAAATAAAATATCATGGTGTATATAAATTTATTTTTATATATAAACTATTTATAGTTTACCATATCACTAATATATTCTCATTTTAAAAATAAAATATTTATTAACATTTTAATATGACATTTTTAAATCATCATTATATAAAATATAATAAATACCATAATATTATATAAGTGGCTTTAAAATGATCTTATTTTAGGCCTATGGTTTATTTTTTCAATATATAATTATCCAATTTAATTGAAAAAAAGTGTTAGGGAAATTTTATATTATTATAATATTAATTTTACCATTAATTTCATTATTTACCATTAACTGTGGTAAATAAATTTCAAAAGTTATAATTCACCAATAATTATTTTGATACATTTATACAAAAATTTTGACCCTAATTACAACCATGTTTGTTGGATTTTCGAAATTCAATTTACAGAAGTGGTAAAATCATGTTTAATGTGAATTTGTAAATGTGGCTTGGAGGTGGGTGAAAAATGATTAAAAAAGATAAATTAATCTTTATATGTAATTATATTATAAAAATGATTCCAATTACCTAAATTGGGTTAATATATTTTTTTATCAATCGGGACATCAAAAACAATTTAATGTAAAATCATTTTTTAAATGAAAAATATGTTTTTTAATAATAATGTTGAATTTTTCAAAATTGTTCAAATTTTGAATGTTTTCATAAAAATAAAAATAATAACTCTATGATAATTTTGAAATTCAAAATTCAAAAATTAATTTTATATTAACCAAATAGTTTTCTATGACTATCTAAAATTAATTTTATTAGAAGAACATTAAAAATGGTTCAGTTGAGAAAAGAATATTTTAAATAGAGAAGGAATTTTACAATAATAACATCTTTTATTATCAATAAATTTTATTTATATAAATAAATTATAAAAAATATTTTAAAATTATTTATTACTATTCATATGATTATGTTTATCAACTTTGTTATATTTATCTTATTTAAATCATTAAAATAATACAAGGAGATGTCTTGTAGAAGCTCAAGTTACATGTGTCGTACACCAACTCGCTGTTGCGTCCATCATTTACAACTAGGTGATACATGTTCTGTATGAAAAGAATGTTTAGATTAAAATTAATATTTTACTTTGTTAATTTCATTTTACAAATGAATATTTTTATTTATTAAAAAATGGGTAAAAAAACATTGGGCTTCACATTCTACCCACTTTAAAATGAATTTCGCCTCCAAAATATTTCTAGGTTATCAAACGTTTAGTACTTGAAGGTTTTATTCATAGAAACCCAAAACATAAAAATTGATACTAATACATCCATTAGAGATTGAATGTTTTAGCCAGAATGGTTACCCAAGGTAACATATAACTAAGTATCAAAATCAGAAAACATAGTTTGGGAGTAAAGATTTGACACAGAGGAAAAGCATAGATATTTATTGGGAGTGATTGAGGTCATAAATCACAATTAGGTGAAATATCAAATGAAATATTTTGGACTAAAAGTCATAAATTTTTTATGATTATAGAAGCTATTGGTTTAAATAATTTTAAGGTTTTAGGAAAACATTTTTTTAATCACTTTTAGAATGTTGAGTAATTATTGATATATTTCTATAAAAAAATATCTTTATTCAGTTTTGATTTTAAAAATTTATAATACATCCATTACCTCAGGGAATGAATGTCATGAATTAAAATTTAATGCATAAAGAAATAGAATTCCCTTTTAACAAATCATAATGCCAATAAAAGAATGAAAAGTATAAAAATTTTCCTCTTAAAAAATATTGAATCATAAAAAGTATCATTACTGGTTCATTATAAGTATTTATTCAAAAAAAATGTAATACAAATTATTCAATACATCATGTTGGTATGTGTTATGTATGAAAACATTATCATTCTTTGGTCCTTCATTCAAGACCCGCAATCTTTCCAAACATCATTGGTGGTTACTTAACATACATGATGTCCTTTTCTAAAACCATGAAAATATATTTTCCAAAATATAAAATATAGACAAACATTAAATATATATAATCACTAAATAAAATTCACACCAAGGTTTTTAATAGAAACCTTGTGCATAAATACTTCCTCTTATGTATAACATATACTTTTCATAGATGGTTATCCTTAAATACCTTACCAAAGAAGAAAATTGAAAACATTAGAATTTGAATCATGATATCTGCTTAACATTGATTCCCTAGTATTACACAATGTAGATCTTTGTGGTCACATTCCAAACATGTGAATAACATCATCGTATATTATCTTGAAACATGTTAATAACCCGAATTACCATAAAACCTTTTATAAAACAAGCATGCTTCATTATACCAATGTGTATTATATTTTTCCATAAATCCAAATATATGGTAAACATCATCCAAGATATCATAAACCACCTATCAAAGAGTACTTACATAGTTCTAAGGTAATCAATACTTTCCAATTTAATTATTCATATCCGACATATCATTATCCATACAATATTATCTTAGAAAAATTAACATATCAATGGATACCTTCCCTTAGTCAAAATTCCACCTTTCTAGTCCATCGTGACCAATCAGCATATTTTTGTATATCCTTAGAAAAAATATAAACAGAACAATCCATATAAAATTTAAGATTATTAATTTTTGAATCCAAATACATAAAGACTTTTATTACAACATCTTTAATAAATTAATAATGATACCTCATCCAATTACACTATACTTCTTTACTTTTACATTTCATCTGCAGTCTCGTATTCATCAGAAATGTAACCATTACATGCACCCCCATGTTGGTTCCATTAATAATATTTCATATTGGTACATCATGTTTAATAATGACTATTTTCTCTACACATAAAACACTTACCCTTTGATCATTACTTAGGGAGTCTAATATTCCCATACATTACATTAATAGAACACATCAATTTTTCCTTTAAGAAACTTTCTTTGTGTGATCTTTTTCAACTGTCAAACCATATTATCGTTCCACTATAACCTTATATTAGGTGAATATTTCCCAATTAATGACACAAAATAATCCAAATCGTCATTCCTCCATGTTCTCTCTTATATGAACACTTATCAAAATATTTTATTATCTTATTTGAGGACTTCAAGAGTTAGTTATGCTAAATTATTTTAATCAAGTTCCTTTAAAAATGATTAGTTATAATAAAAACATAATTAAATAAAGTTATCATCCCACTTGAATTATCATCTGCAAATCATACATCACATTCAACCTTAAACTAGTTCCTTTTGGTTCTCATTATTGACTAAAACCAGAAGTTTAGGGTGGGTATTACTTATCATTGGAGAAATCCACATAGTCCTGAAAATAATTCCTTATAGGATATCTAAATCATGTCACCTTCCTAAATTTTTGACACCCTAAGTTAATAATAGGTTATTAATTGTAAAATTATATTTAAATCCTTGATAATGATTTTTTAATTGTTTTAGTAATATCAAATCATATCCCCAGGGAGTGTCAAACCATGTGTGCCAAAAGGCCCATTGTCGTGTACCAGATTACCCCACATTAGGCCCATAAATTCTTATCAGAGTTGATATTCATAGTTAAATCTATTCATGGGCCATATGAACTTGTATTATTCAGTAAAATATATATTTCTATGATATCACTCACTTTATCCTTTACCCAACTTCTAGGTCATCGTCCAAAATGTTGACTCATCCTTATACTTATCCTTAAAAAAATCCAAAGAATTATTTTTATTAATATACCAAGGGATCTCACTAATATTTTCTAATCATAGTTTCTAATGGGTGACTAAAACATTCCTTTTATATCAATTATAATTACCCAAGATTATCATACATTGATATTTATTCATTTTAGTTGAATATTTAGTAAATTAAAATTATACATGCTTGAGGACCATAATAGTTTAGTGTCTAAGAAAACATAGAAACAAAAATACTCTATCTTGGTGAAATTTCTTCAAAATATCCATTAAATATATATATCTTTAATACTTCTACATAAAACCTTTCTTCAAAACCCGGGGAAAGGAAGAATATGAAAGGGGTGAGAAAAAATGCTCAGTAATGGTAAAAAAAGTATACATGTAATCATAATCCTAGGAATAAGGGTATGATAACATGATAATTAATACAACAAAACAGAATATGCATATCAATGATCAAATACATGAATTATGGAATAAGGCATCATAGTTCATAAGATGTGAATCAAAAGTAAGTAAAGGAAAG
This sequence comes from Viscum album, assembly GCA_963277665.1. Taxonomy (NCBI): domain Eukaryota; kingdom Viridiplantae; phylum Streptophyta; class Magnoliopsida; order Santalales; family Viscaceae; genus Viscum; species Viscum album. Next base: position 69,721,445 of record OY728166.1, on the reverse strand, counting down.
AAGCCCTGAAAGCATAACATAAGAGTAAGACATGGAATTGAAGAATGCACAAAAGCATATAATGATTTCCTTGGTAGATACGGTATCACTTCAAAGACCATATTAGTAGTCATGATTCAGTCCCATGGCCATCTTAGTAGCATGCGTTCACCCCCAATACCGTCATAGTAGTCATGGTTCACTCCCATGACCATCATATTAGTCTATGTCCATTCCCAAGACCATCTTAATAGAATGTTTTCACACTATATACCATTATATTCTATCTCATGATATGTAAAACATTACCAAATGCATTGGAGAGATATATAGATCCACACCCCTCACATTATGAATTTATATATTCATATACCACAACACATTCATCATACCCCGACACCTGAAAAGATATGTGTTTTATAAATATCAACTAATAATAAATGAAAAATGAAATGGGAATCAATAAAAGTTCATAAAATCATAACTTATGGAAATATATATATTTCATAACCATTTCATTGAATCATAAACTATGATAGAAACTGATATTCCAAAGCTTATAACTTGTGGAAAAGAAGCGGATTTGATATGGACCATTAAAAGGAGAATGAAACCTTCATATAAAGGGTATGAATATAAACTTTATATCATTTCCTAAAAAGTCATGAGTCAGATAAAAAATTCCATATTATATAGAAAATAATTTAGAAACATCTTTCAAAAACACTTCTTGTGAAAATATCCTTTCCTGTTTGAAAAAGTATTTTTAATTCATAAAACCATTTAAAAATAATTTTCATATAAAATTGATTTTAACACATATAATAAAGAATTGAAGTTATTTTGAAAACTTTTTTACATGAAATTACATCTAAATCATTTCCATAAAGATTAACCAATTAAAAATTCAAGGGGATCTTCTAATAAATAATAATAGGTAAATCTATACATGTCGTATGAGGTTAAATGAACATTCTTTTTAGGTTGTAAAAGGTAAAAAAAGTTCCTTGTTGAGGAATAAACAAGAATATTACATTAAATATATTTGTAAAAGGTAAAAATGGTAATAATTTATTTTAATGTTTACACGTTAATGATATAATATTATTTGAAACCCTTTTTAGAAAACATATATTTTCGACCAAAGCAAGGGTAATGATCGTATATTTTAAAAAAACTTTATTATTTACTAATGAGTATAAATATTATACCAATACAAGATTATATCCTGAATAAATATATTAGAATAAAATTCTGGAATGATTTTGAGATATAAATAATAATATTTCATGAATGGATGAATAAACAAAAACAATCTCAAAAAAATAATGAGATTGCCAGAAAAAACACTTATAACTTGTTAACATGTGATCACACTCCCATTGCAAGAAATTAAATTAAATTATTCATATAATATCATGAAATGATTAATATTTATGATATAAAATGTATAATGGAAATATATGCTCTTTGAAAAATCTTTTAGGAGCATAATAATAAATGAGTATGAAATAAGGCAATTTGGGACAAAACATTATACGGATTTAGTAAATTTTTAATCATAAAAACCATGAAAGAATGATCATAAAATAGACCTATGAATACCCATAAATTTCTGTATATGATATATAGAATACAATAATTTTAAATACATACATCACTCTAATTGAAACATTGGTGATCATAAGATGTATCCCTATGAAATTAAGGGTGAGACAAAAATCCCCTTACCTTGTGTTTTGTCTCTCCAAAATCATACAAGAATCTAGTATAATAAATATGATTTTATTATTTATGTTTTACAAAAAATATTATTATATATAATACCGTATATTTATTTATATGGCTTTAAATTACCCAATTGTTAAAAATCCTATGTTATGGTTTCACTTCGTGTAATATTTTCTTTTCTCTTTGCATGTGTGTTAATTTGTTATATAATATGTTCTTATACATATATCTTCTTTCAAGAAAATAATTCATTATAGAAATATCATTTATACCCATTATATTTATATTAATTTAATCTATATCATAAAAAGTGTGAAATGGAATGCATCATTCACGAAGACAGTAAGTCGTACGTACATAAGAACACCACTTCTGTTTTTATTGTCATATTGAAAAAAATGTATGTAATGACATAAGTATATAAATATGTATGTATATATATATCATTATTGAAATATAATTATTATTTTATATATATCATATAAATTTATTAAACTCATCCTTAATAATATCATTTTTGTGTGTGAATGAATCACATCGCTTTGAGGCGGTTGTATTCCACACTTCCTAAAACAAGATGATCTTATTAAAAACAATTGGAAAATGAAAATATGTGTGTCGAAATACAAATATATAATATTAAAGACTTAATTAATATAACATATTACATATATAATATATTTTCAATCATAATGTCTTCTATGATTGGTGGTAAATTAAATGTGGAAAATCATCGTTTCATGAGGAAGTAATTCACCATTAACAAAAACATTATGTTTAATAACAATTTGATGGAAATATGTGTAATTTTAGGTAAAAAATTAAAATAAAAACATCAAAGTATATTGAAGATATTTTTATTTTCATTATATAATGAAATAATGATGTTGGATGGTTGGAGAAGGAAAAAATGAATGGAGTGTGAGAGAATATGTTACCTCATAACCAAGTAACTCTGTTTGGTTTGTATCAAAAGTCATACTTTAGTTTCTTTCTGCCAAATGGGTGGCTTTTAGGATTAACGGAGGTATTTTGGGAGATTATTTTATCAGATTTGGGTGATCCAAGGTGATTTATTGGTTTGAGAATGTGAGTATAGGTAGTGGCCTTTTATAAGAGGGGTGAGGGGCACTTTAGGAATGTCTTGAAATATTTATTTATTATTAACTAATTCTTGATTTCTAATAGCTCCAAATTGATTTATATTAAGTATAATATCATTATAAGTTTTAATCCTCTCAAAAACTTAATTTTAAATATGTTTAGTTTACGAAATTAACATTATCGTTTGGATTTAACCCATTGTTAGATAATTTGACTCGTACCATGTCTTCTTGTATTTATACACTATATGGTTGAGATAATAATAATAAAATGAAAATAGAACCTCCACTGGATCATTTATGACATTTTTTACACTATCCAGGTCATTTGGAATAATAGAAAAGTTTTATGACTGTTATAACTTTTAATAATATATTATTGATTTTAAAATATCATTTTTAACAATTTTAATTTTATTCAGTATTTTTTTTCCAAAAATATCAAAAAAAACATGATAACATCAAACCAATACTTACACTATTTCACTATAATTTCGATGATTTCTAAAAGACTAGTGGATGTCATTAGTTAAGTAAAATTAAATTTATTTTATTATTTCTAATATCATTTATTTGATATCTCAATTAATTAATCAATTTATGTATCAACATTGTTTCACCATTTAATTTAATTATATAAAGTCTAAAAATTATAAATAAATTATCATGGTGTAAATAATTTTCATATATTTTTAAATACTATTTATACATTACCATATAACTTATATATAATCATATTAAAACAATATATTTATTAAATTTTTAATATGACAATTTAGACTCGTCATCATATAAAATATAATAAATCTTATAATCATAAAAAAGTGTCATTAAAAGTATCATATTTTCTACATAAGGTTTATTTTGATCGATATATAGTTATCCAATAAAATTAGTACAAGAGTTAGTGTAATTTTATTTTATTATAATATTTTTTACCATTAATTACACTATTTACCTTTAACCAAGGTAAATAAATTTCAAAAGTTACTATTCCCTAAAATTATTTTGATCCTATAAAACCATATATTTCATCCTGACCAACATCATGTAATAAATATATTGAAAATTCAGTTAACAAAAACATTAAAATTATGTTTAATGATAATATACCACTGTGGCTAGAAGGATGGTAAAAGGACGTTAAAAAATTTAAATTAATTTTTATATCTAATTATATGATAAAAATGATTCAATTGAGATACATTAGGATAATATATGTATTATTCATATTTTTTAACATTAAAATAAATTTAATATATAATAATAATTTAAAAAAAATTGTTTTTTAAAAATAACACATTGTTTTTCACTCTTCATCAAATTTTGAACGTTTTTCGAAAAATACCAAAAATTCACCCTGATATAATTTTGATATTCCAAATTCAAAAATGATATTTATTTTATCAAAATAAATTTTTATATATTTATAATATTATTTTTATTATAGGAAGAATAAAAATTGTTCATTTGAGAAAATATTATTTCAAACATAGAAGTATTTTTCCATGAATAATATCATTTATTATCAATTTGAATTATTTATTTAAAAAAATTATAAAAAATATTTTAAAATTAGTTATTACTATTAATATAACTATTTTTCATAGAATGGTTATAATTATATTATTTAAATAATTAATAATTATATTTTTAACCCAAAGAATTGAAAGTGGGTTAAGAAGTTCCCTTGCAGAAATCCGACAGCCTAACGACATCACTTTAAAATTCAGAAAATGAGTTTATGAGAGAGAAATTGGTATCTCATAACTTGGAAATAAAATTTACATCAATAAGGATATAGAATAAAATATCCCAACATAATATTATGTGAATTAAAAGACATAACAAAATAAGTCTTTTAGAAAGAGGAGGGTGAAAGGTTCCCTTACCGATTTGGGTAACTTTCGAATCGTACACCCCATGAAAGAAGTACTATAAAACATTGATGTAAATACCCATAAAATAAAGTATATTACACAAAGAGTAGAATAATGGGAAGTACATACACAACTCAAAATAAATGGTGGCAAATGTAGCATAAATCTCACGAGAATAAAAGTGAGATGCAAAATCCCTTACGAAAACTCGGCAGCCTAACGGCGCCACTTAAAACATCCTAAAATGGATTTATGAGATCAAATAGGGTCTCTAGTATTAGGGAAATAAAAAGTACAGAATTATGAATATAAAATAACATCCCCAAACATAATAAAGATGATCTTAAAAGATATGACATAAAAGGGAGTACTTAAAAAGAAAGAGAGAGGTAGGATCCCTTACTACAAGTCTGACTTGTCTTGTTCATTTCTTTATATTCTTGAATAATAAACTTTGGTCAATTTATTATTTAATAAGGAAATATTTTAGAGATTATTATTCAGTTAATATCACATATTATAATGTTATAATAAGTGTTTAATAATGTTAGTTCATATCAGACGTTTTTGTCGATGTTTGGTACACGAGTCAAAAATGAACTTGTTTGAAAATGATTGTCCATGTAGATATAAGTAAATAATCTCCAGAATAGTATTAATGATTTAAATATAATATATATCCAGTAAATAATCATTTTATACTACTCCATAACATTTGGAGATAAAAAGAAATGAAATGCACTGTTCATGGAGACGGTAGGCTGTACGTACGAATGAACGCTACTTTCATTTCATTGTCATATTAATGGAATTAAAAATAATTGAGAGAGATATATATTATAATTCCATTATAATATATATGTTATATAGGTCACATATGTTCATTAATTTCATTCTTTATACATTCCATGTATTTCATGAACGAGTCACTTCACTTGAGGTGGCGGTAGTCCACACTTCCTCGTATGAAATTATCGCATTTGCACAACATGAAAAGCATAAAGGCATGTTTTAAATATATAATTCAGAAGCATATAGAAAACATAAATACCATATATATCATATATAAAACATAGTGACATCATAATGGCCACCATGAAAGGTGTTAAGAGAATATTGAACAATCATCATTTCGTGAGGCAGCGATTCGCCATCCAGAGAAACAGTATGTTCGTTAACCATTAGACGAAGGTGTGTGTAAGTGTAGCTCTAATACATCACATAACAACATCCTAGTATATTTATGAGGCAGGTTTTGTTACAAAATAATGTAATAAAAAGAGTTTAGAGGGTTGGAGAAGCAAAATAAAACAAAATAACACAAGGGAAGACATTACCTTTAAATCGGGTAACTCTTTTTGATTTGAGCTCAAAGGCTTCCTAGGAAGGACTTCTGCCCAACGTGAGGCTTCTAGAAGTAATAGAGGGATGTGGAAGGACAAAATGGGCAGGGTTTGGCTGAGACAAATTCTTGAGAGGTGTGGGTAAGGTGGTAGAGTTGGGGGTCTTTTATAAGATGGGAAGAGGGGCACACTTGGAAATTTATAAACGTTTACTTTATTATAAAATGATTCACGGATTTTAAAGGTCCCAAAATTATATATTTCTATGATATGGTGATAAGAGTTAGAAATACACCCATCCAATAGTTTTTTGACAAGTTTTGGTCTTAGATTTTACATTATCTTTTCATTTTATCTAAATCGTTAAATAATGAGGTAATCGCTGCATCATCATGGTGTCATAAATAATTTAATTTATTTAATGCCTAAAAATTGTAAAAAAATATCATGATGTATAGAATCTTTTTATATTTATAATGAATATTTATAGTCAAAAATATGACTTGTATAACCCCATGTAAAAATTATTTTAGTAAAACAATACATGTTTGTGACATTTTAATTTTAACTTCAAATAAAAAGTTATTAATGTCATTTTCCAACCAAAGTGGCTCCATGGGGTCCCCAAGTTGACCCATGGATTGTCTTGGTATTCCATGACTCATCCCGTAAATTTAGGACATGTGTCAAGGTCATTTCATATTATTAAAACATTATTTTTACCTTAAATTACACAAATTACCTTTAATCACGATTAATAAAACTTAAAAGTTACTATTCACCAAAAATTATTTTAATCTAATTGAACCACATTTTACTTCCTAATGACAACCATGTATGTCGGATTTTTGAAAATCAAATCACAGAAGTGGTAATGTTTCATTTAAACGAAAAATCAGTTTCTTTAACTACTACTTAGTGGTTTCAGTATTCATAAAAAAATGATGTTTTTCAGAAAAATACCAAACATTCACCCTAAGCTATATTTGATCTCCAGAATTCAAAAATGATGTATATTTTACAAAATTCAGAACATATAAGTTGATTTAATTAATTTAATAATTAATTCCCACTGTCAAAACAAATAGAGTGTTTTTATGAAACAAAATCTATTAAAAGATTGACACTACTTTAAGTCCAACTTCAAAGTGAAATTAATTACAATGACCCCCATTGGATTAAATGGTAAAAATATATTCTAAATAAACATTAATATCAGTTAAAAATATAATCTATCTATATAAATAAATCAGATTAAAACGACGTTTTGAATTGAAATGCATCATTTTCACTAAAAATGATCTTTATCAGAAAAATAACAAAAATTTACACAAAGTAAATTTTGATGTCCAGATTCTAAAGAAGGATTTTAGTTTGTCAAATACAACATATAAAATTGTCAAAAGTATATTTAAAAAGGGTTCTCCATCAAAAGGCGGTTAATCGACCTTTTAAAGAATATTATAAGATTTATGCTTAAAATTGGATTCATTTGTGTTTTACGCATCTAAAATTTATTGGATAAAAGTAAAAATATTTGACAAACATATATAATCATTTTGTAGTTAGTTCCGTTCTTTCCCTCCATTACAATGGCTAGGCATTAACTACTATTTGAAATAATATTATTTTATTGTTAGAGTGCGACATAAGATTCCAAAGAAACTCGTTGTTGCGTATTTGGTACGCCATCGAGCATAGAGTCCCCTTTAAAGTAATATTAATATTTTATTCACAAATATGGATAAATATAAAAATTTCATATTCTTTATTTACCTGGGGTGTTACATACATCCACTCTTTTGGGAATTGCGTGCTCGCAATTTTAAAATTGGGCTTGAAAACATCCTTGAAAATTCCACATCAGAACAAGAGTCAGTAAAAATATCACTTTAAAATAAAGAAAGAGAAGTACAGAGGTCACCCGAGTTAACCCATACTAGGATGACATGAAGGAAAACATGGATATGGAGGAAAAAATAAAGGGTCATGTTCTGAGGGATAGTGGTAGAAAACATGTTTAGGATAAATTTAACCATCAGAAAATCACAAACTGGTGATGGGTTAAATGGTATTTGATTCCCCAGTAGGAAAAGTTAACAGACAACATTTTTGTTTTTAAGTTACTTTTCATTGTGGAATTTATTTATTAGCATAACTAAAACATAATGAAACATACTTACATGTAATGTTGACTTTCAACTTTTACTATATTTCTTACACAAACTCATATTTCTCCAAAAGATGAGCATTTAGGTTGACTTGTTCACATTAAGACCGCTATAATCCACTTCTAGACAATCACCTAACCCACAAAAGAGAACTATATATTTCCAATGTCTTTAGACAAAAACAGAAACCAAAATTTTTAGAACAAGATCAGATAATCCACAAATGAATAATCCTTTATAAAAAAGAATATCTATTCTTAATCTCTAAAATTTTTCCAACAAAACCTTATGTTCAACAAAGACCATTCGATAAAAAATTTGTCCATAAAATTCTTCAAAGTAAACCAAACTAAGATTCAAACCCAAATATTTGAAGGATTTAATCACATTGTCTTCGAAGGTACAATTAACATTTATCTCCAAATAACATCAGTTGCTCTTAAAGTCTCATATTGAAAAGTAATTAACTTAATCACATATCCTCCATGATGGGTTAATAATTTCTATAGATAACCCAAAATATACTTACTCTTGATTTATAAAATCGGTTAACTAAAAAGAATTATTCAAACTAACCAGGGACTTCACGTAGTCCAGTGGTAGGCAATAAATACCAGTCGCACTTTGGTTGTGGGTTCGATTCCCACAGCTTTGTCCGACACGACGGGTTGTCACACGGTCTGCGTGTTGTCCTTTTTTCAAAACTATATAATTCTTAAAACATTACCCAAAACAAGATAAAATCTTAAAAAATAACCAGAACATAATTTAACCTCATGTTTATCTCATGTCGTTCATATTCTATCATAACATATAGTAACCCATAATTACCTCAAAAGTAAGGATCATATGAACCCTAATGGTTACCTTTATAATTATTACCTAAACTTCCACATCGAGTTGGTCATCTCGTACATGATGCATTGGAGAACTCACCAAGGTTCAAGTGGTTGATCATGACTCCTTGATAGTTGGTTTAGAACAACCATGAGATTCCTCATTGAATCCATCATTTCATCCAGTCTCTTAATCATAGAACCACAACAGTTTCCTTCAAACCCATTGTCACTTTGGTGCCTGCTAGATCACTCCATTTACTAAAAACCGAAATGTCAGTGTGAGTATATCAACAAAACCATCATGTACTAATGAGGAAGATAAACACTAAGATATACTTACTCATTCGCTTTATCTAAAACTAGGACTCTTTCTGAAATCCTAACCATTATGGTAATTTCACTTATGCTTAGAGAATACCCTAACCTCTAAAGTTATCTAAACATACCTCTCATACCAACTATAAGGCCTCGGCCATAAACCTTACTTAATATTGAATTAAATGAATAATTCACATTGAGGATCTTTTTAGGTTCAGAGTTTTAGAGAATTAAGTCATAACTATTACATCTCAAAAGATTACATAGTATAAACTTCTACTAGGTTTCCATAAAATAAAAAAAACACTTAAAAAGAAACATGTCTAGTTTCAGGTTTTTGATAGCATGTCTTTCCTTGATCCCATCCTTGACCCTATTCAACATTAAGTCCGGTGGAAAACATTTCAAAAACTTGGGATGAGCATAAAATCCCAGTAAAAGATACACAATGAAGGAAAACTGTTAGTTTTTCAAAACAACAAGTAAACCATGAATACTTTACCAAAGTAATAATTTTCACCTTTATAAAGTAGTTAAAACTCTTCACTGAATAAAAGAACATTACTTGCCATTTTGTAACCAAAATATTACCATAAAACCTATATAAAGAACACATAACATATAAAGGTAACTTGGGACATAAGCATACTAAAATGGAATAACTATACGGTCAACTTCCACACATATCACTTAATGGAATAGCCATACATCCGACTTCCATACCCAATGCATTGGAGGTCATAACGTAACCACTCATCCTGATATTCACGGAACCACCCGTCATATGGTTTATTACGTAACCACTTGTCAAATGTCCAAGTACCATTATAAAATCATAATACATAAAACAAATATAATGGAAAGATAGCAGTTCCACATTTCAATCACAATATATATCACTTAAATATATTGACATAATAAATCTTTTGTCAAAACCATTTTCAATACCAAAATACATAAAAGACTATATGGTATTTATTTACATTTAAAAATATAACGGCTTTTTGAGGAAGCCAAAGATCAATTAATACTCGCGGTGGTGGAAAGGTCATTGTCACCACGTATGTTAAAAAGAAACATACTTTTTGTCGTTTAGTAAAACACTTCATATAGAACAGATTCCACTCGAATAAAAGTAGCAGTCAAAGGGGTTAATACATCTTATAAAAGAATGTTGTGTATAAAACAAAATATTCTTCAAGGAAAGGATATTGATACGAAGTCCCTTACAAAGTCGGTATCCTTAGATTAAGGATAAATCAATTACATGATTATGTGTGAAAAATATGAATACACAAAATATAAGTGGATATTAAGTGTAAAACAATCAGAGGACATTCACACATAATCTTGGAAAAACAAAACCAATGATATAGATATTTAACTCAATTAAATGAGATTGAGTTATGATTTCCCATACAAGTTCGTCTAAATGACTTAATAATTTATCAATGAGATGATTATGTATAGAAATAGTATAACCACATAAAGGTTTTTTAGAAATTACAAAATATATATTCCATACATAATATTGGCATAATAAAATCAGGAATTAGTGGTTTAACCCAAAGAATTGAAAGTGGGTTAAGAAGTTCCCTTACAGAAATCTGACAGCCTAACGACGTCACTTTAAAATTCAGAAAATGAGCTGATGAGAGAGAAAATGGTATCTCATAACATAGACATAAAATTTACATCAATAAGGATATATAATAACATATCCCAACATAATATTATGTCAATTAAAAGATATAACAAAAGATGTCTTTTAGAAAGAGGAGGGTGAAAGGTTCCCTTACCTATTTGGGTAACTTTCGAATCGTATACCCCATGAAATAAGTACTATAAAAAATTGATGTAAATAACCATAAAAGAAAGTATATTACAAAAAGAGTATAATAATGGTAAGTACATACACAACTCAAAACAAATGGTGGAAAAAGTAGCATAAATCTCACGGGAATAAAAGTGAGATGCAAAATCCCTTACGAAATCTCGGTAGCCTAACAGCGCCACTTAAAACATCACAAAATGGATTTATGAGATCAAATAGGGTCTATAATAATATGGACATAAAAAGTACAGAATGATTAATATAAAATAACATCCCCAAACACAATAAATATGAGATTAAAAGAAATGACATAAAAGGGAGTACTTAAAAAGAAAGAGAGAGGTAAGATCCTTTACCTCAAGTCTGACTTGTCTTGTGCATTTCTTTATATTCCTGAATATTAAACTTTGGTCAATTTATAATTGCTTAAGGGACTCTTTTAAAGATTATTATTCATTTCATATCACATATTATAATGTTATAATAATTTTTTAATAATGTTAGTTCATATCAGACGTTTTTCTCGATGTTTGGTACATAAGTTAAAAATGAACTTGTTTGAAAATTATTGTCCATGTAGTTATAAGTAAATCATCTCCATAATAGTATTAATGATTTAAATATAATATATATATAGTAAATATTCATTTTATACTACTCCATAACATTTGGATATAAAAAGAAATGAAATGCATCGTTCATGGAGATGGTAGGTCGTACGTATGCATTAACGCTACTTTCATTTCTTTGTCATATTAATGGAATTAAAAATAATTGAGAGATATATATATTATAATTCCAGTAAAATATATATTTTATAAAGGTCACATATGTTCATTAATTTAATTCTTTATTCAGTCCATGTATTTCATGAACGAGTCACATCACTTGAGAGGTGGTAGTCCACACTTCCTCGTATGAAATTATCGCATTTGCACAACATGAAAAGAATAAAGGAATGTTTTAAATATGAAATTCAGAAGAATATTGAAAACTTAAATACCATATATATCATATATAAAATATAGTTACATCATAATGGCCACCATTAAAGGTGCTAAGAGAATATTGAACAATCATCGTTTTGTGAGGCAGAAATTCGCCATCCACAGAAACAGTATGTTATTTAACCATTAGACGAAGGTGTGTGTAAGTGTAGCTCGAATACTTCATATAAAAACATCCTAGTATATTGAAGATACAGTTTTTGTTACAAAATAAAGGAATAAAATGCGTTTAGAGGGTTGGACAAGCAAAATAAAACAAAAGAACACAAGAGAAGATATTACCTTTAAATCGGGTAAATTTTTTTAATTTGAGCTCAAAGGCTTCCTTGGAAGGACTTTTGCCCAACGTGAGGCTTCTAGAAGTAAGAGAGGGATTGGAAGGACAAAATGGGCAGGTTTTGGCCGAGCCAAAGGCTTGATAGGTGTGGGTATGGTGGTAGAGGTGGGGGACTTTTATAAGAGGGGAGGTGGGGTACTCTTGGAAAGTTATAAACATTTACTTTATTATAAAATGATTTTCAGATTTTAAAGGTCACAAAATTATATATTTCTAGTATAAGGTGATAAGAGTTCTAAATAAACCCATCCAATAGGTTTTTGACAAGTTTATGTATGAGATTATACATTTTCTTTTCATTTAATTTAAATCTTTAAATAATGAGGTAATCGCTGCATCATCATAGTGTCATAAATAATTTAATTTATTTAATGCCTAAAAATTATAAAAAAAATATCATGATATATAAAATCTTTTTATCTTTCTAATTAATATTTATAGTCAAAAATATGACGTGTATAACCCCATGTAAAAATTGTTTTAGTAAAACAATACATGTTTGTGACATTTTAAATTTAACTTTAAATAAAAAGTTATTAATGTCATTTTCCATCCAAAGTGGCTCCATGGGGTCCCCAAGCTGACCCATGTATTTTCTTGGTCAGACATGACTCATCCAATAATGTTATGACATGTTTCATGGTCATTTAATATTACTAAAACATTATTTTTACCTTATAAGACACTAATTACCTTTAATCACGATTAATAAAACTTAAAAGTTACTATTCACCAAAAATTATTTTAATCTCATTGAACCACATTTCACTTCCTAATGACAACCATGTATGTCGGATTTTTGAAAATCAAATCACAGAAGTGGTAAAGTTTCATTTCAACAAAAAATTAGTTTCATTAACTACCACTTAGTGGTTTCACTATTCATCAAAAATTGATGTTTTTTAGAAAAATACCAAAAATTCACCCTATGATATATTTAATATCACGAATTAAAAAATGATATCTATTTTAAAAAATTAAAAACATATAAGTTTCATTAATTAATTTAACAATTAATTCTTGCTGTCAAAACAAATAGCGAGTTTTTATGAAATAATATCTATTAAAAGATTGACACAAGTTTAAGTCCAACTTCAAAGTGAAATTAATTAAAATGACCCCCATTGGATTAAATGGTAAATATATATTCTAAATAAACATTAATATCAATTAAAAAGATAATCTATCCATATAAATAAATCATATTAAAAGGAGGTTTTGAATTAAAATGAAACATTTTCACTAAAAATGATCTTTATCGAAAAAATTACAAAAATTTACACAAAGTAAATTTTGATGTCCATATTCTGAAAAAGGATTTTATTTTGTCAAATACAACCTATAAATTTTTCAAAAGTATATTTAAAAAGGGTTCTCCATCAAAAGGCGGTTAATCGACCTTTTAAAGAATATTAGAAGATTTATGCTTAAAATTGGATTCATTTTCATTTTACGCCTCTAAATTTTATTGGATAAAAGTAAAAATATTTGACCAAAATATATAATCATTTTGTAGTTAGTTCCTCTCTTTCCCTCCATTGCAATGTCTAGGCGTTAACTACCATTTAAAATAATATTATTTTATTATAAGAGTGCAACGTAAGATTCCCAAGAAACTCGTTGTTGCGTATTGGGTAAGCCATCAAGCATAGGATCCCCTTTAAAGTAATATTCATATTTTATTCACAAATATGGATAAATATGAAAATTTAATATTTTTTATTTACCTGGGGTGTTACAGAATTTCAATGGGTGGCATGGCATACATGGTTTTAATCATGATCTTGATGAGAATGAACTTCTCCTGCAAGTAGTTTCTATCATGCTTAAGTTACTAGATCTCATCTTGGGATATGTCAAGGGAAAATCCTAAAGATACTATATCCCTCAGATGATAAGAGAAATGGGTTACTATAGAAAGATCCTATGGTTTGACGACATCAATAAATTTTTCTTTGTCAATTTTATTTCTTAATATCCTATATTAATACTAAGAATGTGATCATTTATCAATAGTTATTTTATCAAAAGGAATGATTATTAATGGTCATTTATATCCGATAAGATATAATAAAACCATGTTCTTGTGTTTTCTATATACATATTATATAATAATAAATTGAATTAAAATAATAGTTGAATTTTAATTATAACAGTTTAGTTAATGTTAATTTTCCCCCCTTTTAAAATTTTACCAAAGCAATTTTCATTTCCCACACCAAAATAGATGTGGTTAACTCTGTTTCACCACTTCCTTCAGTACCCATTGTTTCATACAACTTTTGGTTTATCGAAAGCACTTCCACAATGCATGGTGTCTTATTTCATAGAAATGTTCCCCTACTATCTAAGATCAACAGTGAATACATATGATAGGAAAGATTGTAACACCCCAGGATTTCATAGTGTGTTATTTATTAAAAATAATTCAATAACTTGCACTACACGTAACACCGAGTTCAATAACACCATGACGTACAAAAAAAAATCCATTAAAAGAGTTTATGAATAGTATTAACAACATTTTGAACTTTATATAATCCTTATAATTTTAGAATCCCTATTATGAGTTTCTTAGTCATAATGCAAGAACAGATTCATTTTCAGTATTGCACTTTTATCAACTTTAATAGTGAAACCTTTTTAAATAAAATATTTTAAACTATCTGAATAAATTGGGACATCAAAAAAAATTAAAATGAAACATCCCAAGCTTCCACGGTACGCTTTCCTTTGAATAAAATAGTAGCGTGTGTTGTACGTAACCTTGAGTTTTAACACACGCCACAACCAATCAAACTAGCCGTTATGAATAGTAATACCTAAATTTTGAAATTATATATATTTTATATTTTAAAATGGGCTTCATTTTTGGATTCGGAATATCGAATTTAGCCTAAGGTGAAATTTTGGTACTTTTCGGATAACTTTCATATTTTGATGAATAGTGAAAATTACTAAATTTTAATTAAAAACAACTTTTTTAATCAAAATAATTAATAGTGATAAATTATAAATTTTATTAGTTTTAAAGTATATTTAGAATATATTTTTACCATTAAATATAATGTTTGTCATTGGACATAATTTTACAATTAAACCGAACATAAACAAGTATCAATCTTTTGATAGTTATTATCTCTTAAAAACACGCTTTTTGTTTTGACAGCGGGAATTGATTTTAAATTAATTTCTGCCACTTCTGTGTTTTGAATTTAGAAAAATGTATTCCATATTTGGAATCAGGATGTCCAAATTGTGTAAATAAGTAACTTTTATTTTTAGACATTTTGAACAATTACTGTGGTAAATATTTTATTTACCATGGTTAAGGGTAAATCCGGTAAATAAGGGTTAAAAAATAATATTATAATAATACAAAATTACCCTAAAACGTGTCCTAACATTATTGGTGGACACATACCCGACCATGAGCATCCTTGGGTAAATTTGGGGACCCCTTGGAGCCACTTGTCGGTGGTAGGGACACTTTATATTAATAAAGTTAAAATAAAAATAAAAATGGCATAAGCTTACATCTTTTAGAAGAACAATTTTTACATAGGGTTATACATGTTGGATTTTCGATTATAAATATTCATTAGAAAGCTAAAAAGATTTCCTACATAATTATATTTTATTTATAATTTTTAGACATCAAATAAGTTAAATTATTAATTACACAATAGTGATGCAATGTTTACCTCATTAATAAATCATTTAAATAAATAAGATTATAATGATTAAAATATTATCTAAAACCTGTCCAATAATTATTGGTTGATGTTATTTAGAATATGAGTCATCTTATCTTCGACCTCAATGATTTTTGGACCATTATAAACCGAATATAATTATATTATAAAGTAATACTTTCACTCTTTCCTAAAGAGCCCCTCCTCTCCCTTATAAAAGGAGACCACTTCTACTCATTCCTCACACCTCTCAAGCCACTTGGCTCGTCCAAAATCTGCCCAACTAAGCTCCCCACATCCCTCTCCTCCTCCTTGAAGCTTCCCCTTAGGCATAAAGCATTTCAAGAAGTCCTTTGGTTCCAACCAAAGTGAGTTACCTAAATTAAAGGAGGTTAACCTACCCCAACCAAGGAAAAGTACAAGGTAAGGGATTTTCTTATCTCACTTTCAATTCCGTGAGATTTCCATTGTTCGCCACTAAATTATTGAAAGTGGAGTATTGTGTACTGACATTTGATATATATTATCATGATTCTATTTATATTCATGTTATTCTGTAAATCATTTGGTGGTTATTAACTTTTGGCCATACGACTCAGTTGATTAACGTGGTAAGGGGTTTTCATCTCACTCCTTATTCTCATGAGATTCATGCCATATTGCCACCATTACCTTTTGTGTGGTGTATGTACTGCCCATAATTATATTCTTTGTGTAATACACTCTAATTTATGTGTACTTACATATTCATTGTATGATACCTCTTTCATGGGTTGTATGTTTCATAAGTTACCAAACTGGTAAGGGTTATTTCACAATCTCTTCATTATCCGAGGTTGTTTATACGTAATAATCTACTGGGATCTCGTTATCATCCACATCCATGTTTCTTCAAAATGTATTTCAAAACATTTTTAATATTTAAAAGAATATGGGTTAAAGTCATTTATACCCTTGTTTGACTTTTTATAAAAGGTTTATAAGGGAATCTTTCCGTCGTTTTCCAAACAAGGTGCTTTTTAACCTTTTCGACAGAATTAAGATAAGAATGTTTTTTTAACTTATACGGCGGGTGCGGTTATTTTCCGCCGTTATAAAATCGTCAAAGCTACCCTTACAAGCTTATAAGAATATTTTCAAAGAAAATGTTTTATTTTATATGGATCTTAAATGATTTCAAATTAAAAGGAGATATTTCTTTGAAAAGAATATTGATTTCATCTATGTCAACATCCTTTGATGGATTTTATGATTATTTGAAGTTGATTTATTATGATACAAAACTTCTATATTGTATTGAAGGTTTTGTGATATGTTTGACTGTGGATGTGATATTTTTATACCATTCATAGTTTATGGTGAAATTATTTACATTTCGTATGCTAGTTCCAATAAGAATGTTTATGTTATATTTCAACCATTACTTCATATAAATGTGTTGGAAAATTATGTTCCAGGTTGGGGAATGGTCAAAGTAAGCCCTCCAGGTTGGGGACTGGTTAAAGTAAGCCCTCCAGGTTGGGGACTGGTAAAAGTAAGCCCTCCAGGTTGGGGACTGGTAAAAGTAAGCCCTCCGGTTTGGTCTCCGGTTATTAGAGGCACTCCTGGTTGGTGTCCGGTTATTAGAGGCACTCCGGGTTGGTGTCCGGTTATTAGAGGCACTCCGGGTTGGTGTCCGGTTATTAGAGGCACTCCGGGGTGGGTTCCGGTTACAGTTAGCCCCAAGGTCTTGGGACGAGGCCTTGAAAAGTAATTAAAGTTTAGCATTATGCATTCCAACATTATGAAAGTGGTTATTGATTTTGCATGTGATTATTCGATTAGTAGAATATCCATGTGAACAAGTAAATGGCATTATTTCATTTTACTTTTTCCATACTATGTTGAAGTTCAAGTTTAAAAGGCTTTTGTCTTAGTAATTCATTGCCTTAAATGTTTATGCTTATTTTTGGATGTTCCGCTATATTTTTATCCTTACTGGGCATTTGAGCTCACCCCCTTTCTATGTTTTATTTTTCCCAGGATGTGAAGATGTAAGTTATGAATGACCTGCAGGGATATTATGAGGGGATTATAGTGTGGACTGTGGAAACATTATGTTGTTGTAGTAGTTTCTCATTTTATGGTGTAATGTAAAACTTATGAATATATCTAGTGTTTCCAAGGCTACTAAACCAATCGGTCTTTCGAGATTTGATCTTTCTTGTGATCATGCCAATGTTATGTAATAATGCACCGACTCTGGGTAACTGGGGTCGGGGTGTTACAGTTGGTATCAGAGAAAGTTTAGTACAAACCTTGTAAGCTAGATTTAGATAAACTCTGATTAGAGCACGTAAACCTAAGATGAACTTTGAGGATTAGTATAGAAGAACTTACTAGAATTTTTGTATTGTAGAGATTTTGTGAGTTTTCCGAGCAATACATCGCTGTCTGGATACGAGCAGGTAGAGGCGGCTCTGGCACAGATGTACCTAGGGGTAAAACCCAAAAACACCACTTTGAGCTAGACTCGAACGAGAACTGGTGCACGACAACGGGCCTTGCTGCACTCTTGGTTACGACACTCCCGGGGGATATGTTTATGATAACTCTTTTTTTTCTTTACAAATCATTTTGAAGGGATTATGAGTATATACTTCCTCAAAGAAAACATTTTTATGATTATGGATTATATCCATAAATAGTTCAATTTATGTTAAGTGTTTTATAAGTATGGGATTATGTATTTTGATTCATAAACTGATCTAGTTTATGCCATTGTATTGAAATGGCGCCCAGTAGAAGGAATGAGAACTCCAGAAATGCACATGATCCAAAGAGATGGAAGGATCATATCTTTTATGGTCTTAAGCTAGAATTGATAAGAGAAATAGTCTCCCATGTATTATCATCATATGAAGAAATAATATCATGTGTTGATAAGATAAGTAAAGAGTTTGCTGATTCCTATGGCTTTGAAGGGAAGCAAGAGAAGAAAAGGATGGAAGAGAGAAAAATGGATAAAGGGAAGAGGGAAAAGAAGAATTTTCCCATATGTGGTAACTGTGGGAAGAAACACCCTGGAACTTGCCTGAAAGTAATGGGAGTTTGTTATAAGTGTGGAGGAAAAGGGCACAAAGTACGTGACTGCAAGGGTGAGAAAATGGTTTCAAATGTACAATGCTTCATTTGCAAGGAGTTTGGACACTACGCGAACCTATGCACCAGTCATCAAACTATGCCGCAAATGATGCTATTGGATAATAATCAAGTTATGATACCACCACAGATGAAGAGGAATGATTAGAGTTCTTATGTTGATTATGTCAATTGAGTGTTGTATCAACAATGTAATTGTTATAATAATTATGGAGTATATAAGGATTGTATTGCAATACTATTTCATTAAGTACTTGAGATTGTGTAGAACAAAGAAAAGTGACTCAATAGCAGGATAAATTTTTGGAAAATATATGGTTGAGAGAAAGATAAACCATAATATGGTTCTGATACCGAGTTAGTGATTTTAGAATAATACATGATTGATTTGGATAAATTATGTTGGATATTCTTGACTACCTTGAAACTGATTAATGATTTGTATATTCCATCATTTTTTTGGGGTTTAAAACATTTTTGGATTGATGAAGTATATCCAGCATTCTATATGGAATAGGAGAGCATGAATGTAATCAATAAGGAATATGGTAATTCAAGATGTTTCAGTATATTAAAAGAATACAAGATGAAGGTATTCATATGCTATTACGGGGTAAAAAGGATCTATATTATGTTTACCTTCCTTATAAATGTTGGACTGTGAGTTTGGACAGAAGTATTTTGGATAGTTCTAGTTTGGATTATTTTGGATTACCATAAAAGGACAACCTGGAGGTCGGGCGGCAACCCGTCGCGTCCGGCAAGGCTGCGAGACTTGAACCCACAACCGAAGGGCGACAAGGGTGTATCACCTACCACTGGCCCACGAGATGTCCTGGATTAAATAATGTTGTTTTTTTTAAGATCTGGTAGATGAATTATAAATTAATTTATTTTGGAACCCTGTACGAATAGTATAAATAAAAAAATTACATTCTATTATCTTTTAGAGTGAAATATGAGTTTGTGGTAGAAATTTATTAATGGATAAAACTCTAATTATAAATTAAGTATATCTCCTTATGATCTTAGCCAATCTCATAAATATATTCCTCAACATTAATAAAAGGAACATAGAACAAAAATGTTGTCCTAGATGGTACCTTAAATCATCACTAATTCATGGCTTTGGGATTGTTGGCCTTTTCATAGCCATGTTCTCTACCACTCTCCATCAGATAATTGATGGTTAGATTTCTCTTCCATATCCATATTTTCCTACATGGAACCCTAGTATGTGTTATTTTCGGTAATCTTCATACTTTCCACTCTTTGTTTTAAATAGAGGCCTCGTTAATTCATTTTTCGATGTGGGATTTCAACTATGATATTTTGAAATGTCAAAAATGTGTTATCCTAATACCCTATGTTTTGTTGAACCGAAGGTATTTCAAATCATCATAGATTGATGAATTTAAGGACCTCAATTATACACTTGTTTGTGATTGATGATCTCAATCACTACCTATAAATATTTACGTTTTTCCTCCAATTATATGTCTCTAATTGCCACCAATGTTCTCCTAATCGAGATCATAATTTGGTGGTGACTCTTTCATTTCTCTTTTCCTCATATTAATACTAAATTTTAGTAACCTAATTTTCGATGTGGGTTTTCCCACAAAGATATTTTCTATTTTCAACCTTTTATTTTCGAAGAACAATTTCAAATTGAGAGGACGCAATTTATTGAAGGAGGGGAGAATGTAACACCCCAAGATTTCATAGTGTGTTATTTATTAAAAATAATTCAATAACTTGCACTACACGCAACACCGAGTTCAATCACACCATGAAGTACAAAAAAAATCCATTAAAAGAGGTTATGAATAGTATTAACAACATTTTTAACTTTATATAATCCTTATAATTTTAGAATCCCTATTATGAGTTTCTTAGTCATAGTGCAAGAACAGATTCATTTTCAGTATTGCACTTTTATCAACTTTAATAGTGAAACCTTTTTAAATAAAATATTTTAAACTATCTGAATAAATTGGGACATCAAAAAAATTTAAAATGAAACATCCCAAGCTTCCACGGTACGCTTTCCTTTGAATAAAATAGTAGCGTGTGTTGTACGTAACCTTGAGTTTTAACACACGCCACAACCAATCAAACTAGCCGTTATGAATAGTAATACCTAAATTTTGAAATTATATATATTTTATATTTTAAAATGGACTTCATTTTTGGATTCGGAATATCGAATTTAGCCTAAGGTGAAATTTTGGTACTTTTCGGATAACTTTCATATTTTGATGAATAGTGAAAATTACTAAATTTTAATTAAAAACAACTTTTTTAATCAAAATAATTAATAGTGATAAATTATGAATTTTAGTAGTTTTAAAGTATATTTGGAATATATTTTTACCATTTAATATAATTTTGGTCATTGGACATAATTTTACAATTAATCCGAACATAAACAAGTGTCAATCTTTTGATAGTTATTATCTCTTAAAAACACGCTTTTTGTTTTGACGGCGGGAATTGATTTTAAATTAATTTCTGCCACTTCTGTGTTTTGAATTTAGAAAAATGGATTCCATATTTGGAATCAGGATGTCCAAATTGTGTAAATAAGTAACTTTTATTTTTAGACATTTTGAATAATTACTGTGGTAAATATTTTATTTACCATGGTTAAGGGTAAATCCGGTAAATAAGGGTTAAAAAATAATATTATAATAATACAAAATTACCCTAAAATGTGTCCTAACCTTATTGGTGGACACATACCCGACCATGAGCATCCTTGGGTCAATTTGGGGACCCCTTGGAGCCACTTGTATGTGGTAGGGACACTTTATATTAATAAAGTTAAAATAAAAATAAAAATGGCATAAGCTTACATCTTTTAGAAGAACAATTTTTACATAGGGTTATACATGTTGGATTTTCGATTATAAATATTAATTAGAAAGCTAAAAAGATTTCCTACATAATTATATTTTATTTATAATTTTTAGACATCAAATAAGTTAAATCATTAATTACACAATAGTGATGCAATGTTTACCTCATTAATAAATCATTTAAATAAATAAGATTATAATGATTAAAATATTATCTAAAACCTGTCCAATTCTTATTGGTTGATGTTATTTAGAATATGAGTCATCTTATCTTCGACCTAAATGATTTTTGGACCATTATAAACCGAATATAATTATATTATAAAGTAATACTTTCACTCTTTCCTAAAGAGCCCCTCCTCTCCCTTATAAAAGGAGACCACTTCTACTCATTCCTCACACCTCTCAAGCCACTTGGCTCGTCCAAACTCTGCCCAACTAAGCTTTCCACATCCCTATCCTCCTCCTTGAAGCTTCCCCTTAGGCATAAAGCATTTCAAGAAGTCCTTTGGTTCCAACCAAAGTGAGTTACCTAAATTAAAGGAGGTTAACCTACCCCAACCAAGGAAAAGTACAAGGTAAGGGATTTTCTTATCTCACTTTCAATTCCGTGAGATTTCCATTGTTCACCACTAAATTATTGAAAGTGGTGTATTGTGTACTGACATTTGATATATATTATCATGATTCTATTTATATTCATTTTATTCTATAAATCATTTGGTGGTTATTAACTTTCGGCCATACGACTCAGTTGATTAACGTGGTAAGGGGTTTTCATCTCACTCCTTATTCTCATGAGATTCATGCCATATTGCCACCATTACCTTTTGTGTGGTGTATGTACTGCCCATAATTATATTCTTTGTGTAATACACTCTAATTTATGTGTACTTACATATTCATTGTATGATACCTCTTTCATGGGTTGTATGTTTCATAAGTTACCAAACTGGTAAGGGTTATTTCACAATCTCTTCATTATCCGAGGTTGTTTATATGTAATAATCTACTGGGATCTCGTTATCATCCACATCCATGTTTCTTCAAAATGTATTTCAAAACATTTTTAATATTTAAAATAATATGGGTTAAAGTCATTTATACCCTTGTTTGACTTTTTATAAGAGGTTTATAAGGGAATCTTTCCGTCGTTTTCCAAACAAGGTGCTTTTTAACCTTTTAGATAGAATTAAGATAAGAATGTTTTTTAACTTATACGGCGGGTGCATTTATTTTCCGCCGTTATAAAATCGTCAAAGATTCCCTTACAAGATTATAAGAATATTTTCAAAGAAAATGTTTTATTTTATATGGATCTTAAATGATTTCAAATTAAAAGGAGATATTTCTTTAAAAAGAATATTGATTTCATCTATGTCAACATCCTTTGATGGATTTTAAGATTATTTGAAGTTGATTTATTATGATACAAAACTTCTATATTGTATTGAAGGTTTTGTGATATGTTTGACTGTGGATGTGCTATTTTTATACCATTCATAGTTTATGGTGAAATTATTTACATTTCGTATGCTAGTTCCAATAAGAATGTTTATGTTATATTTCAACCATTACTTCATATAAATGTGTTGGAAAATTATGTTCCAGGTTGGGGAATGGTTAAAGTAAGCCCTCCAGGTTGGGGACTGGTTAAAGTAAGCCCTCCAGGTTGGGGACTGGTAAAAGTAAGCCCTCGAGGTTGGGGACTGGTAAAAGTAAGCCCTCCGGTTTGGTCTCCGGTTATTAGAGGCACTCCGGGTTGGTGTCCGGTTATTAGAGGCACTCCGGGTTGGTGTCCGGTTATTAGAGGCACTCCGGGTTGGTGTCCGGTTATTAGAGGCACTCCGGGTTGGGTTCCGGTTACAGTTATCCCCAAGGTCTTGGGACGAGGCCTTGAAAAGTAATTAAAGTTTAGCATTATGCATTCCAACATTATGAAAGTGGTTATTGATTTTTCATGTGATTATTCGATTAGTAGAATATCCATGTGAACAAGTAAATGGCATTATTTCATTTTACTTTTTCCATACTATGTTTAAGTTCAAGTTTAAAAGGCTTTTTTCTTAGTAATTCATTGCCTTAAATGTTTATGCTAATTTTTGGATGTTCCGCTATATTGTTATCCTTACTGGGCATTTGAGCTCACCCCCTTTCTATGTTTTATTTTTCCCAGGATGTGAAGATGTAAGTTATGAATGACCTGCAGGGATATTATGAGGGGATTATAGTGTGGACTGTGGAAACATTATGTTGTTGTAGTAGTTTTTTATTTTATGGTGTAATGTAAAACTTATGAATATATCTAGTGTTTCCAAGGCTACTAAACCAATCGGTCTTTCGAGATTTGATCTTTCTTGTGATCATGCCAATGTTATGTAATAATGCACCGACTCTGGGTAACTGGGGTCGGGGTGTTACAAAGATCATTATAAAATGGTTCCACCTCTAGATTTATTACATGTGAGTGGAATGATATGTATTTTATCTGGAGGGATTCATGGAATAGATCATTTACATTAGATATGTTTTTTGGCATTACTTCTCTTTTGGCCAAAACTGAATTGCAATCAAGGAACTCCAAGGGGTTGTTGTATCTCTGAATAAGCTTTCCCTTATTCCAAAATCACATGACATTATTCCTTTGAGATATATGGAGTAATATCATGTCTCAAACATCAATCTATAGGTCTCATCGATGATTATCACCATATATAATCTATTGAATTTGAATACACTTGATGTTATAATGTATTGATTTAACCCTTTCCATAATTTCCTTATCCTTTTTAGGACCTTTCAGTTTGAGTTGTCCAACATTATCCTTGTATTCATGAGCTCTACACATCTTCCTGAATGGGTTTGATAGGGAGCCATTTGGATGTTTTAGTTGAAAATGATATTGTATGTTAACTAAACAAGAGGTTGATATTGGTCCCATATTTCTATAAATTACATAGGACATGCTCTCAACATGTATAATAGTGTTTTAATTGTCTACAGATATTGGCCATCAGTTATAAGATGATAATCCATATTGAAGATCATATCAGTGATTAGAGAATGTTGAAGACATTTCCATGTCTAAGAGGTGAATCTAAAATCCCGAGCAGATATGATTGATAGTGGTACTCTATAAATCCATACCACTTCTTAATTGTATACCCCAACATGTTTATCTAATGATATTTCCTTTCAAATTGTGATAATGTGATAGTTTTCTGTAAGAAGATCCACAATGGTGCATATATAATTTTTTCCGTTGGATGTCTAGGATTCATGGTGAGAATGTCCTTGGTGATGTTCTCCCATTTCCATGTTGGTATGGTTAATTGTTTTAAAATACCCATAGACTTCATCCTTTTAGCCATCAATTTCTGACATAATAGGAACATCTATGTTTATTCAATGATATCCTCACTTATATTGTCCCACTAATAGTTCTTATAGAGATCATGATACAACTTTTTTTACTTAGTGAAATGATAAAGTTGAAATATTTACATCTTATAACAGTTCCTTCACTAACATGGGATTTTATTAAATACATATTCTTGACATAAATCTCACAATTCCATTTTAATTAACATTGAACTCTAAGGATTTACCTTTCCTTATATTTTCCACTTTCTTCTAAATACCCATATCTTCTTTTCGATCATCCTTTAACCTCTACGTAAGGGATGGTTGAGCAATCATTGGTAAAATGATTGATGGTGTTCCTTTCAATAAGGTTCTCATGTCCATCCACTATAAGTCAAATAATATTGGATCCTTCTAAATTCAAATTAAATATATAATTTTTTGATACTTTATAAATAAGGAATCTTACAATTTTTTCTCTTTCCAATGATAGTGGTCTATTGAGAATTCATATTCCTTGATCACCTCTAACCATCTTTATTGGAGCATATTCTTCTCTTTTTGTGTAAACATATTTCTAAATATTTTTTGATTCATATATATTTCACATATCTCCCAAAATGGATAATGTTTCTATATTTCTAAAGATAATATCACTACAGACAACTCCAGATCTGTTTTTGGGTATTTCTGTTCATGAAAATTAAATTTCTATGAATCATATTCTATCATATTGTCATTTTTTATTAACACATAAACCATTCCCTTATTCAAATTGTCCCTAATTATGATAAAAGTTTCCCCACTTATGGGGTGTGTGACAACAAGTTTTGTGACAATCCACATGTTCTTCTCCTTGAGGATCTATTATAATTCAAAATTCTAGGAATAGTTGACTCCTTTACATAATTTATTGGTTAGAGGGTTTGAAAATCATGAGGAGTTTCTCACAAATTGATGGTAATACCCAGGTTATCTATGAAACCAATGGATATACAGCACTATGATTGGCATCATCCATCCTTGAATTGGTTCTTTATATGAAGGGTCCATAGATATCCTAATTATTGTGAATATATTCCCTAATAATGATACTTACTTCAACGGGAACCACATTTGTTCAACATGGAATAATTCATATACTTTCATATGGTCAGAATCATAGTAATCAGGTGCTCTTCATTCTCATCCTTAATTTTGGTGTAAATTATAATATCATCAATAAAGTCTACCACAAAATTTTCAATGTAGTTTCAAAATAATCTATTCCTCAATTCAATGATGATTTTTGAGCATCAGTGAGTCTGAAGGGAATTATAATGACATCGTACTTCCCGTACCTTTAACCAAAATAATTCACGGGGATAACCAAGTTCTTCACCCTAATTTGATAATATCTAGACTATATTCAAAATAGTGATGTATTGTGAAACATTTATCATATTGAAAAAATCATTAATCTATGGTTGTTGACACTTTTTGGTTATCATGATCTTGTTGATATCACGATAATCTATGGAATGTTTCATTATCCCATAATTCTTCATAAAGAAGTGTGTCGGTGCACCCCATGGTGATATACATGGTGTATGAACCCTTTATCCAGATTCTCTTATTTTTTTCCTTTAAATCATAATGTTCACAATAGGAAATCTATACGGAGTCTTGAATAATGGAATCACTCTAAGTAATTCTCATTTAAAATTACATCCTCTCATCTTGGAGGAAAACCATGAAATTCCTCAGAAAACACATCAACATATTCCATCCCAATTGGCTTGTATTTGAGTATGGTTATTTCCATAAACTAAATAATCTCAGCATGATATGATTTCTTGTAGGGAAATACTATCAATGAATGAGATGTTGGTTATAAATAATATTAATACTCTTCTATACACTTCTTATAATTGGGGTTCAATATTCAATGTAGAGTGATATTTCCCTCTCAAAAAATTTATGTTGGATCTATATAGTGAAAGACAATACATACATAGAATTGCCTAAAATTACAAAAAAACATAGTATGAAATGGTTATCTTGTATATTTATCCCACATATTATGAAAGGGGAGGGTTTATATACTTGATATGTAATAATTTCATGATAATCCATTTTTTAATTGCATCACTACATCTATTCTTTCTATTTGTGTTTGAAAAGTTCTATTAATCATTGATAATATGAAGTAATTTATAAAACAAGAATCCAAAATTAAATTTTTAGTTCTTGAATAAATAACTATCATACCTAACAACTCGTCGTTTTCATGATCCACAAAAACTATTTGATAAAAAAGACCACCCTTGCTATGTTGGATGATATTGGGTGTCTCCAAAAACCATTGTCTTATAAAATTGGTTTGAAATGTTCACTAGTTCCAGGAATTTTAACAAAATGAAAAATGTGATGAAAGTTGATTAGAGAATTCATTTCCTTCATATAATTAGTGATTTTATCAAATCAAAACTATTTTTCTAAGTTTCCTTCATTCCCGCACATAAAATATTTCCTCATCCCCCTTAGAAGATTTCTGGGGTGCTACTTTCTACCCCTTGGACTAGTGGGATGTTAAAATTTCCTAGTATCAATATATTTCTCTATCAAACGACCATAATTATTTTCCACATTACTCTAATTGTCCATATAATACTCTTGAGATTCATATATCTCCATTTTTGAATTTTAGGGAACATTGGACAATTTCCTCATATATATCAAAGTCACAGATCCCTGCGGATTTTTTGTACAGCAGCCCTTATCCCTCCAAATAAGTTCTCAAGTATTTATTCAGGAGTACTGATAACGTTGGAGGTGTATTATACAAAGCTGATTAAGTTGGCCTCATATTCCCTTGATATTTCCTTTATCATTTTTCTTTAGGGAAAGGAAAATCACTTTACATTTTAAGATGGAGAGAGAAAGGAAAATATTTATCCAAATAGAATTTAGAAATTCCTTCTACACCTTCACATTAATCTCTTCCTATGACTTTGTATTCATGGCCAATGAACACTATTGAAAAAATTACCCCTTCATACAATAAACATAAAACATGACCTTCTCTTATTCAGGTCATTGAAGTATGGAGATGAAATTATCAAAGATTTTTATCAATTATTCCATGATTATGGTATTATATGATCTATAGAATGTTGGAGGCCTTTAGTGGATAAAGCTCCCGGCTGTAGTTTTCACTCTCTTAGGTGGATTTGGACATTCCCTCTTATTATGGTTTCTAATTAGAACATGATTTCGCTGATAGAGTATCATCATGATGTTTTTATTTTTTAAACCCATCGGGTTGGGAATTTCATTCGAGGAGTCATCACATTCCCTATCAAATTGACTGATTACTTGATTCCTCCTAATTTAGAGCATATTGAGAATAGTATGAAATTTAGGAATGATTTTTTTTAAACTATTAAAAAAATAAATGTGAATCAAATGAAATGAAATTTAAAACATATACATTAAATTTATTTTCTAACATATGAATTTCTATGCTTCAATCATTGTTATTCATGATGTATTATCTAATATATAAACATATGGTAATTTTTTCACCCTTAATAATGGTTTGTATGGAGCCTCTATATTTACCAAAGAATATAACCCAAAAGTGTCAATCATGGTGCATAGTGAGGCCCATTTTCATGTACGATGTTACACTGAGTCGGGCCTGGAACACCTGATCAGAGTTGTTACCCCAAGGTAAACATATTTTAGAACCACAACCACATGTGGTATCGATACATGGATATATTTTCTTTATAAACCACTTCATGCATAATTACCATAATTTATGGATTTTTTATTATTCTTAGTATTATACATAAAAAAATTTACTAGAGTATTTTATTCATAATCACAAAAAAAACTATAATTTTCCATTGAAATCAACTATAAAACCCCTTCTTTATAAAAAAATTTATTTTATGTTTTATTAAAAATTAATACATTTAAAAAACCTAAAATATGGATAATACTAATGTATTTTTGAATTTGTTACAATTGAATTACAGTGTCAAAACATCAAAAAACGACATATTTATTGAAACTATCTTAATCATAATCATAATATTTTTTCATACATATAACTAAAAAGAATAACTTGGGGACATACATATGAAAAGAAGTGATATATAAAGTCCAGTAAGGGAATATACATGTAATAACATGAAGATAAAAACACATGTTAGACAAGGTATATCAATGGGGAATAAAATATTATGAACCATAAACATTGACAATGATAAATGATATAACATGATTATCATAATAAAAAACATGGGAAATGTGGAAACAAAAAAACTGCATCATAAACAATGGTCAAGGATAATAATGGTGATACCATGAGAAAATTCCACTAAAGGAATCAGGATCACTCCATGTTCCAACATGATGTATCATGATACTAATCATTACCCAATGCATTGGAAAAGTATTTCATTCTAGGTTCACCAATCACATTCCTTTCAATCTCACCCTTAAGTGCACCACGATAACCATAGACCATGGTTTCAATAATTATCATATTATATTCCACCATTAAGGTTTTTAAATTAATGTATTTATGTCCAAATTCAATGATTTTTTGGAGTATAAATGTTAATACTCTTGATATAATATGGACACTGTATTAAATACATGATTGCTTTATTATGGAAAATCGTGGTGGAATTTTGTTTAGAATAATAGTGTAAATATTAAACTAATAAAATGGGTTGTTGAAATTAAAAGGGGTAAATCATATTTTTTATATCAAATGGGATGTATGAGGAACATGGAAGGTCATATCCCAAAAATAGTAATTCGAATTAGAAGGAATAAGATACTAAATAACTTAAATAAAGAAGAGAAATAGAGGATCTCTTTCAAAATTTCAACATGGTAATTGGTGTACATAAATATTCTTGATTGGGATTAATTAGAGTGAATAGAAAAGTATGAAATTTCTCCAAGGAGTTTGTGTGAAGATAAATTGGTGTTCGGGTGGGTTTATATCAGAAATGAGTAGGATTTGTTTATTATTTATGTTTTGGACTTTAGAAAATAAAAAAAACCAAACCAAAAACCATCCCCTAGTTTTTCCCATGGTTTCATCTAAATAAGAGTGGTTCCCATTATTTTGTAATTCTAATGTTAATCATAATAAAATAATTCCCTTGATTATATAGAGGCAGGTCATACTCTTTAAGGAATTATTTTAAAACAATAAAATATATTTATGCTTTTGGATGATTCTTAATTGGTTTATAAATTTAATCAAATATACATAAAATAACATTATATTAAATGCAATAAAAATTATTTCTTCTTGGGTAAAAATTGTATAATTTATTACATCACATTTTAGTTATTAATATTTCATAATAAATAAATGTATATTTATACGGTATATAATTTTTAACCAAAAATTTGAATGTCTCAAAATATTAAAAAAAATTCACAATTTGATAATTCTAACTCTCTGATTTTGAAAATAAAATTCATTTATTCTATGTGATTTTACAAATATCTCTATTTTCACGTTTAAATTTATATGGATAGTTATTATAAAATGTTGTGTTTTTTTATAATAACAATTTTCCAAATCTTATAGAAATTACATTTCCCATCATAAAAAATATATCTTCATTTATATTTGATATAAAAAAAGTTATAATAATATTTTATTAAAGTATTAATAATTTGAAAAATCTATTAATTCATAAAGATAAATTCCTTAACTAAATTTCAATATTACCCAAAATAACTATTTATATTTCATTAGATATAAATAAATATCATTTATAATGTAATAATAATATGATGAAAATATGTTGTTTATTCACTAGAAAATAAATTATATAATCATACTTCTAGGGTGTAGATACATATCCCTTTAATACACTTTTAAGTTCCCTAAGAGTAAGGTGTGTGGTAGTGAGAGTTTTATGGGGTTGTTTGGCACACATGGTTTGGGATGTGATCTTGACTAGCATGAACCCCTCCCACAAACAATTTCAATAATGTATATGTTATTGGATATAATCTTGGGATTAGTAAACAGAAAATACTAGGGATAATATCTCCCTTAGATGATCTATTATATGGGCATCAAGGTTATGGTCCTATTAGTTGACGTCATCACTTACTTTGTATGTGTCAATTGGTTTTCATAATACCTTATATTTACACTAATAATGTGATCACTATTCAAAAGATATATTATCTACAATAATGATGATTCAAGGTCATTTAAATCTAATAGGATATTATAAAACCAAATAAGTTCATATATTTTCTATATCCATATTACATATAAAGAAATTTGATTAAAACAAAAGGAGAATTTAACTTATAATAGTTTTGGTCATTATAGTAAAAAAATCATAACATAATAGATAAACACTATTTAAGTGTTTGAATAATAGAGAATGGATGTTATAAAAATATTAAGAATGAATGAATTACTCAAAATTATGTGTAGATAAATTTTGAGATTTTTGTTGTTGTCTACATTACAACAAATCGTATGCTAATATTTCACGATGTGATTTACATAGATTTATAATGTTAAAAAAACAATTTTATGTGTATCTTGAAAGTAAAAGAGTGAAAAAATATTCAATTACAAGTATATATGATTATGTAAATTAATTTCACTTTTCCATAATAATAAACTACTTTTTATTGAATAATTACTCCATAATCTCAGAATCTACATAAGAATAACTTGAATTTTTTGAAAGCTCTATCAAATTAATTCATTTATATGTACGAATAATTAAAAATATTTATAGGAAATATATATCTTACATGGAACTAAAAAAACATTAACCCTTAGATTCTAGTGGAAACGTAATTACTATATTTTATCATGTATATGTAACTATGAAACAATGTATGAGTCACCTAAGAATATGAATTTATAAAAATGATATATTTTTTCATATTTGAGACTATATTATGTCCCTGGTATAAATATAGACATGGAATTCAATTTTCATTAATTTTTTAATATCATAGACCTTTTATGTGTAGTATGATTCATGAAAGAAATAATAGAGTTATAAATTAGGAAGATCATTCTAATATAAGATACTACATGACGTATTCATTTCATAATGTAATCATTATTTTTTGTATAGAAAATATTATATATATTCTATATGGGTTTACCAAAAGTAGAAATTATTTTTAGATTATCTAATTTATAATACTGTAATATTTATTTAAATGGGAATTTAATATAACCAGTTGATGATACAATTTATTAAAATATAGGTATAGAAATGTTAAAATTTATAAATCATTTATCTAAACAAGTAATGGATGATCTTGTTATTTTTATTCAATAGAATATAAATAGTTATAATAATGTAAATTTTATTTGGATCTCCATGTAAAAATAATGAAATATAATTTCTCTAGTAACTATCGATTTTTATGAATAAAGAATAAGTAAAAAAATTCAATGGTTGATGTATACGTGGGGTAGTGTGGAAAGAAAATTATTTTATGGGAAAAAACTCAGAATAAGATATGCTATATATAATCATTTTAAATGATGTATAGTGATATTATAAAGACCTGAAAATCATGTGGAATTTTTTTTAAATACATGTGAATTTTACGAGTCTGCAGTTTCTGACGGTGTCTAATTCCAAGGCCCGGTGTGCCCAGAATCAATTTATGAAGTTTTGTTCAAGTACGTTCAGTAAACATACATGCGGGATTTTATAACTTTTGAAGTTGTGCTTTGAAATGAAATCTGAGGACACCGATGAACTCGTAGTGCCAATATTCTCTTAAGGAGTCCTATACCACAGTTGCGTTTTGTCGAGAGCGGAAGTTAATTTTGGGGGTTTTCTAAATAAATTAAATTAAAATATGACTAACATATTTTTATGTAGGTGGTGGTTTAATCCTCCAAAGGGAAGTTGGAGGTGCCCCCCCCCCACATAACCTCCCATGGAAGGATATTATGTGTTGGGTCCCACACGATCTCAACCCCCTTAAACCCCTCTTTGAACCCCTTGAGCTCCACATTAATAGGGGAAACTCTTGGACTTCCCCTTAATGGTGCCAACACAATTAATTAATGACTTAATTATTTAATTTGAGAGTTTGAATTATTTTTAATTATTTTGAAATGCATGGAAACATTAAAATAATAAGGGGGATATTATTTTATTTTGTCTTGGTGATTATTCTTTGGTGGAGCTTGAGAGATTGGGAGAAATCTTGGATGAATGACCTATTCCAACGAAGAACGCTTCCCGTATCCAAAGATTTTGATGCTTCATCTTCTACCTTCGTCAACCGGAGCAAGGAAGGGAAGCACCGCCAACCACAATGTACACCGAGGCTGTCGACTGGACTCATCTTTACTGAGCTCTACCTCCTCTTATGTTGACGGAACGACGTCTGTTTTCCGTGAAAGTCGTCTTCCACGACTCAACAACATTCAACGGCAAAATACGAGGGAAGGGGAAATTGGATTATTTAACATATGAATTATCCAAAAACTTCAACGTTTATTTTTTGTTGAAGGCGGCCAAATTGTTATCACCTAATGCGGATGGCGCGGACAGAACAAACACGGCCTGACACCCCTCTGTTGAATCATGTTTGGTTGATGTCAGAGGTGGAGCCCAAACGGCGCGATTCCATCTCACCGCGTCAGAGAAGAACCGCGGTGGAGCTGAAGGCCGCGGCTAGGTCTGGCTGCGATGGTGGTGGCGTGGAGCCATCGCGCTGCATGGTGGGCAGCAGAACCGTGGTGTCGTCGCGCCGTGGTGGAGGTGCGGAGGCGGCCGACTAAACCGACCACCGTGGAGCCGGACCGCGGGACGACCGGTCGGCCCACTGGAGAACAGTGGCACCCGCAGGCGCCACGTGGAGGAGGGTTCAGCCCATGTCTGTGGGCCGCTCTGCTGGATGAACTGGCTGGCCATGAGCCGGTTCGGCTGGAGAACCGCGGTGCCCGTAGACACCGCGTGGGAAGATCTGTGGGCCGTAGCACAGGCCGCGTACGCCGTGCTGAGCCGGTCGGGCATAGGGGGAGGCGGCGCCGCCTGATGTAGCCAGAAAAAGAGAACCGGCCCACAAAACGGGCTGGGTCCGCAGGTGGGTTGCGGCCTACAGGGCCGAGCCAACCCCCAGCTGGGTCGGACCCACTGAGCCGGGTCCGGCTTACCCGCCATCCCACTAGGCTTGACAGGTCGGGCTTGACTTCTCTTAAATGCAGATAACTTCTAGACCGCACGTCTGATTGACGTGCCGTCTGTGGCATGAGGACCCTCGTGACGAGGAGGTCCTTTTTTAATACTCTAAGTGAGTTTTGGGCAAATTTGGAAAACGACCAGGTTTGGATCGAGTGTGAATCCAACCGGGCCCCTGGAACGGAAATGCCAATAACTTTTAGACCGTGCGTCCGATTGACACGTCGTCTTTCACGTTGGGTTCCTTATGATGAGACAAATCTATGAGTTACATCAACTCAGGACTTTGTTTTAGTTGATGTATCGACACTTGGCTCGAGTAGCGGACCCTCCCTGAATCGCGCGTGCTGTGAGCGGGAACTCTAGGCTGCCTGTAATGACTACTGTACCGGAATCCTTAGTGGGCTCAACTACATGGACTATTGTACCAGAATACTTCGGGGGTTAGACTGTGATGACTAATGTACCAGAATCCTCTGTGGGTTCGACAATGATGACTACTATACCGGGATCCTTCGTGGTTCTGACAGTTCTGACTTCTATTCTTGTATCCCCTGTGGGTCTGACAGAATAGATGGTCTTGTATCCTTTGTGGGTCCGACAACTTAGTTGGTCCTGTATACTATGTGGGTCCGACAACTTAGATGAATTAGTGAATATGTCTGATCATCTCTATCACTCTACGAAAGAATTATATCTGTCTGAGCTGACTCTTGGATTTCAATCATTTATCCTCAAGGTGATTGACTTTAATTCTTGTGTCGACTGGGTTGTTCCTGGGCTCAAGAGTTCGATCCGAACTATGATTGGTGACTTAGGTATATGTTTGGGCATATACCTAAGTATGGTTGGTTGATACTTCGTGATTGTATCTTTCTTTTTGGGTTATCCTAGTTGGATATTGTGAGACCTTGAGGTTCTCAGGTTCCCTAATGAGTATCGTTATACTCACCCCTGCACGGGCTATTCCTGTACTTCGTTGTGTTGGTTGCAGACGACGGACATCACTGGTTGAGGTATAGATTTATAGAGATGGATGGTACTCAGAGGTGGACCACTTGGCGAGACGTACACAGAGCGGACGGATGGACCTAGGGTGATGAGGAGGCCATCTGTACCCACCCTTCAGGTGGGATTCCTGGAGGAAGACTCAGTAGTTGTTGTTTTACCTTTCTCCAGTTTTACACTTGTTTGTACTTTACTTTTGGGCTTGTATTTCCGGTTTCTTTCCTTTCAACACATTCTTTTGTATACAGTTTTACATAGTTTTTACTTCAAGTTGCGTAATATGTTGTTTTTGTTTACTTATTAAAGTCAATGTCTTCCCTTTTTATCGGGAATTACACCTTTGGTGCTAGTCGCCAGCCTGTGGCCTATGGATAAATTATAACTTGGATGTTCGGTGATTAATTAGTGTGTTACATTAGTGGTGGAAGAGGATATTGGAAGAGGTCATGGGATATTTTTGGGGTGTTTTGGGATGTGTTGGTTTAGTTAGATGTGTTCACATATGTTCGATATTTTTTTCATCTATCTATATTATATTTTAATGTAATTTATAAAATTTCCTCATCTATGACAGATAACCATACAAACAACCAAATATTCTGGGGACCATGGGTTTTCCAAAAATATTGGTTATTAGTGGAATAAATGGTCGGATACTTCCTATTCCCTTCTCCAACACAAACTACAATAATAATCAATAATAATGTTAGGGATCCCAAATTACGATGGTAGTTTGAGTTATAGATTCCTAGAAAGGCATATTAATTGTGTTGGAAATTCCAAATGATGGTGTTGATAAGATATGTGGGATGGGTTATGGGTGGTAAGATTATGGACTAAGTTTTATGTCACTCACATTCATTATGAATTATATCCTAAGTTATATGATGAGGCTGTGATGTGTGTTTCATATTAATTCTACCACGATATACTATAAAATGCATGGGTGGGGTGAGGATGGATACATACTGGCCGACATCAAAGATATATCAATATTAAATGTGATTAAATGGTAGGAATTGGATATTATATCATTTGATGTTGTGATGTGAGAATAAAAAATCATTATGTATTTAGTTGTGAGACAGATTTATAACATTCATCTGATATGTTGTTATTATATGTGGATTGGTTTTTTTTGTGATTTTTTCATGGTGATTTTTTGATGGATAGATGACTATTTTAGTGATGGTTGGATCTTCATTTTATTCACCCATGAATAACAATTACCTTTTCACCTATGCCTGAGATACTATATTTTTTATTGTACTGAATATATGTTTTATAATAACCCATCCTGTATATAAATAGGTTTTAAAGTTTATATATAAAATTGATGGACAGGGATACATGTTACTAGAATTTTCATTTGAGTTATCATTGAGTTTTTCCATATTATTACATTTTGGTACATTTCATGGAAACTATTATTTGTATTTGTTTTACATTGTTCTAAACATTTTGGATGTTTTGTATTCCACATTTTATATTATGAGATGATTATTTTTGGTTGATGATATCTTATATGATGATCCTAATTTTCAAGTAAGGGTAATTCTTCCCATATTTTTTATTTTCATTATACACAATGTTCTAGTCACCTTCTCATAGCCCAGTAGAGGTGGAAATCCATGTAAATTATCACTCCTATTTCATTCAGGGACATGGAGGGGTTCCTCTAAAAGGAGGGGTTCTTTTAGATGGAGGGGTTCATCACATAAATAACTGAGGTATAATGGACTACAAGGACATTTCACCAGTAATGCTACACCCCTAAACGAGAAGGCCAAATCCACTTCTAAAATCTATTAATCCATGTCCAAAACAACATTCTCATGTTGAATCTATAAATAAGGCATCGAAATAGAATTCTCAACACCCAATACCTTGTTATGGTGACCTTCAAAAAGTCTAAAACACTCTTCTGGCATCCATGATACATAAATTTTCACTCTTATAAATGGAAAACACCTGAAAAATTAAATGAAAGGGTTTATATACCTTCTTCCTCATTGTTATAAATCATTTAATATTTTTTCTTTATAGTGAATTAAAAAATGAAGAGATCTATACATAAATAATATATTTTAAATCAGGAATAAATTAAATATATTGTCTTAAAATGTCCACAGACATAAGTCCATGAATGTTATTACTTATTCTATAACAATATACTTACATCAAAATAAATAAATCAATATAATAATGCATATCTGATCCTTCCTTTTTTGTTAATATAACAATAATTAAAATTTAAAAGTATTTAAATAATTATAATTTTTTCATTAAAATTCATTACATCAAATAATATCCTCTTACTCTATTAATGATTGTAGTGTACTCTAACTTACCTACATTTATGAAACTGATTTTCTCCAAATTTTTAAATTACATATGATAACTAATTATTAGATAAAAAATTACTAACTTATAATATTTCATAACATTGACATTACCATAATTTTATGAACTACTCATTGCATGATTTATCACCCATGTTAATAAAATATTATTTTACATTATTGTTAACAAGAATCCATTTCTCCATTTTTAAAATAAAAAATATCTTCTTAAAAATTCAATGTACTGCCAAATAAATCATGTTTTTACAATCACCAATGAAAATTATAATTTATTATCCATCACTAATGTATGTTACATTTTTCACATCTATTATACAAATTTATATTATCCTCATCTAGATTTTTATATTCATGATCCCCCTCTAACAAAAATTGTATTAATAGCTAAACCCGGTGGTAGAACCACTTAGCGGTACGGAAATTAAAATTATGTTATACCCATATAAACTTGTCGTATACAATTAAGGATATTCATTCCATTGGAACCCATATAAAGTAATAAAAAAGATGCATAAAATCAATCATTAAAAAATTCTTTCAACATTCAAGGATGAAACAAGTCCAACTGATAGTAATATTTAGGAATTCTAAATGTGATCAAAATTATCAATCTGTTTATATTAGTCAATAATAATTTCACCAACAGTAAAATATTATAATGATTATGTTTTATAAAAAATTATACGGAATAAATTATCCTGGTGGTCATATAAATGATAAATATAACTATTCATTATTAATATATGCCTTTTTATCCATTAAAGATCTTATAAAATATTAAATTGACTACCGAAGATGCATTACAATATTTATATGGTTAATAGTTCTAACCATATTATGTTGACCAAAATATCCTACCTCTAAAACTATGATTTTACATTTCACATTAATAAACATTGTCTTATTCCAATATTAATCGCATGAAAATACCTATGATAAAATTCCATGAGAATTTCATTCCCAATTATGAAATCATAAACAATATAATATCTGTGATATATAAATTTCAATAAATAGAATATTATATTAAGGGAATACATAATACATAGTTTAAATAATACCAAATGATAAATTATTATCATCTACCATAACATCTAATGAGTCTCTTCCATACTTCATTGGGACATTATAGATCATGGTTTCTCATTATAAAACCATAATATAATTATATAAAATAACAAATACCCACTAAAATAAAATGAAAATATCATTTTCATAAATAATTAAATATACCTTTTAACATAACCATGAGAAATGAATTATTGATAAATTGCATTATAGTGTAAGAAGTAGGTAATTTCATAGAATAAGACTATAATTGCATAACAATCATACTTTGAAAATCTCCACCAACTAGATGAAATTATACATATAATTCATGTAATATCCTCTATATGATCCATACATTAACCAAACATTACAATGAATGTAGTACCCAATGTATTAAAAAAATTAATCAATTTATCTGAATTATTTTATGTAATGAATTTACCCTATATCATTTAGATAAGTTACACAGTTTGATAAACAAAACTAAAAAACATTATTTTCAATTCCATTAATTTTATAAAAAACACGTATTTTTAAAAAAATATCATGCCTAAGATATACCCACTCTAGTATCACTATATCATTAACTAACCCACCACGACATTTCCTCGGTTTCTTAGAAGGTTGATTATATGACCCTAAGACAACCTATTATTGAACAATGACTCATGAATTTTAAAATTAAGGAATAAAACTTTATGAATGAAAATTAAATTACAAAATACATGATATTGGATCCAACACAATGATAACGAATCCATAAAAAATATAAATTTTTTTACCATAAAAACATATAGATTGATATCCCAAATAAAAATATAGTGTAATTACCATGAAAAATGATATAATAAATATCACAAACTCAAAATTTTTAAATCCTTATATGAGTCTCCAAAAGAATATCTCTAATTACTTCATGAAAATATTTTACCATACACGTCAATCACTATGAACACCTCTGAAATTTATTCCATTGATATAATATCATCCATCAAATAATTCATTTTTTTATATATGGGTGAATTTAAAAATACCTTATATGTTTACGAAAATTATATTTTTAGAAATAAAAACTGATTCTGGAGTATAAATATACTATAAAAAATTGTTAAAATAAGAGTTAAAATAATAGAACAAAACGATTTACCCTGTTTTGGACAAACCCCTAAATTAATAATGTAGTAAAAAATGTCCCAAATTTTAAGATAAATTTATGGTTAAAACTAAAAGCATTATGAAATATGAGAGAGGCCATGATCTTATAAAAATTAGTAGCTAATGTAAACCATTTCACTATTATGCTAGATTTTAATTGTATTTCATGATTCTATTGTACCAATGTTGGTAATTTGTATAATAAAATTTTATTACTATGTTTATAATGTATAGAATGATATATGAAACTACCAAATTCATTGATCATATATAATAAAATAACAATGGACCGTTATATTGTGGTGTAACAATGAAATTTACAATAATGGTGATCAGTGTAGTTCCCTAATATTTGGCCAAAACCATTTGTTGGATTAGGATACACTATTTAAAAAATTTCTATAACATCCCCCTGAGAGTTGAACCTTCCCAAATTATATATAATAGGTGAATATTAGACCTCATGTGCACCTACCTATAATGAAGTGGCTATAGACTAGTAGTGGGGGTGTGAAAAACGTTGTGGGAAGATAATACCCCCTTTGTATGGAGTTGTAATAAGAAAAGAAAAATAAAATCCCAATAGAAAAAATAATTTAAATTATATGAATATA
The DNA here is from genome assembly GCA_963277665.1 of Viscum album. NCBI lineage: Eukaryota > Viridiplantae > Streptophyta > Magnoliopsida > Santalales > Viscaceae > Viscum > Viscum album. The sequence goes on along the minus strand of OY728166.1, from coordinate 69,680,441 downwards.
AAAACTTGAAACCAAATATAATAAGCGGAAATTTAAATAAATCCATATAATAATATATTAATCTAATAACTTGTTAAATGTAACTAAATGACGTTCGTAAATTTATATAATGAAAAGACAATGTAGGATAAAATAAATATAATAATAAAACTAGTCCCAAACCCCATGTCATTCCCATATTCATGAATCATCCCATTTCACATTATATAAATCAAAATAACAGTCTCATTACCTTGTAAAAATTGATATCCACAAAATGACCTGGTCACCAAACATGTGCCTGTATAGGGTATGATTATAAATTAGTAAGTCAAAACCCCATTTTAAAAAAAATGAATCTTATAAATGTTGTTAAATAAAAAAATTGAAATATATATTATTAAATTAATAATTTAATATAGAACCAGAAATAAACCAGTTGGCCCTCAATTAATTTGTCAACACTTGTGTTGATCCATACAATATTTTGAACCATGTTTTGAATATCTGACTAAATATGGAACCTATTTCATTAGGATAGATCACCTAATTCGATGATAGATTCTCTATATATTTATCAATCTCTCTAAACAAATAATCAATAATTTTCCTATTCCCTCAAGATAGCCATAATACCACCATCAGTAATCATGTAAATGTCAATCTATCCCTCGTGTATCATACATAATCAAGCACTCCTCCCCCAAGAATCATGTATCTTTATACTTAGAACTTAGGTATTACAAAATCATGAACCCGTCTATCATGAGTCAATATAACGAATTATTATTATCCTTACAAACTCATGATAAAAGTAAAAATCCCACCCTAATAATAAATCACATTTACTTAAAATAAAAACAAAACCAATAAAAATAACATAAAAGTGAAAAACCAATCATATATAATATATCACCATAAAGAAGAGTGACCAATTCATAAGACTATCATTTTTATATCTATTTTTGTCTCATAGAACTAGGTTACAAATTATCCTCATTTATATATAAATATATATATATATATATATCAAACATGGTACATTTTAAATTTAACCCAATAGTCATTAACATAGCAGTCTACACAATTTATCCTTGGTGATTCTACCTTAAAAACACACTATTTACATGCTATTCCATTACATATGACTAAGAAACAAATCAAAAATATTCTACAAAATATTTAGAGGTTTATAAAGTCAATATGACTAAGTCTCAATAGAGTTTAAGGTTGAAATAAATATTGGGGGGTTCCAAGTTTCTGATGCAATGGGATCCAAGAGATTTTTGATAAAAGAGTTATTATTTTACTTGTATTATTCAAATAATTAGTTGGCTTGTTTGGTGTTCCATTATAATCACAGATAGTATTGACATTTAAATAAGAAAAAGGGATATATTTTAGGCCACCAACCCGTAAGGTAGATAAGGAGATGAAAAAACCACCCATCTGTGAAAACAATTCACTTCTTCAATTCTTTAAAAATGTGTAAAAATATCCATAAGAAATATTAAGTGAATATAAAGATAAAATTGATATAATACTATAAAAATTTTGGTCATGGAATTGTTGATCCAACATAGTAATTATTCTAGATTTAAATGTATTCTCAATCATCATCTTTAGATCGTATGCATGGGAGAGATGGGAGTATATTCATAAATTTCATGGTACCTGAGGGTTTTAAAAAGTTGTAGATTTAACTGATTCATTACATGAATAATATTCATATCTTGATTTTATTAAGTCCATTATTTTACATAAATAACATCATCCAATAATTTAAAAAAGATAAAATAAAGATTTCATACTATAAATTCAATTAATATTGGTATCATATCTTTGTGGTATTAATTTTTCATGTGGATGGAATTTCTGGGTTGTAATTAATTCATAGTTGTAATTAATTCATTGGGTTTATTCAGAATGTGAAATAATTCATGGGGTTTTGAGGGGTTGTAATTAATTCATGGGCTGAATTATATTTAGGTAGAGAAATAATTTTTTTTGTGGCGTAATTGAATACGGAAAAATAAATTTTTTCCATGAATTAAATTCATGGGGTATTCCAAAAAGCAATTTACATCCTGAATTGGGTTCAAAAAATTAAATTTTTATACATCCAGAACAAAACTCTCAATCCTTCTCAACAACTACAAAACATGAACCTCAGTAGGACAAGAGTCTATAAAATGGTTTAAATGGATCATAACCCAAATAAAAAAAGATATCAAAAAAAATAAATATAAACATACCAGGTAAATAATGGGATCATATAACCATGCCACTATATAATAGGCCAACCCTATACTACTCCATACATCACTTTGGGGTATTAGAAATAAATCTTGGACACTATGATCGGACTTCTGACTGCTTCTACAATGATTCATAATCATTACACCCATGCAACCACTACCCATATACTTGTGGAATGGTCTTTCATTAGTGAATATTCTCTCTATGGTCAATGATAAGAATTATATTCTTATCAATGTATGTATCAACTTCATGCTCGATTTCACAAATATATATCACATTGAAAGTGTGTAAATCAAATATAAAATTTTTCTAAATATGAAACACATTATGAATTGTGTTGTATCACTATGAAAGGGGAAAACATCATGCCACATTACAGACCCCCTCCACTATCTCGAGAAATTTCACAAACCACGACACATGCTTCCATTTTTTCTGATATGTTGATTCCAAATCCTTGTAAACACACAATGGAAAATTGATGTTGAACCACAATATCTAGAGGTAATCTCCAGTTGTAAATGATTGGTTTATGTCCTATCTACAAGGACAACAACATATTTCTGATCAATTTCACTTTCTCAATTGACTCATGCACAACACATGGTCCAACTAGTGTCGACTCACTATCATATCACTAGAAAAGAGGGTAATGACCATTATTCCACAAAATACATCTAAATAGACCATTTTGATTGATTCTTAGATAATTTTATAATTCAAGAACTCCAGAAAATCCAACAGGTAACCCCAATGACCATTGTATTCCAAGACATGTGACATTAATATTTCCTCCAAAATCTAAATAGTATACTTAGATAGGCCCTTAGTTTGAGGATATTATATTGTGCATTTAAGAACCTACATTCCTATGAGCTTTTTTGAGAATTCAAAAATAAATATGTTGAATGAGTATATATAAAAAGAAACATCCTTCGAACACTATGAAATAAAACAATCTCACTCATCTTAAAGACTAACATGATCATCAATGGTGAAGGTCTCCCTAATAAAAATTATGTGTTCTATCATCATTAGTCAATCCGTAATCAACCATATTGCACCGTTAATTAATCATTAATTTTGTAACGATGTCATAAAATCCACAATGAAATCATCCAACTTCCACTCAGGAATACTAAGAGGAATTAAGAACCCAGTAGGCCTATGATGCTTAGTATTTACACTATGATTGGTGAAATATCCTTTTATGAATCACATTATGTCCATAATCAACCATGGACACCTATAATCTCTATAGATACCTTGATGCATTTTTTCTCACACAAGGATATACCTCCCATCTATAAGAATTATTATCTATCATTAGATCATCATGTAACCATGTGTTTAACCATACTTATCCATTTATTAAAAGAAAATATATACATCAAAGAGACAATCCAGATGGTTTCTTCCCACCATATATTTTTCCCTTATAGATAATACCTCTGAATTTGATAATTTCTATTTCATTATCCATGAAAAATTAATTTTTTTAATATTTGTCTAAGTTTGAGCTATATGTCCCTGTCACTAATGAAAATATTAATACATGTAAGAAATGTGAGACAAAAGCTTCCACAAATTAGAAGACTCTTGAATTTCCTTTTTTATATTATCACAAATAGAATCCGAAAATATTTTTTTTCTTGTTTTGAAATCATGATGTATGTTGAATTATAGTGGATACTAGGATCAATTCCTATCCAAAAGGATTGGTTTTCATTGAGAAATGATATACTTGAGGATATTGTAGTCCATGTAAACCAAAATACTCTTACCCAATTGATAATTTATCCAGAATCTCAGGGTAATAACCACCACTTATATCTATAGTGTATTATTAAGATAACACCTATTTTTTATTTTTAACAGTATAGAGACAAAAGCAACCACAAGCCCCTCACACATCAGAACTAAATTGATTCTAACCCTAGATTCATCCTAATAAATAGTATACTACTTTCTAGGAAGAGGTAAGTTGAGTATCCTTCTTGATACCTTCAATTTCTTCATCTCATTAATAGATCACTCACTTTTATCTATCCAAAAAAACATGACCCCTTTCTGGATTAGAATTGAAATTTGTCCATATGGATGAGATGTGTCCAAGAGAAATTGGCACTAATAACCTTATTATCAAGAAATCTATGAATCTAAATTACATTCATGGTTCCATCCAAAAATACATGGATTCAACCTTATCCATTTCAACTGACACTGAAACAACTATGATAACCTGTACCAATATGTGAAATCAATCAATCAGAAATAATTATTTTGATAACTTGGAATAATGTGGGTGCTCTCTCTATGTACTCAAAATGATGTCAAATCTAGGGAATTATCATTTATAGACTGAGAGTACATTAAGATTTAATTTATGAAAACCACCAAAAAATGATCCAGGAATGGATGAAATATCTGATTCAATGAGGGCACTATTATAGAATTTTTTTTTAAGAAACCAAAAAAAAATATGAACTCATTCATGACATAACATTTCTGAAAATTATGCCAGATTATGTCTGATGGTTTCACCTTCAATCGGTGGTACACTGACATTAAGAAGATAATGGTTGAAATCATATAACCCAGTAGAAAATATACGTGATCATTAGAAAGTGGAAGGGGTTAGCAGTTCCTGACTATTAACTGATTTAATATATGATAATCCGCACATAAGAGCAATGTACCATAATCATTATTTGTGAAAATAACTATATAACCCAACATAGATGTACTAGGTCATACAAACCCCTTTTCATCCATATTTTCCAACCAAAAATTCAACCACAAAATCTCTTCTACAAATATTCTGTAATGTCATATAGAAAATGGCTTAGATCTTATCCCCAACTAGATAGTGAAATCAATTTCTCACTCTAGTGGTTTGATATAGATATATTCTAGAAAAAGATCTTTAAAATGTTCCACCATAAGAGGGAATGTGTCATTTTGGGTTCCTCCATCATCAAGAACATGTTTTTCTATCAAAGTAATGATACAATCCAATATTAACTAAATTGGTCTTACACGACTATCCTAAAAATCATACACACAATAGTGAGTATTTCTGCATCAATTTTGAGATTGATTGGTAACTCCATTAATACAATACTCGATATGATCCATTAATTGAAAAATTATATCCCTATAAATAACCAATTGAATCCTTTCAAACATAAAATAATGTTAAAAAAGGATGAGATAGATGCTAATTTCAAGATAATATTCCTATAATTGATAGATTTACTTTGACTGCACTTCTAATGATGTGTTAATTAACATTAAACCATGTATTATCTCCACATGAAAACATATATCTTTTAAAAAAATATAATATATAATGTAATGGAATGCTACTATGTAATAAAATAAAATAAAACAAGGGTAAAAGATAAATGAATCATATCTCTAATAGTAGAAGATCATGCATCCAAATCAGTCAGAGCAGAGTGTCTAAAATATAGTTGGCTTGTCCCTATACCCTAAGCTTTGATTATAACAACCCCATATTGTTTATGTTGACTTGTACTACCATCCCTAAACTAGGATAAAATATCCCTTACCACAACATAAATTCCTATGGGAATTCTAGCTGCCAGTCTGCTGAGGGGTAGCTAAGCCCCTCCAAGACTCAGGTACATGTCCTGATCCCCATCCACCACTTTACTATGTAATGATCCAATAAAAATAACCAATATTACCAATCTTAATCATACATAGTTATACACTAATGGATGAGTAACGTACGGGTTCATATGAAATGACCTTACATATTTAATGAACTACATCAAACCATGGTCCTAGCGAAGATTTCCAATCTCTTTAATTATATTCACAATATTGTGATAGACAAATATATAATAGAGAAACATATCTCCATTTGAAGTAATGTTCTCATATTTATCTACTAAAATGGTATGACCACCTCTTTGGTCCTATCTCATATTTTTTCTATGATGACAGCCTCCTTCTTCGCAAAAACAATGATTCTCAAGAGAAGAATGATATCTTACACATTGATCTCAGATATAATCAGATCCTGAAAATGTAAATCCATGGGGATATTATCATCCTGAATGGACAAATCAATGTGATGATGGTCACAAAATACTCATTTTTAGTCCATCACTATCTTTCCTATAGTATTATATTCATTGACTCGTGTTACTTCTCATCCCTCAAAAGATGATGATTGAAGTGGCTCAAAAACATTTTCACAATGTTAATATTTTATATCTCATATTCTTTATAAAACTATTCAATAATTGCACACAAATTATTTGAAGTTCCTTGAATCATGAAGGAATAAATATTATTGCTCCCATATATGGGGTTGTTGATATATTTCATGAATTTCTAGTCTCGCTTCTTCGAAAAAATATTATCTGAGAAAATATCCATAATGAATCTTAGTTGGTTTTGTAGCTAGATTACTCTTTCCAAATAATTAATTAAAATAGTTGGGCAATATCTCTCTCATTCCATAGAACACATGACACCTAGGGAGATTTCATGGGGCTCATCTTCTATCTGATCCAAATAATTAGAATGATTTTTTTGGCTTAGTGTTTTTTAGTGTCTAATGATTGCCACTCTCTTGGCGCTCGATTAACTGTTGATGATGAGATATTTTTATCATCACATGTTCAAAAAAATATAATATAAGGTTCAAAAAATATCAACCTCAAAAGGTGAAAACAAAAAAAAAGGTTCACAATTTTCCCCTACACAATCCTAAAAAGTGAATTGGCGTAACATAAATTTCTCATTCTTTTTATTTATCTAGTATATCACGGGCTCCCATTTCATGGTTTTAGAATGGTATAAATATAAAAAAAAGAAAATATGTCCCTATAATGAACAATTAATGTCAACATATATCCTTATATTCATATAATGATTTCTTTGTACACATATGGGTTCATACCATGACATTAGTATAAATCTCAATAACTATAACATCAAACAACATGTGAATAACCCATGGTGAAATAACATCAAAATTTAACATGAAAACACCACGAACAACAATATAAACCCTATAAACTAATATTTTCTCTCATACATGGGTTAGCTACAACCATGCACAAGATCTTTATATTTTCATTACATATCATTGTATTCGTCCAACCCATCTCAAATTTAAATGCGACATAATATAAATAATAATCTTGTATAGAAGTTTATAACTTCCCCTATCCCAGATGATTCTAATGTGGTCAAACCATGTTTTTTACTAGACTTCATGTGGACCTCTCTATATGGTATTGTATATTTAATATTAGTGGCGGTGTAAGAAACATAGTGGGTAGAAAATACCCCTTGTATAGTGTTTATATAACAGAAGAAAAATATAATAAAAGTATAAAAAATAATAAAAACAATATGTATTAATAAATAAGAAACCCAAGTAGAGAATGGAAAAAATAAATCCCAATAATAGAATAATAAGGTAATGAAATGGTGAATGTAACTAATTTAATTATTGAAAATCATATAGTTTAAAGACAAGGAAGACCAAAATAATGACTCCAAGGACCCTAGTTGCAATCCCTATGAGGTTTTATTCTCTAATTTTTAACCCACCATAAAATATACAAATCAATAACATGGTTACACTACCTTTTCCATAATCGTATCCATGAGTTATGTCTATGTACAGAACATTCCATGTCAATTGTTTGAGTTCAACTCATCTTGTCAACACCACAGTGTCTAAAAAACAATCTATGAAATGTATTGAGTGAATTAAATTTAATAATAGATTATAAATTAAATATTTTATTGTCATGAATGAAATAATTATACCATTTCTCATATTAGTAGTTAGTACATAAGGCCAACAAAACCATTTTTAACCTCTTCTTGAAACCTTGAGTTAATAGAAGAATATTTTGTTGAGGATGAATCAATCATATGTTAACATAATTAATTTATAAGTACCATATGGCTTACTAGAATATCACTCTCCATCATCTTATGTAATCATTTAGTACTCATATATCTGAAAAATTCAAACACTCTTCCCCCAAGTTATATGTACATATTCATCAATCACATAGGCGGCATGAAATCATGAAACATTACATCATGATATAACATAAATATTGATATTTATTATAAAATTTGATTATAGTAATAATAATAATACCACCAAAATGAATCAATCACCTAGATTCCATATAATCTCAAAAGATAATAAAAAAATTAACAAGTCCAAAAATCAAACATAAATTAAATATCACCAAAAATAAGAATGTTCAATTCATTAAATTATCAATTTTCTATCCAATTATTTCTTATAGGTCTTAGTAACAAATTATCCTCACAAATATATCAATCATTTTTCACTAAAAAATTATCCAAAATGTAATTAACATATTAGCTAGAAAAATTTATCCTACCATATTATTCCATAAGAAATTCACACAATTTACGTGCTATTCAAATTCATAGGAATAATCCATAAATCAATAAATTTATTTAAAATTTATCTCCAGGCTCTAATTTCAAGCTATCCATGTCTCATCAAGTTTCAAGGATGAAACATCATTCAAGAGGCAATAGGTACTAGTCTCAATTCCAATGGAACCACTAGGATCCAATGGGTTGTTTATAAAAATTATTATTATTTAACAAGGATTATTCTATTAATTTGTTCATGCACATGGTGTTTTGACACAACAAAACATATCACAAATACAATGTATAATTAAATAAGAAAAAATGATTAATATTTTGACCAACAACTCAAAAAACATAGAATATAATTAATATCCTCATGTTTTTTATAATAATTAGCTTCTTCCCTCTTTCGAATGAGAATAATAAATTCCATCTATAAATAAATGTTAAGTGAATGATGAACAATAATTCATAAATTAAAAACCAAGTTCTAAAACATTAACATATAATGTGTTGTTCCTTTCTGATCAAATAGTATATTCAAATGTTGTTGGAAAAAGTTATTCTGAAGGGGGAGGGTAGATGTTCAAAAAATTCATGATTATTGAGTGTATTAAAAATTGTAATGCTTTAATAATTCACAATGTTAATTGTATTCATGTTATAATATGATATCTTCCCTTATTTTTCATAAATAAAAAAAATATATTAACAAAGAAGCTAAAATAAAATTTTAATTTTGTTAAATTTTTTATAACGTTAATATCATTTCGTGTGGTGGATTCACAGTGTGAATAAAATTCATGTGGATAAATTAATTCATGGGGAATAAATAATTCAAGAGGTTTATACATTATGTGACATAATTAATGGGATGTTTTAAGGGGGATTAATAAATTATAGGGGTGAATTAATTTTATTGGATGAATTAATTACATTCAATTAATAATATTCAAGGTGTGAATTAAATTTATTTTGGGAATTAAACTCATGGGGTTCTGCCTATGAAACTTTACACTATGATTTAGGCTCATGATGTGAATTTTTTCTATAGGTAAAACACACCTCTCACACATGATTAACACCAGTAACAATAATCCCAAACCACTCTTATGCTCCCCAAAAAAGGATTAAATGAATTAAAACTAATCATGAATATATTTATCCAAAATAAATTATAAAGTAAATGTTATAAAATAAAAATTTCTTATATTCTCCCACAAAGATCTTGATCATGATCAATATAATTCATTTATGATTCCATCATAGTCATCACAATAAAAAATATCATGTCATATTCATCACTAAATCAAGGGATCATTTTTTATAAGGTTCTTATTTCATGTAAAAGATTCATTAAGGACCTACAACTTAACATTAAAAGATTCAATTTCATGATAATTATTAATAAATGACAACTTACATTCTTGGAATCATCAAAAATGTGATTCTATATTCTATATGATAACATATATTCTAAAATGATGATTAAAATAAATAAAAAATTTAATATCTGTTTCATTTTTATCCTAGGATGAAATATATTATTTTTTTCAAAATCATGAAAATAATGAATATCATTGTGTTATACATTTTCCTCTCATATTATATCCTACACCTCTATGAAGTTAACTAGAAAAAAATATCCTTTTATTATCATGTCACTAAAGTTTAGTCTAAAATGTATTGAATAATGAATAAACCATTTTAAACACTAATATTTTACTAACTATTTTATTATAGTATCCCAAATAATTTACCAATATTATTACATTCCATAAACATAGATATCCAAAATTACTCAACCAAATGATCTAGGGGCATTATGTATTTAGGATATTGGGTAAATAATAATTTAGAAATAAATTAAGGTAAATAATAATTATTTTAATCTCCTTAATTTTATTCTAAATAATATTGATATTTTAACACACTATTGGATAACCTAGGGAATACATAAAAAAGGGGGATGAGCTACAAAGTCTAGTAACATAATACACATGATAAAAGATCATAACATATGAGTCAAATGGGATAAAGTGATATCATAAAATAAAATTTGTATTAATGATCACATTAAGACATAAAATAAATATTTTAGAATCATATAATCATTGAATTATTTTAATGTGTATAAAAAATAAATATATTTCATAAACATAAGTAAATAATGACTGAGAAGGCAACATAACATGGTTGGGAATGTATAATTATCGATAATTTTTACTCCATTATATGGAATATAGTAATTAATTAATAAATTAGAATTATATATATGAACATCCATCATAATATGTACATTTATAAGTTTGGAACAAAAGAGAATCAAATATAAGTCATTAGCATATAAAATTACAATGGAATGTAAAGGGTTATATAATATTTCCTCAAAACATAGTCAATGTATATTTTAGAAATATTCATAATAGACAAATTAATTATATATTATGTATGTTAATATTTAAATCATTATGAATTGTTCTCATATATATGGATTATTTGAATAATAATTCATGGGAAAATATAGTGAATTGGGTTTGTAAAAAATAATTTTAAAAGATGTTTTTAGGGATTTGATCAATTGATTTGATTGAAGGAATAAATATTCCATTTTCATTTAATCTAAAGAAATAATATGATAGATAACCATAATATTGTTCTTAATTTATGAAATCATGAATTTTTTATGTATTTTTATGTTTCTTCCATGAATATATTATGGGATTAAAATGTCCCACTTAATCGGGTTTTATTTTGAAGAAGGTATTAATAATTTGACAAACAAAATGTATAAATATAATAAAGAAAGGGATAATAATATTGATATCTATAAGATACATATTTATATAATTTATGATAATTAAAAAATATTATATTGATAGATAATAATTGGTAGAGTGAAATGTTCATAACCCAAATTAGAAATGGTGGTTTATAGATTTCCCTTACCTCGGGTCATTGAATCCCTCAACACGACAATATAACATCCTGAATAATAAAACTAAATTAATTAATGACCTATTTATTAATTTTTTTAATAAATATTTTATATATTAAAACAATTTAATTATATTTAGATTCATTTTTATGAAATAACAATATTACTCATATTGTCCTAAGGGTGTTCATTTCATTTTTAAAAAGATGCTATGGTATTTGGATAATTATTGATGTTCAAGAAAAATGGGATTGAAACCAAAGAACATAATGAAATAATTTTCATGACTTCATAAATTATTAAATGGTCCGAAACATCCATATTTTCTAGAAATAAATATTATTCACTAATTATAAATTTTATCAGTATGTAGTTAGATCACTAATGTGGTTTTAATAAAAATCATATACAAGATTCACTCTATTTAATGAAGTCATTAAAAATATTTTCTATAAAAGGAAATAATTTATATTAGACTTATTATTAAAATACCATAATATTATTTTCATCACAAATCATGATGATAGTTGGAAAAATGGATTTGTGGTTTTTATGGAGGTGGTGAACAAAATATAATATGAACAATCATTTTCTTTTTATAATAAAAGGAAAAGATGTTTGATAATTAACGTTAAATTAACATAATATTTTTCAATTATATTTCTTATACTCTATTACAAGTAACATTTTTTATTGAAAAAGTGGGTAGGACGTAGATTAAGAGTAGAAAAAATGGTAGTTTGGTTAAGAATATTTATTTGGATTTCCTCTATTGGATAACCCCTTATGAAAATGTGGAAAAGTATATTGTTATAAAAATAATTACATGAATAATGGGAGATTACTTAGGAACAATTTGGTTAAAATATGGTAAATAATTGTAGTAAATAATGAGTAGGATGATGGGGTGTTGAAAGGTGGTGTTTCTAACTGGATGAGAGGAGTATTTTTTGAATATAAAACTGATTAATTTGTTAGTTATTGTCAATATAACCAATAATGTTGATTCAGCAGATTATAATGATTAATTAGTGCGTATATTTTCATGGTAATAATTTATTACTTCATCTGAACTCTTTAATTCATGTATTTAAATAATATTGTCAAATAATTAATTTTTTATTTTATTTTCCTATATGAAAAATAAACTGTTATCAAGACTTACCAAAGAGTAACCCCATTATTTTTTTGATGTGTTGTTTCATAAAATGAAATACATACCATGAATTATTTTAAAAAACCATGACATATTAATTTTGAAATTAAATCAATAATCATTTGTATGATACCAATATTTCATATTATGATAAATTTTATACACCATTTAGTAAATAATTATTGTCCTACTAAATTTTAATATCATATTAATAAATGATAATAATATTTTATAAAAATATTATGGAAAGAAACTTTTTAAAAAAATTATTTTTAGTAAATAATAAAAAAAATATCTACTATAATAATATTTCTGCACTTATTTAATCATTTTCTAAACATTTATTTACTTATATAATGTCACAAATCTGTTATCTTTACAATTTATAAGATAAATAAATATTAATTTTAAATTAAAAATGTGATTCTAGTAGTCATAAAATCATGTTACTATACATAATGGCCTGAATACTATTAAAATATTATGATTACTATTCCAATGGTGAAATTAATAATTGGTATGTGGCTTCCTTACTTTCTATAAATACCAAATTTCACTTTAACCGTTCATTCAATACTATTTTCAATCATTTTAATATATATTTTTAATATTATAATTAATATTTCATTACTAATATTGTTGTTTATTTAAATATTGTTGTTTATTAGAGGAATAATTTTGTGGTATTTAGAAGATCCAATGTTGTATATCATAGTTGTCATTTTTTCATTGAAATACCTTCAAATATTATATGAATATTTATTATATAAATACATTGTTAAAGTATTTATAACAATTATTTTATTATTCTATCTCATGGAGGGTGTTCTTTATATAATACTATATTTCTAAATAAGATAAAATTATATAATCTGAAAGGTATTTAAAAAAATATTGATTTTTTTACATTGTTCAACCATAAGAAATTTAAACCACAAAAAATAATTTGACACAAAATTATGAGACATTTGAGGGTAATACTATTTCAATTCTTCCTTTAACCCGAGGTTGCCTACTCTTTCTAACAGGTCCACCATTATACTTTCACTATTTGAGTATAATTATAGAATACAACATTCCCTCTATATTACATTATAATCACTAGTTTATCCTCATAAGTGGGATCATTATTTAACTAAACCACCTGTATATTCAGTTCATATGGGGAATCTAATATATACTTCCTCAAGATAAATATATCAAACACATCATGTAAATGATATTGGTTTAGGGACAGTTCTACTCTATTGGCCACAACACTAATGAGATAATGAATATCAATGGGACTGATATATATTGATGTTAAAATATAATTCATATAGAATATCATGATTCACTTCCTTATATATATATATATATATATCATGTAACACATCTTTTACAACCATAAACACCATGTCTCTCTCATTTTTTTTGATTGTAACACTTTTCATGACACTAAGATATTGAGAGAAGCTTGTTAATGGTTAATAAATTGTATATTATTTCATTGAAGATTTATGAACCTAGGATGTATCATTTACCATCCTAATCGCAACACAGAGTTGTTTTAAATATCATCCAATAAAGGGATTCATATTGGTTGACTTGGTTTCAATAAAGGAAGATACTTTTTTACAAGAACTGTAAAAGAGTAAGATATTTATTTGGTCATCCCTTGATGTTCATATATTATTTTTTCAATATTTCATCGTGTTATTAGATATTAATAACAAATTATAAATTATTTTTTAAGGGATATAAGATATATTGTGGATCAACTCAAATATCTACATGGCCTCCCATAGACAGCCTCAAATGGTTCTATATGAACTATATCTTGAAAAAAATTGTTGTAGGGAAATTCAACACGTTACAAGTGATTCTCCCAGGAATGATTTACATCCATGAAACAAGCCCACAACATCTCTCCTAACACTTGGACTGTACGCTATGACTGCTCGTTCGTCTTTGGGTGGAAATCCTTACTCAAAAGCACTGATGTACCTAGTGCCTTCTGAAACCCTTTCCAGAAACTTTAGGTGAAATGAGGATCACAGTATGAAAATATATTTTTCGGTACACCGTGCCACCATACCATTTCCCAAACATACAACTCACCAAACTGATCAATAGTATAAGTCTCTAGAATCGATAAGAAATGATCCACTTTCGATAGTCGATCCACAACCACCCTTATTGTATCATTCATCTAAGGAATATTTGGAAGAACCACCACAATATAAATCATCACATCATCATACATAAATTCTATAATGAGAAATGGATGTTACAGTCGACCTGGGGGTCGATGCTCGGCCTTCACCTGCTAACAGGTAAGGCGTCGTGCCACAAATCCTCTAACTTCCATTTTCATTCCAGGCCACCAAAACGTCCTACGATGATAACGATACATCATTGTAAAACCAGGATACACTACCCATTTAGATTCATGGATCTCACACATCAACTCTTCCCACATACACATGGGCTCATCCACATGATCATGAACACAAACAACCTTGTCCACACTGAGGGCCCAACCTGATGGTGGATCCCCACCATTAACTCTTTCCTTCATTTCAAAAAATTCAGGATCATCAAGCTTAATTCCCCTAACACAGATCAACTGTTTCGATTCAACAACCATAGAAGAAAGAGTCACCTAGCTATTTTCATCCCGCACCTCCAGGTGCATCTCTGTGAATAAGGCCATCACCTTCCTCTCGGTGCTGGATTCCTGAACCACCTGGTTCTAAGCCCTCCTACTCAAAGCATCAGCAACATTTTTCCCTTTTCCCAGGGTATATACCATCTCATATTCAAAATACTAGTGGTAATCAACCCACCTTCTTTATCTATGTTTCAAATCCTGTTGCAAAAAGTTATACTTTAAACACTTGTGCTCGGTATACACCATGAACCATTCCCCCAAAATGTAGTGCCTCTAGCACTTGGCATTCACTATTGCATCCATCTCAAGATCATGAGTGTGATAATTATACTCATGGGGTGTCAATTTACTCATCCCATAAACCACAACCCACTCATCTTGCATCAACACAACCCCAATTCTAATGCCGGACACATCACAAAATAAAACATAATTATTACCTGGTTTGAGTAGTATTAAGATTGGTACGATCATAAATAACTTATTTAGATCTTGAAAGGCACTCTTACAAGCCTTCAAACACTCAAACTTGATTCCCTTATTTGTCAAGCCCAATAGTGGTGCTACCAAATGAGGGAAATCCTGAATGAACCTCCAGTAGTATCCGTCCAAACCAAGAAAACTCTGAACATCTAAAACACTCATAGGATGCTCCCAATACACAATAACCTACAATTTCTATGGATCCAATGACACACCTACCACAAATATGATTAGAACCATAAATTCACTTCTCTAATCTAGAAGTGACCCATTGACATCTTAGCATAAATCTGATGCTCCCTTTGTGTACTAAAGACAATGTCAAGATTTTGTGCATGACTGTCATGAGTTTTTTAGTACACTAAGATGTTGTCAACAAATAAAACCAGAAACTATTCCATATAAGGATGAAATACTTGGTTCATCAAATACATGAACACTGTTGGTGTATTGGTCAAGATAAAAGGCATCACCACAAACTCAATCAACCCGTACCAACACCTAAAAGCTGTAAGTGGTAAGTCTGAAGGCCTCACGCAAAACTAGTGATAACCTGATCTCAGATCAAACATAGAAAACACTAATTAACCACTAAAATGGTCAACAAAATTCATCAATTCTAGTAAGAGAGTACCGATTTATCACTATAATTTTATTTAACTTCTGATAATAAACACACAACCAAAATGACATGTCATCCTTCTTTGAAAAAAGCACTGGAGGTCCCCCAGGATACATACTTGGATGTATGAACCCCTTAAGTTCCAACTACTCAAGCTGAACCTTTAACTCCTAGAGTTTTATTGGTGCCATTTGTTATGGTGGAATATAAACATATTGTACTCCCAAAAGAAACTCAATAGTGAACCCAACAACCCTCTTGGGTGGCAACCCTGATAAATCCTCAGGAAACACATCCTGAAATTGATCCACTACTGAAGGGAGGACATATTTTTCCCTTCATTCATCATCAAGTACAAGACAAGATACTTACATTGTGATCCTATCCAGCTACCAATAGAATAGTCTCGCATGGACTTCTCGAACATCCCACTCACCATGATGGACATAAGTGTCACCCTCAAGTGACCTGAACGATACCCTATGGCGATAACAATCTTTGTGCTCTTGATAGAATACTAACAAATATATACCCAAAATAAGGTCAAAACTTGATACCTCAAGAATGATGAAGTCTCATAAGAAATTATACCCACCGACTTCCAAAGAATATCTCATGCACTGCCTGATGTCATCCTTATGCTCCCCCAATATTTTGTCAATTGACATAACCCAACACACATTCTCCATAGGCAAACCCAACACTACCAAAAGCAAAGCATAAATAAAAGAGTGTTTTGAACCATTTTCAAACAATGCACTAGACAGTGTAGAATATACCAGGATCATACCTCAAATAGTCTATGGCCCATCCTTGCCATTAGTAGGTGAAAACTGAACTGTATGAAGCTGATCAAACCCTATAACCTGGGCTCCAACTTTCTTGCCCTGAATTGCACAGCCCTGCTGACGTGGGTGATTCGGCCCTAGAGTCACATTCCCACTACCCCTTCCTGTACAGCCCACAGAGCTCCTACTTCCTTCCTAATATAGAGAAAATGATCCCTTACCTCCATTGGGCATCTAGGTGTCACCAACATTCATACTCTCCTGCTGATGGTTCATGCAGAACCTCTGCATGTGTACCAATATTTCGTATGACCGGAACTCAACTAGAGGTCGAGGAAACTAGCCCCGCATGTGCCCCGTCCTACAACACTGATATAAGAATGCTTGATATCTACCTTGAGATGCGAACCCTATCTTCTAACCACCATTCACTCTTCCGCCTTCTGAAAAAAATCCTAAATGTCACTTCCAACCCTCAGAAGATGCACCACTTGTCTACCCATCTAGAATGACAAGCCGACTACCTGAAACTCTATCCAGGTTCACTTATAAGAACAAATACTGATCCACGACCTCTATAAACCACTTCAATCAAAATATATTCACCTGAGACATGATCTTATGTCTCATCCCATCCTAGAAACCTCTCAAAACTATTTCCTCATCTCCCATCAACAAGGGAAAAACCATCTCTTTATAGTGAAGCATCCAACATACTTCATCACCGACATCGATCCCTGGGCCAGGCTCATGAACTCTACAGCCCACTCTCGCCTAAAATTTTCTAGGTAATAATGCTCTAAAAACCTATCTTGTAAATCATTCCACAGAATCCCCTCAACCTACTCGATTAGAGCTAGTATGTCCCAACAATGCATTTTCTAGCCCCACAACATATATGCTGCCAACATATCCCACTTCACATCGTGAGTCTCCAGATGATCATGTATCATTGGGAAAAACTCTATATATAACTTCACATCCTCTAGACCACCCTCTCTGGTATAGATCTGTGGGGTGCTATAGATGAAACTCACTCTCCATCTCAAAAAAAACTCATTGCAACCTGCTCGAGGTCTTGATCCATCATCTACATAAAATGATCCATTTTCTCTCCGGATTGATCTTCCCCACATTCCTTGATCACCACATTCTCATGCCCCTCAAATGGATGAGTTTTTTTAGCAACATCCTCTTGATGCCCGATAGGTGCTCGATATCTTGGTGGAATTTCACTATATTTCCTAACATGATTTTTAAGACACATGCCAAAGACCATTCACAAATTCACAATAATAAGGCTCTTCACCAGCCACAAAAACCCACCATACCAACCCCATCCCAATAAACCTTAGTATTCCAAAAACATCCCCCCAACCATCCCTATCGTGGTCCATGGTCCACAAGGGGTAAACAAAAATACACCACCACAAAGCTCACATAACATGTTTCAACAACATTTTAAATTCATTAAAACCCTTAACTACACATATTTCATTTTTCAACACTTATCATTCGTTTATCATCACCCACATTAATTGTTTCGTTTACCACATTTTCCCTTTTCAATTACCAAAAAGGAAAGGTGTATTCTATCTTTCATGCCTCATACACCCAACCTGTGTGTGCCTACCATTATGCATATAAACAACCTCCCTATGTTCCTAAAATGATTCATAAATGCAGAACCTCGTTCCATTGAGTCCATGATCCTGATATCATAAAAAACCACATCACACAACATGTGCATCACCCAATGGTTAAATATCATCATCTGTAACATTGCACAATCAAGAACTACAAATCTTTCCATGGGAGACTTGGGTTTCCCACATACATGGGTTAGATAATCCCAAGAACGAGCTCATTAATAAGGCCCTGACACATACAAACTCCAATTTTCCAATCCAACTAACCAGATTATCGGTAAGGGGAAGAAAGACCTCCTCAGATACCACTTTGTAATGTCCTCGACCTGGAATCCACTAAACCGGTGCTTCGAGTTGAGTGGTCACATGACTTTAAGCATGCTTCCTCGTACTCCAAACGTTCTTGACTAGTAGCAGGGGTCCGAATAGTCAATTACGGAGACTATAGACCCTTTTATCAGAGTAACCCAAAAAAAAGAAAAAAAAGAGGAATAACAATAAATAATTCAAGATTATGAATAAACAACAATTCCACCAAATGGGGTATAACAATTCCCCATATTAAATATGAAATGACATGCTACAATTGAAAACGTGAACAAAACACCGAATGGAGACAATCTATAAAGTCCCTAACATGGTCCCGACACCAAGTCTGGATCCTCCTTCACGTACGCCCTATCCAACCCAATAGCCTAACAAGGGATTTTTCCCTTCTCCTAACCTGAAAACATGAAGTTTTCTCAGGTAACCATGGATACCCAAGTAGGGTGTGAGTAAATATGAGTAGGCCACCACCAAAGGTGTCTACAAAATATCTGGTATAAAAAATTTTGCATGAAAAAGGGGAATAAATAATAAATTACAAGTAAATGATTAAGTTCCCTTTGAGAGTTTAGGTCGATTACCAATATTTATTATTATTTTTCATATCTTAACTTTTCAACACGTTTATCCTGGGTTTATTAAACACAAAAAGTTACATGTCTTAATGTACGCAATCACATACATGAGGGGAACACACATTTTTCCTATCTCACATAGACTAACTTCCTCATGCCAATCATATCCTCACCTTAAAGCATCAGTTTGGGTGGATGTCGACCATATCCTCACCTCGAACCATCCGTCTGGGTGGATTCAACTGATAGGTTAACAGAGAATTAGCCATATCCCAACCTCGTGCACTGGGGTGGAGTTTAGAGCCTCCGTCGAACTCGACCCTTGGGTATAGAAACTTATTCTATACCCCACACTACCATGATATGTGCACATGATATACATATATGTAACCATTAAACATTTACACAACATCACAACCATTTCTCAAAGAAAACATAACCCATAATAATAACATGAGGGTTAACATCATTACTTAACTCATTAACACATTAACCACACCTCACATCATTTATCCATTTAACCCAATTCCATTTCATTATGCTTATCTCACTAATAATTAATTCATTGTGTCTATCTCACTGGTATTTGTTCATTATTAGTAACTCACTTGGCTTCATTACTATTCTCATGACCTATTCCATTGTGGTCTTTAGTAATTTCTACATGTTTCCCAATATACCTTTCATTATTATCAATCATAAGTCCATCACCTAGCTTATATCCCAACACATGAAATCAAATCTACACGTTTATTATGGGAACTACATAAATACTCAACAATCTCACTTATTCTTCACAAATACCTAGGTCTGGGAAAGACGGATCACCTCATGGGTGGCCCTAGTTTTGTCTTATCACCCTCAACACATCCCATGGGAATCGTGAGGTTTCCCCTTTAACTTTTTAATAACCAGTTTTTCAAAACATGCCATGGGTAATCAACACATACCAAGAGACACACAAGAACAAAACCACACATGCACAAATCCTCAAATAGACCATGTAATATAACATTTAGTCCACTTACCTCGATTCCATAGTGGAATTCGCTCTTAATCAAGTCCTTAGATTAGAATTCAAATATCATTTGAATCTTCATCCAAAATCTCACACAAAGAGTATGGTTTTAGGGCACAAGAAGGAGAGGATAATAAGATATGAACTCGGAACTCAAAAGAGAAGCAAGGTTGGAATTAACCTTACCCGGAGCTTTGATATACCACAAACATCACCAAAAACTCCTTATAAATGAGAGATATTAATCTCTTTGAGATCTTGGGAGATTTGGTACGTCCTAAGGGTGATGAGAGGAGAAATGGGAAGAATTTTTGAGTTCTGGTTAAAAATCCCAGATTGAGAAAATTGTAAATTTTTAGTAGTTTCTAGGTTGCACGGTTTTCCCACACGGTTTTCCAAACCTTGCTCAAACTATCTAGATTATTATGTTTATAGGATCATCCTTTCATTGTTTAGTGTAATTGTTTTCCAAACCATGCACAAACCATGTGGATGATACTATCTAAATAAACTTCCTCTTGTAAGGTTTAACTGGGCTATCTACACCGTTAGAACTAACCATGCGCAGACCATGAAGCCTACTGAAAAAAACACTTTTTCTCCACTATTTATGTCTCAATCCCTCAGAACACCCTCAAGCCTCATCTAGCACATTTTTAAGCACTTAATTAACCAAAACAAGGGATTCAGACCAAAACTAAAACAAGAACATACCTTTCCAATATCCAAGATCTGACATATAAAGTTTTCCATTCAAAGTAGATGGTATCCTATTAAAAGGATCAATAATAATGTTCTCACATCATTTAGTATCATTTATTTCATCCTCAAAATCATGAAACACCAAGATCTATCTCAATTTCATTGCTTTCACTTCATGTTATTTCATAAAAAAAATTATTGCAAAATGATCTTTGAAAACAAGAATTTTAGAGCACAACTAATAGCACATAAACATTACTAGAAAAAAAAAAGACAACAACCATTAGTTCTTTCTCAGTTGTTGTGTGGTTTTATTGGGCTTGATCTGGAGTTATGTATTCATAGGCAATCACATGATATTTCATTTCCTACCATTAATGTAACACTACCCCAAGAGAAAAATTAGATGCATCTGTCTTAATTTTGAAGGGAGTGTCCCATTTCTATGGTTTAACAAAGGGAGAGTAAATTAGTTTTTATTTAAACTCATGAAATGATGTTCTAAAATTCTCATTAAAAAAATTGGGGAATTTTTTAAAGAAATATGGATAATGGTAGAGCAACCTTACTATAATCCGTTATGAATATCCTATAAAATACAATATTTATGATGATGGATCTGACATATCTCATTGTTGTTGGGTTTTTTAATGATGAAATTACCTCATATTTGGATTTTTCAATTTGAATTGCATTTAGGGAAACAACATTTCCATGTACAATCCCCTTACCAACTATAAAATGGATTTTTTCTTAATTAAGAAAATCTTTCTTATCAATGTAGTTTTTATATCATGATCCTAACTTTTTGAAAAGAATTCAATTTATGATCCATAGACAATGAAGTATTTATAAAAACATTAATGAATGTTCCCAAAAATTCAGATAATGTTCTCACTATACTCCTTTGAAATGTTTTTGAAGCATTACCTAAACTGAAGGGGATACTTCTGTGTGAAATTTTTTTGAATGGTTATGTGAAGGTTCATTTCTCTTGATCCTCTAGTGAAATATGAATTTGTAAATACCTGTAGAATCCATCATGAAAAAAAT
Source organism: Viscum album (assembly GCA_963277665.1). Lineage (NCBI taxonomy): Eukaryota > Viridiplantae > Streptophyta > Magnoliopsida > Santalales > Viscaceae > Viscum > Viscum album. Next base: position 69,657,819 of record OY728166.1, on the reverse strand, counting down.
AGTGGGTTTTACCAACAAGTCTTTCAAGGAATTTATCAATGAATGGTAATTTTATGTAGTATTTCTTGTAAACTGTTTGAGATTCCTATAATCAATGCACATCCTCAACTTATATGGAAGCTAGACAAAGACAATCTCAACAAATTCATTTCCTGATATTGTAAAGCCACTCTTCATTAAAAAAACATGGACTAGACTCACCCATTGTTTATAATATAGGGGAAATATAATTCCATAATCCAGTAGGGTGGTGACTTATTTCTTCACTACCTCCAGATGGGTTGGTTTTAAACATCTTTGAAATTGTCTCACCGGTTTAGCATTATCCTACAAAGAAAAAAAATTCATACACACAGACTGACTGATTGATGTTATATCAGATAGATTCTATACTATAGAATTATTTTGGGGACATGGGGACTTCTAACAGTTGGTTCTCTTGGTCCCTTGACAACTCTTTCTATATGTTGACTAAGAATTGTTTTTTCTACCCCAAGAATGTATAATTTAGGTTCTATGTAAGAGGTTTACATTCTACATCAGGTGGGGTGGTATCGCTAATCATAGAGGACTTATCTATGTTATATTGTTTAGTTATGCTTTATGTTCATCATGGAGATCTCCATTCATTTTCTCATGACTTGTTTCATGTGAAAAATTGTATGCATCTCCTCAGATACCACTAACTGGTTTAGTGGTTTCCATAAATTCGTCTTCATCAATTCTCATATATTCAGTCCCATCATCCCAAGACTCCTTACAATCATCCTATACATTAGTATATTCAATATTATAGAAATTTCTATCCTCTGGGACTACAGTTTATATTTCATGATAGGGAAAATCAGGGAACATCTCATAGAAAAACTAGTTAATCATTTTTACTTGGGAGTATGAATGATCCTCAACGGGATGTTTCATGGACTATAAAATATTTAAATACACAACATATCCTCTTTATTAAAGTTAAGGTGTTCCTTTGTGAACATTGATTATTTCTTTATCAGTTTCCAAAAAAATGGCCTCCCAATAATGAGAGGTGCATATGTACTAAAATTATCATCTTCTATATACAATACAAAGAAATACACAGACAAAATCATGTCTCCTACATGAAACAAAATACCCTCTATCATTGGAGAAGGCTTGGTGGTACTTCGGTTGGCGTGTAGAATGATAATTCCATATGGATTCAATTCATCAACGTCAGGAGATGAGTAAAGAAATGTTTCATAACATTGATGTAGGACCCTAAATTAAGCATGAAATCCTTGAATTTTTATTCTACAATGGTATTGGGAATGTTAAATGTTTCTGGGTCATTACACATGATTGGCAGGGAATGTTGAATCATGGATGCAATGTTTCTCCCTACGTTTACTTTTTCACTACTATTGAACTTCTTCTTGTGGGTACAAATGTATTCCAAAATCATACCATAATATGTGATTTGTTTCACAAGAACAAACAATGAAATGTTGACTTGACCTTTCTTGAATTTTTCAAAAACCACTTTATCTAGTAATTTTTCGACACTTGATTTTCCTGGGGGTTCACAGCTTGGATAAGATAGTGGAGGTTTGAATGTTTCTATGGTATTTCTTTACACTGTTTATATAAACATAAGGACTAAAAATCCACAATAAATCATGCATTTTTCCTTAAAATGGGATTTATTCTCTTGATTTTATGATATTATGTTCTTACTATTTTTATCACTTTCATCAAGTGTGGAATTCTCATCAACATCATCTATAAAAAGTTCAGTTTTTTTTAGTTAGAGGGTTATTCAATTTTTTGCCACATCAATTTTCAATTTCACGCACATTTTAATTCCCATTATTTCCCATATTCACATAATATTGTGAGGGTAAACCACCACTAATTTTATTTTTATGAAACTAATACAAGATAAAAGTTGACCCATTTGAGTTATCATGGTATTCATTATGTTCTTTTGTTGTTTTCAAAATTCATTTAGTTACCTCATTTCTATTTATGTTTCCTCATTGCTTTTTCAAGGTGTCTCTTCGAATTTTGAGAGGGTCGGGGAGACTAAAAGTTTATTCCAGAATTAGAATTGTTTCCTCATTGAAATAATTTGGTTGATAATTACTTTATTTTCTTGGGAAGAATCCTCTTGGTTGTTTAGGCTGTTGAAATATTTCATTAGATTGGTAGTTCAAGACTTGATTTAGATTTTGGTTCATTTGAAGTGGACTTTTTTTAATTAATTTTCCATGAAAAACCATTGTTCACTTCTCATATGGATATTTCATTGGAATCATTGTTCACTAAAATGATCATTAAATCATAAAATTCCACAATGGACTTGCTTTGGAAAGTTTCTTTGGGTTTTGTTTGGTTCTTTGGGTTGTTGGAAAAATTCATTGACCTCGCCATAGTGGAATAATTAGAAAGATGAATTGAAATAATTTTATATTATAGAATATCCGTGGGGATTTATTTTGAAGCTTTTACATGAAGAAAGCCCATTTTTTCATATTGTTTGGAATTTTGGTCAATGTTTGCGATCAAGATCATAGCAGTATCTAGTTTTTTATTGAATAATGTTTCTCCTACAGCAGCATCGATCATACTTATATTAGTGAGACACAATCCTTAATAAAATTATTGAATCAATAGTTCATCACTTATTTTATGTTGGGGCAACTAATATAGATATTTTTGAACAATTTCTAGTATTCATTCAATGTTTCTCCCTAATTCTACCTAATTCTACAAATCTTCTTTCGGATGGAGGAAGTTCTTGATATAGTGGAAAAAATTCAATGAAAATAAATTTTAATTTATTCAAATTTCTAACCAAGGTTAATTGATATTAGAAAACAAATTCTATATAAAATTCTTCAAGATGAAAGGTAAATGGCCTCATATTCTTTTGAATTGAATCGACTCCATAATGATTAATGTCGACACAGTGGTAGCTAAATTATTGATGGTGTTTATGTGGATATTCCAAGGGAAATACAATGAATTTGGGAAGTTGGCGGATGAAACTAGATTTTATTACAAACCCAGTATGTTCATCAAGGTATTCTATAAGATTCTATGGATTTTCATCAAATTTAAAGAACAGTTCTTTCAAGGTTTGGTATTCATCCACTGGATGTGTAGTTTCAACAACATTACTCTTAGGCGTGTGGGTTGATGATTCGAAAAAAGAGGAATAATGGTTGGAATCTCTAACCTTATAGTGAATTGTATTATAAATTTCGGGGACCGAAGGTAACAAGGTTATGTAATAATATCATGTTATGAAAAATAAAAATTAAAAGTTAAAATAAACTATAACAACCTCCCAGGAAATAGTGAGAATTGATGTAAGAAATTTTGAGTCATGTTAACCTAAATAAATATTTTTTCACCTTTTTAATGCATCACACTAGTGATTGTAGGGTTCTTTTTCAAGGAGTTTGTAGTGTTATTTGAAATAATATAACTATTGTTTGAGTTATTTTTGAAAGAATAGAAAAAATGGGGGATTTTATTAACAAATTGAAAATAGAATATAAATTTAAATATAAGTGCAAGAATATTAAAATAATGATAAAGTGGGTTTGAAATTAGGATTTAAAACAGTGGTTGCGGAGAAGCTTCACTCTCTCGGACACTCTCTGCTTTTTTGTATATAAAAATATCCCTTAATCTTAGTTCCTAAATGTATCCTAAAAGATCCCAAGGTGTACACTAAAATTTGAATAGACATAATTTTAAGTCATAAATATGATTTTTTTACTACCAATGTAAGTGAATAAATTACATAATGACCTTCATGTAATTGAACCTAATTTAATTCGCTATACTCAATGGCAAGACCTAACCAAAGAGTTTTAACTAGGAAAATCAATTGGCTTACATTATATAGGAAAAAACTATCCAAAATTTTTTTTTGAAAATATATTTCATAAATAAAACAACCAGGTTCATTAAAAAATATAGGTTCAATAGAAATTCAAAACAAGATTAGACATAAATATCAAAATGTGGAAAATAGTGGTTGTCAGGTGTCATCATTGTCATCCACTTGCCGATTAATCATGCATCTCATGAGATGCCTCAATCATTTTTATTAATTCTTAAATGAATGGAAAAATTTTATGTATATCAATATCCTCCTTACCATTTTCTCTCTCAAGCCATATCTCTTTTTCATGGATGGTTTGGTGATGAATGGAATGAGTTGAGAGGGACAAAATCCCCTCCTTTTATAGGCTTGTTTTATATTCTCCAAAAGTGATCGTATTTGTGACCAAATAAATTGATTAATCGCGTATTGTATCCTTCAAAAAGATTGTTCACAAATTTATTTTTCATTCACCCTCAAATTTTTAGGTTCATTTGATGCTCCTATGTGGAGTTATGGATTTTTGTTTTCTATGAATTTTTTTGGATGATGGTTTCAGGAAGCTTCCTTCAGTTTGATTCGTTAAATTGTTACTATCATTAATTACAAAAACCATGAGATTTAATATGTGGATGAAAAATTAAGTCATATTTCATATCCATGTGTAATCACCTCATTTGTATGTATGTATACCGAATTGGGATTCTGTTACAGAGGTGGGGTCCATTCTTTCCACCCGAAAAATTGTTTAGCATGATTTTTTTTGTCCTCTAGTTGCTCGAATAAGCATATAGTTCATTAGAAAATGGTGAAGAAAATAAAATAAAGATTCCAATAAAATTCAAACCATAGATGTTGGAAATATATTTTATGATAAATGACCAAAATACCCTTGTGATAACAATATGTTAAAAATCCATAATTAAGCAATTTTCATTTGATCTCAAAATACATCAATAAACAAAAAATGTGATAATTTATTATTAAATAATATTATGGTGGTTTTAAAAACATTTAATATCGTAAAAAAATATGAAACTATTGTCTTCATCAATGGAATATAAGACCTAGTCATTTTGGTTTAGCATTTAGTGGAGGAGTGTAACTATTCTGGGATGATTGTGGTTTTGGATCAAATCCCATGTGTATGGTACTCATATTTTTTAAAATGAAAAGAGAGATACGCCTTATTGATGATGGGGAGTGATGAGGGTGATCTATATTGTTGTAAATTACCTATATGAGGATTCTGGTAAGTTTTTTCATGCATATCAATGAAGATTTATTAATTATTGACCAAAATAACCATGAGTTTTGTTTCTCATTAGGGGGAGGATATGGAATTACTTGTTGTGGGAAGTGATCCATTGGCTGTTATGGGTTGTGAACTTTGTTTTAAGTGGTTTTTTTAGATAGGAGGTTCTAGGTTTTTATGATTGTTCTTTACTGTATTTGGTGTTTATCTATATCCACTATATTTAGTGAAAAAATATTATGTTCCAAGTGGTTTTACATTTGGAAGGTAGGAAATGAATACAATAATACTATTGTGTGTACCATTAGATTAGTCATTAATGAATATTCCCCATGATGTATTAGTGTTGTGAATGTTGTAATAATAGTCATAGGATGGTCGAGATAGCATTTTATACCCCAATTTTTATTGAAAATCATTATTTTTAATTACCTACTAAGGAATCACATGGGTTAGTTTCATTTTTGGTAGGGAGATCTGATGAACAGAAGAACCACAGGTTCTGAAAATTAGAGTAATTTGAATTTTTTATGGATGTGTTTCTGTGGACTAATTTTTATTCATCACATTAAATTATATCAAATAATTTTCTGGATCACTCAATTTGACCCAAAATAAAGTATTTACCCTAAGACACGTGTTTGGTGGTAATTTGAATCCTTCAGAAATTCCGTGAATATTTTTACATTTATGGATAATTATATAATATTTATTTGATTAAATTTCATTTTCCTTATCATTTTAGAAAAATATATATTTTGAGATTCAATCATTACCATTGATTCTGTAATGGTTTTCTTTCCTTGTTGAGTCATAACCATTTTATTGGAACTAGTTTTTTTCCTGAGATACTTTTATATTTCTTTTTCTATTAATTTTTCTTCCTTTATATTTTTTCACATTTATTTTATTCATTTTTATGCTATGTATAAATTTTTGGGATCCAAACAACGAAATATTTATCCAGATATAGAGGTAAAAATAATACATGAATATAGGTAGAGTATAGGCACCACTGTATAGCTTGGGTCACACCAAATCATAATGCATTAGTTATAGATTGATTCAATAGAAGCATCAGTTGTTTCCATCCAATGTTAGTCAAATTAATATTTTATAAAACCATCATATCAAAAAGTTTGGTTTTAATCTCGTTTTGGATTATTGGTGACACCAACTGGCTTAATATATGGAATTTAGGGAATAATAATATATTTTGAGCCATTTCATGAGCTTACTATTCAGAAAATACTTCCTAAAATACTTGTGGTTTAGAGAACACACAACTTGAATTATTTCTATTCGGGTAATATTTTATTTCTTGGACTACAATCTATGTTCATGGGAGTACAAATTGTGTAGTAGGTTCGGAGGTGTTCATAAAAAATCTTCTAGAATCTCCATTCTGGGATACGTGGCAATGTTGTACACAAAACTAGTCCTTGTGTGGGGTAGACACCATATCCGAATAATAAACCAAGTTGAGAACAATTCCATGAAAATAGGTATGTTCCCCATTTGGGGATAAACTTCTTATGAAGATAGTGTATGTCGAGAAGTAAGGAATTTTACACGAGGAGTGGAGTTGAGGCACACTGGTTGGCACCCATATGGGGGTACACATCATGTACTAGAATGAAGACCCAATGTATATTAATAAGTATATTCTCCATCGCTAGAGGCATATGGCCTAAGAAAACATCTTGGATTATAATCTATGTAACTCAGGTTAGACATCATGTACATTTACTACATTAGATTTTTTAGACTATATTCACTCTGGTGTGAGAATGGGATTTCTGAATTTAATAATTTTTTCATGATGGAAAAAATTATGGAATACTTTTATCATCAAAGGGCTACATTGATGGTTTTTTGGACTATGAGAGTTTAGTAGGAGGATATCCATGAAGATTTGAAATAAAATCCATCAGTTGGTAGGGTATGATCTATGAGGACCAAGTGTGGTTTTTGAGCTCATTCGTCATCCTGTATTGATTTTTCCATGTTGATTTTCATAAGGTTATTTTGGGTAGATTATAGAATATTGGTTCATGAACTATCATTGAGTGGATAATACTTTTTTTTACATTTTAGGACTATTTTTTATGGCTTGTGCTATTAAGGATTAACTCATGAACATGAGGAGAATGAATATTAGGGACTTTATGATTTTATGATACCGTTAAATTATAGGTATGTTTGGGTTATTTTGAGTTACATAGATCAGTCATAGGGACTCGTGGTTTTCGCCTAATGTGATGGTTGATGATTAAGTGATCAATGGTTTTTATTGTTTACTGTTGAGGATGTCTGAGTGGAATGGTTCTATCAGGATTCCCTTATGGTTGTGGTGCTAATTGGGGATTAGTTATTTTTGTTGATGTTTGTATTATGTTTTTCATTAGTGGAATTTTTCCAATGGTTTGATTATGTCGAGTATCCATTGTGAAAGGGTCCATATTAAAGGTGTTCATAATACAAGTGTGAATATCCATATCGCAGGGCATTTTTTATGTGATTCCCCTCATTGAATGATATAAATTTAGGATTAGTGTGAGACCACTGAGGTCTTGTGGGGATGTTTCCCCATTGTTCATGTCATTTTATATAAGATGACCTATAGGAACCCCTCATATTGTGTCCTGCTCATATAATAAATTTTAAACTGGGTAATAATGATTTTGAGGGCATGGTGAAAGACTTTCAGTGCATTGGGGGAGTCAGATAGAGAACATAAAATAATTCTATAACCTTATGGATTACTGGATCCACAAATTTATTATGTTATTGAGACAGGTTGTTGAGATCATGTGTTTAAGGTTTTTTTGGGATACTGAGATAAATATTGTTGAGATAGGATGTGTTATTTGTTGGTCATGAGTTGATAGGTGTTGATAGTTCAACTATTTAGGTAGTGTGTTTGAGGGTGGATCATCCCACATTTCGTTACCCATTTTCCATAGAGTTTGAGGAACATTTTTTTTAGGATTATGGTTTTATGGGGATACCCTTATGATATATTGTATTGGTCACTCTATCTGTGTTTTGATTTGGTTGTTTCCATTGTGTGTTGCTTATGTTTTGATGGGAATTGGGAGAAAATTGACAATCTGGATGAGTGTATCCCACCTCTAGTTTTGTATGCAGCTTATTGTAGAGGCATCAATATCATGAGGTAGTGAGGCACTCATAGAGTGGGAAATTAATTCATATAATCTATTATGTTTATAGGTGTCATGGATTGTATTTACCATCAGGGGTTATGTGTGGAACATATATTTTTGGGTATATATCTGGTGAACAATTTTTTTCAGGTAATAATTGTAATGATGTGTTATCTTTTTATGTAAAACTAGATGTTCCAATCATATTATTATATCATTCTATTGGTGTCCTTGAGCTTGATATATCATATTTTTAATTTGTATGCCTATGGTTTCACCTTGGGGTCCATCATTTTTTCTATTGTGTTTAGAAATGTTGGATCCCATGTGTATATATTGAAGATGAGCCAGGTATCATGTGCTACAATCATCCACCGATTGTAAATCATCTATTAGGGGATCTAGTAGGTGTAGAGACACATTTGGGGATAGGATATCATGTACGGTTAGTTATTTTACATTTTTAATTTTCCCCATAATGTTATGCATCTTTTTACATTTTTCAGTTGATCATAGTTTTTGTTTGGGCCAGGAATATAAAATGATCATGCACTTTTTATGATATATGATTATAGGTTCATAGTTGGGGGTGGATTTGTAATATTTATTTCCCACTACCTACAATAAAAACACATTGTGTATGCATAATTTATGACTTCCTTTTAGAAGGAGCCTATTTTTTAACGGGATGGGGTCGAGGAATATTTTTCCTTAATCGGCTGGAGCCACACATGAGGTGTCTCATGATCAAACCAGTGCATCACGAGCATTATGGAAACAATGTATATAATCGGATCGATGTTGGTAATGGAGATTTTTTAATTTATTATCAGTCTGTTTAATATGAATATGTGGTATTTTAGTAGTGGACCATATATTGAATGTTTCTCATACATGATTTCATATATGACTACTTCCATTTTTCATGTTATTTTATCATGATGTTTTTTAGTATATTTATTGTTTTACTCTAACGTGTATCCATATTTATGATTTTTTTATTTACTACTATTATTACACTCTAGATAGAGGGTATATTCTCCCCAATGTATCTTTCTAACCCTCGACGTAGTTCATCTACCTCTGGGGTTTTTTCGGCACTCTCGAGGCTTTATAATGAGCCAGATATGGGGATGTGTTACATGAAAATGGGATGGTTGGTTTCAGATAAGTTTTTGGGATTTAAAGTCATCATATTGTTCTAAAAAATAATCCATATTACAGTCAATTTCCAATAAAACATAAATTTTCAATTAGATTTATTTATTTTGAAAACTGCACAGTCTCTTTTTCCATTGAGGGGTCAACATCTCTTTTATTAATAGTGAAAAAATACCCAAAGAATGATACTTCCTTTATAAAATATAAATTTCATTATAATTTAAATTTATATTCATCATTTTTAAAATAATTAACATTGTACTCCAATTAATTTCCTGATCCCCCTTAAATTTGACTATGTAGAAAAATCATTTATGAACACAAAAAATTGTGTATAGGTAATCTATACAGTATCCAATTTTCAAATACATTAAACTTTATTGATCATTCATGAGGTTGAAGGGAATAACTAGGAACTCATATCATTCATACCATTTTGAAAAGGTATATATTGAAATATCACTATTTTTATTCATTAATTAGTGATATCTTGAATGAAGGTCTACCTTACAGAAGTGCTAGTTCCTAAATTATTGAATGGGAAAGTTATTAATATATAGTTGGTATATTGTTTACATATATTGATCATGTGGTGATCACAATAATTATATAAGAGGAATGATGATCCATCATTCTTCTTGAAAAAGAACACCCAAATTCCCCATTATGAAGAACTCACAAATATTGAAACAATGATAAGACTAAATTGAATATAATTATATAACAATTTTAACTAAACAATGGATATAAAACTATAATTCAGGGATATGGGTTAAGATCATGTAATATGTTATATAGATAACAAAACTAGTGTCTTATGAGTAATACCTAAAAACAAGTTTGGGAATACATTAGTACAATTACACTCAATTTAAATGTCATTATGAAGGATTGTTTCCCTTCCCTCAATCATTTTATATTGAAATTCAAGTTCATAATCTTGTAATATCCATTATCTAGAAAATGATTCCAATGTATATTGACCCTCTTAATTAAATGTCTACATAATAAGAAAATGGTTTTTTATATGTAATTTTATTTCCATCTCAATTTATTTGATGTTGGAATTATAAATCTAGAGGCAATTTTTGCCATGTATACAATAATTTTCCACTAAAGGACATTTTTAATGAATTGATTTTTCATTCATCCAAAAATCATTGACTAAGGAGGAATTATATAATTATAAATATGTAATTGATCCTGTTTTTTTTCATAAATATCTCAACCCCCATATTTTGAGGTGTTGTTTAAATATGTCAATTAAATAGTTAGGATATGGAGAAATAAATTATGTCTAGAGTTAAATTATATTATTTTTATTCTTTAGTGAATGAATAGAATAACTATCACCAAAATAATATCATGATTGTTATTTTTAGTATAGATAATACAAGCCTATATTATCCCTAGTTATTGGAAACCTTTTCCATTAATTATCACCAATAACCAATTTCATAGGGTGTTGTCTTACATATGTTCATATTCCTTGTAGTTGAAACACTAGATTATGTGATGGGTGTTGATCAAAACCATATTTCCATTCCTCACATTATTTTTATTATTCAATTATATTTTTCATTGATTATCCTAATACAATATTTTTTTATATTTGAAATGTCACCCCTTTCCCTTAAGACATGTTACTTTATGGTTTTTACCACAATATTCACAAATATGAAGATGATTTTTCTTTTCTCTATTGCATTTATCTATTTACCAAAATAAATTAAAATACATTGGTTTTTATTTATCTCCAATCTATCTAGACCTAATAGAATTATAAATATCAGTTTTTACATAAATTGTAAAGTATAAAATAACTCCATAGCTATCCAAGTCTAACAATGAAAAACATTATCATAGAGGTGTCTTTTGTTATGAAAAAAATGAGTTTTGACATACATTGTTGATGATGTCAATTCCAAATTCAATCCATGAAATGCATGTGATTTTCACTTAATAATCCAAGAATGAAACATTTTATACTTCAAAAGGATTGGATTTCATCCATGAGATTCAGGTTCTTCATCATTATCCACCCAAGATCAGCTTCTCCATCCAGGAGAAAAATACCATATATTACTTTATATTTTTTATAGAATTATATTACATAGAATAACATCTTAGTATAGCTAATCTATTTTTCATTTTTATGGTTTTCAAAGATCCAAAATAGTTATGATTCTATTTTTACAAAAATGATTAGTCATCAACTTTCTATTTCTTAGTAGAATGAGTGAAGTACAAACAATTGATGGTGAACATCATATATTGAGTTAGATGACATATTACTTTTATGATGTTGATGGATCCCACTCCATTCATGTTAGACATCTAAATACTGAAATCATTTCACTTCCTATAACATTTTTTTGTTTGATCATATCAACCATTTTAATAACATTAATTAAAATAACTGAAAATGAGTTATAAAACTAATTTAACCAATATGATTATAAAACATAAAATATTTAAAAGTAAAATAGTAACTTCTAATTAATATATATATCATAACATATTGGTCTATATGTCTAAATCATGTTTATCAATGGGAATTAATCTAATATGTTTTATAACATAATAATATATTAAAATACATTATATTATATCTTAAATAGAAAGTGAAATAAATAAATGATACCCATGAGAATGTAAAAACATATGAGTAGAAATGCCACTTTTTTCAAAAATGGTTTTAATTCAGGTTAATAAAAAATGAGAAATTTGTTGTTTATTACCCCTAGGTATATATATTCTAGAACAACTCTAACTTATGGGATCTAAAAATGGATTTTATATCATAGAAACAACTTAATTTATACATCTATTTAATTTCAGGCTATTTTTTATACATGGGAACATTAATTAGGTTTCCAGTAATGTATTATTTTCATAATTCCAAAAAAAACACCTATATATGATATCAAATATAGGGAACTAGTGATCTTACACAAATTATTACGTGATACATAAAAAAAATCATTAATTTCAACCTATGGATCCTGAGGATTCATATATTTTGAAGATTAGTTACATAAAACATTAATATGTCACTGAAATATAAAATCATTTTTTAATCTATACAATGATCTCCTAAACATTTTTGAGAATTAAAACAACATTTTATAACCTATGGGTTTCATGAAAAATTTGTGTCAATTATATATCCTTATAAGTGAATAAATATTGACAATGATAATACCATATGGTTGAAATATAATAACATAACCTAAACATGAATGTTCACATTAATATTTTACATAAATAATAATGGATCATAGAATCACTCTATCATAGGAATGTGAGAACAATAAAAAACATGTCATAATCAACATTCAAGGATCACTAACAAGAAAACATAACATGGAAGATAGATTCTCAATGTCGATTAATATTACTATATAATATTATACACATAATATAATGATACATAATTTCAATAAATTGTGATATTGTTAAAATTCATTTTGAGTGTGTTTCGTGGATGGATTAAAAGAAATAATGTTTCCCAATAATTGAATTATAGTTTCAATATGGTACTGAAAAATGAATATATATAATGTATTACCCCATACGATAATATGATAATAATATAATAATATATGATATATATATATATATATAATTTCAATCCTTATATAACAAAAATAGAGAGATAAGGTGATGTGTTGAATAAAAATGAACAAGGGTAATACCATATGGTTGAAATAGAATAACATAACCTAAACATGAATGTTCACATAAATATATTCCATAAATAATAAAGGATCATAGAATCACTGTATCATAGGAATGTGAGAACAATAAAAAACTCATCATAATCAACATTCCTGGCTCACTACCAACATAACATAACAATGAAGATAGATTCTCATTGTCGATTAATATCACTCTATAATATTATACACATAATCCAATGAGACATAATTTTAATAAATCACGATTTTGATAAAAGGAATTATGAGTGTGTTTCATGGATAGATTAAAATAAATAATGATTCCCATGAAATGAATTTTAGTGTCATGAAGGTAAGAAAATGGAATATATAGAATGTATTAACCAAGAAGATAATATGAAGTTAATAATATTATATATTACAGAGAAATATATATTTAATTTTAAATCATTCCACAACTAATATAGAGAGATAATATGATGTGTTTAAAAAAAGGAACAACCCCATGGAACGATGGTTCTATAGTGTTCTGCCTTAACATATGACCGTTTATCACAAGGTAGAGTCATCTAAACTCATGAATAATAAAATTAAGTTTATTTAATAAATTATTAAGAATACATTTATTCTATATTACTATTATTTTGTGTTCATTTAAAATCATTTTTCTATATTGTCGTGTTTATTCACAATCTCATGAGGTATATCGTTTAACGTTTCCAAATTATATTTCCTTTTTGACAAATTATTGAATATTATTTCAGTGGAACAACAAATCAAGATGTTAAATTAAATAGTATTCCTTTCCTAATATAATCCAAAATTTACCCTGATATATATATTAATTCTAGCAATGTGATGATTTATTTAGTATAAACATTATCAGTATATAGTTTTTTTAGTAATCCGGTTTTATAGAACTACATGAATTGCTTTCATTTTCCTTAATTAAAATATTATTTATACATTAAAAACATGAAATAAGTTGTAATATACCTATTAAAACAATATATAAAAATAATTTACTTCTATAACAAGACATGAATGTAGTTTAGAAAATCAAATAATGTTTTTCACTAAAGTAGATAGCCCTCTATAATTCAAACAATTTTTGTTTATTTAGAATGGAATGTTAAAAACGATTGATAATTTATAATTCATTAAAAAAATAAAATTTTAGTGAATTAATTCTTATTGATTAATTTGTAACTTATGAGGGAAAATTTTATATTGTTGAAGAATATAATATTTTAGGAAATTTTATGTAATAATACTACGACATTAGAAAACCCCTCTTGAACAACATCATTCTATGGCCTTTTGTTAAAAAGAATATATGTTTACTTTTATATATTATTAAGGATTTTTATGTGTATAATACATGCATTATAATATCAATAAAATTTATGCATAGAAAAGGAAATTTTTATAAGTGGATTTGAGAGGTGTTGTTAATATTATATTTATTAGTTCTTATTTTTTATGAAAACTACCATGTTTTATTTTTCTTATTACTATATATAGTAATTAGTACATGTCAATTCTATATTATGGTTCATTACATAGTCCATGAATCAAACATTCATATAGTTAGAATATAATGATAAATATCATATAATGATATATTCACATTCACCAAGAATTGTAGTATTCGAAAAAAATACAATAACCATTTATAATTGTGTAGATACAAAGGATGACATCCTTGTTATAAAAATAATTTTCTTTATATTAAAATATTTATTTCTATTTAAATAAATTAACTATTTTATAAATACCAAGTTAAATATAATGATTTCAAAAAAAATATGAATAATAATTTATGCTTTCACAAAATATTTAAATTCAATTTTCTATATTTAAATATTATTAAAAAGTGAAATTTTATTAAAATAATTATTCTTATTAATTTTAATATTTCTCATAAAAATGTGATAAAAGATATATGTTTTTCAAGAATCTAACCATTTATTTTTTCACTTCTAATACATTTATTTATTCATATCGTTATATAGGTATACACTATTTTCATTTTATACGATAACTAAATACTATTTATCAATTAAATAATTAAATTTACTTTTAAAAAGGATAGGAAAATATTTGAAAAAATCATATTACTATTAGAATTGTTAGATTGAAGTTTCCACTATACTATTTTTAATGGATATATGGTGTCCATATATTCTATAAATACTCCATATTTTATTAATTCATAAATAAATTATATTTCATATCATAGTTATTTATATTTTAATTTTAAAACCCAATATTACATTATTAATATTATGATTCATTTATACAATGTTTTTTGGTTGTATGATCATTCTAGGGTATTACAAAAATGATATCTTTATTTTTATAGGTATCTTATTTACATTTTCCCTCATTGTTTCACTTTCAATTCATATGGATGTATTTATTAAATATATGTAATGGTTAGGATAACATAATAAAATGCTAATGGATATATCATGGGGTGCATGTTCCCTAAATAATACTACATTACTAACTATGCCCCTTCTTTTAATATAATGGTAAATTATATTGAAATTTAATTTTGTTCATTATTGATCCTCCAAATGTAAACATATATTTCATTTTACACAGCTTAATGTCTACAACAACTCTATTTTAACAATAAACACACTCTTGTAACAAATATTATTCTAAAAATCACATAGATAAAAATATCTTTAAATTAAAATCCCTTATTATCTACTTTAAAACAGTCTATTTTTTCAATGAATATACATGTACATTCTAAGAACAACCACTTCAAGGAAAATTTTGGGTCATGTTTATGATAGGTAATATATCATGATTCCAAAATCTAAAAAATTAAATAACATATCCACATATACAAACATTAATTCATTAATTATTGATTCCGCTATATAAAAATAAAATTAAATTACCATCGGAATTGAAAATAAATTTCCGTTATATATAATAAACCCTAATAAATAATCAAAATGAATTCATATGATTATAGAAACAATGTTATTATTTAATTATACCAATTTATCTTACTCCCTAAAATAATTTTATTATCCCCAATATATTGAATCTTATACTCTTTACTAAGATTTTATTTTAGATCATTAATCCTATCCATTCATGATCTTGTAGTAAAAATATAATATATTTAATAAATAAATATAATGTCACCATCCCTAAAATACCTGAAATATGAAAATATGTAATGTTAATTATATTAATGTTCATATAGATTAATTAATTAATTAATCGGATTTCTAAATTGTGTGGTTGAATACTCTACAACATAAATTTTTTTGTATATTTTTCCTACATGGTGTTTATCTCCAATCACAAAAATAATTTATGTTATTCTATAAAAAATACCCCTCCAATTTTTTATAAAGGAAATTAGTCTCCACAATATTTTAATTAAACTATAAATCTTCTAATTCATCATTATTAATATAATTATAAATGTTGGTGAGATTTTAAATAGGTGAAAAAAACCATGAAATTTAATACTTCATTTCATTAAAATATAGTCTTCAAAATAATTCTTGTATATATTCTTGTTGAATATATTTTATATCATATTGTTACTTGTTTTGAGGAATTCATAGATCTTAATTTTGATCGTTCTTTTGTTGGTGCATGTTGTGATTTTTTTCCTATAAAATTAGGACAATATTGGAATCCATTTTCAATGTGCATTATTGCTGAACACATATGGAATACATTGTGATTTGGCCCAGAAAACCCAACACGAATTGATAGTTATTTATAGGTGGGATCATGTTTCTTACAATCCCAGTGACCAAACCCTTCGAACAGAACCGACAAAAGGAGTGGTGATTTTCATGGTTAGAGCACGTTTAACCAAACCATGAATCCATCAAGGAGAAACGTTTCTCCCTAGATAAGGGGGCCACTGTTAGGGTGCACCATTTATCAAACCATGTGGCCCTCTATAGTAAACCCAGATCATGTTATTAATTTATTTCTATTTTTTAAAATATTATCGATACCTCGTTTAAGATGCTAAATCACGTGGCTCGACCCTAATGTGATCTATAGGTTTGAGAAGGCTCTGAAGAATTTATTTTGTCTCATACAACCTCATGTATTTGTTAATAATAATTCCATTGGAATATCTAATCCCTCCTTACAAATTGGATCTTATAAATATTCATTTCGTCAGATCTATCATGTATTTAACCTTATAGTATAATGGATCTTGATTAATTTTATGGATCCAGTCTCTATTTAATTGAATCCCAAATATACGATTTATTTTATGTCATCTGATGTCTTCTTTCATCATTAGATGATCCATTTGCATAAATTGGACATTTTGAATTTTGTGATTAATGGTTGGTGGTTCCATTTGATATTTCCCAGGTAATTGATACCTTAGAATACATTATTTGTTTGTTATATAATTAATGTTTTTATAAATCATTGATTCGATGTCATTTTATTACACAATTGCATATGTTATAGATTTTTGAAAATGGTGCCAATTCTGATAGAAATGGAATTTTAGTTTTATTTTGAAAATGATGAATTTGATGAAATTATTTGAATGTTTATTTAAGAAAATGGATTAATGTTTGGGTATGAAATAAAATGATTGGTTTTGTATTGAAAATTCATGAAATGATGAAAACACAATGTTTTGGTTTTCAAATTGAATTTTCATAATTTAACATAAATTTAGTAAATTTAATTATAAATGATGATTGATTTGAAATGAGATTATATTCCTTTTTTCTATTGATTGATAGTGAAAATTTACATTTAGGTAGTTAGTGGATTATTTGAGACACGAATGGTATGATCATGATATACTATAAATGTAATGATGATGAAAACATTAACAATATCCTGGTTCATCTTGATTATCCCCGATCAGATTTGGTTGAGTACTATTATTCCATATCATAAGGGATGTGTGTACAAATTTTTAGGTGTGATCAGTTATTAGAGAAGTGTGAGGACCTATATCAAGATACTATTATACTTTAAGGAAGATGTTTGTGGTTATATTTGTGTATGTTATGATATATATTCTACTGATTATTGAACTATTCTACTCATTCCAAATAATTTAGATAATCCCTTTGTATAAAATTTTTATTCAAGATTATTTGGAAATTTTCTCATTCCATTAAAAAAATAAGGTTTTTCTAAATATATAAACTATATGTCATGATATGCCCTATTTTATTTAAATTGATATCATGGTTTGGTCTATTATTATGGATTCTATTATAGAACACATGGTGAGACAATTATGGTTTTATATATATTACATGATACCTTTTCTATTGTAAATTTCTGTATTTTATTCTACTATATATGAGAAATGAAATAGAACCACTTGGAAGTGGTTGAAATTCTTCAACTATTGGGATTGGAGTGATGGAGGTGACCAATAGAGATAGTATCCATTTTTCCCTTATAAGGGTTTTAGTTGGTACATGTTGATATATTGAATTAGGTTTTCTAGATTTAATTATTTTCTAGTACCTTATCCCTTTGTATTTTTGAGAATAATGACTTGTAAACATTATCTTATACTATTTTTTTAAAAAAATTCCATATTATATTATTTATCTATGTCGATTTGATTCACCAACCAATGGTGTTAGGGAATTCCCTAAGAACAATACTAGAGTGAGCTTGGTTATTTATATGGAAGGGTATCAGTGCTACTTCATGAAATGGTGGTATCATATGTCTTCATTAAGAATAATTCCAAGATTCCAGTATGTAGTTTGGGATGTTTTCTCAAGTCATGTAATGTATTTATTAGCGAGTGATAGGCTAGTTGTTATTATAACAAGACATATATCTCCCTTGGTGGTTTTTGGAAGTATAGTTCATGATTAATTTGATTATATTGTAGTAATTTAAATTATTTTGATTTGGATATTTTTAAAAATCCATATCATGATATATTATATGATGTGATTTATGTTCTTATTAATCTACTTTCAGTTGTTTTTCTCTGTAATCTTGTGATGCATTCAATTTTTTGATAATCTTTTGTAGCATCATTCCTCAAAAAAATATGTTTTAATACGATACAAAAGGAATCTATTGGTGAACCACATTTATTGAATCATCCCATTCTCCTTAAATTTTTAGAGATTATTTTACATGTTTTCCAAGAAATTGATAAGGACATTCACCCATTCAATTTTAGGATCCATATGTCTATCTTCATAGGTATGAATCTAGGAATCACGCTCAATAGTTCCTTTGAACAAATATTCAAGATTTAAAATGATCTAATTATCCTTTATATTTTGAGGATTGGTTACAAAATATATATCATCATTTTTATTTCTTGTATATTTCATATTCAATTATGTTTATATGAGAAAGCTTCATGATTGAATAAATAATAAGATGATGATGGGATTTGATGGTAATGAAAAATAACCATGAGGATGTAGTTTGGATGGTATTTGTTATTATATTAAATATAAAATTCTATACAGAATCTATGGTTCTTCGTAAGGCCATACTTTTTTTTCAATCACTATCATTATCACATGACTATGAAACAGAATGAGAACAAATTTACTATGCTTGTAATGTTTTCACCTTAGATTTTATAAAATGAAAATATGAATACATGATCGTTTCAGATGTGTATATGATCCAAAAATCCTTCATAGATCTTTATACTGAATCTCTCTTCTTATTTTGACATGATGGATATGTTGCTAATGGTTGATCTTGACCTGTATGATATGTTCGGGTTGAAATGAGTTCTATTTTATCTTATTGGTTGTTTCATGTGTTCCTTTAATTGAAATATGAACCGTCATGTGTCTCATTGTGGATATAGAAATAATTTCTCTTCTAGACCTCACAAAATTCTTGGTATATTCCTTTTGAATTGATTCCATTGTTTAAAGCCTGAGCATTCGATATTGGTTTCCACTTATGCATCCATTATATGTAGATCCTTTGGATTGTATGTTAAATTGTAGAAATTATTTTATTCTATTTCTTACCCATATAGGGTGATGTGGTCATAAACACATAAATGTACTATGGTGAAATTATATTCTTCTTGAAAAAATTGGTTCTAGCCATATGAATTGAGTATTAGACTTCTCCATGAATTGGAAGAGTCTCCAGAGGAAGCTAATACATGTAAACTAAATGTGATTGGTTCCATCACTATAGAATCATATTTAGTGACTCCTTTATTTGATAATTATTCATATAATTTTTAATATCGAATCTTTTTTTCATCTTGTTAAATCTTATTAAAGATATTTACTCTTACATGATGGATATTACTATACCACTAATAATGAAGAGGGAGTAGGGTCTCTGTTGTCCTTGTTTTTTTATATCTAAAATCGAGCTTACTAAGGTTTTTTTGATTCAAAACATAAAACCTTTTGATAACATTTTTCAGATAGATTAAATCCTTTCTAATTTGTCTTGAAATACATATTATATTTTACTTTTATCCATTACCATTCTTGATGAGGTTTTTCATATATTTCACGAAGAATGGGACCCAAGGATGAGTATAGTTTGATTGTTTTATCCAGAGTCGGAGAATGTAGTATTTTTATTTTATTTGGATATGGAGTGAGAATAATTTATAGATGATCTTCCACCCGTATTTAATTATTTTCCTGACATGAATCCAAAAAATTTCTATAGTTTTCCATTAGTAATAGTGGTATCATTTTCTGTTGATTTAGTAAATTGTATTCAACTTAAAGCAACCCAACCATTTCTTACATTACTATTATATCATTTTAAAGATAAACAACATAATAGTATTACACATAGAGGATCCAAAGGTTTACTGTCTTGGGAAAACTAGAACCATACATAATAATTACAACATCAATCATAAATTTTTTTTAATTACTTCTTCTCTATATTTTTATTGGAACTTGTCCTCTCCTTAGTACATGTAGCCAACTGAGGATATACATAAAAAGGGGTGAGCTAAAAGCCCAGTAAGGGGATAGATAAGAAGAATATAGCATGGGGTGAGCATAATCATGACATAGGTAAAAGATCATGAACATGAGAGGAGCATAAATAAAAGACTTGAAATGTGGCAATGCATAAAAATGAAACATCATGTCTTAGTGGTTAACTAACACGCATACTTGTGAAACAAGATAACATCTTTTTCACACATCATTTCATATTTACTAGTGAGATTCATCATTTTAACAAATGCATTGGAGAACTTTATAATTCTGGGCACACCCGTCAGATCATAACATTATCATTTATCATGCATGCTATAATAAACATAGAGAATAAATTAACATAACTAACCCATGAAAAGGAATGGGTTTCCCCTCAAAAGAACACATTCATAAACATTGGTTTCCCAAAAGAAAGGGGGAATAACATACATGATACATGAACTGTAAGCCTTGAATGAGAAGTAAAAGGTGTGTTTTTGAAAGAAGAGTTCTTTTGGAAAACATTTTGGTTGACATAAACAATAGTGGTAAACATTTATATCCCAGAAAAGGAAAGAAAATTATGAAAAAATTATTTTGTAGGAGTAAACATATTAAAAATGTAGTGAAAGAGGGAGAACCCGAAGGGCGAATTTTGGGTTTGAGAATTTCCCCTTACCTTGTATCTAAATTATAACTTCTCTTTAATGTCCTATATAATGACATTATATTAGAAATCCAGAACCTTGTGTACATTATTATGATTCATTATGGTTTTATTAAGGGATTTTATGTGCCTTTGGATGAGTTATAGGGTTTAAAAACATTGTTCGAGAATGTTTGTTTTTATGGTTTTCTTGAGTGGTTCACTTGTATTCTTAAATTGAAGTTCGGTTAGAATATGGGCAAACATAGAGAAGTGATATTACATGTTATTAATGATATTACATGAGTTTTAATGATCTTACAAGGAATCATATTATATCCATGTGGATGAAGCATTAGCTAAGAATTAAAGGATGATTGTCTAGGTTAATTTGAACGGTTTTTTGATCATAATGAAGTTGTTTTATTTTATCACTAGTAATATGGCCATAAGGGATTTATAGAACATTAAATAGTACATAATACATATATAAACATTTGTTTAAACCATAAATGTAACACCCCGAGATTTTATGAAAAATATTCTTTGTAATTTTATTGATGTCTTGTGTTGTAAGCTACACCAAAAGGAGCTTGCACTACACACATACCTGACTTGTCTTGCATTACACGCAATCACGACCTTCCATGATAGTGTGTGTTGTACGCAATACCGAGTTTCCCAAAACAACAATATGTTATATAAACTAGCCTTTATGAATAGTAATACCCACTTTTTAAAATTTTTATAAATTTTATCTTTTTAAATCGAAATCATTTTTGGATTTGGAATATCGAAATTATCCTAGGGTGAATTTTTTGTTTTTTTCTGAAAACTTTCAATTTTTGATGAATAGTGAAAACACTCGGTTACTATTTAAAAACCAAATTTTTATTTACAAAATTATTTATTTTATTTAAATATATTTTAGGTCAAAATTGATACATAATACCTATATAAGTTCAATTTAATTCATTGGAGTCATTTTATAATAATTTTAGATATATAAAAATTTTATTGAACTTTTCACCGTCTTTTACCCACCTCCTAGGAGAATTTGGAAATTCACATAAAACATAATTTAACCGCTTCTGTGAGTGGAATTTCGAAAATCTGAGTGACACAATTAATATCAAGGACTAAAATGTGGTGCAATGAGATGAAAATATTTTTCGGTGAATAGTATCTTTTTACTTTTATTTACCACGGTTAAAAGTAAATAGGGTAATTAATGGTAATAATGATATTATTATTACCCTAACACATGTCCTAATTCTATTGGATAAGTGTAATTCGACCAGAAACAACCTTAGGAATAAAATATGACCATTTAGGTCCACATGGATTAGATGAGGATATTTATTATTAATTTATTTAAAGAAGGGTTAAAATAGTTAAAATCAAAGTTTAATAACTAAAACATTTTTAATATAGGTTTATACATATGATAAATTCTACTATAAATATTCATTATAACGATATTAAGATTTCATACCTAATGGTATTTTATTTATAATTTTTAGACATTAAATAAGTTATGTTATTTAAGACAAAATGGTGATGCAGTAATTACCTAAATAATGAAATAATAAAATAATTGATATTATAAATACCAAAATAAATGTAATTTGAGACTTTTTTTGAATTACACTAATTTTTTAGGTTCATATGACATGTTAGTATTAAATTAATTAACCTTTATCGAACTAATCATGCTGTTATGATTTTCACAAAAATCAATTACCAAATAGTGTCAAAATTGACATAAAATAGTTTTTAAAAATAATATTATATTATTAATTCATATTTTATTCCTAAAAATATAAGGTTTGAAACAATGACTTATATAATGTTATATATATTAATAATAAACAACTTGGGGTTCATTTGGCTTGTTATAGTAAGTTTATTAACCTTGTAGTGTAAGAATACAAGAAGACATGATAAAAGATAAATTATTTAACTTAGAGTTAAATCTACATGATAAGGTTATAATTTTAACCTAAACCTGTATAAAATATATTTTTTGAGAGGTTTTAGAAACATCCCCACTTTATCTTCAAAATAAATCAATTTGAAGCTATTATAAACCGAATATGACTTTATTATAAAATAATATTTTGAGTTTTTTCAAAGTTTCCCCTCTCCTCCTTTATAAAAAGGGCACCCCTTCCCTCTTCTCTTCACTCCCTTTTGAGCCTTTAATATCGACCAACCCCTTCCCATTACTCTTCTACACTTCCCTAGAAACATTCTGGAGGTTCTGGTATTCTCAAAAGACCAACTCTACTTCCTTAAAAGATGGCTTAAAGGAGGTGTGTCGAAGAAGAGGTAATCTCTTCTTTAGATTATCTCAAGTTTCTATCTTCTTCAACTTCTTCTTATTTAGTTTTTCCATTATAAATTAATAAAATCAGTATTAATTATATACTGATATGTTATTATAAATATTAAAAAACCCTATTTCACCTTCTATCCATCCTACGGAAAACAAAAACACCGCGCGTGCGTACGTAAGGAATACTGTCTCCATGAACGTGATGAGATTCATTTTCCATGATTAACCATTCAAGAATGATTATAAATTATATATAATGAATAATAATGAAATATATGACATAATGAAGCTACTGGATTTATGTATATATATATATATGTCATCTACTTAATTCCATTCAAGTCAATAAACAAACGAAAATAGCGTTCATGCGTACGTACGGCTTACCGTCTCCATGAACAGTGTGTTTCATTTAATTTATCTATCTATGATATATATATATATATACTGAATATATATGATATATAAATCATGTTTTAAATTCTATAAGTAAGTAAATCATTATATAAGTAGTAATAATATCAAGAACAACAAGTCTAAACACGTACGATAAATGAAATAATTTTACCCAAAACACTACTTTAACATGAAATTGACAAATGAACGGGTAATATAAATTCCTTAGTGAACCATATATGATATAATAACAATGAATATGATTCTTTAATATGTCAATGAAATTATTTAAATCATTATACAGGAGGTTCGGATACATACGAAGCATATCAGACATAAGGTAAGGGATAATGTTGAAATCTCAATTTTTTTCTATCCGAGATTGCTTATACGTAAGTATTTACTGGGGTTATATTTATCATCCATGTACAAGTTTTATAAAAATGTTTTCATGTATGTTTAAATTCCTTTTTACCCATTTTTGACTTTTACTACATGGTATGTAAGGAATCTTTCTTTTACGAGGTAATTTTTGACTTTTCTGGCAAAAGTACGAGAAGAATGTTTTTTTAACTTATACATCTTGAACGGATTTTTATGGTTTCATAACGCCTTATTTTTAAGAAGATTAATATACAATATTTCATGATTATTTTCAACAAAATCCTTTTCTTTTAAAATTGCATGGCATTTTGTGAAAGGAAAATGATTTTGAATAAGAAAAGATATTTTCCTCAAGAATTTATTTCAAGTGTTCTATCAAAACCATTTTCCATTTAAGATGACATTATTTAATATGTGTATGTTTCAAGTATAATTTCTCTATGATTTACATGGATTCACTTCTCTTATGAGGAAATGATATCCATTTGTTTTATATGGATTATGTTATGATGGGATGATGTTTATGAAACCCATTTTATTCCTTGGGTTTTGATGAATAATGTATGATATATGATTTTGTGGAACAAGTAAGAATGATTTAATTATGAGATGGGTGGGAACTATATCTACATACAATGCATTGTGTAAAGATTTATATCACATGATATAGATATGGCTGGAATGATAAGTTAATCCGATTCAGTGTTATAGGACTGGAACGAGGAGTGAACTCGATTTAGAAAGGGACTTTGTCTACTAAGATGGTCTTGGCAGCAATGCCTTGGCTACTATGGAAATCATAACATGTTCTTAATGGTTTCCACAATTACATGATTTATTCCCATGCTATTTTATCAAGATTGATGTTCCTTTATGATATATGCCATTCGTACTTCTAAGATTTATGTCTTTGCACATGATTTTTATGTTTAGATTTTATGTTCATGCTTTTGCATTCAAATGTTTATGGATTGTTTTATGTTCTCTATGCTTACCCTTACTAAGCATTTGAGCTCACCATTTTTATGTTTTATTTTCCCCAAGATATAAATACAGGTTTTAGGTATGAAAAAAAATGAGAAGATCTTTAGGGGAGGAGTTGAAGATCTTTCACCATGATTAGAAGTTTAAATTACAAGTTTCCAAAGACATTAAACTATTACAGTCCTTGTGTGTCTGTGTTTGTTATGTATTAAGTATTCCGAAAAAGTAATGTAATGTCCACGTACGTCAAGCTTTGGGTCTTTACAGTTGGTATCAGAGGAAAGGTTTAGTTAACCCTTGGAAACTAGGATGGGAAATCATTAGTGAGATCCCTAGAGATATTTCTAAGGTATGTCTTGGGATATCCCTAAGGTTAAGTATAAGTATAGGTTATAATCCTAGAATTATTGTAACGATATTAGAATTAAACCTAATATGTTAGATATTGAAGGTACTCCCCCTTTATTATGTTGTTATCCTAGCATGATTTTTGCCTCTCACACTATTCTTTTTCGGTTTTAGATGATGGCTGGAACCCGAAGGAGCCATGTTGATTAATGTAATGGACAATGCAATGATTGTCCTCTAGTGCAACCAAATGTGATGGGAGATGGATTGTAAAATATTATTGTTATACTTACACAAGCTATGAATCATTCTAGGTTTCCTAACGATCAGAGAAGGGAACAGTATTCTATTGAGTCCTTTATGAGGCAACGTCCATAGTCTTTCAATGGGTCATCTGATCCACTTGTTTCTGAACAATGGATCAAAACCATTGAAAATATATTTTCCATACTTCATTGTTCAGAACATGAAAAAGTCATTTTAGTTGTTTACCATTTACAAGGTGAAGCAGACCAGTGGTGGACTCTAATTAAAAATACAAGGCCCCAAGATGAAATTTAATCCATGGAATGGGACAAGTTCAAGAACTTGTTTTTCAGTAAGTAATTCCCTTGTATTCTTCGAACAAAGATGGAAAAAGAGTTTCTTGAGCTTATGTAGAAGGATAATGAATCTGTTGGTATATACGAAGCGAATTTTACAAGACATTCCAGTTATGCATCTGATTTTATCATCCAACCTGAAAGTAGAGTTGATCGATTTTTCTGTGGTTTAAAACCAAGTCTTCGAAGGGCATTAGCAATAAGAGACTTTAGTAGCTATGAAGAAATTGTGTGTTGTTCTATCAAGGTAGAACTGGAAGTTGGTGTAACATATCCATATCATGGTTTTGAAAAAAAACAAAAGATGGAGTACAAGGAGAAATCTCAGAATAATGGTGAAAAGAAGATGAATGTTTCCTTATGCTCAAAGTGTGGAAAGAAGCATGGTGGTGATTGTCTTAAAGGGACTAGAAAATGATTCAAGTGTGGAAAAGAAGGTCATCGAGGAGCTGAGTGTTGAAGTAATGGAAAAGGGGTTGCTAATGATTTGAATAAAGAAAAGACTATAGAAAACACACCACCAACACTTCAATGCTTCAAGTGCAAGGAAATGGGGCATTATGTTAATCAATGCCCTAATCTAAGGGTTAAAGATGATCAACCTGAGCAACATGTTAAGTCAAAGGATAAAGGGAAGTCACATGCGATCACTATTTGTGATATTGAGTATGACAATGATGTATTGTAATGATTAAGTGTTTATGTAATGGGATTTCAAAATAGTATCAAGGAATCTCATTTATAGTATTGTGGAATATTGAAATATCTATGTATTGGTCCATTGTGGTTTTCTATAAGAATATGGTACCGGTAAACATGAAAATTGATTCAAATATTTTGGAAAGCAGATGATATGTGCATAATGATGGGATAAGGAGAAAATGAATTGATTGTTAGTATTCATGAGCTCATTATTGATATAAGGACTAAGTGATATCATGGTTTGAGTATACAGAATTTTGGGATTTTGGTATGTGGAAAGAGTTCATTTTTGACATCACTCATGTTTTCACCAAGGTTCAATGGGTATTCATTTTTTTCAAGAGAATAAATGATTAAGGCCTTAGAATGTATGGAATGTGACCAACAAGACATATCTTATGATATATGGGGATCAACAATAGTATTAACATGCTTGTTATATGAACTCTCTGGTAATCTTTTTCACTATAATATGAGATTGGACAACAGTATTTTGGATAACCCTAAAGATTGGAATGGATTATGTTGGAAATAAGTTAATATTTTTTAAGGCTAGAAATTTTTCGATATTATTGATGGAAAGATATAATAATGTAGTTTTAGAAAAAGGACAACCTGCCGGACAGGCAAAAACCCGTCGCGTCGAAAAGGTTGTCAGAATCGAACCCACAACTGAAGTGCAACAGGCCTTTATCTCCTACCATTGGCCTACAAAAAGTACCTATTTAGTAGAAACCAGTTTTATATATATTAAGCAGTATGAAATATGAAGTATAAGTCCATTTTAGGAACCATATCTGATTAATCTCACCATAGATGGACTTATGTATATAAATTTTGTTAACTTATGTTTCAGAAAGATGGAATGACCTATCATTCTATCACATGATCTGCTAAAACTTCGCGAAAGACAAATTCAACTTCATTTATTAAAGAGATGAAGTGGAAATTGTTCAAGGCACGAACAACGATTTTACCAAAATAAAGTAAGTATTTCTTCTAATTCAAATTCTTCAACATTAGGGAAATGATATTGAAAACCAAAAATTTTGTCCTAGTGCCCTTATATCCGATGAATCAGATGGTACCCTAGATCTTCACAAATTTATGGCTTTGTGATTGTTGGATTTTTCATAGCCATGGTCTCTACCACTCTCCATCAGAACGTGATGGTTAAATTTCTCTTCCACATCCATATTTTCACTTATGTTCTCCTACGTGGAAACCCAATGATTAGTTAATTTGGGTAACCGTTATGTTTCATACTTTAGTTTTTAAATATTGGTTTTGGTATTCCTTTTTACGATGTGGGTTTCTATTAAAGAAACTTTCAAGTAGTAAACCATTTATAACCCCGACGAATTTCGAGGTCGAAATTCATTTTAAGAGGGGTAGAAGGTAACACCCCGAGATTTTATGAAAAATATTCTTTTTAATTTTATTGATGTCTTGTGTTGTACGCTACATGAAAAGGACCTTGAACTACATGCATCCCTGACTTGTCTTGCATTACACACAATCACAACCTTCAACGATAGCGTGTGTTGTACACAATACCGGGTTTCACTAAACAACGATATGTTATATAAACTAGCCGTTATGAATAGTAATACCCACTTTTTAAAATTTTATAATTTTTATCTTTTGAAATGGACTTCATTTTTGGATTCGGAATATCATAATTATCCTAGGGTTAATTTTTTGTATTTTTCTAAAAACATTGAATTTTTTATGAATAGTGAAAACACTGGGTTACTATTTAAAAACTGCCTTTTTATTTAAATAATTATTTATTTTATTTAAATTTATTTTATGTCAAAATTGATACATAATAACTATATATGTTCAATGTAATTCATTGGAGTCAATTTATAATAATTTTAGATATATAAAAATTTTATTGAACTTTTCACCGTCTTTTACCCACCTCCTTGGAGAATTTGGAAATTCACATAAAACATAATTTTACAGCTTCTGTGAGTGGAATTTCGAAAATCCGAGAGACACAGTTAATATCAAGGACTAATATGTGCTTCAATGAGATGAAAATAATTTTTGGTGAATAGTAACTTTTTGCTTTTATTTACCACAGTTAAAAGTAAATAGGGTAATTAAGGGTAAAAATGATATTATTATTACCCTAAAACATGTCCTAATTCTATTGGATAAGTGTAATTCGACCAAAAACAACCTTAGGAATAAATTATGACCATTTAGGTCCACTTGGATTAGATTAGGACATTTATTATTACTTTATTTAAAGAAAGGTTAAAATAGTTAAAATCAAAGTTTAATAACTAAAACATTTTTAATATAGGGTTATACATAAGATAAATTATACTATAAATATTCATTAGAAAGATAAAACGATTAAATAACTGATGGTATTTTATTTATAATTTTTATACATTAAATAATTTAAGTTATTTATGACACAATGGTGTTACAGTAAGTTTATTAACCTTATAGTGTAAGAAAACAAGAAGACACGGTAAAAGTTAAATTATTTAACTTAGAGTTAAATCCAAATGATAAGGTTAAATTTGTAACCTAAACTTGTCTAAAATCTATTGGCTGAGAGGATTTAGACCCATACCCACTTTATCTTCGAAATAAATCATTTTTGAGCTATTATAAACCGAATATGACTTTATTATAAAATAATATTTTGAGTTTTTTCAAAGGTGCCCCTCTCCTACCTTATAAAAAGGGAACCCATTCCATCTTCTCTTCACACCCTTTTGAGCCTTGATCCTCGGACAAACCCTGCCAATTACTCTTCTCACCATAAATGTTGTGTCGCCAGATTTTCAAGGAAAAAATCATGGTTTCCATCTCTAGATCATGTGTTGGGTAGTGTTGCTCATGGATCATCAACTATCGGGATGCATATGTTATCACATTATCATTTTTCATGAGTATGCAACCCAAGCCTTTCATTGAAGCATCATTGTATATAACAAAACCTTCTACAATTTTTGGTGGTGTGAGTAAAGGTGCAGTGATCAGGCTTCTCTTTAGGTCCTTAAAGCTTCCCTCACATTCATCCATCCAGACATACATTACTCTTTTCCTTGTTAACATAGTTAGGAGGATTGAAAACGGTGAGAAGTTTCTCACAAAAATGTCAGTAGTTCCCAGCTAATCTAAGAAAACTATGGATTTCCGTGACACTATAGGGCCTAGGCCATTCCTCAATCGCCTTTGTTTTTTAAGGATCTATAGAAATTCCCTCACTTGTGATCACATGTCCCATGAACGTGACTTGTTTCATCAAAAAGTCACACTTTCGAAACATGGCATACAGCTTATCCTTTCTCAATGTCACCAACACAAGTCTTATATATTCTTCATGTTCCTCCTTTATCTTGGAGTAGATGAGAATATCATCGATATACCCAACCACAAATTTTTCGAGGTAATATCTAAATAATCTATTCATCAAATCCATAAATATTATAGGGGTATTATTATGTCTGAAGCACATCACCAAAAACTCATAGTGCCCATACCTTGTTCGGAAGGTAGTCTTCTGAATATCTTCTTTATTCACCTTTACCTGATGATATTCAAAACGAAGATCCACCTTTGAGAAGTATTGATCTCTTCCTAACTGATCGAACAAGTCATCAATCATAGGGAGCTTATACTTTTTATTTATGGTGATCTTATTGAGTTCTCGATAATCGATACATAGCCACATTATTCTATCCTTCTTCTTCACAAAGAGCACTAGCGCACCCCAAGGTGACGCACTAGGGAATATGTATCCCTTTGTTCAGATGCTCTTGAAGCTGCTTCTTTAACTCCTCCAGTCCAATATGGTCCACCCTATAGGGACACTTCGAGATAGGAGTAGCTCCGGGTATGAGTTCAATTGAGAAATCTACCTCACGATCCGGGGGAATTCTGGGTAACTCTTAGGAAATAAATCGTCGTATTCCCTCACGATGGGCATTTTCTCAAGGTTGGAACTTTCCTTCTTCTCAACTATTTGGGCGAGGTATGCTTCTTCATATGGAATCAACACCCACACATTTGAAGGATTTTTCAAAGAACATTCATGATCTTCCCTGAATTTGTAGGGGAGCATGGGATGGTTCGGAATATGAAATGATATTTCCTTTTCTCGACAGTTGATATGTTCTCTATATAACGAAATCCAATCCATTCCCATTATAACATAAAATTCCACCAAGGATAGTATTACGAGATTTTTTGGAAGAATCTTTCAACATACGCCAATAGGAAAAGATTCAAACACTTTGGTTGCAATGATTTAACAACCTTTTGTTTTTACAGATATCTCTACTTTAAGGTTTCGGGGCTTCGATTCTATAGTTCTAGAAAACATTCAATATATAAAGGAATGCGTAGAACCAGAATCAAAAAAGGCATTTTCCATTCTTGAGTGAATAGAAAGTATACCTTGTGTGATTTCATTATCATGTTCCACCTCTGTAGTAGTTATGTCATAAGCCTTCCCTTGTTCCTTTGTCTTTGGTGGCTGTTGATGCTGATTAATCTCAAGAAGTAGAGGTTTAGTGAACTAGTTTGCATAGTTCCCTAGCTCCCAATAGTTGTGGCTTTGAACCATGAGTGGTTCTCTCCATTAATCAGCTACATTCTCTTTATTTTTCATGTCTCTTCGACACTCTTGGGCATGATGTCCTTCCTTCCCACACTTCAATCATTTCCCCATCCCTTTGAGGTAGTTCCCATAGTGAAGCTTTCTATATTTTTGGCATGGGGGTCATTGAGTTTTCTTCCCACCCATATCATTAGATCCACCGTCTTGAAACTCCATATATCATTTATTATCACCATAGCCATGGGACCATTCCCCAAACTCCATCTCCACATTGAGAGCACATCGAACAACTTCTTTATAACTCCCACAGTCATGAATTGCAATAGAATTTCGAAGGTGTGGTTTTAATCCACTAAAGAACCTATCAAATTTTATATCATTGTTGATAAAAAACCAGAAGAATACCTTGGAGACCTTATGAAATTATCTTCATAGGTTGTGACAGATTCTCCAGATTTTTTCTTGAGCTTTATGAATTCTCTCTCCATCTCCGTGAGAATATTTCTTGGAAATACTTGTTAAGAAACATTATCTTAAACTCTTTCCATTTCATATTTTCAATTTTCTCCCTTGGATTGGTTTTTTTAATCAATGCCCACCATTGATCAACTTCTCCATCGAGAGGATAAATGGATAAGGTCACCTTATATGACTTAGAACAGTGTAGAACAGAAAATATCCTCTCCATGGAGTTGACCCACTATTCTGCAGCTAGTGGATCAGTAGATTCACTAAACGTCGGTGGTCGTTGGTGCATAAAACATTCAACAGCTAATTGCTCCCTCTTTGGTGAAGGAGTATGTTCCCCCATTATAATGGATATTATTCATAACCTGAGATAATTGGGTAAGCATCGCCATGATGTTTTGAACTCCACCTCCGAAATCATTGGGGATGTTGTTCTGGCAATGATTGCATTGTCCCTCGCATGAGTTGTTGGCCTGATTTCTCATTGTTCCCACCATTGGGGATGTTTTTCTAGGTAAGCATCAGCTCTTGGACGTGGGGGAGGGGCTAGGTAATATTTTTGGGTATATTTTAGAGATGGATTGGATCTTGAGAGGTGGGAGTAAATGAGGGTGTGGAGGGTGGTTTTTATAGTGGAGGGGAGAGGGGTTTCCTTAATATCAAAATCACTAGTTTATTAATTTACCCTAAGACAAGGAATAGTGATTCATACAGGACCAAGAATAGTAAATAAGGCATGTTATTTCTGGATTTGGGTACTTACATCACTTGTGATGTCAGGAATAGTGGGTTTTAATTATAATGTATTTATACGGTAAATTAATGTATTTTTCAATTCACCAAAAATTCAAGTATTTCAAACACTTGGGTTGCAATGATTGCACCACTTGGTGTTTTTACAGATATCTTTACTTCATGGTTTCAGGGCTTTGATTCTATAGTTCTAGCAAACTTTCAAGATATAATGTAATGCGTATAACTAGAATCAAATAAGAATTTTTCCATTATTGAGTGAATAGGAAGTGTACCTTATATGAATTTATTATCATGCTCCACCCCCACAGTAGTGATGGCATAGGCGTTTCCTTATTTCTTTGGCTTTAGTGGATACTAACGCTAATTACCCTCTAGAACTCAAGGTTTAGTGCACTGGTTTTCATAGTTCCCTAGCTCCCTACAGTTGT
Source organism: Viscum album (assembly GCA_963277665.1). Taxonomy (NCBI): domain Eukaryota; kingdom Viridiplantae; phylum Streptophyta; class Magnoliopsida; order Santalales; family Viscaceae; genus Viscum; species Viscum album. The sequence goes on along the minus strand of OY728166.1, from coordinate 69,624,102 downwards.
AGCATTGAACCATGAGTGGTTCTCTCCTTTCATCGGCTACATTCTCCTTATTTTTCATGTCTTTTCAACACTCTTGAGCATGATGTCCTTCTTTCCCACACTTGAAGCATTTTCCCATCCCTTTGAGGCAGTTCCCATGGTGCAAGTTTCCACATTTTTGGTATGTGGGTCATTGAGTTTTCTTCCCACACTTATCATTATATCCACCTGCTTGAAACTTTAACTTTCATTTCTTATCACCATAGCCATGGGGCCATTCTACAAAATCCATCTCCACTTTGAGAGTACATCGAACAACTTCTTCATAACTCCTACGGTCATGAATTTCAAGATCCTTTTGAATGTGTGTTTTTAATCCACTAAAAAATCTATCAATTTTTCTATCATGGTTGATAACAAAACCTGAATCATACCTTGCAAGCCTTGTGAAATTAACTTTGTAAGTTGTGAAAGATTCTCCTTCTTTTTGCTTGTTCTCTATGATTCTCTCTACATCTATGTGTGAAGAGTTCTTGGGAAATACTTGTTAACAAACACTATCTTAAATTCTTCCCATTCCATCTCTTCAATTTCTTCCCTTGGCTCGGTGTTCTTAATCAAATCCCACCATTGATCGTCTTCTACATCTAGACGATAAGTGGCTAAGGTCACCTTCTCTGTCTCAGAATAGTGGAGAATAGAAAAAGATCTTCTCAATGGAGTTGACCAACTTTTTTGCAGCTAGTGGATCGGAAGATCCACTAAACGTCGGTGATCGTTGTCGCATAAAACATTCAACAGCCAGTTTCTACCTCTTTAGTGAAGGAGGATGTTCCCCATTATTATGGTTATTATTAATAACTTGAGGTAATTGGGTAAGAATCACCATGAAGTTATAAAATCCACCTCCCAAATCCTTTGGGATGTCATTTGAGCAATTGTTTTGTTGGCCCTCACATGAGTTGTTGGCCTTATTTCTCATGGTCCCCCAATTTTCTAAAATAGAAAAGGTTAGAACAAAACGTATGTCAAAAATTCATGAATAAATAACTTATTTATTTGCACAATTTATAAAAAAAACATAACATATGGGAACCCTATGTATATACTTTTGTGTTCATATTTATACTTAGTCTCTTGCTAGAGGTTTTCTCTAGGGTTCACTAATCCTAATTCACAAATTAACTAAACCATGCCTCTGATACAAACAAAACGACCCACCCTTTTCATAAATTACTATTAAATAATTTTAAAGATAAAAAACATAATTTTATTACACATAGAGAATACAAAGGTTTAGTGTCTTTGGAAAACTAGGACTATACATAAAAATTACAACATCAAGCATAAACATTTATTTAATTTATTCTTCTCTGGATACTTATTGGAATTTTTCCACTCCTTAGTACATGTAGCCACCTGAGGATATGCATAAAAAGGGGTGAGGTAAAATTCTAGTAAGCTTATAGATAATAATAATATATCATGGGGTGAGCATAATCATGACATAGGCAAAAGATCATGAACATGAGAGGAGTATAAATAAAAGACTTGAAATGTGGCAATGCAGAAAAATGAAACATCATGTCTTAGTGGTTTACTACCACACATACTTGTGAACCAAGCTAGAATCTTCTTCACACATCATTTCACATTTACTCATGAGATTCATCACTTTACCCAATGCATTGGAGGGCTGTATAAATCCAGGCGCACCCATCACATTTAAACATTCATATTGCGCTATATAATTCCAGGAGCAGACGTCACATCATAACATTATCATTTATCATGAATTAGACAATGAACATATATAATAAATGAAAATAAAAAACCCATAAAAATAATGGGTTTCATCTCATAATAACACATGCATAAACTTTGGGTTCCAAAAAGAAAGGGGGAATAACATACTTCATACATGAACCGTAAATCTTTAATGAGAAATAAAAGGTGTGTTCTAGAAAGAATAGTTCTTTGGAAAACATTTTGTTTGACATAAAAAATATTGTTAATCATTCATATCCCATAAAAGAAAATACAAGGATGAAAAAATTATTTTTTAGGAGAAACCATATAAATAATGGACTGAAAGTGGGAGAAATCGAAGGACGAATTTTGGGTTTGAGAATTTCCCCTTACCTTGTATCTGAATGCTTCTTTATCTTTAATGTCCTGTATAATGACATTATATTAGAAATAAAGAACCTTTTTTACATTAATATGATTCATTATGGTTTTATAAAGTGATTTTATTTGCCTTTGGATGAGTTATAGGGGTTAAAAACATTTTTCGAGAATGTTTATTTTTATGGTTTTCTCGAGTGGTTTACTTGTATTCTTAAATTGAAGTTCAGGTAGAACATGGGTAAACATCCAGAAATAATATTACACGTTATTAATGATATTAAAATAGTATTAATGATCTTATAATGAATCATATTATATCCATGTTGATGAATCATTAGCTAAGAATTAAATGATGATAGTTGGGGTTAATTTGAACGGTTTTTTATCATAATGAACTTGTATTATTTTATCACTAGTAATATGGCCATATGTTATTTCCAAAACATTAAATATAAAATAATACATATAAAATCTTCTGTTTCAACCATAAAAATGGTTTCATGACCAGATTTGATGGTATAAATGGAAGAATAAAACATGTCGTTCTTTAAGGTGATAAATTAACACCTCACGAACTACGTTCTCTACAATAAAATAAAAGGAAGTGGGAAATGGGGTTGGATGATATAATATCACATTATGATCATAAAATTCTAGTATATGTATAATAATGGAGTTAAAATACCATTTAGATGAAGATAGGTGGTGAGATATCAAGAAATGAACATGAACATGAAGGGAAATTAAAGGATAAGAGGGAGAGAAATTACCTCTTCAATCCTCCTCTTGAGATCATCCGTAAGGGCCTAAGCTTGGTCATTTGATGAGACCATAAGTTCTTTGACGCGGGGGAGGGGCTAGGGAAGATTTTTTGTAAGATTTTGGAGAAGTCTTGTAGCTTGAGAGGTGTGATGAAATGAGGGTGTGAAGGGTGGTTTTTATAGTGGAGGGGAGAGGGGTTTCCTTAATATAAAATTCATTAGTTTATTAATTTCTCGTAAGACAAAAAATAGTGAGCCATCCACGACCAAGAATAGAAAATAAGGCATATGAGTTCTGGATTTGGGTGCTTAAATCACTTGTGATGTCAGGAATATTGGTTTTTAATTATAATGTATTTATAAGGTAAATTATTGTATTTTACTATTCACCAAAAATTCAAGTATTTCAGAAAAATACCAAAAATTTACCCCAACCATTTTTCAACATGTAGAATCCAAAATTGAAGTTCATTTTTCAAAAAATAATTTTATAAATATTATTAATTTAATATTTAATTAAAATCAAAATTTGCTTAAAAACTGTTTTTAAAATTAGAACTGATTTTATAGTGCTTTCAAAAATTACATAGGGTATTATAAAATTATCTAAAAACTATAAGACAATGATTTTTTAATTTATGAACACATTTTATGAAACTAAATTTTCTTTTAAATTAAATAATTAATTATAATTATTTATTTATGACTTACAAAATACCAAAACATTTATTAAGGTCAAATTGTCACTTTCTATGATTTTTAAATTTTATTTAATTATTCCTGGTTGAGGTTACTCTTATGTTGGATGGTTTAATATTCATAAGGTTCATATTACTTTTAATTAGGGTATGTTACTATTCATAAGGTTAGGTTATTATTCACCATAAATTATTTTTGTTTCATTAGACATTAAAAATCAGCTTGAACACAACTGTGTATGTCAGATTTTCGAAATTCAAAACCCAGAAGTGAAAAAATTATGTTTAAAGGTCACTAATGACTTAGTGGTTCATTTTGTTGTGTTTTCATGTGATTTTATGACATGATTATAAGAAGGGAATTTCCATTGAAAAACGGTGAGTCGTTACACAGCTTGTGTCCATTCCTACATACCAGTTAGTACTAGCTTAATTGAACGAGTGGAAGACTCAATTGGATGATTTGTTTGTGAATGTATTTATACCCCCATCTATGTCACCTTAGTTGGTGACATTTCAATTTTAAAATATGGTTGTCATAAGTCATCATCATTGTGAAGATTATTTGAAACTCAAATGAATTATAGTAATTAACATGTTTACATTTTCACATATTTATTATCTATTTCAACATTGAAATAAATTATGTGGTCATTGATGATTGATCTTTTATCTTCTTATCACCAATTCATAATTAATGAATTTTCCATTTCGAAAAATGTGTTCCAAAGCAGTTTTGAACATTAGGATTATTTTATTAAGCTTTTTGGTCTATCCAATACTTTTACAATCATTAGGGTTTGGAATAGAATGATCTCCCCTTTGTAAATTGATATATTCTATCTGTCCTTTTTTAATGACATACCAGTTTACTGCAAATTTGATGAGAATGATGTTTTTCATTTAAGGGTAGTTCTAGAATTGTTGATAAATCACTTACTCTAGGACAAGAAATAGAAATGTGATTTATTGATTCATTAAGCGATATTCATGGGACACATAGTCTCCAAAAATTATATTTTAGTTGATCCTAATAAGGGGAAAGTTGTTATGACATGAGAGAAATTATGTAATGATTTTGAGAATAGTATCATCTTAGGACTGTTAGGGTATTATCACATGTCGAATGAGGATTTCTAAAATATATATCTATGATGACTAATATCACTTGGAAGGGGGTACAGTTGGTATAGGATGAAAAATTCCCTGGTTCGTTATTGAGTTGAAATAACTATTGAATACTGCATGGGTGTTCAATCATCCAAATGTTGAGCTAGGAGATATCGTCTTTTTTAATGTGTTTGGTTAATTTTTTGGTTTTGTTCTTATATCGGGAGATCATGTGGTATATTGTTGTTCTGGAAAACTCATTCCACACACAAAAGATTATCTGACCTATAAAATTTAACATGCAGACATGATGCATTATCATAAGTGTTATCGGTAATAATGTTTTAGAGAAATGTTTGCCATGTATTATGACTATAAAAGACCGATTTATAAAATCTATGAAAATAATTTAATCTCAACCAATGTTAGTGGCCAGTGTACCAATACTATGTTGATTTTAACATTTTATATATCATGTGGATTGAGAATGTCATTTATGATGTATTCAGAAAGAGAATTGTGTTCTAGGTCATGAATGAATAATCTTAATATTATAAATTGATGGGGGCATTCTTCATAGTTACATTTATGTGTATGAGTGGAAGGGACCATAGTTGTCTTGGAAAGATTTCATTTGATATTCTCTGTTCATGAGATGATTCATGAGGATCAGCATGTTAATGATGAGTTTCATAGAATTAGAGGCTCTCTTTATAGTAGAGAAAGGGCATTGAGTTGTGGTTGTTCTTATAGGGTATACTATATTTTTGAATTAGTTTTTCATTCCTTTATCCATGATAAAATATGTAGATTGGGATTTCGTGAATTTTGGGTGGTTTTTTAACCCATAAACCACAGAAGAATTTTTAGAACATGTGGAGATGATTTTGTTCTCTAACTTTGAGGGGGGACATCACTTATTTGTATTCTCATTGTTACACCTATCATCAGGTCTAGGACATAAACCAGAAACCATCGAGATTTCGTTTGCTAACTCCAGAGTTAAATTGGATGGGGGATGAGGTATCTATTTCACATTGTATTTGGGAATCCACATACCCCTTGAATGGTGAATACGATAACCCTTTTGGTTGATCAGCTAGCCTAATCGTCTCATATTATAACAATCCATGATACAATCAGTGTTTAGGATTTGGGAAATTTATACATGAAAGAGATTTTACATATTTAATAATTTTCATATATTATAGTATTTGATTGATATCCTCTTATAAATTTAATGTTTTTCATGGCCTCTAGAAGGAAATGGGGACTTAGGTTTGTTCGATTATGAATTACCATATGTAGATAGATTTCTAGAATGATAGTTCTATAAAGATTCTTGAGGACATTCTCCCTAAAAGAATATTATATTTTAATGGGTCATGGGATTGTCATTTGGTACTTGTTGAGTTCAATTATTATTATATGAATTTGACCTCAACTAGAATGGCCCCTTTTGAGTCCATATTAAATATAAAATATAAATATATGTTTTGTTGGACGGAGACTGTTGAATGATCCTTGGCCAAACCGAGCATGATCCATGTGAAATGAACAAAGAATTAGATGATTCATTAGATAATGTTGACGACACATTGAATATATAAATCTTATGGTGTTCATATTAATAATAAATTAGTTTTAATTTATGGTGATCGGGTGTTCTTGAAAGTCTTTCCTTAGTTGGTCCACTCATATCTTGGGAACCTGTGATGTTATTGAGACATTGGGGATAGTGTATTATTATTTAATACATCCACAAAAATTGGCATCGATGCATTATTTGTTCAATATATCACACCTTCGGATGTATCTATCTGAATACCATGAATCATGGGGGAATGATGCACCAATGAGAGAGTAGTGGCAATATCTCACTGATATGGAAAATTCATGACATGATTTTTGGTGACCTAATGTTATAATGGTGGAGATATTATATCATTTCATCACATGATTTTATGTATTCTTATACCCTAGTTTTGATATTGATTTGGTTTAGTATTCTTTTAGGATGTTTGGTGTGAAATTTAGGGTATATTGTAAGGCCTCTGAGATTTTCATTATTTCCACATGGTTAATGAAAAAATGCAGGATGGAATTGGAAAAAATGATCCCAATGAGAGTGTTCTCGAGGATAGAGCATGTTTTTTTTCAAACCATGTGGTCAGGCCCACTAAACATTGAGACATAAAGTAGTGTGAATTTTCATGGTTAGTGAAATGTTATCTAAATCATTCTCCCTATAAAAAAATCATTCACCCCATAGTCGGGATAAATGGTTAGGGAGTACAGTTTTTCTTAATGTATGAAACTCTCTATGATGTTGGGAATGAGTAATAAATTTAATCAGAAAATTGTTTTAAAATTTCCCAATATCCCATTTAAGATGCTTAATTTCAAATATTGAACATTATGTGATTTATAGTGTTGAGATGGCTCATTGTAAATGATTTTCAATACTCCAACCTCCACCATTGGAGAAGTAATGTTCTCTTGGAAGATCTGATCCCTATTCAATAAGTCGATCTCCCCTCTTATAGTTTTTTCTAATCTATTAATCCTCACGAAATAGAGTATTATAGAACATCCCATATTGGTTGGATATAAACTTCATTTAATTTCATCTGGAATACTGGTTTGATTTCTGATTCCATAATTTCATTTTTCTTCACTAAAAGATCTCATTATTGGTGTTTACCATTTGATTTCAATGATTAAAGGTAGGTAGTTATGTTGGTGATTTTACATGTAATTTAAATGTTAAATTACATTATTTATTTTAAAAAGATTTCAATTGATTTATGAAACTATCCTTTGGAGAGATTTTATAATTTAATTTGAAATATCATGGATTTTGGGAATCCCCCCAATTCCAATAAAATTGTAATTCAGGTTTCATTTTGAAAATGATGGAATTGTTGAAATTATGTGAGATGTAATTTTAGAACAAGGATGAATTTGAAATGAAGAAAACCTATGGTTTTTTTATTGTAATGGAATGAAATATTAAAAACCCCTTGTTTTGGTTTTTAAATTTAACTAGTATATTTATACTGAAATAGGGAAAATTGAATTATAAATTTTTATTTATTTGAAATGAGATGATTTTAAATTTTTTTATTAACTAATTATGTACACATGAACCTATATAGTTAGTTGGTTATTTGGGATTGTAATCTATGATACTGATCACCCAGAAATTAGTTGATGATGAAAACACTAAAAAAACTTATTTTGTCTTCATTATCCACATTGGGATATTAATGTGTCATATTCGGTCAGATCCCGAGGGATGTGACTACACATATTTATCCATGATCACTGATTAGAGAAGTGTGACGATCCTACATCCAAAAACCATCGTACATAGTGAATTGTTCACATGGTGCATTATTTGTTTGTTAAGATATATATATGATTGATTATAGAACTATTTTACTTATTACTAATGATTTCTATAAATTCATTTTTATAAAATGATTTTTGAATAAATGAATAAAATGCATTCCATCCTTTCAAAATTAGGAATTTATTACATATATTCAAATAAAAATTCATTCCATTCCTTATTCTATTTAAATTCAATCAATGATAGTTTTTATAATCCTAGAATATATTATAGAAAATATGTAATAACCCACTAGGATTTATGTTTCATTGCCTACCATTACCCATAGTAATTATTATATTTTCATTTCCCATATCTGAGAAAATGGAAATTTTCAATTGGAGGTTGAGGATGTCCATAATCTGTTGCACTTTGTTTGATGGTGGTGATGGGAGGAGATTTTATACAATTATTGTGTGGTATGTTTTAGTTATTAATCAATGATGTACATTTTTATTTTTCTTTACATCTATTTCATTTCAAATACATTTTCTCTTTGGAATGTTGTGCATATTGACTTGTAAGCATTATATTCCAATTTGTTTGGTAAATTTTTTCCCTGTATTCTCATATAAGAATCCATCTTTTTCTATCTAACATGTGGGGGTCAAGAATGATCTCTGAGCTATGTTAGATCATACTCAGTTATTGGGGTATTAGTTTATCTAAGATTTTTTTGTGAAAATTATCACCCATGACATAGTGTACCAATTTTTTATAAAATACATTATTTCCTTTTGAGATCATATTTCATTCTAAATTATTGTTATCATGCAAACAAGAAATTTGATCCTTCTGAACCATCTCTAATTTTCTTGTATAATTCAATAAAAATTCTTTCATTAATTATTCTAGATATCAAATTTTAGGAAATAACAATGTGAAAGGATGGTGAATGAGTTTTCATAAGTGTTCTTAACCTCAGTGATATCATCAAATTTACATGAGGAGTGGCCTCCACTTGTTCTGTGGTCAAATTCATGGGTATAACATTACGCATAAATTACACCAATAAACCATATAGTTTATTTCTACTTCCAATCTTATTTAGATGAATTTTCATCTACATTATATCATCATTATATATTATGTAATAAATACTAATGATCCTCATATTCTCATCATTGTATTAGTGATTTCCAAAATACACAAAACTATAACCAATAAATAATTATGATATTTACATGGTATAATTCTTACCCATTATATAATCATATAAATATTAATTTACAAAAATTAAAAAGAATCATAAATAAGATAATCCTACACAGTTTTATAACCACATATTCTTCCTAAATTCTCCTAGAATGATAATTTATGAACATTTATTTATATGATAATTTTCAATATTCACTTACTCTACCTAGAACAAGTGAGTTAACTCTATTTGTAGTCTTATACTAATAAAATGATCATTCAGAGCCCAATTTATCTTACCTATAATGTTATTCTACTTTTTTTGTACAAGAATTTCTCTTCTCCCAATAAATTTCAGTATTATAATAAATTCTTCCAAATAATTAAATTTATATACTCCTCTTTGGTTTTATATAAACCATTTTAACATTGATCTCAACACATTCTCTAATAGTGTATTTAACATATAATCTTTATTAAATCCAATATATATTATTTTATAATGTAAACCTATGACATCATTTTTCATTCATAGAAATATTACACATAATTCAGTAACCCATTAATAGAATTCACGAATGTTTATCCTAAAAAATAAATGTGAACCAATTTTAAAATTAATTCCATAAATATTCAAAACCTTCATTCAAAATAAAAAATATTTTTATTTACAATGATATAATCTTGTCATATAACAACTTCTACCAATTTTAGTTTAAAAATCTTACTTTTTTACAGATACCTTTATCCACAACTCACTATTGTGTTCTGTCTTAAAAATTTATTGTTCTAAATCATTGAATTTATAGTTCTAAGTAAAATATTGTACTAAATATAACATAATTAATCTTATAGACTGATATGATATTCCCTCTCAACCAAAAAATATATTACAAGTTTTCCCAAATAATAATACACATAATTTTAGTTTTGATATAGGGATAAGTGTTTTTAATGATATTGAATGGTTCTTCCTCAAAAAGATATAAATTTCCAAAATTCTATAATATATAATTATTCATGAAATTAAAATCAAATAATAAACAGATTTATATTATTTATTATAAAATCCATGAAAATATTATATTTACCACACTACATAGAGAAAAATCATCACTTCATTTTTTTTCTTTTTAAATTTGTTTCGTATTACCAATATTTATCTATGAATTCCATGACATGACTTTTCTTCCCAATACCTAAAAATTTAGGATAATATCATATTTCCACGTATCCTCTATTCAATATAGAATTTAATAATTTGATGTATTTATCATACATTATATGTAATCATCAAACAATAAATAATAGAAAAAATACAAATAATATGGATGAATATCATCTTTAAATACACCCAATAAGACATAAATTTAACACCCTTCCATTTTTTTATTACATGAAGAACTAATGACTTTTATTATATTAGATTCAAAAAAATCAATTTACAATTTAAATAAAATAATTTCATATATGACAACATCTATTAAAATTCACAATGATGTTAACAAACTTTTCATGGTGTTGAATTAGAAAATGTGATTTGGAAAAAATTCAATTGTGTCATATTTAGAATTTATACTCATCAAATAATGTGTGTAGAAACCACAACTCTTGTAACCTAAAGATAATGTCCTCAATATTACATTGGTATGAGATTCATGGTATTTCACCGTGATTAGTCAGTCTATTTAGTAGTGTTAAGAACCAACCTTTGTCAACCCTGAAGTAGTCACTCGATCCAATCCATGGAAAGATCTCATATGTGTTCCGGATCCTCTTGGGCTGGGGAAAACTGCTAGGTCATTGACAGAGATTATGGGAAATATTTCTCCCAATAGAAATAAATAAAAGAATAAGGAAAAAATAAAGAGCAGTATAGAATAAATAAACCAAACACATAACTAATTAAAAACATAAGAAGATAATACTAATAAAACATGATGTCTGAACTAACTCCATGTTACCCCACAGGTCACTGCCTGGCTCAATGATCAAGAATATTCCAAGGTAATTTCACCCAAGATGGAGCATGTACATACACTAAAAACAAAAAATAACTATAGGCGTGAGTATTAAAACTGAGTAGGATTTCCCAATATCTATTCCCAATGCACCTTCATTAAAATAAATGAAACATATATTCTCACATTTTAACTACAATGTATAAAGGTATGGTTTTTATATGTTTCTCAAAAAATGTATAAGGAATTTCCCTCATTCATCTCTCAAAAACCCAAGTCATTATTTTAGTGAGACATTAGCATTTTCGAAGGGGAAATTGATGCATACATTTTCAATTTTCTCAAAAAGGATAAAACACTTTTCATTATAAACAGTTTTCATAAGCCAAATTAAAACAAAAAATCAGTTTCTAGTAAAAAAACTACATCGGAATGTGCTATGGCAGTTACATAACAAGGGAAATGAAATGAAAATATATATTCAAGAAACACATTAAACACTACAAGCACTAAGAATGAGTAAATATAGGTGAACCTAGGAGATCATGAATAATCTAGATGACACAAATACATGTGACCTAATCCTTGTTGACATGTCACAAATGATGAATTAAAAATGCTCAAAAGGCTCAGTTATCTTTTCTCAAGTAAGCTGAGGGAAAATCCCATAGAAATGAACCCAAACATATCTACCTATTATGGGCCACTAGTTAGTACCATAACCTACTAGTGGGGAAATAATTCTCAAAATATTCTGTTAATATTCTAGGTTCCTATGACTCATGTATATAACAGGGGTGAGCTAACTAATTCCAACCGAGCATCCAATCATGAATATATATATATATATATATAATAGATAATTAAAAACAAGAATCACCCTGAATCACTCCAAGGTATTTTTCTTCCTCTCACCTTCTACCATCAATGCATGAGGGATGTCCTATCTGAGGACCACCCATTCTTTTCAACATACAACAAGGAAATAGGTTCTTCCCAAAGAGGGTTTTCAAAAACATTAATTTTACAAAGTACCAAAAGGGCCTCAAACAACCATTTAACACTAAATCATTTTGAAAATAAGCAACACACACCATTACATTGAAAAAAATGCACTTGGAAACCTATTTAAAAAACTCAATTCACCACTTTATGTTCAAAGAACATTTATAAGGTCTAAAGGGGCATTTCATCAAACACTTAGTAAGAATATTTAACAAAAATACTTTCATTCAATTAAAACACAATGAGGGTTTTACTTTGTTTCATAATAATCAAATATTCAAAAATCATAAATTACTAAGTATTATTAAATAAAAGTGAGAAAAACAAGAAATAAATGATTATTTAACTGAAAGGATAATGTATAGGGAAAACATACCTCAAAAGGGAGTGGACAAAGATGAACAATTCGGCACCTGATTCCCCTGATGAAGACTAACCCACAATTGGGCACACATACCACACTATATATATACCTCTTAATCCAATACACATATTCCCCACACCATGAGGTAATATGTGAAAGGTGGATTTATAAATATTTTTGTATAATTACCTATGTATGTCTGTAAAACCATTTTAGAAGGCACCAAACAATTTAATTAACATATAATAAACCCACACATAGAAAATATGTTCATTTATAAAACTGGCTTCCCATTATTTAAGGAATTCACAACACATACTAGAAGTGCATAAAATGGCCTACATTCCAATACTAGTCGATTTCCTTCCATTTTACTCACACCAAAAACCCATTTTAAATACTTTTACCAACACTTACACAATTTAAAAAATCACATTTGACAAACACAAGAAAATCCCACACCTTATCAATCAATTTCTTGAAAATTCCATTTTTAATAATTAAACAAAAAAACTCATACATAGAAATACACGACAAGTAATACATTCCAAAACTACCCCTTCTTTAATAGAATTTTTTTTGAACAAATACGCAGCTCAATTTCCATTGAAAATATAATTTTCAAATTGTAAATAAGGCATAAAATACCTTTAAACAAAAATTTCAATATAATATGCACAACACATAGCCATTTATTTTTCAAAATCTCATGTACAACCCATAAGCACGTTAAAACATTACCAATTCACACTTCGCACTACACTAATAAAATGTAAAATGCATTAAAATTAACTAAATGGTAAAGAGGGTAAAAGAAATTAACCTAAAATAATGGGTGATGAACCGGAATGGACCAAAGTGCTTAACCTTTGGAAACGGACACCAAACCCCACATGAGGAAGACTCGGGAGATCCACCTCACGCCCTATAAATGGAAGAAATTATCAGAACATGGTCAACCCCTTAATTAGGGTTCAGCCGAGACAAAACTGAGGGAAAAAATACCTGTCAAAGGAGGTGACTGTGAGGTTGCGCAAGAAGAGGAGTCCACCGGAGTGGGATGCTGTAGAGAGGTAGGTTTTGTAGGAGGAGGGAGTGAGGTCAGATGTCTAAGGAGGGGTCTTCATAGCGCGATAGGGGGATGGGGAAGGGGGAGCTTCGCTTCGTGATGCAAGGGGGAAAGGAGGGGGGTTCAATGAGGGGTAAGGGGAGAATATATTAGTTTAGGGTTTCATTTTTTTTTAATTTTAATTCATTTGATTTTATTTTAGGAAATATGTAAAGGATTAAAATTTAAATGGGAAGACAATGATAAATAAAATAACTACAAGGTTTCATGTCGGGGTGTGACAATTTTCCCCACCATTACACTTGCATCCCCCAGAAAGTCTAAGAACATTCAGATGATCAATTACAAAGAGAATATTATTTACATACATGGAAAAACCTGAAAAATCATGGACCAACTAACCAAAACTCACTTTCATTCAGAGCCCAAAACTACAGATTCTCAAAAAAGAAACTACAAGACCACCCTCAAAAGAAGCCACACATCCAAGGAAGACATCACACAAGACAAAAGAGCTCGAACAAACTACGAAGATATTACAAAAAAGAGACTCACCCTTTTATAAACCCAATCCAACAAGGAACACCTCGTACCCTAAAAAAATAACCATCGAAGAAACCATATGTGGTTTATTCAGGATCTCTGTGAGCATCCATTACACGACCCACTATCCCAGACAACCAATTACTATATTCAGGGTCGAGCAGAGCGAAAACAAGGGAATTCTCAGCAAAGAACACCTGGAAGATGGATTCATCATGAACTAAACTCATAGGGGTATCCCCATCATATTAGGACCCCAAAAAATCATTTATTTCACAAGATGGAATAGCTCGAGGATCATCACAAAATCTAGAAAACCCAATGAAATGAAACATGGGACAACAAACACCACCATTAAACATCAGCTATATTAAAAACACTACAAATAAATTACCATTAAAAATATGTTCTAAAAGGACCCACAACATCATTCTTTACACCCAAAAGAATACAACACCACAAATTACTTTAATTCAAACAAAAAGGGCATTTTAAATAAAAGCAAAGATTCTGATTGAGCTTATGTCAACGCTACATTCATCCAACTGAGCTGAATGGTTCTCCAAGGGAGTGGATCTCACCCCATGTCACTTCATGGAGCTACCCTAGAAAAAAAATTGGAAATGACTTAAATGGACACATGTGTTACATATCTTAAGCACTTTATGACATGAAAACGTCATATTCCCTAGATTCCCACACTAAAAACACAACCAATACTTCCTCTCAGATGAATTTTGTGATGTAGAAAAACAACAGACTTTTTATGCCTCTTCTCAACTGTCCAGAAGCTTCTCAATCAGATTCGACTTGAACCACTCACCTCATGACTTTATCATAATCATCAGGTAACGAAGGCCCAACTGGGAGGAATTCGGATTGGATACCCCTTTCAAAGAATCGAGCTTTCAAAAATTTATCCACAGAGAGGTTTGGAAGATATATAAATAGCTGGGCGAATCTCTTAGCATACACCAACACTATTGAATTTAGATGTTCGAGACCATACATCCTTGAACTCATAAGTGTCTTCACATCATCAAGAATATATAATTGTATGAACAAGTCTTTAATTCATTCCCGTGAGAAATTTCTCTACGGTTTGGCCTGAAGAACATATTTCCAACATTCCCTACATAGGCCTTTTAGTGTGAAGGTGGAAAGATCCACCATGAGATGTTTAGGAGATTCATGCTGAACAAAGATCTCCTAAATATTTCATAGCCATTCCCCAACTTTCCTGGTTCTAGCTACTGATGAAAAATGAGGAGGGTTTGACTCTCAGAACCACTAGACGAAGTCTTGAAATTGAGGACCATATTGCTTCATATCCAAAATGGATGAGGCAACCCTCTGAAGCATGGAATGATCTACTGAAAGGCACACAATGGGAAAACCACCCACATATGATTCTCAAGATCCCTTAGAACTCGGTGGGGACGAAACCTAAAGATAGAGAGCACAAAACAAAATCAAAAAATATGATAAATAAAAATTCCACATCTCATTTTCAAATCAACAACCCAAACTCAAATCATGATTTCAATAACACCTCCAAAACACCAAATCCAATGTCCAAAAAGAAAAATACCAAAAACAAGAAGGCAAAATCACAGACTCACACCTTTTTAAGACATTGAAATCCCCCTTTGGAAGAACATTTTCAGAAAACATAACAAGCCTTATGAACCAATCACCCAATATTAGTATTCCATTTAGCCTCAAATAAGTGCAGTCTTGTTATAGCTTAATAAATCACCCATACATACCAATATCCATCCACTCACCACATACATACATCTGTATACATATATGTGAGCAATCATATGAATAACAAGAGTCATATAAAAAAACATTATCACTTTCAAAACCACCTTAAAAATACCTCAACGTATTTTAATACAACACATCATTGTCAATGAAAAAAAATCAAATTCCACACTATTTATCCAATTTCACATTTCTCAAAACCCTTGAGAAACCTCCAAAACATTTTCCAAAATAACTCCCATTTTCAAAACAACCCATTTCACTCTCAAAAAGAGACAATGTTTTGGTTTTGAAAATCTCATTTTTTGACCAACCAATCATCATTTTTTCAAACCAGACATCATTTTAAAATCTAAAAAAGTCACCCCAAAACCATACAAACCAAAATTTAGTACAAAAGAATGAAACCTACAATTCAACAGGTAAAAAATCTCAAAATCTCAAAATCATCCAAAATAATACACCAGGGGAAACTAGTGTCGATGGGTGACTTGGGAATATGGTTGGAGGCCATATGATAATCAAACCACCATCATAGAGAGTCTTTTACGAACATGTCCCTACCTCCACATAGCTTTACAGGGCCTGTGAGATCATTGAGACAATTGTCCTGACTATCATTTCATTTCCACAAATACCATGAAACCCACCAAAACA
The DNA here is from genome assembly GCA_963277665.1 of Viscum album. Classification (NCBI taxonomy): domain Eukaryota; kingdom Viridiplantae; phylum Streptophyta; class Magnoliopsida; order Santalales; family Viscaceae; genus Viscum; species Viscum album. Next base: position 69,607,524 of record OY728166.1, on the reverse strand, counting down.
AAATAAACCAAGAAAACCTAACCTCCCCTAGTAATTCATGGTTCAGCCCAGAATGTGTTGTCCATACTATCCCCAAAACCTACACCCCAATCCCTAACAGTCCTACTCCATTTACCATGACAACCCAAATAACATAGAGCTCTTTTAAAGAAATTTCCTCTAAAGAACCTAAGCTCTTGTACCATATTTTCATGAACCAACCTGGGTCGACCCTGAAACGGTCACCCGAGCTGATCAGTGGTAAGGACTGAGAGGCCTTCCCTATCCTCCCGAGCTAGCGAAAAGTGCCAAGGCATTGATAGATATGATGTAAACAATTTCTCCAAATAATAATAAATTAAATACTAGGAAAGAATAGCAGAACAGAATAAATAAACCAAACACACAACTAAACAAGAACAGAAGAAGATTAAACTAACCAAACTCGATGTCCAAACTAACTCTATGTGACCCTACGGGTCACTCCCCAACTCAACAGTTAAGCATCTCCCAAGGTGAACACACCCAAGTTGGAGCCTATACAAACTCATAAAACTGAAAAGCACTATAGTTATGAGTTATAAACCTCAGTAGTGTATCCCAATAATTTTTCCCAATTCAATTCCTTTAAAATAAAAGAATCATCCATTATAAAGTTTGAACTACAGTGTATAAATGTATAGTTTTATACATGTTAGTCAAAAAAATGTACAATTCATTTCCATCATTCTTTTCTCAAAAACCCAGGTCATTATTTTAGTGAGACATTTTCATTTTAAATGTGTAAAGTAATTCTTACATATTAGATTTTTACAAAAAGTATAAAACAATTTACTTTAAAAACAGTTTTAATAAGCCACAATAAAACCAAACAACACTTTCCAGTAAAAACATTATTGATGAAATCATTATAGTAGTTACATAGCAAGGGAAATTAAATGAAAATATTCATAAAAGAAACACATTCAACACTATAAGAACTAAGAATTGGTAGACATATTTGAACCCAATATATCACGAATAATCCCAAAGACACCAATACATGATACCAGATCCTCATTGACATGTCACACATGATGAAATCAAAACGCCCTAAATATTTGGTCATCCTCTATCAGGATGGCTGAGGGAAAATCTCATAGCAATGAACCCAAACATATCGACCTACTATGGGCGACTTGTCAGTAACATAACCTACTAGTGTGGAAATCATTATCAGAATATTCTCTCAATATTCCAGGTTCATTTGTCTCATGGGTATAATAGGGGTGAGCCAACTGATTCTAGCTGAGCATCCAATCATGAATATACATATAAAATTAATAAATAACTACAAGAATCCCCCCGAATCACTCCAAGGGATTTTACATCCTCTTACCTTCTACCATAAACACATGAGGGAAGTCTCATACGATGACCACCCATTCCCGTCAACATCCGTCAAGGAAAGAGGTGACTCCCAAAGAGAGTTTTAAAAATCATAAATTTTACAATGCACTAAATGATCCTCAAGAAATTACTTAACACTAAAGAATTTCCAAAAGAAGCCACACATGCCATTACTTTGAAAACATAAAATGAACTTTGAAACCCATTTAAGAATCTCAAACCACCACTTTAAATATGAATCACATTTATAAGGGCCAAAGGGTCATTTCATCAAACACTTAGTAAGCACCACTAATAAAAACAGTTTCATGCAATTCAGACACAAAGAGAGTCTTAATTTGTTTCACAATAATCATTTATTCTAAAACCATAAACTAATAACTAGAATTAAATAAAAGTGACAAAAAAGAAATAAATAATTATTTAATTTAAGCTCAAATGAATAGATAATCCCTACCTCAAAAGGGAGTGGACCAAGATGAAAATTTTGGCAATTGATTCCTTTGACGAAGACCTCCCCACAATTGGGAACACATACACCCCTATATATATACCCCTTGATCCAATACACATATTCCCCATTCCATGAGGGAATATGTTTCTGGAGGATTTATATATATAGGTATACATATTTATGTATGTGTGTACAACTCTTCAAGAAGATACCGAACAATTTAATTATCCCATAAAAAACACAAACATAAAAAATTAAGCCAATTTCCAAAACTATCTTACTATTATTTATTGAATTCACAAATCATACTTAAAGTGAAAACAAACCTACATTCCAATAATAATTGATTATATACATATTAATCACACCAAAAACCCATTATAAATAATTTTAAAAACACTTACACAATTAATAAAATTACCATTGAAAAACACATGAAAAACAGACACCTTGTCGATCAATTCCACAAAAATCTACCTTTGAGAAATTTTAAAAAATAAAATTCATATATAAAAATACACGAAAAGTCATACATGAAAACACTACCCCCTTCTTTAATAAAAACTCATTTTGAAAAAATATGCACCTCAAGTGACATTGGAAATTTAATTTGCACTTCAAAAATAAGGCATAAAATACTTTTCAAGAAAAATTTCAATAAAATATGCACAACACATAGGCATTTAATTTAAAAAAACTCATTTCAAACCCAATAAAATGATAAAATATTACCAATTGACAATTAACACTACCCAAATAAAATTTAGATCGTGTTAAAATTATGTAATCAAATAAAATTGTAAAAGAAACCAACTTCAAATGACGACGTTTGAACCGAAATGGACTGAAGCACTTCGCCTTCACCGACAGACACTAAAATGCAGATGAGGAAGTCTTGGGAGGCCCACCTAACACCCTAAAAATGGATGAAATTAACAAAACCTAGTCATCCCAAGACCTATGGTTCAGTTGAGACAAAACCAAAGAAACAAATACCTGTCGAATGAGGTGACCGCGAGGTCACGCAAGAAGATGAGACCGCTGGAGTGAGAGGCCGCTTAGAGGGAGGTTTTCCGGGAAGAGGGAGTGAGGTCAGATATCCAGGGATAGGGGTCAGCTTAGCATGATAGGAGGATGGATAAGGGATAGGTTGGTGTCTCTAGGCAAGGGGGAAAGGAGGGGTGTTCTCCACTAGGAAAGGGTTAATATGTTAGTTTAGGGATTCAAATTTTTATTTAATTAATTCTATATTAATTCTAATTAAATTGATTTTATTTTTAAAAAACATTTAAAGGAATAAAGTTTGAATAGGAACTCGAAGGTCAATAAAATATCGTTAAGGTTTCAGGTCAGGATGTGACAATTATTCTCTAAAAACATGATAGATACATGTATATATATTAAATTAGAAATATAAAATACATAATATAAGTAGAATTATGATGTCCATGATATTATTCATTATATTATTCTTCATATATTGGGGAATATAAAAAAAAATTAGATCATATTATTTAGTATGTGTCATGTACAACAGATTATATCTTATATAAATAAGGTATAATCAATATTTTTAATAAATATATAAAAAAATAATCCATATAATGTGAGAACAAAAAATAATCCATGGATAATATAAATGTTTTAATTACATTGCTATTAATAACTAAATTCTTAGTAAAGGAAATGACTAACATATGAAAAAATTATATTATACATTAGGATATCAATAAAATAAAATAATTTTGCAAATACAACTTTATTAGTGTCTAGGTTTATTCCAAGAATCCAATTTAATAATTATGTCTAACTAATTTGAATCATGATAATTATTAGTGAATTGAGTGGATATTTATATTTGGGACCTAACCATAATTTAATGTCTAATAAAATCCTTATATATTTAATGATATATTTAATTCATAAATAATATCCCATATAATAGTATTTATATATTGAGTAAATATTATTAAATATAATTATTTCTCAAGTCAATAAAATATTATTCAATGTTAAAACTAAAAGGTAGATATGGTATTTAGATTAGGAAACAATCATATCAAAGAAACAATAATTATGGACATATAATTGATATTTAATATCCAATTATTTGTTGACATTTATTGTCTCAAGTGAATGTTAATGACCACAAAATTATTAAAGAATAAAATATGATCATCAGTTCATTAAAAAATAAATTATATCCTTTATAAAAATAATTAAAATGGAAATTAAATATTATAATAATATTTTATTATTGAGTTTTCTTTTTGAAACCATTGATAAAATATATAACAATATGGGTATCACAAAATGGTTATAAAGGCCGTATAATCCATTAATTCGTCATAAATTAATAAACATTCAATTAGATTAATTGTAAATCAATGTTGAACATGATAAATATTGAAAACATTAGAAATATTTTTTTTACAATATATAAAATCATGGGAATCATTAAATTCCCTTGGAAATCATTTTTTAATATAGATAAATGTCTACTGTAATTTTTTTTTAAATACATTCCCAAGAAAAATATAGACAACAAAAATAAGAAATATGATTAGATTTTATATTAAAAAAAATATTAATTTATTATAAATCCAAAGTGATTAATATTTTAAAGAAAATAAGGGAAAAAACAAAATATTAAAATTATTAGAAAATATGTAATATTTATGAATGACAGATTGTAATATTACTTTAATGTTAATAATTGGAATCACAAAAAAATGATTTTAAAAAAATTATTACTATTTTGGTAACATTCAATTTTTTACCCATTAACTGAATAAAAATGAATGATTATTTAATAAAAAGTAACAAATATATTTTCTTTTTAAATATATAAAATGTTCATTATATACACCAAATTAATATAAATTGGTGTATAATACAGAATCTGCCTCAATGGAGTGAAAATTAAGATGAAATATGTTACATGAAGTTTAAAATTCATCATATGTGATTTTAACCTCATGTATAATATATTTAACTTCGTTATAAATAAAACATATAATGATATAAATTTAAATAATTTCTTATATAAACCATTTATAACAACTTATATCCATCATGTTATCAACCATTAATTATTATCATTGTTTCAGGCATCAACTAGTTTTCTAATCACAATTTCGGTTTAGTAGTCCTAATCAATTTAAACTAATTATGGTTCTATAATCATAAGAAATATAATTAGTATATTAATATCATATATGAATTTTATTACATCCATAAAAGTTGGAGATAACAAAAAATTATGCTATTCTAAATGATGGTTGGGAATATATACACAAGAACAATGTTTTCTCTTTTTTATGGATTGAATGAATGAATGCTAAATATTACTTAAATTATAAAAAAATTATATAACATATATCACATATATTCCTGAATAAATCAATATTTTAATTTATGTAATGATGAAATGTAAAAATAATCGCATCACATCCTTTAGGTGGTATTCCATATGAACACATGAGTGATGTAGTGCTTTTAGATCATAGTGAATGGTAGGAACATAGATATTATATTATAATTTCAAAATAATTAATATTTAAAATATTTCATGCATATTAACTAGATTCCTTTATATATAAATCCATATAAAATTTTGATGAAAAAATAATTACCCCACTAGTTGGAGATTGTAATACTTACATAAGTAGGAGGGATGATTACACTTTTTAAGGGTAGAAAATGGTCAAAAAATATTTGTCCCATAATCCTTAAAAGATATAAATATATTTATGACACTTGATTTATTTTCCTTGGATAGAAAATTTTATTTATAAGAAGTAAAAGATGAAAAAAATTGAAGGATTTTGTGGACAAGATTATCTATTCTTAGATATGCATATATTATAGTCCATCCTAATGATAATTGGAATAGTAAATAAAAAAGGGAAACCCATGTAAAAAATTCATATATTTGTAAATAATATACTATTTCATGGGTGGTATAACCTGGATGGATCAATTTAGTATAGCAAAAAGAGGGATATGGTTTCTTTCAATATGTCAGGGGAGGGTCACACTTTTAATTTTCCAAAACATAAAAATATAATAATAAGAAATTCAAGGATGAGTGGTACCAAAATTAAATGTATTTTATGATAATTAGTTAATTTTATTTATAAAATCATACAACAAATATTATATCTATTTAGGTATCCTTAGAACATTTCAATTTTATTAAACCCTTTTTAATTGATTTCGGTCCTTGACTACAGTAACACCTATGCCAAAATTAAGGCGAAATAATTTTACTTATAAGGTGAACATTTTATTATTAATGGAGAATTGATTACAATTTAGAACATATATTATCCCCATTATTGTAGTTAATTAGTTTTTTAATTATTATATAATTTAAAAAAATTAATTTTCACAAAATATATTCAGTATCATCTTTGAAAAGATTCTATTAAAACAACCTTGATAATTTATAAATATCTCTAAAAATGGATGGCGAACATTAACCCACAAAAAAAATATTACATTTATAGTTCCTAAAATTTGTTACATTATTGTTCTACTAAATAGATAAGCACTTTTTTCCATTAGATATGAATTTAAGTAAATTATTTAAATTCTAAAAATTAAAAATAAATTTTAATAATAAAAAACAAAATAATATTCAAAATAATTATTTATAACTAAAAGTTTTTTTACTCACATTACCAAATATGATTGATATTTAATGTAAAAATATTACATTTTTTACCTTAGCTATTACATAAATATTATGATGTAAAAAAAGGTAATTGGAAAGAAAAGGTGATAATTTTGATGTTTGAGTGGTTAGGGATGAAATAGCCTCTTCTAATGAAATATTTTATTATTTTTTAATCTATTTAATGACATAAAATATTTGTTTTTCACCTTCATTACCTAATTTAACATTTATAATTGTAATAATGTTTTCAAATATTACTATTCATACAATCTGAAAATAAAATATATCTATGTACAAAATTATAAAAATCTACTTGAAAATATATAACGATTATTATCAACTCAAATTCCAATAATTTTCATAAATAAATTTTAATATAAACCTTCAAAGTACAAAATGAAATATTTTTACATAAAATTTTCTTTTTATGACTGAAAATATACTTATATAAATATTATGGAATCTAATATTACTAATGGAATTATATAAATAACTATATATATAATTGAACTTATATCAATTTAATAGTAAATCTTAAATACAATGGAAATTTTATTTTAATTGATTTAATTAAAGTAAGAGGGTTTTAAAAAAATTGGATTTTTAAATATATACAGAAAAAACTTATATTTTTAGAAAAATAAATAAAATTTACATTAGCTAATATTGACTACATTATTTAAAAATTGAATAAAATATCTTGTAATTATATTTTAATATTTTTAGTTATTTATTTTAAACTAGGCATTTCATGTCATGGACCATCCTAGATATTGTAATTTTCTAATACTCGATCCAACTCTATCATAGCCTGAAGGGAATTCCCAATCCCTGTTAGATTTTTACTAGAACTAAGCAAAATAAAATATCATAGAGGTAATGAATTTTCCATAAAATATTTAGAAGATAAAAGACACTAATGAGCATGCTAAATTCATCATATTTGGTTGTACCAGAGTCAAAGATGTAAAATATTACCTGAAATGATAAATAAACACCTCAAAGGAAACAACAATGGCAACAAAATGAATGATTCAGAAACATCAATATAACCACAGAAAAAATCCCCACCGGCACCATATCCACTCAATGGTGCTAGTGATCATTGAAATACACCACCTCAATGTGGCGTTATCCATTTACTCAAAGAGTGAATATAAATGATTTCAAATTCCCAAAGAAAATTTATGGTGTGTTCTATAAATATTAGTAGGGTCTCTCCACATGTTCTAAAATCCATACCATATAAATTAACCAATCATTTTATTAGTTTATAAAAAACAATGATGGGTATTATTATTTCAATTTTCAACACAAAAAGATAATTTCACAATAAATGAGATGTAATATATATCAAAATTATATTAAACATACATTTTATACAGAACTTTTATATAAAATAGTTTGGCATAAATAAAAAATCAAAAAATAAGAATCATTTATATGAAATAAAATAACTGATATAAAAATGTTCAAAAATATTTTATTACATTTTCTACATTCTATAGGATCATAGCACCTCTCATCAATGATCACTTATCATTAAATGTGTGTATACATATTCAAACCCCTATTCGAGGAACCCATTATATGGAATAAATTTACACCCCAACAGGGAAAATCATCATGTATATCCAATACCACAATTCTTATATATGGTGTCATTATAAATCCAGGTCTTGTGGATAATGATACTGTCATTCTGGTCCCAAATACCTCCTCATTATCAAATATCCCATTGGATTCAGTAAATTATTCAAAATAGAAATCATAAATTTAAAACATTTCAAAATACAATTTCTTAATTTTAGTTTTTAACATTCCCCATTGATTTTCAAAAAAAAATAGGTTTTCATAATTCTATGACTTTTAAAACTAATATAAAATTTAATCTATGTTCTCATCATAAAAATAAAATTATTTCAACAAAAAAAATTAAAAAATATAGATGTTATTGTTAAAAAAATCCATCCAACAATTCTAATTCCATTGGAATTTGAGTTTTTATTTCCCAATTCTCATGTTCATTTCAAATAAAATATCAAATCACATCAAAACCATATTTTAAATCATTTAAAAAATATTTTCCAAAATATAAAACAATATTGGATTTAAATTGAATTGATAAGACCTATGTAACAGCCAAACATAAAATAAAGGGATCAAAATGAAAAAAAACCTACCATGGGGAATTCTAATAAAGATATAAGGTATGCAAGATATAGGAAAAAACCTAGAGTAATAATATAATAAAATGGAATTTAGATCCATAATTTACACGGTGATCTATAAAACAATATAGTTAATAGAAAGTGATATTTGGAACAAACCACACTATGGGAGATCCACTAACACTTAAGAGATCAAACAAGATCAACTATGCATCAGCCATTATGAAATAGGGTTTGAGGTGCCAAAATAAGCACATTAGATCCTCAAAGAGATTAAAAATTTGTTTGGGTTGAATAGTTGAGATTAGATGTTAAAAATGGTGGTTTGGGATTTTTCATTAAATTTTTATGAAATTAAAATCCTGAGAGGACGGTTAGCTATAGGGTGTTCATAGTTAGAGAATTCCAAATTCTAACTATGTGCCCCTTCTATTTGGGTTACTCTGTATCCATTTGGTATGTGAATATTTTGGGAAATTTAAGGCAACCATTCATGTAATAACCCAAGATTTTATAAGATATATTCTTTTTAGTTTCTTTCATATCTTCTGTTGTACGATGCACCAATATTATCTTGCACTATACGCAACACCGTATTAGCTTTCAGTATACGCAACATTATTCTTGGATCATGTTACACACAATTTCAAGTTTGTTTGATAGTTGTTATTCTACGCAACATTGAGTGTGTATGTATATATATATATATTCAATGTATAAATGAAATATGGTTGTATTTTGTTATACGAAACAACAAAGGAGTCTTTCACTACATGCAACCCTAATTTGGCTTACATTACATGCAATCACGACCTTCCTCGATAGCATGTGTTGTACGCAATACCGGGTTTCACTACACAATGATATGCTATTAAAATATTATTAAAACTAGACCTTATGAATAGTAATAACCACTTTTTGATATTTTATAAATTTTATTTTTAAAAATGGACTTCATTTTTGGATTCTGAATATCGAAATTAGCCTAGCGTGAAATTTTGGTATTTTTCTGAAAACTTTCAATTTTTGATGAATAGTGAAAACTCTAGGTTACTATTTAAAAACCGACTTTTTATTTAAATAATTATTTATTTTATTTAAATTTATTTTAGGTCAAAATTGATACATAATACCTATATATGTTAAAGGAAATTCATTGGAGTCATTTTATAATAATTTTAGATATATAAAAAGTTTATTGAACTTTTCACCGTTTTTTACCCACCTCCTCGGAGAATTTCCAAATTCATATAAAACTTAATTTTACCGCTTCTGTGAGTGGAATTTCAAAAAATCGAGAGACACGGTTGATTTCAGTACATAAAATGAGGTTCAATGAGATAAAAAGAATTTTTTTTGAATAGTAACTTTTTACTTTTTTTACCACGGTTAAAAGTAAATAGGGTAATTAAAGGTAACAAATGTTATTATTATTACCATAAAACATGTAATAATTCTATTAGATTAGTGTAATTAGACCAAAAACAACCTTAGGAATAAAATATGACCATTTAGGCCCACTTGGATTAGATTAAGACATTTAATATTATTTTATTTAAAGAATAGTTAAAATAGTTAAAATCAATATTTAATAACTAAAACATTTTTAATATAGGGTTATACATAAGATAAATTTTAATATAAATATTCATTATAAATAAAAAAATATTTCCTACATAATGGTATTTTATTTTTAATTTTTATACTTTAAATAATTTAATTTATTTATGACACAATGATGATGCAGTAATTATATGATTAATGAAATATTGACATAATTGATGTTATAAATACCCAAATAAATGTAATTTGCGACTTTTTATGAATTAAAATAATTTTATATGTTAATATGACATGTTAGTATTTATATAATTAACTTTTTTAGAACTAATATTTCTGTTATGATTTTCACAAAAATCAATTACCAAATAGTGTCAAAATTGAAAAAAAATAGTTCTTAAAAAATATTATATTATTAATTGTTATTTTATTCATAAAAATGTAAGGTTCTGAAAAATTAATTAGATAAGGTTTTATATATTAATAATAATCAACTTGGGGTTCTTTTTTCTTCTTATAGTTAGTTTATTAACCATATAGTGTAAGAAAACAAGAAGACACGGTAAAAGTTAAATTATCTAACATAAAGTTAAATCTAAATGATAAGGTTAAAATAGATACCTAAAATTGTCTAAATTATATTGGATGATATTTTTTCTACCCATCCCCACCTTATCTTCTAAATAAATCAATTTCGAGCTATTATAAACCAAATATGACTTTATAATAAAATAATTTTTTTAGTTTTTCCAAAGGTGCCCCTCTCCTCCCTTATAAAAGGGTACCTCCTCCCTCTCTTCCTCACACCACATTAAGCCTTCAAGCTTGGCCAAACCCTTCCAAATTCTCTTCTCCAATTCCCTAGAAACATCCTAGTGGTATTGGTCTTCTTCAAAGACCAATTTTAGTGCCCTAAAAGGAGGTCTCAAAGAGGCGCTTCAAAGAAGAGGTAATGTCCGTTACCGATTCTTTCAACTTTATTTCTTCTTCCACTTCTTCTTATTTAGTTGTTTCATTATGAAGTAATAACATCAGTATCAATAATATACTGATATTTTATTATAAGTATGAAACAACCCTATTTCACCATCTACCCATCCAACGGAAAATGAAATCACCGCGCGTGCATATGTACGGAATATCGTCTCCACGCCGTGGTGTAATCTGGTTTTCCACCAACACCTTAAATGGATGGGTATAATTGTATAAATAATAACTATATATGGTTATTATAACATCATACTGATTCTGATATATTATAACATCCACTCCAATTCTATTCAATAATTATGGGAACGATATCATCGCTCATGCGTACGTACGGAATACTGTCTCCATGATGTGATGAGATTCATTCACCATGTTAACCATACATGAATGATCATAAAGTTTATATAATTAATAATAATGAAATATATGAAATAATAATGCTACTGGATTTATATATATATATATATGTATGTCATCTATTTAGTTTCATTCAATTCAATAAGGAAACGAAAACAACGTTCATGCGTACATACGACCTACCGTCTCCATGAACGGTGTATTTCATTCCTTTTATCGATCAATAATATATATGTATATTATTAATATATATTATATATAAATCATGTTTTACATTCTGGAAATATTTAAATCAGGATATCAGTAATAATATCAAGAACGAAAAGTCGAAACACATATGATAAATGAAATGATTTTACCCAAAACGACGCTTTAAAATGGAATTTACAAAAGAACGGGTAATATAAAGTCATAAGTGAAACATATATGATATCATAACAATGAATATGATTATTAAATAAGTCATTGACATTATTTAAATCATTATACAGGAGGTTCGGATCCATACGAAGCATATCGTACCTAAGGTAATGGATAACTTTTCAAATCTCATTTTTATCCGAGATTGCTTATTCGTAAGAATTTACTGGGGTTATTTCTATCATCGATGTCCATGTTTTATAAAAGTGTTTTCATGTATGTTTAAAGTCCTTTTTTCCCATTTTTGACTTTTACTACATGGTATGTAATAAATCTTTCTTTTGTTTACGATACGAGGTACTTTTTTGACTTTTCCGGCAAAAGTACGAGAAGAATGTTTTTTTAACTTATACGGCATGAACGGATTTTTACGATTTCATAACACCTTATTTTCATGAAGCTTTCTCTACAAGATTTCATGACTATTTTAAACAAAATCCTTTTCTTTTAAAATTGAATGGCATTTTGTGAAAGGAAAATGATTTTCAAGAAGAAAGGATATTTACCTCAAGAAATCATTTCAAGTGCTTTATCAAAACCATTTTTCATCTAAGATGCCATGATTTCATATGTGTATGTTTCAAGTATAATGTCTCTATGGTTTACATGGTTTCACTTTTCTTATGATGAAATGATATCCATTTATTTTATATGGATTATGTTATGATGGGATGATGTTTATGAAACCCATTTTATTCTTTGGGTTATGATGAATGATATATGATTGTTTTGTGGCACAAGTAATAATGATTTCATTATGAGATGGGTGGGACCTATATCTCCCTCCAATGCATTGGGTAAAGCTTTATATCTCATGAGATAGACATGGCTGGAATGGTAAGTTAATCCGGTTCAGTGTTATAGGACTGAAACGAGGAGTAAACTCGATTCAGAAAGGGACTTTGTCCACTAACATGGTCTTTGCAGTAATTCCTTGGCTACTATTGAAATCATGACATGTGCTGAATGGTTTCCACAATTACATGTTTTAATCCCATGTTATTTTATCATGCTTAATGTTTCTTTATGATCTATGCCTTACGTACTTCCATGTTTTATGTCATTGCTCAAGCTTTTGATGTTTAAACATTATGTTCATGTTTTTAAGCTGAAATGTATATGATTCGTTTTTTTTGTCCATGCTTACTCTTACTGAGCATTTGAGACCACCCTTTATATGTTTTCTTTTCACCAGGATATAAAGATAGGTTTTAGGTAAGAAAAAAATGGGGAAGATCGATATGGGAGATGTTGAAGATCTTTCAACAGGATTAGATGTTTATATTCGGAGTTTCCAAAGACACTAAACTATTACAGTCCTTGTGTGTATGTTTTTGTTATATACTAAGTATTATGAAAAAGTAATTTAATGTATGTAACACCCGAGACTTTTATGTTATATAAATCATCAAAGGAATATTTTTCTACACAACACTTGCTTGGCTTTCTTTACACGCAATCGCGACCTTCCTCGATAGCTTGCGTCGTACGCAATACCGAGTTTCACTAAACAACAATATGCTATTAAAACTAGCCGTTATGAATAGTAATAACCACTTTTTGAAATTTTATAAATTTTATTTTTCAAAATGGACTTCATTTTTGGACTCAGAATATCGAAATTAGCCTAGGGAGAAATTTTGGTATTTTTCTGAAAACTTTCAAATTTTGATGAATAGTGAAACCACTAAGTGGTAGGTTAAAAACTGAATTTTGCATAAAACATAATTTTACCGCTTCTGTGAATGGAATTTCAAAAATCAGACAGACACGGTTGATATCAGTAAGTAAAATGTGGTTCAATGAGATAAAAATAATGTTTTGGTGAATAGTAACATTTTACTTTTTTTACCGCGGTTAATAGTAAATAGGGTAACTAAGGGTAAATATGATATTAATATTACCCTAAAACATGTCCTAATTCTATTGGACAAGTTTAATTCGACCATAAACAAACTTAGGAATAAAATATGACCATTTAGGCCCACATGGATTAGATTAGGACATTTATTATTAATTTATTTAAAGAAGGGTTAAAATAGTTAAAATCAAAGTTTAATAAGTAAATCATTTTTAATGTGGGGTTATACATAAGATAAATTCGACTATAAATATTCATTAGAAAGATAAAAAGATTTCCTACATAATTGTATTTTATTTGTAATTTTTAGACATTAAATAATTTAATTTATTTATGACACAATGATGATGCAGTAATTATCTTATTAATGAAATATTGACATAATTGATGTTATAAACACCAAAATAAATGTAATTTGAGACTTTTTATGAATTCCACTAATTTTATAGGTTTTTATGATATATTAGTGTTGATTTAATCAACTTGGTTCGAACATATAATTCTGTTATTACTTTCACAAAAATCATATATCAAATAGTGTCAAAATTGACACAAAATAGTTTTTAAATCAAATATTATATTATTAATTGTTATTTTATTCCTAAAAATCTAAGGTTCGGCCAAATGACATAGTTAAGGATATATATATTAATAATAAACAATTTGGGGTTCGTTTTGCATGTTATAGTAAGTGTATTAACCATATAGTGAAAGAAAACAAAAAGACATGGTAAAAGTTAAATTATTTAACTTAGAGTTAAATCTAATTGATAAGGTTAAAATAATATCCCAAACTTGTCTAAATCCTATTGGTTGATAGGATTTCTACCCATACCCACTTTAGCTTCGAAATAAGACCCTTTGGAACCATTATAAACCGATTTTAACTTTAATATAAAATAATATTTTGAGATATTCCTAAGGTGCCCCTCTCCTCCCTTATAAAAGGGCACCTCCTCCCCCTCCTCCTCACACCAAATTGAGCACTCAAGCTCGGCCAACCCCTGCCATATTCTCCTATCCACTTCCCTAGAATAATCCTAGAGGTCCTGGTCTTCTTCAAAGACCAATCTTAGTTCCCTAAGTGGAGTATTCAAAGAGGTGTTCCAAAGAAGAGGTAATATCCATTACCGATCTTTTCAATTTCTTTCTTCTTCAACTTCTTCTTCTTTAGTTGTTTCAGGATGAAGTAATAACATCAGTATTACTTACATACTTATATGTTATTATAAATATGAAACAACCCTAATTCACCTTCTATCCATCCTACGGAAAAATGAAATCACCGCGCGTGCGTACGTACGGAATACCGTCTCCACGCCGTGGTGTAATCTATTTTCCACCATCACTTTACAAGGATGGGTATAATGGTGTAATGAGTAACTATTTATGATTATTATAAAGTAATATTGATACTGAAATAATATATATATACTCCAATACAATTCCACGATCATAGGAACGATATCATCACACGTGCGTACGTACGGAATACCGTCTCCACGATGTGATGCGACTCGTTCTACATGATCATCATTACATAGTAATTATATAAATGAATTGAATGAATAAATATGATATATGTTACACTAATACCATTCTGGATATAAGGTATCTATAGCCTTAAAAGAAGAATAAGAATGTATTCGGCAAAACACGCATAAGAACAAAAGGCAATAAAGACCCGAGTAACAAGTAACAATGAAATATTACTATCAAGAAGCTAAGAATATGACCATATATGATATCATATCAACATGTATGATTCTGTAATAAGTCAATAACATTATTTAAACCATTATACAGGATCTTCGGACACGTACAAAGCAAATTGCACCTAAGGTAAGGGGAAATATCACAATCTGATTTTTATCCGAGATTGTTTATTCGTAAGTATTTACTGGGGTGTATTTTATCATCCACATCCTTGTTTCATCAACATGTAATATTATTTCCATTCATCTACAATTGTTTAAATCCATTTTTACCCTTCGGTGAGTTTTTAGTAATATGTATGAAAGGAATCTTTTGTCGTTTTTCGTACGAGGTACTTATTGACTTTTTCCGACAAAAGTATGAGAAGAATGTTTTTTTAACTTATACGACATGAATGGATTTTTAATACATTGTTTCCAAGAAGCTTCCTTTACAAGTTATCAAGTTTATTTTTAATCAACTTCTTTTAGTTTAACGTTGTTTGACATGTTAAGAAAGGAAAAATGTTTTTAAAGAAGAAAGGATATTTTCCTCAAGAATGGAGTTCAAGTGTTTTATCAAAATTATTTTCCATCTAAGATAATAAAGGGTTCTGTTTTTATCCCTATTATTACATTGACTTGATCATGTTGTGATGGAATTATTTTTATGAATTCCTTTATCTTATATGAATTTATTTATGATATCATGATGTTTCAAGAATCCCATTTTTGTTACATGTGTTATGCGATGATGTATGATTTATGATTATGTGGCACACATAAGAACTGATTCATTATAAGATTGGTGGGACCTATATCTCCCTCCAATGCATTGGGTAATGATTTTATATCTCATGAGATAGACATGGCTGGAACGGAAGGTTATTTCGGTTCAGTGATACCGGACTGAAACGAGGAGTGAACTCGGTTCAGAAAGGGACTTTGTCCACTAAGATAGTCTTGGCAATGAGTCATGACTAACAAGAAATGATTTTCCATGATTATGTGTGCATGCCACAAAGTTTCAAGTTTTATGTTATGATTATGGGGATCTCGTTTTCACTTCTATGATTTGTTCCATGTTAAGATATTATGATCTCTTTTGCAGGTTATGGTTTTCAAAAAGATAAGATATGATTTTTATTTCCTTTATTTGCCCTTGCTGAGCATTTGAGCTCACCCTTTTATGTTTTCTTTTCCCCAGGTCAGGAAGATGGATATTAAGTAGAATATGCTAAAAGGGACCCTAGATATGATGAAATAAATGGGAGACACTGTAGAAGATTTATGAACCAGTTGTTTATGTTTCCCAGTTTCAAAAGACACTATACCTATACGGTCCTTTGTGGTTTTGTTATATGTTGTAATAAGTGTGCTTCAATTTTGAAGTGTTAACAATGTATGTAAAGTATGGGTCATTATAGTTGGTATCAGAGGAAAGGTATAGTCAACCTTTGGAAACTAGGATGTGAAAGCCGTAGTAAGAACCCTAAGGATAAGTCTAAGCATAGAACACAATCTTAGTGTTTTAGAAATGTCTTTGAATAACCTAGGATAAGACCTTAAGCATGAAAATTTTATTCTTGAATTATGTGGTTTTCCTATTATAATTAGTGTTTCTCACACTATTCTTCTTGGTTTTAGTCAATGGTTGGAACCCGAAGGAACCGTGTTAATGCGGAATGTGATGGGCAATGAAATGATTGTCCCCCTGAGCAACCAAACGATATGGGAGCTGGAATGAAAAATCTTGTAGCCATGCTCACACAACTTTCTCAAGCTATGAATCATGCAGGATTTCCAAACGAGCAAAGGAAGGAGCAACATTCTGTTGAATCCTTCATGAGGCAGCGTCCACCTTCTTTCAGCGGGTCTACTGATCCATTAGTTGCTGAACAATGGATTAGTACTACTGAAAATATATTTTCAGTTCTTCAATGTTCTGAGCATGATAAAGTTATCCTAGCAGTGTATCGTTTGGAAGGAGATGCTGATCAATGGTGGAATCTTATTAAGAATACGAGGCAAAGGGATGAAATCGAGTCTATGGAATGGGACGAGTTCAAGAACTTATTCTTCAATAAGTACTTCCCTCGTATTCTCCGAACAAAGATGGAGAAAGAGTTCATTGAATTGAAGCAAAGGGATGATGAATCTGTTGGTACCTATGAAGCAAATTTTACAAGACTTGAAAGGTACGCTTCTGGTATTATTATCCAACCTGAGAGTAAGATCGATCGATTCTTTAGTGGCTTAAAAGCAAGTCTTCGAAGGGCGTTAGCCATAAGGGACTTCAATAGCTATGAGGAAATCGTTCGATGTGCTCTCAAAGTCGAGATGGAGATTGGAGTAACCCATCAGTCACATGGGTTTGATAAGAAGAGGAAGATGGAATTCAAAGAAAAATCTAAAGAGCACACGGAAAAGAAGATGAACTTTCCCTTATGCTCAATGTGTGGAAAGAAACATGGAGGGAGTTGTCTTAAAGGGACAAGTAAATGTTTTAAATGTGGAAAGGAAGTTCATCGGGCATTTGAATGCTGCGATAATGGGAAGAAGATGTCTAATGATGCAAACAAAGGAAGGGATACACAGAATGAACCTACTACACTTCAATGTTTCAAGTGCAAGGAGATGGGGCATTATGCCAATCAATGCCCAAATCCAAGGGTTGATTATGATGGTCGACGTCAACAAAATCTTAAGGCTAAAGACAAAGGAAAGTCACATGCAATTTCTATCAGCAATGTGGAGTACGATAACGAATTGGTGAAAGGTACACTTACCATCCACTCTAAAGTAGCAAATGTTTTATTTGATTCTGGATCCACGCACTCTTTTATTTCTAAAGAATTTTCTAAGGGTATCACCGTATTACCTCAACAATTAGATGTTGAGTTAGCTGTGACAACACCTAATGGCACAACAGTCGCATCAAAAGTTTATAATTCTTCTCCGATCGAAGTTTGTGGGAAAGTGCTTCCTGCAAATCTTGTGATCCTTCCTTTAGTGGAATTTGATGTGATTCTTGGCATGGATTGGCTTTCTCTACATGGAGCTCATATCAATTGCCAAAGAAGGGAAGTCGCATTTCATATTCCAGATCAATCTACGATCGTATATCAATGCAAGGATGAATATAACCTTCCAATGGAAATTTCTTCCATCTTATGGGTATTGATTCCACTAAATGAAGGTTATTTATCTCAAATGGTTGGTGAGAAACTCACGATTAAGAATATGCCCATTGTACGGGAGTTTGATGATGTCTTTCCGGAGGAATTACCGGGTCTTCCACCAAATCGTGAAGTTGAGTTTTCAATAGAACTCGTACCGGGCGCTTTGCCAATTTCAAAGACACCTTATATAATGGCCCCAATTGGGTTGCAGGAATTGAAGAAGCAACTCCAAGAGAATCTTGATAAGGGATTCATACGCCCTAGTGCGTCACCTTGGGTAGCACCTGTTCTATTTGTTAAGAAGAAAGATGGATCAATGAGACTCTGCATTGATTATCGAGAACTTAACAAGATCACTATCAAGAACAAATATCCTCTCCCATGCATTGATGAATTATTTGACCAACTACGCGGAGCTCAATACTTTTCCAAGATTGATCTTCGTTCAGGGTATCATCAATTAAGGGTCAAAAGGGAGGATATACCAAAGACGGCTTTCCGTACAAGGTATGGACACTATGAATTTATAGTGATGCCATTTGGTCTTACTAATGCCCCTGCTATCTTCATGGATCTAATGAATAGAGTCTTTAGAGACTATCTTGATCAATTTGTGGTAGTCTTTATAGACGATATTCTTGTCTATTCAAAGAGCAAGGAAGAGCATGAAGATCACTTGAGAATTATATTGAAGACCCTGAGAAAGGAGAAGCTTTATGCCAAATTTACCAAGTGTGAATTTTGGCTTCAAAAAGTTGCATTTTTGGGTCACATAATCTCAAAAGAGGGGATATCTGTGGATCCAGCAAAAACAGAGGTTATCGAAAGATGGTCGAGACCAACAACAGAAACTGAGATCCGAAGTTTTCTTGGTTTGGCTGGATATTATCGACGTTTTGTAAAAGATTTTTCACGATTATCTAATCCACTCACCAAGTTGACTTGGAAAGGAGTTAAGTTTGTTTGGACAGAGGAATGTGAAGAGAATTTCAAGGAGTTGAAAAGAAGGTTATCCAGTGCACCTGTGCTCCCACTACCTTGTAGTGAAGAAAGGTTTGTGATCTACAGTGATGCATCCAAGAAGGGATTAGGGTGTGTTCTTATGCAAAATGATATGGTGATAGCTTATGCCTCATGACAGTTGAAAATCCATGAGCAAAATTACCCAACACATGATTTGGAGTTGGCTGTGGTAATCTTTGCATTAATGATTTGGAGGCATTACCTTTATGGTGAAAGGTGTGATATTTTTACTGATCATAAAAGTTTAAAGTATATTTTCACACAAAAGGAGTTGAATATGCATCAAAGAAGATGGTTGGAGCTGATTAAGGATTACGACTGCTCAATCCATTACCACCCTGGGAAAGCAAACAAGGTGGCAGATGCATTAAGTTGACAAGACCATGCTAGTTTATCCATGATGAGGATCACAAAAGATCCAATATTTATGGATTTACAAAGAATGGATCTTGGAATTATAATGGAAGGGGAAAAATCTTATATTTCTCAAATGAATGTTCAACCATCTATACATGTGAAGATTAAAGAGGCACAGAAAGAAGATGTCGAGTTACAAAAGAAGGTGAGAAATGTTCCTGAATTGAACCTTGATTGTGATGGGATAATAAAGTTCAGGAATCGGGTTTGTGTTCCTCCCATCCCCGAATTAAAGAAGGAGCTGCTGGATGAGGCTCATAGTTCTTCATTCTCTATTCATCCTGGAAGCACGAAGATGTATAGGGACCTGAAAGAGTACTTCTGGTGGGATGGCATGAAAAGAGATGTTGCTGAATATGTCTCTCGATGCTTGGTTTGTCAACAAGTTAAAGCTGAGAGACAAAAGTCTAAGGGGATGTTACAACCATTAACCATACCCGAATGGAAATGGGAAAACATCACTATGGACTTTGTCACAGGACTTCCTAAAACATCCAAAGGCAATAATGCTATTTGGGTCATAGTTGATCGTCTTACAAAGTCTGCACACTTCATTGCTATTAGAGAGGATTTCTCTCTAGATCAGCTTGCCAGGATATATGTAAAGGAAGTGGTAAGATTGCATGGAGTACCACATTCTATTATATCTGATCGGGATCCGATATTTACCTCGATGTTCTGGAGAAGTCTTCAGCATACTCTGGATACAGAGTTGAGTTTCAGCACTGCTTATCATCCCCAGACAGACGGTCAGTCTGAGAGAACAATTCAAACCCTAGAAGATATGTTGAGAGCTTGCTCTATGGATTTCAAAGGAGGTTGGGATCAACACCTACCTTTGGTGGAATTTTCATATAATAATATCTTTCACTCCAGTATTCAGATGGCTCCTTATGAAGCTCTCTATGGAAAGAAATGCAGGACTCCAACTTACTGGGATGAAGTTGGGGAAAGAAAGCTATTAGGACCTGATCTCGTTGATGAAATGGCAGAAAAGGTCAGATCTATTCAACAACACATAAGAGCAGCTCAGAGTCGACAGAAAAGCTATGCCGACAACCGAAGAAAAGACCTAGAGTTTGAAGTGGGTGATAAAGTGTTCTTACGAATATCTCCCTGGAAGAGGGTTATGAGATTTGGAAAGAAGGGGAAGTTGAGCCCTAGATATATCGGTCCTTTCGAAATACTAGATTGTGTTGGGAAGGTAGCTTACCGATTGGCGCTTCCATCGAATCTCTCTCAAGTTTACGATGTGTTCCATGTATCTCTCCTGAGAAAGTACATACTAGATCCTTCACATGTACTCAGCTCAGAAGTTGTACCGCTGGAGCAAGATCTTTCTTATGAAGAACAGCCGATAGAGATTCTGGATCGTAGAGAAAAAATCCTACGAAACAAGACCACTCGATTGGTGAAAGTTTTATGGAGGAACCACCAACTTGAAGAAGCTACATGGGAGCTTGAGGATATGATGAGGGAGAAGTATCCTCAACTGTTTGTTACAAAGTGACGAATTTCGAGGGCGAAATTCTTTTTAAGGGGGGTAGAATGTAACACCTGAGACTTTTATGTTATATAAATCATCAAAGGAATCTTTTTCTACACAACACTTTCTTGGCTTTCTTTACACGCAATCACGACCTTCCTCGATAGCTTGCGTCGTACGCAATACCGAGTTTCACTAAACAACAATATGCTATTAAAACTAGCCGTTATGAATAGTAATAACCACTTTTTGAAATTTTATAAATTTTATTTTTAAAAATGGACTTCATTTTTGGACTCAGAATATCGAAATTAGCCTAGGGAGAAATTTTTTGTATTTTTCTGAAAACTTTCAAATTTTGATGAATAGTGAAACCACTAAGTGGTAGGTTAAAAACTGAATTTTGCATAAAACTTAATTTTACCTCTTCTGTGAATGGAATTTCAAAAATCCGACAGACACGGTTGATATCAGTAAGTAAAATGTGGTTCAATGAGATAAAAATAATTTTTTGGTGAATAGTAACTTTTTACTTTTTTTCCCGCGGTTAATAGTAAATAGGGTAACTAAGGGTAAATATGATATTAATATTACCCTAACACATGTCCTAATTCTATTGGACAAGTGTAATTCGACCATAAACAAACTTAGGAACACAATATGACCATTTAGGCCCACTTGGATTAGATTAGGACATTTATTATTAATTTATTTAAAGAAGGGTTTAAATAGTTAAAATCAAAGTTTAATAAGTAAATAATTTTTAATGTGGGGTTATACATAAGATAAATTCGACTATAAATATTCATTAGAAAGCTAAAAAGATTTCCTACATAATAGTATTTTATTTGTAATTTTTAGACATTATATAATTAAATTTATTTATGACACAATGATGATGCAGTAATTATCTTATTAATGAAATATTGACATAATTGATGTTATAAACACCAATATAAATGTAATTTGAGACTTTTTATGAATTACACTAATTTTATAGGTTACTATGATATATTAGTGTTGATTTAATCAACATGGTTCGAACATATAATTCTGTTATGACTTTCACAAAAATCATATATCAAATAGTGTCAAAATTGACACAAAATAGTTTTTAAATAAAATATTATATTATTAATTGTTATTTTATTCCTAAAAATCTAAGGTTCGGCCAAATGACTTAGATAAGGATATATATATTAATAATAAACAATTTGGGGTTCGTTTGGCATGTTATTGTAAGTGTATTAACCATATAGTGAAAGAAAACAAAAAGACATGGTAAAAGATAAATTATTTAACTTAGAGTTAAATCTAATTGATAAGGTTACAATAATATCCCAAACTTGTCTAAATCCTATTGGTTGATAGTATTGCGACCCATACCCACTCTAGCTTCGAAATAAGACCCTTTGGAACCATTATAAACCGATTTTGATTTTAATATAAAATAATTTTTTGAGATATTCCTAAGGTGCCCCTCTCCTCCCTTATAAAAGGGCACCTCCTCCCCCTCCTCCTCACACCAAATTGAGCACTCAAGCTCGGCCAACCCCTGCCATTTTCTCCTCTCCACTTCCCTAGAATAATACTAGAGGTCCTGGTCTTCTTCAAAGACCAATCTTAGTTCCCTAAGTGGAGGATTCAAAGAGGCGTTCCAAAGAAGAGGTAATATCCATTACCGATCTTTTCAATTTCTTTCTTCTTCAACTTCTTCTTCTTTAGTTGTTTCATGATGAAGTAATAACATCAGTATTACTTACATACTGATATGTTATTATAAATATGAAACAAACCTAATTCACCTTCTATCCATCCTACGGAAAAATGAAATCACCGCGCGTGCGTACGTACGGAATACCGTCTCCACGCCGTGGTGTAATCTATTTTCCACCATCACTTTACAAGGATGGGTATAATGGTGTAATGAGTAACTATTTATGATTATTATAAAGTAATATTGATACTGAAATAATATATATATACTCCAATACAATTACACGATCATCGGAACGATATCATCACTCGTGCGTACGTACGGAATACCGTCTCCACGATGTGATGCGACTCGTTCTACATGATCATCATTACATAGTAATTATATAAATGAATTGAATGAATAAATATGATATATGTTACACTAATACCATTCTGGATATAAGGTATATATAGCCTTAAAAGAAGAATAAGAATGTATTCGGAAAAACACGCATAAGAACAAAAGGCAATAAAGACTCGAGTAACAAGTAACAATGAAATATTACTATCAAGAAGCTAAGAATATGACCATATATGATATCATATCAACATGTATGATTCTGGAATAAGTCAATAACATTATTTAAACCATTATACAGGAGATTCGGACACGTACAAAGCAAATTGGACCTAAGGTAAGGGGAAATATCACAATCTCATTTTTATCCAAGATTGTTTATTCGTAAGTATTTACTGGGGTGTATTTTATCATCCACATCCATGTTTCATCAATATGTAATATTATTTCCATTCACCTACAATTGTTTAAATCCATTTTTACCCTTCGGTGAGTTTTTAGTAATATGTATGAAAGGAATCTTTTTTCGTTTTTCGTACGAGGTACTTTTTGACTTTTTCCGACAAAAGTACGAGAAGAATGTTTTTTTAACTTATACGGCATGAATGGATTTTTAATACATTATTTCCAAGAAGCTTCCTTTACAAGTTTTCAAGTTTATTTTTAATCAACTTCTTTTAGTTTAAAGTTGTTTGACATGTTAAGAAAGGCAAAATGTTTTTAAAGAAGAAAGGATATTTTCCTCAAGAATGGAGTTCAAGTGTTTTATCAAAATTATTTTCCATCTAAGATAATAAAGGGTTATGTTTTTATCCCTATTATTACATTGACTTGATCATGATGTGATGGAATTATTTTTATGAATTCCTTTATCTTATATGAATTTATTTATGATATCATGATGTTTCAAGAATCCCATTTTTGTTACATGTGTTATGCGATGATGTATGATTTATGATTATGTGGCACACATAAGAACAGATTCATTATAAGATGGGTTGGACCTATATCTCCCTCCAATGCATTGGGTAAAGATTTTATATCTCATGAGATAGACATGGATGGAACGGAAGGTTATTTCGGTTCAGTGATACAGGACTGAAACGAGGAGTGAACTCGGTTCAGAAAGGGACTTTGTCCACTAAGATAGTCTTGGCAATGAGTCATGACTAACAAGAAATGATTTTCCATGATTATGTGTGCATGCCACTATGTTTCATGTTTTATGTTATGATTATGGGGATCTCGTTTTCACTTCTATGATTTGTTCCTTGTTAAGATATTATGATCTCTTTTGCAGGTTATGATTTTCAAAAAGATAAGATATGATTTTTATTTCCTTTATTTGCCCTTGCGGAGCATTTGAGCTCACCCTTTTATGTTTTCTTTTCCCCAGGTCAGGAAGATGGATATTAAGTAGAATATGCTAAAAGGGACCCTAGATATGATGAAATAAATGGGATACACTGTAGAAGATTTATCAACCAGTTGTTTATGTTTCCCAGTTTCTAAAGACACTATACCTATACGGTCCTTTGTGGTTTTGTTATATGTTGTAATAAGTGTGCTTCAATTTTGAAGTTTTAACAATGTATGTAAAGTATGGGTCATTATAATGTACATGTACATCAAGCTTCGGGTATCTACAGTTGGTATTAGAGGAAAGGTTTAGTTAACCTTTGGAAACTAGGATTCGAAAACTTTAGTGAGATCCCTAGAGATATTTCTAAGGTATGTCTAGGGATGTCCATAAGGTTAATTGTACGTATTGGTTATAGTCCTATAATTGTGCTAAAAATCTTATAATTAAACCTAAGATGTTAGATATTGAAGGTAATCCCCCTTTATTATGTTATTTTCCCTAGCATGGTATTTCCATCTCACACTATTATTTTTGGGTTTTAGACGATGGATGGAACCCGAAGAAACCATGTTGATCAATGTAATGGAAAATGCAATGATTGTCCTCCTGACCAAACCAATGTCATGGTAGATGGAGTGCAAAATCTTATTTCTGTACTTACACAAGCTATGAATCATTCTTGACTGCAAAATGAGCAGAGAAAGGAGCAACATTCTGTTGAATCCTTCATGAGGCAGTGTCCACCTTCATTCAACGGGTCTTCTAATCCCTTAGTGGCTGAACAATGGATCAGTACTACTAGAAATATATTTTCATTTCTACAATGTTCTGAGCATGATAATGTCATCTTAGCAGTATATCGTTTGGAAGGTGATGCTGATAAATGGTGGAATCTTATCAAGAATACGAGTCAAAGAGATGAAAATGAGTCCATGAAATGGGACAAGTTCAAGAACATGTTTTTTAGTAAGTAATTCCCACGTATTCTTCGAACAAAGATGGAAAAGTAGTTTCATGAGCCTAAGCAAAAGGATGATGAATCTGTTGGTATATAAGAAGCGAATTTTACAAGACTTTCAAGGTATGCATCTGGCTTTATCATCCAACCTGAAAGTAAAGTTGATCGATTGTTCAGTGGCTTAAAACCAAATCTTCGAAGGGCGTTAGCTATAAGAGACTTCAATAGCTATGAAGAAATTGTGCATTGTGATATCAAGGTAGAACTAGAAGTTGGTGTAACATATCCATCTCATGGTTTAGAAAAGAAATGAAAGATGGAGGTCAAGGAGAAATCTCAGAACAATGCTGAAAAGAAGATGAATGTTTATTTATGCTCAATGTGTGGAAATAAGCATGGTGGAGATTGACTAAAAGGTACTAGAAAATGTTTTAAGTGTGGAAAAGAAGGTCATCGAGTAGTTGATCGTCAATGTAATGGGAAAAAAGTTTCTAACGATCTGAATTGAGAAAAGACTACAGAGAACTCTCCACCAACACTCCAATGCTTCAAGTGAAAGGAAATGGGGCATTATGCTAATAAATGCCCTAATCCATGGGTTAATGATGGTCAACGTGAGAAACCTCTTAAGGAAAAGGATAAAGGGAAGTCTCATGCGATCACTATTTGTTATGTGGAGTATTAAAATGATGTTGCGAAATGATTAAGTGTTTATGTAATGGGATTTCAAAATAGTATCAAGAAATCTCATTTATGGTATTGTGTAATTTTGGAATATCTAAGTATTGGTTTTCACTAATTATATGGTATCAGTAACCATGAAAGGATATTCAAATATTTTTGGAAAGTAGATGATATGCGCATAATGAAGGGATAAGATGATAATGAGATGTTTGATTGTATTCATGAGCTCGTGACTGATATAAGGACTAAGTGATATTATGGTTTGATTATATAGATTTTTGGGATTTTGGTATGAGGAAGGAGTTACCTTTTGACAGTATTCATGTTTTCAATAAGGTTCTATGGTAATTTATATTTCAAGAGAATATATGACTAAGGTATTCATGTTTTTGGAATTCAACCAACAAGATATATCTTATGATATATGTGAGATAAATGCTTGTATTCACATTATTGGTAGATAACCTTTCTAGTAATTGTTTTTTTTACACTATGAGCTTGGACCGAAGTATTTTAGATAAGCCTAAAGATTGGAATGGATTATGTTGGAAATAAGTTAGTATTGTTTAAGTATAAAACGTTTTTCGATATTATTGATGGGATGTTATAGTAATGTAGTTTTAGAAAAAGGACAACCTGTAGGACGGGCGACAACCCATCGTGTCAGACAAGGTTGTGGAAATCGAACCCACAACCGATGTGCGACAGGCCTTTATCACCTACCACTAGCCTATAGGAAGTCCCTGGTTAGAAGAAACTAGTTTTATTTTATTAAGCGGTGTGATATATGAAGTATAAGTTCATTTTTGGAATTGTATATGATTAACCACACCATATATGAACTTATGTATATTTGATAACTTTTGCTAACATTTTTTTTGAAACAGATGGAATGACCCATCATTCTATCACATGATCTATTAGAATTTCACGAATAACAAATTCAACTTCATTTCTTTAAGAGATGAAGTGGAAATTGTTCAAAGCACGAACAATAGTGAGATTGTACCAAAATCAAGCAAGTATTTCTTTTAATTCAAAATTTTCAACTTTAGGGAAATGATATTGAAAACCAAAAATGTTGTCCTATTGCTCTTATATCTGATGAATCAGATGGTACCTTAGATCATCGCAAATCTATGGCTTTGTGATTGTTGGCTTTTTCTTATCCATGTTCTCTACCACTCTCAATCAGATAATGACGGTTACATTTCTTTTCCATATCCATATTTTCACCAATGTTCTCATATGTCAAAACCCAGTGATTAGTTTATTTGGGTAACCGTTACGTTTCATACTTTAGTTTTTAAAGATTAGTTTTGGTATTCCTTTTTACGATGTGGGTTTCAATTAAGGAGACTTTCAAGTAGAAAACCATTTATAACCCCGAAGAATTTTAAGGGAAAAATTCATTTTAAGGGGGGTAGATTGTAATAACCCGAGATTTTATAAGATATATTATTTTTAATTTCTTTCATATCTTCTGTTGTACGATACCGAAAGATTATCTTGTTCTATACGCAACACCGTATTAGCTTTCAGTATACGCAACATTATTCTTGGATCGTGTTACACACAATTTCAAGTATGTTTGATAGTTGTTATTCTATGCAACATTGAGTGTTTATGTATATATATATTCATTTTATAAATGAAATATGGTTGTATTTTGTTATACGCAACAACAAAGGAGTCTTTCACTACACGTAACCCTGATTTGGCTTGCATTACACGCAATCGCGACCTTCCTCGATAGCGTGTGTTGTACGCAATACCGGGTTTCACTAAACAACGATATGCTATTAAAATATTATTAAAACTAGCTATTATGAATAGTAATAACAAATTTTTGAAATTTTATAAATTTTATTTTTCAAAATGGACTTCATTTTTGGATTCGGAATATCGAAATTAGCCTAGGGTGAAATTTTGGTATTTTTTTGAAAACCTTCAATTTTTGATGAATAGTGAAAACACTAGGTTACTATTTAAAAACCGAGTTTTTATTTAAATAATTATTTATTTTATTTAAATATATTTCAGGTAAAAATTGATACATAATACCTATATAAGTTCAATTAAATTCATTGGAGTCGTTTTATAATAATTTTAGATATATACAAATTTTATTGAACTTTTCACCGTCTTTTACCCACCTCCTAGGAGAATTTCCAAATTCACATAAAACTTAATTTTACCACTTCTGTGAGTGGAATTTCAAAAATCCTAGATACACAGTTGATTCAGTAAGTAAAATTTGGTTCAATGAGATGAAAATAATTTTTGGTGAATAGTAACTTTTTACTTTTTTTACCACAGTTAAAAGTAAATAGGGTAATTACGGGTAAACAATGTTATTATTATTACCATAAAACATGTCCTAATTCTATTGGATAAGTGTAATTCAACCAAAAACAAACTTATAAATAAAATATGACCATTTAGGCCCACTTGGATTAGATTAGGACATTTAATATTATTTTATTTAATGAATAGTTTAAATAGTAAAAATCAAAGTTTAATAACTAAAACATTTTTAATATAGGGTTATACAGAAGTTAAATTTGACTATAAATATTCATTAGAAATCTAATACTATTTACTACATAATGGTATTTTATTTGGAATTTTTAGACTCTAAATAATTTAATTCATTTATGACACAATGATGATGCATTAATTATATTATTAATGAA
Organism: Viscum album; assembly: GCA_963277665.1. NCBI lineage: Eukaryota > Viridiplantae > Streptophyta > Magnoliopsida > Santalales > Viscaceae > Viscum > Viscum album. Next base: position 69,578,103 of record OY728166.1, on the reverse strand, counting down.
ATATTGACATAATTGATGTTATAATTACCAAAATAAATGTAATTTGAGACATTTCATGGATTAAAATAATTTTATATTTTAATATTACATGTTAGTATTGATTTATATAACTTTTTTTAAACTAATCTTTATGTTATGATTTTTAAAAAAATCAATTACCAAATAGTCTCAAAATTGACATAAAATAGTTTTTAAAACAAATATTATATTATTAATTGTTATTTTATTCCAAAAAATCTAAGGTTCGGCCAAATGACTTATATAAGGTTATATATATTAATAATAAACAAATTGGGGTTCTTTTGTCTTGTTATAGTAAGTTTATTAAGCTTATAGTGTAAGAAAACAAGAAGACACGGTAAAAGTTAAATTATATAACTTAAAGTTAAATCTAAATGATAAGGTTAAAATAGATACCTAAAGTTTTCTAAATTATATTTGATGAGAGGATTTCGACCCATCCCCACCTTATCTTCGAAATAAATCAATTTGAAGCTATTATAAACCGAATATGACTTTATAATAAAAAAATTTTTTTAGTTTTTCCAAAGGTGCCCCTCTCCTCCCTTATAAAAGGGCACCTCCTCCCTCTATTCCTCACACCACATTAAGCCTTCAAGAGCAGCCAAACCCTACCAAATTCTCTTCTAAACTTCCCTAGTAACATCCTAGAGGTCCTTTTATTCTTCAAAGACCAATTTTAGTGCCCTAAAAGGAGGTTTCAAAGAGGCGCTTCAAAGAAGAGGTAATGTCCGTTACCGATTCTTTCAACTTTATTTCTTCTTCCACTTCTTCTTCTTTAGTTTTTTCATTATTAAGTAACAACATCAGTATCACTAATATACTGATATATTATTATAATTATGAAACAACTATATTTCACCATCTATCCATCCTATGGAAAACGAAATCATCGCGCGTGCGTACGTACGGAATACCGTCTCCACGCCGTGGTGTAATCTGTTTTTCCACCAACACCTTAAATGGATGGGTATAATGGTGTAAAGAATAAGTATATATGGTTATTATAACATCATAATTATTATGATATATTATACCATCCTCTACAATTATATTCAATAATTATGGGAATGATATCATCGCTCGTTCATACGTACGGAATACCGTCTCCAGGACGTGATGAGATTCATTCTTCATGTTAACCATACATGAATGATAATAAAGGTTATATAATGAATAATAATGAAATATATGAAATAATAATTCTACTGGATTTATTTATATATATATATATATGTATGTATGTATGTCATCTATTTAGTTTCATTCAATTCAATAAGGAAATGAAAACAGTGTTCATGCTTACGTATAGCCTACCGTCTCCATTAACGGGGCCTTTCATTCCTTTTATCAATCAATAATATATATGTATATTATGAATATATAATATATATAAATAATTTTTTAAATTATGATAATATTTAAATCAGGATATAATTAATAATATCAAGAACAATAAGTTGAAACACATACGATAAATGAATTGATTTTACCCAAAATGCTGCTTTAACATGGAATTTACAAAAGAACGGGTAATATAAAGTCATAAGTGAAACATATATGATATCATAAAAATTAATATGATTATTTAATAAGTCAATGACATTATTTAAATCATTATACAGGAGGTTCAGATCCATATGAAGCATATCAGACCTAAGGTAAGGGATAATTTTACAAATCTCATTTTTATCCGAGATTGCTTATTCGTAAGTATTTACTAGGGTTATTTCTATCATCCATGTCCATGTTTTATAAAAGTGTTTTCATGTATGTTTAAAGTTATTTTTACCCATTTTTGACTTTTACTACATGGTATGTAAGGAATCTTTCTTTTGTTTATGTTACGAGGTACTTTTTTTACTTTTCCAGCAAAAGTATGAGAAGAATGTTTTTTTAAAATTATACCGCATGAACGGATTTTTACGGTTTCATAACACTTTATTTTCATGAAGCTTACTCTACAAGATTTCATGACTATTTTCAAAAAATTCCTTTTATTTTAAAATTTAATTTCATTTTGTGAAAAGAAAATGATATTCAAGAAGAAAGGATATTTTCCTCAAGAATTCATTTCAAGTGCTTTATGAAAACCATTTTTCATCTAAGATGGAATTATTTCATATGTGTATGTTTCAAGTATAATGTCTCTATGGTTTACATGGTTTAGCTTTTCTTATGATGAAATTATATCCATTTATTCTATATGGATTATGTTATGATGGGATGATGTTTATGAAACCCATTTTATTCTTTGGGTTATGATGAACGATGTATGATTGTTTTGTGGCACAAGTAAGAATGATTTCATTATGAGATGGGTGGGACCTATATCTCCCGACAATTAATTGGGTAAATATTTATATCTCATGAGATAGACATGGCTAGAATTGTAAGTTAATCAGGTTCAGTGTTACAGGACTGAAACGAGGAGTGAACTCGATTTAGAAAGGGACATTGTCCACTAAGATGGTCTTGGAAGAAATGTCTTGGCTACTATGGAAATCATGACATATGCTGAATGGTTTCCACAATTACATGTTTTACTCACATGCTATTTTATCATGCTTAATTTTTCTTTATGATCTATGCCTTACGTACTTCCATGTTTTATGTCATTGCTCAAGCTTTTGATGTTTAAACATTATGTTCATTTTTTTAAGCTCAAATGCATATGATTTGTTTTATTTTATCCATGCTTACCCTTACTGAGCATTTGATCTCACCCGTTATATGTTTAATTTTCCCCAGGATATAAAGAATGGTTTTAGGTAAGAAAATAAGGGCGAAAGATCGATATGGGAGATGTTGAATATCTTTCAACAGGATTAGATGTTTATATTTAGAGCTTCCAAAGACACTAAACTATTAAGGTCCTTGTGTGTCTGTTTTTGTTATGTACTAAGTATTCCGCAAAAGTAATGTAATTTCCATGTACATCAAGCTTCAGGTCTCTACAATTCATCTCATACTTTCTATTTGTGCATGGTTTTCACTGGGCGACCACATTTTTTTGTCAAACCATGTTCCAACCATGGACAATCCAAAAGTCCCCAAAACCGTGAAAAAATCATCCAAGACTCCCTATGATAAATCCAAACAGGAATGGAATAAAAATGGTTATGGAATACTTAAAAAAAAGAAATGGATGTCAAGAACTCCCCACTATAAAAAAAATTATGACCCTAAAAATCCTATAATAAAATATCAATATCAAATATTTGATGGTACTACTCTCTCACCAGTGTATCATACAGCCATGTCTCATGAGAATTATAACCTTTATTCTATACACATGAAAAAATGGTATCTTGCATCAATGAAGTAACTTTTCCTAAGAATAAAAAATCCTGACTTTATTTTCAGTCATTAATAATTTTTTCTCATCATCAAAATCCTCCTAGATCAAGAAATGAGTTGTGTGTAAAAGATTCATCTGATGAAACATTTCATGGATGACAATATGTATCGATGTATAAATTCGTTGAACATCTAAATGGTAATCTATTTTCTACACATAGTAAAAAAACTCAAAATTTACCCAAATATAGTTACAATATTTAACAACATCCTAATATGTTGATCATCTAAATGAGTCTAATCACTAAACGGAACAATCGAGAAAATTAAAACATCAATGATCACATAAGATGGAAATCATAATACTTGTACAAGCTCATTGTTGAAACCAATATCTGATGAATCAACTCAATCATTCTATTTTTATCATTATTGAAAATCATCATAAAAAAAGATCACATTCCAATACCTTACCAACACAATTGATATTTACAAAGTTGTCCATACAATGCATCAAAAGGATCCATATGAATTTTTTATGGGTAAGTATTAAAATAAAAAACAATATCTTGTCCAAAATGGATGTTCCATGCTCCAAAAAAATCTTGAACATAATAAAATAAAAAATCACTCATCAATTTATATAGATCTTTATGTTTTGACATCTTTATAATAATGTTATTCCATTCTTAATCATATATTAGTTACTATTACGTCTCAAAGGCCACTCAATAAGAGGGAAGTAAATAATATTTCCCTATAAGAGACTATAGAAGAAGGGACCCAATGAAATATGATAAAATCATACAGATGAATATGTTCCATGTCCTAAATATTTTTTATAAAAGAATTTTGAATGAAGTGATCTGATTTCATAAGTTGATTTATGATAATCTATATCAAATTATTTTTTGAGGGGTATGTGGAAACCCAACCACATTTTCAATATTGATATCATCCCAGAGCCATGTCGTCATTATATATAGATGAATAAAAAATTAAGGTATATCTTTCTAATCTATTACATATAAAAAGTTATAACAATGAGAAATAATTCTACATGGTATCATCTCATACCTATCCCAAGTAATCATCACCAAATACCATTAATCATTTTTTTATTTTAAGGGTGTACCATGCACAAGGAACATTGAAAATCCTAAAAAATGGCCTTTAATAAAGGAAAATGACAAATGAAATTATTTGAAAAATATAGGATCCCCTCATAAGGTAATGTACACTCATCAATAGTCTCTAATCCCTAAATAGATTCCCTAATGTTACATGATTCATCATTTAGGAGATTATATCGAAGAACCATCTGGAAAATGGTAGAGGGTAACTGAAAACATTTCAAGTCATCCTTCGATCCATTATTTTTAATTCCAAAAGAGATCTATGAAAAAAATGATTTTACATTACAGTTTTCTAATAAATTTTTAGGACCTATGTTAGAAGGTTCCTACTCAAAACTTTAGCATGTATATTAACCATACCCAAGGTGAAGTTAATGTCAAAAGAAAAATGTATCAGGTACTCAATCATACTCCTTTATCAATGGTGTGAATTTCATTAAGAGAATATATAACATGATATATTGTGGTTGGAAGAAAAAATAAAAGACTCTATAAAAATATACATCCACCAACTCATAAGTGTATTCATTACATATAGATGTTTGAGATCATATGTTGGATAATTATTCTAATGTGAACAAAGCTATTTGAATCCATAGGATACAACATTATATCTCTGTACAAGAACACATCTAAACCCCAAACCTAAGGCATTAAATACGACCACATAGACCTAACCATCCTCTTAATGATACGAAACTGGCACAGAAGTCAAAAGGAATTTCATCTCAAAAAAGAAACTCAGAATTTTTTCATTCCATAAGAACATCACTTCATTACAGGTGAGAGAGTTAATTATAGAGTAAATAATTGATAAGACATTGAATATATTCTGATATATGCCCCTAGCCAAATAATCTCTCAATCTCAAAAATATAACTCAGATTTTACCCCATTATAATATCTTTTTTCTACTTAATATTGAATGAAATTTTATGTTACAAGACCAAATTCCCCAATAACATCACTTCCCATATCCATAAATTTAACTTTTAATGCATCACTAAATGTTTGGGATTTCTCATGGTTTTTTACACTGATCTCAAATAAAACACATGATCCTCCTTTTTTGAGTAAACCAATATGTAATCCATAAAGACTACCAAGAGAGGTTATAGGTACTGATGTAAAATTGTATTCATAAAATACATAATGAAAACATGATAATTTTTCAGACAAAATTGAATTGTATGATATACATAATTGTCATACATACCCTTCATGGCGATGTTCTGAATGTTTTCCAATTTTATTTTTTCCTATTGGTAGATAGATAAATGATAAATATTTGATAACAACATTATTCTATTCAATTAGTAAATTAGATTATAAATAATTGGTAATGTATACTTTTTCTTTACCATTACATGATTGAGTTTCCAGAAATATACACAGAATAGAAGTGTTCCATCTACATTACTTGTAAATAGAACAACAATATCAAATATTGACACTCTCAGGAGTATAAATCCCTTCTTAAATAGATAATAAAACTATTTTATTAGCTATATCTAAAATATAGGTTCCATATGATAAGGAGAATAGAAACTAATAGAATAACATGTACTAAATGTTTTGGCACATTATCTCTCATACTAGTGGAATACAAGAGAAATTAGTAGGAAAAAAAGTCAAGAAACTCGATGAAGACTAGATGGATATCATCACTCAATAATCTGTCCACCATTTCAAAAGAAAAACCTAACATTACCTCATGAGATCTGTAAAACATATATTGTATCTATGTGAACTTAGGTCCCATTAATCTGAATGATTTATAACACCACATCAAGTGTAGTAATAGAGACCCATCAATGATAATAATAAATTCTTACATTATTAGAAACCCATAAATCCATACAGAGGATGTGGTCACTAGGATCCATGTTTAGAATTAAAATATTTTTAGTAATCTCTATATCCGATAAAGAGAAAACTAAAGTACGACAATGAAGATCATGCTCTCTCTTCATTACAAGGGGCATGGTAATATCAATCATATATGGAAAAATCTATATATGATGATTATAGGGTTTTCAATATGATTTGATATATAAAATTTATATTTTGATATTTTAGAAAATGTATTAAATAATGATAATGATATAATTATAGTACCTATCACAGTCACTATACCTGTATCAGCAACATTTATAGACTCCCTCATATTGGGAGGAAGCTTCATTCTAGATTTTTGTGCCTAGAAACCCTTAGATCATGAGGCATCTGACAACGCGATTTTAATTTTCCGAGTTGATAATATCATTCCTCTTCTTGTATAAGAATATAAATTTAAGAACTTAAATATTTATCATGAGTAACCTTTAAAATTAATGAAAGTGTCGTGTCGGAGTAATGTATCACTGATAGGGGGAGGGGTGAAACAGTTATACTCATTTTCTTTTATGTTTCTTTTCAATTGAAACAACCTTCACATCCTATTAGATACTTCAATTTCCTTCTAAAATAACTCAACACACATCCACAGGAACACTAATATCAACAAGGTTCTCTATTCAATAAGAATAGTTATGCCCTTAGTATGGATTGGAAATGATCCAATACAATAAAATTCACTAAGAAAACACTACTTGGATTACAACGAGTAGAAAATACCCTTACACTCGTGTAACACTATGAAACAATCTCACAATTGCATATCCACCCTTTGAGCACAATAGAGTAATAAAATTGTATTGTAACAACTCATGTTGCATGCCCTTCTTATCAATTCAAAAAATGTATTCAAATTATAATACAATTCATCAATTACTTTACCAGATGAATGGTAAAAACTACTTGTAATTTCTTATAAAACACTGAGTCTAATTTCTCTGAGTTCAATTCTATAAAAACAATGCTCCAAGTTTGATTCCATCAAAACAAATCTACCAGTCTTATTTTCAAAAAAAATCTATCGTTTCGATTTTCTGATAGAAAAAAATAGAATATTATCAGAACCACTTCTATCCCGTTCCGGTTAATTCATCTTGATACTAAACTAAGCTGAGTAAAATCTTCACCAAAAGGTATTCAATAAGAAACAAAACGGTATCACTTTATCTCTTTGATAACTCAATTATTTTCTCTCTTCTTAGGTGAACAGTTTACTCCACATCAAGGTACATTTTACTTTTTACCCTTTTATAAGTGGCCAAAACACGTTTTGGTGGGAATACCAAAACACATTCTTTCCCAATTCAATTCACCAAAATCTGAATTTCTCCAAAAATATTAGAGAAATTATGGATTTTTTAACACATCCTGATTCTTCTCGAATCATCCACAATCCTCAAATCATCTTCTTCTTTTTCTTCTTCAAAAATCTATTTCAATTTTCAATAAAATTAAAATTCATGAGCAATAAATGGGTCTGAATATGATACTTATCCTAGTTATTTCATAGCAATGCTTGATACCATACTAATTGGATGTGTTTGAAGAAATGAAATTATCCACTTGAGATACAATCACCCTTTTAAATGACTATTTCCCCCCTTAACAATTAATTTATCTATATCCACTTTCTATTCTTTTCTCTTGAACCTCTTGAGAAAACACATCATCACATTCAAGAACTAGTGCTAGAATCGTGACTACCTATTCAACTTTTAATTCATTAAGGATCATCATTAGAATTGTCTGAAGTCAATTGGAATGTACTATAACATTACATTCATTCATGCTTCATTATTTTCATCTCAACCCTAGCATGGTCCTTTCTGAATACAAATGTTTGGGATACTATTATCCTAAATATGATCATATATGGTTATGATCATTCTAGTTACGATCATTCTAGTAACAATCATCCTCGATACGATCATTTTGGTTATGATTATCCTGGATACGGTCATTCTGATTATGATCATTCTGGATACGATCATTCTAGTTATGATCATTCTGGTAATGATCATCTTGGATATGATCATTCTGGTCTCGATTTATAGGTATGAACATTCTAGCTGGGTAAGATCAAATACAATCTGAAAAATTTTGATCTACACATATATGATACAATCTGAAAACAATGATCTGCATAGATACGATACAATTCATCCTAAATACGATTCCTTTTTAAATGATATCACCACTTCTCTTTTACCTAGATCCAATCAATAAGAATGGGAATATGATTCATTCCTAATCAACACCATCTCTTTCATTTTCTTCTACACTAATAATATTTTTTTTAAAAACAAACGGTGTCTCATCTTACTTTAGCATCACCTCCTCCCTCGACATCACCAATTCAATTGACATCACATCTACATCGACACCCCCTTTTGTCGGCACCACTTTTTATCATCATCACATTTCCATTGGTACCACATTCATCAAAATCCCATTTCCATCACTAATACTTTCATCGAAATCACTTTTCTATCAGTACAACTTCCATATGAATCACCTTTCCATCAGTACCACTTTAATCGGCACCACCATTCCATCAGTACAAATTCATTTGTTTGGAATCAAAATCAGCACCGCCTCTTCAATGTAGATATGATTGTTTTCTGATTGTTTTGTAAAATAATCAGTATATATTCATTCACCATTTTATCCAGATATGATAAATGTTAATACTATTCTTTTTTGATTATTTTGAAAAAACAATATAAATAAAAAAATTCCGATTAGAATCTTCCCTTTCACTCTTTCATTCATCTATCAATATTGCATCATATGTTCTCATATAGCTCCTGAATTATATGAAATTAAAATCTGAAAATCATCATCACAAATAACATGGGTCTGATTCTTTTCAAAAAAAACCCCAAAAAATTGTTTTCCACAAATCAATGTGAAGTGATTTCCTTTTATTAAAACATACCTTGATATCAACAATTGAAACCATCATCACCTTGATCATCAGCTTGGTCCCAAAAATATCTCCCTTTTTATTTTTGTTGTCAACCATGTTTCATAAATCACTGACCTTTGTAATCTTAATCAATAGATTACATATCAAAAATTCTAAACCAATGTTAACAAACTCATTGTACAAAACAAGAATCATTAATAGAAAAACCATGCTATCCAAATTAGTGATCATGGCCACCTTATTATTTTCTTCATTAATCCGGGAAAAATTAATTTATTTTCCTACAACCACTCAAAAAATAGATATAATTATTCACACACTAAACGATGCTGAATTCATAGAATACCCACAACTCTCAATTTTGTTAAAGATATTTATAAAACAAAAAATTCCCCCCCCCCAATCACAACAATCCAATGTTATTATTAGAGAGGGGATAGGTACAAATACCTCAACCTTGTAGAGAAAAATGTTGGACTCCCATCTTCAACTTAATTATTGAATATAATTCCTTTGAAAAAGGTTTTGTGAAAATAGCGACTCGAGCCTTTTTACATAAAACATTTCATGATTTTAATCATAATTAATTATCAGAGTACAAGACATGGATCATTAAGTCTAGTGTCTTGGAAGACATGGTACATATAACATAAAACATGGGGGAAAAACTTCTTTATTTAATCTCTATAAAGAGATTCTAACTTTCTTTGAGCACTTACATCTGCATAGGGTACCCTTGGGAACACATGAACAAAGGGATGAGCTAAAAATCCCAGTAAGGGAAAGAACATAAGGATACATATTAGGAGGCATGACATAATGATATCCAAAGCATGATACTTATGAAATAATTTAATATAATAATTGGACCATATAAAAATGGAATCATATAATGGTGGTAGAATCCTAAAACATTTCTTTAGTATGGGTCAAGGCTAACCATCAATCCCGTTTCTCATTTCAGTACGGGTCAAGCCTAACCGCCAATCCCGTTTCACATCGCATCTCATGAGACTAATCATTACCCAATGAATTGGAGTGCTATCTGGGCACACCCATATCAACATTTTCATGAATATTCTTGTGACATAAATATTCTCACCACATATACAATCATACATAATCAACCATACACAAACATAAGGGTACCCATGGAAAGAATTCGGTACCACAATCATGACATAAATCATAACCAATGGGCGTATCATGAAAGTGTCCATATAAGGAAATAATTAGAAAATGCATGGACTATAATAGGGTAAAATATTAATATAACATAGTATGTTGTTTCAAAATAAGTGACAACATTTGAGAAATGTATTTTAGAAACATTATCATTAAAACATTTTTGTGCGGTTTTATGGAAAATACTATAAAGCTTTTAAAATAGTAATGAAGATATTTTTTTATATAAAACCATAATTGAACCAAGAAGTCTTTCATAATAAAAAATATAGAATTTACAAGGATAATGGTTTCTTAAAATAGATGATATAGTGAACTTGAAATTGGGTAAAAGTTCGGGAAGTTCCTTTAAAACGGGTGTGCTTATTGGGAAGTACTGAGGAGAGATTCACATAAAAGCATGTATATCCCTGAAAGAGAATGATATATGGATCATAGAACATGATTTTGGAGCATATAAACATAATTTTGAATTTCTACATAAAAAAGAAAAGACAACTATATTTTGGTAAAAAGAAAGATAGAGAAACCGGAAGGAATAAAGGAAGTTCGGGTAGAATCCATTATGGTTTATCCGTATGGTATCAGGTGTAACGAAGAGGGACTGATGAGTGAGATAAGGTATTTAACATCACTTATAAAACATTAGGGTAGTATGGCGAAGGTGAATAAACATACCCCATCACATGGTATTAAACAAAGGCATAGCATAGAGAACAATCTTGATTAAGAGTGAAAAGGGCAGGATCCCTTACCTTAAATTCATTTGTGTTCTCCACTTGTTATTAATGACCTGAATAAACAAAATAGGATTATTAAATAATAATTCCAGAACCTAATATATATTCAATTTATTTATTATAACCCTTTTTAGTTCATTCAAAAAAATTTTGATTAGTTACAACATTCAATTTCATTGTTCGGGCTCGTTTGTTTACTTGGCTTTAAAAGATTGGTTCACTTATATTCAAGTTTGGATTATATGGAAGATTGGAGTGGTTGTACAGAATTTAAGTTATATTATTTATTTCATATCCAGAATATTACATTGCATTAATTTTAATTAGGTTACATAGAGTGAAGTTGAATTATTATATATATAACCATAGTGATAACTGTTTATGTTTATCGGTGGATTTGATTACAAAGAATGTGTTTTTCTTTATAACTTAATTCCATTTGTACCAAAAGATTAGAGAACCAAAAAATAGGATATATTACATATATAATAATCTGGATAAACCATAACACAAAAGGTTTAATTACTACAATTAAAGATAATAATAGAAATTGATAAATAGTTGTCCTTGAATGTGTTAAATTAGCACATCTCAAACGGTGCTTTCATTTCTTTCAAATAAAAGGGTGGGGAAAGGGGAGAAGATAATGAAATATACCAATTGCATGAATACATTCTAGTAAATGTATGTTATGGGATTTATCATACTATTATGGTGAAGGGAGGTGAGGAAAAAATAAAAAAGAAAAGAACTTAAAAGAAAAGAAGAAATTGGGAAGAGGAATTTACGTCTTGAGACTTCCTCCTTTGAGAACCTCTGAAGGGGAGAGGTTTTGGTATTTTGAGGAGGATGAGATCTTTTGGATGTGGGGGAGGACCTTGGGGAGAGATTTGGGTAGAATAATGGAAAGGCACAATGCTTGATAGGAGTGGAGAGAAGAGGGAGTGAAGGGGGTTTTTATAGTGGAGGAGAGGAGGGATTTCATAATATTATAATCATTAATTTATTATTTCTTCCCAAGACAAGGAATAGTAAATATTCCATGACCAATAATAGTTATTTTATCATGTGATCCCAAACCAAGTGGGATTACATCAGCAGAACATCATCGATGACTCAATTAATCCATTATTTAGCATTTTTTTTGAATTATCGGATTCTACCATTCATCAAAAATTCAAGTATTTCAGAAAATACCCAAAAATTCACCCTAACCATTTTTCAACGTGTTGAATCCAAAAATGATGTCCATTTTTCAAAAATAATTTTCTAAATATGATTATTTTAATATTAAATTAAAATAATAATTTATTATCAAATCCATTTTAAAAATATTCATTAACATATTCTAAAATATAGTTATATCAAACATCTGACTTGAATAATATTTTTATACCACCATAGGTGAGGTTACTATTCATTATGGTATGTCACTATTCATAAGGGTATGTTACTATTCATTAGGGTAGGTTATTATTCACCAAAAATTATGTTTTCCTTATCAGACTCCAAATAACATACTGATTAAAACCGTGAATGCCGGATTCTTGAAATTCTAATCACAGAAGTGAAAAACATACGTTTAATGCTCACTTAGCACTTAGTAGTTCATTATGTTATGTTTTCATGTGATTTTATGACACACATATGAGAAGGGAATTTCCATTGAAAAACATTGGGTCGTTACATTCTTCCCCCCTTATGAAATTTCACCCTCAAAATTTATTTTTACATTTTAATCCAAAAATAGGTATGGGTACTTTTCCTTCATTGCTTCCTCCAATTCCCATGTTTCCTCTTCGTACTTCTGGTTTCCCTATAGTACCTTGACTAGATGAGTAGTCTTGTTGTGTAGAACGTTTTCTCTACGGTCCAAGATCTTCACTGGCTGCTCCTCATAAGAGAGATCATCCTCCAACTGTACCACCTCTGAAGAGAGTACATGTGAAGGGTCTGGTATGTACTTCTTTAAGAGGGATACATGAAATACATCATGTACTTTTGACATGGTAGTTGGAAGTGCAAGTCGATAAACCACAGCTCCGACTCGATCAAGGATCTCGAAGGGGTTGATGTACATGGGACTTAACTTCCCTTTCTTTCCATACCTCATGACCTTCTTCCATGGGGATATACGTAGAAATACCATGTCTCCAACTTTGAACTCAAGGTCTCGTCGACTGTTATCTACATAAATCCTCTGTCGACTGTGGGCTGCCTTGATATATTGTTGAATGGTTTTCACCTTCACCACCATTTCTTCGACTATTTCAGGTCCTAGCAGATTATGCTCACCAACTTCATCCTAACATGCCAGTGTTCTACACCTTTTCCCATAAAGATATTGAGATGGTTCCATTCAGTTGCTCAAGTGGAAACTATTACTATAGGAGAATTCAACCAGTGAAAGTTATCGGTCCCATGTTCCTTTGAATCCCATTGAACATGCTCTCAACATGTCTTCCAATGTATTAATAGATCTCTCATATTGGCCATTAGTTTAAGGATGATAGGTCATACTGAAGTTCAGTTCAGTGCTCAGAGCATGTTGGAGACTTTTCCAGAACGTCGAGGTGAATCTCGGATCATGATCAGATACAATAGATAGTGGTACTCCATGCATCCTTACCACTTCTTTGATGTAAATCCGTGCAATTTGATCCAATGATATTTCCTCTCGAACCATGATAAAGTGAGCTATCTTTATAAGACAATCCACAAAAACCCATATAGAACTATTTTTTCTAGATGTCTTTGGAAGTCCAGTGATAATGTCCATGGTAATGTTCTCCCACTTCAATGATGGTATGGGTAGTGGTTGCATAATCCCCTTAGACTTTTGTCTCTCAGCCTTCACTTGCTGAAATACGAGGCACTTTGATGTATATTCATCTATCTCCCTTTTTATATTGTCCCACCAAAAGTTTTCTCAGAGATCTAGAAACATCTTTGTGCTCCCTGGGTGGATAGAGAAGGTCGGGCTATGTGCATCATTAAATATCTCCTTCTTTATCTTTGGATCAGATGGTACACATAATCATGTCCCAAATCTTACAACTCCTTGCTCATCAATTTTAAAATCAGAGGACTTCCAATTTTTAACAGCTTCCACCCTTTTGTGAATTTCCACATCCTTTATTTGAGTATCCTTTATTTTCTCCAAGAGGGATGGTTGATAAATCATTTGAGAAAGGATTGATGATGTTCCTATTTTAATAATTCCCATTTCCATCCTTTTAAAATATAAGAAGATCAGATCCTTCTCAATTCTCATCATTGATAAAGATACAGGATCCTTTCTACTTAGAGCATATTCCACCTAGTCTTCCTTACTGGGATAGTAATGGATTGAGCAGTCATAATCCTTCATGAGCTCTATCCATCTTCACTGGCACATATTAATCTCTTTTTGTGTGAATATATATTTGATACTCTTGTGGTTAGTATATATCTCACATTTTTACTCATAGAAATAATGCCTCCATATTTTCAACACAAATATCACAGCCACCAACTCCAGATTATGCGTCGGATAGTTTTGTTCATGGATTTTCAACTGCCTTGAGGCATAGGCTATGACTTTATCATTTTTCATTAGCACACAGCCCAATCCTTTCTTAGAAGAATCAATATACACCACAAAGAGTTCTACACTTGAATGGAGTGTGAGTACCAGTGTAGTGATAAGCCTCTTTTTCAGCTCCTTGAAATAGTCTTCACATTCCTATGTCTAGATGAACTTTACTCCCTTCCATGTCAGCTTGGTAAATGGGTTTAAAAATTGTGAAAAGTTCTTCATGAATCGTCGATAATACCCAGCTAGACCTAAAAAGATGCGGATCTCCGTTACGGAAGTTGGCCTCGGCCACTCTTCAATTGTCTTCATCTTGTAAGGGTCCACAGATATCCCTTTCCTGGTGATAACATTCCCCAAGAATGATACCTCCTCCATCCGAAACTCACATTTACTATAATTTGCATACAACTTCTCCCTTCGCAAAGTCTTCAAAACAGTTTCCAAATACTCCTTGTGTTCCTCCTTGCTCTTAGAGTATATCAGAATATCATCAATAAATACTACCACAAATTTTTTAACGTAATCTGTAAAGACTCTATTCATTAAATCCATGATGATTTATGGAGAATTAGTGAGTCCAAAGGGTGTCACTATGAACTCATAGTGTCCATACCTCGTTTGAAAGGCATTCTTTGGAATATCTTCCTTCATCGCCTTTAGTTGGGGATATCCCAACTGAAGGTCCACCTTAGAGAAATAACTGGCCGCGCAAATCTGATTGAATAAGACATCTATCCGTGGAAGGGGATACTTGTTCTTTATATTGATTTTATTGGGCTCATCATAATCACTGCAGAGGCACATTGATCCATCCTTATTTTTGACGAAGAGGACTGAATCACCCCACGGTGAAGCACTCGGGCATATAAAAACCTTCTCCATGTTCTTCTGTAACTGCTTCTTCAGCTCTTCTAGATCTACGGTGGCCATTCTGTAAGGTGTCTTTGAGATTAGTAGAGATCCAGGGATGAGTTAAATTGAGAACTCAACCTCTCATTCTGGAGGAACACCAAGAAACTCTTTGTGGAATACATCAATGTAATCCCTCATGATGGGCATGTCTTCATGAATGATTCTATCATTTGTCCCAATCATTTGTGCTAGATATGCTTCCTCACAAGGAAATATTATCCAAACTTGAGACAAAAAATCTAAAGGACAGTCATCTTCTTCCTTACACTTGTAATGAATTGGAGGAAGCTTCATAATGTGAAAAGTGATCTCCCTTTCCCGAAAAATGATGTTGGACTTGTACAAAGATAGCCAATCCATGCCCAAGATAGCGTCTAACTCCACTAAAGGAAGTATGAAAAGAGTTTCTGGGAGATTTAGTCCACAAAACATAATCTGGGAGGAGTTATAAACCATTGATGAAATAATTTCCCAAATCATTGTTCTCACAGATAACTTTTCCTCCAAATTTTGAGGTGATTTATCAATAGTTCTACTAAAATTGAAAGATATGAAAGAATGTGTAGAACCAGAATCAAATAGTAAATTCACTATTCTTTAATGAATAAAAAGTGTACCTGTCACCACATCGTTTTCTGGATCCACCTTAACAGTAGTGATAGCATAGGCCCTTCGTTGTTTCCTTTGAGGTTGTGGCTGATTGCCTCCAAAAACCCTTGTCTTAGGGAAATTGTTCACATAATGCCCAAGCTCATTGCAGTTATAACACTCCACTGCAGGCTGAGTGTTGATCTGAACCTTCCTTTCTTATTCAAAATTAGCGTGATTTTCATACCCCTTCGGTATTTCTTGTCTAGATGACCAAACTTTATGTATTTGAATCAATTCTTGGTTCCCTTGAGACAGTCACCAAGATGCTTTTTCCCACAATTTTTGAAATGGGGAAAGTGAGGCTTCTTTCCATCATGGGATATGTTTGATGAACCATCCATGTTGTTCTCCATTTTCCACTTCTTGTCACTAGGCCCATGAGACCACTGAGAGTCTCCAATCTCCATTTCAACCTTGAGGGAATGACAGAAAATCTCCTCATAGCTGTTGAAGTCTCAAATTACCAACACTTTTCACAGACTCAGCTTTAGTCCACTAAGGAATCAATCCACCTTTCTTTCGGTGTTCATGACAAAGATAGAGGTGTTCCTTTCAATCCTTGTAATGTTCGCTTCATACATCATAATGTACTCATCTTCCTTCTGATTGAGTCCAAGGAACTCTCTTTCATTGTTGAGGTTGAGGGTTCAAGAAAACATTTTGATGAAAAACATCCTCTTGAATTCCTCCCATTCTATGGAATCAATTTTCTCTTGGGAAATTGTATTCTTGATCAGTTTCCACCACTGATCATCTTCCCCATCAAAATGATAGACTTCCAATACAAATTTCTCTTCTTCTAAGCACTAGAGGACAGAGAAAACCTTTTCAATGTTGTTAATCCATTGTTCTGTGAGGAGGAGATCAGAAGACCTGCTAAACAAGGGAGGCCTTTTCCTCATGAAGGATTCTACGGAAACATTATCTTTACATAGAGGAGGAGTAAATTCCACCTGATTCAAGTTATTATTCATAACTCGAGCCAGCTGAGAAAATACTTCCATGAAGTTTTGAGCACCTACTTCCATCACATCAGGCATGTCATTAGGGAAATCATCACATTTCCTATCTCATTGGTTATTGAAATGTGTTCTTCTATTTCCTACCATTAACTAAAAAAATAATGTATAATTAGAGGTCTTGAATACTTAGCTATTGAGCATAAAATAAACTTTGAAAATATAAGTATGAACTTATAAAGAAGAATTATATCCTGACTTGTGATTCCTTAGGTTTATATCTTGGTTATCCTCAGTCTATTTCTTAACTTATATTCTTGTGGGATTATTTTTGTCCCTTAATAACGGATTGTACTAGGCCTGTGAATCTACCTTAGCATATCCCCCAGAAGTGTCGTAACCAAGAGTGCAACAAGGCTCATTATCATGCACCAATTCCCTTTCGAGTCTAGCTCAAAGCAGTGTTTTTGGGTTTTACCTCTAGATACATCTGTTCCAAAGCCGCCTCTACCTACTCATATCTATACAGGGATGTATTTTTTTGATAAACCACTTACTCTTTACTCACCAATATTTAGGACCGTTTTCTTATACTTAGTCTCATCCTTAAGGTTTTCAATAAGTTGCTCTATTCATAGTCTCCAAAAATAATTAGACCATCCTCTAATACCAACTATAGCGACCTGAGCCTTTTGACATAAAACATTTCCTGATTTGAAGCATAATTAATCATCAAAGTACAATCCAAGGATCGTTAATTCTAGTGTCTTGGAAGACTAGGTACATATAACATAAAACCTAGGGGAAAACTTCTTTATTTAATCTCTATAAATATTTTCTAACTTCCTTTGAGCCCTTACGTCTTCATAGGGTACCTTGGGGAACACATGGGCAAAGGGATGAGCTAAAAAACCCAGTAAGGGAATGGACATAAGGATACATCTCAAGCACATGAGTTAGGAGGCAAGACATAATGATATCCGAAGCATAAAACTTATAAAATCATTTTATATAAGAATGGGATCATGTAAAATAGAATCATATAAATGTGGAAGAATCATAAAACATTTCTTTAGTACGGGTTAAGGCTAACTGTCAATCCTGTTTCCCATTTCAGTATGGGTCAAGGCTAACCGCCAATCCCATTTCACATCACATCTCATGAGACTTATCCTTACCCAATGCATTGGAGCGCTATCTAGGCACACCCATATCAACATTTTCATGAATATTATTTCCACATAAATATTCTTACCACATATACAATCATACATAATCAACCATACACAAACATAAGGGTACCCATGGAAAGAATTGGGTACCACAATCATGACATAAATCATAACCAATGGGTGTATCATGAAAGTGTCCATATAAGAAAAGAATTAGAAAATAAATGGACTTTCATAGGGGAAAATAGGAATATAACCTGGTAAGTGGTTTCAACATAAGTGACAATATATGAGAAATGTATTTTAGAAACATTATCAATAAAACATTTTTGTGCGGTTTTAAGGAAAATACTACATAGCTTTTAAAATAGAAAAGAATACATTCTTTTATAAAAACCAGAATTGAACCAAGAAGGTTTTCGTAATAAAAATACTGAATTTACAAAGATAATTGTGTCTTAAAACAGAAGATAGATTGCACTTGAAATTGGGTAAAAGTTTGGAAAGTTCCTTTAAAACAAGTGTGCTTATTGGGAAGTATCGAGGAGAGATTCACTTAAAAGAATGTATATCCCAGAAAGAGAATGAGATCTGGATATTATAACATGAGTTTGGAGAATATAAATAGAGTTTTTAAGTTTTACATAAAAAGAAAAGACAACTATATTTTGGTAAAAATAAAGATAGAGCAACCCGAAAGAATAAATGAAGTTCAGGTAGAATCTATTATGGTTTATCAGCATGGTATCAGGCGTAACTAAGAGGGCTTTATGAGAGAGATAAGGGGTTTTTCATAACTTATAATACATTAGGGAAGTACAGGGAAGGTGTGTAAACATACCCCATCACTTGGTATTACACAAAAAGTCATAGCATAGAGAATAATCTTGATTAAGAGTGAAAAGGGGAGGATCCCTTACCTTAAATCTGTTGGTGTTCTCCACTTGTTATTAACGATATTAATAAAAAAATAGGCTTATTAATTAATAATTCCAGAACCTCTTCTATATTCAATTTATTTATTATAACACTTTTTAGTTCATTAAAAGCCTTTTTGATTTGTTAGGAGGTTCAATTTCATTTTTCGGGCTCGTTTGTTTACTTGGCATTAAAAGATCGGTCCACTTATATTCAAGTTTGGATTATAAGAAAGATGAAAGTGGTTGTCCAGAATTTAAGTTATATTCTTTACTTCATATCCAGGAGATTACATGGTTTTAATTTTAATTAGGTTACTTAGAGTGAAGTCGAATTATTATATATATAACCATATTGATTACCGTTTTTGCTAATCGGTGGATTCGATTACAAAGAATGTGTTTTGCTTTATAACTTAATTCATTTTGTACCAAAGGATTACAGAACCAAAAAATATGATATATTACATGTATAATAATCTAGTTCAACCATAACACAAATGGTTTCATGACCATAATTGATGAAAATAATAGAAATTCATAAATCGTTGTCCTTGAATGTGCTAAAATAGCACATCTCAAACGGTGCTTTCATTTATTTCAAATAAAATGGTGGGAAAAGGAGAAAAGCTAATGAAATATAACACTAGAATGAAGAAATTACAATACATGTATGTTACTAGATTTATCATACTATTATGTTGAAGGGAGGTGAAGAAAGAAATAAAAAAGAAAAGAACTTAAAAGAAAAGAAGAAATTGGGAAGAGGAACTTACCTATTGAGACTTCCTCCTTTGAGAACCTCTTAAAGGGAGAGGTTTTGGTATTTTGAGGAGGATGAGAGCTTTTGGACGTGGGGGAGGACCTTGGGGAGTGATTGGGCTGAATAATGGCAAAGAACAAGGCTTGAGAGGAGTTTAGAGAAGAGGGAGTGAAGGGGGGGTTTATAGTGGAGGAGAGGAGGGATTTCATAATATTATAATAATTAATTTATTATTTCTTCCGAAGAGAAGGAATAGTAAGTATTCCATGACCAAGAATAGTTATTTTATCATGTGATCCCAAACCATGTGGTCTTACATCAGTAGAACATCATCGATGAATCAATTAATCAATTATTTAACATTTATTGTGAATTATTGGATTCAACTATTCATCAACAATACAAGTATTTCAGAAAAATCCCAAAAATTCACCCTAACCATTTTTCAACGTGTAGAGTCTAAAAAGTAAGTCATTTTTTCACAAATAATTTTCTAAATATAATTGTTTGAATATTTAATTAAAATAATAATTTATTGTCAAAACCAATTATAAAACATTCATTAACTTATTCTAAAATATATGTATATCGTGCTTCCAACTTGAATAATATTTTTATACCACCATAGGTGAGGTTACTATTCATTAGGGTATATCACTATTCATAAGGTTCATGCTACTATTCATTAGGGCAGGTTACTATTTACCAAAAATTATGTTTTCCTTATTGGACTCCAAATAACTTACTGATTACAAACGTGTATGCCGGATTTTTGAAATTCTAAATACCTAAGTGACAAACTTTAGTTAAAAGGTCACTTAGCACTAAGTAGTTCATTTTGTTGTGTTTTCATGTGATTTTATGACATAATTTTGAGAAAGGAATTTCCATTGAAAAACATTGGGTCATTACAATATCAACAACTTGTTCTGATGTTGGAAAATACTCTAGCATCAAATTATTCTTCTCTACATACTCATTGATAAAATGATATTTGATATCAATTTGTTTTGAATGATAATATTGTACTAATTTCATGGTGAGACTAATTTTAATTTTATAGTCACAACCCAATAGCATTGGTAACTTAACTTATATAAGTAAATCATCCAATTGTGCTTTCATCCATATATGTTGACTAGTGGCTCGGGTATAAGAAACATACTTAGCTTTAGTTTTATTGAAATTTACTGAGTTTTGTTTCTTTGGAAACAAAATAACATAATTATTTTCCCAAAAAAAATACACCATTACATGTATATCTTCTATCATCAACATTTCCTACCCAATTTTCACCAGAATACCAAAATAAATCAATAATATCTGAGCTGTAATACCTAATTCTAAATTCTATTGTGCCTTTGATGTATCTGAGAATTATTTTTTCCAGCAATAAGATGTGATTCTCTTGGAGTACTCTGAAATCATGGACATAAGGTAATAATATAATCCATGTTATTTCAATAGGTAATCAAATTCAATAGGATTCAAATCAGCTTTCAATACTCTTTCTGATTCACTTATTTTTATTCTCCATTTTTAAATAGTTTTTCTCCATTTAAATGGGTGTGGAAACATGTTTTTAATTTTCCATGACAACCCTCTTGATATGTTATTTTGAATACTTTTCAGGGGATTGTAAAATGTATTATTTTATTTGTTGGATTTCAACCCAAGAAAGTATTTCATTTCTCCCATCATGGACATTTAATATAAATTCTTCATTTATTTAGAAAATATTTCACAAATTCTATCATCATTCCCATAAAAGGTAATATTATCCACGCAAACAATTATAATGAGTGGATACTCTAGAAATTATTTAATTTAATGATTTCTATCCACTCTTACTTTGTTAAATTTCATCTTTATTAAGCATGTACCCAATTTAGAATACCATGCCCTCAGAGCTTGTTTTAGGCCATAAAATGACTTTTTCAATATATAAACTCAACCTTCATATTTTCCAAAAACAAAGCCATATGTTTTTTCAATATACACCTCTTCTTCAAGATCAAAATTTAGAAATACATATTTAACATCCATTTGAAAAAATCTTGAAGCCTCATTGTGCAGCAATAGCAAAAATATTCTGATCATTTCATGTCTTGCCATTGGAGATATTGTTTCATAAAAATAAATATCCTCAATATGTAAATACCCTTTGAAAACCAATGTTTCTTTATTTCTTATAACTTCACATTTCCCCTTCATCTAGTTCCTGAAAACCCATTTTGTTCCAATGATGTTTTTTTAGGCATGGGTACGAGTACACATATATTTCACTTTTCAATCTAATCCAATTCATAATTGATGTCCTGAATCCATTCCAAATTCTTAAAAGATTATTTCACATCATTAGGTACCACCTTTTAATATAAAAAGTATGTGTAATGTAATTGTTTGTTCTTACTGTTTTATCCTTATGATATTGATCACCAATTATATTTTTTTCTTCCACTTGTTTCCCCAGCCTTGGATAAGATTTTCGATTGTCTTCCTCATCACTAGAAATAGCTGAGTCTGATTCTTCACCTTTATTAGATTTACAATTGTTTGTATCCTTATCAGAATTAACCTCTCCAACATACTTAACATCATTGTCCACCTGAACATGCTTCTCTTTCTCAGTTACTTCAATAACTTTTACGTCAATTGAATGAATAATTCTTTTCATTTCTTGGTTGAAGCATCTATATCCACTTCCTTCTAGAGAATATCTAAGACATATTCCTTCCTCACCATTATGCTCAAACAAACCATAGATTCAACCATTCTTCTTTATAATACTAAGACTCCTAAAAACTCTAATGTGATTCAAACTTGGAGTTTTTCCAAAAAAAAAATTAATAGGGAGTCATAAATTATTAATGACTGTAGAAAAACGGTTTTGAATATAAATATCAATTCTCATGTCTTGCCTCAAAATGTAATGAGAAAGACCATGCTAATGTAACATGGTTCTTCCCATTACCACAAGGCTTTTATTCTTTTATTCAATAACTCAATTTTTTTGGGGAGTCTGTGGAGAGCTATACTCATGCCTAATTTCATGCTTCTCAAGATATTTTTGAAACTATTAACTTCTATATTCACCACCATTATCAATTCTCAACATCCACACTAAATACTCACATTCTTTATCATCTTTTCTTATGAAACTTATAAACATTTTCAAAGCATCCAATTTTTGTTTCATATTCATAACACAAGTAATGCAAGTAAAATCATCAATGAATGTAATAAAGTACTTATATCCATGTGTATATTGATTTATCATTAGCAAACATATATCATAATGGATCAGCTGCAGGGATTTTTTGAATAAATATCAACTTTCTTAAGAACAACTTTGGTAATCGTTCTTTTCTGGAAAATAGTGCAACACCAATCTCTACTTCTTAGAAAAACAAGAATGTCTCATACACTGTATCTTTTGAATGAGATTATAATGTTTCTATAACTCATTTTTCCAATACATTAATTCTATAACTGATTATATTCAACCATACTCATGTAATATGAGTTTTTTGAATCGCCAACCTGAAACTAGCTTCATTTATATGTAGGCCTCATGTAAAAATCTGAACATATTCATCACTCTTTACAACAAATTCATATTTACTGAAGATAACCTTGTTACCTTCATCACACAATTTTGAAACACTTAGTATATTGTCTTTTAACCCATCAACATTCAATGTTTTCTTAGATTTTATCTTTTCTTTTCAAATAATGGCTGACCAAAAACCATTTAGTTTTAATGATTTATCATTTCCAAATGTCATTTTGTCTTCTTTATAATATTTCACATCCTTCAAAAATTCCAAGTCTCTTGTCATGTGAGAAGAACACACACTATCATGTATCTAGGGTCATTCTCCTTTCATGGATTTTAATTCAGTTTCTACAACAATCACTTTTTCTTCATTATTTTCATTCTTCACCATTAGATTTTGAGGATTGAGAATATTGTTTTGAGCCTATAACAAAACAAGACATCCTTTTTTAAGGTGTCTAGGTTGTTAACAACTTTCAAAAATAGTTTCCAAGGGTTGGGACCTATTTTCAATCATCACTTCATTATTTTTAGATTTTTTCAAGATGAACATATAATTTTTCTGTCATTGAGGATGATGTCTCCCCATTAATCTCTTATTTTTATAACCTTTAGTATAATATTAATGTTGTGCATTGGAACAACACATACTTTTTATGTGGCCTAATCCCCCACAATACTATTGATACCCATAGAAATTGTATTTTCCTCTGAAACCACCATACTGACCAGAATTGTGAAACATTTTATTAACCATATTCTTTTAAATTTAAATTGGATTATTATTCTTTTTGTTAGCCTTGATAAGATCAAAATTATTTGATACTTTTCTGGATCCAAATAAAATCATTTCAGATTCGGGATGTTTTGTAACATCTGAATTATTCACTTTGACCACATACATAACTTTCCCATCATTCTTCTTTTCATGCATAGTTACATTCTTATTATCACCCATTGAAGGTATCTTTTTTTGAACCTTATCAAATTTATCATTAAAATAACATTCACCAACTTCCATGATAGATTTTTGAAAACATAAACATTTTGTTTCAGCTTTATAGAGTTTGTGTTGGACATGTTCCAACTCTTCTTCATTTTCATTCTTCTTCACTTCCAAATGCTCATTAAAATTCTTTTAATCTTCAAAATACTTATTCAAATAATTAATATCATTACCTAGATTTTATTTTTCACCAGTAAAAAAATCTTGGTTTCTTGAGCATTAATCTTACGACTTTTTATTTTTCATTTCAAGTCTTCTGATCCTTCTCAAACATTTTTTAACTCTTCTTTCGAACTCATTTCAAGAAGAGTTTCATCTTCTTCAAAACTGCTACATTTGAATTCAACATCATTCACTGTTGAAATAAAAGTATTTTCATTACCACAGTCGATATATTTTTAAGACTTAGCTTCACCCTCTTCTTCTTCATCATCATTGGAAAAGAAACTTCTTCTTTTTTATTTTAGTTTTTTTTCTTTTCCTTTTTCTCCCTTCTTATTCCACGATCTTCTTTGATTTATTTCTTCAATATAACTATCCTATTATTTATTTCTTCTAAAAGAATTATCCACAATGTTACTAATACCTCCAAATTCAAGAAATTTCAAGAGAATTTTCCCTTTTTTATTTCCCTATACCTCTTTTCACATTGTTAGAAAACAGGGATGGGATTTCATTGAGATTTTTACATAGCTCATTTTCAGAGTCAGAATCACCATCTTCATCTTCAATAACAATATTCTTTGACTTTTCATTATTCATATCCTTAAAATACATTTCTATATCAACCTTTTTTTATCTTCATATCATTCTCTCTTCTCATTCATATGTGATAATAGTGCTATGTAAATCATCATTAGATAATTTTTTAGGATCTATATCTTCTAATGAAGAAACTATTTCATCAAATTTTTCACGGAGGATTCTGAGGATATTTTTATCAATTGTAGAGTATTTAATAGTTTCACCAAGATAGCTAATATTACTCACAATATCATTCACCCTAGAAAATAATTACACAACTAATTCATGCTCACCCATCATTGAAACTTCATCCTTCATTCTCCATGTTTTTAACTTTTCCTTATACACTTTTGTATTTCCTTTATACATGTTTTTAAATTTATCCCATATACCCTTAGTTATAGAAATTACTTTACCTATCAATAATTAACATTCAAAAAGTGATGATAATATAAGATTCCTGGCCCTTCTATCATTTTAATGAAACTTTTTATCAACATGTGTAAGTGGAGCACTATCATCAAGGGGAGGAAGCCCAACTATTGCAGCTCCATGAACATCATAAATGATATAGATAATATATGGATTCATTCTATCATTCAATATATGATAGTTATTTCCATAAAGGATCATAATACCTTTATTTTTCACACAGTTCATGTTCTCCATCAGCAATGAATAGTTAAGGGAACCTTGGATATGATACCACTTGAAAGTACCTGGTCAGAGAAATGTATCACTAAGAGGGAGAGGGGTTGAATCAGTAGTAGTCTATTTATATTATGTTTTCTTTCAATTGAAACAACTTTCACCTCCGTTTATAGATGTCAATTCTTTGATGAAAAAAAACTCAACACACATCCATAGGAACACAAATATTTACAAGGATCACTATTCAATAAGGATAGATACGTCCTTGGTATGGATTGGAAGTGATAAAATACCATAAAATCTACTAAGAAAATAATCCTTGGATTAAAATGAGAATCAAATACCCTTACACTCGAGTAGAACTATTAATGAATCCCACAAATGTATGTGCACCCTCTTAGAACAGTAGGGAAATACAATTGTTCTGTAACAACTCATGTTACCTGTGCTTCTTATAAATTCAAAAAATGTATTAAAATTGTAATAAAATTCATCAATTACCTATCCAGAAGAAAGGTATGAACTACCTGGACATTATTATGAAACATTGAGTTGTATTTCTCTGAGTTTGATTCTTCCGAAACAAATCTCCTAGTCTGATTATTTCAGAACAAAGCTCCTAATATAATTTTCAAAACAATGCTCTCATTCTGATTTTCTGATAGAAAACAATATAGTAGAATCAAAACCATGTCAATCCCATTCCAATTAATTCATCCTGAAACCAAATGAATCTGAATACAATCCATGTGGAAATGTATTAAATTTAAAACCTAATAGTATCACATTCTCTCACTGAAATCTCAGAACATCCATCACTTATTTGGTGAATAGTACACTCCACCTCAAGGTATGATGTACTTGTTTCCCTTTTATGAGTGGCCAAAACAAGTTTAGGTAAGAATCTGAAAACAATTTCCTGCCCACTTAAATTCACCTAAATATGAATTTTTTTTGAAATCTCAGAGTAATTATGACTTCATAAAAACTTCAAAATTCTTCATGAATCTTCCACAATCATAACATATTATTATTATTCATACATCTATTTCAATTTACAATGTGTTTAAAATTGATGAGAAATATATGGGTCTGAATCTAATTCTATCCTACTGATTTCTTCAAATCAATGCATGAAACCATACCAATTGAATGTGTATGAAGAAATGGACTTCTCAACTTGAGATGCAATATCTATTTTAAATGAAAGTCCCCCCTTGAAAATTAATTCATATATCTACAATTTCATTTATTTCATCATATCCCTTTTGAGAAAACACATCATCACATTCAATAACTAGTACTTGAATCATGAATACCTTCATGACTTTGAGTTCACTGAGTATTAGCTTTCGCATCGTCTGACTTCAATTGGAATGAATTATAACACTCCATTCATTCCTGCTTCTTTCTTTACATCTCAACCCAAGCATGATCATTTATGAATACAAATGGTCTGGATACTATTATCCTAAATACAATAATATCTAGTTATGATCATTCTGTTAATGATCATTCTGGTTACAATCATATTGGACATGATCATTCTGGTTACGATCATCCTGGATACGATCTTTCTGGTAATGACCATTCTAGAAACAATAATTCTAGTTATAGTCATTTTGGTACAATCATCCTATATACGATCATTCTAGTATTGATTATTGGGTATGATCATTCTGGTTATGATTACTGGGTACGATCAAATAAAATATTAAAATGATGATCTTCCTAGATACGTTACAATTGGGAAACAATGATCTTCTCGGATATGATACATTGTATTCTGAATATGATTCCATTTTAAATGGTTTCATGACTTATCTTTTAACTAGATCCAATCAATTACAATCTAAATATGATTCATTCTCAATTGATGACTGTCCTTACTTTTCTTTTACCTGAATAAAATTTTTTTGAAAAAACAATCAGTTTCTCATCTTCCATCGGCATCACATCCTCCATCGGCACAACCTATTCAATTGGTATCACCTCTGCATCGGCACCTCCTTTCATCGACACCACTTTTTATAGGCATCATATTTTCATCGGTGCCACTTTCATTGGAATAACATATTCATCAGTACCACCTTCATCGGTATCACCTATCCATCAGTACCACTTTCATCGACATCACATTTCCATCAGTACCACTTTCATCAGCACCACCTTTCCATAGGTATCACTTTGATTATTTCAAAACATAATCAGAACTACCTCTTCAATCTGGATATGATTTTTTTGTGATTTTTTTTAAAAAAATATGTAGCAATTCATTTCTGATGGTTTTGAAAAACAATCTGTATAGCTTCTTTCACCCTACCATCCATATATGATAATCCTGAATATGGTTCTTTTCTAATTTTTTTTTGAAAAAACAATATGAATATAATAATTTATCTATTAGTAGAATCTCATTCACTCCCCATTTATTCTATAAATATGGAATCACATGTTCTCAATTCAAATCATGATTTATATGAAATACAAATCAGAAAAGTATTGTCACAATTAACATGGGTCTGATTATTTCTAAAAAATCCGATAACAATTTCTTCCACAAAACTAGATGAAGTGATTTACTTTCCTCAAAACATAGATTGATAACAAAAGACAAAACATGAAACCTTAATCACCTAGATCATTTGCTTGGTCCCAAAAATAACAAATCATTCGAGCCTCGATAGAAACACATCTCAAATATTGGACTTTTCAACACTGAAACCAATTCAATAGGACTCTTCCTTCCACAACCAGAGTCTTGAGTGACACCTAATTTCTGGATGCACTATTTGTCTCATTAAAAATTTTATTTACATTAATGGATGTAATGTATCTACCACTTAATTAAAAAGAGACTCCCATCAACCCTAACATACCAGCCATGTCAATCTAAACCATCATCGCCCAATAAATCACATCAGTATATGAATCATGATTTAGTAAGAAACCCAGATATAAGAAGTAATGTCTAAGAAACATATCTGATATTAATTCCCATATATTTTAATTTGTCACAACCTTAGGAGAAAAATGAAAATGATATGAAAAATAGTTTTCAAACTAAGTCATGGTCATGTCATCTCACTAGAGTTTGTGAAACTCTATAGATTTCACTGAGACCATAGATTATGGAATGAATGAATCAATGAAAATAAAATATATAATTTCTATTCTAATCCCTAATTCTTAATTTCTATCACCATAAAATCCCAAAATTTCTTGTTAAGACCTTTGAACATAAAGGAAAGACATTTAACCTTAACCAAATATTAAATTTACAAGAAATCAAAAAAACTTATATCCTTATCAACCTCTCTATAGACTCGTGATGATCATTATACCATTTCAATTTTGGTGTATAATGTTCTATAAAATCCTTATAAAGATAACTATATTAATCCCTTTGAGTTTCCACTACTACATTCTATATGAGAAAGAGTTTCACTTCCTTTACCAGAACTTAGACAACACATGCTAATATCATGATATGATTCTGGTTTATTGGAGGATTTTCACCTTATGGTACACCAATATATTCATCATGGGACCAATTCAAATGTCTTATAAAACGTTTGAGGCTATACAAAATCAAATGAAAACACTGAAGGGTTCATAAATATACTTTTTCATGATTTACAAGAATATAAATTCCATCACTAGAAATTTATGATTAGGATTTCAGAAATATAAAATCAGATGCTGGTAGATGACTATAATCATATTAAAACATTTCTTTTAAAAAAATTCAAAAAAACCTTGGAAACATAAGGCTCATTAATAAGATATATGGATAGGAACTTTCTTTAAACTACCTTCTAGGTCCCAACAAGACATCCTAAAATGCCTAATAACATCAAGGTATGATTCTTAACCATCACATATACTAACAAATTGTCTTGATACTTCTCAAATACAATGGTTCCCTAATAACTAATCCATATTCGACTTATCCCATAGAGATTTATTGATCCCCATGTGTTGGTGACTTTCACCATACATCATACATGATCAAGGAGGTTATGAAATTTTAAAAAAAAAACAAAACATAAAATATACAATTTAGTATGATAAACATTACAAAATAAGTTATACTAGAAAAAGTAGGTAAAATAACATATATAAATATAGATAAACATATTTAACTAAAATCATTGACCTAATGACATCCCTAGTAAGTCCAATGTAACAAGTGGATAATAGTTCCCCCAATCATCCTCACCACTTCCTATCCAAAAAATCATGATCATCAACCTCCTCAATTTTTCTATTTCCCATTATTCATACATAGCATAAAACATTATTCAGATTCCCTTAGGAAAAATTTTGGTTTGAGAAATAAATCATTATAGGGTCAGAAAATGTTTCTATTAATCAATACCATAATAATTAAACATTTATGACATAAGATTAAATATAACAATGCATTGAAGAAAATATTCATATTTTAGACTAAAAAAATTCATTCACATTATAATAAATGGATGAAATATAAAAATTGTCTTATGTAATAATGTTATACAACACAACTATATAAAATAGTTGACAAGGGTAAAATATTCCACTAACTGTGACATGTATATCAAATCAAATAACTCATTGAAAAAGCACATTATGGTAGATTATGTAATAGTTATTGGGTCCTCACACATCTCATAGATTATCATGAATCATAAATAGTGTGTATATGAAATCAAAAAACCATTAATATAACCAATTTAATGAAATCAATCTACACATTAACAGGGTAAATCATCACTATAATCCATATAAAACATGGTTTAGTAAATTTTGGATTAATAAATCTAGTTCTAGGAGATACAAAATCTAGTGTTCTTTCCCTAGTCACCTATTAACAACCCAGGCACCCATGTACATAAATTGGTATATCATTTAATCAAATTAGACATAAATCATTTAAATACATATCATAACACAAATTCTCAATTTTAATTTTCAACATTCTATTTTTATTTCTTAAAAAATAATAAGCTTTCAAAATTTCATTCAATTTAAAATCATATTTATAATTATTCCAGTTTTTAAAAAATTTACAAAGAATCATTTCATCCAAATGATTTTTTAAAATGAAGCCATAATTTTTTAAATCAATCGAAAAATTCAAATTCCACTAGAAATATGGTTTTCCATTCCCAATTTCATGGTACATTTCAAAAATATATATATAAAGATATCAAATCCATGCATTATTTTAATTTAAAAAAATTCCCGATAAATCAAGAAATATACAGTTTCAATTAAATTCATATGACATATGAAAAACATACCATTAAATAATAGGATCACAATGCACAACACCAATAATTAAGAACACTAATAATGAATCAAGATGTAGAAGATCCATAAACACAACAAAGAATCAAGATATAAAAAACATTATTTACATCCAAAAATTACATGGTGATATATAAAACATTATATATGGTTAAAAGATATGTCAAAAGAAACAACAAAATTTGGAATCAACTAAACTATAGGATGATTTGAGATCAATGGAACGATGATCATCCATAAAATAGGGTTTGAGGAGCCAAAATAACTTATTAATAGCATCATAGAGGAAAACATTTGTTAGGGTTTAATGGGGATAATGAGAGTTTAATATGGGCATTTGAGGTTATTAATTAAATTTCCATAGAATTAAAATCATGTACGCGTGGATAGCAGGATGAGGGACCATGGTTAGGGAATCAATGCTCTAGCATTACACCCCTAATGATTGGCTGACATTGTTTTCCCTAACTAGAAACACAATTTTTGAAACCTTTAACAAAATTTGAATCTCCTAATATCTAGGGGTTAATATGTTTTACTAGGGGTAAAATAGTATTTTCAAACTTTGAACAAGCCATAATCAACATAAAATCACTTCAACACCATCCAATCTTCCCCAAAAACACATCGAGATAATATGAAACTTGAAATGAATCAAAATAAGGATTAAATGATGCCTAAAATAAGGTAACATGGTGATTAAAAATATGTATTTTAAGTCATAAAATTTATTAAATTTATTTAATGATAAATATAAAATCATGGTTGTTACATTATACTCACCCCCACTATAATTTTTCATTTAGAATTATGTAATCTACATAAAAAAAATAAAGGAAAAATCTACCTCATAAAGTCCTTTGCTTCCCTCATATCTTCCTTAATGCTATGATTTCACCACAAAAATTGACCTGGTGAGAGGTCTTACTTTATTTCAGTTTCTCTCAATGACCAAAAATATCCATGGTTTATTCTTCATTTGATATATCATTCTCCATTAGTATAATCATTAAGATCTGCACATGTCAAATATTGGGTATGTAATCCTCACAATAAATACATGGAACTCATCATGATCATTAGGGAGATTCATTAGATGTGGTATTCATTAAACTAAAATCCATATAGGATCATGAATTTAAATGGGATAGAAATATTTTGATACTAGCTTTAAATTTGTTCAAAATATTTTATCATTCATACAAGGATAAATTCATTGAAATACCATATAACAAACATTGATATCTATATATTTTTTATGATTTTCATTAAAAAATTATTCTAATAGATATCATTATGTGTTGTTGAATATATCTTACATTCTCTTCCCTTTCCCCACCTAGATCAGGTCCCAATACTTTACTTCCCTAAATAAAACCCTATGTGTTTTATTTATAAACT
This sequence comes from Viscum album, assembly GCA_963277665.1. NCBI lineage: Eukaryota > Viridiplantae > Streptophyta > Magnoliopsida > Santalales > Viscaceae > Viscum > Viscum album. The sequence continues at coordinate 69,545,289 of OY728166.1, read as the reverse complement.
TCTTTCAATAGTGGTATTCATAGGGATCCATCAGAATTATTCTTTGAACACTAATTTTCTATGAAAATTATACCAATATAAAGCATTGATCCCATCTATCATTGAAATTCATAGTGAAGTCCCTCAACATGTATTCATATGTTTGAATAGTTTTCTCAGATAGACCATATGTCTTATTAATTTAATTAATAATGAAACTCTAATATGTATCTAGATGCTATTAAAGGAGATATCTATAACATCTTGGTGAATTTAAAATTCTAATAATATATATTTGAGAGTGTTACTCCATGCAATATGTTATCACCCATTATGTATAATCATGTAATATGATCAAGAGATAAATATTCCTTAAGTTGTATATAATTCATTGATTTTAGAATCAGATCATCTAAAACATAAATAGAATTTTTTTCATATAAGATTTTTTGGGAGTCCTATGGTAAAATTTATTTTAATTTTCTCCCATTTCTATTTTGGTAAGTAAATATTTTGTAATATCCCCAAAGACATATGTATATAATCCTTAAATTTTTGACACATTATGAATTTGGATGAATACTCTAAAATAACCATTTCTCATGTTAACCCACCATAAAATATATTTTATATATCTGTAACTAAATGTACATGATGTATGAATAGAGAATAATTAACAATAATATTAATCCAATATATCCTTCTTGAACTATGGTATTGTTGTAACAATTAAATAGTTTCTAAACCTTATCATTCAATAATAATAATGGTCAAACATATGGGAATTCATCAAAATATTATGTAAATAAAATTAATTGATTTATTCTATCCTAATCCATTAATAGGTGTGTGTTCAAACATTCATCTGAAAAATGAAAACATATATCCCATTTCATAAGTATTTCAAGGTCCATCTTCTAAAAAACTCAAAATATTATACATCTTTCAATCCAAAACATGGACAAATGATCATGGTCATTTTGACTCTAAGAATATTTCCCCATTTTCAACTATCCATTTTGTCAATGTATTGAGAAGTCATATTATTTTATCAACTGAAATTGTCTTCTTCGGTGTATATTAAATTATTTCTATTTTAATATATACTTTAGACTTTTATAATAAATATATATATCAATATTTTCACTATACAGATGAAACATCCACATATTCAATGAAAATTTTACCACATCCAACACAAAACCATGATTTTGGAACTTATTATAATTAATATATAATTATAGTGAGTCATAATCTATCACAATATCATTATTCAGGAGGATGCCTCCTAGTCCTTTAGTTGAAGATTATCTATATTTGTAAAACCCTTCTATGTTTTTCGAGTAGTGTATGTAGAGGTGTTCTAACCAAAATTCAATTTAGATCAATGAAATTATACAACATTAATATTCACATAATAATATAACCCTATAATGATCCACATATGTGAGTGGACTAGATAGTCCTGAAAAATATCTCTTATACAACAGTAGTATCCATCCCACCTTGGAAAATAATATATCTCAGTTACCGTTGGTAGATATCTCCATTTCCAAATATCATCTATTATTAATGGTTCCACTAATATACACACAAATGAAATTATATGACCCAATAATAAAACATTGTGATGAAAAAAATTCAAAATTCATAAAGATAATGCGTATCATTTCATTCCCCATTATGTTTGGTAAAATTATCAAAAAAACAATTCTATTTCATGATAATTTAATGTATAAGTATATAACACTAAATAATACACATAACTAGATATGGTAATCACTAAATAAAATATTTATTAAATAATATTATCAATATATGTTAATGGATACTTCTTCTTATTATTTATTTTTTAAGTTAATGATAATCAATTCAATGAAAGAGTGGAAAATAGTTAATTTTATTCAAAACCATTTTGAACCCCAAGGTTAAGTACTAGGCCAAATAAATCACATATTAAGATTCACCTTGAGTTTCTTTTTTATTTATTGTAACTAAAATAGGTCCATTTTATATGTAGTATATGAAATTTTTATAGAAATATGTATGATTATTTTGGAAAAAACTACATTGTTTTTCAGTGGAAGAATTGGAAACACTTCCTAAAAGACATCAAAAAACTATTGAACAATAAGAATATGTTCAACATTATTTTTATATCAAATCAGCTGAGAAAACTATCCATTATGAATTTGTATTGAAAGTTATATGATGGAATTAATTTCCATTGAGAGTTATGGTTCATCATCACAATGAAAGTCTATCATTGTATGATTCTTAATATAAAATGTTACTTCTCTTCCTCTATAATATATATGGGATTTATATTGCGAATTACAATCCAATCATTAAATTACATTAAATTAAAATAAAAACAACAAAAAGTTCAGGATGTACACTATAATAAATATATATCAAAGAGGATATATATACTATAGTCATGATCCTCCTAAAATTATGGATTTTACCTTCCATGTCAACATCTACACATTGGGTTTTTGATCTGATAGCCTTAAATATTAATCCAATTTAATAGTGTTAGTAGAACATAAATCAAATAAAAAAATTCAAATATAATGTTTTTTATAATTATAACTTCCACCACATCGCTATAAATTATATTTAAGCATCAATAATTCTATATTGTTTTCCATATCTCCTTATTTTCTTCTATGATATATTCAACTAATGATGGAGAACTAGTTTGAATAGTTCCATATTTATTTAAAATTTAAGCAGAAAATAGTAGTGGTTTATTTTTATCCTTTAAAACATTATTCATATTAACCTTGTCTCCATGATTCTAATAAAATCTCATTCCCTTCATTAATTTTCTTGGAATATTAATTTCATATTTTTTTACATGATATAGATTGAATTATTACCTTCTTGTTCATTTATATGTTCCTTTTTTAATGTTTCTAATCATAAATATTCTTCTCTTGATTTATCTTGATGAAATATCATCTAGAATATTAATTCCCCATTTTAATGGAACTATATAGTAAATCATCATATAATGAAAAGGATTGAAAAACTATTTCCATTTGGAGAGTCCACTTAATCCCATTAATGAATCATTAAATGTTCATTTTGGATTCTATATATACTATAATTTATGAATACCAAATCCAGTGATGTTAGCATCGTATTCCTCCACACATTCTTCTTTATTCATCCTTACATTGAGGATATTCATCTAAATATTTTATTTTTCGTGCTTGTGGGATGTATTTATCATAGTATGTCTCTTTAAATGATCTCTCATCCATACATTATATTGTTTTACTGTAAATACCCAGAAATTCCATGGAAAAAAAATCTTTAAATTCATGGGAATATTATGAGTCCGCAGTTTCTAACGGTGCGTGATTCTGAGGCCCGGAGTGCCCTGAATGATCCGCTGAAGCTTTGTTAAGATTAAATTATCACACGTATGCAGTTTTCCTAAAAAATTGGAATAACTCTTAAACGGTTACTCGGATCAGAAATATGAGGCCACCTTTGTACTCAGTATGGTGGGTTTACCCTAGGCATGACTTAAGTTTAGTCAGCGCGGGTCTCCTGTGAGAAAACCAAAAAAGTGGCATAACTATAAATGAAATAATGAAATAAAGTTATTTTATTTTTTAAATGCTTATAACTCACAAATGATATCTCAAATTAAAAATATGAGACCACCACTGAACTCATGAGGGTATTCTTTCTTTAATCATATACTAACATGGGTTGGCGAGGGCCACCAGAGAATGTTAGTTTTTGGCCGCAAATAAAATAATTAAGTGACAATTATTTTATTATAAAATTTATAAATTTTAAATGGTAACTCGTATTTGAAATCCAAGGGTACCGTTGGTTTTTTTGGGGGGTGTTTCACCAAGGTAGAGCTTAACCTCGACCACAGTGGGTCAAGGGTGACTATTAATAATTTTCCGAACATTTTTTTCGGGTACGTTCAGTAAACGTGCGAGTGGCATTTTATATCTTTTGAACCGGTTCTCAGAACTGAAATCCGAGGGCACCTTTGAACATGTAGCTTCAGTGATTTCTTAGCAAGACCTTTACAGTAGTTTCATTCTAACGTGAGTGTAAGTTAATTTTTGGGGTTTCTAAAGAAAAATTAAATAAAAATATGTGTAGCATATTTTTATTTGAATGGTAGTTAAAACCTCCAAGGGGAGGTTGGTTGTGGGGCCACCCACACATAACCTTCCTTGGGAGGATGTTATAAGGTGGGGCCGACACGAGCATCAAACCCCCTTAACCCCCCTTTAACTCTTGGAACTCCCCATAAATTTCTGGAGCCTCTTCACATTCCACCTTCCCTCATTATGGTGCCAAAAAACCTAAGAATTAATTGATGCCAATGAATTAATTAATTTGAAATGGTTTGAATTCTTTTAGGATTGCATGGAAACAATAAAACCATGGAGTAGCCATTATTTTATTATGGTTGGAGATTCTTGGTGGTGGAACTTCAAGATAGCTTTCAGAGAATTCTTGGAGAACGACATACTCTCCAACGAAGAACGACATCCTCTCCATTGAATAATTCATGTCTCCACCGAGGAACGGTGACATCATCTTCTCATTCTCCAACTGGGGCAAGAAATGGAAGAAGTCTCCAACAAAGAACGTCGCCAAAGATGAAGTCACCCACAAAGAACGTCGCCAAAGATGACGTCATCTACTCCCGAAGTCAATAGAATGACGCCCTTTTCCCGCGACTCCGTCAAGCAATCTTCCATTACAAGGTAAGGGAATTTGATTATTTTAATGTATGAATTATACCCTCGTTCCTCGTCATTTAATTGGGATCGATGATGGCCACTTGTTATCACCTACTGCAGAGGGTTCGGGCTGAACAAACACGGTCTGACATCCCTCCGATTGGTTCTTGAATGGTTGACCATGGAGGTGGAACCGGAAGGGCGCGAAGCCGACGCACCATGATGGGGAAGAACCGCGGCCATGTGGGCTGCGGTGAATGAAGATGGGGTGGCGCCGTCGCGCCGCGCCGAGGAAGCCTCACGGCCGGGCTGCCCCTCGACCGGGCCGCCACGGCCGGGCAGCCCCATGGTCGGGCCTCCACGGTCGGGCTGCCCCTCACCCGGGTCGTCCCTCGCCCGGTCCGCCACTGTCGGGCCGCCCTACAGTCTGGCCGCCCCTCGGCCGGGCCACCCCATGGTCGGGCCACCCCTCGGGCCAAGCCACCCTCAAGTCGGGCCGCGCCTTCGGATGGAGCTGTGCCTTCGGGTCGGGCCGGGCCGACTACTCGGGTTGGGCCACACTCTCAGACCAGGTCGGACCCCGGTTCGGACCAGGTCGGGAGGGGTTGCTCTGACGGGGTCGGACCAGACTCGGACCTATTATAGCTAGTTATCACCTTTTCACCCCTATTCTGGGCTTCGGGTGTCCGATTGATGAACCGCCTGCAGTGATGGAATTCATGGAGCGTGCAGATAATTTTGGCATACTCCACATGATTTTCGGATAGATTTGGGGTACGGACGGGTTGGTTTGAGCCTAAAACCAACCGGGCACCTGGAACAAAAATAACAATAACTCACAGACCAGACGTCTGATTGATGCGCCATTTGTCGCGTTGGGTTCCTTATGAAGAGACAGAACTATGGGATACATCAACTCAAGTCTTCATGGCAGTTTATGTATCAACACATTGCTCGAGTTGCGGACCCTCCCGGAATCGAGTGTGCTCTATACGGGAACCCTAGGGCTGGCTGCGACTGAGATGAAAGTGAGGAGACAGCGCCTAGATCCTCTGTGGGTTTGAAAGTGATGAGACTAGACCTGGATCCTCCGTGGGTTTGACAGTGACAAGACTGGACCTGGATCCTTCGTGGGTTCGAAAGTGATTAGACTGGACCTGGATCCTCTATGGGTTCGACCGTGATGAGAATGGTCCTGGATCCTCCGTGGGTTCGACAGTGAGGAGACTAGACCTGGATCATCTGTGGGTTCAACAGTGATGAGACTGGACCTGGATCCTCCATGGGTTCGATAGTGATGAGATTGGACCTGGTTCCTCCTTGGGTTCGACAGTGATGAGACTGGACCTGGATCCTCCGTGGGTTCGACAGTGAGGAGACTGGACATGGATCTTCCGTGTGTTCAACAGTGACGAGACTGGACCTGGATCGTATGTGGGTTTGACAGCGATGAATTTTGTACCGAGATCCCATGAAGGATCGACAGCTTTGATAGAATGTTGTTTTAGGTTTCTACGAATAGCTGCCATTCTATAGTGAAAGATGGTTCTATGGATAAAACTAATCATCTATTACTCTCTTTTAAGTTGTGTCTACATGGTGTGAGCTGAGTCTTTATCTTCATGTTTACCTCATGAATGATATTTGTACTCTTGACGACTTAGGTATATGTATGTTCATATACCTAAGTAAGGGTGGATGTTTCTTCAGGGTAGTTTCTTCATTGATGTGTTGTGGTGAAGCCCACATTACTTTCTTCTATCAGTTTTACCTATGGGATACACCTTGTGTGTACTTTCTTTGTCGATTGTTACTACACTTGTGGAATGGGATGTGGTTGGGCTCAATAGTTGGAGCCAGTTTGTGATTGGTAACTTAGGTACATGTATGGTCATATACCTAAGGAAGGATAGTTGATACTTTGTGATTGTATCTTTCTATTGTGGTTTATCCTTAGAGGATTATGGGAGACCTTTGGGGGTCTTGGGGTCCCCTTCTGATTATTGTTATACTCACCCCTGCACGGGCTTCACCCGCACCTTAACGTGTTCTATACAGACAATGGTCAGCAGTGATCAAGGCAGAGGGTGACGGACGAGAGGTTGTTCGGAGCTGGACTAGACAAGACGTACCTTGGGGATGAGTTTTTCGATATTTGTACCTACCCTTGGTAGGATTCCTCAGTGCATGATCTAGGATCTGTTTTCCCTTTTTACTTGTAATTGTTCTTGTTGTTCAGTTGGGTTTGTATACTGGCCCACTTACTTTCAGCACTACCTTTGTATTAAGTTTTATTTAGTGTTTTGCTTCCAGTTGTGTACTCTGATTGTGTGTGGATACTTTTTATAAATGCAATTCCTTCCCAGCATAGGTATTTATGTCTTTGGTGCTAGTCGTCAACCCCAGGCCTATGAAAGGATGGATTGGGGTAGTCATGGCACGGGTCCCGAGGACAGGTCGTGACAAATTGGTATCAGAGGAGTCGGTTATACCGCAGAACATAGGAGTTCGATCTATCTTACAGTGAAGCAATAGTGTTAATAGTATTGAGTGTGGTTCTCAGTCCAAGGAGTCCAGTGTTGGTGCAGCGGCCGACGTATCCGTACACCAGGACCCTGACTTCTTATTTCTGACTCAGTGCACGAAAACACTGATTGCGAGTGTGTTTTCAAGAGACTTCTTGTGAACTCTTTGAGTCAACTCACCATGTATAACTTATTGACTGTGGCACATCTGTTCCTTATCAGGATTTCGCTGCATAGAAATCCAGCTAGGGTTTTCTAGAGGGTATAGGATGATGGCCCATCGAGCAACAAGGTTCTGGTGTAGGGCCCTCTTACTATATTGGCACCTTTTGGTGGTGTACCACCAACACCACCACCTATTGGGAAGAAGATTCCACCATCCGCATTGGAAAACGGTGCACGCTGACTGAGCATGTTGGATGAGTTCCAACGGCAGAGGCCTTTGAGGTTTTGAGGTGAGACATATTCCCAAGCAGCAGAGGACTGGATGGAGGTGATTACTTGAGTTTTCCACCAAGATGGGACACTAGTAGAGAGGATGTTGATCTTATCTACTAATATTTTTCAGTGAGTGACCATGAGGATGGTCTGCATAGTGATGAGGTTTCAGTACATGAATTGTATTCTGATATGGCACCTTCAGGCAGTGTGCCAACTATATCACTGCCTGTTGGTCAGAAGACACTACCGACGGTACCGGCAGAGGACACATGCAGGATTAGTTCCTTAGATGTGTTTCAACACCAGATATCCCTCAAGTTCCGAGGCAATCCCGACCCACAGGTGGCTAAGGACAGGTTTTAGGAGGTGCCTGAGAGTTTTCTAGAGCTTATACAGCTTAGGGAGGATGACATGTCGGTAGCTGAGTATTAATCGAGGCATACCGATCATTCTTGGTACTCAATGAATACGATGCAGACAGTGATTTAGAGCTCAGACCTCAGAGTGAGGTGTGTTTAAGGACATCTGAGCTAGAACTTTTTCTTCTAAGCATTCCTACTTATGCTAGGGTGCTAGAGAGAACCTTTGTGGTTGAATGTTCTTTGGCTGAGCAGATACATATAGTTAATGCTAGCAGTGGGAAGCTGCGAATTGGCGCCAGTCTCAGAGACTTGGGGATGTGAGATGTTTTAGGAAGAGGAAGTGTTAAGGAATGGTGAATCTACAGGGCATCAGACGTGCAAGTGGAGATAGGATAGCATCATGAGGAGCTGTACATTTTGACATGTTACAACCTCCCACCTTTTAGTCCCCATCAGGATCAGGGATCTGGAGGGTAGGGGATGAGAATAGCTATATGCGGTCAAGGAGTGTGACCCAAGGGCTCTAGGAATGATTTGAGGTACAGTCTGTGTCTACTAATAGTCGTCGTATCAATATACATATGTACCAATCATTTCTTCCTTCCACGAATCTTGTCCCAGACCTAGAGTTTCTGGTTAAACCATTGGCATGACACTCACATCTCTAGATACCTTTGGGAGGAGACTCGATAATCACACATACGCCAATGGTGTGATCTAACCCTTGAGGTGAGTGTTTCGGTTGGAAGCTCTTGGTGCCAGCGTTGAGGCCTTACATCGTTAGTTTGGGTATGGACTGGGCAACCACAGTTCATACATAGATTGACTGTATTAGGAAAAAAGGTTTTGGTTTATCTACAACATTGGGATGAGGTTTTCCTTAGTCCGAGAAAAAGGAAACCCAGGCAGCACATGTTAAACTCATGCATAGAAGGGTGCAGCCGAGAGATGGCTTGAGATAATGACATTGGCTTGAGTACCTCTAGGACTATGACATTGAGATAGTCTATACTCCTGGGAAGGGGAATGTTGTGGTAGATTCTCTCAGCATAAGATCAGCCATTCAGCTGCTAGGGGAGGCAATAGAGCAGTTGGTCGTGTTGCAGATATCTTTTTTGGATCGGGATGGAGAAGCCTTTCTACAGTCTCTCAATGTCACTCCTCCACTTCATCAGTGATTCAGGGAGGTACAGCATGGGGAAGTTGACTGTGAGACGTGACATGCTCAGTATCCATAGGTCAGTCACCTGATGGATTTTCTGAAGGTGGGGAGCATGTCATTCTTTTTAGAGGATGTACCAGTTGCACTTCAGGAGGAAGTTTTGAGAGAGTTTCACACATCTCCTCCAACGGTACATCGACGAGTGGAGAAGATGTACATAGACCTTCGAAGACAGCACTGGTGACAAAGGATGAAGAAATCAGTGGCAGATTTTCTCTCAGAATGCCTCACTTTTCAGAAAGTGAAGGCAGAACAACAGGTACCAGTAGGCTTGGTTTAGCCTTTGGAGGTTCCAGAGTGGAAGTATTATCAGATATCCATGGACTTCATGATGGTTCTTCCATGTACATCCAGGAGATGGAGACCTCTGGAGTTCGAGGATGGCGGCCAAGTCTTTCTATGGGTCTCACTTTGACGAGGTCTACGAAGTTTTGGCCGATGCTGAAAGTTATCTCTGTGGTTCAGAGGACCTTTCCAGGTCCTTAGCAGATTTGGCATGGTGTTTTACCGCTTAGCTCTTCCACCTCAGTTGCACCGGGTGCATGACATCTTCCACGTATCCCATCTTAGGAGATACGTGCACGACCCTTCCCACATCATCGTCCATGGTGATTTGGATGTTGATGACGGGGTGACTCTCACGGAGGTTCCAGTAGAGACTGAGGATCGATAGCAGTGGGTCCTATTTGGATGGTCGATACCTCTGGTGCATGTTCTTTGGCAGCATGAGAACCTCCAGGGGAGCATATGGGAGCGGGAGGCTCAGATGCATGCTCAGTAACCCCTTTTATTCCCTTGGTTCGAGTTGTAGCTTATATGGACGTAAAGCCCTGAGGTGGGGAGAATGTAAAGACCTGGAAATTCTGTGGATTTTTTTTTATTAAATTCATGGGAATCTTACGAGTCTGCAGTTTCTGACGATGTGCGATTCCAAGGCCCGGAGTGCCCGGAATGATCCATCAAAGTTTTATTAAGCTTAAATTAACGTGTGTATGCAGTTTTCCTGAAAAAGTGAAATAACACATAAATGGTTACTCGGATCAGAAATCTGAGGCCATTATTGTGCTCAGGATGGCGGCTTTACCTTAGGTGTGACTTAAGTTTTGTCGGTGTAGGTCTCTTGTGAGAAAACCCGAAAGTGGCAGAACCGTAAATAAAATAATTAAATAAAGTTATTTTATTTTTCAAATTATTATAACTCACAAACGGTAACTCAAATTAAAAATCTGAGACCACCACTAAACTCGTGAGGGTATGCTTTCTTTAAAAAGATATTAACATGGGTCGGCGAGGGCCACTAGAGAATGTTAGTTTTTGGCCACCAATAAAATAATTAAGTGAAAATTATTTTATTTTAAAATTCATAACTTTTAAAAGGTAACCTAGATTGGAAATATGAGGGTACCGTTGGGTTTGTAGGGTAGTTTTTCACCTAGGCAGGGCCTAACCTCGACCATAGTGGGTTGAGGGTGGCTATTAATTATTTTATAAACTTTTTTTGGGTACGTTCAGTAAATGTGCAAGTGGCATTTTATATCTTTTGAACCGATGCTCGGAAATGAAATCTGAGGGGACCGTTGAACTCATAGTGTCGGTGATTTCTTAACAGGACCTTTACCGCAGTTGCATTCAGATGTGATTGGAAGTTAATTTTAGGGTTTTCTAAAGAAAACTTAAATAAAAATATGCTACACATTTTTTTATTTAAATGGTAGTTAAAACCTCCAAGGGGAGGTTGGTGGTGGGGCCACCCAAACATAACCTCCCTTGAGAGGATGTTATAAAGTGGGGCCCACACGATCATCAAACCCCCTTAACCCCCCTTTAACTCTTGGAACTCCCCATAAATTTTTGGAGCCTCTTTACTTTCCACCATCCCTCATTATGGCGCCAACACACTTAAGAATTAATTAATCCCAATTAATTAATTAATTTTAAATGGTTTGAATTCCTTTTTAAATGCCTGGAAACAATAAAATAATAGAGAATTCATTATTTTATTTAGGTTGGTGATTCTTGGTGGTGGAACTTTGGGAGGGCTTTGCGAGAATTCTTGGAGAACGACATCCTCTCCAACAAAGAACGACATCCTCTCCAATGAAGAACGCCCGTCTCCACCAAGGAACGATGACATCGTTTCCTCCCTCCCCAACTGGCACAATAAAGAGAATACACCGCCCGAGACGAACATCACCAACGACGATTTCATATCCTCCTGACATCAACAGAATGATGCCGCCATCCCGGAACTTCGTCAAGTAATCACCGATTACAAGGTAGGGGTATTTGATTATTTTAATGTTTGAATTATACCCTCGTCCCTTGTCGTTTATTTGGGTTCGATGATGGCCACTTGTTATCACCTAATATGGAGGGGTCGGGCCAAACAAACACGGCCCGACATCCCTCTAATTGTTACTTGAATGGTTCACGATGGAGGCGAACTTTGAGGGTCACGGTGCCGACGCACCGTGCCGGAGAAGAACCACGGCCATGCAGGCCACGGTGAATGAAGATGGTGTAGGGCCGTCGTGCCACACCGAGGAAGTCCCATGGCCGAGGTGCCCCTCATCCCTATCTCCATGGTCGGGCGGCCACCGCCGAGTGGCACCAAGACCGGGCAGCCCCACGGCCAGGCCGCCACGGCTGGGCTGCCCCTCGGCTGGGCCGTCAAGGCCAGGCGGCCCCACGGCCGGGCCACAATGGCCGGGCGACCCCTCGGTCGGGCGGCCCCTCGACCGAGCGGCCCCTGGGCCGGGCCGCCCCTCGGCCGTGCTGCCACTCGGCCGGGCTGCCCCTCAGCCGGGCCGGGCCGCCCATCGGTCTGGGCCGCGCCTTCGGTCCGGGCCGCACCTCAGGCTGGGTTGCGCCTTTGGTCCGGGCCGCACCTTCGGTTCGGGTCGGGTCACTCCGACTGGATCAGACCAGACCCAGACCCGTTATAGGCAGTTATCACCTTTTCACCTCTATTCTGGGCTTCAAGTGTCCGATTGATGAACCACCTGCGGCGATGGAATTATTGGAGCGAGGCGATACTTTTGGAATATTCCACCTGAGTTTCGGACATAGTTGGGATACAGATGTGTTGGTTTGAGCCTAAAAACCAACTTGGCCCCTAGAACGGAAATACCAATAACTCACAGACCGGACGTCTGATTGACGTGTCGTTTGTCGTGTTGGGTTCCTTATGATGAGGCGAAACTACAAGATACATCAAATCAATACTTCGTGGTAGTTGATGTATCAAATCTTGGCTCTAGGAGAGGACCCTCACGAAATTGAGCATGTTGTGTGCGGGAACCCTAGGGCAGGCTGCGACTGAGATGACAATGATGAGACTGGACCTGGATCCTCCATGGGTTCGACAGTGAAGAGACTGGACCTGGATCCTCTGTGGGTTCGACAGTGATGAGACTAGACCTAGATACTCTTTGGGTTCGATAGTGACGAGATTGGACCTGGATCCTCCTTGGGTTCTACAGTGATGAGACTGGACCTGGATCCTCCATGGGTTTGACAGTGAGGAGACTGGACCTGGATCCTCCGTTGGTTCGATAGTGAGGAGACTGGACCTGGATCCTCCGTGTGTTCGACAGTGATGAGGCTGGACCTGGATCCTCTATGGGTTCGACAGTGATGAGACTGGACTTGGATCCTCCGTGGGTTCGAACGTGATGAGATTAGACCTGGATCCTCCGTGGGTTCGACAGTGATGAGACTGGACATGAATCCTCTGTGGGTTCGAAAGTGATGAGACTGGGCCTGGATCATCCGTGTGTTTGATAGCAATGACTTTTGTACCGATATCCCATGAAGGATTGATAGCTTCGATAGACTATTGTTTTAGGTTTCTACAGATATCTTTCGTTCCACAGTGAAATATGATTTTTTGGCTACAACTAATCATCTCTTACTCTATTTTAAGTTGTGTATACCTAGTTTCGGATGAGTCTTTACCATCGTGTTTACCTTATGTATGAGATGTGTACTCTTGAAGACTTAGGTATTTGTATGGGCATATAACTAACTATAGGTGGATGTTTCTTCACGGAAGCTTCTTCGTGGATATGTTATGGTGAAGCCCACATGGCTTTCTTCTATGAGCTGTACCTATGGGATACACCTTGTGTTGTACTTTCTTTGTGGAGTGTTCCTACACTTGTGGAACGGGATGTGGTTGGGCTCAAGAGTTGGAGCCGGTTCGTTATTGGTAACTTAGTTATATGTATGGGCATATACCTAAGTAAGGATGTTTGATACTTTGTGATTGTATCTTTCTACTATGGTTTATTCGCAGTGGATCCTAGGTGACCTTCGGGGGTCTCAGGGTCCCCTACTGAGTATTTTTATACTCACCCCTACACGGGCATCGCCCACACCATGTTGTGTTATGTGAATATGATGTTCAGTAGTGATCGAGGCTGAGGGTGATGGACAAGAGGCTTTTCAGAGCTGGACTAGATGAGAAGTACCTTAGGGATGAGTTTTTCAAGATCTTTACCTACCCTTAAGGTAGGATTCCCCGTTGGATGATCCAAGATATATTTTTCCTTTTTACTTGTACTTTTTCTTGTTGTTCAGTGGGGTTTGTATACTGGACCACTTACTTTTAGCACTACCTTTGTATTCAGTTTTACTTAGTGTTTTTCTTCCAGTTGTGTACTCTAATTGTGTGTGACTAGTTTTTTTAAAGGAAATGCCTTCCCAGCTTCGGGATTTACGACTTTGGTGCTAGTCTCCAGCTCCTGGACTATGGAATTTTGGCTTGGGGTAGTCACGGCATGGGTCCAGAGGATGGGTTGTGACAGTTACCCAATTTATTGATAGGGATAAATGATAAAAATTGATCATAAACTCCCATAAAACCATAATCCCAAAATAACAATTTCACCATCCTTAAATCTCAACATGTAGAATATATTTTTAAAAAATGTAATCTATTATCTAGCTACAAATGGATTAGTTGTTATTTTGAAATAAGGAGTGTTATATTTAATTATTTGATATAATATAGCTTAGTTACATTATTGAATGAGAGTTTTCCCTGGTCATGTATAGTTATTCATCATAAAACTAGTTAGATATCTTAATAGGGATCTGATATATTTTTTCCTAACATGATTTGTATGAGACACATCATGGAAGTGGTAAAATTACTAAAGTAATATAAGGTATTATCATAATTCTCTTTTTAGTTATTTTCATTTAAAATATTTCTCTAATGGATTCAATTTAAAACTAAAGAATACTAACTGTTGAAAAACGTAGTTGTAGTGACCCAAAATTAGGGTATCCATTATTAAATTGGTATAAGAGATAAGGGATGTCACCAAATTGGATTAACTAGTTAAGTAATATTGAATATACATATAAATTTATTATTTAAATATTACAATCTTAATATAATATACATAGCATAAGAAACATTCTTTCATACTTAGTAATATTAATAATATCCTTCTTCATATACTTGGGAAATGAAAATTAAATAATGGGTTATCCAATATACTTAGAATGGATTATATACTGTGGATGAAATCATGATTAAATAAACAATAATAAATATGGAATGGAAAATAACAGAAAAAATACATTTTATCAATAACATGATCATGAAAATTAATCGTTATATACTTTAAATTGATTAATATTACGGATAATAAAAACCAGATTCCCAATAATGGGAATGTATAATATTATACATCATGATCTCAGACATTATTATATCATTACAATTATGTCAATATACTATGTAATTTTAGTCAATAGTTTATATTCATCAAAAAAACTATTTAATAAGATTTTACAACATATTATTCTCATTAAACCACTGAATGCATCAAAGTATTATATCCAACTAGACTAAACCCATGATAACACATCCATTAAATTACTCAAATATTGAATGAGAAATTGAATTCATAATTTATATTACTTATCAGTAAATTGAAATATTGATTAAATAATAATTAAAATAAATAATTTCACAATCAAACAAATAAGTTTCAAATTTAAAAAACATTTTTAGAAATGGTATAAAATTTTGTAAATAATCATATACATGATATGATGAAATTTGATATTGAAGACAATTTAAATTTCCATTGATTATAATAATTTCATTGTTTCATGAAAATTTTAGTCAAAACAAAATTAATATTAGATAATATATTACCATCATTTAAATAGAAATAAAATCACATCTATTTAAGAAATATAAAAATGAAATAGAAATAATAATACAATAATTATTAAATTTTACACTATTTAAAAGTATTGGAAACCAATTTTAGAATCTATATAGTGTAATATATATATTTTTATTTTATCCTTTATAAAAATGACATATTTTAAAAAGAAACATTCCTATAGACTTTCTGTAATAGAAAAAAGAAAATAGCCCTTCAGGAAATCATTATTATGATTCCTTATATACCATTTAAAAACTAATTGTTACTATAATAAATATTAATAAATAATTTCATGAAAAAATATTTATTTTTAATATAATTTGAAAAATATTTATATGGACAACACATACGTGATCAAAAATAGAAATATGATCCAAATTTCCCTTAAAAATTGAATTGCTTGATTCAAATTAAAAATTGACTAAGTTATAGAACAAAACATGGTATTTAGAAATATATATTAATAATATAAAAATTTATGACGTTTATGATGGATATTTTAATATATTCCTTCGATGAAAATTAGGTAAATCCTTAAAAAATTAAATTTTCATGTAAATTATTATATATATTGTAGCATTAAAAATGCAACCCATTTAAAGTATAAAGTTTAAACACAATATTAATAATCATGAATAGATATATAATCATTTTAAATACATCAACATTGTATTAAATACATCATATAAAATTTTATAGGATCTTAATAAGGAATATGTATCATTTGAGTTGAAATTGTGTTGAATTCCCTTACATCATGTTCAAATTTACATGTAAGTAGTTTTGTCATCCTATATAAGAAATTAAAATTTATAATAATTATATCATATAACAATATACATATATGTAATGTCTTATATTATAATATTATAATATATTAAAACTAATGTGTTAATAATTTCTTATTACTGTCACCGTTTCGTGTGTTAATAACTTCCTTTTTCTTTAGAATTGTTTTTCAATTTTTTATATCCTTGTACATTTATTATGTTTATATCAACTCCAGAATTTAAATCAAGATATAAATATCATATAAATATATATATCTACAAAATGTAAAGATAGAAAATTCAATTACAAAATTTATGAAGATGGTAGGTCATATGTATGAAAAAATGTTGTCGTCACTTTTCATCAGATGAAATGAAATAAATTTAGCTATAAATATATCATTATAAAATCATTATTACAATATATATAAAATATATTATAATTAAATATATCCATATTTCCTTTCATTTGATAATGATATTAAATGTGGGTCAAATCTCTTTGTGTATTTGGGAGTCCGCTCGTAGGGATGTTTGATGTTATCATTTTCCAAAATATTAGAAGGTAAGATTATATAGACGATATTATAATTTAATAATAATAATTATTCCATAGTTATAATATATTTTCATTACATTACATATATATTTCCAACCTTGTAGAATGTGAATGAATAATTAAATACAAATCTATGAAGAGATACTAAGTTATATGTATGGAAAAGCATTTATTTCACAATCAGTTAGATGGAAAATAGGTAGAAAATTGTTTTAAAAAATTGTAGTAATATATTAGTATATTTAGACTACATTATTTAATACTATAGGATGGGTAAAATATATTTTTATGAGATAGTAGAGGAAATAAACTTGAAATAGTTTGTAATTACTACCTCTTCATCATAATAATTCTTTTATATTATTTATTAAGGTCCAATATCAAGGTAATTTAAGAAATTAATTATCTATATTTTGATTCTAAATATGTTTACAATATAATTGTGTAGGATTTGGCCAATATATGTTTCTAATTTTGTTGTAAAGAAAAGTGTTATGATTTGTTTTCCATCACTGTATAACATTGATGATATAATAATTGTATATAATGAAATTGAATGATTATTATGATATAACGATAATTATTAGAAGATAAAACAATAGTTATCAACTTTTCATCATGTTCTTTAAAAAATTAAAATGTCACTCATGCATATGTATAACTTCATGTACTATGATTGTAACGTATAACCAATTTCATAACTGTATTCCATGGATAGTTTTATAAGTGAATTTGATGATTAATAATGATAATTATATAATTATTATTATTCTAGATATAATTTAACAATGAACCTTATTCCCATGGCCAATACACTTCTGTTTTTTATTTATTAATTGATAATCCTCAAGACACCAGATGTGGATATAACAAATTAAGTAATTAAATATATCCTAAAAAACTAAAGTAAATCATTTAATTATAATGAATTAAAAATAGACAATGGTTCATACCAAAAAATTGATTTAATTTTATAATACATAAGATAATGAAAGCATATGACATGTCTTGACTCGAGGAAATATTCTTCACCTAAACACGTCCTTTATTGGGACATATGTTCTTTTATGAACAAAATTTATTTTAAAATGTGTGTATAAAAATATTGAATAGTTAACATCATGTATTATTCATATTAATTGTAATTTCACATTAAAATCTTCAATTTCCTCTTTCAATCTGTTTTTATTAGGTTGTTTCTAAAATAAATATAGAATTCATCTAAATTTCTTTTTATTAATTAATATTTTAATATTATGCAACAATTTATTTTATAAGTTTCACAAACTACCCATTTTACATGTAATATATTGAATCACTCCTATTTCATGATATTGTATATTTCAATTTGAATTATTTCATACATGTGGATTTTACTAGAATATTATCACATGGTAAGGATTTTCATAATATAATTTCTTTCCATTTTTTTATATTATATATACTTTTTCTTTTCTATTATAATATTATGTGTGTAATTTATTTGTATTTTTTATATTTAAAATAAAATTTATTTGTGTATATAAATTTGAGACATATAATCAATTAATTTATTAATCCTAACTTCATCTATATGATCTTTGAAAGATATTTATTCATAATTTGTAATCCATTGAGACATAATGTGTAATATAGGCCTATTTATTTTAATTAGATGTATGAATTATCTCATTAATATTTTATATCCTGAAAATAATTATTTTACTTATATTTATTTTTTCACTAGAATTTATTTTATTAATGGGAATTATGATCTAGATATTAAAAATATGATTTGTACTTAAGCATCCATCTCATTTTAATAGATATCTATTGTTCTTGAATTTCTATTAAAATAAATTATTTTAAAATTATCTAAAAACATATATAATTTTATTTTTCTCTTGATTTTCATAAAATTTCAATTTAATAGAACCATTTCCTTTTATTCTATTTAAACATCATTGAGATAATTTTTCTAAGAATGGATAACCTATTTTATATTTTCTGTCACAAATAATTTTTCTTACATATATATTTTTTCCTTAAATATTTTTAAAATATATTTTTAAATAATATTAACTGATTTATTAAATAATTTTTTGACCATTTTTTTAATTTAAATAATTTAAATTTAATATTTATGTAGTTTTTGAAAATGTTACTTTTTTAAATTTTAGAAAAGTGTGATGTGAATGTTTTCATTTAACTTAAAGAACATGAACAGAATTTCTAGATTTCATGAACTATGAATAGTTAGAGGTTTCCATTATAATTTTAAATGTTTATTTTAGATGAAATTCAATTATTTCTATATAATGTTTTGATATTTTTATATTTTTATGATGTGATTTAAAATTTAAAAGAAATTATTCCTCGATAAATATTTTAGGTGATCATTTATATTCATTGTATTCAACAACATAATGTTATGATTTCATGGATTGATTATAAATTATATATATACGAATCTTAAATGTATATCTTTCGTAATGTAAAATCCTTTAATTTGGGTGTACATTCATTATGATGATTTATCATATCCCTTTATTATGAAATTTAAGTTGATTTTATATGAGGGAAGAATATTCAACCCATATCCATTCACTTTTTAATTTTAATGACTATTCCTAATGATTGATTTCTTTTTATGTGATCACATAAATGATGAACATATTATTATGGTTAAACTCTTATATCACTCTAATTAATTGGATAAATATTTAGTCTCAAGAGATGTTATGTAACAAATTTTGGATTAAGCCTAATCCATTTTTGAAATTATATCCACCATGTGATATTTCCTATGAAGTTAACATTGACTCATGTTTATGTCATGTTATATGTTTCACCCACATTTTCAATACATCCATCATCTAATCATACTATGTTCTTTATATTTTTCTTTTATAGGATTATTAAGGAGTCGTATCTATAATGATATCATGTTAACATTTTGTCTCACCTAATATGATTCTTTATCATGTTTATTCCATTTTTATATTTTTTATGTTCAAACATTTATTTAATATATTCCCCAGGTTATCATATGATATTTTGGATCTTTAATTTTTTTAGGATCATGTTTTAGATAATATAATAATTATTTAATGTTTTATATTCGCTTTTCATTTATCAAGTACATATTCATCCAAAGTTACTAGTTATAATTTTTTTGAGACCTAATTATTCAATATTTATGTTCAAAAATGAATTAATAATATTTTTAAATGGATTGGGTATCTATAGTTGGAATACTAGGTGTAGTATTTTTTCAGGTTTAAGAGAAGAAAAATTGAGTGAGAACTCTATTAATATATATGATAATAATATTAATTATTAACAAAATATCATAGACAGATGGTGATGTATAGAGGGATTAGATTAAAAGTAATTACATTATATTTTAGATGCTACTAGTTAATTTATTTATGGAATAGTTGTACCTTGAGGTAAAACCTCTAGTAAGGGAACATTAAAATTTTACTCAATCATCAGATAGTGTATGGCAATGTGTCTTTCCACACACCAATTTTGACATTCTCAAGGGATATGATTTATAAATTCACAAAATCATTAGGAAAAATAATAAATGACTTTAATAAATAATAATCATAGATAACATAAGTTAATCCTTATATATCTTGGGTTTATATGTATTGGGGTGGCCATAAAATAAATACATCTACACCCATATTTAAATTTTTTTATTGAATTTTTATATTATTATGATAATTTTGGAAAACATTTATGGTATTACAACCCTTGTATTTATAATGAGTTTTTTAAAAAAAAAATTATTTTATGAATAATTTTATAATATTTTCTGGACATATGTTCAATGGCACTAGTAAAATTTAGTGTTTAACCAATATTTTATATTAAGTAAATAATATTCATTTATGATTATTTTTTTTTTCTACGAAAAGTATGATTTATAATAAATATTAGTGGTTACAATGTGATTTGAAGAATAATTTAATTTTTTCAATGTTCATCGTATTTGTAGGAAGGTTATTGTAATCGTATTAATTTAGTTTTAAAAAAAATTTATCCCATATTTTGGATTACAAATCATTATAACCTAAGTGGTTATGAGCCATACACCAACAAGTAATGAGAGATAATGGTGATTCTATTACCACTAGAAAAATTGATATAATAGTGAGTATGAATTCTTCCTAACATTAATTATTCTATGTATAACAATTAAGTCTATTTTGAGGAAAATATTTTTGGGTAAATTTTTTTTTAAAGTTTTCAATTTTTATCTGATTATATATATATATATATTGGGAAATGTTTCATTTCGATGAGGTATCTATAACCATTATTCATAACATGTTATTTAACATTAACACTTATTTTTGATGAATTATATAAAAATTTGAACTTTTAAAATTATTTAGAATATAGGGTTATTTATTTCTAGAATTTTTTATATTGAACAATGTCTTTGGAAATTAATATGAACGTTTAGGAAGTTATCTTAACTTGTGGTAACAGTTTTGGTTTTGTTTACTATCTAATGATGAGAGGAATAACTTATTATCATTTTGTTTAATTATATAATATTTAGATATTTTATATTATTAATTCAGGTATAGAAAAATCATATTTTATATTTATTCCTTGGAGAAAGTGATGAAGTAGAAATGGTTTGAAAGATAACCACATGATGGGATTGTTATCAATTAAATGAAAAATATCAAGTATGTATATTTATTTTTTGTTAGTCTAATTGGTTAATGAATTACTTAACAAAAGAAAAATAATATTAAAATGAAAAAATTATCTTGTTATAATCATTTCAAATAAATTGATGGTCTATTCACTCATCGTAGAATTATCATTTTTTGGTTATTAATGTTTTCATGATTATTTAATTTCTTATGATCAATGGTCACTAAACATTGATAAATTGACATTACTCTATTCATCCATGATAATTTTTTCACATCTAAATAATGTATTCCTAATTGGAATCTTAGTTATTTTTATTTTGGATGGTCTTTATACTTCCTTTCAACTATTTCCATGTGGATATTTTATTATCAATTTTTAAGATGATGGATTTAAAAAATTGTATTATCAAATGGAAAAAACTTGATTTTTATAAAAAATATAAAATTTTAGGAAAAAATTTATTGGGGTTTAATTTAATACGTTGGGATTTAAATATGAAAATAGTGTCAAATATCATGTATGGCATGCAACACCAAGCCTAAAAACCATGAAATATTATTAAATGAACATGATAGATAACACACATATGATAAATGGGAAGGTATGAATAATATTATGTACTACATGAAATAAATAATCTTCGAAATTTATGTATATGGATTTATAAAAGGAAGGTAATAAGAACTCAAATTTTAAACTACCTAATTGTTTCTATAGATAATTTATTTTCCTCAAAGAAATCATTTTATTGTTTTTTCAATGAAAATATTAAAATTAATATCATGATAATTTAAAATTTATATTTAATAAAATAAATATTATATATAAATCTATATAATCAAAATTTAAATAGGTTGAAATTTTTAGTTTTTTCTAAAATGAATGAATTTTCATTGAATAGTGAAAATTCATTATTCTTGATACACTATAATTTATTTTCAATACCAAAATAATTTAAAAGAATTATTATATATTGAATTTTCTATAAAATAAATATATGAACCATTTTATTTCGAATAATATAAATTTATTTAATCTGAATCAACTATTTCCCTAATTTTTGTATAAATATATTTTTATGCATAGAAAGGTGTTTCTCTCCAAATTATTTCTAATTGCATTAATTTATTCTATTTCAATTAAAGAAAATAATCCAATTAAATAATTAGTTAATTGAAATTTAATTATTATGCATCTATTCATATGAATTGAAATTCATATAACTATTATTCCTAGTATTATATGCAATGACTCAGATTTTCCTACATTTGTTGGGCATTATATGGAAAATTTAAAAACACAATGCTATGAAATCTTGTGATTTTGAGGGCCAATATTGTTGGAATCAATTTTTTAGTTATATTCAATATATTATAATCACACACATGTATATTCCCTTAAAAATGTAATAAATCCCAAATTGAAGATGAGATTAGAAATTTGATGGAACTATTGATTTTAGAGTAGGGGGTTTACCCTAGGTGTGATATAACCATGGAATGCATTAGGTGTTTGGGTTGGGAAATAATCATGGGAGTATTTTTATGAAAAAAAATTACATTATTAAATTATTTTATTTTATTTCCAGTACAATTATGATTTCTAGAAATATATAGTTATACTGTATTCTTAGTTTTAGACATAATATCATGTAGATCAAGAAACCCATTGAGGAGTCGTTGGTGGACCATCTGTTAGTGAATGAAAACCAAATTAGAGATCAAACCTTAGTGTACAACAAGATTATAAGATCTCACCAATAACAACAACACTTTTTCTTTCATTATTAGTTATCCATCTATATTGAGGTATCAAATTTTTTGGATTTATAATTGTCTTATTATGTCTATGATTAACATGACTCAATCAACCAATGTATTGATTGGTGGATCAGTCGTATTGTAGGATATATTTACCTGGAAGGATTTATAGAGATAATTTTCTATTATTATTACATTATTATTCTTCCTTCTAATGAAAATGGATGAGTCCAACCGAACATGTATTTGATTCATTTCTCTTTCTTCGTTTCTTTTTTCTCTAATTATATAATGTGTGTTCATAATCAGAAAATCTTATTTGTAAAGGTTCAATTAAATCACAATAAATCAAATACTTCTCACTCATTAATTGATGTGATGATTTGATATCCCAGATCTAGGATTGTATTGATATTGGGATCAATATAAGATTTAAGTTGTAGTGGATCAAATGGTTTTAGGGTACAATATTTCATATTCGTAGGCACTCGATGATGGATGTAATGCGATGAAATTTTTTTAATGGATTCATAGGCCATTATACTATGATTGACAATGGAAATAATACTGAGTTTGATGATGGACATGTTCGGTCGATGGTTTTCCATTTTTTCTGTCATGGGGAATGGCCAGATTAGTGGCCAGAGGTAAAAATGATGATACTGGGAACATATATGGATTTTTAGAGATATAGCATAGTACATGTTATCTATTACAAAGCAATATACTATTTGGGACCCTAACATTATCGACTTGGTATTTAAAATTAAGTGATGTGTCAGAAGGTCTGTGACACAGTCACATGCTGTGAGAATCCCCCATGTTTTCTCGACTTGTACCGGGGATGGTAATAGGTATGCGCACATGCACAAATAGCCATACATGGGCACAACCATCCAAACACAGACACAATTAGGAGTACATGGGCACCAAAATTCCATGTACTCTGACACAAACAAGGAAATATACATCTTCCATTTTACATGGGTATATGCATGTGTCAAAGGTACATTCCCTATACAACCAGTACATGCAGTGTACTCCTTCAATATTTTCTTAGATCCTTTTTCTTCTTTTGGTTTGATATATTTTTTTAGGGATCACTCCCTATATTTTTTCCTAGAGGTTTTGTATGTAATCAAATCCAACACATATGGTAATGTCCCCTTCAATATAAATCATTTGATAGAGTTATTAGAATAATTATGTGAGGCCCCAATTTAGATCATTTATCACTTTATTTTCCTAGTTGATGTTCTAATTTTTATCATGGACAACACTATTTGTGAACCAATATTCTATAAAGAGAGATATTGAAGATTTATTGGTTTTTATACACCATGGAATTTGGTTTGATCCTTATCAATGTACATTTATCTTTCGAAATCTACTGTATAGTTCCTATGATGAGATTCAACGTGTAAGATATCATAGATGAACATCATCTGTTTTATCAGACTTCTTGAGTGTGTTCGTATAGAAGAGTACTTTGTTGATATTTTGTGAAGAATCCATAGAATAGTATTATAATTGTGACATCATAATGAGATTATGTTTATTTGATTATTATATCTAGATTTTATTACTATATTTAATGTATACATATCACTGTGTAGATCATAATATTATAAATTATTTTATATGTTTATGGGTTTTAGGGTGTCTTACTAGGAATTGATATACTAACTCATGAATGGTCCATTCCCATATGTTTAATGTCTTGTGTAGATTATCGACCCTTTGATGGGGTCCTATGGGAACTAGGACCAAGTTGTGCTTAGTGAGATGGACTGATCAAGGTGTGTTCTTGTGGTTATCTTTATAGTAGTCCCCATCTACACCCTCTAGTTATACATTTTTAGAAATCATTGTGGTGGTATTGTATTAATACATTTTTACATTCAATTACTAGTTTTCGTTCTCTAGTTGTGGAATTTAGATGTATAAATGTGTGGTTATCGATTTTTGTTACATTTCATCATTTTATGGGCTTGGATATGTGTGTGTAGGTATGTTAGGTTAAGTAATCCCACGTTAGTGATATTCTTTCTTTGCACTAGTTACCAACCCCTTTCCTGTTGGAGGTAGTCTTGGGGTGTCATGAAATGGTCCCCTTTGGGATGGGTCATGATAGAGTGGTGTTAGATAAGTAGGTTCTACAATATTACATGGTTCTGTGATATTGTTATGGGGATATTTTTCTATGGGTTTCATGTTTAGAAGTGAAGAAAGGGACCCCAGTGTCGGTACGGTGTCCAATGTATCCATACACCTATACATTGTGCTTATTCCCTTCTATTCGATACATGATGAAAATGGTTAGAGGGGAAAATGATGCATTCATCATATATGAATGGCTTACGGTTTCCATTTCCATGTTTACTTATCTCTCAAGATAAACTAATTGATCTCGGTAGATATTATTTATTTCAGGATGCATCTGTTATATATTCCAGGTTGTATTTAACATTAGTATCCTAAGGATGATCTCCTATGTGATGAGGCATCAAAATAGGGTAATTTTCCATAGGTGTTACCTATAGGGGGTGCACCATCCATACCACCACCTACTATTATATAATTGTTACATACAGTACAAGAGGATATTGTGTGAAGGATGAGTTCGTATCACAAGCATCAATGATAGTCACCACTCAATCTCTAAGGTTATCCTAAAACACAGGTGGCTAGGGACAGGTTTGGGGCTGTGATGTGAGATTCTAATCTTATCAGGACACTAACTGATTGGTGGGTGGTTTGGTAGTTTTTTTCTCTCTGGGTGTATAGGGGGTGATGGGGATTGGTATCTTATTCATATGATGGGTAGACTCTAGAATTATCATCATTTCTACACCATTTATAGAGGATTTACCCCCTGTTACACTGATGGATGTAAGAAATTAGAATCATAAATAAGACTATATTAGAAGTATGATAGTGTATTAGTATCCATCAGGGTTCGCCAAACTCTCAAAGTACTCAATGGATATGGTTCGTGGTTAGTTCTTCCAAGATAATACCATCAAATAATGACTTCCAATAGGCATGCGATCATGGAATATACCTCTGTTCATTACTACATATGATGGGGAATTAGATATTTTCATAGTGGTTGATAGTTTCATGTCTCATAGGATATAGACTGTTGTTGCTGATTCTTGACATACATGAGTAGATTCCTATGAAGGAAAGAACTGAAGTCAGTGTCAAGGACTGGGGTGAGTGAGGTATTTCAAGAGGATGTACCTTAAAATATGGTCTATGGATTATGGATCACAAGGTTGATATAGTCAGCCTCAAGAGAGGCGGTCCTACTAATGTGATTGAATGAGAAATCTTCTAGAGATTTTTTAACCCATCATACAAAAGATATAGATATAGTGGATGGGTCGCATATGTAGATGGAATGATAGGAGTAGATTGTTCCTCCTAGTAGAGTACATGGACGATATGTTTGGATAGTAGCTATATGTGGTAGATTCTATGACGTGTTAGCACCATCACCCCTAGGTAGAAATTTTTAGACTCCGAGTGCTGGAGGATAGGGGTGAGAGTATCTATAGATCGTTGAGGATTATGACCCAAACCCTCTAATGATGATACTATGTATGATATCTGTATTTTATACCTTTTGTTCATTACTAATATAAATAGGTTGTAGTAATTACTTTATTTCCACATATTTTTTAGAGATATAGATATTATTATTAGGCCATTGATTCGACCCTTGTGCTTGGAGACACTGATTTTTGATGGCACATCATTCACACACTTATCAGGAAAATGTGACCTTACTTTTGGAGATGATAGTTATTATTGGTATCTCTTAGTAGTAGAAATGAGGTCTTACGACATCATCTTATGTATAGAATGATTATATATAGATCATAAATATATATATTATTTTTGGTGGATGATGTGGTATGTCATGGTGATTGGCCTAGGTTTTATATTGGGGGTGAAAAAAAACATATTCAACATAGGATGGACTCGGACATGGGAGGGTGTAGCCAATTACTCATTATTTTGATAGAATGACCCTTTGTGTAGTGTATATTATGAGTTTTTTTTCTCTATAATGGTGAAGGAGTTTGAGGATGTGTTTCCTTAGGATGTCCAGGGAATACCTATACAAAAAAAGATATAAATATTAATTTATCAAAACCATGTAAAAATAATAATATTTACACTATAATAATGGATTTCTCATTCAAATATCCATGAGTTGAGGTTGTAGTTGGGGGAATTTCAGAGGAATATAATTGTTAAACCCAGTCTATCATCATGGGAAGCCACATTTTTTGATCTCCTAAAAGGCAGATGGAAGATTGAGGTTATGTTTGGACAACAATCGCCTAAACCTATAGAATGTAATAAAAAATGTGTCCACTATAGAAGGTCTATGGAAACATTTATTAGTTTATAGTGGCATGATGGTTTTAAAATATTGTTCTCTGATCTTACTATCACTATTTGAGACTAAGAGATAATGATATACTAATGAATACATTTAGATGTCCCAATAGTTATAATGAGTACATAGTGATTCCCTTTGGTTTTATGTATTCCCTATTTGTGTTCATGTGAATACTGAACCAGATAGTTAGCCCCTTATTTGACAGGTTCATGGTAGTATTTATTGATTATATCGTACTATACTCAACACCATGGAGAAGAAATCAAGACACTTTACGATGGTTTTGGATATAGTATGAGAGCACAAATATTGCAGTAATCTCATGAATTTCTAGTTCTAGATTCAAGATGTCCACTATTGGGGACATGCTGCCTCTATAGATGGTGTGAAATTGACTCAAAGAAGGTTAAGGAAGTGTTATGTTGGGATCCATCAAAAAATATGAGTAGTGTAGAGTGTTCTTTATGTTTGTAGGATACTATGAAATTATAATACCTCGATCCTTCAAGATATTATCATACATAAAATATCTAGCATGAATGAGATATACATTTATTTGGAAGAAGTGTTTCCAATTGGAATTTCATGAGTTGAGTAAGATATTGACAAATTATCTCATAAAAGGATTCTTTGAGAAGGTTTATGAGTATATATTATTCTAAAATAAATTTGAATCCTATATTCATAGTGTTCTGTGGTAGAGGAAGTAAATTATTCACTATGGTTCACGTCATTTGGGAACACATGAGCAAAACTAAGAAACCCATGATCTTGAGTTAGCATCGATATTCATTGCAAAAATTATTTGGAGAAAATACCAGATAGGGGAGCTGTTTATCTTCTATTATAACAAAAATAGTATCAAGTATGTATTATCTCGTAATGATATTAACATGAGATAATAAATATTTATGTATCTACCATAGTGTTATGAATTTGGTATTTAATATATTAAAGTGTAACGAAACATAGTATAATATGCTCTGAGAAAGAGATATTATTCCCAATTGCTGAGTGAGGAATCATAGAAATTTTCTTCATAGTAGTTAAATATTTTGGATGAATATGGAGTAGATTATCTCTTGTCGATTGTTGTTACTCATCCTCTCTAATAGAGATTAATGGAGGTACAACTTTCGGATACCTTCTATGATACACTATATAATCAGATACTCAATAGACATGCTACTAATGGATTTTATGAATGTGGGTAGCATGTCATTCTTTTAAGAAGATGAATGAGTGTACCAGTGAAGTTGAGGAATGTGGTTCATAGAGTGTTTCATACGTCTCCTATAGTGGTAAATCTTGGTGTGTCAATGATGTACAAGGATAAAAAAATCAATATTTGTAGCTGAGGATAAAGAAGTGACTTCCAGTGTTTGTCTCTAGATTCCTTACATTCGTATAAGGAAAATATGAGAACAATGTTCAAATGGGTTTATCTCACCCCTTGAAATTTCATATAGTATGTGGGATGGGATATCCATGAAAATCAGGGTGGTGTTACCAAATACATCTATTAGACATGATTCTATTTGGGTGATTTTAGACTGACTCACCATGTCATCCCACTTCCTAGTTATCTGAGAGAAGAGTTCAGTAGAGTGAATGTGATGCCTCAATGTGAATGAGATATTAGAACTACATAGAGATCCAGAATGATTATTTTTGAATGGGATTCTTGTGTCACATATCTATTATGTAAGGTAATGATATAATATTTTAGGACATAGCTACGTTTGGGAATTGATTTTCACCCCAAGATTGATTACCATACATAGCATAACATACAGGTCATAGAGGATATGTTTCATATTTTAATGTTAATAATTTATCTTAGTTTGGGGGATCATTTACCCTTTTAGAGTTTCCATACCACAATAGTGACCATTCCAAAACATTTATGGCATAATTTGATTCCATGTACGAGAGACACTTTTGGTCACCACTTTGGTAGACAGATCCATATGCATCATATCATATGGGACTATGGTTATTGTTATCAACCACTTATTAGGTTAAAATCTACTGTGAGTGGAAAATGAATAAACATAGCTAATATAATTCCAATGCTGATAGATAATAGACCCCTTTGGCGTTTGAGGAGTGGGACCATGAGTCCCTATGTGTTTCACCTCAATTAGTTTTATATATATTTTGTGATGAAAGCATGCTATATCTGAGATTCATTGTCAATTTATTGATACTAAATAGATTTGATGGGGTTACATACCCATTAGAAATACCACCATAGGTATAATAGTTAGACAACATCATCCACGTGTTAAAACTAAGTAGGTATGTGCATGACTTGTTGTGCGTTATCTACTAGGGAGATCTGAACATCAGGGATAGAGAAACCATTTTTCATCACCCATAAGAAATCAAGGACTGATAGGATATGATCCTTTGTTGGTGAACAAATCCAATACTGTGTGTAAAGTGGTATCACAAAAATAATTATAAGAGAACATTGTAGGGGGAGAAATAGATGTTTTCTTAGTACTTGAATCTCTTTTTCTACAAATTATGTTTTTATTTTCAAGACATAAATCCCCAAGGTTAAGAGTTTTTAATGAATTGTATTTTCTTGTATAATTTTTGGATATTATATGGAATATTTTTTATATGAGGTAATAAAATGACAGGTAATTATAAAGCCCAGTGTGATCATAATAAATGTTTGAAATATAATAAATATATTATATATAGGCATGAACAATTTTCCTAATAAAGTTGAATAACTCTTGAATATGGGTCCTAAATCTTAAATCAATGAAAAAAATTATGTTCATATCATGAGTTTATTCATATGTGCATTATAAAAATCAAAAGAGTTGGGTATTTGGAATAAGGCACGATCATGGGAGGATGATTAAGAAAATAAATTATATTAATAATTTTTTTATTTTATTTCTATACTAATTATGAGTTATATAAATATATAGATATAGTGGATTCTAATTTTTATCCACTAAATCATAGAGATCCAAAGAACCATGTGTTTGACATTACTGGTACTTATATTGGAAAAAGATGACCAGACCATAGATTGATGAATAGTGTTCCATAGAATCATAGGATATCACCAATGAAAATGATGAAGCTTTGTTCTTAGTCAATGATTGATCTGTAGAAAGGTATGATTTTTTTTGTTTTTTCTATTCCTTATTTTATAATTTCCACAAAGAAAATGAACTAATCAACCAATCAATTAATTTCTTGATTGGTTGTTTAATAGGATGGATTTTCATGACTGGGTTTTTTGGGATAATTTTTTATTTATTCATGGCTCTTCGAACATCATTATAAGACCAACTGATCAAAGAGAACAAAATAGTGACATGGTTCATTCTTGTTTTCAGCATTTCATGGTATTCCTTAATTTTTGTACATAGGTTCATCATTACTCTTATGTTTTCCACTTTATTGAAATAATTGATGAGAAATCAATAGTTTCACACTAATTTAATGGAACTATGATTTGATATCATAGATCTAGTCTTAAAGGAATGGTTGTATCATGATATGATTGAATAAAAGATGTATTTGATGGTTTTTGGGTTTATGGTTTTGTGTTCTATAGTATGCGATGAAAAATGATGTGTGGGGATATTTTCCAAAGTGATTAAAAGGTATGAATCTCGTGTTCGATGATAGAAAGGCTCGAGTAATGTTATTTCATGGTTTTTCCATGAGGAATGGCTTGACCGATTAGTCAGAGGTTTAGTAGATGATGAGGGATCCATAATTGGAATTATATAGGAATAATGTATTATATGACATGTATTAAAGAGCTATACTTAGGGTGGTACCCCAATGATTTTGGATAGGGATTCTGGATGAAGTTAAGTATCACACACCATGTAACCCAGTCACGAGGTGTGTGAAAACTCCTAGTTGGATTGGTGGGTACTTGGGATGGAATAAAGAATGTTCATGGTCAAGGACAGTCATACAAGGACATGTCCATCTAGTCACAAACACGAATATAATTACAAGGTATCTTAAATATCGTGTACCCTATCATTGAAATTTTAACACACACTAGATGTTTTACATGGATTGGACCCAGTGTCAAAGTGAGATGATGCTTACTACATATAAACACCTCTTACTCCCTCATAGTTGGATTTGATCCATTTTCCTCTACATATTGTATATGATTCATTAGGGTGTATTCCATATGTCCATCCCATATGGGTTAGAATGGAATCATTTCCTACACTTAGGATAATTATACCTTCAGTAATTATTCATGGATAGTAATGTTGGAATCCTTCTGTGAGGCCTAGAATGTGATCCTTTATCAACCTATTTCCCTAGGTTGAGTTATTGGTATCATCATGAAGAACACTATGTGGAATTGGATCATCTAATTAACTATTTATTTTACATTAATTTTTTGGTATACTCCATGGAATTTGGTGTAACCCTCATCTATATTATTTTATTTGATACTTCTAGCTTATAATTCCAATGAAAAGACCCAAGGATCAGAAGAACAAAGATAGTCATCTCTAGTGTTATTTCACATGTGGAGTGTGTTCTTCTAGAAAAGTTATTTGAAGATAATTCATGAAGAATCCCAATACATGAGTTGCGGTTAAGACTATACCTTCATATAATGTTTCTTTTTTAACTACATTCGAATATTATTTTAATATTTCATGTATACATAAACCACTATATATGTGAATGTTATTATTACGTTAATATGATTAGTGTTTTCATGGTGTCCTACTGGGTATTTTTATAGTCACCCATGAATAGTATTTCTAGAACATGTCGTGACATGTGTCAATGATTGACCCTTAGATGGATTACTAGAGGGACAAGGATCAGGTGGTGTATAATGTGATGGACAGAGCGAGTTGTGTTCTAGTAGTTATCTTGACATCAGTAATCATCTATACATTCATGTTAGAGATGTTTTAAATATCATTGTGGTGCGATTTTATTTGGATTATTTATATTATATTAGTTTTTTTACACTGGATGTTATATTTAGATTTATACATATATTTTTTATCATTTGTTTTACTTTTTAGCATTTTATGGGCTCGGAAATGTGTGCATGTGTCTAGTTACATTATTCTAAGGCCTCCCATGTTAATTATATTCCTCAATATAACTAGCCATTATCCTCAAGAAAATTGGAGGAGATAATCGTGAGTTGCATCATGGGACCCTTTGGGAGATGTCATGAAAATAGTTTTAATATAAGATCATCAATTTAATTGAAAAATCATTTTATGAAAGTCCATTTCTTGACATTTTTTTGACATTAATTACAAATTTATTACAGCCACTTCTATCATTACAATTTTATAAAAAAAATTCCATATTTTTATTCAAATTAATTAAAATTACTTCATATGGTCAAATTTTTTTGGTCATAATACATTGTAAAATAGTAAAAAACTAATTATCATAGTGGAAATCTAAAATGGTAAATGTGAGTAATCATATAGGTAATGATAAAACATGTTAAAAAGATGTTTCACTTTCAATTTTTAATGTTTTTATCCAAAATATCACCCTTATAAATTATTATATATCATATTTGGAGTCATGTAGATAAACAATGACTTATCATATATGAATAGTTTTTGTTATTTACAATAATACAAATAACTCTCACTTAAAAATTGGAACATCATATTCTCTACTTCCCACAAATCCAAATGCATGTGTTTTATAAATTCATTACTAATATACCATATTTAATATCCACTCAATGAACTGTAGTCATTTTTGGGTCAGTAATCTAATATATGAAAGCATTAAGTATAATACTATAACAGTGGTCTGAGGAAGAGGTATCATTCCTAACTAAGAAATTGTTGTTTTGTTTCTTCTTACATATTGATAAAATAATTTTTAAACTATTACAATATCATAACACTTACATATAAAAAATAATGAAAATTTATTATATTAATTTCATAACCTATAACCATTACGTATTCTATAAAATAGAAAATAAAACCACTATTCTTATTTATAGAGGATTATATCCCCCACAAACTAATGAAATTTATTTCCCATAATTACATCTTAGGAAAGTTTATGATAATGAATTTAAAGTATATATATTACATTAATTACACACACGCACATATATATATATATTGGAAAAATTATATATA
Organism: Viscum album; assembly: GCA_963277665.1. NCBI lineage: Eukaryota > Viridiplantae > Streptophyta > Magnoliopsida > Santalales > Viscaceae > Viscum > Viscum album. The sequence goes on along the minus strand of OY728166.1, from coordinate 69,511,513 downwards.
ATATAATTTGTTACCATAACAACCATTGAAAAATGATAACGACATTCATCTGCATGAACGACAACAACCTTACGAAGTGATGTGATGATGTTTTCATCACTACATCACCGGGATGGTATATATAATTGTATTTACTGAACTTGTATGATATATATTCTACAATTATAATTTTAGAAACAAAAAATAACACTTATGTTCTATCAATAATGACCATTTAAAAATTCATGCATCGAATTTTCATATATACAACCTACTATCTTTATGATTGAAACACAAATAATTTTTCATAACCATGTGTTTTCTTATTTAAAATTTATTATTGAAAATTAAAATTTATAATTATTCAACTATTACTATTATGGAGATTACGGAACAATGATCCCTTTTTAAATAGTCAATATACTAATTCCATTTAAAATTATGTAATATTAATCCTCATAACACCTAATGTGACAATAATTGATAAAGTAATATATTATGTAATTATAATAGGGGATGTAAGTGGTTATTGATTATGTGATTAAACCTGGTAATGTTATATGAATAAATAAACAATTGATATTTCTCTATCATAATGGAGAAAATGAACATACGTAGATTTTCGGGATTCAAGGTAAGGGTTCTCATCTCATGACATCTTTATTTGTGACACATGTTATTTTATTAACATAATTTATTTTAAAATGGTTAGATAAAAAAATTAATATTTAAAAACATTTATTATTCTTATCCAGTAAATTTTATCTTCATCTTAATGATCTCTCTCTTTTATGACTTTTATATTACAATTTTTTTAAACCATAGGGTACTTCTTCTAAATTTCCATTAATTGATACATATTTATTAATAAGAATCAATTTTAATAATATGTTGTATATAATTCCACAATGATGTGAAATATCATGAGTAATTTATACTTATTGGAATTTTATTTTTAATTTTAATTTTTTTATTTAGGATTATTTTACTTGAAGGGTAACATGTATTAAAAAATTCATTATCTTAATTTATTTTATTGTGTTATATTACATATAAATTTTCATTTATATTATAATAATAGGGTTGTATTTTATTTTTATAATTTTATATTGAATTTTTATATGTTTTATGTTTGTTTACATTTGATTACAATAAATAATTTATTTAATAATCCACACTTCAATGGTCTGATCTTTATAAGATATTTCGTCTCAATTTTCCCTCCATTGTGTCATATTGGGTATTATGCACCTATTTTTTATTATATGTATTTATTTACCCATTTTATTTTTATATAATTAATATAAATAAATTTATTAAAAAAATTATGTTGAATATATTTCATTCATGGGGATTATGATTCAAATATTACCAAAGCATTAAGTTGTTATGATTCAATCTAATTTTAATTGGGATTTTTATTTACTGAATTATACATAAAGAAAATTATTTAATCATTGTCTAATAAAAAAAATATGTTTGATCGGATCAATTTATTTATGAATTTTCGTGAAATACCAATTTCTTCAATTTCTGTCAAAAAATTATTTAGAAAATGTTTTTTTAATATAATATAAAATAATTTATCTGTCGGTCAAGATTATTTTTTCATCCATATCCATATTTAAAAAATTTGTTCGAACCATCACTTTTTAATTTTGTATAAGGATATAATAATTATATTTTGACAATTATTTTAGTTTAAAAATGGTTTAAAATGAATCTTTTTATCATTTGTGGAAAAAGTTACTTTTTTACTTTTTACAAAAACATGAAATGAATATTTACTTTTAACATATATGGATTTAATAGAATTTACCACTATCTTGAAATCTAAATAATTTTTATCTTATGATACTAGGTTTTATTTTTTGAGGATGTTTTTAACAATAATATTTTATAAATTTGTATATTTAAAATGTGAGATTTCAATATAAAAAGTGGGATTTTGCTAAAGAAATATTCCATGAGATCTTGTAAAAAATTCATCAACGAAGACAATAATAATTTTTATGGATTTATTATAAATTCTATATATATTACCCTTTCAAACATTCCTTTCTCATTCTACATTAAATATTTTTCTAAATAAAACACTTTTGTTTATTCCTTAGATGACTTCATTTTTAAATTTAAATATTATTTTATGAGGAAAATTTATGAAACGAATGTTCTCTCCTGGTGTAATTATTATATTTATTCCTTGTGATTTGTTTATTCATGTGAAGGACATTAATAATGATCACATTATAATAGATATAGATAGATAGTTCCCAAATGCCTTGGGTAAATCATTAGTCTCATTTGAAATTATGTATGGGATTATTGAGTAAACATAATCTATTATGGGACATTGCCCTCTATGGGATATTAACTAGTATATCATCCTTGACTCTTATATATGTCGTGTCATATATTTATGTCACATTTCATATGAATACATGATCTCATGATTTTATTTTCCTTATTTTATGATTCTATATGATCATAGCAGATCATTATATTCGATGATATCATTTTATACCTTTGTCTCACACATTATATTCGTTTATCATGATTATTCCTATACTAGTATTTTTATCACCCATTTATTTCTTGTTTTCCCCATGTCTTCCAATATTTTTTTGGGAACTCTAATAGTTTTGGGAACTCATTCTGTATAATAAAATAAGGATTTCATGGCTTATGTTTCATTTTTTTCATATCATAGAACAAGCATTTTAATGAAATTAGGCATGGAGATATTTAGGGTTATATTTATTAGATATTTATTTATAAAATTATTGTAATAATATTTGTACAAGTCATGCGTTGCTATATATATGGTAATGTCATAATTTCATGGAATAAGGGTATTATCCCTCTTTTGGATATCCCCACAATAAAAGTTTCACTATTATATTAATTTAATTACTTTAATGTTAAACATTTAATAAGTATTTATTTAATAATTGAGTATAATCAAATTAAATTTTCCAATTAGTATAGATAATAGAGGATATGGATTACTTAATAGAATTTGTAGTATCATCACATTGGGAATCTGTATATTTTTCTTCTCAAATAACAATATTTCAATGATGATGATTTGAAATAATTATTTATCTATAATTGAAAACAGACCAATTTTGGGCCAAGATACCAACTCAATTCTATATCACCATTAGTTAAATCACTTCATCCTAATGAAAATTAGGATTTTATAAATTTAAATATAGATCGCATATATGAGATATCATTATTTGTTTCCATAAACTAATAAAATTTTATGTTTAGAGGTAATTATTTGAATAGTAAATTTTATAAATGCATTAAAACCAAGAAACCAATAAATGTATAATGACCTACAACACGTATATTAAAATAATTTTATAAGACTAAGGGTGATTTAAGAATATTAATTTTTAACTATTTTAGAAAATATTATTTATTTCTGATTAATTTATCATTAAAAATTTACTATGGTCACACCTAATATCTCATGGTACATAACTAAAGAAGGAAAAAGACTACTTGACCAGACATTGACACTACCTAATCCAATAAAATAAAAATAAAATAAAATTTATGATAAAATTAATGTTAATTATCAAGTAAAAACAAATTTACTATTTAATATATATTGTATATTGGATGGTATAATGACAAAGTTTTGGTTTATGAATATCCCTGATAGTCTCAATTTTATTGATAAATAATATTTTTCATTTTATATTGATTCAATTATGGTGTACCTCAATGATAATATTTAATTAAACTTGAAATTAATAAAATATCATTATATAAATCAATATGTTATTTGTGGAAGAATTTGAGACAATCTAATTTAGGTAAATAATTGAGTAAATCAATTATTATTTGGGGATGTAATGTCTGTATGACATGTTTTATTAGAGTATTATATTTCAGTATACTATGTGAATGTAGATATATTGATTTCTTTGAATAATAACACAATTAATATTTTAGATATATATTTTTCATTCTCTTCCAATATATTATCAATGAATCGTTGGAGTGTTTGTATTATAAATTAATAAATTAAATAACAAACTATCATGATTTATATGTGATTATAGGTTTGAGGTAAATAAGATTATTAATAGTGATTCTTCTCTAACCAATGATGTGTAAAATATATATATATTATAATAATTATTAGTAGGTATGATAATAATTTTCATGTTGATATTGATTGTATGTGTCCTAAAATATGCGACTCAATAGTCTAGGACAAATAAGAATAACTACCACAAACATCATCTCATATTGGATATATTCATCTAAATGTTTATTTTTGGTAAATATTAATTGATTTTGAGTATTTTTTTATAAATAATTAGACAAATGTGAAAAATTTCATATTCTTTCAGTTAAATATTAAACAAAATTTGAGGTGATGGAAAAATTATGTGTTTTCTTTCTATAAAAAATTGTATTATAATTATGTGAAAATGAATATTTGTCCTAATAATCTTTTTAGAATTTCATATTCATAGTGATATTAAGAAGTAGTTATGGAATATAAATTGAATTTTATATCTATATAGTCATAATATAAAATTGAAGGCAATTAGAGAAAATAGTTTTAACTTTACGGAGTTCACATTCATCACTTATTGGGTGATTTAGGGGAAATATAGTTTTAGTTCTAGATTATATCATGATTTAATAGAGCCTTTAGGTTAGGTAAAACATCTCATGGTAGACCATTGATATATATTAATTATTATATATAAATTTTAGGGTCGTAGTCTGAACTAATATATGATGTGATGCCATGGGTTCTTCTCAACATTTTTATGATATGTTTTTCTCTTGTCAACTATGATATACTAATATATACCATGATAATTATGGTCATTAATGATAAAATAAGATAAAATTTATTTAATTTTGATTTGTTTGTTCATTGAATATGTTACTAGATTTCATTCTTGTCTTCTGTTTATGTTTCATCGACAACCAAGTCCAAAACATAGATTTTAAGAGTTCATGATGGATATAATGATAGGAATCCCAATATAAAGTATATTTAGATAAATTTATATATTTATATATAATTTTTTGTTATGGAATGGGTGAAAATGATCCCATTTCTTTGGCGGTATAAAAGATATATTTTGTAGATTATTATGATATGATTTTTTTATTAGAGATACATAACACAATACCTCTAACTGTTATACCTATAATAGGTGAATGGTTTCTATTCTAATTTTATTATGGGAATAAATAATTCTATGTTAAATTTATAAAGAATTTAATTAATTATAAATTATAGGTCAACAATATAATATCTTAATTAGGATTATTTTAAATAAAATTTACTAAATATTATGGTCAATATTTTTAAATTGTATAAAATTTTAATCTTCCTCATTGTATGATATATTAGTTTGAAAACCATTCATTCGAATAATTTTTCCCATAAAAACATCATGAAATATAATTATTAATGTAAAAACCCACATATTCCATTCATATTAAATTTGTGGATTAATAAAATTTCATTTAAGGTATTCCTTTTGACTATTCCAAATTATTACCTTCAATTGTAGAATTATCTATTTAATTTTATATCAAATATATTTTTGAGTTATGTTTTATGTAAATTTATTTATTTAGATTATGGTAATTAGATACAATTTTTTATGAAATTATAATTGAGATATATTTTTTATGATATTTCTATTATAAAATGAATTTTAAATACATATTTTTATCAATATAATAATTTTTATACAAATTATAATTGATTATAGTAATTTAGTTTATATATTAACATGGTTAATTTGGGAGCATTACCACATTCCCCTCACATTTTATCAAAGCCTTTTGAAGAAATGGTTTGCTTTTGATTCACACGTCTATACACAAAATTCATGGGTACTGATTCTCCATGTATGCAAGGTAGTCCTTTATACTTATTTTATCCTCTTATATTTATTCTCATCCAATTTAATTTCATCGTTTTTATAATATCATACATGTGGTTCATTGAATTTTGTGATATATCAATGTTTTGGAAAACAAGGAATCCATTGTGATCTTATAGGTTAATGAAAGAGGAATCTTCCAAATATCATTAAAAGAATATTTGAATTGTGGTAATGAAATATAATAAAATGATAAGATGTTATCTTATTTTATCCATTATTAATTGTTTTAAAATGATATTTTGTTGTTTTTAAGTTAATTTTTTTTTGTATTTTGAAAATAATAAAAGGTAGTATTATTATTATATTATCCAGTATGTTTGATTGTTGAAAAAAGTATAACAACTCCAACATTAGAATCCTGAATCCAATGTCTACTTCATTACATTGGAACAAGATACAACTAATTTCATTTTGCATGACTGAATAGTTTATTAGTATTGGTAAACTAGATACATAAATTATGCCCATATTATATTTGAATACACAAATTACAATGTAATTTTTTTTATAAATAACATTATTCTATCTAGAATATCCTTGTATATCATTTATAATACACTTCATGGATTCATGAAAATGAAAAATAATAAAGGAGATCTAAGATTCTTATTATGGGCTGATTACAATATAATATATTATGAATCAATAAGAATAATTTACATATAATGGTAAATAAATGAAAACACATTCCATTTAAAAAATATGGCTATCATGATTAGATAAGGAATATTCAATATAGAATGGTAAATATCTAAAAACAAATTCCATTTAAATAACATGAACAGATTTGGAACAATTAATAATACATGGTATATAGTTTAACCCACAAGAAGTTTAAATAACAATACTATCATGAATATATAATGCCTAGTAAATATAACATGTTAGATAACCAGAAACACTTGAAATATAATCAATAAAATGAGAATGATAATAAATTAAAATAAAAATTTTGTGAAAATATCTTGTATAATAATATGTAACATCCTTAACCTTGATGTTTCACAATAGTTCCCCAAGACATGTTGGATACATGGCCTCAATTGCTTCTCCCAAAATACCAAAGGATTATTACTGGAGGTGAGTTTATAGTGTGTGCATGTTTAATGATTAATCACTTTTACTAGAGTGATACATAGCAGAAGAATACCTACAGAACAAGATATGTTGAAGAAATATAATTAAACAATATTTAATAACCAACACATTAACATATAAAATATTCAAAAAGTAATCTCATATACAAGATATGATGAAACATTTCATGTTTCTAGAAAAAATCCAAAATAGATATACATGACATCAATACAATACATGTATCAAAATAAAAACCAAACCAAGAATCACAGTCGCATGATAGAATCATGAGCCATAGCTTGGTCCCATACTCCCCTTCTCTTAAGCATGGCATGATGTCAAGAATGAAAATTTGGGTGTATACCCCAATCCCTACCTGAATACAGAATGTATGTCCATGTACCCAACTATAGCCCAAACATGTTGTGAGATATAATATTTTTCGGTAACCACTAAATGATCTATAATAATTTGGGGTTGTGTAATATAAAACTCTACGAAGAGTGAAATATATATCACATTTATGATGTAATTAAAAATAATGTTCCAATGGATTACATTCTATAAGAACAAGTGATACTTAATAGCCAAACATACCTCCCTATAATACATGGTTCAAGATCCTATAATAATGCATTTACACAAATTTATTAATTTCTACCACAACTATGTCGTGCATACATTCATATCATGTCAAATGCAACCTTATTGTGTATTCGAAAAATCAAATCAACTAGTAATGATTCGTATAATCAATAATATAACATTTATTGTGGCTATGTTGTATAATCACATGTTTTATACCTCATATGGATAGATCCAAGGTATAAAATACCAAGGAATTCATAGAAAGAATGAGGAGAATATCAATGGAAACTTGTTAATGAAACTGGTGGATTCATTTATAAAATTAGCTGAACATGTCCAATGCTATCTAGAAAAATGTATCTAAGGGGAATATGTGCCCTTGGTATCCTTTGGAATCATTATCCAATGTGTATGCAGGTCCAAGGAATCATTTATCGAAAAATAAGATCTATGGTTAAAAAATCCATGGAATCAAGATCCTTGGAATTCCAAACACGGTTTCCACTACAATTTCAATACACGTCTCATTCTATCCATAAATTCACAGGAATTCAAGTCTAATTATTTTACACACTCATATAACACATAACAATCAATAAATAAACAATTAAATAACATATATTACATGTAAAGGGCGGAAGAGCATCTCTTAAAAAATTAATTCAAGTCATTTCATTTCAATATTGGATTCAACTGACAAATAAAGCAAAAACACAGACCTCTTGGGTGGTCCAACAATTTAATAAGGAATAGGGAAAACACAATGGGTGGCCAATGTAAGAGAATCTACATAAAAATACATTGAAAATAACTAAAGGGAATCTCTAACATGTTCAATTTCATTTTATTAAATTAATCAATTAAAATTCAACGATGTGATAGGATGTATGTTGGGTGTCACAATGGTATCAAGATTTTCAAATTACCATGTCTTGATGAAAAATTATAAACCATATACTATAGGTGCATTGTAGAGTGTTTATCTAGTATCATTATATGATTCAACTCGGATTTTGAGAAAATAAAAGAACATAAAATGAATAGAAAATTGGTGAATAATAGCTTGCACCTAAATTTCCTAGATGGTATCAAGAAGAATGAGGGGAAACCCAAATGTAATTATGTACTCACTAATGCACATCTAACAAGACAATCGGCGCTTGAATCTGAGTTTGGATAGGGGAGTTGGATAAAATTCAACCATTTGGATCAAAGAGGAGCTCTAAAATCCACTAAGAATACAATAGAAGAAAATTAGGAAATTAGGTTTGAAATATAAGATTAATTTAGGTAAAATATTGAAGATCACTACAAAACCATGGTCACATGGTTGGGTCGCACGGTTGGCTAAATTATGTACCAACTGGGAGCCATCTGTTGTAGGGTTGGAATCCACAAATGATTAGTGTTTAATTTTTGAAAAATCATAAAAAATAATGTATTATCCCACTATCAAAGACTGTATATCCATTTCAGGGGTTTTTTTCCTGAAATATAATAGTTTCCTTAAAGTGTGAGGGCACCTCTTGATCTCTGCCCAAGTCACCCATGGTTTGTAGAAATTGTTCCCCTTCCCTGCATGGTTTCTACTAACTCTGATACATGCCTATTTCTCTACAATAGTTGGGTTCTAGGATCTAAAACATCCATGGGAACCACTGATACCTTGTAGACATCATATGATTTTTAAATGTGGATTTAATTAAGTACATAGAACTAATACAAAATGATATGTTCATTATATGAAAATTAGGGTTCTTAAAATCTTCCCCCTTTAAAGATATTATTCTTAAATTTTCCCTCTCTAGGATGTTCATGATTCATCTGAGAATGACTCAGTCCACTAGGAATGTATGTTGGCCTCTCGCTACAAAGCCTCTTCCTTTAAATAGTCATTCATCCATAGCACCCACACTAGAGGAACCAAAACACAAAAATTATCTTTCATGCTCTTGCCTTCGATATGAATTGGATGCTCCATAAAAAAGAATATAACTATAACTCAACCACATCGGTTTGAAAAAAAAAATAAGATGTGTCCAAATGATAATGGCACAACTAAGATACATGTAAGTCCCCATGAATGTCATGGTACCTTTGACGTAACTAAAAATTATTTTCTATCAGCATGTCTGCCTTTAGAATCGTAAAAGGCCAGACATATCGCGGTGAAATATGACCATGTTTCATGGTCCATCCATGCACTAGACTCAGCAAAACACATAAAAGACACTTTTACCATACATGAACAATATAGGTTCCCTATGAAGATCAACATTATATTTCTGTCAAGGCTATGTAGTAGACATCCCATATTCTGATCAACTGGACCTATTCAAAATTATCTAGTTAGAGACATGGTCCCAATAAATTTTTCCCGCGTACCTCCATTCAGATCAAGGGATATCAAAATGTCCTACCGTAAAAAAACCCATAGGGTTCCATCTGTATCGTCTCCTATTTACTATTATCAAAGGTTAACTCAAATAGGGGTATATATCTCTCCCTAGACCCCCCAAACTCTAGGATACATTATCACAACATGTCCTTAGAAAACTACACCATACTCATGAAATGAACATTATTATGTGGGTAGTATGTTGTTCTTAAAAGAACATATGTACACAATGCCCTCATTAAACTCTAAAAGAATTAGATGTAAACTAGGCATCTCTATGTGGAATGATAGTGCATGGATACCCTTTAATTTGAACTTTCTCATGGATATACATCCTCCCAAGAACATCTACACTATATATTTCCTCTATCGAATGGAAATGTGAAACCACAATGAGATTATCAACAAAAACACACAAAAAATCAATACTATAATGTGACATCATTAAACCTATCATGAAATCAATTTTGACGACATCACATTTCTACTCAATAATAGGTAGATGATGTAAAAGTATGACAGGTGGGAAATGTTTTGACATCACCTATTGACAGTTTCAACACCTCGTAATAAAACCATCTTTCTCCAACTTCACAACACACCACTAATATTGACTATGTATGTAACTATACAACTTCATCACACTAGGACACACTTCCCTAGAATGGGAATGAAATGTCTGCATTAGCTCCTCATGTATGTCCACTGGAATCCAAATTCCTCCATGGTTATGTAGGATATCATCCTATCTTATATTCCAACTGTGAGGTGCATCCCCATTTTCCACACACCCCCATTAGACTAGGCCCAATGAATCAGAAAGTTTCTTCATTATCACTACTTCCATAATGTTAGATTTAATCTCTATGGATGAATGATATTTTGTTCCCTAACTATCTTTAACCTCCAAGTGAATCTCATAGTATAATTCTATGATATTCCACTCACTATTATCCTTCTATACAACTTGTAGAAGAGTCATCATGCTCATTGCATTAGTCACTTCATTTCCCTTCCAAAGAGTATAAGCATGATCAAATTGAAAACACTGTAGGTATTCCACCCCCCCCCATAAATTCCTTGGATCCATATCATGCTATGTAAATATTCACTTATGAGTTATGTGGTCTACGTTCACCACAAAACACTCTCCTAGTATGAAAAGTCTCCAATAATCTAAATAATGACTAACTACAGTTAACTTGAGATCATGTATTATCTAGTTCCACTCATGTGGCATCAAATTTCAAAACTCATACACCATGACTCCATTACCCTAATTCATCACTTCCCCAAGCTTGATACCTCATTTTTTGGAATAAGATTTGTATATTCATCCCTTCTCTAGCATTATCTAGACCGGTGCTGATGTAAATCTCCTTTTTAGCTCATAAAAGGTTGTCTTGTAGGTCTCTGATCATAGTAACTACACACACATCTTAGTGAAGCATGTCAATAGTTCTTTTATGTGTGAAGATTCCTTTATTAAATGCTTGTAATATCTATTTATCCCCAAGAAATTCTATATTTAAAATATTTTATAGATATTCTCATAGAGAACTATAGGTCTCACCTTCTCTGGGTCAAATGATACTTCTTTCTGTGAGATAATATAACCCAGGTTATGAATTTTATCCATCCAGAAGTAGCACTTTGTGATCTTATTAGACAACAGATTATATCTTAGTATATTCAAAATGTTCTAAAGAAGAATGTAATAGTCATGTTGAATATTTTTATACACCAATATAAAATCCATGAAAATCACCACAAAAAAATACTAAAAAGGATGGAAAAAATGGTTTATTAGTTCCATGAAATCCACTGGCATGTTCATGAGACCAAATATAATAACAAAATTATTGTATAGACCATTCCTATATTTAAAGGTTGTACAAGGTAATTATAGAGTTAAAAAACATAGAAGCTGATATCCCCAACTCAAATAAATTTTCAGAACACCTGATCTCCTAGAAGCTGATCAAACATGTAACCTATATGTGGAAATGGATTCCAATTAATAACACTATGCTCAATAAATTTCTAGTAATCCATGAATAGAATATGTCTATGATCCCCATTTTTCTAAAAAAGTAATAGAAAACCCCATCGAGAAGTACTGGGTAATATATACCACTTTTCCTTCAAATCCTCTAACTCCCTCCTAAGATCCTGCAACTCTATCGTAGTAATCCTATAAGGAGGAATGGATTCCATTGAAACTCAATATAATAGATCAATGGATAACTCCACCTATCTCTCATGTGTTAACCTAGAAAATTCATCTATAAAAACAATTTTGAATGGATCAACCACTAGAGTAAAATCTTCCAGACGTGTTCTTTGATCATCCAGATATAAACTAGAAATTTGGGTTGTCATTCCTCCCATCATATGTTGCTATGGTCCATCTTCGCTTGTCATGACACCCAATTCACCCATGTGAGTATAACAAGTTCCCTCTAGTGATGTAAATGTCATCATTTGGAGATAGAAGTAAATGTAGAAACAATAATATATTATCCAATTCATTCTGATTATGACTTCAAACCTGGTCATCTTGAGGAAAAATGATTCTAGATGACAAGAAACCCACAAATTTCAATGAGGAACTCTCTGCACTGGTATACACTCTGAATTGTGATCCTCGACTATGTATAAAGCTTCATAACTCCGAATGTAAATAATATAACTTCACCAAATCCTTACACAATAGGTATATATATGAAACTATGTCATGCATTTATTTCAAAAAGTGAAGATAAAAGAGTAGAGTCCACAATAATTATACGTCATATCATATATATTCTATAGACCTTTACTCATGGGTAGTCTAAATAGAATAGATCTAGCCTAAACCATGGCCCTGAGACACAACCTTACTTCCTGGAGTTGTCCTATTAAATAGTTTATATAAATCTTGTGTAGTATACTCAACCTAGATGCCACTAAACTAGTGCTCTTATTTGAGTCACAACATGACCATAACACGACTCTATGTATACTATATGTTTCTGACTAGCAACGAAAGTCTAACATGACATGTGGGAGGACTATTCCTACTTTTCCAGAGTATGTCACAATAGATAACTATATAACTAGATTAAATAATAATAAATATCAAATAAACATGCATAAACAAAACTCTCCCAAAACACAGTACAAATGACAAATCAAAAATAACCATGTCATTGAATAATTATTTTTCTAAAGTGATAGAAACCCAAAATAAAGACAAGAAAAAAACCCCTAAAATTGTACTAACTCTAAATCTGTAACCTCTTCTATACACATCCCATCCATGACTCAAATCTCTAGAACATGGTTGTTTCCATTCTCCAAACCTGCAAAAAAATTAATCCATCTTGAGAACCCATTAGCATCCCAAGAAGGGTGTGAGTATAACTCAATAGGCCACCACAAATGGGGTTAAAAAATTTCTAGGCTAACTAATAGTTCATGCACATATAAAATAAAATACAAGGTAACTAAATGAGCTACAAACCCACTAGGCCTTAGGGCTATGTAATGGGTTTCTCTCTACCTAGTTAAAAGAGGAATTTGCTTTGATTTAATAATAAAAATGAGGGTTCGGCCCCATCCTTTAAAAAAAATGACATATCTTGTATAATTAGATAACAGAGCACACTCTATCCCATTATTTTAATAATAGTATTTCCTTTACTTAATATATGTTCATTACATAATCACTTTTTCATCATGTGTTCCATGGGTAAGGAATTTACAACAACTACAAGAGGGTCTATGGAAAACAATCACTATGTATAAAGGCATAAATCATGTCCAAATATCACTTAGGGTAAATATACCACAAAAAATACATGTAAATCACCCCAAATCCATGATATTGGTGGTCTCATCGAATGAAACTATTAGGGGAATAGATCCTCCCTCCCCATCCCTAACCCAAGCATTTTAGGGGGGAGTTTTGAATCTCAGTCTAACTCAATCCATTAATGTAGAACCTCATGTCAATACCCAACACTAATAATCCATGTGCACGTGATTATTTATCCAATCATCCCACATATACCAAATCATAAAAAAAATATCCAGTAAAAATAGAAATCGTGATCAACAAAAACCAACATGATGATACATACTATTCAATATCCAATTAACACATTATTATTTACATTACATTGATGTTTAGCCAAATTCAAATTTATTATGCCTAAAATCATGAATAATATTCTCTAATTCCATTATATTAACCCATTTAGCATATTTAAACATACCATATGTTAACACATGTAACATGTTCATCATTTCGTTTGTATCAACCAACTTATGAGTTTCAAGTACAAATCAAAACCCATTTGGCACATTCACATTAATCTTGTTTAACCTATTATCATGTTTATCCAAACAACACCTTATTCAATTAACAACTATAAGTATAAAAATCAATACTCCATTTTTCTCTCAAACAATCTATATTAAGTATTCTTCATGGGATCTATGTTATCACACATCAACCCTACACTTATACAATCATATTACATTGCTCAGGAATATAGTCTCACCAATAGGTGGCCCTAAATTGGTCAAATCATCCCCAATGCATCCAAAGGGGGTCTTGAGGTGGTCAATTTATCATTTAGACAACTGTATTTACTACTCTCACAAATTTCATCAAGCACACAACAAGGTGGAACCATGAACACAAAAAATACCAGCACAAATCCATATCAAAACTATGGGATATATCTTATATAACACCTACCTAGAATCTGATGATGAATGTACTCCTAATAATAGCCTTATATATGGATTGAAAAACACCATAATGGTTCAACCTAGGTTAAAATAAGTGAATATGTTTTTATTTATTTGTATTAAGATAACGAAATCTACAACCCCTAATCCAAAATATAGGATAAATTGGGTTGGCATCTAACCAAAGGTGGAAAACAATAATTATTTCAACTTTCAATGAGTGCCACGGTTTACTGACTAGAAATTAAATTTTTATTGAAAATAACCTCCTTTTAAGGGTTGAGGAGGAACCCGTCATGAAATCAAGACTTAGACAGGACAAAAGGCGCCAATAGACCAAAAGCTCAAGACTGCAAACAACCCGCACTACAAGAAAGAAGCACCACCCAACAACAAAAAACATTAAGTCCAAATTCCACTGTCTACGAACTGAACGGCTAGTTGTCCCGTGAAAAAGCGCACGGGCCAGGAACCGATGGCTGAAACCATACCCTCTCAAACATTTGATTCTAAATAGCCAAGAAAAAGCGAGAATTCATCACCCTGCACCTCATCTGCATGGTTTACTAAACCATGAAAAAACTGTGCGCATTTTACCTTCAAAGGGGTGAGGTATCCCAATTATCTAGGAATACTGACACTGTTTTACTAACCATTCACCAACTCTGGGTAATGCCACTATCCAAACATACCTATTTTTTCTGGGAAGTTTGTAGAATTTACATAACTGTGCGCCAACTATACACCTTGCGTCGTTTGGCCCAGTTTCACTTTTTTTCATGCCATGAATCACTAGATGACCCCCTGAGACCCCAAACACACTTGGTTAACATTTAATTAACTAAATATATTTTATTAAAATAATATTAAAATAAGGAAATACCTCCATGAAATATGGGATCTTACAACCACAGAACTCTACAACTGATCGTCTTCAAGCTACGCTTCAAATAATCATTGAGCTTCTTAAACAAATATATCCAGCCACTGATCCCATATATCTGACACTCTATCCTAACAATCTTAATGGACCTTACCATTTATTCATAACACTCGTACCAAATGCCTGGTGGTGTCCTAAAACTCATTCTCTCTACGACCATCAAAATGAATGAGATTATACTCAATGGATGCATCAACTTCTAACCATAAATCAAACTCAAAATATTCATTGGGAAGAATAGGAAACACTGCAAAAATTGCAACACAAGTAAAATTTTTATGCTGCATCACACCATAATGTAAGAGAAAATCAGCATCCCATTGTATTGAACCTCTTAAAAACTCATTGTCCAAATCACTTGGCACCATTTGAACTATTTTATGAAAACTCTATGTGTGTCCCAAACTCGACACCACCCAAATATTGAACTCTGTCTTTTAAACCACATATTTGGACTCACCTCAATCCCAATCATGAGACACAATGGTATCATTAAATAATCAATAATCCAATACACACCCAAAATACACAAGGAACTCTACCAGGAAAACGGATTCAATATTTGTTATTAAGACCAAATCACAAAAATGGTAGTTACTGGAGTCCATGCGCCACCAAAAACACCAATTACGCCATCAATTGACCAGTTTCCCACTGTGGTTCTCCCCACCACATAGTCTATCTCACCCCCACTATCCTTTTTATGTTTGACACATTTTTTATTGAAATGGACCATTGAAACCTCACCTCATCTCTGACAACATGCCTGACATGTTTTTGAAAACAAAACTCTGAAACATCTATACAGACTTCTCCCATTATTAGCATACAGCCTTGAATTTGAAAACAATTGAGATGAATTACCTACACCCCCAACATTTACAGAATAATAACAACTTGACCTCCCTCATGTATGAAATCATTTATGAAAATCACATTCCACTTCATCATCATCATTGATGTGGGTCACCACATACCATGTGAGTTCCATTTTCTAAATCATATAGTGTTACCCCTACTAGATTTTCCCAAAACATCCACCTTCAACTACTCACATGCAACCAATTTCTCTCCTCCCTAAAGAACATACTGAAATGAGGTCCAACACTATCATCCAACACAACAATTAGGTTCATTCCCGTAATTTTGATAGAACTCCACTGTCAGGATGTCCACTACCCTCTGAATCATCATCATGCTCCACTGCACCAATACACATTCCAAACAGAAACACTACAACTATCGATACAATGACTAAGGCTAACTAATTTTTTATCAAATATATTTAAAATTTCTAAAAAATATAGTTCACTACAAAACATCCCTCGAAAGAAGTTTTAATCTCAACACATTGGACCCTTAATCGTGGCTGAGTCGGCTAGTCCCTGGTGGACCCATCGTGGAATATAAAAATTCACTATTGTCATGACACTAACTCACATAGAAAGGAACCTTCACACCTAAGGACACTCTTTTCACCAAAAAAATCTTCAAGATTCTATGCCCATCCTCAAATGATGTTCTAGAACACATCATCTCTATCCAAGAACCATTGTCATATCTCACAATGCCCTTCTATGACATTATCAAAAGAAAATAAAATTTCAGTCTAAACCACCCTCATCAAAAAGCCAAATCTTAGATATATCAACCTAAAAATTCATGACCCACCTGAATCTTCAAGGTTCCCAACTTGCACCTCATAGGTTTATCTTTAGAATCCTAGTGCCACTACATTATCATCATACTCAACTCCTCACATCTAGTACTTTCCTATCATTACCCACCATAAGAGTGTTTTTACCATTATTTTTCTAATGAGATTCCAACCTCTATGTTTCATGAATAAATCATAAGATAAACCCCAAAAATTGGACGTGGAAATCTAGATTTTCGTAGAACAACAAAACAACCAACACTCGGTACCCATTCCAATATTCTGATAATGCAACTTACTATAGTAATCTATACTTAGTTCATCCTGAGGACCACACCCATAATATTTTGATGGTTTACATCCCAATATCCACATCCATATACAACACCCCATGAGAATGATCTCTATAGTGTCCCACACCCAACCAAAACACAACCTACTCGCCTAGTGTAATTCGGTGATTTCTCAGTATACCCAGAACAATGTAATATTTTCGAGCATTATCATCACTTTCAAAAAGTATGCTATTAAGTCTTTAGAAAACAACACCACAGGTTATCCATCACTAATGTAACCACCGTATATAGTCTACCATGACCTTTCATGAATTTTGTGCTTCCCTTGCTGGACACAATTCACTGGAATATAACCACCAACGCTCATGCTTGATTTCCAACTAATAATTAACACCACAATAGGACCATCCTACAAATAGTTGTGAACCAATGTTTCCTATGTAATGAATACCAAAATAGAAAACAAAACTGACTACCTCCCACAAATCCACCCGTCCCAATCTGGATTCATAGAGAATGATAGATGCTTATACTGGTTTACTAGTTCACCCATCGCCTAAAAACTCATTCCAAACCATAACATGCCCACATCTAGACCTCACCAAATCCCTCAATGCCTTGAACTATCTTATGACAACACCGTTAGACATAAATTATACTAAAAAAGACAAATATCAACAGATCCTTGATCGATTCTCATTTTCTCAATTTACCTTGCCTTCTTGTCTGCCCACCATATCGATCTCAATGAATCATAAACATCACTCCAAAAAACTAAAAAAATCTTATTGTCAAGACCAACTAAATGACCACATTTACCTTGGTCATCAATTCCATAACAAAAACCTATATCCATAACTTAGTCAACCTTATCATTTCTTCTTGAAATCAATATCGTTACCTCAATTAATTATAGTCAAAATATATGGGTTATACATCAATGTAATTAAACACATTGAAACTATCCTTAAAACCAACTAAAAGTATACAGGATCCCTTCGAAAATATCCAATGAACTACTACACCATTTACTAAAACATGATGTTACTCACTATTCGTTGATTCCACCACTAAATCAAATCTCATACTTCTTATTCCAAGGAACCAACAACACAAGGATATCCTTTGATGAGGTCATCCATGTTTTTTCCAAGACATACAACTCATCATCAAAACTCATTTCATGTATCTCATAGTTATTGACCTTAGCATGTAACCCCCTTTTCCCATAAAAACCTATCCAAATCCAAAACAACCACTTATGCCTCACACACCCAATATCACTAATTAAATTCCCAATAACACTCATAGTTTGATCTCTATGATTGAATGATTCCATCTTTCTTACAAGGGTTAAGTTTAATAAGAAAAGGTGCCCTCTCTCTAGGAAATATACATCAAAATTTCTAAAATTCACCATTCAAGGTGGATCTCATACCCTCGTTCAGGTGCACTACATTTAGTGAGTCATGGTAAATATCTACACTAGGATTCACACTAAGAATACATGCACCCATACATTGGAACAAGGAGCCTAAACACCCACTCGGTATTCAAAAATAAACATGAATGATCTGAAAACACTTGAGTTTCCACACCCATTAGATAACTCTCATCACTAATGATTACATAACCTAGACAATCATTCATAAGTCCTATATATATCCCACAAAATTACTACCCCAAAGTGTTACCATTTTAAAATTATCAGGAAATATATCAAACTAGAGGGTCATATCCATAGTGAAAACATTATAAGGAAAAAACATTTATTGACACATTGAGACTCATTAAGGTCTTCTGACATATAATCATGATCAAAACCTAGGTCACTCTCACTTCCAAAACCACTCATATAAAGGTCTAGATAAAAAACATGGAATAAACAATAACATTGTTCATAGAAAGTTCTATTATTACACATTATATTATAATTTACATCCCCATTGTGAAAATAAAATGGGTCACACTTTAAAACATTCTATTTACCGAACATCTCAAAAATAACTACTTACTGATATTCAAATTTCCCAAAATTTTCGTAAAAACATCTCAAAGGAAGTACAATTGTTGTATAGAACAACAAAAAATACACTACCACCCATAAAAAGCCAACTCTAATTACACTAACTCTATGGATGTTATCACACCTCTAATACTAACCTCAACCATACCTATCATGGTTCATGAACAACATAGGGTAAGCCAACTAATATAGATACACATCTTTCATTAGACACTATCTTTCTTAACTAATTTCCAATTTCATAATGAAAACCATTCCCTTCAGGGACCTTAACATTTTTCAAATTGTTACAACCATTATTTTAACTCATTGGAAACCTTCAATAATAATTTTTTTTACATATTTTACCATCAAAATATAAATCGTTAACATTTAGTCATGAATACATCATTAAAAACTATCACAAAGAAATATTTTAACTCTTTTATGACGTTTCATTAATCACACTATTATTTAACCATTAATTTACATTCATTAAATTTACCCATTTTCATAATCTATGTTAAAAACCCTTATCTTAAAATTTTAATTAAATTGAAATATATTATACACTTTCTGTCTAACACACCCATACCTTGTGTTCCTATCATGATGTATGCAACATATATTATTAGGTTCCTAAATTATGTATGAATTCCCAAGTTCATACCATTATATCCATGGTAAATATATCATAATACATTCACATCACACAATAAGTGCATCAACCAATGGTGAAATATCATTCAACTATGTCAAAACTCATCAAGAACAAAAATTACCACCTTGGGAACTTGTGTTTTCCCCAGTACATTGGTTAGCTACATCCAAGCATGAGCTCATTTATAAGACCCAACATATAAAATTCTCCCATATATCATACAAAATAATAAGACCATAGAATTGAACCTATATGTAATAACACAATGTAGCATCCTGAACCAGATTCCAACAAACTGATTCTCTGTGTTGAGTCTCCACATGACCTCAAGCACACCTCCCCATATATTAGAGTTCACCGAATAGCAGTGAAGTTATATTTAGACATTTTGGGAGACTATAGCATCTTTACCAGAGTTATCCATATTAGATAGAAATATAAATAATGGTAAGAATTAGTTAAAACCAACAATCATGAAAAACCAAACGTCTCCAAAAACTAGGTAAAATGGAGAAACCTAAAATAAACATGTCATGTCACGATTACAGCAATAAAGTGATGGAAACCAAAAATAAATAAAAATAGTGTAATCCCCAATATTGTTCTAAAAACTTGATTGGAACCACATAAATTCATACCCCATGCACCACTCAACTCCCTAAAATATGGATTTTCCCTTCTCCATACCTTCTGCAATTACGTCATCTTGGGTACCCAACTGTGACCCAAGCATGGTGTGAGTATAACATAGTAGGCCACCACCAATGGTGTCTAAAAAATATTAAGTCTAAATAGATAATTCATGAAAGTATGA
Organism: Viscum album; assembly: GCA_963277665.1. Classification (NCBI taxonomy): domain Eukaryota; kingdom Viridiplantae; phylum Streptophyta; class Magnoliopsida; order Santalales; family Viscaceae; genus Viscum; species Viscum album. The sequence continues at coordinate 69,490,413 of OY728166.1, read as the reverse complement.
AATCAAATACCAGGTGATTAAACAACAACTCGGGTAACATTAGATAACAATGTACACATTAATCATTTCATTCAATATTACTATTATCATTACATAAGATATCTTCTTTAGTTAATCTCTTTTTCATTATGTGTTATATGGGTAAGGAATTTACAATGTATACGCAATGGTCTATGGAAAAAAATAACTATTCATAAGGTCATAAATCATGTCTCGAACTCAATATGGGTAAATGTACCACAAAAACTAGATTTTACTCACCTCATTGCCTTAGTCCAGGTGGTATCGTCGAATGAAAATATAAGGGGAATAGATCCACTATCCCTTCCCTATAACATGAATTTTGGGGTGGAGTTCATATCCTTATTCTAACTCGACCCATGGGCATAGAACCTCAATTAAATACCCAAAACTAAAAATACATGTGTGCATGATTATTTATCCAGTCAACACACATATATAAAATCACAAAAAAAACAACTAATATAGATATCAATTTAAAAAAATCCACATAAGAATAAATATTTTTCCATAACTCATCAACACCTTACTATTAACATTATATTTCAATTTATCCAATTTTCCATTACATAAGCTAAAATTAGATAATAATATTAACTAATTATCCTACATTAACACATATAACATATTCTTCTATTCAATATGTTAACTCACTTATCATGTTCATCATTCCCCATGTACTAATCCACTTATGCATTTAAATTTCAAATCCCAATACATTTGATACATTCACATTAATCCCTTATTAACCAATATTCATATCAAGAAAAATAACCCATTATTCAATTATGAAATCAAGAAAAAACGATCATTAAACCATTTTCAACACAAACAATCCATATTAACATGCTAATAATGGGTTCTACTGTATCATATGTCAACTATACACTTAAACTTACAAGGTTCTAGGTTCAGGAAAATTGAAGCACACCATGGGTGGCCCTATATTGGTCAAATATTCCTCAACTCACCCCATTGGTATAATGAGGGGTTTAATTCATCATATAGACCCCCATTTTACAAAATATTACAAACGGAATCAGGCGCACAACTTGTTGGAACCATGAACACAAATACTCATTCAAAAATCTACATCTAAACTGTGTGATATAAATTGTAGACAACATATATTGAATCCAATGATGAATTCCCTACAAATGGTAGGCTTAGATCTGGAATCAATCTCACCTTTGTTATTCAACATTTTTTCCAATAGAAGAATATGTTTTTATGTCTTCTAATGAAGATATCCAAAGCAAGAATCCCTAATCTAGAAAAGAGGAGAAATAGAGAGATTAGACATACTTAGAGCATTGATCTGCAACCAATATCCCTCCAAATAACCAAGAATCCAATGAGAATCACCCTTGGTAAGATTTTTTTGATTTGGTTCACCCATAGCATTGAGAGGGGAAGATATGTGGGAAACATCTGGTGGCAGTCAAAAACTATATAGGTTTCAAAACTATAATTTTTTCAAACTTTTAATGGTATGTAAGGCTTGTCCACACTATTTACCAAACCATGTACAAATAGTGTTCAATACATAATCTTAATGGGTGAGGTCACACGTTTACTTGGGAACCTCCACACAGTTTGATTGACCATGTGCCATCCGGGCATAATGCCACTGTCCAAGGTTTCCCGTTTTTTCTGAGAAGGCCCCATGGTTTACTAAACCATGTACTAACTTTGTGCCCTACACACTTTGTCCCATATGTCCTTATTTTAATTTTATATAACCATGTAACCCCCCTGAGGTCCCCCATGAACCTAGTTAAAATTTAATTACCCAAATTTATGTGATTCAAACACAAATTTAAATAAGGACATGCCTCCATTAATACTAGGATCTTACAACTGCTGTCACGCTAACTCATCCACGACCACCCCCACCATGGCATGTTCGACTGGTACGACTCCATCACCCTTAATAATGTGGAGGAATGGACCATTCTCCTTATCCAAGTATGAATATGACCCCCTACCAATCACTGATGGAGGGAAGATCCTTCAAAATAATAATGTGGCCTCTCATGTTGTATGCACGACACTCGATTTGGTCATGATCACATTGATTCCTTATGTGGCCACATCTTTCACACTAACAACAGATTATTGAGCTACCAGTACTCATAGATTGTCTAGTAATCATCTCATGTGTATCCTATCAATTTTTTCCCTTCATAAATATTTTGAATCAATGATTCATGAGATTTCACTACTCTTATCTATCCCCCATGATTTCACCTGGTTCCACTACATAATTAGTGATTGATTTACTATATTAGTAATAGTTTTCAACCTAAACATGTTGACCTAAGATCAAAATGTCTATCAGAGACCTTCCTCGAATAAACATTCCCTTGATGCCTCTTTTTCATGGTACATCTGTGAGAATCACTACAACTCTTTCATGTGTGTCGAGTACTTCATAACTATCATTGTGCACTTCTAATGATGTAGGAACTCACATTCCAACACATCCCATATATTCAGGGAGAAAATTAGTCATAGAATCAGTATTGTTTTCCCTCCAAACCATATCACATAGTTCATCATCCTGGTTCAAAACATCCTACCCATGCCTTATTTCACCCCAAAGAATATAAGTTTCATGCCTCACTCTTCTCTCATGGGTTGACTTATGATTCATTAAGATCGATAATATAGTCTCAAGACACAACACAGAAGCATATTTATTGACATCCCCCAAAAACGTTAGAGGGTTATTCTACTAGAACACTCAGGTCATCTCATCAATAGATAAGGTAGGTTGTACTGAATCCTTAAAAGTCCACATATGGTGAAAAAACCTCACGGAACTATGCCCCAACACCTTTTTCAAGAACCATAGTTGGGTCCACATTTAGAAATAAGGGATGATACACTAGTATACCACGTCTCACAACCTCAAGAGCATGGTCATCCCCACCCTCCTGGAATATGACTAGAGGCCATTGTGGTGTAATTACTCTAATATTCCAAACACACGCCATTTAAATGAACCATATCAATATTCTCAACTCAAAATCATAGGATAGATCAAAATTATATTATAAACAAGTAATACCACATAGCCTACTCCCATATCCAGGATTGTAAAAAATAAAAGTCACATTGTCACTAGATACACAACCTCGTTTTTACACAATAGATGGGTTTAGGTGAAGATCCTAATTTTTCATTTCAGTTTCCATATGAATTTACTAATCATTTATAATTCGATTTCAAATTGTTGATAACATTGAGTCTCACATAAAATATATACTTTATCATACCCCTCATGGAAAAAAAGATGGTGTCCACCTAATAGATACCATAACACATTCTAGTCCACATGACTCCTGGTCCAGGACTCAATGTCCTATAATTAGTTTCTCAAGGTGTTTGTTATAGCCTATTCAGAAAGGAACTACATAGGTTACATTAGGCACTCTATGTATGAACCATCTTTACAAATCAAATATAAAAAATTCTATCACTATTGTAGGTATATCAATCATGAAACCTATCTCAACATCATACAAACTAGAAATGTGAACTATATGGACAAACATAATACATAGTATTTCAATTCTTACAAATCCATGTATGATGTAGGAGATGGAATACCCTCATCACATTGGGTTGAAAAAAAATTAATCTTGTACTCATATAAATAGTAAAATCACAATTAAAATTCATCACCCAATAGTGGAATAAAATAAACTATAGTATCCAAATACCTGAAAAAAATAATATCCATTCGAGGAAATTTTTCTTTTTCCTATACATGGGTCATATATTCTAAGTAACAACTCATTAGAAAATTTATATTTCTTCATATCCTATTTTTATTGTTTAAAAATATATATCTAGAAAAAAATACCTTGAATATCACATTTAATGTTTCGAACCCAAATGTCACTCAACATTTCATTGATCCTGGTTGGCTACATGGTCTCAAGCGCATCACCGAAAACACCAGAGGCTTATTACATACAGTAGGAGACCAGGGTGTGTTTTTTGGGAGACTATTCCATCTTACCAGAGTGTAACACAGTGGATGAAAAAAACAAATATCTATATTGGAATAAGTAATAAAACTAGACAATAGATAATAACCATGACAGGAATATATATATAATTAAAAAAGTAATCTCATATACAAATGATAATTATCAATGACATGTTTTTACAAAACACACAAACATGTATACATATAATCATTACAATACATGTAACAAAATACCAAAGGTAACTGTCTCCCCATATCATAACATGCCTCATCTCTGTCACATGGTCCCCCTATTATTAAGCATGCCACAGAGTCAAGAATTAAACTATGGATTCTTTCCTCGATACATACCTGAATCTATAAAGTCATTATGGGCACCCAATAGTGGCCTAAACATGGTGTGGTATTCTATCCTTGTAGGTAACCACCCAAATATCAATAAATATTCATGGATGTTCAATATAGAAATCTAAAAATAGTACAATATATATTAGAATTCAAAAGTAAGTGAATGTAATGTTACCATGGAATACTGACTATAAGAAAAAGTGGAACTGAATAGCCCATCAAGGATACCTGTAAAACAAGGGTTAAGATCCTATAACAATGGAGCTCAACAATACAAAATTTCTAACACATCCAAAACATACACCCATACATGTCATTTCAGTAATGTTCTTCCATTTAATCTATAAATTGAATCAACAATGGCCGAGTTATATAATCAATCACATCACATTTAACATATTAATGTCATCTAATCAAAATTGTCAACCCATGAAATACTAGGTCTAAGGTATAAAATACCATGGAATCCTCTTTGAGTAATAGGATCACTCAATTGAAACTCGATAACAGCACTAGTGGATTCAAAAATCATCTCATTAGAGCATGTCCAACAAGAGTCCAGCGTGTTGTATCCAAGGGTTTGAAATACTAATAGAATCCTATCGAATCAACATGTAATGAGAAAAAAATCCCAATAAACTGTCTAGCACACAAAAATATCCCTAGGTGAAATGGCCCTGAAATTTTAATGTAATTAGGATCCATTGTATAGTAACCAAGGTATCCACTACCATTTCATTTCACATATCATTATATCAATCAATTCCCATGCCTTAATGTCCCATTATTATACCCATTCATTTAACAAATAATAATTTATTAATTAAATAATTGGACATCATATATCACATAGAAGAAGAGGATTCACATCTCTTAATTAGGAAATTAAATTCAATAAATTTCATTACAGTATTCCTATAACAATGAATGCTCAAAAACACACCTCTTTAGTGATAAAACAATAAGAAAAGGTAAATGGAACACTTCATGGTGGCTCGGGTTTGGGAATTGACCACAAAATAAAATCAAAATATGTAAATGGAATCCATAATGAAATGAATTTCATTTAATTCAATTAATCAGTTAAACTCAGGGCTACACCAGAAAGATTGGAAAACTACACAATGATATCTAGCTTAATAAAGCATCAAACCACAACTGAAATATATAGACCACCTACTATAGGCATTTAATAGAGTTCTCATCCAGTATTATATTATGATTCGACACATATTGAGTGAAAATCACATAACAGATGAAGAATATTAAATTAGGGAATATTTGATTTCAACTAAATATCATAAAACATACAAATAAGAATGAGGAACAAAACATAAAAATCGTTTACTCACCAATTCAGATCCAACAAGAGGATATATGCTCAAATCAATGGCCAATCAAAGTAGTGGAATTAAAATATAAATTTTGGATCAAAGAAGAGATCCCAAATGAACAAGGATACCAATGAAGGAGAAGTCAAAAATTAGATTTAAAATATAAGTTTAATTATGATAAATTCCGTAATTTCTACCAAAAACTAGGGTCATACCATGTTCTCTCTCATTTGGAAACACCAATAAATAACCATGCGAAATATCTAGTAAGAAGGGTCACCCTACACAATTATTGTGCATGGTTTGACAAACCATGTAAAAACTATATCTCAACCCACTGAAAAACCAATAGAGCCCCTAAATGGATCCGAACGACAAATTTCATGGTTTCTCCAAATTGTGTGGGATCCTCCTTCTCATTACCTTGGTCTCTCAAATTTATTAGTAACCATGTACCTTGTAAAGACCTAGAAATTACATGTATTTTTTTTAATTATATGGGAATTTTACGAGTCTGTGAAAATTGACGTCATGTGATTCTGAGTTCTAGTTTTCCCGGAATAAATATCTGAACTTTTTTTTGGGTACATTCAGTAAATGTGCGAGAAAGTTTATGTAACATCAAATTCGGTGCTCAGAATTGAAATCTGAGGACACCGTTGAAATCACAACGCTAGTATTTTCTTAAGGAGACCATTACCTTGACCGTAGTGGGTCGAGGGTGGATGATTGTTTTTCACTTTTTCATGGAAATAAAAAAATAAGATAAACTTCTATTTTATTTTTGTTGAAACCACCCATGTGAATGTTAAAGGGGTGGAAACCACCTATGCTAAAACCCTAATTTTGAATTCCTAATGTTGGGGACCACCCTAGACATATTAATGGTAGAAACCCCTTGAACTCCCTCATTAATGAATAGGTAACCCATGGACTTCCTCCAATTATTTTATAACAACGTGGTACAATTAATTGTGCCAATGTAAATTAAATTGATAGACTTAATTTAAAAAGTTTTAACCTCTCATTTTTTCAGGTTGGAAATGTTAGTCAAAGGGAGAAGCTTGGGAGATCTTGGAAAAAACTCATCTCCAACGAAGAACTTCTCCTCCAATCGAAGATCACCATCTCCATCAAATAACGTTCTTCAGATCCAAGAAAGAGGACGACACAAGAGCCCAGCTTCAGAATCATGTTGTGTATGTGAAGATTTTCGGTACCTTCTTCACCTTCATCATTTCCATCTCGTGAAACATCAACGAACCTTTGAGGTAGGATTATTGTTTTAAATACCTTGCTTACTCATTCTGGATGTTCTTCACGATTCAAAAGTAGGGAAATGCTGGCTACCGCTCTAACACAAAGGGTGTGGTCCAAACAATCATGGGCAGACCTCTCCGCAATCCCTTGTGATTTTTGATGAAATAATTGTGACGGAGGAAGACAGAAACCGGAGTTTAGCCTCACAATGTGGTCGGGGGAAGGTGTCTGCACTGCCCAGTGAACCAGGGACCTCGGCTTGTGCCGTGGCGACGATGGGAGGACGGCCGGCAGAGCCGGCCGCTGGCGAAGTCACGGCTCACGACCGCACCACGCGGAGAGGACGGCTGGCCATCTAGCCAGCCATGGTGGACCGCAGCACCATGGTGCCTTGCCACGTTGCACCCGCCCCGTCGCACCGCGCCTGCCCCACCACATGGTGGCCGCCCCACCGCACCGCGGGCCGGGTCGGTCCGACGTGGTTGGACCAGACCCGGACCAGTTTCGAACCTATATGTTCTTTTGGATGTAACTTTCAAACTAGGTGAACTTTTGAAAAACCATTTATGGTGCCGTAAACCTTATGGAGAGACGGTCCTTTTAGTATACTCCACTAGATTTTAGGATAATGTTGGGGTACAGTTGGGTTGGATCGAGCACGAATCCAACTGGGCCCTTAGAACTAAAAGGCTAATAAATTATAGACTAGTTGTCTGATTTATTCACCATCTATTGCATTGAGACCCCCATTACATGGAGGTACATTAGGATACTTCTTTGTGGGACTTCATTCTTGTGGGAGTATTGACCAGTATCTTGAGTAGCGGACTCTCCCGGAGACAAGAAAGCCTAGTGTGGGTAAACTGTAGCTGGCTGTGACGTTGTTCAAGGATCCTATGTGTGTCAGATGATGTACTGACAATGTACTAGGATCCTATGTGGGTATGGTGATGTAATGAAAATGTACTAGGATCCTGTGTGGGTTTGAAGATGTACTGACGATGTACTAGGATCATGTGTGGGTCTAACGATGTACTGACGATGTACTAGGATCATGTGTGGGTATGATGAAGTATTGACGATGTACTAGGATCTTGTGTTGGTATTACAATGTACTTATGATGTACTAGGATCCTGTGTGGGTCTGATGATTTTTTGACAATGTACTAGGATCTTGTGTGGGTATGATGATGTACTGACAATGTACTAGGATCCTGTCTGGGTCAGACGATGTACTGACGATGTAATAGGATCATGTGTGGGTCTGACGATGTAATGATGATGTACTAGGATACTATGTGGGTCTGACGATTTACTAACATTGAACTAGGATCCTATATGTGTCTGACGGTGTACTAGCATCCTGTGTGGGTCTGTCGATGTACTAGGATCTTGTGTGGGTCTGCAATTTGGGATCCTTCATGGGTATGCCTCTTAACAGGGTATGATGATTCAGTAGTTACATCTAATTATCTCTACTACTATACCTATGATATACCAAGTTTGAGTTGTTTTCGTTCCTCTGTGGTAATTTCCTTTGGGGTAATACCTTGGTGGTATTCTTCTGTGTGGCATACCTATGTGGTACTTACCTTCATGGTAATCCTTCCTTTTTGGAATAGTTGATCTTGGGATTATGAGTTGGACTTTGTGTTTACTCATGATTTAGATGGGAATACATGATAACTTAGGTATAAGTTTGGGCATATACCTTAGTAGTGTTGTCAGTTTGTTTCATGCTTTTTGGTTTATCCATTGTGGATTTTGTGAGACCTTGAGGGTCTCTGGGTCCCTACTGAGTATCGTTATACTCACTCATGCATGGGTTATGCCCACACCTTATTGTGTTTGGTGCAGATGATGAACAACACTAACTGAGGAAGAGGGTACCAGGACTAGAGGTAGCTTAGAGGTGGACATTAGAGGAGGCGTACCACAGAGACGACCATTCGAGAGCGGTACCAACCCTTCAGGTAGGATCCTTTGTGGGTTTTCATATGAGTTGTTCTAGTTTACTTATACTTTTCTGTTTTCCTATACTTTCTAGTTAGTCTTGTATTCTTTCCCCTCTTGCTTACTATACCAACACATTTACTATACAGTTTACTCGTGTTCGTATTTTTTTGTGTGCTTGGTTGTGTGTGTTTACAAGATATAAAGGTAATATTTTCCCAGTTTTAGGGAATACTCCATCCATGCTAGTCACCAGCCCCTGTCCTATGGATGGCGGGCTTGGGGTAGTCATGGCGCGGGCCTCGTGGGATGGGTCATGAAAAATTTGGTATTAAAGGAGTCTGTTCTATTGTATAACATAGGACTTTGATCTTTTTAATGGTAATATTGTTTAGTGTAGTGAGTGTGGTTGTCAGTTTAGGGAATCCAGTGTTGGTGTGGCAGCCGACATATCCATACACCAGGACCATAACTTTTTATTTCTGACTCAGTGCACGAAAACACTGATTGCATGTGTGTTTCAAAAAGTTTTCTTTGAGTCAGCTCACCGTGTATAACTTATTGACCTTGGAACACTTGTTTCATTTCTGGATTCCTCCACACAGATATCCATCTAGGGTTCCGGGTATAGTATGCACTGATATCCCACCAAGCGGTGAGGCCTCGGTGCAGGGCCCTCTTCCAGTAGAGGCACCAGCGGAGGCACCAAAAGTACCATTACCCGTTGGGCCACCGGTAGCACCAGCCCCAGAAGTAGAGGGTGAACACCTCTTGAGCCTGTTTCATGACTTCCAGCGCTAGAATCCACCCAGCTTTAGGGGAGAGATAGACCCACCTGCGGCTGAGGATTGGTTGGAGGATGTGGTGAGAGTCTTCCGACTGGTAGGGACACCAGCTGATCACATAGTGATCCATGTTTCTAGCCTTCAACAGGATGAAATAGGCAGATGGTGGAGCATGATGATCCAGGTTCACGACAATGTGACGCTTCTCTGGGTAGACATTGAGAGCCTGTTTTGGGCAATGTTTGTCCCAACGACTCTTCACGCTGTGCGCATACATGAGATTCTTCATCTGTAGTAGGGGTAGCATGACTGTGGATTCGTACTCAGCGAGGTTCAATGACCTCTCACGCTAATCTACTAATATGGTACATGACCCATTCTTCAGGGTCCAGACCTTCAAGTAAGGAATCATGCGGGAGATCATGGAATCGATGATCTCATTCAGCATTCCGACGCATGCGGGGGTGTTAGAGAAAGACCTCTTAGTGGAGATTTTTCTTGCTGAGCATTCCCCAACAGTGAGACCCACCACCAGTCATCATGTAGCAGAGCCTTTTGCAGCTGGTAGCAGATAGATGTCAGAGATTTCCAAGAGGACCAGACCTACAGGTGGACGACCGCATGACTCAGGATTGATTATGCGGGGTACTAGAGCTAGATCCAGTCATGTGAGGAACAGGCAGTGTTTCACACATGGCCGGCAGGGTCACATGGCTCGTGACTGTCTGACTTTCCATACTGATGATCAACAGATGATTGAAGGACCACCCAGGAAAAGATAGATGGTTGACCGAGGAGTTCCGTAGGGAGATGGAAGACGTGGAAGATGATCTGGCTGTGTAGTTGGTGGTGGGAGATGATTCGAGATTTTACCGCCACCACCACCAGGTGGTCCACCCCGACCATAGGGAGAAGGTGGACAGGGGCGTGCTCATCTCTAGGAAACCGATGCCAACGACCAAGGTGCTTCGATGATGATACGAGGTATGATATGTGTCTACTCCACCTTAGCAGCAGTACATATAGACATAGGTGCAAGTCATTATTTTATTTACACTTCCCTTGTTTGGATCTCGGAGATTCCAATGGAGCCATTGGCTCGATCCGTATGGCTAGAGACTTCTACGCGATCAGATTCAACGATTACACACTGGTGATGGAAGTGTGAGCTTACACTAGGAGGTGATAGCTTCGGCTGGGATCTCCTAGTTGTGGCATCGAGGCCTTAAGATTTTATCTTGGGTATGGACTCGTTATCTACATTCCATGCTTAGATTGACTGTATTAGGCACAATGTGTGGTGTGTCCGCACTGATGGGATGAAGTTTAAATTCACCGGTGAGAAGGGATCCTTTGTAGCACATGATGTAATTACTTGGAGGAGAGTGTAGCCGATCACTCATCAGTTGGATAGACTTACCCTCGTAGTGGTTGATGGGGAGAGTCTAAGCTATCCTGCAGTGGTGGACCAGTACACAAATGTTTTCCCTGGTGATGTTTTGGGTATACCTCCTCTCAGAGATGTGGAATTTTACACTGACTTGTACCCCGAGATGAAACCGATATCTACACCAGTGTATTGGATAGCTCCCGTAGAGCTTCGTGAGCTGTGGGTACAGCAAGAGGACTTAAAAGAGAAGGGATTTATTCGGCCCAGAGTTTCTCCTTGGGCAGCCTCAATTTTGTTTGCCAAGAAGGCGGATGGGAACTTGAGGCATTGTGTTGACTATAGGTGCCTGAATGAGGTGACCGTGAAGAACAAGTACCCACTCCCAAGGATTTACGACCTCTTTGATTAGCTAAAGGGATCATGGTGGTTATTAAAGATAGGCCTCAAATCAAGCTATCACCAGCTCATAGTTCAAGATGAGTATGTGAATAAGAAGACTTTTAGATGTCGGTATGGCCATTATGAGTTCTTGGTTATGTAGTTCGGTGTAACCAAAACTCCTATAGTGTTCATGGGACTCATGAATAATGTCTTTCAGCCATAACTGCACTGCTTTGTGGTAGTCTTAATTGACGAAATTATAATATTCTTAGCTACTGAGGAGGAACGTGCCTATCATTTTCAGGCAGTACTGGACACACTCCGAGAGCACCAGCTTTATGGTAAGGTTTCAAAGTGCCAATTCTGGATCCGAGAGGTTCACTTTCTAGGACATGTCGTCTCGGAGGCTGGAGTTACAGTTGATCTAGAGAAGATTGAGGTGGTACTAGCTTGGGAGCCACCCAGGTGTGTGATAGAGGTACGGAGTTTCCTGTGATTTACTGGATACTACCGGAGGTTTGTGCCAGATTTTTCCAATGTTTCAGCACCTTTATTAGCATTGATGAAGAAGGGGAAACCCTTTGTTTGATCATAGAGATTCCAGTGGAGTTTTTTGGATCTGAGGTAGACTATGACTAGTGAACCCATCATGAGGCTACTGGAGGAGGGCATACAGTACGTACTCTACTGCGATGCATCAGGGACTGGGCTCGGATTTGTCCAAATGCAATAGTGAGAAGTGATCATATATGGTTCTGAACAACTGAGACATCATGAGAAGAACTATGCTACCCATGACCTAGAGTTAGCAGTAGTGGTATTCGCCTTGAAGATGTGGCGACACTACTAGATTGGAAATCGTTTTATATTCTACTCGAATCTCATGAGTCTCAGATATATATTCTCTCATAAGGACCTGAATCTGATACAGTGGCATTGGCTTGAGTTCCTCCAGGACTATGACTTCGTGTTTTTTTATACTCCTAGGAAGGGGAATGTTGTAGCAGATGCACTTAGTAGGAGGTCTGGTATATAGATGCTAGGTGAGGCAACAAAGTAGCTGGCCGCTTTGCAGATATCCTTTATGTATCGAGATGGAGTAGCTTTTCTTTAGTATCCTATAGTCACCCACTCACTTCTTCAGCATTTCAGGGAGGTGCAGTGCGGGGACGCTGACTACGAGACTCGACATTCTCAGATATCCACAGGACAGGCACCTGGTGAATTTTCTGAAGGTAGGGAGCACTTCCTCCTTTACAGAGGACATACCATGGTACTAGTATCACTTCGTGAGGTAGTGTTGAAGGAGTTATAACAGACCCTTCTAGAGGTACATCCCATAGTGGCGAAGATGTATCAGGACCTCTGACGATAGCACTGGTGGCTGGGAATGAAGAAAGCAGTAGTAGAGTTTGTCTCTTGATGCCTCACATTTTAGCAAGTGAAGGCGGAGAATTAGGTACCAGCAGGCTTGGTTCATCCTTTAGAGGTCCCAGAGTGGAGGTGGGATGGGATATCCATGTACTTCGTGACAGTACTTCCACGTAAATTCAGGGGACATGATTCTATATGGGTGATCATCGATCGAATAACCAAGTCAGCCCACTTCCTACCAATCAGGGAGCAGGGTTCAGTAGAGATCTTGGGACACTTATATGTTCAGAAGATTGTGCAGCTACATGGAGTACCCTCGACGATAGACTCTGATTGTGATTCATGTTTCACTTCCCGGCTATGAAAGGGGTTGTCGGAGGCATTCGGGATGCAGCTTCATTTGGGCACCACCTTCCATCCTAAGATGGATGGCCAGATTGAGTGAACCATTCATACCCTCGAGGACATGCTATGTTCTTGCATCCTCGACTTCGGTTGCAGCTGGGAGGATCAATTTACTTTAGTGTAGTTTTAATAAAAAAAACAACTATCACTCCACCATTGGGATGGAAACTTTTGAGGCATTGTACAGGAAACCTTGTAGACCACCTTTGTGTTGGACTGACCCTGGGGAATCATCCCTCATGGGACCAGAGATGGTACAGGCTACCATAGAGAAAGTGGAGATCATCCTACAATGGATGAAGACTGCGAAGAGCAGGCAGAATTTTTATGTTGATAGAAGATGGATACCTCTAGAGATCGAGGATGGTGACCAGGTCTTTCTACGGGTCACACCTCGATGAGGCTTGTGGATATTTTTCCGGGGTGGAAAGTTATCTTCGAGTTTCATCGGACCCTTCCAGATCCACATCTGAGTTGGCGAGGTGTCTTACCGCCTAGCTCTTCCACCTCAGTTTCACCGAGTGCACGTCATCTTTCACATATCCCAGCAGAGGAGATATGTGCATGACCCTTCTCACATCATCGATCATGGATAGCTATACATTGATGATGGAGCAACATTTATGGAGGTTCCAGTAGATATTGCGGATTGATAGGATCAGGTCCTTTGTGGTAGGTCGATACCTCTGATGTGTGTTCTTTGTCATCATAGGAACCTCTCAGAGAGAACATTGGAGCGGGAGGCTCGGATTCGTTCTCAGTACCCCTAGTTGATTCCTTGGTTTGAGTTGTGGATTATGGGGAAGTAAATTCCTAAGGTTGGGAGAATGTAATGACATAAAAATTCCATGTAATGTTTTTAATTATATGGGAATTTTACGAGTCTGCAAAAATTAAAGGCGCGTGATTCAGAGGCCCGGTGTTCCTAGAATAAATTTTTGAACTTTTTTTGTGTACGTTTAGTAAAGGTGTGAGAGGGATTTTGTAACTTATAATCTGGTGCTCAAAGTTTAAATTTGAGGACACTGTTGAAATCGCAGCTCTGGTATTCGCTTAAAGAGACTTTTAGCTCAACCGTAGTGGGTCGAGGGTGAAAGATAGTCTTTCACCTATTCATGGAAATAAAAATCAAATAAGATAAACTTATATATTATTTTTGTTGAAAAGTCCCATGTGAATGTTAAATAGGTTGGGACCACCTGAACTAAAACCCCCATTTTTAATTCCTAATGGTGGTGACCACATGAACCCTCTTAATGTGAGAAACCCCTTGAACTTCTTCATTAATGAAGAGTTAACCCATGGACTTCCTCTAAATTTATTTTTCCAACGTGGTAAAATTAATTGTGCCAACAATTAATTATACCAACGTAAATTAATTTGATTGACTTAATTTAATAAGTTGGCACCTCTCATTTTTTCGGGTTGTAAATTATTGGAAAAGGGAGAAGCTTGGGAGAGCTTGGAGAAACTCATCTCCAACGAATAACTTCTCCTCCAAGTGAAGAATTCCATCTTCATCAAATAACATTCTTCCGAGACAAGAAAAAGGAGGATTCACGATCCCGTCATCAGAAGAATGTTGTGGAGGTGACGATCATTGGAACCATCTTCACCTTCACCGTTTTCATCTCACGACACATCAAAAAACCTTCGTGGTATGGTTATTGATTTAAATTCCTCCCTTACCCGTTATTGATGTTCTTCATGATTCAAAAGTTGTAAACCGATTTCTACCGCTCTAACGTAGAGGGTGTGGGCCAAAAAATCATGGCCCGACCTCTCCAAAATCCCTTTTGGTTTTTGATGAAATCATGGTGATGGAGGAAGACTGAAACAGGAGGCCATTCGCACGATGGGGGCGGCGGTGCGTGTCCGAGCCACCCGATGAACAAGGGGTTGCGGCTTGTGATGTGACGATAAAGGGAGGACGACCGGCCATCTGCGAAGGCATGGCGTGTGACTGCAGTGCATGGAGAGGACAGTTGGCTATCTGGCCAGAAGCAGTGGACCACCGCGCTGCGGCTGCCCCGCTCCGCTGCGGCTGCCCAACCAGTCTGCGGCCACCCCGCCGCACCGCGACGCCCCACCGCGTAGCAGCCACCGTACAGCACCACGAACACCTTGCACTGCGGGCTGTCAATGTGAGATGGGCCAGACCCAGTGGCCTGGAATATACCCTGTGGGTCGGGCCGAACTGAACCGGACCAGACCCGGACTAGTTTTACCCTATACGTTTTTTGGTCGTAAGATTGGCACTGGGCCACAGTTTGACAACCATCTATGGTACTAGAAACCTTAGGGAGATATGGTCCTTCTAATATAATCCAATTGAGTTTTGGATCATGTTGGGGTATGGTTGGGTTGGATCGAGCATGAACCCAGCCGGCCCCTTAGAACTAAAAAGCTAATAACATACGAAACATGCATCCGATTGATGTACCATCTATTGCATTGAAGCCAATATTATATGGAGGTTGTTTGGGATACTTCTTCATGGTACATTGTAGAATTTGGAGTATCGACCAGTAGATTGATGAGTGGAATCTACTAGAGATGAGAAATCTTAGTGTGGGTACCCTGTAGCTGGTTGTGATGATGTACTAGGATCCTGTATGGGTTTGACTATATAATGACAACGTACTAGGATCCTGTGTGGGTATGATGATTTACTGATGATGTACTAGGATCATATGTGGGTCTGATGATGTACTGATGATGTACTAGGATCCTTTGTGGGTCTGACAATGTACTGACTATGTACTAGGATCCTGTGTGGGTCTGATGATAGACTGACAATGTACTAGGATCCTATATGGGTCTGATGATGTACAAGGATCATGTGTTGGTCTGACAATGTACTCACGATGTACTAGGATCCTGTGTGGGTCCGACAAATTACTAAAATTGAACTAGGATCATGTGTGGGTCTAGCGGTGTACTAGGATCGTATATGGGTCTGACGATGTACTAGGATCCTCTGTAGGTCTGCAATTTGGGATCCATCGTGGGTATGCCTCTTAACAGAGTAAGATGATTCAGTAATTACATCTAATCATATCTACTATTATTCCTATGATATACCTTGTGTGAGCTGAGACTATACCTGTGTGGTACTTTCCATTGTGGTAATACCTTGGTTGTATTCTTTTGTGTGGTGTGCCTATGTGGTAATTACCTTCATGGTACTCCTTCCTCTGTAGAACATTTGAGCTTGGGATTTTGAGTTGGACTCTATGTTTCCTCATGATTGAGATGGGAATTCTTGATAACTTCTCTATATGTATGGGCATATACCTATGTAGGGTTGTCAGTTTATTTCATTCTTTGTGGATTTTGTTAGACCTTGAGGGTCTCGGGGTCGCTAATAAGTATCATTATACTCACCCCTTCACGGGCTATGATGGAACCTTTTTGTGTTTGGTATAGACGATATACATCGCTGAATGAGGATGAGGGTACCAGGATAGGAGGTATATCAGAGGTGGACATTAGACGAGGCATACTATAGAGACCACCATTCGAGAGCTTTACATACCCTTCTTGTAGGATCCTTGGTGGGATTTCATAGGAGCTATTCTAGTTTACTTTTACTTTTCAATCCTGTAATTTTCAGTTGGGCTTGTATTCTGGCCCATTTTTCTTACTGTACTCACACTTTTACTATACAGTCTACTCTTGTTCATATTTTTTTCTGTGCTTGGGTTAGTGTGTTTATTGGATATAATGGCAATGCCTTCCTAGTTTTAGGGGATATGCTTTCGGTGCTAGTCCCCACCCCTGGCCTATGGATTTTGGTCTTGGGGTAGTCACAGCATGGGCCCATGGGGATTGTTCATGAAAAATTTGGTATAAGAGGAGTCAGTTCAACCCCAGAACATTGGACTCTGATATTTTTAATGAAAATTGTGTTAAGTGTAGTGAGTGTGGTTATCAGTTTAGGGAATCTAGTGTTGGTTCGACGACCGAAATATCCATACACCAGGACCCTGACTTCTGATTTCTGACTCTGTGCACGAAAACACTAATTTTGGGTGTGTTTTGAAACTTTTTCTTTGTGATATCTTTGAATCAGCTCACCAGGTATAACTTATTTTTCATGGTGCACCTATTTCTTTTCAGGATGCCTCCACGTAGACAGCCAGCTACAGTTCCGGGTATACTACGCACTGATAGCCCACCGAGCGACAAGGACTCAGTGCAGGGCCCTCTTCTAGTAGAGGCACCAGCGGTGGCAGCAGCAGTACCATTACCTATTGGTCCACCGATGCCACCAGCCCCAGCAGTAGAGGGTGCATTCCATTGAAGTGCATTGCACGAGTTCCAGTTTCCAAGGCCACCCAGTTTCAGGGTAGAGATGGACCCACAGGAAGTTGATGATTGGTTGGATTCTATGGTGAGAGACTTCTGACTGGTAGGGACACCAACTGATCACATGTTGATCCTTGACGCTAGCCTTCTATAGGTAGCTGCCTACAGATGGTAGATCTTGATGCTCCAGGTTCACACCGAGGTGACGCTTCTCTTGGCAGACTTGGAGAGCCTATTTCGGACAGAGTTTGTCCCAACAACTCTTCATGTAGTGCGCTTACAGGAACTTCTTCATCTTCAGCATGGTAGCATTAATATGCCTCAGTACTCAATGAGGTTCACCGACCTCTCATGCCAATACACTGATATGGTACGAGACCCATTCTTCAGGGCCCGGACCTTCGAGCAGGGACTCGGGCGGAATATCATGACATTGATAATCTCACTCAGCATTCCAACGTAGGAGATGGTGTTATACTAAGCCCTCTTAGTGGGGAGTTTTCTTACTGAGCAGACACCAGCAGCGAGACCCACCACCTGTCTTCACATAGCGGAGTCTTCTGCAGCTGGCAATAGACAGATGTCATAGAGGTCCAAGAGGATCAGACCTATAGGTGGATGACTGTATGACTCAGTATTGGTTATTCGGGGTACCATAGATAGAGCCAAACATGCGAGTAACATTCATTGTCACACATGTGGTGGGCAGGGTCACATGGCTCGTGACTGGCTGACCCATCATACGGATGATCAGCTGATGGTCAAAGGACCACCCAGGCAGAGACAGAGGTTCGACCAAGGAGTTTTGCAGGGGGCTGGTGGACGTGGAAGAGGAGTTGGTCATGCAGTTTCCAGTGCACGACGATTCGAGATGTTAGTTCCACCACCACCATATGGTCCACCCCAACCACAGGGAGCAGGTGGATAAGGGCGAGCTCAGCTCCAGGCAGCTAAGTCCTACGACTACGGTTCTCTAGATATGATACGAGGTACAATCTGTGTCTACTCCACCTTAGCCGTAGAAATTATAGACACATCTTCCCTTCGTTCTTTTATTTCCACTACCCTCATTCGGAGCTCATAGATTCTGATGCAGTCGGTGGATCAATCCTTACGGCTAGAGACTTTTATGGGAGTGGATTCAATGATTATGCACTGGTACTGGTACTATTAGTTTACTCTAGGAGGCAAGAGATTCGGCTGGGATCTTCTAGTAGCGGGGTCGGAGCCTTATGACATCATCTTGGGTATGGACTAGTTATCTACAGTCCATGCTCAGATTGACTATATTAGGATCAATATTTGGTGTGTCTGCATAGATGAGACCAATTTTACCTTTACCGATGAGAAGGGAGCCTTTACATAATAGTATGGACATACTCGGAGGAGAGTGAAACTGATCACTCATCATTTGTCTTGCCTTACCCATGGAGCGGTTGATGTGGAGATTCTGAGTTATCCTATAGTGGTGGACCAGTACGCAGATGTTTTCCCTCATGATGTTCCAAGTCTACCTCCTAACAGAGAGGTGGAATTTAACATTGACTTGTACCCTGGGACAACACCTATATCTACACCAGTGTATCAGATGGCTCTTGTGAAACTTCGTGAGCTTCGGGTACTGCTAGAGGACTTATAGGGGAAGGGATTCATTCATCCTAGTGTTTTTCCTTGGGTAGCCCTGATTTTGTTCTCCATGAAGGTAGAAGGGATGTTGAGGCTTTGTGTTGACTATTGGTTCATGAGTCAGGTGACTGTGGAGAAAAAGTACCCACTCTCGAGGATTGACGACCTCTTTGATTAGCTGAATGGAGAACAATGTCTCTTGGAGATAGACCTCAGATCAGGCTATCACCAGCTTAGAGTTCAAGCCTTGGATGTGCAGAAGACAACTTCCGGATGTCTGTATGGCCATTATGAGTTCTTGGTTATGTAGTTCGGTGTAACCAATTCTCCAGTAGTGTTCATGGGACTCATAAACAGGATCCTTCGGTCATACCATGATATATTTTTAGTAATCTTCATCGATAACATTCTGATATAGTCGGCTACTGAGGATGAACATGCCTATCATTTGCAGGAAGTACTGAACACACTCTGAGAGCACCTGCTTTATGGTAATATCTCAAAGTTCCATTTCTGGATCTGAGAGGTTCACTTTCGAGGACATGTCATCTCAGAGGCTGTATTTTTATTGGATCCAGCGATGATTGAGGCGGTACTTGATTGAGATCCACCTAGGGGTGTGACAGAGGTATAGAGTTTCCTGGGATTGGTCAGATACTACCGGAGGTCTGTGCCATATTTCTCAAGAGTTTCAGCACCTTTATTAGTGTTGATGAAGAAGGGACAACCCTTCGTTTGGTTTGAGAGATGATAGTGGGGTTTTCAGAAGTTGAGGAAGAGGCTTACTAGTGTACCCATCTTGAGGCTACAGGATGAGGGTGTAGGGTATGTATTTAACTGTGATACATCAGGGACTATTCTCAGATGTGTCCTGATGTAGGAGTAATCAGTGATCGCATATAGTTCTCGATAGCTGAGACAACATGAGCAGGTAGAACTATGCTACCCATGACCTAGAGGTTGCAGCAGTGGTCTTCGCCTTTAAGATGTGGCGACACTACTTGATGAGTGAGTGTTTTATAGTATACTTGGATCATAGAAGTCTCATGTATATATTCTCTCAGAAGGACCTAAATCATAGAGAAGGACATTGAATTGAGTTCTTCCAGGACTATGACTTCGAGATAGTATATACTCTTGGGAAGGGGAACGTTGTAGCAGATGCACTGAGTAGGAGGTCTGGTATACAACTTCTAGGTGAGGCAACGGAGTAGCTGGTCGCTTTGCAGATATCCTTTGTGGATTGAGATGTAGTATCTATTCTTCAGTCTCTTACAGTCACACCCCCACTTCTCTATTGTGTCTGGGTGGTACAACATGGGGATGCTGACTGCAAGACTCGATGTGCATAGATATCCACAGGACATGCCCTTGAAGAATTTTCTGATGGTGGGGAGCATGTCATCCTTTATAGAGGATTTACCATGGTACCAGTATCTCTTTGTGAGGAACTGTTGAAGGTGTTCCACACATCCCCTCTAGCAGTACATCCATGTGTGGTGAAGATGTATTAGGACCTCTTATAATAGAACAGATGGCTGGGAATAAAGAATGCAGTAGTAGAGTTTGTCTCTCAACGCCTCACTTTTCAACAAGTGAAGGCGGAAAATCAGGTACCAGTAGGCTTGGTTCGGCATTTAGAGGTTCCAGAGTGGAAGTGGGACGGGATATCCATTGACTTCCTGATAATACTTCCATGTATATCCATGGGACATGATTATATCTTGGTGATTGTTGATAGACTCACCATGTTAGCCCAGTTCACACCGATCAGGGAGCAGGGTTCCATAGAGAGCTTTGGATTCCTCTATGTTTAAGAGATTGTGTGGCTACAAGGAGTACCCGTGATGATAGTATCCGATTTTTAGGACCCTGGGACACCCTGAGAGGGTAGGGGTGAATCAGGGTGTCAAATTTTTCTTTTAAAAACAAGGATCTTGTTCCCACGTTGGTAGGAACTATTTAAACCTATATGATGGATATGATCAGTAATGAAACATTCACATGAAAAGAGGTGACACATCAATTTTTACTTGGTTCACCACAAAGGGCTACGTTCATGGAGCATACGCCAAAAAGTTGTCGGTCGTACAAAATTCCACTAATATTTACTAGCTATGGATTATAATGGTTCAGAAAGATTCACTCTATCCTAGGATCACCGCCTTTACAAAAGTTCAGGGATAGCTCACTGCATCCCTCAGGTCACTCCCATTGACTCCCCCTAGCTCACTGCCTTCAGTGAAGTCCCAATCAGTTTATTGACGTGAAGGTATATTAAACAGATATACATGAAGTTATTTGTATCCTGTTCAGTACGAGACTTTTCTTGCATCAGGGTTCAGAGTTCATGCTCATTTCAGTTCAATCCTTCTTCTTTAGTGCAGTGACCGAATGCACTAGATCCTCCTGTCTTTGTTTTCCTGAATCACAACCACTTATGTGATTGCTCAATAAATGAAGCTCGAATTACTTGGCATTATCAGAATCAGTTCTCCATGTATGCATGAGATCATGCATGTATCATTTAGATTTCCCCATTAATCTCACATTGCACTGAAGGTATTGGGAAATCTTTTGGCTTTGTGTCGCTCCAAAAAGGCTAGCATCCATCAACTACACCAGGTGCACTTCTCCAAGCCCAGTGCGCATGTTTCAAGACAGTGCACAAGTCTCGGCACGCAAGTACAAACTGGCATGCAAGTTCACCTCAACCACTTGCGTGACACTCACTCATTCAACTTCAAACTTGCACTACCCAATCCCTGTCTCTCCCAAAACAGCTTGGATGCGCAGAAAACAACTGTCGCGCAACATACACTTGTGCGACCTACACATCACTTTCGCGACCAACACACCTGCATGACGGGAGGTCTGATTTTCACTAAGTGTTAAGCTCCTGGAGAATGAGGAGGGGTTGACCTATATTTATAGGCATTTGGACACCCTGTGCGACGACGCACAAGTCTCCCATCAGCGCGCAAGTTCTGGCGCGCAACTCCAACCGCCCAAGTCTCTATAGCGCTACTCACTTGCGCGACCACACCAATACTTGTGTGACCCTATTTACTTTTACATATTTTGAAATTATGATCTTGAAAAACAACAGCTGTGCACGTTCCCAAGCCACCAAGTAATCGGCGCGAAAGTCCCTTTTGTTGTGCTAGTCACTTGCACGACCAAATCCAAAACTTCTGCGGCCCTTATCCCTTTGCCATATTTTGATGTTATGATACTGAAAAACATATGGTGCAAAATTTTCCTCTCCTTCAAGTCAAAGGTTAACAATTCCTTATTCCAAAAACCACTTTTCTTCATTTGTCAATTTTCAGGCCCAAATATTTGGCAAACACTGGAAAACAGCGACACCTTGTATTTTATCTTTTTGTACCACCTCCAGATCATTCATTCCTTTGTCAACATTCTTGAATCAAACATGAATCGTTAACTATATCCCTTGAACATGACATGCCACCATGAAATCCCCTTTGTCAACAAATGTTTGTGTCATTGTTTTCTTTTTCAACAAGCACAATCACGTCAAATTTCCTTCTTCAGCAACTCTTCTTCTTTCATCACAAACTCCAATTTTGTGATATATATCCTCTGATGGATCAACATTAGCATCATCATATTTTGATACAATGTGAAGTACATGGCCATCTCATAATTCCAATCATTTTCCCTTTGTCTTCTTCTTCAACTGTCATTATCTACTTCATGCAAATCATATGATTCTATTCATCAAGAAGTATCTTGCATGGTTCTCATGAAATAATTAATAATTGCATGGTCTTCATCAAATCCTCATTCTTATTTAATAATATCCAGATGGTTTATACCTAACCATTCTTCATTTTTGTTAACAATGTGTCACCTTTGACACATGTTCTATGAACTTATGATCAGTACCACAATCTCTGAATTTCCATTCCTCAATTAAATTTAATTGGAGTACTTCTTGATCTCCTTCATTTTAATCTTCATTGACAACTATTGACAACAAATAAAACCTTATACATAATGTGGCCACAAAAATATCCACCTTTTTATTTTTTTTGTCAATACTTTACATATCTTCTGAAATTAATTCATCAATGTCAAAATGAGAATCTTCTCTTCAATAAACTTTCAACATTTCTTTTAAATCATTAATTTCCCTTTCTCTCCCCCTTACTATCAAGAAATACAAAGTTAATGGTAGAGAGGGTATCAATCTATACTTAGGAAAATGTTTCATCAATCATTTCACTCTAATTCTACTTAATCAATTCTCGGTGTAGAAAACAAGAGGAGTTTATTTAGACAACAAGGTTGTCCATTATTCACTGGTCATGATACCACATAAGATGAGAAATCGTGTACTTTGTCTTTAATGGTTTTCCACTTTTATTTGGGGCTAAAGAAATAAAATGTGATAGGGTATAATCAACCTGAAATTCTTGCACTCACATCAGCAAACAGATCAAAATAATTCAAGTGCAATTGGAAGGATAAGTGGCCTTGGGGAACTTCCATTCTTATTATTTCACTGATCAATTCACTTACTCCCCCTTTGTATAATGATCGTTGTTCTATGTAACCAAGTGTGAGAGATTAAGAAATGACATACCTTCTCCAATGACATTTCCTTCAATAAATTCATAGAGTAATTGCATTTAATACCATCTGGAGTTGATACTGATTGAAACAATGATTTTGGAAGCTTCTTCATTCTTCTCCCCCTAATGGGAAACAGTCCTCCTCATCGTCATCAAGAGTTATCCATCATCATCTTAATATTTGAATATAAATTAAATAATCTTCCAAGGATGGAAACTTCTTCAGCTCAACTATCAATAGTTGACAGCATTCACTACTTCTCAGGTTCTCTCCCTGAGAGCATGCTTCACCTTCAATTCCCTGCATTATTAGCACAAACACAATACACAAATGATTAAGGGAATAAGGTGGTTCCTCCTTGCTTCATCAATATTAAATGCATGGTTGAGGTTCTTTTCTCAACCAAGTTCCTCTATTTAATCCATTCTTCACACCTGCACATTTGAACATATGTTCTGATATGTGTTGATGTGGCATGGATCACTTCACATTATCTTCTTCTTTGTTTGGATAATTGTTCTTCTTAATATCCATCATATATGATACATTCTTACTCCTCTTAAGGACTACTTCTTGATCTGCTATTAAGGATAGATAACCTTTTGCAGTGTGAGCCAATATCATACATCTCTCACATAGAACTTCTTTGAAACATGTGTTTATCTTGGTTTTCAATCTCTCCTGCACTATGTCTTCATCATGTAAAAGTTGTTCCTTTCCTTTCTCACCAGCCTTGGCTTTTTCATCTTCAAGTTTCCTCATTCTTTTCAAATATTCTGGCCAGATGACCAATATGTCATTTGGAACTGTTGTAGCAGGTTTGGATCATCCACATGGGTTCATCTGAGTTTCATCCCACTTGGTTTTTCTTTTGGATGAATGACCCTTCAATTTCATGGATCTAAAATCCTGGGTCTTCACAGATTCCCTAATTGAGATCTTCTTGGGGAAATGTGTGTTCACACTATTCTTCTGATTTCTTCCCAAGGTACTTGCTTCATACGTAGATGGGAGTAGAGGTATTCTTTTCTTATCAAAAGTGAAAGCATGTTGAGATGGACATGTTCTTACCTTGTGACCATTTCCATTGCATACATTACAGATTTTGTCAAGCATTCCAAATCTGTTTTCTCTAAACAGATGCTTTTGGACCTACATATGTTGCTTCTTCTTCTCTGGATTTCTTCCATTTGATGCAGGATTTCTTTGTGATTTTACATTAAAGGGATTGTACCAACAATCTACTGCACAATTCCCATATCTGTTACATCACTAACATTGACCCACAAATCGTTTCTTATTTTTTTCTTCTGTATGAGGTTGTTGGGCCTTCTTCCTAATGTGTTTTTCTTTATCTGGAGAACCATATTCCAATTTTTTCTTCATATCCACCCTAACCATGGTGGTAGGTTTCTTATCCTCACCTTTCATCATCCATACTTTTTTATAATTTTTCTTCTAGCCTGTACTGATTGTGGGAATGTATTTAGAAACATGAGTACCAGATGGTTTGGATGGTACCTTCACTTTCTCAGTTGATTGTGATAGATC
Source organism: Viscum album (assembly GCA_963277665.1). Taxonomy (NCBI): domain Eukaryota; kingdom Viridiplantae; phylum Streptophyta; class Magnoliopsida; order Santalales; family Viscaceae; genus Viscum; species Viscum album. Next base: position 69,465,072 of record OY728166.1, on the reverse strand, counting down.
AATGAGTGAAGTCATGATCTTATTATCACATGTTGGAGGTCGTTTGGCTTTAGCATCCTCCAATGTGCATTAAATATAAACAGATATTGTTTCTTCAGATGGATAATCAAGAGTTTTAATAATCTTCTTATCACATGTTGAAGTTATTTCATATTTAGTATCCTCCAGTGAGCATTGAGTACCAGTAGCAACTGATTTTGTTTCATTCTTTTGTGAAGTCTCAATATGTTTCTTCTCAAGATTTTTCAGCTAGGCTTCCAATTTTTGACTTTCAATATTGAGGATGATCTTCTGATCTTCAATCATGATCATCTTCCCTTCACAAGTCTTCTTCAATCTTTCAACTTCATCTTCATGCATCTCAACTTTGTTTTCTAACAAAGAGTCATGTTCCTTGAATCTCTTGGAAATTTCTTCCAAACAAAAACTCTTGACTTCAGTGCACTTCTTTAGCTCAGATTTAAGCGCATGGATCTTTTCTTTTAGAGTCTTATTTACTCCCTCTATTTCTTCAAATACTTTAATCTATTTGGTGAGTTTAAGCATTCAATAATTTTTCCTTCCAATCCCTTTTCCGCATTATCGGCTTCTATTTTCAATCGATTGATCTTGGCCTCCAGGCATTGAAATATTCTAAAAAAAAGAGAAACTATTTCTTTAGGAATATCACATAGATTTCATATTAATTTCTCTAGATCACTTGGGATACAAGTGACTTCTTTTCATATGGTCGGAACCTAAGCCACCTACTCGATAATTTCCAAGCCTGATATTTCATCATTATTGAAAGGGCATGGAGAACTAGACACTGCATCTCCTTTGGATATGAGGGACTTCTTCAACTGTTTATTCTATTTCTTTTCCTATTTGTCATGGCCTTTCTGGATGTAGGCTTCTGCTCAGAAACGACTGAATCTTCATCAAGGTTGCACTTCATTGTTGACTTTGGTAAAGAAACTCAAAACCTTTTCTGAATAGAATTATTGTATAGTATACAACATAAGTGAACCTCCCTCTGATACCACTTGTAGGACCCCAGGACACCCTAAGAGGGGAGGGGTGAATCAGGGTGTCAACTTTTTCTTTTAAAAACAAGGATCTTGTTCCCACATTGGTAGGAACTAGTTAAACCTGTATGATGGATATGATCAGTAATGAAACATTCACATGCAAATAGGTGACACATGAATTTTTACTTGGTTCACCACTAAGAGCTATGTCCAAGGAGCATACACCAACAAGTTTCCGGTCGTACCAAATTACACTAATCTTCACTATCTTTGGATTGTAAAGGTTCAGAAATAGTCACACTATCCCAGGCTCACTGCCTTTACAAAAGTTCAGGGATAGCTCACTGCGTCCCTCGGGTCACTCCTGTTGACTCCCCCTAGTTCACTGCCTTCGGTGAAGTCCCACTTAGTTTATAGACGTGAAGGTCTCTTCAATAGATAGACAGAAAGTTCTTTGCCTCCTTTTTAGCATGAGACTTTTCTTGCATCAGGGTTCCGAGTTGATGCTCTATTCATTTCAATCCTTCTTCTTTAGTGTAGTGACTGAATGCACTAAATCCTCTTGTCTTTGTTTGTCTGAATCACAACCACTTATGTGATTGCTTAATAAATGAAGCTCAGCTTACATGGAATTTTCAGAATCAGTTATCCATGTATGCATTAGATCATGCATGTATCATTTAGATTTTCTGTTTAATCTCACTTTTCACCGAAGGTATCAGGCAATCTTCTGGATTTATGCATCTCCAAAAAGGCTGGTGTGCATCAACTACACCAGGCGTGCTTCTCCAAGCCCGGTGTGCAAGTTTCAAGACGGGGCACAAGTCTCGGTGCGCAAGTCCAAACTGGCATGCAAATTCACCTCAACCACTTTTTCAACACTCACTCCTTCAACTTCAAACTTGCGTGACCCAATCCCTTTCTTGCCCAAAACACATTGGACGTGCAGCAAACAACTGTCGCACAACTTACACCGGCGCAACCTACACACCACTTGCGCGACCAGCACACCTGCATGATGGGTGTTATGATTTTCTCTAGGTGTTGAGCTTGTGTAGAATAGTTAGGGGTCGACCTGTATTTATAGGCATTTGGACACCCTACGCGACGGAAAGCAAGTATCCCCTCGGCGTGCAAGTTCTGGCACACAGCTCCAACTTCCCAAGTCTCTATAGCGCTACTCACTTATGCCACCACACCAGTACTTGTGAAACCCTCTTTCCTTTTCCATATTTTGAAGTTATAATCTTGAAAAACAACAGGAGTTCAAGTTCCCAAGCCTCCATGTAATCGGCACGCAAGTCCCTTTTATCGCGCTAGTCACTTGCGCAACCAAATCCAAAACATTCGTGGACCTTATCCCTTTGACATATTTTTTATGTTATGATCTTGAAAAAAATGGCACACAGGTTTCCTCTCCTTCAAGTCAATGGTGCGCAATTCCTTTTTCCAAAAACCACTTTTCTTCATTTGTCAATTTACAGGCCCAAACATTTGGCAAGCACTGGAAAATTGCGACACCTTGTATCTACTCTTTTTGTACCACCTCCAGATCATTCATTCCTTTGTCGAAATTCTTGAATCAGACATAAATCATTAACCAAATCCCTTGAACACGACATGCCACCATGAAATCCCCTTTTTCAACAAATTTATGTGTCATTTTTTGCTTTGTCAACATGCACAATCACCTCAAATTTCCTTCTTCAGCAACTCTTCTTCTTTAATCACATACTCCAATGTCGTGATATGTATCCTTTGATAGATCAGCTTTAGAATCATCATATTTTGATACAATGTGAAGTGCATGGCTATCTCAGAATTCCAATCCCTTGCAGTTTGTCTTCTTCTTCAACTGTTATTCTTTACTTCATGCAAATCATACGATTATATTCTTCAAGAAGTCTCTTGCATGGTTCTCATTCAATCATGAAGAATTTCATGGTCTTCATCAAATCCCCATTCTTCTTTAATCATCATCAGATGGATTATACCTCACCATTCTTCACTGTTGTAACCAATGTGTCACCTTTGACACATGTTCTATGAACTTATGACCAGTACAAAAATCATCTAAATTTCCATTCCTCCATTCAATTTCATTAGAGTACTTCTTGATCTCCTTCATTTTGATCTTCAATGACAACTATTGACAAGAAATGAAATTTTATACACAAAGTGGTCCCAACACGATTGTGATACACGTTTCACTTACCAACTATGGAAGGGGTTTCAGGAGGCTTTCAGGACGCATCTTCGTTTGAGTACCACCTTCCATCCTCAGACGAATGGCCAGACTGAGTGGACCATTCATACCCTCGTGGACATGCTACGTGCTTGCGTCCTCAACTTCAGTCGCATCTAGGAGGATCACTTGCCGTTTTTGGAGTTGGCATACAACAATAGATATCATTCCACCATTGGGATGGCACCATTTGAGGTGTTGTACGGGTGACCTTGCAGATCTCCTTTGTGATGGAGTAACCCAGGGGAATCAACACTTGTGGGACAAGAGATGGTATGGGCTACCATAGAGAAAGGAAAAATTATTCTGGAGTGGATGAAGACTGTGTAGAGTAGGCAAGAGTCTTATTTTGATAGGATACGGAGACCTCTGGAATTCAAGGATGGTGACCATGTCTTCCTACCGGTCTCTCCCCGATGAGGTATTTGGAGATTTGGTCGGGGTGGCAAGTTATCTCTGAGGTTCATTGGAACCTTCCAGGTCCTCAATAGAGTTGGAGATGAGGATTACTACCCAGCTCTTCCACCTCAGTTTCACCGGATGCATGGAATCTTCCATGTATCCCAGCTGAGGAGATACGTGCACGATCCTTCTCACATCATCGACCACGGTGAGCTAGACATTGATGATGGAGAGATTTTTATTGAGGTTGTAGTGGAGATTTTGGATCGATAGGAGGGGGTCCTTTGTGGGTGGTTGATACCTCTGGTGCACGTTCGTTGGTAGCATGAGAACCTCTAAGAGAGCACATGGGAGCGGGAGGCTCATATTCGTGCTCAGTACCCCCACCGCCTTGATTCTTTAGTTTGAGATGTGGATTAGAGGGATGTAAATCCATGAGGTGGAGAGAATTTAAATACCCGAAAATTCCATGTAAATTGTTTTTAATTATATAGGAATTTTAGAGTCTGTGGACATTGGCAGCTCGTTATTCCAAGGCCCTGTATGCCCGGAATAAATTTCTGAACGTTTTTTCAGGTATGCTCAGTAAACGTGCTAGCGGGTTTTTGTAACATTTAAATCAGTGCTTACAATTGAAATCTGAGGACTCTGTTGAACTCGTAGCTTTTTTATTCGCTTTAGGAGACCTTTACCTCGACCGTAGTGGGTTGAGGGTGAAAGATAGTTTTTCACCTTTTCGTGGAAATAAAAATAAAATAAGATAAACTTCTATTTTATTTCTGTTGAAACCTCCCATGTGAATGTTAAAGAGATGGGTACCACCTAAACTAAAACCCCCATTTTGAATTCCTAAAGGTGGGGACCACCTGAGCACTCTTAATGGGGGAAACCCCTTGAAATCCCTCATTAATGGAGAGTTAACCCATGGAATTCCTCCAAATTTATTATGCCAATGTGGTACAATTAATTGTGAAAAAAATTAATTGTGACAAGATAAATTAAATTGATAGACTTAATTTAATAATTTGGAACCTCTCATTTTTCTGGGTTAGAAATTGTTGACATTCGGAGAAGCTTGGGAGATCTTGGAGAATTTCATCTCCAACAAAAACTTATCCTCCAAATGAACAACGCCATCTCCATCAAATAACGTTCTTCAGAGCCAAGAAAGTGGTCGACGCATGAGCCTGACATCATAAGTGTGTTTCGGAGGCAAAGATCATTGGTACCCTCTTCGCCTTTATCATTTTCATCTCGCAACACATCAACCAACATTTGAGGTAGGGTTATTGTTTTAAATACATCCCTTACCTGTTCTTGATGTCCTTTTTGATTCAAAAGTTTTGAACCACTTTCTACCGCTCTAACAGGAAGGGATAGGTTTAAACGAATATGGACCGACCTCTCCACAATCCCTTATTTTTTTGATGAAATATTTGAGACGGAGGAAGACAACATCCGAAGGCTGGCCGCACAACGAGGGCGGTGGAACACGTCCGCACTACCCGGGGAACAAGTCATCACAGCTTGTTTCGTGGAGACGAATAGAGGACGGTCAGACGAGTTGGCCGGTGGTGAAGGCGCGACGCTTGACTGGGCCACACGGAGAGGACGACTGGGCATCCAGCCAATAGCGGCGGACCGCTCCACCATGGCCTCCCCACATCACAGCGGCCACCCTACACCGCGGGCTGCCCAGGCCAGGCCGCCCAGCGTGGGTTAGGCTTCCTAGCGTGGGTTGTGCCAGACCCTGTGTGTGGGGCCAACCCGAACCAGACTGGGTCTGACCAGAGCTGGACTAGTTTCGACCCTATACGTTCTTTTGGTCATAAGTTTGTCACTGGGCTACTGTTTGATGAACCGTCTACGGTGATAGAAACCATAGGGTGAAGCGGTCCTTTTATTATAATCTACATGATATTTGGATAATTTTGGGTTATGGTCGGGTTGTATCGAGCACTAATCCATCCGGGGCCCTCGGAACTAAAAGGCTAATTACTTACAGACCAGGCGTCTGATTGACGCACCGTCCATTGCGTTGAGACCCCTATTACATAGCGGTTCATTGGGATACATCTTTTTTGGACTTTATGGAAGTTGGAGTATCAACCAGTATCTTGAGGAGCGGACTCTCCGAGAGATGACCAGGCATAGTGCGGGTACCCTGTAGCTGGCTGTGACGATGTACTAGGATCCTATGTGGCTCTAACGATGTAATGAAAATGTACTAGGATCATGTGTGGGTCTAACGATGTACTGACGATGTATTATGATCCTATGTGGGTCTGACGATCTACTGATGATGTACTAGGATAATGTTTGGGTCTGACGATGTACGGATGATTTAATAGGATCCTATGTGGGTCTGACGATGTACTGGAAATGTACTAGGATCTTGTGTGGGTCTTACGATGTACTGATGATGTACTAGGATCATGTGTGGGTCTGATGATGTAATGATGATGTACTATGATCCTTTGTGGGTCTGACGATGTACTGACGATGTACTAGGATCCTGTGTGGGTCTGACGATGTACTAACATTGAACTAGGATCATTTGTGGGTCTGATGGTGTACTAGGATCTTGTGTGGGTCTGACGATGTACTAGGATCCTGTGTGGGTCTGCAATTTGGGATCCTTCATGGGTCTACCTCTTAAAAGAGTAAGATGATTTAGTAGTTAAATCTAATTATCTCTAACATTGTACCTATTATATACCCAATGTGAGATGATTCTATACCTGTGTGATGCTTTATTTGGTGTTAATACCTTCGTGGTATTATTCTGTGTGGCGTACCTATGTGGTACATACCTTCATGGTACTCCTTTCTCTGAGGAACAGTTGATCTTGGGCTTTTGAGTTAGACTCTGTGTTTTTTCATGATTGAGATAGGAATTCTTGATAACTTAGGTATATGTATGGGAATATACCTACATAGGGTTTTCTGCTTATTACATTATTTGTTGTTTATCCTTTGTGGATTTTTTGAGACCTTGGGGGTCTTGAGGTCCGTACAAAGTATCGTTATACTCACCCTTGTGCGGGTTATGCCCGCACCTTGTTGTGTTTGGTGCAGACAACGGACAAAGATGACTGAGGATGAGGGTAACAGGACTAGAGGTAGCTTGGAGGTGGACATTAGAAGAGGCGTACCACAGAGACAACCGTTTGAGAGCTAAACCTGCCCTTCATGTAGGATCCTTGGTGGGTGTTCATAGGATTTGTTCTAGTTTACTTATACTTTTTAGTTTTCATATACCTTCTAATTGGGCTTGTATTCTGGCCCCTTTTGCTTAATTTACTCACACTTTTACTATACAGTTTACTCATTTTCATATTTTTCTATGTCAGTTTTCTCATTACCTTAGTCTCTGAAAAATTTTAGTAACAATATTCCTTCCCTGTACGGTTTTTACTAACTGAGTTGTAGTCAATATTCTCCCAAAAAGATCCATTCTAGGCTCCATACAAACCCTAAAAACCCCTGATACATCCATGACCATAATGTGTTTTCACATTAGGCTGCAATTATTTATTTAAAATGAATACAAAACGATCCATTCCTCATATGAAATTTTGTTTTATTAAATAATAAATGAATTTAAAATTATGGAAATTCATAATTATTTGATGTTATGAATTCAGGAATCAGGATATCACTTCTATCAGAAACGTTAACACATAATTTTAAATATATTTAATTAGTATATACTAGAAATCCATTAATTAAGGCTATCCAACTGATCCATCTCATGATTCATCTGATGCATCAGGTAGATATCTTTAACCAAGCCTAACCTGTATATTTACATCCTAATCATTCCTCATATATTAGATAATCATTTTAATTCATTAATAATATGCATTATCAAAACATTTCTGTAATGATTAAGAAATATATATTTATCAATACATACCCTATGAATCAAATAACATTAAATTTAAAAAACAAATGCTTAAATGATATATTTTTCATGTAATAAGAATATCTATGATAATCAATATGTATATTTGTGGGAATTTTAATATCAAATGATCATATGGAAGAGAATATTTTGAGTGAAAATAAGTGACTAAAAAATTGAATCAATAATTTTAGTGTAAATAATATTCTCTGTCAAAAGGATCATAAACAATTAATATAGAGAAAATGAATAGTATTAATAAACCATATCCCTATTTGATTAAAATTAAAATAAATTATTGTTTTCATTTATTTATATAAATATAAAAAAATTTAAAAAAAAATCTTGATGAAACTAAAATTACAATTTTAAAATTATCTTACTAAAATATTTTCTAAAAATATTAATATAATTTTTAAAAAAATTAAATTATAATCATGTAAAATATTCATAAAAAATTGTGTTTTCATGTCAAAGTAAAATTCTATACATTTCATATGAGTTAATTTTTTTCACATTTTCGATAAATAAAGAAACCCTGTTTGAAAAACGCCATGATGATTCTATTCAAAAATGATTTAAAAAATTAATACAAAGGTAAAATTTTCATCAATAAATAATTTTCATAATTTTAATAAAAATTTAGAAAACATTTTTAGAAAAAAATTATTTTGGAAGAAAAAGGTGTTTTAACCAAATAATAAAATGGGATCGTACTTGATTTAAAAATCGCTTGTCAATCATTTTAACTATTGAAAAGAGGAATAATGAAATATTAAATGAAATTATCCTTTATAATTATATTTGGTTAAAATTAATAGGTGATATTATAAATTAATCAAATAATTTCCATCAAGGAATATTCTGGTGTAAACATCCCCGATTATAATGATTTTTTTATATAAACCCTTAAAGAGATAATAATTTTGATTTAAAAATTAATAAACAAATAATATATGTGTTTAAAATGAAATTATATATAATACACCTATAAATACAAAATAATATAGTGATTACTCATTATGAATATAATTATAGAATATAAAAAATGAACGAAAAATTAATATAACCAACTTAAAGGTAATTCAGTAATTAAATTCAATAACGCATGGTAATTTCAATGTCAAATATAATTGGTTTAATTAATTCATATTAAATCATAAAATATAATTACTTAATAAAAAATCATGATATTACAAGCCATAATAGTATTATATACACAATATAATTTATATGAGGATCATAAAATTATAATATGTGTTATGGAAATTTAGATGATATCCCTTGCCTGAGAATTCATTTTGAATGAATGTAATTTAAACTGTAATATTATTTTTTTAATTATGTTATTATTTTATTCAAGGTCAATATTAATATTTATAAAATCATATGTGAAACTCTTACAACATTTAACCTCATGTTTTTCTATAATATTTCATTATTTTCATTTTTTCTGTTGTCGATTGCCTTATTATTTCAAACATTATTTTTCATAAATGCTTCGGTTCCTTGGAATAGTATATAGATAAGAATATCATGAAGTGAAATATAATTATAAATATCATATATTCACTTTATATATATTTTTATAATAATTCTTGAGGTTTGGACAAGGAAACAATATCACATCGCTCTATGAATATGGTAGGTCTTACGTACACATGAGCAACAATATTATTCCATTAATGAGTGGAAGGGTAATTAAGTGGCTGATAAACTAATTCCCCATAATAAATAACATGTCATATATATCACATATATTCATTAAATTCATTCTCCTTATATTCCATGTAATTTAAATATGAAAAATGAATCACATCACTTTGTAAGGAGGTAGTCTACCATATACAAAATCGACCCTATAATATTTTAAACGACATGAAAAAGAGGAAGATATTTTTTATATTATAGTTCATAATGATGATAATTTCATAAATAATATATAAGTATATATAATAAAAAATTTATCCTTCATTAAAAGTTGTTCATGGAAAATTAATTACATCAATTCGCGAGCCATTAGTTTTTCATACACACAATTGAAAAATTAAATTCACATCGCATGGAAGTGGAATTGGTTATAGGTCATACCTATATAATAATAATATGTAATTACATTAATGATATTTAGTATATTATATAATATTTTTTAATATGATTTTAAGGTGTTTTTAGCGGGAAAACAATAAAAAAACTTGTTTAAGAATGTTACCTCTTATTCAGTGAACTAATTCAAGATTGCACAAAAATACTTCATAGGATTGATTTATTATAAAAAAAATTGTCTTTGGGATTTATTTATGGTAATATATATGTTATTTGGGATGGGATTGGATATTCCAATTGCATTTGTATGTGTGGATATGGGAGGAGAGTGAGTGACCATTTATAAGTGGGGGATTAGAGTGAAATTAAATATTTGAAAATATTCAATTATATACACATTTTAATAAGGATTATAGATATAAAAAGTTTCATCCTTGATACTTATATGTCATATGTTTTACATATGGCTATAAAATGTTTTCCTTTTTAAGGATTTTTCTAAAATTGATTTTTTACTGGTTTGTAGGCCATTTTAACCATGAAAATATAAGATAATATAAATTATACTTATCCAAATATAGAACAACTTTTTATAAATAAAATTAAATGAAGTGTAAGAATCCAATTTGAAATTTTACTCAATGATATGATGAAAAAACATGTTCACAATGAGAAAATTCCTATAATTATTGAATGTTTTAATTTCAAACATAATGATAAATTAATTTAAAGGGCTTAATTTAGTTAAATTACAATATTATTGTTATAATTATACATTAATTCAGTTCAAAACAATTATTTAACTTTTAAATTAATTAAAATGGAAAATTAGTTATTAATTAAATTCTAAATTTGTAACTATTCAACGAAAAATGGCACATTTTAGAAAAATCCCAAAAAATCAACATAAGATGATTTTGATATGTATAAATAAAGAATTATTTATATTTTTCGAAATAAATATTATTAATGTGGTAAAATTTATTTATAAAATATGCTTATAAAGCATGACGAACACAATTTTTATAAAAGCAATGTTTTTAGAATACATTTCATCTTCTTTAAAATAATTCTAATTTTTTTACTATTTAATTTGTGACAATATTTTGATTAATTTTGATAGAACTATTAATATCATCCAATTAAATGGATATATTATAATTATGTACTATAATATGGTTCAATTAAAATTAGGTTTTCATGTTCTTCATGTTATCAATGAGACAGAATTGATTTAAAAAATAAATATATAACAAAGTCTTAGTGCAACACCCCAACCCCATAAGTATAGAACCGGTTCCTTTATATATTAATTTAGAATGATTATAATGTATAAAATATCGATGCACCAATTTTTTTACCAATTTTTTAAATCATTTTTACACACATGATACACAAATTAAAAATGGAAAATATGATAAATCCTAAAAAAAGTAAAATATCAGCATCCTTGAAACTCATGTGAAAAAATCATATTCATATCAAAGGGAAACGAAAAAATGTGGTTGATATCCAATGATAATTAAGGGTGAAATATTGTAGATGTAATTTGTAATTTATAATAATAATCAATATGGAAAGGTAAGGTACTGAAAAAAAAACCTGTAATTTAATCATTTGAATGCAAAATAAATGCACTAATAAAATATGACATAGTAAAAATAAAATGGATAATAAGAAATGATTTTTTATTGTATTAAATACATTAATTATTTGATATAAATCATCTAGATCATGAAACAATATACCATAATGATATAATTTGATTTCATATTGCATTTTGGGGTAAAAACTAGTCATATTCTGCTTAGAAACCAACACAATGGTTTTTTCACTAACTAATTTCATCTCAATAGACTACTGATGATATGAGGGGATTAATTCCAATAATTAAAACCTATATAATTAAATTTCAAATAATTCATCATATATTTAATATATAATATATTAAAATGTGTCTTATCCTCATATATCCATATTTAATGAAAAAAAATTTATCAACACTTCGCCTATTAAAGAAATAGTATTAAATTTAGAAAATATAATGTATAAATGAGATATGGTTTAAGAAATAAGAATATACATTATGAAATAATATTTAAATTTAATATAGATATAAATTCCAATGAAAAATGATCATAATAAAGTGATTGATTTAAGTGAATGTTAGCAATCACTAAAGGAATCGATATTTATGGATTACTTTTACCACTTGGAAATTTTCAAGTAAAATCTCCTTGGATGTATTAATTCAAGTTGAAACATAAAATATAATTAATTGTTAATTAACCATTATTTTATAGTTTAATTTGATTGTATATACTCCACATAAAAGATAAATAGTGTGAAAACAATTTTATCACAATAGAATGTAAATTGCGATGAAATCTATTACCTAACACATACTTTTGGTAGAACAATGTTTTACCTTATATATAATGGTATTAAAATGATATTATATTATACTAGAACCATTCTAATATTTTTAATTTCATATATTATTTTTTGATAATATCATATTACATGTTTTTTAACAATCGTTCATTATTCCATCTATTTTGGGTGTCAATTGCATAGTTTTATGTGTACTTTTAAACATATTAATTCTTAAAACTCTTGTGTTGATCATGATTTTATCATCCCTATAATTTCATACCTTACGTAATTATTATATATATTTATTATATATGTATTTAAAGTAACCCTTAACATTTAGTGACAGGAAATGGAATACATCATTCATGTAGATTGTAGGTCGTATGTGTTCATAAATGTTGTGTCCATTTTCTTGTCTAATTATGTGAAATTAAGTATGTAATATATAATTATATTATAGTTCTATTATTATTTTTACGTCACATATTTAACACATATTTCTTAAACACATCCATAAAACATTCCATGTAAAACTTTAACAAATCAAACTTCTTTAAGGTGGTGGTAGTCCACCCGTCCACAAATGATGTTATCGTATTCCCACAAAAAGGAAATCATGAATGTATGAGTTAAATAATAATTTTAGAATCATAAATCCATTAAAAAAATATAATATATATATATATTGTATTAAATACAAATACATAATTATTCCAAATAAGGAATGTATTAAATGAAAGAATGGATGACATCAGTTCACGAGGCTGTAGTTTGTCATACACATGTATAATTATTTCATATACTATTTGATTAATTTGTGGGATGTTTTAGGTAATATCATTAAAATAAAAAAAATATTTACATTCCTGATATAATTTTTATTATGTAATTAATATATAATTATAACTACTATGGTGGTTAATGATATAAAACAAAGCATTCATTGAACAATATTACTTGTTCAATGGGTAACTACTTTTCATTTTAACCAAATAAATTAATTGGATTGATTTATTCATAATTTTAAGCTTCTATAGTGAGTGGATAGATGTTGGGAGTTTCTTTTTTTGGGTTTTGGGTGATCCAAATGGATTGATAGGTGTGATCAAGTGAGGGGATTGAGTTACATTTTATTGTGTAGGAGGGGTGGCATTCTTGTAAATACCAAAAATTATACAATATTGGGGGGTCTATCTTATGTCATGCGCCTCCAAAATTTACAACTAATGGAGTGGCGGGAATTTTATGGTTGATAAAAACTTACACCACACAATAATAAATTCGTGATTACACTTTTCTATAGTATTTATATTTACTCAATTTTATCTTTATAGTTTTTGCTAAGGTAACATGTACCTTTTTTATTACCTTGTTAATTTATCATTTAAAAAAATAATTAAAATATATTTATTATATAATTTTTGAATAATTATTTTAAATATTATATGTAATTAATTAAAATATTTTGTGTGTGTATAAAATTTAATTTAATTTAAATGCATGTTATGCCCCAAAACCTAGTTTTAACATTAATCTCGATAATGAATTTTAAATGTTTTCTCAAATTGTTATGAAAAAAATTTATGATAACCTTATTAGACTATGAATATTTTTCTTATTCAAAAAACATATCTTTTATTTTTATAATTAAATTCATATAAGTCAAAAAAGATTGCGTAAATCTATTCCTATTGACTTTTCTAGAATCATGTTTTTTAAAAGTGAAGATGTTCAAAAGTTTTCAATGTTTTTTAAAAAAAGATAATTAAAAAATTAATCAAACGACATATATTTTATTAATTGATTTATAATTTATATTATATTAATTTAAAAATATTTTAAAATATTATTTAACAATACCAATTATTTAGATAAAAAAATATTTTTAAATTAAAAGTTAGTATTTATCAACATTCATAAAAAAATAAAACCACCTAAAAATAATTAAAAATTACCTTAATAAAATTTTGATGTTATAATATAAAAAATAAATTATATTTCTCTTATAAAATTTAATAAATTTCTAAAAAAATTAAAAATTTGATTCATTAAAGAGATACAAAACTACCATTAGAAAATTATTGCTTTTTTATTCGTGAAGTTAGATTTTTTTAATCTTATTCTTATCACTAAATTTGGATTAATGTAAAATAGTTAGCTGAATATATAAATATTATTAATCTCATCCACCAGTCAATTTAAATTATTTAGATGAAATTAATTTTTGGAATAAGATTTTTTTATAAAAACATTTCATCTATAACTAGTTTCTATATTTATTTATAATTAATTAGTCCCCAAATAATTATATAAACATATGTAATATTATTTTTCAAATTTATTAAAATATTTTACTTAATTTCATTAATATTTATAATTGATAACTATAAAATTAAATAATAATAATAATATTTGATTTTATATTTCTAAAACTTGATCTTTCATGTAACACAAGTTCTTGAAAAAATTCAATATAGTATGTATCACAAGCCAACATAGTGTTTAATATACCACAAATTGATCTTAGTATTATTTATACAATAATAATAACATTGTGTTGCGTATAAAAAATATAAAAATAAAATCAAATTTTCTCAAAATGGAAAATATCATAAAGTCTTGGGTTGTTACATTATCCTCTCTTTAAATAAATTATTCCTTGAAAAATAAAACATGATATTGTTAATATAGGGTTTTTTTATTGAAAATTCTATTGTTAAAAACCCACAACATAAATATTGTTAATTACAAATCATTTTAATAATAGGTAGAGGGGAATGCAAATGCCCCAAAAAAAGTAGGCTTTCTAAAAGGTGAACATTATAGAAAACAATGATGTGGCATAGAAATATAACAGTCAAGTTATGATAGAGAGTGATTGAGAACATTGATAAAAAAAAGTGGGTGATCCGTAGATAGTTAATGACCACCAGTCCATAAACCACAAAAATGTAAAAAAGTTCACTGGTATCATCAAATGTGATGACAATATGACATATTTTTTTTATCAATACCATTTTTCCAATAGTTTAGGAATTATTTCAATCTCTTAGAATATAATTAAATACATGATTCAATTTCTCAAACAAAATATGATCCTTTAGATGGGACTTGAACAATATCTACTTTATTTCATAGCATTGGTTGCATAATGTAGTGCAGTAATACATTAACCTCTAAAACCTCATCCAAAGGTCAAATTAATCCATCTCATAAATGGTTATCTTTTCCTAAATATTATGATCCAAAACTTTATTAAGAAGGTCACTTACTTTTAAGAATGAACACATCATTAGTCTTATATCAATATTATGTATCACTTTATTCATCACATACTGAACATGTGAACACCTTTATCATTTATTCTCGTCAAACAAGGTAATAACATTAATTACCATAAATAAATTTTGAAAACACGAATTCATCCTTATTCATTAAATAGAACAAATATTTTTGGATATATTACTGAAATCTAAAAATGTTGTAAACCCATTCAATGATAAAAAAATAGATTTTCAATAAATCATTAATTATTTAAAAGGTATTTAGTACTATCCATTTTATATTATACATATAAATATTATATTTATCCAATCAAAAACTATATCTACATCAGGGATTTACTAATTATTACTATTCCCCCATTCATATGTTTTTCTAGAAGTTCAAATTTTCACTAAATCATTTTTATTGGACATTGTTACCATTCAACACACGCTTTTAAATCCTTGATGAAAAAGTACTATAGTAAAATATTTATTCCCTAGAAAATAATTATAACAAGGATATCATCAATAAAATACTCTTAAAAAATTATTAAAACATCCAAATATAGGGTAATATTAATCATTCCACTTTAACTATATCAATATAATAAACACAACCTTCATCCCCATTCCTCTTATAAGGAATATTCTATTATTTAAATAGAAATTTATTTGTGTTGATCCAATTATCCTTGAAAGTGTTTCACAAAATATAATCCTTCATATCCTTACATCTTCATTATTTTTCCTAGTGACCATGATCTCTATCCATATTACAAATTCATACTCCCTTAAAGCGCATCCCAGTGTCATTTATTCCACAATAATCAAATATGGTAAAATATTTCTTTCCCTAATTCCACATATCCATCTTATGACATTTCAACCTATTATTCTCTTATATCATGTGAAATCCCTAGGACTTGGAAAATTATTTAACTTTCTTAATATCACATAAAACTATTTCTACTTATGAAATAAATTTTTATGGGATAGGTACCCTTGATAGGCATGGATCAATCCATTAAATTATATGGTCAATCTTGTACACTATGTTATATATATAATCTATATAATACCTTACTAACATTCAAAAGGTATCTTTGAACTCCAAAAAAAATGATTCTTAATTTTGTTTTAATATAATTAACTCACACATCATTTTAGTTTGTTTCTTATGAAGAAAATATTTTTCAAACAATGTATCTTTAATGAATTATTTTCACTGACTTTTATTTCTTATTCATACCAATTATCCTAAATCAATAACCAACATTATTTAACATAAATTTTGTTTTAGTACACCTCAATTGTAACATATTCCTTGTCTATGTATCCTAAGGACGTAAATATCATCTCCATAGAATTAATCCATTGCTCAAATATATTTGGATTTGTAGTCCCACCTAAGGATGTGGGATCGTTTCACATAAAATGATCCAACATAGGGAAATCAGACCATGGAACATGATTCTCCATCCTGAAATTTAAAGTGTCATATCCTGGATAGGCTACCCTAATATATCCATAAAATTCATAGTTCCATTACCAGTTATATTGGATTCGTCAATAGATAAACTTCTACTTTTTCAATGAGTATTGATAACATTATACCTTATAGGCTCCTTCTCTAACAAATAGAATATACTAGATTAAATTCTAACACTTTGAACTATGTTATATAATCCCAATAATATTGAGACATATAACATGTATTGGATAATTTATTTATAGATATAATCATAATGAAAAATAGTGTTTTCATGGGAATCAATTATATAAGTATCATCAAAGTATATCATAGGTTTGACCATATTCTATGTTTTCCTAAATCATGTTTCTAAGGATTATTCTTAATATCCTTTGAAATGAAATGTAATGCCTTGACCCTATCATCGTGGAGAGGGTGCCTTAATTTAAAGGAATCAAATCCCAATGGACCAATAAGGTTAGTGGTTTCATGAAAAAATGATAACATACTTGATAAAAATATTACATTAAGAAAAGAAAATAAATAGGAAAAATTAATATCTTTTTATTTTTGAAACACATTCCAAATATTCATCATCTTATCTAAGTGAATGTAAAAAAATAATGGTAAGCTCCATTGATCAATAAGGGTTTTGTATAAAATATGTAACCATGAATAAACTACCATAATAAATATGTAAAATTATATAACTTAAAACACATGGCATTGAATCAATATACTAAAAATGAAAAACACCCAAATATTTTTTTATAGTGAAAATATCAGTGATATTAATAAATAAAATCAGAATAATGAAAATACATTAATTATTGGACATCATGTATCAGGAATACGAACTACAATAATATCAATACCTATTATTAAGAGGGTATATTTCTATGGGTAGATTAATATATGATTCTTCATAGAAAAAACGTGACAAGTTGTTTTCCAACTAATTTCATCTCATGAGACTTCTGATGCATCAAGGGGATTATTTCCAATAGTCCACAACCCTTGTATTTCCAATAAATAGAATTACACATTTGTAAAATGATTACATTATAAATAATATTTCTTATTATAAATTATCCATATTGAATTATGGATACATATTGGTCAACATTTCCCCAATTAATGAAATGACATTCAATTTAAAACTCTATTACTATAAAAGGGGAAATTTTTTTACCAAAAAGCATATCCATTGAACAAGAATATGGATATTTAAGATATATTTAATGTATAATAAAAAATTATCACTTGATTGTGAATATTTTAAGTTAATATTATGAATCGGTAATGAATTTCTATTTTTTTTAAAAAATCTACTACTTGTTAATCTTCAAGTCATATACCCATGGGTGAGATAATTCAAAATAAAACTTATAGTTCCATGAAATATGAATGAAACACAATATTAATTATCAAAGGGGTATTATTTATAGATAAAAATAGTGAATTGGTGCATAAAAACAAATCATTTTGAATGGAATGTAAATTGATTTAAAATACAATAACTTACCCTTCTTTTTGGTTGAAGGCTCTTTCACCTTCAGTATAATGTTTTTATGCATTATATTAACTTATAAAGTAAAGATAGTAATATTTTTAATATCATATATGATTTTATTATAAGATCTTATTACTCATTTGTTAATTGAATTTTATTATTTAAACTATTTTAGGTGTTAATTTCCATGATATTCGAGTATATTCTAACTTGTTATTTTTTATTTGTGTTATGTAGATCATGATTTAGTCATATAAAGAATGATATAAATGATAAAAATAACATATATATATATATATATTATGTGTATATATATATTTATATTAATCCATATTTTTTAGTGATAGTAAATATAATACACAATTCATAGAGGCAGTAGGTTGTACAGACACATGAACATTGTTTCGCTTTTCCTATTGTATTGAATAAAATAAAATTAAATGATATATATATATATATATTATTCTAGTATCATTTTTATTTCATATTTTTAAAATATTTTCATTAAACCCATCCTTAATATATTCAATGAAAATTTTGAATGAATCATTAAACATTGAGGATGTGATAGACCACACATCCACAAATAATTTTATTGTATTCCCATAAAATAGAAAACATGTATGTTTTTGTTATATAATAGTAATATAAAATAAATAAATTATAAATTTCATTTATATTATATATAAACTATATATCCTTCATTATTCCCTACCTTGAAATGTGGTAATTGAATAACAAACTGTATTGGTTCCCTAATATATAGACTGACATACACAAGAATGATAATTGTGTATCACATTCTATGGAAGTGATTGAAGTTATAGGTAAAACTATTTATATAATAAAATATTTTTATATTTAGAATACATAGGTTATTATATGAGCAATAATTAAAAATAATGGAATGATTGGATAAAGAAATAAAACAATAGATCCCATTAAATAACATTACCTCTTCTTCTGGTAAATCCTTTTGGGTTTCACCAAAAGACTTATTTGAATTTATTACATTGAAATGTTGGGTTTCTAGTATGATTTAAAGTATTTTTTATTTAATTTTTGTAGTTATTGTATTAATAATGGGTTGATAGGTGTAAATATGTGAGGGGAGTTAGTGCCTTTTATATTGGAGGAGGAGGGGCACTCTTGTAAATACCAAAAATAAAACACTATTTGGAGGTATCCCTTAGATCATGTGCCTAAATATTGAAAAATAATTGAGTTTAGTGAAGTTATGATTGTGAAAAACATACAAAAAAAATAATGTAAAACATTTTATCATTTTCTCATTAATCTAGGTTTACTCTATATTATTTTTATAGTTTTTACAAAGGTAACCTGAATCTTTTTATTTAACTAGGTAATTTAACAATTAATAATATAATAAAAAATTATAATTATTAGATTATTATACATAATTATTATAAATATTATTTCCAATTCATTAAAAGATAATTTTATGTCTGTGTGAAACTAATTTGAATACAAACATATGTCATTTGGAAAACCTCATTTTAACCTTAATTATGTTAATTAATTTTAACCATTTTCTCAAATTATTATGGTATAAATTTATGTTTAAATTTTTGTAATATACATTTTATTTTTACTCTATATATGTATATATTTTATTCAAAATTAAATTCAATGAATTTTTAAAATTCAATTTAATAATAATCCCACAGACATGGTGAGAAAGAGAGTTTTTAATGTGAAAATGTTCATAAGATTGCTATGATTTTATATCAAAATTCCTTATTAAAATGGATCCAATGACCAAAATTTTATTAATATATTTAAAATAGAACTAATTTTGGATGAAAATTAAAATAAAATTAACCTTATAAAATATTTTAATGATAAATAAGTTCTCAATTAAAATTCATCATTTTTCACTTCTGATAAAAAAATGAAAAATCTCATAAAAGTTCTAAAAATTTACCATAAGCTAATGTTGAAGTTATTATTTTAGAAATGAAATTTCTTTTTGAAATAAATTTAATTATGTCCCCTGATATAGTTTTTAAATAGGTTGGAATTTTATATGCGTCAAAACTATTGTTAGAAAATATCACGATCTTGCCCAGGTCAACACAAAATCGGACACCCGAGCCAATCCACAACAAGACACAAACAGAGTTAGCAATCCCCATGGGGTGTAAAATATGGCGGGCATCATGTTAAACCCATTGGGAATTATTTGGACCAGGAAAAAAGGATAAACCAATAAATAAAAAAGCTAATCAATATGAATAAACGCTCCATAAAAAATAAATAAAAAGTTTAACGTATTTCCTTGTGACCTCATGTGTCACCAAAAAACACAGAACCATTATTTCTCTTCGAGAGATGTAAAAGTGGGAGAACATGAAGCGAAAAAGATAATGTTGGCATGAGTACCATGATGCACTATAGGAATGGAAAAACATAAACCACTCCTAATTCCCCCACCTCTAAAGTGAAATCCTATATTTCTAGTTTAAAAATATGATAAATGAAAATAAGGTTTTCCACTCTTTTATCAAAATAGGTTACAAGATTTTACATATATGAAAACCCCTTTTCATTTCACATTTTCCAAATAAATTACCAAAATATATTAATCATTGTAATGAATAATTTTATATTCCAAAAAGTACTAAAACATATCTTTTAATATAAAAAATTAAAAGTGTTGAGATATCAAATAGCCAGAAGGGTTACAAAAGATATTAAGAACATAGAAGTATGAATCCATAGGAATTTCCTAATCATCCATTTAGTGATCCTTGTATGTACTTGGATTAGAACCACTTGTCATTGTATGGTGAAGCTCCTACATATATAACAAACTAGCCGCCCCTAGCTGACCAAACCAGAGGCACATCTCACATATCCTAACAAAAAATCTAGGGGGTACCAACCCTTATAATCAAAGATGATCTGCAATTGTCACTATACCCTCTGAAAAACTCCTAGGGATTGCATGATAATTATATACATTGTAAGTAATTCCCCCTTTCACGAGCTACTCACATTTCCTTTCATCACCACACTTTCCTACCCTAAACACAAACATCCCCTATACGATACCTCATAAAGAGAAATCCTAGGTATGGTTGACCATTATATACATATAAATATTTCACATCATTAATGATTCTTATAGGATTGTTACAACACTTATGAATTCAACACATTCTTTAAAAAATGAAAGTTTCCAACCGGGCCATCATTTCACATAAACATTCAAATAATTTCATAAAATACATTATGATTCTAATAGATTGTTCAAACATTCAAAATTACATAAAGTTTCAACTAAACATTTAGTATTATCATTCCATTATTCAATAAAAATATTCCGAACAAAATTCTCTTCACAAATACATTACCAATTACAGTTTGAAAACACACATCACAATTAAAAAGTACCAAATGAGTCATGTTTTTAACAACACATTTAACCAACGCCTTGGAGATTCACAAAACACACTTAAAAATTAATAAACATTTAGTAAACTATTATAAAACACTTAGTATGATTTCTTTATTAATAACTCTTTGAAGACAAGATTTGAAAAGTTATTCAAAAAAATGGGTATCCAATCTTCAAGAGGCACAATCCATTTCACTAAACACACATATGTATCTACTAATACAAATAATACATTAATAAGTAAACACAATTTTAAAAGATGATAATAAATCATGGATTTCAAATTAAAGGCGTAGGAATAGGGGACCTACCTTCAATAAGAAGGGGACCAAACCAAGACACATTGAATCTTGAATTTTTTGATGAAAATTTCCCACACCATCACTTGTGTACATTCTCATATATATATATATATATTTAATCTAATGTACATATTCCCCACGCCATGAGGGAGTTTGTTCATGGAATATATATATATATATATATATACCTACCTATGTATGTGTTTGTGAAGCACCAAGGAGACATCATAGCTATAATTAATTAACATAGAGGGACCAACATCATATAGAAACCAAAGAACCATTTAAGGAACCAAGTTAAACTTTCAAAACCAAAGAATCATTAATGAAATGATGTACAATTTTAAAAAAAATAATCCAAAAATAAATCAATAATAAAGTATAACACCATTTTAAAGTGTCATATTTACTTGAATTCCTATCCATTTGTACACTTCTCGCACCCATGGATGTGTCAATAATCAAATTACACACTTCAATATCTATGAAAACACTCAAAACCCAAATTGTCAAAAACACCATCTTCCTTAAAACCAAACCCAACAACTCCCATAATTTGAAAAACATAGTTATTACCTTTAAAACACATGTAATTAAATCCAAAACAATTAGATATGTCTACAAAACTACCACATTATCTAATTATGAACAAAAATACAAATTCACAAACTAAAAACACCACTACAAAATGAATAAGGATAAATATTTCACAAAACCCCCAATCTAAATAATCATAATAAAACATTCCATAGAAATTGACTCCCAAGTCACACAATTTAAATACTCAAATAAAAATGAAATTTAATCAAATTAATTAAGTGTATGCATACTTAGGAATAATTGTAAATTCATATCAACACTAATTTTTAACAAATTCTATTCCCACAATAACATTATAATGAGATAAAAAAAGTTATTATGGGTGTGAAAAAATTGTACAAAATCAACTGAACAATTTAATAATTAAAATATTTCATTGGAAAATAAAAGAAATGGAATCACTAACCTTTCCAGTGTGTGAATGTGATGAAAGTATCATAGGAGGGAGTGAACCCCTTGATGAACAATCTGCACACCCTAAAAATAAGAAAAAACCCAAAAATCAGTGTACACAAAACCCTAGGGATTGGCCGAACAGAATGTGGTGACATATAAGAGTAAAATTGGCCAAAATGTGGGAAGAGGATTAAGAAAAGAGTTTACCATGATGATCTGAATGAAAAACCGAGATGAATCCAGGAGAATCGCTGGATGGAAAAGGGTGGTGGCCCATTGTAAGGCCTCATTCGAGGAAGGTTGTGAACAAGTAGGGAAGGGGATAGGAGGGGTTGTCTATATGAGGGAGAAGGGGGTCATCATTAGAGGTGGAGTGACTACTGGAGGGATAAAGGGACGGTGAGGGGTCACGAACAGGTAGTATAGGGCCAGTGGGGGCATCACTTTGTGGTGGGGAAGCGAAAGCGGAGGGGAATAATCTAGGGTTAAAACAAGAGTTAATAAAAGAACTAATAATAATAATGATAATAATTTTACTAATAATAATAATTATAATATTAACAACATTACAACATAACCATAAAAATAATACAAACCATATTAATAATTAACTTAATAATAATGATAATAGAAATAATACTAAATTAATTAATATGAATAATTTCATTTTAAAGAATGATGATATTAATAACAATTTAATTATAATAAGATTAATAATAATTTTAGTTGTAATAATATTAATAACTATTTTAGAATTATATTATTATTATTATCTTCAAAATAATAATATTATTATTATTATGTTTTAAACCTTTGCCTTTTTTATTTTCATAAAATTTTATTTCACTTAAGTATTGGGAAACTATACGTTCACTTAGGTTGACTGCACGGTTACCACATACTGTGTGTTGTTCGTGCGCTAGCCCAAAACAGACAAAAATTATCAAACCTCAAAACATTTTAAGAGAACGCTAATCCCGAACCACAATAAAAATACATGATCCCAATAATAGGATAAAATAAATGAGTATCTTAGGTCGAGGTGTGATATTTTACCCCAAAATAATCAATTTCATCCCCCAAAAAGTCAGTAAACCCAATGTCGATCAAAATGTAAAACCATACTCGGTAAAAATTGAGGATGACCATTAACTTTGGGATGACCTTTCTCGTCAAAGGTCACACCCGATCGATTATAGAAGAAACTAAAGACCAGTATTTAGGGGGGTAACACGATAAGGTTCTCCCCGCCACAAGAATTCTACTAAAGAAGAAACATTAAAATCAAAACAAACAACCATAGGGTGGTGAAAACACAGAAACTCACAACCTGAAATCAACCAAATTCCTTAATGTTAATGGACCAACTCCAACAAGAACCAAAATCCCTCCACACAAGGGATAACAACAACACATTCGATCCCACAAATTGAATCCGAATATATAATGAAAACCATAAACATCATATAATTGTTTATATACACCCAAACATCTCCAAATTAGTTCAGCTAAAACCATAAAAAAAAGGACCCAATCACCTACGAGACAAACACCCCTTAAGGGAAACAAACAATTTTGAGATGTCACACACAGAATAGACATAACGGATTCTATTGAGATAAAATGAGTTCATCGAACCACTAATAAAAGATGAACATACAATGGTAATAAGGATGGTAAAATAAAATTCAAATATTTCTACCCAAAACTGGAAACTTAACCTAAACCAAGGTCTCACACATCATAAAAAACTCCTGACTGTGTGGGAGATTCACCCTGAGACACATAGTTGGGGCTCTGATGGCCAAAGAATCTCGTTTATCACAGTCATAAATGGACATCACCCAATAAAAATTCTTTCCTCAAACAATGCTTCCTACAGAACTTCCCCTGGTGACCCAAAAGACCACACCGATGGAAGGACTTTCGGTGGATGCAGTAAGATGACTTTAAATTTATGAACAAGCCATAATGATGGTACACCAGGAAGAAGTCTAACAAACATGATATCAGAACTAATAGGGATAGAATATTATAGATAGATTCATCTATCATGTGCTCCTCTCCATGTGGGAAACCCACATGAAATCCAACCACCATTAACTATAACCCAAGAATCGGCCACGCAAAAAATTCCCCATCAACAAACCATTTGAAACATGTTTCACTAGACGTGGTCACCTTTCCCCTAATCTATGGGTGATAACTACAAATGAATAGTAGAACAATATCTTCATCCAATGATGATGTGACATCCAACCCCCACTGATCCAAAATTTGGCACTCAAACAAACCCATGACAACATGAACGTTAACGACAGTGGGGGTTATAAACAACCAGATGAAATGAACTACTTCCTTCAAACCAATTCACTACCTATAACAATCCTCTATCACTTCAAAGAACAGGTGACACCTAAAAAGAACTAGAAACTAGGAATGACCAATTATAGTCATTATGGGTCTGTTCTAGGCACCATACTACAAAAAAACACATGGAACACAAAACTCAAATAGGAATCAAGACAAAACACAATTGAAAATAACACCCCAAGCCAAGACAACTGGCCCAAAAGCCAAAATAAACTAACACAATAAAAATACCCTTTTTAAAAAACACCATTTCTCATTTAAATTCCGTAACATCTTTATCCCAAGGTCATTTTTAAAACTCAAACACCACTTTTCACACGTAAAAAATCTACTCCTTAAAGGAAAATAAATTTCCAAACACTTTACATCTCAAAAAATCACCCATGTCATCTTATGAATCATCACATGTGGGTCCATCCATTGACATCCACATATTCCACAAACAAGTTCCCCACACACGTTTTATACATACCCACACACATGTAGTCCAATATAAGGAATAACAAGGGTCACATCCTTCATTCATCATGAAAACTCAATCATTTACCAACATTTCAATCCTAAACACTTCCAATTTTTTTAACTCGCTTTACTAATTTAAACTATTTTAGAGAAAACATTTTAAATTAAAATTCCACATTCATTTTCAAAATCACTCTTACACCAATTAGAACAAAATAAAATGCAACTCACAATGAACCACCATAATGATGAAATAGGAACTATGATTAACTCAGTGACATGGTAGTGAGCCACACCCCATATAAGTGTCAACAACTAGGAGGAACTTAAATTGTGTACCTATAGTCCACATGGGTTAGTACTTCATTCAAGGTTACAACCTGACACAGGCTCCGCTCAATTGTTATTCCTCAATCCAAAACAGTGGTATAAGACTCAAAACCTAGACTAACATTGGAAACTCAAGGACCAAATTGATAAAGGGTTCATAATAACCTTCAAAAACCAACCTCCCAAGTCCTGACAGTCCTAATCTCTATCTACCAGACAAACCAAATAACAAGGGCCTGCTCAATTACTAATTTTTCACAACCCAGCCTTGGTCAAACCTGGATCGGTGACCCGATCCAGTCCAAAATAAGGCATGCTGGTCATTCTCGATCCCATGGGCTGAAAACTAATGTCAAAAATCAAGTTAAAACTGTTAGGAATGATTTTCCCCATGAAAAAAAATACAAACAAATAAATGAAAAATCAATTTGAAAAAAATAATAATCACTCATATAGAAAATAAATAAACAGTTTCACGAACCTCCATGAATCCAAATTGGTCACCACTAAACTCCGAACCAAGGTTTCTCCAAGAGCGATGTAAAACTAGTGGAACCTGAAACTAAAATGATAAAGTATGCATGATTAATGGGATTCTTAGTAGGAATTCCAAAAATAAACCACGCCCTATGCCCCACCACTAAATTCAAATATTTTTTTCTAATTTCAAAAATAAAATACATGAAAATAAGGTTTTACACTCTTTTATCAAAATAGGTCTCATGATTTTACTTTTAAGTGAACTCATTTTAATTTAACTTTTCCTAAATAAATTTCCAGAATATATAAGTCATTTTAATGAATTATTTTAAAAAACAACTAGTACCCAAAAAAATCTTTTAATTTAATAAGAAATGTAAAAGTGTCGTGAGATCAAATAGTTATAAGGGTCACACAAAAAAAGTAGGAACATAAAAGTATGATCCAATGGGAGTTTTCTAAGCATCCCTAGAGTGATTCATAGACACACTCAGTTCAGAACTACCTACCAGCATATGGTGAATCTCTAAAGTCTAACTTATTGTCCACCCTCAACTGACCACACCAGTGTCACAACCCGCCTATGCTAATAGAAAATCCTGGGGGTACCAGCCTGTATAATCAAGGATGACCAGAAACTGTCACTTCACTCTCATAATGATGCCCAGGAAACCCGTGATAAAAATATATTTTTTAAGTAGGAGGCCCTTATACATGTGACTCACCTTACCTATCTTCACCATACATGCCTACCACAAACACAAAAATCCCTTATATGATACCCCATAAAGGGAAATACAAGATAGGGGTTCCCATTATATACATATACATATTTCAAATCATTAAAGGTGCTAATCGGGTAGTTACATGGCCTTGTCATTCAACAAATTTTTTAAAAAATACAATTTTTCAACTAGACCATCATGTTACATAATCAATTAAATAATTTCATAAAATAATTTAAGTTTCCAATAAAAAATTCACACTTTGGAAATGACATATGGTTCCCACCAAGCCTTTAATATTATCATTCCAATATAGAATAGAAATATTCCAAACAAAATTCACTTTCTCAAATCCATTTACAATTCCATGTTAAAAACATAGAACACAGTTAAAAATTACCAAACAGGTCATGTCTTAAATAATACATTTAACCCAATACTTTTGGTTTAACAAAACAATATTCACAACTAAGAAAGTTTTATTAATTTATTCTTAAACACATAGGATACCATCATAATTAAAATCACTTTGTTAATATACTTAGAAAAAGTTATGAAAAAATGGGAAACTAATCTCCAAGAGGTGCAATCAATTTCACCAGACACACAAATATATCTATATATTCAACTACCACAAGAATAAGTAAAAAACATATAAAAAATGATAAGGAATGATGGAATTCAAATTAATGACGTGAGAATAGAGGACCTACCTCTAATTATATGTGGACCAAGATGAGTAACGTTATCTCGTGAATCTTTTGACAAAATCACCCACACCAATGAACACTTACATTATCAAAAATATCTATATACCATTAATCCAATTTACATATTCCACATTCCATGATGGAATATGTGAAAGGATTATATATATAAATATATATATATACATATGTACCTATGTATGTGTGTGTTCACACCACCAATGGGCCACCAAATCTCTAATAAATTCACCTAGAGGGACTAAAATCATTTAGAAACCAAAGAATAATTCATGGAACCAAGGTACAATATCAAAACCCAAGAATCATTAATGAAAACAATACTGAAGTGTAACACCATTTTAAATTATCATCTTCACAGGAATGAACATACATGTGTGCACTCCACACACTCATGGATGTTCTAATCATATAATGACACACTTAAATATCCATGAAAACACTCAAAAACACTTTCTCAAAAACACCATCTACCTTTAAACCAAACCCAACAACTCAAATAATTTAAAAACCATAGGTGGTCCCTTAAATAAAATTAAAACCCTTCCAATACCTTTATACGTGTCTACAAAGCTATCACATTTTTGAATTGTGCACACAAAAACCAATTCACAAACTAAAAAAACCACCATAACATGAATATGGCTAAATATTTATCAAAATCCCCAATCCAAATCATTATGATAAAAAACGCCATATAAAATGACTACCATGTCAACCATTTAATCTTTTCAAAGCCAAATCACATTTAATAAAATTCATTTGGTGTATTCAAACAGAGTCATAATTGGAAATTGCCATCAAAGATAACTTTTAACAAATTCTATTCCCAAAAAAACATCTTAATATTCTAAACAAACATATTATATGTTTGAAAAACATAAAACAATTAATTAAACTATTCAAGCATTGAAATTATTCTTTGGAAAATAAAATAAATGAAATCGCTTACCTTGTCAGTGTGAAAATGTGACAAGAGTCTCAAGGGAGGGATTGAACACCAAAATGAAAATTCCACACACCCTGAAAACAAGAGAGAACCCAAAAAAATTATATCTTAAACACTAGGGTTTTTTCAAACTCAATGGGGTGACGCAAAAGAGTAAAATCAGGTTAAATGGGGGAAGGAGAGGATTAAAATTATTTACCTTGATGAGGCGAATGCAAAAGCGAGATAAATCTGGGAGAATAAAAATATGAAAAATGGGAGGTGGAGCATTAGAAGGATTTGGATGAGGCTGGTTGCACACGAGGAGGGAAGGGGGAAGGATGAGTTGTCCATGCAAGGGAGTAGTGGGGCCGTCAACAAAGGAGGTGAGACCATATTAGGGAGGAAGTGTCAATGAGGGGTCATGAGTAGAGAGGAGAGGGCCATCGGAGATGATGTGCTTCATGGAGGGAAAGAGGAAGGGGATGGCCATGCCCTAGGATAAAAACAAGAGCAATGAAAAAATAAATTAAAACCAAAAAATACTCTTAATAATAATAATAATTATTATTACATAAAAATGATAATAATAATAATAACCATAATAATAATAAACTTTATAATAATAGTTGTAATAATACTTAAAATAATATTTTTATTCATTTCATTTAAAATAATAATGATATTAATATCAAATTAATTATATTATTATTAATAAAATATTATATCATAATAATATTAATATCAATTATAATAATAATTATAGTATTATTATATACACATTAATAATATTATTATTATTGTATAAATATTTACCTTCTCTGATTTCATAAAATTTTATTTATTGTATGTATTGGGAAATCGCACGGTAACCTGGGTTTGCTGCACGATTTCTATTAAACATGTGGTGTCTGCGAACTAGCCTAAAACCAACAAAAATTATAAAACCTCAAAAACTTTCAAACCATTTCTCATCTTGAACCTCAACAAAATTACCCAAGACCAATAAAATGATAAAATAAAAGAATATATGTGGTTGGGGTGTGATATAAAAGTACATATATTTATGCATTTAATTAGAATTTTATTATATTACTTCCATCAAATCTTTTGTATTAATTTCAATAATTATAATTGAT
Organism: Viscum album; assembly: GCA_963277665.1. Classification (NCBI taxonomy): domain Eukaryota; kingdom Viridiplantae; phylum Streptophyta; class Magnoliopsida; order Santalales; family Viscaceae; genus Viscum; species Viscum album. Next base: position 69,434,955 of record OY728166.1, on the reverse strand, counting down.
ATAAAGAATTCAATAATATAATCAATAAATGAATTCAATTTATTAATATAAAACACATTATGCACATAAAAATTGTTTATTTATAAAAAACATATCCTTTATAATTGGTTTCTATTTTTATTTATAATTAATTGGTCAAAAAATAATTATATAAACATATGTAAATATTATTTTCCAAATGTAGTTAATCCTTTTCATAATTGTCATTACAATTCCTAGTCGATAACACTCATGATAAATAGTAATATTATTAATATATTGTATTTGGGTAAAACATGATCTTTTATGTAATGAAGTGTATAGAAAAAACTCAATATTGTGTGTAACAAAATCTAGAATAGTGCTTCATCTACTGAAATATTTTATTAGTTCTTTTGTAGCATAATATTTTCTTGTAGATTTATATAAATCATGTTACTAAATAAATTAAATTTATATTATAAAAAATTATGATTTATTGGTGTGTTACACTTGGGTTGTTTCCTTATCATATATAATTTTTTTCATGTTTCAAATTTGATATTGAACCCAAAATTAATATTTTAAAATATAGGTCTATCATATTTTCTCACCTCCAATAAATTGCATGGATTCTATTTAATCATGATCTTAGTAATCATGGTATTTCTATTTGGAAATACCATAATTGGAAATCCATCATCATTAATGATTTGATAAAACATTATATTGAAAAGAGAGTAGGTAAATATTAAATTTATCTAGTACAACACATAAATAGGTTTCCAATAAGGAGAACATAATTGGGATTTTAAGATACCGACGTAGATAAATGTATTAAATAATTTTATAGAGTGATAGAGATAATTGATAAAAATAATTTTAATGATATATTAAATTTTAATGTCATCAAAACTATAATATATTATGATTCAAAAGACCATTTTACACATTGATAGTCAATGTAATATGATAACATATTTGTTTAATGATCTTTTTTGTAATGTTAAGGAATTTTGTTTCTCTCTATTAATATAAGAAAATATTCATACGTGATATATTTCTATTTGATTAGAATAATTTCTTACAATAGTTCTCATTCAATCAATTTATACATAATCTCTTACTCTATGAAATTAATATCCAAAATAAATATTTATTCTTAAAGAAGTAAAACATTATTTTAACATATCATAAGATCTATAAAATAGTGACATGTATATTCTATAGTTTATAAATATTTTCCAAAACCAATATATTTAAAACATTTTATCCAATATAATATATTTATCTATGAACCCAATTGGAAGCACCACTAGTTCATCAATATTATTTACCCATAAAATATTTTATGTAAAAATAATGAAATATTAACTGGAACCTCCCAAATTTCTTTTGTAGGTGTTAAACCCTTATCATACTTCAGTTGTTCATTGAATCTCCAAGGATATTTTTAGATGCAACATGTTTCCCTTTTTCCAATAATATATTACTATAATTACAATAACTTTTGAAAAAAATATAATAAACCATTATTACCAAAACATCAAAGATAAGATAAAACTAAATGTTAACCAATATCATTAATCTTCTTAAAAAAATATTAATGACTTTATTTATAAAATAAATTTTTTATATACTAAACTAATTGATTTCATTCCAATAAATATTTTCCAAAAATATCCCTAATCACATTACATTACTACCACACAAGTTCTAATATGGGGTGTTTATAAATTTGAACATCTAACCATACATACGCATATAAACACATGATGGTATCCCTAAATTAGTAGTTAATAAAGAAATATATAAATATATTAGTTTTAACAATCTATATATGTTTAAAAAAAATTAAAATAAAAATTTCACTCATAAATATACATCTACAATTTAATTCTTGAAAGAAAATACATAAATATTTCAACCATTTTATTTCAACATAGGCCCTCTAATGATTTATGGGTAACCCTTTAGAAGATGGTATTGAATATAATAATTCCAATGTTTCGCACATTTATTAAAATGAGAAATAAATGGATAGTAGTGATATCTATCCTACTCTTCTTTGGTTAGGCTAGAAGTTTTTTATTTAAATGGTCGTAATCATCTTTTTAGATAACTCATTATGAATTATCATGATAACTTTAACTTATGGAATCTTCCCATATTGTTTGAAATAGTATCAAAATTGTCTTTAATGTTATATAAAAACATGATTTAATCATGCTCCTTCCATTTACTAAAACAAATAATCAAAGTGCGATAAAAAAAATATTCATACTGGAAAAACTAGAAAACAATTTATAGGATATCTAAATCATGGAATCTTATTTTCAATATAATACACTTTAAGGTTCACCTAGGTCACTTAATTTCATCATATATTCATATCCATCAGATAGTTTTCTATTAAACTATTTCTTATCCAAAAAAAAAACTCCCAGTAGTGTCAAAAGTGGTGTTAACTAAATCTCATTGTCATGTACCAGGTAATGCTCATGCCAAGTTGGACACTTTATTTTTAATGTTATTACCCCTTGGTATATTTCTTCAAGAACCATATCCACTAGTATTATCCATAAAAGGATGTATTTCATAGAAAAAATAATAATATATTCCATACAAAAAAAGTTTGATGTTCTGATATACATATCCTCAAGGTATATCAATAAATTATGTTCCTGAAAAAATGTTTTCCCCAATATAGTTCCTAATATTTATACTAAAATTCATATAATACAAACTTTAATGACCACAACCCTAATATCTTAAAGGTGGTTTCTATTTTATTATATTTTAATAAGATACATGGAATCTCATTTCAATTAAATAAATTGTTTATTACTATTTGTAAACTAGATATATATATTATTCTCAAATTAAATATGAATACAAAAAATATAATATATTTTATTTTTGTAAATATAAGTATTACCACTAGAATATCCTTTCATATAATTATATTACACATCCATGATTTTAGGTAATGGGATAAAAATAAGGGTGAGATAAAATTCATATTATTCATTTAGTATAGTAGAATCTATAATGAATCCATTATCATAATAATTATGTAATGATAAATAACTATACACACATGAAAATTAAAAAATATGAATATTTATTTTATAAAAGGATATATAAATATTGAATGGTAAATATCTAAACACAAAATCCAATTAAATAACCTAAAAATCATTAATATATTAGGAATGATCTATATGAAGTGGAAAAAATAGAAACCATGTTTCATATAACCCAATATACTAACATTAATATATAAGTAATAATAAATATGTCAAGGAAAACAACTGAGAAATAAATAAATTTAATTGATAAATCGATATTGAAAATGCATCAAGTGATAATATATCTATTAAAATATCATTGATGATATTAGAAAAATTCTTCATGGAGAGAATTATTAATTATTATACATGATGATCTCAGAAATCCTGATAACACTACTATCAATATATTTTACAACAAATATTACAATAAAAGGGTGGGTAAAAAATAACAATCCATTTTTCTAAGGATATCCAACTTATTCATCTTATGTAACTACTGATTCATCATCGGGATGCATATAATAAGGCCACTCAAATAACTATATTTCCAAATAAATCATTATATCTTAAATCATTGATTTATTTCATGAACAATATTTCCAATCAAAAAATGCTCATATCAAGTAAGGAAGAAAAATTTGAAAATATTTTACCATTAAATCAATTAACATTCAACATAGAATAGTTTATGTAGGAATTATATAAGGATTAAAAAATAATAAAATCCATTACTAACAATATGTATATTTAGGGGAAATTAATGTCCAAAGATCACAAAAGAGTGATTATTTCATGGGAAATTTAATAAAAAATTTAATCAAGAAGTTTATTAACAATAAATTAATTTTTAAAAATAATCATAAATCATACATATAAAAAAAATTGGTGGAATCAATAAAATATTTCCATAATTTAGTCTATGTAATTTAGAGGTTTGTAGTTTTTGATGAATATGAATACTAAAAAATATAATTAAAAAATTTCTAGTTGAAAATATCCACTCTATTTTGAAACTCATATTTTTAAACTAAATTTTCAAAAAATATTTCTAAAATAATATTATTTTATAATAACCTATAAATCATGTAAACTTTTCAGTAAAAATATTATTGGTTATGATTATAGTATATTTTTTACATCCCATATATTTTAAATAATATTCCATTCACATTTATGGAAAAATCTACATGGGAATTGTTTGGAAAACCACATTAAGAATTATTTAAAAATAATTTACAAAAATTAAATAATATATATAAATGACTTTAATAAATAATTTTGATAATTTCGCAATCATTGTTTGTTTTATATTTTGAAAACATTGTATTGAAATGGAAAACAATTTTGACCAAGAAGAGAAATTATTACTTGTTTTTTTTAAATCTCACTTATTTTATGTTTCATTGTGCTAAATAAAGTACAATTAATTAAAATTTTCTTGAATAATCACAGAATTATAAATTTTATTTCCTTTATTCTAAAATGATAAAATAATTTCCACTAAATTAAATTCATGTGTATATATAATAATTTCTAATATAATTTTTAAATAAACATTTTCAATGATCATAACATTAAATTTTGAATTAATAAATGAATAAATTATGTGTAAAAAACCAAAATATACATAAAAAAATTTTAATTAAACTTATTGTTGTGATAATTTATTACACACATAATTATAGAATATCAAATGAAACTAAGAATTAATATAACCAAATGAAATGAAATTGAGTTAGCAATAATTTAAAACACAATAATTTAAAACTAAAGTATTATAGTATACAATAATTAAAATTGAAACATATAATACAATGAATCTTTAATTAAACATCATATTACGTGTCAAAGTGTTACTATATACCCAATATAAAATATATTTTATCCATAACAATATAATATTCCACAATGAAAGAAAATTTATGTGATGTGGCTTACCTCACACTTTATTTTGCATTAACATTAATGATACCTCTATAAAATTGTTTTATGAATGTTATTAATTTATTCCACAACAATATTAAACTTTATAATTTCCTATATAATCCCCTTAAAGAATTTTACAAACCCTTTATTAATAATATTTCAATATTTTCCATATTTCTTCTGTTAGATTTCTAGTTTTCTCAGGTGTCTTTTCCATGGATGTTATAGTTCATGGGTATAATGTATAGATACGTTGTAACCCGAATTATATTAACTTTATAATTATTATATTGATTAATTATATAAATAAGCAATGATATCATTCCATTATCCACAGAAAGGGTAATATAGTGACAAAAATTGTAATTTAAAAAAAATACTATTTTATATATATGACATATATTAATTGAATTCAAATTTAATTCATTCAATGTATAGTGTTTGTGAAAAATGAATCACATTTATCTATGAGGTTGTCATTCTCTATACACACGAGCGACGTTATCGTATTTTAAACAGCTTAGAATGAATGAATGTATATGAAATATTATAATTAAATAATTATAATATGGTCATAAATATAATATATATATATATATATAACATCATTATATCTACACAAAAAATTTGCTTATGGAAACGAAAATTACATCTATTTGTGACGAAATAGTTTTCCATATCCACAATTGACAGTTTCATTTCACATTTGATGGATCTTGAGATACATATTTTTAATGTCATTATTAGAGTTAAATATAAATATTTTAAAGATATTGAAAAAAAATATTTGATATTTTATTAATACTCTTTATTGATGTGGATCATGAAAAAAATAAAAGCACTCATTTATTAACGTTCCCCCTTCCTCAGACAAATTCTTTGTTTTCACAAAAATATTTCAAATGATTAATTTATAAAAAAATATTGTATATACGATGTTTTTAGGGAATTATTTATGTTATTTTAATAGGTATTGGATGAAACAAGTGGATTTATATTTGTGAAATGGGGAGGACAGGTGGTGGTATTTTATAAATGGGGGGAGGATGCACATTGAATTTTTTAAATAATTAAATTACACTCCTAATTTTATCATGCCCCAATCCACCATAATTGTTTATTATAAACTCATATATGTGATAATGTCTAAATAAGTATATCACATGGTTTTTTGACAATATTATATATAGGTTTAACCCTTATCAATTTAATTTTACCCTTGGTAAATCTATTTATTTTAAAACCCATATAAGTTTATTAGTTCATTTACTATTAATTGTTGTAAAATATTGTGTTGAAAATATTAAATAATTTAAAATATGATAATTTAAAATATATAATCAATTTTTCTAAATTAAATAACTATATTGTATAGAATAAAATTTAATATTATACCTGTAGACATAATGGAAAAGCGTGTTTCCAAATAAAAAATTTTAAAATGTATTTAATGGTTTAGTACCAAAATAAAATATCAAATTTATTCCAATGAATTAAATTAGTTAAATTTTTATATAATTTAACAAATTATACTTTGAATCCAAATTAAAATATAATTTCACTTTTTAAATAAATTAAATGAAAATACAGTTTTCAATTAAAATAAGTATTTTTCATTATTAATCAAAAAATGAAACTTTTCAGAATAATACCTCAAATTCACTAGATGATAATTTTTATATGAGTATATAACTAACTAATTTAATTTATTCCAAAAAAATTTACAAAATTAGAAAAAATTATTTTTAAAATATTTTTGCAGAGTGTGACAATAACTCCTTTTTGAAAAATAAAATTTATAAAAACACTTATTTTTCATTAAAATGATTTTTATGATATATATATAAAAAATATATAACTATAATTTTCATAATTTAGTAATTACTATTCATAAATTACAATATAATGGATATTTTATAATGCTATACTATATTATGGTTCATTTCTGCTCGAGGTTGCATGTTACACAAGCTATCGAGTATATTAAATTTTTTAAAAAGGAATATATTATAAAATATTAGGGTTATACATTCTTGTATAATTTTGGTCTTCCATGTCATAAACACTATTCAACACATCATTCTTCTTTTAATATCTCATAGTGTACGTAAATTGTTATATGGTTCTATTCCATTCAATTTATTTGATATATACCTCACTAATTTTTTTTTGAATATGTGTTTTATGTGATATAAATAACTGATTAATATATTTAAATTGTTTTTTGAAATAACTATCATTATTAAAAATGAATTATACATTATATAGAATAATAACTCCATCAATTTTTTTTACAATTCTTCATTGTGATGTATACATAGATTATGTGTTTGACTAAATATATAGAATATTTTTATGACAAAATTAATATATTTGGTTCAAATAAATGGGTTATTATTATTTATAAATTTGAAATATCAATATAGTAGTATATTTTAATAGTAAAAACTTTTTCAACATGGAATACAATACATTTATTATGATTTAATTCATTTATGTTATACAAAATATTATATCATATGTAAACACATAATGATTGTTATGTGGAATGATGAATATTTAAATTAGTATTAAATGGATTCTGGTGTCAATAACATAAAAGTGCTATGATTCCACTTTTCAAAGTAACACATTAACAAAAAATTTATTCTAATATTACTAGCATGGATTGTATTAGTATTTAAATAATGTTAGTTTTATTCATTCATTTTCAGTAGTTTATGATTATGTTCCAGTAAGTGAAAATTCCAATTAGTTAATAATTATTCTAAGACCAATGGCCTTCATGAAGATATTTAGTCATTTGGGTATGAGGATCCAATATTATTCCTATATTTCCTAAGATAGTTATCCCTGGTATCATGATGATATGTGATACATGTTGATACATATTATTTATTTATTATTTTTAAAAAATATAATATTTTAAATAAATTATTTATGAACTGGTATCTATTTTAAAACAAATAGAAGATGTAAATTGTTTTTTAATTAGAAATATATAATTAAATCCAATTATTAATATATTTTCCAAATGAAATTATTTGATATCATACTAATATAAATTTCTAGAATCATATAGGTATACTATGTAGAATATTATTCACACCCTATATGGTCAACTTTATTGTGCATATAGATTTCCATATTTTAATCTATTTTTTTAGTTATAGATGATGTATCGATTATTTATGAATTTTCCATTGTAAAAAATATGACTGCATTATGATGGTTTAATTTAGGGTTATTATTTTTCAATATAATAATATTTGTTAATTAAATTTCATTTAGTTCAGGAATCATGTGTTACTCATTTGAGCATTATAATTTTATTATTTATTCATATATTGTTTCACAGAGTAATTTTTTGTAGTGTCTTTTATTATTCTGTATTTTTTGATTTTTTTCTATCATCTAATTATTTATATATTTAAAATATATTATTTACATGTCATGTAAGGTCCAATATATGAATGAACCATGTATTATTTCATGATAAAGTCATTTTTTATTCATTTCCTATTATAATGGATAAATAATTTCAAATTATATATTAATACTCTTGTAAATTCTCAAATCATATTGTTATCATGAATTTCACCAAGGGGTTTGATTTTTTTATAGTTATTCCTTAATAATATTTTTTTTCATATTACATAAAAACTAGTCATTGTATAATATATATATTTTAATGTATAAATTCACTCATGAATTACATATTTTTTTGAACATTTGGAATATTTTTTACATAGTAAAACTTTACTAGAGTAACCCGTATCAAAATTAATGAATAATTATTTAATATATATCATTATATGTTATGTTATATTAGTCTACTTTATTGTTTATATAATTGTTAGAGTCATTATTTTGATGGAACACCTTTTGTAAAATGTAAAAAATATAATTTGTATGATTATGAAATTGTTGGATATCATTTAGATTTAAAATTGATTATATACATACTTCGGTAATTAACTAAAATATCTTACAGTTGGTAATCAGATATTAATATTAGTGTCAACTCCGAAATGAAATTATAAATTAATAAATATAGTCTATCACTATAGTATTTAGATTGTTTAATTATTATTATTATTATTTTAGTAGTTAATGTAAATATTTGATCTTCCTCCTCAATTAAATTAGATAAATTGTATATTTAATATATTAAATATATATAAATATAAGACAAATTATTTTTGGGTAGCTTATAATGATCACATATTTTTAAGAATGAACAACAATTTAATAATAGAATTATTTATTTACAAAAAAATATGTGACAGTGGAACCCAATTTTTTTATTCCTAGATTTTTTATATCTATATATAATTTGTAGATAATGGTAAGACAAAACATAGATTTAGTTTGGAATTACATTGACTATAGTATGCTATGTAGAGCCATTAGTGTGAATCTTTTCTCTAAATAAGCATAATGGAAAGTCATTGAGAGTATAGTGGAAAACTATTCAGGTGATATCAGCCATATATCCATTAGATTTTTTAGAAAACACAATAAAATGATTATTTTTTGTTAAATTTATATCATGTTTTAATAAAAAAACATTATATGTTCATATCTATTATTTAATAATGAACCAATGAAATCTCACCCTACATTTTATCTTTCTATAAAAAAATATTTGTTATCATTACCTCTAAAATATCAATAAATTTATTATTAATCCTTTACAATACAAATTGGGTTTCTAGAAAAAGTTAAGATAAAAAATACTTTTAAGTTTTAATAATTGCTTTTGCTGATGGATTTAAATTTCAAATTTTTAAATTTTTATTAGTTTCAAAGATATTTTAAATATTATATATTTAATAATTTATTTATTTAGAAAAATAACTTATTTACCCCAACGAAGGGGAAACCATATATCACTTACCATTAAAATGATAGTTCTTGTAACACCTTGATATTTTAAATTAAAAATTACCTCAAGAGTTATTATATATGACAACATATGATTTATGCATCACTGAATGAAAATTTACCATGAGAGAGTATATAACCATTAAAATATAGTAGTATAATTGTTGGATAAACATAAAGGTAACTAAAATTTGAAAAAAAAATATCATATATAAAAAAATATTAATTATCAATATTATGGAATTGATAACATTCAATTGCTATAGCTAAATGGCTATTAAGGCTAAATTTTGTATTAAAAAGTATCCTTTTTAAACTGTATTTTATGTTCATTAATTTATTATAAATAGTAGATTATTGATAAAATATATTCTATATTTGAATATTTTTTCACATCGATCCTATTGGTAATTATTATGAAATAAAAGTTAGAATAATTTATATTTTTAACTTTCCTATGAAATGAAATTTCATTATCAATCTACAAAAGAGATAAATTTAAGAATTTTAAATTTTCAAAATTAACTATGTTTTTTAAATTTAATGGAACAATATTATCCTTTGGTGAATTATTTTAATATTCCAAAAATAATTTCTTTTATATTGAATAAAAAATTGGAGGATTCTCCAAAAACTGTCTAATTTATGAAAATTCTTTAATATAAGAATGGATTATGATTTTTGGAAAACGTTTTTTAATATATTTATGTATATATATATATATTAAGGAAAAATATATCATTTAAAAATTCTATAATCAATTTATAAGATCCATATTTAATATTTTTGAGTAATAAGTAATTTTTAATATAATCCCAATTTTTAAACACTTATTAGCCCTCCAAACATCTAGATATTAAATCTAAATAGATTGATGAAATATTTTAGATTAAAAAATTATGTTGTGTAATATTTTATTTTTCATTTTTCAGTATTAAATTATGATTACAATGGTTAATGATAATGATAATAATAATCATAAAATTGTTATTTTTAATGAATTATTTAACAAATATTGTATAATATTTTTTATAATATATTAAATTGATCTATATTATATAATTAAATGGATATGATTTTTAGACATATATATATTATCACTAATTTAACATGTAATTAATGAAATATAATATTATGTATAATTAATGGTTAAATAATTTTTTTCCACAATAATGGATTCCTAATATATTAAAATCGGAAATATTAATGTAAATGTAAATTTATATTGAGATTTAATTAGATTTTATGAATTCCTAAATTTAGGTTCATCAAAAAAACTATTTTTTGAAATTTTTTATCTTATATTTTTATAAAATCATAGATTACATGGCTAAAAATAGTTATCCAAGTTAAAATAAATATCGTAAAGGGTAACATTTATGTGTTAAAATGCCTGGTAAATATTTAAAACAAGTCCTAAAATGTATTTAAGGGAATTTATAAACCTTATACCACCTAATAAATAATCATTTACCACTTTAGATCCATTGAACATTAAATAGAGTCATTATGTCATAGAAATGTAATATGTATTTAAATTTTTTTCATTTTATTCACTTACAATAGTGTATAACATCCACCACATAAAGTGACGCATATTAAATTAAATTTACACCAAAATAAAAAATATTCCCTAATATGATTTTCTATCATTATCATAATCCACTGTTTTTAGTTATATACCCTAAGGACCCCATTACCAAGGAGATTTCCAAGGGAAATATTAGGTTCTAAACATTAGTATATTGTACTTCATAGCCTTGTCTTCATAAATTTTACCATCAATTATCAATATAAAAACCCTTATATAATTACATTAGTACTACTAATATACATTTATTTTATTATCATAACATCCCTTGATGTTACGATATGCCTCTACTTAAATTTAACTTCTTCTATAGCTTATATTGCACGAAACAACCAGTTTAAATGAAAATTCAATTATTTTAATTTTATAATTAATAGTAGACATAAAATTGGATATAATGAATAGTATAAATAACTTTATGAACATTTTATAATATATATATTAAGTTATTGGGGGTACAATTACATTAAACACATGAACACACCACACACAAGCTAGAAAACAATGCCATACCCCCCAGGGATATCCTACCCATCATAAATTATTTAATAAATCAAATGTTTTTACATTCATTTAATTTATTATATTTATAAGATAAGAGTAAATCCAATTTTTTAATATGAAACTATATTTTTCTAAAGGTGGTTTTGTTACCTTTCAATAATGTACATATTTTTAAAACCATTTTTTACAATTTTATAAAGTATATTTGACAAAATAAAATTCATTTTTGAAATCATAATTTCAAAATTATCTTTGGGATAGTTTTTTGTATTTTTTTTTGAAAATATTGATCTTCAAGAGAAAATTGAAAAATACCGATTTATATAAAACAACCCAATTCATTTATAAAAAGTATCCTTATAAATTTACAATGAAAAAAATTATATTAACTACTATTTATATATATATATTATTTAATTTATTTCTTTTTAAACATCTATATACCTTATTTTGGTATAATTATATTATTGGGCTTAAAATTACGACTTTCAATAAAACGATTTTCACTCCATTTTGTGGGATTAATTTTAAATCAAATTTTAAAAAATATGTGTTTTATATTATCAAAAAATGGGTTCCATTTTTTCATTAAAATAGACCAAATTTATTTAAATATATCTGTTTTATTTCCTACCAATATAAATAGTATCCTTCGAAATCGTTATTACCATGGTAAAGGCTATATTAGGTAAATTATGTCAAAAATAAAATGATAAGGACCAGAGAATTACCCTACCAATTTATAAATTTTTATTTTTTTATTCCTTTTTGAATAAAATAAATTAAGGTTTAGTTAAATGATAATTTGATTCTAGTTCTATGAGTCTATAATATTTATAATATTTTATGTAATGAAAATTCAACGATGTCATATTCATACTTTTAATAACTATAACATATTAATATGGTTGTTTATGAAAGGTATCATCGACTATAAATATTGTTTTTTAAATACAATGATGTTTTTTTAATCAGGTTAATTAATTTTTTGTTTTTAGTGAAAATAATAATTACCTTCATTTCTTTCACAATTATGATGCAATCATTATTTTATTAATGTAAATATCAAATAAATAATATTAAAAATATTAATATGTGTATTATTTTTGATATTTAATTTGAACCATGAAATTTATAGATTAATACTAGATGTAAGGTATCTATTAATTTATTGTTTTTAAGTTTAATTATTTTATTGGTATTTTTAAAATTCAATGTAACAAATAGTATTAAAATTGAAATTAATGATATTTTTAAAAAATATTAATTAAAATATATACAATTAATAAATATCATAAATTATAAAAATTGTTTTTATATTGTTTAAAATTTATCAATTGTACATTTATTGGTCATTTTTCATTTTATTGAATATATATTAACCCCCAATGAGTAAAAATACATCCCGTTGGAGTAAGAGTTAGAGTGAATAAAGAATGGTCAAAATAAAATGATAAAGGAATAATGTGACCTAATATTTAAAAAAACTATTTTATGTAATTATTTCTACCCATAACAATATTATATTAGATATAAATTATTTTTTAAGAAATTGGAGTTGGAAATAAATTCATATTATTTTAATATTTTAAGAATTCCCAAAAGTTCCCTCCACCACAATTATAATAGGGCACTTATTCCCTCAATTATTTATACCAATTTGATCCTTATATCATGAAAAAAACCCTTCCAATTTATCTTATGAACATCTTTAGTTATGTTCCACATATTCTATTCTAACTAAATGAGCTACACTAGATTTATTAAGAAGATATTAAAGGAAGTTCACTGAAGAAGATGCAATCGTCATTATCGAGTCTTTCAAGTTTGTATCCTCAACTAATAACTCTTTATAATTTTATTCCATGTTAATGTTTAAAATATAGTATAATATATATTCTGATATGTTAATATTTTTATGGAACAACCATATTAATATTTATATTCATCCGATGAAATGAAAAACCCCCCGTGCATGCGTACATACACCTTACCATCTCCATGATGTGGTGGAATATTTTTTCATCAACACATTACATGGATTGGTATAATTGTATATATAATTAATATATATAGTTATTATGAAAATATATTTATTATTAGAAACTTAATATATTATTCACCATTAAGGTAATGATATAGTCTCTTGTGCGTACGTATGGCCTATCGTCTCTATTAGACGACGCAATTCATTTTCCTTGTTCACCAATAATGAATTATTATAAAAATAATTATATCAAATAAATATGTTATTTATGAACTTAATATAAATTTTAATATGAAATAGCAATATCCTAAGCCTTAGAACTTGGTCTTATATGATAAAACATGAATAGAAAAATATAGTAGGTAACACCTGACATAAGGGTAATGACTAAATATTATTAATTAATGAGAGGTAAGATTTTATAAGGGGATAATAGATGATAAGATAAATATTAATAGTTTTTTATAGAAGATAATAATATAATTAAAACAACTATATTGGATGTTCAGACATGTACGAAGAAAATCTGGCCTATAGTAAGGGACTTCTTAACTAAAATTTCATTCATTTGGTTAAACATCTATTTCAATAATTATTTCATTCATTTATTATATGTCACATTAATTTTTATAACCTTATATTTAATTTACAAAAATTAGGTGTGTTTATAGGGGATACCCCTAATATATTCATTTTATTAAATCTCACTTCAATAATAAGCTCTTTGTAAGGGGTTCTCGTCCTACTTTTACTTTTGTGGGACATATGTCAAATTCAGTACTTATTTTTTATGTGTTATGAATATACTAATCCTTTAATATATATTTCCATTAATTTAATTTTATTCATGGTATTTAATTCTTCAATTCATTTAATTTCTTTAATGGGTATTTTGATTCAAATGATACTCATGTGGTAAGTGATAATTCACAATCTAATCACTATTCAGAACTACTTCTATTTATGAATCCATTGGGTAATATTCATCATCCTTTACCATGTTATCTAAAAATGTTTTTAAATATTATTTTATTTTTCCAAAAAAAATTAATTTCATTACTATCCCTTTTTCATTTTTAAAAAATCATTTAAATGGAATCATTCAGTAATTATTGAAAAAATTCACATTATGACTTTTCATAGAAAAATGTTAAAAAACGTTGTATTTAAACATATACATTATGATTATAATTTCACAATATCATTTTACCTAAAAACACTAAACATTAAATTACATGTTTATAATTTTATCTTTAATGAAAACAATTTCTATTTTATTTTCACAGTTTTTAGATTTTAATAATTATTTTGAATGTCAATATGTTATTTTCTTCAACACTATTTTAGTAATCTATTTAATATATTTTTATCATTTTCAACATCATTTTTTTAATATTTTATTGATGATATACTATAATTATACCATTGACCATATTACTTTGGATAGTTTATGATCATCTTAACTAGGTATGTGGTAATATTCCATATGAGTGGTTATTCCGATACAAAAAGTTATTAATGTTGTTAAATATTTTTTATTTCAGTTTTATAAATTATTAAAATGATTAATTCACATAACATAGTATGTGATGGGCAGGTCCAACTATATCCCCTCGATGCATCAGTAGATATCATGAGAAAATATGGACTGGTTTTTGGTGGATCACTTAACCAATTAATAGATTCATGGCATGAGGCCTTGATAGTATTATATTCTTGGCATGTATCCATGATGATATTAGATTCATGGAAAAAATCTTTGATTTTTTGTTGTTGATGTCCAATATTATGCATTCCATCATTATAAATTATGTGATTAATATTCTATATGATTTTTATATTCGTTATAATATTCATGATTAAGATTCATTATCATGTGTGTATTTATTTGGAATTAGTTTATCATATTTTATTTCTACCATATGATTCTCTATATATTGATATAACATTATCTGTGTTAACTTATTTACCATTACCTATTGATTATACATATTGGTGTGTGATGTATTATGAAAAACATAACAAGTACTAATCATTTGATATCACCCCTTTCTTATGTTTTATTTTTCCTTAGGATTCCAATATGTTTATTATGGTTGATATTTAGGAATAATCTTATGGATTAATGGTGTTATCAAATAAAATAATTTTTTTATTTTATTTTTAAAATGTAATTTGAATTTTAAATAACTATATAATTAACAATGACTACTAATCTTTTTGTCGCTTGTTATGTGATTTCTTGTATGTTATTCCATTGTAATAAAAGAACCACTAACTCTGGGTTACTGAGGTTGGTTTCTTTACAGTAGTTATCATATAATATTTAGTAGAAACCATGGTAACAATATTTTATAAAATAATGAATAGTGAATAAAACCCTATGATATATTTTTTAAATATATCCAAATAAAACATGTTTATGATATAGTTATTATTTATAACTAAAATTTCAATTTATTTTAAGTGTATAACTAGGTTTGATATTATACCATATGATTCAAATTGTTATTATATAATCTAGTTTATTCCATTATTTGAAAAATGTTTCGTATTATAAGGATTTTCAACAATACCCATACACATAATCAAGGTGTAAGAACGATAATTTCTTCGATGGGTTTAATCTAATAATTATATGGGAACTATAATTTAATCACGTGTGGAAATAATAACATGTGCTAATAATATTGACAAATAGTTATCTACATTTAATGGCTTCAGTGAGAAGCATGAGAATAAAATAATGGTATCGGAAAATAAGGATAAAGTGTAGGGAATGAATGATTTTCTCACATGGGATAACTGGGTATGGAAACACCCTTGTATTTGATTGAGACAAGAATTATATTTCTATATGTGTGGAGAGAAAGACCACCAGGATTGTGAATTCATGAGAATTCAAATAGTTTTTTCATTTTGAAAACTGTAAGGATGTAAGGATCTATGAAAATTTCCCACGAGTCAATGAAACATACCTCAGAGGAAGAAAATTGATGAATTTAATTATTATGATATTGATACAACCTATGTGGAATGATTATTATTATTATGTATTTTTATCATTGAAATAAGTTATAAAATTATTTCCTTTAGTAAATTCTCATTATAATAATAATGAAATGTATAAGAATTGGAATGTCGTAAATGTTTATAAATGATTTAATAGAATATGTTGAATGGAATATATGATGAAGAAAAGTGATACCGTGGAATGTTAATCTTTTGGAGAACATATGGTTTGTGATTGATGAGAAAGAGATGCTTATGGTTAATTTATTTATTTGAGTGTTTATTTTATCATTATTGGGTTTACTACATGTTTGGATTTACAGAATATTCTCAAAAACATAGTATTTTATTTTTAAAAGAATGCATGTTTTCATTAAGGATATATGGTTTTCAAGGTATTCATACATTTGGTATTTGACAATAAGAGATAAATAATTTTGATTGTGGAATCTAATGTTTAGTGAAAAACCATATAAATTATTAGACATCTTTACTTTTGGATTAGTCTTATGGTTATCTACTTATGAAATGGATTACGTATATGTTTTTGAGGTTAATGTATGATTTATCATATTGGATAACATGTTCTAACCATTTTAGTTTTGATAAATATTATAATTTTGTAAGAATGGATTATGGGGATTATGAACTATTAAAAGCACGTTAGGAATGATATTTATCATGAATATTCATATCTTGGAGCATGAAATGATGTGGTTATATATCAAATCACAACCAAAGGATGAGATTATGCATATGAAATGGAATGAAAGTTAGTTAGATTATGTAATTGTGAGCCCTATCTAAATTGTAATGGGTTCCACAACTTTCAAAAAATGATATTGAAACAAAAAAATTATTCTATTCACTTTATATATGATTAGTAAAAGGGTTTTATAATTCATTATAGATTTAAGTATTTGAGGTCCTTAACATTCCATTAATCAGTTATATACTTATGATAAATGGCCTCTACAATTATTTATATATTTTTTCCACATCTTTACATTCCTTTAACTGTCTCTGATTCAAAAGGCTAGTATTCTAGTGAGCTTCACATTTCCCTTTATCTATTTTTAGTATTATGTTTTATTAACCATATTTTTGATGTTTTTTTCCCATAACATATTTTTAATATATAAACATTTAATATTAAAAATGATAGATTAAATGTTCGGAGTGAAATTAATTGAATGATGGAAAATTGAACACTGTAAAAATTTATGGAATGTTTCTTACAAAATATGTCCTCTTAGATAGCGTAAATTTCATACAACATATTACATAAATGAGCAATAAAACATTATTTTTTTATTATTATAACAAAGTATATCAGGACTCGACCCAAACTTGGGCACGTTCCTGAACTACCCAAATCCGGCCTTTATATGCTAGGGGTTGGCGAATTTTATAAAATCCATAACTAACATGGGAAGACCTTTTCCTATGTAATTTTATTCACATACAAATACATATCAATGAAGAAGTTAATAGGGATTATAAAAAATATTCCAAACACTATGGAAACAATCATGCATGTAAAACCTCTAGAAAATATAAGAGTATGGTAGTGTAAACTGAAAATTATGGGGGAAAATAAATTCCAAAATAGAAAGATGACCCAACCTGATAGAATATTGAAGTAAAATATGATAGATCCTGGATCCTAATCTACATGTTGCACTCACTGCAATAATTCTAATGTATATGGTATCCATAGGCCCTTCTATAGTAACTGCTGACCTATTTGCCGTCTTATTAAGACAAGACACATGTGGGCAAATCCCATACCTGAGTTAGTATATATATAAAAACTAGGATTCCCCTAAAGTTTTAGGGGGAGCAGTAAGAGATATAATAATAATATAAGGATAATATATAGTAAACATGATCTCTAAAGAATCTAAATAGAAAAATAAATCCAATACAAGAGATAATGTAACCTCGTCCAAACAAAAAAGGATCAACAAATTCTATGGATGAAACACATGTCGAATCATTACCACCCATAGTAGAAGAGTGAACTCAAAAAACCATGAGAATATACATAGAGAAAGAGTGTGGAAATACTCTCTTGAATTCAATACCCATAGATAGATGTTAACCAAATCCAATGGTATAGATATATATAGGTATATATATTTTCGAATTTAACGAAATATAAAATGCTAGATAAATGAGATATCTATTTCACAGATCATCCCATGAAGAATTTTTTCCAGTAGTTCAAAATGTCCGTCAATGATTCCAAAAAATTCATGAGTCTACCAAAAAGTAACTTTACATGTCATTTCATGCCTCGTAACTATTCCATAATGTTGAGTGGCCACAAACTCTCTGTAGAGGACTTGCACCCTAGTGTGTCAGGAAGGATTCAATCTATATGTATCTATTCTAGACATGCACACAGGAAGATGGGAGGTCCCACTCTAGTGTTTTGAGGACCCATTCCATATTTGATAGGGCATACCAATATAGTTTCATGAGGACCCATGACCTATCCAATAGAGGGTTACACTCAGTATGTAGAGGACTTACGCCCAAGATCATGGGTGGTTCCACTCTATTGGTCAAGGATCCAACCTTGGTGATATAGGGGGATCCACTCTAACCCCTGAGGAACAACAACCTATTTGATAGGGTGAGGGGTTCCACGTGGTAGGAATAGAACCTGATCTCTAGTGAGATAGTGGGATTTCACTATAGTCAATGAAGACCTGTGCTCTATCTGATAGAGATAATCCACTCAGTTAATAACTGTAGAGGGCCTATTCCCATGATGTTGAGGGGTTTCAATCTAGTAACTATGATGGTCCTCTTCTTGAACTATGATATCATCTAGCCTCTCCTAAACAAGCATTGTTGCAGGAGAATTTCTCATCATATATCAAAACCACAACAAAGGGAAACATCATTTTCTACATGGAATAACACTTCGTATGGGCTAATCATGGGCCAAAATCTTAATAAAAATGATGTAGATAATGAAGAATGATGTTTCCATTAAAGGAGTAAAATGGTACATGGTGTGTGAAGGGACCCACCCACCATGTGGTCCTACTTCTTTATCAGTTAGTGTCCCTGGGGTCATACATAGATCACCAACTATGTAGGATTACACAATTTGTGGAGGATATACACAATGTTCCCTTACCACTTGGGGTCCTACCCATGTGCTTGGTCAATTATTTTTTCCAATTTTTTTCTGTGTACTTTAACTCATGTCCATGTACTTTAGTACAAGTCATGAATCTTCACACGGGTTGCCTCCCATGTGCTTTTGTTGTTCTCGTGTACTTGGGATCATAGAGTGTGAATCTCCATGTTCTATGTCTCATGACTCATCCACAAGGGAAAGGGACTACACGACGCTTAAGAAGCCTACATAGTGGTCCACACTTATGAAAACCCAAAACCCTATCCACTACAGCCAAGGGACTACACAATTTGTGTTCATCATGGTTTAATAAATATAGTTATGTTTTTATAGATTCAAAGATCTAATCACCGCCAACTAGATCTGTCCATTTAGGTTATATTTCAGCCTCAATTCCACCTAAAAATAGCGGATCTAGACACCACATGTCATTTTCGTCCATTATCAATCAGATAATATGATTATGTTAAATTTGGGTTTTCAACATATGTAAAAAAGTCATTGATCCTTCATTCTCTATTGATTTTATCTCCAATCATCAAAACAACCATCCACAAATAGAAACCATCTCATATCTATTTTTTATCTAAAAATCCTTCCTCAGTTTGAAAATTTGACTTGATTCTGGGAGTCAAATCATGAACGTTATAACTCGACAACATCAAACTAGGAATATGGGGTCCTACTGATAAATAAAATGATGTAATTTATTGTAAAGGTAAAATATTTTTTTTTAATATATCATTTCCAAGTTTTCATGTGTGTTGATCAGGAATGGTGATTATCGGGGTTAGAAAACAAGAACAACTAATTAAATCAGTATATGGGATCATTCCATCGATCTTTAATTGGAATAGATCAATATAGGTGATTTATCTGCTCAATGAATTTAATAAAAATGGAATAAATAACAAATTAATGAATACTATATGTATATTTTATCTTTCAGATCTAAATAACACACTCACAAATGATTGAATAAAGTGGTTTTTTTATTTTCCCTAATCTACTTGTATCCATCGTTTCATCATCATCCAAAGTGATTTTCCAATAGAATAACAAGAAGAATCTCTGTAATCCTCCCGTGGTTTATGTGTCTAACCCTAGAAAAATAAAAATGGAAATATTCTTATAAAAATTTCATTTAGGTAATGTAAATTAAATAGATAATTTAATAAAAAAATTATCAACTAAACATACCAACAATGAACGATATAACTGAATTCCCAGCACTGACCTATTTTAGATCACACCTAGGGTAAGTATCATGTTACTGAATCAACTAAGGTATCCAATTTTTTATTGAAGCATTCATTTTACAGGTTATCCAAATTTCATTAACAATCAATGTGTATAAAAAATAAAATATTTTTCTTATTTTTATATTATTAATTCTTGGTACACTATGCCTCAAAATCACATTTTGACTCTGCGCCTAGAACAATTAATATGTATATAAATATTTCAAAGACGCCAATGAAAAATCTATGTCTATACTTCATTCCCTCCATCAATCCTTTCATCCCTAAAAATAAAATCTAAATAAACAAATCAGGATACTTAGGTCGCATTTGGCTCTCTCGCTTCCATCAATTATAATTAACGTTCCTATAATGCCACAACATGCACACCATAGGGGTGGTCCATCCACACATGATATTCTCATGTCAATACAAAATCACCTATGGGTTCTCAATAAAGGTGTATCCATCCTCAATTTTTATCTCACCCCAGTAGATGATTTTCTTAGGGTCATTAATGTATCACCTCAATTGCTATGTACAAAAGATTTCATGCACCCATTCAATCTATGGGGTATGAAAGGTGGTAAGAAACATCTCCATCACTCTACAAAATCTCAAACATCCTGATAAACCTCAAGGATTTATTTTTTATGTTTCAAAAACTCTAAAATCCTTATCATGGGGAGACTTTCAGGATAACATAGTCTCTCTACATGAACTCCAATGGCCTACGATTGTAATCTATGTAAGATTTTTTTCTTTCTCTAAGTCATACTCATATGCTCATGGATGACCCGGATCATCACTATCATTTCCTACACCAAATCTAGAACCACAATAGATGTGTCACAAATTTCTATTTAGCACAATGGAGACTTCTAGGGTCTCCCTTATAGGTCCTAAAATGATTTTATGTATATGGTAGAGTGGTAGATGTTGTTGTATGAAAACTCTACCCAGGGAATGTAATCCTACCACCTCCATACTAAGCCTAATATGCATGTACTCAGCATATACTCCAATACCTGGATTTTCCCCTTGACCATCCCATCATTCTGGGGGTGAAAGGCTATTAAATTTTCATTTGGTTTTCCAATGCGTCATGCAGGCCACTCCAAAACTATAATGTAAGAAGAGTTTCACAATAAAATATAACATTAAAGCAAACCCCATGATGGAAAATGATATCTTGTATGTACAACTGATCTAATGTCTTCATCGAACTCTTCTCCCTAGTAGAAGATTGTGTGTCGACTTCATGTGTTGGTAAACTATCGCCCAGATGGCATCTTGAACATTTTATATGAATGGAATATTTGTCAAAATGTGCATGTATATGATATCTCACATCAACTACGAGATCTCAACGGGCTACAACAACCCTTCTGGAACTTGGTCCCTGGCCTTCACTAGCTGACAAGTGAGGCATAGAGTGAAAAATTCAGCTATGAATTTCCTCATGTAGGACAACCAAAATGTTTCACTGAATGAGTCTATACATCTTCCCTACATCAGGATGTATAGCTAGGGGAGATTTGTGGAATTATTTCATCTCATAATATATATTCATGACTAGGACTCTCGTCTATACCTAAAAAAGATGATGTGATTCCCTCATTCATAATATTAATCAGGTGAATCCTATCTAGATATCTAGTCTTGTATGAACTCAAATTTGATGTCTCCTAGTTGGGACTGTCTCACATGATTATAAAAAAAAAGGAGTCAAAACAATCGAATATAGAAACAGTGTACCCTCCTAATCCACCAAGGTCTATTATAAGAAATCTGACTTTATTGAAGCCTATTTAACCCTAAAATCCTCATACATCCTTTGAATGGAATTTATGACCATATTTCCTTATTTGGATTATAGACTATTTCAATGTCTTAGTCCTACATGAATGCTTACTAGTGCCACTATCTCCAGTTCAAGTATCTATTAATGAAAAAATACCTAAGACTATGATGGTCAGAGTAAACCTCAAATCACATCCCTAGAAGGTACTACCTACCCATTATAAGGGTGAAGACTACTGTTGTGTTCTATAGGTCAGGATTCACATAGTTCTCCTCATGGGGTCTCAACTACCTCAACCCATATATAATAACACTATGATGCTACATCAAAATGAATCCAAGCCCATCTATTAAGGCATTTTAATAAATTATATACTCTATTACATCCTCTATTAGTCACAACATAGGATCACTCATCTACCTCACCCTAGACTCCTCGATGACCCTATAGTGTTTCTCATTCCAAGTAAAAATCTTCTCTTTCTGCATCAGGTTAACCAAAGGCACTATATTTCTTGAGATTTCTTCCACAAACCACATGATTACCCAACCAACATAAGAAATATGTGTACCTCTAAAAAGATATAGGATAGTTTCCATGAAATTACTACATCAATATTCTCAAGTTCCATTGTTGAAACATTCTCAGAAATGGCATTCCTTGGAATGAGAAACTTATGAATCCTTAACAAACACATCGATATATTTTCATAAATATGGTTCTCTCATTGAAATTCTAGAACCAACCTCTATTGATTTATATATTCTTCCAATGATTAAGAGTAGATGAGTATTTCATCGATCTAGACAACCAAAAAATAGTCAAAGTACAACTAAAATACCTGGTTCAACAAATTAATACACATGGAGTGAGAAAATACCACAGGAAAGGGAATACCTTGGAACTCATAATGTCTATACTGACATACGAATGCCTGATATGTAATATTAGCCTCACAAACACTCAACCTTTGGTAGCTCTACCATATATCGATCATTGGGAACTATTTAACTCTTCCCAACTGGTCTAAGAGGTCCGAAAATCACATAAAGGGGTACTTCTTGCTTATCATGTCATGTTTTAGGAGATGATAATCCACATATAGGCATAAGATACAATCTTCCATTTTCATGAAAAACAATGGACCTTCTTAGTGGGACACATTGGGCCTAATGAAACCCATCCCTTGGGGTCACCCAATAGCTACCACATCTCCTAGTGCATAGTAGGGGCCACCTAATATGACATAGAAGATATCACTATTTTCCCAAGATTCATGTAAATGATGAAATCGAACTATAGTCTCAAAGTTAGTCCCAGAACATCTCTAAGGAAGAAATCCATATATTACTCCACAACTAAATGAATCCAGATGCCTCAAGATCCTACTTCACTAAGGGAAATATTCACCAACTGATGGATGATGGGCTATAAAATCTTTCTCATAGAACCCACTCATACTCCCATGATATCACTCTCACTCATAATGATAATTCACATTCCCTCAGTGTGTAGGCATCTGAATATTCTGTTTTTATTGTCAATTTGGGCTTGGACAATGGAAAAAAATTCATAATCAAGTAAATGAAATAGGGTTCCATCATGATGACCAAAAGTTCCCATGTTAACCAATAAGCAACAAGAGATAGCTCGCACTACCAGAAGATAAATTATAAAAAAGAAACATTCCCTATATGAACATCATGATGATGATGTTGTTTTAGAGCCTCACATGGGAGAATAATATCTCAAACCATGAGTATAAAGATTACAGAATGACTAGATAATTTTTCAACTAATATGGATGAAATTGTAGAATAAAGGAAAAGTGTACCAATAATAATCTCATTTGTTGTGGGGTCATAATCCTTCAAAGAATGAATTTTACTATGGCCACAACTGCCAACTACTGGATACTAATATTGGACAAATAGTGGTGGTTGGGGAAGGATCTAGTGTCATCATCTACTACCCACAGCTCCTCCTACTCTTCTTCCATATCAAACTCCCTGTGGACCACTATAACATTTCATGGGAGATCCCTGGTGACAACGAAACCTCTACTGTGGAGATCTATTAGCTATCTACCATCACTTATCGACAAGTCTTGTTAGATAGTATCATGGTTTGGGACCTTTTATGTCATAAGAAATGCACCACCCCTCTTTAGGATTCATTAGACATCTACACTACCCCTGACCATGTGTCTGGTTCTTATCATTGGGAGGTATCCTGGTTCAAGTTCCCATCAACTATCTTCAGCTAGATATTTTAGACGACTCGTCCCCATGACTCCAACTGTTAGCTTCATCTACCAATAATCTCTTATACAAAAAGATAGATGTAACCACTACCCACTCCAACACTATGATATAGGTGGGGATGAACAGGGGAACCACGCTGGTACATATCTCTCTATGGAATCCATGGTTGAACATCTTTTGTCTGACATAGCCATTCTAGATCATGTAATGGGAGTATTGGGTATGGTATGTTAACCTCAATGTGTACTAAGACATATTGATTCCACCCTTCTCTAGCTCCATAATCTCATGAATCTAGACATAGTGCAAACAAGAGGGGTATTACTCCTCACATAGCATCTTCTAAATGTAGGATAATGAGAGTGTCTACACATCATGTATCTGGTAACAAGACTACACCAATGACCAGTTTCCACAATGAATAGGTTATATACTAGTGAAACAACATGACCCGTCGATGTTGAGATGAGAAGTAAAACATAGACCACCAACACTAGAAAACACTCTACAGTCTAATGATCTATTTCATTGTGGATCATCAGCATCCTCTAGAACTGAACTCATGGAGTTCACTAAGCTTGTATGTATCCTCGTCATTTTTTTATTATATAATATACTACTCAATAGGTGGAGGTTCTTCTACCATTCCACCTGGAGGAAGAAGATCAAGAGATATACCCATAACTGAGTCCTCATCACTCATTATATCATCATCACGATCTATATCTGGTATCATGGTTGGTTGATGTTGCAAATACATCCTGAATATTATCAAGACATTCAATGTTTTAATTAGTATAAATATATGGATACATATATGTGGGTATCAAACTCAAGAAATAAAATCAAAGACTCAATCATATATGATGCATATAGCATTAATCCACTCAACATATGTCTATGTATGCCTAATTTACTATAAGGTAGTCATGGTCTCGATGAATTGTTACATCGAATGCCATGACCATTACTAGATTTACTAGAATATGATCATTACTCGAGACACTTTGACAATGTTTTCCTAATCCAAAAAAATCATCGTATGAGGACTAATCAGAACACCATCTTAAGGATTAAACTTCCTCGGATACCAATCTTTCATGACCATACCCAAGATGGGGATCGATCTGAAAGAACCCCAAGCCTACCTTCATAGGACATGGGCATGAAAATGATGTTGAAGGAATAACTGAAATTCGGAGTTCTTTTCTTACGATATTGTACTCATACACAAAACCATATAAATGAATTTGTAAAAAGGGACAATAGAAAAAGATTTAAATCACTTTCAAAACAAAAATTCATGTAAAACCTCTAGAGAGTACAATAGTATCATTATGTAAAATAAAAAATAAATGAGAAAAATGCATGCCCAACCATAAAGATGTCCCAACATGTTGAAATTGGAATTGTAAACTACTGAGAGAACCCATCTTCTGTTCTCCAAGTTGTGCACAAAATACATTCTGCAGATTAATAGTTATCCCTATTCTCTTCTGTAGTCAACAAAGACATGTCCTGCTTCTGTATAAGATATGACACATGTGGGAAAATCACATGATGTGGTGAAAATATACATACCCAGTAGGATGATTCTAAAGAAGAAGTGGTGCATTGGTATATACAACATGTATATAAGGAGAGTAGATAGGAACCATGATTTCAAAGCTAGAGAAAGATAATAGATCACCCCCAAAAAATATAGAAATTAACCCCATCCAAAAAAAAAGGAGGCTCAACATGGTGTGTAGATGAACTACCTTTAAAATATTTTTCATCAAAATTAGTAGAGTGAACTCTTCCAACCCTGAGAATCCAAACAAAGAAAGAATATGGAATACACCTCTAATATTTGCAAACCATGGCGAGAGAGTAACCAAATATAATGGTATATATTCAGATAAGTTTATATGTGTATATATATATATATGCTCTGTCAAAATGTACTCAAAGAAGAGGGAATGGGAATCTGCACCTCAAAGATCATCCCAAAAAGAAGAGTCTCCCACATTTCCAAAATTTCATCAATGATTACATGTATCACATTCATCTTCCTATAAGAAACCATCAATGTAAATATATGCCTTATCACTGTTCTCCATTGTCAAGGGGCCACTAACTCTATTTAGAGGACTCGTGACCTAGTATGCCAGGGATACCACAATGAATGTATCTGTATAGGACTCATTCGAAAGATGGTGGGGGTGACGATCACTCTAGTTTCATGAGGACACACTCCCAATCTGATAGGGGGTTCCACTACAGTATCACAAGGACCCGCACCCTATCTGATAGGGGGATACACTCTGTATGTACAGGAAAATGCCAAAGATGATGAGGTTTCCACACTATTGGTCAAGTACATACACCCTTGTCTTACATGGGGTTACAATCTGGACCTCAAAGGTCCAAACCCAATCAGATAGGGTTTCCTCAATATAGATAGATGGACAATTTCCATGGTGATAGAGGTGGGGGTCCACTCTATAGGTTGAGGACGTGCACCCTGGTACAATAGGGTGGGTTCTACTCTGGTAATCGAGGACTTTCACCCTATTTGATAAGAGGATCCACTCTGTATGTAGATGTAGGGGGCCAGTTCCCATGTTGATGTGGGGGGGATTGGGGTTCAACTTTACTGTCTCTATTGATCCTCTTCTTTAACACAGTTTTCCTCAGGAATCACTGCAACTGGAATTTTGCGTTGAATTATATACATCATATCTAAAAACCCACAAGAGAGGGCATCATAATGTTTTATGTATAAAAAACATAGGAGATGCTACCCATGGGCCTAAATTTGAATCCAATGAAATTATATATAGAAGATATAATTTTCCTCAAAATGAGTCAAATGGTACATGATGATTGTGGCAACCCACATGGTATCTGGTCCTGCTCCTTTAGTCGGTCGTGTCCCAGGGGGTACATATCTCACAAAACATGTTAGTTTACATGGTGTTTGGGTCATATACACTGTGTACCCATTCCACTCAGGGTCCTGTACATTTGGTTAGTGGTGTCTATATATCCAATCGATGTTCGTGTACATTACACATAGTCTGTGTACTTTAGTACATGGCACAAATCTTCACCTGGGGTGCCGCCATTTTTGTCTTGTTGTTCTCGTGTATTGGGTAAGATTGTTTTTGTCAGGTTGTCTGCTTTGTCACACATACCATACACATGTGAAAGGGGGTACATAGTGTGTAGGGAGACTACATGTCATTCCATCTATATGAAACCCCCAAACCCTACCGTTTATAATGAGGGGGAAACATTTCATGTGCTCATCATGGTACATGGTGGGTAGTCATTTTTTCACAAATTCTAAAATTTTATCTCAGCATACCATATCTGGCCATTTTATTTTGATTTTATCCCCAATTATTATTGAAAATACTGTATAGAGAAACTTCTCATCATTTCTTTCCATTTGAGGGTTGGAAATCAGATTATGTTGACCTTGGGTTTAACTGTACATACCACACAACGCTGATCCTTCCATCACCAAGGATATGATATATAATTGTCCAAAAACATCCACAACATGCAACCATATCAGATATTACACTGAATCATTTATTAGTACAAAATTCCTGAATATATCATGATTCCATGGGTCCAATTAGGCTCTATAACGCATGAATATGTTGAACTGAGACCGTTTGGTCCTACTGGTGAAGAAAAAAAAGAAATTTAGGGGGAATGGAACAAGAAAACCTAATTAATGGATAAATTAAATGCTTTCATGGACAATGATCAATAACCAGAATATCTAGGTTTATAAGAAAATTATAACTAATTATATAAATAATTGGGAGCCTGTAATGGATCTACAATTGGTACATTTGAATATAGGGGATTTATATGGTTAATCAATTTAATAAAAATGAAATAAATAACAAATTTTCGATTCCTACCTACATATATAGTTATTAATCATTGCATAATACTCTAAAAAATGATCCATGGAGGGAATTGTGTTCCCTACAACCCGATCTATACTGATTCAGCATTTCATCACAGTCTGATGGGATTTTCCAACAAAATTAGGGGAAGAGGATCTAGAATCCACCCAAAGTTTATATAGCTAACTTTGTAGAATTCTATATGGAATTATTTGTATGGAAATTTCATTGAGTTAAAATACATTAATTATTTAATTAAGTAAACTAAATTATCATTTGAACATACCTCCAACAAGCAATATATATGAACACCTCATAGTAACTTATTTTCAGTCGCTCCTAGTGTAAGAATCGCTTTCCAGACTCTATTGTGGTCTTAGTTTTCTTATCCAAGATTCTATTAATGATTTATACCATTTTCATATAAAACCATGCTAAAAAATATAATATATTGTAAATATTTTTATAAACATAACTCTAGGAACACTAGACCATGTAATCGCAATCTGTCTCAGCACCTGGATCTCAAAATAGATAGATAAATATTTTAATGTCATATTATGAACATATTATGTCTCTACATAGCCACTAAATATGAATAACTGAATAGTATTTACCACATTATTAATAATATATATTATATATTCAATAAATTATTTACACAATCATCCAATAGATTTTATTATGATAAGATAAGAAAAAATACAGTTTTATGCATAAGAAGCTATATTTTTTTAAATAAAGTTTTATCATCTTTTAATAGAGCAGTTTTTTTTAAGAAAATGTGGAAAATTTTATACATTTTACTTTGAAAATTTATTATTTACTTTTAAATGGATAATGTAAAAATATTATGATTATTTTTTGGAATTTTTAAGAATGAATTGATTTTCAAGTGAATAGTTAAAAATAATTATTATTAAAAAACTATCAATTTCTATAAATTGAAAGTTCCTATACGATTGGAATATGACCTAATTGTAACTTATATACCTATTAGTTATAAATAATCTATTTTTTTAATCTCAAAAATCGTTATAACTTATTTCTTTTATATGTACATTTTAGGGATTTAAAATAAATTTATCAATAAAAATGTTTTTTCTATCATTTCATGATAAAAATGTTAAATTAAATAATGAATCATGTGTGTTGTAAATATCTAAAAAAATAGATTCCATGTAGGGATTTAGAGGGTCCCAACTTTTTAAATTGGACTATTTTATAATTTGTACATATTTATAAAAACCATGGTAATTTTTGATACCATGTAAATGTTTAGAGAGATTAAAATATGTTATAAATAAAATGATAAGGATATAAAATAACCCTAATACTTTCCCAAATATTATCGAATGATTCCATTTCATCTATAATAAATTAAGTTTCAGTTATATACCCCTTTATGGCCATTTGTATGTGGATATGACATTTGTAATATTCATTTAATGAAAATTCAAAGATGTCGCATTCATACTTTGGTTAACTATTACATTTTAATATCATGTAATCTATGAGTTATATTAAACTATAAGAAATAATTTTAAATCTAATGGAATTTTTTATAATATTAATTTATTTTTAATTTTTAGTGAAAAAATTAATTAACTATATTTCTTTATCAATAATGTAGATACTGAGTTTTCTCATAATAAAACATTGTGACAATCATAAATAATATTATATATCCAGGTGCTGAAATGACCATGTGATTTCATGGATCGTTGTCCCAAGAATTAATTATATGAAAATATTTAATATGGTTTATACATCCCATCTGATGTTAATTAAAGAAGGTAGAATATCTCATAATTAGATTCCCGGATCCGAAATATGAGACCGTGGTTGGGTCTGGAACACAGATTTTACCCTAGCTGTGACATAAAATTAGTCAGCATGGGGAGTCCAGACCCCTCCCTCGTTGACAGAATATTTTATGTGAAATAAATAATTTAATTAATTAATTAATTAAAAATCAATTAACATAATTCTCTTATATATATTCAAGATTTATGGATTTTAGTCTAATAATACCATTTTCCTATGATGACTCTGCTCTCCACTCCTCTTCCTCCCATTGTAAAATGAAAATGGATAATGGTGAGGAACCTTCAGACCTAGAAAATATAGGGTAAATTAATTCTTCCCCTTTGTTGATGAACAGATTCTACATCAATGGAAAGTGATTGAATATTTGTGGGACCAGTTATGTTCATTTTATACATTCAATTAAAAGTTGAGCATGTTGATTCTCGTTCCTTCAACCTGAACCTTTGGATACGAACATTGCATGATCTTGAGTACTAGTTTTCAATTCACTATTTGTTATTATAAACTGGATTACACAATGACCATTGTTTGGACAAGAATTCTAGGCCAATGATCTATCCTCTTTGGGTTTTGGAGCCTTTTCCCCACATTTCATCACAATTATCACTGTCGGATCCTTGTGGATCATCGTTCGATAGATATCTAGAAACCTAATATCATTCGGGTGCCCGAAATGATAAGGATTTGAGGTGGATTAATCAAATGATGAAAAAATAATGAAAAAGACATATTTTTGAAAATAGAATGGCATGAAGATAAAGAATCTAGAGGTTTTGTGATGATCTGAAAAGAAACGAACCCACGACAGCACTAAGAAGATCTGGGAAAACCCTCACCCATGATCAGGATTCATTTGCAAAGAATAGTAAGGATTTTTCTCATTATTTTTCATGATTCATAGGTTTCGGAGGAATTCAAGGTGGGTCTTGAAGCAGTTTTCCCTAATATGAAGTGTGGGTGAAGATCTAGTGTATATCTAGAGTTTATATTAAAAAACTGACTACACTTCATGTTAAACTAAGAACACATGTCATATAGCCCTCCCTTAGTGGTGGTGATAGTGTTTTAGAAAATAAAAGTGGACATGGTGTGTAGTTCCCTTGATTCATTGTGTGAGAGCTTCTATGTGCGATAGCTCATGTGAAGGAACAAATGACAGTGTATGAAAGCACATAGACAAGGAGTCTGAGTACATGAACATGGAGAGTAATCATAGCTTAGTCCCCGGATTGGTAGGACATGTTGTGTATCATAGTATTATGGTGTGTTCCCCCAACATTGGATAAAACCAATGTATGTATAGAGACATAGCAAGGAAATGGAGAAGAACCATACGTTGTATGGAAAATTCACATTCCATGTACATTGAAACTCTTTCCAAGAGTTCATTATGCTCTTGTATCTCCATTGTTTGAACTTGTATTTTGTCCCATGAGAATCAAATCCTATGTTTTTTCATTTAGAATGAAATGGTTCCATAAGAGGTGGATTTTGAGATATTATATGAATGTACAAGGTTGACACCCTCAGTTAAACTGAGTAGTGTGTTCCACGACAAGCAGATACAAGGTAAACCCCTTATATAGGCTAAGTATAATGTTCCCTAATTAAAATATATAGGGGTGACCCCCTCAGATGGGATGAGTAGGATGTTCCCCGATGAGTAGATATAGGGTTGACCCCCTCATATGGGGTGAATAGAATGTTTCTTGATGAGAAAATACAGGGTCAACCCCCTCATAAGGGCTGAGTAACATGATTTCTAATGATTTAGAAGTGACCCATGACTGTGTGGAATAGTTTCAAGGAATTTGTTGACCTGCCTATGACTCATGAGAAAGATGGGTGCTTTTCAGATAATGATGCATCCTTGTGACACTACCCAAAACTAGGCAGGTGAGTCAGTGCTTCCCAAAAAAGATAGCATCAAGGTGCGGTTATTTGAATCCCTTTGTCTTGTGCCTCCTTGGTAGATGCGGCGTAGTGTAGGGAATCATAGATGTTTTTTACCTTGGAACTGATCTCTACTCACTTTCAAGGGATAGGATGTGAGATGGAGATCCCATACTCCTTCTTTTGGGATTCTTTGACTGAATATATATATATATATCATGTTTTTGTACAGACTACATGGGTCTTGATTACCCTCCTTCTAGGAGAGACAAAAATTCACATGGAAATCCTTGTTCTTTTTATGATTAACTTCTCATGGTTGGATGGTACCACTCTCTGGCCATAGGTAGTGAAAACTAAATTGAGAGTTCATCTCCTCACCTTATATATCCTTTTAGGTTTGGGTGAGTCTATATCCACTCCCTTTTTGGGTTGAGTTGTTCTCATTCCATTCACTTTTATTGTACCTTGTTCCTATACTAATTTCAAGTTGCATCACATACTGATCCTTCTTCACCTTCTGGGTGCATTCTACTGGGAATGTTTATACTCACCCCTGCATTTCATTTTCCCAACACTAGTCATGACTTTTTCAAACAACATGTATGTTGATCGTGACTATAGAGAATCATAGTGATATGGGCTTCGTGGAGCATATATTTTGGTTGGTTTTTGGATTCATGAGATGGTCTCTCTTCAGCAAATTTTTGTACCATTTCTTCCAAGTTGGGCCTATTTTTGGTTTGGGTGTGTGTTTTACACCATTTTAACTCTTTAGTTTTCAATACATTACATTGTTCTGTTTAGAGGTTCATGCATTTTCACTTTTCATTACAGCAGTCGCATCCATTTCTAATTTCCCTTTTCATGGTTTCATCGAGAGGTTGTGTGTGTGTATGTGTAGGTTCCTGGGAAAATTCCTTCACATGTTAGTTTTTCCTTTGGTGCTGGTTGTAACCCCCTGTCATATGGAGGTGAGATTGGGGTAGTTGTGTCTTGAGCCTGGCTTGGGTTGGGTCATAGAAAAGCGTTATGAGAGGGAGGCTCAACCCTAGGATGTTTTTCACATGTTTACCAAAAAATTCTTGGTTGGTATTATAGGAACATTTTTAATGTTTCTTGAGAATGATTCTTAGGCCCGAGATTCCAGTGGTGGTGTAGTGGTTTATGTAACCATTCACCAGGACCTTGATTACCTTCTTGCCGGCTTGGCACCCTTAGACATTTGTTTCAAGGAAAAATGGTACATGAATCATATAGTATTCTAGTAGTATAATTTTATTCATGATTCATCTCCCAGCCATTTTTTTGATATATATATATATATATATGTATGATCATCTGAGAGTGGTACTCCTCATCCATTTTTAGGATGCCTTCACAATAGTTTCCATCCAGGAATCCCACACCAGTTCATGATGACAACCCGATGAATGAGGAGGCTGCAGTTCGTAGCTCATCATGTGAGCCCCTCCCTATGGGAGGATTGGTGTCAAAGCCACCACCCAATGACTAATTGTTGGAACCAATATAATAGGCTGAGGAAATTCATCGAATGAGCACACTTCGCGAGTTTCAGTGACAGAAACCATTGTGGTTCTGTGGAGAGACAGATCACCAGCCATCAGAGGACTGGCTGGAGTCGGTAACCTAGGTGTTCGGACTAGTGCAGACCTCGATGGAATAGAATGTGTCTTTGTTAGTAACACTTTCTCATGGTGCATCTAGGTGGTGGTGGAGCTTAGTTACTCAAACATATGATGACGCGACACTCACGTGGGACGACTTCCAGTAGCTCTTTCATGAAGAGTACTATCCCTCAGGTCTAAGCTCCATCCAGATATATAAGCTTCTATAATTTTATAAGGTATGGATTTCAATGGTGGAGTATGTATCTAGGTTTACTGATCTTACCCACTACGCATAGGATATGGTCAAATATGGATACTTTCCCACATGAAATTATGAATATGGACTCCGTAGAGAGATATGAGATGGTCTAGTTTCCATGTACATACTCACTTATTTTGGGTTGCTGGGGTGGAAACTTTTGATGGAGAGATTCCTCGCATATGGATTACAGATAGATGGAGTACGTGTTAGGTGCGACAAATCTGAATTTTCTTCAGCTGCAGGCAGGAGCTAGAGGTCTCGGAATTAGAGAACCTTTCGTGATCTGACTCAGGGGCATGGTCAACCAACTCAATGTCAGCGTATAGCACTAGGTAAACCCATATATGTTCTATTCTTTACTTGTGATTGGAATGGTAACATGGCATGGGACTACTCGACTAGCCATACCGAGCACCCCAAGAAGGTAGTAGATGGACCACCACGGCAGCGGCAACATCGTGACCAGGTACCTCACAGGTAAGGATAGGGGGGTTCCCTATGAGGTGGAGCTATAAAAGGAGTTTGATGATCTATTGGTGGGTATGGCAGTATGAGGTTCTCTGAAAACCACCACCATTAGGAGGTCCATGCCAAGCTTAGGGAGCTGCCATTCGGGGCCATGAACAGCTACTATTTATGGATGTCCATGACCCAACAGCACATGATATGTTTCAAGCTAAGATTTGTGTTTACATTATCCACGCATAAGTACTGGTATCACAGGATCTATCCAATAATTTATCTCTTGACTCTTTATGTTGTATATGGATATCCTAATAAAGAAACTAGAACAGAAGCTATGCCTTGAGGATCCTACAGGGACCGCTTCCTCAATATCTTTCATCTACCGGCTATGTGAGTTATCTCTTAGAAGAGAGAGGTTAATGTTTAACCTAATAGTCATCATGATGGAACCCTATGATAACATCTTGTGCATCAACTTTCATCAAATGGTTCGATCCCAAATTGATTGCAACCATTAATTAGTCTTATATTTACACACTGATGGGACGAGGTTCTCCTTCTTCAGTGAGTGAGACCTCGTTACGGGACAAGTGGATGATGGGATCAAGAGGATACAGCCTATCACCAATCCTCTAGCCAGTATGGCCCTTGGTTTAGTAGAATCTTCTGGCGTATGGATCCCATTATTCATGTAGGATTACATGGATGTCTTTCCTGATCAAATTTTGGGAATACCCCTATGGTAGGAGTTGGAGTTTTGAATCTCTTTATAGCCATGGAGATCCCTAATATCTTCCACCACATATCAGATTGTATTCACTTAACTTCGGGAGTTCAGGCTGCAGTTAGAGGACCTCCATGAGAAGGGTTTCATCAGACCTAGTGTGTCCCCCTAGGTACCTCTATTTTAGTTTGTGAATAAGTCTTATGGGAGCTAATGGATTTGGGTGGATTATCGTCGCCTGAACTATGCCATGTAAAAGAACAAGTACCCCTCACCAAGAATTGATGACCTATTTGATCAGCTGTGAGGTGTGAGATGGTTCTCCAAGATTGATCTCAGTTCTGGTTACCAATAATTATGGGTTCGTGGTATTGATATCCCAAAGATGGAATTTTGATGACGGTATGGGAACAATGAGTTTCTAGTGGTGTCATTCGGTGTGAAGAATTCCCCCTCCATCTTCATGGCATTGATGAACCATATAATCAGGCCAAACATGAATTAGTTTGTTGTTTTATTCATCAAATAAATTCTCATCTACTCATCAATAGAGGAGGATCATGTAGAGCACATGAGGAGGTTCCTTTATTTTCTTCAAGAGAACTATCTTTATGAAAATATATCAAAATTATATTTCTAGATATACTAGGTTCTCTTCCTTGGTTATGTCATTTCTGAGAAAGTTTTGGTCATGGAACCTAAAAAGGTCAATGAAGTGATTTTTTGGGAACCACCCAAGAATGCATCAAAGGATAGGTGATTTCTTGGCCTAGAAGGGTACTACAAGAGATTTGTGGCAGTCTTCTCCAGGATTACAGCCCCTATTACTACTGTGATGTGGAAGGGACAAATGTTTACCTGGTACGAGCAATGCATGAAGGCCTTCAATGAGTTGAGGCTGAGGCTGACAAGTGTTCCAGTTTTACAGCTTCCAGAGGATGGAACTAAGTTTTTCGTTTATTGAGACGCTGCAGGATTTGGGCCTGACTGCATGATGATGCAATGACAGGTGATCATCTCATATGGGTAGAGGCATCTAAGACCCCATGGAAAGAATTATGTGACTCGTGATCTGGATCTAGTGGAAATAGTTTTCACTATAAGGACGTGGAGTTATTACCTTATGTGACAGTTCTTTTTAGTTTACTCGGACCACCAAAGTCTTAGGTACGCCTTCACTCAGAGATATCTGAACATGAGGAAGTGAAATTTATTGGAGTTCATGCCAGACTATGAATTCAAATTCATTTATACTCCAGGGAATGGAGTTTTGGTTTCAAATTCCCTTAGTAAGAAGTCTGAGGATCTCCCTATGCAGGAAGCTTTAGAGCAGTTGATTTCCCTACACCTGACTGTGGTAGATCAGGAGGGTACAATTTTCTTTCAGTTGATGGTGATGACTTCTACACTCATTGAGCGTGTGAAGGAATCTCATCTAAGACACATTTATTATGAGGTTCTTTGTGATCAAATATCCATAATAAATTAAAACCAATAGGTATTCAAATGGACGTAATCATGGGATCATGTTCCCGGGGTGGACAATGGTCCCAGTGGTGATGTGGGAGGAAGTGATGTGGGAGTTCAACACTTCTCCCTTAACTACACATCCAAGTGTGGGGATTATGTATATGGATATTCAGTGATATTTTTTATGGTTCTTCATGAAATGTAGTGTAGTTGAGTTCATCTACTGGTGGATTATCTGTCAGCATGAGTAGTTTGAGCATAAGGTTATTGCAGGTTTGTTGCCGCCTCTTGTTATCCCGAAATGGAAGTGGGAAAGCATATCCAAGGAATTCATCACCAGGATTCCATGAAATACATAGGTACACAACACCATATGAGTGGTATTAGACTAGATAATGAAATTAGTGAACTTCCTTTCCATAAGGGATCGGGGTTCGGTGGAGAGATTGGGGTGGTTTTACATGTGAGAGATCATCCTTCTTCACTGGGTACCCTCGATGATTGTCTCTAATCGTGACACATGATTTATGTCATGATTGTATCAGGGCCTACATGAGAAATTTGGGACCCATCTTTGGATGATTACATCCATTCACCCCCAGACTAATGGTTAGAATAGTTGCACTATCCATGTGATAGAGGATATGCTAAGAACATGCATGATATATTTCAGATAAATCTTGGAGGATCAACTGTCTTTAGTGGAGTTAGTTTACAACAACAGCTACCACTCCACTATCAGCATGGAACCTTTTGAGGCCATATACAAGAGACCCTGAAGTCCACCCTTTTGTTGGATAGAGATTGGAGAGTTATATCTTAAGGGCCCAGAGATGGTGAAGGAAATGATGGAGAAGGTGCAGGTCATTCATGAAAAGATGAAGACAACCCATGGCAGATAGAAGACCTACACATACTGTTGTCATAGGCCCGTGGTGTTCAATCAGCAAGACAATTCCTCCTTCATAGTCTCACCATGGTATGGAATGAGGAGGTCCCAATGGGGAAGCATGTTATCCCTATGGTTCATTGGGTCATTTGAGATCCTGTGGATGATCGGTGAGGTTTCCAACTACCTCTCTTTACCCCCACAGTTGGAGTAGTTGCACAACATTTTCCACATGTCATGACTAAGG
This sequence comes from Viscum album, assembly GCA_963277665.1. Classification (NCBI taxonomy): domain Eukaryota; kingdom Viridiplantae; phylum Streptophyta; class Magnoliopsida; order Santalales; family Viscaceae; genus Viscum; species Viscum album. Next base: position 69,396,228 of record OY728166.1, on the reverse strand, counting down.
AGATATGTGAGTGACCCCATGCATGTAATTGACTAGGGAGAGATGGACATTAAATATAGATCCACCTTTTTAGAGAACCTAGTGGGGTTGAGGACCTATAGGATTAGACCCTACGATGATTATCCATACCTTTAGTTTAAGTATTGTGGCAGCATGGAAACATTCAAGATAGTTCTTGGAAATATGAGAGATGGATGTGGGCTCAGTAACCTGAGTTGTTTTCTTATTTTTAGTTTTCACGTTTGAAAATAATTAATGAGGAAATGATATAGAGACATGATTTTTTCCTAATTAAACTTTTTTATATTCCTAAATATTATTCCAAAGCTATACAATGAGAATACATGTGATTCTAAGGCCTGATGTTCCTCTAATTTATTATATGAAAACATTTTATATATTTTATATGGCACTTGTGATGTTAATTAAATAATTTGGTAATTTTCTTAAATGGTTTCATGGATTGGAAATCAGAGACTATTGTTGGGTCTATAAAGCAGTGTTTACCCTTGGCACGACATTAAATAAGTCAATAGGAAGATTCAAAATGTTCGGTCATTGGAGGAAGGTTTTAAGTGAAATAAATAAATAAATTTAATTAATAAATAAAAAAGTCATTTTACCTGATTCTATTATATAAATTCAGAATTTAGGAATTTTAGTCTCATAATCCCTTTTTCCAATGATTACTCCCCTCTGATATTCTCTTCCTCCTATTAGAAAATAAAAATGGGGAATAGTGATGATCTATCAGACCTAGGAAGATCGAGGAACAATGAATCATTCCCCTTCACTGAACAACATGTTCTATTTCATCCCTAACCGACTAAATGTATGTAGGACTTTTTCTCTATGTTGTACCCCATGATTTAATATTTGGGAATGTTGAATCACCTTCCTTCAGCCTATTCCATTGGTTTCAAAATTTTCATGATCCTAAGTACCAATTTTCAATTATCTATTGGTTATTCTAACCCGAATTTCACAATGATGATCGATTGGAAAATAATTATTTTCCAAATTTATAACCCCTTTAGGTTTTGGTTCCTTTATTCATCCTTTCTTTACAATCATCACCATCACATCCCCATAGATCATAATTTGATAGATTATCAAAAGAACTTGAGTTTATTCGGTTGCCTGGTATGAGACAGATTCAAGGTGGATTCCTCAAATGATGATGAAAACTTGAGGAAGGCCTAGTTTTGTTAATGGAATGGCATGCTGATAATGAATCTTGAGGTTTCACGATGATCTTATGTGAAATGAACAAGTGGCAGAACTCACATGATCCAGCCAAACCCCCACTAACGATCGAGACCGATTCATGGTGAATGAAAAGAAATTTCCATGTTATCTGGCCTAATCATTGTGTTTTGGAGGAAGAAGTGGAAGGTTGTGATGTGGTTTGACCTAAGTCTAAGCACATGTGAAGATCTCAGGCATAAATAGAGTTTCTATGAAAAACCTAACTACACGCTATGTTAAACAATGAACACATTCCATGTAGCCCACCCTTATTTGTGGTTGTTGGGTTTGAGGAAATTAAAGTGGTCACGGAATGTAGTTACCTTTAAATTCCATGTTCGACATTCCATGTGAGGAAGGTCATGTGAAGGAAGACACTTTCGTGTAACAACGCACATTAATAGGGTTTCTGAGTACACAGAAATGGACAGTAAATAGGTTTTTGGTCCCTTGATTGGAAGGGCACTCCATGTTTTCCACTAAAACAGTCTCTTCCCCCTCCATGTGATCAAACTCGTGTTGGGATAATGACATGGCCATGAAATGTGGAAGAACCACACACCATGTCAGACCTTCACACATCGTGTACTTTGAAGCTATTTATGAGTGATCTTTAAACTCTCGTATCTCCCTCGTTTGAACTTATATTTTTCCCACGAGATGCCTATCCATTGTGTTTTTTTACATATAATTATATGGTTACATCATAGGTGGATTTAGAGATACAATATGAATATATTTGGTTGACCCCTTTAGTTGGACTGAGTATCATGTTCCTCAGAAAGTAGATACAAGGTATACCCCCTCATCTTGGATATGTATCCTATTTCTTGACAAACATATACCGGGTTGACCGCCTCAGTTTTATGAGTAGGATTTTCCCCAAAGAGTATATACAAGGTGGTCCCTTAGTAAGGCTGAGTAGCATATTCCCTAAGGAGAAGATACCGGGTTGACCCCCTCAGCTAGGCTAGGTAGCATGTTCCCCCGACGAATCAGATGAGACCCGCTACTGTGTTTCATAGTAGTGAGGCAAGTTTTGACATACCAAAGGACTCATGAGGAAGAGAGGAACTTTTCGCACCAAGAATTATCATTTTGGAGAGACCCAAAACTGTGCAGGTGAGTTATTGCTGCCCAAAGAAGATAATATCTATGTGTGGTGATTTAATCCCCTTAGAATTTTTCCACGTGGGTAGATTTGATGAGATGCGGGGCATCACAGATGGTTTTTACCTTGGAACCGATGGCTACTCACTTTATTAGGCTGAGATGTGAAATGAAGATACCCTACACCTTCGTTGGGTCTTCATTGACTGAGAGTGTATATATATATATACATATATATATATATATATATATCCTGTTGCATTTTCCACTTCTTGGGTCTCCGTTACCCTCCTTCTAAGAGTGGCTATGTCATGCAGGCTATGTGACATTCTTTCTGTATTTATCTTCTCGTGGTTATATGGGCCTACTCTCTATCCATAGGTAGTGAAGACTCGATGGTGATTTCATATCCTCACCATATTTTTCTCCTTGTGTTTGGATGAGTCTACTTTCAAACTCTTTTTGTGTTGAGCTATACACTTTTCGTTCATTTTTACTATTCCTTGTCCATATATAGCTTATTTGTAGTTGTAACTCTTTATGCTCCCCATTCACATTTTCAGGTAATTTTACTTGGTATTTTTATACTCACCCTTACATGGGCTATTCCCAAAACAGGGCATGCTTTTGTAGATGACGAACAGGTCGATCATGACTACAAAAGAGTGTAGGGATACGGGTTGTGTGGACTGTGTACGGTGTTCGGGGTCGGGATTCAGGAGTTGGGATTTCTCAACAGACTCTTTTACTAGTTTTTTTAGGTTGGATGTATTTTTGGATTGGGAATGTGGTTTCCCCTTTTTACATTGTAGTATTCACTACAGTACTTTGTTATTTCTAGTGGTTTACGAATGTTTATATTACTTTATTGTAGTCTCATATTTTTTCTACATTCCCTATGCACAGTTGCATTGAGTTGTTGTGTATGTGTGTGCACATGTTCCTAGGAAAAGTCACCCCTGAGTTAGTTGTGCCTTCAGTTCTAGTCTACAACCCCTGGCCTATAGAGGATGGCTTGGAGTAGTTGCATCTTGATCATGGATTGGGACATATCGTGAAAAATAATGAGGCCATAATTATTTTAATAATAAAAATATCAAATAAATTATATTAAAAATATTAAAATAAATATAATTTGAGATAATTAATGTCATCCATGAATATTATAGATTAAAATTGCATTTTAGGTAGGAATTAATATATATTTTCTAAGATATCTTGTTTCGATTATATTTTTAAAAATAAATGTAATGATTCTTGTCAAAATTGACATTAATGCTAATTAAAAAATATAATAAATTATATAAAATTTATAAAAAACATAAATTTCACCAAATTATTGGTATTAGGTTGAAAATATAATCAATGATCATTTTATGTGTCTTTATGTATTTTATAGTAACAATATTAACCATCAATGAATAAAAATTATTGTTATCATAGTAAGAGCTAAAGGGACGAAATAATAGTTACAGCCAAATGATAAGTGTAATAATATGAACTAAACTTATATATTAATTATTGTATGAGAGGAACTAAACCAATAATAATTTTATTTTTTAAATAATTCCTTTTAGACCCATTTTAAGTTTAAATTTAAATTATATTAATTTATTATTTTGAGAGTTTCCAAAATTATACCTCACCCCAGTTATAAAATGGAACACATTACTTCACTACTTTACAATAAAATGATCGATATGTATGGAATAAACTACCCATTTCTATTTGAAACATCATTATTTATGTTATAGAGGTTCTATTACTTTCAATATTCCACCCCAAGATCCTATAAGAATATATAAACGGAATTTCGTCGAAGAAGAGGTAATCATCTTTATTGACTATTTCATGTTGTTTATTATTCCCCTATATTTCCATGTTCTCTTTAAATGGTAAATTAATAACACTATTATAATATATATACTGAGTTTTTATTTTTTTTGGGAAACCATACACTACTTTATACCCATCCTATGAAAAAAAATGACTATGTCAGTTTACGTATGACTTACTATCTCCACAATGAGGTGTAATTTAATTCACTACTATACATGGATGGGTATAACTAATAAAATAATTAAAATAAATGATCATTATGACATGGTATTAATTCTTTAGAAAATTATATATCATCCACCAATAAGGGAATGATACTATTTCTTGTGGGTACAAATGTCATACCATCTCCATGATGCGGTGTGATTCATTTTTCTGGTTAACCATTCAAGAATGATTGTAAAAATTTATATAATGTATAAATATGATATATATGAACTCATTGTCACTATTAATATGATAAAACAATATCCTATGTACAAGAACAATAAATTACATGACAAAACATGCATTGGTAAATTAAGCAGTTACCACCTCAAATGACTGTAATATTGAAATATTATTAATAAATGAGTTTTAAAAAGATATAAAGAGATAATATCTGCATCATAAATAATAATATTATGATATTATAAGTTAATAATTTTTTTAAAACCATGATATATGAGGATCTAACACATACAATTGAAACCAAACAAATGGTAAGGGATTTCTTAACTCATTTTTCATTCATTGGGTTATTCATATATTCCATTGATTATTTTTTTCTATGATATTTTTTAGAATAAATTCTGACTAATTTTTTTGTATTTAAAGTAGTTTTATTTGGATTTACAGTGTATACACATAATATACTCAAATTATTAATTCTCACATCAAGTATATGTTCATTATAAGGGGTTCTCAACTCACTATTACTTTTGTTAGACATATGTCATATTCACCACATATTTATTTTGTGTTGGTCATATACATCCCATTTCATATATTTTGTCATTAATATATTTGTCTTCATGGTATTTAATGTCTCAATAAACATTATTTCTTTCTTGGGCCTTATGATTCAAAAAAACCCAAGTTGTAGAAGATGATTCACCTAATCATCACAATATTGGTTTGTTTATGTTTATGTCTCTATTAGAGAATATTTATCTTCTATGACAATGTTTTCTAAAATTGTAATAAAACATTATTTAATTATTCCAAAATGATTGTTTAATGCCATTTTTTCACTTTTTTTAACTTTTTATAACATTTTTCAAAAGGAAATTTTCCATTATGTTGCCAATCAATGTACATTATGACTTTTCTTACGAAAAAGGTACAAAAACTATTTTTTTAAACATAAATTGAATGAATGGAATTTACTACTCCCATGTTTCCTAAAAACATTGACATTGATTTTATAATTTTATATGGTTATTATCAAACATAATTGATTCTTTTCTTTGTGCACAATTTTTATATTCAAACTATTATTTTCATAGTAAAAATAATATTTTCTTTAAGAAATATTTCTATAATAATTCTAAATTATTTTCATATATGTAAAAATAATTTTTGAAAACATTTTTTGATGTTCTACTCTAATAATAAAAATCATCATATTCATTTTTATGGTTTAGGATCATGTTGACTAGGAATGTATTAATATTTGGTATGACTTGCTCTAAAAATACTAAATTTTATTAATTTTTTTAAAAACTTTGTTGATTTGAGTTGTATTATTTATTAATACAAGTAATTAAATTGACTTATAAAGTGATGTGTGGGACCCACAATATACCATTGATGCATCAGTAAGTCTGTTGAGGAATACTAGACTGGGTTTCAGCTGAGGTATAACCCCATTATTAGATTCTTTGAATTATGACTTAAGGATATTAGATTCCTCTCATAAAATGATGGCGATATAATATTCATTTAATGAAAACTCAATGGTATGTTTTATTATTCCAAGATTATTTATTCCATAATTATGAATTAAATTATTGATTTTCCATTTCATTATTCGATTAGTTATAATATCCTTGGATATGATTCATTCTCATGTGATTATTTATTTATCATTCATTTGTTTTTTTTATTACTACCATATTATGATAAAGTGATTTATTAAATTTAATGTTTGTTCATATATTTAAATTTTCATATTGATAATTTTAATGGATTTATGAGATATTCTGTTGTACTCAACCCTTGCTGAGCATTTCATCTCACCCATTTTTATGTTTCATCTATAGAATGTAAAGAATTTTATTGTGGTTGATATTCAAGAATAAACTATAAGATTAATGGTGTTATCAAAGAAAATAAATTTTCTATTTTATTTTTCAAATGTAATTTAAATTAGAAATATATTTCTAGTTTGATAAGAATACAAAAAAAATTTGGTCATTTGGGTTGTGATTCCTTTTATATTATGCCAATGTAATAATGTAACCACAAACTAAAGGCTAATGGAATCTTTGAATTTACATTAATATTAACAGACAAACCAAAATTAAATATATTCCATTGAATAAGAAATAAAATCTCAAGTGTTCCTATGTGCAGTATAACACCTCGAAAAAATGATGTTGTTTTAATCATAATCACATATTATAGATGATAAATAGTATGGGTATGAGGAATTAATATGTTTTATACATTTAAATTATGATTAATATATAATTATTTATCCTATAAATTCATTCTACCTGATTCCTTGATAAATGGAAACATTTATCATGTATATGTGTGAACTAACTCCTCTAGAAATGAAAATTTTCATTTTTCATAGCCAAATCATATGATTAAATTTAATGAACTTATATGACAATTTTAACATGGTAAAACACATTAAAATTTATATTAAAATGATATTTAAAAATATCCTTACTCAGAAAAACATTATAACACACTATTGTTTGAGTCGAGTTTACCACCCATGTGAATGATGATATAATCTCTATATCATGAATGAATAATTAATTTAATATAATATTTGTATCATGTAATATAATTTCATGTAAAATGATTTGTTAATTTTGGATGTTCTGAATTGTTGTTGAATATATTTATTAATATATTTCCATTCAATTATTAAAGTCACCTAAAGTATTTATTCATAATTTTTATTTTCACGATCTATATCAAAATAATTCATAAAATGAAAATGAAATCTGATGAATCATTTAAAGAACCATGATTATTGTGTCATTTGTAAATTAAAAAGTCTGAACTTTTAAATATTTAATATGAATCGATGACACAATTCCAAAAATTGTATGAAATAAGAAATATGAGTTTGTAGAATCCGTTGATGAAAATAAATTATAATCTACTAAAATATTTGAAAAAATATTTATAATTTAATTATATAAATAGAAATATATTAATTAATAAGGTTATTTTGTAAGTGATTATGATTCATATTTTTGTTATAAAGGATCCCAAATCATGTTTGAGTAAGAATTAATATAACATAAGGTTTTATTTTCCCAATTTTATCTTCATGGGACATATTTTTCATAGAGGATCATGATATAATTGATATGGTGTGATTAATTTCTAATTAACATATTTCATGATAATAATTTAATAAATAGATTCTCAAGAGACATATAAAATTCTTTCATTGTTGGATAATTTATTCAAAGTATCACAAGGTTTTAATGGGTATATGTCACTATTTTATATACCATGAGACATGTATGAGTTTTTTACCAAATATTTTTTATATGGTTTATTTACTACCCTATTTTAATAAATAATTATGAATATATTTGATTTAATAAAATTAGGCTATCCATTTTGTCGTAACCCTCTTATTTACATTCAATCCTTAAATAACAATAACCATAAGGGTTTCATACTATCTATAAGTGATTTATTTTATTTCAAAGTGGTCAATGTTGAGGTTGATTATGTACCTTGAAATATAGAAAAGATAAAAGATAGAATGTATCCAGACAAAAGAGGCATGTATACCCATTCCAATATAAGGAATATGGTCCCCTTATTATCCATTGGATTCTTTGAGTGAGATTATTCACAAATGGAAATGAATCATTCCTCAGTTAACTCCCTATAATTTTATCCTCTCCATAACTTGGGTGATTAAAAATGAACCATGGTATTCATAAAATACCAAAAATATCCATCCAGACCAAGTAGGCATGTCACCCAATGTTAATGTGTAGAAATGTGTATTCCTCCTAACCCTAGGTTGATGTGAGTGAGATAGTGTAGTCATAAAAACATATTACGTTAGGATTTACATCCTATGGATGGTTCCTCAATAGTAATTGGGTTATATCACATGACCAGAATCTCACCACATGAACTCATAGAGCTAGTTTCACAACTTGTTATGTTTGGGGGTTTCCAAGATTCAATAGTGTTGTATACTAGACTCCGACCAAAAAACCATCACTCGTGAATTCCCTTAATTTCATCCCATCACATAGAAATTAATAATTCCCATGAAAATGAAATATATTATGTACATTATATTTTATACACTTTATTTAATTTTTTATTACATATAAAATTCATTTTATAATCCAGAAATATTGTGAGGCCTTGATTCATTTGGTAATTTGATACATATTATAATGACGTAAATCATGGATACAAAAAATATATATAAAACTCTATAACATGCCCTTAAATTCCATGTATATTATAATAGTGCTTGTGTTAACCATGATATGTAGATAAAATAGGGGTAATATTCAATACCTTGTGTGGGAATAATCAAAAGAATAACATAATTTATTGTAATACATGTGAGATAAGGGTATTATCATGATTATTATAATTATTCACAAGTTTATAATTTTTATAATTTTTATTAAACATATTTTTCATTTATTTAATTCATTCTTATTTTCATTTTGAATTTTTTTTTGTTTTGCTGAAATTTTCCTTAGACTAGAAAATTAGCTTCAAAAGGGAATCCGATTTGTAGATACTTTTCAAAATTTATGAATTATCCACTTGAATGACCCATATATTTATGAATAAACTATGTGAGAAAAAATTTATATTTATGATATTGATATTTGAATCAACTACATGGAGTATTAGTGTAACGCCCCGACCCTAGTTACCCAGATTCGGTGGATTATTACATAACATTGGCATGATCATGAGAAAGATCAAGTCTCGAAAGACCGATTAGTTTAGTAGCCATTTAAAAATATATTTTTGAATCAAAGTGTCCCATACCACTTTGAAACCTTTTAAAAGGATTTTTAATTTCTAAACTTTAATGTCCATATAAGTACATCCTTAAAACCATTTTTAAAACATGGACATTAATGAGAAAGATTTAGATGAATAAGTCTTTAAAACATTTAAAAATGGTATTTTAGTTAGAGATTCTAACCAAAAGAGAGACACTTGAATGAAAATAATTGAGGTAATCAAAACTTTGTAATATCATGAGAATAAAGGGAATTCATGACATACTATGTCAAAGTACATTATATACACCACATAAAAGTGATTTGGTGTATATCAACAAAGAAGTTTCAATGGATTGTAAGTTGAGATGAAATCTCTCATAAAGGCCATATCCTTAGGTTAAGGATAAATCAACGACATAATTATGTGTGACAAATATAAATACACTAAATATGATTGGATATTCAGTGTAAATCAATCAAAGGATATTCACACATATTCTTGTAAAAACAATACCAACGAATTGGATGTTTAACTCAACAAATGGAGAATGAGTTAAAATTACTCTTATCAAATTCATATCAATGAATTGAGAATTATCAATGGAGTGATTATGTGTATCAAACTTATATCCACAGGAAGGGGAGTGGAAATTATGACATAATGAAATGAATAGTGACTCCACACATAATCTTGGGGTAATATAATCAATGAAATATGCGTAAAGCCAAATGAGTGGAAATTGAAATCTCAAATTCCCTTATTGATTAGGTAACTTAAGAAACAAACACCCATGAAAGAAAGATCATACCATGATGATGTAAATACCCATAAAATAAAGTATATTACACAATGAATACAATCATGGGTAGTACACATACACCACATGCAATAATTAAGTGGTGATCAATGGAATTCTCACGGAATTAAAAGTGAGACAAGAAACCCCTTACCACGTTAATCAACTGAGTCGAATGGCCAAAAGTTAATAACCACCAAATGATTTACAGAATAACATGAATATAAAGTGAATCATGATAATATATATCAAATGGAAGTACACAATACACCACTTTCAATAATTTTGTAGCGAACAATGGAAATCTCACGGAATTGAAAGTGAGATAAGAGAATCCCTTACTTTGTACTTTTTCCTTGGTCGATGGTAGTTTTACCTCCTGTATAATGGTGAAATAATTGTTATTGAATAATACAAGAATCAGTTACTTTAATATGATATCATATATGATCTTTTAACATTGATTTGTTAATAATATCTTAGAATTATCGTCATTTCAGGTGTTAACGGGTTCATTTTACTTTATATTCTTTGTTATGTGGGCCATATTCGTTATTAATGGGATGTATATTATTCATATCCAGAATGGTATCAAGTCCTTAAACATCATTTTTAAATCATCAAATGATAATTATACTTTAATGGATACGATGGAGAATGAATCTCATCGCGTTCGTGGAGACGGTAGTCCGTACGTACGCACGAACGCTACTTCCATTTAATTTTTATTTTAAAATAATCGAATCCAAATGATACATAGGTATATTACTATTCCAGTAAAATATAATATTTTATATATGTTACTTATGTTCATTAACACCATCCTTTATACGTTCAATGTGTGGTATGAACGAGTCATATCATTTTAAGGGGGCGGTAGTCCGCACTTCCTCAAATGAAATTATCGTATGTATATACAACATGTAACGAATAATTGTATGAAATAAAATGGAATTACAGAAGCATATATATAAAATATATATCATTAATATCATATTTAATTACAGTTCCATCCTAATGGCCACCATGAGAGGCGGTAAGATGTATTTGAACAATCATCGTTTCGTGAGGCGTTAGTTTGCCATCCACAGAAACATTATGTTCATCATCCATTAGATGGAGTTGTGTAAATGTGTAGTTTGAATCCTTCTTATAACAACATCCTATTATATTGTGGATACTGTTGTTGTTACAAAATAAAGGAAATAAAAAGAGTTTGGGGGTTGGAGAAGCAAAATAATTGAAAATAATTTAAGAGAAAATGTTACCTTTAATTTAGGTAACTCACTTTGGTTGGAACCAAAGGACTTCTTGAAATGCTTTCTGCCTAAGGGTAAGCTTCAAGGAGGAGGAGAGGGATGTGGGTAACTTAGTTGGGAAGAGTTTGGACAAGCCAAGTGGCTTGAGAGGTGTCATGAATGAGTAGAAGTGGTCTCCATTTATAAGGGAGAGGAGGGGCTCTTTAGGAAAGAATGAAAGTATTACTTTATAATATAATTATATTCGGTTTATAATGGTCCAAAAATCATTGAGGTAGAATATAATATGACTAATATTCTAAATAACATCAACCAATAAGAATTGGACAGGTTTTAGATAATATTTTAATCATTATAATCTTATTTATTTAAATGATTTATTAATGAGGTAAACATTTCATCATTATTGTGTCATTAATAATTTAAATTATTTGATGTCTAAAAATTATAAATAAAATATACTTATGTAGGAAATCTTTTTAGCTTTCTAATGAATATTTATAATCGAAAATCCAACATGTATAACCCTATGTAAAAAATGTTCTTTTAAAAGATGTAAGCTTATGCCATTTTTGTATTCATTTTAACTTAATTAAAATAAAGTGTCATTATCACTTACAAGTGGATCAATGGGGTCCCAAAATTGACCCAAAGATGCCCATGGTCGACCATGTATCAACCAATAGGGTTAAGACACGTTTTAGGGTAATTTAGTATTATTATAATATTATTTTTTAACCCTTATTTACCGGATTTACCCTTAACCATGGTAAATAAAATATTTACCGCAGTAATTATTCAAAATGTCTAAAAATAAAAGTTACCTATTTACACAATTTGAAAATCCTGATTCCAAATATGGAATCCATTTTTCTAAATTCAAAACACAGAAGTGGCAGAAATTAATTTAAAATTAATTCCCGCTGTCAAAACAAAAAGCGTGTTTTTAAGAGATAATAACTATCAAAAGATTGACACTTGTTTATGTTCGGTTTAATTGTAAAATTATGTCCAATGACCAAAATTATATTAAATGGTAAAAATATATTCTAAATATACTTTAAAAACACTCAAATAAATAATTTATCACTATCAATTATTTTGATTAAAAAAGTTGTTTTTAATTAAAATTTAGTAATTTTTACTATTCATAAAAATATGAAAGTTATCCGAAAAGTACCAAAATTTCACCTTAGGCTAAATTTGATATTCCGAATCCAAAAATGAAGTCCATTTTCAAATATAAAATATATATAATTTCAAAAAATTAAGTATTACTATTCATAACGGCTAGTTTGATCGGTTGTGGTGTGTGTTAAAACTCGAAGTTGCGTACAACACACGCTACTGTTTTATTCAAAGGAAAGCGTACCGTGGAAGCCTGGGATGTTTTATTTTAAATTTTTTTGATGTCCCCATTTAGTCAAAAAGTTTAAAATATTTTATTTAAAAAGGGTTCACTATTAAAAGTTGGTAAAACTACAATACTGAAGATGAATTTGTTCTTACATTATGTCTAAGAAACTCATAATATGGATTCTAAAATTATAAGGATTATATAAAGTTTAAAATTTAGTTAATACAATTCATAACCTTTTTTGAACGGCTTGTTTGGTAAGTCATGGTGCGCTTGAACTCGGTGTTGCGTGTAGTGCAAGTTATTGAATTATTTTGAAGAAATAACACACTATGAAATCTTGGGGTGTTACATTCTCCCCTCCTTCATAAAATTGCGTCCTCGCAATTTGAAATTGTTCTTCGAAAATAAAAGGTTTAAAATAGAAAATATATTTGTGGGAAAACCCACATCGGAAATTGGTTTACTAAAATTTAGTCTTAATATGAGGAAAAAAGAAATGAAAGGGTCACCACCAAATTATGATCTCGATTAGGAGAACATTGTGGCAATTAGAGATATATAATTGGAGGAAAAACGTAAATATTTATAGGTAGTGGTTGAGGTCATCAATCACAAACAAGTATAAAATTGAGGTCCTTAAAATAATCAATCTATGATGATTTTAAGTACCATCGGTTCAACCAAATATAGGGTATTGGGATCACACATTTTTGACATTTCAAAATATCTTAGTTGAAATCCCACATTGAAAAATGAATTAATGAGGCCTCTATTTAAAATAAAGAGTGGAAAGTATGAAGATTACCGAAAATAACACATACTAGGGTTCCATGTAGGAAAATATGGATATGGAGGAAAAATCTAACCATCAATTATCTGATGGAGAGTGGTAGAGAACATGGCTATGAAAAGGCCAACAATCCCAAAGCCATAAATTAGTGATGATTTAAGGTACCATCTAGGACAACATTTTTTTTAAAGTTACATTATATAAGGAAGAGGAATTCATTTATGATATTGACTAAGAACATTATGATATATACTTAAATTTTAAGTAGATTTTCATTCTTTAATAAATTTCCACCACTAACTCAATTTTTTTTAAACGATGAGTATTCAAGAAGACTTGGTCACACTGGAAGAGCTAGAATAAACTTCTATAGAATCAAATGATCCATGTAGGATAAACCATATATTTACATTGTCTTTGAAGATTAATCAAAACCAAAATGGTTAGTGAATGATCTAATGATCCCCCAAAAGGATATTCATTGAGATAAATATGCACTAATCTTAATTTCTAAAAATAAACCAACAATAACCCAAAGTTAAATAGATACCATTAAATAACCAATTGTCCTTAAAATCCTTTAATATATTCCAAACTAATATTGAAACCCAAAAAATAGAAGAATTTGATTATGTAGTCTCCCATGTTACATTGTATCTCCAAATGACATCAAATACTCTTAAAGTAACATACTTAAAAGTAATTAACATCATCACATATTCTCTGTTATAGGTTAATCATTTCCATAAATAACCCAAATCACTATAAATCAACAATAAAAATGTAGATAAAAATCCACCATTACTCTACAAATGAAACCTCATTGTATTCTATTTTCCTTGGGCATATAGTGTTCCTAACAAAACGATCATCTTACAAAATAACATTTATCACTTAATCACCAAATCATTTTCCAATACCAAGGGTATTCATTTGATAAGACATAAGAACCCAAATCATCTTATTATTGATCAATAAAATCATCTAACAAAAAAAATAGTCATACTAACCAGGGACTTCACGTAGTCCAGTGGTAGGCGATAAATCCCAATCGCACTTTGGTTGTGGGTTCGATTCCCACAGCTTTGTCCGACGCGACGGGTTGTCACACGGTCTACGTGTTGTCCTTTTTCAAAAACTATATTCTATAATATTACCAAAATGAGATAAATTTTTCAAAATAACATAATTTAACCACAAATTTTATATCATACTTTTCATTTTCATCCCAAATTATAATAACTTATCATTTTCTCAAACCCCAATGATCATATAAAACCAAATGGTTATTTATACCTATATCCACAAGAGAAGAGACAATTATTCCTCAAATATCATTCTCAGATGGCAAACTGAGGGGTTACAAATACAAGAGAAAATTATTCCAAAGTAAACCCATCAACAAGGAGTGCTAATACTTTTTAAATTTTTCTCCAACCATTTATTTCCACATAGCTTCTTCTTTGAGCAAGAAAATATCCTATAAAATATGACATTCACTTGGGTAATGGCCAGGTCCCCTACATTTACGGCAAATGACTGTAAATGGACTCTTGGGACCATTTTTATCTTCTTCCATAGTACTCTTCATTTTTCTTCGGCAATTCTTCACTTTATGTCCTTCCTTCCCGCACGTAAAACATTTCGTTGTCCCATTGAGACACTTTCCTGGGTGTCTCTTTCCACAATTCCTGCATGATGAAAATTGAGGTTTCTTTTCTCCATGGTCTCCATTGCTGGAGATCTTATCATTTATCACCTTTCTCTTCCTTGTTGAGTCTGGGAGTTGGTTAATATATATGTTATTGATCATATTTTTGGAAAACTGATTTGACATAAAGACGATATCTTTTACGCCTATCAACATTCCATTTTGTTGCTCATTGCCACCACCATTCCCACCTTGTACATCATTCTCAAAGTCACTATGACTTCCTTGGAATCCATCCATTGACTAAAACCAGAAAGCATTGTGTGAGTAATAGTAGTCGTAAAATCATTTAGAGATTAAAATGTCACCATATTCTCAATTTGAAACATATTAGGATTAACCAAGGTCATTTACTCTCATCTTATGTATATATTACTTAAATCGGTTTGTAATGAAAATGTAAATTATCCTAAGAATATCCCCCGGGAGTGTCGTAACCAAGAGTGCAGCAAGGCCCGTTGTCGTGCACCAGTTCCCGTTCGAGTCTAGCTCAAAGCGGTGTTTTCGGGTTTTACCCCTAGGTACATCTGTGCCAGAGCCGCCTCTACCTGCTCGTATCCAGACAGGGATGTATTGCTCGGAAAACTCACAAAATCTCTACAATACCAAAATTCTAGGAAGTTCTTTTAGACTAATCCTCAAAGTTCATCTTAGGTCTACGTGCTCTAATCAGAGTTTTTCTAAATCTAGCTACCAAGGTTTGTACTAAACTTCCTCTGATACCAACTGTAACGCCCCGACCCTAGTTACCCAGAGTCGGTGGATTATTACATAACATTGGCATGATCATGAGAAAGATCAAGTCTCGAAAGACCGATTAGTTTAGTAGCCATTTAAAAATAGATTTTTGAATCAAAGTGTCCCATACCACTTTGAAACCTTTTAAAAGGATTTTTAATTTCTAAACTTTAATGTCCATATAAGTAAATCCTTAAAACCATTTTTAAAACATGGACATTAATGAGAACGATTTAGATGAATAAGTCTTTAAAACATTTAAAAAGGGTATTTTAGTTAGAGATTCTAACCAAAAGAGAGACACTTGAATGAAAATAATTGAGTTAATCAAAACTTTGTAATATCATGAGAATAAAGGGAATTCATGACATACTATGTCAAAGTACATTATATACACCACATAAAAGTGATTTGGTGTATATCAATAAAGAAGTCTCAATGGATTGTAAGTTGAGATGAAATTTCTCATAAAGGCCATATCCTTAGGTTAAGGATAAATCAACGACATAATTATGTGTGACAAATATAAATACACTAAATATGATTGGATATTCAGTGTAAATCAATCAAAGGATATTCACACATATTCTTGTAAAAACAATACCAACGAATTGGATGTTTAACTCAACAAATGGAGAATGAGTTAAAATTACTCTTATCAAATTCATATCAATGAATTGAGAATTATCAATGGAGTGATTATGTGTATCAAACTTATATCCACAGGAAGGGGAGTGGAAATTATGACATAATCAAATGAATAGTGATTCCACACATAATCTTGGGGTAATATAATCAATGAAATATGCGTAAAGCCAAATGAGTGGAAATTGAAATCTCAAATTCCCTTATTGATTAGGTATCTTAAGAAACAAACACCCATGAAAGAAAGATCATACCATGATGATGTAAATACCCATAAAATAAACTATATTACACAATGAATACAATCATGGGTAGTACACATACACCACATGCAATAATTAAGTGGTGGTCAATGGAATTCTCACGGAATTAAAAGTGAGACAAGAAACCCCTTACCACGTTAATCAACTGAGTCGCATGGCCAAAAGTTAATAACCACCAAATGATTTACAGAATAACATGAATATAAAGTGAATCATGATAATATATATCAAATGTAAGTACACAATACACCACTTTCAATAATTTAGTAGCGAACAATGGAAATCTCACGGAATTGAAAGTGAGATAAGAGAATCCCTTACTTTGTACTTTTTCCTTGGTCGATGGTAGGTTTACCTCCTATATAATGGTGAAATAATTGTTATTGAATAATACAAGAATCAGTTACTTTAATATGATATCATATATGATCTTTTAACATTGATTTGTTAATAATATCTTAGAATTATCGTCATTTCAGGTGTTAACGGGTTCATTTTACGTTATATTCTTTGTTATGTGGGCCATATTCGTTATTAATGGGATGTATATTATTCATATCCAGAATGGTATCAAGTCCTTAAACATAATTTTTAAATCATCAAATGATAATTATACTTTAATGGATACGATGAAGAATGAATCTCATCGCGTTCGTGGAGACGGTAGTCCGTACGTACGCACGAACGCTACTTCCATTTAATTTTTATTTTAAAAGAATCGAATCCAAATGATACATAGGTATATTACTATTACAGTAAAATATAATATTTTATATATGTTACTTAAGTTCATTAACACAATCCTTTATAAGTTCCATGTGTGGTATGAACGAGTCATATCATTTTAAGGGGTCGGTAGTCCGCACTTCCTCAATTGAAATTATCGTATGTATATACAACATGTAACGAATAATTGTATGAAATAAAATGGAATTACAGAAGATTATATATAAAATATATATCATTAATATCATATTTAATTACAGTGCCATCCTAATGGCCACCATGAGAGGCGGTAAGATGTATTTGAACAATCATCGTTTCGTGAGGCATTAGTTTGCCATCCACAGAAACATTATGTTCATCATCCATTAGATGGAGTTGTGTGAATGTGTAGTTTGAATCCTTCTTATAACAACATCCTAGTATATTTTGGATACTGGTTTTGTTACAAAAGAAAGGAAATAAAAAGAGTTTGGGGGCTGGAGAAGAAAAATAATTGAAAATAATTTAAGAGAAAATGTTACCTTTAATTTAGGTAACTCACTTTGGTTGGAACCAAAGGACTTCTTGAAATGCTTTCTGCCTAAGGGGAAGCTTCAAGGAGGAGTAGAGGGATGTGGGGAACTTAGTTGGGCAGAGTTTGGACGAGCCAAGTGGCTTGAGAGGTGTGAGGAATGAGTAGAAGTGGTCTCCTTTTATAAGGGAGAGGAGGGGCTCTTTAGGAAAGAGTGAAAGTATTACTTTATAATATAATTATATTCGGTTTATAATGGTCCAAAAATCATTGAGGTCGAAGATACGATGACTCATATTCTAAATAACATCAACCAATAAGAATTGGACAGGTTTTAGATAATATTTAAATCATTATAATCTTATTTATTTAAATGATTTATTAATGAGGTAAACATTGCATCATTATTGTGTCATTAATAATTTAAATTATTTGATCTCTAAAAATTATAAATAAAATATCCTTATGTAAGAAATCTTTTTAGCTTTCTAATGAATATTTATAATCGAAAATCCAACATGTATAACCCTATGTAAATAATGTTCTTTTAAAAGATGTAAGCTTATGCCATTTTTGTATTCATTTTAACTTAATTAAAATAAAGTGTCATTATCACTTACAAGTGGATCAATGGGGTCCCAAAATTGACCCAAAGATGCCCATGGTCGACAATGTATCAACCAATAGGGTTAAGACACGTTTTAGGGTAATTTAGTATTATTATAATATTATTTTTTAACCCTTATTTACCGGATTTACCCTTAACCATGGTAAATAAAATATTTACCGCAGTAATTATTCAAAATGTCTAAAAATAAAAGTTACCTATTTACACAATTTTAACATCCTGATTCCAAATATGGAATCCATTTTTCTAAATTCAAAACACAGAAGTGGCATAAATTAATTTAAAATTAATTCCCGCTGTCAAAACAAAAAGCGTATTTTTAAGAGATAATAACTATCAAAAGATTGACACTTGTTTATGTTCGGTTTAATTGTAAAATTATGTCCAATGACCAAAATTATATTAAATGGTAAAACTATATTCTAAATATACTTTAAAACCACTCAAATTCATAATTTATCACTATTAATTATTTTGATTAAAAAAGTTGTTTTTAATTAAAATTTAGTAATTTTTACTATTCATCAAAATATGAAAGTTATCCGAAAAGTACCAAAATTTCACCTTAAACTAAATTTGATATTCCGAATCCAAAAATGAAGTCCATTTTGAAATATAAAATATATATAATTTCAAAAAATTAAGTATTACTATTCATAACGGCTAGTTTGATCGGTTGTGGTGTGTGTTAAAACTCGAAGTTGCGTACAACACACGCTACTGTTTTATTCAAAGGAAAGCGTACCGTGGAAGCTTGGGATGTTTTATTTTAAATTTTTTTGATGTCCCCATTTAGTCAAAAAGTTTAAAATATTTTATTTAAAAATGGTTCACTATTAAAAGTTGGTAAAACTACAATACTGAAGATGAATTTGTTCTTACATTATGTCTAAGAAACTCATAATATGGATTCTAAAATTATAAGGATTATATAAAGTTTAAAATTTAGTTAATACTATTCATAACCTTTTTTGAACGGCTTGTTTGGTAAGTCATGGTGCGCTTGAACTCGGTGTTGCGTGTAGTGAAAGTTATTGAATTATTTTGAAGAAATAACACACTATGAAATCCTGGGGTGTTACAATTAGACTATAGGAATTGGATCCATATCAAAACCAGCTAAATGGTTCCAATCTGCTACATGATCCATTAGGCTATCTCCAGATGACCCACATGAGAAAAATGAATATTCAATTTTTATGGGTGATAATGTTATAAAAATAAAAATTTTATTTTTTGAACAATTCGACTACATGACTTTTAATCCATGTAATTCAACTACGTTCTGAGAATGAATTAGTTACATCATTCTGTAAACTACATATTTATTACAACTAGAGTATGTTAATTGGAATTTATTTCCTATGTATATGTATAAAATATTTAATTACCTCTTAATAGTAACATTCATTATAAAATGGTTTAATGTACCAAGATAATAAAAAAAATTATTGTTGGGTCATATTACTAATGTATTTTTTAGAAAATTACATCTGGAATGTTAATGAGGAACTATATTTTGAATGATATTAGTTTATAAAATATTATGAAACATTTCATAGAATTGTTATTATAATATCAATAGGTAACATATAATATTGGGAATATATAGTCATGGACAATATAGTCCCCGCTATCCCTCTCAATATCTCAAAGATTAATGTGATGTTATGTACTATAGTAAAAGGAACATGATCCATGTTTTTATAATTTTAAATTAATTGTTAATAAATATATATATTAAAAATCATTCCTTGAGATTCCATTAAATATTATAATAACCCTTGGATAAATATTCTATTATTTTAGTTACATCTGGATGTAATGAGAAACATTTTACAAACATTCATCCTTCTTTCAGATCGATATATTTTCTAGATTCTTATACTATACTATAAAGGTTTTTAGTAAAATAACCCAGAAGGATGGTGTCTGTAAATTAATTTTTGATCCTGAGAACTTATCCTTAGTTTTTAAATAATTAATGTTACTTGACCAAAGATATAAAGTCCCTTAAAAATAACTAGTTCTAGTAAGAATCACCAAGCTCTAGGAGTTGGGTATTGGTGTGGTAGAATAATGGTTATTTTGTAAGATCCCAGGTAAATAAAGAATATGACATTTTCATATTTATTAATATTTGTGGGTGAAATATTCATTTTACTTTAAAAGGGATGCTATGTTCAATGGAGTACCCAACACGAATCAATGGGTTTCTCTAAAATCTCAAGTTGCACACAAAGCTGAGTCATACTGAAAAATAATAATATAATATTATTTTAAATGGTAGTTAACACATAGTCATTGTATTGGAGGGAATGAACAGAACTAACTACAACATTATTAGACATTTTTTTAAATGATTTTTCATTTATCCAATAAAAGTTAGAGGCTTAAAATGTATATGAATCCAATTTTAAGCATAAATACTCTAATATTTTTTAAAAGGTTGATTTACCACCTTTGGATAGAGAATCCTTTTTAAATATATTTATTACCAATTTTATAAATTTTATTTGAAAAAATAAATTTCTTCTTTAGAATGTAGAAATAAAAATTTACATTTGATGAAATTTTGGTATTTTTCTGACAAAGTTCATTTTTAAATGAATAGTGAAAAATACTACATTTTAATTCAAAACTGCCATTTAATCTAATTTATTTATATATTTATATTGTTTTTTTATTATTTCTAAAGTTTAATTGGATTATACTTTTACCATTTAATCCAATGTTGATCATTTTATGTAATTTCACTTTGAAAATGGACATAAACAAGTGTCAATATTTTGATATTTATTATTTCTTAAAAACACGCTTTTTAGTTTGGACAACAGAAATTAATTTTAAATTGATTAATAAAAGAAATATGTTTTTAATTTGGTAAAATATACTTCATTTTTTTATTATTAATATCAAATTTATCTTTGGGTGATTTTTTGGTATTTTTCTAAAAACATTAAATTTTTGATGAATAGTGAAAAACACTGCATATTAGTTAAAAAATCGACTTTTTCATTTAAATAAAATTTTACCTCTTATCTAAGTTTAATTTAAAAAATCCTATATACGTTCTTGTCATCATTATTTCGAATTTGGTTTAATAGGATGAAAAATCTTTTTTGGAGAATAGTAACTATTGATTTTTATTTACAGCGGTTAAAGGTAAATAGGGTAATTCAAGAAAAAAATAGTATTACAATAATATAAAATTACCTTAACACATGTAATAAACTTATTGGATGATTAATTTACAACCAATTAAATCCTTGGGTGAGACTTTTGGCCTTTCAAAGCCACCTGGGTAAGATAATGACATAAATAACTTTTTTTAAAGTAAGAATCAACATATCATAAACACGAATCTTTTTATTAATCAATTTTTATATGTGGTTATATAAGTGATCTCATCAACTATAAATATTATTTGGAAAGATAAAATTATTTCCTACATAATGGAATTTTATTTATACTTTTTATAAATTAAATAAATAAATTTAACTATGAAACAATGGTTATGCAGTAATTTCTTCATTAATAATGGATTCAAAGAAATGATATTATAAATATTAAAATAAATTTATTTTGAAAATTTTTATGCCATCCACGAATTTTATATATTAGGATTACTTTTTATCATATAATTAATGAAGGTTTTTTCAAACAATCAAGTTCATTTAAATTTTTTAAAAATTCATTATCTGAATATTATGAAAATTTACATAAAAGAGTTTTTAAATTAATAAATATTTTATTAAATGATAAAATATTAATAAAAATATAAGATTCATAAAAATAAAATATATGATGTTAAAAATGAAATTAATGGTCTATTTTTGGATGCCTGAAATTTTATTGTAAATATATTAACCATGTAGTATTGTTATATAAGAAGACATGGTAAAAGTTAAATAAGTTAACAAATGGTTAAATAAAAAACATAAGGATTTAAAAATATCCAAAACCAATCCAATTATTATTGGATGATTTTATTTCGAAATATTTTCACCTTGTATTCAAATTAAATAAGTTTTCTACCTTTTGAATTTGAAAATCATTTTATAATAAAATAATACTTTCAATCTTTCCTAAAGAGCCCATCCTTCCTCTTATAAAAGGCCACCACCTCTAACCCATTAATCCCTCCTCTGAAGCCTTTTTTCTTGTCTAAAATATGCTTCAAGAAGCTCCCAATATCATTCCATTCATCCTATAATTCTTAACATAGGCATAAGGTAATCTAAGAAAGCCATTTGGTTCAAACCAAAGGTAGTTAGCTGATTTAAGGGTAATGTCTTCCCTCAAGTTCTTTTCTTTGATTTTCCTTCTCTAACCCCCTGAACTTTCTTTATTCCATTGTATTATAAAAAAATCAGTATAATCAATATACTAGGATTATTTTATGATAAGTATTCAAATTACACTTCCTCACACCTCCATCTAATAGATAAGAACATACTATTTCTGTAGAAGGTGAATTACTGCCTCACGAAACGACGATTGTTCAGTTATCTCCTACTGCCTCTCACGGTGACCATTATGATGGAACTATATTGATATTTGATATATATTATATTTATATTGTCTCTATTATTCTTTATTTTTCATTTATAGAATAGCTTTATATTTTCCATAATGGATAGATATGATAATTTCATTAGAGTAAGTGTGGACTACCACCCTCTCAATGTGATATGACTCCTTCATGCAATATGTGGATCATATAAAGGATTTAGTTTGTTAAATAATATATGGTATTATTCTAGAATTATAATAAACCTATTTATCATTAATTTTAATTCCATTAAATACGAAATATAAATGATTGTAGCGTTCGTGCATACATACGGATTACCGTCTCCCTGAACGGTGTATTTCATTTATTATCTCCAAATGTTATGTACTATTATAAATAATTATATATACTAGATATATCTGATATATATATGATATCTAGATCATTAATATCATTAAATAAATAATGGAATTTTTACCACATGGACAACTTGTAATTATAAGAAGTTCATTTTTGACACATGTACCAAATATCAACAAAACAACTGTTATTAACATAAATGATTATGTAATGTTTATAACATGGTAATAAGTGACATAAAAGGAATAATAAACTTGAAAAATGTTATGAAGAAAGTAGAAATTAAATTTATTTTATTATTTGAGAGATTAAAAAATGAACGATTCATGTCAGACACGAGGTAAGGGAATTCATCTCAATCACCTTTCATTGAGGAATACTTTGATTTATACACTAATTTCTTTTATACAGTTTATAAACCCCTTAGAAATTTCATTTTATTCAAACTGATTTTTTTTCTATGTACCTTTTTTTCTAAACGATAAAATCGAATGTTTATTTCTAACATTCACGGTGATAATGACCTTTCCATTGCTGTGAGTATAATTTGATCTTTGGCTTCCTTAATAAGCCATAGTGTTTTTAAAAGGAAAATAAATACCATATACCATTTTATGTATTTTGGTATTGAAAATGGTTTTGAGAAAATATTTATTATTTCAATATCACGGAATGATATATTGTGATTGCAATGTAGAAATTTCATCTTCCATTTATGATTGTTTTATGTGACATGGTTATTGGGAATTGTTTACGTATATGGGTGGTTCCGTGATAAACCTAGGGCGGTTGAGCCCAAGATAGCTCTACAATGCATTGGGTAACGTGAATAAGGTAAACGTTAATGTTTCTCCTAAGATATTTAAGGAATATAATTTTATGGGTATTTTAATGTAACTCCCTATGTAACTGTAAAAGATACAATGTAAGTATGATATACATGTCACAAGTTACCTATATTATTTATGATTTCTTTGTGTTATTCATAAATATTATGATTATATGAGGTATGTTAAAGAGCTTATGTTATGTATGTATTGATGGACTAATGTTTTCCTTTTTTTATTTTATAACCCTTAATGAGCTCTTTATGCTCATCCCATGTTTTTAAAATGTCTTTCATAGTGTATTAGGAAGGGTAAGAGAAAAGAATAATTCAAGAAGATTTATATCAAGAAAAAAATCCTTGTTTTCTTTTAAGAGTTTTTATTTTATGAAAAAAATGGATACTGAGTAAAATTTTCTACTTTTTAATATTTGATATGTAATGTAATATTTGTGGCCTAATTCCCTAAAAATTTAAACCTAAAAAGATCCTCAATATGAATTATTAACTTAATTAAAGATTTTGCAATGTTTATGGTCGAGTCCTTATAGTTAGTATCAAAGGTCGGTTTAGATAACTTTAGAAGTTAGGATATTGTTAAATTAATTTCCATAAATTAATTTAAGGTCAAATTTAAATGATATATAAATTACATATTACCATGTTGCTTCACCTATCATATTTCTATGTTCAGTTTGGTTTTCTGCAGAGGAAAGAGGGAAGCAATGATGGGATGACATCCGGAGGAAGACAACCTTCCAAATCAGCAACATGAGATGGTCAGTATCATAATGTAAGAACCCGGATATTCGTTTTCAGGTATGTCTTCTTTTTCCTGGATTTTTTGAGAAAAGGGGAGTTTCTGGAAATTTTTGAAGTACACATTGTGTACATTATGAGTACACGTCGTGTACTCCCTTATCGCACCAGGCCATGTTCTGGCCATGTCCGGGCCACACACATAGTGTGTAGGGGTGAAGTGGAGGCCGCTTAATGTGGAGTATGGAAAATTAATGTACATGCCGTGTATTTTCTTTTTTTTCATTAAACAGACTAGGGTCACGCCTAAGTGACAGAACAGTCTTCTTCTAAAGCGCCTTCGACCGAGAGTCGCCCGTATAGCCGTGGATCTTTTCTGAGACCTTGAGCCTCCATCCGTTCTCTGAATCGACCGTCGTTGATTCCATTGGAACCGCAGCGGTGAGTTCTTCCTTCTCCTAGAGCCTTGATTTCCAATTCCTCCTCTTTCTTAAGTTATCGTGGGTCGAAATTTTTGTGCATTTTCATAGATCTACACCGTTCTGAGGAGAATCAAGCCTTGTGGTTCAAGTATATCGATCTCCTAGGATCGAGGTAGGTGGTTTTTTCCTTAACTTTTAATGTCTTTGAGTTTTATGTGAAAATTCCACCAATACCCGTGGACGGGGTATCGCGTGTTTACCTTTTTGACCTTGTGGTTATTCCTGCCTTGCATTCATACTTGTGTAAAGGTAAATTGATCATGTTTTTGGATAATTCTCATGCTTGGATGTTTTTCCCATGCTTTTCTCTTGTTGCAATAATTGGTTCTCTTTAGACTTTGGTCATTGCACCAGTTTCCATGCCTTGTGATCGTAGAATGGAATGATGTTGTTAACATGCTTGTTGCCCTATAGATTGTTTATCCAAGTAGTTATATAGGTGTACATTGTTTATCCAAGTAGCTCTATAGGTGTACTCTGGATTTATTGCATTAATATTCACGGATTGGCACGGGAACATGTGAACCTGGTGTTATAGACTATAAGGGATAGACCGAGTGAGCTTCCCAGAGAGTCTTAGATATTATAGACTATATGGGGATAGACTGAGTGATCTTCCTCAGAGAGTCTTGGACCTTATAGACTGCAGGGGATAGACTGAGTGATCTTCCCATAGAGTCTTAGTTATTATAGAATACACGAGGGTAGACCGAGTGAGCTTCCTCAGAGAGTCTTTACCTTGTTTTAATGTCTTTAAAACCTTCCCAGGCTAGAGGAAGAATTGACCGAGTGAGCTTCCTTAGAGAGTCTGTGGTATACCTGGGTCTATAGGAGGATTTATCATCTGAGATTCCTCAAAGAGTATCTAGACCTTGGGGCCAAGAGGGTTAGACCACATGATCTCCCTCAGAGAGTCCCTGACTACCCTAGACTATAAGGTGAATTGACCGAGTGAGATTCACCAGAGAGTCTTATAATTTCGTATGACCAAACAAGAGGGGTTAGGCTGAGTGCACTACCCAGAGGGTTGTGGTACTTCTTAGATATAACTAGAGGGGATGGCTGCGAGTACTTCCTAGAGGGTTTCCTGTTTGTGTTAGTTGTTGCATCAATGCTACTTGTTGTTCTCTGGATTGATCACTGTTGTATATCATATTATTTACTGCTTACTGATTATTTCCTGCTATTGCTACTATTGTTTACTGTTTTTTTATAACTATTACCTGCCATATACTCACTGACTGTTAGGCACAGATCTTCGGGTGTTTACCTACTGGGATTTATTCTCACACATTATTTGGGTCATGTTTTTGGGCCCAAACAGACTATGTTGTTGCAGGAATAGACAAGGGAAAGCACCCTTAGACTTCTAGTACTTGATTGCTTTGGATCAGGAGAGCATGGGACCAAGATTTGTCTTGCGATGTTGAGGAGCCGTTTACTTTCTTTTGTACTTATTTTGGTACTATTTTATTTTTCATCATTGTGACTTGTTTGGCTACTTTCCTAGATATGTATCATGCATAATTTGATATATATACATATGAGATCCAGTTGTCTGCTGATTTAGTCATTCCACAATTTATTATTGTTGGTTATATACTGCTTATGCTCTTGCATGTTTATTTAAATTCATTGTGTACTCTGTCAATGAAGGAATAGTTTCCCCACTATCACACCCAAGGCCCTCGTTGCTAGTTGGCAGCATCTGGCGTTTGGGGAAATGCGCTTGAGGCCATGTGACCAACCGGGTACGGGGCGCCTCTGGGTGGCTTCCATAACTGGGACATTACAAAGTGGTATCAGAGGAATTATTTTCTCTTGATTTACTATTTAGAGCCTTTATCCAGTGATAGGACAGATTCAGTACTTGGTAAAAAGTTGTGCCCTGGAATAGCTAACCCATGTACAGGGAAAAGCCATACTACCTCGTTTATTGCAGTTTTCTGGTTTTGAGATTTTACAATTGATATGATTTCACCAAGAGTGATTCACAGGACTTGTGTTGTTATTTTTGTTGCTATTATGGTTCTATTTTTTTTGCAACCTAATGAGATGAGGGTATGCCATCTCATGCATCATATAGGCACTTGTTAGAAATCACATTCCATGCATTCTTGCCATGCCATCTAGTATGCATTATCGATTTCATGTTTTTGTGATAGAATTTGTGTAGATTATCCATCCTGTTATGATAGCTGTTTTTATAGAATCCATGTTGTTTGATAAAGGACTATTTGTATTGTACCTTGCTTAAATGAATGCCAAATTTTGGTTCCGAAGGTGTTATGGGACCTCTTGAATCTGAAATTGGTGAATCATTGACCTGTTTATTCCTATATATGACTGTTTTGGATTCCATGATTTGGTTCATGGGGAGTATGGGCCCTCACGGATCGGAATTTGGCACCTTCATGCCTTGTTTTCTGTGTTTTTGGGCTTTGGTGCATTTTCTGAGCTACTGCCTGGAAAAACCCAAAATACATGGCGTGTACTTTATGACTACATGCTGTGTAGTTTTAGACCATGTCACTGACTATGTGACAAGGAACACGGTGTTGAGGAAATGTCTTTAGGAACACGCCGTGTACGGTAGGTGCACATCGTGTAGTATAGTGCTATGTACCCGGACGTGTCACTAACAACACGGGCCGGAAAAGCTCAAGTAGAACATGCTGTGTTGGTAAAGAACATGTCGTGTAGTCTTGTTCCAGGTACCCAACTGTTTCATGAACAACACAGGTCGGTGTTATCTTCTCCTATACATGCTGTGTTTGTTCAGAACACGCCGTGTAAGGGTCAACCGTGTAGTCGGTCGTGTAACTAACAACACGGGTTGCCGAAACCTTGTCTAGTACACGCTGTGTACTCAGTGAACACATTGTGTAGTCTAGGGTTAAGAGGACCGTGTGGGTTATCCATGTAAAGAGACTCAGTCAGGGTAACATAGTTCAAGTACACACTATGTGTGGGGACAACACACCATGTAGTTGGGGTTTTTACACGACCAGAAGTGGCAGGAGTACATGCCCATGTATTTGGTTTAAGTGAACACACCATGTAGTTTTTATACACGTCGTGTAGTAGTGTTTTGTAAACTCAAGTGTTTTCTTCTCCTATTCCCATTTTGTACTCTTGTGTTCTAAGTCTTTCATAATCCTGGTCTGAGGTGTGCTTTTGATCATTTCAGAGCTATGCCTTCGAGACGTCCTCCGGTTGTACGTCAGTTGCAAAACGGTGATCAAACACCGGATATGGCCGATCAGGGACCTCCTGAAGATCCTCCTGTTGTTCCAGCCTTGGCACCAGCAGCCATACCTGTCGCAGGCACCGATACATACTTCAGGGAGGACTTCCTAAGGTTGATGCAAACTTTTCAGGGAGTGTCTCCTCCTGCTCCGTCGATGGCCGAATTGACGCGGGTCTTTTAGTAGGAGCATCCTCTTAATTTCGTAGGGTATGGAGGACCCTAGGCTGCAGAGTCATGGTTAGAGGCGACGCTGACGATCTTTGAGCATATGGAGATACCCCCAGAGAAAAGGGTAAAGCTAGCCACTTATATGCTTCGTGACACCGCCAAGAGGTGGTGGGAGGTGATCTCGCAGTCAGGGCGCCAGCAGAGTATGTCTTGGGATGAGTTTCGCCGCACCTTCTATGACTAATTTTACCCAGAGACCTTGAGGACTGACCAAGCCTGGGAGTTTATGAGTCTGCAGCAGGGTACTCTTTCTGTTATGGATTACTCATCCCGCTTTACCGAGCTACAGCGCTTCACGCCAATCCGAGCAAGTGATGAGTTGTTCCATTCTAGGATGTTCAAGGATGGTCTTAGGTAGGAGATTCATTCCCATGTGAATATCTTCAAGTTGACTTTGATATCCTCTATCGTCAACCAGGCATTGATCACTGAGTGAAACCTAAGGGATTCTGGAGCTGTGATCTAGGGCGGTTTGACATCCAGAGCTGGAATTCCTCCTACAGAAGGTAGGATGTGCCGCAGAGAGACTTCTCGAGGAGATCAGGGCAGGTGGGATATATATACTGGCAGCCAGGTTGTATGATACCATTGTGGTAGGAGTGGGAATACTAGGCCTCAGTGCCAGAGAGACCTATGGAGTGCCGATATTGCGGCAAGATGGGCCGTCTTCAGCACTTCTGTCAGATCTTCTCACCTTCAGTTAGTGGTAGGGGTTCTTCTATGACCATGAGATTAGGACATGATTCGCCAGTTTCTCACCAGTCTGGGAACTAGAGTTCTTCTGGCCGTTCGGTCCGAGGTGGAGGTTGCAGACGCGATGGTCAGTCACCAGGTTACCAACGACAGTAGAGTTGGTTAGCTCAGAGTGGTCAGCCAGGGGCACATGGCCACAGTACAGGCCAGAACTTCGTCATGGAGAAGACCTATTAGGAGAAGGATCTCGGCCCTTCTACAGTTCGAGGTATGATATTTGTAGCCTCATTTTTATCTTCAACCCTTTTTTATACTGGTGGTTCGCATGGTTTTATCTCTGTTGTTGTTGTGGAGATCCTTGGGCTATGTATCTTTTCGTCTGCCGACTTGTTGACACTTGACACATCGTTGGGAATGAGGACATCTAGCATACTTCAGTGAAGAGAGTTCCCTATTTAGGTTTTAGGGTGTCATTTCTTATGGTACCTCTATTCCCAGAGATGACGGGCTATGAATTCATTCTCGGTATGGAATGGTTGGTTCCCTTCCAGGCAGTCGTCGATTGTTATCGTCGCAGGGTGAGTTTCGTATCACCAGAGGGCGGATCCTTCCTTCATAGAGGCGAGTGGGATGTACAAGAAGGTAGATCTGGACCAAATCATCAAGGGATGGGAGGATTTATAGCCCATATT
Source organism: Viscum album (assembly GCA_963277665.1). NCBI lineage: Eukaryota > Viridiplantae > Streptophyta > Magnoliopsida > Santalales > Viscaceae > Viscum > Viscum album. Next base: position 69,365,623 of record OY728166.1, on the reverse strand, counting down.
GCTAGTCTTTATCTAGATGACCATGGGACTTCACAGTTAGACTTTTCTCCAGTGGTGGATCACTTCAAGGATGTCTTTCTAGATGACTTTTCAGGTTTTCCTCCAGAGCGTGTGGTAGACTTCACGATTGAGCACGTGCCAAGAGCGGAACCGGTGTCTATTCCTCCTTATAGGATGGCTACACCTAATTTTCAAGAGCTCAAGAACTAGTTGGAGGAGTTACAGGCAAAGGGTTTCATCTGACCCAGTACTTCTCCTAGGGGTTCACCTGTCCTGTTTCCGAAGAAATTTGATGGTACCCTTTGGATTTGTGTGGATTATCGGAAGCTGAACCAGTTGACGGTCAAGAACTGATATCCCTCACCGAGGATCGATGACCTCTTTAATCAACTTTGAGGAGCCCGGGTGTTGTCGAAAATCGATTTGAGGTCCGGTTATCATAATTTTCACGTTAGACCATAATATATACCTATTACAGCCTTCAAGAGAAGTTATGGTCTATACAAGTATACAGCCATGCTGTTCGGTCTCACGAACGCACCAGCAGTTTTTATGGTACTAATGAACCGAGTGTTCTATCTATACTTTGATTCCTTTGTGATGGTTTCCATGGACGACATCTTGGTGTACTCTCACACTCGACACGACCATGCCACACATATTGAGATCGTTCTGAGTACACTAAGAGAGGATCAGTTATATGCTATGCTCTTGAAATGCCACTTTTGGATCGATCAGATTCACTTTCTGGGTCATGTTATCTAAGAGACAGGAGTATCAGTGGACCCAGAGAATGTGAGAGCTATAGTTTCCTGGGAGAATCCGAAGAATGCCTTTTAGGTGAAGAGTTTTCTAGGGTTGGAGGGGTACTACAGGCATTTCATACATGACTTTTCACACCTAGAAGCACCGTTGACAGGTCTGACCAAGAAGGGAGCGAATTTTTTATGGTCGGATTCTTGTGAGTCAGCCTTTCAGGAGCTTAAGGGGAGGTTGACGTCAGCACCGAAACTGGTCTTGCCAGAGCCAGGAAAGGGATTTACTATTTATTGTTATGCTTTAGGTATTAGGATGGGAGTTGTGCTTATGCAGGGAGATGGGGTCGTTGCATAAAGGTCTCGACAGTTGAGGCCACCTGAGACGAACTACCTGACGCATGATCTGGAGTTGGCAGTTGTTGTTCATGCCCTATGTTGTTGGAGGCACTACCTTCGGGGAGGGCACTTTTTGGTTTTCACTGACCACAAGAGTCTCAAGTATATCTTCACTCATCATGATCTGAATCTGAGACAGTGCAGGTGGGTCTAGTATCTTTAGTCTTTCGACTTCGAGATCGCCTATACGTCAGGAAAGGGAAACGTAGTGGCAGATGCGTTGAGTAGGAGAACTCAGATTCAGGTAATTAAAGAGGCTAGTAGTGAGTGTCATCTTATGTATCTATACTCTGAGATGCATCTCGAGGTGCACGACAGACAGGGACAGACTTACCTATCTTCTATAGCTATTTCCTATTCTCTTCTTGATCAGGTACAGATGAGGCAGCTATTAGACTCAGAAGGCTTAGTCCAATGGGAGAGTGTGTCAGGAGAGGACCCTCTTCCTGGATGGACAGTGGGTGAGGATGAGATCTTGCATTTCCAGGGATGCGTATGGGTGCCAACAGACATGCGCGAGTAGCTGATGCAGGATTTTCATTCCTCAGTTTGGGTAGTTCATCCTGGAGTCACCAAGATGTATCGTGATCTACACCACCAGTACTAGTGTCCATGTATGAAGAGAGATGTTGCTAGTTTTTTCATGATATGTTCTACTTTCCAGCAGGTGAATGCAGAGCATCAGTGACCAATAGGGCTTTTACAGCAGTTACCCATTCCTGAGTGGAAGTGGAATGATGTCGCAATGGACTTCGTGATCGGGTTACTGAGGTCACCTCAAGGGAGTGATGTTGTTTGGGTTGTCATTGACAGGCTTACGAAGGTTTCTCACTTCTTTCCATTCAAGGAGACCTTCAGTTTTGATGAGCTGGGATGGTTGTACATCTGAGATATTGTACGTCTCCATGGAGTTCCACACTCAATTGTTTCAGACAGGTATGCGCGCTTTACTTCTCGGTTCTGGCAGGGACTTCATAAGGCTTTGGGTACACAGGTACTTTTGACTATATCATATCATCCCCAAACTGATGGCTAGTCTGAGCGTACGATCTAGGTGCTTAAAGATATGCTCCGATCTTGCACTCTAGACTTTGGCGGTTCTGGGGAGAAGCATATTCCTCTGGTGGAGTTTTCCTATAACAACAGCTTCTAGGAGACTATTCAGATGGCACCTTACGAGGCTTTGTATGGTAGACCATGCCGATCACCCTTATTCTGGCTGAAGGTATGAGAGGAAACTTTGCTGGGACCTCTTCTTGTTTAGGAGACTTCAGATCAGATAGAGTTGATTCAGAAGAGGATGGATACAAAACAACCTCGGTAGAAGCCTTATGTTAATCATCAAAGATGAACTCTGGAGTTTGAGGGTGGGGATTAGGTTTTCATGCATGTCACACCGAGGTTGGGACACAAGAGTATTAAGAGACATGGTAATCTTTCACCGTGGTAAGTCGGGCCGTTTGAGGTTTTGGAGAGAGTTGTGTAGGTTGCCTATCGGTTTCAGTTACCGCAGAGGTACCAGGCTATGCACGAAGTCTTCCACATTTCTCAGCTCCAACGTTACTTTTCATACCTGTCTCATGTCTTTCAACCCGAGGAGGTTGATCTTGAAGTGGATGTGTCATTTGAGGATCATCCCATTCGGATTTTCGATCACAGTATTAAGGTTCTATGTTGTCGGTCTGTTCCTCTAGTACGGGTTCTATGGAAGCATGGGCGAGTGCAGGACGAGACTTGGGAGAGGGAGACCGATGTATGATCGCAGTGGCCAGAGCTGTTTGGGGTTTCTTCTTCTATGCCCCTCTAGGAAAATTTGGGGACAAATTTCTTTAAGGGGGGAAGTTTGTAAGTACCTGGATCTTTTTTTTTTCAGGTCTGTCTTCTTTTTCTTAGAGTTTTTGAGAAAAGAGGAGTTTCTGGAAATTTTTGAAGTACACGCCGTGTACTTTATGAGTACACACCGTGTACTCCCTTGTCCTACTAGGTCGTGTGTTGGCTGTGTCTGGGCCACACACACAGTGTGTAGGGGTGAAGTGGAGGCCGCTTAAAGAGTAGTACAGAAAATTAGAGTACACACCATGTACTCAAGAAGTACAAGCTGTGTATTTTCTTTTTTTTCATTAAACAGACCGGGGTCGCGCCTAAGCGAAAGAACTGTCTTCTTCTCTAGCGCCTTGGACCGAGAGCGACCTGTACGGGTGCAGATCTTCTCCGAACCCTCGAGCCTCCATCCGTTCTCCGAATTGACCATCGTCAATTGCATTGGAACCGCAGCGATGAGTTCTTCCTTCTCCTATAGCCTTGATTTCCAATTCCTCCTCTTTCTTATGTTATTGTGTGTTGAACGTTTTTTGAATTTTTGTAGATCTATGCCATTCTGTGTAGAATCAAGCCTCTTGGTTTAATTATATCGATCTCCTAGGATCCAGGTCGGTGGTTTGTGCCTTACCTTTCGATGTCTTTGAGTTTTATGTGAAAATTCAACCAATACCCGTGGACAGGGTATCGTGTGTTTACCATTTTTCCCTTGTGGTTATTCCTGCCTTGCTTGCATGCTTGTGTAGAGGTAAATTGATCATGTTTGTGGATAATTGTTGTGCATGGATGTTTTTCCCATACTTTGCTCTTGTTGCAACCAATGGGTCTCCTTAGCCTTTGGTCGTTGTACCAGTTTCCATGCCTTGTGATCGTAGGACGGAATGATGTTGTTAACATGCTTGTTGCCCTGTAGACTATTTATCCAAGTAGCTCTATAGGTGTAATTTGGTTATCCATGTAGCTCTATAGGTGTACTTTGGCTTTATAGCATTAATATACAATGACTGGCACGAGACCGTGAGAACATGGTGCTATAGACTTTAAGGGATAGACCGAGTGAGTTTTCCAAAGAGTCTTAGATATTATAAACTATATGAGGATAGACCTAGTGATCTTCCTCAAAGAGTCTTGGACATTATAGACTATAGGGGATAGACCGAGTGAGCTTCCCAGAGAGTCTTAGTTATTATAGACTACAGGAGGGTAGACCGATTGAGCTTCCTCATAGAGTCTTTACCTTGTTTGAATGTCTTTAAAACCTTCCCAGGCTAGAGGTGTAATTGACCGAGTGAGCTTCCTCAGAGAGTCTGTGGTGTACCTGGGGATATGGGAGGATTGACCGAGTGATCTTCCTCAGAGAGTCTCTATACATTGGGGCCAAAAGGGTTAGACCGCGTGATCTCCCTCAGAGAGTCCCTGACTACCCTATACTATAAGGGGAATTGACCGAGTGAGCTTCCCCCAGAAGGCCTTATAATTTCGTATGACCAAACCAGAGGGGTTAGGCTGAGTGCACTACCCAGAGGGTTGTGGTACTTCTTAGATAGGACCAGAGGGGATGGTTGCGAGTACTTACCAGAGGGTTTCCTGTTTTTGTTAGCTATTGATTCACCACTACTTGTTGTTCTGTGGATTAATCACTGTTGTATATCATCCTATTAACTTCTTACTGATTATTGTCTGCTATTTATCCTACTGTTTACTTTTTTTTTTGTACTATTACCTTCCATATACTCACTGACTATTAGGCACAGATCTTCGGGTAGTTTCCTACTAGGATTTAGTCTCACACCCTGTTTGGGTCATGTTTTTGGGACCAAACAGACTATGTTGTTGCATGTATAGATAAGGGAAAGTGCCCTTCGACTTCTAGTACCTGATTTCTTTGGAGCAGGAGATCACGAGACCAAGATTTGGCTTGTGATGTTGAGGAGCTGTTTAGTTTTTTTGTACTTGTTTTGGTACTATTGTATTATTCAGCATTGTGACTTGTTTGGATGCTTTCCTAGATATGTATCATGCATCATTTCATATATATATATATATATATATGAGATCCAGTTGTTTGCTGATTTAGTCATTCTGTTGTTCATTATTGTTGGTTATATACTGCTTCCGCTCTTGCATGTTTATTTACATCTGTTGTGTACTCTGCCAATGAGGGCATAGTTTCCCCACTATCACACCCAAGGCCCTCGCTGCTAGTCGGCAGCCTCTGGCGTTTGGGGAAATGTGCTTGAGTCCATGTGACCAACCGGGTATGGGGCGCCTCTGGGTGGCTTCGGTAACCGGGACGTTACACATAACTTAAAAGATTTTTGTAGTGATGTAATAGTTGACTAAAGCTATAAATGGTGGTGGTATCCATGCACGAGATCACCCAGATCAACTACAGAGGAACATATTAGTAGTGGAGCATTTCATGAGGCAACATCACCCATCATTCAGAGGATCATCTGACCTTGTGCTACCTAATGGGTGGATTAAGGCACTAGAGAATATTTTCAATGTCATGGGCTATTCAGAACAACAAAAATTTACTCTTTATGTTTACCATATTTAATTTAATGTCGATTAGTGGTGGTGTATGGTTAAAAATATCAGGGATAGTGAGGAGATTGAGTCTCTTGATTGGGATGAATTCAAAGGTATGTTTCATGAGATATATTTTCCTATGGTTGTTTTTCATAGGATGGAAAATCAATTCCTAGATTTCAGGTAGGAGGATAAATCAGTTGCTTCTTATGAACAAAAATTCACTCTACTGGTAAGGTGTGCTCTAAATTTAATACGATATCTTGATAGTAAAATCAATCATTTTTACTCATGATTAAATCCAAGGTATTGAAGGGCTTTAGCTTCTCATGATTTCAAAAGTTATGAAGTCCCTGGTCGATGTGCGAAGAAGGTGGAAATGGGGTTTTCTAATGATCAGGTGTTCTTTAACATACAACAGATTAAAAGGTTGAGGTGGAAGATGAAGGGCGATAACTCTTCAAAAAATTCTGATGGTAAGAAACTTAAGTTTACAGTTTGTGAAAATTGTGGTAAAGAGCATGTTGGGGAATGTCTTTTGAATTCTATTAAGTGCAACTGATGTAGTAAAATGGGACATAAGTTTTATAATTGCACTGAAAAATAACAGTGTAATGGTATGATAAAATCTGATTTACAATCAGTAAAATGTTTAAAGTGAAATGAAATGGGACATTATGAAAATGAGTGTCTAACAAAGAACTCAACTAAGGGAAAGAAAATAAACTACATGAAGAAAGGTGTGATGAAATCTATTGCAACTACTTCAGTAGATGTTGGGCCATCAAATAAAGTAGTATCAGGTACATTGATTGTTTATTCAGATTATTCCAACATGTTGTTTGATTCATGGTCTACACATTATTTTATTTCTGAGAATATTTCTAGTAAATTGGGAATTCCATCTCAAGATATGAATACTGAACATATGGTAGAAACATTGGGATGAAATGTTAAGATAATAATAAATTATAATAACTTTCATGTCCTTTTGTGTGGAAATAATCGACCTACAAACCATATTGTTTTGTCTCTAGTAGAATTAGAGGTTTTTTATATGGATTGGATTTCTGTTTATCATGTAAAGATTTAATGCATAGATAAAGTGGATTCTTTTTAGAAATATTTACAATTTGTGTACAATATTGAACCGTTACTTTTTATAACATACCAGGAAGCTGAGAAACTAGTAAAAGAAGGAAATGAATGTTACCTTGCACATATTTTTGAAAACAAAGTAACCATTCGGATTAATGATGTTCTAGAGGTAAATTAGTATATTGATGTTTTTATTGATGAGTTTCCTAGTATAATACCTAATCGAGATGTTTAATTTACTGTTGGCTTAGTTCCTGATGGTAAGACAATTTCAAAACCCCCTTATTGAATGGCTCAAAATGAACTCTTAGAGTTAAAGAAGCAATTACATGAGTTGTTATATAAAGGTTTCATTCGACCTAGCACAACACCATGGGTTGATCCTATCTTGTTTGTTAAAAATAAAGTTGGTTCAATGTGACTTTGCATTGATTATAGAGCATTAAATAACATCACTATTGAGAACATGTATCCTTTGCCTCATATCGATGATTTGTTTGATCAGCTCTAGGGAGCTCGGTATTTTTCAAATATTTACTTGAGGTCGGGGTACCATCAGTTGAATGTAAAGGAAGAAGACATTCCGAAGACTGAATTTCGTACTAGATATGGCCATTATGAATTTTTAGTTATGCCTTTTTGGTTAACCAATGCATCTATTGTATTCATGGATCTTAAGAATATAATTTTACGTGAGTACATGGATATGTTTTTGGTTGTGTTTATTGATGATATTTTGGTTTATTCCAAAAGTAAAGAAGAAAATGAACGTAATTTAAGGTATGTCTTGAAAACTTTGAAAGAAAAGGAATTTTATGGGAAATTTAGAAAGTGTGAGTTTTGGTTTCAACAAATTTCATTCCTTGGTCACATTGTTTCAAAAAATGGAATAATAGTTGATTCTATTAAAAAGAGTTGTTGAATAATGGACAAGACCCACAAATATAACTGAGATCCATAGTGTTCTTGGTTTAGTAGGTTACTACTGGATATTTTTTTAAAATATTACACCGTTATCTAGCCCACTGACTGAGTTAACTCGAAAAGCTGTTAAGTTTATCTGGATAAAATAATGTGATTATTGTTTTAAAGAATTGATAATAAGATATGTGAATGATCCATTTTTGGCACTACATTTTAGAAATTGTCAGTTTGTTTTCTACAGGGATGCTTTGTTGAAAGTACTTGGTTGTGTCCAAATGAAAAATGACGAGGTAATTGATTATGATCCACATCAGTTTAAACATCATGAGTTAAATTACCCTACACATAATTTGGAATTAGTTGTTGTTTTTTTTGATTTAAAAATACAGGAGCATCATCCGTATGGAGTAGAATTTGAAATATATACTGAACACAAAAGTTTTATGTATATATTCACATATAAATAATTGAACATGAGATATTTTAGATGGCTAGAATTAATCTATGATTATGATTTCATGATTCATTACCATATAAGAATGAGAAATAAATTGGCTGATGCTTTGAGTCGAAAGAGTAATTCTACATTAACCATGTTACATTTGGAACAATATACGTTGATTAATTATTTGATGAACTTTGGTATAGAAGTTTTTGGTGTAGGAAAATCCTCTGTTTTGTTTCATATGTCAATGAAATCATCCCAAGCAGACATAATAAAGAAAACATATAAATGAGAATGTCTGTTGCAGAAAAATGTAGAGTTGGTTTAGAAGGTTGAGTTACCTAATTTTAACATTGATAATGATTGTATAAAGTGATTTGGGAAGAGATTATGTGTGACTTGTGATTCAAAGTTGAAGAATGATTTGATATGTGAATCTCATAGTTCTTCGTTTTCAGTTCATATCGGAAGTACAATGATGTTCACATATCTTTAGGAGTACTACTAGTGGCATGGAATAAAAATAGATATTTCTACCTTTACTATGATGTGTTTGACTTGCCAACAGGTTATAGCAGAGCAATTGTTACCAAAAGGGATGCTTCAGCTTTTACCGATGCCAGAGTGTAAATGGGAAAATATATCCATAGACTTCATTATGGAATTACCAAATAAATCTCGATGCAACAATTCAATTTTGTTTATTGTTGATCGATTGAGTAAATATGATCATTTTCATCCAATTTGAGATATTCGGTATCTATATCATCTTTCTCGGTTGTATGTTAAAGAGATAGTCAGGTTGCATGGATTTACCCTCTCTATTTTATGTGATCGTGATCCTAGGTTTACTTATAACTTTTTTAAAGGCATTCAGAATTTGTTGGATACTTAATTAAATTTTAGTACATCTTTTCAACCTCAATCAGATGGGAAGTCAGAATGAACAATTTAGACATTGGAGGATATTCTACATGCTTTCTCAAGGTATTACTAGGGATGTTGGTACCATCATCATTCTTTGGTTTAATTTTCTTGTAATAATAGTTTTCATTCTAGTATACAGATGGCTCCATTTGAGTCATTATATAAAAAGAGGTGTCAAACTCTAGAATTTTGGGATGAAGTAGGTGAACAGAAGATGATGGGTCCAGAATTGGAAGACGGGATGTCAGAAAAAACTCAATTGATTCAGAAGCACATGAGAACAACACATAGTAGGTAGAGAAGTTATGCGTATAATCATAGGAAGGATCTTTATTTTGAGGTAGGTGATCATGTCTTTCTCAAAGTGTATTCATGGGAATGTGTGATGCGTTTTGGTGAGAAGGAAAAGTTGAGTCTGAGGTTCATTAGACCCTATGAAATCCAGTAGAATGTTGGATCAGTTTCCAACCGAGGGGCTTTACCTCCATGTTTATCCCAGGTACACAATGTCTTTCATGTTTCAATATTGAGAAAGTATATGTCAGATCCATCTCATGTTTTGAGTCTAGAGGTAGTTCAATTTAAATACAATATTTTTTATGAGGAACAACCAGTCCAGATTCTTAACCATGGAGAGAAAGTGTTATGAAATAAAGTAATTTATCACTATTGGTTTTGAGGAAAAACCATATGTTTGAAAAGGCAATATGGGAATCTGAAAATTCAATGAGGGATAAATAGCCTCATTTATTTGACAAGTGAAGAAAATTATGAGGGCTGAATTTCCAAAAGGGGGGAAGGATGTAACATCCGAGGAAAATAAAAAATATGACATTTTCATATTTATTAATATTTCTGAATGAAATATTAATTTAAATTTAAAGGGTATGTTATGTTTGATGGAATACCCAACACGCAATAATAGGTTTCTCTAAAATCTCATGTTGAACACAAGGTTGAGTCATATTAAAAAATAATAATATAATATTATTTAAATTGGTAGTTAACGCAATGTCATTGTATTAGTGGGAATGAACAAAACTAACAAAAATATGATCACACATGTTTTTTATATGTTTTTACATTATTTCAATAAAAGATAGAGACTCAAAATGTGAATGAATACAATTTTAACCATAAATGCTATAATATTCTTTAAAAGGTCGATTTATCACCTTTTGATGAAGAACCATTATTAAATATAGTTTTTGTCATATTTTTATGTATTATTTGACAAAATAAATTTTTTTCTTTAGAATCTTGACATCAAAATTTACTTTGGATGAAATTTTGGTATTTTTCTGATAAAGTTCATTTTTTTAATAACCAGTGAAAAATACTACATTTTAATTCAAAACATCCTTTTAATATAAATTAATTATAAAGTTAATGTAAAGACCTGTAAATTTCAAGGAAATTTTTTTCCTTAATTTTATTTGGAATTTTACAAGAACGCAGTTTCTGACGGCACCTGATTCCGAGGCCCGGTGTGCCCGAAATCAATTTCCAAAGGTTGGCTCAGGTACGTTCAGTGAACGAACGAGCGGGTTTTTCTAACTTTTGAATCAGTGCTCAGAATCAAATTCTGAAGGCACCGATGGAATCGCAGCGCCGGTATTATCTTAGAAACACCTTTTCCGGAGTTACGTTTGCTCGGGTGTGGTTTTTAATTTTTTGGGGGTTAAGTGTAGAAAATAAAATAAAGTGGTGCGACAACTTTATTTTATTTCTCTTAAAGTCACGTAAAGACACTTAAAGATACTTAAGCTGAGTTGAAGCGGATAGGGTGGAACCCAAAATATCCTACCCTCTTGGTAGGATATTTGTGAGGTGGGGCCCGCACGAGCCCCACCGTTTCTTTTCTTCTAAGTAACGCACCCGTGAAAACTCCTCTTTAATAAAAGTCAACTGGTGCATTTTTTTTAACTCTTAACGCCCCTATTAAATGGACAGTTAAGTCGTTACCATTAATTCACTGAATTAATGTTTCGTTTCTTATCTTGTTTTTCAAATTGTTGGCATGTAATAAAATAAGACCAACACCCTTTTTGTTGATGGGTTGCTCGTTGAGAGGATTTGGAGAAGACTCCAAAGCTTTAGATCTTCATCCTCCTTCGCGAATAATGCGAAGAAGGTGAAGAACATGAAGAACACCGACCTTCGACGAAAGGCGATGAAGAACGCCGAACCTTCGGAGATCGACGATGTGACGTTGTGTACCGCAACGCCGACGATTCTCCTCCCGCGACGTTCTTTTGTGACGATCCTTCCCCGCAACAATCTTCGATCAACACCAATTGAGGTAGGGTATTACGGATCTTTTAAATTTTCCTTTGTGGATTTTATCCTTAACATGGATTTAATTCGTGAAATTAAATCTGTCTGTTTTCTTTAACCCTCGGAGGTCGTCGACACGACGCCGTATACCGCGATGACGCGACGCCCTTCCACGACGCGACGATCCTCTTCTTACGCGACGGTCAATTCCACGAATAACTCTCGTTCGATGACTACGATGTGGTAGGGGTTTTATTTGAGATTAATATTTATTCCCATGGTTGTTTCCTTCTGATACAAAGAACCAGGATCAACTCATCATCAAGTTGATCCGTGTTTGTTTTTTTTATGCGGGACGGGAATTTTTATATACGTGAGTTTTTTTTGTGAACTAGGTTCAATTTTAATTTATTAAAATTGTGCCTTGTTATGTTTTCATGTGTTGATTATTGTTCCCAATTGTTATCACCTAATGCGGAGGGTGCGGGCCAAACAAACACGGCCCGACAACCCTCCGCAGTTTTTCGTTGATGCATGGATTAACGGCGTTTATGAAATGGGGTCGGAATGGAGATTAGAGGCCTTCACAGCAAAGTTCGGTTCCCGGGAGAGCCATAGGTGAAAACCGTAGGCAAAACGGACCACCGGAGCGCGTCCGGTGGTCTGCGGAAGTTCCTGCCGCCGTGCCTCGCCGGCACGGGGGCGCCGGCGGCCGGAGGCGGCGGCCCGCAGTGGCCGGCCGCTAAGAAGCGGCTGCACCCGGCGCGCCACCGGGAAGACCCGCCGCGGCGGTGAGCGCCGGTCCCACAGCCACGCGGGACCGCGGGGAAGGTATGCGGCCATGCGCCGCGTCCGGTGACTCGGAGCAGCCCCCGCGTGGGGGGGGGGTGGCTCCTTTAGCGCGGCCGCTCAGCCAACGCCGAGCCGCTCAGCCAGCGCCAAGCCATCCAGGCCGAGTCGGGCCGGGCCACACTGGCAGGGCCGGGTCGCGCCCAGCCGAGTCGGACCCGGACCCAGGTCGGGTCGACCCGGGGGGGTTGGGTCGGGTCGGTCCGGGCCCAGACCCCCCGTTTTCGGACCTTTGCCCGTATCTTGAGCTATGAGCCTCCGAACGATGCGCTGTCAGCGGCGATGCGATCCTTGGACCGAGACAGTCATTTCAGTATATCGCATTCAAGGTTTCGGAATACTTTGGGATCGGCCGGGTTGGTTCGTACACGAAACCAACCTGGCCCTCGGAGCGGAAACGCCCATATCTTGAACTCCGGACGTCCGATTGACGTGTCGTCAACTTTGTTGGATTCCTCTAAGTGAGATGGATCTTTTGGATAACTCTTCCTGAGGTTTGGACGTAGGTGGAGTACGGTCGGGTTGGTTTTTCCTTAAAAACCAACCGGGCCCTTGGGACGAAAAAGCCAATAACTCTCAGACCGGGCGTCCGATTGACGCACCGTCTGCGACGTTGAGTTCCTGTTGGCGATACGGAACTTTTGGATACATCAACTCTGGACTATGTTTCAGTTGATGTATCAGCCTCTTGGATCGTGGAGCGGACCCTCCCGAATGAGCTTGTTGTGTGCGGGAACCCTAGTGCTGGCTGCGACTGCGACGACAACGACGACTGTGCAGAGATCCTCAGTGGATTCGACGACGACTGTGCAGAGATCCTCAGTGGATTCGACAACGACTACAGCACTGAGTGATCCTTTTTGGATCAGTGCTACTGATCCTGTGTGGGTTAGTGCTCAGCGGTCCTGTGTGGGCCAGCGCCTACAGATCCTATGTGGGTCTGATCCTGTGTGGGTCTTTGCGGGGATTAGTTACCTTTCGATCCTATGTGGGTCAGATCCTTTGTGGGTCATTGCGGGGGTTAGTTACCTATCAATCCTTTTTGGGTCAGATCCTTTGTGGGTCATTGCGGGGGTTAGTACATATCGATCATTTGTGGGTCCGACGGCTTAGACGATTTAGTGGAAATATCTGATCATCTCTATCGTCATACAAAGAAGTATACCTGTGTGAGCTGAATCCTGTTTTTCTTTCCTTTGTAGAATGTGTTGTGCTATCTTGTGTGGATTACATTTTGTTTTCCTTTGTGGACTGGGTTGTACTTGGGCTCGGATGTTGGAGCCGAACGAGAATTGATGACTTAGGTATATGTATTGACATATACCTAAGCAGTGTCAGATGTTACTTCGTGATTGTATCTTTCTTTTGTGGATTATGCTTTGTGGATTCTGGGAGACCTTCGGGGGTCTCGGGGTCCCTACTAAGTAGCTTATACTCACCCCTGCATGGGCTATGCCCGCACTTCGTTGTGTTGGTTGCAGACGGCGGACAACGCTGATCGTGGTTGAGGCTTGCGGAGCAGGATGGTACCTAGAGGTGGACCACTGGGCGAGACGAACTCGGAGTGGATGGCTGGACCCAAGGAGCTGTGGAGGCTATCTGTACCCACCCTTCAGGTGGAATTTCTAGTGGACAGCTCGATGTTGCGGCTTTACTTTTCAGTTGTTGTTTTCCCTTTCCAGTTGTACTTTACTTTTAGTTTGGGTTTGTATACTGGCCCACTTACTTTTCTGCACCTACTGTTGTACCAGTTTTTACATAGTGTTTACTTCTTTTTGCTTGCTCTGTGGTGTTTGTGGTTTACTTTACAAAGGCAATTCCTTCCCTTTTACCGGGATTTACGCCTTGGTGCTAGTCGCCAGCACCTGTCCTATGGAAGGCGGGCTTGGGGTAGTCACGGCATGGGCCCCAAGTACGGGTCGTGATAGTTAAATGTTTATTTTTATTTGTTTTAAAGAGTAATTAGATTTTATTTTTACCATTTAACACAATATTGGTCATTGAAGTAATTTCACTTTGAAATTGGACATAAACGACTGCAAATATTTTGATAGTTATTATTTCTTAAAAACACGCATTTTTAGTTTTGAGAACAGAAATTAATTTTAAATTAATTAATGAATAATATATGTTTTAAATTTTGTAAAATAGAAATCCTTTTATAATTTGTAATATCAAAATTATCTTTGAGTTAATTTTTTGTATTTTTCTGAAAACGTTAAATTTTTTATGAATATTGAAAAACACTACATGGTAGTTAAAAAACCAAGTTCTTCATATAAATTAAATTTTTTTTCTTCTGTGAATTGAATTTTAAAAATATGACATAAATGATTGTCATCAGTAAGTAAAATTTGGTTCAATATGATAAAAATATTTTTTTTGGTGAATGGAAACTTTTGATTTTTTTACTTTGGGTAAAGATAAATGGTGTAATTCAAGGTAGAAATAGTATTATAATAATATAAAATTACCGTAACACTTTTTTATAACCTTATTTGATGACCAATGGATGACCAAGACAATCATTTTTTGAGTCCTTTGGCCTTTTAAATCCACATGGGTACGATAATTCCATTAATAACATTTTTTAAAAGTAAAAATAAAAATATCATGAACATGAACCTATTTACTAAAATAATTATATGGGGTTATATTAGTGATATCTTAAACTATAAATATTATTTATAAATCTAGAAATATTTCCAACATCATGGTTTTTTATTTGTAATTTTTAGATATTAAATAAATGAATTTAATTATGACACAACAGAGATGTTGTAATTGCTTCATTAATAAAGGATTCAAATAAATGATATTATAAATATTAAAATAAATTTATTTTGAACCTTTTTATGCCATCCAATAATTATATAGATTATTATGACTTGTTATCATTAAATTAATGAAGGTTTTTTTGCAATAATCATGTTGGATTGGATTTTTTAAAATTCCATTTTATGATTAGTATAAAAATTGACATAAAAGAGTTTTTAAATTAATCAATATTTTTAAATAGTAAAATAGTCCTAAAACAGAAGATTCATCCAAATGATATGTATGATGTTAAAATTTTCATTAATGATCTATTTTGGGTTTCTTGTGATTTTATAGTAAATATATTAACCATATAGTATAGATATATAATACGGCATGGTAAAAGTTAAATAAGTTAACAAAGGTTTAAATAAAAATGATAAGGATTAAAAAATATTCAAAACCAATAAAATTCGTATTGTATGATTTTATTTAGACTTATATGTACCTTATCATCTAATTAAATATGTTCTAGACCTTTTTAAACTGAAAATAGTTTTATATTAAAATAATACATTCAAACTTTCTTAAATATTCCCTCCTACCTCTTGTAAAAGGCCACCATATCTAACCCATTACTCACACCACTCAAGCCTCTTGTATCATCCAAAATCTTCTCCATTAAGCTCCAAACATCCCTATTTTTCTCATATAATCCTTCCCCTAGGCATAAGGCAATTCAAAAAATCCTTTTGGTTCAAACCAAATGGAGTTACATGATTTAAAGGTAACTTCTTCCCTCAAGTTCATTTCTATTATTTTCCTTCTCCAACCCCCTAAACTCTCTTTATTCCATTATTTTATAACAACACCAGTATGTTCAATATACTATGATTTTTTATCATAAGTATTCTAATTAAATTTCCACACACCTCCATCTAATGGATATGATCATACTATTTTTAAGGACGACAAACTACTGTCACACGAAATTATGAATTTTCAGTTATCTCCCACCGCCTCTCATGGTGGCCATTATGATGGAACTATATTTATATTTTATGTATATTATATTTATATTTTCTCTATGATTCTGTATTTTTCATTTATATAATACCTTTATGTCTTCCATAATGGATAAATACGATAATTTCATTTCAGGAAGTGTGGACTATAGCCCCATTAATGTGATATGACTCGTTCATGCCATACGTGGAATGTATAAAGGATAGAGTTAATGAAATTATATATGGTATTATTCAGGAATTATTATATACACATGTATCATTAATTATTCATTCTATTAAATACAAAATAGAAATAAATGTAGCTTTCATGCGTACGTATGGCTTGCCGTCTCCATGAACGGTGTGTTTCATTGCTTATCTCCAAATGTTATGAACTATTATGAATACATATATATACATGAAATATATTATATATATGATATGTAAATCATGAATATAATTATGGAGATAATGATATTTTGACCACATGGACAAATTGTAATTATAAGAAGTTCATTTTTTGACTCAAGTAACAAATATCGAAAAAACAATAGTTATTAACTTAAATGATTATGTAATTTTTATAACATGGTAATAAGTTATATATTAGGAATAATAAAATTGAAAAAGGATATTAAGAAAGTAGAAATTAACTTTATTATATTATTTAGGAGACTATAGAATGAACGAGTCAAGTCAGTTCATGGCATACTTGAGGATATTGAGCAGCTTGTACTGGATGATTGCATGAAATCTAGGATGGATTAAGATGAGGTTGTAGACTATGATCAGGTATTGATTCAAGAGCTGGTGGTTGAACCCACTGGAGGTTTCCAGACCTGTGATGTTGTAACTCCATCTAAGGAGCATGACTCCCCCAAAGCTACAGGTGACAATCACAAGAGTGATGTTGGTCTTCTTCACAGAGCATAGGCTTCCTCGAAAACTCCATTGGAGATCCTAGGTAATTCTACTTTCACATTGTTAATTCCAAAACAGGCCAAATCCCAAGTTAGGACATAACCTAGTTTATCTGGTAAATGCTCTAAATCTTTCTTTTTTAGCCTGAAGGAAACTTCAAGTGATACTCAAAATATGGATCTGCCTCCTGATAATAAATGAGAGGAAGTTAACATCTCATCAACCCACCTTAAATATACCACTTCCATTGTTAGGCCCCCAAATAGGGACTCATAAGAAGCTCCCGAATTCCATGTCCCTAATTTACAGCCTATGGACATTTCTCTCAAGAATATTGTGACCTCTTTGGCTTAGGAACAGACCACTCCTATGTCATGTGCTTGTAAAAAACATTTATTTCTTCTATGAGGAAATAGGATATGGAATCCAATCAACCTTATTCACAAAATACTAGAAGATCACGAAGTAAGAAGGGTTTGGGGGGAACCTAAGAAGGAAAATGTGTGCACTTTCCCCAACAACAGGTTTTAATGGGTTAACTATTTTGGAACTGTCAGGGAATTGCAAGCCCTGGCACTTTTTCTATTTTTATGAGATTTATTTTAACTCATAAACTGATAATTTTGGCTTTAGATGAACCCAAAATTAATTATTCTATGAGTTTTAGACACCTTTTCTCTTTTTGTTATAAATTTTTAGGTGCTTGTAAAATAGTTTTGGCTGTTGAATCTCTCTGGTTTTTTTACCATGACTCTTTGCAGAATGTAAACATTTTTCACTCTTCAGAAAAAATGATCACTTGTGATTTTTATTATAATGAAAAAAATAATTTTTGTTTAATGATTTATTCTAGTAATAGATATCAGGACCACAGGGCCCTTTGGTAGGAACTCTTGGATTTATCTACCAACATTCAGGATTCTTGGATTGTTCTAGGAGATTTCAATTCGATTCTCTATCCAAGGGAAGATATTGGACCTTATTTCTCTTCCATCTCTTAGAGGTAATTTAGAGTAGCTATTGAGGACTGTAAAATTTTAGAGATTAATCTCATTTGTTCCAATTAAACTTGGTATCGTAGGCACTATAATAGGATAGTTTCCAGCAAATTTGATAGATCTCTAGCCAATGGTCAGGCCCATGATTACTAGGTCAACATATCCAGTATTACCTTACCTAAAATCAATTCAGACCATCATCCCATTTTACTCAATCTCACTTATAGAAAGCCAAAATCATGTCCCCCCTTTAGATTCAACAATGCATGGTCATCTGACTTGGATTGTTGTATTTCTATTAAATCTTTTTGGGAGTCTATGAACCATCACAAAGATGCATTTTCCTGATTTTTCAAATTAAATCAACTTAAAATTTGTCTTAAGGCTTGGTGTAGTGATAAATATAAACATATGGAAAAATATATAATTAATCTTGAAAATGAGCTCAACCACATTAAAAACAATAACACTTGCTCTGATTTCATGTTGGATCCTCAAGATAAAATCAACATCTCTATGAAATTGAATAAACTTCTTGTCCATAAGGTTAACATTGAAAAGAAATTATTTAAGGCCAAATGGCTTTCATATGGTGATCGTAATACTATGTTTTATAATTATCTTCAAATAATAAGAAAATCCTCCCAACCTCTTTACTTTCTATGGGATAATAACACTCTCCTTAACTCAGAGGAGTCCATTGCTAATCATGTGGTCTCTTATTTTGAAACTATTTTTAAAGGTTATCCCATCAATAAGAACCATCTTCCTGAGGTTATCCTGAACTTGGTGACTGAGGAAGACAACCCCTCTCTCCTTAGCATTTCTCTTGATCACGAAATCAAGGACATCGTCTTTAGTATAAACCCTAATAGTGCCCCGGGCCCTGACTGTTTCAATAATGGATTTTTTCAACGTCACTGGGAGACTATTCATGTGGATGTTTGCAAGATGGTCAAATCATTTTTTTCTAATGGAGTTCTCCCTCATGGTATTAACTCTCAATTCATTCCCTTAATTCCCAAAGTGGAAAATGCCTCTGAAATTCATCTTTTCTGGACCATTGCTCTTATAAACACCCTTTTTAAAATTACGTCAAATATTCTTGCTAATATAATTTCTTATCTTTGTCAAATGATTGTTTTCTGGAACCAATTTCTGTTTATCAAAGGCAGATATATTCAAGATTTCATTTTCCTTACTTCTGAATTCATGAACACCCTGAACAAAATGAATATAGGAGGCATTGTTTCCATTAAGCTCGATATTCATAAGGTCTTTGATACCATTGGCAGGAAATTTATTTTCAATGTTCTACGTGCTTTTGGCTTTAATGATGTTTTTATCAGTAGGATTTATACTTTGTTTGACTAGGCTTATATCTCCATCCTTGTTAATGGATCCCCTAAGGGTTATTTTAAATGCTCAAAAGGGGTCAGACAAGGTGATCTTTTATCCATCATTATCTTTTCCATAGTTGAAGATTATCTTAGTAGACTTATCACTAAACTTGTTTCTCAAAATAAACTTCATCTCATTCATGCGGCAAGAAATATTATTGTTCCTACTCATCTTTTTTATGATGACGATATCATTTTATTTCTTCGAGGAGATAAAAGAAATATACTAAGTCTTAAAAATGTTTTAGCTCACTATGATGATGTCTTGGGTCAATCTATCGGCTAAAATAAATCGTTTATTTTCTTCAACAAAAATTTCACTCCCAGTAGAAAAACTAACATCGTCAATATTCTAGATATTAAGGAAGGATCCTTCCCCTTCACTTATCTTGGGGTGCCTATCTTTTGGGGTCGGCCTAAATCCACTTTATTTTCCCCAATTATTGATCAGGTGGTTTGTCAGCTATCTTCCTGGAAGGTTAAATCTCTCTCTATGGTTGGAAGTATTTCTTAAGATAAATCCACCATAGTGTCTAAATTGGTTTACTCACTGATGATCTACAAATGGCATGCTGGTCTCCTCAAGAAGATTAATGTTTTCATTAATAATATTGTTTGGACCGAAATAATTCTTTGATGAAAACTTGTTACCATTACCTGGTCTAAATGCTGCAAACCCTTATAAAATGTTGGTATTGTTATCAAAAACCTTTAGCTATTTAATAACACTCTTCACGCTAAGCTTACTTGGAGACTATTCAACAACAATTCTGACTCCATTGCCTTCCTTGGAGAAAGATTCCTTCACAAGCTCAAAAAAAGGTAATTGGAGCTATATCCAATCTTTTATATGGACCTCCATTAAATAGTCATTTACAAATATTATTGTTAATACTATACACACGGTTAGTGCAAATTCTTCTTTAAATTTTTGGTTGGACAATTGGGCCGGTACCCCGCTTATATTGGTGTTACCCCCTAACTCCACTCTGGTCAACACCAATTGTACAATAAGGGATGTCGTCCAATCAGGCCACATTATTTTTCCTAATAACATCATGAGTATTGATGAAAATTACTCTTTCACTAATGATGATGATTTTTTTTTCTTGGGAACCAGCTCACAATGGGGTCCTTGATTCAAAAAGTTATTATAATCAAAATTTCTCTTCTCCTAATATCAACTTTTCTTCATTAAAATATTTTTCAAATCCCTGGATTAAACCATCAAGTCTCAATCATATTTGGTGTATTTCTCATAGTCGTGTTCCCACTGAGATTTGTTTGCAAATTTTTGGAATTCAACTTTGTTCTCATTGTCATTTTTGTTTTCAACATAGTAAATATGTTAATCAATTATTTTTATCTTGTGATATAGCCTCTTCTCTCTGGAATTTCATTACTGACTTGTTCTACTGCAGATGGTTACAGTCTAACTCTATTTGTGCTCAATTAATTCATTGTGTGGAGCTTGAATCTTCGCAACAAATCAAGAATATTTTTTAGCATTAGTTGTTGAGCTACTTCACGTTATTTAGTATGTTCAAAATTCCATTATCCATAACAAATACTCATTCAGTCTTCATGCAGGTCGTATGAAAATTATAATTTCTATATCGGATACTGCTTTAATCCAAAAATATTTTTTTGATAATTCTGTTGGAGATTTCAAGATCCATTGTAAACTCATAGTCGATAGACTATATAGAAAACCGAGCCGCACCTTTCAGGTTTTTTGGAAACCTCCGCTTCCAGGATGGATTAATGTTAACGTTGTTGAAGCCTTAAAATGAAACCCTTGACCTGCTGGTTGTGAAGATTTCTTTAGGGACTCTCTTGGGCAGTTCCAAGGATGTTTCTTTAGCAGTTGTGGCATGGCCTTATCCTTGGAGGCAGAAATGATGGTTGTGATTTATGTTATGGACTACATCAGACAAAAATGATGGAACAACATCTGGATTGAAAGTGACTCAACTATAATTGTCCATGCAATTTGGAACGGCATTGTGCATCTTGCTTGGCCACTCACTACACTTTGGATGAGATGCCTCTCTTCACTTCTAGAGATCAACTACATAGCTACCCACGCCTTTTGTGAACTTCTTTGTGATGGATGGGGAAGATCATCATGCCCAAGAGGTGTTGTACTGGTTTCTACTAGATGCTGCAAAGATGTTTTCAGCAGTTTATAGCAGGTTCTCAAATTTAGATGTTGTATGATTTTTTCTATAGTTTTTTGGTCTTGCGTTGTATTTTTTTCGATACCTCCGAGCGGGTGTAAGCACTTTAAACCTCAAGATTTCTTTGTAGCTTTATTTTGATTTAATAAATTCCCCTGGCATGAACTGGTTCCTCCAGTTTATGTCAACCTTCTTAAAAAAACACAGGCCTTTCGTGAAGTGAACAGGGCGGCTGATGGCCTTGTCAATATGGGAATCAACCAAAACATCACTTGGATGGATTATTTTTTGGTTGATATTCTCCTTTATTATGAAAGGGATTGTAATATGATTTCTTCTTTTAGACATATGTAGTTCCTACTTGCTTTATTAATTAATTGTGACTTTATAAAAAAAATTAAAAAATGATCCAATTCAGACACGAGGTAAGGGACTTCGTCTCAATAACCTTTCTTTGATGCATTCGTTGATTTATTCATGAATTTATTTTATACGGTTTATAAACCCCTTTGAATTTTTTTTTCATTCAAAGGAAATCCTTTTTCTACATAGTGTTTTACTAAATGACAAAAATGAATGTTTCTTTATAACATACATGGTGACAATAACCTTTCTATCGCTGCTAGTATTATTCGTTCTTTGGATTCCTTAAAAATTCATAGTGATTTTTAAATGGAAAATAAATACCATAAACCCTTTTTACGTATTTTTATTTTGAAAATGGTTTTGAGAAAACATTGATTATTTCAATATCATGAAATACTATATTGTGATGTAAATGAGGAAATGTTATATTTCCTTTATGCTTGTTTTATGTGTTGTGGTTCATGGGAATTGTTTATATATTCAGGTGGTTCCATGATAAACCTAGGGTGGGTGAGCCCGAGATAGATATCTAGTGCATTGGGTAATGATATTGAGGCTAACGTTAATATTTATCCTAAGAGATTTAAGGAATATACTGAGATGGGTATTCCAATATAACTCCCTATGTAGCTATGAATGATACAATGTAATTATGATATGGATGTCACAAGTTACCTTTATGATTTGTGATTTCTATGATTTATTCAAAAATATTTTGATTTCATGAGGTATGTCAAAATGCTTATGTTATGTATGTATTTATGGACAAATGTTTTCCCTTTTTATTTTATAACCCTTACAAATATTTTTTTGTTCATCCCATGTTTTTTAAATTTTTCATAGGATATAAGGGTAAGAGAAAGGAATAATTCAAGAAGATTTATATCAAGAAAATATTTATTTTTTTTAATAGATTATATTTTATGGAAAAAAATGGATACTGAGTAAAAATTTTCTACTTTTTAATATTTGAGATGTAATGTAACAATTATGGCCTAATTATCTAAAACTCTAAAACATAAAATATACTCAACGTTACTTATTAACATAATTCAATATTATTTAATATTTAAGGATGGTTCCTTATATATTTTTTCTAGAAAGCACTACAAATCTCCAGTGTCTGATCAATTTATTTAATTTTTAAATTTTACAACATATTTTTGTTAAAAAAAACATAAATTTGGTGGTTTTCAAATTAATAAAATATCACATAGTAAATTAACACTCATTCTTGAGTCTTTATATATTTGTTCAACAACCAACAATTCATATCGAATCCATTGAATGTTTTATATATTATATATAAAATGATGAAGTATTAATATATTCATCAATAATCTTGATGAAAATGAGAACATATAAGTTATGTATATGGTTAAGATCCAGACACCAATAGAGATAATTATGGCTTCTAAATGTAAAAAATGATCATATATTCTACGAACCGATGTCTAATTTAATATTAAATAGTTAGGAATAATTATACTCTTCCTATATAAAAACTAGAGAAGTGTGATTATACTTTATAAGGATAAATGTTATGACATAAAAAGATATGAGTGCTATAATATGTGGACTAGGTCCTAATGAATTCAATAGATATTTATAGTGACCAGTAAGACATGACATGATGGATACCATATCAATATAATTTCAAGGAATATATAATTTAGGAAAACTTAGATATAATACATCCAATATAATATTTGACATGTTCTGGTTAGTTTATGGTGCAACAATAGATAATATGAATTCATGGAAGAATTATAATGGAAATAATATTTATTATCTTGTAGTAAAAAAAATTAATTAGTTCATGAATTAAATGTTCATAGAGTGATATCATCTATGTGGATTTGAATATTGACATCCACTAGTAAATATAATTCTAAAAAATATTTTTAAATAAAAAAAATTTCATGGGAACACATATGACATAAACAGAAGATATTGAAATATTTTATGTGATCATTTATTGGTTAAAAATTAAAATTCTAAATTTAATGTATCAACATCAATATAAAAAAATAATAAAATCATTAAAAATCGTGGAGTAATTAGATAATGATAAAACAAGAAATATTTTCATAAAATAGTGAGCATTAGTAATTTTCAAAGAAGGTCTAAAAGTTATAAAAATGTGAATAATATTGATAAAAATATACATTAATTACTTGAAATATGATGGATTTTAGAATGGATGAAGGTTCTTTAAAAAAATCATAGACATTTAAAATATAATTTTCCACAGTTGAAAGAAAATACGAAATCTATAAAGATGTTTTTTAAGAATCATCAATAAAAGGGGACATCATTAATATCAATAAAATCCACATGGTTCACACCTATGGAGTTTAGTAGTTTTACACATTCTGGATCATTTTTGGAAATATCAAATCAAAAGGAAAATGTGCTCTTTATGTCATGTTCTTATGCGGTAAACTCTTTTTATTCTTTCGAGAACAACTCCCATTCAAAAAATAAATATTTGTGTTATTAAACCTTAATAGAAATTATATGATGTTGGAAATATGTTAAAGAACATTAATAAGAAAAATAAATCCATTAATAATTATTCATTTGATGATATTAATGAAAAATATAACTTTAATAAAAAAATTTTAGATCATAATGTGAAGCTGGAAAATATTTCAACATCTTCTATTAAATATAAAAAAAAAATTGAATGACTTTTACATGTTTTTCATGTTCTTAATGATTTTGTATTTATTTTCAAAAAATTTGAAAATTACTTAAATCAAATTCTATGTAACAAAAAGTTCCAGAAAAATAAATGTGGATAATGAACTAAATGTAAAAATATAAGGTGTTATATAAATTATTTTTATCCTAGTTCTAAGAATAAAAACCAAACTAATTATATTAGTTTAAATTTTGGAGAAAAATGACATTATACTAATAGTTTTTTATTTATAAATTCTTTATTTCGTGGATTTAAACATTCTCTTCATTCACGTTTTTTCCTTAATTTACAGTAGGTGTTTATAGAGAGAAAAATTATATTTGGGATGCTAAATCATTTTTTAGTAAAATTGAGGTACCTAAGAAAATATTTGTTGCAAAAAAATTTCTTAATTTATTTTTTTAGGTGACATGACCCAAGTCTATCAATGGGAAATTGTATATTGATAGTGGATTATAATGAAATATGAGTGATGATTTATAAAATTTCCATTATTTCTCCTAAATTTATTGAGGCTATTCCTAATTCATTTAAAATACCAAAATAATGAATATATAAGTTGTAGAAGTGGGAAATTTATACTCATTCCATATTAAAAAATTTCATTATGTGAATGTATTGTCAAACAATGAAATATTTATTTACCAACATTGTGATGAAGGATATTATAATGATTTTTCAGATAATGGGTGTTCTATTGTCAAACATAAACATCAAAATTTTATGGAACATAGAACACTTAATATCAATACATTAGGTTGTATTTCATTATGTAGAAAAAAAATGAATTTCATAAATTCTGGAAAAAAATTAATTTTTAATTTTGGAATAGATTTCTTGGTCTTTATAAAACATAATCATTCATAAAATTGACTAAATGGGTCTTAGTTTTAGAATTACCTCAATATAAATTTAATAATGAAAATCTATATGATGAATGAAAACTAGTCATGCAATAAAAGTCACTTTTTACAATTAAAGTAGTTTTTACATCTAGTCCTCTAGAAATTATTCAAAAGAATTTTTTTGGTCCATCATGATATGTATGACATGGAAGAAAATATTTTTTATAAGTTAGTTGATGATTTCTCAAAATTTACATGGGTTAAATTTTTAGTATAAATAGTAAATATATAGGTTTTTAAATTAATTTGAAAATTATTTCAAAGATAGAAAGATGCCAAAATTATTTCATTGATATGTTACCATTGAGGATAACTTAGAATCCTTTAGTTCAAATATTTTTGTGGAAAGTATACAACCAAAAACACATTTTTCACCATCGATGACCTCAATATAATGTTTTTATTGAACGGATGGATATGGACCTGCATAAATTATTATAATTATGTTATGTGAATATGAATTTACAACATCATTTTGGATAATGATGTAAATAAGACATGTGATGTCATAGTGGTTTTAATGCTTTTGTCGGTGTGTACGTCATCTTGCTGCGATGCACTAGCAATTTCCTCCCATTCCCGCTTTCCAAAGGTAGGTTGCATCCTTTTCTTATTTAGGGATGTTTTCTCTTTAATCAAAATGGGATGATAGGATGTCGGTTTCTCCTTCCATGGATTCCTCCTCGGAATTTCTCACCCAGTCTTGGTGTACCTTAATGATTAAGTTGTTTTTCGTGATACTCTCCCTTTGTACCATATCTTCCTGGACACCGGTTATTTAAAATACTTCTATTAGGAAACATCAATAGGTCATGTTAGGGAAGAAACATTCATTTATTGGAGTAGTTATGTTGTACATCATTGGAATATATCAACTCTGAAACACTGATCTGCCTGGGATTATTCCTCTTATGATAGGTGTTCTCGAGGGTGCATAAGATCGAGGTATATTACATTGATTGAGGGGAATTATATGACATATGCATGTCCATGAGGTTTTCCTCTGCATGTCATGTTTAACATGGGGTATGCTGCGAGTTTAACATCTAGTGGAGAGGGAACAAATTGATCAAAGCAATAATAGGAGTGGATCAGATTTGTATATTCCTAAGAGGGAGAACCTAACAGGCATACTAAATGGGTGGATCAAGACATCCCATGGGGACAGATACATGGATGATTGGGACCCTACAAAGGAGACACTATGGAATACTATTGGCTAGGATTCAACCTCGTAGAGGCTTCCTACAAACCATGTTCTAGAGATAGTGATCAAAACCCACATATTTCAAGAGGGTGAATCATGGGATATTTGTGTACACAATGGAAAACAACCAATGGACATGTTTGTGCTTAAGTGTGGTTAGCATCCCATGTCCTTTAAGGATCATTAAGAAAGTGGATGACATGATCTCATCGGGATGTGGTAGCCTGGGTTAAACCAGGATAAATGATAGATGACTTGATGATGTTTAGTGCATGGGTGTGATAGATCTGACATGAATATGTTGGTGGTATAGGTCATGAATCTTAGGGAGGCTTCCCACGTACCCCAGTTGGTGGGAATCAATGTCCACATAGTTCGGTGAGGCGATGAGTTACTTTGAGTGGTGGCTCATGAGAATGGGCGCATGGATGGGACCCAAAGAAATATAACCTCCAGGATAAGGCATGATTTCCTAAAACACAAAGGATCAAGGGAGAGACTAGGATGGGACACGAGTGATAGTTTTGGTCCTGGACCTTGAAGTGGTTTTTTACATTTCTCTTTGGAAGTGAATCAATGTCCTCGTGGTTTAGGATGAGGCATAGAATCAGGGCTTCTATGAAGGACAGTGACCCAAAGACATGTTGGGTATTACACATGGATGGAATCCCATTAATAGGGGAACTCTTGGTTGGAGGAATATGGATTTACTGTGGGGATTGTGTAGGGTTAGCTGCCTATGAACTAGTCTCACACTCCTACTGGGAAAACCAAGGATGTGAGTCCTAGAAAAGGGGACATCGAAGCTAACTAGTGTTTGGGGTTCAACCTCTGGGATTATTCCTATTTACCCTTCCTTGGAGACAAGGATCAAAACCCATGTAGTTCATAAGCATACATTTTAGCGTCACGTACTATGAAAAGGGGCATACAGTTTAACATCATGCAAGATGAGGGTGAACTAACATGAAATGGTCGGTACCGATAGATTATGGGATTGAACCTCAGGTAGGATTCCTACATGTCTTTCTTAGAAAGGGTTATGGTTAAACACCCATGTATTTTGGATAGGTGGGGAATTGTTCATACACACCAAGGAGGTCTAGGGATGGTGTACTAGTTGATTCTTTACTCTAAGCCCATGTGAGTCAGGCTCAGTGTGAGAAACAAGAGCCACTAAAGACCTGATGATCAAGTATCCAAAGGTTAATCCTTTTCTAATATAGTTTGGCTTATGTGTGGACAATGGCCCTGAAAAAAATTGATATTGGGACTTACTCTAGGGTTGAGACCCAATAGTGATATTGCGCAAAGGGAGAGGGACGAGGTATCGACAGTCCCCTATGCCCATGTCTCCATTGGTCTTTACACATGGAAGAATAAAGGATCAGAAAGGGTTCTACCTCCTACACAAATGGAAAGGGGATTTCACCATGGTTGTTTTGCTTCCCCTTAGGTAGATGTCATTCTATGAAATTAGGATCTCATTCCATGTGAGGAAAATCTCACACCTTTTGAGACTAATGGGCATGTAAAATGTTAGAGGCATGGAACCCCGTGTATATTGCATGTGGTGAGGCTAATGTTTAATGAAATGTACTAGGGATGACAATTCATTGCAGTTTAACATCTTACAACATGGACGATGAGGATTTTCTCCTCATACCTATTACTTACATAACTGGTGCACTTTACCCCTTAGTGAATGGAATGAACCAACATAGTTGTGGTGAGATGGGGTTTTGGAGTGATTCATTGAAAGGAACATTTTAGGGTGTATATTATAAGAATAAATAGTTGTTGGTGTTACTATGAAATAAAACATGTGACAAAGTAATGCAACATGAATCACTAACCCAGGGACATTGAAATCACATCTTACAAACCTAGAGGGATGTACGGGATAAGTATGTGCATGAAAGGGGTGTCATCTATAAGAGAAGCTCGGTCACGGTGCCTTAGGGTAAGGATGACACAAAGAGAACACAATGATGGGCTCTAAGAAGATTTAGGTGGTTCACACAATATGGGGTAGTTGCGCACAGAGCGAGAGGATTTATGCAAGATGGAGTGGTTGCGCGGAATGTGATTGGATGCACGCAAGATTGGGGTGGTAGCGTTCAAATTAGATAGATGTGAGCAATAATTTTATGACATGAGATAAAACACGTGTTGAAGGGGAATATTTTGTGTGCAAAAGTCTTAGAGTAAAAATAAATTGACTATGATCAAGCTCTAGTGGGCCCACCTGAAGAAGAACTCATGAGAGACATGTCGCGCAAGATTCTAAAACTATAGGCCATATCATTTGTGTAGTCACAGATGAGTTTTGTTTCATGGGGAAGATGATCGATTTGTCTTCTGTAACCATCCCCTGAAGGGAGTGGGTTTCTCTTCTTCTTATAGTAGGAAACATCATCGGTTGCGCGCAAGAGGTCGTTTGACGTCACATTGGGTGTGGGAGAGCATGCGCGCATATGGGCATCTTCAATCTTAGGAAATATTTTTTCATGCCATTGACATCGCTCATTTTGGGATGGTCACTACAGAAGACTCCATTTTATGTCACATTGTGTGTGCAGGATTTTGTTTTCCATTGCCAATCTTGCGCACAACTCTTACATCTTGCATATTCCATCCTCCAATGTCTTGGAATTACTGTGGATTCCCAATATGCATGTATTTTTCTCAATAGTGCCCATTCATGGCCCTATCTAAAATTTGGCATAAATAGATTCCCCCTCCACCTTAGAATCAGAGCTAAAGGGGGACCCGAAGGGTGATTATAAGGTTGACACTGAAAAGAAGAACAACTTATCGTTGATGCTCACAAAATGGCCTTTCAGTGCAAAACCCACTTCTGTGCACATGAAATATCCAGTAAACACTTCTATATGTGTTGAGGGGGTCCTTAGTCCTCACATTTAATTTTCTATTGTACATGTGCTTCAGCTCTGGTGCGTGAAAAATATTCATTTTTTCATGAATGTTCTGCAACTGCTTTGACTTTATTGTGCACTCACAGTATCTTTCACACCACTCTCCCTTCATGCATGCTCCTGACTTTGGTAGTATTCTTGAGTAACTAAGTCTCATCAAGTACGCAATAGGCTATCTTGTGCATCGAACTCCTATTGTTTTGTTAACATCGCATTGTGAATTTAAAAATCCAACGGAAATGGTTTCTCAATAGACTGATGTTGAGAGGGAGTCTATTGCAGCTACAAAGGGAAATAAAATGACCAAAAACCCTCAGATTCTTCACATGATAAGGGTAATGTCTAATAATCAAATTCTTTTTGGCATGCTGACAGAAGATCAAAAGGATTACATCCTATGTGATAGTCTGCTGATATGGAACTTTAGTATTTTTTAGGAGGTTTCATTGCCATGTTTTGATATTGATAATCCACAGTCATGGGTAACATGAGAAGAAAGACTCCCAAAGTTTAACATCACTAACAATGGTCATCCCACTAGGTAAACACAAAATACAGCCATCTAAATCCTTAATCCAATGACCGAGACTATTGTAGGAAGCGATCTGGTTCTTAAGAAATCTCCGACTCATTATTAGAGCACCTTTAGAAGAATTATTCTTGATAAAACAAAATTTTGTAAATAATTGGACTTCATGTTTGGGAGAAATTTAACAAGTGAATGGGAATGGGCATACTGCGTATGCCATACATGTGAGAAGTTCAGGGCCATGTTATGGTCTATCGGGATTTTTGAGGCTATATGGACATCGCAGTTTCCCTTCTACTGTCAATAAGACCTGGTACCCGAGTTGTTTCTCTGGTGGTATCCTGACACCAACACCTTCCACCTCCACCATGTAGAGGTAGTCATCATTCGTTGGGACATCCATTGAATTGGGGGAATTCCTTTACTAGGGTACCAAAATGATGAGTTCCTCCCAACATAAAATGCCTGGGGGTAGGGTGTGCACCACTATTCTGAAATGGAATTTGTTTTATATGGATACGTAAAATCTAAAAATCCAGTACATCCTGAGGTATATCTCTTATTCGGGGCAGTTCAATCTTTTTTTGATGTAGGACAAGGTAGTGAAGATACCTGGCTATGGGAAGCAGTTCCCAAACACATCATATAGGGGGCGGTGGGATCATACTGGATGGTCCAAGAAACATGCAAGTATCGATCCTAAGGCTTCAACATAAATGAGATTTGAGACCTTAATGGATGATATGTTGGGTTACATGTTTCATTTCTGAGTAGGTGGCTATTGCCAGTGAGGGACACATGGATGGGGGTTCATATAAAAACTCTTGTGATGGCCAAAATCATGGAAGCATGAACAAGAATAATCAAGGGGATCCTGTACTGTATAGGATATACATAATTTGGGAACTCATCTCAAGGGGAAGAATTCCCTAAATGTTATTTGGTCCATTATAGATTCTTCATGGATGGGTAGCTTCTCACTGTTGAAGGTATGTCTTCAGGAATTCCATTCACCCTATAGTTGATGGTTTGCGACCATAACTTCTGAATATTGCTGGAATCCACCCACTGATAATTTGAGAGGAAGGGATCAAGCTCAAGATTTTAATCCATACCAACATCAACTTTCATCCATTTGGGAACCCAATTTTACATATCTTTGATGATTGGAAAGGACCATTGGAGAATAGGTATTACTTGAAAAGCATCTGGGGTGGTGTGTTGGTAGCCCAAATTGATGAAAAATCATCAATGAACCATATGTGATGAAAATGTTTTTTAGGAAGTTTGGGTGAATTCAGTGGATGCCAAAGGAAGTATACACAAATATTTGGGAAGAGAGATATCCTTTAATTCTTTTCATACTGTGTCTCATGTTCACGACTGAAAAATCTGGTGAATTCATCACACTCCCCCTACAAATGATAATGCCGACCTATCAAGGGAGTATGATGACCATTAGACAACAATTTAATAAGAGGAAATTCAACAGAAATGCATCTAACAAATCAAGGTCACTGGCATGGAGGTCGGATAGTAGGGAGTCAGAGGAGGTCCTTCTGGGGAGGTGAGACAAGGAATAGGCCAGGTGGTTGGAATGACATGGGGTGGAACATCATCGGCAGAAACGTTGCAAGGTGAGAATGCGCCTTGCCTTCTAATGAAGAGTAGTGCCACAAGCGTCATTGTGGTCAAGTAGGGAACTCCCTAGTAAGCAATTACAACATCTCTTAAAATCAAATTTTGATGTCATATTCCCCTCTCTATGGTATTCCTGGAGTACGTTGTGGCATTTTGTGTCCACTAAAAATATATGGAAGAAACTAGTGTGCATCGGGCTCAACTTACCAGGCATAGGGCACATCCAGGTGGCAGATAAGTTAAATTATAATCACTAACATGCATACTTTATATCCATGAATATTTACACATACCAACAAGGGTGTTATGAATATTTGAACATTTTAATGAAAGTGATTCTTGGCTAGGATCATGACCTTTAAAAGCTATCATCTGAGGATGACAACGATTAAGAAGATTAAGTGAAAGGGTAAGAAGAGGAAGAAGAAGATGAAGAATACAAATACGAAGAGAAATAAGAATAATAGAAGGATGGGGTGAAGGTCCTGGAGGTGAGGCACCACAAGAAATAGTCATCTGCATGGGAAGCCCATTTGAGAGTGGTGAAATCATGGACTCTGATGCAGAACTAGTTGAAAAGATCACATTGAGTCTCAAATCATATATCCATTGTACTTTTTATTTTTGTAACTCTAATACACTGACCAAACATGGCCTTGTTCAAGAACACATCGATGATCATAACCTAGAGGCTTCCCCTGCAGGGGATGAATGTGTACCCATCAATATAGAAGAAAACCACCCTAAACCTATATTTGGGATTGAGCAAGGTGGGGAACCAGCCATTACTGAAGTTGGAAATGATGTACCATAAGGAAGGACTGAAGAGGATACCTCCTAGTCCCATGATATTACATCCACTCAGAAGTATCCAATACTGATCATTGAATTAACAAGTACTTAGGGATCTCCTATGGCGGTAGATCCTATTGTGACTCAGGCACAAGACATTGCCACTATTAGCTCTTGTATGTTTATTATTTTGTAGTTTGTTATATTTTATTGGAGGATTAATATGACCAGGATATTGGGACCCCATATAGTGATCGAAAGGCTGGAGGCTCTTCAAACAATCGAGTCGGGAACATCTGTGGGAGCTCTACTTGTGATTTCACCAGCTATCAGGCATCCAACTATTCAAGCTAATCCTTCCCTAGTACCTGTTGAATAAGAAGATATAATTATGGGTGATTATGATTCTAGGGATGAGATCTAGGCGAGTGAGGGTGAGGTTTCTAAAGAGGTAAGGGTGCCAGAACAGGAAAGGATTCTATAAGAGGACCCTTCTGCTAAACTCCTAGCTATTTTTCAAGAGAACATGCTTGTAGATCCTATGGAGATAGAGGAATCTGATCCTGAAGCAACTAATAAAATATTTATGACATGAATCATGGAATGTAAGTGCATAAAATGCTTCTTATGTTATTCATAAGAATAATAGATGACCCGAATGGGGTTACTTCGCACCTAGCTATTCTTTCTTTGTGTCGGTGGGTGGATACTCACCATCTTTATTTAATGATCTATGATTATATGGCTGAAAAAATATGGGATATTAGCCAACACATCAACATTATTCGGTGTCATATCAAATCAGATAACACCTAGATGTTATTTAAAGCTATGAAAGAATTCTGATGTCAAAAATTAGGGTCAGAATGGCCTCTCAATGTTCATGACACAAGACAAAGGCCTTGGCCAAGGAATAAGGTCCTAAGAACAATTGAAACACTATTTCTCACAAACTCTAGTGCACGGGGGGGTATGACACCAATGGTGCTAGAATAAGTCGGAACAAAGGGAAATGAAAAATATGAATTATGATACACTAAATTCGGGATGTAGTGAGGATGGAATGATGATAGAATATTTTTATTATTTGAATTAGGAACACAACATATGTATCACATTAGCCTAAAATGGGGATAAACCAATGAGTTCCAAACACAGACCGTATTCGTAACACGGGGCCGAACTCAATTGGTCACCCGCTATCTTTTAGAGTGTTGGCCCAAGTTGGTAGGTGAGCCTTAATGACGAGAATCCTAACCATTATGGGGTTACATAGGATGTTATAGGGAATGGGTCTGAGTAAGGGTCACACAAATTGTGGGGTGGAGTGATGTATATTTAAATAATGTTTAACATTGTTGGAATTATTCCACAATTACAAAACAACATTAGGTGAGTGCATCGGTCTGATCAGGGATCATACTCATTTCCCAAAAGGATGTATCTAGTGAGAACATAGGGTGTCCCATAGTTTTATGTCATTCCAATGATGATTATAGACATTTAGGTTAACATCGTACGGTGAGGGTGGGGTTACCCAGGAAAAAAATGCACGGCATGGTACATATCCCGATAAGAATGAGGATTGTAAGAGTCCACACCCCACCATGTGTTCCAAGTGGGATTCTTTAGTCCATAGGCTTGAAGTGTCCTAATTGGGGTCTAGACCTAAGGGAATTTTCTTGGTAATATATATGTATCCCATGTGGATGGGAATCAATCCATACAGAGTTCTGGAGGACCAATGTAGTTTAACATCATACGGTAGGATGGAGTGAAAAAGAGGAGATCTCAAAGGGGGAGTATGTGGTGCGGCCTTTATAAACCTGACATGAATGAGGATATAAGGAGATATAACCACCCCATTTAATCCCCTACAAAATATTAGGTCGAGAGACTAAAGATTTAAAATTTTGGGCCGGTTCCGAGACAAAATGTTTGGGTGTTTCTACATACCCCATTTGGATGGGAATCAAGCCACACATTGTTCTGGAAAGATTCATTCAGTTTATAGTCATGTGATATGTATATAGGAGAATTAAAGGAATATACCCAAATAGAATTACATGGAACTTTTATCATAAACCATTAATGAATTAATACCCAAGAGTTCCTCACTACATCATATGCTTCTGAAAGATTTTGGGCCAAGGTGGACAGAATGAGGGAAAGATTTGAGATATATGGGGTTGGACCCGAAGATGAAATATCTAGGAATTACTAAATATCTAATAAAGATGGTAATAAATACATACAGATTTATGAAAATTCATAATGTTTAACATCATGAGATAAGGATGATGCGGGTCTTAGTTTACGGTCATATAGATCAGACTAAAAGAATTTAGATTCTTCCATGCGGGCGTAATCTATGGCCAAGTCCTTAACCCATGTGATTTGTGCTCAATTTAGGAAATAACAGAATATATGATCTTTTCAACAAATTTAATATAGATTATGTAGAAGCATATGATATCCTCGAATGACACCATTCCATTGATTGGTCCTCTTAATGCGCAAACACGCATTGAGTGATAGCACCAAGAGTGTCGAAATTCAACTTGAACATGATGGAGTGGAAAGTGATGTGGCTCACTGATTAGCCACTTAATGGGGTTAATATTCACTATTAATATATATAATATTCTTGTTACTTATTATTCATATACACTATTTTAGTTCATTTTACACTTTGACCATTAATTCACATTATGATTGTAATTCCCTCTTAAAATGCACTATTACATGGTATATTTTTTAACACCTCCTAAAATACAAAGTGGTATTTATTTTATTTTTAGGTATCCCATTATATAAGGAACAATTAATGATTTTGTATCACTTGAATATTCACATTGGAAGACCACCAAGGCTTTCATTCCAACACATTTTGGAAAAGTAAACTGGACAGCAGCCCAATAAAGAGACTGTATCGGCCAAGATACATTCCCAATGATTCTCAAATTTTATCTGAAGATTCATCACATCATGGGGAAGATTTCAAACAATTTAAAAAGATAATTAGGATGTTTTAATGGATTTATAGGCTGCCCATGTTCGAGATAAAATTTTGGGCCAGATTCAGAGGCCCAATAAAACATCCATCCATTTTACACATATATAGTAAACAATAAACTCTTTTGGGCTGAAACCTGACAAAGGATTAGGGGAAATCCTGAGCTCCATTTTTTTCTTGTATTTACCACTCTATTTCGTCTATCTAGAAGCTCATTTAGGTGCTTCTGTTCAGTTGATTCAAGCAGGCTTCCACCTTGGGTGAATAGTGGAAATGTATAAGTTCAACAAGCTTTCAACCACCCTAATCCCACCATACTCGGGTGGGATGACTTTCACTATTGGAGGCTCGACCCAAGGATCCCAAAATGACTATTGAAGGTAGTTGTGTTGGAGGATTTATTTATCTTGGATGTTTTCTTTCATTGTAATATTATGCAGCATGTTTTTTGTCTCAAGTTTGTCTTTCACATGTTAGTTGTTCTAATTCATCTTAGTTTCTTAATAAAAGTTCTTATTATCTTATTATTCTATTCTTATTAAAATAATGTTGAAACTATTGTCTCGTGGTGTGAATTTATTCACACCAAACGTTGTGAAATTATCACACAATGGTGAAGTGATCGTTATTTCATTGTTTTCTTTTTTACTTCTCCATTTCCTCCCTCATGAGTCTACTTCATGTATCCATTGAAACCATAGAATCAATGGAGGGATATCCCAATTATTGTTTGATACAAGGGATTAGAAAGGGGATTTATTGGATTTTATTTATCACCCCATTATTGTATAATCAATCTTTTTAATTTATCTTTTTATTTGATGATTTTAAAACTACTTCTTCCATGATGAATTTTAAGGCCACATACTTCAAGTGATAATACTAACCTTTACCTAGGAGTGCTCATAAATTTGATCCTCCAATTTTATAGGTGATTATTATTATGGTGTGTTGGTATAAAACTAGTATGTGATGATTTTTTTTATCTTCGTGAATAAACCAAACTCGAATATAAGAAACTGAAATCATTAAAAAATAATTTCATCCAATCCACCCCTTGTAATAACCTAGTGTCACCCCTTCTCGTAATTTGATTTAACTTAAGTCACATAGTGTAAGCTTAAACCTATTTAAAATCAACCCAAATTTGGCCACATAATATCGAAAATCAGTCCATATAATGTGTGTGTCTATAGGTTTCTTTGTAGGTATTTGAGGAATTGATAACCCAGGCTACTCTACATTTGACAGCTTAACCCGAAAACTTGGGTAAATTTGGGTGAGACCAAATTTTGGCATCGTTTATGGGGACCCAAGTATGTCATCTAAACACATGTTCTATTCTCCCCCATTTCTACTGTTCTTATCCAAAGTCTCTAATCTTTTCCCTTTCCCATTTATTTCATTTGGCACATGTCTTCCTACACTCATGACTAATCAAACCGTCTAGATAGGGTTGATAGTACAGGGGTTGGGGAGTCATGTACACCAAGGGAATTATTTCCATTTGATAATAATCATCATAATACTACAGATTCAAACATTTATCCCATTTCAAAGGAAGGTATTTAAATAAACCAAATCATAAACCAGGGTGGGAACCTATATGGAAATCCAAATGTGGTAGCACCAAACTTGGGGAATGCAGTCAATCAAACCATGATTGGCTACCTCACACCTGCCTAAACCAATTACACCTCATACATTAGACAAAATTCCCTAGGAGATTCCAAATACAAGTTTAAACCCCATGTCCTAATCCACCTTCCCACATTCCATGGAATGGTGTTCGAGATGCCCCACCTTCACATTAAGGAGTTTAATGACATTGTAGAAACCATGTGTCCCCCAGATCAACTATAATTAGCTAATATGAGGCTATTGAATTTTTCTTTAAAAGATAAAGCTAAAAATTGGTGAAAAAATTTGAGTCCATCATCTATCAACTCTTGGGACCAATTACAAAGAGAATTCTACAAAAAAGTACTTTTCCCACCACAAAAAAAATTGCACGTAAAACAAGCATCTAAAACTTTTTTGAAAAAGAGGGAGAGTCATTCTACGAAACATGGGGGAGGTTCCAAGACACTCTAAACATGGTTCCATGCCATGATTTTTTTATTCATGAACATGTGAGAATTTTTATGATGGGTTGGGTTCGGGGAACAAACAATTCATTTACATGATGAGTAATGGAACTTTAAAAAAACAAAGCCTCAAATGATGCTTATGAGTATCTAGAAATCCTTGTTGAACAAATTCAAACATGGAGAACATAACCTTATTATGATAAGACACCCAAATCTAGTGGAATTTATACACTTAGGGAAGAGGAAAGCCTTAGTTCTAAACTCACAGCACTCACTAGGAAGGTTGAAGAGATATACCTTAGTAAAATCCATGAAATCCAAACTATAGACCTCGTTTTCACAATTTGTGAAAAATATGACCGCAAAACAGACAACTTCACAACCATTCCATCCTTCTAGGATGTTATTATAGGAGGACCACCTACTAAAGTCAATTACCTAAACATCTAAAAGGCCAAATACCAAAACACATTCAACCCAAGTTATAATGACCACCCAAGCTTCTTCTGGAAATATAACCAACAACCTATCCAACCACAAGGACCAATCCCCTACCCTTAAAAAAAATTTCAAAAACACAACCAGTTACAAAAAAAAAACCATCCCAATACAAACATCCTCTTATCCAATACCAAAAAACCATCTAGAAACCCATGAAAAAACCAATCCAACAACCTAATTATCCTACTGGGATAATCAAACTACCACAAGCCCCTACTCAATATGTCTCTCTTCTAATCCTTGAGCAGTTGTGTAAACAAATGGAGAAAATGAACTCAGAAGTCTCATCCATTAAACATTAACTACAAACCCTTAAAACTAGGAAGGTACCCATGCCTACTCAAGAAGTACCATCATCAAATTTAAGGGGAGAATCTAGTTACACACAAACCATTAATAAACAACTCCATGTAGTGAGTTTTTTTAGAAGTGGGAAATCCATTGAGGAACCTGAACAAACCATTCCATAACCATTAAATTCATTAACAACACATGAAGATGATGAAGAACCACCCTTATATTCTGAAAAAACCAAATGACAATTTGAAGGAACTAAAACCACACCAAATAATCAAACAACCTGATCCCTTCCCTCAATGCATGAGAGGAAAATCTAAACCAGATCTAAATGAAACATTGAGGAAAATCTTTTGTCAGGTTAAGTTGAACATCCCCCATCTAGATGAAATCCAATCCATTCTTACCTACATAAAGTAAAAAAAGTACATGTGCACTTTTAATAGAAATTTTTCACATAAAAACCAAGTCCTTTTGGATGATAATGTGAGTACCATCATTCAAGGGACCATTCCTACAAAGTTTAAAGATCCAAGATGTCCATAAATCAATGTTAAGAGAGAAGAGAACAAAGTTTTAAAATCCATTTGTGATCTGGGAGCCAGTTTGAACCTCATTCTTTATTCCATGTATTTTTAGTTAGGTCTCGAAGAACTCCAACCCACTTCTATCACTTTTTCAACTTGTTGATCGTAGTGTTCGAGTTCATAAGGGGGTCATAAAGGTTGTTTTGGTAAAAGTTGAAAATTTAATTTACCAAGATGACTTCATTGCCCTTGAAAATCACCCAATCATATGTCCTAGGGAGCAAACCCACGTCATCTCTACTCATCCCTTATTAGAAATAATCAACTCAGTCATCTGAGTCTGAAATGGGAACATGGCAATAACTTTCAGGAACATGGGTCTAGTCTTGAAAATCTACAATGAAAACTCTCAAATTAGGGATGATGAAGAGATCCCTGAGGTTATTTGGATTGGTAGTGTTGATAGTGAACTCAAGGAACATCAAGGAATTAATGAAGGATTGTTAATTCAAGAATAGATTGATTTTCTTCATTCACGTGAGGAAAATTATTCTCCTATGATTGAATCAATTTCAGATTTCCCTATTGATGATATTCTGGAATCAGCAATCAATGATACCATGGGTGAAATCAATAACAATGAGTCCATACCCATTCATGGCACTACTCTGGATAATTTAGTGCATGAAAAGTTATGTTCACAAGTAAACAATTCTATCTAGAAATCTGAACAAAGAAGCTGAGTTCAATACAAAGTCTCATCATTTCAAGGAATTTATTTACCAATCTGATCTCGAATTTAAGGTCTTACCTTAATCATTCAATTATGAATTCAAAGGGGATAATCAAGCCTTTAATATTGTCATTCCTTCCTCTCTTGAACCCAATCAAGAGATTATGCTTCTGGATGTCCTAGGAAAGCATAAGAAAGAAATTGGAAAGACCTTTCTAATATTTCTGGTGTCATGAACCGTCCCCAAGGGTCCATGTTGTGACTACCCCAAGTCCGCCTTTCATATTCTAGGGGGCAGAGACTAGCACCGAGGTCATTTTCCCTTGCACTGGTAAGGCATTTCCTTTATAACCTGTAAGCACACGCAACCATGCACACATCAAGATACGAACTCAAGTAAACTGAATAGAAAAAAGAGTGAGTGCAGTATGTAAAAGGGGCTCGAATACAAACCCAATTATAAAGGTAAAAGTACAACTAAAATACAATACAACTGATAAAAGAGAAATACAGCTAATGGGTAGTCCTCCATGGTTCCTACCTGATGGGTAGGTAAAGATCTCCTCCTCAGCACTCCACGTCCACCTGTCTCCTCTGCGTACTGTCACGCCGTATGGTCCACCTTCTAGCCCCGTCTGGTCCTGGTACCCTTAGCCTCGATCAGTGTTGTCCTTCATCTGCACCAAACACAACAAGGTGTGGGCATATCCCATACAGGATTCAGTATAATGATACTCAGTATGGACCCCGAGACCCTCAAGGTCTCACAAAATCCACAAAGTATAAACCACAAAACATGAAATCAACTGACAACCCTAATTAGGTATATTCCCATACATATACCTAAGTTATCAAGTATACCCATCTCAACCATGAGGAAACACAGGGTCCAACCCAAAATCCCAAATCTCAACTATTCCACAAAAGAAAGAAAACCACAAAGGTAAGTACCACATGAGTATGCCCCACTAAATAATACCACCAAGGTATTACCATGACAGAATGTACCACACAGGTATGAACTCAGCTTACACCAGGTATAAGTTTAGTATAGTAGTATAGATGATTAGATGTAACTACGGAATCATCTTACTCAATTAAGATGTTCTGCTGCTAACCCTCACTGGATCGCTCAGTGTTGACCCACACAATATCGCTCAGTACTGACCCACACAGGATCGCTAGGTTCTAACCCACATAAGATTGCTCGGTTCTCACCCACCCAGAATTTCTAGGTGCTTACCCACAAAGGATCTCTCGGTGCTGACCCACAATGTATCACTCTTCATTCTTCACGTCACAGCCAGCTATAGGGTTCTTGCACTACACTAACTTGTCTCTGACAGGGTCCGCTCCACAAGAAACTGTTCGATACTCCAACTACCACGAATTCCCATGAAGTAATATCACTAAGGACCGCCACGTCATAGGGGACTCAATGCAACAGATGATGAGTTAATCGGACGCCTGGTCTGTATGTTATTAGTCATTTAGTCCTGAGGGCCAGGTTGGATACATGCTCGATCCAACCCGACTGTTTCCCAACATTATCCAAATCTCCAAAGGGGTAAACCAAAGAGAACGTATCACTCGAAGGTTTCTAGTGCTACAAAATGTTCGTAAAACAAACTTCATGTGCGAAAGATATGGTCAAAATTGCGTAAATGGGTCGAAGAGGGTCCGAGTTTGGTCTGACCGACCTGGCCTGACCAGGCCTAGGCTGAACCGGTTCAGGTTGACCCGGCCCGACCAGCTGGGTCCGGTCTGGCCCACGCTGGGCAGCCCGTCCTGGCGGTGGAGCGGTCGGAAAACGTGATGGTTGCAGAGTGGAGCGAAGCTACGGGACGATGAGGTCACAGGACGACAAGATTGTGGGCAGCAATGGCCACGGACGGTGGAGGCCAGGGACAGCAGAGGTCATAGAAGGTGAAGGTCACGGTGTAGTGTTGGTCGTGGATAGCGAAGGCCGCAGGATGGTGCAGGCCAAGAACGACGGAGGATGTGGGGTAGCGGTGGCCACGGGTGGAGGAGGCCGCAGGGCGGCGGTGGCTGCTGGCGGCGGAGGCCACGAGCAGCGCGATGGCCGCGGGGCGGCGTCGTTGTGTCGTCGCCTTCATCGCGGCTAGCGGTGGTGCCAACCACTGTTCTCGAGTTCCACCAGTGCCAAACGCTAGAACTGGTCACTGTCACCATCGCGAAGAACACACCAATAAAGAAGAATAGCATAGGGGTCAGGCCATGATTGTTTGGCCCGCACGATTCGCGTTAGTGTGGTAGTAAGCGGCTCAAAAAAATCATGAATCAAGAACATAAAAATCAACAATTTCATATGAATCATGGATATAATCATTTTGGTTGATATGAGTTTGCCATGATTTCCTAGAATTAGGAATTTAATCAAGAAATTTCATGAATTCAATCACAACCCCTAACTCTTTTGTTTGTTGACGTCGATGAGAGAAGTAGAATTTGTCGATGTTCGTCATGCCCACCACATGCCTATGATCCCGAGCTCATTCTTCGGATAAACACTCTTCGATGAAGATGGATCTTCATTGTGGAAGATGTCCACTGTTGGAGGATGTCCCGAGGAAGAAGTCGAAGTCGGCGTTCTGCATTGTAGGAGCTCTTCTTTGAAGGATGTGATCTTCCAAGTTCTCCTCTTGCCATCCCTTTCCTCTCAATTCCACCAAAATGAAAATTAT
Source organism: Viscum album (assembly GCA_963277665.1). NCBI lineage: Eukaryota > Viridiplantae > Streptophyta > Magnoliopsida > Santalales > Viscaceae > Viscum > Viscum album. Next base: position 69,323,378 of record OY728166.1, on the reverse strand, counting down.
CCCACATAATAGAACATGTTATCGATTATGTTTTTTGGAATAATTTTAAATTGGATGAATTAATTAATTGGCGAGTTGGTATAATTAATTAAGGGGTGGCACAATTAATGTGGGGGAATATCAACAGTTTTCTCCCCATTAAGAGGGATGTTCAAGGGGGTTTTAGTCTCGGGTGGTCCCCACCACCATAAACCATATGGGAGGTTTGTACTGGTGGTCCCCACCTCCATAACCTCACATGGGAGCTTTAGTTCTGGTGGTCACCACCTCTCAACATCCACGTGGGAGTTCCCAAGAAAATAAACTATTACCCAATTTTAGTTGATTTTATTCTTTCACGAAAAACCCAAATTCTATCTTTCAACCTTGACCTACTATGGTCAAGGTGAAGGTCCCCATAAGGGAATACCAGCACTGCAAGTTCAACAGTGCCCTCATATTTCAATTCCAGAGCACTAGTTCAATAGTTACAAAAAACCCACTCTTACGTTTATTGAATGTAGCCAAAAAAAAGTTTAGAAATTCATTACAGGCACTCTGGGCCTCGAAATCACACACCATCAATTTTCAAAGACTCATGAAATTCCCATTTAATTAAAAAAAATACATTGAAATTTTGGGTCTTTACATTCTCCCCACCTCGGAGCTTTATGTCCCCAGAAGCCACATCACAAAACTAGGAAAACAAGTTGGGGTACTGAGCATGTATCTAAGCCTCATGCTCTCATGTGCTCTCCTGGATATTCATGTACTGCCAACGAATGCGCACCAGATATATCGACTAGCTATGAAGGACCCACTCCTTTCAATCCTCAATCTCTATTGGAACCTCCATAAAAGTCATCCCATCATCAATGTCTAGCTCGCCGTGATCAATGATGTGAGAAGGTTCGTGCACGTATATCCTCAACTGGGATATGTGGAAGATGTCGTGCACCTAGTGCAACTGAGGTGGATAATATATGTGGTAATACACCTCTCCAACTCTACCATGGACCTAAAAATTTCTAATGAACTTTGGAGATAACTTTCCGCTTCGGCCTGATCTTCGTAATCCTTGTCGAGGTGAGATCTGTAGAAAGACATGGTCGCCATCCTCAAACTCTAGAGGTCTCCATCTTTTTTCAGCATAAGACTCCTGCCTGCTCTGTGCAATCTTCATCTGCTCCTGGATGATATGCACCTTCTATGTGGTAGCTCGTAGCATCTCTAGTCCCACTAGTTCTAACTCCCCTAGGTCAGTCCATGACAAAAGTGATCTGCAAGGTCTCCCATACAATGCCTCAAAAGGTGCCATCCCAATGGTGGAGTCATAGCTATTGTTGTATGAAAACTCCACCAAAGGCAAGTGATCCTCTCAGCTGTGACCTAAGTCAAGGAAAAAAGCATGTAGCATGTCCTCGAGGGTCTGAATGGTCCTCTCAATCTGGCCATCCGTCTGTGGATGGAAGGTGGTGCTCAAATGAAGCTACATCCTGAAAGCCTCTTACAACCCCTTCTATAGATAGGAATTAAAACATGCATCTCGATCGGAGACAACCATCGAGGGTACTCCATGTAGTCGCACAATCTCTTACACATAGAGGCATCCCAAGATCTCTACTGAACCCTGCTCTCTGATCAGTATGAAGTGATCCAACTTGGTGAGTCGATCGATGACCACCGTGATAGAATCTTGACCCCTGGATGTACATGGAAGTCCTGTCATAAAGTCCATGGATATCTCATCCCACTTCCACTCTAGAACTTTTAAAGGCTGAACTAAGCCTACTGGTACCTGATGCTCCACCTTCTCTTACTGACAAGTGAGCCACCAAGAGACAATATCTGCTACTACTTTCTTCATTACCAGCCACTAGTGCTATCATCAGATATCCTGGTATATCTTTGCAACTTCTGAATGTACCGCTAGAGTGGATGTGTGGAACTCCCTCATCACTTCCTCATGAAGCGACACCGGTACCATGGTACTTTTTCTGAAAAGGATGACGTGGTCCCCACCTTCAGAAAATCCATCAGGTGCATGTCCTGTGGATATCTAAGCATGTCATGTCTCACAATCAGCGTCCCCATGCTGCGCCTCCCTAACTAGCTGAAGAAGTGGGGAACTGACTCTAAGAGACAGAAGAAAAGCTACTCCATATCAATCCACAAAGGATATATAAAAAGCGGTCAGCTGCTCCGTCACCTCGCCTAGAAGTTGTATACCAGATCTTCTGTTGACTGAATTTTCTACAACATTCCTCTTCCCAGGAGTATAGACTATCTCTAAGTCATATTCCTTGAGGAACTCAATCCAAAGTCATTGTATCGGGTTCAGGTTCTTCCAAGAGAAGATATACCTGAGACTCTTTTCATCAGAGTACACTGTAAAACACTCACCCATCAATTAATGTTGCCACATCTTCAAGGCGAAGACCACTTCTTCTAACTCTAGGTCATGGGTAGCGTATTTATGCTCATGATATATCAGATGTCGAAAAACATATGTGATCACTTCTCCGTCCTACATCAGTACACATCCAAGCCTGGTCCCTAATGTGTCGCAGTAGACTATATACCCTACGTCCTCCTCTGGAAGCCTCAAGATAGGGGCACTAGTCAGCCTCTGCCTTAGCTCCTGAAAACTCTGCCGGCATCTCTCCGACCACACGAAGGGTTTCCCCTTCTTCATCAACGCTGATAGAGGTGTTGTAACTCTGGAAAAATCTGGAACAAACCTCCAGTAGTATCCAGCCAAACCTAGGAAACTACATTCCTCTATCACACTCTTGGGTGGCTCCCAAGAAAGTACCACCTCAATCATAACTGGATCCTCTACAACTCCATCCTTTTATATGACATGTCCCATAAAGTGAACCTCTCGGATCCAAAACTATCACTTCGAGAGATTACCATAAAGTTGGTACTCTCGGAGTGTGTCCAGTACTACCTGAAAATGATAGGCATGCTCTTCCTCAGTAGCCGAGTAGATCAAAATTTCATCAAGAAAGACTACTACAAAGTGATCAAGGTATGGATGAAAGATCCTGTTCATGAGTCCCATGAACACTACTTAAGCATTGGTTATGCTTAATGGCATAATCAAGAACTCATAATGGTCGTACTGACATCTAAAACTTGTCTCTTGTACATCCTCATCTCATACTCTGAGATGGTGATTGACTGATCTAAGGTCTATCATTGAGAACCACTGTGCTCCCTTCAGCTGATCAAAGAGGCCCTCAATCCTCATAAGTGGGTACATGTTCTTCACCGTCACCTGGTTCAGGCGTCGATAGTCAACCTAAATCCTCAAGCTCCCCTCCGCCTTCTTGGAGAACAAAATTGGGGCTGCCCATGAAGAAACACTGGGCCGAATGAACCCTTCCCCCTGTAAGTCCTCCAGTAGTACTCACAGCTCACGAAGCTCCACTGGATCCATCCGATATGTTGGTGTAGATATCGGTGTTTTCCTAGGGTACAAGTCTATGTAAAAGTACACCTATCTGTGAGGGTGTTGTCCTAGAACATATTCAGGGAAGACATCTGTGTACTGGTCCACCACTACAGGAGAGCTTGGACTCTCTACGTCAACTGCTCCGAGGGTAAGGCTAGCCAACTGATGAGTGATCGGCTGCACTCTTCTCTGGGTAAGTCCATCCTATGCTGAATAGGCTCCCTTCTCACTGGTGAAGGTAAACCTAGTCCCATATGTGTGGACACATCGCACATTGCGCCTAATATAGTTAATTTGGGCATGGACTATAGATATTCAGTCCATACCCATGATGACGTCGTAAGGCCTCGATGCTGCTGCTAGGATATCTTGGCCGAAGCTCTCACCTCCTAGAGTATGATCACACTGTCAGCAGTAGTGTGTAATCGTCGAATCTGCTCTCGTAGGAGTATCTAGCCGTAAGGATCGAGCCTATGACTCTATCGGAATCTCTGAGCTCCGAACAAGGGTGGTGGAAATAAAATAATGACTGGCACCTGTGTTTATAACTACTGAAACTAAGGTGGAGTAGACAGAGATCGTACCCCATATCATCTCTGGAGCACCATGATCGTAGTCCACAGCTGCTTGGAGCTGAGCTCTCCCTTTTCCTCTAGCTCCCTATTATCGGGGTGGACTACCTGGTAGGGGTGGCGGTAACATCTTGAACCGTCAGCTACACGATAAGCTCCTCTACCATGTCTGCCTGCTCCCTGCGGACCTCCTCGATCGAACATTTGTCTCTACCTGGTAGGTGTTGGGACCACTTTGTGTTTGAAGATTGTATTTGTTGTCAACAGTTGTCAATGCTGGTCAAAATGAAGAAGGATATGAAGAAGAACTCCAAAGTCAATGGAGATCGGCTGAAGTGAAGTTGCCTGGAGAATTGTTATGGAATCATAGCATTGGATTTCATACTTGAGAAATTCTCTTAGACGATAAATTCAGACGATTGTTGAGCTAATCCTAAGTTCAAAGAACATGTGTCAATGGTGACACATTTTTTACAACAATGAAGAATGGAGAAGTATCATCCATTTGAGGATGATTGGGGCAGAATGGTGAATTATCATCTATCTAAGGATGGTTGAAGAAGAATGAGGATTTGAAGAAGACAATTCAATGATTTATGATTGCATGTGAACCATGCAAGAGCTTACTTGAAGAATAGAATCATATGATTTGCAGAATGATGGTTATGAAGAAGAGAAAATGTGGAAGGGCTTGACATTCTGAGGTAGACAGGCATTTCACATTGTATCTAAATCAGACGATGCTTTGCTGGTATGCATTTCACACAAATCATGAGTTAGGAGAACTTGTGATGCAAGCCTTATGAAGGAAAGGGGGAGAAATGATGATGCCAGTCAGATAATGTTTTGATTGGAAGGAATGATGCTGCTGGAAGATAGGAAAGACTCAGTTCCCATTGCAACTCTGACGATGCTTAAGCTGATCTATCAAAGGATAAGTATCACGATAGTGGGATTCGTGATAAGAGCAGAAGAATGGTTATGGGAAGCAGTAAATAGACAACATGACAAAGCAATAGACAATCTGGGGATGGCAGAAAAGCACAGTTTAAGGTGGCGCCGTTTTCCAGTGTTTGCCAAATTTTAGGGCCTGAAAATCGGGAGATGAAGAAATGTGCTTGGCAATGGATGTTGCGCATAAGATTGAAGATGGTTTATACGTGCAAAAGAGTTATTCAAGGTCAGAACGTTGAAAAATGACAAAGGAATGGAGTGCGCGGAAATTTAGGCATGTTTCGCGCAAAAATAAAGTGGTGCGCGAAATATCTGCGGGATGCGCGAAATAGTTGCGGGTTGCGCGAAAAATCTGCGGGATGCGCGAAATATTGGCATGGTGCGCGAAATTGAGGAATGAATTTTTCGCGCAAATGATGGTTAGAGATCAGAAGATCAACAATTGGCAAAGGCATAAAATGCGCGAAATATTGGAGCAGTGCGCGAAATCTGATGTTGCAGGAAAGATTGGGGTTGCGCGCAATATGGAACGCGGTGCGGAATTTTGCGCGCAATTGGTGCTTCATGCTTAGAAGGATAAAAAATGACAAAGGCATGAGGTGCGCGAAATATTGAAGCATGGCGCGAAATATGAAGTTTCATAAAAGAGTTTTTACGCGCATGGAAGAGGTTTTACGCGCAGGAAGAGGTTTTTATGCGCAAGGTCAAAACTGCCTATAAATATGGGGTGAACCCCTCTCATTAGTAGTGACTCGACACATAGACAAATCCCGAGCTCTGACGCGCGGAAAAATTGAAGTATAGAGTATTGCGCGAAAAGAAGAAGTGTTGCGCGAAAAAGGAACTGCTGCGCGAAATAGGAAGTTCTGCGCGAAAAAGAAGAGTTGCGCGAAAAAGGTTTTTCGCGCCAAAAGGTGTTTTTCCGCGCAAGGCTTGAATTTTATGCGCAAGTCGCCTAGAAGGGTGCGCGAAAAATTTGAGGGTACCGCAGGCCTTCGATAGGTGCATTACACTCTCGAAGCAGCTTTGTGAAGAAGAAAGAACTGTGAACCATTCGGTTTCACAAAGAGAAGTTGAACCGCACTCACACGACTGGTGTTTAACACTCTCGTTGTGCTTTGCGAAGTGAAGAAGAACTAGACGTGCAATTGAACTCATATCTGCACAAAGGAAGAATTCAGTATACCAATACCCTCAGGTGTTGGTATTGAGAAGATAAGGTAGAGAAGAAGAAGAACAGAGTATGCCCAACTGAAGGCTGACAATTATTCAGGGTAGTTTAATTCAGATGATGCTTTGTGAGAAGATCTTCAGTGATTGAATAATCACATTGGTGTATGTGATTCTAGCTAAAGAAAGAAGGTGATTAGTGCAGTCAGTTGTTGCACTAAGAGGAAGAAGGAAGGAGAACTAGTGCAGTTTGTTTTTGCACTAGAGATGAAGAGAAAGTAAGAAGAGAATTGCTTGCCTACTGCTTTGCAAGTAATCAAGTGAAGAGCACTACAATAGATCTAGAGCAGAACCAACCTTTTGAAGAAGGAAGAAGACTGTCTCGATAGGCAGTATAAAGAACCAGCTAGAGGCTGCAAGTTGGACTTGGCTTTCACCAGTCCAGGGAAGAGGATTGTTTCCCACCCCCCTCCAAAGTGTAGGGACTCACACTGGCTAGAGGATTGTTTTCCTAGCCACTCCATTGTAACAGCATTTTACTTTATAGTGGAGAATCCATGCAGTGGTCATATCCATGCATGGCAAGGACGTAGCTACTCTTATTGAGTGGTGAACCTTGTAAAAATATCGTGTGCACATTTTTACTGCTTTCTATTATTGCATGCGACAGGGAAAAGAGAATAAGAGAATCAAGATCCTAACAGGTCTAGAGGTACAGGGATAAAAAGTTGGAATTGGTTTAAAAAAATCCCCAACACTGATTCACCCCCCCTCTCAGTGTTAGGTATATCCCAAACTGGTCCTTTCAATTGGTATCAGAGGGACAGGTTCACCTCTATTGGATTCTCTATAGTAAAGTTATTCTCTTTTGAAGACCTGAGATTCTTTCCTGTGTTATCAATGAAGAGTAGTGTTTGTAAAGATTAAGCTATCTCTGAGCAGAAAGATATATCTACAAAGACCATGATGAACAGGAAAAAGAAAGAGAAGAGAAAATTGAAGAAGAATTCCCTCGTATCTAAACAGGAGGAAGCATCTAGTTCTCCATATTTGGCTGATGTTAACGACACACCAGACTTGGAAAGTTATGAGAAGGTGGCTCAAGTACCCACCAAGAATATGGAAAACCTTACTACCTCAACTGATCAAGAGGTATGTGTTAGTACATTTGGAAATTACCCTCATGATGAAAATGCTAGCACAAGTGGTGATGAACAATCTACAACATCTCAAGAAATATCAGTTGATAGATTAAGAATTATTCTACATGGTATTCCTGAAAAGAGTGCATCCCTGGTTTGCGGGGTATTTCAATGCATGCAAGAAAATATCACTCAGTTGGAAGAAGAAACTGATGTTTTGGAGAAAGGCTTACAAGAAAAAATTGTCGAATGTTTAAAGCTCTCCATACAGGTTGGAGCCTTTGAAGCAACAAAGAGGGGATTTGAAGAAAATTCTTCAAAGTGGCTCAAAGATGTTGAAGAAAAGGAGGGAGTCAACAAGACTCTGGAAGATAAGATCCATGCACTAGAAGATGAGCTAAAAAGGGACAATGAAGTCAAGAAGTTATATTTGGAAGATAACTCCCAGAAGATCAATGAACTTGACTCTTTGTTACAAAACAAATTAAAGATGCATGAATATGAAGTTGAAAGATTAAAGAAGGCTTGTGAAGAGAAGATGACTATGATTGAAAACCAGGAAGTCATCCTCAATATGAGATGTCTAGAATTGGAAGCTGAACTAACCAATCTTGAGAAGACACATATTGAGTCTCCACAAAAGAAGGAAATTGTAGCTGTTGGAACTCAATGTTCTCTGGAAAATTCTACTGTCAAAAGACCTCCAACATGTGATAAGAAGATCATGGCTTCACTCATTGATCTATCACAAGCAGTTGATAAGAAGGTACTATCCATACCAACTTGTACTAATGTTTCGAAAATTGTTTCTACAAAAAGTGCAGGTTGGAAGAAAATTTCTAAACAAGTATGGATGAAGAAAAGTGATAAGAAACCTACCACCATGGCTAGGGTGGTTAGGGGAAAGAGTGTGGAAGATATGTCCCCACAGAAATCACAACATACCAAGAAGAAGATTCAGCAACCTTATCAAGAAGATGACAAGAAGTCAAGGTTTGTTGGTCAATGCTGGTGCTGCAATAGATTTGGGCATTGTGCACTGGATTGTTGGTACAATCCCTTAAATGTAAAAGTACAGAGAAAGTACATTTCAAGGGGGAGAAAGCCAGAAGAAAAGAAGCAACATCCACAGGTCCAGAGACATATGTTTACTGGAAATAGATTTGGATTACTTGACAACATCTGGGATGATTGCAAAAGTGGTCAAAAAGATACATGTCAATCTCCAACTGTATACAGAGCTAAAAAGAAGAGAAGATCACTGAACCTGGCTAAAATGGAATCCTTGGGAAGTAAGAAGAAATTTGAAGATGCTCCCAAGAAGGTTTTGAAAAAGGAAAATAAGTCCTTGGAGTCTAAATCCAAGAAGGGTGATGCATCCAGAAGGACCACCAAGAAAACATGCTTCTACTGTGGAAAGAAAGGACACACCATGGATCTTTGTGAACAATCCATGGAACTGAATAGAAGCAGACTAGACTCAAACAGACAATCAATCCAGATGAAGCAGAAGGGATTGATTGAAAACAAGTTGCCTAAGAAAGGTAGCTGGAAAGCATCGAAGGAACGATGTGGAATATCCAGAACTGAGGCCACACTTCCAAGTGACTTACTAGTCATATGGCCAAATCAGTTGCAACTTGCCAAAGATCTGCAAAGAGCTGAATATGAAGCACTGGCAATTGCTAAGGCAAAAAGGAAACAAAAGATTTCACATGAAGATGTGTTGAGATCCACACCAGCACAATCATCATTGAAGATCAGATGTGCAAGTCTGAAGAATGGTGAAAATGGGACATCTTGGTTGAGAGAATCTTCTCAACCTTGTTGTTCACATTGATGAACCAAGGAGGTTCCATCTTATTCCCTTATACTTCTGGTATTTACATGTGCTAACATTGCAGGGAATTGAAGGTGATGATCATTCTCATCTGGAGAGTGGCTTGGACAGAATGGAGTGCACCCCTTGAGGGGGAGCCAATCTGTAGAAGATGGGATTATGATATTTAATACCATCTTGTGAAAAGTGAAGGTATTCCAATCATACTTCCATCCCTTGTTTCTTAATTGTATTTATCTTGTCAATTAAGGGGGAGTATAGATTGAAGACAAATGGATGAAAGGGGGAGCTTTATCTTTGCACCTGAACTTTCTAATGAGTTTTGTGAAGTTGTGCAGGATTTAGCAATTCATTTTCATATCTGAAAAATTTCAAACCCCTGAAGCATGATCTCACATGTACAGTGAATGATGGATAGCATTGATTTCCTTGGTTATATCACTCTTGTTTTCTACACCGGGTTAGCCCAAGTAGTCTTAGAGTTGATTTACTAAAGGTTCTTTGCTAAAGAGAACATGTGACATCATCCCTCTCTCGTTGTTTTTCAAGAAAATACTTTTCAAAGGGAGGAAGAGATTTTGTTAAGAGAACCACACCACACCTTTGCATTTGGGGGAGTAACAAAGATAATCAATGACATAAGAAGAGTGAAAGTTCCCCAAGGCCACTTATCCTGCCAATTGAACAAGAATGTTTTTGATCCATTTGTTGAAGTGAGTGAAGGAATTTCAGGTTGATTATTTCTTTCACACTCAATATCTTCGGCCTGGAATGAAAGTGAAAAACCCTTGAAGACAAGTGTATAAGTTCTCATTTCATGAGGTGTCATATTCAGTGGGTAATGGACAGCTTTGTTGTCTAAATCAAATCCTCTTATTTTCTACACCGAGATTTTCTCAAGTAGACTTAGAGTGAAATTATTGATGGCACTTTGCTTAAGTATGGAATGATACACTCTCTACCATGAACTTTGTATTTCTTGTCAATAAGGGGGAGAGAAATGAAATGAATGTCTAGGGGAGAGACAGAAGTAAAGGGGAGAGATAAGATTCTCATTTTGGCATTGACACATTCATTTGAAGATAATTTAAGGTATTGACAACAAAATACAAAGGGGGAGATTGTTGGGACCACTTTGTGTTTGAAGATTGTATTTGTTGTCAACAGTTGTCAATGCTGGTCAAAATGAAGAAGGATATGAAGAAGAACTCCAAAGTCAATGGAGATCGGCTGAAGTGAAGTTGCCTGGAGAATTGTTATGGAATCATAGCATTGGATTTCATACTTGAGAAATTCTCTTAGACGATAAATTCAGACGATTGTTGAGCTAATCCTAAGTTCAAAGAACATGTGTCAATGGTGACACATTTTTTACAACAATGAAGAATGGAGAAGTATCATCCATTTGAGGATGATTGGGGCAGAATGGTGAATTATCATCTATCTAAGGATGGTTGAAGAAGAATGAGGATTTGAAGAAGACAATTCAATGATTTATGATTGCATGTGAACCATGCAAGAGCTTACTTGAAGAATAGAATCATATGATTTGCAGAATGATGGTTATGAAGAAGAGAAAATGTGGAAGGGCTTGACATTCTGAGGTAGACAGGCATTTCACATTGTATCTAAATCAGACGATGCTTTGCTGGTATGCATTTCACACAAATCATGAGTTAGGAGAACTTGTGATGCAAGCCTTATGAAGGAAAGGGGGAGAAATGATGATGCCAGTCAGATAATGTTTTGATTGGAAGGAATGATGCTGCTGGAAGATAGGAAAGACTCAGTTCCCATTGCAACTCTGACGATGCTTAAGCTGATCTATCAAAGGATAAGTATCACGATAGTGGGATTCGTGATAAGAGCAGAAGAATGGTTATGGGAAGCAGTAAATAGACAACATGACAAAGCAATAGACAATCTGGGGATGGCAGAAAAGCACAGTTTAAGGTGGCGCCGTTTTCCAGTGTTTGCCAAATTTTAGGGCCTGAAAATCGGGAGATGAAGAAATGTGCTTGGCAATGGATGTTGCGCATAAGATTGAAGATGGTTTATACGTGCAAAAGAGTTATTCAAGGTCAGAACGTTGAAAAATGACAAAGGAATGGAGTGCGCGGAAATTTAGGCATGTTTCGCGCAAAAATAAAGTGGTGCGCGAAATATCTGCGGGATGCGCGAAATAGTTGCGGGTTGCGCGAAAAATCTGCGGGATGCGCGAAATATTGGCATGGTGCGCGAAATTGAGGAATGAATTTTTCGCGCAAATGATGGTTAGAGATCAGAAGATCAACAATTGGCAAAGGCATAAAATGCGCGAAATATTGGAGCAGTGCGCGAAATCTGATGTTGCAGGAAAGATTGGGGTTGCGCGCAATATGGAACGCGGTGCGGAATTTTGCGCGCAATTGGTGCTTCATGCTTAGAAGGATAAAAAATGACAAAGGCATGAGGTGCGCGAAATATTGAAGCATGGCGCGAAATATGAAGTTTCATAAAAGAGTTTTTACGCGCATGGAAGAGGTTTTACGCGCAGGAAGAGGTTTTTATGCGCAAGGTCAAAACTGCCTATAAATATGGGGTGAACCCCTCTCATTAGTAGTGACTCGACACATAGACAAATCCCGAGCTCTGACGCGCGGAAAAATTGAAGTATAGAGTATTGCGCGAAAAGAAGAAGTGTTGCGCGAAAAAGGAACTGCTGCGCGAAATAGGAAGTTCTGCGCGAAAAAGAAGAGTTGCGCGAAAAAGGTTTTTCGCGCCAAAAGGTGTTTTTCCGCGCAAGGCTTGAATTTTATGCGCAAGTCGCCTAGAAGGGTGCGCGAAAAATTTGAGGGTACCGCAGGCCTTCGATAGGTGCATTACACTCTCGAAGCAGCTTTGTGAAGAAGAAAGAACTGTGAACCATTCGGTTTCACAAAGAGAAGTTGAACCGCACTCACACGACTGGTGTTTAACACTCTCGTTGTGCTTTGCGAAGTGAAGAAGAACTAGACGTGCAATTGAACTCATATCTGCACAAAGGAAGAATTCAGTATACCAATACCCTCAGGTGTTGGTATTGAGAAGATAAGGTAGAGAAGAAGAAGAACAGAGTATGCCCAACTGAAGGCTGACAATTATTCAGGGTAGTTTAATTCAGATGATGCTTTGTGAGAAGATCTTCAGTGATTGAATAATCACATTGGTGTATGTGATTCTAGCTAAAGAAAGAAGGTGATTAGTGCAGTCAGTTGTTGCACTAAGATGAAGAAGGAAGGAGAACTAGTGCAGTTTGTTTTTGCACTAGAGATGAAGAGAAAGTAAGAAGAGAATTGCTTGCCTACTGCTTTGCAAGTAATCAAGTGAAGAGGACTACAATAGATCTAGAGCAGAACCAACCTTTTGAAGAAGGAAGAAGACTGTCTCGATAGGCAGTATAAAGAACCAGCTAGAGGCTGCAAGTTGGACTTGGCTTTCACCAGTCCAGGGAAGAGGATTGTTTCCCACCCCCCTCCAAAGTGTAGGGACTCACACTGGCTAGAGGATTGTTTTCCTAGCCACTCCATTGTAACAGCATTTTACTTTATAGTGGAGAATCCATGCAGTGGTCATATCCATGCATGGCAAGGACGTAGCTACTCTTATTGAGTGGTGAACCTTGTAAAAATATCGTGTGCACATTTTTACTGCTTTCTATTATTGCATGCGACAGGGAAAAGAGAATAAGAGAATCAAGATCCTAACAGGTCTAGAGGTACAGGGATAAAAAGTTGGAATTGGTTTAAAAAAATCCCCAACACTGATTCACCCCCCCTCTCAGTGTTAGGTATATCCCAAACTGGTCCTTTCAGTAGGTCCTTTGATTTTCTGTTGATCATCTGTACAACGGGTCGGATAGTCACAAGTCATGTTACCCTTCCCGCCTCATGCATAACACTGCCCGCTCCTGGCATGACTAGCTCTACCTCAGGTGCCCCGTACAACCGACCCTGAATCCCGCGGTCGTCCACCTGTAGGTCTGGTCCTTTTAGACCTATGTGACCTCTGTATTCTTCCAGCTGCAAAAGACTCCGCTACATGACGACTGGTGGTGGGTCTCGCTGCTGGTGACTGTTCAGCAAAAAAAACTCCACTAAGAGGGCTCCGTCTAACACCCCCATCTGCGTCGGGATGCAAAAATAAATCATCGAAGCCCTGATCTCTCACTTGATCCCCTGATCAAAGGTTCGGGCCCTGAAGAATGTGTCTCATACCATATCTATGGATTATCATGACAGGTCAGTGAACCTCGATGAGTACTATGTAACAGTCATGCTTCCCTATTGCAAATGAAGAATCTCGTGTATACGCATTGCGCGAAGAGTCACTGGGAAAAAATCTACCCGAAATAGGATCTTGAAGTCTGCCCTGAGAAGCGTCACCTCATCATGAACCTGGAGCATCAAGATCCACCATCTGCCTATTGCTTCCTATATAATTCTAGCAACAAGGATCACCATGAGATCAGCTGGTGTCCCTACAAGTCAGAAGACTCTCACTACGACCTCTGTCCAATCCTCAGCTACCTACGGGTCTGTCTCACCCCTGAACTTGGGTGGCCTCTGGCACAGGAACTCATGCTACGCTCCCAAGCAGCGTGAACCCTCTTCTACTGGGGCCAGTAGCATCAGTGGCCCGATGGGTAATGGTACCATTGGATCCTCTTCTAGTGCCTCTACTGGAAGAGGGCACTACACTGAGGCATCGTCGCTCGGTGGGCTATTAGTGTGTACAACTCTCAGAACCCTAGCTGGTTGTCTGCATGGAGGCGTCCTAAAAAGAAAAAGGTGCACCACGGTCAATAAGTTATACCTGGTGAGATGACTCAAAGAGTCCCCAAAGAAGACTCTTGAAAACACACACAAAATCAGTGTTTTTCATTCACTGAGTCAGAAATCAGAAGTCAGGGTCCTGGTGTATGGATACGTCGGCTGTTGCACCAACATTGGATTCCCTAAACTGATAACCACACTCACTACAATTAACACTATTTCCATTAGAAAGATCAGAGTCCTATGTTCAATGGTAAAACCGACTACTCTAATAAGAGTTTTTCAGGACCCATTCCCCGGGGCCCATGCCGTGACTACCTCATGCACGCCTTCCATAGGCTAGGGGCTGGCGACTAGCACCGAATGAATTTTCTCGAAAACGGGGAAGGAATTTCCTTTATAACCTGTAAGCACCTGCAACCAAGCACACATTAAGATATGAACTCAAGTAAACTAAATAGTAAATAGAGTGAGTGCAGTAAGTAAAAGGGGCCAGAATACAAGACCAGCTATAAAGGTACAATTAAAACAAAAATAAAATACATCTGAAGAAAGAGAAAGACAGCTACTGGGTTGTCCTCCATGGTTCCTACCTGAAGGGTAGGTACAGATTACCTCCTTGGTATTCCACATCCATTCGTATTATTTATGTATCGTTATGCTGTATGGTCCACCTCCGGGCCCCGTTTGGTCCGGGTACCCTCATCCTCGATCAGCGTTGTCCGTCATCTGCACCAAACACAAACAGGTGCGGGCATATCCCTTACAGGGGTGAGTATAATGATAGTTAATAGGGACCCTGAGACCCTCAATGTCTCACAAAATCCACAAAGGATAGACCAAACATCATGAAATCTACCGACAACCCAACTTAGGTATACTCCCATATATATACCTAAGTTCTCATGTATACTCATATCAACCATACGAAAACACAGGGTCCAACCCAAAATCTCAAAGCTCAATTGTTCCACAAAAGAAGTTAAACCACAAAGGAAAGTATCACACAGGAACACCACACTGAAGAATACGACCAAGTTATTACCACGAAGGGAAGTAAAACACAGGTAAGAACTCATATCACACTAGGTATAACTTATGTATAGTATTATAGATGATTAGATGTAACTACTAGATCATCTTACTCTGTTAAGAGGCTCTGATGCTGACCCACATAGGATCGATTGGTGCGGACCCACACAGGATCATTCGGTGCTGACCCACCTAGGATCACAAGGTGCTATCCCAGAGAGGATCACTCGGTGCTCACCCCCACAGGATCGCTAGGTGCTGACCCACACAGGATCGCTCGGTGCTGACCCACACAGGATTGTCCTTCATTCTTCACGTCACATCCACCTACAGGGTTCCTGCACTATGCTCACTTGTCTCTGGGAGGGTCTGCTCCACAAGCCACTGGTTGATACTCCTACTACAACGAAGACCCATGAAGTAATATCACAAAGGACCTCCATGTCATAAGGCTCTCAATGTAACTGACAGTGCGTCAATCGGAAGCTCGGTCTGTATGTTAATAGCCTTTTAGTCCCGAGGTCCCGGTTGGATTTGTGTTTGATCCAACCCAACTATTTTTAAACATTATCCAAATCTCCAGTGGGGTATACAAAAGGGACCGTCTCTCACCAAGGTTTCTAGCACCATAGATAGTTCGTAAAATGGACGCTCAGTGCCAAAGATATGGCTGAAAGTGTGTAAATGGGTTGAAGTGGGTCTAAGTCTGATCTGAATCGGCCCAGGATGACTCAGTTCGGGTCGACCTGGCTTGACCCACTAGGTCCGGCCCAGCCCACACTGGACGGCCAGATCTGGCGGCCCGGCCTAGCAGCGGAGCCTTCGGGGGCTGCAATGGTCGCAGAGCGACACGAAGCCACAATACAGCGAGGCTGCGGGACGGGTGGTGGGGGGGGGGGGCGAGTGGCGGTGGCTACAGATGGTGGAGACCACAGACGACAGAGGATGCGGGGCAGTGTTGGTCGTAGACGGTGGATGTGGCTATGGGCGGCAGAAGCCACAGGGCGGCAGAAGTTATGGGGCGGCAGTTGTCACGACCCCCTCCCAACAAAGTGTACCCCTCCTGGGTCGACAATGTGAGAAGGGAGATAATGACCCCTGATTCCCACCTCCAGTAGGCCCCAATTTGGCAACTAGCACCGAGGGTATAATAAACACACAAATGGGAGGCATTACCCTCTAAGAGAACACATGCGGAAGAGAGAGATAAGATCGATGCCAATCAACTCCAACTTAGAATTGGAATATAAAAGAAACCTATGTTCATATATTAAATGTCATGAAAAAGTACTACAACTAGAAGGGAAAAAATACAAGCACCCAAAAGAAAGTAAAAAAATCAGCAACCACAAGCCCGAACAACTCCTGCAACTCCAAGCTAGTAGAAACTAGTTTGATCTTCAACCTGATCTAAGTGACCTGAAAAAACAGTTTATATATACATAGGTTGAGTATAACAGTATACTCAATAGGATCCTCCCCGAAGCCTCCTGTGCAAAAGTAATGAAAGTATACTAATTCACAGTGAACAACGAGTGAAACTAACTTTTCACCTAAAGAGGTATACTATGTTCCCAACCTCACTAGGGCTATTCTCACCAAGTAACACATACAAGAATATATCATATAATAAAGAATATCAAGGGTACCCCGCTACTACTTCCCAACTGGTTTTCTGCTTTGCCCCAATGTTGCACTCCTAAGCATCTCTCTCCAAAAAGGCTTGCCCGCAGACACCTGGGCGAAGCACCACACCATCCTCACCACCAAAAGTAACTAGGAAGTTTCTGGGAGCCACTATAGCTTGCATAACGTGTATCATACGTCGGGTATTATACCTCAATCCATTACATCCCATACACCGAGTAAGGATCCTCAAGACATCATATCCTATACACGTTACACCTATATTAGTCCATAGAATACTATATCTAGAATATATGCGTGTGAATAAACAAAATCCATTACAGCCCTCTACACACATATATGGGGAAAACTAACCAATGTTCCTATCAGCACAACTAACTACAAAGAGAAGTGAGCGGGCCAAAGGGGGTAGTCAGCCATTCATCCTCCCACCGGAATGTTGGAGAAAACACCCCCCCAGGGCTCAGAATCCCTGGGGTGTCAGTTTCCCTTACTGGTTGTGTGGAGTAGCTTATAGAAACACAAAAAGTACAGAATATATTATATCTCACAACCACACAATGGTCATTACCTATTCATAGAAACAACTGCAGCTAATGTCTCTCAGACTCTGGGCTGCTACTTCTAAGACTACGTATCCTATATGCACACAACCATTTAAATAGATTTGTTAGATTACTTCATTCCCTTATTATCAGTTCCAGTGTACGTTCATTAATTCTTTAAACATTAATTAGCCATGAACAATTCCACATTAAATTTTATTAGCATCACACCCAAATTCAATTGTTCCTTCAAAAATTACAACCTCATCATTATGTTCCAGCATCTCCATCCCCATGGGTTAACACCATTTATTAAAATATTTATTACAGAATTACTTTCCCATATTCCTAGGCATTCTAGAAAATCAATTTATTCTATTAAACGCACAAGGGGGATCAACAAAGTGAGTAGATGTACTACTCGTCGAGTCTTTGCCGCCTATAGCAAGAGCGTAGACCCATTCCCCCTTGAGAAGCTAAACACAGAAAAGCACGGTGCATACCCCGTGTCTCTTTGCCTCTTTCGGGAGAAGGGTAATTAAGACCAGCTACCTTGAGAAGTGGAAAAAGGTAAATCATATAAACAACCAATCAAAATTACCAAGAATCCAAAAATCAAATCCACTCCATTCCATCTTCCCTAGTGTCCTCCCTGACACCCATATGCATAAACCGATGCATCTTGCCACTCTAAGGGTCATCTGATGCCACGACCAAAAAACTCTATGCCCCCACATATCACAACAGCCATCCAAGATCACATCATAGCACAAACAGCAGGAAAACAAACACCACATTTAATTGGGCACTTGGCCCTTTAACAATCAAGAGGGTAACTCAGAACTCTTTAAGGAATTATCAATCAATCAGTTCTTTAATCCATCTTGGGTTAACCGATTTATTATTCGTAGGTTCTAAATTCAGGAAACCTAACTAGTAAGTTATCATAAATAACAAAACATGCTTACTACACTAATTTGAATAACATCAAATTACAAAAAGAACCATATTCATTTACATGCCTCTTTACTTTAGCCAAACAATTATCAATTAATTCCAATTTACGTTCTTTACCAATTTCAATCAATAATGAACATCAAATCAAAGTAAGAATAGATATCACACTATCTAAAAAAACATGAGGCAATAACATACAATTGATATCAATTTATTTATCTGGTTGAAATATTTATTATTTTAATTCCATTGTCATCCAGTGGGATTAAACATGCTAACAACACAGTTGCACATAAAAGAAAATAGAAGCAACGAGTCCCCTACCTCGAAGAGTTCTTGACGTTCTTTATACACAAAACAGGTCACGGTTTTCCTCTCATGCCAACTACATCCACCCGAGGATTCCACGGAACGACCACACCAGCCAAACCCCAATAAAGACCCCATTAGAAGCATAGAGATTACATGCTTTAATATGGGAGGGAGAAATAGGAGAATATGATCCCAAAGGAACGACTATAAAACATACCTCATCTCGAGGATTGATCGAGACAGCTTGGTTGCATCCAAATAGAGCAAAACTGATCCGAGGAGTAATGTTTTATTGTGAAACTCCTACGGGAAGGATTGAAAGGTTATAGCATCTCATAGCCGAGAACAAAAAGAAAGAACAAGGGAGGATGATATCTTGTTTCTTTTGAATATTTAATGGGGCAATGGTTTAAGATACGCTTAATTCCCCAGTAAATGAGGATCACATTAGCCCACGTGGTTTGACCAAGTAAAAACATCCTGGGCCATAGAAATAATTAATATAGGATTTATGGTCTTTGAATCATCTGTCTTAATTTCAGGGTTGCAACGTCACAGACGGTTCGCCATTCCAACACCATGTGAGGAAGATATGTTGGATGCAAGATCCCGTAATAATAATAATATTATTATTATTGGGTGTTTCGTGGACCCGAGCCACGATTCATAATTCAATATTGCACATTAGAATTGAATTGATTGTATTAACGACAGGATCACATCACCACTGACGATAAGTCAATCCGACGTCGCACGCAGGAGTTATGGTGGGTCAATGATTTAACAATAATATTAAATCTATTATTTTCCGAGTGCTTCGGTTTCCCGATCCAAAAACCCAAAAAATCCATCCAATATTTGACTTGAAATGTCCGTCTCGGAATCTGGGTCGCACTACCACAGACGGTTCATGAAACCGAGGTCACACGAATAAGTTACGGTCTAAAAAGGGTTTTATCAACAAAAACAATAACATTATTATTATATTATTATTTTTAATTGGTTTGTTTCAAATACACAAATCCACCCACCACCCTCTATCCAATTTGGTGCGCCTCACTCACTTTCACCTTAATTGATTTCTTTTTTCCTTTCTTTTATTACTTCCCTATTTAATTCTCACACTCTCTCTCCAATCTCTTTCCAATCTTTCACCCACTCCACAAAAAGTGGCTACTCCCCCTTGCCTTTTCTCCATGTCCATCATGCCCCATCTATTTTCTCACTTTATTATTAATAAAATTAATAATAACAACACCCATCCTTAATGTTCTAATTTAGTTTTATTAAATTAGTTTACCATGGTTATTTTCATATTAAATTAAAACTATTCCATTTAATTAATCACACACTAAAATCATCCATTACCATTATTATTTAATAGTAATAAATCCTCTTTCAATTTCATCAACGGGTCACCATCATTATCATTAATAATTATTATAATTATTGATGTCAATTATTATCTTATAATTACTCCCTCTCTCCAATCACATGATATTCACGCACGGTTTGGGAACCCCTTCCATTCTTCATTATCATTTTATTATTATTTTTTTATAATCTATTAAATGAATATTATTATAATTATTTTAATATTCCAAAATACAAGTTGGATTCACCCATAAGGGGTTTTTCCCCATGCATTTCATTCCTCTATAATTTATTACATGCGCCTCATTTATTATAATTTATTCCTTTATAATTTATTCGATGCGCCTCCCATTATATGCCCATTAAACACATAATTTATTAATTTATAAATAAAAAAGAAACCACAAACCTTCACTCATTGAATTAAATACATTCAATTTTATTTCTTTTATTTCACAATGATTAAATTAAAACCATTTAATCTAATTAACACCAAATATTTTCACGCCACCCTTATCAATTATTATAATAGAAAAAAATTATTATTATAACACGCGTCGTGGTTGACCATATAAATTTTTTACAAAGTAATGGACTGGAGAGGTCCGGTCCATTACATCAGATACCTCTCAAAACATTCTCGTCCTAGAGAATTAAAAAAACAACCCATAAAAAGGGGAAAGGTCCGAACAACCACCCCGCAAGATACCTCTCAACTCTCTCATCATAATAGGAATCCAACCACTATCCAAATTATATGAGTCATGGAATTCCTTCCACTGTGTCGAGATATTATCCGCTTTAGGCGGCACTGACTCGCCTGCACGGGTTTAATCGCATCCACATTAATGTGTCTCGATTAGGGATTAGGTCCTCCCACTCCCATAATTTATGATTTCTCATAAACACACTACCCCCAACACCTCACAAAACAAGTAACACGCTTCCCAACACATAGATTGGGGAATTCCTTCTCCGATGTCAAGATGCAATGCTGACAGTTCTTCCATTACTCTCCAGGAATCACCGGATTCACACACAGTATCACTACGTGACTTTCGGCTCAGCGCATCAGCTACAACATTCGCTTTTCCAGGTTTATACGATATTTTGAAGTTATATTCCTATAATAACTCCATCCACTGATTTTGTCGTGTGTTTATGTCACACTGAGAGAAAACATACCTCAAATCTTATGATCAGTGAAAACCACAAAGCGCTCACCAATGAGGTAATGTCTCCACAACATTAGAGCAAACACCACAGCTTCCAACTCAAGATCATGGGTGTCATAGTTGTATTCATGGGGACTCAAATTCCGAGACCCATAAGAAACAACTGACCTCTACTGCATGAGAACATATCCTAACCCCAGATGTGAAGCATCGCAGAAAACATCAAACTGGACTCCCTCAGCTGGAAGACAAAGGACCGGAGCACTTACTAACTTCTCCTTTAGATACTTGAATGCTGCCTGACATTGATCAGTCCATATGAATTCCTGATCCTTCATGTTCAAAGCTGTTAAAGGAGTCGCAACTCCTGAGAAATTGGATATTAACCTCATATAGTAGCCTGCGAGACCAATGAAACTTCGCACATCTGACACTGTCTTGGGGGCTGCCCAAGACACAACTGCTTCTACCTTCGATGGATCCATATCTAATCCCTGTTGGGACACAACATTCCCCAAGAAACGGACTTCTCGAGCCCAAAACTCACACTTCGACAACTTCCCGTACAGCTGATGTTAGTGAAGAACTCCCAAAACGGCTCGTAGATTCTCTGCATGCTCCTCTTTAGATGTGGAGTATACAAGGATTTCGTCGATGAAGACTACCATGAATATTTCCAGGAACTCATGGAACACATCATTCATCAATCCCATGAATACAGTTGGTGCATTCATCACGCCAAATGGAATTATGATGAACTCATAATTCCCATGACGATAACGGAAAGCAGTCTTTGGAATATCCTCATCCTTCACACACATCTCATGATATCCTGACCGCAAGTCAATCTTTGAGAACCAACTTACATCCTTCATTTAATCTAATAAATTATCAATTCGCGGAAGATGATAGTGATTCTTTATTGTCACTTTTTTTAAGCGACGATAATCAACACACAACCGCAAACTGTCATCGGCCTTCTTCACGAACAAAACCGGTGCAGCCCATGGTGACACACTTGGCCAAACAAAACCTTACTACAACAGACCATCAAGTTGTATACATAACTCTCGTAACTCAGAAGGGGCCATCCTATATGGAGACATAGAGATATGAGACGCTCCTGGCTATAGCTCGATCCTGAACTCGATCTCTCATCGAGGGGGTAATGCTACAACTTCTTCTGGAAAGACATCAGAGTACTCCTCTATGACCATAGGAAACGCCAACTGCTGAACCTCTGAAGAACTCAGAATCATCTCATCCATCATTGATGATAAGGCTGGAAGGCGCCTATGACCAATCTGAGGGTCTTTCTCACCAACAAACACCACTTTATCTCCTTCTGCATCAATGAAGATGATCTTTTTCCTAAAGTAATCCATGATATCCTGCACCAAATACAACCAATACATGTCGATGATGACATCACATGGTTGTATTCGTAAACATAGGAAATCTCACCAAGAGAGGTGTTTCCCCAACACTAGCTCACAGTCTCTACATACTTCAAACAAGTCAGATCGACCTCCAACTGGCGTAGTCAACGCCAAGGGCACTGGAAGCCTCTCTACCTCAAGTCTCAAAGCATGGACAAGGGTAGGTGATATGAAAGAGTGCATCACTCCTGAATCAAACAAGGAATACACCATGGTAGAAAACAAGCAAAGGGTACTCAGATGACATCTGCCTCACCTGGAGATGGCAATTCTAGAGCATGAAGCTGACCATGACCTCCTCCACGGCCTCTCTGACCCTGATGATGACCACCACCACAGTCGCGCTCTGCTCTCTGAGGACGAGGAGTGTTATGGGGATGTCCTCTACCTGCCCCATCTACCCTCTGCTGATCTATTGTAACGCCCTGACCCCAGTTACCCAGAGTCGGTTCATTATTACAAAACATTGGCATGATCACAAAAAGATCAAGTCTCGAAAGACCGATTAGTTTAGTAGCCTTGGAATCACTAGATACATTCATAAAGGGTACATTACATCATAAAGTGAAAACTACAACAACATCTTCTCTCCACATTCATATCCCCCTATACTATCCCTTAAGTTAATTCATAAAATACTTCTTCACATCCTGGAAAAAATAAAACATAGAAAGGGGTGAGCTCAGATGCTCAGTAAGGATAACAATATAGCGTAAACTTTCATAAATAAGAATAAACATTTAAGGCAATGTATAACTAAAACAAAAGCCTTGTAAACTTGATCTTCAGCATAATATGGTAGAAATAAAATGAAATAATGTCATTTACTTATTCACATGGATATTCTACTAGTCTAATAATCACATGCAATATCAATAACCACTTTCATAATGATGGAATTCATAATGCCATACTATCATATCCACATAGTCAAGGCCTTGTGCCAAGACTACAAATAAGATTTTTTCAAGGCCTTGTTCCAAGACACTAGTTTGTCACATCAGACCTACCGATTCATCGAGGAGCTATAGAGGGATCCACCCGTCACTTATTAAGTCCAATAAATTCTTCATATGAACAAGTTTAAACATAACATAAAAAATCATATTAAAACTAGCATATGAAATGTCAATACTTTCTCTATAAACCATGAATGGTATAAAAATAAAACATCCACAGTCAAATATATCACAAAACCTTCAATACAATATGCAAGTTTTGTATCATAATAAATAAACTTCAAATAAGCTTAAAATCCATCAAAGGATGTTCACATAGATGAAATCAAAACTATTTGAAAGAAATATCTCTTTTTTGAAATCATTTAAAAGTCACATAATTATAAAATAAAACATTTAATTTGAAAATATTGTTATAATTTTTTAAGGGAAGCTTCTATGATTTTATAATGGTGGAAAATAGCCACACCCTCCGTATAAATTAAAAAAGACATTCTTACCTTGATTCTGTTGAAAAGGTTAAAAAGGACCATGTTTGGAAAACAAAAGAAATATTACTTTATAAACTTCTTATAAAAATTAAACAAGGGTATAAATGACTTTAACCCATAGTCTTTAAAATATTAAGAATTATTTGAAATACATTTTTAAGAAACATGGATGTGGATGATAAATAGGTCCTAGTAGATAATTACGTATAAATAACCTTAGATAATGAAGAGATTGTGAAATATTCCCTTACCTTGTACTTTTACTTGGTTGAGGGTAGGTTAACCTCCTGTATAATGGTGAAATAATAGTTATTAAATTATATAATAATCATATACATTAATAAGATATCATATATGATCTTTTAACATTTCTTTGTTAATAATATCTTAGTATTATCATCGTTTCGGGTGTTAACTTACTCAATTTATTTTATATATTTTGTTACACAAGTTGTGTTTGTTATGGATAGGTTGTATCTTATTCATATCAAGAATGAAATCAAGTCCCTAAACATTATTTCTAATCATCAAATTATAATTAGACTTGAATGGATACGATGGGGAATGAATCTCATCGCGTTCGTGGAGACGGTAGTCCGTACGTACGCACAAGCGACAATATCACTCTTTTGATATTCAAATAATATATAATTGGATATTATATCATATATAATGAATAATTATCATGTTATATTTATTATTTACATCAATTAAACATCATTATCATACCCATAAAAATAATAATGTTTTGAATAACAATTACACCACGACGTGGAGACGGTAAGTCGTACGTACGCACGTATGGTGACATATCATTCAAAGGATGGATAGAATAATGAATATGGATGTACCATATTTATAATAATAACATAGTATATATAATATAATGGATTTATTATTTTAGAATGGAAATAACAAAGAAAGAAGAAGTTGAAGAAGAAAGGAACTTGAAAGTGGGTCGTGAAAACATTACCTCTTCTTCAGGTTCTTCCTTTTGATTTGATCAAAAGGGATCCTTAGGTTGGATTTATGATCAAACTAAGGCCTCTAGGTTGAAATGAGGGAAGTTGGGAGGATATTTGGGTAGGGTGTTGCCGAGCCAAAAGGCTTTGAAGGTGTGAATTAGAGAGAAGGGGGAGTTCCCTTTTATAAGAGGGGTGAGGGGCACCTTTGGAAAAGCTAGAAATATTATTTTATAATAAATTCATATTCGGTTTCTAATGGCTAAAAAGTAGAATATTTAAATTCTAAGGTAGGTATGGGTCGAAATCCTTTCAACCAATGGATTTTATACTGGTTTGGGTCACTATATTAACCTTATCATTTATATTTAACTCTTAGTTAAATAGTTTGACATTTACCATGTCTCTTTGTATTTTTATATTATATAGTTAATAAACTTTCTATATACCTACAAGCGACCCCAAAGTGGCCCATTAGTGATACACTTGTCATTATATAAGTACTTTGGCCGAACATTATATTTTTAGGAATAGAATATTATTTAATAATATAATATTTGTTTTAAAAACTCTTTTATGTCAATTTTGACACTATTGGGTATTTTGTTTTTGATAAATTCATAGAAGCATTATTACTTAAAAAAATTCATATAACCAATAATAATATGTCATATTAACCTAGAAAATTATTTTAATTCACAAAAAGTCTCAAATTACATTTATTTGGGTATTTATAATATCAATTATCTTAATCTTTCATTAATACGGTAATAACTGCATCATCATTGTGTCATAAATAAATTAAATTATTTAATGTCTAAAAATTATAAATAAACTACCATTATGTAGGAAATATTTTTATATTTCTAATGAATATTTATAATCGAATTTATCTTTTGTATAACCCTATATTAAAAATGTTTTATTTATTAAACTTTGATTTTAACTCTTTTAACTCTTCTTTGAATTAAATAATAATAAATGTCCTAATCTAATCCAAGTGGACCTAAATGATAATATTTTATCCCTATGGTTGTTTTTGGTCAAGATACACTTGTCCAATAGAATTAGGACATATGTTAGTGTAATATTAATATCATTTTTACCCTTAATTACCCTATTAACTTTTAACCGTGGTAAATAAAAGTACAAAGATATGATTCACCCAAAATTATTTTTATCTTATTGAACCAAATACTACTCCTTGATATTAACTGTGTCTCTCGGATTATCCAAATTCCACTCACAGAAGTGGTAAAATTAAGTTTTATGTGAATTTTCAAATTCTTCTAGGAGGTGGGTAAAAGTCGGTGAAAAGTTCAATAAAATATTTATATATCTAAAATTATTCTAAACTAACTAAAATGAATTACATTGAACATATATAGGTATTATGTATCTATTTTGGACTTAATTAAATTTAAATAAAATAAATAATTATTTAAATAAAAATTTGGTTTTAAACTATAACTCGGTTTTTTTTCACTATTCATCAAAAATTTAATGATTTCATAAAAATACCAAAAATTCACCCGAAGCTAATTTTGATATTCCAAATCCAAAAATGAAGTCCATTTTGAAAGATAAACTTTATAAAATTTCAAAAAGTGGGTATTACTATTCATAACGCCTAGTTTGATTGGTTGTGGTGTGTGTTAGAACTCGAAGTTGCATACAAAACACGCTACTGTATTATTCAAAGAGAAGCGTACCGTGGAAGATTGGGGTGTTACATTGTTCCCTCCTTCAAATAATTTTGTCCTTGAAATTTCTATAATACTACCGCATGAAAAGACTTGGGTGTTTCTTCATCATAGGTTCCTTAGGTTCCCACGTTGCCTCTTCCATCTTATGATTTCTCCATAGAAATTTTACCAGACGAGTCGTCTAGTTTCTCAGCAATTGTTCTCTTATATCAAGAATCCTGACGGGATCTTCGTAATATGATAGATCGGGTTCCAGTTCTAATTCCTCGTAAGTAAGTACATGCGTTGCGTCAGGCATGTATTTTCTCAAAAGTGATACATGGAACACATCATGAACTTTGGAGAGACTTGGCGGCATTGCCAAACGGTGAGCTACAACCCCAATTCGTTCTAGAATATCGAAAGGTCCTATGTAACTGGGACTCAATTTACCTTTCTTACCGAAACGTATAACCCCCTTCCATAGAGATACCTTCTAGAAAACATGATTTCATACCTGAAATTCCAAATCCTTCCTTCAGTTTTCATCATAGCTCTTCTGCCTACTTTGAGCTGCTTTGATGTGGTTTTGAATTACCTTTACCTTTTCCATCATTTCCTCCACCAGTTCTGGGCCTACAAGTTTTCTTCCACCAACGTCATCCAAACAGGTTGGTGTGCGAAATCTCTATCCATATAACGCTTCATATGGTGTCATCCTTATACTTGAATGGAAGCTATTGTTATAGAAAAATTCTACCATAGGTAAATATTGATCCCACATACCCAGAAAGTCAAGTGATAAAGATATCGACATGTCTTCTAAGGTTTTAATAGTCCGTTCTGATTTCCCATCTGTTTGAGGGTGGTAGGAAGTGCTCAAACGAAGTTCAGTATCCAAGGCCTTCTGAAGACTCTTCCAGAATCTTGAAGTAAAACGGGGATCATGATCAGAAACAATCGATAGGGGTACTCCATGAAGTCTCACAACTTCATTAATATATAGTCTTGCTAGACGTTCAAGTGGTAGATCTTCTCTTATATCAAGAAAATGTGCTGACTTTGTAAGACGGTCAACAATGACCCATATTGCATCATTCCTTCTAAGATTCTTTGGTAGTCCCATGAAAATGTCCATCGTGATATTATCCCATTTTCACTCAGGTATGGGAAGAGGTTACATGAATCCTCCAGGATATTTCCTTCCAACTTTCACTTGTTGACAAACCATACATATTGACACAAAATCAGCAATCTCCCTCTTCATGTTGTCCCACCAAAAATGTTCCTTCAAATATATATACATTTTGGTGCTCCCAGGGTGTATAGAGAAATTGGAACTATAATCATCATCCAACAATTCCCTTTTTAGATCAGGTATATCAGGACCAAAAAGTCTCTTCCCAAATTTCAAAATTCCATCATCATACACAAAGTCATTCAATCTCCCATCATTCGCAGCTTTAATCTTCTTTTGAAATTCTTCATCATCGGTCTGATAACTCTTTATCCTTTCTAGTAAATATGGTTTAGAAATCATTTTTAAAAGTATCGATGTTTCACATTCCATGGTTATCCCCATATCTAAATTTACTAGATCCATGAAAATAGTATCCCTCTCAATTCTCATCTTGTTCAAAACTCCATGATCTTTTCTACTCAAAGCATCTACCACCTTATTTTCCTACCCTGGGTGGTAGTGTATCGTGCAATCATAATCCTTGAGTAGTTCAAGCCATCTCCTTTGCCTGATGTTGAGTTCTTTCTGTGATAAAATATACTTCAAACTCTTGTGATCAGTATAAATCTCACATTTTTCACCATAGAGATAATTTATCCATATATTCAAAGCAAATATTATAGCAGCTAACTCAAGATCATGAGTAGTATAGTTTTTATCTTGAATTTGTAGTTGTCGTGATGCATAGGCAATAAATCTATCATTCTGCATAAGGACACAACCAAGTCCTTTCTTCGATGCATCACTATAAATAACGAACCCATCATTCCCTGATGGTAGAGTCAATATAGAATCATTGAATAATCTTCTCTTTAGTTCTTCAAAAAATTATTCACACTCTTTTTTCCAAAAAAAAATTAACCCCTTTATGTTTGAGCTTCGTTAATGGGTTAGCCAATCGGGCAAAATTCTAGACGAAATGTTGATAATAACCCGCTAAACCAATAAAACCGCATACCTCGGTTATACTCATTGGTGCTATCCATTATTGGATTGCCTTGGTCTTAGGAGGATCAATGGAAATTCCATCCTTAGAGACAAATGGCCAAGAAAAGAAATCTCATGAAGCCATAATTCACACTTTCTAAACATCCCATATAATTCATGTCTTCTCAGTGTCTTCAGGATAATGCACAAGTGATTTTCATGGTCTTCATAGATTTTGGAGTATACCAAGATATAATCAATAAATACCACTACAAAATCATCGAGATATTCCTTGAAAACTTTGTTCATTAGATCCATGAAAACAGAGGGTGCATTAGTTAGCCCAAAAGGCATTACTATGAACTCGTAATGCTCGTACCTGGTTCGAAATGCTATCTTCAGAATGTCTTCCTCCATCACACACAACTGATTTTATCCATATCTAAGTTCAATCTATGAAAATTATTGAGCTCCATACTATTGGTCAAATAAATCATCAATGCAAGGTAGGGGATACTTGTTCTTTATTATTATAGAATTGATTTACCTGTAGTCGATACATAACCTTAGGGATCCATCTTTCTTCTTAAAAAACGTACAGGGGATCCCCATGGAGAAACACTAGGTCAAATAAATCCCTTATTACTCAATTACTCTAGTAGTTTCTTTAGTTCAACTAATTCCACAGTGGCCATTCTATAAGGGGTCTTCGATATGGTTCGTGACCAAGGAATTAAATCAATGGAAAACTCAATTTCTCGTTCTGGAGGATGTCCAGGTAAATCTTCTGGAAACACATCAACATATTCTCTCACAATAGGTACATCCTCTATTAGAACATTCCTTTCCTTACCCAGGGTTATTTCATTCTCTTCCTCCCCAATCATTGAATTTAGTTGAGCTACTGGGGGTGGATCTAGGTAAGAATCATGTGGTGACAATTCTGATCTAAAGATAAGGTGTTCATTATCATCATCATCAAAAATTTTAACCTCATTCTTCTTAAAATAAATCTTCACATCATGGTCTGAAATCCAATCCATACCGAGGATTATGTAAAACTCAATCATAGGTATGATGATGAGATCAGCAGATAAAGAACATTTATACGCCCTAATGGGAACGGATCCACAGAACTTTGTAGCAATGATACTTCCCTTAGGAGTTTTAACTGACAAGTCCCTTGTTAAATCAAATTGGAAATATCTAATTTTCTTAGCAAACTAGGAAGATATGAAATAATACGATGATCTAGAATCAAATAAAGCATTGGCTAAACTTGAGGAAACCATTAAATTACTTTCCACCACGTCTTTCAGAGCTTCTACCTCAGCAGTAGTGATAGCATAAGCTTGGCCTTGATCCCTTGTCCTTTTATGAGGTACGTTTCCCTGACGCTTAGGACATTAATTTTCATAATGCCCCATATCCCTTCAATAGTAGCACTGAACATCTGTAGCTTCTTTCTTCCCTTTTCAATCACGAGCTTGGTGGAATTTTTTACCTCACTTGTAACAGACAACCATTCCCTTAATGAAAGTACATGGGTGTTTCTTCCCACATTTACTACAGGATTGATATTTAACTTTTCCCTTCTTCTCCTTATTTCCATTTCCAGAGTGATCATCAGATATCTTCTTCTCTTGCTTTTCTTTAAAGTTGTAATACTTAGAGAATTCCTTTTCTATCTTGATAGCACATGAGACAATGTCTTCGTAAGATGAGAAGGATTGTGAGACTAATGCTCGACGAAGAAATGTTTTTAACCCATCAAAGAAACCTTCAATCTTACTCCTTAGGTTATGTATATAATTTACTGCATGCCTCACTAACCTTGTAAAGTTAGCCTCATACTTTGCGACATTCTCATCATCCTTTTGCCTCAGACTCAGAAATTGCCTTTACATATCTGCTCGATGGTCACGAGGAAAGAATTTTTCTAAGAAAACTTCTTTAAACTCCCTCCATTCCATATTTGATACTTCATCATCTTCCTTTGTGTTTTGAATCAATGACCACAGTTGATCAGCATCTCCAATGAGGCGATAAACTACCATGATAACCTTTTCCCTTTCACTACTCCCCAAGGCATGGAATATTTTATCTACGGAATTTATCCATTGATTAGCTACTAAGTAATTTTTACTCCCACTGAATGTTGGTGGTTGTTTCCTCATGAAGCGATCTAACATTGATCCTCCATGTTGTGGATCAGATTGCTCCATAAGGGTAAGGCTATTATTCATAACCTGAGTGAGTTATCCCAGAATGGTGATTAGCGGATCAGCACTAGTTGCCTCACCAGCTCCACTATAATTATCTTGAGTAGGAGTGAAGTCCCTGCATGGAGTTTGTGCATTGATACGGTTTCCATTTCTTCCACTAGGCGCCATTTCTAAACAATGGCATACACTAGATTAGTTTATGAATCGCAATACATAAATCAAAACATGTAAAACACTTAACATAAATTGAACAGTTTGTGGATATTATCCATAACCCTAAAAATGTTTTCTTTGAGGAAGTATATATTCATAAACCCTTCATAATGGTTTGTAAAGAAAATGATAATTATCCTACGAATATCCCCCGGGAGTGTCATAACCAAGAGGGCAGCAAGGCCCGTTGTCGTGCACTAGTTCCCATTCGAGTCTAGCTCAAAGCGGTGTTTTCGGGTTTTACGCCTAGGTACATCTATGCCAGAGCTGCCTCTACCTGGTCATATCCAGACAGGGATGCATTTCTTGGAAAACTCACAAAATCTATACAATACCAAAATTCTAGTAAGTTCTTCTATACTAATCTTCAAAGTCTATCTTAGGGCTATGTGCTCTAATCAGAGTTTATCTAAATCTAGTTTCCAAGGTTTGTACTAAAATTCCACTGATACCAACTGTAACGCCCCAACCCTAGTTACCCAGAGTCAGTGCATTATTACAAAACATTAGCATGATCACAAAATATCAAGTCTTGAAATAACGATTAGTTTAGTAGCCTTGGAATCACTAGATACATTCATAAAGGTTACATTACATCATAAAGTGAAAACTACAACAACATATTGTCTCCACATTCATATCCCCTTATACTATCCCTTCAGGTCATTCATAAAATACTTCTTCACATCCTGGGAATATTAAAACATAGGAAGGGGTCAGCTCAGATGCCCAGTAAGGATAACAATATAGCATAAACTTTCATAAATAAGCATAAACATTTAAGGCAATGTATAACTAAAACAAAAGCCTATTAAACATGAACTTTAGAATAATATGGCAGAAATAAAATGAAATAATGTCATTTACTTATTCACATGGATATTCTACTAGTCGAATAATCACATTCAATATCAATGACCACTTTCATAATGACAGAATGCATAATTCCAGACTATCAGAACCACGTAGTCAAGGCCTTGTGCCAAGACTACATATAAGATTTTTTGAAGGCCTTGTGCCAAGACACTAGTTTGTCTCATGAGACCTACCGATGTATCAAGGAGCTATAGAGGGCTCCACCTGTCACTTAGTAAGTCCAATTCATTCCTCATATGAACAGGTATAAACATATCATAAACATTTGTATTAAAACTAGCATGAAAAATGTCAATACTTTCTCCATAAACCATGAATGGTATAAAAATAACACATCCACAGTCAAACATATCACAAAACCTTCAATACAATATGGAAGTTTTGTATCATAATAAATAAACCTCATATAAGCTTAAAATCCATCAAAGGATGTTGACATAGATGAAATCAAAACTATTTGAGAGAAATATATCTTTTTTGAAATCATTTAAAAGTCACATAATTATAAAAGAAAACATTTACTTTGAAAATATTTTTATAAGATTTTAAGGTAAGCTTCGACGATTTTATAACGGAGGAAAATAGCTGCACCCTCCGTATAAGTTAAAAAACACATTCTTACCTTGATTCTGTCGAAAAGGTTAAAAAGGACCATGTTTAGAAAACTACTGAAAGATTCCTTTATAAAATTCTTATAAAAAGTCAAAAAGGGTATAAATAACTTTAAACCATAGTCTGTAAAATAGTAATAATGATTTGAAATACATTTTTAAGAAACATGGATGTGGATGATAAAGAGGTCTCAGTAGATAATTACGTATAAACAACCTCGGATAATGAAGAGATTGTGAAATATTCCCTTACCTTGTACTTTTACTTGGTTGAGGGTAGGTTAACCTCATTTATAATGGTGAAATAATTGTTATTAAATTATAAAAGAATCATATACATTAATATGATATCATATATGATCTTTTAACATTGCTTTGTTAATAATATCTTAGTATTATAGTCGTTTCAGGCGTTAACTTACTTGTTTTATTTTACATGTTTTGTTACATAAGTCGTGTTTGTTATGGATATGTTATATCTTATTCATATACAGAATGATATCAAGTCCTTAAACATTATTTTTAATCATCAAATGATAATTATACTTGAATGGATACGATGGGGAATGAATCTCATCGCGTTCGTGGAGACGGTAGTCCGTACGTACGCACGAGTGATAATATCAGTCTTTTGATATTAAAATAATATATAATTGGATATTATATCATATATAAATAATCATTATCATGTTATATTTATTATTTGAATAAATTAAACATCATTATCATACCCATCAAAATAATAATGTTTTGAATAACAATTACACCATGACGTGGAGACGGTAAGCCGTACGTACGCATGTATGGTGAAATGTCATTCAAAGGATGGATAGAATAATGAATATGGATGTAACATATTTATAATAACATCATATTATATATAATATACTGGATTTATTATTTTATAATGGAAATAACAAAGAAAGAAGAATTTGAAGAAGAAATGAACTTGAAAGAGGGTGGTGAAAACATTACCTCCTCTTCGGGTTCTTCCTTTTGATTTGATCAAAAGGGCTCCGTAGGTTAAATTTCTTATCAAACTAAGGCCTCTAGGTTTACGTGAGCGAATTTGGGAGTATATCTGGTCAGGGGTTTGCCGATCCAAAAGTCTTTGAATGTGTGAATTGGAGAGAAGGGGGAGTGCCCTTTTATAAGAGGGGTGAGGGGCACCTTTGGAAAAGCTAGAAATGTTATTTTATAATAAATTCATATTCGGTTTCTAATGGCTCCAAAGTGGATTATTTAATGGTTATGGTGGGTATGGGTTGAAATCTTTTCAACCAATAGATTTTAGAGAGGTTTGGGTCACAATATTAACCTTATTATTCATATTTAACTCTTAGTTAAATAGTTTGACATTTACCATGTCTCTTTGTATTTTTATATTATATAGTTAATAAACTTACGATATACCTCCAAGAGACCCCCAAGTGGACCATTAATAATACACCTATCATTATATAATTCCTTTGGTTGAACCTTATATTTTTAGGAATATAATATCATTTAATAATATAATATATTTTTTAAAAACTATTTTATGTCAA
Organism: Viscum album; assembly: GCA_963277665.1. Lineage (NCBI taxonomy): Eukaryota > Viridiplantae > Streptophyta > Magnoliopsida > Santalales > Viscaceae > Viscum > Viscum album. The sequence continues at coordinate 69,289,251 of OY728166.1, read as the reverse complement.
TTTTGACACTATTGAGTATTTTGTTTTTGATAAATTCATAAAAGCATTATTACTACGAAAATAATTCATATAACCAATAATAATATGTCATATTAACCTATAAAATTATTTTAATTCACAAAAAGTCTCAAATTACATTTATTTTGGTATTTTTAATATCAATTATCTTAATCCTTCATTAATATGGTAATTATTGCATCAACATTGTGTCATAAATAAATTATATTATTTAATTTAAAAAAATTATAAATAAAATACAATTATGTAGGAAATATATTTATAATTCTAATGAATCTTTATAATCAAATTTATCTTATGTATAACCCTAGATTAAAAATGTTTTATTTATTAAACATTGATTTTAACTCTTTTAACTCTTCTTTGAATTAAATAATAATAAATGTCCTAATCTAATCCAAGTGGACCTAAGTGATAATATTTTATTCCTAAGGTTGTTTTTGGTCGAGATACACTTGTCCAATAGAATTAGGACATGTGTTAGGGTAATATTAATATCATTTTTACCCTTAATTACCCTATTTACTTTTAACCGTGGCAAATAAAAGTAAAAAGTTACTATTCACCAAAATTTATTTTTATCTTATTGAACCACATTTTAATCCTTGATATTAACCATGTCTCTTGGATTTTCAAAATTCCAATCACAGAAGTGGTAAAATTATGTTTTATGTGCATTTCCAAATTCTTCTAGGAGGTGGGTAAAAGACGGTGAAAAGTTCAATAAAATTTTTATATATCTAAAATTATTCTAAAATAACTCCAATGAATTACATTGAACTTATATAGGTATTATGCATCTATTTTTACCTTAATTAAATTTACATAAAATAAATAATTATTTAAATAAAAATTCTATTTTAAACTATAACTCAGTGTTTTTTTCACTATTCATCAAAAATTGAATGTTTTCAGAAAAATACCAAAAATTAACTCTAAGATAATTTCGATATTATGAATCCAAAAATGGTGTCCATTTTTAAAGATAAAATGAATAAAATTTCAAAAAGTGGGTATTACTATTCATAATGGCTAGTTTGATTGGTTGTGGTGTGTGTTAGAACTAGAAGTTGCATACAACACACGCTACTGTATTATTCAAAGAGAAGCGTACCATGGAAGATTGGGGTGTTACACCTAAAGTTGGTGCAACTGGCTATTGCTGCCTCGGCTGGAACTGCCTCAATGGAGGAACGTGGAGCGTAGTGCCCGGTGCACGATGACCGCTCTGAAAGGTCGGGCACTTCTGCTGCTGATGGCCACGACCGCCACAAGAAAAAAAGCGCCTGATCCCTTGGCATAGACCTAAGAGTTTCTGCCTCTGGAGAAAAGAGATGTGAAGGGTTGGGACCTACCCACCAGTTGAACGGAAACTCTTCTGACCTAAAAACTGGGAACCCCGGACCACATCTCTGCTTCGTGAAGAATCATGACGACTCCCCTCTCATGATAATCTGGTCTTGGCCAAAGTCCTCTCGACAACCTCTGCCCTCGCCAGAACCTCAAGATATGTTTTCAGCATAAATGGGGTGACCTGGCGCTGGATCTCTGGATTCAAAGCCTCCTCGAAATGCCTCACCCTAGCCTCCTCATCTAGTAATAGGTCCGAAGCATATCGTAAAAGGTTCATGAAACAGATTCCAAACTCTCGAACACTGGAGCTCCCCTGTCGAAGGTTAAGAAGCTCCTGGAGACTGGACGCCTTCGTATTTGAAGAAAAAAACTCGACTCTAAACCTATCTTGGAACTCCTCCCATGAGATCGCTGACTCCTCACGATCCCCAAGGAACAAGAACCACCACTTCCTCACTGCTCCATGTAGCATCGTCACAACCAAGGACACTCTGTGCTCCTTCTGAGCATGAATCGAACTGAAGCCGATCTCGACCTCCTCTAACCAGTCTTCCGTGACTGCATCTGAAACTGAGCCCTCATACTTCTGCAAACTCTGGCGCTGAAACTCTGAGAGTGTCTTCCTTCAAGTGTCATTGTCGTCAACCTCTACCCTATGGCGATCTGCTGGAATAGCCTGCTGGACATTTTCTGCCCAAACCTGACGAGGACGTCGACTTGGAGCCATACCTGTAAAATAACAAACGTTAGAGTTCATAATCCTGGAATATGGAAGACTCAACATTAATTAATTAATTTTTTTCTTTCATTCATTTTAGGTTAAACTATCCCAAGGTCTACCCATTCAAACACAGGCACAATGAAGAATGATGCATGATCCTTTCCTAGGTCTCTACCCTACAACCAGTATCACCTTGTTTAGTAGCCACTGTAAACTTAAAGGTCCATACATCAGATCATAGGGGGACCTAAACACCTATGTCTCAGTCGGTCTCCACTGTTATCCTCAATTGCTAGACATGACTGAAACTGTTTCCCTACCAACCCATGTAACCTCACTTGTGCCTAACTCCAAACTCCATCATATCCCTCAATCAGAGCTCTGATACCACTCTGTCATGACCCCCTCCCATCAAAGTGTACCCCTCCTGGGCTGTAAATGTGAGAAAGGAGATAATGACCCCCGATTCCCGCCTCCAGTAGGCCCCGGGTTGGCGATTAGCATCGAGAGTATAATAAACACACAAATGGGAGGCATTAGACTCTAAGAGAACACAAGTGGAAGAGAGGGATTAGATAGACACCAATCAATTCCCACTCAAGAATTGTAATATAAATGAAACCCATGTTCATATATGAAATGTAATGAAAAAGTACTACAACTAGAAGGGAAAAACTACAAGCACCCAAAAGAAAGTAAAAACAGCAGCAACCACAAGCCCATACAGCTCCTACAACTCCAAGAAAGTAGAAACCAGCTTGATCTCCAACCTGCTCCAAGTGACCTGAAAACAGTTTATATATACATAGGGTGAGTATAAAAATATACTCAGTAGGATCCTCCCTGAAGCCTCTCATGCAAAAGTAAATGAAGCATGTTAAGCACGGTGAACAACAAGTGAAACTAACTTGTAACCTAAATAGGTATACTAAGTTCCCAACCTTACCATGGCTACTCTCACAAAGTAACGCATACAAGAATATATCATATAATAACGAATATTAAGGGTACCCCGCTACTACTTCCCCACTAGATTGCCACTTTTCCCCAATGTCGCACATCCTAAGAATATCTCTCCAAAAAGGCTTTCCCGTAGACACCTGGGCGAAGCACCACAATATGTACCTCGTGCTCCACAAAGGCGTTCCTACAGACACCTGGGAAAAGCACCACACCATCCTCACCAGCAAAAGTATCCAGGTAGTTTCTGGGATCCACCACAGCTCGCATAACGTGTATCATACGTCAGGTATTATACCTCAATCCATTACAGCCCATACACCGAGTAAGGATCCTCAATTCATCATAGCCTATACACGTTACACCTATAGTAGTCCATAGGATACTATATCCAGAATATATGTGTGTAAATAACCACAAGCCATTACATCCCTCTACAAACATATATGGGGAAAACTAACCAATGTGCCTATCAGCACAAGTAACTACCAAGAGAATAGGGCGGTCCAAAGGGGGTAGTCATCCATTTATCCTACCACCGGAATGTTGGGGAAAACACCCCCCAGGGATCAGAATCCCCAGGGTGTCAATTTCCCTTACTGACTGGGTGGAGTAGCATATAGAAACACAAAAAGTACAGAATATATTATATCTCACAACCACACTATGGGCATTACCTTGTCTTAGACACAACTGCAGCTAACGTCTCTCAGACTATGGGCTGCTACTTCTAAGACTAGGTATGCTATAAACACACAACCATTTAAAGTGCATTATTAGATTACTTCATTCCCTTCTTATCAGTTCCAATGTACGTTAATTAATTCTTTAAACATTAATTAACTATGAACAATTCCACATTAAATTTCATTAGCATCACACCCAAAGTCAATTGTTCCTTAAAAAATTACAACCTCATCATTATGTTCCAGTATCTCCATCCCCATGGTTTAACACCATTTATTCATATATTCATTACAGAATTAATTTTCCATATTACTAGTCATTCTAGAAAAGCATTCTATGCTACTAAACAGACAAGGGGGCTCAACACGGTGAGTAGATTCACTACTTCTCGACTCTTTGTAGCCTATAGCAAGAGCGTAGACCCATTCCCCCTTGAGAAGATAAACATGGAAAGCACGTGGCATACCCCGTGTGTCTTCGCCACTTTCGAGAGAAGGGTAAGCAAGACCAGCTTCCTTGAGCAGTGGGAAAAATTAAAGCATATAAACAACCAATCAAAATTACCAAGCATCCAACAATCACATCCACTCCATTCCATCATCCCTATTGTCCTCCCTGACACCCACATATATAAACTGATGCATCTCACCACTCTAAGCATCATCTGTTGCCACAACCAAAAACCTCCGTGCCCCCAAAATATCACAACATCCATCTAGGATCCCATCACAGCACAAACAGTAGGAAAACAAACACCACATTTAATTGGGAACTTGGCCCTTTAACAATCAAGAGGGTAACTCAGAACCTTTTAAGGAATTATCAAAAAATCAGTTCTTTAATCCATCTTGGGTTAACCAATTTATTATTCGTAGGTTCCAAATTCGAGAAACCTAACCAGTAATTTATCATAAATAAAAAAACATGATTACTGCACTAATTTTATTAACATTAAATTACAACAAGAACTAGATCTGTTTACATGCCTCTTTATCTTTAGCCAAACAATTATCAATTAATCCCAATTTACATTCTTTACCAATTTCCATTAAGAACTAAAAGAAAATCAAAGCAATCATAGATATCAAACTATCTAGAAAAACATGAGGAAATAACATACGATCGATATCAATTTATTTATCTGGTTGGAATATTTATTTTGTCAATTCCATTGTCATCCAGTGGGATTAAACATGCTAACAATACAGTTGCACATAAATGAAAATAGAAGCAATGATTCCCCTACCTCGAAGAGTTCTTGACGTTCTTTATCCACACAACGGGTCGGGATCCTCCTCTTGTGCCAACTACATCCTCCCGGGGATGCCACGGAATTACCGCACCAGCCAAACCCCAAGAAAAACCCAATTAAAAGCATGGAGATTACATGATTTAATATGGGAGGGAGAAATAGGAGAAGTTGATCCCAAAGGAATGACTATAAAACATACCTTATATCGAGGATTGATCGATACAGCATGGTTTCATCCAAACAGTGTGGAACTGATCCGAGGAGTAAAGTTTGATTGTGCAACTCCTAAGGGAATGATTGAATGGTTCTAGCATCTCATAGACGAGAACAAAAAGAAAGAACAAGGGAGTATGATATCTTGTCCTTTTTGATGATTTAATGGGGCAGCAGTTTAAGATACGCTTAATTCCCCATTAAAAGAGGATCGCATTAACCCAAGCAGTTTGACCGAGTAAAAACATTTCGAGCCATAGGAATAGTTAATATAGGATTTATGTTTTTTGAATCATCCGTCTTAATTTCAGGGTTGCAACGTCATAGATGGTTCACCATTCCAATACCGTATGAGGAAGATATATTGAATGCAAGATCCCATAATAAAAATAATAATATTATTATATGGTGTTTCATGGACCCGAGCCACAAACCATAATTTAATATTCCACATTAGACATTAATCGATCATATTAATGATAGGATCACATCACCATTGACGATAAGTCAATCGGACGTCGCACGTGGGAGTTATGGCTGGTCAAAGATTTAATAATAATATTAAATCTATTATTTTACGAGCGCTTCGGGTACCCGATCCAAAAACCCGAAAAAGACATCCAATATTGGACTTGAAATGTCCATCTCAAAATCTAGGATGCACTGCCACGGATGGTTCATGAAACCGAGGTCGCAAGAATAATTTATGGTCGAAAAAGTGATTTATCAACAAAAACCAAAACATGGTTATTATATTATTATTTTTAATTGGTTTATTTCAAATACCCAAAGCAACGCACCACCCTCTCTTCAATTTGGTGCTCCTCACTCTCTTTCACCTTAATTTATTTTCTTTTCTTTTCTTTTATTACTTCCCCATTTAATTCTCACACTCTCTCTCTCCAATCTCTTTCTAATCTTTCACCCACTCCACAAAAAGTGGCACCTCCCCCTTTCCTTTTCTCCATGTTCATCATGCCCATCTCTTTTCTCACTTTATTATTAATAAAATTAATAATATCTACACCCATCATTAATGTTATAATTTAATACTATTAAATTAGTTGACCATGGTTATTCTCATATTAAATTAAAACCATTCCATTTAATTAATCACACACTAAAATCCACCATTACCATTATTATTTAATAATAATAAATCCTCTTTCAATTTCATCAACGGGACACCATCATTATCATTAATAATAATTATTATTATTGAATCCTGTTATTATCTTATAATTACTCTCTCTCTCCAATCACATGATATTCACGCACGGGTTGGGAACCCCTTCCATTCTTCATTATAATTTTATTATTATTTTTTTATAATCTACTAAATGAATATTATTATAATTCTTTTAATATTCCAAAATACAAGTTGGATTCACCCATAAGGGGTTGCGCCACATGCATTTCATTTCTTTATAATTTATTACATGCACCTCATTTATTATAATTTATTCCTTTATAATTTATTTGATGCGCCTCCAATTATATGCCCATTACACACACAATTTATTAATTTATAAATCAAAAAGATACCATGCACCTTCCCTCATTGAATTAAAAACATTCAATTTTATTTCTTTTATTTCAGAATGATTAAATTAAAAACATTTAATCTAATTAACACCAAATATTTTCACGCCACCCTTATCAAATATTATTATCAAAAAAAATTATTATTATAACACACGTCGTGTTTGACCACATCAAATTTTTACAAAGTAATGGATCAGAGAGGTTCGGTCCATTACAGCAGTGGCTACGGGCGGCGCGAGGGCTGCGGGGCAGCGCGAGGGCCGCGGGGCGGCGCGAGGGCTGCGGGACGGTGCCGATGTGCTAGCGCCTTTTTCGTGGCCCGTGGTTGTTCTGGCCACCATTCTAGACTTCCACTGGTCCCAAATACTAGCACCGGTCTCCATCACCATTGCGAAGATCACACCAATAATGAAGAACGGTGGAGGGGTCGAGCCATGTTTTTTTGGCCCACACACTCCGCGTTAGGGCGGTAGCAAGGGGCTCAACAAAATCATGAATCAAGAATGTTAAACTCTAAAATTTCATACGAAATGGGGATCAACTCATTTTGGTGGATCCACGTTCACCGTGCTTTCCAAGAACGAGAAATTTAACCGAGAAATTTCATGAATTCAATAACAACCTCTACCTTGTTTGATTGTAGACGTTGATGAGAGAAGTCAAAGTTGTCGATGTTCGTCGCGCCTGCTACACACCTCTGATCCCGAGCATGTTCGCCAGATAAACACTCTTCTATAGAGGTGTTTCTTATATATTGAAGATTTCCACCATTGGAAGATGTCCCGAGGAAGAAGTCGAAGTCGTCGTTCTTCGTTGGAGGAGCTCTTCGTTGAAGGATGTGTTCTTCCAAGTTCTCCTCTTGCCAACGCTTTCCACTCTATTCCACTAAAATGAAAATTAGCCCACATAATAGATTATTTTATCTATTATGTTTGTTGGCAAAATTTCAAATTTGATTAATTCATTAATTGGTTAGTTGGTATAATTAATTAAGGGGGTAGCACAATTAAAGTGGGGGAATATCAAGAGTTTTCTCCCCATTAAGAGGGAAGTTCAAGGGGGTATTAGTCTCGGGTGGTCCCCACCACCATAAGCCACATGGGAGGTTAGTCCTGGTGGTCCCCACCTCCATAAACTCACATGGGAGGTTTAGTTCTGGTGGTTCCCACCTCTCAACATCCACATGGGAGTTCCAAAGAAAATAAAGTGTTACACAATTTTATTTTATTTTATTCTTTCATGATAACCCAAAATTTTATCATTCACCATCGACCTACTGCAGTCAAGGTGAAGGTCCCCTTATGAAAATACCAGCGCTTTGAGTTCAACGGTGCCCTTAGATTTCAATTCTGAGCACTGGTTAAAAAGTTAAAAAAACCCACTCGTATGTTTACTGAACGTACATAAAAAAATTCAAAAATTCATTTCGGGCACTCCAGGACTCGAAATCAAGCACCATCAATTTTCACGGACTTGTAAAATTCCCATTTAATAAAAAAATTACATGAAAATTCTGGGTCTTTACATCTGGGATTATACCACTCATTAGAATTCATAGGATTATTGTTGATTTTGAATCCAAACCATGTCGTCATCCTCAGTGGAGATAAAAAACTTAAGGATTTTGTAATAAAATAACTTCGTATGTTATTGAATGTGGGTATCATCTTCCCCGTTGTTGAGAGTGAGTGGGTATGGCCAATTAAAGTTATCCTAAAGAATGTTGGAATTAATCTGATCACCAATGAGGATGGTGACCTTCTCCCCATAAGGGTTAGTAGTGGATGGAGCGTCTGTATTGACTATAGAAAGCTCAACATGTGTACCAAGAAAGACCATTTCCCCGTGACCTTTATTGATCAAGTCCTCGAGCAAGGGCATGTCATCAATTATATTTCTTTCTATATGGATTATCAGGGTATAACCAAATTGAGGTCTCTATAGAGGATCAAGGGAAAACAAACTTCAATTTTACTTTCAGCATTTTTGCCTTCAAAATCATTCCATTTTGGTAATGTTATACCCCTGGTACCATCAAGCGGTGCATGATGGGAATCATCTCAGACAAGGTGGGGGATTATTTAGAGGCCATCATGGATGACTTCTCCATCTTTGGGGATACTTTTAAGGGATTCCTTCTAAATGATGGAATGAGTTTTTCAAGATGTGAGGATAAGAATCTCATCCTAAATTGAAAAAAAATGTCATTTCATGGTAAAGGAATGACTTGTTGTAGGCCATCTGGTATCTAGTAGAGGGATTGAAGTTGATAAATATAAGGTCGACATCATTAGTCACCTTCCCTCCCCTAAAATTGTTAAAGAATTGAGTTAATTCTTAGGACATGCTGGTTTCTTTAGAAGGATCATTAGTAATTTCATCTCTATTTCTCTACCACCTTGTTCTTTATTGGTGAAAGATTCCCCATTTTTATGGACATAAAGATATGAGGAATCATTCTCTACCCTCAAGTAATCTATTATCTCTCCAAAAATCATGAAATATCCTAATTGGAAACTTCCTTTTTAGCTCATGTGTGATGTGAGTGACATCGTTGTAGGAGAAGTCTTAGGAAAACGGTCTAAGAAAACTCCATGTGTCATTGTTTATGCAATCAAAAATTTAAATGATCAAAAATGAACTACATCACCACTGAGAAATATTTACTTGATGTTTTATTTTCCTAAGATAAATTGAGGTCTTATCTCTTAGGTTCACCCATCATTTTCTTTACTGACCATTCAGCCCTGAAATACCTTTTCCAAAAACAAGATTCCATGGCTAGATTGATTATGTGGGTCATTATTCTTCAGGAGTTTGATTTAACTATCAAGGATAAAATGGTATTGAAAATTTTTTAGTTGATCACCTCTCTAGGAAGAAATTCAAAGACAACACACATAACCTTTCCATGTATGATTAATTTCATGATGACAACCTCTATTTAGTTAGTGATTTCCCATAGTATACTGACATATCAAACCCTTTGGTGACATGTGTCATTCCAAAATTTTTAGGAACCCAAGGAAAGAGAAAATTCCTTTCTGATTTCAAACACTATGTGTTTGATGATCCTTAACTCTTCATGTTTTTTCTTGAACAAATCTTTAGGATATGTTTTCCTGAGTCCGAGCAAGATTCCATTCTAAAATTTTGTCATACAGAGGCATGTAGAGGCCACTTTTATACCAATAAAACCACTATAAAGGTCCAAAAATGTGGTTTATATGGTCCTAACCTCATTGAGGATTCCTTCCAATTCAAAAAAAGTTGTCCGCAGTGTCAATAATTATGATCCACTACAAAAAGGAATCAAATTCCCCTAACTCCCATTATGGTAGTTGAAATAGTTGAGTTTTGGGGAATTGATTTCATGGGACCCTTCCCAAACTCAAGGTTATACCTCTACATTTTCTTATTTGTTGATTATGTCTCGAAATTGGTTGAGGCCTTTCCCACCAAGTCCAACAACCATCATGTTGTTATCTAATTTCTGAAGGAGCGCATATTTTCTCAATTTGGAATTCTAGGGCTATAATCAGTGGTCGAGGAACCCATTTATGTAACCACCCTTTCTCTTCAATCATGTATAAGTATGGGATTTCGCATAAAGTTTCCATTTCCTACCATCCTCAAACCAATGGTGTCACTGAGTTAGAAAATAGGGAGAATAAGCAAATTCTTGAAGAATAAAAATAATCCCTATAGGAATTATTGGTTCAAGAAACTCTTGGATGCTCTTTGGGAATATCGTACAACATTGAAAACCATCCTAGGAATGTCACCATATAGTTTATTTTAAGGAAAATCATGCCATTAACCTTTTGAAATTGATCATAAGGTATTTTGGGAAATCAAAAAATGAATTTCTACATTTCTTATGTCCAAAGAAAAGATAAAATTAGATCTTAATGAACTTGTAGAACTTAGGATTGAGGCTTATGAATATTCAAGAATAAATAAAGATAGAGTTAAAGCTTACCAATCTAGGAATTTCAAAGTTAAACACTTTGAACCAGGAAAATTCTTTCTCTTGTATAGTTCAAAATATAATTTACACCCGGTAAAGATAAGTTCTAGATGGTCAGGTCCATTCATAGTGCATCATGTGTACCCCCATGGGGTAGTAGAGATTCAGGATCCCACAAGTGGTCACATTTTCATGTTTAATGGTCATAGGTTAAAACCATTCATCGAATCATTCAATAAATATGAAATAGAGGTTGTGTTACCTGAGCCAACCTATGAACTAGAAAAAAATTTGACATATTTAGGATCCATGTCAGGCTAACAATGTTAAACAAAAGCGCCACATGGGAGGCAACCTATGGTTTTAATTTTTTCAATATTTGTGAATCACCCTTATTTTTCAAATTGGATTAATAAATCATTTTGATATTTAATAATAATAATAATAATAATAAAATAGATTTTTGACATATTCTTCAATTATGAATATGTATGGGTATGAAAGGCGAGCGTCTTATTCATCTATGTCACGTGGTGTGATCCTTGAGTAATAACTTACATATAATTTAAAAAAGAAGGCAATGTATCATCAGTTTATTTTATTTTTACGTATTTGTAGGTTAAAATAAAAATAAATCAAAATAATAATAATTATTATTAAAAATAATTAAAAGGACACATTGTAGGTCATGGAGAAAACCCTATCACAACCGGCGAAGCTGCGGTGACTCGAACCCGGGACCGAAGGGAGATAAGGGCACGAGAATACCACTGACCTATGGTGTATAATGCTTCCTTATTCTTTAATTTTTGTATATATACTTATTTTTTTATTTTTTTTATTATATGAATAAATATATATTTATATATATATTGTTATTTTTGTTTGTTTGTTTTTTTCCTTTTTACACTAGGGAACTCAACAAGTGATATGGATATCAAAGGACTAAAATGGAGCAGCAAGAACATCAACTTCAACCACCTGGTGACGTCATTCTATTATACTCATATTTAAAATCCCTTTTATAAATCATATCATCTAATTCTACCCCCATTCTAAATTTTATTTTCATTAAACACTGGGGACAGTGTTATTCTACGTTGTGGGTGAAAATAATGATAAAAAATTAATTAATTTTGTGTGCATAAAAAAAGTGTGGAAGGAAAATTTTCATTAACCTTGAACATTATAATACACAATTGCACCCTTTGAAACTGAATATCAAATAAGTTAGCATGCCCTGATTCTGATTTTAATCCATTTATAATTTCATGAGCATAGATTTTGGAATGTGTGTCTATCTAATGTGTAATTTCATCATTTATATTTTCATCAAAAAAAAGATCATAACACACATCCATTGGATAGTGGGGTATTAGTTTGAGTTCATGGGGTCCCCCAAATAAATATCATAGTTTTGGTGTTCATTTTAATTTTAATATGAGTATTTAATAAAAATCATAAAAAAATAAAAAAAATAAATTTGCACATAGAGAAATGAAATGACCTAATGTGTCACTTTCGGCACTTGGGGGTCGTGACTCCATAGTTTTCTAGCCCAAAGTTAGTATGTTTATCTTTATTTGTGTTAATTTGACTTTGTTTTTGACTGATTTAACTCGATATGATGCCTGAGTATGTGGGCTTCACTTGATGCCCTATGGTCTTTGAGCCTGAGAGTCATTGGCAAAGTCTCGCTACATGGCTTGGCTCTTTTGAGTGCAATTTCAATTACCATGGAAATATTGAAAAAAAATTGAATACTCATCTTAATATTGAAATGTGATTCCACCTAGAACATCCATCATTTCCCCATGAATAAATATGAACCCCCATGTCCATTGTGATACAGAACATATCCTCGTGGTTAATTGATATTGGATGAAATATGAAGATGAATTTGAACAAAGGAATGGTCTTCTAATTGGTATCTTCTTATTAAACTATATTGTATTAAAATATTTTGATGGGTTTCATGATTGTTTGTTATAAGGGTTCTCTGGAATTCATTGTGTATCAAATTGTTTTTGGAAAAGGGAATTTAAATTTCACATTTTTTAGATATATTTTTCTCAGGACTAGAAAATCTCATGTTGGGGGTGTTATTATCCAATGAATAAGGATAATATTCTTTTTTTAATATATATAATATTCATTTGCTTCATTATTCATATACACAATTTTAGTGAATTTTACACTTTGACCATTAAATCACACTATGATTGTAATTCTCTCTTAAAATGCACTATTATATGGTAAAATTTGGAACACTTCCTAAAATAAAAATGGTCTTTATTTTTTTTTCAAATTTGATTTTTAGTTATCCCATTCTATATGTAACAATTAATGATTTTGGATTACTTGAAGATTCACATTGGAAGAAATCGAAAATGGGATTTCATGGAAACACATTCCGAGAAATGTAAAGTGGACAACATCCTAATAAAATGAATTTAGCATCCAAGATACAAGAAAAATGATTCACATAATTAAACATGATATTTATGAAACCATGGTAAACATTTCATCAAATAGTGGAATAAGCTATTTTGGATGTTCTAATGGATTTACATGTGGCCCAATTTGGAGATAAAATTCTGGGCCAGATTCTGCGGCCTAGAAAATAGCCCATAAATGATTTTGGGATGACAGATTACAAACAATTAGGGAACATCAGTAGCTCCATTTTATTCTTCTATGGACCACTCTAATTCGGCTATCTAGATGCTCATTTAGGCTCTTCTGTTAGATGGATTCATGTTGGATTCCACCTTGGGTCAAGAGTGGAAAAGTATAAGTTCCACAAGCTTTCCACCACCCTAAGCCTACCATACTCAAGTGGGATGACTTTAACTATGTGAGGATAGACCCAAGGCACCCAAAAATCCTATTTAAGGAAGTGTTGTTGGAAGATTCATTCATCTTGGATGCTTTCTTTCATTGTAATTTTATGCTGCAAGTTTGTTGTCTCAAGTTTGTCTTGCACATGTATGTTGTTATAATTCATTTTAGTTTCTTAATAAAGCTTATTCTTTTCCTATTATTATGTTATAATTCATATCATGTAGATATATTTGGATCAATTTTTGAATTTATTCACACCAAAAAATGTAAAATTATCACACAATGGTGGTGTGATCTTTATTTCATTGTTTTCTTTTTTACTTCTCCATTTCCTCCCCCGTGAGTCTACTTCTCGCTTCCATTGAAACAATATCATCAATGGATGGATAACCCACTTATGGGTTGATCCAATATAGTATAAAGGGGTTGGATTGGATTTTATTTATCACCCCATTAATGTCTAATCACTTATTTTAATTGAGATTTTTATTTTATGATTTTATAATTTCTTCGCCCTTGTTGAATTTTAAGGCCGCATAATTCAAGTGATAATATGAACCTTTACCTTGGACTGCTCATAAATTTGATCCTCCAAGTGTATTGGTGATTAGTATTATAGTGTGTTTGTATAAAACTAGAAAGTGATGAAGTTATTTGATCTTCTTGAATAAACCCATCTCGAATATAAGAAATTGAAATCGTTAAAGAAAGAATTTCATCCAATACACCCCTTGTAATAACCTATGATCAACCCTTCTCATAATTTGATTTCACTTATGTCACACAGTGTTCGCTTAAACCTATCTAAAATCAATCAAAATTTGGCCACTTAATATCCAAAATTAGTCCATATAATGTGTGTCTCTATATATTTCTTCTTAGGTCTCCGAGGAATTGACGACCCAAGATACTCTACATTTGACCGCTTAACCCTAAAAACATGGGTAAATTTGGGAAAACCCAATCATTAAACCAATATTTAAGGCTTAATGGGGGTGTCGAAACAATTGATGATAACTTTTGACCATGTTTGAAACACAAAATCCAAATCATGTGGCCTGAAATGGGAAGAAACAAATGAGCATAAACCGCTGACTTTATCTACAACACTAGATTGTGTCAAATTGTCGTTCAAAAACCTCAAGGTTGTTGGTCTATGATGGTAGGAGAGAACTACGGCCTAGCATCCATGATATTTGGGGGTTCTTTCAGATGCGAAAGATTATGAATACCCAAACAATGGGAAATGTGAAGCATGAAAATGGATGAAAACACATCCATGTGGAACCCAACCTTCTAGGTGCCAAATCATAAAGCACCTAGGCACATAGGTGAATCCCCAAAGAGGGTTGAGGGGCCAAATTTGATAGCATATGAAATGAGAAGATTATTGTAGGTAAGGGGTTTGGAGAGAACACATGAGATATGTACGTGGAGTGGTTTTTGAAAACCCAATGTGAATGAGGGAATAAGACCACACCGCACCACATAACCCTATCTGAGGACATAGTCCAAGTGCATTGAAGGATGATAATGTTTATAATAAATATGACTCGAAATGAATAAATCATGTCTAGGAGTTTCTTTGTATCCCGTGTGGATGGAAATCAGGCCACACATAGTTCTAAAATGTCTTGTAGTTTAATGTCATGCACTAAGGACAATGGAGAGGGGTATCTTGAAGAGGGATGTATATGGATAGAGAATAACCCAATTTTAATGAGTAAATAAGCCAAACTACCCCACACCATTTATTATTCCAGGAGATAACTCTATCCCAGTGTCCAAGAGTAAGGATAGATAAGCCTAGTCAAGTCCCAAAAATGAAATGTTCGGGTGTTCGTTTGTATACCATGATTATTGGAATCAATCCATACATAGTTCTGGAGATTTTGTGCATTTTATCATCATGAGACAAGGATGTGTTGTAGATCATAGTTTATGCTCATAGGGCTCAGATCATAGATTCTCAGTTTAATGTCATGTGCATGGGACAGATGGGAAGAAAAGGTGAATCACCTAACCTGTCATTTGGGAAACCATGGGACATAAATAATGATAGAGGATAACTAATAACCATGTTTGCAACACAGTATTTATCTCGTGTTACTTGTAATAAGAACAAACAATTTAGCATCAACCACTGTCCATATTTGCAACATGGGACTTGTGTCAAATTTTCATTCAAAATCATCGGGGACATTGTCCCAAAATGGTAAGAGATCACTGAGGCCTAGAATCCATGTAATTAGAGGGTCCTTTAGAATGTGAAAAATGATTGAAACCCAAATGGAGGTATGGTGAAGCAATGTGTTACCCTATGTCATTTAACATATTGCATTAAGGGTGAGGGGTTAAGGAGGGGTGTCTCAAGGGGGTGTACGTGACATGGAAAAAATTGCCCGACGTGAATGAGGATGTAGAGTCTATACCACACTTCATAATCCTATGTGAGAACGTGAGGCAGGTGTCCATAAAGGTCGATGGATGTGAGGTTGGGACACTGATGAAAGGTCCCAGTATTCCTATTTATCTCATCAGAATGGAAATCAAACCAAACGTAGTTATGAAATATCATGTAGTTTAACGTCACATGACAAGGATGTGTGTGGGTTTTAGTTTAATGTTTTATATCATGTACTATTTTGTAGTATATCATCATGCGTGATGAGGGTTGTGGTTAAACATCCCTTAGGAAAAGATTTGGTAGTTAAATGTCTTGAAGTATGGTAATACAGTTTATTATTATGTTGGATTAGTGTTGGGTATCTTTACGTCTTTTATCCATGACTGATCATGCAGATTAACCTCATGCGGGGAAGAATGGACTATTTAAAGTCTTGTGGTATTGGTTAGAAAAATACCACTTGAGGAATTCATCATTGGTCAAAGCAGTAATACTCTCACCATCAATAGTGAACATGGAGTATTCACCATTGGGGTAAACCTTATTAATGATATAAAATCCCTCGCATTTGGGCTCCGGCTTTTGGGGCTTCCTACCAGGTCACATTGGACTTCCCAGGTCCAACACCATGTCACCTTGTATGAATGAGTGGAGGTGAACCTTTTTATTGATTGATCTGGAAATATTGTTATGATGACTTTCCAAATTGTGTAGGGCACAAATCCTTTTCTTGTTAAGTGCTTCTAGTACTGCTATATAGATTTCAGCTACCTAGTCATGTGCCTTCTGATCATAGATGTCTATGCGTAATGAAGTTAATTGAATATCGATGGTCAAGACCGCCTCCATTCCATACACACGGGAATATGGGTTCACCTAAGTGAATTATGAGTCATCATCTGATAATACTAAAGAGAATTGGGGAGTTTTTATGGGGAATTAATCTTGTTCTGACCAACCATCTTCTACAGAATGTTAGAGAGGGTTTTGTGAACACCTTGATCTTCCCATTATCTTGCGCATGATAGATAGAGGTATGAATAAAATTGATGGCGTACTGGGTTTAAAATTTATTCGTTTGTCAACCCGAGTGTTGGTGTTGTTATCGATGAGGATGGAATGATGGACACTGAATCAATAGAATATATTAGATCTCACAAACTAAATGATAGAATGGGCCTTTACTTCCATAAGCAGAACTACCTCTGCCCACTAGGAAACAAAATATGTAGTGGTCAAGATGTACCTACACTAGCGAGATATATCTGGTGGATATGGTCCCACAACTTCGATGTAAGAACCTGTTTTTTCTATAAAAGAATTTGGAATATTCTTGATGTTATTCCAGAGCAACTCTTTTAGACGGCGTGCGATTCCGAGCCCCGGTGTGGCCGAAATTAAATTTTCAGTGCATTAACACTGGGAATACCAAATAAATGAGATAAGACCTAAACAGTAATTTGAATCCTAAATCTGAGAGTACGGATGGGTCCAAAATGGGGTTTTAACCCTAATAATGACATAGAACATGTCGTCGCAGGATGTTTGGACCCCTCACCCTTTACCAGAACGATAAACAGATAAATAAAATAATTAGTTTAGTCGTTTAATGGTTAGACTCAAGTATCTCTTAAACAGTTGCTTGGATGGGAAAACCGAGGGCACCGCTGAGTCCAGAACATGCCGTTTACCCTAGGAGGGGTGAAATTTTCATGGCAACGACCCTTCTGTGGGAAATAGCCCCATGGGCATTTTCATAATTTAGCGGCCTCGAGCGTTATGTTTTATAACTTTTGAACAACACCTCGGATTAAAATTATGAGACATCCGTTGTTCTCGGGAGGTGGTTTTTACCCTAGGGGTGGCTTAACCTCGACCCCGCCAAGATTTTCGGATGCAGATTAAATTAGGGGTTTAAATTAATTAATTTTTAATTAATTTTTTTTATATTTAAACATAACCACCTCCCCTTCCCATCCCTTGTTCTTCCCTGGCGCAAGACCTCCCAATGAAGAAGGAGATCCTCTCCTCTCCTCCATCTCTCCGACAAGGAAAGGCGGCTCCGACAGATCATCGTTGAAGCATTGGGGCTACGCCCAACGAGGTAGGAGGTTAGGTTTTGCATTTTTGATTCTGCATTTACCTTCGAACTAAATTCCTTGCATCGAATTGCTGTTGAATTGTCGGTAGAAGGCTGATTTTGAATAAATATCAATTCGATCTTTCCAACAAACCTTTCGGATTTCAAATCTGAGTCCTGGGGCGTCCGGGGTGGCCCCGGGAAGTATTCTGGCGGGTTTTCTTTTTTTTTTTCCAGCGAGCTCAGGCAGCGGCGGGATCCCAGCACGGCGGCGGCTTCCAGCACGGCGGCGGCTTCTAGAGGAGGTGGCGGCTCACAACGGCTCCAGGAGGTCCAGGCCGGTGGAGTACGTGGGGTGATGCGGGGGGGATCTGGGCTGGCCGGATTCTCCGGTCAGCGGCAGGCGCGAAGAACCGGGGTCGTCGCGACCCCAACTAGCCGACAGAGACCCGCATCCCGTGGGTCTCGTGGAGTAAACGCGGACTGGATGAGCCGGTCTGGATTGACACTCCATGTCCTGTGTGGTGAACCTCGGGCCGCGGTGGACCGGGCGGTCCGGGCGACCCAGCCACGGACCACTGGCCCAAAGGGGTGGGCCGGCCCAGCCCCCCCCCCCCCCCCCCGTCTCCGTCTGATGATGTTAAAAACATCATAACTCACAATCCCAGTGTCGGATTCACGTGTCGTCTACGGAGATGTGATTCTCAACTCGAGACAGAAGTTTTGAGATGGTCTTCGAGATTTTTAATTTCGGAGATGGGGGATCGACGATGCAAAGCGTCCGCTTAGTATTATTTAGCGCACTGTCGATATTTTGTTTCGGATGGCGCGAGAGCGTCTGATGTCTAATTTGAGCGTCGTCAGTGGAGTTGCGACCCTGGCATCAAGACGAATATTTACAAGAGGTTTTTGGGCATTGAAGCCAGAGTTGAGGCATGGGCCCCATGACCCGTCTTTTATGCTACGAACATCCTTTAGAAACTTTTTCATCAGACGTCTGTTCGGGGCGTGCAAGCAGTCGATTATGGGTGTTTTTCTGAGGGAATTGCAATGGAGAAATCCACCCGCTTTAATTTGGCATGATAGTGCGGGCCCCATGAAGGCCGTTTTGGGAGTTCATGGTGATTTCTAACTTTATAACCAGTTGTCCATTACGGACAAGTGATTAGTCAATCTTGTGTACTTTTTCAATAGGATCACAACGGTGTGATCCATTCGTTGTGCTTCGCGACTGGGATGCGGGTCCCATGAAGCACCTCTCATGTGCGGTATGGAGAAATGCATCTTTTTCCCTGGATATCCATTACACTCAACTGAGCAGTCAATTGGACGTGTTTTCCCAAGGGGATCGCAATGGTGCGATGCACCTGAATGTTTTTGGGGTCGAGGCTCGGGACCACGGGATGTCGTTCGGGTGTAAAGCAGTGTTGAACAAATTTTACATCTGATGTTTATTGGAGGCGAGTAAATAGTTGTTCTCTCATGTTTTTACGTGAGGATTACAACGGTGTGATCCGTTTGGACGTCCAGAGTCTCATTCAAAATCTCCTTTAAATGTGGAAGCATGAAGGCGGTTCTTCTTTCTATGTTTGGATACGAACCCTTGGTGTGTGGTCGTGTTCACTCTCGTGTGAGTGAATTTGATGTTTGAAGAGATATGGTTGGTTGTGCTAGGGCCATGGAGGGTGCAGGTTCGCAAAATTACATTTTCTCCCTTCGTGCTGACATTGGATGTTGTGTGCACGATAGCCTTTGGGCTAGAGATGTGGTATACCATGGGAGTATACGGGGATTCATAGAGGTACATGTTGTAGTTTGTACACGATAACATTTTTGATCATGGTTTGTATATGAGATAGGGCCACACGTCGTGTGGGCCACTTGTGCATGCTATGTTCTGCTTTATATACCTTTGATCTCTTGCGACGTAGAGAGTCCCTCTGTTCACGATGGTTTAGACGAGTAGGGTTGAGTGGTTCTTCATGGTTTTGTTCACAACTTCTTCGAGTTTACCCTCCAGCAGATACTGGGCAGTGGGTTTCTCATCGAATTATTCGGGTTTTCCCTCAAGTAGAGATTGTGCAGTGGGATTCTCATTGACTTCTTCGGGTTTACCCTCCAGCAGAGACTGGGCAGTGGGATTCTCATCGACTTCTTCGGGTTTACCCTCCAGTAGAGACTGGGCAGTGGGTTGCTCATCGACTTCTTCGGGTTTACCCTCCAGTAGAGACTGGGCAGTGGGTTTCTCATCGACTTCTTAGGGTTTGACCTCCAGTAGAGACTGGGCAGTGGGTTTCTCATCTACTTCTTCGTGTTTAGCCTTCAACAGAGACTGGGCAGTGGGTTTCTCATCGACTTATTTGGGTTTACCCTCCAGTAGAGACTGGGCAATGGGTATCTCATCGACTTCATAGGGTTTAACCTCGAGCAGAGACTGGGCAGTGGGTTTCTCATTGACTTCTTCAAGTTTACCTTTCAGCAGATACTGGGCAGTGGGTTGCTCATCGACTTCTTTGGGTTTACCCTCCAGTAGAGACTGGGTAGTGGGTTTCTCATTGACTTCTTAGGGTTTACCCTCCAGCAGAGACTGGGCAGTGGGTCACCCGACGACCTCTTAGGGTTTACCCTCCAGCAGAGAGTGTGAAGTGGGTCACCCGACAACCTCTTAGGGTTTACCCTCCAGCAGAGACTGGGCAGTGGGTTATCTGACGACTTCTTTCAAACTCAGTCTTTTCTACCAGGCTAGTCTATCGTTTGTTTTCGTGACTACGGGAGCGGGACCCTTGGTTGTACGGGTCAGTGATGTGATATCATGACTTTTAGAATACCTATCGACTATGTGATAGTGATGAGGTGTGGCTTGATGCTCCAACAGAACTCTCCAGTACGAGGGGCTATTTCCCCACTGAGACGCATCCTTGTGACGCGACCTAAAACCATGCGGGCGAGTTAGTGTCGCCCAAGGCGGATAGTGTCAAGGTGCGGTGATTTGATTCCCTGGACTTGCATTTCAGGGCAGGCGTACGGATACTGGGCATCGATGGTGTTTACTTCTGGGATTTTTGGTGAATCACTTTCATGGGATGAGATACGGTATGGAGATCCCCTTACGATCTTTTTCGGGTTTCTTGACAGAGTATATATATATGTTTTCCTCGTTCCAGTACCCACTCCTTGGGTTTTGGTTACTCTCCTTCCAGGAGAGGCAAAGACATGTGAGGTATGACACATGCTTTCTGTGTCTAGCTTCTCGTGGTTGGACGAGTCTACTCTCCTGCTATAGGTAGCGAATACTTGATGAGAATTTCATCTTCTCACCGCTTCTAGATCCTTGTGTTTGGACGAGTCTACTTCCTTTCTCTTGTTGGGTTGAGCTGTTACTCTATTGTACTCTTTACTGTACTCTCGATTGTACTCCTTTACTTTTCCCTGTTCGATCTACTACTCACCTCTTCAATACCTTCTTTATTGCTCCCTTCAGCCTTAGGGGCATCCTACTGAGTATTTTTATACTCACCCCTTCTTGGGATTTTCCCACACTTGGTGTTCCCTTGCAGACGACAGACCGATTGGTCGTGACGTCAGAGGAGCTTAGGATTTCGGGAGCTTGGACCGCATGCAGTGGTCGTAGTTGGGTTACAGGTGTGGGACTCTCCCAGCTGTTTTACTTTTGTTTACCTGTTGCCGGTTTGTGGCACTTTTCTGGTTGGGCATGTGTGTTTTCCCTTTTTATTTTCAGTTTACCTTCAGTACTTGCTTTTTACTATTTAGAGGTCGATGCACTTTGTGGTTTATTTATAAAAGTTGGTACTTTACATTTCCTTTTACTCTACACTTCTTCATTGAGTGGGTTGCGTGTGTGTGTGTATAGGTACTTAGGCAAAGGCCTCCCTGAGTTTTTTAGCCTTCGGCGCTTGTCGCCAGCCCATGGCCAATAGAGGAGGGCTTGGGGTAGTTGCGGATCAAGATCGGGTAGGTTCGGGTCGTGACAAAGTGGTATCAGAGGTGGTTCGTTCCTTGGGACTTTGTCTGGATGTCCCTAAAAAGGAATTGGTTGAGATTTAGGGAAACAGTGTTAACATGTCTCGAGAGCGGCTCTCATGCTAGGGAGTCTAGTGATGGTGTGGCGGCTGACGTATCCATTCACCAGGACCCTGATAAACCGCTTGTCGACTCATCATGCTGAGAAACTTGTTGCAGGGAAAATTGGTTTGTGCATCACATAGGATTGTGTCTTTGACTGTCCTTCTTGAGTCAGCTCCCCATTTTTGTTATTGTTATATACACATATTCTCATCTAATCGCATCACTCCTTGATAATATTCAGGATGTTTCTACGAAGACAGCTAGCCAGAATACTAGCTTTGGTTCGTGACGGTGACCCTATGAGTGACGAAGCCTCAATCTAGGACCCATCATGCGAGTCCCTATATCTGGGTGGGCCGGTAGCAGCACCCCCACCTGGTGAGAAGTAGACATCTTCAGCAGAGTAGACTGAGCTTGAGCGCAGGTTAAGCGTGCTCCGTGAGTTCCATTGACAGATACCGCTGAGGTTAAGTGGTGAGCAAGACCCTGAGGCAGTAGAGGTTTTTCTAGAGATAGTGGTTCACCTCTTCAGGATTGTGCAGACGCCGGTAGATCTTATGGTGGCTTTGGACTCCAGCCTTTTCCACGGAGCATCTGGGTGTTGGTGGAGTCTGGTGAATTAGTTTCTCGATGAGTCGTTGCTTTCGTGGAATGACTTTCAGCTGCTGTTTCGTGAGAAGTCTTACCCCTCCTTCTTACGCTCTGTTCAAAACCAAGAGCTCCTGCAGTTTCAGTAGGGAGGGATGATGGTGACCGATTATGTGACTAGTTTCATAGACCAAGCACGCTTTTACTCAGACTTGGTCTAGGACGGAAACTTCTGAGCATGGAAGTTTTATCAGGGTCTCCGTAGAGATATTTGTGCTGTCATAGTACCCTTGGGCATTCCCACATATGTTGGGGTGCTAGAGGAGGCGCTGGTGACAGAGATATTCCTATCACGCTCTACAGTTGGTGGTGGCAGTAGGCTTGATAGAGGCGAGACATCTGCCGTAGCTAGCAGGTGTCAGCAGACAGAACCTCGACGCAGGCGGGCTTCTACCCGCCGGTTACGGAGACGTGGTCATGCACCACTGTGGCAGCAAAGTGAAGGGCCTTAGTCGAGGAGACCCTTCTGTGATTGGACTCCGGGTCATGTTCGTACACCACAGTGACGCCGGAGGGCACCAGAGCATCCCAGAGAGCACTAGTGCTATGCTTGCGATGGCCGAGGTCACTTGGCATGTGACTGCCCGACCAGGCACACTGAGAATATTGGGATGGCAGCAGGTGCACCACTGCGGTAGAGGCAGCGCCATTATCAAAGTAGCACCCAAAGAGGTGGCACTTGTAGAGGAGCTGGAGGAGCTGGAATCGGAGGACAACCTTATGAGGTCTTCCCATCACCACTAGGTGGTCCACATCAGGCTCCTGTAGATGACAGTTGGGACCGTGGATAGCCGCGATCTTTGGATGTCTACGATCCTACGGAGCATGAGGTAGCAAGAGCTACGCTTTACGACTCTTCTAATTTTTGCAGTAGAATTGTTAGACTCTGTGTGTGAAATTATTTTCTCCCTGCTCCTTGTTTGAGTTGTTACCAGGGTGGCGCAGGGCGTCGGTGTAACCCTGTGTTGGTAAGGTAAAATGCGTGGAACCATTTTCTTTAGTCGATGGTGTTGACTCCTTCACTCTCCATGCGTGTAAGAGAGTCTGGGTCATGGGACATTGACTATGAAATCTTGTGTGACCAGATATCCTTGGGTGTTTCACCATATGGATATTTTCAAGGAGGGAATCACCAGGCTTTGTCCCAGGTCTAAACGGTGATTCCAGTCGCGGCGTGCAATGTAGGGATTCGGTCAGGGAGGTAAGCTACCCCCAAGAGCCTTCGGGATGTTTGAGACCATGCAAACGGATAGCGAGGTTCCCTACCGCCTTGACCTAACCCCAATGTATGGAGTGGGTGCAGGACGTCTCCCACGTGACTCACCCGAGAAGAAGTGAGCATGATCCTATGCACATCATCGGCAAGGGCAGACCTTGCGTGAACAGATCAAATCCTTTGGTCTGTGTGCGGTGACGCTGGACTGTGCATGAGTTCTTCTGGGTACGGAAGAGCTAGGTGTGGGCTTAGTACCATGAGTTGTTCCCTGGTTTTTCTTTTTGGGGACGAAAACCTTGAAGGATAGAATGATTTAAGAACCCGGTTTTTTCTATAAAAGACTTTGGAATATTTTTGATGTTATTCCAGAGTAGCGCCTTATGATAGCGTGCAATTCCGAGCCCTGGTGTGGCCAGAATTAAATTTTTTGTGCGTTCACACTGGGAACGCCAAATAAATGGGATAAATCCTAAACAGTAATTCAAATCCTAAATCTGATAGTACAGATGGGTCCAAAATGGGTTTTTTACCCTAGGAACAACATAAAACATGTCGTCACGGGAGTTTGGGACCCCTCGCCCGTTACCGGAACGTTAAACGGATAAATAAAATAATTAATTTATTCATTTAATGGTTAGACTCAAGTATCTCTTAAATAGTTGCTCATATGGGAAAACTGAGGGCACTCTTGAGTCCGGAATGTGTCTTTTACCCTAGTAGGGGTGTAATTTTTGCGGGCACGGCCCTTCTGTGGGAAATGGCCCTAGGGGCGTTTTCGTAATTTAGCAGCCTTGAGCGTTATGTTTTATAAATTTTGAATGAGGCATCAGATTAAAATTCCAAGACTACCATTGTGCTTGGGAGGTGGTGTTTACCCTATGGGAGGCTTAACCTTGACCCCGCCGAGAGTTTTGAATGTGGGTTAAATTAGGGGTTTAAATTAATTAATTTTTTAATTAATTTTTTTTTCTATTTAAACATAACCACCTCCCATTCCCCTCCCTTGTTAATCCCTAGTGAAAGCCCTCCCAATGAAGGAGGAGCTTCTCTCCTCTCCTCCATCTCTCTGGCAAGGCGCGATGGCTCCGGCGGATCATCGTTGAAGCATCAGGCTACGCCCAACGAGGTAAGAGGTTACATTTTGCATTTTTGATTCCACATTTACCTTTGCACTCAATTTCTTGCCTCGAATTGCTGTTGAATTGTCGGGCGAAGGCTTATTTTGAATAGAACTTGATCTTAGATTTCCAATGAACCTTTAGGATCGAAAATCCGAGTCCCAGGGCGTCTGGGGTGGCCCTGGGAAGTATTCCGGTGGTTTTTCATTTTTTTTCTAGCGAGCTCAGGCGGTGGCGGGCTCCCAGCACTGCGGCGTGCTCCCAGCGTGGCGGCGGGTTCCCAGGTTGGCAGCGGGCTCCCAGCATGGCGGTGGGCTCCCAGCACGGCGGCGGCTTCCAGCACGGTGGCGGCTTCTAGTGGAGGCGGAGGCTCGCAGCGGCTCCAAGCGGTGGCTCCTGGAGGTCCGGGCCGGCGATGTACGCAGGGTGACGCGGGGGGGAGCCGGGTTGGCCGACTTCTCTGGTCAGCGGCAGGTACGAAGAACCGGGGTCATCGCGACCCTGATTAGCCAACAGAGACCCGCATCCCATGGGTATCATGGAGTAAACGCAGACCAGCTAAGCCAGTCCAGGTTGATGCGGTGCAGTTTGCGTGGTGAACCGCAGGCCGCAGTGGACTGGGCAGTCCGGGCGACCCAGCTGCGGACCGCCAACCTAAAGGGGTGGGCCGGCCCAGGCCCCCCCGTCTCCATCCGATGATGTTAAAAACATCATAACTCACAATACAAGTGTCGGATTCGTGTGACGTCTACGGTGATGTCATCCTCAGATCAAGACAGTCATTTTGAGATGGTCTCGGGGATTTTTAATTTCCGAGACGGGGGCTCGGTGATGCAAAGTGTCCGCTAAATACTATTTAGCGCACTATCGAGATTTTGTTTTGGATGGTGTGAGTGCGTCTGATGTCTGATTTGAGAATCATCAGCGGTGTTGCGACCCTGGCATCAAGACAAATATTGCCAAGGGGTTTTTG
The DNA here is from genome assembly GCA_963277665.1 of Viscum album. NCBI lineage: Eukaryota > Viridiplantae > Streptophyta > Magnoliopsida > Santalales > Viscaceae > Viscum > Viscum album. The sequence continues at coordinate 69,263,160 of OY728166.1, read as the reverse complement.
GGCATTGAATCCGGAGTTGAGGCATGGTCCCCATGGCCTGTCTTTTAAGCTAAGAGCAGTGTTTAGCAACTTTTTCATCGGACATCTGTTTGGGGCGTGTGAGCAGTCTATTTTGGGTGTTTGTACGAGGTCATTGCAATGGTGCAATCCTCCTTCTTTAATTCTGCATGATGGTACAGGCCCCACAAAGGTCATTTTGGGAGTTGGCGATGATTTATAACTTTATCACCAGGTGTCCTTTCCGGACAAGTGATTAGTCAATCTTGTGTATTTTTTCGAGCGGATCACAATGGTGTGATCGTTTCGTTGTGCTTCGGGATCCGTATGCGGGTCCCACGAATCACCATTCATGCACGGTACGGCGAAATGCATCTTTTTCCCTGGATATCTGTTACACTCAAGTGATCATTCAATTTGACTTATTTTCCCGAGGGGATCGCAATGGTGCAATGCACCCCACTGTTTTTTGGGCTGAGGCATAGGACTACGGGACGTCGTTCGGGCGTAAAGCAGTGTTGAATGACTTTTACGTCGGATGTTTGTTAGAGGCAAGTAAATAGTTTTTCTCGCATGTTTTTTTGTGAGGATTATAATGGTGTGATCCATTTGGACGTCCGGAGTCTCAATAGAAATCTCATTTAAATGTGGAAGCATGAAAGGTGCTCTGGTGGTGGTTCTTCTTACTGTGTTTGGAAGCGAACCCTTGGCGTGTGATCTCATTCACTACCGTGTTAGTGAAGTTGATGTTTGAAGAGATATGGTTGGTCATGCTAGGGCTGTGGAGGGAGCAGGTTGGCGAAATTACATTTTATCCCTTCATGCTTACGTTGGGTGTCGTGTGCACGATATCCTTTGGGCTAGAGATGTGGTATACCCTGGGAGTATACAGGGATTCTTGGAGGTACATGTTGTCATTTGTACCCGATAACATTTGTGATCGTGGTTTGGAGATGAGATAGGGCCACACGTCGTGTGGTCCCCTTGTGCATGTCGTGTTTTGCTTTATGTACCTTTGATCTCTCACGACGTAGAGGGTCCCTATGTTCACGATGGTTTAGACCAGCATGGTTGAGTGGTTTCCCCTGGTTTTGTTCATGACTTCTTCAGGTTTACCCTATAGAAGAGATTGGGCAGTGGGTTGCTCATCGACTTCTTCGGGTTTACCCTCCAGTAAAGATTGGGCAGTGGGTTGCTCATCGACTTCTTCGTGATTACCCTCCATTATAGACTGAGCAGTGGGTTGCTCATCGACTTCTTCGAGTTTACCCTCCAGCAAAGACTGGGCAATGGGTTGCTCATCAACTTCTTCGGGTTTACCCTCTACCAAAGACTGGGCAGTGGGTTGCTCATCGACTTCTTCAGGTTTACCCTCCAACAGAGACTCGGTAGTGGGTTTCTCATCGACTTCTTAGGGTTTACCCTCAAGCAGAGACTGGGCAGTGGGTTGCTCATCGACTTCTTTGGGTTTACCCTTCAGCAGAGACTTGGCAGTGGGTTGCTCAGCGACTTCTCTGGGTTTACCCTCCAGCAGAGATTGGGCAGTGGGTTGCTCATCTTCTTCTTAGGGTTTACCCTCCAGTAGAAACTGGGTAGTGGGTTGGTCATCGACTTTTTCGGGTTTACCCTTCAGTAGAGACTGGGCAGTGGGTTGATCATCAACTTATTCATGTTTACCCTACAGCAGAGACTGGGTTGTGGGTTTCCCATTGACTTCATAGGGTTTACCCTCCACCAAAGACTGGGCATTGGTTCACTCAATGACCTCTTAGGGTTTACCCTCCGGCAGAGACTGTGTAGTGGGTCACCTGACGACCTCTTAGGATTTACCCTCTAGTAGAGACTGGGAAGTGGGTTACTCGACGGATTCTTTCAAACTCAGTCTTTTCTACCAGGCTAGTCTGTGGTTTGTTTCCATGACTATAGGGGTGGGACACTTGGTTATACGGGTCAGTGATGTGACAAATTTAATTTGAGAAGACCTCTCGACGATGTGACAGTGACGAGGTGTGGATTGACACTCCCCCATAACTCTCAAGTACAAGGGGTGCTTTCCCCCACTGAGATGTGCCCTTGTGACACGACCAAAAACCGTGTGGGCGAGTCAGTACCGCCCAAAGAGGATAGTGTCAAGGTGTGGTGATTTGAGCCCCTTGACTTGTAGTTCAGGGTAGGCGTACGGATACTGGGCATCGATGGTGTTTACTTCTGGGACTATTGGAAAATCACTTTCTTGGGCTGAGCTACAGGATGGAGATCCCATTATGATCTTGATCGGGTTTCTTGACAGATCATATATATGTGTATGTCTTTTTCCAGTACCCACTCCTTGGGTTTTGGTTACTCTCCTTCCAGGAGAGGAGAAGATGTGAGGGGTATGTCACGTGCTTTCCATATCTAGCTTCTCGTGGTTGGACGAGTCTACTATCCTGCTATAGGTAGCTAAGACTCGACAAGAAGTTCATATTCTCACCACTTTTATCTCCTTGTGTTTGGACAAGTGTACTCACTTTCTCTTGTTGGGTTGAGTTGTTACTCTATTGTACTCTTTACTGTACTCTCAGTTGTAATCCTTTACTTTTCCCTGTTCGATCTGCTATTCACCTCTTCAATACCTCCTTTGTTGCTCCCTCGAGCCTTCGGTGCATCAAACTGATTATTTTTATACTCACCCCTACTTGGGCTTTTCCCGCACTTGGTGTTCCCTTACAGACGACAGACAGGTTGGTCGTGATGTCAGAGGAGCTTTGGAGTTGGGGAGCTTGGACCGCGTGCGGTGGTCGTTGTCGAGTTCTAGGTGTGGGACTCTCCCAACTGTTTTACTTTTGTTTACCTATTGCCGGGATGTGGCACTTTTCTAGTTATGTGCGTGTTTTTCCCCTTTTTCTTTTTAGTTTACCTTCAGCACTTGCTTTGTACTATTTAGAGGTTGATACACTTTGCGGTTTATTTATAGTAGTTTTTACATTACTTTTCCTTTTACTCTTCACTTCTGCATTGAGTAGGCTGCGTGTGTGTGTACAGGTACTTAGGAAAAGGCCTCCCTGAGTTATTTAGCCTTCTGCACTTGTCTCCAGCCCCTGGCCTATGGAGGCGGGTTTGGGGTAGTTGCGGCTCGAGCCCAGGTAGGGTCGGGTCGTGACACTCGAGTCCCCAAACCGAAAAGGTCTAAGAGTACTTGGTAGTATGGAGAGGGTCTAGGGGATGATTCATGAAATTATCATGGATCTGAAATGCATGGAACCACTTGTAAAACATGATATATTCACAGATCATGGTTGTGAAAAATTTTCCCAATCGTCAAATCTTATGAAAATGTTTCAGCCCCACTTGATTAGCCCTGTAGGAACCAGCATGAACATGCAACATGACCTGAGAAATATCACCTCCTTGAATGAAACAGATGAGAATCCCTTCAAACCCACCTATGTGGAGAATCTGCTTAAGACTGGGACCACTCTAGAAGGTGAAATGCATTGTGCGCTATTAGATTCTCCCACACTATAATCAATATCTAGGGAGATTAACATGCCAAATATACTCGATAAAGGGTGACCTCTAGTCAGGAGTCACTTCCAATAATGTGGTAGGGTGGCCTTGAGGTCCTGATGTGGGGGAACTGGTGGTAAGATATCTTACACATGGGTTATCATCATCATCTAGAGTGATGGGAGCGATTAATATTCAGGGTGCCACATGGATAACCAAGTCATCCTGGTCACGCTCTGTCAGATATGCAGCCAGGCGATCCATGGCATCGTCTCGGCCATTCTGTGATCGAGGGACATGAGTAACATCTCACTAAGAAGAGAACCATGCCATCAGCTGGTAGGTACATTATAACATTGGTATGAGCTCTAACTTCTTAATGACGTAGTCACTGTTGATCTTCTTGATGACCAGTTTAGAGTCCCCTTTCACCTACAGGTGGGGAAATTCGATCTCGAAGTCCATCATGAGACCAGTGATTAGATCCTGGTAATCTGCGTTTTGTGGGTACAAGATTCTGGAAACATGAATGAATAGTGCATGATAGCATGTGTAGGCATGATGGGGATGATACATAGACCTGCTCTATTGAGTCTGGTATCATTGAGTCTTCTACGAGTGGGGATTCAGGAAGTGCCATCAAAGTGAATTTTCCAAAACTGAATGGATTTATCTACTGGGAGGATTGCCTCATTCAGAAAATTAAGATCCATAAACTGCTCAACAGGAGCTAGATGGGTGGTAAGAAAGTCTTCCAATGCATGTCCCTTGATAGCCTTCTGGGAGAAAACTTGATGTTGAACTATTTAAGTATCACTTCCCAATGATCTATATGTCATGTCAATAAGGGGCTATTTAGAATGTACATCAGTGGATCCAATCGGGGAACTAGTTGTATCTAGAAGAATCCATATGAGATAGTATAAATTGTTCTATGTTCCCTCATCAATATTCTAAGCGATAAGGATGATAATATATCATTCCAGAGTGGTAACATAGAGGACCAAAGGTTTTCTGAAAACTGATGGCATCAGAATTATAGGTTGTAGAATGTTCTATTAGATTTCCTCAAAATAAGTCTATCGCTCCTCATCCCACTGATAACCGGGAACATGCTTCATGATCCAAGAAAAGGGCTTACACATGCCATCTAGATTTGTGATAAATCGGTGTATATAGGATAAGTGGCATTTAAATGATTAGAGCTCCCAAATTTTACTAGATGGATATATCTTATTGATGGCCTTTATCTTTCCTGAATCTATCTCAATGCCTCTAAATCAGACAATGAAGTTGAGAATTTTTTGAGAGGTGACCCCAAAGGCATAATTCAAGGGTTTCATCATCAAATGGTGGGAATAGAGAATTTCAAACACTTTTTCATGATCATTAAGATGATCCTAATGCTGGTGATATTTAATCACCACATCGTCCATGTATCATTCCACCAATGTACCAAGAATCTTTTGTAATATGTGGTGCATGGTGCGTCGATAGGTGGAACCTATATTCATTAGACTGAATGGAATTACCTGGTAACAAAAAGTACATTATGGTGCTCTAAATGATATAGAATTTTCATACTCAAGGGACATTTGGATTTGATTGTATCCAGAATAACCATCCATGAAGGAGAGTTCCTGGAATCTAGTGGCGGCATTGATCAATGGCTCTATCATTGGAAGGGGAAAAGAATCCTTCGGACAGTGATGGTTGAGGACCTCGATGTCAATGCAGACTCTAATCTGACCATTATTCTTTCTGAAGGGAATGTTATTAGGAAAAAATCAAGGGTACTATACCTCCTTGATGTTGTTTTTATTGATGAGATTATCCACCTCGGCCTCGACCAGGGCATTGTGATAAGGGTTCATTTTTATGGGAGGTTTTTTGAACCAACGATGATTTGCATGAATACTGATACATTGGATGGAGACCTGAGGATATAGTCTTAGTATCTCATCATTAATCCTAGTGAATACATCCTAGTGCTTCTTTAGGAAATCCTTGTATCGCCTTTTCTCTTCGACATGCATAGCGATGTTGATCAACGTTGGTTTCAGATGTATCCCATTACTGAGGTTCACCTATACCAATTCATAGACCGTGGTGGATACACCCTATGAGAATGCGGGAGGAGTATCCTACAAATCCTCTTCCTCATCCATGGATAGGGGATCATCAGTAGTAGTTGATTATTATGACTTGACTATTCTTGGAAGGACACTGGTTCTATCCTCAGTCATGTTGGACACCCCATCGAGGACCTCCTTTACTGCCAAAACTATAGTGAAAAAATATGTCGACTTAATATCATCTATCCTTCAACCCAAGGGCCATGTTTGATTATATAAATGCAATAGTGTCACATCGTCTTGAGATGGTTTATCCTAGCCTAGTGAAACAAGAAAGTATTATGTATTTTTGTTTCCATGGGTGGAAATCCCAATACCTTATGGGAGTAAAGGGATCTGGGATCACCCAAACCTCATTTATATAGAAATATGAGGTGATCATATAGAATTCCATAGACTTGGGAATTTTCTAACCCCTAATTCTAGATACAACAAAACATTTCCCCAAATCTGGGGTCGTGTCCTTCAATCGATGGATCGGGAAAATGTAGGTTCCATACAGGTCTATCCAAGGGCCGGTCATAGCCATAGCATGTTCAACCACGTTAACCTAAATCTGATTTTCCCTAATCATGTTATAGTTATAATCCATGTAGTGGGATTCCAAAGAGAAAAAGGGATATGAATCACCATAGAGTACACCTACTAGAGCATTAAGGTAGTACTTAAGAAATAGTTGTTACGAAGAAGGGACGATCGCATGAAGGTGAATCCATGACCTACCAATCAAGGTGTTGTAAGACATGTCTTTTGAGAAAACCATGAATTTAGTGATACAATTAGACCACCAAAATGATTATTTAGGAAAATTTTTCCAACTGGTGTCTACAACATTCTATCAAAACCTTCAATTTTTAGGTTAGAGGGAATCAGATCTGCCTCAAACAATCCCATCTTTCATAGTGTTCGGGCTGGGATAAGGTTGATCGCAGATCTTGTGTCAATAATAATGTTGAAAACATCAACACCAATGAAATGAAAAGTGATTTATAGTGGGCATATGTTCCCCTATATAGGGGAGCCTTCGTCTTCTCTAGAGAAAGAGATAACTAGCTTACATTCTCCATGGTTGACTGCCTCAGCATGGAAAGATTATGCGGCTAAAACATCTACCTCAAAATAAATGGGGATCCTTAAATACTCTAAAATAGATTTTCATATATCCAATGACATGTGAAGATCCTATAATATTGATATATTTTTTGCAATGCTGGTGAGATACATGAGAATTTTGTACTTATGTGTCTGGCGTGAACTTCTGCTGACAGGAGGTTACTCCGTGGCATGAGGATTGACGGGCCCTGCTGGTTGAACCTATTGGTTCTAGTTAGTGTTGGGAATGTCATGTTTCTTACTAGATGAATAACACAGAGTGAATTATATTTTAGGGATATATGAAATAACACAATTTTTAGGATGGTATGTGACTGAGTATAATATACTCTATAATACTAAACGTAGGATTGAAATAAGAATGAGATTATCAGATACAAGAGGGATGGTGAATTGTATCTTTTAAAAATTATCATAGGAAATTTTTAAAATGGTTATGTTTAAAAAGGTTAAACAAGATAATTCACAAGACCTATATGAGTTCTAATAGCTTGCTTGATTCCGGAAAAGTGATTCTGAAAATGGAACTTAACTAAAGTTACAAAGAATAAGATTATACCTTAAAGAATATAGAATCTAACTATATCAGAGTACAAGGATGAGGAAGTATAAGAAAGTATACTTTCCTCAACAATACAAAATTCAAAAAAAAAACTTGTAACAAAACAAGTAACAAGTAATAAGTCTTTTAACCCAAAGAGAAGGGTATCCAACAACCTTGGATAAAGGTCCCTTGATTTATAAATTCAAGAAAGTCTGTCTTACCCACACTAGGGTAAGCCCTCGATACGAAGATCGAAGTCTATCTTGCTATCCCCGCAAGCCCTCAACTATCAGGTATTCAGCACCTATGTCTTCCTCAAAAAAGAAGCCCTCAACTTCAAGGTGTTGGATCCTCTGTCTTCCTATCCCCAGAAGCCCTAGATTGTACACAACAACAATCAGAGTTGAACGAAGCAAATATGCACAAGGGAATGTTTAAACAAGTCTTTCAAACTTTCTGCATGAATCTTGAATGTTGATAAGAGCCTCTCTCTCTATAAATCACTTCAGTAAGTTCTAAGCACCAAAATTCCAAAAGTCCTGAGCATGTTCAAATGAGATTCTATTTATAGGTGAAGCTCCAACGGTCCACTCCCTCCTCCAATAGTCCTATTCTTCCATGAATTTCGGAGAGACCTGTACATGTGTCATTAAAACAATGGTTAGTTAATAACTGAAAGCACAACATCATTTTGTAATAGAACAAATGTAAGCATAACTAAACTGATATTCGGAATGGAGTAGAAAATGAAAGTTCAGAAAGGAAAAGGTTAAAGTTTGGAATGAAAGTAAAAAATAAATTCGGAGTCTATAAACTTAAGAATATTCGGATTCTATTTTGTAGGAATTTGGAACCTAAATTCTGTGGAAATCCAGAGTCTGAATTTCAATGAAATTCGGAGTCTAATTTCACTAGAATTAAGAACCAGAACATACGAAGTTTGGAGTCTAATTTCATGAGAATTCGGAGTCAGACCTCATCAGAGTTTGGAGTCTGAATTCAGAGAACTTGGAGTCAGAACATAGAGAAGTTCGTAATCAGAATTTGGAGTGGAACTTTATGAGAGTTTATATCCAGAATTTGGAGTGGAACTTCATGAGATTTCGTATCCATAATTCGGAGAGGAACTTCATGAGAGTTCGTATCCAGAATTAGGAGTGGAACATCCTGAGAGTTCGTATCCATAATTCAGAGTCTTAAACATAATACCTCATATCTAAGTATTATATAATTCCGAGGTTTTAGATATGAATCTTATTTTTGTACTTAAGAAAAATATTTCTATGAATAATGAAAACAAGGTGGGGGTAAATTTCCTTCGGGAAGGAAATTTTACTTATGGAAGTGAAACAGGGGTAAAATGAAATTTTCCTTAAGTAAAGGTGTTTCTGATTTTCAAAACAGGATTAATGGTAAAGTCATAAGGAATCCTTGATGACTTATCAATCTCCCCCATGAATGAAGGAATAGAAAAATTCATAAGGAAACCCTTATTGACTCAACAATCTCCCCCTTTTTGGAAATTACAAACATCCTTACGAAAAAGGATGTAATGACTTAGAATAAATTTCTAAACTTGTAATTAAAGCTTATCTCCCTTTGTTTATGATCAATGGTGAATACGACTAACTCCCCCTTAGGCTTTGAAACTCTAAGGATCATATTCTAGATTTCCAGAATGAGAGATTTCATTTGAATAAAGAATTCTTAATGAGCAATCCCCCTTACTTAGGGATATTTCTTCTTATACTTAGAAATTTTTCTTCTCCCTTTTAGATATTTCCTTCTCCCTTTTGAGTTATTTTTCATTCTCCCCCTTTGTGATTTTCAAAAAGACTTTTAGGGAATGGAAAAACAATAAAGTACCTGAAACATTAGTAATACATACAAACAATACAAGCAACCAAATTTTTTATTAAGATTGAAAGGGTTTATACAAGGAAAGATATTACAAAAAAAAGATAGGATTGGTCTATTTGTCCTCTTTTTCCTTGGGGATTAGCTTCATCAGAAGGATTTTTAGCTTCTTTAACTCTTTGTGGTCCTCTTCAGCTTGCTTTTCTAAGGCATTGATCCTGTCATCTTGATCCTTCAGACCCTCAGACTGAGCCTTAAGAACTTCATCCTACTTTACAATCTTTTCTTCGATCTCAATCCGGAGATCGCTTTCCCATTTCCATCTTTGAGTAACAGAGTTAAGCTTCCCATTCAGATCCTTCACCTGTTTATTCCGAGTATTTTGCTCAAGGTTCATCTTTTCTTGAAGATTATTCATCATGGAATCCTCAGTATCAAAAGCTTCTTTCACATCATTCTGAAAGGTATCAAGCTCTGTTAAATACTCATCGATTTTCTTTGACCATAAAGTCATTTTTCTGCAAGATTTTATATGGACCTCATAATTGATAAGAAATTTTTTGTGATCAGCCTCAATCTTCACACATTTATCCATCACCATGGATAAGGATTATGACTTCTGATTTAAGATGTTCTTAAGAATCTGGCATCTGGATTCTATTATAGGAAATATCAGAATTGTATCCACCAATTTTTTCAGAGACTCAACAACAAAATCGTGTCCCAGTGAAGATGACTCTAAATCCGACATCATTCTAGGTGAATGTTCTTCTTCAATTTCCACAAGCATTTTTTATAAGAGCCTCCAAATTAATTTTTCCTTATGATATCTTTCATTGGGGTGTCCATAAGAACTTGCTTACCCTTATCAAATTTCAGAATCGATTCCTCATCAGGAGATTCTTCCTCACTTTCAGATAGTTGAACTATCTTGTCTTCATTAGGTTTTTTCTTCTATGCTCCTTCCTTAAAAAAGTGCTTTTCATAGCTTTCTTCCTCAGATAATTCATTCTCTTTCTCTTCTTCTTGGTCTTCATCTTTCTTACCTTCTTTCTCACCTCCCTTTCCCTAAGTGACAAGCTTTGAGGACTCTACCTCAGATGTTCAGAGTGGTAATATTTTTGATGGATTTTACTTTTCTTGATAATCTTCAACTTGTTTAATCAGATTATCTAAATCACCACTTTCTTCTTCAACTTCTTCTTCTTCTTCAACTTCTTGAACAACTTCTGTCTCTTCAGATTTTTCCAGAGTGACAAAATTCTTCCCCAGAGTCTCAGGTAAACTTTCAACCAAGAAAGACTTTATAATGAGAATATTCTCAGAGGCTATTTCTGTGGCTTTCAAGAGAGATTGAACAACTTCAGTCTCATACATTTTCTTCTTCATATTCTTCTCATTTTCTATCTTCTCAAGGTATTAATCAGTCTTATCTCTTAAATACTTGGCTTTAATAGGGTCTAATCTAAACTGAGGTTCCCCTTCTTTCCTCTTTTCCTTATTTTCCCTCCGCTTTGCAACCACCTCATCCAGATACTCTTTCTGTTTCTTGGATTTGGGTGGTGTGGATTGATATTACATAGATTTAGGGGTTTTATCTGTCTCCTCCACTTCATCCAGCTTCCTTTTCTTTCTAACCTTTTTTGATGGTTCAGCATTCTCTACATTTTCTGGAACAGCTTTTGTGTCCTCCTATGGAAGTTATAGAACTCACCTGTCTGTTTTGAAAAACCAACTTTCATCCTCATTAAGGTGTCATCACTAATCAACATCACCTTGCAATTTCTCAGTTTGGAGGTGCAAGAAATATTGAAAGAATCAAGAAACTGAATAATAAGCTTGGAGAGAAGAGCAGGATACATAATAATTTGAGCTTTCAAATTCCCATTCTTGATGTTCTTAACCGTAATAATAATGTGCCTCATTAGATTGATCTTTCTTAGATTTACAAAGAAATCCAAGATGTAAATATCACTTTTCTTTAAGTTATCCTTGTCACCTATTCTTGGTATGAAAAACCCTTGAACCCACAACATTAAAATCCGTTTGTTGGTATATAGTTGGGAAATCTTTGTTGTTTTGTCATCTTTGAGCCCATGGCATTCCATAGCCTTCACCTTGATGAAACTTCCTTGCACATCCGATAGCTTATGTGAGAAAAATTCGGCTTCTCCATCACATGAGAGCCCCACCAAGCTCACAGCCTTGGTGTAAGAAAGCTTGTAAGTCTTTCCATAGCTCTTAAAGGATAACATTTCTCTACTATCTTATTCATATAAGGAAATATAATGATAAAATTATACAAGAAAATCCGTATAAACAACATCATGATCCCCTGGCTTCGATACGCAGAAATCTTCCCATCTATTGATCTTGATATTCTTAGAAATAAGAGAATCATACTTAATGAAAAAGTTCGGATGGACCATCCTTTCCCTGTAGACTAACAAACTTGATATTGGCTTCATAGTAGACATTTCATGAGAAGTGGCTTCTATAGACATTCAGAATGGAGGAGCACTAAAAGATTCGGAAGGGTCTTAAGAAGGAGGGGCAGAATTTCAACACGTGAGAGCTTGAAATTGATGTGGGAAAACTATCGGGAGTCCCCTTTATATAGGAAATGGTGATGACCTTTCAACTTCCAAAACCAATCTAACGGTTGAAAAACTCTCTGATCGGATCTGATGGTTTAAAACATACCAGCAAGGAAATCTTGAATCTGGTCTTTTGAGGTTTTAAAAACATTCGGATTTTAGAAGAAATGAATCCAAAAAATTTTAAAAACAAAGGAAACTACCAGTAAGTAAAAGTGACTATGAAAACTTAAGTAAGGAAATCATACCTTTCGGATTGGCTAGGAAGATTATTCGTAATAGGTGATATTCTTCTTGAAGAAAAATTTGACTAAGAAAAACTCACTACGAAAAAGTTTTATTGCAAAAGCTTTCAGTACCAAAACTCAATTACAAAAATTATGAGTACAGAAATTCCCATTACAAAAATTATCATTACGAAAATTTCTATTACAAAAATTTCTAGTACGGAAATTTCCATTACGAAAATTTACAGTATGAAAATTACTAGTACGAAAACTTCCATTACGAAAAATTCCTTTACAAAAATTTCCAGTATGAAAATTTTCATTATGAAAAATTTCCATTCCAAAAATTTTCATTAAAAAAAATATTGAAAAACTTTATTACAAGAAACATGAAAAACTCCATTACAAAATATTTAAAAAAACTTCATTACGAAAAATTTCCATTCCAAAAATTTTCATTATGAAAAAATTGAAAAACTTCATAACAGATGTACTCCCCCTATGAAAAGAAGTTTATTACTATAAGAAGATTGGTTCAACAAGATGTTAATTAAGGAATATAACCTTATGGTTATCATTTCTAACTTCTGTTTAATATATTCAAATCTATCAGAGGGTAAAGATTTTGTGAAAATTTCAACAAGTTGATCTTGTGTTCCGATAAACTGAAAAATGATATCTCCTTTTAGTGTGTGATCCCTAAGAAAGTGATTCCTAATATCGATGTGCTTTGCATGAGAGTGATGTGCAGGGTTTTTACTAAGGGAAATGTCACTTGTGTTATCACACAAAATTTGGGTCTTAGTGAAACTCAATCCATAATATGTAAGTGTGTGTTGCATCCACAACACTTGAGCACAACAACTTCTAGCTGCTACATATTCAGCTTCAGCAGTGGAGAGTGCTACAGAATGTTGCTTCTTGAAAGACCAAGAAACTAATGAATCTCCTAAGAAATGACAAGTTTTGAATGTACTCTTTCTATCCATTCTACATCCACTAATGTCAGCATCTGAAAAACCTTTTAAGACAAAATCATTTTCAGAAGTATAAAATAGTCCAAGATCTGTGGTTCCCTTTAAGTAGAGAAAAATTATTTTCACTACCTTTAAATGAGATTCCTTAGGATTGGATTAATATCTTGCACATAAGAATACTGAAAACATCAATTCTGGTTGACTAGAATTCAAGTAAAGTAGACTTCCTATCATACCTCTGAAAGATGTTTGATCTACTGGTTTCGTAGTTTCATCAAGATCAAGTGTTTTTTAGGTTCCAATAGGAGTACTTATACTTTTAGTGTTGTCATATCCATAATTTTTAAGAAGATATTTAATATACTTATGTTGGGATTTGTAGATTCCTTCTGGTTTTTGAGAAATTTGATAACCAAGGAAAAATGTTAACTCATCCATCATACTCAATTCAAACTCAGATTTCATTAGATTCACAAAGGAATCAGTTAAAGATTGCTATGTTGAACCAAATATAATGTCATCAACATAAATTTGAACAATAAAATTTTTTTTCTTATCTTTCTTTATGAAAAGGGTTGGATCTGCATTTCCCTTAACATAGTTATTTTGAAGCAATATCATATAATTCTATCATACCAAGCTCTTGGGGCTTGTTTATGGCCATACAAAGCTTTGGTAAGTCTAAAAACATGATTAGGATGTTTTGTATCTTCAAATCTAGGAGGTTGTTCAACAAAAACTTCCTCTTGAACATAACCATTAAGGAATGCACATTTTACATCCATTTGAAAAACATTGAAATTGACGAATGCTACAAAGGCAAGTAAAATACGAATAGATTAAAGTCTAGCTACTGGATCATAGGTGTCTTAATAATCTATTCCTTCTTGTTGATTATAGCCTTTAGCAACCAATCTAGCTTTATTCCTCACGATGACTCCATTTTCATTACACTTATTTCTGAAGAACCATTTTACTCCAATTACAGAATTTTCCTTAGGTATTTCTACCAAGGTCTAGACTTTATTCCTGTCAAATTCATTTAATTCATCTTGCATGGCTTTAATCCAATCATCATCACCTAAAGCTTCATTAGTGCTTTTTGCTTCCAATTGGGAAAGGAATTCTAGATGCTCTACTTCATTTCTTAAGGAACTTCTGGTCCTTACAGGTTGATTTACATCTCCAATGATACTATCACTAGGATGATTCATTAGAAATGAATGATTTGGGTTTTGTAAAACCTATTCATCAACATAGGGTAGAATTTCTTCTGGGTTAAATGTTTCAGAAGTACCTTCTTGTACATTTTACATATCTGAAGGATCTTCTATCATAGGTTGATAATCAGTATTTGTAAACACATCTGAGTATGTAGGTTGGGGTTGTTTAAAAACAAAAGGATCAGTTTCATCAAATTTGAAATGTACTGCTTCTTCAACAGTACAAGTGTTTTTGTTAAAAACTCTATAAGCCTTAAAAGTTATGGAGTAGACTAAGAAAATTCCTTCATCATATTTTGGTGCGAATTTGTGTAAATTATCTTTAGTATTTAGAATGAATACCTTGCATCCAAAAACCATAAGGTAGGAAATTCTATGTTTTCTACCATTCCATAACTCATAAAGAGTTTTATTAAGAAAATGTCTAATTAAAACTCGATTTACAGCATAACAAGCAATACTTACAGCTTCATCCCAAAAATGTATGGAAACAGAATACTCACTCAACATGGTTCTTGTTATCTCTTGAAGAATTATATTTATTCTTTCAACAACACCATTTTTTTGAGGTGTTCTGGGTGCTGAGAAGTTGTGAGTAATACCTTTTCTACTATAAAAAGTTTCAAAATCAGAATTTTGAAATTCTATCCTCCATGATCACTATGAATAGTTTTCAATGGAAGGTTTTTCACATTTTTGACCTGGGCTCTAAAACTTTTGAAATAAGAAAAAACTTCAGACTTATTTGCTAGAAAATAGACCCGTGTAAATCTAGTGTAATCGTCAACCAAAAAAATACATAGTACTTGCCCCCAATGCTTCCAGTTTGTGTTGGACCAAAAAGATCCATATGCACCAACTGTAGTGAATCAGTTTTTGAGACTTCTCCGATTGATTTAAAACTTGATTTTTGTTTCTTACCATATTGACAAGGGTCACAAACTTTTAAAGAATAAAATCTAAGCTCTAGTAGATCCTTAAATAAACCTTTCTTAGAGAGTTTTCATAAGTTACTAAGGTTATAGTGTCATAACCTTCTATGCCACAACCAAGAATGATCTTCCATTGCACTAAGGCAAGGTAATTCTTGACTCTTAAGGTCTTCTAAGTTTAGTGTGTAAACATTCTCTTTTCTATTTGCAGAAAGAATAAATTCTTCCTTGGAATTGTGTACTAGGAATTTATCATTCATAATATTTACAAGGTAACCTTCATCACATAACTGGCTTATGCTAATGAGGTTGTTCTTAAGACCTTTTACAAATAAAACATTTGAAATCAAATACATTCCAAGAAGAACAATGTTACCTATACCAATAATTTCTCCTTGAGCATTATCTCTGAAAGTTACTTTTCCTCCTTTCGTCTTGATAATATTTTTGAAATAGTTTTTGTTACCAGTCATATGCCAGGAACATCCACTATCCATGTACCATGTATTGCTGTTGGTACGTTCCCTATTTTTCTGAAAATAAGAAAAAAGTTAGGTTTTCGGAATCCAGATGTTCTTGGATCCAGAAATATCAGAAAGCAAAATTTTGGGTACCCACATCTTCTTAAAAAAATAAGCCTTATGAAATCCTAAAGATTGGGTTTTTTTAAGGAACAATTATTTTCCCAGTGACCACCACACTTACATTTAGTACAGAATGGGGCACTTTGAGGAACAAAGTAGTTGTTACTAAAAATCTGTTAAGAACTTCTGTAACCAAAAATAGAAGTATTCCTTCGAGGTCAGATTTGTGAATACATTTTATCAAAATTTTCTTTACCTAGAGTAATGTTTGACAAAAACTTCCTCAGAGAAAATATTTCGGATTTGACTTTTATAACAAGGTTATTGTCTTCAAAAACATCTAATTTTAAGCTAGATCTAGGCTTAAAAACATTTTTTTTAGAAATTACATTTTCTAGATCTTTAGAAAGTTTATTCTTCTCATAATTTACTTCCTCGAGATTTTTTGAAATACTTTCAAAATCTTCATTTTTCTTATCATGATATTTAGAAAGATCTGATATTTCCTTAGTAAGAATAATATTCCTAGAATTTTCCTTATCATGTTTCTTCATGAGTTTTGAATTCTCATTTTCAAGAAGTTTGGAAAACCTAGAAACTTCTTCATAGTTAGGTAAAGTATTATCTTCATCAGAAGAGGATTCTTCATTCGAAGAGTTTTAATATTTACTATCATTAGGATTCAAAGAAACATTGGTCATAGATTCAGCATTATGCACCTTAGCCATCAAGTAGTGATTATCAATAGGTATCATGGCTAAAAGACCAAGATTCTTCTGTCCAGAAGATTCATAATCTGAAGATTCATCTGAAGAGTCTCAACCACTGGCACTCCATGTGTCATTGGATTTCAACACTTTCTTAGCTTTGGAATTATAATACCTTTTACTATTTTTCTCAGAATGCATTTCCTTTCTTTCTTTCTTTTTGAGAAAAGGACAATATGGTCTTATGTGTCCAGATCTCTTACATTCATAGCATGTAACTTCATAATCTTTATTGTCTTTCCTTTCCTTATTCTTGTATTTAGATTGAAAGTCCCTCTGTCCAGCTATCTTGTTCATCCTTCGAGCAAGATTTGCTAACTCATTTTCTGAGGACTCACTTCCACTAGATTTGGAATGGATAACAACTTTCTTAGATCTTGATCTAGTAACTCTCTCAGGATTCTTGGCTTTCATATGATTTGAAGTAGTAGTAAAAGGTGCACTGCCATTTCCATTATTCTTCTTTATGTTGTCAGCATCTCTCTTCATTCTAGTCTCATGTTGAAGAAGAGTTCCAAACAGTTCATCAAGAGAAATTTGGGTAACCTTTTTGTTTTCATCGATATCAGTTCTCTTTGATTCCCACTCATTAGGCATAATATCTATGATCTTGTCAACAAGGGATTCATCATCTAGACCTTTCTCTCCCATTGATTGTAAGCTATTCGCGATATTATTGAATCTCTATTGCACCTTACAAATTGGATCTTCATAAGGAAAATTAAAACCATGATATTCCACTCTAAGCATGGCTCTTCTTGTCTCAATTACTTTGGAAGTTCAAAAGTGGGTAACTTCTAGTTTCTTCCATATATAATTTACTGCTTCACAAGAAGAAATTTGGCTATATATATTTCTATTCAATGAAAAAAGTAAAGTATTGTGTACCTTATAGTTGAGATGGTATTCATGCTTTTCTTGATTTGTAAATACACTTACGTCTTTATCAGGAATTTTGTATCCACTAGTAAGCATAACAAAATTTTCAACCCCAGTGATGATAATGATAGTCTTCATGCAATCTCTCCAATATTTGTAATCATTTCCATCAAAGATTGTTGGTCTGGTTGGATTAAGATTGTCTACGGAACCAACATTGATTCCTTCCATCTTTAATAAAAACTTTTCCACACAAACTTGTTAGAAGTATAAGTGTGTAAACAAAAGAAAATATTCTAAGAAAGAAAAATTGTATCTCTAAGCAAAAAAGTGAATCTGAACTATGAGTTCGAAAAAACAGATTCCAAAAAATATGAATCTGGAAGTGTGAATCTGAAAATTCAATTCCGAGAATTCACTTCTGAATCTAATCGTGAGATTAATTTAGATTGAACCAAATCCTCTGATACCAATTGTCAGGATGGTATGTTACAGAGTATGATATACTCTATAATACCAAATGTAGGATCGAAATAATAATGAGATTCTCATATACAAGAGGGGGGTGAATTGTATCTTTTAAAAATTCCCTTAGGAAATTTTTAAAATGGTTATGTTTAACAAGGATAAACAAGATAATTCACAAGACCTCTATGAGTTCTAATAGCTTGCTTGATTCCGAAAAAGTGATTTCCAAAATGGAACTTAACTAAAGTTACAAATATTAAGATTCAACCTTAATGCGTATAGAATCTAACTATATCAGAGTACAAGGATGAGGAAGTATAAGAAAGTATACTTTCCTCAACAATACAAAATGCAATGAAAAAAACATGTAACAAAACAAGTAAAAAGTAATAATTCTTTTAACCCAAAGAGAAGGGTATCCAACAACCTTGGATAAAGGTCCCTTGATTAATAATTTCAGGAAAGTTTGTCTTACCCACACTAAGGTAAGCCCTAGATACAAAGATCGGAGTCTATATTTCTATCCCTGCAAGCCCTCAATTATCAGGTAGTCGGAACCTCTGTCTTCCTCAACAAGGAATCCCTAAACTTCAAGGTGTTGGAACCTCGGTCTTCCTATCCCCGAAAACCCTTGATTGTACACAACAACAATCGGAGTCGCACGAATCAAATCTGCACAAGAAAAAGTTTGAACAAGTCGTTCAAACATTCTACACGAAGCTTAAGAGTTGATAAGAGCCTCTCTCTCTAGAAATCACTTCAAGAAGTTTCTGAGCACCAAAATTCCAAAAGTCCTGTGCATGTCCAAATGAGCTCCTATTTATAGGTAAAGCTCCAACAGTCAGCTCCCTCCTCCAATGGTCATATTCTTCCTTGAATTTCGGAGGGACTTGTACACATGTCATTCAAAAAAAGGTTAGTTAATAACTAAAATCATGACATCGTTTTGTAATAGAAGAAATGTAAGCATAACTAAACTGATATTCAGAATGGAGTAGAAAATGAAAGTTCGGAATGGAAAAGGTTAAAGTTTGGAATGGAAGTAAAAAAATAAATTCAGAGTATATAAACTTAAGAATATTCGAATTCTATTTTGTAGGAATTCGGATCCTGAATTATGTAGAAATCCGGAGTCTGATTTTCAAGGAAATTCGGAGTCTGATTTCACTAGAATTTGGAACTAGAACTTACAATGTTCGGAGTCTAAGTTCATGAGAATTCGGAGTCAGACCTCATTAGAGTTTGGAGTCTAAATTAAGAGAACTCAGAGTCAGAACTTAGAGAAGTTCGTAATCAGAATTTAGAGTGGAACTTTATGAGAGTTCGTATCCAGAATTTGGAGTGGAACATCATGAGAGTTCGTATCCAGAATTCGGAGTGGAACTTCACGATAGTTCATATCCAGAATTAGGAGTGGAACTTCATTAGAGTTCATATCCAAAATTCAGAGTCTTAAACAGAATACCTCATATCTAAGTATTATATAGTTCTTAGGTTTTAGATATGAATCCAATTTTTATACTTAAGAAAAATATTTCTATGAACAATGAAAACAAGGTAGGGGTAAATTTTATTTGGGAAGGAAATTTTCCTTATGGAAGTGAAACAGGGGTAAAATGAAATTTTCCTTAAGAAAAGGTGTTTGTGATTTTCAAAACAAGAATAATGGTAAATTCATAAGGAAACCTTGATGACTTATCAATATCCCCCATGAATTAAGGAATGAAAAAATTCATAAGGAAAACCTTATTGACTCAACAAAAATCTATAGAGGAACTTGGCTAATCATAGCATGGACGTGGGGGATCTTCCTGATCATGTATCACAAATGGTGGGGGAGGCAGATATGATGAAAGGAGATGTAAAGCCATGTGTGATGAGTTATGCTTTGGGCCTGCTATCTAGTCTTGGTGAAATGCATGGCTTGGATATAATTATTGACCAATGCATTCAAGTGACTCGGATAATCACGTCTTTGTTGACAATGGTGTAGGCAGGAGAAATTGGAAGAATCCGTTCAGCACTCCTTGTCATTATGAACTATTTAGGGGTTTACCAGCTCCACTGTGTTGACCAAGGTGTACCCTTTATCACTCTATGATGAATCCTCCATCATTGGGTGGATTCTGGGGGAAATATCCATATCCAAGTGCATGAAATCTCTGATAATATGGGATGATGATGGCTTCAGTGTGGGAATTTTATTTCCCTTATGCCATTAATGCTTTCACTTCTTATAAGAAGAATTCTGATATGTTGATTTAGATGTAGGGAATACAAGTAATGATGTGACTTATGAAGTCACAAGACTATTAAAACATGCACGTATAATACCATGGGCACAAGCGAATACTTTTAGAGCCCTCTATTCGTCATATTTTTGGGACCCGTGGTTAGAAATCTGATGTCATTCACCTTTGTTATCACTTTCACTGTCAGAATTTATGAAGACACACTCTACCTATGTTGGGGCTCGACCTAACCTGAATATGTGGTTATCGACCTGATCTTAGATATAGTCTTTAATCACATATAAATTCTTGAGGTTTTTCTCATTAATATGGTGATTGGGGTAGTAATTGGGACGATCAGTGAGATCCACCTCTTCAGGCCTCCTGAATTCTAGAAACCATTGGATTCTCGGGTCTAAGGAACTTCAAAACTAATATGGGACCTGAGCCTCATTAAATGAGTAGGTTTTGTTCCTTCTATCCAGAAATGGGGATCTAGGATCCTGAACCTAATGAGAGGCTATTGGAGTCTGCCGATGAGGTGGAACCATATTATCTAACCAAGGTGGCGGAATTGCATTACCTGGGGGTGCCTATTGATTCTGAGGTGGGTGTTGTTGGGCTAAAGGTAGAACCTAAGGTGGTGAACCTCAACAAGGATGTGTAGGTGGTTCCACTAGTAATAACATCAGCTAAATGGGGTCCTTTATTTTCTCTATCATAGTAGGATCAACCACAGCATTTCTTCTTGTGGGAAGCTTGAGCGGCAATGGATGTTCCTACTTCGGTTGCTGCAAGGAATCCACTAAGCATTGTTCATTATCAATGAAATCTTGAAATACCCCCAGGTAGTACTGAGTGATGAGAGAAGGGACCATTTCGGTCTTCACAATCCCCATGCACATCATCAATAGTTTCTCCAATGATAGCGACATATCAAGGGAGTATGTGAGGCCTTTCCACCTAGCAGCAAAGTCTGTGACATGTTTGTCAGGCCTCTTCTTTCACTTTAAGTGGTCAGAAATACTCATCTTCTAGGTGGTGGAATTGAACTAGTATATAAACTACCTACAAATGTCATCCCAATTGGCTACTGACACAATGGGTAGCTGGATTTACTAGACCAACACTTCCCTTGAAGTGTCTGCATGAAACACCAGAGCATGGAGACCTCCTGTTGTGATGGGGATCCCAACGTGGGTCCACATTGTGAAATGAAGTGGTCTAGATACTGTAATGTATTTACTGTCCTATTAAATGGAGATAAAGTAGGATTTCCAAAACTTGGGTGTGCTGGTATATCATCCACTCATGCCAGATATGGCTTTCCATCAGGCAGTATTGCCACCTGTTGAGTTTTTAAGGCCTCGAGGCAATAAATGAGTGTTTACATCATATAATCATGGTAGTAATTCCTATAATGTCGAGTATATATGAATTCTAGTGCATTGGGGGGTTCTTAAACATAATAAGCTAGACCATAAGCTCATAAATCGACAAGTGGTTTTATATATGGGGCCTCTAGTGGGCTGACCAATGGAGCAGTTGGGGGAACTTGAGATGGATCCTGGGGAAAGTTATCGCGCAACTTAGGTGGATTTACTGATTCATATCTCCCCATCTTACCATAAAACCCATCCTATAACCTATCTAGAGGAAATTCACCGAGGGAGGTTGTACCTACCCCTCCTACCCCAGTCGAGGATTAACATAATATGGTCATCATTCCACAACATGTTCAGCGAGAAGGTCATCCACCATGTTTTTATATTCTGTAAATTTTTCATGAAATGATACCATTTTCTTTCATCTTCCATCTTTTTCACTGAGACAGACGGGTCATAGGGTTTGATGGTCCAAGTGTTCCCTTCACCCATATTGAGGTCCCAACTTAAGGATAAGAACTTGGAAGGTAAAAGAAGGCCCAAAAAAATTCATTGCAAATGAGAAACCCATCCTAAAGGATCATATAGGTGTGGCACCACAAGTGGGTAATTTCTCTTCAAGGATCCCTATATCGATCTCTTCATCTGATAGGTCGGCCATGTTAACTGAGAATGTACCTGAAGGAATTTCCTCAATATCATCTAGCATGCCGGGTTGTCATCAAATAAAACTGAAATGAAGGGCTCCATAATGTCCCATCCACAAATCTAACAGTGGGTGAAAGCCTCCTTAATAATTCTGTAGATCATTGTAAATATCTGGATACATTGTTGGGGGAGGTTCTGATGGAGACCGGGCGACTTAGGGTGCTAAGCCACAGAGAGTGTAACAATGTATACCATGTAACATTGCTGGCCGATGTTTTCATAATGTTCTGGGATCTTGGGTTCAGTCACATACCAATGAAAGAGACAATAGAGTGTTTCCTAGAGAGTTTGGAGAAAACACATTACCTCCTCCTGGGTAAGAGATTCCAGATTACTTAATTTCACTATTTCAATTGTCCAGAACATCTCTAGGAATTGGTATGGTGCAAGGATGACCAACATGCTCCTTTGATCAGACATGGAACACGGACCATGGATTCCACATTCATTGATTGGTGGATATTGAGGGACTGGAAAAGTCACAAAAGCAGATTGTTATGATGGTAGACTGGTCTGTGGAGAGTACAATGCTCGAGCTAACAATCCGCACACATCTTGGGTTGTCTTCGGACGAAGGCATTGGTTCCGCCAACACATCTTTTTATGACGGACTAAAAACCACTGCATCCCGCACTAGGTCTATGGTCATTGGTAGTGTGTCATGTTGTTTATCTCCTCTATCGGTCCTAAGAACAACTATTTGTGATCTTTAATTGAGGTATAGAATGATCTTGTTGAAGATAGGGAGGATTTCATGGTCATGCCATGGAAAGGAGAAAAATATTCCTCCTCCTGTATATATCAACAGAGGGATGCAGGGATTTGGTGGATCACACTTTCTAGAAGGATGAGGATTATATGCCTTGTTCTGGCACCGACTAATGACACAGAATATCGAGGTGAGGATTCCATCCCCGAATCGCACTCCACCTCAGAATCGGGAAAAAAAAGACCATTTTAATTGTGGTCTAAAACTGCTCAGTATTTTTCCATTGGTTGTGATGACCCTCCCACCTACCTTGGGATGAATCTTTAATATAGAGTAGGCTTTCGACACAAGGAGGAACTTCTGCCGAACTGGTACTCAGGTGGAGAGGACCTCTGCCTGGGTGATTCATGGTGTGAGGAAACCCCATAAAAAATTCAAATGGAACGCAGGGGCATCCTCGATTTCTATCTGGTTCATGGGGGGACCTATGTAGGATATTTAGAGTCTGTAGTATCTTCGATGGAGCTGGTGGGAGAATGGGAAGTGCTTCATTTTTGTTTCTCTAGGAGGTGATGGTACTAGGGTGGCGTTCATACCGGTTAAGCTCAAAACGGGGAAGACCTCCATGTTAGATGCCAATGAAGTGGGGGAAAATCCAATTATCTAATTTTTTAGATGGGGAAAACCTTCATAAGTTATGGTAAGAACATGGGGAATACCTCAATGATGATGGTTTTCCAAGAAAAGAGGATCTTTTCATCAGTGACCTGTGGTAGGTGGAACAACTCCATATCTGGGATCACATGTCTGAAAGAAACCTCCATGCTATATGTCAGTGTGGTGGGGAGGGACTTCGCATGGACTAATGGTGGCATGGGGAGGACATCCATATCGATATTAAAAGCATGGAGAGGCTCTTATCTCATTGATGGTGGCACGGGGAGGACCTTTGTGCTGGATGTTATCATTGAGGGTCCACTCGCAATGGGCATTACCTATTTCAGTGACCAAAAGACTCTTCCCAACCTGCCTATGTGGTGGTTGGGGCCTCCATCCAGGTCAGTCATATAAGTTCCCCAGTCAATTTTAAATAGGGCATTGATAGTATGTGTCGGCAGTGGAACTGGCCATGGTATCAGTTGATGTTGATGCCCCCTGGTAGGTGACCTCCTCAGTTTGCACCCAACATTGGTGTTGGGTTAATCAGAGAGGGGCAGTGGTGCAGGTCTGTAAAAAACCTACTTCTTAGCATGTGGGACCAGGTTGTGGAATTTATGCGGCCTGGTGGGAGCCCTCTATAGTGGCCCCTAGGACGGGATCACAGTTGGGCTGGACTAGAATTCCCTTACCTCATTGGAATAAGGGAGTGAGTCATCAAAGCATTCTAGGGAGAGACTCTAGAAACGATTTTAGGTTAGAGTGGGGAGCAGTGGACCCATGTGCGGACCTTGGGGTTGGTGATGACAGCGAGGCGCGGAATCCTCTAGGTCCTGATGGGCCATGTGCCAATTTTGGATAATCCCTTCTTCATTATACCTTAAGAGGAGGGTTTTGATTACCCTATTCTAAATGAGTTTAGATGGAGAGACAGGGCATGGGTGTCCAGCAGCCATGGATGTGGAGGTCGTCACAGAAGAGATTGAGCTACGTGGTATTTCCGTGTTGGTTTTTCCCTAACCCCTACATCGATTAGGGTGCTGATCAGTTTCATAACATAACAGCTTGGGGCCTGTAAAGTAGGAATATTCGACCGTTAGTGCTAAAAGGAGGAAAGTGATGTCTAGTTTAGCAGCACTATTCCATCTCCCCTAATTGTTAAGAATGATCCACACTGACAACATCGCAAACTAGGATTCCCAACATTCAACTGCCCCAATCTCTAGTGATTTTCACTCTTAGATCACTATTTTCTTGGTGGGACTTCGTGACAGATAGCTGGATTTGGTTCCATGCTTATCTACTGATGTCTCAAACTCTACTAATATCCACATTGAGGAAAAGATATTCATGTATGTTTCGCCATTTCTATTTCTGAATCTTTTTTCGGGGTGTGCATCGTCGTGTTGTGATGCGCTATTTGTTTCCCCACATTCCCACTTTCCAATGGTGGGAAGCATCCATCTCTTATTTTGGGAAGTTTTCTTCTTGGTCAAAACAAGATGATGGGATGTATGTTTCTCCTTCCCAATATTCATCCGTGAAACTTTTCATATAGTTTGGGTCTCTCTTAAGCATTAAGAAGTTGTTCATGAAACTCTTCCATGGTGACATATCTTCATGGAAACTAGTTAATTACACTACTTATGTGAGGACATTCCAATGGGACATGTTAGGAAAGAAAACTTCGATCAGGGTAGTAGTCACGTTGGACATTGCAAGCATCTCTAGACACTAAAACACTAATGTTATTGGTTTTATTACCCTTATGATAGGGCTACACTAGGGTGCGGAAGCCTGAGGCATCCCACGTTGATTCTGGGGAATTATATATCATAAGAATTTACCTATGGTTTTCCTTAATATCCCATGTTTAACACATGGTATGCTGTGAGTTTAACATCTATAAGATACAAATCAAACTAATTAGAGCACTAATGGGTTTGGATCATATGGGTACATCCCTATGAGTGATCACCTAGGTGGCTTACTAAATGGGTGGGTTAAGGCACCCCATGGGGACAGATCCAAGGATGATTGGGACCTAGAAAAGGGGACACCATGGTTTTCCATTAGCTAGAATTGAACCTCATAGAGGATTCCTACATACCCTATTCCAGAGACAGGGATCAAATACCATGTTGTTTGAGTGGGTGAATCATGGTATCAGGGGGTACACAATGTATAAAACCCCAAGGACATGATTGGGCTTATGTGTGGTTAGTGGCTCGATAACTTCTAGAAGCATTAAGGAAGTGGATGGCATGATCTCACCAGGATGTGGCAGCCCTTTTAAAACCATGTTGGATGATTGATGACTTAATTATGTGTATGGGATGAGTGGGATGGATCCGATGTGAATGTGGTGGTGGTATTGGTCTTGAACCTCAGGGAGGCATCCTACGTATCTCTATGGTAGAGAATTAAAGTCCATTTAGTTCTTGATGAGGAAAAGAATTAGGGAGTGAAAAAAGGATAGCGATCTAAATAAATGTTGGGGCTTACACATGTATATAATCCCATCACAATAGGGGAACTCTTGGTTTAAGGTATACGGATTGCTTGTGGGGCTTCCACATGGTTACATGACTGCTAACTGGTCTAACACCGCTATGTGGCGGACCAAGGATTTGGGTCCTAGCAATGGGGACACTAAAGTTAACCAGTGTGTTGGTTTTAACCTAAGTGAGGCTTCATACCTACCCTTACTAGGATAAATGGATCAAAAACTAGATATTTTTTAAGCATACAATTTAGCATCATGCGGGGTGAAAAGGGGAATACAGTTTAATGTCATGTGGGACAAGGGTGAACCGATGTGAAATGGTCAGGACTGATGGATGATGGGATTGATCCTCAAAGTGGTTTTCTACATACATTTCTTAGAAAGGTAAAAGGATCAATATCGACATATATCACATAGATGGGGAATGGGTAATACACAATAAGGTGTCCCGGGGATGGTTTCATGGTGTATTATTTACTCTATGCCCACATGAGTCATGCTTGGTGTGAGAAAAAAGAGGCAAAAAACACCTGATGATCACGTCCTGAAAGTTTCATCCATGTGTAATAGAGCTGTGTTTACAAGTGTCTAGTAGCCCAGAAAAAAATTGGTATTGTGACTTACTCCAGGATGGAGTACCTATGGCGATAAATCCCAAAGGGAGATGGATGTGGTATCGAGTGTCCCATGTACCCATCTCTCCTCTGGTATTTATGTGGAGAAGAAGAGAGCAGCAGCAAGGGTGATACCTCCTATATCAAAGGCTAGGGGCTTACAACAGGGTGGATTCCCTTCCTCGTGGACAGATGTCATTCCATCAAAAGAGGATCTCATTCCATGTAAGGAAGATCTCACTCCCTTGGAGACTAGTGGGCGTGGAAAATGTCCAGCGTGGGGCACCCCATGTATATTTCTAAGAGAGAGGATATAGTTTAATTTCATGTGATGGGGATGAAAATTATTAATAGTTTAATGTCATGCGTCATGGAAGATGAGGATTTTATCCTCTCCCCAAGTACTTACATAACTGGTTCACTTTAACCCATGGTGAAAGGAAGGCACCAACAATTCTGTGGTGAGATGGGGTTGTGGAGAAATCCATTGAAGGGCTCATGTTAGTGTGTCTATGTAAAGAACAATAGCTTTTAGCATGAATCTTCAATGAAACATGTGTAAAATTAATGCAACATGATGCACTACCCAAGGAAACATGAAATCACTTCATACAATCTTGGGGGATGTACGAGAGAAGTATACGCCTGAAAGGGGTGTCGTGCGTAATATGGGCTTGGACAAGGTGACTTAGGGCAACGATGACAAATGGAGAACATATGGAGGGTTATGTGGAAGATTTAGGTGGTGCATGAAAGATGGGTTGGTTGTGCTCAAAGAGAGTGGATGTGCGCAGGATGGGGTGGCTGCATGCAAAGAATGTTGATGCATTCAAGATTCAGGTGGTTGAGCACAAAGTGAGTGGATACGTGCAATATTTTTATGACATGAGAGAAAACATGAGTTATAGGGGAATCTTTCTCATGAAAATTCCTTAGATTAAAAGGAAATGTATAATGATCAAGTCCAAGTGGTCACACCCGAAAGAGGACCCATAGGAGACCTGTCACTCAAGATCCCATTCCTTGATGAAATTACTATCAAATGGTCATGAAATTGTTGTCTTTTACATAAATTAGCGTCGGTTCCACTTTCATAACTTTCCCCTAAAGGGAGAGGGTTACTCATATATTTATAGATGTAAAATTCAGAAGTGGTGTGCAAGAAAAAGTTTTATGTCGCATTGGGTGCAGAAGAGGTTGAGCACATATGGGCATCTTGTGTGTCAAACAATCTTCATCCATGCCATTGACATGGCTAGTTTTCATATGGTTGTCATGGAAGTCTCCCCTTGGCATCGCATTGGATGCACAAGATTTTGTGCACCATTTCCAATCTTGCACGCAACCAACCCATCTTGCGTGCTCCTCACTCAAGTTCATTGGAATTGTCCGTGGATTCCCAATATGCCTTTTATTTTCTTAATAATGCTAGTCTAATTACCTATTTCAAATTTGGTATCAACAAATAATAACTATTATATTTAGTCTTATTTTGAAGAAAACACCATATGTGCTATCGAATAATTTAAATCCAATTTTTGGAAACTAAAGTATGTTGGGATTAAAAGTTATCAATCTAAAAAACCAAGGGTAATCTTGAAAATTTTGGTATAATAAATACTTAATGAATCTTTCAATGATATTATACTACTTATAAGGATGATATATTTTTCAAAAAATGTAAATATTAATAAAGAATATACTCAAGTTAAATTGGTTTATTGTGATATTTTTTATCATTAAATAAATTTTGTTGATGTTATATGTGATTATTTTGAAAACATGTCACTTGAATGTATTCTTTGACAATGAAAAGGATTCTTTTTGGAGTATCACATTGATGAAAAAATCTAGAAAGGACAGATACCAGTGAACATAAAAATGTGCTTACTAAAAACTATAGAACTATTTAAATCCATTATTCAAAAATTGTTATAATAATCATAGATGATGGTATTATTAATATAAAAAGTATTTTTATACATGTTGAATTTTATTTCTTCTTATAATGATTAAAAGATAGTACCTTAGAAGAAGAATTAGATAATGGTAGTTGGGGTTCATCTATAAAGGAATTGTTGAAATAGATTTGGTGGTACAATGTGTGGGAATTATTTAATGGACACTATGACTATTATGTTTTATTTAAAAATTGTGGTTTTAGCAATAAATAGTATGATCATGATGTGATCATTAGAAATAAGGCTATACTAGTAACTAAACCATATAACCAAGTGTATTGGACATATAATTAAGTGACCTCTTGACCTATATCAAGATTAGAAGTCATTTCAATTCACCTATAATATTCATTACACCTTGATTTTGAATTATTATACATGGATATGAAATATTCATTTTGAAATGTTCTTTATAGCGGTAGTTTATGTTGAAAACCTCCTAGTTTCTAAAATAAAAATTTTCCAAATTCAATTTTCATACATTCTAAATATATTTAAGATAAAAAACAAGTACCAAAATATTTTTTATAAATTATTTAGTTCTATAAATTAATAATATTGTTTTAAAAGGTGTGGTTGATTCTACTAATTTCAATAAAAACTCCTATTTATATTTTTGTTATAGTTTTAATATATGTTGATGATGTGATTATTGGTTCTACAAATATAGAATATTTAATTGTTTCTAAAAAAATTTGAAAATGAATTTTAAATGAGAATTATGGGTGAGTTAAATTTGATTCTGAGTAGGAAAATAAGTCAAAAATTATTTTATAATTCACTGAATAAAAGAAAATATATAATTGACATACTAATGAGTTTTGTACTAGAAAATATTAAAGTACATGTGAATTCTATTAGTTCAAATAGAATTCACGATTTGGATAAATAAGGGAAAATATTTGACCAAAAAAATATATTGATGAATAATTGGGAGAAAAATTTATATGAATTCTTATAGTCCAATAATTATGTTTGTAGTATTATTTTGTGATAGATTATTAGGTAATGATAGTTGTCTGTAACATTGTTTCTTATTGGTAATGTCATGGAAATATCATGGATAAATGGAAATGATATTATATTGGTTAACATTTTCTTGATTCCATGGATTGGAATTTTTCTAATAGAATAAATTGGAATTTCAATTTGAGGATGAGGTTAACGAGTTTTAAAAGAATTTTGTGTTTTAGTTTGGGAAAATAGTGGATGTGTAGTTAAGGAATGAAAATAGACAGGTCGTGGTTGTTATATCTATGGAAATGGATTCTGTTTTTGAAATTCTAAGTGTCGTTGAGTATATCATTAGTCATTCATTAGTTGGTACAAGCTTTGTTAGACCTGATGATGTTTTTATGTTTATCAATGGGAACACTATTTTTTAATTGAATTATATGAACGACATTGAACCATTATACAATGTACAATGAATGATTATACAAATAGTAATTTCTCAATGAGATGATGAGATATTGAATGTGTCATTTCATGACATGTGTCTCTTATAGGTATAAGTAAAATTTCTTAGAACATGAATCCTTTCACTTGACACTTCTTTCGAGGAATGGGAATATTGAATTTCTACTCCTATATACATATTATCTATATATTAATGAATAAGAATGAATTTGATAATTGTTTTATTAAATTGGTTATGTATTATAATAGAAACACCCTTTTATCTCTTCTTCGAAATTTTTTTGTTATAACTGGATTATACCTCATGTTTCCTAAGTCCAGTTGGATAGAATGTTAGAGAAAATACAGCACCAACACAGGGGGATCCATTCCCCTACATCACATTCTAGGGATAAAGCAAATATTGAGATGGTTATTGATAGTTATGTACAAGAGTATGTTATAACCAAAAATAAAGCATGTAGATCTTGCTACTAGACCTGTTGTGGAAGAAGCTCAGATATAAGAAACTAGAGTTATTACGAATGTTGACTCTATTTATCCATTTTTGTATTATATTGAGAAAACTTTTAAAGATATCTATAAATTGGATTGTACAATTTATACTATTCTTAGTGTGCCTAATGTTGATGATATAGGGTAACTTTATGTTGGGAACACAACAGTCGATGCACATCTTAGATCAACTAATGTTTAATGAGATGGAGATAGGGATATAGATATGGAATATTTTTCAAATTTTTTATATACATACCTACCAATTCCATCACCTAAACCTTTTTAAGTGGATTTATGTTATATAAGAAAATTTTATGGCAATTTGGATGTGGAAAAATATATACATATATATTCAATAGTTGGGAAAATAATTATTGATAATATCAAAATTTTATTGATGAATTCAAAAAAGGAGTTATTTCCTTTTAAGAATAAAATCAACCACCTAATGAAGATTCCTATTTCAATAGTGGAAAATGAAATTTCAATTGAGATTATTTTTCCAAATACTGCCTTGATTCATAACTTCAAACAAGTTTATCCATATAACATCAAATTGTTTTAATGAAATATTATGTTCGACAACATACATGTTAAACTTAATGTAGCATAAAGAACAAATAAATATTTTTATAATGTAATAACATCAGTATCACTAATATACTGATATGTTATTATAAATATGAAACAACCCTATTTCACCTTCTATACATCCTAGGGAAAACGAAATCACCGTGCGTGTGTACGTACGGAATACCGTCTCCACACCGTGGTGTAATCTATTTTCCACCACCACCTTACTTGGATGGGTATAATGGTGTAAATAATAGCTATATATGATTATTAAAATATGATACAAATTCTGAGATATTCTATCATCCACTTCAATACCATTCAATAATTATGGGAATGATATCGTCGCTTGTGCATACGTACGGCTTACCATCTCCACAGTGTGATGTGATCCGTTCTACTTGATCTTCATTAAAACATGATCATATAAACAAATTGAATGAATAAATCTGATATATATTATACTAATACCATTTTGTAAATGATTTATCTATAACCTAAAAAGAGGAATAATAATTTATTCGACAAAACACGCATACGAACATAAAGCAGTGAACACCCGAATAACAAGTAGCAATTAAATATTATTAATAAGGAGATAAGAATATGACCATATATGATATCATAACAATGTGTATGATTCTACAATAATTCAATAACATTATTTAAATCATTATAAATTAGTTTTGGATACGTATGGAGCATATCGGACCTAAGGTAAGGGAAAATCTTGCAATCTCATTTTTATCCGAGATTTTTTATACTTCAGAATTTTATGGGGGCATATTTATCATACACATACAAGTTTCCTCAACATGTAATATTATTTCTATACTCCTAAAACTATTTAAATCCAATTTTACCTGTTGGTGAATTTTTAGTAAAATATATGAAAGGAATCTTTTTTCGTTTTCATTACAAGTTACTTTTTGACTTTTCCATCCAAAGTACGAGAAGAATGTTTTTTTAACTTATACAGCATGAATGGATTTTTATGATTTCATAGAAAATTATTTCCATGAAGCTTCCTTTACAAGTTTTCAAGTATATTTTCAATTAACTTCTTTTAGTTTAAAATTGTATGACATATTGAGAAAGGAAAAATGTTTCTGAAGTAGAAAGGATATTTTCCTCAAGAATGGAGTTCATGTGTTTTATCAAAATTATTTTCCATATAAGATAATATAGAGTTCTGTTTATATCTCTATTATTACATTTATTTTATTATGTTATTATGGAATTATTTTTATGATTTTCTTTTATCTTATATGGATTATGTTATGATGGCATGATGTTTAAGAATCCCATTTTTTATTACATGGGTTATGCTATGATGTATGATTTATGATTTTGTGGCACACATAAGAATGGTATCATTATGAGATGGGTGGGACATATATCTCCCTCCAATGCATTGGGTAAAGATATATATCTCATGAGATAGACATGGCTAGAACGAAAAGATAATCTGGTTCAGTGATACAGGACTGGAATGAGGAGTGAACTCAGTTCAGTAATGGAATTTGTCCGTTATGATGGTCTTGGAAATGAGTCTTGACTAATATGAAATGATTTTCTATGATTATGTGTGTATGACACAAAGTTTCTTGTCTTATGTTATGAATATTGGGATTATATTTCACTACTATGATTTATCCCATGTCATGATATTATGATTTCTTTTGCAGGAAAAGATTTTCAAAATGTTTTGTTCATATGAATATGATATTATTTATATTTACTTTTTTTAACCTTACTGAGCATTTGAGATCACCCTTTTGTATGTTTTCCTTTCCCTAGGTCAGGAATAAGGTTATTAAGTAGGATATTCCAAAAGGGACTCTAGATATGATGAAATAAATGGGAGACAATGTAGATTATTTATGAACTAGTTGTTTATGTTTCCCATATTCTAAAGACACTATACCAATACGGTCCTATCATGGTTTTGTTGAATGTTGTAATAAGTATGCTTTAATTCTAAATTAATAACAATGTATGTAAAGTATGGGTCGTTATAGTTGGTATCATAGGAAGGGTATAGTCAACCTTTGGAAACTAGGATGTGAAAGACTTAGTAAGAACCCTAAGGATATGTCTAATAATAAAAGAAAAATCTTAGTGTTTTAGAAATTTCCATGAATAACCTATGATAAGACCTAAAGTGTGAAATTTTATTCCTTATTATGTGGTTTTCCTGTTGTAATTAGTGTTTCTCACACTATGCTTCTTGGTTTTACTGAATGGCTAGAACCCGAAGGAACCATGTTAATACTGAATGAAACGTGAAATGCAATGATTGTCCCCCTGAGAAACAAAATGTTATGGGAACTGGAATCAAAAATATTTTAGACATGATCACACATCTTTCTCAAGATATGAATCATGATGGACTTCCAAATGAGCAAAGGAGGGAGCAACATTCTGTTGAATCCTTCAGTAGGTAGCATCCACCTTCATTCAGCAGTTCTTCTGATCCATTAGTGGATGAAAAATGGATCAGTACCACTGAAAAGATATTTTCAATCCTTCAATGTTCTGAACATGATAAAGTCATCTTAGTAGTATATCATTTGGAAGTTGAAGCTGATCAATGGTGTAATCTTGTGATGAATACAAGGCAAAGGGATGAAATTGATTCCAAGGAATGGGATGAGTTCATGAACTTATTTTTTAATAAGTACTTCCCTCTTATTCTTCGAACAAATATGGAGAAGGAGTTTCTTGAACTGAAGCAAAATGATGATGAATCTATTGGTACCTACGAAGAAAATTTTATAAGGCTTACAAGGTACGCTTCTGAGATTATTATCCAACTTGAGAGTAAGATCGATCGATTCTTTAGTGGCTTAAAACCAAGTCTCCGAAGGGTATTAGCTATAAGGGACTTCAATAGCTATGAGGAAATTGTTTGATGAGATCTCAAGTTTGAGATGGATATTGGAGTAACCCATAAATCATATGGGTTTGATAAGATTAGGAAAATGGAATTCAAAGTAAAATCTCAAGACCACACTAAAAAGAAGATGAGTTTTCCCTTATGCTCAAAGTCTGGAAAGAAACATGGAGGTAATTGTCTTAAGGGGACATGTAAATGTTACAAGTGTGGAAAAGAAGGTCATTGGGCAATTGAATGCCGCAATGATGGGAAAAATATGTCTAGTGGTGCAAAAAAAGAAAAGGCTACACAGAATGCACCTTCTACAATTCAATGTTACAAGTGAATGGAAATGGGGAATTATGCCAATCAATTCCCTAATCCAAGGGTTGTTAATGATGATCGACGTCAAAAAACTCTTAAATCTAAAGACAAAGGAAAGTCACATGCAATATCTATCGGTGATGTGGATTACGATAATGAAGTGGTTAAAGGTACACTTACCATCCACTATAAAGTAGAAAATGTTTTATTTGATTCTGGATCCACCCACTCTTTTATTTCTGAAGAATTTTCTAAGGGTATCGTTGTAATACCCCAACAATTAGCTATTGAGTTAGATGTGAAAAATCTTAATGGCACAACAATCGCATCAAAAGTTTACAATTCTTCTCTGATTGAAGTTTGTGGGAAAGTGCTTCAGGAAAATCTTTTGATCCTTCCTATAGTGGAATTTGATGTGATTCTTGGCATGGATTGGATTTCTTTATATGGAGCTCATATAAATTTCCAAATATGGGAAGTCACATTTCATATTCCTGGTCAATCTATGATCATCTATCGATGCAAGGATGAATATAACCATCCAGTGGATATTTCTTTCATCTTATGGGTCTTGATTCCAATAAATGAAGGTTATTTATCTCAAATGGTTGGAGAGAAACTCAGGATTAAGAATATGTCCATTGTACGGGAGTTTTATGTTGTCTTTCTAGAAGAATTTACAAGTCTTCCACCAAATAGTGAAGTTGAGTTTTCAATAGAACTCATACCAGGTGCTATGCCCATTTCAAAGAAACCTTATAGAATGACCCTAACTGAGTTGAAATAATTGAAGAAGAAACTCCAAGAGAATCTTGATAAGGGATTCATACGCCCAAGTGAATCACCTTGGGGAGCACATGTTCTGTTTGTTAAGAAGAAAGATGGATCAATGAGACTATGCATTGATTATATAGAACTTAACAAGATCACTATCAAGAAAAATATCATCTCCCACTCATTGATGACTTATTTGACCAACTACGCGGAGCTCAATACTTTTCCAAGATTGATCTACATTCAGGATATCATCAATTAAGGGTCAAAAAGGAGGATTTACCAAAGATGGATTTCCGTACAAGGTATGGACATTATGAGTTTATAGTGATGCCATTTGGTCTTACTAATTCCCCTTCTATCTTCATGGATCTGATGAATAGAGTCTTTAGAGACTATCTTGATTAGTTTGTGGTAGTCTTTATAGACGACATTCTTGTCTATTCAAAGAGAAAGTAAGAACATGAAGATAACTTAATAATTGTATTGAAGCCCCTGAGAAAGCAGAAGCTTTATTCCAAATTTACCAAGTTTGAATTTTGGCATCAAAAAGTTTCATTTTTGGGTCACATAATCTCAAAAGAGGGGATATCTGTGGATCTAGCAAAAACGGAGGTTATTAAAATATGGTCGAGACCAACAACAGTAATTGAAATCCAAAGTTTTCTTGGTTTAGCTGGGTATTATCGATGTTTTGTGAAATATTCTTCAATATTATCTAACCCACTCACCAAATTGACTTGGAAAGGAGTAAAGTTTGTTTGGACAGAGGAATGGGAAGAGAATTTCAAAGATCTAAAAAGAAGGTTAACTAGTGCACCTGTGCTCACACTGCCTTGTAGTGGAGAAAGGTTTGTGATCTATAGTGATGCATCCAAGAAGGGGTTGGGGTGTGTTCTCATGAAAAATGATATGGGGATAGCTTATGCCTCACGACAATTGAAAATCCATGATCAAAATTACCCAACTCATGATTTGGAGTTAGCTGCTGTAATCTTTGCATTAAAAATTTGGAGGCATTATCTTTATTGTGAAAGGTGTTATATTTATACTGATAATAAATGTTTAAAGAATATTTTCACACAAAAAGAGTTGAATATGTGCCAAAGAAGATGGTTGGAGCTGATTAATGATTATGACTGCTCAATTCATTACCACCCTGGGAAAGCAACCAAGGTGGAAGACGCATTAAGTCGACAAGACCATGCTAGATTATCTATGATGAGGATCAAAAAGGATCCAATATTTATGGATTTAAAAAGGATGGATCTTGGAATTTCAATGAAAGGGGGGATATATTATCTTTCTCAAATGAATGTTCAACTATCTAATCAAGTGAATATTAAAGAGGGACAGACGGAAGATGTTGGGCTTCAAAAGAAGGTGATAAATGATCCTGAATTCAACCTTGATTGTGATGGGATAATAAGTTCCAGGAACTGTGTCTGTATTCCTACCATACAAGAATTAAAGAAGGAGTTTCTGGATGAGACTCATAGTTCTTCATTCCTTATTCATCATGGAAGTACAAAGATGTACAGGGACCTGAAAGAGTACTTTTGGTGGGATGGCATAGAAAGAGATATTGTCGAATATGTATCTCGATGCTTGGTTTTTCAGAAAGTTAAATCTGAGAGACATAAATCTAAAGGGATGTTACAACCATTACCCATACCATAATGGAAATTGGAAAACATCACTATAGACTTTGTCATCGGACTTCTCAAAACATCCAAAGGTAATAATGCTATATGGGTTATAGTTGATCGTATTACGAAGTCGGCACACTTAATTGCTATTAGAGAGGATTTATCTCTTGATCATATTTCAAAGATATATGTAAATGAAGTGGTAAGATTGCATGGATTACCACTTTCCATTATATCTGACCAGGATCTGAGGTTTACCTCAATGTTCTGGCAAAGTCTTCAGTATGCTCTAGATATAGAGTTGATTTTCAACACTGCCTATCATCCTT
This sequence comes from Viscum album, assembly GCA_963277665.1. Lineage (NCBI taxonomy): Eukaryota > Viridiplantae > Streptophyta > Magnoliopsida > Santalales > Viscaceae > Viscum > Viscum album. The sequence goes on along the minus strand of OY728166.1, from coordinate 69,226,156 downwards.
AGACAGACAGTTAGTCTGAGATGACAATTCAAACTTTGTAAGACATGTTGAGAGCTTTCTCTATGGATTTAAAAGTTGTTTGGGATCAACACCCTCCTTTGGTGTAATTTTCTTATAATAATATCTTTCACTCAAGTATTCAGATGGCTCCTTATGAAGCTCTCTATAGAAAGAAATGCATAACTCCATCTTTCTAGGATGGAGTTGGGGAAAGAAATCTATTAGGACCTGATCTGGTTAATGCGATGGTAGATAAGGTCAGATCTATTCAACAACACCTAAGAGCAACTCAGAGTCGACAAAAAAGTTACGTCAACAACATAAGAAAACACATTGAGTTTGAATTGTGTGATAAAGTGTTCTTACAAATATCTCCTTGGAATAGAGTAATGAGATTTGGAAATAAGGGCAAGCTAAGCCCTATGTATATCGGTCCTTTCGAAATACTGGATCATTTTGGGAAGGTAGCTTACCTATTGGCACTTCCACCAAATCTCTCTCAAGTTCATGATGTGTTCTGTGTATCTCTCTTGAGAAAGTACATACCTGATCCTTCATATGTACTAAGCTCAGAAGTTGTACTGTTGGAGCAAGATATTTCTTATGAAGAATATCTGATAGATATTCTTGATCGTATTGAAAAGGTTCTATGAAACAAGACCACTCACTTGGTTAAAGTTTATTGGAGGAACCACCAATTAGAAGAAGTTACATGGAAACATGAGGATATGATGAGGGAGAGGTATCCTCATATGTTTGTTACGAAGTGACGAATTTCGAGGGAGAAATTCATTTTAAGGGGGGTAGAATGTAACACCCTGAGATTTTATGAGAAATATATATTTTTTATGTCTTATTTTATACGCAACACCAAAGTAATCTTTCACTACACACAACACTGGCTTGTCTTCCGTTACATGCAAGAGAAACCTACCTCTATAGCTTGTGTTGTATGCAATATCAAGTTTCAATAAACAATGATAGTAATTATGAATATTATTAACCAAATTTTGAATTTTATAACATTATAATTCATCTTACACATTTTCATTAATGAGATATGAAAACAAAATCAATTTTTCGAATAAAAGGAGTATTTTTCAAAAAATGTAGTTTTAACACCTTTTGATGGCGCACCCATTTTAAACATAATTTTTGACAAGTTTATAAGTTAAAATTTTCAAAATAAACTTCTTCTTTTGAATCAAAATATAAAAATTTAAATAGGATAAATTTTTGATACTTTTCTGATAACTTTCATATTTTGATGAATATTAAAAATATGCTAAATTTTTCTTAAAAACAATTTTTTTCATCAATATAATTTATATGGTTAAATGATAAAATTTAATTGTTTTAAAGTATAAATAGAATATATTTTTACCATTTAATATAATTTATGTCATTACCATTAATTTTACATTGAATTCATAGGTAAAAACATTTCAGTCTTTGTCATTTTAACTTTTAAAACCTGTTTTCTTAACAACGGGATTAATTATAAATTAATTACCATAACTTATATGTTTTGAATTTTGAAAAATTTATTCCATATTTGGATTCATTGGGTCCAAATTATGTTGATAGGTTACTTTTATTTTTTCGACATTATGAATAGTAACTACGGTAATTTTTATTTACTACAGTTAAAGGTAAATCGGGTAATTAAGGGTAAAAATAAGATTATAAAATTACCCTAACACCTACCAAAATTATATTGGATCAATATAAGTTGACCCATATCACCTAATAGTTGGAATAGATTCATTTCCTTGACTTTTAACCATAAAAATGATATAATTATTATTAAAACCAAAGAAAGTGACAACATGTCACTCTCTTATATCTTATAAGTATAATAATTTTAATGTAGTGATAAAACACATAACACTTAGAATATAAATAATATCCAGAAATATAATAAAATTATATACATAATGAGAATTTATTAATAATTTTTAGGGATTAAATAATTATCATTAATGATGACACAATAGTGATGTAGAAATTATTTTATTGATTGAAATATCAAATAAATGGTTTTAAAAATATTAAAATAAATATTATATGAACTAATTAATGTTCTAAAAAACTTTTCTATACTAATATGATATGTTAGGAATCTATTAAATAGTTTTGTTCGATTATTTTCTTTGTGTGTATTTTATTTAAATACAAATAAATGAATAGTGTTAAAATTGACACTATTGTTATTTTATAAAAAAAACATATTATAAAATTGTTTAAAAATCACAAAAATATTTAAAAATTATAAATTGAAATTTATATGGTCTATAATTTCATAAATTATCCAATTATGTACAATTCACAACACATAATTAATTATTTATAACAATTTAAAATTTAGAATATTATTTCCACAAATAAATTTAAATAGATTAAATAAGGTTAAATCAAGTTGATAAGGTTTAAAATAAATTCCCAACATGTATAAATTTTATTGGTTTATGATATTACAACCCTATATCATCTAATATTTGAATTTGAGTCATTTTTTGGTGGTTTTTATGTGGGGTTTTAATTTATTATAAATTAATATTTCTTATGTTTCCAAAGGTGCCCCTCTCCTCCCTTGTAAAAGGGAACCTCCTCCCTCTCCTTCTCACACCATTTTGAGCCTTCAAACTCGGCCAACCACTGCCAATATCTCTTCTACCCTTCCCTAGAAACATACTAGAGGTTTGGGTATTCTTTAAAGACCAACTTTAGTGCCCTAAGAGGAGGTTTAGAAGAGGCGTGTCGAAGAAGAGGTAATATCCTTTACCGATTATTTCAAACTTATTTCTTATTATACATACACTTATTTATTTGTTTCATTATAAAGTAATAAAATAAGTATCACTAATATAATTATATGTTATTATAAATATGAAACAACTCTATTTCACCTTCTATCCATCCTACAGAAAACAAAATCATCGTGCATGCGTACGTACAAAATACCGTCTCCACGCCGTGGTGTAATTTGTTTTCCACCACCACCTTACTTGGATTGGTATAATGGTGTAAAGAATATATATATATATTATTATTATAACATGATACTAATTCTGAGATATTCTATCATCCACTCTAATACCATTCAATAATTATGGGAATGATATCATCGCACATGCGTACGTACAGCTTACCGTCTCCACGGTGCGATGTGATTCGACCTACATGATCTTAATTAAACCATGATTATATAAATGAATTTAATGAATAAATATGATATAAATTATACTAATAATATTCTGTAAATTATGTTACTATAACCTAAAAAGAGGAATAATAATTTATTCGACAAAACACGCATAAGAACATAAAGCAATGAACACCCGAATAACAAGTAACAATTAAATATTACTAATAAAGAGATAAGAATATTACCATATATGATATCATAATAATGTATATGATTCCGAAATAATTCAATAACATTATTTAAATCATTATATAGGAGGTTCGGATACATACAGAGCATATCAGACCTAAGGTAAGGGAAAATCCCGTAATCTCATTTTTATCCGAGATTGTTTATACTTCAGAATTTACTGGGGAATATTTATCATCCACATCCATGTTTCCTAAATATATAATATTATTTCTATCCTCCTACAATTGTTTAAATATAATTTTACCTATTGGTGAATTTTTAGTAAAATATATGAAAGGAATCTTTTGTCATTTTCAGTACGAGATACTTTTTGAATTTTCCGGCCAAAGTACGAGAAGAATGATTTTTTTAACTTATACAACATGAATGGATTTTTATGATTTCATAGAAAATTATTTCCATGAAGCTTCATTTACATGTTTTCATGTTTATTTTCAATAAACTTCATTTATTTTAAAATTTTATGACATATTGAGAAAGGCAAAAAATTGAAGTAGAAAGGATATTTTCCTCAAGAATGGAGTTCATGTGTTTTATAAAAATTATTTTACATATAAGATAATGTAGGGTTCTTTTTATGTCCCTATTATTAAATTGATTTGATTTTTTTATGATGGAATTATTTTTATGAAGTCCTTTTATCTTATATGGATTATGTTATTATGGCATGATGTTTATGAATCCCATTTTTTATTACATGGGTTATGCTATGATGTATGATTTATGATTTTGCGGAACACATAATAATGGTATAATTATGAGATGGGTGGGACCTATATCTCTGTAACACCCTGAGCTTCCACGATACGCCTCTCTTTCAATAATGCAATAGCTTGCATTGTATGCAAATTCGAGTTCTAAAACACCGCGACTAATCAAAGTAGCCGTTATGAATAGTAATAACCACTTTTTAAAATTATAGAAATTTTATATTTCAAAATGGACTTCATTTTTGTATTCCTAATATTGAAATTATCCTATGTTGAATTTTTTGTAATTTTCTGAGAACTTCAAAATTTTTATGAATAGTTAAAAATACTTAAAACAAATTTTTTAATAATAATAATTTATAGTGATAAGTTATACTATTGAGTGGTTTTAAAGTATAATTAGAATATATTTTTACCATTTTATCCAACGGTGGTCATTAGAATTAATTTCACTTTGAAATTGGACATAAACAATTGTCAATCTTTTGATATAAATTGTTTCTAAAAAACACGCTATCTATTGTGACAGCGGGAATTAATTATAAAAATAATTAATTCAAATTATATTTTTGGAATTTCATAAAATAGACATCATTTTTGAATTTAGAATATCAATTATAGCTTAGGGTGAAATTTTGGCCTTATTCTGAAAAACTTCAATTTTTGATGAATAGTGAAACCACTAAGTGGTAGTTAAATAACTGATTTTTCGTTTAAATGAAATATTACCACTTCTGTGATTTGATTTTCAAGAATCCTACATACATGGTTGTCATTAAGAAGTAAAATTTGGTTCAATGAGATTAAAATAATTTTTGGTGAATAGTAACTTTTAAGTTCTTAATCGCGATTAGAGGTAATTAGTGTAGTTTAATGTAAAAATAATGTTTTAATAATATGAGATGGGCTTGACACTTGTCCTACTCCTATTGGATGAGTCATGGCCGACCAAGACAACCCATGGGTAAACTTGGGGACCCCATGGAGCCACTTTAGTTGGAAAATGACATTAATATATATTTATTTAATGTTAAAATTAAATTGACACAAACATGAGTTGTTTTACTAAAATAGTTTTTAAGTGGGGTTACACAAGTCCAAATTTTGATTATAAATATTAATTAGAAAGATAAAAAGATTTCCTACATCATAGTATTTTTTTATAATTTTTAGACATTAAATAAATTAAATTATTTATGACATCATTATGATACGGCGATGACCTCATTATTTAACGATTTAAATAAAATGAGACGATAATGCAAAATACAAGGCTTACACTTGTACAAAGCCTATTGTATGAAGATATTTCGAACTCTTATCACCTTATCCACGAATTATATAAGTGTGGCACCTTTAGAATCCGAAAATCATTGTGTAATAATGTAACATTTCAATCTTTCCAAAAGAGCCCCTCCTCTCCACTTATAAAAGGCCCCCACCTCTCCCACCTTATTCACACCATCAAGCCATTTGGCTCGGCCAACCTCTGCCCGAATACTCTCCCAAAATCCCTCTTTTACTCCTATAAGCCTCACTTTGGGAATAACTCTTCCCAAGGAAGCCTTTGGCTCAAATCAAAAAGAGTTAACCGATTTTGAGGTAATGTCTTCTCTAATGTTGTTTTGTTTTGTTTTTCTTCTCCAACCACCTAAACTCTTTTTATTCATTTCTTTTGTAACAACACCAGTATCCTCAATATACTAGGATGTTGTTATAAGATGTATTCGAGCTACACTTACACACACCTACATCTAATGGTTAAAGAACATACGGTTTCTGGGGATGGCGAATTTCTGCCTCACGAAATGATGATTGTTCAACACTCATATAACACCTTCAAAGGTGGCCATTAAGATGTCACTATTTTTATATATGATATATAATATGTTTATGTTTTACTTATGCTTCTGTATTTCTCATTTATGGAATACTTTATGATTTCCATTATGGGTAAACGCGATAATTTCATTTTAGGAAGTGCGGACTACCGCCCCCTCAAAGTGATTTGAATCGTTAATGCCATATGTGGGATGTATAAAGGATGGAGTAAATGGTATTATACACTATATTATAATGGAACTATATTATACCTTTATATCATTATGATTTCATTCCATTAAATACAAAATAGAAATTAAAGTAGCGTTCATGCGTACGTACGGCTTACCGTCTCCATGAACGGTGCACTTTATTTCTTACCTCTAAATGTTACGTAATATTATAAATGAATGTATATACTGGATATATATGATATATATGACATCTAAATCATGAATATAATTCTAGAGATAATGGATATTCTACCACATGAACATCTTGTAATTATAAGAAGTTTATTGTTGACTCAAGTACCAAAGATCGACAAAACGACCGTTATTAACTTAAATAATTACATAATGTTCATATCATTGTAATAAGCGATATAAAAAGGATAATTAAATGGAAAACGGTTCTTAATAAGGTATATATTAACACTAGTTTATTATTCAGGAGGTTAAAGAACGGTTGAGTCAAGTCAGACACGAGGTAAGGGAACTTCTTAACCCAATTTCTATTCTTTGGGTTAATCTCCTACTTTAAAATTATTTCATGATATTATTATGTAATATCTTGTATTTGTACTTTATTTATGTGTACTTATAGTGGATACACAGAATTGATCTATTGTATTTTTTTAAAAAAATTATCTTTGTAAGGGAATTTCTTAACCCAACTTCCATTCTTTGGGTTAATCTCCTACTTTCAAATTATGTCATGATATTATTATGTCATATTTTGTATTTTTACATTCTTTATGTGTACCTATAGTGAATACACATAATAGATCTATTTTATTTTAAAAATGAACTTTTAAGGACTTCGTCTCAATCCCCTTTCATTGAGGCATATTTGGTTTTATACACAACTTTCTTTTATACGGTGTATAAACCCCTTTGACTTTTACGTTTATTCAAAAGGAATATTTTTTATACGAAGCGTTTTGCTAAATGACAAAAGGGAATGTTTTTCTTTCCGTACTTATGTGGAGACAATGACTTCTCCACCGCCGTGACCATTATTTGAGTTTCGGCTTCCTCTACAAGCCATCATTTTTTTAATGAAAAATAAATACAAAGTTTTAACATTATTTTATTTTGGTATTGAAAATGGGTTTGAAAGCGTTTTTATTATATCAATGTGTTGTATTGATATATTGCAATTGAAATGTGGAAATTTTATGTTTCCTTTATGCATGTTTTATGTGAAACGATTATGTTAAGGTTTATGATATGTTTAAACCTATTCATATGAGGAATGTATTGGACTTAATAAGTGACGGGTGGAGCCCGCTATAGCTCCTCGATGCATCGGTAGGTCTCATGAGACAACTAGACGTGGAATTGGACGAGGCCCTTTCCCAATTTGATTTATGGTTTTGGCCGAGGCCTTAATCATTTTAGACATCTTGGCCGAGGCCTTGACAAAATGTTTCAGAATGTCTGGCATTATACATTTCCTCATTATAAAAGTGTTTATTGATATTTCATGTGATTATTCGTCCAGTAGAATATCCATGTGAAGAAGTGTATGGAATTATCTCATTTTACTTTTTCCATATTATGTTGATGTTCAAGTTTAAAAGGCTTTTTAGTTATACATTGCCTTAAATTTTTATGTTTATTTATGAAAGATTCCGCAATATTGTTATCCTTACTGAGCATTTGAGCTCAGCCCTTTCAATGTTTTAATATTTTTCCAGGATGTGAAGAGGTATATTATGAATGACCTGCAGGGATAGAATGAGGGGATATGAAGACATGATGTTTTTTTAGTTTTGTTTTACTTTATGATGTAATGTAAGACTTATTAATGTATCTAGTGTTTCCAAGACTACTAAACTAATCGGTCTTTCGAGACTTGATCTTTGTGATCATGCCAATGTTATGAAGTAATGCACAGACTCTGGGTAGCTGGGGTCGGGGCGTTACAGTTGGTATCAGAGGAAATTTAGTACTAACCTTGGAAGATAGATTTAGATAAACTCTGATTAGAGCACATAGCCTGAAGATAGACTTTGAGGATTAGTATAGAAGAACTTCCTAGAATTTTGTTATTGTAGAGATTTTGTGAGTTTTCCGAGAAATACATCTCTGTCTGGATACGAGCAAGTAGAGGCAGCTCTGGCACAGATGTACCTAGGGGTAAAACCCGAAAACACCGCTTTGAGCTAGACTCGAACGGGAACCGGTGCACGACAACGGGCCTTGCTGCACTCTTGGTTACGACACTCCCGGGGGATATGCTTTGGATAATTCTCATTTCTTTATAAACCACTATGAAGGGTTATGAGTATATAATTCATCAAAGAAAACAATTTTATGGATTATATCCATAAATAGTTCAATTTATGTTAAGTATCTTACAAGTATGGAATTATGTATTTTGATTTATAAACTAATATAGTTTATGCCATTGTTTAGATATGGCGCCTAGTGGAAGGAATGGAAACCGTATCAATGCACGCACTCCGTGTAGGGATTGCCATCCTGCTCAAGATAATTATGGTGGAGCTAGTGATACAACTAGTGCTGATCAGCTTCTCACCGTACTGGGACAACTCACGCAGGTTATGAATAATAACCTTACTCGTATGGAGCACCCTGATCCGCAACGTGGAGGATCAATGTTAGACCGCTTCATGAGGCAACAACCACCAACCTTCAATGGGAGTACAAATCCTATAGTAGCTGAGCAATGGATAAATTCCATAGAGAAAATATTCCATGCCTTGGGGAGTAGTGAAATGGAGAAGGTTGTCATGGCAGTTTACTGCCTCACTGGAGATGCCGACCAGTGGTGGTCGCTGATTCAAAACACAAAGGAAGATGATGACGTATTGAATATGGAATGGAGGGAGTTCGAAGAGTTTTTCTTAGAAAAATACTTTCCTCGTGACCATCGAGCAGATATGGAAAGGCAATTTCTGAGTCTGAGGCAGAAGGACGAAGAGAATGTCGCAAAGTATGAGGCTAACTTTACAAGGTTAGCGAGGCATGCTGCCGATTATATACGTAACCCAAGGAGTAATATTGATCGTTTCTTTGATGGCTTAAAACCATTTCTCCGTCGAGCTTTAGTATCACAATCCTTCTCATCATATAAAGATATTGTCTCATGTGCTATCAAGACGGAAAAGGAATTCTCTAAGTCTTATGACAACAAAGTAAAGCAAGAGAAGAAGAGAATGGTGGAACAAGAGACTGATAAAGGGAAAAAGGGAAAGAAGGATTTTCCATTATGTGATTATTGTGGGAAGAATCACCCTGGTATGTGTCTAAAAGGAATGGAAGCTTTTATAAATGTGGAGAAAAGGGTCACCAGGCTCGTGATTGCAAGGGAAAGAAAAAGGCTATCAAAGTTGAATGCCATAATTATAGAGAAATGGGTCATTAGGAAAATGAATGTCCTAACCGTCAGGGAAACTTACCTCAGAAAAGGCCAAGGGATCAAGGACAATCTTATGTTGTTACTACAGTTGAAGCAGAATAACTAAAGTATTGGTGCTTTTGAACTCATGGATTATATTCTGGTTATTAGAATAATGTGATATATATATAAGGATTGTACTGCAGTACTTGTTGATTTCAGTAAGGTTTTAATATGATTAAGGTAATCCTATTTTTAGTATGTGACAATAAGAGAAATTTTACTTTGTTTGGGGAATATGATAAATTGATTTTGGAATTTAGAGACCTTTTAGAGAGAGTCTGGACGGAGGTATTTTGGATAAATATTAAGGTTGGAATGGATTAAGTTGAACCATGGATAGTATTGTTTAAGGATAAAGCATTTTTGAAGATTATTTTTGGAATATTATAAAACTATAGTTTTAGGAAAAGGACAAACTGTGGGGTGGGGAATAACCCGTCGCGTCGGACAAAGCTGTAGGAATCAAACCCACAACCATAGTGCGACAAGCCTTTATTTCCTACCACTTGCCTACAGGAAGTCCCTGGTTATTACAAAATAGTTTTACTAATCTAAATGGTATGTGTTAATATTTGGAACCTTATACAATTAGGATAAAAAGAATATTTTTGAGTTCCGTTACCATTTGGAGTAAAAGATGGGTTTTTGGTAAAAATTTATTAACGAATGAAAGTATAAATAACAAGTATGTATATTCCCTTACGTTCTTAGTAAATCTCCTAAATAAATTCCTCAACATTATAAAAGGTAACTTAAAATAAAAATGTTGTCAGTTAACGTTTCCAACTAGGGATTCAATGACCGTTTAACCAATCAAAAGTTTGTGATTTTCTTGTAGTTAAACTTTCTCCTAATCTTGTTTTCTATAACTCTCCATCAGACCTTGATGGTTTGTTTCTCCTCCATATCCATATTTTCATAGAATCCTAGAATGGGCTATATCGGGTGACCTTTGTACTTATCTTGCTTTCTTTTAATGTTATATATTTATTAACCTTATTTCCGATGTGGGTTTTCCTCAAAGGTATTTTCTCTTTTCAACCTTTTATTTTCAAAGAAAAAAATTTCAAATTGCGAGGACGCAATTTATTGATGGAGGGGAGAATGTAACACCCCGAGCTTCCATGATACGCCTCTCTTTCAATAATGCAATAGCTTGCATTGTACGCAAGTTCGAGTTCTAAAACACCGCAACTAATCAAAGTAGCCGTTATGAATAGTTATAACCACTTTTTAAAATTATAGAAATTTTATATTTCAAAATGGACTTCATTTTTGTATTCCTAATATTGTAATTAGCCTATGTTGAATTTTTTGTAATTTTCTGAGAACTTCAAAAAATTTTTGAATAGTGAAAAATAATTAAAACAACTTTTTTAATAAGAATAATTTATAGTGATAAGTTATACTATTTAGTGGTTTTAAAGTATAATTAGAATATATTTTTACCATTTTATCCAATGGTGGTCATTAGAATTAATTTCACTTTGAAATTGGACATAAACAATTGTCAATCTTTTGATATAAATTGTTTCTTAAAAACACGCTATTTGTTGTGACAGCGGGAATTAATTATAAAATTAATTAATTCAAATTATATGTTTGGAATTTCATAAAATAGACATCATTTTTGAATTTATAATATCAATTATAGATTAGGGTGAAATTTTGGCCTTATTCTGAAAAACTTCAATTTTTGATGAATAGTGAAACCACTAAGTGGTAGTTAAATAACTGATTTTTCGTTTAAATGAAATATTACCACTTCTGTGATTTGATTTTCAAGAATCCGACATACATGGTTTTCATTAAGAAGTAAAATTTGGTTCAATGAGATTAAAATAATTGTTGGTGAATAGTTACTTTTAAGTTCTTAATCGCGATTAGAGGTAATTAGTGTAGTTTAAGGTAAAAATAATGTTTTAATAATATGAGATGGGCTTGACACTTGTCCTAATACAATTGGATGAGACATTACCGACCAAGACAACCCATGGGTCAACTTGGGGACCCCATGGAGCCACTTTAGTTGGAAAATGACATTAATATATATTTATTTAATGTTAAAATTAAATTGACACAAACATGAGTTGTTTTACTAAAACAGTTTTTAAGTGGGGTTACACAAGTCCAAATTTTGATTATAAATATTAATTAGAAAGCTAGAAATATTTCCTACATAATAGTATTTTTTTATAATTTTTAGACATTAAATAAATTAAATTATTTATGACATCATTATGATGCGGCGATGACCTCATTATTTAACGATTTAAATAAAATGAGAAGATAATGCAAACTCCAAGGCATACACTTGACCAAAGACTATTGGATGAAGAGATTTCGAACTCTTATCACCTTATCCACGAATTATATAAGTGTGGGACCTTTAGAATCCGAAAAGCATTTTGTAATAATGTAACATTTCAATCTTTCCAAAAGAGCCCCTCCTCTCCACTTATAAAAGGCCCCCACCTCTCCCACCTTATTCACACCATCCAGCCATTTGGCTCGGCCAAACTCTGCACAAATACTCTCCAAACATCCCTATCTTACTCCTAGAAGCCTCACTTTGGGCAGAACTCTTCCCAATGAAGCTTTTGGATCAAATCAAAAAGAGTTAACCGATTTTGAGGTAATGTCTTCTCTAATGTTGTTTTGTTTTGTTTTTCTTCTCCAACCACCTAAACTCTTTTTATTCATTTCTTTTGTAACAAAACCAGTATACTCAATATACTAGGATGTTGTTATAAGATGTATTTGAGCTACACTTACACACACCTATATCTAATGGTTAAAGAACATACGGTTTCTGTGGATGGCGATTTTCTGCCTCACGAAACGATGATTGTTCAACACTCATATAACACCTTCAAAGGTGGACATTAAGATGTCACTATTTTTATATATGATAAATAATATGTTTATCTTTTACTTATGCTTCTGTATTTCTCATTTATGGAACACTTTATGATTTCCATTATGGGTAAACGCGATAATTTCATTTTAGGAAGTGCGGACTACCGTCCCCTCAAAGTGATTTGAATCGTTAATGCCATATGTGGGATGTATAAAGGATGGAGTAAATGGTATTATACAATATATTATAATGGAACTATATTATACCTTTATATCATTATGATTTCATTCCATTAAATACAAAATAGAAATGAAAGTAGCGTTCATGCGTACGTACGGCTTACCGTCTCCATGAACGGTGCACTTCATTTCTTACCTCTAAATGTTACGTAATATTATAAATGAATGTATATACTGGATATATATGATATATATGACATCTAAATCATGAATATAATTCTGCAGATAATGGATATTCTATCACATGAACAACTTGTAATTATAAGAAGTTTATTGTTGACTCAAGTACCAAAGATCGACAAAACGACCGTTATTAACTTAAATAATTACATAATGTTCATATCATTGTAATAAGCGATATAAAAAGGATAATGAAATTGAAAATGGTTCTTAATAAGGTATATATTAACACTAGTTTATTATTCAGGAGGTTAAAGAACGGTTGAGTCAAGTCAGACACGAGGTAAGGGAACTTCTTAACCCAATTTCTATTCTTTGGGGTAATCTCCTACTTTAAAATTATTTCATGATATTATTATGTAATATCTTGTATTTTTACTTTATTTATGTGTACTTATAGTGGATACACATAATTGATCTATTGTATTTTGTTAAAAAATGATCTTAGTAAGGGAATTTCTTAACCCAACTTCCATTCTTTGGGTTAATCTCCTACTTTCAAATTATGTCATGATATTATTATGTCCTATTTTGTATTTTATTTTCTTTATGTGTACCTATAGTGAATACACATTATAGATCTATTTTATTTTAAAAATGAACTTTTAAGGACTTCGTCTCAATCCCCTTTCATTGAGGGATATTTGGTTTTATACAAAACTTTCTTTTATACGGTGTATAAACCCCTTTGACTTTTACGTTTATTCAAAAGGAATCTTTTTCATACGAAGCGTTTTGCTAAAGGACAAAAGGGAATGTTTTTCTTTCCGTACTTATGCGAAGACAATGACTTCTCCGCCGCCGTGACCATTATTTGAGTTTCGGCTTCCTCTACAAGCCATCATTTTTTTAATGAAAAATAAATACAAAGTTTTAACTTTATTTTATTTTGGTATTGAAAATGGTTTTGAAAACGTTTTTATTATATCAATGTGTTGTATTGATATCTTGCAATTGAAATGTGGAAATGTTATGTTTCCTTTATTCATGTTTTATGTGAAACGATTATGTTATGGTTTATGATATGTTTAAACCTATTCATATGAGGAATGTATTGTACTTAATAAGTGACGGGTGGAGCCCGCTATAGCTCCTCGATGCATCGGTAGGTCTCATGAGACAACTAGAAGTGGAATTGGCTGAGGCCCTTTCCCAATTTGATTTATGGTTTTGGCCGAGGCCTTAATCATTTTAGACGTCTTGGCCGAGGCCTTGACAAAATGTTTCAGAACGTCTGGCATTATACATTTTCTCATTATGAAAGTGGTTATTGATATTGCATGTGATTATTCGTCCAGTAGAATATCCATGTGAAGAAGTGTATGACATTATCTCATTTTACTTTTGACATATTATGTTGATGTTCAAGTTTAAAAGGCTTTTTAGTTATACATTGCCTTAAATTTTTATGTTTATTTATGAAAGCTTCCGCAATATTGTTATCCTTACTGAGCATTTGAGCTCACCCCATTCAATGTTTTAATATTTTTCCAGGATGTGAAGAGGTATATTATGAATGACTTGCAGGGATATAATGAGGGGATATGAAGACATGATGTTTTTTAGTTTTGTTTTACTTTATGATGTAATGTAAGACTTATGAATGTATCTAGTGTTTCCAAGACTACTAAACTAATCGGTCTTTCGATACTTGATCTTTGTGATCATGCCAATGTTATGAAGTAGTGCACCGACTCTGGGTTGCTGGGGTCGGGGCGTTACAATCTCCCTCCAATTCATTGGGTAAATATTTATATCTCATGAGATATACAATGCTAGAACGGAAAGTTAATCTGGTTCAGTGATACAGGACTGGAACGAGGATTGAACTCGGTTCAGTAATGGACTTTGTCCGCTATGATGGTCTTGGCAATGAGACTTGACTAATATGAAATGAATTTCTATGATTATGTGTGTATGACACAAATTTTCATGTCTTTTGTTTTGAATATTGGGATTACATTTCACTACTATGATTTATCCCATGTCATGATATTATGATTTCTTTTGAAGGATAAGATTTTCAAAATGTTTTGTTCTTATGAATATGATATTATTGATATTTCCTATGTTTACCCTTACTGAGCATTTGATCTCACCCTTTTGTATGTTTTCTTTTCCCCAGGTCAGGAAGAAGGGTATTAAGTAGGATATCCAAAAGGGACTCTAGATATGATGAAATAAATGGGAGACAATGTAGATGATTTATGAACCAGTTGTTTATGTTTCCCGGTTTCTAAAGACACTATACCTATACGGTTCTATCATGGTATTGTTACATGTTTTAATAAGTATGCTTCAATTATAAAGTAATAACAGTGTATGTAAATCATGGGTCATTATATCATATCCATGAATAGGATTATCATTGTATGTTTTAGTGGAAAAACATAAAACCAATAGAACACGCTCTATGAGATCAGCCATACTCGAATGCACCCATCAGAGTGGTACACTCCATTGGGAACAACTATACCATTGAAAATCGTATGTCCGAGATAACGTGCTCCATCAAAAACATTCAACTAAGTAAAGCTCTATTACCCAACTCTTGAGGTTCAGTCAAAATGGTCTTGTTCCCAATGAAAGGCTAAGGAAACCCAAGTAGTGAGGCATGTCCTCACCAATGTACATGGATAAGGTATCACGGCATCTTATCATATTTTAAAATCCTCTGTCACTCTTAAAAAGAATTAACCACACCTCATTCCATCGAGGGAGCACTATCTCTTATATAGTTATCATTTTCATCTAGTGGTTGGACCCTCTCCTCACAACTATGTCGGATAGCCAAGGGGGCTTCAACTCCAATAGAGGACCCACTCCTATCCATTACTAGGTATAGGGGAGTGAAACTCTGTAAGTGAGGACCCACACCATGATCCTACAGGGTAGTATGAATCATGAAGGAATGACACACTGATCCCACTGGGGTGTACAACATTTTATGTTGAGGATCCACACCCTATCTAGTGGGGGAGTACTACTATGTGACTAGAGGACTTGCACTATGGTACGATAGGGTAGTGCTGACGCTATCTGTTCATGTGTGGAGGACCTACTCTCGGGAACAACAGGGGAGTATCCACTCCTATCATAGAGGACCCACACCCTACCCTATAGGGGAGTACTTAATATATGTATGTTAGATATGGAGGAATCATTCCCTAGTTCTATAGTGGAGTACCGACTCTTGTAATAATGGACTCGTACCCAATCTGGTAGTGGAGTACTGACTCTATGGTTAGAGGAACTGATCCCTAGTACCATAGGGGAGTACCTACTCTTCATTGTTGAACATATCCAGGAACCCACACCCTATCCCTTCAGGGTAGTAACACCCCAGGAGGAAGATACCCAAAGGAAGTTAACCCGCTCCCATGATGTGGGGTGTCCAATCATTACGAAACACCCAAATTCCCTCTCAAATGTTCTTGTACTGGGAGGACCTACTGCTCAAACCAATTGGTATCCTATAAAAATTAACAAAAAGTCATGTAGAGTATCTCAAAAGGACCATATCTTTTCATGTTTCCCAATGCTACAGACGGCTCGTGAATCGAACAGACCGTTTGAATGTAAAATGTGTTTTAGAAACAAAGGTGGTCTAATGGCCCATGGAACGACTTTGTGGTCGGTCCACCACCACATTTGACCACCCAATTTGAATTTCCCTATGGTCAACCACCCTAAGAATGATTGAGATGTCGCAACAATAAACTATGGTCAATCTATCGTGACTGTGTTGCAGCTCCATCGACCTTGGCTCACGGTTGACCATTATGGTTGACTGTGGCCCAGTCCGGTTGCCTGGGTTCAACCCGACCCACCAGTGTAACATGACCCCCCTGGGTCCCACCCAACCCACTAGTTCCAACCTAATCTATTCGTCCCAGCTTACCACTGATAGAATTTTTCTACCGGTTCAATCTTGTCCCACTTGGATGCGGGCCAGTTCGTCTGCCCTGGACATGGAAACTTGCCCCCATCCATTTTGGTAATGCGTGGCTGGCTCTACCACACCTCCTAGTCTAGGAACACCCCTGTTATAACCAACCCACTGAGTCCTACCTGACCCATAGGATCTGACCCGAACCGCTGGGTCTGACCCAATCCTCTAGGCCCGACCATCCCCTACTGGGCTCGGCCCGTCATTTCCAACCCAGCTTGTTTGGACACGGGCCAGTTCATCTGATACAGATGTGTAAACCTACCACATACATTTTTGTATCATGCATCCTATTCGACTGGATGCCATTTGGCATGCACCTCATGGCCTGACCTGTTGGTCTAGGTCACCCCTACTCCTCCTCATGATGTGATGCTACTGTTGTTCTTCACCCGGTGGATGCTGCCTCCGCTGCTGTGTTCCAAGGGAGCATGCCTCTATGGTGTGTCGATGGGGCACTCTGCCTTTTACACACCAACATGAAGCCACCGCCACACGCTAGCATTGGAGAGGTCTTCCATGGGGCACCATACTTGATCTTGTGGTCCATTCATCGATCTAGAAGAGGTTATGGGATACTCGGGCCATGTTATTCATCTCATAGGGTTTGGATCCTCATTTCATCCCCTTTCTATTATAAACCCATTCATGTGAGATATCTCATACACCGCCTTAATCTTATTGACATCATCTTCATTGCACCATCATCTATCCATGTTCATCATGGATCCATGAGGTTATATTTTTGCACCATGAAACAGTTTTGCAACAATCGACCATTCATCAACCCGTAAAGAACGCTAAGAACAATTGGGTCAATGGGGAGATAAATAACAAAAAAAGCAAAGAATAAACCTTTACCATCATTTTTCATGGAATTAATCTGCTCCAATTATAATTGTAAAGAATGAAATTAAAATAGGAACTAAATTTCTCGTAAAATCATGCAATAGTCATGAACCTCCCACAAGAACAATCAAACTGTGTGTCAACATGTTCATGGGTTGATATGTGTTCTTCATTTAAATCCAATAATGGGGAATTAAATGATTAAATAACAACCCTTACCCTATGTTTGGATCAGTAGATGTTGGGGATCGATTTTTGTTGGTGATCTTCCCATGATCAATCTCGATCTTTCTTTCATCAATCCTTGATCCTTCATTGTTGGTGATCCTCTATCCTCATCATTCACCAACAGAAGTGTTTCTCATCCTCCCTGCCTTAGGGAAACTCTACGGTTATGAAGATAAAAATTGATTTTTGAGGATTCTCATTAAGAAAGAAAATTGACACCGTGTCAATGCATAATGTCAAAATAAAATATATTAATTTAATATTTTAATGAAGTTCACGTCAAAATACTAACTTTTACGTTAAACCTATGCTAGTCAATGTTTGGCACCTCATAGGGTAATGATGTTGTTCCAGATGCAATGGTGCCCTCAGATTTCTGATCTGATAAACTTCTTAGAATATATTCAAGTTCAATGTTCACCACCAGAGCTTTTTATTTATAAACATAACATTAGTTAAGGATTTATTCTAGGCACATATGGCCCCAGAATTGCAGTCCATCTTAGCACCCAGTCTCATAATTTTCCCAAATAATTTCTAAAACAAATTCATTGAAAATTCCGAGTTTTTACAATCCTGGTATCTCCCTTGATCCTTTTTATTTTAGGAATTCCATTACATAGCCCAAGGATCAACTTCCTTTATGTTCAATCCATGTGTGCACTCTCACATGATACTCCCTTCATGTGGATCTTCAACCCATAGTACTACATGGACATTGATCCTTTTCCACTTTAAGAATGGTATGTATGAATTATTCTTAAGGTCCAAGACTAAAACATTCATCCTCGAAACCGATTCACATTATGCCGACTCCATCTCCATTCATTCCATCCTTCAACACTCCTTCCATATCTATCTTTATTTTACCTGGGCCGCTACATCTCAGTGAAATCATGCCACCCATATGGGTTTCTAAACACGTATAAGACCCAACCATTTGATCAATGTCTTCACCCTTTTTTTTGGATTCACATTGTATGATGGGCCTTTAACCATTCATAATCCCCATCAAGTCTTCGAGTTGTTTCCCTTTCTGTACACACCAATGTTATACCCCCTCCTTTGTGAACTATGTGGGTTTTGATCCCTATCCTTTACAAAGGGTACATAGGGATCCTCTTTGAGTTTCAACCCCATACATTAGTAAACCATGGTGTCCCCTTTGTGTGGCCCTATCCTCCTTTTCTATCTTCCCTATATGGCCTCCAGATCATCATTCCCAATATAAAATCATCCCATTTCAGGGCACACCTTAGAGGATCCTCCCTTTCCGGGCATTTCGATCCATCCATTTTATATACCCTCTAGGTGCTCAACCCTAGGGATGTACCCATATAATCCACTATAATCAGTGTTCTAATCAATATAATCTATCTCTTCAAGATATTAAACTCGTGGCATGCCCTATGTTAAACATGGGAAGCCAACAAAAACCATAGACACTTGACTTCAGCATATGGTTCCCCGAATTCAATATTGGATTTATTGGGCTTGTACACCCTCTAGAACCCCTATAATGAGGGAAAATATAGGTGTCATGGTGTACCCATATCATGAAATTGTATAGATTCCCTAGCATAACTACTCCACTTAAATAAGGGTTTTTTCCTAACTGGAACATTTGGAGTTTCCTAACAGATTAAGTGTAATTAACTGGTGTCACAAAGAGATGGCACCAGGAATGAGTTTCACGAACAACATATAAATCATTATGGGATTCCCATACTAGGTGATGAGATCTGAGAAGGAATCCACATAAGGAGAAACAGACATCACATCAACCCATTTAGATTAAGGAGAAAACATCCTTGAAGAAGTGATGCATGCCTCCTGCCTTTGGAATGCATGAATATGGGGAAAACGAGATGCACAGCTTCATCCCCATGGATGGACAGACGTACAACCATAGAGGAAAAGTTTCAGATACATAAATAGTGAAACCTTTTTTGAAACTATTATTCTTAACATGTGGATTAGTATCACTTGAATAATAAATATATAAGAATTTCAATGGATTTAGATATCCAGTGATAGGTCCCACAAAGAAAATAGTGGTCCTAGCAGGAACTCACTGGAATATGGGGCTATTAATCGTTGGGAATTCTGATCTATGTCATTTTCATCATGGGTCCTTCTATATGAATATGTAATATTGAATGTCTCTAGGGAACTAGGAATTAATCTCTAAATATCTGTTCTGATGGCTAAATCATCCTACTTTGTTCTGCAGAATCTGTACCCCAAGAAGTCACTCACCTCTTTTCTACAGACGTAGGGGCAGGGGAAATGTTAGTGCGATAACCCAATATTCCTCTTCCACCACTACAACTGCTTCCATGGTTTCAACCACTGTGTTACCACTCCCTACCTCACCCTCAGAGTTCATTCAATAGCGGGTGATCAACACCCTTGTTTCACGATACGAACAGAAGGGGGTCATCATGACTCGGGGCAATGCCCTTTGAGATCTAGAGGATTTTTTCCCCAATTCCATCACCACCCCCCATGGTCCACACAAGGAGTTGCTCCTCCCCACTCTAATATTCAATCATTTCAGAAGTCTGTCCCCAAAATGCTCATATGATTCACTGCCTTATACCGACAAGGTGAGGGAGGTTCGAGTCGGCTCAGCTTCTACTTCATATATGAATATACCAAAGAGCAGTACCTCCTAGCTATGTCAGTATAGCCATTCAGTACCCTAGACTGAGAAGTAGGTGGTATGCACCCTTTTATAGATGGCCATAGCTCAACTGACCTAGCATCAACGTTGGGCGCAAGATCAGGAGAATGCCTATCAGGGAGCATCATATTTTATACCTTCTGTGTCCCACTCCACCACCAACACACACTATATACTCCCTAATAACACATGGTAGGGGTATTCCTACACCTGATTGGGATTGAGGCCCTAGTCACCCCTCAGGCGGTCTGGGTTTACTCTTTTGGTCACTGGTGTGAGAAGTATTTGTCATGGGACGACATTTGGCCATGAAATCCAGGATAGTGGTCCTCCCAATGACATCCCCAATCAAAGTGGATGCATCCTTACCCTGATTTAGCCTAGCACTGATGTTCTCCATATGTGCATAACACCATGTATAGAATATTACCCTATATTTCTTGTCATAAAGGTGAAGGTCCTCATCTCCCAAACATTCACCATCATGGAGGGACTGTTCATGTTCCCATTAGGTCTAACAGAGGACCTCCCCACTCCAGCACTCACTACTGTAGAGGTCCTCTACATGTTTCAGGATGTAGGCATAGAGGTCTTCCCCATGTTCCATTTGATATATACCTGGATTCTCCTCACAACCAGGATCATCAAAGTAGATTTCCTACCTACACCTATGATAACTTATATGATGGCCATCCTCATAACCTGACTAGTCAAGGTGGATGTCCTCCCCACATTAACGCCATCCCACATGGAGGTCCTTACCTTGCTATGGATCCACATTTACATGAAGAATAATCCCAAGTATGGAGGGAGAACTATCATCACCGTAGGAAGAACCCTGAAAGTCACCCAATCATGGAAAACCTCATTCGCTTCTTTGACTATGATGTACATTGCAAAATTATGATGGATCCTTCACCTCAATACTCTGTACTAGGTCCTGGGAAAGAACTCACCATATCGTATTTTTCCTCCATGGAAGTGAGATACACCAAATACCAGAATCCCATTGTAGGTATATACAAGAGGAGGAATATCTAGATCCCTTTCAGGGTCTCTCTGTGCAATCATCTCTATAATGGACAGACTCTCTTTCTGCCTCAATGTGATATCATGGTGAGTTATTCTAGGGCTTGGAAGTTGAAATAAAATTATCTTGATCCACCAGCAGTGACCAATACACATATGCAAGAAGGAGTGGTCATTACCCTTCCCTATAGGGATGTGGTGATATAGTCATTGCAGTCCTCGGCTGATAAAATAGGGTGAAACGGTTTTTTATCCCACACATCGTACTCTTTTTTGACTATCCTTCCATCATAGTGATATGTTTCAGTTTTTTTTTTGTTCCCTCATACGCTTCTAGCTGATGAATTTTGAAATTAGGTACCAGATCCCACTCTTGGGAGGATTATATTTTGGGTTATTCTTGTAGAAGATCATTTCTTGGAGGAGTTCTTGACAATGGTGACTATACAAGTTAGCATCCTCGAGTCCCTCACCCAGGTTGAGAACATGTGCATCTTCCAGACTCTCAAATTGATACATCTCTCTTTTATCATCAGCTTCCTTATCCAATAATCCAAGAGAAATATGAATATATCACCTTGTAATACCTCAATGTTGAGTTAGACATGGTTCCCATGGACCAGTATCCCACATCATCTGGATATCATCAAATTCTCTTAAAAATATACATTCAGATCTTTTATGATCTCCAAAGTGTTATCATCGGGGAATATCCACATGTCAAGATCATTGGTTTGGGATAATATGATTCCCTTCACTTCATCTGGATTCTGCATCTTCCTATCTTACTCGGTGATATTGAGGATATGCCACCAGCCATAGTCACAGTCAACATGGATGATATCATATAGAAAGGGAATGTATTGGACGGAATCAATGATAACCTTTTTTAGAGAGGTTCCATAGCTGATGTATGCCCTAGGTAAGGTCACTCACCATAAAAGACACTTGCTCAGCCTTGCGAGCCCCACCAAGTCATTCTCTTTTGGTCGGGACCCCAATAAGGGAAAATCCCCCCCCTGAGGATGTGAAGACCTCCCATCCATCTGGTTCAGTTCCAAAGGGGGAAGATGATACAAAATAGGCCTCATTACTCGAACTAATTGTATAGCAGAAAATGATTATTGATGATATCCTTGGTGATCACCATATAGAATGAAATATAGATTACAGTGATCCCTGGTATGATCCCATCATTTTTATACTGGGGAAATAACTGCAGGTATATCTCCCTCATGGAGAGTTTCCTCCCGGTGATCATGACTACCCTGCCCATATAGATAGTGTTGATTCTAGAGTATACAACTAGTGAGCGTGGTATGTATTGTCAAATCCTCCTAAGCTCTAAGATCCAGCTCTATAAGCTCGTCCACCATCATCCCCTCAAGTGGACTTATAGATTCTTTCTCTAACTTCACCACATGTTGACCCTCATGCAGTTCCTCAAGTGATCCCTCAAGCCACCCCATGAGCTGATAGGCCTTCCAATCATGTATAATTTCCTGGAAACACATTGGTGGTCAGAAATCTCTACCCAGGGGATCTTATGACTGATCTCCTTTCCCTTCTTGAGGCTCTCGAGACCCGATAGGTGGATATCCATCCTAATGGTAAGCCTTATAATGTATGGGTAGATTATATACTATAATCCTTGGATTTAGTAATCACACATTATCCCCCATCAACAGGTTGGGAGACTCTCTACAGCACTAGGCCTACATCATCTTGAGGTGTGGGACTATGCTAGGAAATTCAGTGCAATAGGAAGCCTCCAATCTCTGGTGTTTCATATAGACATTGGAAGGGACTGCATTTTTCTAGTACATCCAGATACACATTGGATCTATATATTCTAGGAATATCTATAAAGTAAGTTCATTTATTATTTCAGTTATACCACTCACAAGACAATTATTTCTTAAATCATCAAGTGCAAACAAAATTTGGATGAGTGTATCACAAAATTTGTCACTAGATGAAAGGGCCTCACATATTCACTCAACATTTCATTTACTTAATATAATTTTATAAAAATGGGTATGTGAAATGTGATGACTGAATTGGTCCCCTATAATATCACTTAGAACATCTCAAGTGGATTCCAAGACTATTCTGGTAATGATCAGTGTCAGTAAGAGGCCTTGAAGCAAGCCAAGAAGGCACGTATTTTTCCTCTCACAACTCATGAAAAGAGGGATGATAGATCCAAGGATTCTGGAATCGCACATATAGAAGACCCTGGTCCCTTGGAAATGATATTGGTGGATCCACCTCCCTAGAATCCCCATGGACCACACCCACGACCTTAACCTCGGGGTCATCATCATCTGCCCCATAATATGTAGGTGCTTCCCCATCAACTACCACCACTACAATGAGATAAATAGGTCCCACTTCCCCATCAGAATCCATCCCCCTATTAAGATTAATCTCTTAGAGTCCCATTTCTGGATCAAAGAAACCAATCTTTCTCATTCACTGAATTTCATGTACCTGGTTATTTTCTAAATTCTTGGGATTAGGGAATCATGTTTTAGCCAGCGTGAAGGATGCATGTGGGAGCTGATCTTGTTTATTTCCCCAATTATTCCCCCTACCACTAGTTTCAAGGTCATACTCTCGAGCACTGTTATGTGTTCAAGGAGTGGATCCAATACTTGGTTGACAATAATATATTCATATTGGTTTCTGCCCTGAAACAAGTGGTGTGTGTTTTTGTAAATAAAGATAGTGACTGATTGTGTTATCAAGCACCTCAAATTAGTTGTTTAGTTTTTACTAGAATTCATGCAGTGTAGTAGCAACCCTAGTACGTCTCTAGACAAAGCTTTAGATCATTAATTCCAAAATGAGGTTCTGATTATTAAAGTAAAAAAGGGGAATGGTGTTTTTGGAAAACATGGGGTTTTATGATTTAATATTCCAAAATAATGAGGAAAGCGATAAAAAGAAAATGAAGTTAACAAAAGTAATTAAACGTGATCAACCAGGGGAAATCTTGTGATATTGATCCTTCATTACTTCAATAAATTGGGTTATCATCTTTGAGTCCCTTTTTGTAACACATAGAAACAGAATTTTAATGATTTTATACTGGGATACCTCTTAGGGTTCAGTCGAAATAACAAAATGATTCATTGGATACCACCGATGATTGGGTGATTGTGTTTTAATTCACAACCAAAACTCACCGAGGAAACACATGAAGAAATTGATGAAATATCCAATTTTTTATGTTATTTTAGTGTCTTACCATGACTTGAATGTACATTTCCATGATAGTGTTTATTTTAGTTCAATTAAACAATATGAACCTCACAAACACTATAATTAAAATTGGGGAAAAAAGTGGTGAGTGATGTGTGAAACATCTCATGAATGGGTACCCCCAAACATGGTAATATGATTTGATAATGACATACCTATACATAACTCAATAAAATAAGAATATAGGATAATCAAAAAAACACAGAAACCTATAATTTAAAATACCATCAAAATATTATATAAAAAATCTTGGTATTACATCGCGTTCCTCCTTGGGTAATCATAAGGGGTTTAGAAATTCATGGGAGGGGAGGAAGAGGAAGATGTTTAAGTTGCACTTCCCATGGCCTCCTGAACTTCTAGGGATGGTGAGAGGACTCATTTAGAGCTCCAAAATGGTAGAACCATTCCTCCTAGTCGAACTCCCAAAATAGGGTTCCCAAGGTTCCAATTTCTAGGAAAAGTGGGAATTGGTTTTGGGCACCCTGATTTCAAGAATCTGCTTGCTCCATGGTTTTGTCTGGTCATACCGCCATACATCACTTTGTACAAAACTATAGAGTTTTTGGAAGAAACATTTTCTACATCCATTTCAAACTAGGTGTCCATATCTGGTATATAATAAGAGATATTTTCAAAATACAGAGGCAATGTTCTGACCCCATGAAAATTTGTTTTGTTGGACAGATCAGTATGTATGGGCCTCATAATGGAAGAATTGGGCTTCAAATCCTTATGAATAAATGTAAATAATTAATGATTGTACCATCCCATAAAGTTTCATCCCATTTTGATTCACTATTTAGTATAGGTTTTTGTATTAGTCCACCGGTGTGCTTAGATCCTGTGCAGATTGGCCCATTTTTTTGGACTTCATCATGGGTCCTCCAAATCACATCCAACTACAATGTAATTATCAAAACAAGTAAAATTTCCCTTTTTAACTGTGTTAAACACAAAATAATTGAATCAAACATGGATTTCAATTTTTTATTATACTTGTAATTTCCAATACAAAACTAGTTTAATACATTGGTATAAATGTGAAATAAAACATTGAATCGTGGTACGATCACACCCCCACAGCTAAACATTTTCACTCCTAGGGAAAGTATAATATCCTAATCATTTCCCATTCCTAAATAAAAGGATTAAAATTATATAAGATTTTTTTAAATGAAATTTATCATGTCTCGTTTATGGAATCAATTTTCTGAGCATTTTTATTTTCTCACATTCATATTTGTTCAACTTCATTTGTTCACCCACGCATCATTTCACAACCTACCTCAACAAAACATTTTCCTTCTTCACTAAAGGAACATATAAAAGTGGATTTATTCTCTTTTCCCAATGTTATTGTGATCTTACCATATAATTTCTATGATTATAATTTCTCCACAGATAAAAACTATTAAGATACTCAAGATGACTTCCAACGGGTAGTTCTGAGGTTCAAGGGTTATAAAGATTTAATGTTTAAATATTTATGGCAAAAGAGGAGTGTTTAATCTCTTATGTACAAAACAAGTCAAAATTCATCAAGTGTTCACAATGAATGTACACACTCAACCCCTCAGAAATTTAATCACCTCCAACTCACTCTCCCCATTGTCAATCTCTATGGGTCCCAACCAAATAGTGAATAATAATGAGTAAACATCCTATTTTCTACATTTTTTTCTTTTGTTCTATTTTATTTAATGTACAGAACTATATTATTTTTATGGTATAGATTTTTTGTGGAGATAAAGAAGTAAACATGTGTAAAACAATGATGTAATATGGATTTTGGACCTACTACCTAAGGAAAATGTAGGCACCCATTATATCAACCCATAACAATGATTCTCTCCCTAGAATTCCCATGGAAACACCCTCTCTCCCCCCCCCCTTTTTGAAAATAAAACAAGAATACACATAAGATATGGGTAGGTAGGGATAAATTATCTTTTAATGTGGCTATATAACAAGCATTTCATGGTCTCTAAGGCTTACAAAAGATAAAATGTAAAGGTGGAAAAAATAGAGGATAATTGTACAAAGGGATTTTTAATATACAATTTCCTCTCTCATGAATGTAGAATACTTGAATCTTATGGATTCAAACCGAATCATGACAAGTTTAGTATTCTCTTCATGACCCGAGACTCTAGAGAAAGTGATTAAAAGGAATAATATTTAATAAAGGGCATATAATATCTCTCAGGTATGAGATTAAAATATTGGTAAGTACTAATGACGCATGAGATTCACAAATCCATTAAACACCTATGAATGATTTAAAAATAAAAATTCTATAAAATGGTTCAATATCAACATTCATTTGAAAAATATTTCTCCAAAAACAATGGAATTTTTCACACAATCAACTCAAACATGAAAAATGCTTTTGGGTATTCTTTTTCAGATAAATTTTTATCTAAAAATACAAAATAAGACCAAAAATAAGGAAAAATAAATCAAAAATGAAAACATGTTTTTCTTCTTTTCTTAAATTTTTAAATTTTTATTGTTTGGATTAATCATAACTATGCAATTTCACCCTCCCCCACATCTAAAAGTTACATTTTCCTCAATGAAATTATTTTAAATAAATAGAAAAGTAAATAACGGTAGGGAGAAGAGACAGCCTGCTAAGTAGGGTCATATGTTGTATGTATCAATTGTAATTCCTCCACAAGATGCTTTAAAAAATCATCATAGAAATGTTTTATCCTCTACCCATTGATTGTAATCCTTTATCTACTCTTCTCATAAAAAACCTCTATAGCACCAAAAGGGTAAACATCAGTAACAATATAAGGACCGGGACATCAAGAATGAAGCTTACCTGGGAAGAGCTTTAGCTGTGAATTATTGATGAGAACCTTCTCACCAATATGAAACTACCACAGATGAATCATCCCATCATGGATTACCTTTGTGTTCTATTTATAGGTTTGGGAGTTCCCATATGAATCACATAAAATTTCTTCTAACTCCTGAATCTGTAACTTCTAATGCTCACCTACATCTAAGATATTCATATTATATTGTTTAACTGCCCAATATGCATGGTGCTCCATCTCTAATAAGAGGTGAAACCCCTTTCCAAACACAATATTATATGGTGACATTAGTATTGGGGTTTTAAAATCTTTTTGATATGTCCAAATAGCATCATCAAAACATAAACTCCAATCTTTCCTATTGAGATGTGCCATTTTTTTCAAGATTCTCTTAACTTACAGATTTGATATTTCTTCTTGTCTGTTTGTTTGGGGGTGATATGCTATAGAGAATTTATAAAAACCCCATAAATACGAATAATGTTTTTCATGTTGCGATTGTAAAAATGTGAACCCTGATCACTTATGAGGAATCTCCATAAACCAAGCCTACTAAAAATTTGGGACCTCACAAAATCAACAACCACTCAAGATTTATCGGTCCTGTTGTCTTTTGCTTCCACCCATTTAGATACTTATTCAAAATCCAATAAGATGTATATAAAGAAAAATGAATTTGGTAAAGGCCCCAAGAAGTCAATTCCCCATGCATTAATGATTTCACATAATAGCATGGGATGTTGGGGCATTTCATTCTTCCTAGAGATATTTCATGTGAATTGAAAATGACTACATGACTTGAAAAATCTATGGGAATCCCATTAAAATGTTGTATAATAAATTCCTGAGAAAAGGACCTTTCAAGCTATACGTTGAGATCTAAAGTGACCCCCATAAGAAAAATTGTGGCAGAAGGTCATAACAAAGGTTAACTCATGGCCATAGACACACCAACGAACAGCTTGGTAACTATAAATTCTACAAAAGTATGAGTCATCCCAAATATACCATCAAGAATCATGGTTAATTATTTGGGATTGGGATGTGATGAAATCAGTGGGGACCCTAAATATTGCTACAAAATTCACAATGTCCGCATACCTGGGAGTAAGGTCCACAACATCACAAAGGTACTCATGAGGGAAGAATTATGAAATGGGGAGGGGTGAGCCAACATGATGGTCCAATGGTGGGGAAATCCTACTAATGTGGTTAGATAAAACATTTTCTACTCCTCTCTTCTCTCCAATTTCATGGTCAATATCATAGTTGAGGATTATCCACTAAATGAGGAAGGGCTTTGCATTAGGTTTATTTAGGAGGAAACGAAGGGAAAATTAGAAAAGACAATTATTTTTGACCCGATAAGATATGAATGGAATTTTTCCATGGAAAACAAAATAAAAAGTACTTTTTTAGTGTTTCTGTAGTTTTCTTAGGTTGGGTCAAGGATACGTGAGGCATACACAATTACATGAAGAGCCTTCTCAACCCTTTGTGATAAAACGTCCCCAACTGCAATGTTAAAGGCATCACACATAAGCTCAAAGGGGAGATCCCACCTCGGTGGTTAGATGATGGGAGATGATGGGAGACTTATTTTTAGTGAATTGAAAGCATCCTCACAATTTTTATCAAAAAAACTTTGAATATTTTTGTAATAAATAGGACATGGGAAGTGAGATCTTACTAAAGTAATTAATGAAACGGCAGTAAAAACTAACATGATCCAAGAATGATCGCTCCTCATGAACACATTCTGGATATGAAAGGGTTGAAATTAATTCAATTTTTGATTTATCCACTTGAACAACCTCTTTTCAAATAACATGCCCAAGAACTATCCCCCGTTCAACCATGAAATAACATTTCTCATAATTTAATACTTGATCTTTTTTAATGCAACAATGGAGGATAAAATCTAGGTGAGACAAATAGTCATCAAAATAATTTCTAAAAACCATGAAATAGTCTATAAAAACATCAATGAAATTATATAGGTACTCAGAAAAAATACTCAATATAAATCACGGAAAAGTACTGAGATCATTACATAGACCAAAGGGAATCATTTTTTATGCAAATGTGCCAAATGGACAGGTAAATGTTGTCTTTTCTTGATCCTAAGGGGCTATATGGATTTGAAAATAACTCGAATATCCATCAAGGAAATAATAATAGGACTTACCAGAAAATCATCCTAACATTTGGTCAACGAAAAGTAGAGGAACGTGGTCCTTCCGTGTGGCTTGATTCAGTCGAGGGTAGTCAATACAGACTCACCATATGTTTTTCACACGTGTTGGAACCAATTCATTCCTTTCATTTAACACAACTGTTATTCCTTTTTAGGAACAATTATCACTGGGCTATCCCATTTACTATCAGATATAGGATAAATGATCCCCACAACATGTAATTTGCTGACTTCCAATTTTACCACTTCATGTAGAGTGGGATTCAATCGGCGTTGAGATTGTCTTACGATCTTAGAATCATCATCAAAAAGTATATGGTGCATACAAATAGACGGGCTAATCCTAGGAATATCATCCAATATCTATCCTATGTCCATTTTACATGCTCTCAAAATGGTGAGTAGTTTTTATCTTTCCTGTAGAGAGATGTTATTGGAAATAATGACGGGAAATTGGTCAATACCCTCAACATACGCATATTTTAAATTATAAGGAAGTGGTTTTAGTTCCAACACTGGTGGTTTTTGGATTGAGGGAGGGGGTTTGGGGGGATTGAGGTCCATGAAGATTTCTACCTTCTTATGTTTATTCTCTAATTATAGATTATATATTGAAATGAGATTTGTAGAATCATCGATGACCATGGTTACCTCAGAATGAACACACTCATCAATTAAAGTACAAAATTTACACTTTTTAGAACCCATAAAACACTCAAAACATGAATCAAATATCAAATTATCTAATGTTGAATGAATGGAAAATGAATTAGAATATGGGTTGAGTAGAGAATTGAGTGTATGTTCATCGTTTGAGAGCACTTCCATTGAATAGATAGGAAGAATGGAGTGCTCTTCAACAGGGTGTTTCATAGACTCAAGGATGTTAAAACTTACCTTTTATCCACAGAACTCCATGTACAACGTACCATTGTGAAGGTTGATGACCATCTTTTCTATTTTGAGGAATGGACTACCATGTATGAGAGGAGAATTTCCTTGGGTTTAAGTAACTTCCATTTCAAGAATGTAAAAATCAGCGGGGATGATGAGATTCTTCACTCTTACAAGTACATCATCAATCACTCATACTGGATACGTAATACATTGGTAGGCAAGTATCACAACAATTCAATTTTGATGATGCTCTCAAACCTTTAGAGAATTATACATGTAGTGAGGCATTACATTAATAGAAGCACCCAAATCTATCATAACATCAGAAAATAAGGTCTCCCCTATGGTACATAGTATTGTAAATGTGCCCGGATCCTTGAATTTTGTTAGAATTTCTGATTGAATCTAGGTTGAGTCATTCTTTCCCATGTTGACTCTATCATTCCCATTTTACCTTATACTATAGGTGTAATGTTCTTTATGAAATTTAGAATATCGATGGATTTGTTTAAATTCGTCCAATAAAGGAATGTTAACTTGAATATTTTTAAATATATCCATTGTTTCTTTATAAATATCATTATCAAAATTAATCTAAGCGTTAGAGATTCTTTGGGGGGAAGGAAGATGAATGGATTGTTCATTTTAATCATCATTGATAATTTTATTACTAATTTTGTATTTTTTTTTATTACCTGAAATTTTTGAGGGTTGGGAAAGAGAGTTTTCAAGAGGGGGAAAACCTGTTGTGCAGAATCAGTAGTAGGTGATACTTATTTACCACTAATAAGTGTAACTTCACATGCATTACCTTTTTCCTTCAGATTAGAAATGGGTTTTTATGGTAGTTGTCAAGAACCTTGCATCTTAATCTCACTGATCATGTTTTCCAATTTCCCCACTAGAGATCATATGTCTTAAATAGTTAATTGTGTGGTTTTTTGGAACTGTATATTCTGGGTTTCCATTTTTATTATTATATCCTCGAGGCTTGGTTCATATTTGGGAGGAGGTGGATGATTGTTTTGAGAATTTGAAGGACATGAATGTTGTATAACTTGGCCTTGTAGGTACCAATTCTGCTTGGGGTAGCTTGAGTTTCCTCCTTATCGGTATTGGGGTTGTGGTTTCCACCCATGGTTTGGATTTGGCTTGAATTGTTCTTGATTGAAAAGAGGTGCTTATTGGAGTGGACTCCCTAGAAACACAGCTACACAAGAATCAGTTCAATATTGATGTTTTGGGAACTTGTCAGAAAAATGAGTATTTTCAAAACAAATACCCCAATGTAATGAAACATAAAGAGATTGTGAGTTACCTTGTGCTTGAGCTAATTGCCTTAGAAGGGTATGCATCTCATCAAGATTGTTATCTACCTTTAGTTCTAGTGATGAATGACTTACCTCGTGAACTCCTCGAGTTGGTGCAATAGATCGTGTACCAAATTGTTGTGCATTTAAATCAATAATGGATATTAATTCACGAGCATCCGAAGAAGTTTTATCAACTAGAGAACCACCCGATGCAACATCAATAATTCCACTATCC
This sequence comes from Viscum album, assembly GCA_963277665.1. Lineage (NCBI taxonomy): Eukaryota > Viridiplantae > Streptophyta > Magnoliopsida > Santalales > Viscaceae > Viscum > Viscum album. Next base: position 69,193,814 of record OY728166.1, on the reverse strand, counting down.
ATGGGGATAAGTCCCTCACATATGTATTGGATTAACAGTTGTTCACTACTCTGATAGTGGGGTCAGCTTGAGAAAAGTTGTTTGAATCTCTCCCATTGTTCATGAAGGGTCTCTCATTGTGATTGAATAATGCCACAAATTTCTTTCCTAATTAATGCAGTTTTGTAGGTAGGGTAGAACTTCTCTAAAAAAATTCTTTTAAGGTAATTCCAACCCCCAAATTGTGGTAGGCCAGTAGTATATCCAATATTTGTCTACACCATCAAGGGATAAAGGGAAGTCCCTAAACTTAATTAGGTCCTCAAACACATTTTGGGGTTTCACGATGGAGCACACTATATGAAACTATTTGAGATGTTTGTGAGGGTCCTCACCAGGAAGACCATGGAATTTGGGAAGTATGTGGATGAGGCCTAATATCATCTTAAATTTGGCTACTTCTTCAGGTTATTTGATGTACATATGTTGTTAATCCACATCTGGGGTGGTCAATTCTTTTAAGGTTCAATTATTTTCATCCATGTTTTATTAGGTATGATTTGGTTAAATTATGGATGGGTTTAGGACCACTTGAGGTTTAACAAGGGGTTTCTTAGTGTTACTTGATTGGCCTTCTCTAGATGCCTTTATTTGTGAGTTGAGTGGATTTTCTATTTCTGGGTCAAATTCAAGTAGTGTTTCTTTTCCAGATCATGTCATGCAACAATGATGTCCACTTTGATTGAATAATTATTTGTCATTTTATATGATTTTTTTGAATTTTTTTATGGAATAAGAATGAAATAAAAACCCTTATGAAATTAATGGAGGAAAGAAAAGATAATTTTGTACTTAAGAATTAGAGAGAGAGATAGAGTGATAAAAATATATATAGAGAGAGAGAGAGAGAACACACAAAAACAAACTAAAATTATGACAAAAACCCAAAACAAAAATAATCAAATGGGGGTGGGATATTAAAAGGAGTGATAATTAAGAAGAAAAATAATTAAATAAATGGAAAAAAATAAATAAAAAATGATCTTGGATCTCTATAACTGGCTCCAAAGATTGATCGCATTTTCAAGCGTGTCAAATTAGTTGTTTAGTTTCTACTAGAATTTGTGCAGTATAGCGAAAACCATAGGACGTCTCTCGATGGATCCGTAGATCATTAATTAAAAAAATGAGATTCAAATTATTAATGTAAAAAAGGGGAATGTGTTTTTGTAAAACATGGGGTTTTATGATTTAATATTCCCAAAGAAAGAGGAATGTGATAAAAAAGAATTTAAAGTTAACAAAAGTATTTAAACGTGATCAACCTAGGGAAATCTTGTTATGTTCATCCTTCATAACTTCAAGAGATAGGGTTATGATCTTTTAGTACCAGGTTTTTAACAACTAGAACAATAATTTTACTGATTTTATACTAGGATGTCTCCTAGGGTTCGGTCATAAACACACAATGATTCATTGGATACCACCGATGATTGGGTGATTGTGTTTGACTTCATAATCGAAACTTATCAAGGCCACACAAAAAGAAATCGATGCTACTTCCAAGTTTGTATGTTATTTAATTGTGGTACCATGTCTTGAAATTTCAATTACATGATAGTGTTTATGTGATTTCAATTAAACAATATTAACCACACAAACACAACAATTAAAAGGGGGGAAAAGAAGTAGTGAACGGTGTGTGAAACATCACATGAATGGGTACCTCCAAACATGATCATATGAGTTGAGAATGAAATTATAGTACATAAATAAATAAAATAAGAATATATAATGATGAAAAAAATAGAAAAACCTATAATTGAAAATGCCATCCAAATATTACATAAACAAAACATAGGATTACATCACGTTCCTCCCTAGGTGATCACAAGGGGTTTAGAAATTCATGGGAGGGGAGGAAGAGGAAGATGTTGAAGTTGAAATTCCCATAGCCTCAAGAAATTCTAGGAATGGTAAGAGGACTCCTTTGACGCTTCAAAATGGTAGCACCTTTCTTCTTGGTTGAACTCCCAAAATAGGCTTCCCAGGGTGCATATTTATAGGAAAAGTAGGAAGTGGTTTTGGGAACCCTGATTTCTATAATCCCCTTACATCATGGTTTTTCCCAAGCATACAGTTTTAAATCACTTTTTAAATAACTATAATGTTTTTGGAAGACACATTTTCTAACTTCATGTTAAATTTTGTAGCCATATATGGAAAATAATAAGTGATATTTCCAAAATACAAAGGCAATTTTTTTACCCCGTGGAGATTCATTTTGTTGGAAAAATCAGTCCATATGGGCCTCTTACATGAATAATTTGGCGTTGATTCCTTCATATTAAATGTAGATAATTAAATTTTGGACATTTATACAGTGTTTCAGATCATTTGGATGCACAGTTTAGTAGAGGTATGTGTTTTACTCCACTAGTATTCTTGGATCTTGTGTTTATTGGCTTATTTTTCTTAAACTTCATCATGGGTCCTCCAAATCCCCACCACATAAAATATAATTATCAAAACAAGTAACATTTCTCTTTTTAACAGTGTTAAAACCAAAATAATTGATTCAAAATTGGATTGAAATTTGTTATTATACTTGTAATTTCTAATACAATACAAGTTTAATACTTTAGTATAGGGGTGAGATAAAACATTTAATCTTGGTACGATCAGTGACATCAAGGGTGAACTACAGTAGGTTTCCAGTAGTAGATCCCAGAAGTATGAAGACTTGGTAGCACTCAAGGAATTCACTAGAACTTATGCTATCATCCATACTCACTTTAATTTGACATGGACTTTAGAAGTCACCACACCTCCATCCACTACATCTCCTTCCACATATCAACCATCATTTTTCCAAAATAACAGGAACTAATAGCACAAGGGAAGGAAAATTCCTGTACTGGTACCAGTTTCATCTTATACTCTTAGAGACTTCATGCCTCCTAATATGGGAATCACTCCCAGAATCTATCTAGTAATGAAGGATTCATCTAGAAACAATCAGAAATGAGCATTACTAAATATCGTCGTATTGGTGGACCCTTATATGGTTTCTAGTGATGAACAATATCAGGATGATCCCACTAATTCCCCTAATCGATGTCATCATTGATGAAACTTTGGGCATGGTAATTGCTAGAAAGATCATGTTACTGCTTCTAACAAATATATGCATGCTACCAAGATAAGAAAGCAGGCCCAATATAGAGCTCAGCATGCACAATACTCTCACCATTCCCTGTATGGTTACCCCCCACCGTTGTTTGTTCTAATCGACCATAAAGAGCCTCTTCATCTGTTCTATGATCATTCATGTTTAGTTGAGGAAAATACTCCATCATATAGAAATAAACTATTGGTTACATAAAATAGTTCGACCAGTGACCAGTGGGATTACCCCAATAGTAGCCAGAATCCATTGGTCCATCCAGTAGTTCCTGTAAACCTCCTGCCACAGAGCAGCCTCCTCTCAGTAGAAATGTGCACCTTGCATGAAAGTATGATGTGATAAAGAAAATTTCCATCATTCCCATCAGGATATCTATCCATTAGGCACTCCAATTTTCTGAAGATATTCATGAAACACTTGAAGAATCTTTCAAAATACCCCTCCAGTTTGAAACAGAGATAGAAGATACAAATTCCTTCCCTGATGAGAAGTTTTAGCATGCGGAAAATCAATCCATCATTTCATTATTATGAGAAGATGAATGTTATATCATGCATCATATAATTTTCATTCTATATATCATCAGTCATTTCAATGGCATTGAATTCCATCACTATCCTGTCGACACAAGCTCTGGGATCAATTTCATCCTGACAGAGACACTCCACAAGCTGTGACTATCTGAAGTTGGTCTGAGCCGCTATGATATGAAAATTCAAGGGTACAATATGATAGACCATACAATAATTGGTATAATCTACAAGAAGAATCCATTTGGTGGGATGATTTATAGTACGAAGTTTATGTATGTCTTGCATGACACTGCCTACAATGTGTTGATGGGCAGACCCTATCTCCAACTAATCATTGTGGTTACCTCCTTCTATCACTAGTTCTATAAGTACTCCCTCAATGGTCAAGTTGGAATAATCCATGGTGACATATCCCCCTTTGCCTCTTGTGAATCCCAATACTTGGATGTTTATTATTACAAGATAAAGGACAAATAGGTTCAGGAAAATGATGTTGAGCCCACTGCTATTATGGCCAACCCATGGACAAACATGGACGATTCCTTCATCCTCCCAATTCACTGATTGGAAGCCATAAGCCCGGTTATGGGAAACTACTTTTTAATCTCCGTAATAAGAAGAACACATGTTACCAAGTATAAAGAGAGCCAGAATATCACTTCGTATTACTATACAAATTAGGCCAGAGTGATCCCAGAGCCCCTCAACACTATAAGGTGTTGGTATGTTCACCCCATGGAAATGAAAATACTTCATACCTACTTGTTTCACCAGGATGGGTTAAACCGACTCAACCAAACATGGCACTACTTTTTGAATATCATTATGTGTGGCCACTTGGGTCGATGTCTTGATGGGATTAGATTGAAAGCTTTTTTTCCATGGTTTTAGTAGTGATGGGGTCTCCTAGTAGAGACACCATTTTTGGTTAGGCCAATAATAGTATTCTACAAGGATCAACTGACTCAGAAGAATTTCCTCCTACCAATGATCCTCTCTTGATAGAATATTAAGTGTATTTGGATGATTCACCTCCTGAATTCACATAAGGTGTCTCCACCATGGTCAGTGAGTTGATAAATGTTAATCTTGGTATCGATATAAATCTAAGACCGACACTGAATAGTGCATCTATTTTTGCAGAAGAGTAGTAGTAGTATGTGAATATTTGAAGCAACATTTGATATTATTTTCTTAGAGATATGGTGTGATTCCATGGCTAGATCCTCATATCACCATCCACCTTCTTGATCTCTCGGTAATTTATCATGGGTTAAAAAAACCTACTATAAAAATGAACCCCTCTCATGGTTCCATGGTTGAGGCTGAGGTTGATAAGAATATTAAATCAATGTTCATCAAGGATGTCAAGTACCCTAGATGGTATGGAAATATTATGATTTTTAGGGGGGTGAAAAAATAGATAAGTGTCTGCATCATCATTGGGGGTCCTTAACCATCATTTTTTGAAGGCCAATTGTCCCATTACCATGACTGAGCTTTTTATTGGTTCTACTTTAAAATTCTATGTTCTCTTCTTTATGAAGGGATATTCGGGATATAATCAAATACATATGGCCCCTGATGGTGAAGAGTCAAATGTCTTCATATCACTAAAAGGTACCATCAATTATCAGGTAATTCTTTTTGGTTTTAAAAACATGGGTTCCACCTATTAGTGATCCATACATCGTATATTCAAGAAAATCCTCGGGACATTAGTGGAATGATACATGGACTAATTGGTGGTCATATACCACAAGTATTAGGACCATCTCAGAGATCTCGAGAAAGTGTTTGGCTTCGTCCATACCCCTCACATAAAGATGAACCACCTGAATTGTTCCTTAAGGGTCATATCTTGGATGTTTTTCTACTTTATCATCAGATACAGTGGCATCAAGATCGATCAAGAGAAGATCAATGCTATCAGTTTGATACCAAGAACTCTGGGGTTTTCAAAGATGCTTATCCTATAAACCTGATTCATCATGAATTTGGCTACCAAGTGTAAGACCTTTTCCCCAAAAAATGAAGGAGTTGACTACAAGTGGGATGAAGAGTGACAGACCACTTTCAAAGAAATTAAGAAGTACATCAATCAATGTCCAATCTAGATTCCTATATTTTTTAGCATGACACTGGTCCTCTATGTGACTGACTTGGAGTGATACCATGGTTCCCTTCTCACCCAAAAGAACAATAAAGGGTTAAAGACTAGTTTATACTATCTTAGCATCATTATCCTCGATAAAGAGACCAAAGATTCCTCTATTGAGGATAGATTCCTCACAATAGTCTTTTTAGTGAAGATGTTATGAAAATACCTGAAACACTATGAGATATAGCTGGTTTCCCATGTGGTCTCATTAAAGTATATTCTGAACTTCCTTATATTGACAGGCCATCATGGTCGGTGGGTAGTGATTTTTCAAAAGTTCAACATCAGGTTCGTTCAGCAGAAATCTATCATGGGACAGGAAATGGAATTTTTTTCCCACCCATCCATCCCCCATAGAAAAGTCCCAAGACCATGAATGTCTATATTAGGTCATCCATTTAGTGGATAAATTTATTCCTTATTGTAAGTTTCACTTTGATGGAGCCCCACTAATCCCTATCAGTATAAGGCTTAATGACCCTAGACTAAATAGAGTAGGCCTGGGGGTCATTTTCATTACGCCTACATAGGTTGTCATGACCTATTCATTCTTGTTCTAAGAAGGATTCACAGACAATGAGGATGAGTTTTAGGCCCTCATTACAAGTCATGAATTGGATTTTGAGATTGACTTTCTCCACCTACAAGTGAAGGGGGACTTCGAGCTGCTCATAATACAGATAAATGGTGACAAAGTCATCATGAATCCCAAGATCATGCCATTTTTAGAATACACTCGCCAGTTAATGGCCCAGTTCCCTTCTCCACTAGAGGTTATTTATGTCCCTCAGTTGTTGATTGGTCGATCTGATGTCTTGGCCATCCTTTTCACTAATCTCACAGATACTGACTAGGATATTCTAATTATCCATGTAGCATGTCAAAGGGTAATCACTCCTATCACTTTGAATGATGATGATAACCCATAGGTAATCCATATTACCGCCAGGGCATCCACATTGGGGACCACATGTCCCACATCCATAGTATAAGAGAACCCAGATTAGATGAATTATTTCATTGAGTACCTCTAACACATAATTCTATCGATAGATAGAACTGAACGCGAGTGAATATTTCGGTACATAATACAGTTCACTCTTTAATGTGACACAAATATTAATAATATCCACTAAAAAAGTGGGTTTGAAGGAATTATCCTCATTTTCATTTAGGGAGATGAGATTCCCCATGTTATATAGAACATTCATTCTAGTTCCTATAGATCTCATCAGGTTGGGATGAAGCTCTCCCGTCAGATCTGAAGACTCGACTACTTCTATCCCACTAGGGTCCATGAAAATTTTGAGTATTCCATGAAGTTTCATGCATGAAAGGTCCATGAGAATTTTGTGCATCAGCCTCTAGAGCCTCTTAATACTACCATGTACTCTTGGACCTTTACATTCTGAAGACTTGACATCGTGGGACTGTATCAACCAGAAAGATCTCGCCAATGAATGTTTATCTTGACCACCACCGAATTATTTTCAAAGTGGGAAGAGTCTATCCCACTCTAGGTAGTCAAGGATCATTCCATCATTGATTTCATATGCTCCATCCTCATCTACAGATTGGAATTCCATCATGTTATCCTCACTGATAAAGACACCAACATCCAGGTATCCATGATGATGAAATTTTACGCCAAGTAATTCATATAGTCCAACAAAACATACCTCTATAATGCGAAGGCTAATGGGAAGAACAATTCATTCAATAATACCCTCTATAACATATTTCAAAATATGGTTGGTCAAAACAAGAAGATTTGGATAGACAAACTAACCAACAATCTCTAGGATTACCGTATGATGACTCGTAACTCCACCCATGAGACACCATATTCCCAGGTGTATAGAAAAGAGATGGTGGTACCCATCAGGATTCATTTTTTGTCACTTCGCACAACCATCTATGATTAGAATACATCATAAAAAGTTGTCGATATTTTTCTGGGTTAGATAGAATCTCTCGATAAGAACATGATCCATGCCTTGAAAAGTCTATAGATACATCAGAAAAAGATAGCCAGAGCATTCAATAAGAATGATCATCTCCGCTCCTTCCTTTAGGGTGACATAGTATTGGATTTGAGGACATCATTAATACCCAACAAGAAGCCACAAAATTTTGATCCCAAATGGGAAGGATCATATATTATTCACAAGGTTTTCCCAAATGGAAAAAAATACATGGTTACTAAAGATGGTGAGCATATTATTCCTCCCAGCAATGAAAAATTCCTCAAGAAACACTTTGCTTGAGTGGGATTTCATCCTTTCGTACAATAAACTAAAAATTGTAAGCATAAATTATGGTCCAAGATTTATTACCTTATACTGATATATATATTGTCCTTATCGCATGATGTTAAAGTGCATGATTCATCTAGGTTACAAGACATAAAACATCCCAGTATCCGCATCCTGCATGTTGATAAACCAATAATCTCATTTACCATCAATTTCCTTACCAAATTATGTTAAACTACATGGAATATTACCAACTATGTGTGGCTTGATTTCCATTCTCATGGGATACGTAGGAACACCCAGACAATTATTCTATGGGTCCATCTTGGGTACCAAATTTTTTTCCCTTTCTTATTCAACCCTTAGCCTAAGGTTTTATCTAGAGTGATCAGTGTGGTGTGGATGTATCCAATCCTCATTCACATTGGGTTTTAATTTTCACTCCATGCACATTCCCCTCTTTTATAAAACTCTACCACTTTCTATCCTTATTTCATGAAGTTAAATTACATGGAATATCATGAACTATGTATATATTGATTTCAACCCTAGTAGGTTGTGTAGTAATGCCCAGACATTTGTACTCCGGTCTAGACCCAAGTCCCTTGACCTTTTCTACCCACTTTCATGAGATTCTCCCTAAGTATTTTGAATGGTGTGGTGTGGATGTCTCTTTTCCCCATTAACATTACGTTTGATTTATCGTGACATGCGCATTCCATTCAAAACCTTGTTCTCTCCACCATCATTACATTATGAAATTATACTATACAACATCTCTAGAACATTGTATGGATTTATTCATTCCCTCACAAGATATGTAGAAAATCCTAAGAATCTTTCCTCTGGCCCAACCCCATGTCTATTGACCATTTTCATCCCTTTGATATGAGTCATTTACTAGTTGTTCATTCTTTGGTATGGATGTCTTCGGTCATCATTTATATTGGGAAATTATTTCCATACTATGCACATACCATTCAAGATATTATTCCCTCTATGGTCATAGATACATGACATTAAACTACATCACAACTCTTCATCTTTACCACTTGACACTAAACTATACTGTATCTTGATAACTACATATTTCTTCATTCCTAACCACATAGGATTCATAGGATCTCTCATATGATAAAATTTAACTCCCCCACATTTTGACTTGGATCAAGCACCAGGTTCTTCCCTTCTTTATCTCAACTACTTGGTCTGATTCTCTTCCTTAACCATGGATGGTGTGTTGTGGACTTCTTTTTCCTCACTCACATTGGTATATTCTCATCACAATATACACATTCCCCTTTTGATACACTCCACATCTCAACATTACCGCATGAAATTAAATTGTAAGGAATCTCAAGAACTATGTGTGGATTGATTCATTTTCCCAAAGGATGTGTAGGAACGCATGGGCATTTGGCCTCCAATCCAGCCCCCAGTTCTTCCCTTCCTTATCCTAACCTCTTGGTCTAAATATCTCCTGGAATTATGGATGGGGTGGGGTGGACTTATTTTTCCTTATTCACATTGGGATATTCTCATCATGCCTTACATATTCCCCTTTTGAGACAATCCACTTCACATTCTTACTGCATGATGTTAAACTACACAACATCTCAAGAACTACATGTGTCCTGATTCTCGTTCTCTTGGGATATGTAAGAATGCCTGGGTGATTAATCTTCTAGTTCTGCCTCGTGGTTAACAACCAATTTCAACATTTTATTATACCCATGTTCTCTGGTTGTTTTATCCTTATGTTTATCCCCTCGACCTCTTTCCCAACACGTCAATGTGTATTAGATTTGATGTGGTTTAGGACTTATTATGTATGGAAATTCTTTCATTTTGTCTCTATGCTTCATATTCCACTTTATTTTGGGCCCCCATCATCTATCAGATCTGAAGGGACCCCCTATAGATGTGGATGCTCTGTCGTAGTTCTCTCCTACCATCCTGGGTCAACTCACTGGAGGATTTAGAAAAATAATATGATAAAAGTACATAATTGTGAATATAGTCAGTGGTTGATCCTCAGTTGTTGTTCACATTCTTGGTCACATGATTTGGATTTAGTTTTGTGAACAAGGTCCGTAGTTATCCTCCCTCATTATCTCCAATATCATTATTTCCAAAATTTTGTTCTGATGATTCACATCCATTTCCAACTCCTTATGTCCAACTGAAATTTCAACACCCTTAGTTTTATCCCTCTATGCATATTTTCATATTGAGAGAGCAGATCAATGTTTTCGGGACATCCTTGGCCTCACACCTCCATTCCCCTATCACATGATTCCATGTGTTGTAGGATCTTCTCCACCACTTTTTCCCACACCGAGCATGGATATCATGCGTTTAAGGGTTTGGATAATGTTTATTACCACGTGGAAGAGTTGTACATCTACAATATGAACTCTATGACATTAAAATTGGATCTTCGATCCCAAAATTCCAAGCATCGTGACTTTGAACTGTGTGTATTGTTTTTGAAATATCTGATGTGGTAAATATTTCTCTTATCCCAATTCAAATTAGTTTTCTTTATGGAACCTCATCACATACCTTTTCTTCATGAATTTTACCATTCTGGTCTGATCTTTATGACCATAAATTAAGACCACTTTTTTTCCATGTCATATAACATTAAAACTATGCCTTTTACATTTAGGTTGTATGATGATAAACTACCCAACCATGTGGTGTTCTCATTTGAAAATACATTTCCCCCTTTTCCACTGAACACTTATCATTCCACTCTCAAGAACTAACCATGTATTGATTCCTGGGATACATAGTTACACCCTAATGGCTTTGTTCTCAGGTCCAACCATATCTTCATGACCCCTTTTGCCTTATCTTGGACTAATATGTCCCAGAATTATGTTGGGTAGTCTAGAATTCTCCTATCCTCACTCATGTTGGGTTGTAATAACCTCATCATGTGGCTTCTTAAAGATCATTCCTTGTATTTTTCCTTACTGCATGATGAAAAATTTCAAAGACATGTCCCAAGAAGAAGACTTTGAACTAGGAACTTTAAGGTTTGAACTCTATGAAATTTAATGTAAGATTATTATTGTTTAATTTTTCATGACATTAAACTATGTACCAAACATGATGTTCATCACTTAAGAGGGTATCACATCCTTTTTTTATTGGCTGCCTTCCATACCACCTTTATGAACTATGTATGGATTGATTTTCCATAATTATGGGATACATAGTGACCCCAGACTTCATGTATGTGTCCTATATGCAACCACATTCACCTACCTAACCCCCTTTCGGTTGGGGTTCTCCCTAAGTTACATGGTGGGATGTGGACTTCTCTTTTCCCCATTCACATCAGGTTTATAAATTATCACTCCATGTACTTATTTTAAGATTACCACTGCTTATACTCTTCCAAACTGCATGACACTTAAACTACATTGGTAATGATCACACTTTGAACATTCCTTATTTTGGGTCCCCACCATCTTTCACATCTAAAGGGACCCCCTAATGGTATGGATGCTCAACCTCAATTCTCACCTACCATTTTAGGAAATCATCCTAGAGGATTTCAAACCATAATCTGATACAAATTTCACATTTCAATTATGGTCAATGGTCGATCCAAAATTGTTTACTTCCACTTGAGGTGAGAAAAAAATGTATGATGTGTTTCAAACATGGCCATTATTTATCTTTTATCATCACACTACTCCCACTATGTCCCAAATATTTCATGTTGTTTTTCTTATGTTCTATTCCCCTTTCTATTTTATAGATCCTTGACACCCCTAGGGTTATAGATTCACACATTAACATGCATCAAGTAGTTACTTTGGAGTATCTATGATTTTCCCCACCAAACGTATCAGTACCACTGTTGCATAGTCTCACTAGATGGGGGAGGTCGAACATCACTCCTTGTTTCCTACACAGATCCTGTCTCACATAGGCTTAGGGGATTCTTTGGGTAATACCCGCGTATGAGACTGTGTGACCCTATGGTCTGATCTCCATGACCATAAACTATGATATCTTCTATCCTTACTTCATGGCATTAAAATACATGTAATGGAATTTTCATGTGAACTTAAACTATGACATTATCTTCCCAGCCACAAGACAGGAAACACCCCAAAATTGTAGTGTTCTCATTCTATAGTGTATCACCTTGGGCACTAGTTATTCACTATGTCATTTTTCAAGACCTATGAATCTTGCTTCCTGTAGTGGCCTCCAGACTTTACAACCTAGGATGGAAGACTAAAATAAATGATACCAACTAAATAAAAAACTACATATATCAAACAATTTCTCTATTTTTTTCATGGTTCAAATCTTCATGGAAGAGCTACCTCATAATTACATATGGCTTGATTCCTACCCTAGTAAGATACATAATGTAACCGAGATGTCTCTTCCATGGGTCCATCCATTGAGCTACAAACTCTCTAATTTCATCCCTTATTTTTACTCTGACTCCCCTTTTTTAAAATATAAGGTGTGCTGAAAACATATCTTTTCCCCATTCATGTCATGTTGGGTATTGAATTGCACATTTATCTTTTGGAGATGAACATGCCTTAACCCTATGATAATATACTATAACACAATGTTTGTCCTACATGACAATAAACTGCACATCATTTTGAGAACTACATATGGCTTGATTCATTCCATTACAAGATACATAGGGACACCCAAGAATTTTTTTCACAAGCCCAGACCCAGATTTATAAATCACATAGGCCCTCTTGGCCCCAACTATGTTTCAAACTCTCTAACCATAAACTATGAGACCTTAGTCCATGTAACCTGAATTTAAACTGTTGGTCAGGGTCTAGACAGTATTACATTAATCTATGTGTTGAATCCTTACGATATGGCATTAAACTACATGTTATCATCCTCATTTTCATGAAGTAAAACAACTAGTCATTCTAGGTCCTCACCAAAGAGGTCCTATCTTGGAGTAGGTATGATCTCAACCCAAACTGATGTACTCACCCAATGTACTTTCATCATAGTGAAATAAATTCAAGAGATTTGGACTCCATTCAAACAAACCATCAATCCATATTCATGCTTTTCATGCCCTCTATTTTAGATCCTCTTCCTATTTCACGTTTTAAGGGACCCCCTAATGGCCTTATACCTTTCAAATTTATCTCACATACCATATTGGTACAATGTTCCAGAAGATTTCAGACAACACTATGAGTTTGGCCCCATGTTTCGAATACATTTAGCAGTAGGACCACGTTTGTATGTCCCCAATTTAGGATAATGTGATATGGATACTATGTTGTTAACATGTTTAGTAGTCATCCACTATCATCATTCCACCCTCACTATGTTTTGAATTTTGGGTATTGTGATTCACACTTCTCATTCCCGATTTTCTAGTTGATTCCAACACCACTGTTGTTATCCCTCTCATGAAAAATTGTAAATAGGGAAAGGTGGTTTAGCTATTCTAAGAAAACTATTCTCTACTAAAAAAAATCTTTCTTGTCTAAAAATGTCTGGGTGGTCATTCATACCTATAGTTATGTGTTATTGAAAGGAACTATCGTATCTGAAATGACCAATTGTGGGGTCATCCCTGGTTTCTAGAACCAGGCATGAACCAAGAGAGATTAGGGATTGATCGCTGGTTGTTTCATAGATGAGATCGAGATGAAATAGTTAGGGAATACATTAAACATTTCCATGCACACAAATTAAATAAGTAGTAATGAAAAAAAGAAAAAGTATGTTTCAATACAGATAAAAGTACAACCCCTATGGGTCTACTCCCATAATGGAATGCCCCAATTATGCCACCTTCTAACACGAGAATTTATGAGGGTCATCCTGCTTGTTGAGATCATCCTCTTCATTGGAAGCATTGTGGTAATGATCTTAATCTTTGACCTATGTTTGGTCCCTCTCAACCTGAAGTCCTGCCACTTGGCAGTTCACCTACTTCAATTGTTCTTGGGATTCCACCAGTTGGGCCATCATTCATTCGACTGTCCATATTTTCTTGACATTGAACCTAAAGAACTCACCTAGTTTCTTATCATGTCATTTGATTTCCTGATCAGTCATTTAAACCTATCAAATATTCTTCTATTTATTTTGGAACTGAGAAACATCTAGTTCTTGGATGTTATCCTACATCTTTTTTCCAAGGTAGTCTTGAATCAAAAAATGTGGAGGTCGTGTATCCACCAAGATAGTGGATAGATCACATAGAAAATGATTGTGTGTTCCCATCTGGATGGTCAAATCAGATTTGGAAAATTTTTTGAGGAAGATCTTGATCAATTTTCATGCATATGACGTCGGGTGTTCTCACTACTCTCGAATATGTCAGAGTCAGATTCGTCTAGCTTCAAGGGATCTGTAGGCTTGTAGATAGGGAATGTATCTAATAGATCAATAGTAGGATCTTTTTCAAACACCACATTAAAATAGTTGAACTTTGAATCATTGGGTTGGTCTTGGTCACTTGACTATACCTCGATGATCTCTACCTGACCAGCTCCAAACTTTGTCCCACCAGTATAATCACATGCCATTTTCTGATTCCCATAAAAAATCATATCCTGGTTATCTTGGGAACTATACTCTATATGGACTAGAATCATCCTTGGGAGAGGATCCTCGGTCCCTCTAGTCATTCGCATCAGAAGTATTCATGCAATTCAGAGAACTTTTTCAGCAAGGATCTAGTTAGCATGTTTGATCAATTGAGAAATAGATATAGCTCTAAGGTAAGAGAATTACATTTATCACCCATGTTATCACACATATGTACTATCATTGAAGGGATTATAGAGAGTGTACATCCATATATGATTATATAAACTGAATGATCCATATATACCAACACTACTCCCCCAACAATTTTGGATTCCGCAACCATAATCTCCCCGGCTACAGGTCATGGTGATCGGTTTTCTGCACCCGTCTTGCCTTTGTCTCCATCAGTGGGGATGATAGGTTCAATATAATCCTTCAAAAATAGGTGTTATTTGAGAATCCAATATATATTGTAATATGGATAATGGTGAGACAAAAATGAGTTGGAGCTCACCTAGAGAGTTCCAACAAACTAACCCATGGAATTTCCTCTGAGGCCACTAATTGTCACTATCTGACACTGATACATGGAACCACTAATTTAGTATCCTAGATGGTTGGTCGATTCAACATCCCACTAGGATAAGCGTCTTCACAACACAATGTATAATTATGAACCAATCCGAATATAGCGGTGGGTGGTGGCAACTCATTCCGCATATTACCATATTCTCATGAAAACATCAGCTAGAGTTTTCAGATCATTCATGGGTGGTTCTCGGGGAGCACATGTGTGTACAGATGTGGTCCAGCCTCTGCATGCACCTGAATTATCTTGAAAATCAATATTAGGTGCATGTTTCATATATTGATTCACAATCTACCTACCCCACCATCACACCACTACAAAAATATATCAGATACAACCACTTTTATAAAATATATATGTCTTCATCATTATATTATCTTGTCGGTGAAGGGAATGGGAGGAATATGAATTTTTATTCCCACACCATCTTACCCAACACAGTTAATACATCCAATTTAGTGTGGTGACCACTTTAATATTCTGAATTACAGGTAGAGAATACTTTCTAGGTGGAGTGATGGGGTTGAGATATATCTATCCCCTATATGTGTTGCAATATAGCTGTATAGTAAATGGAATGGCCCACTCACATGCAACAACCTCTTTCCCTCGCTGCTGTTCCAAAGTAAATGATATAACTTCGCCAACATTGATATTCCTAGGTTGATGTATTCTCTACAAACCAGTTGTGCTTCCATAATGAATGTACTCATTCATACCCCTATGTGAGTATATCTAACTAGTATCATCCACCCATAGATAAATGTAGATATTAATCTGGACAACCTAACTATTATCACTTATCAGACTCAACACTACAAAACCACATTCTCCACTAGGTAACCTCCATGATCTTCTAGTATAAGCCTTCTTTTTATAACTAAGAACCTCTTGGACATGTGGGAGGCCTTGTCGGTAATGTCTCTTTTTCCAGAGGGAAGTTCAATATGTAACCAAACCACTACTTAAAGTGGAAATCTCTGGTGTTCAGCTTATCCACATATGTGCCTGGTAATATATTTTGTAATGTATTCACTAATGGTGTTATTTTTTCCATGTCATCCAATAAATTCATGGTGGGGAGTAAATCTTCATACATCCCTCCCGTGATTGGTCTTCAGTAGATATGATGAAGGTCTAAGAGGTTGATTCCAACCTCACTATGCTTTTGGTGTAATTTGTTGGTATCTAGAAACCACCAAATTAAAAGATCTAGTGTGAACTCCTTCAGTTGGGAAAAACTAAATTAGGAATCCCACGCTACTTCATATAAGCATACCCTCCTCATCACATTCTTAAACTCTACACTAGACCCACACACCTAGTAGGCCCAGGACTACTCATAAATGTATTTTTCACCCTATCACAGATCCTAACTTTTTATTAACCCCTTATATAGTTTCACAATCCCTTAATTGATGAATTTCTTGTACATAGGTGGATATGTATCCTTCACCAATTCTATGTCGTCGATGTTTTTGACATGGTTGTATAGGTAATGCGCTGTGACTGGTGTATGATCCTTCTCAGCATGACTATCTGCAACCCTATACCATTGATATTGTTCTAGAATTCCCCTAAAGTAGTAAGTTGGTTCATCTCTACTCGTGTATGGGTTGAAGTCATCATCCTGAAAGAAGAAGTCATAAAGCAGAAAGGGATTACACATCAGGTATTCATTATGAGCCTCTATGAGATACGTTGTTAATTATTGATGATTAGAATTTCTCTAGATGTATTCTCCTATTTTGATGTTGTTCTCCATGTCCTCCCTCTAAGAAGCATAAAAAAGGACCTCTCAGGAAACCTCCTGAGAAACCATCATTCCAAGGTTAGAAAATTTTCTGGCTAGGTCAAAAAGACTGTTCTCGAAGACCCATCGTAGAGACTAATATTAAGACAGTTCACAAAGGGGTAGTCCACTACAAGGAATCCTTGATCTCATCCAAGGCCATAAAGGAGGTAGTATATCGCAATGTACAGGTTAACTAAAAACCATTCACAGAGCATTGGATCAAAGAACCCAGTTCTAATAGTCATTTTCAAGGGGAGGATTCACTTTACAAAGAGAGAGAAACATCATAGACTTTCATGAAGATCTAGGTATATAAAAAATACCTTGTTTATTTTTTATAGGTGTGGTCTGCGCTGGATTTGTGGAAAAATTCATCTGGTCTTCATGGAGACCCTTTTACACTATTCACAGCACCCCTATTCCAGCACCACTTCTTGATTCAGATTTTTAGTTTCATTTTACAACCCAATTTCATAATAGGTCTTTTTGTGATCCAAATAGTTTTTTGGGAAATTACCCTCATAATATGGTGCTATTTTCTTTCAGATCCCATTCTAAGGGTAGAGATTTATTAGTTTTAAAATTCATCCCACATGGGGAGAGAACAATGTCACGACCACTTCAAAGTGGATCGGAAAAGAAATAGTATTAAATCTATCAAAACCATCACAATGGTCCCATTTTATGAAGACCTTCACAGGGACCACCTACCTCTGTGATCGAGAGCATTCGGGATAGACACTCTACGAGTCTGATGGATCCTGACACCTTCTAGTTGTAACCTTTCCTAAACATCACACAATGCTATGGCTACCTTGTTGATCCAATTAGTAGATTTATAGACCCAATGTGAGTCTAAAAAGGTCTGATAGAGACCTTCCTCTTAGTGGAGTCACGTTTCACTATGGACTGCTCCATGATTGTTCCTTTGACAAACCATTTGTGAGTTCGATGAAGTCCAATGCTATCCATTTTTCTTCACAACGTCAATTCCTCTTCACAGTGATCATATTTTATCCACGACAAGATATAAATCCCAACCGACCTTTATTTCCTATAAATAGAGGCTCACCGCCATCAAACAATTGTTACTCCAACCTTTTTCCTTCCAGCTGCTGCTTTGTGAATTACTTCACAAAAAGGAAAAATGGACCACCAAAGGTACTTAGCCTCTATGAACCATGACACTTTATTTTCTTCATGTACCCCTCATATGGTAGGGATTTCCTTTGTAATGGTCTTCACATTTCACAAATGAGGAATCCCCTTCGAGGTTCTCGAGGATTTGTGATGCATTAATCCTTCCTGAAGCTCTCACTAAATAAAGAGTCTTTTTCTAAGGTGAAGATCTGATCCATTGAGTGTCATACTTCACAAATACCCTTTCCTGTGTGAAGACACTTCTCTTCTTGAAGCATTAGATCTTCATGAATCCCCACATTGCGAGGTCTCCATCTTTACAACCCACTCTCCCATGCGGCACTCTAGGCATTTGCAAAGTGATTTTATGGTTCCCCAAGTGGTGTCTCATGTTTTTTTGTACCTCATTCTTCTTCTTATATTCATGATAAAGGATAATGATTTTTATCATAGCCACCATAAAAGTGATCTCTCCAATTGACCAATCATCCACCCCAACTCTCTATGGCATTTATTGTACCTTCTCTCCCCCAAGTGAGTGTTGGTATTGGTTATGTAAGTCATAGGGGTGAGGAGAGATTCCTCATATTCCAAGCTGCAATATTTTAAACATAAAATCAAAACAAATCCTCAAAACATTATGTTAAAATTTGGCTTCCCACATTTATGGAAATCCTGGAACTTCTCTCTCCTATCGTGCTTCTTCGCCATGTGTGTCTCAGGCAACCTTTGTGTAAGCCTAGACCCACAATGAATGGGTGTTCCCTTTTTGATGTTCATATCATCCTCGTACATCTGGACCCCTCCTTGGGCTTCCCTATAGAATTAATTTCCAACATTCTTCTCCCAGGGCTATTAACCATTCATAAGCCCTTGTTTCCTTTTTGGGCCTCTAACCATGTGTAAGCCCTTCTCCACTCCTCAATGAAGTACCTTTCATTATACGATCATCAATTATGTTACAATCTATTGTTTCTCACATAGAGGATTACTCACATGGGATTAGATTAAGAATCATCCATGACATACTCTTTGGGATGCTAACCATGTGTAAGCCCCATACCCCCCCTCTCGACCAAACTACAAGGAATTTGAACCATGTTTCCTATGCATGGTACATAGGAACACCCCTGAGGTTCAATCCCATTATCAATTTTTCCGTTCATTTTATAAATAGTTCATTGTTCATACCACATGATGTTAAACTATATTCTTTTTCAACTATGTGGGTTTTGGACCCTATCTTATAGACAGGTTATGTAAGAAGGATCAGTAACATTTAACCCCAAACAATGGTCTAATAAAGAGTCCTATTTTTTGTGACCCACCTTTATGGTCAACCCCATTAGTGGTGTCAGATCATCTCCTGAGTAGCTAAACATACATAATCCCCACACTCAATCCATACTAATCTAACCAATATTTCCCTCTTGTGATGGTTTTCTAACTACACATAATCCCCCATCATGTTTTCAATTATATTTCCTTTGTGTACCCCCACACGTTG
This sequence comes from Viscum album, assembly GCA_963277665.1. Lineage (NCBI taxonomy): Eukaryota > Viridiplantae > Streptophyta > Magnoliopsida > Santalales > Viscaceae > Viscum > Viscum album. The sequence goes on along the minus strand of OY728166.1, from coordinate 69,174,101 downwards.
TTTCTATTTATTGAACAACATGGATATTGATTCCCTACCATGATGATACAAAGGAGTACTCTATGTGGTTCAAGCCCATCAATCATGTCCCATACTAGTATCTCCCTTGATCCTTTGTGTTTTGGGAAGACTCTAACCTATCCCAAGGTTCAACATCCTTCGAGTCCCATCCATGAATCCTCTCCCATGATCCACCACGCTCAAATGAATCTTCATACCATAAAAACTATGTAGACTTTGATCCATTTCCCTTTTAATAATGGTATGTAGGAAACCACCCAGAGGCCCAAGCCCAAAACTATCATCCTTACAATTGGTTCAGTTTACAATAACTACATCTCCATTTATTCCATACTTCAACACTTCCTCCATACTCATCCCGGTTTTACCCGGGACACCACATACCTCTGAAATAATTCCATCTATATGGGATACTAACCATGCATTATCCCCAATTTTTTTCTCTATCACTTCACCCTTTTTTGTGGAGTCACATCATCCAAAGTGAGGATAACCATGCCTAATCCCCAGCACAAATCTAGGTATTTTTCCTTTATAGACACTCAGATTTTATGCCTCTACCTTCTTGAACTACATGGGTTTTTATCCCTGTTCTCTAAATAGTGTATGTTGGAAGCCTCTTTGAGGTTCAATCCCAGCCAATGGAAAACCTTCGTGTCAAATTTGTGCAGACCCATCCTCATTTCTGATCTTCCGTCTACGACATCCAGATCAGGCTTCACGGTGACAAATATTACCTTTTAGGGATACACCATCCCAGATCTTCCCTTAGTAGGAATCTCAATCCATCTATTTGGAAAACCCTCCAGATGCTTCTCTAGGTGTGTACCTATCTGATCCACTTTTATAAATGTTCTAATCCATCTGATCCATCTTTTCATGATGTTAAACTTGAGACATGAAATGTGTTAAACAAGTAAATCTGAGGAAAACCTAAGAGGAATGCCTCTGACATATGGTTCCATTTATTTGGCATGTGATGCCTTAGGGTTATTCCCCCTTGATTATCCCTATCATAACGGAAAAATACAGGTGTAATTTCTTATCAGTTTCAAGACATGAAACAAATGCCTCAGTGTGACTACTATCCTGACCAAAGGTTTCTTCCCTAACTGTACCCTTTATAATTTTTTGACAGAAGTAGTGTAACTAACTGGAATCCACAAAGAGATGGACCTAAGATCGAGTTTCATGAAAAACATCTTAATCATTAAAATAGAGATATAATAGGCGATGATCCTTAAGGAGGAATCCATATAAGGAGAAACCGACATCTCATCGTCTCGTTTCGATCAACGGGCAAACATCTCTACAGAATTAATGAATACCTCCAACCTTTGGAAAGATATAATGTAGGGCAGATGAGATTCGTGTTGTCATCCCCATAAATGGATGGATTCCTGGTACCATTGGAATTTTTTTGGAAATAATGAATAATGATAAGAAATATATATTGTTACTCTTTTATGGAATATATAAATATCTATAAGTTGAATCTAGTGCTTAAGGTTTGAACAATTCATCATGAATACGAGTCATTTAGAGAAAAAATGAGCTTTTAGTGGATATTTATTAAAGTATGAATCTATGATTTTCATGTATATATGTTTCTTTATGTTATTAGTCAAATTAGTAAAATAATTCCTCATCTCAATGAATAGATTCTTAAAAAACATTATTGGGTTAGTTTTCTTACTAAGAATTCAACAACCATTTAACCCATTACAAATTTAGGGTTCTATGATTATTAACATCATCATACCCATGTCCTCTATGAATCTCAATCATAACATGATAGTTTGTTTTTTCTTCCATGTTTATGCTTTCATACATTTAAACCTAGTATGTGTCATCCCAGGTGAACTTCATACTTTTATTCCTTTATTTTATGGTAGAATTATTATATACACTTTCTGGGATGTGGAATTTAAAAAAAAAGTTATTTAGAAAAGTTAGTACGTAGTTACATATCCAAAATTATAAATTGTGAGGATGAAATTTCCAAAATGGGGGACAATGTATAATCGATGATTATTTTTTCAGAAATACAATGTTTGATAGCGTACATGATACACCACATAAAGTTTAAAGAAACAAATAAATATTTCTATATCCAATCCAGTAAAATGGTGGGATTGAATAGGATTAACTAAAATATTAATATAAGTTTTAAACATGTATATATAATTAATTATTTGGTGAAAATTTTATTATAATTGAAAATAAAACTGTTTTTAAAACAAATAAAAATGCTTTCTTGAACAACTATTTAAATTTTCACAAGTGTATTATATACAAATAAACAAATCATATCAATATATTTGGATTATATTGATAAAATATATATATAATATATTCAATATAAACACTATAATTAATCTCATGTGTTTTCTATAATTTATATATGAACAAATCCAAATTTACCCAGGAAAAAAATTCCAAAAAGGTTTTTGTTGAACAACTGATGGCACACTTCTTTTGAATCTAGTTGTTAAAAATTTTAAAAATAATATATGAAAAAATTAACTTATCTTGTTGAAGGGGAATATCAAATTTTACTTTGGTTGATTTTTTAATATTTTTCAGATAATTTTCATGTGTTGAGGAAGGCTAAAAAAATTATGCATTTAAATTTAAAATTACTTTTTCATAACATATATTCATAGTATTAATTTATATATTCGAATGGTTTCAATGAAAAATTAGATCATCCTTTTATCGGCTAAACCAATTTATGTCAATGGAATCAGTTTCACATTGAATTTTTACATAATAATATTTCAATATTTTGAATGTTTTTACTTTAAAAATGCTCTTTCTCATTCAATTAATGATATTATTTTTTAATTAACATTTGAAATTTCTATATTTTAATTTTGTTTAATGATTACATATTTAGAATAAAAAGGTTCAGATTTAGTAAATAGTTCCCTTTTTTTTGAAAAAATTAATAGTAACATTATTAATTTATTTTATTTACCATGGTTAAGGGTAAATAGGGTATGTAATAGTAAAAATAGTATTTTTAATATAATAGAATTAACGTAACCCTTGTCCTAAATTTATTTAATAAGTATTATTTGTCCCAATGTATTAAAGTATCTGTTATTATACCACTTATAGTCATTTGGATATGAATATAACCTTTATCATATTATATTCAAAATAAAATTATATTTTTCATTCAATTTTTACAAGGGAATTATTTTTAATATGGGGTTATATATGATAAATTTTCATTTATAATTTGTAAATAGAAATCTAAATTTTTTATCTACATCATGGTAATTTATTTATAATTTTTAGTGAAAATATAGTAACCTAAAATGGGGACACAATAATGATGCAGTAATTGTATAATTAATGGATGAATCAAATATATGATAATAGAAATAGGAAAATAAATATAATTTGATATAATTAATGTCATACATGAATTTTATGGATTTATTTTAAATATTAGTGATGATTTAAAAGAGTTTTTTTGATGATATTACTTTTAATGATATTATTAAAAATTCATGTGATGAATAGTCTCAAAATTGACATTAATCACATTTTAAAATAAATAATATTTTATTAAAGGATATAAAGATCATAAAAATAAAAAATTCTTCCAAATGATTTTGATATGTCCTAAAATGTCATCAATGATTCATTTATTGGTTGTTTTTAATTTTACAATAATTATATTAACCGTCAAATTATAAATTACATGATGTCGTGGTAAGAATTAAGAAGGATAAATAAGGGTTAAAACAAAAGGATAAGGTTTAAAAAAGAGTCAAATATTTTTATTCTTCATTTGATAAATTAATTTAGACCCATAATCATTCAATATTGGATTTAAATTAGATTGGATCAATTTATAATAAGAAATTAATTTAATTTAATTTAATAATTTCCAGAATTCCAATAGTGGGCCTCCCCTCTTTAATAAAAAGGAACCCATTATTCTCATTTCAATACACTTCAACACATTTTTGGTTTGGGAATGATATCAAAAAATACCCTTATATAATTTCTCTCCACATTCAATAGGCCTTATTTTAGTCATAAAACCCTCTTTATAGGTGTTAAGATGTCAATCAAAGGAGATCGTCCGAAGAAGAGGTATCATTTTTAATTAATTGTTTCTATTTTATTTCATCTTCCACATAAATAAAATATTATTCTAGTATGATTAAATAATAAAACTAGTATTATAAATATACTGCTATGGTATTATGTTAATATTGTCACTAAAATCCATATCATCTTCTATCAAATTAGAAAAGAATTATCGTTTGTTTGTAACGTGAACAACTACCTCAAGAAACGATATTATTCATTTTCTATCACCATATCTTGATAATGGTCATAATGAAGGAATTATATTTTATATATAATTTTAATGAAATATTTATTATTATGATAAAATAAAATGTCATTTAAATTCATACCTTTTCATGGACATAAAAATGATAACATTAGTCATGCATAACTGTGAACTATCACCTATATGAAGTGATGTGATTCATCTATTCAGAACCACATTAGATAGATGATATATATATGTATATTTAAATGTTAATATGATATTATTTATATTTTTTCTTTTTATAAATTCATGATAATACATAAAAATTTTCCGAAATGAGCATTGAAAAATGGAAATATTACTCTTGCATATATACGGCTTACCATATCCATGATTATAACATAGTTAATTTTTCATAACTGAACATAATGGTTTAATTTAACAGTAGAATTAATTTATAAAAATGGTAATGACTTCATGAATATTATTCTTTAAATTATGATATAAATACCATTTTTTCAAGTGAAATCATACAAATACATTTTGGACTCATGTACCGAATACCGACAAAACGTTTGACATGAACAAAATTAATTAAGTAATTGTTATATCACGCTAATAAGTGATATAAAAGGAATAATAAACTCCAAAAGGATATAATTCTAGTAAATAATAAACCTATGTTTATTATTCATGAATATATAGAATGTATCTGATGAGTTAGACTCAAGTTAAGGGACTCTTTAACTATAACAGTATTAAATGTTTTAAAGATACATTCTTATAAATATTTCTCATTCATGTCCATGAGTTAAAAATGGTTTTATGGATTTATTTTTATGGACATGAATGTTTTAGAATGCTAATTTATTTAAAAATATTAAAACTGGAATGGGGCGCATTGATTCAAAAATCTCTTTTTTGAATGTTTTATAATTATTTTTGAAAATGTATTGGTTATTTAAATAACATCTAATGTTTTATTATGAGTGTAAATGAAATATTAAGAATGACATGTTAATAATTTCATGATTTTATGTGTTAATGGTACTTGTACATTTAAATGGTGGTTACATGATAAACCACATATGGGTGGTTTTGTGATAAACCAAGCACGTGTGGTTATGTTATAACTTACAATGCATTGGGCTTAGAAATCAACTCTATGGATATTCCATTTATAAGAGTGACATGTATGGAAGTCGACTATATGGTTCTTATATTTTATTATAATTATTTCACAGGTTACCTAATTATATATTATATGTTTTATTATGTGTTTTCATGGAAATCGTTTGATTTTCAAAATGAAATATAATGATCTTTTTGAAATGATGATACTTTATTTAGGGTAAACAGTATGTTTTTAGGGAATGGTTTTTGGGGTTTTCACTATATGAATGCTTTTCTTTCTTTATGTTTCTTACTATTATTTTAATGATCATATCATGTTTTAAAATCATTTAAATAGGTATTAGTATTGGTAAGGTAAATACATATTTAATTATTTAATAGTTAAATATTTTTCTCAAACAGTAGTCGTGTTTGGTTTTAAAAGGGTTTCCTTTAATAGAAACAATGGATACAGAGTATAGGTGTCCGAATTTATTTTATTGGTATAATTTTCAAGTGTTTTTTCTTATTATATAAAACTCTAAACATAAAATACCCTTGAATCATAATATTAGTTCAATAACACTATAATAAGTTATGATTAATATTGGTTCCTTACAAATCTACATTATATAGAGTAGGTTATAAGGAAACTGATGCTATGAGAGCTTAGGTACATGAGCTCTTAGGAGTTATTTCTACCAAATTTTAGATCAAAAGAAAATTATTTATTATTAAATATTATAAAATGTGGTTCATAATATTTAATCTAGTTCAATCAGATCATTCTATGGATGCTCTTGATGAATTTTGGAACATCAAGAATATGATGGATAATATAATGAACATTCTATAGTTTTGATTTAGTTTTAGTTCATTGATATGATTTTCCAAAATTATATAACATAAATCACTACACATTTAATGGATATGAAAAATACGGATTATTATGTTCAATTGTTATTTAATTTGAGTTCAGTTTCCTCTCATATACAATTTTTATAGTTTGATATGTAAACTCTTATTTTAAAATAACAGTTCAAAAGTTTTATATTAGAAGAGTCTCAAAAAACAAGATAATTAATCAGAACACTTTTCCATCTGACTGAAGTGTTATTAAATGAATGGATTTCCATTTTTAGGAATCATTTAGTCTTTTTGTATAATATACTTTTGTAGTAACTAATATATGTTATAGATATGGTTTTATAATTAATTATTCCTATCAATAGAAACCATTAATGCATTGAAACCATTATGGATATGATGTATGACTGGATTATAAATATATATACATACTCTTCATAAGAGGACTTTGGTTCGTCAAGGTAAATAGAATATTAAACTATTCTAGATATATATATAGGAAGAGAGAATGTGGTTTAAAGAATTTTTAGGTTGTTTATCTTGATAACACTCCAAACAAATCCCATGTTCAGTAGTTAATCATAGTTCAACGGTTTATCAAAGAATTTTTAATACTATGAATGCGTTTTGTTAAATTATAATATAGTAGTTGATAATACTATATTAAAAACTAATTGATTTGGAATGTAGCCTAATTGGTCTTCATGTTTTAGCAGAAAAAATTCAGAAATGGTAGTATTCTGATCCTCCTATATCTTCATCTCTTTATCATCCTACTATAATAGTTTTTTCTCTATATAGATTCATTCCATTGAAAATTGAGACTTTTGAAAGGAATATAAACTATAGTATTCTAATAGTTATCCATCTATATAGTGATTCATCCCCATAAACTATTGATTATTTAAATGTGATGTTATAAATAGGAAATATATATATAATGATTCACTATATTATTTATAGGCATGAAAATTTCTTAAATCAACTCCTAAAAAACCTGTATAGGTACTTAGAATAGAGTGGATACTTCTTTCATCGTAGCTTGTATTTCTCAAAAAGAACATAATAAATATGTTGTTGTAGTTCTAACAATGTTATTTAAGAAGATATATACTATTCATAACCATTAAAGAAGCTACCAATCTCCATTATTGGTTCTTATGACTTTAATATAGCTTCTTGAAATCTTGAAAATGTGTTTACTACACCTATATGGAGACAGTGGGACCGAATAAGTTTTAGGATTGAATCCATTTAATATATGGCGACTCAGACTATAGTTCTACCTCTAGTGGTTGACCCTTATTCTACCTCATTCTTCTCATTATCATTTAAGAAACATGTACCCAAATATCACTCTTTGGTTGATCCATTACACAAATTATAGTCATCATACTAATTTTTTTATTTATATTTTTTGATCATCGATCTTTCTTATTTTTTAAAAATGGTAATCATTAATTATATACATATTTAAAACATTTTTTTTTCAAATATATTATTTTCATATAATATATTATTTTCATGTTTTTTGGTTCTGATTTTTTTTATTTCAATTATTTCCTTCAATTTAAGTAATATCATTTAAATTAAATTATTTTCATTATATTTTATAATCATTTTTACTATTTTAGATGCTATATTTTATTTCATTTATTTCTACAATAATTCACATTCATAAAAATAATTATACCTAAACAATTCATCATTTCATGTTCTATATCAAAACTATTCTTCCATTCATTACCCATCAATTTTTAGGAAAAAATAATGGGGATAATTCTAATCAAGGGGGATAAGTCAAATTAGGGGGGAGAAGAAAGGATAAACACAAAATTTTAAATATAATATTTATTACCTATATTTTTAGAAAATAAAAATTAAATCATGTAACCATTAATGTTTATAGTTTAATGAGTTTTCTTATCATAAAAAATGGGAGAGTGTTAGAATACTAGTGTTATTAAAATTTATCCCATGTGCTTTATTTTTTAATGATAAAAAACACTTCGCATGCCTCTATTTAAATCTCATAGTGTATTCCTCACGTTTTATCATTATTTATGAAATTATTCTTAAAATATCCAATTATGGATGATTAAATAAAGTTATCTTACATTTTTGAAATCATTTTGTTGTGGAAATCATCTATGGGGATATTTAAACACATTGATGATTCAGCTATGTTGAAATCCCAAATGTCCATGGATATTCTATGTGAGAAAATGTATACCTCTATTAAATAGATACATCAATAAACGATATTATGTACTCAGCTATGGGTATTGGTTCAGTGATGAATTTGATTCATAATTCCAATCGACTACGTGATTCATTCTAATCTGTCAAAATCGGTTATGTGATAAATTTATTAAACAACCATATTATGTGATAAAATCATCAATGTAAAGAATGTCTACATTGATAGATTTATCAATGTGAATTTTAATCCATATAATTTAGCTATGTGGTGATCCTAAATTTTCAATTTCATTCTTCAACCAACATATATATTACTATTGGATTTCATTTTTATGAATTTAATGTTTTTTTGATACATTAAATATTGGATTATCTCTTTATATAAAAATCAATTATAAAATGGTTGTATGTATCTATATAATAAAATAATACGAGAATAATTTATTTATAAATTCTTTTGTGAAGGTATTCCTGAGAATATGCCATTTAGAATTTAATTGATGAATAATATTCTATAGGATATTAGTATATGAAATATAAATAGACATTTCATGACTGATTTATTTTAATATTAAGAGAAGTTATAGAAGATGAATAATATATCAAAGTAATCACACTAAAGTCACACTCTATTTCTCTCTCATGAAGCTATGTATGCTTCTAAGTACTATGAAAAATAATAACAATATTTATGATTGTATAGATGTACATAAATGATCAATATTGATATATATTTGATGAATCTTCTTGAGAATCCATTCAATTTTATATTCTCTACAAGATAAATATAATATTTTATCAATTTGATACTACTTCTGGGAATATCATTTAGTAAAATTTAATATTTATCTTTTGTTTCTATAAGTTTTATCGTTTTTTACTTATATATGGGGGTTTATTGTAAAACATAATTTAAGGATGTTGTTTTTAAATCCCTAAAGTTTCTCATTAAATTCACCAATTATTTTACTATGTGACGACTACATACACTCAGTTAGGAAGTCCCTATAAGAAGTAAATGTGTAAGTGAAAATCACCAAGTTATGGGAGTTGAGATTTTGTGTAGTGGACTGAATGATATATGTTCCCAAAAAAACTATAAATCTATGTTTTTTATCTTATTCTTTTAGTATTAATTTCCAATTCTTTTATTTGTTTAGAAATGATCAGAACCTGAAATACTATAAGGAGGGTGGTTTATAATGTGATTAAAATTTTAAACAAATTCCATCTTATTGAGTTTTACTGTAGATAATCCCTCACTAAAAAATATATATTGCATCATGAAATAAAAAATTATCAAATAGATAGGAGGGATATATAATTTTGAGCCCACCCATCACATTCATATTATGTATATACATTTGTGATCCACAAAGATCATAAAAATTAAGAAATTATTTCAACATATCTAATGTGAAAATTATGGATTGTGAGTTACATATATTGAATTCTCTAATAAATTAAGGAGATTTCAAAACTAGTAGAATCTCCTTTAGTGGAACTATTGAATGGTTTTCACAACACAAAATTTTGGTATGAATAATTCATATAAAATTTTCAAAATCACAACGGGTGTAAAAAAGAATCATAGAATTGTGTAATGAGAGTAAATGTTGGTCACTAATAACGCAGGTATCATTAGGATAGATATTTTATGTGTAGAAATAAATTATAATAATATTAATATGAAATTTCCATATATTAATAAACAGAAGTTATTAGAATAAAATGTATAATAAATGAATCCATTACCTTGATAGAGTGAATTTAAAATATTTTGTGGAGCCTATTAAGATATTGGGAAACATGTTAGAGGGAATTATAGACTGATAAAGAGTGTAACATCATGATAAATTGTATTTGGGAGAATATAAATTTATCTATTGGTGATTATTTGTTACAAAATAGATGGGAATAATTTTTAATTTCTATACATATGTTTTGGACTCTAAAAGATAAAATAATATGAACCAACAACCATCCCATGGTTTTTTATAATGTTTTTCACCAAAGAGGAGTGAATTTTAATATTTTTATCATTGGTACCATTGATTATTTTTAGGTGGATCATGATCAGAATGATTTGTTTTTAATATAAGATAATATAATATATGTCCTGGAAGATTCATTAAATACCTGAAAAATGATTCAATACAACATAAAAAAATAATTTTCAAAGGCGAAATCTAATTTTTGTCAATTAATCCTTTAATAATATTTGTTTAATAACTTATGGGATATTATTATGTCATAATACATACCATATATTTATACCATATTAAATTTTTAATCATAAATTCAACTATTTTATAAAATTATGGAAAATTCAGAATTGGATAATTATTATATGTTGATTTTAAAAATTATATTTGTCTTCCTCAAACAATTTTCTAATTACCATAATATAAAAATTGATATAAATATCAATATTGTCTAGAAAATACTTTTTTTTATGACCCTAATGATTTTTTCCATATTCAAGAGTACATGTATCATCAGTAAATTGCATTATCAGAAATATTTAAATAATTTATTTCAATAAAATTATGCCATTATAATTTTTAAATTTATAAAATTTATCAAAAAGTGAATATTAATTGAAAATATATATTTTCCAACAATTTAATATTTGCTTCATTTCTTAAATATTTAGTTTTTATTAAACAAATTATATAATAATTTGTATAATGAAATAATGATAATGTAAAAATAGAATAGTTATTTTATTAAAAAAATATAAAAATTAATAATAATAGGTCTTTAACAAATAACCCCTTTTTACAGTAGTGTACACCCAAAGCATAATTTGTGGAATGGTGGTACTTTATTTAGATGTCTTGGCATACATGGTATGTCCAGTGATCTCGATAACTTTTAAATTCTTCCATGAACTATATCACTAAAGTTTTAATTGTGAAATATTTTCTTGGGAATAATCATGGTAAAATCGTAGTGATACCATATCCCATATTTTTGAAAAAATTGGGCTTTATATGGTATAATATTTCTGGTCAAGAAAATCCATTGTTCCACCTATACCAATTAGATATTATCATGACCCCTAATATACCATAACATTTTGGATTCTTATAGATTCTCTATATTTAAAACAATTATGATTCACAATAGATATTTATCTATGATAGGATATATTTTATATATGTCTAAAATTAAAAAATGAAATAATTTATATTGTATTCTGTAATAATATTTCATAATAAATTATTTAGTCATTCTAAAAAAGAAATTAATTTATAAATGGTTGTGTAATTAAAGTATTCCCTATTTAGAAATATACCCTATGAAATTTAATTTCACAAAACAAAACAAGTGAGGGTACTTCTATTTCATCACCACTTCTAGTTACCAATTTTCCACATCAAAATCATGGTTTTGTAACAACATTTTGACAAGGGGAGTTTTTGTATTTCGTAGAACACAGTGTCTACAAGAAATGATCTTATATAAAATAACCTTTTATGAAATATCATTATCCAATGGACAATCCTAAGAAATTTGTACATGTGAGAGGTCTAGTAATAACTTTTTTAAGAGGGATACATTGAAGAAATAATTTATATGATATTGGATTAGATGGATTTCCTATCAATAGGTTATAACATTGATGTGATAATGGATTTGAATGGGGCCTATGTTCTAGGACTAATCATTACCTTCTTATCAAATCTCATGAAAATATTCCATAGTGATAAATGAAGGAATACCTTATATCCAAGATCAAACACTATATATATCCAATGATTTTTTACATAGAATCTCAAAAAACACTGAATAGATTTCATATAATGGTTAATGGATAGAAAAATCATAGTTTTCTTTTAATAAAATTTGATTTCATCATATTCTACTCATTATATTCATTCTATCATGTCGGTGCCCAACACTAATTCAGATAAAATGCCACATAAGGTTCCATTTAATTTCAAAAATGGGAAATATTGTTATATGTAAAATCTACTAATGGAAGTTACATATCGCATTATTCCTAGAAATATATTGAACATGATATGAACATATCATATAGTGTTTTAATGGATATATCATACTAAAAATTCATCGGAGTTGATAGGTATTTCTGAAATGTAGCTATGTATTCAAGAATTTTTTATGGTTTCACTGTAACATTGAGGTATTCCTCAGATCTCGATCAAATACAATAGTGTGGTACTCCATAATATCTATCCAATTCCTTTATAAATATCTTAATGATTTTCTCAAGAGATAACTCATTAATCAAGTCAATTAAATACCATATATTATTAAGGTTATTTACTACCACCGACATGGTATTATTTCATTTATATGTTATGGGGAGACTTATGATCAAATGCATGGATTTTTTTTCATTTAAATAATTGTATGTGTAAATTTTTCATAATAAAGTCAAATGTTTTTCATTTATCCATTAGTTATTGTCACACAAAGCATCAATTAAAAAATTATAAAATATATCTCTTCATATTATCCAAAATTTATTATTTTATTTAGGACTATATACTACATAGTGCTTCTTAGAAGAATAAATAATGACACACTATGTGAATATGCATGATTTTCCATGTTCAGTTCTAGGTTTTATGGGATGCATATTGATGTTCTAAAGATGTTGAATCCATATTTTGAAATGTTGAAATCTAAATTATTCACTACCATTTTATAGGTATCCTTATTGGATTTTATCTTCTGTGAAACTATAATGAATGGATAGATGAGTATTTAACTGTAAATGTTTGGAATACATTCCTTTCATGATTCTATTTTCCATCATTTTCATGTCCAACAAGATTAAATCCTTTATAATACCCCTTAGGTATTTATTTTTGAGATCATTTTTTCATAGACCATCTATCACATTACTCACATTTTCAGGATGGTAATGTATTGAATAGTTACAATGCTTGATTATTTTTAACCACCCTTTTTGGATTATATTTAAATCTTATTTTGGGAATATATACATGATGATTTTATGATTTGTATATATGTATCCCATTTCACTACAAGGAAAATGATTCCACTATTTAATATGAAAATCCCTACAACCAATTCTCTCTCGTGACCCCATTAATTTTTTATCACCATTAATTAATTAGAGAGAGGCATATTCTATCACATTAACATTTTTAATAGAACATAACCCATTCCCATCATGGAAAATTTAAATTTTATAAAACAAATACATCATTACTATTGGGTAATGTGAGAACATGTGTAGTTTTTATACTCTTATTTAACAATTTAATGATCTCATTTAATTCATTATTAAAGAAAAAACACTCCCATTTACTTTTGTTTGTTAGTGGGAATTGAATTCAGGTGGTATTTCTGGTAAATTCGTTATAATACCTAGCTAATCGAAGGAAACTATGATTCTCTATCATATATATTGGATTATCCCATATTTAAATTTCATCTATCTTAAAATGATCATAATATATTCTTTTTTAGTCGTATTATTCCAAATTAATGTTAATTTATCCATATATAACTCATATTTACATTGGATTTAATATAAATTTTCCTTCTTCAATGTCTTCAGTTCATCCTTTAAATAGTCTTTATATTTCTCCTTGGTTTTGGATTGGACAAGAATATTATCTATAAAGAAAACCAAAATCATTGTCATGGTAGTCCATAAATAATTTATTCACAATGTTCTAGATAATATCATGATCATTAGTTGTTCTAAATTTAACCAATATAAATTCAATGTTCTTGTACCTTATATAGAAAGTATTCTTTGGGATAACATTATTTATTGTTACTTAATAATATCCTTACCAAATGTCAACCATAGAGATATACTAGGCAGAAAATATATATTCAAATATGTAATAAATCAATTGAAGAGGATAAATGAACATTATCATAATCTTTTTAATCTTACAATAATCAATGTATATGTTTAATATTCAATCCTTATTCTTTAAAAAATATGGGTTCACCCCACTGTGATTCTCATGGGAATATAAAGACATTATCCAAATTATCATGTATTTTATTCTTCAACTCATCAATTTCAATAATGTACATTCATTATAGAATTGTGCATATTTTAAATTCATGTGGTATAAATTATTTAAGAACTAAATAATATGGTTAAGAAGAAGTCCATGAATCTCTTCAAGAAACATATCAACATATTACTATAGAATGGGAATGTCATGAAGGATGAAATTTTCATTGCTTTAAATAATTTTTGGTACATAACATTAATTATAACAATATAATATTCATTATAGAGATGATTATTCCAAATAATTTCTATCCACATCCTTAGACGAATATAACATAAAAGGGAGACTCTCCATATAAATGTTGATTTTATTATCTTTTTAATTTATGATGGATAGATACTATTAAAGCCAATCCATACATGTAATTGAATTGAATTATGCTAAACACATCATTATAAGGTTCTATGGTAAATCCATCCAACAAATACAGACTATGGATATGTTATATTAATGGGATGTAATAATTTACCAATTTGTGGTTTTCAATTTAAAATCATCTTCCTAGTTTCTTTGAGGTGGTGTTCCAGTTTCTTTACTAAACATGTGCGATATGAATGAAATCATAGAACTATATTCACATGGTACATATAATATTCATGAATAAATAATATTCCTTATCTTCACTATTTCATTATATTTATAAAACATTACTTTAGCCAAAATGGTTTAAGTGATGAGGATTTTCAAATTATTAAGAATAAAATGGAAGCTCTAAATATTTATATAATAACCAATAAAAGATATATATTCCTTATCATATGTATTTTTAGGCTCTAATATTTGATATCCATCATCTATTTCATATCAATAAATTTCATAACATTCTTTTTCTTTATAATGTTTTGTAAATAGATTTAGAATTTACCAAAGCATATCCATTTAGTGTTTCGATCTTGATGTATACAATGGAATATATGACACGAACCATGTGGTGATTATTTTTATAAAAAAAATTCCCTTTTCTGGGTTATTAACCATAGGATAAATAATGCTACATCCACATCCACATTATACTATCTAGATTGTTATTTCACAATTTGGAATCCACTAACATTGTATTTTACCAAAAGTTATGGTTGTTTTAGTATTTTATGTCTTATAACTATGGTTTTTTCTATGGTTTTATAATTATAATCACTAAAAATTATAATTAATTTTTCTAATACGAAATATGAGAACTCAAAATTATTGTACACAATATTACATGATTTATTACATAAATATATATATAATACATTACCAAATGATCATGTTGTCCTATGTCATTGGTTCATAATAAAAATATCATAATAACATGATATGTGGATATAATTAATTTTATTTACATTCAATATAATTCCTAAAAATTATAATGATCAACTAATAAATGTCTAGAAAACCATAGACATAGAAATAAAAGGGGTGATATATTATTCACAATATGAAAAAACCAATAATAATGTATTATAGTGAATTCGAGTCATGATTCAAAACATGAGAACATAAAAATGTGATAATAATAATCCTGAACCTCAAATAATGATATTTGATCATTACATAAAACCTTCATAGTAATTTGGAAACAACATAAAAAATGACATCATAAAAAAATGTCAATGATATCCACAAATAAATAAAAATGTATCATACACGAGATATCCTTTCATGAAAAATATGTGGTATCTCTTGAGATAAAAAAAATACCCAATGTTTTAAAGGGATATATACTTCTGGTTCCATTCTTCATATACATAATATGTACAAAAAAATTATAAATCATATATCCCAAAACATAAGAACTAATTTCACCTTGATTGATCCCATAATCAAGGTATTTTTAATAAAAAGATAGAAGACACCAATCAAAGTAGGATAGTTAATATATGTTGAATATAATTGAATATAAATGGATATAGGTATTTAAAACCTAGAATATTTTCTTGTAAAATAATAGAATAATTTTTGAATCTAATGGGTGTAAATAATGGTTCAAGGAATGGTTTATTAAGAGTGAAATGTGGTCTTTCTTTACTTGGGAATCATATGGACTATAAAGGTTTCTGTAAAAACTCATTAAAAGAAGAAAAAAATAAAAAAAAATGTTTATACAATGAAGTTACTCAAATAAAAAGAAGAGTATGTGATTATCATACCATGATATTGTGATTAAAAAATCTTAGGACGGGCATCTTAACATATTGGTAACCCTTTGGAGGGATTTAGAGATGGATGGGGAAAATAAATTCAAGATAAATGTGGTTTTAGTGAATAGTAATGGGTTATAGGGTGGGTATTGATAAAACATATGTGAAATTCATTTTTGATTTTAATACATAGCTTTCAGAATATGAGAAATAATTCATTCAAAACTATAATACTTTCTAGTTTCATTTGATCATGGTTTCTAAACATGAGGATTAGTTATCAAATTTTTTTATGATAAGAACTAAACTCATTAAAATAATAACATTCATGATATCGGTGTTATGAATATTGATAAATAATTCTATTTACAACCATAAAATAAATGATAAGTTTTGGAGTATTGATTATTTTTCATTAAAATTAATAATATAAGTTCATAAACATGTTATTTTAAATGTGAAATCTATTTTGGTTGTTGATACCTTTCAGTATATTTATTACATGATTTTTGAGATATTAATATTTCATAATACACGCCTTTTATTTATATAATGTAAATGTTTTTTTAAAAAAAGTTAAAGAACATAGAAAATTATTAATTTCACCATTGGATAATTTAGACTGGATAATTTCAAAACTAATATTTACATTACCAGTTTTTTCTAACTAAAATTTTTCACATTTAAATAAAAAAAATTAAGTACAATAAGGTATTGGATTTTACGTTAGTAACTCCATTGTCACCATTTTTAAAAATTACATTTTACATCAGTAAATTATAATATAATTTATATTTACAAAATTATTAATATTGTAATAGTATTTTAGGAAAAAAAAATTATTAAATAAAAATTATCTTATAAAAATGAGATTTTTACTTGAAAATGTATGATTTTAAAAATAAAAATATTGGATACCTCATATCAAGAACTATTATTATTTAACCCAATATATAATCATGTGTATAATTTAATAATGAAAATGGATTAATATAGAGATTATTTTAATAAAAAGAAAATTTACAAATTCATATTACTACTATGTAGATACATAACCTCTTATTACACTATATCATACCCTAAAGATAATATTTGAGATGGGTGAACATTATTGTGGTGTTTTGAAGAAACATGGTTTGGGATATGACCACTACTACAAAAAATACCTTTAATAGCAATAGGACAAGCTTTTATCAGCGCTAAAAAGTAAGGAAAATCAAAGCACAGTTAAAATCCCAAAACATTTATCAGTGCTAGAAAATTTTCGGGAAAGGACCACTTTAACAGTTCTAAAAAAGAGATTTTAAACATGTACTTTAACATCTATTATATTATCCTTGTTAAAGGTCCCTTTTAACTGCGTTATTTAGCGATGTTATGGGAGGCACTTAACAACGAATTTTTGCACTAATTAATGCATTGATGTTAAATGGGATAAAATTATATTTTTTTCATATTTTCATGAGCCCGACCCCTTTACCAGTGCCTACATGACCCCATTAACAGTGCTACACTCAACCTTTATCAGTTTTTTTCACCCTACCACCCCTTTTATCATCTCTTTGTGAATTTACAATATCACGCATGCCACACAATATTTTAACCATGCACCTCTCCTTCGATGATGGAACACCTTTACCACTACATCATGTTTTTTTGTCAATTTAATGAAATTTTAGTTTATTTAGATATATAGTTAGATATATATATATAATTAATTTTAAATAAATTTATACAATATATGTGTCTTAGTTTGATATATATATATTTCTATTTATTTAAATATATTATATATTATATTCATTTACATATACTAGAATATATTATAAAAATATATCTTTTTATTAATTCACACATATATGTATATGTATCTATAATGTAATTAATGGTCATATATTTTTTTAAATTTATTTTTAGAATACTTTTTCATTTACATATATTAGAATATACATTTTTATATAAATATTTTGACATTTGTTTTTATATGAGTGATTTATTATAAGTAAATATACGAAAAAATTAATATATTTAATTAATAATAAAATTAATTTATGAAAAATTATTAAATTTAAAAAACATAATATCAATATGAAGGTAAGTCCAGGGAATAATTTCTGTCTTCATCAAAAATGGAAAAAATACCCCATTAAATGAGGCTGAAAATCCATTGAATATTAAAAAAATCGGGGTACCCTGAATAAATAATAATATTTTGAGCACCTATGGGCCTTGTTGGCCTAATAAAATGTGAATTTACATTTACCTCAATCATTTATGGAATAAATCTCATCGCAGGCTTTGACATGATGTGTTGTAGAGCGAGAACAGACACTCGGATCAAATGTTTTGGTCGTTTAAAGTTCGAGTTACGTTTTCAACTTATTTTGGATATTTTATTTATTTATTAGTTGTTGTTATCTTGAAATTTACCTCTTAAAATTTATTTTTAAATTATTTTATAATCCATTTTCATGAAATATATTATATATTAATTATGAATTCATATTTACATTATCTAAAAAATATTTTAAAAAATATGTACCATTTTTTTATAAATATATTTATATTTATATATTAATATATTATTTTTAATGAAATATAGTATTATTATGTATACCACTATCAGTGCTGCTAAAGAAGCGCCATTAAAGGAGGTCATTATTAGCGCTTTAAAAAATTCACTAATAGCCCCCACCTTATTAGTGATTTTTCAAAATTGCAGATATATTGTGAGGCTCTATCAGCCCTAGTAAAATATCACTAATAAAGGAGGGTCATTATCATGGATTTTTTAGAACTATTAAGGACCCCCTTTAACATAACTTTATTAGCAATGAAAATGGTGGTCTTTAATAGCATTTTATCTAGAACTGTTAAATCCCTAGTGATAGAAAACCCCAGTTTTGTAGTAATGGATCTTCATAAGATAAAAACGCACCCATAATTTGTATCTATAAATTTTTTAGTTTATTAAATATTCATTAGGATTGTCTTAGAGAATATCTAAATGATTACATCTGCCCCATAGGATTTGATAAAATAGAATCATATGGTATGATCATACTGGTCATGTAAATTCCCTCATACTTCATTTTCAATTATATTTTTGTGTAACCCTTAATATATATCAATTTAAATTGTCACTATACAATGAAAATATTATAAATATAAATGAATATTAATGATATTTTATGTCTTATGGGACATTTATTATTTGGGTACAATATAACCAAATGATATATAGTTCATGTGTCTTCTATAATTACATTACTTATTAAGGATTTTGGTAAATTTGAAATGAATTTAAATTATAAATGGTTTTCTCATTATAGTGAATGATGAGCACATGAGATCCTATATCTCATAGAGCACTTGATTCTAAACCCATGGTGATGGGGTATTCATCATGGAGAACTAAAGAAAATGACCAAAAACTGATGTAGAATTGGTCTTAGAAACGAAAACCCCCACCACAATGTTTCAATGAAAACATGAAAAAATAAAACAAGAAGAAATTAACTATAGACCATAGAATTCTGGTACCCATGAGGTAGAGAAGGATTCTTAAGATCATAATATGAATTATCTATTTAGATCTTAGTGCAATGGATACTAATAGAGAATATAATATCCATGAAGTGGTCCATTAAGGGTCACCAAATGGTAGAGTCACTAAAGTGAAGATTTTGACCATAATAAAAAAAATCTACAGCTAGAAAGAGGAAATCAATATCACTATATAAAATAACCTACAATATCATTATGGGTCGAAGAAAAATGATGTGGGAAGGCATTGGTGTAATGAAAATATTCAAGGGATAATTAATTTGATGGCTACTTATGATATTGATTCCCAAGAGACATTTCATAACCTTTACTAAAATATCTATTAGTCTATAACCCAAATGGAGACCCATGATGTCAATATTGACTGTTATCATAAAATAAACATCTTATTGTTGATTAAGAAGCTCTGACCCGATGACTGTGAGGAAATTATTTATCATGACAGAGAGGGATGACCAGCGATAGTAAAACCATAAAAATATAGTTCATTAAACTAATAATCAATAAAATTCTATTCTTCAAAATTAATTTTAAATATTCATTTTTAATGAATGAAAATAAATTCAGTTAATTTTCTGATACTTATTTTTAAACACCCACACCCACATCATTTTTTCTCATATAGGTAATTTTTTTAGGATTATTAAATGTTATTTTTTATTGGAGAAATGATCTATCACTGACTTTTTTAGAAGTAATCATTTAATTTATATAAATCTAATTTTTCATCCAATGGATTTTCTCTATGAATAATCTATATTTCATCCCCCTGATTGAAGGGGGTTCACCTAGATTCCATACATTTATTGACAAAAAATTAATTTTTTATTACCATAAACCCCCTTTTGAGGGATGAGGGGGAACCCAACATTAAATCAATGAATTATACAACTACCAATCATCCACAGTCAGTTCAACTCCATAAAAAACTCATTCAAATCTATAAATCACGTCCCCAACCCAGCATGAAAACCATAAAAACCATCTTCTGCATTCTCATTGGTGCATGAAAAGCAGTCCTATTTAAGGATGCATAAGCCTGAAACCAATGGAAATTCCCTACACTCTCAAATGTCCAAATCTGAAAAATCAATGATGAGTTTAAAACTCTTTTCTCTAAACCACTTCTTGATCACTCCTTGTAGTTGAAATAGTTGAAAATTCCCTTTAACATGAACTATATGTCCACAATGTAGACATTTCCACAAATAGAATTCCATGAAGTAGAAAATCCCTCAACATAGAAAACCATCACATGACATGTACAAAGATTACTGCCCCACCTTATTCTACACCTCATACTCAATATCAAAATTCACCAATAAACAAGAAACCATAATCCTTATCTACAAATCCAAGACATAAAAAAATGATGCATAAGAATCCTTATCCTTCCATATGGAGACGCCGACACCACAATCGTACATCCAAAACCAAATGATGTATATGATGAACAAGAATAATGAACCAATACCGAATTTATGACCTCCCAAATTCTAGATATTATCAGAAGAAGTCCCCACAGCAAGCCATAGTTGCAGATCCCATCATCGCCTTCAAATCTGCACACAAATACCAGATCCTCCCAACACACCCA
Organism: Viscum album; assembly: GCA_963277665.1. NCBI lineage: Eukaryota > Viridiplantae > Streptophyta > Magnoliopsida > Santalales > Viscaceae > Viscum > Viscum album. The sequence goes on along the minus strand of OY728166.1, from coordinate 69,152,270 downwards.
CAACTGACACACAATGTGGAGGTAATCGCCAAACCATAGATTACAGAGCTTGATCATTAGAAAATCTCCACACCGCTGTTAAAAACCTATCCAGCCTGATTTTTAGGGAGATAAGAAGGAAAAAAACAATGGGGTTCACTGAGAATGTAGGGCATACACGACACAACTAGCAGAAGAGGATGCATGCCACGAACGTGCAGAGATGATGCGTTGAGGAGAGATTTGTATCCAATATCTGATTGTAGAGAGGAAGGCGAAAACATGGTACATCCTATCATTGTAAATCCCCTTATGGGATCTTCTTGTATAATGGTTCTTTCTATACATTGATTAATTATGGAAATTATGGAATAAAAAATATACTCCATACTCTATTTAATGATAGATTGTGGGGTTATTATATAGAATTCTATTCCATTTATTTATTTGGGTGATATTTAAAATTGGCATGATTGTGAATTTATCATGGATGTTAAATGATTAATTAGGAAATTATATTTTTTATTTTTTTGATTGTGTCCCTAAATTCTTTATATGGAATTTTTTAGTATATTGATTGTAAAAGTATTAGAATACCATAGGTTTGTTTATCAATTATTATTTTTATTGATTACTATATAAGGTATATAATTCATTTAATTGATATTCATATATCATTCTCATATTAAATTGGTCGAAAAATAAGATTTTATGTGTGTATCTGAATATTATATATCCCATTGATGCGTCTCATGGACTAATGAGACAAAATGTTTGGGTATTTGGTTGATTCATTATCATTGAAAACCAAATTTCTTGGTTGTGACCATTATGGTAGGATTTAATTCTTAGATACCACCATAATAAAAATAATAATGTCTTTTTTATGACCATGATGAAAATAATAGAATCTTTCTTGAGGCCTTGAATGTCCATCATTACAAATTTTATAACTACAATACTATTTATTTTTATCCAACTTATTATTTCTATAATTATTACATCCATGAATTTATTTCAATCACACATGACCAGTTATATTAAACTATATTATTATCAATTACATTCTACCATATTATTCCTTCCTTATTTCCTTAATTATAGATTTTCATATATGAATTCCCTTATAGATCATTGGTTCCCACCCTACTTCTATTTCTATTTAGCTCGGTTATGAAGACATGTACATAACATGTTTTCCTAGAGAAATATAATATGTTTATATATTAGTATAGATATGTAAGACTTATAATGGATTAATTTTTTTCTTATTTTAGTTGAAAAAATCTCCATTGGAAGAGGAAGATGTAGGTTTTTTAGGTAATGGGTTTTACTAATTATGAAAATAGTTAATCCTAAATTGTCATGTGAATACATAGAAGGTAATATTTTCATTAATGTAATATAATTGATACACCCTTGTTTAAGACATTAGATTTGGTATCACGGTAGTTTTTATAATAAATTAAAGGTTAGAATGATAAATGATTTCAAATTAATGGTGTATATGTTAAATTTAATTATCATTACAAGGTATAGATATCCCATTCAGTTGGTAAAAAAAATATTGAGATAATATTGGATATTTTAGTTTTATTATTTATTATAATAATATAACTTATCTAAAAATTCAATGGATATTTCTGAGGTATATTTTTGTGTGTTGGATAATGTCTCAATGTTTCCGAAATGTGGATATTGCGTGTTTTCCATGAACATGTATTAATATCTAGATATTGGTAAGTGGATTCAGTGATGAGATATTTAAAACAAGGGTAAATCATAATTAAAATATCTATATGGGTATCAAATTAAATTTCACTCTCGTGCATAATGGGTGGTCCTATGATTGAACACCTCTGTCGACACTTTGAGGTGATATGTTGGGTTTGATCATATGTTCATTTATAACCATTATGTTGGGATTGTATATTTTTATTTTTGATATCCATATAGAGAGATGATTATTGATATATAATATTTATATATAGTTATTCATAAATTATTTTACAAAATAAATGATAAGTGATTTCTTGTATAAAGGGTATATTGGATTTTAAGAGCATGGATTTTAATGATGTTCATTACTAGAATATTCTAAGAATGTTGTTGGTAAATTCCAAAATATTTTTTCTATATTAGGATATGATTTATGAATTATCCCAACTCAAAGTTACTACGACTATAATACTTTGGAATTCCATGGAATTTTTTTCTTAAATTAAATGAGATTATTTTGAAACCTGGCTCTGAGATGAAGTGTGATTAGGAGTCCTGTAGTGACTAGAATATATATTCAAACTCTTTTAATGTTCATTTAAATAAAAATGACAATGGGTTTCTCTAATTTTTAAATTGGTGATTGGATCAAAAACTTGAGGGCACTGTTGAACTCAGAGTGTCAGGATTTTCTTAGAAAATACATAACATTGACTGGAGAGGGTCGAAAAGAAAATATAGTTTTCGGACTTTTCAGATGAAAAATAAAATGGCATATAAAGTTATTTTTTTTATTCACCGTTGTGAATTGGAATGCCAGCTATGTGGTGTAGCAAATTTGAAATAATGAATCTCATTAATGTGCCTCATTAATGAATTAGAGTAATGACGTTGCAATCCAGTGAAATAAAAACATTGTTTGACTCTGCGTCAATTAATAGCCAAACAAGCAACACAGGATTGTTGGCACAATCTTGGGATTACTCTGATGCTTTGGTGGATGAAAGAAAAATTAACTCACTTATTTCAACCTTCGAAGGATCACTAGAAATAGTGGGATATGGATCAAGAATAAAGAACAGAGGTTCACGATCCCATCCTTCCTCTACCACAATCCTACACTAGTAGAGTGTTTTATTCTTAGTTATTTCTCTATTTTTCCCTATTCTTTCTTTTAAACGATGAATACTAGTTAAATAAAAAACAAGATAAACAATGTCTTGATCATTCATTCAGGATAGTTATATATTTATAACAAAAGGAGATATTAAATCTTTGTGATTAATAATTTTATATGCATCATGTTTCCACTAATGGGAACAAACCCAAGCTGATGCAAACAAAGCACGGTTTATTCCATTTGGGTGCTCGTGTGTTCTTCATGACCAAACCCATGAATCGATACTGATGAATTCTCATGAATGTAGAAATAATAGAGAAGATCTAATAAGCTCAAGGGTGTAGGTAGTTCGAGAACCGGAAAAACAGAGCAGACCTAGTGGTTAGCGAAAGACAACGTCGGTGCATTGGCGATGGTGGCTTATGGTAGCATGCCCCATTGGTGTGATGAGGTGGTAGAGGCCATGGTGGTGCAGAATCACTTGGGAGCTATGTTGGAGGAGTTTCTCATGATGGTGGGTCGCTGCCAAAGATAACACACTATCTTGGACCACATAAGGAGAAAGTATCCAACCTCATCCAGCCATATGTGGCGCGAACCGGATGCCCCGCAGGCATTCGGGTAGGGGGAAACAAGACCACCACGTGGAATGAGACATGGGGTACAGACTATACCACTGGGTGTCCCGAGGTGGAAGCACGTTGGCCCAAATTTTGCGTGCTCGGCTGATGGGGTAGATCTGGAAGAATGGAACCGGGTTGCTGGGTGACCCGATGGGCTGGACCTAAGGCCGAACTGGGATGGACCCATGGCCAAACTAGGTTGGGTTTAGTAAGGGCCAAAAGGCCTTACCACTAGGCCATGTACTACCATGTCTGTTCATATGGTACCCACGAGCAGGGTTGGTTGGGTAAGTCCGACTAAGTCAGACTGAGCCCAGACACAACCAGCCCTAGTTTACTAAAATGTCAATATCATTCAGACTGGGAATCTGATTGATGCTCCATTTATGGAATTATAAATATTGTGTAAATATGTTCATTTGAGTATAATCTATGTGAGTATTCATGGTATTTGAGGTATGAATGATGACTTGAGGATTTTATTCTCCTATAATCAAGCTCACTAGATAGTGGGAATCCTAAGGTTGGTTGTTACATGATGTATATGATGATCAGACCTCATTGGTCTAGTAGGAGAGCAGACCTTAGTGATCATACAGCCGAGTGGACCATAGTGGTCTAGCAGCATAGTAGACCTCATTGGTTTTGTGGTCAAGAATACCTCAGTGTCCAATAATAGAGTGGATGTCAATAGTCATGCAGTTGAGCAGACCTAAATGGTCAATCAACATAGCATACCTCCATGATATGGAAGATTATTAGACCTCAGTGTGTAACACCCCAAGATTTCATAGTGTGTTATTTCTTCAAAATAATTCAATAACTTGCACTACAAGCAACACCGAGTTCAATTGCACCATGAATTACAAAAAAAAAAGCCATTAAAAGAGGTCATGAATAGCATTAACTACATTTTTAACTTTATATAATCCTTATAATTTTAGAATCCATATTATGAGTTTCTTAGTCATAATGCAAGAACAGATTCATTTTCAGTATTGCACTTTTATCAACTTTTGATAGTGAAACCTTTTTAAATACAATATTTTAAACTTTTTGACTAAATGGAGACATCAAAAAATTTAAAATGAAACATCCCAAGCTTCCACGGTACGCTTTCCTTTGAATAAAACAGTAGCGTGTGTTGTATGCAACGTCGAGTTTTAACACACACCACAACCGATCAAACTAGCCGTTATGAATAGTAATATCTACTTTTTGAAATTATATATATTTTATATTTGAAAATGGACTTCATTTTTGGATTCGGAATATCGAATTTAGCCTAAGGTGAAATTTTGGTACATTTCGGATAACTTTCATATTTTGATGAATAGTGAAAATTACTAAATTTTAATTAAAAACAACTTTTTTAATCAAAATAATTAATAGTGATAAATTATGAATTTGAGTGGTTTTAAAGTATATTTTGAATATATTTTTACCGTTTAATATAATTTTGGTCATTGGACATAATTTTACAATTAAACCGAACATAATCAAGTGTCAATCTTTTGATAGTTATTACCTCTTAAAAACACGCTTTTTGTTTTGACAGCGGGAATTAATTTTAAATTAATTTCTGCCACTTCTGTGTTTTGAATTTAGAAAAATGGATTCCATATTTGGAATCAGGATGTTCAAATTGTGTAAATAGGTAACTTTTATTTTTAGACATTTTGAATAATTACTGCGGTAAATATTTTATTTACCATGGTTAAGGGTAAATCCAGTAAATAAGGGTTAAAAAATAATAATATAATAATACTAATTTACCCTAAAACGTATCTTAACCTTATTGGTTGATACATGGTCGACCATGGGCATCTTTGGGTCAATTTTGGGACCCCATTGATCCACTTGTAAGTGATAATGACACTTTATTTTAATTATGTTAAAATGAATACAAAAATGGCATAAGCTTACATCTTTTAAAAGAACAATTTTTACATAGGGTTATACATGTTGGAATTTCGATTATAAATATTCATTAGAAAGATAAAAAGATTTCCTACATAATGATATTTTATTTATAATTTTTAGACATCAAATAATTTAAATTATAAATGACACAATAATGATGCAATGTTTACCTCATTAATAAATCATTTAAATAAATAAGATTATAATGATTAAAATATTATCTAAAACCTGTCCAATTCTTATTGGTTGATGTTATTTAGAATATGAGTCATCTTATCTTCGACCTCAATGATTTTTGGACCATTATAAACCGAATATAATTATATTATAAAGTAATACTTTCACTCTTTCCTAAAGAGCCCCTCCTCTCCCTTATAAAAGGAGACCACTTCTACTCATTCCTCACACCTCTCAAGCCATTTGGCTCATCCAAACTCTGCCCAAATAATCTCCCCACATACCTCTCCTCCTCCTTGAAGCTTCCCCTTAGGCAGAAAGCTTTTCAAGAAGTCCTTTGGTTCCAACCAAAGTGAGTTACCTAAATTAAAGGTAACGATTTCTCTTAAATTATTTTCATTTATTTTGCTTCTTCAACCCCCAAACTCTTTTTATTTCCTTTCTTTTGTAACAACAACAGTATCCTCAATATACTAGGATGTTGTTATAAGAAGGATTCAAACTACACATACACACAACTCCATCTAATGGATGATGAACATAATGTTTCTGTGGATGGCAAACTAACGCCTCACGAAACGATGATTGTTCAAATATTATACTGGAATAGTAATATACCTATGTATCATTTGTATTCGATTCTTTTAAAATAAAAATTAAATGGAAGTAGCGTTCGTGCGTACGTACGGACTACCGTCTCCACGAACGCGATGAGATTCATTCTCCATCGTATCCATTCAAGTATAATTATTATTTGATGATTTAAAAATGATGTTTAAGGACTTGATACCATTCTGGATTTGAATAATATACAACTTATCCTTTACAAACATGTCTTACGTAACAAAACATACAAAAGCAAACAAGTAAGTTCACACCCAAAACAGCGATAATACTAAGATATTATTATCAAATCAATATTAAAAGATCATATATGATTTCATATTAATGTATATGATTCTTGTATAATTTAATAACAATTATTTCACCATTATACAGGAGGTTAACCTACCCCAACCAAGGAAAAGTACAAGGTAAGGGTTTATTTCACAATCTCTTCATTATCCGAGGTTGTTTATACGTAATAATCTACTGGGATATCTTTATCATCCACATCCATGTTACTTAAAAATGTATTTCAAAACATTTTTAATATTTACAAGCATATGGTTTAAAGTCATTTATACCCTTGTTTGACTTTTTATAAGAGGTTTATAAAGGAATCTTTCCGTCGTTTTCAAAACAAGGTCCTTTTTAACCTTTTCGACAGAATTGAGGTAAAAATGTTTTTTTTAACTTATACGGTGGGTGCGGTTATTTTACGCCGTTATAAAATCTTCAAAGCTTTCCTTACAAGCTTATAAGAATATTTTCAAAGAAAATGTTTTATTTTATATGGATCTTAAATGATTTCAAAATAAAAGGAGATATTTCTTTTAAAAGAATTTTCATTTCATCTATGTCAACATCCTTTGACGGATTTTACGATTATTTGAAGTTGATTTATTATGATACAAAACTTCTATACTGTATTGAAGGTTTTGTGATATGTTTGACTATGGATGTTCTATTTTTATACCATTCATAGTTTATGGTGAAATTATTGACATTTCGTATGCTAGTTTTAATACGAATGTTTATGTTATGTTTAAACCTTTTCATATGGGAATGCATTGGACTTAATAAGTGATGGGTGGAGCCCGCTATAGCTCCTCGATGCATCGGTAGGTCTCATGAGACAAACTAGTGTCTTGGCACAAGGCCTTGACAAAATATTATTTGTAGTCTTGGCACGAGGCCTTGACTATGTGGTTATGATAGTCTGGCATTATGCATTCCAACATTATGAAAGTGGTTATTGATTTTTTCATGTGATTATTCGATTAGTAGAATATCCATGTGAATAAGTAAATGGCATTATTTCATTTTTACTATTGCCATACTATGTTGAAGTTCAAGTTTAAAAGGCATTTCTTTTAGTAATTCATTGCCTTAAATGTTTATTCTTATTTATGAAAGTTTCCGCTATATTGTTATCCTGACTGGGCATTTGAGCTCACCCCTTTTATATGTTTTATTTTTCCCAGGATGTGAAGAAGTAAGTTATGAATGACCTGCATGGATTTTATGAGGGGTTAATAGTGTGGATTGTGGATACATTATGTTGTTGTATTAGTTTTTCATTTTACGATGTAATGTAAAACATATGAATATATCTAGTGTTTCCAAGGCTACTAAACCAATCGGTCTTTCGAGATTTGATCTTTCTTGTGATCATGCCAATGTTATGAAGTAATGCACCGACTCTGGGTAACTGGGGTCGGGGCGCTACAGTTGGTATCAGAGGAAGTTTAGTACAAACCTTGGAAGCTAGATTTAGATAAACTCTGATTAGAGCAGGTAGACCTAAGATGAACTTTGAGGATTAGTATAGAAGAACTTCCTAGAATTTTGGTATTGTAGAGATTTTGTGAGTTTTCCGAGCGATACATCCCTGTCTGGATACGAGCAGGTAGAGGCGGCTCTGGCACATATGTACCTAGGGGTAAAACCCGAAAACACCGCTTTGAGCTAGACTCGAACGGGAACTGGTGCACGACAACGGGCCTTGCTGCACTCTTGGTTACGACACTCCCGGGGGATATGCTTAGGATAACTCTCATTTTCTTTACAAATCATTTTTAAGGGTTTATGATTATATAATTCCTTAAAGAAAACATTCCTATGATTATAGATTATATCCATAAATAGTTCAATTTATGTTAAGTGTTTTATAAGTATGGGATTATGTATTTTGATTCATAAACTGATCTAGTGTATGCCATTGTTTAGAAATGGAGACCAGTAGAAGGAATGAGAATTCCAGAAATGCACATGATCCAAAGAGAAGGAAGGATCATATCTTTCATGGTCTTAAGGTAGAATTTATAAGAGAAATAGTCTCCCATGTATTATCATCATATGAAGAAATAACATCATGTCTTGATAAGATAAGTAAAGAGTTTATTGAGTCCTATGGCTTTGAAGGGAAGAAAGAGAAGAAAAGGATGGAAGAGAGAAAGATGGATAAAGGGAAGAGGGAAAAGAAGAATTTTCCCATATGTGGTAACTGTGGAAAGAAACACCCTGGAACTTGCCTGAAAGGAATGGGAGTTTGTTATAAGTGTGGAGGAAAAGGGCACAAAGTACGTGACTGCAAGGGTAAGAAAATGGTTTCAAATGTACAATGCTTCATTTGCAAGGAGTTTGGACACTACGCGAACCTAAGTCCCAGTCATCAGACTATGCCGAAAATGATGTTATTGGATAATAATCAAGTTATGATACTACCACAGATGAAGAGGAATGATTAGAGTTCTTATGTTGATTATGTCAATTGAGAGTTGTATCAACAATGTACTTGTTATAATAATTATGGAGTATATAAGGATTGTACTGCAGTACTATTTCATTAAGGACTTGAGATTGTGTGGAACAAAGAAAAGTGACTCAATAGCAGGATAAATTTTTGGAAAATATATGGTTGAGAGAATGATAAATCATAATATAGTTCTGATACTGAGGTAGTGATTTTGGATAAATTATATTGGATATTCTTGACTACCTTGGAACTGATTAATGATTTGTATATTCCATCATTGTTGGGGTTTAAAACATTTTTGGATTAATGAAGTATATCCAGCATTCTATATGGAATAAGGGAGCATGAATGTAATCAACAAGGAATATGGTAATATATGATGAAGGTATTCATATGATATTACGGGGTAAAAAGGATATATATTATGTTTACCTTCCTTATAAATGTTATACTGTGAGTTTGGACATAAGTATTTTGGATAGTTCTAGTTTGGATTATTTTGGATTGCCATAAAAGGACAACCCGGAGGTCGGGCGGCAACCCGTCACGTCCGGCAAGGGTGCGAGACTTGAACCCACAACTGAAGGGCGACAAGGGTGTATCACCTACCACTAGCCCATGAGATGTCCTAGATTAAATAATGTAGTATTTATTAAAAGATCATGTAGATGAATTATAAATTCTTTTATTTTGGAACCCTATACGAATAGTGTAAATAGAATTTTTTTTACATTCTATTATCTTTTAGAGTGAAAGATGAGTTTGTGGTAGAAATTTATTAATGTATAAAACTCTAATTATAAAGTAAGTATATCTCCTTATGATCTTAGCCAATGTCATAAATAAATTTCTCAATATTAAGAAAAGCAACTTAGACCAAAAATGTTTTCCTAGATGGTACCTTAAATCATCACTAATTTATGGCTTTGGGATTGTTGGCATTTTCATAGCCATGTTCTCTACCACTCTCCATCAGATAATTGATGGTTAGATTTCTCCTCCATATCCATATTTTCCTACATGGAACCCTAGTATGTGTTATTTTCAGTAATCTTCATACTATCCACTCTTTATTTTAAATAGAGCCCTCATTAATTCATTTTTCGATGTGGGATTTCAACTAAGATATTTTGAAACGTCAAAAATGTGTTATCCCAATACCCTATATTTTGTTGAACCGATGGTACTTCAAATCATCATAGATTGATGAGTTTAAGGACCTCAATTATACACTTGTTTGTGATTGATGACCTCAATCACTACCTATAAATATTTACGTTTTTCCTCGAATTATATATCTCTGATTTCCACCAATGTTCTCCTAATCGAGATCATAATTTGGTGGTGACCCTTTCATTTCTCTTTTCCTCATATTAAGACTAAATTTTAGTAACCCAATTTCCGATGTGGATTTTCACACAAATATATTATCTATTTTCAACCTTTTATTTTCGAAGAACAAATTCAAATTGCGAGGACACAATTTATTGAAGGAGGGGAGAATGTAACACCCCAAGATTTCATAGTGTGTTATTTCATCAAAATAATTCAATAACTTGCACTACAAGCAACACCGAGTTCAATTGCACCATGACTTACCAAAAAAAAAAGCCATTAAAAGAGGTCATGAATAGCATTAACTACATTTTTAACTTTATATAATCCTTATAATTTTAGAATCCATATTATGAGTTTCTTAGTCATAATGCAAGAACAGATTCATTTTCAGTATTGCACTTTTATCAACTTTTGATAGTGAAACCTTTTTAAATACAATATTTTAAACTTTTTGACTAAATGGAGACATCAAAAAATTTAAAATGAAACATCCCAAGCTTCCACGGTACGCTTTCCTTTGAATAAAACAGTAGCGTGTGTTGTACACAACGTCGAGTTTTAACACACACCACAACCGATCAAACTAGCCGTTATGAATAGTAATATCTACTTTTTTAAATTATATATATTTTATATTTGAAAATGGACTTCATTTTTGGATTCGGAATATCGAATTTAGCCTAAGGTGAAATTTTGGTACATTTCGGATAACTTTCATATTTTGATGAATAGTGAAAATTACTAAATTTTAATTAAAAACAACTTTTTTAATCAAAATAATTAATAATGATAAATTATGAATTTGAGTGGTTTTAAAGTATATTTAGAATATATTTTTACCGTTTAATATAATTTTGGTCATTGGACATAATTTTACAATTAAACCGAACATAAACAAGTGTCAATCTTTTGATAGTTATTACCTCTTAAAAACACGCTTTTTGTTTTGACAGCGGGAATTAATTTTAAATTAATTTCTGCCACTTCTGTGTTTTGAATTTAGAAAAATGGATTCCATATTTGGAATCAGGATGGTCAAATTGTGTAAATAGGTAACTTTTATTTTTAGACATTTTGAATAATTACTGCGGTAAATATTTTATTTACCATGGTTAAGGATAAATCCGGTAAATAAGGGTTAAAAAATAATAATATAATAATACTAATTTACCCTAAAACGTGTCTTAACCCTATTGGTTGATACATGGTCGACCATGGGCATCTTTGGGTCAATTTTGGGACCCCATTGATCCACTTGTAAGTGATAATGACACTTTATTTTAATTAAGTTAAAATGAATACAAAAATGGCATAAGCTTACATCTTTTAAAAGAACAATTTTTACATAGGGTTATACATGTTGGATTTTCGATTATAAATATTCATTAGAAAGATAAAAAGATTTCCTACATAATGATATTTTATTTATAATTTTTAGACATCAAATAATTTAAATTATTAATGACACAATAATGATGCAGTGTTTACCTCATTAATAAATCATTTAAATAAATAAGATTATAATGATTAAATTATTATCTAAAACCTGTCCAATTCTTATTGGTTGATGTTATTTAGAATATGAGTCATCTTATATTCGACCTCAATGATTTTTGGACCATTATAAACCGAATATAATTATATTATAAAGTAATACTTTCACTCTTTCCTAAAGAGCCCCTCCTCTCCCTTATAAAATGAGACCACTTCTACTCATTCTTCACACCTCTCAAGCCACTTGGCTCGTCCAAACTCTGCCCAACTAATCTCCCCACATCCCTCTACTCCTCCTTGAAGCTTCCCCGTAGGCAGAAATCATTTCAAGAAGTCCTTTGGTTCCAACCAAAGTGAGTTACCTAAATTAAAGGTAACGATTTCTCTTAAATTATTTTCATTTATTTTGCTTCTTCAACCCCCAAACTCTTTTTTTTTCCTTTCTTTTGTAACAACACAAGTATCCTCAATATACTAGGATGTTGTTATAAGAAGTATTCAAACTACACATACACACAACTCCATCTAATGGATGATGAACATAATGTTTCTGTGGATGGCAAACTAACGCCTCACGAAACGATGATTGTTCAAATACATCTTACCGCCTCTCATGGTGGCCATTATGATGGCACTGTAATTAAATATGATATTAATGATATATATTTTATATATAAGCTTCTGTAATTCCATTTTATTTCAAACCATTATTCGTTTCATGTTGTATATACATACGATAATTTCATTTGAGGAAGTGCGGACTACCGCCCCCTTAAAATGATATGACTCGTTCATACCACACATGGAACGTATATAGGATGGTGTTAATGAACTTAAGTAACATGTATAAAATATTATATTATACTGGAATAGTAATATATTTATGTATCATTTTTATTCGATTCTTTTAAAATAAAAATTAAATGGAAGTAGCGTTCGTGCGTACGTACGGACTACCGTGTCCACGAACGCGATGAGATTCATTCTCCATCGTATCCATTCAAGTATAATTATTATTTGATGATTTAAAAATGATGTTTAAGGACTTGATACCATTCTGGATTTGAATAATATACAACTTATCCTTTACAAAAATGTCTTACGTAACAAAACATACAAAAGCAAACAAGTAAGTTCACACTCGAAACAGCGATAATACTAAGATATTATTATCAAATCAATATTAAAAGATCATATATGATATCATATTAATGTATATGATTCTTGTATAATTTAATAACAATTATTTCACCATTATACAGGAGGTTAACCTACCCCAACCAAGGAAAAGTACAAGGTAAGGGTTTATTTCACAATCTCTTCATTATCCGAGGTTGTTTATACGTAATAATATACTGGGATATCTTTATCATCCACATCCATGTTTCTTAAAAATGTATTTCAAAACATTTTTAATATTTACAAGAATATGGGTTAAAGTCATTTATACCCTTGTTTGACTTTTTATAAGAGGTTTATAAAGGAATCTTTCCGTCGTTTTCAAAACAAGGTCCTTTTTAACCTTTTCGACAGAATTGAGGTAAGAATGTTATTTTTAACTTATACGGAGGGTGCGGTTATTTTACGCCGTTATAAAATCTTCAAAGCTTTCCTTACAAGCTTATAAGAATATTTTCAAAGAAAATGTTTTATTTTATATGGATCTTAAATGATTTCAAAATAAAAGGAGATATTTATTTAAAAAGAATTTTGATTTCATCTATGTCAACATCCTTTGACGGATTTTAAGATTATTTGAAGTTGATTTATTATGATACAAAACTTCTATACTGTATTGAAGGTTTTGTGATATGTTTGACTATGGATGTGCTATTTTTATACCATTCATAGTTTATGGTGAAATTATTGACATTTCGTATGCTAGTTTTAATACAAATGTTTATGTTATGTTTAAACCTTTTCATATGGGAATGAATTGGACTTAATAAGTGACGGGTGGAGCCCGCTATTGCTCCTCGATGCATCGGTAGGTCTCATGAGACAAACTAGTGTCTTGTCACAAGGCCTTGACAAAATCTTTTTTGTAGTCTTGGCACGAGGCCTTGACTATGTGGTTATGATAGTCTGGCATTATGCATTCCAACATTATGAAAGTGGTTATTGATTTTTGCATGTGATTATTCGATTAGTAGAATATCCATGTGAATAAGTAAATGGCATTATTTCATTTTTACTTTTTCCATACTATGTTGAAGTTCAAGTTTAAAAGGCTTTTGTTTTAGTAATGCATTGCCTTAAATGTTTATTCTTATTTAAGAAAGTTTCCGCTATATTGTTATCCTTACTGGGCATTTGAGCTCACCCCTTTTCTATGTTTTATTTTTCCCAGGATGTGAAGAAGTAAGTTATGAATGACCTGTAGGGATTTTATGAGGGGTTAATAGTGTGGATTGTGGATACATTATGTTGTTGTATTAGTTTTTCATTTTACGATGTAATGTAAAACTTATGAATATATCTAGTGTTTCCATGGCTACTAAACCAATCGGTCTTTCGAGATTTGATCTTTCTTGTGATCATGCCAATGTTATGAAGTAATGCACCGACTCTGGGTAACTGGGGTCGGGGCGCTACACAGTGACTCAGTAGGGATGATTCCCTTAACATCAAAATATTGTTTATCTTCAGGACTGATAATCTTACTTCTTATAATTTAATTATACCTGGCATGAGCTATTTTTTTTGGTCTTTCATTTTGGTCATACCATTGTGGTTTGGGGTCCCTACTAAGTATTGTGTTACTAAAACCTGAAAGGGTTTTGCCTGCACGTTTTGTGTATCATGTAGGTGATCGATTCTTCTATCGAGACCTTGGTGGTTCAAGACTAGGTAGTTCTCAGTGAGATGTGAAATAAGAGAATACCTCTATGGATACATGAAACTACCCTTATCCTACACTTTAGTTGGGGTCTCGAACATGCAAACCATAGTAGTTGTACATTTACTTGTGGTTTTGTTCTTGTATTCACCCCCTTGTACTTTCAGTTTTTATTGTACTCACAATTGTAGTATCATTGGAATTAAAGGTTTATTTTTTGGTTACTTTTCAATGTATGTGAGTGTGCATGTGTATAGGTACTCATAAAATGCATCCCACTTGCAGGATATTGCCTTCGGCACTAGTCTCTAGCCTCTGGCCATTGGGAGGTGGTCATAGGGTATTCATGGCATGGGCCCTGGTGGACGGGTCATGAAAAAGTGGTTTTAGATGGTTGTCAGTTATAGAAGAAGAAATATGTCTCTATAAATTATCATGGGGAAATAGTATTAAGTGTTTCATATTCGGTTTTCAGGCTAGGGAGTCCAATGATGGTGCAGCAGCCGACTTTTCCATACTCCAGGACACTGAATTCTTATTTCCAACTTGGTATATGGAAACACTGGTTACATGCATCTTTGAGTGTTTTATATTGGTATCTTTGAGTCATTTTCCGCTCATCAGTTATAATATATTATTCGCGATTCATCTTGATACCTTTCAAGACGCCTCCACGTAGACACCTAGCCAAGATTCCAGTGTGTGTCCATGAGGATGGTTCATAGAGTGATGAGGCTTCAATACAGGGACTGTTGTCTGAGATGGAACCATTAGGCGGTGCCCTAGCATTACCCCCGACCATTGGTCAACAATTACAACTAGCATTACTAGTAGATGACGCACATAGGATCAGTGTCTTACTCGATTTCCAGAGACAGAGACCTCCTAGGTTCATAGGAGAGGTATATCCTCAAGTCAATGAGGATTGGTTGGATGTAGTGATGTTATTCTTCCACTTAGTGAGGATTCCACCTAACAAGATGTGAATCTTCTGTAGTTCTCAATAGGGAGATGATGGAGTTTGATGATACAGTTGCATGAGGAGGATAGCCACTCCTGGTTATACTTCGAGAAACATTTCTGAGAGGAGTTATTCCTCGTGACATTATGCTCAAGCATAGAAAGGAGGTTGTTCACCTACATTAGGGAATCTTGAAAGTTCCTGAGTACTCTACGAGGTTCAAATACCTCTCTCATTACTCTAAAGATATGGTACAAAACCGTTTTTTCAGCGACTAGACCATTTAGCAGGGACTCTGATGGGAGATCAGGGTGTCAATGATTTCCCACAGCATCCCTATGTAGGATGGAGGGTTGGAACAGTCTCTACTAGTGGAGATCTTCCTTGTAAAGAATACACCAATAGTGTGAGATACCACCAGGATATAGGTGGTCGAGTCATCTATGGCATGTAGCCGACAGATGATGAAAATGCCCAAGTAGGCCAGACCATCCAGAGGATAACCCCAAGACTCAGGGTCAATGGTGTGAGGCTCCAAAGGTAGAGAGAGTCCCCATAGGAGCATACTATGCTATGCATGACACAGCCAGGGGAACATGGATAGGGATTTCCCATCTCACTACAAAGAGGGATGATAGATGTTTTATAAACCAGTGAGGCAGGTACAATGGTAGGAGTAGGGTGTTCTTCTAGGAAGCGAATGTGGTAGAAGAGCAGGATGACTGGCTAGAGGTGGGTGTTGGTACAAGGTATTATCACCACCACACCCAATTGGTATACCATGAGTTGTTTGATAGGGGCGAGGCCAGCTACAGGAGATGGATACCTATTAGTAATTCAATCTAGAGATTATTAGAGTTATTATCTATGTCTTCTCCACCATGGATTCGGTTCTTATATACACATATTTTAGTCACTCCTTCCTTTCCACAGATCTAGTTCAGAGCTTGGAGATTCCGATCGAGTCATTGGCTCAAGCCTTATGATTAGAGACTCCTACGAGAGGAGATTTGATGATTACACTCTAGTTTAGGTAGTGTGAACTTACTCTAGGAGGTGATAGCTTTGGATGGGATATCCAAGTGGCAGCATCGAGCCCTTAGAATTTCATTGTTGGTATGAACTAGTTATCTATATTATATGCTTAAATTGACTATTTTAGGTTAAAAGTGAAGTGTTTATATGAGTATAGGACTAGGATTTCCTTCACCAAAGAGAATGGATCCCTTGAAGTGTAGGATGAAATTTCATGATGGAGGGAGTAGTCGATCACTCGACAATTGGATAGCATTACCCTCAGTGTAGTGGATGAGATGAGTCCATAGTTTTTTGAAAGGGTGTATGAGTACGAGGACGTCTTTACAGAGGATGTTCCAAGACTACATCCTCGTATAGAGGTGAACTTTTTTATTGATCTATTACATTAGGTTCCACTAATATCTGCACCTACATATCGGATGTCCCTTGTAGAGCTTTGGGATTTGAGGGTACAATTAGAGGAATTATAGAGGAATGGGTTCATAAGTCCTGGAGTTTTACCATGGGCGGTCCCAATATTTTTTTTCAAGAAGGAAGATAGAATTTTGAGGCTACGTGTGGACTTCTAGAGCTTGAACTAGATGAATTTAAAGAACAAGTATCCTCTGTCAAGGACTGATGAACATTTCAATCAGCTAAATGGGGTGAGATAGTTCTTGAAGATAGACCTCAGATCAATCTATCAACTACTTCATGTAAAAAATGAGGAAATCTAGAAGATTAATTTTAGATGTCTCTACAACCACTATGATTACTTAGTGATTCTATTTGGCATGGATAACTCCCCCACAGTGTTCATGAGACTCATGAATAGGATCATCTAGCAATACATAGACCGGTTTGTAGTGGTCTTCATAGATGAAATCATAGTTTATTCAGAATCAGAGGAGGAGCATTTGATACACCATAAGACAGTTCTGGACACACTCAGAGGGAACCAGCTTTATGATAAGCTCTGGAAGTGTGAGTTCTATATAATAAAGGTCCACTTCCTTAGACATGTTATCTTATAGGTTGGAGTTTTAGTGGACCCATCAAAGATCAAGGTTGTTCTATCTTCGGATCCAGTCAAGAGCATCAACGAGGTGCATAGTTTTGATGGATTGGCTTTGTACTATTAGAGGATTGTACCTGAATTCTCTAGTGTGGAAGCACCCATGATGGAATTGAAAAATAAGGAAAAATCATTCGCATGGACAGAGAAATGCCATCCAAGTTTATGGTAGTTGAGGAAGTTCTTGATGAGTGCTCCTATCTTGAGGATTATAGAGGAGGGCACAAACTACATAGTGTATTATGAAACATCATGTATTGGGCTCCATTGTTTCTTGATTCGAGAGAAAGCCATGATTTCATATGGCTCACGACAATTGAGACCACATGAGAAGAACTATATGAATCATGACCTTGAGTTATTATTGGTATTCATCACATTGAATACGTTGAGACGCGACCTTATAAGGGAATGATTCGTCATCTAATTTGACCACAATAGTCTCATGTAAATATTTTCTTAAAGGGATCTGATTTTGAGACAGTGACGCTTGCAAGATTTCTTCTAGGACAATTACTTATAGATAGTCTATACTCCCAAGAAGGAGAATGTGGTCGCATATTATTTCTACATGAAGTCATCCTCACAACTACTGAAGAGTCATTTGATTATATGGACTCAATTCAGATTTTTTATCATGGATAGATAAGAGACATAATTTCTTTAGTCGATGGTAGTTGACCCTCCACTCATACAGAGTGTCAGGGAAGCAGAAGTCAGGGATGCCAGATGCGAGACTACACGTGACCAGATGTCAATAGGGCATGCCCCTAACAGATATTTGATATTTTTGTAGCACAGAATCCTTTTTGTGGATGCACTATAGTAACAGTGGAATTTTGGGAGGAGTTGTTGAGGGAGATCTATACATCCCCTATAGAAGTACATCTAGGGGCGGTGAAGATGTACCAGGACCTTTAACATTAGTACTGGTGGTCGTGGATAAAGATGGTAGTTGCAGAGTTTGTCTCGAGATGCCTCACATGTCAAAAAGTAAAGGATGGGTACCAGGTTCCAACATGTTTGACACAACCACTGATTCAATCATAGTGGATGTGTGATAGAGTATCGATTGACTTCATGAATAGATTAGAAAGTACATCCATGTGGCATGATACCATCTGTGTGATCATACACCGACTCACCAAGTCGGCGAACTTTCTACCTATTCAAGTGCATGGTTTAGTAGAGATCTTGGGATGACTCTACAGTCTGGAGGTAGTTCAAACGCATGGAGTACCCTCTATGAAAGTCTCATATCGTGATACATGCTTTACATCCTGGTTATTAAAAGGATTTCAAGAGGATTTTGGGACTTATCTTCTCTTGATAAGAGCCTTTCATGCAAAGAAGTTTGGTCAGATAGAGTAGACCATATAGACATTAGAGGAAATACTTTTTGATTGTGTTATTGATTTTGGTTATAGTTGGGAAGACCAAATACCACTAATGGAGTTTTTGTACAACAACAACTACCACTCCACCATCAGTATGGCACCATTCAAGGAAATATATGGATGGCCATGCATGTCACTATTATACTGGACAGACCTAGGGGAGTTAGCACTCATGGGTCCAGAGATGGTACAGGCTACCACTAAGAAGGTGTTGGTCATCAGAGGGCAGATTAAGACTAAACAGAGCCAACATAAGTCCTATTATAATAGGCTATGGATACCCTTGTAATTCAAGGAAGGGGACTACATATTCCTTTAAGTGTCTCCTTGATGTGGGATACAGAGATTTTTCCAAGGCGAAACATTATCTCCAAGGTTTATGAGACCCTTACTAATACTGTGTAAAGTGGGATAGGTGGAATACTGCTTGGCACTACTATAATAGTTAGAGAGGGTGCATGATGTCTTCAAAATATCCCACCTAAGTGGATAGGTTTACGACCCTTCTCACTTCATTGACCATGGAGATCTAGAGATAGACGACGAGGAAAATTTCCTGGAGTACCCAATGGAGATTGAAGATTAAAAAGAGAGGGTCTTTTGTGGATGGTCAATTTCTATAGTGCATGTTTTTTGGCAGATCATGAATCTCTAGAAGATAACATGGGATCTAGATGCTTAGATTCATTCTTAGTACCCCTTTTTGTTTTATTAGCCTTTATTTTCCTTTTGGTGATGTAAATCCCGAATGTGGAGAGAATGAAATACCCTATAATTCCACAGATTATTTTTAATTAAAATGGATTATATTGATACTAAACTTTGAGATGGAATGTTATTCCAAGGACTGGAGTGGCCATAATATATTTTTGAACTATTTAATGTTCATTTAAATAAACATGCGAGTGGGGTTTTCTAAATTTTAAATTTGTGCATAGATCAAAAATCTGATCACACTATTGAACATAGAATTTCAGTATTTTCATAGAAAATTGCTAACAAAAAATGGATAGGTTTGACCCAAAAATATAGTTTTTAGACATTTTGGATTAAATATAAAATAACAAATAAATTTATTTTATTTTATTTCTTCTTCTTTGATAAGTGGCATGTCAGCGCTGCGTTGCAGTGACGGGGAAACACAAAATCTCATTAATGAGACTCATTAAAGAATTAGCATAACTATGTTTCAATGTAGTGAAATAGAAACATTGTTTTTCATTACATAAATTAATAGCCTAACAAGCAATACAATACTATTGTCACAATACTAGTATTACTCTGAGGCTTTGGTGGATGACGAATTCACTTCTTCCACGCTTATATGTATTTATAGAAATGGTGGGTTGTGGATCATAAAAGAAGAACCGAGGAACGTGATCCCATGCTTAATCAACCACAATCCTATCTGACATAGGGGGTTTTATTCTAAGTGGTTTCTCCCTTTTTCTCCACTCAATCTTTTAAAAAATGACCACTTGTTAACTCACAAACAAGTTAACCCAGAGTTCGATCGTTCATGTGGGAAATTTAAATGTACAAAATAAATGGGGATATTAAGTCTTAGTGATTTATAATTGTATATGCTTCATGTTTCTGATAAGAGGAATAAATCTGAGATGACACAAAAATTTTTGGTTTGTTCCATTTGGGAATTCGAGTGATCCTCATGACCAAACCCTGATCACACCACAATTCATTGTTTCATTTTCACCCTTAAACCGCTATGCTAAACTTTTTTTATAATGAAAATTATAAATATAATAACAAATTTCATTCCATGTTGGAATAATTTATTTTGTTTTAATCACTATTGAAAGGTTCAATTTTACTTGTTTTGATTATTCCATTGGAGGAGGAGGTGATTTGGTGGCCCCAGAGATGATCCATAAGGGAAATGGGCCAAAAATGCATGGGTTCCATGAACACATGTCAACTGTTGGGTAGAGTATAAAAACTCAGTAAATCCAAATGGGCTTAGATTTTGGGGGATGGTCCAAAATTTGAATTTATACAACAAATATGAAGACATCCAAGACCCATTCGTCCATTAATAGGCCCAACCTAAGTGATCTATCCAGGCCACTGAATATGCACAGAGTCAAAAGATGTGTGCTTGTGGTGTCTATATCTTGAGTTGTACGTTTCCAAAAGAATCCAAACATTTTGTGGTGATAGAAAAGACGTGTGGAAATAGCTTTTTAGTTTTGTCAAAAGATATTGAAGACAATATAGAGGTCTAAACAATGTGAAAAGTTCTTTTAACAATTTTTGTTCCAAAAACCACTTCCCATTTTTGCTATAAAAGAGCACCATGGGTACCTCATTTGGGGAGTTCGAACCAGGATCCAAGATCTAACATTTTGGATTCCTAGAGAATACTATTCATTATTGTAGAAGTTATTGAGGCCCCTATCTTCATAGGGGGTTCAAGGATGAATAAGGAGTTCCACCCGAGCCTCCTCCTCCTCTCGATGGCGAGCTAAATGGTGGACGATCATTTCGAGAGAGCTACACAAACATGGGAGGGAGTTTCTTCACATGTTATTCTACTGGTTTTGTATAATTTTTTTGTTGAATATCTCACTTAATTTTTATCATGACATTATTCTCCCTTGATTACATTTTATTTGAAATAATAATGTGGAACACTATTTATTTCAACACCGATTGGGTTGAGATTTCAGGTGGGAATCTTAGGTTGTTCTAATTGGACAACATAATAATCCTATTTATCTGACACATACATAAGATTTAAGTATGATTTTGTAGAAATGTTATTCTATGATTGATAACCAAATCTTGGTAACACTATTGTTGTGTCAAGTTGTGGTTCATTAAGCATCATTTGAAGAGGCAAGAGGGGAGTCAAGATCATGACAACCTTCAACCAAAGAATTAAACAAAACTATGTTAAATTTTCAGAACAATGAACGATCCAAGATGTGTAGAGAAATTGAAATGATCTTATTCTATCATATTTATTAATAAACCAGCCTTATTAATCAACTATCTCACTCTTTAATTATGTGAGTTACATAAATCTGTTTCCAAAACCACCCCCTATTTTTTCACTTTTTATTAAAAATACATTTTCTAAAACTATCAACGCTCCTTGAGAGACTACCTAGGTTATTCCCTAAACTACAAATTTATCTTCAAATCATTACCAATTTTACGTGTCATGACATTGAGTTCAAACCCCCAAATTGAAGATGAGGCATCCTCGAGGACGTAGTAGGGATAGCGGCGATCCATGAAGCTAGATTTAATAGGTAGTTCAAGAATCAGACCACCGGAGCGAACACGGTTTTTCACGGAAGATACCGTTGTCACGCTAACACTGGTGTCTGCATGCTGGAGGCAGCGGGCCCCGTTGATGTGCCGAAGCAGTGGAGGCCACAGCCCCTGCTGGTTGTGGTGGTGTAGTAGGTTGGCGCCATTGAGGTGACATGTTGGAGGAGCGGCCCGTGCTTGTGGGACGCTGCAGGAGCTGGCACACGGTCCTAGACTGCCTGCGAAGGAAGTGGTTGACCACTTCTGTCCATGTGTAGTGCAAACTGAAAACCACACAGGAGTCTGGGAAGGGGGAAAACCGACCTTCCATGTGGAATGGGTATTTGGGAGGCCTGAGCTGGAAACAATCCAACCCGCCTTTGTAGGTCAGTCCGATGGGGTGGTTCGGGCCGCTAGGTGGACCGGGATACGAACATAATAGGCCCACCGTTGTGTGTAGGGAGGAATGTTGATGGGTCGTTGGGAGACATAGAGGGCTAGACACATGGTTGAACTGGAGTTGTTTGGGTCACGTGGGACCCTTAGGCTGGGGTGGTCGGGTCAGTCTGACTAGTCGGGCTGAGGTTGGACACAACTAGACCTTGTTTACTAAAACACCAATATCTTTCAAGACTGGGGTTTTATTGATGCAATGTATGTGGTGGTGAAACCCTTTCTATGATATAGTACATTAGGTATACTCTATGTGAGTCTTTGTGGAAGCTGGTATACGACCGAAAACATGATGATCAGATTCTCCTGGAATCAAGTGCACTGGAGAGCGGGAATCCTATTGTTGTTTGTGACATGAAGGATATGAAGAGAGGACCATAGTGTTCGAGCAGCAGAACAGACCTTAATGGTTATTTGTTCAGGTGGACCATAGTGTTCCATCAGGAGCGAAGACCTCAGTGGTCCCATGGAAAAGCAGACCTCAGTGGTCCTGAGTTCGAGTGGAGCTCAATGGTCCTGCGACTGAGCAGACCTTAGTGGTCATGTGGCCAAGGGGATGACCTCAGTGTCCAGATATAGAGCAGACCTCAGTGGTCCAAATGATGATTAGACCTCATTAACTCATCGAGGATGAGTCCCTCAGTAGCATAAGTTGTTTTAGGTTCACGATTGATAATCTTACTTCTTATAATTGATTTATACCCGGTGTGAGCTACCTTTTCTTTCTGGTCTTTCTTTGTGGTCTTACCATTGTAGTTTGGGTCCCAACTGAGTACTTTGTTAGTCACCCCATCATGGGCTTCTCCCCCACATGTCATGTTTCGTTCAGGTGATCAACACTTCTATTAGGACCTTGGTTGTCCGGGACTAGGTGGTTCTTAGTAAGAAGAGATAAACGGGCATACATCTACAGCTACAGAAATCTACCCTTCACATACCCTTCAGGTGGGTTGTCAAATGAACGAACCATAGTAGTTGTACATTCCATTATGTTTTTAGTATTTTATTCTGGCCCCTTGGACTTTCATTTTTTATTTTTCTCCCAGTGGTTGTCTCAGTGAGAGTTGAGGTTTACTGTGTGGTTACCATTCATAGTTCATGAGTGTGCATGTGTACATGTACTCAGAAAATGAAACCCACTTATAAGTTATTACCTTTGGTTCTATTCACTACCCCCTGGCCTTTGAGAGGTAGGCTTAGAGTAGTCACGGCGTGGGCCCTGGGGGATGGGTCGTGACAAAATGGTATTCGAGGGAGGTCAGTAATATTAGAAGAACTAAGAGTATGTAAATTTTCATAGGTAAATAGTGTTAAGTGTTTCGAGTTCTAAATTCAGGCCAGGGTGTCCAGTGTTTGTGCAGTGGCTGATTAATCCATACACCAAAGTCTGAAATTCATCTTCCCGACTCGGTACATGAAAACACTAGTTATAATCATATTTCAGTGTTGTCTCTTGAACTTTTTGAGTTAGAGATAGCTTAGCAGGTATTATATATTAATAATGATTCAAATTTATCCCTTTAAAAATGCCTTTATGCAGACTCCCAACTAGGATTCCAGTGAATGACCATGATTATGGTTCATAAAGTGATGAGGATTTGGTATAGGTACTGTTTCCCGAGATGGAACCTTTGGGAAGTGCCCCAGCTTTACCACTTATCATTGGTCATTAGTTACTAATAGTGTTACTGGTAGTGGATGCACATTGTTTTAGCTCCATACATGAGTTCCATAGATAGAGACCTCCCATGTTCATTGTTGAGATAGATCATCAGTTCACTAAGGATTGGTTGGAGGTAGTGACACATGTTTTCATCTTAGTGAGGACACCACCTGACTAGATAGAATTTCTAGCCACAATCCTTCTACAGGGCTCAATATTTATATGGTGTAATTTTCTAATTTAGATGCATTAAGAGGTGACCCTCACCTAGAAATACATTGAGAAACATTTCTGGGAGGATTTCTACCCTATGAATTTATGCTCAGTGCACATACAAGAGCTGCTTCACCTACAACAGGGCATCCTAACAATGGATGAGTACTCTGTGAGGTTCACAGTCCTCTCCCATTACTCTTTGAATATAGTACGAGACCCTTTCTTCAGTACCCAGACCTTTAATAGGGTCTTCTATATGAGATTAGGGCATCATTGATTTCCCTCAACATTCCTTCAAAGGTTGGGGTCCTAGAGAGGGATCTACTTGTTGAGAGATTCCTCAAAGAGCAGGAACTGATGATGGGAGCTACCAACGAGAAAAAGGGGGAAGATTTGTATATGGAGGGTAGTTGATTGATGACATAAAGGCCTAAGTAGTTTAATCCATCCAGAGGATGACCCCATGACTCTGGGTTAGTGGTGCAAGGCTCCCAGTGTAGAGGGAGTCACTAGGGTATAAGATTATGATATGCATGTGGAGGTCAGAGGAACATGGATCGGGATTTCCCAAATCACTATGTATATGGACGGTGGACGTTCGATGGACCAAAAAGTTAGAGGAAGAGGTAGGAGCAGGGTGGTCCACTAGGCAATGGACGTGGCATAGGATAGTGACGAGAAGAAGGAGTGGGAGTAGGTACGAGGTAAATCCACCACCACCCCAGGTGGTCCACCATGAGCTCCAGGAGCTGGTGGATAGGGGAAAGTCTAGCTATAGGAGGTGTAGGCCTACAACCATAGAACTATCGAGATTATTAGAGGTATGATCAGTGTCTTCTATAGCTTGGATATAGTTCTTATAGTCACAGGTTCCAGTCACTCTTTCCTTGACATAGATCTTGTTTGGATCTTAGAGATTCCAATCGATCCATTAGCTCGATCCTTATGATTAGATACTGATATGGGAGGATATTTCATGATTAAACACAAGTTTTGATTGTGTGATCTTATTCTAAGAGGTGAGATATTTGGCTGGGATCTCCGAGTAGTAGTGTCAAGGCCATAGTGTAGTGTGTCCTTGAGTATGTGACTAGGTTTTCATTAACCATCATGAGGTGATCCCTTGTAGTTCAGTAAATACTTTCTTGAAGGAGTGTGCAGCCAATAACTCACCAGTTGGCTAGAATGGTCCTCAGTGTAGCGGATGAGACAAGTCCACAGTTTCCTATAGTGGTGGATGAGTATGAGTACGTCTTTCAAGAGGATGTTCTAAGACTACCTCATTGAAGAGTGGTGGACTTCTGAATTGATCTATACCCTGGGACGACACTGATATTTAAACCATCATATCGGGTGGCTCTCATAGAGTTTTGGGTGATGATGGTATAGTTAGAGGACTTGAAGTGGAAGGGATTTGTAAGGCCAAGCATTTCATCATTGGAATCCCTGATGTTTTTTTCAAAGAAGGAAGATGGAGGCTTGAGGTTATGCATGGATTTCTAGCGCTTGAACAAGGTGACCTTGAAGAAAAAGTACCCTCTTCCAAGAATTGACAACCTTTTCGATTAGCTAAATGGGGTGAGATGGTTCTCGATGATAGACCTAATATCATGTTATCATTAGCTTTGAGTGCGAGATGAGGACATCATGAAGATGAAATTCAGATGTCTCTACGGCCACTATGAGTACATTGTGATGTCGTTTGGCCTGAAGAATTACCCTACAGTGTTCATGGGACTCATGAACAATATCTTCTATTCATATTCAGATAGGTTTGTAATGGTCTTAATTTATGACATCTTACTGTATTCAGCAATAGAGGAGGATCATGCAATACACCTAAGGATGGTTCTAGTCACACTTCGAGAGAATCCTATTTATAGTAAGCTCTCTAAGGGTGAGTTTTGGATATGAAAGGTCCACTTTAGAGGATACAACATCTCATAGGATGGAGTTGTGGTGGATCTATCAAAGATTGAGGCAGTGATTTCTGGGTAGCCATCCAAGAGAATTACCTAGGTGTTGAGTTTCCTTGGGTAGGATAGGTACTATTAGAGTTTTGTACCTGACTTATCTAGAGTGGCATCACCCATGAAGTCATTGAAGAAGAAGGGAAAACACTTTATGTAGATAGAGAGATGCTAGTAGAGCTTTTAGTGGCTGAGACAGAGCTTGATAAGTTATCCTCTATTGAGGATTCCAATGGAGGAAATAGATTACGTAGTTTATTGTGACACATCAGGAAATGGGATCGGTTGTTTCATGATGCAGGGGAAAGACATGTTTCCATATGCCTCCCGATAGTTGAGACCACATGAGTAAAACTATGGGACTCATGAACTTGAGTTGTCAATGGTGGTTTTTTCACAGAAGACGTGGAAACACTACCTTATAGGAGAATGATTCATCATCTACTCTAACCACAAGAATCTCAAGTATATATTTTCTTAGAGGGATCTGAATTTTTGATAGTGACTTTGGATAGAGTTACTCTATGATTATAACATTGAGATAGTCTATACTCTTACTAAGGGAAACATGGTGGAAGATGTTGTTTGTATAAAATCAACCTCACTACTACTGAATGTGGCCTTAGAGCAGTTTTCCTCGCTACAGATATCCTTCATGGATAGAGAGGATACCACTTTTCTTCAGTCGATGGTAGTTCCCAATCCACTCCTACTGCGAGTCATGGAGGCAAAAATCATGGATGCCAGCTATGAGACTTCACAGGCCTAGATGTCAATATGGTATGCCCCTGATGGATATTTGAATAGTGGAGAGCACGTCATCCATTTCAAAGGACACACTGTAGTACCAATGGAATTGCGGGAGTAGTTGTTGAGGGAGTTCTATACACCTACTTTGACTGTAATTCTAGGTGCGGTGAAGATGTACCAAGACCTCCAACATCTGTACTGGTGGATGGGGATAAAGAAGGTAGTAGCTGAGTTTCTATCAAGATGCCTCATTTTTCAGCAAGTGAAGGCTGAGCACTAGGATCCATCAGGTTTGAAATAACCCCTCGAGGTAAGGGAGTGGAAGTGGGATGAATTATCAAGGGACATTATGATGATCTTACCATGTACATATAGGGTTCAAGATACCATCTGGGGGATTGTAGACCAACTCACCATGTCATCTCACTTCCTACCCATTTGACAGTAGAATTCAGTAGAGATCTTGGGACACCTCTACGTGCAAGAGGTTGTTCAGCTCCAAGGATTCACATCTACGATAGTCTCATATCATGATGCATGATTTACATCCTGATTATAGAAGGGATTGCAAGAGGATTTTGAGACTCAGATTCACTTGAGAATAGCCTTTCACCCACATAAGGATGGTCAGATGGAGAAGAAAATACAGACCATGGAGGACATGCTTCGTGCTTACATTATTGATTTGGTCACAGTTGGAAGGACTAACTACCACTGGTAGAGTTTGTGTACAACAATAAATATCACTCCACCATCAGTATGGAACCATTCGAGGCACTGTACAGATGGCCATGCAGGTCACCGTTATACTGGACAGACCCAGGGGAGTCAGCACTCATGGGTCTAAAGATTATGCAGGCCACCATTGAGAAGTTGCAGGTTATCCAATGGAGGATAAAGACTATACAGAGCTGATATATGTAATATTATGATATGTGAAAGAGACCCTTGGAATTCGAGGACAGAGACCACATATTTCTACGGGTCTCTCCTCGATGAGGGATAAAATGAATTGGTCATGGCAGAAAGTTATATCTGAGTTTCATCGGACCCTTCATGATACTGCATAGAGTGGGCGAGGTGGCATACTTCTTGTCTATACCACGAAAATTAGAGAGGGAGCATGTCATATTCCACATATCCCAGCTGAGGAGATACGTACAAGACCATTCTCCCATCATCGACCACGGAGAGCTGGAGATAGACGATGGGGATACTTTTGCAGAGTACCCAGTGGAGATATTGGATCAACAGGAGTGGATCTTTTGTGGATGGTTGATTCATCTGGTACACATTTGTTGGTAGCACGAGAATCTCCATGAGAGAACATGGGAGTGGGAGGATCAGATTTGTGCTTAATACCCATTTTTGTTTTATTATCCATTGTTTGGATTTTAGGGACATAATTCCTTAAGGTTAGGAGAATAGAATACCTCATAATTCCATGGAATTGTTTTTTAAAAATAAAATGGGATCATTTAAAGACCAATCTCTGAGACGTTACATGATTATGAGGCATAGAGTGATCAAAATTTAATTTTCAAACTATTTTAAATTTCATTTAAATAAACGTGCAAGCGGGTTTTTCTAGCAATTAAACTGGTGCTCGAATCATAAATATGAGTTTACCATTGAACACAAAATGTCGGGATTCACCTAGAAAATACCTAACATCGAACAATGAGTTTTGACCAAAAAAGATAATTTTTGGACTTTTCAGAAGAAAAATAAAATACTATTAAAAGTTATTTTATTTGTTTTCTTCATCGTTGAGAAGTGGCATGTCAGCGCTGTAGCACAGAGATGGGGAGACACTGAATCTCTTTAATGAATCTCAATAATGAATTAGCATAACGACACTAAAATGTAATGAAACAGAAACACTATTTCATGTTGCATCAATTAATTTCATAAAAAGCAATACAATATTTGGGGTGCAACATCCCGGACCCAAAAAACAACTAGAACATTGCTAAACTGGTTGGGTTTCACTGATCTTATGTGCACCTCCCTAAAATCCCAAGGCTAGAGACTAGCAATGGGGGTATAATAGGTATAATGGGGAGGCTATACCCTTTTAGAATGAGGAAAAAATGTACAGGTCTGAGTATAATAAAATAAAAGACCATGATAACTCAAACCAGACCCGTATAGTAGAAGCACAACCAATATCAGATAAACCGTCAGAATCTATATAGAAAAAATAGCAGCAAAAAGCAAACAGAACAACATGCATCTCCATCTGGTCATACATGTTGATATAAAAAGGGAGCCAATAGCTAACCAGCAGTAGCTACATAAATAAAGTAAGCATAATGATACATAAAAAGGAAATTAAACTAAGTAAAGTCTAGCTAATAATGACCTCAACGTACATATCAATATCCATGACAATAGTGTTATGATCCAACACCTAAATTTGATCATTTAACTATACATAAAACAATAAATTTTACACGCATATTGAAGGGCTTGTGTAGGGTGTGAGAAAAATCATTGTTGGATGCCACCAAATGGTGAATACCTAGTATATGTGTTTAAGAAGGCATGAATCTATAAGGAAATTAACAGCATGATGCACAATGTAAAAACATCAACTAGTGCTCATCATCCACCAGGGAGTATCACCTGCTTTGACCAACGTTGTAATATCAGTCATGTAACCTAGCGTCATGTGCCTCTTGACACCGCGTGTCTCAAGTACTGATGTCTCGAATGCACACAAAAAAATAGTAACCCAGCACCATGTGACTCATGACAACTCATGTCTCAAGTACTGACATCTTGAATGCATGCACAAATAATATGAAGTCTTATCGCCTTCCACATGGATTCCACGGAAAGTAATCACAAACCATAATCCCCATACCACAACTACAGGGGCCTCTAACCACTTGAGCGGTCAAAACCACATCATCACAGAGTTATCTGTGGGCACATGACCCTAATAATGGGTGAGCGGCAATAACCAAAATTTAGAAACCAAGCCACAACCTCTCTGGAACTTCATGCCCCTATGACCATGTCACTAAAAATATGATGGTATTTCCATCCATGTAACTCAATTCATTCCCATATGAACAATCACACTACCTCAATCCACCGTCCACAATGCCCAATCACATGGTCAATCCACCCAAATAATCTAGGGAAAGCCCAAATTGTGAAAAATATCACTCATGAATATCCAGCCATGTCCAACACTACCCAATTTTTCCATCAAATTCAAAATCAAGAATCATACACACACATATATATATAACCAAAAGAATCACATTAAATAGGAAAATAATTAAACATTTGAATTTCACTAGCCATGTGTTTTCCCATACCAACACTAAGGTCTTAAATTCCTATAATAAAATTAATCATTCCTAAATAGTTTAAACCCACCAATTTAATCAAAACCATTCAGTTTAAACCATTTAGGCATTCTCATCCAAAATTCATTAATTGATAAATGACCTCTAACACATCCTCGCTCGTATAATGCAGGAAATGGAATGCCCAACGACATCCCACAAGGCATAAAATCAATTAAATATAAAGAATCATGGGTCTCATCAATACTCATAATTGGGAATAAAATCCTCAACCCCCAAATGACCACAGAAACACAGAACGAAGTATACACCACCTACCTCGTACTTGTATGATGATCCTCATCAGGTAACAGCCTCTAATTCAGTCTAAAATGAGATAGATCTACAAAATGAGCATAAAATCTCAATTTCCTATAACATGATCAAAAATATAAATCGAGACAAAATGCTCAATAGGAATCAAGGCTTAACCAAGGGGGTTCCCATGGATCTGACGATGTTTGGATCAGACTTCAGATGATAAACATAAAGAGATTGATGTCTCCACCGCTTGTTTTCTGTAGATTTTTTCTAGATCTAGAAAACAAGGCTAAAACCCATTTAATGGAGAAAAAATAAACTATGTGGTGTGTGTATAGGTATACACACCATGTAAACTCTTTAACTATACATTTGGTGGTAGTTTTTCGCCGACATACTTTTTCGACCTACCGACATGACTTGTACAGTGT
The DNA here is from genome assembly GCA_963277665.1 of Viscum album. Classification (NCBI taxonomy): domain Eukaryota; kingdom Viridiplantae; phylum Streptophyta; class Magnoliopsida; order Santalales; family Viscaceae; genus Viscum; species Viscum album. The sequence continues at coordinate 69,120,865 of OY728166.1, read as the reverse complement.
GTACTAGGTAGTACACAATGTGTACCTGTTTTTTTATCTTTTTTCTCACTGACATTCCCACACTCCATTTATATCTATCATACATGGTTAGACTACACAGAGTGTTCTAGGTGTACATGACATGTACTTGGTAAAAACTCTCTACCCGACCAACACTCCAACACACCATGTATGGCCTTCACACATGGATAAGGGTACATGGTGTGTACATGGAGTGTACATGTGAGTACCCGACGTGTAACCGTTAAATCAATCCATGTTTCCAGTTTTTGTCCATAAAAGAGCTAGTTCTCTTATTTTTCTCATAAAATTACAAAAACAGAAAGAAAAAAATAAAATCGTACTTTAAATTAAGATCTGAGATCTTACAAACTTTTCCCTTTAAGCAATTAGTCCAAAAATTTCCCTTCCAAGGGTGGAAAATAAAATCTCCAGATAACTCTGGCCTCCAAAATCTAATCAATAAAATTTACACTAACCTATTTCTTGACCCATGGTCCTCTTGTGACACATCATCACCCTTTAACCTCCTAAGGTGCTACCATGTTGCTTCTGAAATGCATTCATGTCCCACACCACATTAGTGTCCACCTCGATGAAGTCCTGCATTCCATGAAGACTCAAAAAAATCCTGGTGCCATGAACCTTAGTTAACATGCATCATCAATTCCCTGATGCCCAAGACACCTCAAGTAACCTGCATCCTTGAAGCCAGTATGCCCACGAAACCTTATATATATATACATATATATATATTACGCACCTAAAATGGTTCCAATCCCACTAACTAGTATCTAGTTTGTCCACATAAATCATGTCCAGCTTTTGCACTCAAAATGGGAATGCCTTAAAATTCCATTAAAAAAATCTCAGCCTCACTTGTGGTGTACCTATGACCATTGTCAGCTCACCAGCCTACTCAGCCTCTGGTTGCTCCATAGTGTTCACCTAGCCTGACACACGGCAGCCTGAATCATGTCCTCCCTGTGGTGTTACACCAGTCACTGGCCACTAACCCCACAACAAGGTCCCACTGTCTCCGCCACACCATATGCGTGAAACTAAACCTTGTCTACCCTCACCTAGTACCACCCCTTGTCCAAACCCGTAAGTCACAGTCTGTACTAGTCCCTACCTACTGGCTATCTAAGAAGGATTCCTACAAAACCTATCGAGATTACCAACCTATCCACATGCCTGACATTCCATTGGAGTAATATCTCACTAATTTTGTACATTCCCTGGATTCCCATACTAAAATCAATCCACTAATTAACTACCACGAGGAGTTATAGATGAGTCCTTGGCATAACCGTATAGCTAGAACTCATTCTGACCTCATTTATGCTATCTGAACCATCACTTGAATCCATCACCTGAATCAAACGAGACATATTTGTCATGTTTCCCTTAGAAATGAGCACCTAATTCACCATCTCTGAAAACATGGAAGGACTAAAGATGATTACCTGCACTTGGATGGTGTGTCATAAGTAATCTTAAAAGAACCTCACTCTCATGGTGTCATCACTTACCATACCTAGTGCAAAGCGAGAAAGATCAGTGAAAGTATCACCATAGTCCATGACAGACATGTCACCCTACTAAATGCTCAATAACTCCCAAGATCTCTATACCCTCAGTGTCTCTGGGGAAAAGTTCTCGAAAAACCTATCCTCGATGTCTTTCCAGTTCATTCTCCTGTTTCTGCGAGCCTGAACCTGCACATCCCACCAATGCTTCACTAGTCCTCTAAGCATGTCATCTCCAACTTAACCTTCCACCCTGTAGGTGTTTCTATTTGGTCAAAGATCATCTAAATTATCACTATCTGATTCTCAGATGTGTATGGACCAACGTCACCCAAAAAAAGAGGTGGGTGTTGCGACTGGAACTCCCATGTCAAATATTCCATGGAGGGCTCTTTTCCCTGCTCACCTCTGTCGATCCCCAGTAAAACATGTACCAAGAAAGATCAAATCTACTCATCGATCCACAGCTTGAATGATTCCAAACTCGATTGCTACTATGCCATCACCGGATCATAATCCTAATCACGTCCCTAAGCTTGTACATGTGGCCCATGCTCTACCTGACCCTTAGGGGTATGAACCTGATCGTGATACTGCAACACTATATCATCTCCCACCTGACGTTAAATCATAAATGTTTATGAGGAACCCTCTAAATACCATAAATATTCAGATAGCCCATATATATTACAATATATTCATGTATATAAGAAAAGTATTAAAAGGCATCACATAACAACTACCCTTACTCTCCCCCACCGCAACCCATTCCCACGACATCCCAGCCTCATGGAATCTTTACCTTCCCTCAATAGAGCTGAGTATCGTGGTATCATCGGGCCACACCCATCTTGACAACCAACGTTTCCTTAAACTGATGATTGAGTCACCCAATATAGACAGTCGGACTGCCTGAAACTGTTGTCCAAGATGTCCAATCCTGGTGATTACCATCACCTATATCATAGTACATGCCTGGTCATATACGATCCAGGACCCAATCTCATTCCACGTGAAAATTTTACATAATTTTAAAGCATAGAATATTACATTTCAATATCCAATCAATTCAATCACAATAAAGAATTTGATTTTATTCACATTGAATTATCACTTCACAAGGCGTACGTGTATATATGAAATTGGAATACCTTAAAAATGTGCCTATCAAAAGCCACACGAACCATCCTTTCCATACCAAACCAAGCTCCAACACTTACCTTACCTCATCGAGTCAAGGGTCACATATCACAACCAATAACATCACAAATAAAGTGATCCACCGAGGTGGAAACCATATAAAATCTAATATGAGCAGAAGAAAACAATAATTTCCACCCAAGGAAACTCAATATATCCCTTGTACAAGGGGCTGCATGTAACCAAGAACAAGTTTGAAATCCAATTACAACAACAACCTACCACTAGTATACCATATCCTAAATAGTAAGACTAGTAGAAAATAAAAAGATAGTCTCGATCTCATTAGTATCCAATAAAAATATTTTTCTAAATCCCAGTTATGAACTACCCTAGAATTACATTGACACAAGAAACCTAGGAAATGCACCGCACATAAGCACCATTTAATCATCTGATACCACTTTGTAATGTATCAGACCCAAAAAACCACTCATAATATGCTAAGTGGGTTGGGTATCACTGACCTTAGGCTCACCTCCTCAAATGAAAAAGGCTGATGACTAGCGGTGAGGGAGTAATAGGTAGAGTGGAGATTATTTACCCTCTAGGAAGAAGGAAACATAAAGGTATTAGTCCGATTATTTTAAAATAAAAAACTCTATATACTCAAAATAGACCTACATAGTGGAAGCATATCAAATATAAGATAAACCAATAGATGAAATATAGAAAAAACTACAACAAAAAGTAAACAGAATAGCATGCATCCACAACAGGTCATACATGTTGATATAAAAAGGGATTCAATGGCTAACCAGACGTAGATTCATAAATAAAGAAAGAATTATGATATAGAAAATGGAAACTAAACAATGTAAACTCTAGTTAGGAATGACATCAGGGCCCATACCAATCTTGGTGCCAACAGTACTATGATCCAACTCATAAAGATGATCCTTTACTTGTATGTAAAACCAAAAATTCTACATGCATCCCGAAGGGCCTATATAGGGTGTGAGATGAATCTCAGTAGGATATCTCCCAATGGTGGATACCTAGTATAGGTGTTTAATCAGGCACAAATCTATAAGGAATGTAACAGAATGATGTAGAATGTAAACACAACCACCACTGGTGCTCAGCAGCCACCATGAAATATCACTAGCTTCTGCCAACACCGGAATCTAAATCACCTAACCTGACACCATGTGCCTCCTAACAAATCGTGTCTCAAGTACCGATGTCCCTAAGGAATGCCCAAACAATCTGATGGCTCCTCTCCTCCCATGTGGCTTCCACGAAATGCACCCTTAAACCATAATCACATAACAACAACTGTGGGGGCCTCTTTCCACATGAGCTATCAAAACCACCTCATCATGAAGTCATCTATGTGCACACAACCCAAATCAAGGGTGTGAGGTAATCACCAAAATTTAGAACCCATGCCACAAACTCTATGGCATCACATGCCCCTTTGACCATGTCGCTCAGAATTTTATAGCCTTTCCATACAAGAATCTTGGGTCATGCCCAACCTAACTTTCACACTGCCTCAATCCAAAGTCATTGACGCGCAATCCTATGGTCAATCCCCCTAAATAATCTGGGTCGAGCCCATCCTATGATCAACATCACCCAAGAATATCTGGGCCACACCCAACACAACCATAAGGTTCCATCATATGAAATATCAAGCATTATATATATATATATATATATATATAATCAAAATAATCAATTTAAAAATACAAAAAAAAAATAAGAAGTTGAATTACAATATCCATGTGTTGTTGCATACCAGTAATGAGGTCTTGAAAGCCTTTAATAAACTTAATCATGCATAAAAAGATTAAACTTGATATTTTAATCAAAAAAATCAGTTTAAACCATTTTGGCATTCCCAGCCAAAATTCCCTAATTGAGTAGTGACCTCTAACCCGAACTCAATCGCATAATCCAGGTAAGGGAATTCCTAATTGAATCCTACAAGGCATACAATCAATTCAATATAATGAAACATGTGTGTCTCTCAATACCAGAAATTGCACTAAAAATATACAACCCCGATATTACCATGAAAACACAAAACAATGTATGCACCACCTACCTCATACTTCTACGATGATCCTCATCTGGTAACAACCTATAATTAAGTATAGAACGTGCAAGATCTACGAAACAAGCATAAACTCTGAAGATCCAATAACATGATCAGGAATATAAATCAAGGAAAAAGGTTCGAGGGGAATCAAGGCCTTATCGAGGGAGTTCCAATGGATCTGAAGATGATTGGACCAGACTTCAAATGAAGAAATGAGAAGATATTGAAGTCTCAGCCTCTTGTTTTTCATAGTTTCAATCAAGAACAAGAAAAAGAGCCTACTAACCATTTTAAGTGAAATAAAAGAAACAACACAATGCTTATACTCTTTAACTATTCATTTGGTGGCTGTTTTCACCGACTTACTGTGTCGACCTATCGACATGCCATACACAACATGTACATGGATGTAGAAGGCATGTAATTGGTTTTTCCTATCTTTCTCTCCGACAGGCCCACACACCATGTATATCCCTCATACACGGAGAGACTACATGGCTTGTACTAGGAGTGAATGACGTGTACATGTTTAAAAATATCTACCATGACAACACACCTACACACAATGTATGAATTTCACATGCATAAAAGGTTATATAGTATATACCTTAGATTACAAGGCATGTAACCCTTAAATCAATCCAAATGTTCAGTTTTTTTCTAGAACATTTCCTCTTCTCACAGTTTTTCATAAAAATGTAAATACATAAAGAAAAAACCCATACTTTAATATAAGAACTAGGTTCTTACAGTTTTCACAATACTATGATTAAACTGAGGCATTGGTGGATGATGAATGACGTACACACTTATTCCACCCTTAGAAGGATCACTAGAAATGTTGGGATGCCGATCAAGAACATAGAAAGGAGTCACGTGATCTCATCCTTCATTGACTACAATATTATCCCAAGTAAAAGGTTTTATTCTATGTGATTTCTCTCTTTTTTCCCAGTTCATTATTTTAAATGATTAATGTGAGTTAACTCACAAACAAGTTAATTCATGGTTTGATCGTTCATTCAAGATGGTTACATATGAAAAATACAAGGGTATATTAAATCTTAGGGATTTATAATTGTATATGCTTCATATTTCTGCTAACAAGACCAAATCTGTGCCGACACAAACAAAGGATGGTTTGATCCATTAGGGTGATTGTGTGTTCTTTATGACCTAACCCCCGAATCAATGAAGAGATGGCCTTGAGTGCATAGTAGGCATGGTGGTGATCTGAGAAGCTCGAGGGTGCAAGCTGTTCAAGAATCGAACCACCAACGAACTCATTGGCCCGTGGAAGATATCGCTGATGGCACCGATGATCGGCGACTGTGGACCGTGGTGGAAATCATCGGGGGAGCAGTGGTGATGGGCCCCATGTGCACACTGAGGATGTAGAAGATGTGGGCCCTACTTTCCATGCTGGTGTGGCAGGGCGGCACCATCTGGGTGCCACATTTGAGGAGTGACCCTTACTGGTGGGCCGTAGTAGGAGCTGGCATGTAGTCTTGGACAACATGTGGATGAAGCATCCAGCCTTAGCCGGCCACATGCATCTGGGTAGGGAAAAAACAACCCTCTATGCGGGCCAGGTCTGGGAGAGTGTACTAGGATGCTATATAGACTATGATACATATATAACCATCCCACCAGTGTTGGTCAGGCAGGATGGAACTGGGTCCCTGGGCAACCCGGTGGGATGGACCTAAGGCCGAACCAGGATGGGACCAACAAGGCCCAACTGGCCCAGCCACTTGTCCATGCTGGACCGGGTTGGGTGACATGGGACCCCTAGTATGGGTTGGTCGGGTCAGTGTGACCAGGTCAGATAGAGGTTGGTCAAAACTGGCCCCATTATACTAAAATGCCAATATATTTTAGACGTGGTATCTGATTGGCGTGCTATTTACGGCATTGGAACCCTTATAATGAGATTATACTTTGGGAATACTCTATGTGAGTATTTATAGAATCCAAGATAATTATGATTACTTGGAGATCATATTCTCCCAGAATAAATCACACTATAGAGTGGGAATCCTAGGCTGGATGTGACACAACAGATATGGCGAGTGCACCATAGTGGTCCTATAGTAGAGTGGAACTCTATGGTCCTATGTCCGAGTAGACCTCAGTGGTCTAGAAATAGAGGAGACCTCAGTGTTCCTAGGACTGAGTGGTCCTTAGTATTCTAGTATTAGAGTAGACCTCAGTGGTCATGCAGCCAAGCATACCTCATTAGTATAGCTGCAGAATATATCTAAGAGGTTCTACAAACGAGTAGGCCTCAGTGACACATCGGGGATGAGTCCCTCAGAAGCATAAGATTTTTTAGCTTCACTTATGATAATATTACTTCTTATACTTGAATCATACCTTGCGTGAGCTATCTTTTCATTGTTGTCTTCCTTTTTGGTCTTACCTTTTTGGTTTGGTGTCCCAATAGTGTACATTGTTACTCACCCCAATGCGGGATTCACCCTCACACGTCGTGCCTCATGTAGGTGATCGACACTTCGACGAAGACCTTGGTGGTCCGGGACAAGGTGGTGCTCAGTGAGATGAGATAGACGAGCGTACTTCTACAGATATATGCAGCTCCCCTTCTTCTTCCCTATAGTTAGGGTCTTGAAAAGACAGACCGTATAAGTTGTACTTTCTTTTGTTGTTTTGGGATTATATTCTAGCACCTTGTACATTTAGTTTGTATTTTACTCATTTTTTTTGTCTTAGTGAAAGATTAAGATTACATTGTGGTTACTTTCCGTAGTTTGTCAGTGTATGTGTGTGTAGGTACTTGAAAAATTTCTCCCACTTGTAGGTTATTGCCTTCAGCGCTAGTCACCAGCACTTAGACTTTGGGAGGCAGGTTTGGGGTAGTCACGGCACGAGCCCCAGGGGATGGGTCATAAAAAAGACTAATCCAATAATGATATCAGTTATACCAAGAATGCTTTGGGAAGAGCTAATATGTAATGTGATGTATTCAAATATAAAAAAAATGAGGTTCAATTTTTCATGTAATTATCATTCATAGTTCAATTATATTTTTTAATATTCATCAATCATGTTATGCCCTTTAGGTTTTAGTAATGGTGAATGAATCAAGGAATTATGTTATCAATGATTGGTATAGATAATGTTGAAAATATCTCAATAAGAAACTAAATGAGATAATAATACAAGTGAGAAATATTTTGTATATGCTAAAAAAGATATCAACAATTATTTTTAAGAATATTAACATAGTTTAATTCCAATATATCAATGAAGGGGGGTGGAATTTTATGGATTTTTAGGTTACAATGATGATGAATGATATACTATTATAATTAATACAAGTAAAAAAATGGAATAAATACATATTGGAATGACTCAAAGGAATAATAAGATGCATTATATATGGAAAAGAAGGTCATAGTGAATCATATTTCGAAGGATAGATGAATAAATCAACTAAAATTATAATGGGATATGATAAACCACTATTTTGTTTAATATTTTATTAATAGTAAATGATATAATTTCCTCACGTTGTGCTAAATATGTTTATTTATAAAATATTTGGGATTTGATCATTCCTTTGAAAATTTAGTGAAAATTCCAGTTTTACCCTTTATAGTGCACTGTAGTATTTCGAAGATAAATATTTTTATATTTAATATTTGAATTTGAAATTTTGTAACAGTGTTCCTAACTTAATTTTCTACAACTTTTATTGAGGATACTAGAGATAAAGAGTGCATTCGGTTGTCGAAAATGGGCCATGAAGTCAAAGTTGGGCTGGACTCGCCAGAATGGACATAGGTTTTGTATTTGGGCCATAAATTCTTAATCTGTGCTTGGATTAGGCCCAAATATTTAGAGGATCTCGGGGATTCATTTTCTCACAAATAATCCTTCTGTAAGGAAAGCTGGTTCATCCGTTTTGGAGGTCAAATGGGTGGTGCAAGTTGTATTAAAATATTTGGCCGAGATTTCCCATTCACACTTGAAACCTCTTTAAACCTAGCCTCCCCTCCACTCTATAAATTAGTGTTTTTTTTATTTGGAGGGGTTGGGATGTGCATTGGGAGATTTTAGGCAGAGGATAATTGGTTTCACCCAAATTCTCCAACCATTGTAAGAGGGGTATCTCTTGAAGCAAGGATCCCCTCATCGAAGCCTCCTTCTCTTCTTCATGTTGTAATATTTTCATTTGTGTTTTAAACTTCTTTGTTCTTCTTTTATTTCTTCTTTTTTCTTCTGTTTTGTTTAAATTTATTCTTCTCTTAATCTTCCTCTTTGGGCTGGAATTCTTGAGTAGAAGTTTTATTTGGTTATACCCATTATAAACCTTTGCAAATGCAATTCGCTTCTACGATGATTACGCCACCCATGGAAGAGTAGTTATTTTTAGTAATAGATCTACCTCTCACCTTTTTCATTAATATATTTTGAATCAATGATATAATATAATTCACTAAACATGATCCATTAATTTAGTTTTAAAATTATAATAAACTAAGTTAGCAATCTAATAATTAACACAAAATGCGCGAGGTTGGGATTTGTGTGAATTGTGAGAGCGCGATCTTAATCGGTAATACAAGACCACACGAGATCAATTTGTTGAGTTAAAATACAATACCTAAACTCAATTAATCCTCATTTATAGAGTGGTTATGTGCCTTAATTTACCACTGACCATAATCTAGCCTTAGAACATAAATCAAATCAGGGTGCTACGATAGCATGTTCCGAAGCTAGCCTTGGGTTTAATTAATTTCATCTTTGTGGTAAAGTTAATTCTCATAGGGTTTGGGATTTAAAAAATTAAGGGATCATAATTAAGTGAATTTTAATTTAAATGATAGTGATTAATAATAGATTTAAGATGTATAGTTAGGTCGATTACGCCTTTTAAAATATTTTCTAAAAAAACATCTTCTTGTTGTGTCTTTTTAATCAAACTTCATTTTAAAATTAAAAACAAAAAAATGAAATATTCTTCCAGAAAAATTATTCAAGTTTCATAAAATATAAAAAAACCACCCCACATTCTCTCAAGTAGTGTTGTTATTCTCTTTTATTTTATTTCTAGAATACCTCTGAATTTTTTTTTAATTCACTTCCTCCTTTGAGAGACGACCTTGGTCAGCCACTCTGATGCACCTAAGTACCCCAAAATCACATTAATCATTTGAGGGCGCCCACGATAGCTCTCTTTCAAATTGGCATCGTTTCCGGGGATGCAAGTATTTTATTCAACTAATTAGAGGTATTATTCTTTTACTTTTATTTTAATATTTTATCTTCTCTTCTTTCTTTATTCTTTCCCCTTTCTCAATTATCTTTTTTGTTTTCTATTTTCTTTTTTTTTGGACCATCAAATCAGACTTCTTATTATTTTATTATGGTCCAATTTTCTTCACTTAATTTTTCTATTTCTTTGATTTATGACACGAACTAATCCCTATGATCTCCTATATCTTGACCCTGAGATTGAACGCGGCCTTCGGGCGTGAATCCATCATTCTCAGTCTACGGGAAGTGTCGACATTTACCCAACTGGGGAATTCCTACACTATAGGAATTTTGAAATTGGAAACACTTATAAGTCCAAATTAAAACAAGAACCAATGGCTGAAAATAATGTAAATGAACTTAATAGATCCTTTCGAGAATTGGTTGCACCTGATATTAATTATCAACCAAATTTTATTGCATACCCAAATCTCGAATCAGACTTTGAATTGAAATCTGGATTAATTCACCTTATTCCAAAGTTTCATGGCTTATTTGGTGAGGATCCCAACAAACACCTTAAGGAATTTAATGTGGTTTTATCAACTTTAAAACCAAGAAATGTTTCTGAAGATCAAATCAAATTAAGAGCATTCCCATTCTCACTTGATGGAGCTGTAAAAGATTGGATGTACTATTTACAACCTGAAGAAGTAACATGTTAGAAAGATTTGAAACATCTTTTCTTGTAGAGATTTTTTCCAGAATCGAGGACCACTTCCATTCATAAGGAGATATCGGGGATCAAGAAATCTCAAGGGGAGTCAATGTATGAGTACTGGTAGCGATTCAAGAAGTTGTGTGCAAGCTGTCCACATCACCAAATTAGTGAGCAACTCCTCATCCAATACTTCTACGAAGGACTCACACCCATGTAGAGGATCATGGTTGATGTTGCAGCTGAAGGAGCATTGTTGGGAAAGACACCAGCAGCCAAACGTTCATTGATCGAAAAGATGGCCCAAAACTCCCAACAATTTGGCGATCGAGGTACACCACTTGGTAGGGGAGTACATAAGGTAAGTCCTTATTCTCTTGAAAGTCATTTGATTGATACCAAGTTGGAATAATTGACCACTATGGTGAGGCAGATTTCATTGGCTCAAAAGACATCCCAACCCATTCCTTCAAGGCCTTGTGATATTTGCACTAAGATAAGCCTCCCAACTGACTATTGCTCACAACTCCAAGAAACAGAAGATTGTTTAGCAGTATTCCCTGGGAGACCATATCAGAAACAAAAACAACCACATCCCCAAATGAAGTATGACTTCTTTTCACCAAGATTAAACCAAGGGTGGAAGGATCAATCATACATGAGGTATGGCTATGGGCAACAACAAAGGTCCCCTTTTCAACCAATCTTCCAGCAGCCTCCACATTACAAACAGGGTTTCCAACAACCCCAAAGGAGATTTAAAGCCCAAGCATCAACAAGCCAACAACAAGGGAATCCCCCACTAAAGGTAGATTCTAATAATGATGATCTATTGAAGCAAATTGTTCTTAATCAACAGAATGAACTGAAGAGTCAAGGTTCGGAGTTGAGGGAGTTGAAGACTCAAATGATCCAGATTGCCACTACCCTCCATTAACTTGTAAGTAAGAATTCTGAAAATCTACCTTCCCAACCAATTCCAAATCCAAAGGGGAATGTCAGTGCCATTACATTGAGAAGTGGGAAGCAAACAACCGATCCTTCTCCACCTATCATTCCACCGGGATTCACCTCAACTCCAGAGAAGCCGCATTCCAAACCAACTGATGAGCAATCCAAGGAGAAAGATAAAAGTAAGAAAAATATTGATGATGTTCCTCCTAAACCCCTTCCTTTTCCAAACAGGTTTGTTCAAACCAAGAAGATGGTAGAAGAATCAATGCAAAAGGAGTTTTTGGACACATTCAAGCGTGTGGAGATCAACATTCCTCTACTTGAAGCCATTAAGAAAATTCCAAGGTATACTAAATTCTTAAAAGAACTACCAGTCGAAGAGGGCTCAAGGGAAATGAGAGGATCAATCTTGAAAGGAATGTGTCAGCACTCATTACACCAACTCTAGCAATACTGACAAAGTGCAAGGATCTAGGGACATTCACTATCCCATGCACCATAGGGGAGTTACACTTTTCTGATGCACTTTGTGATTTGGGATCTTCCATAAATGTGATGCCTCACTCTGTATTCTCTTCATTACAGGTTTGTGAGTTGAAGCCGACAAGAGTAGTGGTGTAATTAGTGAATTGAGTTATGGCATATCCAGCTGGAGTCCTTGAGGATGTACTTTTCCGGGTAAGAGTCATGATCTTTCCTGCAGATTTCTACATGCTTAACATGGAGGATGATCCGGTAAGTTCTCATGCCCCCATTATATTAGCTAGTCCCTTCCTCAAAACTGCAAAAAATATCATAAATGTCAATGAGGGTACACTTTCCATGGAATTTGGGGATGAATTTGTGATATTTAATGTTATGGATTCCATGACGTACACCTCATAGGATCATTCGGCATTTGTTATCTCCCATTTTGAACAACCAAGTAAAAACACCATGAAATTGGATTGTCCTATGCTTAGGTTGATTATGAGTATTAGTTCTAGTTTGATGTCTAAGAGTAATTACACACCTATTTATAAGGAACAAGACTCTCTAAGATTTGATTTTGAAATGGAATCATATTCTGATTTTGATCATATGAACTCTAATTATGACATGGCTGTTGAGTATGCTAATGGATTTGATGCTTTATTCTCTGATTGTGATGATTTATATTCTGATACTGATGCTCTTTGTGCACATATTTCAATTCCTTCTATGTCTCCATCCATACACCACCCCCCTACACTATAACTCAAGCCATTTCCACCAAATCTCAAATACTCATACTTGTTAAGTGGTGATAAATTACCTGTTATCATTGCTAATAATTTCTCTTTTAAACATGAAGAAAAACTTTTGAATATTTTGAGGGAGAACATCAGGGAAATCAGGTGGACCTTGGCTGACATATCACGTATTAACCCCTCTATTTTCATGCATAGGATTCTTTTGGAGGATGAGGCTAAACTGGTGAGGCAACCACAAAGGATACTCAATCCAACCCTTTTGGAGGTTGTTAAAAAAGAAGTTGAGAAATTGCTCGAGGCTGGTATAATCTTTCCCATTTTAGATTCTCAGTGGGTAATTCCTATTCCGGTTGTGCCTAAGAAGAGTGGTGTTACTGTTGTTAAAAATGAGAAAGATGAGTTAGTTCCAATGAGGTTGAAAAATAGTTGGGGTGTGTGTATTGATTATAGGAAACTAAATTAGTCCACTTGCAAAGACCATTTCCCCCCTCACATTTACTGATCAAATGCTTGAGAGACTAGTTGAAAAAACACACTATTGTTTCTTGGATGGATTTTATGGATATTTTCAGGTTCCTATAGCTCTGGAGGATCAGGAGAAGACTACATTAACCTATCCCTATGGCACATTTGCCTACCGAAGGATGCCATTTGGACTTTGCAACGCCCCAGGTACCTTCCAGATATGCATGGTGAGTATTTTTTATGATTTTATTGAGACCTGGATAGAGGTATTTATGGATGATTTTATAGTATATGGGTCTTCATTTGATGAATGTATAAATAGTTTGGGAAAGGTATTGAATCGTTGTATTGAGAAGAATCTGGTCCTGAACTTTGAAAAGTTTCATTTCATGGTAGAGCATGGCATTGTCTTAGGTCATGTAGTGTCAAAAAATGGGATAGAGGTTGATAGATCTAAGGTAGACATTATGTCATCCTTACCCTATCCTTCATGTGTGTGTGATGTTAGATCTTTCCTAGGGCATGCAGGATTTTATCGGTGCTTCATCAAAGATTTTAGTAAGATTGCTCTTCCTATGTCACGATTACTTCAAAAAGATTCTGATTTTGTGTTTGACGATTCTTGTAGGACTTCCTTTGATGAGCTAAAGAAGTTTCTTACCACTCCACTGATCATACAGCCTCCACGATGGGAGATTCCTTTTGAGCTTATGTGTGACGCCTCAAACTTCACGGTTGGAGCTGTCTTATCTCAGAGGGTGGAGGGACGTTCACATGTGATTTCCTATGCATCAAGGACACTGGATTCAACCCAATCAAACTACACAACCATGGAAAGGGAGTTTCGTGCTATCATATTTGATTTAGATAAATTCTGTTCGTATTTATTGGGCTCTAAAGTAGTTTTTTTTCTGACCATGCATCTCTGAGGTACCTCTTGAAGAATCCATATGCAAAGCCCAGGCTGACCCGATGGATACTCCTTCTTCAAGAATTTGATATTGATATAAAGGACAAAAAGGGGTCAGAAAACTTGGTGGTGGACCACATGAGTAGGCTTACTCACATACTAGAGGATGACACCTTGGACCAGGTACCACTTCGGGACACTTTCCCCGATGAGCATCTTTATTCCATCTCAGGTACGCATCCTTAGTATTCAGATTTAGTTAACTACCTTGTTGCCTCTAAAATCCCTGTAAATTTATAGAAACATCAAGTCCAAAAATTAAAGATTTAGTCAAGATTTTATGTTTGGGATGATCCATACTTATGGTGCATGTGTAGTGACCAATTTATTAGGAGGTGTGTTCCTGATCATAAGTTTGAGTTTGTTTTGCAATTTTGTCATACACTTGCATGTGGTGGACACTTTGGACCCCAACGGACAGCTAGGAAATTTTTGGACTCTGGATTATATTGGCATAGCTTTTCCATGATGACCATGTGTTTTTTAAGTCATGCTCTCATTGCCAACACACTGGGAACATTTATAGAAGACATGAGATGCCCCAACAACCCAAACTATTTTTTGAGATTTTAGATTTATGGGGCATTGATTTTATGGGTACTTTTCCTAGTTCATTTGGATTTTTGTATATTTTGGTTGTTGTTGATTATGTGAGTAAATGGGTGGAGTACAAGGCCACCAGGACTGACGATTCTCATGTTGTAGTGGATTTTTTCAAGGCTTAAATTTTCTGCAGGTTTGGAGTACCAAAGGCCATCATCAGTGACCAAGGGGCACACTTTTTCAAGAGGAATTTTTCTTCCCTCCTTTGAAAGTATGGGGTGACACACAAAACATAAACACCATACCACCCCCAAACAAATGGTCAAGCTAAGGTTTCAAATCGTGAGTTAAAACAAATATTGATGAAAACCGTGCAGCCAAATAGGAAGGATTGGAGCAAGCACTTGGATGATGCGTTGTGGGCTTATAGAATATCATTCAAGACACCCATTGGTATGTCCCCATTTCAGATTGTTTTTGGGAAAGCATGTCATCTCCCCATGGAAGTTGATTATCGGAATTATTGGGCTATAAATAAATGCAACATGGATTTGGCCCAAGCTGGAATCCAAAGGAAGCTACAAATTCAAGAGCTTGAGGAGATTAGATTGTCTTCATATGAGAACTCAAGGATCTATAAGGAAAGATCAAAAGCATCTCATGATAGAATGATCCAATAATTGGAGTTTCAGGTTTGAGATAAAGTCCTTCTCTACAGTTCATGACTGAAGCTGATGCCTGGTAAGTTGCGTTCCAGATGGTTAAGCCCTTTTGTTGTGACTAATGTTTTTCCTTACGGTGCAGTAGAGATCACATAAGAGGACACAAGAAGAAGCTTTACAGTCAATGTGCAACGTTTGAAGAGATACATTGAGGGACTTCCAAATGATGTAGTGGATTTTATCACACTACATGACCCCATCATCACTTGAGCACACCAGGCTGTTCCTAACCCTTTCACTTTTATATTATTTGTCCTATTTCAAAAATTCTGCATTTCATGTGCATATATCATCTCATGGGTTCACATTGAGGAAAATGCAATATTTTAAGTGTGGGGGAGGGAACCAATTGGTTTAGTAATTTCAATTTTTTTCCTGTTAAAAAAACAATACAAAAAAAATTGTCTGTTTTTCAAATTTTGTGTGTTTATTTTACAATTTTATGTGTGTTTTTGAAACTTTTGAGCTGAAATTATTCTCATAACCATTTTTAAATCCATATCATTAAGTGAAACAATTTACCCCTTCAAACTAAGCTTAAATGAATGCTGAAATGACTTTGTATCAAGTTTAAATATTTTGTAATTTCATGAAAAGTACACTGAATTTTGAATCACATGCCATATTTCACTGTCTTTATATTTGAAATCTATTTCTTGTGAGGCTTCTGAACCATTATTTTCATATTCTTTACATTCAACTCACTTCTTGAGAGAACCAAACCATGCTTGATTTAACCAGAATTTGATCTATTCCTGTCAAAACTTGAGGGTTTGAGGTACTTATGTTTAAATGATTGAGGCATTTGTTTGGTATTAAAGACACTATTTCAAAGAATCCTTTTTTATAATAGCCTACCATGAAAATTTAATCCTTTTATCCCTTATAATCCTTGCACACCCTGTTAGGTTAGCCACATTATAAGCGAATTTCCCCTATGCAACCAACTCTTGAATTGAAATTGCATAATCTAGTTGAGCTTAAGTGTGGGGGAATATATCTTGTGTTGTGTTACCACATTTTGTGATACTTTGGGTGGAAAATTAAATTCTAAAGATATGTTTTTTCTGCTGAAGAAAGTAATTATATTGAAAGTTGTGCCTTTTTTGGAGCTTCTAATTGAGGTGGAATGTTGTGCCTATCTGGAGCTTTCAAGAAAATCATGTTTAAGAAGATTGACATTTTTTATTCTAAAATGATGAATGGTGTAAAATTTTCATGACTTTTTAAGATAATGGAGCAGAATTGATACTATGGGGATTGAGGAGAAGACCACATTTAAGTGAAAATTGGATTAATGCAATTTTTCTTCAAAAAGAGTCAAACCCTCCTCATTCAGCCTCATAATTTTTCACATCTAAATCCTACCAACCGAAAGCCATAGAATAACCCTGAAAAGTCCTAATGATAAACATATGTCATTGAATCATATTTTGTGGTGATGTAGGAATTTATCAGGCCTATGGTGACCCTTTTATGAGTTTGGATGAGAAAGACATTGCAAAAAAAATTGATATTTGTGTGATGAGAGAAAATTCAAGCGAGGTAAGTGTTTTGTGCATGGGAGGATAAATGAAGTGGAAATATATTGAATGATATAAATGGAGAACTTGAAATAAGGTTTTTTATGAGGCATGATATATTTTGTTTCTTGGTGTGTAATTGTTTGATCTCAAGGATATGTGTTTTAAAATTGGTTTTGATTTGATATTGATGTTTACTTGACATGAGGTTTTGCCCAGGGGTGCAAAATGGTAAGTGTGGGGGAGTTGATAAAACACTATTTTTTTGAATATTTTATTAATAATAAATGATATAATTTCCTCACATTGTGCTAAATATGTTTATTTATAAAATATTTGGGATTTGATCATTGATTTGAAAATTTAGTGAAAATTCCAGTTTTACCCTTTATAGTGCACTGTAGTATTTCAAAGATAAATATTTTTATATTTATTATTTGAATTTAAAATTTTGTAACAGTGTTCCTAACGTAATTTTATACAACTTTTATTGAGGATACTAGAGCTAAAAAGTGCATTTGGTTGTTGAAAATGGGCCATGAAGTTAAAGTTGGGTTGGACTCGCCAGAATGGATATAGGTTCCGTATTTGGGCAATAACTTCTTAATACGTGCTTGGATTAGGCTTAAATTTTGAGAGGAGCTCGGTGATTCATTTTCTCACAAATCATCATTCTGGAAGGAGAGATGGTTCACGAGTTTTGGAGGTTAAATGGGCGGTGCAAGTTGTATTAAAATATTTGTCCGAGATTTCCCATTCACGCTTGAAACCTCTTTAAACCTAGCCTCCCCTCCACTCGATAAATTAGTGTTTTTCTCATTTTGAGGGGTTGGGACATGCATTGGGATATTTTAGGCAGAGGATAATTGGTTTCACCCAAATTATCCAACCATTGTAAGATGGGTAGCTCTTGAAGCATGGATCCCCTCATCGAAGCCTCATTCTCTTCTTCATGTTGTAATATTTTCATTTGTGTTTTAAACTTCTTTGTTATAATTTAATTTCTTATATTTTATTCTGTTTTGTTTAAATT
Organism: Viscum album; assembly: GCA_963277665.1. NCBI lineage: Eukaryota > Viridiplantae > Streptophyta > Magnoliopsida > Santalales > Viscaceae > Viscum > Viscum album. Next base: position 69,102,700 of record OY728166.1, on the reverse strand, counting down.
TATTCTTCTCTTAATCTCGATCTTTGGGCTGGAATTCTTTAGTATAAGTGTTATTGGTTTATACCCATTATAAACCTTTTCAAATGCAATTCGCTTCTACGATGATTACGCCACCCATGGAAGAGTAGTTATTTTTAGTAATCGATCTACCTCTCACATTATTCATTAATTTATTTTGAATCAATTATCTACATTAATTCACTAAAAAGGATCCATTAATTTAGTTTTTAAATTATAAGAAACTAAGTGAGCAATCGAACAATTAACACAGAACACGCGAGGTCGGGATTTGGTGAATTGTGAGAGCATGATCTTAATCGGTAATACAAGACCACACTGGATCAATTTGTAGAGTTAAAATACAATACCCAAACTAAATTAATCATCATTTTCCAGAGTTTTGACGTTTCTTAATTTACCACTGACCATAAGCTTGCCTTAGAACATCAATCAAAGCAGGGTGCTATGATAGCATGTTCCGAAGCTAGCCTAGGGTTTAATTAATTCCATCTTTGTGGTAAAGTTAATTCTCTTAGGTTCGGGATTTAACAAATTAAGGGATCATAATTAATTGAATGTTAATTTAAATGATAATGATTAATAATAGAGTGAATAGGTAGAGTTAGATCGATTATGCCTTTTAAAATATTTTCTAAAAAAACATCTTTTTGTTGTGTCTTTTTAATCAAACTTCATTTCAAAATTAAAAACAAAAAAATGTCATCTTCTTCCAGCAAACTTCTTCAAGTTTCATAAACTATAAACAACCACCCCAGATCCTCTCAAGTAGTTTTTTTATTCTCTTTTATTTTATTTCTAGAATACCTCTCAAAAGTTGTTTTTAATTCACTTCCTCCTTTGAGAGATGACCTTGGTCAGCCACTCTATTGCACCTAACTACCCCAAAATCACATTAATCATTTGAGGGCACCCACGACAATGATCTTTCAAATTGGAGCCATTGTTGGGGAGGAAATTATTTTATTCAACTAATTAGAGGTATTTTTTTACTTTTATTTTAATATTTTATCTTCTCTTCTTTCTTTATTCTTTCCCCTTTCTCAATTATCTTTTTGGTTTTCTATTTTCTTTTTGTTTTGGACCATAAAATCAAACTTTTTATTATTTTATTATTGTCCACTTTTCTTCACTTCATTTTTCTATTTCTTTGATTGATGACACGAACTAATCCTGAGGATTTTTTAGATCTTGACCCTGAGATTGAACACAGCCTTAGGGCGTGAATCCGTCATTCTCAGTCTACAGGAAGTGTCGACATTTACCCAACTAGGGAATTCCTACACTCTAGGAATTTTGAAATTGGAATCACTTCTAAGTCCAAATTAAAACAAGAACCAATGGCTGAAAATAATGGAAATGAACTTAATAGAACCATTCGAGAATTGGCTGCACCTGATATTAATTATCAACCAAATTGTATTGCATACCCAAATCTCGAATCGGAATTTGAATTGAAATCTGGATTAATTCACCTTCATCCAAAGTTTCATGGATTATCTGGTGAGGATCCGAACAAAAAAATTAAGTAATTTAATGTGGTTTTCTTAACTTTAAAACCAAGAAATGTTTCTGAAGATCAAATAAAATTAAGAGCATTCTCATTCTCACTTAATAGAGCTGCAAAAGATTGGATATACTATTTACAACCTGAAGAGGTAACATGTTGGAATTATTTGAAACGTATTTTCTTGTAGATATTTTTTCCAACATCAACGACCACTTCCATTCGTAAGGAGATATCGGGGATCAAGCAAGCCCAAGGGGATTCAATGTATGAGTACTGGGAGCGATTCAAGAAGATGTGTGCAAGCTGTCCACATCACCAAATCAGTGAGCAACTCTTCATCCAATACTTCTACGAAGGACTCACACACATGGAGAGGAGCATGGTCGATGTTGCAGGTGGAGGAGCATTGGTGGACAAGACACCAGCATCCGCACATTAATTGATCGACAAGATGGCCCAAAACTCCCAACAATTTGGCAATCGAGGTACACCACATGTTAGGGGAGTACATCAGGTAAGTACTTCTTCTCTTGAAAGTCATTTGATTGATACCAAGTTGGAAGAATTTATCACTATGGTGAGACATATTGCATTGGATCAAAAGACATCCCAACCCCCTCCTTCAAGTCCTTGTGGTATTTGCACTGAGACAAGCCACCCAACTGACTCTTGCCCACAACTCCAAGAAACAGAATATTGTGCAGCAGTATTCCCTGGGAGACCATATCAGAAAAAACAAAAACCAAATCCCCAAAAGAAGTATGACTCCTTTGCACCAACATTCAAACAAGGGTGGAAGGATCAATCAGACATGAGGTATGGCTCTAGGAAACAACAAAGGCCCCCTTTTCAACCAAACTTCTAGAAGCCTCCACATTACCAACAGGGTTTCCAACAACCCCAAAAGAGATTTGAAGCCCAAGCATCAACAAGCCATCAACAAGGGAATCCCCCCACTAATGGTAGATTCTAATACTAATGATCTTTTTAAGCAAATTGTTCTTAATCAAAAGAATGAACTGGAGAGTCAAGGACCGGAGTTGAGGGAGTTGAAAACTCAAATGAGCCAGATTGCCACTACCCTCCATGAACTTCTAAGTAAGAATTCCGGAAATCTACCTGCCCAACAAATTCCAAATCCAAAGGGTAATGTCAATGCCATTACATTGAGAAGTGGGAAGGAAACAAATGATGCTTCTCCACCTATCATTCCACCGGGATTCACCTCAACTCCAGAGAATCCGCATTCCGAACCAACTGATGAGCAATCAAAGGATATAGATAAAGGTAAGAAAAAGATTGATGATGTTCCTCCTAAACCCCTTCCTTTTCCAAATAGGGTTGTTCAAACCAAGAAGATGGCTAAAGAAGCCATGAAAAATGAGGTTTTGCACATATTCAAGTGTGTGGAGATCAACATTCCTCTACTTGAAGCCATTAATAAAATTCCAAGGTATGAAAAATTCTTAAAAGAACTTTGTACCAATCGAAGAGGGCTCATGGGAAATGAGAGGATCAATCTTGGAAGGAATGTGTCATCACTCATTACACTAACTCTAGAAATGCCGACAAAGTGCAAGGATCCAGGGACATTCACTATCCCATGCACCATAGGGAGTTACACTTTTCTGATGCACTTTGTGATTTGAGAGCTTCCATAAATGTGATTCCTCACTCTGTATTCTCTTCCTTACAGGTTGGTGAGTTGAAGTCGACAAGAGTAGAGGTGCAATTAGCAAATAGAGCTACGGCATATCCAGCGGGAGTCCTTGAGGATGTACCTGTCCGGATAAGAGACATGATCTTCCCAACAGATTTATACGTGCTTAACATAGAGGATGATTAGGTAAGTACTCATGCCCCAATATCTTAGGTAAGACCTTCCTCAAATCTGAAAAAACTATCATAAATGTCAATGAGGGTACACTTTCCATTGAATTTGGGGATAAATTTGTGATATATAATGTTATGGATTCCATGAAGTACCCCTCATAAGAAAATTCTGCATTTTTTATCTCCCATTTTGAACCACCAAGTAAAAACACCATTGAATTGGATTATACTATGCTTAGGGAGATTATGAGTATTGGTTCTAGTTTGATGTCTAAGAGTACTTCTACACCTATTTCTAAGGAACAAGAATCTCTATGATTTGATTTTGAAATGGAATCATATTCTGATTTTGATCATATGAACCCTAATTATGACATGGTTTTTGAGTATGCTGATGGATTTGATGCTTTATTCTCTGATTGTGATGATTTCTATTTTGATACTGATGCTCTTTGTGCACATATTTCAGTTCCTTCTATGTATCCATCCATACACCACCCCCCTATACTGGAACTGAAGTCATTTACACCAAATCTCAAATAATAATACTTGTTAAGTGGTGAGAAATTACTTGTTATCATTGATAACAATATCCCTTTTGAACATGAAGAAAAACTTTTGAATCTTTTGAGGGAGAACATCAGGGCAATCAGGTGGACCTTGACTGACATATTAGGTATTAGCCCCTCCATTTTCATGCATAGGATTATTTTGGAGTATGAGGCTAAAATGGTGAGGCAACCACAAAGGAGACTCAATCCAACCCTTCTGGAGGTTGTTAAAAAAGAAGTTGAGAAATTGCTCGAGGCTGGTATAATCTTTCCCATTTCAGATTCTCAGTGGGTAAGTCATATTCCGGTTGTGCCTAAGAAGAGTGGTGTTACTGTTGTTAAAAATGAGAAAGATGAGTTAGTTCCAATGAGGGTGAAAAACAGTTGGCGTGTGTGTATTGATTATAGGAAACTAAATCAGTCCACTCACAAGGACCATTTCCCCCTCCCATTTATTGATCAAATGCTTGAGAGACTAGCTGGGAAAACACACTATTGTTTCTTGGATGGATTTTCTGGATATTTTCAGGTTCCTATAGCTCCATACAATCAGGAGAAGACTACATTCACCTGTCCCTTTGGCACATTTGCCTACCGAATGATGCCATTTGGACGTTGCAATGCCCCAGGTACCTTCTAGACATGCATGGTGAGTATTTTTCTGATTTTCTTGAGACCTGCATGGAGGTATTTATGGATGACTTTACAGTGTATGGGTCTTCATTTTATGAATGTCTAAATAGTTTGGGAAAGGTATTGAATCGTTGTATTGAGAAGAATTTGGTCCTGAACTTTGAAAACTTTCATTTCATGGTAGAGCATGGCATTGTCTTAGGGAATGTAGTGTCAAAACATAGGATAGAGGTTGATAGATCTAAGGTAGAAATTATTTCATCCTTAACATATCCTTCATGTGTGTGTGATGTTAGATTTTTCCTAGGGAATGTAGGATTTTATCGGTGCTTCATCAAAGATTTTAGTAAGATTGCTCTTCCTATGTCACGATTACTTCAAAAAGATTCTGATTTTGTGTTTGACAATTCTTATAGGACTTCCTTTGATGAGCTAAAGAAGTGTCTGACCACTCCACCGATCATACATCCTCCATGGTGGGAGATTCCTTTTGAGATTTTGTGTGACGCCTCCAACTTCGCGGTTGGAGCTCTCTTATCTCAGAGGGTGGAGGGACGTTCACATGTGATCGCATATGCATCAAGGACACTGGATTCAGCCCAATCAAACTACACAACCATGGAAAAGGAGTTTCTTTCTATCATATTTTCTTTAGATAAATTCTGTTCATATTTTTTGGGCTCTAAAGTAGTTGTTTTATCTAACCTTGCAGCTCTGAGGTACCTCTTGGAGAAGCCAGATGCAAAGCCTAGGCTGATCCGATGGATGCTCCTTCTTCAAGAATTTGATATTGAGATAAAGGACAAAATGGGGTCAGAAAACATGGTGGTGGACCACATGAGTAGGCTTAATCACACACTAGATGATGAAACCTTGGACCAGGTACCACTTCGGGACACTTTCCCCGATGAGCATCTTTATTCCATCTCAGGTACGCATCCTTGGTATGCAGATTTAGTTAACTACCTTGTTGCCTTTGAAATCCGTGCAAATTTAAAGAAACATCAAGTCCAAAAATTAAAGAGTGAGTCAATATTTTATGTTTGGGATGATCCATACTTATGGAACATGTGTAGTGACCATGTTATTAGGAGGCGTGTTCCTGATAATGAGTTTGAATCTGTTTTTCAATTATGTCATACACTTGCATGTGGTGGACATTTTGGACCCCAATGGACAGCTAGGAAAGTTTTGGACTCTGGATTATATTGGCCTAGCATATTCCATGATGCCCATGTGTTTTGTAAGTGATGCACTAATTTCCAACACACTGGGAACATTTCTAGGAGACATGAGATGCCCCAACAACCCATACTATTTTGTGAGATTTTTTATGTATGGGGCATTGATTTTATGGGTCCTTTTCCTAGTTCATTTGGATTTTTTTATATTTTGGTTGTTGTTGATTATATAAGTAAATGAGTGGAGGCCAAGGCCACCAGGACTGAAGATTCTCATCTTGTAGTGGATTTTGCTAAGGCTCAAATTTTCTGTAGGTTTGGAGTACCAAAGGCCATCATCAGTGACCAAGGGACACACTTTTGAAATAGGAATTTTTCTTCCCTCCTTTGAAAGTATGGGGTGACACACAAAACATCAACACCATACCACCCCCAAACAAATGGCCAGGCTGTGGTTTCAAATCTTGAGTTAAAACAAATATTGGAGAAAACTGGGCATCCAAATAGGAAGGATTGGAGTAAGCGCTTGGATGATGCGTTGTTGGCTTATATGACATCATACAAGACACCCATTGGTATGTCCCCATTTCAGATTGTTTTTAGGAAATCGTGTCATCTCCCCGTGGAAGTTGGGCATCAGGCTTATTGGGCTATAAAGAAATGCAACATGGATTTGGCCCAAGCTGGAATCCAAAGGAAGCTGTAAATTCAAGAGCTTTAGGAGATTAGATTGTCTTCATTTGAGAACTCAAGGCTCTACAAGGAAAGATCAAAAGTATCTCATGATAGAATGATCAAACAAAAGGAGTTTCATGTTGGAGAGAAAGTCCTTCTCTATAGTTCATGACTGAAGCTGATGCCTGGTAAGTTGTGTTCTAAATGGTTAGGTCCTTATGTTTTGACTAATGATTTTCCTTATGGGGCAGTGGAGATCACACAAGAGGACACAATAAGGAGCTTTACAGTCAATGGGAAATGTTTGAAGAGATACATTGAGGGACTTCCTACTGATGTAGTGGATTTTATCACAATACATGACCCCATCATCACTTGAGCACATCAGGCTGTTCCTAACCCTTTCACTTTTATATTATTTTCCCTATTTAAAAAATTTTCCATTTCATGTGCATATATCATCTCATGGGTTCAAATTGAGGACAATGCAATATTTTAAGTGTGGGGGAGGGAACCATTTAGTTTAGTAATTTCAATTGTTTTCCTGTTTAAAAAAACAAAACAAAAAAATTGTGTGTTTTTTAAATTTTGTGTGTTTATTTTACAATTTTCTATGTGTTTTTGAAACTTTTGAGCTGAAATGATTCTCATCACCATTTTTAAATCTATATCAATAAGTGAAACAATTTACCCCTTGAAACTAAGCTTAAATGAATGCTGAAATGACATTGTTTCATGTTCAAATATTTATTAAATTCATGAAAAGTATATTGAATTTTGAATCTCGTGCCATATTTCACTGTCTTTATATTTGAAATCACTTTCCTGAGAGGCTTCTGAACCATTATTTTCATATTCTTTACATTCACCTCACTTCTTGAGAGAACCAAACCATGCTTGATTTATCCAGAATTTGATCTATTCCTGTCAAAACATGAGGGTTTGAGGTACTTATGTTTAAATTATTGAGGCATTTGTTTGGTATTAAAGCCCCTATTTCAAATAATCCTTTTTTATAATAGCTTACCATGAAAATTTAATCCTTTTAGCCCTTATAATTCATGCACAGCCTGTTAGGTTAGCCACATTATAAGCTAATTTTCCCTATCCAAACAAACTCTTGAAGTGAAATTGCATAATCTAGTTGAGCTTAAGTGTGGGGGAATCTATCATGTGTTATGTTACCACATTCTGTGATACTTTGGGTGGAAAATTAAATTCTGAAGATATGTGTTTTTTGTTGAAGAAACTCATTATATTGAAAGTTGTGCCTTTTCTGGAGCTTCTAATTGAGGTGGAAAGTTGTGCCTATCTGGAGCTTTCAAAAAAATCATGTTTGAGAAGATTGAAATTTTTGATGCTGAAATGATGAATGGTGTAAACTTTTCAGGACTTTTCATGATGATGGAGCTGAATTGATATTATGGGGATTGAGGAGAAGACCATATTTAAGTGAAATTTGGATTAATGCAATTTTGCTTCAAAAAGAGTCAAACCCTCCTCATTCAGCCTCAGAATTTTTCACATCTAAGTCCTACCAACTGAAAGCCACAGAACAACCCTAAAAAGTAATCATGATAAAAATATGTCTTTTACTAACATTGGGTGGTGATGTATGAATTTATCACACCTATGGTGACCCTTGTATGAGTTTGGATGAGAAAGTCATTGCAAAAAAATTGATATTTGTGTGATGAGAGAAAATTCAAGCGAGGTAAGTGTTTTGTGCATGGGAGAATAAATGAAGTGGAAATATATTGAATGATATAAATGGAGAACTTGAAATAAGGTTTTTTATGAGGCATGATATATTTTTTTTTCTTGGTGTGTAATTGTTTTATCTCAATGATATGTTTTTTAAAATTGGTTTTGATTTGATATTGATGTTTACTAGACATGAGGTTTTTCCCAGGAGTGCAAAAGGGTAAGTGTGGGGGAGTTGATAAAACACTATTTTGTTGAATATTTTATTAATAATAAATGATATAATTTCCTCACATTGTGCTAAATATGTTTATTTATAAAATATTTGGGATTTGATCATTCATTTGAAAATTTAGTGAAAATTCCAGTTTTACCCTTTATAGTTCACTGTAGTATTTCGAAGATAAATATTTTTATATTTATTATTTGAATTTTAAATTTTGTAACAGTGTTTATAACTTAATTTTCTACAACTTTTATTCAGGATACTAGAGCTAAAGAGTGCATATGGTTATTGAGAATGGGCAATGAAGTCAAAGTTGGGATGGACTCTCCAGAATGGACATAGGTTTTGTATTTGGGTCTTAACTTCTTTATTAGTGCTTGTATTTGGCCCAAATTTTGAGAAGATCTTGGGGATTCATTTTCGCACAAATAATACTTCTGGAAGAAGATCTGGTTAACGGGTTTTGGAGGTCAAATGGGCGGTGAAATTTGTATTAAAATATTTGGCCGAGATTTCCCATTCACACTTGAATCCTCTTTAAAACTAGCCTCCCCTCCACTCTATAAATTAGTTTTTTTCTCATTTGGAGGGGTTGGGAAGTGCATTGAGAGATTTTAGGCAGAGGAGAATTTGTTTCACCCAAATTCTCCAACCATTGTAAGAGGGGTAGCTCTTGAAGCAAGGATCCCCTCATCGAAGCCTCCTTCTCTTCTTCATGTTGTAATATTTTCATTTGTCTTTTAAACTTCTTTGTTATTCTTTTATTTATTATCTTTTCTTCTGTTTTGTTTAAATTTATTCTTCTCTTAATCTTCCTATTTGGGCTGGAATTCTTTAGTAGAATTTTTATTTGGTTATACCCATTATAAACCTTTTCAAATGCAATTCGCTTCTACGATGATTACGCCACCCATGGAAGAGTAGTTATTTTTAGTGATCGATCTACCTCTCACCTTCTTCATTCATTTATTTTGAATCAATGATCTACTGTAATTCCCTTAACATGATTCATTAATTGAGTTTTTAAATTATATGAAACTAATTGAGCAATCGAACAATTAACACAAAACGCGCGAGGTCGGGATTTGTGTGAATTGTGAGAGCGCGATTTTAATCGGTAATACAAGACCAAACGGGATCAATTTGTAGAGTTCAAATACAATCCTGAAACTCAATTAATCCTCATTTCCAAAGTGTATATGTGCCTTAATTTACCACTGAACATAATCTATCCTTAGAACATGAATCAAAGCAGGGTGCTACGATAGCATGTTCCAAAGCTAGCCTAAGGTTTAATTAATTTCATCTTTGTGGTAAAGTTAATTCTCATAGGGTTCGGGATTTAACATATTATGGGATAATAATTAAGTGAATGTTAATTTAAATGATAATGATTAATAATAGAGTGAAGAGGTAGAGTTAGATCTATTATTACTTTTAAAATATTTTCTAAAAAAACATCTTCTTGTTGTGTCTTTTTAATCAAACTTCATTTCAAAATTAAAAACAAAAAAAATGCAATCTTCTTCCAGCTAACTGCTTCAAGTTTCATAAACTATAAACAACCACCCCACATCCTCTCAAGTAGTGTTTTTATTCTCTTTTATTTTATTTCTAGAATACCTCTGAAAAGGTGTTTTTAATTCACTTCCTCCTTTGAGAGACGACCTTGGTCAGCCACTCTACTGCACCTAAGTACCTCAAAATCACATTAATCATTTGAGGGCTCCCACGACAGCGCTCTTTCAGGATAATATATGTTTTTTAGTACAACATAATTTTTTTTGTAATGTTTTTATTTAAAAATATATCATCAGTTATATGTATCTTTTAGAAAACTTATAATAATTTTAATAGTAAAAGATTATTATAATTTTAAGTATGTAATTAATTTAACGAGGGGGTATTTAATAATATTATTTTTAATATATATAATTCATTATGTACTGATATATATGATTAAATATGATATATGTATCAGTGAACAAAAAAACCAAGAGAAAAATATTATAATGATTAAAATGTTGTCATAGAATAGGTGGGTAACAGTAAAGATAATAAAATTTTGAAATTTATATTGAAATAAAAACTGACGATCATCATTGACAATAAGGCATTAATAAAATTCAATTAGTGAAGGATAATTACTTATAAGACTAATATACTAATAAAAATATATTATTTAAAAAAATTATCATTTTGGTGATTGTTGTTATGTTTAATATAGTAACACATGTATAATTAAAAAAGAATAGGTAATAAATGTAAGAATCGTTAATATTTTTTATTTCCCTATCTAAATAAATTTTATTTTATTTTTAATCAGTGGTAAATTTTAGAATTAAAAAATTAAAAAATTAACATATTATTTGGTTTTATAAAGAAAATATTTTCTTACAATGATTTTTTTAATTTTTTTAAATAATTAATTAGAGGTCAATAATATAATATATTAATTTTCCTAATATATTTAGACTTATGGAATTATAATAATGAATAATTGAAATAAATTTGTTGAAAACATTTTTCTATAAAACTACATATTTATAAATTAATGTAATTCCTTTCAAAATATTAATTTGAATTTATGAATCCCATGTCTAACATTTTTAAAACATATAAAATTTTTTACTACAAAAACTGTATTATTTGAAATTTATTTTCCAATAGATGAATGAATTAATAATAATAATTTTTTTCATATTTTCAATCAAAAATATCAATTTATTTAATAATGTAATTTCCATTATTAATAATAAAATTATGATTAATAGTATGAAATTTAACAAGCATGATAATGGTGCAAGGGTTACATTCAATGAATTTTTTTTCGAATGTTATGTAATTTTCTATATAATATAATTTATATATATATATTTAATTTATGTATTGACTAAAATATTATTTTTAAATTTATATGAATTTTTATTCTCCCTCACTTAACATTTAATTATTTTTATGTATTATTTATAAATATTAATATTTCAAACATGGGTTTTCTATAAAATGGGTTTTCGATATGTTGACTGATTTAATATAAATATAAATTTTCAATCATAATTAATTTAGAGTTTATTTAGATTAAATATATGTTTATAAAGAACATATTTTCTATGTTGTAATTTCTTATATTTTTAGTAAAACTTAGATTACATGTGTGAAAACTATTTTCCATAGAAAGAAAAATATATATTTAAAATAAATTTATGAAAGGCTCAAAACATGATTAATTGTTTTTTAAAATGGGTGGAATATTATTTATATAAATTATTTCACACCATAAAACATTATTTCCCACTTTAGTGAAATTGATCGTTGAATAGTTTCTTTCCATCTCTGAAAAAGTAAAGTGTATGTACCAAAATTTAATTTTAATAACATAAAAACGTTGATCACTTACACTAATTCATGATACAAATATTCCATATATTTTACTTATAAATAATTGAAATAATTACACTAATATAATTTTATTCCATTTTTATAATCCACTGGAGTCAATTTGACATCATATGGACTCCATTTCAAAGTATATTTCCGAGAGAAAACTTGTCTTCTTCAAAAGAGTATTTCTTAATTCTAATTTTATTTTCAAACCCATTATGTAAAAAAATTTGTATCCACCCTTATATAATTAATATAGTATAATTAATATAATATAATATAATATTATTAATTTAGTAGCCATTATTTAATGTTTTCTATCCACTATAAAAAACAATGTTATATTAATCGTGTGTGTGTGTGTGTGGAAAACAACCTCTGGGAAACTATGTGGTTCATTTTATGCCACTACCTCTCGTGGATAGTGAAAATGATGGATGTTTAAATATATATTTTTTCTATGTCACATGTATTATTCCAAAATGATAATTTATCATATTACTAAATTTATCTTCAATTTTTTAAAAATGGAAGTGTTCATTGTGTGTATATGTAGACTACTACCTCCATAGATGATGAATTTTGATTATTATAACCAAACAACATGGATAGATATATGGATGATTTTATTTACTATAAATGATTTTTATGACATGATTAATATTTTTAATATTTATATAATATTTTATAATTATTTTTTTTACTCATAAAAACATTATAAATGCCCTCATTTTAGTTAGTCTTACCACCAATGATAATGATGTTGTAATGATTATATAATGTATGATTATGAAATGTTATATAATTAAAATATAATTTTATAATAATGAATTTATTATTTTTAATGGTCCTTAAAAGGTTATATATATTATTTAATATCTTTATTAATAAAGAATAATTTTATCATTAAACATGCCGAAAGAATTTTATCACAATTTTAATTTTTAGAAAATATACCTTAACAATTGATTACCTAAAAATGGTTAATTATGAATAATTGAAACAATATGATTCTATTATCTTTAATAATTGGGAATTGTTGATTTTTTATTAATCCGGAATTCAATACCACATCGAAAAACTATTATGTACCAAGCAATTAGAGTTTTTAGCATCTGGTGATAAAAATATACCATGATAAAGAACTATATTTTTATTAAATGGATGTAAATTTTATTTATATATATATATATATATGTAATAATATGTTTCTATAATCTGTTTTTTATATTGTTAAATCCATTTATAAGAAGTTATAAAACATTCAAATAATAGGGAATACAAGGTAAGGGGTTCTTTGTCTCCAATCTATCTTTTTTAGGCATTTCTCATATTATACACCATGATAATATTAATAAGGTAAAAATAATTTCTGGTGGATTTATATTAACATATTCATGTAATTTATTGGTTTTGAAGGTCTATGTATTTTCCTTTCTTCAAATGGATATTCATTCAAAGTATACATAAGCAATATGTGTTATTTGACCCAATTTCTCATACCATGAGTCATATCTATTATTTCTAACCATAATTTCCATTATAAGGTATAATCACTAGACCATTGAATGAAATTAAAATTATTGGAATTGAATTTATTAAATTGGAATTTCCATTTCACAGTACTAATTTTATGTTCCTTTTATCCATACAATTTTTTACCATAAGTTTAACTTCTTACGTCTCAAATTCTAAATAGATTTTTTTTCAAAACATAATCAATCGTGGAAATTATTATTCTCTTTATTTCTCTAAACATTATAATTTTCTTATCCTATTTTCAAATTTTTGGGGTTTAAGAAAAGTTCTTTCCAATAATAGAAATGATACATAAATAACATTTGAGGGTCAAAAATTTTATTTTTGTAAACAAAATTACTCATAAAATTACTATTAATCTATGAGAACCCTATATTTACTTTATTTTATTAATGTTTTTTCACCTATATTTCATAATAGGATTTATTGGGGAAATGTTTTTCATAAAATTATGCACATTTATGAATAAGGTATTACTTTTAGGGATTCTTACATATAACGATACTCCATTTTTTGAATCTTGAGATATTTATAATCATAACATTATTCATTCCCAAATGAATGTTTGTTGACATCCCAGGGAAGTTGAATATATAATTTATGACCTTAAATTCTCTTTCATTGGATGTATTATATTAAAATATATATTTGAAATTTATTAAAAAGTAGTTATGTTTCTATCTCAATTTGAATTTTTATTAATTAAAAAGTAATTTATATTACACGGTGAATTGATATCCACATCATTAAAATGGTGAATTAATAACACATAATGAATCAATATGTGAGGATTAGTTTTTATACCACCTTTATTCATTATTTTTTCTCATGAAAAAAAGAAATGGGTATTCGATGTATCCTTGCCCAATAAAATCATGATATCATTGTTGTCACTATTATGGGAAGACTGATGTATTTGTTTACTGTTGGAAGACGCAGAGAGAGATTAAAAATGGTCACCGCATTCATTAAATTTAATGAATTTGACACCCTACAATTATTTCCCCAATTAATTTGGTAAGAGTCATTTAATTGAGGGAAGACCAAAGGGTGTGAAGGAAGGCTATAAAAAGGGATCTCCTCCTGGACTTTTCATCATCGAATTCAGAAGCAACACATCTTCATCCCGGAATGCAGTATTTTGTGAGGCGTTTTTCCATATTTTACAAGAGAGATTTTCTTGAGTGTTTTCTTATTGTGATTGAGAGAGAATTTGTACCCACATTTTACCATAGTGAAATCCTTCTATTTGCCCGTGGTTTTTTACCCCTTTCATTTGGGGGTTTTTCCACGTTACATCTGGTGTTCACTTTAATTCCACACTTTTGCACTTTATTTTTAATCTCTCAATTATCGTTGAATCAAAGGAACCGTTATTTACGATCCTAACAAGTGGTATCAAAGGGAGGTTCGTGGCCCAAGAAAATTCTGGACCAACGACGTGTCCAAATGGTGGCGAAATACGAGATTGAAAAATTCAATGGAAATAATTTTTCATTTTGGAAAATGAAGATGCAAGCAGTGCTGTGGAAGGATAATTGCCTACAGGCGATTGGAGAGAAACCGACAGGTGTGATTGAAGATAAATGGAGCGACATGGACGGGAATTCTATTTCCAACCTTCATTTGGCTTTAGCAGATGGGGTCCTGTCAAGCATTGCAGAGAAAAAGACGGCGAAAGAAATTTGGGATACTCTAACAAAACTGTAAGAGGAAAAATCACTCCACAACAAAATTTTATTGAAGAGAATATTATACACTCTTCGAATGGTAGAGTCATCATCAGTGACTGAACACATAAACACCCTCAATACCCTTTTTTCTCAACTTACGACTTTGGGATATAAAAATGTGGACACTGAACGTGCAGAGATCCTACTCCAGAGTTTTCCAGATTCATATGACCAACTCATCATCAACCTCATCAATAATATCCTGACGGATATGTTTTCCTTCAATGATGTTGCAGCTGCAGTTCTTGAAGAAGAAAGTCAGCGCAAGAACAAGGAAGACAGACAAACGACTTCACACCAAGTGGAAGCTCTATCGATGGAAAGAGGAAGAATGATGGAGCGTGGTTACAGTGGGAGCCAGAATCATGGCAGGTCTAAATCAAAGAGAAAGAAGAAAATCTTCAAATGCTACAATTGCGGTAAGAGGGGGAATGTGAGCAATGACTACTGGAATAAGAAGAGTGGTGAGAAGAACTCTCAAGGAAATGTGGTGAGTACATCGAGAAATGGTGACGTACTAGTCAGCGATGTGATGACGACTATTGAAGGAAGACATCACATCGATGATGCATCGATTATAGACTCAGGAGAAACATGGCACATGACGTCTCGACGGGAATGGTTTGACCAATATGAAACCATCCCAGAAGGACTTGTGTATATGGGGAACGATCACACTCTGAAGATCGTTGGAGTCGGTACCATCAAACTGAAGATGCATGATGGTATTATTTGGACCATCCAAGGAGTACGTCATGTGAAGGGCCTGAAGAAGAACATATTGTCTTTGGGACAATTTGATGACATCGGATGCAAGACTCACACCGAGAATGGAGTGATGAGAATTGTGAAGGGCGCGCTTGTGGTAATGAAGGCGGAGAAGATCTCAAAGAACTTGTACAAGCTTATGGGTGAAACGTACAAAGAGGCGGAGATAGTTGTTGCATCAACTACCTCAACGGAAGTGTTGACGACGTTATGGCATCGGAAGCTTGGCCATATGTCAGAACGAGGCCTGAAGATTTTTTCAGATCAGAAGTTGCTTCCTGGGCTGACAAATGTATCCTTACCATTTTTTGGGCATTGTGTTTTGAGCAAGAGACACAGGTTAAAGTTCGGGACGTCAACAGCAAGAAGTCAAGAGATCTTGGAGTTGATCCATTCCGATGTTTGGCAAGCACCAGTTATATCCCTAGGAGGAGCAAGGTACTTTGTATCTTTCATTGATGATTATTCCAAGAGATGTTGGGTGTTTCCAATCAAAAGGAAATCAGATGTTTTTGAAGTCTTTAAAACATTCAAAGCGCAAAAGGATCTTGAATCGGAAAAGAAGATCAAGTGTCTGAGGACTGAAAATGGTGGAGAATATACAAGTGAGGAGTTTGATTCTTTTTTCAACAGGAAGGCATCAAGAGACAGTTCAAGGTGGCGTACACTCCTCAGCAGAATGGTGTGGCGGAGCGGATGAATAGAACCCTGTTGGACAGAACAAGGGCGATGCTGAAGACTGCAAGATTCAACAAGACATTCTGGGTGGATGCATTAAATACCGCCTTCTTTTTGATCAATCGATCCCATTTGGTGGCAATTGATCTCAATACACCGATGGAAATGTGGACTGGTAATCCCGCTGATTATTCTAATTTGCATACTTTTGGAAGTCCTGTATATGCACTACTTCATGACCAGGAAAGATCGAAGTTGGACTCGAAATCCAGAGAATGTATCTTCTTGGGATACACTAATGGTGTGAAGGGGTATCGTTTGTGGGATCCCACTGCCCACAAATTTATCATCAGCAGAGATGTCATTTTTGCAGAAGACAAGGTGCAAATGACAACTGATCAAGACATGGAGAAGAAGAATACTGAAACTACAACATTCAAGGTGAAGGAAGAAACAAAGGAAGAACCAGTTTCCTATGAGGAATTACCAGAGCATGATGATCAAGTACCGGTTGAGTCTGGACCACGACGGTCAACTCGGGAGAAAAGAGCACCAGTATGGAACTCAATCTATGTCACCGAGAGCAATATTGTGTATCACTTATTGACAGAGGATAGAGGGCCATCTTCTTTTGTGGAGGCGACCGAGAGTCTAGATGTATCCTCATGGATGGCGGTGATGTAGGAGGAACTCGAAGCCCTGCACAAGAACAAGACTTGGGATCTTGTTCCATTACCTCACGGAAGGAAGTCCATTGGGAATAAATGGTTCTACAAGATCAAGAGGGATGAAACAGACCAGGTGGGAAGATATCGTGTAAGATTGGTGGTTAAATGATATGCTCAAATGGAAGGTATTGATTTCAATGAAATATATTTTCCTGTTGTTAGACTAACGACAATTCGGGTAGTTCTGGCTATGTGTGCTGCATACACTCTACATCTAGAGCAGTTAGATGTGAAAATAGATTTTCTCCATGGTGATCTTGATGATGAAATATATATGCTCCAACCAGAAGGTTTTACCGAAAAAGGTAAAGATAACTTGGTTTGCAGGTTGAACAAATCTCTGTATGGTCTCAAACAGGCACCGAGGTGTTGGTACAAGAGATTTGATTCCTATATCATGAGCCTTGGATACAAGAGACTTAATTCAGATCCTTGTGCATATTTCAAGGGTTTAAATGGTAATGATTTTATCATTTTTCTATTGTATGTGGTTGACATGTTGGTTACAGGCCCCAACAATGATAAAATCCAGGAGATGAAGGCACAGTTGGCTAGGTAGTTTGATATGAAGGACTTGGGACCCGCAAACATGATTCTTGGGATGTAGATTTACCGAGACAGGAATAATGGAAAGATTTGGCTATCACAGAAGAATTATTTGAGGAACGTCTTGAAATGCTTCAATATGCAAGACTGTAATCCAATTTCTACCCCTCTTCCCATTAATTCCAAGTTGTCCTCTACAATGAGTCCTAACAGTGAAGTAGAGAGGATGGAAATGACTCGAGTGCCGTATGCATCAGCAGTGGGGAGTTTAATGTTTGCTATGGTTTGTACCAGACCAGACATTGCACATGCAGTGGGAGCAGTTAGTCGGTACATGGCGAATCCAGGAAGAGAGCATTGGAGCATGGTGAAGAGGATCCTGAGATACATCAAGGAAACCTCAGATGTTGCATTATGTTTTGGAGGATCAAATTCTACTATCAGTGGATATGTTGACTCAGGTTTTGCAGGTGATTCTGACCGGAGTAAATCCACTACGGGTTATGTGTTTACTCTTGAAGGAGGAGTTGTGAGATGGATCTCAAAGCTACAGTCAGTTGTGGCTTTATCCACGACAGAAGCAGAGTACATGGCAGCTACACAAGCTTGCAAAGAGGCGATTTGGATGAGAAGGTTACTGGAGGAGCTCAGGCACAAACATGATCATATTATATTATTTTTTGATAGTCATAGTGCCTTGAACATTGCAAGGAATCCATCTTTTCATTCCAGAACAAAGCACATTGGCGTACAATACCATTTTGTTCGAGATGTGGTGGAGGAAAAAAGTGTGAACATGAAGAAAATGTACACTAAAGAAAATCTGGCAGATTTCCGGACAAAGGCGATTAATTCTGAAAAGTTCAGATGGTGCAGATCTTCAAGTGGCCTTTTAGATACATGAGCAGTAGATTGGGCAGATAGAAAGGATGTGTGGAGATGTGATTGACACTTAATCAAATCTCCAAGTGGGAGATATGTTGGAAGACGCGGAGAGAGATTAATGATGGTCACCGCATTCATTACATTTAATGAATTTGACACCCTACAATTATTTCCCCAATTAATTTGGTAAGAGTCATTTAATTGAGGGAAGACCAAAGGGTGTAAAGGAAGGCTATAAAAAGGGATCTCCTCCTGGACTTTTCATCATCAGATTCAGAAGCAACACATCTTCATCCTGGAGTGCAGTATTTTGTGAGGCGTTTTTCCATATTTTACAAGAGATATTTTCTTGAGTGTTTTCTCCTTGTAATTGAGAGAGAATTTGTACCCACATTTTACCATAGTGAAATACTTCTATTTTCCCGTGGTTTTTTACCCCTTTCATTTGGGGGTTTTTCCACGTTACATCTGGTGTTCACTTTAATTCCGCACTTCTGCACTTTATTTTTAATCTCAAAATTATCATTGTATCAAAGGACCCTTCATTTATGATCCTAACATTTACAAAATTATCGAATGAAATAATTCTAGGATAAAGCCCTAAAAATTCAGAAAATATGTTTTTTATCACAAAATAACAAGTTGTTGAAATACTTGTGTCTATTTTTCTTTTTATTTCATCCATGTCTTAATTTCAAACTAACGTGATCACTTATAACAAAATATTTTCTAATCATCTATTTCCAACTATATTATTCATAATAATTATATTCCATAAAATTTTTTAAAATATGATTTCCCTTATTGAGTTTTTCATCTCCCCGTTAGGTGTTGAAATTTCAACTAGTTGTGAAGAAAAGTATTACAGATTATATTTACAAAAGAGTATTTTTTTTCAATTATTTTTGGGAGATTCTAATGATTTATTATAGATTAATAGTGTTCCTTTTTAAGTTGAAAACATTTATGTTGGTTAAAAATTACATGGGATATTTTTGGTAAATAATTATCTAAATTATCATATGTTATAAAAAATAAATGGTCATTGTAATGTATGTAATATAATGTCACCATTTATGTCATGTAGTTGATATAATCTCCCCTAGTTCATTACAGTTCATATGATGTTTTTTATAATTAAGCTAACAGTATAGGCGGTCTAAATGGATAAAATAATTCAATATATATTTATAAATTATTTCATTTAGGCTATTATAAATATTAGAGATAGTTTTATGGAAAAAATAATCATCGGAATCAATTGATGAAATAATTTCTCATTTAAAAATATGTTGAAAATGATATAAATAATAACAAATCATTGGATAAGGTAAAAAATGTATTGTGTAACAAATAATATAATTTTCGGTGGTTATATATGACTAAAAATTTCTATAGACCCATGAATTCAATAAAAGTGTTCTGGATAACCTATTCATCTTTGATTTACAACTATATTAGGTTATGTTAGTAAGAAATGAATGGAAAATGTGAAATAATCTATCATTACACTATGTTTACAAGCGATAGAAATTTATTCGTCAATTATACTATCATACTTGGGTCGAGATAATAATTTACATATAGACATATATGTTAGAGGATGTTATCATACATGATGTTTGATTCAAATATGAACATTATTCTAATTATATTTTAAAGATTGATGGTAAAATGGGGATATATTATATGTTTTTATATAATGAATCCAACCATTTGACCAATGAAAGATCTATGTATGGTTTTTTTTTATTGTTTCAATGTGAAGGAATAAAAAATCAATGTGATTTTTTATAAATAAAAATTGAATTTAATAAATTTATTATGATTATTTATAGAACATTAATTTCCATGTTATCTAGTCCTAAGAAAAGAGTTTATTGAAGGTTGTATTGTATAAATTATTGAATAATATTCTTTTAATATTCTCTAATAAATCATCAATAATAACTAGTTAGGATAAAGAATGAAATTTTTTTACCAATATTTCTTGTTCACAAGGAATCCTTTTTAGATTTCCGAATTTGGTATAGTAATTTTAGTTTTATGTTTATAAAAAATGATGAAAACGATGATATAAATTAGTCAATATTCAAAAACAAATGACTGCATCCCTTTGAATAGATTTGTATCATCCATTACTATATAATCCTTTAGAATATATGAATTTATTACAATGGTTATAGTTTTCCCCAAAACATATGTATGTGAAGATATATCCTTACATGTATGAAATTGTCCAATACAAATTTTGGTAACTCTTCATGGAAAAAACAATATTATCAAATCATGAATATTTTACAAATCCACCACCAATATAGTACCACCATATCATATTTTCTTTGATTATAGAAATTATAATATTCAAAAAAATCAGGAGCAATAAATAGATTATTTCTTCCTAAATAATAATATTAGTAATTATTAACAAAGATTTGTCATAAAAAATTCATAACCAATAGACTCCCCACACAACCAATAGAATATATTTTTACCAAATAAAGTCTTAAATTGTATCTATATGATAAATCCTCTTCAATAAATAGATATTTTTAGTAGTAAATTTTTATTGATAATTTACTTCCATTCTCTATTTTATATACATTTCCATGTAACTTCACACATATTTGTAAAATTCCTATAAAACATAGATGAAAATATTATCAATTAACAATATATGAAATATAAAATTTTAAATTAAACAACACTATTAAATTTAAAATCCTCCCCTATAATTCACTACCATTGGATAATACTCATCATTCGCGTAAATGTCTATATGTTTTTAGTATATAATAAGTTTATTTGAAGCATCCCTTATGTAATATTAAAAGTTTTATCATCAAAATATCTCAAAAATAAAAATAAAATATTTCTTTAATTATTAGTTACATCATTATGAATCATATATAACTACAAAAATTCATACAAAAAACTAGTTTACTACTATTAACAATGAGGAATTACACACCAAAATATTGAGTTACATGACATTCTAGTGAAATGCAATTTAATCATGAAATCCTATATAGCAGTGCGATTATTTAAATCAAGGTGAAATAACCTACCCTACATTACAATCATTGTATAAGTTCCAAATATATTTATATTATATTATCATTTAAATAATCATTATGATAAAATATAATACACTATAATATAAACACCATTTCACCATGATATAAATTACATGTCTCAAAATAGTATAAACATACAAAACCAGATCCTTTGTGATTTTATGTGACCTATAGGTCATAAATATTAAATATAAGGATCGTCACATCTATGAATACATTAATATAATCAATATTTTCCAATGTTCCATTATTTTTATTTTAGTCAAAATTATCATCTCCATCAGTCATCTCACAATGTATCTAATTTTATTTTAGTTTTATTTTACCTTCATTACCAAAAACACAATTTAAACATCAAACAAAAATATCAAAAATCATCTAATGAAATATAAAATATAAAATGATCTTCAACTCATCTAAAACAACTAAATATTATTTTATTTTGAATGAGGTTCAACATCCATATAATATATTTACATTCAAACACTTTCAAACCCACACCTCCATGGAACCATCAAACATATATAACATCTTGATAAACAAATTTACCCCTTTTTATTTTTTAGTTGATCAAAAAACATAAATCACCCATCTAACATAGAACTAAATCATCATTATGTAATTATACGCCTATATATAAAAACATGATATAGGTTATAAGAATAATATACAATAATGTTAGTGTTATCTGTATAGTAACTTACTATAATTTATAAACAACAAAAATTAACTTATCTTTTCATTTTGACATTTAAAAATTTTTCTTTTACATATTACAAATCAAACATCATTTACACAAATAAAAAATATATTAGATAAAAAATTCACCCAGACACATGATGAATTCAGAGCTTTAACCTGTTTGAAATTTCTCAAAATATATTATCCATCTTAAAGAAAAACATATACCTCAAATCTATATTTTAATATTTTATTTTTGGAATAATCATATAAAAAATATAATATATGTCATACGTCACCAAAAAATAACCTTGATAATTTTGGGGTTTAAATCCCATAAATAACATAGTCTTTTCAAATGTATTCTTATGTAATGGATTGGTAGAAACTTAAAATACATATTTATTTATTGGAACATACTCCATCATGAGAAATATTTCTTCAATATTATGAAAAATATATATTTACCTAATGTTGATAATAATAACTCATGAATATTGATCTATATTTTTAAAAATATTATAGAACTCTTATTATAACATCCCATGTAAAAATGAATATTCCCTAACTCTTTCAAATATTCCATATGTGTCTTCAACTATTGGAGTTGAGTATTTTATTTGGGGTATGTGACATATTCCAATTATAAATATTTATGAGGAATATATTTTTACATAATTGGGTTCTATGTGGAACACCTAGTTCATTGGAAATATTCTTCACTATATTTTGATGTTCAAATATATACTTTTCAATCCCATATAAAATTGGAACAACAATAAAATAATTATTTCAGTTAATTTCATATTTTATACCGTTGCTTTTTAGTTTCATTAACACACAATATAAGCATGGTTTAATATATGAAATAGTATTAATTCAGTTTACATTGATACCCACAATTTTTTAACAACATTGAAAACATTTAGTCATGAAGCTCACAATTTTTTGAACTCATTTTGATCAACCATATTTCCATATAAATTTTTTATCACACTTTACCTAGTAAAATTAGGGTTGATACCATATTAATATCATATATTAATGTAAAACATCAATATATATTATTATCCATGTCTTTAAATAAATTCAATTTCATTGATTGGTAGTGTTACAAAAAACAACAAGTTTAAACAAATAATGATATATTATTCAAATATTTTTATCTAAACATTATAATTATTACCTAACCTTTAAATTATTTGTTATGAATTAGAATTACTAGAGTTTATAGAAATTTTTTAACTACATTACATGAATCACACATATTTTTATTAAAGAAATTATATGCACTAAAAATTCAATTTTCCTCAAAAATGGATTTAATTTATTTATATGAATTAATATTATATTTAATTTTTGAAACATATGGAAATGGTATTTGAAAAATTGAAAATAAATTTTTAAATAAATAAATTATATTTATTGTACAATTAATTTTTTATTATATTATGAAAATACATAGTTTTTATCAAATATTGAAAAATGCATATATATTTTTACAATGTCTTATCGTTTAAGAAATTTAAAAGGATACACATTTCAATATATAGTTTAAAAAGTAAAAATATTTCATATATATTATTAATTATCCAATTAATATCATTTTAAAACATTATATTCTCGGTTTTTGTATAATTGTGTTTTACACTTAATAATAAATTATTTCTAGAAACCTCTTTTTCTTCATGTGTTATGGGTTTAAATTTAAATTAAATTCTACAACATATCATAATTGAATTATATATAATAATTTCAATGTATGGAATAATCATAATTATTAAAATTTAATAGGTTCAATATAGTTGTTTTTCGTTCTGAATATTGAACAAGGTAATGGTTCCCCACCTCGATAAAAGAGGTAACTTTTTGTTACAACTATGTGTAAAACATTAAAATAGTCTTTAAACATTCCATTATATAATTTTATGAGCGTTTTAGACCAAATATATTTGTGTAAAGTAAAATTAATTTTAAATATATTTTTTTTAATTTTTGCACCATTGTATGACTATTGTGAAAGATAAGCCATATTTTTGTCAAATTAAAATATATTTTTGAGCGTTTAAAATTAATGGAATGGATGAGATTTCATTAAGGTTTGAATTTATTCATAAGACTATAATTAATAAATTTTCAACATATTAAAAAAATTCAATTATACTAATTTATTAATTTATTTCAATGTGAAAGTATATTTAATCGTAAATCAGGGGTTTTATGAAAAACCCTTTTCATGCATTTTGTGTTCTTATATCAAATGTAATTTTTTTAACATGTATAAATTAAATATCATAAAATATATTAGATATTTTTAGTCATCAATTAGATATTTTTATGAGGCCCATTATATTTTTTTCATGTAATTATCCTATCGTGCTAAAATGATAAATTATGACAATTTAGGTTAAAATATGGTTAAATTCGTTCAATTAGAATATTATTATTAAAATATATTGAAAAATTATCCAAACATGATTTATTGATATAATTTCAACTCTATAACATATTAGATATCATTTTGGGTTGTCTCATGGTCTTAATTATTTGATTATGTCCATCATATTATTTTATAAAATTCATAAATACAAGATGTCATCCTCTTCACTTCAATATATGTAATTTTCGGTACACAAGTATGAGAAGTGAATAATTTTAGTTAAAAATTTTATAATTATTTATAAATTTATTTTTATCATGGTAATTTATTTTTAATTTTTTATTACAAAATAAATATCTTAAAGGATTACGCGACACCGACACAGTATCTATTCAATTTTTTGAAAAATATTTTAAATGAACAAAAAATAGTTAAAGTAAAAAATATTCAAAGAAATATTTTGTTAATTTAATGTTGTTTTTAAATATAACATATTAGGGAAATTTTAAAGGTGTACATTTGAAATCCATATCAATTTTAGTGATTTTAATGTCAAAGTTAATCAATTGTTCCAAAAATGACATTAATGTCATTTTTTATAAAAATAATAAATTATTAAATGATTTAAAATTAATAAAAATACTAACATCAACCAAATGAATGGGATATAGTTTAACATATCAACCATGGATAATTTCGGGGTCACATATCCTTTCATTGTAACTTTCCAAACCCTTAATGAGTAATATGATTTGATATTGCGGTAATTATCAAACAAAATAATAAGGTGTTTAAAAATGAATTTATAAGTGTTAAAAATTATATAAAATTATGTAAATATTATTTAATATATTTATTTCTACATATAAAAATCATATAATTTAAATATATCAATTTCAAATCTATTTATTATAGAAAATAATTTCTATTTATTTTATATGTTAGGTAATTTTGTGGGTTCCACTGCCCTCACTTATAAATGGGGACATATTCTCCATTATTCAACACACATTTTAATAATTATTAATCATCTAATACCTAATATAATAACTTCTATAGATCTATAGTATCTATCCTAAAATAAATAATTCATCATATTAAATATAAATAATTGTTTTTTGGATGATTTTAAAATCATTATCCACACTCTTCTTATTCATTGGAAAATGATAATGTGGCATGTGAGTATGTGTAGTATACAACTTCCACAAAGCGTTGTGATTTGTTTTTTGAATATGCGCAACATGGATGGTAGTAAGGATATATTTAATAATTTAATATTCTGTATATAATTTTTTAAATATTATAAAAATTTTAATTATAATTTAAATATGTTTTTTTCACAAGTCAAATAGTGAAAACAACATTAATGCATATGTACAACCTACCATCTTAGTAAAGGGTTTATTTATTTTTTATATCTCTATATTTAATAGATGGATATATATATATAATGAGTTTATATAATATTTATATAATTATTGGAATTATTGAGATGATTTACCCATGATCAATGTAGTAGGGGTAGGATTGTTGAGCTGAAACATACAAGAAATAAATAGTTATCCACTAGAAAAATGATTTTAATAAACATTTATTAATAAATAAGATAAAAAAAAAATTATAATTAAATTATATATGGTAAGATATAATTACTATTATTTTTATGTAAAACATTTATAATAAATCTATATTTTTTATACATGTGGTTTGATCACGTATGAAGATGAGTTATGAGATTTATAATCCAATCCCACTATAATTGAGTTTATGAAATGTTGAATTTACACTGAGTAAATTATATGATTATTATATTATAAAACCAATTAATTATTATTATAAAATAGTTATTTATATAATATTGTATTATTAATAGTAATACCCTCTATTATAGTAAATGGTTTCAAAAATGTTTTTACGAAAAGTGGATCATATCTGTCCTATTTTGACCGGAAAATACGTTTCATCAATATACATGTTTTCTAAAATGATTTGAAGAATTATTTTAATACATTTATGATATGATATTTGAAAATAATTTTTATACCTTAGTTATTTTTTAAAAAATGTTTCAAATGGAAGCTTCTTATCATTTTCCAAATAATATACTTTTGGATTTTTATCAAAAATGTGATTGGAATTGATGTTTTAACATATGAAACAAGAAATGAATTTCACTTCTGCATGAACTATCAATGATTCGATGCATATTTACATTCTTCAATGATTACTTCAAAGTAAAATTTATCATGATACTGATGAAATTTTTAGATTTTAATGAATTGATTTCAATGGGAAAATGATATTTTCCTCATAAAATATTCCAAGAGTCCTTTTAAAAGAATTTTCATATATGCAGATATCTATTGAAGTTAATTATGCATTACTGGGGATATGATCGAATGATAGTATACTTATTCTATATGTCAATGTTTCATAAATATGATGATGATATTTTTTTGAATCCCATTTATTATTCATGTGTTTTTATAATGAAATATTGAAATGACTATGAAATCGATTTCCTTTCCATGGGTTATGATATGTGATGACTAATTTAGGACCTTATTGAACTCATATAAATTTATTATGATTAATTGATGTTTGTGATTGAAAGTTTATATCTCTATAATGCATAGGGTAAAGATGTATTAATCATGTGATAAATATGTTACATGGGAACCTAATTTCAAATTCACTATTAATCTATGAACCTTGTATTTTAGTCTATAAAAATATGATTATACCTTGTTGTTATGTCTATAAAATTATTTAAATACCTCGTTTTCATGTCAATATGATTACATATAGGCATATTTTTATTGTCCATATAACTGTGTAGGGACTTATTTTTAGGCCTGTAAATGTATACGATGGATTGGTTTCATGTCTTTAACTTTTTAGTGAACCTACTTATATTTATACACATTCACAATATTATAAGATCATTTTTTCCAAATTCATATATATATGTTATGATCACATGACTCATGAATTATTATCTATGATTCCAAATTCTTATGTATATTTATTGTAGTCCTATTAATCTTTTAATGAACGAAACATGTTTGTGATCTATTAAATATATGGAATGAACATTGTACATTATGATCATGATGAAATGAATGTATTGTTATCTTATGCTCAATTATGATTATTAGTTTATATATCTTATTTTTTTCCCATACAGATTAGCTGATCTAACCATTTCTAATGTTTTAATTCCCTAGGTTAAGAAAAAGGTTCTATGTAGGGTATTTCTAATTTGGTTCAAGGTGTCAAGGATATTTTTAGAGATTATGAAGAATTTACCTAAAAATATTTTTATGTATCTATCTCTAAACATAGTAAACCCTTATTTTATTAATGGATCATAATGATAGGTTTTAAATTATTACTTAGCATGGTGTAATATTTATTTATGAAATTAATGGTTTGGTATTATTGGTATCATAAAAGGGATTAGTCAATATATAGATATCATAATTAGAGAACATTAGTAACAATCCTGAGAGTAAGTATATGTCTTGGTAAACATATTAATGTATTGGTGTGGTATAGATTTTATGGTTTTAATTTTAATAAATTGCCTTTTGGATACTCTATGTTCATGGGTTTTTGGAACATGTTCATATAGGGGTATAATACCCAATTAGAGTTAGTTGATTATATCCCTTCCATCATTTATCTAAATAGTGTTTGTTTCCTAATTTGATCTTTTTTTGACACTCCTATGGAGATTTGATTGGGTTTGATCAAATTTTACTTATGGAACATTATGAATGATTTTGATATTTTAAAACCATGTATTTACTATGTTATTACTAAGGATTCATATATTGGAATGATGGTGTCATGATTTAAATATTCTATGAATGATTTCTCATGATATCTCATTATGATTATTAATTATCTCACTATGTTTTTTGGTTTCGAATAATGGATCAATAGTGATCGTAATGTTAATGGTGTATGTGGTGAAAAATAGTTCGAATGGACAAATTATATAAAAAAATTAAATTGGAACAAGAAGGAGAAACATTATGATTACACCTAATCATCTATAATGATCTATTGATTAAAAAGGTAAACTTTTCCAAGTTTCCTGTCACCGATGATAAGTGGAAGTTGTAATTTTATGAATGTTCATGTTGTAATTTCCATTGAGGAATGGATTTTTATTTTTATTTATTTTAAGAATAATAGAAGTAAAAACATGGAGAATGTATTAATTTAATTTAATGATAATTTCACTATGGAAATGATGTTTATTGACCAATGTATTTTGGTGGAATTCAATAAATTATGTGGGGGGACATGAGAATTATTCAAGTCAATTCCCTATTACAAGGGTTCACTCTTGGACCAGGGAAGGAGAAATACTATTCCAATCGATGATGTGAGAGGATTTTGGTGTTTGTATATTGGGATGAGTGAATTTTTAGAGGCATTATATTTATGATATTGGGGTCATAAGAATCTTGAAACATCTATAAATTGTTCTGCAGATGTTATTCATTAATTATTTTAAGACCCATGTCGAATGACACTGAAATACATTAAAATTTATTAATTAGTATGTTGGAATTTTTGTAGAACTCATGATTAATAGAAATATAATCATTTATATGTGGCTAATATTCATTTAATTATATTTATTTTGGATATAGAGATGATTGACATTGATGAAATAAATTTAACAGTACTGATAACATAGAAATTTGTTAGTGATTTAATGAAAAAGAGACTATGGTCATAATTGATTATGGTTATATAATTTTTGGATTTATATAATATATTCAATAGTCTATGACTTTACTTGAATAATAATGATATTATTATCTTTTTGAAATGTATATATTTTCAATGAGTTTTTTTTGTGATTTTATTTAATAGAATGTTTTCAAATAATCAAGGAACTTACATGTTTGTTAGGGAGCCTTATGAGAATATTAATGTTTATAGGGATAAATTTAAAATATTATATTTGAATAATATTTCATCAAATATTTTAGTTTTTTGGGGTTTTTATTTGGTCGAACATATTATAGGGGAGTCTAAAGGTTAACTATTTGTGAAATTGATTAAGATAAACTGTGGGTTATACTATTGAGGATTTATAGATTTACATATAATATTATTTTGCATTGGATATCTTGTGATAATTATTGGTTTTGGTAAATATTATGAGATATAAGGAATGAATTTTTATTATTTTATAGTTCATATAACCCATTAAAATTTAATTCTATTGCTTTAGGTATGAATATTGCATCTTTATAATTCATTTAATAGAGAAATATATGTAGTGTACATTTATTGAAAGAAGAATACTGGATTAAATTGTAATTATAAAATGTAAATAAAAAATAAATTACATTTTATTATTCTATTTATCTTGAGAATAAAATATAACATCAATATTTGGAAATGTTATTTGAAAAAAATATATAATTTTACATTCATTTCTAATGATTTTATGTTCATTCAATCCCTTATATATTTATGGTTTTATGTTCACAAAAATTATCATGACCATGTTTTATATCACTCCCTATTAGTCCTTGGATAATAGTATCCCCCCAATGATTATAATTAAACATCCAAGAAATATTATCTTTATATGGGAACCTGATTATATGATATTTCATATATCATTTATATTTCCTCCTTTCCATTTCAAAGGATTCTTTTTATACCTTTTTATGATATTTGCTTTCAATAATGAAACATTAAAACATTGAACCAATAATGAAAATGATTAAATTTTTAGGGTATATTTTATTTAATGGGTTAAAATGAAACACCTCATGATTTCAGAATATATATATTCAAATAAAATTAATTGCTATGATACAATTCATTACACTGCATTATGAGCTCAAGAAAATTGGTATATACTATTAAAATATTGATTTGAAATTTTTCCAATAAAACCTTGCTATAAAAATTAATTTTATGAAGAGGTTTAAATACATTTAAAAATATTTATAATGGGTTTGATGAATGAAGTATATTTTTAGTAAAGTCCTTATATGGTTTAACAATACAATTTTCCTCCAAAATAGTTTTTCGCCAATAAATAATATATTTAATTTCAAACATAATTTGAAATTTTATTTTAGAAAATGAAATTCATTTTAAAAAAATATCAAAATTTTCTTAGTGTAAATTTTTATTATTTTACATAAATAATAATTTTCATTACAAATAGTGAAATTTTATTATTTTATTTGAAATATTCTCTTAATTCAATTAATTTAAAATATTATAATTTTCTAAATGTTTTTAAAATTACTATTAGTACATTTATATTTTGAATAATCCAATAAACCTCATTAGAATAAATTTTATGGTTTATTTTGGTGTAAAATTCATTTCTCCTTTAGAATATATTACTTCTTGAAATCCATGATTCACTACATTTTGATGATTTATATTTATTATTAATTTGGACATATAATAGAAAAGAAAATTATATAATAGATTAAATATATTTTATCATCATAATTAATATATTGTAATAGGCTTAAAATATTTTTGTTTCATTATGAATAGTGACCATGGTAAATATTTTTATCCTCTTCAAAAGTGGTCAAAATGGGTTAAATCCTTTATGTAAAACAATAAATTAATGTCAACAATAAATGGTATAATACTGGGAAAGTATTTCTATAAAAATTATATTTTTATGGAGTTTAATATTTTATTATAAAAAACTATATTTATTTTTATAACACAATATTGAAATTTTTGAAAGATAACATTTATTTTAATCAAATTAAAAAACATGTTTGTGTCTATGAAAATATGATCTTTGAAGGATTTTTACATTATGTGTTGTTAAAAAATTAGAAAAACAATAATTTTTTATTAATTGAAAAAAATAATCCTTCAAATGAGTTTATTAATTTAATTTAATGGGAAATGATTTCTATTCTTAGATCGAATTTTTTCCTAAAATTGTTTTTCTTTAATTTTTATTTCTAAAAGTATAAGTAATTTATTTGATGTATATAAATAAATTAAAATAAAATAGATTTCACATTTGTAAAACACATTTTTATATTTGGTTAATTAAGCCCATTTTTTTATTTTCATATAATTATTTTATGATATTAAAAAGATAAATTATCATTGCCATGGTATAAATGGGATTAATGTTTATTAACTATAAGGCGAGGATTGAAATCCATGATAAAATGAACCAAATGTAATTGGATGAGTTTATATAGAATTTATTTGATATTATATTTGATTTTTTCTAGACTGGATTCCAATTTATTTTATTATGACATTTGTATTATTTTAATAAAGTAATATACACTAAATTTAAATCTATGGACATTAATATCTATAAATATTTTTGCCAGGAAAGTCTATTCAGAATCATAAGTTTCTGAAAATTTATTAAATAGAACCAATAAAGATAAAAAGTGAGGATGGGGCAGACATCAATCTCCCTAATCCAGCATTAGAAAAAACTAAATATCATATTAAGAAAATGTATTCCCATAACCAGACTCCTCAACAGTTTTCCATTCAGATTGACTATTACATTGATTTAAGATCATGAGTATTTCTGCATTGGCCCTTCTTGACACTAGGCTGACCTGGTATGCACGATCTATGCTATGTTAGAGTAATCTTTCTATATATTTATCTTGGGGGGGGGGGGGGCGGAGATGAATCCCTCACTATAAATCAAATTCTCCATTCCATTTATAATAAGATCATTGTATGTTTCCTTCTTATGATCAATAGTTAGAGGGCGAATTGTCCGTCACTCATTTATCATCATAAACACCTTCCCACATATCTAGGATTGTTGAGGATTTAATAATTTTCTGTATCTCCTGAAAATTAGTGGTTTGAGCATCAATGTTGCATTCCAAATCACTTGGATCATGTCTTGAGTCAGAATCACCTGGGTATATGAATCCTCTCCCCATAAATTGAGGCTAAATATTTGTTTCCTCCAAAGCCACACATTGATTGACCACACAAGTAGTGTGACCAGCAGTGGCTTCCTCATTCACATCAGCAGATTTAAAATGATTAATTGACTATTGCTGCATGTCTAGATTTATATCCATGTATGTCTTCCCCTATCCAAGTCATATAAAAACAATCTAAGGCACCCACATGCCCATTGTACTAACATATTCATCCAATGATGCCTCATTGCAGGCTGAATGAACATATATTGGGATCAGCAACTCCATCAAGATAATATCCCAAACCCACGTCATTACCCTGATTCACCATTACACCAGGAGATCTATACACTCCCCCAGGACATGTTTCAGCCAACTATAAATATCAGTGATGGTCAGGTCAAGAGGTAGAGCCCTTGCAATCTTCTGCATCTCCATTACCACTTAGCACGAGATCAAGGGACCAACATCCTGATCAACATACTTTCCAAAATATTTTTAATGAACCTAGAATTCATCCAAGCCAACTTACTTGTTCATCAACATACCACGCCAGTATACCTCAGACCTATGCACCAGTTTATTACACATAGAACATAAATCAAACCAATATTCACAAATGAACTGATTACTTGTATCAAAACTCATTGTCAACAACAACCTAGAAGGACTCAATAGGTTGCTTCAACACATCAACTTTAACACAGACTCTCAGGAAAATAGGGTGGTACACGGATCTGGTTCAACCATCATACAATAGGTAATATACTACGACATTACCTAAAATTTGATTAATGGAAGGATTTTGGAATGGAATTCGGAGTTCTTGAAATCACACCAAGATCTCTGTAGTGGGAGACTCACACTTCATTTTGAAGACATATTCCCTTTTGAAGAGAAGAAATAGGAAGCCATTTTAGATTTGAGGTGTGCTCTACCATTCCATAAACAGATCCTATTTGGAAAAGAATCTTACCATTATGTGCTTGGAATCATGGAACCCTATAGTCGCTCGCTCCTGTAAACCCTAAGATCCAAAGGCAAGAGTGTCAATTGAGTCTACCAATGGCTTAATTTTTTTGAATTGTACAGTCAGCATCAGATGAAGCAACGAGGATTCTTTTGTGAATTCCAAGGTCGATATCAACTGCTGCAGCAATCCTTCAAAAACCTATAGAACATTCAGGCTGAGGGAGATTTGATGAAAGGACAGAATGCAATCGGCGTTCAAAAAGGGAGACAAGGGTGGTGGCCTATTTCCATTGAGGGACGGAAGAGGTCCCTCCACTACTGGGGGTGGGGTTACCATCTACTCCTAGGGAATGGAGAGGAGTTCGACCGAGAAGAGCCCCCGTCTCCAAATCCAAAATATTTTACCTAAGTATAAGAACATGAAATTTTCAGTTATAAATGATTATATGATATATATATATATATTAATGGTGTATTACTTTCAATATTTAGTGATTGAATAAGTATGTACAAATCTTGTTCTACATGACACATTATTTAATCAATTAAAAGAAAAATAGAATATATTATTTTAAAATTGGTAATTGTAAAAAAATGTGGATCTACTATTATTTCCCATTTATTTTATAGGCACATAGAAATTATTATGGTTGTGTAAATTATTTATATTTCAATTCCATTACTATCATGATTATTTTAATGTTAAATTAATTTAATAGTCCAAAATTGACATTTATGATATTTTATTATATAAAATATTTCATTAAATGATTGAAAATTTATAAAAACACTTACATTGTGCATCTTAATGGGATTAAAATTAAAATATATGAAACTGAACATTTATGGGTCACTTATCCTTCCATAAGATCTTTATTAACCATTAAATATTAGAAATAAATAACAATGTTGTAATTGAAAAAATGATTAACTGGGTTAAAACTATGAAATATGGGGTAAAAAAATCGCATAAACTTGTCTAAAAATTATTTCATGATATTATTGTTACTAATATATAATTTTAGTAAAACAATTTGGTGTCACATTATTATTAAAATTAATTTATATTAATTTAATACATTATGTAATTCCAATAATGCCCCTCTCCTAACTTATAAATGGAACCTATTCTAATCACTTAAAAAATATTTTGATACTCTTTTCCTATAAAATACCTACCATAAAATATTATTGACATCCTTTACCACATCATACATATATTTATCATTCCAAAATTATTTCCTTTCAAGGATTCAGGTGTAATCCCATGTCGGTTTGACAACGAAGTGGTATAACACTTAATCTTGTGTATATAATTTTATTTCCTATTATACCTCTTTTAATTATATACTATAAATAATATAATAATTAATTGGTAACATTTGATATATTAAATTGTTATTATGATTACAAACAAACCATTATCCACACTTTTTTCATTCATTTGAAAATGAAAACATCGCGTGTGAGTACCTGTGGACTAGCACCACCACAAAACAACGTGATTCATTTTTTTGGCATCCATTTTACAAGGATTTTAATAAGGAAAAATCTACTAAATATAGTTAATATATATATATATATAATAAATTAATTTTTCTACAATTATTAATTTTTATTTACTTTTGTTTCATTCCATGCGCCAAAAAGTAAAATTAGCGTTCATGCGTACTAATAGCTTACTGTCTCCATTATAAGTGTAATTGATTTTTTTCTCTGAATATTGTGGATGCATATTTTAATATTTATAATGAATATATATGATATTTGTATCATTATTAACATTTTATATATAATGGACTCGTGATCAATGTACACAGACCAAGACTATTGTAGCAAATCATAAATGAGAAACAAAGCACTTATCATTAGAAATAATGACTTTAATAACGAATTGATAGTAAATGAATAAGAATATTTTATAAATAAATAATATATGTTATGATATATATTAATGAGGTTCAGGAATAGATTTATAATAAATCTATTTTTATTGTATAGGATTTAAGATCATATACAATGAAATACAATACCAGAGGAGATAGATTTGTGTTTTAACAGATTTTTTTTATTTGGATTGTAGGTGCTCAAATTTAAATTATAGAAATAATATTATTCATATTTAAAAAACCACTTAATTTTTTTATCCACTAGATATTTATTGATCTTTTATTTATTATTATCATTTTCATGTCTTTGATACACAAAAAGTTTTAATTTATTTAATGAAAATCCTATTTTAATTTACATATTTTAGTAAGAATATCATTTTCATACATATCAAAGTTTTCCATAATTTTTTTTATTTTTTCCTACGAATTTTACATTTCCATTTTCACATTATTTTTTAAAAATCTTTTTAAAAATGAATCTATATGTCATTTTTGAAAAAAATGTACTCTTGAATTTTTCCCCAAAATGTGAATTGAATCCTTGATTTAACGTATAAAAAATGCAAGGAATTTACCACTATCATGTCTGGTCAATGATTTAATGATTACCTTATAGGTATCCAAGGATTAATTAAAGGAAAACATTTTTCATAATATTTGAGAAATTTTCATATTATATAGATGTGATTTTAAAGTCAAAATTCCCCTTTCCTTAATAAATATTCAAAGTGATCTTTTAACATCATTTTCATATTTTATGAAAACCTATAATGTTATTTTTGATTTATTGAGGATATGATCTAATGATACCTTCCTTATTTCTTTCTAGACGGTTTATTATTATGGTGATGAGATGTTTATAAAACAGATTTTTCTATAGGGATTTTTTATGATGAAATGTATAAATGATTGTTAACGTCATTCCCTTTCAATAATTAATTATATTTTTTGAATGATATATGTTCGTGTGCCAGACATATGAAGGGATTATGATTTTGTGACGTATGGTCCTAGAATTTTATATCCCTTTAATGCATTGTGTAATTTTGGATATCTCATGGGATAAATATATATGATTGAACCTTAATTCATGTTCAAAATTTTATGCATGGATATTTGTTTTCATGTCAAAAACATTAGGTGTGGACATGGTTTTTATATCGATATGATTTTGTGGGATAATGGTCTTCATTTCCATATTATTGTGCATTAACATAGTTTTCATGTCCATGGTATTGTGCATGGACCTGGTTTCATGTCAATAATTTTATGTGTGGGAATGTATTCATTCCCTTAACATAATATGTGAACTCGTTTCTATTTATACATGTTCAAATTTTTATAATATTATATTTTTTTTATAAAAAAATTATATTGTATTATATCTTGTCTTATGAAATATTGTTGATGACCATATACTCTTTTGAATATTTAGAATTATTACAGTAATGTATTATTCCATGACTCATGTTTATGATCTATGAAATTATAGGTATTATGTGTTTAATATACAAAAAGGATTTAAGAATCATGTGTTCATCTTATTATAATGTATTATAATTTATTGATTCCTATAATGTTAACCATTACAGAGCTTCTGAGCTCAATCATTTTTAGGTTATTCCTTCCCAATGTTAAGAAGATTATTTTTTGTAGGTTTTTTCAAGAAGAGTAAAAATTGAGAAGAGTATTATCTGAGATGACGTTGAATATACCTATATATGATTTTTATGTATCTAGTATCAAAATAAATTAAACATTTATTGTTATGGGAAGAATATTAATTCTATGTATTTTATATTCTTTTAAAATGATGTAATATTTATAATTGAAATTTATATGTCGTAATAATTCAAAACATCTTTCTTAACTGTCGATTATAATTCTCTTTAAAGTGAAACAAATGATCCCCCAAATTATAATTTTAATGACCCAAGAGTTATTTCATATATCTACACATTGATATCTCTATTTTATTCATAATTATTTGAAATAGAAAATGTTCATCACAAACTTTAATGAGTAATCAAAAATAAAACTATCATGAAGACTATGCATGTAATGTGTAGAAAAAATGGAATCATTATTAATGAATATGGGGAAAATGGGACTTCCATGTTCCACATTATTATTTAAAAACAAAAGAATGGGGATTCCCCAAAAATTCATCCCAATCTGGTGACATGGTCTTCAGAACCACAATGTTAGAGTATGTCATGAGTTTCATACATTTATCATGAAAAGTTGTGTCGAAAAAATAAAACATATTTTTTAGAGACTTATATGATGTTTTCCCTATTCGAAAAAAATTTATAAAGAGTCACCATATTTATTGGTGTAGATAGTTCTATAGTCCTTGATTTAAATATTCATTTAGTTTAAATGGAAATTGTAATAAAATATTATGGTTATTCAATATTTAACATCGTTTTAAAAATTAATTATTTCATGCTATAGTGAATTTAAAATTTTCACCCCTATCTCATATTGCAATGTCTGTACACCCAATTTAGAATTCCCTAGTATATGAACCATAGTTCTTATGACATATTCTCATATGCCATGGTCTATATACCTTTATGTTATTTTCTAGTGTTCTCCCAATTCATTTTCACATCCCTACATTGAATGAGTAAATGTTGGGATATTTTTGTGATATCAGGTTCCCTTTACAAAGTACTATTACTTTACCCTCTTTATATATATAAATACAATTTTCCCCTAATTTCTTATAGACGTGGATGTAAGAGGAAGGGTCACATGGGACCTATTTTCACAGGGCTTCCTTACTCCCTTCAGTGAATTCCTAGGTCTGAACGTAAGGAAAAACAGAATAGTGGATTTAACATTAGGGATCTATATGTCCTAGAATCCCTATAGACCCAATATTAGGGTTCCATTATCCATATCATCCATATAAACAACACTATAGTGTGACACACTGATAAAATCTCAAGGGTCAATTTCTTTGGAACAATGCACCAATGCCACCCCAGAGGTACAATAATACAGAGACCCTTTAACTAAAACCCAATATTATAGATATATTTTATCATATGATCCTACAATAGGGTGTGTCTATTCATAATCCCCTATACTAGGGAGAACCTTGTTCTTAGACGCTAATCTTGGGTAATCCTTCTCTAAAGCCTCAATATCTAGAAAAACCATTAACAATGCATCGATTAATTGTAAAACCTTCCCCCTACGGTGTCTTTGAACATCATATCCTCCATCCTAGTCACATAAAATGGGAACCTCTTTACCAATTATCCTACTTTTTTCTCATTGTTCTGGGCCCCAAGATTTTTTCTTGACCCTCCATTATATGTCCTCTGCAAGTACAAGTCTCATGGTTTCATCATACACAATGTGTCCTGATAGTCTTCTTGGATCTAAAAATTCATTCACTAGGATTACGTTCGAGTGTAAACTTTTATGGGATACATTGTGGTGTAAACCCCAATAATTACATAACCTATTTAGTTACCATAAGAGTATAGGATCCATAATGGAATATCAAGTGTATACCATTCTCTTTCTCTAGTTATATCCCCTTTTTTGAAATAAGTGTCCTCTATGGAACTCCCATTAGTTATATTCTAAAATCAATTGTTATCATGTTTATATTCTAATGAAAAGGATGATCCCTATGTGCGTCTCACATGAGATCCCAAGTCCCACTATTTTTGTTCCAATTTAAATTTACATGCCTCCCACATAAAACTACAACATTGTTTAATATAAAAGTTTTATTTATTAAGTTTATTTACAAATGGCTAGGAGTATCCATGAGGAAATATCATTTATAATTTTCACTTTGTCTCCATTTTTCACCACATTTACATAATATGAATCCTAATAGGGCCTCCATCATATATTAATCAACATGTAACTGTATCTTCCATTCTCATATATTTACCAAAAATAACGAGGGCTCTATATACATATTTTCTTGTTATTAGGTGTAAAAACTAAATATACCCTCTCATGTTTATATAAAAAAACCAGATGAACCATAATGGGTAATTATTTCTTAAATATAAAACAAATAATTACTAGGAAAAATTAATTTAATAGTCCTAAAACATTCATTTATATTTCATTTCTCACATCCATATCACATTTTCTTAAAGTACATAATATGACCTTGTGACATTACATTAAACAATGAATGATGTACAATCTAGGCTTTTATTCCATTTGGCCATCATATAGAGGACAACATTATATGGATATCTTCTATCACCCCATAGTCCAAGATGAAATTATAGCAATATAACTTTACATTTTCGTGGTTATAGAACCATAATGGACACTACAATGGTCCTTATCAAATGAACTTGAAATTCATGAATCAAAAAATTAGTTGGAACTAAATTATGTGTGTTGTGATTCCCTTTATATTGATTTGTAAGAATCCCATTTCATAAGCCTAATCTCAACCCCATAAAATCTATTACTTCCATAGATAAAGATAAAATCTAAATTTTATAATAGAGTTTATTTAAACTACATCATCACTAACTAATGCTAATAATATAGAGAACCTCTGATATATAATGGATTTCCCATCGATAGAGGATGTTGATCGCTCACAAATATAGTTTTAATGTTTCTATCACTATGATTTGGGATGATTAAAGAAATATGTGTTAAATGATTATGTGTGTTCCATTGTTGGTAATAATTCCCCACATAGGTATGATTTGTTTTACTTCAAATCCCCCAACCAAACACATTGCAAAGCATCACAATTATATCCCAATAACCACCTAACATTGGAATGCTTGTATGTGATGTAAAAGAATCATCTTCAATATAGGATGTAGTTTCGAATATTCATATTATTCAAAATAATCAACCTAAAATATTATTCATTTATTTAAATTATTATATAATTAATAAATAAATCAATTATAAAATATATTTTTTCATTCATTGATATAATTTTTTTCACCCATCCTTTTATACATTATATTACCATAGAGTATTATTGATGATTATAATATCATGATCCTAGAGATTTACTTAATTGATACACTGACTTATTCATCATATATCTACACTAATATTTATCACTAATCAAAAATCCATTTGGTTTCTAAACCATTTGTTAAAGGATGATTTTATATATACTTAAAAGATTTTCCCACTATTTTGAGATGAAATTGAAAAAATACTTGTATTCTAAATCTAATAAAACATTTTAAATGTCTCATAAAATTCATCTCCATCAAACTATGAATAAAAATTTCAATCATTCCATACATACTAGATAAATTTCCAATTTAATTTAAGTAGATATGAACCACACATGTTATTCCAATAATATTATATTTTATTGTCCATGATATAAAATACAAAGCCTTATTATTATTGATATGATCCATATCCTCATCCATGATGTAGATACCCACTTGATACATTAAAGTATTATCCAAACTCGTTTTAACATGTTAAATCCACTATGTTGTGTTAATAACACAATTTTTCTTTGGTTTTAAATATCATATTTAATTAAATATATTAGTTTATTTGAATTTAGTTTGTTGTTTTATATTTGATGAATGTTCAATGAAAAATAATTAAACAATATTATAATATATTTAGGTTTTATGAAATATTTATTCTTTTTGGTTTTGGGAAAATATAAAAATATTATGAATTTTGAGATACAGATAGTTATATTCTTTGTGAAAAATTTGTTATGTGAGAGATTAAATTTGGATTGTTTGAAAAAATGAATTATTTTTTATTACATCATCGATAGAAATAAATTTTTTCATAGTTCATCATCATATTTCCTATGATATGATACATATGACATTATAAATAATATCATTGTTTAAAAAATATCAGTCTTTTTGGTTTTCATTTAAAAAGAGTAGTTTTTTAATGAATAGAAATAAGGATGGTATAAGAATACTAAAAATTTTGTAAATAATTTGAGGGAAAAAACTACTTGTTATTTAGTTTCCATCAAATTGTATTACATTTCCCATTTACTAAGATCTTATTAATGTGATGGTTAATTTAAATTGAAAATATATTTCTAGTTGAAACCATTGTTATACCAATTCTCTATGATTAAGAGATTCTCTATTAGAAACATACAGAAGAAATTTTATTTGTTGACTTGGGGAATATTGGATCGATCTGATCAAGGGATTCAATTATTTAATATAAGGATGATATTTTTCCTTCCATAAGTAGACACTTTTTGAAAGTTTACCAATCAAGGGCTTCCATGAGATTATAACATGGACCATTATACATGTTTTTTGCTAGGGATACCTTGAAATTGCTATGTGGTTCAATTTTCACTTTGGTTAAATATAAACTTTTAATAATATCTTATTTTGGTATATAATTAATAAAATAGTGATATAAGTTATACTATTTTAAATGTTCAAAATATTTTATTGTTTGTAGATAAAATTTCAATTATTTATTTTTTTGTTATATTCATTAGTATTTTATATTATTTCCAGATACTAATTACTCTATTACTATTGTGATTATAATGAAATTAATATGATTATATTTTGGTTTTATATGGTCTTTTTATTTCTTATTGATTTACTTATCGAGTTGTTTTTTTTTGTTTTTTTTTTGTAAAATAGAATCCACTTTTCAATTTTTTTGTGACGATCATCCATATCATTGGATTATATTTTGTATCAATGTATGTATCATCACATGAGAATTATCCAATATTTATTTTTATAAATTCGTTACATTATCATATTTTTATTTGCCCTATAACCATAAACTACAGTGTTATAGTGGAAGAAAAAATTTGTTTTTATTATTGGTGGTAGCTTAAATTTTCAATTTATTTAAAATATAATTTGAAATATACTACCAATTTTCCCTAAGAATGAAATACGATAATTGTTCAGAATAAATAGTAGTAGATATCATTAATACTAGTTTTAATATTTTTTATTCTCATGAGAATATATAGATTTATGGAGAAGGTTTTTTCTAATTTTTCAATAGAAGGAAATAATTTCCATGGAATCATCATGTAATAAATATATTTTTAAATTATATTATATGGAATTTTAAAATCCATTTTACTTTTTATCACAATGGTTATGGAATTTGTATTAATCTTGATTTAACACACATTAGATATTCTAGTGATAATGAGAAAAAAGAGTTATGTTAGAGATATAGATATTTTACCCATGAAGAGGGAATATAAAATTACACCAATAGATTAAATGAAAATTATCCCTATACTTAATCATGATTACATGATTGGAAATCCCATGAAATATTATAGTTTTTTAATTATATATATATAAAAATAATGATGAATAATGGGTTTTCTTTTACATATAATAAAAATTAAAAGTATGTATATTTAATTATAAACAATATATATGTCATGTTTTTAATTTTATTGATATAATTGTGAAATTGAGACATTTTATAGAATAATTAATCAGTATATCGAAAATAATAGATTCATAAAACATTTCCCATACTCCAGTAATGATAAATACCAGACTAAGGATTCAACAGATCCATAATTCTATGAGTGATGAATATAAGAATATATTCATCCTGATTTCCATAGGAGAGAAGGACAATTAAATATTTTTTAACTAATGTTTATAAATATTATAAATTTTCTACGAGAAGCATGAAATATGAATAAATTAAAAACTTAACTATTGGTTTAAATGATGTTTACCATTTAGAAAAATAATGGGATATTAAAGGAAATTTTAATTCCCATTCTATTGATAAAACAACATTATATGTTACATATATTGAAACCCATGAGAAGTGATTAATATATGAATATGAAAAATTAAGGAATCTTTTTTCATGGAATACCAAGGAGTACGGTGACCAAAAAACAAAATCATTTGAATAATAGAAATAATTAAATAAATTCTCAAATGAATTATAAAAAGTAAGTAATGTGAATATGAATATTATTTTATTGATGGAGAATTCAATGTGAAATATTAAAGCATAGAAAACCGAGTTAAATGAAAAGAACATTGTGAATTCATTGAAAGAATATCTTGTATTATATTACGAAAATACATAATTTTCTTTTGTGAAATCAATGTGTTTTTTTATAAATTAATTATTACAATTATATTTTACTAATAATATAAGAAATAAAAATTTTAATGAAGTTTTTTACTCTGTTCAAAATTTATAGGAAATAATATAGAAATATATATGTACTATTGAGATCTACAAAAAATTCTACTATTCACACTTTTAAAACCATCTGATGTACAATCTACTTGAAAAAATAATGTTTCCAATTGAATCTATATTTTGAAATAAAATGTAATTAAGGAGTACATTATAATTAATAGCATCCATTGAAAAAAAATCTCTTAAATGATCATGAGAATTTACCATAATGAACTTACACATTATTAAATGGAGAATTCTAGATAGATATGTTTGAAAAAACTATATATGAAAATATTTATGGACCTTAAAAGTCAGTGTACCATGTACTTAATTTTGATGACGTGAAGGAACTTCACAACCACATCTTAATAGTAATTAATGGCTCATGTTATTTCTCTTCACGTATAATATCAGTACACTTTTTATTTTATTTATTGTTTTAAGTAGTCTTGATATTTTTTTCTTTTTAAAATATTAATAAATCTATTTTTTGTGTATTTTTATATTTTTGTTATTAAATGAATTTTAAATTATATTATATTTAATTTTAGGTGAATTTATTAACTCTTTTATAGAATATATAGAGACCAATATATTAATTAATAAGAATAATAGTTCAATGTGGATGATAATTTATAAATAGTTTTAAGTTCATACATATTAAAATCACTCTTTTTGAAGGTTTTCTCTATATATAAATGTTAATTATATTTTCTAATAGATTATAAAAAGATCTATAATTTATTTATAGTCCTTTAATGAAATATAATTTTAAAAAATAATTATTTTTAACAATTAAATTGTGGTCACATGTTTTGGGTGGAATAAATTATTTCAATTAAATCAATGATGATATCAAATGTTCTCTAAAACCATAATTATTATTTTATCATAGATTTAG
The DNA here is from genome assembly GCA_963277665.1 of Viscum album. Lineage (NCBI taxonomy): Eukaryota > Viridiplantae > Streptophyta > Magnoliopsida > Santalales > Viscaceae > Viscum > Viscum album. The sequence continues at coordinate 69,058,093 of OY728166.1, read as the reverse complement.
TTTTGATGTATTTATTTTGGAATGTATTCTATGATATTTTTGGTTTTCAATTTACTATCCTTCTTCTAATAGTGTGATGAAATCTTCTAGTGATTTTCCAAAAATAATCATCATATGATAAAGTTTGATTAACCCAAACCATTTCCAAAAGTGGGGATTTATTTTTAGTGTCTTAATTGGGTTTCATGTGGTGAAATAATTAGTTTAAAATATCATAAATTATTAGTTTATATATATAATCCTTGTTAAGAATTTCTATTTAAAAACTATCATTTAAAATTTTGATAGAATAAAGCATATAAATTTTATATCTTTATAAATATATTTACATTGACCATTTTTTTGGATTACTCATATTACATGTAGAAGGGTAATAATAATTTTAATCAAAATAATTTAAAAAAACTCATAGTTGATTATAAAAAATATTTGAAAAAGATACACATTTTAAATGAAAAATTACACATCAATGTAAATATTCTGCAAGAAGTACAAAATGTATACTAGTGAGTCCATTCATTTACAATGTTGAGGAGTGGATACATGGAAACCATTAAAATCTAAGAAGCATGTATTCTAATTTTGATAAAATTTTTCAAAAAATCAATCCATTTTATGTTTTTCACGACTTATATTGAATCTATATGAAATTTACTAGTAACGATAATGAATTTTTTTAATAGCCCAATAAAAATGGATTTCATATAAAGGTATTACAAATATTTAATGTAATAAATAAATATCATGCTAATATTGATAATGAAATTCCTATTAATGGATAGATAGTCTCATGGATGATATTAAATAATTAATTCAATGAGAATATGTTTTTATGATATCATTTTTATTTACTATAGCCAATGATCAAAGACAATTAATGATGATGTGAATAAAAATTATAAATCACCCAATGACCTTATTATTCTATACTGATCATATAATTAGTATTTATAAACTAGATAACTTTATGTTTTATAGAAATTACATAAATTGAAAATTAGTGTCACTTTGTCATGACCCATCCTAGTGGGGCCCATACCGTGACTACCCCAAGACTGCCTCCAATAGGCCAGGGGCTAGTGACTAGCACTGAGTAGTAAAATCACTAAAATGTGAGGCATTTACTATAAACCAACACACACACACACATCTTTAATCCCACAATGCTAGAAAGTAAACCATGCATGCCACTAAGACAACCAGTGAGAGTAATGGTATAAAACTGAATATAAGGGGGGCTAGTATACATTTCCAATAAAAGGAAATATGTAGACAAACGAGTACTGTAGTCGCTAAAATATTGTCTACAGAAAACCCTACCTAATGGGTAGGTGAAGGGAAGCTTCCTGAATTCATAGGAGTACGCCTCATATGTCAGATCTCACTTGGCACCACCTAGTCCCAGACCACCATGGTCTCTGTCAAAACAGTGGTCGTCTGTAAGAGACACGACACATGTGGGTGGAGCCAGTGCAAGGGTAAGTAACACAATACTCATTAAGGACCCAAACCAAAAAGGAATGACTATATAGGAAATACCACCAAGGAAATTATACATGATGTATTTTCTACTCACACTGGTATAAATAAAAGAATGAAAAGAAAGACTATTAGATATAAAAACAAAACACATAGTACTGTTGAGTCACTTAGACAAGACGATTCACATAGAACTACTGAGTCATTGAGAATCACTGAGTCTTATAGACCCACTAAATCATTGTGACCTGTTGAGTCACAAAATATACTAAGTCATTTAGACCTGCAGTCATAGTCTTCTCGTCACAGCCAACGACAATATTTCTGATTGTATCATGCTTATTCCAGGAGAATGAACTCCTTAAGCCAATGGTTGTATGTCAACCTCCAAAAAAACCCACATAGAGTATATCAAAAGTGACACCTCATTGCAAGGACCCAATATCGCAAATGGATTGTCAATCAGATGTACGTTTTGGAAGTTACAACCCTTTTTGTAAAAAGAGGCCAGTCAGGACTGGGCCCTATCTGACCCAACCTGACCCATATTTTCCTACCAACCTGGCCCATCGGGCCGACCCGGACAACTAAGCCTGAAATAATGTGTTGGCCCAACCATCTTGATCCAAATGGTTCTGACCAGTTTGGTCTACCAGATGTGGCCAATGCTGCATCCTGTCTCCCACCGATGGTTGTAGCAGCGGGTCCTCCTCTACTATCTAGCTGGAGAGTGGACCCTCACATGTGACACAGAATCCTGCCACATCTGTCATAGTATTCTGATGGCCACATGCCGCTTGCCCTATCTGATTCCCATGATGGTTTTCACAGGATCCTCCGTCACCAGCCTTTGAGCCATCGTCCCATTCCCTCATAACGGACTCCCAAGCCATGGACTCCAACCATTGTCATGACCCTCCTTGTTTCTGTCTACCACCGACGTCACTACCCGCCTGGTCGTGGCCTTCCCCACTGTTGTCTACTAAGCTGGAGGTCGCCTGGAACCTTCATCTCCTGTGACCTCCGACCACGGCCTGATCCGCTACTACGGTCCCACAAGGACCACATATTTCTGTCGCAACTGACCATTGAGCTAGTAGCATATATCGTTGTTCCATGAAGAACGATAATAAAATATGAACATCCAAAATGGATAGAAATGGACCTTGTTCATTTTGTCCTTGACCCAGCCATGTTATAATGGAATTCAGGTGAGGGAGGAGACATAAAAATCTAATCATGCATCACATTGAAACATGGATAACCAAGATTCAAAACCCCAAAATCAAAACCATACCACATATAAGATTGATTCTTGGGTAAACCTATTCGTGGGTTGATCCATGTTCATCACTAAAATCATGAATGGGGAAATAAGTAAATCACAAATAATTAAACCCCTACCTTGAGGTGCATTGGAATAATCCCTGGTGATGAATGGAGCCACATTGATGTTGTTTGCAATATTCAATTCGAAGTCCATCCTCATTAGAAAATTTCTTCGAAGACAATGGGGAGTTCATTATTGATGGTGAATCATCGTTTATCACCACTCAACATTCAACAAAAAATTTCCTCCAAGGAATTTGAACATACTCCAAGATCCCCTCATAATCCCGCATCATTGTTTATCAATTAAATGGTGGAAATACATTTTAGCATTTTTTATATGCTGAGTTGTTGTGTCATTACGCTGTTTCATTTATGAAATGAAACAACGTTTTTGTTATACTTGAGTTGCAACATCATTACACTATTTCATTTATGAAATAAAACATCATGCTCAACAGTGTGTTACATCAATACATTTTGAATAAAATAAACATTATTTACATCATATTATTTTTCTTTTAAATTACTAAAATTAACTTTTACCCTCAACCCATGTCAGTAGATGTTAGGCCCCAGCTAATGAAAAGTCACCATTCTAGACATAATAGTGCACTCAAATTTCAAATCCAAGAACTCATTTATAAATTACCAAAACTGTACATGAGCACTTTAAAAGAAGATCAAATATTTATTCTAGGCACCCCATGCCTTAGAATCACGTGCTGCCTCATCTCCCAGGGTTAAAATAATTTAATATAATTTTCAAAAAAATACATCTAATTATTAGTGAATTAAATTCTCCCCACCATGGTTATTTATGTCCTCATAAGACAAAACAAAATATAACCACACTAATGGGTATACTAAGAACAAATTTGAGCCTCCCACTACCTTATGATCTCCTAGAGATTCCCATACTGCACCGAATGCACACCAGTAGAATCTACTGTCCACAAAGGTCCCAATCCCATCGATCCTCTATCTCCATCAAGAACTCTTCAAACATTGACCCATTGTTATTGTCTAGCTTTCCCCAGCTGATGATGTGTGATGGATCATGCACATACCTCCTCAACTACAACACATGAAAGAAATTATGCACCAAATGTATCTATTGGGGAATAGTTAGGTGGTATTCCACCTTGTTAGCTGTACTCATAATTTTTAAAGGGATAATGAACCATAGGGATAACATGAAACCATGGAAAAATCTCCATAGTCCCTATTGAGGTTACCCCCAAATGAACACATAGTCTAACCCCTCAAGATCCAAGGGCCTTTATCTCCAATCCCTCTTAGAAATTTTGTCTATAATATTTATAACATCCCGCCTCTTTATCACATAAACTTTCATTACATTTTACAAAATCGAGGATCTTTAAGGTTTAGTGTCTTAGAAACCAGGAACTTTAAACATGAAAACATAAAACATTCTTCTAAAACACTTGAAAGGCTTCTCCTCATGTTCATCCTAGGTTCATTACTGCATCACATAACCTGGGAGCATACATAAAAAGAAAGGGTGAGAAAAAATCCCAGTAAGGGAAACAAGAGAAACATTTTACATGTGAATTTGAGATACTTCAATAAGGTCATGAAAAGAACTTTAAGGCATGAGAATAAAATCATGAGGCATATCATAATAAAAATAACATTTTCATAACATGAAGATGTGGCTACACCATTTAATATTGACAATCGTTTCGTTTCACCAAGGTCCATCCCCAAGGTGTCGTTAAAAATTACCAAGGTTAATCACCAAGGCGTCGTTAAAAATGGTCATCTCTTGAGATTAAGTCTTTACCCAATGCATTGGAGCGCTATCAGGGCGAACCCTTAAATTTGCCTTTATTATCATGTGATCCACATATATCATCATAAAAAATTTAATAAATAACCCATATAGAATAAAATAAATGGGTTTCATTTCATAATCATAAAGTTTTAAAAACTGCTTTAAAGACATGATCTTTACGTTACTTTAAACCCACGGAAAGGGAAAACGGGTATCATGTATGTAAATACCAGAATTTAAAATAGAAATTTTTTGTATATATGTGAATAACCCTGTAGAAATAATAGCTTTGAGTATTCACTTAATAACATGAAGTAATTCTGAGAAAAAGGAGAGAGGCATTTTGAGACGAAAATTCTGCAGCACAACGGCTACATTACAAGGTTTTAGAAAACGTTGAAAAGAGAGGGGACATGGGTCAAACAATGATAAATGACCCATAAAACAGTAGAGGTATAGAATATAAGGAATTTAAGAACATGGTAATGAAATTTGAAAATATACCATATGAAATGATGAACATGAAAGGAAGACAAAAATAAGATTTCTCTTATGAAAATTCGGCAGCCTAACAGCGTTACATAAACTTCAACCAAAAATGAATTGATGATGTAAAATAGGGTCTCTCATCATATGAACATAAAAGATCAGTATGATAGATATAGAGATTATATACCAACATAATAAAAAGGAACTTTCAAGACTTGACATGGAATTAGAACTTTGAAAAGGAGAAGGGTGAAAGAATCCCTTAAAAATTCGGCAGCCTAACGACGTCACTTAAACATCAATAAAAAATGAATTGATGAGATAAAATAGGGTCTCTCATCATATGAACATAAGAGTACAGTATTATAGATATAGAAATCATACCCCAACATAACAAAAAGGAACTTGAAATAACTGACATGAAAGTAGATCTTTAAAACGAGAAGGGTGAAGAACCACTTAAAAATTCTGCAGCCTAACGGCGCCACTTAAAACTTCAAAATACTGAATTGAAGAGATCAAATGGGGTCTCTCATCATATGATCATAAAATATCAGTATGATAAATTTAGATATCATACCCCAACATAACAACAATTAACATGAAAGAATTGACATGAAAGTAGAACTTCAAAACGAGAAGGGTGAAGAACCACTTAAAAATTCGGCAGCCTAACGACGCCACTTAAAACTTCAAAAAAACTGAATTGAAGAGATCAAATTGGGTATCTCATCATATGATCATAAAAAATCAGTATGATAAATTTAGAGATCATACCCCAACATAATAAAAATGAACTTGAAATACTTTACATGATGATAGATCTTGAAAAATGAGAAGGGAGAAAGAATCTGTTACAAATATTTCGGCAGCCTAACGGCGCCACTTAAAACTTCATAAAACGAAATAATGAGAGTAAGAGGGGATCTCTAATTATGTGAACATGAAAAGGGCAGTAATAGTAGTATAAAATAACACCTTTTAACATAATAACATGGATCATAAAAGAAATTACATAAAAGAGATTTCTTGAAAAGAAAGAGAGAGATCATATCCCTTACCTTAAAACATAACTCTTAAAACTCAATGTTTGAGACCTTGAGGGCTTGGGGGAACCATGGGAGGACTCCTTGGGAGGTAATGAGACCATAACTTTGTTGGGGGAGAGTGGGGAGTCGAATGGATGAGAGGATGGCTTGGTATTTATAGGAAAAGTGAGGGGACAAGGCATTAATGGCAAAGGGACACCTCATTAGTGGTTTTGGCAAAACCATGGGCTTGCCCATGGTATTTTCCCATGGTATTGGACACTTGGGACACCTCATACCTTATCTTACTATTCATAAGTCGAAAATATTGATTACAAACTTAATACATCATTTAATGATGTCATTAAACACCCGTAACATAAAAACTATATTTTCACTATTCATCGAAAATTCAACTTTCTCAGAATAATCTCAAAATTTCAACTTAACCAAATAACAACACTCTGATTACAAATATGAACTCCATTATATAAAAATAATTTTCTAAATATTTTTAATTTAATTTTTATATAAAAACACTATTCACCGAAAATTCATTTTTTCAAAAAAAAACCCAAAAATTACCATAGCATAATATCGGTGCTCTGAGTTCAAAAATGAAATCTGTTTTATAAAAATAATTTTCTAAATATTTTTAATTAAATATTTAATTTAAAAAAACACTATTCATTCGAAAAACTAATACTTGAATAATAATTTATTAAACCGTTATTTAACCATTTTATTGAATCACATTACTTAATCAAGGTGCCTAGATTATATTAATACTTTCTTTAAGTGAGATTACTAATCCATTTAGACACATTACTAATCCTAATCATAAAATCACTATTCATAATTTACTATTCATCAAAAATTAAGTTGATCTTATTAGACTCTAAATTTCGTACTGAACATAATTGTAGAAGACCATTTTTCTAAAATCATTACACAATTTTAATTATTTAAGTTTTACACAACCATTTTTAAAATATCCTTTTTCTAAAATTCATCAAAAATATGCATACTATATTTATCCGGTCATTTGAAAATTCATAAACTTCATCATAAGAAGAAATCCCAATTTTTATTTAAAACAAAGGATTACACAAGGCAGTTACGGTCTCCTTACATAGCCCATTATCACATCAGCAAAGGACCTAATTGTAAGGTGTGCTAAGGTGAGAGAATCTGAGGGAGGCTCGGCTAACATCGCACGAGTAGTAATTTCTATTAGTTTGAACTTCTCGCAAAGGCGATTCCGTTCTAGCTTCACACGATGAAGTTCGGCTTGGGTTTGGTCCAGAGCAAAGCCCAGTGGTGCTACCTCCTTCCCAAGTTCTGTTAGATGGGATTCGATCGGTCCAAGACTACTAGGTGAAGCCATCAAATCTTCTTTCTATAATAATTAACCAAGATTACTTGTATTTGGAGGCAATAATCAAAACTTTTAGTTTCCAGCGGTCATATTGACCAATGGTCATATAACCGTCTAAACCCATCTGTCTCATTTTAATTATACTCATGTTATCAAATAAAACATTTTTTTTTGAGTATAAAAAATAAAATAACACATTAAATTAGGAAACAAGATTTATTAAAAAATATCGAGTCGTTACAATATTGAGTCCTCATACACTCCTGAACAATCTGAACCTTCTCAGTGGTATCCCATACTAACTCTAGACCGATTAGTGCTGACTACATGGGGTATGTATAGACTAACAGTGATCTACTTGGTTGTCCATAAAGTTCCATGAATGGAACTATACAAATGGTGGAGTGGTAGATATTATTGCACACAAACTCTATAAGTGGTAGGTGGTCCTCCCAAATGTTACCAAAGTCCATGATACAAGAAAAAATCATATCCTATAACACCAAGATAATTATCTATGTCTGACCATCCTTATGGGGATGAAATTCTGTGCTCAATTGCAACTGAGTCTCAAACACCTCCTGTAATCCCCTCCATAGCCTGGATGTGAAGAAAGTATTATAGTCTGAAACGATTATTTAAGTCACCCCATGATGCAGAGCTATCTATTAAATATATAGGTATCAGGAGTTCCCTACCAAACCCCGATGTGTATGGGTTGGAATTGGTCCAAATTGGTGAGTTGTTTAAGTATCACCTAGACGGTATCATGTACCTTGGACATGCATGGTAATCTGATCATGAAGTCAATCAACATCCAATCCCAATTCCACTCTGGAACCTTATGTGGATGAGCACTTCCACTATGGCAACTCAAGTGGATGATCCTATCCTTCTATAACCTAATGCTCAACCTTCACTTGATAACTACTGAGGAACTATGAAACAAACTCTACCACTTCCTTTATCATCCCCAAACACTATAACTAATGTCCAATATCCAAGAACATCTCTACCACCCCTAGATGCACTGCCAATGGGGAGTTGTGCAACTCCCTTAGGACCGCCTCCCTCATTATAAATTGTAAAATATTAGGCCCTTTGAAAAGGTTGATGTGATACCCAACTATTGAATATCCATCAGGGTCTTTCCCTTTGTATAACTGATCACGCCGAGTCTCATAGTCAACATCCCAATGCTATGTCTTCCTAACTCAATATAAAAGTGGGGAAGTGACAACCATTGACTGAAGGTATGATTATATTTCACCATATATAAAGGATATTTACATCATAACAAAATGCTATGATGCCTCCCTTAGAAACTATATCCCCATTCTCCTATTGAGTGAATCTTCCACAACGTTCCACTTCCAAGGAGTATAGAATATCACAAAGTCATTGTCCTGGAAGAATTATCACCATCACCGCTGCCTCAAGATCAGGTATATTTGGGATATGATATACCTGATACTATTATGTTCGGAGTCGATGGTAAACCACTCACACATTAAGTTGTTACGCCTCATCATTAAAGTGAAGACCACTGGTTCTAGATCAAGATCATGGGTCACATAGTTATGGTCAAGCTAAAAAAACTATTGTGAACTATATGAAATCCCCACTTATCCCTACATCAAGAAACAACCCTGACTGATTCCTGATGCATCACATAACACTACATACCCAATGCCCTCTTCTAGAAGTCTCCAGATTGGGGTGCTCATCAATGTCCGCCTTAGTTCCTGGAAACTCTACTAGAGTGTCATAATCCATATGAAGAGTTGTCACTTTCATATAAAAGCTGAGAAGGGTGATGCTGTGGTGGAAAAGTCAGGAACGAACCTCCAGTCGTACCCAACCAAACATTAGAAACTCAACACATCAATCATGATCTTGAGTGGATCCCAAGCAAGCACAACCTCTATCTTCTCTAGATCTATGACTACACAATCCTTCGAAATGACGTGTACCCGAAAGTATAACTTCTGAATCCAGAAATGTCACTTCAAGATCTTCCCATAAAACTGGTTCTCCCATAGTGTATCTAGAACCATCATCTGGCGTGTCATGTAATCCACCTCATATTCTGAGTACACCATGATATCATCAATTAAGACCTCGAAAAACTGGTCAAGGTAAGGCTGGATGATCCAATTCATGAGTCCCATGAACCCTTCTAGGGTGTTGGTCATGCCAAATGGAATCACCAAGAACTCATTGTGTCCATACCAACATTTGTTGGATGTCATCATTACATCCTCATTCCGTACATGAAGTTTATGATAGCTAGACCTGAGGTCTATCTTCGAGAACAATCTCTCTACCTATGATGATCAAAGAAGTCAAAAATTATAGGTATCAAATACATGTAATTCATGATCACCATATTTAAGCACCAGTAGTCTACACCCAGCCTCATGCATCAGTGTAACTTATTGGAAAAAATTATTGGGTCCACCTAGGGTGAAACACTGTGCCTCATAAATCTCTTCTTCTACAAGTCCTCTAGTTTTACCCTCAATTCAAAAATATCCACTTGAGACATTTGATATACATGAGTAGATATCGATGTTGACCTGGGGTACATGTTAATGTAAAATTCACCCTCCCTACGATGATGTAATATCAGAACATAAATAGGAAAGATGTCGTCGTACTCGTACACCACTACAGGAAATGGAGGACTCCTCTCGTATACCACACCGAAGGTAAGGCTATTCAATTGGTGAGTTATTGGATATAACCTTCTCTAAGTGATACCATCCTATGCTATATGCTTTTCCTTTTCATCATCAAAGGAAATCCTGGTCCCATCTCCACAGACACACTGCACTCTATGTCTAAATTAGTTAATCTGAGCATGGACTGTGGATAACTATTTCATACCTAGCATGATGTTGTAAGGCCTCGACATTGATACTAGGAGATCCTAGCTGAATGTATCACCTCCAAGAGTAATCTCACACTGCCGACAGTAGTGTGTGATCATTGAATCCCCTTTCGTAGGAGTCTCTAAACATAAGAATCAAGCAAAAAACTCCACCAGAATCTCTATCCTTGTAATGAGGTCCATGGAAAGGAAATAGTGACTGGAACCCATGTTAAAAAGAACTATAACTATGGAGATGAACACATAGATCGTACCTATAATCATATCTAGAGCATTAGGATCATATGCCTCTATCACCTAAAGATGGGCCCGCCCCTTTACACCGGCTCTTGGAGCCTTTGGTGGATGACTTGGGGGTAGTGGTGGTAGTACCTTGAACCTATGCTCCCCTCCAACCATTCTTACTACCCCCCTACCACATCCACCACCCTGCAGACCATCCTGATCGACCATCTACCTTTGCCTCGATGACCCCTCAACCGTCTGCAATTTATCTGCACAACAAGTTAAGAAATCAGGATCCAAGTGTCCCTAAACATCATATGAGTTTCAAAACCTATTATTATATTGACTCCCTCTACCATAGTAGCCTTGTTCTACCAACCCCATGTCTGGGAGCCGTCCCCTGGAAGGCTTGACTCACATGGGTCCCTGCGTCTGTTGCCTGCTACCCAAGGGTGAAGGCTCCACTACCTTTTCTCTACTAGTATCTCCTATTATAGGTGCCTACTCTACCATAAATATCTCCACAAGTAGATCTCACTCCAACACCCTATCTTATGTAGGGATGTTATAAGACACCATGGATGCCCTGATCTCCCGATGTAGTCCCCAGTCAAAACTTGAGCCCTAAATAACAGGTCTCGTACTATGCCTATGGAGTAGCAAGAAAGATCATGGAATCTCACCGAGTACTTTGATACTATCATGCTACCCTTAAATAGTTGATTTAGCTCTAATATAATCATATAGCATAAAATCACCTGAAATAACTCATACCTAAAGAGGCACTCAAAGTATTTCAAAGTGAGGGTCACCTCATCATGCATCTAGATTGTCAAGATCCACTATCTCACCCCAGAGCTCTGATGGAGGATCGTGGCTAAGATCTCCATCTATTCTAGAGGCTTCCTCACTAGAAAGAAGACTCAAATAACCTCATCAAGACAATATTCAGCTATCTAGGGGTCAATCTCACCCCTTAACCTAGGAGTCCTCTGCCTCTGGAACTCGTGTAAGGCACTAGGCCCTTGTTCATCCTCCACTGGTGGGGCTGGTAGAAACTGCTGATCGACAGGGGGTCGGAACACCGATGCACCTCCCAGTGGGAAAATCTCTAGTACTATTCCATGTACCAATGCCTTATCACTAGGAATACCATCATCATGGTTACATATTGGAATCCTAGATAGCTGTTTTCATGGAGGTATCCTCAAACTATTCATAATGAACCAGAGTCAATAGATTATACATGGTGAGATGACTCCAGAATGACAAGAGGAAACACTCAAAATCATATATAGTGCATGCACCATTTATTTCCCTCCGACTAGTGTTTCCATGTACTAAGTCAGAAAGTAGGTATCCCGAGTCTTAGTGTATGGATACATCAGTCTCCGCACGAACACAAGAGTACCTAGCTTGAAATCCTAAATTAGAACAATTAACACTATTTCCCCAAACCAATATCATAGAATCTTGGTTAGAAATTGGAAATGAAATCCCTATGATACCACTCAATGATGACCCGTCCCAGTGGGTCCCATTACATGACTATCCCATGCCCAACTCTATTATGAACGTGGCTGGTGAGTAGCACTGAGGAGGCATATCACTCAAATGGAAGGTATTTCTTATAATATTGTGGACAGACACACACAAATCCATGCCCACAATGGTGGAAAGTAAACACCAGGTAAACCATGCATGTTACTAAGACAACCAATGAGAGTAATAATAAAAAAATTAATGTAAGGGGGGGCATTATAGAATCCCAACAAATGGAAAGATGTAAACAAACTAATAATCCAGTCATTGAAATCTATTCTATAAAAACCCTACCTGAATGGTAGGTGAAGGGACACTTCTTGAAGTTTTAGGAGTGTGCCTCGTCTTTTGGATATTACTAGGCACCACCTAGTCCTGGACCACATAGATCACTGTCAAAATGTCTGTTGTTGTTTCGTCTGGAAATGGGGATGACCTTGTTTGTTTAAGGTTCAAAATTTCTAATCGGTTTCTAATGGGTTTATTCATAGAACTGGAAACACCCAATGATTCTATATCAATTTGGACCTAATTTCCAAAGGTAGGTGCTCATTAGTTATGGACCAATGAGGCTTAAGAATTTGTATTGGTCGAGAGGATGGGAGGTCAGTCTCATCACACATTTTTGGGGGGAATTATTTCCTACTTCGGGACTCTCTTATATATTTAAGTTATGTTCACAAATCCTTATTAATTCACCAAGCATGAAAATGAGTTTTCCGTTAGATTTGTAAATCGATGATTGACATGTATGGGATTTAGAGAATCTTTTATATGTATTTGAGTTTCTTCATCGATGGAGAATCATCCCTATGTATTAGAGATTCTTAGTCAATGGTATCCTTTAATACATTATATAGAAATCTCTTGGTCATTATGATGACCATACTGGTTTTAAAGCGACTCAGTGGGGCAAAATAAGTTTATTGTCATTCAGAAAGATAAGGATTATTTCAGAGTTGGTATCGTACCCGCAAATGGGCTACCTAAGTATCCTTGTTAAAAATTAATCAAAACCCATAGAGTTTGATAAGAAGGATATAGTTTAACGTCATACGGGATGGAAAAGAATTAATGAAATATGGGCTTGAGCCTTAGAAAGGCTTCCTATGTACTCTAGTTTTAAGGCAGAGATCAAAGTCCACATAGTTCAGGTGAAGAAATATGGGGCTTATGCATGGTAAATGACCCAAAAAGAGATTTAGTGATTAATTTTACACTCTAAGCTCACGTGAGTCATGCTTAGTGTGAGAAACAAAATGTATCAGTAAATCTGAAGATTGTTCCACGAAAGATGCAGTCACAAGAAATTATATGGGGCTTATGTATGTATGACTGCCCAGGTAGATGAAGACCAGGACTTACTTCAGGAAAGAAGCCCAGGAGCAGGGTCCATAAAGGTATTTGTACTTTATGGAGATTTGGAGTTTTAACCCGGGGCATACTCCTAAAGAGGATGCCCAAATTAAAGGGGAATTATAACTTGGGGCTTACTCTTGAGAAGGATTCCCAAATTAAAGGAATTATGATTGGGTATTATTCTTGAGAAGGAGGCCCGAACCAAGGGAACTTGTGACTTACTCTTTAGGAGGATGCCCTAAATCAAAAGATCTTCTCATCTTAATGGATGAGGTTATATGGAGGAAACCTCTAACCATTGTGACATAAATCTTGTAAGTCACGAGTTTTTAGGATAGGTTATCATGTAATTCCTTTCATATAAGGAATCCAATAAAGGAAACATGCCATAAATGGCTTTTAAAAGGGGTTTGAGGGCTAATATCATGAATAGGAGAGGTGAACGAGAGAGAGGCACACAAATGAAGTTGGCGCGCAAGCCTTGGCCATGCAACTGTACTTGCGCGACATGGGTTCACCTTGGTGATGAATAATCTGTAGGGTAATACTTGGGTGATACTTAACTCAAGCCTTTAGTATTATCCTAAGATGTTTCCAAAAGGGCGGCGCGCAAGTTTCATCGAAAGGGGAGGGCGGCGGGAAATTGTTTCCATTTTTAAGGAGGACTGGTCACTTAGGCATGAAAGTGTTGATGAATTCTAAACACTTAGGCCTTATTATACTCATTCAGGTCTTTTATTATAGATAAAAAAGTTAACTTAGAATCTTTTGTAAGATATGAGTTGAAGACTAGGGTGACCAGAGCTTGAATTTGACTTTTGGAAAATATGTCATCTAAATGGGGGCCCACATGTGATATTTATAGGCCACCTTGAACCTTGGGAAAAAATCAAATAGGGAACACCAGTGAGTTGCATGACACATAGGTGGCGCTCAAGTGACTTGCGCGGTGCATAAGTGACTTGTGTGCCTCCCTCCAAATGGGCTCTTAGTCCATGCCTTCGTCAATTTTTTTGATGTTCTTTAAAGGGTGACCCTCTTTATGCTTTAGGTATTCCCATTTTGCATTAGTTGGACTCTGTGACAGAAAGAAGCATAAAAAAATCCCCCCCTCAGAGTTGGATCCAAAAAGGAAAGACGATCCAACTCTTAGGTAAAGCCGGAGAAATCAAGGGTCTGTGGCACGTAATTTCGGCGCGCAGGTGCTGAGACTTGGCAGTTTTGGATATCAATAAATCCATGTCGCAGTGAAATAAGTCATTCGAAGGAGGGAGAAAAAGAAAAGGTGTCATCAAGACCTGATTAGAGTTAGATTGCTAACAAATATTAGTGAATTTCATGCTGCAGTGTCCCAAGCTGAGGCTGATCATGCTGCAAATCTGAAGGAATAGGAGTAGAAGATAAGGGAGAAGATTATCCAGCATTTAAACCTTCAACAAAAGCTAGATGATATTACTGGAGAGCTTGAACAGATTCATAATTCGTTGTAAGAAGTCCAAGAGGATGGTATAAAATCCATCAAAGATGCCAAAGAAGCACTTCGTCGAGCTGATGAGAGTGAAGCTGGTCAAGTAAATGAACTTCAAGTGGCTGCCGATGAAGCTCGGGATGCTTCATTTTCTTGATAATTGCTCTTATTTTTAGCTAAGACAATGGTCCTAGTAAAAATAGTTTGATTTATACTAGGGTTATATAAACAACCCCACAAACTTTTCATCTTTTAATTGCTCAATATTTCCTAAATCATACAAAATGCATGTTTAGCGAGATGGGACTCGATTTTTTTTTCAGATTATCCTTTATAGGTGCCCAATTTAATGAGTACCATGTATTTTGTTATTGTAAGTTTAATGTCATGCATGTTGGACTATAAAAAGAATTATATTTAAAGTTGAATATCTTTTACTGAATGGATGATATTGACCCAATTCTTCATAATTTGTTTGGAAACATATTACCATATTCAAGTATGGAGGGGGAAAATTGTAAACATTGAATTGAGAAATTTTGAAACTGAGGAATGACATGGGAAAAAAGCTAAAAGTAATTAGAGGAATTATTTTCTAAGAATGATGTTACCACTACCTGAAAACCCCATTATGAGGACTGAATTATGCAGGGCCAACTAGGGCATATGCTGCATAGTCAAATAGTAGCATTTTTTGGCTGACAAGTCCATTATATAGACAACTTTTTCAAGTCCACCTATGGGCACGTGTTTCGTAGTTGGGAAAAATAACTCTCATAAATTTGACATTATATTGCTAAAAGCTGAAGAAAGTTTTATGGAGATTAAAATTTTCCAAAGCATAGATTCTAATTTATAGAGAAAGGTAATTGAATATGGAGAGGATATTTCTAATCAGAATTGTCAAAGAATTGGGGGAATGTGACTTCTATGAAGGTCTGATGCAAGCATAGGAAAAACGGTATCTGTGGTTTTAAATCATATGACTATAAACAAAGATAGAAACATTATATGTCATATGATCAAGTGGTCCAAGGTTATTTCATATTTCTATGAACATATGGAGAAGGAGGAAAATGTAAACCATAGACTTGAATACTTTCAAATCATAAAAAAGAGTACGGAACAATTATGATAAGGATGGAAGTTTTTTTTAGACCCCTACATATCGCCATTAAGACCAATAGGGACAATAGAGGATTCTCCTAAGAATGAAGTTACCATTACTTGAAAAACTCATTATGGAGGTTGAATTATGAAGGGCCAAATAGGGCATAAGCTGCATAGTCAAATAGTAGCATCTTTTGGCTGACCGGTCCGTTATGTAGACAACTTATGCAAGGACACCTAAGGGTACGTGTTGTATAGTCAGGCAAAAGAACTCTCAGGTATCAGACATTTTGTGACCAGAAGTCATGAAAAGGGTTATGGGGACCGTGAATATTATTTTTATAATGTTGCGGCTAGGTCCTGAATTGAGATTCTAGATGTCACTATGTATCTCATTAGGATGAGAATAAAGCCACACATAGTTCTTGAAATACATTTTAACATCATGTAGGACGAGAGCATGGATGATCTTAGTTTAGGGTCGTAGAGCTTAGACCATATTGAGGGACACACATCGTGCATTTTTTTATAAACCTGATGTGAACAAAGACCAGGGTGTTCCATATCACATCATGTGCTCCCAGGGGTACTTTAAAGCCAATGGACCGAATGTGGAGTTTGGGGTTAGGCCCAAAGGCTCGGGGCTGGACTCGAGGAATGCTCAAGTGTTCCTATGTATCACATGAGGATGGGAATCAAGCTACATGTAGTTCTTGAAATACCATTTGTACAGATTTGGTTCGTACATATGAGGGGTAAAGAGGATTTTATTGTAATTATGGCTGGACCTAAGATTAAAGACTTGGGTGTCACTATGTATCTCATAAGGATGAGAATCAAGCCATATGTAGTTCTTGAAATATGAAATGGTTGGAGACCATGTCAATGATGATTCCTCTAGAGTGAGGGTATCAGGAATTGTTGCAGTTTACTATTATACAAGAGAAAAGTGAAAATAGTTTAAGGTCATATGCATGGACCAGTGCTATGCAGTTTAATGTCTTTCAGCAAGGACAATGGGGGACTGTATAGTTTAACGTCCTATAGTTAGGATGATGGGATGTACATAGTTTAACATCATGTAGGTTGAATGTGAACCGATATGAATAAGATGATTGACATGGGCTTCACAGAACAACATCGTATGGGATGAAGGTGAATCGATGTGAAAAAAGTGGTTTTGGGCTTAAACCTTCGGAGGTTGCCTACGTACATGGCCTATGAGGAAAGGATCAAAGTCTGAATAGTTCAATTGAGAAGGATTCAATGATAGGGATATACTTGAGGACAACGACCCAAAGATGATGTTGGGACTTAAGTGTGGTTGGCGGCCCAGAGAATATGTTATGGTCGAAGCTTACTCTAAGCTCACGTGAGTCATGATCGGAGTGAGAAATAAGAGGCAGTAATAGACATGGTGATCATGTTGCGAATGATGCGACCAAGAAGGATGGTGTGGGGATTATACATGGTTAGATGGATGGGGCACACATGGAAACAGAGTTTAAAAGACAATTGAGCATGCAACGATCACAGTTTTATGTCATGTGTCACAGACATGGGGTGCTTGGCAGTTTAACGTCCTGAAGCTCAGATGATTCACAGTTTAACGTCATGTTGGATGATAGGGGGACACAGTTTAACATCATGTTGGACGATAGAGGGGGTTATAAAGTTTAATTCCCTTCAGCAAGGACAATAGGTGTATTTGTGTTACACAAAATACTTCTTCAAGAATCTTGCATTGGTTGGAGTTGTAATGAGTTATCAATCCATTGATATTAAATAATAAGCTCCATTGGATTAGACATTATATATTGAGTAAGGTATTTCCTACTTTTTCTCAATCATTGGATGATTCTTTCTCCGTATCATTGGGTTTCTGAGGACCAATAACAATTCTCCTTGAATGAATGAACGAAGAATTTTTTTTATTGAATGCTCATGCTATTCAATTCTGATAGACTTATAAATGGTGTAGTGTGGACAATCTTTTTTCATCTAGTCATTCAAATTCATCCTATCAATTTTGAGATTATTCATCTGTAGATAACTGATCATAAATAGTGACCCTCACCAATGGTAATTGGACTTCAATAGGAAGGACTTATTCCATTCCATATACCAATGAATATGGAGTTGATCGTGTAACAGTGCGGGTGGTAGTACGATAATCCCAAAGAGCATGAAAAATTTTATCAGGCCATTATTTATTATCTTTATCCACCATATTTTGAAGTATGTTTAAAAGAGTCTTTTTGAAAGCCTCTACTTGACCATTGGTAACTGCATGATAATGAGATTAATGGTTGGATATGATATTGTATTCTTGATACAATTTTCTTACCTCGGATGAACAAAAGTTGGTGCCATTATCCGTCAATATGGTATGAGAAAGACCAAATCTGGTATTGATGTTGGACTTGACAAATCTAACAATGATTTTCGCACCAACTTCATTGAGAGGTATCGACTCTTCCCATTTGGAAAAGAATTCAGTAGCAGTAAGAATATACTTAAATTACTTAGATGTAGCCGGAGGATAAAGTCCTACTACATCCATTCCCCATGTAGCAAATGACTAGAAGTATTTAGCCATATGAAGCAAATCTGGGGTTTGATGAATGAAGTTGGTACATACTTGGAAAGAATGAAACTTCTTAGTGAAATCAACACAATATTGCATCATTGAAGGCCAGAAGTATCCAAGCCTTCTAATTTGACCAGAAAGTCTATGTCCAAACTGGTGGGCACTACAAACTCCTTCATGTACTTCATTCATGACATCCATTGTCTCTTCACCATCAATACATCTAAAGTGAATTACATCAAAACCTCGCTTTTTGAGAATTTTATGGTGATCTGGGCTATCATAAAGAGTAAAATTGACCACACATCGCTGGACTTGTTCTTTCCCGGCTCTATCAGGTGGTAGTGTTCCATTTTGAAGGTATTCCCTGATAGGTGTCATCCATCATGTAGTATGACCATATGGTTCAGAAATGGGAATTATTTCCTTGATTTCCTCTATTATGATTTGAATAAAAGGTGAAACTATATGATGATGAGAAATACTGATGACTGTTTTGTCCCAATTTGGATCTGCCAGGGCTGTCACTACATTAGCCAGTGCATCATCTTGGGCATTTTGTGATTTCAGGACATAAGAAAATATCGGTTTCGAGGGAAATTCCACCATTAACTCTATGATGTAATCCCAAATAGGGGTTAACTCTTCCTTTCTGATGGAATAATCCCTATTGATTTGATTGATTACCAAATCTGAATCACTTTTTACCTTCAAGTGATTCACCTGTGCCTAAAGCACCAATTCCAAACCTGTGATGAGAGCTTGATATTCTGCTTCATTATTTGTACCGCCTTCCAACAATAAGAAGGAATAGGGTAGAATTTCCTTTTCTGGGGAAATAAGCATGATTCCTAACCTAGATTTGTCAAATTTAAGATCTTCCATTCTCTTCCCCATTGGACTTTAGGAGGCACCATCAAAGGTCATTTTCCATGTTTGAGGATTATCTGGAATAGAGAAGACTTCCTCATCAGGAAGTTCAATATTTAAAGATGTATCTTCTACAGATGGGTGTTCAGTAAGGAAATCAGCCAGATCATGGCTCTTTATTTCCTTTTGAGACAGATTCTAGATATCAAATTGCTGCAAAATAACTGCCCACCTTTCCAGACATCTTGTAAGCATTGGAAGACTAAGGATAAATTTGAGTAGGTTATTGTGAGATACCAATTAGACCTCATGATGTTGTAGGTAGTGTCTCAATTTATGAACTGCAAAGATTAATGCTAGGTAGAACTTTTCAATACTTGAATATTGAGTTTCTACCTCAAGCATAGTCCGACTGAGATAGTAAAGGCTATTTTCATTCCTAGCATCATTTGTTTGGTAAAGGAAGGCACCCAATGATTGCTCTCGAGGTGTCACAGAGAGAATATGTTGTCTTCCTTCAATAGGTGGCGTTAATATTAGTGGAATCAAGAGATATTTCTTGAGGATATCGAATTCTTCTTGACAATCTTCAGTCCATTTGTAGGTGACTCCCTTCTTCATTAATTTGGTGAAGGGTAAACACATGACTGCCAAATTGGCAATGAAACACTGAATATAGGCCAAGTGTCCTTGAAGTCCTCTTAATTCCTTCAAATTTATAGTAGGTGACATATCAAGGATTGATTTTGTCTTCTCCGGATCAACTTCAATACCACTATGGCATACAACAAAGCTGAGAAATTTTCCCTAGGTTACCCCGAAAGCACATTTCAAAGGGTTCATCTTCAAATTGTGTTGTCGATGTTTGTTGAATATTATTTCTAGATCATCCAAGTGATCAGAACATTGTCTTTATTTAACCACCAAATCATCCACATAACATTCAACTAATTTCCTTAAAAAGGGTTTGATGATATGGTGCATGGCACGTTGATACGTTTCACCTGCATTCTTCAGGCCAAAGGGCATTACTCGATAGAAAAACACACCTTGAGAAGATCATAATGCTATAGACTCCTCATCTTCTAGGTCCATTCATATTTTATTGTACCTATAGTAACCATCCATGAAGGGAAGAGCTTCGTAGCTAGCTGTTTCATTAATTAAGAGTTCTGTGATTGGAACTGGAAAATCATCGTTGGGACAATGCCGATGAAGATCTCTTAAATCAATGTAATCTCTAATATGTCAGTTCATATTTTTCACAGGGACAATATTAGCCAGCCATTTGGGATATTGAACTTCTTCGTCAAAGTTATCATTGATAATATTATCAACTTCAGCTTCAATTTTGGAAGCATAAGTTGAGTGTGTTCTTCTTGCTGCTTGCATGAATCCTCAATGTTCTTCTGGAAAACCCAAATGACAAGTGGAAACATTGGGATTAGGACCTAGAATTTCTTTATAATTACAAGAAAATACATCTTGGTTTTGATTTAGAAATTAAGTATACATTTCTTCATCTTCAATAGTTATGGCTGTACTAATTAAAGTGGGGCGTGGATCTTCTTTTGTACTCAGATTTATTTCTCTGAGTTCATCCACATTGGTAGAGATACTATCTTCTAATGTTGGAGGAGCATCCCTCAGATATTCCTCTTTTTCTTCAATATGTGTTACTTCTCCTATTTCTACTTTCATAGTAGATGAAGAAGAAGAATTTACATGGTCAGGGGAGAAGTTAAAATTTGAACTTCTTGATGAAGAGGCTTCCATTTCTGACCCTATTGATGATGAAGGGTCTTCCTGGGGTGATAGAGAGGAGATGATGGATTGAGAATTGACATCATTGTTTTCCTCTAGTATTGCTATAAATTCTTCTGTCCTAGTTAATGAATTATAGAATTTCTGGATTTTAGCAGATGAAATAAAGAAATATTCCATTAAACTTTCATCACAGCTTGGAGAATCAACAATTTCTCCCATTCTATCTTGCTTGATTTCCGTAATTGACATTATGGATGTATCCATAAGAGTGTTTGGATTTAGGTCTATCCTATCAATTTGACTGATAGAAAACACATAATCTGTACTCACATGTATGAATGGGTTTACTGGAATCTTTTACAAAACATTTGGAATATTAATTTTCGTGACCTTCTTTGCTGTGGATTTTTTCTTTTCCTCCATGTGATAAAATTCTGCCTCAATGTATTGAGATTTACACATTTTTAATGGGGACTTGTCACCATACAATTTCCCAATTTTCCCATTGAAACATTATTTGAGATATTGATGGTATGAAGAAGGTACGGTCACATGTTGATGTAGCCAAGGTCTTCCAAACAAAATGTTGAAGGCGGTGTCCTGACAAACAACCATGAAATCTGAATTAGACATAAGGTCTCCAAACTAAATTCTGAGTGTTATCTCGCCTAGATATTATTGTTCATTCTTATCATATATTTTCAACATCAATGTAGAAGGAGATAAATCAGATTTGGTGAGGCTCAATCGACGAAGTGTACAAATAGGAATGAGGTTGACTCTTGAGCCATTATCAATGAACGCTCATTGGATGCATATGTCATTGACTTTTCTAGATAGATTCAAAGGTCTGATATGTTTATGTACAACATCATCTTCATCTTCTTCTATAAAAGATATCACTGCATGAAATTCTGTAGGACCATTCTCTATACGGTAGACCTCGGCCTCATCAATTTCAGTTTAAAATTCTTGAGGATTTGAAAAAGCCTCAATAAGCGCCTCCCGAAGATCTTTTGATAGATTCAAGGAATCTAGAATTGATAAATTGGCTGGTACATGGTATAAATGTTTCAAAATAGCATAATATTTCTCCAAAGGTCTGCGTTTCCCAGCATGAAAATGTAGTTTTTCCGGTGCCTTGGAAGTTGATGCTTTGGTAGTAGGTGCATCCCGTATTAGGGTAGGAATAGGAAACACTCCTAGCTTTGGTAGATTAGAACAACTTGGTCTATCTATTTTCTGAGAGGAAGAAGGTGTAACCTCTAACTTGTCCTCAAAAATAACTGTGTTAGGACCGAATTTTCCATTCATGGAAGAAATTTCTTATTCCTGTTGGGCCCGCTGAAGGGATTTTCCATGCGTTTCTGCCGCATATACAGTTCTAGTAGGTGTAGGATTGAAATAGTGGCTTCTGTATTATCCATGTCTTCATCTTTATCCTATCCCTCAGCCTCTTCC
Organism: Viscum album; assembly: GCA_963277665.1. Taxonomy (NCBI): domain Eukaryota; kingdom Viridiplantae; phylum Streptophyta; class Magnoliopsida; order Santalales; family Viscaceae; genus Viscum; species Viscum album. The sequence continues at coordinate 69,035,307 of OY728166.1, read as the reverse complement.
TCAAATTCCTTTGTTAGATATAGGAACCTCAGGCTCATCATGATCAAAACTATCATTGGCATAGGAATCCGTTAAAGGAATCATGTTAACAGAACCAAAGATCAAATCTTCATCTAATGAAGATTCTTCCTGATGAACCAGTTCAGGTTGTGCTATTTGGTGGGGTGGTTCCCGGGATTTTGAAGTAGATGGCATAAAATCTGCCAAAGTCAAAGACAACTTAGGCTTTGACACGAGCTCATCTTCTTCTGACTGCTCTTCTTTCTTCAAATTACACCGCTTTTTTTGAGGATTTTCCTTCTGATGAAGGGGGTTTTTCTATGGCAGAAATAGCATAAGACACAATTTGTTGATTCAATTTTGTTCATAAAATGGAATGAGTTCGGTTGATTGTTTTCCTGACCATACAATCATCATATTTCTGCACCTTTTTACTTTTGACTTTGTTCCACTATCCTTGTTCCTATGGATTAGTAGTAGTAACACATTCTACCTAGGCTGAAGAACCTTTCAGTTTTACTTGTCTAGAGTACACCATCTTTTGCAGGAGGCCTTTGAAGGCAAAACACTCCTGAATGGGATGCCCCAACATTTGATGAAACGAGAAATAGTTGGGGAGGTCTTCATCTCCTTCCTTGTTCGGCCTTTTGGGCCTTGGAAACTGAACCAAATTGTTTTCCAGAGCCATGATGAAGTAACCAATAACTTTTTCATTCTGTAAAGAATAAACTTTGTTCTTTATATCCTCAAACAATTTCTTCCTTTGATCTCTTTGATCATCTTGACGAGGCGGCCATTGTTATTGACACTCATGAGGTGGAGCCCTTCGATATGATGAAGGTTTTGAAATAGAAGTAGGTAAATGTTCTTATTTAAGTGTAAATGTAGCAATCTCTTCTTTCCCTATTCTCCATCCTGGAGCTGAGGGAATTACATGAGTTTTAGCCCTAGTCTGTATAAGAGAGTATTCTATCTGCTGAGCGATTGAAGTATGGTCTTGAAACCCTCCTGTGTATTTCACAGGGGTCAATGGTGTGTGTAATTCATCACGTAGATTTTCCACATAGATTGGCAGCAACTCTTCTTGACGGAGTTCTAAACTTAAGGAATATGTTAATACTTTACATCGAGCAATGAAATTCGAAACTCTTTCATTTTTCCTTTGTTTACAATTGGTAAGATAAAAAACTGTCATCTTTTGTAATGTTGAGCTAAATTGAAGAAGGAATTTTTAACGATGATCTTCCCACCCAGTAATTAACCGATATTGCAAACTTGTATACCAGACAAAAGAAGGTCCTTGTAATGACTGAACAAAACACCCGAGCTTAACTGATTCTTGATGTTGAGGAGTTCCATCATAGGATCACAACGAGAAAAAAATGTGTTAAGTGTTGTTTTGGATCTCCCAAATCTTTAAAAATTGGGAATGTGGTATTTGAAAAATTTGATGGGGGAGGAATTGCAGCCAACCATTCAAGGTAATCTCTATTTTCCAGTTGAACTGGTGCACGTCGTCCTTCCATAGCTTCCAACCGAGATGTTAATGACTCAATGGTAGTAATTATTTCTTGAGAAACATCTAGTTGAGATTGGACCTAAGCAAGTGCAATAACTAGAGTTTGGACGAGTGTGGTGACCGGTACTTCCACTGATGGTAGAATTGCTGGTTTCTGTCACGTATGACCCATAGGATTGGACCTGTGAGGGTGTACTTGTTAAAGGGTATATTCTTGATCCATCCCAATAGCTACAATAAATTCCCTTGATTGATTAACTTCAACATGCTTAGGAGGAAGACTACCTTGAATTAGTTCTTCATTTAACCTCCTTAAATCCTTCATTTCTTCTTCATGTTGTGCGAAACTTTCCTATAATAAGAGTTATTGGCCTTCTCAAGAGGTAGGGTGGGATGTAACCTGACTTTTACCCTTTTCCTTGGCATGTGACTTTCTAGAGTATGGAAGGGTTTTACCCAAAGGAATGTCTTGCCTCTGGGAAACCCTCTGGCTTAAGGTACGTACACCTCCTTCATTTGTTTCTGTGTATACAACCTCTTGAATAAAAAATTCTTCATCTGATTCCTCTGAGTGAGCCTCATGTTCTGGGGGATCAGTGACAATGACATTGATAACATTTATCGATGCACAACACATTGCAGCCTTTCTGTCATCATTTTTGCGATACTGTCTTCTTCCATGTCCTTTATGAGAAATTTCCTTTTTCTTGGTTGATCCCTCAGGAAATTATAGATTAACCATAATTTGGAGTGAATTTTATGATAATTCAGCTTTCTGTTCCTCTTGTGGATTCCTCCCTAATTGAGAGAAGACTGACTTTTGCAGAGGAAGAGATTGAGAATTTGAAAAAGTCCCCAGTCCGGTGGACTGGGTATGTTCCAATTTTTCTTGATCAACTCCTAGAATCCTATCTGTTGATCCCGAGGGTTGGATTAAAAGAGTTCTAATCATGGTAAGCTGAGGTGGCTCTTGAGCTACTACATCTGAAGCATTCTTAAAATCTCTCCTGATTTTGTGGATTTTTGTCCAGAAATTGGCCGGATGCATCATCCGACATCCACTCAAATCACCTAACTCAGATGACCATTGGTTTATTTCTGACACCTTTATCACCTGATGATGCACATGATCTAAACGAGAATCCCATTTGATATTCTCATTTTCTTGATGCAACATTAATTCGATAACTTGTTCTTTATATGCCTGAATTTGGGAAGAACTAGTTGAGGCCTGTTCTTGAGAAAGCCTTTGATTACACATAATACCAGTTAGCTGTGGACAGCCATGGGCAATAACATTGCATGAGACCACTTTTGGCCGGCTTTTTTGACTAGAGAGCACAGTGAAATACAATTCTCCATGAACACCCCATCCCCTGATATGAATACCAGATGGGTCATTGGTAATTAACTGGTGTAAAATTTTTAATGCGCCAAGGCATGTATGCTGAAGGGCTCTCTGCTGCTTTTCAACCTTTGGATGTCAGGAACTTGAGAGAGATGACATGTCAATTTGGTATTGCAACCCTTCTATTACCCAATCATGATTTTGATATTCATCATAAGGTAATATTTTCTCTTTTAAGTGACAAAGATTTTTCCATATGTTGAGAAGAATATAGTGAATACAATCTTCTGTCAATGATTCTGGAATATCATTCTGAGAGCCATCCATAGGCCAAAACATGACTAGTATTTCACCTTTCACCAATTGTTTTCTCATATTCAGCACTTCCTCTTTGTCATTTGATGAAGATTATTCTACCTGATTGGACCAAAGCTAGTGCTTCTTTGTTGCTTCATCAGATTCAACAATATTGGTAGAGAATTCATTTATCAAATTAGAAGATGAATGACCCAGGGGTGGTTCATATAATGACCTACACCCTGGGCTATATTTTGATTGAGAATGTATTTCACCTGCTAGCGATAAGGCATCAGACATGACTGGCTTTGCATTTGCAAGTGCCTCAAGATAAGAGGGCTTTATTGTTACTTCATTGTTCATTGAAGAATTTTCCAGGCAATGTGAATTACTACTGTGGAGAGGACTTTCATAGCTAAATTCATCATCATGTGGAGGACCACCATGGTGGGTTACAACAAAAGATGAAACCTTTTTCTCCTGGGTCTTCTGGCCACGCAGAGGGTTATCGTGGCTCTCATCTGATGATGATGATTCGAGATTGACTGAATTGTCATGAATCAAGCCTTCATGAGATAGTTTTTGATGAAGAAATTTAGAATTATTTTTGTTATTTCCAGATTTTGGAAATGAGAGAGAATAATCTTGAGTTTCAATCGATAATTTTCTAAGGGCTTCAAGAACTCCAGCATTGAGAAAGAAATTATTGCAGATTGGATCTTGATTTTTTAACTGTGCTGGATGGGTCTCTTTCTTGGACACCTTATAACTCACTTTGTAAACTATTTGTTGATGAAAGTGGTTATTATAGGCAGGTGTATGTGCCTAATCAAGAGAAATGGCCAGGTTAGGTTGACTATCTCCATTTAAATCGGGTGTATGTTCCAGAATTTTGTCGTTATGACATGGAGGATTATTCCCCACGACCCTCTTAGACTAGAACAAAGGTGTGTATCTGCTTCGGGGTGACATGTTGATGTGTCAGTCCACTGATAGGGATAGATTTATGTTTTTTTCCCTATGATTTCGCTGAAGTTGTTATAATATTCTGAGAGGTATCCAGAATATGGGAAGGATTTTCTTCTTCTCTTTCACCATTGTTAGAATGTTCTTGGTAACTTCAGCTACCAGAATGGGAATATACGTCCATTCTGAGTTTGGAGTAGGTTTGTCTTCTTGCTCCTGTCCTCATTTTCATGTTAGTGAATTCTGACAGTACTCATGTGTGGTGGTAGAAACTTGTGTCTGCCTCCTGTTTGTCATTAGAGCTTTCCAATTGACATCTCCATGTGATACCAAACGAGACTATTGATTTGATTGATGGATTTAAGGTGTATATGACTTCTGATTGTTATCCACCGAATATGATTGATGAACTTCCTTCAATACTGGCAGACGAGACTGCTGGTAGGAATTGATGAGTGTAAGAAGGTGTATGTGCCTGTTTACATGTGATCACCACATTTGGTTGGCGGGCTTCTTTGGATACAGTCAGATGAGCCTGCTGACTGGCTGATGATTTATAAATAGGTGTATGTGCTTGCCTATAGTACTCTAACGAAATTTCCTGGTGGGATTGGTGTGTTACCGCCAGAAAAGTCTACCAGGTAGTTAATTAGGACGGATGGGTGTATATGCCCGCTCATTGTTTTCCATAAAGTTAGGTTGATGAACTTATCTGGAGGAGGCAGAGGTAAGAACCTGCTCCCTTTTGGCCAAATTTCGCCTCTGACAGTTTTTCTTGTGTGCTCAGGTCTGAGGAACCTGATCAGAACGCCTAGAGGCGATACCCCCATCAGGTTGAGGGTGCACTACCACACAAGTCTGGTGACGATTGTTGGTGGGAGTCCTTAGGAAGGACTCCTGTCTTCTTGAACTGAGGTCTTGAGTGACCTCTTGATTCACCTCCCTGAAATATGTGAGGGACTGGTTTTTGAGTTCCAGGGATAAAGACCCGAAATGGTTGGAGATGGTGGTTGGCACCACCTTCTTCTTGACCACTGATCATCGCTGTCCAAACAACCTTGATGAGTTGTTAACTTGGAGGGATTTTCGAGCGGCCTCCAGAGTTGGGATGGTACTGTTTTGATAGTATTCCCTCATGAATTCATTTGAGACCTAGCGTTTAAGACGCTAAGTAAGTGATGTCATCCTCAGAGCAGACGAGGATCTAACAAGAGTAGCGGCTGAGGCATTCATAGGTTTGAACCATAAAGAAGCCATTTTGTGTTGTAGAGAGATCTTGGAAAAGAGTTCCTTTTTGATATATCAGACATAATCAAGATAATTCTAGCTAGACTATATATTTTGGATGAGCACATATGTTATTGATTGCTTTGCTGGCCCTCATATTGAGTTTACTAGGGGCCTAACAAATAAATAAAACATCATTTAACTTGGTTAAGGATTCACATCGGGTTTACCATTATTTGTTTCTTCTAGAAATGGGGATGACCTTGTTTTTTTAAGGTTCAAACATTCCAATAGGTTTCTAACGGGTTTATTCGTAGAACCAGAAACACCCAAATATTCTATATCCATCTGGACATACTTTCCAAAGGTAGGTTCTCATTAGTTGTAGACCGATGAGGCTTAAGAATTTTAATTGGTCGAGAGGATGGGAGGTCAGGCTCATCACACCTTTTTGGGGGGAATTATTGCCTACTACAAGACACTCTTATAGATTTAGGTTATGTTCATGAATCCTTATTAATTCACCAAGCATGAAAATGAGTTTTCCTTTGGATTTGGCAATCGATGATTGATATGTATGAGATTTAGATAATCTTTTATATGTATATGAGGTTATTCAGAGATGGAGAATCACCCATATGTATTAGAGATTCTTAGTCAATGGTATCCTTCAATAAATTATATCGAAATCTGTTGGTCATTATGATGACCATACTGGTTCTAAATCCACTCAATGGGGTACTTTAAGTTTATTGTCATATAGAATGACAAGGATTATTTCAGAGTTGGGATCATACCCACAGATGGGCTACCTATGTATCCTTGTTAAAAAGGAATCAGAACCCATGTAGTTTGATAAGAAGGATATAGTTTAATATCATATGGGATGGAAAATAATTAACTAATGATGGTCTTGAACCTTAGAAAGGATTCTTACATACTCTACTTTTAATACAGAGATCAAATTCCATGTAGTTCGGGTGAATAAATATGGGGCATATGCATGGTTAATGACCAAAAAAAGATGTCATGATTACTTTTACACTCTAAGATTATGTGAGTCATGCTCAGTGTGAGAAAAAAGTGGAATTCGTAAACCTGACGATTGTGCCACGAAAGATGTAGTCATAAGAAATGATGTGGGGCTTACGTATGTATGACTGCCCAAGTAGATGAAGACCATGAATTACTTTAGGAAATAATCCTAAGAGTAGGGTCCATAAAGGTATTTTTTTCTTTATTGAGATTTGGAGTTTTAACCTGGGGATTACTCCTAAGAAGGGTGCCCAAATTAAAGGGGACTTATAACTTGGGGCTTACTCTTACGAAGGAGGCCCAAATTAAAGGAATTATGATTGGTGGTTATTCCTGAGAAGGAGGCCCGAACCAAGGGAACTTGGGACCTACTCTTGAGGAGGATTCCCTAAATCAAAAGATCTTCTCTTCAAAAAGGATGAGGTTATAAGGTAGAAACCACTAACCGTAGTGACATAAAGCTTATAAGTCACAAGGTTTTAGGAGAGGTTCTCACAAAATTCTTTCCAGATAAGGAATCCAACAAAGGAACCATGCCATAAATGACTTTGAAAAGGTGTTAAAGGGCTAATATCTTGAAGAGGATAAGTGAACGGGAGAGAGACACACAAATGAAGTTGGCGTGCAATTCATGGCCACACAAGTGTACTTGCACGACATGGGTTCACCTGGGAGATGAATAATCTATAGGGTAATACTTGGGTGAGACTTAACTGAAGCCTTTAGTATTATCCTAAGATGTTTCCAAATGGGTGGCGTGCAAGTTTCATTGAATGGGTAGGGCAGTGCACAAGTGTTTCCATTTTTAAGGAGGACTGGACACTTAGGCGCACATGTGTTGATGAATTCTAAACACTTAGGCCTTATTCTACTCCTTCAGGTATTCCATTATAGGTAAAAATTTACCTTAGTAGCTTTCAGAAGAGTTGAGTTGAATACTAGGGTGACCAGAGCTTGAATTTTACTTTTGGAAAATCCATCATCCCAATGGGTTCCCACAGGGGCTATTTATTAGCCACCTTGCACCTTGGGTGAAAAATCAAATAGGGTGCGCAAGTGATCTGTGCGACCCATAGGTGGCGTGCAAGTGACTTGTGCGCCTCACTCCAAATGGGCTCCTAGTCCATGCCTTCGTCAATTTTTTTGATGTTCTTCAAAGGGTGACCCTCTTTGTGCTTAAGGTACTCCCCTTTTCCATTCACTAGACTCTACTATGGAAAGAATCATCTATAGATGTCTACACAAAACATGACATGTGTAAGAGGAGGCCGTGTAGGGGTGAGTAACACAATACTCAGTAAGGACCACAAAACATAAAAGAAAGAATACAAAGGAAAGACCACCAAAAAAGTATACATGAAATATTTTCAGCACACATAGGTATAAATTTAATTTATGAAAATAAGGTCCTTCAGACGTAAGCACAGAACGCCTAGTACTCTTGATTACCTTATACCTCCTGATTCACAAAGACCTACTGGGTTAGTGAGACCCACTGAGTCACTCAAACTTATGGAGTCATTGAGACCCACTAATTCACAAGACCCACTGAGTCACTTAGACCTAATGCTATAGTCTTCTTGTCACAACTAGCAACACGATTTCCTCTTATAGCACTCTTGTTATAGGAGAATCTACTCCACAAGAAAATGGATGTATGCCATCTTCCACAAAAACCAACTTAAAGTATATCAAAAGGGATACTTCATCATGAGAGACTAATAAAAGAAAGGATCATCTATTGGATGTATGAATTAAAAATTATGAACCATTTTATAAAAAGGGGTCGGTTGGGTCTGGGCCCGGTCCTACCCGGTCAGACCGACCCAACCCGACTCAGATATGCTCCCCTCGAACCAACCTTTTGGGTCAACTCATCCCACTAGCCCCATCCCAGACTGGGTGGGCCCACCCCTATGAATCAGGCCGAGACTCTAGGCCATATGTATATCCCATTGGGACGTATGAGAATTAAATTCATTATAGTCAATAGGTTGTGGACCGTTTCTATCCACGAGAAGTTTCCTATGCCACATCTCGGCTCCCAAATGTGTTAGTAGCTATGGTCCTCTTCCGTTACCTAGCTAGAATATAGACCCTAGCTGTGTGACATTTCCCCCTACCACATCTTGCACAACCTACCACCAGACACATGCCAACGGCCTAGTCCATCATCCACAATGGTTTCCACATGCTCTTTTACTGTCGACCTTCAAGCGGGCAGCCCCTGCCGCCGCTCTGGATCTCTTGGCCACGTTCTTCCACCAACACCACGACCCTCCTAGCCGCGACCTTCACTGCCATCAGATACCGATCTTAGGGTCTCCTAGAATCACCATATTCCATGTCCTCCTATCGTAGCTTTATCTCTTACTGTTTTCCTGCATTTTCCATGGATTTCCATCACCACTGCCCATCGAGTCGGCGACATGGATCATTTTTCCATAAAAGATAGGAAGAAAAAAACAACGCCCAAAACTAATGGATCTGGGCACTTTTCATATCTTACCCAATCCATACTCATAAGGCTATAATAATTGTAGGTATGAGACTTAAAACTCTAATAATAGATCACATAGAAAAATGGATAACCCTGATTCCAAACACCAAAATCAAAACCATCCTGCATATACGATCGATCCGTAGGTTAACCTGTTCATGTGTTGATCTGCGTTCATCACTCAAATCAAAGAACATGGAATTTAGGAAATCACTTATAAATAAAACCCTACCTCGAGGATAAGATTGATCACTACCGAATAACATAATTTTACTTCCATAATTCATCGATCCTCAATCCACATTCCATAAACATTGGTAAAATCCTTCAAAGAGAAGGGGGTGTTTGTTTTCATTGATGATTAATAATTCATCTTCGCTTGTCCTGCACCCGTGAATTCCCAGCAAGGATTCATAGAAAACTCTAGGATCCTCTCAAGATCCAATATCTCTATTAATCAAGTAAATGTAGTAAATGTGTTTCAACATTCATTTTATGCTAAGTCGTCATGTTGTTACGCTATTTCATTTGTGAAATGAAATAGTATTTATATTATTCTTGAGATGTAGTATCATTACGTTGTTTCAATTATGAAATGAAATATAGGTATTTACATTGTGTTGCAGTGAAACATTTTTAATAAAATAAACTTTCTTAAGTATCTATGATTTTAATTTAAATTCAAAAAAAAATTTACTTTTACCCTCAACCCACGTCAGTCAAGGTCAGGCCTTGACTAAGGTAAAGTCATAGTTTTGGACACAACAATGTCCTAGGATTTCAAATCTGAGAACTCTTGTTTAGAAGTTACTAAAACTGTGTATATGTGATTTAAAAAAAGTTCAAACAATTATTCTGAGCACCCTAGGCCTCAGAATCATATGTAGTCTCAGTGTCTGGTCTAGAAATAATCCCATATAATTTTTTTAAAAAATTACATGGAATTCCTAAGACATTATATGAATAGTTTCATGGGAAAATAAAATCATTGAGGGTTTTATTAAATGAGATATTTTCTAAATCTATGAAGAATATAGGTTATAGGGTAGTTGGGAAGCATTATATCATATTTAAAAATGTAGATTCCATGGAAATATGGAAGTTATTGATGAAATTTTGGTTGAGGGAAAAATGAAGATTATGTATTCAATGAATTTCATTTAGTGGATGATTTTTATAACCACCCTTCTCTGAGTTAATAATCAAGAGTATATTCTTGAGATAGATCCACTAAAATTAATGATGTACAATGAAGTTAGAAGGTAAAGAAACTATGATTTAAGAATAAATAAATAAGTCATTATCACACTAATCCCCTCACTAGGATGTTGGATAACCTTCTGGGAAATTTTTTGATGTAATTGTACCATAAGTTCATCAATTATAAATACATGAAAATCAGATGGATTTAATTCCACATATTGTTATTACTTGTCAAAATATATCATTGGTTATCAACGTTAAATTAATGAATGATGAGGATATTTTAGATGTTAAAAAAAATATATATATCTAATGAAAATTATATGAAATGTAATTCTCCATTAGAATATTATATTCATACATTTATTGATAAATCTACATCAGATTCAAAAGAATCATCTACAAAGTTGAGTATGTCAAATGATTGCTCATGATCAATCTCATTCCCATTTAGTTCATCTATTTGAAGAGTAAATACTTCACATTTTTATGTGGAAAATGATTAGAAATGATTAAATGACAAAAAATAAAAATAACCTATTGATATTGATATTTTACATCCATTAATGTTAATATACCAAAATAATAGTCCTTGCAATAAGGTGAAGGATCGAAAGGGAGAGAAATTTTAGAGTTCATCAAAATGTATTGTTAAAATGGAGAATTTAAATAATGATAAAAAATGAACATCAAGTTTATCATTCTTAAGATATTTTAAAATTTTACTAACATGAATGAAGAAATAGGTCTATTGTTATTCTGGATGATTGGATAGATAGTTCTTTTTGAGGAATAAAATGAAAAATTTAGATGATTGAATCTATTTCTATATTTAAGGGGAGGATAGAATGTGTTCAAGAGGAATTTAACCATCATGATAAAACAATTATGCAAATAAAATATAATTTGATGTCATATAACAAGGATATAAATTCAATAAAAACCCAATGTACAAAAATAGATTATAGTTATGATACCCTTCGTATGATTGTATAATAATTAGAATATATTTTTAAGGAGAATGTTAAAAATAAAGGATACCTTGAACTAGTCAAGGGAATCCTTGGTTTTGGAATACATACATTATAATAGGTATATAGTCGATTATATCTTGAAACAATGTTATGAATCCATTTTATCTTTGGGTAACTATTTTTTTAAGTAATTATTTTTTAAATGGTACCCAATTAAAAAATTAGATATTAATTTTTATTTATTTCCACTTCATTAATATTTTATCATTGATTGATAAAACTTTAATTGTTTACCTATCCATTATAATTATTAACATTTCTACTAGTTCTAATATATTATTGTTTCTATTAGTTTTTTACTTTAAATGATACAATTTTGTCTATATAATTTGTATATCATATAATTTTGTTTTATATTAATTAATTAGTGGAGGGAAAAAGTTTTTTGTTGTTTTTAAACTATAAATCACTTCTGTATGTAGTATTATTTCTATCCATATCATGGGATAAAAAATGAGGAATGCGATTGTGTCCATAAAAATATTATATTTGGTACCAATTTACCATGATCACCAATGATATTTTGGACTTTAAAAAACATCCAGGATATAACGACTTGAGTCTTACCGAAATGATGCTATTAAGGGAACATAGAAGGATATTGATGACTTTTCATCAATTAATATATGAATGAATGGAACTAGATATATTAAACCCATCAGAATTACACTATGGGGACTATGATGATGCATATTTTAGGTGGGAGGAAGATACAATGTAGCTGCCACAACCCATTGGAAGATGAGTCAGATTTGGAGTGGGACTACATGGATTATAATGGTCTATATTATGATCTCTAATGTATTTACCTTTTGGAATGATATCATTTTATGTTCATTTTCACCACATTCCATTATTTGTGTTTCTTCATTTATTTTTAATATTAAAGGGGATTTACAACAAAATTTTCAAAAATCATAAGTTTTAATATTGAATAAAGGTTTCATTCAATATAATAAAATTTCCTTATATTGAATATTCATTCCATAACCATGTTTACACATTTCCTTAAGTAAATTTGATGAGATAATAATAAATTTTAATATCTTATAAAGAAAAATAACCTATATGAAATGTAATGCTTTCATAAATTTTTTATTTTTAGGCAAAAAATTCTTTTTTGTGAAAATTATAATTTTTTTTCATTACATAATATTATAAAATAGGTTTTCAAAATTCCATTTTAAATAATAAAAAATGACCAAAATTGCGAATTTTAGTAATTATTACAAAAAAGTATTTTTCAAATACAATGGATCTTAAAAATAATACGGTGTTGAAGATATGTAACCTAAAAATATCATCTCTAATAGTATCCATACAATAGTGTGGATGAGAATCCATACATGGAGTCAAATTAAACAAACCATCATGGGAAGACAATGAAGTGAAATAATCAGCAACAATTTCACATCACTATAAATGTGTATTAACTCTATCAATATATTTATGAGGTTCTTATATCATCAGAAATGATATGTAATGGGATTTTAATGGGAATTTTCCCATGTTGGGAGTTTAGGATGGACAAGGATTTAGTTTCAACCATGTTCAATACAATACCGTTCTAACATCAAAACACCAATCCATTGTGCACAGCACATGTATCTTCTTATAGGGATACACTATTTTCATATTTTGTGGTGAAGGTTTTAATAATTTATTATTTATAGGAATATATCATTCAACCAATTTAAATAAAAACAAAGCTATATGATATGTCAAAATTAATTTTAATGGAACAATTTAGTGCATTTTAGAAGTTCCACAAACATTTAAGGAGGAGCATTTTGATGGGAGATGGGGAAATCCTAGAACCCATGATAACACATATTGAGTGGGTTATCTCCCATTATTTTAATAGAATAGATATGATCACTTACAAACATCTAGTACAGTTATATAATGACTTCCTCGATCCAAGGTTTCCATATTTTTCCACCATATTCATTGCATTCTTGATACACCATTAGTCAAATACATGAATGATGACCAATGAATTCACCACAAGGAGATTACTTCCCATTTAATTGATAAAAAACTAAATAATGTATCCATTTTGATATATTGGGACACCAACCTAGTGAATCTAATAGGATCTCCATATAAAAGTATATAATTAACAATCAAACAAAATATGGGCGAGTGATTCCTCACAAGGGATCCGTAGATAAAGGTATCTTGACATGATCATGGATCCCCTATGTTTAACCTCTCTATATGAGAATATTTCCTATTTATAGATCCACTAATCTAGAAATTTTTTCTTCTATGTAATTTTATTACACTATAACCAATCACCCCTTCTATTATTCACATGAAATTTATACAATAACTCATTAATTCTTTGGAGGTAATGTCTTCAATGAAGATCCCATGAAAGAAAATTTATCATATTCATTTGTAATCATTATTATACTGAAGGTTTCATGTTAGTATTGGTTTAATAAACCATGGATTAATTATGGATTATTACTCACATTAGAAAAGATACATTACAGTTTTTAGGTTCTTTGGGAAGCCTAGAGTATCTCTTACATAGTTATGATCAAAGAATCTGATCAAATCCCTTCTAACAATACATCACACATATAATTACTAAATAGGTGAATGAAAATGGTTAATTTACCATAAAATAATGAATATCCCATTAATTAAGCATAAAATATTCCCACGTTTTTGAACAATAAAATTGGCTCAATGATTTCGGCCATACATACCCTCCCAAAGTATCTTTGCTTATTGACTATTCATAGTGTCATGTACTCTCTTCAAACTGATTCCTCATTCACCCTTCTCCATTAAAATAAATTACCATGACAACCCAGATTATAGGTTATCTATGTAAACATCAAAAATTAAGGTGGACATGAGATTCATGATTATTCATATCACTACATTTGGGAAATTGGGAACTGATTGGAAATGCATTGGAATTGAGGGGAAACACAATTTAGAAGAATATTTCTACCGATAAAGTATATGAATCGGTTCTTCTAGTTAATTATGTGTTTAGATATTTTATCAACAACCCATAAAATATTTGAAACAATGTTTCCAAGAATATACTAGGGATTCTAGATATTCTAGGGAAATTAATATCCTTTGAAATCATAGGCTGGTCTCGATAATACTCACACATTTCACTACATGTAAAATTTATATGTAAAAAACCATCCCCTCTCATTACAGACATTGATCACTCTAATAAAATTAATATTCCAATTTATTTTTATACCCATTAATATAATACCTACATATATCATAAAATAAATCATGATGTCAGTGAACATGAGATGGGAGAAACCAATGATGTAAGGATTACCTCATAAAGTAAGGAATAAATAATATTAAAGATTATTACTAAGTTATAGATTGAGTTAATACATAATGAGACAATTGAAAATGGTTTTAATGGATACTAATTTAACCACCTCCTGATTAGTTTGAAATACCCACAATTCCTCCCCATAATGTGGAAAAATAAGTAAGGGGAGTAATAGAATCAGAATAGTATATGAGGAGATTAGGTGGAGAATATCATGCCCACCATCACAATAAGGATAAAATTCCAATCCATAATATCATGAGACCTATCCATTTCCAAATTTATAGACATGTTATATCCCTTAAATTTATTTTTACTATCTCTAACAACTTCTTCAGATATTCCAATAACACCATGGATGTCCTTCCCTTGATGAATCCATAAAACTACTCAGAAATGAAGTTGCGAATGTGCATGGATATTCTCATGTAGATAATACAATATGGAATGATGTTTGGGAAGTTAAACATTCTATTGATTATCTATTATTTAAATATGTAAGGGTAATTATCTTTCCAAAAATAGAGTTTTAGCACATGTGACATGTGGGATAACACCATCAAGGGAAATATCATCCATGGACTTTGTGAGATCAAACATGAAAAAGGAAAAAATAAAACACATAGAAATATCTACTCAGGAAATTAGGGACAAGATATATTTTGGGTTTGAAGGAATGAATATCTTATCATCTTGATTTTTCATCAAAAATTATCTTGAAGAATTTATTATTATCATCAAAAACTACTTGAGGTATAACAAAAAATACACTAACATGGCCCCTTGAATACCCATACATCATGAAATGTATGGGCCTATAAGTATTTTTTTTAATTATTATCTATCAAACCTCCGACACCCCATCATCTCTAGTAAAGGATCAATATTTCTTGAGTATGTTTTTCCTTGTGATCGTTAATTTATATTTGATTAAAATGTGGAAGTACTCAATCTCCATGTCTCCCACATTATTCTAATAATCTCTAGACTAATCCTGTAAAAAATGTTCTATATTTAGTATTGTCTCTATTAAATAGATCCATTTATGGACATGACCTCAAAAAATATAATCATCTATCTACCCTTGATCCATATATCATATTAAATTTACTCCATATTAATGTATTTTAACACATGGATATTTTTTGGGTGGTTATTATTCTAAGAGATAATACCTACCATCTAAAATCTCAAATGATTATGAAGGTCCACCAACTATTATCCCAAAATTAGTTAATACCATTATGTATGAAACACCTATTGTTAAGTAGGTTCATATCTTCATCAGATGGAAAAGAAAAATATACCACTGAAAACTCATTCAGGTGATAAATTAAAAATGACCAGGGATTGATTTGAAGTGGAATAAACATAGTGTATATATTTTTCATTTAGGTAAGAGGAAATGGTATGAATTTAAAAAAAGACCACCAACACGGTATAATGTGGATCTACTTCATTTCTCATTGTTACACCATGTGTATTTATCTTCTGAATAGTCAATGTTAAGGAGACGACTATGGGTCTAGAAAGAGGTGATGTACTATATTGACTTCAATAGATAAGAACCACCTCAATAATTTTTTTAGGGATCCATGATCACATTCAAATCTCTTCTGATTATCCATACTGGGTCCCTTGGGTTGATGGACTCATAAAAGATTTATTTTAATTTATCAAATATAATCATTAAGGTTAAATAAATAGTTATCATGGTAAAAAGTACAAATGTTATGATGACTATTATTATGGGGAAATATCAAAATAAAAAAAACATTTTTAAAAATTGGTGGTTGAGATGAGTTATGCCTTTATCTTAATCCTCACTAAACTTTTCTTCACATCAAAGCAATTGAACCGTAAAATGTGTCTTACATTATTAATAACAGATGACGCTTTCCAAAAGTGCCCTATTATTTCATTAGAAAAGGATATCACTTTTATGTTCTCAAGAATACACTCCAATTTCTAAATTTAATTGAACTAAAGACAGTATTTCTTCTACCTTATTTCATTTACATTACCTTGTTTCCATATTAAACCAAAATTATCATATTTCCCTCACACATAAGGTTTTCATCAAGAGTATGTTAATGGTATAAACATAGGTTTTTCATCATTCATAATATTTGTAAATTATTCATTACTTTTGATCCCAAAATATCTATAGTATAATAATAAAATAATAAAATAATAATTTTCTAAGATGTTGTTATAATAATGGAAAACCCATTATTAATTATCCTCCATATACAATGAGAAAAATAATTTTTAATACATATTCATGGATTACCACCACCATAAAGAGAAGCATATGGTTTTTCATCACCACACATCATGGATGGTCATAATGATAATATTAAAATTTATATATAATTTTTATTTTGAAATTATTATTTTGAAATGATCACTTATTGTCCACATTCATCATTTCCATTTTTTGAGTAATAGAAACACAAACCATTCATTTTGTAGACTAGAACCTCCTTGAATAAACCTGTTTTTTTATTCATAATAATTAAATAGATTTAATGGGTTATTTGTGTGAGTATATATGATATATATAGGTAATATTTATCATTAAAATGATTAAAATTGTATAATTTAATATTTAATTATCATTATAAGTAAATCCATCAATATCGAAAAGTAAAAAAATAGTTCATTACCATTTTAATTATCATGAAATTAATCTAAAATTACACTTTAATGGCATTATAAAAATATAATCCTTTATTAAAAATCAATTCTAGTACAAATATTTTTGTTAAATGTTGATATTTTAGATAAAAATTATTATTGGCATTGTTTTGATTAAATATTTTAAAACAAAATAGATTATCAACAACCAATGGTAAAAAAGAGGATGAAAAAATCTAACACAATAAGATAATTTTAATTGTTTATGTGTACTATTGAAAAAAATATGAATAATATAATGAAATTGTTAATTATGAGGTTTATTTGTAAGATATTCAAGGTAAAATCACTACCCTTTAAACGAATTGCAACAGAAATGAACTTGGTAATGCGAACTCTATTTTTTTGTTACACGATTTCATATTTGAAAATTATTTATCCAAATATTTTCCTATATATTTCATACTTTTTACTTATAAGAATAAATTTTTTTAAACCAATTACATTACCATTATTGTTTTAATTTTAATTTTTATTAAATTCAAAGTAGAAATTTGAAAATAAACTCATAAATATGATATTAAAAATTATAAAAAATTTTCTTTTGAGAAATCCCATTTTATTTATTTGTGTTCATGATATTTAATTTTGATCTTCCTATAATGTAGTTATTTTTCATGTTTCATCCACTAGTATTCATTTATATTGTGATTATTTTGGGTGGTTTTTCTTTTGATATCAAATGATTTAATTTATGATATTTTTTGTACATTTTTTAACCTCATAATATTTTTGGGATCATTATAAAAATTGAATGAATTAAACTTTTTACATTCTATAAAACTAATTTTATTTCAATGGGTTATTTATATGTTTTTTGAATGTTCATCAATCTAATTTTTATTTTTTATCATTTATTTTTCACTTTCATCCTTTTTTTCAACTGAACCACAAATGTATTGATATAATATGTATAGGACCTATACCTCGAAAAATGGATTGGGTAATGGATCAAATCTCATGATATTTAAAGGATGTTTGAATAGGTAAGCATGTAGAAATGTTCACAATGGTTGAGTGTGATGAATTTTAGCTCAAATCACAATTTTTTTAGTGAATGGTTTAGTGGGTAGACATGTTAAAATATATATTAAATATTATGTTTTAATTTATGCCACATTCTTTCCATCATTTCATATCCCATGATATATTGTAATTTTTTTATCATTCCATGGTAAAATTATTATATTTTTATACTTTATTTCTATATTTTATGATTATAGTTAACTCCTATATGTCTATTTTCAATTGAATTATATATTTTTACTTAATTATATTCTAAATTACTTTGATATAACCATTATTTTCATTCATATATAATTTCATACTAACTATTTTTACTCTTTCCTTTTTAGGGTTTATATTCCATTGGGTATTAAGATTATTATGTATTTGATTATGTAAGAGTGGATTTAGTTGATAGTGAATTTTTCATGGAATGTGAAATAAGTTTTTTCATGTTTCTAGTCCACAATACACTAATCCTTGGTAGTGAGAAATTTTTTTATGTTATAATTAATCCATGCATTCAATGGGTAATTTCTGTATGTTTCAGTTAGCTCAATTCAATTTGTATTAGGGAATGGTTTATTTATGTTGGATTCTTAGATGAGTGAAAATTAATGATAGCCGTTATGATAAGAAAATAAATAAGAGAGTATCCCGATTTATAGTAGTAATACCGTTTTTGTTTTTATTGGAATACATCCATGTATGTACACTACCAATTGATGTATCTTTCGCACATATGCTTGTTGGAGTAATAACCCCAAAAATGGGCATTCATATTTTGACAATCATTCTAATGCATGGTGAATGTGCACTTACACAGTATGCTTTAAAATTAAAGTGGATATGAAAAGGATAATTCTAATTTTCATCATGAACCATTATGATTCAATTTTTTATAATTTTAAGTATATTGGTTATGGAAAATATAATTTTGAAATAATCATGGATAACATTTAATGAAATATATGGAGTTGTTAATGCATCATATAATAATTTAATTTAATTTAATTTATTATATTATTATGGTATTATTATTTATATGTTTATAAACATATGTACTCTCACTATAAGAATTAATTTGTATATTTTATGTTATAAAAAATATAGAACTGAGGTCCTGATGGTTTGAATAGACAATGATATGGGTTTACAATTGTGATTTGAACTTGATATCAAAATATCATGGAAATTATAACTCAACTATCTCATGTTTTTAATAATAAAATGAATAACATGGACCAATAAAATTCATAATGAAGGTAAAAACTTGATATTGAATCTTTTATTCTGTAATATATACCATCCAATAATGTCCCTTAAAACCCATTTAATGTTGATAAATGAATAAATGTTACAGTGGTAATATTTTATATCCTTTAATTTACAATTCATGTGAATGTTTTTCAGATATCTGTGTTTTTTATAATTAGGACAACCAATGGTGGAATACCATTTGGAATACAATGAAAATGATTAATTTAATTCATTGAATTATGAGGAGTTTACAAAAATATTAAAAAATATATATTTCTGTAGGAACAATCAGAATAATTTTGAATGAGTACTCCATGAATTGATTTAAAAGAAATATGAGTCTATTGGATATTATGAGGGAAACAATATGAGAATATCAATGTATGCCTCAGATACTATCTTCATAACAAAAAATAATATTGATCAATTATTTGGTGGTTTAAAAAATTATCATCAAAATATTTTATTGTTAGTGAATTTTGAAACATTGAGTATGTTTTTTGGTGTGTGAAAAATGTTGCAATGGATGATGCTGACCCATAATATTCTTGAGATATGAAAATTATGATTTAATATAATAGAATAACTAATGGACGGTCTCTTGGGGTAAGAAATTATGATTTAACACATTTAATATATGTGGGAGGACACAATAAGGTAATTTATTTATAAGTTGGGAAGTGTTACAAGTGTGGTTATGTAGGACACTATGATTGTGACTACCAAATAAATGGTTATAGACATAATAACACTAATGTGGTGATGAATTGAACAAATGATTCTCCAATAATACTTTAGTGATTCAAATTATAGGATTATGGGATCCATTTTAATCATTTTCCAAATCCTACTGCTAATGAATAAGACTAGAATCCACAACCTCCTAAAATAATGGTTCATGGGATGGAATATGAAATCACTACTAAAGAGATAAACCATAATAATTAAGTAGTGAAATGTATAGACATTCATTACATTATAAAAATGAATTTTTATCTAACTCTACTTCATCAATTTATTTTATGTCATATATATTTCAAATGAATATGCATTCACCACCTCAAGAATTGAATAGTTAACTATCAATAAAAACACATACATATACGATAAATGAAACTAAATTATAAAAATAGTCTCCAATCAATATTTTTCTCTATATGTATCATGAATATATAGTTCATCTAAATATACTAATGTCTGTTATTATTTTGGGTATGGGATTTATTTACATATATAAATATGAATTCAATTAATTAAAATTGGAAATATCCATTCATATCAACAATAATAGAGTTATTAGGTTTTAATGAAAGGAATATTCACCAACATTTTTGAAAATGAAAACACTATAATATATGTCTTGATATCCAACAAAAAGGGGATGTTATAACATTTGATTGGGGATGAAGAAAAAGTTGAGAACATATATATATTTATGGGAATATATTGATATATTTCCAAATGGATTATCAAATACTCCAAAATAACATGTTGTTTAGTTGTTCATCAAAATAATAGACGATTAATCACCTATCTAAAATAATTCCTAATGTGATTGAATAATGTGAAAATCATAAGAGGTTGGGTGTCATTGTTTCACTTTAAAAACAACTGTAAATTTAATATATAATCCTCGATTAGAAAATGGAATGGAATGAAATTATTTTATATTTTATTTAATAAAATATGTATAATAAGTTAAATGAAAAAATGATTAACAAATTTATATCCATTAATGGAATACAGATTCCTACTCCACTCCCCCAGTGATCTCTCTATGAGATTTAATTATTTTTAGTAGTAGTTCCTTTTTAAAGGGATCATGGTATTTTTTTTGATAGAAAGAGTAACATTTTACAATACCATTTAAAAGGTTTTATACATGGACTGATAGTCACACTTGAAACACACAAAACCTGAGTGTATATAATAAAAAATGGTTTTTTATTACAAAAATTATTTTTTAATGTAATCATATGAATGTGATTCAACTAAATTATGATGTGATATTAAGAGGAATAAATGGATATATTCAATAACCTATCCTTACAATTAATCTCCAAAAATTTTATAGATAATATATTCAAATTACTCAAAAAAATAAAGAATAATATTTTTAGTAGTTGAAATAACACAAAATTGTAGTCATAACATGTATGTCTCTATAGTGTAGTCCTAAAAATATTTTAAAAATAGTAGTATATATATATCATAGATATGAATAAATAGTTGTAGAAGAAAGGATAATCTCAAATGTAAATTTGTTAATAATATGTAAACATAGACTAAGAGATTTAGATAATTCATGAGTAACCAAGAAAATATATAATTAATGAAAAAGAAATATAGTACTATATATATATCTACATGATAAATAAATAAGTTTATAAATTTAATTTAAGAGAGACATATATATAAATTATCCATGATAAATTGTGTTCTTCAATGTGCTTATAGTATTTGAAATTTGAATTTAACCAGTATTGAAAAACATATCATACCATTGAAAAATAAAATAATAATATATATTTGAATAATTTAGGAAATTTCAATTGAATTTATTTATGGAGAATTTTTTCAAAAGAAATTATATTAAAAATATATTAAAAATTGAAATTTCAAAATACACAATTGACTGGTTCAACATGGGGTTCATCTATTAAAGGTTAACTATAAATTTATTGTTTCTAAAATTTGGATAATAAAGACATAGAATTAACAAAAATAGTTTATGATAACAACATGAGGTTACATATTTTGGGTAAATTCAAAAGGATACATATGATAATGTGAGTTTATTAATCAATATTTATGTTCCAAACCATAACATTCGGCTCAAACATGTTGTCATGAACAAAGGTTTTGATACAATTGATAGGCTGAAATATCAAATTTTTAAACATGAGTATAGAATTCTTGAAATCATCTAAAATTATGTAAAAAATATTTCACCTAACTATAAATAAAAAATAAAATACTCCTAGAATTCATTTAAATGTATAATTATTATTTAATTAAATATAATAGAAAAATCCCCTAAATTTAGTATTATCTGTGATATAAAAGACAATTCTTTTGATGATAAAAATTAATGATTAATTAATGTGAAAATTCTTGATCGACATCTCTAGGAACAAAAATATCTACCCTATTGATGATCACAAAACCAATAAAAAAATAGATAATGTAATACATAATAGCTTGTGACAAATATAGATTAAATGAAATTATTAAAGAATATATGAATTTTTTAAACATATTTACTATACTTTTTTGGGATAAATAATAATTTATAACATTAAGAAAATAGTAAAATTTTTACATTGAAGTGTGAATTTTAATTATTGTAGAAATAAGATAATTCCAAAAATAGATAGGTTAAAAAAGTAAAAGAACATAAAATATCAAACATATATTCAATATATAGTGTCAAAAAAACTCATTTTATTTGTTTTTAGATTAAATAGAGTTTTATATCGAGGAAAAAATGATTAATGGTCATGGTGAGAGGAAGGGATTGAAGTAGGTATATTTTTTTCGAAAAATAATTAGAGTATAATGAATCACTATGATTATGGTACTTGACCTTCATATCCTCCATCAGTTCATTGAATAAATTTATCGATAGTTCTTCCCAATCTCAAAAAATATTCATTGAATCCTAAATAACCATTATCTATTCAACCATATAACCATATATAAATTATGAAAAGTATTATAAGTCTAAACATACTTATCCAATATTACACCTAGCTGGCTGAGAAAAACTATCTATCATTATACTATATAAATATTTCATTAATAATTTATTTATGACTGTCCAATTGATTTTTATGAGGTGAATTATCACACTATAAACTTTTAAAATGTTGATTTATTATAAAATAATTATCATAGATAATCTGTATCCTTCTTAGAACATCATCATATCATACTCCATCATATATGTGTGCTCTTCCTTTATTGGAATTGGAGATTCATACAAAATCAACGTATTTTTAAAAATTAATTTTTTGGATCGCTAAAATATAGCATTAAAACTATCCCACATATGAGATTTACACCCAAGATAGTCATATCCCTCTATAAGGATCAAAATATATCTTTTAGATTGTGTTTTCCATCAAATGTTGATATTGAGTCTTGGGTGCGTCATATATTATTTGAAAAAGGACAATTCCATATATTTTAAATATACTTCCTAGAAACCCCATTGAGTCCTTGAAACTTTATATAATCATCCTTTAATATATAAAATGACGAGAAAAATATTTTATAAA
The DNA here is from genome assembly GCA_963277665.1 of Viscum album. Lineage (NCBI taxonomy): Eukaryota > Viridiplantae > Streptophyta > Magnoliopsida > Santalales > Viscaceae > Viscum > Viscum album. Next base: position 69,011,605 of record OY728166.1, on the reverse strand, counting down.
ATTTTGAGGATGATATAAAAAAATCATCATTATATTATATGGGAACCACCTCATTCCATAATTAGGGTTCTCAAAATCTAAAAAATTGATTTGATTGAAATTCCAAAACTTTACTACAGGTTAACCAAAAATATATATGAATAGTTGTAACATATGAATCTTATTTAAAGTGTATATAATTGAATTTTAAATGATAGTAACTGATTTATATTCAATCAATTTAGTTTTTGTCATAATAAGATAAATAACATGATAAACATTATGAGATTCCTCTATTATTTCCAACTCAGTAGATTCAACATCATCCATATCAAGATTTTTTTTATCTTGGAAAACATTCTTATTTCATCCTTCCAAAACCTGAAATGGTGGATCATATTTACCATCTATCTCAAAATGTTCAGGGTGCTCTCATATATGAGGCATCTTAATAAGAACATTAGAACTATATTTTTTAGATTATGTTTCTTAATAATCTATTGGATAATGTTGAACTCCCTATATTCAATGAAAAAGGTTCTTATATAGTATATCAAAATTTTAGTTTCTTTCCTGCATATTTCATCAAATGGAATTGGATACCTCTAAACCTATATCAACTATAGGTACTTGATGATGGTTTTCCTAATCTATACTCATCTAAAAAATCTACACCATGTATTTTGAAACCTCTAAACTTCAATATTATATGATACTCTATTCACGTTCACCTGATGTATCTTATAATTTTTCATTAGTATGAATAACATTTCATAAGGATAAAGTCATGAAGAAACCAAAATTTCCTAGTGTTTAAGAATTAGGAAGGCATTTTGATGAAATCTTACACCATTATGGATATTAATAATCCGCCACATATTATAAGGAATAAGAGACACCAACTTTCTATAGTGTTAATAATATATCCTTACATCCTTTTAGAAACATTAGTTCACATATATTACCATGTATCCACTTATATAGAATTTTATTTTTTAAATAAACAATAGTATAATATAAATATATAAAAATAGAACATTCTCATGATCAGTAATTCTTGGATCTATATCTATAGGAATGATCATGTACAACATATTTTGGTTACCATCTAAATCCTTTAAAAGAAACTTCATAATGTTAGTTTTTTAAAAAACCACAATAACCTCATATATATTCACACCAACTATAATTGATCATAATAAAAAGTTAAAATTCCCTTCATATGTACACTTAAAAATCAAATCTTTAGAGACTATTGAAATAAGAAACTCCTTATAGTTAATCTATGGGGAAATGAAAACCTCACTATCAGAAAAGATGAAATATAAATTGTTGTAAAATTAAATTACTTCACATTTGAAAAATTATATATAATTAACTCTAATGAAGATGAATTCAATCCCACAAATTCATAACAATTACTTTTGAAATATATTGGTCTTTAACAACCATTGGATGATGACAAATTTCCCTTTTAGAACGTCAAAATACATACTTGAAAGTATTTTATTATTCACACCCTAATAATGAACCTCAATCTTTTTAGTTTTAACTACCTCAGAAATTATTATAATTGATTGGATTTAAAGGATTTTTTTTCAAGAGATTTATTGTTCAGAATATAAAATGGTCACAAGTTCAAGAGTAAGAGAATGATAATGAAAATAACAATTATGGTTTCATGAGATTGTTATGTTTTATAACATGATTATTTATTTAAATTTTATGGACATGACCTTAATCATTACATATTATATTTTTAGAAAAATAAAATTTACAGTTTAGGATCTTTTTAGTTTAGGGTTTTAGGTAATTATGAAAACTATTCCAAGGTAAACAAATACATTACAAGTGAACACATATACTCAGTACCGATTTTTTCAACCAAAGGAATATGTTTTCAAAGAAAACATGGTTTATATTTATGAAAAATATTCATAATTATCTCATTGATAACATAAATTCATCTATTACCCATAAATCCTATGAATTTATTTTTTAAAATATGGGATGACCATAAAAAGATCATCAAGGGACATAAAAATGTAAGAAATAAATAGTTAGTCCATGAATTCATATAAACTCATGAAATAAATTTAACAATGATGTTATTTTAACCATTAAAACACAATCTATTTATCATACCTAATGAAATCATAATATTAGTATAAAACATCATAAAAAAAATAAATAACAATGGTATCTGGTGGCATCAATTCTGTAACACTATTACATTTAATATATCTCTCATAGCTACATAGGGTTTTACCCTCATGGATACATTTGGAATACCCATCCTAGTATATTCCCCTAATATATATGGATAAACCTTACCATTTAACCCTATATTATTACACAAAGAATTGAAAATATACAATGGATCAAAATATCTCTTTTTGTCACAGAATCAACAGTACACATAATCAGTTTTCTTAAAACTTAACATAAGCACACGACATAATTCATGCATAAAAGAAAAATAAATTTTCCACATTGAAAACACTTTTCATTTTTAGATAGTCACAAAATTAAAAACAAAAACACATTATTTGAAAATAAAATAGTAAACTTGTAACGGAAGGAAAAACAATTAATGGGACATGAAGGGAGGAGATTTCTTTTTTTCTATATATGTTAAAAATAATTCATTTTTGATTTGGTAAAAAATAGTTTAATGTGTAAAATTAAAAGTGGGTTTTGAAATAAATACCCTTAAAAATATCATTTAATTTAAATAATAATTAATAAAATGAGTTGATTATCAATATCTGTAGTTAATCCACAAAAATCATGTGGAAATAGTTCATAGGATATTTAAAATTCAGCTCACACATAAGTTAGCATGAAAAGTAATTGATTATAATTTTATCCTAAATAATAGAAATTGGGTTAAGAATTTCTTCACTACATTGACATCAGTCTAATTGTATGTCACATGGAAGAGTAAAATTTAAATTTTTTTATATATCATAAGAATAAGTAATTTTATGATATAAATGTCAATGAAGTGTTATATAAAACTCATAAAAAATATAGGTTCATAACATAAAAATATGAATCGATGAAAGAAATTTGAGATGAAGTCCCTCAAAATGAGTCTAAATCATTAAGTATAATATCTATCTTCTTGAAAAATAAACCCTGGTTATTATATAATTTCTCCAGAATTTTTTAAATTTCTATTATATCATTTATAACAATTAATATCTTGGTATAACTATTAATAAATTATTTATTTTCATGTCAGATGTTCTATCGATATTTGGTACATGATTCCAATATGATTTTGGTATGATGTCAATAGTCATAGTGGTAAAAAATCCATCATCTACATAATAATATTCATGAAATTAGTAACATTTTTATACATCAATTTTAATTTAAAATCATTCCATTAATTATTGTTATGAAAATTGTACTACCTTATATTATTGGAGATGATATACCATTCGAACACATATGTAATGTTTTCATTTTTCAATGAACATTATGGAAAGAAGGTAAGTAATATTTTATATTCCTAGAATGATAATAATATCATTAATATCATATTAATAATTTAAATATACTTATATATTTCATTCATGTGATGCGGTTATGAAAAATGAATCACATCACTTTATAGTGGTGATAGTTCAAACATTTAAAAGTACAACCTTATCATATTTCTATTAATAGAAAAAAGAAAGAAAATGATATTTCTGGTGCCTATATCAGTAGAATATATATACAACTATCTTTGGACAATCATAATCTATTATACGACTCAAAGGATCATCTTATTAGTACCATGGAAGATGAAGGAAAGTATTGAGATGTGCGTTAATGATTGAAATCTGTGCACAAGACTCTTACATGCAAAGTGAGACGTCAACATCATACATTATGAGGAGGTTTATCAAGCCTCCAAGGAATGTTTTCACAAGTTATATTCATTGCGTGCAAGGTAACCTGATGATACACAATACTCCTATGCACCAAATTAGATTTCAATCATGGACCTTCCATGAAGGCCACTAAAATGGATAAGGAATCTACACACAATATGTATACATTGTGTGCAAAAAACCCAATCCTTATGCAACATTATTTCATAATAGATACAGTTTCAACTAAACCTTATGCACTTATCCACTATGAAAAAGAAACTGGGCTATATAGAAGACTTATTACATGTAAGAATCTTCTTCACTACTGTAGAATAATTTGACTATAAGATAAATGTCATCCAAATCTATAGGGAGATGCTTAGAAAGTCGAACCAGAACTCATCTGCATATAAGAATGATCTTCTATGACATTATTAAATCTTGGAACCTCTATGGTAGTGATCTTTCAGAATAGGTTCCATGTGGGTCCTCCCTTGAGTGGCCCCATAATTTGGTAATCTGCATCTAAACTCTTTAAGCCCAAGTCAGGTTCACACAAAGTCTCCTCTTGCATACACCCCTAACATTGTGTGTAGCACCGCTTATGTGCACCATTTCCCGTGTGCTAAATCCCCCATATTGTTCTCACCCCATCATGGAAGCTCCATGGGCATCCCCTATATTAGGTAACCATGTTTCAGAACCTTTTACATGAAACTCATTTTCCTTATGTGCACCTCTTGTAAACATCCCTCCTAGATTGTGGTCATCAACGTCTAGGTACCTCATGATATGTACCCTATTCCCTTTGTGCATGTGTTCCCATACATCTTTCTTCTCAACATAGTTATTCTAATTACATTTACTTTTTTTTCATATGCACACTGTCGTGGACCTCATGATTGACCACTCCTCCACCCCATTAAACCATTTTATTTTTGATTTTTTACCACACCCAAGGATGTATGAGATAATGTTATGTATGCCCAACAGGTAAGGGGTGAGTCCCCACATCTGAAAAAATACATAAATCTTCATAGCACCAACATTATCAGAACATGATATAATAATGTTGTCATACCATGTGCAATGAATATTGGATGCCCCATGTTGGATCCTCTTGTAATTCCACCTTGTTCCGAACCAAGGGATTTCTCCCTCATACTAAGAATCTAAAATGTGTATTCCCCACATACCATGATCCATAATCATATGATGATTCATATATGGATCATAAGGAATGTGATCTTCCACACAATGAATGAGATCCTCTGCACATGGAATTCCATCCTACCTTTGGAATCTTCCATGTGTAATAAACACATCATCCCTAATTGGGTAATCTTTATCATCCTGAATGTTAGGTCTACTACTTACTCTTGATTTTGACAACAAGCATTAATCATAGTGGATTAGTGTTTAGTAGCAATCATGACACCCATCCAACTACCCCTATGGGCATCCCTATTGAATTAATCCATGGTATCCACCTTCCCTAGGAATCTTCTTTGCATAATACCTATTCATGCCCCCTCTCATGGTCATAATCCTCATGGGTAACCCCCAATTCCCCTTTCCAAACATCATTGAATTCGATACTCAGTTAACTAGTATACATTGGAAGCCTCCCCATGGTCCAGAACCCAATGTTACATTTACTCCAACCATTCCTACCATTCCACCCATTTCACACATTACATCCACCCAAAACACTCTATTAACATATATCCTAATTTCCTTTAGGATTACACATCCCAGTAAGATCGTTCCACCTACCCAGATACCACATATCCTTTGGGTCCTTTTGGGATGCCTTCATGCATAATCTCTATCTGCATCATCGCTACCCAAGCATCACCCAAAAATCCTCCATTCGAAATCCCCGCACAATCCAATAAGAGAAGTACTCTTATAAAGGGTATATTCTATGCATAAGCTTTATACCATCCCTCAAATACCCTATATTTGTAGATCAAGAATCCTTAAGGCATGATGTTAAATTGCATAGACTGGCCTTATCACACAACCTTAAACCGCATCATCAAACTATGGGGTCTTTGATCATTGTAATTTAATCATGGTATGTAGAATGCCACATTGAGAAAAAATCCAAACCAATGGTAGAATTTAGTGGTGCACCACCATGACCCACCATCAAGGGTGTTCTGATAGACATTCAATGTGTGACATCTTCATTGTATGGGAAACCCCTCATAGGACAGATTATATAGGGAACCCATCCATCTTATATGTGTGACATATTCACTTTATGTGACATACCCCTTGGATCTTCTTATTAGGGAATTATGATATATACATATTGTAAAAATTTTAGGTACTCACTCTTAGAGATGTTCTTCCTTAATCTGCCTCCGTGGGGTGTTTTGATCAGACCCACTCCGTATTTGAAAGATTTTAAACTTCTGACCTAACGCATGATGCTACCTCATGCTAAAAATTGGATGGAAAAAGTAAAAGACTTAAAAGATATGTGCCTATGGTTTATGATACATCATGATCGACATGTGTTACCTAAGGTTAACACCTTGGATGATATGAATTTGTAATCACATACATCATGACTGATACTGGATGCCTTTGGTTCCACACCTATGATGCCTCCATGAGATTCACTAATGTGAGGAAGATCACAGGTGACCAATGTTCCTAGTGTCCAGAAATGTCAATGATTCCCAATGTCACTACTCTCCTAACATATGGTTGTTTAACTATCATGTCTATGAGGAATGTACATACAGATGAAGCTTAATTAAACCTTATCCAAAAATACATGGAACCATTAATGTGTTCCATGAACATGAATTAACTCTAAGAGGGAGACCTTGAATTGGAAATGTGTTCCAAGGAGGAATCCATTGAAGGATGAACTGAAATCCCATCATCCCATTTTGATCAAGGAGTTGACATCACTACTGAATGTGATGAATGCCTCATTCCATTTAAAAGTGGTCATATAGAGTAGCAGAATGAATAAACAACAAGCATTCCAAAACATGAGGTGGTCACTCCCATTTGAAAGCTTCAAAAAAATGGTGAAACTAACATGAAACTCTTCTCCTCAACCTGGGGAATAGTATAATTTGAGACATCATTAGATTAACATTTCAGCACATCCAAATATTATGTTCTAGGACCCACAAATCAAATAGCTGGACGGACGTGGAACTCAATAGAAATCAGGGTGGTTAATCATTGGGAATTCTATTCTATGATATCACCATCACAAATCTTAATCATCTTTAATGGATTATTGGATGATTCTGGGGAACTATGAATTCCTTTCATAGAATCTATACTAACGGATGAATCTTATAACTTTACCGAACCCAAGTTGTAGGAAAATAACTACCCAACACCCACAGATGCAAGGGCAGGAAGAATGTCAACAGTGTGATCGTGCAAGACACCACCTCCACCACGACATCACATATTCCATTAGCTACAGGGCGCCCATAGCCCATATCACACATTGAAATTATCTATATGAGGGTCAAGGACACCTTCATAGGTAGGTATGTGTTTGAGCGGGTCATTCTCGTAAGGGATATAGCCTTATAGGACATAGTTTCTTCTACCCCTCCTAAAAACTTCTACCCCCTATGGATGTATAGGGAGTTGTTTCCCACCACTACAATAAAAATCTATTTCAGGAGGCTATCCCCAGAATGATCCTACAACATTCTACCCTACACCAAAGAGATGGGGGTCGCTTGAGTCACGCTGGCTCAGAATAACACTAGGTAGCCATAATTTATCTCTTCTTATAGGACTCGTTAGTAGTAGCAACTGGTCATCCTATTAGAGGAACAATTTATCTATACAAATTCTCCACTGAAGCCGGTCAAAATGACCCAATTCTAACATCATGTGTAATCTATTGGGGATTCCATTTATGGGGCATCATCTTCAATTACTCCAGAAGGTCAATCAACCACCAGGGAATTCTTCAAGAGCCTACAACCAATGAGTTGGGATATATCCAAGCCTGGATTGGATTGAGACCTTATCCACCATAAATACATGCTGGGTTGAATATTTCAACCTCCCGAACCACTGATAAATACTATATGCTAGCCTGTAATTATGAGTTTAACTACATAGATTCTCCTAGTTCCATCACCAACCAAGATGGAGATCCTCCCTTATCTCAACAATAGTATGGGGGTCCTCCCCATGATGATACATCTTGTTAATATGGTGGAAATTCCCATGGAACAAATAGTTAGTGAGAAGGCCCTCTTTGGTTCATTCCAAAATCATATGGAGGTCCTCCCATCTTTAGCAATGTACAAAGCAGAGGTCCTCCACATTTCATCAGAAGTCAGTACAAAGGCCCTCCCTATGATATTATCATCGGCCAACATAGTTGTCATTACCATGATAAATCTTACCAGAGATGAGATCCTACCCAGTCCTTCAATAATCAACATGGAGGCCCTACACAGGTTTCAAATAGAAACTGTGGATGTCCTCCACATGCAACAAACAATGATTTTATAGATCCTCCATGTACTCATGATTATGATCATGTAAGCCATCCTAGGGTCCAATTTGAATAATGAAAATTCCTTTCTTGTGATTCAAATCACCATAGGGGTGGTCCTCCCCACTCTCACAATCAACATGGAGGTCCTCCCCATGATCCTGGTGACCAATTCATATGTCCTTTCTACTATATGAATAGTTATAGAGGAGGAACTCCCTACTCCTAGAGTAACAAAAGGGGAGGTCCTCTATGATCCATTAGAAATTGATGTGGAGACCTCCCCATATCAGTCAAAGATGAGTCCCTCCCTACACCATCACCCATAATAATAGAGTTACTCCCTATACCAAATGACTTCCCTTCCCTAATGAACTATCCTAGGACAGAAGGGATAATCACCACTACCGAAAGTAAAAATTTTGGATGCACAAATTCATTTTCAATCTTGAAAGATTCATAGATTTTATGGTAGAATGTTATTCGATGATTTTACCTTCACCCTATTCATATACATCAGAGTATGAGGAAAGAGTCTGCAATGTGATTTTTTCATCCCAAAAGTCGAGATCTAAAGAATCCCTTAATCTATTCATAGTTATATCTAGGTAGAGAAAGATTTGTGTAATGACAAAAAATGTTATCAATGGAAATTCCCATCTTATGATTATGTCATATAGTATAAACCACATAAAATCACATTTATAATTCCTTACATAATATATAAATAATTATTTAGTGAAATAATTAGTGTTTATATAAATTATGGAACCTATCTTGTTGGAATAAAAACATAACCCTTGGAATAGTAACATGACCGGTAGGAATAGTAATCTAGATAATATAATAGTAACATGATTATTGAAATTATAAATTATATTTATGAATTAAATAAATTATAAAATGATATAATTATATCATAGTATAAGTAAAAAAATATTTTTCAAATTATTAATTAATCATTTAGTTTTGGTAAAACACAAATTTTTATTTATTATTTTTTATTTATTATAAATATTTCAATGAATAATTATTTTCATAAAATAGAATCATAAATGAAGATTTTTCTTCCTTATTATCATAATATAATTTTATGAGATCTTAATTAATTTTTTAATTTTTTATAAAAGTAGTTATAATTTTAACATCAGTATTTTCCATGTAAATGATGATTTTAATTAAAAATTAAAAATTTCATATTTTTAATAATATTTATATAAAATATGGTCCATTTTTGAATTATACTCATCCAAAAAATTCTTTGTTTAATTTTTTTGGATTTTTCTATAATGCATGAATTGTTAGTGAATAATAAAATTCAATAATTATCAATAAAAGGTAAATACATGCATTATGGAGTCATACCAGGAAAGTTTGAACCAGACGTAAGCCTGGTCCCGCAAATTTATTAAAAGAAAAGTGCAAGTAATGTCAAAAGAAAATAAAATTGTTACATTACATCAAATCCATATGCATCCTTCTCCCCATCATCAGATAAATCGTCACCAGGATCAGCTGACTCCCATTCAGAGGATTCGTATTTGCGCATCATCTCAAGATACATATTTTTCTTCCGAAGCATTTCCTCAGACAACTTTTCCTTGACCAGTCGTTTCCCAATGAATCCTTTGTCCCTCTTTGGGGACCCTCCACTTCGTTTTCCACTGTACCCATTTGCAAAATCATTTTCTTGTGACCCTACAATCTTGTGTGTAGACCTTGTCACCATTGGTTTAGGTAGATCCGTGTAGTCTCTCCTGGGCTTCCTCCTGCTTTGAGTTTTTTCTCCCACCTCCTTGCTAATATTCTCATGATTTCCATTCTTGACAACATCACTGTAAGATATTTGGTGACTGTGGATCTCTTCTTCACAATCAGATCTATCCCCCCACTGCTTCTTATGGGAAAAAGGAGGGTTGAAATTTACATCCTTCCCACCTTCCATTTGAGATATCTTGATTGTGTCATCAGTGCAGAGACTTTTACCTTCACCACTCAATCTGTCCAGACCAGCATTGCCTTCCTTCTCTAAAATTTCCTCTACCACTTCAGTACCTTCCTCATTTGATCCAACATCAGCCAACACTGAAAATTTATTTGCAGAACAATTAAGCAGTTCCTGAGAATTTACCTACACCTGGACATCATTTTTGCTCTTCTGTTCAGACACCAATTCCACAGGCATAGAGCTTTCCAGCATCACAGCGTATCCCCTGCCAGTATTCATTTGAGTTGGAACCTCTTCAATCATCTGATCCAAAGAGATCAGGCTGACTCCCTCCGGGTTGGTCTCTCCACCCCCAGGCTGTCCACCTATCATTTTAGAGCAGCCACCACTATTTGGTATGTCACATTCTGTAAAATGAGGGCAAGGGGTTTGTACATATTCCCTCGAATGAGCCGCTCCAACCTCATCCAGAGCAGCAAACCGGTTTGAGGAGCAAGGTATAGCCACATCCACTCTGGACTTACTCAAACTGTGTGAAGTGTTCTGACCTGGGACCTCAATCTCACTATAATCCCGATGATTCTCAAGTCCCCTGCCCATAAACTGGAAAGTACTGGCCCCATCAATGTCCCGGCCATGACAAATAATTAGAGAATCATGGCTCGGTCTATTGGAATTACCATTTTTCAAATTGATTATACCATATTCCTCTAGAGGAGTATCCATCATCACTCCAGCCATGGTCTCTTTCCTCCTGGTCTCATTCACTTCCAACTGCACTCCTATGTCTGTACACAGGTTGACAGAACTCTGTTTATGAACTTCCAGATCAACAATTGGCAAACTATCCTCTACCTCCCATGAAGATACCCCCTGAACCATCATGTTGGTGACCCCATCTACCTTTGAAGGATCATGACCATCCTGAGGAAGGCCTGCATGAGACTTCTGCTCACTGCCTTGCACAGCTCTAATGGTGTTCACACCCTCTCTCGAGGGTACCTCCACTGAAACAGCTGGAACCTCAGAGCTTTGGGCACCCCTGGGCCTCCTTCTGTTGCCATGTCCATCATGCCCCTGTCTATAACAAAATGAACAAAAATGGGTCCATGATTCATAGACAATCGACTGTGCATACCTGTATTCTTCCTCCACTACAATCCAGACAAGCTCCGGCGGCAACTTTGAAAGATCCATTTCAACGCAAATTCTAGCCGAAAATGGGTGGGACATAGAAGCTGTTCTTCGATCGCTACATATAAAACGCCCTATCGAATTACCAATTGACCTCAGGAAACCAATGTTCTAAAAAGGCAAAGGTAGTCCAAGAAACTAAATCCAAATTGCCATGTAAGGGGACTCACGGTTCATATGCGCCTCAAAGGACTAGCGGAGCAAGTGAAACGGGAGGCCACAGAAGGGTTTTCTCTTCTGCGACCAGGCTCTACCCAGATCCTCCTCATCAGCAAACAAAATTAGAAACTAACGCGGACCCAGAATACAAACCAATGCTCGGTGCTTCAAACCCCAATTTGTATTGACCTCTTTGTCGAAATGCTCCACAAGAGGTCGCCGCCTCGAAAACCTCATGATCAGAGCTGAGGAGAGTAACGCTGAGGCTTCGTGGAATTCCTTCACTGAAATAATAAACTAATGAATAAAATAATATGAAAACACCCCTCTCCTCCATTATAAAAACTACCCATCACCACCTTTACTCCTCACACCTATTGAGATTTCAACCTTTTGAATTATATAACCAGTAACCATATAAATACCCTTACCCACATTTATTATCTTTTGTTCTCATCAAATTACCAAACCCTTTACCCGGAAGAGTTTATCAGGGAGTAGTAATTCAAGATGTAAAGCACTCGTTTTTTCCTTTAATTAATTTTCAATTTTATTTTATTTATTTTCATATTCTCACGTATACCAATAAAAGAGGAATGATAAGTATAGTAAATGTTATATAATTTAATATTATTATTTTAAGGTAATAATTCATCTTCAAATCTCTTCTATTTTCCTTTTATTCTAAAAATAAAAATATCTCCCGTAGTGTCATGATTTATCGCAACCATGTGGTATGCGTTTTCATTTTTCACTAATGCCTTAAAGAGTGGATGTAAAAACATAATTATGGTTAAATAATATTATATTATACATATTACAAGTTATATAATGATCTATAACTAATATATTATCATGATTTTAAATAAAACGATACATGTTCATAATGGTCGTCAAATCCACCAAATAAATTAAATAATTTTCATTAGAAATTTATTTAATGATTAATCCTCAGAGCATATAATAAAATGACATATATTTAAAATTACAAATTTTTATATTCATTAATAAAATATAATTTAATTATGGAGATTCATTCCCATTTTACCTGAACATCCACCCCCATATACAAGAGAACCGGTTATGAAAACCCAGAAAAAACTCCTAAACAATGAAATTGAACTCTATAACTCATTGAAAAGAAAAAACAGAATTATTAATATAATAATGAATAAAATAATTGTATAAAATGATTTGTACATTTATTATAATGAATTTTATTTTATTATCCAAGATATTAAAATGAATAATGTATTCAGACATTAGGTAAGGGGAATTCTCAAACACAACTCTCTTTCAACGGGTTCTCCCTCTTTCACTCCATATACAGTATGGATATTCAATTAATTTTCATATATTATAATTTATATCCCCTTCAATTTTATTTTATACAGTATACATGTTTTAAATATGGTTTTATGACAAATGAAATGAATTTCTCAAAAGAACACTTCTTTCTAAAAATGCATCTTTTACTTCTTATGAGATTATTATTTTTTCACTTAGGATTGATGATTCTTATACCAAGTATGATATTACCTATTTCATTTTTGAAACCCATAGTTTATTCAGATATGTATTATTTGTTAAATTAATCACATTCCATTCAAAGTTCTATTTAATATCCAATATTGATATACATTCGTTGTTGCATGCATAATAATGTAAATCGTATGATGTAATATGTGCATCCATAATTATAAAGAGCATGTAAATGTTATCATGTGATAGTTGGGCCTAGAATTATATATTACTCCAACACATTGGGTTAAGTTATGAATATCATGAGATAATGTTAAATATGTGTGAACATGATGCTATCTTTTTTTATAACTATGCGTGGTGTTTGGCCACTAAGTAATGATGTTTTATTTTTATGTATTGCCACATTCCAGGACTTTATCTAATGTTTACTCTCATTATTATGGTAATGATCCTTTTATTACATTATGATTATTATATTGGTTCTCACCCATGTTTCATGTGTCATATTCATCCACTTAATAGGCTTTTAGCTCACCCCTTATTTTTTATTTATATCCTCAAGTGAATACATGTAATAAAGAGTACATGAGGGACAATATAAATCTAGGGAAGATGAAATTAAATAAATTTTATGTCTTATTTATAAAAGTAATATATTTTCTTAATTTTTACAAGACACTAAACCAAACCATCCTGGTTCTCCAACTCTTTTATGATATTTATATTTAAAATTACGTAATATTAATGTATGAAAAAGCAGGATCGATATAATTGGTATCAGAAAATGATTTATTTAATTTGGGAATTATGATTAGATAACCCTAGTGAAAACCATTATTATGAGGGTTAGTATATTTATGAACCCAAAAAGCTTTTTTTTAAAATGTAAAACATACAGATATCATAATACATGCCTGTAGAGTAATTTTAAAGGAATAAATTATTTATTCATGAATTTTTGAATTATTTTTTCTTCTAACCACTTTTATTTTAGAAAATTGTGGGAACCAGAAGAAACCAGTATAACAATCCAAATGAAGGATAATACAATGATTTCCCTAATGACATACCCATTTCCCTGGGTGTTGGAGTTCAAAATTTTAGGGCGATGCTTACCCAGATATCTCAATAATGAAAAAATAACCTGAATAATGTGGAACACACTCTTTCACCTAACAGGGAGAAACATGAAATCATGTATTTTATAGAGTAATTACCACTGACATTTAGTGGATCTTCAAATCCACTCATCGCAAAATAGTTGGTCAACTAAATGAAGATGATATTTTTAGTACATCTTTATTATAATATGGATTAGGAGACACTGTCCATTTATCTTCTTGATCGAGATGCTGACCATTTGTGGGAACTGATTAAGAACACCAAAATGAGTGAAAGAACTAAAGATATGGAGTGGGAAGACATTTGGATAATGTTTCCTATCAATTATTTCTCATGAACTCTTTGTACATAGATGGAGGGTGAATTCAGAGAGATAAAGTAAATGAAAGGGGAATCTATAATGTATTATGATGAAAATTTCCAATGTCTTGATAGTTATAATTCAGGTTTTGTTATAAAAAATCACAACAAAATTGATAAAATATTTAGTGGATTAAAAACACACTTTATAAATTCTTTATAAATTCTAGAATTTTTGTGTTATGATGATGTTGTTCTACGTGGTCTCAAAGTGGTGATGGTGTTTAGTAAATGGATCCACAACTATGGTGATAATAATAATAAGATTTAGTTCCAAGCTATAGGATATAAGAAAAAATGTGGAATAATTACCCAACCACCCACAAGAAAAAAATGTGTTAATAAGTAACATAAGAATAACCAAAAAAGGTTTTCGAAATGCTATAAGTGTGGAAGAGAAGGCCACGAAGCTAATGAATGTCAAAGAGACATGATAAAGCAAGAAAATGAGGTGGAGGAAAGAATTCATCCACACATGGTTCAATGCATAAACTATTGGGATAAAGGGAACTATGAAATATAGTGATATAAACCCTGAGTCCTCAAGGGTAATCGATGGAATTAGACACCAAATAAAAAGGATTAAGTGAAGGATTATTCCATCAATACTGCGGAGGTGGATCTTGAAAATGTTGTGGTGATAGGTAATCCAGTTTTTAATTCATGAATCGAAAAAAAAACTATTTGATTTTGGTTCTATGAATTTTTTCATATCTTGCACATTTAGTAGACCTATTCAATCACAACCTCAAAATCTGTACGTTGAGTTATCTGTGAGTACAAAAAATGGAGAAACTATTAAATCCAATGTATAAAACTTCTCCCGAATTAAGGTTTGTGGACTAATCCTACATTATAATCATTTCTTACTTTCTTTGGTGGAGTTTGATGCTATTTTTGGAATGGATTGATTTTCATTATACAAATTGAACATCAACTGTCAAGAAAGGGGCATCTCTCTTCACAACCCGATGTCTCCTCAAAATCTATACTAGTGAATGTATGAGGATGAATCTTATTCATATAAATCATCTCATGTTGGGATATTATTGACTTATGAGATATAATATCTAGCTCAAATGATTGATACAATGAATAGAATCATGATCAAATACATTCCCCTAATAAGGGAATAAATGATCTATTTTCTAAAGAATTGTTGGGTCATTATCCTAACTGAGAGGTTCAGTTTTGAATTGGAATTATTCTAAGATAACTATTTATATCAAATACACCTTATAGATTGAAATCCATAGAGTTAGAAGAACTAAAGAAGATGATACTTTAGAATATAGAAGACAATTTTCTTTTCCTGAGTGCTTCACCATGGGGTGCATCGATCCTTTTCATTATGAAGAAATATGGGTAAGTCTGACCTTGAATTGATTATCATGAGTGAAAACAAATCAATAATAAGAAAAAGTAACTCATTCCATTGATTGATAACTTGTTCAATCAAATGTGTGGCACCAAGTATTTCTCTAAAGTGGATATCCAGTCAGGATATCACCAAATAAAGGTAAGGACGGAATAAAATTCTAATAATTCATTTTAAATGAGGTAAAAAAACTATGAGTTCATATTTATTTCTTTCAGAATCACTAAATCTCTAGAAATATTCGTGGACATAAAGAATAAAGTCTTTATAGATTACCTCAACAAATTGGTTGTAGTCGTTATTGTTGATATTTTGACATACTCCAAGAGAATGGATGAACATGAGGCACATTTTAATAAAATTATAAAGACTTTGTCAAGGTAGAAACATTATACAATGAATATTAAATTTATGTTCTAGATGGAGGATATATCATTCATGTGTAATTTTACCACCAGAAAAGTAATATCTATAGACCCTTCAATGAGAATAGAAATTGAAGATTTTCCTATCCATAGTTTCTATGGTCAAGATGGGTATTACTTGTGATTTTTGAATAACATCTCAGGATTTCCAAAACCACAAACCAAGGTGACTCAAAAGGGAGAAAATTTTGTCTAGTCAGGTGAATATGAAGACTACATCAAAGAGTTAAAAAAGAGTCTTATCACTATGCCACTACTCACACTTCTAAAAAGTATGGAAATCATTGTAGTATATGGAGATGCATTAAAAAAATATTATACTATGTAATGACAAAAAATGATGATGTTATAGACTACACCAAATGGTAGATAAAACTTAATGAGTAAAACTATCCTATGCATGATCTGTAGTTGGAAGAATTGACATTAATATTGAAAACCTAGCAAAATTATCTCTATTAGGAGATTTGAGGAATCTATACTGATCATAAGATCATAAAATATATATTCTCATAAATGGAGATTAATATGAATCATCGAATATGGTTAGAGATCATAAATGATTATGACTAATCAATGCACTACCATCATAGAAACTAAAACAAAGTGGCATATGATCTATGTAGAAAGTATCCTGTATAATTATTAATGATGAAAACTTATAAGAATTCAATATTCTTATATTTTGAATATATGGACATGTGAATCATTAAATAAGGAACATCATGAATCCATTCCCAAATGATTTCTCAAGCATCCCTCACGTGGAAAATAATGGATGCTGAAATAAATGATGTTGAAATTCAAAAGAAGGTGGAAGCTATGATAAATAACAAATCCACATTTTTTTTAAAATTGTTCAGAATGGAGTTTTAAGATTTTTATAACAATTATGTGTACCATATGATCGAGTTATAAATAAGGAGCTTCTGAATGATTCACACAGTTCAACCTTCTCTATTATCCTATGGAGAAAAAAGATGTATAATGATAAATGAGAGAACTAAGGGTGGGAAAATTTGAAAAATGAGATCATTGAATATACAAAAAATTGGCCGGAATGTAAGCATGTGAAGGTTATAAGGAAAAAAGTATAAGGTGATGATGACACTATTACTCATACCAACATGGAAATGGGAAAACATCACCATGGAATTTGTTATCAGACATTAGAGGCCATCTAGAGGAATCAATTATATATGGGTTCTTGTGGATTGTCTTACAAA
This sequence comes from Viscum album, assembly GCA_963277665.1. NCBI lineage: Eukaryota > Viridiplantae > Streptophyta > Magnoliopsida > Santalales > Viscaceae > Viscum > Viscum album. The sequence goes on along the minus strand of OY728166.1, from coordinate 68,993,956 downwards.
GATAGTTCACTTTATAGCAATTATAGGGGACTTCTCCCTAGATCAAATTTCATAGATATAAATAAAAGAAGAGGTAAGGCCAAAAAAAATTACCTCTATCAATTGTATATAATCGAGTTCCAAAATTCACCTCCATGTTCTAGAAAAGTGACCAAAATTCTATAACCAATGAGGTAAACTTCCTTATATATTATCATCCTCAAATTGAGAAATAATATAAATGAACTATTCACACACTAGAAGAAATGATGATGGAATATTATATCAACATAAAAGGATATAGAACCAAAATCTACCTCTAGTTGAGTTATATTACGACAACAATTTCTACTCAAGTATCCAAATGTATCCATATGTAGCCATTTATGGGAAAAGATCCATAACACCGATGTACTTGGATGAAGTCAGTGAGAAAAATATTCAAGAATATAATATTGTTCATGAAATGGTGGAGAATATGAAAAATATTCCAAAACACATCAAGGAACCCTCATATCGATAGAAGAGCTATGTTGAAATTCATTGATCGGACCTGGAGTTTAATGTTGGAGGCTTGGTATTCCTTCACATATCCCCATGGAAGAAAATCATGAGAATTGGGATGAATGGAAAGATTATTCCTTGGAATATTGGCCCCTTAGTGATTCATGATCGAGTTAGAGATGTGTCCAATCAATTGAAACTTACACCAACCAGGTCTTATGTACACAATGTATTCCATATATCCCTTTTGATGGCATACATACCATATCCCTCACATGTACAGAATACAGAGGTGGTATTTTTGGAAAATAATATATCATATGAGAAGAAGCCAATGATGATATTGGATAGTAGAGATAGAGTTCAATGAAATAAGAAACTGATATAGTCAATGTACCATGGATGAAACATAAGTACAATGAAGAAACATGAGTGTGGTTGGAATCTATAAAGGAGAATTACAATCACTTATTTTCACCATATTTTTTAAAATGAAATTATGGTGGATAAATTTCATATGGGGGGAATAATGTAACGACTCATAATTTTATCATTACAAATTCCCATCTTATAATTATTTCATATATTATAAACTACATAAAATCGCTTTGGTAACACTATAAAAACATTACAAACAATTTATAAATGAAATAAGATGTGTTTATAGAAATTAAGTAACCCATATCGATGGAATTGTATCTTTACCCTTGGAATAGTTACATGACCACTAAGAATAGTAATACAACAAAATAATAATAAACTCCCTATAAACATAAAAATAAAATTTTGGCATAATATTATTTAATTATGTTATATTATAAGTAAATAAATAATTAAAAATTATTAATTACGTGTTGGTATTTCCTGAAAACCTAAAAGTCTATTTTTAATTTTTTAATTGATATAATTATTCAGAAGATTTTTTTCTATGAAATAGATTAATAATTTAACATTTTGTTGTCTTATGATTATATTATAATTTTATGAGGCCTTAATTATATATAACGTTGTGTTATAAAATCAGTAATAATTTTTAAATCCATATTTTCCGATAAGTAATGAGTTTAATTAAAAAATAATTTTTTCATATTTATAAATTTATTTTTATAAAATTTATTTTATTTTTGAATTCTAAACATAAAAAATAGGTTAGGGTGATTTTTGTGATTTTTCTAAAATACATGATTTTTTTTTGAATATTAAATTATGATAATTAACAATACAACCAAAATATATGAATTATTCAATCATAGTAGATATATGAATGTTGTAAGCCCATAATCTCGAACCAAACATAATTATTTTAATATATTTAGTGATAATTCTCATACTATTCATTCACATGATACATAATAAGAAACTAAAGAATAATATAATGAGAAATCACCCCTCTCTTCTATTATAAATAACACCACTCACCACCTCTTCTCCTCACACCTTTCATTCTTTTATACATGTCCAATTATTTTCCAATAATCTTCCCATGACCATTAAAAACGTCCAATATATCTTAGTCTCATATAAAAACAAAACCCTTTTCCCTATGGTGGTTCTCAAAGAGGAGAAATTCAACAAGTAAACACCTATTTATTTTCCATTAAAATTATTTTCAATTTAAATTCAATTACATTACTCTCCTTACATAAATCTATCAAAGAGGCTTTATCAATCTAGTATCTTTTATATACTAAAATTGTATTTTGATAATGTAATAATTGATTCTATAATCTCTGGTTTTTTTATTTAATTCAAAAAATGAAAATATCATCCGTGGTGTGATGATTTAATTCCACCGTTAATGATGCATTTTCATTTATCACCTCCACATTCAAGGATGGTTATACAATAATGGTTATGATTAAATAAAAATTTATTATAAAAATTTATTTTTTATAATGTTCTGGAAAAAATATCTAATCATGATTTTGAATAAAAAGATGTATGCCCACAATGGTCGTTGAATCCACTAAATAAATTAAACCATATTCATTAACTATTTATCATATATTCATCCTCATAAAATATAACTGAAATTACTATAAGTCAAATGACACATCATTATTATCATAAATTAAATATAAAATAAATTATGGAGAATTATTCCAATTTTACATGAACTTCCTTACCCAAATATAATTAAACCGATTTTGAAACCCAAAAAAAGTAAAAATCTAAAAACATTGAAATAGAACATTATAACTCATCAAAAAGACCATAAATTAACATAATAATACAAAAATGAAACAAATTCAATTATAAAATGATCTTAATTTGTAAATTAATGAATTAAATTTTATTATACTGGCTATTAATGTGAATAAATCATTCGAACATAAGGTAAGGGGAAATCTCGAACCTAACTCTCTTTCTTTGGGTTTTACCTCATTGAATTATTTTTCAGTATGGATATTATATTAATTATCCTTAAATATTATTTTTTACTTCATTTTTTTGTTCTGGTATATACATGTTTCCAATTTGGTTTTTTGAAAAATGAAAAAAAATTCCAAATGAACCCTACCTTCAAAAAATACTTCTTTTACTTATCGTGAGATTATTTCTTCCTCATTAATGATTGATTATTCTTATACCATGTATAATATTTCCCCTTTCATTTGGGTACCCCATAGTTTATTCATGAATTTATTATTTGTTAACTGATATCCATTCCTTTTCATGGGTTATTTTATGTCTATGATTGATATACGTTCTATGTGGAATGTATAATAATGTAAATGTTATGATGTGATGAGTGCTCTAGGAATTATATTGTGCATGAAAATCATATGATATGTCAGGTGAACCTAGAATAATGTATCACTCCATAAAATTGGTTAATGTCAGGAATCTCTTAATATAATGTGAAATATGCCCGAACATGATGATATATTTGTTCAGTACTATGTGTTTTATTTAAAAACTAAGAGATGAGGTTTCATATTTATGAATTTACACATTACATACCTTTTTCCACTATTTCCCCCACAAGATTTTTGTTCTGATCCTCTTTATATATTATGATGATGAGGATTACGCTGACCCATGTTTCATGTCTCTTATTCATCCTCTTAATGGGGTTTTAGCTCACCCCTTCTTTTGATGTATATATTTAGGTGAATAATTGTACTTAGAAGAACAAGAGGGCCAATATGTATCTAGAGAATAAATAATTAAACAAATGTTTATGTTTTATTATGTAAATGTTATATATGGTCCTAATTTTCTAAGACACTAACCCCTTAGATCCTCACAATGTGATGATTTTCAATTGTTTATGTTTAATTTGATGTAATATATTTGTAAGAAAATGTAGGGTCGCTATAATTTGGATCAATTTTATGGTCTCATGGTGTAGTCCTATGTATCGTTTACTGTTTCGTTATCTATCTCTACCTATGACCACAAGGAGTTATTTTGTAATTTGATAGATGATGATCATCCAATAGACACACCATTGATTGCCGCTACCCACTAACATGAGGTAGTGGTAAATAACCTATCCTACATGAATATGATGATGTGGTTGGTACCACCTTTGAGATATTCTCCTATATGTAGAAGAAATCATATCACATAGATATTAATCCTTCGACCATCCCACTAACACACTGATCCACATCGATTCCACCACCAGTATACGGAAAGTGAAGAATGAATCTTGGGATAACCAAATCTAGGAACCCTCTTATGAAAAAGAAATTGAGTGGGATACCCATGTTTTTGATCAGTTTTAAGTAGTTTTATAGTTGAATAAAACTCCTATAATTAACATAACAGAGTCCCTCACATAGGGACAAGCCACATTCTTAGGCTAAACTATTTAGATTATGGGTTTTCATCATCGTGAACATTAATTATTATATCCATGATATTGTTAAATTTTTTTCACATTTATCATTAGTGTCACATGGTTGAGTCAGTAGCAATCCTAGTGGCTCAGCAACCTATGTCACCCGGGTACCATCAAACCCTCCAATAGTGTTGTGTCCAAAGCATCATAGTGCTCCAAAAAATCATTAAAGAGGTATATCTGTAGGTAAAAATTCTGGGATAGCGACAACACACAACACTTCACTTTAGTCATATCTTGCAAAAATCTGATTTACCTGTTGATATTGAGGATATTATTCTGGTTATTGTTAGAGTGAACATTTTTGTCCTAAAAAATTTAAATATGGGGACACTAGTGCAGGATCTAGAAATGATAATCCCCCCTGAGGAAGAATAATATTAGGTTGACCCTCATATTGTAAAACGAAACTCACTTGAAATGGTAGATGATTTTCTTCAAAGAACACTAGGAATCATTGAATTTCAATAAAAAACTTGCTAGGAAAAATATATGATTGGAATCATTGAACCATCTAATATGTATGATGATGAACAAAAGAGGTTGATCCTGTAATTTTCACCTTACATCAGAAGGCCACATATCAAAATAGGATCATTGAAGAGCTCTTTGATGTTCAGTGCCTGGAATATGGTGCTACTCGACATGGTCTTTTACCACGCCCAATTATGAAATAGGGGTATTCACAAGTCCCTCTCGTCAAATTTATCCTAATCGAGGATGGAGATATTACACATATCGACATGGAAAAGATAGGGGTTTATGGAAAATAATAGCAGTACTTGATGCCAAATCCACCCGAGAAGCGTGATAACCTTCCTCAAGACAAAGATCATGCTACTCCAGAGGTCGTTCCATGAGGTCCCCAAGCCTACCAATTCTGTCAATGACCCGGTCAATGCATTTGGGTTCAGGAACACTCACCATTATAGGAACCCCTACCATGATGATTTGATAGTTTCTCTCATCGCCTACCTCAAAGACCTTGGGATGTGATAGGTGGAAATTTCATGCAATGGTAATCTATATATGGTCTTGGTGGATGATATATTAGAACCCCTAGATTATAAGAATCCTATCTTCACCCCCTTCAATGGGATGTGTGGCCTACTGCAACATCTATCCCATATCATCTGACGCTGTGGAACAATGTTGAGAACACTAGAGAAATCGGAGGCTTTCAATATTTAATGTTTAATTCATTCATTGGAAGGGAATGAATTCATCTAGTACAACTAGTTACCCATCGGGTTCATCCTTAGTTGGGAAGACACCCACAAATAGTTTCTCTACCAATTCATCTCCAATACATGAAAAACCACATCACTGAAATATTTAAGTGCAATCAACTTCAGGATGAGAATGTAACGAACTTTTCTTCCCCATGGAAGGGCCTAATTTATTCAGACGATATGACACAGACCTAAGACTGGCTACTGGCGATATGTGTGGGAAGAATTATGTCAAAACTGGAACCTACACTTATAACTTAGAACCTCCAAGGAGGATTCTGGGATTTCTAATACAAGGCTAAATGGTTGGATAATTCCTTGAACTATGAAAAATAGTTTTGTACCTTTCCTCTTCCAACACCTACAAAAAGAGCCGCCATGGTAGATAATAATATAGAAGTAAATGAAGAAGTAACAGAGACTTTTTAGTTTTTTATATAAGGGCCTCCCAACGAAAAACCTCGCTATGTAAATCACCCACATGAAGCTCATCGTCAACCATTGTAGAATCGGAAAACTCCCCCTCATTAAGCACCATTTCTAAAGAGATAGAATGTTCATCAATCCCATATTCCTCCCCAAGCCTCTCATCTAGGCTAGGATCCCATAATTCCCTTCCTAGATAAGAAAAAACCATACCTACTCCTTCAAGGATTCACTGGTTCCCAATAATTTCCACAACAACTTGGAATACATGGTTTTGAAAATTATAGAATGCAAGGGACCCATTGTCGCCGATCTCACTAATCTCCCTGACCCCTTTGCCTACTACAAGGTCCATTGACATACCATAATCCAATTATATGTGTTCAAGTAATGGATTCATAATAACGTGAAAAAAGGTGTGCCCAGGTTATGTAATGTCCCGGCACATGTGTTGCACATCTCTATATATCCCTATATCGATATTGAAGGTTTAAATGAAGTGTATTGGGTTTCCAACCATGTAACATGGATTTATGATGTATTTTTGGATCATAAAGTAGTCTTTCATTAACATGGCATCATATGTTACTGATTATACTGGTATGAACCTCCTAGAGTTACCACACCATATCTGGGCATTGCTTCCACATCGAAATCATAGCCTTCTACCCCTCAAAAGAGCATGCACCGATGAAATAAAGGCAAGTGATGTTCGAAACCAGTGCTGAAAATATCCTGTACAATTAGTTATTTCCTACTTCTAGAGATGGTAATCACACCATGGATCCAACCATTATTCAAAAACACTTTTTATGATTACTTGGACTATGACACCATGAATACCATCGAGTTGGTAGATCCATTAGTTTTTTCGAATGATCAGGAATTTTATGAAAACCTCTTGAGTGTATTTTAATGACTCCATTGAATTAATTTTAAGATACATTAAATATTAAATAATAATTAGAAAAATAATTCATGTCAAGTCATTCATGTTACCGTACCAAGATAACAGGTTTTTTCACAAAGCCCAGCAGAAGCAATCCTCTCAGACTCCTCCATCAGATACACCACCACTAGGTATGGTGCTATTTGACCAGGATAAACAACCAAAACCACATAGTGATCAATATAATCCATCCAACGTTAGTCTTCAAACAATCTATAGTAATCTAGTAGTGGTTTTGGGTGAGTTATCTAATGAGTAGTAGCAAATTTCCAACACCACAAAGAATCTAGTGGTTCAGATAAGAGTTCCTACTATGAGTCCTTCCGAGGAAGAACCCCTTATGGATAGAAATGTATATATAGAATAAAATTATGATGTGTTTATGCACCTCACCAATGTACCTACAAATCTATAAATAATTTTGGCTATCCTATAATCAAAATATTTTTATGAATCTCCCATAGAATATTTCAAAATATCTCTCCAATTCGAAACAATGGGAGAAACCAAGGATTCCATCATTGATGATGAGGTTGATAAAGAATAATTACAAGACATCATCTAATTTTCTAGTGTGGGAGATGGAGAACTTGAACAGGGTCATATCCACCCCTTGTATATCACCAGGACATTAAATGGTGTGGAGTTCAGTTACTGTCTAATCGACAGAGTTTCCCGGATCAAACTAACCAGACACACTGTAAGATAGGATTTAATAAAGATAATTTGAGTCCCTCTAAATTTATTATCAAGGGTTATGACAAGACCATATAGATACTATGATGAAAATTCGAGTAGAGGACCCAATTTGGTTGCATGTTACTAAACACTGAACTTCTCGTTATCTCACAAGATACTACCTAAAACACATTTATGGGTTAGACCAGGCTCAATCTACATGAACCAGTCCCTCCTCATATCCCATGTTCTTCATGTACTCAAACCATGTTCAAGTAAGCATGATCCATATTCATGTAGCTCTCCAGGACTTTTGTGTGTCATGTTATCTTGATGATGGTTATTTCAAGATAAAGGATGACAATGTTAAGACCAAATAGATTGAGACAACCACCGTTGAATCTAGTCCATGGAATGATTTGGATTATTCCTTCATCCTCCTGATTCACCAGTTGGTGTCTACAGTGATGGACGTGGGAAATATCCTTCTCATTTCATGGATTAAAGGGTACCATTTCCCTATGTACATGGAACATATTAAGATTAAATTGTATCACAAAATAGGCCAGAATCATATGATACTAGAATCCCATACTTGAGTGAGATACCTATATGATCTCCCCATGGATTTTTAAAAAATAAATGTCTTGGTCGAAAATGAAGATAGAATTTATTTAAAAATCAAGGAAGGAATTTCAAAAGTATGAAAGATGGAATTGTTTTACAATCTTTATCATAGGAAGGGAAATTATTAACCTTCAAATCATCACACCATGTAATTTCCTAGTTTATTACCTTTTTAAAAATACCATCATCCTCCATGTTCTATTCTCATTAGGTATGTGTGGCAATGTATCTGAGCTCTAGAAGAAAGTTATGGAAATTCATCCAGCGAGCTGTAAGAGGCCATGCAAGGTGAACCACACCATCACAAATTGCTTGAACAGTGGTGGTGGAGTCACTTTCAATCCAGATATTGTTCTATCATTTATTCATAACAAAATTAATAGCCTGAATCACAACCAACATCTCTGCTTCAAAGTAAGAGGCAATGTCGTAGCTACCATTGAAACAACCATGACACTGACCGAGAGAGTCTTTAAAGATGGACCCACAGCTCTCTGGTCCCGGATTTCTTTTAGAAGCAACATCAATATAAATTTTAATCCATCTAGGAAGCATGGATTTCTAGAACACCTCTAAAGAGTGATTCGGTTGATGGAAGATTTCATCAACTCTAAGCATTTGTAGGATAATAAAGTTACCAACCAAGTTATGGAAATGCGCTTTCTAAAGCATAGTAACATCCCTAATGTAAATAAGAATTTTCATGAGACCTAAATTAAGGTTGAATGAGTAATAATTGTAAATAATGGAATATATATCATAACTGATGATGTGGAGGATCTCAGCAACAACAGATAAGAAGGTTTTTTTTATTTGTTGTGATGTGTCGAGCTCCTCACAACGTTTTAGCTGAGAGAAAATAGAGTCAGATCATAACCATATGTAGTCAAACATGTTAGTAATAAAAATATAATGAGAAAAGGTCGTAGCAGAAGTCAAAAACAAATTATTGGTTTCCTCCCTATGTTGATGACAATGATGACATTTAGAGCAGAGATGGATACTAAAAGACTGGAGACAAACCTCCGTAGTAATATGATTATGGATAGTACCCCAGACTAGTTTAAGTCACAAGGGTTTAATCCAAGGATTATCAATAAACATAAACCAAGAAAAATTAGAAATAGAGTTAGTGATGTAATGATTGTAAAAAACTATGGAATCAAGAATACCATTGTGGGAAGGTTTCCAAATAAGAAAATATTCATCGTTTGAAAAAGAGTAATCATCAAAAACCTAAATGATAGAATCAGAGAGCTCTAGGTTACGAGCTTGAATAACCTCTTTTATATTGTAGTTGATACTATCCAGATAGGAATTAGGAAGAAACATTGAAATGAGAGGGGATCCAGTCCAGTTTTCAAACTAGAAGCTCATGGTAGATTCTGATCTAACCATCCATTTGGATTTATTCATTATGTTGACAAAGGAGATTCTAATGGATGTCCAAATTGAGGAATTTACATAGTGAAAAATTTACTTTTTTAAGATTATATAGGAACCTATTTCTAATAAAATCTACGGAGTTAGATTTATTATTGATTATTCTCCAGGTGAGTCTATCTTGACGGGCCTCATTAAAAAGTTTGATATTTTTAATGCCAAGACCACCTCTCTCAAGAGGTTTTCAATAGGTAGAACAGGGAATGGTAACAAGCTTCCATTGAATAATACTGCTCGTCCAATAAAAGTTTTTAATATAGGAATTAATTTTCTTGAGAATATTAGCAGAACATTTGTTAATCATCAGTGAGTAAACCATTTTGGAAAAAATTGTAGATTTCAACAGGCAGATCCTGCCAGCCATGGAATGGGATTTCCACTTCCAGGAGAAATGTTAATTAATAACATGATCTACAACGACATTGAAATACATGAATTTAGGCCTCCCCAAAAATATGGGAAACCCCAAATAGCTAATGGGGGTGGATCCTTCTTTGACGCCGATGATTTCAATGATGTGACTTATCCTAGCAGGAGGGATATTTTTTCCCAAGAAGACAAAGAATTTACTCCAACTAATGGATTGACCCAAGACATATTCATAGTGAGATAAGGAATTTTTGAGGTTAAGGATATTTATTTTACTTCCATTAAGGAACAAAATCATATCATTAGAAAAAATAAGATAGGATGGAACATTTAGAATTATGACAGCCTGTATAGGTTTGACTTTGTTTTGAAGAACAAGTTCAGTGATAAGTCTGCTAATATTATCCTCTATAATGGAAAAAAACTAGAAGAGAGGGGATAACCTTATAAAACCCCCGTTGAGCATTTAAAGTATCCCTTGGGGGATCCATTGTTGAATATGGAGATAGAGGCTGATTTGATAAGGGATTTTATCCTGCTAATGAAGACATCATAGAAACCAAAACTCTGAAGGACTTTGAATATAAAGCTCCATTAGTTGGTATCAAACACTTTCCAAATGTTGAGTTTAATGGGAATATTTCCTCCTCTGGAGACTTTATTAAGATATTTAGTGCATTCTAAAGCAAGGAAATTAAAATCTTGCATGGACCTACCTTTGATGAACCCAAATTGATTCCAAGATATGATTCTGCTACACAGAGGGGAATGTCTATTGGAAAAGAGTTTAGTAATGATTTTAGAAAGGGAGTTAATGAGGGAAATATGATGGAATAAATTAATTTCAGAGGCATAGGCTACCATGGTAATTATGGTAAGGAATTGATAATTGAGATCATAAGGGAGGATACCATTAGAAAATAAATATTTAACAAGCTTGAAAACATCTAAACGAATGACCTCCCGGTAGTGTTGAAAAAAAAACCATTATTGAAACCATAAGGACCCGGAGCACTGTCTTGGTTGAGGATAAATATAGTGGATTTGATTCCATGTTCTAGAGGAGTTCTCAAAGGAAATATAATATCATCTTCATTTACTAAGGTTGGAATGATACATGGAAGAATATCTTTATTTATATTTTCCCCATTAAAAATATTGTCCAAATAATTGACCACATAATTAGCTGTGGAAGTATCAGAGTCATAGATCATGTCATTTTCTTAACGAAAGGATAGATGGAAACATAAATTCCTAACCCTATGAAGGTCATTGTAGAACTTGGGGTTTCTGTCACCATCTGAGAGCCATTTGGTTTTGATGACTTGTTTGCAAATGCTGTCTTTTATAACTAGAAGTGAATTGAGTTACATAGAGAAATTTATTTCATTTTGGGGATCAGAGGGGAAGTTAGAGTTAGTAGATATCTTTTGAATTTGATTGACCTCGTTCTCATGGGTGGATATGTCTTGTTCAATTTGTTTAGATTTTGTCCCACACCAACACTTGAGGAAGTGCTTAAGACTATTGAGCATAATAATACCAGAAAAATCATCTGAGTGAAGAGACATATACTCCCAACAACTTTTAATGAGGTAAGATCAATCCAAATCTTCGGACCAGGCATTAATAAATTTGAAATGGATATCGAGATTTTCTCTCTTAGTGTGGAAGAAAACATGAATAGGATGACGATTCGAGTTTAGTTTAGGTAAGTTGATGCTAGAGATGGTATCCCACACAATGAGAGCCATGATATTCACAAGGGACCTATCAAGTTTTCTACCAATGACCCTATTATATTATCTTCAGTACCAAGTGAACTAGTCACCTATGAGATTGATTTCAACAAATTTACAACCCTCTATTGAGGCTCTGAATTATCTAGAAGAAATATGAGAATGATAAGGACCTAGCTTCTCACTGGGAGAATGAATTGAATTAAAGTCTCCAATCACCAACCATGGGTCATGGATGGAGCTATCAGAAACTAATAAATCATGCCAGATAGGCTTACGGTCATGATATCTATTCTTAGAATAAACAATGGTGTAAAAAAAGGCAAGCTATATTATTTAAAATCACAAGAGAACATTTGGTCAGAGAAATTGAAAACAATAACATTATGTAAAGAGGTGTGATAAAAAATAAAACGTGATTCAACAACCCAACCACTATTGCAGGTACCAAGAAATTTAATACAAGAAGCATAAAGAGGCATAAATTTAACAGAAAAATTAGATTTCGGTTCAGAAAATGTTAGGATTTTTGGTTTACGAGTCAAAATAGTTCTTTTAAGAACCTAAAGAGTGTCAGGTTTTGTTATACCTTGAAAATTCTTAAAAATAAAATCTTATAAAACTAGTTTCTGGAGCAAGATATCCTCTTTTTCTTCTTATGACCACTCGAGACCTTATTCCTATTGGATATTCTATGCTTTGAAGAGGAGGCTAGAGGTGTCTTCATGTCATGTTTTCTCATAGTATAAGAAGACAAGATGTTAGAAGCACCATAGTTATTAACATCCTTGATTCTATCAAGTGGTTTAGAAGTCCCAAGAGTGATGATATGTTCATATATACCAAATACTCTAATGCTTTTTCTATGCTGGTTTGACCCAATGGAAACTGACCTATCACTATTACATTGAAATCAGGCATAAACCCCATGGTTGAAGGCTTGATGGAATAATTTTGACAATATCTATCACAATGATTTTAGTGTATTAGAATTCTCTAAGGAATCCACATTCTCCCAAGATGGCCCACGTGTTCCCATATAACTAATCGTCCATGATAATCATTATCCTTACACTGATTCCCCTAACTCAGAAGATTAAAAGGATCTAGAAGACAATCCTATAGAATTTGAAAGGGTATTTCCATGACCATTGATGAGCTGGTTCATGTGAACCATTCAACTTATACAGATCTTAGCCCAATGATGATTAGTTCATCCATTGCTAGGATGGAATAAAAGTAGTATGTTGAATTCCTATAGAAACATCATTATGTATATTCCATGAGTTAGAATAATATAATAGGACTAGACCCTCAGGTCCCCATCGACTGTATTGGTTTCTAGAGGAGTAATTGTGGGTTCATGTAATATCCCAAGAAACTACACCCTTCTCATGAAACCAAGATCGATGACCAATTTGAAAATATTATCAATGAAAAATTCATCAAGTAAGTCTAGTACCCCATTTTTCATGTCAAAATCATCCCATTCATTAATAGAAATTATATAATTAGTGTTTTTATTGACTTTTGAGACCTCAAACACCATTTTGTTATGGATTATTTTTCCCTTATAATTATAGAGGTATTTATCGATTCCATAGTTGGGTTCTATGATCTCTCTTTCATGTATGGATACATAGGATACAACCAGTTTTGGATGACTCCCCAATGATAAGGATTATACCACCTCAAGTTCACTGTAATGAACCCTTTTCAATTAGGTAATGCATTTTGGTACGGATAATAGATGGTAAAATTATCAGTGATACATACAACACATCTTTAATATAGTCCTTAAGACTTTATTGGGATGCTACATGGATGATTTGGTTATCAAATCCCACATGTTTAAGGAACATATTAGGGATATTGATATGTTTTTCATCTTCCACCGTTCTTGGTATCTAATAATGAACCCATTACAGTGTGCCTTCGGGTTACTTTTGGGAAATTTATAGACATAATTTTCATATATAAAGGCATAAAAATCAACCTAGATATGATTAATGAAATCATCTTGATACCTCCTTCAAGCAACCTCCAGGAGATTAATTATCAACAAGGAAAATTATACTACATACACTGATTCATTGCGAATCTTGAGGACATGTGTATTCCATTTTCCATGGACATTAAAAATGATACCATCTACCCGTGGGTTAAAGATTGAAATACTAAATTTTATGAAATCAAATAATGTCTTCTACCACCTTCAGTTATGATTCCATTTGTCTATAAGAAGACTATAGTCCTATACATGACTACCAAGGAATGATTCCACAGTTCCCTTCGTGACTATAAGAACAATGAAGGTGATAAAACAGTTTATATTATCCCAGTCACATGCTCCATGACATGGATTCTAGATATTCTCATATTGGAAAGTTATTCCTCACATGGGTTTTTGCTGTGTAGAAGTTGTTACATTATATACAACATCAAAATATACTACTAGTGTACCAAGTATAAACACTAATGTATATCCTAAATTGTATGATGTTAAGAAGATGGATAGAACAATGGGAAGTGATCCATCAGTAGTTGTACATCAGGTTCCTTCCATAGATGTACGTCAAATTTAATGCACTAGTAGGCATTCTATCCACCCATCCATCTCCTGAAAAAATTCATCCATATGCTGATTTCATAGATGAGGCTATAATATTAGTAGATCAAGTTGTTCCATGACAAAATTTTCATTTCTATGGTGCCTCCCAGAGCCCAACCAGTAGAAGGATAAAAGATCCAATGAACAATAGCATAATTTTTGGGATCATATTGATCACTCTAGCACATGATATTCTACCCAAATCATTCCTGCTGTCAGAAGGCTACACCAATAAAGAGGCAGAGTATCCTGATCACATTACTAGTCTTGATCTTGCCCTCATAATTATTGTTCCTTACATTCATGCAAAGGGATATGCTGAGTTATTAAACAACTAGATCAACGATGATTACATCATCTGGAATCCGAATCATGAGACCTTGTTAGAGTGAACTCTCCAAATGAATTCCTAGATCCCTTATCAGATTGAGGTCACTCATGCTCCTTGGTTACAAAATGGTCAAGCTGGTTCCTTGACCAGTTTAGCTTCCTATCTTATAGAGCGTGACAAGAAAAACCTATTCATTTATGTAGATCATTGAAGGATAATTGTCCACATAATTCTAGAATATGTAAACATCTAATAGGTAAATCGTATGACTATTACTACTTCCATGTCAGGAACTCCAGGTCCCACTCGTAGTATAGGAAAACTAGGATTGGATTGATCCTTTGACCGAGTTTCTCCCACATGGTATCCTCCAGCTAGACCGAGTCGAGTGTCAGCTATTCTATTAGCATGCATCACATTTCACCATCCAAAGTGGACCCAAACTTGATCAGACTTTCTAAAGATGCAAGTTTCAATGAATCATCTTTGGAAGAATCCAAGGATATGAGATTCACTAGGTTATGTAGGATGTTCATTTCAAGTATTTTGGTGCTCATTAGGAAGGATTGAAGCTCTCCAACTAGATTAAATGTTTTGCCTACATTTATTAACCCATGGTGCATGACTTCACTAAGTTCACCAAGAGGTTCCAAGAATGTATGATCAATGCCATCAATTTTAAAGACCACTAGATCCCCTTCTTAATACCATGTTTCATTGCCTCTTTTCAGAATGGGGACTTCAGGTTGTGGGTCCATTTCGTCCAGGAACAACTCTCTGGTGTAGTTTCATTCTAACAAAAATATAATTCTTCCCTATGTGGGAAGAAGTGATCCCACATAAGGAAGTCACGTTCTATACAGTGGAAATTTAATGATCTCCCATAGAATCAATTGGTTCGTAGTTCCTCATTTCATTATCTACAACAGAACTACCATCTTTTGGGCCGCTATGTTGAAGAAGTTATATTCCATGTATAAAATCCAATCCAACAATAATTATCGCTATATTTAATATGAAAATGGAAATATTGAGATGTTCAATGAAACCCTCTATAAAATTCTAAAAAATATGATGGGGAATAATAACAAGATTTGACTGGACAAGCATGTCAATTCTCCACAGGATTATTGGAAGATGACTCAAAATTCCAACCAGATGACTCCATATGCCTATGTTTATAGAATAGTGGATTTCTTGACCATCAAAATATTGTTTCCATCACTTAAAATAGTAGTTTATTACTAGAAGACTTAAGACATAATGGCGGAATTCTATCTATCTGATCAGGATTCCCCTGTAGAGAATATTCTTGAGGCCCTGCATAATCTTGAGAGACACCATAACATGTTATTCAAAGAGTTCATGATAATTTCTTCCATCACTCCTTTGAATGGGGTGATAGAGTGCTGGGAATCAGGATGATAATGATAACTAATAGGTACCCACCAAATTTGGAACCCAAATTACAAGTAATTTATATAATTCATAAGTTTAATCCTAATGATGCATACACATTGATAAATATGGATAGTGGGCACATAAATCCTCCAACGAATTCCTATTTTATCAAGCAGTACATTGCATAAAGAGTGAACATCCCAGGGACATGATGATAAAATGGGAACCTCATCCCTATGTTATGACATTAAACTAATATCCATTCGAGTGTCCAAACTCTATGTCCATAAAATAATATACTATTTACAAACATAATGACTTTAAACTATGTGTAGTTTTTCAATGGGAATGTGTTTTGGGGTGTGGGCCTCCTCAGCCCCTTATTCACACCATGTTGTTCTAGTGGCACTACACATATTCCATTTTTGAATACCTTACCCCACAGTCGAAGAAGTACAACATTAAACTATGTAGTGTCAGCATCTTATTTGTGTGATGATTGAATTGCATAACAACCAATTACTAAGCTGCATAATGATAAATAGTAAAATAACGTAATTTCCTCACCCTCACAAAGGAGGAGATCTCCCTTGGAATCAGTCATCTACCATTATATATTCAATAACTACATACTCATTGATTCCTTCCATTATAGGATATATAGTGATTCCCATAACTTTTGTTTTCTGTCTTAGCCAAAAATTCATCAATCTTCCATTACCCAAAGTCACTATTTATTGAACGATGGGCCTTTATAGTCCACATTCATGGGAGATATTTCTTCTATGTTTTCTATGTTGGTTTCTATAGGTCCATTTTCAATAATCCTCCATTGAAATATTTGGTGTGGCACCGAGCTCTCTTATTAATCAATCATGATGGGTTTGTTAGTCTTCTATGCTAGACATGTTCACTTTATGAATCAATTATACAAGATGTATGACCGTAAAATAAAAACTCTATGGATGAAATTGTATATCCTTAAAAAAATAACTATATGGTCATAAAAAATGATCTTAAACTATTCACCATATACTCAAAGCCTCAAGACATTAAACTATATATAAGAATCACCATAGTAATGTGTCATGCGATGTAGGGCTCCTTAGTCCACATTCAAGCCGGTTTACTCCTCATGTTCTACACATATCCCTTTTAGTTGAGATTCGACCATTACCCATGGATGGGTTTTACCTTTGATGCATCATGTAGTGGCTCTGGGACTCCTTGTTCTTTGTTCATGTCATGACAATAAATATACCCATTAGTGATATTTCCCCCCATTCTAGTATAAACATTATGACCATAAACATAGATTTTATATCAATAGTCCATGAAATTAAACTATGATCTTACCAGGAACTAGTTCTGGATGCTTGAATTAATCGTGGGATGGATTAGTTTCATCATCAACGATGATTTCTTACACTAGTGTTGGTCTCTCACCATGTTGTGCTTTCAAAACTATGTATTGATTTATTCTAATCCATATGGGATATTTAGTGACATCTTGTCACTTTTTCAATTGGCCCATCCCCAAGTCTGTCAACCTCTAATCCCCTTGGACTCAGTGACGATATACAAATTATTACCTTAAACTATATGTAGTTCCTATGATGGTTTTTTTTTGTGATACGTGAGCCTCCATGGCCCCACCATTGGTCTAGGATTTAATACAATGAACTAATATCCTCCCTAAGTACAAGTATCATGATATTAAACATTACGAGAGTCTTCTCATGAACTTGTGGTATTGTGTTGGGACTTACTTGTCCCTCAATCACACCGCGTTTGTCACTCTTCTACGCTATGCATCACCCTTTTTGGGATACTCCATATTGTCAAAACTATATGAATTTAATCAAGGAGATCATGTTCTATATAGTAATACCGTAATCTAGTATCCATGGTCCATGAAATACTACATAAACTATTTTCATATCTCAGGTTTAAATCCCACATCTTGATATACCCCATTCCACAATTTGTTTCATTCTTAGTTAATATTTCCATCATCATACAAATCTAGACCATCCCACTAAGGTAGATAGACTCATGCAATTTTAGTCTCACCTCTAATTCTATTTTAATGCACTAATTGATCCTTGGCATGAAATGATGAATCTAGTGTTATTAATATGGTAAAAAGTAAATCGTTCATTTTGATCCCTCATTTTTTACTTCTGTTTTTGAGATTTCTATGTTTTCAAATGTGGTCATAAGACAATCCCTACCAATCAGTCTCCCTCAAACCAAATCATAGAATACTCATCTTACCACTATTTCATATCATTTTGTTGTAGTGGAATTATAATATCCTTTTCTTCACCCCTAATGTACGCTTCTACATACATGTAAAACCTCTTACCATCACTTGTTTCCCACACCGATCATGACTCACATAGGATTAAGATTTAAGGATGGGTGTGTGATGATGTTGATAAGCCACACATTTAGTCCCTTTGTCCTAACTCTATTACCTTAATCTAACTACAATAGTCCAATAATCCTGACATTAGACTATGTGAGAGACTTATTAGGAATGTGATTTGTGGCGTCGGGCCTCCTAGGACCTCATTCGTATTGATTATGTCAGCCCTACATGCTACACACATGCCATTTTTGGGAATCTTTCTTCTTTTGGTTAAAACTGCATGACCATAAACAAGGAATCTATATCCATACATGATGTTTAACAACATGAATGTTTTCATAGGGCTATGTGGTGTGGTGATTTCCATCATGGTATTCATTCATTCCAGTATATGTCTATTTCTTAAAACTTATGCGGTATGATGAGCCAATATGGCCTCATTCATGCTAGGATTATTTTATTAGAGTTTCATAAATATATTCGGAACATCCATTTATATGGAATGTGAAACCTGTATTTAACTATTGGAAAACGTTTTGATCTCCATGACATAAAAAATAAGACCTCTTATAATCATTATGATGTTAAAATGTGTGTGAATATTCCCCGTAATGGATATTGTTTCACTGGGCCTCTATACTCGTCATTTGTGTTGGATTTATCATATTGCTTTATTATGAGTCTCCAATTTTGGTTTACATCCTATTGTCCAAACATTATTACCATAAATTATTTGTGTAGGGACCAGACTCTATGAACTTAAACTAGGGAGCATATTTAATACATCACGACAATAAATTTTTGGACATGGTCCTAGCAGTATAACCTGAAATTAATTTAAACATTCTGGAAACATGATGTTAAAAAAAGGGATGTGTCATGACCAGATAACATTATATTTAACCTTTCATTTTCATCATTTTTGGCATTAAACCACATTCCTATAATTCTCTATTGCATGATGTAAAATTGAAAAATATATTGTGAGCTTACCTTAGAGTTCATCTTCCTCCGGTTCTGGTCATCTACAACATTGTTCACATTTTCTGATATCACTCAGTATTCGAGATAGAACATCCATGGAAGATGCTTCTTATATTTTTTCAGAACCATATGCTAACAATATTGAGTTATAATCCATGGAGGAATAATTACAGGAGTTTTGGAATCCACTGAAAGATTTTAGCACTCCATTACAATTTTTCTCAAGCCCCTTAATTGGATCTTCATCCTCTTCAATGTTTTAAGGTAGCCTTGAATGATTTAATCTCATGCCATTTGGTTCACATTTAGTCATTGAAAAATGTACTAAAAGACATCATATGAAATTCCAATAAATGTTTTGTCTTTCGAACATGGTCAGTAGTAGACCCTCATTTTTTTTGTCCTCATCCCTAGATAACATTATGGATGAAGTGTTTTGAATATGGTCAATATTTATCCTAGGTCTCCATCCCACTCTTCATGTGTTCCAAATTTATGGAATTGTAATCCACACTTTCCATTTCCATTTTTTGGGGTTGAATTCAAAGCCCCTAGCGTTACAAAGTTTGTGCATTAGTGCTTGTTGGAAAAGAAAATTGTATATTTTAAGAGACATGTTCTCCATATATAGCCTCTCTTAGCCCAAAAAATCTCGATTTTCACTCAACAATAACAGAACTCAGGTGTTCAATGATTATCAGAAACTCTCAAACACATGAGTAATCATGTGGTCATACCTTGTTTCGTATCCTGAGAATTACCCACATGATCATAGGGATTGATCATTGGTTTTCTCAAAAATATGATTGATGTTCAATAATCAAGGCATAAAAATTAATTTTTTCATGCACTCAAGAATGTTTCAAAGGAAAGAAAAAGATGTTCTGGAATTAGCAGAGTATATCATCATGTTTGAGCGTCTCATGTGTTCTGAAAAAATCACCAATATAGATCTAATCAAGTGATGTAATGTTGCTGTTACACCATCATCTAGATCATATCCTCCAAGATTTTATACTGAATTCTATTTTCCCTTTAATCCTCATTAGCTATGATCCAAGATGGTTTGAACTGATTTATGCCAAATCCCACTTAGCTCAGAGATCATATACTTGATGTGTTTCCAGCCTTATCTACCCCTTGGACTCCTCCTACTATGCCCTTAGTTTAATGATGTGTTTTAATTGAGTATTGATGATGTAAGAATGATCTTCTATTTTTATTCTAAGTGTTGGATCTATATATTGACTTCCTAGAGCTCTTAGGTTCCATTAGAATTCTCCTAATACCATTAAATTTATAGATTTTGGATTAGTTCACAATTTCCCATGACGGGAATGTGGTGAATCAACATATTAATACCTTTAGTATCCTCCCCTTTATCACATTGGTTTCATATCCAGTGATGAATAGATCTAATCTAGAAAAATGATTATAGTTATAGAGTCTGATGGACGAATCGTTTTATGTATATCCATGCTCTACATCAAATGATGTGGTTCTCTTCCACCGCGTCAGGGTTAGAGTCCTCTAGTTCTTTGGGTGGTGCAGAATGATACCTAGGAAATGCTACAATGAGGTCGATAGAACTATCCTCTTCCAGCATCCTCTTAGAGGGTATAAGATCTATATTTTGAGGGTAGTAACCTTTAATTGACCCTACCTCAATGATGATGTATCTTCCATCCTTGATTTTGGCCCCTCTAGTGGAATCACATACACTTATAACCAATAGCTCACCTTATACCATGAACAGATCATATTGGAAAACCATATCATCATGAATAAGAGTGGATATCATGAAATAAACCATAAAACCTCCATAATCATCTTCTTTACTAGTGGAAATCACCTCAAAAACAATTTGGGAAAGGAATGTATTAGTCAATCTAATCAAAAAATGACATGTTTGGATCTATTAATGTAAAATACATACAAGATATGATCATCGATAGATTGCGATCCTAGGACAAAGCAGGTAATTCCACCAAAGTAGAACCTTAAACACTTGTTATTTCAATGACGGGTACTAAATCCTATAATTAAATCAAGCAGGATCTGAATTATATGAAAATAAAATTATCCAAAAGGCTCCATGAAATCTAGTTTTGGCTAAATGATTCATGATTTTCTATTACATTGAGCAGGATGAATTACAATGACAATCCATCTCTAGAAAACCACTACTCTAACAGGGAGTGATGTCATTGGAATTCTAGGATTTTCCCCCCATAGATAATTGGTAGGTCATGATACTCTGATGTTGTCACGCTGTCCATGAAATTAGATGGCCCATGAGCCACTTCTGTGCTGGGCGCAGGTC
This sequence comes from Viscum album, assembly GCA_963277665.1. Classification (NCBI taxonomy): domain Eukaryota; kingdom Viridiplantae; phylum Streptophyta; class Magnoliopsida; order Santalales; family Viscaceae; genus Viscum; species Viscum album. The sequence continues at coordinate 68,972,136 of OY728166.1, read as the reverse complement.
CTATAATGTGCTCCTCCACGCCTATTTCTACACCTTAATCCCCACCAACAGAATCCCCTTGTCTGGTATTAAGATTATTATATATAGGGTAGGTTTTAGTTAGAGAATATATATATAAATAAAATAAGATTGTACAAGAATAATAGGTGAGCTGGGTAAGACCTAGAGTAATTCATCCAATTCAACCATGGAGACTTCAATATCACAACTCTCAAGAGGTCTCCCTTAATGAGAATCTATTCCATATGATTCCTCGTCATTAGAATCATCTTATTCTTAATCATATGAAACATTTTCACTTTATTCATCAACTTTTGATGTCTCTATAGGACTCAAATCACCAGCAAACAACACCCTTATTATGGTGGAAGGCAGGATGAATTTTCCTAGATGGAATAAAAAGTCATCCATGATGGACACATATTCATGTCTGTATTGAAAGTCTAATGTGACAAAAATTTTCTAGATTCCAACCATTGGTATCTTGATCTCACATCTGGTATGCTTCCACCACTGATCATATGTTAATATTGACATCCATAGTGTCCTCTAGGAAGACCAGAGAGATGGAAAACAATGTCAACTTATGATTACAAGATGTACTTCAACTTATAACCAGTATTATTATTTTTTGGATCCTAAAACCACTTTTTGGGAACTTCTCCTCCCAGGTGATGGTGTGTGGTCACACCTTGAAATATACCCTCCTCTGTAGGTCTAACTTGAGATGTCCGAGATGCTTAAACTGCATCATGAGGTGAAGCCCTCCCACTTCCCCACATCTTTGGTTCCTCACTCATCGGTTAAGTCACTCTAATACAATTACATCTATTTCCCCCCTTATAGGATTCTATACAGTTGCTAGAATATTATTTAAATAGGCCAGTATCTATGTTGGTCAGTGGCAACATGATGGTTTCTCTAGAGCATGGAGTCACCACCATGCACCATAGTTGGTGAAGGATACATGGGTTCCACTCTTCACAGACCCCCAGGTAGTATCTATTCACCACACACTAAAGGCACCCCAATTTCCTGAAACAAAATGATTTTTATGGCTCATATTAAACATATATATTGATCTAGGCCACCATCTCCCCACCACTGATGCTTTGCATATAACATAACAACTCCTAAGAGACTTCAATGTTTTCCACCAACAGACCAATTGTGGTTGTAATATGGAGGATTATTATGTTATCATGGTTTCCGATTCAGAATACGATCAAGGTCTCATCAAGAATAATTGGCCATACCAATTCAATGTTCAATAGATATGGTCATAGACCTGCATTAATAGAATAAAAGGTGTTTTGGAATTGATAGCTAATGAGATGAATTGATATCCATCCACGAAAAAATTGGAATGGTCTGTAGATCATCCTTTTAAAATTTCCCCTCGAAACATGACCCAATATATATTGTATACTTGCCCAAATGAGCACCCCCAAGTCGGCCCTATTACCAGATTCTAGGATATCTTCCATCTCAGGCATCCCCAGACATATTCCCATCTAGGTATCCCTTAATGATAGAAACCACCCACTAAGAAAAGTGGCATGGAATGCAGTATAGTGAACCATAAATCCCTAGGATCCAACCATGTTGTACACCCAAGAATGATATTTTCCTTCTTCTAGGAAAAACCCTTATAATCCTTCTGTTTCCCTTTGTAATGTAGATAGAAACTATTTTCCTCTCCCAGAAATCATAACTCTCGGGTCCTGCTTGAGAATCATGTCAAAACATGATTGGAAAAGGACATACTTTAGAAATATAGAAGTGAGATTAACCTTCTACTTAAGAACCTACAAAATAAGTTCTTTTAAGATATGAGTCCATACCATGTTCTTCCAAATATTCTCTAGAGGAAGGAACTCGTAAAACATGAATACCTACCATGGAATTCCACAAATAGAAATGAATTCAAATAAGATGACGCTGATATCCCATTTATGGAGATAGAATGTTTTCATATCCAAGGACCATCGAAAATGGTGCTTTTGAACTGGAACCTTTTGAATGTAAGTGGAAGTATGAAATGTACACCACTTCATAAATCCTGATGTTGCAAAACTCTCTCTTGTACTAATGGAACATGCAGCACACCCAATATGCCCGCACCCACTCAATGGTGAAATTTCTGATAGAACTCATGACCCAATCCTTATACAAGCCCAATATGTTTTTCCTCATGATGATCCAGAATGTAGTGGTGTAGTAGGAAGGGAACTCTTCTTCCTATGGGTGACACCATGTAACCATCCTAATCATCCTATTCAGTGCATATATATATAAATCTCAGTATAATATATGAAGGATGACTATGAACAATGACATTCTAGCATTGGATATCTTCATCGCATGTGAACCACATTCACAGTGAATCAACTCCAATGTCTAGGATGATCACTTCATTAGACATACCAATGTTCCAAAATGGTATGTATTTTCTCAAAGGATAATATTTTTGTGATTGTGTCAGTAATCCAAAAATAATTTCTTTTTCTGATACAACCCACATGGATTGATGGATCTGAGGATTTACAATCATTTTAGTTTTTTAAGAAGCATCAACAGCTACGATCATAACATTGTTCTGTTGATCAACCATTTTGAATGTCCATGAATTATCTAAGGACAATGTGTGTAAGTTATAAAGGATGTATCACAATATGTGGTGTTGCGCAAAAAAATTGAGTATTGAACATGCAAGATGTTGGTCTTATTGAAATGTTACATGTGTGATAATTGAGTGATTTTCACGAATGAAGATGTTTCAGATCATTTTTTCGAACCTAGAGGATGATCTTTTGAGCATGAGAGAAAATTTATTTTCTCATAGAAATTAAAAGGTACTATATAGGGACTCCTTCACTTATTTATAGGCGTGTAATTGGTATTCATCACACACATAAGTATCTTATGATCCAACTGGTGCGTGTTACATGCAACCATAAAGGTCAATCCCTATCTTTGAATTTTCCATCAAAACCCAACCATCTTTTCCCCTTTCAGCTCAGATTATATGCAGGGGAATTTATGGGTTCCTAAATTCACTAGAATCCACATAAGGATGACTTTAGAAAAACTGAGGACATCATCTAACCCAACTAAGCATTCTGAGAGTTCAAATGATGGTGCAGACAAGTTTCATGGTGTGAATGAAACATTTAAATCCACACACAAGACACTTATGTGAAAAATGATATGTTAGTCTCATCCCTTCCATAGAGGTTACTTGAGCATCCAAGGAAGGTGTGTGTAAGATACATTTACTATGTTCAAGGCACCATGATGAAATGAAGGAATATTACACTCCAAATTAAATGTCACTCTTATCCCTTCAACAAAGTCCACTAAAATTATTGTGGAATCCACACACATGATGTATATGTTGTGTGCATGAAACCCAGTCCATGTGCAACCGTATCGCATGATAGATACGGATTCAAACTGCATATTGTATTCTAATCCTCCAAAACAAGGGAATTTAGTTATGAAAAAACTCTTCTACAACCAAATCATATACACCATCACTGATGAATTTGTCTATAAGAAGAAGGTCCCCCTCCCACCTTTCTTAGGGTGATCATCTAGAAGTTGAACCGCTGATCTACTGCGTGTAAGACCAATCTTCTACAACATGTCAAATTCAAGGAACCTACAAGGTAAATATATTGGGTAATAGGTTCCTTGTGGATCTTCCATTGAGTGGGACCATAGTTTTTTAATCCCTTCCCTACCAATTTTATCCTAGGATGACTGCGGGAAATCTCTCCTCTTGTGTGTACCCATAATCTTGTGTGTAAAACCAAATGTGTGCACCCTTTCCCTTGATAGAATTACCATTTCATTCCTACACCACTTATTTAAATCTCCATGGGAAGCCCTTATGTTATAATACCTTGTTTGAGAACCTATTGTGTGAAAACTCAATGTATTTCACGTTCCTCTTGAATGGAAATCTACATGATTTTGAGCAGAAACTTTATGGTCCATCATGAAATGTCCTCTATGCTCATAATGCATGTATTTCCATACCTCTGGATTATCATATTAGGTACACTAATTATTTTTTTCTCACCATCATCACGCTAATGTGGACCTTGTGATTGACAACTCCTCTATAGTATTACAACATTACTTTTCCAAAGGCATGTTTCATAGAGGATGCATGGGTTATGGTTATATAAGACCAAGTGGTATGAAGTGATCCACCATGAAAGAAATTCATGACATACAACTTCCTAACACAAATATATTTAGCATATGATGTGAAACTACAGTCTTACCCTATTAAATGAACATGGTATACTTCATATAGGATCATCATGGGATACCACCATCTTCCCCACCATAGGATGACTCTATAATATTAGGAATATCCAATGCATAATCTCCACACATCCTATTCTACAGGAATTTATTTTACCATATATAGATCATAGGGAATGATATCCACCTCACATGGAATGAGATCCTCCCCATATGGTATGACATCATCCCTCAGACAACTTCCATTCATAAGCCTCACATCTTTCCTCATTGGTGCATCTTTTTCGACATGAAAGTCATGTATACTCCTTCCCCTTGACTATCACACTAACCATAACTCATGGGGGCTTAGAGGTTAGTAGTGAATGTGACACCCATCCGCCTCAACCTATGTGCATCTTGCTTGGATTAACACCAATTATACACCTTCTATGGTTTTTTACTAAGAGTAAGACCAAATCAAATCCCCTATCATGGGTATCCGCCTCATATATAAACCCAAATTCCCATTTTTTAACTACATGGGATTTGATTCCTAGTTATTTGGGATACATAGGAAGTCTCCCTGATGTCCAAACCCAATGTTCCATATACACCATCAATTCCATACATTAAATACATTTCATTAACATACAACACTAAATCCACATCTATAATGCTATTTAATATGTTTCCACTTCTCAGTAAGATCATAACACTTACCTAGAGATCACATTTCTGTTACATCCCATTGCGCATCTATCATACGTAAGCCCCATCCTCATAATCACTACACCTATAAGAACCTGATAATCTTTAATGGGTAAGACACTCACAATATAACCAATAGAAATAATATATTGAAGGGAATGATCCATGAATAAGCCTCATGAATTCCATCACAGATTCTACTTTCAGGATACAAGAATCCTTATCCCATGACAAAAACGGCTTATAACAGTCTTATCACATGACCTTGAACTAAGGAATCAAAATACATGGGGTTTGATCCTTGTCTTTTATGAAGGGTATATAGGTTGCCACATTAAGGATATATCCCAAAAAATGGTAAAACATAGTCCCCACTACTTGGGTGAACCTCACTAATACACCATCAATGGTATTCCAAATAACCTTTATAGTGTGACATATTCCATTTATGAGACACACATCCAAGGTCATCCTCTATAAGGAACCCATCTATCTTCATGGTGTAAAATCATCACTTTATGGGACACACCTCCAAGGTCCACATACATGGGTATTTGGATCCATCTATATAGTAAAACATTTAGGTTCTATCTCCTAGGGATATACCTCCGTGATCCTCCCCCATAGGGTGTTATGATCATCCCCACTTCATCTCTTCATGAATTTAAACTTGTGACATGATTCATACATCTCACTCATGGAAAATATGTTATGATGAAGGTGAATGACATTGTTGATATTCACCTATGGTGTCAATATCATCATTCTCAACATCATATTCCAAAGGAGAATGCCTGGGAAGATATTCCTTTGGCATTAGATAACTCATGATTGACATGGGATGCCTTGGGTTGTGTACTTAAGATACCTCCATGTGATTTCATATTATGAGGGAGATGTAATGTTACAATTGTTTCTATATTTTATACCTTCCAAAAATTCCCAACATGACTACTCACATGAAAAAAATTTTATTCACTCTCGATAACCATTGGAATGTTCAGACAGAAGCAACATAATTAACCAACATCCACGACGAGATGACACTAGGAATAAGTTCCATGAATATGACTTAACTCTATGACAGATACCCTAAACAGGTGATGAGTTACAAGGATGAATAAAAGGATGTATGAACTAACATACAATACTCCCATTTCAATCATGGAGTATACATCATCATTGAAAGTGATGACTGACACCCTCTTTAGAAATGCCGGAATATGGGGCAACAAAATGTGACACCAGCACACGTTCAAACTACCGAGGTGGTTGCACCCTAATGGAAACATTAGAAATAGTAATATTATCTTTTAATATAAATAAATATTTCATAAATATCATGTATAATCATTAGTTCCATCATAATAACTAGTCTTGAGAAATGGGAATGGAAATTGAATTATATCGGTTCGCGAGACATTAGTCTACTTTTTACATGGGCAGTTAATTATTTTCCCATTTGAATGAAATTGATATGAATTCAGGTGATGATATTAACATAAATAAATCTTATAAAATTTTGGATTCTAGAGATATTATTTCATCACAGTTGATGAATATTTTAATGACTTGTAATAAAAAATAAAACAAAAATATTTGATTAGAAATGATACATCATTATTGGACAATCTCCATTGATTAACACTATAATACTACTCAGTGTGGTTCGATACATTAAATAAAAACACTAGAATATGTATAAAGAATATTGGAATGTATTTGGTCTGATATACGATTAACCAAAATAGTTTTTATGTGTGAATAAATGATATGAATTGGTGCCCTATTATATAAGAGTGGAGATTCTCTCTCTGAATTCTTCAGAATTACTAAATTAATATACATTATTTTTATAATGAAAATAGTTCCAAAATCAATTATATCTATGTAAAGATGATAATGGATTGAAATAAATTCATCCAATTAAAATTATATATTTTTTGATTAATTTTTAATCATTATTTTTTAACCATAATGTAACCCCTTTAACTCTTACCATGATATCATATAATTTACATATTGAGAGTAAATATAATTAATATAAAATGAAAATACCCAAAAATGAATAATTTATGTTATTTTAAATTTGATACCAATATGTTCACAAAATTAAATATTTTCATAAAATTAATATTATTTAAAAAATATTATTTTAAAATATCATTAATGCCAATTTTTACAGTAATCAATATATAATTTTATAAATATTTCATGAAAAAATGCTAAATAAGAACCACATTTTCTAACACATCCAAATCACATCAAATATATCTATAACATCCGTGGATGAAATTAAAATTGTAAAATTATATTTATTTAAATAAATTTAATATTATTTAATTAATATTTCAATTAATCAAACAAATACTACATCATCATTATCCAATCCTTTAAGTTACTTATTTATTTCATAATAATAAAAAATAAATTTTATTATAATGATAAAAAAATTTATTTTCAAATACTATTTATAGTAAAATATAACTTATTAAATTACCCTATATTAAAAATATATAATTTATTAAATAATAATTATTCCATCTTGGACTTTGCTTTAATATAGTATACTATATATGGAATAAATTCATCCAAGTGGCCCAAAGTGGTCATAAAATCAACCAAATGATGATTTTGGTTAAAAATCCCTCATCTAATAAAATTAGGACAATTGTTAGGTTAATTTTCTAATATTTATATTATTTCTTACCCTTAATTACATGATTTCCCTTTAACTATGATAATAAAAATTACTAAAGTTACTTTACATTTTTCCAAAATTAAAAGGTGATTATCTACAAATTAAGGACCTTTTGATTCAAAATATGTAATTAATTTTTTAAAATTCAAAATATAGAATTGGATACAATTATTTTAAAATTTATTAAGTTGATGGGGGTGATAAAACATGTTATTAATTAGAAAACATTCAAAAGATAGAATTATTTTTACTTACACAGTCAATATAAAATTCAATACAATGAGCTGAATTGGATTATATGATATAAAATGGATCTAATTTTACATTAAAACCAAAAAAATTATATAATTTAATGCTATAATTTATTCAGACAAAGAATATGATTCTAGTTAAAATTCAGTATTTTCACTAATCATCAAAACGTGATTCTTATCAGAAAATTTAAAAAAAATCATGTAATGTATAATATGATATTATTAATTAAAATAAGATATTTATTTTTAAGAATAAAATTTATAAATTTTTCAAAAACTACATTTAATAAAAGTTCCCCATCAAAAGGCAACAAAATTTCCTTTTAGAAAAATACATATTTAATGCATGAAATATGATTTTTTCTTATACCATGTCTAGAAAACACATAATTGGAATATTATTAATTATATTGAATATATGTTTCATTACATTTATACAAGAAGAGTGATCTAAATTTTTTTATAAACACAATTATTTTTATTTAAATAGTTTTTATGAAAAATGGTTTTATTTTTTATTTATAATTAATTAGTTAGGAATGAATTTATTGTATATAAAAGTGTAAAATATATTTTCATAATTTATTTAATCTTGTTCGTACCTTCCATTATAACTAGTATATTATTATAATATCATTTGAAAAATAATATTATGTTTTTTATTTAAGATCAATGTGGTGTATCATGTACACTATCAAACATAATGTTTCCATTTATCAACTCGGGATGTTACATACCCCATTTAATAAATTTAATTCTTTAAATTTGAAATCAGAATAAATAAATATGGGTTTAACTTTTCCAAATACCTTTTTGAAATCCCATATTGGAAAAAATAAAAATCAAACTTCCACTTAAAAAAAATGAAAGTGTGAAGGTAAATCGAGAGAACACATTATAGAATTACATCATGAAAAACATGGACATGGAAGAGAAAAATAACTATCAATTTCTGATGGAGAGTGATAGAGAACATGGTAGTGAAAAATTTAAAAATAAAAAAACTATAAATAATTGACGGGTTAAAAGTTAACTGGTTTTATAGTAAGAAAAGTCAATGAAAAAGGTTTATTATAAGAATATTTTCATAGAGATGTGGAATTATTTTAATACATGGACTAAGATAATTATGAAATATGCATACATGACATTAAGAGTTTCCTTCTTTAATCAATTTATACAACATCTCATCTTTTTCTTCCAAGAATCATCATTTCTGTTGAAATTTTCATTCCTGAAGCATTAGAGACAACTTTATGGATAAAAAAATCCACCAAAGTATAACTATATAGTCTTCTTGTGTATAGAACATAACAAAATCAAAATAAAAAATTATCCAAAACTAATTAATCCATTATATAAATAAAAATATCTTTTATTCTACAAAATTCAATAGAAATAACAATTACTAACATAGAACTTTACAAAAATAACTATCCTTAAATTTAATTAATAATATTATATTCTATGACTGGAAACAAAAATAATTATGATTTTATCACATATTATAAAATAAATTTAATGAATTATCTCTAAATAAAATCAATTACACATAAAAAATCAAACAAAAAATTATTTTCCTATATCAAATAATCTCAAAGATATGCTAACAATTTCAATAAATAAAATGAATAAACATAATTCCATAGTAAAATCATATTTGAATCCAAAAGACAATTTAAACTTTATTCCTCATAATATTCTATTTACATTAATCTTAATGGATTCAAAAAATAGATAATGTATTTCAAAATAACATTAATCACTTAATCACCAAATATTTTTCAAATCCAAATGTTTTCTATAAAAAATATTTTCCCAAAGAAAAATTAACCATTACCCTTCTTATATTTTAATTAAAAGGAAACATTTTTATACTAACTTGGATTTAACATAGACCATTTTTAGGGGAAAAAAGCTTGTCACCCTTTGGATGTGGGTTCAATTCATATGGCCTTGTTGAATGTGATGGGATTTCATATGACCTATTGGTCATCCTTTTTCTAAATCGATATTAATTTTTTTTATAAAAATTCCATAAGTTTCAGAAACATAATAAAAAATAACCTTAAAATGTTTTAAAATAAAATGTTATTTTAGACGATTCATTTTCCATCAAAAAATATAATATCCCATAATTTCCCATAATCAATGATCATGTAAACCCTAACTATTATCCAAAATATTACAATTATTCCCACCGATGGAAATATAATTCTTCATCAAATAATATTTTCACCCAACAAATTTATGGGTTATATATAAAATGAACTAAAAAATTCCTCCAAATTCCTCCAATTATTAAAAGAGTGTTAATACTTTAAAATATCCCAACATCCTTAGATCTATCATAACTATTGAATTCCTTATATGTATACATGTTAATCATTCAAAATTCATCATAATCCCTTTAAAACGATTTCCATATTTTCCACTTTAAATAAAATTCCTTTAAATAATAAATATGAACTATATCCTATGATTTAATAATGATAACACATGAACCATGAAATAATATATTCCTTTTATATATCATTTGCAGTTTCCCCATTTTTAATAGTAACAATGTTAGTTATTTCTAAATAGATATTTGTATGGTCCATCTTAACCCAATCACGATCCTTCTTCTTAAGAAATAAATTTTTATAATGTCCATAATACCTACATTTAAAACATTAAATTTATAATTTAGGATGAAATTATTTCCCTTTCAAGCATTCAACTAAATGCTTCCTTTTTTACTGGGAATATTATTACTTTATGTCATCTTTTACCACATTTAAAAATATTCTTATCCCTTTAAAACATTTTACTCAGTGTTTTTATCCATGTGCCTGAATTATATTTTATTTAATATATTTACATTTATCATCATTGTTACTTAAACTACCACTAGGATTTATTTTTCTTATATATGATGAATTAAAAAAAACACCAATATTCATGTGGTTAATCATTACTCGTTACAGTTGGTTTAGAATAACCACATGAGTTCTCATTGTAGCTCCCATTTCATTTAGTTTCTTATTCAAGGAACCACCGCATTTTCCTTCACCTCCACTGTTACTTTATTTCCTATTGGATCCAACCATTTACTTAAACCAAAATTGGTTAGTGTAATAAATAAAATTATAATATACTGTCTTATATAAATGATAAATATAGAAATACCATTATTTATGTTATCTCAAAATCCTTCAATTTATATAAAATAACAATGAATTTTGCAACCATGATAACCATTGGTGTTATATAAGAATTCTAACTTATTATTAGATAAAATCCTAACTTCTAAAGTTACTTAAACCATATTTTTATATCAATTGTAAAGACCCAACCATAACCATTACATTTACTATAATTTTGAACATAAAATTTACATTTTGAGAATCACTCATTTAAGTTTTAGAGAACTAGGACAAACTCTTAAAAATTAAACCCAAAAATTACAATTTGACACTTATACTCAGTATCTATTTATTCCACCAAAGTAATATCTTTTAAGATATAAAATGGTTTCTTTTTATGAAAAAACATTAACAATTATACCGTTGATCTTAACTCTGCCTATATCCCCACTTAAATCTTGGGAAAAACATTTTAAAAAATGAGATGAGAAAAATTCTCCATAAGGGATATAAAAATAATGAAAGAAAATATATTTTTTACAATACTTATAAACCCATGAAATCAGTTTCACAAAGTTGTACTCTTCACCCATAAAACATATTCCCTTTAGCTAACCTCATAAAATCATAATATTCCTATAAAAAATTTTAGAAAACATAAATACTAAAGGTAACTTATGGCATAAATTCTACATCACTCTTACATTTACTGTATCTCTTATAACGAAATGGGTAGTAATAGTCTTGGTAAAATTATTAATACCCATCACATAATATTCCATAAATATCATTATAGAAACCCTAACGGTTCAAACCAACTCATTACTCAATGTATTGGAGATTAATAATGGGATCACCTACACTTTGTTTATAACAAGACCACCCTTACTCTTAAATAACCCCCAAAACCAAAAAATAATCACAACACATAAATCAAGAATAAATGAAAAATATCATTAACACTTTGAAATCACTATTCAATTTTCACTAAGACTCACATTCAAAAATGAAGAAAATTTATTAAATAACAAAATTATAAAATTTTAAAGGAAACATCAAAACATTAAACCAAATTGAATGTCGTAAATTCAATTTATTTTATAAATTTTATAAATCATTCCTTTTGTCTTTTGTAAAAATAGATTAAAGAGTAACTTTAAAATAGGGTTTTAAAATAATTTCCCTTAAAAATATCATACCATTGAAGTGATAATTAATCAAAGTCATTAATTATGTTTTTCAATTATAAATCTTCATAAATTAGTGGAAATAAATTATAATCTATTAAAAATTATTCTGACACATAATCATGGCATCAATTAATCATGAAGTAGTAGTTTAACCCATTAAATTGAAATATGGTTATGAAATCACTTAATACATTGTATTCAATTGAATCATACACCAAAATAATGATTATATTTTAAAAAAATATTAAATATTAATAGAATAAGTAACATCCTGATATAAATGTTAGTGGAAAGTTGTATACACCCCAAAAAAGAATACAGATCCATAAATTGAAAATTTTCCTCAAGGAATGAAAATTGAGAGGAAGTCCCTTACCATGTGTCTAAGTCATCACATATAATCTTTATAATATTTAATAATAGACATATAATATCTATTTACTTTCATGGTAACCCTTTTAATAACTATTATTCCATTTATATCACTTCTTATCATGTTATTTCAATTAAGTAATTATTTATGTTAAATTCGAATGTTTATTTTGATATTTTATACTTGAGTCCAAAATTAGTTCGTCATGACAAAAATAGTCAAAGTGGTCATAAGTCCATCATATCTATAATAATATTCATAATTTTGTTTTAAATTTTTATACATAAATAATACTTATAAATAAGTCCATTAAATATGGTTATGATAAATAAATTATGTTATAATCATGGAGACGGTAGGTCATATGTATGCGTGAGTAATGATTTAATTATTTGATGATCATTTTTGAAAGTAGGTAAGTATAATTTAATATTTCCATGATGACAATAATATGACTAATATAAAATTAATACAATGAATATACTTATTTATATAATTTATGTGATGTGGTGAAGATAAACAAATCATCTGGATTCATTGGGGTGATAATTCACATGTACGCATGATCAACATTGTCATTTTTATGTTCATGTAAAAGAAAGAAAAAAATTGATATATTATATTTTCATAATGATAAATATTTCATGAATATTATATATAATCATTAATTTGATCATTATAACAATTCTTGAGAGATGGTGATGCAAAATGAATTAAATCTGTTCATAAGGCGGTAGTCCGCCGTACACAAAGAGGATGGATTCTTTTCCCATTAGATGGAAGTAGAGATGTGTTTAAGTGATGATATTATTATTATTAATTATCATTATATTTATGATACTTGAGTTATTATATTTTATCATGGTTTAAGATTATTTGGAAGAACTGGAAGAAAAAAAAATAGAAATACTTTATTAAAAATAATACTACTCTCTCAGAAAATATACCTTTCTTAACACATTAAGGACACAATGGGGGGTGATATACCTAAAATAAGAGATATTGAATTTAGATAAGGATTCATGGAATTTTTTTTTTGAATATCATGGTTAAAAAAATAGGTTTTGATTTTTGAAGAAATGATAATATGGGGCACCCTTTATTAAGAGAGGTGATTTGTAATATTTGAATTTTTTAGAATACTAAAGAAATATATATTAATTTTAAAATTAAAATGGGTCAAAATGAATTATTTTGATGTTAATATGGTGGTTTGATGAAATAAATTAGTCAATAGAAAATTAGATAAGTTTTTTTTAATACTTTTCATTTTAATTTAACCCTTATTAAACCATGTTGAATCTTACCGTGATATCATGTAATTTAAATTTTGAGTGTTAATATAATTACAATAAAAAAAAATGAATAAAAAATGGATCATTAATGAAATGTAAACTTAAATACCAATCAGTTGCATGAAATTGGAATTTTTACAAAAATTTTAACAGTTAATAAATAAATATTTAACTATATCATGATAACATGATAAATTCAAATGAATTCCTCAACAAAATCATTAATACAAATAGGCCGTGGATAGTGATATTGTAGGAGAGTCCGTGGCTCAGTTGGTCAGTTCTGATGATATACTAACGAGGGGAGATGTTACTAGTGGGAAGGAGGATGTGTTGGAGAGTTCACCTGTGCAGGTTGCTATTTTGGAGGAAAGCTCTAATCCTATTGGGAAGGAGGATTTGTTGGTGAGTTCACCTGTGCAGGCTACTATTGTGGAGGAAAGTTCTAATCCCATGAATTTGGATCAAAGGGGGACAAAATTGGAGGTTGTTCCAATTGATGCACTTAGTGCTGAGGTGTTGCAAAAATCTCCAAAGCCAGTTGTTAGTTTCTTTTCAATGCTGGAGTCTATCAACACTCTGGAGTTTGACTTGCTTAACCTTGAAGGGCTCAAGAATGCCGGATGTAAAAACCGAAGAGATGCTTCATTGATACCTGCTACTGTTGATGTAATTGAGACCTCAATGGTGTTGGAATGACCGTTATATAATGCTACGATTTCCTCTACTATGCAGGTTTCTCAGGCTATACATGAGGCTTGTCCGGAGATGCATGAGGAGGCTCCTGCTGTTGTGGATCACCAGGATGGCGCCTTCATAGAAGTCGGGCTGCATGAGGTTCTGTCGGTGGAGACAGTGGCTGGAATGCAAAGGGGGCACGGGCGTCTCCCGGCCAATCAGGGAGGGTCTAGGGGCTGAGGGCGTCCTAGAAAAAGGTGATGGTTGACTGTTCTCTCTTTAGTTTTCTTTTTGATGTGGTCCGCTGCATGGTAACATTTCCCCCTGTATCTTGCAACTTTTATCTTTTTCAATAAATTTTGGGGTCATGTGTCTTTGAGCCCATGACTGAACCTCTTCTAGTATATTCTTTTAAAAAATTATTAATGAAATATATCATGAAAACATGATAAAAACAAAAAATAATCTTCTAAAAATCACTAACATAATTAATTAATCTATTACACTCATTGATAATATTATTTATCTCAAATTAAATTTATTTTAATATTTTTAATATCATTTATTTTATATTTCTATCATTCAATCAATTACTGAATAATAATAGTTTAATCCATTAAGGTAATTATTTCATTCCTAAAAAAGAAAAATAATTTTCCTCGATAAAGGAAAAAATTAAAATTTATAAAGACTATATATAGTCAAATATATCATTTAAATAACCCCATATTAGAAATGATATAGTTATTAAATCTTAAGTAGGATATATTTGGATTTTCATTAAAATAAAATACTATAAAAGGAATAATGTCATCCATGTGTCTCCAAGAGGAATTAAAATCATCCAAAAGATGGTTTGGGTTTAAAATACATGATAAAATATAATAAGGTCAACTTTAGGGTATTTTTATAATATTTACATTATAATTTTTCCATTAATTACAAAAATAGATTGCCCATATTTACTAAATTTTGACCTTATGAAACCAAAAATAGATTCAATTTTTTAAACATGAGAACACATAAATAAATAAAATCAATTTAATATTATTCTATTGGATTGGGAGAGAAAATGGGTTATTAATGTGGAAACTTTAAAAAGATTAAAATGTTTTTATATAAAAATTAAATGTAAAACTGAATCTTATAAAAAAATTGGATTTAATGATTAAATATTGATCTAATTATAATTTATAACCAATACTAAATATAATTTAGCATGAAAAATTATTTATTAGAATAAATTTTCTTCAATTTAAATTCAGTATTTTTCAATATTCATAAAAACATGAAACTTATCAGAAAAATACAAAAAAATAAACCAAATTAAATATTGATATTACTCTTTGAATGAAGATGTATAATTTTTAAATATAAATTATAAATTTATCAATAAGATATTTAATACAACTGCTCCATCAATGGGCAACAAATTGAATTTTTAGAAAAATACATATTTAATGCTTAAAATTGGATTTATTGTTATATAATATCTAAAAAACAAAAAATATGAATGATAAAAATTAAAATTATTCAATATTTCATTAACATAATCCAAAATGATTCATCTCATTATTCTATAACCAAATTTTTGCTTATATAAACTGTTTTTCAAAAAAAAATTAATTAAATTTATAATTAGTTTTCAACAATGATTTTATTATATATACAATGGTAAACCATATTTTCATATTTTAGTTAATAATGTCCATAAATACCATTCTAATGGATAGTCTATAACAATATCATTTAAATAATAAAAATTTATTGTTCATTTGAATTCAATTTGGGAATCATGTATGCTATCGAAAATTGTGTTTACTTTGAAAATGAATTTTAGAGTAATTAATTTTTATCAAAAAAATAAAAATGAAAATATTGAAAACAATATATGAAAATTTAAATTTTAATAAAAAATATAAAAATATAGAACAATATAATTAATCACTATTTATACGAAAATAAAAAAATATTAAAGAAATCATAAATTTAAAAAATTTAAAAGAATTACATAAAATTAAATATACCTAAAACCTCTTTAATATGATCATAACTATTAGTTATACATTGTTTATTGAAAAATATTAGTAAAATGATATTTAGTATTTTAAAATTCTAATGATAAAACACAATTATCGACATTATCTCATCAATAATTATGTTGAATATAAAATTTTTAGTTCTATAATAACATACACTATTTTTTGTAATATTTATGCCACAACTATTATCATATACAATATTAACCATAGGAAAATTTATTCAAAACTCAATTTTTTTGGTTTTATCAACTCCACATGTGCATAGAAATTAAAAATTGATATATATTCTAAATTATCTATTGATAATAAATCTAAATGTTTCTTCTTACTAAAAAATTAATCAAGAGATCTTAATATAAAGTTGATGGATCCTTATAATATCTCATAATAATTTTATGAGAAATTTAATGAGACACTTTTGGATTTTATTGAAATAAATAATAATTGGGGAACCAATTCTATTCTAATAAATATAGAATATAAAAAATTACCAATCATACGAGAATATCACTTATTGTAAACTTTTATACAAGGTTTATCCAAATAATGTTTTATATTAGTAAAGAAATGAATTGTATATGCATTAATTTTTTCAAGACCAAACATCTTTAATTAGTTAATAATTTAATGAAATTGATTTAAAATATTTTCAAAAATATTTTTTGGATTTTAAATCCATCAAATATATTTAGTGATTCCCTTCTACTCATTTAAGATTCGTTTTTCATAAGCTTTGAAATTCCATTTCAATGAATAAGATTAGTATAACCAAAAATAACATCATCTTGATAAATTTTAACTAAAAAATATCATAGGAATTTATTTTATTATAATTAGTAGGATCATCTTGTCCAATAAAAACCATTTTTTAAAATAAATGATATAATCCTCTAAAACAAAAACCATGTTTCTTAAATAAAACCCTAAAGATAACTCATATGTTTACAAGAAGATGATGTCATATGAGGATTATAAAACCTTGGTTCTTTTCAACACAAATATCCTATATTTAATAACGATTTTTAATAGTAGATTTATCTTCCATATGGTGGAATTTAGAATTCTTATGAGATTCATAGGCTAACAAGATTCTAATGGTTTCAATCCAAGCTATAGAGGAATAAGTAACTCATAATCTATAACTTAATCCTAATTATTGACAATGCCCAACAAGAAAAAATGTATCACTAATAAGGAAAGGGGAGAATCAGTGATATTAGTTTCCTTTATTTTATCTTTTTTATAATAAACTTTACCAGTTGTAAATGAATTATCACTTATCTGAATAAACATTCACATATAAAGAGTACCACAAGTATATTAATGGTTTCTTACACAAAACAATAGCTTGTCCACTTCATGGTTCATAATTAATTTAATTCTACATAATCCAAATGAATAATACACTTATTTATAGATAACATAAGTAGGAAATACCTTTCCACTTGTGTAGCACTATAATCAATACAACAGTTAATGTGCTTCTTCTAGAACAAATTGTGTAAAATAACTTTTTAAATATGTTTAGAAACCTATCTCATGTTTTTTCTGATCATTGAACTATTATTATTCATAATATTCAACATTATTATATCTTTATAAAACAATTACTTACTTTACTAAACCCAATAATGTAGAAAAAATATTAAATACATCGTATGAAAAATTAGTTTAATGTGATGTCTAATTATTCAAAATGATTTATCATTATGGAAATGTGTATTAAATTAAACTCCAGAAACAATTTTGAATTTAATAATTATTTCCTAGAAAATTTCAATCGAATTTATTACTCTGATTTGGAAATCACTAAACAATTCATTTACCTTTCACCTCTTCAATCTATATATGTTTCTTAAAAAACATTTTATAGAAACCCTCATTATACCAATTATTCCTAAAAACACCCATATCTCTCGGTCTCTCCCATATAGGAATAGTGTTACTATACTTTTAATGCTGAACTCTATTTATAGGCCCACCAAAAATTGAATTGGAAGGAATCTAATTTTATTTTATTGGTCGACCAAATTTATAGAAACACAAATTTGATATTCATTTCGAATTCACATTTGGACACATAAGTGCATCTCAACTCATCTTGATCATTATTATAAAATTTTCAATATTATCAAAAAATTAACATTCATTAAACAATAGGAAAATATTAATTATGATACAATTTATCATTTGGATACAATTTTTCATTATGATGAAACAGATATAAAACTAAATAATTTCCATTCCATTAAACTTATTGAAACTCATCTTCCCAAAAATTCATTGAAACTTATATATTCTCAAAAAACCTCTTTAAAAACACTTTAGAAACATATTAAATGAAATTATATTTTTTCTTCAAGTGTTTCAATTTTCCTCAAACCAATGTACCGATAGTTGCTGATGTCCAACGACTGATGATATACCATTTACAACATATTCCAGATGGATCAACCTTGTTTTCCATTTGGTGTATCGACATCATAGAATTGTTTGATGACTCTTGACATGTTAGAAGAAAATATTTATTTTTTTATCTATAATGTTTTTTTGAAAACATTGTTTTTCTTCATCTATTTGATCAGACTCTAAAAAATACTCACCTATTTCAGACCCAAAAATTTAACATACCTATCTATTCTAATCTGCCTCTAATGGGAATCTGAATCCAATACCCTTTTTATATCAACATTATGTCTGATGAATTAGTTTTAGAACAAATTTAATGTATTGGTGGCACACTATGTCTAATGTACTGATATTCGAAATAAATTCATTCAACCATATTGTCAAAAATTGATGAACGGTCTTATGGTTTGGTTTATTTGGTGAAATGGACAGTTTGAGGAATCATACAGTCTGGTAGTTCATTCAATCATTAAATTAGAAAAACTTTTGACTTCAGAAACATCCAACATCCCATCCTTCAGACCATTTCTACATCTATCAATTCTTAAACCAATGAATTATGACAAGAATATGTTGACTTAATATATTAAATTATTCTATAGTAATAAAATTTTATGATGTCATCTTGATGATTTTTGGAACGTTATGATCATCATACATCATTTGACTTTCATATAGTTTTTCTTTATTTAATTGAAATATATTGGATAAAATGTTTTCATGCAACCTAAGATGATAATAAATTACAAAAATGAAAAAGAATCATTTTATTTGTATCAAATTTATTAAAATACATTTAGTCTTTAATAAACATATCCCTCCTACCAAAAACCTCATTATGGATATAATGTGAGTATGAAAGAAAACTTCACCTAGAAAACATATCAAGAACTGAAAACCCAAAATGATTGAATTTATTTAAAAATATTGTGTATAGTTATCCTATTTTAGTTAACCTTTCATCTGATCATGAAAATGTAATAATTGAATTTGTTTTCCACAATGACGAAAAAATATCAAGTAACAACAAAAACATCTTCAATCATCCAAAAACCAACTTCCATTGATCTTGGTACCAATAAACTCCACCTTTGTATTTCATTATCAACCAAGATTCATAAATGGATGAAAAGTTTTAAATCAATAAATAGATCAATTAATATAATTACATGCATATGTGAGAGAAATCATTATAGTAAATAATAATCATTAACATGGAATTTTGTTTCCAAATGTAGTAAATAAAGAAAATACTTCTTGAAATTACGATACATTAAAATGTTCCACATCCACAATAGCTTTATTCCTATAAAAAATATTCCAATAACCACTTCAAAAAATGATTAGAACAGTTCACACACTAAAAAGATCAGTCCATATCTTACCAAAAACTCCCCACATGTAGGATTTCTTAAAAATTTTAACACATATCAATGAATTAATTTTTGAACAAAAATTTTTGTCGCCCTTGAAAACTCTATCTGATTACTATATGATATAGGGGATAGGAATAAATAAATTAAAATTGTATAGAAAGATGTTTTACTCTCATGTTCATCCTCAATTTGGAAAATTTATTGTTTGTTAATAATTTTGTGAAAATGGAATCTACTATTTTTGTTTTCATAACATAGTCTAGCTTATGTTCATTATTTTCCACATTCTCTTTGATGAAGTGATATTTTATATCAAAATATTTTGAATTATAATTTTATACTACATTTCTTGTAGATTTTTTAACATTAATTATCACAACCCAAGATAATAGTAATCTTCATTCCACAAGTAAATATTCATAAAATTTTTCTCCTTTAATTTAAGTTAACGACATAAACAATATCTAGTCATAAGTCTTATATATACAAAGAAATAAATTCTTCATAGGCTATCATACCTGATTTCAAAATCTATTATACCTTTAATATATCGTGGAATTCAATTTCTATCCAAGATATATAATTATTTTTTTCACTTTATAATCATATACATAATTTAATAACATAAAAAATATCTGGTCATAAGTATTTTAGATACAAAAAACTCCAAACCAGTTTTTGAAACTCAATAGAGTCACATTATTTACATTATCCTTCATTAGTCAACTTGGATCCCACTGATTTTTTTCTAAATATGTTTCAAATTATCCATTCTAAATATCTTAATAAATACCTTATGATATATTTCTTGAGAATAAATAATGAATTTATTATTTTGTGATATTTTAACCCAAAAATGTATTTCATTTCACCATACATGGAAGTTTCAAACAAATTCATAATTTCACCAACAAACCCTCCACATGTTATTTCATCAGTCCTAGAAAATAATATATAATAAATATATACAATATCAATGAGTGAAAATGTATTAATTTATTTAATGTATATGTTACTATCATCCCTTCCTTAATAAAATGTAAACATTGTAAATCAGGTATCAAATTTTGAATACCACCCCCTATGAGCCTTATTTATCCCATACCATGATTTATTCAAATTTCACACATATCTTTCATCCTTTCCAATAATAAAAGAACATGATTTTCATAAAAAAATTACTCATCCTATTCACCATTCAGAAATGCTAATATCACAACAATATGAAAATTTTTATAACATCATTGTGGAGTAATTCCAAGGGAGGTATTAATTATTTATATACATTTCAGTGGACAGAAATCCTAATCAAAATAAATATTTTTATTTTGTGAATAACATCCGAAAAACAATTTTTCATTGTTTCATATCGCATAAATACAATGAATAAATGTTTTTTAAAGCACCCACTATGTACCAAAAACAATTTTGGTATTTGGTTTTGGTATGAGTTCTCAACTATCATTTTTATCAAGCTAATACAACTCTTAATTAACAGAATTAATATATTCTATTTTCTCAAATTCATCATTCACATATTTGAGATAAAAATTTAAATACAATGAACTATGGTTAACAAAATTTTATGTTGTTGTTGTTTGATCCTTTTGATCTTGATCACCAATACTGTTTTGAGATTCCTTATATTTTCTCATCCTAGCATCAGTTGTACAAAATGCGTCTAATTCATGGGAAATAGATGACTCTGATTCTCCAATCTTGGTGTTATCACTACTATTGGAATTAACTTCATGTGTCGTGACAAAAAAAATAAATCATCATGTTCATCTTCCTCATATTCATGCATTTTTGAAACACATTTCTAATATTTTTCACTAAATTTTACATCAACATAAAAAACAATTATTCCAGTTTATTTGATAAAAAGTCTATATAATCTGTTATCATTAGCATAACCAAGAAACATTACACATTCACCTATTTTATAAAATGTTACATTATTCACAACTTCGTTCTTTATGAAATTGGGACTCCCAAAAACTCTTAAGTGTTTCAAACATAGAGTTATATTATAAATTTTTTTAAAAGGAGTTATATCAAAACATGGTCTATTGAAACACCAATTTTAAATAGAAAATACTGAGCGTATTTCTTTCCTCTAGATGCAGTGGGAATGGCCATGGTCAATCAACATTATACACCCTATATCAAATAAATTTTTATTCATTCTTTCTATAACACGATTTTTATGGGGCGTGTATTGTGTATTGAACTCATGATGAAGTCCTTGTTTTTTGTGTCATCTTATCAACTATTCTTTCTTGTTTTCATCACTATTACTAGTTCTAAACTATTATAAATAATACCCAAATTCATTCTTACCACTTCTCATTGAACTTTTAAACATATTTAGAACATTAGTTTAATGTTTTAAATATAGGAATGAATTAATTTCAGTGAAATAATCAATGAAATAGATGAAGTACATATCAATAAATGTTCATTATATTCTCAATGGACAAAAAATATCTGAACTAATTAGTTCAAGGGGATGTGTTGAACGAATATCATCATTAATATGCATGGTGTTTGTTATCTTCATATTATGAAAAAATGAAAAAAATAATCTCTATTTTTACAAATATCAAAAATTTCTAGGAAATTGTCTCACTTTTATAATTTTATCATGTTTCTCTGACACATATGTCTCATGCTTTTATGCCACAATTTAATTTCTTACGTCATTCATAGAAAAAATGAAAATTATAAAACAAAAACATAAAATCAGTTAACTTTTATGTGTTGAAATTTTGTAACAAATGATCCATATTCAACAATTTTTATAATAAAACAATAATTTATTAAAACAGGTTAATTTCCATCATCAGTGACTTTTGAAGTAGTCATCATTTTTTGTTTCAACACGTCAATTGAAATGGCCTTCTTGGATATCAACATTCCTGACCCAAAAATTGCGGATCCAACACTGTTGTTTCATATGGAATCATTAATTCCTAACATATATATACCTTTTTTTAAATCATTCCAATTATTCAGTAATTTCAAATATCTAAAAACATGATAATATCTCCCAATATCCAAAATCTTCGGTCATTCCCTATTTTTATAATTAAGTGTTTTTTCCAAAATAATAGATTTCTTATTCCCTTATCTTCCTTCCCAACTAGATTTTTTTAATTTTTATAATCCTATTGTTGTTCCTATAAAAACTAGACTCCCTTATACATGATGTAAATGTTTTTCACACCATTCAAAAATAATTTCTAGAGGTTTGAACATATTTTCAACATTCAAAATAAAATATTCAAGATTTCTTCCATTGAGAGGATTGACTCCCTCTCAATCATTTTATTTCTTGAATTCATGTGACAATTATAATATTTAGATTTAAACCATCACAAATTTTCTATAATCACAAATAAAAAAAAATATAGAAGTAACCATAAAAGGAATATTTTATCATATAACTTTTATACTATCTAGTATTGTGATTATGATTTTTAGAGACATTAATATCATTAAATTCATAACATTTTTGATCGCTAAGATTTCTATTAACACATAGAATATTTTTTCAATTAAAAATTGATTCTAATATTATTGGAATATGAAGTGGAAGAAACTTTAGTTTTAGACTCAGATATTTTATAAATATATGAATTTCAAGCATTTTTGGTTTTGGGAAGATACATGATTTTCTCATCATTATTCTTCTTAGGGTCATTCCATATTTATGTCCAAACATTTAAGGTACCAATTTAATGATTCATTAGGTTCCCCTTTTCCAGAACATTCTCCAAATTTATAGATAGCGTTATTGAATAATGTAACTCCATAGTCATCTATAGAAAAAACAATTTACCAAGTTGAAAATCTTCGTCATTTTATTTCTACTATACATGTATAATTTTGTTATCATTCTATTCTATTTAAAGATACTTCTTTATACAATCAATCTTTTGTAGAAAATAGAATTCTATTTAAGAATACATTATTGATTTTATTATTTAGGACATTCTTTTATGATCTTATTGATATATATTTAATGCCATAAAATAATCATTAGACATTATTTATACTATATTTTAAATGAAATTTTATCTTAATCTCCTTTTATTTAGAACTACTAATTTCCACCCCTTCACCATTAACTATTTCTATAAATATATTTTTCCCAAAAACATAAGTATACATTTAATTTTATAAATTCACTATCATTGAATTCATCACATTTTAACAGAGATTTTATTCTTTCTTATTTGAAGAAAAGTTTATCTTTTACCTTGGAATAAGATATGTATTTATCACAAAGTTTATAACAAGATCTTCTTGGACTTCTGTCATCTTCATTACTATCTTCATCATTCCTTTTTTAAGGGAAATTAACAAAAATGTTTCCAATTCCTCTAAATTAAAATCATTTTAGGTGTAGCATCCCTTTAATACATTCATGCCCTTAATCTATCATTTTTAGAAAATAATTGCAAAAATTATTAAAGATTTTACTAACCTCATCTTTTAATTCAAAATCTCAAACTACGTCATCTTTAAGAAGCATCATAGATTTCATTTCTTGTATAATTAAATGACATTTCTAGATAAAATTTTATATTTATTTTTATTAAATTATTTTTTATAATTACAATGTAATTTGATTACCATGATTTTCGTCAAAATATTGTGTTTCAAGATCTCTATCCTTCAAAGGTGAAATGATGGTATCAAAATTCACAATAATAATTCTTACAATCATTTTAACAATAGCTTAGTTTTCCAACCTAAAACCAAGATATGTTGTAGTTCTAAAAATATATTTCACCCTTTTAAATAAGTCAATAATATATTCATACACACCGATTTATTGATCATCATACATTAGCACCTAAATTTGTAACTTAGCTTCATAACCTTCTCATTGCCTTCATAAAATTTTCCCACTTAATATAGATTACATTAGTAATGTAAAATATACCAACTCTAAATAATTAAATTTAATAATGTGATGAGATTAATTAATTCTTATCTTTTCCATAGTTCTAACTATTATTCTTATCAAAATTTTTAAGGGAAGTATTTTCAATAAGATGAGGAAATCCATCTACAGTAGCAACCAAAAATTCATTCCCATGAGACATAAGATATGAAATAATTCTATCTTTATAGATATGATAGTTATTTCTATTGAATAATGTAATCCACTTACAATTCACACAATTCAAATTCTCTATAAAAACATATCTTCAAAAAACATCACCAAACAATAAACAATATAAACCTCACTTTGATACCAATTGAATAGATCCAACTAGAATCAATGTATCAATTAGAGGAAGAGGGGGTGAATAAATGATATATTTTTCAATTATGATATATATATTTTATAACAAACTTGTCCCAATATTATTGAATTATCACTTTGATTTAAAACAAAACATTCACACATCCACATGAACTTATGTATTTATAAGGTTCACTATATAGTAAGTGTAGCTAGTCCATGACATTGTTTGGAAATAATATAATACCACACAATACCATAGAAAATAATTCTTTTGTTTGAATAAAAAATAATTAAATACCCTTACATGTTTCTATAAATATGATAATAAAAATAGTGTATGTTCTTCACTAGAAAAAAATGATGTAAAATATGTTTTGTAACAAGTTTAAAAACATTTATCTAGTTGGTATAACCATGTAATTGTGCATCTTCTATGAAATAATCTTTTTAAAATCATCAAAATAAAATAATTCACTATCCTACCTTGAAGCTGGTAGAAACAACACTTCTAGACATCATATGAAATCTCAGTTTGATTCGATAGTCTAGTTCCACTATCTAAGAATGAGTTTGAAAAGATACTCCCAAAAACATTCTTAATCACTTCAATATTTACACATATATTTCAGTATGATTGTGCAGTCTGCTATGTAAAACCTTATCTACTTCCTACACCTTACACATATTCTGTATAGAGATGTTGATCCAGAAAACACTTTTCAAAAATTCATATAACTCCCATTATTCTTGAAAACATTCATTGATCTCTCTTTGTCCCACACATGAACATTGTTATAGTAAAATTTACACTATAAACTATTTATTGGTTCACCTGAAATTTAATGGGAGGGAATCCAATTTCATTTTTTGCTCGACCAAATTTCTAGAAACACAAATATGACATTAATTTTGAGTTTATATTTTAGTACTTCAACACTTCTCAAATAATATTGATTATTTTAAAAAAAATATCAAAACTTGTCACAACCTTAAACATAAAATATATTCTTCTGTCCAATATAATTTTTCATTATGATTTTTTTTCATTATGTTGAGACATAGATATACTAAAGACATTCCAATATATTGATTCAATTAAATAACATTTTCCAAAAATATTTCTTCAAAATATATAGGCTTTAAATACCCCCTTAAAAACACTCCAGCAACAACATCAATGTAATTATCATTTTGTTGAACTATTTAACAACTTATATACCCCATGAACATTCATTTGGTGAATTCATGTTTCCAATGACTTACTAGTGGTGGCATTTTTGTGATGTTTTAGTCTGTGTTTCCCCCCTGTGTATTGGTGTCACATCTTTGTATAACGACTGTTTACCCACTATATGTAAAAAAACAAAAAAAAAATATTTGAAAATGGTCCACAACATTTTTTGGATTTTTCTAATTTATTGGTCTTTGAAAAATATTCTCATTCTTCGATCCCAAAATATTCGACATACTTATCAATTATAATCAACAACTAATATAAATCTGCATATGGATCCGTTTTTATATCAATATTATTTTTGATGAGTCATTGTTAAAACTCCTATGATGTATCGGTGGAACACTGTGTTCTGTAGAATGACGTCTACAATGGAATATTTCAACCATATTTTTTATAACTAATAAATGATCATTTGTATTGTTTTGTTTAGTGCATAGAATAGTCCACGAATCTATTAGTCTGATAGATCCATTGATTAGATGTTTAGAAAAACATCTAACATCAGTAGCATCAAACTTCCTCGCCATCAAATGACTTGTACATTCATTTATTGTTACACAAATGAGCTGTGATTGGATGTATTTTCTATAATAACCAATGTGTTTCAAGAATTTAATTCTTGAATCATGAATTATTCATGAATTTTGTAACATTAGGTTCAAAATAGGATCTTCTGAATTTAAAAACCATTTCTCCTTCTTAGTTTAAAAAATCACAGTGCATATATTTTCATACAACTTATAATGTTGAGAAGATAAAAAACAAAAAAGCATCCTCATATTTGTATCTAATGTCTTAAAATTCATTTAGAATATAATACAACATCTCACATTGATTGAAAATATCAGTCTAGACACAATGTGAGTCCATAAAAACCTTCCCCAAGAAAACATCTGGAGAATAAAAAACCTCAAATGATAGACTTTCTCATGAGCGTTGTGTCCATTCTTGTGAGTCTATTTTTTATTTTATATGATCATAAACACTAATAGTGTGAATATGTTTTTGATAATTACATCTAAAATACAAAACGAAAATCCCAAACAACTTCCAACATCTAAAAACCAATATCCATCCAACTTGGTCCCCCCAATTTTAAATCTTATCCACAATAATAATTGTATTCCAATTAATTACTCCATGATAATCTTCATTATTCATTTAACCTCTTTTTGTTCATATCATAGGTTCACTATATGATCCATAAACTATGTCTAATTTTTTCTATTAAACATATTTAACTATTCTTGAATTTCTAAAATCATTCATTGACCATCAACCACTATTTCTATAGACGTACTATCAAACTGAGATAATATTCCCATAAAGGGAAAAATAATATAACATTCCTCATACTCCTAACTTCTTCATCTAGATATTTTATAACCTTCTCTAAGGCTGGGACCATCAATAAAAATATTTTCCATTATAATCCACATTAATACTTCTAATTAACATTTTATTCATAATTAGATGGGTCAAGATAATGTTCAAAAACACATTTAAAAATAGCATTAGAAAACCAGGGATAATGATTCTAAATAATAAATAGATTCGTCTATTTATATTATAATATGATAAAATAGATCATATTTATAAAAAATAACCTTAAAAAATTCTTCAATTACAATACATTTTTTATTATACACACAATATGTTTTATATGTCATAAAAAAACAATGATATATTTCTTTATTAGCCTATAGAACAGACATACCATGATTTTCCTTATTATTAATGATATAAACATTTTATCTAAAAACCATAAAGTATCATCCTTTAAGTTATATATTTTTTCATAAATAAAAAAGTGTCCTTTTGAGAGAGGTATTATTAAAATTATATTCATAATATGGATTTTTTCTAATAGTTATCCCTAAAAATTCTTAGGTAAACCACTCTCTTTTAGAAAATTTGTCAAAATTTCATGAATGATTCATTTTATTTGTTCAAAAATATAATTTATTAATGTTTTATTGAAATATAATGATTATATTTGAAACCCTAAATTTTCATAAAGTAATAGGATAATGATTATTTGATTATCCTCCATGATCACATAGAAATGATATTGTTCTAAAATATCTTTAATTTTTAACCAACATAGAAAAAATCATAAAAAATGATAATGCTTCGTGTTTAAAAATAAAAATATGAACCATATTAAATATAGTAATATCATCTAAAAAACATAATAAAATAATATTCCCCCAAATCATGATACTGTTGATGTTAAAAACTAATCTATGTGTATAAGATTTAAAAATTTAGATGTAGCTACATTATTGTTTGATTTGAATGATGAAAAATGATTTGTAACGCATGATTAATATTTTAAGATAATCCTAAAACACATGTTTATCATTATTAGGCTTTGTTTTTATGGGTACTTTGGGTGATATTTTAGAAATTTTTAAGGACTCTTGGGTGGTGTATAGTTGGAGCATGGGTTTCCAAAAAAGTGTGTCACGCTAGTGAAAAGCGTGAAATTCCCAAGCAGTGAGGGTTGTCACGGTTGACATGCTATTTGAAAAACCATGAACCCACCTATGAGAAACTGATAAACCCCTCTAACAATGGTACTCAGTTAGGGTGAACTATTTGAAAAACAGTGAGGCCCTGTATAGGAAACCTTATGCATGGAATTTAAATAATCTAAAAATTCATTTAAAATTTATTCAAGACCTATTTCTTCTCACTCACGGTGAAACATGACTTAAGATGTTCTCAAAGTTAATTAGAGCTTTAGATGAACCATTTTTGATCTTCTAAACCACATCTAATATGGATCGATACTATGAAATCATTGGTCGGTCCCTTTCTGGTAAGCAACCTCTCCACGTTCATTTCTTTTAATCTCTCATCTATATCCCATATGGTTTGTTAGATCTATTTGTTTTTGGAGGATAAAATCTATATTATATTAGATCTTGAATCTAGTATTTATTCTCAAATATCATTTTTAATGTTCTTAATTGGAGTTTTCTGGTGCGAGAATTTGGTATTGTGACCCCATTATCTATGGTAAGGGATACAATTTATTCTAGGACATGTTATCTAACATATATTTTCTTAATTTTTTTATTCGATTTCAACTAAATTATAAAAAGTGAATATCATGTAGAATTTTTTTAAATTTATTTGGCTTGAAATTGGGGGAAAACCCCCCAATACCCCTGAATTTGGTTGTTATTTGGTTTTGATGAAATTGATGGAAAATTGTGAAATTTAAATTCTAGAATATAGATCTTGAAATTTAATTATGAATTTTATTTCAAGGTTGTATTTGATAAAAATGGATTAAAATTATTTTTATAGAAACCTGGTATCTTTATCATTGAAAATGAATAATTTGATTAAAAATACGTGTAGTGGTTTTTGAACTAAAATTTGCATATTGAAAATGAAATGGCTTTAATAGTATTTTGAATAGTTTTGAAAAAAATCATTATATATTTTATAGAATACATGAAAGCCTAAGTATTTGTTGAGTTATTTTGGACAAACCAATATTTATACTTTACATCTATAAAAAAATATATCCGTTAGGCATATCCTCGATAGGATATTGATGTTTCCTCTTCGACTAGTGTCTGAGGTTTGTGTGTAGAATTTTTTTATCACTATTTGAATTTATGAGGGTCACATAAGCTGGAACTATAAAACCTAATTAAATATGTCCGTGTTGCTCATTTTTTTTAATTTTTTATTTTCCGTTATTTGTAATCTATTTTAAAAATGACCTGTGAATTTATATAATCTATTTTATGTGAAATTTTTATTATTCCATTCTTTAAAATATATCCATCATTTGAAATTAAAAGAGTGATTTATTTTAAATATTATTTTGAAATTATATTCATGTTTATTCAAAATTGAAATTAGTCTTTGGTTATATAATTATGAAATTTTATTATTGAATACTTGGTGGGACCCTAGTGGGATTTTATATCGCACCGTATATGTTCCTTCATGTTTTTTTATTTTATCTTCTTCCTGGTTTTAGCAAGGGAAAAGTGACACATAATGGTGGTTCATATATTTGATCCATGTGTTTGGAGAGTTGTGTCTATTTTGAATTGTTTTGTTTTCTTATTTTTCGGTAATTTTATTATTTAATTTATATTTGTTTACCAGTTTGAATTCTAGGTCAATTCCCCAAGTGGAGTTCTCTTTTGTGAAAACAGGCATGCATCTGTTTCTTTTGTTGTGTTTGTGGAAATTTATTTATATCCTTCATGTTTTTCTATTTATTGACCATATCACCAACCCATGGGGAGTATGAACACCCTTTGGGCTATATCAAGGCCATCTTGGGTATCAGGGTACTATGGTATCTAGGATGGTTCATGACAAATATGGTTTAAAGTTACAAGTTAAGCATCATTCCTAGTTATCAGTAGGCAGTTGAGTATTATTTTCATGACATATATGGTAACTCTGACTGAGTACCCATCCAGATCTAAAATCAATGAGCCTTAAGTCAAAAGGTATGGTTTTGGAATGAAATATTAAATATTATTTATATTATTTTATCGTAATTTTTATTGGGATATAAGGAAATCTAAATACTGCATTCTTCTGTTAGGATTAATGAACCTGGTTTATCTAATTGAGTGTAAATTTTAGGACTTATTTTTTTTCTATAGATTTTTTGTAGGATCATTACTTTTATAATAAGTGAAAATATGTTATAGGAGGATTATTTTGATGAACCAATGTGAGTTAATTCTATTTTTTACTAGAATATAGTTGAGGTTATTATGGGTGTTATCCATGCTTTTGAAGATGCAATTGCACCTATCCTCATTCATGCTCTAGGGGTGGAACCTAAAAGGGTTGTTTTATGGAATTGTGGTTTTGAGTTCCATAAAAAAAATACACCAACATTCCAATGATGCAAAAATCCTCAACTGAATGATGATTTTTTTTGGAGATATTGTGCTTCATTTAATGTTCATGGAAATTCATGATGAAATGAAGGTGAAATGTGTCACCTTCAAGCTAGAGGGACATAGAAAGATATAGTCAAACTTTATGGTGTAAAAGAATAATCACTAGGGATTATATTAGAAATAATTAAAAGTTCATTTTACATAACAGTTCTATCAAGAATCAATGGTGTTGGCTAAGTCTTTCAAGTTCTTCAAACACTTAAATGTTAACCAGATTGTGATAGAATATGCAATATATTTTGTGGATATTGTTTTGTTTTCACCTGATATTTAATGAATACTAATATGATGACTCAATGGTCTTACATGGGACATACATATGATATTAATTATTGGGTTTTCATGCTAAAGATTCCCTTTTTTTCCTGATGTGATGGATTGAGAATTGATGGTTGAAATAGATATGGATATCATGTAATGTTTTAGTGGAGTCCCTTTTTCTCCCAATAAAAGTTCCGTGAATTCACATAAAGGGAAGGGGAATCATGAGGATTCTCATAGTCAATCTCATAAAAGGGATTTTCTAGACCTTATTAATTTTTGGAAGAGGACAGTTGTTTTACTACATGTATGGAAATATATGGATTTCTAAATGAGTTTTTACTGAGGCACCCAAGATATCTGGTTATTGCAGATGCTCAGGTCATATACAAAAGTGCATTCCTGACATTTCAACTCCATGTAGCAGTGTGGGATGATCATTGAAAATTAAAACTATGGTGAAGATAAATGATTAATGAAAAAAGGGATCAAACCATAATAATTTGGAACAAATCTTTTTTACATAGTGGAATCTTCTTTAGAAGAAGTAGACATTGGCCCTGAAACTATGAGGAGTTTTAACCTTATAGATTCCTCATTAGTGTCTGCTTTATTTGATACTGGTGCATCTCATTCATTTATATCTACCAATATTCTCATTCTACTAAATCATCCTACAAAGATTTTATCTTATGTCATCAATATTACTAAACCACTATGAATGAAGAGAGAGAAGGGTCTTTGAATTTATCCTTATGTTTTATCATTACCAGATACTGAGATATCTTGGGATTTTCTAGTTCTCAACATGAAACCGCTTGATGAATTTTTTTCTATGAATTTTATCATTTCAATAAATGCGTATATTGATTTTTTTTCTTAAATAGGACACTTTTACTACACTAGATAGGTTTATCTATATCTATTACACCTTGAGATTTTGTGAAATACATTTTTTCAAATTAAATTACATTTTTGATATTTTTAATTTCATGTGACAGTAGAAAAAATTATTATATATATATATATATTAAATAAATAATTCAAATAATTCATTCACACAAAATATTGACTTGACATGCCCTACTTGAAATACCATCTTGTCTTGTGCTACATGCAATACTTACTTTGTTTGTGCTACATGAAACACTAACTTGGAGTAAGTTATACACAACACTATTGTTTTATAAAAAACATAGTTTTATTATAAAAATTATTTTATTGAGACAATTATAAACTAATCATTAAACATAGTAATATTAATTTGTGTAATAGATTTTAAAATATATTTATAATTTTTTTATATAAACAAAACATATTTATAATGAAAGATATGGTTTTTTGTAATGTACTTTGAATTTTAAAAATACTGTTTTCTTGATTGAATTATTTTAAATGTCCTTCATTGAAAAATAATGACATTAATATTAGACAAATTTAGAAATTGAATTATATAAAATAAAATTCTTTTTTGAATGCATAACATAAAATTATCCAATGGATATTTTTTTGGGTTTTTTCTGAGAAACTATATTTTTTGAATAATAGTGGAAAATACTGCTTTATTATTAAAAACTACCTTTTTTCTAATTAATTATTAAATATAAATGAAATAAGAAATATTATGGCCATTGTAGATATATATTACATCTATTAATACAATTTAATTCATTAGAATAAATTTCACGTTGAAACTAGATATAAAATCTTATAAAACATTTGAACACTTTTCTACTTTAAAACCCCATTATTTCTTCTCGTCTCTAGGATTAACATTAATATTAATTTTTCTAATTATGTGAATTGGGATTTAAAAATAAAAAAAATCACTATTTTATTCTATATAATCTCAACATTCTAATAATACCTAGTTAATTTTTGGCAAAAATTATTAGAAAAGGTGATTAAAATTAATCACAACGGTTATGAGCAACTTAATCATAATATGGGACTTAATCGTAAAATTAAGGACCCAATGGCCTAGACACGAGTAAAAACCCATTTTATATCCATATTTCGTCTATAAAAAATATAATATTGATTTTTTTTTTGGTTTATATGATTTTTTTGGTAAGAAAATTTGTACACCAAATCTGTTTATAAAAATTCCATGTGAGTCCTTTTCCTTCCCTATAAAATGCCACCACCTCAACCCATTCTTCATACCTCTAAAAACAATTAATTTACACCAATTCCTACCCACTACACTTCCAAAAAATCCTTGATTCTACCTTTAATCCTCAATTATAACAAAATGTCTTACAAGAAATCCTTTTGTCAAAAACCAAAAGGATTTACCCGATTAAGAGGCAACATCTTCTCTCATGTCCTTTCATTTATTTTCCTTCTCCACCCCATGAATTCAATTTATTTATTTATTTTGTAAAAAAACCATTATCCAAAATATACAAGGATGTTGTTATGCTATGGTTTTGACCTAATCTTAAAAACACCGCTATTAAATGGACAATGAACATATTGTTTCTATATATGGTGAACTACTGCCACACAAAACAATGATTGTTCATTTTTCCCTTACCACCTGTCATTGTGTCCAATATGGTTGAAAAATATATTTATAAATATTAAATATAATATTAATTAATTATTTAATATTATTTATTAATTTTTAAAATTCATACCATTTTACATTCCATTTTGTGTTAATATGATAATCTCATTTTAGAAATTATGGACTATCACCCCCTCAAAGCGATGTGATTCATTCACACAGGACACAAAATGTATTAAGGATGGGTTTAGTGAACATATATGATATAATATTGATACAGTGTAAATGATATATATTCATACACACACACACACACACACATATATATATATATATATGTTATTTACATACATTTATTTAATACAACATTAATAAGGGTAACAACTTTCATGCATACGTTCCACTAACCATCCCCATGAATGGTGTATTCCGTTTCATAATTTATTAGGATATAGATAATTATAACATACATATAATGTATATTTAGGATATTTATATCAAGATTTACATTCTCATACCATGATATATGTATATGGACCAACAATATAACAAAGTAAGACACATGCGAAAAAACAAAGCGAATATTACCTGATGTGAAACATTATCATAGGATCGTTAAAAAAAGGTAATATATGGTCAAAATCAAACCATATATGGTATTATTTACTATAATTTTTCAATGTAAAATAATTATAATAAAATTATATATATTATATAGGAGGCTTGTACAAGTACAAAGAGATCAAAGGAACAAGGTAAGTGGATTTCGTCTTCCTTTTTATTTCTGTGAGATACATACTATGTTCACCAATATTTCATTTTGTGTGGTGTAAATATTGCCAATGATTGTATTCTATTTATATTATAATTAAATTTATGGCTATTAACATATTAATTTTATGAAATTACTTTAAATGGTTCTATGTTTAAAAAGATCCAAAATGGTAAAAATGATTTGTCTCAATTTTCCTTCATTAAGACTCATATTTTGTTATGAATAGAGAAACATTTTAGAGATGTATATACATAAATTTAACATGTTATATAATGAATCTAATTATTTTAAAGATATTTTAGGATTCATTTAATTTTATTTTCATACATGGAGAGTATGATCCCATGTTACAAAGTTATAAGAGTTTAGGGAGACACTGTCATCGCTTTTCGAGATTGTTTATGTTTATGATCCCTTTGATGAAATCAAATGATATTTTTATCAAGAACATTGATTATTTTTTATTCTACTATAATATTATAAGATATATTCCTGTATAGGTCCAATTTTCTACACTTTGGTCTATAAAATAGTTACGAAATTGTTTTTTATGAAATCTCTACTTTACCCTCTCTTCAGTCAGAGATCTCTTCCTTATAAAAGGGCATCTAAGAATATTATACTGTTCTAATATAATCACTATATGAAATTTGTACCCATTTATCCATTTATAAATAACTTTAATGGGATGTACTTGTATGTTTCATAAAAAGTAATTTTTTTATCCTTTTTACCATGCAAAAGTAATGTTTTTTACCTTGTAGGACATGTACTGATTTACACACCGTCATTTCATTGAATCTTATATTTCATTTTAAAAAACTAATATTTAGGAAAATGATTTTTTAAAATTAATTTTTAAAAAATCTATTTTCCAAATATTTTCAATTTTCTTTTATATTTTTTCAATGAAAATGGTTTTCAAAATGTTTTCATACTATCTTTGTAAGTTTTCAAATTGTTTTCATGGAAAAAGTTTTTTAAAATATTTTGAAGAATATTTTTATCTTTTTCATGAAAAAATGATTTCAAAATGATTAATAGTTTTATTTATATTATATCGAGATATTTTCTATGAAAATTACTTTTAAATGGTTTCATGTTTTAAAAAGTTTTTTTTTCAAAGAAGAAATGATATTTTTCTCATAAAATGACTGAGAAATACATTTCAAATTTTTTCCATCTATGATGACATCTGTTGATGTCACTCATGCCACTCTATGAAATTATCTAATAGATCCATTAATATTATTTCAATGAATGGATCGTGCTTAATGTTATTGTCTTTATAAATCCCATTTCCCTTCCATGAGTTACATATTTATGAAACCTGATTTATTTCACGGTTTATTCGTTGATGAAATAGTTATGAAACCTATCACTTTTCCATAGGTTTTGATGTGATTAAATGTTAATGATACCCATTTCATTTCCTGGGTTAGGATTTGTTATTTTCCAAACCTCTGACTTTTTTAGGGGTAATGATATAATAAATATTATAAATTATTTTGGAACATGTATGAATGATTTTATAATGATATGGGTGGGACCCATACCCCATATAATGAATTTGGTTGTGATGGACGAATCATGAGTATAAATGTTATTCATGGGCCTAGTATCATGTCCATCAGTTTATGCCTTAATCTGATTACAATTTCACAATATTATGAGTGAACCTTATTAAATGTTAAAAATGTTATTCAAGGAAACAGTATCATATTCATAAGTTTATGAGTGATCCTGATTACATGTTAAAAATGTTATGAGTAGACCTTATTGCGTGTTCAAAATGTTATGCATGGACCTAGTTGAATGTACATATGTTTATGAATGAACTTGACTACCTGTTCACAATGTTATGTGTGAACCTGATTACATGTTCATAATGATATGTATGTACCGGGTTCCATTTCCATAAGTTTATGCAGGAAGTTAATTACATCTTCACAATGTTATGAATTGACCTAGTTGCATGTACACAAGTTGATTTTGGGGCAGATTTCATAACCTTAACTTAATGAGTTGACCTTTTTCATCTTCTAAATGTTCCAAAAATTATAAATTAATGTGAATGGCACAAATTCCATGTCTTATTCCAACATTATGGTTTCATGACTTATTCTATTAATTATTTTATAATAAACTACTTATAAAATGAAATTTTTTATTATCATATATAATATTCAAGGTATAATTCTCAAACGATATGTTCAATTTCCATATCATATATTCTAATGTGATGATTACACATTTCCTTTATTTACCCTTACTGAGCATTTGAGCTCACACCATTTTTATGTTCCCTTTATCTAGGTTTCGAATAAATGATTTAGGTAAAATCACTAAAGGTGTAGATCTTTATGGGAGATGATAAAGATCATTCACCATAATGGGAGATTTTTTTCCATGTTTCCAAATACACTAAACTATTATGGTCCTCAGGAATGTATTTTTTTAACTTACTAAATATTAATGTTAAATGATGTAATATCCATGTGTGTTTTTCCTCGGTCACTATGGTAGGTATCAAAGGAAACAATTAGTCAAAAATTGGAAACTAGGATGAGAAAAATTTAGTGAGATCCCTAGGTATATTTCTATCAATATTTCTTGGGAGGTTTCTAAGGATAAGTATAAGGATGCATTAAAATTTAAGAAAATGACTTAGATTTTTGGTGAAGGATTTAGTAAGTGTATTTCTAGAAATACATCCCAATCTTGATAATACCAGATAATGTGGATCTGGAACATATGTACCAAGGGGTAACAACACAAACAAGATGTTACGGGCCTGACTCGGGGTAATATGGTATGTGACAATAGGCCTGGATGCACACCCTGTTTGACTCTCATGGGTTATATTCTTTGTTAATTAACAAACTCTTCTAAAACCATCATGAAGGATTTAATTTTACATTTCAATGAATAAACTAGGATTAACCTATGGTGTCATAGATTAAGGAATGTTTCATACCTTTGAAATTCTATAAGTGACATTTCATGGTAATGTAGTTCCTCAATATTATAACTATTTTTTACTCTATACTTTTGGTTTGAGTCAATGGTAAGAACCTGAAGGAACCACATTAATTTTTATTGTGATAGAAAATGCAATGAATTTATTCCTTATGGTTTGAATGCTATGGGGGCTGGAATACAAAACCTAATTGATATACTCTCACTCCAATCTCAATCCATGAATCTTGTTGAGTTTCCAAATGAGCAATGGAGGGTAAAAAGTTCTATTTAACCCTTAATTAGGAATCATCTACATCCTTTCAATGTTTCATCTAATAACCTTGTTATTAAACACTGGATGAGTACTACTAAAATTACATTCTCTGTTCTCATGTTTTTGGATCATGAGAATTTAATTATGGATATTCATTAGTTAGGAGGTGAAGAAGACCTGTAGTAGACTATAATGTATTATAAGAGGATACAAGATGAAATTTATTCCATGGATTGGGATGATTTCAAGAACTTATTCATCAAAAAGAACACTCCTTGTGTTCTTCAAATGATGATGGAAAATGAGTTCCTTGAGTTGAAGCAAAAGGATAAGCAATCTATCAGCACCTATGAGGATAATTTCAAAAAACATGTTAGGTGCACTTTTGGTATTATCATCCAACCTGAAGGTTATGCTGAAATGTTATTCAATGGAATTAATCTAATTCTCATAAAGTCATTGTCCATAAGAGACATTAGTAGCTACAAATAGATTGTGTGTTGTGCGATCAAAGTTGAAATAGAGGTTGGTGTTACTTATCAATGTTATGGTTTTAACAAGAAGTGGAAGGAGGATTTCAAAGGGTAATCTAAAAACCATTGAGATAAGAAACTTTCTCAAACACCTACTTCTAAAAAATATGGGAAATAAAAATTAGGAGAGTTATTTAAAGGAATAAAAAGGTGTTTTATGTCAGGGAAACTGGTTACTAAGAAAAAGAATGTATAAGTGATTAGAAGTTGAAATTCAATAAAATGAGTGGAGACAAAGATAAATAGAATGAACCAAAAACTATTCAGTGTTTTATGTTCAAGTTGTTTTTTTTTTATGCGAATCATTTTCCCAATCCAATTGCTAATACTGATGATAAGACACAACAAATATTGAGTGAAAAAGAAAAAAGGAAATCTTATTCAATCAAAATGGATGAAGTGAATAATGAAAATTAAGTTAAAACATACCCATTCCCTCCTAGTTGGGATGTTTAAGTTTCATTTTGTATTAATAATCCCTATAATAATTTTATTGTTAATACTTTAGTGATGTTTCATGTGATTATATTATAATACAAGGATATTGGAATAATAAAATCACATTTACATTTTTATTGGTGCACGGATGAACCCATGTATCCAATAAAAGTTTATTTGGGTATAAGATTAAATAATATTTAAGGAAGAAAGGTTGAATTTTATTTAGAAAGGGTTATAAGGTGAACCATTTATATGATGTTTAAGTATATCTTAAAATATATATTTTTAGTTTAATGTATTATGTCACAACATGAGGACTTATGAATACTAGATAAACAATTTTTG
The DNA here is from genome assembly GCA_963277665.1 of Viscum album. NCBI lineage: Eukaryota > Viridiplantae > Streptophyta > Magnoliopsida > Santalales > Viscaceae > Viscum > Viscum album. The sequence goes on along the minus strand of OY728166.1, from coordinate 68,932,165 downwards.
TTGATGGTGATTGAAGATAGATAGGTTGACTTATCATGGGTCTAATGATCTATTGGTTCTTTAAGAAAAAAAGAAAATTCTCAGTCATTTCTTAGGGTAAGAGATATTGTGGATTTTTATCAAGGAAAAATAAACGGATAGGATTGTGTATAACTAAGGGGATAACACCAAGTAAGTATATTTCATTATATTCTTATTCAATAAATATAATTAATCAATGGTAGAATAATGATAAAAAATTATTATCATAATACCTTAATTTCAATTGAATTGATGACCTTTTAAATAATCAAAGATTTATGAATTTGAGGCCATCATCTTTTCATTTATTGTTCAATTGTTTATGATTAACAAACTAAATATCTCCCATTATGTATTTATGTTTTTTCTCCATGTAGATTCTTCACTCCCAACCAATGTTCTCCGAAGTGGAAATATATTTATATATTACTTTGGGTAACCATCATGCTTCTATCATTCCCTTTTTAAGGGATGTTTTAGTATTCATTTTTATGATGTGGGTTTCTATGAACGAAAATTTAAAGTATTAAACATCTGATAAAGTAAATATATTAGGGGGATAAATTATTTTTAAGGGTGGTAGAATGTAATACTTCAAGATTCAGTGATATATATTTTTGTATTTAATCTATATGTTTAATATTTTTCATTTCACATGAGACTAAGAAAATTATATATATATATATATATAGATTATAAAAAAAATTCCAACATTCTTTTCACATGTAATAATTAATTTGATTGCAGTACATTAAATACTTAATTGCCTTGAGCAACATGCAATACATACACGACATTCACTACACGCAACACTGACTTGGTGTATGTTACATGAAACTTCGTTGTCTTCAACAAAACACCATCTTATTGTTAACCTTATTGTATCGAGATAATTATTAACATTTCATTAAAATTAGTAACGTTAATATTAATAAAAAATATTGAAATAAATTTATTATGGTTTTATATAAATAAAAAATATTGATAATTAATGATATGATTTTTTGTAAATTCCTTTTATGTTTAAAAAAATTATTATCTCGGTTAAATTTCTTTTAATGTCTTTATGTGAAAAATAATCACATTAATTTTAGACTCATTTAGAAATTGAATTTTTTAAAATAATATTTATATTTTAATTCATAATTTCAAAATTATCCCAGGGTGATTTATTTTGATTTTTGTAACATCTCGGTTCCAGAAGCCACCCAGGGGCACCCCATACCCGGTTGGTCACTTGACCTCAAGCGCATTTCCCCGAACGTCAGAGGCTGCTGACTCACAATGAGGGCCTTGGGTGTGATAGTGGGGAAAATATGCCCTCATTGGCAGAGTACACAATGGATGTACACAAATACATACAACAACAGAATCAATAAATACAAAACATCAGTAACAGTGGAAGACTGATAAACAAACAACTGGAGTAGAAGTATATGTAAATTATGCATGATACATATTTGTCTAGAAAAACAACCAAACAAGTCACAATGCTAAATACAGTACTAAACCAAAGTACAAAAGAAAAACAACAGATGAGAAACTCCTCAGCATCGCAAGCCTCGACAAGGTCCCATGTTCTCCAGCTCTAGTGCAATCAAGAACCTGAAGAATAAGGGCGCTTGCCCTTATCTATACCTAAAAAATATAATCTCTTTGGCCTAAAAGCATGACCCAAACAGGGTGTTAGATAAAAATCTCAGTAGGCAACCACCGAAAGATCTGTGCCTAACAGTCAGTGAATGTATGGCAGGTAAAAGTACCTAAACAGTAAATAAGAAATTACATAGCAGCAACAATCCACAGTTCCTAACATATAATTTACAAACAGATAAGCAGCCACATAAGCAAGTAAAAAAAGGCAACATTCTGGTAGTTCTCACAGCCTAACCCCTATGGTTTAACCTACAAGCTGTAGGAACCCTCTGGGAGGCACACACAGTCTCACCCATCTGGATCAGCTAAAGAGTAGACTCTCTGAGGAAGCACTCACCGTCAATTCCCCCTATAGTCTCGTATCATACTAAAGGCGCTCTGGGGAAACACTCAACATCTCATCCCCCCTGTGGCCCACATCGAGGAACTGCATAATCTCTAAGGAAGCACTCAACATCAATTCCCCTTGTGGTCTCACATTGTAAATTAAATACACTCTGGAGAAGCCCTTACATCCATTCTCCCTATGGTCTACTACACTAGGTTCTCACAACCCTGTGTAAAATCAAAAAGTATAACATCACGTAACAGCCCTAGTGAACCTGAAGAACTACTTGGCTAACATTCTACAGCATATCGGCATGGAAGAACAATGATACCATCCTACAACTAGGCATGGAACTAGCAATATCCTAACAGAAAAAACTAGACCAAACGGTCATAAACAGGAAAACATGCATAGGCAAAACATCCAAAGCGCAGTAAATTACCCTATTCACAAAAATTAACCTCTACTAAATAATATAAGCAAAGCATGCAAACAAGAAGGGAAAAATAGGAAACACGCAATACCCCATTCAAGGTTATTGGTGGAATTTGCACAAATACTCAACGACTTTATACATAAATAAAAAAACCACCTACCTTGACATTAGGAGATTTATATAACCAAACCTTGAAGATTGAATCTACTTGGAACGTCGTAGATCTAATAAAACATTCAAAATGCTCAACCCATGATATCTTGAGAAAGAGGAGGAATTGGGAAACTAAGCTCAAGGAGAAGGAAGAGATTATTGTTGTGGTTCCAACGTAATCGACGAAGGTCGATTCGGAGAACGGAAGGAGGCTCAAGGGATTGGGGGATATTTACAGCCGTACAAGATGCCCTTTGTCAATGAAGCTGGAGAAGAAGATAGTTCTGTAGTTAAGATGCGACCCCAGTCCATTTAGTGAAAAAAAGTACATGGCTTGTACTTTTAGAGTAAACGACGTGTACTAGGATTTTCTATACTCCTCTTTAGGTAGCCTCCATGTCACCCCTACATAGACATGTGTGTGTCCATGACATGGCCAACACACGGCCTTGAGCGGCAACAAAGTACATGGCGTGTACTCAGAAAGTACATGGCGTGTACATTAAAATTTTTCAGAATCTCCTCTTATCTCAAAAAAACCAGAAAAAGGAAAAAAATACCTGAAAAGAAGGTCCGCATTCTTACAAACTTTCCCCCTTAAGGAAATTCATCCACGAATTTCCCTAGTGAGGCGTAGAAGAAGAAACCCTGAACAGCTCCGGCCATTACGATCATACATTGACCTCCCTCTCCCAAGTCTCATCCTGTACTCACCCATGCTACCATAACACCCGTACCAGAGGAATAGACCGTCCACGAAGAACCTTCTTACTATGATCGAAAATCCGGATAGGATGCTCCTTAAACGATGCATCCGCTTCGAGCTCAACTTCATCAGGTTGAAAGACATGAGACTAGTCTAAAAAGTAATGTTAGAGATGAGAAATGTGGAAGATGTCGTGCATTGCCCAGTACCTCTGAGGTAACTACAACTGATAGGAAACCGGCCCAACTCTCTCCAACACCTCAAACGGCCTGACGTACCATGGTGCAAGCTTACCCTATCTCCGAATCCTCTTGTGTCCCAACCTCAGTGCAACAAGAAGGAAAACCTGATCCCCGACCTCGAACTCCAAAGGTCGTCTCCGCTGATCAACATAAGACTTATGTCGAGACTATGCTATAGCCATCATCTTCCGAATGAACTCTATATACTCTGAGGTCTCCTAAACAAGACGAGGTCCCATCAAAGCTGCATCTCCTGCCTCTAGCCAGCATAAAGTTGATGGGTTTGGCCTACTATACAAAGCCTCGTACGGTGCCATCTGAATAGTCTCTTGAAAACTGTTGTTGTAGGCGAACTCCACAAGAGGTATATGCATCTCCCAAGAACCCCCAAAGTCTATAATGAAATCTCAGAGCATATCTTTAAGAACCTGAATCGTACACTCAGACTGACCATCTATCTGAGGATGGTATGCTGTACTCAAAAGTACCTGTGTACCCAAGGCCTTCTGAATCCCCTTCCAGAGCTGAGATGTAAAATGTGCATCCCTGTCTGAAATGATGGAGTGCAGAACTCCATGAATATGTACAATCTCTCAGATGTACAACCATATCTGATAATCAACACTGAAGGTCTCCTTGATCAGCAAGAAGTGAGAAACCTTCATGAGTCTATCAATGACAACCCATACTGCATCATTCCCTCGAGGCGATCTCAGCAACCCGGTCGTGAAGTCCATCGCGACTTCATTCCACATCCACTCAAGAATGGGTAACTACTGTAAAAGACATGATGGTCGCTAATCTTCTACCTTCACCTTATGACAAGTAGAACACCTCAAGAAAAAACTAGCAAAATCTCTCTTCATACCTGGTCACCAATAATGGTGGTGTAGATCACGATACATCTTGGTGATGCCAGGATGAACTACCCAAACTGAGGAATGAAAGTCCCGCATAATCTCCTCACGTATGTCTTCTGGCACCCATACACGTCCCTGGAAATACAATATCTCGTCCTTGCCTACTGTCCATCCAGGAATAGGGTCCTCTCCTGACATGCTTTCCCGTAGGACCAGGCCTTCAAAATCTGATAGCTTCCTCATTCGTACCCGATAAATAAGTGTAGAGGTAATAGCTATAGAAGATAAGAAAGTCTTCCCCTATCTATCATGCACCTCCAAATGCATCTCAGAGAACAGAGCCATAAGTTTCCACTCACTGCTGGCCTCCTGAACTGCCTGTATCTGAGTCCTGCTCAACGCATCAGCCACTACATTGCCCTTTCCCGACGTATAAGAAAACTCAATGTCAAAAGACTAAAGATACTGAACCCACCTACACTGTCTCAAATTTAGATCACGTTTGGTGAAGATGTAATTGAGACTCTTATGGTCGGTGAAAACCACAAAGTGTTCTACCAGAAGATAATATCTCCAACAGCGTAAGGCATGAACAATAGCTATCAACTCCAGGTCGTGTGTCAGGTAGTTCTTCTAATGTGGCCTAAACTGCCGAGACCTGTACATGATGAATCCATCTACCTGCATCATCACAGTTTCCAGATCGATACCTGAGGCATCACAGTATACAGTGTAGCTCTTTCCTGGCACTAGAAAGACTATTATTGGTGCTAAAGTCAACCTCGCTTTTATCTTTTGAAAGGCTAGCTCACAAGAATCTGACCATAAGAACTTCGTCCCTTTCTTGGTCAGACTTATCAACGGTGCTGCTAAGCATGAAAAGTCCCGTATGAAGCGTCTGTTGTATCCAGCCAACCCTAGAAAACTCCGTACATAAATAACATTCTTTGGATGATCCTAGAAAACTACTTCTCTCACTTTCTATGGGTCTACTGATACTCCTGTCTCTAAGAAAACATGACCCAAAAAGTGAATCTGATCCATCCAAAAGTGGCATTTCGTGAGATTAGCATATAACTGATGCTCTCTCAGTGTACTCAAAATGATCTCAAGATGGGTATCATGGTCGTGTCGTGTGTGAGAGTACACCAAGATATCGTCCACAAAGACCACCACGAAAATTCTAAGTACGGATGGAACACTCGGTTCATCAGTGCCATGAAAACTGCATGCACGTTCGTGGGGCCAAACGGCATAACCATATACTCATATAGACCATACCTGCTCTTGAAGGCTGTAAGAGGTATATATGATGGTCTAATGTGCAATTGATGATAAAAAGACCTCAAATAGATCTTCGAGAACACCCAGGATCCTCGAATATATTCAAATAGGTCATCAATCCTAGGCAAGGGATATCGGTTCTTGACCATCAACTGGTTCAACATCAAATAATCCACAAAATCCTAAGGGTTCCATCTGCCTTCATCACAAACAGGACATGCGAACCCCATGGAGAAGTACTGGGTCGGATGAAACCCGTTCGCCTATAACTCATCCAACTATTTCTTGATCTCCTGAAGCTCAGGTGTCGCCATCCTATAAAGAGGAATGGACACTGGTGCCGCTCCTGGTACGAGCTCAATCGAGAAGTCTATTTCACGCTCTAGAGACAAACCCAAGAAGTCCTCTAGAAATAAATCTCTAAAACTATCCACCACTAGAAGAAAGTATAACTGTGAAGTCCCTAGGTCATCTAGATATAGACTGAAAATCTGGGCTGTAACTCCTCCTAGTCCATGATGCTCGGGTCTTGTTAGACTCACCTTGATATCCCACTCACCCTGATGAAGAAAAGATCCACCCTCACCATGTGGCAATAACAGTCGAAGAGAGCCTGGAAGGGAACCAACCAGTCCATCCCAAGGATGACATCATAGCCGGCCATCTTTAGGACATAGAGTTCCCATAAAAAGTGACACCCCACAACCTCTAGAGGGAAATCCCTACATTGACATACACTAGCCGTCCTAGCCCCCAATGGTGTGTCTAGAATCAATATATCGGTAGAGGAAAATATACAGAGCCCAAGGATCTTCACAACAACAACATAGATAAAGCTATGGGAATCCTCTGTATCGAAAAGAGAAGAAGATATAACTGAGGCTACTAAGATCGTACCTTGAACTATAGAGGGCCCGGGATCCTGCTCCGGCTGGGTCTGCTCCACTACAAAAGCCTGACCAGTACCACGACCCTGTGGCCCTGCCTGACTACTCTGAGTTGATCTGCCCTGCTATCGCTGATAGATCGGTGACTGGACACCCCGTCCATGACCTCCGCCTCAGCCTAAACGTCCGGAAGAACTCCAATTCCTAGACTGGTGAGAAACCGGTGGCGTTGCCCCTAAATGAGGAGTCATGGATGAACCCCTGTCACCAGCTGCTGGTGAGAAAACCTGACAGAGGTGCCGAAGGTGACCCATATTACCACAAGATCGGCACTCTACTTGGTCTCTTTGGCACTGTGGTCTCGTATGTACATCCCTTCCACACTGGTAGCATACCACCTGGATACATGACAATGCATCTCGCCGCCTCATATCACCACACGTAGACTCCCTACGGCGCTTCCTGATATCATCTGGTGAAGTACTAACTCTAGAAGTGGAACTGAGCTGACTATCAACTCCAGAATCTATCAGATTTCTCTCTACAATCAGTGCCTGGTTGACGATGGAAGCGATGGAAGTCAGCCTGAAGATATTCACCTGTGAGCGGATCTCCCGTCTGAGGCCATCCTCAAATTTCCTTTCCAATAACAACCCATCTGCACTCTAGAGGGGTGTGAAATGATGAATCTCATTGAAACAAGAGGAATAATCCATGAAATAAATATTACCCTACTCCAGGCTCATGAACTCTCGGGCTCAGTCGGCCCTCAAGGTCTCCGGATAGAAGTAGTCGTAAAAGACGCACTGAAACTCCTCTAACGCCATAACCTGCTGATGACCCGCCTGTGAGATCAGGTCCAAACACCTTTTTGCAGAGTCTCATATAATGTAGGTAGTGATCTTGACCCGCCTCTCTGGAGGCATCTCCAGATGCTCAAATATTGTCATCATGGATTCTAGCCATGACTCTACAACCTGAGTTCCTCCTTCCCCTGAGAAGCTGGGAGGATGCTGCTGCTGGAAAACCCGTGTCAAGTCTGCCATAGACGTGGAAGAAGGCAGAGCTCCCTGGAAGGTATGCACCATCCTCAGAAAACCTTCACTAAACTGTGCATCGGCACCTGTTGCCGGTATCACCGCTAGTTCTAAGGCCGACACAACATGAGGATCTTCGGGAAGTCCCTGATCAGCCATATCTGGTGTCTGATCACCGACTGGAAACTGGCATGAAACCGGAGGACGTCTCGGTGCTATGATTCTGCAAGGTCAAAAGCACACTTTAGATCACATTACCAGGGACTGAAAAGTAGGAGTGTAAGAAGGGAATAGGGGAAGAAGCATTAAAAATTACAAAACATGACTACACGCGTGTATAAAGACTACACGGTGTGTTTCCTTAAGTCATTTACATGGGAGTGTACTTTTACCTAAACTGGTCGTGTAACACCCCAAATACACGACGTGTTTTCCCAACACACAACGTGTACTTGAATTATCTTCCCTTCATGAGTCCTTCTACATGGTTAAGCAACACGAATCTCTTAATACAACACTACACGGCGTGTACTTAACAGGCTTCGCCTGGCCCATGTTGTTAGTGACACGGCCTGTGTGCCCGGGTCACAGTACACGTCATGTTTAAGGAGGACACGATGTGTAGGAGAAAGGGTAACACCGACCCGTGTTGTTCGTGACACGACCGGGTACCTAGATTAGACTACACAGCGTGTAAAATTCAGACACGACGTGTATGTGAAAGACAACACAACCCGTGTTGTTCGTGACACGACCAGGTTACCTTTTTCATACTACACGATGTGCTAAATGAGTACACGACGTGTTCCAATAAGATTTTTCATAACCCTGTGTTCCTGCCCACATAGTCAGTGACACGGTTAATAACAACATGACATGTCTTCATAAAGTACACACCATGTATTCTAGGTTTTTCTAGGTAGTAGGATTAGAACTGCTCCGGAGCCCAGAAAAGACATAAAAAACACGTTAAGGTTCCAAATTTTGATCTGTGAGGGCCCATAATCCCTACGAATAAATGTTTGACATCTTATACAAGTCAAAACAAGGTAAAAAGATCAATGATCCACCAAAATCTGGTCAATGAGGGCCCATAACACCTCAAGAACCAGAGTTTGGTGTCCATTTAAGTAAATTACTATAAAAAAAATCCTCTATTAAATAGCAGATATTCTATCAAAGCATCTATCACAACAACATGCATATTCTACACAACATCTATCACAACAACATGAAATCACTAATGCATCCTAGATGTCATGAAAATAATGCATAAAATGTGATTTCTAACAAGTGCCTATATTATGCATGAGATGGAATACCCTCATCTCATCGGGATGCGACAGAAATAGAACTGCAATAACAACAATGGTAACTGTACACAACATGTGAATCAACCAACGGTGAAATCAAATCAACTGTAAAATTGCAAACCAGTAAAATTGTAATAAACGAGATAGTATGGATTTTCCCTATACATGGGTTAGCTACTCCTCGGCAGAACTCATTACCAAGTACCTATTCTATCCTATCCCTGGAAATAGTCTCCAAACAATAAGTCAAGAGAAAAGAGATTCTATGTTACCACTTTATAACGTCCCGGTTCCGAAGCCACCAAAGGGCGCCCTGTACCCGGTTGGTCACATGGCCTCAAGCGCATTTCCCTGAACACCAGAGGCTTCCGAATAGAAGTGAGGGCCTTGGGTGTGATAGTGGGGAAACTATTCCCTCATTGGAAGAGTACACAACGGAAGTACACAAATACATACAACAATGGAAGAAATAAATACCAAACAATAGTAACAACAGAAGACTGATAAAAAAACAACTGGAGGAGAAGTATATATAAATGATTCATGATATATATATGTCTATGAAAACAGCCAAACAAGTCATAATTCTGAATAAAGTACTAAACCAAATTTAAAAATAAAAATAACAGATGAGAAACTACTCAGCATCGCAAGCCTCAGCTTGGTCCCATGCTCTCCAGATCCAGTGCAATCAAAAACCTGAAGAAGAAGGGCACTTTCCCTTATCTATACTTGCAACAATATAAACTATTTGGGCCCAAAAGCATGACCCAAACAAGGTTTGAGATAAAAATACCAGTAGGCAACCACCCGAAGATCTATGCCTACCAGTCAGTGAATATCTGGCAGGTAAAAGTACAGAAACAGTAAACATGAAAGTACACAGCAGCAACAATCCAGAGTTCCTAACATATAATTTACAAACAGATAAGCAACCACACAAGCAAGTAAAACAAACAGGTAACCTTCTGGTATTTCTCATAGCCTAACCCCTATGGTTTAACATACAAGCACTAGCAACCCTCTAGGAGGCACACAAAGTCTCACCCCTCTGGTTCAGCTAAAGAGTAGGCTCTCTAAGGAAGCACTCACCTTCAATTCCCCCTATAGTATCGTATTGTACTAAATGTTCTACGGGGAAGAAATAAACGTCTCATTCCACCTGTGGACCACATCGAGGAACTACAGACTCCTTGAGGAAGCACTCAATGTCAATTCCCCCCGTGGTCTCGTATCGTAAATTAAAGACACTCTAGAGAAGCCCTTATGTCCATTCTCCCTATGGTCTAGTACACTAGGTTATCACAGTCCTGTGTAAAATCAACAAGTATAACATCGCGTAACGGACCAAGTGAACCTCAAGAACTACATGGCTAACATTCTACAACATATCGGTATGGAAGAACAGTGATACCATCATAAAATTAGGCATGGAACTGGCAATAGCCTAACAGGAAAAACCAGACCAAACAGTCATAAACAGGAAAACATGCATAGGAAAAACATCCAAAGCATAGTAATTACCATATTCACAAATATTAACCTCTGATCAAGCATATAAGAAAAGAAAGAAAACAACAAGGGAAAAATAGGAAACACACAATACCCCGTTCAAGGGTATTTGTGGAATTTGCACAAATACTCAACGACTTTCTATAGAAAGGAAAAATCCACCTACCACGACGTTTAGAGATTGATATACTCGATCCTCGAAGCTTAAATCTTCTTAGAATGTCGTAGATCTAAGAAAACATCCAAAACGCTCAACCCACGATAATTTGAGAAAGAGGAGGAATTGGGAAATGAAGCTCTAGGAGAAGGAAGAGCTTATCACTACGGCTCCAATGCAATCGATGGCGGTCGATTCGGAGAACGAAAAGAGGCTCAGGGGCTCGGAGGAGATTCATTGCCATACGGGATGCCCTTGGTTGAAGAAGCTGGAGAAGAAGAAGGTTTAGGGGTTAAGATGCGACCCCTGTCCTTTTAGTGAAAAAAAGAAAGTACACGACATGTACTTTTAGAGTAAACAAAGTGTACTAGGATTTTTCGTACTCCATTTTAGGCGGCCTCCATGCCACTCCTACATGGCCGTTTATGTGGCCATGACATGGACAACCCACAACCTCGATTGGAACCAAAGTACACGGTGTGTACTTAGAAAGTACACGGCGTGTACTTCAAAAACCTCCAGAAACTCCTCCTCAAAAACTCCAGAAAAAGGAAAAACATACCTGAAAAGAAGGTCCGGGTTCTTACAATTTTTTTCTACAAAATTCATTTTTTGATAAATAGTTAAAAATACAAATTTTTAGGTAAAAATTGGATTTTTTTATTATTAATTATTAATACTAAATGATATTAATAAATTTTTAATGTAAAATTGGATTAATATAAAATGTATTAATAAAATTTAATTCATTAAAATCAATTTCTCTTTGAAACTCAATATAAAATCTTAACATAATTTTGAACACTTTTCTACTTTAAAACCCCATTAGTTAATCCCATCTTTAGATGTTAGCAGTAATCATAATTTTGATGATTTTGTGAATTGAATTTTCTAAATAATGCATACACAATTTTATTCAGTTTAATATTTATATTCTAAAAATAAAAAGTTGATTTTTGGCCAAAATGATTAGTTCAAGTGATTAAAATTAATCACAGTGGTTAAGTTTAATTAATCTTAATTAAGGACTAAACCATAAAATCATTGGCTCAAACAACTTATAAAATTTCCCAAAACCCATTTTATGTACCTAGTTCAGCCATAAACCTTACATTATTGAGTTTTATTGGTTGGGTATTACTTTTTTCAGGTATGAACATGTGTACACATAACTTCTTTCTAAAAATTCCATATAAGTCATTTTACTTCACTATAAAAATCCACCACCTCTACCCATTACTCACACCTTTCAAACCTCTTATGTTTAGAAAAAACCTTCCCAATACACATCCAAAAAATCCTCCCTTAGACATTAAAGCCTCCATTTGGTTAGAATGTCTTCGAAGGAATCCTTTTGGCACGAACAAAAAAGTGTTACCTGATTAAGAGCTAACTTATTCTCTCAAGTGATTTCATTTATTTTCCTTATCCACCCCAAAAATATATTTATTCAATAAATTTGTAACAAAATAATTATTAAAAATATTCTTGGATGATTTCATTAAAAGGGTTTTAATTACACTTTCCCACAACTCTATCTAATGGGCGACAAACAAACATTTTCTCTATAAGGAGAACTACTGTCTCACGAAACGATGATAGTCCATTTTTCCATTACCACCAATAATTTTGTCCATTATAATGGAAAATATCTTTATATATTCTATATATAATATTTATTGTGTTTTTAATCTTATTTTTTTATAATTCATACGTTTTTTACTTTTCATTAGGTGTTAATTCGATAATCTTGTTTGAGGAAGTGCAGATTAACGCCCCTTAAAGCGATGTGATTCATTCACAAACCACATTGAATGTATTATGCATTTTATTAGTGAAAATATATGATATAATAATACTTATAGAATACTGAAATATTTATAAATACATAAATATATATACAAATTTCATTTACATAATTTCTTTCATTACAAAAAAAAATGGATACAACATTCATCCGTATGTACGACTTAACGTCTCCAGGAACGGTGTATTACATTTTTATCTTATTTATGATATTTATTATTATAATATAAATATAATATATATATGATATTTATATCATATTTACATTCTACAATCATGATATAAGTTTAAAGAAAAATTAAATAACAAATTAAGGCACATGTGAAAAACATAACAAATATTAACAAAAGTGAAACATTATCATAGGATCATTAACTAGTAGGTAATATAAGGTCATAATAAAAAATATATGGTACTTTGTATAATAATTTTACTCTATTGAATATTTATAATAATCATATATTTATTGTACAAGAGGCATTTATGAGTACAAAGAGAGTCACGACACAAGGTAAGGGGATTTCATATCACTATTTATTTTCATGAGATACATGCTATGTTTGCCATTATTTCACTTTATGTGGTGTATGATATTCCCATGATTTTATTCTATGTATATTATAAATAAATTTATATGAATAAACATTTACATCTATGAACTTCCTTTCATGGGTTTTATGTTTAACATGTAATCAAAATGGAAAAATGTTTTGTCTCAATTTTAATCATTGAGACTCATGTTTCGTTATGAAAATAAACTCATTTTTCAAGGTGTATATACTTCAATTTTACATTTTATATAATGTATTTACTTATTTAAATGAAAATTAAAGGTTTATATAATTTATTTTTCTTACATGGAGAGTATGATCCAAATTTACCAAGTTATAAGAGTTCATTGAAACAATCTCATCGCTTTTCAAGATTGTTTAAGTTTATGCTCCCTTTAAAAAATATGATGATTTTTATCTCAAGAAAATTAATTATTTGTTGTTATTATATGTGGTTTCATGATATATTATTTTCTTTTTATGATTTTCCACTCTATATTCTATATGATTATTAAGAAAACGTTTTTAGGAATGCCTGACTTTACCTTCTCTTCGGTCATAAATCAATCTTCTAAAAAGTGTTTCAAGCATATTTAAATAATTTTAAAAAGAAATTTTTAACCATATTTTCTTTTACAAATATATTCAATGTAATATTATTATTACATTATAAACAAGTAATTTTTCTTAACTTTTTATCGTGCAAAATGAATGTCATTTTTCCTTATTAGGAACTTATGGATTTACCCATCACCATTTTATTGAATATTACTTTTCATTTTTAAAGGATAATATTTATTAAAATTTTTTTAGGAAATTTTCATGTAAATATATTTTTAAAAAAATTTCATGATTTTTTTATATCTTATCAATGAAAATAGTTTTCAAAAATGTTTCATTATTTTTTTATAAGTTTTCATATTTTTTGTAAGGAAAAAGTTTATTATTTTTTTTTGAATATTGTTTTATAAGTTTTGAACGATAAATTTTTTAAAAATGATTTAATGATTTAATTATATTTTTTTTGGTTATTTTATATGAAAATTATTTTGAAATGATTTTTTGTAGTAATTTTTGTTTCAATTAGGAAAGGATATCTTCCTCAAGAAAAGTTTTTGAAATATATTTAATAATTATTTTCCAAATTTTATGACATTAATTGATGTCAATAAAGCCTCAATAATAAATGATATAAATTATACATTAATATTATTTCTATGAATTCATTATTCTTAATTTTATTTTCTTTATGAAGCCTATTTCATTTTCACAGGTTACATGTTTATGAAACATGCTTGTTTTCCTGTGTTATGATTTTATGAAATAGTTGTGAAACATATATATTTTACCTAGGTTATGATGTGATGAAATGTTAATGATACACATTTCAATTCATTGGTTATGATTTTATGTTTATAAAATCTATGTCGTTTTACGAGGCATGATATAATAAATGTTTTATTATATTGTGGCACAAGTATGAAATTTTTTATTATGAGTTGTGTGAAACCTATATCTACCTACAATGAGTAGCTTAATCATAGATGAATCATGATTATAAATGTTATCCATGTGCCAGGTTATATGTCTATAAGTTTCTATGTGAACCTAATTACATTTTCACAATGTTATGAATGAACCTTATTACATGTTCACAATATTATGCATGGACCTGGTTTCTTGTCCATAATGTTTTTCATGAACATGATTACATGTCAAAATGTTATGAGGGAACAATATTATGTGTTTAAACTATTATGCATGATCCTGGTTTCATATCCATAAGTTTACGTGTGAACTTGATTACATGTTCACAATTTTTTTCATGAACCTAATTACATTTTCACAATGTTATGCGTAGACCTCGTTTTGTGTCCACAAGGTTATGTGTGAACGTGGTTAAACATTCACAATGTTATGCATGGACATGGTTACATATCTATAAGTTGATATTAGGGCCTGATTTCAGGTCCTTAACTTAATGAGTTAAACTATTTCTATATATACATGTTCACAATGTTATAAACCAATGTGCATGAAACAAATTTAATTCCTTATTTGTATGATATTATTTCATGACTTATTCTCTTAATTATCTTATGATCTATGTCCTTTAAACATCTATAGATTCTTATGATCTCTTATCTGAGCTGTATGATCATAAAATGTTATAATAAAGTTCCATAACCTATTGTTTCATGTTATTCTTAAAAATTTCTATTATTTATCCTTACTGAGAATTTGATCTCAGACCATTATTATGTTTCCGAACTCCTTGTTATGAATAAAGGTTTTAGGTAGATATACTAATGGTGTAGATCTTTATGGGAAATGTTGATTATCTTTCACCAGGATAGAAGATTTTGTTTCCATGTTTTTAAAGACAACAAACTATTATAGTCCTCAAGCATGAATTTTTATAAATTACTAAATATTAATATAAAATGATGTAATATCCATGTATATCAAGCCATGATTGGTATGGGATCTTTATGGGAGAGTAGAAATCAATTTTGAGTACATCTGAACCATCTTATTTTGAGTTAGGGGAATTAATATTTATGTTTTATTTTTGACATGGAGTGAGTATATTTGATTTTTAATCTCCATCTAGTTTTCATCATGTTTAGAGATGCTTTACCATCTGACATCTAAGGTTTTCTGCTAGAAATTCCTTTAATGTTTTATGTTAATCTGTTCCTGGTACTCAGCCAATATCCATTCCTTTATACCACATGAAACCAAAAAATTGAAAGAGTTAAAGACTCAATCGGGTTATCCTTAGTAAAAGGCAGTATATGCACATGTGTGTCAGCTTGGGCGACACTTATGATCTTTAATAAAGAAGGTTAAGAGATATATTGAATCTGTGTGGAGTATTTAAAACTAAATCATGTAATGATAAGTAATAATTATTTATTTCCATGAATTGATTATTTTTTTGACTATTGGAAAGGGGAAAGTGGTTCTCGAAGAATAATCTTTGGCCAGGTTATCATTAGTTGAGAATAAAATAATATGACATTTAATATGCATCCTTTCTGAGTCATAAGATCTATTATGAGTAACTTATCATGCCATTTGGTCTCCCCGATTCTCCATTAGTCTTTTGGGATTTAATGAACATGATCATCCATTAGAATATTGATACCTTCATTGTAGTCTTTTTGGGATGGAATCCCTCTTTACATTAAGTCCATGGAGGATCATGTGCGTTATCTAAGAGAAGTTCATGAAATATTGAAAAATCACATACATTATTCCATACATTAAAAATGTGAATTTTTGATTTGGGATATGAATTTATTGGTAATTTTTTTAGAATAACATGGTATTTCAGTTGTTACTGAGAGGTGAAAGTTTGTATGATAGGGGTAAATCTTGAAAATATTTTATAGCTTTATGTATTCTTAGGTTGAGTTTGGTATTATTTCTAATTCATTAAGGGATTATAAAATTTGGATTCTCTAATGATAGATCTAACTAAGAATGAATTATAGCTTTCAAGGGATGAAAAATATAAGAATCCTTTAATTGATCTGAAACGCCTTTTCACTACTGTGATGGTATTGACTCTTATAGAGAGAAAAAAAGGCTATGTAGTATTTTGTGATGCATTAGGTTTTGGGTTAGGATGGGTTCTTTGGTAGGATGATCATGTCTTTTCTTATGGCTCTCAGCAGCTTAGAACATATGAGAATAATTACATGACCCATGACCTTAATCTCACATTTGTGAAGAATGCACTAAACAATAAGCATCACAAACATTTTATTGATAGGTTTACTATGCATTTTGGCCAGAAGATCATAACTTATATATTCTCATAATAATTACATGATTATCCACCAGATGTGTTGGGTGGATTACCCATATTCATTTATATTGGCATTACCTATACCCTAAGTAAAAGGAATATCATAGCCGATGATTTGAGCAGAAAAATTCTAACCAAGTCCACAAATGAATCATCATAAGAGTAGAACATGATGGATTTTTTTTGATAGTTGAATATAGGATTTATAGAATATAGGGATAATGTTTCCTTGGAAATTTTTTAGTTGAAATCATCTCTTCTCAGAATGAGTTTTTAGGAACAATGACTTCGGGATGAATCTCGTAACATTAGATACTCTATTTGTGGAAGGTAGAACGTTTCATTGAGGTGGTTTTCCAATTTTGGAATTATATCTTATCAGAAATGATTTTTTGTACCATTATAGGTCTATAAATTTTCATTGTTGGATTTCCATAACTCCCAATGGGATGTACACCCAAGAACCAAGACGATGTTCTATGACAAGTGGCATAGATTATGGTGGTCAGGTGTGAGATAAGAAATTGATGATTTTGTCTCTCACTATTATACATTCCATTAGGTCAAGGATGTGAACAAGAAATATTCATTTTTTCTTCATCCAGATACAGTGATGGCATTGAAGTTTGGTAATAACTCTATAGAATCTATGGTTGGGATTCCATGTACACAAAAAATGAGGAATGTGACATAGGTTTTGATAGAACGACTAACAAAATAGACTCACTTATTACCCATTCGTGATACAAAAATTGTTGAGGAGTTGGTAATTTTATTTTTGAAATAGATTTATTATTTTCACGAATACCTTTTTACTATATCTTCTGATAGAGATATTTGGGTTACTTTTAACTTTTGGGGAAACCTTCAGAAGGAACTGGGATCTCAGGTTTTTTTAATTACAGAATACAATCCATAGTAGGATGTAGAGATAGAATGAGATATAAACATTCATGAATATATGATCTGTACTTTCATTCTTAACTTGTGTTTGTTTTTTGATGATCATCTCAGGATGGTCTAGTTTTCTTATTATAATAGTTACTAGTCTGTGATTGGGATAGATCCTTTTGTTTCCCTGTATTTCCAGCCATGAAAATCACTATTATGTTGGATGGATATTAGTGATTGTTAATTGGTTGGACTAATCATGGTTCAAGAGAGAAAAAAAATATTAAGTTTATTTTCTGATAATTTTGATGGAATTGATCTGGTATAATCTTATTCTTATCTTTTTCACAGACCACTAAAATTTTTATATTGTGCTCAGGTGTTCTTGAATGATTCACCTTGTTTGGGTCATCGATGGATATGGAGGTAGGGGATTATTTCACCTCATTTTATGGTACCTTTGGATATTAATTATCATGTGGGGAAAGTGGTGATACATTTATCATTTCCACCATAAATGATGTCAATTCATAATGTTATCCTTGATCTGATAAATGATTAAATAATTCTGATCCATCTGACATTCTAAACGGGTTTGATCATGATGTCAAGACTAATATGTATGTGATTGAGAATCCAATAAATATTTTTGATTCTAAAACCAAGGTTCATAATAGGAGAATGATAACTTTGGTTCATTTTCAATGGGTGTATTATTCTAATAATATTGATTCAGGGAAGAGAGAATCACTAATAAGAGTGCAGTGAACTCATCTTTTTGACATGAATGCTTTTTAACATGCTTTCTAAGGATATAAAATATTTATGATGGGGAAGATGTAACAACCTTGTACTAGTTCCAGTTACTCTGAAACCCTTATTTTGACCATTCTTATATTGGGATTCATTTAGATTTATTTTAAATGAAATTTCCATTATTTGAAAGAATCTTTGGTTGTGTACGGTGGGGGAATGATTTTCCCAAACTATGCATCCTACAAGTGAAAATAATTTTAACATATGAAGTGATTTTTTTCACGATTAGAAAATAGTGTGAAAAAACAAGATCCCATAAACTAAAAAACAAGAAACCCCACTAAGGAGGGATCATGGATTGGGAACAAAATTTGACAAACTATGTTGTTATTCAAAGGAAATAACTCATTCAAATTTTAATTAATCGAAAAACTATTTTAAAAATTCCTAATAACTTTTATTCTCTCACTCGAGACTAAATCAAAATAGAATATTCTCATAGTTCATTGTAGCTATCAAGGACCCATTTTGGATCCCCTAAACCTCTTCAATGGTGGATCAATTCTATGAGAGCTTCATTCAGTTCTTTCATAGCATGTTTCTTTACCCCATTCCTTCTCTCTCAATCTCTCCTCTCCCTTACATAGGATTTGTTATATGTATATGTTGTTAGAGGATCTTATCATCATTTTCATTTATCATGAATTTTTATTTGATTCTTTGATCACCTTTGTTGATGTACTTCATTGGAGTTTTCAATTATAGGAATTGGATTTCCTTATCCCATGATTTATGATAGGTGATTCCATTTATACTTGGATAATTAATCTAACATGTAATTGAATAATTGATATATTTTCATTCAATTAAATTGTGAAAACCCAATATAGTGTGGTTTGGGGTTTTAAATTTATTTGGAATGAAATTGGGGAACACCCCCACCCAAATCCCATGAGTTTGGGAATGATTATGATTTTAGAAAATTGATTGAAAATTTTTAAATTTAAAATTTTCAATTTAAATTGTGAAGCGGAATTGGAAAATTTATTTGAAGTTGTATTTCATAATAATGGTTTAATTTTTCTTATGTAAACCTAATGGGTTTATCTTATAAAGGGAATGATTTGAATAAAATCTAGTGGATTGGATTTTAAAAATAAATTGGCATATTAAAACGCCACATGAATTTAATTTTATTTTGATTTTTATTAAATAAATTAAAAATTATTGATTATTTTTAGAGATTATTAATAATATGTATTTAGTTATTTATTTTTGACAAAACAATATTTATGATTAAAAAATATAACAAAATATATGCAGATGGTCACATCTTCGATGGGTTGATGACAAGTTCACTTTTACCAGTTTTTGAGGGATGTGTATAATATTTTTTACATGATCACCATTCAAGTGTGTGAGGAGCCCATCACCAGGAACATTCATACCTCTTTGAATATGAAAATATTTATCATTTTTTAAAATTTGTTATATATTCCATTATTTTTAAGATATTTTTAAAATTCCTTGTCAATTTATATAAAATATTTTATATAAAATGTTTATTAATCCATTTTTTTAAATATTTCCGAAAATTAAAATGTAAAGTATGATTTGTTCTAAATGTTCTTATGAAATTCCATTCTTATTTACTTGGAATTTAATTATTCATTTGGTTAATTATTTGTGGCTTATTTTATGGAATATTTGTTGAGACCCTACTGGGATTTTAGCTCACACCCTTCCTATTCGTTTAGGTGTTTTTATATTATATTATTCTTGGTTCTACCAAGGGTAATTAACCACTTGGAGGCAGTACATATTGTTTATACATGGTCTTAGAGAGTGATTGGTATCGGGTGTTGGGTTGTTGCCCTATTTTTTGATATATTGATTATGTACTTTGGTTCATTCCAATTTTAAATCAACTTTAATTCTCCCAGTGGAATATTTCTTTGTTCATAATAACTTTCATCTATTTATTCCATTATGTTTGTGGAAAATTCATTCCCAAGTTCATATTGTTTGACTCAAGGAGATTGTGACCATATTTTAGGGATTGGGAACTCCCTTTGAGCTATTTCAGTTTTCACGACCCGTCCTCGGGGCCCGTGCTGTGACTACCCCAAGCCTGCCTCCCATAGGCCAGGGGCTGGTGACTAGCACCAAAGGTGAAAATCCCGATAACTGGGAAGGCATTGCCTTTATAAATGTAAACAAAACACCACAGAGTACAAGTGGAAGTAAAACACTAAGTACAAAGAGAAGTGTTGAAAGGTAAATGGGACAAAATACAAACCCAAATGAAAGTACAACTAAAACTAAACAAAGTAAAACAGAAAAAGAAAATAGCTGGAAGAACGGAAGCGGCTCCTGGGCCGTCCTCCTAGGATCCTACCTAAAGGGTAGGTACAGATGGCGCATCTCCTGGATCGTCCACCACGGATCCTACCTGAAGGGTAGGTACAAATAGCCTCCACAATGCTCTCGCCCGTCAACCTCCTCCGAGTGTTGTCTCGCCATGAAGTCCACCTCTGGATACTGACTCGTCGTGTAGTCCACCTCCGGGTACTGACTCGTCGTGTAGTCCACCTCCGGGTACCGTCCAGTCCTCGAACACTCAACCTCCATCAGCACTGCCCGTCGTCTGCAACCAACACAACGAGATGCTAGCATAGCTCGTGTAGGGGTGAGTATAACGATACTCAGTTGGGACCCCGAGACCCTCAAGGTATCACTAAAACCAACATGGATAACCACAAAGAAGATCTCAACAGATAACCTCTACTTAGGTATATGCCCATGCATATACCTAAGTTATCATGTAACCCATCTCAATCAAGAGGAAAACACCAAGATCATGAAATCAACGGATAACCACTACCCAGGTATATTACCATACATATACCTAAGTTATCAAGTGACCCATCTCAATCATGAGGTAAACACAAAGGTCAAAAGTCTCAGCTCAAACCAGAATTTTCATTATCGAAACCGTAACTGCTGAAGAGCCCCGTCTCTGAAGTGTACAGTGGTCCGGTCACGACTCCGAGGTACTTCTCACTAACCTAAGACTGCCGAGGTACTCCTCCAGCTGAGTACCGCGGGTCAGCCACCTAGACATAGTAGTGTTTCCTACCGAGGTATGTCACCCAAACACAGTAGTGCACACCCCCTAGTAGCCTGCTGAGGTACTCTCCGGACGAGTACCGCGGGTCTGCACTGTCACACAGGTAGTTCTCCGTCCGCCATGGGTCTGCACCCAAACAAAGTAGTTCTCCGTCCACTGGGCTAGTCGACTCACTCCAAGTCGAGTCGGTCAAGCAGTCGTCAGGTCTCAATCGGCTACACCGTCTCCGTACTCCGCACGCTCGTCTCCGGGAGGGTCCGCTCCACGAGCTACAGGTCGATACTCCAAGTATTTCAAAGTCCCATGAATAAGTATCTCAAAGGACTGCCTCGTCATAGGGATCTCAACACAACAGACGGCGCGTCAATCGGATGCCTGGTCTTTGAGTTATTAGCTTTTTTGTCCCAGGGGCCCAGTTGGTTTCGTGAGCGAACCAACCCGGCCATATCTCAAATGTACCTCGAAATCTCGTAGGGTATACTCATAGGGACCCTTTCTCAACGTGATCACCAACGCCGCTGACAGTTCGTCAAATAGATGTCCATTCTAAAAGATAACAGCTTTTCCGTTCCAAGGGCCCGGTTGGATTTCAGGTACAATCCAACGCGGCCACTTTCCAACAGCAACCAAAAATCAGGCGAAGAATGCCAACAGTTCTGTCTCATCAAGAGGAATTCAACGAGACAGACGATGCATCAATCGGACGCCCGGTCTGTGAGTTATTCGTTCCAGGGGCCCAGTTGGTTTCGTGAGCGAACCAACCCGACCGTATTCCGTTGACATCCAAACCTCGAGCGGAGTAAGCCAAATAATCCGTCTCACTTAGAGGAATCCATCAAATTCGACGACACGTCAATCAGATGTCCGGAGCTCAAGATATAAGCGTTTCCGCTCCGAGGGCCCGGTTGGTTTCGTATCCGAACCAACCTGGCCGAACCCAAAGTATTCCGAAACCTTGAGTGCGATATACTGAAAGGACCGACTAATTCCAAGGATCGCTTCGCAAATGACGGTGTGTCGATCGGAGGTCTGTAGCCTAAGATATGGGAAATAGACCGAAGAGGGTCCTAAAACGGGGGGTCTGGGCCCGGGACGGCCCGGGCCGACCCCGCCTGGGTCGGCCCGAACCGGGTCGACCCGACCCGGGTCCCACCCGGCTGGGCCCGGCCTGGCCGACGCGACCCGGCCCAACCGGCCAGCCGCGGATTGGCCAGTGCGGCCGAGCGGAAGCCGCGGGCAAGGTGCGCGTTTCCCCCCCTCTCCGCTAATTGAAGCCGGCGGCGAACCGCCGCCGCCAGCCTTCCGGTTGCCTGCGCCGCCGCGCCGATGTGGTGCGCCGCCACCGCCTTCCACGGACCACCGGACGCGCTCCGGTGGTCCGTTTCTCCTGCCGTCTTCGCCAACGGTCCTCTCGGGACCTGACCTTCACTGTGAAGGGATTCAAACGCCATAGCGGTCTGCTTCATCGTCGTCCGTCGATCCGCACATCGATAAACAAGCTGCGGAGGGTTGTCGGGCCGTGTTTGTTCGGCCCGCGCCCTCCGCGTTATGTGTTATCAATTGGAAAATAATAAACACATGATTTTAATCATGACGAGGGTACCATTTCTCCAAAATAAATTATACGAACACCTTGCAATCAAATACCCACGCACAAGAGTTTAAAATTTGAATGCGCGACGTGACGATGTCTCGCATTCTTGCCGTTCGATCCCGCGCAGCGTGACGATGTTGCACATCTTTGCCGCTCGATTCCGCGCAGTGCGACAACACCACGTCAATTTATTCGATCCGCAACAACAAGAATAACAATAAGGGAGGGGGACAGCCGTGTTTGTACGGTACGACCTCCTCCCGTTAACTGATATCATGCGGTCCAAATAGACGCGGATAAAAGACGGAAGAGAAACACATATAGAAAACACATAAACCCCCTACCTCGAGCGCGGCTTGATCGAGGTTTTCATCGCGGAGAAAAATTGTCGCAGAGAAACCGTCGCGGAAAGAGGATTCGAAGTCGTTGATGGAGATTGTCCGAGATGGAACGTCGTCTCCTTTCCTTTGACGTGGGAAGAAGATCGAAGGGTGGCACGTCGCGGGTATGGCGTCGCGGTAAACGGTCTCTGAGGGCTCAGCGTTCTTCGTTGGGAATCGTTCGTTCTTCGCGTTCTTCGTCGAAGATGAAGAAGATGATATTTAAGCTCCTTGCCTTCTTTTTCCCCCAAGCCCTCTCAAGCAACAAAAGAACTAACCCAAAATAAATTAATCCACACTTAATTTATTAACTCAACATGGCTTTTGAAATTCAAGTGTTTGAATTTCAAAAACTCACATTAAACTCACTACATTAATGTCATAAGTTATTAACTTATGTTAACAATATTAATGGTGAGTTGAGGGGGTTAGAGGATATGAAGGGGTGGGGTTCGTGTGGGCCCCACAACCCTCATAACCCCCAAGGGAGGTTGGGTAGTTACCCAACTTCCATCCAAAGGATTTAAACACTTAGAGTAAAATAAAAATTGTTGTTAAATTTTTATTTTTAACTTCCACAATTTTTATAAACTTTTCTCAAGGAAATGCAACTCCGAAATAGGCTTTTATAAGCAAATATCGGCACTGCGGTTCAATCAGTGCCCTCAGAATCTGATTCCAAGCACCAGTTCAAAAGTTAGAAATTCCCGCTCATTCGTTCACTGAACGTACCCAAGCTAAACTTCAAAAAATGATTTCAGGCACACCGGGCCTCAGAATCAGGCGCCGTCAGAAACTGTGTTCTTGTAAAATTCCAAAGAAAATTAAGAAAAAAATTTCCTTGAAATTTCTGGGTCTTTACATTACTCCCACCTCAGGGCTTTATGTCCCCGTAAAGCTTCAACACAAGCTAGGGTCACCAAAGCGATATTGAGCACACATATGAGCCTTACTCTCCCATGTGCTTACCTGGAGATTCCGAGAGCCCTACGAAAACGGACAAGAGGAATCAACCATCCTCGTTGGACCTGCTCCCGTTGAACATCAATCTCCACTGGAACCTCCGTAAAAGTCACCCCATCATCAAAGACCAGCTCCCCATGGTGAATGATTTGTGTCAGGACGTGCACGTATCTCCTCAGCTAAGATACGTGGAAGACGTCGTGCACCCAGTGAAACTGAGGTGGATGGGTGAAGCGGTAAACCACCTCGCCTACCCTGCTGGAACCTAGAAAGGTCCATTGAACCTCAGAGATATCTCACCGCCTCGGCTATATCTCCGTAAACCTCATCGAGGTGAGAACCGTATAAGGATGTGATCGTCATTCTCGAACTCAGAGGTCTCCAACTCCTATTTAGAACAGAAACTTAAAACGACTGCTACCATGAGGTTAAGGTTGACCGACTCAAGAATGATCGGCCGCACCCTCCTATGCAAGAGTTACCCTGCGCTACCTGGGGTTTTCTTTTTCGCCGACCAAGGAAAACCCATCCCGATGTCGTAGTTAAACCACAACCTTTTTGCCTAATACCATCAATTTGTGTATGAACTGTGATTGCCCAGTCCATACTCAAACCAATGTCGTAAGGCCTCGACGCTGCCACCAAGAGATTTCAATCGAAAATCTCACCTCGAGGGTCTGACCACACTGTCGGCGTAAGTGTGATTATCGAGTCTCCTCCCAAGGTATCTCCAGACGTGAGGGTCAAGTCCATGGTTTCCGGAAACTCTAGGTCTAGAACAAGATTTGTGAAAGCAAGGAATGATTCATATCGACGTCCATTACTACAACAGCTAGTAGTGGACACAGACTGTCCCTTGAATCATTTTTAGAGCCATTGGATCACACTCCTTGACCACATGCAGCTGCACTCTTCCTTCGCCCATCAGCTCCCTGAGCCTGGCAGGGATAACTAAGGCAGGTGGTTGTAGCATGTTAAGATGTACACCACCTCATGCTGCTCTCCTAGCTCTGCCTCCACGTCTGCTGCTTCACAGACCCATCTCTCCTTAAAGCTTCCTCTTCTTGAAACATTTATCACGCTCGAGTCTCTAAGACTGGCACCAGTTTCCTATTTCTTACTGCACTGGGCAGTCTTCATCCGCTCCTGGATGATCTGCACCTTCTTTTCCTACGATCTGAAGAGATGCTAAAATTTCTCCTTTGCCGAAAAGAGAAACCCGGTCTCATCCCCTGGATGAACCATGTCCATTGCCTAATACAGTCATTCCTGACATGAATGATGCATTCATGCCATGGATGACTTCGTAAGGCCTCGACGTAACTATCAATATATCCAACTGTCACTCTCGCCTCCAAGGGTCAAGTCACACTGTCAGAATCAGTGTGAGGTCAGTGGGTCTCCTCCAGTAGAAATCTCAAAAGTGAGGGTCAAGTCAACAGTTTTAACCGGGACCTCTCAATATCAACCAAACAAAAGGACATGAAAGCAGACATCACAAGATAAGTGTCTTTTTATTATTGCAGCTCATAGTACAAAGACACGAATACAACAACAACATGGAACTAGAAGTACAAGGGACGTATCCACTAGATACACTCCTGTCCACCTGCTCCCGGAGCTCTACTGCCTTTTCCACTGCTTGGCTGTTGCTCAAGCACTCATCGCTGCTTTTGCCTTGGTGGCTCCTCCAAAGCCTGCAGATCAACTGTATGAGGATTCGGACAGTCACGTACCAGGTGACCCTTCCCGCCGCATTCATAACACTTCCTGCTCCTCGTACGACTGGCTCTGGTCCTCTTGGACCTCCATATCATCTGTCTACTGCCCATAGATGACTCATCTACTGATCGAAAAACACGCAGCAAAGGAATAAGCTCCTATACACGCTCGGGGTGTAGAGATACTGGCACAAACTCTACCCTGAATAAGGTCTCGAAGTCTTCCCATGCGAAGGTCATCCCATCGAAAAACTGGAAAAAGTGGCTCCACCACCTGCCTGCTGCTGCCTGAAGAAGGCTGGTAGCAAAGATCACCATGAATTCTGCAGGCATCCCCACGAGCCTGAACACTCTCACCACAGCCTCCAGCCAAACCTCAGCCGCCCGCGGGTCCATCTCTCCCCGGAACCTGGGTGGCTTCTGGCGCTGGAACTCGTGCAGCGCACTCAACTGGTGTGCATCGCCTACTGCTGGGGCTGGTGGCATCGGTGGCCCAATGTATGGTAGTACCGCTGGTGCCTCCGCTAGTGGCTCAACTGCAAGAGGTCCCTGTACCGAAGCCTCGTCGCTCGATAGGCTGTCAGTACGCACATCCCTCTAGGATCTAGCTGGTCGTTCGAGAAAAGGCATCCTGAAAGAAACAACGTGACACGGTCAAATGATTATACCTGGTGAGATGACCTGGTTTGAGATGATATTTTAATAAAACTTATGGAAACACACATGCAATCAGTGTTTTCGGGCACAAAGTCGGAATTCAGTTGTCAGTGTCCTGGTGTATGGATACGTCGGCTGCCCACACCAACACTGGACTCCCTGAACTGAAGACCACACTCGGTACCCTTAACACTCTTTCTTCACAGAAAGAAAATATCAGAGTTATAAGTTCCGCGGTAGAACCAACTCCTCTGATACCAATTGTGACAACTGAGTCCCTGTGACAGCACAGCCACCCCACCTTAACATGGTCGTCGGGTCCTGACCGACCAGGTACCACCAGTTGCCCCGTAGACACGTGGGCCCACCCCAGGGTCCACCCACGTTCCTGAACGGGTCATCTGACTAATGACAGTCCCCACATGCCCACACATGTCTTTTCCAGTGTGCTTTGTTCTCACTCACACACACCCTGGGAAACTTCCCAGGAGGTCACCCATCCTGATCACTACTCCAGGCCAAGCACACTTAACTATGGAGTTCTAATCAGATAGGCTCCCGAAAAGGAAGGTGCACCTTGTTGACATTAGTCATATCATTTAGCCATTAAAACCTTTATCATTTGGGGATGTTACAATCACCCCCCCTTTAGAGCACAACACCCTCGTTGTGGGCCCTACATCTCAACCCAGGCATTGCACCACACTTAAGGCTGGGTACCACCTCTGATACCAATTTGTCATGACTCGTCCTCGGGGCCCGTGCCGTGACTACCCCAAGCCTGCCTCCCATAGGCCAGGGGCTGGCGACTAGCACCAAAGGAGAAAATCCTGATAACTGGGAAGGCATTGCCTTTATAAGTATAAACAAAACACCATAGAGTACAAGCGGAAGTAAAACACAAAGTACAAAGAGAACTGATGAAAGGTAAATGGGCCAGAATACAAAACCAAATGAAAGTACAACTACAACTGAACAAAGTACAACAGAAAAAGACAATAGCTGGAAGAACGGAAGCGGCTCCTGGGTCGTCCTCCTCAGATCCTACCTGAAGGGTAGGTACAGATGGCGCAGCTCCTGGATCGTCCACCACGGATCCTACCTGAAGGGTAGGTACAGATAGCCTCCACAATACTCTCGCCCGTCAACCTCCTCCGAGTGTCGTCTCGCAGTGAATTCCACCTCCGGATACTGACTTGTCGTGTAGTCCACCTCCGGGTAATGACTCGTCGTGTATTCCACCTCCGGGTACCGTCCAGTCCTCGAACACTCGGCCTCCGTCAGCAATGCCCATCGTCTGCAACCAACACAATGACGTGCGGGCATAGCCCATGCAGGGGTGAGTATAACGATACTCAGTAGGGACACCGAGACCCTCAAGGTTTCACTAAAACCAACATGGATAACCACAAATAAGACCTCAATAGATAACCTCTACATAGGTATATGCCCATGCATATACCTAAGATATCAATTAACCCATCTCAATCATGAGGAAAACACCAAGATAATGAAATCAACAGATAACCATTACCCATGTATATGCCCATACATATACCGAAGTTATCAAGTGACCCATCTCAATCATGAGGTAAACACAAAGGTCAAATGTCTCAGCTCAAACCAAGATTTTCATTATCGAAACTGTAACTGCTGAAGAGCCTCGTCTCTGAAGTGTACAGTGGTCTTGTCACGACTCCGAGGTACTGCTTATTAACCTAAGACTGCTGAGGTACTCCTCCTGTCGAGTACTGTGGGTCAGCCACCCAGACACAGTAGTGCTTCCCGCTGAGGTATGTCACCCAAACACAGTAGTGCACACCCCTAGTAGCCTGCTGAGGTACTCTCCGGATGAGTACCGCGGGTCTTCACTGTCACACATGTAGTGCTCCGTCCGCCATGGGTCTTCACCCAAACAAAGTAGTGCTCCGTCCACTGGGCTAGTCGACTCACTCCATGTAGAGTCGGTGAAGCAGTCGTCAGGTCTCAGTTGGCTACACGGTCTCCGTACTCCGCATGGTCATCTCCGGGAGGGTCCGCTCCATGTGCTACAGGTCGATACTCCAAGTATCTCAAAGTCCCACGAAGAAGTATCTCATATGACCGCCTCGTCATAGGGGTCTCAACGCAACAGACGACGCGTCAATCGGAGGCCCGGTCTGTGAGTTATTAGCATTTTTGTCCCAGGGGCCCGGTTGGTTTCGTGAGTGAACCAACCCATCCGTATCTCAACTGTACCCTGAACTCTCGTAGGGTATACTCATAAGGACCGTTTCTCAACGTGATCACCAACGCCGCTGACGGTTTGTCAAACGAACGTCTATTCTGAAAGATAACATCTTTTCCGTTCCAAGGGCCCGGTTGGATTTCGGGTACAATCCAATGCAGCCACTATCCAACAGAAACCAAAACTCAGGTGAAGAATTCCAAGAGTTCCGTCTCATCAAGATTAATTCAACGAGACAGAAGGTGCGTCAATCGGATGCCCAGTCTGTGAGTTATTGGCTTTTTCGTTCCAGGGGCCCGGTTGGTTTCATGAGCGAACCAACCTGACCGCACTCTGACGACATCCAAATCTCGAGCGGAGTAAGCCAAATGATCTGTCTCACTTAGAGTAATGTATCAAAGTCGACGGCACGTCAATCGGATGTCCGGAGCTCAAGATATAAGTGTTTCCGCTCTGAGGGCCCGGTTGGTTTCGTATCCGAACCAACCTGGCCGAACCCAAAGTATTCCGAAACCTTGAGTGTGATATATCGAAACGACCGTCTCGTTCCAAGGATCGCTACGCAACTGACGGTGCGTCGATTGGAGGTCTGTAGCCCAAGATATTGGCAAAAGACCAAAGAGGGTCCGAAAATGGGGGGTCTGGGCCCGGACCGACCCGGCCCAACCCCCCTGGGTCGGCCCGAACCGGGTCGACACGACCTGGGTCCCACCTGGCCGGCCCGCCGCGGCTCGACCAGCGCGGCCGCGCGGAAGCCACGGGCGGGGTGCGCATTTCCCCCCCCTCGCCGCTAATTGAAGTCGGCGGCGAACCGCCGCCGCCGCCGGTCGCCGGCGCCGCCGCACTGGCGTGGTACGCCGCCACCGCCTTCCACTGACCACCGGACGCGCACCGGTGGTCCATTTCTCCTACCGTCTTCGCCAATGGTCCTCCTGGGACCCGACCATCACTGAGAAGGGATTCAAATGCCATAGAGGTTTGCTTCTTCGTCGTCCATCTATCCACACATCGATAAACAAGATGTGAAGGGTTGTCGGGCCGTGTTTGTTCGGACCGCACCCTCCGCGTTAGGTGTTATCAATTGGAAAATAATATACACATGATTTTAATCATGACGAGGGTATAATTTATCCAAAATAAATTATACGAACACCTTGCAATCAAATACCCACCCACGAGAGTTTAAAATTTGAATGCGCGGCATGACGATGTCGCGCATTCTTGCCGCTGGATCCCATGCGGCATGACGATGTTGTGCATCCTTGCCGCTCGATTCCGCGCAGTGTGACGACACCGCGTCAATTTCATTTGATCCGCAACAACAAGAAAAACAATAATGGAGGGGGACGACTGTGTTTGTGCGGTCCGACCTCCTCCCGTTAACTGATATCATGCGGTCCAAATAGACACGGATAAAAGACGGAAGAGAAACACGTATAGAAAACACGTAAACCCCCTACCTCGAGCGCAGCTTGAACGAGGTTTTTGTCACAGAGAAAAATCGTCGCAGAGAAACCGTCACGGAAAGAGGATTCGAAGATGTTGATGGAGATTGTCCGAGATGGAACTTCGTCTCCCTTCCTTTGACGTGGGAAGAAGAACGATGGGTGGCGCGTCGCGGGTATGGCGTCGCGGTAAACGGTCTCTGAGGGCTCAGTGTTCTTCGTTGGGAATCGTTCATTGTTTGGGTTCTTTGTCGAAGATGAAGAAGATGATATCTAAGCTCCTTGTCTTCTTTTTCCCCCAAGTCCTCTCAAGCAACAAAGGAACTAACCAAAAATAAATTAATCCACACTTAATTTATTAACTCAACATGGCTTTTGAAATTCAAGTGTTTGAATTTCAAAAACTCACATTAAACTCACTACATTAATGTCATAAGTTATTAACATAAGTTAATAATATTAATGGTGAGTTGAGGGGGTTAGAGGATATGAAGGGGTGGGGTTCATGTGGGCCCCACCACCCTCATAACCTCCCAAGGGAGGTTGGGTAGTTACCCAACTTCCATCCAAAGGATTTAAACACTTAGAGTAAAATGAAAGTTGTTGTTAAATTTTTATTTTTAACTTCCACAATTTTTATCAACTTCTCTCGAGTAAACGCAACTCTAGAATAGGCGTTTATAAGCAAATACCGGCACTGCGGTTCCATCGGTTCCCTCAGAATCTGATTCCGAGCACGGGTTCAAAAGTTAGAAATTCCCGCTCGTTCGTTCACTAAATGTACCCGAGCTAAACTTCGAAAAATGATTTTGGGCACACCGGGCCTCGTAATCAGGCGCCGTCAGAAACTGCGTTCTTGAAAATTTCCAAAGAAAATTAAGAAAAAAATTTCCTTGAAATTTCCGGGTCTTTACATCAGTACTGTATCAGGTATTAGTGTACTAGTGTATCGAGGCTCATTTATGAAATGATTACAACAAATTTAGAATTCATCACAATGTATTTTCTCATCAAATATATGAAAATTAATATCATAATCTAAAATATTCATAGATAATTTAGTTAGGGAAAACAAATTAATATGATCAAACCATCATTATAATGTCTAGGATTCAGTTACATCTGTATTTAAAAAGGTATAATTTTTCATCAGATAAGGAATAAAGTTCCAAAAATATAAATATTTTCTTTTAAACCTTTTTTAAACATAATCTGTCTATTAATAGAATCATAACAACAATAACTAGTTAAATTAACATAAAATCTCCATCATAGAGTTGAGAGATACTTATGATATTACTATTGAACAATTACACATAGAGAAACTTGATGATCAGGATAATGTTTGGTCTCTAACTGTATAACATCCAATTATTATTATGTTAAAATTTTCACCAAAGGTTACCAAGTCTCTAATGAATTTATATATATCATGAATGTTTGAATGATATATACTAATATTTATTGAAAAATTTTATATATAAAATATATAATATTTGTTCGATTGTATTTTCACTAAAAATATATAAAAAAATAATTATTTCTTTTACCCAAATGATATTGGGTCCATCACTTTCATCAAGAAATGATTTGGATAATGTTTATTTTCTAATATTACAATAAAGTACAGAAATACCTCTTGAGAATTCTATAAAAAGATAACATTTCATTAAAATACTAAATATAGTATTCCTCGAGAAACAATAATTACTATACTGACCATTAATTCCTCAATAAAAAATGATTTTTTATAAATAATATGATTTATTTTCTAGAAATAGAATAATTTTTACACATTTTTGTTTATTCATAATAATTAAAATTAAATAATTTTATTTTCTATGCTCATTTATATGAGAATTTTATTTAATGAATCTTACACTCTCGAAAGTAAATCTTTATAAATATTTTATAGATTCTACTTCTCTGATCAATCATTTAATGTTACAATCATGTTAGACATTGATTGAAAAAGATATGTTTAAATATTCATTAAATTCTATGAGAGATTAAATCATTGTATCATTAAAAATTAAGACAACATTATGAATAATATTTCATAAGTAAGGAATTTTCGACATATATTCCTTTTTTTATCAACAATAAAAAATATTCAACTAATAAATTATTATAGATGTTCTTATAATCATAACCAGAAACAAAATAATTTTAATATAGTACCTCATTCTCTTTATCCATATAGAATATATTTTTTTTATGATTTGATTGTTTTTCTTAAATAATGAAAATTAATTATAGTTGGAATCATATGATACACACCATTTATCTAAAAAATATTGATTCCAATTTTTCTTATAATAAATTTTATTTTTAAGGGTTGTGTACTTGATTTTTCTCCTTTTCGTTAACTATTGAAAAATAGATATGATATTTCTAAAAAACATACATTTATAGCATATGAATTATTTTATACAAACAACGTATTTTAGGTAATCGTTATATGTTTTCATAGAAAAATTATTGTTTTTATAAAACCTGTTTACTATTTTAGCTAGATCAATTATTTTTTCACCTGAATTAGAACAACATGAATCATTAGATAATATAACATCATCTATTGTATTCTTTACTAGTTTAGTAATATAAACATTGATATAGTTTTTTTCATTTTTTATCATTTTATGATCCAGATCTCTAGAATATATCTCTGACTCATACATCATATGTGATCCAATCAATTCATTTATATTTAATTTTTTATTATTAGTTGACAATACAATTATAGATAAAATATTATTCCATTTAGTAGATAAAACTCTATGTACTATAAGTGATGTATTTAATTTAGGAACATGGAATCTAATAGATGAACCCTCAATGAATATATATATATATCAATAATCCATTAATCTGGGTTATACATTAAGATTTATAGATTTTTAACGTATAAAACATCAATTTTGTAGTATTTTATCTTAATACACATATATTTTCATTTCCTTCATAATAAATAGTGATTATATACTACATTTTGAAAGCACTATCACACTGAGGGAAATATCGGAATTTATCTTCTCCATGTCCACAAATAATAGAACTCATATATTATGATATTTGTTATTTTCAACATCTTTAGAAGTATCTATTTTTTGGTTCATACATGGGAATTGCACATTGTATGAAATCCATCAATTAATTTTTCAAAGAATGAATCTCCAAATATAAAAAAATATGATCTCTATCATCCATAACTATAATTACTAAATTATGTTTATCACATCATTGGAATACCTTCATTAAGGTCATCCATTGGCATCATTATTCATCTAGAAAATTACATTAAGATTAATCTGGGAAAAATTATTCTTTAATAGAGGAATATCTTTAATACCCATAGCCGGTATAATATATAAATAGTATTATATCTTAAATGATTTCAAATAATATTTTATTGACTATAATACCAGCTATTTTAATTGAATAAATATAAATACACAAGAGAGGGTGAGTTGTTTTCTTTTAAAAATAGTTGGAATTTTTTTTCTGAACCCATTTGCATATTTTAAAGGATTATTGTTACCATTTCATTAATATAATATGAATAATAAATTAAAAAATATTACATTTTCAGTGGTTCATGCTACAATGGTTCTCTAGTCCACTCCTCCAATATTTTATCAGTTATGTTGGTTTGTTTCACATGTATATCATTTTATATGGGATCATAGATTTCAATAGAAGAAACAACAAAAATTTACAAAATAATCTATAAGATATTACAATAAGACTAACACCATCCATCAAATAACTCGTCACAAGAATGTTCAGAACAATGAAATATTATATTTGGATGGATAAGTATTATTAGAAATCATTTATACAAAAATTATGCAACTGAAATATGGGGTGAAATTCATAATAATATTCAAGTTATCTCAAATAAATACCCATATGATGAATATATTAATGCACTATAGGGAATATATTTGTATAACACATGAACAATAGGTGAGACTTTTTTATCACCAAGATTAATTCAAAACAGAAGCTATACATTGTATGACTCAAAAGTGGAGTCTTATATATATTTAACAATTTTTAGTAGATGTATCAAAGATAAATGATATCATTGGTATAATAATGTATAATTTCATCTATAAATGAAAAAATACAATGTAAATTATGATTATGGAATTTCATTTCTTTCATGATCTTGAGAAAAATTGTTAGGGAATATTAATTACTATAATAAAGATATATCCATTTGATTATTAATATAGAAACCCTAATTGATTCTATACAAAAAAAATTGAACATATCTATAGATAAATCATGATCTTCAAAATTTTCAACATATCATAAATTGGAATATAATCATCCTTTAAAAACACTACATCCTATCTAAAACAATTTTGTTTTTTTCTTTTGTTATATAATTTGTAAAATGGACATAGAATTTCATTATTGAGATATATATAGATGTAATAGCCCGAGATTTTATGAAAAATATTCTTTTTTATTTCACTAATGTCTTGTGTTGTACGCTACACGAAAAGGATCTTGCACAACACGCATCCTTGACTTGCCTTGCATTACACGCAATCGTGACCTTCGTCGATAGCGTGTGTAGTACGCAATAACGAGTTTCACTAAACAGCGATATTCTATTAGAATGTTATTAAAACTAGCCGTTATGAATAGTAATAACCACTTTTTGAAATTTTGTAAATTTTATTTTTCAAAATGGATTTCATTTTTGGATTCGGAATATCGAATTTAGCCTAAGGTGAAATTTTGGTACATTTCGGATAACTTTCATATTCTGATGAATAGTGAAAATTACTAAATTTTAATTAAAAACAACTTTTTTAATCGAAATAATTAATATTGATAAATTATTAATTTGAGTGGTTTTAAAGTGTATTTAGAATATATTTTTACAATTTAATACAATGTTGGTCATTGGATGTAATTTCACATTTAAACCAGTTATAAACTAGTGTCAATCTTTTGATAGATATTGTTTCATAAAAACACGCTATTTGTTTTAACAGCGGGATTTAATTATAAAATTAATTAATGCAACTTCTATGTTATGAATTTGGTAAAATAGACTTCATTTTTGAATTCGGAATATGAAATATAGCTTAGGACGAAATTTTGGCATTTTTCTGAAAACCTTCATTTTTTGATGAATAGTGAAACTACTAAGTGGTAGTTAAAAAACTGAATTTTTCATAAAACTTAATTTTACCGCTTCTGTGAATGGAATTTCAAAAATCCGAGAGACACGGTTGATGTCAGTAAGTAAAATGTGGTTCAATGAGATGAAAATAATTTTTGGTGAATAGTAACTTTTTACTTTTATTTACCACGGTTAAAAGTAAATAGGGTAATTAAGGGTAAGAATGATATTAATATTACCCTAACACATGTCCTAATTCTATTGGACAAGTGTATCTCGACCAAAAACAACCTTAAGTGTAAAATATTATCATTTAGGCCCACTTGGATTAGATTAGGACATTTATTATTATTTAATTCAAAGAAGAGTTAAAAGAGTTAAAATCAAAGTTTATTCACTAAAACATTTTTAATATGGGGTTATACATAAGATAAATTCGACTATAAATATTCATTAGAAAGATAAAACGATTTACTACATAATGATATTTTATTTATAATTATTATACTTTAAATTAATTAATTTATTTATGACACAACGATGATGCAGTAATTACCCTTTTAAGGAAATATTAACATAATTGATGTTATAAATACTCAAATGAATGTAATTTGAGACTTTTTATGAATTCCACTAATTTTCTAGGTTACTATGATATATTAGTGTTGATGTAATCAACTTGGTTCGAACATAGAATTCTGTTATGACTTTCACAAAAATCATATATCAAATAGTGTCAAAATTGACACAAAATAGTTTTTAAATCAAATATTATATTATTAATTTTTATTTTGTTCCTAAAAATCTAAGGTTCGG
The DNA here is from genome assembly GCA_963277665.1 of Viscum album. Classification (NCBI taxonomy): domain Eukaryota; kingdom Viridiplantae; phylum Streptophyta; class Magnoliopsida; order Santalales; family Viscaceae; genus Viscum; species Viscum album. Next base: position 68,895,673 of record OY728166.1, on the reverse strand, counting down.
CCAAATGACTTAGATAAGGATATATATATTAATAATAAACAATTTGGGGTTCGTTTGACATGTTATAGTAAGTGTATTAACCATATAGTGAAAGAAAACAAAAAGACACGGTAAAAGTTAAATTATTTAACTTAGAGTTAAATCTAATTGATAAGGTTAAAATAATAACCTAAACTTGTCTAAATCCTATTTGTTGATAGGATTTCGACCCATCCCCACATTATCTTCTAAATAAGACCCTTTGGAACCATTATAAACCGATTTTTACTTTAATATAAAATAATATTTTGAGATATTCCTAAGGTGCCCCTCTCCTCCCTTATAAAAGGGCACCTCCTCCCCCTCCTCCTCACACCAATTTGACCACTCAAGCTCGGCCAAACTCTCCCAAAATCTCTTCTTCACTTCCCTAGAAACATCCTAGAGGTTCTGGTCTTCCTCAAAGGCCAATTTTAGTTCCCTAAGAGGAGGTCTCCAAAAGGCGCTTCAAAGAAGAGGTAATTACCGTTACCAATTCTTTCATCTTTATTTCTTCTTCCACTTCTTCTTCTTAGGTTGTTTCATTATGAAGTAATAACATCAGTATCACTCATATACTGATATGTTATTATAAGTATGAAACAACCCTATTTCACCATCTATCCATCCTACGGAAAAAGAAATCACCGCGCGTGCGTACGTACAGAATACCGTCTCCACGCCGTGGTGTAATCTATTTTCCACCACCACCTTACATGGATGGGTATAATGGTGTAAAGAATAACTATAAATAGTTATTACAACATCATATTGATTCTGATATATTGTATAATCCACTCCAATTCAATTCAATATTTATGGAAATGATATCATCGCTCGTGCGTACGTATGGACTACCGTCTCCACGACGCGATGAGATTCATTCTCCATGTTAACCATTTAAGAATGATTATAAAGTATATATAAGAAATAATAATGAAATATATGACATTATAAAGCTACTGGATTTATGTATATATATATATGTATGTCATCTACTTACTTCCATTCAAGACAATAGGGAAAGGAAAACAGCGTTCATGCGTACGTACGGACTACCGTCTCCATGAACGGTGTTTTTCATTTCATTTATCTATCTATTATATATATATATACTGAATATATATGATATATAAATCATATTTTATATTCTGGAAGTAAGTAAATCATGATATAAGTAATAATAATGTCAATAACAACAAGTCAAAACACCTACGATAAAAGAAACGATTTTACCCAAAACGCTTCTTTAACATGGAATTTACAAAAGAACGGGTAATATAATGTCATAAGTGAACCATATATGATATCATAACAATGAATATGATTCTTTAATAAGTCAATGACATTATTTAAACCATTATACAGGAGCTTCGGACACATACAAAGCAAATCGGACCTAAGGTAAGGGAAATATCACAATCTCATTTTTATCCGAGATTGTTTATTCGCAAGTATTTACTGGGGTGTATTTTATCATCCACATCCATGTTTCATCAATATGTAATATTATTTCCATCCACATACAATTGTTTAAATCCATTTTTACCCTTTGGTGAGTTTTTAGTAATATGTATGAAAGGAATCTTTTGTCATTTTTCGTATGAGGTACTTTTTGACTTTTCCGAGAAAAGTACGAAGAATGTTTTTTTTAACTTATACAGCATGAATGGATTTTTAAAAAGAAAATTTCCAAGAATCTTCCTTTACAAGTTTTCAAGTTTATTTTTAATCAACTTATTTTATTTTAAAGTCGTATGACATGTTATGAATGGAAAAATGTTTTTAAAGAAGAAAGGATATTTTCCTCAAGAATGGAGTTCAAGTGTTTTATCAAAATTATTTTCCATCTAAGATAATAAAGGGTTCTGTTTTAATCCCTATTATTACATTGGTTTGATTATGTTGTGATGGAAATATTTTTATGAATTCCTTTATCTTATATGAATTGTTTTATGATGTCATGTTGTTTAAGAATCCCATTTTTATTACATGGGTTACGCTATGAGGTATGGTTTATAATTATGTGGCACACATAAGAAAGGATTCATTATAAGATGGGTGGGACCTATATCTCCCTCCAATGCATTGGGTAAAGATTTTATATCTCATGAGATAGACAGGGCTGGAACGGTAGGTTATACCGGTTCAGTGAAACAGGACTGAAACGAGGGTTACTCGATTTAGAAAGGGACTTTGTCCACTAAGATAGTCTTGGCAATGAGTCTTGACTAACAAGAAATGATTCTCTATGATTATGTGTGTATGTCACAAAGATTAATGTTTTATGTTATGATTATTGGGATTTCATTTCACTACTATGATTTATCCCATGTTATGAAATTATACTCTCTTTTGCAGGTTAAGATTTCCAAAATGTTATGTTCGTATGAATACGATGTGATTGATTTTTCTTTTGTTTGCCCTTACTGAGCATTTGAGCTCACCCTTTTATGTTTTCTTTTCCCCAGGATATAAAGAAAGGTTTTAGGTAAAAAAAAGGGGAAGATATTTATGGGAGATATTGAAGATCTTTCACCACGATTAGAAGATTACGTTCCGAGTTTCCAAAGACACTAAACTATTACGATCCTTGTGTGTGTGATTTTGTTATGTACTAAGTATTCCGCAAATGTAATGTAATGTCCATGTAAGTCAGGATTCGGGTCTCTACAGTTGGTATCAGAGGAATGGTTTAGTCAACCTTTGGAAACTAGGATGCGAAAACGTTAGTGAGATCCCTAGAGATATTTCTAAGGTATGTCAAGGGATGTCCCTAAGGATAAGTATACGTATAGGATATAATCCTAGAACTACGATAACGATCTTATAATTTAACCTAAGATGTTAGATATTAAGGGTACTCCCCCTTTACTAAGTTGTTTTCCCTAGCATTATTTTGCCTCTCACACTATTCTGTTTGGGTTTTAGAAAATGGCTGGAAACAAGATGATTCACAATAATGGAGGATATGATGGACAATGGAATGATATTCTTCATGAGCAACCAAATGAAATGGGATTTGGATGTCCAAAAATCATTATTATGCCGAATCAGCAATCTCATAATATGATCAATAAAGTAAAATTTGGTAAGTTTCCTGACTCGACTAATAAGAGAAAGATGGAGTTCCATGATGATCATATAGGAAAGAAAGTTCAATTTCCCCTACGTAAATCATGTGGGAAGAGGCATCAAGGAGAATGTTTCAAAGGAACTGGAAGATGCTTTGGGTGTGGAAAAGAAGGACACAAAGCGAGTAAGTGCAAAGGAAAAGGTTCAGTTAACACCATGGATGAGGATAATGGTATTGCTACGACATAAACAATGGTTAAATGTTTTAAATGTGGAATGTACGGGCATTATGAAAACCAATGCCCTAAGGGAAAGTCTCATGAAGATAATCAGTATGGTCGTATGGGAAGTATTTATGTTGATGATGATGAAGAGACTACAAATGATATGTGAGATGAAAGAATTATTGAAGCTCGGTCAATGGTTTAAGAAGGTAGTGGAATGATTACATGTTTATCATGTGTAATTTTGTATAAGTAATCTCATGCTACTATAGAATAAAGAGACATCTATCGATTGTTACACTGTTGTCTTTCCTTGTGTTTTGATAGTGTATGATTAATGTTACCAGTATCCATGAAAGGTTATTCAGATATTTTTGGAATGTAGATGATATGCGCATAATGAAGGGATAAGGAGAAAATTAAATGTTTGATAGTATTCATGAGATCATGATTGATATAAGGACTAAGTGATATCATGGTTTGAGTATATAGAATTTTGAGGATTTTGGTATGTGAAAAGTGTTAACTTTTAACTGCATTCAAGTTTTCACTATGGTTCAATGGGTATTCAAGAGAATACATTATTAAGGACTTTGAATGTTTGGAATGTGACCAACAAAACATATCTTATGATATATGGGGATCAACGATGGTATTAAATCTCTGGTAATCATTTTCACTATATTATGAGAGTGGACTGCAGTATTATGGATAAGCATAAAGATTAGAATGGATTATGTTGAACATAAGTTAGTATTGTTTAAGGATAGAAGTTTTTTCGATATTATTGATGGGATGTTAAAGTAATATTGTTTTATAAAAAGGGACAACCTGCAGGACGGGCGACAGCCCATCGCGTCGGACAAGGTCGTAGGAATCGAACCCACAACCAAAGTGCGACTGGCCTTTATCGCCTACCACTGGCCTACAGGAAGTCCCTGTTTAGTAGAAACTAGTTTTATTATATTAAGCCGTATGATATATGAAGTATAAGTCCATTTTAGGAACAATATATGATTAATCCCACTATAGATCGACTTATGTATATAATTTTTGCTAACCTTTTGTTTGAGACAGATGGAATGACCCGTCATTCTATCACATGATCTGCTAACACTTCACAAATAACAAATTCAACTTCATTTATTTAAGAGATGATGTGGAAATTGTTAAAGGAACGAACAACAATGAGGTTGTACCAACATAAAGTAAGTATTTATTCTAATTCAAATTCTTTAAATTTAGGGAAACAATCTTGAAAACAAAAAATGTTGTCCTAGTGATCTTATATCTAATGAATCAGATGGTACCTTAGATCGTCACAAATTTATGGCTTTGTGATTACTGGCTTTTCCATAGCCATGTTCTCTACCACTCTCCATCAGAACATGATGGTTAGATTTTTCTTCGATATCCATATTTTCACCTATGTGGAAACCCAGTGATTAGTTTATTTGGGTAACTGTTAGGTTTCATACTTTTGTTTTTAAAGATTGGTTTTGGTATTCCTTTTTACGATGTGGGATTCTATTAAAGAAACTTTCGAATAGTAAACCATTTATAACCCCGACGAATTTCGAGGGCGAAATTCATTTTAAGGGGGGTAGAATGTAACAACCCGAGATTTTATGAAAAATATTCTTTTTATTTCACTAATGTCTTGTGTTGTACGCTACAGGAAAAGGATCTTGCACAACACGCATCCTTGACTTGCCTTGCATTACACGCAATCGCGACCTTCCTCGATAGCGTGTGTAGTACGCAATAACGAGTTTCACTAAACAGCGATATGCTATTAGAATGTTATTAAAACTAGCCGTTATGAATAGTAATAACCACTTTTGGAAATTTTGTAAATTTTATTTTTCAAAATGGATTTCATTTTTGGATTCGGAATATCGAATTTAGCCTAAGGTGAAATTTTGGTACATTTCGGATAACTTTCATATTCTGATGAATAGTGAAAATTACTAAATTTTAATTAAAAACAACTTTTTTAATCGAAATAATTAATATTGATAAATTATTAATTTTAGTGGTTTTAAAGTGTATTTAGAATATATTTTTACAATTTAATACAATGTTGGTAATTGGATGTAATTTCACATTTAAACCAGTTATAAACTAGTGTCAATCTTTTGATAGATATTGTTTCATAAAAACACGCTATTTGTTTTAACAGCGGGATTTAATTATAAAATTAATTAATGCAACTTCTATGTTATGAATTTGGTAAAATAGACTTCATTTTTGAATTCGGAATATGAAATATAGCTTAGGATGAAATTTTGGCATTTTTCTGAAAACCTTCATTTTTTGATGAATAGTGAAACTACTAAGTGGTAGTTAAAAAACTGAATTTTTCATAAAACTTAATTTTACCGCTTCTGTGAATGGAATTTCAAAAATCCGAGAGACACGGTTGATGTCAGTAAGTAAAATGTGGTTCAATGAGATGAAAATAATTTTTGGTGAATAGTAACTTTTTACTTTTATTTACCACGGTTAAAAGTAAATAGGGTAATTAAGGGTAAGAATGATATTAATATTACCCTAACACATGTCCTAATTCTATTGGACAAGTGTATCTCGACCAAAAACAACCTTAAGTGTAAAATATTATCATTTAGGCCCACTTGGATTAGATTAGGACATTTATTATTATTTAATTCAAAGAAGAGTTAAAAGAGTTAAAATCAAAGTTTATTCACTAAAACATTTTTAATATGGGGTTATACATAAGATAAATTCGACTATAAATATTCATTAGAAAGCTAAAAATATTTCCTACATAATGATATTTTATTTATAAATATTAGACTTTAAATAAATTAATTTATTTATGACACAACGATGATGCAGTAATTACCCTTTTAAGGAAATATTAACATAATTGATGTTATAAATACTCATATGAATGTAATTTGAGACTTTTTATGAATTCCACTAATTTTATAGGTTACTATGATATATTAGTTTTGATTTAATCAACTTGGTTCGAACATATAATTCTGTTATGGCTTTCACAAAAATCATATATCAAATAGTGTCAAAATTGACCCAAAATAGGTTTTAAATCAAATATTATATTATTAATTGTTATTTTATTCCTAAAAATCTAAGGTTAGGCCAAATGGCTTAGATAAGGATATATATATTAATAATAAACAATTTGGGGTTCGTTTGACATGTTATAGTAAGTGTATTAACCATATAGTGAAAGAAAACAAAAAGACACGGTAAAAGTTAAATTATTTAACTTAGAGTTAAATCTAATTGATAAGGTTAAAATAATAACCTAAACTTGTCTAAATCCTATTGGTTGATTGGATTTCGACCCATACCCACTTTAGCTTCGAAATAAGACCCTTTGGAACCATTATAAACCGATTTTTACTTTAATATAAAATAATATTTTGAGATATTCCTAAGGTGCCCCTCTCCTCCCTTATAAAAGGGCACCTCCTCCCCCTCCTCCTCACACCACTTTGAGCACTCAAGCTCGGCCAAACTCTGCCAAAATCTCTTCTTCACTTCCCTAGAAACATCCTAGAGGTTCTGGTCTTCCTCAAAGACCAATTTTAGTTCCCTAAGAGGAGGTCTCCAAAAGGCGCTTCAAAGAAGAGGTAATTACCGTTACCAATTCTTTCATCTTTATTTCTTCTTCCACTTCTTATTCTTAGGTTGTTTCATTATGAAGTAATAACATCAGTATCACTCATATACTGATATGTTATTATAAGTATGAAACAACCCTATTTCACCATCTATCCATCCTACGGAAAAAGAAATCGCCGCGCGTGCGTACGTACGGAATACCGTCTCCACGCCGTGGTGTAATCTATTTTCCACCACCACCTTACATGGATGGGTATAATGGTGTAAATAATAACTATAAATAGTTATTACAACATCATATTGATTCTGATATATTGTATAATCCACTCCAATTCAATTCAATATTTATGGAAATGATATCATCGCTCGTGCGTACGTACGGACTACCGTCTCCACGACGCGATGAGATTCATTCTCCATGTTAACCATTTAAGAATGATTATAAAGTATATATAAGAAATAATAATGAAATATATGACATTATAAAGCTACTGGATTTATGTATATATATATATGTATGACATCTACTTACTTCCATTCAAGACAATAGGGAAAGGAAAACAGCGTTCATGCGTACGTACGGACTACCGTCTCCATGAACGGTGTTTTTCATTTCATTTATCTATCTATTATATATATATATACTGAATATATATGATATATAAATCATATTTTATATTCTGGTAGTAAGTAAATCATGATATAAGTAATAATAATGTCAATAACAACAAGTCAAAACACCTACGATAAAAGAAACGATTTTACCCAAAACGCTTCTTTAACATGGAATTTACAAAAGAACGGGTAATATAATGTCATAAGTGAACCATATATGATATAATAACAATGAATATGATTCTTTAATAAGTCAATGACATTATTTAAACCATTATACAGGAGCTTCGGACACGTACAAAGCAAATCGGACCTAAGGTAAGGGAAATATCACAATCTCATTTTTATCCGAGATTGTTTATTCGCAAGTATTTACTGGGGTGTATTTTATCATCCACATCCATGTTTCATCAATATGTAATATTATTTCCATCCACCTACAATTTTTTAAATCCATTTTTACCCTTTGTTGAGTTTTTAGTAATATGTATTAAAGGAATCTTATGTCGTTTTTCGTATGAGGTACTTTTTGACTTTTCCGAGAAAAGTACGAAGAATGTTTTTTTTAACTTATACGGCATGAATGGATTTTTAAAAAGAAAATTTCCAAGAATCTTCCTTTACAAGTTTTCAAGTTTATTTTTAATCAACTTATTTTATTTTAAAGTCGTATGACATGTTATGAACGGAAAAATGTTTTTAAAGAAGAAAGAATATTTTCCTCAAGAATGGAGTTCAAGTGTTTTATCAAAATTATTTGCCATCTAAGATAATAAAGGGTTCTGTTTTAATCTCTATTATTACATTGGTTTGATTATGTTGTGATGGAAATATTTTTATGAATTCCTTTATCTTATATGAATTGTTTTATGATGTCATGTTGTTTAAGAATCCCATTTTTATTACATGGGTTACGCTATGATGTATGGTTTATGATTATGTGGCACACATAAGAGAGGATTCATTATAAGATGGGTGGGACCTATATCTCCCTCCAATGCATTGGGTAAAGATTTTATATCTCATGAGATAGACAGGGCTGGAACGGTAGGTTATACCGGTTCAGTGAAACAGGACTGAAACGAGGGTTACTCGATTCAGAAAGGGACTTTGTCCACTAAGATAGTCTTGGCAATGAGTCTTGACTAACAAGAAATGAATCTATATAATTATGTGTGTATGCCACAAAGATTAATGTTTTATGTTATGATTATTGGGATTTCATTTCACTACTATGATTTATCCCATGTTATGAAATTATACTCTCTTTTGCAGGTTAAGATTTCCAAAATGTTATGTTCTTATGAATACGATGTGATTGATTTTTCTTTTGTTTACCCTTACTGAGCATTTGAGCTCACCCTTTTATGTTTTCTTTTCCCCAGGATATAAAGAAAGGTTTTAGGTAAAAAAAAAGGGGAAGATCTTTATGGGAGATATTGAAGATCTTTCACCACGATTAGAAGATTACGTTCCGAGTTTCCAAAGACACTAAACTATTACGATCCTTGTGTGTGTGTTTTTGTTATGTACTAAGTATTCCGCAAATGTAATGTAATGTTCATGTAAGTCAGGCTTCGGGTCTCTACAATAGACCTATGAAATTGTATCATAATTTAATAAAAATTTAAAAATTAAAAAACCAAAGATGGATGGTTCAACATTTGGTTTCTTAGAATGAGTATAAAACCAAATGTTTGGTTTCTAGCATTAGGGTGATATCAAAAATATATTTATAGAATGTGGAGTGCAATTTGAATGTGTGATTAAATACATTTTTAAAATACCAGATGTTATATTCATGAATGTGAGGTTCCTTATAAAATGATAGGTTCATAAAGCACAATATTTATCATAAACATGGGGTTACAACCATATGACAAGATACTAATTTTTTTAAATTTTCTTTTTTAATAGGGATTTGAAAATTATTTTAATCAATTATAACACATTATGGAAATTAAATCTTCTAAGAATGAATTTAAAATAAAAGACATCATGAATTTTAGGAACAAGAATAATTGTTAAATTAAATGTATTCTTCAAATCCACACATTATAGCTTTATCTATAAAAAAATGAGTGATTTTAATGATATTAAATCAATGATAAATATTTCTACCAGTATTATTATTCCAAATAATCAATAAATAATTGATTTCATAGTCTTTTAGTAACTATTTAATTTATAATAATAAATTCTTAATAGGGTTTTAATATGACCCAGTGAATCACCATGGGATCGCTAGACATATTTTTATAGAACAAGGGATTCACTAATCATATTTCTAAATAAGAAGATAGATCAATGCATCTTATTTTTAATTATTAGAAACATGAAAAATCAAAATAATAAAATTATCCTCTACCCCACATTAATGAAATGATTGATCAAATTAGAGGAGATAAATTCATATATATGATTATTATCTGGTATGGATATCATTAAATTAAGGTAAACATGATTGAGATTCAAAGGATAGAATTATAGAAAATATCTTGAAACTATGAATATATATTAATGATGGTTGTACATTCTAATGGTCATACATTGTACATGGTTTATATGAATAGATTCATTATATATAATATTGGTAAATGATTAGAATCACATATAGATGATAGACTTATATATTCCAAAATAGAGAAGGAGAATAATGACTTCCTTAGGGATTTGATGAAGACTCTGAGGAAGGATATAATATATGAAAAACTATGGTAATGTGAATTTTGGAAACACAAATAAAAATTACACCAGTAATTTTTTCATAAGAGAGGGTATATTATATAATCTTTTAAGGACTAATGTTATAGGGACACTTCCTAGACCAATATATGTGAATACAATTCATAGTTCTATTAAATTAGATGAATATTACTAACAATATGTATTGAATGTATCACAAATATTAAAAAAAATTATCCTTATTAACATGTAAAAGAGTTATGTTCCTATAGATGACATAATGTGAGGATATTTACATGGATATCAATGAATAGTTGGTCCTTTCACATGTTATTACAGTCCTCTATAATGGTGAAGGGTATTTAGTTTATATCAATTCATAATTAAATAGTTTTAGATGCATACTAATGAAAAATGAAATTTTCATTAGTCATACATCCAGCCAATTATAAACTCCTGACAAAGAATACCTAACAAACGAATTGGATATAGTAGAAATGTAATTTTCATTGAAAATAATTTTGGATTTCTATTATTCTATGAAACATGAACTATATAATGATCAAAATTTCATTGAATATACCATAACATAGTAGTATTGACAAATGTTAGACAAGTAATAGATAGATATAATCTAATATTAGGACTTCTAGATATAGTGTATGAATTGAAAATAAAATAATGTAGATGATGTTGTGAGTATAAAAGACCACACTTCTCAATCCATGATGATAACTAAAAAAGTCCATATACTCATGGATATAACTGGGTCAAAGCTATAATAAATTATAGGATGAGATAAATCATATTTTAATCTTGGGTTTGCACATCAATCTATTCACATGATGTTAAAAGAAGCAAAAAAGTTAAGAAAAACCTATATAAATGTATATTAAATATTCTAGAGGATTTGAACTTGTATATGTCTCTTATATGTACCAGAACAAAATAACTATCTTCTCGATGATAAAAAATTCTCATCCTTATCTACTTATCATAAAAGAAAAAATTCAAATAGTGATATGAATAAAAAAATTTGTGTTAAAGAACAACTTAGTAAGTGATATAGTATATATATCAATGTTATATATTTTCACATGTTAAGGAAAAAATGAAAATATCTAAAATATATTATGAAAACAATACATATACATGATTAAAAATGGGAAAATATCTCCATTTAATTTATCATATGACTTCCAAAACATCTAACAATCATATTTTCATATGGATTCTATTTTATTTCCATAAAATGTTAGTAAATTTGATTTTGTTCAAAAAAAGATTTCTCCCTAGACCAACTCACCATGATAATTATAATGGTTTTTTAAGGATGAATGGAGTACAATTTTCCATTATTTCTCATGAAGATATAATATTTATCTTTAGTGTCCAAAATGGATTTAGAAACAATTTGAGATTGAGATGAAAATTATCATCATATATTATCCTCATAATGATGGTCTACCAAAGAGTATAATTCACCCTCAAGAGGATAGTTGAGATCTTTTTTTAATGGATTTACCAGGACGATGGGATAAACACCTCCTCCCAGTAGAGTATTATTTCTTGAATAATTTATATTTTATTATATATATGTGACTATATAGTTATATATATTGGAGGATATGGGGGTATTATGATTGAAAGAGGAAGATAATATGTTCTAAACCTGTACATGAATGGATGGATATGATTCTCACTATTCTGATTTAATGAAAACTGACACAATGTAGAAAAAAGAGTTATGTAATAAATCATCAAAGATATATATAGTTTGATGATGGTGATATTGTATTTATCTGAATAACTCCATCAAAATATGTTATTGGTTTTAGGAATAAAGGGATGTTCCTTTTGAGATCTACATTCATGTCAGAGTTGTAGCTTATTTCCTAGGGTTCCCTCCCAACCTCTCCAAAATTCCTTATTTCATCCTTATATAGTTATTAATGAATATATAAAATATCCATTTCATATTTTAAAATCATAATTAGAGTAACTAGAATATGACCACTCTTATGAAGACCAACACATAGAGATCTTGAATGAAGAGATAATGTTTGATTGAATATGATAACTCTTCTAGTAAATTTTCTAAGGGTAAATTTAATGTTTAAGGATGATATGTGGGAACCTAGTGATGAAATGTGAAAAAATTACATTCACATTATTTATTATATGTAATAAAATTTCAAGGATTAATTGATTTAAAGGATAATAGAAAGCAGCAACATGTTTTTTCCCTAAAATAAATAATGTTTTTGATTATATACGATGAATGTTACACCCAACACAAATGTACTAAAAAATTTAGAATGAAATTTTTAATAATTTAATAATAATATATAGGATATTAAAATATGAAAATAAATTATATTTAGTAGATAAATAATTACTAATAATTAACATTGAAAAATAGTGTTTTAAATTAAAGTCATTTTAATTATACATCTGAATTCTTTGAGAACTAAATTTCATAATTTTCAAATGAAAATTTTATAAAAATGTTATTTTGGAAAAAATCCCAACAAAATTAACCTTTCATGTATTTTAATGTTTTTTTTGTAATAAGATTTATATTTAGGTAAATAGAAATAATTTTTAAAAAATAATATATTTGAATGTTTTATCACTATATTTATTTATCCAAGATGTTTTAAAATATATTTTATTTATAAAATATGTAATTATAGAATTGAATTATTATTATCAAAATTTTCTTTGGGATTATAATGGTTTTTTTCCATTTTTGGTAGAACTAAATTACATTCATTGTTTTGAAAAAACTTTTATAGTATCCCCTTAAAAGGAAGTATTTTAAATGTGAGATTCAATTATGGGTTCACATTATAACCTTATACATTTCATTTTATTTATAATATATCAAAATAATACCATAAAATTATTTATATTCTTAATATTATCATATGTATAAAAGAAAAAACAAATTTTTTTTCGAATTGTGGTTCAATATTATTTTAAAGATAATATTTGTAACATTTTTTTAAATTATTTTAGGATATTTTTAACCATTATTTAGATCTTAATTAATATGGGTCTTATCATAGTTTTTTGGGGAATGTTTTAGAAAATTTGGAAGCCCATGGGTTTGTTCAAATTTAGGGAAAACTATATGTTTTTTACAATAAACTATGCAACCTATTAAGATGGTATGGATGGTAGAGCATAGTTAGTTCATGGTTTTCCTAGATGTTGTGGAAACCGATCCAAAACAATAACCCTTAGACATATGGGATTTCATGATTGGCCTATGTTTAGTTTACCTGTGTGGTCAAACCATACAGACATTCTAGAATCCCTATAAGAGGACACAGTTAGGGAACATTGTTACTAATAACTTATGACCCTAACTAGAAATGAAATATATATAGGATTATAACCATCTGAAATTTAAAAAAACATAAAATATCCTTTTTATGATTCAAAACACCCATCCATTCAACTACATTAATATTTTTATTCTTTTTGTCTATTAGTAATGGATTCCATGACTCTCTAAACCTCATTTATTATGAATCGATGTGTTGGTGGAAGATCATATCCCATTCCACTAAGTGTATATCCCCTTGTATTTTTTGTTATGTCTTCTCCAATATCCTTCTATGATGGTGATAAATCATAATGTTATTAATGGATCTTTTCTATGTTTTTATGGATCAATATTTATGGTTTAATTTCTTTCTCATAAACATCTCCATCTTAATTAGCCTATTTTTTCGTGTGTGTTGTGTTAATTTTATATTTTTATTATTCGTAAGTGGTTCTAGAATAATTTTACAAAAAATATAATCCTAATTGATTTATTGATAATAATTGAGTTTTAAATTGAAACAAAACCCCAATGTTAAATTATTTAATGTTTTATTTAAAAATGGAATGGAATTGCAAAAACCCCAACAACATCAATGGAATTGAAATTGTTGGTTGGATTTTGAGAAAAATTGATGTATTGAATTGGAAATTCATTATATAGAATGAATTGTTAATTAATCATGAGATAAACATAATAAAAATAAATATATTTTGAATGTAATGAATAAAATGAAAACATATGATTTTGTTTTGAAATGAAATTAAAATATGAAAACTAAATTGGGTAAATTAAACCGTGATTGATGAATTTATTGGAAAGCATTGATTTTACCATGAATCATTAAAATATTATTTTATGAACATGTTATCATAAGTAGTTAGTGGTTGAATTGTTAAAGTATTCTAGGAGTGTTACACTCTTGAAATGGATTGATGATGATAACACTAGTTAAACAATGTTCAACATAACATTTGGTGATCCATTCCCTAATGTGGTTTAGACTGATTACTAAAAATAGTTCCACCAATGGGGTGTATATTTAAATGTCCAAAACTTTGTAGATCTTTGAAGATTATTTGGATGTGTGAGGGACATATTTCTTGAAACTGACATACAATAGAGATTTTGAGCATGGTTCTTTATTTTCATTGAAATTGTTATATATTTCATTGTTCACTAAACTATTTTATTCATGATTTTTTTATATAAAAGTTTTATTTATAATGGTAAGCTTTTTAAAACCCTGAAATTATAAATAATAACTTTGTACTTGATAGAATCTATGACATGCAATTCCATCCTTTAACAACAAATGAAATATATTTCTTTAAATTACATATATTCGATAGCTTCTTGTATAAGAAACAATGAGTATAACCGAATCATGATATAGAATAACATTATAAACTATTTGTTATTTTGGATTATATGAATATTACTAACTCAAAATTTAATAAATTATGATTATATATTAATTAGTATTAAAATAAAAAATATTTAAAAGAAAAAATACATATTTTTAAAAAATATTTTTTTAAAAAAGGATGATTAATATAGATTTTAAAAAATAATTTAAAATTAATTTTTCAGTGGTAAAATAAAATTTTTTTATATAATAATATAAAAATTATCTTATTGTTATTTTTTGAATTTTTTTTGTGATTTTTAATTTTTCGATTTATAGTTATGAATACAAATGTTTTATTGAGAACAAATTTTTTGATTAAATAATTTATAATGATAAAAAACACTGTAGATTGATTTTCAAGATAAAATATTTCATTTATATACATATTAAAAAAATTAGGTAATTGAAATCATTTTCATATTGAATTTTGAAATAAAAACATTTTAACAATTTTAACATTTCCACTTTCAAAACTAAATTTCTCTTCTCCTCATAGAGATTAATTATAATTTTAAATTTTCCACTGATATGATTTGAATTTGAAAAAATGAAATCCATATTCTTATTTATTGTAATTTATATTATATAAAATTTTCTACGTGATTTTTGAATTAAATGAATTTTGAAAAGATTAATATTTATTTACCACAGTTATATAAAAAATAGGCTTTCCGGGTGGTTAAAAAAAATTATAAGGGTTAAATGACATAAAAATTCCATAAAATATGTTTTATGGTGATAATTTGGCCCAATAATTTCTAAATACATATAATAATCCATTTGGATAATTTTTAATTTGAAAAACGTGGTTACACATTCTTTTATTCAAAAGTTACCAATTTTACACTCAGCACAATTATAATAGGCCACTCCCTCTCCTCTCTTCTCACACGTACAAAATTTTTTGGTTCAGAAATAAAGTTACAAAAAAATATCCCAAATTCCTTCACCATATCATAAATTCATTAGTTTTGGCATAAATATTTCGTATAATGTCTTTTGGAGTAATCCTATGGAATTTAAATAACGAAGATGTAATGTTCTTCAACGAGCATTTTTATTTTATTTCTTTCTCTAACTCCATCAATTATTATTAAAAAATGATAAAAAATAACCCTATAATAATCCCAAAAAATATGTTTTATAATAATTTTCTAACATTAAAAAATACTATCTTCCATCAAATTGGATACTAAACTGTTATTCAGGTGTACAATGGACTACAACCTCATCAATTGATATCAATCGTTTATAAATTACCACCTCTCACATTTGGGTATGATGATTAATATAAAGTGTGTATATATAAATATATATATTTATATTTAATAATATTATTCATTTGTATTCCTAATATCTTATGTCAAATTTTTACATTCCATTTTGTTGGGGATACAATAACGTCGATCGTGTGTATGGTGGACTATCACCTTGCGATGCGTTTTGAATCATTTAACATGAACTCTTTACATGGAAAGTAATAAGGATAAATTTAATATATAAACATAATATAAATTTATTAATTATTATATTCATTACAAAATTTTCATTTTGATCTTATTATTAATCATTTTAATTCCTACATTTTCACTCAGTTATTGATGAGAACAACGTTCTTATACGTGTGGAGTATGACCTTCACAAAGATACGTGACTCTCTTTTCATTAAAAAACCACTTCAATGATATATATATATATATATATATTTATTGTAATAATATGTTAATTTTTATCATTATTAATAGATAAAACTTTACTTAAACCTTCCTATAATGATCATTCAAAAATGGAAATATTACTTTTACGTACTTAAGGCATACCATCTCCATAATTGTAATATAATTAATTTTCCATAACTATCTATCATAATTGGTAAAAAGTGTATAAATGATATAAAAATATAATAATTACCTTATTATTATTATTCTGGATATTATTGAATGATATTATATGAACAATAACATGATTATTTAAAATAAAGAATGAATGGGAAAACAATGCAATTCACACATGAAACAATAAAAATAATAAAAAATATTAATGAACCATTGAATTTTTTTTAAAATGATAATATAGGATATAATAAATATTAAAATCTTTTCTTAATTAGTAAATTAAAATTATAAACCACTATATACGAGTATAACAAATGATAAATCCAATGGAAGAATGAAGTAAGAAATTATATCTTATTTTCTTTTCATTGTGGAACTTTTGTATAATACACACAAATTTATTTTATATAATGTTTACAATTAAAATTTAAATATAATATCTTGAATAATTTATACATCATGGTATTTTATATTGTAATTATAATTATTTCATCCATGATTATTTGACTAGAAAATTACCAAGTGGTAATGAATTTCATAACTCAATTTTCTTTCAATAGTTTATAAACTTTTTTTGTCATTAATTATATATTATTTTGTGTTTAGTAGATTATTATTATCTATTTTGGTATTTAAATATATTTTATGTGGATTTAAATTTGACAAAAATAATAAATTTGTTGTTATATTCTCAATTCAATGTTATGATCTTTACAAAGGATTATTTTGAAACATCATTTTGATCATGGTTATTTATTGTTGAATTTAAATTTATCAAAATTATTTTATCAATATTAAATTATAAATTTAATATTAATCTTAACTAGTTATTTTTTTATCATTATAATGTAATTTTATGATTTTCCCACTCTTTGGTATAAAAAAATAATTGAGAAAATATTTAAATTAAAATTTGACATAATTTCTCTCTTTAGTAGAAATATTTTCTTCTAAAATAAGATTTTCAATTTTTTTATTATTTTAAAACTGATTTAGTAAAGAAATATTACCCCTTTTCAATGTTTAATTTTTTTAAATTGAATACACATATCTTTTTCAAAAAAACTGTAACGCCCCGACCCCAGCTACCCAGAGCCGGTGCATTACTTCGTAACATTGGCATGATCAAAAAAGATCAAGTCTAGAAAGACCGATTAGTTTAGTAGGCTTGGAAAGACTAGATACATTCGTAAACGTTACATTACATCATAAAGTGAAAAACTACAATAACATAGTCTCCATAGTCCACACTTCTATCCTCTTCGGACTATCCCTGCTGGTCATTCATAAAATACTTCTTCACATCCTGGAAAATATTAAAACATTGAAAGGGGTGAGCTCAGATGCTCAGTAAGGATAACAATATTGCGGAAGCTTTCATAAATAAACATAAACATTTAAGGCAATGTATAACTAAAACAAAAGCCTTTTAAACTTGAACATCAACATAATATGGCAAAAGTAAAATGAGATAATCCCATTCACTTCTTCACATGGATATTCTACTGGTCGAATAATCACATGCAATAACAATAACCACTTTCATAATGATGGAATGCATAATGCCAGACTATCATAACCACGTAGCCAAGGTCTCGTGCCAAGACCACAAATAAGATTTTGTCAAGGCCTCGTGCCAAGACACTAGTTTGTCTCATGAGACCTGCCGATGCATCGAGGAGCTATAGCGGGCTCCACCCGTCACTTATTAAGTCCAATGCATTCCTTATATGAATAGGTTTAAACATATCATAAACCATAACATAATCATATCACATAAAACATGCATAAAGGAAACATAACATTTCCACATTTCAATCACAAGATATAAATACAACACATTGATATAATAAAAATGCTTTCAAAACCATTTTCAATACCAAAATAAAATAAATTTAAAACATTGTATTTATTTTTCATTAAAAAAAATGATGGCTTGTAGAGGAAGCCGAATCTCAAATAATGGTCACGGCGGCGGAGAATTCGTTGTCGCCGCATAAGTACGGAAAGAAAAAATTCCCTTTTGTCGTTTAGCAAAACGCTTCGTATAAAAAGATTCCTTTTGATTAAATGTAAAAGTCAAAGGAGTTTATACACCGTATAAAAGAAAGTTGTGTATAAAATGAAATATGCCTCAATGAAAGGAGATTGAGACGAAGTCCTTAAAATATCATTTTTAAAATAAAATAGATCTATTATGTGTATTCACTATAGGTACACGTAAAGAATGTAAAAATACAAAATAGGACATAATAATATCATGACATAATTTGAAAGTAAAAGATTAACCCAAAGAATGGAAGTTGGCTTAAAAATTCCCTTACCTCGTGTCTGACTTGACTCAACCGTTCTTTAACCTCCTGAATAATAAACTAGAGTTAATATATACCTTATTAAGAACCATTTTCAATTTCATTATCCTTATTATATCACTTATTACAATGATATGAACATTATGTATTTATTTAAGTTAATAACGGTCATTTTGTGGATCTTTGGTACTTCAGTCAAAAATAAACTTCTTATATTTACAAGTTGTTCATGTGGTAAAATATCCATTATATCCATAATTATATTCATGATTTAGATGTCATATATATCATATATAACCAGTATATACATTCATTTATAATATTACGTAACATTTAAAGGTAAGAAATGAAATGCACCGTTCATGGAGACGGTAAGCCGTACGTATGCATGAACGCTACTTTCATTTATATTTCGTATTTAATGTAATGAAATAATAATGATATAAATGTATAATATAATTCCAGTATCATATATCATATAATACCATTTACTCCATCCTTTATACATCCCACATATGGTATTAACGATTCAAATCACTTTTAGGGGGCGGTAGTCCGCACTTCCTAAAATGAAATTATCGCGTTTACCCATAATGGAAATCATAAAGTATTCCATAAACGAGAAATACAGAAAAATAAGGAAAAAATAAACATAATATATATATCATATATGAAAATAGTGTCATCAAAATGGCCACCATTATAGGTGTTAAAAGAATTTGAACAATCATCGTTTCGTGAGGCAATATTTCGCCACCCACAGAAACAGTATGTTCTTTAACCATTAGATGAAGGTGTGTGTAAGTGTAGATCGAATAATTCTTATAACAACATCCTAGTAAATTGAGGATACTGGTTTTGTTACAAAAGAAATGAATAAAAAGAGTTTAGGGGGTTGGATAAGAAAAATAAAACAAAACAACATTAGAAAAGACATTACCTCAAAATCGGGTAACTCTTTTTGATTTGAGCCAAAGGCTTCCTTGGGAAGAGTTCTGCCCAATGTGAGGCTTCTAGGAGTAAGAGGGGGAATTTTCAAGAGTATTTGGGTAGAGGTTGGCAGAGACAAATGGCTTGAATGTGTGAATAAGGTGGGAGAGGTGGGGGCCTTTTATAAGTGGAGAGGAGGGGCTCTTTTGGAAAGATTGAAATGTTACATTATTAAACAATGCTTTTCGGATTCTAAAGGTCCCACACTTATATAATTTTAGGCTAAGGTGATAAGGGTTCGAAATATCCACATCCAATTGGCTTTGGACAAGTGTAAGCCTTGGATTTTTCATTATCTTCCCATTTTATTTAAATCGTTAAATAATGAGGTCATCGTTGCATCATCATGATGTCATAAATAATTTAATTTATTTAATGTATAAAAATTATAAAAAAAATACTATGATGTAGGAAATATTCTTATCTTTCTAATGAATATTTATAATCAAAATTTGGACTTCTGTAACCCCACTTAAAAACTGTTTTAGTAAAATAACTCATGTTTGTGTCAATTTAATTTTAACATTAAATAAATATATATTAATGTCATTTTCCAACTAAAGTGGCTCCATGGGTTCCCCAAGTTGACCCATGGGTTGTATTGGTCGGCCATGACTAATCCAATAGGAGTAGGACAAGTTTCATGCTCATCTCATATTATTAAAACATTATTTGTACCTTAAACTACACTAATTACCTCTAATCGCGATTAAGAACTTAAAAGTTACTATTCACCAAAAAATTATATTGATCTCATTGAACCACATTTTACTTCTTAATGACAACCATGTATGTCGGATTTTTGAAAATCAAATCACAGAAGTGGTAATATTTCAATTAAACGAAAAATCAGTTATTTAACTACCACTTAGTGGTTTCACTAATCATCAAAAATTGAAGTTTTTCAGAACAAGGCCAAAATTTCACCCTAAGCTATAATTGATATTCCGAATTCAAAAATGATGTCTATTTTACAAAATTACAAACATATAAGTTGCATTAATTAATTTTATAATTAATTCCCGCTGTTACGACAAATAGCGTGTTTTTAAGAAACAATTTATATCAAAAGATTGGCAATTGTTTATGTCCAATTTCAATGTTAAATTAATTCTAATGACCACCATTGGATAAAATGGTAAAAATATATTCTAATTATACCTTAAAACCACTAAATAGTATAACTTATCACTATAAATTATTTTGATTAAAAAATTTGTTTTAAGTATTTTTCACTATTCATAAAAATTTGGAAGTTCTCGGAAAATTACAAAAAATTCAACATAGGCTAATTTCAGTATTAGGAATACAAAAATGAAGTCCATTTTGAAATATAAAATTTCTATAAATTTAAAATGTGGTTATTACTATTCATAACGGCTACTTTGATTAGTTGCGGTGTGTTAGAACTCGAACTTGCGTACAATGCAATCTATTGCATTATTGAAAGAGAGGTGTTTCGTGGAAGATATGGCTGTTACATTCTCCCCTCCTTCAATAAATTGCGTCCCCGCAATTTTAAATTTTTCTTTGAAAAAAAAAAGGTTGAAAAGAGAAAATACCTTTGAGGAAAACCCACATCGGAAATAAGGTTAATAAATATATAACATTAAAAGAAAGTAGGATAAGTACAAAGGTCACCCGATATCGCCCATTCTAGGATTATATGAAAATATGGATATAGAGGAGAAACAAACCATCAAGGTCTGATGGAGAGTTATAGAAAATAGGATTAGGTGAAAGTTTAACCACAAGAAAATCACAAACTTGTGATTGGTTAAACGTTCATTGAATCCCCAGTTGGAAAAGTTAACCAACAACATTTTTGTTTTTAGTTACATTTTATAATGTTGAGGAATTTATTTAGGATATTTAATAAGAACGTAAGGGAATATACATACTTGTTATGTATAATTTCATTCGTTAATAAATTTTTACCACAACCCAACTTTTACTCCAAATGGTAACGGAACTCAAAAATATTCTATTTATCCTAATTGTATAAGGTTCCAAATGTTAACACATACCATTTAGATTAGTAAAATTATTTTGTAATATCCAGGGACTTCCGGTAGGCTAGTGGTAGGAAATAAAGGCTTGTCGCACTATGGTTGTGGGTTTGATTCCTACAGCTTTGTCCGATGCGACGGGTTATGCCCCACCCTGCAGGTTGTCCTTTTCCTAAAACTATAGTATTATAATATTCCAAAAATAATCTTCAGAAATGTTTTAACCTTAAACAATACTATCCAAAGATCAACTTAATCCACTCCAACCTTTATAGTTATCCAAAATACTTCTGTCCAGACTTTCTCTAAAGGGTCGTTAAATTCCAAAATCAATTGTAACCTCAGATTCCTCAAACAAAGTAAAGTTTCTCTTAGTTCCACATACTAAAAATATGATTACCTTCATCATATTAAATCCTTAATGAAAACAACATGTACTGCAGTACAATCCTTATATATCACATTATTCTTATAACCATAATCTAGTCTTGAGTCCAAAAACACAAATACAATAATTATTCCACTTCAACTGTAGTCACAGCATAAGATTGGCCTTGATCCCTTGGCCTTTTCGGAGGTAAGTTTCCTTGACGCTTAGGACATTCATTTGCATAATGACCCATTTCTCTACAATTGTAGCATTCAACATTGATAGCCTCTTTCTTTCCCTTGCAATCACGCGCCTGGTGACCTTTTTCTCCACATTTATAACAAACTCCCCTTCCTTTTAGGCATGTACCAGGGTGATTCTTCCCACAGTTATCCCATAATGGAAAATCCTTCTTTCCCTTTTTCCCTTTTTCTGTCTCTAGTTCCACCGTTCTCTTCTTCTCTTGCTTTACTTTGTTGTCATTAGATTTAGATAATTCCTTTTCTGTCTTGATAGCACACGAGACAATATCTTAGTATAATGAGAAAGATTGTGATACTAAAGATCAACGGATAAATGGTTTTAACCCATCAAAGAAACGATCAATCTTACTCCTTGGGTTACGTATATAATCTGCAGCATGCCTCGCTAACCTTGTAAAGTTAGCCTCATACTTTGCGACATTCTCATCCTCCTTCTGCCTCAGACTCAGAAATTGCCTTTCCATATATGCTCGATGGTCACGAGGAAAGTATTTTTCTAAGAAAAGCTCTTTGAACTCCCTCCATTCCATATTCGATACGTCATCATCTTCCTTTGTGTTTTGAATCAGCGACCACCACTGATCGGCATCTCCAGTGAGGCGGTAAACTGCCATGACAACCTTCTCCCTTTCACTACTCCCCAAGGCATGGAATATTTTCTCTAAGGAATTTATCCATTGCTCAGCTACTATAGGATTTGTACTCCCATTGACGGTTGGTGGTTCTAGCCTCATGAAGCGGTCTAACATTGATCCTCCACGTTGCGGATCAGGGTGCTCCATACGAGTATGGTTATTATTCAAAACCTGAGTGAGTTGTCACAGTATGGTAATAAGTTGATCAGCACCAGTTGTATCTCCAGATCCACAATAATTATCTTGAGCAGGAGGGCAATCCCTACACGGAGTGCGTGCATTGATATGGTTTCCATTCCTTCAACTAGGTGCCATTTCTATACAATGGCATAAACTAGATTATTTATTTAATCAAAATACATAATTCCATACTTGTTAAACACTTTACATAAATTGAACTATTTATGGATATAATCCATAATCATAAAAAGAAACGTTTTCTTTGAGGAGGTATGTACTCATAACCCTTCATAGTGGTTTGTAAATAAAATGAGAATTATCCTAAGCATATCCCCCGGGAGTGTCGTAACCAAGAGTGCAGCAAGGCCCGTTGTCGTGCACCAGTTCCCGTTCGAGTCTAGCTCAAAGAGGTGTTTTCGAGTTTCACCCCTAGGTACATCTGTGCTAGAGCCGCCTCTACCTGCTCGTATCCAGACAGGGATGTATTGCTCGGAAAACTCACAAAATCTCTACAATACCAAAATTTTTAGGAAGTTCTTCTATACTAATCCTCAAAGTTCATCTTAGGTCTACGTGCTCTAATCAGAGTTTATCTAAATCTAGATTCCAAGGTTTGTACTAAACTTCCTCTGATACCAACTGTAACTCCCCGACCCCAGCTACCCAGAGCCGGTGCATTACTTCGTAACATTGTCATGATCACAAAAGATCAAGTCTCGAAAGACCGATTAGTTTAGTAGCCTTGGAAACACTAGATACATTCGTAAACGTTACATTACATCATAAAGTGAAAAAATACAATAACATAGTCTCCATAGTCCACACTTCTAACCTCTTCGGACTATCCCTGCAGGTCATTCATAAAATACTTCTTCACATCCTGGAAAATATTAAAACATTGAAAGGGGTGAGCTCAGATGCTTAGTAAGGATAACAATATTGCGGAAGCATTCATAAATAAACATAAAAATTTAAGGCAATGTATAACTAAAACAAAAGCCTTTTAAACTTGAACATCAACATAATATATATATCATATATGAAAATAGTGTCATCAAAATGGCCACCATTATAGGTGTTAAAAGAATTTGAACAATCATCGTTTCGTGAGGCAGTATTTCGCCACCCACAGAAACAGTATGTTCTTTAACCATTAGACGAAGGAGTGTGTAAGTGTAGCTCGAATACTTCTTATAACAACATCCTAGTAAATTGAGGATACTGGTGTTGTTACAAAATAAATGAATAAAAAGAGTTTAGGGGGTTGGAGAAGAAAAATAAAACAAAACAACATTAGAAAAGACATTACCTCAAAATTGGGTAACTCTTTTTGATTTGAGACAAAGGCTTCCTTGGGAAGAGTTCTGCACAATGTGAGGCTTCTAGGAGTAAGAGGGGGAATTTGGGAGAGTATTTGGGCAGATTTTGGCCGAGACAAATGGCTTGATGGTGTGAATAAGGTGGGAGAGGTGGGGGCCTTTTATAAGTGGAGAGGAGGGGCTCTTTTGGAAAGATTGAAATGTTACATTATTACACAATGCTTTTCGGATTATAAAGGTCCCACACTTATATAGTTTGAGTCTAAGGTGATAAGGGTTCAAAATCGCCTCATCCAATTGGCTTTGGACAAGTGTAAGCCTTGGATTTTTCATTATCTTCCCATTTTATTTAAATCGTTAAATAATGAGGTCATCGCTGCATCATCATGATGTCATAAATAATTTAATTTATTTAATGTACAAAAATTATAAAAAAAATACTATGATGTAGAAATCTTTTTATCTTTCTAATGAATATTTATAATAAAAATTTGGAGTTGTGTAACCCCACATAAAAACTATTTTAGTAAAATAACTCATGTTTGTGTTAATTTAATTTTAACATTAAATAAATATATATTAATGTCATTTTCCAACTAAAGTGGCTCCATGGGGTCCCCAAGTTGAACCATGGGTTGTCATGGTCTGCCATGACTCATCCAATAGGAGTAGGACAAGTGTCATGCTCATCTCATATTATTAAAACATTATTTGTACCTTAAACTACACTAATTACCTCTAATCGCGATTAAGAACTTAAAAGTTACTATTCACCAAAAAATTATTTTGATCTCATTGAACCACATTTTACTTCTTAATGACAACCATGTATGTAGGATTTTTGAAAATCAAATCACAGAAGTGGTAATATTTCATTTAAACGAAAAATCAGTTATTTAACTACCACTTAATGGTTTCACTATTCATCAAAAATTCATGTTTTTCAGAACAACGCCAAAATTTAACCCTAAGCTATAATTGATATTCCGAATTCAAAAATGATGTCTATTTTACAAAATTCCAAACATATAAGTTGCATTAATTAATTTTATAATTAATTCCCGCTGTTACGACAAATAGCGTGTTTTTAAGAAACAATTTATATCAAAAGATTGGCAATTGTTTATGTCCAATTTCAATGTTAAATTAATTCTAATGACCACCATTGGATAAAATGGTAAAAATATATTCTAATTATACATTAAAACCACTAAATAGTATAACTTATCACTATAAATTATTTTTATTAAAAAAGTTGTTTTAAGTATTTTTCACTATTCATTAAAATTTGGAAGTTCTCAGAAAATTACAAAAAATTCAACATAGGATAATTTCAATATTAGGAATAAAAAAATGAAGTCCATTTTGAAATATAAAATTTCTATAAATTTAAAATGTGGTTATTACTATTCATAACGGCTACTTTGATTAGTTGCGGTGTGTTAGAACTCGAACTTGCGTACAATGCAAGCTATTTCATTATTGAAAGAGAGGCGTATCGTGGAATCTCGGGGTGTTACAATAACTCACTTATTGAATTTACCAAAAATTGAAAGGAATATTTTCATTAACATGTACATCATGAACAAAATTTATATCCATACTAACCAATCAATAGTCTTAAAGATATCATTATATGATTTAAATATTAATTTCAAATAAATTTATTAGTAAAAATGTTTTATTAAATTTATTTTAAAAAACTTATTATCAATATGAAGAGTTTATTTTCCTCAATAATTTTTTTAAATTTCATTATATTATATTTCTATCCATCATTGAAAAAACATTATTCTTACTTAAATGGGTATATGTTGTATTGATACCATCCTAATTCTTCCTCTATATGGGTTATGATTATTATTTCCACAGAAACAATTTAGATTCTCTTTCTTGATTCATTGTTTATTTATTATCTTCCCCATGTAATATTCATGATATTATGATCATTGGATAATAAATATCCACTAAATATCCATATTATTTATCATATATTTGATTATTTCTTAAAATATATAACTTTTCTACATATTATGTTATACATTGAATGCTATTTTTATATGTGGGGAAATATTTATAAAAATGTATTCTTTACACAGTATATATATTTGATGATATTGAACCATTTAATTGAATTAGATCAATTATTTGATATATGTGTATTAATTTTGATATGAATATATGGACATGGCATCATTATAGATATCCCATGGAAGCATAAATAAACTCATTAGGTGAATCTTTAAGAAATCCTAATATATTTTGGCCAAATGAGATTACTTTTTTCTAGTAGTATTAAACTATATTTTGGAACGTATTGACAGTATATATATTATGATCTCGAGTTTAGGAAATCCAATAATTAAAAATTTCCTTCATTTAGAATCCTTTTATTATTACTATACATATAATTTTTTCTATTATAATATCTCTTATAGTATTTCAATCTTAGTAAATGAATAAATAACATGATTTTCATAATTTTAACATTACATATTGATTAATAATTATATTTTCATTAAAGTAATGTTAGTTAAATATAATATGTGTTCAGTTATATAAAATTACATATTTATTATTTCCAATCTAATTATGACACACTATTTATTGATTAAATGGAATGTGTGGTCAAATATTTACCATTAAACATTGATTTTTTTAAATTGATTCATGATAACATTGGTTATACCTTACCCTTACTGAGAATTTGTGCTCAAAATTATTTTTTTCCATTCCCAATGATTTTGTGAAGTGTAATATGATTGATATTATTGAATATTTTAGAGGTAATAATTTAATTCCTTGAGAAAATTATGTTGTTATTTTAGTTTTGAGATGTAATCCAAAACTCATGTAAGTAACTATTTATCCATGACTAATAAACCATTCTACTGATCGAATGTGATTCTTTATATATTATGCTAATGTAATAATGTAGACCAAGTCTCTGGTCTACTGGTGTAATGTTTGATATAGTTGGTATCAATGTATGTTGTAGAATCATTAGAAACTAGATTTAGGAAAAACATTATATAGAAACATAAAATTATGATATTAATTGATGATAAATAGAGAATCACACTCCAATGGTTTGATAAGGTAACAATTATATTGGTTTTCCTTCCAACAAATCCCCATCAGAATTCTAAAAGTGGATAAGGTTTTCATATAGATATACCTAGGGGGATTAAAATTGAATAGGTAACATTGTGTTGAACCAACCATCACCTAGTTGACAATAATATGCCTTAAAATGAATCTGTTTAACATCCCGAAGAAATATGATAATGATAATTCAGATCTTCTTTACCAAACAATATGAAGTATTTTAAAATATGATTAAAAAGAATAAACTAGGTTCATTAAAAGGTGTCTAAATTTAGAAAGGTTTCATGATTTAAACATCATAAATATGATTATATGATTTTCCCACTATGATTAGTGATTCTTTTAGTATTCATTTTTGTATTAGTCGATTAATATTACATGAAGGAATCAATTAAATATTGAATATGAAGTAAAAATTGGTGAATTTTAGATACCAAATGTGAGAATGACATGAGTAAAATATAAAAGGATTATGAATAATCAGTTTTCCTAAAATATGATTTACATATTATGTCTTAACCAAATCTTATACTCAAACAATATTATAAAGGTTAGAGTTATCTAGGATCGTGACTAGTCAAGTCCATGGGGGGAAAGAAGGAATAATTTACATCATATTATATTTTTTTAAGGTGGAACCAAGGAATGAGAATAAATTTAATGGGAAAATGATATATGTGTGAAAATAAAGGGAACAAAGAAAATTTTTTTTGAGGAAAAATAAAGAGTATGATGGGAGGAAACAAATCTCATCATATGGAAAAATTTATAATTTGTGGTATTAAATGTGGGGAACCTGTGAATTATGTAAGTTAATGAACTATTATAATGGATAAAACATAGTACACAAATAAACCAATGTAAATATAAAATGGATGAATTTTTTATATATTAGTGTTCAATAATCAAATTTTAGAATTATTTTATTCACCAATGGTGTTTTGTTGATAATAATTCCGAATCATCTAGGGATTGTATATAATTTCATAAAAATATAAATATCTATTAACTTAAGATTTATAAATAAAACTATATTTTATGATTCTAGTATTGATCATACGTTCAATGTATTAAAAATCCCTTTATATGTTTCATGTTATTGGAGTCTACTATGATATCTTAAATTTTGTGATAAATTTATGGAATGTATATTTTTTATTGGTTAATATATCTGAGAAATAATTCTTTTAAATTGTATAAATATATTCTTGAATTTGTCATTAACCTTTTGGTTTAATATGATCATTAATTAAATTGTAATAATAATTATATAAGATTATTAGACATTTTTTATTTTTTTTAAAACATTACTAATGATATGAGTTAATGATTAATTGTATTTCAATGATTTACATTATATAATATTGGGATTTTTTAGGAATTAAGTTAATATAAGTTTAAAAAAATGACAGAACACCTACTAGGTTACCACCCATCACATCTAGAAAGGACGTGGGGATTGATCCCACAACTAAAGGATGATAAGTGTTTAACTCCAACCACTAGCCTACGCGATATCCTAGATAAAATATCATTTTTCAAATGAATTGAAAAATAAATATAAAAAATTAATCTGTGGTGTTACTATTTAATGTTACATATTATTGAATTTTATTGGGAAAAATATTCTAAAAATATATTTTTGGGATAATAATTACTAATAATAAAAAATAATGGTCAATATTTTATAGATATTGAAATTCTACAAATGAAATTTTTTGTTCTTAAGGCATAAAATTATTCGTTTTGGATTGTCATTTCCAAGAATAAGAGATGAATTAGAAATTTATTGACACACAAACAAAGGATTATGTTTTTCTTATGAAATTGAAATGTATCCAATATTTATATTTATGATTATACATAGAGTGTGTCAACATTAGGAAAAAGATACTGAAACCAAAATTTATAACCATGACCAATCATTCCCAAACCATGACTACCCTAATCTCACATAAAATAGGAAAATGGAAGTCACTAGACATGAGTAGGAATATCACAGACATGAGAGGACATAGAATAATGTACTTGTACACATGAACATTTCTCTAAGATCATGCAATGATTAAAAGTAAACAATTAATAATCATGCAGGAATTCATAAAAATTTCCACCTTGAAAGTGTGAAAAAAGTACTGTAAATCATAGGTCTATATACAAGCAAACTAAAAGAAAAAAAGTACAACATGTTTTGTGGGTGAGGAATAATATCAAAGTAACAAAATAAATATAAATAATTATATCTATATCACTAATATCCACATAGTCTAGGTCCCTCTAGTACTTCGTCAAAAGGTCTGTCATCTACATAAGACACAAAACGTGTTGATAAATCCATTGTTGGGGTGATTAGAACTATACCTAGTTGGAAACATTGAAATCACTAAAATTATATCATCCATGATATATGATAGATCATCATAGTAATCTTTCAACAACATATATAACAATAACAACCATATATCATAAAAGGACACACAAAGACTAATGTAAGGTAAAAACCAAATTGCCATCTATGGATTTGTTTTACAAGGATCCAAATAACACTCACATGGGATATAATCATCAAAAGATAAATTGAAATTATTGTGAAAAACCAATATTTCATTATAATAGAGTCTCACCATAAGAATTATAATCTCGATGGATAAAGGGAAAGATATAGAGATGGAGAGCACATTAATAATCATGGGGTGTACCAGCAACCCAATCCAGATTGTCCTTCTATGTAGAAGATCGATGCCCACATAGTTTTGGTCATGATAATAACTTGAAAAACACCTAGGGTATTTATGATGATATATGATACCAATATAGGCCTTGTTGAGGAATTCCAATAACTCTATAGAAGGCTTATATTCTTCATAGGGGATCACCATCCAGTGCATATGATATAAATCCATAATAAATCCTTAGGAAATTAATCATGGGAAAAAACTGTAACGAAACCTATCCAATATGAATATGAAAAGGGTACAAATCCACATTTTAAGTAGTATATAGTTTTTACTGGTAGTATATGGTGTATCCCTTCATCACCGACTTCAACCCATGTATAATGACCAATTCACGTGTCTTTGTCTGAGCACATGTCATGTTCATAACCATGTACTCATGACCATGTCCATGTATGGATGGTTGTGTCTATTTTCAATCTAAAAATTTCAATGTATGCATGGCCATGTATTTTCCATGAAACACAATGAGTCTCTAAGATGAGTTGAATGCAATATGACAGGGGTCACATTCTATGTGATACTTAACTCCACATGAAACACTTGCACTAAAGTTGGGTTGCCATGCATGGAATTTGTACCTTTGTTACATTCCATGTTGTGAAGTATTTAGTAGAACCAAATGTTTCTTTACATAGATCCCATATCTGTCACAACCACCAAAACATTTTCCACAAATATTTCCTATGGATCATTCATTTGGGCCAACAAAGATCAATCATCCCTTGGTATCTGATTTCTTATTTTCATGGTTTATTGGGAATAATCTTGTATCTCTCAATTAATTTCAATACACAACCATCTACATTAAAATCACCAATCTAGTCTTGATCCATCGTCACCATTTTTGTAGTTCGATCCCATCATCGATTTGAATGAAAATCTATGACATCAGTCTGTTGCACCATGATAAGGGTGCACACTGAATGATTATATAGTATTTCTAGAAAAAAAATAAAAAAAGAGCATCAATAATTAATGCATGATGAACTATGGGTTAAAAACAGAGACACAAAATAGTAATAACCCTTGTCCATGTGCAGGTTGACCATGATCTATTTCCAATAGAATAATGAATGAAGAGATAATAATCTAATCACCAAAAAATCACCAACCCCACAACATATCATTTCTTTCTCCAAAAATGAACCATATAATATCTAAAGGTAATGCATGAAAAAACAAGTGTCATTACACTCTCTCCACTTTAGAGATTTTGATCAAGGAATTCCAAAACAAAAAGTTATAATAAAAATATGTTTACTAATCATGAATCTAGGTCTCCATATCCAAGGTTCTCTCAAGATGATTCATGTTCTTCCACCATATATTAAATAAAGTAATCGATCAACCATGTAGGATCCTTTCATTTTGATATGAAATATCTATATCGTACTTTGAAAAACTATCTCCATTCTTATTGTCCAACTTTCCCTAGTAGATAAAATGTAATGGGTCAGGAATGTACCTCCTCAGCTACAATAGGTGGAATAAATTATGTACCCATTCTAAATATTGTGGTAGAGATAAGTGGTATGCCACATCATGAACTCTATTATGTATATGGAAAGGGATAATGAGTCTCAGTGATAGCTTTCCACTCCATCCAAATCCTTATAACTCATGTCATGGTAACACATATAGGATAACTTTGTCTCCCTCCTTGAACACAAAACATGTCCTTCACTGGTCCACATAGAACTTATTATGGCTATGTGTAGTCCTCATATAATATTGGATGATATATATGTTCTACGATGTAGCTCAGGCCAATAATAGGTCCATAAGTGCAGAAAATCCTTGGTTGGTCCAGCATATTGGAGACCTCTAGGGTCGCCCGTATAAGGCCTCCAATGGTGTGATAACAATGGTGGAATGAATAATAGCTGTCATTGTATGAAAACTCCAAAAATGTAAGGTGATGCTCCCTATTATCACAAAATAATAACATGAATTCCCACCACATGTCCACTATGTCCTAGATGGTCTGCTTAGTTGGGACGTCCGACGGGGGGGGGGGGGGGTGAAACACCATGATGAAATGCAACTATGTCTCAACAGCCTCATGCAATCCATTCCATAACCATGATTTTAATAGAGCATCCTAAACTGAAACGACCATAAAGGTATATCTATTATGTCGGAATATCCCATGCATGTAAATTTGTCCCAATCTATCCACTAGACTCACTTATCTATTATGTATGATAGGGTTTGTCATGGTGAGTTAGTGCATAATCACCTAGATGGAATTTTGTTCCATGGACATATGTGGAGACCCTTAATTAAGTAAATATATTTCCCATCCTACTTCCACTCTAAAACCATTAGGAATTCACCTAAACCCAATATAACGTAGTGTTCAACCATTACTTGTGGTCAACATTTGAATCAATATACAAACTCTATAACTCCTATCTTAATCCCTTATCAGAAGAACTATCACCAAAGTTCAAAGTATATATTTTCCACATCTGGATATATACCTAATTAGGAAGTATGAAATACCATAATTGAATACTATCTTAGTGAAATGGGAACCATCATCCATCATCTGAAGATAACAATATTCTCTCCCCCATAAAAATACCCATCGTGAATATGTCTTGTGGAAATATAAGAATGTAGGGTCTCATAGTTAGTATCCCCAAGTTGTTCATCCCTGAATCACTATAAAACTAGAGAGGTAGAAACTATCAACTGGTTTTAAGGTACCGTTTCTCCATTCAAAAAGGATAACTATAACAAGGACAACTATTCTGATACCTCACTCTAAAACTGTGAATAAGATCTCATTCTATGAGAATATGCTACCACATTCCACTTCATAGAAATGTAGACTATTTCGAAGTCATAATTCTAGAGGAACTATATTCATCAGCTATGTATAAAGTTAATATCCATATGAGAGAAGATACAATTGAGACTCTAGTTTACATAATAGACAATAAATTTCTCATCCATCATCTATTATCACCATATATTCATTGCAAATACAACTCTTGCTAAATCATGATTTGGGACCATCTAGTTTAGATCATGTGGAATCAACTTACATGGACCATTAGAAAGAACCCAATACATCTACATCAGAAAACAACCAAAACATTCTCTGATGAATCTCATAACACTATGCACTCAACACCCTCCACTGGAAATATCTAGATTGGATCTTTAGATAGTCTATTCCTCAACACGTAGAAATCCATTTTGTACATCTATATCCACGAAAAAGGCTTCACCTCTCATCTCAAATCTTTTATTGGAGTTTATAGCATATATAAATAAGGTATTACTCTTTAATATTATCCTATTAAACCAAGAATGATTTTGTCCTTTATCATGTTCTTAGGTAGATCCCAAACTAACACACCTTGACCTTTGCTGGGTCCACTGCTACATTGCCTACTAAAATAACATGGTAGAATAATTTGACATCCTAAATCTATAAATTTCACTTGGAGATCTTCATGCATATATTTTATCTTAGAGTAGGTCTGGAAAAATCCAAAATATTATTATGCATTTTATCCCATATACTAAGTACTCTTGGATATCATCGATGAATACGAGAACAAGATGATATAAGAAAGTATAAGAATCTTGTTTTTGAGTCAATATATCACTAAAATTTTGAGTTATTCATGAAGAGTTGAACCACCATGTACTCATTGTGACCATCATGACATTTGAATGTTTTCTTCAGTATATCCCCATCCCATACTCGTAGTTGGTGATAGAATAATCTAATATTAAAAATTTAGATACATCGTGACCTGATAAACTAGTCTATGAGGTCATAAATTATTTGTATTTGATACTTATAATTCATGGTATCTTGATTTCAAAAATTGAAATTCAGAAAAAAAACAAAATCTCTAAACCTCTATCCTGTCGAATAACACACAGGAATACTAGGGTGAAACACTTGGTATTATGATGCCTTTCCATTAAAAGAACATTAAATTCACCCTCAATACTCAAAGATATATGGGAGCTATAGAATATAATGGTGAAGATATCAAGGTTGTCTAATGATGTAGAACAAAATGTATTCCTATCTCTTAGATACAGGGTATTCTTGGAACATCATCGTGATATAATTCTTTATAATATACCATAACTATAGGAAACAGATAACTCATATAATCCACTAGATCATGCATCTTTCTATTCATCTATTTTGTTATGGGATTCACCGTCTTTTGTATGTGTCAATCCTACTCCTCTAGGGGTTCATTTTCAACCATAGAGTAAAACAACATCCCATCACTACTGAAATACTGCATCCTCAACCTAATGTATTTTAGTAGGGAATAAATTTTTCATAACCAATCCATGCTAAAGATGACATCGTAAGGCCTCACTAATGCTATAAATAGACATACAATGAATCTCTCACCACCATGAGTCAGTTCACACCATAAGTAGTAGTTTGTGATTTATGAGTCTCATCCTGTAGGAGTCTCCAATTATAATGGTTAGCCCGGGGATCAACTAGAATCTCAAATTATCGAACCAGATAAGCTAAACTAAATGAATGAATTTGAAATGTTTCTATTAGTACTACAAATAAATTATAAACAAAAAAAATCATACCATGTATAATTCCTGGAGTCTCTAGGACATAATCCTCAACCAACTACATATACCCTCACCCATGTCTACCAACTATAATATCCTGAAGGTGTCCACGTGAGGGTGTTTTTGGTAACATGTTAAAACCACTACAACTGACATATACTCTCTTAGATCCTATACCAAGTCATATTCATGAGAACCTACCCACTCCTACCACTTCCTCTAACTAGGTGGCCCCTCCACTATATCTCTATCAACCTGATGTTTGGTCAGAAAATATCATGAATGATTTCCCAAAACATCACAAGATTCTCACTCCCACTCTCTAGGTTGACTATATCCATAATTTGAGCCCCTTTACTAGAAAAACTTTATCATGGGATTTCCTCATAGAACCTATAAAATTTCAGGTCCGTATTTCTATTATCTTCTCCCTCCTAAAGAAGTATCAACTCCTTATTCTATATTTTGGCACAAAATATTTGTTATTTCACATCCAAGAAAATCTCATATGCCAAAGAACTCTCTATTTTCTCAATATTGGTAGAAATGAATTGAGGTGTCATGCTACATCAGAAGTCAATTCATTGAAGTAACTTGATGATTCGGGACCAAATGAATAGATCTCATAACATATCCATCAAGTACTAAGAAAGGTTGTTGAAACTCAATCAATACTGAAGCATAGTCATACTACCCAATTGAAGCTGCAAAAGCTATCAGATTTTATCATTGTTCAACATAGATATTAAAAAACAATCACAAAACATACATTAAAATGATGACCTTGAAAGAGTATCCTTATAGTACTACTGGGTTTCTAAGACAAACCATCATCTTAAAGATCCATGGAAATTCATCACTTCCATTACCTCAATCTTCTCCGAAGATTCCCTCACTAGACACAATAATCATGTTACCAGTTCATGATACTCCCTAGTGGCCTCTGGGAATCGCTCTCCATAGAACATGTGGTATTTCTCCCACTAAAACTCATGAAGTGAACTCATCGTTCACCCCTCATAAGATTTTAATTATAGTAACAGTTTGTACTCAAATGGTGGTGGTAATATAGGTTCTCCACCTAGAGGTAACTCGTCTTGAAAAGGTCCATGTATCAATTATTCATAACTAAGGTGATCATCCTTATGATCCGAATATTGAACTCATTATTTGAAACATTGTCGAGGAATCCTTAAATTGAAAATTTGTACCATAATCAATGTGTAAATCTGTAGATTTTACTAAAGAATGAAATGGAAACCAATGCCCATTTCAATATGATATGTATACCAATTTTTTTAAAGAAACAAGTATCTACTTATACAGAGTTAAATGTAGGTGATTAGAGTATTGGGGAATATATACATCAACCACTGAAACCACACTAAAGTATAGGTCCTAAGATCCAAACATGAATCCCTAAACACCATTCCACTAATCCAATCTCATGTACTCTAGACCTATTGTAGCCATAAAGAGTTCTAATACCACTCTTTCACGAATTGGCCCAATGGGTCTGAAACAATGTCTACCCTAAGACCACCTCTAATAGGATAAGGGCTAAAAATGAGTGCAGAGTTGGTAAATTAGTAACATGAAAGGCATTATCCATATTTAATCATAAAGATGTACACATGTAAAATCCTATAAAATGATAAAATATAAAACAATTGATAATAATTCATTTATACATATAAAATACATCCATCATAGTATGAAAGTATGTACATGAAATAATGGGTATATATACAAGACCACTAAAAGTAACAAAAAACTAGTCTATCCTTTGATGTGGGTGAGGACTACTAAAAATTTAACCACTATAATATAGCTCAGTCTTTCTTTGCTGACTAAAATCCTCATGGTCCTTGTATATCTAGGAATCCTTGAAAGGGTTGATTGTCTACATAATACATGACTTGTGTGGTAATAACCCTTTTAGTTTGAGTACAAAATTAACAAATAGGACACCCAAAAAAACAATGGTTATAGAATCATGTTTAAAATTCTTCGCATAACAAGTATATGTCAACATAATATATAATAAACACTTCTGGACATACTCATCGTACATTTACTTCCTCAAGTATTTTTGTAATCATATTTTTTTCTTAGGATTCATTTTTGAATGTTCCACATAACTATTGTATGGGAGAACACACTCTATGATTCAAATAACATATATGGTGTTCATACGAGTTTTAATTTTCATCGAGTCTCTCTATATGTATACACTGAATGTATGAAGATAATAATACACATAAGGGGATCAGACCAAAGGCCATGGGGTATACCAATAAACTAATCTAGAAAAACACTTGGAGTAAGAGATCAACGGTCATGTAGTGATTTTCACAAAAAAACAGTACCGCACCATGGTGAATTATGATGATATAGGATCTCACACACATACCCATGAAGTGATTCCCAATACTCTATCAAAGACTGATGTTACATATATTGGTTCACCATCCTCTTTATTAGACATCACACCATACTAAACCCTTAGGGAATTAAACAACAAAATGTACCATAATAAAACATTTTCATGCTTAAGAGGAAATGAAATCCTAGACATATTTTATGGATTAAATGGAGTGTATTGGTAGTAAATGATATTTCCCATCCGTAGTGGGTTTTACTCATGTGTCACTACCCTTGACCATGTCTGTGTTGGAGTACACAATGTGTTCAATCCCTTGTACTCCATACTATTTCTCTATACAACATGAAATTTCTTTTTTAGTCTCGCCATGTATATTTATGTCTAATTATGTATCCTCAGTAATAAATTACACATTTCCATGTTGATTAACATTTCATGAGATAGGGGAAAAAATCCTTTGGACACTAAAATCCACACCAAAACTTAGCACCATAGCCTGAGTAACATACACAATGTGTCATCATTTTCTTGCACTCAAGGTAGTGAAGGATCCCACATAACCCAAAAATTCCTCACAAATTTTCCAAATTATTCACCACCTCTTCCAAATCTTCGACAAATAATTCATGTGGATCACACATTTAGGTCAATAGAGCTCAGTTGTCATCAGATATCTAATTTCCAAAAATCTTGGTTTCATAGGAATAGTCTGGTTGCTATACCATTGTCAAAATGCACAACCACACATGAACACATCCCGATCCGGTCCTGATCCTCCATCATAATCTTTACGTCATGATCAATTTATTAGTCCAATATTAGATCTATGATATCAATCATTTTTTAAGGAAATTAAGTGCACAAAAAATGGTAATTCTGTATCGGTTGAAAAACTACATGAAATGAATGCTGATGTTGAAAACAAAAATAATTATTAGAGAATATTAAAAAAGTGTAATAAACGTAAACCATATATGGGTTGGACATAATTCATTCCATTATTATATCTAAAAGGGTAAAAATAATAAAATTACAATGAAATCCCCAACCCTGATGATTATATTTCCCATACATGCAGTATGCATGATGAACAAATAAAATCATTAGTTTATTAATTCCAGTTTTTCATATGAAAAAAACTAGGATAAATCCAAATAAAATAACATCCTACCTTGAGATGGATCAATCACTGATGAAGAACAAATCTGTGTCGCTATCTTGGATGAGATCCTGAATCTCGTTGCACACCGATCATCGATCCACGATCTGGTTGTTGATTGCCTGAGAACTATCGAACATTGATTTATCAAACATATACTTGGTTTTATGGCTATCCCAAATATTTATT
The DNA here is from genome assembly GCA_963277665.1 of Viscum album. NCBI lineage: Eukaryota > Viridiplantae > Streptophyta > Magnoliopsida > Santalales > Viscaceae > Viscum > Viscum album. The sequence continues at coordinate 68,856,619 of OY728166.1, read as the reverse complement.
CATAGATGTATATTTATTGGTGAATCTAGCTCATATAAATTTATAAAATAGAACATTTCAATCAATAAATTTATTTAAACATTTACCCATGACTCAACCCAACCCGAACGTCTGATGAACTCTATTTTTATATTAAAACTATGGTTAAACGAATGATTTGAATTCAATTTATGCCTAATATTTACAAATAGAGTACCCATGTAAATTTTTATCAACTTTTTTAGGAAAACTGTGTTTCCATGATATTTAATATAATAAATATATTTCAAAAATTATTTCAAGTATTACTTGGTCTCATAATATGAGGTTGTCTTGTTGCTTATTTATGAAAATAATATATATAATATCCAAAAGTAATAAATAGAAAATAAGAGTAATTTAATTTTTTTTCATATTACCATCATTTTTGAGATTTTAATTTACCTTTTCACACCTCATATGTTTATGGTTTTTGTGTTCATTAATCTTGTTTCGATCCACAATTTTTCATATCAATTACCTCTATCATTGTCAAATAAACCTTGGTCATTATTATTCTCATCCATACCTATGATTTCATTTCATAACTATGTTCTTTAATATGGATAAATATGTAAGTGACCATTCAATATGACCATGGTACATCTATTTCACTCATATTAAGGGGATATTTTTGTAATCTTTTTACGATGTGGGTTTTCAAAAAAATAATTTCTAAAAATCAAAAAACATGATTACCAAGATCATGTTTAAATTGTAAGGAAACATTATATATCTTTTGGGGATAATGTAACCCCCTAAAATTCTAAAATTAGAAAATTTTATTCTATAGTTAATGTGACACATACCACTTTTCTTAAATAACCCATGAAATATATTTCTATAAGTTTAGTCACTTTAATAACATGCAACACATTTTAACCAAAGTATAATAAACTGGGATATAGAATTACATTAAATACTAGTTATTAAATTTTAGTGTATGAATAATACAAACTAAATTAAAAAAAATTAAGGTTATGTAATGATTTTTAAATAAAATAAGAAACATTTAAATAAAAAGAAATGATTTTTGAAAAAATATATATATTTTTCTAAAAGACGGTTTTATCATGCATTCATTTATAAATTAGAGGTTTTTATGGAAAAATAAAATACATTTTTTATATCATCATATTAAAATTATAATATTTTGAATATTTTATTTTTTTCTCCAATGTTACTTTTTGTGATGAATAGTGAAAAAATTAATTTTAATTGAAAATTTCCTTTTGTTTTAAATTATTTATAAAGATAGGATATATTTTTTATTTGTTTTAAAGTATGATTAGTTCATTTATATATATATTAATCTAATTTCTATTATATGAATCATTATCATATAAATTATTTCTATAAAACAATGTTTACTTTTGAAATTTTCAACTTTCAAAACACGTTTTCTCATAGCGTCTAAGGGATTAATTTTATATTTAATTTTAACTATTTTGTGAAATGAATAAATAAAGTACACTACATATTTGGAATAAGAATAAATTATCTAATCTGATAAGGTAATCTAAATTATTGACCAAATTGAATTGTTTAATTAGTAAAAATTATCTACCATTGTTAAGGTAAACATGGATTTATTTGGGGTTAAACTATATTAAAAGGGTCAAAATGACATTATACAAATAAAAAAAATATGTTCTTAAAATTTTATGACCCTATAATGTCTATGTATCTCAAATAATATATTTTTTACCCTTTTAAATTGTAAAAAATGTGGGTACATCTTTTTTAAAAAAAATACTAGTGTTCCACTAACCTCACATAAAAAGGCCACCCACTCTCCTTCATTCTCCACACATTCAAACCCTTATTTTAATCCCATACCAACCCAAATTTCAACCCAAATTACCTCCCCTAACCTTGTAATGATAATTTTTATATAAATCCATTATAAGAAGGAATTTTTTTATAAACAAAAGTATTTTTCCAGATTAAAAAGTAACTTTATTCAAGGAGATTGTTGATTTTAATTCATCCTAAAAATCTATTAGTTTTTATTAAAACATGATTATATATTAACCACATATCTTACATATAATTATTTGGGGCTATAATAAGTTAAAGAATTATTATTATCCACACATCCATTAAATGGTTTACAGAATTATTATTCGAGTGTGCGATGGTCTGTCGCCTGGTGAAACGATGTTATTCATTTTTTCATTACAACATCTCACAAATGATTATGATGAGGGAACTAATGAATATATATATATTTGTTTATGTAATTTTTAATCCTATGGAGTCATTATATCATATATTACTTTTTTAATTTCCATTCTATAGTGGATACAATAATATCTTTTTTTGAATTGAGGGAAATCATGTTGCGAAGAGATGTGATTTGTTTTTCATTAATGATTTACATGGAATGTAATAAAAATAATTTTAATAAATATATGTTATAAAAATGAAATATTTATGATATTAATGATATATTTATCATTCTTAAAAAATAATAAATCATTTTATTTCCATATTTTTTTGGATGACCCAGACTCTCAGGGTCCTTAGCCAAAAATCCGTATCCTAAAGGGGTAGCGTCTCGGCGTGAGGCGGATTGGCGCGACCGACCGGCGCGACCGACCGGTGAGACCGATCGGTGCCACTGACCGGTGAGACCGATCGGCACGACCGACCGGTGAGACCGATCGGTGCGACCGACCGGGGAGACCGTTCGGCGCGACTGGTCCGCGAGACCGATCGGTGCGACCGGTCCGCGAGACCGATCGGAGCGACCGGTCCGCGAGACCGATCGGCGCGACCGGTCCGCGAGACCGAGCGGCGGACCGGTCAGCAAGACCGAACGGTGCGACCGGTCGGTGATACCGATCGGCGCGACCGACCGGTGAGACCGACCGGCGCGACCGACCGGTGAGACGGAGCAGCGCGACCGACCAGTGAGACCGATCGGCACAACGGACCGGGGAGACCGATCGGCGCAACCGACCAGGGAGAACGATCGGTGCGACGGACCGGGGAGACCGATCGGCGCGACCGACCGGTGATACCGATCGGCGCGACCGACCGGTGAGACCGATCGGCGCGACGGACCGGTGAGACCGATCGGCGCGACGGACCGGTGAGACCGATCGGCGCGACCGACCGGTGAGACCGATCGGCGCGACCGACCGGTGAGACCGATCGGCGCGTCCGACCGGTGAGACCGATCGGCCCGTCCGACCGGTGAGACCGATCGACGGGACCGACCGGTGAGACCGATCGACGCGACCGACCGGTGAGACCGATCGATGCGACCGACCGGTGAGACCGATAGGGACGACCGACCGGGGAGACCGATCCGCACGACCGACCGGCGAGACAGATCGGCACGACCGACCGGCGAGACTGATCAGCGCGACCGACCGACGAGACCGATCAGCATCGGCGGGACTGATCGGCAAGACCGACCCGCGAGATCGATCAACGCGACTGATCGGCGAGACAGATCAGCGCGACCGCTCAGTGCGACCGGTCGGCATGACCGATCGGCGTGACCGGTCAGCGAGACCGAACGGCGCGACCGATCGGCGAGACCGATCATTGTCACCCAGCCTTGTCGGGGTTTTTCCAGTAGCGCCTCCCTTTTTCGCAAATTGGGTTTTAAACTCTATTTTGACCCCTTTAAACTTGTTTTAAAGCCCAGTAACGCCCATAAATGTCAATTAATTAAATATTTAATGAATTAACCTGGTGTGTTCATCGGTTTAAACCCCCCAACCCTTTAATAATTTGTGGGGCCGCATGGTCAACCCACGACCCCAGCTCCTTACGCAGTTCCACGTAGTTATCTCAACTGTCTCCGACCCTTATAAACTAAAAGGGAACCCCCTTAGGTTTCTTTTATCGATCATGAGTACCCTTCGTTCAGACAAACCGCTTTTCATTTAGACGAACCGATTTTCGTTCAGGCGAGCCGCATCGCTATCCGTGTAGTTCCGCGCCTAAGCTCAGCGTCGATCGTTGATCGAAAAGTAGGGAATTTCTCCTTCGTCTCTCCCTTTTGTGTATCATGCAAGGTGGGAATGCTTTTGATTCTGTAGAATTGGATGATCCAAACCTAAATAAAGATAATGAATAGATTCAATAAAGAATGAAGGGGGGGGGGCTGTGATTGATGACGCTGCTCTATTTTTTATGATCTTCTTTTTGCGGGCTTATGCCTACTAAAAATCATGGACATTGGTGGTCTTTCTCTGTGCACTAAGGAACCCCTGGTGATGTTTTAATTGGATTTTTTTTGTAGTTTTGAACTCGTACTATGAAAAGGAAATTTGTTAATCACGTATATCCGGATAAATAAATTAAAAGCACCAGGATCTACCCGTTCTATGATAAACCCGATTAAACACATGAAAATTGAAATCATGGAGTGTGTTAAATCTTATAAATCTGAAAATTACAGCATGGGTCTGCTTAGTAGTGGTGGATTGGTTGTTTTTCCTTCACGGGATGATTGCTGGGTGATGTGGGAGGGGATGGGATCCCCTGTTATTATACTCTAGGTGGTTGTGAAATTGGGGATGGGATCCCCTATGTTATGCTTCCCGTGGTTGTGACTTTAAGGTCGGGTGGTTACCTTGATTATATCACGAATTGGGGTGGGACCCCCTATTGTTGAGAAACCTTTTGGCTCCTGGATTTTGGACATGGGGGTGTATCTTGGGTTTTATTTGGTTCCAGTACTTCGAGGGATCTCACTAGTCCCTTTGTTGTTGTGACTTTACAAGAGGACCGGGTGTGGATGTTGTAGTTGATTCCTGACGTTTGGCTGGATCTTTTTCCCTTGGATTGTTCTTATGGAGTTAGTTTCCCAGTAGTTGCAGAAAACTCATTTATGCATTATTACTGAACATGTAAACCATGATGGGACAAATGGGTTTTGGTTTGACGTGAGTTGTGACTTGGACGTAGTGTTGTTTGTGTTCTTTAGGCGGGATGAAGAAAAACCTAAACTTTGGGTGAGTGCTTGTTACCTATACATATACTTGTAGTTTTGTGTTTCTTATTCACGCCCCACCCAAGTTGAGCACTTAGTGCAGAACACCCCCATTTCATGGGGGATGGTGTTTTTCCCAACACTATTATTAGTTGCTTGTTATTAGCTCCTTTTCTTCTCCCTTTCCTGGAGAGAACAAGTATCTTCGGGCAGGCTGTGATGGCCTAAGGTCCATTATTAGCCCAAGAACCTTCGAGCGGGGTAGTGTGGTGGTTTTGGCCCAGGTGTGTGAGGGCAGGTGGTTTCCCAAGTATCTTTGGGATGAGTCCTAGGTGTCATTGGGCATGGAAGTGGAACTTCTAGCCCAGTTGTCTTCAGGTGTGGTGGTGGTTGTTCTGGACTAGGTGTTTTCAGGTGTGGTTACGTGTGACAGTTGTGGACCAGGTGTTTGCGGGTGGGATTGGCAGTGGGATTGCGTGCGGTTATGGCCCAGGTGTGTGCGGGCGGGGTGTGGCAGTGGGACTATGGTGAGAATGATGGGATTGGTTTGATGCGTAAGATGTCTTCAATAACTAGTGGGAAAGTGGCGCGGGGTACCCAAACATCGATGTGCTCTTATTATATATATTACATGACTTGTGTTATTTGGGGAGTGTGACTTGGTGAGGTTTGGGTGGATAGATTACCTCGTTAGGTGTTTGGTTAACTATTTTTCTCATGGGACTTTAGTACATTCCCCCACTTGTGCACGAGAGTCTTGGGTTTTCCCTATTGAGTATACTTGTATGCTCACCCTACATATGTAAAACTGCTTTCTGGTTTCCAGGAGGACTTCAGGGATCGTGCGGGACCATACTAGCTTGGACATTTCGGGTAGTTGCAGTTTTCTTTCCTTTGCACTTTACCCCTGTAGTCACTTGTACATGTGGTTTTTACTTTTGTAACATGCATTGGGAATGGTTCTTGGCATTACTTTTACTTTCTGCCTTTGGTGTTGTTGGGATTACCATCTTATCTCCCGATCCTATTAAAAGAAAGAGGGTAATGGCTTCCATTTAGTTTGTGATTCTATACCCTTGGTGCTAGTATCCACTCCAGGAACTATTGAGGGCGGGTTTCAGGGGTCATTATCTCTCCTTCAACTTAAATAAGGAAGGGACTACAAATCAGCTGACCCTTCCCTCCTTTTTGTGAAGGTGGGTCCTGACAGAATTGTATCAAAGGGAGGTTGAGATATAGGATGGAGTCTGGAGTTAGGCACAGTGAGGATTGCATGGGATGGTAGGGCAACAGGGTTGGGTGACGTTGGTGCGTGAATTAGGCCCGGGAAGACCGTCTAGGACACGGGATTTTAGCCCCCCCCCACCCCCATGATCCGATGTAAGGAATCTAGACCTACCGAACGACCAAGTGAGGCTACGCTGATTGCAGGGTTGAGACCCTAGGAATGGTACATGCATCATAATGACTTGTGTTCTCATGTTTCTGGGGTGTCTTGGGAATTAAGAATAAATAAAAAGTTTAAGAAGTTTTAAGAACAATATTCTGCACTACTTGGGATTAGGCATTCCTTGTTTACCTTTTAGCTATGGAACATGGAAGGCGACCATGTTTGGTGCGGGAGATCGAGGCCCCGAAAACTACCTTGGCCGATCAGCAGAGAGCTGATCGAGAGGAGGAGGACGACCAGAGGCAGAAGGCACTTCGGGCCTTCCAGCGACAGACCCTCGAGAAGTATGAGGGAAACACCTCTGATATTAAGACGGAGGGCTGGATAGAGGAGCTACTGATAGCCTTCAGCTTTATCCGGGCTCCAACTGAGTACTGGGTTCCTCTGGACGTCAGCCAGATGCGGGGAGCGGTGCGTCAGTGGTGGACGCTTTACCGGGGGGAGAGGAGAGATGCTGAGGTGGCATGGGATGATTTCGAGAGGGAGTTCCGGGCAGAATTCCTCTCTTCGACAATGAAGGCAGAAAAGAGACAGGAGAAACTCTCCCTCCAACAGAGGAGTATGTCAGTGACAGAGCTAGGAATCAAGTTCAAGGACCTCCTAAATTTTTCTCTGAACCTATTTCCCGACAAGGAGTCTTAGGAAATAAGTTTAGAGGAGGCGCTCCGACCCTCCCTCTAGTATGCTGTAACCCCCTTTACCCTTATGATGTACTTGGAGGTCCAGAAAAAGGCCGAAGTGGTGGAGAGGATGCACGATCTAGGAGGTTTGTCACGAGAGGGGATCCAGTTGGGACCATCGAAGGGGAAGGCCATCAGCACCAGGCCTCCAGCATCAGGACCCTCCAGGGTTCCGACCAGTAGGGAGTAGGCCGTAGCAGTTCCAGTTCCGGTCCCCTGGTCCTTGCCCTTTTCCATCGGCCCCGGGACCACGGTTCTTTGTCTGTGGGAGCCATGGGCATCTCCGGAGTAAGTGCCCAGACTGGTTACAGTACAGCGGTGGCGGATAGCCCCAACACCTGCCCCAGCAGCATCTTCCAGCCAGGCCTTTCCAGCAGCAGCAGCAGGGACAGCGAGCACCCGCTCCTCTGAGGGCAGACATAGGAGGAGGAGGCAGACATCAGAGCGCTCCTCAGGGACCTCGACCGGGTCATGGTCGGGGAGGTGGCCGATAGACGAGGGGTAGTGGATCTGGGCGTGGACAGTTACATGCTGCGGAGGCAGCAGTTCCAGCAGGGCTGGAGGTTGTTCGAGGTATGATCAGTTTGTTCAGTACCCTTGATTATGCCTTGTTTGATACCGGAGCTTCGCACTCCTTTGTTGCACCCAGTCTAGCCCGTGCCTTGGGTCTATATGCCGAGAGACTTCCAGTGCCCCTGGTGCAGAGTACACCAGTCGGAGGTCAGACCAACTTATTATTTGTTTGTCGAGGATGCAGACTGATGATAGGGCCACATCAGTCGGTTAGGGATCTTTTTCTGCTACAGGTACAGCCATACGATGTCATCCTAGGCATCGACTTGCTATTATCTATGTGTGCAGTCATCGAATGCTTCCGAGGAAGGGTTGTGTTATCAGACCTGGGTGGCAGGTTTGTTACCTTCACCGGCGAGCAGAGTATTCAGAAGGGCAGCAGGCGAGAGGAACCCCTCCTCTCCTTGTTAGCTGAGCTTTCAGTAGAGTCAGTAGATGCTAAAATGGTGGAGGTTCCAGAGATCGTCCGTGAGTTTAAGGATGTCTTTCCTAAGGAGGTGACGACTCTACCCCCTCGACGGGATATCGAGTTTGGGATAGACTTGCAGCCTGGTTCTCATCCGATCTCGATGGATCCTTACCGGATGGCACCTTCGGAGCTACGGGAGTTGCGGATTCAGATTGACGATTTGATGAAGAGGGGTTATGTTCGACCGAGTGTGCCACCTTGGGGTGCTCCGGTCTTGTTCGCAAAGAAGGCAGATGGTGGTCTCAGGTTGTTCATAGACTACAGGAGGCTGAATCAGGTGACGATTAAGAATCACTACCCTCTTTCGAGGATAGAGGATCTTTTCGACCAGCTGAAAGGGGCAGGATGGTTCTCGAAGATCAGCCTACGTTCTGGGTACCACCAGATGAGAGTGAAGGAGGGAGAAATCCCAAAGAGAGCCTTCAGGTGCATATATGGGCACTTTGAGTTCGTAGTCATTCCTTTCGGTGTTACGAACGCCCCAGCTGTGTTCACAGGGCTACGAACTCCATCTTCTAGAAGTACCTGGATCGGTTCGTGGTTGTGTTCATCGACGACATCCTGATATATTCAAGATTAGAGGAGGACCATGCGGAGCACCTGAGGACAGTTTTGGAGGTCCTCCGACAGCACCAGCTCTATGGGAAGTTGTCAAAATGCATGTTCTGGACATGAGAAGTGCACTTCCTCAGGCACGTGGTGTCTGAACGGGGGGTGGGGGTAGCGGTGTACCCATCAAAGTTTGAGGCAGTTGTTTCTTGGGAAACACCCAAGAATGTGGCAGAGGTCTGTAGTTTCCTCGGGTTGGCGGGTTACTATCGGAGGTTCGTACACAACTTCTCCCGAGTTGCAGCCCCTTTGACAGCCCTGACCAAGAAAGACCAGGTTTTCATGTAGAGTGAGCAGTGCGAGTTAGCCTTCAGCTATCTGAAGGAGAAGTTGGTTAGTTCCCCAGTGCTAAGATTACCAGAATAAGGGGCAGCATATGGGGTGTTTTGTGATGCTTCAGGACAAGGTCTGGGATGTGTGTTGATGCAGCGACAAGGGGTGATCTCTTATGGGTCTAGGAAACTATGCCCTCATGAGCGTAATTATTCCACCCATGACCTGGAGCTTGCAGTGATCGTTTTTGCACTAAAGTTATGGTGGCATTACCTCATCAGAGAACGTTTCGTTGTCTTCACAGATCACAAAATATTGAGGTATATCTTCTTCCAGCGGGACCTAAACTTGCGGAAGCGGAGAGGGGTTGAGTTCTTCTTGGATTATGACTTCGAGATCTCTTATACTGAGGGAAAGGGAAATGTAGTGGCCGATGCCTTGAGCATGAGGATGTAGAAGGATGCAGTCCGAGAGTTGGAAGATGCCTGGAAGGCGATGGAGGAGTTGGTTGCCTTACGCTTGGAAGCGAGGACGGATAGCGGTAGAGGCTTCCTGTATCAGATGGCAGTACAGTCGTCTCTGTTTTAGAAAGTGGAGGATTCTCAGTGGGGAGACCCAGAGTGCGAAGTGATGCATGACCGTGTTGACCAGGGAAATTATCCGGAAGGGTGGATGGAGGATGGTCAGAACCAGATGCTTTTTCAGGGAAATCTGTTTGTTCCAGAGGCGATGCACGACAAGGTTCTCAGTGAGTTCCACAACTCACACCTAGCAGTACACCCTGGAGTGTCCAAGATGTACCAGGGACTGAAGAGACCGTTTTGGTGGCCCGGAGTGAAGCGAGCAGTGGCAGAGTTTGTGGCCAAGTGCTTAGTGTGTCAGTAAGTGAAGGCTGAACACCGAGTTCCGGGTGGCCTACTACAGTCTCTAGATGTCCCCGAGTGGAAGTGGGACGACATCTCGATGGATTTCGTCATGGGACTACCCAAGGTTCAAGGGGGATACGACGCCATCTGGGTGGTAGTGGACCGGTTGACGAAATCAGCTCACTTTCTGGCGATCAAGGAGTCGAGTGCGGTGGATGCTTTGGCATGAAAGTACGTGGATGAGGTGGTGTAGTTTCATGGAGTTCTGAGGTCTATAGTCTCGGATAGGGATGCACAGTTTACCTCGCGAGTCTAGAGAGGATTTCAGCATGCTTTTGGCACCCAGTTGTGCCTTAGCACCGCTTTCCATCCCCAGATAGATGGGCAGATAGATGGCACCATCCAGTCCTTGGAGGATATGCTGCGGGTATGTGTTCTAGACTCCGGAGGATCGTGGGTACGACACTTGCCTCTAGTAGAGTTTTCCTACAATAATAGCTATCACTCTACCATTGGTATGGCCCCTTTTGAAGCCTTGTACGGGAGGCCATGCCGTTCACCTGTGTGTTGGACCGAAGTAGGAGAGGCAGGAATCCTTGGCCTGGAGGTGGTGCAGAGCACGAAAGTGAAGGTTCAGCTCATATGGGAAAGGATGAAGGCAGCCCAAGACTGACAGAAGTCGTATGATGATACTAAGAGGAGGCCCTTGGAGTTTGAGGTTGGAGACCACATGTTATTGAAGGTCTCCCCTCGGTGTGGACAATGGAGGTTTGGAAAAGGGAGTATGATTTCTCCGAGGTTCATCGGACCCTTCGAAGTGTTGCGGCGGGTCGGTGAAGTGGCTTATCAGCTAGCGCTAGCACTACCGCTACTGAGGATACATGATGTATTCCATGTGTCCCAGATTCGTCTTTACCTGCACGACGATTCACACGTCCTTGATTGGGGAGAGATAGACATCGAGGATGACATGACTTTTGTGGAAATACCAGTGATGATCGAGGATCGTGAGGAGAAGGTGCTCCGTGGGAAAACCATCCCCTTAGTTCGTGTGTTATGGAGACATGGTGGGCTTGAGGAGAGTACGTGGGAGAGGGAAGCACTGATGTGTGCCCAGTACCCAGAGTTGTTTTGAGTTTTGTACTGTTCAGTTTATAGCTATTGTGGTAGAACGTTTTACCTTGTTGGCTATGAGATACTGGTTTTCTTTCCTTTGAATGTGTGTAAAAAGTCCTGGCTATGGGGAGGGGAGGACCCGAACCCTAATCAAGACTTATTAAGGTGGATGCGAATAAACCCGTGCAGGCGAGTCAGTGCAGCCCAAAGCGGATAATATCTTGACATGGGGAAGGAGACTCCCCAACCCACATGGCTGGGCAGTTTGTCATGGTATGTTTCTTGGATCCTGAAAGAATGGCATTCTTAGTTAACAATGAGGTCCACTCTTGAGAGGTATCTTTCGAGGTGGTTGTTCGGACCCGCCCTTTCCTTCCGGGTTGTCTAAATTCTCGAGGGTGAGAATAGTTTGAGAGGAATCTGATGTGATGACCTAGACTCTCAGGGTCCTTTCCTTTGCCAAAAATCCGGATCCTAAAGGGGTAGCGTCTCGGCGTGAGGCCGATCGTCGCGACCGACCGGTGAGACCGAACGACGCGACCGATCGGTGAGACCGAATGGTGCGACCGATCGGTGAGACCGACCGGCACGACCGATCGGCGAGACCGAGTGGCACGACCGGTCGGCGAGACCGATCGGCGCGACCGGTCGGCGAGACTGAGTGGCGCGACCGATCGGGTAGACCGATCGGTGCAACCGATTGGCGAGACCGAGCAGTGCGACCGATCAGGGAGACTGAACGGCGCGACTAGTTGGTGAGACCGATTGGCACGATCGATCGGCGAGACCGATCGGTGTCACCCAGCCTTGTCAGGATTTTTCCAGTAGAGCCTCCCTTTTTCACAAATTGGGTTTTAAACCCTATTTTGACCCCTTTAAGCTTGTTTTAAAGCCCAGTAATGCCCAAAAATTTCGTTTAATTAAATATTTAATCAATTAACCTAGTGTGTTCGTCGGTTTAAACCGCCCGGACCTTTAATAACGTGTGGGGCCGCGTGGTCAACCCATGACCCCAGCTCCTTACGCAGTTCCAGGTTGTTATCTCAATCCTCCTCGACCCTTATAAACTAAAAGGGTACCCCCTTAGGTTTATTTTCTCGATCACGAGTAACCTTTGTTCATACATACCACTTTTCATTCAGAAGAACCACTTTTCGTTCAGGCGAGCCGCATCGCTATCTGTGGAGTTCCGCGCCCAGGCTCAGCGTCGATCGTTGGTCAACAAGTAGGGAATTTCTCCTTCTTCTCTCCCTTTTGTGTATCATGCGGGGTGGGAATGCTTTTGATTTTGTATAATTGGATGAACCAAACCTAAATAAAGATAATGAAAAGATTCTATAAAGAACGATGGGGGGGCTGTGATTGATGACGCTACTCTATTTTTTATGATCTTCTTTTTGCAGGCTTACGCCTACTGAAAATCATGGCCGTTGGTGGTGTTTCTCTGTGCACTAAGGAACCCCTGGTGATGTTTTAATTGGCTTGTTTTGTAGTTTTGAATTCGTGCTGTGAAAGGAAAATTGGTTAATCACGTATATCAGGCTAAATAAATTAAAATCACCAGGATCAACCCATTCTGTGATAACCTCGGTGAAACACATAGAAATTGAAATCATGGAGTGTGTTAAATCTTATAAATCTGAAAATTCCGGCCTGGGTCTGCTTAGTGGTGGTGGTTTGGTTGTTTTTCCTTCATGGTCCGGTTTCTGGGTGATGTGGGAGGGGATGGGATCCCCTGTTTTTATACTCTCGGTGGTTGTGAAATTGGGGATGGGATCCCCAGTGTTATGCTTCCAGTGATTGTGACTTTAAGGTCGGGTGGTTAACTTGATTATATCAAGAATTGGGGTGGGATCCCCTATTATTAATAAACCTTTTGGCTCCTGGATTTTTGACATGGGGGTGTATCTTGGGTTTTCTTTGGTTCCAGTACTTCGAGGGATCTCACTTATCCCTTTGTTGTTGTGACATTACAAGAGGACTGGGTGTGGATGTTGTAGTTGATGCTTGATGTTTGGCTGGATCTTTTTCCGTTTGATTTTTCATATGGAGTTAGTTGCCCAGTAGTTGCAGAAAACTCATTTAGGCATTATTATAGAACATGTAAACCATGATGGGAAAATGGGTTTTGGTTTGGCGTGAGTTGTGACTTGGACGTAGTGCTCTTTGTGTTCTTTAGGCAGGCTGAAGAAAAACCTAAACTTTGGGTGAGTGCTTGTTACATATACATATACTTGTAGTTTTTTGTTTCTTATTCATGCCCCACCCAGGTTGATCACTTAGTTCCGTACACCCCCATTTCACAGGGGAGTGCATTTTTCCCAACACTATTATTAGTGACTGGTTATTAACTCCTTTTCTACTCCCCTTCCTAGATATCCCAAGTATCTTCAGGCAGGCTGTGATGGCCTGAGGTCCATTATTAGCCCAATAACCTTCGGGCGGGGTAGTGTGGTGGTTTTGGCCCAAGTTTGTGCAGGCGGGTGGTTTCCCAAGTAACTTCGGGATGAGGCCCAGGTGTCTTCGGGCGTGGAAGTGGATCTTCTAGCCCAGGTGTCTTCAGGCATGGTTGTGGTTGTTCTGGCCTAGGTGTTTTGAAGCATGGTTACATGTGACAGTTGTGGCCCAGGTGTTTGTGGGCGGGATTCGGCAGTGGGACTGCGTGCGGTTATGGCCCAGGTGTGTGCGGGTGGGGTGTGGTAGTGGGACTGCGGTGAGAATGGAAGGATTGGTTTGATGCGTGGGATGTCTTCAATAACTAGTGGGAAAGTGGCGCGGGGTACCCAAACATAGATGTGATATTATTATATATATTACTTGACTTGCGTTATTTGGGGAGTGTGCCTTGGTGATGCTTGGGTGGATAGTTTACCATGTTAGGTGTTTGGTTTACTCTTTTTCTCACGGGACTTTAGTACGTTCCCCCACTTGTGCACGAGAGTTTTGGGTTTTCCCTACTGAGTATACTTGTATGATCACCCTACGTATGTAAAACTGCTTTTAGGTTTCTAGTAGGACTTCGGGGATTGCGTGGGACCATACTAGTTCGGACCATTCGGGCAGTTGGAGTTGCTGTTTTTATTTCCTTGGTACTTTACCCCTGTAGTCACTTGTACTTGTGGTTTTTACTTTTGTAACATGCATTGGGAATGGTTCTGGGCTTTACTTTTACTTTCCGCCTTTGGTGTTGTTGGGATTTCCATCTTATCTCCCGATCCTATTAAAAGAAATAGGGTAATACCTTCCATTTAGTGTGTGATTCTATACCCTTGGTGCTAGTCGCCACTCCGAGACCTATTGAGGGCAGGTTTCGGGGGTCATTATCTCTCCTTCAACTTAAAGAAGGAAGGGACTGGAAATCTGCTGACCCTTCCCTCCTTTTGGTGAAGGCAGGTCGTGCCAATTTTCACTCACTTAAAGATGATATCATCGTTTATATACATGTGGACTATAACCTTTATGAAGAAATTAGACTATTATTTCATTTTCAAAATTCATATAGGATATATATAAGTATATTTAATGATATTATATAGTCATTAAGGTATTATAATAATTCTGTAATGATAAAATATTACGTACCTCATTTCTATAATAATAGTTCAATAATGGAAATGTTACTCATACATATGTATGGATTACCATCTCCAAGATTTTAACAAACTTGATTTTTCATAACTTTATTTAATGATTGGTTAAAAAAGTACAATTGATGTATAAATTTTATAACTATTTCATTTTAATTATTCTTGTTATTATTTAACCATATTATAATCACAATCACAAGAAATGTTATTAAAAATAATGAATGAGAATACAATGAAATTAACACATGAAACAATGAAAATAATGAAATAATATTAACGAAATAGCGATATGATTTTGAATATGGATTATATATAAAATTATAATTATTAATTTGGATATTTAATATGTTAATAACATGTTTAAATCCACTATAAAGGAGGTAAAATCTTGTTTATCCAAAAGTAAGAATGAGTTATTGGATTCAGTATCAATTTCCTTTCATTGTGGCTCATCTGTATGTAATGAACATATTTTTTATATGGGGTATAAACATACCATTTCATATGTAACATTATGAATAATAAATACATCCTAAAATTTTAGGTTTCAATTTGAATTATTTATCCAAGTGTATTTGACTTGAAATTTACCAATTTTTAATAAATTTCATAACATAGTTTCTTATCATTATGGTAGGTAATAAAAAATTTTCATTAATATTATATGAATTTTTGTGTAATAAATTATTATTATAAGATTTATTATTTCCACTTGTTTAATTTTGATTTATATTTGATATACATAATCAATTAATTTATGAATTCATATTTTAACATTATGATCTCTATAATGGTATATTTCACAATTTTATTTTAATCATGTTTTTTATAACTGAATTTCCATTTAATTATATTATTTGTTCATTATTTAATAAAATATTTCAAATTAAATTCATCTAGTTATTCATGTAAGTATTCAAATAATATTAAAAAATTTCTAATCCTTAGCACATAAAATAATTATGAAAATGTTTTTAATGAAATATGTCTACATTTATTTCATTGATCATAAATCCTATTTTTTTGAACCCATATTTTCTAAAAATGTTTTGATACGTTTTTAATCATAATAATTGTTTATTAATTTTTTTTTACATTTTAAATTTTTTTACTTTTTTATAAGTAATCTTCATTCTATTTTGAAAATAATGCCCTTTTCAATTTTACCAAAAATTGATAGAAATATCTATTTTATCATGTAAAAAAGAAATGGAGTTTATAGACATTATGCCAAATAAAATTTCATAAAGAATCCTATATAAAACTAAATGATTATTTGGGTATAAAATAAACTTCAAAATGTTTTGTTAACTTTTTTTTAGAAAATTGGTTTCCAAAATTAAATGGATATTGTCATAAAGTTGTTTTTAAATTTTTTTTTATGATATTTATATTAATTATGGGAAAAATAATTTAATTTTACTCCAAATTTTGTATTTTGTTTTGATGAAATCCTTATTCTTCCCTTGGATGGTTTTAGATCATTTTATTGAGGAAAGTATTAAATTTTCATTCTTTATTGAATTATATTGTTATTATCTTTCACTTGAAATATTTACCTTCTTATGATGCATGGATAATAAATTTTCCATAAACATACATAATTTTTTTCCTGGATATGTCTATTTCATAAACCATATATCATTTATACGTCTTATTTCCACCATTTAATTATATATTTTTTTATGTTGGGAAATATTTTAAAATCTTCATTATTTACTCAATTCATAAATTTAATTATAAGGAATAAGTTTCACGAATTAAATTGATTATTCTAGCCACACTGTTGGTGGTGGGGTGGTAAGGTCTTGGGGGGTGAGGGGAAGGTCGCAGGGTCATGTCCCCGGGCTTGCAATTTACTTGTAATTTTCTTCCTTGTCTGTGTGCCGCTTTTGCGGTTGACCCAACATTTTAAATTGATTATTCTATATATGAGTAATGACTTGGACATGCAGATATTGGTGGGAGATATTTATATATTTCCCATTACTACATTGTAGGTCTCATGAGTAAAATACTAAAAGGTAACATAAAGTTAGGTGGGAAAACCAGATGACTTTATACAAGAAGTTCTAAACTGTATTGTGAATGGTTGTGGGGATATATGTATCATGATTCTGATTTTAGGACATCTAATAATTAATAGTTTCCCTTATTTATAATTTAGTCACTGGTATAATCCATGATATTTCTTTTATGACATTTTCTCTAGATTCATTTCATTCATAGTTATTTATTAAATGGCATGTGTTTTCCATTATTTACCATTCCATATTAATTATACCTCATCATTTCCTAGTAGTCATGTAATTTAGAAGGAATGTGTCTTCAAATATTTAACATTCCATATTGACCATGTATTATCTGTTTATGACATTAAATTTATTGATTAAAAAATATGTATTTTCAGTTATTAACCTTTAATATTGATTATTCTTTATTGATTCAAGATAACATCCATTTTTTATTTCCCTTATAGATAATTTGAGCTAACCAATATTTGGTTTTCTCTCTCCAGGATCCAATTAATTGTAATATGATTTAAGTGTAAGGTTATTCTATACAGAATAATTTTATTCTAAAATAAACATAATTTTGTAATCTATGACATTGAATATAATGATAAAATCAATTTTTCATCTATATTAAAATGACTACAAAACAATATATCCACTTAAGATCTCATTTATTATATCCTAATTCAATGTAATAAATATGAGACAATGTCTAGGCTACTGAGTTTTAGTTTTATATAATTTAAGAATATTTTGACATTTCACCCAAATTTTTGTTTGGAAAAAATGTTTTCTTGATAATATTTATAGGTTATTCCATAATTTTTTTATATTGAATAAATAAATAGTTTAATAATAAGAAATATCATATATAATATTTTGTGGCATCCTTCTAGGATATGTTTCTCGCACCTTACCTTTTCTTTTGGGAATTTGTACATTTTATTTTGCAAGGTCAATGCAATGGGATAACTTCACATAGAGGGTGAAGGTGAACATTATTCCTAGGACCATGAGTGATGGATGTGACAATTGTTGATTTTATCCATGAGTTACATGGAATATTCAGGAAATATATTTTTATAATTTTGTATCCATTGATGATCTTCTATTTGGGTGCTATTTCATATTTTTGTTTCAATAAATTTCTCATTGCTATGTGTTGGAATACCTACTTTTATAAACTGACTTCCATTTATTTTTATAATAAACATTTCCACTATATTATTTTAAGATTATATGTGCTAGTATCTGACCCATGGTGATTGGGAACATGCATTGTGATATGTTAAGAATAACTCAAATATCACTGAATTATGGTATTCAAGATAGTTTGTGAAACATTGACATCAAAGGTACATGTTTTTTAAATATATATGACATCAGCATACAATAGGGTATTACTAGTAGATATGATATAGGATTTTAGTTACATATAAGCTAGTTACGACTTGGATTTCCATGATCTCTCATTTGAACATGTCAAACTCTAGAATTGGTGTTTGGGAAAATTTTCATTGAAGAATTTTTGATCTCATACTTTCTTATTCATTATTAATTTTATTGATTTGATATCATTTTTATTTATTATTGATATGATGAACTTGTATCATTTCCAATGTTTCAATGTTATAACTCATTGTTGTATAACAATATTCCTTTATGAATACATTTGAATATTCTTCATGTGGGAGATGTTAATGAAAAATAGTAGGATAATCCTCTAATGGAATATAATCTTTTTGATATTGTTGTGTGTAGTGTCCATTATTTGGTATAGTTACCTCTTTCTATTCTCATTTAGACTCTTGATGTGGAACCTCAAATACATGGGTTGTGGTATCATTCTCAATAGTTTATTAACAATAATACACCATCATTATATGGATAAAATTATAATCAAGATGATTTATTTTTATTTTAAAAAGTTATATTCACTATTTAAATTCATGTAAATTTTAGAAGATATAAAGGTGATGTATTCCACCATTAAAAATTAAGTTCATTGATAAATATGGTTGGATTTAATTCTGTTAGTAAAGAAACATACTTTATTGGGGTTGAATGTATTCAAATACCTTTTTAAATTTCAATTTTATCTAGAATATATGTTCATGGTGAACCTAATGAAATTTATCATCCTCTATTAGTGTTAGAGTTATCTGGAATAAAATTCGATCATTTTTTTCATCGTGTTTAGTTTTCACCAAATGGGGTGAAATAAGAAGCTGAAGGCTCAAATATTTGAGATGACACATCAATCATATATTTTATCTCATGTAATTATATTGAAGATAACTTCGTATACTGATGTACATGATAAAGATTTTAATGTTTATATTTTCATGTCTTCAATATTTGGGAATACATGAGTTAATTTTTCTCATAGTGGTAATTATGTTAGTTCTATTAAATGAATAAAAATTTGTGACGTGTCTCATGGTATATCTTAACAGTAGGTGTCATCAAAACCACATGTATTTCCCGGTAGGGGATACCTAACATTATTTATATTTGGAAATATTGGGAATTCAAAATGGTGTTTTACTAAGGAAAATAAGATCTTTAGTTCTTGTGGAATCTCAAGGAACCTAAAGATTTAATCCATATAATTTCTTCTCTATGTAGTGGAATGGTATCATCAGCTATAAAATGTACAATAGTGTAATCAAAATTTTTAAGAACATAAGGGTTCCTATTGTGGGAATCCATGATGAAGATAATTAATATAGTGGAAGAGACTCCAAAGGATGTTGATGTGAGTCGTTATATTTTGAGATTAAATATCACTCCAGAATCAACATTTGATAACTCTTTATTTAAAACTGGTTCATCTCACATGTTTATATTGACTCAAATTGTTATCATTATAAATCATCATAAGTGATTGTTTTTCAAATTTAATGGATATTACAATGGCCCTATGATCTAAGAGATCGATGTTCCCTTGTTCTTCATCTTTTATTCTCTATTAGATATTTATCTACCATAAAATTTTCTAGTTCTTAGAATAAAACCTCTAGAAAAATATTTTGATATTGATTTGATAAATTTTCATAAGGGCCATATTGAATGTTATATCCAGTTAGTCCTCCTTTATTGTTTATATTGGAGAATGTAATGTCTATCTATTGTAATATGGTATGATGTTTAGTAGATATGAAAATCTATTTATATATTTGTGTTAGGTAATATTAGATATTTATTTTGACTTGGATTGTAAATATTTTAGTGACAATCTCACTTTAGTTTTCATTAAGTGTTTGATGTGTTTATATTTGATTTGTCTAGTTTTCCTCATACAAGACAAGTGGATTTATCCATTGGTTTATTACTTGATATTCAGATTGTATTGATTCCATCATATTATGTGGGCCCAACTGAATTTTAAGAGTTTAATACTAATTTAGAATATCTACTTGATAAAGGATTTATAATCATGTGTATGTCAACATTAGTAGCACATGTTCTCATTTAAATGAAATATTATAGAACCTTTAAAAAATGTTTTGGTTACTAAAATCATAATTATGTAATGGTAGTTAATAAGTATATAATATCATGGTTAATTGCTTTTTTGGATCCACTTAATGTGGATATATGGTTCTAGAAAATTCCCATTTTTTCTGGTTATCACTCATTGGGAATTAAAGAATCTATCATTTAGAAGAAAATATTTTTAAATAGTTATGTTCATTATGAGTATATTATTATATATTATATTTTGACCAATTATCCATTACTGTTCATGTATTTAATCATAATGTTATTCCATAGGAACCATTACTTATATTTTTTACTTATCATTGATAAAATCGCGGATTACAACCTAACTAAAGAAGATTCTGTGCATCATTTAGGATTAATAATTATATTTTGAAAAAATAAACCTATATTAATGATGATTTTAAAAATTAATTGATGTATATAGGATGTGATGGTCTAGGGGCGTGTGGCCTTCGAACATGAAATTTTAGTTGGTCAATATAAGGTGAAAGCTATCCAGACATGGGAACAAATACATAATGTTTTATAGATATGGGGATTCATTTTCATGATTCTTATTACCATTGGTTAGTAAAGGATTTAAAAAATATTGATTCTATAATGAACTATATAACTTAGAAAGTTTTGAATTTCTTTTTGGATGTGAAATGTTAGTGTTCATTGATTAATTGAAACATATTTTGACTTCAGTTACATTGTTGACAATTCAAGAGTATGGTAACTGATCTATTGCCATTTTTAACACATAATGTTCAGGTTTGAGATTCATTTTTATATAGGGTTATCATGTGGTATCCTATGATTACACAAAATATAGACCACATGAGAAGAACTATCAGACCAAAGATATTGTACTCATAGTCATAAAGAATTATCTTAAGAGAGTGAGATACTACATTTTTAGAGAATTGATTGGCATTTATTATGACCCTAAATATTTATTTCTATATTATGTCATAATGATTTTACATTATTCATATTCATTGGTTGGTATACATTTTTTTATTTTGACATTTTTACACCCCATGTAATCTGAATTTCATCAATGATTATTTAAGAAGAAAACATATGAATCGGGTGGTGAAAGAATTATTAGAATATTGTAATCAAATGGATGTTGTTTCTCAGTTTAATTTGGGATTATGTGAGTATGATAATAAGATTTTTATATTATCTATTCAGTAGACAATTTATCCTCTCAAGAAAACTCTTCATGAGTAACAACTTGATGATGAATTCCATGGAATTATGGACTCTCTTTATAGTGGTGGTAACTATGAGTGACAATATATTCTATTTAAAGGGTATACTATGTTTCCCAATATATTTCTATAAGGAAACAACCTTATTACATTACATAATCCTGAATTTAGTTAATAAATGACTTCCTTTCATGGTTATGACCTTTCAAGATTAGTGCTTTAGAGAATTAGGACATAATACATTCATAAAATTAGACATTATTATAGAGTTGATACTATAAAAATAGTATTCATTTAATGAAAAATATAAAACGTTTCATGTAAAACCTGATTTATTTGACTAATATTCTAAAATTTAACTTTTATTCCTTCATTTTTTTAAACATATTTATAACCTGTGAAAATCATTTAAAAACATGGGATGAGAAGAAAATTTCAGTAAGTGAACTAAAAGTACGAAAAGAACACATTAGTCCATGAACACATGTAACATATGAAATCATTTTCAAAAGACACAGATGTCACCCATATATACTTAATTTTTGAGACATTATATTTACAAAAGACCCACAAAAAACATAATAACATAAATATAATCATAAATGTATCTTGGAGCATTACTTACATAATCTTGTAACCCTCTTAGCTACCTTATAATTTGTAACCCTCAAGGACACCTTAAAATTTATGTAACCATCATAGTTACACATATAGTAAACATATGAATAATCTAAAATGTAAAAATAACCAATAAATTGGAGGGAAATATAGGTCCCACCATTCATCGTAAATAATTCCCAAAAACCAGAACAATATCATACAATATGAATAATTTCATAAAAACATTGCTTTTGAACTTTTTAAAACTGAATTTTAAAATAGGATTTTAAAAGAAAAATCCCCTTAAAAATATCATAATTAAATTGAGACATAATATAGTGTTAATAAGAATAATGAAAAATAATATAAACACAATTCATCACACAAACATTTTTAATACAATACAAATAACAAAGTATAAAGTTAACCCAAAGAATGGAAATCGGGTTATGAATTCTCTTACCTCAGTATTGTCTTACATAAAAATTGTTTAATCCTACATTATAATGGTTAAATTAGTGTTATTAATATCTTAAATAAACATATCCATATTTATAATACCTTATATGATCATTTCATAACATCATTTCACTCTTTAATTGTTAGTATTTTGTCCCTTACAATGTTTTTGATGAGTTGTTTACATGATTTCCATGATCGATTTATGATGGATGTTCTTTTCGATTAGAAGTGAAACTACAGAATTAGAATTGAGTGGTATTCACATATTTTCATAATCCACAATTTATTCCATTTATCAATTTTATTTCTAAAATGAAGATCATTCATAAGTTAAAACATTAATGATGTTCGTTTAGATCATTTTAGTCGTTCATTGATAGTAACATCCTCTATTTTGTTTTATAAATTAAAAAAATGTGTAAAAAATAATTCCATAACCATGGATGAGAAATTATACATATATTATAACCTGGTTCAACCATTAAAATGGTTTCATGACCAAACATGAAGGAATTAAAGCAGATTGAAATCACATCATCCACGATGTCGGTAATTCGACACATCATAGAGAATGTTTTTAATTCCTTGAATAGGTGGGGGAGGAGAAAATGATTGAAGAGAAATTTTCCATTAAAATTAGAACATAAAAAATATACAAGATTATAGATATTTAATTCCTCTAGTATAAGATGAGGTGATTAAATAATTTGAAAATAAATTAACTCTAAATAAAAAAAATTTGAGAAATCCATTACAAAAATTCGCCAGTCTAACGACGTTGCATGTAATTTCATAAAATAATTTGATGAGTGAAAATGGGTATCTCATAAATATTAAATAACACTAGAATGAGGATATGTAATAAAATATACCAACATAAGGCAAAGGTATGAAAAAATAAAAACATAAAGTGAATGAAAGGAATGAAAATAAAAGAGGATGTTTACCTCTTGATCTCATCTCCTTGAGATCCTTCTTAAGGCTTTTTGTTTTGGCCTTTTGGTGAGAAAAAAACTCCAGGAAGTGGATAATATCCTTGGAAGGAGTATTGTGAAGAACTTAGGTGAGGAAAAATTCTTGGGAGGTGTGGGAAGATATGGAAATGATGGTTTTATTTATAGTGTAGGAGAGGAGGTATATAACACTATTTTAATAATTATTATAATATTTTTGCCCAAGGCTGTGAATATTCTTAATAAATGTGACCCCAAATATTAATAATTTCATGTGAGTTAGAATAAAGTGTTCTTACATCATCATTTCATCACCTATGATGTTGTAAATAAAGTATTTTGCATTTATTGTATCTTATCGTATGTTAGTATTCATAAAAAATTCTATAATTTTATAAAATTACCAAATGTTTACCCATAACATTTTTCAAATTTTAGAATTCAAAAATGAGATCCATTTTTTGAAAACAATATTTTATATATTTTTAATTTAGTTTTTAAATATAATCATTCTTAATTAAAAAATTAACAATTTTAATTCTATAAAAACTTTTATATCATATTGAAAAATTAAACAAGATGTCATTATCTTAAATTTTTAAGAAAATAAAATTATAATACAATTTACTATTCATTAGGGTCATATTAAAATTCATAAGGGTATTTTACTATTGAAATAAAACAATTTGGTGCCATTTGACTCTAAATAGCTTATTGAACACAACTGTAGATGACTATTTTTCAAAATTTAAAACATAAAAGTCGAAAAAATTAATTTTAAAGGCTAGTTATAAATATATACATAAAAAATGTTTCATTCATTTCCATTTATTTTTTTTTCAAAAAAATGGGGTGTTACAATTTTGTTGTATATTTTCTGATGATAAATTATATTATAGGGGATTTCGGTAATCACCATTAGATAGTGCACCATTAAACTCTACAGATTTTATATGATATGTAGTGATATTTCTGGTGGAATTGAGTGAGTTGAGGCATCACTCATATTTTTTGATGTTGTTGTACTTTCTAATAGTTCAATTCCAATCTCTTAATACATTTTTAATTCATTCATCTTATTTCAGTACCGAATTAAATTTGGAAGAGAATTTTATGGTCATTGTAGGAGGGATTAAGCCTTCCTTTCTGGGAAATAATTCAATATAGTTTTTGATCGATTGGATCACCATGTTGGATAGAATTTTACATATTATATATTTATAATGATGAGGAAATGGTATGATACAATGTGAATGATATTTTTTTCATGGAGTTAATTCTTCAATAGTATCTGATAGGGATCCCTGATTGTTTTCTTACTTTTGGAATGTCCTACCCGAAACACTAGTATCTTAGGTTTTATTGAGCATGGAATATAATCCACAGAAATATTTCATGATATAATTAACTATATAAATTAATTATAACATTTTAGGTTCTTTAGTTCTTGACTTTAGTGTAGTTTTAGTTGTTCACCTAGTAATTTTAGTGTTTTTATATAACAATTTCTATAAGTGTAATATCATAAAGGCTCCATTTGAGTTCTTGTGTTCTTATTCTTGTAGATTTATTTTGTTTTGGTTGGAGACTGGTAGAGCATCACTATTTTTTCCAAGTTTGTTCTAAGATACAATAGTGAATATTTATTTGATTATTTAAGTAATATTAATAGCATAGAGTTGGTATAATTATTATGTTGATATTTATTTATGACTATTGGAGTTTTTTGTTTTTGAAAATTTGTTATTTAGAGTTTCACCATGTTTGGGTCATCGATGTATTGGGAAACATGTAAAGAAATCACTGATGACTATGGGTCCTTTTGAGATTATTGAGTCGATAGGGAATATTTACCATTATTTAAAACACCCACCATCTTTTAATTCGATCCACAATGTGTTTTATATATGTCAACTCATGATGTACTATTAATACATATTTAATGTCTTGAACATGGGTGATCATTATGATAATCCAAATATATTTATGACTTAGTATCGAGTTAGTATTACTGATTATGATAAAAAATTTATTCCTTGTATTACCACACCCCTATACCATTTTCTATGTTAGCAAGGTTCTTATTCATAAGAGAAATGAGAAAATGAGAAAAAAATGAGATATAAGTTTCCACAAGTTTTTGGAATGGGATCTTCTTTACATAATTTTTAAGGATACAAAGTGATTAGGGTGGGGAGGTTATAACATCCTTTTACCTTCATTCAAGTACATATTGAATCTTATTTTGACCAGTCTTTTTTGGGCCATGTTACATGTTTGTTGAAGGTAATATTAATAAATTTTAAAATCTCATTTGGTGGTTCTTGGTTATTGTGTAATTAGGGAAAACCATGTAGTTTATCACAACAAAACCATGAACCCTATTGAGAGGATTTTGATTGTGGTGCATGGTCGGAATGAATTTTCTCCAAACATTGAATCCACCACATAAAAACATGAACCATTTGACATATAATGATTTCATGGTTAGTGAAAATTTAGATTACCAATGTGTCTAAACCATGAACCCTTTCTATTGGACTTGTAATTGATCATGGTTAGGGTGAATGATTACTACGAACCATGTAGCCCAACCCAATAAACTGTGTACAATTTTTTTTAACTAAAAAAAATTTAATTGACAATCCAAGAACCCCCATGTAATATTCCTAACTCTCACACTTCAAAATAATCATTTAATTATTCTTTTTAAGGATACATATTGAATTATATGGATATCAAAACAACATTCCTTATGGATCGATGTGTCGATAAACCATATGATCCCTTTCCAGTAAGTGGATCTCAAATAATTTATTTTCATCATATATTCTATTATATCCTTCTAATATAGTATATATCATCTCTTATTGATGGATATAATTTCTTTTTTGATGTATATCTATTCTTAGTTTGATTTTTTGATCTGAAATGCCTTAACTCATAGTTGGAAGATCATGTTCCATGTGCTAGGTTTATTTCTTCTTATGGTTAATGGTAGGTGGCTCTATAAGGCCTTAACCTACTATAAAAAGTCAAATTTTATAATTGATTTTAAATGAGTCATTTATTGATTTATAATCCAGGATTTTGTATGATTTTATTTTTTATTTTATAATGGTATGTAATAGTAAAAAACACCCAACTATAATGGAATTAATTTTTTTTATGTTTTTTAGATAAAATGATTTCATGATTTGAATGTGGATTTGATGGTATTATTTGATGAAAAATCTGGAGAAAATTGAATTAATTTGAATTATATTTTCTAAAGGTTTTGATTTATTGAATTTTCTTTGATTTTTTTAATAATAAAAATCCAGATTGAAAACTAAATTTTGGAAAATTATCTAGGAATTATGAATTCAATTTAAATGATTTATTTTCCCATGAATGATATTTTTTTATTCTATTTCTTTATGTTCATGTTATCATTGGTTTTTAGTGGTTCATTTGGACAAGTACCCTAAGGAATTTGGCCCATTATGATGATTGAGAAATGTGAGGATCTTATTACTTAGATATAATGTACCACATTGATATTGTGAACAATGATTTATTTGATTCACTTGATCATATATTCCATTGTATAATAATAATATTATTCATTAAAAGTATATTAATAAAATAATTACATAAAATTTTCAATTAAAACAGTTTTAAAATATATTCCATCTTTTATTTTGAATTCTTGTTTTATTCATGATATCTAAATGTCTTGAAATGCGTTTTTTTAAAAATTGAGTGTATAAAAAGTTTATTATTATTTAATTGCTTATAGAATCATTGGGAGTATCCCAATAGGTTCTTTTACTCACACAAAATCATTTCCTTAAGGTGATTTTTTATCTTATTATAGGTATAAGAAATAATAAATATCCATTCTATGTTGGTGGTGTACATGATTCATGGGACCTAGAGTGATGGAGGTTATTGGTAGAGATATGATCTCCTAGTTACATAAGATATTTCGATCGTTTCATTGTAATATGTTTTGTCCATGGATGATATTATGGTAGGTAATTGTTTTATTTGTTTCATTTTAGTACATTATCCTTGAATAGTGTCTTCATATATATATATATTTATATATATATAATTTATATCCCACTTTTTTGTTGAAAAATTATTCCCTAATTATTATTCTACGATGTGAGGTACATGTCTCCAACCATAAGGATTGGGAATACCCTTTGCAATATGTTTGAAGAGATCAACTATATTTGTAATAGTTTATTAATGTTGGTTTAGGAAAATATTACCCCATGGTACTATTTCTTCAACCTTTTATACATTTTAACTTGATTAGTTCTATAGAATTTTTAGAAAATAAAGAGAGCTAAAAAATGAAATTTTCTTCTTTTATAAAAGGATATAATTTCCACACTATAAATACTCTAATCCTATTTTGAAATTTCACAAAAAACCTATCCAATTTTAATTTTTATTATGTTCCTTAAATTATCTAATTACAATGTTCAACAAAAAAGAATATTTCACTCAAATATATTGAAGAAAATTGGAGATCTCAACATAGCATTAAAATATTTTTAAAAATTTATTTCCTATTCATTTATATTTATTAAACTATAAACATACTAAAGAAATTACATAAAATTCAATTATTTTTTAGAGGATACTATAATAATGTTAAAATAAATATTTATTCTATTTAATATATAATGTAAAATAAAACGCATCATTAGTCATTGTTCTTGGGTTACTACCTCCACGATGCGATACTTTCAGTTTTTCGTCATCAATACTAATATATGTTATTAATGAAGATATTGATTAATAAATACTATATATATATATATATATATATTACATAGGATTCTGAAATGATTAAATTATAACCAAATTCACCCAAATAATTTGTTGATTAACAGAAACACAAATCAATTAATATGTGAGCTACCACCAAGATCAATAAAAATGATTTAATTTCATTCAATTCTAAATATAGATGGTTTTAGTTTTTTAGATGAGTATATATGATATATATGATATATATATGTTTGTATGTAATATATAAATAATATGTTTTTTCAACTATATCCAATATATTAATGTTTTTTATATTATTCTATATCATTAATGGTAGATGATACAAAACATGGTCATTAACATCAAAGTTTTAATTAAAAATACTATCACTACCATGTAATATAATTATAACATTATAAGTATATATAAAACATCAATTATAATCCCATTTCTGGTTTTGAAGTTATGTTATTTGTAAGATAAATAAGTATTGAAAATTATTTTATGAACTTACTTCTCAAAGGTAATGATAATTGACTTTTGATTTTTGAAAATGGGATAGAAAAACCTAATATAAAAAGATAATTATTATTAGTGATGGTTAAAAAATTTTATTTCATATTAATAAGTTCTTAAAATATTTAATTTTTATGTAATATTTATGATATTGGATGAAAAATCACTTTCATGTATATTAGTGTTATTTTTAAGGGACTTGATAACTCAAAATCTATTCTTTGACTTATAAATTTATATTTTGAAATTATTCTTTTAATGAAATCCCTTTTTGACTGTTATTCTATAATTAATTATAAGGATAATGGTTAATCAAACCAATTAAACTTCCATTAAATGTTTTATTTTTATTTCTCTTAAAAAATTGTGACTCTTTGAAAGAGACCTGAAATAATAAATTTTATCACGATCACAAAAAAGGTATTGAAAAATCTATGTTTTTGGTTTTTTTTCAGTAGATTCAAAATTGATCTATAAACAATAGAGTGATTATTACTATTTAACCATATGTTATTAAGTGAAAATTATAGGCTATAATGTTTCCTATATGATGATTTTTTAAGACAATATTTATAGGTATTAATAAACTAAAAATATATTATTGTATCCTTATTTAGATTGAATGTTTTCCAATTATATTTTTGATCAAACTTATTTTATTTCAATTGGTTATTTTTCTGATTAATTATATGTCATAAAACCCATTTGTAGTTTTATGGGTTATTTTATGATGTTATGTTTGTTTTGTTAGTTTTTTCTCTCAAAAGTATTGATTGTTATATGGGTTGGGAAAATATCTCCCTCCAATAAAATGGGTAAAGGATAATATCTCATGATATTAAAGATTAAAGTAAATGGGTTAACAAGTATCTATGTTTACAATGTGTGAACGCAATGGAATTTCAATCTAGTAAAAATTATATGATTAAATTAATTATTATATATCCACGTTCACATGGATAATAAATCCGATGTTTATGAATGATAAAAATTCTTTACTATCTTCCACATCCAATGTCATATGCTACATGATTGATTTTTCTCATACATCCATAAATGTGTTATCATTTGTGGTGATTTTCCTATTTTTCATGATTATGGTTAAAAAATATTTTTTATCATCTTTTAAAACTTACATTTTTATTATTCTTAAATTTCAATTTGTTTATCACTTAACAATTTTAGTTTCTGATATGTTATCCACTAAAAATAATTTTATATCTCTCCATTAAATTTTTTCCCTTACACATGATTTTAATATTATTATTTCTATTTATAATATAATGAGTGGATTTATTTATTTGTGAAATGTTAAATAAATGTGAAATAAATGTTTTTATTATTTTTGTTTCAGGGACACTCAACCATTATGTACATGGGTTGTAGAACTAATCTTGTATGTAATAATTTAACTATGTAATCAATATATTGGTTTGAAATCATTATTTTAGTAATCATGAATTAACCTTGGTTGATCATATTTTACTTATTATTAATAAATTGGTATTTATAAAAAAGTATCCTCTTCATGACCATATCCTACAATGTCATTTATTTATGAACTTTATTTATGTTTTCAAATAGGTTATTTATTTTTTAATTAACTTTAGAAATTGTTTCTTTTGTATCTTCTCATTATATATGTTCCAAAAAATCATTGCATCAATATAAATATCTATATTTGTAGACACTTTATTATAGATGTTATATCATCTACTTTTTATAATATATCATAGGAAATTTACTTCAAATAAGATATTATAAAAAAACCAAAATTTAAACGCTTTACATTGATGATATATGGTAAATAAAACACCATTTGATACATCATTCTTGTCGTATTCTTAAAATATATCTCATATGAAGATGTATAATTTTCTAATTCATATAGACCTCAGTTTTTAGTGTGTTCCACTATCCTAATACATTACCTCTAAAATAAAATTGACGTAAAATGATCAATCATAATGTTTAAGGCCATCATAACATGTATCCCATTGTTCTATGTTGAAAAACCATTTTATGTAGGCTATACATTTCTATCTAGTTGTGATTAATCCACGATTAACAAAAATACCCCTCAATATTTTATCTTTAACAATTATTCATATTATCCAAATAATAACTATTCAATGGGACCCAAAATTCATACATGGAATTTCAATTTAACTTATTAATCTCCACTAATTATTTGGATTTTTACACTACAAAAATGTTATAATGGACTATATTGAAATAATAAATGAATGATATAATGTGTGTATATCTAGAGATTTATTTCACCCTCATTGGTTCATAAATATTTGAATATATAAGTTACAAGTGATCAATTGTTCGGTAATCTACACTATTATATGAAGAATATAATCTCTTTACATTATAACATGTAGTGAATTCCAATATTTATATTCTTTCACTAATTAAACATCATGAATTTTTTACCCTTGATAAAACTTCATTGAGCTACATTACATAATAAGACTAATCCTCTAATGTTTTAACACTTTCACATCCATCATTATTATATTGAAATATTTTAAAGTATCTCTTAATTGAAATAATATTATTTTCATTAAAATGTCCAAATGAAGAAAATTTAAATTATTTTTTCACATAATAGAAAATCAATAATTTTGAATGATCACAAAATTTCTCTCATCATAGTGTTTAGAATCACTTGGATGGATTTGTTTGAAACCATCAAATATAGAGTACATTTAGACATTAGCTTCTCTTCAACAATACATTTTTGAGATGACTCCACTTATTTTATGAACTCTATCACAACAATATGAACAATACATACTTGTACTCATCAAATACATTATGGAGTCTAATATACTCTGAAATATGTGAAAATATCTATGGTAAATTATCAGTTTGTGATTTGTTTTAAAGTCTCTAAAATCAGGATATTAAGAATAATGATTTATTACTTATGGTTATAAAACCAATTAGAACAATTCCAAAACCAATTTAACTAATTTTTTTGATTCTACTATGCAGTGAACCACCTCATAAAATCCTCAATATATATCATTTATATGATAAAATATACCATTTATTTGAAAAGTTAATTCTTTGAAATAATTTTTAACCCAACTCTTTGTAGTGTCTCATCTCTCCTGATATTATTATATTCTAATAGTTATGAAAATATTTTTAATATATTGAGTTGAATAGAAAATTTATATTTATATTCATATATCTACTACACACGAAAAATATAAAAAAATGAAAAAAATATTACAAAAAATAGTCAATGTATTGATTGTGAAACTCTATATTCATAAACATAAATCCCTATGATTATATCCCCTTATATAAAATTTAAAATAAATTTTTTTAATTTCATTTATAGGTAACATAATTCTGTAATTTTTTGCCTTTGTTATTATTAGATGATTTTAAATTCAATTTATTACATCTAGGATTTTTAGTACATTATAATTCACTATATGAGGGATTTTTTTATTCTTAATTATATTCATGTTTCTTTTTTATATAATATCATTAAAATAATCTCTTCTTTAATCTATCTGGTGATATTTTTTATGATTTATATGATGACCAATTATCTCCATCTTTTTATTAGTCTTATCACCTATATAAAAATATTTATCAATTTGATGTAGAGATGTTTTTTGAAATGAAAAGATATATTCACCCATAACAAAGAAGTTTCTAAAAAGTTTACATTTTTTTTAAATTTTTCTCTAATCCCCTCATATAGTAAACAATTCATCTTATTCACCTAATCCAATGATACATTCACACCCTACACATATATCAACAACTAATTCTCTTATTGATATTTTAGCCTCATTGGGAAGATGATTTATTATCTCAAAATCATTTTCTAGTCTTACTGTTTGAATATCATAAAAGTATACTCAAGAAACTATCTATAAATCATAAATTACAATTATATTTTAACTACATACCGTAAACTAGAGAAATAATATTAAATTCCCTAGAAATAAATAACTTCTCAACATGGTCACATGGAAATCAATCCTCAATACTCTAACTATATTCAAACTGAATTTCATAATTTATTGATATTTAACACATCATCATTGAATTAATAAAATTTATTTTCTTTTTTCATATAAAGTGCATTCTTGTAAATAAAATATGTTTCATTATTCCTATAGAAAATCATTGATGATCCATCAGTATTAACTTATTCAACTTTCAAATTTTATAAATTGATTAATAAATTATAATACCACGAAATGGGGAAAAATTTAATGTTATTTTCTCTGGTACATTCATTATTATTTATTAAATAATTATTTGAAAAGTTACATGAGATTTTAAATCCTGAAATCAATATTTTCATATGCATTTAATTAAAATTACCCGTGAACAAATTTGTTGTCTTTTTATTTATCTAGGGACTAAAAAGAAATATCATTCCAAAAATATCATCTTGTCTAATGAAAGAGTAAAAAAATCATGATATTTATGAAAATACAACTTGGAAAATGGTTATAATACCAATCAAAATTTATATAGTGAAACATATTGATAATAATTTAATATAGTATATTTTCACCAAAATCAATATTGTAGGTCACAATATAAATATATATAATGAATAAATAATTCATTTATAGTAAATAAAGTATATAATTTTTTTAAAAAATTAGATTTTCTATATTTTATCATTAATTCCAACCAATATGACATTCTATTGATATAAATTTCATATATTTACCTATATTCAATTCCCTTCCATCATTCCATTTATTTTTATAAACTATTCTATTGAAATTAATGACATGTTTTTAATCCGTGTACTCCCATATATCATAATAATATTCTTAACACCAAGATTAAAAAATTCATCATTTATAAAAAGAGTAAAACCATTATTTATATGTCGACTACTTCATTAAAAAAATAACAGAAAGAAAAAATTATTTATTTCATTCTATAAAATTCAATTTTATTAATTAAATAGTGCAACGCATTTAATATTTATTTATTTTTTTTGATAAACGGTGAAAATGGATTCATAGATAATAATAATATCAGACGAAACAACATAAAACTTAAAAAAATTATCAAATTTTTTAAGGAAATATAATGAACTAAAACAGAATCTAGAGAACACATCTTCTTATTTAGTGTGATCCATTTGAATGTATTCACCAGGAGTGGGTGATTCCTTCAATATAATTATTTTATAGAACTTCGAAAAATCTATGTTCTTTAAGAACAAGGATAATAATAAACAATTAATAAATAATGACGATTTTTAACCACCTGATCAATTGAAATTATGTTTTATAGTTTACTGATTCAATTTCCACTGTTACATTGAAAAAGTAGCAAAAAAATTTAAACAGATTACAATAACACCCAAATAATATGAAATATTTTCATTTTGAATATATTTAATTTTATTTCTAGTTATTTTTATAGAAAAAAAAAGATATACATACACTAAAAACTACAATAATATGGCTTGCATTACATGTTGGGCTGAGTTTTATCGAAAAAAATAAATTTTAAAATATCATTTTTAATATAATGAGATATAATCAAAATTGTATGTTTGTATTAATGAATAGTATTAACTAAATTATGAAAATATATGGTTTAATTAATTGGATACAAATTAAATATAAATGAATATAGGAACCACAAAATATATTTAAAAACAATTTTATTCTAACAAAGTCATTTTATCCTAATAAATTGAAATAATAACAATTATTAAATGATATTAATCTAGCTTATTTTCAATAAAATATTTTCTACATTCATACAATATATTAAATAATAATAATATAATAACAAACACATTTTTATGTATAAAAACCTATATTTTTCAAAAGGTTGTTTTATAGCCTTTTAATGGAAAATGCATTTTAAATCCTAATTTTTACCCATTTATAAATATTATTTTAAAGAATTATCCTCTTCGTTTAAATTATAATATAAAAATTTACTTTTATTGATTTTTTTTAGTTTTTATGGAACGATTTATATTTTGGTTAATAGTGAAAAATATTACATTTTAATTGAAAATAGATTTTCAATCTATGTAATTTAATGAGTTAAATTATATTTTTATTATTTTTAAATTAAATTTAGTTCTTTTTTATAATTTAATTTTATTTTCTTCATTTAAATCTATTTCACATTAAATATGGCTATAAAAAATTTCTATCTCTTGAATTTTTTCACTTTAAAAATTTCTTTTCTCATTCAACCAATTTAATTAAATTTAAATTTACCACAAAAAATAATTTCATTTGAATTTTGAAAAGTGGAATCCAAAATTGGCATCAATGGGTCCAAATTAATTAAATTGGTTACTTTAATTTTTGGACATTATAAATAGTAACATTAGTAATATTTATTAACACAGTAAAAAGTTAATTGAGTAAATAATGTAAAAATATTATTATAAATATTTTAAAATCACCCAAACACTTGCCCAATTTTTATTTGATAAGTTACTATCAACCAATGTCATCTTTAGGCTGATTTTATGGCCTCGTGAATCCAATAGGATGAATTTAATCGTTTCATAGTATTTTTCTAAGGTTCATGAAATATTGGACACTCTTGTTTTTAATAAGTTTTAAATTTTTATATATGGTTATTTAGAAGTTATATTGAACTGTAATTATAAATTTAAAATATTAAATAATAGTATTTAGTATGATAATTTATTTTAAATATTTTGGGAAGAAATATTTACATTAAATGTTAATAAAATTGTGATGCAGCAATTTTTTTAATTAATTGACATATAAAATAAATGTTATTAAAAATATTAAAATAAATAAAAGTATATATAATTAATTTAATCAAAGAATATTAAAGATGGACTAAAAATTAAGAATGTATTCAATTATTTTGTCCTTAGTTATCATTGTGTATTGATATTTTAAAAAAAATCAACAAATGGTTAGTGTAAAAATTGACATTAATGTTATTTTAAAATAATTAATATTTTATTAAATGATATAATAATCATAGAAATATTAATATCAGACAAATAATTTTGATAATGGTGGAAATTTCTTCCATGACACATTTATGGATCCTTGGGAATTTTATTTTTATTATTTTAACTCTTCGAGAGTAAAAAGTCAAGTTGTCACGGTAAGAGTTAAAAGGGACAACTACTTGTTAATGCCAAAATATAAGGTTAATAATGTGAGATAAACAAGTTTTAAAATTATATGTTAAGAATATTTCAACATATACTCACATTATCTTATAAATAACTCACATTGGATCTATTTTTAATTTATCCTTAATTTATATTAATTTTATCTTTTGAGATCTTCCAAAAGTGCCCCTCACCTCAATTATAAAATGGCACATCCTCCGTGTTTTCCTCACTCCAAATTGATCTTTTTTTCTCATCCAACCCCTACTAATATAAGCTCCCCAATTTTTATCCATAATCCTATAATACTCACATTGGTTATAAAAATCCATAGAAGGGTTTTTGTATGAACCAAAATGAGTTACCCAACAAAGAGGAGGTTAATGCACGTACAGATTAAAATTAAGCGTGGGGAAATGGATTTTATTCTAAATTTTATTTATGTGATATATAAATTATTCAAAACTTATATATTTTCGGTGGTGTACATCATTATTGATATATCATATAATTAATCTATTTATCTTCATGGTATTCAATGATTCATTTCATATTTTTTTAACTTTTATAGAGATTATGTTTCAAATATTTCAAAGTGGTATAAGAAATTTTTAAATGATTATATCTTTTTAAATCCATTGCTTGATATATTAATAATGATTTTTAATTTTATGATAATGATTGAGAACCGGTTAATAAAATCTCCATGATGCATCAGTTTTCTCTTCTGATGGAATTAGATGGTGAAAAAACACTTTGAGTTATATTCCAAGAAACATTAGATGGGTTTCTACCTATATAATTAATCCATATTGTAAATGTTATTGTTTATTGTGGTTCTTGTTCCACATACATGACAATCAATAATTAATAAGTTACATCATTTCACTTATTATTTATCCATGATATTTTTTATCAACATGTCTATGGATGTATTTAATTCTTAGTTCATTTATTAAATGGTATGCATTTCATTTATTTGACTTTACATAATGATTATTTCTTATCTAGTTATTTAAATTGTATGTGTTATTATTTATTTACCTAACCATGTTTATTTATTCTCTTTAATTAATTATTTCCCCCACATTTATTTTCTTTACTGGGAATTTTATCTCACACTTATTATGTTTTCTTTTACTAGGTTATGTTTAGGAATCATCGAAAACTCTCCAGGATTCATTATATTTTAAATTTTAATGTATTTTCTCATCTCCATATATTTAATGGATAACATATATATAATATAATTTTCCAAAATAGCTAAACAATTCTGTCCATTAGGATATTTTACCTTGTAATCTTTCAAATTAAATAAAAAATGCATCAATGCAAAGATTAAGGGTTGGATAATAACAGTTAGCATGAAAGGTAGTTAAGAAGCAACCCTGTTAATTAGAATTATAAAATATACATTGTGGAACAAAACAAAATGATTGAATTTGAGGATATTTATATAAGAACATCCAAAAGAGACCATATCTATCAATATAATATTTGAAACAAATAAAATTTTCAATTTATGTGTTTTTAAAGATTTGGGATTATAAATTATGTTTTATAATGACAATTTCAATACCAATGTATATATTTATTTAGAAACGATGCCTTGAAAGAGGAATATGAACATCACCAATGCATATGATCTAAAGAGCATAAATGATAATTTCATTTATTTTTCTAACCTGATCATTAAAAGGGAAATAGTCCCCCAATCATTCTAATCATATGAGGATATAATATCATGTTCCAAAAAGATAGAGAACTAATTGTCTAAGTATTATGGCTTCAGAGGGAGTAAACTGAATCAGAAGGATGCTGAGAAAAATACTGATAAAGGCAAGATGAGAAAAATGTATTTCTCTATATGTAATAATTATAGAAATAATACCCAGGGTACTTTTTTTAAAGGAATGGGAGTATTCTAAAAGTATGGAACGAAATTCCACCAATTTTATTCTTACATAGATATAGAAAAAAGTTCACAGAGTACAATATTTCAACATCAATAAGATATGAAACTAATCAAATAATTGTCTAATGTGTCAAAAAAATATACCCAAAAATAGTCAAATGGATCATGTTAATTATTTTTCTAAAACCATATATGAAGAGGATCGATCACTATTGTTGTTTTTTGATTCATAAATTGTGTCATTTGAGTATGGTACTAGACATTTCAATTATGAAATATATAAGGATTGTACTGTAGTAATTTTTTATTAAGGATTTTATAGTGTATGTTGATCAGTATCAATGTCCAAAAAAATGATTTAGTAACGTATTCAACATCTTAAAGAACATATTATTTTTGGATAGAAAATCCCTAACATGTTCCAAATGTTGAGATAATGTT
Source organism: Viscum album (assembly GCA_963277665.1). NCBI lineage: Eukaryota > Viridiplantae > Streptophyta > Magnoliopsida > Santalales > Viscaceae > Viscum > Viscum album. The sequence goes on along the minus strand of OY728166.1, from coordinate 68,818,505 downwards.
ATTTTAATATAAATAGACAATTAAATTGGATAATTTAAATTGGATAAGTGTTAACTACATTGGAACATAGAAATGATTCTTCGATAATGTGGTTTATTCTATTGTTGATGATGTTTATGACACTTTTGGATTTAAGTAATATTTCTAATAAAATTTATTTTACATAATAAGGAATCATTTATGTTTTCAACATGGTTATGTGGTAATTCATTTTATTACCATATTTAGAGAGAATATATGATCAATATATTCATAGGTTTGGAATGTGAAAATTTAGGGATACTTAATTTTTATTAATGTCTAATGATAAGTTCATTTTTAAAATTTAGTGTCATTCCATATAAATAGTTATATAATATTATTTTTGATTATATAAAAATTTATGAAATGGTTTATGTTGATTATTGGACAAGGTTGTAGTGATTAATTTATTTCTTCCCCATATGATGGAACTTCAATTAAGAAATGAAGTAAAAATAGTTAAAGGAATAACAAAAGTATATGATTTTGATTATAGAAATGTATTAAGAATTTATAATTTCATATTTACTTAGAGACAAAAATAATTTCTCAAATTTGTGAAAAATTAAATAAAAAATGTTGTTCTATTATCATAATTTTTAGTTATATTAATGATTGTTTTCATAACTATGGTTTAAGATTTTTTGGTCATCAACTTTCTGTTGAACATGTTATTATTCACTATTCATTAGAAATTGATGGTTTGATTTTTCCTCTATGTCCATGTATTTATTAATTTATACTGAGTCAATCGTATAGATTTGTGTCAAACATGGAATTATATTTTCCATTTCATTAAAAAGTTGTATTATTAACCCTATTTATAGTGAGGGATTTTCAACAATTTTTTTATTCATAAATATCAAAGCCTACACTTCAGAGAGAGATTTTAAATTTTATGGAATCAATTTAATTAAGGTGGAGAAAATTTGAGACCAAAATACATTAAATTTGTTTAATGTTTGAATAAAATTAATTTTGTTGACATATTTAATTATGTGAAACACCATGAAAACATTATGCTACACAGAATGTAACATCCCAGATATATAAAGAATAAGGAATTTTTATATTTATTAAATTTTTTAATTGAATATTAATTTTACTTTAATGGGGATACTATGTTTGATGGCATACTTGACATACAACAACAGGTTTCTCCAGAGTCTAATGTTTCACACAATGTTGAGTCATAGTGAAAAATATTAATGTAATATTATTTTTAATGGTAGTTAACACCTAGCTATTTTATTGGCAGGAATTAACAGAACTAACTACAATATGATTATACATGTTTGTTATTTGGTTTTAAATTTATCCAATAAAAGGTATAGTCTTAAAATGTGAATGAATCTAATTTTAAGCATAAATACTCTAATATTCTTTAAAAGGTCGATTTTCCGCCTTTTAATGGAGAACCATATTTAAATCTAGTTTTGTTCACTATTATATGTTCTATTTGATTTAATAAATTTTTTTATTAGAATCGAGACATTAAAATTTACTTTGGGTAAATTTTTGTTATTTTTTTAATAAAATTAAATTTTTAACTAATAGAGAAAAATATTGTATTTTAATTCAAAACTACCTTTTAATCTAATTTATTTATATGGTTACATTAAAATTTTAATTTTTTTTAATTTTTAATTACATTTTATTTTTACCATTTAATACAATGTTGTTCATTGGATGTAATTTCAATTTGATATTTTCCATAAACAAGTGTCAATCTATTGATAGTTATTATTTCATAAAAACACACTTTTTTATTTTGACAACAAGAATTGATTTTAAATAAATTAATGTAACTTCTATGTTTTGAATTTGGTAAAATATACTTCATTATTTAATTCATAATATCAAACATTTCTTAGGTTGAATATTTGGTATTTTTTCTAAAAAACATCAATTTATAATGAATAGAGAAAAGTCTGAGTAGTAGTTAAAAAACTAACTTCTTCATTTAAATGAAAACTTACCTCTTTTTTTAATTTAATTTCAAAAATCATACCTACATGGTTGTTATTAGTATGTAAAATTTGGTTCAATAATATGAAAATAATTTTCGGTGAATAGTAACTTTTGACTTTTATTTACCACAAATAAAGGTAAATAGAGTAATTCAAGGTAAAAATAATATTATAATAATTAAAAATTACCTTAACATTTGTCCCAAACTTATTGGATGAGTCATGTCCGGGAAACAAAATCCTTGGGTGAGATTCCTAGCCTTTGAAAGCCATTTGGGTAGGATAATAACATTGATAACTTTTTGTTGAAAGTAAAAATAAAAATATCATAAATATGTATTGTTTTGAAAAAAAATTTAATGTGTGGTTATATAATTTATATATTTTACTATAAATATTCATTATAAATCTAAAAATATTTACTATATCATGTAATTTTATTTATAATTTTTAGACATAAAATAAATAAAATTATTTATGACACAATAATGATGTCGTGTTTACCTCTTAAATGATTGATTTAAATAAATAATATTATAAATATTAAAACATATCCAATACCTATCTAATTCATATTAGATGATTTTATTTGGAGTAATAGTGACTTTATATTCATATTTAATATGTTTTGGACATTTAGAAACTGAATATCATTATATAATAAAATAATATTTTCAAACTTTCCTAAAGATCCCCTCCCCCCACTTATATAAAGCCCCCACCTCTAACCCTTTACTATCACCTATCATGCCTCTTGGATAATCAATATTCTTCTCAAAAAATCTCTCAATATCCATATCTTACACCTAGAAGCTTCACCTTAGACAGAAGTCACTTCAATAAATCATTTTGGTTTAAACCATAGGGAGTTACCCGATTTAAAGGCAACATCTTCTCTTAAGTTATTTTATTTTATTTTACTTCTCTAACACCCAAAAATATTTTTATTACTTTATTTTATAAAAAAACTAGTATAATAAATATACTAGGTTGTTTTTTTGATAAATATTCTATCTACTCTTATACACACCTCCGTCTAATGGGTAAAGAACATACTATTTCTGTGGACGGCGAACTACTGCCTCACGAAACGATGATTGTTTAATTTTTTCCTACCACCTCTTAAGGTGTCCATTAAGATGAAATTTTATTTATAAGTGATATATATTATATTTAAATTTTCTATAAACTTTTGTATTTTTCATTTATATCATACCATTATGGTTTCCATACTGGGTAAATACGATAATTTCATATGAGGAAGTGCAGTCTACCACCCCCTCAGAGTGATATGAGTCGTTCATTCCATACGTGAAACATATAAAGGATGGATTAATTGAAATTATATATATGATATAATACTAGAATTATAATATACCTACGTGTCATTAATTTTATATTCTATTAAATACGAAACAGAAATGAAAGCAGCGTTCATGTGTACATACGACTTACCGTCTCCATGAACGGTGCATTTCATTTCATACCTCAAAATGCTATGTACTATTATAAATAAATATGTATACTGGATATATATGATATATATGATATATAAATCATGAATATAATTATAAATATAGTATACTTTTTACCACATGAATAACTTGTAATTATAAGTAGTTCATTTTTGACTCAAGTACCAAATATCAGCAAAATGGCCATTATTAACTTAAATGATTAAATAATATTTATAATATATTAATAAGTGATTTAAAAGGAATAATAAACATGAAAAAGGTTATTAAGGAAGTAGAAACTAACCTTATTTTATTATTCAGGGGATTAAAGAATAGACAAGTCACATCGGACACGAGCTAAGGGACTTCATCTCAATAATTTTTCATTGAGGAAAATTTTGTTCTATACATGACATTATTTTATACGATGTATAAAAACCATTGAATTTTCATTTCATTCAAATGGAATATTTTTCTACTAAGAGTTTTAATAAATGATAAAGAAAATTATGCTTTTAATGTAAGTGGTGATAATGACCTTTTCCGCCGCCGTGAGCATTATTTGATCTATGACTTCATTAATAACTATAATGTTTTAAAAGGAAAATATATACTGCATACTCTTTTACATATTTTGTTATTGAAAATGATTTTGATAATAGATTTTTTTTCAATATAATTAAATGATGTTTAAATGATATCTCCCCTTTATGTTTGTTTTATGTGTTATGAATATGTTATGGTTCTTGGACATTTTTTACGTACGTGGGTGGTTTCATGATAAACCTAGGGTGGGTGAGCCTAAGATAGATCTCCAATGCATTGGGTAATGTGACATAGGTAAATGATAATGTTTCTCCTAAGAGATTTAGGGAATATACTATGTTGGGTATTCCAAATGTAACTCCCTGTGTATCTATGAAAGATAAAACGTAAGTATGTTATAGATTCCACAAGTTACCTTTATGATTTATGTTATATATGTGTTATTCATAAATCTTATGATTTCATGAGGTATATTAAAAGGATTATGTTTGGATGAACTAAGGTATTATTTCTTTATTTTATAAACCTTATTGATCCATTTATACTCATCCCATGTTTTGAAATGTTTTTAACTTGACTTAAAGATGAATAAGGTCAAGGATGGGATCAAGGAAAAATCACGCTGTCTAAAACATGGAACTAGACATGACTATTTTTTTAAGAGTTTTTATTTTATTAAAAAAATGGAAACTGAGTAGAAGTTTTTACTTTATAATTTTTGAGATTTAATGTAATTGTTATGGCCTAATTCTATAAAACTCTAAACTTGAAATGATCCTAAATGTGAATTACCCATTTAATTCAAGATAATGTAATGTTTTAAGGCTGGGTACATACACTTGGTATCAAAGGTCTATATAGAAAAATTTTGGAGTTTGAATATTGTAAAATTAATGTCCATAAATTAATTTATGGTATGATTTAAATTATATATCATTTACAGATTACCATGTTTTTTTTCCTAAGATATTTTTGTGTTCGGAATGGTTTTCTGTAGAGGAAACATGGCAGCTATGATGGGATGCCATCAGGAGGAAGACAACCATCCAAATCAGCAACCTGTGATGGTCAAAATCAGAACTGAACAATTTTTTTTAGTGATGGAACGATTGACTTAGGATATAAATGGTGGTGGTATCGATGCACAAGGCCATCCCGATCTACCATAGAGGAACATGTCAGCAATGGAGAAATTTATGAGGAAACATCCCCCATCATTCAGAGGAGCATCTGACCTTGTGCTATCATAAGGGTGGATTAAAGAACTGGAAATGATTTTTGATGTCATGGGGTGTTTAGAACATCAAAAGGATAGTCTTGTTATTCACTGTTTTGAAGGTGAAGCTGATCAGTGGTGGCCGATGGTGAAACATATCAGGGATAGTGGGGAGATTGATGCTCTAGATTGGGATGAATTCAATGGTATGTTTCTAGAGATATATTTTCCTAAGGAGGTTCATCCTTAGATGGAAGAAAATAATGGAATTGATGCAGGAGGATGACTAAGTGGCTACTTATGAAGAAAAATTCACATGACTGAAAAGGAATGCTCCAAATTTCATAGGAGATTTTGATAGTAAAATCAACAATTTTTTCTTAGGATTAATGCCAATGTATCGAATATATTTAGGTTACCATGAGTTCCAAAGTTATAAAAAACTAGTTCGATGTTCGGAGAAGGTGGGAATTGAGTTTTCCGATGATCAAGTATTCTTTAACAAACAACAGAATAAGAGGTCGAGGTGGTAGACAAAAGGGAATAAATCTTCAAAAAAGTACGATGGTAAGAAAATTATGTTTACAGTTTATAAAAATTGTGGTAAAAAGAAATATGGGGAATGTATTTTTATTTATGTTATGTGCTACCAATGTTGTAAAATGGGACATAAGGCTCATAATTGCACTAAAAAAGATCAGGTTAATGGTAAGAAAAAATCTGATTAAAAGTGAGTAAAATGTTTTAACTACAATGAAATGGGTCATTATGCAAATGAGTATCCAATGAAGAACTAAACTAAGGGAAAGTAGCCAGACTAAAAACATAAATGGGTGGTGAAATCCTTAGAAGGTACTTCAGCAGATGTTGGCACATCAAATTATTGAGTTTTAGGTAGACTGTTAGTTTGTTCAGATTATGCCAATGTGTTGTTTGATTTAGAGTCTACACATTCATTCATTTCTGAGAAGTTTTCTAGTAAATTAGGAATTCCATCTCATGATATGAATCCTGAACTTATGGTAAAAACCCTGGGGTTAAAATGTTGATTCAAAAAGAAATTATATGAACCTTCATGTATTTGTTCACAGAAAGAATATACCTACAAACCTTATTGTATTTCCTCTAATAGAGTTTGATGTTATATTGGGTATGGATTTGAATTATGTCAATATTGCTAAGAATGACAATAGTGCTAAAGAGGATTATTTTCGGAAAGATTTTTAATTTGTGTAAATGAATGAAACCATAGTTTTTATATCATATCAGGAAGATGAGAATCTCTTAAAAGATGGAAATGAATGTTACCTTACACATATTGTTGAAAATAAAGAAACTATTCAGAATAATGATGTGCCAGTAGTAAATGAGTACCTTGAAATATTTCCTGAAGAGTTTCCTAGTATTATACCTGATCAAAAATTTAATTTTACTATTGACTTTGTTTCTGATGCTAATCAAATATCAAAACCCCCTTATCGAATTGATAAAATTGAAATTTTATAGTTCAAGAATAAATTGCAGGAGTTGTTAGATAAAGGTTTCATTTGACCTTGCACAACACCCTAGGGTTCCCCTTTCTTATTTGTTAAAAATAAATATGTTTCTATGAGACTTTTCATTGATTATAGATTAATTAATAACATCACTGTTATGAACAAGTATACTTTGCCTCATATCGATGATTTATTTGATCAACTTTAAGGAGCTCAGTATTTTTCGATGATTGATTTGAGGTTCGGGTACCATCAGTTGAAAGTAAAGGATGCAGAAATTACGAAGACACCATTTCCTACTAGAAATGGCCATTATGAATTTGTAGTTATGCCTTTTGGGATAACCAATGAACCTTCTATATTCATGGATCTTATGAAAATAATTTTCCTTGTGTTCCAGGATAAAATTGTGGTTGTGTTTATTGATGATATTTTGTATTATTATAAAAGTAAATAGGAACATGAAATTCATTTTAGGGTTGAATTTAAAATCATAAATAAAAACTATATGGTAAATTCAGCAAGTGTGGGTTTGGTTACAAAAAATTTCATTCCGTGGTCACATTGTTTCAAAAAATGGCATAACAGTTGATCCTAATAAACAAAAGTTGTTGAAGAATGTCCAAGACCCATAAATATAACCGAGATCCATAGTTATCTTTGTTTGTAAGGTTATTACCAGAGTTTTTATAAGAATTTCCAACATTTATCTAGCCAAATGATGAAGTTAACTAGAAAATGTGTTATGTTCATTTGGAGAAAATAATGTGATGATTGTTCTCTAGAATTGAAAAGAAGATTGGTGAATGCTTCAGTTTTGGCACTGCATCCTTGAAATGGTTAGTTTGTTATATACAATGATGTTTCATCTAAATGATATGGTTGTGTCCATATATAGAATGATCAGGTAATTTATTATGCTTCATGTTAGTTAAAACCGCATGTGTTAAATTTCCCTACACAAGATTTGGAATTAGATGCTATTGTTTTTATTTAAAAAATTTGGAGGCCTCATTTTTATAGAGTAAAGTGTGAAATAAATACCGATCACAAAATTTTGAAGTATATATTCACTTAGAACGAATTGAACATTAGACAGAGGATATTGATAGAATTAATCATGGATTATGATTTCCAAATTCACTACCATCCATGAAAGGCAAATAATGTGGCTGTTTATTTGAGTCAAAAAATTAATCCTACATTAACATTGTTACATTTGGAACTAGATCCTTTGATTAATAACTTGAATAATGCTCGGATAAAAGTTTTTGGGGTAGGAAATTCCTCTATTTAGTTTAAGTTATTAGTGAAATCATCTCTATAAGAAATAATTAAGCAATCACAGAAGGAAGACAGTTAGTTGCAGAAAAAGTTAGAGTTGGTTCAGAAGGGTAATTTTACAGATTTTAACATTGATAATGATTGTACTTTGAGAGTTGGAAATAGATTTTTCATGCCCTATACTTCACTGTTGAAGAATGAGTTGTTATGTGAAGCTCATAGTTCTCCGTTTTTAGTTCATCTTGACAGTACTAATATGTACATAGATCTTCGGGAGTATTACTGGTGGGATAGAATGAAAAGAGATATTACTGACTTTACTGTGAAGTGTTTGAATTTTCAGTAGGTTAATGTAGAGTTGCAGTTACCAAAATGGATGCATTAGCCATTACCGGTGCCATAGTGGAAATGTGAAAATATAACCATAGACTTCTTTGTGGGATTACCAAAAACATCTCGAGGTAATAATGAAATATATGTTATTATTGACCGATTGACTAATTCTGCTCATTTATATCCTATTCGAGATACTTTTCCACTAGATCAACTTTCTGGGTTGTATGTTAAAGAGATAGTCAGGTTGAATATAATTCCCATTTATATTGTATCTTACCATGATCCAAGGTTTAAATCTATCTTTTAGAAAGGCCTTCATAATTCATTAGGTATTGAATAAAATTTTATTACATTTCTTCATCCTCAATCATATGAGCATTCAGAATGAAAAATTCATACCTTAGAGGATATGACACGTTCTTGTTCACTAGATTACCAGGGAAGATGAGACCAACATCATTATTGGGTTGGATTTTCGTATAATAATAGTTTTCATTCAATTATACAGATGTCTCCATTTGAGGAATTATATGGGAAGCGGTGTCAAACTCCAGCTTTTGGGGATGAAGTAGCTGAAAGGAAGTTGGTGGGACCAGAATTTGTAGAAGAGGTGGTAGAAAAAATTCAGTTGATTTAGAAGCACATGAGAACAAATCAAAGTATTTAGAAAATTTTGTGCGAATAAACAGAGGAAGGATCGTTATTTTGAGGTACATGATCATGTCTTTCTCAATGTTTCTCCATGGAAAAGTGTGTTACGTTTTGGTAATAAGGGAATGTTGAATCTGAGGTTCATTAGGCCTTATGAAAACCTTGATAAAGATGAATCATTTGCGTACAGAGCGTATTTACATCCATGTTTATACCAGGTACACAATGTTTTTCATGTACCAATGTTGAGAATGTATATACCAGATCCATCACATGTTTTGAGGCCACATGTAGTTCAGTTGGAAGAGAATATCTCGAATGAGGACCAACCAGTCCAGATTCTTGACTGAATAGAGCAGGTGTTGAGGAATAAGATAATTCATCAAGTAAAGGTTTTGTGGAAAAACCAAATGGTTGAAGATGCAATATGAGAATCTGAAAATTCTATGATGGATAAATACCCCCACTTATTTGATAAGTGAATAAAATTATGAGAATAATATTTCTAAAAAGGGGGAAGGATGTAACATCCCAGGTAAATAAAGAATAAGTCATATTCATATTTATTAAGTTTTTTGAATTTAATATTATTTTTACATTAAAGGGGATACAATTTTTGATTCCATACATGACACACAACAATGACTTTCTCAAAAGACTAACGTTGCACACAATGCTGAGTCATACTAAAAAATAATAATATAATATTATATTAAATAGTAGTTAACATCTCACCATTGTATTAGTAAAAATGAAAAGAACTAACTATAATATTATTATATGTGTTTGTTATGTGTTTTTACATTAATCTAATAAAATTTAGTGGCTTAAAATGTGAATGAATCTAATTTTAAGCATAAATACTCTAATATTCATCAAATGGTCGATTTAATGTCTTTTGATGGGGAATCCCCAACAAATATAGTTTTGATCACTTTTATAGGTTCTATTTGACAAAATAAAATTATTCATTAAAATCAAGACATCAATATTTATTTGGGTAAATTTTGTGTATTTTTCTGATAAAATTCATTTGTTAATGAATAGTGGAAAAGATAGTATTTTAAATCAAAACTGCCTTTTAATCTAATTTATTTATATGGTTACATTAACTTTTTAATTGGTTGTAAACTGTAATTATAATATATTTTAACCATTTAATCCAATATTGGTCATTTGAAGTAATTTTACTTTGAAATTGGACATAAACAAGTGTTAGTCTTTTGATAGTTATTATTCCTTAAAAAACGATTTTTATTTTGACAACAGGAAGAAATTATAAATTAATAAATAAATATTATATATTTTGAATTTGTTAAAATAGACATCCTTTTTGAATTCTGAATATAAAATAAATATTAGGCTAGGTTTTTGGTATTTTTCTGAAAACATCAATTTTTGATGAATAGTGAAAACATTGGGTAGTAGTTAAATAATCGACATATTCTATTACACAAAATTTTAACGTTTTTGTGAATTTAATTTCAAAAATCTAACATACATGATGGTTATTTTTATACTAAATTTCATTGAGTAAGTTTTGGTGAATAGTAACTTTTGAATTTTATTTACTACAGTTAAAGGAAAATAAAGAAAATTAAAGGTAAAAATAATATTATAATTAAATAAAATTACCTTAACACTTGTCTTAACCTTATTGGATGAGTCTTGGATGACCAATAAATTCCTTGGGTGAGATTTTTGGTCTTTTAAAGACATTTGGGTAAGATAATTACATTAATAACTTTTTATTTAATGTAAAAATAAAAATATCATAAACATGTATTGTATTACTAAAACAATTTTAATGTGGGGTTATATAATTTATATATTTGACTATAAATATCCATTAGAAATATAAAATTATTTCTTATATCAGGGTATTTTATTTTTAATTTTTAGACATCAAATAAATAAAATTATTTTTGACATAATAATGATGCAGTGTTTACTTCATTAATGAATGATTTAAATAAATAAGATTATAATGATTAAAAAAATATATAAAACCTGTAAAATTCTTATTAGATGATTTTATTTCAAACAACAGTTATCTTATATTCATCTTTAATAACTTTTTGACCTTTAGAATCCAAAAATCATTATATAATAAAATAATATTTGCAAAATATCTAAAAGAGCCCCTCCTTCCGCTTATAAAAAGCCATCACCTATAACCCATTACTCACACCTCTCAATCCCATTTGATCATCGAAACTCTATCCAAAAGAGTTATCAAGATTCATGTCTTCCAACTAAAAGCCTTACCTTAGGCAGAAGTCACTTTAAGAAATCATTTTGGTTCAAACCGAAGGGATTTACCCGATTTTAAGGTAATGTCTTCTCTTAAGTTCATTTATTTTATTTTACTTTTAATACCCCCTTAATTATTTTTATTCATTTATTTCATAAAAAACCAGCATAATAAATATTCTAGGTTATTTTTATGAGAAGTATTAAAACTACACTTACACACACCTTTGTCTAATGATTAACGAACATACTGTTTCTGTGGACGGCGAACTACTGCCTCATGAAACGATGATTGTTCAACTTTATCCTACCACCAATTATGGTGGCCATTAAGATGGAAATTTATTGATATGTGATATATATTTTATTTATATTGTATATATAATTTTGTATTTTTCATTTATATCATAAGTTTATGGTTTCCATAATGGGTAAATATGATAATTTCATTTGAGGAAATACAGACTACCTCCCCCTCAAAGTGATATGACTTGTTCATTACATACATGGAAGCTATAAAGGATGTAATTACTGAAATTATATATATTATATTATATTTTAATCATAATATACCTATGTATCATTATGTTTTAATTCCATTAAATTTGAAATAAAAATGATAGTAGTGTTCAAGTGTACGTACGACTTACCGTCTCCAAGAACAATGCATTTCATTTCTTACCTCAAAATTCTATGTACTATTATTAATACATATATATACTAGATATATATATGATATATATGATATTTAAATAATGAATATTATTCTAGGGATAATGTAATTTTGACCACAAGAACAACTTCTAATTATTAGAAGTTCAATTTTGACTCCAATACCAAATATCAAAAAATGACCATTATTAAATTAAATGATTACATAATGTTTATAACATAGTAATAAGTGATATAAAAGGAAAAATAAAATTGAAAACAGTTCTTAAGAAATTATAAATTAACTTTAATTTATTATTTAGGAGATTATAGAACGAACGGGTCAAGTCGGACACGAGGTAAGGGACTTCATATCAATCTCCATTCATTGAGGCATATTTTGTTTTATACATGACATTATTTTATACAGTGCAAAAACACCTTTTATTGTTCATTTCATTCAATGGTTATCTTTTTCTATGTGGTTTTTTACTAAATTACAAAAAATGATTCTTTTAATGTAAGCGGTGATAACAACCTTTTCCGCCCCCATGAGTATTATTTGATCTATGGATTTCTTAACAAGCTGTAATGTTTTTAAATGGAAAATAAATACCATATACTCTTTTATGTATTTAGGTATTAAAAATGGTTTTGATAATGGACTTGTTATGTGAATATATTTGAAATGATGTGTAAATGTTATCTTTCCTTTATGTTTGTTTTATGTATTATGAATATGTTATTGTTCTTCGGCATTGTTTATGTATATGGGAGGTTATGTGATAAACATAGGGTGGGAGATCGAAAGGTATAATTCCAATGCATTGGGTAATGTGACTGAGGTTAATGATATTGTTTCTCCTAAGAGATTTAGAAAATATATTGTGATGGGTATTCCAAATGTAACTCCCTACATAGTTGTGAAAGTTACCACATAAGTTTATTATAGATGCCACAAGTTACCTTTATGTTTTGTGTTTTATATGTGTTATTCAAAAATCTTATGATTTCATGAGGTATGTTAAAAATCTTATGTTTTGTTGGACAAATGTTTTATTTTTTTATTTTATAACCCTTACTGAGCTTTTTATGCTCATCCCAATTTTTGAAATGTTTTTCACAGGACTTAAAGATATATAGGGTAAATGATGAGATCAAGGAAAAGTCATGCTATCTAAAACATGGAACTATATATGACTCCGTTTTTAATAGTATTTATTTTATGAAAAAAATTGAAACTAAGTAGAAGTGTCTACTTTATAATTTTTGAGATGTAATGTAACAGTAATGGTCTAATTCTCTAAAACTCTAATCCTGAAAAATCATCAATGTCAATTATCCATTTAATTCAACTTTATTTATTATTTTAAGGTTATGTATTTATACAAAACATAGAGTTGACTTACGTTACACACAAGACTGAGTTATAACAAACAATAATATATTATGAAAATATTATTGTTTTATATATTAATATATAACCTATCCATTAATTTGGATGTTATGAATATTATTAAATAACTTGAAAAAAATATATTTTAGAAATTATTTGTTACAAATTCACTATAAATGAATATAGGACCAACTAAATATATAAGAAATTTTCTTATGCTCACAATTTTTTTATCATAATAAATTAAATTAATTAAAATTAATAATTCATATTAATTTTAAATATCATCAATAAAATGTTTTTGAAATTCATACAATAGATTTAATAGATATAATATTTTAAAAAACATTAAGAATGAAAACTATATTTTCTAAATATAGTTTTAACAACATTTAATAGAGAACCTATTTTAAATCCAATTATTGACACTTTTACAAATTATATTTGAAAATATAAACTTCTTGATTTAAATTGGAAGATATAAAATTTTATTTGTTTAAATTTATAGTTTTTTTGGTAAGTTTTATATTTTTATGAATAGTGAATAATTATTGCAATTTATTTGAAAATATCCTTTTCAACTCAATAATTTCTAGGGTTAAATGAATTTTTTAATTTTTTTAATATATTGTTAGATAAAACTTTTATAATATAATATAATGTAGGTAATTCGAATCTATTTCACATTAAATTTTGTTAAATTTAATTTTTCCCTAATTATAATTTATTTTTTATTCATAGGGATGAAATAATTACATTAAATGCTTTCACAATAATGATAATGTAACTAATTAATTAATGTACATATTAAACAAATGTTATTAAAAATATTAAAATAAATATAATATGACATAATTAATGTCATCCACTAATTTTCTAGGTGACCTATACATATTTGGGAAGCATTAAAGTTCCTAGTTCAAAGTTATCTTTTGATTGATATTTTTAAAAAAAAATTCTACAACTGAATAGTATCAAAATCGATGTTAAATATATTTTAAAATAAATATTTTTTTAAATGATATATAATAAAAAATTATATAAACATCGGATAACTTATTATGATATAGTTGAAAATTTAATTTATCATTTATTTCTTGTTTGGTATTTTATAGAAACTATATTATCCCTTAAAGGATAAAAATCCATGTTGTCTTGGTAAGTGTTAAAATGATTAAGTAAGGGTTAATGATAAAATATAAGGGTAATATTGTGACCTACAATTTTCTGAAAAATATCAGTTTAGAGGATTTTTACCCACACTCATATTATGTTTAAAATATACCACTTTTAATACATTTTAAATTACAAATTTATTTATATTAAATTAATATATTTAGAGTTTCCAAAATTGGACCTCACCACAATTTTCAAATGGGATCTCCATTAATTACTCACACCACATTGAGCCATCTATATTGTACAAAATATATTCAAATAATCTCCAAATATCCCTCCCCTAATATTAGATGCCTCACTTTGGGTAGAATGCAATCCAAATAATCCTTTGGGAATAAACCAGAAGGAGTTACAAAAATAAGATGAAATTAAAGCATGTAAAAATAAAAAAAATTTAGATAAGGGATTTCCATATCAGTTTTATTTCTATGATATATAACTTATTCATTTATTATTTTTTTTGTATTGTGTACTTCCCCTTTGATATATCATTTCATGAATCTCTTTATCTAAATGGTATTCAATGTTTCAGTTGAAAATTATTTAATTTTACGGGGACTGTGATTCAAATATTTGAAATCTATATAGGACACATTAATTTAAAGATAAATTTTTAAATTGTTTTTATATATATAATGAATGATTTAAAAATTTATTATATGGGTTAGGGATAGGTTAAAAAATAACCTCTATGCATCAGGAGTATCTTTAGATGAAATCTGTTGGCAAAAAACCCTTCACATTTGT
Organism: Viscum album; assembly: GCA_963277665.1. Taxonomy (NCBI): domain Eukaryota; kingdom Viridiplantae; phylum Streptophyta; class Magnoliopsida; order Santalales; family Viscaceae; genus Viscum; species Viscum album. The sequence continues at coordinate 68,803,302 of OY728166.1, read as the reverse complement.
TTCAAAAAATAGTTGGACAGGTTTCTTCCCACATACTAAAACTATACTGTGAAAGGTCATTTTGGTAGTGGATCTTCAACCGGATTATTAATGTCCAATAAATATTCATTGCATTCATTTTATCTAATATTTATCCAGGATATTTTTCATCAACATATCTATGTTTGCATTTCATTCATAGTTCATTAATTTAATGGCATGTGTTTTAGATATTTACCTTTCAATATTGATTATTCCATATCGAGTTATTTGAATAGAATGTGTTATTAGTTATTTAAATTTACATGTTGATTTATTCTCTTAAATTAGTTATTTCATCTAAATTATATACCCTTACTAATAATTTGATATCTCCCATACCGTGATTCCTTTTCTAAGGATATGAAAAGGAATCCTTTAAACAGGTTTCTAGTATGTAGTTTATTTTAATTTGTTTTGTATTATGTTTTTATCCCTATGTATTATTTGTATCATGTATGTAATCTGGATTTATAGAATTTATAAATGGTTCTTTCCTTTAAAATTTTTCCATTGTAATCATTCCAATATAATAAAATAATTCAATATCTCTCAACTTTTTGGGTTTTGTCATTACATTTACCATTCAAAATTAGTGGATCGATATTTTGAAATTAGTCGAAGAATAAAATGATATATGATCACTCCAATCACTATATATATTAAAACAAGAATGTATTATCCCTGAATTTAAATGGTTTAAAAATTTAATTGTTTTTGTTTTTTATTAATTTTATGATAACTATTCAATAAAAAAAGTAACTAGGAGCATCTGGAATCACCATGAGTATGCGAAACTAATGTAAAGTAAAAACTATATCAACTTCTTCATTATGTTTTATAAAACTATAAAACTAAGAATAAAAAAAAATATTTTAAATTACCCACTATATTATTCTTCTGTTAAAAAATTATATCAAACTAGTGATATATCTTTGATCATGAAACATTAATGACAATCCTAGAAACTCACATTACGATAGGTGAATTCCATGTTATTCAAATATAGTTTTTCATTTCCACTATATGATGATTTATCATTGATAAAAATTTATAATTAGAATAAATCAATCCCATGTAGATATATTTATTTCTACCCTCTCCCTTTATCTCATCCAATTATTTTCATAGTTCAGTTAAAATGCCTATTCCTAGTTGCAAAGAAATCATAATTATTTTATTTCATATATAACTATCTTATTTTTTTACAACATACTAATAATTAAACTATGTTATTTGATTTGTAAATTAATTTTCATCACAAAATATATGATTTTATTATATAAAAATCCTATTGGAGTAGATTATTAGTCATTAATGAATACAAATAATCAAACAATCATAAAACATGACTTCAAATCTAATCATGAAATGATGGGGTTCTTAATTATAGAAAAAATGTTTTCATAAAAATAATCACCTTTTACCACTCAAAATTTAGGAATATTATGGTGTCTAATATAAAATTTTGGCATCAATACAATTTCTTGGAAAAACTAGATTATTCATGGATTAAAAATTGCACTATTATTAGTGGATTCAAGGAACAATAACCACCCCCTTCTTAAATTCCATTTATTTTGAAAATATCCTAAGAATTTATTATCAGATATTAGTTTTTTGTGTTGTCATATGTTACTATATGATGTAAATACCATTTTCATGTTTGAATCATTTACCCATATGAAAATTACATGAAAATAAGAAATCATGAACCCCTTTTAGTGTAAAAAAATGTTATTAAAGGCCTATATAAGAATTATAAATTCCATTAATAAGATCATTATATGAATATTTATCATTGGGGAATGATTTTTTTATCTACCAAAATTATATTCTATCTAATGGTTTAAGAATAATTCCTTTATATCTGAAATCCCCATCAATACTAAAACACTATCCATACATAAAAAAATATACTCATATAATATTTCCTTAACATCATAACTATAAAAAATAACTTCTTCAAATATAAAAAAACCAATATTACTCTATAATAAATTGAAAAAAATGTCTTGATAGTAAATGAAGATACAAACATCACACATCAAATCAACATCACTTATATAACATCAAACAATCTACTTTAGTCAATAAAACTCTTAATAGCGAACCATAAACAAATACTATTTATTTTGTAAAAATATACAAATATTATATGATTTTATATAAAAACTAATTTATAATATATTATATGTATTAGTTTTTACAATGAAAAAGTGTCCATGAAAAAAATATTATGATTAAGAATAAATTGTTTGAATTTCAATAGATATAGAGTCTATTATTTTATTTATCAACATATTCATAAATTAAAAAAACTATTTAAATTTATACCAAAACATTGAAAAATCACATAATCACCATTTAATTTAATGATTCATTTTCATGTGTATTTGTAGCCCCTATGTAGTTTAACACCCCCCGAGTTACATTAAGTATTTAATTATCCAATTTTTTCATGGGACTCATTTTTTTGGTGAATTATTTAACATTTACTTTAAAGATGATTAGAAAGGTATCTATTTTAGATGTTGGAGAGATATATATTTTGAATAATGATATTGAGATATAGATGTAACAACCTAGGTAAATAAAGAATATGAAATTTTCATATTTATCCATATTTGTGAATAAAATATTAATATTACTTTAAAGGGGATGCTATGCTCGATGGCGTACCCTATACGCAACAACGAGTTTCTTGGGAATCTCGCATTGCACATTAATAATAATATAATATTATTTTAAATGGTAGTTAATGACTAGCCGTTGTAATGGCGGGAATGAACGGAACTAACTACAAAATGATTATATATGTTTGTCAAATTTGTTTACTTTTATCCAATAAATGTTAGAGGCTTAAAATGTGAATGAATCCAATTTTAAGCGTAAATATTCTAATATTCTTTAAAAGGTCGATTAACCACCTTTTGATGGCGAACGATTTTTAAATACACTTTTTGAAATTTTCATATGTTATATTGGACCAAATAAACTTCTTCTTTAGAATCAGGACATCAAAATTTACATTGTGTAATTTTTTGGTATTTTTCCGATAAAGTTCATTTTTTAATGAATAGTGAAAAATGTTGTATTTTAATTCAAAACCTCTTTTTAACCTAATTTATTTATATGATTATATTATATTTTGAAATGGGTTTAAATTCCAATAATAATATATTTTTACCATTTAATCCAATAGTGGTCATTGGAATTAATTTCACTTTGAAATTGGACTTAAACTAGTGTCAATCTTTTAATAGATTTTGTTTCTTAAAAACATGCTATTTATTTTGACAACGGGAATTAATTATTAAATTAATTAATGCATCTTATATGTTTTTAATTTTTTAAAACAGATATCATTTTTGAATTTGGAATATCAAATATAGCTTAGGGTGAATTTTTGGTATTTTTCTTAAAAACTTCAATTTTTGATTAATAGTGAAACCACTAAGTGGTAGTTAAAGAAACTAATTTTTAGTTTAAATGAAACTTTTCCACTTCTGTGATTTGATTTTCAAAAATCTGACATACATGGTTGTCATTAATAAGTAAAATTTGGTTCAATGAGATTAAAATAATTTTTGGTGAATAGTAATTTTTAAGTTTTATTAATCGCGATTAAAGGTAATTAGTGTAATTTAAGGTAAAAATAATGTTTTAATATTATGAAATGACCTAGACACATGTCCTACCCTTATTCGATGTGTCATGGACGACCAATAAAATCCACGTGTCAACTTGAGGACCCCATGGAGCCACTTTGGTAGGAAAATGACATAAATAACTTTTTATTTACAGTTAAAGTTAAAATGTCACAAACATGTGTTATTTTACTAAAAAAAATTTACATGGGGTTATAAAAGTCATATTTTTTACTATAAATATTAATTATAAATCTAAAAATATTTCCTACCTCATGGTTTTTTTTATAATTTTTAGACACTAAATAAATTAAATTATTTATGACACCGTTATGATGCAGCGATTACCTCATTATTTAAAGATTTAAATAAAATGAAAAGATAATGTAAAATATAAGACCTAAACTTGCCACAAACCTATTGGATGTGTGGAGTTAGAAATATTATCACCTTATCCTCGAAATATATCCTTTTGGGACTTTTAAAATCCGAAAAGCATTATATAATAAAGTAATATTTTATAACTTTCCAAGAGTGCCCCTCCTGTCCTCTTATAAAAGGCCCCCACCTCTACCACCTTACTCACACATCTCAAGCCTTTGGCTCGGCCAACCACAGCCCATTTAATCTCTCACCATCCCTCTCTTCATCATTGAGGCCTCACTTTGGGCAGAATCCTTTCCTAGGAAGCCTTTGAGCTCAAATCAAAGAGAGTTACCTGATTTAAAGGTAGTGTCCTCTCTTATGTTCTTATGTTTTATTTTGCTTCTCCAACCCTATAAAATCTTTTTATTCCTTTCTTTTGTAACAACACCAGTATCTTCAATATACTAGGATATTGTTATGTAAAGGATTCGAGCTACACTTACACACACCTTTATCTAATGGTTAATGAACATACTGTTTCTGTGGATGACGAATTACTGCCTCACGAAACGATGATTGTTCAATATTGTTTTAACACCTTCAAATGTGGCCATTAAGATGTAAATATATTTATATATTATATGTAATATGTTTATGTTTTCCTTAATCTTCTGTATTTTTCATTAATGGAATACCTTTATGGTTTCTATTATGGGTAAATGCGATATCTTCATTTTAGGAAGTGCAGACTACCACCCCATCAAAGTGATATGATTCGTTAATGCCATATGTGGGACGTATAAAGGATGGAATTAATGGTATTACATATGATATACTACTGGAATTATAATATACCTTTATATCATTATTATTTAATTCCATTTAATACAAAAAAAAGAAATGAAAGTAGCGTTCATGTGTACGTACAGCTTACCGTCTCCATGAACGGTACATTTCATTTCTTATCTCAAAATGTTATGTACTATTATAAGTACATATATATAATGGATATATATGTAATATATTACATCTAAATGATGGATATCATTCTGTAATTATAATATATATATCTCTAATTTTGTTTTAATTACATTAATATGACAAAAAAAGAAAGTAGCGTTCATGTGTACGTACGGCCTACCGTCTCCATGAACGGTGCTTTTAATTTTTTATCTCCAAATGTTATGGGATAATATAATATGAATATATATGGGATATATATGATATTTTAAACATAAATACTATTCTTGATATTATGTACCTTAACTACATGGAAAATTCTTTTCCAACAAGTTCAATTATTACTCATGTACCGAACATCGACAAAAACGTCTGATATGAACTTACTTTATTAACCAATTATTATAAAATTATAATATGTGATATGAACTTAATAATAATATTTAAAGGAGGTCCTTAAGAAATTATAAATTGACCAAATTTTATTATTCAGGAGATTAAAGAATGATCGAGTCATGTCGGACACGAGGTAAGGGATCTTACCCCTCCCTTTCTTTTTAAGTACTCTCCTTTATGTCACTTCTTTTAAGATCCTATTTGTTATGTTGGGGGATGTTATTTTATATTACTATTGATTTAAATTGTATGTTAATATTATTAGAGACCCTATTTTATCTCATCAATCCTTTTTTGGATGTTTTAAGTTGCGCCGTTAGGCTAACGAGTTTTCGTAAGTGATTTTTTGTCTCACTTTTATTACTGTGAGATTTATGCTACATTTTCCACCATTTCCTTTGAGTGGTATATGTACTTCCAATTATTCTACTCTTTGTGTAATATAATTTTGTTTATGATTATTTACATCAATGTTGTATTGTCCTTCTTTCATGGGGTGTACGTTTCGAAAGTTACCCAAGTCTGTAAGGGAACCTTTCACCCTCCTCTTATTAAAAGACGTCTTTTGTTATGTATTTTAATTCACATAATATTATACTGGGATATGTTATTATATATACTTATTGATGTAAATTTTATGTACAAGTGATGATATACCCTTTTTATCTCTCATCAACTCATTTTATGAATTTTGAAGTGACATCGTTATGCTGTCAAATTTTACCAAGGGAACTTTTTAACCCAATTTCGATTTCTTTGGGTTCAACATGTAGTTATTGAATATGTCATCCTTTGAATATGTGTGAATGACCTTTTATTGTTTTACACTTAATATCCACTTATATTTGGTGTATTTATATTTTTTACACATAATTTTGAGATTGATTTATCCTTAATTTAAGGATACCTTCTTTATAAGGGATTTCATCACATTTTACATTTCTATTGAGACTTCATTGTTGTTATGAACCAATTAACTCTTATATGGTTTATATACTGTCCTTTAAAATATTATATCATGAATCCATTTATTCTCATGATATTATAAAGTTCTGATTAAATGTTATTCCTCAATTATTATATTCAAGTGTCTCTAATTTTGGTAAAAACACTTTAACCAAAATATCAATTTAAATGTTTTAATGATTTGTTCTTATTAATATCCATGTTTTCAAAATGGTTTTAAGGATTTATTAATATGGATATTAATGTTTTAAAATGTTAAAATCTTCAAGGTGGTATGAGACACTTTGATTCAAAAAATCTATTTATTAAATGTTTTAAATGGTTTTGAAAATGGTTTTTTTGAATGGATTCATTATTTCAATATCCAAAAATGTTATATTGTGATTGAAATGTGGAAATGTTATGTTTCCTTTATTCATGTTTTATGTGATACAGTTATGTTATGGTTTTTGGGCATTGTTATGAAAACGGGTGGTTCTGTGATAAACTAAGGGCGGGTGAGCCCGATATAGCTCTCCAATGCATTGGGTAACGTGAAGGGGTTAAACATTAAGGTTTCTCCAAAGAGATTTAGGGAATATACTGTGATGGGTATTCCAAATGTAACCAAGAGGGTTACTTCCTATGTAATAATGTTATGAATGCCTCAGGTTACCTTTATGCCTTATGATTTCTATGTTTTATTCATGATTTGATGAGGTATGTTAAAGTGCTTATGTTTTATGAGTAAAGTATGATTTCATTGATTCTTATGTATACATGTACTCATGATTCCTTTCCATATTTTTTATATCCCTTACTGAGATTTTTATGCACATCCCAAGTTTTTTAAATGTTTTACATGGGACTTAAAGATGAATAGGGTCAAGGATGTGATCAAGGAAAGACATGCTATCTAAAACATGGAACTAGAAATGTTTATTTTAAGAGTTTTTTATGGAAACTTAGTATAAGTGTCTACTTTGTAATCTTTTTAGATGTAATAGTTATGTCCTAATTCTATAAAACTCTAAACCTGAAAAGATCCTCAATGTGAATTATTCATTTAATTCAATATTAAGTAAGGTTTAAGGTCGGGGCCTTATAGTTGGTATCAAAGGTCGGTTTAGATAACTTTAGTGGTTAGTGTATTCTCTAAGAATAAGTGACATTACCATAATGGCTAGGATTTCAGAAAGAGTCCTAGGTTTAGATAAAGTGAATGAGTAAGTATATATTAGTGTTTATCTTCCTCATTAGTACATGATGGTTTTATTGATATACTCACACTAAAATTTCTGTTTTTTGTAAATGGATGGATCTAGAAGGCCCTAAAGTGACAATGGGTTTGAAGGAAACTATGGTGGTTCTCTGATTAAGATACTGGATGAAATGGGGGATTCAATGAGAAATCTATAGGTTGTTCTAAACCAACTATCAAGGAGTCCTGATCAACCACTTGAACCTTGGTATGTTCAGTAATGCATCATGTACAAGATGACCAATCGATGTGGAAGTTCAGGTAATAATTATAAAGGTAACCATTAGGGTTTATATGATCCTTACTTTTTAGGAAATTATGGGTTACTCTATGATATGATGGAAAATGAAAGGCATGAGATAAACTTGAGTTTAAAATATGTTATGATTATTTTTGAAGATTTTATCTCGTTTTGGGGAATGTTTTATAAATTATATAGTTTTGGAAAAAGGACAACACACAGACCGTGTGACAACCTGTCGTGTCGGACAAAGCTGCGGGAATCGAACACAAAACCAAAGTGCGGCTGGTATTTATTACCTACCACTGGACTATGTGAAGTCCCTGGTTAGTATGACTTATTCTTTTAAGTTAGATGCTTTTATGAATTAAGAGTAAGTTGATTTTGGGTTATCTATGGGAATTATTAACCTATCATGGAGGATATGTGAATAGGTTAATTACTTTTTAATATGATACTTTAAGATCGACTGATGTTATTTAGAGATAAATGTTAATTTTTAACTTGGAAGACTATGTGATTAAATCCTTCAAATATTTGGGTTTCAATCTTAGTATGGTTTACTTTGAATAATTTTATGGACAAATTGTTTATATAATTGTCTTCGTTTAACTTTGGGTTTTGTTGGACAAGTTTTAGAGATTACGAATAGATTTTCTTTTTTATAAAGGATTATCCATTTGTGGATTATCTGATCTTGTTCTAACAATTTTGATTTTGGTTGAGGTCTTAAGACAAGGGAAATATATATTTCTCTTTTGTGAATAAGGTGATTCTATAGAAGTTGATTATAACTCTCTTAATATTAGCAAGTCTTCCTATATACTCGTCTTTTGGAGAAAATATGAGTTTGTGTACGAAATATAGTAGGAGATGAGAGTCTACACGACACGTAAGTATGTTTCCTTAAGATCAAAAATAAATTCCTCAATGAAAATTAACTTAAAACAAAAATGTTGTCTATTAACTTTTCCTACTGGGGAATCGAATACCATTTAACCCACCACAAGTTTGTGTTTTTCTTATGGTTAACTTTCTCCTAGACATGTTTACTATCACTCTCCCTCAGAACATGACCCTTTGTTTTTTCTTCCATGTCCATGTTTTCCTACATGTAATCCTAGTATGGGTTAACTCTGGTGACCTTTTTAATTCTCTATATTTATTTTAAAGTGATAGTTTTACTGACTCTTGTTCCGATGTGGGATTTTCAATGAAGTTTCCAAGATGAATTTTAAAAATTGCGAGGACGCAATTCTCAAAAGGGGGGAAGGATGTAACACCCCAGGTAAATAAATAATATGACATTTTCATATTTATCCATATTTGTGAATAAAATATTAATATTACTTTAAAGGGGACGCTATGCTCGATGGTGTACCCAATACGCAACAACGAGTTTCTTGGGAATCTTGCGTTGCACTCTAATAATAATATAATATTATTTTAAATGGTAGTTAACGCCTAACCGTTGTAATGGAGGGAATGAAATGAACTTACTACAAAATTATTATATATGTTTGTCAAATATTTTTACTTTTATCCAATAAATGTTAGAGGCTTAAAATGTGAATGAATCCAATTTTAAGCGTAAATATTCTAATATTCTTTAAAAGGTCGATTAACCACCTTTTGATGGAGAATGCTTTTTTAAATCCACTTTTTTAAATTTTCATATGTTATATTGGACCAAAGAAAATTCTTCTTTAGAATCGGGACATCAAAATTTACATTGTGTATATTTTTGGTATTTTTTCGATAAAGTTCATTTTTTAATAAATAGTGAAAAATGTTGTATTTTAATTCAAAACCTATTTTTATCCTAATTTATTTATATGATTATAATATCTTTTGAATTGGTTTTAAAGTCCAATTATAATATATTTTTACCATTTAATCCAATAGTGGTCATCAGAATTAATTTCACTTTGTAATTGGACTTAAACTAGTGTCAATCTTTTAATAGATATTGTTTCTTAAAAACACGCTATTTGTTTTGACAGCGGGAATTAATTATTAAATTAATTAATGCAACTTATATGTTTTGAATTTTTTAAAATAGACATCATTTTTGAATTTGGAATATCAAATATAGCTTAGGGTGAATTTTTGGTATTTTTCTGAAAAACTTCAATTTTTGATTAATAGTGAAACCACTAAGTGGTAGTTAAGGAAACTGATTTTTCGTTTAAATGAATATTTGCCACTTATGTGTTTTTAATTTTAAATATAAGACATACATGGTTGTCATTATGAAGTAAAATTTGCTTCAATGAGATTAAAATAATTTTTGGTGAATAGTAATTTTTTTGTTTTATTAATCGCGATTAAAGGTAATTAGTGTAATTTAAGGTAAAAATAATGTTTTAATAATATGAAATGACATAGAAACATGTCCTACCCTCCTTGGATGTGTCATATCCGACCAATAAAATCCATGGGTCAACTTGGGGACCTCATGGAGCCACTTTGGTAGGAATATGACATAAATAACTTTTTATTTAATGTTAAAATTAAAATGTCACAAACATGTGTTGTTTTACTAAAACAATTTTAAATGGGGTTATAAAAGTCATATTTTTTACTATAAATCTTCATTAGAAAGATAAAATGATTTCCTACATCATGATATTTCTTTTATAATTTTTAGACACTAAATAAATTAAATTAATTATGACACCATGATGATGCAGCGATTACCTCATTATTTAACGATTTAAATAAAATGAAAAGATAATGTAAAATATAAGACCTACACTTGTCAAAAACCTATTAGATTGGTTTATTTCGAAGCATTATCACCTTATCCTCGAAATATATCCTTTTGGGACCTTTAAAATACTAAAATCATTATATAATAAAGTAATATTTTATAACTTTCCAAGAGTACCCCTCCTCTCCTCTTATAAAAGGCCCCCACCTCTACCACCTTACCCACACCTCTCAAGCCTTTGGATCATACAACCCATACCCATTTCATCTCTCCACGTCCCTCTATTAATTATTGAAGCCTCACATTGGGCAGAATCCTTTCCTAGGATTCCTTTGAGATCAAATCAAAGAGAGTTACCCGATTTAAAGGTACTGTCCTCTCTTGTGTTCTTATGTTTTATTTTGTTTCTCCAACCATCTAAACTCTTTTTATTCATTTATTTTGTAACAAAACCAGTATATTAAATATACTAGGATTTTTTTATGTGAATTATTACAGCTAAACTTATACACACCTTTGTCTAATAGTTAAAGAACATACTGTTTCTGTGGATGGCGAATTACTACCTCACGAAACGATGATTGTTCAATATTCTTTTAACACCTTGAAAGGTGGACATTAAGATGTCACTATATTTATATATGATATATAATATGTTTATGTTTTCCTTAATCTTCTGTATTTTTCATTTATGGCATACCTTTATGGTTTCCATTATGGGTAAATGCGATATCTTCATTTTAGGAAGTGCAGACTACCGCCCCCTCAAAGTGATTTGATTCGTTAATGCCATATGTGGGACGTATAAAGGATGGAATTAATGGTATTACATATTATATCCTAATGGAATTATAATATACCTTTATATAATTATTATTTCATTCCATTGAATACAAAAAAAAATGAAAGTAGCGTTAATGCGTACGTACGGCTTACCATCTCCATGAACGGTACATTCCATTTCTTATCTCCAAATGTTATGTACTATTATAAGTACATATATATAATGGATATATATGTAATATATTACATATAAATGATTGATATCATTCTGGAATTATAATATATATATCTCTCATTTTGTTTTAATTCCATTAATATGACAAAAAAAGAAAGTAGCGTTCATGCGTACGTACGGCTTACTGTCTCCATAAACGGTGATTTTAATTTTTTATCTCCAAATGTTATGGAATAGTATAAAATGAATATATACGGGATATATATGATATTTAAAACATCAATACTACTCTTGATATGATGTACCTATAACTAAATGGAAATGTTTTTTCCAACAAGTTCAATTTTTACTCATGTACCGAACATCGACAAAAACGTCTGCTATAAACTCACTTTATTAACCAATTATTATAAAATTATAATATGTGATATGAACTGAATAATAATCGTTAAAGGAGGTCCTTAAAAAATTATAAATTGACCAAATTTTATTATTCATGAGATTAAAGAACAATCGAGTCATGTCAGACACGATGTAAGGGATCTTACCCTTCCCTTTCTTTTTAAGTACTCTCCTTTATGTCACTTCTTTTAATCTCCTCTTTGTTATGTTGGGGGATGCTATTTTATATTACTGTTGATTTAAATTTTATGTTAATATTATTAGAGACCATATTTGATCTCATCAATCCATTTTTGGATGTTTTAATTTGCGCCGTTAGGCTGCTGAGTTTTCGTAAGGAATTTTTCGTCTCACTTTTATTCCCGTGAGATTTATGATACATTTGCCACCATTTCCTTTGAGTGGTATATGTACTGCCCATTATTCTAATATTTGTGTAATATAATTTAGTTTATGAGTATTTTCATCAATGTTTTATTGTACTTCATTCATGGGGTGTACGTTTCGAAAGTTACCCAAGTTGGTAAGGGAACCTTTCACCCTCCTCTTTTTAAAAGCCTTCTTCAGTTATGTCTTTTAATTCACATACTATTATGTTGGGATTTGTTCTTATATATCCTTATTGATGTAAATTTTATTCCCAAGTGATGAGATACCATTTTTATCTCTCATCATCTCATTTTCTGAATTTTGAAGTGACGCCGTTAGGCTGTCGAATTTTACCAAGGGAACTTTTTAACCCAATTTCGATTTCCTTGGGTTCAACATGTAGTTATTGAATATGTCATACATTGAATATGTGTTAATGACCTTTTATTTTTTTACACTTAATATACACTTATATTGGGTGTATTTATTTTTGTCACACATAATTTTGAGATTGATTTATCCTTAATTTAAGGATACCTTATTTATAAGGGATTTCATCACATTTTACATTTCAATTGAGACTTCATTGTTGTTATGCACCAATTCACTCTTATATGGTGTATATACTGTCCATTGGAATATTATATCATGAATCCATTTATTCTCATGATATTATAAAGTTACAATTAAATTTTATTCCTCAATTATTGTATTCAAGTGTCTCTAATTTTGTTAAAAACCCATTAACAAAAATATCGCTTTAAATGTTTTAATGATTTGTTCTTATTAATATCCTTGTTTTCAAAATGGTTTTAAGGATTTATTTATATGGATATTAATGGTTTAAAATGTTAAATGCTTCAAGGTGGTATGGGACACTTTGATTAAAAAAATATCTTTATTAAATGTTTTAAATGGTATTGAAAATGGGTTTTTTGAATGGATTCATTATTTCAATATCCTAAAATGTTATATTGTGATTGAAATGTGGAAATGTTATGTTTCCTTTATACATGTTTTATGTGGTACGTTTATGTTTTGGTTCTTGGGAATTGTTATGAAAACGGGTGGTTCCATGATAAACTAAGGGCTGGTGAGCCCGATATGGCTCTCCAATGCATTGGGTAATGCGAAGGGGTTAAACGTTAAGGTTTCTCCGAAGAGATTTAGGGAATATACTATGATGGGTATTACAAACGTAACCAAGAGGGTTACTCCCTACATAATAATGTTATGAATGCCTCAAGTTACCTTTATGCCTTATGGTTTCTATGTTTTATACATGATTTGATGAGGTATGTTAAAGTGATTATGTTTTATGAGTAAAGTATGATTTCATTGATTCTTATGTATACATGTACTCATGTTTCCTTTCCATATTTTTATATCCCTTAATGAGCTTTTTATGCTCATCCCAAGTTTTTGAAATGTTTTACACAAGACTTAAAGATGAATAGGTTCAAGGATGGGATCAAGGAAAGACATGCTATCTAAAACCTGGAACTAGACATGTTTATTTTAAGAGTTTTCTTATGGAAACTTAGTAGAAGTGTCTACTTTTTAATCTTATGAGATGTAATAGTTATGTCCTAATTCTCTAAAACTCTAAACCTGAAAATATCCTCAATGTGAATTATTCATTTAATTCAATATTAAGTAAGGTTTAAGGCCTGGGCCTTATAATAGATTTTGGTTATAATTCAAATCCTTAATGTTTAACACTATATCAGAACACAACATTACATAGTGAAATACAATAATAGAAGTTGATGTTTCTTTTATGTTTTTGTAATTTTCATATGTAACTACATTACATCTTATTCACAATTTCAATTTTCATATAATAAAACATTATGAATATTTTTTTACTCAAATATTAACATAATAATAGAAAATAATTGTCCATTACACTCTCATGAATATAACCACTATAAATATGATCATGTACCATAACCCCTAAAAATCATGATTCTCATACAAAGTTACCATCCAAAAATTTGGAAATACATTTTAGTGTTCATGGTAATTGTTACTTGTCAATAGTACCACTCTATCACACATTCTTAAAACCCCCATTACATGTGTATTTTTCTTCTCACATGAGGCTACTTCCATGATATTCCACTTATCCTTTTCCATAGAAATTTTAAGATGAAAATTCTAGGTTACCTCTTAAAATGTTATTTAAATTCAACATGTTAATCAACAAGACAGAAAAAATGGTATTTTTATTTGTAAGAACCAATTATTAAGGTGAATCTCCCATCTCTATGGATTTATTACATGACTATTATTTAATTATTAACAATATAGATGACTCTTTAAAGAATGGAAAAATCATATTACATGTATGCAAGTCCCCTTTATTGATTTCATAGTGGATGTATGATGACATCACATAGTTAATCATGTAATATCTTGATTCTCGGATAACTGTTGTTACATTCTACCAAACAATTGTTTTTCTCAAATATTTTATGGGTCTAAATGTATCATATTTTCCTATTGTGTATATCGAAACATGAACACATTCATTCAAAAAATCAATTGAAGGAATAAGATATTTTAAGCATTGGGTTATTATTGGTCCCACAAATAATGTTCCATCATATACGAACAAATATTTCATTAAGTGGTTCATATCATATTAACTAAAAACACATGAAATTAGATTATCCTACATAAATTATTATTATATAATGTTTCCCATATCAAATGACCTAATAATCTAAAATATCAAACCATCCTATATGACTGTAAAAAATATAGAGTTGTCGATATCATATAACATTAATTTACATGGTACTATCTATGCATAACAACAATGAAATACAAGTAATAATCATTATCATATGATTTAAAACATCATGATATAAACCCATCATGAATGAAATTAAACTATATAGTACACTCAAGTTCATTGATTTAATCTACAAAAAATAGTATCAAGGATGATTTTTAATGAATTTTCACATGAATTTAAAATGTATGTTATTCACATTATCATATCATAAAATCACATGCCTTAATTATAAATGATGAGTTCCAAACTATGTTATATGTATTAAAAATTTGATATTGAATAATGTGAGTGTAGATTCACTAAAATAGGATACATAAGAATATTTCTAATGATTGAAACCAAACACAATATATTCTATGTTATCTTTAAAACCAATTTTGAATTATTGTATATCCTTAAAATACCACCTTATCATTTAACTTCCATGAAAAAACAAAAATCTAGATTCCTCTAATAAATATCATTACATACCATTGGGATATATTTTTTTGGAATTTATGTTAATAGAATGAACAATAAATATAATGTTTCAGAATAGTGAAATAACTAATTATATCAAATAAATAACATGAAATAAAAATTATAAATTTTAAATCCAATTCTTATACATTCATAGTTTTTTTAGAATTTCATATTTAAATATAAATTAAACTATTAAATTTGGGATAAATAAAAATGTTGAGTATAAAGAGTGGTTAATCCACATTCATGTTTGATATTAATTTAATGAAAATAATTCATCTTCACTTTGAATATCAATTAACTTAATTATATCTTGATAATTATTATAACTAACATCTATGAGATCAATATAAAATTATAATTATTTAATATCAATCCAATTCGTTATAAAAATATTAAAAAATTATTCTATATTATATAGTAATAATAAATGAAATATATTAATATAAATTACTATTATTAATTAGTTACAGAAACCAAATTTTTTTCATTAAACAATATATCTATCAATTATTTAACAATATATGAGATATACAATGTTTCAGTATATAAAATATTATATAATAATACTAAGTAATGAGTGAACGTTAATTTAAAACATTATTTATAGAACATTTTTTATATTTCCTATTCCATTTTACTTGATTAATAACTCATTCTTTATTTTTTATCAACAACGAATAAACCACATATAATTTAATATAGAAAGATTAATATTTATAAAAATTAATTAATAGTGAAAAAGTCAAATGTTATATGAATAAATATAACAAGAAATGAATACTGTTATTATTAAGTTAAAAAAGATAAATTGTAATAAATATATATCATATCGAGATATATATATCTTAGACTCATCCCTTGAGTTTTAATAATGTGATAATGAATCCCCGATCATTTGGATATTTTTTAGGAATTAATGCAACATTTTGTTTCTAGTTTCTTCCTCATGTATAATCCTCTACCATTTATAGATATTTCTTTATATATATATATAACTCTATTATAATTTTAAATCATCCTTTATATAAAACAAATTTAATGATGAAAAAATGTCACTAAAAATTACATTTCAAATTCATACAATATATTATATTCCATCCTAATGTAAAATAGTTTTCCCATATGTATATCTTTAATTGAAACTTGTAAAATAATGTTTCTTGTTGTATGAAAAAACAACACACATGTTTTATTATTTATTGTTACCAATTGTGTAGACCCCAGATGGTACACTATATTTCTTAGTTTCTTTATAAAAAGATCATAATATCATTAATACATACCTGGATTTCAAAAAAATTTATCTATAGAATACTCAGATCATAAAAAATATTCATTCTCTATAAATATAGAAATTATACCAACTTAATATTTATGATTTTAAATGAAATTACCACTATCATAAATGAAACCATTTAACGATAACATGCATTATTCCATAGTAGTTATACTTCATAAATCCCCCAATTGTTATGTGTCAACTGTGTCTTAATTTTTTAAAAAATACACTTTTTGTTATGGAATAAGGAATGTGATTATTGTGTAACCATTATATGTTTTCATATATCATATAAATACGAATGTAACTCCCCAAAATATAAAACAGTGATTCAAATTTCGTATAAACATTTATAAATTAATATATCAACAGGGAATAAAATTATTTCATAAAAAAATGATTTTAATCTATTTATTATTCCATTGATGTTATGATGTGTCCTTCCACCCAATATTGTGATCTTTAAATGTCGAAGATTTATTTATTTACAATCTTGTGTTTTCCCCACATAATAGACCATATTTGTGGAATAATTAAAACATCCTCATTTCATTAATGTATTTAATCATATATGAAAATAATTAAATAATAATGATGTGTTGTGTCAAAATAATATTTACACATATACTATTTATTTCTCCAGAAAATGGTATATTAATTTTGAAGTTTTATTATGAATTTTATTATTTTTCAAAAAATCATTTAAAATTCCCCATATTGAGCTTCCATCAATATTTTTTCATAATCCAAAAAATGGAAATATGAATTTCTTAGTGTAAAATTCAATTATCAATGAAATGTGGGAATAAAATATATACATAGATAATTTAATAAACTGCACCTAAACATAATCATTTTCTTATTCCCATGATAAATCTAAAATATCATTAAAAATAATGAATTAATAAATATGGGATATATTAAATTTATCTTGTTTATAAAATTTTTATTACAAGTAATAATTTAAAAAAACATATACCTCATACAATGAAGTGTATCCTAACTATCATTCAATTTGAATCCAACTAAGAACCCCTACCATCTTGAACATATGTAACTATACCTTTCATTATTTTCCATTAATCATATAATCTACCTTATTGGAAGACAAAATAAATTCCCACAGAATATTTTTTATTTATATTTATTCTCAATATTATGAAATTTGGAATTCATCTTTAATATTATAACATATAAATATGAAAGTACAAAATACAACCATAGTAATATTGGGGTCATTTGTTTTATTTTTAATTGGTTTATGGTTTATGGATAAGGTTGTAAAATTCAATATTAATCTTAAAAAATAATATTGTGTTATTAAGTTGTAATGATGGATTTTGTGCTGTGATATATGAAAAATAGTCCACCACTATATGAAAAATTATCTCCTACTACATTTTCCCCAATTTTTGATGCATTTAATTTTTGTACATTCTAAATAGAGAAGAAATGTTCTATTTAGTTAATTATACTTATGTTTTTTAATATAATTAATCATGTATTATGATTCACATCCACCAAATTAACATTACTTGACCTATTTATGACAATAAATATTATTTTGTCAAAAAATCAATAGGCGATTGTTCATGATCATTAAATCATTCAAGATAAATCATTAATTAAATTTTTATTCAAAATCATACAACATCAATGTATTATAATTAATAAATAGATTTATAAACCATCTATAAAAATGAAAAAATATTGTTTCTCACATTGTTTTATTTTAAAATTTGAAATCATAGAGTCTTTATGAATTAAAACAAAATACCTATATAGGAATAATTTCAATATGGAAATAACAAAAATGAACGTCATTATAATGATTAAATGTTATTGTAATGTGGATTCATATAAGGAAATTAATATTTACTATAATCATAGAAAAATATTAAATATGTCCTTGGTGTAAAAATGTAATGGAATAACAATCATCCAATGATTGAAGAAATCATTTTAATTTGGTTAAAAATATTTATGTTTCAAAAATAGCTAAAATTATGGTTTTATTAATGGTACATATCTTTAGAATATTTATAGTGAGATAGATTTATATAGAATATGTTAAAGTTTCCTAAGGTACCCATTTGTAATGAGAATTAATTTTTTTTCAATCATATAGTGGCATAATCACTAATACTCATTCTGTGAAACAAAATTTTTAAATTATTTTAAATCAAAAAAATCACATCAATAATCTATTTAAAACAAAAAACAAAAAAATTTTCATTTAAATTTCAATAATTCTAAACTAGGTATTTGTCATTTATAATTATAATCTATCATAAATTTCTAATATAGGGAAAATATCTATTGAATGATAATATATCGATGATCAATAAGTGTTAAAATGAATTATTAACAAACCCATATAAAATATAGAAATTAAAAATCATCCACTATATTTTAATTTTGATTAGGTGATTATAAAAATTTATACATGAACATGGAGTATTTTATAATTTGATTACATGGTAAAAAAATAGTTTTTACAGAATATGGCTTCTTATTTAAAACAATTATGAAGTATAAAATTTATATATGTTAGAATAACACTCTTTATAATGTAAAATCACAACTCTAAATCTTTTTTCTTTAATCAGGAAATTATTATTTTGAATAAAAAATATCAAAATATTTATATAAAATTAAAATTTTATTTTTATATATATTTAAATAGATGAGTGAGTTATAATATACCACATATATAACTAACAATTTATACCTTAAACTATTTATTTCAGAAGAAATAATATTTTTCTATTTTTATAAGAAAATAATTAGATTTTATAGTCTTTAATATAGAACCAATATAGAGACCCACAATTATCAAAAATTATTATTACATTATTTTTTATGAATATTTACTATATTACACAAACCCATGCCGAGATACCATAATAGTTCAGTGCCTATAAGAACATGGTTTTACATCCTGACCTAGTTTTCACACACACCGATGGAACAATATTGTTGGCGACATGACCTCAAGTGCCCCTCCTTGTACGCCATAGGCTTCTTACTAACAGTGAGGTTCAAATATAAAAGGTTGGGAAACTATATCCACATTATCGAAGAAGATAAAATATGGATAAAAAAATAAAGCAATATTACTATGAAAGAATACATAAATAAGTTCCATAAACAAAATATACCTATATCACATGATGACCAAAACATGAATCAATATCCAAACTAATGTAGTAAATTTTACATCCATAGAATGTGTCAAGTGTCAATAAAGAACCAAAAAATAAATACTCTTATGAATCTAAGCATTCTCAACACGTTGTTCAGTTCTCCCATCCACGTGCCATGCCAACATAGCCATCTAGAATAGGAATATTCCCATTACCCTGACCATCATGCATGATGTCTGTTTAGGTGTTGATCTCGAAACCTAAGTAGGGTGTTAGTAAAACTCAGTATGCCACAACCAACAACATCGAAAAATAATATCCAGTCAATAACTATGTATATAGTTGTATAAATGATAAAGTGTATTTAATATATTAAATAGATCATATAATAAATTATTCTATATTTAACCACATTTGAAAATGAATTAACTAGGACATGCAAACAATCAATACCTTATTTTTCATATTCTATAGTCATAACCAAATAACAGAAGGAATCCAAATTAATTGTATCATGGGATTTTATTATCCATTTCATTTAAATTTCATTAAAATGTCTACATGGAACCATAGTTCAATGCCAATATTTTGGTCCTAAAATTCCTTGTGTATAACCCTATGGTTATTTAGAGAATTAGTCTCTATCTCACACCTCATTTATCAATCAATCATATAGTGGTATTTGGATCATTATTATTTGTCTCACCCTCATTTATTTGTAAAAAACATAGGTGTATTTGATCATTAGTCTGTGTCCCACACTCATATATCAATCAATCACACATATAACACATATATCACAAACATAAAGATTAATAAACATTAGCCCTCTTTTCATCTATTCAGGTAATGGATACCATTTTATTTATCAAAAAAATCACGTTTTAACATTGTAATATCATGAAATAATATAAAAAATTCACAATAAAATCATGTATCAGTATTAAATTTGTATAACTCATTGAACCGTTAAAAAAAGAAAACCATATCATAATTCCAATTTTCAAATAATTTATTATAACATTAATTGGAGAATAACACAATCCCATTAATTATCCAATTTTGTATTCACTATATCCCATCAATTTCATATTCACAATACTCCATTAAGTAATTTATCCAATTCATAATGTGAGTGAAAAAACAAGAAATTTCTATTTCATAATTCCATACACACAATATTAATAAATACTATGAGATTTTTAATTTACACCACCTACCACCAGATTGTTGATGAATGCATGCTAATAGAAAACCCAAAATTGAAGTATAAAATTTAATTGCATAATGATGAATGAGAATAAAATCCAAAACATAGATCCATCATTGAGTGGATTAATATATATATCAAAATAGTTCTAGATCCATATACAAATGGGGAAAACTTCCTTTAAAAATTTTAAAGAGAGCCCAAAGATAGGGAGGAAACTAATATGGACGAGATATCTTATAAAGAAAAATGAATCTCTATTAAACAAATATTCATGATTCCCAAAATAATGTTCAAAAGCTCTTAGAATCTAAATAGGAGCCTCAAAAAATTGAAAAATGAGATAGGGTTTATCCAAGGTGATTTGGAATATATGTCCGGGGTTTATTAAAATTTTAATTAATTTTGGGATTTTTATCATTCCAAGTGAGCTTTTTCTATACGGGGTGCTTAGTTTTCCTTAACTATATATCTAAGCATGTACCAAACCATACACCAAATGTGAACTACCCCAAAACCCCTCAAAAAGTATCTGATTTCCATCAAATTTCTCTAATGTAAAACTCAAGCATGATATACACAAAACAAGGTAATAGAGTGCCTGTAATGAGCTGAAGTCTTCACCAGAAAAGGTCACCATCTTATAATCACCCCATCATATAACAAATATGTCCTTGAGATGTAATTTGAAGCATCTATAGTAATATAAGTTAAAACACCAGGATGTTGAGTATGCATATCCACTACTCTCTCCCATGATTCCTCTTAAACACAACCATGTTTCCACATTACACGAACTATCAGAATTGTCTTCCCCAGCAAAACATTCACAATTTTATCCAACACATGTATTAGATGCTCCTCAAAGGAAGCATCCGTATCAAGCAAAAAATCTGTCACACAGATCAAAGGAAAATGGTTAGGGTTATAGCCTAAAAGATGTGAAATATGGGAAATATTTTTTATAGAAATATAGCTTTGTTAGAAATCCAATCAGTATGCCAACAAAAAAATTATGCCAGCACCATAAAAGGTCTAAAAAACCCGAGTAACAAATATCCCTATATTTGAATCTTGTGGTAACCTAATCATGGGGACACCTAAAAGGAAACATGATCACATGTTGTAAACTCACAGGTTCATCATCGTCTATCAAAATATTATTTGTTTCTACATTGACCCATATCCATACATTTTGTAATGAACATAACCTGGTATGATGTCTCCTACAGGACACTCGGTCCAAAGTATTTTGTCTTACCTTCTTTCATCCAACATTAAGGTGATATCCAGGGTCTACAATAAAGATCCAAATGTTGTTATATCAGAATAGTCTCTTGATAACTATTATTATAGGAGAAATCCAAATGTGTTAGGTGTTCCTCCCATGAACCACCAAAATTGAAAAGGCATGGGTGTATAAAATCTACAGGTACATGTATAGTATGTTATGAATGACCATCTATATATGGGTGTAATGTTGTACTCAACAATACATACATACCATACTCTTTTATCATGTTTTTCTAGATGCATGAACTGAAACATAATTCATGGTCTTAAAATATACTATGTGGAAACCCATGAAGATGGATTATATCCCAAACATACATGTTTCCTAACTAATCCACTTATAAATTCTACCATATAGTGAATAAAAGTGAAAATTTCATCAACCAGTGTACAACCACCCAAATATTGTCATTAATTTGAGGAATCCATGAGAGACCCACCAAAAAATCCATGGTAAAGAATCCTCACTCCCATTCTAGAATGGTATATGGATATATTAAACCACCAGGTTGTTTATGAAATACCTTCAAATATTGACAGATGTATTATCTTATCATGAAAGCATTAGTATCCTTTTTCATGTTCGAACACCAATAAAAATAATGTTGGTCAGAAATTAATGCACCACAAACTTCAAGTTATGAAATTCACAAATAATTTCCTCTCACATACTCATATGCATAAATATATAGCCCAAAACATATATGATGTCACCCTCACCTATAGTTCAAACAGAATGTTACAACCCACCTTCAAGTCTCTCCCTCAAGGTCATTCAATTGGGATCCCCACTCATCCTCGAACTCATCCAGCTCAAAAGACTAGTCTACACTACTATAGATTTGGAATTATTCTTTTCTTGGTTCTCATAAACCACAAATTTCCTCTCATACAACATTTTCATCATTTTACACTCTCAACTAGACACATAAACTACCCATGTCAAGATTTTTCTTGCTTAATGTTTCAACAACATAATTTCCTTTCATAGTAAAATTTTATTTCTCACAATCAAATGACTACATACACTGAAACCATATCCTCGACTATAGAATAAAATTTCATTGTTAAAAGATATACTTTATGCTCTTATGACTATTATACAATGAAAAATTCTCCCCAAAATGTTAATGTATCAAAAAATTCCAAGCATAAACAACTGTAGAAAACTAGAGTTCATGTGTATGGTAATTATGTTAATGTGTCATCAACTTTGTAAACCTATAAACCACAACTCAATCTCCCTCCATCAACATTTCTTTAATCCACAATCTAAAAGAATAAAAATCACTATATAGTCCACCCCTATCTCTATATGGATCAAGATTGGTGTTTTTATCGATTTCTTATTCCAATCCTAGTAGGGAATCTCATATGATCTAGAATTTTTAAACTCAAATTACTTATTTTTCACTCCTGAAATAGGTACATCCAATTAAGACAATTCCTTGATGAACCTCATATAATATCCTTATATCCACATAAAACTATTAATATCAAAAACAATCTTGGGGTGCTCCCATGACATAGTAATACAAACCATCATTGGAACCACTAACAGACATTCCTATGAGATGATGTTTCCTAATAAATGCACATAACCTTTCTATTATAATAACATAGATATAATTAAATATAATTATTTCATTTTTAATACACTAGAGATGATTTCAATATGTTAGGAAAGATCATCATGATTCTTGGAGTACACCAAGATATAATCCAAAAATATAAAAAAATGATCCACGTATGGGAAGATGATTTTGTTCATCAAGGCCATAAGTAGAGATAGTGCATTAGTTAGCCCGAACTGAAACATGTCAAACTCATAAAGGCCATAAATGATTTTAAAATTAGACTGATGTATTTCATAAGGTCGAACTATCAATTAATGATACCACAATATCTTTTCAATCATAATGGATCATACTTTACATATTGATATTACATCAATGTTAAAGGATATATATTACATAAAAAAACCATGATAGGATCATATAGGTTTAGTGTCTTATGAAACTAGGAAACTTAAACAACTGGTTCATAAAACACCCACATTATATCCCTCTTATTTATTCATAACAAGAATCCCTTTTGACATATATTACATAATACCCTTATTAATGAATTAGGGAAAAGAAACATATGAATGGGTGAGCTCAAAATTCTTAGTAATGGTAAACAAGGGAAATATCATTCATATCATAATCATTTAAACATAACTTTTTAAAATCTTGACCTACATATAAATGATCATAATATAATGTCACGAGATAAATCATAAAAGTGCAATGTAAACCAAATAGTAATTACATGACACATTTAATTTTGTGTCATACACCCATAAGCATAGAAAATCATTTCATGTTAGGAATTTATTATTACTGAGACCATGAAAACAGACAATGTCCATACTGAAATGAGTTCACTACTCATTCAAACCCTATATTACATAACCAGATTTACTTTACATTCCAGTCATGTTTATATAATGAGATATGAAAAATTTACCCAATGAAATATAGGGGGATATAGGTCCCACCAATCTCATAATGAAACCATTTTTATGTGTTCCTCAAAAAAATAAAAACATTTACTATAGAAAAACCCATGAAAGAAAATGGGTTTCTAAAACATCATTCCATCATAATTGATTTTAAGCAAATGGATTTTCTAAATAACATTCCATCATAAAAAATCAAATTATAGTAATAACAATCATAGAAATATCACCCTATTTAAATATTTATATCTTAAATAGAAAATAATTTTGTGAAAATAATTGAAATTTATTCCTGAGGAAAATACCCTTCATATTTAAAAATATTTCCCTTCATCAAAATGACACACAATTTTATAAAAAATAATTTTCTATAAAATAAAATTTTAATAATTTAGGTTAAGAATCAAGGAAATAAAGAATTATGAAAGTGTAAAAATCCCATTCATTTAGTACAAGTTAACAAAACATTTTTCTTGTAGTTTTTACAGAAAATTCATCAAGTACCTTGTACCAAAAATGAAAAATGATTCCATTCATACAATTTAATAAAAATTTACCAATGGGTAATATTTACTTTTAACAATGATATAAGGATATAAAGAATATTTTTTAATTCATACGTAGGAATCATTAATGTGGATGATAATTATACTCCAGTAAATTCTTACTAATAAACAATATCGGATAAAAATGAAATTTGCTAAGTTATCCCTTACCATAGGCCTTCTATGATTTTTATGTTTCTAAAACTTCTATTTAATGATTTAAATAATGTTAATAATTTAGTAAAAAATCATAATAATTTCTATGATAACATTTATGATCATATTTTTATCCATTTATTAGTAACATTTCATTGTTACTCATTATTCAGGTATTAACTACTTTACATTGTTATGCATGTTTTATAAGAGAGGTTCTTATTACTATTTTTAGTTTATAGTTATATTGATTAAATAATGGTATTAGTATAATATATATCATAATTATTCATTCAATTAATTTATATAATCACAGTTTAATGAAGATCATGTAGAATGAATCATATGCCATTAAGGAGATGATAGGTCCTATGTACGCACGAGAGATGATATCATTCAAAAAAATATTGAATGGTATTGAAGTGGATGGTGTATAAAACATAAGAATTAGTATCATGTTATAATAATAATATATAGGTATTTTTTCTATAATTATACCCATCCATGTGAGGTGGTGGTGAAAAACAGATTACACCACAACGTGGAGATGGTAAGTCGTACGTACACACGCATGATAATTTTATTTTTCTTATAATGGATATAAAGTGAAATATGGTTGTTTAATATTTATAATATCATATATTCATATTACTGATACAAATATTATAACATTATAACGAAAAAACCAATGAATAAGAAGTAGAATAAGAATGAAGTTTGAATGAATCGGTAGAAGAGATTACCTCTTCCTCGACGTGCTTCCTATAAATCTCTTCTTAGAACACTAGTGTTGGTCTATGATGATGACCATAACCTCTATAATGAAAATAGTGAAGTTTATAAGAAAAAATTTCAGGGGTTGGTTGATATTTAAGGCTCAAAATTAAGTGAAGAGGATAGGAATGGGGTTCCCTTTTATAATTGAGGCGAAGGTCACTTTTGGAAAATCCATAAATAATAATTTATAATTAAATAAAACCCTCCCCTAGATCCTCCAAAATATCCCATGATAAACTTTGAGATCATATAAGATTGTAATATCATAAGAAAATAAATTTGGACTAGTTATTTTGTCAATTTAAACTATATCTTTTTAAATGACACATTATTATTCTATTTAATTTTAATTGTGGTAATAACATTCTAATTATTCAACAGTTATACAAATTTACTTATATGGGGTTAATTGTCTTTAAATTTATATTTTATGATTTTTTCAACCTTATAATTATAACTAGGTAATTTTTGAATATTTTTATAATTTTTAAATAATTTAATAAATTTTTATTTTTATAAAATATCAATATTGTAAATTTTGACACTATTCAATTATTTTACATTAAATAAAATCCAAACATAAGATAAATTTGAACCAAAATATTAAATACACTAATAATATGTTATAGTCACCTTTAAAATTCGTGGATAACATTAATTAGTTTATATGATATTTATTTTAATATTTTTAATTCAATTTATTTGATATTTCTATTAATACAATCAATTTTTCACAACTATTGTGTCATCATTATTTTTAATTATTTAATCTCTAAAAATTATAAAATAATTTGTATTATGTAGATAATTATTTTATATTTCCAAATAATATGTATAGTCGATATAATCTATTAGTTATCAATATATTAAAATTACTATACTTATAAAAAATGAGATTGTGACATTTTGTCACATTCTTTAGTTTTTGTTACATTCATGTCATATTCATAGGTACGTGTCCATTAAGTGATACCATTTAAAAATATATATAATAAGGGTAAAATTTAGTCATCCAATTTTACTTTTCTAGAATTTAAGTTAATTTTATAACATTATTTTTACCCTTAATTACCCGATTTACATTTAACCATGGTAATACAAATAATTATCAATGTTTCTATTCATAATGCGCAAATATAAAAGGAACCTATTAACATACTTTGAAACTACTAAATCCAAATATGGAATAAATTTTTCCAAATTCAAAACACATAAGCTGAATAAATAAATTTAAAATTAATCACGTTGTTGAAATGAAAAAATGGGTTTTAAAAGATAAAACATCGCAAAAGAATGGAATGTTTTTACCTATAAATTCAAGGTAAAATTAATTCTAATGAAATAATATATATTAAATGATAAAATTAAATTATATTTATACATTTAAACCATTAATTATTAATATTTAACCATATAAATTTTCTTGATGGAAAAAGTTGTTTTTAATTAAAATTTAGCGTATTTTTACTATTCATCATAACATAAAAGTTAACAGATATTTATCAAAAATTTATTCAATGT
The DNA here is from genome assembly GCA_963277665.1 of Viscum album. Taxonomy (NCBI): domain Eukaryota; kingdom Viridiplantae; phylum Streptophyta; class Magnoliopsida; order Santalales; family Viscaceae; genus Viscum; species Viscum album. The sequence goes on along the minus strand of OY728166.1, from coordinate 68,775,325 downwards.
AAATTTTTATATACCACTTAAAAATAAAATGAATATGATGTCATATATATATAATTAATGTGTCAAAATCATAATTTAATAGGGGTTCTCCATTCAATGGTGTAAAATTAACCTTTAAAAATAGGATTGTAATCATAAAATTGGGTTTTATTCATGCCCTATGACTAAAATATCCATTGGATGAATATAAAAAATATTCACTTATTTATATAACACATATATATCACATTAATATCATTACCAAACATAATTTAATCAAAAAATAAAATATCCAATTGATTTCTGCTTTCCATAAATAATTGGTAGCCAATGAATTCCCAATGCATTTTCATAAGTTTGTAATAATTATTCCCGCTAACCTAAAAAGTAATATATAACAAAAAAATTATAATATTGGGGTCTCATTTTTTTTAAACGTAAAATTTCATGAAACTAAAGAAACTTAAGAATAAAAATTAATTAAAGATAATATTTTATAAAAACATACGGGTGTTACATTCTACCCCCTTAAACTAAATTTTACATTGAAATTCGTCACATGGAAACAAAAATATGGGGATACCTCTCCCTAATTATATCATCAATTTCCCATGTTGATTATTAAAATTGGTGAATCCTCCATAAATGTTAAACCAAGTGAGTGGTTTTATTTATTAGTACTATTTCTTTATGATCTAGAATCTCTATCAGTTTATCGTCATATGAACGATCTTCCTGAAGTGGTATGAATTATGATATTAGTACATGCAATGGATATGGTATGCACTTTCTCAAGAGATACACATCAAACAAATCTTGAACATGATAGAGATATTGTGGAAGCGCCAATCGGTATGCTACCTTCCCAACATGAATTAAAATTTCAAAAGGACTAATATACCTAGGGAGTTGCTTTCCCTTCCTGTGAAATCCTATTACCCTCTTACAAAGAGATATTTTTAAGAACTCATTATCACCCACTTCAAACTATAGGTCTTTTTGAATAATGAGCATAATTTTTTGTCAACTCTAAGATGCTCTTATGTATTGTTTAATCGATCTGACATTTTCTACCATTTCATCAAAAAGATCATTTCTTAAAAGATTTAGTTACCCAACATCATTCCACCAAGTTAGAGTTCTATAATTTTTCCAAAAGATAGATTAATAAGGATTCATCGGTATACTGTTGTGAAAAATATTTTTGCAAGAAAATTCCACCAAAGATTGGTGTTGATCACAACCACATTTGAAATATATAGAGAAATATATCAACATGTATTCTAGAGTTTTAATTTTCCTCCCAGACTGACCATATATATGAGGATGGTAAGCAGTAGTGAAACATAACTATGTATCAAGAGCATGTAGAATAATTCTATAGAACATTGAGGTAATCCTTATATCCGGATTATATATAATGGAAAGTTGTACTCCATGAAATATTACCACATACTTTAAATATATTAGGGAAATATGTTCATGAGAGATATATTATCTAATAGCAATGAAGAGTGCCAGCTTCGTAAGGCAATCAACTATAACCCATATAGCATTATTGCCTTTAGATGTTTTCAGAAGTCTGATGAAAAATTCCATTGTGATGTTTTCTCATTTTCATTCAGGTATGGGAAATGGTTCTAAATTCTCCAAAGATTTTTTACACTCTCCCTTATCTTGATGAAAAACCAAGCATCGAGAGACATATTTAGTGACATCTCTCTTAATTATCTCCATAAAAAAGTACTATTTTAGGTCCCTGTACATATTTGTGCTTCCATGGTGAATATATAATGAATAAATATGATCCTCATCCAATATCTCCTTATTTAATTCTGGTATGGGAGTCATACAAATATAGTTACTTAACCTTTTATTTCATCACAATCATGGTTTAATTGAAGAACATTTCTATCCTTTTGTAACTATAAATCTTCCTTTTGTGCCTTTTTAATCTTCACTTATATAAATAGTTTAAAATCAAATTTATAGAGATAATATTTCACCCCTTCCATTAAAATTTCAACCTTCATTCTTTTAAAATCCATATATATTGGATCATTTATTATCCTCATCATTGATAAGCTAGCATTTACCTTTTGACTCAAAGCACCTTCCACCTTGTTTTTTTCCCAGGGTGGTAATTTATGGAGTAATAATAATCATTAATATACTCCAACCATCTTCTTTGGTGAATATTCATATTCTGTTATGTGAAAATATACTTTAAAATTTTATGATCAGTATAAATATCACACTTTTTTCCATAAAAATAATTTCTCCATTTCATTAATTCGAAAATTACCACAGCTAACTCCAAATCATGAGTTATGTAATTTTGCTCGTGAATTTTCAACTTCCATGAGGCATAATCTATCAAATTATTATTTTTCATGATTACACATCCTATCCCCTTCATGGATGCATCACTGTATATCAATAACCATTATACACTACAAGGTAGTGTGAGAATATGTGCACTAGATAACCTTCTTTTTAGTTCTTTGAAATTCTCTTCACATTCCTTCATCCAAATGAACATAACACCTTTCCGAGTTAACCTGGTGTGTGAACTAGATAATCGTGAAAAATTTATCATAAAATGTCAATAATAACTAGACAAACCCAGAAAACATCGAATCTCAGTTACTGTTGTTGGTCTCTACCATCTTTCAATAACCTATATTTTTGCTGGATCAACACATATCCCCTCTTTAGAGATTATGTGACCCAAAAAATGAATCTTTCTGAATCCAAAATTAACTCTTGGTAAATTTTTCATAATGGTTCCCCTTTCTCAGGTCTGTAGTACAATTCTCAAATTATCTTTCTGTTCTTCTTTTCCATTTTAATCGAAAACAAATTCATCAATAAAGACTATTAAAAACTGATTAAGATAGTCTCTATAGACTCTATTCATTATATACATGAAGATAATAGGGGAATTAGTAAGACCAAAAGGAATAAAAAAAATTCATAGTGTCCATACCAAGTAAAAAATGTCATATTTGGTATATCCTCCTTTTTGAAACAAAAATAATGAAATAATAAACAATGAACAATCATGGAATACTATTGATCACTGCATTATGTTTTTTCAAATAAGTCAATAATGCAGAAAGAGGATATTTGTAATTTATAGTGATATTGTTTAGTTCATGATAATCAATACAGAATCTCATTGATCCATCTATCTTCTTAACAGAAAAACAGGTTCTCCCTAAGGTGACACACTAGGGTGTAATAATCCATTTTTAATATTCTCTGGGAATTTCTTCTTCATTTTCTGAAACTCAATTAGGTCCATTATATAAGGTATATTTTAAATAGCCATAGAACCTGTTATGAGTTCTATTGAAAACTCTACATCACAATTTTGTGGAAGACATAGAAATTTCTCCATAAAGACATCATCAAAATCCCATACAATGGGTGTATTCTTAATCGTGAGTTTCTCCCCAACCATTTGAGATAAATAACTTTAATTTATTGGAATCAATACCCATAAGATGGAATAAATTTATATTATACAGTTATATTCATCATTACATCAATAGATTATCATAGATTGATCTAAAATATAAAATATGACTTCCCATCCATGTAAATAGATATTGGATATATATAGAGAAATCCAATCCATGCTAAGAATCATATAAAATACCACTATAAAAATGATCACAAGATTTCCAGGAATCAATTTTGCAAAAACATTAACCGGAGAAGAATTATGAACATTTGATGCAATTGTTGTTCCATTAGAAGTTGTCACAACTAACAAAACATATAATTGTTGAGGTAATACCATGATACCACTAGAAAATTCTTCAAAAACAAAAGAGTGTGTATATCTATAATCAAATAAAATATTTGGTACTTCTGAGTGGAGGGTAAGTGTACCTTTTACCACATCATTATTGTACTCCATGTCACTGATAGTGATTTATTGTGACGTACCTTTGTCTTTGGCCTTAAGAGTTTGTTGAAATCAATCATCATCATCAAACCTTGGATAGGGGAATTCATTGGAATAATTCCCCATTTCCTCACACTTATAGAATTGAAATATAGGAAGAACATTCATTGAATCCTTTTCTTTGTTTGCATCATTAGAGATAATTTTTCCATGAATTTGGCATTCAACTACCTAATGACCTTTTTCCCCACTTCAAAAATTTATCAGTATCTTTAATACAATTCCCTCTATATTTCTTTCCACACATTGTTCATAATTGAAAAATCATCTTCTTCTTTTTTGCGGTCTTTAGATTTTCCTTTGAATTTCATTTTTCTCTTCTTATCAAACTTGTATGACTGATGAGTTACTCCAATCTCCATCTCAACCTTGAAATAACATCAAACTATTTTCTCGTAGCTATTTAAGTCCCTTATGGATAATTCCCTTTGATGACTTCATTTTTTGACATTAAATAATCTATTAATTTTACTCATAGGATGGATAATAACTCCAGAATCGTACCTTGAAAGCCATGTAAAATTTTCAACATTGGTACCAATAGATTCCTCATCCTTTTTCTTTAGTTCAAGGAACTGATTCTACATCTTTGTTCTAAGAATATGAGAAAATTACTTTCTAAAAAATATGTTCTTGAATTTTTCCCAATCAATTGACTCAAAATCATCTCTTTGCCTCTAATTCTTGATAAGATTTGACCACTGATCAGCTTCACTATGCAGATGATATATTGCTAAGATTATTTAGTCATGTTCAGAAAATTTTAGAACTGAATATATATTTTCATTTTTATTGATCCATCATTTAAACAGTAATGGATCAAAAAACCCACTGAATGAAGGTGGAAGTTTTCTCATGAAGGACTCAATAGAATGTTGTTCCCTTGTTTGCTTGTTTCGGAGTCATGTATGATTAATCATTTGTGAATTTTGTGTGAGCATGGAAACATGATTTTTCATTCCATCTCTCATAACATTTTGTTTCTCAAGAGGAAAATAATTTCATTGAAAATCAAATTCATTAACACGGTTCTTTGTGCCCCATCCGTAGATTAAAACCAAGTAGCATAGTGTGATAAACACTAATCATAATGGGAAAACTACATAATTTAATTATAAAATTTCAATTTTTTACACTTTATGTTTTATCCTAGGTTACTCATAAACATATCTAAGACCCATGGATTTGATTGTAACCTATACATAGACATATCCTTAGGGTTCTTACTAAGGTTCTCTCATCCATGTTTCCAAAGGTTAACTATACCATTGATTTGATACTAACTCTAGTTTCCTATAATTTACATATAGATATTACTTCAACATTGAAGAATATTTATTACTTAAAAAGAACACACAAGGACCATATAGGTTTAATGTCTTTATGAACTATGAAACCTAAAAAATTGGTTCATAAAACATCCACATTATCTTCAACTTGATTCTTCATAACAAGACTCCATTTTTACATATCTTACATAATAACCTTCTTGATTACCTGGGGAAAAGAAACAAATGAAAGGGTGAGATGAAATACTATGTAAGGGTAAAAAATAAAAATATCATTCATATCATAATCATATGAACATAACACATGAAAATTTTATTATTCATATAAAAGATAATAATATCATCCCATGTGATAAATCATAAAAGTGAAATGTAATTCCAATAGTCATAACATAAGACATATTTTCTTTGGAATACACACATATGCATCTAAAATAATTTTATTCTAGTCAAGGCTCATTGTTGAGACCATCATAGCAGACAATGTCCATACTGAACTGAGTTCACTCCCTGTTACAAACATGTATTGTTGAACTAGATTTACATGTCGTTCCAGTCATATCTAACTATTGAGATATAAAATCTTTACCCAATGCATTGGAGGGAGATATAGGTACCACCCATCTCATAATGAAACCATTATTATTTATGCCACAAAAAATAAAAACATTTACCATAGGTTAACCCATGAAATGAAATGGGTTTCTTAAACATCATTCCATCATAATTTATATAAAAAAATGGATTTCCTAAAAAACATTCCATAAAAAAAACAAATAAACTATAGTAATAACAAGTTTAGAACTATCACCCTATTTAAATAGTGACATCTGAGATGGAAACTAATTTTGAGAAAACAATTGAAATTAATTTTTGTGGAAAATATCCTTTCTTCGTCAATTTTTTTTTCTTTATCAAAATGAAACAAAATTTTAGAAGAAATAATTTTATGTGAAAATAACATTTTATTCTTTTAGGGTAGGCATCAAGTAAATAAGGCACTATGAAAATATAAAAATATATTAATGTCGTAGAAACTAAAAAAACATTCCTCTCTTACTTTTACTGAAAAAGTAAAAGATTAACTTGTATAGAAAATGACAAAAGATACCACTAATAAACAACCTCAGATAAAAATGATATTTGAAATGTTATCCATTAACAGAAGTCTGATATGATTTGTATGTATCCGAACCTCCTATATAATGATTTAAATAATGTTACAGATTTATTCTATAATCATAATAATTTTTATGATAACATTTATGATCATATTTTCATCTGTTTGTTAGTAATATTCCATTATTACTCATTATTCATTTATTAACTTCTTTATGTTCTTATACATGTTTTTTCAAATAAGTTCTTATTATAATATTTATTTCATATTCATATCATTTATATAATGGTATTAGTATAATATATATCACATTTATTCATTAAATTATTATATAATCATTGTTTAAGGAAGATCATTTAAAATGTATCGCATTGTATCATGGAGATGGTAGGTCATATGTACGCATGAGCAATGATATCATTCCAAAAATTATTGAATTTAATTAAAGTTTATGGTGTATGATAATTCAGAATTAGCATCATGTTATAATAATAATATATAGTTACTATTTCTACAATTATTCCCATCGATGTAAGGTGGTGGTGAAAAACAGATTACACCACAGCGTGGGGATGGTAAGCCGTACATACGCACACATAGTGATTTCATTTTTCACAGGATGGTTATAAGGTGAAATATGATTGTTTTATATTTATAATAAAATATATGTATATTATTGATACTAATTTTATTACTTTATAATGAAAAATTAATGAATTGGATGTAGAATAAGAATTAAATTTGTAAGAATCAGTAGAAGAGATTACATGTTCCTCAATGTACTTCTTTTAAATATCTTCTTAGAGCAATGGAGTTGGTTTTTTAAGAGGACCAAAACCTCTAGAATGAAAATAGGGAATTTGATATGGAAAAATTGAAGGGTTTTTAAGAGCTTTAAGGATAAAAAATAAGTGAATAGGGGAGGGTGGATGTTCTCTTTTACAATTGAGGTGAGGGGTACTTCTGGAAACTCTATAAATAATAATTTATAATAAAATAAAACCCTACAAAAAAAACCTAAAAAATTTCCCAAGTAAAAATATGAGGATATATAGGGTTGTAATCTCATTAACCAATAAATTATGGACAATTTATTTTGTCAATTTAAACAATATATTTTTAATTGACACATAGTTATTCTGTTTAATGTTAATTTTTGTAATAATATTATAAATATTTAATGGTTATAAATATTTTCATATATGGGGTTAATTGACTATAAAATTATATTTTATGAGATTTTATAACTTATAATTATAACTTTTTAATCTTTAAATATTTTTATGATATTTAAATAAATTAATAAAATGTTATGTTGACAAAATATTAATAGTGTCAATTTCGAAACTATTCATATATTTGAAATTAAATAAATTCAAAATAGAAGATAAATTAGAAAAAAATATTTTATACACTACTAACATGTAATAGACACCTAAAAATTCATATGAACATTAATTAGTTTATATGTTATTTATTTTAATATCATTAAAACCATTTATTTGATATTTCTATTAATAAAATCATTTTTACATCACTATTGTTCATCATTATTAGTAATTATATAATCTCTAAGAATTATAAATAAATTTATATTATGTTTTTAATATTTTAAATTTACATAGAAAATTTATAGTCAATATTATCTCCTAGTTATCCATATATTAAAATAAATATACTTATATAAAATATGATTGTGACATTTTTTCACATTCATGTCATATTCATAAGTAAGTGGCCATTACGTGATTCTAATTAGAAAAATATATGACGAGGATTGAATTTATTCATCCAATTGGATTTTTACAGGTGTTAAGGTAATTTTATAATATTATTTTTACCCTTAATTACCGAATTTACCTTTAACCACTGTAATAAAAATAATTGCCAATGGTATTATTCCTAATGCCCATACAAACTAGCATATTAACATAATTAGAAGCTAATAAATCAAAATATGGAAAATATTTTTCAAAATTAAAATAATAGATGTTGTAGTAATTATTTTAAAATTAATCCCATTGCTGAAATGAGAAAAAAGTATTTTAATGTTAAAACACTACAAAATATTGAAATGCAATTACCTATGAAATCAATGTAAAATTAATGATAATGGAATAAAATATATTAAATGATAAAAAATATTATATTTATACATTAAAACCATTCAATATTATATTTTATCCATATAAATTTTCTTGATGGAAAAAGTTGTTTTTAATAAAAATTTAGCGTATTTTTACAATTCGTCGAAACATGAATGTTTTCTGAAAAATTTCAAAAATTTCTTCAAAGTAAATTTTTATATTCTAATTCAAAATAACATGTTTATGTTTTCATAATGAAATTATTAATGTGTAAAAATATTAATTTAAATGGGGTTTTTGATTCAAAGGTGTAAAATTATAATTTTTTTAAAAACATGTTTTCATACATCAAATTGGGTTTTATTCATTCCCTATTAATAAAATATCCATTGGATGAGTATATAAAATATTACATCAATTATATAACATATATATATATATATAACATTAATTTTATTATCAAAAGTTATTCACTCAAAAAATAAAAATATCTAATTAATTTATATTTTTTAAAAATAATTGATAGACAATGAGTTCACAATGAATTTTCATAAGTTAATTATAATTATCCCCGCTAGACTTTTGGATAGGATATAATGGTAATTTTATAATAATGACATATCTTGGTTCATTTAAAATCCTGATTGTGTGTAAAAAAGAAACTAAATAATAAAAATTATTCGAAGAAAATATTTCATAAAAACATCCGGGTGTTACATTCTACCCCCATAAACTGAATTTGGCCCTCAAAATTAATCACTCAGAAACAAAAAGATGAAGATACCTCTCCCTCATTATATCGTCTTGTTACCAAGTATCTTCTTCAAATTGGTGCTTCCTCTATAAAACATTAACCATGTGATCAGTCTTTTTTCATTGAACTATTTCACTATGATCAAGAATATCTATCAGTTGTTCTTTATAAGAAAGATCTTGTTTTAGCAGTATGACTTCGAAGCTCTGTGCATGTCAAGTATCAGGAATTTACTTTCTTAGAATAAATACATGGAACATATCATGAAATTGAGAGAGATTCTGTGGAAGCTCCAATCAGCATTCTACCTTCCAAACATGATTCAAAATTTCAAAAGGAAAAATATAGGCAGGTATCAGCTTGCCATTATTTCTAAATCACATTACTCTATTCCAGGGAGATATTAATAAGAACACCTTATCAACCAATTAAAACTTTTCTTTTTTTTCAATTTTCTGCCTAACATTTTTGTAAACTATGAGATTCTATTTTGTGTTTTTAAAAAGATATAAAATTTTCTTCCATTTCATTAACAATATCAGGTCCTAATAGAATTATGTTTCCAACATCATCTCAACTAGTTGGAGTTCTGCATTTTTTCTGTAGAGGGATTCATAAGTATCCATCTAAATACTAGAGTGAAAGTTATTGTTGTAAGAAAATTCTAACAATGGTATTTGTTGATACCAACCACCAATGAAATCCATAAACAAAGCTATCAACATGTATTATAGAGGTTGAATTTTACTCTTAGACTGACTGTCATTTTGAGGATGATAAGTTGTCCTGAATCATAACTCTGTATTCAGAGAATGCTGACGACTTATCCAGAACTTCAAGTTAATCTTGGGATCCAGATTGGATATAATTCCAAGTGGTACACTATGAAATATGACTAATTCCTTAACATATATCTTGGAAATCTAATCAAGAGTGAAATCCCATCTAATGGAAATAAAGTGTTCTAACTTCGTACGGTGATCAACTACCTCACATTTAACATTATTACCAATGGATTTTTTCAGAAGTCGAATGACAATGTCCATAGTGATGTTATCTCATTTCCATTCAGGAATGGGTAATGGTTGTAACATATCCTTAGAATTCCCTCTCTTATCCTTAACTTTCTCAAAAAACATGCATGGAGAGACACATTCAGTGAAATCTCTCTTCATCCCATCCCACCCGAAGTACTCTATCAGGTCCCTATACATATTTTTGCTTCTATGGTGAAGAGAAAATGAAGAACTACATGCCTCATAAAATTCATCTTCTTTAATTATGGTATATGAGGAATACAAACATGGTTTCCAATCCATATTATTTCTTCACAATCAATATTGAATTTAGGAACATTTCTCAACTTCTTTTGTAACTCTACATATTCCTTCTGTTCTTATTTAATCTTCACTTGTATAGATGGTTGAACATTCATTTGTTAAAGACATTATTTTTCCCCTTCCATTAAAATTTCAATATTTATCCATTTATAATCCATAAATGTTGGAACTTTTGTGATCCTTATCATGGATATGCTAGAATTTTCTTTTCGACTCAAAGCATCTGCCACCTAGTTTTTTTTCCAAGGGTGGTAATTTATTGAGTAGTCATAATATTTAATCAACTCTAATCATTTAATTTGGTGAATATTCATATCCATTTGTGTGAAAATATATATTATAATTTTATGACCAGTATAAATATCATACATTTAACCATTGAGATAATTCCTCCATATCATTAATGAAAAAATTACTGTAGCTAACTCTAAATAATTTGTTTGGTACATTTTATCATGAATTTTCAACTATAGTGAGGAATAAGCTATTAACATATCATTTTTTCATGAGAAAACATCCTAACCCCTTCATGGATGAATCAATGTATATCAAAAACCTTTATACACTACAAGGAAGTGTGAGCACAGGTGCAATGGATATCCTTCAATTTAGTTCTTTGAAATTTACTTCAAATTCCTCCATCCAAATAAACTAAACTCCTTTCCGAGTCAACATGGTTTTTGGATTAGATAATTATTAAAAATATATCACAAAACATCGATAATATATAGACAAACCAAGAAAAATTTAGATCTTAGGTAATGTTGTTGGTCTCTACTAGCTTTCAATAACCTTTATTTTTTCTAGATCTAATATTATCCCCTCTCTTGGAATTATGTGACCCAAAAATAAAGCTTTCTAAATCCAGAATTCACATTTGGTAAATTTGGCATAAAGATTATCTTTTTAGAGGGTCTGTAGTTAAATTATCAATTGAACATAATGTTATTCCTTTCTATTTGAATAGATATGAATATTTTCCATAAATACTACCAAATACTGAACTACATAGTCTCTAAATACACTATTCATTAGATCCATGAAGAAAGCAGGGGCATTAGTAAGACCAAAAGGCATCACTATAAATTCAAAGTGTCTATACCTTGTACATAATTCCATATTTGGTATATCCTAATTTTTTCCCTTAATTGATGATATACCCAAAAACGATCAATCTTTGAAAAGTATTGAACTCCACGTAGTTGGTCAAATAAGTCATCAATTCAAGGAATAATATATTTGTTCTTGATAGTGGTCTTGTTATGTTATCAATAATCATTGAAGAGTCTCATTAACTCATGTTTCTTCATAACAAATAGAACATGTTCTAACCAAGGTGATGCACTAGGGTGTATGAATAACTTATCAAGATTCCATTGTAGTTTCTTCTTAAAATTCCTACAACTCAATTGGGACAATTTTATAAGGTGTCTTTGAAATATGCATATCACCCGGTATGAGTTCTATTGAAAACCCAACTTCACTATTTGGTCAAAGACCTATAAATTATTACATAAATACATCATTAAACTCCTATAAAATGGGAGTATTATTAATCAGGAGATTATCCCAAACCATTTGAGTTAAATAACCTTTATTTATTGGAATTAATACCCATAAGATGGAAGAAATTTTTACTGGATGGTTATAATCTTCATTTCATCGATAGATGATCATAAATAGAACAGGAATATGAAACGTCACTTCCCTTTATTAGAAACTGATAAGAGATCCATATATAGAAAGCCAATCCATGCCTAAAATCACATCAAATTCCATTACAAGAAGGATCAAAAGATTTTCAGGAATCACCTTCCCATAAACATCAACTGGAGAATAATTATAATCTTTTGATGTGACTGTTGTTCCCTTAAAAGTTTTCAAAACTAACTCAATTTCCAATTTTTGATGTCATACGATGATACCCTTTGAAAATTATTTTTAAATAACAGATTGGGTGTATCCAGAGTCAAATAATACATTTTTCCCTATATAGTGAATGGTAATTGTATCTTTCACCACTTTATTATCGTATTCCACGTTGCTAATAGATATTACTTGTGATTTTCCTTTATCTTTGGCGTAAGTGTTTGTTGACATCGATCATGATCAATAACACTTAGATTAGGACATTGATTGGTATAATTTCCCATTTCCTCTCAATTGTAGCATTGAAGTGTAGGAGGTTTATTCTATGTATCATTTTCTTTGTTCGCATCTGTAGAAAACTTTTTCCCATCACTTTGGCATTCAACTACCCAATGACCTACTATTACACACATAAAACCTTTACTAGTCCCTTTAAGACAATTCCCTCCATGTTTCTTTCCACACTTTGAGCCTAAGGGAAAAATCATATTATTTTCATTATGGTCATTAGAATTTCCTTTTAATATCAATTTTCCCTTTTTATCAATCCCATATGATTAATGGGTTACTCAAATCTCCATATAAAAGTTTAGTGAACACTGAAAAATTTCCTCATAGATATTGAAGTCCCTTATGGATAATTCCCTTAGGAATCATGGGTTTAATCCACTTAATATTCGATCAATTTTACTCCCAGGTAGGATAATAATTTCATAAGCATACCTTTTACATCCTGTAATATTTTCTTCATAGGTACCAAAATATTCATCATCCTTTTGTATAAGTTCAAGGAACTCCCTCTCTTTTAGTGTTTGACAAATATGAGGAAAGTACTTCTTTAAAAAACATGTTCTTGAAATCATCCAATTTCATGGACTCAATTTTATCTATTTACATATTATTCTTGATAACATTCCACTGTTGATCATATTCACCTTCCAAATGATATACAACAATGATGACATTATCATGTTCAGATCATTGTAGATCTAAAAATATCTTTTCAGTGGTACCGATCCTTTCTCTAGCCACAAATGGATCAGAAGACCCAGTGAATGAAGGTCTAAGTTATCTTATTATGGACTTAATAGAATTTTGTTCATTTATTTTCACATTTTTACGTCTTTCATGATTAATATCTTGAGAAATTTTTGTGATTATGGATATAAATTTTTTCTTTCTTGCTCACATAACATTTGGTTTCTTATGAAGAGAATCATTGCATTTACCATCGTATTCATCATTAACGTGGTTCCTTTATGTTCCGACCATTGAATAAAACCAGTAAGAATAGTCTGACAAACAATAATTACAAATGGAAAACCACAAAATTTAAGAATAAAATTTCAATTTAGGACAATTTAGGTTTTTTCCTTGGTTATTCATGAATATTTATAAAACAGTAGGATTGCATTGTAACCTATAATTAAACATATCCTTAGGGTTATTACTATGGTTATATCATCCTAGTTTCTAATGGTTAAATATAAATTTTTCCTGATACCAACTATAACATCCCATGCATTATATATAGACATGACTTCAACACTGAAGAACATTTGTTACACAAAAAATCCACTCTCAGAATGTATGGGTTTAGTATCTTTAGAAATAGAGAAAAATAAATGATAGAGATAATATTTTTATTATTTTTCATATGTTTTTCAATCACATAACCCTTTCCAATTAATAAATTTTAGTTTATTTGTATCAATTTTGTGTTTTGGTGAAATATGGGCTTAATTGTGGAAATTGGTTAATTTTGGAAATTTAGAAGTTTTGTGGAGCTTCTGTATTTCAATCATATATTTTGTATTTTTCATCAAAATTTTATGATTCCTTTTTTAGGATTTCTATTCTAGTGGGATTCATTTTATCCTTTGGGACCCAAATCTGAATCAATCATTTGGAAGCTCAAATCCAGCTCACAATTCTTTCCTCAAAAACCGTGCACAGAATTGGAGAATTTTTTTAGGCCCATATTTCATAAATGGATGAACCATTGGAGCTGATATTTTACATGGATAAAGAATCCATCATGAGGAATAATTTTCATTAATACATCCACGTCTGAATCATTCATTTTTAAGGATATTAATGCATTGTAACTTGATGCATTGGAATACGAAGAGTCTGTTTGTTAGAATTAAAGATTTGGAGTAAATAGATCCTATATCTCTCCACAATTGTCCAATAAAGCTGAAATTTAGTGATTTGACATAGAAGACACACATTAAAAACATTCAAGAAGTACCAATTTCCATATTCGGCCATTTAATATGCCAACCATACTCTATATTTCAGTGGAGTAATTTCAGAGGGAAATTATCAACTCCAAATGTCTATAAATAAGAGTGTCCACTTCTATTCAAAGGGCTGGAAGAAGGTGAAAGAAGGGATATGCTGGAGGATTTATTTCTTTATTTTTTTTTATTTTTTTTCTTTTTTACTTAGTTTCATCATGCTCTCTTCTTCCCCTTTCAACTACATTACCCTTCACATGGAGGGGTAAAACCTTTGACTGATCGGGGAAGCGGGAGTTGAAATTTTGTAATGTCATAGTTTTGTCCTTAAATGTAAAACCCTATTTTTCTTTTGAATGACTTATATTATTATTGTTACACAATTATCTTAATAAGATCATGTTTTTAGTTTGGTTTATTCATTTTTAATAGCTTTGGTTAAAGACTTTTAATCTCCCTCCCCCTAGTGCAATTTGTCTCGATCGAGCAGATTATGTTAGGTGGTGGGTGTCTAACGATCGTTGGAACGTGTGTGGAACTAGTGGACTTTTTATAATGTTATAAGGATAAAAAATTCTAGATCGGGACTTGCCTTAGTTTTTTAGGGATTTTTATGAACTTCCATGCACATAAGATTGAGTTCTATTTTCTTCTTTAACCAAGGGTGATAGATAACTCAATCGAGGAGTCTTTCATTTGTCATTAAAAAGGATGAGAGGGAATATGATCTTTATTCAAATGATGACATTGAAAAACTGAATCCTACCTTGACCCCATCACTCTCTTCATCCATTAGTGTTCAACCTTTCGTTTTTATTTCTTGCTTTATTTTTCAACTCAAACAATTTCAAAAACAACCTTTTCTTCTTTCTTAAATTTAAGTGACAAACATAATTGTTTTACACTCCTCTCTAGAGACAACTTAGGCTAACCAATATACTGAATTTTAACTTAGGTATTATTTGTTTTTGTCACACCCAACAACATGCACATGTCAATAAACAACTAGTTCATAAAACAACCACATTATCTCCAGATTATATTATCATAACTAGAATAGATTTTGAAATATCTTAATTAATTCACTTATTCATAGACTGGGGAAAAGAAACATATGAAAGGGTGTGATAAAATTCTTATTATGGGTAAATAGGTAAAATATTATTCATAATATAATCATTAGAACATAAAAATTTAAAATCATATCTAGCATATAAAAGATAATAATATCATGTCATGGTTAAATAATAAAAGTGAAATGTAATTTCAATAGCCGTAACAGAAGACATGAATTTTTTTTTGGAATATATAAATAATCATAGAAAATAATTTCAAATTAGTCAAGGCTCACTACTGAGACCATTATAGAAGACAAAGTCCATACTGAACAGAGTTCACTCCTCATTCCAGACCTATATTACTAAAATAGATTTAATTTTTGTTCAAGTCATTTATATCACATAAGATATAAAATCTTTAACCAATGAATTGGATGGAGATATAGGTCCCAAAAATCTCATAATGAAACCATTATTATGTGTTTCACAAAAAATATAAACATTTACCATAGTATACCAAATTAAATCAAATGGGTTTGTTAGACATAATTCCATCAGAATTGATATGAATCAAATGGATTTAGAAAATAACATTCTATTATAAACACAATAATATTATAGTAAAAATAGGATAAAAACATATCCCTATTAAAATAGTGTCATATTAGATGGAAAATAATTTTGATAAAACATGTTAAATTAATTCTTGAGGAAAATATCATTTCTTCTTCAAAAAAGATCTCCATCCTCAAAATTCCACAAAATATTAGAAGAAATAATTTATTGTGAAAATAAACTTTTAATCTTGTTGGGTAAACATCAAGTAAATAAGGCATTATGAATATGTAAAAATACGTTAATGTTATGGAAGTAAAAAAATATTCTTCTCATACTTTTGCTGAAAAAGTCAAAAAGTACCTTGCACCAAAAATGAAAAACGATTCCATTCATACCATCTAGTAAAATTTAACAATGAGTAAAACTGAATTTTAACAATTATAGAAGGATATAAAAAATATTTTTAAATACATATTTATGAACTTGGACATGGATGATAATTATACCATAGTAAATAATTACTAGTCAAAAATCCTGGATAAAAATGATATTTGCAATGTTATCCCTTACCTTAGGTCTGATATGCTTCATTTGTATCTGAAACTCTTGTATAATTATTTAAATATGGTTAATTATTTATTCCATACTCATAAATATTTTTATGATATCATTTATGATCGTATTTTTATCTATTTTTTAGTAAGACATCACTATTACTCGTTATATGTGAATTAACTGCTTTATGTTCTTATACATATTTTTTTCCGATAAGTTCTTATTAATTTTTTTAGTTTATAGTAATATAATTTACATAATGGTATTAGTATAATATATATCCTATTTATTCATTAAATATTTGTATATAATTGTGGTTTAATGTAGAAAATGTAAAATTAATCAAATCACATTGTGGAGGCGGTGGGTCGTACGTATGCATGAGCGATGATATAATTCCCCAAATTATTGAATGTATTTAAGTGGATGGTGTACTATAATTCATAATTATTATCATGTTATAATTATCATATATAATTATTATTTCCATTATTATACCCATCTAAGTACGGTGGTGGTGAAAATCAAATTACACCACGGTGTGGAGACGATAAGTCGTACATACGTACATGCGATGATTTCATTTTTTATAAGATGGTTATATGGTGAAATATTGTTGTTTCATATTTATAATAACATATCAGTATATTAGTGATACTTATTTTATTAATTTATAATGTAACAACTAATTATGTGTAAGTAGAAGAAGAATGATGTTTGAAATAATCAGTAGAAGATATTACCTCTTCCTTGATGTGCTTCCCCTAAATATCTTCATAGAGAACTAGAGTTGGTATTTTAAAATGGCCAGAACCTTTATAATAAAAATATATAAGTTGAGTATGAAAATGGGTAGAGGGTGGATGATTTTGAAGGCACAAAATAAAGTGAATATGTGAAAGATGAGGTTCCCATATATAAATGATTTGTGGGGAACTTTTGGAAGCTCGATAAATAATATTTTATAATAAAGAAAACCCAAAAACCCACCAATATGTACCATGATTGATGATGAGATGAGATGGGTTTGTAATATGATCAACCAATAAATATTTCAAATGTCATTTTTTTAATTTAAAACATTTTTTTAATTGACAAACAATTATTTTATTTAATTTTAATTGTGGTAATGAGATTATAAATATTTAATGGTTATAAATATTTATTTATATGGTATTAATTGACTATAAATGTTTCTTTTATGAAATTTTAGTTATTATAATTTTAACTTGGTAATTTTTAAATATTTTTATGTTTTTTAAATAATTTAATAAGATTTTTTTCTATAAAATATTAATAGTGTCAATTTTCACACTATCCATTTATTTCAATTACATAAAATCCACACAAGTGATAAATTCAACAAAGTTTTTTTAATACACTAGAAACATGTCATAGTAACCTAGAAAATAAGTTTATCAAATTAATTAGTTCATATTATATTTAGTTAATTTTTTTTAGAATCATTTATTTGATATTTATATTAATAAAATCAATTTTACATCACTATCGGGTCATCATTATTGGTAATTATTTATTATTTAAAAATTATAAATAAATTTCTAGGATGTTGGTAATTCTTGTATATTTATAGTGACTATCTATAGTATCTATTATCTCTTAGTTATCAATATATTAAAATTAATATACTTATATAATATGAGATTGTGACATTTTTTCACATTAATTTGTTTTTATTACACTCATGTCATATTCATAGGTAAGTGGCCATTAATGATTAAATTTCTAAAAATAGATGATAAGAGTCAAATTTTGTCATCCAATAGGATTTTGACAGGTGTTAAGGTAATATTATAATATTATTTTTACCCTTAATTACCTGATTTACCTTTAGCCAGGGTAATAAAATTAACTACCAAAGTTACTATTTATAATGCCCACAAACAAAAGTATCCTATTTACATAATTTATACCTAATTATTCTAAATATGGAATAAATTTTTAAAAATTCGAAACATATAAGTTCCAGTAATTTATTTATAATTCATCCTCTTGTTGAAATGAGAAAATGAGTTTTAAAAGTTAAAATATTTCAAAAAATTGAAATGTTTTTACCTATGAATTAAATGTAAAATTAATTATAATGAAATAAATTAAATTAAATGATAAAAATAATTCTATTTATACTTTAAAACCATTCATTATTATTATTTAACCATATAAATTATCTCAATGAAAAAATATATTTTAATTAAAATTTAACGTATTTTTATTATTCATCAAAATAATAAAGTAATCATAAAAATAACAGAAATTTATTCAAAGTAAATATTCATATCACACATTAAAATAAAATGATTATGTTGTCATATAGAAATTATTAGACAGTAAATGTATTAATTTAAAATGGGTTCTCCATTTAAAGGTTTAAAATTATCCTTTTAAAAAAATTGGTTTTTATACATTAGATTGGGTTTTATTCATACACTATGACTAAAATATACATTGGATGAATATCAAAAATATTATACAATGTATATAACACATATATATCACATTAATTTCATTAAAAAAATTAATTCTCTAAAAAATAAAAATATATAATTGATTTATAATTTTCATAAATAATTGATTACCAATGAATTCACTATACATTTTTATATGTTAGTTATTATTATTTCCTCTAGCCTAATAGATTTGTTATAATGGTTATTTTATAAATAAGGTCATATCATTGTTCATTTAAACTAACGATTTTGTGCAATGCAAGATAACGAAGATTAAAAATTATTTAAAGAAAATATTTCATTAAAACATCCATGTGTAACATCAATCTTGGAGAAAACACATGCTCAAATCAACAGGTGATTTTTTTTATCTACACATGGATGTTGATACATATTTCTCACCATCATATAGTTCTATTTCTTATTTGATATACATGCATATCATCCCTTCATCATTAATTTCTAACAAAACACCAGAACCCCAATAAGATATACTCAGAAGGATAAACCCCATATATATCAACTCTTCCACTTGAGTCATATATTCTTAATGTTCTGTTGGTGTAAATATATATGGTGGAATAGATAATAGAACAACCCTTGAAATTATCTCATTTGAAAATTACACATCTCTCCCAAGTGGAATCCCTAAAAGGTCCTCAAGAAACCCATCATGAACCTCTCCACCAGGGGTGGAAAGACATCCTGCTCTTCACGACCATCATCCCACAAAAGAACTACCACAAGAGAGGTGAGATTCCTGTGTTTTAGATAAATTGGCCCTACACGGCCAACCTAGATATCCCACTCTCCACAATCAAAATAGTTTTCACCCTTGAGAGATGAAAAATCCCACCCTTGTGGTAACAATATTTGGAGGATAGGGACACAACTAACATGTATGTACCCATAATTAGGTCAAATCATGAATAGTGAGGAATGTAAAGATCACATAAAATTGATTCTACCCCTCCCAGAGAGAACACCCATGACATAAATAGATGTTCCTCAACCATACTCCCAATGGTGTAACAATATTAATCACCCCAATCACAAAATCTATAGATTGAATCATCCCATTCACATGATTTATATATATAAAAGAGATATTGGAACTAATATCAAATAAAGAACTAGAAAGACTAAAATTAAAGGAATAATACCTCAAAATGTTGATTTTCTAGCCACTATATCCACATGTATATGATGAAATTCATGAAACTATCCTACAAAAATTCACTGTGATGTAGTATGATTCCCCCCGAGCTACAACAATGTATTGATATGGGACCTCTTTCATTGAAGCACCTTATCCACTTCCTCAAATACCATGGACAATAGAACTATAATTTATATATTGATATGGGGTGGAAGACCCCTTCACTTCACTCTTATTATTCTTATATCATCCATCATTACCCATTAGTCATGGGTTTCGACAAAATCACTATAAATGTACCATCTTTCAATAGCCATGAGATCCTACCACATGCTAGGGTCTCGGCCTGCGAATTTAACAAAACATAACACATTGGGGATAGATCACTTCAGTAAGATCATGAGTAACCGATCCTTCAACCTGTCATCTCTACATCCCACTCCTCTAGTATATATTATTTTAAGGATGACTACTACTCTCGAAAGACATACTTATTTATCATCTAGTAGATATCACCTATCCTTAAATGCATGCCTCTTTCAGGTCCCCTATAAACATAAGAACCTAATCCACTACCTCTGCAGACTTTATTAATTGAAATAATTAAACATGGAACTCAATATCCGATTTAATCCCATCATGAACACATCTTTCAGTATTTCTCAAATCACCTACTAACAGCAGGGAAAAGCACTACAAGTCGTTAAAACAACTAGTATAGTGAATCATGAATATAATCCCTTGGGTCAGCCATAAATATTTTATTAATTCACATATATCACTGTCTCTAGATAAATGTTCTGATGGAAATTATCATTGAATTCCATATATACCATGTTTTCTATCATCTTAGTCTGAACCCGAATATCCAATCACCTCTTTGATAATCCTTAAATATTATATGCCACAATTTTTGTTATGTTATCTTCCAGAGTCTCCATATATTGATTAATCATCTTGATATACTCAATTCAGAACTAATCAACTTGAGTTCTGACCAATCAAGTGAAATATGGAGGGTGAAAAAACTTAAACTCACATGTCATGTCTAACATACGCTCCAAATCCTGCTTTTTCACTCATTCCATAAAATTCATGAATAGAGAAAATTTCTCGCAAAACATCTCTCCACCTACCCCACATGATACAATTTAATCCTTCGCTTCCAATGATAGAGTCCCATCTCAAGACATATCCTCCCATCATCCACTCAACAAGCATCATTATGGAAGAATATCTTTATAATTAAAAAAAATTATTAAGAAAAATTTCACAACATTAAACAATTACGAGGATTCACATAATGACATAGCATATCATCCCCCAAACCCAGCCACACGGTCAAAACCAAAGAACTATTACTTCCCTTAAACATTATATATCTATTTCATTGTTAAAAAAGACTAAACACATTCAAATTATTCATGTTTCTCATTAGACACCAATATTACACATATTTTTGTATTTATAACATTAAATTTCTTATTAGGTAACATTTTCATTTATTATACAAAAACTGAAAGAATAATAATTTAAAAACATACCGAAAACTATATTTTCTTTTTTGTTCCCAAAGATTAAAAATGTTATAATAATTATTGATTTAAAATAATGATGCATTCATACTCATCTCTCATTCTATACTAATCCATTAGTGAAATACTATAATATATCAAAAACAATTGTCATATAACATAACAAGTTCATCGCTTGAGGGGAAATCACAATCAACTATAAAAACACTGATAAATTACAACCCAACCTAGTGTATATTGTTTTAACCCCATGAATGGGTTATATAATCCCATGAATGATATATTAATGAAGGCATGACTCATCCTATTATCCTCAATACCCTTACCAAATATTACATAAAATTAAAAGAAAAGAAAACTCATTTGATACAACATTGTGATGTCCTGAGCCTTGTTCCACACACACTAGCACCCTGATCCAGATGTCCACATAACCTCAAGTATGCCTCCACATATTCTAGAGGCTCCTGACATGTAGTGAGTGTAAACTATAAAACATGGGGAGACTATACCCACTTTTTAAATGAAGCTCGATAGCAGGAAATAATGAACAATATTAAAATTAAAATAAACAAAGACCAGAATAAATTCAATAACCAAAATTGATCTGTATGCCATGAAGAACCAAAATATGATACAATATCTAATTTGAAGAGGTATATATTCCATGTTACATTATGGGTCATGTGTAACTAAAAACCCCTAAATAAAGACACTAACAACTACAAGTGGGTCCTGACCCCATATTTGGTTCCATCATCCATGATATATCCCAACCCAACTATATGGCATAGAGATTTTTCCTTTATCCTATCCTGAAAATAAGAATATTATTTATGTACCGATTAGGATGCTCAAGTAGGGTGCATGAACAACTCAGTAGGCCACCAAAAACAACATTTAAAAAAATATCATGTCAATAATAGTATATATAGTTATATAATGAATAAAGTGAAATAAATAAATTAAATAGATCATATAAACAATTATTTATTATTTAATGAAATTTTACCATGGGTTCAAAAGGACCCCCAACCAATCAATACTTGCTTCAGCTAGTTCTGATTTCTATACCATTCAAATTATGAATCATTATTCATTAATCATAGGATTTCATTATTCATTTAAGTTCAATTTTATACCAAGACTATATTGAATCACAACCCAATACCATAATTTTGATCCTATAAAACCATGTTTATAACCCCTTTATTATTTGAATCATCAATCCCTTTCTCACACCACATTTTCTATCAATCACATATGGGTATTTGGAGCACAATTATCTATCCCACACTTATATATTTATAATTCACATAATGGTATTTGAAGCATTAATTTTTATCCCACACCCATATATAAATAAATAAAAAATGTATCTTATATACCACATCAATCAATGTTAGTCAACATTAACCATATTTTCATTATTTCACATCCTGGATAACAATTTTATTGTGAAAAAATCAGTTTTTAACACTTTAATTGATGGAATAAATAGAAAAATTCATCATTAAATAATTTTTAAAAATTTAAATCATATAACCCATTAACATTTTATGTTTAACCCAAAAATCTCATAACTACCATTTTTAATTAATTAATTACACAATAATTGACCAATTACACAATCCTATAACAACACCAATTCCATGTTCCCCATATCCCATTAATTACAAATTCACATCGTTCGATTAATCAATTGATACTATTCAAGAAGAAATTTTCATAAATGGAAATTGACATTTCAAAATTACTTTTTCACAATATTAATAAAAACTATTGGATTTTAAATTTAGAGAACCTACCACAATATAGTTGATGAATGAAAACAAATGAAAATCCCTAAATTGATGCTGAATGATTAGTTTTACAATAAATAATTAAGTATAGATCCAAACCCTTTCTCTAAAATTGAATAGAATATGATCTATATAACATGAGATCTAGATCAATCCCCAATGGAGGAATACCTCTCTTCCAAAGGTGAATGAAATATGTGAGGGGTGAGGACTACTATCAGGATGTGATCTTATTCTGAGAGAGGTGCATATATATCAAACAATTCATCAATTTTCAAGGAATGAAGTTCATAATCTATTGGAATACAATAGTAAACCTCCATAAATGTGAGATGAGTTAGGTTCATGTCGATGTGTTTATTTAAATAATACATTGGTTTAATAAATTTTTTATGTAAATTTAGGTGGTTTAATTTTTCTCATGCATATTTTCCTATATGGTTCACATGGTTTTACCAAATTCTGTTCTTAACCATACACCTCTAGTTAAGGGGTAACACCATTACTACTAAGAAGGATAAATGTTTTAAAAACCATGCGACCAACATATATTTCCCAATTGTATAGGGTTTCCCAATTTTTCCAGAGTAAGGTGCAGAGTTTTTGAAAATGGTGCGCCAATTGTGCACTAAAATAAACCCTCAAAATGAAACCTATTTATCCTTAAGGATTCCCAAGTTAAAACCCAAGAAATATATTCCAAAAAAATAAAATAGTTCATTTAAACGAGCTCAAGACATCACTTGAATATTTCAGGATTATAAACATAAAAACATATCCAATGGTCAATATGAGATTTATGACATCTCCCATTAGGTTCTCCACAACTAGATCTATTTTTCAAAAAAATATAGATAAAAAATTTATTCATTACAATAGGAATAGAAACATAAGAAATGGTGGTGTTATTTTCTCAATAATGGTAACAAATATAGATACATAAAAATTACATGAGCATTAGGGTTTGAGAAAAGCCACATAACATTTGAATACTTTTCCCTACAATCAAAGATAATAAAAATTAGTCCTAGATTAAATATTGGTATTTTATAAGACATGAATCATAATGAGATCAATGAACATGATCCATGAGTAAATTACATATTCATAAGACCTGTAATTTGTTTCATACACACAATCATAGAATATCATTTGCATATTATTCAAATATCAATTCCAATGATATCATTAATGAATTTTTCAAATCCCCAAAAAATAACTTTAGTAATGGTTCACTCCCAATACCATTATAGAAGAAAAATTCCTCTATTGAGCTGGGTTCAATCCCCATTTTTTCTTTTATATTTCCAAAGATATAGATCTATAACCAATGTATTAGAGGAAGAATTAGGTCCCCACCTATCATATAATGAATAATAAATTTACATGTGAAACAAGATCCTAAAAAATAATCATATCAAAACCAATGATATAAAATTTTTATCATAAACATTTAAGCATATCATAACATATAAAAAAGATATAGGTTTCATAATAATTTCATCATAGAATTACCCATGTAATGAACTAGGTTTTATATGAAAATACTCATTGTATAAATCATGGAACAGAACATGGTTTCATAAAAATCATTATACATCAATTATAACCCATTCAATGAATGAATTAAATATTAACATTGGATCATATATCCATTAATTCATATTTATCAAAAATAGATTTCATCATAGATGGAAAATGATTTTGAATTAAAATTTAAAACATTTCATGAATGAAATATCCATTCTTATTTAAAAGCATTTTAAACTTTAATACAAAATTAAAATATTTTTATTTGAAATAAACTTTGAAATAATATATAATAATCATAAAATAAATTATTTGTTATGATTTTGTAAAATTATATTCATCCCATACAAGATTAAAGAAAGATTACTTTTACATTTTCAGTAAAATAAAAATAGGAATTTTTTGGAAATGGAAATTATTATTCCTTTAAAATATTTTTATAAAAATAAAAAAAATGGTAAAAATATTTTTCATAATTAATTTTGAGAAAAATAATGTATTTCTGATTTTTTTGAAAAAATCATTTTGTAAGGAAACATATTTTCAATCGTAGAGAGAAATAATGTCGGGTTTTATTTAAAAAAATTAATCTTTTATTTTATTGAACAATAAGTGGAAAATAAGTACTATTACATAAATATATCATGAATAATAATAGTATATGTAATTTTAGGATAATTAAATTTATTTTTGTCATGATATTTCAAAATTTGGGACGTAATCATAAATATTCCTGATAAATGATGAAATTGTAATATATATATAGTACAACTTTCGTAAATTTGAATAACAAAAAAAATTAAAGGATAAAATAAAATGAAAATTTAAAATAACATGGGTATAATTATATTAATGATATTACATATAAATGGTTTTTATATGCCCCTCATAAATTAGTATAGGGTATAGGTTCATACCATAACAAATGTAAGAAAAAAAATGCTATTTTAGACAACAATCTTTTACCTATTTGGGTGTGTCTTGAATTATAATCAATAATAATAAGTAATGTAAAATGAACAATCATATGAAATTAAATGAAGGAAATTCATGATATAATATATCAATATGGTTGTATGTAAACCAAAAAAAATGTAGTTATTTAACATATGTCTCCATAAAATAAAAGAGTTATAGGAAGTCCCTAACTTTTAGTCATGGAATATTTCAAAATCATTCAAAAATACAATATAATAAGTAAAAGTTTATTATAAATCTATTTTAGAACCATATTAATATATATCAAAACATAAATTATTTTCTAATTAACTCGATTGGCCTATTTTTTAACAATCTAATGTTAAATCACATTTTAGGTAATAACTAATTTGTTTTTCAAGTATGTTTTGAGTTGTTATTTTTTCCCTCTATCCATAACCATGGTTTCATAATCTATAGAATTTTAAAAATTATATATATTATATATATATATATATTTATTATATGAATTTATATTAATTATTACAATTTATAGCGAGAAAATAAAATACACTATTCGTGGATATGGGAGGTCGTACGTACACATGAACACCGATTCCATTATCTTGTCATATTGAATGAATGAAAATTAATTGAAATCTATTATCAGCCTAAATTAATGGTTATTTTATATGCATAATATATTTTTATTAAAACCATTATTAATACAAAACATGTAAAGTGAGAACTGATCACATCGCTTCGTGAGGCAGGAGTCTTCCTTATGTATGAGCGACGTTATTATATTCCCAAAAAATAGAGATTATGATGGTATGTGTGATATAAAAATTATAGGATAATAATCTAATCTTAAATATCAAATATAATTAATAAATCCATAATTATATATATTATTGAGATATGGTAATGGAAAAACGAATGACATCACTTGGCGTTGTTATTCTCCTCTGTACACACAACAGATGATATTATAACCCATTTGATAGAGGTGTAGGTGGTTGTTTTTCACCGCCATATTATAAAAAATAAATGTATATAACATAATTATATTTCATATCATCATGGTATAACAATAATTCATGGATGTAGAGGAAGGAAAATCCCAAAATTCTTATTGCTGAACGATACCTCTTCTTTGGGTATCCTATATTGGTTTTCACCAAAACACTTATTAAGAAATATTTATATAATAAATAATTATTTTTGGATAAGGGTACGAAAATTTAGGAGTGATTTGGGAAGGGTATTATATTTGAAAATGGTCTTAATGGTGTGAGTAAGTTAGGGTGTAGAGTTCCCTTTATAATTGTGGTGGGGATACATTTTCATGAATACCAAATTGCATTCACTATTGATAGGTCACTATTACCTCATATTCCTAAAAAAAGATCAATAAATTATTATAAGGAGTTCTTGGTATAAAAAAACCTCCAAAGAAATATACAAATAACTTATTTTGTTATTCTTTAGACTTTATATTTAATCAATTTTACCATATTAGTTTTTACCATATATAAATGTACATTTTTATTTAACAATTTAATTTATTTCATAATAATATATTTTTAACATAAGTTATTGGATAATTAAAAACCAATTACTATATATATGAAATCAAATTCATTAATGAAACATAATATATTTGTGTAAAATTAATTTTAATACAAATTCATGTAATGCATAAAATGTGGTTTAAACCTCAATCATGATAATTATGTCTAACTATTTGAACTAATAGTTATATAAAAAACTAATTTTACCATATTAGAAAATATTAATTATTATGATTACAAAAATAATATATATTTTAAAAATTCGATTAATATATCTGGCATAATATAATATAAAATTTATCATGTATGCGTGACGTGAAAGAAAGTTTTCAAATGAAAAAAGTTCAAATATTTACAACATTTTTATATAAAACATTAACTTGAAAATGATTAAAATAATCAAAAGTAGGTAAATTGATGTTTAATAGAAATAATTTTACATTAAAATAGATTTAAAATTACATTTATCCTTATAAATAAATTAAACAAAAATGTATTTTTTATGGAATATTAAGTATTTTTCACCATTCATAAAAAAATAATATTTTCAAAAAATTATATAAATTAATCCCTGTTTAATTTTGAAAATAATATTTTAATAATTATGTTTTATTTATAAAATAATTAATAAAAAACGATTAAAAATATAGTTTTATTATTTTTCAAAAAAAGAAGAAAAATAAATATTTTGAGGAAATATTATTTTCAAAAAAATACGAAGGCATTATAATAAATTTAATATTTGTTATTAATATGTTTTCGTTATATAAATACATTATATAAAATATCTATATATTATTTATTAATATTCGTACCACATGTTATGATTTTGAGGATATAATAGTCACATTTGAAAAATACTGATAACATATTATTGTTCAGTTAAAAAATAGTATTGTGTTCAATGAAAGATAACCAAGTGTGGCCTATAGTGAAATATTAACATGGTGCCATGTGTAGTGAAATATATAAAGGTTACATAATTAATTTAGAAAAAATAATTTCAAAAATAATGGGGTTCCACTTTTTACCCCCCCTTAAAATAAAATTTACCCTAAAAGTCCATCCCTTTAAAACAAAAGGATGAGGATACTTCAACCTCATAATATCCTAAAGATCCCACATAGTTTCCTCAGCATGGTAGTATTTATAAAAATGTTTGACTAGTTTATTAGTCATTAATAAAATAAAATTTTCACAATGGTATATAATGTTCTCCAATTTTTCCTTATATGATTGATATTTCTCCAATGTTATGAACTCTATGTTACGTACATGTGAAGGGTCATGTATGTACATCCTAAAGAGAGATACATGTAATCCATCACAAAATTATGGGAGGTTTGGTTAAAGTTCTAACTGATAAGATACAATACTAATATGATCATGAATTTCAAAGGGACCAATATGTATTATTATTTTCTTACATTTATTCATAAATATAATTACTTTCCTCTCTTGATAAAATATTAAGAACAAATTATCATCAATGTAAAACTATAGATCACACTGGTGATTGTTTGCATAACATTTCCACCATTTCTGAGCTTCATTGATATGTTTCTAAATGGTAATAACCTATCATCTAATTATTAACCTATTATAGGTCCCAATAGCTTTGTTTGTTCAACTGTATTCTATCACGATGGATATATTTATTTTTTTCTAGAGTAGGATTCATAAGGATCAATCAGAAAGACTGAGTGAAAACTAGTGTTTTATGATAAACTAAACAGTGGAAGTTGTTGATCCCAAAAAATATAGATATTTAAAGAAAAAGATATCAGGAAATCATATAAGATTTGAATTTTTTTGGATATAACATCTATTTTTGGATGATATTTAGTGCAGAATCCCAATTCCATGTCAGTATTTTTGACATCCTCTCTAGAACATTGTGGGAAGCCTATGATCTCGATCAGACATAATGAATATTTTTACTCTATATAATACATAATTAATGTATATAATAGAAATATGATATTTAGAGAAGTATACTCTGATATCAAATTAGTGTCTTGACACAGTAAGGTGATCAAGTATAACATATATAACATTATTCCTTTTAGATGTTTTAGGGAGTCAAACAGAAAATTCCATGGTGATATTTTACTATTCCGTTTCTATTATTGGTAATGGATGTAACATACATATTTAAATCTTTCATTCACCCTTAACATATTGACATACCATGCACCAGGATAAAAACTATGTAATATATATTTTTATAAAATCCCACCAAAAGTATTATTTCAAATAACTATTCATATTTGTACTAAAATGAGGAATAAATAATGGTTAAATATGACCCTCCTCTAATTACTCCATCTCATGTCATGTATGGATGAAATGAAAACATGTTTCTTAATCCATATCATTCCACCATGATCAATAATAAAATCAAGAAATCTTTTAACCTTATTTATCATCTCTATATCATAATTTCTTCATCTTTAATAGTAATTTAGATACATGGGTGTACATTAAATTGAGAAAGAAAATATTTTTACAATTAATTTAGGATATCTGTATCCATCCTATAAAAATTATGAAATATTGGATCTTTTGTGATATTCATCATGGGTAAACTGGCATGATACATTCGACTCAATGCATCAACTGCCTTGTTGTCTTTCTAGGGAGGTAATGTATCAAGCAGTTCGAATCAGTAGTTATCTCTTACCCTATTATCTAGTTCTGGTTTAACTCTTTCTATGTGAACATATAATTTAAAATATTTTGATCCATATATATTCACCATTTTCCCCCATAAACATTTTTCCACTATATTTTTAGTGAAAATTTTACCATAGGTGAGTCCAAATCATTAATTGGGTAATTGTTTACAAGAACCGTCATTTTTCATGAGGAATAACATATAACAATGTAATTATTCATAATGAGACATCCCAATCAATGTTTTATGAATAAATATATATTAAAAACCCATATCCACCCTATCTAAATGAATGAATATTTTTACTCACTAATCTTATCTAATGTTCCTTCATATTTAATTTATATTAATTTGTCCATGGAAACATGGTTCCATTTCAAGTTAACTTTATTAGGGTATTAGATGGTCATGAAAAATCTTCCACATAATATTCATAATATATATCTATACCATGAAAATTATGGACCTCAGTTACCATGGTCTGTTTGGGACAATATTCAATAGCATTCGTCGTTGATGGATCTATTGATATACCATATATTATTATTATACAGAACAAATGAACCATTTGGAATTCAATAATAAAACATTATAATTTTTTTGTATAGTTTATCATTACTAAGGTTAATTATTATAATTCTCAAGTGTACTAATTTTATTTATTTATTTTTGAATATATATGAATATCATCTAAAAATACTACCACAAACTGATCAAAGTAATCTCTAAAGACTATATTTATTAAATCCATTAAGATAAAAGGATAATTGGTATGGCCAAAAGGTTTCACTATATTTTAATAGTGTCCATATTTCATAAATAATGATTTCTTTTGTATCTTCTATTTATTGACAGTTAATTGATGAGATCCAAAACGAAGGTCACTCATGGAATTGTACTTGAGATTTGTGTAATTGGTCAAAAACTTCATCAAAGGAGGTATGAAGATACTAGTTCCTAATTATATATTTTTTTCAAGTCCCAATAATCAATATAGAGTTTCATTGATCAATCATTATTTTTAACAATGAGAACATGTGCACCCCAAGGTGACTCATTTTTCCAAATGAAAACATTTTCATGGATTTCTTTATGTTTATACTTCAATTCCTACAACTAAATCATGGAAACTCTATAGGCAGTACTCGAATTTGATATGTAAGAAGGTTTGAGATTAAATGAGAAATAAAATACACATTTTAGAGGAAGACATGAGAATACTTATTTATTTACATCAAAAAATTACAACAGAATAGGCATGTCATTGATGTCACTTTCCTCTCAAACCATTTTAGATGAACATCCCTTCAAAATTGGAATCAAGACACATAAAATTGATGCGATATCCATCTGATTATCATACCTATCATCAAATTTATAGATGATCATAGATTGGTTTGTAATATAAAATGTTACTTTCATTCACAAAATATTGATTTGGTAATTATGTTGAAAAAACCAATCACTACCCCTTTTAACATCAAAATCAACCAGATAAATATTTTTAAGATTTATGAGATAAATATTCCCACTAATGAAATATTCTAAAAAATCACATACGTGAGATGCGATAATCATTATATTAGGTATTTTAAATGATAAATATTCATATAATATTTTTTGGAATATTGATACCCATATAAATTTCATTAAACATTAAATACAAGTAACATATAAATTCAAATAATAAACACGTAGTCCCTGTGTTGATAATAAGTGCACCATTCCCAGCATCGTTATCATACCCCTAATTAGAAACTGTGATCATTTGAGATTTTACCTTGTCACATAGCTTATGAGGTATCTAATGTCACTCATCCGCATTAACCTATGGAATTGGGAGTACCCTATCATAGTTCCCATACTCTTTCCATATGAAGAAAAATAGTTTTGGTGGTCAATTTTGTGAAACATTCTCACTATTTGAATTGTTAGGTATCTTATTCTCATCAATTCATTAATCAATTACCCAATGACATTACCTATACACATGAAACATTTACAAGTACAAATAAGAAAATTTCCTCCATGATTACTCACACACATTGAGCATAAGGGGATGGACATATTCTTCTCTCAATAGATATTAGATAGTCTTGTGAACTCCATCTACACTTTCATAATAAAACCATGAAATTGATACATAAATCTAACCTCCATTTCATCCTTGATAACACATAGAACAATATATATAGATACTAATGTATCTTATGCTTATTTATATTAAGAGACTCAGTATTAGTCCATTGAAGAACATATCAACAATATTTTAATGTTATATGATAATAAGTGTAGAAAACCACGTAAGACATGGAAAATTTTCCTCCTATGTAACAGTTGATTTATAGTCATGTATTTTTAACTCAATGATCTCTTTATCCTTATTTGAATGTTGAAAACAATGAATGTAATTATTGAAGTATATGTTCTTTATTCCTTCCTAATACATAGAGTAAATTTTATGGTGTTTACTCATATTATTAATAATATTCAACCATTATTCTTCTTCACTATCAAAATCATAGAAAGTGAAAATGAATTTTCATGTTTCGAACAATTTGGAATTGAAAATACCTTTCAGCGGTTCTAATATATAGTTTGTTTTTATGTCAAGTAAGATTTATAGTTTGAGAATGTTGTTTGTGAATAAAAAATTATTTATAATTCTATAACCCCCTAATAGTTGGATGATCATGATGAAAATCATTCATTATTCATAAAACTCAAAATTAAAATTGATCCTTTGAGATTCATCCATTAACTAAAACCTAAATATATATTTTACTAAACCATTATCATTTCGGGGAAACAAAAAATCACAAGAAATTACTTAAGGGATGTCGGAATCCATACTCTACCTTCCTTAATTGATGAAATCTTAGGATTACTCAAGGTAATTCATATCAAATTTCATTTATGTCCTTTATAATGGTTCCTAAATAGTTTGTGAATTTCGTAATAATATCTCTCAGGAGTGCCAAACTATATGTGCAGTTAGGAACTTTATCTTGAACCACACGATGAATAATTCCATTTCCACAAACCCTTTTTATAGTTATTATAGCTATGTAACTTTGAGATAGAGATAAAGTAACTTTTTTTTATCAAAACATGTACATATTTCATGGAAAAAGTTTTAATTTTCTTTAACAATATTCCGTGAAATTTTTCTTCACCTTGAGTAATCCATATAATTATTTGTAGACACATCCCTATACATATCCTCAAAAAATATCACAAAGAGGTATAATTAAAGTTTTCTCATTGATGTTTAATATAGTTTTTTAAATGTTGGGGGCCTAAGCCTCATTTATTATTAAAGAAATGGAAATACCTCTTTAACTAGAGAGAGAGGGAGACCCATTACATAGCCTAAAGGCCCAGTGGGAATTTATCCCATTACATGGACCGTAGGCTCAAATTTTTCCCCATGGCCCATTATTTGAATATTACTTCTACAATACCCTACCTCTACAATGCCCCACAGTAACCACCGCTGCTATAGTGCCCTGTTTCTGCCACAATGCCCGCCGTTGCAATAGTGCCACCACTGCTACAGTATGCTACAGTATTGCTACAGTGCCTACACCAAATGGGTTTTGAACCACCATTTTTTATGTAGGATTATAGGCTGCTTACTGCTAAACCAAACCCCAACTAATCTTAGAAACAAACTAGAGATAACCAATACTATTAGATATATAGTTTACATCAATTTTATATGGATATTCATTACATTACACAAACACATGCCTAAGAACTGTAAGAGTTTAGTTACATTAGAAATTTAGAAAAAAAACAAATTGGACCATAAGTGAGCTACATAAAATCCCACTATATTCTTCATAAATTTAATATATCATAGAAATATTATAAAAAACACATTTCTTTATAACATAGGGAAATGAAAAATAAGAAATATAGAAATCATAATCTTATTAAGGGTTAAAAAGTGAGATACATGAGCATAACATAATCAAAAGGATATAGGAACATGTCAATAACATTTGAATACCATACACTTCATATTAAATATCATAATAGTGGGTCATTGATCCATAATTGGTATTTAATAAGACTTTAATCATAAAAAAAATAAAAAAACTAATCCATGATAGGATAATATTTGAATAAGACACAATTTTTTTCAGACACATAATCTTTTAAAATCATTTCCATATTTTACAAGGATCACTACAAATGATACCATAATGGACTAACTTCAATCCATAATACATCATAGTAGAAATAGTTCAATCCCAAGACCACCATAGTCTTCAATGAGATACACAATCATAATAATTAATCATAACATATCCCATGAAATAAAATGATTATCAAAATCATTTAATCATATAATAACCTATGAAAAAGAGGCAGGATTCATAATCATTTCACGAAAGAATAACCGAGGAAAAGAAGTTGTATCTACAATAATATACTAATATTATAACCCATTGAATATAAACGGGTTTCATATAAATTGGGACACAATAAAGATAACCAAATCAGTGAAAGAATATGAATGGAATCTTTAGATCAAATCCCTAGTAATGAATAGGTAACATCGATGGATTTCATATTAGATTGAATTTTTTTTAGAAATATAATTTTCAGAAATTATAGAGGAAAATATTATTTCTTAAATGATTTATTTAAAACATAAAAAATTATGAAAATATATTTATTTGAAAATAAACAAGAAATATAATATAGGATGCATTGAATCTATGTTTGGAAATGATGATGGAATTTTTTCCATGTCATACATGTTAAAAATAATATTCATACCACATTTTTTTGTTATAATCCAAAAGGGAATTATTTGGAGAACAACATGATCGTTATTTCAATTTTTTTTAAATAGTAATAAATGGGATAAAATCCTTTAATAACTCATTTATTAAATAATAAATAAAATTTTGAAACATTTTTTGATAACATAGTATCAGAGGAAAATAGATTTAGGATTAAAGATTAAAATAATTTTAGATTTTCAACAAAATCATTTCTATTTAATTTCAGGTGAATATAGGTAAAAATGTTACTAATAATTCAATATATCATAATATATTATGGATAAGTAAATTCAAGATAATTATTAAGATTTAGATCATGAGATTTTACTAACAGATAGTTAATCATAAATAATCTCAGTAAACAATGAGATTGTAACAAAAACCCCATACTAATTTGGGAACCATTAATCACTCGTTATTTTATAGGATAAAATCGACTAAAACATTAAAATAACATTAAGATAAAAAATTCATGTTATTTCACGTCAAAAGATATTTATACACGCCTCGAAAATTAATATACATTTATAACATAATATACATCTAAAAGAATTCAAATCTATATATTAATTAGTTATCGCCTCTATAAGAAATTGTATTGTAAGCCACGACAATGTAAAAATTAAATTAAACATAAAATATCATGAAAATAAGGGGATTAATAATAATAAATTTCAATTGGTTACTATATCCACTAGAAAAAATAAAAGAGTTGTGATTTTACATATGTCTCCTCTAAATAAAATATAGACTTGAAATCCATTTAATTATGTCTTGACATCCATTTTCTTCATTTAAACATCATTTATAATAAATTATAAGTTATATTAAATATATTTCATAACAATATTTTTATATATCAAGCCTTATATTATTATACAATGAGATTTTATTTCTTATTTATTAATAAATACTTGTTATAACTATTTTTAATGCAATAAATGTTTGTTTTTTGTATATATTTTTAATTTAAGTTTTTTGTCCTCGTAACATGATCATGGTTTCATCATATCTAGAATTTTTACCGTAATATAAATTACATTTATTTTTACTATATTTTTATTTATATTAATTCAAAAAATTTATTGATAAAAAATGGAATACATAGATCATGGAGAGGGTAGGTCATACATATGCATGAATGTTGATTCCATATTCTTGTAGGATTATAATACATATATTAAATGATATAAATTACCATTCACAAGTAATTATTTTACATATGTATCACCTATTTTTGTTAAACACATCTTTAATGAATTCCATGAAGAGTATGAATTAATCTAATCATTTCATGATGTGGTGGAGCATTATATACACGAGCGATGTTATCATACTCCCCCAAATTTGGGAGTATAAAGGCATGATTTATTTAATAGTTACATAATAATTATAATAATATAATACATATTATATATGAATAATAAATCCATCATTATGTTTATCATTGAGTGTTGGAAGTTCAAAAGGAAAATGAAATTGGTTCATGATGAAGTAGTCTAGAGTATACACGAATGATAATCTCGTAACCCATTTTCTGGAAGTGGATAAGGTTGTTCATCATTCCATTTACATAAAAACATTACATATATATAAGATATTGTGGATTTTATATCTTCATGTTATAATATTATTTTAAGGAGGATGATAAAGAATTAAAACCTAAATTCATATTGATGAACGTTAATTCTACTTTGGGTATCCTCTATTTGTTTGTAAAAATCGATTGAATTTTTTGAATATGCTACGACAGTGACTTAAAATTTAAAACTGAGGAGGGGTAAAAAAAATTTAAATACCAAAATGTATTCACTATTGGGACGCCACTCAAATCACATATTACTGAAAAAAGATACATAAAGGAATGGAAGGAATATTTGCTATATCAAAATATCAACCACAAAAAACAAATAAATTTTCTACAAAGTTATTTCTTATTATTTTAGTTTATTCAACATTAAAAAATTGTATTATACCATGGAAAGTTGTTCTTTTTTATTTATCTAGGAAATTTATACATAGAAAATAAATTTAATCAATTTTTTTATATAATTTTAAAATTAATATTGTAAAATAATTATAATTTAAAATAATATTTTTGTGTAAAATTATGTTCAATACATATTTATATAATGTGAAAACCCCATTTTAATGTTAAATTCAATAATTAATTTTAACTATTTCCAAAAATCATTATGATAATGAAATATGTTGACCATATTTGATAATATATATTTTCATTATTAAGAATAAGGAATTTATTTTACCAAATTTCACTTGTAGAAGTCGAAGAATTAAATTTAAAATTAATATAACATGTGCAATGAGAATACATGGTCTCAAAAAGAAAATGTTTTAATGTTTACACAGTTTTATATAAAAATTTAATAATAAATTTTGTAAAATATAATAAAATATATTAATTAGTGTATAATTGATCTAATATTAATTTTAAACTAATTTATAATATATTTTAACTTTATAATCCATTAAGTAGAAAATGAAATTTTTAGTTAACATTATGTATTTTTCAAAATTCATAATGAAATGATTATTTTTTTTAAAAAATAACCTTAATATAATATTTATATTAATGTATTTAAATTGTTGTTTTTTCAAATCAATTCACTAAAACTGATAAAATTTAATTTTATTATAATTCATAAGAAGAAATAAAAGTTACTTTTTGGAAAATAACACTTTTTAAAAATATAATTATTTTTTGAAAATAAAGTCTTATTTTATCATTATTATTTGTTCATATAAACCCTTTATACATAATATTTTACAAAATGTTTTTACTTTTCATACCCTTAGGTTTTATGAGTAGGTTATTATAGTCTTGTTTGAATAATATTAATTGCACATTATGGTTTTTTTTACCCCAATATCATGTGTAATGTCGAATGACCCTGCGATGCATGCATCACAAACATAACTTGGTATTTCGCTTAGTAAAATTTATCAATTATATTTAGTTAATCTGAAATAAAAACTTCTTAAGAACTATTTATTCCACAATTAAGCATATGTTTATTCATGAAATAGTAGCATGTAATGAAGATAACTGATTTTTATTTAACTATGTATTAAATATATTATCATATTTTTAAATGGATGCCCTTATATTCAATGATGGTATATTGACACATTCATTAGGATAAGAGATTGATTTTTAGTGCCTAAATAAAAAATGGGTAACTTGAGGATTAATAAATAATGGTAGTATTATAACATGTGACTCCACTTTCCCATATCCAGTGTCTTACTTAATTAAATTTGCATATATATAAAAGGTCGAATACTGAATGACCGATCACTGTATTTGTCTTAGAGAACCATATACAAAAATGATACTCATTTTACATTGGTAAATGATAATAAAACATTATATAGAAAAACATAAAATACATTGTATCCTTGAAAATACATCAAATTATTTCATCAACATATCCTAGGGAATAAAGAAAAATAAGGACGAGCTCAACTTTTTTTAAGTGTAAAGTATAATGGAAGGTATCAAAAATCAATAATGATTAGTCAATATGGAGTAGTAAATGATTGGAAATACATTCCATTAAAATAACATGCCAATATGAATAGATATGGTATAATCAATATTCAATGTTAAATAACTAAAATACATTCCAATTATTCAATAAAATGATATAATTTTGGAGGAACAATATGAAGATCCCCCAGACACACTAAGAGGGGAACAGTGAATCTGGGTTTCAAAAGTTTCTTCCAATGTGGTAGATCTTACACCCATGTTTGTAAGAACTTTCAAAACATGTCTGATTGGAATGTATGTAAAGAAAACTGTCATATTCGAAGAGACATAACATAAATTATACTTGGTTCACCCCTTAGGGCAAGACCATGGATCATATACTGACTATGACTCTGTCATACCAAATACCACTAATCGTATTTTAGTTTTTTAGTATAGAATATTTAACATAGTCACTCCATGTTAGGACCACTATCTTCTTATTGTTTTAGGGATAAAACCATACATCCCTCAGAATGCTTTCATCGACTTCACCTTGCTCTCTGCCCTGGGTGGAGTATTACTCAATTTATGAACCTGATTGTCTCTTTAGTAGATTGGAATTAAATTATTTGTCCTTGACATAAAATGATATTATTCTTTCATTTTATACCAATGTTGATGAATTTTGAAATCCATACCCACGGGAAAAGTGATGTTTAAAACTTTTTTTCATGAAGATCCTTCACGAAGCACCATCCATCGTGAATAATACTACCTTCACAAAACAAACTAGCTTCTCAAATATCACCATTCCATCACAGAATAAAACATCATCATGAATCACTCAATACATAGGTTAATTGGCATTATTCAGGATTATGGTATTATTTTCATGATTCATATCAATGAAAAAAAAACAAGATTTGTGAATATATTTCACGAAATCAGGGAAATTCATCATTTCCATTGAAACTTTTCCAAAAAAAAAGAAGAGAGTGTGTGTGGGGGGAGGTTATAAATAGGCTCAATAATTTTGGATCCTCCTCCACCTCTAGTGAAAATTTTAGATCATTCAGAATCAACTTCCCAGTGTACCTCTTTTAACAAAGCTATGTTGAGATTTTTCTTTATCGTAGTGATCTTCATAAAACCATCACACAATCATGATGGTCGAATTCTTGTAATCATGGAGAACACTATCTCTATTTAACAAGCTCCACATATTTTCAAACCTCATCCAATTCGTCATGAAATCAATTCATTTCAATATTTATGAAGAGTTATTTCATTAAAAAATTCCCTTCGTGTTGTTAGACCCTGCTCTATATTTGATGCCCAATTTTGTTATTTTAAACACTAAGAAATGATCCACATTCAACACTATAGTCATAAATTACTGAAATATCACTTTTAATAAAAAAATCCTTGATAAAATCTCTATGAATTTTCATCAAACACAAGCTAAACTTCATTTCCAGTAATGGACAACCTTCATTCCAACATAATAGATGATCAAATAATGCCATAAAAATAATCAAATATTCAGGAAATATGATCCTGGCTAATATAACTAATTGAATAATCACATAGAATATCAATAATTATTGAATAAATAATTTTTAATTTCTAAAAAATGATGATTTATTATTCAGATAGTTACTATCATGTTATATCCTCAAAACTGTTTTTGTTTGTGGGTCGAAGCCTATTAGATTTTCCTAGTTGATTAATCTCATGAGACTACAGATGATTCAAAGGGTTTTATGTAACTCGTCCCAAACCCATTTAATACATGTCTAAATAATTTATCCTATATCAATTAATTTATTTAATTCATAAAAAATGTTCCCTATTAAATAACTGTATTGAGTAAAGTGTACAAATTTATCAATATTTCACGAATTAGTCAAATAACATTCCCTGTAAAAACCATATTTAAAACTTATATTCATTTTATTAAATAATAATATCCTTCATATAATATGGTTTATATTAAATACATATATAATTTCCAATGTAAAATTTCAATTGAAAGTAATTCGTAGATGAGAAATCTAGTAATCATGAATGAAAGTTACATTTTACAATAAACTTTAGCACATGGTAATTTTACAGTAGAACCCCCATGGATGAAATTATCCCAAAATAATATTAAAAAAAATTAATTATGAATGAATCATGGTATTACTTTTCATAGGTCAGTATGTAGACCACATTAAATTTAATTGATGAATACTAACAAAAAAGTCACAATGGATGGTAAATTGAAATTATCTACCTTACCTAACAAGTATTTTTGGATTAATGTTATTTTAACTATTATATAATGGTTTATGAATGTTTTTAATTTATTCAATAACCATTACAATCTTTATAATATCATATATAATTTTCTTATAAAATTTTACCACCTATAGGGTAATAATATTATATCATTTTCATTGTTTCATGTCTCAATTGACTTGTATTCTCATTCGTTATTTGATATAAATGATTCGGTTCTTGTGTATATTATATATCTACCTAATCTACTTAATAATAATCATTACATATTTATTATATTTATAGGTAAATTAAACTTTTATGACCAATAATTAAGGATGATTTGGGAAATGAATTACTTTATGCATGATTGATATTTCCATTTTTCCCTGATATTTATGTGAGGGAGGAAAGTAAAATATTTCATTTCCAAAATTACCATGATATTATAAATACAAAATTATTTCTTTAAATATTCAAATACATATCATCCATGTGTTTTTGTGATGAAAATAGAGTCCCATCACTTCGTGAAGGCGGTAGTCCACACATACAGAAATGATGTTTTCATTATTAAATTTAAAATAAAATATAATGATATATTATTTTTATTAATAGATAAATATGTCTTGAATTTAATAATTAGGTTATTTATAATACATATATTCATTAAAAATATTCCTCATCACCTTCCTTTTATAGAATTAGTGAAAGACGAGTCACATCGCATCTCGAGGAGGTTGTAAACAGTACACATGAGATTTATTAATGTGTATCCTATAGAATAGAATTTGAAGAAGGTATATATTGAATTATTAATACATTGGTGTAATAATTTTATATATATCATATATATAATTTATATCCAGCATAATACCCATCCTTGATATAAGTAAATGAAAAGACAAATCACATCAGTTCATGAGGTGATAGTTCACCTAACACACGAACAATGATTTTATAACACATTTGACAGATGTTGAGATCGTATTAGGTCATTATCTTATTATAGGAATGACCCATTATAAGGATTATATAAGGTAAATTATATCACCATGGTTCAATAATAATTGATGGAGGTGGATAAATAAGTAAAATAAAGACGCTCGTTGAAGACCATTACTTGTCCTTCAGGTATCCTCATCAGGGTTACAATAAATACTTAAAATGATGACATTTTATGATAATTATGGATTCTAGGATGAGTGTCTAGAATATTGGAAGTTATTTTGGATGATCCTAGATGCGAAAAAGAAGCATTAATGTGTCATGAATTTATAGGATTTAGTACCCTTTTATAGTTGAAGAGGTGTGGAATTTTTTTAAATACCCAAAAGTAGTCACTATTGGGAGGACTCCCTTATCATATTTGGCTACAAAGTAGATAAATAATAGAGGGTATGGTGTTTTTTTCAGGAAACAGCTCCACCATAATAAACTAATCACATTTTTATCTTGTTATTTCTCATAATTTTTGTTTACTAAATTTTAGACTTTTAGTTTTTACCACGGTAACACCTATCTTTCTATTTACCTAGGTAATTTGTATATGAATACTACAATAAAAATGAGTTTTATATTATAATTTATGTAACAGCCCAAGATTTTATAAAAAAATATTTTTTTTAATTTTATTAAAGTCTTGTGTTGTACGCTACACCAAAAGGAGCTTGCACAACACGCATCCTTGACATGCCTTGCATTACATGCAATCACGACCTTCCTCGATAGCGTGTGTAATACGCAATACCGAGTTTCACTAAACAATGATATGCTATTAAAATATTATTAAAACTAGCCGTTATGAATAGTAATAACCAATTTTTAAAACTCTGTAAATCTTATTTTTCAAAATGAACTTCATTTTTGGATTCAGAGTATCAAATTTAGCCTAAGGTGAAATTTTGGTACTTTTCGGATAACTTTCATATTCTGATGAATAGTGAAAATTACTAAATTATAATTAAAAACAACTTTTTTTAATCGAAATAATTAATAGTGATAAATTATTAATTTGAGTGGTTTTAAAGTATATTTAGAATATATTTTTACAATTTAATACAATGTTGGTCATTGGATGTAATTTCACATTTAAACCAGACATAATCAAGTGTCAATCTTTTGATAGATATTGTTTCTTAAAAACACGCTATTTGTTTTAACAGCGGGATTTAATTATAAAATTAATTAATGCAAATTCTATGATATGAATTTGGTAAAATAGACATCATTTTTGAATTCGGAATATGAAATATAGCTTAGGATGAAATTTTGGCATTGTTCTGAAAAACATCAATTTTTGATGAATAGTGAAACTACTAAGTGGTAGTTAAAAAAATTAATTTCTTCATAAATCTTAATTTTACCGCTTCTGTGAATGGAATTTCAAAAATCCGAGAGACACGGTTTATGTCAGTAAGTAAAATGTGGTTCAATGAGATGAAAATAATTTTTGGTGAATAGTAACTTTTTACTTTTTTTACCACGGTTAATAGTAAATAGGGTAACTAAGGGTAAATATGATATTAGTATTACCCTAACACATGTAATAATTCTATTGGATAAGTGTAATTCGACCAAAAACAACCTTATGAATATAATATGACCATTTAGGTCCACTTGGATTAGATTATGACATTTAATATTATATTATTTAATGAATAGTTAAAATAGTTAAAATCAAAGTTTAATAACTAAAACATTTTTAATATGGGGTTATACATAAGATAAATTCGACTATAAATATTCATTATAAAGCTAAAAAAATTTCCTACATAATGATATTTTATTTATAATTTTTATACTTTAAATAAATTAATTTATTTATGACACAACGATGATGCAGTAATTACCCTTTTAAGGAAATATTAACATAATTGATGTTATAAATGCTCAAATTAATGTAATTTGAGACTTTTTATGAATTCCACTAATTTTATAGGTTACTATGATATATTAATGTTGATGTAATCAACTTGGTTCGAACATATAATTCTGTTATGACTTTCACAAAAATCATATATCAAATAGTGTCAAAATTGACACAAAATAGTTTTTAAATCAAATATT
The DNA here is from genome assembly GCA_963277665.1 of Viscum album. Taxonomy (NCBI): domain Eukaryota; kingdom Viridiplantae; phylum Streptophyta; class Magnoliopsida; order Santalales; family Viscaceae; genus Viscum; species Viscum album. Next base: position 68,731,208 of record OY728166.1, on the reverse strand, counting down.
ATATTATTAATTGTTATTGTATTCTTAAAAATCTAAGGTTCAGCCAAATGACTTAGATAAGGATATATATATTAATAATAAACAATTTGGGGTTCTTTTGGCATGTTATAGTAAGTGTATTAACCATATAGTGAAAGAAAACAAAAAGACACGGTAAAAGTTAAATTAATTAACTTCGAGTTAAATCTAATTGATAAGGTTAAAATAATACCCTAAACATGTCTAAATCCTATTGGTTGATAGGATTTCGACCCATCCCCACTTTATCTTAGAAATAAGACCCTTTGGAACCATTATAAACCGATTTTGACTTTAATATAAAATAATATTTTGAGATATTCCTAAGGTGCCCCTCTCCTCCCTTATAAAAGGGCACCTCCCCCCCCCCCTCTTCCTCACACCAATTTGAGCACTCAAGCTCGGAAAACCCCTGCAATTTTCTCCTATCCACTTCCCTAGAATAATCCTAGAGGTCCTGGTCTTCTCCAAAGACCAATCTTAGTTCCTTAAGTGGAGGATTCAAAGAGGCGTTCCAAAGAAGAGGTAATATCCATTACCGATCTTTTCAATTTCTTTCTTCTTCAACTTCTTCTTCTTTAGTTGTTTCATGATAAAGTAATAACATCAGTATTACTTACATACTGATATGTTATTATAAATATGAAACAACCCTAATTCACCTTCTATCCATCCTACGGAAAAATGAAATCACCGCGCGTGCGTACGTACGGAATACCGTCTCCACGCCGTGGTGTAATCTATTTTTCCACCATCACCTTACAAGGATGGGTATAATGGTGTAATGAGTAACTATATATGATTATTATGAAGTAATATTGATACTGAAATAATATATATATATACTCCAATACAATTCCACGATCATAGGAACAATATCATCACTCGTGCGTACGTACGGAATACCGTCTCCACGATGTGATGTGACTCGTTCTACATGATATTCATATCATATTGATTATATAAATGAATTTAATGAATGAATATGGTATATAATACACTAATACCATTCTGTAAATGAATTATCTATAACCTAAAGATAAGAATAAGAATTTATTCGACAAATCACGCATAAGAACAAAAAGTTATAAAGACCCGAGTAACAAGTAACAATGAAATATTACTAACAAGAAGCTAATAATATGACCATATATGATATCATATCAATATGTATGATTCTGGAATAAGTCAATAACATTATTTAAACCATTATACAGGAGCTTCGGACACGAACAAAGCAAATCAGACCTAAGGTAAGTGAAATATCACAATCTCATTTTTATCCGAGATTGTTTATTCATAAGTATTTACTGGGGTGTATTTTATCATCCACATCCATGTTTCATCAATATGTAATATTATTTCCATCCACCTACAATTTTTTAAATCCATTTTTACCCTTCGGTGAGTTTTTAGTAATATCTATGAAAGGAATCTTTTGTCATACGAGGTACTTTTTTACTTTTCCGACAAAAGTACGAAGAATGTTTTTTTTTAACTTATACGGCACGAACGGATTTCTACTGTTTTATAAAGCCTTATTTTCATGAATCTTCCTCTAAATGATTTCATGGCTATTTTCAATAAAATATCTTTCTTTTAAAATTGCATGATGTTTTGTGAAAAGAAATTGATTTTGAAGAAGAAAGGATATTTTCCTCAAGAATTCAATTCAAGTGTTTTATCAAAATTATTTTCCATCTAAGATAATAAAGGGTTCTGTTTCTATCCATATTTTTACATTGATTTGACTATGTTGTGATGGAATTATGTTTATGAATTCCTTTATCTTATATGAATTGATTTATGATGTCATGTTGTTTCAAGAAACCCATTTTTGTTACATGTGTTATGCGATGATGTATGTTTTATGATTGTGTGGCACACATAAGAAAGGATTCATTATAAGATGGGTGGGACCTATATCTCCCTCCAATGCATTGGGTAATGATTTTATATCTCATGAGATAGACATGGCTGGAATGGTAGGTTATACCGGTTCAGTGAAACAGGACTGAAACGAGGGTTACTCGATTCAGAAAGGGACTTTGTCCACTAAGATAGTCTTGGCAATGAGTCTTGACTAACAAGAAATGATTCTCTATGATTTTGTGTGAATTCCAAAAAGTTTCATGTTTTATGTTATTATTATTGTGATTACATTTCACTGCCATGATTTACCCCATGTTATGAAATTATGATATCTTTTGTAGGTTAAGATTTCCAAAAGTTACGTGCTTATGTATATGATGTGATTGATATTTCTTTTGTTTACCCTTACTGAGCATTTGAGCTCACCCTTTTATGTTTTCTTTTCCCCAGGATATAAAGAAAGGTTTTAGGTATAAAAAAAAGAAGATCTTTATGGGAGATGTTGAAGATCTTTCACCACGATTAGAAGATTATATTCCGAGTTTCCAAAGACACTAAACTATTACGGTCCTTGTGTGTGTGTTTTTGTTATGTACTAAGTATTCCGCAAATGTAATGTAATGTCCATGTACGTCAAGATACGGGTCTCTACATTTGGTATCAGAGGAAAGGTTTAGTCAACCTTTGGAAACTAGGATGCAAAAACGTTAGTGAGATCCCTAGAGATATTTCTAAGGTATGTCTAGGGATGTCTCTAAGGTTAAGTATACGTATAGGTTATAGTCCTAGAATTGCGCTAACGATCTTCGAATTTAACCTAAGATGTTAGATATTGAGGGTACTACCCCTTTATTATGTTGTTTTCCCTAGCATGATTTTTGCCTCTCATACTATTCTTTTGGGGTTTTAGACGATGGCTGGAACCCGAAGGAACCGTGTTAATGTGGAATGTGATGGGCAATGCAATGATTGTCCCCCTGAGAAACCAAACGATATGGGAGCTGGAATGCAAAATCTTGTAGCCATGCTCACACAACTTTCTCAAGCTATGAATCATGCAGGACTTCCAAACGAGCAAAGGAAGGAGCAACATTCTGTTGAATCCTTCATGAGGCAGCGTCCACCTTCTTTCAGTGGGTCTACTGATCCATTAGTTGCTGAACAATGGATTAGTACTACTGAAAAGATATTTTCAGTTCTTCAATGTTCTGAACATGATAAAGTCATCCTAGCAGTGTATCGTTTGGAAGGAGATGCTGATCAATGGTGGAATCTTATTAAGAATACGAGGAAAAGGGATGAAATTGAGTCTATGGAATGGGACGAGTTCAAGAACTTATTTTTCAATAAGTACTTCCCTCGTATTCTCCGAACAAAGATGGAGAAAGAGTTTCTTGAACTGAAGAAAAGGGATGATGAATCTATTGGTACCTATGAAGAGAATTTTACAAGAATTGCAAGGTACGCTTCTGGTATTATCATCCAACCTGAAAGTAAAGTTGATCGATTTTTCAGTGGCTTAAAACCAAGTCTTCGAAGGGCATTAGCTATAAGAGACTTCAGTAGCTATGAAGAAATTGTGCGTTGTGCTATCAAGGTAGAAATGGAAGTTGGTGTTAAATATCCATCTCATGGGTTTGAAAAAAAACGAAAGATGGAGTTCAAGGAGAAAACTCAGAATAATGGTGAAAAGAAGATGAATGTTTCCTTATGCACAAAGTGTGGAAAGAAGCATGGTGGAGATTGTCTTAAAGGGACTAGAAAACGTTTTAAGTGTGGAAAAGAAGGTCATCGAGCAGCTGAGTGTCGAAGTAATGGAAAATGGGATTCTAATGAAGTGAATAAAGCAAACACTGCAGAGAACATACAACCAACACTGTAATGCTTCAAGTGCAAGGAAATGGGGCATTATGCTAATAAATGCCCTAATCCAAGGGTTAGTGATGATCGACATGAGCAACCGCTTAAGGCAAAGGACAAATGGAAGTCACATGCGATCACTGTTGGCAATGATGAATATGAAAACGATGTGGTGGAATGATTAAGTGTTTATGTAATGGGATTCTAAAATAATGTTGTATCTTGGAATATTGGAATATTTATGTATTGGTCTAATGTGGTATTCAAAGTGATTGAGATATTATGCGCATAATGAAGGGAAAAGGAGAAAATGAAATGTTTAACAGTATTCATGAGCTCATGATTGATATAAGGACTAAGTGATATCATGGTTTGAGTATATAGAATTTTGAGGATTTTAGTATGTGGAAGGTGTTAACTTTTAACTGAATTCATGTTTTCACTAAGGTATTCAAGAGAATACACGATTAAGGACTTTGAATGTTTGGAATGTGACCAACAAAACATATCTTATGATATATGGGGATCGATGATGGTGTTAAATCTCTGGTAATCATTTTCACTATATTATGAGAGTCGACTGCAGTATTATGGATAAGCCTAAAAGATTGGAATGGATTATGTTGGACATAAGTTAGTATTGTTTGTTTTTTCGATATTATTGATGGGATGTTATATAGTTTTGGAAAAAGGACAACCTGCAGGATGGGCGACAGCCCATCGCTTCGGACAAGGCTGTGGGAATCGAACCCACAACCGAAGTGCGACTGGCCTTTATCACCTACCACTGGCCTACAGGAAGTCCCTGTTTAGTAGAAACTAGTTTTATTATATTAAGCAGTATGATATATGAAGTATAAGTCCATTTTAGGAACCATATATGATTAATCTCACTATAGATCGACTTATGCATATAATTTTTGCTAACCTTTTGTTTGAGACAGATGGAATGACCCGTCATTCTATCACATGATCTGCTAACACTTCATGAATAACAAATTCAACTTCATTTATTTAAGAGATGAAGTGGAAATTGTTCAAGGCACGAACAACAGTGAGATTGTACCAAAATAAAGTAAGTATTTATTCTAATTCAAATTTTCAACATTAGGGAAATGATCTTGAAAACCAAAAATGTTGTCCTAGTGATCTTATACCTGATGAATCAGATGGTACCTTATATCATCACAAATCTATGGATTTGTGATTACTGGCTTTTCCATAGCCATGTTCTCTACCACTCTCCATCAGAACATGATGGTTAGATTTCTCTTCCATATCCATATTTTCACCTATGTGGAAACCCAATGATTAGTTTATTTGGGTAACCGTTACGTTTCATACTTTTGTTTTTAAAGATTGGTTTTGATATACCTTTTTACGATGTGGGTTTCTATTAAAGAAAATTTCGAATAGTAAACCATTTATAACCCCAACGAATTTCGAGGGAGAAATTCATTTTAAGGGGGGTAGAATGTAACAGCCCAAGATTTTATAAAAAAATATTCTTTTTAATTTTATTAAAGTCTTGTGTTGTACGCTACACCAAAAGGAGCTTGCACAACACGCATCCTTGACTTGCCTTGCATTACACGCAATCACGACCTTCCTCGATAGCGTGTGTAATACGCAATACCGAGTTTCACTAAATAATGATATGCTATTAAAATATTATTAAAACTAGCCGGTATGAATAGTAATAACCACTTTTTAAAACTCTGTAAATCTTATTTTTCAAAATGAACTTCATTTTTGGATTCGGAGTATCGAATTTAGCCTAAGGTGAAATTTTGGTACTTTTCGGATAACTTTCATATTCTGATGAATAGTGAAAATTACTAAATTATAATTAAAAACAACTTTTTTTAATCGAAATAATTAATAGTGATAAATTATTAATTTGAGTGGTTTTAAAGTATATTTAGAATATATTTTTACAATTTAATACAATGTTGGTCATTGGATGTAATTTCACATTTAAACCAGACATAATCAAGTGTCAATCTTTTGATAGATATTGTTTCTTAAAAACACGCTATTTGTTTTAACATCGGGATTTAATTATAAAATTAATTAATGCAAATTATATGATATGAATTTGGTAAAATAGACTTCATTTTTGAATTCGGAATATGAAATATAGCTTAGGATGAAATTTTGGCATTGTTCTGAAAAACATCAAATTTTGATGAATAGTGAAACTACTAAGTGGTAGTTAAAAAAATTAATTTCTTCATAAATCATAATTTTACCACTTCTGTGAATGGAATTTCAAAAATCCGAGAGACACGGTTGATGTCAGTAAGAAAATTGTGGTTCAATGAGATGAAAATAATTTTTGGTGAATAGTAACTTTTTACTTTTTTTACCACTGTTAATAGTAAATAGGGTAACTAAGGGTAAATATGATATTAGTATTACCCTAACACATGTCATAATTCTATTGGATAAGTGTAATTCGACCAAAAACAACCTTATGAATATAATATGACCATTTAGGTCCACTTGGATTAGATTATGACATTTAATATTATATTATTTAATGAATAGTTAAAATAGTTAAAATCAAAGTTTAATAACTAAAACATTTTTAATATGGGGTTATACATAAGATAAATTCGACTATAAATATTCATTATAAATTTAAAAAATTTCCTACATAATGATATTTTATTTATAATTTTTAGACTTTAAATAAATTAATTTATTTATGACACAACGATGATGCAGTAATTACCCTTTTAAGGAAATATTAACATAATTGATGTTATAAATGCTCAAATGAATGTAATTTGAGACTTTTTATTAATTCCACTAATTTTATAGGTTACTATGATATATTAATGTTGATTTAATCAACTTGGTTCGAACATATAATTCTGTTATGACTTTCACAAAAATCATATATCAAATAGTGTCAAAATTGACACAAAATAGTTTTTAAATCAAATATTATATTATTAATTGTTATTGTATTCCTAAAAATCTAAGGTTCAGCCAAATTACTTAGATAAGGATATATATATTAATAATAAACAATTTGGGTTTCGTTTGGCATGTTATAGTAAGTGTATTAACCATATAGTGAAAGAAAACAAAAAGACACGGTAAAAGTTAAATTAATTAACTTAGAGTTAAATCTAATTGATAAGGTTAAAATAATACCCTAAACTTGTCTAAATCATATTGGTTGATAGGATTTCGACCCATACCCACTTTATCTTCGAAATAAGACCCTTTGGAACCATTATAAACCGATTTTGACTTTAATATAAAATAATATTTTGAGATATTCCTAAGGTGCCCCTCTCCTCCCTTATAAAAGGGCACCTCCTCCCCCTCCTCCTCACACCAATTTGAGCACTCAAGCTCGGCCAACCCCTGCCATTTTCTCCTCTCCACTTCCCTAGAATAATCCTAGAGGTCCTGGTCTTCTCCAAAGACCAATCTTAGTTCCTTAAGTGGAGGATTCAAAGAGGCGTTCCAAAGAAGAGGTAATATCCATTACCGATCTTTTCAATTTCGTTCTTCTTCAACTTCTTTTTCATTAGTTGTTTCATGATAAAGTAATAACATCAGTATTAATTACATACTGATATGTTATTATAAATATGAAACAACCCTAATTCACCTTCTATCCATCCTACGGAAAAATGAAATCACCGCGCGTGCGTACGTACGGAATACCGTCTCCACGCCGTGGTGTAATCTATTTTTCCACCATCACCTTACAAGGATGGGTATAATGGTGTAATGAGTAACTATATATGATTATTATGAAGTAATATTGATACTGAAATAATATATATATATACTCCAATACAATTCCACGATCATAGGAACGATATCATCACTCGTGCGTACGTACGGAATACCGTCTCCATGATGTGATGTGACTCGTTCTACATGATCTTCATTTCATATTGATTATATAAATGAATTGAATGAATGAATATGGTATATAATACACTAATACCATTCTGTAAATGAATTATCTATAACCTAAAGATAAGAATAAGAATTTATTCGACAAAACACGCATAAGAACAAAAAGTTATAAAGACCCGAGTAACAAGTAACAATGAAATATTACTAACAAGAAGCTAATAATATGACCATATATGATATCATATCAATATGTATGATTCTGTAATAAGTCAATAACATTATTTAAACCATTATACAGGAGCTTCGGACACGAACAAATCAAATCGGACCTAAGGTAAGGGAAATATCACAATCTCATTTTTATCTGAGATTGTTTATTCATAAGTATTTACTGGGGTGTATTTTATCATCCACATCCATGTTTCATCAATATATAATATTATTTACATCCACCTACAATTGTTTAAATCCATTTTTACCCTTCGGTGAGTTTTTAGTAATATCTATGAAAGGAATCTTTTGTCATATGAGGTACTTTTTGACTTTTCCGACAAAAGTACGAAGAATGTTTTTTTTAACTTATACGGCACGAACGGATTTCTACTGTTTTATAAAGCCTTATTTTCATGAAGCTTCCTCTAAAAGATTTCATGACTATTTTCAATAAAATCTCTTTCTTTTAAAATTGCATGATGTTTTGTGAAAAGAAATTGATTTTGAAGAAGAAAGGATATTTCCTCAAGAATTCAATTCAAGTGTTTTATCAAAATTATTTTCCATCTAAGATAATAAAGGGTTCTGTTTATATCCATATTTTTACATTGATTTGACTATGTTGTGATGGAATTATGTTTATGAATTCCTTTATCTTATATGAATTGATTTATGATGTCATGATGTTTCAAGAATCCCATTTTTGTTACATGTGTTATGCGATGATGTATGTTTTATGATTATGTGGCACGCATAAGAAAGGATTCATTATAAGATGGGTGGGACCTATATCTCCCTCCAATGCATTGGGTAATGATTTTATATCTCATGAGATAGACATGGCTGGAATGGTAGGTTATACCGGTTCAGTGAAACAGGACTGAAACGAGGGTTACTCGATTCAGAAAGGGACTTTGTCCACTAAGATAGTCTTGGCAATGAGTTTTGACTAACAAGAAATGATTCTCTATGATTATATGTGAATGCCACAATGTTTCATGTTTTATGTTATTATTATTGTGATTACATTTCACTGCCATGATTTACCCCATGTTATGAAATTATGATCTCTTTTGCAGGTTAAGATTTCCAAAAGTTACGTGCTTATGTATATGATGTGATTGATATTTCTTTTGTTTACCCTTACTGAGCATTTGAGCTCACCCTTTTATGTTTTCTTTTCCCCAGGATATAAAGAATGGTTTTAGGTATAAAAAAGAAGAAGATCTTTATGGGAGATGTTGAAGATCTTTCACCACGATTAGAAGATTATATTCCGAGTTTCCAAAGACACTAAACTATTACGGTCCTTGTGTGTGTGTTTTTGTTATGTACTAAGTATTCCGCAAATGTAATGTAATGTCCATGTACGTCAAGATACGGGTCTCTACAATTTATACCTACTGATTCTAAATATGAGTTATAATTTATTAAATAAGAAACAAAATTCATGTATAAATCATCTTCTATACAAACACATGTATTGTGTAAACCCCGTTTTAACATTAATCAAGATAATTAGTATTAACTTTATTAACTAATAATTGTGGTAAAAAATTAAGATTACCAGATGAAATAAATAATTTTATTTCAATTACATATATGGAATCCATTTTTTCCTAACTCAAATAACAAAAATGGATGAATTTAATTTGAAATTAATCCCAAAAACCCAATGAGATATATTGTTTTTAATGTGAAAATGCACAAAATTTTACAGGGTTTTAATATCTAAATTGAACACAACAATGATAAAAATTAAAAATAATAATTAATTGATTTAAAATTAAACTAATTTGAATTTTAAAAGAATTCAAAATATAATCTAATATTATTATTGTTTAAAAAATAATGTTTTTAATTAAAATTAATTAATTTTCACAATTAATCAAAAAATAAATCTCTTTAGAAAAATAAAATAATTCACCATAAGATAATACCAGTTTTTTAATTTCAAAAATAAATATTAATTTTTCAAATAAATTATCTAATAGTGTTAATAATTATTTTTAAATAATGTGAACATAGTGTGTATTATCCATCATTTAAAATAATATTTGTTTTCCAGAAAACATTGCAATTATAATTATAAATGATTACTATTTTATTTATTTGCAATAGATAATTAATTTTTTTTGTAATATATATTCTCATAATTTAAAAAATCATATTATTTACTTTCATTTTAGTAGGTAGGTGATATATTAAATAATAATGTTAATAGTATTTTATTCTTCTATAATAGTTAGTTTTGTGTGTAATACATACTATTAAAGAAAATAATCACCAAATGTAACTCAATATAAACACATCATTGTGTGTCAAAAATTCTATAAAATAAAATTTTACAAATTTAGAATTTTGTGGTGATATAATCTTTCCATCAAAAATAAATCAGGTCCGCATATTTTAATATTCATGTCACAAATTAAGGAATTGAAATTTAATAATACCATTATTTATAAGAAAATATTTTAAAAAAAGTTAATAAAACATCCATATAATTATAGAGAATTGGGATTATGTATTTTATTAATGATAATCACATAAAAAATCTTCCATATAGGATTATATATATGGAAATTAAAACAAGGTTTTTGAAGAAAATTATATCTCTTATAGATCAATTGAGAGAGATAATTGTAATTGATCATTTGAAATTGGTAATCCCGGGAATTTTAATGTCCAAAAAACCAAATATCAAATAGGTTTTAAAAATTTCATTGATATTATGAAAAATTAGGGAAATATTATAACCTTTTATTCCATGAACATTTTTTACTAATTTTGATGAATTATTTTACATTCTAGGATTATAATGAAATATAATTACTTGATAAAATTATATTTAACAACAATAACTTCATCCTTTATTTGTGATTAAATAAATTTCCATTCATATATTACAACAATAAATTAAAATTGAAAATTGAATTTATATTCCAAATGATCTAAAATATCTTTTTATCATGTTTTAAAATCCATAAAATAGTAAAAAGATATTCCTCATTCCTTTACTAAAAAAATGTGTATAAAAAGTTACTCAAGAAGAAATTACATTCAACATAATAAATTATATAAATATATTACCTTTGAGGTCATCCAATATATTTCAGAAAAATTTAAAAGTAATTTTAATAAATAAAAATTATATTCCCCATACAAAGTAATGTGGCTATTAATAATCACATACCAAAAATGTGAATACATTCATCATGAATTCTCTTAATATAAGGTAAAAACGTTTATTACTATAAAAACATGTAAAAAATATTAATTATTCATAATATCCTAAATAAAAGGAGGATTATGTAATATCTTCCTTATATCCAAAAAATATGTTAACTCATTCAATGATTGCATAATCCACTATATAGGTAAATAATTAATTAGTTCAATGATTATATACATTACCCAATTGAAATTATAAAAATCAATATTCTATTTATCCCATCATCATTATCTCAAAAAAAGAAACAAATTCATGGTTATCATTCCCTCAATCACATGTTTTCCAAGAATTTCAAATTTCCACTGAATAACATTTCATTATACCATTTAGGATGTGATTTTAAATCCATTGTGAAATACTAATGCAGTACAATCGATAATAATTTCCATATTCTCTTAAATGGTATATCATATACAAAATAACTATACAACATATTTTTTTGGATCCAAATACTTTACCAAATTAATCATTCCAATTCAATTGTATCAATAGAATAATCATTACCTTAATCCTTTAGCTTCAGTGGAGTTAAATTTTCTTGACACTTGGGGCACTCAGTTTCCGGGTGCCCAATATCTGTATAGTTGAAACACTGAGAAGTAGTATTTCATTTATGACATTTAACAGTTTTTTCATTGTGATTCCTATTTCTATATTTATAAAAAACACCCAATCCAGTCAAGAACATTCCAGTTTGATTATTTCCATAATTATCACAAGTTGAATAATACATCATTCTTATCTTCCACTATCTATTTTTTCTTTACTGTTATTTTCATCTCTTGATTACTTTTCAATAAATAAGAGTTAAAAAATTATTTCTCTTCCCTGATAGCACATAAAATATTTCCATCATATAATGATACTTTTTTAGATTGGATCCCATCAATATATTGTCTCAATTTGATGAAATATATGACAATTATTACTCTTTGGATTACATGAATTTGTGTGTTTTATAATCCATTTTCTAGGATCCATTTCTAAATTATGTAACACAATTGATTAAATAATATCACAATGAAACATAATGGGTTACAGAAAAAATTGAAACAAAATTTGAAATATTTTAAAATATGTAATCTCATATTCCTAAAAATGGATTATTAGGGGAGAACACTATTTATAATCCTTCAGTACGGTTTGTAATGAAATTTTGAATTATCTTATGCTTTTCCACTAGGATTGTCTAACTATCTAGGTGTATAGTAAGTAATGTTTTTGTGAACTAGGTGCTGATCATATCAAGCCCAATGTTACATTTTTTGGATTTATTACCCATATATACACCTATTATAGTTTAAAATCATCTTGTAGTATGTATATGGGGATGTATTGTTAGGGAATTCCTATAATCTCTACTATAACAAATCATTAAGAAATTATTATTTACTTATCTTGATAGTTTATCTTGGGGTTAGGTTCCCTAATATATGATTCTATAAATATAGTTCCCATGGTTTCTATTAAACATCATGGGATTCCAACTATAGAGACCATGAGAAAAAATATCCCAAATCTAGTGCCTTATTTTATACATTGGCATAGATACAGAGGGTTAAATTTCTGAAGGCCGATCCATTTTGTAGTTTTGGAGGACCCAAAATAAACTGATACCCATTTTATAATTTGAAAAGAAAATAAACCATAATATATAATAAACACAAATAAATTGAATAATTTAAAACCCCATTAACGATAAATTCAATATATCATGGGGAATGGAAACATAATATGGGTGAACTGAAATGCTCCTTAAGGGTTATATACAGATGAAGCGACCATGAATAAAAAAGAATAATCAATATGGGATGTTTAGTAACCAAACAAACATTTAATTAAAAATACATAATGGAATAAATATATAAGGTATAACCAATATGTAATGGTGAATAACTGAAAGAACTGTCAATTAATAAATAACATGATTCTTATATGGAAGTAATACAAGATGATAATATAAATAATCATGTGAGATTGATACCTAACCGTGGATATTCTAAAAAATAAAATAATCATATTGAATATAAAATAGGATGAAATTCATATTATCAGACATCTTAACTATCTATATGTTACCTCAATATAGTAACAGTCAAGATCTATCATCAAGATAGTTTATGTTTGTGGGTAGAATTCCATCTGATTTGGAAAACTGATTCACCTCTTGATACTATTTATTCATCAAAATTATTTCATTAATAGGTTAAAAACTAATTTACTTCATGTCTAAATCATTCCCTATTTATAAAATAATTTATTTTATTCACAAACAATGTGACTTATCAAACAGTTGTATTAAGTAAAGGGTATTGATATATCAGAATTTACCTATTTAATCAAACAAAATTCAAAGTGAACACAGTATATAAAAATGGTATAAAATTTAAAAAATTATTATATACATTAAAAAATAATATTTATATTTAATTGAAATAAAATATTCAATAAAAATGACCATATAAATTGACTATTTCAATAGATAGTTATCAATCACAAAAGAAAGTGATATTATACAATACCTTTTACAACATCATAATACTCAATTAAAATAAACATCTATATAATTATCCAAAGTGAAACATAAAATACCATTAAATATGACTTAATAAATACACTATATTTCAATATGATGTTTATACCCCATAGGAACTTGAATTGGAACGTTATTGAAAATAAGTAAAATGGAATGTCAATTGTTGTGAACTCTATTACCTCCCGTTTCTTATTGGTTGAACGTTATATAACCTCAAATATAAAAGGATTAAGAATGATAATAATTTATATCAGAACCACATTCAAGTAAATAATATCATATATGATCCTCTTATAAATGTTTACCACCCGTTAATTAATAATATTTCGTTATTTTCATCATTTCAGGTGTTAATTACGCAGTTTTATCATTCATGAGTTGTTATTATTGTTCCTATTATTATTTCTGTTATATAGTTCTATCATATCTAGAATAATAATAATGAATTATTTAAATATTTTTTGATCAATTATACTTTTAGTTTATATCATTAATTATGGTTTTATGATATGAAGTATGTTACGATCATGGAGGTGGTTGGCCCTATGTACACATGAGTAATGTTTCACCTTTTCAAAAATAATTATATAAAGGTGGTATATACTATATTACATCTCTAGAATAATAATTTTATCATAAATACAATAATTATAATTTATATATTCATATATATATATATAATTTGTTTTTTGTGGTAAGAAAAGAGAGTCACAATGATACTCAAGTGCAATAGTCCACAAGTACAAAGACAACAAAATCGTCATTAATTGTAAATAAATGATACATTAACTTTCTATAATTATAAATTTATTCGTGGTATGATACTTATTTCATTTATATAATAGATAAAAATTAAAATTATTCCTTTTCATCTTCCATGTGGAGTGTTAGTGAAAGACTAATTACATTAATTCATGAGGCAGTAGTGTACAGTAAAAAAGATCAACGTTATTGTGTATCTACATATGAAAAGTAATAAGGTATATATGATATAATTAAAACATAGGAATATTTATGTTATATATATAATATATATAATTTATATCAACTATAATATTCAACCATGAGTGTTGGTAATGAAAAAAAGAATGACATCAGTTTGTGAGGTGGTAGTCCTTAGTACAGACAAATGATGATTTCATAAACCAACTGATAGAATTGGAAATTGTTTTATGAAATTTACTTCTTATAATAGAATCCTGAAATAAATAATATATATATGATATTAAAATCACATGGTTGATTAATAATTTAATTACATTGAGAAAGAAGTTAATTAAAGATACTTGTTGGTGAACATTACATATTCTTCAGGAATCCTCCTTAGGTTTACACTAAATCCTTCAAATTATGTATTTATTTCAAAACAAATGGTTATAAAATTAGTTAAGGAATTCTTTTATTTAATTTTTTTTGGAAATGGAAGAACTAATTTGGTTTTAATGTTTTAATATGTGTGTATATTGAGTTTCATTTTATTGGGGAGGAGTGTCAATTTCTAAAATACCCATAAATATTCAATATTGTGATGTATCACCAACATGATGTGGATAAAAATTGTATAAATAATGGGGCGGGGGTTATGTTCTTGATAAAATCTCCCATCACACAAATAGTTACAATTTTTATCAGGATATTTTTTATTCATTATGTTTACTTAATTTTACATTTTTTGGTTTTACCATGGTAACTTGTAATTATATATTTATCAAAGTAATTTATCTTTAATAATTAATCTAAAATGGTATTTTATTTGAAAATTAATAATTACTAATTCAAAATTTTAAATCCAGCTTATAATATTAAAATCCAATGGTTGTGTAAGATAAATTTTAATACAAATGTATGTAATACTCAAACCCATATTTTAACCATAATCATATAAACTAAATTTTAATTTTCAAAAATATTATTTTGAAAACATTATATATAAGGTATTATAAAAAAAAATGATTATTATAAATATGGAATACATTTTTCCAAATTAATCTCAATGGAGAGGTGGAATTTAATATATATCTAATCTCATATACATTACCATAAATCAGGTTTTCAATGTGAAACTGTTCCAATGATTATAATTTCTTTATATAAAAATTCAAATTATAAATTTTTACAATGAATTAAATTTGATTAATTTATATGAAATTAATATAATTTTAAGTTAAAAAACCGAATAAAAATATAGTTTAAATTATTAATTATTTTAATGAAAAGGTAGTTTTCAATTAAAAGTATACATTTTTCAATATTCCTTATAAAAAAAAATTTTATAAAAATTCCAAACATTCTCGAAAAGATAATTTGGGTATAATTTTTTCAAAAATAAAGTTCATGTTTTTTGAAATAAATATTTTATATGGCTTAGATATAAATTGTAAATTCTATTTGTAAAGCAGGAAAAATATTTCTTTTATAAAAAATAATTTTGTTTCGAAAACATTTATTTTGTAATTTTAATGGATTATTATTTTATTTAAATAATATAGTTAACTAATAAAAATTTTGAAAATATATATTTTCAAAATTGTATTAATCATATTCTGAGCCTCTATTTTTATTTTTATGTGATATACTAAATACTAATGTTAATTGTATTTGATTGTTAGGTAAATCTCACACAATCATGTAATGGAAGATATTGATTAAACTCGTTCTTTCATGTAAAATATGATAAACATAGTGTTTTGTGTCACACATGTTATAAAATATAGAATTATTCATTTTGAATAATGGGGTGTTATAAGTGTATTTCTCATTTACCACATGATTCTTTGTATTTTCCCTAAACTAATCAATTTATTTTTTATATTTTATTTATTTTCCCTTAAACTTACCCATTTAGTTCTCTATGAAGTACAACTATAGATTATTTTTCATTGATATCACCATTAATTAGACTTTATCCATTTATATATTCATTCTGATATTATAAATCATAATGAGAAAACATATTTTATTCAACCATAAGTTGGGATTTTGTTGAACTGGATGGTATATCATCCAAAACCACAAAACAACTTTGAATGTCATGTGTGGAACATGTAAATAAATGTGTCTACAAGATATCTCTTAAATGTATAGATGTACAAAATAATAGGGAGACATGAAAACATAGTACACACCCCAAAAAATAAGCTTTTGATTTTCTCATACACTCATATAAATCATAAAATGAGTAATAAAAAATAGATGGATGTATATAAAAGGATGTAGATACATAATGATTTTACATGGTTCAATAAAATTCTAAATCCATATGAAATAGAAACATCAACAAAATTATATACATAATTTTAGAATGGAAAAAATCGAAATCCCCAAATAAAATATGATAAAGCTTAAGAAAAATTTATTATCTAGTACATATCACCACAACCCCATATAATAGTAGTTAACTTCCAGAAAGTACATCTTCACAACCACCAAAAATACACATGGACAATTTTATATCAATATAATTTTTATAGGAGTACCTTCACATGTTCAATAAAATTAACAGCCTAATATTTTCTGACTCTTATATATTTTACACTAATAAAGGCTCCATGACATCACCCATAAATACTATGTTGGAAATTGATTCATATAAAAATGAAATTCAATATAAAACTACATTGTGTCTCCTTGATTAGATATTATTTCCAATATTTTGAAACACAACATCAACAATTGGAAGTCAAATAATTTAGTGTCTCCACCATAAATGTTGTATGTGTTGGAAATCAGGTTCATTAACATCGCTACATCATATAATAGTATAATGTTTTGAGTGTAACTCTTTTTTTGATGATTATATATTTATCCAAAAATATATTTCACAAACCCCAACACTAAATATTTTCCACTTAATAATATTCTTTAGGATTCATCACCAAATACATCATGTTAGTGGAAATGTATTTTGCAACTCTCTATTATGATCCCATTCTTCATGCCTATCAGAGCTTAAGAGTTTGTAAAACCTCCAAATTAATCATTAGCCAAAAAATTTAATAAAATATTCATACATTTGTATAAAATATGTTTAATTATAATATCAATATTATCAATATTACTTTCATTAATCCATAGTTTAAGGGCCAAATCCACTTAATGAATCTAGAAAAAGTTTTTTTAATTAAATATGATTTGATTTGGATTGAAATAATGGAATTTTTTTCTACTGAATTATTATATGTATATAATATTAGATAATTATAATGTATTTAATTAATTAAATATACATTAGTCAACCATTCATCTATTTCTATTACCTTTATACATCTATAATTTCAATATATTCGTCTTTTGCTGCTAATTGTGATTCTACCATTAGAATCTATGATATCCATATGATTATAGTCCCTACCAATGTAAACAAAAATCCAATGGTCTTCTTCATTCAATTCATATATCCCAAAAAACACATCATGCACAAAAACTTTATATACTTGAGTATCCTCATGATGTACGACCAGTTTTCATATCTTGGATTCTATATGGATTTTGTAATGATGTCCAACACATGAGAAAAAAAATTCCCTATAGAAAAACGACATTATTAAATCTACTCAAAAAGGATTCATGCAAAAACATTTCCATGTACCTGAAATTCTCATCAATTTTATGGGTCCTAAATATTAAATATTTGAGGTTTAAATCTAGGAGAGTAGCATATGTCATTGATTCAGACATTTTTAATTTCTCTATAATTTTTTGGATGTAATCTATCTTTTAATAGAACATATTTCTAGACCAAAATCCTTTCCCAATCCTCTTCTTCAATATCCACATTGTATATTCAGTATCTATCATCTAAAATCTTCTATAATATTAAATTTTCATCAATAATACCCTTTTCATCATAGGGTCTCATGATATTAAGTTATCCACATCAATATAATGTATGAATAAAATTTATTTAGTATACTATCTTACATAATAATAATTAACCACATTACTCCAGATGAAATGTTTCCTTTCATTTAGTTAATAATTTTATGATTACACTAAACTAGTTCCTTCTTGATCCCATAAAAACTTAGATTGTTCTTTTGGATTCATCTAATATTCTATTCTATTATTAAACCATCTAGATTCTATATGTAGATTTTTTTACAAAAAATACCAGTTTAAGGATTCCTTATTAATATAAAATTATTAAAGAAATAATCCATATAGATTAAAATCCATTAATACCATCTAAATATTATTTTATTTCAAAAAATTAGAAAAAAAAACTCATTGAAATCCAATATTTATTATTATTAGAACCAGTTAACTACCAATTATTCCATGTACTAAACTCTACAATCAAATTCCATCTATAGATGACAAAACCATATGTTTTAATGTTCCTTATTTATATATAAATTACTCATTAGTTCACATTTATTAGAAACATTCATGAAATATGATAATTCATTTCTTTCTAACTCCCACTATAATGAGTCACTCTTCAATCAAACCAAACTATAGACATTAATATCTTCATCATTCATGGGACGTTGAAAGTTCATATATAATTCCAACCCATTCACTTTCCTAATTTGATTGGTAGAGTGTCTAAACAGGTGATATTCATATATAGATAATCATAGTACTTATAAAACTATACACTAATCATCTGTTATCATAGATATTTTTTTATTCTTATACATTGGAATATAGAAAGCATGATTAATAAACATATTATGAAACAAGATTTTTACTCTTGGACATCAACCTTAGTGATCCCAGAACTACACCACCCCACCAGTCCTCATCACAGTTTAACCTGAATATTATTTTTCTTCTTCTATTTGTTATGTTATATTTCTCCTTAAACCTTTTCACATGATATATTCTTTGATGATGACATTTCAGACTCTAATAATCTTATGATTACTATTATCCAAATGTCTAACCAAATTTTGTTTTGCATAGTAACAATGAAACATGTCTATGATATAACATCAAATTTAGTACCTATATTTTGCATCAACATGGCCATTCACACTACATGTGAAAAAATTTAGGTATAAAAAAAATATTATAGAGTACCATAGTTCCTCTTCATTTTTCACTCCCAATAATTGGAATGGATTTGATTCCTTTTAATGGATGTATAATTAAATGGCTCCACCCATAATTATATCGGATGAATGGAAATTATTATTGTCTTCATTGATATAACATTATATTCCTTCTTCATATGTTCCATGACACCATTATATACATTTTTTCTTGGATTTTCTTCTACGCCATGACTCCATTCATCAGAAAATAATTCCAAAAAAAGTAATCAACCTCTATATTCATCTCTATAATTATAAATAAGTATTTCCATATTCATTATAATCATTGAATATAAAATGGATATTTATTCCACAATGTTCTATAATTCATCATTCATGTTTTTTAGAAAAAATACCCAGACCTTTTTATCGAATTCTCGTTGATGTTAATTATGTAAAGTGTGACCCAATGTGATTTAAATATTACATTTCACCAAATATCAAAATGATAAATCTCAAGAATTTAGTTCCTTTTTTTTACCAAACAACAAACTGAATTTTCCATTGTTTATTAATTTAATAACTCATGTATTATTACGAATGTTTTCTTATGTATTATAATATATATAAACAAGTATGAGTATTATATTTATCTACACCTCATGAGATAATATATAATATAATATCTTGTAAAAGAATATAAAGGCAACACCCAATGAATCATTCTTACAAAAAGATAAACTGCATATGCTTGAGTTTTTGAATGAAAATTAGTAGTTTTATAAAGACTGTTAGGAGAAATTTAACTATTAAAAACACCATACTCAATATTAATGAATTATTATATTTGATGTAAATGTTTGAGAATAGTTTAGTATATATAGTTTGTAATAGGAAATGTATATATTATGATCTGAATATTTCATGACCAATATATCGACATTTTTTAGTATAACTCTAGGTCAATGTGGATTTTTCCAATATGAATCCATATAATTTTAATATATTAAAATATATTTATGATAATAAAACTATTCAGATTAGTGTATTTGAATAGTAATAATAAAAAATTATTGATACACCTAGAAGTAATGATGGCCTCATCCAGTAGGATAATGCTTTATGAAACAAATTTATTGGATCTTGTATGGGATGTGTTAATACTAGGGTTCCCACATGAGAATTATAGAAAATTGATTTAATAAGTGAGGCTCAAGTGGAACTACCTATGAGAAAATTCAATGTTATTATATATCACTACTATATTGAATTATGTTCATTTACCTAAAAAATGTTCATCCATCGGAAACTATACCCTTTGGGCTTATGTGGGTGCAATCTGGTTTTATGTATCTAGAATTTAGTATTATAATGGTATAATTAACATTATAAAAAATAAAATAACATTTTAGTTAATTTCATTTTAATTTTTTAGTAAACATAATACACAAAAATGTAAGATTAATATAAAAATTATATTTTTAGAGATAATTAAAATATGATTGTACTTATAAAAATTATATAACATACATTAAAATAAACTATAATTATAAAACCAAGAATTAAAAATCAAATAATTATCTATAAAATAGAAAAATTAAAAAATATTTATTTAAATATAAATCATAATATTATTTTATAAGGTCCCATGTAATTTTTATAGGGGGTAAAAAGGTTTTTTACATAAAAAATGAATATAATTAATTAATTATGTAATTTAATTTAAAATATATAATTCCATAATTTTGAAAAATATTTTAATATCATAAATTTAATTTGGGAAATCACATTTTTATAATTATCTAATGATAACTATTTTCTAATTTTCATAGAATACTGATATTTTAATTAAACATGTAAATATATTTTGAACTCATGATACATATTATTACCTAATAATTACCTAAAATTGAGGAAATATATTCAATAGAAGGTATTATAAAAATTAAACAGTGGTTTTAAATAAATGAATTTATTTTAATTTGATAAAATATATTTTCTATACCAATGAATAATAATCAAAACCTAAAGTGCATTTTTATATTTTAGAAATCTGTTTTTTAACATTTATTTCATCCATATTGTTGATGATATTTTTAAGGAGTTCCAATTATAAAATTTTGAAATAATATAAACCACTCGCCCTTTAAAAATGGCATGTTAAAATATACTAGGATGACCAATGTTTTTGTATATTTTACTAAATTGGTTTCTATGGAATATGATTGATTTTTTTTAAGAAATACCCTCTCATCATCTATAAATACCCACCCACTATTCCATTACTCTTATATAAAATATATTGATTCCTGAAGTTCCTATTCCCCAACCTATGGAACACTCTAAATGTTTTTTATAGTTCTAAGGATATCCTCTCATTCTATAAAGAAAAATATCTCAAGTTTATGGATTTTCTCTCTCTCTACTATTGAATTATAAAACATCCATTATTATATGACATTTTAATTACATTTATTTATGTTTTTATTTCATCATAATTATCCTTTACCAAATAATATAGACCTTATTAAAAATATACTACCCTTACTTGTCATTTAATCTTTATGTAAACTATTATGTACAACTGTTATGATATAGATACTGTGCCATGATTTTTTATTCTATACTTTTGTATTATGAGTACACAACCATATTATCAATCATAGGTATTCACTATGATACAAAAAATAAATAATTGATTATAGATTTCATTATATTAATCTAAAATCTCCTTGTCAGGAGTTAAAAAGAATGAAATGTGAAATTTCAAAATAATTAAAAAATTGTCCTTTAAAAAAAACTCATTAATTATTTTGGAAGTTTCATTTGTTATAGTAATTCTTATGATAATTGATCTATGTGGAACACATGAAATTAGGAAAATCAAGTTTGAAATCAAATATACCTATAATGTAATTGTTAATGAATTAATCTCTATCGATAATATGTCTATGAAAACAAGGTGGATAACCATGGAAATAGGATTTCTGATACCATGGTTATTAACAATAGACACATTTTTATGGATGTATCATTTTTTACATGGTAGATACTTTTTATGTTATGACTCATTTACTTATTATAATGTTACTCTATTATAAATGAATAGTTTATGACCATTCACTCTTTTTATGCATTATGAATTATCCATTTTTATATAATATATATTTACATTATTATCACTTTATTTTTTTATTCTCACCATTTTCTATTGTAAGATACACCTAGTGAATTATATTTAATGAAGTGAAATTTTATGGATATAAAGGATTCATTCAATATGATTAAATAAATATCATGTAATTCCTGTACTATTATATTAGATTCTTAAACCCTAATACATAATCAAAACTCTATAATTTTTTAATTGAAATGCATCTAATTGATTTTTTAAAATTATGGTACGAATAATGTGGGTTTAAATATTTAGTATCAATGAAATGGTTATTTTTTTTAAAATTTCTTAATTGATATATCTCATGAAAACATTAGGGGTAATCCATAATCAAGGAGAATCTTTTAAATTTTCATAATATATAGAGTGTTTGGTTTCAATTAATTATATTCATATTCTGGTACTATCAATTTAGGGTGGTTTTGGAAAAGATGTACCTAGGGGATATAAATTTTAAAAAGGCTGATTGAATAACAAATCATTAATCATTCGGTATATAATGTGTTGTCCTAAGAGAACACACATGGAATGATATTATCATGGGATATTCATTGGTTAATAAAATTCATATTATAATCCATTATGATGATTCTATAAAATTTGTAATTGTTTATAATGATTTATATGAAAAGTCCAATAATAATTTAATAATTTTTTTAATAAAATAATATTTATTATATGTATTATTATAAGAAAATAGAAAAAATTTATCTATTGGTTTTCTTTTTCAAGGTAAATAAATTCCAATAAAAAGAATCTTGTTAATAACATATTTGATGGGGAATTCAATAGTTTTATTAATAATATGTTCATAGATAGAGATAAAATCATCACAAACATTTTGAATTAGTTATCTAAATTGATGAATAAAAATATAAGCCTCATGGAGCATTTATATCAATTATTTAAATAAAAAATATTAGTTAAAAAATGTCACACATCAATAATGAAATATTTTTTTAAACATGAAATCTATTGATCCAAAAAAAATTGGATCAATATTATTGAAATTTTATTTTCTAAAATATATATTGTTTGATTAAGAGAAATCCAATGTGGAAGGATTTCATGTAGATAGAGAAGTTTATTAGTAGTTGACATTGAATAAGAACATAAAGAGAAGGGATAAAGTGTAATCTAGAGTGTGCAAAGTCAAAAAAAATAATTTTAAATGGGTATATGATTTATAAAATCAAAATAATGTTTGATATAAAATTATTTGACTTGATGAAATTTGATAATGAATTAGTTTTAGGTTTATAAATGAACATTATAGTACCTATGCATTTCACATCAAGATTTGTAAATAGTTTTGATGGGAATATTGAATGAATGTTTTTTATGACTAACATCTAATCTAAAAATATATATGAAAATTAGGAAATTGGAATTGATGAGGGGATTGTATTATTTACTATCAGATTTGAAATTGAGGTTGGAGTTTCAGAGTGGTGTCATTGGAGAAATGATAAGACTATGAGGATTGATCTAGATCATATGAAGAATTTTTATGTATGGAAATGAAATTATGAAACAAAAACTACCCATGTGAATCATTTGAGGGATGGGGAAATCATGAAATTGTCAACAAGGAAAGGAAAATTGATGCATTCATTGAATATATAGTTATATATCTAGAAACTATCATGGAGATATAATTTCTGAATATACCAATGAAATTAAAAAATGTATAGTGGTTCATGAACAACCTAGAGTATATGGATTTAATTGTGGGGAATAAGGATGTTTTTATAATGAATATCAAAATGATAGTATAGAATAGGGAAAAAATTTATAACCTAGCAGATTCTAGGGGAACATGGTAATTCTACTAAAATAATGATGACCACATTTTCCTCATGAAATGAAGTAGTGTTAGGAACACTCATCACACAGTATAATAATTTATGTAAAATATTTCTTTTCTTGTTAAATATATCCATTTATTTAATTTTTGATTGAAAAGATCTACAATTTCATCCCTAGACTGTTTGAGGTATTAATTGTAGTCTAAAACATGTAGATACTTTTAAAACACCATTGATATATACAAATTCACCTATTAATATTAGTGGGTTGAATTTGGGAGAAATTGTTTTTGTCATATCAATGGGGGAATTTTATATAATATTATGGATGGATTGAAAATCAATATATAGTTCTAAAATCATCTTTAAAACAAATAAATTTCAATTTTCAATAATGGAAAACCTATTTTGTTTATAAATAGATAGATATCAAATCTATAGACTTATCATGTACCACCTATCATTCCCGTCCATATCAAAATTATTTGTAACTACGAATAATAAAATTAATGTATAACAATAAGATATATACACATTTTTCCGGAATACATTTTTTCATTTTGAAAGGCCCAAACAAGATTGATGTATCATTTAGAGGGTGAGCGGTGAATCAATGATATCAATTTATTTTAGGCTATCATATTTAAAAAAACTTTTCTATTGTTGAAGAATTATCACTTTTCAGGGAAAGTAAATATTCACACATCTATAGTGAAACAAGAATTTACAAGGGTCCATACACAATAATAGTAGATAGTCCTTGGTATAGTTTTTATATAATCCAATACCACACAACTTTATGTAAATACCCATTTTTTGTGTATATAAAAAGTATTAAATAACATTAATTTTTTTTAGCACTATGATCAATGCAATCATGCATGTTTTTATTTTAACATGAAAGATATAAAAATTTTTGTGTAACTATTTATGAAGCCTTCGCTCATTGGTTCAAAACATATAACAATGATTCTTAAAAAACATCCACTTTTTTATAATTTTAAACACGTTTTTTCACATTCCTACCCACCCTCAAGTAGAAACAACACTTTTATAATTTGAACAAAAAACTGAGTCAGATGGCTCATTCCAGTTTCTTCAGTACAAAAAACAATTACTCATATCTAGATTTATAATATATATTCAACATTCTATTTCTTAGATGATAAAACGTTCAGTCTGATGACTTAGCCCAATCATAAACACTCTAACTATGAAAACATCCTTAAAGGTATTTATTATGGTAATCTTTCTACAAGAAAGCTCTATATTGAAACTTTTTTTTCATCTTCTATATAAGAACCACACACACACACACACACACACACTCTCTATATATTAGTCATTTCAAAAGTAAATATTTTTTCTTAATGTAAGTTGTACTTCATTGTATTTATATGAGATCCAATGGTTGAATGGGTGGGAAAATAGTTTCACATTCATCATAAACCAAAATTATAGGAATTTGTATTTGAATTTCATATTGACATATTCTTTGACTCTATTAGAACAAAAAAATAGTTCTAAAATATTATGAATACTTCTCAAATACTCTGAAAAAATCATCATGATACAAACATTCAAACTATTTTTTACTACTACAAAACATGTTATACTGATATAGTTTGTTACTCTAGTAATCCATTCAGAAAACGAATGACTTCTCACTATGATACTTTGTACCAACTAAACCATTTAAAAAATTCTACAAAATTCATTGATGAATATTATATAGAATTCATTACCCACTTGATAACACTTTGTAAAAAATATTGAAATAATTTCTCATTTCCTTCATTTTTCAACAAATTTTCGGAATAATGGATCTCCATTAGATGAAGTTCAATAGATGATGAATTTATCAGTGTCATCCAACATCTAATGGATTGTTCCCTACTTTACATGGGTGGATTGGTTTAATTACTTTTCTAATTATCCTCGACCCACATGAAAAAAATAACAAAACAACTTTTTCACTTAACCCTTGGAAATCAACACAACCTGAATACACATTTTAATGGAAAGTGTTGATTATATTATTGAACATCACATAGTTCATCGGTTTTTTTCAACATCTGATATATCAAAATCCCATCTATTTTGATAAATATTGACCCAAATAAAATAATTCATGCATTTTTAAAAATGTTTGACTACTTTGATGAACTTAATCTGGTTGATAATTCCAAACAACTCCAAATTTCATTTCTTTATTCATTCAAAATAACTCACTACCCAATTGAATGGTGTCAGAAATCCTCATATAGATCCATGGAACACTCTGTACGATGGACTAGTGTTAGAGATAACTAGATTCTATAAAACATAAGATTAATATTTAGGATTTGTTCATTTTGAAGATCAAATGGTCTGATTAATTGGTCAATATGATGGATTGGTCAATCTTTACAATAGAAAATTTTGACTTCAACAACATCAAACTTCTCCAATTATAGAAATAAATTATGCCAGTAGATTCTCACAATGATGAACTGTGACTGAATGAGATTCTAATAATAATATTTATTCCTCTATAAAATCCTACATTTATCATGACTGAATCATGATGTTACAAAATTTATGATTATAATAGTAATATATGAATTAAATTGAAATGTTATATTACTTAACATCATTTTAGAACATTCTTTCATTCTATGACAAACTGAAACCTATTATAAAAAATAAGACTCGTTTTCTCCTTCATTCTTTAAAAACACTTTGATCACATGTATTAATTAATATACATGATATTGAAAAAAATACAATACATAAAATCATCGTCAGATATAGTATGGGGGAATTCATACATTGATACATCATCTATCCTAGATCAGTAATATTATTTCAGATCCTATGTGTGTCCAAAAATATCCTTACATAAAAAACAGTTCCATAACAGAAAACCAAAACTAATGGGTTTTCATTCGAAATATGCATTCAATCATCTCAGTCTAGTAATCCATTCATAAAAACACCAATACATACATATTTATGGAATTTTGTATAAAGAAATAAAAATAAAAAACCAACCCAAACTCCATTCAGCAACCGAAAACTATCTCCAGTAGACTATGTTCAACAAATCCCCCCTTTGGATTTTTTTATTCAACCATGGTTTATAAATCACCGAAGACTATGAAATAAATATATGGATAACTATTAAACAATTATAAGCATAAATGAGCGAACTCAAGATTGAAAACATAATTCATTAAAAAACTTTGAACTATACATGGATTTACTTATGAAACATCTCCTTGAAACATCCAAAACATTTAAAAATTCATCCTCTACACGTATTCATTCTTCATTCATATAAAAAAAATTTCCTAAAAATATCAAAAAATATTAAAATAGTTCATATAATTACATTTTGAGTTTATAGAATACCCAAAACACTTTTTATACTTGCTTCCCAAAAAGGTTTAGCACCTATCAAGGGATAAATTAACGAAACATCATTTTTCTCCCCATTTGACAACACTATCCAAATACTAAATTAATGAGGGGGAAATTAAACTTACCTAATTATTGATGATAAAAAGGTTATAAAAAAATGTTTTTATTCAGTATGAAAAATACTTCATTCAGTAATAGTTTTGTAAAAATATTAATAACTTATTTCAATATCGGGATCAAATCATGATTGTAATCATTATTTTCCATATGATCTTGGATGAAATTAAGATTGATATAAATATTATTTTAATGAATATGTTTCATTGGATTTTTTATGGCTTATATAACTCTTATTAACACAAACTAAGAACATAGGTTACTTTATTTCATCAAGGAAGTCTTCCAATTGAATCCTTATCAACATAAGTTATGTTGACGCTTGAGTAACAAAAAATTATCAGTTTCAACCATCATAAGATTAAGTAATTTTTCATATTATTATGACATATAAAATATTCCCCATGAAGGAAATATAAAATATATTTGAATCTTCTATCAACAAATATTCCTTCCTAATGAGCATCAGTATTGAAAAAAAAATCATTCTTAACTATCATACCTTATTTTGATATCTGTTTTGACATTCATATATTAAATAATAATTTATCTATTAAATAGATGTGATTATTTTGGAGTAATTTAGAATATTTCACATAAGGTAAAAACATCAAAAATCTCATGTCGTGGGGTATTCATATACAACAAACTCCCAATCATCTTCCAAATATATTTATAGGAATCATCCTTAACAACTTTGTCATTAGTCAAATTGGTTCCCTCCAAAATCAGTGTTGAAACATGTTTTGAATTCACCATAAAAAAATTATTAAGATTTTACTTATCAAAATATTAATTATAATGAAATATGTGTTTCTTAATTTTAGTAATTTATAACTCAAGAATCTATTACATTTCACCAATATTGTAATTTTGAAAAAAATTGTTCATATATTTTTCAACACTTTTAAATGTTGATTCATTATTACCAAAAAGGATAATTTCATTAAATATGAAAAAAAAGATGGAAATACCCTAACATTATTTTATATATATATCACATTTAACTCATCCCTACATAATGTTATTCTTCCTTAATAATGTATCCAACTTAGAGTAACACATCTCTGATATTTATTTACCCCATATAATATTTTATTCATTATTAAAACATCACATCCATACTACCCAATTTTAAACCCTTAGGTTTGTTAAAAAAAATGATTCATCATGTTTACAATTATGAAATGTGGACATTATATCCTTTGGAAAATTTTATAACTTATATGTGTTGAAATTCAATAAATGATTCTGATTTTTTTTCTTGAAATTATATAAGATAAAAATTTTAATCATATTGAATGACTTCAATTTATGATAATCCTTTACAGAGCAAACATTATTTTATACTTATTAATTAAACATATTCATTCAAATAATTTTTAAACACTCACATTTTATAAGATAAATTTTTATCATTTAGATTAGGAATGAGATCCTATGTATCTTAATTCTAAATATGATCCAACTATTCATTCATAGAATGTTCCCATCCCGGATGCTCAAAAGTTCAATTACCATCATTTGTCTCAACATTTAAATACAAATTATAATGTGTAATAACCTTTTATATTCTTATTGTTTGATCATTTTTATATTTATCACTAATAATATTTTTACTTTCTACCTATTACATCATCTAAGGATGAGATATATGAAATTATTATCATATCTGGAAGTATATGAGTATGATTCTTCTATCTATGTGTCATCAAAATAGTTTAAAACCTTTTTATTTTACTTAAAAATAATTATATATTCCTCTAAATCTTACTAATCTCCATTTTTCTGTGAAACATCTTTCCCAGAGTTTCCATGAACATTAAAACAAATTTAGTCAACTATTATTTTAATATATTTATTGAAAAATATATATCCTATTCCATCTCGATCATAACCCTGAATGATTCCAACTTCACATTATAGATAAATCATTAAAATGAATAAATTGTTTTTAAATATGATAAAATAAATTCCATAAACTCATATATCTTTTAGACATGATGATTTATCACAAAAAATTTGATAAGGTGCCATATCCAAGAATGGCTAGTAAGAACTCATATTCTGAATATGAATAGATGTTCTCATGCATTGACTCTTCATGTAATGATAAATACCATGATCAAAAAACATAGTTTTCCAAATTTAAGAAAACTTTTATTCATCCTTTCATAATCATATACTGTTGTGGTTTTTATGGTGTACCAAACTCATGCCAATTTCTGTTTTTTCATGATAAATATTGACATCTTCATTCTTCTTCTCTCTACCATTATCAAGGGTGTACATTTTCACAAAACACCATTATTACTTCTCATCTATTATCATAAAACTATTTAAAATATATAGAACTTATTATTTATATTTCCAATAAATAAAACAATTAATATAAGTAAAATCATCAATGAAAGAAAAATTACTTATCACTAAAAGTAGATTGTCTAACATCATGAATATTTATAAATAAAAGTCCCCTTTCAGTTCAAATAAATTCAAAATTATGAATTATGGTTATAGAAAACTCATGATTTTATTTGGACTCATTATATCTTATTGGAGTTACAATACCGTTAATAATCAATATCATTATTAATATAGTCATCAGACAATGATCATATGACTCGTACAAATAGAGGCTTATGAAAAAATCAATTAACATAGGAGAAATAAGTGATGGCCTCAACTAGGAAGATTATACCATATGAAATAAATTTATCAGATCATCCATGGTGGATATAATCCTTGATATTTTCCCTTAACAATTCATAACATTAGGTTAAATAACATAACCAGGAGAAAAATCATTTATAGTAAAAGTCCTAGGTCATTGAGATCACGTCCCAAACCATGTACGTCGAACCACCCCATGAATGTATCACCATAATAGACCATACTCACAAGATGTTTTCTTTTTCTATTAAAGGTATACTTATCAATAACATAATAATAATAATAATTATTATAATTTATAAAAAAATGAATATATTTTATTCAAATTTGTTTTACATTATAAATGATTATTATTTTGATACAATAAAACTTAAATAATATTTTTGGGTAATATTTAGAATCAATTAATAAATGTATTTTGTTTTATTTATAAATTATGGATATTGGTCATATTTTATTTAAATATTTTTTGAAATAATTTTTTTAAATATATATTATCTTATAAATTTTTGGAAGCCAAATATATTTTATATAAGGGTTCAAAAATGTTATTGTAAAAAAATGGTGTATTTCTCAATAAATGTCAATTCTTATGTAAAAATTGAAAAATAAAATATTTATATAATTATTTAGATAAAATAAATATTACTTATGGAATCAATACATCAAAATTATAAAATGGTGATTCTTTTATAATTTTCTGAGACAGTCAAATTTTTGGGTAAAAATTAAATACGATATAAATATATGAGGTGTATAAGAACATTATAATGACCCTAAATGTTTTAATAAATACAAAAAATGGAATTTATAAAAAAATATATATTTTACCTTTAAAATAATATTATTTTTAGGTTATTTAAATAATTTTATAATTACTTTATAAATCCTCCACAACCTATAATATATTTTAAGGTTCAAAAATCATTACATTATGGACATGCCTCTTTTCCACCTCAAAAAGTCTATTATTTTAACAATTAATACCATTATTTTTAATAATATAATTATAACCACCCTATTTTCCAAACACAAAGGGAAAAGACTAAGTGATTTTTTGTTTTTTTTGTTTTTTAATTATATAGTGTCCAAAACCTTTGTTTGAGAGATGATAAATAATTCCCCACTAATTTACTATATAAACCCACAAAATATCAAGTTATTATTCACTCAAAAACATTGAATAATTTCATTAATATGTTCTCTCCTCTTTATATTCCTAAAAATGTGCCTTATTCTCTCAATAAGCTTCTCCAAAGAATTTGAAGTCACCATATCATGGTAAGGGATCCTATCCGACTCCTCTTTATTCAAATATATTAGTAATATAATGTATTTTATATTCATTTTCTAATGCTAGGATATTTTAATAAATAACCCAATAATTTAAATTTTATGTTAAAATTATGAGATACCCATTTCACTCTCATAATTCCCTCCCATTATCATTCATACACACATATTAAGATCCAAAAATTTCCCTGTAATTTTAAATGACAATCAATTATATATTGAATACTGGAACACATTTCATATAATGGGAGTTAAACTTTATGAACATATACTTTCTTATTGGGTAATTATATTTATCTATTGAACACTCTTTTATCATTGAATAAAATATTTTAATCAATTAATCCTTGTTATATGACTTATATTTTGAATGAGAATAAGATGAAAGTGACGGGTAAACCAGAATTATATAGTTCTATAATCCATTGGGTAACATTTTAGTATCATGATATGTCATGAAATGTATTAGTTTGTGAACCTAATCCATAATTGGAACTTTTTTATCTTTATGTTTTGGAATTTATCCTTGACCTATGTTTATTATGCAATACAATAAGTTGTTGCAACATTTCACATTCTTCCTTTTTGATTATCATGCTTTATCATGAATCATTATTCATGTTTAAGATTCTCACTCATTTTATTTCACATATAAATGTGTATCGTATATTTTTTTTAAATTAATCATGTTATGTAATGTTTATTACCATACTAGGATTTATAGATCACCATTTTCTTATGTATGTCCCCAAGTTATCCCATAGAGTTTTAGTAATTAAAGAATATTATGATAATTTTAAAAAAATGTCAATAAAGATGATGAATTCCTTGTTTTATTCTATTCCGTAATGTACATAATTCCCAAATACACTAGGCTTATTGATCTTTTTTATTTTATTATGTTTAATATTATGTAATTAATCAAGAATTAATGTGTTATAAAGAAAAGGGTTGTTATAGTTTGTATTAAAAGGATTTTGTTTTTTTGGGATTTGGCTAAGAAACTCTAGTGAATTACATAGATATAAATCTATGTATAACAAAAATTCATTAAATTTTGGTAAAGTATAGAGTAGTTGGTTTACCATGAAAATACATCCCAATTTGGATGCTATAATTGGATGTGTCTATGGAACATATGTATATATGGGTAAAAACATAAAACAATGGATTGATCTAGACATGAATAGAAACTATTTCACTATAATGGGGCTTGATACACACCTGGTATGACTCTTCCAGGGGATATTTCTTTGTAAACTTACAATCTCATTTTGAGCAGTTTTCAAGGGATCAAAAATTCACATAACAGTTTCTGTTAGGAAATAGGTTACAAATAGTAGAGATTAAAGACAATAAATTCCAATGTTAAGGAATAAATTTTATTTATAATTTTTCAATTTAATATCTATTAATTATATTATATGATTTTAATAGTTTAAAAATACTCATCCCCAATTTCCCCTCATTCTGGAAAATGGACATAAATAACATAAATCATGTTAAAAAACAACATGAAGGGAAATGTGATGACTACCCAAATGTGATTCTCAACCCAATAGGAGCTAGAATAATGATATTTTTTTATACTCTCTCAGCTGACTCAGGTTCATAAGAAAAACCTTAATCAAGAGGATAAAAAATATCCCACAAAGAATAAAAATTATGAAATTGAGACATTTAGGTGAAAAAGTCTTATGAATTTCAATGGATCATCTGATCCATTTATCAGAGAATAATGGATCAAATCAATTGAGATTATCTTCTCTATCCTTTAATGAACCGAGAAAGAGAAGGTTCGACAAGATGGTATTTTTATAGAGGTAAATTTTTATCACTAGTTTATATTCATCAAGTATATGAAGACTAAGGAAGTGATCGAAGCGATGGGGTGGAATCAATTCTAGGAAATCTTTTTCAAAAAATCTTTTCTTAATACTCTACATCATAAAATATAACGGTATTTACTTTTTTTTGAAGAAAAATAGTTATAAATTCATCACAGAATACAATGAAAACATGAAAATACATTCATGATATACCTCCATATTTTTTTACCACTAAATGAAAAGTTTTTTCTTCTTCTTTGGTGTGATAAAACCCATTTTAGAAAAATACCTAACTATCTAAGACATTGATATATTTAAGGAAATTTTCTGATGTGACCTCAATGTCAATATGGTGATTGTAGAATCTCAATGGTATCATGGGGATACTTTGTTGAAAGTCATGATTAATTATAGTGATATAATGGAAAAATCTAATGGTGCTAATAAATTAAAACATCCCACTCATCAAAGTGTAGAAAAAAGTGCCCAAATATTATCTATGTGAGATTAGGAAATGCTCCAGGTAATTGAATGAGTGAATCCAATATAGTTATTAACATTAAGAGATACCCAATAATTCGATGGAGGAAAATAATTATCCTGTAAAAATTCAGTGTTGTGATCATTGATTCTACTACAAAGAACATGGTTACATGGAAAACCAACACACTAATCCTTGGGGTTTGAATAAAACCAACAACATATACGGTAGAAAGGGATTTCTTACACCATTATAACTACTAATGTAGATCTTAAAAATGTTGTGGTGATGGGTATGTTAGCTATTCATTCAATAAAACTGATCGTACATTTTGATTCTCATTCTATGTATTTCTTTTTGACCCTCATGTTTAGTAAAAATATTAAAATATCAAAACAAATCATCGAAGTAGGGTTGTCAATGAAAATTGAAAATGTGGAAATTATTCCATCCTACGTATATAACTCCCCCCCTATAAAAATTTGTGGGATGATGTTCCTAAAAATCTTTACGACACTTCTTATATTTGGATTTGATGAAATTAATTTTATGGATTGGTTTTCCATGTATAAAGCCTATATAAATTCACGTGATAAGGAAATTAGTCTACATATTCCTAATTGACCCCCAATTATTTACAGATTCAATGAAGAGGTTGAATAATATTTATAACCAACTTAAATACATAGATATTATTTTCATATGAGAAATTTTATCGAGATATAATTATTAAGTCCAAGGAAAAGATCATCTTTGAAAACATACCATTTCTAATGGACCAAGAAAATTTGATTCCCAAATAATTGGAAGGTCTTAATCATATCCAATATGTCATATTTTTTAGCGAGATTATACTTTGGGAGATTACATTATTTAGTACTCCACAATTAATGGATGTTTTGGAAATTGATGAGTTAAAGAAAAAACTAAATGAGAATATAGATAAAGGCCTCATATGGCCAAGTGCTTCAACTTGGGGTGAAGTAGTCCTCTAAATCATGATAAAGTATGGGTTTATGCGACTTCAAGATTATTATCATGAGATAAAAAAGATCATTATATGGAACATGTATAATCTACCACCAGTTAATGGCTTTTTTGATCTACTACATGGATAATCATACTTACCCAAGATGCATATTTGGTAATGATATGATCATGTAATGGACAAGGAGGATATCCTATAGTCTTATTTATGATCATGGTATGGGAAGTATGAGTTCATAGTAATCCTTTACGGAATCTCTAATTCTCTTGAAATATTAATTGAATTGAAGAATATTTTATTTATATATTACCATAATAAATTTTTAGTAGTATTTATATATGATATTCTAATATACTCTAAAA
The DNA here is from genome assembly GCA_963277665.1 of Viscum album. Lineage (NCBI taxonomy): Eukaryota > Viridiplantae > Streptophyta > Magnoliopsida > Santalales > Viscaceae > Viscum > Viscum album. The sequence goes on along the minus strand of OY728166.1, from coordinate 68,695,483 downwards.
TAAAGGAGGTGCATTAATAGAATTTAAGGACTATTATAAAGATATTATGAATGTATAATATTTTAAAAAAGTACAATAGACATACATTTTTGTTGAAGGAATTTTCAATTTGGTTAAATATTATGATAACCAATGGGATATCTATGGATCCTTCAATCACTAAAGAATAAAAGTAGGATTGAATCCATCATTTATGATATATATATATATGTAGTTTTCTAGGATTAACAGGGCGATATCATTGATTTGTGAGAAATTTCACACAATTATCAATCCTTCCATCCTTTCTAAATTAGAAGTGAGTTATGTTTCCTTGGAATGATTAATGTGAAGAGATATTAAAAGAGGTAAAAAATATTATTATCACTACATCAATAATCAAACTACCTAAAAGAGAAGAACATTTTTTGTTTTATAGCGATGATTTGAAGAAGGGATTGGGTTTTGTGTTAAAGAAAAATGAAAAGTGATAACCTATTTCTCATGGAAATTTAATTTTTTCAAATTTAAGTACCAAATCATTATCTAGAGCTCGCTTCAATGATCAAAAAATAAAAAATATGGTAGTATTATATTTTTTGGTATAAGTGATAAATATATATTCATTAAAAATCCTCCATTATCTATTCAAACAAAAAGAGCTAAATATGATTAAAAGAAGATGGTCAGAGACATTCAAGGTTTGTGACTACTCAATCCAATACAATACTTGTAATAGAAATAATGTGAATGACACTCTATATATAATGTATCTAGAAATTTTATCATTGATGATAATTGAGAAGGATATCGAATTCTTATATTTGAAATGGATGGAAATGAGAATCATAAAAGAAGTAACATTACCAGTCCTTTGAAAAATGATTTTAATACTACCCCTTTTGGAGAAGATAAATGGTTTTAAAAATGATTATGTGGAAATTTCGAAGAAAGTTGAATCAATATTAAAAGTGGAATCCTCTAAGTTTACATTTATTGAAAATGGAGTGGTGATAGTTTTGTCATTACTATTAGTAACATAAAATACAAAATTAAAGAAGGAGCAAGTCGATGATTCAAAAAGATTGACATTCTGTAACATCCCAGGTAAATTATGAATAAGAGGTTTTCATATTTATTAATATTTTTGAATTAAATATTAATTTTAGCTTAAAGGGGTTGCTATATTCGATAGCGTACCTGATACACAGCAACGAGTTTCTTTGGAATCTTACGTTGCACACTAATAATATAATATTATTATTATAAATGGTAGTTAAATCCTAGACATTGTATTGGAAGGAATGAACAAAACTATCAATAATATGATTATACATGTGTTTATATTTATCAAATAATGGTTAGAGGATTATAATATGGATGAATCTAATTTTAAGCATAATTTACATTAAAAGGCCGATTTACCGCCTTTTAATGGCGAACCCTTTTTAAATCTAGTTTTGTTCACCTTAATAAATTATATATGAACAAATAAAATCTTTCTTTAGAATGAGTAAATCATAATTTACTTTAGGTAATTTTTTGGTATTTTTCTGATAAAGTTCATTTTTTTAATGAATTGTGAAAATATTGTATTTTAATTCAAAATGATGTTTTAATATAATTTATTTATATAGTTAGATTATCTTTTTAATTGGTTTTCAAGTGAAATTGAAATATATTTTTACCATTTAATACAATTTTGGTCATTGGAATTAACTTTACTTTGAAATTGGACATAAATAAGTATCAATCTTTTGATAGTTTTTAATTCTTAAAAACACGCTCTTTGTTCTGACAGTGGGAATTAATTTTAAATTAATTTCTGCCACTCCTGTGTTTTGATTTTGGAAAAATGCATTCCATATTTTCAATTAGGATCCCAAATTGCATAAATATGTAACTTTAATTTTTAGACATTTTAAATATTTACTTCAGTAAATATTTTATTTACCGTGGTAAAAGGGTAAATCAGGTAAATAAGGGTAAACAATTATATTATAATAATATAAAAGTACCCTTAAACATGTCCCAATCCGATTGGATGAGTCATTTCCAACCATGGTAATCTTTGGGTAGATTTTGGGACCCCATTGAGCCACTTGGTAGTGATAATGACAATTTAGATTAATTAATTTAATGTGAAGACAAAAGTGACATTAACAAAACTCATTTAGTAATTAATTTTTATATGGTGTTATATAAGTCCTCTTTTAGACTATAAATATTAATTGTAAAGCTAAAACTATTTACTACATCATGGTTTTTTTTTATAATTTTTTGACATCAAATAAATGAAATTATTTATGACATATTAATGATGCAGTTTTTACCTCATAAATAAATGATTTAAATAAATAAGATTATAATGATTAAAATATTATCCAAAACATGTCCAATTATGATTGGATGATTTTATTTCGAATATGACTCATCTTATCTTCTACATCAATGATATTTGGACCATTATAAACTGAATATAAGTTTATAATAAAATAATATTTTCAAACTTTCTTAAAGATCTCCTCTTCTCCCTTATAAAAAGAGACCACTTATAACCAATTAATCACACATCTCAAGCCATTTGGCTCGTCAAACCTCTTCCCAATTAATTTCCCTACATCCCTATCCTCCTATTAGAAGCCTTACCTTAGGCAGAAGTCACTTAATAAGTTTTTTGGTTCAAACCAAAGTGAGTTACCCAAATTAAAGGTAACAGTTTCTCTTAAATTTTTTTCTTTTATTTTGCTTCTCCAACCCCTAAACTATTTTTATTTCCTTTATTTTATAAAAACACCAGTATCCTAAATATACTAGGATGTGTTTATGATACGTATTCAAACTACACTTACACACATATCCATCTAATGGATGAAGAACATAATGTTCTTGTGGATGGAAAACTAACACCTCATGAAACGATGATTGTTCAATTACATCTTACTGCCTCACATGGTGGCCATTATGATGGAAATGTATTTATATATAATATATATTATGTTTATGATTTCCTTATGCTTCTGTACTTCCCATTTATATCAAGCCTTTATGGTTTCCATAGTGGTTAAATACGATAATCTCGTTTGAGGAAGTGCGGACTACCGCCCCCTCAAAGTGATGTGACTCATTAATGACATATGTTGGATGTATAAAGGATAGATTTAATGATATTATATAATAAATTATACTGGAATTATAATATACCTATGTATAATTATGTTTTAATTCCCTAAAATAACAAATAGAAATGAAAGTAGCGTTCATGCGTACGTACGACTTACCGTCTCCATGAACGGTAAATTTCATTTCTTACCTCCAAATGTTATTTACTATTATAAATACATGTATATACTAGATATATATGATATATATTATATCTCAAATCATGAATACCATTATGGATATAATGGACTATTGACCACATGGACAACTTGTAAATATAAGGTGTTCATTTTTGCCCCAATTACCAAATATCGACTAAATGAACATTAATAACTAAAATGATTACATAATGTTTATAACATGGTAATAAGTGACATGAAAGGAATAATAAACATGAAAAAGGTTCTTAAGAAAGTATAAATTAACTTTACTTCATTATTAAGTAGATTAAAGAACAAACAGGTCAAGTCGGACACGAGGTAAGGGACTTCGTCTCAATCTTCTTTCATTGAGGAATTTTTAGTTTTATACATGACTTTATTTTATACGGTGTATAAACCACTTTGAATTTTAATTTTATTCAAATGGAATCTTTTTATACGAAGCGTTTTACTAAACGACAAGAAGGAATGTTTTTTTTAATGTAAGCGGTGGCAACGACCATTCCGCCACCACGAGTATTATTTGATCTTTGGCTTCCTTGACAAGCCGGAATGTTTTTTTAGGAAAAAATAAATGCCATATACTCTTTCTACGTATTTTGGTATTGAAAATGATTTTGTGAATGGATTTATTATTTCAATATCTTGAGATGATATTTTATTATTTCAATGTGGAAATGTTATCTTTCCTTTATTCTTATGTTATGTGTCATTATCATGTTATGGTTCTTGGGAATTATTTACGTATACGGGTGGTTCCGTGATAAACCTAGTGTGAGTGAGCCTGAGATAGATCTCCAATGCATTGGGTAACATGACTAAGGTAAACGTGAATGTTACTCCTAAGAGATTAAGGGAATATACTGTGATGGGTATTCCAAAGTAACTCCCTATATAGCTGTGATAGCTATAATTTAAGTATGATATGGATGCCACAAGTTACCTTTATGATTTTTGATTTCTATATTTCATTTATAAATCTTATTATATCACGGGGTAAGTAAAAGACTTCATTTTTTGAATTCATTTATGAACAAATGTTTTTATTCTTTGATTTATAACCCTTACTGAGCATTTTATGCTCATACCAAGTTTGAAATGCTTTCACAGGACTTAAATATGAATAGGGTAAATGATGGGATCAAGGAAAAGTCATGCTGTCTAAAACATGGATCTAGACATGACACTTTCTTTCAAGAGTTCATGTTTTGTAAAAAAATTGAAACTGTGTAAAAATGTCTACTTTGTAATTTTTTAGATGTAATGTAATTGTTATGCCTAATTCTATAAAACTCTAAACCAGAGAATATCTGCAATGTGAATTATCCGTTTAATTCAATATTATGAAATGTTTATGGTCGGGTCTTTATAGTTGGTATCAGAGGTCAGTTTAGATAACATTTGGAGTTAGGATATTTTTAAATTAATATCCATAAAGTAATTTATGTTAATATTGATATCTCATAGCATTTACAGATTACCATGTTGCTTCGCCTAAGATATTTTTTTGTTTAGAATGGTTTTCCACAGAGTAAACATGGAAGCTATGTTGGGACGACATCAGGAGGAAGAAAACCTTTCAAATCAGTAACCTAGGATGGTCGGAATCGGAACTGAATAGTTTGTTGCAGTGATGGAATAGTTTACTCAGGCTATAAATGGTGGTGGTATCCATGTATGAGATCAGCCAGATCAACCACGTAGGAACATGTCAGTAGTGGAGCATTTGATGAGGCAACACCCCCCATCATTCAGAGGATCATCTGATCGGGTGCTATGTGAAGGGTGGATTAAAGCACTGGAAAATATTTTAGATGTCATGGGTTGTTCAGAACATCAAAAGGTTCGTCTTGTTGTTTACCATTTTGAAGGTGAAGCTGATCAGTGGTGGTCGATGGTGAAAAATATCAGGGATAGTGAGGAGATTGACGCTCTTGATTGGGATGAATTCAAAGATATGTTTCTTGAGAAATATTTTCCTAAGGTGGTTCATCTTAGGATGGAAAAAAATTCCTGGAATTGAGGCTGAAGGATGAATAAGTGGATGCTTATGATGAAAAATTCACTCGACTGGCAAGGTATGCTCCAAATTTCATATGAGATATTGATAGTAAAATAAACTGTTTTTACTCAGGATTAAAGCCAAAGTATCAAAGGGATTTAGATTCTCGTTAGTTCAAAAGTTATGAAAATCTTGTTCGTTGTGCTGAGAAGGTTGAAATGGAGTTTGCAGATGATCATGTATTCTTTGACAAACAACAAAATAATAGGTCGAGGTGGCAGGTGAAAGTGAAGAACTCTTCAAAAAGTCTGATGGTAAGAAACTTAAGATTACAGTTTGTGAAAATTGTGGTAAAAAGCATGCTGGGGAATGGATTTTGAATTCTTGTAAGTTCTACTGATGTGGTAAAATGGGACATAAGGCTCTTAATTGCACTGAAAAAGATCAGGGTAATGGTAAGACAAAATCTGATTTAGAATCAGAAAAATCTTTTAAGTGAAATGAAATGGGTCATTATGAAAATGAGTGTCCGACAAAGATCTCGAGTGATGGGAAGCAGTCAGACTATAAGAAGAAAGGGGTGGTGAAATCCTTTTCAACTACTTCAGCAGATGTTGGGCCATCAAATGATGTAGTATCAGGTACATTGATTATTTGTTCAGATTATTCCAATGTGTTGTTTGATTCAGGGTCTACACATTCATTCATTTCTGAAAAGTTTTCTAGTAAATTGGGAATTCCATCTCATGATATGAATACTGACCTTACGGTAAAAACAATTGGAGGAAATGTTGAGACAAAAATAAAACATAAGAACATTCCTATCCTTGTGTGTGGAAAGAATCTACCTTCAAACCTTATTGTTTTCCCTCTAGTAGAGTTTGCGTTATATTGGGAATGGATTGGATTTCTATTTATCATGCTAAGATTCACTACAGAGCTAAAAAGGTTTCTTTTCAGAATGATTTTCATTCTATGTACAAGAATGAACCATTTCTTTTGATAACATATCAGGAAGTTGAAAAACTGTTAAAAGATTGAAATGAATGTTACCTTACACATATTGTTGAAAACAAAGGAGCTGTTCAGATTAATGATGTGCCAGTGGTAAATGAGTACCTTTATGTTTTTCTTAATGAGTTGCCTGGTATTATACCTGATCGGAAAGATGAATTTACTGTTGACTTAGTTCCTGATGCTAATCCAATTTCAAAACCCCCTTATCGAATGGCTCTAATTGAACTTTTGGAGTTAAAGAAGCAATTGCAGGTGTTATTAGATAAAGGTTTCATTTGACCTAGAACATAACCATGGGGTGCTCTTGTCTTGTTTGTTAAAAAGAAAGATGGTTCAATGAGACTTTTCCTTGATTATAGATCATTGAATAACATCACTGTTAAGAATAATTATCCTTTGCCTCATATCGATGATTTGTTTGATCAGATCCAGGGAGCTCAGTATTTTTCAAAGATTGACTTGAGGTCGGGGTACCATCAGTTGAAATTAAAGGAATAAGACATTCCGAAGACCACATTTTGTACTAGATATGGCCATTATGAATTTGTAGTTATGCCTTTTGGGTTAACCAATTCACCTTCTCCATTCATGGATCTTATGAATAGAATTTTCCGGGAGTTCTTGGATAAGTTTGTGGTTGTGTTCATTGATGATATTTTGGTTTATTCAAAAAGTAAATAGGAGCATGAAATTCATTTAAGCGTTGCCTTAGAAACCTTAAATGAAAAGAAATTGTTTGGGAAATTCCGCAAGTGTGAGTTTTGGTTATAATAAATTTCTTTCCTTGGTCACATTATTTCAAAAAATGGCATAACTGTTAATCCTACAAAAAAAAGGTTGTTGAAGAATGTCCAGGACCCAAAAATATAACTGGGATCTGTAGTTTTCTTGGTTTGGCAGGTTATTACCAGAGGTTTGTTGAAAAATTTTCACGGTTATCTAGTCCAATTACTAAGTTAACTCAAAAAGGTGTTATTTTCATCTGGACAAAAGAATGTGATGATTGTTTTCAGGAATTGAAAATAAGATTGGTGAATGCTCCAGTTTTAGCACTACCTTCCAGAAATGGTGAGTTTGTTATCTACCGTGATGCTTCGTTGAAGGGACTGAGTTGTGTCCTAATTTAGAATTATCAGGTAATTGATTATGCTTCACGTTAGTTGAAACCACATGAGTTAAATTACCCTACACATGATTTGGAATTAGCTGTTGTTGTTTTTTTATTTAAAAATTTGGAGGCATCATTTGTATGGAGTGAAGTGTGAAATATATACTGATCAGAAAAGTTTAAAGTATATATTCACTCAGAAATAATTGAACATGAGAAAGAGGAGATGGCTATAATTAATCATGTATTATGATTTCAGGATTCATTACCATCCGAGAAAAGCAAATAAAGTGGCCGATGCTTTGAGTCGGAAAAGTAATGTCTCATTAGCCATGCTAAGTTTGGATCAAGATCGTTTGGTTTTTGATTTAATGAAATTTGGCATAGAAGTTGTTGGTGCATGAAATTATTATGTTTTGTTTCAGGTGTCAGTGAGATCATCTCTATCAGACAGAATAATGAAAGCGCAGAAGGAAGACAGTGAGTTGCAGAAAAAGGTAGAGTTGGTTCAGAAGGGTAAGTTTCCTGAATTTAACATTGATAATGATTGTGTTTTGAGGGTTGGAAAGAGATTATGTGTGCCTTACGATTCACAGTTGAAGAATGAGTTGTTATGTGAAGCTCATAGTTCTCCTTTTTCAGTTCATCCTGAAGTACTAAGATGTATAGAGATGTTCAGGAGTATTACTGGTGGGATAGAATGAAAAGAGATATTGCTGATTTTACTATGAAGTGTTTGACTTGTCAGCAGGTTAAAGCAGAGCAACAGTTACCAAAAGGAATGCTTCAGCCTCTACCGGTTCCAGAGTGTACGTGAGAAAATATATCCATGGACTTTGTTATGGGATTACCAAAGACATCTCGAGGTAATAATGCAACCTGAGTTATAGTTGACCGATTGACTAAATCTTCTCATTTATTTCCTATTAGAGATACTTTGTCTCTAGATCAACTTGCTCGGTTGTATGTTAAAGAGATAGTTAGGTTACATGGAGTTCACCGCTCCATTATATCTTATCTTGATCCCAGGTTCACTTCTAACTTTTGGAAAGGCCTTCAGAAGTCATTGGGTACTGAATTAAATTTTAGTACAGCTTTTCATCCACAATCAGATGGGAAGTCAGAACGAACAATTCAGACCTTGGAGGATATGTTACATGATTTCTTGATGGACCATGAGGGAAGTTGGGACCAACATATTTCTTTGGTTGAATTTTCTTATAATAACAGTTTTCATTTCAGTATACATATGTCTCCATTTAAGGCATTGTATGGAAAGCATTGTCGAACTCCATAATTTTGGGATGAAGTAGGTGAAAGAAAGATGATGGGACCAGAATTGGTAGAATAGATGGCATAGAAAGTTTAGTTGATTCATAAGTACATGAGAACAGATCAGAGTAGACAGAAAAGTTATGCAGATAACCAGAGTAAGGATCTTTTTTTTAGGCAGGTGATCATGTCTTTCTCAAATTATCTCCTTGGAAAAGTGTGATGAATTTTGGTAAGAACGGAAATTTGAGTCCAAGGTTCATTGGACCTTATAAAATTCTGGAGAAAGTTGGATCAGTTTCATATAGAGTAGCTTTACCTCCATGTTTATCCCAGGTACACAATGTTTTTCATATTTCGATGTTGAGAAAGTATATGCCAGACCCCTCTCATGCTTTGAGCCCAGAGGTAGTTCAGTTGGAAGAGAATCTATCATATGAAGAATAACCAGTCCAGATTCTTGATCATAGATAAAAAGTGTTGCGGAATAAGGTAATTCACCAGGTAAAGGTTTTGTGGAAAAACCATATGGTTGAAGAGGCATCATGGGAATCTGAAAATGCTATGAGGGATAAATACCCCCACTTATTTTGATAAGTGGATAAAAATTGTGGGGACGCAATTTCCAAAAGGGGGAAGGATGTAACATCACAGGTAAATGAAGAATAAGATATTTTCATATTTATTAATATTTGTGAATTAAATATTAATTTTAGCTTAAAGGGGTTCCTATGTTCGATAGCGTACCCGATACCCAACAACAAGTTTCTTTGGAATCTTACGTTGCACACTAATAATATAATATTATTATTTTAAATGGTAGTTAACACTTAGCCATTGTATTGGAAGGAATGAACAAAACTAACTATAATATGATTACACATGTATTTATATTTATCCAATAAAGGTTAGAGGCTTATAATATGAATGAATCTAATTTTAAGCATAATTTACATTAAAAGGCCGATTTACCGCCTTTTAATGGAGAACCCTTTTTAAATATAGTTTTGGTCACTTTAATACATTTTATATGACCAAATAAAATACTTATATATAATGAAGACATCATAATTTACTTTGGGTAATTTTTCGGTATTTTTCTGATAAAGTTCAATTTTTAATGAATAGTGAAAATATTGTATTTTAATTCAAAACTATGTTTTAATATAATTTATTTATATGGTTATATTATCTTTTTAATTGTATTTAAAGTGAAATTGAAATAAATTTTTACCATTTAATCCAATTTTGGTCATTGGAATTAATTTCACTTTGAAATTGGACATAAATAAGTATCAATATTTTGATAGTTTTTAATTCTTAAAAACACTCTCTTTGTTATGACAGCGGGAATTAATTTTAAATTAATTTCTCCCACTTCTGTGTTTTGATTTTGGAAAAATGGATTTAATATTTGGAATAATGAGGCCCAAATTGTGTAAATAGGTAACTTTTATTTTTAGAAATTTTAAATATTTACTTCAGTAAATATTTTATTTACCGTGGTTAAAGGGTAAATCAGGTAAATGAAAGTAACAAAATAATATTATAATAATATAAAATTACCCATAAACCTGTCCTAATACTATTTTATGAGTCATGTCTGACCATGGGAATCTTTGGGTCTATTTTGGGACTCCATTGAGCCACCTGGGAGTGATAATGACAATTTAGATTAATTAATTTAATGTGAAGACAAAAGTGACATTAACAAAGATCATTTAGTAATTAATTTTTTTATGGTGTTATATAAGTCCCATTTTCGACAATAAATATTAATTGGAAATATAATAAGGTTTCCTACATCATGGTATCTTTTTTACAATTTTTAGACATCAAATAAATTAAATTAATTATGACACAATAATGATGCAGTTTTTACCTCAATAATAAATGATTTAAATAAATAAGATTATAATGATTAAAATATTATCCAAAACATCTCCAATTATGATTGGATGATTTTATTTCGAATACGAGTCATCTTATCTTCGACCTCGATGATCTTTGGACCATTATAAACTGAATATAAGTTTATAATAAAATAATATTTTTAAACTTTCCTAAAGAGCCCCTCCTCTCCCTTATAAAAGAGACCACTTATAACAAATTAATCACACCTATCAAGCCATATGGCTCATCCAACCTCTACCCAATTAAGTTTACTAAATCACTATCCTCCTTCTAGAAGCCTTAACTTAGTCAGAAGACCTTTAATAAGTCCTTTGGTTCAAACCAATGTGAGTTACCCAAATTAAAGGTAATAGTTTCTCTTAAATTGTTTTCTTTTATTTTAATTCTCCAACCCCTAAAATCTTTTTATTTACTTTCTTTTGTAACAAAACCAGTATCCTAGATATACTATTATTTTTTTATGATAAGTATTCTAACTACAATTACACACACCGCTATCTAATGGATGAAGAACATAATGTTTATGTGGATGGAAAACTAACGCCTCACGAAAGGATAATTGTTCAATTACATCTTACCGCCACTCATGGTGTCCATTATAATGGAACTATATTTATATATGATAAATATTATGTTTATTATTCCCTTATGCTTCTGTACTTTCCATTTATATCAAGCCTTTATGGTTTCCATAGTGGGTAAATACGATAATCTCATTTGAGGAAGTGCGGACTACCGCCCCCTCAAAGTGATGTGACTCGTTAATGCACTATGTGGGATGTATAAAGGATAGATTTAATGATATTATATATCATATTATACTATAATTATAATATACCTACGTATAATTATATTTTAATTCCATTAAAATAATAAATATAAATGAAAGTAGCGTTCATGCGTACGTACAGCTTACCGTCTCCATGAACGGTGCATTTCCTTTCTTACCTTTAAATGGTATGTACTATTATAAATACATGTATATACTGGATATATATGATATATATGATATCTAAAATCATGAATACCATTCTGGATATAATGAACTATTGTCCACATGGACAACTTGTGACGATAAGGTGTTCATTTTTTATCCAAGTACCAAATATCGACAAAATGAACATTATTAACTAAAATGATTACATAATGTTTATAACATGGTAATAAGTGATATGAAAGGAATAATAAAATCTAAAAAGGTTCTTAAGCAATAGAAATTAAAATTAATTTATTATTCAGTAGATTAAAGAATGAACGGGTCAAGTCGGACACGAGGTAAGGGACTTCGTCTCAATCTTCTTTCATTGAGGCATTTTTAGTTTTATACATGACTTTATTTTATACTGTGTATAAACCCATTTTAAATTTCATTTTATTCAAAGGGAATATTTTTATATGATGTTTTTTAATAAATGAAAAGAAGTAATTTTTTTAACATAAGCAGTGACAACGACCTTTCCGCCGCCGCGGGTATTATTTGATCATTGGCTTCCTTATAAGGTCGGAATGTTTTTTAGGAAAAAATGAATACCATATACTATTTTTACGTATTTTGGTATTGAAAATGATTTTTAGAATTTATTTATTTTTTCAATATCTTGAGATGATATTTTATTATTGCAATGTGGAAATTTTATCTTTCCTTTTTTCTTATATTATGTGTTATGATCATGTTATGGTTCTTTGGCATTATTTACGTATACGGGTGGTTCCGTGATAAACCTAGGGAGGATGAGCCCGAGATAGCTCTCCAATGAATTGGTTAACATGAAAGAGGTGAACATGAATTTTAATCCTAAAAGATTAAGGGAATATACTATGATGGGTATTCCAAAGTAACTCCCTATGTAGTTGTGATAGCAACAATGTAAGTATGATATGGATGCCACAAGTTAACTTTATGATTTTTGATTTCTATGTTTCTTTCCAAAATCTTATGATTTCATGAGGTAAGTAAAAGATTTCATGTTTTGAATGCATTTATGAAAAAATATTTTCATTCTTTTATTTATAACCCTTACTCAGTTTTTTATGCTCATCCCAAGTTTGAAATGTTTTCACAGGTCATAAAGATGAATATGGTCAAGGATGGGATCAAGGAAAAGTCATGCTATCTAAAACATGGATCTAGACTTGACTATTTTTTTTCCAAGAGTTCATGTTGTGTAAAAAAATGGAAACTGTGTAGAAATGTCTACTTTGTATGTTTTGAGATGTAATGTAATTATTATGCCTAATTCTCTAAAACACTAAACCAGAAAAGATCATCAATGTGAATTATCCATTTATTTCAATATTATGAAATGTTTATGGTTGGGTCATTATACATTCTCTATCCATTGTGGAAGAACAAAGATATATTGAGAGCTCTGAGAGCATTATTGGTGGGAAAATATGAAGAAAGAGATCATATAATATACATTAATATGCATTTTATTCATCAGGTGAAGTAGAAAAGGAATAAATCCAATAGGATGATACAACCATTACCCATACATACATGGAAATGGGGAAAACCAAAGAATGTGTCACTAGTCATCGAAGACATAAAGAGGAAATAATTATATATGATACTTTTTAGATCATCATAAAATGACTTATCACTTAATTGAAATTCAAGAGAAGATCTCACTTGATCAAATTGTAGGGATACACATTATGGAAGTGATGATAATGCATGGAACACCAATATCAATTGTTTATGATCAATACACTTGATTTGAATCCATGTTACAGAAGAATCTCCAACATGCCCAATATACTAAGCTAATTATCAGAAAAAATTATCACCATCAAATTGATGGATCAATTGAGTGGACGATCTAGACACTCTTGAACCTATTTAAAGAATACAAAATTAACTTCAAAGGAGTATGAGATCAACCTAATCCTCTAGTCAAGTTATCATAAGGTTTTATTTTCCACTCATCATTACAAAAGGCTCCCTATGAGAAACATTATGGGATGAGGTGTGGAACCCATTCATGCAGGGATGTTGTTGGGGATTAGAATCAACATGATCCTAAAATGGTCAAGGAAATAAAAAAAGGTTAAGACCATTTATCAAAACATCATGTCTACTCATATTTGACACAAGATCTATGCTAACAATCACTAAAGAGACCAAGATTTTTTGGATAAAGAAAGGTATTACTCAAATTATCTACTAGCGATAATGAAATGAGATTTGGGAAGATTGAAAATTTATTATATGAAGCATCAGTCCATTTGAGATCCATAGTCACATCAAATAGGTGACATGTTGACAGGCACTCCCACCTAACCAATACAAAGTACATGATGTGTTCCAAGTATAACTCTAGGAGAATTACATTCAAAACCTCTCACATGTACTCAATCCAATGGTGGCACCATTTAAGAATAATATTTCTTATAAGGAGAAACCGATGAATATATTATATAATAGAAAAAAAATTCTATGAAATATGAAATTTAACCTGGTCAAAGTATTATGGATAAACCATATGTTTGATGATGCCAACATGGGAACCAAAAGAGGTGATTATACATATTTAACCTCATTTTTTTATTTTGTGAAATTGAAATTTTGATGGTGAATTTCTTTATGGGGGAGATTATAATTACCACAACTTTTATAAATAAAATTCCACTTGAAATTAATTTATATATATTATTATAAATTAGGTTCATAGAAAAAAAGTTTTATTATTTGATTTTATAAAATCCTATTATATTTTTGAGGCCCTTAATCATTATTAAAATTAATAATAATGATATTGAAGAAATTATTTTATGACTAGTTTAAATATTGGGTTTGGAAAACTCTTATTGACATAGATAAAAGAAGTGATGGCCTCAACTAGTAGGATCCTACCTTACAAATCCCATTTTTTAGAGCTTACAAGGGAGATAGATTCAATAGACTTCTCCCTTTACCAAGAAAAATATGATATCCAACAACTCAAGGATGATAAAACGTATTTATGGTAGATATTCTATCTCATTGAGATCACAACCCATACCAGGTTTACTGAACCACCCCATGAATGTCTCACCATCGCAAATCTTACTCTTAATGGGTTTTTAGTGTATTAAATGGATATGTATCAAGACAATAATAATATAAATATTTAAAATTTATAGAATAATGAATATATTTTAAAATTAATAATTTAAATTTATAAATTGTCTTTATGTTGATACTATAAAACACAAATTACATTTTTGGGTATATGAAAATTCAATTAAGGAATTTATTTTGATGAATTAAAGGATTTTTGAAATAAATTATATATTACTAAAATTTTATTATTAAATAATTTATTAAATATTATTGAGAATATAATATTAATGAATTCAAATATAATTTTTATAAGGGATCTAAAAAATTTATTATTAAAAAATAGTGCATTTCTCAAAAAATGTAGATTTTTTTAAAATATAAAATTATTATATTTTGAAAATTAATTAGATATTATGAATATTTTTCATGGGAATAGATCAAATAAATTATCCAACAATGAATTTTTTAAAATTTAACTAGAAATTCAATTTTCCTGGTTGAAATTATATATGGTATAAATATACGGTGTGTATTACAATATCTTAATGACCCAAAATGATTTAATAAATACTATAAATGGTATCAATTGAAAACTGTATTTCTTTCTATGAAATTATATGATTTTAAAGATATATTGTTAATTTTATAATTTCTTTATTGATACTAGAATCTTATAATATATTATGCGATTTAAAATAATTTCATTATGGGCATGACTCACACAACATCAACAAAGATATTATTTTAATATTTTCTTCCCTTATCCATCAAAATAATTAAGAAAAAACTTTATTTTATATAATCCCATGAAAAGAACTAGTATGGTTTTTAGTTTTGTTTACTTTGTTATATAGAGTTCAAAACCAATGTGTGATAAATGATAATTAATTCCTCATACATTTCCAAAAATAAACCCACACAAGATCCCATTTAACATCACTAAAAAACTACGAATCATGTACTTACTCTTCCTAACCATCTCAATAATACTCCCATGGTGCCCCCAAGTAACACCATATGATTTTTTAAAATATTTTTTTCAACATAATTTAATCTTTTTTGTTTGTTTCATTTCACAGAACACAGAAAATAGTTTATTTTATATAAAATCACTAAATTTGGATTGTGTAAAACACAATACTAAGTTCATAATGTACTAAAAATAGTGTAATGTTATCCTTCCCTATAAATAACTCTAATGTAATCTTATGTCTCATTAATGTCTTACTTCCCTTAATAGACTATTTAACACACAAGAATTAGTAACACCGAATAATAATATATTATTAAAATATATATAATAATATATGACAAAGACCGTAAATTATATTTTATGAATATTATTATATAAAATATTTATATATATTGTTTTAAAAAAAATATTAAATGATCTAATTAGTAAAAAATTATTTATAAGTGAATATAAGAACCATATTTAATATAAAGGGAGTGTTTTTAAAGAAAACTATTCTTATAATCACAATGTTTTTTAATCAAAAAAATTTAAGCTAATTTGTAACTAATTTTTTTTGTTATATATATGTTATATATCCTTTTAAATATTTTTTATATTCATACAATAAATTTTATAAGTATAAGATAAGGATAAAACCCATTTAACACATAACACACAATATTTTTATAAAGGTAGTTTTACTACCTTTTAAGGGTGAACCCATTTTATATCCAATTTTTGGAACTTTTATAAATTTAATATTAAAAAAACCTCAAATTTGGTAGAGAAACACAAAAAAAGGTTATGATTAATTTTTATTATGTTTTGGTAAGATTTCATTTTTTAATGAATTGTTAAAAATATTGGATTATAACTCAAAAGCACTTATTCATGTAAATTATTTATAATGGTAATTTTTTTTAAAATGGTTTTAAAGTTTAAATTGATAACATTTCTTCCAAACAATCAAATTTATTTCATAATAATCAATTTTAAAGTTAAATTGATAATAAAAATATAGAAAAATTATTAATGTTTTTACATAAAAAACACACATTGTTGACCTGACTGTGAAATTATATTTAAAATAATTTCATCCACTTATGTCATTAGAATGTTGAAAAATAGATTCCATATTTTTAATGAATATAATTTATGTTTTCTAAAAGTATCAACACTATTTTTCACCGAAAATATTACAGAAAATTTCAAATTAATTACAACAATTAAGGATAAATTAAATATAATAAGGGACTAATACATAACATTAAGGCCCAAAACGGCCTAAAAACAAGTCATAAAGCCATTTATTGGTTTTTTTTACCATTTTATCCCTTGTATATAATTTGAATAATTCTTGAAAAAAATGAAATATAAATAACATGGGTGGAGTTCCTTTCCTTTAAAATAATACAAGAGTGCCACCCCTCCTCCATTATAAAAGGTCTCCACTCCTCCCAGTTCTTTTGACCTCTCAAGACACATTAGCTCAACACAAAATCTTTCTAAGTAGCTCCACAGAATCCCTAAATTCATCCTTGAGTACTCCATTGGGAATATAGACATCCATGGGAACCCTTCAGTGAAAGATAAAATGGGTTACCAGATTAAGATGTAACACCCCCCCTCAATGTTCATCCTTTTATTTTTTCCCAAATCCATAAAATAATCTTATTGAATGATAATATAACAACACCGGTATTGTAAAAACCTAATTCTTTTCTATGTAAATTTACATCTTATTATTATGTCATATAATCGCATGAAATCAAAACACAATGAACTACTTAGTACTATGTGAACTTTAAACAAAATTGTGACACATCTGTGTTTAGAATTTCGAAAATATGACATTCACAGTTGCGAATAGTAAGATGTTTTGAGTCCAATAAGACAAAAATAGTATTTCGTGAATAGGAACATACCCTTAAGAATATTAATTTTATCCTTATGAATAGTGATATAACTTAATGAATAGTAACCTTACCTATGATAATATATAAATAAGATTCATGTGAAAGTATGATGTACGTATATATCGGAATAAGTAAATAAATGTTTTAAAACTGATTTTTAATAAATTGTGATTTTAATTAAATATAATATTACTTATATTTAGAAAATTATTTTTGTAAAATGTATTTCATATTTTTATTCTACATGTCAACAAATGGTTAGGGTGAATTTTTGGGATTTTTCTAAAATACTAAAATATTTGATGAATAATAAAATACGACAGTTTATGATAAATGATAAATAATGGATTTATTGAGTCATTGATGATGATCTATTTACGTAATCCCAATTGGTTCGAACTCACATGAATTTAATACTATTCTTGTTCATGGGATCATATCTATTGCTTATCTTAGGAAAATACTAATAAACTAATGATTCTAATATTATGATAACCCTCATCTCCTCCACTATTAATAACACCCCGCTTTACCTATTCTCATAACTTCTCTCAAGCCTTGTTCATTACCAAAATTCTTCCAAAATATCTTCATCTAACAGCCCTTAGTCACTTCAAAATACAAAATCCTTTTCCCTTAAGAGGCTCTCAAGAATGTTGATTCAAAAGTTAAATTACTCTTTTCAATTATTTTACGTTCTTTTCAAGTTCATTTCTTTTAAAATATATCCATATCTATCCCCTATAAAGATGTTATTTCAACTCCAATAAAATATATTTATTGGAATTTTTTTATGTTAATTGAATAATTTATTATCATCTCCCATTTACCCTTTTTTTATTTCAATAGTAATGACACCATCCGAGATGTGTAAATTTTCCACAATAAAGGATAATTGGTTTTAAATTGACATTACCATATTAAATTCCAGTCATGAATCAATTTTAATATTTGATCCAGATAATAATATATGTATTATTTCTCATATATGGTTGTGGAATTACTTTGTACACTTGGTTTTGATTTATAAAACAATACATGTTCATTAGGGGAAAAAGCCAATTAGCCCAAACGGTTATCATTAATGTTTCATATAATGATACATCTTCCCTATAAGTAATAAAATTATATTTTTAACCATGTAACCTTTTGGATATTAAATAATAAAATATAACTTCAATTATTTACATCTTCCTTCATCAAACATGTTTATTCGAGCATGAACCGATCATTAAAACCTAGAAAGCAAATAGACTCAAACAATGAAATCAAACCACATAACCAATCAAAATGGTCATAAATGAACATAAAATGTTTGTAATAAATATTTTAAATAAAGAATAGGTTATTTTATTATTAATTAATGAACATAATTGGATTATTCAGGCCATTAATATAAATTGGATAACACCATCCGGCATAGGGTAAGGGATCCTCTCCATTTCATTTTTAATCAAGAATGACCTCTATTCTATCCCATTATATATGTAATCCATAATGATAGGGTATTATTTAACACCTTACACATACTTAAATTTTTATTTATATGTTATGAGAAACCTATTTATCTATCTTTAATCGCTCTTAAGAACATCTGATACTTTGCTGATAATTCGTAAGGAATTCTACCTGAATATCATTTATTCTGCCGGGTTGAATTATCTTTCTGTCTAAAAAAATGAATATATCTTATCTATCTATTTTAATATTCTAAATTCTTTTTAAATGTAAAAAATTCACTTATTATGACCCTTCTACTGTTCTCTTTTTGTTATAAACATTTTCTAAAGGATTCCATCCTCAATACTTCCTGATAAGAAAACATGTTTTGATTGTGGTTCCTAAATTCTTACCCAATTTACAGTGCATTATACCTTCTATTTTAAGACACCATTGTATTTATAAACTAAGTAATTTTATTTTAAATACCTTCCTGGTTTGTTTATGGTTTTGTATAAAGTATTGTTCCATTTTCTATTTTAAAGGCTCTATAGTATTTTCCTCACAACCGCTAAAAAATGTTTATATGCCAAAATTTCTTTAAAACATTTCTTACATGTTGTCACTTATACTTGGAATCACTCACCATGATACACATATATTTTCCCCTTATGAATGTCCATGAATAATTTATTTACCTTCTTTCATAGACACTTTTGTGTTAAACCAATTTGTTATGCTTTATGACGTAGCTGTGGTACCCAATTCTTTCCATAGGTAACCCTTATGTTTATGTAAGATTGTTTATGTATGAATAAATATGAGCAAAACATATTCAAGAAACGTTAAGATGGGTATTCCCAGATAGCTCTCCAATTCATTGGGTAATGTTAAGTCTCCTAAGATGTTATGTTCGATGGTCTTCGCAGCTAGCCTTGGATTGTACTACAATGACAAACACTCTTAGAGGTTAGCCTTGACTCGTACTAAAGTCATGTTTTATGTTGTTTCCACATTTATATGAATCCATTTTTATATTCTTACATGTTTATATGATTTCAGGTTTATATGTTTTGAATGAATATGTTAAATTCCTTTTTATATCATCATGGAATGCCTTTTATCCCATGTGATAATGCTCGGTCCTTATGATTATTCCCTTACTAGTATTTTTAGCTAACCCATTTTCAGGTTATATCCAATTTATCCTTTTCATATGTATAAAAACAATTTAAGATAAATGATCATTATGGATATTAAATAAAAAGTTGTTTTTATATTGTTTTATTATTTTCCTATTCTTCCATGACACTAGACTTAACGATTCATGTTTTGTTCTCTAATGAATAATTATGCTTAAAATCATGCAATGTTATGTGTAAAAGGCTAGTGTTTATATAGTTGGTATTAGAGGATGGTCTTGTAATTTTTTGATATTAGGAATAGAGAACCCTTGTGGGAACTGTAAGGATGATACTAAGTATAAGAAAAAATACCTAAATTATTGTATGTATAGAGTAGGTGTTTTATAAATAAAATACATCCCTATAGGGATAAAAATAGGTAGAGGTGGATCTATAACAAATATACCCAGGAGTGAAATTTTACAAGGATTTTTAGGAACAACTTGGGGTATCCTAGTACACAAAAATGGGCATTTCTTCCCTCTTAGTTTGACACTCTTGGGGGATATTCTATGGTAAATCCAGGAGCCCAGTACAAACTATTATTAAAAGAATAAATAAAAACCCCATAAGAATATATGTTTAGAAACAGATCTAGGATAACCTTGATTTAAACCTAAGGAATCAAATGTTAGGATATAATTCTCCATTACATGTTTATCCTTTTGTGTTGAAAAGTTTCCTTTTTATGTTCAATAACTACGTATTTAATCCCTCTAATTATATGTTATTTTTCTTAGTCAAAAGAGGTAAATAGAAGAACATTTGACAAAACTAATTGTGATATATAATGATATTATTTCCCTAATGATATGCCTGATATGATGGGAATAGGTTATAAAAAAATTATGACAGTACTTGATCAACTGGCTCAGGTTATGAATAATAACTTGAATGATGTATAACACCCTCCTCCTTCAAGGAAAGAGAAAGTAGACATATAATCCTTCCCGTGGTAAAGGCCTCTAATGTTTAATGGGTCTTCCAATCCTCTCAATGTGTAAAAATGGATTAACTCCATTGAAAAGATATTCTCTATCCTCCAGTTCTCAAATGAAGTGCAGGCTGTCTATCATTTTGATATGGAAGTTGATCAGTGTTGGACACTGATTGAAAATACAATGTACCAAGAGGAAATTTATTCCATGGATTGGGAAGAATTCATGAGGATGTTTTCAATAAATATTTTCCTCGAACCCTCTATATCATGATGGAAATAATGTTCCTAAGACTCAAGTATAAGGAATATGAGTCCATTGGTGTTTATGAAGAAAACATTACAAGGCTTTCAAGGCACACCACTTTCTTTGTCATGAGCACCGAAAGTAATGTGGATTTATCCTTTGGTAGTTTAAAGCTGAGTCTATAAAAATAATTGATGGATAGAGACATCAACAGTTATGAGGAGATTTATCTCTATGCCCTTATGGTTGAAATGAATATTTGATAATTTCAGTGGTCTTAGGGGCCCAGTGAAAGGAAGTGGAAAATGGAGAACAACATGGGTGGCTCATCCCAAAAATCCCATGATATAAATAAGCATGACTATCCCATATATAAAATGTGTGGGAAGAATAATCCTCGGTATTGTTTAATGGGAACTAGGAATTGCATAAAATGTGGAATGTTGGGATATCTGGCCATGAAAAATTGAAGGGATATGAAGAATCACCCTAATTTGGAATAATAAAGGATGGTTTTGATCAACAGTTATAATTCCCTAACCCTAGTTACCTAGACATAGTGGATTATTACATAAAATTGTCATGATCACAAGAGATCCAGTCCCGAAGGACCGATCAGTTTAATAGCCTTGGAAGTACGAGATACATACATAAGTTTTACATTACATTATGAAACAAAAAAACAACAAAATTGTGTACCCTTTGAACACACTCATATCCATTAGCCTATTAATACATGTCAATCATAGTAGACTTATTCATATCCTGGGAAAATAAATCATAAGAAAGTGGTGTGCTTAGATGATCAATATGGATAAAAATATAGCGGAGACTATCATAAATAAGTATAAACATTTAAGGTAATGTATAAGACAAAAAAAGTTTTTTAAACTTCAACTTCTATATAAAATGACAAAGATAAATCAAATAATTCTATTTAATTATTCACAGATATTTCTTATTCGTTGAATAATCACATTTAATATCTATAGCTAATTTCATAATGATGGAATGCATAATTCTGGACATCATAACCACATAGTCAAGGCCACATGCCAAGAATAAAGTTTTTTTCAAGTACTTGTTCCAAGACACAAATTTGTCTCATAAGACCTACCGATGCAGCGATGGGCTGTAGCGGGCCTTGCCCTACACTTACTACTCCCAATGCATTCCTCAAATGAAATAGTTGAAACATAACATATACATTCATATTAAAACTAGTATACAAAATGTTAATACATTAACCATAAACCATGAATGGTATAACAATATCACATCCACAATAAAGAAACATCATAAAACTGTCAATACAATATGGAATATTGTATCATAAAGAATCAACTCCAAACAAGCATAAAATCCATCAAAGTATGTTGACATAGACGAAATCAAGAGAAATGTATTTGAGTGAAATATCTTTATCTACATTTAAATAATTTAAAAGTAAAAATAATATTTTGAAAAAATTCTTATAATATTACAATGGAAGCTTCGAAGGTGTCATAATGGCATAAAATGGCGACAAC
The DNA here is from genome assembly GCA_963277665.1 of Viscum album. Taxonomy (NCBI): domain Eukaryota; kingdom Viridiplantae; phylum Streptophyta; class Magnoliopsida; order Santalales; family Viscaceae; genus Viscum; species Viscum album. The sequence goes on along the minus strand of OY728166.1, from coordinate 68,672,615 downwards.
CACCGTGAAAGTTAAAAAAACATTCTTTCCTTAATTTTTCAAAAAGGTCAAAAAGTACCTTGTTTGGAAAAAGACAGAATGATCCCTTTAAATGAATTTTATAAAATTAAAACAAGGGTATACATGTCTTTAACTTATAGTCTAGGAAATATTAAAAAAAAATTCAAATATATTTTTATGAAACATATATGTGGATGATAAATAAGTCCAAGTAGATAGTAATGTATAAACATCCACTGATAATAATGATATTATAAAATTAACCCTTACCTTGTACTTTTTTTTAGTCGATGGTACATTAACCTCAAATATAATTGTAAAATAATTCTTATTAAATTATTCCAGAACCAATTACATAAATTTGAAATCATATATGATCCTTTATCAATGCTTTATTAATAATATTTCATTAGTAACATTGTTTCATGTGTTAATTGATTCATTTTAATTTATATGTTTTATTATGTAAGTACTGTTTGTTATGGATAAATTTATTTTATTCTTATAAAGAATGATATTATGTTCTAAAAAATTATTTTTAATGATCATATAAAAACTATTCTTGAATGGTTACTATGGGGAACAAAATCTCATCATATTGTGGATATGGTAGGTTGTACGTATGCACGAGTGATAATAACATTCTATTGATGGGGAAATAATATATAATATGGATAATATATTATATATAAATAATCATTAACATGTTATATTTATTATTTACAACAATTATAATCATTATTATACCCATCCAAATAATGAAGTTTTGAATTACAAAATACACCATGACGTGGAGACAGTAAGCCATACGTACGCATGTATGGTGACTTATTCATTCATAGAATGCATAGAATAATGAATATTTTAATACCATATTTATAATAACATCACAATATATATAATTTGAATGAGTTATTATTTTGGTATGGAAACAACAAATTATGAAAAAGTGGAAGAAGAAAATAATATTGAAAGAGGTGATGAAATAATTACCTCTCTTCGGATGATTCCTTTTGATTTGAACAAAAGGGTTTATTAGGATGGATTTATGATATAATTAATGACTATAAGAAGAAGTGATGGTTTTATTAGGATATTTGAGTAGGGGATGACTGAGACAAATGTCTTTTGAAGAGTGAATTTTAGAGAAGGGGAAGTATCCTTTTATAAGAGAGTTGCGATGAACTTTAGGAAAAGATTGAAATAGTTTTTTATTATGAAATTATTTTCAGTTTCTAATAGCTCCAAATGAATTTATTTCAAGTATATGGAGGTTTGGAGTCGAAATTCTCTCAACCAATAGGTTTTTTAAAAGTTTAGGTCTCCATATATGTCCTTACCTTTTAGATTTAAATCATAGTTAAATAATTTTACTTATACCATGTATTCTTTTATTTTTAAATTAAATGTTTAATAAACTTAAAATAAAATTCCAGTAGATCATATGTTGGTTCATTAATTAAATATATGTCCTTATATAAGTCATTTTGGCGAATGTTAAATTTTTAGAATATTATATCATTTAATAAAATAGTATTTCTTTTAAAAACCAATTTATGTCAATTTTGAAACTATTTAGCATTTGTTTTTTTGAAAGTTATAAGAACTTTATTAATTCAAAAAAAATCATTTAATAAACTCTAACATGTCATATTCACCTAGAAAATTTGTGAATGGTAAAATTTTCAATTTACATGTATTTTAATATTTATAATATTAATTAATTTAATATTTTATTAATAAGGTAATTACTACATCATAATTGTGTCATAAATTAATATAATTATTCAATTTATAAAAAATATAAATAAAATACCATGATTTAGAAAATTATTTTATCTTTATACGGAATTTTTATAGCAGAATTTATCTTATGTATAACCCTATATTATAAATGTCTTAGTAATTAAATTTTATATTTTACAATTTTAACTCTTATTTAAATAAAATATAATAAATGTTAACATCAAATCCATGTGGATCAAAAGGATCATATTTTCATTCTAAGATTGATTTTGGTCGAAATATACTTATCCAATAGAATTAAGACTTGTTTTGGGATAATTATAATATCATTGTTACCATTATTAACCTATTTACATTTAATAGTGGTCAATAAAATTAAAAGGTTAATTTTAACCAAAAATTATTTTCATCCTATTAAACCACATTTTAAATACTCATGTAAACATTTTCCCTTGTATTTATGAAATTCATATCACATAAGTGGTAAAATTATGTTTTATGTTGACTTTCAAATGTGCCTACAAGGTGGTTAAAAGACGTTAAAAGTTCAATAATATTTTATATATCTAATCTTATTGTAAAATGACTCCAATGAATTAAATTTAATTAATATAGGTATTATGTATCTATTTCGACTTTAAAATAAATTTAAATTTAAAAATAAATATTTAAATAAAATATCAGGTTTTATACAATAAAACAGTGTTTTTCACTCTTAATAAAAAATGATAGTTTTCAGAAAAAACCAAAAATTCACCACAACATAATTTTGATATTCTGAATCCAAAAATAAAGTACATTTTGAAAAATAAAATTTTATAAAATTTCCAAATGTGGGTACTATTATTCATAGCTACTTTTTAAATGGATGTATTGATTAGTCATGGTTTCCTAGAACTCAATGTTGTGTACAACACAATATTTTCTATTATTCAATGAGAATCGTACTGTGGAAGCTTGGGGTGTTACATTATTCCCTCCAAATAATTTAGTCCTTAAAATTTCTAGAATATTACTGTATAAAACTATTCAGGTGGTTCTTCATCATAAGTTCCTCAGGTTACCACATTGCCTTTTCCATTTTATTGTTTGTCCAAAGAAATTTTACCCGAAGAGTTGTCATATTTCTCAACACATGTTCTATGGTATCAATAATTATAATAGGCTACTCTCAATAAGACAGATCTGGTTCCATCTCTATTTATTCATTAGTGAGTACATATGTTGTTTCAGGCATGAATTTTCTAAACTATGATACATGGAACACATCCTGATCTTTAAAGAGACTTGGAGGAATTTCCAAAAGGTAAGCTACAACTCCAATTCATTCCGTAATTTTGAATGGTCCGATGTACATGGGACATAATCCACCGTTCTTAAAAAATCGTATGACACCCTTCCATGGAGATACCTTCAAGAAAACATGATCTCCTACTTGAAATTACAAATCATTCCTTCAACTATCAACATATAACTTTTTCCTAAAAAGAGTTTCTTTAATGTGGGTTTGGATAATATTTACCTTTTCCATTTTTTCAACAAAATGTTCTGGGCCTATACGTTTTCTTTCACCAACACCATCCCAACAAGTTGGTGTGTGACATCTCTTCCATATAATGCTTCATATGGTGCCATCAGAATACTTGAATGGAAGCTATCTTTATAGTAAAATTCTACCAAAGGTAAGTATTGATCCCTCATACCTAGAAATTCAAGTGAGAAAGATCTTAACATGTCTTCTAATGTTTTAATAGTCTGTTCTAATTGTCCATCAATTTGAGGGTGATAGGCAGTGCTCAAATTAGGTTTAGTATCTAGATATATATGAATAATTTTCCATAATCTTGAGGTAAAATGGGGATCACAATCCGGAAAAATTGATAGGGGAACTCTATTAAGTATTAAAACTTCATTATTATATAGTTTCACTAAACGTTCAAGTGGTAAATTTTCTCTTATAGAAAGAAAGTGTACTGACTTGGTAATAAAATAAACAATGAACCATATTGCATCATTCCTTCTAGGAGTATTTGGAAGCCCCATGACAAAGTCCATCGTAATATCATCCCATTTACAGTTAGGTATGGGAAGAGGTTTCATGACTCCCCAATTATGTTTTCTCTAGCCTTCACAAGTTGAAAAACCATTCATCCAGACACATAATTAGAAATATCCCTCTTTACATTGTCCAACCAAAAATGTTCCTTCATATATATATACATCTTAGTGCTACCAGGGTGTATAGAGAAATTGGAGCTATGAGAATCATCCAAAAATTCCCTTTTTTGATTATTTATATCAAGAACACAAAGTCTCTTCCCAAATTAAAAAACTCTATCTTCATATAAGAAGTTGATCAATCTCTCATCATTTACATCTTTAATTTTTTTTGAAACTCATTTTCATTAGTCTGAGAAATTTTAATCCTTAATAATAATAAGGGTACAGAAAACATTCGAAAATGTATTGGTGTTCACCTTCAATGATTATTCCCATATTTATATTTACTAGATCCATAAACATACGATCCCTTTTTAATCTCATCTTGTTCAGAACTCCATGATTATTTCAACTCAAAGCATATTCCACCTTATTTTCCTTCCCTGGGTGGACCTGTATTGTGAAACAATAATCCTTGAGTAGTTAGATATATTGAATTTTCCTCATGTTGAGTTCTTTTTATGAGAAAATATACTTTAGTCTCTTGGGATCAATATATAGCTCACATTTTTCACCATAGAGATAGCATCTCCATAATTTCAGATCAAATATTAGAGCTGGTAACTAAAGATCATGAGTGGGATAGTTTTGTTCATGAATATTTAGCTATCATGAGGCAAATTTAAGAACCCTATCATTCCGCATAAAGAAACAACCATGTCATTTCTTTGAATCATCACTATAAATAACAACCCCATCATTTCTTAATAGTAGAATCAAGATAGGAGCATTGACTAATCATCTCTTCGATTCTTAAAAACATTCTTCACACTCTTTTGTCCAAACAAATTTAACCCCTTTACATGTGACCTTGGTTAATGGGTTAGGCAATCAGGTGAAATTCTGTATGAAATGCCGATAATAACCTACTAAACCAATAAAATTTCATACCTCAGTTATACACGTAGTTGCTGGAAATTCTTAGATTTCCCTTGTCTTTGAAGGATCAACAGAGATTACATCCTTAGAGACAAAATTTCCAAGAAAATAAATCTCCTGAATCCATAATTCACACTTAATAATCATATCATATAATTCATTTATTTTTAGAGTATTAAGAATAGTTCATATGTTATTTTCGTGATATTTGAAGGTTTTGGAGTATTCCAAGATATCATAAATAAATACCAATACAATGTCATCATGATATTTCTTGAAAAATATATTCAATAGATCCATGAAATTAGAGGGTGCATTATTCAGTCCAAAAGGCATTACTGTAAACTTGTAATTCCCATAACTAGTTCGAAATGTTGTCTGTAGAATGTATTCCTTTATCACACACAACTTGTGGTATCTAGATAGAAAGTCAATATTTGAAAAATGTTGATCTTCATGAAGCTGATCAAATAAATCATTATTGAGAGGTAGGGGATACATGTTCTTTATTGATATATCATTGATCTCCCTATTTTCAATGAACTACCTCATAGATCCATCTTTCTTCTTAACAAAAATAATAGGGGATCCCCATAAAGAAACAGTAGGGAAAATAAATCCTTTATTAATCAATTCCTCTAGTTGTTTCTTTAGATCCAAAAATTCCAAAGTGGCCATTATATATGGGGTATTCAAAACTAGTAAGATATGAAATAATGTGATGATTTGGAATCAAATAAAGCATTATAAAAAATTTGAGGAAATGATTAAAGTACCTGCCATCACGTCATTAGGATCTTCAACCTCAGCAGTAGTGATTACATAATCTTAGCCTTTATCCCTTATCATTTTATGAGGAAATTTTAATTGAAACATAGGAAATTTATTTTCACAATTCCACATTTCTCTACAATTTTAGAATTTAACATTGACAACCCCATTCATTCTCTTGCAATCACGAGCATGGTGGCCTTTTTCTCCACAATTGTAACAAACTCTCAACCCCATCAGGCAAGAACGGAGGTGTTTCTTCCCACATTTTCTATAGGTTGGAAAGCCAAATTTTCACTTCATCCCCTTATTACCTTTTTTATAGTGTCTGTAAGATCTATTTTTCTTTGATTTTTATTAAATTCACAAGACATAGAGAATTCCTTTTCTATCTTGATAGAATATGAGACAATATCTTTGTACGATGAGAAGGATTGTGAGACTAATGATCGACAGAGAAATGGTTTTAACCCTTCAATGAATCGATCAATATTACATATTTCGTTTCATATATTATATACAACATACCTTGATAACATATTAATGTTACCCTTATGCTTTGCGAAATTATCATCCTCTTTTTGCCTTAGAGTCTAAAATTGCCTTTCTATATCAACTCGATGGTCACAAGGAATGTATTTTTCTATGAAAAGATCTTTAAACTCCTTCCATTCCATATTTTATACTTCTTCATCCTTCTTTGTATTTTGAACTAATTACCACCATTAATCTGCATCTCATGTTAGGTGATAAAATACCATGAAAACATTTTCCCTTTCTATACTCCCCAAAGCATGAAATATTTTTATCTAGGAACTTATCCATTGATCTGCTAAAAATGGATTTTTAGTCCCATTGAATGTTGGTGGTTGCTTCTTCATGAATCAGTGTAAAATTGATCCCCTACACTGTGGATCTGGGTGCTCCATATGAGTATGACTATTATTCATAACCTGAGTGTGTTTTCCCAGCATGGTTTTAAGCTGTTCAGCACTAGTTGCATCACCAGCTCCACTATAATTAACTTGATTAGGATGTAAATTCCAACCTGTATTATGTGCATTAATACAATTTTCATTACATCCACTAGGCACCATTTTTAAATAATGTAATACTATTGAATAGTTTATGAATTGCAATGCATAATTACAAACTTGTAAAATACTTAACATAAATTGAACAATTTAGGCATATAATCCATAATCATAAAAATGTTTTCTTTGGGGGATCAATTACTTATAAATCCTTCATAATTGTTTATAAATAAGATGTGAATTATCCTAATCATATCTCTCGATAGTATCAAACCAGGTGCGTAGTAAGGCTCGTTGTCATGTACCACGATACCCCGGGTCAAGCTCGAAGCACCCGGTCAGAGTCTTCACTCATAGGTACATCTGTTCAAGAACCACGTACACTTGTAGTATCTAGGAATGGATATATTTGTTGGAAAACTCAAATAATATCTACAATACCATGTTTTTATTTTCTTCTATACTAATTCCCAACGTCTATATTAGTACAATGCTCTCTAATCACATAGTGTTTTCTAAATCTAGTTTTCATGGTTTGTAATAAACATCCTATGATACCAACTGTAATGTCCCAACCCTAGTTACCCAGAGTCAGTACATTATTGCATAACATTGGAATGATCATAAGAGATAAAATATTGAATGACTGATCAGTTTAGTAGCTTTAAGAGTACTAGATACATACATTTGTTTTACATTACATTATGAAATAGAAAACAACATCATTTTCCCCTTTTAACACTCTCATATACTTTATCCTATTCCTATTGGGTAATCATATTATGCATTTCCACATCCTTGGAAAATATATCATAAAAAAGGGGTGGGCTCAAATTCTCAGTAAGGATAAAAATATAGTAGATACTATCATAAATAAGCACAAAAACTTAAGGCAATGTATAATACTATAACAAAAGTTTTTTAAACATAAAATTCAGAATAAAATGAAAATAATAAATCAAATAATTCCATTTACTTATTCACATAGATATTCTACTAATAGAATAATCACTTGTAATATTAATAGCTAATTTCATAATGGTAGAATGCATAATGTCTGACTTCATAACCACATAGTCAAGGCCTCGAGCCAAGACTACAAATAAATTTTTTGTCAAGGCCTAGGGACAAGAAACTAATTTTTCTCATTAGACCTATTGATGGAATAAAGGGTTGTAGCGGCCCCTTCCAGTCACATACAATGTCCAATGGTTTCCTTATATGAAAAGGTTGAAACATAACATAAACATTCATATTAAAACTAGAGTACAAAATGTTAATTATTTCACCATAAACCATGAATGGTATAAAATTAGAACTTCCATATTCAAACATATCACAAAACCTTGAATACAATATGGTAGATTGTACCATAATGAATCAACTTCGAACAAGCATAAAATCCATCAAAGTATGTTGACATAGATGAGATCAATCCAAAAACTATTTCAGTGAAATATCTCTTTATACATTGAAATCATATATATGTAAAAGAAACATTTATTATAAAAATATTTTTATAATCTTGTAAGGGAATCTTAGAAGGTGTTATAATTGCAGAATATGGTCACACCTGCCCTATAATTAAAAAAACATTCTTTCCTTAATTTGTCGAAAAGGTCATAAAGTACCTTGTTTGGAAAACAATAGAAAGATTACATTAATAGAATTTTATAAAAGTAAAACAAGGATATAAATGGCTTAAACCCATTGTCTAAAAACTTGTACTTTTTTTGAAATAATGTTTTATGAAACATGGATGTGGATGATATAGAAGCCCCAGTAGATACTTATGTATAAACAACCTTAGATAAAAAAGAGATTGCGAAATTAACCATTAGATTGTAATTTTACTTAGATGAGGGCATGTTAAAATCTTGTATAATGGTAAAATAATTGTTATTAAATTATAAAAGAACCTCATACATAAATATGATATCATATATGATCATTTAATATTTCTTTTTTAAAAATATTTCAGTAGTATCATTGTTTCAAATGATAATTTATTTGCTTTCCCTTATATGTTCTGTGACATAAGTCATGTTTGTTATGGATGGGATGTATTTGATTCATATCCATAATGATATTAATTTATTAAAAATTATTTTTAATCATCAAATGAAAATTATTCATGAATGGTTATGATGGGTAATGAAATCCCATCCCTGTGTAGAGACTGTAAGTCGTATTTATGCACGAGGGACAATATAATTCTATTTATGGTGAAATAATATGTAATTTGGATGATATATTATATATAAATAATCATTAAATTGTTATATTTATTATTTAAATCAATTATACTCACTATTATACTCATCAAATTAATGAATTTTTGAATAACAAACAGCACCACGATGTGGAGATGGTAAGCCGTTTGTAAGAACATATGGTGACTTTTTCATTAATATGATGGATATAAAAATCAATATATTTGTACCAAATTTATAATAACATCACATTATTTATACGGTACTGGATATATTATTTTTTATGGAAAAAATAAAGAAAGAGTAAGCGGAAGAAGAAAAGAACTTTGAAATAGGTGATAAAATAATTACCTCTTCTTCAGGTGCTTCCTTTTAATTTTTACAAAAGGGATCCTTAGGGTGGATTTATGATTGATATAATGCATCTAGGATAAATTATGGTTTTTTGGGAGTATATTTGAGTTGGGTATGTCTGAGAAAAATGTATTTGGAGGTGTCAATTTGAGTGAATGGGAAGTACCCATTTATAAGAGAGGTCAGGGGAACTTTAGGGAATTCTTGAAAAATTATTTTATTATAAAATTATTTTTCATTTATAATAGCTAAAATTGGATTCATTTCAAGGATAAGGTGGGTATGGGTCTAAATAATCTCAACCAATATGTTTTAGACATGTTTAGGTCACCATATTAAAATTATCTTTTAGATTTAGCTCTAAGTTAAATAGTTTATTTTTTACCACTTCTTCGTGTATTTTTATGTTACATCATTAATAAACAGACTATAAAATGACATGAGAACCTCAAGTGGTTCATAATAGAAATATATAACATTATCTAAGTCCTTTTTCAGAATATTAAATTTTAGGAGTATTATATCATTTAATAAAATTGTATTTGTTTTTAAAACCCTCTTATGTCATTTTTGACACTATTTAGTATTTGGATTTTGGGAAAGTCATAAAATCTAGTTTACTTAAAATGTAATATGTTAAATCAACCCTAATGTGTCATATTTACCTAAAATTCATGGATGACATCAAACGTTTTAATTTACTTGAATTTTAATATTTATAATATCAATTATTTTAATCATTCATAAATAAGGTAGTTACTACATCATCATTGTGTCATAAATAAATTTAATTATTTAATGTCTAAACATTATAAATAAAATACCATGATGTAGGGAAATCTTATTATCTTTATAATTAATATTTATAGTCTAATTTATCTTATGTATAACCCTATAATAAAAATGTGTTAGTTATTAAAATTTGAATTTAACACTATTAACTCTTCTTTAAATAAAATATAATAAATGTTCTAATCTAATACAAGTGGATCAAAAGGATCATATTTTATTCATATGTTTGATTTTTGTCTAAATACACTTATCCTATATAATTAGGACATATGTTGCTGTAATTATAATATCATTTTTACCTTTAATTATGCTATTAACTTTTATCTATGGTAAAAAAATTCAAAAGTTACTATTCACAAAAAAAAATCATCTTCTTGAACAAAATTTTATGTACTAATGACAACCATGTCTCTAAGGGTTTTGAAACTCAATTCAATGAAGCGGTAAAATTACATTTTTTGTAGATTTGCAAATGTTCCTAGAAGGTGGGTAAAAGACGTTAAATGTTCAATAAAATTTTATATATCTAATCTTATTATAAAACGACTCCAATGAAATAAATTTTTTTAATGTATGTATTATGTAACTATTTTGAAAAGAAAATAAATTTAAATTTAAAAATAATTATTTTAGAAAAGGCAGTTTTTAAATAATAACACAATGTTTTTCACTATTCATCAACAATTGAATGTTTTCAAAAAAATACAGAAAATTCATCATAAGATAATTTTTATGTTATGAATCCAAAAATGAAGTCCATTTTGAAAAATAAAATTTATAAAATTTTAAAAGGTGGGTATTTCTTTTCATAACTGCTTCTTTAACCTGCTAATTTTATTTTTCGTGGTGTGATAAAACTCAATGTTGCATACAACACAAGATATTGTATTATTCAAAGGGAAGTGTACTGTGGAATATTGGGGATTTACAACACTTAGCCTATAGTTCAATGTTATGGCTGCAAGGATCATGGTAATTGTGAAAACAATTTCCCTAAGCCATGGGTTGGTGGAGGAAATCCACAACAACCTCCAAGGAAACAAGGAAGGGAGTATGCTATCACTACTGTTGAGGTGGAGTCGGACAACAATGTGGTGACAAGTAAACTAGTTATTCATTCAATAATAGTAATCATACTATTTGATTATGGTTCTACACATTTTCACATATTTTGGAATTTTAGTATAACTATTCAAACACCACCACAAAATCTGGAGGATAAGTTATCTGCGGGAACAATAAATGGGGAAACTATTGCATCCACAGTTTATAACTCCTACCTGATTAATGTTTGTGAACTAAACCTCCCAAAAAATATCTTCATTCTTTCTCTTGTGGAGTTGGACACTATCATATGAAAGGATTGGCTATCTTTATACAAATCCAACATCAACTGTCGAGAAAGGTAGATCACTCTTCACATTCTAAAGTATCCTCCGACTCATTACAAGTGTAAGGAGGTAGATGAATCACATTTATAATCATTTTCTCAACTATGGAAATTAATTATTTATGAGCATGCATTCCTAGATCAAATGATTAGGACAATTGAGAAAATCATGCTTGAAGACATGCCCATTATGAGGGATTAAACTTATTTATTCCATGAATATTGGACCAGTTTTACACATATTTTAGAGGCTGTGTTGTCAATTGATCTTATTCCTAGATCTCTTAATATATAAAATACACCTTATATAATGTCCACCCTATATGTAGAAGGGAAAAATAATAAGTTAGATGAGAATTTAGAGAAGGGTTTTATACAATTGAGTGCTTCATCATGGGGTGCGCCAGTCCAATTCATCAGGAAGAAGGATAAATCAATGCACCTACACATTGATTATCATGAACTCAATAAATTATTGATAAAGGACATGTATCCCCAGCCAACGATATATTGCTTGTTTAATTGGATTCGTGGGGCCAATTATTTCTCAAAGGTGGACATTTGGTCGGGATATCACCAATTAATGGTAAGGAAGGAAGATATTATCAACACTGCCTTTCATTAAAGGGATTGGAATTATGAGTTCATTGTCAATCCCTTTGGACTCACATAGGTTCTAGAAATTTTCATGGACTTAATCAATATAGTCTTTTGAGACTATGTAGACATATTTTTGGTAGACTCTATTGGTGATATTATAATATACTCTAAGAGAAATGATGATCTTGAGGAGCACTTGAATATAGTGTTAAAAGAATTATGAAGGGAGAAGTTGTTTGAAAAGTATTTTAAATGTGATTTTGGATGGAATAAGTATCATTCATTGGGAATGTTATCACCAACAAAGGGATATATGTGGACCCTTCCAAGACAAAGGCCATCGAAGAGTGGCCCAGGACAACATCTGTAATGAAGATCCATAGATTTCTAGGTCTATCAAGCTATTATCGATTATTTTTGAAGGAAATTTCATGATTGTAAAACCTAATGAACATTCTGACATAGAGGGGAGTAATGTTTTCAGGACTTAGGAATGTGAGGATAGTTTTATGGAGTTTAAAAATAGGCTAATCACTACACCAATACTCACACTCCCAATAAGAAGAGAAATCTTTGTTGTGTACATTGATGATTAAAATAAGGGATTAGTTGTGTGATGATCAAAAATTATAATGTGATAGAATATGACTCAAGAAAGCTGATAATCCATGAGAAAAACTATCCCAAGAATGATATAGAGTTGCGGGATGTGATATTTGCAATATAAATATGGCTGCATTATCACTACGGGGAGAATTGTGAGATATATTCTAATCACAAGAGTCTCAAATATATATTAACACAAAAAGATATTAATATGAATAAATGAAGATTGTTATTACTCATCAAGGATTATTAATTCTCAATCCACTACCATCCTGGGATGGAAAACAAGGTGGCAGATGCTCTAAGTAGAATGGATCATGAATCATTATCAAATATGAGAATTGAGCAGGATATGATCTTCATATATTTGAAGAAGATGGGAATGGGAATAATTAATGGAGGAACATCGTCAATCCTTTTTAAAATTATTTCACAACCATACCTCATGGAGAAAATAAAAGATGCCCAATAAAGATGTGGAAATTCAGAAAAGGGTGGAAGCTATCAGAAATGGGAAATCCTCCAATTTCAAAATTGACAAAGAATAATTTGAATGATTTGGGTCACAATAATCTCTATAATGTGATCCAGATATAAAGAGGAATCTTTTGAATGACACACATAGCTAAAACTTCCTTATTCACTAAGGGATCTCAATGATATATTGAGATCTCTGAGAGAATTTTTGGTGGTCCAATATGAAGAAGGAGATTGCTGAATATACATCAAAGTTCCTGGTATGTCAACAACTGAAGGATGAATGAAAAATGTTTAAAGGTTTGATGCCCCCACTGCCCATACCAACATGGAAGTGGGAGAACATCACCATATACTTTGTCACTTGACATACAAGGACATCCAAAGGAAACAATGTTGTATAGATCATTGTGGACTATCATACTAAGATAGATCACATTATCACGATTCAAGAGGACTACTCATTGGATCAACATCCACATATTTACATCAACAAAGTGGTAAGACTACATGGAGTACCAATACCTATTGTATATGATTGTGATCCATGATTCCCCTCAAAGTTCTAGAAAGGTCTCAAACATGCTCTATGCATTGAACAATACTTCAGTACAACCTATCATCCTCAAACTAATGCCCAATCTGAGAAAACTATTCCGAAACTAGAAGATATGTAGAGAACATGTTATATGGACTTCAAAGGGGTATGGGACCAACATCTTCCACTGGATGAATTATCCTATAATAATAGTTTTCACTTGATCATCTGAATGGAACCATATGATGCCCTTTATAAGAAAAGGTGCAGAACACTGGTGTGTTGGGATGAAGTCGATGATCTTAAGTTTCTAGGACATGAAATTGTCGAATAAATGGTGGATAAGGTGAAAAAAAAATTCAGAAACATAACAAGGTATCTCAATATTGATATAAGAGTTATGTTGACAATCTTCAACGAGATATTGAGTTCAAAGTTGGAGGCATGGTATTTCTACACATATCTCCATGGAAGAAGGTCATGAGGTTTGGAAAGAAAGAAAAGTTAATTCCTAGGTATATTTTCCCCTTCAAGATCCTTGATCGTGTTATGGATGTGGCTTATCAACTAGAACTTCCACATACAATGGATAATGTACATGATGTATTCCATGTATCAATATTAAGGAAGTACATACTAGACCCTACACACGTACTCAATTAAGAGGTGGTATTGTTGGAGGATGATCTTTTTTACAAGGAGCAATTAGTGAAGATAATGGATCATAGAGATAATTTCCTATGTAACAAGAGTACTCACAAGGTCATGTTACTATAGCAGAACCCTAAGTGTGAAGTGGAAACATGGTAACTAGAGTAGGTAATAAAGAACATCTACCCACACTTGTTTATGGATTAGAATATTAAACGAAATATCGAGGGTGAAATATTTAAGGGGTGGGGGGGGGAGAATGCAACGACCCAATGATTTTCAATGAAAATTTTTACTTCATATGATTATGTCATATAATCACATGAAATTACAAAACAATGAACTACTAAGTACTATGTGACCTTTAAACATAATTTTGACACATCTGGGTTTAGAATTTTAAAAAATATATATTCACGGTTGGGATCAGTATGATGTTTGGAGTCCAATTAGAAAAACATAATTTTTAGTGAATAGTGACACACTCTTATGAATAGTAATGATACCTTTATGAATAGTGATATAACCTATTGAATAGTGATCTTATATATGATAAAATATAAATAAGAATCAAGTGAAAGTATGATGTACCTATATTTTGGAATAAGTAAAAAAATGTTTTAAAATTGTTTTTTTGAATAAATTATGATTTTAATTAAATATTAAATTAATCATATTAGGAAAATTATTTCTAAAAAATTGATTTCATTTCTGGATTATACATTTTGAAAAATATATAGGGTTAATTTTTTGGATTTTTCTAAAATATATGATTTTTTTACAAATAGTAAAATACAACAATTTACGATAAATTCTGAATAATGGATTTATCAAGTCAATGATAATGATCTGTTGATGTAAGCACAATTGGTTTGAAATCACATTCATTTTTACTATTATAATTCAGGGGATCATCACTATTGTTTGTATTGTGGAAAAATATTAACTCGTGATTATAATATTAGGAAAACCCTCCTCTCCAAAATAAATACCACCCCTTTTCACCTCTTAACAAGACCCTATGAAGCCTTGTACACTGCCTAAATTATACCAAAATATCTCCTCAAGATCCTCCCCCACTTCCAAAAGACCTTAGTCTTTTCAAAATATCAAATCCTCTTCCCATAAGAGGCTCTCAAGGAAGGTTGAATTAAGAGGTAAATTCCTCTTTTCAATTCTTTTACATGATTTTCAAGTTATTTTGTTTTATATTAAAACCTTACCTATTCTCATCTTAATGTAAAGAAAACTAAATTTCCATAAATGTAATGGAATGTTGTTATGATAATTTAATATGTTATTATCATTTCTTTTTTACCCATCTTTTATTTTTTGTAGTAAATACACCATCTGAGATGTGTAAATTTACTTCATTCTTGGACGACGGGTTTTCAAATTCTATTACCATATTAAATTCTATTCATGAAACCAATTTCATGGTTGAAATAGAACATAATATATGTATTATGTTGCATATATGGTTATTTAATCCTTTTTTACACATGGGTTTTATTTATAAAACAGAATATGTTCATTGTGACCACAAACAACAAATTAACCAAAAAGGTTATCATAAATGTTTCATATAATGATACCACATCACTCCAAAAAACCCAATTTAATTGTCAAACATGTTACCTTCTGTATGTTCAATATTAAAATATAACATCAATTCTGGAAAACCACCTTCAGCATACATGTTTATCCGAGCATGAACTAATCATTAAAATCAAGCATGCAAATAGACACAAACAATAAAATTGAACCTCCTAACCAATAAAAATGGTTTAAAATGAACATAAAAGGGTAGTAGTAAATATTTTACATAAATAATAGGTTCGGGAATTATGAAATAATGAACCTAATTTGATTATTCAGGCCATTAATATCATTATGAGAACACGATCAGACATAGGTAAGGGATCCTCACTATTTCACTTTTATTCAAGAATGTCCCCTATGGTAAGCCATTTTATGAGTAATAACTAATGATGGGTTATGATTTTTCACCTCCCCCATAAATCCATATTTATTTATAAGTGTTTAGAAACCCCTTTCTGTCTCTGGAATCCCTCTTAATTACACCTTATACTATGCTGATAATCCGTAAGGAATTCTAAACGAATCTATTTTAATCCTTCATGTTGTCTTATCATTATTTATACCAAAATGATGTTATATTATCTATATATATTCATATTCTAAATTATGTGTACATGTAAAATATTCACTTATCACAAACCTTCCATCATTATCTTTTTGGGACATACATGTTTATAAGTGATTCTCTCCTCAATACTTCCCAATAAGCAAACCTGTTTTAAGGGAGATTCCCTAATTCATTCCCAATTTCATGTAAAATATATATTATATTTTAAACCACCATTATATTGATAAAATAAGTATGATTATTTTTAATACCTTCCTGGTTCACTTCTGGTTTTGTATAAAGTATTTTTTTATCATTTCTATTTTAAAGGATCTAGAGTATTTTCATTAAAACCACTCAAAAAAAATTTTTATACCAAATTTTGTTGAATATTTTTCTTAAATGTGTTCACTTATACATAACATCAATAAATATTATATGTTTATATTTTTAACTTATGAATGTACCTGAATACATTAGTTCCCTTATTTCATGGACACTTTTGTGTTACACCCATTTGTTATGCTTTATGACATGATTGTGGTACCCAATTCTTGTCGTGTGTTACCATTATATTTATGTAATAGTTATTATGTATGATTATTTACATTCAAAAAATATTCATGAAATGTTAATATGGGTGTTCCCAGATAGCGCTCTAATTCATTTGGTAATGTTAAGTCTCATGAGATGTTATGTGCGACAGTCTTTTCAGTTAGCCTTGGCTTGTGCTTCTATAAGAAGCAATATTGGAGGTTATCCTTGAATCGTACTAAAGTCATGTTGTATGTTGCTTCCACGGATCCATGATTATATGATTTCATTTTATATGTTATGAATCCATATGTAAAATACCATTTTATATAATAATATCATTCCTTTTATCCCATGATCTAATGTTATTACTGGGATTTTTAGCTCACCCCTTTTTCAATTTATCCCCAAGTTATCCACTGTAGATGGGTGATCACAATGTAAGATATATTTTAATTATGGATATTAAATAAAATTTTGTTTTTATAATGTTTGATTATGTAACCAGTCTTCCAAAACACTAGACTTAATGATCCTTGGCTTGTACTCTGATGTATAACAATACCTAAAATCATGTATTGTTATGTGTAAAATTCTAGGGTCACTATAAGTATCCTATATATACTAAATTGTTTTTATGTTTTGATTTTGACCTATATTTACACACACATATATCTATTTTGTAATGAACAATATGTTTTCATATAGGAAGACTTCCGCCTCGATAAATGATGATTGTTCAATTTTCTATTACCACATCTCATGGTCCGCCTCTCATAGTGGCCATTATGATAGAAAAAATCCATATATAAGTTATATATAAACTATTTATTATGTCTTTAATATTTTTTAAATATATTAATAAACACATATTTATACGTTCCATTTTTTTAATATGATAATTCTGTTTGAGGAGGTGCAGACTACCGCCTACTCAAAGTGATGTATTTTATTCATACACTACATGAAATATATTAAAGATGGATATATTATAATATATAGGAAATTCATGAAAAAATAAATCTACCCTAATAATGATATATATACATATATATTTATTTTAATTTCCTTCCATCGACACGAAAATTAAATGGAGATAGTGTTCATGCATACATATGACTTCTCCTATCCATGATATATGTTTTCCATTTCATAATTATATATTATAGTGATTATTATAATACAAATAGAATTTATATAAATGATATTTAAATAATGTTTTACATTCTGGAATCATGAGATAAGTATAAGGACCAATGATATAACATGTTAAGACATTTTCAAAGAACAATGTGAATACTATCCAAAGTCAAAACATAACGTAGGATGGTTGACATGTTGGTAACATAAGGCCATAACTAAAAATATATGGTATATGATATTAGAATATGGTTCTGTAATAGATGTATAATAAATTCACATAAATTATACAGGTTTTTTAAAAAATACTATGAATATCAAGACATAAGGTAAGGGTATTTCATCCCACTTTTTATTTCTGTGAGATTGACAATATTTTCAACAATCTGGTACTTAAGAAAAATTATAAAAATTATTTAAAAAAAATCTTACCATACATCTCTCTTTAGTTAGAAATATGTGATTCCTTCAAAAACATGTTTTCAAAAAAAGTTTCCATGAAAATTATAATATTCTCTTATGATATTTAAAATCTATTCTGTACTCTTGTTTTACCTTTTAATCAAAAGGGTTTTTTTAAATGAATATTTTTGTGATTTTTCTATCGAAGACCATTTTTAAAAAATTTGCCATGATAAAGGAGTATTATTTTTTACCTCATGCAACATCTATGGATTTTCACTTTTCCATTTCTTTGAAGCATCCATTATGTGTTTAAATGGGTGATTTTTAGGAGAATTTTTTAAAAATATATTTTAAAAGAAATGGGTTACAAAGCATTATCATAATTCATTGATAAGTTTCTAGGAAAAATATTTTTCACTTGGATTTTATGATCCTCTTCACTTTTTCTAAGGAAAATGGATTTCAAAATATATTAATTCTTCCTTAACAATTTTGCAAGTTAAAATTTGTGAAAATAGTTTTCAAAATATATTATGTTTTATAACTAATTTTGAAAAAGAAAAGGTTATTTTCCTCAAGAAATGAATTTATAATATATTTTAATGTTATTTTCCATATATGATATCATTTATTGGAATTAATCAAGCCTTATAGTGGAAATGATTCAATTTTTCTATTCATACTCTTTCTCTAAATGTATTACCTTTTATGGAAAGATGGTTATGAAATCTATTTCCCTTTCATAGTTTATATACTTCTAAAAAACACTTCTTTTTTACTTATTTTTATAATGGTGAAATGATTATGAAACCTTAAACTTTTTTCAATAGGTAATGATATGATTACATGTTTATGATACCCAATTCATTTCTAGGGTTATACTATTATTATTTTTATTATATGGAACATGTATATAGGATTTCATTGTGAGATTGGTTTAATATATATATCTCTTAAATATTCATTTATTAATTATTTATATCTCATGATATATACATTGATGGAATCAGAAATGAACATTGTACAATAATATAGGGCTGGAATGGGGATTTACTCTGTTTCGTAATACAAGGATGGAACATGGGTTTACCCAGTTTAGTAATAGATGGCTAGAAAAGGTGGTGTACCCAGTTTATTAAAGGTCCTTTCCCTCTAAGATGGTTTCAGAATCTATGCATTAGATATTATGAAAATCATATTATATGCTTCTTCATTTTCCACATTTCCTTGTTTTATTCCATGTTTTAATTTCATGGATTATTCCTATTATTTCATAATGATTGATGTCTTATGAAATGTCAATCATTATTTAATGTTTATTTTATGATCTTGTTTATGCATGTTATGATCTTATTTTTTCGTTACCACATTCATATACCATATGCTTATGTTTATGATTGCATTTCTCCCTTAATTACCATTATTTAGTATATGTTCCCACCCCTATTTATGTTTCCATTCCCCCATTTAATTAAGATAAATATAATATTTCATGTGTATATAAAGGGTCCTAGTCAAGAATAACCTATTGGTAGATAAATTAGCTAAATTATATATGAGTTTTATGATTATATGTTTCCAAGGCACTAGACAAGTAGGGTCTTTAGGTGTCTATTTGTATAATGATTTAAGTATTCTAAAAATGTTACATAATGTTAATGTATGTCATGAATGGGTCATTATAGATTGTATTATAGAAATGGTTTAGAAGTCCTTTGGAAACAAGGATGGGTAAACTATAGTGATATCACTATCTATATTTATTAGGATATGTCTATTAATGTCTCTATAGAATTGTATAAGGATGAGTCGTCATTTTGGAAAATGTATTAGAATTTTGGTAAATGATTAAGTGAGTATTTTCTTATAAATACGTTCCAATATAGATACTAAAAGTGTATGTGGCTCTGGTATATATGTTCCTAGGAGTAATAACTCTGACCAGATGTTCCAGGCCTGACATGGGGTAATCTATTACATGAAAATGGCCCTTGATTCAAAATTGGTTTGACAATTATGAGGAAATGGTTTGGCCAATCACAAACTCTTCACTAACCATAATGAATAATTTTAATATAATTTTTCCATGAATATCCTAGAATAAACATAAAGTGTCATAGATTAAAGAAGCTATTTTAACTAAAACATCCAATTAGTAAATGTTCAGGTTTATTTGGTTTCTTATATGATATGTGTTTCTCACACCAAGATTTTTGTTTTGTTTTAGTTTATCTTGGAAACTATAAGTAATTGGGTTATAATTGAGTTTAATAGAAAATATTGTGATTATGTGTAAGAAAATTGGAAAATTATTGGAATGAATGTTATTGTAATTATGCCAAATAATCTATTATGATATATAATTAACAATGTATACTTGTTTATTATTCCTAATAAATTTCATAGGAGTATGATGGAAATTTATAAATTTTCAAATTATAAGTAAAATACATGAAATATTATTGGGATTCATATATTCCAAGAGGAAGGTAAGAGGAACCTTGTAGAATACCTCATATAGAGAGGAATATGTTATCGCTATGGAAAAAAGGATTATAGATTAAAATATCACATATGTGGAGAAAAAAATGCATTACCCAACTAAATGACCAGACCAAAGAATATACATATAAACCAAGAAATTATATAATCTATTCTATACAATGAAGTGTAAGGATTGAAATATTTATGTATTTGAATCTTTGAAATAAGAAATATGAATTACATAATTATTATTCAGATTATTTTTTTGCTATGAATTTTCAAGAATATGTTGAATACAAATAATGAATAAGAAATGTGATTTAATGATAAGGTCAAATTTATGGGATGTTCAATATTAAGTGAAGGATTACCCATAATGTGTTATAACTTCTAAGATAATGATTTTCAGATAAGTGACATGTTTGATATAAATTAGTGAATTGGATTGTACTAATTTCCCTAGATCTGATTATTGATTGGTTAAAAAAGTTGTCTATGTCATCATGGATGAAGTTTAAAACTTCTTGGATTTATGGAATATATCCATTAACCCTTACAATAAAGAAGAATTCACATTTCCCAGAATTATTTATGGAAATTTAGGTTATTAACATGTTTCAATGGAATATATGATGACTGTATTCACATGATTGGAACGTGACAACCAAGATCTTATTTGTGATATATGGGGGATCATTGTTAATTTTAATTTGTGACTTTCTAATATTTTTTATTTTTTTACTATTGGAATTTTTATAAGGCTATCCATTTATAGACATATTAAGATAAACAAGGGATGATGTTTTTGAAAATATATTATTATCTTACAACATGATGATTTATGTGTATTGAAAAATTCTTATAAAAACATGGTGTTCATGATAACTAATGACTCATGGGATAGAATATCATAGATATCATGATCTCATAGTGCTTCTAGAATGAAAAATTAACCTTAATTTTTAGAGAAAGTGGATATCTGGGTAAATGGAGAATAAAGGGTGAGGTTGTCCTAAAATAATTCAAGTATATATTTTAATGATAATTCATTTGAATTAGGGAAAATGATCTTTGAACCAAAACAGTTGTCCTTGTACCACCATTTACTATGAATCAGATGGTCCCTAATTTTATCATTGATTTATGGAATTATGGTTGTTAACATTCTCCCGAATTTGGTCTCTATCACTCTACAACATAACATTATGGTTATATTTTTCATCCATATCAATTTTTTTACATTCCACCTATGTTACTTAATATAGAGTACAAGTTATGTGTTACTTTGGGTAACCATTATGGTTCCAACTTTACCATTTTAAGAAAAAATTTAGTATTAATTTTTACAATTTGGGTAACTATGAATGAAAATTCAAGTATTAAAATATTGATAAAATAGAGTAATTTTGAGATGGAAATTCATTTTAAGGGGGGTATAATGTAGCAACCATATATTTTGTGAATTATTATTATTTAATTAATTTAATCTTTTTGATGTTTTTATTTTCATGTGACACAAAAAATAGTTTATTTTATGTTAAAAGCACTATGTTTGTCTTGTGTTATACACAATTCCAAGTTAGTATTGACATATGTTAAATATAATGTTTATCATTATCTATATATAACTGAGGTAAGATTTCATCTCATTTACGACTAACTATCCTTGAGGGCTTGCGTATCACGCAAGACCAATTATTACCGAATAAAAATACATTAATATATATATATATATATATATAATATCCTTGTAGTTAAATTATATTTTATGTGTATTATTTACTAACTTATTTAGAAATATGTTTTTTCATAAAATATAAAATGAATTAATTATTAAATCATTTACAAAATTAACATAAGAACTAAATTGAATATTTTGGTGGTATTTTTATAGAAAAATATTTTTATGCTAACAAAGTTGTTTTAATCCTAATAAAGTAAGTTTATTAGTAATTAATTTAATATGATATTTTTTTATATATCCATGTAAATATTTTTTATATTCTTCCATTAAATTTTATAATTATAAGATAACAATAAAACTTATTTAAGACGTAAAACACATTATAATTATTATAAGAGTTTTACTGCATTTTAATGGATATCCCATTTTAAATCCAATTTTTGGAACATTTATAAATTTAATATCCCAAAGTAAACATTTTATTTCGAATAAAATCATAAAAAATAGGTTAGGATTAATTGTTGGTATTTTTATTTAAGGTTTAAATATTTAATAAATTAATAAAAATACAATAATTTAACACAAAATATATTTTTCATAAAAAATATTTAAAATGATAAATTATATATTAAATATCTTTAGAATTTTAATTTGATAATATCTTTACCAATTAATACAATTTATTTTTTTATAATCATTTTAAAATTGAAATTGAATATAAAAACATAGCAATTTTTAACATTATTACTTTAAGAACCCGCATTGATGACCTGACTAATGGATTAAATATAATTTACATTCTTCCACTTCTATATTTGGAAAATGTAATAATGGATTAAATATTTTGAATCATCATAATTTTTATGGTATAATAACGTCAATAATATTTTTGAAAAAAAATTATTGAATTAATTAAAATTAATTACAACAATTATGGTTAAATTAATCATAATGAGGGACTAAACCAAAAATATAAGTCCCAAAAGGCCCACACACTTCTCCTAAATCCTTTTTCTTGACATAGTTCAACACTATCCTCCATTTTCTAGACAATAAAACATTATTTAACCAATTGACCTAAAACTACATGTGTGGGGTTCCTTTCCTTTAAAAAAATATAAGAGTTCCATCCCTCCTCTATTATAAAAGGCCTCATATCCTCCCACTTCCTCAAGCCTCCCAAGAAACATTGTATTGACCAAAAAACTACCCAATTATCTACTCAAACTCCCAGAATTCTTATACAAATCCTTATTTTTTCAGAAAGCCTTCCAAAGAAACCCTTTTGTGAAAACCAAAAGGAGTTTCCCGATTAAGACAGAACACCCACCCCTAAACATCATTTTTTAATTTTAAATATCCAATACATAAAATATAATTATCCAATGATAATATAAAAAAACTAGTATCGCCAATATACTATGATTTTATTATGTTTTGATTTCTGTCTACACTTACCCTCACATCCATCTACTAGGTTACAACCATACTATTTGTGTGAAGGCTGAATACCGCCTCATTAATGGATTATTCTTAAAATGTACATTAACACCTCCCATGGTGGCCATTATGATGGAAAATATATTTATTAATGTTATATATAAAATTTACTATGACATTAATATTTTTTAGTTATTCTAAGACATAGATAATTATAGTTTCCATTTTGTGTTAATATGATATTTGTTTTTGAAGAAGTGCAGACTACCACCCCTTAAATGAAATGTGATTCATTAATAAACTACATGGAATGTTCTAAGGATATATGTACTGAATATATATGATATATATGATATATTAAATTAACTATAATAATTATATATATTCATTTATATGCATATATATTCCTTTTACTTTCGTTCATTGGATACGAAAACTATACGGTGATAGCGTTCAATGCATACATACCGCTTTACATCTCCATGAACCCTGTTTTATATTTATTAATTCTATATAATATGTATTATTATAATAATAATATTGTATATAAATGATATTTATATAATAGTTCACATTCTGGAATCATGATATATGTATAAGGACCAATAATATACCCAATTAAGACACATACGAAGAACTAAGAAAATATTATCCGAAGTGAAACCTTAACATAAGATAGGTAGAAAATGTGTAATATGTGGTTGTAAACAAACCATATATGTTATAAGATGTAAGAATATGTTTTTTTAAAATATTTATAGTAAATTTATATTTATTATATAGGTGGTTTGAATGATTACAAATAATGTCAAGACACAAGTTAAGGGGATTTCATCTCATGTTTTATTTCTATGAGACACAAGCTATGTTTGCCACTATTTATTTTTGTGTGGTGTATGTACTTACCATTATTATATTTAGTTTTTTATACGTACATTTTAGGGTATTTACATATCCATTTTTTTTCTTTCTACCATGTGTTTTAGGTTTCAAAAGATACCAAATCGGTAAAACTGTTTTGTCATAATTTGTCTTCATTGAGACATGTGTATTATAATGAACATAAATACTTTTTCAAGGTGTATGTACTTAAATTTAATATCATTAATCTTGTTATTTTAATGATATTTTCAGCTTCATATAATTACATTTTCCTAAATGGTGAATATGATCTCATGTTACCATGTGAGAAGAGTTTATTAAATCAATCTCAACACATTTCAAGATTGTTTTTGATTATGATTCCTTTATTGGAACCTTATAATACACATACCATGAATATTAATGAGTTTAATTACAATCTATTTTTTAAGATACCCTCGTATATTTTTACCATTTTTTAATCATTGGTACTTAAAGACATTATGAAAATGTTTTTAATAAAATATCTCCTTACCTCTCTCCTTGGACAGAAATCCCCGATTCGATAAAAACCAAGTTTTCTGAAAAGGATTATAAAATTTTTATAATATTATCCTATAAAATTTAATTACCTTTTTTAACATTGTATTTCATATTAAATAAAATGAATGTTTTTGGACAAATGAATGTTTTTTATCTTTTTATGATCGAGGGTCATTTATAAAATTTTTCCCTAAAAAAGTAATATTATTTTGACATCATATGACATGTAAATATTTACTCCCCATCATTTATTTTAAGATATCATTTCTTTATTAAAACATTAATTTTTAATAATTTTTTTAAAGATATTTTAAAATAAAAGTTTTTTATTTCATTTTGATGCTTTATTCATAATTTTCCAGGTAAAACAGTTTTCAAATGGTTTTCTATCTCTTCTATATGTTTTCAAAGGAAAAAGGATTTCAAAATTTATGATTTTTTCCTTAATAAGTTTTAATGTTTATTTTTAGGAATATGGTTATTAAAAGGATTTATATTTTCAAAATCATTTTTCCAAGAAAAATGATATTTTCCTTAAGAACTATTTATCAATGATCATTCAATATTACTTTCCATTTAAGATAGAATATGTTGGAGTTACTCATGCCTTTTTGTGTAAATTATATTATGTTTCCATTTATAATCTTTCTTTAAATGGTTTAACTTTTATGGAATGTTGGTTATGAAATCTCTTTCTCTTTCGTGAGTTATATTCTTCTAAAACCTGCGTCTTTTAACTGGTTATGATTTAGATAAAATTATTATGAAACTTGTACCTTTTTCCAAATGTTTTAATATTATTACATGTTTATGAATCAAATATCATTTCATGGGTTATGATATTATTTTTATGATTATTTGAAACATCTATGTATGATTTCATTATGGGATTGGTGGGATCTATATCTCCATCCAATGTATTGGGTAATGAATTATATCTCATGAGATATACATGGATGGAATGGGAAACAAACTCTGTTTAGTAATAAAAATATATAATATGGGTTTACCCTATTTAGTAATACAGGGATGGAATTGGGGTGTTCCCAGTTCAGTAAAGGACATTTTCCACAAATAAGGTCATAGCTGCTATTCCTTGGATACTATAGAAATCTTATTATATGCTTATGTGTTTTCCACAATTACTATGTATTTCTATCATGGATTATGTAATTTATTTCATTATGAATATTGTATTTTAAACTACCATTCAATATACCATGATTACTTTTTATGGTCATTTATATGTAGGGTATGATATTCTATATTTGTGATCATGTTCTTATACCCAATTCTCATGTTTAAGCTTACATGTCCCCCTTGTTTACCATTTATGATCATCTATGCTCCAAACGTTTTATGTTTCAATTACCCTAGGATATATATATACATATTATGTTTAATATATATAATTAGGGTTATAGTAAATAAGAACATCAAGAGAGCTAAAGTAGCTCCCTTATGAACAAGGGTTTATGTTTCCATGTTTCCAAATACACTAGACTAGTACAATCTTTAGGAATCTATATTTATAATGTTGAATGTATTTTATAAATGTTAAGATAAGTTTATGTATGTCAATATTGGGTTATTATACATCAAACACTAAATATTATCCTTCGAATCATTTTAAATAACCTTATTAGCTTAAGAGATCCACCCCTAATTTCCTTCAAATAACCTTGTTATGTTATGAATTTTAATTTCGTTACCAAATGTTGGGATGAATTCTTCATATCCAATTACATTAAATTTTATTTCTACGTATTAATAGAACTTTTATTCTATTATATTACCTCCCATGAAAATTCATTTGCTTATCTTATGCTACGGTAATATCACCATGATTTTCCATGCTAATCAACTATGAAGTGAATACCCGTACCCATTTCTTATCAAGGGAGTTCACCATTATGAACTTATAAATATTGTTTTTATAAATAGATGAATTTATACCAATCTCTTTGTTTTTTTGAATAAATCATGATAATGAGTGAATTCATGTTCTATAATCAATGTGGAACAAATAAGCATTAGAATGAAATAATTATCATGGATGCACCCAAAATCGTATAGTGATCCAATTCATTAAGTAATGTGTTCATATCAAATGGTGAAATGTTATGGATTGAAGAGTGAACCTTATCCATCAAGTGATTTTTCCAATAAATATTTCTATGTATTCATCCTTGACCTATGTTTATGGTATAGAGGTTTATGTTTCTTCCACAATTCCAATATATCCTTTATGATTTTCATGGTATGCCATGCCCCATTGTTAATGCTTATGATTATCACTCATCATATTCCCCATTACCATGAATATTGTAAAAAATTAATTTCATTAGACATGTTATTCCATTTTTATTCCAATACAAGGATTTATATTTCAACCCTTTATTATGTAGTTACATTGGTTATCCCATAGTAGTTGCAATTATGAAGGACAATTATGAAAATTTTATATAATTTTTCAATGATGTTTTTTTTCATGGTTTAAATTTCGGTGTAATGTATCAAAATCCCAAATATTGCAGACATCCTTATCATCCATGTTTTATTATGTGTTATATTATTTAATTATTAGTTTATTATTGTGTAATAAATATAAGGGTTGTTATATATTATTTACTCATAACAAAAAAAATGATGGAATAAATAAGTTTTAGTGGTTGAGTTGAAAGAATATAATCTTTTTTATGAATAATGTTGGTATTATAATATTTCTGAAAAAAATTTCCAAATAAATCGATTATTATTATAATATCAATAATACCACATGTATTGTATTATAATGATAACATCCTCATGTTTTTTTAAAATATTTCTTAATATTTTATGACACAACATATTTTATACTATCATGTTCATGTAACATGAATTTTATATGTCTCTGACTTGAAATAAGTGCCATTTTGTAATTCAGACCCATATAACATATTTTCTAGATTCCACTATTTTCAAATCAAAACCACATTTTCTGGAAGCATTATTAAATTCCTCAACGAGTTCTGAGGCACTCAACAAGTTGTGTTTCAACCCAAAACAAGCAATGAATCCTTTTATTTCAACATTTATTCCACAATATTAGTGCATCCAACACATTTTATTTGGAGGAATTCATCATTGAAAACATAATTATTACTTATTTTAAATCATTCACATTATATTGAAATTTGAAATCATTTATCTTATTTGAAGAGAACCCACTATCCATGATCATGGTTGGTTCTACATTGGAAGTATTGAATAAAGTTTCTACCACATGATATTTTCTTTCCCTTTATCTTAATTCACTTCATTCTTTGGAGAATTGTTATAAACATGATGTTGTGTTGGTAATAAAACAAGACAACCATTTTCACAATATCCAAGTTTTTCAAATCTTTCACAAATTGTTTCAAATATTGGGAACCTATTTTCATTTTTCAAAACAACCTTCTATGATTTTATTTATTGAGAGGATTGTGTCCCCCTCAAAATGATCATTTTGTAACTCATTGGATAATTGTAACAGTGTTATTAAAACCAGCACATATTTATCATATATCCAAATCCATCATAATATCAACTATATCCATAGAAGAATTATTTACCTCAATAATTTTCATAGTATCTGGAATAGTATAATTATTTCCTAGTAACGTTCTTATATTTCACATTAGAACTTTATAGAGTTCCATACACTTTGTTATCACCAAAAATAACCTACTTAATCATTGATTTGTTACCAAAATAATAATAATAATAAGTGGTGGTATAAACATTTGTTTTAGACTTTTAAATTTTAGAATCTTTGGAATTCCAAGCATTTTGGGGTTTTCCACATGCACAATTTTCAAATCTAAGTAATTATTAATAAAATAATTTAGTTTCTTTCAAATCATTGAAGTTATAATTTTTAGATCCTTAATATGTTCACCTATTCGAGAACATTAACCATCTTATGAGATAGTATTATTGAAACTTGTAATTCCCTATTCATGTTTATGAAACTTTTATTGAACAAGTTCCACCCCTACATCCTGTGTATTCAACTTTACATTCTGACGATCATTATGATTTTTTCATTCTCCAGAGACTTATTTCAAAAATCATCCTCATCTAGTAATATAGTTTTATCTTCATGAATAACTTTTTTACTATTTTCTATAGGCCATTTAATCATCAAATTCACTATTTCTCTATCAAGTATTACTATTTTTCTAAGATATTCTTCTAAAATAATTATTACATTGAAACTCTATCTTAGTCTCTTCATGATCAGAACAACTACTTCTAAACCCTTCATCATTAACTATTTCTATGAAAGTATTTTCTCCAACAAAATTATTGAACCTTACAACTTCAACATCACTATATTCTTCATCACAATCATTAGAAAATAATATTCCCATCTTGAATTTGGATATATTTTTATTTTTAACTGGGAATATTATTTTGACCTATCACTTAATTTCATACTAGATATTCATTTACTTATAAAACATTCATCACTATCATTTTCATTCATTCGTCCTGGATATTTCATAGAAACATTCCCAAGAAATCCACATTCGAAACATTTTAGGGGTGGGTTTAATTTTTTTTACCTGTACCTAATTAAATATTATTACAAAATAAGGATAAGGATTGATAATGATAGATACTAAACTCATATTAGGATTCAAAATGACCACCTTATTTTTCTTCATGAATCATATTAGTCATTCCTTTATTAGAATCATTGAGAGACATTTCTCAATCATCTTTTTTATATATTTAATAATACTCCCCATTATTATTTAATCATTAATGAGATTTATATAAAGTTCATGAAAAGATATATTTACAGTATCTTTATCTTCCAATCATGAAACTTTGGCATCAACCATATCATGAATTATTCACAAGATCATTTTAAAAAAGTTGGATCATTAATTTTATCACCAAGAAATTATTCAGTTCTTATAATATCATTCACCCTTGTAATGAAATATCTAATAGAACGTATCTAATAGATTCATATACACCATTATCAAAACATCATTCTTCTGCCTCCAATTGTTTAACATGTATTTGATTAACTACATATTTACTTTATAATGTTTTTAAACATTACACATATACCTTTAGTAGAATAATATCTCTTCAATCTTAGAGAATCTCATTAAAATAGCGATGATAGTAAAAAATTCAATGAACTTCTATTATTATTCGGAATCAATTTATTTATATATGAAAGTTGATAATTCTCAACAATATGAGGAAATCAATCTATAATAACTTCGAAAAAATAATTCCCATGATAAATAAGTTATGAAAAAATTTATTCTGTCCAGATATAATATTTATTTCCATATAACCATAGATTCCCCATAGTGTTCACACAATTAATATACTCTATCACAACATGTCTTAAAAACATAATAAATGACTATTTGATGGGAACATTCACTCATATTCTACTTGAAAATTCCAATATTTGATCAATGTATCACTGAGTGTGGGAGGGAACGAATCAATGATATATTTTTCTTTTGAAGTGACGTTCATTTATAATAATATTCTCCTATTGTAAAATAATCACCACATTACTGAAAAATAATACATTCACATATCCAAAGGGACAAAAGTATTTACATATTTCAATACTTAATAAGAGAATTCCTTTGAACGGTTATGAAATAATATAATACCATAAAATCAATGATAAACAATAATTTTTTGAATAAAACATATAAGAAATAAACTTAACATTATAAATAATTATGATCACCATAATTGTGTATCTTCTTATTTTAACTCAAATGATATAAAATAAGTTATCGTAATAGGTAATGTAACCTTCAATAGTTGGATACATACATATAATATTAATTATTTATCAAAATACAATTTTTTAATACTTCAAAACACAATTATCTACATTCTAATATGATATCATGTAAAAACAACCCTGTGGGACATTGTATTAAAAATTGATTCAAATGCATCTGTATGATTTCATCAGTTCAAAAAACTATTATACTATTCTTCTTCTCAAGAATATCTTCACTTGTATCATTATTATTCAAAAAAATAGTCTATCTGATTACTCAAATTAATTTTGAAAACATTATATTCCAACCCTTCCTTATACATATTTAATATAGTAATTTTTCTGCAATAATTCTCTATAGAGAAAATTTTCTTCATTTTCTATTCCAAATAAGAGTCAAGAACTCTGTCACTCTCTCTCATATACATGTGAACAATAAAAAACCTTAGTAAAAAGTACATTTTTTTTATCTATTTTTAATAATGTAAAATTTTTAATGGGTGGGGAAACACATTCACTTTACCACCAAACCAAACTTCTAGAAACTCAAATTTAAAAATCATTTTGACACCATCTTTGTAACATTCAGCAATTCTCATAACTTTTAAATTAATATCAAAACTTCTTGAATATTCTCACTACATCATCCAATTGCATACTTATTTTTTTCATTCAAAAATAAATATTCTTATTGATAATGTTTGTTGCTCTAATAAAGCAATTTAAGAATGAATGAATTCTCACTCTTAGAATTTATACCAACTAAAACATTGAAACTGTTCTTCCATAAAAATAACTTCAAATTCTATATACTTAAAGACCCCATTAAAAAACCTTTGGAAAAATCCTCCAAAATATTATCCATTTATTTGTTTGTATAAGAATTTCTCAGACCAATGAAACTATATCTAGTAGAGTCTAGTGGGGGATGAATTTAACGATTCCAACCTATGTCAAATTGATCAGTATCTTTTTTAATTTGGTAGATGAGTGTCACTTCTTATCTGATGAGTGTTAAACCATGTAAAACATAAACAAAATTATTTATTATTCAACCACTTAATAATAGAAATATAATTCACATTCTGATGAAAATGGTTAACTATAAAGTTGAACATCATATGATTTATTAGTCTCAAACATCATATAATGGATCGACATTGGTTCTTGTGTAATGACTATTTTCCAAAATGAAAAAATTACGGGATTTTTGAAAACAGTTGGAAACATTGTTGAACATAATTTGGTTGATTTATCCTCACAACTCTAAAGTTATTAATATTTCAGCCTCCAATAGAATTCTTCACCCGAGTGAACGATGTCATAACTCCTCTGATGGATCAGTGGCTCACCATGTTCGATGGATGCATGTCAGTAGTGACTAAATTCAATACAACTAATGATTGGTACTTATGGTTTGGTAATTATATGTATTAAATTGAATAAATAATATATTAGTATAAAGTATCAGTCTATTATTATATCACCACACATCTAATTCATTAAATTTAAACTTTACAGTTTTAAGAAAAAAAGTTCAACTGATTCTTACACTAATGAAAAATAATCAGAAGACATTTTCAACATAACTATGATTCTTCTAAAAAATATTACTTCTATGTGTATTTTTTTATGATTTTTTGAACATTGGGACTATAATAACATTACCTAACTTACATTGGATAGTTTAATGACTTCACGTCATTTTTTCACCTTCTTTATTTCTACCAAAAATGAAAACTAATTTTGAAAACACAAACACCTTTTCTACTACGTTCATTTAAAAATATTATATCACATGTATTGATTATGTTATGATGTTGAAGAAATAAAAAATTGAATTGAATAATTATATTTACTATGTAGATATTTATACTCTGATAAAACATCTCACTCAGATCAGAAACATCGTTCCAGACCCAATGTGAGTCTGAGTACAACAGTATGCCAAAAATATGCAGAATTGAAAACTAAAACTGATTGGTTTACTTACCTGACATGTGATATATTTTAAAATAATGACACTCCATTAATGAAAACATAAACACTTAAATATTTATGTGAATTATTATAATGACATAAAAATAAAAAAAATTATCAAAAAAATCATTCAGCATCTGAAAAATATCTACATCCAACATAGTCCCAAAAGTATTTCTTAACAAATTTCCTAAACCTTCCTCATAAAGTGGGATATATTTTTCAATTGAAGTACTTCATGGGTCCAATACTATTTCAAATACCCCATATGTAATTGAAATTATTGAGTTAATAGAATTTAATAATCAATATAAAAGCTACTGGAGAATGGTTTAGAGTGTGTCCCCATGAGGAGATTTGTTTCACATTATGAAGAGAATATATGCATCAATGTATCTATGTATAGATTTAAAATATAATCTTGAGAATAATTTTTACTTGAGAAATCCCCTTTGATGGATCAACAATTTGTTTTCCAATCATCCTCATTAAGCTCAATTCTTCTTCTAATATTGACCTCTAATATGGGAGTCATTAACTAATGGAGAAAAAAGAAAATATTTGAAAGAATAATTTTTAGAAATTATTTGTCCAATATGACTTATTTATTATGCCCTCTAGATTTAATAATTATACTACCATATTAATACATTTAATTAATATTTATTAAGAAATTGATATATAAATTTTGGTTCCCTTTATTGATTATATTCTCGTATATTCCAAATTTATGAGAACCATAAGGACCAATTAAATTCAATGTTACAAATATTATTGGATGATAAAATTTCTATTAAATTAAATATATATGGTTAATGATTAAAACATTTTGGATTCATAAGACATGAATTTATCTATTATGGAATCTCTATTGACCTATTAATAGAAATTGCTATATAAGAGTGTGTTGTTCCTATAGAAAAAATTTATATTCATACATTACATGGTCTAGAAGGATACTAAATATGGGTTTTAATCAATATTCATGAATTTATATTCTACTAAAAATTTTATCTCAAACATTTTTTATGTTAATATTAATAATATAGTTCCAATAATGTTTCCAAGAATGAAATAATATATTTCTTATATTAATTATGATGTCATTTACCTTTAAATAGGAAATATTTGACATTAATTATGATTCATTAGTGAATTTTATGGCATGTGTACTTATGAATAATGAAAGTTTATTTTTTATAAAAATCAAGAATTTATTACTCATGAACCAAATTATCATCCTAGTTTTTGGAGTTATTTTATCTTATCTATGCAATAAATTCATTGATACAGTACATTTATGAGGATAATTTTATATATACAAAAACTAAAATGGTGTGAAGTATATGTTCTCCCAAAGAGAACTGAAAATGATAAAATTTAGTTGGAAATTCATATATGGAATATGATTATTATATTATTATTTTGATAGAAATGGAAAAAAATATTGTTTTTGTTTTGAGTAAGAAATAACTTAGTGTTCTTATAATGATTAGGATTAATAGATATCCATTAAGCAAGGAAGTAGTTAATATGAAAAAGGTAGTCATAATGGAATTTAAATCTCAATCTTGCTCCAAATTATATCATATGCATTATTATAGGATAGGGTCAAGTAAACACATTGTGATTATTCTTGGTTACAATATATTATATAGGCTAGTAAAATGGGAATCTTGTAGATTATATTATTGAATATTATAGGGAAATTTGGTTTGGTGAAGGATTATATACCATATAAGTTATATAGTTCAATAAACAAAAGATGGATGAAGACCATTGAATTATTCTTTCTTTTTATACTAGAAAAAAATCCTATTAATTTTTTTGAGATCCTGAAATATGGTATAACAAAAAAATGGATATTTTAGATTATATTTTAATATTATAAATATTTCTATATGTGAAGCTAGAGAACATACCAATTTACTATTATAACCACAACAAATATCTCTATGGATATATGAAAACATTATTATAGAAATTTTTATTAGAATCATATGATATTAAAGAGAAACAACTTCATATTTGAAATCATTGAATTATTAAACGAATTTATCCAGTTTTTCAATATAAGATAGAATTTATTCATTGATCTCCTAGAATCCCTATAAATTATAGAAGTGGTTTATTTCAACCCATATATTCCATACACCTTTATTAATGATTTATTATATAAGGATACAGTTTATACAACCCTATATGGTTCTGAGACCAATTGTAATTGGGTATTTGAGTATATAGAATAACAAAACATACATAAAACACAAGGAAAAAAATAAAATTTCATAAAATTCCATTAAATTTCCATGATATTCATCAATAGTAGAAGATAACCATGCGATGAAGATAAAAAGGGGTGATATATAAATCCCATTAAAGGAATAATAGAATCATAATGTTATGAAAATAATAAATTTTTGTCAACAATAATATAAAATAAACATAATAGTTGTATAAAATTATAAACATCAATATCTAAGTATTATATAATATGATAACATAATGGAAACATGGGAATATGGTAACTACATGAAATATTTAATCATATGCATATGTTAAGGATAACCTCTATGAAATCAACACTTATTTTTCTTAGGATATCCTCCCATCCACCATACATATAATCTAATGAGATAAAAACATTTCCTAATTCATTTAAGGGATATATAATTTTGGGCCCACCTATCACATTCATATCATGCAAATTCATATATGTGCACATTACCAAACTACATAAGTATTACATTTTTCATTATTAACCCCATGAAAAAGGATTATTGGTTAAATCTTTTGATGTCCCCAATCAATGAGGGATATACACATCTTGGTGAATTCAATTGTTCCTAAATGGGGATGTGTATACACCATACAAATATATTCCACGAGGAATCGTAGGATAATTTCAGTAACTTATTTGAGGTATATAAATACTCATGGATAAAATTAATGATAGTAAAATGGTTATAAACTCACATGGAAATAAAAATTATAGTAAGATTTATGTCCAAAAACATGACCCATCATGAGAAACTTGAAATCAAAATTCATTATATAATGAAGGTGCTTGAATAATTATGATAAGGGGGACAAAATCCTTGGTACATTGGTACTAAAATCTTGTGAGGATCTTAATTTGATCATACGAGAACCATATGAGAACTAAAGAGAGGAATGTTCAATATAACATCAATATTTAATGGTTTTGAGTAAAGTGGAATGGGTCATTGGGAAGGTTGTTTTGGAAAAATAGAGCTGAATTGTTAATTAATTTCTATTCATTTATTTTGGACTCCAAATTTTATTCAATAGAATGAAAAAACAGTAATATGGTGTTTTCCATGTTTTCTACCATATTGCAGTGGACTTAATTATTGAATATGTATATGAAATGAAAATCTTAAAATAATACACATGGATTTAATAACAATATTATATTATATTTATTTTTTTGGGTTAATAAATTGTTAATAAAATTTATCAAATAACA
Organism: Viscum album; assembly: GCA_963277665.1. NCBI lineage: Eukaryota > Viridiplantae > Streptophyta > Magnoliopsida > Santalales > Viscaceae > Viscum > Viscum album. The sequence goes on along the minus strand of OY728166.1, from coordinate 68,635,834 downwards.
TAAAAACATTATTATAATGGTTATTGATAAATTTTTATTTTATATACTCTATGAATTATTTATTAAATAAATTTTGATTTGTTGTGATATCATAATATATACAATTTAATTTTATCATACTATTTTTTTACATAAAAATTCAATATTCCCCAAAATTTAATAAAAATACACAATTTGATTATTTTGATGTTAGAATTTAAAAATTAATATTTATTTTATAATAAAAATTTATTAAATAAGATATTTTACTATTTTAAAAGGATAATCCCAATTTATTTAAAATGCTGGTTTATTTGAAAATAACTTATTTCAATCCCTGAAAACTATTACATTTGACTTCATATAATTATTTTATCATATTTATTTAATAAATATTATTAAAAATATTATTTTTTTAAATATAATTTATTAAAAAATAAAACAATTCATCAAAAATATTTCATTGATTTAAACTATATATTTCCCATAAACACAATTAGTATTTCATCATAACAAAATCAGATTTTTATCAAACAATATTATTTTAAAATTTTAATTTAATAATATATATATATACAATCATTATTTTATTAAAAATAAAAATATAGACATTCATAATGTTCGTGTCTTAATACATATCTCTTAAATACACCATGGAATGCACTATGGGTAAGGTTTTCACATGTGATATTTTCCATGCTTGGATTGTCAAACATGGTTTGGGTTGTGATAACTATTTGCTTGATATTTTCTAGTAATTTTTTTCATCTGTAAGTTATTAAATAATTAATTGTCTTTTGTCAAGGAAAAATCCCATTGTTGATATCTCATATTGATGATATGATAGATGAGCCTCATAGGGTATAATCCATCTTTTCCAGAACATTGATTCATTTTTCATTGTCAATTTGATTTTCCAAAACCATATATATCTAATAATAATATACCAAATTTATAACACATATACTATAAATGATTACTATTTTTAATTTTCTATTAAATTATACATGATATAACTTTTAAATTTCAAAAAACAAAATAAGTTCATGTGTTTTCTATAATTTAATTTTTCAAATAAATTATACATTTAAATAAAAAAGGAAATTTCTTTTATAAATGATTTAGATTTTACCTTTTCCCCCTTTAGTAATTTGACCCTCCAAATTTCTTTCATGCACTATCATTATGGAGGGTCATTCAATTTCATAACCTCTTCTAGTTCCCATGTCACGTCTTCAAGCTTGTTGTCCCCCCATAATAGTTTGACCATGTGTGTTTTCGTGTTTCACAAAACCTTTTCCCTATGATCAGATATCTTCTTCAACTTATTCTCATATGAAATACCTTTATCTCATGGTATCACCTCTATATTTAGTATATGTGATGTATATGATATTTACTTCTATTAGAGGGATACAAGGAACATGTTATGTACTTGAGATAGATTAAGATTGATTTTTTGTCAGTAGTCTACATATATATTGTGATCTAGGATTTAAATGGCATGGGATTATCTTAATATATGAATTTCCTTCATCCCAACTGTCATTATATTCTTACACGATGATGTGAAAATGGTAAATAATTACCTCCATATTCACATTCTAGGTCTTTTCAATGGTTTTATACCATTACTTTATATTGACATTTGGTGGATTTCATATGATGTTGAATGGTTTGAACCTTATTTATGGTATCCTAGAATACATCATGTACCATCAAATTCTCATATCCATCTTCTACCCAACATGTTGTCATCTAACATCTATTTACATACAAATCCTCATTTTATGACATTTGAATTCTTGAATAGAAACTTTTGTTATATGAAAACATCACTAGGAGAAGTTGTTGATCCCATCTTCCTTGAATGAACATTGAATGTGATCTAATCATATCTTTTAATTTTTTATAGGTTCATTCAGAATAACCATTCATTAGAGGGTGATATTTATTATAGATTCTCATTTTTTTTGTATATAAATCTTACTGAAGAATTCACCAAAACCTCGAGGTAAACCTCATATCACAATCAGATTCAACATATATTGGAACTCTATGACTTTATAACAGTTCCCCAATATATATATTTTCATGGATGCCAATAGAGAAACCATATTTGATAGAAGATAAATGCACTAACATGGATTGATGATCAACTACCACCAAAATTTCGTTACTACCATTAGGGTTTTTTGGGATTCCTTTAAAGAATTCATTTTTATATTTTTTATTTATCTATAAATTTTTATATATATTTGATAATCATACAATTATACACCTATTATTCAATATTGACTTTTTTGAAGACCATGAATCATAATAAAATATTTCTATTCTCCCTCTTCATGTAATGCCACTAGATGTTCTACATTAAATCATTATACATCTAATTTAATCATTGATTAATTGAGAAAGGTGATCTATGAACATTTTCCATAATCTCCCTCTGTAGTTATATTTTTATGGGCAGTATATTGAGGTTCCAAACCTTTAAAATCCATCATTAGAACAGTTCAAAACTAGAATATTCTCAACTTTTTTTGTAGAACCACATCATCCATATGAGAACACAATATCATCTCAGCATAATTTTGTTCGGATGTCATTTGACTAATATAGGATAAAGAACAAATTTATTATTCCCAAATATATCCTCTTTATGTCAATGAGTGTTGGATACCTTAAATTATATTATTGTATATGGTCATAAGAATCAATCTACTCATGAAATCTCCCACATTGACCATATTTCTAGTATTATAATGTATTGGAAATTAATAAAAATTATTTAGATCTAACATCAGGTGTTTGTATATTCTATTCACGGATCCTTAATTTTTGTGAGTAATAAGTTATAATTTTTCCATTTTCCATGAGTATACGAACATTTCCATTTTTTTGGTGTATTGCTGTAGATCACCAATCCTTATCGGCTACTGGGTAATATGATCATATAAAAAGTGATTAGACTAATACTCATCTAAATGAATCATTATTTTATTTTTTAATTCTAGATATATTTACCCCTTATGAGTTATCTTGGTAAGTGAACCTGAAAATCATGAGTGTTTTAGTAGAAATCAATGATAATATCAAGTTATTCCAATGTATATAAAGATTATTGTCACAGAGGGTGGCCTTGACATATTTTAATTTCTTCTATTTTTTTGGATCCGCAGATGTCCCTCTACAGGTGATAGCATTCCCCAGTAATGTTACTCCCCCATCCATAACACCCAATTACTATACTTTTGATTTTTATTTTCTTTATTCATGTTTAATAGTACATCATTAAAATTATCCAAATATTTATTCTTTATGTTAGATTAAATAATAAGTTATTCTATAAATAATGACAAAATCTTGTCAACATAGTCTATTAATACTATAATAATTATGTCAATGATGATTTATAGGTAATTATTGAGTCCAAGTGGAATTAAAAATAACATATAGTGACTATAAAATGTATAAAAATCTATTTTGGGGATATTCCCATTATCTTCCACCACATGATAATATCCTGATTGAAGTGCCATGATGAAATCCTACCATATGGAATGGAAAAAGGGATTTTCTATATTTTTGTAATGTCACACAGGGGCTGACTAGGGTCATCTCTCTTATGAAGCATTCTTTGCTTGTTCACAATATTAATTAAATTTTCCAATTAATTTATTTTTTTGTTGTTTTCTGTTTTTTGATTTAAATTGAATTCATGAAAATAAATGATATTAAAAAGCAATACAGAAGTAACTTTCATTTCTTTATTTACATGCAATGATGAACCGAATGGAATTAGAGAAGAATATATGTTCTCTCAAGATAATTTTTAGGGGAAACCTTCACTGACCATCTTTAATATACATAGTGAACGCACTACATAATATGTGTTCAAACATCAATATACCCCTGGTATGAAGGAAAAGTGTACTTAGTAATCCCCATACACAACCTTTATCCACCTCCTCAATAAAGGGAAAATTAGTGATGATTAAGAAGATAAACCTAAGACAACCTATAACGACCCGCCAATTCTCATTGGCTTGAGAGTACAATGAGTCATTACTAGGCCTTAAGCGACATCTTGAAGGCGCCAAAGGCTAGTAATAAATGTCGAAGGGTTTCAACAAAAGTGGGGGACGATATACCCTTTTAGAACACACCACAGAACCAACAACCATAACCAAACTAATCAACAAAATGATTCATGATTAAAGATAAGACAACTCATCCATTTATTTTATCATAAACCAACCAATAGTACCACAGCGGAAACCAACACTAAATCAGAGTAAACCGCATAAAGACAAACTAAAAGACTAGAAGATGACAACCCAACTACATTCTCCACAAGCTCCAAGCTCCAATCATCACAAACCAGTCCAAGTATCATGAAGTAGTGCTATAAACATGTGACACATTACCTTTTACAACATCCCGGTATATGAAATCTGCAAAAAAAACCAATGTTCCAAAGCAGGGGGTGAGTAATAAAACTCATTAGGGTTTCCCTGATTACTTCCCAACCCATGACTCTAGGATAAAACATGTTAACACATTTATATAAAACAATTTATTTAAAACAATTCCAAAATAGTTCACAATATAACAAGTTCCATGTCAAAACCATTTTTCCAACAAAACCCATTTTCTTAAGAAAAGAAACCAAGAAGAGTTTCTAATAAAATTCCCATTTCCATTTTGGCTCATTGATTCCATTTCACAAATCCACGCAACCAACCATGCATGCAACCTAGACCTCCCTATACTTGCGAGAGGTGAGTTATCCTTCCACTAAGTCGTCACTTAGTGGACTACCTTTACGGGGGTACTTCACGCCCTTATCCGTCCCAACCTTTTGATGGGGGTACTTCTCACCCTTATCCATCCCAACCTTCTTATGGGGGTACTTCTTTCCCTTATCCATCCCAATGCATATGAACACACACCACAACCTATGAAAATCCACGCCAAAACCAAGTGTGTTCAAAACCATTCAATAAAGAATCAAACCTTTTATTTAAAACCATTTCTTTCAAGTAGAAAAACCATCCCCAATTTAAAATCACCATTTTAAATTCACTTCAACAAACACTTTCAAAAAACACACCATTTCCATCACCCATTAATAAAAAGGGGATTCAACCATTATTTCATAGCAGATAAAAAAACCATTTCAATCAAGGAAAACAATTTGAAACTAAGCCTTTATGTTCTAAGAAAGATGAATCAAGAGTGAAGCCACCTACCTCAAAAAATTAGGAAAAACCAACCAACGGACGAAGAATGCCAACAAAACCAAGTCAACTACTCCCAGAAACCACCTTAGATTCCTTCCCCTAGTACCAACAAAACCAAAACCCGACTTAAAAGTCATCCGCTACCTTAGATCTTCCCACCTAGGGTGTAGATCTAAGTATCCATCAAGATGGAAAAAGGATATCTAAGAAAACTAAAGGAAATGAGACTCACCTTGATCAACTGGCCTCTAAACACCAAGGCAAACCTCCAGATCGCTTCCAAAATGCCTGGTACGTGATCTCCCACCTTTACCAGATATAAATCCCGAGTTAGGGCCTTCTAGAATAAAAAACGAGTGTGTTTAAAGATAAAAATAATTAGATCCTTAAAAATAGGATCTATGTTGACCCCGGGCACGGTTAGTCTGCACGGTTAGTCAAATAGTGCGTTAACTGTGTGGTAGTCACTGCTTGGAAGGGGCGCTCCGCACGACTTCCTCGCATGGTTTGGATAAACCGTGTGCACACCATGCAGTCTCCTCTATCCAAAGTAACCACCACCTGCATGTCTTCCGCATGGTTTGAGGAACCATGTGAATCCTATGAGTCACCAATGTTTTGGCCTTTAACCCTTTAAAAGTATCCAGAATTTCCCAACCATTTCTCATATGCTTTATATACTTAAAAAGCATAAAAAAGTGTTAGATACCAGAAACAGGGGGTACTATATTCTCCCCACCATTGGCCTTTCTATCCCCAGAATGTAGAAAACCATCGCTTTCCTAAAAGATTTCTGGCCACTACACTTTCATTTCTCTCTCGTGTTCCCAAGTCTCTTCCGGAATCTGACTATGTTTCTACAGAACCGACACTAGTCCGATGCTTTTTCCATGCAATACTTTCTCCTACCTATTGACAATCCACACTGGAATATGTACCAATGAAGCATCCATCACTAGATCAACGTGATCCCATCTGATCACATGGTTAGGATTGGGCTGATACTTCTTCAACTGAGATACATGGAACACATTATGCACTGCATTGAACTGTGGTCGTCATGCCAACCGATATGCCTCCTCGCCTACCCGTTCTAGTATCTCAAAAGGGCCTATATATCGAGGAGATAATTTTCCCTACTTCCAAAAATGACAATGTCGAAGACTTGGAGAGATTCTCAAAAAGACATGATCACTCACTGCAAATGACAACTGTCTTCAGCGATGATCTGTATAAGATTTCTGACGACTTTGTGCCGTCTCCATCCTATTTTTAATCAACTGAATCTTCTTCATTGTTTCTTGGACAAGGCTCGGCCCAACTAGTGAAGTCTTATCTGTTTCCACCCAACAAAGTGGGGAACGACTGGGACACCCATACAATGCTTCAAATGGATCCATGTGTACCGAGGCTTGATAACTACTGTTATATGAGAACTCCACTAATGGCACATGCTCTTCCCACGATCCACCAAAATCCATCACAAAAGCCTGCAAGATGTCTTCCAACAACTGTATCATCCTTTCGGATTGTCCATCCGTCTGAGGATGATATGCCGTACTCATATTCAACTAAGTTCCCAGGTCTTTCTGTAAGGATCACCAGAAACGAGATGTGAACATTAGATCTCTGTCTGACACAATTGAAATAGGTATGCCATGTCTCTTTACCACTTCTCGGATATAGATTTTTGAAATATCTTCCACCGTATGAGTTTCACGAATAGGGATGAAATGATCCAACATGGTTAGACGATCCACTATCACCCAAATGACATTGTGTTTCTGGACTATTCTTGGAGGAACCGTAACAAAATCCATTGTTATGTGATCCCATTTCCACACTGAGACAGGTAATGATTTTAGCATACCAGTTGGTCTCTGATGCTCTACATTAACCTGCTAACAAGTTAAGCACCGTACGACAAACTTGACCACCTTCCTTTTCATGCTGCTCCACCAAAACTGTGCCTTCAACGCCTTATACATAATCTATGTACCTGGGTGTACATCCCATCATGAATGGTGGTAAGCATGAAGGCATTGTTCTTGAGAAGTTAAAGGTACAACCATCCAATCTCAAAACCACAAAATTGAACTCCCATCTAGCTTCCATCCCTCAATGGTCTCCACACCATTGAGTTTTGAACTCATTGAGACACAGTCTACATCAGATTCATGTGCCTCCTTTACTATCTCCACCAAATCAGGAACAAGTGAAACTGGAATGAAAACCACAACATCATCTCAGTCTTCGCATTCCATACGCATGTCGGCTAAAACCGACATCAACTACTATTCATCTAAAGCTTCTTTTTCTAACTGAGCATATGAATTTCTACTCAATGCATCCACCACCAAATTCCCTTTTATGGGTGTGTACATCAAGTGAAAGTAAAAAATTTGAAGATATTCCATCCATCTCCTCTGCCACAGATTCAAATCTCGTTGTGAGAAAATATGCTTCAAACTCTTATGATCTGTAAACATAGATAATTTCTCACCAAAGACATAATGAGGCCATGTATTCAAGGCCTGGACAACTGCAACTAATTCCAAATCATGTGTTGGGTAGTTATTCTCATGCACTCTCAACTATCTTGAGCCATAAGAAACAACATGGTCTCCTTGCATGAGAACACATCCCAACCCAGATTTTGAAGGGACACAATACACCATGTACCCCTGTCCTTATTCTGGAAAAATAAATATGGGTGCTGATGTAAGGAGAACATTCAACTCTTGAAAATATCTCTGACATTCCTCAGTCCATTGAAATGATGTGTTCTTCTTTGTCAATAATATTATAGGAAAATCTAGTCATGAGAATTCATTCACAAAGTGTCGGTCATAACCATCCAGAACAAGAAAACATAGTATTTCAAAGACATTCTTTGGTGGTTTCCAAGAAAGAACATCTTCTATCTTTTATAGATCCACTGAAACACCTTTCTCAGAAACAACATGGCCCAAAAGTGTACCTCTTGTATCCAAAAATCCCACTTTGATAATTATTCATACAACTGATGGTTTCCCAAGATTTCCAACACTATCGCCAAGTGTTGCTCAAGCTTAGCCTTTTTTCATGAATACACCAAAATTTCATCCAGAAACACCCCAAAAAGGAATCCAGATATCACTGAAATATCTGATTCATCAATTCCATACAGACTACTGGTACATTCATAAGACCAAAAGGCATGACTACATATTCATAGTGACCATATCTTCTTCTGAAGGCCGTCTTTGGAATATCCTCTTTCTGAACTCACAACTGGTGATATACTGACGGTAATTCAATCTTAGAGAACCACTGAGCTCCCTTATATTGATCAAAAATTTCATCAATGCATGGAAGTGGATATCTATTTATTATTGTAACTTGGTTAAGTTTACGATAATCCACACATAGACTCAATGTTCCATCTGATTTCTTTACAAAAAACAACTAGTGCTGCCCATAGAGACACACTTGACAGAATAAAACATTTGTTTTCCAATTCTTCCAACTGCACTTTCAATTCTTCTAAATCCATTGGTTCCATCCTATAAGATGGAAGTGATATTGAACTGGTCCCCGAAATGAGATCAATCGTAAACTCCACTTCTCATATAGGTGGTAACCTTGAGTAGTTTTCATTAAAAAATTAGGAAATTGATCCGCGACTACTAGAAAACTATTATTAGGGATTTCATCCATCGATTCCAAGTTTAACGCAGCCAACTATTAAGAGATAGTTGCCACTACTGGTGCCAAAAATTCCATTGCACCTACCTTCACCACTATTTCTTCTCTAAAGAGATGCTCAACACCATCCTCAGTCGCAAAACTGACTGTTCTTCTTTAAAAATCGATGTGAGCCCTAAACTCTGTTAACCAATCCATACACAGGACTATATCATATGAATCCATCTCTAGCATAGAGAAATCCCATTTCATCTCATCTCCATCAATAGTTATAGAACAAGCTCTACACATGAAGGCTCTACACATTCTTTCACCAAGAGGAGTTTGAAGTTTTATCACAGAAGGCATCATTTCATGTTTTAAGTTCAGAAAATCAGAAATATGAGAAGCAAGAAAAGAATGAAATTCATCGGTATTGAACAAGACTTGTATGAGGGTAGAATTCAAAAGAATCTTACCTCTCATGGTATATGGTCCAGACTAGTCATCTACAATCACCTATTCCACTCCATACACTTTATTTGTTGCTGTACTTTTCTTTTTATTTCTTTGTTGAGATTGTCATGCCGGAGGAGTCGTGGTATTCCTGGAATCACAATGGCTAGCTCTGTTCTACTGGCAAGACTGATTTTTCTGTCCTCGACCTGTCGAAGAATAAGATTCTTGCGCCACTTGAAAAGTGTCACGAACACCCAAACATGGAGCACTGCGACAATATCGCTGAATATTCCCCATCTTGTTGCAATTGTGGCATGCTCTCGGAGGTGCTGTACATTCTCATTTCATGTGATCAATCGAGACACATTGAAAACAACCGACTTTCATCATGAGTCGTGGAGGAAGATTCACCGATCCAACCATTTGATTCTAATTCGCACTCCCACCTTGAAAGTAGGTGTCCCTCTTCCGCTTATTCCCAGCATTAAAGTTCCCACCCGTTCCCATGGGAGTCATAATACATTCTCTTCCCATAACTATAGAGATGTCTCTATCAGCCACTGTTTCTCTGTTTACTATCTCTGTATAATCTGTAATATAGAGCACATATATCATCAAGCAAATATCCTATCACAACCCTGATTCAAAGATGAGGGCTTTCAACGACATGCTTACAACAACTTCCGGTGAAAAGCACACTAAATTCATGAATTTAGCGGCATACTCCGTGACAGAGAGATTCTACTACTTCAGGATGAAAAAGTTCATCATCCTCTGGATCTTGAACATGTGAGGATAGAATTATTTATTGAACAATTCCTCAAATTCCTCCATGCCCAGAACTTGATCCACCTTGGCCTGCACCACTAGCTCCCACCACTATCGTGCAAGATCCTCCAGAATATATGTCGCCAACATTACTTTCAGTTCTACTGGTGTGACGATGAAATCGAAGATACAATTCATCCTACTCAGCCACACCTCTTCCCTTTATGGTTCGGAATCACCCTGAAAGATGGGTGGATTCTGCATCTGGAACTAGGTAGAATGGTCTACATGTATTGACTCTTCCCTCTGATTCCCCATGTCCATAGTCTAAAACGCTTGAACAATACTTTGAACTAGCTGCTGGTTCACCTGTGGCTCAGGTGCGACCACATTCTTCGTAGCATCTTCCGTTTGGTTTCTACGACACCTAACATGTGCCATTTTCTATACAAACAACGCACGCCGTTAGTCTCACATCCTAGAAACATAAGGCTTAGAATTTTAATATCTCTCGCATCACTATCACAACATTGATTTCCAAACATCCAGATTTTCCCAATTTACCCATTTCTGAAAAACCATTTCTTTATTTTTAAAATCAAATCATTTTCAAAATACATCAATCATTCTCTTTTCAAATTCCTTCATTTGAAAACAAGTTAAAAAAATTTCAGAAATCATGATTTTGCATCAAATCATAATCCATTTCTCAAAATGATGCATCCACTCTTAGTGGGATGTCATTCCTCTAATGAATGTCATGATCATCTCATTGGATAAACACATGACAATGAGATGTGTTATCCTATAAGTGTCTCCAAAACACTTATGTACCCAACTCCCTTGTAACTTGAAGTTCATCATAAAAAGGTTAGCTACGTCTTTTTATGCACTACAATCCAAGTTCCGACAATCCTACTCCTTCCTAAGATGACCACCCAAGGAATATACACGTAAGAATTCAACGACAAGACCAACAAAACTGATGACTACCTGTTCCACAATGAAAAGAACAAACTGATTGCATTTATACCCCAAGGACTGAACAAACTGATACCATTTGTAATGACCCACCAATTCCCATTGTCTTGAGAGTACAACGAGTCATTACTAGGCCTTAAGAGACATCCCCAAGGCACCAAAGGCTGGAAATATATGTCGAAGGGTTTCAACACAAGTGGGGGACGATTTACCCTTTTCGAACATACCACAGAACCAATAACCATAACCAAAATAATCATCTGAATGATGCATGATAAAATCTAAGACAACTGAACCATTTATTTTATCATAAACCAACCAAGAGTACCATAGTTGAAACCAACACTAAATCAGAGTAAACAGTGGAAAGACAAAGTAAAAATATACAAGATGATAACCCAACTCCATGATCTATAAGATCCAAGCTCCAATCATCACGAACCAGTCCAAGTATCACAAAGTAGTGCTATAAACATGTGACACTTTACCTTTTCCAACATCCCGGTAAATGACATCTACAAAAGCACCAATGTGCCAAATCAGGGGGTGAGTAATGAAACTCAGTAGGTTTTCCCTGATGACTTCCCAACCCATACCTCAAGGATAAAACATGTTAGCACATTTATATAAAACAATTTATATAAATCAATTCTAAAATAGTTCATAATATAACAAGTTCCATGTCAAAACCATTATTCCAACAAAAACCATTTTCTCAAGAAAGGAAACCAAGCAGAGTTTCCCATCGAATTACCATTTCCATTTTGGCACATTCATTCCATTTCAAAAATCCACACAACCAACTAGGCATGCAACCTAGACCTCCCTATACTCACGAGTGGTGAGTTATCCTTCCACTAAGCCGTCACTTACTGGACTACCTTGACAGGGGTACTTCACGCCCTTATCCGTTCCAACCTTTTGATGGGGGGTACTTGTCGCCCTTATCAATCCCAACCTTTTGATGGGGGTACTTCTCACCTTTATACATCCCAATGCATATGAACACACACCACAACCCATACAAATCCATTCCAAAACCAAGTGTGTTAAAAAACATTCAATAAAGCATCAAACCTTTTATTGAAAACCATTTCTTTCATGTAGAAAAACCATCCCCAGTTTAAAATCACCATTTTAAATTCACTTCAACAAATACTTTCCAAAAATCGCACCATTTCCATCACCCATTACTAAAAAGGTGTTTCAACCATTCCTTCACAGTAGATAAGAAAAACATTTTAATCAATGAAAACAATTTGAAACTAAGCCTTCGTGTTATAAGAAAGAGGAATCAAGAGTAAAGCCACCTACCTCAACAAATTTGGCGAAACCAACCAACAGACGAAGAATTCCAATAAAACCGAGTAAACTACTCCCCGAAACCTCCTCAGATTCCTTCCCCTAGTACCAACAAAACCAAAACACAACTTAAAAGTAATCCACTACCTTAGATCTACCCACATTGGGCATATATCTAAGGATCCATCAAGAGGGAAGGAGATCTAAGAAAATTAATGGAAATGAGGCTCACCTCGATCAACCGACCTTTAAATGCCAAGGGAAACCTCCAGATCGCTTCCAAAATGCCTGGTAAATGTTCTCCCACCATCACCAGAGTGAAATCCCATGTTAGGGCCATCTAGAAGCAAAAACGAGTGGTTTTAATGATAAAACAGATTAGATCCTTAAAAATAGGATCTAGGTTGACCCCACACATAGTTAGTCCACACGGTTAGTCAAATCGTGCGCTAACCGTGTCGTAGTCACTACTTAGAAGGGGATCTCGGCACTACCTCCTCGCACGCTTTTCCTAAATCGTGCACACACCATACGGTCTCCTCTGTCCTATGTGACTACCACCTACACGGCTTCCGCACAGTTTGAGCAAACCATGTGAAGCTCGTGCATCACCACTTTTTTCCTTTAACCCTTTAAAAGTCTCCAAAAATTCCCAACCATTTCTCATATGCTTCATGTACTTAAAAATCATAAAACAAGGGTTACTTACCAGGAATCGGGGGTACTACACAACCACATTGTGTATTACACCCATTATAAATTATCGATTGAATTAAATCAAATAAGATCATAAATATCATCTCTGGTTCATGAAATGGATTTCTCTATTGGGATATTTCTTGGTTCAGTTACTCCTGATCATAAGTACTATAGATCATAGTGGAGAATAATGGGGTAGAATTAGAATAAAAGAGAAGAAAAAAAAGAACAATATGAAGAAGGGTTAGTGAAATAAAAACCAAATATAATAACCATGCATTAATTATATTTTAGCTAAAAGAAATTAGATTAAAAATATATTCAAAATAAAAATACTATAAAATAATAAAAATAAATATAATAGAAGAAAAGATATTTGTGATGCAACATCCCCTACAAAATATATCTTCTAAAATTGTTCTCCTGTTTGGTCCACCATATGATTGAATCAATACAAGATAAATGATTATAGGATTTTAGAAATTGAATTTATTATGAGGCCTCCAAATTACAGAATAACTATTTGCATCTAGTTGATGTTATGGAATTTACATGGTATATTCCATTTTTGGATAAGAATTCCAAGAATCTTCTTTCAATAAATATCATTAAATTGAAATGGTATGGACTAAATAAATCCATGTAATTTATTGGTAGAACAATACTATTATTCCTCATTAATATCGAGGTAGAATAACCAAAATTGGATGAGTATAGACTATGTTATGCTTCAGTTATATAGGTAGAGTCCACATGGTATTCCTGAATAAGTTTCCAACAGGACTAGTTTTTTCAACCCTTGGATGGAAGAATTTGATCATGGTCCAAAAGAAAACATTGATTTCCATGAACATAATAATACATAAAAAATAAATAAAATAAATTGAAGTATTTTTGTATATTTTATTCTCAAAATACAGATGCTCAAAAAAAGTATTAAATTTACAAAATTAACACATTTTCACAATTAAACAAAAAATCACCAAAAAACCAGAAATATGAAAATAACCTGAAATTGATTAATTGGAATGAATTAAATAATATAATAACCTATTTATATTTGTTAAATTATTATATATATCAATCCACCTTATAGAAGTATTTGTTTCCACAAATCCGATCCATAGAGTCATCAATCCTTGGTAGTAGATTCTTTCCTTTTTTCATTATTTTGTGGAGTTCATGATAATAAAAGAAGAGGCCCAATGATCTATCATTATTCTTGTTGAATATGACTTGTATACCCCATAAGGAAATCATGTTTTTTATAAACCCTTTATCTGCATTCTCCTATTATTTATTATTTATATCATTATTTACAACAATGTTAATTATATGATAATTTTTCTATATTGGGAAATACTTGTGTATAAGTTTGATTGAGAGTTAAAACACCATACAAGGAAGAAGACTATTTTTTTGGGAAACAAATATTTAATTCCCATTAATAATAGCATGAAATCAAGGATGATATTTTCTACAGTCTCAATTATAAGAGCATTAAACATTTACTCCTAAGGAAATAATATCCATTCTTGAGATAATGATACCAAAAGAGATTCATCATTATACTTGCACTTGTATTAAATAAGAGATATATTTTCCATAAAAACAGTGATTTCCTTCTCTTGGAAATTTATATTGGCTCCATGCAAAGAAATCTATTTCGTTACATGTATAGACTTGAGTTCAACTAAAGAGAGAATCATAAGGTTTCATGTGAAATTGAGCACAAAAATTTTCATTGGGTATGATTCATATTGAATTATTTTTTATGAAATAATGTTTTCCACTTATATTTGTATTTTGATATTTTTCAATGGTGATTTAATATTTATTCTAAACATGAATGATAATATTGAATTCATAGATCCAGAATAAAAATTAGTAATTATCATATTCGAATGAATTAATTGTATATCTATCACCACCGAGTGATTATGATCCACCTTATAAGATGTAATAACATGATGTTTTAAAATTACACCATGTTCCACAACATATAAAAATTTAACAATGAGTGGAAATGAAAAAATATATATTATTAAAATATTTATATTTAAATATGAATTTTATATATAAGAAATTAAATTTAAAAGTTTAAATAGAATTAAATACATTTTGAAATACATATAAATCTTATAATAAATATAAATTTATTTATAAATTATTAGGCAATAAGAAGTCATTTTTAATAAAAATATTTTTTAACAAACAATTCATTTTCATAAAAACATTTACTAATTTTTCTTAGAGAATATTATCCTTAACTTTTTGAAAATTAAAAAATATGATATTATAAAATTAAAATATAATTTTAAATTATTGTTTTTAAGTTATCTTGTGGTGAAAATTTTGGATTTCTGGAATAAAACAGATTTTTCAGTAAATAGTTAAAAATATCTTTTTTTTTGGTAAAACTCTCATATATTTTTAATAAATTAAGTAACATAATAGTAAATTTATTTAATTAATATGCTTTAAATATAATGATATTATTATTTAATTACATATAATTCAATTAGTTACATTTAAATCATATTTATGATCAATTTTATTATAATTGTTTTTTAGGAAAAAAACATATTTTCCTAAGAACAATTTTAAAATTTGTAACGATTCTCCATTTTTACTAATTAAAATAATCCATAATAATTAATGGTAAAAATTAACATTTATTTACTATATAACAAAATATTATAATCTAAATATATTTATTTATGATTAATTATCAAATAGTAAATGTAACAATATTTATTCTTAGGAAATACATTTCATTAAAAACTATTTTTAGTAACATTTTTGGGATTCACATTAAATTAAATTCATCCCATTAATTGAATTTTATATTATAATATGGATTAAATATTTCAAATCATATTTTTTATTATTAATTAATAAGGGAATTTTTTTTGGTTCAAGTGAACATTTAAAATAATAAAATAAAATGTTACTATGGTAAAAAATTTAAATGGTTAGAAGTGAGTAACATTAAATTGAATAAGATGTTTAAAAATTATTTGTTTGTTATGGGTGAATTTTTAATTATCCATATTACACATAAAATATTTAATAAATTTTTGTGGAACCTAACATGAGACTGACTTAGTATTATTGAATAGTATTGGGTATTTAAAAATATCTCATTCATCCTCAATTAAAAAAGAGCACCCCATTCAATCACTTATTCACACCTATCCAGAAATTTTTATTTACCCAAAAACTAAAAAATACCTCCCCAACAACAATATCAAACTCTTTAGTATTTTCATTACCAAGATACCAACCTTAGGATCCTTTATAATAGATCCAAATGTGGTTATTCTAAGATAAGTTAACTATCATTACCAAGATTCTTCTTCTTTTCTCAACCATAAATTATTTATTTGCAATTTAAATATGATAAATCTCTTTACTAAATTTTATATTATTATTTTTTATTATGGAATAATATTTATAAATATTATCTTTGGTAAAATGAAAAATTAAACCATCATTTATATGTAACACTGACTACATATTTTTGAACCGATATAATTATTTTTCTATCATTGCCTATCAGAAGTGTTGTTGATGTTGGATTAAAAATAATTATATTATATTCATAACATATTTATAATTACAAAAATTTAAAGTTTCATATTACTTCTTACATTACCACCTATTTAAAAATGATAACATCAATTGTGTGTACAATTTACTACCACTTAACGAAGCATTGAGATTTTTTATTTTTAGTACATCCTCATAAAGATCATATTTTTATGTTTAAATAAATAAATAATATGAATTTTATGATATAATGTTAATTATATAATGAATGTAAAATATTACATTCCTTCCATAATTATTTATAAATAAATGGAATCATTACTCAGGCTGACCTATAGTCTCACCATCTCCATGATCAAAACGTAGTTCATTTTCCCAATGATAATTCATTATTTCTTTTAAAATTAGGACTAATTTATGAATATGATAATAATTACATGATTAATGTTTTTTTCATGATTACATAACTATTTCTTTGGCCTTATTCAACATACCAATGAGATTTTGGGCATATTTTCTAAATATCATCAAAACAACCAACACAATCCTAAATGAATAAATAATTGAATATAACCTGATTATAAGTTAATTAAAATATATATTAAATAAGAAAAGGTTTCGAAACAATTAAATAATTAACGTATGTTAATTATTTATGAAGATAATTAATTCACATGACATGTCGGGCTCTAGGAAAGTGTATCAATCACAAACCATCCATCTGTGAGACACTTGATTTCATTCAACTAATTTCATTTATATTGTGTTTTAAATCCAATTTAAATATTATATAATCTATCCTTAATAGTTAATGGTATTTTATGTGATAATATAATTACTTATTATATTGGGGTTATGATTCAAAAGTTACCAAGTTAGTATTTGTTTATGCTTTTAATATCATTTTAATGAGGGATGTTAATTCTTGATTTTCTAAAGATGGAAATTATATGATAATTTTATTATAAAAAAATTTCATTTCAGGATACTATGTTCATTCATGATAATTTCATTTAATATTTCAATTTTCCAAACTTTTGTATATAAAATTATTAAGTAAATGTTTTTAAGGAAAATCGACACTATTTTACTCTTTTTTTGAAATCCATTCATATTCTAAATAAATGTTTTCATTAACATATTCTCTAAAAATGGATTAAAATTATAATATAATTGTATAATTTCATTTTAAACATGATATTTATCACGAAACCCTACCCACAAGGTGTACCCTCCTTGGACGACAATGTGAGAAGAGAGATAATAACCCTGAGTCCCACCTCCAGTAGGCCCCAGGTTGGCGACTAGCACCGAGGGTATAGTGAACACACAAATGGGAGTAATTACCCTCTTAGAGAACTCATGCTAAAGAAATATATAAGAGAGAAACCTAAAAACTCCAACTCAAACAACTATATAAAATAAATCCCACATACACATATGTAATTTCATTCAAAAATACTACAACTGATTTGCGAAAACTTCAAGTACCAAAGGAAAGTAAAAACATAATCAACCACAAGCCTGAACAGCTCCTGAAACACCAAGCTAGTATAAAATATCTTGATCTCCATCCTCTTATATGTGAACTAAAAATAGTTTCTATGTACATAGGGTTATTATAATAGTATACTCAGTAAGATCATCTTGGGATTATCTTGTGAAAATGTAAATAAAGCATGTTAAAGAATATTGAACAACAAGTGAAACAAACTTGTCTCCTGAACATGTATACTATGATCTCAGCCTCACCATGGATACTCTCACCATTTATCACAAACAATAGTATATTATATAAAAAATAATATCAATGGTACCCCAATACCACTTCACCAATGGTTTTCCGTTTCCCCCCAATGTCGCACATCCTAAGAATCTCTCTCAAAAAAGGCTTGCCTGCCACACCTGGGTAAAGAACCGCAGCAATAAAACCACCAATTCCATGTACGAAATGTAACATCCCAAGTAAGTAATTAATAATCGATATTTTTATCTATGTCTATTAATGAATCAGATAGTGTTTTAGAGGCTTAAAATGAAAATAAATCCAATCTTAAGCATGGAATACACTAATATTTTTAAAAGATTGTTTTACTGCCTTTTGATGGAAAACCATTTTTGAATCTATATTTTGACAATTTTATAAAATATTTTTTTCAAAATACACTTATTCTTTATTATTGGGACATTAAAATTTACTTTGTGTTGATATTTGGTATTTTTCTGACAATGTTCATTTTTTAATGAATAGTGAAAAATACTGCATTTTACATCAAAAATGCTTTTTAATATAATTTATTTATATTATTAGATTATGTTTTGAATTGGTTTTGAAGTGAAATTAGAATATATTTTTACCATTTAATCCAATGGTAGTCATTGGAATCAATTTCACTTTGAAATTGGACTCAAACTGGTGTCAATCTTTTGATACTTATTGTTTCATAAAAACACGCTATTTTCTCTGTCAGCGGGAATTAATTATTAAATTAATTAATGTGACTTATATGTTTTTAATTTTGTAAAATAGACTTCATTTTTGAATTCATAATATCAAATATAGCTTAGGGTGAAGTTTTGGTATTTTTCAGAAAAACTTCAATTTTTGATGAATAGTGAAATCACTAAGTGGTAGTTAAAGAAACTGATTTTTCGTTTAAATGAAATTTTGCCACCTTTGTGTTTTTAGTTTCAAAAATCCGACATACATGGTTGTCATTAAGAAGTAAAATGTGGTTCAATGAGATTAAAATAATTTTTTGGTGAATAGTAACTTATTCAGTTTTTAGTCGCGATTAGTGGTAATTAGTGTAGTTTAAGGTAAAAATAATGCTTTAATAATATGAAATGACCTAGACACATGTCCTAACCTTATTGGATGTGTCATTTCCGACCAATAAAATCGATGGGTCAACTTGGGGACCCCATGGAACCACTTTTGTTGGGAAATGACATAAATAACTTTTTATTTAATGTTAAAGTAAAAATGACACAAACATAATATGTTTTACGAAAACAATTTTTATATGGGGTTATAAAAGTCATATTTTTTACTATAAATATTAATTGGAAATATAATAAGATTTCATACATCATAGTATTTTTTATATAATTTTTTACATTAAATAAATAAATGTATTTATGACATCATAATGATGTTGCGATTACCTCATTAATAAAGGATTTAAATAAAATGGAAAGATAATGAAATATCTATGACCTACACATGTACAAAACCTATTGGATGGGTGGATTTAGAACCCTTATCACCTTATCCTAGAATTATATCAATGTGGGGCCATTTAAATCAGAAACTCATTTTCAAATAAAGTAATGTTTCTTTACATTCCAAGAGTGCCCCTCCTCTCCTCTTATAAAAGGCCCCCACCTCTACCTTCTTACCCACACTCGCAAAGCCTTTGGCTCGGCCAACACCTGACCATTTTGTCTCTCCGCTTCCATCTCTTACTCATTGAAGTCCCACTTTGGGATGAAGTCTTCTCAAGTAAGCCTTTGAGCTCAAACCAAAGGGAGTTACCCGATTTTAAAGTAATGTATTCTTTTGAGTCCTTTTGTTTTATTTTGCTTCTCCAACCCCCTAAACTCTTTTTATTCTTTTATATTGTAACAAATTCAGTATCCTCAATATACTAGGATGTTTTTATAATATGTATTCGAGCTACACTTACACACACCTACATCTAATGGTTAATGAACATACTGTTTCGGTGGATGGTGAATTTATGCCTCCCGAAACGATGATTGTTCAACATTCCTTTAACACCTTCAAATGTGTCCATTAAGATGTCACTATATTTATATATGATATATAATGTGTTTATGTGTTCCTTAAGATTCTGTATTTTTCTTTTTGGTCATACCTTTATGGTTTCTATTATGGGTAAACGTGATATCTTCATTTAAGGAAGTGCGGACTACCGCCCCCTCAAAGTGATTTGATTCGTTAAATACCATATGTGGGATGTATAAAGGATGGAACTATGATATTATATATGATATTATATTGGAAATATAGTATACCTTTATATCATTATGATTCCATTTTATAAATACGAATTAGAAATGAAAGTAGCGTTCATGCGTACGTACGGCTTACCGTCTCCATGAACGGTGCATTTCATTTCTTACCTCTAAATGATTATGTAATATTATAAATTCGTTCATGTACTGTATATATATGACATATATGATGTCTACATCATGAATACCATTCTGGATATAATGGATACATGAACAACATGTAATAATAAAGGGCTTATTTTTGACTCAAGTACCAATGATCGTTAAAACGACCGTTATTAACTTAAATAATTACATAGTGTTCATGACATGGAAATAATTGATATAAAAGGAATAATGAACTTGAAAAAGGTTCTTAAAAAAGTAGAAATTAACTCAAGTTTATTATTCCGGACATTAAAGAACGATCGAGTCAAGTCGGACCCGAGGTATGGGACTTCGTCTCAATCTCCTTTCATTGAGGCATATTTTGTTTTATACACAACCATTTTTTATATGGTGTATAAAACCTTTTGACTTTTATGTTTATTCAAAAGGAATCATTTTTTATACGAAGCGTTTACTAAATGAGAAAAGGGAATGTTTTTGTCGTACGTATGCGGCGACAACGACTTCTCCGCTGCCGTGACTATTATTTGAGTTCCGGCGTCCTCTACAAGCCATACCTTCTTTTTAAAAGAAAAATAAATACCATGTTTTACTTTTCTTTTATTTTGGTATTGAAAATGGTTTTCATAATGTTTTTATATCAATGTTTTGTATTGATATCTTGTGATTTAAAGGTGGGAATGTTATGTTTCCTTTATGCATGTTTTATGTGATATGATTATGTTGAGGTTCTTGGGAATTATTATGAAAACGGGTGGTTTCGTGATAAACTAAGGGTGGGTGAGCCCGATATAGCTGTCCAATGCATTGGATAATGCGAAGGAGTGAAACGTTAAGGTTTCTCCAAAGAGATTTAGGGAATATACTGTGATGGGTATTCCAAACATAACCAAGAGGGTTACTGCCTACGTAAGAATGTTATGAATGCCTCAAGTTACCTTTATGTCTTATGATTTCTATGATTTATTCATGATTTGATGAGGTATGTTAAAGTGCTTATGTTTTATGGGTAAAGTATGATCTCATCCTTATGTATATATGTACCCATGTTTCCTTTCCATATTTTTATATCCCTTACTGAGCTTTTTATGCTCATCCCAAGTTTTTTGAAATGTTTTTCACAGGTCAAGGGAAAGGTACATGATATGATGATAGTGTCAAGAAAGAATCCATGTTTATTTTAAATATGTTTCCATTTATGGGAATCATGAATACTATCTTTATGTAACCACTTTGTTTATATGTGGAATGTAATACAAGTTTTATGATCTAATTCTCTAAAACTCTAAACCCGAAAAGATCCTCAATTTGTAATCTTGTAATAACTCAAGATTAAGTAAGGTTTAAGGCTGGGGCCTTATAGTTGGAATCAAAGGTCGGTTTAGATAACTTTAGGAGTTATAATTCTATTAAATGATTATCCAAAAATATTTTTTTTGAAATGATATAGCATTTGAAGATTACCATGTTGCTTCATCTAAGGCATGTTTGTTCAGAATGGGTTTCCACAGTGGAAACAGGGAAGCAGTGCTAGGAAGGCATACCGAAGGAAATAACCTTCCAAATTAGCATCCCAAGATGGACGGAATTGGAACTGAACAGTTTGTCGCAGTGATGGCATAGTTGACTCAGGATATAAATGGTGGTGGTATCCATGCCCGAGATCAGCCAGATCAACAGCAGTGGAACATGTCAGTGGTGGAACATTTCATGAGGCAACATCCCCCATCATTCAGAGGATCATCTGACCCTATACTAGCTGAAGGGTAGATTAAAGCACTGGAGAAGATTTTCAATGTCATGGGGTGTTCAGACAATCAAAAGGTTAGTCTTGCTATTTACCGTTTGGAGGGTGAGGCAGATCAGTGGTGGTCGATGGTTAAAAATATCAGGGACGCTGATGAGATTGATGCTCTCGACTAGGATGAATTCAAAGGTATGTTTCTTGAGAAGTATTTTCCTAAAGGCTTTTCGACTTTGGATGGAAAAGCAATTCATGGAATTGAGGCAAGATGAAGACTCAGTGGCTACCTATGAAGAAAGGTTCACTCGATTGGCAAGGAATGCTCCAAATTTTATCCGAGACCTCGATAGTAAAATCAATTGGTTTTACTCAGGATTAAAGGCAAAATATTGAAGGGCATTAGCTTCTCGTGAGTTTAAAAGTTATAAAAATCTTGTTCGATGTGCTGAGAAGGTGGAAATGGAGTTTGCCGATGACCAAGTGTTCTATAACAACCAGCAGAAGAAGAGACAAAGGTGGCAGGAGAAAGGTAAGAATTCTTCAAAAAAGTCTGATGGTAAGAAAACTAAGTTTCCAGTTTACGATAAATGTGGAAAAAGGCATGCGGGGGAATGTCTTCTGAATTCTGGAAAGTGCTACCGATGTGGTAAGATGGGACATAAGGCTCGTGATTGCACTGAAAAGGATCAAGGTAAAGGTAAGACCAAATTTGATTTATAGTTAGTGAAATGTTATAAGTGCAATGAGATGGGTCACTATGAAAACGAGTGTCCGTCAAAGAGCTTGAGTGATGGGAAGCAGTTAGACTACAATCAAAAAGGGGTGGTGAAATCCTTTGCAACTACTTCAGTAGATGTCGGGCCATCAAATGAATTTGTATCGGGTACTTTTTTTTTCAGATTATGCCAGTGTGTTGTTTGATTCGGGGTCTACACATTCTTTCATCTCGGAAAACTTTTCTAGTAAAATGGGAATACCATCTCAAGAAATGACTCCTGAACTTGTGGTAAAAACACATGGGGGAAATGTTGAGGCAAAAAGAATTTATAAGAATCTTCCTATCCTTATCTGTGGAAAGAACCTACTTGAAAACCTTATTGTTCTACCTCTAGTAGAGCTTGATGTTATCCTGGGAATAGATTGGCTCTCTATTTACCATGCTAAAATTGACTTTAGAGCTAAAGAAGTTTCATTTCAGAAAGACTTTCAGTTTGTGTACAAGAATGAACCCTTACTGTTGATAATTTATCAAGAGGCCAAGAAACTTGTAAATTATGGAAAGGAATGTTACCTTGCACACATTGTTGAAACCAAGGGAACTGTTCAGATTAATGATGTGCCAGTGGTAAATGAGTATCCTAATGTTTTTCCTGATGAGTTTCCTGGAGTAATACCAGATCCAGAAGTTGAGTTTACTGTTGACTTAGTTCCTGATGCTAATCCAATTTCAAAACCCCCTTATCGAATGGCTCAAGTTGAACTTTTAGAGTTAAAGAAACAATTGCAGGAGTTATTGGATAAATGTTTCATTCGACCTAGCACATCACCATGGGGTGCTCCTGTCTTGTTTGTTAAAAAGAAAGATGGTTCTATGAGACTTTGCATTGATTATAGAGCCTTGTATAACATCACTGTTAAGAACAAATATCCTTTGCCTCATATCGATGATTTGTTTGATCAGCTCCAGGGAGCTCCGTTTTTTTCAAAGATTGACTTGAGATCGGGGTACCATTAGCTGAAGGTAAAGGAGGCAGATATTCCGAAGACCGCGTTCCATACGAGATATGGCCATTATGAATTTGTAGTAATGCCTTTTGGGCTAACCAATGCACCTGCTGTATTCATGGACTTAATGAATAGAATTTTCCATGATTTCTTGGATAATTTTGTGGTGGTTTTCATTGAATATATTTTGGTGTTTTCTAAAAGTAAATAGGAGCATTAAAGACATTTAATGGTTATCTTGCAAACCTTAAAAGAAAAGAAATTGTATGGGAAATTCAGCAAGTGTGAGTTTTGGTCGCAACACATTTCTTTCCTTGGTCACATTGTTTCTAAAGATGGGATAACTGTTGATCCTGCAAAAACAAAAGTTGTGGAAGACTGGCCAAGACCCACAAATGTAACCATGATTCTTAGCTTCCTTGGTTTGGAAGGCTATTACCGAATGTTTGTTAGAAATTTTTCACGATTATCTAGTCCAATGACTAAGCTAACTCGGAAGGGTTTTATGTTTATCTGGACAAATGAATGTGATGATTGTTTTGAGGAACTGAAAAGAAGATTGGTGAATGCTCCAGTTTTGGCACTACCTTCCAGTAATGGTGAGTTTGTTATATATAGTGATGCTTCATTGAAAGGACTTGGTTGCGTCCTAATGCAGAATGATCAGGTAATTGATTTTGCTTCACGACAGTTGAAGACTCATGAGGCAAATTACCCTACACATGATTTGGAATTAGCTGCTGTTGTTTTCACTTTAAAAATTTGGAGGCATCATTTGTATCGAGTAAAGTGTGACATATATACCGATCACAAGAGTTTAAAGTATATATTCACTCAGAAATAATTGAACACGAGACAAAGGAGATGGCTAGAATTAATCAAGGATTATGATTGTACAATTAATTACTATCCAGGAATAGCAAATAAAGTGGATGATGATTTGAGTCGAAAAAGTAATGCTTCATTAGCAATGTTGCGTTTGGAACGTGATCCTTGGTTAATGACTTGATGATCTTTGGCATAGATGTTGTTGGTGCAGGAAGTTCTTCTGTTTTGTTTCAGGTATCAGTGAGATCATATCTATCAGATAGAATCAAGAAAGCACAGAAGCAAGACAGTGAGTTGCAGAAAAAGGTAGAGCTGGTTCAGAAAGGTAAGTTTCCTGAATTCAACATTGATAATGATTGTGTTTTGAGATTTGGGAAGAGATTGTGTGTCCCTTGTGATTCAAAGTTGAAGAGAGAGTTGTTATGTGAAGCTCATAGTTCTCCGTTTTCAGTTCATCTAGGCAGTACTAAGATGTATAGAGATCTGCGGGAGTATTACTGGTGGGATGGAATGAAAAGAGATATTGCTGATTTTACTGTGAAGTGTTTGACATTTCAACAGGTTAAAACAGAGCGGCAGTTACTGAAAGGGATGCTTCAGCCTTTACCAGTGCTGGAGTGGAAATGGGAGAATATATCCATGGACTTTTTTGTGGGATTACCGAAGACATATCGAGGTAATAATGCAATCTGGGTTATTGTTGATCGCTTGACCAAGTCTGCTCATTTCCTTGCTATACGAGATACTTTTTTCCTGGATCAACTTTCCCGTTTGTATCTTAAAGAGGTAGTCAGGTTACATGGAGTTCCTCTCTCCATTGTATCTGACTGTGATCCCAGGTTCACTTCTAACTTTTGGAAAGGCCTTCAGAAGTCGTTGGGTACTGAATTAAATTTTAGTATAGATTTTCATCCTCAATCAGATGGGCAGTCAGAACGAACAATTAAGACCTTGGAAGATATGCTACGTTCTTGCTCTATGGATTATCAGGGAATTTGGGACCAACATCTTTCTTTGGTTGAATTTTCATATAATAACAGTTTTCATTCTAGTATACAGATGGCACCATTTGAGGTGTTATATGGGAAGCGGTGTCGAACTCCAGCTTTCTGGGATGAAGTGGGTGAAAGGAAGTTGATGGGACCAGAATTGGTAGAAGAGTTGGTAGAAAAAGTACTGATGATTCAGAAGCACATGAGAATAGCTCAGAGTAGGCAGAAGAATTATGCAGACAACAGGAGGAAGGATCTATCTTTTGAGGTAGGTGATCATGTTTTTCTCAAAGTACCACCATGGAAAAGTGTGATGCGATTTGGTAAGAAAGGAAAGCTGAGTCCAAGGTTCATTGGACCATATGAAATTCTGGAGAGAGTTGGATCAGTTTCTTACCGAGTGGCTTTACCTCCGAGTTTATCTCAGGTACACAATGTTTTTTTTGTTTCGATGTTGAGAAAGTACATGCCAGATCCATCTCATGTTTTGAGTCCAGAGGTAGTTCGGCTAGAAGAGAACCTATCTTATGATGAACAACCAGTATAGATTCTTGACAATAGGGAGAAAGTGTTACGGAATAAGGTGATTCACCAGGTAAAGGTTTTGTGGAAAAACAACATGATTGAAGAGGCAACATGGGAATCTGAAAATGAAATGAGGGATAAGTACCCCCATTTATTTGATAAGTAAATAAATTGTGGGGACGCAGTTTTATAAAGGGGGGAAGGATGTAACATCCCAAGTAAGTAATGAATAATAGATATTTTTATCTATGTCTATTAATGAATCAGATAGTGTTTTAAAGGCTTAAAATGAAAATAAATCCAATCTTAAGCATGGAATACACTAATATTTTTAAAAGATTGTTTTACTGCCTTTTGATGGCAAACCATTTTTGAATCTATCTTTTGACAATTTTATAAACTATGTTTGTCAAAATAAACATATTCTTTATGATTGGGACATCAAAATTTAATTTGTGTGAATATTTGGTATTTTTCTGACAATCTTCATTTTTTAATGAATAGTGAAAAATACTGCATTTTACATCAAAACTTCTTTTTAATATAATTTATTTATATGATTAGATTATGTTTTGAATTGGTTTTGAAGTGAAATTAGAATATATTTTTACCATTTAATCCTATGGTAGTCATTGGAATCAATTTCACTTTGAAATTGGACTTAAACTGGTGTCAATCTTTTGATACTTATTGTTTCATAAAAACACGCTATTTGCTCTGTCAGTGGGAATTAATTATTAAATTACTTAATGTGACTTAGTTGTTTTGAATTTTTTAAAATAGAATTCATTTTTGAATTCAGAGTATCAAATATAGCTTAGGGTGAAGTTTTGGTATTTTTCTGAAGAACATCAATTTTTGATGAATAGTGAAATCACTAAGTGGTAGTTAAAGAAACAGATTTTTCGTTTAAATGAAATTTTGACACCTTTTTGTTTTGAATTTAAAAAATCCAACATACATGGTTGTCATTAAGAAGTAAAATGTGGTTCAATAAGATTAAAATAATTTTTTTGGTGAATAGTAACTTATTATGTTTTTAATCGCGATTAGTGGTAATTAGTGTAGTTTAAGGTAAAAATAATGCTTTAATAATATGAAATGACCTAGACACATATCCTAACCTTATTGGATGTGTCATTTCCGACCAAGACAATCCATGGGTGAACTTGGGGACCCCATGGAACCACTTTGGTTGGGAAATTACATAAATAACTTTTTATTTAATGTAAAAGTAAAAATGACACAAACATAATATGTTTTACGAAAACAATTTTTATACGGGGTTATACAAGTCAGATTTTTTACTATAAATATTCATTGGAACGCTAAAACTATTTACTACATCATAGTAGTTTTTTTATAATTTTTTTACATTAAATTAATAAATGTATTTATGACATCATAATGATGTAGCGATTACCTCATTAATAAAGGATTTAAATAAAATGGAAAGATAATGTAATATCTATGACCTAAACATGTCCAAAACCTATTGGATGGATGGATTTAGAAACCTTATCACCTTATCCTCGAATTATATCAATTTGGGACCATTTAAATCCGAAACTCATTTTCAAATAAAGTAATGTTTCTTTACTTTCCAAGAGTGCCCCTCCTCTCCTCTTATAAAAGGCCCCCACCTCTACCTTCTTACTCACACTCCCAAAGCCTTTGGCTCGGCCAACCCCTACCCATTTTGTCTTTCCACTTCCCTATATTACTCCTTGAAGTCCCACATTGGGAAAAAGTCTTCCCAAGGAAGCCTTTGAGCTCAAACCAAAGGGAGTTACCCGATTTTAAGATAATGTCTTCTTTTGAGTCCTTTTGTTTTATTTTGCTTCTCCAACCCCCTAAACTCCTTTTATTATTTTCTTTTGTAAAAACTACAGTATCCTAAATATACTAGGATGTTGTTATAATAGGTATTAGAGCTACACATACACACACCTACATCTAATGGTTAATGAACACACTGTTTCCGTGGATGGTGAATTTATGCCTCCCGAAATGATGATTGTTCAACATTCCTTTAACACCTTCAAAGGTGGAAATTAAGATGTAATTATATTTATATATGATATATAATATGTTTATGTTTTCCATAAGCTTCTGTATTTTTCTTTTTGGTCATACCTTTATGGTTTCCATTATGGGTAAACGTGATATCTTCATTTAAGGAAGTGCGGACTACCGCCCCCTGAAAGTGATTTGATTCGTTAAATACCATATGCGGGACGTATAAAGGATGTAACTATGATATTATATGTGATATTATACTGGAATTATAATATACCTTTATATCATTATGATTCCCTTCTATAAATTCAAAATAGAAATGAAGGTAGCGTTCATGCGTACGTACGGCTTATCGTCTCCATGAACGGTGCATTTCATTTCTTACCTCTAAATGATTATGTAATATTATAAATGCATGAATGTACTGGATATATATGACATATATGATATATACATCATGAATACCATTCTGGATATAATGGATACATGAACAATATGAAATTATAAAGGTCTTATTTTTGACTGAAGTACCAATGATCGTTAAAACGATCGTTATTAACTTAAATAATTACATAGTGTTCATGACATGGAAATAAGTGATATAAAAGGAATAATGAACTTGAAAAAGGTTCTTAAAAAAGTAGAAATTAACTCAAGTTTATTATTCAGGACATTAAAGAACGATCGAGTCAAGTCGGACCCGAGGTATGGGACTTCATCTCAATCTCCTTTCATTGAGGCATATTTTGTTTTATACACAACCTTTTTTTATATGGTGTATAAACCCCTTTGACTTTTAAGTTTATTCAAAAGGAATCTTTTTTTATACGAAGCATTTACTAAATGACAAAAGGGAATGTTTTTTTCGTACGTATACGGTGACAATGTCTTCTCTGCCGTCGTGACTATTATTTGAGTTTCGGCTTCCTCTACATGCCATACCTTCTTTTTAAAAGAAAAATAAATTCCATGTTTTACATTTATTTTATTTTGGTATCGAAAATGGTTTTCATAATGTTTTTATATCAATGTGTTGTATTGATATCTTGTGATTGAAAGGTGGGAATGCTATGTTTCCTTTATGCATGTTTTATGTGATATGATTATGTTGAGGTTCTTGGGAATTATTATGAAAACCGGTGGTTCCGTGATAAACTAAGGGCGGGTGAGCCCAATATAGCTCTCCAATGCATTGGGTAACGTGAAGGAGTGAAACGTTAAGGGTTCTCTGAAGAGATTTAGGGAATATACTGTGATGGGTATTCCAAACGTAACCAAGAGGGTTACTCCCAACGTAAGAATGTTATGAATGCCTAAAGTTACCTTTATGTCTTATGATTTCTATGATTTTTTCATGATTTGATGAGGTATGTTAAAGTGCTTATGTTTTATGGGTAAATTATGATCTCATCTTTATCTATATATGTACCCATGTTTCCTTTCCATATTTTTATATCCCTGACTGAGCATTTTATGCTCATCCAAAGTTTTTTGAAATGTTTTTCACAGGTCAAGGGAAAGGTACAGGATATGATGATAGTGTCAAGGAAGTGTCAAGAAAGAATCCATGTTTATTTTAAATATGTTTCCATTGATGGGAATGAAGAATACTATCTTTATGTAACCACTTTGTTTATATGTGGAATGTAATGCAAGTTTTATGATCTAATTCTCAAAAGCTCTAAACCCGAAAAGATCCTTAATGTGTAATCTTGTAATAAATCAATATTAATTAAGGTTTAAGGGTGGGGACTTATACGAAATGTAACCAGGTAGTTTTAGTGTTCCTCTAAAACTCACATTACATGTATTGTATGTCAGGAATTATACCTCAAGCCATCACATCCCACACACCGAGTAAGGATCCCCAATCCATCACAGCCTATACACGTTACAACAATTGTAGTCCATAGGAAACTATATCCATAATATATGTGTGAAAATGACCACAAGAAATTACATCCCTCTACACACATATATAGAGAAAACTAACCATTTTTCCTACAAGTACAAGTAACTACCATGAGAAGAGAGCTGGGCCCAAGGGGGTGGTCGACCATCTATCCTCCCACTAGAATGATGGGGAAAACACCCCCAGGGCTCAGAATCTATAGAATGAATGTTTCCCTAATTCACAGGGTGGAGTAGTGTATAGAAATAAGAAAAACGTATATAATATAATATAGAACAAAACAAAAAAATGGGCATAACCTAATCTTAGACACAACTGTAGATAACATCTCTCAGACTCACGGATGCTACTAAGACTGGGTATCCTACAAGCACACAACCATTTAAAGATCTTCATTACATTTCTTCATTAAATTTTTCCCAGTTTAACTTTACATTAATTAGTTATTTAAAAATTAAATAATTATTAAAAATTTCCACATTATGTTTCATTAGCATCACACCAAAGTTCCAATGTTCCTTTAAATTGAAACCTCATCATTGCATCCCGACAACCTCCAACTTCATGGGTTAACATAATTTATTCAATCATTTATTAATATCATTACATTACCATATTCCCATGCATTATAGAAAATCATTCTATGCTACTAAACACAAGAGGCTCAACACGGTGAGTAGGTGAACTACTTGTCGAGTATTTGGAACCTATAGCAAGAGATTAGACCCATACAACCTTGAGAATCTAAACACAGAAACCACATGGCATACCCCGTGCATCTTCTCCCCTTTTGATGTGAGGGTATGTAAACCAGATACCTTGAGAAATGGGGAATGTTAAGAAGATAACTGACCAATAAGAATCAGAAAACATCCAAACATTCACATCCAACCTTTTTCATCATCCCTGGTGTCCTCCCCCACACCTGCATGCAAAAAATGTTGCCTCTCACCACTCTAGGAGCTAACTACTACCACAAACAACATGCCTATCTTCCCCAACATATCGCAACACATGTGGCAGGAAAAAAAACTACATATCAATTTGGATCTTGGACTTTAAACAATGCATACATCTTTCAAATACAATGACCTCTCACTACTCCAAGCCTAGGGCTCTTTTCCTTTACAAGCAAGAGGGTAACTCAGAACCGTAAGGGGAATTACCTTTTTATCAAACATCCAGTACATTAATCCATATATAATTAATTGATTTATTATTTTTAGGATCCAATTATAGTAAGCTAAATAGCTAGCTATCAAAAATTCATTAAAGATGCTTACTGCATCAATTTGATTAACAACATATTATATCAACAATAACAGAAAAACAATAATGAACAGACTCATTTACATGACAATTTATCTTTAGCCAAACAATTATCAATTAATTTATAATTTATGTTCTTTACTAATTTCCATGAAGAATGAAAATATAAACAAATAAAACATAGATATCACACTATCTAGAAAAATAAGGGGCAATAACATACGATAGATATTAATTTTTTTTATCCATCTCACATATTTATTATGTCAATTACATTGTGATCAAATGGATAAAACATGATATCTAGACATTTTCACATAAAAGAAAATATAAGGAACAAACCCCCCCACATAAAATGGTTCTTGGAATTGTTTATATGAGAATGAGACACATAACAGATTAAGATCTCCTTCCCTGTGACAACTGTATCCACCTGAGGATGCATGGACACCACCACACCAGTCAACACCTAAGAAAAGTCCATTAAGAATATGGAGATAGAAATCCATAAAAGGGCAAGGAGTAAGAAAAGTAGATGAACCCAAAATAATAATGATAGTTCATACCATATATTTAATATTTATTGATACTACTTGGTTGCATAAAAAACATAGGGTGTACTTGTAATAAGAATAAATTCAAGGGAACCCAATCAAAGGAGGAAAGTTTGATCGCACCACTCATATGGGACGGAATGAAAGGTTCAAGAATCTCAAACCCAAGAAAAATTATGAAGAAAAATGGAGGAAGATATCTCATCCCTTTAGAAGATTTAATAGAGAAATAGTTTAAGATATGATGGATTTTCCATTAAAATTGGATCACACTAAACAACAAAGTTTGACCATGTAAAAGCATCCCGAGACTTAGAAAAATTACTATATGAGTTATGGTCATTGAATAATTCTTATAGTCCTTAACATGAGGCTTTAAATGCATTTTACATCAAAGGAAATTTCAAAGGGGAGAAACTGTAGGATGATAGAAATACTGTTCATAAACTCCAAATTTGGAAAAGGAAATAGAGGCTGCTGTTAGAACCTCATCATTATAGAAACATTGTTCACAGAATGTCTCACAGATGGAATTGTTCACATCAGCCTCACCAATGGAACTTTTCACATCAGCCTCATCGATGTAACTGTTCACATCTCCCTCACCAATTGAACTGTTCAGATCTGGATCACTGATGGAACTGTGCACATTAGCCTCACCGATAGAACTATCCACATTGGCCTAACTGATGGAACAGTGTACATCGGCCTCACCGATGGAACTGTTCACATCAAACTCACCGATATAACCTTTTCAAATCGACCTCACCAATGAAACTATTCACATCGGCCTCACCGATGGAACTGTTCACATCAACCCCACCGTTGGAACTGTTCACATTGGCCACACCGATGGAACTATTTACATCGGCCTCATCGATGGAACTATTCACATCGGCCACACGGATGGAACTGTTGACATCAGCCTCACTGATAGAACTGTTCACATCGGTCTACCATTGGAGCTGTTCACATTGGTCTACCATTGGACCAATTCACATTGGACTACTGTTGGAACTCTTCACATCGGTCTACCTTGGGAAATGTTCAAATCGGTCTACTGTTGGAACTGTTCACATCGGTCTACCATTGGAAATCTTTACATCAGTCAATAGTCGGAAGTGTTCACATCATTTTACCTTTATAATTTTTCACATCGGTCTACCAATGGAACTGTTTACATCTTTCTACTATTGGAACTGTTCACATCTGTCTACCAGTGGAACTGTTCAAAGTGGTATTACCAGTTGAACTATACACGAAATTGGAAATTTGGAAATTTACTGGGGATAAGTAACCTTGATCTCCTTGAAAACCACAATCACTATATTTCCTTAGAGGATTGGACCATAGGGGTCCAGATCATTACATTAGATACCTATCAAAACAATCTCATCCTCGATAATTCAATACCCACTTAAAGGTAAAACGAAACGGTTTCCAAACAACCACCCATCGTGATACCTCTCAAAAGAGAGCAAGCCACAAGAAGTAGACAAATAAAGACATCTCATAAAAATGAATGGTTTCTAACCACAAAGAAAACATTTTTTTAACTTGAAAATAGTAAAAACATCAAATAGATCAAGGTATTGAGCATGTATCTGCGAGTCCCATTCCTAGTTATTTTCCTCCACGACACCGTGTCGCCACAAGACATGAACTAATGGGATATAATGCTCGTGGTACACCTTTTATTTGCGGTATTGGATCTCTATAGGCTTCTCCTCTAATTTCATATCATCATCCACATCGATCTCACTCCAATAAATGATGTGTGAGTCGTCATGAAGATAACAATGAAGCTGTTATGTATGGAAAACATCATGTATCTAGCTCATATGTGTGGGAAGTGATATCTGATCTTCCACGACTCCAACACGAGCCAAAAACTCAAAAGGAACAACAAACCGGGGAGAAATATTACTACCATGACCAAACCTTCAATACCCACAATGGGGAGTCACCTTTAATAACATGTGATCCCCAACATCTAACTCCAATGGTCTACTCCTTTGACCCGCATATGATTTCTACTGATCTTGCGCTACTTTCATCGTCTCACGAATCACCTGAACCATATCTATCATATTCTACACAAGTTCTAGTCTAAGAATTACAGACTCTCCTACCCCAGTCCATCACAACATAGAACAACATGATCAGCCATACAAGTCTTAAAACGATGCCATATTTATGGTTGAGTGAAAACTATTATTGTAAGCGAACTAAACCAATGGTAAGTGCCTCCTCCACAAACCTCCAAAATCTTGGACACAAGAGAGTAACATGTCTTCAAGAGTCTGGATAGTTCGCTCTATCTGACCATACATCTGTGGATGAAAAGCAGTGATAAGGAATAGATAAGAACCAAAATCATGTTGGATACCTCTCTACACTATTATGGTAAAATATGTATCTCGATCAGAAATGATCATTCTCATGACTTAGTGGAGTCTCACCACCTCCTCTAGATAATACCTTGACAAAACATCCACTGAGCATGACTCCTTGATTGCTATGTAGTGGTATGATTTTGTTTAACGATCCACTACCAACCAAATAGAATCATGTCCTCCCTGGGCTTGAGGTAAATCAGTAACAAATTCCATTGAAATACCCTCCCCCTTCTTCAAGGAACATCTAACAGCTCATGCAGACCTCCATGATCACAATGTTCAACCTTCACCCTATGGAAGACCAAGCATCGGGACACAAACTCCGCAATTTCATGCCTCATCCCAAGCCACCAAAACTCTTTCCTCACGGCTCCACACATATTTTACATGCCATGAAGAACCTCTAAAGAAGATCTTTGGAACTCTCTGAGAACCATGTCACACATATCCAAAGGAATATATATACTTCGGTGATATAACACTTGGTGTTGTTCATCCTCAGAGCAACCATCAGGGGCCTCACCACAAAAAATCAGTCTCTCCAGACCAACACCTCTAGATCCACAAACTAGGACTCTTCCACCTACTGTACCAGATATGATAGCACTGTCATCTGAAAAAGACAACCTCTTCCATCAACTTCTCCAATATCGAGATGTAATGCTGAATATTCTTTTATAACTCTCTTGGAATCACGAGATTCATACACTGTATCACTACATGACATCTGATTTAGTGCATTAGCTACAACATTCTCCTTTATAAGTGTATAAGATATTTTGATGTCGTATTCCTATAAGAAATCGATCCACCAAAGTTGTTGCAAGATTAAGTCACGCTGGGAGAAAACATACCTTAGGCTATTATAATTGTTGAAAATAAGAAAGTGCTCAACAAATGAGGTAATGTCTCCACAACATTAGGGAAACCACCACATCTACCAACTCAAAATCATGGGTAGAATATTCACATTCATGGGGACACAACTGTCGAGACACATAAAAAACAACTGATCTCTTCTACATCAGAACACAACCTAACCCCAGATGCGAAGCATCATAGAAAACATCAAACTGAACTCCCTCTTCCAGACTTTAAATAGCTATAGAAATTACTAAATTATCCTTAAAACACTAGAATGTTGTATAAAACTGATCAGTCCACATGAATGCATGATCCTTCCCAGCCAATGCTATCAGAGGAGTCACAAATTGAGTGAAATTGGCTTCGAACCTTCTGTAGTATCATATCATACCAACAAAACATCGCACCTCTACCATTGTATTGGGGGATTTTGAAGTCAA
Organism: Viscum album; assembly: GCA_963277665.1. Classification (NCBI taxonomy): domain Eukaryota; kingdom Viridiplantae; phylum Streptophyta; class Magnoliopsida; order Santalales; family Viscaceae; genus Viscum; species Viscum album. The sequence goes on along the minus strand of OY728166.1, from coordinate 68,599,762 downwards.
AAATTCTTCTATCATCGATGGATCCACAACTAATCTCTTTTAGGAGACAACACGCCCCATGAAATGGAATTATTGAGCCCAAAACTCACACTTCGACAACTTCCTTAACAACTGATGTTGATGATGAACTCCCAAAATGGTGTGTAGATGCTCTGCATGCTCTTCCTCATACATGGACTACAAAAGTATGTCATCAATGGGAAAAACCACGAACTTATCCTAGAACTCACAAAACAATGTGTTCATCAATCCAATGAACATATCTGGAGCATTTGTCACACCGAATGACATTACAACAAACTCGTAATGACCATGACGACAAAAAAATGTGGTCTTCGGGGTATCATCATCCTTCTTATGCATTTTTTGATATACTGACCTGAAGTCAAACATTGAGAACTAACTTGAACCCATAAAATAAATCATAAATCTGTAGAAAATGATATAGTATCTTCATTGTCACTTGGTTTAAGCGATGAAAATCATTACACAACTGCAAAATTTCATCATTCATCTTCATGAACAAAACCGGTGCACCCCAAATTGACTGTAATGCCCCGACCCCAGTTACCCAGAGTCTATGCATTATCACGTAACATTGGAATGATCACAAAAGATCAAGTCTCGAAAGACCGACTCGTTTAGTAGCCTTGGAAACACTAGATACATTCATAAATGTTTCATTACATCATAAAGTGAAAAACTACAATAACATAGTCTCCATAGTCCACACCCATATCCCCTTCAGACTATCCCTGTAGGTCAGTCATAAAATAGTTCTTCACATCCTGGGAAAAATAAAACATAGAAAGGGGTGAGCTCAGATGCTCAGTAAGGATAACAATATAGAAAAAACGTTCATAAATAAACATAAACATTTAAGGCAATGTATAACTAAAAAAATCCTTTTAACTTGAACTTTAGCATAATATGGAAAAAGTAAAATGAAATAATTCCATTTAATTACTGACATGGATATTTTACTAGTCTAATAATCACATGAAATATCAATAACCACTTTCATAATGATGGAATGCATAATGCCAGACTATCATAACCACGCAGCCAAGGCCTCGTGCCAAGACTACAAATATGATTTTGTCAAGGCCTCATGCCAAGACACTAATTTGTCTCATGAGACCAACCGATGCATCGAGGAGCTATAGCCAGCTCCACCCATCCCTTATTAAGTCCAATTCATTCCCCATATGAACATGTTTAAACATATCATAAACCATAACATAATCGTATCACATAAAACATGCATAAAGCAAACATTACATTTCCACATTTCAATCACAAGATATCAATAAAACACATTGATATAATAAAAAAACTTTCAAAACTATTTTCAATACCAAAATAAAATAATATTAAAACTTGGTATTTATTTTTTATTTTTAAAAAAAAGTTATGGCTCGTAAAGGAAGCCGAAACTCAAATAATGGTCACGGTGGCGGAGAAGTCGTTGTCGCCGCATACATAAGACAAAATATTCCTTTTGTAGGCTAGTAAAAACTCTTCATATAAAATGATTCGTTTTGAATAAAAGTAAAAGTCAAAGGGTTTTGTACACCGTATAAAAGAAAGTTGTGTATAAAACAAATTATGCCTCAATGATAGGAGATTGAGATGAAGTCCCTTACCTCGTATCCCACTTGACTCGATCATTCATTAACCTCCTGAATAATAAAATAGAGTTAATTTATACTTCCTTAATAACCTTTTTCATGTTAATTATTCCTTTTATATCACTTATTACCATGTTATGAACATTATGTAATTATTTAAGTTAATAACAGTCGTTTTGTAGATCTTTGGTACATGAGTCAAAAATAAACTCCTTATAATTAAAAGTTGTTCATGTGGTAAAATATCCATTATATCCAGAATTATATTCATGATGTAGATATCATATATATCATTCATATCTAGTATATGCATTCATTTATAATATTACGTATCATTTAGTGGTAAGAAATGAAATGCACCATTCATGGAGATGGTAAGCCGTATGTACGCATGAACGCTACGTTCATTATATTTCATATAGAATGAAATCATAATGATATAAGGGTATATGATACTTCCAGTATAATATAATATATAATGTCATTTACTCCATCCTTTATAGATCCCACATATGGAATTAACGATTCAAATCACTTTGAGGGGGCGGTAGTCCACACTTTCTAAAATAAAATTATCGCGTTTACCCATAATAGAAATCATAAAGGTATGCCAGAAATAAAAAATACAGAATCATAAGGAAAATATAAACATAATATATATCATATATAAATATAGTGACATCTTAATGGCCACCATGAGATGTGTTAAACGAATATTGAACAATCATCGTTTCGTGAGGCAGTAATTCGCCTCCCATAGAAACAATATGTTCTTTAACCATTAGATGAAGGTGTGTGTAAGTTTAAATAAAATACTTCTCCTAATAACATCCTAGTATTTTTAAGATACTTTTTTTGTTACAAAATAAAGGAATAAAAAGAGTTTAATGGGTTGGAGAAGCAAAATAAAACGAAAGAACATAAGAGAAGACATTACCTTAAAATCGGGTAACTCTTTTTGATTTGAGCCAACAGCTTCCTTGGGAAAAATTCTGCCCAAATTGAGGCTTCTAGGAGTAATAGAGGGAAGTTGAGAGAGTATTTGGGCAGAGTTTGGCGGAGCCAAATGGATTTGAAGGTGTGAACAAGGTGCCAGATGTGGGGACATTTTATAAGAGGAGAGGAGGGGAACTCTTGGAAAGTCATGAAATGTTACTTTATTATGAAATGATTTTAGGATTTTAAAGGTCCCACAATGAAATATTTGGAGGATAATGTGATAAGGGTTCTAAATATACCCATAAAATAGGTTTTAGACAAGTTTATGTCTTATATTTTACCTTATCTTTTCATTTTATTTAAATTGTTCATTAATGAGGTAATCGCTGCATCATCATGGTGTCATAAATAAATTTATTTATTTAATTCCTAAAAATTATAAAAAAATTACCATGATGTAGGAAATATATTTTAGACTTCCAATGAATATTTATAGTCAAAATGTTAACTTATATAACACCATGTAATAATTGTTTTAGTAAAACAATACATGTTTGTGACAATTTTATTTTTACTTTAAATAAAAGGTTATTAATGTCATTTTCTTACTCAAGTGGCTCCATGGGGTCCCCAAGTTGACCCATGGATTTTATTGGTCGGCCATGACTCATCCAATAAGGACAGGACACGTGTCAAGGTAATTTCATATTATTATAACATTATATTTACCTTAAATTACACTAATTACCTTTAATCACGATTAATAAAACTCAAAAGTTACTATTCACCAAAAATTATTTTAATCCCATTAAACCAAATTTTACTTCCTAATAACAATGATGTATGTCGGATTTTTGAAATTCAAATCACAGAGGTGGTAAAATTTCATTTAAACGAAAAATCAGTTTTTTAACTACCACTTAGTGGTTTCACTATTCATCAAATATCGATGTTTTTCAGAAAAATACCAAAAATTCACTCTAAGATATATTTGATATTCCAAATTCCAAAATTATGTCCATTTTACCAAATTCACAACATAAAAGTTGCATTAATTATTTTTATATTTAATTCCCGCTGTCAAAACAAATAACGTGTTTTTAAGAAACAATATCTATCAAAAGATTGACACTCGTTTATGCCCAATTTCAAGGTGAAATTAATTCTAATGAACACCATTGGATAAAATGGTAAAATTATATTCTATTTATAATTTAAAACCACACAATAGTATAATTTATCACTATAAATTATTTTTATTAAAAAAGTTGTTTTTAAATATTTTTCACTATTCATCGAAAATTTGAAGTTATCAGAAAAACAAAAAAAAATCAACATAGGCTAATTTTGAAATTTTGAATGCAAAAATGAAGTCCATTTTGAAATATAATTTTTTATAATTAAAAAAGTGGGTATTAATATTCATAAAGACTACTTTGATTGGTTGCGGTGTGTTAGAATCTCAAACTAGCGTACAATGCAAGATATTACATTATTGAAAGAGAAGCGTATTGTGGAAGCTTGCAGTGTTACATTCTACCCTCCTTCAATAAATTGCATCCTCACAATTTTAAATTGTTTTCTTCGAAAATTAAAGGTTGAAAAGAGAAAATACCTTTGTCTAAAACCTATATCAGAAATAGGGTTAATAAAAATATAACATTAAAAGAAAGAAAGAGAAGTACAAAGGTCACCCGAGATAGCCCATTCTAGGATTATATGAAAACATGGATATTGAGGAGAAACAAACCATAGAGGTCTGATGGAGAGTTGTAGAAAAAAGGATTAGGAGATAGTTAACTACAAGAAAATCACAAACTTGTGATTGGTTAAACGATCATTGATTCCCCAATTGGAAAAGTTAACCGAAAATGTTTTTGTTTTAAGATACCTTTCAAAAAGTTGAGGAATTTATTTACGAGATTTACTAAGAACGTAAGGAAATATACTTACTTGTCATGTAGCACTACTGGAAAACTAACCTTTACCAACGGTTTGGAACCGTTGGTATAGGCCTCCAAACCGTTGGTATAGCCTATACCAACGGTTTGGAGAACCGTATCCAAGTAAGCCGTTGGGATAGTTCTATACCAACGGTTTTCCAAAAACCGTTGGTATAGGTAATATGAAATCTATACCAACGGTAATGGAACCATTGGTATATAAATTCCAAAAATAAAACATTCGCTGGCATTTGATCCCAGGACCCCTTGTTTATCATTGAACGACTCAACCACTAACCTACCATGACTTTTGTGATCATAATTACATAAATATATATATGTATTCTCATAAATATTTTAATTTTTGATTTATATAATGTTTTGGGTACGAAGGTCTGATAAAAAATGGAAGTACCTATACCAACGGTTGTTAAAACCGTTGGTATAGGTATTGGTTGTGATTTTGATTCTGGGTAGTATGTTGAATTTTTGGCCCACTTTTCCCAACGGTTTTCCCAAACCGTTGGGAAAGGTGGACCTATCCCAACGGTTTGGCCAAACCATTGGGAAAAGTGGCCAATTTGGGGGGCCTTTCCCAATGGTTTGGCCAAACTGTTGGGATAGGTCTACCTTTCCCAACGGTTTGGCCAAACCGTTGGGATAAGTGGCCAATTTGGGGGCCTTTCCCAACGGTTTGACCAAACCGTTGGGAAAGGCGACCTATACAAACGGTTTTTTCAAACTGTTGGTATAGAAGCGTTGCGAAAGATCTAATTTCCAGTAGTGTAGACTTTCATTCTTTAATAAATTTTTACCACAAACCCATCATTCACTCCAAAAGGTAATAGAACTCAAAAATATTGTATTTATCCTAATCGTACAAGGTTATAAATATTAACACATACCATTTAGATTAGGAAAACTATTTTGTAATAACCAGGGACTTCCTATAGGTTAGTGGTAGGTAATAATGGCCTGCCACACTATGGTTGTGGGTTCGATCGCTGCAGCATTGTCCGACGTGAAGGGTTATCCCCCGACATGCAAGTTTTCCTTTTCCTAAAACTAGAGTATTATAATATTCCAAAAATAATCTTCCTAAATGTTTTAACCTTAAACAATTCTATCCAAAGTTTAAATTAATCCATTCCAACCTTTATAGTTATCCAAAATACCTCTGTCCAGACTTTCTCTAAAAGGTCTCTAAATTCCAAAATCAATTCATCAGATTCCCCAAACAAAGTAAAGTTTCTCTTATTGTCACATAATAAAAATATGATTACCTTCATCATATCAAAACCTTAATGAAAACATGTATTTTAGTACAATCCTTATATATATCACATTATTATTATAACCATAATATAGTTCTTGATTCCAAAAAAACACAAATACAATAATTATCCCACTTCAACTGTAGTAACAACATAAGATTGGCCTTGATCCCTTGGGCTTTTCTGAGGTAAGTTTCCCTGATGCTTAGGAGATTCATTTGCATAATACCCCATTTCCCTATAATTGTAGCATTCAACATTGATATATTCTTTCTTTCCCTTGTAATCACGAGCCTTGTGACCTTTTTCTCCAAATTTATAACAAACTCCCATTCTTTTTAGGCAAGTACCGAGGTGATTCTTCCCACAATTATCGCATATTGAAAAATCCTTCTTTCCATTTTTCCCTTTATCTGTCTCTTGTTCCACCGTTCTCTTCTTCTCTTTCTTTACTTTATTTTCATATTATTTAGAGAATTCATTTTCTGTCTTGATAGCACATGAGACTATATCTTCATACGTTGAGAAATAATGTGAGACTATGTCTTGACGGAGAAACAATTTTAACCCATCAAAGAAATGATCAATCTTACTTCTTAGGCTACATATATAATCTGCAGCATACCTCGCTAACCTTGTAAATTTAGCCTCATAATTTGTGACATTCTCATCCTCCTTTTGTCTCAGACTCAAAAATTACCTTTCTATATCTGCTCGATGGTCACAAGGAAATTATTTTTCTAAGAAAATCTCATTGAACTCCCACCATTCCATATTTGATACTTCATAATCTTCCTTTGTGTTTTGTATCAATGACCACCATTGATAAGCATCTCCATTGAGGTGGAAAACTACCATGATAACCTTTTCCCTTTCACTACTCCCTAAGGCATGGAATATTTTTTCTAAGGAATTTATCCATTTCTCAGCTACTAATGGATTTGTACCCGCATTAAATTGTGGCGGTTACTACCTCATGAAGTGATCTAACATTGATCCTCCACATTGAGGATTAGGGAGCTCCATACGGGTAAGGTTATTATTCATAACCTGAGTGAGTTGTCCCAGTACGGTGATTAGCTAATCAGCACTAGTTGCATCACCAGCTGCATTATAATTATCTTGATCAGGAGGGAAATCCCTACATGGAGTCCATGCATTGATACAATTTCCATTCTTCCACTAGGCACCATTTCTAAAAAATGGAATAAACTAGATCAGTTTATGATTCAAAATACCTAATTCCATACTTGTAAAACACTTAACATAAATTGAACAGTTTATGGATATAATCCATAATCATAAAAATGTTTTCTTTGAGAAAGTATATACTCATAAACCCTCCATAATGGTTTGTAAATAAAATGAGAATTATCCTAAGCGTATCCCCCAGGAGTGTCGTAACCAAGAGTGCAGCAAGGCCCGTTGTCGTGCACCAGTTCCCGTTCGAGTCTATCTCAAAGTGGTGTTTTCGGGTTTTACCCCTAGGTACATCTGTGCTAGTACCGCCTCTACCTACTTGTATCCAGACATGGATGTATTGCTCAAAAAATACACAAAATCTATACATTACCAAAATTCTAGGATGCTATTCTATACTAATCCTCAAAGTATATCTTAGGGCTACGTGCTCTAACAAGAGTTTATCTAAATCTAGCTTCCAAGGTTAGTACAAAAATGTCTCTGATACCAATCGTTACGCCCCGACCCCAGTTACCCAGAGTTGGTGCATTATTACATAACATTGGCATGATCACAAAAGATCAAGTCTCGAATGACCGATTAGTTTAGTAGCCTTGGAAACACTAGATACATTCATAAATGTTACATCACATCATAAAGTGAAAAACTACAATAACATAGTCTCCATAGTCCACACCCATATCCCCTTCAGACTATCACTGTAGGTCAGTCATAAAATATTTCTTCACATCCTGGGAAAATAAAACATAGAAAGGGATGAGGTCAGATGCTCAGTAAGGATAACAATATAGGAGAAACTTTCATAAATAAACATAAACATTTAAGGCAATGTATAACTAAAACAAAAGACTTTTAAACTTGAACTTTAGCATAATACGGAAAAATTAAAATGAAATAATTCCATTTACATACTCACATGGATATTCTACTAGTCGAATAATCACATGCAATATCAATAACCACTTTCATAATGATGGAATGCATAATGCCAGACTACCATAACCACGTAGCCAAGGCCTCATACCAAGACTAAAAAAAAGATTTTGTCAATGCCTCATGCCAATACACTAGTTTGTCTCATGAGACCTACCGATGCATCGAGGAGCTATAGAGGGCTCCACCTGTCACTTGTTAAGTCCAATGCATTCCTCATATGAACAAGTTTAAACATATAATAAACCATAACATAATCGTATCACATAAAACATGCATAAAGGAAACATAACATTTCCACATTTCAATCACAAGATATCAATACAACCAATTTATATAATAAAAACACTTTCAAAACCATTTTCAATACCAAAATAAAAGAAAATTAAAACTTGGTATTTATTTTTCATTTTTAAAAAAAGTTATGGCTTGTAGAGGATGCCGAAACTCAAATAATGGTCACGGTGGTGGAAAAGTCGTTGTCGCCACATACGTAAGAAAAAACATTCCTTTTTTCATTTAGTATAAATGCTTCATATAAAAATATTAATTTTGAATAAAAGTGAAAGTTTAAGGGTTTTATACACCGTATAAAAGAAAGTTGTGTATAAAACAAAATATTCCTCAATGAAAGGAGATTGAGACGAAGTCCATTACCTCGTATCCGACTTGACTCGATCGTTCTTTAAACTCCCGAATACTAAACTAGAGTTAATTTATACTTGATTAATAACCTTTTCAGGTTCATTATTCATTTTATGTCACTTATTACCATGTTATGTACATTTTGTAATTATTTAAGTTAATAACGGTCGTTTTGTCGATCTTTGGTACTTGAGTCAAAAATAAACTCCTTATAATTAAAAGTTGTTAATGTGGTAAAATATCCATTATATCCAGAATTATATTTATGATGTATATATAATATATATCATGCATATCCAGTATATACATTCATTTATAATATTACATATCATTTAGAAGTAAGAAATGAAATGCACCGTTCATGGAGACGGTAAGCCGTACGTACGCATGAACGCTACTTTCATTTCTATTTCGTATGGAATGAAATTATAATGATATAAAGGTATATTATAATTCCAGTATAATATCATATATAATATCATTTACTCCATCCTTTATACGTCCCAAATATGGCATTAACGATTCAAATCACTTTGAGGGGGCGGTAGTCCGCACTTCCTAAAATGAAATTATCGCGTTTACCCATAATGGAAATCATAAAGGTATTCCATAAATGAAAAATACAGAAGAAGAAGGAAAAAATAAACATATTATATATCATATATAAATATAGTTACATATTAATGGACACCATGAGAGTTGTTAAATGAAGATTGAACAATCATTGTTTCGTGAGGCAGTAATTCGCCACCCACAGAAACAGTATGTTCTTTAACAATTAGATGAAGCTGTGTGCAAGTTTAAATCAAATAATTTTCCTAAAAACATACTATTATATTTAAGATACTGGTGTTGTTATAAAATAAAGGAATAAAAAGAGTTTAAGTGGTTGGAGAAGCAAAATAATACAAAAGAACATAAGAGAAGACACTACCTTTAAATCAGGTAACTCTTTTTGATTTGAGCCAAATGCTTCCTTGGTAAGACTTATGACCAAAGTTAGGCTTCTAGGAGTAAGATATGGAAGTTGAGAGAGTATTTGGGAAGATTTTGGCCGAGCCAAATGGCTTTGATGGTGTGAATACGGTGGTAGAGGTGGGGGCCTTTTATAAGAGGAGAGGAGGGGCACTCTTGGAAAGTCATGAAATGTTACATTATTATGTAATGTTTTTCGGATTTTAAAGGTCCCAAAATGATATATTTCTAATATAATGTGATAAGGGTTCTAAATATTCCCATAAAATAGGTTTTAGACAAGTTTATGTCTTAGTTTTTACCTTACCTTTTCATTTTATTTAAATTTATCATTAATGAGGTAATCGCTGCATCATCATGGTGTCATAAATAAATTTATTTATTTAATGCCTAAAAATTATAAAAAAATTACCATGACGTAGGAAATATTTTCATATTTCCAATGAATATTTATAGTCGAAAGGGTAACTTATATAACCCAATGTAATAATTGTTTTAGTTAAACAACACATGTTTGTGAGAATTTTATTTTAACTTTAAATAAAAAGTTATTAATGTCATTTTCTTACCCAAGTGGCTCCATGGGGTCCCCAAGTTGACCCATGGATTTTCATGGTCGGACATGACTCATCCAATAAGTGTAGGACAACTGTAATGGTAATTTCATATTATTATAACATTATATTTACCTTAAATTACACTAATTACCTTTAATCGTGATTAATAAAACATAAAAGTTACTATTCACCAAAAATTATTTTAATCCCATTGAACCAAATTTTACTTCCTAATGACAATGATGTATGTCATATTTTTGAAATTCAAATCACAGAGGTGGTAAAATTTCATTTAAATGAAAAATCAGTTTTTTAACTACCATTTAGTGGTTTCACTATTCATCAAAAATCGATGTTTTTCAGAAAAATACCAAAAATTCACTCTAAGCTATATTTGATATTAAAAATTCAAAAATTATGTCCATTTTACCAAATTAAAAACAAATTAGTTGCATAATTTTTTTTTATATTTAATTCCAGCTGTTAAAACAAATAACGTGTTTTTAAGAAACAATATCTATCAAAAGATCGACACTCGTTTATGCCCAATTTCAAATTGAAATTAATTATAATGACCACCATTGGATAAAATGGTAAAATTATATTATATATATATTTTAAAACAACTCAATAGTATAATTTATTACTATAAATCTTTTTTATTAAACAAGTTGTTTTTTAGTATTTTTCACTATTCATCGAAAATTGGATGTTCTCAGAAAAACACAAAAAATTCAACATAGGCTTATTTTGATATTACGAATCCAAAAATGAAGTCCATTTTGAAATATAATATCTATATAACACAAAAAGATGGTATTACTATTCATAACGGCTACTTTGATTGGTCGCGGTGTGTTAGAATCTCAAACTAGCGTACAATGGAAGCTATTGGATTATTGAAAGAGAAGTGTATCATGGAATATTGGGGTGTTACAGTGACACGCTCGACCAAAGAAAACTGCACTATAATAGACCATCAAGATGTATCCATTTCTCTCATAACCAATAAGGGGCCATCCTATATGGAGAAATAGAGATAGGAGATCATGCTAGTTGTAGCTCGATCCCAAACTTGATATCACATCAAGGGGGTAATAATAAAAGATCTACTAGAAAAACATCAGGGTAATATTCTACAAGCATAGGAAACTCAAACTGAGTTACTTTTAAAGAAATCAGCATCATCTCATCCAACATGGATGATAAAGACAAAACATTCCTATGACCCATCTGAGGGCCTCACTCACCAACGAACACCACTGGCTCTTTATCAGCCTCAAAGAACACAAACTTCTTCCTAAAGAAATCTTATATAGTCTACAAAAAATACAACCTATCCATGCCGAGGATGGAATCATATGGTTGTATCTGTAAACATAAGAAATATTCCAAAGGGTGGAGCTAGCCAAGAACTAGCTCACAGTCTCTTCATACTTCAAACATTTCAGCTCGACCTCTAACTGGTGTAGTTTCCGCCAAGGGCACTGGAAGACTCTTTACCTCAAGTTCCAAAGCACATACAAGATTATGCGATTGGAAGGAGTGTTCCACTCTTAAATCAAACATGTAATACAACTAAGTAGAAAAACAACAAAGGGTACCTCGAACAACATCTTACTCGCCTGGCGCTGGAAATGCTAAAGCATAAAGCTTACCGTGACCTCCTCAATGACCTCTATGACCCTGATGACCACCACCAACACAGCGGAACTCTGATCTCTAAGGATAGGAAGCATCCTAGGGATGTCTTTTGCCTGACCCATTTTCTCTCTTCTGATCCAAATTTGCTTTAACATGCTACTGCTACCTTGGCTTGAACTTCCTCAATGGAGTAACCTGGAGATGAAAATATGGTACACGATGACTGCTTTGAAATGTCGGGAAATCATTCTCTTAATGACCTTGACCACCATAAGAAAAACAAGCACATGATCCCTTGGCACAGGCTCGAGATTCTCTGCCTCTATTCAAGTGAGATGATGAGGGCTTGGACCAACACTTGGTTGAAAAAAAACTATTATTCCCTAAAAACATGGAACCACAGATCAAAACTATACTTTGTGAGAAATCATGATGATTCCCCTCTCATGACGATCCTGTTTTGGAAAATGTCCTCTTGATGACCTCTTCCCTCGCCAGCACCTCAAGATATGTCTTCAACATAATTGGGGTGACCTGGTACTGGATCTATGGATACAAGGCCTCCTTGAAATGCCTCTCATGGGCCACCTAATCTGCATATAGGTCCAAAGAATATCGTAAAAGATTACTAAAATGGATTACAAAATCTCTCACACTGGAGATCCTATGTCTAAGGGTAAGAAGATCCTAGAGACTGGATTCCATCATGATCAAAGAGAGAAACATAACTCTAAAAATGTCTCAAAACTCCTCTGATGAGATCACCTACTCCTCACAATCCCTGAGGATCAAGAACCACAACGACCTTACTACTCCATCTAGCATCGTCACAACCGAGGACACCCAAAGAATCTTTCAAGCATAGATCGAAATGATGGCTATCTCATCCTATTCCAACTAGTATTCTATGAATACATCTGAAATAGAGCCCACATACTTATATAGACTATGATGTTGAAACTCAACGATTGTCCTCTTACACGTGTCATCATCGTCGAACTCTACCCTGCGATGATCTGCTATCATATCCTGTTGGAAATCATCTACGGAAACCTTTTTAGGATGTCGACCTAGATCCATACCTACAAAATAAAAAAATAGTTAGAGCTCTTAAACTAGGAATATTGAAGACTCATAATTAATTAATTAATTAATTGTTTTCTTTTATTCATTTTTGGTTAACCTATCCCAAGGTCAACCCATTAAAATAAACAATCCATGAATAATGATGCATGATCCTTTCCCAGGTCTCTACCTAGAAACTAGTATCACCTCCTTTAGTAGACATTGTAAAATTAAATATTTGTGAATCAGATCATAGGGGTCCCTAAATTCCTATGTCTTAGAAGTTATCCAGTGTTTTAATCACATGAAAAACATGAATGAAAATATTTCCCTACCAACCCATGCAACCTCACCTATTCTAAACACTAAACTAAATCCAATACCTAAACCATACCTCTGATATAGCTCTTTCACAACCCCTCCCTAGAAGGTGTACCCCTCATGGTCTCGTAATGTGAGAAGAGGGATAATCACCCCCCATATCCCACCTCCAGTAGGCCTCGGGTTGGAGTCTAGTATAGAGGGTATAATAATCACACAAATGGGAGACAATACCCTCTAAGAGAACACATGTGACATTGAGATATAAGACATAAACCAACCAACATCAACTCATACAACTATATAAAAGAAATACCATGTACACATATTTAATGTCATGCAACACTTCTTCAATTGAATGGAGAAACGTCAAGTTCCAATGGAAAGTAAAAACATTAGCATGCACAATCCCGAACAAATCCTACAACACCAAGCTAGTAGAAACTAGTTTAATCTCCAACCTTCTCCAAGTGACCTGAAAAATAGTTTATATATATATAGGGTGAGTATAATTGTATTATTAATAGGATCCTCCAAACAGCCTCTCGTGAAAAAGTAATGAAATCATGCTAAACCATAGTGATCAACAAGTGAAACTATCTTTTAACCTAAATAGGTATACTATGTTCCCGGCCTCACTAACGATACTCTCACAAAGTATCAAATACAAGATTATATAATATAATAAATAATATCATGCGTACCCCAATATCACTTCCCCGCTAGTTTCTCGCTTTTCCCCAATGCCACACATCCTAAGAATCTCTCTCAAAAAAGGATTGCTTGCAGACACCAGAGCGAAGCACCACTACAGTAACCTCCTGAATCAAAACCACCTCATTAACGCAAGAAAAGTAACCAGATAGATTTTGGGATCCACCACAGATCACATAATGTGTATCATACGTCAGGCATTATTCCTCACACCATTACAACCCACACACCGAGTAAGGATCCTCAAGCCATCACACCCTATACACGTTACATCTATAGAAGTCCATAAGAAAAAATATCCAAAATATATGTGTGTGAATAACCACAAGCCATTAAATCAATATACACACATATATAGGGAAAACTAATATTTTTCCATACCAGCACAAGTAACTACTATGAAAAGAGATCATGGCCAAAGGGAGTAGTTAGGCATCCATCGTCCCATCGAAATTTTGATGAAAACACCCCCAGGGCTCAGAATCCCCGAGGTGCCAGTTTCCCTAATTGATTTGGTGGACTAGAATATAGAAACAAAAAAGTTACATAATATACTATAGCTCACAAAAACACTATAGACATAACATAATATTAGAATCAACTGCATCTAACGTCTCTCGGACCCCTATATGAAACTTCTATCACTAGGTATCCTATAAGCACTCACCCATTTAATGAGCTTGATTACATTTCGTCATTTCGTTTTTATTAGTTATACTTTAAGTTCATTAATTTTTTAAACAGTAATTATCTATTAACAATTTCTGCATTATTTAATTAGAATCACACACAATGTCCACTATTCCTTTAAATTGCAACCTCATCATTGGATCCCAACAAGCTCCAAAACCATGGGTTAACATCATTTATTCAACCATTTATTAACAGAAACACTTTCCCATATTCCCAGGCATTATTGAAAAGCATTTTAAGCTACTAATCCTAAAGGGATCAACACAGTGAGCATGTGAACTTCCTGTCAAGTATTTTCCACCTATACTAAAAGCATAGAAACATCCTCCCATGGCAATCTAAACAATGAAAGCATGTGGCATACCCGGGGTGACTTCGCCCCTTTTGGAAGGAGGGTAAGAAAAAAACTACCTTGAGCAGTGAGGAATGTAAAGAAGATAAACAACCAAAAAGAATCAGAAAGCATCCAAACATTTACATCCTACGTGTTTCATCATCCTTGGTGTCCTCTCCGATACTCACGTGAATAAAATGATGCATATTTCCAATCTGGGTGACGACTTCTACCACAACCAATAGGCCTCCCTACCTCCACATATCAGAATACGAGTAGACCAAAAACAAACATCATATCAATTTGTCTCTTGGCCCTTAAACAAGGAATCCAACCATCAAACACAATTAGATCCCACAGCTCCAAGCTTAAGGCTCTTGGACATACAAGAAAAAGGGTAACATAGAACCCTACGATGCATTATCTTTTTATCAAACAACCAGTTTATTAATACATATATAATTAACCGATTTATTATTTGTAGGTTCCAGTTATGGGTAACCTAAAAATCAGGCTATCACAAATTGATTCAAGATTCTTACTACCTCAATTTGATTAAAATAAAATTACAACAACAAACAGGATGACTATATTCATTTACATGCCTTTTTATCTTTAGACAAACAATAATCAATTAATTCTGGCAGTATGTTCTATTCCAATTACCATCAAGAACAAAAATCTAAACAAAGTAAACATAGATATAACACTATCTAGAAAAACAAGAGGCAACAACATATAATTGATAATAATTTTTTAAATCCATTTCAAATATTTATTACGTCAATTCCATTGTGATCCAATGGCTAAAACATGATAACTCTACAATATCATGTAAAATAAAATGGAAAGAACCAATCCCATAACTAAAACGGTTCTTGATGTTCATTATAAGAGTTTGAGCCACACAACATATTATGATCTCCTCCCCCGTGACAATTGTATCCACCTGAGGATGCAATGACACCACTACACAAGTTAACAACCATGAAAAGACACTTAGGAACAGGGAAACAGAATTACATAAAAGGGAAAGGAGAAACAAAAGGAGATGAACCCAAAATAATGACAGCATATCATAACTTATATCGAATATTGATCGATACTGCTTCGTTGCATAGAAAACAGTGTGTGTATTTGCAGCAAGAAGAAATTCAAAGGGAACCAATACAAGGAGGAATGATTAATTGCACAACTCCTATAGAAAGGAATGAATGGTTCGAGAATCTCACATCTAAGAAGAATGAGGAAGAATAATAGGGGAAAATATCTCATACCTTTAGAAGATCTTACAGAGCTGCGGTTTAAGATACACTAGATTTTCAATTAACATAGGATAAAATTAAACCACATGGTTTGACCAAGTAAAATCATGCCAAGCCTTAGGAAAATTAATATAGGAGTTATGGACTTTGAATCAGCCTTATATTCCTTAAAAAGAGACTCTAAATTCATTTTACAAAAAAGGAAACATCAATGGGGTGAAACTTTAGGAAGTTGAAAATAATATTCATGAACTCGATATTTGGTAAATGAAATAAAGGCTACTATTGGAACCTCAACATTCTGGAAACACTGTTAATATAATGTATCACCGATGGAACTATTCACATTGGCCTCACCGATGGAACTATTCTCATCGGCCTCTCCAAAGAATCTATTCACACTGACCACTCCGATGGAACTTTTCACCTCAGCCACACTGATGAAACTTTTCACACAGCCTCACCGATGGTACTGGTCACACCAACCTCATCGATGGTACAGTTCACATCGGCCTCACCGATGGAACTATTCACATCAGCCTCATTGATGGAACTGTTCGCATCGACCTCACTGATAGAAATGTCACATAGGCCACACCGATGGAACTGTTAACATTAACCTTACTGATAGAAATGTTCACATAGACCTCACCAATGGAACTGCTCACATCGGCCTCACTGATGGAACTGTTCACATAGGCCTCACTGATGAACTGTTCACATCGGTCTACTATTAGAACTATTCACATCTGTTTATCATTTGAAATGTTCACATCAGTCTACCATTGGAACTGTTCACATCAGTCTACCGTTGGAACTATTCACATTGGTCTACCATTGGAGCTTTTCACATTGGTCTATAGTTGGAAATATTCACATTAGTCTACCGTTAAAACTGTGAACTTCAGTCTACTAGTGGAACTGTTCACATCAGTCTACTGTTGGAAATGATCACATCAGTCTACCCGTGGAACTATTTACAGCGGTCTCACTGGTGGAACTGTTCACAGAATTAAAAATTTTGTAAAGTGCTGGGGATAAGTCACCTTGACCTCCGAGAACACCTCAAGCACTAGATTTCCATAGAGGATTGGACCAGAGAGGGCTGTTCCATTAAAATATTTTTTTAAATGGTTTAAATATAATATTCTTATCTCTTTTGGAATGATGTATAATTTTATTTTTTACACATTGTGAACGAAATGTTTTTAACATATATGGGATATTTGGGATTTCTGGATATCACAACTATTATTTTAATTTAATTTTACATATAAATTTTCCATGAATATTTTAATTTATAATTATTTACCCAATGTGTGATGAATTTTTAGTTTTTTAAATGTGATTTCCAATGTGGGAATGTTAGTTTCTCCATATTTTTTTAATCATTTTAAAATTATTTCTATTAATCGGTGATTAAAACATTAAATGTTAGGGAATGATTCTAAAATATCTATATATATATATATATCTTACATATATAATTATCTCTCTATTACTTCCTTTTATGGGGTAATCATTTTTTCTTGATAATTTCACAAATTTCTTCTTTATGAAATTACTTTTGATTAAAATATTAGGAAGGATTACACAACACATTTTATTTTCATTTCTAATTCAAATATTTATTACTTATTATAGATTTACCAATATATAAAATTATTTATGCAATTGAAATAAATATTATTGTAGGGAATGGATTTAAATACAACACCAATTAATTGGATAATGTCTTACTCTATTAAAAAATCATATATAAGATATTTGAGTGAACCTAATATTTTATTGGGGTCTTCCAACAACATGATATTTTCTCAAATGTTCATCATTGAATTATATCTATGTAATTTTTTCCCTTATTCCACATTTCATATGATTCTATGTTATTATGATACAATTTTCTTTATGTTATCCTCCCTCGTGATTACTAAATATCCTTCTATTATAGGATATCATTTTATACTTTTTATCACATGTTATATTTCATAATCATGTTTATTCTCATACTATGATTTTAACTATAATATGTCTTTTATGTATTCCCTAGGATATCCTATAAAAAATTATAGATCAAGGAATTTGGAAGCACTTTATGGATATTAAAAATAAGAATTATTTTTTATTGTCTTTTTGAACCTAAAATTCTAGAGTGACATAGACTATTTGATCCTTGGGTTGTAATTAATGGATATTGATTTTAAAATAATGTAAAAATATAGGCAATATATTTGTGTCTATAATGTTGGTATTTGGGGGAATTTTCTATTAACCATTTAAAATTAGGATAATAAAAATTTAGTGAGATCCCTAGGTATAAGCCTAAGTATAAGAAAAAGTATAGTAATAGCCCTTGTAATTTGGATAAATGATAGGGATATTGGCTTCCAAGAAAAATACTTCCATTTTTTGGATGGTAAAATTGGATATAAATATAGAATATTTGTTCATAATATAATTAAATCAAAAAAGGATCATTGAGTTACACTCGATTGTCACTAGGAGTTGGATAATGGCCATTTCTGTGAACCTGGTCTGGGACTCCTTAAAGAAATTATTTGGAAATAAAAAAAATTTATTAACCCTTATAATCTACATTAACAAATTTATTGGATAAAAAAATAATTGATAAAATTTCCATTGATAAGCAATATTGAAACCTAGACCCTCATATGTTAGGATATACATAACATTTATTGATTTTTTTCATCACGATTTATATGTTTCCCTTTTTTAGGATAATGCATAATCAATAGTTTTTTATAGTTAGTTGTTAAAAATAAAAGAATTCATCGCAAAAAAAATGTGATAGTAATGTAATCATTTCCTTATTGAGTTGCCTAAATAAATGAGAATGGAAGTTAAATAATATGGATCATTCCAAAAGAATTTTCTCAAATTATGATTAATATCTAGAGTATGGTTAAATTTTAAAAGATATTAAAGAAGAGATGGATTGAGTCTCACGGATGATCATTTGTCAAAAATAAAAAATAAGATAATATTCGATTTCTGACATTTAAAAAATATTGTAGTAGGTTCCATAGAAAACCACTTAAATTAACTATAAGATTTTATTTATGTGAAAAAATTAGATAAATGTAGCTACTTTGTGTGAAAAATTTAGGGCACTAGTTTTGATGTTGAATCGAAATAATTTTCATCCAATAAAACCATTAATAGATCAATTTCATGGATACATGGAACTTTGTCATTATATGAGTAAATTCTCTAATACTTGGATTAATTACTAAGAGCCAATTTTGTGAAAATAAATGATATGGGATGATTGAATTTATTAGGTTTTGGAACTCATGAATCTTGTTTTTAAATAATTTTTATCAATGGTATTCATGTTATAATATTTTTGAACCTATAAATATTATAATAAATTTTTATCAAGAATATATTGAATGATACTAGAGACTTGGAATGATTTTTAATGGTATAGAAATATTTTATTCAAAAACCATGATTAATGAAAATATAATATTTTATATTTTTTTATGTGGTGGTAGTTATAATATATTTGTAATATTTTATTTTGTGGGGAAAATATGATGTACAAATATCATTAGTTGTAACAAACTTATTTGATTACTATTATTATGTTTAGGTTGTTCAATATATTTTTGGAATGTTAATGTTAATATATTAACATAATATCAGATAATAAAAATACTACATGTTGGGTGATAACTCAATGTATATGGAAACTAAACTAGGATTAATCATGTAATTAAAGGGTGATACTGGTGAGTCCCATACCACTGGCCTATGTTATGTAGTGGTTTGTGTGGATTTCTTTATACTTAATAATGATTATGGATAAATTTTAATTTTAATTTGGGAAACAAATTTTTTAATAAATTATTTTTTAGTTTTATATGTTATTGAGGTGATTGGTAGTATTTTTTATAAATGATTCATTTAGTTGAGATATATGTTATAGATTGGTCTAACATGTAATTTAAATTTGAATAATATTTATCAAAAAAATATTAAATCTGTGATTGTTGATGATATTATAGATTTAATTTTATTTAGCTATTTAATGATTATAGTAAAACATTAGGTTTTCATATTATTATGTTCCTATATTAATTTTGGTAATTATCTTACCATTCCTTAACTATTTCATTCATTGGATAATTTAAAAATAAAGTAATAATATCTTGGAATAATTTTTTGGAATCATGTGATCTGTTAGAAGCTATTTTTAGTTCTTCATGTATAAAAAATTCATAATGAATAATAATAATTTATAGCAATAAAATTTATTTTGGTTGAAATTATTAATGGTTGAAATAATTCCTCTCATTTAATTATATTTACTTATGTTCCTAATATAGAAGGTTAATGGCCCCCACAATATTTTGAAAATAGTCTAGAAATAAAAATGTTATACATCTATGAAAAATCGATGGTATCATCTCTCATAAAAAATGTATTAAAATTATATCCTAAAGGTATCTTCATTGAAAATACATTTTCTCACTTTACACTAATGTTATCTTAATGAGGAAACATAGTTTATCATTATTTCATATGCACTTAATATTTCAATTTTTTATGTTTTAATAATGAGTTATATTAGTTATTCTAGTGATGTGGGTTTTCCAAAAATGGATTTGTATTTTAAAACCCCTTTTATAATATGTCTGATATAATAATTTAGGGATATAATTTTTTTATTTTGTAGAAAAAAATTATGTGAATAATAAAAAATACATATTTTTGGAAAATTGTAAAATCATTTTAATAAATAAACTAATTTTGTAACGCCCTGACCCCAGCTACCCAGAGTCGGTGCATTACTTCGTAACATTGGCATGATCACAAAAGATCAAGTATCGAAAGACTGATTAGTTTAGTATCCTTGGAAACACTAGATACATTCGTAAACTTTACATTACATCATAAAGTGAAAAACTACTACAACATAGTCTCCATAGTCCACACTTCTATCCTCTTCGGACTATCCCTGCAGGTCATTCATAAAATACTTCTTCACATCCTGGAAAATATTAAAACATTGAAAGGGGTGAGCTCAGATGCTCAGTAAGGATAACAATATAGCGGAATCTTTCATAAATAAACATAAAAATTTAAGGCAATGTATAACTAAAACAAAAGCCTTTTAAACTTGAACTTCAACATAATATGGCAAAAGTAAAATGAGATAATGCCATTCACTTCTTCACATGGATATTCTACTGGTCGAATAATCACATGCAATATCAATAACCCCTTTCATAATGATAGAATGCATAATTCCAGACTATCATAACCACGTAGCCAGGGCCTCGTTCCAAGACCACAGATAAGATTTTGTCAAGGCCTCGTGCCAAGACACTAGTTTGTCTCATGAGACCTGCCGATGCATCGAGGAGCTATAGCGGGCTCCACCCGTCAGTTAATAAGTCCAATGCATTCCTCATATGAATATGTTTAAACATATCATAAACCATAACATAATCATATCACATAAAACATACATAAAGGAAACATAACATTTCCACATTTCAATCACAAGATATCAATACAACACATTGATATAATAAAAATTCTTTCAAAACCATTTTCAATACCAAAATAAAAGAAATTTAAAACTTTGTATTTATTTTTCATTAAAAAATGATGGCTTGTAGAGGAAGAAGAAACTCAAATAATGGTCACGGCGGTGGAAAAGTCATTGTCGCCGCATAAGTACAGAAAGAAAAACATTCCCTTTTTGTCGTTTAGTAAAACGCATCGTATAAAAAAGATTCCTTTTGAATAAACATAAAAGTCAAAGGGGTTTAAACACCGTATAAAAGAAAGTTGTGTATAAAACCAAATATGCCTCAATGAAAGGGGATTGAGACGAAGTCCTTAAATAGATCATTTTTTAAAATAAAATAAATATATTATGTGTATTCACTATAGGTTCACATAAATAAAGTAAAAATACAAAATAGGACATAATAATATCATGACATAATTTGAAAGTAGGAGATTAACCCAAAGAATGGAAGTTGGGTTAAGAAGTTTCCTTACCTTGCGTCTTGTCCTGACTCGACCGTTCTTTAAAATCCTAAATAATAAACTAGAGTTAATATCTACCTTATTAAGAACCATTTTCAATTTCATTATCCTTTTTATATCACTTATTACAATGTTATGAACGTTATGTAATTATTTAAGTTAATAACGGTTGTTTTGTCGATCTTTGGTACTTGTGTCAACAATAACCTTCTTATAATTACAAGTTGTTCATGTGGTGAAATATCTATTATATCCAGAATTATATTCATGATGTAGATATCATATATATCATATATATCCAGTATATACGTTCATTTATAATATTACGTAACATTTAGAGGTAAGAAATGAAATGCACCGTTCATGGAGACGGTAAGCCGTACGTATGCATGAACGCTACTTTCATTTCAATTTCATATTTAATGGAACAAAATCATAATTATATCAATGTATAATATAATTCCAGTATAATATAGTGTATAATACCATTTACTCCATCCTTTATACATCCCACATATGGCATTAACGATTCAAATCACTTTGAGGGGGCGGTAGTCCGCACTTCCTAAAATGAAATTATCGCGTTTTACCCATAATGGAAATCATAAAGTATGACATAAATGAGAAATACAGAAGGATAAGGAAAACATAAACATAATATATATATCATATATGAAAATAGTGTCATAAAAATGGCCACCATTATAGGTGTTAAAAGAATTTGAACAATCATCGTTTCGTGAGGCAGAAATTCGCCATCCACAGAAACAATATGTTCTTTAACCATTAGATGTAGGTGTGTGTAAGTGTTGCTCGAATCCATCTTATAACAACATCCTAGTATATTGAGGATACTGGTGTTGTTACAAAAGAAATGAATAAAAGAGTTTAGGGAGTTGGGGAAGAAAAACAAAACAAAACAACATTAGAGAAGACATTACCTCAAAATCGGGTAACTCTTTTTGATTTGAGGCAAAGGCTTCCTTGGGAAGAGTTCATCCCAAAATGAGGCTTCTAGGAGTAATAGAGGGATGTTGGGAGAGTATTTGGGCAGAGTTTAGCCGAGCCAAATGGCTTGAAAGTGTAAATGAGGTGGGAGAGGTGGGGGCCTTTTATAATAGGAGAGGAGGGGCTCTTTTGGAAAGATTGAAATGTTACATTATTAAAAAATGATTTTCCGAATCTAAAGGTCCCACACTTATATAATTCTAGGATAAGGTGATAAGGGTTCGAAATATCCTCATCAAATTGGCTTTGGACAAGTGTAAGCCTTGGATTTTTCATTATCTTCCTATTTTATTTAAATCGTTAAATAATGAGGTCATCACTGCATCATAATGATGTCATAAATAATTTAATTTATTTAATGTCTAAAAATTATAAAAAAACAACTATGATGTAGGAAATCTTTTTATCTTTCTAATTAATATTTATAGTCAAAATTTGGACTTGTGTAACCCCACTTAAAAGCTATTTTTGTAAAATAACTCATGTTTGTGTTAATTTAATTTTAACATTAAATAAAAGGTATTTATGTCATTTTCCAACTATAGTGGCTCCATGGGGTCCCCAAGTTGACCCATGGATTTTCTTGGTTGGCCATGGCACATCCAATGAGGGTAGTACATGTGTGAATCTCATCTCATATTATTAAAACATTTTTTTTACCTTAAACTACACTAATTACCTCTAATCGCGATTAAGAACTTAAAAGTTACTATTCACCAAAAAAATTATTTTAATCTCATTGAACCAAATTTTACTTCTTAATGACAACAATGTTTGTCGGATTTTTGAAAATCAAATCACAGATGTGGTAATATTTCATTTAAACGAAAAATCAGTTATTTAAGTACCACTTAGTGGTTTCACTATTCATCAAAAATTGAAGTTTTTCAGAACAATGCAAAAATTTCACCCTAAGCTATAATTGATATTCAGAATTCAAAAATGATGTCTATTTTAAAAAATTCAAAACTTATAAGTTGCATTAATTAATTTTATAATTAATTCCCGCTGTCACAACAAATAGCGTGTTTTTAAGAAACAATTTATATCAAAAGATTGGCAATTGTTTATGTCCAATTTCAATGTTAAATTAATTCTAATGACCACCATTGGATAAAATGGTAAAAATATATTATAATTATACTTTAAAACCACTAAATAATATAATTTATCACTATAAATTATTTTGATTAAAAAAGTTGTTTTTAAGTAATTTTCACTATTCATAAAAAATTAGAAGTTCTCGGAAAAATACCAAAAATTCAACATAGGCTAATTTCGATATTACGAATACAAAAATGAAGTCCATTTTGAAATATAAAATTTCTATAATTTTAAAAAGTGGTTATTACTATTCATAACGGCTACTTTGATTAGTCGCGGTGTTTTAGAACTCGAAGTTGCGTACAATGCAAGCTATTGCATTATTGAATGAGAAGCGTATCGTGGAAGCTCGGGGTGTTACATTCTCCCCTCCTTCAATAAATTGCATCCTCGCAATTTGAAATTTTTCTTTGAAAATAAAAGGTTGAAAAGAGACAATACCTTTGAGGAAAACCCACATCGGAAATAAGGTTAATAAATATATAACATTAAAAGAAAGAAGGATAAGTACAAAGGTCACCCGATATAGCCCATTCTAGGATTATATGAAAATATGGATATGGAGGAGAAACAAACCATCAAGGTCTGATGGAGAGTTATAGAAAACAGGATTAGGAGAAATTTTAACCACAAGAAAATCACAAACTTGTGATTGGTTAAACGGTCATTGAATCCCCAGTTGTAAAAGTTAACCGACAACATTTTTGTTTTAAGTTACCCTTTATAATGTTGAGGAATTTATTTAGGAGATTTACTAAGAACTTAAGGGAATATACATACTTGTTATGTATACTTTCATTCGTTAATAAATTTTTACCACAAACCCAACTTTTACTCCAAATGGTAATGGATCTCAAAAATATTCTATTTGTCCTAATTGTATAAGGTTCAAAATGTTAACACATACCATTTAGATTAGTAAAACTATTTTGTAATAACCAGGGACTTCATGTAGGCTAGTGGTAGGAAATAAAGGCTTGTCGCACTATGGTTGTGGGTTCGATTCCTGCAGCTTTGTCCGACGCGACGGGTTATTCCCCACCCTGAAGGTTGTCCTTTTCCTAAAACTATAGTATTATAATATTCCAAAAATAATCTTCAGAAATTCATTAATTTTAAACAATACTATCCATGGTTCAACTTAATCCATTCCAACCTTAATAGTTATCCAAAATAACTCCATCCAGACTTTCTCTAAAGGGTCGTTAAATTCCAAAATCAATTGTAACCTCAGATTCCCCAAACAAAGTAAAGTGTCTCTTATTGTCACATACTAAAAATATGATTACCTTCATCATATTAAATCCTTAATGAAAACAACATGTACTGCAGTACAATCCTTATATATATCACATTATTCTTATAACCATAATCTAGTTCTTGAGTCCAAAAACACAAATACAATAATTATTCCGCTTCAACTGTAGTCACAGCATAAGATTGGCCTTGATCCCATGACCTTTTTTGAGCTAAGTTTCCTTGACGCTTAGGAAATTCATTTTCATAATGACCCATTTCTATACAATTGTAGCACCGAATGTTGGTAGCTTCTTTCTTCCCCTTGCAATCATGAGCTTGGTGGCCTTTTTCACCACACTTGTAACAGACTCCCATTCCCTTCAAGCAAGTACCCGGATGTTTCTTCCCACATTTACCACAAGATGGATATTCAACCTTTCCCTTCGTCCCTTTATTTCCATTCCCAGATTGATCAGCAGGTCTCTTCTTCTCTTGCTTTGCTTTAAAGTCATAAGACTTAGAGAATTCCTTTTCCGTCTTGATAGCGCACGAGACAATACCTTCGTATGAAGAGAAGGTTTGTGATACTAAATCTCGACGGATAAATGGTTTCAACCCATCAAAGAATCGATCAATCTTACTTCTTGGGTTACGTATGTAATCTGCACATACCTTGCTAACCTTGTAAAGTTAGCCTCATAATTTGCGACATTCTCATCCTCCTTCTGCCTCAGACTCAGAAATTGCCTTTCCATATCCACTCGATGGTCTCGAGGAAAGTATTTTTCTAAGAACAGCTCTTTGAACTCCTGCCATTCCATGTTTGTTAATTCATCATCTTCCTTTGTGTTTTGAATTAGTGACCACCATTGATCGGCATCTCCAGTGAGGCGGTAAACTGCCATGACAACATTCTCCCTTTCACTACTCCCCTAGGCATGGAATATTTTCTCTAAGGAATTTATCCATTGCTCAGCTACTATAGGATTTGTACTCCCATTGAAGGTTGGTGGTTGTTGTCTCATGAAACGTTCTAGCATTGATCCTCCACGTTGCGGATCAGGGTGCTCCATACGAGTATGGTTATTATTCATAACCTGAGTGAGTTGTCCCAGTATGGTAATAAGTTGATCGGCACCAGTTGCATCACCAGCCCCACTATAATTATCTTGAGTAGGAGGGCAATCCCTACATAGAGTGTGTGCATTGATACGGTTTCCATTTCTTTTACTAGGCACCATTTCTAAACAATGGCATAAACTAGATCAGTTTATGAATCAAAATACATAATCCTATACTTATAAAACACATAACATAAATTGAACTATTTATGGATATAATCCATAATCATAAAAATGTTTTCTTTGAGGAAGTATATACTCATAAACCCTTCATAATGATTTGTAAAGAAAATGGGAATTATCCTAAGCATATCCCCCGGGAGTGTCATAACCAAGAGTGCAGCAAGGCCCGTTGTCGTGCACCAGTTCCCGTTCGAATCTAGCTCAAAGCGGTGTTTACGGGTTTTAACCCTAGGTACATCTGTGCCAGAGCCGCCTCTACCTGCTCGTATCCAGACAGGGATGTATTTCTTGGAAACTCATAACATTCTATAATACCAAAATTCTAGGAAGTTCTTCTATACTAATCCTCAGAGTCTATCTTTGGGATATGTGCTCTAATCAGAGTTTATCTAAATCTAGCTTCCAAGGGTAGTACTAAACTGCCTCTGATACCAACTGTAACGCCCCGACCCCAGCTACCCAGAGTCGGTGCATTACTTCGTAACATTGGCATGATCACAAAAGATCAAGTCTCGAAAGACCGATTAGTTTAGTAGCCTTGGAATCACTAGATACATTCGTAAACGTTACATTACATCATAAAGTGAAAAACTACTACAACATAGTCTCCATAGTCCACACTTCTATCCTCTTCGGACTATCCCTGCAGGTCATTCATAAAATACTTCTTCACATCCTGCAAAATATTAAAACATTGAAAGGGGTGAGCTCAGATGCTCAGTAAGGATAACAATATAGCGGAAGCTATCATAAATAAACATAAAAAATTAAGGCAATGTATAACTAAAACAAAAGCCATTTAAACTTGAACTTCAACATAATATGGCAAAAGTAAAATGAGATAATGCCTTTCACTTCTTCACATTGATATTCTACTGGTCGAATAATCACATGCAATATCAATAACCACTTTCATAATGATGGAATGCATAATGCCAGACTATCATAACCACGTAGCCAGGGCCTCGTGCCAAGACCACAAATAAGATTTTGTCAAGGCCTCGTGCCAAGACACTAGTTTGTCTCATGAGACCTGCCGATGCATCGAGGAGCTATAGCGGCCTCCACCCGTCACTTATTAAGTCCAATCCATTCCTCATATGAATAGGTTTAAACATATCATAAACCATAACATAATCGTATCACATAAAACATACATAAAGGAAACATAACATTTCCACATTTCAATCACAAGATATCAATACAACACATTGATATAATAAAAATGCTTTCAAAACCATTTTCAATACCAAAATAAAAGAAATTTAAAACTTTGTATTTATTTTTCATTAAAAAAAATGATGGCTTGTAGAGGAAGCCGAAACTCAAATAATGGTCATGGCGGCGGAGAATTCATTGTCGCCGCATAATTACAGAAAGAAAAACATTCCCTTTTTGTCGTTTAGTAAAACGCTTCATATAAAAAAGATTACTTTTGAATAAACATAAAAGTCAAAGGGGTTTAAACACCGTATAAAAGAAAGTTGTGTATAAAACAAAATATGCCTCAATGAAAGGGGATTGAGACGAAGTCCTTAAATAGATCATTTTTTAAAATAAAATAGATCTATTATGTGTATTCACTCTAGGTACACATAAAGAAAGTAAAAATACAAAACAGTACATAATAATATCATGACATAATTTGAAAGTAGGAGATTAACCCAAAGAATGGAAGTTGGGTTAAGAAGTTCCCTTACCTTGCGTCTTGTCCTGACTCGACCATTCTTTAAAATCCTGAATAATAAACTCGAGTTAATATCTACCTTATTAAGAACCATTTTCAATTTCATTATCCTTTTTATATCACTTATTACAATGTTATGAACGTTATGTAATTATTTAAGTTAATAACGGTTGTTTTGTCGATCTTTGGTACTTGTGTCAACAATAACCTTCTTATAATTACAAGTTGTTCATGTGGTGAAATATATATTATATCCAGAATAATATTCATGATGTAGATATCATATATATCATATATATCCAGTATATACATTAATTTATAATATTACGTAACATTTAGAGGTAAGAAATGAAATGCACCGTTCATGGAGACGGTAAGCCGTACGTACGCATGAACGCTACTTTCATTTCAATTTCATATTTAATGGAACAAATTCATAATGATATAAATGTATAATATAATTCCAGTATAATATAGTGTATAATACCATTTACTCCATCCTTTATACATCCCACATATGGCATTAACGATTCAAATCACTTTGAGGGGGCGGTAGTCCGCACTTCCTAAAATGAAATTATCGCGTTTTACCCATAATGGAAATCATAAAGTATGACATAAATGAGAAATACAGAAGGATAAGGAAAACATAAACATAATATATATATAATATATGAAAATAGTTTCATCAAAATGGCCACCATTATAGGTGTTAAAAGAATTTGAACAATCATCGTTTCGTGAGGCAGAAATTCGCCATCCACAGAAACAGTATGTTCTTTAACCATTAGATGTAGGTGTGTGTAAGTGTAGCTCGAATCCATCTTATAACAACATCCTAGTATATTGAGGATACTGGTGTTTTTACAAATTAAATGAATAAAAAGAGTTTAGGGGGTTGGAGAAGAAAAATAATACAAAACAACATTAGAGAAGACATTACCTCAAAATCGGGTAACTCTTTTTGATTTGAGCCAAAGGCTTCCTTGGGTAGAGTTCTTCCCAAAGTGAGGCTTCTAGGAGTAATATAGGGATGTTGGGAGAGTATTTGGGCAGAGTTTGGCCGAGACAAATGACTTGAATGTGTAAATGAGGTGGGAGAGGTGGGGGCCTTTTATAAGAGGAGAGGAGGGGCTCTTTTGGAAAGATTGAAATGTTACATTATTACAAAATTCTTTTAGGATTCTAAAGGTCCCACACTTTTATAATTCGAGGATAAGGTGATAAGGGTTCGAAATATCCTCATCAAATGGTCTTTGGACAAGTGTATGCCTTGGATTTTTCATTATCTTCCTATTTTATTTAAATCGTTAAATAATGAGGTCATCGCTGCATCATAATGATGTCATAAATAATATAATTTATTTAATGACTAAAAATTATAAAAAAATACTATGATGTATGAAATCTTTTTATCTTTCTAATGAAAATTTATAGTCAAAATTTGGACTTGTGTAACCCCACTTAAAAACTGTTTTAGTAAAATAACTCATGTTTGTGTCAATTTAATTTTAACATTAAATAAAAGGTATTTATGTCATTTTCCAACTAAAGTGGCTCCATGGGGTCTCCAAGTTGACCCATGGATTTTCTTGGTCGGCCATGGCACATCCAATGAGGGTAGGATATGTGACAAGCTCATCTCATATTATTAAAACATTATTTTTACCTTAAACTACACTAATTATCTCTAATCGCGATTAAGAACTTAAAAGTTACTATTCAACAAAAAAATTATATTAATCTCATTGAACCACATTTTACTTCTTAATGACAACCATGTATGTCGGATTTTTTAAAATCAAATCACAGAAGTGGTAATATTTCATTTAAACGAAAAATCAGTTATTTAAGTACCACTTAGTGGTTTCACTATTCATCAAAAATAGAAGTTTTTCAGAACAATGCCAAAATTTCACCCTAAGATATAATTGATATTCCGAATTCAAAAATTATGCCTATTTTAAAAAATTCCAAACATATAAGTTGCATTAATTAATTTTATAATTAATTCGCGCTGTCACAACAAATAGCGTGTTTTTAAGAAACAATTTATATTAAAAGATTGGCAATTGTTTATGTCCAATTTCAATGTTAAATTAATTCTAATGACCACCATTGGATAAAATGGTAAAAATATATTCTAATTATACTTTAAAACCACTAAATAGTATAATTTATCACTATAAATTATTTTGATTAAAAAATTTGTTTTTAAGTAATTTTCACTATTCATAAAAAATTAGAAGTTCTCAGAAAAATACCAAAAATTCAACATAGGCTAATTTCGATATTACGAATACAAAAATGAAGTCCATTTTGAAATATAAAATTTCTACAATTTTAAAAAGTGGTTATTACTATTCATAACGGCTACTTTTATTAGTCGCGGTGTTTTAGAACTCGAAGTTGCGTACAATGCAAGCTATTGCATTATTGAATGAGAAGCGTATCGTGGAAGCTCGGGGTGTTACAAATTTAATGATATAATAATTCTTTTAATATAAAATATATGTAACATAAGTATTATTTAGTAAGATATTATCTAATTAATTAAAATTAAATAATCATTATTACATATTTATGTATATATTTTATAGGAATTGAGGACACATTTTTCAAAAATCCATTTTAATATACATAATGTTTCTTTAATTTATGCCTTTAAAATAACACAAATAAGTTATGGTTAAAACTAAATTTATAGATTATATATATAAATAGGAATTAATATTATTTAATTACTATTAAATTTTAGGTAGTTATGTATAGACCATATTATGTTTATGGAATTCATTTCTCGATAAATGTATTTTTCAACTGGTTTTCGGGTGTATTTTTAAATTAATTTCTCCCATTTTTTTATTTTCAATTTAATAAAAGGTATTCTATATATGTAATTAGAATAATTATATATATATTATATGGTCAAATAAATTTTATAGTTAATATTAATATTAAAATCTTTAAATATCTATGTTCCATTGTAAAAAATTAAAATGGTTAAAATTGAATAACCTTAGTAGTATATTTAATATAATTACTAAAATTATTTTTTCATAGAGATGTTTCACCATCATAAAGAGGGGTTTAATCAATGATAAATTTTCTAAATTTTCATTATTTTTACTGTATCATCTATTTTCCTATTTGGATTCAATCAAAACTTTTGATTTCAAAATCAATCTTGAGTGCAACAAATGTAAATGACATAATAACATGTCATTTTTACATCATTTGGAATTTGTAAGACTATAATACTAGTTGTGATTGTTTTTAAGAAACAATCATATATTCTACATAATAATACCATGTTTTTACAATATAAAATTGTTCTATAGTATAGTGTCACACTATCATTTATATCATCCCACGGGAACAATAGTTTCACACTACCTAAAAATTGAAAGAAACAACATAAGAAATATATTTTTTGAATATTTCCATCTCCATTAACTATAATAATAAATAATTCCACTGACACTTAATGATAATTAAAATATAAAAATCTATTTTTTTAAATTATTGTCAAAAAATATATTTAGTCTTGTTCACTATTTTTGGAACTTCTCACAGTTCAATTGCAGATCCTTTTGAAATTAATAATTATTTCTTGTGAACATTATTAAATAGTTATATATTAATTTTTGATCCATTAAATGAAAGTATTCGATGTCTCATATTATTATATATACCAAAATATGATTTCGATATCTCATGGTCAGTAAGTATTCTTGAAAAACTGAAACGTTGCATCCATTATCTTTCAGAAATTGAAACAGATAAATTGTAAATAGTATACCTTCCTAGGATCAGGTAGGGTTCATGTGATTCTCAGAAGACATTTGAATTATCAAATCATGATTGATAATGTTAAACCAAATTTTTAGTATCTCTATCAAGTAATCGCTGTGTAGGTTTTAAATTATCTCATTCACAATATTGGATCACATTTCCTCTTCTAATTCATGTTATAAAAGAATGAAAATGATTTCTTCTCACGAGATATCACATTTTATTTAAAAACTCATATCATTTCAAAATTATGAGCATATATATATATATAATCACAAAATTGATATAATTTTCATATTTAATAAAACTGGGGAGACATATATTTTAAAACTATCACTAAGAACTCATCAAAAACTTGAATCAATAGAGTTATGAATTGATTCTCATTATCGCTTTACATAAGAACTTCTCTAACCATGTTAGTTTCAATGGAAGTATTCTCAATATATTAAATAATTTATTTTATTATAGCTGTAAAATATAGTTGTGATATGTGGTATTATTTATTTTTTTATTTATGAGATGGAATAACATGATTCCATGAATGTTTTTGGTTAGATAACATGAAGGACCATTTGTTATCCCAACAGATAAATGATTATCTCCATACAATTGTGTGATCCTTAGAAAACCAAGATATATATTCATGGAATGAACTCAGGTGAAGATTTTATTGTCCTTGGATGAATCGAATCATTGAATAATAGAATAAATGCATGATAATTATTTTTGCATGTGATTGGTACAATTGATCTCGATAATTAAACTAAAATAAAAACTAAAGATGGCTCGTTATCATGATCTCCATCATATATACTTCGATGATCAAAGCACGAAGAAAATTTATCTAGATAATCAGACATATTTGTGTACATCGATTAATGATCAAAATTTATATAAGTATAATGTTATCAATGGAACATATTTCCTCTTGTTACACTTCATACATCTACTAAACAATTGATTTAATCCTCCAATTTATTAAAATCCATGTCTAATTATATTTTTGTAATGGGAGTGGGGGAATAACAGTCCTATGCACCTTCATACATGGGTATGTTTGGAATATCTACATAACCATCTTATCTGGGCCATCCAATTGCACACTCACATTGTTGAATTCTCTTTTGGGACCAATGTGTCCCTCCTTATACACTGCCATGATGCATGATTCATAGACCAAATATCTGATAGAATTTTTTTAATGGTCCCTCATGTGCGTTTCATAGGATGGAACAAGCGGGCTTGTAATAGTTGAACCATATTTTTTATTAATTATATATACATGTACATTGTGATATTCTATGTAATGAATATTATTCTATGCACA
Organism: Viscum album; assembly: GCA_963277665.1. Lineage (NCBI taxonomy): Eukaryota > Viridiplantae > Streptophyta > Magnoliopsida > Santalales > Viscaceae > Viscum > Viscum album. Next base: position 68,566,132 of record OY728166.1, on the reverse strand, counting down.
AATAATGTCATCATCCTGAAATATATGTATATATATAATTCATGGCCTTCATCTATAATTTATCAGCATTAAAATCATCATGAAAATGCTTATATTCATGATCTACTTAAATTAATGTTTGTACAAGTAAGGAATGGACATACTTTCAACATTTTTCACTCCATAGAACATGTCTCTGAAATTTAGGAACATTTTAATATTTCATCATATTAAACATGGATAATTTCTCATGTTTGACATTAAATTCAATCACATAATACCCTAATAATTATATAAGCATCACGACATAATCCATCAATAAATTTGAATCATTGGAAATTATATTTCGCATGAATTTATTCCAATTACCATTTAATGAATCCATAAAAATTATCCAATTATAATAACTTAATCCAACATCATCAAACCCTTATTTACACATCATTAAAAAGAAATGGAACACATAGGTTAAAAAATCTCCCAATTTTTATTTTGATTTCAATATAAAAAATTATCAAAATCGTTTCACAAGGATCAATATGTGATGAAAAAATGCCCCCCCTTATACGAAATCAGATGAAAGGGGTTTATGAGGTATTTTCAAAACACAATTACTCATAAATAACAAATTCATATACCTTGTAATTTTTTTTCACATATGATGGATGGATAATATCACCCTATTCTTAAAGAAAATTGATTTTGCTTATCATTTATAAGTTTATATTGCATAAACCAATGTCAAAAACAACAGATATGTATCAATTGATGTCTATGTAGTCCATTAATGACCATTCATGTGAAATAATGATCTAAAATTCTTAAATGATATTGAATAGATCGGAAATAAACTTATTTGTTAATGAAATACTAAATACTACAAATACATAAAAAAATACATCACAATATTCAAGTGGGAAAAATGATATATACCTATTTTCATCTTTTCATTACCGATGAACCCCCCCCCCCCATAATTGATATTGTAAATAAAATTATAAATTAGGTATTAATGTGTCATTTACATACCTCAAAACTAATTTTTTCTCTGCTCAATGGTTTCACTTATCTTTATCATCTTGAAACTGAAAAAGATCCACTATGAATTATATTTATCCTTAAATTTCCAACTCATTATATCATAAAACCTACATTAATTGGTAATATGTAGAGACATGTTTTTAATCATCAATTGATAAGACATAGATGAAAATTTTGATATATCCTCAGTTTCAAACACCACCCTATTTTTATAGATTTTTAGAATAAATATATAATATGATAATTGGTAAAAATTTAATAAAGATTGATATATACACAACCCACATTTTCATTAATTAAATTATATCTTATATCAATCTTAAAATATCTTTAATGTTATATTATTTTCTTAGATATCACTATAGCACTTTGACTATCATAATGAATTAGTAGTGGTCACTCAACATCAATATTAAACTATGATAACTACACTTTCTTCCAAATCAGATGTTTACAAGGATTCATAGTTTAAACATATTCATCCTCAATTATTCTTAGTGTTAATGAATTATAAATATTCCTATACCAACTAACACATACCTCTCTTAGGATCAATATTTCACTGAAAATTGATCTTCTATATGTTTAATCTCCTACCTAATCTCCATGTGTAATGTCTATATTTTTTAATATTTAAAAGTTATGTATAAAATCTAATAGTTTATATCACCATTAATGTATAAAATAATTTTATTCAAAGATAATAAGTGAGGATATTTAAAACTACTCTTAAAAATAAAAAAAATCACTATAAAATTTATATGTTTCATCTATTTTGTTAGAAAATGAAAAAATCCAATGAATCTTATGAATTATTTTTTATTAAAAATTATTCCATATTTATACTTATTAAAAAAATTCCAAATCAAATTATATATGAATAATAATATTATATTTCTCTTCCAAAATGATTCATAAATTATGATACATACTTTTCTTGAGATAGAAATTTGTAATCTGGATTATTCTCAATATGAAATCCCAAATGTATGTCATATTTCTATGAACTATAATATCAATATTCCACTTAACTATCATAATAAACACTTAATGTGGGAACTATTTTTAACAAAAAATACTAATATCATATACCTAGAGTGAATATGATAGTTCCTTCAGAAATCTCTCTAATATAAAATTTTCTATCAACATTACCAATTATATACATTATTTCCCTTCAGAAACCATCCAATTTAGTGTACTAGGATCCAATAGCATGTATTACATGATAAAAAATTCCATTAATTCTCATGGAATTATACTATAATTTCCTATTAAAAACTATTTGTATGTTCAATATAGAATTTACTACTCAGGAGCAGTTTAAATAATGGAAGAGTACACTTTCATTTTATAAAAAATTTAACTTTTTTTGGGTTATCACATCCAAGAAAAGACTTATATTATCCATTCATACATCCATTTATATTTTTTCTAGCCTATTATCATCAACATGATAATATCATTTTAACACCAATATTTATTTCATCCTTGATACCTCAACGTTCTCATCAATATTTCTTAATTCCCACTTTATGATGATAAAATTTTTATTTTTAGGTAATGGTTCTATATACCATGTAGTGTTATTCTTAATATGATCATGATCCTCCTTTATATATTCTATCCTCAAATCATGATAATTTATTATACCACTAAATTATATTAAAATAGATAAATATGTGATGTTTGATATTTGACTATCAGTATTTTTATCGATTTGAACTGGAGTCCTATGACTAGCCATGATATTTTTTTGGTTTCAACATTTTCAATAATTTTATATATTGGTTTCTATTATTACCATTAGCTTCATAACCATCAATTATTTTTTAGAACCAATATATATAGAGATTATTTAATTCTTAATAATATCAACATTATATTGTTATAACATGTTAATAACATATTCCACTAATTAAATTGGCTCTGAATCTACCGGGATATCAAATTTTATACTATGTTAAATCATTTTTTCATCAACACTAGAAACAATATTTTTTATCCACTTATACTAACATGTATTTCTATAATAAATATGTAACATCCCAAGTAAATGAAGAATAAGATATTTTTATACTTATTAATATTTTTGAATTAAATATTAATTTTACTTTAAAATGGTTGTTATGTTTGATAGCGTACCTGATACGCAACAACAGGTTTCGTTGGAATCTTACGTTGCACACTAATAATATAATATTATTATATTAAATGGTAGTTAACTCCTATTGGTTGTATTAGAGAGAATTAATGAAACTAACTAGAATATGATTATACATTATTGTTAAATGTATTTACATTATCCAATAAAAAGTTATAGGCTTAAAATGTGAACGAATCTAATTTTAAGCATAATTTACATTAAAAGGCCGATTTATTGCCTTTTAACGGAGAAAAATTTTTAAATCTAGTTTTGGTAACTTTAATATATTCCATATGACCAAATAAAATCCATCTTAATAATGGGGACATCAAAATTTACTTTGTCTAAATTTTCGGAATTTTTCCGATAAAGTTCAATTTTTAATGAATAGTGATAATATTGTATTTTAATTCAACACAATGTTTTAATATAATTTATTTACATGGTTAGATTATATTTTTAATTGGTTTTAATGTTTAATTAAAATATATTTTTACAATTTAATCCAATTTTAGTCATTGGAATTAAATTCACATTGAAATTGGACATAAACAAGTATCAATCTTTTGATAGTTATTGTTTCTTAAAAACACTCTATTTCATTTGATAATGAGAATTAATTTTAAAATTAATTAATACCACTTATATGTTTTTAATTTGAAAAAAATACACATCAATTTTGAATTCGGAATATGAAATATAGATTAGGATGAATTTTTGGCATTTTTTTGAAAAACTTCAATTTTTGTTGAATAGTGAAACCACTTAGTGGTAGTTAAAAAAATGACTTTTTCATTTAAATGAAAATTTTCCACTTCCATGAATTTAATTTTAAAAATCCGAAATACATGTTTGTTATCAAGAAGTATAATTTGGTTCATTAATATGGAAAATAATTTTAGGTGAATAGTAACTTTTGACTTTCATTTACCGCGGTTAAAGGTAATTAATGTAATTCAAGGTAAAAAGAATATTATAATAAATCAAAAATACCATGAAACTTGTCCAAACCTTATTAGTTGAGTCATTTATTACCATGGGCATATTTGGGTCTATTTTAAGACCCCATTGAGCCACATGGGAGTGAAAATGACAATTTAGATTAATTAATTTAATGTGAAGTCAAAATTGACATTAACTGAAATATTTTAGTAATTAATTTTTATATGGTGTTATATAAGTCATATCTTTGACTATAAATATTTTTTGAAAAGATAAAAATATTTCCTATATCATGGTAGTTTTTTTATAATTTTTATGCATCAAATAAATTAAATTATTTATGACCCAAAAATGATGAAGTATTTACCTCATTAATAAATTATTTAAATAAATAAGATTATAATGATTAAAATATTATCTAAAACAAGTCCAATTTTAATTGGATGATTCTCTTTCAACCATGAATCATCTTATCTTTGACTATATTATTTTATGACCATTAGAAACCGAATATAATTATATTATAAAATAATATTTTCACACATTCCTAAAGAGCCCGTCCTCCACCCTATAAAAGGAGACCACTTCTAACCAATTCATCACACCTCTAAAGCCATTTGGATCATCCAAACTATGCCCAATTAGTATCCCTACATCCCTATCCTACCCCTAGAATCCTTACCTTAGATAGAAGGAACTTCAAGAAGTCCTTTTGGTTCAAACCAAAGGAGTTACTCAAATTAAAGGTAACAGTTTCCCTTAAATTGTTTCCATTTATTTTTCTTCTCCAACCCCTAAAATCTTTTTATTTAATTATTTTTTTTCAACAAAAGTATCCTCAATATACTAGTATGTTTTTATAAGAAGGATTCTACCTACACATAAACACATCTCCATCTAATGGATGAACAACATAATGTTTCTGTGGATGGAAAACTAACGTCTTACGAAACGATGATTATTAAAATATCTCCAACCTCTTATCATGGTGGCCATTATGATGGAACTGTATTTATATAATATATATATCATGTTTATGGATTTCATTATTCTTATGTAATTCCCAATTATATCAAGCCTTTATGGTTTCCATAGTGGGTAAATACGATAATCTCATTTGAGGAAGTGCGGACTGCTGCCCCCTTAAAGTGATGTGACTCATTAATTACTTATGTGGAATGTATAAAGGATGGAGTTAATGATATTATATATGATATTATAATAGAATTATAATATACCTATTTATAATCATGTTTTATTTCCATTAAAATAATAAATATAAATGAAAGTAGCGTTCATGCGTATGTACGGATTACCGTCTCCATGAACGGTGCATTTAATTTCTTAACTCTAAAAGTTATGTACTATTATAAATACATGTATATACTGGATATATATGATATATATGATATCTAAATAATGAATATCATTCTGGATATAATGGACTATTTACCACATGGACAACTTGTAATATATGGTGTTCATTTTTGACTCAAGTACCAAATATCGACAAAACTAACATTATTAACATAAATGATTACATAATGTTTATAACATGGTAATAAGTGATATAAAAGAAATAATAAACTTGAAAAAGGTTCTTAAGCAATATAAATTATCTTTAGTTTATTATTCAGGATATTAAAGAACGATCGAGTCTAGTCGGACATGAGGTAAGAGACTTCGTCTCAATCTCCTTTCATTGAGGCATATTTTGTTCTTATATAATACTTTCTTTTATACGCTATATAAATGTCACGACCCGTCCTCGGGGCCCGTGCCGTGACTACCCCAAGCCCGCCTTCCATAGGCCAGGGGCTGGCGACTAGCACCAAGGCGTAAATCCCAACAAAAGGGAAGGCATTGCCTTTGAAAAGTAAACAAGCACCATAGAGTAAGAAAGCGGAAAAGTAAACACTATGTAAAAACTGTACAATATGTGCTGAAAGTAAAAGTGGCCGGAAATACAAGCCCAACTGTAAAGTACAACTGAAAGGGAAAAACTGCAACTGAAAAGAAAAGCCGCAGCGTCGAGCCATCCTCTGGAAATCCCACCTGAAGGGTGGGTACAGATAGCCTCCACTTCTCCTCGGGTCCACCTGACCGCTCCGAATACGTCCCGTCCAGTGGTCCACCTCCAGGTACCGTCCTGCTCCGCACGCCTCTGCCACAATCAGCGTTGTCCGTCGTCTGCAACCAACACAACGTAGTGCGGGAAAAGCCCGTGCAGGGGTGAGTATAAGCTACCCAGTAGGGACCCCGAGACCATCGAAGGTCTCCCTAAATCCACAAAGGAAAATCCAAGAAGGAAATATACAATCACAAAGTAACAACCGACACTTATTAGGTGTATTCCCATACATATACCTAAGTCATCAACTCCCGTTCGGCTCCAACGTCTGAGCCCAAGCACAACTCAGTCCACACAAAAAAGAAAAATGTATACCCACACAGGATAGCACAACACAATCCACCAAGGAGAGTAAACAGTAAGTCCACACAGGATAGCTCAACACAATCCACAAAGGAGAGTAAACAGTAAATCCACATAGGATAACTCAACACTATCCACAAAGGAGAGTAACAAGAGATTCAGCTCACACAGGTATACTTCTTCGGATGACGATAAAGATGATCACTGATCCATCTAAGTTGTTGGACCCATGAAGGATCGATAGGTAACTAACCCCCGCAAGACCCACACAGGATCGGGCCCACACAGGACCTGTAGGCGCTGGCTCACACAGAACCGCTGAGCGCTGACCCACACAGGATCAGACCCACACAGGATCGGGCTCACACAGGACCTGTAGCACTGATCCACGTAGGATCGCTAAGTGCTGTAGTTGTCGCAGTCTACTGAGGATCTCTGCACAATCGTCGGTGCAGTCCACTGAGGATCTCTGCACAGTCGTCGCCGCAGTCCACTGAGGATCTCTGCACGGTCGTCACTGTCAAAGTAATAGTCGCAGCCAGCACTAGGGTTTCCGCACACAGCAAGCTCGTTCGGGAGGGTCCTCTCCACGAGCCGAGAGGCCGATACATAAACTGTCACAAAGTTTGAAGTTGATGTATCCAAAAGTTCGGTATCGTCGACAGGAACTCAACGTCGCAGACGGCGCGTCAATCAGACGCCCGGTTTGAGAGTTATTGGCTTTTTCGTCCCAGGGGCCCGGTTGGTTTTTAAGGCAAAACCAACCCGACCGAACCCCACCTGCGTCCAAACCTCGGGCGGAGTGAGCCAAAAGATCCGTCTCACTTGGAGGATTTCAACGAAGCTGACGACACGTCAATCGGACGTCCGTAGCTCAAGGTATGAGCGTTTCCGCTCCGAGGTCCCGGTTTGTTTCATGTACGAACCAACCTGGCCGAAACCAAAATATTCCGAAACCTTGAGTGCGGATATACCGAAACGCCCGTCTCGATCCATGGATCGCGTAGCCACTGACGACGCGTCGTTCGGATTCCCGTAGCTCAAGTTACATGCATTTGAACGAAAACCGTCCGAAGGCGGGGGGTCCGGGCCCGGGCCGACCCGGCCCGATCCCCCCCCCCCCCCGGGTCGGCCAAGCGGCTGACGCGTGGGGAGCCGCTGCCCCGCGTGACACCCCCGCGGCACCCGCGGGGTGTCGGCCAGCCAGCCGGACGCGGCTGAAGCCGCGTCCCGAGTGACGCGGGGGGGAGCCGCCGCCCTCGCGTGACACCCCCGCAACACCCGCGGGGTGTCTCCCAGGCGGCCGGAAGCGGCTTCAGCCGCGTCCCACTAGCGCCACCGCCGCGGCCGGTGACGCGGCGGTCTCGTCCAGCGGCGCGCCGGGCGCCGCCGCCGGCTTCCACGGGCCGCCAGAGTCACTCCGGTGGCCCGTTTTTCTTCCCGTCTGCGCCGTTGCACCTCCCGGGACTCGCTCTTCACTGCGGAACCATCATACTTCTGTTGCGGCACGTTCCGTCGTCGCCCGTTAATTCCGCACAAAAAATAAGAACGGTGGAGGGTTGTCGGGCCGTATTGGTTTGGCCCGCACCCTCCACGTTAGAGATAAACAACGAAAGAATTTTTATTCCACATAGGAAACAACAATTTTAATAAATTTAAAATTGTTCACAAATCTGGTTCTTTAACTTTTTAAAGAAACATTTACGGGAAAATAAAAAGGGGTAATTCCAAAAATAAAATCCCTACCTCGAAGTCATGGCGCGTGAGCGTTCTTCGTAGAAAAGCGTCGCATCGTCGCGGAAAGGCGTCGCGTCGTCGCGGAACCCAGCGTTGAGTCGGTGAACTCAACGGATCAAGAAACAACAGATTTAATTATAAATAATTAAATCCATGTTTTTGTTTTAAACCACAAAGGAGATATAAAGAAAAGAAAAACTGAGACTCTTACCTCAAGCAGCTGATCGAAGATCCGTCGCGGAGGAGGAGACGTCGCAGAAGAACGTTGCAGGAAGGGAACGTTGGCGTCGCGGAACATGGCGGCGCGTCGCGTCGATTTCCAGGTTCGGCGTTCTTCATCGGAGGTCGGCGTTCTTCGTGTTCTTCGCGTTATTCTCGTTCTTCGCGAAGAAGGATAAAGGCACGAGGACTCTTTCAAACCTCTCAACCAGTAATCCTCCAAAAAGATTTGTTGGTCTTATTTTATTATTATTCCCACACACGAAAAAGGGTAAGTAACGACTCATCAATTCGTTGAATTAATTCAACGAAAGAAACATATCCTTTAATTTACAAAATAAACCGCCCAATTAAATGGTCTGTTAAGAATTTAAGAAAACGCGTCAGTTGACTTTCACAATGATGGGTTTTCGCGGGTGCGTTACTTAGCGGAAAGAAACGGCGGGGCTCGTGTGGGCCCCACCTCACAAATATCCTACCAAGAGGGTAGGATATTTCTGGATAGTACCCTATCCGGTTCAACTCAGTTTAAGCCGCTTTTAAGTGGCTTCAAGTGGCTTCCAAGTGGCTTAAGTGAAATAAAATAAAGTTGTCGAAAAATTATTTTATTTCTTAACTTTATGCTCGAAAATTAAAAACCACACCCGAGAAAACGCAACTCCAGAGGAGGTGTTTCTAAGAGAATACCGGCACTGCGATTTCATCAGTGCCCTCATAATTCGATTCCGGGAACCAGTTCAAAAGTTAGAAAAACCCGCTCATCCGTTCATTGAACGTACCCGAGCCAAAGTTCGAAAAATGATTCCGGGCACACCGGGCCTCAGAATCAGGTGCCTTCAAAAACTGCGCTCTTGAAAAATTCCAAAGAAAATTATGAAAAAAATTCCCTTGAAATTTACCGGTCATTACATTACTCCCACCTCAGGGAATTACGTCCCCGTAAAGATACATCATAAACTAGGGAAACAAATGTGGGTACTGAGCACGCATCTGAGCTTCCTGCTCCCATGTGCTCTCCTGGAGGTTCCCGTGCTGCCATCTGATGCGCACAAGAGGAATCGATCGCCCACGTAGGAACCGCTCTTGTCGATCCTCTATCTCCACTGGGACCTCCACAAAAGTCGGCCCATCATCCACGTCTAGCTCCCCATAGTCAATGATGTGTGTCGGGTCGTTCACGTATCTCCTCAGCTGGGATACATGGAAGACGTCGTCCACCCGGTGCAACTGAGGTGGCAGAGCCAGGAGATAATCCACCTCGCCAATCCTGCTGAGGACCTGGAAAGGCCCAATGAAGCGTGGAGACAACTTGCCGCCTCGGCCAAATCTCCGCAAACCATGTCGAGGTGAGACCCGCAAGAAGACGTGGTCGCCATCCTCAAACTCTAGTGGCCTCCGCCTCCTGTCAGCATATGACTTCTGCCAGCTCTGTGTTGTCCTCATCCACTCCTGGATGACCTGGACCTTCTCTGTCGTGGCCCGGACCATCTCTGGTCCCACAAGTGCTGACTCCCCAGGTTCTGTCGAGCACAAAGGAGATCTTCAAGGCCTGCCGTACAACACCTCGTATGGTCCCATCCCGATGGTGGAGGGGTAGCTGTTGTTGTACGCGAACTCCACCAAGGGTAGGTGGTCCTCCCAGCTACGACCAATGTCGAGGACACATGCGCGGAGCATGTCCTCGAGAGTCTAAATGGTTCTGTCCGTCTGACCATCCATCTGAGGGTGAAAGGCGGTGCTCAGACGTAGCCGCGTCCCAAACACCTCCTGCAACCCCTTCCAAATCTGGGAAGTAAAACGAGCGTCCCAATCGGAGACGATAGTCGATGGAACACCGTGAAGCCGTACAATCTCCTGAATGTAGAGACGCCCCAAGCTCTCCACTGAGCCCTACTCTCATATGGGTAAGAAGTGTGTCGACTTGGTGAGTCGGTCAACAATCACCCAAATGGAGTTGTGACCTCTGGAAGTGCGTGGAAGTCCAGTCACAAAGTCCATAGATATGCCATCCCACTTCCACTCTGGGACCTCCATGGGCTGTACCAAGCCTACTGGTACCTGATGCTCTGCCTTCACCTACTAGCATGTGAGGCACCGTGAAACGAACTCTGTCACAACCTTCTTCATGCCCGACCACCAGTGCTGTCATCTGAGATCCTGGTACATCTTCGCCACTCCAGGATGTAATGCCAAATGAGAAGTGTGAAACTCTCTCAGCACCTCCTCTCGTAAAGAGACTGGTACCAATGTACGTCCTCCGAAAAGGACGTCGTGCTATGCTCCAAGGGAGAAACCATCAGGTGCCTGTCCCGAGGATATCTGTGCAAGTCGTGTCTCACAGTCAGCGTCCCCACGCTGTGCCTCTCTGACCTGCTGTAGAAGTGGAGGAGAGACTGTGAGAGACTGAAGGAAGGCTGCTCCGTCCCTATCCACGAAGGATATCTGCAAAGCGGCTAGCTGCTCTGTCGCCTCCTCAAGTAGCTGGATGCCTGTCCTCCTGCTGAGGGCATCGACTACCACGTTCCCCTTCCCAGGAGTATAGAATATCACAAAGTCATAGTCATGGAGGAACTCGAGCCATCGCCGCTGTCTCAGGTTCAGGTCCTTCTGAGAGAAGATGTACCTGAGACTCTGGTGGTCAGAAAAGACTGTAAAGTGCTCTCCCATCAGATAGTGCTTCCATGTCTTAAGAGCGAAGACCAATGCTGCCAACTCCAAATCATGGGTAGCGTAGTTCTGCTCAAGCAGCATCAACTGACGTGATACGTAGGCAATCACGGCCTGCTCCTGCATCAGGACACACCCGAGTCTGGTCCCTGACGCATCGCAGTAGACTACATATCCAACTCCCTCCTCAGGCAACCTTAAGATAGGTGCACTGGTCAATCTCTACCTCATCTCCTGTAAGCTCTGCTGACATATTTCTAACCACACAAAGGGTTTCCCCTTCTTCGTCAACGCTGAGAGTGGTGCTGAAACTCTAGAGAAATCCGGCACAAATCTCCGATAGTATCCGGCTAGGCCCAAGAAACTCCGCACCTCTGTCACGCTTCTGGGTGGCTCCCAAGATCGCACTGCCTCGATCTTTGCGGGATCCACTGCAACTCCCGCCTCAGAAATGACGTTCCCCAAGAAGTGGACCTCACGTAAACAGAACTGGTACTTCGAGAGCTTTCCATAAAGCTGGTGCTCTCGGAGCGTGTCTAGTACAACCCGCAGGTGGTAGGCATGGTCCTCCTCCATCGTCGAGTACACCAAAATGTCGTTGATGAAGACCACGACAAATCGATCGAGGTATGGATGGAAGATCCTGTTCATGAGGCTCATGAACACTCCTGGAGCATTGGTTACACCGAAAGGCATAACCAAGAACTCATAGTGGCCATACCGACATCTGAAGGCCGTCTTCTGCACGTCCTCGTCTCGAACTCTAAGATGATGATAGCCTGACCCGAGGACTATCTTCGAGAACCACCGTTCTCCCTTGAGATGATTAAAGAGGTCATCAATCCTCGGTAGAGGATACTTGTTCCTTACTGTTACCTGGTTCAGGCAACGATAATCGACACACAGTCGCAAGCTCCCGTCCGCCTTCTTGGCGAACAATATCGGGGATGCCCAGGGTGAAACACTAGTTCGGATGAACCCCTTGCCCTGCAAGTCCTCCAACTGTACCCGCGGCTCTCGAAGCTCAGAGAGGGCCATCCGATATGCTGGAGTGGATATCGGGGCTGTCCCGAGGTACAGGTTAATATAAAAGTCTACCTCTCTGCGAGGAGGTAGCCCTGGAACGTCGTCGGGGAACACGTCCACATACTGATCCACCACTGCAGGAAAACTGGGACTCCGCACGTCAACTGCTCCAAGGATGAGACTAGCCAACTGTTGAGTGATGGGCTGTCCTCTCCTCTGCGTGAGTCCATACTGTGCTTCTAAGGCTCCCTTATGGCCAGTGAGGGTGAACCTGCTCCTGTCGGTGCGCACAAATCGCACCTTGCGCCTAAAATAGTCAATCTGAGCATGGACTGTAGATAACCAATCCATGCCCAAGATGACATCGTAAGGCTCGACGCCGCTACAAGAAGATCCTAGCCGAAGCTCTCATCTCCTATAGTAAGCTCACACTGCCAACACTAGTGTGTAATCGTCGAGTTTGCTCCCGTAGGGGTCCCTAGCCGTAAGGATCGAGCCAACGGCTCTGTCGGAATCTCCGAGCTCCGAACAAGGGCAGCGGCTATGAAAGAGTGACTCGCTCCTGTGTCTATAAGAACTGCAACAAGGGTGGAATAGACACAGATCGTACCTCGAATCATCTCTGGCGCGCCATGGTCGTAGGCCTCCGCTGCCTGGAGCTAAGGCTGTCTCTTCCCGCCTGCTTTCTATGGTCGGGGCGGACCCCCTGGTGGTGGTGGTGGTAGAGCCTCAAAGCGTCGCCCACCACCTGCTGCTCGGCCAGCTCCTTTGCCTTGTCCTCCTCCTCCCTGCGGACCACCACGGTCGACCCTCTGCGTCTTCCTGGGTTCCCCTCCACCGTCTAATGCTCCTCAGTATGACGGGTCAGGCAGTCACGAGCCATGTTGCCCTGCCCGCCGCACGAGTAGCACTGCCTGCCTTTCAGAAGGCTGGCTCCGCGCTGTGTGCCCCGCACTGCTGAGCCAGTGTCCCGAGGTCGTCTGCCAGAAGGCCTGGTCTGCCTGGAACCATGAGTCATCCGTCAGCTACCTGCTGCCACAGACTCTGCTATCTGCTGCCCTGCTATAGGTCTCGCTGTGGACTCATCCAGAAAGCTCTTGATCAGAAGGGCTCGCTCTAGCACTCCTGCCTAGGTCGGGATGTTGTGGGAGATCATTGACGCCCTGATCTCGTGTCTCAATCCCTGCTCGAAGGTCCGGGCCTGGAAGAATGGGTCTCGTACCATGTTTGTCGAGTAGCGAGAAAGGTCGGTGAACCTCGCCGCGTACTAGGCGACCGTCAATCTGCCCTGCCGCAGCTGAAGAAGCTCCTGAATGTGCACCGCACGGAGGGTGGCCGGGATGAACTCTGAGCGGAAGAGGCTCTCGAAGTCCGTCCAGATGAGGAAGGCCTCATCGTGTACCTGGAGCATCAAGCTCCACCATCTCCATGCTGCTGCGTGCAGTAGGCTCGCCGCGAGGATCACCATGAGGTCTTCTGGTGTCCTCACTAGCCTGAAAACTTGGACGACCGCCTCCAACCAGTCCTCAGTGGCCTGGGGGTCTGTCTCCCCATGGAACCTGGGTGGTCGCGGGCACTGGAACTCATGCAGAGCTCCGAGGCATCGTGCATCGTCAGCTTCCAGTGCTGGAAGCATCGGGGGCTCGGCGAGATAAGGTACCGCCGGTGCCTCTGCTGTCAACAGGCCCTGTACCGAGGCCTCGTCACTCGGCGGGCTATCGTCGCATTCTACTCTCGGAACCCTAGCTGGCTGCTATCGTCGGGCCATCCTGAAAAAGAAACAAGTGCGCCACGGTCAGAACAATATACCCGGTGATCTGAAACAAGTAATCACAAAGAAAACTTGAACACACATGCAATCAATGTTTTCATGCATTAAGTCGGAAATCAGAAGTCAGGGTCCTGGTGTACGGATACGTCGGCCACCGCACCAACACTGGACTCCCTGGACTGATAACCACACTCAATACGCTAAACACTATTACTTTACATAGAAGAAAGATCAGAGTCTGCAGTAGAATCGACCACCTCTGATACCAATTTGTCACGACCCGTCCTCGGGGCCCATGCCGTGACTACCCCAAGCCCGCCTTCCATAGGCCAGGGGCTGGCGACTAGCACCAAGACGTAAATCCAAACAAAAGGGAAGGCATTTCCTTTGAAAAGTAAACAAGCACCACAGAGTAAGCAAGCAGAAAAGTAAACACTAATTAAAAACTGTACAGGCTGTGCTAAAAATAAAAGGGGCCGGAAATACAAGCTCAACTGTAAAGTAAAACTGAAAGGGAAAAATAGCAACTGAAAGGAAAAGCCGCAGCGTCAAGCCGTCCTCTGGAAATCCCACCTGAAGGGTGGGTACAGATAGCCTCCACTGCTCCTCGGGTCCACCTGACCGCTCCGAGTACGTCCCGCCCAGTGGTCCACCTCCAGGTACCGTCCTGCTCCGCACGCCTCCGCCACGATCAGCGCTGTCCGTCGTCTGCTACCAACACAACGTAGTGCGGGCAAAGCCTGTGTAGGGGTGAGTATAAGCTACCCAGTAGGGACCCTGAGACCCCCAAAGGTCTCCCGAAATCCACAAAGGAAAATCCATGAAGGAATGATACAATCACGAAGTAACAACCGAAACTGCTTAGGTATATGCCCATACATATACCTAAGTCATCAACTCCCGTTCGGCTCCAACGTCCGAGCCCAAGCACAACCCAATCCACACAGGAAAGAAAAACGTATACCCACATAGGATAGCACAACACAATCCACCAAGGAGAATAAGTTATAAGTCCACACAGGATAGCTCAACACAGTCCACAAAGGAGAGTAAACAATAAATCCACACAGGATAACTCAACACAATCCACAAAGGAGTGTAACAGAAGATTCATCTCACACAGGTATGCTTCTTCGGATGACGATAAAGATGATCACTGATCCATCAAAGTCGTCGGACCCACGAAGGATCGATAGGTAACTAACCCCCGCAAGACCCACACAGGATCGGGCCCACACAGGACCTGTAGGCGCTGGCTCACACAGAACCGATGAGCGCTGACCCACACAGGATCGGACCCACACAAGATCGGGCCCACACAGGACCTGTAGCACTGATCTAAGTAGGATCGCTGAGTGCTGTAGTTGTCGTAGTCCACTGAAGATCTCTGCATAGTCGTCGCCGCAATCCACTGAGGATCTTTGCACAGTAGTCGCCGTAGTCCACTGAGGATCTCTGAACGGTCGTCGTTATCGATGTAGCAGTCGCAGCCAGCACTAGGGTTCACGCATACAGCAAGCTCGTTCGGGAGGGTCCGCTCCACGAGCTGAGAGGCCGATACATCAACTGTCACAAAGTCTGAAGTTGATGTATCCAAAAGTTCCGTATCGTCGACAGAAACTCAACGTCGCAGACGGCGCATCAATCGGACGCCCGGTCTGAGAGTTATTGGCTTTTTCGTCCCAGGGGCCCAGTTGATTTTTAAGGCAAAACCAACCCGACCATACTCCACCTACGTCAAAACATCGGGCGGAGTGAGCCAAAAGATCCGTCTCACTTAGAGGAATTCAACGAAGCTGACGGCACGTCAATCGGACGTCTGTAGCTCAAGGTATGAGCGTTTCCGCTCCGAGGGCCCTGTTGGATTCGTGTACGAACCAACCCGGACGAACCCAAAGTATTTTGAATCATTGAGTGCGGATATACCGAAATGACCGTCTCGATCCAAGGATCGCGTATCCGCTGACGGCGCGTCGTTCAGAGGCCCGTAGGTCAAGTTACGGGCATTTGAACAAAAACCGTCCGAAGACGGGGGGGGTCTGGGCCCAGGCCGACCCGTCCCGACCCCCCAGGGTCGGCCGAACCCGGCACGAACCGGTCAAACTAGGTCAGACCCGGTCCGGCCCGGCCGGTCGGACCGGCCTGGCTCGACCGGCCCGGCTCGGCTCGGCCGAGCGGCCGACGCGGGGGGAGCCGCCGCCCCGCGTGACACCCCCGCGGCACCCGCGGGGTGTTGACCAGACAGCCGGACGCAGCTGAAGCCGCGTCCCGAGTGACGCGGGGTGGAGCCGCCGCCCCCGCGTGACACCCCCGCGACACCCGCGGGGTGTCACCCTGGCGGCCGGACGTGGCTTCAGCCACGTCCCGCGAGCGCCGCCGTCGCGGCCGGTGCCGCGTCGATCTCGTCCAGCGGCGCACCGGGCGCCGCCGTGCCGACAGCCCGAGTAGCCGCCGGCTTCCGCGGGCCGCCGGAGTCGCTCCGGTGGCCCTTTATTCTTCCCGTCTGCGCCGTTTCACCTCCCAGGACTCGCTCTTCACTTCGGAACCATCATACTTCCGTTGCGGAACGTTCCGTCGTTGCCCGTCGATTCCGCACAAAAACGAAGAACGGCGGAGGGTTGTCGGGCCGTGTTCGTTTGACCCGCACTCTCCGCGTTAGAGATAAACAACGGGAGAATTTTTATTCCACACAGGAAACAACAATTTTAATAAATTTAAAATTTTTCACAAATCCGGTTCTTTAACTTTTTAAAGAAACATTTACGGGAAAATAAAAAGGGGTAATTCCAAAAATAAAATCCCTACCTCGAAGTCGTTGCGCGTGAGCGTTCTTCGCAGAAAAGCGTCGCGTCATCGCGGAAAGGCGTCGCGTCGTCGCGGAACCCGGCGTTGAGTCGGAGAACTCACCGGATCACGAAACAACAGATTTAATTATAAATAATTAAATCCGTGTTTTTGTTATAAACCACAAAGGAGATTTAAAGAAAAGAAAAACTGAGACTTTTACCTCAAGCAGCTGATCGAAGATCCGTCGCGGAGGAAGAGACATCGCAGAAGAACGTTGCAGGAAGGGAACGTCGGTGTCGTAGAACACGGTGGCGCGTCGCGTCGATTTCCGGGTTCGGTGTTCTTCGTCGGAGGCCGGCGTTCTTCGCGTTCTTTGTGTTCTTCGCGTTCTTCGCGAAGAAGGATAAAGGCACGAGGACTCTGTCAAACCTCTCAACCAGTAATCCTCCAAAAATATTGGCTGGTCTTATTTTATTATTATGCCAACACACGAAAAAAGGTAAGTAACAACTCATCAATTCTTTGAATTAATTCAATGAAAGAAACAAGTCATTTAATTTACGAAATAAACCGCCCAATTAAATGGTCTGTTAAGAATTTAAGAAAACGTGTCAGTTGACATTCATAATGACGGGTTTTCGCGGGTGCGTTACTTAGCGGAAAGAAACGGCGGGGATCGTGCGGGCCCCACCTCACGAATATCCTACCAAGAGGGTAGGATATTTCTGGATAGTACCCTATCCGGTTCAACTCAGTTTAAGCCACTTTTAAGTGGCCTCAAGTGGCTTCCAAGTGGCTTAAGTGAAATAAAATAAAGTTGTCAAAAAATTATTTTATTTCTTAACTTTAAGCCCGAAAATTAAAAACCACACCCGAGCAAAAGCAACTCCGGAAGAGGAATTTCTAAGCGAATACAGGCGGTGCTATTTCATCGGTGCCCTCAGAATTTGATTCCGGGCACCGGTTCAAAAGTTAGAAAAACCCACTCATCTGTTCACTAACGTACCCGAGCGAAACTTCGGAAAATGATTTCGGGCAAACCAGGCCTCAGAATCAGGTGCCTTCAGAAACTGCGCTTTTGTAAAATTCCAAATATAATTAAGAAAAAAATTTCCTTGAAATTTACAGGTCTTTACAATGAACACCTTTTACTTTTCATTTCATTCATAGGGAATATTTTTCTATGAAGCGTTTTACTAAATGACAAAAAATAATGTTTCTTTTAACCTACGCAGTGACAACGTCCTTTTCCACCGCCGTGAGTATTATTTGATCTTTGGATTCCTCAACAAGATGTAATGTTTTTAAAAGAAAATAAATATTATATAATCTTTTATGTATTTTGGTATTGAAAATGGTTTTGATAATGTATTTGTTATGTCAATATATTTAAGTGATATATTGTGATTAGAATGTGGAAATTTTTTCATTCATATATATCTGTTGTATGTGTTATGATTTTATATTGGTACTTGGACATTTGATGGGTGGTTACGTGATAAAACAAATGGCGAGTGGTGCCATGAATACCAAGACGGGTGGTTACGTTATAACCTCCATTGCATTGGGTATGGAAGTCGGTTGTATGGATATTCCATTTAGTGATATGTGTGGAAGTCGACCGTATGTTTATTTCATTTAAGTTTGTGTATGTCCCAAGTTACCTTTATATGTTATGTGTTCTTTATATGGGTATAATGGTAATCATTTGGTTATAAAATGGTAAGTAATGATCTTTTATTTAGTGAAGATTACTTACTACTTCAAAAAGGTGAAAAGTATTATTTATGTTATTGTATTCATGGTTTACTTGTTGTTTTGAAAAACTAACAGTTTTCCTTCTTTTTGTATCCCTTACTGAGCTTTTTATGCTCATCCCAAATTTTGGAAATGTTTTTCACAGGACATAATGTGGAATAGGGTCAAGGATGAGATCAAGGAAAAGTCATGTTGTCTAAAACATAGAACTGGACATAATCCTTTTTTAAGAGTTCATGTTTTGTAAAAAAAAACAGAAACTATGTAGAAGTGTCGACTTTGTAATATTTTGAGATTTAATAGTTATGTCCTAATTCTCTAAAACTCTAAACCTGAAAAGAACCTCAATGTGAATTATTAATTTAATTCAATATTATGTAATGTTTTAAGGCCGGGTCATTATAGTTGGCATCAGAGGTCGGTTTAGATAACTTTAGGAGTTAGGGTATTGTTAAATTAATGTCCCTAAATTAATTTATGGTAACACTGAAATGATATAGAATTTACATATTACCATGTTGCTTCGCCTACAATATTTCTGTGTTAAGAACAGTTTATTGTAGAGGAAACAGAACAACTTTTCTAGGAAGGTATACAAAGGGAAATGAACTTCCAAATCATCATCCTGAGAAGCCAGAATCAGAGTTGAACAATTTGTTGCAGTGTTGGATCAGTTGACTCAGGTGATAAGTTGAAGTTTTTTTTATTGATACTATTTTGGATTATTCCCAAATTAAATAGGAACATGAAAGTCATTTAAGGGTTGTCCTAAAAACCTTAAAAGAGAAGAAACATTATGGGAAATTTGGAAATTGTGAGTTTTGGTAATAATAAATTTATTTCCTTGGTCACATTGTTTTAAAAAATGGCATAACTATTGATCCTTATAAAACAAAAGTTTCTGAAGAATGGCCAAGACTTACAAATATAACCTGGATTCATAGTATTCTTGGTTTGGTAGGTTATTACCGGAGGGTTGTTGAAAATTTTTCACGGTTATCAAGTCCTTTGACTAAGTTAACTCGAAAAGGTGTTAAGTTCATCTGGACAAAAGAATGAGATGATTGTTTTCAGGAATGGAAAAGAATATTGGTTAATGCTCTAGTTTTAGCACTTCCTTCCAGAAATGGTGTGATTTTTATCTACAATGATGCTTCGTTGAAAGGAATGGGATGTGTCCTAATGCAGAATGATCAGGTAATTGCTTATACTTCACGTCAATTGAAACCTGATGAGTTAAATTTCCCTACACATGATATGGAATTAGCTGCTATTGTTTTTGCCTTAAAAATTTGCAGGTATCATTTGTATGGAGTGAAGTGTGAAATATATACTGATCACAAAAGTTTGAAGTATATATTCAATCAAAAAGAATTGAACATGAGACATAGGAGATGGATGGAATTAATCAATGATTATGATTGCACGATCCTTTATCATCCGGGAAAAGAAAATAAAGTGGCTGATGGTTTGAGTCGAAAAAGTAATACTTCATTAACCATGCTACGTTTGGAAGGAGATCCTTTGGTTTTTGATTTGATGAACTTTTGCATAGAAGTTGCTGTTGCAGGAAATTAATCTATTTTGTTTCAGGTCTCAGTGAAATCATCTCTATCAGACAGAATAAAGCAAGCATAGAAAGAAGACAGTGAGTTGCAGAAAAATGTAGAGTTGGTTCAGAAGGGTAAGTTTCATGAATTTAACATTGATAATGACTGTGTTTTCATATTTGGGAAGAGATTATGTGTACCTTATGATTCACAGTTGAAGAATGAGTTGTTATGTGAAGCTCATAGTTCCCCATTTTCAGTTCATCCTGGAAGTACTAAGATGTACAGAGATCTTTATGAGTATTACTGGTGGGATGGAATGAAAAGAGATATCACTGATTTTACTGTGAAGTGTTTGACTTTTCAGTAGGTTAAGGAAGAGTGATAGTTACCAAAAGGAATGCTTCAGCCTTTACCAGTTCCAGAATGAAAATAGGAAAATATATCCATTGACTTCGTTGTGGGATTACCAAAGACATCCCGAGGTAATAATAAAATCTGGGCTATAGTTGATCAATTGACTAAATCTTCTCATTTTCTTCCTATTCGAGATACTTTTACTCTAGATCAACTTTCTCGGTTGCATGTTAAACATATAGTCATGTTGTATGGAGGTCCCCTATCTATTGCATCTAATCATGATCCCAGGTTTACATCTAACTTTTGGAAAGGCCTTCACAAGTCGTTGGGTACTGAATTAAATTTTAGTATATCTTTTCATCAACAATCATATGGGTAGTCAGAACAAACAATACAGACCTTGGAGGATATGCTACATGCTTGTTCACTAGATTATTAGGGAACTTAGGACCAACATATTTCTTTGGTTGAATTTTCTTATAATAACAGTTTTCATTCCAGTATACAGATGTCTCCATTTGTGGCATTATATGGAAAACGGTGTCGAACTCCAGCTTTTTGGGATGACGTAGGTGAAAGGAATATGATGGGACCAGAATTGGTAGAAGAGATGGCAGAGAAATTTCTGTTGATTCAGAAGCACATGATAACAACATAGAGTAGACAGAAAAGTTATGCAGATAACCGGAGGAAGGATCTTTCCTTTTAAGTAGGTGATCATGTCTTTATCAAAGATTCTCCATGGAAAAGTGTCATGCGTTTTGGTAAGAAGGGAAAGTTGAGTCCGATGTTAATTGGTCCTATTGAAATTCGGGAGAAAGTTGGATCAGTTTCATACAGAGTGGCTTTACCTCCATGTTTATCCCGGTTATGTAATGATTTTCATGTTTTGATGTTGAGAAAGTGTATGCCAGATCCATCTCATGTTTTGAGCCAATAGATAGTTCAGTTGGAAGAGAATCTCTCTTCTGAAGAACAACCAGTCTAGATTCTTGACCATAGAGAGAAAGTGTTGCGGAATAAGGTAATTCACTAGGTAAAGGTTTTTTAAAAACCATATGCTTAAAGAGGCAACATGGGAATCTGAAAATGCTATGACGGATAAATACCCCCACTTATTTTGATAAGTGAATAAAAATTGCGAGGACGCAATATCCAAAAGGGGGGAAGGATGTAACATCCCAAGTAAATGAAGAATAATATATTTTTATACATATTAATATTTTTGAATTAAATATAATTTTACTTTAAAAGGGTTGCTATGTTTGATAGCATACCCGATACACAACAACATGTTTCGTTGGAATCTTACGTTGCACACTAATAATATAATATTATTATTTTAAATGGTAGTTAACTCGTAGACATTGTATTGGAGGGAATGAATAAACTAACTAAAATATGATTATACATGATTGTTAAATGTATTTACATTATCCGATAAAAAATTAGAGGCTTAAAATGTGAATGAATTTAATTTTAAGCATAATTTACATTAAAAGTCCGATTTATCACCTTTTAATGGAGAACCCTTTTTAAATATAGTTTTGGTCACTTTAATATATTCTATATGAACAAATAAATTCCTTCTTTATAATGTGGACATCAAAATTTACTTTGTGTAAATATTAGGAATTTTTCCGATAAAGTTCATTTTTAATGAACAGTGAAAATATTGTATTTTAATTCAAAACAATGTTTTAATATAATTTATTTACATGGTTAGATTATCTTTTTAATTGGTTTTAAAGTGTAATTAAAATATATTTTTACCATTTAATCCAATTTTGGTCATTGGAATTAAATTCACTATGAAATTGGACATAAACAAGTATCAATCTTTTGATAGTTATTGTTTCTTAAAAACATGCTATTTGTTTTGATAACGGGAATTAATTTTAAAATTAATTAATGAAACTTATATGTTTTGAATTTGAAAAAATAGACATCATTTTTTAATTCAGAATATCAAATATAGCTTAGGCTTAATTTTTGGTATTTTTCTGAAAAGCATCAATTTTTGATGAATAGTGAAACCACTTAGTGGTAGTTAAAAAAACTGACATTATCATTTAAATGAAATTTTACCACTTCTGTGAATTTAATTTCAAAAATCCTAAAAACATGGTTTTTATCATGAAGTAAAATGTTGTTCATTAATATGAAAATAATTTTGTATGAATAGTAACTTTTGACTTTTATTTACAGCGGTTAAAGGTAATTAAGGTAATTCAAGGTAAAAAGAATATTATAATAATTCCAAATTACCTCAAAACATGTCCAAAACTGATTGGTTGAGTCATTTACGACCATGTACATCTTTGGGTCGATTTTGGGATCCCATTGAGCCACTTGGGAGTGAAAATGACAATTTGGATTAATTAATTTAATGTGAAGACAAAATTGACATTAACAAAACTCTTTTAGTAATTAATTTTTATATGGTGTTATATAAGTCATATTTTCTAATATAAATATTATATATAAAACTAAAAATATTTCATATATCATGGTATTTTTTTATATAATTTTTAGACATTAAATAAATTAAATTATTTATGACACAATAATGATGCAGTATTTACCTCATTAATAAATGATTTAAATAAATAAGATTATAATGATTAATATATTATCCAAAACAAGTCCAATTCTTATTGGATGATTTTATTTAGACCATGAGTCATCTTATCATCGACTATAATGATTTTTGGACCATTAGAAACCGAATATCATTATATTATAAAATAATATTTTCACACTTTCCTAAAGAGCCCCTCTTCCCCCTTATCAAAAAAGACCACTTCTAACCAATTCCTCACACATCACAAGCCATTTGGAACGTCCAAACTCTACCCAATTAATCTTTGTACATCCATATACTCTCCCTATAATCCTTACCTTAGGAAGAAGGCATTTAAAGAAGTCATTTTGGTTCAAACTAAAAAAGTTACACAAATTAAAGGTAACAGTTTCTCTTAAATTGTTTCCATTTATTTTACTTCTCCAACCCCTAAAATCTTTTTATTTATTTATTTTTGTAAAAACACTAGTATCATAAATATACTAGTATGTTGTTATAATAATGATTCAAACTACACTTACACACACCTCCATCTAATGGATGAAGAACATAAAGTTTCTATGGATGGCAAACTATCGCCTCACAAAATGATGATTGTTCAAATATTTCTAACCGCCTCTCATGGTGGCCATTATGATGGAACTGTATTTATATATGATATATATTATGTTTATGATTTCATTATGCTTCTGTACTTCCAAATTATATCAAGCCTTTATGGTTTCCATAGTGGGTAAATACGATAATCTCATTTGAGGAAGTGCGGACTACCGCCCCCTTAAAGTAATGTGACTCATTAATGCCTTATGTGGGATGTATAAAGGATGGAGTTAATGATATTATATATGATATTATAATGGAATTATAATATACCTATTTATCATTATGTTTTATTTCTGTTAAAATAATAAATAAAAATGAAAGTTTCGTTCATGCGCACGTACGGCTTACCGTCTCCATGAACGGTGCATTTCATTTCTTACCTCTAAATGTTATGTACTTTTATAAAAACATGTATATACTGGATATATATGTAATATATGATAACTAAATAATTAATATCATTCTGGATATAATGGACTATTGACCACATGGACAACTTGTGATATATGGTGTTCATTTTTTACCCAAGTACCAAATATCAAAAAAATGAACATTATTAAATTAAATGATTACATAATGTTTATAAAATGATAATAAGTGATATAAAAGGAATAATAAACTTGAAAAAGGTTCTTAAACAAGTATAAATTAACATTAGTTTATTATTCAGGATATTAAAGAATGATCGAGTCAAGTCGGACACGAGGTAAGGGACTTCGTCTCAATCTCCTTACATTGAGGCATATTTTGTTCTAATACAAGACATTCTTTTATACGTTGTATAAACACCTTTTAGTTTTCATTTCATTCAAAGGGAATATTTTTCTATAAATCATTTTACTAAATGACAAAAAATAATGTTTCTTTTAACATACGTGGTGACAATGACCTTTTTTGCCACCGCAAGTATTATTTGATCTTTGGAATCCTTAACAAGCCACAATGTTTTTAAAAGAAAATAAATACCATATACTATTTTATGTATTTTGGTATTGAAAATGGTATTGATAATGGATTTGTTATGTAAATATATTTAAGTGATATATTGTGATTGAAATGTGGAAATTTTTTCTTTCGGTTATATTTATTGTATGTGTTATGATTTTATATTGGTACTTGGACATTTGACAGGTGGTTACGTGATAAACCAAATGACGAGTGGTTCCATGAATACCAGGACGGGTGGTTACGTTATAACCTCCAATGCATTGGGTATGGAAGTCGGCCATATGGCTATTGCCTTTAGTGATATGTGTAGAAGTCAACCGTATGGTTATTCCATTTATGTATGTTTATGTCCTAAGTTACATTTACATGCTATGTGTTCTTTATATGGGTATTATGGTAATATTTTGGTTACAAAAGGGTATGTAATTATATTTTATTCAATGAATATAATTTACTACTTCATAAAGGTGAAAAGTATTATTTATATAAAAGTATTCATGGTTTACTTGTTTTTTTGAAAAACTAACAGTTTTCCTTCTTTGTGTATCCCTTACTGAGCTTTTTATGCTCATCTCAAGTTTTGGAAATTTTTTTGACACAACATAATGTTGAATAGGGTCAAGGATGGGATCAAGGAAAATTCATGATGTCTTAAACATAGAACTCTACATGAATATTTTTTTAAGAGTTAATGTTAAAAAAAATGGAAACTATGTAGAAGTGTCTACTTTGTAATATTTTGAGATGTAATAGTTATGTCCTAATTCTCTAAAACTCTAAACCTGAAAAGATCCTCAATGTGAATTATTCATTTAATTCAATATTATGTAATGTTTTAAGGCCTTGTCCTTATAAAATATATATGAATCCTTTGAAAATTGTTTCATCAACTGTTACTCATATTTCCCCTCATTAATGTGGATGATTTTTATAGTTCGTATACTTCAATAAATATTAAATAATTTAAAAGTTAGCATTTTCTTCTATGATATATTAGGTGTTTTGTATCTTATTTATTGTCTTAGTAGAAAAAATATATGTACATTTATGGTAGTATATATAGAAACTCACAAGATGCACAAGGAGATATTGTGTTCGCATAACGCAGTTCTTCCCATCTTTATAATCCATATATTCTTCATTTTAATTACCCCATCTTGATGTAGAGTATATGTTTTGTTATACTAATGAGAGATTACATATTTGGAAAGATATATTTGATATTAATCACGTGAAAACAAATTATAATTAACTAATATTGTTTTCGGCACATAGGGACCCATATCGTTCTCTACATCCCTTATAAATATTTTGATAATTTAAATTTTGTCTGACATTTTTTTGAAAGCATGAAATTAGTCAACTATGGATAATAATATTTAAAAGTAATGAAATAAAGAAACCTCCCATTGGGTATTTTTCATTTTACCACCTAATTTATTATGATTAATATCAAGTATCAAATATGTTAGAATGTCCACTTGAATGTGAACCATAATCCATTTTCCTTTCTTATAGGTTCCATATATTTCATGCAACTCATTTAAATTTTATGGAGGAATAATTTACAAAATCCACTAATACAACTTCATTATTTACAATTATTCTCAAAATCATTGTGTAACCTATCATGTGTGAATAAAATATACTATAATGTTTCCATTTATTGGTTCTTGTATTAGGAATCAATTAAACATTAGTGAAATAGTATTATTCATCATTATTTTTTGAATTCACCTTCCTTTATAATTACTAGATATTTCTCTAAAAAGATTACTTATATGATCTGAAAAATTATGTACATGTCTCATACATTATTTTATGTATTCTCTTACCCATGATTTAGTCATATTTTTTTGGTCATTCATTAGGGTTGTTTCATGTGACTTTATTTAAATATGGATTCCCATAGGGTTTTTTCATAGAATGTGCATGGTTAGGGAAACCCATATGGTGTTCCCACATAAATCATATACCCCATTTTGGGCCATAGTAATGGGGTTGATGGTATAACCAAACTGTGTGAACTGCCTCCACAAAAAGTGTTCCCACCTAAGTGAAACTATAAACCCTAGAAAATAGGTGCAAATTATTTTTTAATCGGTGTGACCCTACCCATAGCACATTGTTTGTGAGAATATAAAGACCAGAATATTTTAAAAAAAAAATCATGAAACCATTTCTATTATCACTGTTAAACCCCTCTATACTTAAAATAAATTCACATAAATTTGGGGTCACCTAATTTTATTCCCAAAGCTCCTCAAACACAATTAGATTTTATTCAAAGATATTATGAAATAAATCAAACCCTCTACAGTATGCAATTTATTCTTCATTTTGATTTCTATCTCTCATTTATTTATCTCTCATTTGATATAGAAGATTTTTATTTGTTGTAGTTGGATTACATGTAGGTTTTTTGGATCATGTTACATTGGATCATGGTTTTTGGATTTTATCTTAGATCTCCCTTTCTAGTGTGATATTAGTTATTCTACATCAAATTAACAATTATAGTTTGGATATCATTCATCCTTGTTCTTGAGGTATTTGGTCTCATTTCTAATAACTAAATTCATGATTATAATATGTTTTAAGAAATTATTCTATTGATTTTCCACATTGTGAAATTTAATTTATAATTGAAAGGTGAATAGAATCTCTATGGAAATTTGAGACCCATAATATATCCCATTGGACCCATTGTAATTTTGAGATCGGACTCAATGGAAAACCATGGGGTGTGCCAATATATTTGGAATTATGATTAATGTGTCGTAAAAAGAGCAATAATTAGTTAATTGAATTGGAAAAGTTCATTTTAACATGGATAATATAGGGATTTTAAGGGATTATTGGATTAACCTTATGAAGATATTTAAAAGTGTATAATTGATTCTAGATGGATTACATGGTAATTTTTCTTGTTATTAATTATGATTAATGTAAACAACAATGGTTTTGACTATTAATAGGAAATGGTGAACAATGATGTGAATTATTGATAAGAATTTAAATGATGTTGATCCATGGTATCTATGTAATATATGTGATATTTGTTTTTGATTTATCATTGAGGTGTGGGTCAGGTACTGATTCACCAATTATCCATGGGGAACAATACTGATTCCCTAGGACCTCAATGAATTTATGTGAATAGTGATTTGTGGAACATGGATAGTTGCCCCAAATACCCATGGGGTTGTTAAACAATTATATTGAACCAAGATATATATATATATATATGTATATATATATCTGTAAGTGTGGATGTGGGTGTGTGGGTGTTTGTGTGTGTGGATATATGAAAAATGAGGTGTGGGATATAGACAATGACACAAATACCCATAGGGTTCCAGACTACTATTCTAATCCCCTAATGCATGTTTGTGATTTTTTATCTTGAATGATGATCTATTATACCATATTTTAAATTTTAATTAATTGAATAATTAAATCCCATGAATGAAAAAATAGCAAAATCCCAATTATAATTGGATTAGTCTCCATCACAGGCTTCAGTCGGTATGATGTGGTCAATTAAACAATATTAAATTCAAAACAAGATTAATTTTTCCAATTTTAATATTTATTTTTATAACTTCATACACATTTATAAAATGGATATTTCTTTAGAGAATATTTATGGTGGTATACATAATTTTACTCGCACCCCATTTAGTTTTCTGTATGGGTACCCAAATAGACTTCATGTTTGCCGGGTAGGATAAGGGAATGTGTTCATTATTAGTAGTATGAGATGGGATTTCGTATTGAGAACGGACAAGGGAACCAAACATGATATTGACACCCATATCAGATAATAATTTCTAACTTTTTTAGGGTTTTCATTACATAGTTGTCACTTTTATAGAATTATATATTTACATATTTGGTTATAGTCATTTTTCATGATTTGGATTCATCATGGGATATTGGTTTTTTTGTTTATTAATTTTTTTATCCTTTTGATATTGAATATTTATTTTTTCTACTGTGTTGATTTGATAAAGAAGTTATTGTCTCCGGACATTAGAAATTATACCCTTATAGCTATTGAATGTCCTCTAGACTATGGGGAGGTTTAACTGAGGTCATGTTTTAAATCGACTCGAGAAACCATTATATGGAACATGGTTCAAAAAATTACAATCTGGTATTATAGTGGTAGATTTATTTTATATTAGGTTTTATTATTATTTGGGAATAGTTTAAAGGATTATAGGAAGTGTCAGTCATCATTCATGATCTCATGAATGGGGGAATCTAGACCATGTGTGGGGCGAAACCCAAGTACCTATAGTAAGGTGATTGCTTATGATGTTTTTTTGTAGTTTAGTTTTGTTTGACCATGGGTGATTGAAGTGATGTGTAATTTTATTATTTTTGTGAAATTTTACTCATGGAATGGGGTGGAATGATAATTTTGAATAAATTAATCATTTTAAGCATCCATGGATAAATAATTCATGATTGGGATTTTGGGAATGAAATAATTTTTTTTTGTTTTTAAAAATTAATTTCATCATAATAAGAAATTGATAATTATAAATGATGAATTTTTTTTTTTAAATTTAAAATGGTTACAATGGGTGTCAAATGTAAAAAATATCATTATAAATGTCATTTAACCAATGTTATCCATGAACCAGATGAGGTATAGTTAATGGAAATGATAATAGACCAGCTTTGATTGTGGGGTGGTGTATGAGGAATGAATTATTATGAATTTATGTCAATACCACTTAAGTAAATTTTTAAATGTTGTATTATGTGTCCTAATACATGTTTTTGTAATTGTAGACACATCCCTCATCGATGAATTTTGATGGTATGATAAAAGGATGACATTTCATGAAATTATAATATAGGAGTGGAAATAGTGGATTTGATTATCTAGCATGAAGGGGATGCAGAGATGTTCTTTGAGAAATTATATCACATTATATAGTCCATGGAAAGAGACATAGGGTGGGCTATGGGGAATATTTTTTATTTGACCATGGAATTAAATATGAAACACCCTTCAATGTTCATTAAAGATGGTGGACCTGATTCATCTTTGTTCTGGAATGAGTTTTTCTAGAAAAATCAAGACCACATAGAGACACCTTTAGAGAAAAGATTAATGTTGGGTGAATATATAAAAGATGGTAAAGTGAATAATTTTTTGAGATATTACTGATTAAGATGAACATTTTTATATCATGCAATTGATGTAATTTTATGATAAATTGTTTGATCCCCTTTACACAAAAATGATTAAGATATTGAGAGTAAAAAAGTTTATGAGATTGAACGAGTAGAGTTTATTTGTGGTGACCAATGTAGGCTGCTTCACTGATTTACATCACCTTATTATTTTTTTGGTATGGAATAAGGAAACTGAAAAATATTTTCATATTTCACTTATATTTGAGTCTAAATCCTAGTTTAATATAATATTGTTGAAGAAGATATTTGAGTAACTGAATTTGGATCTCATTTCCAAGGGATCTGGATGGTGGATTCTCTTAAAGGTTAATTAGTCTCTGTTTTAGGACCAAAATTTATGTCTTATGAGTGTAATATGTATCTTAATTTGAATTGAAATTTGATTAGTGGCATGCCAAGTAACCTTGGGATGGATCAATTACTTTATGTAATACTAAAATTATTTTCTATTAGTGTGGAATTGTGGGTCACTATTTTAGCCAGTGTCTTCGACCAAGGGTAATGATATGAGCTTATGGAAATATGGGGAATCTATAGTTGTTCTACATAATTATATAGCTTGTGGGTAGTGAGTGAGGAGCTAGAATGAAATATATTATAGGAAGGGGGTCTCCTAACCTATATATATCTACTATTTTTTGTACTACTGGTTTTGCATCATAAGGCAGTGGATGTGATACTTTAGTTCAAAATAAATGATATTATTAATGTATTGTTGCATTGGGAAATAAAACTAGAGCACCTATATATGGACATGATAGTAACATATTGTTCAGTCTACACTTGTAGATAGAGAGGTTGGATCATCGATAGTTATTGGTACTATTCATGTAGTTTCAAGGATTACTAGTGCATTATTTGATCGAAAAAATTACATTCTATTATATAAAACCATATTTTAAATGACACGAGTCAAAATTTATAATTTTTTATTGGGATTATGATGATCAAAAATCCATTGGGTATACAATCAATGAAAACTATCTATTCAAGGGTGTTTCCATCATGATTAGTGAGTATTTTTTCCTTTGGGATCTTTATATACATCTTATGTAAGGGATTGAATTTATTTTTGATATGTACTACCTGGTATCAGTCTTATTCCATGTCAATTTATTCCATAATAGAGTAATATTTACATCTTATAAGGGTAAAAATTATGTAAAATATGGAGAATGGGATATCTGGTCTTACCTTGTAGGGCCATTACATATGCAATTAGGGTATCTCACCACCTTGGATTCAAGTAAATTTCAACATAATGGGGTATAAAGTAAAAATTTCATTCAACCAATAGTATATTGATTTCATGAAGTTTTTCATAAATACTACTCAGGGATGCCCCACGAGAGAGAAGCTGAGTTAAAAATTGAACACATGGATGAAGATGAACTAGGATCCATTCCACCATAAGAAATGGAACAAATAGAGCCATAATTTATTAAGACATAACTCAAAATGTTAATGAATAATGGATTTATACATTCATGTATGTCACCTGGGGGTTCTATAGATTCATATCTAATAAGGATAATGGAATGTTGTGTTTTTTATTGATTACTAGTAGAGTAACTACACGACATTGAATAATCGGTATACTATTCTACATATTTAGGATCTCTATGACCATTTTGGAAAATCTTGTGTATTATCTACTATTCACATGATATAGGGGTATAATACATTGATAGATAGACCATATGATATAAAGAATGATATGTTATGATGCATTATGGCCTATAAGAGTTATTCAGGCTAAGGAATACATTGGATCTGTATATTCCCTTGTTTAAAAAATCATTAACCTTTATGAAGATCAGTTTGTTCTTTTTTATATGTGAAATTATCTTGGAATCTTAGTCTGTTAGCAATGACTTCCACAAAAGACCGCCAAGGTCATCTATGGGTAAACTGGAGGCGCCAATCGATTCAAGGAAACATTATAAGAATCACAAGGATGGGGCGTACAAGATCTATGTTTCACATGAAAGATCAAAATCCATGAGCGTGGCTCTTGCGTTCCCAATGCAACGTATGAAGCTACTTTTCCATGGGTGAAATGGTAATCATCCAATGAAGGCTCATAAAAGTGTTAGACATTACACGCATGATCTAGTTCCAAACATAAGTCCATTGCACACCCATTGTGATGTCAAATTAGGCATTATGCTTGTACCATGGCTCACATATGTAGAACACCTCTTCAGTAATGCAAATCTTATGCAATAAATCCAATTATTTTGTCTATGTAGATAAGTGACCCCCATTTTTTAGGGTGATCATCATCAATTAAACCATCCAATTTACCATGTGTATAAATCATTCATGAATTTACAAAAGGCATAGAACCCTCATGGTATTGGATCTTGCGTGATAGGTCCCTGATGCATCTCGCTTCATGTAGGACCATAAGGGCCCCAACCACTCCAATTTCCTTTAATTCTATGTTTATTGAATACAAATGTATCCTCATTCATGAAACCATAGTATTTCATTAATCCCAATATTGCGCTCTACCATGAGTTTTTTCTAAAATCCTACAATCATGTGTGCCACCCCCTCTTTGAGGATCCATTGATGGATTCAATTCTAGAGCACCATGTATGAGAACCTATTCTACATAAATCCAATGTATTGTGTAAACATCCATTGGGTGGCCCTCAAAACTTATTTATAGTTATTTATTGGTCCCCCGTGAGGCATCCCATGTTGTGTTTCCCTACCTCTTACTTTTAAAAATAGGCACCCTAATGGATTTCACTTTTAAGTATAGAAACACTAACATGGACCCCCACTATCAACCACTCCACACCATTCCAACCTTGCATTTTCATTGATTTCCCTCACCGCATGTGTTTGTGATCATTTGTTATGTAATCCCAAGGGGTGAGTAGTGAGTACCCCCTGTCTGCACTACATGATGTAAAACTATTGAGCACCTTCGTCTATAGCACAAGATGTTAAAATATAGCCATACCCCATGAAAAAAAAGGGATACCATGCCTCAGTCATTTTCCACACCCAATTTCCTCTATAGTATTCTGAATTTTCTCGCATGTAATTAGATCATCCTCACATGGAATACGAACATCATTGGGTTGGTTCCATTTAAAATCTCCACACCATCTCTTATAGAAGATTCATTCATAATGAGACCATATAGTTTTCTCATTCCTCTTGTTTCTCTCATCCAGAATGACTCACGTATTTTTAGAGGTCAACAGAGATCATGAATCCATTATCCATCCCAATTGGTATTCCTCATGGAGTAATCCCCAGCTTCCATCTTCCTGGGTCCCTTATATGCAAAGCACTACACTACCGAACTACATGAACATTGATTACCAACCATCTAGGATACATAGGAAGACTCTTTGAGGCTCAATCCCATCATCTACATCCATACTGATCATTCCTAGGACATATCCCATGATGATAATTCCCCCTACTTGTGAGACCGCATCTCCTCCTAGACCACTAAGAAGATTCCATTCATAAGACCCACACCATATGATCCATGGGCCTCCTCATTAGGTGTTGGCCCCATGAAAAAAATTCTGAAATACATTGAATTTGACCCCCAAATATCATGGATATTTACGAAACCTCCTTGTGGTTGAATCCCAACAACCTTAACAAACCATATGTTCCATTCATTTCACCCACTTCACCCATTTCTATCCTAATTTTACTCGGTCCACCACATCATAGTATTGTCATAACGTCCATCCGAGTCATTCCAAATGTATTCCCCTCCACAACATTATTTCTCATAGTAGTACATGGGATGATAACCATGTCTTATCCCAACACAATTCATCATCCAACCAAGTGAGATCGTTTTACGATGAGTTGTTCCAATGAATAATATTGACACCATACCGTCTCAAAATAAGTTGGGGTTGATCAAATTCTCATAAACATGGTACATAGGAAACCTCATTGAGGATAAATTCCAACAAACTGTAAACCATGGTTCCTCCTCCTATGGATACACTTCTCTGATCCACTATTGGTGGTCCCGAAATCAGGCTCCATGGTGTGACTCCTTAACTTTATGTGCCACAGTTTCCATGTAATGATTTTATAAGGAATTCAGACACATAAATCTAGTAAACCGTAGTTCCTCCCTCCAAGGGATGTACCCCATAAAGGTGTGACACCTTCACAACATGGGACACACCACCCAAGGTCCGGTCTCATTTGGCATTCTATGCCATCCATCTGATAAACCTTAGTGCCTCCCTATTAAGGATATACCCATTGATGGTGTGACATCTTCCATTCAAAGAACAAGGCATCCTAGGTAATCATTAATATAGAATTCTGATCCATCCATCGACAATCCATTTGGGTGATCCCTTCTAAGGATCCACCTTCAAGATCATCCATCATCATAGTCTTGACAAATTCCACTTCGTCTCTACAAGAGGTTAGACATGTGACCTGTTACTTCTAAACCATGTTGAAAATGGGATGCTGTTGGAAAAGATAAGAATACATGATTATGGATTAATAAACCTTGTGATTGATGTGTCATTCCTTAGTTTTAATGCCATGGAGAATCCCTCATATAAAGAAGAATATAGGTGACCGATGTTCTAGCATTAATACATGCCAGTGTTTCCAAAAGTGACTACTCTATTGGTCGAAGGATGCTACCCCAAATAGACCCATTATAACGTCCATATAGAGGCATCCTAATTAAACAGCATCCACAATGAGATTGAATTTAGAAATATTTTTGAAAAAATGTATTAATATATATGGGAGACCTGACTAAGAGAAAAATTATGAAGAGTAATCCATGGAAGGAGGAACTAGTATTCCATAATCCTGTTTTGATCAAGGAGTAGACAATTATGAAAAATTTATTATTACCACCCTCCTTTGGAAATATGGAATACGAGGCATCACAATGCTCATCTGTAGATGATAATGAACAACATGGCGGCTCACCCTGGCAGAAGAATTAGAAATTATAAGGGTGAGCCCAATGTGAAACATTTACCCGGTCATGGGGATTAATATCCTTAAATAAATCAATAGATAATAATTTTACTAGATCAAGATATCCAGTGCTAGATTCCGCTATGAAAATAGTGGGACTGGCATGTAAGTCACTAGAATTTGGGGGTAGTTAATAGATGGTCATTCGGGTATATGACATCATTAGCCTAGATCAATCTCTCCAAC
Source organism: Viscum album (assembly GCA_963277665.1). NCBI lineage: Eukaryota > Viridiplantae > Streptophyta > Magnoliopsida > Santalales > Viscaceae > Viscum > Viscum album. The sequence goes on along the minus strand of OY728166.1, from coordinate 68,531,167 downwards.
CATGGATGATTGGATGGAATTGTGGAATTGGACATTGATTTCATGATATCTATACATACATATAAATATTATTACTTTGTAGGACCCATGATATAGGAAACGAATCGCTCCCCACCCGTAACTATAAGGGAAGAAGGAACGTCAATGAGACAATCTCACACAACACCAACACTACCCTGACATTAGACACAACCATGGATATAGGGTTCCCACATCTCGTGTCACCCTCAAATATATTTTATAGGATGTTCATAGGTCCACTTGAATAATTGTACAAGCTGGAGGGGGTTATTACCTCAAGATAAATGGCCCGCCAGGACATGGTGACTTCTGCCCCTCACTTGCACTACCGCCCCGAAGGGAAGTGTAGGGAGCCACTTCTCCCCATTACAAAATTTAATGGCATCAAAATTGTATAAATAGAACATTTTTATGATTATCTCCTCTATACTAATGAGTTAGAGGATTCAAGGGTCATACTGACTATGACTATTTCCCGAGAACCACCAAGGTAGGATCCCACTAGGCAGTGTCAATGCCAACAACAACCGACAAATTAGGCTAATGATTAGTTGGTCTAAACTACTAATCTGGTGATAGCAGTTGGATCACCCAACACCAATGTTGGGCAGAAGCTCATTATGTAGCCCATCGGGGGGGGGGCATTGTCTTCAATAGCATCAATTTCCCTAGCCACTCCCGGTGCATACTACAGGATCCCTTCCACAATAGTGTAGGGTCTCACTAATGCTTGATCGTAATCGAGACATCTTCCACCACACATGTAGGATGGGATGAATCATTCAGTTGTGGCCATAACATTGATCCCTTACAATATAGTATGTGATGATGAGATCCAGTATATGGACCTCCCCTTATAATCCATAACCCGAGTGGTGGTCCTCCCCACTCTCATTCTTTGCATAGAGGTCCTCCCAATGATCCCATTATGAGTCCATTCAGAGTTCTTCCCTACATTGTTGACATATGGCACAAACGTCCTCCCCATGGATATGGTTCCCAATATAAAATTCATATTCATGTCATAGAGCCTCAATGAAAAGGCCCTCTTCACATCATTCTCAGTTCATGTGGAGGTCCTCTCCACTATAACACCCATCAATGTGATGGTCCTCCCACTTTAGTGCCTATCAATAGGAATGTCCCCCCTATATTACCATTAGGTCAAGTGAAGACCATACCGGATCTAGAATTCACCACCATGCAATTCCTCTATACATTTCCATCAACCATTATGGAGGTCCTCCCCATTCTCATGCTTCCCAACATGGAGGGCCTCCCCATGTCTCGTTTGATATATGTGAACGTGCTTCTCACACTTCACCTTACGAAAGTGGAGGTCCACCAAGCACTCATATAAGACATCAAGGTCCTCCCCATGCACTAAATGAAATTATGTTATTTGTGAATGGGAATTTGTGAGGGGACCCCATTATAAAAGGTTATTTGTTATGGGGTCCTGTCACAAATTCCATTTTTCTGAAAATAGTGCCGCAAATACATTCTTAAAAGTTTTATAAAAGCTGTTGTGATAGGCCCATCGTAAATAAAATAAAAAATATGAAAAATTAGTATAAATAAAACTGGATAAAATATTATTGATTGTTATAAAAAATAATATTAATAAATTAGTATTAAATAACAACAAAAATAATTATAATAACATTATTATTAATTTATAAAATATTAATCTAATAAAAATAAAAATAAAAATAATATAATATTAATCATATAAATATAAAAATATTATTAATAATATTAATAAAATAAAATAAATAAAATAAATAATAATAATAAATAATAAATAATAATTTTATTAAAGAAATTAATAAATATTATAATAATAAAAATAATTAAAATTTAAATTAATACAAAAGTATTAAAAAGAATAATAAAACATAAAATAATAAAATATGAAATATTCCTAAAAATATATGAAATGCACTATATAGAAATTTAAATATATAATATTATAGAAAAATAATTTAAAATATATTATAATAAAAATTAAATACAACCCTAGGAGTCTTTTAGAGGATTTGGAGGAGCTGGAGGAGAAAATTGGTGTGAACTCCATCCCTAAACCATGAGTCAGATGTCGTATGTACTCCATCGTATGCTCATGCTGCTGCAACTACCATCAACACATCTCCACCCACAACTTATACTGCTATTCATGAATCTATTACTACTATATATGCATACTCCTTATAAGATCATCATAAGATCTACGTTTCTCCTGATATTGTGCAGCTAATAATGATGATGGCTCTCCATCAGCTCTTCTTGAGTTCCACGCTGATATCTCAGTTTTACCATAGTAACTCCATGGTGAAATTCGAGAGATGATTCCAACATGTCATCCTTCATCAAAAGAATATTGGGCTGCCTTTATCCATTTTTCCTCATCAAATTTTGCTTGAATAGTCTGATCATTGGTATCTACCTGACTCTAAGATTATGTCTGAGGCATTGGGGCCTAATATGACCCCTTCCACTTCAATTTAAAATTCATATAGTATAAATATTATTTGAATTTTTTTTTTAAAAAAATAAAAAAATTATAGTAACCACAATATGATGATGTGGATCACCTATAATATCTATATTGATAATGTCATTTTACATTTTCCTATAAACAAAGAACTCCATAAAATTGGGTTTCTCGATAGCCTATACAAATATTAAATAAATAGTTTACATTTAATGTTATATAAATTAATTACAAAATATACTTTCCATATGATCCCTATGAGTAATGGACGTACAACAATAAGATTGATGTGTATCCTCCTGCTTCCCCTATTGTTGTCGACCTACAGATGATCTCCATTTTAAATAACTACTCATATAGTGTGAACATACTGTATCACAAACCTTTGAAGAAATTTAATCTGGTCAATGGGTGTAACAAGACTAATCAACCTATATGAGTATTGATTTTCTCATATTTTCCTCCTCAAATTGGGCAAAAACACTGATAGCAATGCTCACACATACAACCCTCCCATGCCTTCCAGATTGATTCATACATTCTCTCAATGATTGGAATGTTACCAACAAGATATATGGGGGATGAATGATGGTATTCACATGCTTGGTTGATGATATTTTAAGTAATTGTTTTCTTTATACTATGAGCTTGGACCGAAGTATTGTAGATAAGCCTAAAGATTGGAATGGATTATGTTGGACATAAGTTAGTATTATTTAAGGATATAATTTTTTTGATATTATTGATCGGATTTTATAGTAATGTAGTTTTAGAAAAAGGAAAACCTACAGGACGGGCGACAACCCATCGCGTCGGACAAGGCTGTGGGAATCGAACCCACAACCAAAGTACGACTGCCCTTGATCACCTACCACTGGCCTACAAGAAGTCCCTGTTTAGTAGAAACTAGTTTTATTATATTAAGCAGTATGATATATGGAGTATAAGTCCATTTTAAGAACCATATATGATTAATCTCACTATAGATGGACTTATGTATTTTTGATAACTTTTATAACCATTTTTGAGACAGATGGAATGACCCATCATTCTATCACATGATCTGCTAACACTTCACGAATGACAAATTCAACTTCATTTCTTTAAAAGATGAAGTGGAAATTGTCCAAATAACGACCAACGGTGAGACTATACCAAAATCATGAAAGTATTTCTTCTAATTCTAATTTCATCAACTTTAGGGTAATGATCTTGAAAACCAAAAATGTTGTCCTCGTGCCCTTATATCCGATAAATCAGATGGTACCTTAGATCATCACAAATCTATGGCTTTGTGATCGATGGCTTTTTCATAGCCATGTTCTCTACCACTCTCCATTGTAACTTGATGGTTAGATTTTTCTTCCATATCCATATTTTCACCTATATTCTCCTACGTGGAATCCCAGTGATGAGTTACATTGGGTAATCATTACGTTTCATACTTTAGTTTTTAAAATTAAGTTTTAGTATTCCTTTTTACGATGTGGGTTTCTATGAATAGTAAATGATTTATAACCCCGACGAATTTCGAGGGAGAAATTCCTTTTAAGGGGGGTAGAATGTAACAACCCGATATTTTATGATAATTATTCTCTTTAATTTATTTGATGTCATGTGTTTTATGATACAACAAGATTACCTTGTGTTATATGCCATACTGTATTATCTTGAAGTATACACAACACTATTCTTAGATTGTGTTACACATAATTTCAAGTTCATTTTATAATAGTCATTCTATGCAACATTGGGGGTATATATATATATATTCAACGTATAAATGAAATATGGTTGGATTTTATTATACGAAATAATAAAGGAGTCTTGAACAAACCTGAAACCCTGACTTGTCTTGCCTTACACGCAATCGCGACCTTCCTCGATAGCGTGTGTTGTACGCAATACCGAGTTTTACTAAACAACGATATATTACTATAATATTATTATTAACTAGCTGTTATGAATAGTATTAACTAAAATTTTAATTTTATAACATTATTATTCATATTAAACATTTTCTAGAACATGGTATAAGAACAAAATTAATTTTTTGGGTAAAATATGTATTTTTAAAAAAATGCAGTTTTGCCGCCTTTTGATGGCGCACCCACTTTAAATCTAGTTGTTGTAATATTTATAAGTTAAATTTGACAAAATAAAATTCTTCTTTTGAATCAGGTTATAAAAATTTACATTGGATAAAGTTTTGATATTTTTCTGATAACTTTCATATTTTAATGAATAGTAAAAACACGCTATATTTTAATTAAAAACAACTTCTTTCATCGTAATAATTTATATGGTTATATTATAATATCGAGTGGTTTTAAAGTATAAATAGAATATATTTTTACCATTTAATATAATTTATGTCATTATCATTGATTTTACATTGAATTCGTAGGTTAAATCAATTCAATCTTTTGCAATGTTTTAAACAAAAACCCGTTTTCATTCGACAATGAGATTAATAATAATTTAATTTCTGCAACTTCTGTGTATTGAATTTAAAAAAAATGGATTCCATATTTGGAATCATTGGGGTCCAAATTATGTTAATAGGCTACTTTTTATTTTTTGGAATTATGAATAGTAACTACGGTAAATTTTATTTACCATAGTTAAAGGTAAATTAGGTAATTAAGAGTAAATATAACATGATAAAATTACCCTAAAACATATCAAAATTATATTTTATGGATAAAGGTATACCCATATCACCTAAGGGTCGGATTAGATTCACTTTATGGACTTTTGACCATGAAAATAATTTAATTATTATTAAATCCAAAGAAAGTGACAACATGTCACTCTCTTAAATCTTATAAGTATAATAATTTTAATTTAGTGATAAACATCATAAAACGTAGAAAATGAATAGTCTCTAGAAAGATAATAAAATTATCTACATCATGATAATTTGTTTATAATTTTTTGGGTTTAAATAATTTTCATTAATAGTCATACATTAATGATGCAGAAATTATTTATTTAGTGAAAAATCAATAATATAGTTTTTATTTAAATAGTAATACATATCAAAAGGACCAAAAATCTGCACAAAACTTATTATTAGTGTATAGATAAACCCTAATCATCTACTGACCAAATTTTGGACCATTTGGATCCTTATTAAAGCAATTATGACACTTATATTATTTTATTATAAATGATTCCAAAGTTGTCACCTTCATAATTTAATAAATATAACAATTCAAATATTGTTATTTTAAGATGATAAATTAAAGTAAAAGTATTATTGTGAAAGTTAATAAATATATCTTCATCATAGGATTTTAGTTTTAATTTTTATGCAACAAATAAGTATATTAAATAATTATACAAAAATGTTGTAGTAATTATTTTATTAAGAGATAAACCAAATAAATGGTTTTTAGAAATAATAAAATAACTATTATATGAAATATTTAATGTGATCCACTAATTTTCTAGATACATATGACCTTTTATTCATCTATTAAAGATTTTATTTCGAAGATATATTCTGTATATATTTTATTTAAATTCAAATAAATGAATAGTGTCAAAATTGACACTATTGTTATTTTCTAAAAATAACATATTATAAAATTGTTTAAAAATCACAAAAATATTTAAAAATTATAAATTTAAATTTATATGGAAGAAAATGTTGTAAAGTATCTAATTATGGACCATTAACAAAAAATAAGTAACTGTTTGTTATAATTTAAAATTTAGAATGTTATTACCATAAATTAAATTAAATTGATTAAATAAGGATAAATCAAGTTGATAAAGTTTAAAATAAATTTCTAACTTGTCTAAATCTTATTGGTTGATGAGAATACAACCCTATACAATCTAATATTCGGATATGTGTTATCTTTTGAGGTTTTTAAATGGGGTTAGATTTATTATAAATTAATATTTTTAAGAATTCCAAAGGTGCCCCTCTCCTCCCTTATAAAAGGGCACCTCCTCCCTCTACTCCTCACACAAATTTGAGCCTTCATGCTCAGCCAAACCCTGCCCATTTCACTTCCCCACTTCCCTATCAACATCCTAGAGGTACTGGTTTTCTTCAAAGGCAAATTTGAGTGCCCTAAGAGGAGGTCTCAAAGAGGCACTTCAAAGATGAGGTAATGTCTGTTACCGATTCATTCAACTTTATTTCTTATTCCACTTCTTCTTCTTAGGTTATTTCATTATGAAGTAATAACATCAGTATCAATAATATACTGATATTTTATTATACGTATGAAACAACCCTATTTCACCATCTATCCATCCTATGGAAAAAGAAATCACCACGCGTGCGTACGTACGGAATACCGTCTCCACGCCGTGGTGTAATCTATTTTCCACCACCACCTTACTTGGATGGGTATAATGGTGTAAATAATAACTATATATGATTATTATATAGTGATATTGATTCTTTAATAGTATACATACACTCCTATAAAATTCCACGATCATGGGAACGATATCATCGCTCGTGCGTACGTACGGAATTCCGTCTCCACGACGCGATGAGATTCATTCTCAATGATTTACCATTAATAAATGATTATAAAGTATATATAATAAGTAATCATGAAATATATGACATAATAATGATACTGTATGTATGTATATATATATATATATATGTATGTCATCCAATTAATTCCATTCAATTCAATGAGGAAACAAAAACAACGTTCATTCGTACGTATGACCTACCATCTCCATGAATGGTGTATTTATTTCCATTTATCGATCTGTTATATACATGTATATTCTGAATATATATTATATATAAATCATGTTTTACATTCTGGATGTAATTAATCATGATCTGAGTAATCATATTAATAATTACAAGTCAAAACACGGACGACAAATGAAACGATTTTACCCAAAACGCTCTTTAACATGGAATTTACAAAAGAACGGGTAATATAAAGTCATAAGTGAACCACATATGATATCATTACAATTAGTATGATTCTGTAATAAGTCAATAACATTATTTAAATCATTATATAGGAGGTTGGGACACTTACGAATCAAATCGGACCTAAGGTAAGGGATAATTTTGCAAATCTCATTTTTATCCGAGATTGCTTATTCATAAATATTTACTGGGGTTATTTCTATCATCCATGTCCATGTTTTAAAAAAGTTTTTTCATGTATTTTTAAAGTCCTTTTTACCCATTTTTTACTTTTACTACATGGTATGTAAGTAATCTTTTTTTTACGTTACATGGTACTTTTTTGACTTTTCCGGCAAAAGTACGAGAAGAATGTTTTTTTAACTTATACGGCACGAAAATATTTTTATGGTTTTATAAAGCCTTATATTCATGAAACATCCTCCAAAATATTTCATGACTATTTTCAACAAAATCTTTTTCTTTTAAAATTGCATGACATTTTGTGAAAAGAAAAGTTTTTAAAGAAAAAGGGATATTTTCCTCAAGAATTCATTTCATGTGTTTTATCAAAACAATTTTTCATCTAAGATGGCATTATTTCATATGTGTATGTTTCAAGTATAATGTCTCTAAGATTTACATGGTTTCAATTCTCTTATTATGAAATGATATCCATTTATTTTATATGGATTATGTGATGATGGGATGATGTTTATGAAACCCATTTTATATATTGGGTTTTTATGAATGATGTATGTTTCTTTTGTGGAAAAAGTAAGAATGATTTCATTATGTAATGGGTGGGACCTATATCTTCCTCCAATGCATTGGGTAAAGATTTATGTCTCATGAGATAGACATGGATGGAACGGTAAGTTAATCCGGTTCGGTATTACAGGAATGGAACGGGGAGTGAACTCGATTCAGAAAGGGACTTTGTCCACTAAGATGGTCTTAACAGAAATTCCTTGGCTACTATGGAAATCATTACATCTGATTAATGGATTCCACAATTACATGTTTTATTCCCATGCTATTTTATCATGATTTATGTTCCATTATGATCTATGCCTTATGTACTTCCATGTTTTATGTCGTTGCTCAAGATTTTTAATGTTCATGTTTTTTTTAAGTTCAAATGTATATGGTATGTTTTATTTTATCCATGCTTACCCTTACTGAGCATTTGAGCTCACCCTTTTTATGTTTTATTTTCCCCCAGTATTAAAAAAAAGATTTTAGGTAAGGAAACAAAAATGGGAAGATCTTTTTGGGAGATGTTGATGATCTTTCACCACGATTAGAAGATTACGTTTCAAGTTTCCAAAGACACTAAACTATTACGGTCCTTGTGTGTCTATTTTTGTTATGTACTATGTATTCCGCAAAAGTAATGTAATGTATATGTACTTCAAGCTTCGGGTCTCTATAGAGACCTTTAAAAAAAATAATTCGTATAATGTAAGTCATCAAAATTGATTCTATGTAAAAAATTAATTTTTTAAAAAAATTAGGAGATATATATGAGTAGAGACAGATAGAGAAGTTGGAAGAGTTGTGAAATACGAGAATATCAAACATGGGGAATATATAGGTTAGATTATTTGTGATGGTGGTATCTGTGATGTGTATTTGCAACGTGAATCTTCTCCCAAATGCTAAACCCCCTATTAATTAGGGATGGCGATTAAGATGGTATTCTTGTTGGGTCCCATTGAAAATAGTAACCTTTCAACATAGCATTTAAAATTTGACCCATCGCAAATGCTAAACGAATAAAAAGGTATTTGTGACGATACTAGTCACAAATGTTAAAATACCATCAAAGGGTATTTGCAACAGGTTTAACTACACATTGAAATTATCATTCCTGTGGTTTTTCGCCCACCACAAGCCAAACCATTTTCAACCTAATACATATTCCCGTCACAAATAACTAATCATATGCATTAGGAATATGGTCCAATCGTATATAGTACATCCTAATCTCTAATACAAATATTCCCATTATCAGTGCTAAAAAAGGCATTAATAACTCTTGAAAAGTGCTGTTAATCGAGGTGAAGATAGGGGGTCCCTTTTATCAGTGTTTTTTGTCGCTCATAAAATACCACTTTTATCATCAATTTATTAGCTCTGATAATAGAAAAAAACAATAGATGAAAAGTTAAAAAGAAAATAAAATTCTTGGGGGATTTTAACAAAACTTGACCCCCATTTTATCAGCGCTAGGAGGACCCCCTCCCACTCTCCCACGCGCTGCACTTTCTCGCGCATCCCACACATGCCTGCGCACCCCTGTTTCCACCCGAACTCGAAGCCGAGACCTCCCCACTTGCATGCCTACACATTTACAACTAAGCTATTTAGTTATTTCTCTATTTAATGATATATATATTTATATATATATATATATATATATTTGAATATTAATATTGATTCATATTAATATAAATATATTTAGTTATATTAATACATATATATTATTCACATATTACTATATATATTTTTATTCATATATTAATATATATATATATTTATATTAATACACACACACACATATATATATATATCTATTCATATATTAGTATATATATATATTTTTTCATATGTTAATATATTATATATATATATATAATTTTTTATCCGTATATATATTTGTATGTTAATATATATTTTTAAGAATAGTTTTAAATAAATTTATAAAATATGGTTTTTATGTGTGTTTATAAATAAATAAATAAATACATACATACATATATAAAACACACACACACACACACATTTAAGAATAAATACATATATATGTGTATTTGAAAATCCATATAATGTTAAAATGACCATAACTTACAATACCGAAGTCTGTTTCAACTCCACAACCAGTCAAATCAAAGAAAATGAAACTATATTCAATATGATATGTAGTATAGACCTAGAAGACATCTGGATCAGATGTTATACCTATTTGAATATTAAAAAACCAGGGTATCCCGACTAAAAACATAGTTTTGGAGGACTTATGTGACTTTTTGGACTCCAAAAATGCGATATAAGGTTTCTTTCAATCTCTAGATCCTAGAGCTCATCATAAGTGTCAATTTGATATGTTTTAGTGCTCAAATGGACACACATATCAAAAGTTATGGCCATTTGAAGTTTGAGTTACATTTTCAACTTATTTTAGATATTTTATTAATTTTTTTTACTATTTGTATCTTCAAATTGTTATCAAATAACTAGAAATCGATAATAATTAAAAAAAATACTATTTAATAATATTTCTTTAAAATATTTTAAATCCATTTTCCCAAAATTGCTTATATATTAAATGTAATAGTTATTTATACTTATGTAAAACATATTTAAAAAATATATTTTATATTTATATCAATATAAATATACTTATATAATAATATATTATTGTTCATTTTTTTGATATATACACTTGATAGGTGCTATGAAAATGAGCTGATATAGACCCCCCCCCCTTTAATTGCGTTGTTAAAAAAGCACTGATAATGGTGATCACTTTATGAGTGCTTTTTTTAGCAATGATAAAGGGTGGTGCTGTGGAAATCCATTTTTGCGGTAGTGAATGGACTTTTTGAAATGGGACCCTTCTCCGTCACAAATAACCCTTTCTTTTCTTAGTGATGTTTCTATCGACTGAAGAAGAGGTCATTCTAGCTACATTAGAACCTAGAGTGGAGGCCCTCCCCAATCTGATAGCATTCCCTATGAAGGTCCTCCCTACTATAAAAAGAATAGATATAGACATCCTCCCCTTATCCTAAACAACTCTGACAGAGGTCCTCTACGCTCCACCACAAACAAACATATAGGTCGTCCCCATGCCAAAGAGCTACCTGGTCGAGAAAAGACTTCCTGGGATAGAATAAAAAACCATCGCTGTTGAAGGAATAACTCTGAGAAGGTCTATGTTGTTGTTAATCTCGTTCTACTCTTGTATTCTAAAGCCAAATGTTATTCAATGATGGAGGCTTCACCCTAATCCTCTACATCAAAGTCTAGGGAAGGATCTTTGTGTGTGAGTTTGGTCATCCCAGAAGGTCAGATCCACAAGATTCTCATATCCCATCACATGTAAGTTAAGGAAGAGGAATTTAGATCCCTTCTAGGGTCTCACGGTGTAGTCATATCGGTCATCACTAGTCTTATTCTCTACATCTACCAGAGATTATGAAAATTTATCCTTGAGTTTGATTGAGGAATAGAACCCTACATAATCGACACCTACAACCACTTCCCTTACACATGATGTAGTGGTAAGTACCCTATCATATAGGTACATGATGATGCAGCTGGTACCACCTCCTTTAGAAGGAGGAACATATAGAAATCAGTCACCCTATATAGCAGCATCTCCACTATCCAGTCCACCACCACACTGGTCTACATCAGTTACACCACCACATTCTCATCTATCCCCAGTTGAAGCATATGGAAATGAAGAGTTGAACCCCAATCCCAAATTGGGGATATTGTTAGACAGCCTCACCACATATCAATTGTCCGAGATGTTCTGGCCGATTGCTACTTCCAACTTCAACGTTCCAAAGTCACTCACTGAATAAGAGGTCTTTTGTTTCTGCTAGACTACCTAGGTGAAAAATTTCTTCCTTTGGTTCCCCCATTTTTTTCATCAAGAGCTATGATTACTTTGATGACATCGACTAGCAGTGCCACATGATCATTCCAGTAGTGCTTCTTGTGACTAAGAATCTTACGTCACTAGAATATCACCAATTACTTATGCAATGATGAATTTAGATATTCATCATGCTCTAAAAAATTATAGATGATACATCTCCACATGTGTTGATTCAAGGATGGGTGCAGTTTGTTTTTATCCATTTTAGTACAATCCTATGCTATCTGGACTTATAAGGTGACATTAAGGATATGACTATGGGAACAGTTGTGGTGAATATGTCTAAGCGCAATGCACGAAAAGAGAGGGATACTGAGGCATTTTTTGAGGAAAAGGAACCAACCCCTTCGACAATGGAACATCCTGAACATGCTCATACTGGTATTCTTACTTACTAGAATTGTAAGTCACGTGGCCTTGGAGACCCCTCAACATCATTCCAAATTGTTAAGAACACCAATAAGGGAAAGAATAAAATCATGACCTCCAATCCCCCTAAACATTCTGATGCTGTTCATTGGACAACGGTCAATCCTTATATGACCTCCATGCTCTAACAACATTCAGATATATGTAGTATCATTTATTATCTCCTTTCTGAGAGCCTTGATAAAGGACATCCAAACTATGCATATCATGGAAACATTTGTGTCCCTCCTCCATAGGGCCTACAGAGACAGCCCCAAGTACTACTTGATTAGTTTTCTCCCATTGATCTTGATATTTTTGTGCCTCATGACCTGGTAGTAGGTAGATTATAAGGAAATAGGCCATGTTATGTATCAATTAATCTTCCCGAGCACCGTGATAAACATCTTAAATATCTGGAAAATGATGCTCTTGAAGATTCTCTAGCAGTGTTCCCACTACCCACTCCATTAAACACCCCACATGTTTTTTAGAATTATTTTCATATTTACGATCCAATAAATATATTGGTGGTAAAAAATCCTCACCAATGTATGAATCCCTATGAAGACGATTTAATAGTGTCTCTCGCTGCTCTCCATGAATCCCTCGACACATGGCATGTGGAAATGACACCAAATAGATAGTCATATCTGGAATTGGTGGATGATATGTCAGCACTCATAGGATTTTTGTATCCTTTCATCATCACATCCAATGGGATGGGTGATCAACTGCAACATCTGGACCAATACATGTCAAGGTGCGGACCCATGTTGGGAACTCTAGAGAATAAAAAACTCTTTATGCTTCGATGTTTGGGTGAATACATTAGAAGGGAATGCATTCTTCTAGTACAACCAGTTACCTATTGGTTCCATCGATAGTAAGGAAGATCTACAGAAGAATTTTTTTAATCATTTCATCTTTAACCCTAAAAATAAATGTATTTAAAACCACTCCATTTGTAGGAAAAAATCAGATGTTCGAGTCGTATAATTTTTTGCTAGATGGAAATGCCTCAAGTATTCACATGACAGGTGGATGAATCAATAATAGGTGTTGATGATATGTGTAGGGGAATTTCAAGACTAAAATGATTTCATCCCTCGTCACTCATAATTTCTCAAGTGGATTTTAGGATTTTTCTAACAAGGATCTATGCCTACAGGAAGAATTACAACAATACTAGTAGGTGCAACCATTGCCTCCTCAAGCTCCTGCAAGAAGATCCACAAAGGTAGAGACTACTTCTGTTTCACCGATAGAGGCCTCTAGGCCTCTAGAGTTATTACCAATAGGGTCCCACTCATAGCCTCACTGAGGGAAATATCCTCAGTCATAGACATAGTCTTGGAACCACCCAACCCATAACCAATAAACACCACCCCTTAAAGCTTTTCCAACTAGGTGAGTGAATCAAGGTCCACCACCACCCCATCAGGATACAACCCATCATTTGGGCCAAACTCTAGAGCTTCCATACTAGACTAAATAAATAATACCTACTCATTCTTTGAAGATTGCGATTCTGGTTATCTCCATTGTCTAATGGAGGAGTGTGTTCTAAAGTTTCCTAAATGCAAGAAGTCCCTTGAGGCTGAGTTCACTGATCTCCATTACAACTGACCTTATCACAAAATCTTTGGACATACCATCATGAAACATTACCTATTCGTGGAATTTCTCTTGGATAATGTGGATAAATGTTTAGTCAGATTGGGTCCTTTCCTAGAATATGTGGCATGCATCTCTTCAAATACTAATAGAGATAATGATTCTGAATTGTAGAAGGTCTCCATATGTTGTCCATACCCTTAATGTGAATAATTGGCATGTAATATAGTCTCTTGGTCCCATGATGTCATCCATGACCATTTGAATTATCCAAATAATCCTAAATTTTCAAACCTCTATTTTCTTCTGTTTTACATCCACAACGTAACCCTACACTCTTCCGAAAATTAGGCACTGATGGTGAATGTGAATGAAAAGTACGCCATTGGGTGGAAACCCATCTCATAATATTAGATATTTCATGCCCTCATAGATGGGAGTTTCACTGAATGTCTGCCCAATTATGGAAGATTACTCTAAAGATGTCCATAAGTGTGAAACTATGAATACTGTTGACCTGGTGAATCCCTATATGATTGTAGACAATGAGGAGTATCATGATGGTCCTCATAATATCCTCGGTCTACACCATCATCGAAGGATATGTGTACATGTGAATAATCAAAATTATTACACCAATGGATCAAGTCAATCCATGGACACTACCGATACCTGAAAAAAGGTTCTATGTAGAGCTTAGAAAGAAAATACTCTCAACATCTCTGGTTAAAGTCACTACCACCACTAATCGTGATACTCTACAAGGGATAACAGTTGCAGCCATATCATGATCAGTCGCACTGAGCTATGGACATGCCTCATCCATCTATTATTCAACTAGTAGTTATGTTTTTATGGTTTTGTTGATGAGAAGAAGGTCATTTTTATCCCTAGTAAAAATATACTAGTTCGACCATCAATGCTCATTATACATTCTTCGGGTAGAAATTATCACCTTGAATCGATGTATGATGTTCTTAAAAACCCCAACATCACTCCATTAATCCCTGAGTGTTCAATGCCTATTTTACACAATCATCCAAAGTGAATAATTTTGTAGGTTTCCATTATTTATCACATTAATCATTACCTATGTGGGATTTGGGATTGATTAATAATTTTCTCATGGATGTGTTTGAGATGAAATAGTTGAATAAAGAAATAATTTGATCATGAATGGAATTCAATGAAAGAAACCAAGAAAGTATGTTTCATGAACATTGAAAAAATATCCTATATGGATATAAACTTTCGATGGAGTGATTATGATCTGATACCTTTTGGAACACGGCCTCTAGGGTCTAAGGCCACACCTTGAGATCCCTATATTCATAAAATTCTATAAGAAAAATCTCATTATCCATGATCTTCACTCACCAATATTTATCCAAGAGATCTTATTCTTTATGAATCACCAATTTTATCTAATATTAGGCCTCCAACTGTTAGAACCTCAATCGTATGACATGTTCTTGTTGAGTAGTGATGGAGGAAAACACCTTCATATATTATTCTAGGAACTAAATTTCTTATTTAGCCTCTTAAAGCATCCAGATGCTGTCATGTTTCTCCTTTCACAAAGCTACATCCACATGTTGAAAAATTTCCTACATACTATCGACAAGATATTCACAAACCGGGGCATTCGGATTGTGAGAGTTCTCCCTTTATACATAGATACAACACATACAATAGATAAGTGACCCATCTATTTCACTAATTTTTATTATAGAGTGTTCTCAAGGAAACTCTTGACACACTTCCACGCCCAATGATGAATGATGTTGTTTTCTTCAGACACCATAGGGTTGGAGTCATTCATCTCTTCTAGATTTATACGATAATACTCTGATAAAATAGGAAAATGTAGAATAAACAGATGTTTTTTAGAATAATGTACAATGTAATATTATAAGTGACATAGGGGTGACCATATTAAATCTACTCATCTATTTTAGTATCATTTCCACCACTAGCTTCTAGATCAGCCATGTTAGTGCTATGATCCTTAACTGAAATCCCCCACTCATCTGCTTCCATGGTCAGATCTGCTCGGATGACCATCATATCATGTATAAGAACAGTCATGAGAAGATATCCTATAGATGTCCTAGAACCATCAGGTTGTTAGGAATGTAATGTTCAGATAAATTCATGGGATATACCCTTCTTCATCCTAATCCTCAAGTGATGGGTATGAGTCAAAAAACGTAGAGACTTATTTGAGCTAACCACATCCAGATCAAGTTACTAAATCACCATATGAACTTCCACCACTATATACCCATCAATGCGTGTTATATAAATGATCCGAACTAGTTCCTCCCATATATCTTGATAAGAATATTATGAGGTTATCTTAATGACCCCCTTGTCTAGCCCACCATTAGTCGCCTCAACTACAACAAGCTCGTCTCATGTCTCGGCCTTGGTTGAAGGCTTGGGGCATGTCCCTCCCCATACATTGGAACATTATCACCACTTCTATTTGGGATCCTTGATCAACATAGATGGGCACCTATAAATATCATGTTTCATTTAATTGATATGATTTTTTATAGAGAACCATTAAAATGATTTAACATAATACCTAATGAGAGATACTCAGCGAGATCCTCATCAATGTATGAAACTGTGATATTTTCTTGTGTACTCCCTTAATAAGATATTACCCCTTTGGATTCACCACCACTACACTCACTACCTTATCATCCTTCTCTTCTTATCCTTCCCATAATACTTCTTCTTCTTCTCCTTCTTCTCCTTCTTCTCCTTCATCACCATCATTTGTCAGCATCATGTGACATTTATTACAAATCATGCTCTTGACCAAGCATCACATTATCCTAGACCTGTGGTTCTTTTTATTTCCTCTATTCTAATTAATAGATGTCCATGGAACTCATTTATGTGTTCCTCTGATGAAATTCCACCTGGTTTTTAACCAAGATGAGGTTAATTTCCGGAGGGTTGACCTCGTCTCACGTCAGTTACAATTAGAGGTCATTTGTATATATTGATGGTCATAGTTCTAGAAAGTAAAACAAAGAAAATGGATGATAACATCAACTATAGGTTAATAGAGATATCAATGTTTGTTCCCAATGACCTCTTTCGTAAGCTACAAGGTTTCCTTCGGTGCCACCACCCTATAGAAGGTGGAGGAGTGGAAGGACATCATGATTTCCTTTTCACTATTCCTCTAGCATGAACTACCCTATATATCAAGTTTACCCCTTGGGGTATAGTTCTTCAACCTCCCTATTACTCTAACTCTATTACAACAATTTCTATTACTATAATGTGTTAGCATATGATTTCTTAAATAAATGCTTCCACCCAATTTTTGGAAATGTGCATTTATATTACATCATCAAGATTAGTAGGAGGCATCATGATAGTCTTGTTGAAACCCAATGTCACTAGAATTATCCATTTGTGGGAAAGGATGTATGGGATTTTCTCTTTTGGAACCTCTATATAGATCTTATTCAACACCTCTTGAAGGCCCCCTTAACTAAATGGAAATGTAGAATGGAACATATGAATCATAGATAATTTTCCATCTATTGGAGCCACTATCAGACCACCCTTGAATTTATATAGGTATTATCAATTCACCAGTGAACCTCATAGGTCATCCACCATGGGAATACAAGATCATTTAAGGGATTGATATTGATATTTTTATGCTTACTGATCAAAATTTTGACCCCTAAATCAATGAGCATCACAAGATGGAACCTATATATGTTAAGCCTAGATTTCCACTGACTGGTACCTTGGGTGATGATATAATTTGGGGATACATATCCCCTAATATGAGCTATGATCCAACCATGAAAAATCATAACCACCCATAGATTATCATAGATGTTTTTCCGCATGAGTTTCATCCCATAATTCTATAGTGTGTAGCCAATACAGAAAGTACAAGGTAATAACTATTATGAGCTACTAGAATCCCACACAAAACAAGTGTCCTTACATAGATTTTCATCCTATGGTATCTCACTAGTAGCTGCCACCTACTCAGGAAGGTGGAAATAAAGGAAATATAGTTTACTATTGTGTCTAATGTATGACCATGTTCTACCCCAATGTGAATACCCTCCTTCCTAAATGGAAACCGAATATTATCACACGTTCCCCATTTGTGATACCACCAAAACTTCTTCCATCAATTTGGAATCCTCCCCTACTTTTCCTTACATAAGAATAGGACAGACCATGTCTCGAATGGGATTTCCTCTAGGATATATTTGATCGTAAGCTTCATCTTTTCCACATCTAGAAGATTCTATGTAGAATGTGGGTTTGTTCCTTATCCACCTAGGTATTATATGGTTGAATGAACTCATATTACTAATGTCCTATAGAGGAATGAAAATGATGAAATGAACATCCCATAGATTGATGTCGACCTCCATGTGGTGAAGGTGAAATGTGTTTGTATCTTAAGAACATCAGCTGAAGAAATTCGGTACCAGAACCTATTGATTATAGATATGGAATTGAGTTGTATATAGAACCACATACAGTTTGATGTGGAATTTCTCCTCTCTAAACTCATCACATGTGTAGAGTACCCAATATGCTCATTCCCAATCACTATTAATGTTTCCACAGGATGTCATATCCTAATCCTTCTTCTAGATCAGACTTTCAACCCTCATGCTACTTCAGAAGGTATTTTCATTTTGGGAGGGGTAATTATACACCACTAGCTAATCTACCATGATCATTCAGTCATAATGTTAATGGAATTAATTATTATATCCTGATTCTTTATAATAGCATGTCCATTTATAGTGATGTTGTATTGTGGGAATTTTCCTTCACGCATGAAATATTTCGATGATGAATTAGTTCTGATGCCCAAAATGGGAACTTCATCTGGAACCTAAAATTACACAACGAATGAAAAAAACATAGAAGGTAATATTTCTATTTCTATGTCAGAATAGCTAATAGAATCTTATTATATATATGAGTCACCTAGGATGAAGGATTTGATAGTTCCCAATCATCTCTTCACTTCACAAGGCAATGGTAGCCTCTATCTCTAAAACAATAATTTTATTAGACATTTTCAGCTAGTTGGAATGTTTTTTTGATGAAGTCTGGTATAATAAGGTATAAACGTGTTAGATTCAGGTTAATTCATGTGAGATGCACTAATTCACACAGGATTGGTCTATGAACATACATGAGGTGGTGTATTCTTAGTTTTATGAATTGAATATCAAATTTCATAAATGTGAGATATTTTTTTATCATGTGAAAAGGGAAATGTATTTTTCACAGCCCCACCCCAAAATATTTATAGGCGTGGAATGAGTGTTACATGCAAACAAAAGGTACCTTCTGTTCTAGGGAATTATTTTATAAAAACTACCTCAAATGGATACCTCTACTCATATTTTTCCTCAAGATGTAACCTTATTAATCCCATTTATATCTGATTCTAGGGGGGGGGATTTTTGGCACTAAATATCACACAGGACCACCAATGACATCATTTTGTAAATTTATAGCACCATTAAATTATAGGAAACATGTAGGCAATCCCATGGGAAGCATCCATAAGATCTATGTTTCATGTGCAAGAAGGAAATATGAAGGCAAGGATATTTAGTGCCCTATGAGATGTATGTAGCTCATTTTATATGGAGACTAAGTCAATTGACAAAGGAATGAGCATGAATATAGTCACATTTTTCTACAAGATCCGGTTCTGCACATAAGACTGTTACATGACCAATACAGTGCCAAACGAGCCTTTACATTCTCATTGAGTCTCTCATGTGAATAACAACTCTTCCATGCCCCAAATCATATTCCCTATCACCAAATATTTTTCTAATAGATATAATTTTCACCCCCTTTATTTATTGTGATCATCTGGAGGTCGAACCATCGCCCGGTCATGCATAAGTGTCTCTTGTGACATCAAAACATTCATGGAACCATCAAAGACTAGGATCTTGAAAGACATTCCCCCTATATTTCCACCTTTGTTTCATTCCATAATGGATTTATCCTCACTAAATTCCATTCATCCTATGTCAGATTCATGCAAAAGTATCCTCTTGCATGAAACACTTATCATTCATAAAAACCCATCTCGTGATCATCACTGAGTTTTTCATGTACTTTGTAATCCTTCATGCACCCCCTATTTGAGTCTACAAGGCTTGCTTACTTCATATAGAACAATGTATGAGAAAAACATGTTCGTGACACCCATTACATATGTCAACCTACTCAATACAACACTCCAGGCCTGTGCATAGTTATTTATTAGTCAATCGTGATGGTTCCCCAATTTTTTTCCCGACCTATTTTTTATCATAGGAATGCTAATGGATTTTACTTTTCAGTATAGCCACACTAACATGGACCCCCTACCAACCACTCCTCCACACTATAACTACCTAGAATATTCAAGGAATTCCCACCCCCAAGGGCTAGTGTGAAATTTATTTTGTTAGCACAATGTGTGAGGAGTGAGTTCCCCCTATCCATGCTATAGGATGTAAAACTGCCCAACACAGTCATCCACAACACAAGACAATAATATGTATCCTTACCCTGTTTAATTAAATTGGGGTTCCATGCCTCAGGTATTTTCTTTACCCACTCATCTCCACGGTAATGTGATCTTCCTCGCATGTAATTTGATCCATCTAACCTGTAATTTGATCCACCATATGTCACTATGATTAATAATCCCCACACCATCTCTCCCTAATACCTCTTCCATGACGTGACCATCTATTTTGTTCATTTATCTTATTTCTAACATATATTATGACTCACATGGGTATAGTGGTTAGCTGTGTCTTTAACTCCCTTCTCCATCCCGTAGGGCATCCCTCATGGAGAAATCACCAGTTTACACCTCATGGTCAACTCCTACATTTAAGCCCCACACTATACTAAACTATATGGAAAATGATTCCCAACCAATTTGGATTCATAGAAAGCATCCCTATGGATCAATCACATCATCCTCCGCCATCATGAACATTCTTGGGACATATACCAAGAAGAAACAACCCCTATCATAGGTGAACTCATCTCATCCAGGACTTATGGGTAGCATCCAGGGATATTCCCCATGCCATATGCTATGTGGGACTTCTACATAGGGGTAGGACCCATGCCCCAAATTAAAAACATACTAAAAAATTATTCCCAAATAACTATGATAGTTAATAAACCTATTTAAGGGTTAATACCAACACCCATAATTATCCCCCCATTCCATTCATTTCTCCTTCATCACTGATGTCCTTCGTGATTTTTCCCAAGCCACCCATACCATTAATGTAGTCCATTTAATATAATCTTTTACTATATGTATTCCCCATACACATCATTTATCCTCCTAGAAGTAACCATCATGATAAAAATGTGTATGACCTACACCATTCATCATCAAACCAAGAGAGATCATATTTTGATGGGAAGTTCCAATGCGTAAGAACCTCACCATATCCTCTCAAAATCTATTGGTTTTGATCCCCGCCATCTAAACAAGGTACATATGCTTCCACCTAGAGATTCAATAACGATCAATGGTAAACCGTTGATCCAATCCTAGGGTTTGACATCTCTGATCCACCCTCAGCGGTATTCAGATCATCTTTCCTGGAGTGACACCTTACCTTTATTGTACACAAATCCTAGGGTCCCCTCACATAAGGAATTATGACCTATACATAAGCTAAACCATTGTGCCTACCTCTTAGGGACTCACCCCTTCATTGTTCAACACCTTCCCTCTATCTGACACACCACCCATGGTCCTCTCTCAATGGGAATTATCACCCATCTATCTGGAAAAACATGGTTCCTCTATCCAAGGGACATACCCCTTCACAGTGTGACATATTTCCTTCATGGGACACACCATACTAGGTCCTAACTCATAGGTTGTTTTCATCCATCTATCGAAAAACATTATATTTTTACTTCATATGGATCCACCTTCACCATCCACCCTCATCATCATCTAGACAAGTTCCACTCCATCTCCACAAGAGGTTAAACTCTTAAACTATTACTTCTAACCTATGTTAATCATGGGATGCCTAAGGAAATCCTAATAGGATATGACCATGGAATAAGATACCCCATTATTGACATGGGATGACTTATATTCCATTTAATTGAGTATTTTTCCTATGAGGAATATTAAAGGTGGCCAATGTTCCATCATCTAGACATTCCAATAAAGGAAAACATGATCACTCTTCTGAATTATGGTCTCGACCATGACTATAACCCTTTTAATGTGAAGACATAAAATGATTAATTAATCGACATCCTATAAGTGATTACATTAGAAATGACTTTCGCAAACATGTGTTAATATAAATGGTTTACCAGATTATGTGACTAATTCGGAGGATGACTCCATGGATGGAGGAAATAACATCCCATCAACACATTTCGATCATGGAGAATACATCACAAAGAATGTTATGAAAGATACTTACCTTTGGAAATAGGTAATGTGGGAAACAAATAACCCTCTATCAGAAGATAAGGAATGAAATTACGGTGCACCTAGGTGGAAGTTTCAAAAACACAGAATCCTGATATTCAATCACAATATCATTCCATCATCCTTTGTACACAGAGAGTAAATTGGCAATATTCCAGGATATATAATTGCCAATTATGGATTTAAGAGGTATATTTCATCAGTCAACATCTCTAACGAAGATATTTTAGTGGATCCATAAAATTTTCAATAATTTGTTTTCTGGGGGTATCCTAAGAGTGTTTTTGATATAGAAATACTTTTGAGTTTAACAGTGCATTATTAGATATTCAAACATGAATTTTCTTGTTTGAATGTTCCGCCTTTAAACATGAATATTAAGGGAATCAAATCATAGTGGTCAGGGGAATGTGATGATGTTTCCAGGATTTTATGAAGTGTTGTACTACCACATTAATCCTTATGCAACCTAGGATGGTTGAGGAGTATACATTATTTGTCGTTATTTCAAGGATCAAATATGTACCAGTTCTGATCTTGGGAGATCGATTCATGTTATATAGATCTCAAATGATGAGTCCACATGAATTGAATTATCATAAATATGATTTTAATTTGTTAATAGTTTTTTATTTCATAAAGTGTTGGAATCATTGCATTTTTGTTTAAAATACTATATTTTATACTGCCCACACAACCATAAAGGGTTTCTTTTGAATGTTACATTTGAATATCTAATAATGGATATGCATTAATTCTTTGTATTATTTTGATTTTTATCTTACATATATTCTATGGAATGTAAGTACTATCATTTAGTGTTTAAGTCATAGGAAAAAACCTCATGTTTTTAATGAGTTGCAATCTGAGTGAAAAATGATCAATTTGTTTGATGAAATACATATTGTGGATTAAGAAATCAATGAGAAAATGAATCTTATGTTAGTATGAATTGAGTTCAAACTTTTGATATGGATCAAGGAAATGTAGCATGAGGACTCATAGTGTATTCCCTTTATCAAAATCCTTGATTGTGGGGAGTGTCCTACGAATGGAACTATTGATGTGGATTAGATCATCTGTGTCCATGTTCATGTGGTCTCACCAATGTATTTTCATGAGGAGGTGATATGTGAGTTTAATTCCTTGAAGTGGGAAGTGAATTAGGGTTTTAAAAATATGTACCATGATATATTTTAGTGGTATTGGTGGCTAGTCATGAATGGGAGATTGCATATTTCATGAAAAAATGCTACAAATGTTAGGAGGTGAATGTTGAGCATCAATGTCATGGTGGATTCTCATAGCTATTACCAAATCTGGAATAGATATGGGATGGTGTTACCATATAATTAAAAATGATTATTTGGAATAGTGACATGATATTGTGGATTGTGGACTGATTGAAATAGTATAAAATTTAATTCCAATCCGGTATACATTCAGGGAATATCAGTTGGGTTTTATATATATTTTGGGAATACTACATTTTCATGGAGTTCCATGAAGATTTGATTTAATTAGGATTCTCACATTACATCACACAACAAAAAAGAATTATTGATGGTCTTTGGTACCAATGTGTTTCTACGTATGACTTTTCATCAATAAACATAAGGAAAATTAGAGCGTACTATTCAGGTTAAAGAGGACATGATGCGAGCATGCATCCGAGAATGTTGGGGATCCTGGGATAAGAAAATAGTGCAGGTTTAGTTCTCATATATAATGAGTTATCATGTTAATATTCATATGTAACCATTTGAGACTTTTTATTATGGGCCTTTCATATCAAATCTATATAGGATGAAGGTAGCTATGTAAGAGTTTTTGGGGATAATTCTAATGCAAGTGACATTGAAATAGGTTCATATAATCATGAAATATAAAGAAATAATGAAGAGTAGAAATAAGCCTTATAAAAATAAATGAAATTTACCTATTGTGTTTACATTTTGTGATTTTGTGTTCTTTTTTGTTTTGTAGATTTTTTGTTACTTTATAATTCAGTAGAAGTGATAGTTGGGGAGTAGGTTTTTCTGGGAATATGAGATTTTGGAGATGATTAAATTGGTTCCCTTTAAATTTTCACTTACACATAGGTATAGTGTTATAGATAATGTTTTGTTGTTTAAAAAATCTTGTAGTAGGACTCCTAACCTTCTTATGTGATTGAAATTGACAATGTTTAGCTTGAGTTCAATGCTTACTTTCAGGATCATCTGATTCGTGTTGTGGATCATAGTGAAAATGATTTGTGGAGAAATATTGTTCCATTTTTCATAGATTTTTGGAAGTATGAATGAGTTCGTGAGGAATCATGGTAGAGGGAAATATATAGGAATGATATGTTGTCTATATTTTTCATCATGGTGGTTTAGTGATGCTTGAACTTACATCTCATGTATTACATTCTATAAGGTGGGGATATTTTAAGATCTCACTATTTCCCAAGATGTCTAGTAGTTATTATCAGGTATTATATTACCTTTGGTATTATCACACCTTTATTAGGACATTATTTATTCTTTTTTGGATGAATTTGGAGAATTTTTGATTCCAAAGGGGATTCACACATTTTGTGTATGGTTAGAGAAAACCAAGCGGTATATCCTAGGAAAATGTGCACCAAATTATGGGTCATATGATTGGGTTTCAAGGTTTAACCAAACCGTAAGGCCACCAAACCAAAATAATGAATCCATTGAATGATGGGGTTAATACAGTTGGTGTATGTTTTGAAAAAATGTTCACCCACCTTGTAAGAGTTGTGAAAAACATATAATATGGGTTTCCAATTTATTAAACTATGTGTTCCATCACATCAAACAATGAACATGTGAATTAAAACACTAGATAATTTTAAAAAAAATCTATATAACGACATTATTATCAATAGTAAACCCTTATTAATCTAAAAGTAATTCCATTTATTTTTTACACTCTCAATGGATTATAATTCTTCTTAAAAATTTTATAGAGTTAATAAATGACTTGGTAGATGAAATTAAACCCCCTATGGTTTTAAATTTCTACCAATTTTAGTTTCCACTCTCTCGAGTATTTCTATCCCATTTGATTGGGATGATTTCCCACTTTTTTATTGTTTAGATTTGGGGATTTATGGATATTTTTTCATTGTATCATGATCCTATATTATGATCCAATAACCCCTTTGTCATTTTGAAATAAGTCATTTTGCATCAAATTTAGGGTTATGGTTTGGAGAGAATTTTTCAACGATCATTAGGTATTTTTATAATTACTAATTCCCATAGTATTAACTATTTTCTTATATATGTCATTATTCAATAATGATTCCACATAGTGAAATTTCATTTAAATTTTAATAATGAATTGTATTCCTATGGAATTGGAAGGCCCTTCACAGATCCCATTAGTCCTACTAGATTTTGATGTTGGGATTAATGGAAACTCAACGGGTGTGAAAGTACATTTTAAATAGTGTTTTATTAATTAAAAAATAATAATGGGTTAATTTAATTGAAATAAATACTTAATACATGGTATATTATAAGACTTAAATGGTTTATTAGTTTAAAAATGTGGGGTTACAAAAAAATGTATAATTGATGATAAATGGATTAATAATCAATTATTCATGTTATTAAATATGATAAATGTAAATAACAATGACTCTGATTGGTAGCATAAATAGTGAATGTGATGTGAATTGTTGATAATAAGGTTAATGATATTGAACCCTGATATGAACTTCATATATTTGATATTTTTCATTGATTGATCAATGAGGTGTGGGTCAGTGACTGATACTCAAAATACTAATGGGGTGAAAGAATGATGCTTTAGGACCTTGATAAAATCATATGAAAATGAATTGTGAGATAGGGATTGATGTTACAAATCCCCATGAGGATCAAAATTGTTTTTCTAGGAACCCAATATATAAATATATATGTTTGTGTGTGTGTCTGTTTGTAAGTTTGTGTGTTTTTGTATGTGAATATGAAGTGTGAGTTGTTGGTCTAGGACTGATGCTCGAAATACCCAGAGTGTTCTTTATTAGAGCTCTAAGCCCCTGATATATTATTTTTATTCGGTATCCAGACTAATTGTTTGTGGTACATCAGATGAAATTATAATTAATTGAATAATTAATTCCCATAAAACAATGAATTGTGAAATCCCAATGATACATGAGTCAAACTCTTGCATGGTCCGAATTATATATGATGGGGTTGATTAAAGAATAATAAATGTGAAACATGATTATTTTATTCATTTATATTTATTCATTATACAATTCCATACTTTGTTATATACTATATATTTATTTAAACATTGTTGGTGGTGTCCTACTAAGTTATACATACATCCTACTCCATCTTCATGATTATTATCTCAATAGACATCATGATTTAAAAAAAGGATAAGATCATGTTCCCTCTATTAGATGGATGGTATAGGGTTTAGCATGGGGTTTTATAAGAGAAGTATACATAATGTGGGGATCCACATAGGATATGTAAATTTGTTGTTATTTTTGTTTTTTATTTGAAACATGATAGGAGTATAGAATGACATATTTACTAATTTTGTTATAGTAATTTTCAATATTTTGGAAGCCTTTTGAAAATTTTCCCCTATTTATTTATTACTATTTATTTTTTATTATCTATTTTCTATTATATATTTATTTCATCTTTTTTTCCTCTATAATAAAGAGGTTATTTTTTACCCATGTTATAAATTAGTTTTCCACTAATATCCGTCAGACTTTTGCATAAGAATAGACAACCTTATGTCATTTAGTAATAAGATCATGCCACCGACAAGTGTTACTAATGTTGGGACATTACATAACTCATTTAAAATTGAGATATATAAAATTTGAAACGAATCAAATTTTCCCCAATTTTTTTAGAAATTATTTGAGGAAATTATGAGACCAGGAATGAGGCAACGTGTGATTCCAATGACCGATGTGCCTAGAACAATTCATATAAATTTTTTCTAATTTATAATACCACGTGCATGTGACTTTTTTACGATGTGGAATAACCCTTTAACAAGGTGCACGATCTGATATCTGAAGGCATCATTATTCTTAGAGCAGTGGATTTACCCTAGGCATGACCTATGATTAGTCGACTAGGGTATTATGTGGAATAACCCAAAAAGGATGTAATGATAAATAAAATAATTAAACAAACATATTTTCTTTTTCACGTCCTAATAACTCATAAACAGTAACTCAGATTGAAAATATGATACCACCATTGAGTTCATAAGGGGTGTTCTCCATAAGCAATATTTAACTATGGTCAGCACAGTTCTAATGAAAAATAATGTTTTCAATGTGAACGTCATATAAATATTTTAATAAATATATTTTTAATAAATTTTACGTGACAACCCATCAGAACATTCTTTTTTAATAAGCCTTGTAAAAAATCTAGGGTTATCTCAAAAACCGATAGTTTCATTGAGGAAAAGAGAAGAAGGCTCTCTTTTCAGTGATGACAGATCAAAGATTGGATCATGGATCAAGCATCGACGAATCAATGAATGATGATAATAAATTTCCAACCTTCATCAATAACTGATCCGAACCATAGGTAGGGTGTGCTTTTTTATTTGGTGCAATGATTCAATATCAAAGATTTGGGATCAACACAACATGATGGCGGTGAAATGACGACAATGACGAATAGATTGAAGATGTTTGAGAGATATCACCATTCAAGAATCTTTCCGTGGGATTAATAGTGATGATTAACCAAGCCCATGTAGATGAATAATGTGAAAAGAGGATTGTGGGTGTGCTTTTGTTTCAAAAAAGTAGAGCACTGTAGGTGAGCCAGTGGACCGTAGAAGGGGTCGTTGGTGCGTCGGCACCAACAGTGGAAATGGGTGATTCCCATTGACACACGGTGGGGACTACATGTGGGTGAATAATATGATGGAAGTCTCTTAGTGGTGACTGAAGATGCATGTGGTGCATCTGGAAAACAGTGGTCCCGTGACGGCAAAAGCCACAGGCGGCAACTAGTGGGTCTATGCAGGAGGCCACAATGGAGATGATGACATTGCTAAAGCCCTACTCAAGAGATGACCTATTAATGAGCTATGGATTTGGACTGGGGAAGTCCATCAGGCCCTGTGAAACATGGTCCAAAGCAGCATTGACAAAGGAGATGTTGTTATGGTGGCCCACGTTCGACCCACACACCAGCCCACATGCAGTGGGATGGAATGAGGAGGCTAGGACGATCTAGCAGCCCACTTGGCTGGACCACGTGTTCTAGTGGGCAGGGGCCAGTGGGGAGAGCTATGTTGGGCCAGGTTGGGTCAGGTCTGGTAGTTCGGGTCAGACATAGATAGGAACATGTTTGGAACTTTTCAATAAAATAGTCATAACATTCAAATAGAGTGTCGGTTTGATGATTTGTTTACTGATTTGGGAGCCCCGTGATGATGCAGTCATTTTCAGTGGAATTGGTGGGTTTTTTTGGACCATGATAAGTTGGGAGTGTTCTATTTATCTAGTACTACAAGGGTTCGATGTAGGATCACATTCTTATCATACATGATGATAATATATCTTGGGAGCATACCTTTGGTATCTTCTAATGAGGGATTTATAAAAAATCCCACTCCATTCATTAGGGATGACCCATATTCTAAAATGAGTTTTCTCAGCCCGACTACAATAGTTTACTTAGCGGGTTGGAGCATGTATCACACCGAGAGGCCCATTTGGTCCTCATTTCTCTTTATCATACCTTAGAGAGGGTCTGCGGACAAGGTATGACCAATATTTCTTTAAGAACCTATCCTTTACATAGGATCTTGTATTTAGTTGGGAGAAGAGTCCCCCCCCTAGTGAGACCTATGTGCGAAGAACCTCTTATCCATGTATTGAGATAATATTCTTTCCATTATATGTGACTTGACTCGATGAGTGTGCTTCAGGAAGTCATCGGTGGTAGATGTTTGGCTATGATGTTTTGAGACATCATTTCATTATGAGTCTAAATTTCTCATGGAATCTATGTGAAATATTGTTACCTTTTGACTTCGTGGACACTATTAGTAGACCTATCAAAGGCTCTTACTATGAGAAAACTTAAAGAGTGAGATACCCTTGAACAGACATGCTACGAGCAAAACCATGCTACTGGTATTGGATGACACTAGAGGCTCGTAATACTTTATGGGTATACCTAAATGTTTTTTGTTATATATATTATAGGAATATACCAATTTTGATATGAATATATCTTCTTTGAGGTGTTTCTAATGTGGTATTCTGTTGTGTTTTAAGGGTGTCCTTATGAGTATTTTTTACTCATCACTGCGTAGGATTTTCCCTCACATGTCGTGTGTCATGCAGAGGTTCAAACATATTACCGAGTTCTGGGTGGACAATGAATAGATGGTTCTAGTAGTGTTTTTAAAGACTAGGGCTTGCTACTATGACTACAGACAAATGTCCGATAATCTTTTTCTATAGTTTATATATTTTTGATTGTAAACTCTATTTTTTGGGAATGTATTTAAGGCTGATTGTACTGTAATGAACATTACATTCCTATAGTACGATATTTTTTAGGATATAGTGGTATCCATTTATTTGTTTGCGTAGTGATTTTAATTTTTCAGATTTTGTGGATTAATGTTGTGTGTGTGAATACATGTACTTAGGAAAATTCTTCCTATTTGTGGGATATGCATAATCGGTGCTACTCACCATCCCCTGGCCTATGGGAGGCAGGCATGGGGTAGTCACAGAACTAGCCCCTTTGGGACGGATCGTGACAAAGTTGTTTTAGTGGTGTTTTGGTCTACATTTGAACTAGGAGGTTGTCAAATTTTATTGGTGTTGTAGTATTAATTCTATTGAGTTTTGATTTTAATCCATGGACTCTAGTGTTGGTGTGGAAGCTAACGTATCCATACAACATGACTCTGAACATCAACATTTCAAAAAACACTAGTTGTAGTAAAATTAATTTTACTTTCATCATATATGAATGTGTTTTGTTTTCCATATTCTTCTAGTGTCAGATCACAAGTAATACTTTTTTAACATAATAAATATTTTTTTCCTATAGGATGTATTCAAGACACTCTCCAGTATGGTTTCTACAGAAGGATCAGTAGTTCAACAAGATAGTTAATGAGGCCTCCTTGAATGGATCCAACAAGATGGTGTTTTTCTTTATGATGCTCACGAGGTGGACCTTTCTCTTATTGAGAAGTTTATATACCCACCATAAAATGTTATATTGAAATATAAATTCCAGAGTGGGTTATGGTTTGGTCTTTTGGCACTGGATGATGATATGCAGGTTTCGAGTTCATATCATTGGATTCCAAGTTATCAGTCACCAAGGATTCAAGGTCAGTAGGACCTACTGACAGTAGGTGCAAGACATAAGCCACGAAACAGGAGGATCATTAAAATATTTTAGGGGAATTTTATTTCCCTGATAGATACGATTTTATATTCTTGTCTGGGGAGGGGAAATATCATGCATGATTTTATAACTATTTTTCCTTTAGTTAGAGATTCAGTTGATGAACTACCAATTAATAGGCAATGGTGAGATAATATAGATCTACCGGGGAGCGGATATGGAAGTGGAGCTGAGGAAGAAATAGAAGGTGGAAAACATTTTGACGTGTTACCACCACCACCACCACCAGGTGGTCTATACAATACTTAGGGATTTGTAGGGTACTATAGGTGAACATTGCAGGATAACAAGATATATGAACCTAGTATTCAATGAATGGTTTATGGCATAATCTAGGTTATTCTAATATATCTACAGTTTTGATAGACACATGTTCTAGTAATATTCTCTTCTTCCATTTTACCGTTTTGATACATAGATATTACAGTTAAACTATTGACTTGACCATCACATTTAGTGTCTCTTACTGGAGGAGACCCAATGACCCCAAACTAGTGCAAAAAGCGTGACGTGACTCTTAGAGGTCATAGTTTCAGTTGAGATATCGTTATAGTAGCATCGAAGACATACGATGTCATTCTTGTTATGTATTAGTATCCATATATCTTGATCATATTGATAGTTTTAGAAAAAGGTTTTCTTTCATCCATGATAATGGAACCAGTTATCCCATTTTACAAGAAAAAGGGAAATCCTTGCAGCTCAAAATGGAATCATGCACAGGAAGGTGAAATATATTACACTTAAGTTGGTATCTGAACCCCTTGATGTAGTGGATGTTTTGAGTCCCCATTTTCCTATAATGGTGGTGGAGTATAAGGAAATATTCCATGAAGAAGTTCTAGGATTACCTCAACTCCGAGAGATAGACTACTACACTGATATCTACACAAGCATATCATAGGGATCCCATAGATCATTGTGAGTTGGTGGTTTAGTTGGGGGACCTTCCAAGGATGTTCTTCGTTAAACATATTGATTCACTTGGGAAGATCAAGGTGTTTATCATTGATCTTGCACATATCAACTCAGATACTATTGTTTCAATAGATCTGGTGAAGGTGGAGTAAGAGTTTGATGAACGATCCAATCATGAGGATTCTGGAAATGGTTTTCAAGTATGTAATTTACTATGATGAATGAAGAACCAGGATTGGTTGTGTACCTATGTAGAGAAAATTAATGATTTCATAGGTTTCATGCTAGTAGAAATCACACTAGAAGAAATATGAAACCCATTATCTTGAGTTAACAGTTGTAGTCTCCGCATTGAATATGTGGAGACACTACCTAATATGTGAGTTGTTTATCATCTACTTTGATTTCAAGAGTCCCAAGTATATCTCTTATCAAACTGATCATAAATTTAGACAGATGCAATGGTTATAGTTCTTCCAGAACTATAACATGGTGATTGTTTATAATCCTAGGAAGGGTAATGTTGCAGTAGATTCTGTTAGTAGGAGAACCATTCTGAAGTTATTAGACAAGGAATCAATGCATATGGCCTTGTTAAAAATGTCAATTTTGGATGGAAATGGAGTGTATTAACTCTATTGATGGTTGTCACCATTCCAATCCTATTAATAGTCAATGAGAAACTACATAGGGATGCCGAATATGCGGTAATACATGTTCAAATGCCCATAGGTCATTCCAGTGATGGACATTCAAAAGGAGGGGTGTGTGTTGTTCTTTTTTGAGGAATCAAGATGATAACAGGGGCATTGTGAGAAGATCATTTGATGGATTTTCATGACTCCAATTTTACAGTACATATAGGTGTGGAAATGATGTACCAAAATATTTGATGTCAGTTTTGTGGATATGGACGAATAAGGATGTTTCATATGTTATGTGTCAATGACTTATATGTCAATAAGTAAAGGCTGAGCATTAGGTTTTAGTGAGTTTTACTAAAACCCTTAAGGTGATGTAAAGGATGTGGGATGTGATAAAAATTGGATTCGTGATGGGTGTACCATGTATGTTCAGGAGGAATGATAGAACCTAGGTGATCGTTTACCAAATTATAATGTTGGGACACTTCTTAGATATCTAATAGTAAATTTCAGTGGAGAACATGGAATGCCTCTGTATTCAAAGAGATATTTAAACTCCATGGAGTTCCATCAATTATATTTTTCATATTGTGATGATTTCCTCGCATCCCTATTGAGGAAGGGATTACATGAGGAATTTGGGAATAAGATACTCTTAAGCATATCATTTCACTAAAATGATTATGAGAACATGCTCCAACAGTTCATGTAATGTTGTTTCCCATGTTGGGAGGATATCCTACCTTATGTGGAGTTTGTGTACCACAAAAACTACCCCTCTATCATTGGTATGTCACCATTCGAGACATTGTAATGGTAAACCTGCAGGAAAATACAATGGGAACTAACTCGGTAGAGTCAACACTCTTGGCCTGGGAAGTTGGTGAAGTCGACTACATAGAAGGGGAATGTTATCTTGGAGTGGATGAAGACAGCACTGAGCCATTAGAAATTTTATGTTGATAAGCGATGAAGGCCTATGGAGTTTGGAGAGGGAGGCCATGTGTTACTCTAGGTTGTTCCTCAAAATGGGATAAAAAGATTTGGCTTATATGAAAAGCTATATCAGGGGTTATTTATCCCTTTTCTGATACCACATTGAGTTGGAAAGGTGACATACCTCTTGGCTCTACCCCAACAATTGGACCCAATACACGATGTCTCCCACATGTCTCAGCTAATAAGATACATGCATGATCTATCTCACATCATTTAAAGGGTTTATTTTTACAGAGAACCTGGTGGAGATCAAGGATTTAAAGAGGGGGATCCATCCTGGTTTCTTGATTACTTTGGTATGCATTTAGTGGCTGCACAAAAATCACTAGGAGAGAACATGAGAGAGAAAGGATAAAATCCATGCTTCATACCCTCAACTTTTGTATAGGTAGCCCTTAATTTGGCTTACAGAAGATAAAGCGCTAAGTTGGTGAGAATTAAACATCTCAGATTTTTCTGAATTATATTTTTAGAAATTATTTGTAAAAATTCTGAGACCAGGAGCTAAGATTGTGTGTGCTTTTACGTACCTATGTTCCTGAAAAAAATCATTGAAAATTGAAATAATTTTAATATCACGTGTGTGAGAATTCTCTGATAAAGAGTAATAACTCTTAATGAGTGCCCATATTAGAAAACTGATGTCACCATTGAGCTCAAAACCAAGGCTTTACCCTAGGCAAGAACTTAGATTAGTCGGTGTGGGTATTCAATGGAAAATCCCAAGAAAGAATATAACTGTAAATAAAATAATTAAACAATTTATTTTATAATTCAAATATGAATAAATCATAAATGGTAACATGAATTTAATATCTTAGACAACTATTGAGTTTGTAAGGGGGTATTTTCCTTAGGTGAGTTCTAACATCGGATGACGTAGTCTAGCTACAAAATATAGTTTTCAGACATAAACGTCATTAAAATATTATATTTAACATTATGTGATGAAGTAGAAATGAAGTATTTTTTTTAATAACACTCGTCATAAATCATGGGTTACCTTCATAAACATGGAGTTTCCCAAAGGTAAATACAAGGAGGCTCTCTCGCCTGTGACGATGGATCATTGATCAGAACTCAGAGCAATCGTCGATGAATTAATAAACATCAATTTGGTGGCATCTTGTTTTGTCAAAAACAGATCCAAACCCCAGGAAGGGCTTGAATTTTAGTCTAGTTTCTTTTACCGTTTATTGAAATTCCATAATGATCATCGTCCAATCAACTAAAATATTTTCCCAGAGATCAATCAAGGTTGTGGGTGGGATTTACATTTACAGGGTTTTGATGGGAGATTAATCTTGTCATTATTTGTTGAATTTATATTTTTATTCTAATTGAATAGAACCATGATCAAAACAAATATCGACTCAGGTTAATTCCACATTTTAGGTTCATTATTTCCCCCCCTGGTTCATCGTTCGTCGCGAGTATTCCTCTTCCGGCACGTGGCACAACATTTTTCAATTGATCAATAATTGGGTAGTTGATCCCTAGTGAAGCAATTTGATATCTCATATCTTGGATCTATATGACATGATAGAGGTGTGAAGACAATGGGGATTAATGGATTGAAGCAGTTTGGGAGATATCACTGTTAGAGAGTTTTTTCGGCAGGATGGATCCTAATGATGAACTGCGTCAAGGGTGATATAGAATGTGGCCCTAGGATCACATGCATAATTCCATTTCAAAAAATGGATCACTGGAGGAAAACCCAGGGCCCGCGGGAGGGGACACTGAAGCCCCGACACTGGAAGTCAACACCAATAGTGGTGCAGGCTGTAGACTATGTGTAGGTGTGGTAGAAGATGGAGATCACCCTATCAGTGACTACAGAGGCATGAAAAATCCAGACAGTGTAGGCAGCTCAAACAGACTATGGATGTCCCATGGAGGTCGAAGCCATAGACGTAGATCAGAGGGTCGTAAAAGGAGGTTATGACATAGATGACGTCACTGCTCGAGCCATGTTGGAGGACCTATGTCTAAGCCACAGGTGCAGACTAGGGAAGGTGAGTTAGCCACGTGAAATATGGTCTGGCACCATGTTTAAAGGGGAGACACATCCATGATTGGCCACATATGACACACACACACCATCCCACATGTGGTGGACCAGACCGAGGAGGCTGGGCTACTCAACATTCCAAGCAGGTTGCCTGTAGCCAGCGCAACGGGCCGATCTCAATGAGAAAAGCTAGATTAGGCCAGGCAAAACCTGGCCGGGCTGGGGCAGGTCGGTCATACCAGGTTGGGTTGGAAAGACCAGGTCGGTTCAGGTATAGCGAGTCAAATCAAACTCGGACCTGAACTAGGTCAAACCTTTTAAGGAAAATAGTCACAAAATTCAATTAGAGCATCCATTTTATGATCTATATACGACATTGGGACCCCTGTAATGCTGATATCCATTTTACATGACCTGGAGGGTTTTTAGTTGGACCAAAAGAGGATGAGAGTGTTCTATTTGTCTATTACAATAATGATTTGATGCAGGGTTATGTAACCATCATAGAGGAAGATAGTTGATCTTTAGAGAGTTATATTTCTCTTTTTCTATGTGGTTTTGATGTGTTATTCTATTCCCATCATGGAGGAAAACCCATATTCTGATGTGAGTTGTCTCAGCCTGGTTTTGATAGTTGACTCAGCGGGTTAGAGAGTGTATCACACCAAGAGGCTTGGTCAGTCCTCAATTATGTTCATCTTACTATTGATAAGTTTTGGGAACTTGGTGTGACCAATATTAACTGGGGGGACCAATCCACTATCAAGGTTGTTGTTTTTAGTAAATTGAGGATTACCCTAGTGGGACCTGGGTGAAAATAACCCCCATCTATGTATCAATATCATATTATTTTCATTCTACATGACAAGACCTAATAACCTTGCATTAGACAGTTTTCAGCGGTTGATGATTGGCTATGATGTTTTAAGAGACTATGACCTAGAAAGACTAAATGTATCATAGAATATATGTGAATTATCAAAACCTTGAATATTTATAGATACTTTTGGTATACCTATCCAACATTCTTACTATTAGATAGATCGAGGAGTGTGATCTCTCAGAATGGGAATGCTATGAGCAGATCTGTGTAGCTTGTAGTGGATGAGCCTTGATGCTCTGAATTCATTATTTGTATTCCTATATATTATTACTGTATACGTTGTAGACATATACCTTTGATGATCTGTCTATAGCATATTCATGGGGTTTCCTATTTTTATACCTTTATGTTTTTGGGTTTTCATACAGAGTATTGTATTACTCACCCCTGAATGGGCTTTGCCTATATGTGTCATGTCTTGTGCAGACATTAGACTTTGTTGTTGAGTTATAGGTAGACCAAGACCAGATGGTGCTTGGTGATATCAGACAGACATGGGTGTGCTCCTACGACTACAAATAGTAGTCCAAATACCTTTTTTTATCGGTTAGAAATCATGGTTTGTAAACTCTCTTTGGTTGGCATGTATTCTAGACCAGTTTTACATTACAACACATTACTTTCCTATCATATTATGTTTGTTGGGATATAGGGGATTATATGAATTTTTTTCATAGTGTTATTAATTTTTTTACATATTTGTCTTGGAGTTGTTTGTGAGTTTACATGTAATTAGGAAAATTCCACCCATTTGTGGGATATACCTATTGAGTTCTAGTCACCCACCCTTGAATTATTAGAGGTGTTCTTAGGGTAGTACTAGCACAATAAACTCAAGGATGGGTTGTGATTAAATTAATGATAACGTCTTCTATATATTTCATCAAAATAGTATAATTTCTTATGTGTTTCTAGAAAATATTAATTCCAAGTAACTATTTTCATAATCTAAAAAGTTATTCTCTAGTTCTTAGAATAACTCCCCTCGGTTTATATCTCTTATCCTATAGTGACATGTCATACTAAAATGACTATTATTTGTTTTAGAATACTACACAACACCATTAGTATCCTATAAACCATTATCTTTTGAAAATTTAATAGTCTTATCCTAAATATTGTTAATTTTTTCCCTTCTACATATTGTTATTGTCTCCTTTAGGGGAATATAACTTTTTAGAGAATATATTTCTATTTTAACTAGATAAGGATTTGTCAATATTCATCATGCTCCATAAAAGAATAAAATTTATTATAGGACTCAGGTGGGAATAGATAATACAATTATTTTAAAATTCATATTTATATGAAATAATTAGCTTCTCTAAACCCCTATATTCACTAGCTTTTATTATTCTGGTTTGAACACAATAATATTGATTAATTCATCAATAATTCATTTCAATCAATTTTTTCTCGAATGAATTTTAAAAGAGTCTTGAAATATTCATATTATTTGAGAGGATTTTTTTCTTCATTTTATTATACTACTTTTTCCTTTTTATGAACATTTATATCATGTATTTTGTATTCATAAATTCAATGAGTCAATTTATTTTAAAATTATTCCTTCCCCTTAAATGTATTTTATTTTTAACTCAATATCATTGAGTTATACTTTCTAATATTGATGTTTTTCTCTATAAATTATTGTAATACATTCATAAACATGTCTTTTAGATATATTCATTCAATTTTACTATTATCACTAATAGTATTTTAAAACACTTTTCCCACATGACCCCCGAAATTAGATTCACTATTGTTTTTTCATTTTGAAGTAGAATTAGCTTCTTATTCATTTTTAATAATGATTTTTATTTAATATTGAAAAATTTATTATTTCATCTATCATATTTTTTTCCCTATTTATATTTTGACCATATATATTTATGTGGTTTCTCATAATTTGTATGATGTTCCAAATACATCTTCATTTGATTATTTATAGAAAAGTACCGAATGTTATTACAGTTGTACCACATTGGTGGTAACTTAGCATTACCCTTTAAAATTTATTTTTTGAAACTTGTTGATATATTGAAAATTAGTTTTTTATAATCATTAGCTTTATCATCATAATAATTATCACATGACTATGAAATTACATCATACTTGTTTTTTCGGTTTCCCATGGCCTTAAAATATGTATAATATCTTATCTTATTATTTCATGAAATAATCTTTCTTATTTCAAAAAATATTTGGATTTAGTGTAATTAATCAAGAGTAAGATCATTTATATCATAAAAGTTAGATTTCATATGATCAAATATTTTATAAACGTTTTTATCATTTTTTAAAATATATGTTTCACCACAAATTTATCCAAAACCCCAATTAAAACTGAAAAAATTCTTGACTCTTGTGATTTATTAGAAATAATTTCTTTTCAACTCAACATGATATCTTTAAACCACCTTTTCAAAATATTATTTTTGGAATCCATGACTAACATGTTACCTTCATAACTACTTTCCTATTTATCACAAATTTCCGTGAAATATTTGAGTACGAATTTTTTTTTTGTAAACCATTTCTAAAATGGATATCAAAAGGGTATTTTGATCATTTCAAAAAAAAATCATATTATTTTTATCATTAAAATTATGAGGATCATAATAAAAAATATGTGTAAAACGTAGTACTATTACATATTTAACTTCATTTATAATATATTTAATATATGGTAACATCCTATTCTTATAACTGCAATAGTTTTTTCCAAAAAAATTATGAAAACCAATGTTGAAGAAATAATTATGATTATACATATTCATCACATAATTGAACATTATAGTGGGAACGATCCATATGATTTACATTGACGTTCCTCGGTAGATGTTTACCAATGATAATTGGGCTTGAATAGATGCTTATTTATACAATTGTTCATTATTTTGATGTTATCCCATGTGGGATTATAAGTATTTACACCACAATTGTTATTTCTAGAACATTATTAAATGTATTAATAGTAAATAAAATTGGAACAAAATATATTTTTAATGTTCAACCTCAATGTATTCTTACTTTATGTAATGGTTGGATTGATGAAAAAATCAATGATTCTATACTATAATCACAATATGTTTTTATATAAAATTCTTAAATAGAATAAATTCACACTATTTTTTCTAGAGCCACCTATAAAAACATATTCCGACTACCAAAATAGATAATTAAATTGACTAAAAGAGAAAAATTACTTTTGAATATATTCTTCTCTAATAACTGTTGATGAAGGTATAAATTTTTAGCCTTAATGATACTTCGAATAGAAAATTCTAACATCATCAAGAAACCATTAATGGATTTGATTTATTTATGTTCAATGTATTTTTATTTTAAAAAATCTAAAATTCACATAATTTGTAAATGATAATTATTATTTTTTCTCCTTAATGTATGGTTCCATTTTCATAGATTTCCGATTCATGTATGAAATCATTTTATCATATGAATCACATGGAATTTATAAGATCATGTCATTATGATTCCAATACTTGGTCATGTGAAACAACAATGCTATATTCAATGACCCTTTAAAATAATAATAGATTCCTGGTAACCATTAATCCATCACATGATTAGCTAGCATCAACAATTACATCTTCCTTATTTCGCATCATCAATTCATGAATGATATTGAGGCACAATATTTATTGTATCTTGTTCACATAATCATAATTTAGGATTTTATATAGGACATTAATATGATCATTTTAAGAGGTATCCACTCTTTTATGTGATCAATGAATATAGAAGGTCCATTTCAATGAGAGGTCTAAATTTTCTCAACAACATATCTTATTGAAAAATAATGAGTATTTATAGACAATAATACATTTTATATGCATTAATAAAAATTCATTTTTTGATAAAATTTTCAAGACATTGATTTTAAAATGATCTCAAAGATCACATATTTTATATGAAACACTAAATTTATCATTCAATTTGTGTGATCGCTTAACATGATCTATTCATTAATCATACGATGCCTCTATAGAAATCTTCTAGATAAATTGAATAACTCATTCAATAATATATGTTTACTAATGTAGGAATATTCCATAGGAGTTATATTATTCTATACTTGATGGAATCTGTTGATTCCATGACTATTTTCCATAATTTTTTATACAATGCTATTATTTATTATGATGGATCAATGAATGTAACTCTACAATAATGTGATCCATTGAAAATCACATTATTTTATCATATGAATAACACAATCACAATCTAGATTGTACTTGGAAGAATAAAATATATGAACAATGGAATAAATTAATTATAATTAAATCATTCTTGTTCTAAATATGATTGATCATTCATCATTCACAAATAATTATAACTAGAGATGGATGGTTGTCTGAAGATCATGAGAAAAAACCTTTAATGTCAAAAGGATGAAGAAGATGTTAATAAATTATCAGAAGAACTAGAATAATTATATTGAGAATCTATCATTATGTTTTTATAATATTATTAGAGGAATAGTGAGACACTCATTCCAATTCCTATATTGACCACACATCTGATTGTCCATCACATTCATTACAAGTTGTGATGCTTTTCTATTTTTTCATGGATGAAGGGGATCATCACTCACATACACCTTCTAAAATTGTCTATTTTGGTACATACCTTGTTATAACTTGTTTAGTTTATGGTAAGGACACTATATGAATATAATGGCTAGACTATATTTTTTTAGAATGTTCCCATTCGTTAATAACTAAAAATATTAATTATTGAATACATTTCAAACCCCACGTTAAGATTTCTACATGCAATATATATATATATATATATATATTACATCAGCATCGTCTCTAATTATTATACTAGAAAATCATATTGAAAATGATTATTTTCATGTTATTTATATTTTATTCAAAATAATTATATGAAATGTAATCATTTTTAAATATTTTTCACTTATTAGAACATAAATTTTACATTTATGATCTTGTTAACCAATCATCATATTAAACATGATGAATTGCTCAAATGTGACATCGAATTATATCTAGTGAGTCCATAATAATTCTCCATGAATCACTACTTCATCCACTCACATATACGAAACATATATATGGATAGTTTTCGACGAATGAAATATAATTACATTAAAATAATTAATATCAATTCTTTTTGTATCACGACTTCATCAAAAATCAACGTAACCATTTCGAATCATCAATGAAAAAAATGAAACACTAATTTTCGACATAAAATAATATAATTTTTTAATGTTTGAGTTGTGGAGTTGACATACCACCCATCCAATAACCTTTTTAACAAATTTTAGGCACTTTTCTTGAGAGTGGCTTCCCATTATTGAATATCTTTTGGATTTTACAAAATGAAACTACACCTATATTATAAAAGGGAATGACTGCCCTATACTCTTCACACCTCTAAATATATTTGGATGGAAAAAGTCGTTCAAAAAATATCTCCAATAAAACCATATATATACTATTGATCCAATGACATTCCCAATAGAAAAAACCATGGGCCCATAGGAACATATTAAAAGGTGGAACATCTACGTTAAAGATATCATCTTCACAGAGCTCCTTCTTTTTAATTCATATTTTTAATCATCAATTATGCATTTATAGTTCAAAAATAATAACACTAGTTCATCTTATATAATTATATTTATTATTATTATAACATATTATTTATCTATACAAAATTTCATTAAATAGAATCTCAAACCACCATTAGTGTGTACAGTGGAATATCATCTCACACATCAATTATTTTATTTTTAATTATCACATCTCATGGATGATCATGATGATGGTTTTAATATTTAAATATAATATAATGATATATTAATAATTATTGTATAGTAACAAATCATATACCTTATTGAATTAATGTCTATTGATGTATTATATCATCATTCATCTGTATGGAGGTCTGTAGCCTCGTAAAGGGATGTGATTAATTTCAAAACATGTAATCACCTGGATGGTTTATGTAAGTGTATTTAATTTAATAATATTCTATAATTGATATTATAAGTAATGATAGGTGGATAATAATATCATTACCATCCATCCATCATGGTCATTGAAAATATTGAAATGTTACTCTTGTGTAAACACATCTAACAATCTCCATGATCATAACCGAGTTCGTTTTCATAACCATCATTTATGATTTATTAATAGTATAATTGATTTACTAAAATTGTAATTATTTTATTATTATTTTTCAAAATATATTTAAATATTAATAAAATTTACCTTAGTGAACATACCATAGTGATATTTGACATATGAGCCGAATGTTGTCAATACCTCAAAGGATCCTAAATTATTAATTAACTGAACATGAATTGATAATAAATTAAATAAATGGAATAATAAACTAGAAATGGTTAATAATAAATTAAATAATAACTTTTTTAATATTTAGGATGATAATGAATGTACCTCGAATGGCATCCTTGGGGTAAGGGTTGTTATATCAAAACATCCTTATTTTGAGACATATGTTTTTTTAGAAAATTATTTATTTAATATGGAATATGTATTGCAACATTAAATATTATATAATGAATAATTCTTAATTCATGGAATTTTTTCACCATTGACTTGCATTCTTCATGCAGGTTATAATTCAAAAGTTACCAAGGTGGTAAGGGTTTATTCTTTAATGACTATTAAATCGAGATTGTTTATCGATGAGTTTACATTGAAGGAAATTATTAGATCATTTTCAATTGAACCACTATAATTATATTTTTTCTGATGTTTTTAAAAAATTTCATGTAGTATTTCCATTTTCGTTATTTTGGAACTTAAAAATATTGAGTAGCTATTTTTATTGAAAATTGACTCAATTTTAGTCTTCGGTCAAAAACCGTTTCCCTTCCTTGTCATTTATCTATATGTTATTTCGGGCAAAAATTTTTACATTATTAAATGAAATTTTAAAAACATATATTAAAAAATTAAATCTTTTATTTTTTTAAAAAGAAATAAAATTAATTCTAATGAGGTACTTTTTGACTTTTTATCAAATTTGGAAGGAAACAAATTTTTTATGTTATATGAAAAATAAGTAATTACCTACCATCAAGACCATTGTTTTCATTAATACATCTATTATACGAGTGAACTATTATTTTTGAAGAAAAACATTTCAATAATAATTTTTATTTTTTAATTTTTCAAAATTTAATTATAAAATTGGATAGATTATTTTACTCAATA
Organism: Viscum album; assembly: GCA_963277665.1. NCBI lineage: Eukaryota > Viridiplantae > Streptophyta > Magnoliopsida > Santalales > Viscaceae > Viscum > Viscum album. The sequence goes on along the minus strand of OY728166.1, from coordinate 68,487,367 downwards.
GTGTTTTTATTATATTTAAAATTAGTTATAAATATTATAGAAAACACCTTAATGTTTTGGAAACCATCTAAATGGTGTATATTCCTATAATTCATAGAGAAATAGAAAAATTTGATTTCTACTATTGGGTTAATATATTCATTTTGACTGTTTCCCAACTTCTTTAATTATGAAATAAAATTTTGTTATGAAATGATGTGAGATAATGAAACACATTTTCATTTCAAGGATCATTGTTTAATTTATTCTTTGTGATATATTTCAATATTTGAACACATATGTTCAATGAAGCTGAATTATATTAATGGGAATTCCCTTCTAAAATTAAACTCACATAGTATAAATCCTATTAAATCACTTATAAAACAATATAAATATTTATTAAATGATTAATGTATGAAATAATAAGTATTTATAGAATGGAATAGTAACATGAAATTTGGAATAGTAATGTGACCATTATGAATAGTAAACCAGCCAATGACATAGAAACCTAACCTGTGAATGTGTAGATAATATTTATAATAGGATATATTTATATCTTGGTATTATTTAATAAATGTTTGAAAAATTATAAATTAAGTGTTTTTATTATTTTAATCCATAAAATGTTTAATAAAATATTATAACTAATATAGTGATTTAAAATAAAATATATTATCATAAAATAGTCTCATAAATTAATAATTATTTTTTTATAATTATAAGATAATTTTATTAGACCTCAGATAATTTTCAAAGAGTCATAAAATATGTTATAATTTTCATATCGACATTTTTCTAATAAATTATGATTTTAATTAAAAATGTAAAAAATCATATTTTGAAAATTATTTTTAAAAAAGGAGTTGATTTTTGAAATATACATATAAAAAATTGGATAGTTTGACTTTTCAATAGTTTTCTAAAATTGTGGATTTTTTGTAGGAAAATAGGTAATTTACGGTATGTATACATTATAAGATAAATACACTCTTTCTTGAGTAATATCCGATGTAGGAACCATAATATTTATCTATCCATCTTTATATACTATTTTAGCCATGGAATTATCACAATTTATTTTCTTGATTAGAAATTATAATCAAATGAAAAAATAATCAAAAACCACATATCTCCTCCACTATAAATACAACCCATCACCACAAATTATCCACAATTCACAAAAGCATTTAATATATTCCATTTCCATCCTAATTCTCATCCCAAGCATCTTCACCATTTCTAGGAGGCTATAGTGTCAATAAATTTCCCAAACTAATATCTCTAAGGATGTTCTAAAGGACAATAATTCAAGAGGTAATATCCTATTTCACTTTCATTATTATCATTCTAACTTTTTCTCTTTTTTTATACTCTCCTCAACTACACAATTCAAATATGAATGATTAGGAAAAAATAATATATATACAAATATTTTAATATGTCCTTGTAAAATTCACCATAATGTCTCTTCTCCACTTCCTTTTATTCTAAAATTGAAAAGTTCATCAGTTATGTGTCGTTTTACCTTCTCTGTGGATGACATATTTTTTTTGTTTTCAATTCATCCTTCAAGGATGGTTATAAAAAAAAATTTTATGTTTAAAACAGATTATTATATATTTATTATCTATCATTTAATGTTATTTAACAAGTTAATATAAATAATATAAAATAATAATAGAAAACTATTACGTGATGATAAAAACACCACAATAACAATATCTGTTATTACCAATGTTTTATATAGTGATACATACTCACCCATAATAACCAAATGAATTATTTAAGAATTTAATATTATTAATGTTATTTAATAACAAATAATTATAATTATATATATATTTTCCCATTTTATATGGTTATCTATACTTTTATTCGAGTGAACTGATCATGAAAACCAAGGAAATGATCAGTCCTGAACAAAGAAATTTAATTTTTTAACACATCAAAACGTTATAAATGAACACAAAAATAATGTACTAAATATAAGAAATTTATAAAATGATATAAATACATAAATTAATGGGTTTAATCTGATTTTAAAGGACATCCATATCAAGTACAAAACAAATTCAGTCATACGGTAAGAGAATTATTCAGAGCCACCATTGTTTTCGTTCAGGTTAAGATTTCTCTCTATAAACCCCAATGAAATTATTAATTATTCTGGAATAATCATCCTACATAATGTGTGTATGTTTAGAAAAAAATTTCATATACTTATTATTATTTCTTTTTTCGGGTAATAAATGTTTTATAAGGTTCCCTTCTATTTTCCCCCTGATAAGTAAAGTTGATTATAGGGTAGTACCCAAATTATTACTCATTTTCATGTACAAATAACAGTTGGATTTAATCCACCATTATTTTTATAAAAATCACTCATTTTATCCTGAAATAAAATATTGTTTAAATTACAGTTTCATACAATGAATTATGACTTTTCAGTTTTAAAGACCCTTTAATATTTCCCCAAAACAACATTAAAATGGACAATTTCTGAAGTTTCTTAAACACTATTATTAAAGGGTTTCACATAATTTGTTGATAATTTCTTATTATATGTAACTAATTTTCTATAATAATGTTCATTTAGTATTAAAATAAATTATTTCATGAACTCATTTATGATATGCCCATTTTGTGTTTCCTAATGACATGTTAATAATACTGAAATTCATTCATCGGTAACAACTTTATTTATACATCATTTTTTATCATTCTTCTTGAAAAAATATGTATGAACATGTGATGATGGATAAAAATATATATCAATCCAATATGTTGGGTAATTTTTTGTCTCATGAGATGTCATGTTTGGGTAGGTAGTGAACCAGATACCTTTATAGGACGTTGTCTGCCATGTGCAATGGAAATTACAGTTATCATTAACACATTCATATGTAATCATGTGTGTTTTTTCACATTTAAATGAATAAATGATTTAATATCCCCATTCCCCACATGTTATTATTACTTATTTTTATTCAGAATCCATTCCATTTTATGTCATCATGTTGTGCCATTTAACCAATGTTCATTTCTTTATTACTATGTTTATAACATTACAAGTATTTTTATCTCATCTATTTTCTTCATTTATTCTCTAGGTTATCCAATTAATATGATGGTTATCAATGGTTGTTATGAGATCTTTATGAATCATTTAAATAGTGGAATTTTATTCTGTTTCAATGTTTTCAGTTTTATATACATAATCATCTAAATACAGTTGACATTAAAATATTTGGATTATAATTTAATGTAAAATTATACGTAAAATCATTAAATAATATGTGTAAAAGGATATTTTCATTATAGTTGTTGTTAGAGAAAGGTATAGTTTTTTATGAGATTAGGAATAGAACACATTAATAAAATTAATTGGGAAAATTCTTCAATAATGGAAAACATAGAATGAATATTAGGGAATTAAATTATATGGTATATTTTTAATTTAAAATTTTATCTTTAAATGTTCATATTTTACTTTTTTTATTCATATTAGCTACGTATTCAATTGGACCAAAATTGGGATTTATTTTTCTATGTTAATGTATGTAAATATAAGAACTCAAGCCAAAAATATATGTGAAAGTAAATGGGATTATTTCCCTAATGATATAAAAATATGATGGGAATGAGTTCTCAAAACATCATGATAGTACATTATCAATTATCTCATGTTATGAATAATAACATGAAACAAGTGGAATACCCTCTTTAGATAAAGAATGACAAATTTGTATTTGAATAAGTTATGTTGGAAAAGGCCTCCCATATTTAGTTGATATTCGGATCCCATCCTACCATTGTAACGGATAAACTCCATTGAGAAGATATTCTCTATCCTCTAGCGCCTAGAAGAAAATAATGTTGTGCTGGCGTTGTATTGTTTTGATGGGGAATCTGATCCGTGGTAGACACTGATCACATAAAAAATGTCCATAGAGGTAATAGATTCAATGTAATGGGAATATTTCATTAAAATAGTTATATATATATATTTTCTCGAAATACTCTATCAAAGGATTGAATGGGAGTTTGTCAGACTGAAGAAAAAGGAAGAAGAATGTATTGGAGTGTATGAGGAAAACATCACCATGTTTGCAACATATGCCTCCGACATTTTCATTTACACTAAATTCCGATTTTTCACTTCTTTAGTGGACTAAAGTGACATCTACAAAAAGCGATGGCTATTTGAGACTTCGACAGTAAGGAAAAAATTATTTTTTGTACAGTTATTGTTGAAAATGAGATTATAAAATCTCAGTAGTCTCATGGACACGGTGAAAAATAATGGAATTGGAATTTCATATGGGTTGATCAATTAATAAATCCCATGATATAAAGTAGTCGTATCATTCCATGTGTCAAAAGTGTGGGAAGTATATTCTTGGAAACAGTTTAATGTGAACCAAGATATGATTCAAATTTAAAGGAGATGAGATGCTGGATAATAATTGTTGAAAGAGTATGATGAAGCCCACTAATACATAATAATAAATGAACGTTCAAATAAAATCTCTACCTATAGTGAACTGTTTCAACTACAAAGAGCGTGGAAATTATTCAAGCCATATATCTAAGCTAATGGTTGTTGGAGAAAATCAACAACAAAAATCTCACTGGAAATAAGAAAGGTAATATGGTATCACTACTACTAAGATGAAACACAAAAATGATGCGGTGAAAGGTACATTGATTATTAATTTAAGAATAGAGAACATTCTATTGAATTAAGGATCTACGCATTCTTTCATATCTTGAACGTTTAGTATAACTATTCAAACAAAACATCAAAATATGGTGGTCGTCTTATCAATGGGGAAAATAAATTGGTAAATTATTGCTTCAAAATTATAAAACTTCTTCTCTATAAATCATTGTGGAATAAACCTCCAAGAAAATATTTTCATATATCCTTTGTTATATTTTTATGTAATATTGGGCATGGATTAACTTTCTTTATTCAAATCCATTATCAAATTTCTAGAAAAGGAGATTATTATCATATCACGAAGCATCCTCAAATTTTGTATTATTGTAATGAGGATGACTAATCTATATTAGAAGCATTGGATACATTTTGAATAATATTTACTTATGAGTAAGCTTATCTATCTCAAATTATTGAGACAATGGAGAGGATCATGATCAAAGACATTCCCATTGGGAGGGAATACACTGATGTGTTCCCCATGGAGTTTCATATTCTTTCTCTTGGCTGAGATATTGAGTTCTCAATTGAAATTATACTCATATCGATACCTATATAAAATACACCTTATATAATGTCCACTATTCATATAGAAGAGATAATGATGTACTTACAAAAAAATTGGACAAGGGTTTTATAAACATTAGTGCTTCTCCATGGGATGCACCCGAACTATTTTTCAAGAATAATGATGTATAAATACACCTCTACATTGATTATCTGGATCTAAATATAATCCAAATAATGAAAAAGTATACCCTACCTCATATATATGTCTTATAATATCAAAATCTTGGGGAGAATTATATTTCTAAGGTGGACCTTTGAATTTTATATCACCAATTAATACAGATGAAGGAATATATTTTCATAAAATACATTCAAATAATGAATGGAATCTATGAGTTCATAGTGGTTCCTTTCTAAATCACTAATTATCCATTAATTTTCATTCTTTTAAAGAATAGATATTTATATATTTCCTCGATAAATTTTAAGTAGTCTTTATTGATGATATTGTGATATAATCCAAGAGGAAGGTGGAACATGGGGAACATTTGAATATTCTGATAAATACATTGTAATAGAAGAAACCTTGTAAAATTTATTGTAATAATATAGTTAAGGATGGAGGAATTATCATTTTTGGGGGTATTTTATTACCAAAAAAGTAATATGTATGGACACTTACTAGACTGAGGATATTGAAGTATGTCCAATTCCAACATCTGTGATGGGCTTCCATAGTTTCCCTATTCTGTATGGGTATTATTGATGGGTTTTCAATGACTTATCGAAAATATTAAGACCAATAAACATGATGAATAAAAAGGGTGTAATGGTTATATTCACTATTTAATGTAAATACTTCTTTAATGTGTTGAAAAGTGGTTTATTACTACATGATTACATACTCTTCCTATATGTGGGGAACTCTTTTTGTTGTACATAAATACTTAAAATAAGGTCTAAGAAAATTTAATAATGAAAATTGATAATTTGACAGCCTACACATCATGGTATTTGGAAATTCAGGATAAAAACAATCCCATGCATGATATGGAGTTGGAAGCTATGATCTTTGTGTTAAAAATATGACAGAATTTTATCTATTGAGGGAAGTGTGAGAAATATATGTATCATAAGAGACTAAAATTCATATTCACATATAAAATACATAATATTCTCTAATGAATATGTTATGAGATCATCCTAGATTATGACTCCTCAATCCACTACCATCATAGTAATGAAACTAAGGTGGTAGATCCTATATGTATAAAGTTTACTGTGACACTATCAATGATGAGAATTGAGAAGGATTCATTCTTCATATATTTTCAAAGGATGGACAAGGTAATCAATAAGGAATATATATCATAAATTTTTTGTGAAATGATTTATCAACTGTACCTTATGAATTAAATAAATTTTGGTCAAAGAAATCATTTATAAATTTAGAAGAAGGTGGAACCTATCATAATTAGAAAATCATGAGAGTTAAAAATTGAAATGGAATGAGTCATGATACATGGGACATGACTATGTGTATAATTCAATCTAGAGATAAGGAGTGATTTTCTGAATTATTAACATAACTCATTCTTCCCTATTCACTAATGGAGAAAAAATGTATCGATATCTCTAGAATAAAAGTTGGGGGGGAAATATGAATAATGATACATTAAATATTCATCAATCTTCCAAGAATGTCTAAAAGTTAAAGATGAAAAGAAGAATTATAAGGGGATGATGAAGCCATTATCCATACCCGTTGGGATTTTTGAAAAAATAACTTGGGACTTTTTCACTTGACTTCCATAGATACCCATAAGAAATAATGAAATATGGTTTATTATAGAATTTCCATCAAATACAACTCATTGTATCCCAATATGATATAAATTATCAATTGATCAACGTGAATAGATATAAACAATATAATTGGTAATGTTGGTTGGAGAAACACCATCGAATGCATCCAAATGAGATTTGAGGTTCACCTCCATGTTATGGAAAAGTCTCCAACATTCTCTAAGCATTGATCTAAACTCCGTTACTTCTTATCATCCTAAAATTGATGTAAACTATGATTGTATGATTCTGACAGTGAAAGACATGCTGAGAGAATGTTCTATGGACTTATATGGAAGATGGGACCAATATCTACCACTAGTTGAGTTTTCCATCAATAGTAGTTTCTAACTGATCATCTAAATGAACACAAATGAATACATTTACGGGAAATTATGAAGAACACATGTATATTGTTATGAATTTGGTGAACGTAAGTTATCAGGACCTGAAATGGTCAGAAAAATTGAATAAAATGTGAGAACCATTCTACATCACATCGAAGTTTCCAAAATCGAAAAAATAGCTTCGCCGGTTGTCATCTATATGAGTTTGAGTTTATGGTTGGAGACATCGTATTCTTCTGCATATCTTCATGGAAGAGGACCAAGAGATTTCGGAATAATGGAATGATATGTCTCATGTACATCATCAACTACATGATTCTTGATCGTCTTAGATCTATATCTTATCAACTTTCCCTTCCACCTATAATTTATCAATTAAACAATTTATTTTATGTAACCCTCTTGATAGAATACATACTTTATCCCTCTCATGTATATAGTTAAGAGGTCGTACAGTTGGAAAATGATATCTTATATGAGGATAACCTAGTGACGATCTTGGATCATTGGGATAAAGTTATAGAAAACAGGATGACACCCCTTGTCAAAAAAACAATAGTGGATCAATATTTACGAAGATGCAACATGTGAACTAGAGGATGCAACGAAGGAGAAGCACCCTCAATTTTTCCCCTTATTTTGAAAAATGGAATTTGAGGGTGACATTTCATAGGGGGTTGTAGAATTTAATTTCCCAAAATATATTCAATTGAAATTACCAATATAAAATAATTTCATATTGTTTAAATTTAACAATATCTCATAGAGAACACAATACAAACATTATAAATGAATAATGAATAAAGAAAGAAGTATTTACCAAATGTTATAGTAACATAACATTTGGAATAATAATGTGATGATTATGAATAATAAACCATAAAATAGAATAGTAACATATCCTATGCAATTATAAATAAAAGATTGGAATCTTATATATGAAATTATTATATACTTAGATCTTCATATAAGTAATAAATTATTTAAAATTCCTAAATTTAGTGTTTGTATTTTTGTATATCATAAATACTTAATTATAATTTTATAATTAGAATAATTATTAAAAATAAAATTTATATTTATAATATTGACTTATAAATTAATATTAATTTGTCTTATTATTAAAATATTATCAAATGAGACCATAATTAATTTTTCAAAGCCTCATAAAACTAGTTATAGTTTGAAAATAATTATTTTTTGATTTAATGATGTCTTTAATTAATAATTAATGTTCACATATTTAGAAAATTATTTTATTAGAATTGATTTAATTTTTTAATTCTATAAATTAAATAATGGTTTGGGAAAATGTTTGTATTTTTCTAAAATAGTTGACTTTTTTGTGAATAGTAAAATACATTAATTTATGGTATATATATAAATTATAATTTTAATACACTTATAATTGAGTCATCAAAAGATGTGAAAACCATATTCATGATATATCCATCTATATTTACTTTATTTAATCCTAGAATCATCCCTATTTCTTGAATTCATCCAATATAATAAAATATTGTATATAATTAAAAAACACCCCTATCCTCCACTATAAATACCACATCTTCCCACCTACTCACCTCACTACACCTAATCATTTAATATTGCCTAATTTCGATCCAATAAATATTCACAATTCCATACCCACATCTTGTATTCTCACCTCTGAACAAAAGACTTAATGTTTTTTCCATACAGTGGTTCTCATAGAGAGGAATTCAGTATATAAATTCCTCTTTTGCTTCCATTGATTTATTTCCACATTAATTTATTTTTTTATACTCTCCTCAAATCCACAGTAAAGACATTAATGACATTTATATTTTCTTATATATACTAAAATTTTATTATTTTATTGTAAAATCCACCATCACGTCTCTTTTCTTATTGTTTTTTTAAAAATGAAAGCATCATCTGTATGGTATTGTTTTTCATCTTTCATGGATGACTTGTTTTTGTTTTTCAATTACCCTATCAAGGATGGTCATAAAACCATTATTATTGATCAAATAGAGTAAAATATATTTATTTCAAATTTTAAAATTTTTATTAAGCAGTATATATATATATATAATATTAATTAATAACACAGAACTTTTTTGCGATGATCAGTGAATGAAAAATTAACCAAAATGGTTATCACTAATGTTTAATCTAATGATTGATCCTTACCTCAAGTAAAAAAGTAAAATATATAACCATGTAAGATTCTATAAGATAATTAATAACATATATTATTAATTCTTGAAATCTATTCCCATTTTATATTATTTTCCATACATGTATTCAAGTGAAACAATCATAAAAACCAATGAAATGAACATCCTCAGACAATGAAAGTGAATTTATGAACTCTTCAAAAACATCATAATTAAATTTAATAAAAATATAAACATTTTAATACATGAATAAATTATTATTAATTAAATAATTAATGGATTTACACTAATTATATAATACTAAGATCAATTACAGAATACTTCAATCCATAAGGTAAGAGATTCATTGTGAACCTCCATTATTTTACTTAGGTATATGATTTCTATCTATTAATAAAAATGTAATTATTAATTATTATTATGTAATCCTTATAAATGTTGTTATTATTTTCAAAACATATGGTCTTATCCATATTATTATTTCTTTAATTGGGAAATACATGTTTTATAGGGTTCTATTTTATTTACCCTAGATAAGAAAACTATATTAAAGGTAACTTCTCATTTTCTTACTCATTTTCATGTATCAAACATGATATGTTTTAATAAAACCATATTTTTATAAAATAAATTATTTTATCATGAAATATAAACTTTTTTCAATTGTTGATTTATATAAGAAATTATTAATTTTTTCTTTTAAATATTATGTAATGTTTCCCCTTAAACCGCACAAAAGTGGCTCATTTATAATGTTTCCTAAACACACCTATTAAAATTTTTAAAAAAATTTGAAAATAATTTATCATTATTGAGTATAATATTACTTTTTGAATTTCCAATTATGATCTATATCTATTCATTCATGAGCTTTTTATGATACACCTATTTTTTATTCTTTATGACATGTTTATGATACCAAATTTCATTCCTGGGGTAACCCATATGTTTTTCCCCATGTTTGATTATTCTTAGAAACACTTATGTATAAATTGTTTTCATGGGTTAGAACTGATAGCACACCAATTAATTGGGTAATGTTTAGTCTCATTATACATCATGTTTGGATAGGGAGTGAACTTGATTCCTTTATGGGTCTTTTTACTCTATTGGAAATGGACTTGGAAGTTTTCCTTGGAATATGGTTATGTCATGTTTCACGTTATTTCCAAATTCTATTTATTATGTGATTATATTTCACCATGATATACTTGTTATTCTTCCTCATGTTTATTCATGTTCCATGACTTTTTTTGTTATCATGTTATGTCGTGTAACCCTAGTTGTTTCATTTAATATTATGTTTGAACCCTTACTGGGATATGTAGCTCTTACCTTTTATTCATGTATCCCCGAGGCTACCCTGTGAAGATGTTGGATACCAATAAAAGTTAAGAGATCTTTATGGATGAATGAAATAATGTGTTTTTTCAATTTTCATTGTTTTTGTTTTACGTACCTAATCATCCAAATACAGTATACATTACAATCGTTATATTTTATTTGATGATTAATTATGCATAAAATAAAATAATAATATGTGTAAAAGTAATGGGTATCTATAATATGAATTTAAATTAAGTGAATGTGATGGGAGGGCCTGGAATTATATCACTCCTAAATCCATTGGGCAATGTTCTATTCTTATAATATGTCATGTATGAAATTAGGTCGTGAATATAATACATTATGGGACTATGTCTTTCTTGTGATGTCATCTCATAAGTTATCCTTGAATTATATATATATATATTTCTTTTTATGAGAAATTTTCATTTGATTATACAATCTTATATTACCATGTTTCTTAAATTATTCTACCAAGTGATTACTTGTGGGCCTTCTCACTGAAAATATCATGTTATACCTATATTACAATATAATATTCCTTATCATTTTTATTACCATATTGGGTGATTCACACCTAATAGGGTATGATTAAAAATATATTATTTATATATTTCTATTACATCGTAATGTATTACTAGGGTTGGTTCCCTCGATTAGTTTAATATTTTTTTACATACAAATTTAAATCACCCAAATGTTAGTTTTTTCATTATTTTCAAACAATAATGAATAATTGAGAGAAGAAAGGATATAAATTTTAAAACAATCATGAAATGAAAAATATAATGATGTTACCAGAGAATTCACTTAACCATAGATTTGGTTTCATGTTCCTTCACTATTCTTTGTTTTAGTCTTAAATTTATTTTCATAATCCAATTTAGAAATTTTAAAATAAAAATACTATTATTTATTTTTTTGTTTATGGAATCATGGATGCAATTAAAATCCTAAAACTTCCTCATCATATAAATAATGATGACGAAACACCTTAATCTCTAAGGAACCTTAATGTACCTCTATACAACAAATTATATTTCATATATTGAAAGTATCAACTCCATCATGTGAAGATATATTTCCTCATTGGAAGGGTATAATTTATATAAATTATCCTAAACATTAAGTAAATATTTGTGTCTTGCTGGATAGTGACCCCACACATACAAATTTCAATCATCCACCACAAATTTCATCTAAACAAAATATAATTAATACATATAATTAAGGGAACACCAATCTTCCTCTAAGTAAAAGACTGGAATTATAATCCCATTATTGGATGTATTATTTTACAAATTAATCATTGGGAAGATAAGAGTAAAATTAAAAACATTATTAATGTTTGAGTGGGAATGGTTATGAATGAAAACTGATGGATAAATTTTACTAGAAACGTTTGGTATTTGTTACGTAAGAATATGTATATTAAAATAAAGTATTAAAAAACTAAAATAATATGAAAATTAAAATATAATTCAACAAATAAGAATTTATCTAATACTATAGTGTGTGTACACTATGTTTAAAAATATATCATTCATAGAAGGAAGACCCACACCCTTATAAATGGATGGAACCTTGTATCTCTCTCATTCTGAGTTTTATTATTTTCTTTTGGTTTAGTTTACATATATTATATCCTAATATTATCACAATCATAAAAAAAGTCAATGAATCTATGTATATGTAATATCCTTATATCTTATTTAAACATTCTTGTTGTGTGCATGTGTTGTGTGAAATGATTAGAATATTTGGCATTGGAAAATAGGAATAGGTATGACATTGGTCAATCAATTATGGAAGAACCTTTATATGGTATTCAATACCACATGGAATCTCCTATTTAATTTTTCATTCTATTTTGGCCACCACTCCACAATAGAGAAGACTATGTAGTGGTGGTTCTCCAAGAAGTGGTGAGGGAGTATTCTGAAAATTTAATATAGCCATAATAGTGGAAGGATGGTTCCCTTTTTAATCATAATGGGTAGTGCATGATTCATCAAATAAATTTACAATGTGGTCCCTAAATATTCCATAAGTGTCTTATGGTGGATCATATAATTGAATTTGAATAGATGCCCAAGATAGAGATTCTATGGTAATGTACATGGATGTGGAAATGATGTCAATTGGGCAATGGTGGCATAGATAGGTGAAATCCCAGTGATCCAGTGAAGAATGAGGAGTGAGGTATTAAAGAGGAAATGTCCTAGGTATGGTCAATCATGACCATGGATGTATGATATTTTTTTAACGAGGAACTATACCCGCACCCCCTGAGTTCCACATAAAATATCAATTCATATTGTCTCTCATATATATTACATCTCACTGAGGGAAATGGTTATGAAATGGCAGTGGGAAATCTATGACCTCATACATAGTCATACAATTATATGGGCCCATTCGGGAATGAATATGACAAACCCAACCTTGGAAAACACTATGTGTGTACTCCCATTTAGATCTCAGACATCCCCTATTGCTCGACATGTGCTCCGTTGGGAATTTCATTGTAGGATAAACAATAATGGTTTGGATTTTTAGATTGAAGGCTGTGAGGTTAAGGACTAGACTTATTGGATTATTTTTTATCAAAAAAAAAATTCATAATCATAATAATATTCTACCATTAATTAATATTTAAAATTCAAAATTCGGAACTCAATATTTTTATTCATTTATAACAATTTTATTTCATAAAATTTGAATTCCTTGAACTTAATAAACAATTAATTATATATGAAAAATCATTAAAATCCTTTGTAAAGTTTTAATAAATGTTTATAATATTGTATTTGAAAAATTGTACATAAAAAACACAAAATATACAATTATTATAATCATCATTCATTACATGAAAATAATGATTTAATAAGAAAGACCATATTATAGGACCACTTCACATCCATAGATGGAAGAGTTGAATCAAGGTGTCAATTGTTTCTTATAATGTGATAGATCTTGTTATAAAAATGGTAAGAACCCATTAAATTAGCTTTATGTAAATATGTATAAATTTAGACACACATACACAAAGATAAAACACATGAGTTTTACTTGGTTCACCACTAATAGCTAGTCCAAGGACCAAACACTAAATGTTTGTTTGTCATACCTAAATCGCCAAATCATCACTAGTTGTGGAATTAAGAAGTTAAAAAATAGTCACTCTATACTAAAAACATAACCATTACATGATTATAAAGATATAACACAACCTCCCTCTGAACACATCCATCAACTCCCCTTAGATCACCACTTAGGGAGAGGTATTAATCAGTTTAATGACGTATTGGCTACATAACTTTATTGGAATTTCGGTATTTTTCGATGACAAACAGGATATTATTCACTAATCGATGTCTATAGTTTATAAAATATAAAAAATTGTTCACTTTATCACAGTTTTCAGTACTTCCATTTGTGAATATCCATCATAAAACTCAATATATTCACGAAGCAAAATTCATTCTCATAAAAAAACCATTTCATGATGCTCAATGTGTCATCACAAAATACCTCATCATCATGATTTTTTTCTGAGATAACCAAGCTTTGGTCAACACAATGATAGTATTATCTATATGATCAATATTATATTGAATACTTGATTCTTGAATCTCTTGGGATTCAATAATTCATATCTATTCATCCTTTTCCTGAATTATTTTAATGTCAAATGAAGTGGTTAAATCCTCATATTTATCAGATCATTATTTCGTGATACTCCCTACAACTTAATGGGATTTTTCATGAAACTCCAAACCCTAGTTCATGAAGCTATAATTAAATTAAACCTTTTTGAAAATCATCGTGTGGTAAAAAATATAACCCTCAAACCATTGAACTTTTTTTTAATGTTACACTTATCATAGTAATGTAAATTTCTATCAATCCATTGTATAGTTTGCAATGATTGTGCTAAATTATCCACATCTTTCAGAATATCAGCCTTTAGGAACCCTGATAAAACCAGTTTGGATTGAAAAAAGACACAGATCATAATATTTTTTCGACAAAAAACATCATTGGTTCCCACAATATCTCCTTTCATTATTTTTTGGGAATCTGTAGAAATATTTAATAAAAAACCATCCAATTTTAAAACATGATAATAGATAAACAAATAATCCAACACTCTATGTCTACATGAGAAAATCATGGTGTAGAAAATAATAGGTCAAATATTTATTAAGTTCTCATGTTTTATAATTCTTATGGATATCCATACTATGCTTTGATTGTTTCCTAAAATCATTTAATTATCATCCTAAAAAAACCAAATTCAAATCACAAAAAACAAGAATTTAATGGTTTATAAAAACCTATATCCAATAAAAAATTAAAAAATTTAATTTATCCATTCTACCACATTGTAAAAAAAACAAAAATAACCTATATATATGTTTGTAAATATCAAATAATGACATTTATCATATCTCCCCATAAACCATTATTTCTTCCATAAAAAACTAAAAAAGATAACAAAAATTGGTAGAGGGGAGATACCATAAACTCCTCAGGAATAGATGGGTGGATGAACACCCTCATTCAACCAATTTTTCTGAAACACATGTGATGAAAATGACTTCTTCAGAATTTCATCAACTTGGACATCAGTTCCATTATTCCCCATTTTACCCACATATTGTTCATCTTTTTCATTGATGAAGTGAAATCAGATATAAATATGTTTTGTATGATAATGATAAAATTTATTATTCATATTATTGATTAAATCCTTTTATCTATGTGAATATCTATTGTTTATTTCAACACAATGCAAATACCCGTGAGTTGTTCCTTCATCCAAAATAGATTAGTGAAGGACCATGTAGAAGTTATATACTTTTCATTAGTTGTACTACAATATGTAATTTCTTATTTTATGATCAACTAAAATATAAATTTATTTCCAATAATAAAATCACCATCACTAGTGGAAATTGTATCCACCAAATATCTATCATAGTCAGCAAAATTCAAAAAATTCATTATGTCTTCTCGAAGCAATGTATAATCCAAAATTGGGAGTACCTTGAATACATCTCATTAAAATTTTAACTATAGCCAAATGTTTTTCTTTCATATTACATTGAAATTAGGCCTCTAAGAATCCTTAAAAGCTAACATATATCTACATTATTGTGGAATATAATAAACTTATTATTATTCTCTTGTACATGGTGGTATCCATTGAAGTCTCTTTCTAATGCTTTCCATGTTTTGTCGCGACTGCAATTGGAGTTGTAATTGGTTTGTGGTGATTAATTTTTATTTTCATAAGTATCTCTATAGAATATTTTTCCTAATAAATGAAACTTTAATCCTTCCTCAAAATATATTGATGCCCCAATATGTATTACAGTTCTCCAATAATTAAAATTTGAAATTATAAATTTATGTGACTAAAAAATTATTTTACTGAACCCTATCATCTTCCACAAAATAGAATGATATCCGCGTACATAAGAACCATAAATTTATCTTCTATTTAATTATTCACATATTTATTAGGATCAAAATATTTCTTTTGAATTTAATCTTCTATAGAAAATCTTCCCATCAAGAGTACCGTGAATGAAGTTCCCAACTTTGACAAAAAAGGGCCTTAATTAATTGACATACTTTTTCATCATCATTTCTAATTTGAAATCCCATAGGGTTTTCAATGTAGAATTATTCAATAAGAACAATTTTTCTAAATTCTATTTAGAAATACATCTAAGAAACATTTTTTCCACTAGGAATTTATATTGCATTGAAAATACTATCAAATCTAGAATCTCTATTAGTCCAAATGATTCACCAATATCAATTCCTTTAATCTGTTCATATCATTTACACATTATGTGTGGATTATTTGTGATCACATTTTCTTGCCTGTTAAATTATTTTTTATATATCCACTTTTTTCTAAAAAAAATTTGATTTTAAGGTGTTGTAACCTGATCCCATGTCTAGTTATTTTAATTCTGATCTAGTTCTTCATTCATGGATTATCAAATGATTTATCTGTTGAGAGTGTATTCTCTAAATATTACTCTATAAATCATATTGATTTGGATGATGTCAAATAACCTTGTTTATTTTTATAATGATATTAATTTATGAGAATTTCAGGAAATAAATATTCTTTTCAATATTTATTCTGTAATAATTTTCAACTTATTGAACAATGATGAATATTCAGAAAAGTGTTCAAAACACATTTTAGTGTTTTTTGAAACACTGTCTAGACCCTACATTGGTAAGTGTAGTGTAATGAATGAATCCTATTTTGAAAATAGTTTTGAACGAATGAAGCCTACATTTCAGTGAATTACATATGGATCATAAAACCTTCTTTATCAAAATGTATGGTTTAGTAATCCTATGTTTGTAATGAAACATATATTATAAGAATGGTAAGTATGGTTATGAAACCCTACGTCTTTATGGAACCCTAAGTTCGAGGAAACAAATGTATGTTTAGATAAAACCAACTTATGTATTCCATCATATGTTTTCAACCCTATAATTGATATTTTTTGTTAACTATATAAACCATACATTTGGCTATTCAATTATGGAGACTTACATCAGTTAATTTATCTGATATTTCGAGAACAATCTTAATAGAAATAAAGATCGACTGAATATATTTTATGAATGATTTGAAGGATTATTATTATAAATTCAAAAAACCCAATTCAATAGGAAAAATCACCCCTACTTCTAAGGGATGTGATGAACTTTATAGTCAATATAAATTTTGAATTTTGCGATCTAGATGGATTTTTTTGGATCTGCACTACTGAAAGAAAACCTATTTATTCTATATAAATGGACATATTATTTTTGTTTGAAAAAAACTAATATGTGATATTAGAGAATGATATGATTCAATATAAAAACTGCATACTTTATTTGAATATATCTTATATGATTTACAACGAAGAATGATCCACTCTATTATTTCTTAGAAGAGGCTACTCTTTGATGATATAATTTTCAACCTTATTCTTCTATAACTACTGCTTATTTGTTTATATTCATATTGAAAATAATTTTCAACCAGTATATACTCAAATCCCTTCATTATTTAAGACATTCATCATTGATGAAGAAGATCTGAATTCTGTCAGTTGTTGCTGCAACTGTAAAGATCAATATGTTCCGTAATAAAATCAAACTCTATTGATTTATAATATTTTCCACTACTCATACTCATTTTTGGTTAAGTTAATATTATTGAACTAAGATATGGATAACCAGTTACCTATAAATGAACCGAATTTTTCTATTTCCACATGTTATAAAGGTGTCAACTACCTGCAATCAGTTGTGGATTTTAACATCTTATGATAATATGAAATTTTCTAGTCAAAATCCCCAAGATCTATGAGATATCATTGGAGGAGTAGACTAGAGGTTCTTTGTGCCCTGTACCACTATAAAAATTAAAATGTTCTTATTTTATATCTATCAAATCCACTATTACTTACCAAATAGTGCATTGTATATATGCATCAATCACAAAGGAAAGGGAGAAAGAAATAATATATGGAGATTAAAGAAAATGCAAAATTTACCCCCTCCAAGTGTATATTTGTATTAATTAGAACTAAAAATGGGTTTCAAAGGTGATATTTTTGATAAATTAGATAAAGAGATAGTAATATTAAATGAATAATGTCTATAAAAATTATAATTAAATAGAAAATAAAAAAAAAGTTATGTCTATGATTCAAGATCCATATTTTAATGTTAAAAAATATGGATGTTGGAAATCATGAATTATGATCTACCTGAAAAATATTGGATATAGAGTCTATTCAAAGATCAACACTCCTTATATAATTCCTATGAATCCTGATACTTGTGATGAGAAAATAGATTAAAAATATGGAATCAACACAAAGGAAATCAATTCAGTCATATGTGGACTTGGAACTGATGAATTCAATCATTTATCACAATGCCCTACTTCCTATGAAATGTGGCAGAAAACAGATACCCTTATGAAGGAGCAGATAAAATCAGACAGATGAGGTATGCTACTATAAAAAAAATGTTTGAAACCTTTATTATGGTCAATAGTGAATTTATTACACACATTAATGGATTGTTAACCATAATAGTCAAAAATATTAATTCTCTAAGAGATCCCACTTCACATTCAGATAAAGAAATCAATGTACTTATACTACTTCAATTAAAATGGAATGGAATATATGCAGCTATTTGAACATCATCAAATTTCAATAATTTGGCTGTGAAGAATTTATTTGGAACATTAATGATATACAATGAAGAAATAAAATATGTAGTTGAAGGTTAAAAAATAGTAAAATTGAAAATATCTCCCTTATGGTGAAATATCAAAAGAATGAATGAAAATTATAATAAGTAATTCTAATAGACTATAATTCAGATTCCTCAAACATTGAAATGGGACTAGATCAGCTAGCCAAAATGTTTAGAAAATTTTACAAGAAAAAAGATTCTTTATGAAATATTTATAAAGGATGAAAAGAAACCTAAAAAAGATAGAAGTTAAGAATGAAAAAATGTGGGTCACATCAGATATGACTGCACCCAATTGAAATACAAAATAATAATGAATGAAATGAAATTATAGATGAAATATTATTATGATTTGAAGAAAGTTATGAAATATTTTTGGAGTGTGTCTGAAGACACATGCATCTCTTCAAAATATGATTCATAGAAAGATCCACAAAATCACAATGCTAATATGTTCTTTATGAACAATGACGATGAAGAGGTAAAATGCTAGTATTCTTCTGGTTCTGACTCTGATAGCCTTTTAAATAGTAAATTGGATTCTTACTGATCAATGGTATAAGAGAAATATGATTCTGTAATAAATTAACAAAAATTATAAAAAAATATTCACAATGCTATATAAGGTTAGAAATAAATATTATTAAAACAACATCATTAAATAATGAAAAAATTCAAGTCACTAACATTAAACTATATTAAACATGATTAAATATTTAAATATTAAAAAGTTGAAGTGGAATTTTATAAAATTTTTACAAGTATTTTAAATAATGGAGATAAAAAAAAATAAATCCTTGTAAATAATGTTATTACTATAAAACATTATGGAATACACGATAAGTGATAATAGAAAAAATTAAAAAAAACATATTCTGTACACAATTCTAAATACACCACATGTTATTATTAGGTAATAAAATATCATTACACATACAAAAATTAATTTTAAAAAAATTCTCATAAAGTGGTCGTAAAAATGATTTTATTTCTAGAAACAGTTATAAACAAAGTCATATATATTTTGAAAAAATAAGGCGAATATGATTTCTAGAGACCTGCTTGTTGACATAGATGGACCTAGGAAAATATGGGTAATAATACAAACATATAATTAAATAAATTTTCATGTTGAAGAACAAAGGGAAAAATCATATATATTATATAGACAATGGTTCCTCTATACAAATGAGTAAAGAATCTACCAATTTCAATTCATTGACTCAAATAGATGGAGGAATAATAACATTTTGTGACTACAAAAAAAGAAAAATCATTTGAATTGGAATTGTTGGAGATAAAAAGAAAATTACAATCTACATAGTTTTTTATGTACAAGGGATAAAGAACAACCTAATAGTAATTTCTCAATATTGTGATGAATGCATTTATGTCGTTTTCTATAACAATTTCTACTCAGTTAGGAAGGATAAATATCTTAAACATAGAGTGCTAAGAACTAGAACAATTTATACTTTGGTTCTTAATTTATTGTGTAACTAAAAAGTGAATTGTTTAACTTAAAATACAAATGAATCATGTATATGAAATAAGAGACCTAGACATTTCAATATATATGGTTTACATAAATTAATCAAAGAATCAATTATTTTTAGATATACCTATTATTAAATATTATAATGAAATATTTTTAGATTCATGAAAAATCAGAAAACATTATATATAATCATTCAAATCAATTAAAAAAATTCATACATCTAAACCATTAAAAATAGTCTAAATTTATTTTTTGGAACATCATGTTTAGCATGTCTTGATGGTAGATTATATGTTTATGTTTTAGTGGATTTTTTTCAAGTTATATTGTGGTTTATTTTCTATCAATAAAAAGTGAGGTATTTAATATTTTTGAATGAATTATGAATATAATTAATATTGAATAGAATTTTAATTTTATTTTACTAATAAGTGATCATGGTGTAAAATTTGACATGCATGTATTTAATTCTAGTTTATCAAATCCTGGCATTAAACACACGATTTCTACACAAATATCAGCTCAACAAAATGGGATTTTTGAATGATGAAAAATAACTATTCATGAAATACCAAGGACTATGTTGAATGAATAAATCATTCCAAATTATCTTTGGACAAAAGAAATAATAAAAACTTACTATATTATGAATTTATTTTATATAATACCAATAATTAAAAATGAACCCTATTAACATTGGATTAATAGAAAACCAAATGTAATGTACTTTAATGTGTTTGGATGCATGATTTATATCATTATTACGATAAATATAATGCTTATAGAGTGTGTAATAAAAATTCAAGGATTGATGAAGAATCAGTTAGTGTGATATTTGATATAAGTAACCCTTTTAATAAAAATTAAGGTCATAAAATGGATATAAATAGCTCTTTAGATAACAAGAGACTTGAATCTCATGAAACTAATTTTGAAAATAAAATAAAAAAAATTTAGTCGAGTAGAAAATAACATGAAACTGAAGAACCTGGAATTTCCTAACCTATACATTCTAGAATTATAAAGCATGATTGTTTAAAAAAAGTTATACAAAACCTAGACATTGGAATTAGAACGAGAATAAATCCAGGAAACCTAGCTGAATTTTCTAAATCTCTATATCAAATAGAGACATTAGTCTATTGATGAAACATTAGGGGATACGAGTGGTTGATTATTTATAATATACAAACATAACCAATTAAAATGAAATTATGTTTGGGAATTAGTAAAAAGACCATACAACTATCTAGTAATAGTAACTAAATGGATAATTAAAAATAAATAGGATGAATAAGGGATAATTTCAATAAAAAAATATAAATTACTAGAAATAGAATATAATCCTGATTATGTATATTATGATGAATCCTTTGCACCTATAGAAATATTAGAATCCATTATAATCCTTTTAGCTTATCCATTTCATATGAGTTTTACATTTTATCAAATGGATGCAAAATTTATTTTTAAAGAGATATTTAGTGGAGGAAGCTTATGATGAACAACACCATGGTTTTCAATACCCTAAAAAATAAATTTCTAAATAATAAATGGAACTTTTTATCCTTAAAAAAGAGTCTACATCATTTTATAATATATTATGCTCGTTCGTGTTGAAAAACTGGATTTTCTATGGGATTATTACATCATACACATTTTAAGAAAAATGTTTATTCTAATATTTTATCAGTATAAATTTATTTTTTGATGTTATTTTAGGTTCAAAAAACTAAAACCATTATAATGATTTTTCATATCTAATTGAAAATGAATTTCAATTGAGTATGATGAGAGAATTAAATTTATTTTTAGGATTTCCAATTTATCAAAAAGATTAATGAAATGTTTCTAAACAAAGTAAATATATTATTGAGTTATTGAAAATTCTTGGAATGGAAAATTTTAAAGTTTATACAACTCCCATGTGTACTATTGAAAAACACAATTTGGATGAAGCTGGAAAACCAGTTGACAACACGTTTTTTAGATGTTAGATTGGTAGTTTATTATATCAAAATTTTATTACACCCAACATGGTGTATTATGAATGTCTATTTTATATATTTCTTTCAAATAAAAAACAATCCCATCTTAATTTTATCAATATAATTTCTATATATTTAAAAGGATCCATTTTTCAATATCTTATTTATCCAAAGACTTATAATTTTAATTTACTTTCATATTCAGATGTTCACTTTGGAGGATGATTATTAGGCAAAACATAACTTTAATAACCTATCACGTTTTATGTAAATCCATTGTGTCATGTTAATGTAAGAAAATACATTCATTTTCTCTGTCAACAACTGAGGAAGAATATGTGTCTATCGGTAGTTCTTGTGAACAAGTATTGTAGTGGTAACCAAGTCAACTTTATTTTAGAATAAATTTAAGTAATATAAAAATTGTATTTAATAATAGTAGAAATATTATTATTCCCATAAAACATATATTCGAATATAAGACTAATAATATTGATATAAGGCTTCATTTTCTAAGGGAAAATGTTCTGAAAAACGTTATATCTTTATAATTTGTTAATACAAAATATAAGTTAGCTGATATTTTACATAACATGTTTTGATTTTATTAATGGGGAGTGAGAGATAATTTTTTAGACATATAAATGATCATAAATTTATTTATCTATAAATAAATTATTTTTTTGTTTATTTAATTGTTTAAATAAAATATTTGTTTGGCTTTGTTTTAAACCGACATGTTTTCATAATTAGATTTTATTGATTTCCTTATGTAATCAACATGATAAAATAAACCACATAACCAATCCATAAAAAAATTCTTCATAGGTCCTTAGCCTTAAATTTCAATCATTTAAACTAGAAGACCCCTCATATTTCTTCCAATTCCTAGAATTTAAAATCCACAACCTTAATGTTTTTAAAAATGAAGACGACCAATAGAATAGATGATCGTGATGAAAGTTATTTTAAGTGTTATCATATGCCATTCTGAAAGATTATTGATGGAAAGGATGTTGATTTTGAATGGTAATATCAAAAAAATTATTTGATCAAGAAAGATCTTAGGTTTCTAGGATTTTAATTTCTATTCAGTGATGAGAATACATTATTTTTTTAGGTGTTAGCAGTAATGCATTTTTTCATGAATATTTAGTCTAGTTATTGAAAAATAGGGGAGATACTAAAATTATGAGTAGAAGATTAGGATTTTTTGATCTCCGAGTAGAAATTTATTGTATTTTAATATATTATCATATAGGAGTATTCCATTTTGATCAATGATCAATTGTACATAAGTATCTCTAATTAGAAGATATCGTGAAATTTCTTTTTGTTTCAACTAATATTAGGAAAATGATTCTAAAAGATATTGAGGCTGACTAGAATGTTTTTGTAAATTTTAATTCAACTTCTATAATTTCAAGGACTACTTTTTGGGAAATGTTATTATACCCTTACATGTATATCATATTCTGTTATATCAATGATATAAAATTTACCTTCCCTTGACATATGTTGAGATATATGAATTATTGTTGCTAATCAGAGGCTATGTTTTCATTTTTTTACAATTGATGGATTATTTACCTAATTTTGTTTAGAAAAAGTAATATTTCAATTATTTTTTCTCGAAAAATATGTCACCATTTAAATTTTATACATACTAGTACTCTAAGAATGTTTGGTTTATTTTGAAGTATAGTGAAAGTATAGTTTCTATTAGTAAGTGAAACTGGTCAACACAAATTTGGTCTTTTTTCTCAGGAGGATAAAGTAAATCTTATAATTGATGGATCAATTTATTTGAGAAATAAAGGAAATAAATAATATAGAATATAAGGTTTTATTTAGCCTAAAAAATAACACTTTATTTTCTCTCAACAAAATAGGGGAGGAATCATTATAAGTAGAATACTATGATGAACTTTTCAAAAGGCCAAGAATCAGAGAATATCTTCAGCATGAGGATCTAGAAGGAGAAACACATAGACTTAGTGATAATTATCCATCAGTGCATTTAGAAGGAAAAAATCATTACAAGGAAGAATAATATTTACATCAAGTCCTTGAATAACATATTTCCCACTAATAAAATCAATAAACCAAAAATTCTCAAGAAGGAGTGAATGTTAAGATATCAGTAACTGACACTACTGAAATTGATGAGTATAATGTTGTATCTCCAATTAGAAAACACATGGAAAGAATAACATCTATTTTTTAAGAAAGGATATAATTCCTTGAAGGAATATATTATTCATGTGAGACGAAATCAGAAAAATACTTAGCTAATTTGTAGGTTGATCCTCAGTCAACTAGTCCAGATGAAGGAAAATAAAATTTTATAAAAAATAATATAGAATACCTAGTTATCAGACTCCACATGGTATATGAGGATTACTGTAGTATTAAAAAAGTACTGGAGTCTATCATGAAATATTTAGATGAATTTAGAAATTCATATTCTTAAAGATTGAAATTATTGACTATTCAGACTCATCTTCCTGAATTCAAAGAATATTCTATTTCAAAAAAAGATTTTGATGCTTTCAAGGGAGTCATGATTGATCAATTTGGGAAGATCAAATTAGTATCAATTTTCAAAATAGATTTTGATGATTCAAAATTGTATTTGGGAATCCAGTTCGAATCAATGAAGAGAATTATTAGTCAATCCAAAGCTCTTATATCTCCACCACCAATATCACTAGGCCTAATTAGAATATTTCATGTAATCACATCATTAATGGATGAAATGAATGAAATAAATCTATCTCTTAAATGTAACTAAGACCCTCTGCATGTGTTTCTAGATAATAAAAGATATCTTATCAAGAAACTGATTTCATTTGAACCCAACATCAGATTTATATATAATCAATAGAGTGGCAAGACATCCCATCTTATGATTATAATGAAATATCTTCCCGACTATCTCAAATTCAATCTGATTGGAAATTTGATAGTGAGTTAGGACTAAAGAATTTTTCTAAGGCAGCTAGCTAACAGTCATATAAAATGGTTACATTTTTAGGTAATAAATTTGAACAATTTGTTTCAAGCTAATCAAACTTAGCATGAACCAAAAACGTCTCATGATCAAACATATTCACCATCTACCACCCCTCTTATTTAATAATTTTCCTCAAAAAGAAGAATAATGTATTGATAAACACATTTTAGTAAAACATATATTGATTTTTTATATTTTATGAAATTTTTCTACATGTTATTATATGTTTATCTCATATTCCAGAACACACATATCATTTTTCTAAGAAGCCCACTTTAACATTCATTTATTATTCTATGAATAATTTAATGTGTCATAATAAATTTTCATATACTTTATATTTATATCATAAAAGGTGGAAAATTGGGTAAACAAAACATTCTCAAATTAAGAGTCTATTTTAAATAAAAATAATATAGTGAATCATTAATTTTTAAAACATTATGTATTTTCATTATAATATTACATCCTTATTTTTCTAATAATTTAAAATTTTCTATCAGCTATTTTATTGGTGCTTTTATCATCAAAATGGGAGATTTTTGGGAATGTATTGTATCAAAAATTCTATGTAAATGATATTGAGTTTTATCTTCAAAATATAATTTTTTATTTTACTAATTATAATAAATTATATGAATATCAAGAAATTATTTTTATTTGAAATATTTATTCTCTAATTACTTATGTGTTATTAATCTTATAGGAATATTAATCTATGAATTTATAAATCACATTAGTGTTTTCTAGAAATAGTATTCAAACCCTACAGTGGTAATCATTTCTTAAAGAATTAACCCTAATTTCAGAATACCATGTCAAGAATGTACCCTATGTTTTAGAGCTTGAAATATGGATCATGTACCCTATATTACTTGAATGTATGGTTAAATAACCCTACGTAAGTAATGAACCTTATGTTTATAAGAATTTCAAGTATGGTTAAGAAACCCTATATATGTATGTAACCTTACGTGTGAGTAAAAAACACATGGTACATCAACCCTTATTTTTTATTCAATCCTAATTTTTTGACCCTATTATTGGTATTCTATCGTTATGTAACTGAACCATATATTGGAATATTCAACGATGGAAACATACATCAGTGATTTCATAAAATATTTTTGCAACCACATTGACATAAAACAGATTGTTTGAAATATATTTTACAACTGATTCAAAGGCACACTGTAATCGATTCAATGAATGATATTCAATAATAATAAATAAATTATAATTATAATGGAATTTATGTCTCTTCTCGTTGATAGACATTTGAATATTTCGGATCTATCATGTGATATTCTTTGATATGCACAACTAAAATAAATAATGTGTATTCTATAAATAAGAACAAATAATTTTCATGTCAAAATAAATAATATATGATTTACATGCATGGTATGATTTAATATATAAGAATCATTTTTCTTGTGAATATATTTAAATATATCTACTTCATATAATGAACGAATCTATTATTTTCAAGAATAGGTTACACTTTGTAGTTATACATTCCATCCTTGTATTACTGTAACTGCTGATTTTTTGAGGATATTCATATGGAAGGTAATTTTAAACCATGATCTCTTGAAAGATTTTATGTCATGAGGAATTTCATATTTGACAATGAACATCCATATTATATTGGTTGTTTTTGTAATTTTGTAGATCAACCCATACCATCCACAAATATATATCTTTTGTTTTACTGGAATTTATTCTACTTGTACTCAGTTGTGGTTATGTGTCATATTTTTTCATTATTTTTTGGCTAATGTGTTACATTTAAAGAAAAAAAAGCATATAATTATCCTTATTGTAAAGGTCTCAACTAATTGTACTCATTTTTGGATTTTTAGGGCCTCTGAAAAGAGAACATTTTCAAAGGAAAATCACTAAGATCATTGATATTGCATTGGTAGAGTGGGGTGGGGATCATTGTACCCCAAACCTGTATATAATTTTTTTTCATTCTTATTTTTTGTTTATCATCTATTCAATTACATATAATATAGAACATTTCATATATGAATTAATCAAAATGGAATGACAAAATTCAAAAACCATGACGATTAATGAAAAGACACAATTCACCCCATATTGTGTATATTTGTATTATTACGACCTAAAATCATTAATTATAACTTCATAAAATATGTTAGGATCCACATTTATTGGAATAAATAATGTGCATCATTCCAAATTATTCTTTTCTATGTGGGGGCTGTCTAATCCCCATGGATGTCAAATTGATCAATTTCAACTAAAATTTTTTTCCTATGAGGTTTAGATGATGATTTTCATCTATGGATTGCAATTCTTATTCTTATTATAAATCATCAATGTTTTTAACCCTGGTTGTTTTTTACTCCTTCCTCTACTTCTATATTTGAATATATTCGTTGTCCACATTCTTCTTCATTTTCCATCCTATTAGCAAACAAGCTCCCCATGGTATTGGTTGTATTATCCTGAATTATCATGACATCATTGCTTTCCGTAATTTATCCAAAAATAATATTAAATAAATTTTATGATATAATCATTTTTAATATCTAGTGAATATTCCCTATTATCTAGAATCAAAATACATTCTATGATTTACTTATTCATTTCAGATGAAACATTTACTTCACAAAATAATAAAATTATTTTGAGAGATATTCATTGAATTAAATAACTCATAAAATGTCTTTGTTTCTCTGATATAAATATTTATTCATTTCTGAGTCTACATATATTACTAAACAACCTCATTCAATTAATAAAGATAGATATGATTCTCAATCAGCATAGTTATAGCCATATTTTTCACTTTTTTTGTGTGTTCTACTACACTATTTAACTATGGGGTACTCAATAAAGCCATATACTATGTTATCCTATGTGTTTACATGTAATTTTATAATTGAATAGATGTGTATTATACTCCATTGATAGATCATATAACTTTGATAGGGAGACCAAAATAATTCTCCATTATTTGAGGAAAACATTTCATACCATAAAGAACATTTTCTTTCCTATGTATTATCATTACACAAGACATAATACTATAATCATCAATAAAATGAATGAATTACCTCTCTCTATATGTTCCAAAAAAATTAATTAGACCACCAATGTCTGTGGGGATGAGATCAAGAACATTTGATTTAATTTTATACTTTGGCTGATATAAATTAAATAAAATCATTCCTCACAGAAAAGCATTAGATGTGTTGTTCCATTAATGCTTAAGAATGAATATATCCAAGAAAATTTTCAAATTATATATAATTTCATTGAAATTTTGAGTAATGTGAACCAGAATCTAGAAGTAAAATATGTGTTGATATTCAATAGTTAAGTAAAAAATCTTATCTTTACTGTCAACCTGGTGTAGATGTACATCTGTTCTGCATCCTATCATGAGAGAATTATATATCATTCTTATAATAGTGATCCAATTCTAATTAAATTTTACTAATAGATGAGAGTTTTTAATTTAAATTTTATATAGAATATTGTGATGCAAACCATCAATATTAAATTGAGAAGTTTTCCTAATCTTATAATTTTCTTAATCTTTACTTCCACATATATTGATCTTTAAAGCTCCATCTTTTCAAAATATTACCATTCCATCAACCAAGTGTAAATTGAAATGAAACATAGAACAGACTCTATTTCTAGTAAATAACAGCTCCTGTTCCAACAAATATTACCAATATTCAATATATTAATGAAACTAAAAAATATTATTATCAATGTTGAACTAAATTTTCAAGTTCCAAAATAAATAACAACTAAAATTATCAATTTTCTATGAAATAATAATTCTAATAATTTTACTTTCTCACATTAAAAAATGGAATAAATTTTCAATTCACCAAATTTATATTCAAATTTCATTGTAATTAAAACATTCTATGTTATTATCTAGCATTCATAGAATCTTTTCACTCATAAATGAGGATTATTATTTATTTATATTTGTTACCACATCAATAGAACGATATCCATTTACATAGTCTGGTAAACAAGAAACATTCAAAACTTTTTAAGGATAATTATCACATACATTCATCATCACATTCAATCATGGCTATAATGAATTATGGAAGAACCTCTTTCAGGGTTAATACATTCGAATAATCTCTTTTCATGTCTAATGATTTCTTAATATGTGATGATTGAGTTGAATATTCAAATGCAGAGTTAGAAAATTATTTCAATTCAATATACATTAACCAAGTAGAACCATAATATGAATAATACCAATCAACCTTAGAATCCTCTGTCTTGGTTTCCTCAAGATAGTATACATATAAAGATTCATGGTCTCCATTTAATGCATTTTATATGTGTGTTTGATGATCCATGTGATCCTCAACCAGTTCATTCCCTTCTTCTTGATCTTCCTCAAATATATTACAAGGTTTGGTCTAATCGAAAAATTCACAATTAGTGTTAGTAATGAATATGTCATATTAAATCGAAATAGAAATTTATGAGTCTATGAAAAAATAAAGTCAATATGTTTTTTAAAATTCGACCCCTTATTTAGTGGTAATTGACACTTGATGTTGGATCTCACAAAATCGTGTTAGGGGGTAAAAACTCATCCCATTTTCATCAAATTATTTCATGTGGGTAGATTTTACCTTTTCTAATTCTAGATATATATGAATATCTAAAATATATTCTACTTTGAAAAAATAATGATCATGTTGAATCTCATTATTTTCCCGAACACTCTAAAATTAATCTGGAGATAACTGGTCTCTCATATTCAAATAATCACATTATTCTTTGTGTTCTAAATCTATATCTTCATGTAGTTCTAGATCATGTCTTGGAGGAGGTAGGTATTTTAAAACTCTCAATTTGTGTTCTTAAACTTCTTGAACATTGTAGTTATATTTGGAAAGTCCATTTTTTTCTTAATTTGAATCCTTTAGTGATTTATAACTATTTTGACTACAAATTTAATAATAAATAATTCATGAAGTGATAGGCATGTCCCCTAGGAATTTGAAATTTGTCTGACCAGTAAAATGTGATCAATAAACTTTTATTGGGGTCATTCAAATAATATTTAACCATATACTATTGGTATAACAACTATGGGAAATTATTATGCTTATAAAAAAATGGTATTTGTTTTGTAACATAGTTGAATTGTAATATAAATTTATTCCTTATAATTACATGGAAATGTAAAAAATATTTAAAAAGTGAAAAGAAAAATTTGGAAAGCTACAAATTTTAAATAATGAAGTGGAGAAATGATTTAACAGACCCCAATTATTGGTAGGGGACAATGATATTATTTATATTTTATTGGTGATTAGTTATGTTTGACTCGGGTCATCTATATTTTTGATCAACTATATCATGTGAAGATATTTTTGGTTCAGTGAAATGGAGTGAGAAAATATAAATAAAATCATAAAGTTAATTTAAATAATTAAGATGTGGAGGAAATTGAACATACCCATAAAATATACCAACATCCACCAAAAACATATTCCAATAATAAATGAATTTATGTGTATAATTTAGGATCCACCTAACTTTCCAAAAGTTCAAGCCTCGAGGAAACCCTCCATTATCAAATATATGATTTTATAGTGGGTTGAATGAGATGTAAATAATAAAAATATAAATCTATTAAAAATATTATTAGAAAGATAATAAATGTGATACTTAAGATAAATACCACTAAAAGACATCACAAATATAACTATATTAGTATGAAAATTAAATATTAAAGCACAAACAAGTATCAAGATAATCCTTGAGTAGAAAACCACTCCATATTTAAATCTATCATTCAATATTGGATGAAAATCATATTTATAGATGGGGGGATACTTGTAAATATTTCCTTCATTTATAACTTTTTTAATAATAGTTTCCTTTTATTTCATCATTAGAGTATTTTATTTTAAATTATCCCGCTGTATCTCAAAAGATATTTGGGGTTTATATCTTTTTTAAGAATCCTCACAACATTTATTTGGCGCATGAAATCCAAATAATATCATGTATTTTATAAATTATTTTTCTATGTTGTGGGGTTATTTGGTGTGGGAAAACCTCTGTAA
Organism: Viscum album; assembly: GCA_963277665.1. Taxonomy (NCBI): domain Eukaryota; kingdom Viridiplantae; phylum Streptophyta; class Magnoliopsida; order Santalales; family Viscaceae; genus Viscum; species Viscum album. Next base: position 68,455,544 of record OY728166.1, on the reverse strand, counting down.
GGTCATTATGTCCATGTTTCAATGATTATTTACTGGTTCAGTCTATTTTATCTACTATGTTGCAATGAATAATCCTACAACATATTAGTGATCTTGTTAATAGTGAAAGTGATTTCTCATGAATCAATACGGCCTTTCCAGTTCTCGGATGAAGATCATATTCATCATGTTTGGAGGAGCATGTATTATACCATTTTTATTATAAATAATAATAGTTCTTCCATGCATGTTCCACAAAAAATATCCAAATTCCTATACACCCATTTATATTACAACACATGATGGGGTATAATTGTTCTATGTATATTGGGGATTGGTTCCCATATACACTCTCTCACATATAACTGTGAACATTCTGAAACCCATAGGCCCATGCACACCCTTCTTAGACAATACATATGAACCAGTACACATCCAAATATTCACCTACTACTTGACATGATCTACATTGTGACTCGTATTTCTAGTTAGCCTATAATTGGTTGGTTATGTAGATTTTAGGACATAAGGAAGATGAACAACCAATAAAGACAATTTTTTTCCTTTGAAAAAAAATTCAAACATTGTAATTATATACCATAAATTATTATGTAAATTAAAAACATATAAATTCAAAATTATTATTCAATAAAATATAATTAATTCCCCATAATTGAATATCCAAATTTTAATAATATAATTAAGTATATTGGTATATTCATTAAAATTTAATTATAATTATTAATAAATGTTTGAAAATTTCATGATAATTTAAGTGAATCACTGTGATATTTTTCTCACGGTTATATATAATGTATTAAACTAGTTATCCTATGATGTTTTATGAGGAAAATTAATAAAAAATTTCATTATAGTGATTGAAATAAATATAATATATTTTACATGATTTATGGACCTAGTCTTCTTGAAATACTGTGACTTTTTTATGTTATGTAGCTATTTAATAGAACATTTTGTTATAAAACATGTAATAATATGTGTAAAAGGATCAAAACTATGTAACAATTGTCATGGAAAAATGTCAACATATTTATATTGTCAATAGATGTTTTTATAACATGTTATCATCATCAAACATTATATTAGTACTTTGAGTCCCATAGTCTCCTTTTTCATTGTAGTTCAAACATAGAAAAATAGAATGACTACTGAGTGGAGTTTTATATTCATGCATCATATTGGTTGGTTTATCCCAATGAAAATTCGTACCTAGGTTTCATTACATCCTACACATAATTTATTTCATTTCTCATATCATTAAATTTATTAGATGATTCTTCCCACACATTTTAACCTTGGGATGTTGTAATTTTATAAAAACATGAGACATTCTCTCACACCTCCAGTATTCAAATCCATTATATTATTATTTTATCCTGACCCATGAGTCCCTAGAGATGTAAAAATATATATTTTTACATTTAGATACATCATATTGATTCCTCATTACTATAACAAACCTGAATAGACACTTTTTTCATTCACACTACTTTATCACACTAATTAAGTTGTCATCATTAATTTATGGGGAAATGAAAAAGACATCAGAATATAATGCATGTCTTCAAGTTTTTTCCTCATATTCCTTGATGGAATGATCATCATTTTTTTGAGGGAAATTAAATCACACTATAATATTTATTGGTTGTTATAGGTAAAAAAGTTATCTGTATACATTTTTTTTGAAAATCATTCCACTCCATCTCTTTGATCATTTCCCAAATAATCATATTTTTTTAGTCAAGTTACAAAATTTCATACATTATCCCAGTATATAGTAAACAAATTTTAATTACATCTCTTTAGGATTGATTTTATATATGGGGATGTTCATTTTAACGGAGTTTATCAATTTTACCTTGAATAAAGGATCAATAGATTCCATTGATACAAGAGTCATTTTTCATATAAAAATATCATGTTAATATTCATAATTATTATATGTATGTGGTCTCCCACCTATTAAATGTATCTATTCAATTTTTTTTAAAATATTTATGTTATTGATATTATATTCCCGACTCTGAATCCTAAGGGGTCAGTAATCTCAAATTTTTAGTCAACACATTTCTCATCTTACTTGATTCTAGCTTGATACCTCTTATCTCACTCTATTTATAAAAAAATGAAAAACTAGGGGTGAAAATTTTAAAATTATTAAACACCTAAATTTTAAACCATGGATGTTATTTTGATCACCCATAAATGAAAGGTTTTCAATAATCTATGAATTTACCAGTTTCAATCTATGATATCCCTAATATATTTTCAAATATAATGTCTTATGGGAATATTTTTCCCATTAATAATGTATTGTAATTATCTACAGTGTTTTAAATGTATATCCCTTTGACTGTCAGTCAAGGTTTGTAGTAAGGCCTCTTTTTTTCACAAAGTGTTTCTTTGAACCCAGATCAATGTGCCCTTTTCATGGTTGTTACCTCCAAGGTACAATTTTTCAAGAGACACATCCAATAATGGTATTCATATAATGATATATTTTACCATTATACATATAATCTATACATTACTAATAATTATTTATGTTTTCCTATGTTTTGTATTATAACTATGTCATTCTGTAGATAATCCTTATCCAAATCCCCGACTATAACATTACCTTACCCTAATACCAACTATGACATACCAAATTTTTCATAAACCATATTTAAGATATCATTACAAAATGATACCTTTATCAAAAAACCATAACGTGATGAGGCCTAGTTTAATTGAAAAATTATGTATATATAATAAGAATAAGTAATGAAAATGAAACAAAAAAAATTCGCTATAACATGCCCATTAATTTAAATTATACTATAAACATCATGGGATAACCCAAAGATGTATATAATAAATGGATTATTTACTAAGATAAATTAGGTAATAAAAAATCATAATAGGATTATAGATATAAATGTGAGTTATTATTAAATTGAAGGTAACTTAACTATAGTTAAAATAACAAGCCCAGTCATCCATGAACAGTATACAATGATAACATAGGGGAAACATAGGAATGCCATAAAAACAATAAACATATCATCATAGATGAATGTAAAGGCTGACCACCATGAAATCATAACATAGTGTTCTTATGATAAACATTCATCAACCATACATAAAATCTCATTATATAAAAAATTTATCCAATTCAAAATGGGGATATATAATTTCGGGACCTCATGTTACATAGGTATCATATACTTTCATATGTGTTCTATATATATTAGAAAACATAATATTGAGTTTTTTAAAATTTAATCACATGATTATGGAGTGTGGGTTACTTAAATATAATTTCATGATCAATTTATGATATTTACATATAAGTGAATACCCTTGAGTTCAAATGGGAATGGGTATTCACTACACAAATGTTATTAATGGAACCTCACATGATAATTTAAAAAACACAACAGGGTCACATAATGATTAATGTATGTTTTTAAAGAGTTTTTAAGGGTCTATTAGCACTTTAATGTCAGAAAGAAAACTTGGTGGATTTGTAACTACTTGTAACAACATGAAAAATTGGATACCATACGAAAAAAATATAAAACATTTACTTGAATATAAAATAGAATGAGGGGTTACATTAATATTAGAGGCCTATAATAAATTCATTATAGGTTCTTATTAAGATATTAGGGGATCCTTGGGAGAGATTTAGTGAGGTACGAGTAGAGAAACATCATGATGAATTTATTTTTAGTGAACATAAATAAGTGGATGGTTGGGTTTTTATACAAAATTAGTGGAATTATTTTAATTGTTTTAAAAAAATGATTTTGGAATATATATGGTAAATTATTCATACCCACAAACATTATCATTATTTTTAAGATGATTTCTACTCAAGTTGATTTGATTCTATTATTTTATAATTCTATTAATCAAAATCTTAAAAAAAATACCCTTGCTGATTTTTGAGTGAGTCATGTTTAATGTGAATAGATTTTTAAACAATAAAATATAAACAAGGTTTTGGAGGATTCAATAAGGATTTATAAAACTAATAAAATTAAATAAAAAATATAGTATAGGAGTATCATTATTTTGTTCATTAATAATCATTAAAGTATTTATTACATCAATTTTTTTTTATTTTATGATGTCACGATATATATAGTATAATTATACCATATTTAATTATAAATCCTAGATTGTACTACATAAGAATATTTTGAAAATATCACCATTGGAAAATTATGATGATATCATTTCAAAAATATTATTTATTTTATCAAAATAATTATCTAGACATTATAAATTACACTTTTATATAAAAAACACTCACACATTTATGAATAGTACTTTCTTTCAATAATGTTTTTATGAAAATAAAAAAAATATTTCAGTTCATAACATTATATTTTTATTTAATTTTAATAAATATGATTTAATTAAATATTTTAATTATAATATATTATTTTAAAAAATCTTTAATTCATCCAAAAGTGTGTTTAAATTTATATTGTATATTTCAAATAAAATAAAATTTATGTTTTATGATATCAAAATTAACTATAATCAACTATTATTATTTAGTATTATTATAAAAGTAAAAGATAAATTTAATACTTTTTTGATTAAAAATTAAAATACACAAATTCATACGACCAAATTCTAAATATATAGATCTTTGATAGAACAATGAGTTCTATATGATTATGGTGTGTGATTGTGTGATTTTATATGGGAGGTTTAAGGAACATGGTATTAGATGTGGTGTCAATGTGCATAAAAATTTCCCCAAAAAATGTTTTTCTCATGATTTAGTTATTGATTCTCATCTTGATACTAGTTAAGAGTTAATACATATGATTCTATCTCCAAACAATGTTTTGATAAATGGAATTAATATGGTATTATCCTACTGGTTGTGTCCATCACTTTATGTTCTTAATTTACTGGGATTTATAGAAACCCTATACATATACTAATCATATTTTCATTATATAACAACATGATAAAAAATAGTTATAATAGTTAATAGTCCTTTAAATCCATCAATATTTACCATATATTTTCTTTATGTTTAAATTAGTGCATTTGTTTTTTATAAATTAATTCCTCAATAATGTATTTATTCATATAAAAAGTGAATTGAATTTATAATTTTTTTCCATTACAAGGAGAGAATATATAATATTGTATTTTTGAATCCTTTTATTTCATTATCCAAGAATTACATTGATTTTTGGAGGACAATTTTAAAAGCTATGAAAATTGATGTACGAAATAACACCACCTATAATGAAAAACTATTTTAATGTTTTTTAAGTAATTGATATAAATGAATAATTTTTAAAGGATATATCAAAATATTTTCATGGGGGTTGGGGTAACCATAATAAATATATTTAATTCTAATAAAATATCAGGTTCCACTCGAGCATTCATATTACTCTTTATGATGAACTCTCTTGAAGAAGGTGTTGAAATAAAATGTAATTTGATGATGTTGGGGGTGGGAAAATACTGGGACTATAAATTACTAAAGATAATACAAAAGAAAATATGTGATCATTAAATATTTTGAGGATGATCAGAGTCAAAAAAATATTTTTTATATCAATTAATAGAAAGTAATAGAATTTCATTTTGTAGATTTCTAATTCCTTAACATAATACCATAAAATGGAATCATAATATTTGTAATGTAATGGAAACTGAGTCCATGGTAAATCATAATATTTTAGATCCATGATCATGATACAGTAGTTTCCCCCCATTTAGCAGATTATTTATATTATTATTACGACCATGAATTCCGCCACATGAACCTATTATAAAATAATGTTCCTTAATTAATACATATAATAGTCTTTCACGGTGTATAATTGGAACTAAATGTATTATATGAAGAAGAAAAAATAGATTCATGATAAAAGTGATCAATATTAGAAGAAAATGACAATCCCACATGTGGAGAAATTATATATTTGAAGACGAAACAAGTCACACTATTAGAGTGATGAAGTATAAAAAATAAATACATTTTTATACAGGACTGAAATATTTTTGCAAAAATATTATAACAGGGGGATGGCCTAACGTATCTATATTTTTTAATAAAATAAATCATGTTTCAAAATTACATGACTATTGTATCCTATAATATATTCAAAAACATAATTGTATTTTTTGTCAATATACATCATGAACAAATAATGAATATTTTAGCATAGAATAAAATATTAAAATAAACACCAAACACTTTAGTTCACACCATACTAAACTCCAAAGGATTATGTTCACCAATGAAATCACATCATCTGTAAAAACCATTAGAAGGGGGAGAGAATCATTTTAAATATGGGTGAAATAATCAAGGAAAGTGTATAGTTGTAGTAACTGTGAAACATCCCAAACTAGGTTCCACATCCCGGTGTCTCGTTCTTATTCATTACATGACATCAATTAAGCATCCAAGTAATTTTGAGATTCTGAAATGAAGAGAGGCTCTAATATGTTATGTGGGGAGACAATTCCCTCATCATAAATGGATTGAAATAGCATAAACCCATATTCAACTATATAAAATAATATTAAATGATTACCAATATAGACCAATCATTACTTGATGAATCCAATAATAGGGAAAGGACAAAAGGAAAAGAATTAAAATTTTCTTTCCATATAATTGTAATTGTTGAATAAAAACCCAAATTATAGACACATAGGACACTACAAAGTGGGTCCCAAAATTTGTTCCTATACCATCATCAGTTCTTTATCCTAAATATGAACTGATAAATTCATTATAGGGATCATTACCTTACATTTCCTCTCAACAATGAAGTCTACTCGATCACTAAACATTGTCCTGAGTTTGGTGTGAGTATAACTCTGTAGGCCACCAAAAAATCTGTATAAAATAATATGAGGTATATATAAGTATATGATATTTTATAACAAATAAAAATAAATGAATAAATTAAATTAGTTTCACATACTATTATTTATATAACCAAATTATGCATTGGATTAATAGTTATACCCAACAAATAATACCTTCTTTGGAACATTGAAGAGTATGAACTAGACACTATAATGATTTTAAAATCTACTCATTCCATGGATTTCATTAATAAAATTTATTACAATTTCATTTTGGGTCCTCGGTGAAATGGTATAGGATCCATTATCTTTGATACTTAGAGAACCAGTCAAGAAGCATTATCACGTGTTCTTAGAGAATATCTATAAAACCAAAATCATAGGTACGTTGGGCATCATTCCAAAAATAATTCACATTATTTCATTTGAGTCCATGTGCATTAGTCTCCATACCCATAGATGAAGAGCTCTAGTCCGAGAACCACATGTATTTTTCCATTTATACATCTTAAGGTAAGACAATAAAACCCATTTTTTCAACCATTTTCAATTTAGTTCACCATATATTTAATAAATCTAAACAATAAACATCATTTCGACTCTAAACCATTTAAACAATTTATCATGAATAATATCATAACTCATTTTCCTTTTGATGTTATGTGAAAATATATATATAACAAGTTTATATGCAAACAAATTCAAAATTTATTTAATTTTATAAACTATATAATCTCAAATTTTCATTCCATAATTATGATTTAGTTGTATTTGGAACACCCCAAGTGTTTCAATATTGTTCAGTATTATAATCAACAACATGTCCAAGATGATCTAATAAAGTTACCGAAAATTCATGGGGATTAAATTATATTTTCTAATTTAAATAAAATTTCACAACACAGAAAGACAATTATACCAATAATAACACATTATAATTTTCATGACTACAAAAATTATCATGTAGTACACCTACCATATGGTCGTTGATGTATGATTTCCTGAAAATATATAACTTCCAAGGACCATATTTCTCCAAATGGTACCTAAAGACATGTTGGCTACATGTCCTCAAGAGAATCTAGACAAACACCATATACTAGTGACCAGTAGTGAGGGCCATATTATGTTCATTGGAAGACTTTCCCATCATTTGCAGAGTGGAACACAGTGTAATGAAAATAATAATCAATATTGAAATCCATACATACCAAATTTACCATAGATATATAAATAAGAAATAAATGTATAATGAAATTGAAAGCAATCTCATATACATGATGATGATGATACATGTCACTAAAAAGAATCCACAATAGGTACACAGTATTATAATACACTTCACGTGTAAAACCCCAAAAGTGAAAAAAGTGATATCTCTAAATAGAATCACTATCCTTAGCTCGGTCTCCTGATCTCTTACTCTTAAGCATTATATGAGATCAAGAATCAATCTGTGGGAAAGCGCCCCTATCCCTACTAAAAACCACAGAGTCTGTTCAGGTACACAATGGTGGCTTGAAAAATGTATGAGATATAATCTTATTAGGTAACCACCCATAGACATATTCAAGTATTTTCTATGAAATATAACATGATAAATACTGTGTAGAAATATAGGTAAAAAGGAAATGAATGTAATGTTTGAAATGATATGCAAACTACTAAATAGTTTTCCTGAATATCTTCTCATCGATCCCAGCAAAACAAGTGTTATTCTCTATTATATCGAAGAATCTATTAAGGGAATGTAAACACTATTACCACATCCCATAACCTAAATTTTCATAATTTCCATGGATGATCTGGTCTACTATACATATTATATTTCTAATTAATGTGTTTTATAATAAGTGTTTTATATCTTCAAGGGTCAAATCCAAGGAGTAGAAGACAAACAAATCATTGTTGATTCCCAGGAGCATCTTGATAGAAACACTATAATGTCAATAGTTGGAGTCCTAGGAGAATTTTAAAAAACATATCAAATCAAAGTCCATGAAATCCATATCAAATGAGTATCGAGGCCTAAGATACCCCATGGATACAATACCCAAGGAGAATACTATATCCAAGTTTGTCCACCACCATCTTCAAGACCCATGAGAGAAAATTCCATGGCATCCAAAAAATGAGTCATCAAATCTATCCAATTATAATTACTTATTATGATTTTACTCACTAATTAGTCAATTCACATTTTATCTAACCACAAGATTATACCCACTAATATATCACACGTCGACCAAAAACAAACCATGTAATTAAAAATAATCATCAATATGTAATCACATGAAAAATGGTTGAATCAGATATCATAAAAATCACATTCAAATTAAATATTTTTTTAATAAGAATATAATGAAATGGAAAGCTTGAACTCACCCCATGTTAGTTTCAATGAGAAAAAGTAATTATAAATTCACCTATAACACCCCATGTATGTCCTTGGTTAGGGAACCAACCTACAACCTGACACTATGTATCATAAAGGCATCCATAATTATTCACATTACTTTTAATTCAAATTATCATTTCAATATTGAGTCTGTGCCGGAATGTTCATTGATCGGAACAATAGAAAGATGCCTACTAAAACACCTAACCCTAAGAAAAAAATGTAAATACCGTATACATTAGCTCAGTAGTAGAGTGATCATCATGTATAAACTCTTAATTTTATTCATATTGTTTTAAAAAATATTATCGAAAGAAGAAACTAAAAGTAGGGAATTTCATCTTGCACCATAATCGAATCATAAATAACAAGATAAACAAGGAATGTATAAAAAATAATTGTGATATCACTGATGTAGATCCAACGATATGAGGGGAACATGAATCCGAGATCCAATAGAGGAATGAAATCATATTCTATATTAGAGTTTCATAGGATCTCTAAAAATGTATGTTTTCTATCCATATGAAGAAATTGATGAATGTTTTTGGATTAATCACTAATTTAGGGATATTTGGTTATTAATCAAATAATTATTTGGTTTCATAGTTTGGCTACAATTTTGACCAAACCGGGCACCAACCATGAATTCATTGATCTATGGAAGGTATCCCCACAAGGGTTTTTTTCATGTTTTGACTAACAATGATCAAACCATGGAAAATTACACAATTAAAATTTCATACATTCATTCATGGTTGTGAACCCCATTTCACATTGTTTATAAAAATTTGTGGAATGTATCTCCCCTCTCCCAGCCTCAAACGACTAGAAATAATATTGCGTCCAACACCACGTGGTTTCTTCTAACCTGGAACTAGGCCTTTTCCACCACAAAGGTAGGGTCCAGGCACTAAAACAACCCCGTACACCCCCGAGTCACACATGAACTCAAAGGAAAGTCATATTAGGCCGTAATTAAGAATTCAAACTAAGAAAGAAAGGGTTCCATACCTCATTCAAAACCTGTATTATTATTATATTCCTCCTTAAAGAAATTCATCCCTAAATTCCCTTCTCATGTTTTTTTATCATTCATCTATGAAAAACCTTGGCCACTATGAACATAGGTTTCAATCCTTCTTCCATGTCTCATCCTTTATATGTTTTTTCCATCATACAACCCATACTAGAGAAAATGACCATCATCAGAGAACCATCACACTCTAATAAGTGATCCGAATAGGATCCTCCCTAAGGGATGCATCTATATGTAACTCAACCTCCTTAGGATGAAAATAATGATTTGAGTCCAATTGATAATATTGAAGCTGAGATATGTGGAATATTCCATGCATTGATTGGTTCCTCTGAGGTAACAACAACCAATATCCCAACAACTCGACTCTACCCAGAATCTTGAAGGGCCTAACATATCATTGTAAAATATTAACCTGTCTCATGATCCGTCAATGTCATATCCTTGTTTAATTATGTAAAAAAGACCCGATCCTTGAACTAGAAATATAGAGGTCATCTGGGGCGATCTGTATATGATTTATATTGATATTGCAAAGAGTCCATCCAATTCTAAATGAATTGAACCTAATATGATTCCTCATACATGAGACATGGTCTAAGTTAATCTACATCATCTTTAATAACATATATAGGGTTTATCAGTAAGGGTGATCTTAGGAATCCTCATAAGGTTCAACCTATATCATCAACTATTAGGTATTTTTGTTGGAAAACTCCACCAGGGGTATATGCCTCCTCTAATAGTGACCAAAATATAGTATACATGCACATAGCATATACTCAATCACATGAATCATAATATCTAATTAAAAATCTATTTGCGGGTGGTATTCCATGCTCCTAAAAACATGTATACCATGGAACCTCTAAAAACAATGCAATAAATGAGACGTAAATTGGGAATATCTATAGAATATTATTTTTTTCAGACCCTGTGAAATTATAATATCTAATATATATATACTACCTATCAATATAATCTACATTGAAGGTATCCTTTATTGGAAATAAATGAGGGAAATTCATGAACCTACTAATAAAAACCCAAAAAAAATCTATACATGGAAGAAAACTTGGTAAAACGATTGTGAAATCCATTATTTCATCATCCCAGTTTCCACCCAAGAATATTTTACTTCTATGTAAGCCATAATGGTCACTAATGTTGCTACTTGAACTACTTATTGGTGGGACAACTCATAAAAACCCAACTACATCACGTTTAATAGCCTGAAACTTGTACTGGTGGTGAAAGTCACAATACTTATTAGTGACATTGGGATATAATTATCATGTTGTGTAATGAAATTACCACATTATCTCATTTAGTATTTCAACTGGAACAGATACACAACCATGAATATTTTTGTTTTCGTCCATTCATATGGTCTAACCTGGGGGTGGATCCTCACATTAAACACTCTCTAGTAGGTCTAGGCCCTATGAATATATTAGCTACCTCATCCTTAGTATATATATTAGGGTATAGGTCTCCTATTAGGATGATATAAATGTAATCCCATGACTACCATACACCTCCATTTTCATCTTAGAGAACAAATCCATAAGATTCCATTCACTAATGGCATGTGGATATTCCTATATCTGAGTGCTCATGACCACTACATTGACCACTAAATATCCATTACCATGAATTTAGTAGTGCTATAAGTAACAACATTGAAAGTACACAACCCAAATTATGTACCTTAGATTATTTTCACATTTATTAAATACATATTTGATGCTTTTGTGGTCTATGCACAAAAAATAAAATCTCCCATTAAATAGGGTTCCAAGCAGTGAAAATCATGAAAAACTATAGGTAGCTATATATTTTGCATAGATTAGTTCCCCTAATTTGGTCTCAAATGATGTGACATATATGATAAGTCTCTTTTTACATAAACCATAAATACTCTATGCTTGATACATAATTCATAATAAAATACAATTTAACTAATTCCCTCTTGTAGCAGTATTAGGATAAGTGCTAATGTCAATCCCCTTTATTCTCAAAAAGGATGTCTCACATGATCATAACCATAAAAAGTTCACTAATTTCATAAACAAACATGTTCGTGATGATTATTTGTGTGAGATGTTCTATACAAAATTCATATAATTTCCCATTATACCTAAGAGACATTTTATAAAGAATAAATTTTTGTGATCCTCCTAGAAAACTACAACTCTCATATTCTCTATGACTAATGATACACTTATCCTCAATATAATATGACCCCTGATGTGAATATAATAAATAATGAAGTAGAACATTGTGAGTTTATCATATAACTAATGATTTATCAGTGTATCCAAAATGTTATCTGTACTTTTTTCATTGTATTTTCATGTTTTAAAATACACCAACATATCAACTACAATAAACCACATAAAAAAAATAGACAAGGATGAAAGAATCAGTTCATCAACTCCTTGAAAACCTTTGGCACATTAACGAAACAGAACAACATACCCAGATACTTGTATAGACTGTACCTACTATGAAGAGATGTATGATGTATGTATATAGGTCAAACATGTACTTGGTGATAACCTGATATCAAATCAATTTTTGATAACACCCATCCTCCTAGAAGCTGATCAAAGGTGCATTTATGTGGAAGAGGATATATATTTTTAAATAATCATTTGGTTCAATTAAATATAATTCATTAATAAACTAAAATTTTTATTTTACCTGATCTATAAAATTATAGGTGAACCCCATGGAGAGGTAATGGGCCATAGAACCCCATTTTCCTCTAAATTCTCAAGCTGTGTATTTATTTATTGCAAATCTATTGTAGTCATCTTGAAAGGATGGATTGATATCAGTTATACTCTAAAAACTAGCTCATTGTAGAACTCCATTTCTATCAAAGGATCTAAAACAAAAAAAAATTCTATGAAAAAATACCATAAATAACCAATAATTGGATGAAATTTTTGAGGTCATGCTCTCGGGACATCCTAGTATAAATAAGAGATATTGGATTCCATCTAACCTCTCCCAAGATACTCTGATATGGATTGGGTCGCCTAGAAATCAAATTCACCTTTATGTGTATGAATTACACCCTTTTGTTATCTAAAAAGTACCCTCCATTGATAAAAATAAACATATGATCGATAATAAACAAGAAATATCATACCTAGAATGACATTAACCCTTGTCATCTTGATGAAAAAAAGATTCCATACCAAGTGACACCTGCCATCCTCCAGGGGAACTCACTGTGCTAACATACATCCTCCATTATGATACCCAATATAGTTTAAAAAATCAATACTGCCTCAGAAAAATATACCATAATACCATGTTTATTCACCACATGTACAAATATAAAACTATGTGATGCACCTATATAGAAAAATAGAAGATAAAATAGTAGAGGATACAAAGATCGTACCTGTCACCATACATGGTCTGACACCCTGCTCCTCAAGGTAGTCTATATAGAATAGGATAGACATGAATGTAGGACAAATGAAAAAACCTCACCTTCTAAGGTACACCCACTCTGATATCTCATTTTAACTTGTGTTTGGATACCTTGGCCCTGTCCATCACTACCTCATCTTGATCAACTATTATTGATTTATCTACATTCAAGATGAAGAGCTGAGAAATGTTCACATGAACATAGTGTTAGTGAAACACCACTACCAGTCACTATTGGATTGAGGAACCTATATAAATAATTCAAGTGATCTATCCTACAATAGTATCATCACTCAACTAGGCCACAGTTTCACTAATTCCTGATGTGGCCATGTCTACTGCATTGATGACAGAATACCGAGCAAAAATAAATTGAACTAAAACTCATACTCATCTAATGTAAAGCCTCAAAATTGGACTTTGTGTCTATATTAATTGATCCATGTGGTCTAGAATCATTACTACTCCTCCCTACTCCACCACCATCTCTTAGGGTTTTCTCTCAAATAAGATCATGTTCCACAATTTCATTAATAGGGGACAATCTAAACATATTGATTTGATATATGACAGCATGTCAGAGACATTACTTAATGCGCCTCACTCTCGATAGCTCATAATTAATGTATTTCAACTAAATATTCCACAACTCTACAAAGAGCACCGAGTAATCCCTAAACTTAATCACACCCTTCTCTATACACATACATTATTTCTCCCTACACATGAATTAACTAGCCTACTCTACCCACAATGTCTTTGGGGAAAAGGATTCATTGAATATAGATTTGCAATTTTCCAGACCCATATCTCACAGCCTATCTACATGCTTCACATCAAATAACTAGAGTATTGCTTCCCCATATAGAATATAGGTCACAATCTTCACTCTTATATTAAGTGGTTACAATAGATTCTTGAAGATTAACAATGTAGTTTCAAGACATAGATAAGGAACATTTAGGCCACCATCTCCTAAAGAAGGGGGCAATTCTACTATTGTAACCCATGTGTCACCTCATACATAATCAAAAAACGTTTCAGTGCACCCCAAATATTCATCATGAAGAAATAAAACCCCTTACAAGAACCATACCTCAATACTGATGTCTAGAACAATAATTGGTGCCGCTGTTGACATAGGAAGAGTATACCTTATTAGCCCATAACCCTCTACCTCCTAAATGTGGTTATCGCCACCCTATAAGAATATGAATCAATGTCTTCATGGTTTAATGGATCTACAATGCCAGAAAAACACCTTAGGAAAGAATGATATCAATGGTTATAATTGAGAATCATATGGCATGTCAAAAATACACTAAAACCAAGTCATACTACCAAAACTTCTTCTAAATCCAGGACTATAAAATGAACAATCAAAAAATTCAATGATGATGCTACCTGTTTCTGACTCAAAATATGGTTCTATGACAAGTCTATATTTCCACATTAAATTTTTTCATTATAATTTATTTAATATTCAATTTCATTTCTTTAAAATTTAAAAAAATGTTAAACCAAGTGGTTAGCCAAGTTCCAAACCATGAGTGCCCATACTTCTCATGCACAAAATAATGGATTCCAACCAATTCACTCAATAACCAAGTTGATAATATATATCAAAACAGTAAGTATATATATCCTGACACCAATAACAACATCATGAAATATGTAATTTAAAATAAATGGTTTGAAAATAAGCAGGGCATGTGATTCATGTAATGTTCCTAAAATGATTCATGAGATGGAATAACATCATCTCATTAGGATTAAACATAAATATAAACCAAATCACATTAATAACAACATCACAAGTCAAGTGCATCACCAAATGGGGTAATCTAATAAACTATAATTATAAAAAATTAGAAAAGAGAAAATTTAGTTGAGGCAATTTGGATTTTTCCTATATATGGGTTAGCTACACCGGGACACAAATTATTCAAATATTCCAATTCATTATATTCCATATTTATTTTATCAAAATGATAAATCATAAAAGAAAAATGGGAAATAATACAGCAATGTAGAATTGTTGACCTGAATTATACTAAAGGATATCCTAGGCCCAATTTTTTTACATGGATTCAAGAGCATCTTCTCGACTGCTAAAGGCTTTTGACCAATAGCGAGGTCGTATGGGTTGTCCATTGCAAGACTATTGCATATTTTCTAGAGAGTGACATTGAGGAATATTAATATCAGTCGATAGCATAATCCATATATATGAACCAAGATACAAATATTTAAATAAGATAGGAATGAATAACAATTAATAAAAGGAATCTCGTATACAAGATGATGATAATAACAGTCCCTACAAAGAATCCCAAAAATGTAATTTGTACTATAATAAAATACGCATGTAAAATACCAATTTTTCAAAAGGTCATATCCCCAAATAGCATCATGAGCCTCATCTCGATCACAATCTTCCCTACTTCTATTCTTCGTATACGATCTAGCTTCAATATGTTTGCCCTTACCACAGTCCTAACCTGCATCTATGAACACTTTTCAGGTACTCAACGATGACTTGAACAAGGTGTGAGATACAATCCAAGTAGGAAACAACCTAATGATATATACATGTGCTGGACGTGTAGTATAAAAATATAAATTATATGAGGGTAAATATATTAATAATAAATTTAATTAATGATTCCCATGTCATGTAAAATACTATACTAGAATCCTAAATGGCCTCTCATGTTTCACAAAAAAAGTGTGAAGTTTCTATACAGGGTAGCTACAAGTAATTTTATATTACCACCAAGGCCACTTTGCACAACATGATGCTTCAGAACATCCATTACGGATCTGTTTAACAAATAATATCATATTTCTCAAGGAAATGATGTATAATCAGAAAATTATATCAATAAGGGTTAGATTCAAGGTGTATAAGACCATGTCATTCTTATCAAGCCCCATGACTGTCTTGATGAAAACTCAGTAAATTAATTGGTCATAATATTAGGACAATACAATCCAAACATTTCATATGAGAGTCCAATCAAGATGGATTCATGGGGTAGAAAGGCACCTCACATCCCAATAAATCAACATAGATGGATAATTCATTATTCAAAGTGTTGAATACCACCTTCAACACCCATGGGACGAACATCCATGGATTCTACAAAATCATTCCATAGATACATCTGATTACACTTCCATTCCAAGAGTTTACCTAATTATTAGTCAATTCACATTCAATCACACCACATTAGTATACAAACTCATATATCAGATGTTCTTAATAAACATTTCAATCAATGTAAACCAAATGTTAAAATTTAATCCCATGGAAAAAGGATGAAAACCAAAACCTAAACATCATATTAAAAATAAATATCTCATTAATAAGAATCATATTATTATGATTGAATCAACTAACCCTATATTTTCTTCAAAGAGGAAAAATCATGTTCAATTCATCATGCACACCCATGGGTGGCCTTGGTTGGGGAAAAAACCTCCAAATTAGCACCAAGAAAATATAGGAATCCCAAACAAGTCCAATTCCATTAAATTAAAATTATCATTTCAATTTAGGGGTTTTTTGGTAAATTATAATGGTTGGTATAACATTAAATATCCTAATAATACATTGAACCAACAAAAATTGTATAGACCCCCAACCGTAGCTTGTTAGTAGAGTGCTCATCCACCATCATCTTTTTATTTGAATCAGGTCTGTAGAAAAATGATGAATGAATGAGGTACATTAAAAAATAATCACATGTTCACATATTTTGGTTGCATAGTTGGTCAAACCATGAACCTATAATTAATCCTTTGTTGAAGGGAAGGGAACCCTCTATAGTTTTTTCACATGGTTTGACTAACCATATGAAAATGTGATAAACTAAAATATAAAAAATATAGATATTCACACATGGTATTATTCCCCAAATCACACTATTTATCAAACTATGCATCCTATAGCTCACTTCATTCAAGTCCCACACAGTTAGAAATAAACACATAGTCTTCCCCAAAGGGTTTATACTAACCATGTGCATGAAGTTTTCCACCCCAAAGGCTGGGTTCATTGATCCTAAGTAGACATAGAAACACCTAAAACACCTCTGACCTCAATGGGAAATCATATCAGGAAATAATTAATCATTTAAACAGATAAGGAGGGGACCCTTACCTCAAACAGAAACCCGTATTCTTACCCCCCAAACCTTAATTCAGGGAAGAAAAGATGAAATCATAAGGGTGATAAAAATATTGTATCAAATCATTTAATCAAGAATGAACAATACAAGAACCATAAGTCATATATCTATAACATCAAAAATGGAATAATTTAACCCTATACAATTGGTTATAAATATGGGAGAGAGAAACCTAATCAATGATGAGATCATATAGAAGATAGAGTTATTTTTCATCCATAAGATTATTGATTTTCAAAGGAAGGAGTTTGAGGAGACCAGGAATCCATTTCGTAGCCTTTGAATTCCATGGAATCATATTAGGCCATGTGGGATGGTTAGGGATATAAAATGGGTGTTATGTATTTTTAAAATAAATTTACAGATGCTTGAAAGTCCACATGAAATGTTTCCTTGATGGGCCTCATGTTAAATAATCCTTATACCCTAACCATGGACCCCTATAATAATTTGATGTATTTTTTTCACTTGTTAGCCACACAATTTGAAAAACCATGCACCGAGAAAATAAAAACTCTTTGTCCTATGGTGATTGGGGGGGGGGGATGGACAATGGGTTTGGAAAAACCAATTTCAGCAACCATGTGGCTAAAAATAAGTTCATATTTTTTATGTGAAAACAACATAGTTCTCCCTAACTATTCATGAATAGCGAGAATCCCCATTGGAATAATAAATTCCCCAAATCTATCTAACATGATCCATATGAAATGATAATAAAACGTATGGTAAAAAAAGGGACAATTAATACCTTCAAATGAGTACATTATTTCCAATAAACAGTTGGTATATTACTATCTCCCAAAAATATAATTTATTTTCCTAAATATGGACTCTATATAACTTCTAGGAATATTAGGTAAAATGGTTGGGCCACTGGACCCACATATCTACTTCCTTCTACCATTATTACTCTTAATCAAAATTACACTTCCACAAAACATGGACTGATGACATTTTCCTTCCATAAAAAACATTCTCATAACAATGTACAACATGAATCAGATGATAATTATAGGAAACATCACCCTTAAGCACAACATCATAAAAAAATATCACATGAGAAGGGTATCAGTGATACTACTAAAGATATAAAACATTGTTTTAATTTTTTATAGAACAATTATTATATAGAAGATCTTGTCAATATGCCAACTATTTCATCCACTCCACAATCTCATAATGTCCGATAAAAATGGTTTCCGGCATAGAATACCTACGAATATGATGGTGACCCAATCTTGGTGACACCAAATATAACACACAATAACCCGTTATAAGCACTAGATATCAAAAATAACATTTTGGATAATTCTTCTGTATACTCTACACTTTTTATATACATTTTCGAATAGATTTCACAAGTTCCGATGTCTCCTACATGAGATTTAGTACCAACAACTCTAACTGACATGAGAATATCCAAAAAAAATATATTAATGCCCTACAGTAGAGTTCCTTTTATGGTTTCATATCAAATGTCACTAGATAATAATTTTCATAAGTTAACTCATAGAATTCTATGTGCCTCTCCCAAAACCCATCAAAATCTAGGGTGTATTCCCACAACATTTCCTTCAAAAACTGAATTGTATATTATTATTACCGGTATGTTTGTGGGTAAAATTATTTACATAGGAAAACTAGAGTAAATAGGGACTTTTCAACCACTAATTGAAGTGTGAAGTATAACACAGATCATAATATAAAACTATAATTCATTTAACCCTTTGAAAAGTAATTATATCTCAAACAAACATGTCCCCCAATGAATCAACCATGAAAGTGTCCTAAATCTCCATAAAAAGGGACACAATTATAAACTGGTCCACAATCACCCATATTGCTTCATTATTATGAGGGTTATTCAGATTACCAACCACAAATTACATGTTTACATCATCCAATTTCCTCTATTTAATGTGTACAAGATGTAGATTCATGATAGGTCATTGATGTTCAACCTTCACTTGAAGATAGGTGTAGAATCATGTCAAAATACTGTAATTTCCATTTTACTTCTCATCCTCCAATAAAATCTATATATATTATTTTAAATCAGGGATTAAACAATGTTTACTGATGAATGTTTGTTTTGAAACCCATGCAGCATTTCTCTTTACATACAATTAGGCACACCAACAAGCCACCAAATATTGGGGATCTCATCATTTTTTATTGTCTAATCAAGGGGTGGCTCCCCACCTTGAAAATTTTATCTCATCATTAAGAACATCAGACCTCATAATGAATATTAATGATCCCAATTATGAGTGTAGGATCAGTGAATAAAGACAAAAGGTCAATATATTCCTACTCCTGTTGAACATCCATATGCATCTCAACCAAAAAAAACCAATTTTTTTCTCATAGAACATGAATATGGGACGGAATGAGGTAATTTAATTTGGTTTAATTTTTTAGAATCCATTTTCCATTTCCCTATAATATAGTCCATATAAAATCCAAATGACACTATATATTAAACCCATATCCAATGTCATATATTCAAAAACAATTATGAAAAGATACGTATAAGGATTTGTGGTCAGTATGAAGACCAAATATTTCAACCAAAATATAATTTATCCATTAAATTTAATAATAGAAAACTACTTACAACATGATATCATTTATAATATAATTATATTTGGGTTTCCTCCACTATCATGATACTCATGGAATTAATTGACCTCTCTGCAAAAACCCTTCCCCGAGTCAAATTCCATACGCAACATAAAACAACATAAAATCCATAGTCGGCTCAGGTATGATCAATATCATTGTAGTTTTCAAATTCCTCCATAAAACTATGAAGTAATGAACCCATGATATTGACTATTTTGACATGATAACCTTCTAGGTAATTTTTTTATGTGGCACCACTATGTTAGAGAATGTTTATATGAATATAAAATAAAATCCACAACACCCATAATGATATGGAAATGAAAAAAAATCATTTTTCTAATCCCAAGAAACAAATAAATGAACGTTATTTGATTTCACTCACAAACCATCCTAAAAGATTATGTGGACAAAAAAATACCATGTAAATATGATATTTATACTTCGAATTATTGGAATATATCACATTATGTCCTAGTATACATAAGATTATGTTGATGTTTTTTTCCTGATAATCATGATTTTGAGAGTACACCAGGAGGGAATTGTACACATTTGGGTGATTCCCTTATCTATAAATTTGTTTAGTTGATTCATAATCTCTTGATCCTTTTCTAGTGATATTAGATGATGATAAATGGAATCATTTTCAACTACAAGTATCAACACTATTGTGAACTCAGAATCCCTCTCATGTGGTATCTGTGAGAATTACACCAAAATATTTTAGAAAAGAAATCCACTATTAATGGAAATATATTATCTTTCAATCCCACATAAACTATGAAAAGTCTAGAAACCAAGGTGAAGATCTTACCATGTTTTTTATTAATAGGACCATGATGGCCTACCCACATATCAATGTCTCTATGATGAACATATATGTCACCTACAAGAGATGTGAAAGGTACACACCTATGGTAATAATCAATGTGACCTCAGTAGGATACCATACATTCAATTCATGAAATCAGGTCAAAACTTAACATTTAAAGTATGAATATATCCCAATGGAATTAATACTCACCAACCTTGAGGTTTCGCCCCTTTCATATACAGGTAAAATTTCTCTACACTCACAATGGTGTGACAGTCATTATATTCCAATAAAAAAATCTTCTATTAGATGCAAACCATTGACAAGTTGAGCATATTTAAATGAATGTGAGTCTCTGGTATCAAATAAAATGAATGAAATCATAGAATGTATTATAATTTTAACTCTAATTATTAATGACCCAACCCTTATATTTACAATTGATGGTTGAACTTCATGCAATTGACTTATCCAATTTCAATGTGATCATGTCTGAGCCACCTATGTTGCACTCTTATATAGATACAAGCACTATTTCTCTGACAATCCATATCATCCACCTCCACTATAACAAGACACAATTTAATCAATATAAAATACCTTATTATAATTATTAAATATAGTATAAATCACATAACATCGCATCTAGTACACAATAAAAACATTACAAATGAATAATTAATGGAATACATGGTATTTCAAGATGTTAAGGAATCCATACCTATGGAATAGTAAATAATCATATGCAATAGTAATATAACTAATAAGAATAGTAATATTTTTAGTAGAATATTAACCTCAAATATGAAGATATATTTAAAATTTAGTAATCTAATAAATATAAATATGATATAATTATATCATAGTAAAAGTAAATAAATGTTTTAAAAAATATTAATTAAGTGTTTGTATTTCTATAAAACAAACATGTTTATTTAAAATATTCCAAATAATAAAATATTTAAAAAAGGAAGAATATTTTAAAAAAATTGACTTATAAATTAATATTTTGGTGTCTTATTATTATAAGATAATTTTATGAGATTTGAATTAAATATTAAAATTAAAATAAAATATTTTATAACATTAAAATCAGTATTTTCCATGAAAATGATGATTTTAATTAAAAATAAAATATCTATTTTTTTGGAAATAATTTTAATAGAATTTAGTTAATTTTTTAGTTCATTTAAAAAAGGATTCATTTTTGTTATTTTTCAAAAACTAGTTGAATTTTTTATGAATATTTAAATATAATAATTTGCGATTTTTAAGAAAAACAAGATTAATTCAGACATATATAAAATATGGATGATATATGCCCAAAATCTAGGAAAATACATCATTAATTTAATATAATTAGTTTTATGGTTGAAATTAATTATAGTATTGATCTCAAATAATAAAATAAGTAATCAAATAATGAAGGACATCTCTATCCTCCCCTATAGATTCTGCCCCTCACTACATATTCTCCTCACACCTTCCATTCCTTGAAGCTAGAAATTTTTTTCCCAATCGTCTTCCCGATCCCCCTTGCCACATCTAGGATCAATTGGCCTCTATAGAAGTCCAAAACCAATATCCCTATGAAGGTTCATAGGGAGAAGAATTCTGTAGGTAATATCATTTTTCATTTTTTTAAATCTCTTTTCTTTTTATATTCTCTTCTCATGTCTCCTTATACAATATAATTGATAACAACATTATCATATATATACTATAATTTTATTATGTTAAATGAATAATCTATTATTAAACCCCTTCTCCTATCCCATTTATTCTAAAAATGAATTCAACATTTGTGATTTGTCGATTACAACCATCATGTATGTTGTATGTAATTTTATTTAAATACCTTAAATAATGTTCCCAAAGCCATTTTATTTGTCAAAAAATAATTTAAATTTATTTTATCACTATTTTATGTCTTATAAAACACATAAATAGATATTTTAAATAATAATACAAAACTAGTTTGTGATGTTCAAAAAATAAATCAAATAATTAAAATGATTATCATTAATAATTTATCTAATAATTCATCCTAATAGAATGTAAAAAATATAAGAAAATTTAATCATTTTGATGTTAATTAAGAACATATAATCTAATTTCTATTAAATTATTTTCATTTTTCATGAACTTCTTTACATATATACAAGTGAATCAATAATGATAACCAAGAAAACTATAAATTTCATAACAATGGAATTAAACATCATAACACAAACATAATGTACTTTAAAGAACTTAATAAAATTATATTAAATCATATTAATTTATAATTTATTCAGGATGTTTTAATTAATGAATCTAAATTTATTATCCAGGATTTAAATGTGAATAAAGACTTCAAACATATGGAATGAGGATTCATGATCCAAACATTATTTCTTCGGGTTCTCCCTACATAACCCTATTTTTAGTATGGATGTTCCATTACTATTCATTAAATATAATTTCATTATTTTCACATTTTATTTCCTAGATAGACTTGTTTTTTTTATTTTTTTATGAAAAATATGAACATTTTCCAAATGACTTATACTTTCCAAAACACATTTCGAAACTTCTTGTCATTGTTTCCTCTTTAATCAGTATTTATTTTTTTATAAAAAAAGTATGTTTTTCCATTTTTATATTGGGAAACCAAATTTTTATTCATGAATATATAAATTATTAAATGAATAGCATTCAATTCCATCAGTTATTTTTCTCCATGATTGATATATGTTATTTGGGTCATGCCACATTATATAAATGTTATGATGTGATGGGTGATATCATAATTATATAAAACTCTAGTACATCAGGTAATATGATGTATCTTGTGATACAGGGTTCAATACTCATGAACATGATGCTATATTTTTGTAGAATGATTATTTTATTATTATGAATAATTGGTATGAATGATGATTGTGATATTACTATTTACAAGTATGTGTTCTAGTTGATCACTAAGGCATGATGTATCAATTTTACACATTCACACTGTAACACACCAAGTATGTAATGAATAATATATATTTTTATCTATGTCTATTAATGAAATAGATAGTATTTTAGAGGCTTAAAATGAAAATAAATCCAATCTTAAGCATGGAATACACTAATATTTTTAAAAGATTGTTTTACTGCCTTTTGATGGAAAACCATTTTTAAATCTATCTTTTGACAATTTTATAAGCTATTTTTTGTCAAACTAAACTTATTATTTATGATTGGGACATCAAAATTTACTTTGTGTGAATTTTTGGTATTTTTCTGACAATGTTCATTTTTTTAATGAATAGTAAAAAATACTGCATTTTACATCAAAACTGCTTTTTAATCTAATTTATATGTATGATTAGATTATGTTTTGAACTGGTTTTGATGTGAAATTAGAATATATTTTTACCATATAATTCAATGGTGGTCATTGGAATCAATTTCACTTTGAAATTGGACTTCAACTGGTATCAATCTTTTGATACTTATTGTTTCATAAAAACACGCTATTTGCTCTGACAGTGGGAATTAATTATTAAATTAATTAATGTGACTTATATGTTTTGAATTTTTTAAAATATAATTCATTTTTTAACTCAGAATATCAAATATAGCTTAGGGTGAAGTTTTGGTATTTTTCTGAAAAACTTCAATTTTTGATGAATAGTGAAATCACTAAGTGGTAGTTAAAGAAACTGATTTTTCGTTTAAATGAAATTTTGCCACCTTTGTGTTTTGAATTTCCAAAATTCAACATAAATGGTTGTCATTAAGAAGTAAAATGTGGTTCAATGAGATTAAAATAATTTTTTGGTGAATAGTAACTTATTAAGTTTTAAATCGCGATTAGTGGTAATTAGTGTAGTTTAAGGTAAAAATAATGCTTTAATAAAATGAAATGACCTAGAAACATGTCCTAAACTTATTTGATGTGTCATGGACGACCAAGAAAAGCCATGGGTCAACTTGGGGACCCCATGGAGCCACTTTGGTTGGGAAATGACATAAATAACTTTTTATTTAATGTAAAAGTAAAAATGTCACAAACAAAATATATTTTACTAAAACAATTTTTATATGGGGATATACAAGTCATATTTTTGACTATAAATATTCATTGGAAAGATAAAAAGATTTACTACATCATATTATTTTTTTTATAATTGTTTGACATTATATAAATAAATTTATTTATGACATCATAATGATGTAGAGATTACCTCATTAATAAAGGATTTAGATAAAATGAAAAGATAATGTAAAATCTATGACCTACACATGTCCAAAACCTATTGGATGGGTGTATTTCGAACCCTTATCACCTTATACTCGAATTATATCAATGTGGGACCATTTAAATCCGAAACTCATTTTCAAATAAAGTAATATTTCATTACTGTCCAAGAGTGCCCCTCCTCTCCTCTTGTAAAAGGCCCCCACCTCTACCTCTTTTCCCACACTCCCAAAGCCATTGGCTCGACCAACCCCTGCCCATTTTGTCTCTAAACTTCCCTATATTACTCCTTGAATCCTCACTTTGGGATGAAGTCTTCCCAAGGAAGCCTTTGAGCTCAAACCAAAGGGAGTTACCCGATTTTAAGGTAATGTCTTCTTTTGAGTCCTTTTGTTTTATTTTTCTTGTCCAACCCCATAAAATATTTTTATTATTTCATTTTGTAACAACTCCAGTATCTTAAATATACTAGGATGTTGTTATAATAAGGATTCTAGCTACAATTACACACACCTACATCTAATGGTTAATGAACATACTGTTTCCGTGGATGGTGAATTTATGCCTCTCGAAACGATGATTGTTCAACATTCTTTTAACACCTTCAAAGGTGGACATTAAGATGTCACTATATTTATATATGATATATAATATGTTTATGTTTTCCTTAAGCTTCTGTATTTTTCATTTTGGGCATACCTTTATGGTTTTCATTATGGGTAAACGCGATATCTTCATTTAAGGAAGTGCGGACTACCGCCCCCTCAAAGTGATTTGATTCGTTAAATACCATATGTGGGAAGTATAAAGGATGGAACTATGATATTATATATGATATTATACTGTAATTATGATATACATTTATATCATTATGGTTCCATTCTATAAAATACGAAATAGAAATGAAAGTAGCGTTCATGTGTACGTACGGCTTACCGTCTCCATGAACGGTGCATTTCATTTCTTACCTATAAATGATTATGTAATATTATAAATGCATGTATATACTGAATATATATGATATATATGATATATAAATCATGATTATAATCCTGTATATAATGGATACAAGAACAACTTGTAATTATAAAGGGCTTATTTTTGACTCAAGTACCAATTATCGTTAAAACGACCGTTATTAACTTAAATAATTACATAGAGTTAATGACATGGAGATAAGTGATATCAAAGGAATAATGAACTTGAAAAAGGTTCTTAAACAAGTAGAAATTAACTCAAGTTTATTATTCAGGAGATTAAAGAATGACCGAGTCAAGTCGGACCCGAGGTATGGGACTTCGTCTCAATCTCCTTTCATTGATGCATATTTTGTTTTATACACAACCTTCTTTTATACGGCGTATAAACCCCTTTAACATTTATGTTTATTCAAAATGAATCTTTTTTATACGAAGCGTTTACTAAACGAAAAAATGGAATTTTTTTTCGTACGTATGCGGCGACAACGACTTCTCCACCGCCGTGACCATTATTTGAGTTTCGGCTTCCTCTACAAGCCATACCATTTTTTAAAAGAAAAATTAATACCACGTTTTAATTTTCTTTTATTTTGGTATTGAAAATTGTTTTCATAATGTTTTTATATCAATGTGTTGTATTGATATCTTGTGATTGAAAGGTGGAAATGTTATGTTTCCTTTATGCATGTTTTATGTGATACGATTATGTTGAGGTTCTTGGGCATTATTATGAAGACGGGTGGTTCCGTGATAGACTAAGGGCGGGTGAGCCCGATATAGCTCTCCAATTCATTGGGTAATGCGAAGGAGTGAAACGTTAAGGTTTTTCCGAAGAGATTTAGGGAATATACTGTGATGGGTATTCCAAACGTAACCAAGAGTGTTACTCCCTACGTATAAATGATATGAATGCCTCAAGTTACCTTTATGTCTTATGATTTCTATGATTTATTCATGATTTGATGAGGTATGTTAAAGTGATTATGCTTTATGGGTAAAGTATGATCTCATCCTTACGTATATATGTACCCATGCTTCCTTTCCATATTTTTATATCCCTTACTGAGCTTTTTATGCTCATCCCAAGTTTTTTTGAGATGTTTTTTTACAGGTCAAGGGAAAGGTACATGATATGATGATAGTGTCAAGGAAGTGTCAAGAAAGAATCCATGTTTTAGTTTCAATATTTTTCCATTGATTGGAATGAAGAATACTATCTTTATGTAACCACTTTGTTTATATGTGGAATGTAATGCATGTTTAATGATCTAATTCTCTAAAACTATAAACCCAAAAAGATCCTCAATGTGTAATCTTGTAATAACTCAATATTAAGTAAGGTTTAAGTCTGGGGCCTTATAGTTGGTATCAAAGGTCGGTTTAGATAAATTTAGGAGTTAGAATTCTATTAAATGATTATCCAAAAATATTTTTTTATGGTCAAATTGACGTGATATAGTATTTTAAGATTACCATGTTGCTTCATCTAAGACATGTTTGTTCAGAATGGTTTTCCGTAGAGGAAATAGGGAAGCAGTGCTAAGAAGGCATGCAGAAGGAAATAACCTTCCGAATCAACATCCTGAGATGGTCGGAATTGGAACTGAACAGTTTGATGCAGTAATGGCACAGTTGACTCAGGCTATAAATGGTGGTGGTATCCATGCACGAGATCAGCCAGATCAATCACAGAGGAACATGTCAGTGGTGGAACATTTCATGAGGCAACATCCCCCATCATTCAGAGGATCATCTGACCCTTTGCTAGCTTAAGGGTGGATTAAAGCACTGGAGAAGATTTTCGATGTCATGGGGTGTTCAGACAATCAAAAGGTTAGTCTTGCTATTTTTTGTTTAGAGGGTGAAGCAGATCAGTGGTGGTCGATAGTTAAAAAAATCAGGGACGCTAATGAGATTGATGCTCTCGACTTGGATGAATTCAAAGGTATGTTTCTTGAGAAGTATTTTCCTAAGGCTCTTCGACTTAGGATGGAAAATCAATTCTTGGAATTGAGGCATGAGGAAGACTCAGTGGCTGCCTATGAAGAAAGGTTCACTCGATTGGCAAGGTATGCTCCAAATTTTATCTGAGACCTTGATAGTAAAATCAATCATTTTTAATCAGGATTAAAGCCAAAATATCGAAGGGCATTAGCTTCTCATGTGTTTAAAAGTTATGAAAGGCTTGTCCGATGTGCTGAGATGGTGGAAATGGAGTTTTCCGAAGATCAAGTGTTCTATAACAACCAACAGAAGAAGAGACCGAGTTGGCAGGAGAAAGGTAAGAATTTTTCAAAAAAGTCTGCTGGTAAGAAAACTAAGTTTCCAGTTTGTGATAAATGTGGAAAAAGGCATGCTGGGGAATGTCTTCTGAATTCTGGAAAGTGCTACCGATATGGTAATATGGTACATAAGGCTCGTGATTGCACTGAAAAGCATCAAGGTGAAGGTAAGAACAAATTTGATTAACAGTTAGTGAAATGTTATAAGTGAAATGAGATGTGTCACTATGCAAACGAGTGTCCGACAAAGAGTTTGAGTGATGGGAAGCAGTTAGACTACTAGTAGAAAGGGGTGGTGAAATATTTTGCAACTACTTTGGAAGACGTAGGGCCATCAAATGAAGTTGTATTAGGTACTTTGTTTGTTTTTTTAGATTATGCCAGTTTTTTGTTTGATTCGGGGTCTACACATTCTTTCATCTCTGAAAACTTTTGTAGTAAAATGGGAATACCATCTCAAGAAGTGACTCCTAAACTTGTGGTAAAAACACCTGGAGGAAATGTTGAGGCAAAAAGAATTCACAATAATATTCCTATCCTTATCTGTGGAATGAACCTACTTGAAAACCTTATTGTTTTTCCTCTAGTAGAGTTTGATGTAATCCTGGGTATGGATTTGCTCACTATTTACCATGCTAAGATTGACTGTAGAGCTAAAGAAGTTTTTTTTCAGAAAGACTTTCAGTTTGTGTACAAGAATGAACCCTTACTGTTGATAACTTATCAAAAGGCCAAGAAACATGTAAAAGATGGAAATGAATGTTACCTTGCACACATCGTTGAAAATAAATGAACTGTTCAGATTAATGATGTGCCAGTGGTAAATGAGTATCCTGATGTTTTTCCTGATGATTTTCCTAGAATAATACCAGATCGGGAAGTTGAGTTTACTATAGAATTAGTTCCTGTTGCTAAGCCAATTTCAAAACCCCCTTATCAAAGGGCTCAAATTGAACTTTTAGAGTTGAAGGAGAAATTGCAAGATTTATTAGAGAAAGGTTTCATTCGACTTAGCACATCACCTTGGGGTGATCCTATTTTATTTTTTAAAAAGATAGATGGTTCTATGATACTTTTCATTGATTATAGAGCCTTGAATAACATCACTGTTAAGAACAAATATCCTTTGCCTCATATCGATGATTTGTTTGATCTGCTCCAGGGAGCTCAGTTTTTTTCAAAGATTGACCTGAGATCGGGGTACCATCAGCTGAAGGTAAAGGAGGTAGATATTTAGAAGACGCCATTCCATACGAGATATGGACACTATGAATTTGTAGTAATGCCTTTTGGGCTAACCAATGCACCTGCTGTATTCATGGACTTAATGAATAGAATTTTCCATGAGTTCTTGGATAAGTTTTTGGTGGTTTTCATTGATGATATCATGGTGTTTTATAAAAGTAAATAGGAGCATGAAAGACATTTAAGGGTTATCTTGCAAACCTTAAAAGAAAAGAAATTGTATGGAAAATTCAGCAAGTGTGAGTTTTGGTTGCAACAAATTTCTTTCCTTGGTCATATTGTTTCTAAAGATGGAATAACTGTTGAACCTGCAAAAACTAATGTTGTGGAAGAATGGCCAAGACCCACAAATGTAACTGAGATTCGTAGCTTCCTTGGTTTGGAAGGCTATTACCGAAGGTTTGTTAGAAATTTTTCACGATTATCTGGTCCAATGACTATGATAACTCGGAAGGGTGTTATGTTTATCTGGACAAACGAATGTGATGATTGTTTTCAGGAATTGAAAAGAAGATTGGTGAATGCTCCAGTTTTGGCACTACATTCCAGGAATGGTGAGTTTGTTATCTTCAGTGATGCTTCATTGAAAGGACTTGGTTGCATCATAATGCAGAATGATCAGGTAATTGCTTATGCTTCACGACAGTTGAAAACTCATGAGGAAAATTACCATACACATGATTTGGAATTAGTTGCTGTTGTTTTTGCATTAAAAATTTGGAGGCATCATTTGTATGGAGTAATGTATGAAATATACACCGATCACAAATGTTTAAAGTATATATTAACTCTGAAATAATTGAACATGAGACAAATGAGATGGCTAGAATTAATCAAGTATTATGATTGTACAATTCATTACCATCCAGGAAAAGCAAATAAAGTGGCTGATGATTTGAGTCGAAAAAGTAATGCTTCTTTAGCAATGTTGCGTTTGGAACATGATCATTTGGTTAAGGATTTGATGAACTTTGGCATAGAAGTTGTTGGTGCAGGATGTTCTTCTGTTTTGTTTTAGGTATCAGTGAGATCATCTCTATCAGATAGAATCAAGAAAGCACAAAAGCAAGATAGTGAGTTGCAGAAAAAGGTAGAGCTGGTTCAGATAGGTAAGTTGCCTGAATTCAACATTGATAATGATTGTATTTTGAGATTTGGGAAGATATTGTGTGTGCCTTGTGATTCATAGTTGAAGAGAGAGTTGTTATGTGAAGCTCATAGTTCTCTGTTTTCAGTTCATCCAAGCAGTACTAAGATGTATAGAGATCTTCGGGAGTATTACTGGTGGGATGCAATGAAAAGAGATATTGCTAATTTTACTGTGAAGTGTTTGACTTGTCAACAGGTTAAAGCAGAGCAGCAGTTACCGAAAAGGATGCTTTAGCCTCTACCAGTGCCAAAGTGGAAATGGGAGAATATATCCATGGACTTTGTTGTGGGATTACCGAAGACATCTCGAGGTAATAATGCAATCTTGGTTATTGTTGATCGCTTGACCAAGTCTACTCATTTCCTTGCTATACGAGATACTTTTTCCCTGGATCAACTTTCCCGTTTGTATCTTAAAGAGGTAGTCAGGTTACATGGAGTTCCTCTCTCCATTGTATCTGACCGTGATCCCAGGTTCACTTCTAACTTTTGGAAAGTCCTTCAGAAGTCATTGGGTACTGAATTAAATTTTACTACAGCTTTTCATCCTCAATCAGATGGGCAGTCAGAACGAACAATTCAGACCTTGGAGTATATGCTACGTTCTTTCTCTATGGATTATCAGGGAAGTTGGGACCAACATCTTTCTTTGGTTGAAGTTTCATATAATAACAGTTTTCATTCCAGTATACAGATGGCACCATTTCAGGCATTATATGGGAAGCGGTGTCGAACTCCATCTTTCAGGGATGAAGTGGGTGAAACGAAGTTGATGGGACCAAAATTGGTAGAAGAGATGGCAGAACAAGTTCCGCTGATTCAGAAGCACATGAGAACAGCTCATAGCAGGCAGAAGAGTTATGCGGATAACCGGAGGAAGGATCTATCTTTCGAGGTGGGTGATCATGTTTTTCTCAAGGTTTCTCCTCGGAAAAGTGTGATGAGATTTGGTAAGAAAGGAAAGCTGATTCCAAGGTTTATTGGACCATATGAAATTCTGGAGAGAGTTGGATCAGTTTCTTACCGAGTGGATTTACGTCCGAGCTTATCTCAGGTACACAATGTTTTTCATGTTTCGATGTTGAGAAAGTATATGCCTGATCCATCTCATGCTTTGAGTCCAAAGGTAGTTCAGTTGGAAGAGAACCTATCTTATGAGGAACAACCAGTCCAGATTCTTGACCACATTGAGCAAGTGTTACAGAATAATGTGATTAATCAGGTAAAGGTTTTGTGGAAAAACCACATGATGGAAGAGGCAACATGGGAATCTGAAAATGCAATGAGGGATAAGTACCCCCATTTATTCGATAAGTAAATAAATTGAGGGGACGAAATTTTCTAAAGGGGGGAAGGATGTAACATCCCAAGTAAGTAATGAATAATATATATTTTTATCTATGTCTATTAATGAAATAGATAGTATTTTGGAGGCTTAAAATGAAAATAAATCCAATCTTAAGCATGGAATACACTAATATTTTTAAAAGATTGTTTTACTGCCTTTTGATGGAAAACCATTTTTAAATCTATCTTTTGACAATTTTATAAGATATTTTTGTCAAAATAAACTTATTCTTTATGACTGTGACATCAAAATTTACTTTGTGTGAATTTTTGGTATTTTTATGACAATGATCATTTTTTAATGAATAGTGAAAAATACTGCATTTTACATAAAAACTGCTTTTTAATCTAATTTATTTATATGATTAGATTATGTTTTGAATTGTTTTTTAAGTGAAATTAGAATATATTTTTACCATTTAATCCAATGGTGGTCATTGGAATCAATTTCACTTTGAAATTGGACTTAAACTGGTATCAATCTTTTGATACTTATTGTTTCATAAAAACACGCTATTTGCTCTGACAACGGGAATTAATTATTAAATTAATTAAAGTGAATTATATGTTTTTAAATTTGTAAAATAGACTTCATTTTTTAATTCACAATATCAAATATATCTTAGGGTGAATTTTTGGTATTTTTCCGAAAAACTTCAATTTTTGATGAATAGTGAAATCACTAAGTGGTAGTTAAAGAAACTGATTTTTTGTTTAAATGAAATTTTTCCACCTTTGTGTTTTGAATTTCAAAAATCCGACATACATTGTTGTCATTAAGAAGTAAAATGTGGTTCAATGAGATTAAAATAATTTTTTGGTGAATAGTAACATATTAAGTTTTTAATCGCGATTAGTGGTAATTAGTGTAGTTTAAGGTAAAATTAATGCTTTAATAATATGAAATGACCTATACACATGTCATAACCTTATTGGATGTGTCATGGCCGACCAAGAGAAGCCATGGGTCAACATGGGGACCCCATGGAGCCACTATGGTTGGGAAATGACATAAATAACTTTTTATTTAATGTAAAAGAAAAAATGACACAAACATAATACATTTTACAAAAACAATTTGTATATGGGGATATACAAGTCATATTTTTGACTATAAATATTAATTGGAAAGATAAAAATATTTCCTACATCATAGTATTTTTTTTATAATTTTTTGACATTATATAAAAAAATGTATTTATGACATCATAATGATGTAGCGATTACCTCATTAATAAAGGATTTAGATAAAATGAAAAGATAATGTAAAATATATGACCTACACATGTCCAAAACCTATTGTATGGGTGTATTTCGAACCCTTATCACCTTATCCTAGAATTATATCAATGTGGGACCATTTAAATCCGAAAATCATTTTCAAATAAAGTAATATTTCTTTACTTTCCAAGAGTGCCCCTCCTCTCCTCTTATAAAAGGCCCCCACCTCTACCTCTTTTTCTGCACTCCCAAAGCCTTTGGCTCAGCCAAAACCTGCCCATTTTGTCTCTACACTTCCCTCTCTTACTCCTTGAAGCCTCACATTGGGAATAAGTCTTCCCAAGGAAGCCATTGAGCTCAAACCAAAAAAAGTTACCTGATTTTAAGGTAATGTCTTCTTTTGAGTCCTTTTGTTTTATTTTACTTCTCCAACCCCCTAAACTCATTTTATTATTTTATTTTGCAACAACTACAGTATCCTCAATATACTAGGATGTTTTTATAAAAATGATTCTAGCTACACTTACACACACCTACATCTAATGGTTAATGAACATACTGTTTCCGTGGATGGTGAATTTATGCCTCCCAAAACGATGATTGTTCAACATTCTTTTAACACCTTCAAAGGTGGACATTAAGATGTCACTATATTTATATATGATAAATAATATTTTTATGTTTTCCTTAAGATTATGTATTTTTCATTTTGGGAATACCTTTATGGTTTCCATTATGGGTAAACGCGATATCTTCATTTAAGGAAGTGCGGAGTACCGCCCCCTCAAATTGATTTGATTCGTTAAATACCATATGTGGGACGTATAAAGGATGGAACTATGATATTATATTTGATATTATACTGGAATTATGATATAACTTTATATCATTATGATTCCATTCTATAAAATATGAAATAGAAATGAAAGTAGCGTTCATGCGTACGTACGGCTTACCGTCTCCATGAACGGTGCATTTCATTTCTTACCTCTAAATGATTATGTAATATTATAAATGCACGTATATACTGAATATATATGATATATATGATATATACATCACGATTATAATCCTGAATATAATGGATACAAGAACAACTTGTAATTATAAAGGGCTTATTTTTGACTCAAGTACCAATGATCGTTAAAACGACCGTTATTAACTTAAATAATTACATTGTGTTCATGACATAGTGATAAGTGATATAAAAGGAATAATGAACTTGAAAAATGGTTTTAAAAAAGTATAAATTAACTCAAGTTTATTATTCAGGAGATTAAAGAACTACCAAGTCAAGTTGGACCCGAGTTATGGGACTTCATCTCAATCTCCTTTCATTGAGGCATATTTTGTTTTATACACAACCTTCTTTTATACGGTGTATAAACCCCTTTAACTTTTACGTTTATTCAAAAGGAATATTTTTTATACGAAGCGTTTACTAAACGACGAAAGGGAATGTTTTTGTCGTACGTATGCGGAGACAATGACTTCTCCGCCGCCGCGACCATTATTTGAGTTTCGGCTTCCTCTACAAGCCATACCATTTTTTAAAAGAAAAATAAATACCACGTTTTACTTTTCTTTTATTTTGGTATTGAAATTTTTTTTCATAATGTTTTTATATCAATGTGTTGTATTGATATCTTGTGATTGAAAGGTGGAAATGTTATGTTTCCTTTATGCATGTTTTATGTGATACGATTATGTTGAGGTTCTTGGGCATTATTATGAAGACGGGTGGTTCCGTGATAGACTAAGGGCGGGTGAGCCCGATATAGCTTTCTAATGCATTGGGTAACGCGAAGGAGTGAAACGTTAAGGTTTCTCTGAAGAGATTTAGGGAATATACTGTGATGGGTATTCCAAACGTAACCAAGAGGGTTACTCCCTACGTAAGTATGTTATGAATGCCTCAAGTTACCTTTATGTCTTATGATTTCTATGATTTATTCATGATTTGATGAGGTAGGTTAAAGTGCTTATGTTTTATGGGTAATGTATGATCTCATCCTTATGTATATATGTACCCATGTATTATTTCCATATTTTTATATCCCTTACTGAGCTTTTTATGCTCATCCCAAGTTTTTTTGAAATGTTTTTCACAGTTCAAGGGAAAAGTACATGATATGATGATAGTTTCAAGGAAGTGTAAAGAAAGAATCCATGTTTTATTTTAAATATGTTTCCATTGATGGGAATGAAGAATACTATCTTTATGTAACCACTTTGTTTATATGTGTAATGTAATGCATGTTTTATGATCTAATTCTCTAAAACTCTAAACCCGAAAATATCCTCAATGTGTAATCTTGTAATAACTCAAGATTAAGTAAGGTTTAAGGCTGGGGACATATACACACATTCTATTCCATTATATAATTATTCATCTCATTATTATTTTTATTATACTATTCTTATTTTATAACGATTAATACTATTTTCACCCATGTTTTATTTTTCAATGGTCTTGTCTATCCTCTTACTTGTCTTTTAAATTACCTATTTAATTACGTGTATCCTCCAGGGATTTCTTATAATAATGAGTGCATAAGGGACAATAAGAATCTAAATATGATGGAATTAAATAATGTTTATGATTTATTATGTAAATATTTATTTTGGCACAAATTTCCAATAAAAATTAAACCTTTGGATCTGGGTTGTGTAACAATTTTATGTTTTTTGTCTCCAAAATGATGCAATTATCATGTTAAAAAATCAGGGTCACAATTGAAACACACCAAGCTTCCTTGGTACGTCTCTCTTTGAATAAAGCAATAGCTTGCGTAGTACGCACCTTGGAGGTTTAACACACCACGAACAATCAAACTAGCGATTATGAATATTAATACCCATTTTTTTAAAATTAATAAATTTTATTATTTGAAATGGACTTCATTTTTGGATTCACAATATCAAAATTATCTTATGGTGAATTTTTGGTATTTTTATGAAAACATTCATTTTTTGATGAATAGTGAAAAACATTGCATTATTATTTATAACATACTTTTTATTTAAATAATTATTTATGTTATTTAAATTTAATTTATGTCAAAATAGATACATAATACATATATATATATTCAATGTAATTCATTGGAATCATTTTATAATTAAATTTGAAATTTAAAAATTTATTGAATTTTTTAACGTCTTTTACCCACCTTTTAGGCAAATTTGAAAATTTGCATAAAATGTAATTTTACTACTTCTGTGAATTGAATTTCATAAATTTTATACACATGGTTGGCATAAGTATATAAAATTTGGTTTAATAGGAAGAAAATAATTTTTGGTGAATATTAACTTTTGAATTATATTTACCATGATTAAAAGTAAATAGGGAAATTAAAGGTAAAAAGATACAGTAATTACCCTCACACTTGTCCTAATTCTATTTTATAATTGTATTTCAACCAAGATCATCCTTAGTAATGAAATATTAAAATTTTGTATCACTTTGATTAGATTTGGACATTTATTATTATTTTATTTAAAGAAGAGTTAAAAATGTTAAATTCAATGTTAAATAACTAAAGAATTTTTAATATATGGTTATACATAAGATAATTAGACTATATGTATTAATTATAAATATAAAAATATTTACAACCTAATGGTATTTTATTTATAATTTTTAGACTTTAGATAATTAAATATATTTTTGACAGAATGATTATTCAGTAATTACATTATTATTGAAAGATTAAAATTATTGATATTATAAATATTAATATAACTGTAATTTGAGATTATTTATAAATTAAAATAATTTTATAAATTTATATGACATTTTATTGTTTATTAAATTAATTTTTTTCTAAGTTATAGTGTTGTTATGAATTTCAAAAAAACAAAATACCAAATAGTGTCAAAATTGACATAAATGAGTATTTAAAACAAATACAATATTATTAATTGATATAATATTCCTAAAAATCTATGTTTCATCCAAAGGACTTTAATAAGGTTATATATATCAATAATTAACCACTTGTGGTTCTATTGTATTTTTATAGTATGTTTATTAACAATTTATTATAAAAATACAAGAATGCATGGTAAAAGTTAGACTATTTAACTAATAGTTAAATCTTAAAGATAAGGTTAATATGGTAACCTAAACCTCTATAAAACCTATAATTTGAGAGGTTTTAGACCCTTCCCCTTCTTATCCTCGGAATAAATCATTTTGGGTTCATTATAGACCTAATATGATTGTATAATAATATAATATTTCAAGCATTTTGTAAAGTGACCCTCACCTATCTTATAAAAGGGTACTTCCCCTTCTCTAAAAATCACACATCCAAATCCATATAAATCGGCCAAAACCTTCTCAAATATCATCACAACTACCCTAAAATGGACCTGGAGTTATTTATTTATTATAATTCCAACCTAATGATCGTCGTTGATGAACTCAAAAGGAAACACCTAAAGAAGAGGTAATAATTTCACTACCTCATTCAAAGTTATTTTCTTCTTCCACTTCCTCATTCTTTGTTGCTTCCATACAAAAATAATAACTCTAGTATCAAATAAATATTGTGATGTTATTATTAATATGGTTCTACCATATTCATTATTCTATCGATTCTATGAATGACAAGTCACCATACATGCGTTGGTACAACTTACCATCTCTACGTCGTGGTGTAGGTTGTTATTCCAACACTTTATTAATTAGATCAGTATAAAAATGAGTATAATGAATGTAAATAATAAATATAAAATATTAATGATTCTTTATATAAGATATACCATCCAATTACATAAGATCTCATCATTAATATAATGATATTGTTGTTTGTGCGTACATAAGGATTACCGTCACCACGAATGAGATAAAATTCATGCCCCATCATAACCATTCAAGAATAATTTTTATTTTATGACTAAAATTAATTTTTAATAACTTAATATAATTCTGGATATGAATCAAATACATCCTATCAATAACAAACATGGCTTACGTAACTAAGTATATAAAGGAAAAAAAATTAGTTAACACCTAAAACAATGATACTACAGAAATATTATTAACAAAGAATTATTAGAAGATCATATATGATATCATATTTATGTATGTGGTTCTTTTATAATTTACTATCAATTATTTAACTATTATACTGGGGGTTAACGTACCCTCTATCAAATAAAATTATAGGTAAGTGCTAATTATACAGTATCATTATTATCCAAGGTTGATTATATATGAGTATCTACTAGGACCTCTTTATCATTCATATCCGTGTTTCTTAAAAATGTATTTCAAAACATTTTTACTATTTCCTGGACTATGGATTAAATTCATTTATACTCTTGTTTGAATTTTTTGATAATGTTTATAATGGAATCATTCTGTTGATTTCCAAACAAGTTCATTTAAATCATTTTCAACAAAATTAAGGAAAGAATATTTTTTTAACATATATAATGAGTGTCGGTATTTGTTTCCATCATAAAATTTTCAAAGATTCCATTACAATATTATAAAAATATTATCTAAATAAATGTTTTCTTTTATAATTATGTTACTTTTAAATGATTTGAAAATAGAAAGATATATTTCTCCAATATAGTTTCGATTTCATCAATGTAAACATAAATTAATGGATTTTAAACTAGCTTAAAGTAAAATCCACATTTCTAGTGGTCAAAGAAGATCGATGAAATATAGATTCACTAGGAAGTTTATTTGTTCTCCATAAATTATTAAAATCAATATATATATATATATATATTTATATATCTTGAACTCCAACCAAATTTTCCACTATACCATCAGACATCAATGTTTTCCCATTCAAAATCCAAATCGTTCTTCAAATTTATATGGGATACACTAAAGGACATAATAAAAATTCATGAGGTTTACCATTTCAAAATAGTACTCAAATACCTAAAAAATAGTATTTCTAGTAATTTCAAATAAGAACAAACATTTATTAGAAATGAAAATCAAAATGTGGTGAATGAATTATTACTTCATTTATTCTCCCCCAATTATACATTATGACATTAGGATTTATCAATATAATTCAATATATTTATCATTATGTTTTTAAATTATATAATATTTTATCAATATTATAATCAATGATGAGTTAATATATGCAATAATTAAAATTAATATTTGTTTCCAAAAAAATAAATAGTTTTTTGTTTCAATGAATATCACTTTTCATTTATTAAAATATAAAACAATAGCATAAATTATATAGTATAAAGGGTATCTCATGTATTCCAACCATTATACATCTATTAGGTGTCATATATATAATATTTTCATAATAGGTATCCTATTATTTATTGACAAATCAATTTAACTGTACTGTAACTATACTATTTCCTAAAATCTAACAAAAATAATTGTATAAATATTTTTAATAATTGGTCTGGATTAAAATATCAGATTTAAAAATATTCACTAATAAAACATAATTGGTACTATACAACAACAAAATAAAACATTATTTCTATATTCATTCACCCCTTGATGTTTTTTTGGAATTAATAAAAAAGATATGATTTTTTCTTAAGAGAAATCCGTTGCTTTATAATTTAATCCCATGTTCATAGAATAATAGATCAAATTATTGGCATATATTATATTTTCATAGATAATTTATGAGTTTATTAATTTGTTATAATTTTATATTGATAAATATGAGTTTCATTTTAATATTATTAAACTTTTCTTCTTTGATTCCAGCATAATAAACACACTATAATTATATGTGTTGTGATTTTTCTAAAAAACGAATTCCTCGAAATCTATATAATATCTCAAAATTAAATCGAACGATACAATTTGTTATAGACTAAAAAATCAATATAAATCATGTTATAATAAATAATATTATCATGGAAAATTTGGAGGAGAATACATAGAAAAATTATGTTATCATCTATCATAATCAATTAATTAATCATAAATGATATAAAACTTCAATGTTCCCTTAAATATTTATAGATGATAATAAAACATTTAGAAAAATATTATTCCATAGTAGGTTGTTTTAAAATAATTTTGAAACCTATATCAAATTAATGGATGGAACAAAACTAAAAAAATTAAATTTTGTGTTCATGGATGACATTAAACCACATCATTAAAATTTCTTATACATTTGATGAATTTTTTCAAATATATAATACATAATTTTTGGGAAATTTAAAAATATATTTGAAATATCTATCTCCCTATAGGGAAAAGTTACACAGTTT
The DNA here is from genome assembly GCA_963277665.1 of Viscum album. Taxonomy (NCBI): domain Eukaryota; kingdom Viridiplantae; phylum Streptophyta; class Magnoliopsida; order Santalales; family Viscaceae; genus Viscum; species Viscum album. The sequence continues at coordinate 68,414,473 of OY728166.1, read as the reverse complement.
ATCCTCTTTAATCCTTTAGTATGACATTAAACTAAAATATACCACTTTATATCATCCTATAGGACAATAAACAGAACATTAACCCACTATTTATAAGTATCATTAAAACTATATCATACCATTTCTATATTATACTATTGAAATTCATATTATTATAACCCTTGAGTGTACATAGGTGACATTAACCTCCAACATGTCAATAAAAAAACCATAAATTCTAAAAAAACTATATGCTATTTTTTTCTTTCTAGTTTATATTTAAACAATAAAAATTTTAACCATCTGACAGGGAATTAAAATCTAATGAAATATTTAAAAAATAATTTCCTTGAATATAATCCAAAATAATTTTCTTATACTACTTTTGTATTAATAATTTATAATATAATGTTTTGGTCTACCATGGTTTATATATACCATATAATTCCACTCATGACATCTTTTTTTCAATAAATTTTAGTATTACTTTTAATTACATTATATATAGTTTTTGTCATTGATATATCATTTTACTTCTTCATGGATGACATGAAACATATGAATTGAATCAAATATAGATTTAATCTATAGAATAACAACCCCATGTATATTGATCTTATGATACTATATTCCCTATTCATGGCGTGGTATATTTTAACCACACTTAAATTAAATGAATAAGTAATTTTAATCAAATCAACATTTGACATCTCCCCTCTTGTAATGAATGATAACTAATGAAATATTATTAAAACTACTAATTACAGAACCAAAATAAAAAAATATATGATAATATATCAATCTATGATGAATTGTCTTTTTGAGATTAATTGATCACCCATCACCTCATTTCATATTTATATGTCCGAATATAACAAACTATATTCTCCCATTATGGTTATCAGAAGATAGAGGGTAACATTTGATCACTATGGAAGTCTGTAAGTAAGTAATATTAAAATATCATTAATAGTAGTTAGCTTATGGTAATAATATTTCGAAAAGAGATATGAATGATAGATCTAACAAACATAGAACCATATATATTATTGTTAATATCTGTATATTTTTATTGTAGGGATGAAATTATGGAGTGACATTGATTCATGATATAAAAAAAATTGAATGAAAATTAAAAAAAAATGGAAAAATGAAAGGGAACCCATGGATTGAAGGTTAATGATACGTAATTTTGTCATAGACTCTAGTCCCCATTAAATTCACAATATTCTCTAATAATTTGGATATGACCTAATTAGTTCTATTATGTGACTAAAAATCATTCTATGAAATAATAACGTAATAGATGATCTCATGAGTATTATAGATGATTCAAAGTCATGAATCCTTCAATTTCCCACACTATTATTCATATTATACATATTTTTTCCTAATATTATAGACTAATTGATTTTATTTGTAAAAATGAAAATAGGATAATCAAACAATATGATGCGTGTTAGTCTCTATATTCCTCAAATAACCCAAACTACAAAAATTTAATAAAAAATTAATGTTATGTTCATAGTCTCTAGATCACTAGTTTGATCAAGTCGAGTATTTTCGGATGAGACTTCCATGATAAATGAATTCTAAACTGTATTATTTTCAACACCTAGGTTGAAGGATAATATTTACATATCCATAATTAATTAGATAGAGTGAAGCATTTATAAGAATATTCTTTATTATCCACCTCCATGAATGTTAGTGTATTATGATATAGACCTCATCTACATTATTGTATGATAACCATATATCTAACTCAAGAGTGATTATTTTATTAGGTGGCTACCACATGGGTATTCAAGTTGATGAATTCCCTACCCCAGAGCGATTAGTATATTACATTAAAAATAATCCAATAATATTTTCATCACTATTAAATAGTGAATTGGATAATTAAGGCATATAAAATTAATATATAATTAATTGGAGATAAAATGTAGTTATGAATGTATTATAATAGATTAATTAATGAAGACTTTGTGAGAGAAGATGGGTTCCTTTATTATGGTTTTGGTATTCAATGTTTTACAGTGTAAAGGTATATATTTGAAAATATTGATTTTTTAGAGACATTAATTGTTACTAGGTTTGATTAGAAGTGAAATTTATAAATTTTTTCTTCTAGTGGAGAATGAATTTTATATGGAGAATCATTAATTAAGTGGTTAGACAATGTTAGGTTTTCTTGGTCAAGCACTTTATGTACTTTCCATCAACCAAACCTTTTTAAAAGCATCATTAATATGAATTTTTATACAATATGATCTTGGAATGTGAAGAATGTTTTTGTAGGTAAGATTGATGAAATTGGAATCATGGATGTTCGTATTCTATTCTTCAATCTAGGATGACGAAAAAATATTAAGGATGGTATTTCTATATATTATTCTATAATAAATATTGGAGTACACGAGTTATCATATGACATGTTGTGTGGAATTATTGCTTGGTGATGGCAATTTCACAGGATTTATTGATGAGTATATTTAGTGTTTTGTGGTGTATCGATTAGGAAAAAAATATTTTGCATATCCATGTTCATGGATGGGGATAGATTTAATAGGTGAATAACATGGGATTATAGACCATCATATGCATTAAATCATCCATGTATTGTGATCTAATCTTCAGTTATTTAACTTGTGTGTTATGATGATGTTGGTCCACCTCCATCTCCAAATTGTGAAATAAAATTTAAATAAATAATTACCACATCCGCTTTTTATCAAAATCATACTGAATCCAGAGTCACAACATCAACAAGGAAGACATGGTTTGAGTTGGTGATCATCTTCAGCTTCGTTAAAAATTTATATGTGATATTCCCCAATAGACATACAATTAATTTGACCATATATTGAATTTAATTGACCTATGATGACTATAATCTCCATTATATATATTTCAAATTGTTGGTTTCCATGTTCATATAGGTATTTTGGTGTAAAAAAGATGGTTAAGGATGTTTTGACTTTGGTAGCATTTTCAGCGATTACATTGACATGTGTGAGTTTATATGGACTCACCCATGGATTATAGAGTCTTCTATATATTTTTTATTAAAATAATAGTCTTGTTGAAAACACATTTATTAGTAAAATTTATATTTAATCATTTATAAAATACTACATTCTAAATGAAATTATAACTAATTTTTTTTATTATATCAACAAATTATTCCCAATTTATTTTAAAAATAATATAAAATATTACTAATTATCAAAATATGACTAATTTTCAGATTTTATAAGTTTTATCTCTATTAAGACCATAAATTAGATTTTTTTTATAATAGTCTCCTCTCATCACACATCGAGACATTAAATAAATAAAATCACGAAAATTAATAAAAATGAACTCGATGAATCATAAATGATAAATAGATTCTAGATTCTCTATTTTGTGAGAAATTAGATTTATTTATAATAAATGTGATCATATTAAAAAAAACATTTCATATCAATCAGGTATATAATATATACAAAATTCAAGGGAATAATTTAGTATATCATTCATTTTATAAAAAAATATTGTGTACCAAAAAATTCTAAATCATTCAAATTTAAAATCCAATTAATAAAATTGAAAATTATGGTCATCTAGAAAAATTACAATGATATCATAATTATTCTTAAAATAATAATGTTTCATATTATACCAAATCAATCATCTGTTATTTCAATTAATAAACGACTCTTAATCATATTTTTCAATTAATTTGAAAATTTATTATTTAAAATAAATCCATTAATAATCTAAAATTAAAATAAAGATACAAAATTCAACTACCAATGAAATATTATTAATTTTTATTTATTATAAAAGTTCCATAATTCTTTAAACATGAATTTAATCTAATTATCTAAATTCAATTTAATAAAATGTTAAAAAAATAGTTTTTTAATATATATATTTAAACGGAAATTAAATTTTACCATGATATTCATTCATTTATCCAATCATCCTATGTTTCATAACCAAGGGATTTAATTTTAACTTACATGATACTATATTACAGAAATTTTTAGATGTCAATGTCACCATATGCATTTTGATTGAATATTAAATAGTCTATAATGATTTTATTTTTCCTAATTTGAAGTATTAATTTATTTTTCACATCCCCGATTGCGACAAAAAGATAATAAACATTGAAATAGAATTATTTTATCACAATCATAGTGACTCATGTCTCTAAAAAACATTATGGGAACTTAAATTTCAAATTTTTTAATGATTCAAATTATATATGTCGATATTTTTTGATTTATATCCATGAGGATAATTTCACAAAGTGATAACATAAATTATTTTCAAATTCTAATGATTTCTGGTTATAATTTCAATTTCTAAATGTATATTCCAATCCGAATACTTTTTCCTTGTATAAAACTCTAATTCATCTTGATTATAGTTTTTAGGTAGGATCAGTAATCATTTGAGATTTTATGGTGATATAAAATAATCAATTAAATCACAATAAAATTCAGTTTTAAATTTATATATATTTTGAAATTCACCTCAAAAAATGTATAAAAAAAATTAATTGAATTATTTATCATCAAAGATGAATAATTTATTTTTTCAAGAAAAATTAATATAAAATATATAGAATTTTAATCCTTATAAAATATAATAAATTATTTATTACTTCTCCAAAACATCATTTTTAATATATCCACAAATTAATTCATCAATTATCAAGAAATTGCAAAATGAATTTATAAAATAATTTTGAGTAACTATAATGGATTTAGAAAACCTAATTATTGTTATTATTTACATGCGTATAGATTATGAGGATGTGATTCCTTTTCTTATAAGCCACACAGAGATTTTATAAATATAAGGTAACTAATATTAACTTGTTTCCAACATATAATATCTAGTATAAATTAGTATATTAATCAAAAATTACATAAATAGCAAAAAAATGAAAAGTAGAGGAAAGAGACATGAATTATTGGTAACCTTCATCAACCCGAGGGGTGTTTTCTTTTTTTAAATCTACTTCTATATAACTATTTTATTTTCCATGGTTTTTTTGGCAGGTAGATATTCTATCATTTGAACCAACATATATATTTTTTTCTTAAATCTCTTAATTTATTTATTTTATATCCCCATTCAAATGAGATATAAATGTACACCCCTTTATTTGTGATATTAATTATTTATTTTGGGTGCTGAAGGATGATATAAGATCCATATTTTTTATTCAATTCCTCCATCCATGTATATTACATATTATTCATAGGGGATAATCATTGGAATAACCTCATAGTATTTCAAATCCTTAGAAATTTTCCTCTTCCTATAAGATATATTCTTCTCACTCAATCAATTGATCGATCAATAGGTTTTAAAAATAATCAGCATAAATCCATTCATATTTTTTCTAGAATAATTAATCATCCCATATTGTTTTAATAATCATTATCATCAAATCCAAGATTAATTTACTCCTCGAGTTTTGCTGCCTCACTTTCCATAGAATCCTTTTAAAAAATTTCTTTGCCCATTAATAATTATTTTAATAATGAATTGTAAAAAAGAAAATATTTTTTAGATTTTTAATATTAAAATAATAATATATAAATATATTAAAAATATGTTAATCACTTTTTATTATATCTTCTTTAATGTAATCTATGAGACACATTATTCTTAGAAATATCATTAGAGAACCATTAGGATGGGTATCATTAAGTATGCACATAAAGTAGAGGTCCTTTATCTTTTCCACATCAAAATCCATGATATGAATCAATTAAGAATCTTCTCCAACTATATAATTTGGGAGGTTGTATTGATTACCATTATAAATAAAATGTTAATAATATAAATCTAGTTTATGATAAACACTCTATATTGTTTTAGTACTCATTTAGTTTTCCGAGTAAAATTCCAATAAGGATTTGTCAGGTATGGATGTAGAATGTACTAAAAATTCAATATTTTATTCAATGTTGAGACCGTGTTTGTAATTATATTATTTATACAATGACTAAAATTTTTGGGTTGATCATAATAAAAAAATTATGTGAACTTTTATTTTATAGAGAATTAATAATATAAATAACTAAGGAGTAAAATAAAGTAATTTATCTCTTTTTAATTTTGAAATTTAATTCATCCCCAAACTATAGGGATACTTGGATGATGCAATTTATTTGAAATAGTGGAACATTTTCCTATTATTAATGATTATAATTTTCTCCATCTGACTAGGATGTAATTTTTATTGTGAAAATATATTATGGATCATTTTCACTAGTCACATGTGATATGTTGGGGGGAGGTCTTTGTTGTCCCGTTATTGTACATCAATCATACACTTTATTTTACTCTAAAGAAAATAATAATAATTTCGTGAATTATTTTCTTGATGATAAGAAAAAATATAAATAATCATCTTCAAATTTATATAATTCTACTGAACCGATTTAGTTTTTCTCTAGTTTATGTAAGCAATTTTCCCCGAGTTGTGTTTTGTAGACTCACATACTTAATAAGAATTCAATTTTCATTAATCATTAATGACAATCTTGAAAATTTTTAGTAATTAGTCATCAATAATAAGTTTATATTTCCCAATAGTTTTCATTTTTTGTAAAAAATAATTATTATACGACAACCATTCATTAACTATATTTATCACATTAATAATTTTAGATATAGAATAAATTTATTTTTAAATTAATTTATATATATAATTAATAATTTTAGAACATGAATAATGAAGGCGTGACTTCAAAAAAAACTCTATAGAATGGATTTCATAATTAACATATAGTATATATATAGGTTCTTTAATGAATAATTGCTGAATGATTTATATAATAGTTGGATGATTATATGTATGTCCTTCATGGGGATTTGGTAGTAGATCTTACTATATAGGAAACTTATGTTATAAATTTTTATTCACAATATTTTTAAATAATGAATGAAATGAGGGGGTTTATTAATGAAATAAATAATAATCATAATTAAAATTAGAATGAAAGATGAAATCAATAAGAGAGAAACCCATGGATTCCTCCTCAATGATCATTTGCTATCTCACCGAATAGAAACCATGTTCAATTTTCTATATGATTTAATCAGATATAGACAAACCCACAACAGTTATTCTCTAGCTGATTACCATTGTCCAAGAAAATACCTTATGCGATCAATTCCCCACACTCTTAGAAGCATCATAATCATGTTTTATAATATTAATTATATAAATAATCTCATCATAAATTTATTTTATAGAAAATAATAATGGAATTGATTTTTATAACAGAGAATGAAAATCCGGAATGAAAGACCGTACAATTACACTATCTCCCCATCCCCTCAAACACAAAAAATCTCAGAATTAAACATAAAACAGAGCATCCAGTGTGTGTGTGTTCAATTTTTGTAGTTTTAATCTAATGTGGGATCTTTGGTTCACCCTTTTAGAAATTATAGTATCATGAGATCCACCATATCATAATAGAGAGAGAAATAGAAATATGTTTATAGATATTAAAATAAGAAAAAGTATATGACAAAAAATAATCAAATTTAAAAATAGTAATGATATAATCTAACAGAACATATAGTTCAAGACAATATTTCATTAAAATATTTTCCACTATATTGAAATTAGAGATATGCTATAATTTATTGTCATTGCCTTCATCGTCATCCTCTATGATTTTTTTGGTACACGATTCATCTTTCATCCTTATTATCTGATCATCATCACATGTCCATCACGAGGGTTCATATTTCTCCAATAGTGTACCACATTTGTATTTCTATTGTAGAAACCCCATACCATAATTTATATATATATATATATATATGCCTTCAAGGCTGATCTAATAATTTTATCTTCAGTAGTTAACAGTAAAGTGGAAAATGAGTGAAAAAAATCATTTTTCTAGGATGAAATTTTGAGAAATTATCCTTGTTATAATGATGGGACAAATAAATTGTGGGAAGTAACCATCATATGAAATTAATCTTATTTTATGTGATAAATAACATTACAATATTATGAATTCAATTTATTTATGCGAATTGATGAATTGAGATTCAGTGACATCACATGATAATAGGTTTCTAATGTAATATTATTTTATAATGTCATATTTTAGTGGATAGGGGTTTTTTCAACTATGAGGGCTTATTCATGAAGCTATATAGAATATGGTTTTTATATTGTTGAACTAGATAAACTATCTAATACTCTGAAATTTAACTAAAAATACAGATGAAAAAATTTTACACATGAAAAAGATGGGATGTGATGAATGAATTTGTAGGGAAGATGATTAAAATGGGATACTCTGAACTGGGTCATCAACTCTACACTCCATGAAATAAAACATTAAAAATTGACTGTCCTTTTGGATTAATGACAAAATTAATTTTTAGATTATTGGGAAGTGGTAATATGATAATGAGAGGCATATGCTCTTTTTATTAGCTACTTCTCAAGATATTAGGATGAACATATTCTAACTATAGTGGTGTGGGGGTACCAAAGGATGGTTTTTACATCTCACAAATAATGGAATGTGATACGAAAAATTATTGAAGCTATTAAAATTGTTGTTAATCATAAAAAATACATCGATAACATTATCTCTATATTTTTTATCCATACAATTAATGTTATGGGGTTAGGTGAGCCCACCTTATTCTTTAAATAAGTATAAAATACCATTGAATGAATTATCATCACATTGAAATTATATCATCATCATCAACTGACCTCAACAACGAATTAATTTGGATTTTTCCCATTGGGTCGATGATAATCTTCATCTTCTTTATTTTTTTAATCTCAACTACCCATTAGAAAAAATTTAGGTTCATCATATCTTTTGAAAATTTTAATGGATATCATCATTGATTGATCTAAAAAATGTTCATGGATTAATATCATTGTAAGGTCTAGTCGGTGTGATCAGGCATGTAAAAGTTGTATGTGGATAAGAAGTATAATGTTCAACCACATTCCCACCTTATAATAGTATGTATTATAAACATTTTAACTTCATTCTGAATATAGACTTGATATGGTGCTATATATTGGTGATTATGGAATGTTTAGTATAGTTGTATCATTTTGGTCAATTTATTTTTGGGGTTTCTAGTATATTTTAGGGGAGATTTTAGGTAGTTGAGGGATTCATGCAGTCAACTGTGTAGTGGAAAATTGGATGATAGTGGAGTTGGTATAATGTATTGATCAACAGGGCCTTTAAATCCACATATCATAAATTTTAATTCCCAAGGACTGCGATAGCTCATTCCTATATTTTTTATTGAAAACACCATGAGGTATGTTTAATAATCAAACATGAATTAAATTCATATTAATAATTTCATAATTATACATTTGTAATAATAAATTAAATTCAGAAAACAAGATAAATTATAAATTTTCAAATTACTCAATATAATTTATTTAATATATATATTAAAAAATTGTATTATGTGATTAATTCTCAGATTTATGAAATCAAGGAGCATATTTTAATAATTAATTATAGGTTATTTTTAAAAAAATTCACAAAACACTTGGGGGAGTATGAAAATCATCATTGAAATGTTTAAACTAGCATCAATATATATATTAGTTTATACACTTACACAAATGAATTATATCATATTTAAATTCATACGATATCCCTTATAATACAGAAAAGGGAAATGAATTAATAATAAATGATTGTACCAAATGATTGTCGGACCTGAGGTTTCATAATGGTTTAATGGATATAACGTGTCTGTTTATGTGTTCCTACTGAATTATATGGATGATACTATAATAACCTAGATAGATACTAGAGTTTGTATGATATAACTATTTACCATCCATAATAAATTTGTTCAAGACTAAAATCTTGGTAATATGTCTTAATATTTGAGTAAATTCCCCTTAAAAATAAAATCTCCAACTGACCATAAATAAAAAATGTATTTCACGAAGAACACTCTATGAAAATATACATTAATACATTCACACAACCCAAAACACCCAAATTATAACTACAAAGTTAAGCCTAAATCTTAGAAATGTCATAAATTAATTATCAAATCAAATTCATCAATAATCATTAATTTAATTTTTTTGGAAAAATATTTAATTGAAATATTGATTAAATAAAATTATCTAAGAAATATAAAAGATAATATTATTAGATTAGTGGTTAGTATAAAAGATCTAAATATGAATCTAAAAATTTCAAACACATGAATATATGTATATATAATATTAAAGAATCAATTAAATATTTAAATAAAATATAATCACAGTAATTATGTTTTTGAATGACTAAAAAACTTAATCAACAATCAGACTCCCTGAAATTTTTGTGTCTATGTAATGTAATTTGAAACAGAAATTCTTTTTTCAAGAAAAAATTAATTTCCTTCAACTACATAGTCCTGACAACTATTTCACAATCATTGCTAATATAATGTCAAATTTCTATGGAGACAATATTCAATCATGGGTTATTAAATACCTAAATAAAATATTGTTGTTTGTGCGTACGTAAGGATTACCGTCACCACGAACAAGATAAAATTCATTCCCCATTATAACCATTAAAGAATAATTTTTATTTTATGACTAAAAATAATTTTTAAGAACTTAATATCATTCTGGATATGAATAAAATATATCCTATCAATAACAAACATGGCTTACGTAACCAAGTATATAAAGGAAAACAAAGCAGTTAACACCGAAATCAATGATACTACTGAAATATTATTAACAAATAAATATTAGAAGATCCAAGGAGTTGGTGTATCGTCATTGAGGTTCTGGGTTCAAGTCCTCGCAACTGCAACGTGCATCATCCGCCAGCGATCCTCTCATCCCTTCGACTCCGTGGGAACTGGCCCAAGCCCAAGGTTGGCCACCTTGGGCCTATCTGGGGACGTGCGACAGGGGGTGGTGTGAGGACGCCTCAATAACCTCTAAACTGACAACACGTTCTCCACCCCCCATGATGGGCTGGGGTGGTGCAGGAGGGGAGGTATTTCGGACGAGGTCATAGGGTTGAGTCCCCGGGCCGACATATTTACTATATTTTCTTTCTTTGTGTGTGTGCTGATTTCGCGGTTGTACCCCACCTTTTAAATATTAGAAGATCATATATGATATCATATTTATGTATGTGGTTCTTTTAAAATTTAATATCATGTATTTAACTATTATACAGGGGGTTAACGTACCCTAAATCAACGAAAATTATAGGTATGTGTTAATTCTATAGTATCTTCATTATCCGAGGTTGATTATACATGAGTATCTACTGGGACCTCTTTATCATCCATATCGGTGATTCTTAAAAATTTATTTGAAAACATTATTACTATTTCCTAGAATATGGATTAAATTCATTTATAATCTTGTTTTAATTTCTAGATAATGTTTGTAATTGAATCATTCTGTCTATTTCCAAACAAGTTCATTTCATCATTTTCAACAAAATAAAGGAAAGAATTTTTTTTAACATATACAACGTGTGTCGTTATTTGTCGCCATCATAAAATTTTCAAAGATTCCATTACAATATTATAAAAATATTGTCAAAATAAATGTATTATTTTATAATTATGTTACTTTCAAATGATTTCAAAATAGAAATATATATTTCTCCAATATAGTTTTGATTTCATCTATGTCAACATAAATTAATGGATTTTAAACTATCTTAATGTTGAATCCACATTTCTAGTGGTAAAAGAAGATCGATGAAATACAGATTCACTAGGAAGTTTATTTGTTCTCCATAAATTATTAAAATAAATAAATAAATATATATATATCCCTTGAACTCCAACCAAATCTTCCACTATTCCATCACACGTCAATGTTTTCACATTCAAAATCCAAATCATTCTTTAGATTTATATGGGATCCACTAAAGGACATAATAAAAATTCATGAGGTTTAACATTTCAAAATAGTCTTTAAATACCTAAAAAATAGTATTTCTAGTAATTTCAAATAAGAACACACATTTATTAGAAATTAAAATCAAAATGTGGTGAAATAATTATTAATTCATGTATTCCCCCCCAATTTTACCTTATGACTTTAGGTTTTATCAATATAATTCAATATATTTATCATTATGTTTTTCAATTATATAATATTTTATCCATATTATAATCAATGATGAGTTAATGTACGCAATAATTAAAATTAACATTTGTCTCCCAATAAATAAATTGTTTTTTGTTTCAATGAATGTCACTTTTCATTTATTAAAATATAAAATAATTGCATAAATTATATAGTATAAAGGGTATCTCATGTCTTCCAACCATTATCCATCTATTAGGTGTCATATATATATTATTTTCAAAATAGGTATCCTATTATTTGTTGACAAATCAATGTGATTGTACTGTAACTATACTATTTCATAAAATCTATCAAAAATAATGGTATAAATATTTTTAATAATTTGTCCTGATTCAAATATCAGTTTTAAAAATATTAACTAATAAAACATAATTGGTACTATCGAACAACAAAATACAACGTTATTTCTATATTCATTCACCCCTCTATGTTTTTTTGGCATTAATCCAAAATATATGATTTTTTCTTAAGAGAAATTCATTGAATTATAATTTAATTCCATGTTCATAGAATAATAGATCAGATTATTTGAAAATATTATATTTTCATAGATAATTTATGAGTTTATTAATTTGTTATAATTTTATATTGATCTATATGTGTTTCAGTTTAATATTATTAAACTTTTATTCTTTAATTACAGCATAATAAACACACTATAATTATATGTGTTGTGATTATTTTTAAAAAAATTCATCCAAATCTATATAACATCTCAAAATTAAACCGAGCGATACAATTTTTTATAGACAAAAAAAAATCAATATAATTCATGTTATAATAAATAATATTATCATGAAAAAATTGGAGGAGAATACATAAATAAATTATGTTATCATCTATCATAATCCATTAATTAATACTAAATGATATAAAACCTCAATGTTCCATTAAATATTTATAGATGATAATAAAAAAGTGTGAGAAATATTATTCCATAGTAGGTTGTTTTAAAATATTTTTGAAACCTATTTCAAATTAATGGAATGGACAAAATTGAAAAAAACTAAATTTTGTGTTCATGGATGACATTAAACCACATCATTAACTTTTCTTATACATTTGGTGAATTTTTTCAAATATATACTACATAATTTGTGTGAAATATAAAAAAATATTTGGAATATCTATCTCCCTATAGGTAAAAGTTCCATAGTTTATTCTCTCTAATCCTTTAGTATGACATTAAACTAAAATATACCATTTTATATCATCCTCTGGGACAATAAACACAACATTAACCCACTATTTATAAGTATCATTGAAACTATATCATAAAATTTCTATATTATACTATTGAAATTCATATTATTATAACCCTTGAGTATACCTAGGTGACATTAACCTCCAACATGTCAATAAAATAACCATAAATTCTAAAACAACTATATCCTTTTTATTCTTTCTAGTTTATATTTAAAAAATAAAAATTTTAACCATGTGATAGGGAATTAAAATCTACTGAAATATTTAAAAAATAATTCCCTTGAATATAATCCAAAATAATTTTCTTATACTACTTTTGTATTAATAATTTAGAATATAATGTTTTGGTCTACCATGGTTAATGTATACCATATAATTCCACTCATGATATATTTTTTTCAATAAATTTTAGTATTACTTTTAAATACATTCTATGTAGTCTTTATCATGGATATATAATTTTATTTCATCATGGATGACATTAAACATATGAATTCAATCAAATATAGATTTAATCAATAGAATAACAACCCCATTTATATTGATCTTATGATACTATATTCTCTATTCATGGAGTGGTATATTTTAACCTCACTTAAATTAAATGAATAAGTAATGTTAATCACATCAACATTTGACATCTCCCCTCTTGTAATGAATGATAATTAATGAAATATTATTAAAACTGATAATTACACAACCAGAATAAAAAAATATATGATAATATATCAATCTATGAAAAAATATCTTTTTTAGATTAATTGATCACCCATCATCTCATTTCATGTTGATATGTATGAATATAACAAACTATATTCTCCCATTGTGGTTATCAGAAGATAGAGGGTAACATTTCATCACTATGGAAGTCTGTAAGTAAGTAATATTAAAATACCATGAATAGTAGTTAGCTAATAGTAATAATAACTCCAAAGGAGGTATAAATGATAGATATAACAAACATAGAACCATATATTTTATTGTTAATATATGTATATTTTTATTGTAGGGATGAAATGATGGAGTGACATTGATACATGATATAAAAAAAGTGAATGAAAATTAAAATAAAAAATGTAAAAATGAAAGGGAACCCATGGATTGAACATTAATGATACGCAATTTTTTCATAGACTTTATTCCCCATTAAATTCACAATATTCTCTAATCATTTGGATATGACCTAATTAGTTATATTATGTGACTAAAAATCATTTTATATAATAATCACTTAATAGATGATCTCATGAGCATTATAAATGATTCACAGTCATGAATCCTTCAATTTCCCGGATTATTATTCATATTATACATATGTTTTCATAATATTATAGACTAATTTATTTTAGTGGTACAAATGAAAATGGGAGATTCAAATAATATGATGTGTGTTAGTCTCTATATTCCTCAAAAAACCCAAACTACAAAAACATAATAAAAAATTAATGTTATGTTCATAGTCTCTAGATCACTAGTTTGATCATATTAGGTATTTTCAGCTAAGCCTTCCATGATAAATGAATTCTAAACTGTATTCATTTCAACACATAGGTTAGAGGATAACAGTTACATATCCATAATTAATTAGATAGAGTGAACCATTTATAAGAATCATCTTTATTATCCACCTCCTTGAATGTTAGTGTATTATGATATAGACCTCATCTACATTCTGGATGATAACCATATATCTAACTCAAGAGTCATTATTTTATTAGGTGGCTACCACTTGGGTATTCAAGTTGATGAATTACCTACCCCAGCGTGATTAGTATATTACATTAAAATGAATCCACAAATATTTTCATCCCTATTAAATAGTGAATTGGAAAATTAGGGCATATAAAATTAAAATAAAATTAATTGGAGATAAAATATAGTTATGAATGTATTATAATACACGAATCAATGAAGACTTTGTGAGAGATGTTGGGTTCCTTTATTATGGTTTTGGAATTCATTGTTTCAAAGTGGAAAGGTATATATTTGAAAATATTGATTTTTTAGAGTCATTAATTATTACTAGGTTTGATTAGAAGTAAAATTTATAAATTTTTTCTTCTAGTGGAGAAGCCATTTTTTATGGGGAATCATTAATTAAGTGGTTAGACAATGTTCTGTTGTCTTGGTCAAGCACTTTATGTACTTTCCATCAGCCTAACCGTTTTAAAAGCATCATTAATATGAATTTTTATACAATATAGTCTTGGAATGTAAAGAATGTTTTTGTAGGTAAGATGGATGAAATGAGATTCCTGGAACTTCGTATTCTATTCTTCAATCTAATACAATGAAAAAATCATATTGATGGTCCTTATATATATTGTTCTATAATTAATATTGGAGTACCTGAGTTATCATATGACTTGTTGTGTGGAATTATTTCTTGGTGATGGCTATTTCATAGGATTTATTGATGAGTATATTTAGAGTTTTGTGGTCTATCAATTAGAAAAACAATATTTTTCATATCCATGTTCATGAATGGGGATAGATTTAATAGGTGAATAACATGGGATTATAGATCATCATATGCATTAAATCATCCAGGTATTGTGATATAATCATCAATTATTTAACTTGTGTGTTATGATGATGTTGGTCCACCTCCATCTACACAATGAGAAATAAAATGTAAATAAATAATCACCACATCTTCTTTTTATCAAAATCATCCCAAATCCAGGGTTACAACTTCAACAAGGAAGACATGGTTTGAGTTGCT
Source organism: Viscum album (assembly GCA_963277665.1). NCBI lineage: Eukaryota > Viridiplantae > Streptophyta > Magnoliopsida > Santalales > Viscaceae > Viscum > Viscum album. The sequence continues at coordinate 68,398,397 of OY728166.1, read as the reverse complement.
GATCATCTTCAACTTCGTTGAATATTAATATGTGATATCCCCCACTAGAAATACAATTAATTTGACCTTATATTGAATTTAATTGACCTATGATGACTAGAATATTCATTATATATATTTCAAATTGTTGGTTTCCATGTTCATATAAGTATTTTGGTGTAAAAAAGTTGGTTAAGGATGTTTTGAGTTCAGTAGCATTTTCAGATATTAAATTGACATGAGTGAGTTTAGATAGACTCACCCATGGATTATAGAGGCTTCTACATATTTTTTATTAAAAGAATAGTCTGGTTGAAAACACATTTATTAGTAAAATTTATATTTAAACATTTATGAAACACTACATTCGAAATGAAATTATAACAAATTTTTTTAGTATATTAACAAATTATTCCAAATTTATTTTAAAAATAATATTAAATATTACTAATTATCAAAATATGACTAATTTTCGGGTTTTAGAATTTTTATGTCTATTAAGACCATAAATTAGATTGTTTTTAAAATCGTATCCTCTTATCACACATCCAGACATTAAATAAATAATATCATGAAAATTATTAAAAATGAACTCGATGAATCCTAAATGATAAATAGATTCTATATTATCTATTTTGTGAGAAATTAGATTTCTTTAGAATGAATGTGATCATATTTAAAAAATTCATATCAAGCAGGTATATAATATATAAAAAATTCAAGGGAATAATTTTTTATATCATTCATTTTATAAAAAATTGATTGTGCACCAAGAAATTATAAATCATTCAAATTTAAAATCCAATTAATAAAATTGAAATTTATGGTCATCCAGAAAAATTACAACGATATCATAATTATTCAAAAAATAATAATGTTTCACATTGTACCAAATCAATCATCTATTATTTCAATTAAAAAATTACTTTTAATCATATTTTTCAATTAATTTGAAAACTTATTATTTAAAATAAATCCATTAATAATATAAAATTAAACTTAACATACAAAATTCAACTAACAATGAAATATTATTAATTTTTCTTTATTCAAAAATTTCCATAATGCTTTAAACATGAATTTAATCTAATTATCTAAATTTAATTTAATAAAATGTTAAAAAATAGTCTTGTAATATATATATTGAAATAGAAATTAAATTTTACCCTGATATTCATTCATTTATCCAATTATCCTATGTTTCATAAACTAGGGATTTAATTTCACCTTCTATGATACAACATAGCTAAATTTTTTAGATGTCAATGTCACCTTATGCATTTTGATTGAATATTAAATAGTCTATAATGAATTAATTTTTCATAATGGGGAGTATTAATTTATTTTTCACATCCTTTATTGCGACAAAAAGATAATAAACTTTGAAATAGAATTACTTTAATCAAAAGCATAGTGACTCATGTTTCTAAGAAACATTGTGGGATTTCAAATTTCAAATTTTTTAATGTTTCAAATTATTTATGTCTATATTTTTTGATTTATATCCATGAGGATAATTTCACAAAATAAAGTGATTACATAAATTATTTTCAAATTCTAATGTTTTCTAGTTATAATTTCAATTTCTAAATGTATGATCAAATCCTAATGCTTTTTCCAATTATTAAACTCTAATTAATCTTGGATATAATTTTTAGGTAGGATCAGTAATTATTTGAGATTTTATGGTGATATAAAATAATCAATTACATCATAATAAATTTCAGTTTTATATTTATATATAATTTAAAATTCACCTCAAAAAATGCATGAAAACACAAAAAAATTTAATCGAATTATTTATCATCAAAGTTTAATAATTTATTTTTTCAAAAAAAATTAATATAAAATATATACAATTGTAATCCTCAGAAAAAATAATAAATTATTTATTACTTCCCCGAAACATACTTTTCAATTTATCCTCAAATTAATTAATCAATTATCAAGAAACTTCAAAATGAATTCATAAAAGAATTTTGAGTAACTATAATGGATTTAGAAAACCTAATTATTGTTATTATTTACATGTGTATAGATTATGAGGATGTGATTCCTTTTCTTATAAGACACATGGAGATTTTATAAATATAATGTAACTACTATTAACTTGTTTCCAACATATAATATCTAGTATAAATTAGTATATTAATCAAAATTTACACAAATAACAAAAAAATAAATGAAAAGTAGAGGAAAGAGAAATGAATCATTGGTAACCTTCATCAACCCGAGAGGTGTTTTCTTTTCTTAAATATACTACTACATAAATATTTTATTGTCCATGGTTTTTTGGAAGGTCTATATTCGATCATTTGAACCAACATATATTCTTTTTTTCATAAATCTCTTAATTTGATTATTGTATAGCCCCGTTCAAATGAGATATTAATGTACACCCCTTTATTTGTGTTATTGATTTTTTATTTCGGGTGCTGAAGGATGATATAAGATCTATATTTTTTATTCAATTCCTCCATCCATATATATTACATATTATTCATAGGGGATAATCATTGGAATAACCCCCTACTATTTCAAATCCATAGACATTTTCCTCTTCCCATAAGATATACTCTTCTCACTCAATCAGTGGATCGATCAATAGGTTTTAAAAATAATCATCATAAATCGATTCATATTTTTTCTAGAATAATTAATCATTACATAGAGTTTTAATAATCATTATCATCAAACCCAAGATTAATTTACTCCTTGATTTTTGCTGCCTCACATTCCATAGAATCCTTTTAAAAAATTTCTTTTCTCATTGATAATTATTTTAATAATGAATTTTAAAAAAGAAAATATTTTTTAGTTTTTTAATATTAAAATAATATATATATATATATTTAAAATATGTTAATAAATTTTTATTATATCTCCCTTAATGTAATACATGATACACATTATTCTTATAAATATTGTTAGAGAACCTTTAGGATGGGTATCATTAAGTATCAACATAAAGTAGAGGTCCTTTATCTTTTCCACATCAAAATCCATGATATGAATCAATTAGGAATCTTATCCAACTATATATCTTGGGAGATTGTATTGATGTGCATTATAAGTAAAATGTTAAAAATATAAATCTAGTTTAAGATAAAAACTCTATATTTTTTTAGTGCTCATTTATTTTTCCATGTAAAATGCCAATAAGGATTTTTCATTTTTTGATGTAGAATTTACTAAAAATTCAATATTTTAGTCAATGTTGAGACCGTGTTTGTAATAATATTCTTTATACAATGCCTAAAATATTTGGGTTGATCATAATGAAAAAATAATGTGAACGTTTATTTTATAGAGAATTAATAATATAAATAGTTAAAGAGTAAAAGAAAGTAATTTATCTCCTTTTAATTTTGAAATTTAATTCATCCCCAAACAATAGGGATACTAGGATGATGAGATTTATTGTAAATAGTGGAACATCTTACTATTATTAATGGTTATAATTTTCTCTATCTGACTTGGATGTAATGTTTATTGTGAAAATATATTATGGATCATTTTCATTAGTCACATGTGATATGTGGGGGGGGAGGTCTTTGTTGTCCCGTTATTGTACATAAATCATACACTTTATTTTACTTTTAAGAAACTAATAATAATTTCTTCAAATATTGTCTTGATTATAAGAAAAAATATAAATAATCATCTTCAAATTTATAGAATTCTACTAAACCGATTTAGTTTTTTTCTAGTTTATGTAAGAAATTTTCCCCCTCGTTGTGTTTTCTAGACTCAAATCCTTGCTAATAAAACAATTTTCATTAATCATTAATTACATTCTTGTAAATTTTTAGTAATTAATCATTAATAATAAGTTTATATTCCCCAATAGATTTCATATTTTGAAATAAATATTTATTATACAACAACCATTCATTATCTATATTTATCAAATTAATAATTTTAGATATAGAATAAATTGATTTTTAAATTAATTATTATATATAATTAATAATTTTTGAACATGAATAATGAGGTGGGACATAATCCAAACTCTATAGAAAGGATTTCATAATTAACATATAGTAGATATATAGGTGCTTTAATGAATAATTGCAGAATTATTTATATAATAGTTGGTTGATTATATGTATGTCCTTCATGGGGATTTGGTAGTAGATATTACTATATAGGAAACTTATGTTATAAATTTTTATTCACAATATTTTTAAATAATGAATGAAATGAGGGGGGTTTATTGATGAAATAAATAATAAACATAATTAAAATGAGAATGAAAATGAAATCAATAAGAGAGAAACCCATGGATTCCACCTTAATGATCCTTTGTTATCTCCCCGAATATTCACCATGTTAAATTTTCTATATGATTTAATCAGATACAGACAAACCCACAACATTTATTCTCTAGTTGATTACCATTGTCCAAGAAAATACCTTATGCGATCAATTCCCCAAACTATTAAGAGCATCATAATCATGTTTTCTGATATTAACTATATAACTAATCTCATCATAAATTAGTTTTATATAAAATAATAATGGAATTGATTATTATAACTGAGAATGAAAATCTGAGATGAAAGACCATACAATTAGACTATCTCCCCATCCCCTCAAACACAAAAAAACCCAGAATTAAACAAAAAACAGAGCATCCAGTGTGTGTGTGTTCAATTTCTGTTGTTTTCATCTAGTGTGCGATCTTTGGTTCACCCTTTTAGAAATTATCATGTCATGAGAACCACCATATCATAATAGAGAGAGAAATATAAAAATGTTTATAGATATTAAAATAAGAAAAACTATATGACAATAAATAATAAAATTTAAATATAGTAATGATATAATCTAAAAGAACATATAGTTCAATACAATATTTCATGAAAATATTTACTGCTCTATTGAAATTAGAGATATGCTATAATTTATTTCCATTGCCTTCATCGACATCCTCTATGATTGTTTTGGTACACGATTCATGTTTCATCCTTATTATCTAATCTTCATCACATGTCCATCACGAGGGTTCATATTTCTCCAATAGTGTACCACATTAGTATTTATATTGTAGGAAAACCTTACCATAATATATATATATATATTCCTTCAGAGAGAATCTAATAATTTTATCTTCAGTAGTTCACAGTACAGTGGGAAATGAGTGAAAAAATAAATTTTCTAGGATAAATTTTGAGAAATTATTCTTATTATAATGATCGGAGAACTAAATTGTGGGAAGTAACCGTCATATTAAATTAATCTTATTTTATGTGATAAATAAAATTAAAATATTATGAATTAAATTTATTTATGGTAAATGATGAATTGAGATTCAGTGATATCACATGAGAATAGACTTCAAATCTAATATTATTTTATAATGTCATATTTTAGTGGATAAGTGTCTTTTTGACTATGAGGTCTTATTAATGAAGCTATATAGAATATGGTTTTTATATTGTTGAACTAGATAAACTATATATTACTCTGAAATTTAACTACAAATACAGATGACAACATTTTAAACATGATGGAGTTGGGATGTGATGAATTATTTTGTGGGGAAGATGATAAAAATGGGATACTCTGAACTGGGTCATCAACTCTACACTCCATGAAATAAAACATTAGATATTTACTGTCCTTTTGGATTAATTTCAAAATTAATATTTGGATTATGAGGAAGTACTAATATGATAATGAGAGGCATATGTTCTTTTTAGTGGCTACTTCTCAAGATTTTAGGTTGACCATATTATAACTATAGTGGTTTGGGGGTACCAAAGGATTGTTTTTACATCTCACAAATAATGGAATGGGGTACGGAAAATTTTTGATGATATTAAAATTGTTGTGCATCATAGAAAATACATCGATAACATAATCTCTATATTTTTTATCCATACAATTAATATTATGGGGTTAGGTGAGGCCCACCTTATTCTTTAAATAAGTATAAAATACCATTGAATGAATTATCATCACTTTGAATTTATATCATCATCATCAACTGACCTCAATAGAGAATTCATTTGGATTTTTTCCCACTGGGTCTATGATAATCTTCATCTTCTTTATTTTTTTTAATCTCAAGTACTCATTAAAAAAAATTTAGGTTCAGCATATCTTTGGAAAATTTTAATGGATATCTTCATTGATTGATCTAAAAAATGCTCATGGATTAATATCACTGTAACGCCCTGACCCCAGCTACCTGAAGTCGGTGCATTACTTCGTAACATTGGCATGATCACAAAAGATCAAGTCTCGAAAGACCGATTAGTTTAGTAGCCTTGGAAACACTAGATACATTCGTAAACGTTACATTACATCATAAAGTGAAAAACTACAATAACATGGTCTTCATAGTCCACACTCATATCCTCTTCTAACAATCCCTGCAAGTCATTCATAAAATACTTCTTCACATCCTGGAAAATATTAAAACATTGAAAGGGGTGAGCTCAGATACTCAGTAAGGATTACAATATTGCGGAAGTTTTCATAAATAATCATTAACATTTAAGGCAATGTATAACTAAAACAAAAGCCTTTTTAAACCTGAACTTTAGCATAATATGGCAAAAATAAAATTCAATAATGCCATTTACTTACTCACATGGATATTATACTAATCGAATAATCCCATGCAACATCAATAACCACGTTCATAATGATGGAATGCATAATGCCAGACATTCTGAAACATTTTGTCAAGGCCTCGGCCAAGACGTCTAAATTGATTAAGGACTCGGCCAAAACCATAAATGAAATTGGGAAAGGGCCTCAGCCAATTCCACGTCTAGTTGTCTCATGAGACCTACCGATGCATCGAGGAGCTATAGCGGGCTCCACCCGTCACTTATTAAGTCCAATGCATTCCTCATATGAATAGGTTTAAACATATCATAAAAAATAACATAATCATATCACATAAAACATGCAATAAGGAAACAGAACATTTCCACATTTCAATCACAAGATATCAATACAACACATTTATATAATAAAAAACGCTTTCAAAACCATTTTCAATACCAAAATAAAATAATGTTAAAACTTTATATTTATTTTTCTTTAAAAAAAATGATGGCTTGTAGAGGAAGCCGAAACTCAAATAGTGGTCACGGCGGCGGAGAAGTCATTTTCGCCACATTTGTACGGAAAGAAAAGCATTCCCTTTTTGTCATTTAGTAAAACGCTTCGTATAAAAAATATTTCATTTGAATAAACGTAAAAGTCAAAGGGGTTTATACACCGTATAAAAGAAAGTTTTGTATAAAACCAAATATGCCCCAATGAAAGGAGATTGAGACGAAGTCCTTAAAAAGATCATTTTTAAAATAACATAGATCTATTATGTGTATTCACTATATGTACACATAAATAAAGTATAAATACAAGATATTACATAATAATATCATGACATAATTTGAAAGTAGGAGATTAACCCAAAGAATGGAAATTGGGTTAAGAAATTCTCTTACCTCGTGTCCGACTTGACTCAACCGTTCTTTAACCTCATGAATAATAAACTAGAGTTAATATATAGCTTATTAAGAGCCATTTTTAATTTCATTATCCTTTTTATATCACTTATTACAATGTTATGAACATTATGTAATTATTTAAGTTAATAACGGTCGTTTTGTCGATCTTTGGTACTTGAGTCAATAATAAACTTCTTATAATTACAAGTTGTTTATGTGGTAGAATATCCATTATCTCCAGAATTATATTCATGATTTAGATGTCATATATATCTTATATATCCAGTATATACATTCATTTATAATATTACGTAACATTTAGAGGTAAGAAATGAAATGCACCGTTCATGGAGACGGTAAGCCGTACGTACGCATGAACGCTACTTTCATTTCTATTTCATATTTAATGGAATGAAATCATAATTATATTAAGGTATAATATAGTTCCACTATAATATCATATATAATAACATTTACTCCATCCTTTATACATCCCACATATGGCATTAACGATTCACATCACTTTGAGGGGGCGGTAGTCCGCACTTCCTAAAATGAAATTATCGCGTTTTACCCATAATGGAAATAATAAAGTATGCCATAAATGAGAAATACAGAAGCATATGTAAAACATAAACATATTATATATCATATATAAAAATAGTGACATCTTAATGGCCACCATTGAAGGTGTTATATGAGTGTTGAACAATCATCGTTTCGTGAGGCAGAAATTCGCCATCCACAGAAACCGTATGTTCATTAACCATTAGATGTAGGTGTGTGTAAGTGTAGCTCGAATCCGTGTTATAAAAACATACTATTATATTGAGGATACTGGTGTTGTTACAATAGAAATGAATAAAAAGAGTTTAGGGGGTTGGAGAAGAAAAATAATACAAAACAACATTAGAGAAGACATTACCTCAAAATCGGGTAACTCTTTTTGATTTGAGCCAAAGGCTTCCTTGGGAAGAGTTCTGACCAAATTGAGGCTTCTAGGAGTAAGGTATGGAAGTTGGGAGAGTATTTGGGTAGAGGTTGGCTGAGTCAAATGGCTTGAAGGCGTGAATAAGGTGGGAGAGGTGGGGGCCTTTTATAAGTGGAGAGGAGGGGCTCTTTTGGAAAGATTGAAATATTACATTATTATACAATGATTTTTCGGATTCTAAAGGTCCAAAACTTATATAATTCTAGGATAAGGTGATAAGGGTTCGAAATATCCTCATCCAATTGGCTTTGGACAAGTGTAAGCCTTGGATTTTACATTATCTTCCCATTTTATTTAAATCGTTAAATAATGAGGTCATCGCTACATCATCATGATGTCATAAATAATTTAATTTATATAATGTTTAAAAATTATAAAAAAAATACTATGATGTAGTAAATCTTTTTAGATTTCTAATGAGTATTTATAATCAAAATTTGGACTTTTGTAACCCCACTTAAAAACTGTTTTAGTAAAACATTTTATGTTTGTGTCATTTTTTTACTTTAACATTAAATAAAAGGTATTTATGTCATTTTCTAACTAAAGTGGCTCCATGGGGTCCCCAAGTTGACCCATGGGTTGTCTTGGTCGGACATGACTCATACAATAGGATTAGGACAAGTTTCATGCTCATCTCATATTATTATAACATTATTTGTACCTTAAACTACACTAATTACCTCTAATCGCGATTAAGAACTTAAAAGTTACTATTCACCAAAAAATTATTTTAATCTCATTGAACCACATTTTAATTCTTAATGACAACCATGTATGTCGGATTTTTGAAAATCAAATCACAGAAGTGGTAATATTTCATTTAAACGAAAAATCAGTTATTTAATTACCACTTAGTGGTTTCACTATTCATCAAAAATTGAAGTTTTTCAGAACAAGGCCAAAATTTCACCCTAAGCTATAATTGATATTCCGAATTAAAAAATGATGTCTATTTTACAAAATTCCAAACATATAAGTTTCATTAATTAATTTTATAATTAATTCCCACTGTTACAACAAATAGCGTGTTTTAAAGAAACAATTTATATCAAAAGATTGGCAATTGTTTATTTCCAATTTCAATGTTAAATTAATTCTAATGACCACCATTGGATAAAATGGTAAAAATATATTCTAATTATACTTTAAAACCACTAAATAGTATAATTTATCAGTATAAATTATTTTTATTAAAAAAGTTGTTTTTAAGTAATTTTCACTATTCATAAAAAATTAGAAGTGCTCAGAAAAATACCAAAAATTCAACATAGGCTAATTTCAATATTACGAATACAAAAATGAAGTCCATTTTGAAATATAAAATTTCTATAATTTTAAAAAGTGGTTATTACTATTCATAACGGCTACTTTGATTAGTCGCGGTGTTTTAGAACTCGAACTTGCGTACAATGCAAGCTATTGCATTATTGAAAGAGAGGCGTATCGTGGAAGCTCGGGGTGTTACAATCATAGTAAGGTCTGGTCAGTGCGATCAGGCATGTAAAAGTTGTATGTGGATAAGAAGTATAATGTTCAACCACATTCCCACTTTATAATAGAATGGATTACTAACAGTTAAATTTAATTCTCAATATATATTGGATATGGTGCTATAGATTAGTGATTATGGAATGTTCAGTTTAGTTGTAGCATTTTGGTCAATTTTTATTGTGGTTTCTAGTAGATTTTAGGGGAGATTTTAAGTAGTTGAGGGATTGATGCAGTCAACTATGTAGTGGAAAATTGGTTGACAGTGGAGTTGGCATAATGTATTGATCAACCAGGCCTTTAAATCAGCGTATCATAAATTTTCATTCCCAAGGACTGCGATAGCTCAGTCCTATATTTTCCATTGGAAACACAATGAGGTATGTTGAATAATCAAACATGAATTAAATTCATATTAATAATTTTATAATTATACACTTTTAAGAATAAATTAAATTCAGAAAACTTTATAAATTATAAATTTTCAAATTACTCAATATTATTTATTATATATATATTAATAAATTTTAATATGTGATTAATTCAGAGATTTATGAAATCAGGGAGCATATTTTAATAATGAATTATAGGTTATTTTTATAAAAATTCACACAACAGTAGAGGGGAGTATGAAAATCATCATTGAAATGTATAAACTAGTATCAATATATGGATTAGTCTATACACTTACATAAATGAATTATATCATATTTAAATTCATACCATATCCCTTATAATACAGGAAAGGGAAATGGATTAATAATAAATGATGTTACAAAATTATTGTCGAACCTGAGGTTTCATAATGGTTTAATGGATATAACGTGTATGTTTATGTGTTCCTCCTAAAAATATATGGATGATACTATAATACCCTAGATAGATACTAGAGTTTGTATGATATAACTATTTACCATCCACAATAAATTTGCCCAAGAATAAAATCTAGGTAATATGTCTTAAAATTTGAGTACATTACCCTTAAAAATAAAAACTCCAACTGACCATAAATAAAATACATAGTTCACGTAGAACACTCTATGACAATATACATCAATAAATTCATAAAACCCAAAACACCAAAATTCTAACTACAAAGATAAACCTAAATCTTAGCAATGTCATAAATTAATTATCAAATCAGATTCATCATTAAAAATTTATATAATTTTTTTGAAAACTATTTAATTGAAATATTGATTAAATAAAATAATTTAAAAATATAAAAGATAATATTATTAGGGTAGTGGTTAGTATAGAAGATCTAAATAAGATTTTAAAAATTTGTAAAACATGAAAATATGTATATATAATATTAATGAATCCATTGAATATTTAAATAAAATATAATTGTAACACCCCAAGATTTTATGAAAAATATTCTTTTAATTTCATTAATGTCTTGTGTTGTATGCTACACCATGATTACCTTGTGCTATACGCAACACCGTATTAACTTGCAGTATACGCAACACTATTCTTGGATCGTGTTACACACAATTTTGATAATAGTTATTCTATGAAAAATTTAGTATATATATATATATTCAATGTATAAATGAAATATGGTTGGATTCTGTTATACTAAACAACGAAGTATTCTTGCACAACACGCAACCCTGACTTGGCTTGCATTACACGCAATCACGACCTTCCTTGATAGCATGTGTTGTACGCAATACCAGGTTTTACTAAACAATGATATATTATTATAATATTATTATGAACTAGCCGTTATGAATAGTATTAACTAAATTTTTAATTTTATAACATTATTATTCATCTTAAACATTTCCTATAAGATGGTATAAGAACAAAATAAATTTTTCGGGTAAAATATGTATTTTTCAAAAAATGCAATTTTGCCAAATTTTGATGGCGCACCCACATTAAATATAGTTTTGACAAGTTTATAAGTTGAATTTTACAAAATAAAATTATTAAATGGAATCAGGATATAAAATTTTACCTTGGATAAATTTTTCATATTAATCGGAGAAGTTTCATATTTTAATGAATAGTAAAAACACGCTATATTTTAATTAAAAAAAAACTTTTTTCATCATAATAACATATGTGGTTAAATTATAATATTAAATATTTTTAAAGTATAAATAGAATATATTTTTACCATTTAATATAATGTATGTCCTTAGCATTGATTTTACCTTGAATTCGTAGGTTAAATTAATTCAATCTTTTGCAATGTTTAAAAGAAAAACTCGTTTTCTTTCGACAACGAGATTAATTTTAATTTAATTTCTGCAACTTTTTTGTATTGAATTTGGAAGAAAGGATTCCATATTTGGAATCATTGGGTCCAAATTATGTTAATAAGCTACTTTTTATTTTTGGGAATTATGAATAGTAACTATGCTAAATTTTATTTACCATAGTTAAAGGTAAATCGGGTAATTAAGGGTAAATATAATATTATAAAATTACCCTAACACATGCCAAAATTATTTTGGAGGGATAACAGTAGAACCATATCACCTAAGGGTCGGATTAGATTCATTTTATGGACTTTTGACCATGAAAATAATTTAATTATTATTAAATCCAAAGAAAGTGACAACATGTCACTCTCTTAAATTTTATAAGTATAATAATTTTAATTTAGTGATAAACATCATAAAGCTTCGAACAAGAATAGTCTCCAGAAAGATAATAATATTATCTACATCATGATAATTTATTTAGATTTTTTTGGGATTAAATAATTTTCATTAATAGTGAGACATTAATGATGTAGAAATTATTTATTTTGTGAAAAATCAATAATATAGTTTTTATTGAAATAGTAATACATATCAAAAGGAACAAAAATCTTCACAAAACTTACTATTAGTGTATATATAAACCCTAAGCATCCACTGGACGAATTGTTGACCTTTTGGATCCTTATTAATGCAATTATGACACTTATATTATTTTATTTTAAAGATGCCAAAGTTGTCACCTTCATAATTTACTAAATATAACAATTTAAATATTGTGATTTTAAGATGATAAATTAGAGTAAAAGTATTTTTGTTAAAGGTAATATATTTATATTCATCATAGGATTTTATTTTTAATTTATATGCAACATATAAGTATATTAAATATTTATACAAAAATGTTGTAGTAATTATTTTATTAAGAGATAAACCAAATAAATGGTTTTAAAAATAAAAAAATAAATATTATATGAACTATTTAAAGTGATAAACTAATTTTCTAGATACATATGACCTTTTATAAATCTATTAAAACTTATATTCAGAACATATCTTCTGTATATATTTTATTTAAATTCCAATAAATGAATAGTGTCAAAATTGACACTATTGTTATTTTAAAAAAATAACATATTATAAAATTGTTTAAAAATCACAAAAATTTATAAAAATTATAAATTTAAATTTATATGGTTTATAATGTTATAAAGTAACAAATTATGTAAAATTCACAACAAATAAGTAATTATTTTTTATAATTTAAAATTTAGTATTTTATTACCACAAATAAACTTAAATAGATTAATAAAGGATAAATAGAAATGATAAGGTTTAAAATAAGTTCCAAACATGTCTAAATTTTATTGGTTGATGATATTACAACCCTATAGCATCTAATCTTCGAATATGTGTCATTTTTGGAGGTTTTTAAGTGGGGTTAGATTTATTATAAATTAATATTTTTAAGAATTCCAAAGGTGCCCCTCTCCTCCCTTATAAAAGGGAACCTCCTCCCTCTCTTCCTCACACCACATTGAGCCTTAAAGCTCGGCCAACCCCTGCAAAATTATCTTCTCAACTTTCCTAGAAACATCCTAGTGGTTCTGGTCTACTTCAAAGACCAATATTAGTTCCCTAAGAGGAGGTTTCAAAGAGGCGTATCGAAGAAGAGGTAATTTCTTCTACCGATTCTTTCAAAATTATTTCTTCATCAACTTCTTCTTATTTAGTTTTTTAATTATAAAGTAATAACATCAGTATCACCAATATACTTATATGTTATTATAAATATGAAACAACCCCATTTCACCTTCTATCAATCCAACAGAAAACAAAATCACCGCGCGTGCGTACATACGAAATTCTGTCTCCACGCCGTGGTGTAATCTGTTTTTCCACCAACACCTTACATGGATGGGTATTATGGTGTAAATAATAACTATTCATAGTTATTATAACATCATAATGATTATGATTTATTGTATCATCCACTCCAAATCAATTCAATAATTATGGAAATGATATCATCGCTCGTGCGTACGTACGAACTACCGTCTCCACGACGCGATGAGATTCATTCTCCAAGTTAACCATTTTAGAATGATTATAAAGTATATATAATCAATAATAATAAAATATATGACATTATAAAGCTACTGGATTTATGTATATATATATATATGTATGTCATCTACTTAATTCCATTCACCTCAACAAGGAAACGAAAACATCGTTCATGCGTACGTACGGCCTACCGTCTCCATGAATGGTGTATTTATTTCCATTTTTTGATTTATTATATATATGTATATTCTGAATATATATTATATATAAATCATGTTTTATATTCTGGAATTAATTAATCATGATCTAGTAATTATATGAATAATTATAAGTCAAAACACGGACGACAAATGAAACGATTTTACCCAAAACACTCTTTAACATGGAATTTATAAACGAACCGGTAATATAAAGTCATAAGTGAACCATATATGATATAATAACAACGAATATGATTCTGTAATAAGTCAATGAAATTATTTAAATCATTATACAGGAGGTTTGGATACGTACGAAGCATATCAGACCTAAGGTAAGGGATAATTTTGCAAATCTCATTTTTATCTGAGATTTCATATTCGTAAGTATTTACTGGGGTTATTTATATCATCCATGTCCATGTTTTAGAAAAGTGTTTTCATGTATGTTTAAAGTCCTTTTTAACCATTTCTGACTTTTACTACATGGTATGTAAGGAATCTTTATTTTGTTTATGCTACGAGGTACCTTTTGACTTATCCGGCAAAAGTACGAGAAGAATTTTTTTATTAACTTATACGGCACGAACATATTTTTATGGTTTTATAAAGCCTTATTTTCCTGAAGCTTCCTCAAAAATATTTCATGACTATTTTCAAAAAAATCTATATCTATTAAATTTGCATTAAGTTTTGTGAAAGGAAATTTATTTTGAAGAAGAAAGGATATTTTCCTCAAGAATTCATTTCAAGTATTTTATCAAAACCATTTTCTATCTAAGATGACATTATTTCATATGGGTATGTTTCAAGTATAATGTCTCTATGATTTAAATAGTTTCAATTTTCTTATGATGAAATATCAATTTGTTTTATATGGATTATGTGATGATGGGATAATGTTTATGAAACCCATTTTATTCTTTGGGTTATGATGAATGTTTTAAGTTTATTTTGTGGCACAACTAAGAATGATTTCACTATGAGATGGGTGGGACCTATATCTCCCTCCAATGCATTGGGTAAAGATTTATATCTCATTAGATAGACATGGTTGGAACAGTAAGTTAATCCGGTTCAGTGTTACAGGACTAAAATGAGGAGTGAACTCGATTCAGAACGGGACTTTTTCCACTAAGATTGTCTTGGCAGCAATGCCTTGGCTACTATGGAAATCATGACATGTGATGAATGGTTGCAACAATTACATGTTTTATTCCCATTCTAGTTTATCATGATTTATGTTCCATTATGTTCTATGCCTTATGTACTTCCATGTTTTATGTCATTGCTCAAGATTTTTAGTGTTCATGTTTTTTTAAGTTCAAATGTATATGGTATGTTTTATTTTATCCATGCTTACCCTTATTGAGCATTTGAGCTCACCCTTTTTAAGTTTTCTTTTCCCTAGGATATAAAGAATGGTTTTAGGTAAGAAAAAAAGGGGAAGATATTTTTGGGAGATGTTGAAGATCTTTCACCACGATTAGAAGATTACGTTCCAAGTTTCCAAAGACACTAAACTATTACGGTTCTTGTGTGTCTGTTTTTGTTATGTATTAAGTATTATGCTAAAGTAATGTAATGTACATGTACGTCAAGCTTCAGGTCTCTACAGTTGGTATCAGAGGAAAGGTTTTGTCAACCTTTGTAAACTAGGATGTGAAAACGTTAGTGAGATCCCTAGAGATATTTCTAAGGTATGTCTATGGATGTCCCTAAGGATAAGTATACATATAGGATACAGTCCTAGAACTACGGTAAAGATCATAGAATTTAACCTAAGATGTTAGATATTGAGGATACTCCCCCTTTACTATGTTGTTTTCTCTTGCATGATTTTTGCCTCTCACAGAATTATTTTTGTGTTTTAGTTAATGGAGGGAACCAGAAGGAATTCGGTTAACATTGAATCCAATGGACAAATTGGTGACGATGAGCAACAAAATTTTGTAATTCCTAGAGAGAAAGATATTGTGATTATGCTGAATCAGTCAACACGATATATGATTAACAAGGTGAAATTTATTGGTATGCCTAATTCATCAAAGAAGAGGAAGATAGACTATTATGCATGTTCGCATGTTGAGGAGCATAAAGAAAGGAAGATTAAGATTTCTAAAGAAGGGAAGAAGAACCTTGAGGAATACCTCAAATGGAGGGACCGATTCTATTTGTGTGGAGAAAAGCGTCATAGAGTGACAGACTGTTATGGAGATCAATATATCATTTGTGGAGAACATGGGAATTACCCAACTCAATGCCCTGACCTAAAAAGTTACTTCTAAATAAAAAAAGGACTTATTCTAGGACAATCATTAAAGAGGATGGATTAAAGTGTTTATGTATTGGTATTCAAGAATAATGTTGTTGAGGTACTTTTATGGTGTATTATAATATTTTTGTATTAGTCTATTGTGGTTTTCAATGATTTTATGGTACCGGTAACCATGAAAAGTGATTCAAATATTTTTGAAATCAGATGATATGCGCATAATGAAGGGATAAAGAGAAAATTAAATGTTTGACAGTATTCATTAGCTCATGATTGATATAAGGACTAAGTGATATCATGGTTTCAATATAAATAATTTTGAGGATTTTGGTGTGTTGAAAGTGTTAACTTTTAACTGCATTCATGTTTTCACTAATAGTAAATGGGTATTCATTATTTAAGTGAATACATGATTAAGGTATTCACATGTTTGTAATTTGACCAACAAGATATATCTTATGGATAAATGATGGCATTGATGTGATTATTATGTGACATTTCAAGTAATCATTTTCTTTATACAATGAGAATGGACCTAAGTATTTTAGATAACCCTACAGATTGGAATGGATTATGTTGGACATAAGTTATTATTGTTTAAGGATAGAACTTTTTTCGATATTATTGATAGGATGTTATAATAATATAGCTTTAGAAAAAGGACAACCTGCAGGACGGGCGACATCCCATCGCGTCGGACAAGGTTGTGGGAATCGAACCCACAAGCGAAGTGCGACTGGCCTTTATCGCCTACCACTAGCCAACAGGAAGTCCCTGTTTAGTAGAAACTAGTTTTATTATATTAAGCAGTATGATATATGAAGTATAAGTCCATTTTTGGAACCATATATGATTAATCTCACTATAGATGGACTTATATATTATTGATAACTTTTAAGACAGATGGAATGACCCATCATTATATCACATGATCTGCTAACACTTCACGAATGACAAATTCAACTTCATTACTTTAAGAGATGAAGTGGAAATTGTTCAAGGCACGAACAACGGTGATATTATAAAAAAGTAAGTATTTCATCTAATTAAAATTCTTCAAATTTAGAGAAATGTTCTTGAAAACCAAAAATGTTTTCCTAGTTCCCTTATATCTGATGAATTAGAAGCTACCTTAGATCATCACAAATTTATGGCTTTGTGATTGTTGGTGTTTTCATAGCCATGTCCTCTACCACTCTCCATCCGAACATGATGGTTAGATTTTTCTTCCATATCCATATTTTCACCTATGTTATCCTACGTGGAAACCCAGTGATGAGTTAATTTGGGTAACCGTTATATTTCATACTTTAGTTTTTAAATCCATGTTTTGGTATTCCTTTTTACGATGTGGGTTTCTATTAAACAAAATTTCGAGTAATAAACCATTTATAACCCCGAGGAATTTCGAGGGAAAAATTCATTTTTAGGAGGTAGAATGTAACACCCAGAGATTTTATGAAAAATATTCATTTAATTTCATTAATTTCTTGTGTTTTATGCTACACCAAGATTACCTTGTGCTATACGCAACACCGTATTAGCTTGCAATATACGCAACACTATTCTTGGATAGTGTTACACACAATTTTGATAATAGTTATTCTACGCAACATTGAGTATATATATATATTCAATTTATAAATGATATATGGTTGGATTCTGTTATAAAAAAAATGAAGGATTCTTGTACAACACGCAACCCTGACTTGGCCTGCATTACGCGCAATGGCGAACTTCCTCGATAGCGTGTGTTGTACGCAATACCAGATTTTACTAAACAACGATATATTATTATAATATTATTATGAACTAGCCGTTATGAATAGTATTAACTAAATTTTGAATTTTATAACATTATTATTCATCTTAACAATTTTCTAGAACATGGTATAAGAACAAAATAAATTTTTCGTGTAAAATATATATTTTTAAAAAAATGCAGTTTTGCCGACTTTTGATGGCGTACCCACTTTAAATATAATTTTTGACATGTTAATAAGTTAAATTTTACAAAATAAAATTATTCTTTTGAATCAGGATATAAAATTTTACCTTGGATAAATTTTTCATATTATTCGGAGAAGTTTCATATTTTAATGAATAGTAAAAACATGCTATATTTTAATTTAAAAAAACTTTTTTCATCATAATACTTATGTGGTTAAATTATAATATTGAATATTTTTAAAGTATAAATAGAATATATTTTTACCATTTAATATAATGTATGTCATTATCATTGATTTTACCTTGAATTTGTAGGTTAAATCAATTCAATCTTTTGCAATGTTTTAAAGAAAAACTCGTTTTCTTTCGAAAACGTGATTAATTTTAATTTAATTTCTGAAACTTTTGTGTATTGAATTTGGAAGACAGGATTCCATATTTGGAATCAGTGGGTCCAAATTATGTTCATATGCTACTTTTTATTTTTGAGAATTATGAATAGTAACTACACTAAATTTTATTTACCATAGTTAAAGGTAAATCAGGTAATTAAGGGTATATATAATATTATAAAATTAACCTAACAAATGCCAAAATTATTTTGGATGGATAAAAGCAGAACCATATCACCTAAGGGTCAGATTAGATTCATTTTATGAACTTTTGACCATGAAAATAATTTAATTATTATTAAAACCAAAGAAAGTGACAACATGTCACTCTATTAAATCTTATAAGTATAATAATTTTAATTTATTGATAAATATCATAAAAATCGAACAAGAATAGTCTCCAATAATATAATAATATTATCTACATCATGATAATTTATTTAGAATTTTTTGGGATTATATAATTATCATTAACAGTGATACATTAATGATGCAGAAATTATTTATTTAGTGAAAAGCCAATAATATAGTTTTTATTGAAATAGTAATACATATCAAAAGGACCTAAAATCTGCATAAAAATTATTATTAGTGTATATATAAACCCTAATCATCCACTGGCCGAATTGATGACCATTTGGATCCTTATTAAGGCAATTATGACACTTATATTATTTTATTTTAAATGATGCCAAAGTTGTCACCTTCATAATTTAATAAATATAACAATTTAAATATTGTGATTTAAAGATGATAAATTAGAGTAAAAGTATTTTTATGAAAGGTAATATATTTATCTTCATCATAGGAGTTTATTTTTAATTTATATGAAACTTATATGTATATTAAATAATTATACAAAAATGTTGTAGTAATTATTTTATTAAGAGATAAACCAAATAAATGGTTTTAAAAATAATAAAATAAATTTTATATGAACTATTTAAAGTGATACACTAATTTCCTAGATACATATGACCTTTTATGAATCTATTAAAGCTTTTATTTCGAACATATATTCTGTATATATTTTATTTAAATTCAAATAAATGTATAGTGTCAAAATTGACACTATTGTTATTTTATAAAAATAACATATTATAAAATTGTTTAAAAAGCACAAAAATATTTAAAAATTATAAATTTAAATTTATATGGTTAATAATGTTATAAAGTAACAAATTATGTAAAATTCAAAACAAATATGTAATTATTTGTTATAATTTAAAATTTAGAATTTTATTACCACAAATAAACTTAAATAGATTAATTAAGGACAAATCAAAATGATAAGGTTTAAAATAAGATCCAAACATGTCTAAATTTGATTGGTTGATGAGCTTAAAACCCTATATCATCTAATATTAGAATATGAGTCATTTTTGGAGGTTTTTAAGTGGGGTTAGATTTATTATAAATTATTATTTTTAAGAATTCCAAAGGTGCCCCTCTCCTCCCTTATAAAATGTCACCTCCTCCCTCTCTTCCTCACACCACATTGAGCCTTCAAGCTCGGCCAACTCCTGCCAAATTCTCTTCTCCACTTCCCTAGAAACATCCTAGTGGTACCGGTCTACTTCAAAGACCAATCTTAGTTTCCTAAGTAGAGGTTTCAAAGAGGTGTATCGAATAAGAGGTAATTTCTTCTACCGATTCTTTCAAACTTCTTTCTTCTTCAACTTCTTCTTATTTTGTTGTTTCATTATAAAGTAATAACATAAGTATCTCCAATATAGTGATATGTTATTATAAATATGAAACAACCCCATTTCACCTTCTATTCATCCTATAGAAAACAAAATCACCGCACGTGCGTACGTACGGAATACCGTCTCCACACCGTGGTGTAGTCTATTTTTCCACCAACACCTTACATGGATGGGTATTATGGTGTAAAGAATAACTATAAATAGTTATTATAACATAATAATGATTCTGATTTATTGTATCATCCACTCCAATTCAATTCAATAATTATGGAAATGATATCATCGCTCGTGCGTATGTACGGACTACCGTCTCCACGACGTGATGAGATTCATTCTCCATTTTAACCATTTAAGAATGATTATAAAGTATTTATAAGAAATAATAATGAAATATATGACATTATAAAGCTACTGGATTTATGTATATATATATGTATTTCATCTACTTAATTCCATTCACCTCAATAAGGAAACAAAATCAGCGTTCATGCGTACGTACAGCCTACCGTCTCCATGAATGGTGTATTTCTTTCCATTTACCGATCTATTATATATATGTATATTCTGAATATATATTATATATAAATCATGTTTTATATTCTGGAATTAAGTAATCATGATCTACGTAATCATATTAATAATTACAAGTCAAAACACGGATGACAAATGAAACGATTTTACCCAAAACACTATTTAACATGGAATTTATAAAAGAACGGGTAATATAAAGTCATAAGTGAACCATATATGATATAATAACAATTAATATGATTCTGTAATAAGTCAATTACATTATTTAAATCATTACACATGAGGTTTGGAGACGTACGAAGCATATCATACCTAAGGTAAGGGATAATTTTTCAAATCTCATTTTTATCCGAGATTGCATATTCGTAAGTCTTTACTGGGGTTATTTCTATCATCCAAGTCCATGTTTTATAAAAGTGTTTTCATGCATTTTTAATTTCCTTTTTACCCATTTTTGACTTTTACTACATGGTATGTAAGGAATCTTTCTTTTGTTTATCCTATGAGGTACCTTTTGATTTTTCCGGCAAAATTACGAGAAGAATGTTTTTATTAACTTATATGGCACAAACAGATTTTTACGGTTTTATAAAGCATTATTTACATAAAGCTTCCTCAAAAATATTTCATGACTATTTTCAACAAAATCTATTTCTTTTAAAATTGCATGAAGTTTTGTGAAAAGAAATTTATTTTGAAGAAGAAAGGATATATTTTCCTCAAGAATTCATTTCAAGTATTTTATCAAAACCATTTTCTATCTAAGATGAAATTATTTCAGATTTGTATGTTTCAAATATAATGTCTCGATGATTTAAATAGTTTCAATTTTCTTATGATTAAATATCCATTTTTTTTATATGGATTATGTGATGATGGGATAATGTTTATGAAACCCATTTTATTCTTTGGGATATGATGAATGTTTTAAGTTTATTTTGTGGAACAAGTAAGAATGATTTCACTATGAGATGGGTGGGACCTATATCTCCCTCCAATGCATTGGGAAAGGATTTATATCTCATTAGATAGACATGTTTGGAACGGTAAGTTAATCCGGTTTAGTGTTACAGGACTGAAATGAGGAGTGATCTCGATTCAGAAAGGGACATTGTCCACTAAGATGGTCTTGGAAGCAATACCTTGGCTACTATGAAAATCATGACATGTGCTGAATGGTTTCCACAATTACATGTTTTATTCCCATGCTATTTTATCATTATTTATGTTCCATTATGTTCTATGCCTTATGTACTTCAATGTTTTATGTCGTTGCTCAAGATTTTTAATGTTCATGTTTTTTTTAAGTTCAAATGTATATGGTATGTTTTATTTTATCCATGCTTACCCTTACTGAGCATTTGAGCTCACCCTTTTTATGTTTTATTTTCCCCAAGATATAAATAAAGGTTTTAGGTAAGAAAAAAGGGAAGATATTTTTGGGAGATGTTGAAGATCTTTCACCACGATTAGAAGATTACGTTGCAAGTTTCCAAAGACACTAAACTATTGTGGTCCTTGTGTGTCTGTTTTTGTTATGTATTATGTATTCTGTTAAAGTAATGTAATGTCCATGTACGTCAAGCTTCAGTTCTCTACAATAATCACCATAATTATGATTTCTAATGACTAAAAAACTTATTCAATAATCAGACTCCCTCAAATTTTTGGGTCTATGTAATATAATTTCCAACATAAATTCTATTTTGAAGAAAAATTTAATTTCTGTCATCTACATACTCTCGAAAACTATTTCAAAATCATTGCAAATATAATGTCAAATTTCCATGGAGACAATATTCAATCATGGGTTATTAAATACATAAATTAAATATTTATTTATCATGAAATTATATATCAAACAATTTTATTGTTGAAATGTTTCTTTTAATGTTATTTTTTGTTTTTTTTTTCATATGATTAGTTCCCATAACTACTTAAATAACATATATATAATGGTTTTTACATATTTCATATCAAGATTCTACTAAAAAACTAATATGTAAACTTTACATCCTCAAATCTAAATGATATATTTATCATCCCAAAATTATATCCTCTGTTAATCAAACCCTTATTTTGTTCATATATTTGGACACACACTATTTATAAAAAAATTAAATAACAAAATATGAAAATTCAAGGAGAAATTTTTACTATATTATATATATATATATATAAAATATAATCTTATACTTCATCATATCTACAATCATAACTATATATATTTATATATCTTATAAATCATATATATACATAACTATCTTAAAGTTGAATCATAACTAATATCATTTTTCTTATAATTACAAAATATTATTTCATAATTGGTAATTATAAACCATATAATTTCCAAAAATAATAATCTAATTTTTGGTGACTATAACTCTTTAATAAATACATGGAGTTATAATTTTTTTATAATGAATTATCTCATCTCAATTGTGTATTCATGTATTAACAAGAGAGTAATTTTACTATTCAGTGTGCCTTAAATCATCAATGATAATATATATTAACAAATTTTATGTCAATAAAACTGATAGAATATATTGAGTGGGATGACCCTCATAAATATTTGGCATTTTTGAGTGATAATATGACACAACCCTTTGTTTAAACTGTAATAACCAAATTTTAGTCTCTATATTTATGGTTACTACACTGAGTGATATGCACAGGCCCCAATTCATATCCATATAATATCCATGATATTTTAAAAAAATATATTTTTATCTTTTTATAAATAATATCACTATCATCTTGATGCACAACCCATATGTAACAATGAATAAACACATGAATAAAATCATTAATAATATATTTACACATAATAATTGAATTCCCTATATAATTTAATCATTATAATATTGTCCGAAAACCATTATTAATCACGATTAAATATCAAAAATCAAATAGAATACAATTTATATATTTTTTAATTTCATATATACATGTGATAATAATAATTCAAATATTTACTTTTAAATTCTACCTTTGACCCTTGAGAGAAAATATATTTTATAATTTAAAATGAAAAATAATTATTCCCTTCCTTTAATAAAATTCTAATACCTAAAAATAAAATACAATGATTTATCATTATTATTATGACTATTCGACATTCTAAAGTAATATAATTGTGATTTATCAATTTATGAAGGAAAAATTAATGATATAAAATAACATATATCATATGACCATGATTAGTTATTTTATGATTGTACCTCTCCATGCAATAATATTAATTTTTAGTCCTCTATTATTTGAATAAATGAAAAAACATATCACTCTATAGAGATATTATAGGATTTTATAGGTATGTAAAAAAATATTTTCCTAATACATAATTTTATAGAGATAAATATAAATTATTATATATATTAATCAATAATTATTGTACACTATCCCTAATAAAATTAGAGAAATAATTAATATAAATTACAATCAAAATTAAAATCATTAATTTTAAATTTAATATTACTATAAAACACTATAAAAAGAAACAAGTAACATATTGTAAAAGGGGGAACATCCTATTAAAAATATACACACTTCATAAACTAACAATAATATATGAAATATTAAAATTTATTATAATATTCTATATAATAATTTAAAATTTCATATGTAACCCAATTTTAATACTTGAAAATTTATTTTAATTATACTCATTAAAAAATAACATAAAAGGATATCAAAATCCAATTGATTATAGTGATATTTCTTAGAGACTTCTATAATTACCATTAATTTTTCATGAAATAAATTACTGAAACAACCACGTCAATTTTTTATGAAATATAAAAACAAAAATATGAGGTTTTACATATATTTTTTTCACGATACTTTTTATATTTCTATTTTTTATAATCAAAATTATAATTGATACTATACATTTTCAAAATATGGTATCATATAATTATAATGATAAAAATTGAATTTTTATATATGGTGATGCGAATTTTTTGGCCATAATATCCCTATTTGATCACATCAAATAAAAGCATATTTAATATATTTTTGTTATATTTTTGTTTTTTATTTAGATGTTGAAGAAAAATAACTTATAAATGTTGGATGGATATAATTACACATTATTACCAAACCCTTGTCTATAGAAACTGTTCTGATGGTCATGTTGTGTTCATGAATGGATTATACAACTATTGATAGATCTAGAAATTTTAATGATTAATGTTGACCTTCATCAAAAAGATCATGTCCATCGCCCAAAAAAAGAATTTTTTTTACAGTTTCATTTAAATCCTAATAAAATTAATTCAATGATATTTATCACATCTAGATTAATATATACAAGTGTTTTCAAGATGAAATTTAATTAGTTATTAACATCTTATGTAATACACCAACTAAGATATTATTTGGAATTAATTCTATATTCTATGTTGATTAGTACACCATTTGATGAAATATGTTAAACATTACTTAAGTTTACCAATAAATACATTATGTTGAACATGAATAAAATTTAATTGTTAATTTCATATATTCAATTAATTATTTTTACCTTATCATTTATATGGATTTTTTATTATTATATAAGCCACAAACTTATAATTCATATAAATGAATATATTTGTTCAATTCATGGATGTAATTTTTCATATATTCAATGGAAACTACAGTAATAATGAAAACCAAATATAAAAATTATTAGATATACAAAACACAGAAATATTCATAGGTATCACATTGAGGTTATTAGTTAGTTTGTGAAAGATTAGATTTAAATAATTGAATTAAAACCAATTTTTTTTGAAAAATGCCACATTGTATCTCCATATTTTTGGTAATTTTATATAAAAATTAATATAGAGTTTTGTATTGACCTATTTCTTTATAAAATTATAATTTATCTTAATTTTTAATGAATATACCTAATTGTTTTTAAAAATAATGTTTTTAAATTAATGATATATATAATGAATAAGTTTTTTGATGGAGTATTTCATCTTCTGCGGTGTGGATCATTTTTTATAATAATGAAAATTATTTATTCATATGTTTATAATATTAATATAATTCTGATTCGATTTCTTATTAATAATAAATACTCACTTTTATATATTAGTGACTAATTAATCCAACATAATAGAGAGAAACTGTACTAAAAATCAATAAATGATCACATTATAGATGTATTTATATAAGAGGTATTTTAAATTCAAAAAATAATCTTTTCAAGGAAAAAATGAAATAGAAACGTACTTTGATGTTTTTTATACATAAAAATTATATTTCAATGTTGTCGGTTTTCATAAATCATATATTTCACCAATATCACAGAAAATATTTTGAAGTTTAGTTTTTTACATAAATTTATTCTCAACCACATATATAACAATTGAGTATTTTTTGTGTATTTTAGAGACATTAGTTATTAAAAATATATATAATTTAAAATTTAAATATAATATTTACTTATTTATTTTCATGTTTAACACCTGGATTTAATTTTTATTAATTATACGTCATTGATGTTTTTGATTTCTTGGAAAATATCAATGAATATCTTCAAAATGGGAAACATTTTGAGATTGAATTTATTTTAGATAAACATAATTTAGGATTTTTCAAAAAAGAATTCATCTATGATAGATATATTGATATATATATATATATATATGAAGTGAATAATATTTTAATATAGTGAATTTTTTGAATATGAATTTAGTTGACTAATTTGTAGACATAAAACAATTGTATTCTATGTATTTTTTAGAACATTGAATGTATATGTGGTGTCTTATGACACATCTTGGGAATGATAGGGGTGGATTTATATATATAAATGGATAATGATGTCACTTATTATACATGATATTTATGATCCTATGAAATAAAATATATATTTAAATATTCAATGTTGTCTCCTATAGTTTGGGAAATTAAAAGATCGATACATTACATATTTGGTGGGAAATTTATTGTGTTTTCCATTCACAAGAGTTTGATATGTTTTTTTTATCTTGGTGATTTCATTTTAACTCAAATAATGTTTTTGAATACCTGAATTTATTTTGGATATCTAGATCCACATAAACCAATAAATTTGAACGATGTAACATCAATTTTATACAATAAAACTATTAAATATGTGGTTAAATTAATATAAACGAATTATAAATTGATTAGTATGTTGACTATAATTTCCTTATATATGGAAGAAGGAATAGTTAAATTGATTCTATCACAGATACACATAACATAAATCGAATAATATTTATAAAAACAAGAATAATAATTAGATTAGTAATGTAAGGGACTGATAATGATATTAAATGGTTTAGAAAAATATATTTATGCACGGCTGGAACTGACCCGACACATTACTTTTGTAACATAATATCAGGAAAATTTATTATAATAATTTATCTCATAAAAACATTAATATTGATTGAAGGTATTAATTATATTATAACATATATTTATAATTATATTAATATTTTATTTTAGTTTTAATAAAATAATGAATGATGAAATTAACTTTAATCTATCACTGATTTGTAACACCCGGAGATTTCATGAAATATATATTTTTTATAAGAAATAAAATCTTTTTAAAAAATTTCATTATATGAATTAAAAAAATATATTGCATTACCTGAAATAATGATCTTATCATGAAATATATTGAACATGTTGGGTAAAAATCCCTCAAGGCATCATTGAAGAATTTTTGAGGTGATTGCGTTTGTTGACAAAGTGGACGTCTGTGTTGTACTTGTTGACAAAGAAAACCATGACATACAAATTTATTGAAAAAGGGGATTTCATAGCGGCATGTAAAGTTCAAGGGGTGTGGTTAATGATCCATGTTTGATTCAAGAACATCGACAAAGGAATGGATGATCTGGAGGTGGTACAAAAAGGGAAGATACAAGGTGGCTCTGTTTTATAGTGTTTGCCAAATGTTTGGGCCTGAAAATCGACAAATGAAGAAAAGTGGATTTTGGAAAAGGGACTTGAACGTCATGTACTTAAAGGAGTGGAAACTTGCGCGCCATATGTTTTTAAAGATTATAACATAAAAATATTGCAAAGTAAAGAGGGTCGCGCATGTTTTAGTGTTGGTCACACAAGTGATTTGCGCGGAAAAGACTTCCGCGCCAAAACTTGTGCGCCGAGGGGAGACTTGCGCACCATCGCGCAGGGTGTCCAAATGACATTAAATATAGGTCGAACCATCCTCATTCGGTCTAGAGTTCAAAACATTGAAAAATCAAAGATCCCATCGCGTAGGTGTGGTGGTCGTGCAAGTGGTTTTTGGTCACGCAAGTGGAAGTTGCGCACCAGGTGATAGTTGTGTGCCTAAGGTGGTTTGGACGAGAAAGGAAGTGTGTCGCACATGTTAGGAGTAGCAGAAGATTGTGTCATGCAAGTGGTTGAGGAGGACATGCATGCAAGTTTTGAATTGGGTGCCGAGACATGCGCGCCGTCTTAGAGAAGGGCCCCAAGTAAGGTTGTTTCACGGTAGTGGTTCAGGGCTGCGTGGAGGCTGGAAGATTTCCTTATACCTTCAGTGAAAAGAGATATTCATCTATGAGTGAAAGTTGGAATTCAATATAGAATTTACATACAACAGAGGATTTATTCATCAGTGATAATGAAGAGAACTATAGGTCTATAAAATGTGAGTGGATTCTTTCCATAACAGAGAGTAAAGGAAGAGGAAGAAGGTGGTCTTCTCCACCGGCAGCGAGCCAGAGAGAGAGAGAGAAATAGGGAGTGACCCTAGGGAAAGCAGTGAGGTGACCCTAAACCTTGTAAAAGAAGTGATCTTGGGCATAGAAGTGATCTTATCCGGATCCTTGTAAACAACATTGTTCTTTATTCGATTTGGTACAGCGGCACATCACCGTTGTATGCTCCTTAGACGTATACCATAGAGGGTGAACCAAGTAAAAAACTCCGTGTCTGCCTGCTTACATCCCTGCATTTCATTTAAAGCATCATCATGATATAAAGAAGAAAAGAAGTGTTCATAATAAATACACAAGTGCAAAGAAAGTTACCCTTGTAATTTTGAGGTGAATATTCAGTGGGGAATGACGAATTTTGAAAAATAATATCCATACCCTAATTAAACCCCCTGTCTGGGTATATAGGCCCCTATTGGTCCTAACAATTGGTATGAGAGGAAATGTTTCTTTTATCAGATTTTTTTCATTGACTTGGTTTAGTAAATTTGCATGGATACAGAGTTAGTGTGCTCCTATTTACTGTGCCATGTCAAAGGGAAGAACTTCCAAGAAGAAGCAGAAGTCTGGTGAAAATACCCATTGTGGAAGTGTCAATGGAAAGAGTGTGATTCAATTAAAGGAATCATGTAGTGAAAAGAAGAATTGTTTGGATGAATCATTCTATGAAAATAATTACTCATTCTATGTTGCTGAATTAATGAGTGAAGAACCTGACATTCCAAGTGATGTTGGAACCACTGATGAAGAAACTACCAGATGTCAAAATGTTGATGTTTTCCACAAAGAGAAAGAACTGGATCAGAATTTCACTAATGAAATTAAATATAAAGATATTTGGATCCAAACACTGGAAACTGAGATCAACAATATAAGAGGTTTGAATCAAAGTATTATTGAAGTAGCTACTAATCTGAGGGAGAAGAAAGATTCTCAAGATGAAAAACATCGAAAGAGATCTTAAAAGGTAGAAAAATCAAAAGAAGATGTCAAGGGAAAGAATATTAACACAGATGAGATTCAAAATTTGAAATCCAAAAATGTTGATCTTTCTACACAGCTATCTGAACTAGTTCAGAAGAATCAAAGGCTACAATAAGGTATTGCATGAGGTTCTGATTCTGTTGCTCATGAAAAATTAAAAGTAAAGGAGCAGAGTGACATGATGGATAAGCTGACACGTGAATTGGAAGATGAGATGAGTAGAGGGAAGCTTCTCAAGAGATAACATGATATACAACTTGAATCAAGGGATATAACGATTCAAAAGATGGAATAGAGCTATAATCAATAAAGAAGGAAGTGGAGAAATCCAACACTAAAGGAAAGTCTAAAATGAAGGATGCATTGCACTTACTATTTGATTATGCTTCAACAAGTGATGATAAAATGAAGACCAGATATGCTATTTCTGAAGAGAAACAATAGAATATTTTCTCAGATCTAATACCATATAGTTTGGGAAAAACCGGTATTGGATTTGATGAATCCCCTCCTTTGCATTATAGAAAGAGAGCCGTGAACAATTCCAGAAGTGGAGAAAATACTGTAGGTGCTGGAGAGAGACCTAAGAGAACATTTATAAGAAGTAGTTACAATATGTGACATTTATGTGGGATTCATGGACACACATCTAGTTTTTGTTCAGAGGCTCTGGAATAAATTTCATATTGTTAAAATAGAATATGTACAAAATATGAGAATAAAATTAAGCGTCATGAGAAATCAGAGAGAAGAGTCTCTTAGTGGAAAAGATTCATCAAATGCTCTTACTGTGGAATAAAGGGACACACAATGAATATGTGTCAGGAAGCTCAAGAGCTCAACTTCAGAAGAGGAACACAAGATACATCAACATCTTGACAGAGAAATGTTGAAATGAAGTATAACTTTGATGAAAAATATTTTATATGTTCTAATTATGGGCATTTGGCAAGACATTGCATCAGGAAGAAATCAGGAAAGGAAAAGGAACTCGAGAAAAAAGTCATGACTCCAATGGTGTATAATGAGAAATCCTACACTAGGAGAGAATGTGGTAGATTTAAAAATAGTTTTACTACCTCAGGGGAATCACAAGGAGATAAACAAAAGGTGTATTAATCACCTTCTCTGTCACACACCCAACAACCCTTGTGGAGAGAGTGTGAAAAAACATTGAAGATTAAGGGGAGATCGACACCAGTTACGAGTAATAAGAATGAAAATTCTGTGGAGGACTCACCACCAGAGAAAAATAGTGTGGTGAATCAAGTATCTGATAAAAGAAAGATGAACAATAAAAGTTGTTGAAAAATTTGCATGTTGTGTGCCTTATAAAGAAGTGAAGGAAAGAGAAAGACCCATACAATGGTGGAAAAAGAAAGGAAATATGACAAGTAAAGGTATTCCTATCCAAAGAAGGATTCAAGGGAAATGGAATTTTGGTGGAACATCAATGAAGGAAGTGTTTACCAGTAGGATTAATCCCCAAGTTGTGAAAAAGGCAAGGCCTACAGAATCAACACATCAGAGAAAGAATCAACTTGTGGGTAATGAATGCCAAGTCATATGGACAGAACAGTTGAAGTTGGCTAGGAAACTAGAATAATCTAGGAAGGAGTGTGATTCTATAAAAGAATTAATCAAAGAGTTGACCTATCACGATCAACCACAATCCTCATCTTGAAGAGTCTGGAAGAAACCCCTCACCCTATATATATAAATGTTGTTAACGTGTGATTCAAATGTTTCATGTTTTAGGGAGATATGATCCAAGGGGAAGTGGCATTTAAATGATGAAATGTGGATAAGTGATATGCTTCAATGTTTTAATTGACTCAAAAAAGGTTGAAAAGTTGAAGAAGAATGGGAGCAATAGAGCACAATAGGAAGTGATTGTGTTATTAAATTTATCTCTTGTTTCCTACACCGAGTTCCAACTCAGTAGGCTTAGATATTTGGTTAATGTCTCAATGCCGAGTGGAAGATGAGAATAAATGATGCAGTAGAAGAAGAATGTTTATGATCATAACCCCAAGAAGTATTTCATAACATAGGGGGAGCATTCAATAACAAAATTATATGCAAGAGACATCAAAGAAATAAATGTATGAATCAGCTCAGGTGTTGTCTATAGGGGGAATACGCTTTGAGGGAGAAGCATTAATAATCATGCATCTCATGATTATCTAGTTTTTTCATAAATAGTTCTATTAGATGACAATTTTTAGAATACCAAGAAGCTACAAGAGAGTATCAACCCTGTATCAACAAGAAGCTCAGAAAACGTAGTTGAATGAAATGAAGCCACTGAACAATGAAAAAGTGAGAAATTTCCTGAGGAATGTGTTGAGGAAGAAAGAAACACATGGGGAGTGGATGTGGAAAATTATAATTCAGAAGTAGACATTGATAATGATAATAAGGATGGAAAATCCCTATCAGCATGTAAGTTGATGAGATGAGCTGAAATCGACATTAAAGATATGATTGGAAATCCGAAATTTCTAGTGAAAACATAGAGGATAAAGACTCTATAGCAAACATCGTACTTACCACAGGTAGAGCCTAATTGTTTTAGTGAAGTGGTTGAACATGAGAACAATGTTTTTCAATTGAATAAGGCATTATATGTGCTGAAACAATCACCAAGAGAATGGTACTCAAGGCTTGATCAGTATTTGAAGAATCATGGTTTCTAGCATGGCGGAGTTGATTACAATCTCCATTTCATCAATAAAAGTAATCAAAGGATGATGGTTTTGGTTTATGTCTATGACATAATTTTTGGCAGATCAGATGATGCTCAGTGCATACAATTTTCCGAAATCATGAAAAGTGGGTTTGAAATGTTGATGATTGGAGAGGTAACGTTTTTCTTGGTCTACAGGTGACACAAGGAAGGAATGAAACATTCATTTCTCAATCCAAATATGATAGGGAGGTTTTAAGAAGGATTGAAATTAATAATTCCAAGCAGATGAAGACCCCGATTTCCACCCAGATGAAATTATCAAAAGATGAGGATGGAAAGGCAGTTAATATCACAGAATATAGGAAAATTATTGGAAGTTTGCTGTACTTGACCACAAAAAGGCTTGATATTGTATTCACCACATGCCATGTAGCGAGATATCAGAGTAATCCCAAGGAAAGCCAAATGAGTGCAGGGAAAAGAATACTTTGGTATATCAGGGCAAGATGGACTTCGACTTAACATATAATGAGAAAATATGAGACAAAGTTGTTGGGATATACTAATGCAGACTGGTCCGGTTCAGTGGATGATAGGAAATAAACATATGGAGGTTCATTATATATTGGTGGACTATGTATTTCTTGGTTAATCAAGAAGCAGGATTGAATTTCATTATACACCATAGAAGCTGAGTATATTACGGCCACTCAAGCTTGCAAACAGTTATTGTGGATGAAGCATCAGCTTGAAGATATGGGAGTTGAAGTGAAGTCTCCGATCAGAATTCTTTGCGATAACTCAAGTGCTATCAATCTTAAGAAAAATCCAGTTCATCACTGAAGGACAAGGAACATTGAGATCAAATATCATTTAATCAAGGAGAAGGTGGAGCAGGGGCTTGTGAAGTTGGCTTATGTTCCTACAGAGCTACAGGTTGTAGATATTCTGACAAAGGACTTACATAAGTAAGCGTTTGAAAGGAATCAACTGGCTCTAGGAGTTTAGTCAACCTCCTGCACTTAAATGAGTGTGGATGTGACCCCCCCTCTCCCCGAAGTATGTTGTGTGTTTTCCCTAATGTGTTGATATGATTTCTCTATTCTGATATAGAATGCAAAGGAGTGATCTTTGGGTTCATTGAAAAAGGGGGAGAAAATAGTGATTGTTCAAGGGGGAGAAGGTGTGGCTATTTGAGAAATCCTGAATGATATTGGGATAAGCTGAAATGTGGAGCAACAAGATAGGGGTATAAATTAGAAAGGATGAGCATATTAAATCTGACAATGCTAGAAGTGATCAATCAAAGAATAGATTTCACGACAGCTGAGGATCGTGATAAAAGTATAATAGTGGTTTTGGAATTTGGTATGAATATTTCCAAAAAATGGTATCAGTTTGGTAAAAATTGGTATCAGTTTGGTGTCAATAGTGGGTGTGAGAGATGAATTGATTCATTGATGAACTTTTCATTTACTCTTGTTTCTCACGTCGAGCATTCCTCATGTGGGATTAGAGTATGTGTTGAGTAAATCCTTGATCGTTATCGGAATCACATTAGTTGAATGGTTGCTGAAAAATTAATGATGTTTATTTTTATGGAAGAGTTTTCAACAAACCCAAAGGGGAGACTGTTGGGAAAAAATCCCTCAAGGCACCATTGAAGCATTTTTGAGATCATTGTGTCTCTTGACAAAGTGGACATCTGTGTTGTGATTGTTGAAAAAGAAAACCATGACATACATATTTGTTGAAAAAGTGGATTTTGTAGTGGAATGTAGAGTTCGAGGTCTATGGTTAACGATCCATGTTTTATTCAAGGATTCCAATAAAGGAATGGGTGATCTGCAGGCGGTACAAATAGAGATGATACATGGTGGTTCCGTTTTCCAGTGTTTGCCAAATTTTTGGGCCTGCAAATTGACAAATAAAGAAAAATTGATTTTGGAAAAGGGACTTGCGCGCCATATACTTGAAGGAGTGGAAACTTGCATTCCATATGTTGTTCAAGATCATAACATAAAAATATTGAAAAGGAAAGAGGGTCGCGCAAGTTTTAGTGTTGGTCGCGCAAATGATTTGCGCGGCAGAGACTTGCGCGCCAAAACTTGCGCACCAAAACATGTGCATCGAGGGGAGACTTGCGCACAGTCGCGCAGGTTGTCCAAATGCCTATAAATATAGGTTGACCCCTCATCATTCTGAGTATAGTTAAACACTTAGAAAAATCAGATCTCCCATCACGCAGGTGGGGTTGTCGCGCAAGTGGTGTGTGGTCACGCAAGTAGAAGTTTCACACCAGGTGATAGTTGCGTGCCTAAGGTGGTTTGGGAGAGAAAGGATGTGCGCCGCGCATGTCTGGATTAGCAGAATATTGTGTTGTGAAAGTGGTTGAGGAGGACTTGCATGACAGTTTTGACTTGTGCACTGGTATAGATAAGGGCGCCAAGTAAGGTTGTTTCACGGCAGTGGTTCTGTGCTACGTGGAAGATGGAACATTTCCTGATACACTCGGTGAAAAGAGAGATTCATCTATGGGTGAAAGTTGGACTTCAATAAAGCATATACATAAAACAGAGGATGCATTCACCAGTGATAATGAAGAGACCTACATGTCTATAAACTGTGAGTGGATCATTTCTAGAGGAGTGAGAAAAGGAAGAGGAAGAAGGTGATCCTCTCCACTGACAGTGATCCAAAGAGACAGAAACAGGGAGTGACCCTTGGGAAAGAAATGAACAGAACCTAAACCTTTTAAAGGCAGTGATCCTAGGCATATATGTGATCTAGCCCGAACCTTGTAAACATCAGTGTGCTTTAGTAGATTTGGTACAACAGCACATCGCCATTGTATTCTCCTTATACGTAGCCCAGTGGGGGTGAACCAAGTAAAAATCTTTATGTCTGCCTTCTTACTTCCCTGCATTGCATTTAAAGCATCATCATTAGATAAAGAAGAAAAGAAGTGGTCATAATAAATACACAAGTGCAATCAAATAGACCCTTGTAATTTAGTGGTCAAGATCTAGTGGGGCAAGAATAATTTTGAAAAAAATATCCATTCCCTGATTCACCCCCCTCTCAGGGTATATAGGCCCTTATTGGTCCTAATAATTGGTGAGAGGAAATGTTTCTTTTATCAATTTTTTTTTCATTGACTTGGTTTAGTAAATTTTTTTGGATATAGATTTAGTGTGCTCTTTTTTATAGTGCCATGTCAAATGGAAGAAAATCCCAGAAGAAGTAGAAGTCTGGTGAAATTACCCATTGTGGAAGTGTCAATGGAAAGAGTGTAATTTAATTAAAGGAATCATGTGGTGAACAAAATAATGGTTTGGATGAATCATACTATGAAAATACATACACATTCAATGATGATGAAGGAATGAGTGAAGAACCTGATATTCCACGTGATGTTGGAACTAATGATGACGAAGTAACTCCCAGAAGTAGAAAAGTGGAAGTTCTCCACAAAGAGAAAGAACAGGATCAGAAATTCACTGATAAAATTAAATCTAAAGATATTCTGATCCAAGCATTGAAAACTGAGATAAAAAAGATAAGAGGTTTGAGTCAAAGTCTTATTGACGTAGCTACTTATCTGAGGGATAAGAATGATTCTCAAGATGAAGAACTGCGAAATAGATCTACAAAGGTAGAAAAATCAAAAGCTGATGTCAAGGGAAAGAATTTGAACACATATGAGATTCAAAATTTGAAATCCAAAAATGTTGATCTTGCTACACAACTATCTGAACTAGTTCAAAAGAATCAAATGCTAAAACAAGATAATTCATGTTGTTGTGATTCTATTTCTCAATAAAAATTGAAATTAAAGGAGGAGAGTGACATGGTGGATAATCTGACATGTGAATTGGAAGATGAGATGAGTATAGGGAAGCTTCTCAAGAGAGAACTTGATGTCCAACATTAATCAAGGGATATAAAGATTAAAACGTTGGAAGAAGATCTAGAATCAATAAAATAAGGAAGTGGAGAAATTAAATACTAAAGTAAAGACTAAAATGTTGGATGCATTGCACTTACAATTGGATTATCCTTCGACAAATGATGATAAAATGAAGATCATATATGCTATTTCTAAATAGAAACTACAGAATATTTTCTCAGCTCAAAGACAATATAGTTTGGGAAAAACCGGTTTTGGATTTGATTAATCCCCTCCCATGCATGATAGAAAGAGAGCTGTGAACAATTCCAGAAGTGGAGAAAATATTGTAGGTGCTGGAGAGATACCTAATAGAACAATTATAAGAAGTAGTGACAATTTATTCCATTTATATGGGATTTATGGAAACACAAGCAGTTTTTGTTCAGAGGCACTGAAATACATTTTGTATTGTGGAAATAGAAAATGTAAAAAATCAGAGAATATGATGAAGCATCATGAGAAATCAGAAAGAAGAGTCTCTCAATGGAAAACATTTATCAAATGCTATTAGTGTGGAATAAAGGGACACACAATGAGTATGTTTCAGGAAGCTCAGGAGCTAAATGTCAGAAGAGGAACACAAGCTACATCAATATCTCGACAGAGAAATGTTGAAATGAAGTATTTTTTTGATGGAAAATGTTTTATATGTTCTGATTATGGGAATTTGGCAAGACATTACAGCAAGAAGAAATTAGGAAAAGAAAAGGACCTCCAGAGGAAATTCACGACTCCAGTGGTGTATAATGAGAAATCCTACACTTGAAAAGAATGTGGTAGATTTAAAAACAGGTTTACTACCTCATGGGAATCTTTAGGAGAAAAACAAAATGTGTATCAATGACCTTCTCTGTCAAACTCCCAACAACGCTTTTGAAGAGAATGTGAACAAACATGGAATATTAAGGGGAGATCGAAACTAGCTATGAGTAAGAAGAATGCAAATTTAGTGGAGGACTCACCACCAATGAAATATAGCATTGTGAAAAAAGTATGTGATAAAATAAAGATGAACAATGAATGTATTGAAAAATATTCATGTTGTGTGCCTCAGTGAAAAGTGGAAAAAAGAGAAATACCCCTGCAATGGTTGAAGAACAAAGGAAATATGACAAGTAATGATATTCCTATCCAAAGAAGGAGTCAAGGGAAATGGAATTTTGGAGGAACATCAATGAAATAAGTGTGTACCAGTGGCCTTAATCCCCGTATTGTGAAAAAGGAAAGGCCTATAGAATCTACACATCAGAGAAAGACTCAGCATTTGGGTAATGAATTCTTAGTCATATGGTCAGAACAGTTGAAGTTGTATAGGAAACTAAAAGAATCGAGGAAGGAATGTGATGCTCTACAAGAAATAATCAATGAGTTGACCCACCAGGATCAACCACAATTATCATCTTGAGGAGTCCGGAAGAAACCACTCTCCCTATGTATATAAATTCTGTTAACAAGTGATTCAAATGTTTCAGGTTTTAGGGAGATACAATCCATGGGGATGTGGAATCTAAATGATGCAATGTGGAGAAGTGATATGATTCAATATTTCAATTGAATCAAATCAGGTAGCAGAGTTGAATAAGAAAGGGAGTAACAGAGCACAATAGGAAGTGATTGTATTATTAACCTTATCTCTTATTTCCTAAACCGAGTTCCAACTCAGTAGGATT
Source organism: Viscum album (assembly GCA_963277665.1). Taxonomy (NCBI): domain Eukaryota; kingdom Viridiplantae; phylum Streptophyta; class Magnoliopsida; order Santalales; family Viscaceae; genus Viscum; species Viscum album. The sequence continues at coordinate 68,360,105 of OY728166.1, read as the reverse complement.
AGAAATTTGATTAACGTCTCAATTCCAAGTAGAAGATGAGAATAAATGATGCAGAAGAAAAAGAATGTTTATGGTAATAACCCCAAGAAGTGTTGCATAACATAGGGGGGAATTCAATAACAAAATCATATGCAAGAGCCATCAAAGAAATAATTGGATGAAAAAGCACATGTGTTGTCTATCGAGGGAATACAGATTGGGGAGAAGCATCAATAATCATGAATCTCATGATTATCTATTTTTTTTCTAACAGGTGGTATTAGGTGTCAATTTTCAGGATACCAAGAATCTACAAGAGAGTATAAACCCTATATCAACAAGAAGATCTGAAAAGTAGTTGAATGAAATGAATCCACTGAACAATGAAATAGTCAGAAATTTCTCGAGGAATGTGTTGAGGAAGAAAGAAACACTGGGGAAGTAGATTTGGAAAATTATAATTCATAATTAGACACTAATAATGAGAATAATGAGGGAAAATCCTTATCAGCATGAAAGTCGATGAGATGAGTTGAAATTGAATTCAAAGATATGATTGGAAATAAGAAAGTTCCAGTGCAGACATAGAGGATGAAGACTCTATAGAAAGAATCGTAATTACCATAGGTAGATCCTAATTGTTTTAGTGAAGTGGTTGAACATGAGAACATGGTTTGTCAACTGAAAAAGGCGTTATATGGGTTGAAACTATCATCGAGAGCATGGTACTCAAGGCTTGGTCAGTATTTGAAGAAACTTGGTTTCCAGCATGGGGGAGTTGATTACAATCCCCATTTAATAAATTAAAGTAATCAAAGGATAGTGGAATTGGTTTATGTCTATAACATAATTTTTGGCGGACCAGATGAATCTTAGTGCAGACAGTTTTCTGAATTCATGAAAAGTGAGTTTGAAATGTCAATGATTGGAGAGCTAACATTTTTCCATGGTCTACAGGTGGCACAAGGAAGGAATGTAACATTTATTTCTCAATACAAATATGCCAAGGAGGTTTTAAGAAGGTTTAGAATAGAGAATTCCAAGGAGATGAAGACCCCAGTTTGCTACCCGGATGAAATTATCAAATAATGATGATGGAAAGGCAGTTAATATCACCGAATATAGGCAAATTATTGGAAGTTTTCTGTACTAGACCACAAAAAGGATTGACATTGTATTCACCACCTTCCAAGTAGTGAGATATCAGAGTAATCCCATGGAAATCCAAATTCTTGCAATGAAAAGAATACTTCGGTATATCAAGGGCACAATGGACTTAAGCTTGACAAATAATGACAAATCTCAGATAGAGTTTTTGGGATATACTAATGTAGACTGGACCGGTTTAGCGGATGATAGGAAATCAACATCTGTAGGTGCATTCTATCTTGGTGGAATATGTATTTCTTGGTTAAGCAAGAAGAAGTATTTCATTTCATTAAGCACAACAGAAGTAGAGTATATTGCGGCCACTCAAGCTTGCACACAGTTATTGTGGATGAAGCAGTAGCTTGAAGATATGGGAGTTGAAGTGAAGTCTTTGATCGAAATCCATTGCGATAACTCAAGTGCTATCAATCTTAGAAAAAATATTGTTCATAACTCAAGGAAAAAGTACATTGAGATCAAATATCATTTTATCAAGGAGAAGTTGGAGTAAGGGCTTGTGAAGTTAACATATGTGCCTACAGAGCTAGAGGTTGCAGATATTCTGACAAAGGACTTACCCAAGAAAGCGTTTGAAAGGCATCGACTGGTTCTAAGTGGTTAGTCAACACCCCACACTTAAATTAGTGTGGATGTGAACCCCCCCTCTCTCTGAGGTATGATGTGTGTTTTTCCCTAATGCACTGATATACTTTCTCTACTTTGTTACAGATTACAATGGAGTGTCCTTTGGGTTCGTTGACAAAGGGGGAGAAAATAGTGATTGTTCAAGGGGGAGAAAGTGTGGATATTTGAGAAATCATGAAAGATATGGGGAGAAGCTGACAGATGGAGCAGCGATATAGGGGGAGAAATGAGAAATGGGGAGCGTATTAAATCTGACAATGCTAGAAGTGATTGATCAAAGAATAGATATCACGATAGATGAGGATCATGATAAAAGTAGTATAGTGGTGTTGGAATGTGGTAAGAATATTTCCAAAAATTGGTATCTTTTTGTTATAAATTTGTATCAGTTTGGTGTCAACAGTGGGTGTCAGAGATGAAGTGATTCATTCATGAACTTTTCATTTACTCTTGTTTCTCAAGCTGATCATTTCACATGTGGGCTTAGAGTATGTGTTGAGTAAATACTTGAACGCTACCAGAATCGAATTAGGTGATTGGTGGATTAATAATTAATGATGTATCTTTTTATGAAAGAGTTATCAACAAAGCAAAAGGGGGAGATTGTTTGGAAAAAATCCCTCAAGGCATAATTGAAGCATTTTTGAGGTGATTGTGTCTATTGACAAAGTTGGCATCCATGTTGTGATTGTTGACAAAGCAAACCATGACATAAAAATTTGTTGAAAAAGGGGAATTCATAGAGGCATTTAGAGTTCAAGGGCCATGGTTAACAATCCATGTTTAATTCAATAACTTTGAAAAAGTAATGGATGATATGGAGATGGTACAAAAATAACAGATACAAGGTAGCGCCGTTTACCTGTGTTTGACAGATTTTTGGGCCAAAAAATCGACAAATAAATAAAAGTGGTTGTTGGAAAAGGGAAATTCGCACCATGTTCTTGATGGAGTGAAAAATTGTGCGCCATATGTTTTTCAAGATTAGAACATAAAAAGATGGCAATTGAAAAAAGGGTCGCGCAAGTTTTAGTGTTGGTCGCGCATGTGATTTGCGTTGCAGAGACTTATACGCTGAAAATTGCGCACTAAGGGGTCACCGGCGCGCCATCGCACAGGGTGTCCAAATGCCTATAAATAGAGGTTGACCCCTCATCATTTGGTGTAGAGTTCAACACTTAGAAAAATCAGAGCTCCTGTCACCCAGGTTTGGTGGTCGCACAAGTGGTGTGTGGTCGGGCAAGTAGAAGTTTTGCACCAGGTGATAGTTGTGCGCCTAAGATGGTTTGGGAGAGAAAGGAAGTGCATCAAGAATGTTTGGAGTAGTATAATCTTGTTTCGAGCAAGTGGTTGAGGAGGACAAGTGCACCAGTTTTGACTTGCGTGCTGAGACCTGCGCACCGGCTTAGAGAAGGGCACCAAGTAAGGTTGTTTCACAGCAGTGGTTTAGGGCTGCGTGGAAGCTAGATGATTTCCTGATACACTCGGTGAAAAGATAGATTCATCTACAGGTGAAATTTGGACTTCAATATAGTATCTGCATACAATGCAGGAAGCATTCATCAGTTTTAATGAAGAGACCTACAGGTCTATAAACTGCGAGTGGATCTATTCCAGAGCAGTCAGAAAAGGAAGAGGAAGAAGTTGATCCTCTCCACCAGAAGTGATCCAGAGTGAGAGAAACAGAGAGTGACCCTTGGAAAAGTAGTGAAGTGACCCTAAACCTTGTAAAGGCAGTGAGCATGGGCATAGAAGTGATCCAGGCCGAACCTTGTAAACAGCTGTGTGCTTTAGTGGATTTGGTACAACGACACATCGCCATTGTATGCTCCTTGGACGTAGCCCAGTGAGGGTAAACCAAGTAAAAATCTACGTGTCTACCTTCTTACTTGCCTGAATTTCATTTAATGTATCATCATCAGATAAAGAAGAAAAGAAGTGGTCATAAAAAATAAACAAGTGCAAACAAAGAGACCCTTTTAATAAAGAGGTCAAGATCCAGTGGGGCATGAATAATTTTGAAAAAGATTATCCATACCTCGATTCACCCCCCTCTCAGGGTATATAGGCCCCCATTGGTCGTAATAGAACAATAGGCATAGTTTTCATTATATGAAACATAATGTATAAATGAAACATTACATACTATTAAGAAATTATTATATAATATTATTGTTTTTACATTTCCATTTGAATAGAGGGTATGAAAAAGATTAACTAAATTATGAAAATATATGGTTTATACATTTATATAAAATTATGTCTTTGGTGACCAATTAATTATAAATGAAATGGGAAAATATTAAAAAAAATCCTATTATGATAAATTATATTTTTTCTGAACAAACATGTTTGACCTCAATAAATGTATAAAATCACCTAGGATTAATATTATTAATGATTGTAATAAAATATATAATCAATAATCTATTTAAAATTCATCAATTTTGTTTTCTAGAAAATATGTTTTAATATATTATCATTTACTCTTAAAAATATTATTTTTCCAAAAATCATTTTCTTCACATTTTTCACACTTTTTTTAAATGAATTTTTTTTCTGTAGTTTATGAACATAATTTTTAGAAAATAAATTTTTTATTAGAAATTATATGGACACACTTATCTTATATTTATTATTTAATAATTTTTTTAAAGGAATAATTTTAACATTAATAATAAATAATAGTGAAATTTTATTGAAAACTACATGTTCGATTAAATAATTTACAAATATAGATTATAAAAAAAAATTGGATTTATGTTAACAATAGTAAAATTTTATATCTATTAATAAAATTTATTTCATTTTATTCATTATGTTATATTTTTTATATAAAAACATTGTAACCATTTGAAAATTTTCTCATTGAAAAAACATTATTTCTCATAAAGACAACAAGATGAATTTTAATTTTTTTTCCCAGTTTGATCAGTGGAATTTAAAAAAAATTGATACCATATTTAAAATAATAATAATATATATATCACGTTATAAATTCAACTTAATTTATGACCAAAAAAATGGAAAAAAATAAAAAATTATTTAATTTGGTTAGTGTAAAAATGGTTCTACCTTGTTTTAAACATAATTTATAAGGGTTAAAATTATCTAAAAAAGATTAAAATCTTATAAATTGAAATATTTTGACCCTATAATTTCTAAGGATCTATAATAAACCATTATGGACCCTTTTATCATGTGAAAAATGTGGGTATAGATATTTCATTTTAAGAAAATAGATGTCATCCACTCACCTGACATATAAATGGCCACCCCTCTTAATTAATTCTCTTACATTAAAAACCTTATTTAACATTAAATAATCCAAAAAATACCAATATCATTACTCTAATAAAATATTATTCTGTTTTTTTATGAAATTTTACTATTTATATAATTTGGTACAAAACAAAAGAGGATACCTGAAAAAGTGGTAACATTATCCAACGAGCATTTTTATTTTATTTGATCATATTTCACATTTAATTATAACCATGGTTATATAAATTCCTAATTATATAAAATAAAATAAAATGTTTTTATTTTATTTCAATAAAAAAAATCCCTTCTTCTATCAAATGGTTTCGAAAATCATCATTTGTTTGAATGTTAGACTACTACCTCACGAATTGATATCATTTATTAATCCATTATAATCTATCATGGTTGGGTATGATAATGGATTAAAAGTATATATATATGGTATTAATAGCTTATTATTAAATATTATTTAATTATATCATGTATGCCTATTTTATTTTCATTTCATATAGGATACGATAACATCACTTGTGTATACAGAAGAATACCTACTTGTAATGTGATACGATTTTTTTTCAATAACGATTAATCAGAAATATAATAAGGATATATTTATTTATTATATGTGATATAATAGACATAATTATGATATTCATGACCTAATTACCATTTAGAAAGTTTATATATCATTTTCATTCTAACCATTTCACTCATAGATATATGACAACGTCATCCATGTACGTTTGGAGTCCCACAATCACAAAGCGATTTTACTATCTATTTTCATTACTAGAACACATGGATGATATGTATAACTATATTTAAATAAATAATATATTATATATCATATTATTATATATATTTAATGATATATACTACATACCCCATTTTAATAATAATCATTGAAAAATGGAAATGTAACTTAAGAGTACGTACAAACTACCATCTACGTAATCATAAAATTCTTCATTTGTCAAAACCATTTGTCAAGATTTCACATCAATTTATAATTTTTGTATTAATATGATAATTATGGTATTATTTTCACTCATGAAATTATTTTATGTAGATAAAATTAATATGATGTAAAATAGAATATAAAATCATATTTTAAAAAACAATGTAGTTGTTAATATAAGTGTTATTTTCAATAAGCGATGGTTGGGACCTATATCTACCTCCAATTTATTTGGTATTAACTAATGTTAAAATGATATCAAAGGATACACAAGATGTTATTCGAAATCTAAAACAAGATTGGTCCTATTGGGTTATCTGATTACAAAAAAAAGAGTTTACATGAGACGGTTTCCAAGAGTAAAACATGAGGGTTCATGGGAGGTTATCCCAAGCCCCAAATAAGATGATATATAGGTGGTTATCTTAATCCCAAATATAGTAAATGAGTGATTATCTCATGCATAACATGTTATTAAAATCAAGATATATATAATAGTCATTCGATTTACTATTCCGTTGTGTATTAAACAATTGTATGAATAATTACAATGTTATACTCTCATGGTTTATGTTCATTAATTTAATTATGATTCATGTTTTTTTAAATGAAAATATTTATATGATAAATATTTTTTTTGATCTCTGATATGACGGGTGTGGTCATCTTATGTTTATATTATGGTATCATACACTAATGTAAATGTTATGCTTATATATATCCCTTGTTTACCAATATTGATAATCTGATCTCACCCATTCTTATTTGTTCCTTTCACTTGATCTCGAAGAATTGTTTCAAATAGGTTATGATTGTCAATAATACTAAATGATATTATCTTGATTGGATATGTTTATGATTTTTCACCAAAATATATGACTTCGTACCTAGTCTTCAATGAAAAACAACTATTACAGTTTTCAAGCTTATGTTTTTTAATGTATTTAATATTCCTCTATAATGATTTAATATGGATTTATAATAATCCTTATTCACTATATGTTTAAAAATTAATATAGTAAAATCAAATAAATAATGTGAAATATATTTTTAGGCATCTATTTTAGTTATTTATTTATTATTCATCTACAATGATGTAATATGAATTTATAAAAACACTAGTTATCTATATGTTTAACCAATTAACATGTATAATCCATTTGTTACTGGTCAATAAATCTTATACAACCTAATCCAATGAAAATATTAAAACGGGGAATATATCACTGTATATTGATTTTATTTTTTCCGGATTATATAATATGTGTCATTTGATTTGAGCAATATTGTATAAAATTTCCATTTTTTAAATATTGATGGAATTATTAAAGTAAATAATATGGGTACGATTTAAATAAATTATGGTGTAAATTTCATATTGATCCTTTATTATGCACTTCAAACTATGAAATAAGTCGGTGAAATAGATATTTTTATAATTAATAAATAATTAAATGTGTATAAAATAGCAGTTATGAAGGTTATATCAATTAAAATAAAAAGTAATCATTAGGATAGTGTAGTTTTTTTGTATATATTGAATGTCTAAGACCATAAAATTTCATGCAAACACCATATTCTAAACTGTCACAAAATTTACCCTATGTATACATAATCTTCTTGAGTATATTCAAAACATTAAATTCTTAATGATAAAATTTTTTAAAAATAAAAAATAAATCATATCAAATATCTTCACAAATATATTAGCAGATGAATAAATTTTAGGATTTATCTAAAATAGTATAATTTAATACGAGTAGCGCTAAATATATTTTTTACAAATACATTAATTTTTAAGAAATTATATTTATATAACTATGAACAAGTAGATTGTAAAACCTTTTATAAATTTTATGTTATTTTTAAGGAGTAAAAATACAGTTTCATTAAATTGTATTTGAAAATTATAAAACCAATGATAAATATTTTATGAAATAAATTAAAATTTTCCAATAAAAGAAAATGTTTTAAATTATATATTATTTAATTAATATTATGTTATATTATGATATATATTACACGTAACAATTTTAAATTTTACAATAAACTAAATTATATCCTTAAAAATATTGGAAAATTAATCTAGAACATATTTTTTAGTCAAATATTTACAAATTATATAAAAATTTATTTTTGAAGGGTTAATTTTAAAATTAATATTATTTAAACACATCAGTTTTAATTGATAAAATAAAAATTTATATCTTTAAAAAGTAGGTCAAAATTATGTAACAAGCAACACATTAATTTTGGGAATTTAAAATAAGAACATACATTGAATATAGATTAATATTATAAATTTATAATGGTTTTTTTCAACAATTAATATGAAAACATTCAGGTAAAATAAATTTAATCAAATTACATTTATCAATTTCATAATATAATTATAATATTTTTTAATAATATATTTATATATATTTATATACGTAATCATATAATTAATAATTTGTCAAAAATAATAATAAAATCCCATATTATATAAAAATATATTCGTTATATAATGTTTTTTCATATTCCATATTTTTCTATTTAAAAGATAATTTTATAAAATTTAGAATTTTAATTTTGTAATTAGATTCCAAATGTGGATTTAGAATTTAAAAATTGTATTATAAGGTATATTTAATATTTTGAATATTAAATTAATTTCCATGGTTAATTTTAGTAACTATTAATAAGGTTATAAATTGGTAGAAGATGTATCAAGAATTTCAAATAATTAAATGGATTGTAAAACCTTATAAAAATAGTTTTTAGGTTTGAAATTAAAACCACACGTATCACCTAGTACATATTCAACTATTTAACCTTACCCACCTAACCCCAATATCTCCAATTGGATTCAATTATTTTCACTTACCAAACATTGGTTTCTATGAGAAATTCCCTCTTTTTATACTTAAAGACACATACTCACTCAAATTTTATCTCCCATTCGATCCAAAATGGATTAATTTTTTTATTTCACTTCCCTAACATTCTATAAATCCTTCCCATGGATTTTATAAGATTTTATTGTGTCCTGAAATTTTTAATGAATCCACATAGCAATAAAATATTTTTTCCCTCCAATTGAATATATTAAGACAAAATTATTAATATAAATAATTTTTATTTTTAATTTTTTATCTATTACCAAATTTAATATTTTGTATGATGATCCTATTTTTTTAGCAAAAGTTAATTTTTCATTTGAAATTATATCATTTAACTGTTTTTTATTTTAATGTTTATAATTTTGGAACAGCTCCAAATGCATGTCATTCCATTTTATATGCTATTATTTTTTATAATACATTTTATAAAAACATACATGATTCTTATTTAATGTTATTATTAAAAAATTAAAAATGTTTCTATTGATATAATATACATCTACTTTCATTATATATTTTTTCAATTACTTATTAAAATGAGATAAGTTTTCCCATTCCTGAACCTTAATTTTAAATTAGAACACATTATTATAATTTAATAAATCTTTTAATTTTTCTGATAAATGATTAATTTAATTTATAAAAAATGAGATTTAATATCATTAATCTATTTTACTATGAATTTATATATCTAAAAAATCCTATATTTCGGGAATGTATGGTGTGTATTGTTTTACATGTAATAAAATCCATATCTATATACAAGATACATGATCTGGCTATGGCCCATATTCCCCTATTGGTAGTCCACCAAAAAATGGAAATTTGAAACATTGACTAAAATATTAATCTAAGTAATGTTGTGTGGGACTCATACTACTCTCCAGTATAAACAATCTAGGGGGATATTCTTTGGAATATATACACACACATTGTGGGCCACGATGAAGGATTTTTTGTACAAATTTTTTGGTCTCCTCTAATAGTATTCTAATGAAAATAATTTCAATTTTCAATGGATAACCATTATCCTTGAATTTATAATCTCAATTATATTTCATTTATGAGTGAAATTACTATATCATTAATGATACACTATAACTTTTATGTTGATTATGAGATGTTATTATATACATCCAAAATATTACTTCAAATGATGAATATTTTTGAGTCTGTATTTTTTATTATATAGATAACCATGTTTTTAGGTCACACCCAACACCTGATCCTTTTTATATTATATTACTTTATTAATTTTCATGGAATCATCTTTCCTTTTTTGAGGTTCGGGTAGGAACCTGGTTTATATTTTTTTGAGTTTTTATTTAAAAATGATTTTTATGGGCTTTGCATCATCATTTGCATGAATAAAGCACATGTTGGAAACCACATGACTTCACCTTGGTCAATGTGTGTGCTACACATTTTTCTATGAAAAAAATAAAATAAAATGAGTAATAAAATGAGAATAAAATAAAATAATAAAAGTGAAATAAAATATCAATAATATTTGAAAAATATTATAATTATTATTATTGAGTATATTATTATTATTATTATTATTATTTTCATTGTTAGAATATTAATATTATAATTCATATTATTAATATTATAATTATCATTAAGAATGTATTTATTTTTCATCTTATTATTATTTTTGTTATTAAGAATATTTTTATTATTATAATTATTATTACTATGATTATTATTTTCTTATTTTTATTTTTTATTTTCATTATTTTTTATGGGTTTGGATTCTCCCCCACCGCTCTATCTATGATTCTTCACCTCCCTCCCTCACACCCAAATAACTTATCTCCCTACCCATAATTTGCAACTCGGTTCATCGATCATCCTCCCTCCTCCCTTTGGTAACCTCATTCTACTGCTCTACTCCACTCTCACTGCCCTGGATCCCCTCGCGCCACATAAATTACCTCATATAGCCATCAAACCACCCCCTTCATGGTTATAGCCCACAAATGCCCCCAATTTCCTTCTAGTGACCACCCACTATCACCCCACTCTCTTTCTAATGACCTTCCATCTCTTCCCCGCTCTCCTCTGACCCATACACCTCCCTCAGTGTGAGGTTTTTCTTTCTCATATCTAGGTTTCAGTTTTTGATTTGGTATGATGTTAGATTTATGGTTAGTTCATGAGTAATAGGAGTTTATTTTTCAATTTTTGGGTAAATATATCCTTTTTTGGGGTTATTTGTCATGTTTTTTAGGTGTGTATTGGGTTTTTCACTACATTCTGGTAATTTTTCCACCCAAGGTAGGTGACTCTATGAATTATCATCTATCAATGTTTTAATTTTTTGTTGAATTTATTTTACCATGTTCTATGAATTTATTTTGTGGTGTGAAATGAGATTTAGAAATACATTATATTGCATATGTGGTGAATATAATTTTTTCAAAAAAAAAATGTTATTATTTGTATGGGATTTATTTTAGAGAATCTTGAAAGAGTTTTAATGGATATGCAGAGGGTTAAAATTTTGTTTTCAATGCAACATGAGGGGTGAATGTATTAAAGAAGGTATTTTAATGGGAAATGAATTGTTTTGGAATATAGGATTTTTTGGACCCAGAAATGTTTAAATACATATTATTTGAATAATGGAAATTATGTTTTAATGTGTCCTTGTTTGGGGTTTGTTTTAAAGTGGTGTTTCTATGTAAAACTGAGTGTATTACTAGTGAATACCTTTGAAATTCTATTTATAATCGTTTTATAAATTGATAAAAGGATTTCATAAATTTATCTAGGGGTATGTAACAAGTTTTTAATTGTTTTAGGTGTGCTTTTCCTGTTGTAAAATTTTGGAATACATTTACAATGATTTGAATGTATTGAATAAAGTCTTGAAAACTAATTTGTTTTATGTTTTCGATTAAAATGTGGTTGGACCAAGGGTTTGGTTGAAATTAATTTTTTTCATCCTTGAGTGTTTTCATATGGGGATTTTTGAAACGATTATCTAATGGTAAATGTATTTTGAAAGGTGAATTGGTATGCGCTTGTTTATTTGGATATTTGGGCATGAAAGTGGTCGATTTTTTATGTGTAATTACTATATTGTCCTATGAGATGTGAAAGTTATATATTTTGTTAAGGTAAATCTTGATTGAGAATAAAAAGGTTATCCTAGGTTACAAGGTTGATTTGAAAAAAAGGTCTCTCTGGTTAGCTTTGTGCCCAATGTGTGGCCTCTAGAAGGATGGTATGTATGTTGGGAAAATATTTGTGATGTTTTTGGCTAATCCAAGTGGATTTTGATATATGATTAAATGAGAAGGAGTGGTTTCCTTTTATAAGATAGGGGAGGGACTCCTTTTGAACATCTTGAAATATTAATTTATTATGAATTCATTTCTAGTTTATAATTCTCCCAAACTAATTTATTTTAAATATTTGAAGAATATAGCGTGAAATAATTTTAAAAAATAAATTGTATACCTATTTTGTGATTATTTTATACATTATCATTTGGATTTTTCCTTAATTAATATATTTAATTTTTTTGGTTATAATATTATATAAATTAAATGGTTATGAAAATTAAATTATGTTTGTAAATTTTCTATAATTTGATAGATAATAAAATATTAGACCACATTATTTTCAATTTTAAAATTTTATAGATATGAGTTCTTTTTATATAATTTAATAAAATTAAATTTTTATGAAATATCAATTGTGTCAATTTTGACAGATTTCATTTATTTGACATTAAATAAATTCCATACAGAAGATAAATTTGAACCAAACAATTTAATAAACTCTTAAAATTTCATATTCATCTATAAAATTTGTGGAGAACATTAATTATATCATATGAAATATATTTTACTATGTTTAAAAAAATTTCTTTGATATTTATATCAATAATATAATTTATACATAAATATTATTTAATCATTAATGGTAATAATTTAATAAATAAAAATTATAAATTATTTTACATTATGTATATAATTTTATTAAACTTCCAGAGACTATTAATTAGAATTTTTTGATCATTTTTATCACTACATTAAAATTATTTTACTTATAAGATATAAGAGACTGACATGTTGTCATATTCCTTTGTTTTGATAGTAATTATGTCATTTTCATTGAATAATGTTCATTAAATAAACTAATTCTGACCCTTAGGTGATATGGGTCAACTTTTATTCATCCAATAGATTTTTTTCAGGTGTCAGGGTAATTTTATTATCCTTATCATATTGTTTATTACTGTAATTTACCATATTTACCTTTAAATGTGGAAAATAAAAATTACCTAAGATACTATTAATAAAATCCAAAAATAATAAATGTTATATATTAGCATAATTTAGAACCTATTATTCCAAATATGGAATATTTTTTTCATAAATCTAAACATATAACTGAATGAAATAAATTTAAAATTATTTCTTATTGTTAAAACCAAAAAGTGGGTTTTTAAGAATTTAAAACATACAAAATGATTATAATGTGTTTATATCAAATTTAAATGTAAAATTACTTCCAATGACCATAATTATAATAAATTATAAAAAGATAATCTAATTACACCTCAAAACCAAATAAAAAATAATCTAACTATATAAATATATTAGATTAAATGGTAGTTTTGAATTAACATGCAGTATTTTTTCTATTCATTAAAATATTGATTTTATCAAAAAAATATCCAAAATTCAACAAATTTTATTTTTTATATCCCTATTCCAACTAATACATTTAATTTGACAAATATAATATATTAAAGTGTTCATAACTAGATTTAATGTTGGTTCACCATTAAAAGGCAAAAAAACTGCATTATAAAAAAATATTTCTTTTATCTGAAAAATTGTATTTGTCTTATATGAAGTTATATAAAATAAATAAGATAAATTTTATTGATATTTATAATTTAAACTGTGGTCTATACTATCCATAATATACTGTTTATATAATATATTTTTGTTTAGGTAAACTCATTATTGTGTACAACACTAACTATGGAGGAAGGTCCCTCTTGCAAGTCATGCAATGTAAGTATGTGTTACACGTAATATAATATTCCTTTGGTGTTACGTATAACATAATACTAACATAGTTATTTCATATATAGATAAAAATATACAATTAATGTCAGGTAAAATGAATTCTATTAAATGAACATGAAATTGTGTTTAACACCAGCAAAGTATAGTGTTGCGTATACTACAAGCTATTGCGGGGTTCTGTATAGCTCATGCTATTCATTGTGTAGCATAAAACACAAAAAATCAATGAAACTAAAAAAATCTATCTCATAAAATCTCACAGTGTTACATTCTCCCCCCCCCCATTAAAGGAATTTCTCTTTCTAAATTCATCAGTGCTATAAAAGGTATACAACTTGAAAGATTCATTCATATAATCCCACATCATAAAATGGAATACTAAAACCTAATTTTAAAAAGGAAATCTAGAAACATAATATTTAACCAATGTAAATCATTAGAGGGTTTCCACATAGGATAACATAGGTGTGACATGAAAAAATGGATATGAAAGAAAAATATAACAATGAAATTATCAATGATAGTGATAGAGAACATGGTTTAGAGAAATTTAACAACAAAAAGTAATAAATTTGAAAAGATATAAGGAACCATATGATTCATCAGATAAGAATGTACTAGGAATTTTTATTTGTTTTCATGATCATTTTCCTATAGTTGAAGAACATAAGAATAAATACATACTTGATTTCATTTTAATTTAATCATTGGTTGTGACTTGAACAATTTCCACATCATCTATTATTCAAATAATTGAAGTTGAATTTTCAATTATTTAAGTTTTAGAAGATCATGTGATCAATAAATTTAATTATAGGTTATTCCATCCATATTTACCACCAGAAAAGATATCATAAGTTATCATACATTAATAAGTCCATATATGTTGATATAATACATTATTCTAACAAACTTCATATAATTTTTAAAAATTCTAAAAATTTGATAACCTTAAATTTATTCTGAAAGAGGAAAAATCAAAAACTATAGAAAATGTTTCACAAGAATGGCTTAAAATTTATCACCCATATATCATAAGATATCTTTAGTTGGTCAAATTCCAAAAATGTAAACTCCTTAATCATTTAATCTCTGTAGTCATGGTAATAACCTGAATTATCAGATATCATTATTGTAAAAAATCATGTTTCTTAATTTACAATCATATTGTATATATTCCATTTATCCCAAAAATCTTTATACTTCATCCATGATAACATAACCCTCTGGTCAATAACACCATAATTATATCTCAACAAAACTACTATCATCTAATTTACTAATTCAAATTGAACATATCGTTATCCAATTATCATTATCATAACAAAATGAACATATTTGGGGTTATCATTCCCTTAATCATGTGTTCTACAATTATAACATCATACCCTTAAATCAATTTTTTCTCTCAGAATTATTCAACACATCTTTCCCAATACATTTTTATAATATTATACAGAAAACAAATATATATTTCAGGATTCATATAACATAATATTTTAATTCCAAACAATATACACCTTGAGCTTTCAAATTTAATCATAAAACATTATTCACGATCAATCATCATGATGTTTATTAAAATATGAATCATGTCTTGAGGTTTCTCAACATCAAGATTCATAGGTGAAATGTAGTCAATACTAAAATATCATCATATACCTTTAACATTTCATTTATAATCTCTTTATACACATCAGTATGACCAATAATTGCACCATCATCATGATTATCTTCATGATATTTCCACTTATGATAATGATCTTCATTATTCCCATAATATCCACTTCTAAAACATTCAATGGCTAACCATCTACTATGTAGTTCATGCTATTAACTAAGACCAGAATGTAAAGTATGATAAATACATATCAGATATTAGAAACACATTAGTAAGCTAAATTATATATAATATTTCAATATATGATATATTATGTATAACCCTATGTTAGTCATGATTATCATAAAAACCATAGGATTGTAACTTATACATGACATATCCATAGGATATCCCAATACATATCCATAAAAATATCTATAGGGATATCACAAATGTTTTTTCATCCTTGTTTCCAACGGATGACTAAACCTTCACTCGGATACAAATCTAACAACCCAAACTAGATGTACATGGATATTTTAATAATTTTGTGTAATACATAATACATGAAACAAAAATATTCCAAAATACCGTATTAGTTTAGTGCCTTTGTAAAATTAGAACATATTCTTTTAACATGGTGAATATTCTTCAACATCCTTCATAATGATATTGAACTTAATTACTCATACCTAAAACTATTCTTTATATCATTGGGAATGGATAATATAAAATGGGTGAGAACAAATGCTCAGTAAGGGTTAAAAAGAAAGAACATAAAAAAAATTAATAATATGAAAACATGAACATAAATTTGGAAAAACAAAATTGTGAGTCATGAAATAAATATTGTTAGTATGTAAGGCATTAATAATAATGATACATTAACCATGATAAAATATCATTATCATAAAACATGGAATTTTAGAAAAAAATAATCATATATTATGATTTCCATATTAGCCAAGGAATTCATCCCAATACCATCTTAGTGTAAAAAGTCTTTAACTGAATCGAGATTATATACAGTTCCATCCATGTTGATCTCATGGGATATAAATACATACCTAATAAATTAGAGGGAGATATAGGTCCCATAAATCTCTCAATGAAATCATTCTTACAACAACCACACACACATAAATCATTCATCATTTCATAACCCGTGAAATAAAATGGGATTCTTAAAACATAATTCAATCATATCATAATCCATATAATATTAATGAATTTTTTTAAAATAATTCCATAATAAACACAATAAAATAATAGGGATTGAAACATAACCCTATGTTATCTTATATGGAAAATAATTTTGGCAAAACAGTTGATCTTAATTCATAGGGAAAATATTATTTCTTTTTCAATAATGTTTTCTATTCTCAAAATGCCAGGACAATTAAAAATAAATGAATTTAGTTGAATATTATAAGAAAATCTTGTATAGGAAGCTTAAGGGAAATAAGGTTTCAAAAAATTGTAAAAATCAATTCATTATGTATAATTAAAAAACATTTCCTTCATACTTATGCTGGAAAAGTAAAAACAATCACTGTTTGGGTTACAAAAGAAATATTACTTTCATAACATGTAGTAAAAGTAAAAATTGGTTAAAAATTTCTTTAAAAATATATATTATAATAGTAAAATTTTTATAATTTTTACAGAAAATATTTACAAGGATGAAAAATATAAATTCTTATGTATAAACAATATCAGAAAATAATGAGACTCTTAAATTTCCCCTTACCTTATGTCTGATTTCTTTAATATGTGTCCAAACATCTTGTATAGTGGGTTTAAAAATATTATTAACTACTGAAATAATTATAGTAAAATTTATTATATCATATATGATTCTATTATGACTTTATATTATCCATTTGTTTATCAATTAAATATTAAGCAACATTTTGGGTAATAATTATTTTATTTATTTTACTTGTTTTGACATGTTATTAATTATATTATTACATAGATCTTGTTTTAAATAATAAAAAAAAATGTAAAAAAGGATTTCTATATCATATATATTCAGTATATAAATATATATAATATAAAGATAAATGAAATGGAATACACCGTTCATGGAGATGGTATGACGTATGTATGCATGAACGATGTTTCTGTCTCCTTATTTAATTGAATGAAGGAAAGTAAATGTCATATATATATACACATGAATCCATTATTATATCTTATATTTAATTATTATTTATTATAAATAATTTATAATTATTATTTAATTATAAATTGTGGAGAATGAATCTCATCATGCCATGGAGATGGTAGGTCGTACCTACACATGAGAGATGATATTGTTCACATGATGGATAAATTGTATGGAATTTGATGTTATATTAATTATAAAAATGATTATTATGTTATATTCATGATTTAAATCCATTATATTCCAAATTATATCCATCCAAATTAAGTATTGTTGAATAAACAATTGCACCACCGCGTGGATAGGGTATGTTGTACGTACGCACACATGGTGATATTATTATTATAAAGAAGGATATAATGAGGTATAAGGTTGTCCCAAAATTATAATAACATCTAATCTAGTATAATATACTTGATTTATTACTTTAATATAGGATCAATATAAGAATCAGATATAAATTACGAAAGGAATTTTGAAGGTGGTGATAAAACAATTACATCCTTTTCGAGTATCCCTTTTGGATTTGAAAAAATGGTCATCCTTTTGGGACTTTATTCCAAAATTATGGCCTCTACGAGGATGTTATAAATGTTGGTAGGATATTTAGGTAGGGTTTAGACAATCCAAAGGGAAATAACGATGTGATTAAAATATATGGGGTAGTGTCCATTTATAATATAAGGGAGGGTCACCTTTGAAATGTTTTGAAATATTAATTTATTATAAATTCATTATCAGTTTATAATGAACCAAAAATCATTTATATAGAATATAAGAATATTATGGGATAAAATAATTTCAACTAATAATATTTATACATGTTTTTTAACCTTATTATTATTATTTATCCATATTTAATCTATTTTTTATTTGTGGTAATAATATTATAAATAATAAATTGTTATAAATATTTTCTTATGTTTTACCAATGGTCCATATTTGGATACGTAGTTACCCTTTAGACCATATAATTTTCAGTTCAAAATTTTTAATGATTATTTCATATTTAAAGAATTTAATAAGATGTTATTTTTATATAATATCAACAATGTTAATTTGTCCTTATTTATTTATTTGATATTAAATATATTCCACAAAGAAGTTATATTTTAACAAAAATATATAATATACTCTATACAAGTCATATTCATCTAAAAACTTCTTGTAGAAAATAAATTACGTCATGTGTTGTATTTTTAAATCAATTTACTTTATATTTCTATTAATAAAATAATTTCCACGTCACGGTTATGTCATCAGTAATTGTAATTATATAATCTCTAAAAATAGTAAATAAATTTAAATTATGTATATCATTTAATTATATTTATATAGAATATTTATTTGAGAATATTTACCAAGTTTATCTCTACATTAAAATTATTATACATATAAGATATAAGAGAGTGATATGTTGTCCGTTTATCTTGTTTTAATAATAATTACATCATATTCATGAATAATGTTCAGTAGAATAACCATATCTGACCCATAAGTGATATTGGTTGACTTATATTTACCCAATAGATTTCTACCCGGTGTTAGGGTAATTTTACCATCCTAATCATGTTTCTTTTTAAAAACATTTAACTGATATATCTTTAATGATGGTAAATAAAAAATATCATAGTAATAATTCATAATATCCAAAATAAAAAAAATATATATTAAAATAATATATAAAAATTTATTCTAATTATTGAATCCATTTTTCATTATTCAAAACATAGAACTAGAAGAAATAAGTTTAAAATTAATTCCTGATATCAAAACCAAAAAGTTGATTTTCAAGAAGTAAAAATTTACCAACAGATTATCGGGTCTTTATGCCCAATTTAAATGTGTAATTAAATCCAATGAAAGAAATTGTATTAAATGATCATAAAATTATCTAATTACACATTAAGTCCAATTAAAAAAATAATTTAACTATAAAAATAAATTAGATGAAAAGGCAGTTATGAAATAAAATGTTGTATTTTCACTATTCATTAAAATATGAAATTTATTCAAAAAATACCAAAAACATAACCAAAGTAAATTTTGATATATTGATTCCACATATGAAAATAATTTTTTCAAATATAATATATAAAACTACTAAAAAAATATGTAAAATTAGTGCCCCATTAAAAGGCTGCAAAACTGATTTTTTTTTTGAAAAATACATCCTTTATTTTAAAAATTTAATTTGGTGTTATATCAAGATATAAATAAATATTAATCTCAATGTTATAGAAAAAAAAAAT
This sequence comes from Viscum album, assembly GCA_963277665.1. NCBI lineage: Eukaryota > Viridiplantae > Streptophyta > Magnoliopsida > Santalales > Viscaceae > Viscum > Viscum album. The sequence goes on along the minus strand of OY728166.1, from coordinate 68,340,152 downwards.
TGTTAATAGAATACAAAATTTCTAGTTTATACAATATATTTTTGTTTAGTGAATCATGATATTGCTTACAATACAAACTATCAAGGAAAGTTACTCATGCATGTAATGCAAGGAATGTCAGTATTTCATGTATTACAAGCTTCCTTTGGTGTATCTTATAACATATAAATTAGATATTTCTTTAATATGGTGAACAAAATATATACTTCAAATTGCATGAAATGATTTCTATCGAATGTACTTGTAATTATGTGTAACACATGCCAAGTATAGTGTTTCATATACTTGATGTTAATATGGTGTTGCATATAGCGCAAGCTAATATTGGTGTAGCATAAAACAGAAGACATCGATGGAATTTAAAATAATATACCTCATAAAATCTCGGGGTGTTATAGTACTGAAAAAAATGTGATTCGATGAGAAGGCAAAACTTATGGGTTGCACAATATTACAGGAAAGGTAACCCGTAATGTGTTCCCAGTTCTAAGATGATGATTTTTTGATAAATGACATATTGGATATAAATATTAGTACCTTATGGTACTAATTACCCAATATCTGATTATTTTTTGGTTGGAAATGTTTTCTTTTTCATCATGGATGATAATTACCACTTTTTGGATTTAAGGAATATATCCAGTAATATTTCGAATAACAAAGCATGCATGTTTCCCAAAAATATTTATTGTATTACAGGTTATTACCATGATTCAAGATAATATATTATGAGGGTATTTAGATGTTTGTAATGTGTAAAATAAGAGATTATTTTTCATATAAAGGGGATCAATGTTAAACTGATATTGTAAAATTCTAATGTTCTGGATTTTTTACATTCATAAGGTTTATAAGGTTACCCATTATAGAAAGATTAAGATAACCTTTGGATAATTTTTTAAGATAAGAGTATTATATTTCCACATGAGGATTAATCAATATTGGAAAACATGTTTTAAAAAAATTGTGTTAATGATAACTAATGACATATGGGATATGGAATAATCAATATCTTGTTCTTTTAGTGATTTAGTAATGAAAAATAAACCTCCCTTTTTAGAGAAAGTGGAGAAGTGGATCTTGGACCAACCAAGGGTGAGGTTTTAATTAAATTATTAAAGTATATATTTTCATTAAAATTGATTAAATGTAGATTAAATTATCTAGAAACCAATATGTTTAATCAGGTACCTCCATTTCTGATAAATATGATCATCTCATTCTGCATTGCAGATTTATGGCTTTGTGATTATTAAAATTTTTCAAAACGTGGCCTATACTACTCTCCATCAAAACATGATGGTTATATTTATATTACACCTCAATGTTTATACATTACACCTATGTTCTAAAATGTGTAAACTCTTATATTTTTACATTGGGTAACTGTTATGTTTCCATAATTTTCTTTTTACGGGATGTTTATGTATATAATTTTATGAGTGTTTCTATGAATGAAACATTCAATTATTAAACCATTGATAACCAGGATTAATTTTATGGGATAAATTTATCTTAATGGTGGTATAATGTTACACCCTACAATTTTTTTAATTATTATTTTTTGAATTAATTTGATCATTTTTCTATTTTTCATTTCTCGCAACACTGAAAATAGTTTATTTTATATTGAAGAAAAAATTTTCCTTCCATTATACACAATTCTATGTTAATAAAACACTACATGAAATATAATTTTTATATTTCTAAATAAAGAAGAATTATGAATGATTATATCTAATAGAAGAATGACTTTCCATGATGGCATGCGTAACACGCAAGACCGAGTGTTTCCGTAGAATAATATATTATTAAAATATTAATAATAATATATTATTTAGAAATTAAATTATATTTTATAAATATTAATAACTATATTATGTTAATATAAGTTCTTCACAAAAATATGAAATGAATTATTTATTCACAAATTAATTAAAAATACATATAAGAACAAAATTGAATATAAATGGGGTATTTTTATAGAGAAATTTTATTATTCTCCCAAAGTTATTTTAATACCAATGAAGTGAGATAATTAATATGTTATGTTAATGTAAAATATATGTTTTATATCCTTTTATATATCATAAATATTCATCAAATATATTTTAAAATAATATGATTATAGTAAAATAAATTTAACAACTTAATCCCAATTTTTTGTAAGGTAGTTTTACCACCCTTTATTGAAGAACAATTTTTAAATAAATATTTTGAAACCTTTAGATTTTTGATATATCAAAATAAAAATAAAATTTGGATGAAAAACATAAAAATTTGGTAAAGGAAAATTATTGGTATTTTTCTATAGGGATTCATTTTTAAAATTATTTTAAAAAATAGTAGATTTTAACTCAAATATTCATTTTCATCAAATTTATTTATAATGATTAAATATATTTTAAATTATTTTAAAATTATAATTACATAATATGTTAATAATTATTAAAAATTATGACAAAAAATACAATTTCACATTGAATTTAATTATAAAACCTTTCAATATTTTGAAACTTTTTATATTAAAAACCAAAATTGTGACCTAAAAGTGGGATTTAATCATAATATAATTAAACCACTTTTTGGTTTTGAATTTCAAAAAATAGATACCATATTTGGAATCTGAAAAAAAATATAATGTATAATAAAGAATATTTTTAACCCAAATGGAAGTGAATTAATTTAAATCAATTACTATAACTGAGGTTAAATTAAGAATAATAATGGGCTAAACCATGACATTAATGTCCAAAATGACATAAAAACTAGTTTTAAATCTATTTTCATGTCTATTTAGACCCTATCCTTCATTTTCTATACTTTGAAAAATTATTTAACTACATTAAATAAGTCAATCGTAGGTGGGGTTCTTTCCTTTTGAAATAATACATGACTGCTACCCATCATCCATTATTAATAACCTTCTCTCGTCCATATTCCCCAAAACTCTCAATGATATTTAGATCAAACAAAATGATTTCCATTTAGCTCCCTAGAATCCTTCCCTTCTTCCTTGAAGTCTCATATGGGCCAAAATCCTTCCCCAGAAACCGTTGTGGCAAGCCAAAAATAGTTACCTATTTAAGAGGTAACACCCTCCCTCAAAATTTTTTTTCTTTATCCACATTCTAAAATCATAATATAATATTATAATATAACAAAAACAGTAGAATAAATGTCATCTGTTGTTTTTATTTTAACATTTAAACCATCAAATATGCACACATCATTCCAATGCGAAATGAACATACAGATTTCATGTCGGCAGACTACCATCTTGATAAAAAATGATTGTTAAATATATATTTTCTCCTCTCATAGTTTCCATTATAATGGAAATTTTATTTATATATTAGATATATAAAATTTATTATTTATTTATGTTTATTTAATTATTTTAAAATACACATCTTTATACTTTCCTTTTTGTGTTATTACGATAATTTAGTTTGAGGATGTGCGGACTACCTCCTCCTAAATGCGATGTGATTCATTCATACACTACATTGAATATATTATAGAATTATGTATTGAATATATATGATATAATCAATATAATTTAATAATTATATATATATATATATATATATATATATTTCATTTACTTTTTTTCCGTCAATATAGAAAACATATACATATATATATATATTTTATTCTATTATATATAATATTATAATACACATATATTTAATATAAATCATATTTATATCATGTATTAAATTTTTGAATCATGTTATATTTATTAGGACCAACAATATAACAAATTAATATACTAGCGATGAACAAAGTCAATATTACCCGAAGTTAAACCTTAAAATTGGATAGTTAAGAAGTGGGTAATATAAGGTGGTAACCAAACAATATATGGTATAATACATATTGATATGGGGTTTTAAAATAATTATAATAAATTTATATTTATTATACAGGTGGTTGGAATGAGTTTTATGAATGTCTAGACACTAGGTAAGGGGATTTCATCTCACATTTTATTTCTGTGAGATACATGCTATGTCCACAACTCTTTATTTATGGGTGGTTTATGTAATACCCATTATTTTATTGAATTATTGTTAGAATTATTTTTTTTGGTATTTACATATCCATTTTATGTTCTTTCTCTCATGGGGGTTTGTATTCAAAAGTTACAAAATCTATAAAAATGCATTGCCTCAATTTTCATTATTTTAGACTAATTTTTTATAATGATACTAAACTATTTTTTGGGGTATATATACTTAAATGTAATATCATGAATCACATTATTTTATTGATATTTTATGCATCATGTAACTTCCACTTCTTACAAGTATAATATTATCCCATGTTACCACATGAGAAGAGTTTATTGAAACAAACTCGTATCTTTTGAATATTTTTTATGATTATGATTCCTTTATTGAAACCTTCTTATCCATATCTAATTAATATTTATGAGTTTACTTCACCAATATATGTACAAGATATCATTATGTTATACTAACATTATTTAAACTCTATGGTACTTAATTCAATAAAAAAATGTTTTATGAATATATATCATTACCTATATCTTTAGTCGTATACTCATTATTGCTTAAAAACCATGTTTTATAAAACATCTTCAATGAAAATTATAATATTACCCTATGAAATAAAAAAAACAATTTACCCTTGTTTTTCCATTTTAGCAAGAATGTTTTATTGGAGAAAATTAATCTTTTTTTATTTTTATTTTAGGCACATTTGTAAACTTTTTATCATGGAAACGTAATATTATTTTTACATTTTATGGAATGTATGAATTCACATACTTTAATTTCATTGAGGATTCTATTGCATGTTTAAATGGTTAATTATTATGAAAATTTGTTGAAAAAATATTTTTAAAGAAAATGTTTTGAAATAAATTTCATGTTTATTTCATATGCTTAAAGGACAAATGGGTTTCAAATGAATATTAAACTCCTCAAAATGTTTTCAATGGAAAAAATATTTCAAAATGATTTAATGCCTCATTTATTTTTGATCATGTTTATTTTGATGATTTTTTTTAAAAGTATTTATGTTATAAAAATAATTTTTTCAATGAAGATTGTTATTTTCCAAATTAAATGATTTTAAAAATCATGAAAAATAATTTCCCATATATGATTACATCCAATGGGGTTACTCATTTCTTTTGGGGAAATTATACAATTTTTCAATTAATACTAATTCAATGAGTGGTTTAACTATTGTGGCATGATATTTATGAAATCAATTGATCCTTCATAGGTAATATACTTTTAAAAAATTCTTTTTGCATAAGTAATGATTTTAATGGAATGATTATAAAACATGTATCTTTTTCCAAAGGTTATGTTTTGATTACATGTTTATAATACCCATTGTAGTTCCAGGGTTATGATATGATTATTTATTATTATATGGAACATGTATGTATTATTTCGTTATGATATGGGTAGAACCTATATCAACTTCCAATTATTTGTGTGCACCTGTTTTATTTTTCTTTTCATCTATGTTATGAAGACAATTTTTTTTAGTGTTTAATAATGATTACAGTCAAGAAGAACCTAGTATTATATAAAGTAGCTTGCTTATATAATAGTGTTTATGTTTCTATCTTACCTTAGGTTCTATACTAGTACATTCGTTGCTCGTATTTTTTTAAAATGTTTTAATTATTCTGAAAATATATTGTAATGTTAATATATGTCAACATTGTGTCGTTATATTATTTAGTAGTGGCCTATTTCCTTCATTGTCCGATGCTACAGACTCTTCACTGTATTCTCTCTCATATTCACTCCTTGATTTTAATGTTCTTACCCTTCTTGTTCCTCTATCTTCATATGAATGATCTTGTCTATTTTTTGGTTTTTTTCACATATATTTATTTCTATAAATCTAGTATGAATCAAGGGTTTATACTGGATGGTTGGAGTACATGTATGTTGATGTATGGAGTTTGGTATTTTTCATATTTATTGATGCATTTTTGCACTTTGTTATTGTCTCTCTATCTGAAAACTACCCTAGAATCATTTTTGTCACAAATTAAATTAACAGATATGGTCTATCATTCTCACAGTGATCATATCTCATGTAGAAACCCATCTATGGGTGTCCGTTTTGTATTGGGACACCCCATTGTGTGTGTTAATCATAAATGACCTTTGGTAAACTAGTTTAAAATTTTCAAATTAACTTGGGATTGTGAGTCACCTTGGTTTAATGATCTTAGTTGATTCATTGATTAAAATGATATGTGATTCATTAAATTTCTTCCTTTTTGGTAATTCATATGAATGTTTCTTAAATTTTAGACCATGTGTAAATCCAAATTCCTTTTTTATGCATTATGAACTATGTTCTTCTTATAGACCAATGCTTATTCCTCTTTTATAGGAATTAATTATTATGAAACATGATAGTTCCCTCATCTTAGAAATTATCATATCTTATGTTAAATTATCAATCTATTTTACTAAATGCTTATTCTTTCTAACATATGAAATTTACCAACTTATATCATTCCACATTAATTTCCCTAATTGTTCCCCTTTTTATGATCCATTTAAATTGATTTAATGGAATGCGATACATGGTCATGATGGATGATTGATATAGTGTAATTTCATTGATGACATACTGGTAAGAGTCATGTCGATTCCACATGCCTTTCTTAAATCCATTGGATTATTAATATTTCGTTATGATTAAGACCATTATTAGTGGCTCCAAGTATAATAAATTCCTTTATAATTTATTTATCTCGTTTTATTGAATTTCATACGATGAAATGAATTTCTTTGTAACTTATACATCTTACCATTCTTTCTCTTATTTATATGATTGTTATCTTTCTAAATGAAATGTTTTATTATTATTGGGCATGAATTTCATAGATTGGTTAAATATAAAGTATTTTTTAATAGAATGACAATTATTTTCATATAGATAAATATTTTTCATTTCCTTATGATACACATTGATAACATCCTTAAGATAGGATTTGCATACTAGGTAAACCCGACATGGGTCGGGAGGGAACATGGGTTCTTTATTAATGACTCATGGATGGACTCTTCATTCACGATGGCTAATGACACGAAGTGCTGGGGTAGATGATTTGCCTTCTAGGTGAGGTAATCTTATGCAATTTATTATACTTATGATTGATATTGTCATATAGTTATACTCTTTAATGATACATGGTCCCCTTGTGAGATTCTATGGAGGGAATCAGAAGTTACCATACCATCTAGTGACATGGGGTTATCCATATTGATCTCATTTTATGGACTCAATGAAATTGGATTATAAGATGTTCCTATTGTGATACTTCAGTTTCTTTTAGATTTCCATGGATAATGAAAAGGCTCCCCCCAATATTTGATGGATTTCATTGATTTAAATATTTTTATTTATCAAATTTATTATTCTTTTGATATTCATCCTCTAGTATTATTATGAGGCTGTTTGTCTCTACCTAGGTGTATCTTACTCATAGTTACGAATGCTTATGAAATGACATGGATATTAAACACCAAACCAAAGCACATGTTGGGGGGGGGGGTATTCATTATTTGTTATTCCATGTTCTATTTTCCATTTCATATATAATCTACGTTGAACATTTTTAAATTTTAAACTTCAGGCATATGCTGAATTAAGTTGTACAATATTGGTACTCATTTGGGATCCCAATCCAAGATAATGTTACTTTATTTGTTTTCTTCTAAACACTTATTATATATGACACACTATTATTTATTTACAACATTAAATGGAATGGTGTAGACACCATGGATGTCGGACTACTGAAATTTATATATTACACTCTACATGGTCACCGCTTGGTACCTAATTAGACTTTATTCATGCTGGTATGTGAAGTGCACTGTGTTGCATTTGTTGTCAATGAGGCATGAAGTTGTCTTGGAATGAATGGAAGTCAAGGAATGTCACGATGTGAATGACAAAGGTTGTGATGGTGTTGGTGATGAATGGAGAATGGCCATGGTACTATGATGCGTGTCACTTAGGAGATTCACTAAGTGGCATAGGAGATGTGGTTGAATCATTCTCTAGTAATATCAGACGATTGTAGAACTGATCTTAATGTTTCAATACTTGTATCAAAATGATACTAAGTTACACCACTTGAAGAATGGATGATGATGGAATAACATCATCACATCAGACGATTGTTCAGCTGCTCTTTAAGTTCGAAGAACTTGTATCCTGATGATACAAAGTCACAACAATAATTGAAGACCATGCTTTGTATTGACAATGCATGAGGAGCTGAAGTGAACCATCCATAAGTTCTAAGTGGATGAAGTGGTTTTAATGAAGTCCATGAACTAACTCTTAGTGCATGTGAATTGAAGAAGTTCCAATTGATCTCTGATTAGATCAATAAAGAACATTGATGATTATAAGTGATTCAGGAGTTCGGTTGATAAAGATGAAACTTTTGAATTCCATATCCTAAGTGAAGATCATATGAGGAGAAGTAATGGAATTCTCAAGAAGAATATGAAGGAGAAGATTGGATTGAAGGGCATGTGGCATTTGGCTTATACACATAGGAGAACTTTGTATTTGACAAAGTCCTTTCATGCCTTTGCCAAAAAAAAAATATGGCCAGCCAAGGCACCTTGAGGGTTCAACCCCAAGGCATGGGCGCTAGGGCACCACGCCCATGGGGGAACCCGTGGGGCGAGCCAGGGCGGCAGGGCGCACCCAAGACACCGCATGGGCATAGGAGCGCGCCCCCAAGAGTATCAGTGTGCATAGTGGGCGCCAATGGCGTGCCTGAAGGAGCATAGTGGGCGCAGAGCGCGCCCGCAGGGAGAACACGGTGCGGGGCGGCACCATGGAGGTTGGAAGTTCAATAGGGGGGTTGTGGCAGCGCCTGGGTTATAAACCGCGGAAACTCCGCGAGGCGTTTCGATGTGGGACGCAGAAAAATTTCCAGGAGCGAATCCTGGCCGTCCGAGTGATCGCGCGGCAGATCTCGGCCGCCCGATGCATCGCGCCATTCGCGATCTGATCTAGGACGTCCAAGGTTATTTGATCGCCTGATCCGACGGCTCCCCATCCGTCTCCTTCCTCGAGCTCAGCCGAAGGCCACCCGCGAGCTCCGTTCGAACCAGAGGCCTCCCCGAATGAAGAATTCGAGTTCCCGGCCACCTCCAATCAAACCGAAGGGTCCATGGTGATCGTCTGGCCACACTGAACATGATCATACAAGAAAATGGGCATGCATGCAAAGTTTCGAATATTTCGGTCGAAGCCGAGGCAAACCGAAGGGGCCGAGGCCATGTGGTGTTCGTGTTTTGCATGGGATGGCCAAAACAGAGGCCATGCATTCGTTCCAAAATGCATGCACGTGAAGGAGGAAAATAAAAAGGAAACCCGCGTGAAATAGAGGAGAAACAAGATTTTGGAAATCTTGAAAACCCGAGATATTCGGGAGTTTGAATTTATATCTCACGCGGATGAACCGAGGCCCTCTGCCTATATAAAGAGAGGCATATACCTATGTAATGTTGCTGATCTTTTGATGAAAAACGAGAAGTCCCGTGAGAGCACCTTTGCCTCGCGAAGAAGAGCCTGCGCGCACACTTGCGTGGCAGTACAGCCCGGAGCCATCCCTTGGCTCTGTGTGTTCCTTTTGCGCACCGCTTGCACGAAAGAAGAGAAAGGGAGAGTCCCCTGCGCGCTACCCCTTTGCGCGACAGGAAGGAGAGATTGGGCTGCGTGGTAGGACCTTGCGCGCCCCCTCTGTGCACCGCGACCCCCTACGCGGTAGCACTTGCGCACCCAGAGGCTTGCGCGAGTGAGGCAGCCCACGGTGTTGTGCTTTACACCCGTGGCTTGCGCGCCCGTGGTTTCCATACCCTGCGCGACAGAAGCCCCCGCGGCTGAGACGCCTTGCACCCGAGGAGGTTCCACTTGTGCGGCCAAGTGATCCTTTTTCCTTGGACTTGCGCGGTTGAAGACATTGAGGCCGCACCACCTTGCGCGCCTTAAAGAACAAGTGGAGAAGAACCCGAGGGCCTTAGTACTTATGTGCTAAACAATATGACCTGAGCCTCAAGCATTTGTGTGTGTGAAAGAAGTGAAGAAAAGGCCAAGCCTTGTGTTTTCTAAGTGAATTAAGTGGGTGAAAACAATATCAACAAGGCCGAACCTTAGTGTTTGCAAAAACATTGTGCACACTTTGAAGAAGAACAAGACCCACACTAAAGTAGAACACACAATTTAATTGTGTAAACAAATTGGATAAAGTGTGTGAAGTTCAGTGAAGGTGTGTGCTTAAAAGAATTACACCCTTTGAGGGTTTACTACACCTAGAAGAAGAACGGGGAAGTGCATGCATGCATGCATGCACATGCGCACGTAATCAAAGTTCAAATCAGTGAGTGTGCATTTGAGTTGTCCAAGACCAGAAGATCTTTATGAATTTGAGAGGACATGCAGTTTGTGCATGAAGAAGCAGAGTTGCCATGCATTCAGTGCATGAAGTTGTTTTGAAGTGAGACTGAGCCAGACTGAAGTTAAAGAGATTGGTTGTTTGAGTTTTGAGTAGATTGAGAAGACCCTAATCAACATAAGTGATCAGAAGCTGTGAGCAAGACCAGCAGACCTTATCAGAGGCTGTTGATGATTCTTGAAGAGAGAGGCCAGGTCATCCTTAGAAGAAGGTGATAAAGCCTGAGCAAGACGAGAAGACCTGATCATCACAAGTGATCAGAGGTACAGAGCAAGGCCAGCAGTCTTTATCCCAGACTGCTGAAGATACTTGAACAAGCATAAAGTGAAGAAGAGCTACTCGTGTGACTTGAGGAGCCAGTAGAAGCCCCCTGTGAGACTCAGGGTGGAAGAAGTCTTCAGTGGGATTCTGGAGCAGGCCAGTGGGACTCTGGTAACACTGTGGGACGCAGTATAAAGACCCTCCTGTGGGACTGAGGAGAGATACGGTGGGAAGCTGTATCAACCATTGTAATTCTAACAAGTTATAATGGGAGAATCCATGCTGGGAGAGCATGGAAATTATGTAGGCCTTTGGTGCCGAACCTTGTAAATCCTTGTGTCCTGTGCCTTTTCATTACTGCATTATCCAGGAAAGGTTGAGAGACATAAGAAGAGTGGATCGAGGCCTTAACAATCCATAGAGGTTTAATTGATTAAGAATCAATTAGTAAAAAGTTGTAAAGGATCACTGATTCACCCCCTCCCCCTCTCAGTGATTCACACTGATCTGAGCACTTCAATTGGTATCAGAGGGAGGTTACCTCTAAAAGAACCAAGGGAGTCTTTATGAAGTGCAAATTTGAGGAAATGAGCGAATAGCCTCAAATGTAGATATCTGCCAAGACTCAGAAAAATAGAAAGAAGAAACATGCCAAGAAGATGAAGAAATCCTGTCCTAGCTGTGATGAAGTTGGAACAATGAATGATCTTCAAAATGCACTCAAATATCTTCAGAATACTGTCCCCAAGGAAGTGGCAATGTGTATTACTACTGGCATCCTTGATCTTCAAGAAGAAAAATTACAGCTAGAAGAAGAATCCAATGCAATGGAAGATCAATTGGCAAAAAGGGTTGGCATAACCAACACTCTCAGAATGCTGGTGAAGGCTAAAGATGAAAAAGTTTCTCTTTGCAATGAAAGATATGAATACACTGCTGAAGAATTGCAAAGAAGCCTTTCTGAGAAAGAATTCTTTATGATATTAGTCAAAGATGTTTTCCATGCACTGGAAAAGAGGCATAAAGTGTCAATGAATGTCAGAGATGCTCAACTCAAAGGCAAAGTCAAAATGGTGAAGGAGATTGACAACTCATTGCATGAAATAAAGAAGGTGCATGATGACCAGATGGAACAGCTGAAACAGAATTGGGAAGGTAGGCTAAGATTGGTTGAGGATGAGAAGAACTCCCTCAACATGAAATGCTTTGAACTGGAGGTGACATTGAAAAATCTGCAATCAGCCAAAGCTGAAGCCTCCCAGTCAGCTGAAAGAAGAAATGTTGCTACTCAAGTGAGCTTTGAGAAGGATGATTCTAAAAGAAATACATCCTCTAATAAAAGGGCAACATCTTCTAGAAAGAAGGTACCATCCATACCATCTTGTACTGATGCTTCTAATTGTGTTTCCACAAAAAGTGCAGGATGGAAAAATAATTCCAAACAAGTATGGATGAAGAAAATGAAGAAGCAAAGCTTTCCTGAATCAACACAGCATGTCAAGAAAAGTACCCAACAATCTTAAGGACTGAAGAGGTCTAGATTTGTGGGTCAGTTTTGGTGTTGTATTAAGTATGGGCACTGTGCAAAAGATTGTTGGTACAATCCACTGAATGTCAAAGTACAGAGGAAGCCCATGCCAAGGGGGAGCAAGCCAGAAGGCAATAAGCAACATCCACAGGTCCAGAGACATCTGTTTACTGCTAACAGATTTGGATTGCTTGACAACATCTGGGATGGCTGCAAAAGTGGTCAAAAGAATGATACATGTCAATCTCCAACTGTATCCAAAGCTGGAATGAAGAGAAGATCACTGAACCTGGCTAAGAGAGATTCCTTGGGAAGCAAGCAGAAGAAAGTGGAAGATGCTCCCAAGAAGAGTTTGAAGAATGAAGAGAAGTCCTTGGAATTCAAATCCAAGAAGGGTGATGCATCCAGAAGGTCCACCAAGAAATGCTTCTACTGTGGGAAGAAAGGACATATCATGGATCTTTGTAAAGAAGCCATGAAATTAAATAGAAGCAGACTGGACTCAAACAGACAATCAATCCAAACGAAGCAGAAGGGATTGATTGAAAACAAGTTGCCTAAGAGAGGTAGCTTGACAGCATCAGAGGAACCATGTGAAACTTCTAGAACTGAGGCCACACTTCCAAGTGACTTACTTGTCATATGGCCAAATCAGTTGCAACTTGCCAAAGATCTGCAGAGAGCTGAAGATGAAGTTCTGGAAATTGCTAAGGCAAAAGGGAAGAAGAAGATTTCACATGAAGATGTATTGAGATCCACACCAGCACAAACATCAATGAAGATCAAACGTGCAAGTGTGAAGAATGGTGAAAATGGGACATCTCGGTTGCGAGAATATTCTCAACCTTGTTGTTCACATTGATGAACCAAGGAGGTTCCATATTATTCCCTAATCACTTCTATTTACATGTGCTAACATTACAGGGAATTGAAGATGATGATCATTCTCAACTGGAGGATGGTTTGGACAGAATGGAGTGCACCCCTTGAGGGGGAGCCAATCTGGAGAAGATGGTATTCTACGATTTAATACCATCTTGAGAAAAGTGAAGGTATTCCAATCATACTTTCATCCCTTGTTTCTTAATTGAGTTTATCTTGTCAATTAAGGGGGAGTATGGATTGAAGACAAATGGATGAATGGGGGAGCTTTATCTTTTCACCTGAACTTTCTAATGATTTTTGTGAAGTTGTGCAGGATTTAGCAAATTCATTGTTATATCTGAAAAATTTCAAACCCCTAAGCATGATCTCACATGTGTAGAGAATTATGGACAGCTTTGAATTCCTTGGTCATATCACTCTTGTTTTCTACGCCGGGTTAGCCCAAGTAGACTTAGAGCTGATTTACTAAAGGTTCATTGCTAAAGAGAACATGTGACATCATCCCTCTCTTAGTGCTTTTCAAGAAAATGCTATTCGAAGGGAGGAAGAGATATTTTTGAAAGAGAACCACACCACACCTTTGCATTTGATTGCCAATAAGGGGGAGAAAATATTGGCACACATATTGACCCATTCATATGTGCTGAAGGAGTGTATTGACAACAAATACAAAGGGGGAGATTGAAGTGCACTGTGTTGCATTTGTTGTCAATGAGGCATGAAGTTGTCTTGGAATGAATGGAAGTCAAGGAATGTCACGATGTGAATGACAAATGTTGTGATGGTGTTGGTGATGAATGGAGAATGGCCATGGTACTAAGATGCGTGTCACTTAGGAGATTCACTAAGTGGCATAGGAGATGTGGTTGAAACATTCTCTAGTAATATCAGACGATTGTAGAACTGATCTTAATGTTTCAATACTTGTATCAAAATGATACTAAGTTACACCACTTGAAGAATGGATGATGATGGAATATCATCATCACATCAGACGATTGTTGAGCTGCTCTTTAAGTTCGATGAACTTGTATCCTGATGATACAAAGTCACAACAATAATTAAAGACCATGCTTTGTATTGACAATGGATGAGGAGCTGAAGTGAACCATCCATAAGATCTAAGTGGATGAAGTGGTTTTAATGAAGTCCATGCACTAACTCTTAGTTCATGTCAATTGAAGAAGTTCCAATTGATCTCTGATTAGATCAATAAAGAACATTGAAGATTATAAGTGATTCGGGAGTTCGGTTGATAAAGATGAACCTTTTGAATTCCATATCCTAAGTGAAGATCATATGAGGAGAAGTAATGGAATTCTCAAGAAGAAGATGAAGGAGAAGATTGGATTGAAGGGCATGTGGCATTTGGCTTATACTCATAGGAGAACTTTGTATTTGACAAAGTCCTTTCATGCCTTTGCCAAAATAAAATATGGCCAGCCAAGGCACCTTGAGGGTTCAACCCCAAGGCATGGGCGCTAGGGCACCACGCCCATGGGGGAACCCGTGGGGCGAGCCAGGGCGGCAGGGCGCACCCAAGACACCGCATGGGCATAGGAGCGCACCCCCAAGAGTATCAGTGTGCATAGTGGGCGCCAATGGCGTGCCTGAAGGATCATAGTGGGCGCAGAGCGTGCCCGCAGGGAGAACACGGTGCGGGGCGGCACCGTGGAGGTTGGGAGTTCAATCGGGGGGTTGTGGCAGCTCCTGGGTGATAAACCGCGGAAACTCCTCGAGGCGTTTCGATGTGGGACACGGAAAAATTTCCAGGAGCGAATCCTGGCCGTCCGAGTGATCGCGCGGCAGATCTCGGCCGCCCGATGCATCACGCCATTCGCGATCTGATCTAGGCCGTCCAAGGTTATTTGATCTCCTGATCCGATGGCTCCCCGTCCGTCTCCTTCCTCGAGCTCAGCCGAAGGCCACCCGCGAGCTCCGTTCGAACCAGAGGCCTCCCCGAATGAAGAATTCGAGTTCCTGGCCACCTCCAATCAAACTGAAGGGTCCATGGTGATCGTCTGGCCACACTGAACACGATCATACAAGAAAATGGGCATGCATGCAAGGTTTGGAATATTTCGGTCGAAGTCGAGGAAAACCGAAGGGGCCGAGGCCATGTGGTGTTCGTGTTTTGCATGGGATGGCGAAAATAGAGGCCATTCATTCGTTCCAGAATGCATGCACGTGAAGGAGGAAAATAAAAAGGAAACCCGCGTGAAACAGAGGAGAAAAAAGATTTTGGAAATCTTGAAAACCGGAGATATTCTGGAGTGTGAATTTATATCTCATGCGGATGAACTGAGGCCCTCTGCCTATATAAAGAGAGGCCGATACCTCTGGAATGTTGCTGATCTTTTGAAGAAAAACGAGAAGTCCCGTGAGAGCACCTTTGCCTCGCGAAGAAGAGCCTGCGCGCACACTTGCGCGGCAGTACAGCCCGGAGCCATCCCTTGGCTCTGTGTGTTCCTTTTGCGCACCTCTTGCGCGAAAGAAGAGAAAGGGAGAGTCCCCTGCGCGCAACCCCTTTGCGTGACAGGAAGGATAGATTGGGCTGTGTGGTAGGACCTTGCGCGCCCCCTCTGTGCACCGCGACCCCCTGCGCGGTAGCACTTGCGCACCCGGAGGCTTGCGCGAGTGAGGCAGCCCGTGGTGTTGTGCTTTACACCCATGGCTTGCGCGCCCGTGGTTTCCATACCCTGCGCGACAGAAGCCCCCGCGGCTGAGACGCCTTGTACCCGAGGAGGTTACACTTGCGCGGCCAAGTGATCCTTTTTCCTTGGACTTGCGCGGTTGAAGACAGTGAGGCCGCACCACCTTGCGCGCCTTAAAGAACATGTGGAGAAGAACCCGAGGGCCTTAGTGCTTATGTGCTAAAAAAGAAGACCCGAGCCTCAAGCATTTGTGTGTGTGCAAGAAGTGAAGAAATGGCCAAGCCTTGTGTTTTCTAAGTGAATTAAGTGGGTGCAAACAATATCAACAAGGCCAAAACTTAGTGTGTGCAAAAACATTGTGCACACTTTGAATAAGAACAAGACCCACACTAAAGTAGAACACACAATTTAAGTGTGTAAACAAATTGGATAAAGTGTGTGAAGTTCAGTGAAGGTGTTTGCTTAAAAGAATTACACCCTTTGAGGGTTTACTGCACCTAGAAGAAGAACAGGGAAGTGCATGCATGCATGCATGCACATGCGCACGTAATCAAAGTTCAAATCAGTGAGTGTGCATTTGAGTTGTCCAAGACCAGAAGATCTTTAAGAATTTGAGAGGACATGCAGTTTGTGCATGAAGAAGCAGAGTTGCCATGCACTCAGTGCATGAAGTTGTTTTGAAGTGAGACTGAGCCAGACTGAACTTAAAGAGATTGGTTGTCTGAGTTTTCAGTAGATTGAGAAGACCCTGATCAATAGAAGTGATCAGAAGTTGTGAGTAAGACCAGCAGACATTATCAGAGGCTGTTGAAGATTCTTGAAGAGAGAGGCCAGGTCATCCTTAGAAGAAGGTGATAAAGCCTGAGCAAGATGAGAAGACCTGATCATCACAAGTGATCAGAGGTACAGAGCAAGGCCAGCAGTCTTTATCCCAGACTGCTGAAGATACTTGAACAAGCTTAAAGTGAAGAAGAGCTACTCGTGTGACTCGAGGAGCCAGGAGAATCCCCCTGTGAGACTCAGGGTGGAAGAAGTCTTCAGTGGGATTCTGGAGCAGGCCAGTGGGACTCTGGTAACACTATGGGACGCAGTATAAAGACCCTCCTGTGGGACTCAGGAGAAATACGGTGGGAAGCTGTATCGACCTTTGTAATTCTAACAAGTTATAATGGGAGAATCCATGCTGGGAGAGCATGGCAAGGATGTAGGCCTTTGGTGCCGAACCTTGTAAATCCTTGTGTCCTGTGCCTTTTCATTACTGCATTATCCGGGAAAGGTTGAGAGACATAAGAAGAGTGGATCGAGGCCTTAACAAGCCATAGAGGTTTAATTGATTAAGAATCAATTAGTAAAAAGTTTTAAAGGATCACTGACTCACCCCCTCCCCCTCTCAGTGATTCACACTGATCTGGGCACTTCAGTATGGATAAAGGGAAGTGTGATGATTCTGATTCATTATTGCTTCCCATATTAGGTTGGATAATTAGGGGAAGAGGGTTGAGACTATTCTCAATATTCCATGTGACATCAATTAGAATTTTTTTTATCTTTTATATCATGAAGTATATACTTGTACACTATTCTCATACACTAAAAATTTTGTATGATATCTTCATATTGAAATCATAATTTTATTTTTTATGATTATTTAGCTTCCACCAGTTTTTATTTGTATTAAATTCCTCTTTACATTGGTTCTACTAATATTTGCTTATTATTATGATTACACTATTGAAAATATATATTGTTTACCTTTTTTCATACTCGATCATTGAGGGTATTGTCTCCCCATAGAGATACCATATGAAATAACTACTATCCATCAGCCTTGGGAATTCAAGGAGATGCGCTTGAGGTCTTGAGGTTAATTGGAACTGGGGAACAGTTCAATGGAATGCATTACTAAGACACTACAAATTTGAATCAATGGTGATGTATTTTCTATTATTGGGGAAGAAAAGTGGAAATCCATTAATGTGATGTCAATTTTTGGGTTTAAACACAACATACTAAGTGTTTTACACCATTTTTGGAGTGTAATGTTTTTTTAGAAATGATGGTATTTATTGATAATAGTAGAATGTGTAATTTGATTATAATAGACCAATAGAAAAAAGGAAACATATTTCATGTTCGTGATGATAAAAAATCATGTTACTTAATCTTGGTTTAAAAAAATTAGATGTTCCTAAAATGAGGGAGAATATATGTATGAGAAACATGAGAATGTTTCAATGTGGTATAGTGTCTATGATATTTCAAATTTTTTTAGAATAAGAGAGTGGTGATGCACTATTTTTCAAAAAAGAAATATTATAAAAAATGTGCATAATAATGTTGATATTCATTTAACTCAAACTCTAGAACATATTCATTATAATATCTTCTAGCCAATGAAAGAAATCATATTTAAGAGATAAGTAATTTGTTACTCGCATTGGTGATTTTACTAGGATTAGATGTGTTATGAATTTGAAACATAAGTCGGATTTTCTGAATATGTTTAAAATTTACATGAGAAAATATGTATTGGAATGTGTTTATTCTATGAAGTTTTTTACAATTCATAATGGTGGTGAGCATAAGAATGAAGAGTTCTGAATTTATCACAAAAACTTGTAATTCATTATGACTTCAATGGTCTATGTAATACAAAAAAAAATGGTCATTATTAGAAGAATAATAGGAGATTAGTTAAAATGGTGTGTACTATAGGATATGAACATGGTAAATATCATTACATTTAGAGGAAGTACTCAGGAAAAACTATTTATTTTCACAATTGATGTTCTATCATCTATGTTTTTATATGACCTCATAGGAAATGATCTTTGAATAAAATCCATGTTTAAAACTCATAATACATTTTTGGAGTCCCTGCATTGTAGATAAAAAAGATAAAACATATGAATATTTGATCAGAGAGGTGAAGATGTAATCTTTTATGTGTATTATCGGGAATGAAGTGGATATAGACATTTCAACCCTGAAAAAAGAATATTACTTGACTCTGTTGATGTGAAATTTATAGAAATTGGTTGGGAAGATGTGGCACAAGTACATGTCGATAAGGAATATAAATAGAATGAAATAATATTTTATAAATTATATTATAAGTATGATAAAATAGAAATACTAAACATTTAGGTGAAACATAATTATCAATCTCCAGTGAGGAGGTAATGTTTCGTACATCTCATCATACGATGAGGAAACATGATGAAGCTAAAGACATATTTGGTGATCAATATCAAAATTTTCAGAGAAGAAAAACATCAAAACATATGCCAAATAATTCTTTTTACAAAAAATGTTTAGCTAAAATATGGGAATTAAGGTTTTCATAATCAGTAATGGATTCAGGCTATGAATAAAGATTAGGATAAAATTGATAAGAATAATTTTTTTAAAAACATAACTATAATAAATTATATAATTTTTATTGGTACAATGTTGTTGTTTCTGAAAAATATTAGTGAGGAATGTGATTGGATAAAAAAATGTAATGTTATTGTAAAAAGGATACTCACAGATTAATGTAATTAACATTGATGATTATTTTTCATTAGTGGAATTGTTTGAAAAAAAATTTATCATTTTTTTCAATTTCTTGACAATAAAGATAAAAAAAATTCTGATTGATGTAAAGGAAACATTTTTTAATTGTGAACATGATGTTGATGTTTATACTGAAGAGAAGTGTGTATTTTTTGAAATTAAGGACAAATGTTATATGTGTAAGTTGAAGAAATAAATTTATATGGTAAAATGAATATTTTAGGGAATATTATTAAACATTTGTGGACTACATAAGAAAAATGGGTCTTAAGAAAGGAATATTTTAAAATAATCTTTAAATAAATGAAAATCATGAGTTATTCCTCATTGTAAATGATTAGGTTGATGACCATATATTTTTTGGGAATGATGAAAGAACACATGAATGATTTTCTACATAAGTGAAAATGTTGTTTGTGATAACCATGATGGGTGAAATGAAATAGTGTATTGGGTTACAAATATTACAAAAGAAGAAGCATATATTTTTTTCTCAAAAAATGTATACAAAGGAACTTCATAAAAAGTATGGAATGTAAAATTTGAAACCTATTCTTACAATGATTTCAGTGGGATCCTTGATGATTAATGAGTGATAAGTTATAGAAGTTGACTCTAATCATTTTCATAAGATAATTTGTTATATTTTGAAGTTGAATTCTATAATATGAGACATTTTTGTTATTGTTACATTTTTTGAAGGATTCCAGTTTTCTCTAAACAAATCACACCAATTTGAATGATAAATAATATATAGATATAACAATGGACCAAATGATTTTGTAATCAATTATGCTTGATCATATTATGTTGATTTGTTTGGGTATACATATACTTATTGGGAATGAGGTATTGATTATAGAAAATAAAAATGTTGTGGAGTTTTATTTCTAGTGAAATAAGTGTAGGTTGGTATAATAAGAAGAAAAATTCAATAAGACTCATCATAGATAAATCTTACTATATTTTTTCCACTCAAGATTCTACAAAACACATTTTTATGAAGTATTAGATGCACAACTTACTTATTGTGGTGATGCTACACTAGTTATTTTGTAATCATAATTACTGTTCTGTAATCCGTATAAGAAAAGTAGTCAATAATTTTCCTTAAAAACAAACTGATATCAAATATCAGTTCATCAAAGTACATGTGAAGACTAATGAATTGAATATAATTAATTCTACAACATTGAAAGAAGTTATTGACTAATAAACAAACCCTATTCTAAATGAATAATTTCTCAATATGAGGTGAAAATCGGTGTAGAACCTATTTATCTTCAAGGATGAGGTATGGTCCAATATTTCTTATCTCATTTATTATTTAGATAATGTTTTCATTGGGGATACGTTTTTCATAAATATATCCATTTTTATGTGTAATAATTTTTATGGAATCATTTATAAATATATATGAGGAGTTTTGGGTTATCTATGAACACATTATGAATTTTTTTGAACAATGTTTGATTAGGTGGTTTTTAAAAACATTTTATTATAGTAAGAATGAATATAATTTTTTAAATAGGTGAATTTTTCGAAAGTTTCTTGTGATATGGAATGATTTAACTACATATAAGTTTTACAAGTCACTACATTAAGAAATATATGATTTTATTTCATTTATTATTCTTTCCAATGTTATCTTATATTTTAATTGAGTAGTTCATTATTAATCCATTTCATGAGATTAGAATGTAAAATTATTTATAATCCTTGTTTTACAATAAACATCAATGTAGGATATTTTTTTCAACTATATTTGATAGAATTTGTTTTGGGGTTATTTATGAAGATTTTATTAGTATTTTTTTTGTGAATAAAATTAATAAATGTATGTTATAAATTTTGGTGATATGATGATGGCAATAAAATTTTTCACCATAATCAGAAGATCATATGATGTTTTGATAAGATTCCTTACCATTTTTTGTTTTTCTAGTCTGTTGACCTTTCATGAATGATGTTGTGTCTTGGACTCTTATTGGGTTTGAAATTAATGTTTGAATCTTTATTTTATGTTTTATTTGAAGCTATATTTTTCCATACTAAATATAATGATGATTTTATATTTTTTATTTCACATATTTGAAATGTATATTGGGAAAAATATTATTAATGACATATGAATGATAGAAATAATATGTTTTTGGTACCTTAAATATAACGCTGTTTTTCTGCTTATTAAATCATAAAAATAAAAATTTATCTGAGAAACATATGATGAATATATTTTGATATAAAGGGGATAAGATTTGTTTGGTACCTTATATTATAAAATTATCTAATGATCCTATTAATTTAACATTAAATAAATTTTTTAGGAAAAAGAATTTATTTTTTAAAGAAGAAATGTCGGGGAAGATGATGTTGTTGATGTCTAAAAGTTATTAAAGTGTTGATTACGTAGACCATATGAAGCTGTATTCCACATATCCATCAGATGGGGGAATTATTATTGACACAGATATGAAAGATGTGTTTTTTTGGGACTAATGCATGTTAGTATGTTGAAGACTTATCAAGTGGATGATGATCAGTTAAGTAGTGATCCATTTTAATCATGTTGAATTGTTGGTCCATCGTGATGATAAAAAAATAACAGTAATGATGATTGATTCCCCAATAGTTTGAGAATCATTAGAATAAGATTGATACTGATCTATTAAAGTGAGATAGAGTAAATTCTTTCAGACACATCGTGAATACAATAAATTCATTGAACCCATTATCATTGGTCTAAATAAGAGAAGAAAAGAATATTTTTTGAATAGTTTTACATCTATTTTGTTGGATGGTGTGATGGTATTTTTATGAGTTCTGATGATGATTATGGAAAAAACATAGCTGATGTTTAACAATATTTCAAAAAATCACATGATAAAATGTTTCAAAAAGTTTATGCATTTCAGTAGATAAGGAGTATCATAAAGAACAATCTTTAGATATAATATGTTTTTATCATTATGAAGAGACATCATAAAAAAGTTATTATTATTATAAGGAATATTTTTAATGTTTAATTCATGTTGAATATAGGATTTTATTCAAGAAGGTTGATGAATAATCTATAAGTTTTGATAAGAAATGAATAAGTCAAATATGATGTCGAAATTGAAACAAAACTCGAATATAAGGAAATTTCATTCAATGGGAAAATGAAGGTAACATTCCACTTATTCCTCTTATAGGACACAATTATATTGGAATAAATATCATTTTACTAACTGACATGGGTATTGTTCATATGTGGAGATACACGTAGAATATTATTAAGAAGATACATGATATTTTCTAAAAAATGTTTTCCTATGAAAAATGTCTGGATTGAAGAATTAAAAGGAATGATATTAATTCGTGGTTTCCAGAGCTGACATAGAAATCAGATCTAGTTTTTGGGGAAAGAATAATTGGTTCATAATTAATTACAGGGAATTATTTCCTTATATTTTTTTCTAGATTGATGGATTGATCTTGGGTATCGAACTAAGAGATCCGACTGAGTTTTTATTAAAATGTCCAAAATGTGATTTTTTTACCTTAAGGCAGGAAAGAATGTGAAGAATTGTGTTTTGAAGCTATTCCAGTGGAATTTTATAAGCCCAAATAGTGACTTGGTTTGAACCAACTGGTAAAGGTTTCATTACATATTTCACAATAATGTATTACATCATTAATGGTAGAATAAGAACCTGAATTTTTTTATTTTTCATAGTTCCACACTAGTTTAAGTGTATATAACAATTTTTATATATAAAAAAGGATTTATTTCAATTGGGTTTTGTTTTATTGGATTATTTTCATACAATATCAAGTATGGAGTTACTCTTATATAGTAGTGAAACCTCAAAATTCTTACCTTCATTTATATTTTTTATTTTTATTATCCATATGATAATTATTTAAAAAGAGGAAAATGTTGTCTTAAAATAATATAAAATAAAAATAAAAATATATCACTCATTCACCCCTACCCCACAAAGTGATTCGTTGATCCTGGATAGGCAATATTAGATACTTATACTAGTCTGGTTCCTGGTTGACAATATGACATACATGAGTAGTACCACGAGTTTCACTTGTAGGATTCTATTCCCATTATCCCATGAATAAGGGATTTCATTCCATGATTCATAATAGTATTATGAACATGCAAAAATCATTACATTTGTGTCACCTTTCCCAATTCAAAGCAAGAGGGTCTCTATGCTCATATCATAACTGTTGGGTCTCAATAATGATGTCATAACTATAGGTTCTCCATGACTAAATTTTAATAATAAGATCCCAATTCCTATATCATAATTATAGGTTCTCTATGTCCTAATTGAAAAAATAGGGTCTGTATGAATGTATCATTAATTTGGAGTATCTATTCCCATGAACCGTAATTCATAAAGGCCACTACGACCATATATCATATTTTATAAGGGTCTATATGCCCATTAATCATGATTCAATAGGATCATCATGACTATATATCACAGGATTGTATGATATTCAATTTCAATATATGGAAATAGAATAAGGGATTCCTTTCCAATATGTAATAATACATAGCGGTTGTTGTGCCCCTTTATCATAATAGTGATATGTAGTCCAAGGATTCAATAAATGAAAATTTGTATTACATAATTCAATATAATTTTCTATGACATAGGGAAAACCATTTTCCTTTTTAATAAATGTGAAAAGGCCATACCACTCACTTTCAATACAACTCGCAATAGTTTTCCCACATAAGTGACATTTCAAATTCATATAAATTACAATTTATTCATTAATCCATTCATTGCATCTAGGTAAAATTAATATGCACTACTGAAATGGTGAAAATAGTATATGGGGACCAATTACAAAATTAATTAAGGAATAATATGTCTTATGTATCATAGATATTTAAGTAGACATGGGTTATGTGTATTTTCAGGCAACACATAGAGAATCTAGTGTGTGGCACATGATGGGTAATATAAAGCATGACATCATTGATGGATAAATACTAGACCACCTACATTATTAATGATGTGGTGAACTAGATGACTTTCATCCTTTGTTTTGGTCCAAATTGGATGAAAATAGAATAATGATTTAAGGCCCTAGAAATAGAGCATAAGATCTTGCACAAAAATTTTATTTTCAATAGAAATAAAAATAATGAAAGGAGAATTAGGAGTGGATTAATAAAAGATATATATATATAGAAGATAATAATATGATGAATAAGATTCTAGTTGTAAGAATGGAAATCAAGACTATATTTAGGCTTCAAGAATTTCAAATGGGATGATAGCCATTATGTGAGAGATAAATAATGAAAAGAGGGTGAGGAAAAAGAAAAACGATCTTCCACTTTAAAAAAATAAATGGAATTTACATGGAATGTAAATGATTTACTCATTGTGTACTAATCTGGTTTTACTTTATAAGTAATATATATTACACATTGTGAATGAGGATGTCCAATCTAGTACACATAAACTGTTAAATACATGCCGTGTATTCCAAATACCTTTCATGTACATGTCCTACAACTAGCCTTCATCTCACTACTTAATCCTTTTGAAATAACACCAAATAGAAAAAATTCTCATCCTCCAGATGAAATCCAAATATAGTTTTGCCAAAATGTCTAAATGATAGTTCAAATGAACCATAAATAAAAAAAAATGGTTATATAGTCTCCCCACAAAACATAAAATAACTCATCACTAAGATTCCCATAAAAGTTTTGTAAGACACTTTCTAAGAATAAATCAAACCTCTCAGTATGTACATTTTACTCCCACTCCTGTCACTCATCATGTACATATCCATGCTACCATATCAATCTTATTAACATGGAAGATCAGCCTCGTATATATTCGTAATGAATCATGTAGAAACTGGATTTGTTCTGAAGTTGGTCTTATTTTTCTCCCCTGAATGGATATATCAAAGTGTTCTGACCATAAAATCCTCAGAGCCTTTTTATGAAGTCCCAATTGTAATGATGCTAGGCATGATAGGTTTGTTATAAATTTCTTGTAATAACCATATATCCCCATGATACTTTATATATCAAATAAATTCTTAAGATTCTCCCAGATAACTATGAAACTCACATTCTCTCTATCAACGAACACTCCAACCTCTTATATTATATGACTCAATGAGGGAACCTTATCGATCCCAATGCAGAACCTTATAGGCTTACGATATAGATAATACAATCTCTTTGTATTGAAAATGACCTCATATTGTATTTAATGGTCATTGTGAGTATTAGAATACACCATGATATAATATACAAATTAAAAAATTAATGAATCTATATAAAGATGAAAAAACATATTCATAAAAACCATTAAAATGAAATTAACCTTTGTGAGGCTTAATGAAACATATAGATTCTCATGTTAACCATAAATTTTTTTTAAATTCGTAGGTGGTATTTATGGGGGAATATCTTGAGCCTTAGTATAACACGATCTAAGTCCCATCATTTAGAACAATCCAGAATCTCTTAGTGCGTCAAATAAATAATATGTATGATATAATGAATTCTGGTTCTTAACAGTAAGATGATTTATCATTTGGTAACCAGCACAAATACTGAGGGTTCCAGCCATCTTTTTTGTTTAATGCATCAATGAACCATAGGGAGATGTATTTGTCCATATAAAAAATTTGTCTCTAAATCCTATGAGTACAACTTCATATCCTAAAACTTAGTTATATTCATTATATAATGAGGAATGGTTACTAGTGCAAATTTGTGATCTATATTAATTGTAAATTATAACTATCTTTAAAGAGGTAGTCCAGAAATGTTTTTTGGAAAATATATCCATTAATATATAGAATACATGAGGAAATTCAGAATAATTTAATCTCTAATAATAAATATAATATACAGAAGATAGGACAGTCACCCAACCTATATAAAGATGATCTTCTCTATATCTTCCTTCCAAGAAATATCTCTCTCCCTTGTGAAGTTAACAACCACTATATAGTGATGTAAATTACCAAATACAATGATAATAATATACGGAGGCATGATAGGGAACCAACCATTCCTAACTAAGATTTAATTCAAATACATCCATCTTGAGGATAAAGATGTCTCATAAGAATTGTTGTTTTTATAACCCGATGGTGAATCTCCTAAACTAGTGTAGACTCTTTGACTATATTCCCAAAGGGCATTCTTGTGACATCTTGCCAAAATAGTATTCAATATTATTTCAATTGATTTTTGATATTTCAACATATATAATGGAATTTGAAGCACCTATGTGAGTCAAATAAAAAATAGTAGAGTCTACTAGTATAATATCTCAAATATTAAATGGCATGACACCTTGATCCTATGTTATGTACTAAATTGAATAAATATTTCCGGACCCATCTATATATGATATAACTTTGATACCTTGAGAAGTTCAGTTATACATATGTTGAATATCTAATGCCTTGCTACCATAATGAATCCCTCATCCTCTACCTGTATGGTTGGTTGTAATCTAGCTACATACCTAAAGCGGTACACCAAATCCTACTATTGAATGTGAATATGATATACATCCTCTCCCACTAGACACAAATGAGAAGCTCCTTCAAAAACTATAATGATTCTAAAGACATATGCTTCATCGACATTCAATGGGATACATTGGACATTGTGGATTCTTATAATAAGAAATCTATCGCCGGTGATAAAACACATAATTATTAGTAGTGGTCACCTTACTTGGTCTACTTCGTTGTTTTGTCTCAATGAATCTATTTTATCTGCTAGTCAAGAGAGTTTACTGTCTCGATTATAGGATATATCATCTCACACTGTCGTCTTCTCTAAATATCCTTTTGGTGATTATAACATGGTTAAATAGATCATAAGCGAGTCTCAATAAAAAAACATTAACATGATAATGAATAGGATGCCTATGACCTAACTTGAGTCATATCTCTTTCATTGGACCATCAGTGGTATAAATAAGAGTAATGAGGCGATGCTTTATAAAATGAGCTTAATAGTCCATAATAGTCTTAGAACCTTGCTAAAGAATCATAAAATCCCTGAAACAATTATCACTCCAATTCATAAGGAAGTAATTTTCATAATATATATATATTGTATATTTAATTCACTTACTAATAATAACATGCCTAGCCTAGAGGCTACCATCCCAAGGAAATGAATGTGGATATTGTTGTTAAAACTACTACCTCAACTCTCTATATAAGGGGATGGACATAGAGTTCCCTATATTGTCTGCATAATCAACAGAAAGACCCATTGAAATCATACATCATCTCCCACATTAGTGATAACTTGTGGTTCCACATTTGTATCAACTAGAGGTATCATTGTATTATCATGGAATACAATATCTAGAGAATGGATGTTTCCACCCTTCTAGTGGTTGAATTAAGGACATCATTGTGGTATAACTATTCATATTCAATGACCTCATATTGGTTTTGATAAATGAAAATATAATAGATACATTATTGGATAGGTATATGCCTTCATATGTAAGAACCACACCCCTCTGCTAGCTCACAGAGAATTATCGTGGTGATAGGAAAAATTATATAGAACATAAGATATTCTGCATAATAACCACCACAATGGTCATATCTTGGGTCAAGAACTATGTTCCTCTATAATTTTCCTGATATATATAGTGTAAATTATTATTTAAAGATAAAACATTCAAAAAAATTCAACGAGAACCCTTATTTAATAGTGGAATTATCATTTTACTATTCAATTTCACTTAATTCCATTCTCATTTATATAATAAAAAATTAATATTTTGAACTAAATGGACCACCAAATAAAATTTACAATGACCCATTAACCATATAAATTTATTTTTTCAAGATATGCTGTTACAAAAACACACATATAATGTCCCAATATGAATGTTTTTCAAAATACATGGATATATCTATAAGAACCGAAACATTCTACCAGAAATGTAGATGAAAATATAGACATGGAATGACATATTACCAAACACATAATTCAATTAAGTTTCTTAAAATGAGGTATTTTTAGTTCTTCCTTACAATATCAGGCCATGGAAAAAATATAATCATCAATCATAATAATAATCCTCACACATCATGTACATCACACAATGGTGGAATCCCATCAATTTTAATAAAAAAAACAAACCATGATATCCCATCCTATGTAATTTGGAAATTACATGTATGCATGATAGTTAATATAATTAAAAACTCATTACATAATTTTGATTCATTCCTTATCTCCTATGTAATAATCCCAAATGTTATAAAAATTAAAGAAAGAACTATAATACCAAATTCTGAAGCCCTATATGTAATGCCACCAAATATTTATACAAGATGGTGGGCCATGTAGCCTCATGCGCACTTCCCTGTCTTCTAGAGTAATTCAATTAGCAGTGAGGGTTCATAATGGTATAATGGGGAGACTATACCCTCAAGATCATAGTATCACAGTAGTGAAATGAATAGATAAATATGATAGTCATAGTAAATATCTAACAATGGAAGGTAATGAATCCAAAATTTATAAATAACAAACATTAATAATATCCAACCTCATATTTAAAATTATGTGATTTCACTTGTCTATAAAAATATCATAAGAATAAAAGTCTACAAGAACGAAATAAATTACATTTATAAAAATATTAGAATGACCAAAAAAACTATATCCAGTAGCATCACAAGTCATAGCTTAATATTTTTCATCCCCATTCCCATTATATAATAATATCAAATATTACCACATATAGTTTTTAGTATCCTTACCTACATCTACATAATATGATCAGGTACCATCAATGG
The DNA here is from genome assembly GCA_963277665.1 of Viscum album. NCBI lineage: Eukaryota > Viridiplantae > Streptophyta > Magnoliopsida > Santalales > Viscaceae > Viscum > Viscum album. Next base: position 68,310,934 of record OY728166.1, on the reverse strand, counting down.
CCCAGAAATAGTGTAAGACAAAATCAACAGGCAACCACCTATGGTATATATAATTTCCAAGTTAATTCATATACTATAATAATTGTGTTGATTTAATAAATTATAAGAAGTAATATATATGATAATGGGTCTTGATCTAGTTCATGAAAGTTACCATGATAACACTACCTTCTTCGGTATATTTTGGTTGATCACTAAACAAGTAACCATGTGTGTATATATATAGTGTGTATATATTGTGATGTCTAAAATAATATTTATATATACTACTAGTAGTCTGGACCTGATTCATAACTGTACTGTCCATGAGTAGTATCATGAGTCTCAGCAATATATAGGGGCACCATGCTTGGTATCACAAGATTACTGAACACCATTTCCATTAAATTAATATTAGGGTCCACATGAATGATTCACAATATTAGGTTCTCTATAACCAAATCATAACAATAGGGTCACCACAAGAATACCATAACTCTGTGTTTTGCAATATCAAATAATAACAACAGGGTTTCCATACAAGTATCATTACAATAGGTACAAAATTGATGAGGCATAAAAATTGGGAATCCATGCAGGTACCATAACTGTACATTATGTACTCCTGGGTAACCTAATTCTTACGGGTCTCTAAGACCATATATCATATTTAATAAGAGTATCTATTACCATTGGTTATAATTCATAAGGGAAACCATGTCAATATATCATTGAGCGTTTTGGGACACCATACCCATATATAACAATATAAGAAGGGAAATCAGGTTCTAATATCATAATTTATATGACTGGTCATTCCAATTTTTCATAAAAGTGATAAATTGTTATCAGATTTAATGAGAGGCAATAAGTAGTTCAAAATACAATATCTATTTTATTTAACAATGTTTTAACCATTTTATTATTCAATATCACTAATGTGGTCAAACTACTCACTTTCATCCAAACTCATTATAATTATCTCATATAGGAGACATTCCAATACCATATAAATGATGATACAACCATTAATGCATTTAAAACAACAATGAAGAATTCACAGGCACTCCTCAAATGGTGAAAACAGGTAATTTAGACATTTTCAAATATTAATAAAGGAATACAACATTTTATCTATCATGGATATAGAATAAGAAGTGGGTTATATTTACTTTAAGGAAGAACATGGAGAAACTATATTGGATAACACAAAATACAATATAAAGAATCATAAAAATAATGGATAAATACTAGATCACCTATATTACGAATGTTGGGTGAACATGTCTAGTATAATCCTTTTTACAGGTCTATAACGGGTGAAAATAAAATAATAGACAAATGCCATGAAAAAAAGGCATCAAAGCCTGCACCAAAATAGGATCGATGATAGAATGAAAAAAATAAAAATATCCAAAAGAGTGTATTACATAACAACATATATCAAATGAGATTATTATATTATTAATTAGAGTCCTTATGGAAAAATGGATTCAAGGCCTATCTATTGGATTTAAAGGAGCTCAAATGGGTGGAGACCCTTTATATTAGAGGGAAAGTATAAAATAAGTGGGGAGGAAAAATAGAGAAGCAACCTCCATTGAAAAAAAGATCCAAAACACTTTTAAAAAAATTAAATACAATACGGAACTTGTAATTCTCATGAATTAATATCTAGTGAAGATTCAATAGAAAATCATCCTCTTAGTACATGCCATGTATATAGAACTCATTGTGTATTTTAAATACATTCTGTTTACATGGATTGCGGCTAGACTTCATCTCCCAACATCCCCCATCCCAAAAAATGCCAACCAGTTGAAAGGCATGGATTCTGGGTTGATGCAAAAATAGGGTTTCAACAAGGGTGAAACTAATTATTAATATGATCGAAACCTAAAGGAAAATATGATATGATATAATAACCAAGTTAAGTTATCATGAATAATTCGTAACATTTTTAATCAAGTTCATGTGAATCAACACCCACTAGTGTATAAAAAAATTATCATTAAAATTAACATCTACGTGGTTATATGGGTGCAAAAATATTAGTAAGTATGAATAACATGATCCATATATGTTTTCATTATAATATAAAATTAGATATATTATTTTTATTTTATATTCAAAGAAGGACGATAGGTTGTATTCAATATGAAACTAAGTGTAATGTTTGATATTGTTGACTAAGATGTAATATATTATAATTGTGAACCCTAATATGGAAAACATATGGAATTATTATTTTTCTATTAGGGAATTGATTTTGTTAATTATTCAAAGATGTGTGATAAAAATGAATAATAGTAATATATAATGTTTTTAATGAGGGAATATAACTATATGGTCAATTAAGTGTAAATATTATCAATTTGATGTATTATTTTCTTTATTATTTACTGTTTATTTAATTAAATATTATGATAATAAACTGTAATTAATTTATGTTTTACTCATAAATTAATGTAAATTTAATATAATGAATTTATTTTAAATTTTTTCAATATTATAAAATCTATAAATATATAATACCTATATATTTATTAATCAAATTTTTATTTGAAAAATTACTTCAAACAATTTATTGTTACATATACTATTTTAATTATTTAATTATGAGCATAAATATATTACTATAATTATTTTATTATATTTAATAGATAATTTGTCTAATTAATTTTTCTCAATTTGGGATTCAAAACTCTATAATTAATAGAGAATTTTTTTAATTTATTTAGATAATTTTAGGTGTTCAATTTTTATATTACCCAAACTAGCAGGTCTTCTCCAAGGTCAGGGTTTAGATTTGTGCACTTCACCAGGCCCACCTCGAATAGGATATAGACTACTAACTAGCACCAAAGAAGTATAAATCACATACATACATCTTTAATTGAAAAAATAATGCAGGAATATACCCCCATAACACTATAACATGAGAACCATAATTATATATATATAAAAACAAGGAAATGAATTCAGGAAGTGTCATTATTCAAAAAATTGAAATACAGTAAGAATTATAATTAAAATATATAAAATATATTCTATTACCCAATATTACAGATGACCAGAAGTGTATACGAATAAATGAATCTTGATATCATGCAAAATCTATTGTCATGAACAAATTTACATTCACCCCACCACCCTCCAATATGTTTCTACCCAACAAGAACTGTGGCCAAAAAAATATAACCAAACTATCCATCAACACCCCAAAAAAAACATGTTTGGGAATGAGGACTGTGTAAGGGATATTAAAAAATAACCATATGTATTTGTATAAAACATAAATTTTCTATGGTTGCACCATAATACACTATTGAGGGGAGAAATACTCAATCACAAGGCCTAAAACTAAAATCGAAATAAGAAAATATGAGGTTAAAGATCTATATTTACCTCACTATAATCCTCAACCAAGTTTTATTAATGAAAAAATGTTTGTGAAAGTTTTTTTACAGTATCTATAGAGTAAATAATAATTAAATAAACATCAATCCCTATGGGAAATTAAATCTACTCCATTAGACTAAAAAAAGTACACTTCCCAACTCAACTGCCTCATTGGGGACCAATTTAAAATTTTCCAAAAAATTGTAACCATAATAGAAAGATCCATATTATTCAAATTTATTCACATTATAAAGGTCCTAAATAAAATTGGGTAACAACCCATGTACCCCTCTACATGAACCAACATCACTACCTACACTGACAAAGGTGAGAAACATATCCCACTAGTAAAATTATAATATTTAGAATTCCTTATTCTATAAAGACCATATATACACATCATATATGATCTTTTAAAATTATTGTTTGAAGGTTGTGGGATTCCCAAACCCTTTAAAATTATACAATTTTGGAGCAACTACCAACCAAAGAGATGGATAAAAACATAACCATATTTCTTAAAATATTTAAATAAAAAATATAAAACTGTGGGCAGACATGATGATGTACTATAGCCTAATAAAACTAAAAAAGATAAATATAGACTTACTATTGGGTTGTTCAAAATCTACATGACCTATCATTATGAGGGTATAAACTAAATGGGATCTCAACGATTATATGCACCATGGTTTCAAATCACATGATCAATTCTATGTTGTTTAAGCATATACATATACATATCATTGATCTAATACAACTATTATGGGTCTCCCATCACTAGGGGATTTCAACTAGTTGAAAAGGGTTTTACCAACCACAATTATCTATGAAATTTATGTTACTCAATCATCAGAATTAACATAACACAACTATTAATGGAGAGTAAGAATTTGTGCCTCACCCATGTGTTTAATATAACTAAAGAGTATTAAAAAAAATCTACAAACACCTATAGACTCATCCATGTTGACATTATCAGTCATATTAAATGAGTAATTATAATATTCCATTGTTCTGAAATTTCTCATCCCATCGAACAACTAAGAAAAAGTGTGGTAGTGTGATGATAGCATCTGTTTACATCATAGAAGGTCATTATGGATATTATATAAAATGAGTAAATGATTTAATTACTGTCCTAAAAATAATACACCATACACTAGATCATTCAATTTTTATTGTGGAAATGATTCAATATAGTCTTCTTATATACACATCCATATGTTCCCTTAGGATAGTATATTGAAATGTGGGTAATATACAATAATAACACAAACATTGATATATGTTAAATTGAGTTAAATTACTAATACTCATATCTATCCATGTAAACAACCTTGTACGATCAAATAGACAACTCCATCATGATATTTATTAAAAAAAATATGGATACAAAAATTCCATATAAGTGTTTCCATGATCATGTGGGGGATTTCCAATTCCCTATGTGATATGATTCAAAAGAAGGAATCTTTTCATGTTTCACACGAACATCCCCACATGTGAGGATGCTTCCATGGAAGTAGTGCTCAAGTTTACTATACTCAATTGCTACTTGGGTGGGAAATGCAGACACTAGCCGGCATACATTGGTCTACTAGTGAGTATGGTATGATGTGGAACCACCAACACCACTGAGTTCTTTTTATCATAAAATATACTGGGATTGTGTAATATTATTTAAAGCCTTTTACATCATTCAATTTACTCTAAAATCCCCCGTGGTGGTTGTGGGGTCCCTTACCTTTAATAGTGTTAGACAAATATAATATTGACACTCAGATGACTTAATTGACTACCATGATCCTCTAAACCGCGTTTTTCTCTATCCTCATTCTATATACATTCCAAAGAAGCCACTAATTTTAGAAACACACCACAAAAGGTCTCCCTATTGGCCATCATACTTCATCGCCCTACATGGTTGATACCAGTGGCTTCATGAATTGCCACCTCATCACAAATCTCCACCTTGGTCAAAATTAGGGCTTAAATAGATATAATATATCTAATATATAAAATAAATGTTGATATGAACTCAAAAATACCAAATGAACCAAAATATCAAATCCCACTTAATGCTGAATTACCAAAGCATTCTTTTTTTGTTTGGTGATCAATCATTACTACTTACATATACAGTTCTAGTCAACCATTATATACAATAAAATGACTCAATCTCCCACCATATTCAATCATTTTTTTCATTATTATATAGGCAGGTCTCCCAAATCCTAGAAATGATGATATAATATAGGTACACAAGAAAATTAATTTTATAGTAAACACAGATAAAATACACATTTATTAACTTCCAACTAACACAACAAAAAAATAGGAATCTAGATGAAAACAAATGTTATATATCACTGATGGTAACACTCAAATCTTAGATAAAAACATTATATAAAAAATCCATTAAAGAATAAATTTTATAAAAATAATCCAAAATCATTTTTATTATATTGAAAAGATAAAATTTTATTAATTTTAATTTTAAAACAATTTATTTACGGTTTTATACCATAATTATGAATCAACTCATATTAGGGGTAAAAACCACACCTTGGAATCATTTGGAAAATAAATCATTTTATTCCATCTTATAGGGTAATTTATCAGAGTTACACTTCTCATGGATCCTTCATTTCAAAACTCTAATAACCATTAACCCTTTCACATGTGTAGTTTTAGGTTGTTGTATCCTCTCCTCCTTAGAGAAATTTCATCCTTGAAATAGTGGAAAATATTTGTGAATTCCTTAAACCATAACCTATGAGACTGTTGGACAACCATTCATGAGATCCTATAGCTTATGATGGTCCATATATCCATACATATCAATAATTCAACCCCATAATTGAATGATTATTCTATAGTCACTTTTATTATGGGAATCATATCTCCGACTCCCACTCCTCCATGAACACTAAATAGTTACAGTTCAAGATATGGTAACCTCATAAAACCTTCAAAAAAACTTTTAATTACTGTCATCAAGAAATTAAACCCAAATACATTACATTAAACTATGTATTTACCACAAATGAGTATATAAATTAATTCTGTGGTACATCAATATCACTCAATTATAGTCCTTTAATAATAGTATCTCATATGGGGACATCATGCACCCATATATTGAAAATGGAAAGGCTATAGATTATATAATTATACAATATAATGACATATACTTAATAATTAAGAATCAAAAAATGATTTTTATTCCATAATAAAATATTTTCCTACTAGTAATCATTCTTAAATAAACAGATCTAACATGGATGATGGCTTACTCAGGGAATATAAATATCATTGATAATAGAAGTATAATATTTTAAAACATTTAGAAAAATGTGTCTACTAAATATATATCTATTATTGATTTGTCTACTATGAATGAATTTATCTACCAGTTTATAAACACAAATCATTAAATTGTTTACACGATTTCTCTGAAACTAGTTTCTTGAGGAAGAACAAACATCATCCTAAATCCAGATAATCCAAAATCTATTCTCACTAATCCTTATATATAATTATATTGTGTCCATATATCTAATACCACTGATCATTGATTAGTTATAAACTCAAAATATCAATAATTACACTACCATGTATGTCTCGGCTTTGTCACTTATATTGGACCAGTACTAAGGACATCATAGAGGACTATGAACCAGACACCATCCTCTATAAACATGTTTACATTTATAGCCAATATATATTTCATATCCTTGGAAAACTTTTATTTAAGAAACTCCCATACACTCCTCGTCCATATAAACAGTCTGATCGGGCAACCCCATATGTAAAAGAATCATCCGATACACTATAATGACAAGACTGGACATATGAATGATTGTTATAAAAAAACCAATGATTTATGATTAGTTAATGATTTTATTATAGTTTCTTATAATATTTTCCATTTAATAACACAATTATCACTTCATATTCTATTAGGATCATAATTTATCAACTCGATTAGGAAATGATCAAATGGATTATCAGCCACTCAGAATTAGAAAATAGATTATCATCAATCACCAATGACATGGTCATTAGACCTTAATCTATCATAGGGGAATATCATTAAAAACCCTTTTCAAATTTCATATCACACTACTGGTAGAAGTATGTGATGATAATCTCCAGGAATTGATGTCACTAATGCATAAGATATGGTCAAAATATTCCAGTAGGATATATTTTTACTATTTATCTGTGAATCTATTGGAGCATAACATAAGGTATTGATAACAGACATCATAATACAATGTCAATCCATCCATATCTCACCATTGTATTTAAAATTCAGGATTTCATCATATTATAATATAATAACACACATATTTTAATATATCTAATTAATGAATGTGATACATTGGATGGGGATCACGCATTCTATCTACTGTTCATATGATCAATATCTGGCTCATTACACCAATAACTCAATAAAGTAAACATTTTATTCCCAAATAAAGCCACTTAATAGATCATCGTTGAGATGTAATCTCAACCGAGAGATCACTATCACATGATACTCAAAGTATCACCATTTTCATTCATCTGAACTATAATTAGGGACTCACGAATCACATAAGAAAACACATATTACTTATAAATACTTTGTGTATATAACAATAAAATTTATTGGGGAGGGGGGGGGGGGGTTCTGACCCCAAATATTTTATCAAATAAAGTTGTCTATAAAAAAACGTGTCAAAAAATATAATGTGACTCACTCTATGAGCCTTAAAAATAAATTAATTCATCTCACAACTTCATGAATTTTAATGACCAAATTCCCAAAACCCCAACAACCTATGTATAATTTTATATTTGGAGCATGACTTACATGAATTCATCTCTATCGAGGGAGTATCAACCCCTATGGACTATCATCCACTTCAATTGATCTCTTTAAATATGAGAATATTGAATCCAAAGAAAGAGTTACTCCTCCCACATATCTATTTTGGGAATTCCAAAAGTTCTTAAAAAATTTCCCTTATAGTTTAGATCATGTTCCCTTGGTATTTTAGGTTAATGTCAGACCACAACATAAAATATACCAGATACACCCATGAATCATCATAGTTATATAGAGGACCCATGCCTTTGTACCCTATTATACTATGGGGATTATCGACCAAGTCACACTCCACTATCCATATAGATTAAAGGGGGAAATAATCGAGAGTTTTCACTGAAATCCCATGGGTTAGTGACCACAGTTCACTATGATATCCACATTGTTCCTGCGTGGATTATTGAGGGAACATCACCCATACGAATCACCCAATAATGAATATTCACATAAAACCCCAATTATTAATAGGTCATCTATTAATTCAATTAAAATAATTTTTATATGTGAAATCTACAATATTAACACAATGATGCAATAACATGGTATTATATGACATCATGAAATAATGATTCACTTTCTTCTATATGATGGATGAACATACAAACTGTATGTTGAAAAAATACATACTCACTAAATTTTTTTAACATATTTTTTGATATCTAGCATAATAATTCCTTTAAAAAACACCAATGATTAGTTCTCAAGAAATTTCTCCCATTCTATGTAATTATAAACATTTTCATGAAACATGTTCAAAACCATGATCAATAATTACCTCTCTCAAAACACACTTAATAAAACAGACCAAAATATCATATGAATACGAAACAACCTTCATTAATTTGTCCCATCCTTGGAAGATGGTGATCTTGCTGTGACACAATAATCTATCCTCCAATATGTAGTGGTTACGGACTATAACCCAAAAAGAATAAAATACATATCGTATTTAGCAAACAAAGAAATGGTATTAATAAAATATTATTAACGAAAAAATGAATAAATGATATAATAAAATTTTTTATGATATTATAAATATAAATGTGATTGTTAATGAATTCCTAAATTTTTTAAAACAATTATAAATGAGTATAATTCATTTTTAACTTATTTTATGTGCGTGGTTCAGGATTTGATCTTGATTTTCCCATTATTGACTTATATATGGTAATTTTCACCAAATTATTTTAGGTGGTTTGTATAATTACCCTTTAATTAATAAATCTTTAATAAATGTTTACTTATTATGATTAATGATTCAATTTAATTTAATATTTCATGTTGAATTTTTAAAATAAAATCATTAGTTATTTACTTTTATTGTCAATATTTTTTGAAGTTTCATTAAAAATAATAATTTTTTACTCAAATATTTTTTAAGGAAATTTTGTCTCACGAATGAAGTTTTAAATGGATTTATTGTAATATTTTTAATTATCTCCAAAAAAGGGTCATTTTAATTTTTTTTAAAGGAAAAAATTGTTGTTTTTAACATATACTGCATTTAGATATTTTATCACCACAAATACTATTTTAAACTCTTAAATTCTTACACACGAATTCGATGGTTTTAAAAATAAAAATATTGATAGAATAATTATTTTTGTATTTATCTTCCAGTATCATTATTATATTTTATTTGAAAATATATATCCTCAATGAATTTATTGTAATTTTTATAATCTTGTAATTTTTTCTCTATTTACCTTATAATGAAACATAAAATTCTATAATAATTGGACATTATATATCTACTATATCTCCATATTCAATTTTTATAAAATATTATTATTTCTTAGAAAATATTGAAACATTATTAACAGTGTTTTCATTGAATGCTATTTGATTGAAAAGGGTAATATTGATATTATGTACTTGTTAAATAATAAAAATATTAATTGATAGGAAATATTAATTATGAATTAAATAGGTCATTAATTAGTTTTGGAATGTATTTGAAGTTATGTTGATGGTGGGGACCTAAATTATATATCCCTTGAATGAATCGAAAGGTCTCATGAGACAGATTAGATCAACAAAATTTTTTATGAGATTCAACTTTATGAATTTCATTCATTTATAATTTATATGTTAATATCAATCATATTTTCTCATTTATATTGTACATGGATAAATTTTATGGTCATGTTTTTTGTTTAAATTTATAGTGTTTTCATTTATTTACTTTTATATACTTTTTAGGACTTATTAACTATTTCTATATGGAATTTTACAATCCATTACTAATAAATTACAAATATCTATATTTTTTCATTCTGTAAGATATAAATAGAAATATAATTTAATTAAAATTATGGATGCAGACCATCTTATATTTCCATATATTATATTTTATTACTTAGGTAAAATGGGAGCCTTTAATGTATACCATTATTCAAGACTACTATATTGATTCGGCCACTGGGATGAGATCATTAGTTTCATATGTAAATATAATAATTTATAAATAGAATATGTCTTACATGATTTGTAGTTTTTATTGATGGTATCAATGAATTATTTATTTAATCATTAGTTACTAGATTTAAGAAAAAATATGATAGGTAACATAACCCATTAGTGAATTCTTATGAATTTTATAATTTAATGCCGATATCATAAAATAACAGTAACTATATGTATTATGTGGGTTTTCTAGTGTTAAATACCTTACAAGATACTAAAATTGGATTAGATTCTATAATAGATGCTTCTTGGGGTAATAACATCGAATGAGGTTGGCCGAGTTTATCTCATCACTAATTTTGGTGCTTGGATAGTGTACCATTAAAGTTCACATAAGTTGATGGTCTTGAGGGATATTCATTGTTTAATTAATAATTTAATTATATTGATTTTCTATCTTTTTTAAAATAATATAAAAAAATATTCTTATTCCAAATAAACCCATGTTTATGATTCCAGGATTCATAATGCATAATTTTTAAATTTATATAATGTGTTATTGAGGAGTTAGAATAATTTATTATAATTTAAAACTCATAATTTAATGATATAATATAGTATATTTCATTTTATAGAATCATATCATTTCATAGTGAATAGTATAAATATTCCTAGAAAAATAAAAAATTTAATAATGATATTACCAATAAATATTTGGTTGGAGGTGAACAAATCCTGGCCACTTTAGGGAAATATTCCCATGATATTATTAATAAACATTAAATATCAAGAATAAAATTGATCCATGATAATATACACCTATGGTGGATCATTTAATGAATCCTAATCCATTATATTTTAATTGAACTTCCAATCCAGTTGTACCTGAGAAATGGATTATGTCCCTTGAAAAGTTATTATTTCATTGGTATAAAATAAAGGGGAAAAAGATATGTTGGTAGTGTGTTCTATTATGGGTGATGCTGAACAATGATTTTAATACATTCCAAATATTATGGAGTATTATTGAATAGAACAAGTGTAATAGAGATATTTTTATGTAACATTCCTTGATATATACTTCCACGTAAGAAAAGAACTCAAATGAACATAAAACAATCCATATAAAATAAAAATAATGTTGAAAGAGATGTGGGTATGAGGATAATATTATGATTCCATCAATGTATTCTATGGATTAGATATGTTATATGGGAATCATGATTGACTATATCTTTTAAGGTATTTATAAAGATTTCATGTAGTAAATTATTTCTCATACTTTTTCATCATAAGGTAAAATTGAATTATGTGTCATGAAATTAGAGAGGTAATTTTATAGATGATTTATCATCAAGGGAAAAAATGAAAATAAGTTGTTGGATGAACATAATGATAAATATAACATGTCAATGAATATGAATTTAATGAAAAAATTTCAATCATCTGTATATTTTTAATGGAAAAATCCTATAGAGTTCAGGAAGGACGTGAGTTTATTTACAAGTGTAATGATTAAGTCCATTGGGATAATGAATTATTGGGAAATAATTAGACTATTACTATCCATTATTTAAAATATTATAAAATGGGGAATTGTTGATAAAAATTTATTAATAAAAAAGGGAATATAAAATAGAAATTGATGAAGGGAGAAGGTCAAAAATATTAAATTTTGAAAATTATGTATGAATTTCCTAACTATCAAATATAAGATACAATAATAATATAATATAATTTTTATTATTAAATATTTTATTAATTTCTCTTATCTATTTTATATAATTCATATTTTCCAAGAAAATTTTATTTTTCTTAGGATCCATAAAAATATTATTTTGTAAGGGGACGTAATGAAAATTTCACTCCAATAAGGATATGTTATTCAGTTCTCATTACACCACATGAAAGTGAATTATTTTCTGACATTGTTAATATACTTATGGTATACATTGATGTAATCCTTTTTTTGACTTTATTTAAAAAAATATTACATATATTTATCCCAAAGAAGTGGTAATTATTATTTTTGGTGAAGATAATCAATCCCATAACATTAGAGGGGATACATCATTAATAGGGTAAGGTCTACATCCAACCCTTGTGGAACTTATTCCAATGATTCATGGATAAGAATAAAATTAATAACCAATCAACAAAAGGGTAACCATAAAATTAATTATGTAAACATTTTATTTGAATACATTTTTGTTTTTAATAGATAATTACCTTGACATACACTATAGAATTAATTTTACTTTTCTATTAATTTATCCCCATATGAAATATAAATATATAAGTCTCCCTATATAAAGTCATTGTGTAACTATTTGAGTTGATTAAAAATGAAGGATTTGCGTAAAAATAATCCTTATGATTTGGTGATTCAACATGAAAAACCTATATTATTTTCATTAAGGCAAATGTTGGATCGTTGTGGATGTGCGTTAATTATAAGAATATAATTTTATTTTGATAATGAAAGACTATCTTATTCTTCTCATTGAAGATTTATTTGATTGAAATCACAAAGAATAATATTTATCAATGACTGACCTTAAATATAGGTTTAATAAATTGAAACTGAAAAGTTATTATATTCTAACAAACATTCTTTATTGTGTATTGTTATTACGAACATATAGTAATACCATTTTGACTAACTAATGAAACATTTGTTTTTTTGGATATAATAAATTTATTTTTCATAAAATATCTTGATAATTGTTTTTTGATATTTATTGTTGACGTCATGGACTATTGTAAAATAATTATGGGTTATGATAATCACTTGTGGATCATTTTTAAATCTCTTAGAGAAAAATTGTTATATATAAAATTTATAAACATTGAATTTAGGATTTAAAAGGCGTAATTTGTTGGATATATTGACTATAATTATTGAATTCTTATTTAAACATAAGTTAAAATGTATTTCAAAGAATACCCAATACTAAAAAAAACAAAACCGAGGTATGTGGATTCATTATATTGAAATTTAAAAGTCTTGAAATTGTGGAATATTATTCATGATTCTCTAAACTATTGTCATTGAATAAAAATAAAAGTGTAATGATCATATTGAAAATAAAATTCTATGAATGTATTGATGAATTAATAAAGATATCATCCAATTATATTTTTTTACACTACCATTAAAACGTGTTGGAATTTTTATTTATAGATACACATCATATAAAAGACAAGGTTGTTTTAATATGAAGAATGATTTATGTTTCTGTATGGGTCAAGGTGGTTAAGGATACATTAATAGAACTATCCAACCAATGATCATCAGTTGGAAACTAAAATCATTCATTCCTGTATACAGATGAATTATCTCTGTATTGAAATATTTGAGATATAAATACACTATAATACCCTAAAATAAATATTTTCATAGATTGATATAAATATGAGACAAAGGTGATAGCTCTAACTAGTCAATGACTATGGTTTCTTAAGACAATATTACACATGTAAATGAAATAAAATACCATCTCAATTTATAAGTAATGACCATTGGGTTCCGACCAAAATGGTGATTAACAAAAAACCTAGAAATTTATATTTATTGAATATGGATATGAGAGTTTTTATGTAATAGGAAGCATGTATCATTTTCCAAAAATTTTCCAAACCAAAATTATTGTAAAAGATAAAATATTATTATACTGATGATGATTATTTTGAAAAAACCAATTAATTCAGTTGATAATGTAATGTTGGTATCCCTCATATATTTAGATGTAATTTTTATATTTTGATAGAGGATATGGTTTCCATCAATATATGAGACAAAAAAATGAATTATTTTATGCGGTCCATTATAACCATTTGTCTAAAATTCTTCAAATCACTGTGATGTACTGGGTTTTAAATGAATATTTTTGGTGGGGTAATTTGTAAAGGTAAATTTCATAAAACATATCAAGGTGATTAGTTTCTCAATTGCGACTAGTGAAAAACAATTTCCATGATTAGTCATGATAACATTTATTATAACTATATAGTAATTGGAAGACATTTCTTTGTAAAATGTAACTAGATTTCACAGTACTATGATAATGAATGATTCGGTGTGGGTTACTGTTGATTTCCATAACAAATAAGAAAATATAGATTCAATAATAGAATATTAACCACATTATTTCATTGTAAGAGTATTATAAATTATGTTATATGAATTATTATTAAACATATTTCAATTGTGTTTGATCATGATCAGTGATTCAAATGACAATTTTTTGAATGTCTTCAAAAGGATCCAAATAAAAATATTCAAGTCAGAAATTATAATTAGCCTCAAACCAATGGATCGATTGGAAGAACTATGAAAACATTAGAAGACATATTGTGGTCATTTTCTATGAATTTTAGGTTTTAAAAGATCATTATTTTCTTATTTTGTAGATTTAATAAAAATATAGTATCTATTCAAGTATTTAAATGGTGTCTTAGGAGGAATTATAATGGTTGATATGTCATATATTAACTTCCTTATATAAAGTTAGTGAACAGAAACTTGTAGACCAAAAAATAAATGATCAGATAATGAGAAAGGTAATCACTATTCAGACACAAATTACATTAATCCAATAAGGAATAATTTTTAAGTTGATAACCAAATTAATTAATTGTAATCAGTTATGGGATATGGAATTTTCATGATTGTATCTCCCTTGAAGGGGGTTATAAATTTCTTTATGAATTTTAAATTATGTGGTATGTACATCAGAAATTTCATATTCTATAAGGAATTAGAGGAGTTGATTATGATTGGGTAATACCTCAATGCATCCCTATATTAAATTATGTGTTCTATATCTCATTAATTAAATACTACATGCAAGAGCCAACAAATTTTCCCACCAACAATGAAATAGATTAAAAACATGGTCTATAATAATTTATAGAGTCTATATATATTATTGATTTTAGAGCAAAATTCTTGATAAATCATATAACTGAATGGTAAAGATACTTTAGATAAATCATAAAATGGATTATACAACATTGGAACTTATGGATGATATAAATTAGAACTACCCTCATTTTTTAGAAGATAATATACATGAAAATTTTGAGGATGAAATTATTGAAGGAGGGGTGAATATGAATCCACCTCATTAAATATTGTATGTGAAACTAATAATTTAATTTAAATGTACTTGAATTTACATTTTAAAATTTCATGGATAAAAAATTCTTATTTTCTAGGATCAGAATCAATTTAGAACATTATATGTTAACATTAAACTAGATTTATTTTTTCAATAATTCCCATGAAATTAATCATTTATGAATAATTGGAAATTATATATTTAAATGTAAACTATTTTGTTAATAATAATTTTTTATAATTTACATAATTATTAATGTATTTAGTATTTATATTATCGAAATAAATATATAACAATTTAGAGGTATATTGATATATTTTAATTTTTTTTAAATTCACAATGTCGTTCCTTTTTGAATAAATTAAACTAATATTTAGTAATTAACGAGATTCAAGGATTATATATCTATAAATTTAAATTTCAATACATATAATTATTTTTACTAGTAATATAGTAAATTTTCAATAATCTTATTCATGAATAACAACATTTTTTAAAACAAGATTTTTTACATGTTTTGAATGGTTATTCTTAAATTAAACTCAACCAATTATATGAATTGAATTTCATAAAATAGATTCAATGTTATAAATTTAAATAATTAATATTAGGTAATAAGTTAAAATTAATTGTTATTCATCATGAATATTTAATTAATTAAAATATATTTTACCACAGTTGATGTTACCTTTGGTTAATCAATACGTTGACTAAAATTATAAGTGATAAAATATCATATAGATTCTTTTTTTCATATTGGGTTAGTAGTGGTTGACCATATATATATATATATATATATGGATATAAATACTGTATTTCAAAATGTTACTTTCTATTTCGGTGGGGGAGGTTCCTCTCCCCTTAGTAGGGGAGGGTCCTCCAATGTATATTAATGGGAATATATGTTTTTCCTTATCCCCTATCTGGAATATAGACTACATTAGTTCCTAACATATTTCTTAGTCTGAAGGTTCTGGGTCAATTTTATGGATCCTGATTTTTGTCTCTATCGAATATGGAATTCAATTATACATCCAATTTAATTCATCTTACACTGATTTTACACTTATAACATCATTGACAGTCAGTTTATTATATAGATCCTTTAATCATTAGCTCTTATATTTTTTATAAATTAGAAATATTGGGGCTATTTAATCCAATAATACTGTGATATATTTTTATTATGAAGTTGATTTAATGCATCCTTGGTTGAGTGCACCTCGTACACGTGAAAACAGACAATTCTATCTCCTTAAATGGTCATATGACTTTCATATGAAATGGGATTCACCAACAATGGTGTTAGGGATAGATTTCTTTATTTGAGGATTCTTATTTAGAATCATTTAATTCTTTTTATGCTAGGTAATCTCGTTAGGCACTATATTTATTCGGATAATATGAAAAGATCTTTGTGGCATCCTATCACACCAATAATATATGTAATATAATGGAATTTTAATGTTTTCTATTGGTTCTTTCTATATTGTTGTTGGTGAGGATTTTTTTTAATAATATGTTTTTTGTCTTCAAGTAATAGTGTAACTTCTAACCCACGTGCATGAAATTGGGCAATCAACATGAGGTTTTTGAGAATGCCAGGATAATGAAGATGGGGTCTGGTTTTAGTTAAGATTAGATATAGAATGAACTGAATGGAGTGTCTATTGATTGAGGAAACACCATTAATGTGGATTGAATTGTTCTACCTGAGGCTTGTGAGTTGGTTGATCATGATCAAACTACTTCTCAAGATGTGTTTTTATATTTTCAACTAAATATATTCCTGGAATGAAGAAACTAGAAAAGTATATACCTCATAATCATAAAATTAGTGATGTATTTAGTAGGTTTATACATGATCCTGATGAAATTAACTCTCCATGTGTTGTGGTAGATCATGGAACTGAAGATTTATTGGGAGATAGTCTTGTTGGAGTTCATGAACATAATACTAGGGAAGGTCATTTAGCCTGTAATGGGACAATATTTTATTCTGATAATAGTTGAATTAATAGGAGGGAATATCCAGATGATTTTTTTATAATTATAGGGGACGTATTTGATTCAGATTCCAATATAAACTTGAATAAGGGTCGACATATTCGTTCTAAAAATGTTGTGATAGATGAGGAAGCACCTAATGGTTCATTTTTTGGATGAATATATCAAAGAACTCCAATTTGTGGGGTGAGGCATCTTATTGATGCATGAT
Source organism: Viscum album (assembly GCA_963277665.1). NCBI lineage: Eukaryota > Viridiplantae > Streptophyta > Magnoliopsida > Santalales > Viscaceae > Viscum > Viscum album. The sequence goes on along the minus strand of OY728166.1, from coordinate 68,292,927 downwards.
ACTTCTATTCCGTAGCTAAATCCAATGGGTAATGATTTTAGTTATTTTACACATAACAAAAATCTTCATGATATGATTCATGAACAGTATAGATCCACATCAATGCATAATAAATGGGGAATTTCAACTAATGTTGAAATGGTAAGGGAGAAAACCCCATTTTTATTTGGGTTGTGGTGAAGCCTCTTAATAGAGTTTTTTTTACACATTAAGAGAAGATACTGGCTTATAATTCCCCCACTGAAGTGAATGTTGATAAAGGAAAATTCCAACATGCTGAAGATCATTTCTACCATATGCACATCTATGGAATCAAGGTGAGCTAATACTATTATTATCATGATCATCAATCATGATAAATATCAATCCAATGTGGAATCTTACTATGAGTCTGTATTTTGGAATGGTTTGTCATATTTTTCCATGAATCGTTTCTTTTTCTTGAAGTGGGTTATCGATAAATTCCCAAACTACATTGTTTATCGAATATTTTTCTTTTTCTTAATAAATGGTTAGAAGATACTACATCTGACTAAACATTCTTAGTAAAAAATCATGATTCATTATATTAACAATCATGGTATAATTATTCCATTCACTGTTTACTTGATCCCAATTTAAAAAAACCTTAATTTTGTTATTACCAATTCAAAAATACATTACATATCATAATTTTTTGTAAATTGTTTTTTACACTTAAATTAATTATTTCAAAAATATTTTTCCCTTTAATTTATAATAAATATATTATAATAAATTATTCCCTCTATAGATTATAAATTTTATAACATTTTTTCCAAATATGGAATAATAAATGCTATATTTTTATTGATAACCCTTTTATAATTGTTCATATAAATATTTTATCACTGTGAAAATATAAAATAAAATATTTTTCGATCGAATGATATTTAATTTGTTTAAATTGGAGATGTAACACTTGTATAATTGTAATTAGTTGTATTTATATTTAACATATCATAATTTATCGTAGAATTTTGGGTTTCTTGTGATGACATGACATTATTTTGATATATATTATTTAATCCATTAGGATTTTCCAAATGTGTCATTTCCATGATTATAAAAGGATACACCGTCATCTATATTCTCAACCCTTCATTACCCTTCTATATTTGAAAATACATACCCTAAAACATATTAGGACTATTTCTCATGGCAATGAACTTTTCTGTCTTTCCATTATATCATACTACCAATGAACAATTTATAAATCAAATTACCGAAGTGAATGTAATCATCTTCCATATACTCTTTATTTTATTAATTGATCATTAATAAAATTAATTTATGTCCTAATAATTAAAATAAAAACAACATTACAGTCAATATAGTTAGATGTTATTATTTTTATTCCATAATAGTTATCTTCCAATATCTAAAAAATGGTAAATAAATTCATCGCTCATGTGTATGTCAAAAAACTACCTCACAGATTGATATACTTTGATTTTCATCACCGACTCACATGGATCGTCATAATGATTGAACCAATGAATAAATTTGATTCATATAAAAGTATATGGTTTCATTAATGTTAATATCTCATCAAAAATTACACACATTTACCCAATTGGAAAATAATATTTTCACCGATGATTATATATGACCTACTATATCAACAATGTGATGTGATTAATTTTCATATAATATTTTGAATAATTATTCAAACAAAATTTCTAATGACTTGACACAAAATTTATAAAATTAATAAAATTTTGAATTTGTAGTAAATATATTTTATTCACAATATCTAGAAAAAAATTGAAATAAACATTCATTAGAATCTAAAGCATTTAACTCATGTAACAATGCGGATAATAAAATATAATTAACTAACACATGACAATATGATATAAGAGGATCATATTTGATAGTATTAATATAATATTTTTTCATTTATATATTAGTAATTTATTTAAACAGATTATACATGATGTAAAACGACATTTCACTTAATAGAATCATGGGGTGAGGGATATAATCACAATTTTCACTACACCGATACATATTTGGAATTTAGAAACGTTTTATATTAATGTGGTGTATATAAATACCTATTGTGGTATTTGAAATGAATTTATATTTACATAGTATTATTTATACTTCAATTATAATTACTATTTCTAGAGGAATGTGAAATATAAAGGTTGATATTGTTTCTTTTCGAAGTCCTTATTTTTCAAAATTGTATCATATAAGACATTTTTATAATCCCTATGTTTACTTTTTATTATAATTTTATCCTAAATAAAAGAATAAAGAAAAAAAATTATCATGGGTGTGATTGTGGTGAAGGCCCTAAGTGTCCAAAAAAATGATTCTATTACAATCTTGTGAAGAAAATCAAACGGTGGGAAATAATCTCACTATCATCACTACTCACATGTCAATATATGGATTCTAAAACAAAGATATCTTTTCTATGAGTTTTTTCTAAACATATTGAATTATTTTTGATGAATCCTACAGTCTATGATAAAATATGTGATATACCAAGGGGTTGTCTTGATGGAGGAATGAAAGCTCCCCATGGTAGAAGAACCAGACTCTGCCATATAAATATTTAAATCAAATATATCATAATGAAGATTGAATAAATTAATGAACATATCCTCTATAACTAATGTGTTCATTGATCCAAAGAAGGAAATGTTTCCTAACAACCAAGAGCCACTATGATCTCAAACTAGACCCCCACCTCCCATGATTCACTTCTCAAATGTTCCATCCTCATTGAACATAAATCCTTACCTAAGAGGCTTCCATATCACTGATAGATCACCACATGTTCTATTTATGTCTACTGGGAACCTACACGCCACTGGGAGAAGACATCTAAATGAGGCCAAACATACCTTAAAATGCATAATGAAACCAAGATCAACCACCATACCTTTAACTCAAATAGCAGACAAAGAAGGGATGACCATTTTCATTTCCTTGAATAATTTAGGAACTCCCACATAAACCATCACAATGTCAAAATCACCACCATCATTCCCTTCTAGACAGTGAACATAAATCTATTACCATTTTACAATGAATAAAAGATTGTTCACATGGATTCACCATAGATAACAACACCCATTACCTGCCCAAAAAACTCCACAAGAATAGCACCCAATCACCAATGAAAAATATGTTCCACATTTTCTCCACATTCAATTAGAAACTACTCCAATAGCGTGAATACCTTTGAATCCATTTATTTTATATATTATTATCCATTGGAATATCTCGGTTCCTCAACCACCAAATGAGATATTTAAAATTATTGGGTATCTTCTTACAACAATTTATGGATGATACGTCATTAGATACATTGTTCCCATGAATCCCTTCCCAAGACAGATTAATGCTAAGAATCCCTATCATGGTGTCTTTTAAGACACACCTGTTATGTTCTATCCAGAAGTATATGTCTACATGTAGATAAATGTAAACATATTTAAGTGTAAATTTGATAAACTCTATGTATAGGATCACCTCACTGAAGGTGATATCTAAAACTAGACACCACTGGTAGAAAAGAAGCTCAATAGTATCCTGATTATTCTTGCAGAAACAAATACCACTAATTTCCACCACCTATTATGGCTTCTAACCCAAGAATTTCAGGAGCCCGACCATGATCCTCACCATCCTTGATAGAATCATAGTTTTATCACTCCGTGATCTCTAATTACCACTAAAATTCCCACTCATGAACCTTGACCAAAATGTCACGCCATCAATAATTTTGCAGGATAACTTAGCATGCATGGACTGAATGGAACCCTCAATAATACATAAGTTGATTTCACCGACCTCAATAGGATTCACTAGCTTCTCCCATACAACATGTGGCATCTCCTGGTATAATTTTCATACAAAATATAACCATCCAAAATACTTTCTATATGGTTGAAAGTCCCCATATGTAGTTTAATAACTACAATAACAGTCATAAATATATATAGGACAAGATTCTATTAACCCGAGTGATCCTTCCTATGAAATAATTGAATTGATTTTTCAAATTTAAAATATTCCACATGATGAAATTAATAATATCCTTGAACAAATTATTTTTAACCCATCCATCTGATATGGGAGCATAAAGATAGACAATTGAAATGTTTTTCAGGGGAATCCCAACACTATATTGGATACTACAATACCTCATTGTAGAGAACCTTCTAGGTAGGAATAAAATTCTTTTATATTTGTTGATACCAATCCCACTCGAAGAACTATATTCCAGTATAGATCATATAAAACTATCGAGAGGACTATTTTTATCATTTTGGGAAAAAGTAAGCATCATCTAGAATCATCACGTAGGAGAAGAAAGGGGACACTTTCTTGGTCCTAAACGTATTAAACCGCACATCATCCATATGGCACTACATATTCCCAGAGAGAACATCGTTGGAAAGAATGAAAAGTAATAGAAACATTAAATATACTTTTAAAATCAATTGAATAGATTTGAAGAAATCAAACACCTTTACTATAAGAAAAATAGAATGATAGAGATGGTCATAATGCCTAAAATCCGAGTAAACATTATTTTACACTCTCAATTATATATAGAGATAATCATCAAATTATTTCAAAGGATATATATCATATTATATTTTTATATATTACATTTTTTTTATTTTGTAAAATAGGATTCACTTATATATATAGTTCATCAGGACAACGAAAATGGTCAACCCTTGGAATTATTTCTATTTTACCTTATTCTAAAATAAAAATTTATACACGGAATTTAGATTACGATAGTTGTTGTTATTCTTGGATGTTTCCTCAACTAATACTCATCGAATTATTGGTCCCTACATAAATAATTGAAAAGCCCATCATGACCCACTCCTTATGTCATGACCCATCCCACGTGGCCCGGATGTGACTACCCCATGCCCGCCTTCCATAGGCCAGAGGTTGGAGACATGCATATTAAGGCTTTTCCAGAATAGGTAATGAAATTACATAAGGATATGTACACACTAAAAAATGTTAACTAATGTAAACAACCAACAAAATTAAGGTAGACCACAAGAGTAATGTATAACTACAAATACAACTGTTAACTGAAAATAGTGGGCTGAAATAAAGGCCCTAGAATCTAAATAGAAAGTAAATAGTTGTCACATCTGCCTTGGAGCTCATCATGGAAGGTATTTTTTTAGCCTGATGTCAAAGAAGAGGATATCAAATGATCATGTCACACCAAGCTCCACCAAGTCCCAAACCTCCAATGTCTTCCTCGGAGCATCTATAGTCTACACCAGAAACACACATGTGGGAGGAGCCCATGAAGGGGAGAGTATAATAACTCAGTAGGGGACCTAGAGACCCCTGAAGGTCTCTTATTATCGCACAAAAGAAAACATCACTAGAAATTCGACAATGGTAATATCAAAAGAATTATCTTAATCATAAAGCACAAAGAAAAAGAGACAGCTCACACTAAAAATATAACTTCAAGGTTACTGGGATAGGGATAACTAGTCATAAATACAGATCATCATATCGACAGTAACACTACTACTAACCCATATAAGTCATTTTATGCTGACCCGTAATGGTCTCTAGATGCTGACCCATACCAGTCATTAGTGTTGAGGCCAGTTGGTCGCCAGATTCTGACCCATAGTGGTTGCTATTGCTAACTTGTATTGGTCGCAGGTACTGATGTATGGATGAATAGTCTTACAACTAGATCATCTGACATTGGAGTTTTTGATGATGACCTGTATTGGTCTCCCTTCTTCTTCATGTAACATCCGGCCAATGGATTCCCACTCATAGTACGCTAGATTCTAGGAGAACCGCTCCTCAAGCCATTGGTTATACTTCAACAGGCGTGAAGTCCCCCAAACTAGTAAACCAATGATCTGTCATGTCATGAGGGATCGAACATAATAGATGGTGCATCAACCAGATGCTCGGTCTGTACGTTATTGAAATTATTGTGTAGAAGGAATAATTGGATTTGAGTTCAATCCAACCTAGTCATACCCAGGAATACTCCAACTTTCTCCAAAACTATTTTGGTTTATCTCAAAAGAAAGTTCTCACTCCTAGGATTCCATATCCATAGACGGTTCGTCAAATGGACATCTGGCTCGCTAGTTATAGAAACTTAAGCGTTTCTGGGCCCGAGAGGGGTCAGGGTCTAGTCTTACTCACTCGGACCAACCCGGCCCGACCCAACTCGGTCTGGGTCTAACCCACCCTGAACAGGCCTCGGTCGGGTCGGTTGAGATGGGCTGTGTACTGGCCCGGCCTTCTAGCACACCTCATGTGGGGAACACATTCTATATTTCAAATGGTTCAATACTACCCTTCGACTCCATTAATAGAGATGCCATGTGGTGTTGCATTGTCACCCGTGAGACCCGTAGAAGTCGGGTCCCTACGATCTCACCATAACTTCGAGCCTCATCTCTCCGTCAATGCGGATCACAATGGGAAGTTACCTCCCCTCTACGGTCGGCCCACTTCCATCTGCCTGTCCAGCCACTACGGTGCTGAGCGACTCCACTCTCTTCCGGGGCTGGCTAGCACTGGTCTCTAGTGTCCCCTCACTAGTTCCATGTAGGCAGAGCCTCTATGGGGCTCTAACGATGCTCTGGAGCTCCATTTCTATTCCTGTTTGTTCCTATATTCCTTCTGAAAATCCACCATGTTGTGTGGCCATCGGTTCGGCGTTGAGGACAAGTTCATCATTCTCCCACGAAGAACGCATCAATATAATGTTTGACGGATGGTCTGAGCCTCATTCTAGTTGGTCCGCACCCTCTGGGTAAGCATTATAAAAAATGGTTGAAATAAAAATCATCCTATGATTTTATAAATACCCCAAATGAATCCCCTCGACAACCTTTTGTAAAATTCTGGAGTCTTGGATCAACTTGTTAGTTGATTGATCAGTGTTCTTCTTATTAATCAATAAAGAAGATATAAAATTTAATTAAACACATAAAAAATCTAAACCACATACCTCGTGATTTGTTGGGGACTTCATGGATGTTTGTGCATCTACCTTAGAGGGTATGTGGATGAATGAGAAGGTTCACATGCATTTTCATTCGTAATTTGTCGACCTTCGAACTGATCCTTCAACAGGCATCGTGATTCCTCTGTTTTCTATTGGTGGAAGGCATGGCATTTCTTCGTCAGGGGTTCCTCGAATGATGAAGTCATCTGAAAATCCTACCTTGAGAAACATTTAAATAAGAGGAGGAAAGGTGAGAAACCCCTTTAGAAATTATAGGGGTTCATTAATTTCCATAATTAAGGTTCCTTATTTATTGATGTAATTAATGTGTCTCATTAATTACGCAAGTGGTGGTTACACAACCAAAGTGTAATTGTGCAATTAACACCACATTATTAGTGGTCTGAAAACCTCTATGGTCCCTGCCACTTTGGCTCAATAGGTGGTAGATAAAACAAAAAGAAAAAAAATAAAAAATTATTTTATTCTATTATTTATTTAAATATCTAAAAAACTATATTGTTCTTCGGACCAACTATAGTGCAAGTGAAGCTTCATTTTGCGTATCCTGGCACTTTGGATTCAATTGTGCCCTCGGATTTTTAATCTGAGGACAAGTTAAAAATATATAAAATACCACCTGCGTGTTTAATGAACGTACCCAAAAGAAATGTTCAGAAATTTATTTCGGGCACATCGGGCCTCAGAACCACGTGCTGTCAATTTTTTCAGACTCGTACAAATTTCAAAAAATTAAAAAAATTACAAGGAATTTTTCTTGACTTTAAATTATCCCCACCATGGGGCCGAAAATTCTTAAAATCTAAACAAGGCTACACAAACATAGAGGGGTATTGGGAATGCGCATGAGACTCTCGCTCTCATGTGCTATCCTGGAGAATTTTGTGCTACCACAGAACATACACCAGAGGTATTGACTGCCCATGAAGGTTCCACTCCTACTGATCCACTATCTACACCTGGTACTCCACAAAAGTCGCTATGTGATCAATCTCCAGCTCACCATGTTCGATGAAGTGAGATGGTTCATGCACATATCTCCTAAACCGGGATACATGGAAGACATTGTTCACCCTCTCCAACTACAGTGGTAGCGCAAAGAGGTACACCACCTTTACAAACCTACAATGTATTAGGAATTGTATGATAATCCTTAGTGAGAGTCTGCAGCCTCGACCAAATCTCTGCAGTCCTCGTCAACGGTATCCTAGCAAGAATACGTGGTCCCCATCTAAGAACTCAAGTGGTCTATATCACCTATCAGCATATGACTTATGTCTGATCAATAGAGTCTTCATCTTCTCTTAGTTGACCTGCACCTTCTCAGTGGTAGCCGATACCATCTCCAGGACCACAAGTGCTTTCTCTCTTAGATCTGTCCAGCACAAGGGTGATCTGTACGGTCATCCATACAATTCCTCAAATGGGGCCATACCAATGGAGGAGTGATATCTATTGTTGTACATGATATCCACCAAGCGTAGGTGGTTCTGCCTACTATGAAGAAAATCAAGGACACATGCATGAAGCCTTCCCTCCATGGTTTTTATAGTCCAATCATTCTAACCATCTATCTTTAGGTGAAAATCTGTGCTCATGTGAAGTTGAGTCCTGGAAACCTCATGAAACCCTTTCCAAAATCTTGATTTGAAGCATGCTTCATGGTCTCAAACTATCAATTATGGCACCCTATTAAGTCTCACGATCTAAAAAACGTAGATACGTCCCATGTTCTCTACCAGACCCTTCTCTCGAATAGCATGGAAGTGGGCCAACATGGTGAGTCGGTCAACAATCACCCAGATGGTATCGCTCCCTCTGGACATACGTGGTGACCCTATCATAAAGTTTTTCGATATCCCATACCACTTCCACTCTGGTATCTTGAGGGGTTGGGTCAAGCCCACTGGTACATGGTGCTCGGCCTTCACTTATTATCAAGTGAGGCTTCTAAAAAAACTCTACCACAACTTTCTTCATCCCTAGACAATAGTACTGATAATGGAGGTCCTGATATATCTTCATCATGCTAGGATGTAATAACAAGGTGGATGTATGGAACTCTCTTAGTAACTCCTCTCATAGATCCACCGGTACAACTATACTCCCTCCGAAAATGATAGAATGCTTCCCACCTTCAGAATATTAGTATAGTGCATGACCTGGGGATATCTGAACATGTGTAGTCTCATAGATGATATCTCCGAGTTGTGCCTCCCTAACTCGCTAAAGTAGTGGAGTGGAAAATACCATCCAATGGAGGTAAAATGTCTCATATATATCCACATATGATAACTAAATCAAGGCTAATTACTCTGAAGCCTCGTTCAGTACCTGCGAACTCAATCTATGCTTATATACATCTTCAACTATGTTCTCTTTCACAGGAGTATAGGCTATCTAAAAGTCGTATTCCAAATGAAACTATATCCAACATCACTATCTCAAATTCATATCTTTTTGTGTTAATATATATCTGAGACTCCAGTGGTATGAGTAAACAATGAACTACTCACCCATCAAGAAGTGTCTCCAGATATTTAGTGTAAATAATACTACTTCCAACTCCTTGTCAAGATTGCCATAATAATGCTAATGATGCCTTAGATATAGTTAACCATAAAAAATTTCTACAACATCTTAAATCATGATGCGACTGAGTCCGGTCACTGATGCATCACAGTAAACCATTTAGTCAGATCCCTCCTCCGGCAACCTCGGGATGGGAGAAATGGTCAAGATATGCCTCAGCTATTGAAAGCTATGTTGGAATGTCTCTGACCATAGGAGGGTTTTCCCCTTCTTCGTCAAGATAGTCGTAGGGATTTTACTTTGGAGAATTCATGTACGAACCTCTGATAGTAGAATTATAATCAAAATAATCTCCGCACCTCAGTAACACTCTTGGGTGGATCCCAAGAAAGTACTATCTTGATCTTCACTGGATCCACTATAAGTCTAGCCTCTGAGATGATTTGTGCCAAGAAGTGGACCTTCTATATCCGGAACTCACACTTCGAGAGATTCCCATAAAACTGGTTCTCTTAAAGCGTGTCCAGAACTATCCTCAATTGTACAATGTTCTCTTCCTCGGACACTAAATACACCAAGATGTCGTCGATGAAGACCACCACCAAGCAATCGAGGATTGGATGAATGATCCTACTCATGAGTCCCATATACATTGCTGGAGTATTGTTTACTCCATAAGGCATCACCATGAACTCATAATGTCCATAACAACATATGATGTTTGTCTTCGGTACGACCTCATCCTATATCCTAAGCTAATGATATCCTAGTCGAAGGTCTATCTTTGAAAACCAATTTTCTTCTTTCAACTGATCTAACATATCCTAAATCCTCATTAGAGGATACTTGTTCTTCATGGTCACCTGGTTTAGGAACCGAATGTCCACACATACCCCCAAAATTCCATCTGCCTTATTGTAAAAAAACACTGGGGATGCCCCTGGAGAAACACTGGGCCTTACGAATCCATTCTTCTTTAAGTCCTCAAACTGTACCCTTAGCTACCTGATCTCTGTAAAGGACATACGATATTTTGGTTTATATTTTGGTGTTGTTATTTCTTAGATGTCAAAGTGTATGTCTATCTATATATGGTGAGTTATTCCTATGACGTCTTCTGGAAATACATCCTCATACCCATCCACCACCGCTAGAAAATGAGGACTCGCCTCATCCACCTTGTCAAAGGTCATGCAAGATAGTGGATATGTAATTGGATGCACCCTCCTGAGTTCAAGTCCATATCATACTACAATGTTTACCTTCTCCCCAAAAAAGGAAAACTACCATCCATCTCTGCATGTACATCACACTGTATGTCTCAAACAATCAGTCTGTGCTTGAACAACTGATAGAGATTCCTTTCAAAGAATGACATCGTAGTGCTTCAATGCTGCTACTTAAAGATCCCATATAAAAATCTTTCCTCTGATAGTATGATCACACTACCATCACCAATGTGTGACCAATGAATCTATTATCATAGGAGTATCCAAACGAAATGGTCGATCTAAAAGCTGAGTCAGAATCTCAGAGTCCCAAACAATGTCTGCGATAAGGAAAGAATGGCTAAAACCTATGTCAATAAGAACTACAAGTAATGTAAATAAGATACATATCGTACATTGTATCATCTCATGTATGATAGTATTATGATCCTCTAATACTTGTAGCTCGGCCTTTCCCTATCCACTCACTCCTTGAGCTCATGGTGGACCGCTTGGGGGTGGTGGCGGTAGTGTCTGGTGACCCCAACCACATCCCACAGCACGTCCAACTCGCATGCCTCATCCACCACCAGGATGATCCTCATGATCCTTATTTTAATTCTACCTCGGTGGCCCCTCTTCCATATTCTAATCATTTGTGTGGGGATTCGGATAGTAGAGAGCTCTATGACCCTTTCCCACACAAGGAAAATAAATCACGACTTACCGGTGCTCCCTCAACCTATCGATCCTCATCCCTCTGACCCAGTGTCCTAGGGTCACACTTCAGAAGGTCTATCCCACTCAGGATTCTGTGTTGTCTTTCTATTGCAAACTATAGATGACTCTGCTACCTGTCGCCCGGTATGGGCCCCCACTATTGGTGGAAACTCGGCAAGAATGATCTCCATCTACAAAGCTCACTGTAGCACCCCATCATGCATAAAGATGGTGACATAAACTGTTATAGCTCCAATATCTCAATATACATCCTTCTCAAAGATCTAGTCCCGGATGTAAGGCTATCATTCTTTGTAGGTTGACTATCAGGAGAGGTCAGTAAATCTCATCGAGTATTATGCCACAATCTGGCTACCCAATTGCAGATGCAGCATCTCTTGAATACGCATTGTGTATAGTTTCATTGGCATGAACTCCACCCTAAAAGGCACTCAAAGTATGGTTGGGTGAGGGTCATCTCCTCATGCACCTGGAGTATCGAGTTTCACCATCATCCGACTGATACAAGAATAAGTATAGTGACCATGATCACAATTAGCTCAGCATGTGCCTCTATAAAGAGAATGACCCAAGAAACCACCTCAAGCCAGCTATCTACTTCCTGGGGGTTCATCTCACATAAAAACCTTGGAGGCCTCTATATTTGGAAGTCATGCAACATGCTTAGCTAGCATGCATGATCCACTGGCAGCATCTACTACTCAATGGGTGGTGGTGCTGCTGGTAGACCACCTGAAGGAGCCATCACTGTGAGTGGTACTTGAAACAACGCTTTGTCGCTCGGTGGGCCATTATCATGATTTTAATAGTAATCCTAGATGGTTGTCTTCGTAGTGGAATCTTGTAAGAAACAGATGCAGCATGATAAATAAATTATACCAAGTGAGATGACTCATGAAAGATCAAGAAAACTTTTCAAAACTCTAGTAACCAATGTTTTCATGTACCGATTCTGATAATAGAATTCAGGGTCCTAGTGTATGTATACATCGGTCGTTGCACCAAAACTAGACTGAAGGTACTGAAAACCGAAATCTAGAAACATTACACAGTTTCCTATTTAAAATTATACTCTTAGTTCATCTTGTAGAACTGACCTCCCTCTGATACTACATTTTAACGACCCGTACCATGGATCCCCGACTTGACTACCCAAAGCCCACATTCCACAGGCTAGGGGTTGGTGACTAGAACATAATGGTTTTTACATAACAAGAAAGGAATTTCTTCGAGATCTGTACAAAATAAAAAAGTTTAACTACTAAAAACAACTGATAAATGTAAGATATTACCATGAGAGTAATGTTCAAAATCAAGTACAACTATAAAATAAAAACAGTGGGCTAGAATAGAATCCCTAGAAAGTGAAAAAAAGAAAATAACTATCGCATCTACCCTAGAGATCTACCTAGAGGGCTGTAGCTCTATGCTTGAAGTCGAAGAAGAGGATCTCATTTTCTTTCGTCACATCAAGCTCCAACAAGTCTCAAACCTCCAAAGTCTACCTCAGAGCATTAGTAGAATTCCCCAGACACACACGTGCTGGCAGTGCCCGTGCATGGATGAGTATAACAATGCAGTAGGGGACCCTAAGACCCCTGAAGGTATCTCAGTAATCCAGAAAGGAAAAAATCACAAGAAAGACCACAAAGGTAATCTAACAAGCATGATCTAAATCAGGATTCACAATGCAAAATAGACAGCTCACTATAATATAATAACATCAATGTTACAGGGATATGGTTGACCAGTCATAAAGACATATCAGTCTCTATATAGTAACTTTACTGTTGACCTGTATAGGTCAATGTATGCTGACCCATACTGGTGGCCAGATGTTGACCTGTATTGGTCGCTAGTGCTGACCCGGTTTGGTGGCTAGATGATGACCCGTATTGGTCGTTGGTGCAGACTTGTATTGGTCACTAGTACTGAGGTAGGGTTGATTATTCGTATATATAGATCATCCTACTCTTGTGTTTCTGATGCCGACCCATATTGGTCACTCTTCTTCTTCTTCATGTCACAGCCAACCACTGGATTACCGCTCAATGTATGCTTGATTCTAGGAGAACCTCTGGTCATGAAATCAGTCGTATTTAAATAGGTATGAAGTCCCATGATGAAGTAAGCCAATGTTCTGTCACTTCATGAGGGTTCTAAAGCTATAGACGTCATTTTAACTATACTACTGATCTCTATGTTATAGGCATTTTAGTGTCGATGGCTCGATTGGATTTAGATTTGATCAATTCCGAACGTACTTCACATTTCTCCAAAACTCATGTGGAGTATCACAAGAGAACTCTCTCACTCCAAGGATCCCAGCTCTGTAGACGATTTATCAAACAGACATCTGGTTCGCATGTTATTATAGCTTAATCGTTTCTTGGCCTAAGAGGTGTCTGGGTCCGGTCTGACTTGGTCAGACCGGGCCAGTCAGACCTGGCCCTACCTGAATCATCCTAGCATGAATTTGTTAGGTTTGGTCGTGAATAGGCCTGGAATACCGGGCATTATGGCCCAGCCTACTGGCATGCCCCGTGGGGGGCGCACAGTCTACCTCTCGAACAGAACAATTGATCCGTTCAACTCTATTAAGGGCTACTGTAGGGGGCGCCACCTTATCAACCATGGGACCCACATGGAGTGGGTCCCTATCAACTTATAGTGGCTTCATTCCTACACACTCCTTAAACACGACACGTGATAGCGCACCATCTACCCTCTGTGGCTGGCCCGTTGCTAGCCACCTATCAGGCCACCACAACGTTGAGTGGAGCCGCTCTCCTTCGTGGTTGGTGAGCAGTGACCGCCTTTTCTACCGCTAACGTCTGTCTCCAGTGTCACTATACCAGAAAAGCTTCTACGAGGCTCTGAAGATTCCCTAGATCTCTGTTACTTTTCCAGTCTACGCCTATGGGTCTCTTGGAATGCTACCTTCACTGAATGGACCTCAGTTCTGCATTTCTGACAAGTTCATCATTCACCCATGAAGAATGCATCAAGAACAAGTTTTCCAGAGGGTCCATGCATTGTTTGGGTTATCCCACACTATCCTTTTCAGGGTTATAACATATGGTTGAAAACAAAATCATCATAAAATTTTATAAAACACTCAAATGAATCCTTGCGACAACCTTCCTTAAAAACGAATGTGTCGCAGATCAACCCATTATATTGTTGATCAGCGTTACTTGTATTAATCAAGAACAAAGAGAGATAATTCATTTAATGACATAATCAATTTATACCCCGTAACTCATGATTCTTTGGGGATGTCAAGGATGGTGGTTCTTTCATGTTCGAGGGTATTGAGTATGAAAGAGAAGGTTCGTGTGTGTTGGCATTCATCGTTCATCGACCATCGGATCCATCCTACAATGGGTGTCATCAATCCTCAATTCTTCATCAGTGGAGTGTGTGGCACCACTTTTTCTAGTGTTGTCTGCTGATGATGTCGTGACAAAACCCCAACCAACTTTCCTTTTAAATAGGAGGGGGAATGGAGAGAAATTGCTTGAGCAATTAATGAGGTTCATTAATTTCTGTAATTAATGTGCCTCATTAATTGACGTAATTAAAGTGTATAAATAATTATTTGAAGGGTGGCTACATAACCATAGGGTAACCATGCAATTAACACCCCATAATTGAAGGTCTGGAAACCTCTATATTCCCTTCCACTACCTCTCAACAGGTGGTAGGAAAAAATAAAAATAAATTAAATAACAATTTATTTTAATTTATTATTTCTTTAAAAGTTGAAAAAACTATATTTTTCTCTTGACCAACTAAATTCGATGTGATGTATCCCATAAGAGAATCCCATTGCTGTGGATTAAATGGTGCCCTCAGATTTTTAATTCGAGCACCGGTTCCAAATATATAAAATTCCTCCAGTGCATTTACTGAATTAATAATATATTTCTTTAATGATCAATCATCATTTGTATTCCCAAAGGAATATCATATCATTGTCAACCACATTCTGTAATAACATGATTCCCCCAACTAGAAACATTGAATATAATATCAATGCGTAATGTTACAAAATGCCATAAAAAATATATTGAGAAATCATATTGTCACGAATCTCATTAATGAGATTTCAAATGTCATAGAAGTTTATTATTATCATATTAAAATATTTGATTCACCATATCTATTTATAAAACCCCGAGATGTTATATCTCTCTATATTTTTTCTTTTATATCTTACATTATATGAAACTTAGAGTTCAAAAAACTTTGACATGCTATCCCAATATTATTATTAAATGTGAATATATTTTCCTAGATATTTTATTGGGGGGTATGAATAAGAAAACATGTATAATGAAAAATATATGGTTTAAAAATTTATAAAATTAATCAATTTCTATCAGTTATATATAAATTAAAATTAAAATATTATGAAAATTAATGTTGAATTTTTTAGAAAACCCATTTTCTTTTGAGCAATGTATTTTTATATTAATAAATTAAATTTATCCTTATTAGGTAATAATTTATATTATATATATATATTATATTAAATAATTTTTTTTAATATTAATAAAAAAATTTTCTAACCAAGGGATTGGAAGAAATCAAGTTTCATTGAATTTTTTTTCATCAAATATGATTTTTGTCATGTTTTGGAACAATATTTTATAATGAATTTCATGCACATTTTAAAATTGAAAATAAAAAATTGATTTCATATTTTGAACCATGGTGGTTCAAAATAATTAAATACTACATTTTTATTCACATGTAATATTAATATTAAACATAATTTTTTTTATCATTACAATAAGGGTAAAATAATTAAATTTCATTTAAATCATTTGGATAAGTCATGAATATTTATCGTACACATGAAATGATCATATGTGATTATATGATTTTTTAAAAAAATTTCAATATCTCAAATATATAGTCACTTAGTTCATTCCTATTATATTCATTATAACAATTCATAAAAATAATCAATATAAAATGATGATCTCCAAAAATTAATATTTATAAATGATTTATAGAAGGAAAAATTATTATAAGTTTAATTTTAAAACTATTTTTTAATGATGAATAATTTTATAATAATTTTAATTTATATCAACATTTTCATAATTGATTTACTATATTAAATGACTACGCAACATAGATAGAGTACTAATTCCATTTAAAGAAAAATAAGATAAATTTATTTAAAAGTATTATCATTAATTAAATTTGAATATTCTGTAATGTTCTATGAGATTTGGAGAAGAATATAATGGTAACGAATGGGTTTAAAAATTAATTTCATTATTTTTATAATAAATAAGATTATATTAAATGATTACAAATAAGAAAAATTATTTATCAATGTGAATGGAATATACAACAAACTATCATTCATGGAAATTTATGTATCACACTTGAATTTATGTTAACATAGTAAAACCATTATTATTGAAATATTTTGTACCATAGTTAATGTAAAAAAATGGTTAATGAATTTGTTATAAAATATATAATCTATAAAATGATAGAAAAAAATAATTACATTTTATTTTCAGAAAATTATATAAAACATAAGAAATGCTAATATGAATTAATATTAATCTGGAATCATTTTTTTATTGAATGAATTCATTTTATTTTATTATATTATGAAATTCCAATTGTTTAATATTCATCCTATTTAATAGTGCACCCATTTTTTCCCTTCTTTACATGAATTTCAGCATTCAATATTTAACCAAACCTAGAATATTACTTTGTTAAAAATTCTATACATGTTTATTATGGTCAATACTCACCAAAAAACCCACCATAATTCACATAAGAGGATTTTTAGAAGTGGTTTTTTAAAAGAATTGGTAAACGCCTTGACCGATCAATTTAATTTTTTAAATTACAATTTTCAATTGAATAAATATATTTTATTTAAAATAAAATAGTAAAATAATAGTCATAAAAATATATAATTCATTATTATTATGAATCCACCATTTTCATCCCACATTCTCATCAGATGGTATGTGAAATATCACTCGTCTATATGTACGACTTAATGTAAAAATGTTGAGATACTATAAATTTTTCATCATCATCATTTATAGATAATAATTATGATAATTTGAATTATTATATGTGATATTTATGCAATAATTATTCTTCTATAATGATAATATCATATCTTGCATCTTACATTCTACCATGTTGCAAAAGGATATCGACCTTCATGCTTATGCGTGGAAAAAACATCCACTAAGCGATGTGATTTATTATTCATATGAAATATACATGATTGGTAATGTGGAAATATTTTATGAATAATTTTGAAATATATTTTCTATTATAATTGTTTTGAAAATTCTAATTATTATTTACAATTATTTTTTTCATCTATTGAAATGTGAAAAGAATGTTCATGCGTATGTATAAACTATCTTCTCTATGAATTGAGAAATTATTTTTTAATCAATAACTATAATGAGAGAATGTAATAATACATTTATTTAATATATATCATTGTAAAAATTATATTTATGGTGGAACCCGGATCAATGTACATGTTGTGGAATATACCAATTGAAATTATCTTGAAAATGGAATCAATTCCTACAAAGAAAGGAGAATTTAAAATAATAAATGGGTGTTATATTTTTATTATTGGATCATATATAATATTATATGTTTTATTATTACTCTAGTAGTAATTTATAATAAATTTAAATTTATTATACCTGAATTTAGTCTTTATTCAAATCAAGTTAAAATCAGGGTAATGGATTTCTAGTAAAACCTATCATTGCCCAACCTATCCTAAGTAAGGTGACTGATCCCATAACAATAATAAAAAAATACACCCATCTATGGACTATTAGCTAGTGTATGATCTAATAAATTTTAGTAATCTGTCAATGAACTCTTTATAGTTGTGCTGGGTTCCCATCAATATTTTTTACAAAGGGGTGTGCTAAAAGAATACATGATACAAGATATACATAAACTCTATTGTTTGTGTTTGTGTGTGTCTATATATATCACATGAACTTAGACAAATCCCACCACCGCAAAGGGTATAACATTCCCTTTAAAAAGTTACTAACCATATAATGTCTCATCCCAAGGAAACTCCAATCCCATGGTCAACCAAAAAGGAAAGTGACTCACTTTTTGAATGGGTTTTCATTGGAACTAATTAAAATGCTCTACTCAGGCCTCATAAAACATCTATATATCAATAATTTTCAAAAATTTCTATACAAAGACCATTGTTAAATCCAAAATCCACTTAGAAATCTATTTTGTATACCCAAAACCTTATTTCTAATTGAAATAAATTTACATGTCCCGACCAGGAAATCTGTAAAAAACATGGTGTGCCATACACATTCCAACAAGTTCGTACAATTAAAATCAAGTAGAAATCACGTCATATCACTTTAAATAAGTAATCTAATAATTTGAAATCACTTATTTACTAATAAGGAGGTTGTGAAAACCATGAAAAAAATATAACCATTAATTTATAGGAGAGATTCAAATGGATCCTACCACACATGAAGAAACATCCAAAAATCCACTGTGAATCCTAAATCACACCTCAACCAAACCCAAGGGAAGATAGTTAAAATCATAAACATCAATATCATGTCAAAAATTTTAGGATATAACCTTAAATTCCAATCCTTACCTACTAGAAAATGTAATCCTAAAAGGATAGGAAACAAACACTAATAGTGAAATAAAAAAAGGAATAAATGATTTGGATGATTATTACATGATGAATCCTCAAAATAATTCCAAAAAATGGTGGTAAAAGGGTGCCAAAAGGGTGGGTGGAGGGTTATGAGGTGGATGATCATTAATAGGGGAGAGGGATTGGTGTTTGGGGTTTAAAATTGGCAATAGGTAAAACCCAATTTTTTAATGACCTAGATAGGTTGCCCAGTTAGTTTGCAAGATAAGTAAATCAACATTGCAACCATGCGCATACCTCCACTAAGGAAGAAACCTACCACATGGGATATCTGACTAGTCTAACTAAATGTATGGATACTCTACTGTCACATCTAGAAAAAACTATGACCTATAACAAAATTCCTAGGTGAGGTGCATGTTCATTTTCTGGATCTACAGTAGCTTCTACCTTGACCATTAGCTACCACACGATTACCTAGGATAATAAAATGATTACTAATAACTCTAATCCAGATAAGTTCCAGGGTTAGGACACTGATCTTTATACACTATTTGATATAATTCATGGGGAAACCTAAGTAAATTCCCTAGAAAAAGAATAAGCAAACAAATACATCCAAAATCTAAACCCGTCATACCTAGGGGTCGAGAAAATTACTGAAGACCCAACCCAAACCTGGACCAAAGATGAATCCAAAACCTAGGGAGTGACAATTATACCATCCATAATTCTTTTTTTCCTAGAAATCCAAAACAATACCTAATTAAAATAATGAAAAAACCTCTCCTTTACTACTCAAGGAGATTCCCAATGAATGAAATAGGAAAGGTATGCAAGAACACAAACTATAGGAAAGGTGGTTTACATTCCCAACTCAGGAGTCCAAAACAGACTCCCTAACATGACGCCAACCTCTAAAAGATAAAAACCCTCTATTTGGTTGATCCAAAAAGAAATAAAAAATTCTAAACATATAATACATCTTCATAATATGAGTACCTCAATGTCACCAAATGCATCATATTCATCCTACCAAAAAGAAGAAAATGGATTGAGACGTTGTTAAAATAACCATTCATCTATAAAATAGTTGGGAATTAACTAATCCCAACACCTACTCAGGATAATAGATTGGGGAGAGATTACATCAAACAAGACACCCCATTTTCAATTTATAATTAGGAATGAAATGAAATTACAGACATGAGGAGGCCCAAACGGGCACCCCACCTAAATAATATACTACCACTATATTTATTCTTGAGTAATTTCAATGAGAATCATAGGAGACCATCACCATAAGATATAATGAGATTAAAATTCAATAAAATTTTCTATGATGACAACAAACCAACGTCACACTTGATTTACACACCCAGGTCAGACATTTTCCATTAAATAGAGGCCTACAACCATTGAGACAAAATACTTGGGGATTTTAGAAAAAAATGAGGACAACACATCCTTATAACCATGGAAGAACCCTTATAACCAAATGGGTGACAACATGAAAGCAAGGCCCCCATGCATAATTCCAGCAAATAGAACTATTTGAAACAAAACATCTACACGAGAGCTCAAACTATCTATATCTACGGTGCTTAGAAAAATATTAGTGAGAAGTCATTCACACCGCTGGGGTTTCCTAACTAAACTCTAGATTTATTCTAAGTCCTATGGACGGATATGTGATGATTGAATCATATCTTACCTCACAATAAAATATTAAAAAGAAAAACCTCCAATAGAATGCACAGTTTATAATAAAAAAACACTTCATTTGAAATTTGAGTTTTAAATGGTTTGACAACATCCATTATTATAATTAAATGAAAATAGAACACCAAAAAATTCCACTAGATACAACGATTACTTCCAAGTTAAATTATAGAGAGAGACCCTTAACATATCCAAAATAGTTCACTTCTTCTTCTTTAAATGGAATGGGGTTTCCTTCTAAGGATTGGGTCTGGCTTCAGGATAATTGTAGGAAATACCCCAATAAAACCATAACAAGTTCCCCAAGCATCCAATTTGGTGTAAGGGTCTTTGATCACTCAGGGGTGATAGATTCATAGAATCGTTACTTCCATAATGATGACATATAAGGCATTGTGGCTTGAAGAGGTATATGAGAGGTTTTAAGGCATCATAATTCTACTACTTTCCCAACAAGAATCATGAAACATCCCATTCATGTTAATGGAATACCATTGAATAATTATATAGATCATAAGAAATTATCCATCTTATGTAATCCTGCTAGCATTACATTAACATGAGATTCATGCCTCAACACATCAGAAAAATTGGATAAGTAGAGTTATGGACCCGTCGACGATAGCTCAAGATGGATTCCAAGCCTGAAATGTCGAGCCATCAATGAATGGTTTTCAAAATAACCAGAATCATATGAAATTATGTCTATAATGTGATGATAGAACTCCAATATAGATCAAACACACTTCTGAAGACCTCTCATAGATGTCTTTTTATTTCTGTGGCATTCTATGAGATACCAACTTCTACCATATCTAGTTTGGAAAATCATGCATAAAGATAGAGAACTCTCCCATTAATGACTATAGTAACATAGTAAAATTGAATTTCCTATCAATCCTCTGCATCCACTCATCCAATTAGAGATGATCCACATGACCATCCATGATTGGATGATTCAACATTTATAAATAAAGAATGCAGTGATTGGTTTGATCGACTGGAGTGTTTGATAATAGTGAACCACATGATGTTACATATTTGGTATCTATAAAATCATTATTGGGGAAGGCATTGACATACAAGAAAACAAGGATCCCATTGTGACCAATTCAACCACAAGGATTCTCTATCTCAAACACCACATAAGATACATAATTACTAATATACAATGTTAGACACCCATATACTATGA
Source organism: Viscum album (assembly GCA_963277665.1). Lineage (NCBI taxonomy): Eukaryota > Viridiplantae > Streptophyta > Magnoliopsida > Santalales > Viscaceae > Viscum > Viscum album. Next base: position 68,270,815 of record OY728166.1, on the reverse strand, counting down.
GAAATTAAAAAATAGTAAATTTATCTAAAAAAAATTTTGAAGAAAAGAAATTTAAAATGATTACACACTCACTAATAGTATCCCATAATACTACACTCATCCATTCACTTATGACATATCGAGCAACCATCCACTTTCCCACACATATATCTATATGTGGTCTCTCACAGAAACACCATTTGTTAAATTGTTTTTCCCACATTTCTATTAAAACATTAAACCCACATTTCCATTTAAAATTTCACTAAATTCTCTTTTCACAACCATCTATCTACAAATTCCAATACCCAAATCTAATTTTTCTAAAATTCATTAGAAAAACACTAACCATTCTAATAAAAATATGGGAACCAAATTACTATTTTTTTCAATACACCTCATGTTTTTATTACAAAAATACAGTATCATTAAAAACATTAACAGTTTTTAAATAGATCATTTATAAAAATACAATTTTCTAAAGATACATCCGATACAATTCTGAAAAATCATTTTTCCCTTTTAGAAATAAATCCATTTCCTCTTAAAAAATAAACCTTCACAATTCTTTAAAAAATGGTTTTTAAAATAAATTTCTAGAACCCATGGAGACACCAGGTTGTGAAAGTGGAATATAACACCGACTGGTGACTTAGAAATATGGTTTGTGTCCATTCTACAATCCCACCACTGTTACATAGAGTTTTTTAGGGAAATATACCCATGTCCACATGGATTTCCATGTCTTGTGAGCACAAAATAACCACTTTCCCAACACCTAAAAATCCACAAAAATCAAATGAAACCAAAAAACCAGATATCCCGTGGTAAACCAAACATCAGAATGAGAAAGGGTTCATTATGTTTTTCTTATTCCAACATTTCAAGCCTCAAAAACCCTAATCCTTATTCCTTGACACACCCATGTAATAATGGGTGCTCTAGAAAAAAAGCTCATCTATGTAGTCAACTTACTATGATACCATATTGTCACAAAATAACCCATATCTACCCAGAACATGTTATACGAGCTGATCCATGAGAACACCCGAGGGGCATTCTCGATCCTACCAGATTGGCAGCATGAGGCTAGGGCATCACTAGAGTGATTATGGGAACTAATTCTCAAAATACTAATAAACAGAATCAGAAAAGCAGCACAAGTGGAAAACATAAATAAATACGGATTCCAAACATTACATCATTACACTACAAACCAAAAATACAACCAAGATTAAAAAACCCAAACTGAACCAACAAATCACAAAATCTACATGTGACCCTATGGGTCACCCACTAAACCAGGACAAACCACCACCCGAGGTTATCAAACTTGATCTAATACCTGCAATAGAAACTAAAATAACAATAGGTTTGATTATTAAAAATCAGTAGGTATTCCCAAATAAATATTTTCCCGTTGAATATCCTATAAATAAATACATTAATTTTAAGATTGGGGCACATTATATAAATATTGGTTTTCCACATTTTTCATCTAAAATAAAAAAATTACATTCCATTACCCTGTATATTTAAAACAATAATCAATCATATTATAGGATTAGGTTCAAATGGACGAAGGGAATAATGGAACCCAAGAGGAAATGTTCATTGTTCATAAAAGTGGGAAAATAGAAAATAAATGTTCTTTATAATTTTTTTTCTTAAAACCCTTTTCATAAAAATCACACAATTAAAATTTACCAAAATCTCACCAAAAACAAGTAAATGGAATATAGTATCATATCATGGACATTGAAAAAATGATACTAATTCCAGGGAATCATGGGAATACCTTGGAAATCCGAGGAGAACTAGGAAATATTGTACATCTAACTCATCCTGAAGGCATTCCCTAAATAATGAAATCATAAATCCCAACTTTCTGATCGTCTCCCTACCTGACATAATAACGGGGCCTGATCCCATAGAAATTATAAGAAAATATCCCCCTTCTATGGTCGACTAGAATGTGTGTGAAATAAACCTGTGTAAATTTTTTACCGTAATTCCTCACAGTTATGATAGGTTCCCATGTAATATGTTTAGAAAGGGGTATTCCAAAAAAAACGTCCAACATTACCTACATATATTCAATCATATATGTATAACAAAAATTGGAACCACCCTAACCACCTCAGAGGGTATTTTCATGAATTAATAAAATTATAACTTAATGGATGTCCCAAAACAAGGGCGATCTCATTTCATGGTCAACCAAAAAGTAATGTGACTCACTCTAAAAAGGACATTCCAATGAAACCATTAAAACAGTTCTAATTGGAAATCATAATACTTTCACATAATAATACATTCAACAAATGATCATAGATGAAAAGTTTGAAAAAAAAAATCGACTAAGGCATCCTTTTAAGAATCCCAAAAACATCACTTCAAATCCAAAAAAAATTACTAAATCCAAATAGGAATTTTGTCCAGAATATGGTTTTTAAATGCTATTAAAACTGTTTCAAACTATTAAAATCAAGAAGAAATAACCTCATTTAACAAAAAAATATTATAAAAAACCTATATCACTAATTAAAAACTAAGGATGGAGAAAAAATTAAGAAAAAAATTTAATATTAAATATAAATGATAGATAAAAAGGGAACCAATTTCTAATGAAGAAGAATCTAGAATAATCAACAAGTTCTCAATCGCACCTCAGTCACACCCATAGGAAGCTAGATTAATCTTAAAACATGAAGATTGAGTCCATAATTTTAGGATCAAAACCTATAATCAGATCCCTATCCACTAGAAACATGAAACCCCAATGGATAATAATCAAATTCCTAGATAGGTAGATAAAACATTGATAGGAAGGACGTACATGAAGTTCCCCTGAAGAATCTACACAAAAAATTCCCATAAATTGAGGTCTAAGAGGGCCATGAGATGGGGCGGAGGCTCTAGGCTGGAGTATCCCAAATGGGGTAGAGATATGGGTTTTGTGGTTTAAAATCAATGAGAGTGAAATGAAACCCCAAAATATTAATGTCTTGGATAAGAAACAATGTTTGTCTGCATGGTTAGTCAAACTACGTGGCTACCGTGCACCCGCCTCTCCTGAGGGAGAAACCAACTGAACTAGAAATCTGAACAATCTAAATAAATATACAAAATATGAAAGGTCATTCATGGATGATACAATGACCTAACAAATGGGTCTGGTTCTTATTCACTCAACCATGAACTGGTCATGTGGTAGTTTCTTCCTCGATCTGCAACGACTGCATGATTACTTGGGCAGGGTGGACGATTACAACATACCATGAATTTGGGTCTCCAAAACATATTCTAATATTATTTTATAAAATAAAAGGGAATACAAAGAACATACAGTAGACAAATAAAAAAAATACCTCGTAAATATAAACATGTCACACTTGGTTCATGAGAAAACAACTGAGGACCCATCCCGTACTAGGACCAAAGATGATTCCAAACTACAAGGTGTGAGAATTCCCCCAACCATAATGCTTTCTGAACCTGCGATGACACAAACAATGACTAATCCCAAAGGAAAAACCAATACTCTCTTACAAATATATGAGATTCCCATTAAATGGAAAATGAGAAGAATAAAATAACACTACATATAGGAAAATTGGTTTACAAGCCAAACCAGTTTGGCCAAAATTGACTCCCCTCCATGCCACCTATTCCCAAAAGCTAAAACACCTCTTGTTTATTAATCTAAAATACATATAACTTTCATGAAAAATAATCCACCTCAAATTTTTTGTACCCCAAAGTATCCTAGAAAAACATATGCTGCCAACCGCAAACTAAAAAATAGATTGAAATGAGGCTACTGAAAAAATTATTCGAAAAAACCATTTTGTGTGAACCAATACCAACGTTTTCATAGAAGATTATCTTGATGTCAGATAGCTCCAAAATGGTTACCCACAACTAATCCAATAGTTATAACGATAGTAAATTACTGACATGAGGAGGCCCAAATAGACTCTAACCCATAAGTAACATTCTATTACTATTATTATTCCATAGGAATTTCAATGAGACCCAAGGTGGGTCAATAACCATTAGAGATATTGGGATTAAATAATCATGAAAACTTCCATGGATGGTCAAAAAATAAATACACACTCGGTTTAAAAAAGCAGGCAAGCCAAGTGCCAATAAATATAGGCCTACACCTGGCAGGACACAATACCCAACTATTTTAGGAAAACAAGATGACCACAACTCTTTATAGCCAAGGAATAACTCTTACACCCATGTGGTACATAACGTGAAAATGGGGTCCTCGTGAATCTTTCCTCAAATGGGAACATTTTCCATTACAATAGCAACAAATGGGCTTAAACTATCTCTATCTTCCATGATTGTGAAACAAATTAGACTGATGTCTTTCACACACATGGGGTTTCCCAACTACGCTCTAGCATAACTATAAGACCTATTAATCGAGCTTTAATTATTTAAGACACTTTTTCATCCTTTCCAAACCCCCCCCCCCAATAGAATTTATAGTTCAAAATTTCACAAAACCCACATCCATTGAAATATGAGTTTGAAAATGTTTGACAACACCCATTCTTCCAAATTATTGATATGGGAACTCCAAAAAACACAAATATATACAACTTGTAAATACAATGAACATAATAATGATAGAGTCCCTAAAATGACCCCAAATAGGTCTATACATTTGAAAATGCACCAAGGTTTCCTTAGAAGGGAAGGGTGTTGCTTCACGGTGCTTCTGAGAAACACCTCAAAGGAACCGTTGCAACTGATCCTAGCATCCAAAATATTGGAATGGTCTTGAATCACATAGAAATTATGCCTTATTTCGATAGTGACTACCACAAAGATGAAATTTTATGGAACGGCACCCTAAACATGTCGATGAGAGGTCTAACTGGCTCTGAATTCCCCTACCAGCACCACCAGTATCATGTCACATCCCAATAATGTTATTTTAATCACCTTAGCCACTTATATAGACTGAAAAAAGATTATCCATATTAGTCCCTCCCACTATAACATCTTAAAAAACAATGGATTTCTACATCACCTAGAAAAACGTAGTTAAGTTGAGTTCTGAAACCTTCCCCTATAGCATAAGATAGAGCCTAAACACAAAATTTTTTGACTTCAAGGGATCATTTAAAACATCCCCTAAATTTTATTGAACAATGTCTATGAAGTGTTGATTTAACTCCAACGTTGATCCAACAACCTACTAAAAACCACACATCTCTATCTTCTTCTTTGAATCTTTAATATGAAAAACATTCTGTTGGATGACTGAAGACATGAATAAATCCTTTGTTACGTCATTCCAAGACTTGATTTGAGACAAGTACTTCAACCATATCCTGGTTGGACATTCAAGCATAATGGTATAAAACATTACCTTTAATGACTCATGAAACTAAATGAAATTGAAAATTAATCTCAATCATTTTCATCCACTCTTCTATTTTGAGAGGATGTGTTTGACCATAAAAGATATGATGATTTAATATCAAAAATTTAGGAACATAGTCTATGGTTTTATCAACTATATTTTTTGGTAATGGTGGACCACTCGATGTTGGAACTTGGGTATTCATCAAATCATTGGGGGACATGAATAAAGAAACAAGGAAACAAACAATACAATTATGACCAATTCAATAAGAATGTTTCTCTATATTATTAAATACATAAAAAATATCATTCACAAAAAAACAAAGGGACACACCCCACCACTAAGAGAAATAAAAAAAACACATTTTAATCTTAGAACACAATTTAAAGAAAAACTGGATTAAATGATTGAACACTCACCAATGGAATCCCATGGATCATCACACATGTACTCCATTATGACTTACTAGGAACCCATCAACATTCCCACACATATCTATGCATGTGGTCAACCATGGAAACCAAAAATGTAAAAAATCATTTTCATGTAAAAAAATATATTCATCCAATATTTATATATCAAAAATTCACCATATCCACTTTTAATAACCCACTAACTACAAATATCAAACCCATTTCTATTTTCTCAAAACATATTTTGAAAAACAAATACCGTTCTAATAAAAAACCCAATTTTTGATTAACCAATTTAATTCAATACACCAATAGATTTAATTACAAAAATCTAATCAATTCAAAATCATTATAATTTTACTGAATGTTTTTTTAAAAAAACATTTCTAATGATCTATCCATGAAAATTATAAAAATGAATATTTATCAACTTTCATAAATCAATCCATTTTTGTTTTAAAAAATCAATTTCCCAATTCTTGAAATAATGGTTTTAAAAATAATTTTCTTGGACCTAATGAGTCACAAGGTAGTGCTATAGGAAACTATTTTTAATGGGTGTCGTTGACATATGGTTGAAAGCTAAACACCAATCACACCACCATCGTAGATAGTGTTATAAAAAATATACTTATCTCCACATGGATTTCTAGGCACTGTGTTCTCAAGGGGGCTACATTACCAACTTATTTTTATTTACAAACACCAAAAAATCTACAAGAATAAATGGAAACCAACCAAACTAGACATCTCAGGGTAACCCAATGCTTGGAATGAGAAAGGGTTCATGAAATACATCCCATTACTATATATCTAGCCACAAAAATCCTAGTCTGTATACCTTGATAATCCCAAAATACAATGGGATTCTAATAAAGCGAGGTCCTCTAAGGAATCTACCTGGTCTAATACCATTTCATTATTATCCAACCTATCTCAACCCTAAACTAGTCATCCAATATGATCTTTTGCAAGGACGAAGAGGTGTTCTCAATCCTCCCCGGATGGTGACAAGCCACAACAACATCACCAGAGTGATGATAGGATTGATTTTTCCTAATACCAGTAAAAAAATTGATATAAAAATAATGAAGAAAACAAAAAATAAATATGGCTTCCAAAATGTACCTAATTACTCTACCTCATAAAAATTTCAAAAAATCTACACAAGAAAATACCAAACTGAAAACCAAAATCATAACATATCTAGGTAACCTAGAGGGTTACTCTCCAACCAATGACCAACCACCGCCCGAGGCAACTAAACATGATTTATAAAATGGAGCAGAGATTAAAAAATAAAACAAAATGATATGCTTGTGTATTAAAACTCCCTAGGTAAGCCCAGATAAATATGATCCCAATGAATATCCATTAAATATGAATTCATGAGTTTAGGTTTGAAATAAATTATATAAATATAGGTTTACCGTACGTTTTCCTTTCAATTATTACAAAACACAATATTGTGGCCCCAAACCTTTAAAAAATTCAACCATACATGGAGGAGGAACAGGTTCAAATGGAATAAGAGAAAAACGAAACAAATATGGAACACTCATTTTTCAAGTAAGAGTAAAAAGGGAAAAAACTTATTCTTTTGAATCGTTGTTCATTAAAACCATTTAAAAAAACAACAAATTCAAAATTTACCTAGAAAACACCAAAATGATGTACAAGGAATATAGTTTCATAGCAAGGAAAATGGAATAATGGTACTAACACCAAATAAACATAGGAATACCTAGGTCCAATGAAGATAACAAGAACATTTTATACATGATAATCATCCCAAATGAATACCCATACTAATGATATCGCAATGCCCAAGCCTCTAATCATTACACTACTAGTCCTAACAGAGGGGCCTAATTTTGTAGAAGTAATAAAAAAGTATCCCCCTACTATGGCCCGATAACTAGTGAGTGAACTAAAATTGTGTCACTAACCATCCCCCAGGGCCCGTTTCATGACTACCCCAAGACCTCCTTCTATAGTCCAGGGGTTAGCGACTACCACCAAAATGCATAATCCCTAAAACTGGGAATGATGTGCCTTTATAACCTATAATAACACACAACCAAGAACACAAAAAGATAAAAAAAATAAGTAAACATAATAGTAAACAATGTGATTATAGTATGTATAATGTGCCAGAATACAAACCCAACTGGAAGGAACAAGAAAATGAAAGTACAAGTAAACTGGAGAAAAATGGAAGACAAATGTTGGCTCTTCCTCCAAGGTTCCTACATGAAGGGTAGGTATAGATCACATCTGTATCCCTCCCTGTCCACCCATCTTCTCTTCGTACTGACATTCCGTATGTTCCACCTCTGTGTACTGTCCAGTCTAGGTACTCTCATCCTTAGTCAGTATTGTCCATCGTTTTCACCAAACACAATGAAGTGCGTGCATAAGCTATACATGGGTGAGTATAATGATACTCAGTATGGACACTGAGACACTTAAGGTCTCACAAAATATACCAATGAAAAACCAAAAAGTATGAAACCAACAGATAACCCTACTTAGGTACATGCCCATATATATACATGAGTTTTAACATAATCTAACTAAATCATGAGAAAAACACAGAGGTACTGACTCATCTCACACTAGGTATATATCTTTAGGTATGGTAGTAGAGATGATTAGTTATAAATACAGAATCACCTTATACTGTTAAGAGGCTCTGCTGCTGACCTACACAAAATCACTAGGAGGTGACCCACATAGGATCGCTAGGAGCTGACCCAAACAAGATAGCTCAGAGTTGACACACAGAGGAATGCTTGGAGCAAACCCACACTAGATCTCTAGGATCTTACCCACACCTGATCGCTAGGAGATGACCCACATAGGATCTCTAGGAGGTGACCCATACTAGATCTCTAGGAGCTGACCCACACAAGATCCCTTGGAGCTGCACCACATAGGATTTCTAGGAGCTGACCCGCACAAGATCGCAGGGAGCTGACCCACACAGGATCGTTAGGAGTACTATTCTCATCACATCCTGCTACTGGGTTTCCGCACTGGGCTTGCTCATATCTAGAAGAGTCTTTTCCCCCAGAAATCATTAGATTATCCAACTACCACAATGTACCAAGAATAATTATCTTAAAGGTTCACCACGTCATAGAGGGTCTCAATGCAACAGAAGATGCATCAATCAGATGTCTGGTCTGTGAGTTATTAGACTCTTAGTCTCGGGGACCCGGTTGGATTCGTGTTTGATCCAACCTAAACATACCACATCTTGATACAAAACTCCAGTGGGGTATACTCAAAGAGATTGTCTCGCTCTGAGGTTTCTAGCTCCGATGACGGTTCGTCAAACGGACGTTCGATGCCAAAGTTATGGCCAATAGAGCGTGAATAGATCGTAGTGGGTCCGAGTTCAGTCCGACCCGGTCAGAATGACCTGGCATCAATCGGCCTGGGCAGACCCGGTCTGGGTCGACCCAGCCCGACCCATGCTAGGTGGACCAGCAAGCTACGGGGGGATGTGGAGGGCAGTGGGGGTTGCTGCGTGTGCGGCTCTGCCGTAGAGGGTGCCGCGAGGGTGGCTCGTCCCGGGGGGGGGGGGGCGTGAGGGTGGCCCGGGGGTGTCCCGAGGGCGGCCTGACCGAGGGGTGTTGTGGGGGAGGCTCAGCCTAGGGGTGCTTCATGGGTGGATTGACCGAGGGGTGCACGAGGGTGAATCAACTGAGGTGTAGTTCGGCGAGGCCGCGGACAGCGGTGGCAGCTTGGGGGCCGAGGCCACGGGAGGCGGCTCGGCTGTGAAGGATGCTAGGTGCTCGAGCAGGTGCTCAGTCGGGCACTGTAGTGGTTTATCAGGTGGAAAGGCAGCAAGAGGCATCAACGGCTGGGGTGTTGAGGCCACAAGAGGCGGCCTTCCTGTGGACGGCGGTGGTGGCTCGGGCGGAGGCGGTGAGGCCGCGGGTGGTTGCTCGGAGGCAGACGGTAGCCGCGTCTCAAGAAGCAGCTCATTAGGGGACTAAGGGACGTTGTTCATTCACCGGCGGCCGGTTTAGCTGTCCTCTCTCTTCATCCATTGTCGGGGTGTAAGACACTTTCTTCCATCATGAAGAACACAAGAAGGAAGAACAACAGAGTGGTCGGGCCATGTTTTTTTGGCTCCCACCCTCCACGTTAGAGAGGTAGCAATCGAGTCACCAAAAAGTAGGAGTCAAGAATGACAAACTCTTCAATTTAATATGATTCATGGATCAACTTTCTTTGGTTGATCAATTATTTCCATGATTTCCGAGAACAAGGAAATTAAACTGGTGAATTAAAGAATTTAATAATAACCCCAACCTTGGATTGTTCATTGACGTTGGCATGAGAAGGAAGTACAGACGTAGATTCATCATATATGAAGACTTCCAAAATTGGATGAATTCAATGATATTAGTGTTCATCATGCTCACCACTTTCCTATGATCTTGAGCTTGTTCATTGGTTCTTCGTAGTCGAAGGCATTCTTTTTCAGTGAGAGTGTTCTTCGTTGGAGGATTGGATTCTCCACGATTCTCCAAAGAGTGCCCTCTTTCTCCTTTTCCCACCAAAAGAAAGTGATGCCAATATAATTTAACATAGGAAGAAATTATGATGGAACCCAAACACACACTTGTTAGGAAACAATTAATGTATGGTGTTGGCACAATTAATATAGAGGAAGCTCAAGAGGCTCCTACACATTAATGAGGGAGTTGTGAGGTTTCTCTCTCAATAAGAGGGTAGTTCAAGAGGTTTAAGCCTCGGGTGGTCCACACCACCATAACCTATCATGGGAGGATAGGCTCGTGTGGTCCCCACCACTATAACCTCTCATGGGAGGTTAATTTAGGTGGTACCCACCTATGAAACCTCCATATGGGAGATTCAAAAAAAAAACAAAATAAAATGATACACAATTTATTTTATTTTATTATTTTCATGAAAAACCCAAAAGAAAAATATTTTTACCCCCTCGATAAACTGCTGTTGAGGTGAAATTCTTCTTAAAAGAATACCAGTGTTGCGAGTTCAACAGTGCCCTCATATTTCAATTTCGAGAAGTGGTTTAAATGTTAGAAAAACCTACTCACATGTTTACTAAACATACCCGAAAAAGTATGAAATTCATTCCAGGCTCTCCGGCCCTAGGAATCATGTGCCGTCAATTTTAGTGGACTCGTTAAAATTCCATTTATTAAAAAAATTATATGTAAATTCTAGGACTTTACATTCTCCCAACCACAGGGCTTCATGTCCCCATAAGCCACACATCAAACTAAAGGAACATATGGGTGTACTGAGCACACATCTAAACCCCCTACTCCCATTTTCTCTCATAGAGGTTACCGTGCTGCCAGTGAACGCGCACCAGATGTATCGACCATCCATGATGGACCTTTTCCTATCAATACTCAATCTCAACTAGAACCTCTTTAAAAGTAACCCCATCAACTATGTCTAGCTTGTCATGGTCGATGATGTGGTAAGGGTTGTGCACGTATTTCCTCTGCTGGTATACGTGGAAGACGTCGTGCTCCTGGTGCAACTGAGTTGGAAGTGTTAAGCGGTACACCACCTCACCATCTATATTGAGGACTTAAAAAAGGTCCGATGAATCTCAGAGATAAAATTCCGCCTCATCCAAATCTCCACAGACCTCATCAGGGTGAGACATGTAGAAAGATGGGGTTGCCATCCTCGAACTCCAGAGGTCTTTGTATCCTGTCAGCATAAGACTTCTACCTACTCTGTGCAGTCCTCATCCGCTCTTGGTTGATCTGCACATTCTCTATGGAAGCCCATACCATCTCTGGTCGCACTAGTACTAACTTCCTTGGATCAGTCTTGTACCAGGGTAATATGAAAGGTCGCCCGTACAATGCCCAGAAAGGTGTCATCCCAATGGTGGAGTGATAGCTATTTTCGTACACAAACCCAACCAAAGACATGTGATCCTCCCGACTGCGACCTAACACAAGGACATTATCATGCAACATGTACTTGAGGGCCTGAATGGTTCACTCAGTCTGACCATCCGTCTGAGGATGGAAGGAGGTGTTCAAATGAAGCTGCACCCCTAGAGCCTCCTACAACCCCTTACATAGTTGGGAAGTAAAAAGTACATCACAATCAGAGACATTCATCAAGGGTACTCAATGTTTCCGTATAATATCCCGCACATAGCTGTGTCCCAATCTCTCTAATGGAACATGCTCTCTGACAGATATGAAGTGGGACGACATGGTGAGTCATTAGGCGATCATCCAAATTGATTCATGACCTCGAGATGTATGTGGATGTCATGTCATGAAGTCCATGGATATCTCATCCCACTTACACTATGGTACCTCTAACGGCTGAACCAACCATGATGGTACCCAATCCCCCGCCTTCACTTGCGGACAAATAAGGCACCGAGAAACAAACAATTATACTACTTTATTCATTCCTGGCCACCAGTGATGTCGTTGGAGATCCTATTACATCTTCTCCACTCTTGGATGTACAGCTAGAAGAGATTTCTGGATCTCCCTCTACACTTCCTCCTGATGTGACATTGGTACCATGGTAGGTCCTCTGATTATGATGACATGCTCCCAACCTTCAGAAAATCGATCAGGTGCCTGTCCTGTGGATATCTGAGCACGTCGTGCCTCGTAGTCAGCGTCCCCACAATGCACCTCCCTGACTCGCTGATGAAGTGGGGGAGTGACTGTAAGAGACTGAAGTAAAGCTACTCCATATCAATCCACAAAAGATATCTACAAAGCAGCCAACTGGTCCGTCTCCTCGCCTAGCAGTTGTATACCAGACCTCTTTTTAAGGGAATCTGCAACAACGTTCCCCTTCCCAGAAGTATAGACTATATCTAAGTCATAGACCTGGAGAAACTCAAGCCAACATCATTGTCTCTAGTTTTGGTCCTTCTGAGAGAATATATACCTGAGACTCTTATGATCAATGTACACAGTAAAATGTTCCCCCATTAGATAGTGCCGCCACATCTTCAAGGAGATGACCAATGCTGCAAACTCTAGATCATGGGTAGCATAATTATGCTATTGTTGTATCATTTGTTGAGAACCATAAGCAATCACTACTCGCTCCAACATTAGGACACATCCAAGTCCGTTTATTGATGCTTCACAGTAGAATACGTACCCTCCTCCCTCGTCTGGAAGCCCCAAGTTGGTGGCACAAGTTTTCATTCGCCTCAGTTTTAGAAAACTACACTTGCATTTCTCTAAACAATCGAAGGGTTTCCCCTTCTTCATCATCACTGATAGAGGTGCAACAACTCAAGAGAAATCTGGCACAATTCTCCAGTAGTATCTGGATAAACCCAGGAAACTTCGTACCTCTGTCACACTCCTCAAAGGATCCTATGCAAGTACAACTTCAATATTTGCTGGATCCACTAAAACTCTAGCCTCCGATATGACATGTCCCAAAAAGATAGATTTGGGATCCAAAACTAGCACTTTGAGAGATTACCATACAGCTGGTGCACTCAGAATGTGTCCAGTACTACCTAAAAATGATAGGCATGCTCCTCCTCAGTAGCCGAGTAGATCAGAATGTTATCAATGAAGGGTATTACAATGCGATCAATGTATGGATGAAAGATCATATTCATGAGTCCCATGAACACTGCTAGAACATTGGTTACACCGAATGGAATAACCCAGAACAGTTAATGGTTGTACCGACATCTGATGGCCGTCTTCTGCACATCATCATCTCATACACTGAGGTGGTGATAGCCAGATCCAAGGTATATCTTCAAGGACCACTGTGCTCCCTTAAATTGGTCATAATGGTCGTTAATCCTTGGAAGTGGGTACTTGAAATTCACAGTCACCTAGTAGAGGTGCCGACAGTCGACAAAAATTCTCAAACTCCCACACGCCTTCTTGAAAAAAAAATCAGATCTGCCCAAGGAGAAACACTGGGCACAATGAATCTCTTCCCCTTCAATTCCTCTAGCTTCACCCGTAGCTCACGAAGCTCCGCAGGGTCCATCCGATACACTGGTGTCGATATTGGTACCATCCTTAGGGTACAATTCAATGTAAATGTACACCTTTTTGCATGAATGTAGACTCGAAACATCATCAGAGAAGTCATCCACATACTGGTCCACCACTACATAATAATTCAGACTCTCCATATAAGCTGCTCCAAGGGTAAGGCTATCCAACTAACATGTCATCAGCTTCACCCTCATCCGGGTAAGTCCATCTTGCACTGAAAGTGCTCCCTTCTCACCAATGAAGGTAAACCTGGTCCCATCCATGTGAAAACACTACAATTTGTCCCTAATACAGTCTATCTATGCTTGGAAAGTATAGAACCAGTCCATATCCATGATGACATCATAAAGCCTCGATGCTGATACTAAGAGATCCCAGCCAAATCACTCACATATTAGATTAAGCTCAAACTGCTGGAACCAGTGTGTAATCATCAAATCTACTCCCATAAGAGTCTCTAGCCATAAATATTGAGCCAGAAACTCCATCCGAATCTCCACGCACCGAACGAGGGAAGTGGGAGTAAATGAATGAATAGAACATGTGTCTATAAGAACTGATTCTAAGGTGGAGTAGACAAAGATCATACATCATATCATCTACTGAGCGCTATGGTAGTAGGCCTCATCTGCCTCGAGATGAGCTCACCCCTATCCACCAGCTCCCTGTGATTGGGGTGGACCTTCTAGTGGTGGTGACAGTAACATCTCGAAACATCGCCCACCGCCAACTGCATGACCAACTCCTTTTCCACATCCGCATGCTCCCTGCAGACCTCCTCAGTCTTTGTCTCTACCTTGGTGGTCCTTCGACTGTATGAAAATCATCCATATGGAGGTTCAGACAGTCACGAGCCATGTAACCCCGCCTTCTGCATGTGTAACACTGTCCGCTCCTGGTATGACTGGCTCTGCCTCGAGTACCCCGCGCAACAGATCCTAAATCATGCAATCATCCACCTGTAGGTCTGGTCCTCTTGGACCTCTGTGACATCTGTCTACTTCCAGCTGCAGAAGACTATGCTACATGACGACCGATGGTTGGTCTCTCTATTGGTGACTGCTCAGAAAAAAAACTCTCCACTAATAGGGCTCTCTATAACCCCCTCTTGCACCGGGATGCTGAGTGACATCATCGATGCCATAATCTCCCGCCTGAGTCCCTACTCGAAGGTTCAGGCCCTGAATAATGGGTCTCGCACCATATCTGAAGAGTAGCATGAGAGGTTAGTGAACCTCACTAAGCACTGAGCAATAGTCATGCTTCCCTACTGCAGATGAAGAAGCTACTATATATGCACTGCGCGAAGAGTTACTGGAACAAACTCTGCCCGAAACAGGCTCCCAAAGTTTTCCCAGTGAAGCGTAACCTCATGGTGAACCTAGAGCATCAAGCTCCACCATCATCCCGATGCTACCTGTAGAATTATGGCAACAAGGATCACCATGAGATCACCTTGTGTCCCTACACGTAATAAGACTCTCAGTAGGGCCTCCAAACAATCCCCATCTGCCTGTGGGTCCGTCTCTCCCCTAAACCTGGGTGGCCACTAACATTGGAACTCGAGCAATGTGCTCAAGCCGCGTGCATCGTCTACTGCTGGGGCTGGTGGCATCAGTGGCCCAATGGGGAATGATACCACTAGTACCTCCTCTGGTGCCTCTATGAGAAATAGGCCCTACACCAAGGAGTCCTCGCTATGTGGGCTATCAACACATAGAACTCTATGATACCTAGTTGGTTGTCATATTGGAGGCATCCTGAAGACATACAGGTGTGCCACAATCAATAAGTTATACATGGTGATCTAACTCTGAATATAACAATGAAAACATTTGAAAACAAACACGGAATAACTGTTTTCGTGCACTGAGTCGGAAATCAGATGTCAGGGTCCCGGTGTATGGATACATCAATGCCACACCAACACTAGATTCCCTAATCTAGATAACCACACTCACTAAACTTAACACTATTGTCTCCAAAATAAAGATCAGAGTCCTACGTTCTACGGTAGAACTGACTCCTCTGATACAAATTTGTCACAACCCATCCCCTGGTGCCCGTACCATTACTAGCCCAAGCCAACATTCCATAGGCCAGGGGCTGGTGACTAGCACCAAAAGGCATAATCCCTATAACCGGGAAAGCATTGCCTTTATAACCTGTAATCACACTCAACCAAGCACACAAAAAGATACAAACACAAGTATATTTAATAGTAAATAGATTTTGTTTACTATGTAAAAGGGGCTAGAATACAAGTCCAACTGGAAAGCACAAGAAACTGAAAGTACATGTAAACTGGAGAAAAATGGAAGACAACTACTAGGTCATCCACCGAGGTTCCTACCTGAAGGGTAGGTACAGATCGCCTCCTTAGAACTCCACATCTTCCCATATCCTCCGTATGCCGACACACTGTAGTTTCCACCTCCGAGTGTTGTCCAGTCCAGGTACTCTCGTCCTCAGTCAGCGTTGTCCGTCATCTTCACTAAACACAACAAAGTGTGATCATAGCCCGTGCTGGGATGAGTATAACGATACTCAGTAAGGACCTTGAGACCCTCATGGTCTCCCAAAAACCACCAAGGATAAACCAGAAAGTATGAAATCAATTGATAACCCTACTTAGGTGTATTCCAATACATATACTTGAGTTTTTAAATAATCCAGCCCAATCATGAAGAAAACACAGAAGTAATGACTCAACTCACACATGGTATATCTTTAGGTATGGTAGTAGAGATGGTTAGTTATAAATAATGAATCTTCTTATTCCATTAAGAGTTTATGCTATTGAACTTAACAGAATCGCTAAGAGCTAACCCACACAAGATCGCAAGGAGCTGACCCACACATGATCAGTAAGAGATGACCCACACGAGATCGCTAGGAGCTCGACCACACAGGATCCCTAGCAGCTGACCCACACAGGATCACTAGGAGCTGACCCACATAGGATCGCTTGGAGCTGGCCCACACATGATCTCTAGGAGATGACCCACACAAGATCTCTAGGATCTAACCCACACAATATCACTAGGGGCTGACCCACACAAGATCACCAGGAGATAACCCACACATGATCGCTAAGAGAAAACTCACACAGGATCTCTAGGAGGTGACCCACCCAGGAATGGTAGGATCTGACTGACATAGGATCGCTAAGAGCTGACCCATATAGGATCTCTAGGAGGTGACCCACATAGGATCGCTAGGATCTAACCCACACAGGATCACTAAGAGCACTCTTCTCGTCACAGCCAACTACTGGGTTTCCGCACTTGGCTTTCTCATCTCTGGGAGTGTCCTTTCCCCAAGCCACTGGTTGATTCTCCAACTACCATGATATCCCATGAATAAGTATTTCAAAGGTTCTCTACGACATAGGGGTCTCAACGCAATAGACAGTGATTCAATCAAACACCCGGTTTGTGAGTTATTAGCTTTTTATTCCAGGGGGCCCAGTTGGATTCATGATTTGTCAACCCAGACCGTACCCCATCATTGTAACACCCCAGGTAAATAAAGAATATGACATTTTCATATTTGTCCATATTTGTGAATAAAATATTAATATGACTTTAAAGGGGATTCTATGCTCGATGGCGTACCCAACACGCAACAACGAGTTTCTTGGAAATCTTACGTTGCACTCTAATAATAAAATAATTTTATTTTAAATGGTAGTTAACATATAGCCGTTGTATTGGCGGGAATGGATATAAATAACTAAAATATGATTATATATGTTTTTAAATGTTTTTACATTTATCCAATAAAGGATAGAGGCTTAAAATACGGAAAGAATTCAATTTTAGGCATATATGCCCTAGTTTTCACTAAAGGTTCACTTATCGCCTTTTGATGGTGAACCGTCATTAAATATAGTTTTTTTCACTCTTAAACATTCTTTTGGACCAAATAAAACTCTTATTAATAATCGGGACATCAAATTTTACTTTGTGTAATTTTTTGGTATTTTTCCGATAAAGTTCATTTTTTCATGAATAGTGTAAAATGTTGTGTTTTAATTCAAAACCTCTTTTTAATATAATTTATTTATATGATTAGATAATATTTTGAATTGGTTTTAAAGTGAAATTTGAAAATATTTTTACCATTAAATCCAATAGTGGTCGTTGGAATTAATTTCACTTTGAAATCAGACTTAAACTAGTGTCAATCTTTTGATACTTATTGTTTTATGAAAACACGCTATTTGCGCTGACAGCGGGAATTAATTATTAAATTAATTAATGTGACTAATATGTTTTGAATTTTGTAAAACAGACTTCATTTTTGAATTCAGAATATCAATTATAGCTTAGGGTGAATTTTTGGGATTTTTCTGAAAAACTTCAATTTTTGATGAATAGTGAAACCACTAAGTGGTACTTATAAAAACTGATTTTCCGTTTAAATGAAATTTTGACATCATTGTATTTTGATTTTCAAAAATCCGACATACATGGTTGTCATTAAGAAGTAAAATGTGGTTCATTGAGATTAAAATAATTTTTTGGTGAATAGTAACTTATTAAGTTTTTAATCGCGATTAGTGGTAATTAGTGTAGTTTATGTTAAAAATAATGCTTTAATAAAATAAGATGAGCTTGAAACAAGTCCTACCCTCATTGGTTGTGTCATGGCAGACCATGACATTCCTTGGGTCAACTTGGGGACCCCATGGATCCACTTTTGTTGTGAAATGACATAAATTACTTTTTATTTAATGTTGAAGTGAAAATGACACAAACATAATATGTTTTACGAAAACAATTTTTAAGTGGGGTTATACAAGTCCAAATTTTGATTATAAGTAGTCATTGGAAAGCTAAAATTTTTTCCTATATCATAGTATTTTTTTATAATTTTTATACATTAAAGAAATTAAATTATTTATGACATAATAATGATGCAGCGATGACATCATCATTTGACGATTTAATTAAAATGGAATGATAATGAATCATCTACAACCTACACATGGCCAAAACCTATTGGATGAGTGGATTTCGAAGACTTATCACCTTATCCACGAATTATATCAATGTGGGACCTTTTGAAACCGAAAAACATTTTCAAATAAAGTAATATTTCTTACTTTCCAAAAGTACCCCTCCTCTCCTCTTATAAAAGGCCCCCACCTCTACCTCTTTTCCCACACTCCTCAAGCCTTTGGCTCGGCCAACCCCTGCTCATTTACTCTCCCCACACCCCTCTCCTCATCCTAGAGGATTCCCTTTGGGAATAATCCTTTCAAAGGAAGCCTTTAGGCTCAAATCAAAAGGAGTTACACTTTTAATGGTAATTCATTCTCTCATGTTCATTTGTTTTATTTTGCTTCTCCAACACCCTAAACTCTTTTTATTTACTTCTATTGTAACAACACCAGTATATTCAATATACTAGGATGTTTTTATTAGATTTATTCATGCTACACTATCACACAACTACATCAAATGGTTAAAGAACATACGGTTTCCGTGGATGGTGAAATTCTGCCTCCCGAAACGATGATTGTTCAATACTCATTTAAAACCTTCAAAGGTGGCCATTATGATGTAACTATTTTTATATATGATATATAATATGTTTATGTTTTATTTACGCTTCTGTATTTTTCATTTTTGTCTTACCTTTATGGCTTCCATTGTGGGTATACGCGATATCTTCATTTAAGGAAGTGCGGACTACCGCCCCCTCAAAGTGATTTGATTCGTTAAATACCATATGTGGGATGTATAAAGGATGGAACTATGATATTATATATGATATTATACTGGAATTATAATATACCTTTATATCATTATTATTCCATTCTATAAAATATGAAATAGAAATGAAAGTAGCGTTCATGCGTACGTACGGCTTACCGTCTCCATGAACGGTGCATTTCATTTCTTACCTCTAAATGATTATGTAATGTTATAAATTAATGCATGTACTGGATATATATGACATATATGATATCCAAATCATGAATATTATTCTGGATATAATAAACATTTGGCCACATGAACAACATGTAATTGTAAGAAGTCCACTTTCGACTTAAGAACCAAATATCGGCAAAACAAATATTATTAACTTAAATGATTACATAATGTTTATGACATGGTAATAAGTGGTATAAAAGTAAAAATGAACTTGAAAAAGGTTCTTAAGGAATTAGAAATTAATTCAAGATTATTATTCAGGAGATTAAAGAAAGATCGAGTCATGTCGGACTCGAGGTAAGGGATCCTACAACTCTCTTTCTTTTTAAGTACACTCTTTTATGTCATTTATTTTATGCTCATCTTTCTTATGATTGGGATGTTCTTTTATATTACTCCTACTGTAGTTTTTATGTTCATGTTATGAGAGACCCTATTCTCTCTCATCAATCCATTTTGGAAGTTTTGAGTGGCGTCGTTAGGCTGCCGAACTTTCGTAAGAGATCTAACCTCTCTCTTTCTTTTTAAGTACTCTCCTTTATGTCACTTCTTTTAAACTCCTCCTTTCAATGTTGGGGGATTTTCTTTTATATTCAACTTGCTGTAAATTATATTGTAATATGATGGGATACTCTATTTGATCTCATCAATCCATATTCGGATGTTTTATGTGGCACCGTTAGGCTGCCGAGTTTTCGTAAGGGATTTTTCATCTCACTTTTATTCCCGTGAGATTTATGCTACATTTGCCACAAATTCCCTTGAGTGGTGTACGTACTGCCCATTATTCTACTCTTTGTGTAATATAATTTCATTTATGAGT
This sequence comes from Viscum album, assembly GCA_963277665.1. Taxonomy (NCBI): domain Eukaryota; kingdom Viridiplantae; phylum Streptophyta; class Magnoliopsida; order Santalales; family Viscaceae; genus Viscum; species Viscum album. The sequence goes on along the minus strand of OY728166.1, from coordinate 68,250,218 downwards.
ATTTACATCAATTATCTTTTGTCCTTCTTTCATGGGGTGTATGTTTTGAAAGATACCGAAGTCGGTAAGGGAACCTTTCACCCTCCTCTTTTTTAAAAAGACTTCTTTTGTTGGGTCTTTTAATTTACATATCGTTATGTTGGGATATGTTATCATATATCCTTATTGATTTATATTTTATGTCCAAGTGATGAGATACTCTTTTTATCTCTCATCAACTCTTTTTGATGTGATGCCGTTAGGCTGTCAAGGGAACTTTTTAACCCAATTTCGATTTCTTTGGGTTCAACATGTAGTCATTGAATATGTCGTCCATTGAATATGTGTGAATGACCTTTTTACACTTAATATCCACTTATATTGGGTGTATTTATATTTTTCACACATATTTTTGAGATTGATTTGTCCTTAATTTAAGGATACCTTCTTTATAAGGGATTTCATCACATTTGACATTTCTATTGAGGGTTCATTGTTGTTATGCACCAATTCACTCATATATGGTGTATATACTGTCCTTTGGAGTATTATATCATGAATCAATTTATTCTCATGATATTATAAAGTTTTGACTAAATGTTATTCCTCGATTATTGTATTCAAGTGTCTCTAATTTTGGTAAAACCCCTTTAACCAAAATATCGTTTTAAATGTTTTAATTATTTGTTCTTATTAATATCCATGTTTTCAAAATGTTTTTAAGGATTTATTTATATGGATATTAATGGTTTAAAATGTTAAAAGCTTCAAGGTGGTATGAGACTTCGTCTCAATGTCCTTTCATTGAGGCATATTTTATTTTATACACAACTTTCTTTTATACGGTGTATAAACCCCTATGACTTTTACGTTTATTCAAAAGGAATATTTTTTATATGAAGCGTTTACTAAACGAAAAAAGGGAATGTTTTTGTCGTACGTATGCGGCGACAACGACTTCTCCGCCGTCGTAACCGTTATTTGAGTTTCGGCTTCCTCTACAAGCCATACCTTATTTTTTAAAAGAAAAATAAATACCATGTATTAATTTGGTATTGGAAATAGTTTTCATAATGTTTTTATTATATCAATGTGTTGTATTGATATCTCGTGATTGAAATGTTGAAATGTTATGTTTCCATTATGCATGTTTTATGTGAGATGATTATGTTATGGTTCTTGGGAATTATTATGAAGACGGGTGGTTCCGTGATAAACTAAGGGCGGGTGAGCCCGTTATAGCTCTCCAATGCATTGGGTAACGCGAAGGAGTGAAACGTTAAGGTTTCTCCGAAGAGATTTTAGGGAATATACTGTGATGGGTATTCCAAACGTAACCAAGAGGGTTACTCCCTATGTAAGAATGTTATGAATGCCTCAAGTTACCTTTATGTCCTATGTTTTCTATGATTTATTCATGGTTTGATGAGGTATGTTAAAGTGCCTATGTTTTATGGGTAATGTATGATTTCATTATTATGTATATATGAACTCATGTTTCCTTTCCATATTTTTATAACCCTTACTGAGCTTTTTATGCTCATCCCAAGTTTTTGAAATGTTTCTCACAGGTCAAGGGAAAGGTACATGATGTGATTATAGTGTCAAGGATGTGTCAAGAAAGAATCCATGTTATATTTTAAATATGTTTCCATTGATGGGAAGAATGAATACTGTCTTTTATGTAACCACTTCGTTTAAATGTGGAATGTGATGAAAGTTTCATGATCTAATTCTCTAAAACTCTAAACCTGAAAAGATCATCAATGTGTAATCTTGTAATAACTCAAGATTAAGTATGGTTTAAGGCTGGGGCCTTATAGTTGGTATCAGAGGTCGGTTTAGATAACTTTAGAGGTTAGGGTATTCTTTAAGCATAAGTGACATTACCATAATGGTTAGGATTTCAGAAAGATTCCTAGTTTTAGATAAAGTGAATGAGTAAGTGTATCTTAGTGTTTATCTTCCTCATTAGTACATGATGGTTATGTTGATATACTCACACTGACCTTTATGTTTTTAGTGAATGGATGGATCTAGGAGGCACCAAAGAGACAACAGGTTTGAAGGAAACCATGGTGGTTCTTTGATTAAGATACTAGATAAAATGGGGGATTCAATGAGGAAACACATGGTTGTTCTAAACCAACTATCAAGGAGTCATGATCAACCACTTCAACCATGGTGAGTTCTCAAATGCATCATGTACGAGATGGCCAACTCGATGTGGAAATTCAGGTAATAATTATTAAGGTAACCATTAGGGTTTATATGATCCTTACTTTTTAGGTAATTATGGGTTACTCTATGATATGATGGAAAATGAAAGGAATGAGATAAACTTGAGGTTAAAATATGTTATGATTATTCTTGAAGATTTTATCTCATTTTGGGGGAATGTTTTAAGAATTATATAGTTTTGGAAAAAGGACAACACGCAGACCGTGTGACAACCTGTCGCGTCGGACAAAGCTGCGGGAATCGAACCCACAACCAAAGTGCGAATGGTATTTACCGCCTACCACTGGACTACGTGAAGTCCCTGGTTAGTTTGACTGATTCTTTATGGTTATATGATTTTATTAATTAAGAGTAAGATGATTTTGGGTTATTTATGAAAATGATTAACCTATCATGGAGGATATGTGATTAGGATAATTACTTTTCAATACGAGACTTTAGGAGCAACTGATGTTGTTTGGAGATAAATGTTACGGTTTAACTTGGAAGAATATGTGACTAAATCATTCAAATGTTTGGGTTTCAAAATTAGTTTGGTTTACTTTGAAGAATTTAATGGACAAATTGTTTATCGGATGGTCCTCGTTGAACTTTGTGTTTTGTTGGACAAATTTTGGAGATTAAGAATAGATTTTCTTTTTATAAGGGGTTATCGTTTTCTGGATTATCTGATCTTGTACTAACCTTTTTGGTTTTGGTTTTGGTTAAAGCCTAAATACATGGGATGTATATAGTTCTCTTTTGGGGATTAGGTGAATCTCTAGAAGTTGATTATAGTACTCTTAGTGCGAACAAGTCTCCCTAAATACTCGTCTTTTGGAAAAAAATATGAGTTTGATTAAGGAATCTATTAATAGTTGAAAGTCAACAGGATAAGTGATTATGTTTCCTTATGAATAAATTCCTCAATAAAAAGTAACTTAAAACAAAAATGTTGTCTATTAACTTTTCCTACTGGGGAATCGAATACCGTTTAACCCATCACAAGTTTGTGATTTTCTCGTGGTTAGCATTCTCCTAAACGTGTTTTCTATCACTCCCCATCAGAACATGACCCTTTGTTTTTTCCTCCATGTCCATATTTTCATACTTGGAATCCTAGTATGGGTTAACTCGGGTGACCTCTGTGCTTATCTTTCGTTATTTTAAAGTGATTGTTTTACCGACTCTTGTTCCGATGTGGGACGTTCAAGGATGTTTCCAAGCGCAATTTTAAAATTGCGAGGACGCAATTCCCAAAAGGGGGGAAGGATGTAACACCCCAGGTAAATAAAGAATATGACATTTTCATATTTGTCCATATTTGTGAATAAAATATTAATATGACTTTAAAGGGGATGCTATGCTCGATGGCGTACCCAACACGCAACAACGAGTTTCTTGGGAATCTTACGTTGCACTCTAATAATAAAATAATTTTATTTTAAATGGTAGTTAACATGTAGCCGTTGTATTGGCGGGAATGGATAGAAATAACTAAAATATGATTATATATGTTTTTAAATTTTTTTACATTTATCCAATAAAGTATAGAGGCTTAAAATACGGAAAGAATTCAATTTTAGGCATATATGCCCTAGTTTTCACTAAAGGTTCACTTATCGCCTTTTGATGGTGAACCGTCATTAAATATAGTTTTGTTCACACTTAAACATTCTTTTGGACCAAATAAAACTCTTATTAAGAATCGGGACATCAAATTTTACTTTGTGTAATTTTTTGGTATTTTTCCGATAAAGTTCATTTCTTCATGAATAGTGTAAAATGTTGTGTTTTAATTCAAAACCTCTGTTTAATATAATTTATTTATATGATTAGATAATATTTTGAATTGGTTTTAAAGTGAAATTTGAAAATATTTTTACCATTAAATCCAATAGTGGTCGTTGGAATTAATTTCACTTTGAAATCAGACATAAACTAGTGTCAATCTTTTGATACTTATTGTTTTATGAAAACACGCTATTTGCGCTGACAGTGGGAATTAATTATTAAATTAATTAATGTGAATAATATGTTTTGAATTTTGTAAAACGGACTTCATTTTTGAATTCGGAATATCAATTATAGCTTAGGGTGAATTTTTGGGATTTTTCTGAAAAACTTCAATTTTTGATGAATAGTGAAACCACTAAGTGGTACTTATAAAAACTGATTTTCCGTTTAAATGAAATTTAGACATCATTGTATTTTGATTTTCAAAAATCCGACATACATGGTTGTCATAAAGAAGTAAAATGTGGTTCAATGAGATTAAAATAATTTTTTGGTGAATAGTAACTTATTAAGTTTTTAATCGCGATTAGTGGTAATTAGTGTAGTTTAAGTTAAAAATAATGCTTTAATAAAATAAGATGAGCTTGAAACATGTCCTACCCTAATTGGTTGTGTCATGGCCGACCATGACAAGCCATGGGTAAACTTGGGGACCCCATGGATCCACTTTTGTTGGGAAATGACATAAATTACTTTTTATTTAATGTTGAAGTGAAAATGACACAAACATAATATGTTTTCCCAAAACAATTTTTAAGTGGGGTTATACAAGTCCAAATTTTGATTATAAATAGTCATTGGAAAGATAAAAAGATTTACTATATCATAGTATTTTTTTTATAATTTTTAGACATTAAAGAAATTAAATTATTTATGACATAATAATGATGCAGCGATGACATCATCATTTGACGATTTAATTAAAATGGAAAGATAATGAAACATATACAACCTACACATGGATAAAACCAATTGGATGAGTGGATTTCGAATCCTTATCAACTTATCCACTAATTATATCAATGTGGGACCTTTTGAAACCGAAAAACATTTTCAAATAATGTAATATTTCTTACTTTCCAAAAGTACCCCTCCTCTCCTCTTATAAAAGGCCCCCACATCTACCTCTTTTTCCACACTCCTCAAGCCTTTGGCTCGGCCAACCCCTGCCCATTTACTCTCCCCACATCCCTCTACTAATACTAGAGGATTCCCTTTGGGCAGAATCCTTTCAAAGGAATCCTTTAGGCTCAAATCAAAAGAAGTTACACTTTTAAAGGTAATTCATTCTCTCATGTTCATTTGTTTTATTTTGCTTCTCCAACACCCTAAACTCTTTTTATTTAATTATCTTGTAACATCACCATTATCTTCAATATACTAGGATGTTTTTATAATATTTATTCATGCAACACTATCACACAACTACATCAAATGGTTAAAGAACATACGGTTTCCGTGGATGGTGAAATTCTGCCTCCCGAAACGATGATTGTTCAATACTCATTTAACACCTTCAAAGGTGGCCATTATGATGTAACTATTTTTATATATGATATATAATATGTTTATGTTTTATTTACGCTTCTGTATTTTTCATTTTTGTCTTACCTTTATGGCTTCCATTGTGGGTATACGCGATATCTTCATTTAAGGAAGTGCGGACTACCGCCCCCTCAAAGTGATTTGATTCGTTAAATACCATATGTGGGATGTATAAAGGATGGAACTATGATATTATATATGATATTATACTGGAATTATAATATACCTTTATATCATTATTATTCCATTCTATAAAATATGAAATAGAAATGAAAGTAGCGTTCATGCGTACGTACGGCTTACCGTCTCCATGAACGGTGCATTTCATTTCTTACCTCTAAATGATTATGTAATGTTATAAATGAATGAATGTACTGGATATATATTACATATATGATATCCAAATCATGAATATTATTCTGGATATAATAAACATTTGGCTACACGAACAACATGTAATTGTAAGAAGTCCACTTTCGACTTAAGAACCAAATATCGGCAAAACAAATATTATTAACTTAAATGATTATATAATGTTTATGACATGGTAATAAGTGGTATAAAAGTAATAATGTACTTGAAAAAGGTTCTTAAGGAATTAGAAATTAATTCAAGTTTATTATTCAGGAGATTAAAGAATGATCGAGTCAAGTCGGACCCGAGGTAAGGGATCCTACAACTCTCTTTCTTTTTAAGTACACTCTTTTATGTCATTTCTTTTATGCTCATCTTTCTTATGATTGGGATGTTCTTTTATATTACTCCTACTGTAATTTTTATGTTCATGTTATGAGAGACCCTATTCTCTCTCATCAATCCATTTTGGAAGTTTTGAGTGGCGCCGTTAGGCTGCCGAACTTTCGTAAGAGATCTAACCTCTCTCTTTCTTTTTAAGTACTCTCCTTTATGTCACTTCTTTTAAACTCCTCCTTGCAATGTTGGGGGATTTTCTTTTATATTACACTTGCTGTAAATTATATTGTAATATGATGGGATACTCTATTTGATCTCATCAATCCATATTCGGAAGTTTTATGTGGCGTCGTTAGGCTGTCGAGTTTTCGTAAGGGATTTTTCATCTCACTTTTATTCCCGTGAGATTTATGCTACATTTGCCACAAATTCCCTTGAGTGGTGTATGTACTGCCCATTATTCTACTCTTTGTGTAATATACATTAATTTATGAGTATTTACATCAATTATCTTTTGTCCTTCTTTCATGGGGTGTATGTTTTGAAAGATACCCAAGTCGGTAAGGGAACCTTTCACCCTCCTCTTTTTTAAAAAGACTTCTTTTGTTGGGTCTTTTAATTTACATATCGTTATGTTGGGATATGTTCTCATATATCCTTATTGATGTAAATTTTATGTCCAAGTGATGAGATACTCTTTTTATCTCTCATCAACTCTTTTTGATGTGATGCCGTTAGGCTGTCAAGGGAACTTTTTAACCCAATTTCGATTTCTTTGGGTTCAACATGTAGTCATTGAATATGTCGTCCATTGAATATGTGTGAATGACCTTTTTACACATAATATCCACTTATTGGGTGTATTTATATTTTTCACACATATTTTTGAGATTGATTTGTCCTTAATTTAAGGATACCTTCTTTATATGGGATTTCATCACATTTGACATTTCTATTGAGGGTTCATTGTTGTTATGCACCAATTCACTCTTATATGGTGTATATACTGTCCTTTGGAGTATTATATCATGAATCCATTTATTCTCATGATATTATAAAGTTTTGACTAAATTTTATTCCTCGATTATTGTATCAAGTGTCTCTAATTTTGGTAAAACCCCTTTAACCAAAATATCGTTTTAAATGTTTTAATTATTTGTTCTTATTAATATCCATGTTTTCAAAATGGTTTTAAGGATTTATTTATATGGATATTAATGGTTTAAAATGTTAAAAGCTTCAAAGTGGTATGGGACTTCGTCTCAATATCCTTTCATTGGGGCATATTTTATTTTATACACATCTTTCTTTTATACGGTGTATAAACCCCTTTGACTTTTACGTTTATTCAAAAGGAATCTTTTTTATACGAAGCGTTTACTAAACGAAAAAAGGGAATGTTTTTGTCGTACGTATGCGGCGACAACGACTTCTCCGCCGTCGTAACCGTTATTTGAGTTTCGGCTTCCTCTACATGCCATACCTTCTTTTTTAAAAGAAAAATAAATACCATGTTTTAATTTGGTATTGGAAATGGTTTTCATAATGTTTTTATTATATCAATGTGTTGTATTGATATCTCGTGATTGAAATGTGGAAATGTTATGTTTCCTTTATGCATGTTTTATGTGATATGATTATGTTATGGTTCTTGGGCATTATTATGAAGACGGGTGGTTCCGTGATAAACTAAGGGCGGGTGAGCCCGTTATAGCTCTCCAATGCATTGGGTAACGCGAAGGAGTGAAACGTTAAGGTTTCTCCGAAGAGATTTTAGGGAATATACTGTGATGGGTATTCCAAACGTAACCAAGAGGGTTACTCCCTACGTAAGAATGTTATGAATGCCTCAAGTTACCTTTATGTCTTATGTTTTCTATGATTTATTCATGGTTTGATGAGGTATGTTAAAGTGCCTATGTTTTATGGGTAAAGTATGATTTCATTATTATGTATATATGAACTCATGTTTCCTTTCCATATTTTTATAACCCTTTCTGAGCTTTTTATGCTCATCCCAAGTTTTTGAAATGTTTCTCACAGGTCAAGGGAAAGGTACATGATGTGATGATAGTGTCAAGGATGTGTCAAGAAATAATCCATGTTATATTTTAAATATGTTTCCGTTGATGGGAAGAATGAATATTGTCTTTTATGTAACCACTTCGTTTAAATGTGGAATGTAATGAAAGTTTCATGATCTAATTCTCTAAAACTCTAAACCTGAAAAGATCCTCAATGTGTAATCTTGTAATAACTCAAGATTAAGTAAGGTTTAAGGCTGGGGACTTATAATCATAATAAAAAACTCAAGTGGGGTATACTCAAAGGTACTGTCTCACTCTGAGGTTTCCAGTGCCACTAACGGTTCATTAAATGGACGTTTGGTGCCAATATTATGGCCAAAAAAGATTAAATGGGTCGTACTGGGTATGGGTCCTGTCCAACCCAGTCGGCCGACCTAGCACAACCCGGCCAGACCCGCTGGGTCTGACCCAGCCAGCCGAATAGTCTAGCAGGCCCCTAGGGGCCGTGAATGACCACAGGGGTTGCCGCGAGGGTGGCTCGGCTATGGGGTGGCCCGACCGCAGATGTCGTGGGGGCGGCCCAACCCAGGTGTGCCTCGAGGGCGGCCCGACAGAGGGGTGCTACGAGGGTTGTTCTTACCAGGGTTTCCATATGGGTGGCTCGGCCAAGGTGCACCGCGATGGTGGTTCAGCCATGTGGTGGCTCAGTAAGGCCACGAGCGGCACAGTGCGGCCGCAGATGGTGGAAGGGTTTCACGGGGTGAGGCAGCGGGCCACAGCTTGGCTATGGATGGCGGTGGCTCGACTAGGGACAATGAAAACATATTGAGTGGATCTTCTGCAAATGGTAGAGGCTTAGGTGGAGAATAGGCCACAGACGATGGCAGCATCTCAAGAGGTGACACCGGGAGTGGTGGCTCGGCTGCGGACGTCGACGACGGCTCGGGCAGCCACGAAGCTGTGGATGGTGGGGCGCCGCACTTTCGCCGGTGGCCGGTTTAGCAGGCCTCTCTCATCGTTCATCATAGTAGTGTAAGCCACATTCTTCCATCATGAAGAACAAAATAAGGAAGAAATGAGGAGGGGTCAGGCCATGTTTTTTTGGACCACACCCAATGATATTGAGCAGTAGCAAGCGGATCAATAAAAATTAAGGGTCAATAAAGACAAAATTTTCAATTTAATAAGAATCGTTGATCAACTCATTTTGGTTGATCCACGATCACCATGATTTCCAAGAATGAAAAATTAAAAGAGGGAATTCAAGAATTTAATAATAACACTCTACCATGGATTGTTTGATGACGTTGGCGTGAGAAGGACTTATGGAAAAATATTAATCGTAGATAAAGACCTCCCGCATTAGGGGAAGTAGAAGATATCAACGTATGTCAGGCCCACCATTCGCCTATGATATCTGGCTCATTCGTTGGTTTTTCAAAGTCGAAGGCATTACTTGTTGGCAAGAGAATTCTTCATTGGAGGAGGGATTCTCGACGATTCTCCAAAGTGTTCTCTATTCGCCTTTTCCCACCAAAATATAGAGGTTCCAATAATATATAACATAAGAAGAAATTATGTTGGCACACACACACACATTTTGGAAAAAAATTAAGATATGACATTGGAATAAATAATGTGGAGGAAGCTCTAGAGGCTTGTCCACATTAAAGAGGGAGTTGAGAGGTCTCTCCCTCATTAAGAGGGGTGTTCTAGAGGTTTCAGCCTAAGGTGGTCCGCACCACTATAACCTCTCATGGTATGTTAGGATATGGTGGTAACCACCACCATAACCTCTCATGGGAGGTTAATTCAGGAGGTCCCCACCACTGAAACATCAACATGGGATTTCCAAAAAAGAAATAAAAAAATGATACACACATTATCTTATTTTATTCTTTTCATGAAAACCCAAAAAAATAACATTCACCCAGGACCAACTGTCATCGAGATAAACGTCTTCTTAAGAAAATACTAGTGATGCGAGTTCAATGGTGCCCTCATATTTCAATTTTTTAAAAGGATTTAATAGTTAGAAAAACCCACTTGCACTTTTAATGAACACACCTCAAAAAAAGTTCAGAAATTTATTCCAGCCATTCCGGGCCTCAGAATCATGCACCGTCAATTTTTGTGGACTTGTAAAATTCCCATTTACTAAAAAAATTACATGGAAATTCCACGTTATTAAAAATAGTGAAACAATTGTTATCATAATTACTCATAGCTAAGCCAGGTTCCTATGTCAAATGTTCACAAATGGGTGTACCAAAAAAACTATGTAACAAGTCATACATACATGCCATCATATATATAAATATCACACAAAATGTCGCCACCCCAGAAAAATCAAGGTGAAGACCCTTTCATTAAATCAATTATTACACAAGGGAAGTCCCAAACCATGGACAGTACCTTCTCATGGTCATCCAACAAGGTAAATGACTCACTTTTAAAAGGGGTTTTCATAAAACAAGTTCAAAATTTCCAATCAGGACTCATAATACATTCAAATAATAGTAATTTTGACAAATAAATATACATTGAACAATTTTTAAACCAAAATCTACTTATCCATCCATTAAAGAAAGAAAAAACACCACATTGAACAAAAACTCATTTCAAAGATCCAATTGGGAATCTCTTCAAACAAATGGTGTTAAAACCCCATTCCAATCATTTTCAACAACATAAATCAAGTATAAAGAACCTAATTTTTCAAAAAATAATTATTATAAAAATAATAGATCACTAATTAACAACTAAGGAGGGTGTGATAATCTTGTAAATAATGAAATCGTGAATTTAAAGTAAATAATAAATGCTATCTAACCTCACATGATTAAACTTCTGGAATCCAGTGCGAAACCACAATCACATCACCACTACACCATCTAAAAGATATATCAAACCTTAAAAAATAATATTGAGTCTAGAATATTATGATCTAAACCTAAAATATGAACCCTACCTACTGGAAAAATAAAATCGTAATGAAGTGGAAACTAACCTTAGAATGGAAGCGAAAACATGGAAAATAAGGGAATACCTGAAGATCCCTTAATAAATCAACAATAAATACCAAAAAAATGGAGGTTTAGTGGATTTAATTATATTAGAGGATGCATATATGGTAGAGGATCCCATATGGGGGAAGGTATATGGGTGTTTGGGGTTTATAATCAAGGAGATAGAAAATAAATCCAAACATTTCAATGACTTGAAAAGGCCAATCAATTAGTGTATATAGTTAGTCAAATTCTGTGTTGAATTTCTGCCTACTTCTATCGAGGGAGACACCAACCTTACGAAAAATACTCATAGTTTGACTAACCATGAAGATTTCATGAATTTGCTTCAAGATGATATAATTACCTACCGTACGGTTTCAGGGACAAGTCATACAGTCATTCATCGGTCATGCAGTAGCTTCTGCATTGACATGAAACCACATCATGGTTACTTGGGCTGCGCACATGGTTACTACTAACCTTGCACTAACTATGCACTAAGGTCTTCCAAAGAATCATCTTAAATTCCTCTAGATAATAGATCTGGAAACCTAAAAACAATAATTAATCCAAAAATAACAAAAACAATACATCAAAATTACAGACTCATCACACCTGTTTCGTGATAAAATAACTAAGGAACCAACTCAAACTGAGACCAAAGATGAATCCAAAACCAAAAGTGTGACAGATCACATATTATATAATCCTTAAATAATATTTTTTCTTGGTTATTTAATATGGTGGGATATTATTATGAAATTTTTAGAACAACTAGGACATATAAATTAGTGATGGAAGAAAAATGGATTGTGGTAATAGATATGTACTTGAATGGAGAGATATGTTATAAGAGAAGTTAACAGGAATGAGTAAGTGGAGAGTACTGATGTCTAAGATTTCATATAAGATCCATTACTTCACTGAATAATATATTATTAATGATACAGTTTCTATATAATTTATATCGAATAAGAGTGATAGAAATATTTTTCCTCTAAATACATATAGAGATATCCTCCAAAACCACCCCCAATAAAGTATAAGAGAAACTAGTAGAGATAAATATATTTATAAATGATGAATGATGTAATGACGTTGATTTTTTGAATGATAGATCAAAGAAATTATATAATTGAATCGATTTATTTATTGAGAACCTTTGAATTATCTAATGGAATCTGATTTTAGATTGTCTACTTCAGGAAAATGAATAAAAAGGGTTGTGGTGGAAATAAATTTTTATGATTATTAAGAATAAAGAAATTAATTTATAGATTAATTACTAAATAAAATTTTAAGTATACTCTCTTGATATTTAGTTATTTTCATCAATCTCCACATATATAATCGATTTATATCAATGGAAATCAAAATTTTCACACCCACGCAATTCTTTTTTTCTCATTGGATGATTTTATTATTCTCATTTTATGAAATTTATAATTATTACAAAATAATGATTGAATACAAATATTACAGTGTCGTAAATTAATTCTAAATATAATATATAAATCGAATTATTCCTTGTTATGAAAAAATAGTCCCTACTATAGAAAATAGTGAAATGATCGGAAATACAATGAGAGGGGTTTGAATTATTTTTATCAGCGACAATCATTTTATTTGAAATACTAAAATTTTATGTTATATTAAATAAAAATATTTCTTATTATATGGTGTGATTTCAAAAAATAATCTTCATTCAGTTCAATATTATTCATGTAGAATAATATATATGTTTTTTTGTGGTATTTTTATTTCCTTAGAAACCATGAAATAGATTTAGTGAAAAATAATATGAATTAAATAATAAAATTAGTAAATTAAATATTGTTCTATTTGAAGGTTAGTCATATAATTTCTTAACAAATAATCCAAAATCAATATAATGTATACTACAGTTATTCCTAATCTCATGCTACCTTATACATAATATACATATTTTTTTAGTAAAATTTGGATTGATGTAAAGTCTTATATGTATTTAAAATCATATATTACTATTTTTGATACATGATCACTAAATTGTAAAATTAATCTATTAATATTACAACTATATTAACTACTAGAAATTTTATAAATTTTTATTTTATAAAATTCAAATAATATCATAACTATTTATATTCTAGGAGAACTATTTTTAAAGGATAATTTAATCTAAAAACAAACCTTATCAAAACAAAAAGTATATCATATTCAATTATCCCTTGTTATGGAATATATATGTATCTAGATATTATACAATTATTAATATATTTTATTTCAATAATCTTTTATAATGCTGGCACAGCTATATTTTAGATGATGGGAGTTGTGTGGACTTCAATGATTTCTAGTCTCTAAATGAACAAGAGTATGTAGGGGAACATAAACACAATGTGGCTTCCTAAGAGGTGGTATACTAGTGAAATTTTTTACATTGAAATGATACATTGGGAATTATAGATTATAGGATATAGTTTAATGTAAGTATATTTTATTTTGTTGGTACATTTCTATACACACAATACTAAGTAATAAATATGTGTTATATGATTGAAATATAATTATTAATGAGAGAGATATCTCCTTGCCATTGTATTGGAAGGTATATATATGAAATGAAATTAAGAAAAATAAATTTCATAAAAGTGTACTAAATAAATTCATTATTTTTACAATTTTTATAAATGTAATGAAATTTGTTGGAATTTAAATAGAGTTTTTATTTCAAAAAATAAAACATTATTTAGAAAATGTTTCTTATTTTAAAAAAAATATATTAATCACTATTGATTAATGATATTAATGATTTGAATAGATAATTAATTCTGTAAAATGTGTTAATATTCATCAAATTGATTTTCCTATAAATGGAATAAGAATAAATCCAATTTCATGACCAAATATTAATTATACATATCTTTTTTGTGTTTTACACAAATGTTATAAAATAAATTTATACCACCTCGAGAGATTTAATCTTTAAAAATTAAATCTATAATTCTAACTGACTAATTTAAAATAGGATATACAATTTTTCAAATATATGACATAGGTGTACTGAAAATTAATTTCAACACTTTCACATTTTACATATAACACCATGTATAAATAAAAACTAATTTAATTAATTTTTACTAAAATTACTTTTAATTATGATGAAAATTTATCAAAACCATATTAAATAATAATAAATATTATTATACCAAATATTCATGGAATTTTATGTAATTCAATTAACTTATCATTTATAATTTAGTTTCAAATTTATACTAGAGGGGTGGAAAATATTATTTTCCAATGGTATTTTTTTTTTCATAAATGTTAAATGATTTAACATCAAATTTCAACATAGAATTTATTACATAGATCTAAATTAGTTTAATAAAAATATAATTGAAATATATTTTCTTGTTAACCATTATGAAAATAGAAATAATTTTATTACATTCTCTAAATGAAAAATAACTTTTTAATAATATGAATTATTGATCAATGCCCATTTAAAAAATTATTATATTAAAATATTATTAAAAGTTAACTATAAAATAATTTTGAAATTTTTATTTAGAAAATACCCAGAAAATTTTTAAGTAATTTTTGGAAAGTTGGAATGAATTAATTTCAAATTAACTTATAAAAATGTGATAGAACATATTTAAAAAAACAATTTTACTCCTAAAATGTTAATTGTTTATTTCACGCTTATAAAAAATATTATTTTAATTAAAAAAATTTATTTATTAAAATAAAATAATAATTTCATTAAATTAATTCAAAAAATTTAACTAGTGAAATTTATTACGGAAAGCACCTTGTGTGGGTCAAAAATATTATAGAGAAAAACATTTTATTTTACTCTCAGATGATTCTAATTTCCATATTTAGTTAATTCAAAACCAAGGAATATAAATAATACAGGTGTAAAATTTTTAATTTTTAAAATTGGTTTATTACAATTTATAGTCGCCAATTAAATGTTTAGTTTGTAATATCATGTAGTAAATTAGTTATGGGGTTGAATGTGCGGCATGATATCAAAGAGATTATATTTATTTTAAAGGAAATATAGAATGAAATATTGAGGTGTTTCAAAATTTTTATTAAGTTATTTTATCTTATTATACATAATAATATAGATAATTGATTTATTTAGTTTATGTATAAGGATGAGGAAACCATTTTTATGGATGAGGATCTTCTATAATATTCCCAACATATGATAATTTTTTAATCATCACCCAACTTTGAAATATTGATTGATGCATTTATGGATTAAAACCAAGTCTCTAAAATGCATTAGATAAAATAAAATTTCATATCTTTTAGGGAAAAAATTATGTGATTTAATGGATGAAACTAAAATTAGTAATTACCATAATTGCAATGGTTTTGATATGAAAGGGATTCCAGTGTCTTGTGAAAACACAAATAAATCAAATCGTTCAAAGAGATTCCAAGAATATAGGTGAAACAAATGATGAAAGGAAAATAAATGAAGTTATGTTACATGATCTAAAGGGGTTTAATTGTTAAAATTATATTAATAAATCCCATGAATTTTGAAGCACAAATACTAATCAATTTTATTCAATAAAGGAAAAGAGGAAAATAACTATGGGCCCAGCCAAACATCAATTCTTCAAATGGATGTGAATATGAATTATTTTGACTAATATATGAATTCAATGTTTTAGTATACTAAACAATAAAACATATTAAATATATATTATAATTGTAAATATAATTCAATCACAACGGAAGAATAGGTTTATGAGAATGATGCCGTGAAGGTACATGAATCTCCCCTGTATAATTGCTAACAAATAATTTGACAATTGAACTATAAAAAAGTTTTATCTAAGGGATTTTATGTAATTATAAAATTACCACCTTCATGATTTTTTATTTAGTTAGTTGGTAAAAATATGAATTGCACGATGGTTAAATATTATATTTACAGTTCCTCTCCAATTTTATGTTGATGGAATCTGTTTCTAGTAAATCATGTTATTCTCCCTTTGGTTGAATTTTATGAGATTTTAGAAATGGAACAAATTTCTTTATTAATATTCCATACCAATTATTTAGAAGGGATATAATACATTTTATTCTTTATTATCTTATTATCATTTGTCTATTTGAGTATGAATATAAACATCTAATAGATATTATTTATAAAATGTGGTACTCAATATCTATCTATGAAGGGTACCTATCACATATAGTTGGTCAGAAAATCAAAACTGAGGATACAAAATTTTATGAGAGTGTATTAATGTGTTTCCAGATGAGTTTCCTAGTTATAATCTAAACCATGATATTGATATTTTAAAAGTAATCATATATAGTGATATAACTATTTCATAGACTCAATGAAATTTACCCAAATGAGTTATAAAAATTGAAGAAGAACATTAATGAAAATCATGATAAGGGATTCATTTTCCCCAGTGTGTCACCATAGAATGCACCTATATCATTTTTATAATTAATGACTATTAAATAAATCATTTCATTTATTATAAATAACCCAAAGAGATCAATATTAATATAAAAATAATATCCCATTTCAATGATATTTGTGGTCAATTATGAGAAGATCACATTATTTACAAGATTCATCATTACTCAAGACACCATAAATTACTAGTTAAGAAGGAGGATATGACCAACATTTATTTCAATATTTGTTATACAGATTATGAATTTATATTAATTCTAGTTTATTTACTAATAAACCATCTATATTAACTGATTCAATGAATACAATCATTAAAAATTACCATGATATATTTGTTAAAGAGTTTGTAAAAAATGTTTTAGTAAATTTTATGATTAAGTGAGAGGATGATGATCCTTTCAAAATTATATTTAATGACCTTGTAAGAAGAAGTTTTATGCTGAATATACCATTTAGTACTTTTTCCATCATAAAGATTCATATTTGGGACTTATAATCCCATGTGAGGGTATATGAGTAGGGCCTTCAATAAAAAAAGTTGTTATGCAATGTCCTAAACCAACCATGATTACTAAAATACATATTTTTTATTGGATAATAAGGTACAAACAACGATATGTGATATAATTATCACAACAATCTAACACACATACCATTTTGACATAGAGGTGGGTTAACTTCCTATACACATACAAATGTGAAAATAATTTGATGGATCTGTATAGATTTCTATTCAATGCACATCATCTAACACTACCCTATAAAAGGGAATAATTTTTGGATTATATTTATTAAATAATTTATGGAAGGTGATTTTTCCCGTATATAATGATATAGAGATTAAATATTCCTAACTCCAATTAAACAATAATTGAAAAATTCCCAACTCATGTTTTTTTTTTACAAAAGTTATTTTTGAAAAATAAATAGAGTAAATATATTTTTATGGATGTGTGTTACCTATATATAGATAGTAAAGTATTCTTACCTACAGTAACACATATATTATTTAATTATTCTAGGAAAATATGGTTTAAATTTATTAATAATATTGACTTCTATTTTAATTACAACCATGGGAAGGATAATAAATTATTTGGAACTAGAATTTATAAATAATGAGCTAGTTTATCCATGACATGGATCTAGAGAGTTCAAATAACCAAGGATTGGAAGATGTTGAAACAATAATTATGAGGGATGAGTGAAGATAAATTTTTTCTCACATGAATATCTAGTAATGTAATTACCCCGTATTATACAATACATATCCTAGTGTTTTTGAAAAAGATTCCACATTTAAATATAAATTCAATTTTAGGGTTTACTAAATTAGGAAAAAGTCATACAATGTAAACCCATACAATAAAAGAGTACACTTATACTAATAATCCATTTATTCTAAAAATAATTGTTTAATAGAAAGCACCATTTCTCATTATTTAAAAACTTCATTATTATCACCTTCACCTCATCCTTATATCTATTACCCCATAAACCCTGCAAATGATATTTTAAAAAAAATAGGTTGATCATATATAGTCAATAATGGGTATTAAAAGAAATGAATATTTTACTTTATTAATAACATAGAAACTGGCATAAAGTACATGATTATATTAATAGTCAATTGAGAATATGAAATAAAATATTTTTAAATGAAATAAAAAACTGATTTTTCTAAATGAATAACATTAAAACCCAAACCACACAATTAAAACTCCATTAGGTGGAATATATAATCATATACATAAAACACTATAGAAAACCTATCAAATGGAATAATTATAAAACCTAATTCAAATTAATCTATTATGGGAAAACCAGCTGTATCAGAGCTAACATATGTTAATATATAATAGGCCATCCTGAAGCTATCTAGGTGATTGAATGTTATTTTTTATTAGGATTACGCTACACCATATGGTTCATCCCAAGAGAATCTGTAATTGGTATACCCGACACTATCTCAGTCACCCCATATATATGAAATATCAAGATCAAACTATTCATATAATTCTCAAGTATAATATATTTAAGAAAAAATGTTCCGTATAAGACCTTTTGAAATTTTTTTAATCCCAAATGAAAAATAGTGGTATATAAATAACATTTTCATTTAAAATATCATTTTCAAAACCAAAACATAGTATTCATTGAAATCCAAATTTCAGTAAAAAACACCCAATATCTTATAAATATTTTTTCATTTAAGGAATATTGATATATTTCAAAGTAATATGAAAATAAAATAATAGCCAAAATGGTATAAAAGTCATTTTCAGTGTATACTTTATGAATATAATGTTATTTTTATTATTACCTATAAAAAGATATAAAAATATTACTTTTTGAAATTATTTATGAAATTAATAATAAAAATACAATTTTATATTAAATATTTTAAAATTAATATACATAAATATATAATAAAATATATATAAAATATATACATCGAGAAAAGAATCATTCCAAAATAGTTGAGAATTTTAGGATCCCCAAATAACTTTTAACATTTAAATCAAAATATAGATGAAATAATACATTTAACTAAATAATAAATTACATGATTATATATAAAATATGGATATGGAATGGTATATATTATTTATATACCCCTTTTAGAAAAATAACTGTGCATATCATCAAGAAATGCCTCAATGAAATGAGTTTGAGATGAAATACCTTACCTTGAGTTTGAATAGTCACAAACATTCTTTATATTTCTAAATAATAAAATTATCTTAATTAATTAATATCATTATAATTTTTTAATTCTTATTGTTAATTTAATATCACTTTTTACCTTTTTATAAAAATTACATACTTATTTAATTTAATGTCAAAATTTTAACGATATTTTGTACTTGTGTCCTAATTGACTTCAGTAAGATGTGAATAGTCAGAGATTTAATTACTCCATCATCTCTAGAATATTATTTAATAAATAATAATCACATTAAAACATAAATTATAATTCTAAATCAATTTATTAAATATTTTAACGAAGATATACTAAGCTACAATCATGGAGACGATATGTCATACATATGCATGAGTAACATTTGCAATTTTCAATAATCATTACCGAAAGATGGTGAATATTGTTTAACAATTAAGAAATATAAAGATATCATTTTTATTATATTATAAATATAAAAATCAATATATATATATAATTCAAGTGATTATGTGATGAAAAAATAATCACATCAGATCATGGATGTGATAGTTCACACATACACACGAACAACATTGTCATTTTAATGTGAATGGATATGTAATAAAATCGATTTTATATTATGAATTTATAATTATTACTAAGTCATGAATATAATATAAAACCATTAATTATATAATTATATCTATTATTGATATATTGTGATAGAAAGTAGATTATATTTTCTTGTGAGGTTGTAGTTTGACATAAACGCAAACAATAATTATTTTCCAATTTGATGGATGTGGAGATGTATTTTAGGTGATTATATTAACATAATAAAATATAATTATCTTTAAAATATTAATGTCATCATTTAATCATATTTTAGTAATATTTTATGGATGCATTAGAATAAATAAAATTGAAACAGTTACTGAAAAAACAGCCTCTCTTGTTCGGATGATGTCCTCTATTTAACACAATATCACCCCTAAGATGGGTGTTCATCATAAAAAAAGTGATATTGAATGCGGGGATGGATTCTAGGAAGTCATTCAGGTAGATATTAGTAAAAAAATAGTTTTTAACTATATTCAAATTAGAATAATGGGTTACCATTTATAGGATAGGGGATGTGCACTCTTGTAGTTTCCAAAATATTAATTTAATATAAATTAATTATTTATTTCATATAGGTCGAAATTAATTCATTTAGAATATAATATGATTCATTGTCAAATAATTTAAATCCAATAAATGTTTTATATATCTTCAATACTTTTTATTCCTTATATTACTGTCTCAACCCTTATTTGACCACTATATTTCATACCGTGATACCATGAAATTTACACGTTAAGGGTTAATTTTATTACTATAATATTTGAAAATACCACTAAATGAGTTGTTGATGATAGAATCATACATATCCTAATTATTTGGATGATTATATATTTTTTAAAAATTTTGACCATTTTATAACAAATTATTATTATTTATAAATATCAATATCTCAAATTTTGACAATATCAACCACAAGACGTTTTAAAAATATAATTACGAAAATATAAATTCTATCCAATACATCAAAAATACTAATGAAATTTTAGTTTAATGTAAAAAAATAGTGGATTAAATTAATGATCTCAAATTATATTCATCTTAGAAATTTAAATATCATTGATTTGATAGTCATTTTAATTAAATAATTATTTCATCATCGTTGTTAAAGCCATTTATTAACTTATTTTTTCTATTAAAATTTAAAATAAATTAAAATAAAAAATTTAAACACTTTATCTTACAAAAAAATAATTATTTTAGATCAAATCCCCTATATACCCTTATATTTTAAATTGTTCACTTATTAAAAATAGAAGTTTGACAATATTGAGTTTTCTTTTAATATAATAATAATAATGTCATGAAATCATCCTAGAGTCTTCCCTTGTTAGTAATTTCAGTAGAAGAGTTTTTGTTCTAATATAACTCATCCAAAAAAATTAGGACATGTTTTAGGATATTTTTATAATGTTTATAATATAATTTTTATCCTAAATTACCAAATTTATCATTAACAGTGTTAATTTAAAAATTTACTAATGTTACTATTCATATTGATATAAAATTAAAGGGAACTAATTTAAAAATTTGGACTTTATGATTCAAAATTGGGAGTCTATTATTCCAAATTGATAACACAGAATTGGAATGAATAATTTAAATACTAATACCATTTAAGGAAGGAGAATAAGGGTTTTTAATGAAAAAATGCTCAAAAGAATGAAATATTTGAATATCCAAGTACAATGTGATATTGTTTAGAATTAAATAAACTATATAAATAAAAAAATTTATTCAAATTATACTTTTAAACCACTCAAATATATTATTTATGATAATAAATACTTTTAATGAGAAATTATTTATCAATAAAAATTCATTAATTTTCACTATTCATCAAAACATGATTCTTAACAAAAAATTACATTAAATTCAAAAAAAAGTAAATTTTGATACAATTCTTTAAAATAATAATTCTATTTTTTAAATGATATATATAAAAGTCTCAAACACTATTTTTAAAATAATTGCTCCATCAAAAGAGGAAAAATGCATTTTTTAAAAATAATAATTTTTTTCATAAAATTTTATTTCTTCTTTTACCATGTCTTTAAAAAACATAAAATAAATGTCAAAAAATAAAAAAAAAAGTATATCTAAAAATATTTCATTAATATAATCCATAAAAAATAGATTTATTGATTTATTAGTAGAAAAAATAGTCGCAAAAATATAAATAGTTTTTCATAAAATATGTCCTCTTATTTTAAAAAGGTTATTAAATTAATTTAAAATTAATTGTCCATGAAATAATTAATTATATACACATTCTTAAAGAATGTTATTATAATTATGTTAGTACTATTCATTACTGTGATTTTACAAATTAGGATTTAACAACAACATTAAAATATTTTTAAGTTGTTCATTTTAGATCGATGTGGTGTATCAAATATGCTATAAAACAAAGTGTTTCCTTTTTAAATATCATGATGTTATAATCTCCCCCTTTAATAAATTTATTCCTTGTAATTATAATTTTTTTTATGTCAACAAATGTTTTTCATTTGAAAATACCATTATTGATATCCCATATTAGATGAACTTTCAATAAAACTGTTACTCAAAAAGAGATAAATAGAAGTACGACAGTCACATGAGATAATAAATAATAGGTATCCATGTAGGAAAACCTAGAATTAGAAGTGAAAACTAGCTATCAATTTTGGATTGAGATTTATAGATAACATGGTCAAGACAAAGTTAAAAATCACAAAACCCTTAATATGCTATGTCTTAAAAGTTAATTCATTTTTTTGAAGAAAATTAAATAAATAAAATCTTTCATTAAAATTAGTTTTCTTATTTGAGTAATTACTTTAATAAATCTGAACATAAGACTATTTACTTATGGTTCAGGTATTGTTTAATCCACTAAACAAATTCCACAACAACATCTTCTTTTTCACTAAATAATGAGTATTCAAGAAAAACAATTCACACCTGAAGCACTAGAATCTATATCCATAGAATGAAATTATCCACAAAATATTAACATAATATTTCAAATATCTTGAAACATCAACCAAAAATAACATGCTTTGGATCAGATAATTTATCTTCTGAAAAATAATTAACCTATATATGATGAAAAACCACTTCAATATCAAAAACTAATTAGTAACACCCAATTATCAACAAAGAACATTGAACTAATAATTTTACATAATATTACTAAAAAATAATTCAAACTATGAGTGAAACACAACATTATAGAAGTAATTTATCACATAGTATTCAAATATTAACTATAAAAAGTATCTCAAAATAACATAAATTACTCAAGAACTCTTATGAAAAAAGTAATTGCTCTAATATTATTAATGATATACTATCCAATTCTATAAATAACATAAATGAACCAAAATCCAAAATAAAATAATATATTCTCAAAAAATAAAATTCACCCTTTATTGTGAAATTTACTCGTCATTGTATTATTCTTACCTTAATATTATAGGATTCTCAAAATAGTCAACATTTTACACATCATTATTTGTCACTTAATCACTAAATCATTATCCAATCCCAGTAAAATATATTTCATAAAATATATGTTCCTATTGTCAATATATTTTGCATCCATAAAATTATATAGGAAAAAAGAATCATTCACAGTAACAAGGACTTCACGTATGCTAGTGGTAGACTATGAATCCTTGTTTTCCAATAGTTATGGGTTTGATTTCCACTCTCTGGTTGGATTTGTTGAGTTTTCCCCCATCCTAAAGGTTTTCCTTTTTCTATGTCAGTATAATTAATATATAATATCCATAAAAATGAATAAATAATTAAAAATAACATTAATATATTTTTACCAAAAAATTTATGCCATACCTTTCTTTTTCATTACAAACCCCAAATTTAACTCACTGAAATGAATGTACTCAAAAATACCATTAGTCATCTCAAAATTTCATTAGATAAATCCTAAAAATTGTTTTAAGAAAATAATCTTATAATAATCCTTAAAATTATGAACTCGTGATGATATCCACACCTTTATGAAGACAACATAATCTCTAGTTTTCTTTGAATTGTCCTTCGATAAATATATTAAGTAATTGGAGTTTTTAAACTAGAATTCACATTTGAGAATACATTTATTTTATTGTTTTAGTGAAATAGGAAAAAACATAAAAAATAAACTCATACATTACAAGAGGGTACTTACAAATAATATCATTTTTTAACAACATAAGATTTTTTAAAAAATAAATCATTATTTATCATTATAAAAAATCATTTTAATTATCCACATGACCCCATTTTTGTCTCTATTCCCCTAAAAAATAGTGAAATATATTTAAAAAAATTATGTGGGAATTAAATATCAATATAGGATATAAAAATAAATTAAACTATTTGTTCAATAAAAACATGAAAACTCATATAAATATTATCATTATCTTTAATTTTATTAGAGAATATTAAATAAACCCATTTAACGTGAAAAAGAACAAATAATTTATCCAAAAATTTATTAAAATATAGTGAATTAAATATAATTACCTTTAGTTGACTTAGAAGAACATATACAAAAAACCCTTTTGAAACCCATTCAATTAGAAAAAATAGGAGACTTATAATTAATAAATTACAAGATTATCTTACTCCATGTGAGTCACTCCATGATTAACTATTATAGGATTTCATGGTTCTATCTAGGCTACCCCATGTTATGATGTAACGAGAATACCTAGACCTATCAAGGCCTCACCATGATAATATATAATAGGCATAACCAGTTCTATCTCGATCAAAAATTGTATTAGTTTTATTATTCTAACCTACATCCTATAATTTTTATGAACCATGTCATTATTTATATAATTTTATCATAAAACCCTTAAAAGATAATATATTAATTCCACATGAAAAAAAATTCGTATAAAAAATATAATTTTCTTTTAAAAACCTATATTCAATATGAAAACACATTTTTCATTGAAACCCCATTTTAAATAATAAATAACAAAAAAGGTAAACATGGTTTTTCAATTAAGGATACATGAAATATTTCAATGTAATAAGAAAATAAAACATTTAAAATGGTGGCGTAAAAGTCATTGTCACCGTATATGTTAAGAATAAAACAATATGTTTTAATTATTTATAAAAACAAGTAAAATGATTCATTTTTTAATACCAATGAATGAAATTCAAGATATAATTTTTTTTAATGAATTTATATTGATAAAAATATATATTTAAAATAATATCAAATATTTTGACATGGAGACAAAAAATTATGATTATATCATTAAACATTAAAGGTCTCCCATTCAACATTTAGCATTTAAACCATAATCTGTATGAAGGAATATATTTAAAAAATAATTAAATGAAATGATTATAGATACAATAAGGCTATTAAATGTCATTTTAGACATATATACATTATATAAAAGAATAAAGGTTTATATCACCATGAAATGCCACAGGGAAAGTATATTGAGATGAAATCCCATAACTTGAGTCTGAATCATCACATATGTTCTGCGTCATCCTTATTTAAAAAAACAAAATAATTATTTACTTTTATGGGAATATTTATAAATTTTATTTTATATTTAACATCACTTGTTACCATGTTATAAAAATTACTAAATTATTTTTATTGATGTCAATGTTTAGATGATATTCAGTACCTGAGTCCATAATGCCATTAGTAGTATGTCAATAGTAGAAGTGTTAGTTAATAAAAAAAACTCAAGAATAATATTCATAAAATTTTAATAAAATTTATAAATCTATTATACTTTTAAAATCATTATATAAATTTGGATATGAAAATGAACTATGTTACAATCATGGAGACAATAAGTCGTATACACTCATGGGTAACATTTTCATTTTTCAAAGATCATTATGAAAAGAAGTGGAGTTTTATTTTACAACAAATAATTATAAAAATATTATTAATATTATATAAAAAGATTTAATATTAATAAATAAATATATGATCCATGTGTTGTGGCGATGAAAAAGTAGTCACATCGCATCGTGGAAGGGATAGTTCACTTGTAAGCATGAATGATGTAATCATTTTATGTGCATATAATTGTAAGAAAATAAATGATATATTTTAATTTAAAATTGATAAATATTTCTTTAAAATCATATATAAACATTTATTCCATCATTATAAAAATCTTGGGAGATGGTTATGGTATACATATTATATCAGTTTGCGAGGTGGTGATTCAATGTAAAGCTGAATAATAATTCTTTTCTCATTTGACGTAAGTGAAGATGGATAATAAGTGATGATATTAATAGAATAAAATTTAATTATATATAAGATTCCTGAATTATTTTTCACAAATTTTATAAATATTCAAAGGATGTTTAATAGTAAATAACATTTGAACACTTATTTAAAAACAACGCCTCTTATGCGGATGATCTACATTGATTGACATCATATCACCTCTAATGTAGATGTTCTGCCAAAACTAATAGCACTAGAATGTGGGAATGGATTATATGATGTGATTTGTGCATATATTAGACCAAAAAGTCTGTTTTTTTGTCTACATAAATTATATGAAATGGTGAAATTTTATTGGATATAGAATGAGAAATATTAAAATTCAATAAAATATTATATTAATATAAATTAACATTCAATACTAAATGGCCCCAAAGTTGTTTATTTTAGATATCAAAATATTTTATTCCATTAAATCTTTTAAACTATGTAAAAGATATCAATCTTTTAAAATTTATGAATCCTTATCATTTTGTTTTAACACTTATTTTATCTTACAAATTTTTAATTTGATATAATATCAATTATATAATTATGGATCATATAATTACGATAAAATGACTGATGAGATATAAATGAGTTATTGATGATATTTTTAGACATAGAATAAATATATATCCTAATATTATATTTTTATTAATTATATATAATTTAATAAAATATTAATTATTTTAAAATATCAATAATAAGATTTTTGACAATCTTAATTACATGAATTATTAATAATATCATAAAAGTAAGATAATTTTGAACTAATACATCTAAAATAACACTGAAAATCTAAATAGATCTATAAAATTATTTCATGTCATTAAAAGTCTAAAATTATATTTTTTAGTATTCTTAAAATCATTTATTTCATATATTGATTAGTTAAATAATTACTACATCAACATTATACAAGCTTTTATTATAATTATCATATCTATAAAATTTAAAAATAAATTATCAAAAAAAATATAAAATTTTTAGCTTTAGGAATAATATTTATATTCTAACATAACCCCAATATTAACCCATATGAAAAAAATTTAAATTTTAAAAAACAAGAGTCTCACATAATTGACTTTTTATTGAATATAATATAATCAAAACCATATTGTAATCAAAACGGGTTCGAAAAGACATAATTTCACCTATGGATTCTTTTGGTCGAAAATATCTCATCTAATGTAATTAGGAAAATATTTAGGGTGATTTTACTATAATTATAACATTTCCTTACCCTTAATTACCTAATTTACCATTAACTATGTTAGAAAAATTAATAATGTCCCTATTCATATTGTCCATATATAATAGGGCCTTTTTAGATAGTTCAGACCATATAATTCCAAATATTCAATAAATTTTTCTAAAATAATAATACATAATTGGATTAAATTAATTAAAAATTAATCTCTATGACAGAACTTGAAAATGGGGTATTTAATGTTAAAATGATCAAAAGATTGAAATGTTTTTATATCACTCTTCAATATGATATTGATTTCAATGAAAAAAAATGTTATTAAAATAAAAAAAGATAAATTTTAAAATATAACCCATGAAATATATAATTTAACACTATAAATATATTTTATGAAAAAACGTTTTCAATTATAGTACAATTTTTTATATCTATTAATCAAGACAATATACTTATCAGATAAATATAAAAACAAAAAAATTGTAAATTTTTATAATTTTAATTCAAATAAAAATTCTATTTGGTAAAATAGAACTTATAAACGTTTCAATACAAATACTTAAAACTATTTCACTATCAAAAAGTGGAAAACCGAATTTAAAAAAATACTTTTTTGTTTTATAATATTGGAATTATTCTTATATAATACCATAAAAATAAAAAATTACAATGTTAAACCATATATTACATATTATATATAAAAATTCAATTAATATAATTCAAGAAGTGTGATTTAATAGTTTATTTTTATAAATATCATTTGTGCACGTTAAAATAGTTTTTCAAATAAAAATTTCCATTTTTTAAAAGGGGGTTTATATTAATTTATAATTAATTGTTCACCAAATAATTATTTATATAAACTTCTCTAAACCATATTTTCATTATTTTGTTAATAGTTTACATTCCTTCATTATAATTTCTAGGTTTTTAAAGTAAAATTTAAATATTAGAAAGTTTTTCATTCAAGATAAATGTGTTGTATCATGTAATATATCTTACTTGTGTTTTATTTAAATAACAAGGTATTTTATATAACATGTATCTATATGATTACTAATGTGGTGAATGAGAAAGTTGTGAAATTTTAGAATATTTCTATGAATTTCCTATTGTTAAATCATTATTCTAATATAATGATAATGTTGTATTATATAATTTGTTTCCAATAAATAATTTATTTGACTAAGCTAATGTTAGACAAATTTCATAGTTCTTCATTATATACTTATCATTGAATTTAAAAGATGATAGAAAAATAAAAGATTTTTTGAGAATATATGAAAAGGGATACATCATAGTATATATATTGATGAATTTAATGATACCAAGTAAATTATTAGATACATAATTCTAAGGGGATGTTAGAATAATTACCTACACTAGAACGGAAATGGGAAATCTGCCTATGGATTTCATCATCAGAAACCCAAGATAATAGGAGTTCATAATTCTATTTAGGTTATAGTCAAATAATTAATGATTTTAGAAAACTAAATTTCATTTAATGAATATTTTCAACTTTTTAATCATGAAAAAATATTCATTAATTTAGTGGTCATATTTTATTGAAGTCCACTATTAATTGTATCAGATTAGGATCCATGGATTATGTAAATGTTTTGGAAATGTCTTTAGTATGATATTAATATAAATAAGACGAACAAGTCTATATATCACCTTTAGACCTATTTTTAGTATTATTATAATATTTAAACCCCCTAATATAAATTGTGATCATGGACTCTTTATTTTAAATACACTTTTGATAAATATAATTATATGGGTACATATAAATATACAAAAAGTGTTCAAAAATTGATACAGATGGTCCTCATTAATATATCAATGGAAGGATATATAAACCCAATATATTAAAGGAATAATTTTTTGTTCAATATATTATATGACCTTAAAAATAGAGATTCGATGACAATGTAACACCCTAAATCGTTAAGATATATATTATTTAAAACAATTTATATCACTTCAATATCTTACATAACATGAAACCCTTAGTCTAAATGAACTAAGTTATAATATTAAATTCTAAAATATCCATTAAATTCTAATATTTGAATGATAAATAATAAATTATTAAAATTATTTTTATAAAATGATTTTAAATAAAGCAAGAATCACTTATAATAAAAAATGTTTTTTATGAAGGACAATATATCTCTTAATGATAGCTTCACAAAACATTACAAAAATATTTTAAAATTAATTTATACCGGTTTTAGAAATTTTTTTTAAAAAACAATATGAATTTATAAAATCTAAATATAAAAATTATATTTGAGTGATTTTTTTTGAATTTATTTGTTTTTTGATGAGTAATGAAATATACACAATTTTTTACAAACATTAATTTCATTTAATTATTTTAAAGTATAAATTACATTTCAATATTTTGTGAAACATTAGTTCAATAATATTACTATTTATGTAATTAGTTCATTCTATTCAATTAAATTTGGAATTTTGATATTAAAACCATTTATTCTTATGAGACTATTCCCTTTTGAAGCACTCTTTTTTCATCAGTAACACTAGTTTCATTTAAAATTGGATTCTTCCACTTCTATGATGAAATTTTAATTGAAATTGAATTTTGAGTCTAGAAAATTATATTATGAAATATGTTCAACCAATTTTTTGACTGATATTTATTATGAAAGTATTAAAAATTTAATTACCATAGTTATGGTAAAAACAGATTTACCAGAGTGTTAAACTAATCATATAATGGATAAAATGAAAAAAATGTAAAAATAACATTTTATTATAATATATCAACTTTATGACCTATATGTTCTGATAATGACCCATTTTTATGTCATTTGGCATGATAATAATTTAGTTGTAATATGATTGGTTCCAAAATTTTATTTTTATCCACTCCCCCACTTATAAATGGCCACTATTCCTCCTCCCCTCTTCACACATACAATTCCATTTGGATTAGCCAATTAATACAAAAATTATATATTTAACACCATAAAAACATCTTATATACATTTGTTTGTTCATAATGAATTCATATGATGTCATTTTTGTAATAATAATGATGCTGTTTAAAGAAGAGATAATGTTCTTAAGTGAGCCTTTTTATTAATTTTCTTACTTCAACTCAAAAATTATAATTAAACCATGTTTATATAATGGCTTAGTAAAATTAATATTATTAGGATTTATTATTCTATATTCAAAAATAATATCCAACTATTGTTCCATCAAAGGGTACACAAAACCCTTAATCATGGGTATGGTAGACCACTCACTTAAGAATAAAGGTTTTTCATTTTACATAACCAATATTTATGGATTGATTTAATTATGGGTATATCATATTTATAAATTATTTATAAAATTATTATACTTCAAAAATTATAATATCACATAAATTTTATTACATTCTGTTCTGTTTAAAATATGATAGAATAGATCATGTTTACGGAAGATTACCTCTTCTTGAAGTGAAGTGATTTTTTTCACATACACATTATGTGTAATTTAATAAAGATAAATTTAAATAATATATATGAAATATATGACTTGATATTTATTCTTTAAAATAAATATACCTCTAACTTCATATCTTTTCAATCATTAATGGAATGATTTCTTCGCTCATGGGCACATATGTTCTATTATCTCTACAAGGAAACATAGAAGATTTTCCATATACAACCATCATGAATAATTAAAACATTTAATATTATTATCCTATA
The DNA here is from genome assembly GCA_963277665.1 of Viscum album. NCBI lineage: Eukaryota > Viridiplantae > Streptophyta > Magnoliopsida > Santalales > Viscaceae > Viscum > Viscum album. The sequence goes on along the minus strand of OY728166.1, from coordinate 68,219,014 downwards.
TGATATTTATGAAATTAATATCATTTTGGAGGTAATGTATGTCTATACAATACCAAATAATAGAAACTATCATAACAAAACATGCATGAAAAAAGGAAATTAACGACTACCCAAGTAAAGATATAGAAATATTATTAACCAATGGGTTGTAAAATATTATAATAGTGTAATATATACTTTTTTTTATTATGAAAATGTTTTAGGTATAAATTATTAAAATGAATAAATACATTAAAATTTATTATAAATACTAATCAACCAAAATGATGTTTCTGTTATGAGACTTCTTCTAAATTTCCCTTCATTGAAGAATATTGGAATGTTATGCACCTAATTTTTTTATATTATGTATATACATCTTGATTGATATGTAATATCCTGATTCATTAATGTTTAATTTAATTTTATTATTAAATTTTAATTACAATATATATTGTGATTTTAATTGAATACTACAAAGTGATAAAGAATTTCAAAACTCAATTTTTTTCATTGGGTTATATAACATTTTAGTTGTCTTTAATAGTCAAAGTATATTGGTTTAATGACTTATGATTATCAGATGGTTTATTTTCACTTGTTTAATGTTGATAAAAAATTTATACACATAACAAATTCATTGATTGACTTTCACATAAACGTTATGATATTGGTGAGTGTTTATTTCATAGTCACAATTAAATCAGGATTATTTATTATCATAATTTAATTAATTAAAATTATTTTATCATTTAAAAATAATACCCTTTAAATCTTTTTATCATATTGTTATTTTTTTGGTTTTTATTTAAAATTAAAATTTTACCATATTTATTAAATGAGATATTTTTTAAATTTTATTTTATAAAATCAATATTTTTTCTATTGAGATGATAACCATTTTTATTCCAAATACAAGTTTTGATAAAACATATTAAACAAGGTTTCTAACATTATAATAATGTTATATATACAGAAATAAACCATAGTGTAAATAAAAATAAAATTTAACAGGAATTATTATGTAAATTTCAAATAAAGGCCCATTTTGTTTACTAAAAATGCGAAAGGAATGTTTGTTTTAACATGTATATCATGTACATGATTTCCATACTTACCAACTAGTAAATTTATTAGAGATTACATTTTATGTTTAAATGTTAATTTCATTTTAGTTTTATTTTAGAATTTTTTTTTAAAATTTTTTATTTATTAAAAAATAATTTTAATGTTAAAATTATATTTTCCCTATGAATATTTTCTAACCTCATTTTGTGGTATATTATTCAGCATTCACAATAACCTTTTATAATAATTATACTAAACTAAGGATATATTTTTTTTAACCCATTCTTAGTTAATCTAAAAGGACCTAAAAATAAAATGTTACTTAATCTTTAATTTTAGTAATGAATACACATTATTACACATGGAAGATCTTATTGAGCGTGGAGTTCTAGAGAATTAATATTCATTACATAAATAACATACCACACTCTTACAAGAGTATACTACTAAAAATATTTTCATTTTTTCAAAATATAATACACTAAAATATAATGCTTGATTTCATTGAAAACACACGATTTAAAACATCACAAATCCCTTATTTCTATTTCCAATACTTATATCATGAGAAAAACATTTAAAAAAATGGGATGAGTATAAAACGTAGTAAGGGATAGAACGATAGAAAGTGTTTGTCATGTGATAACCAAAAAACCAATAAAACCCATATCATTAAAACATGATGGAATATAATAATCATCTTGTTTCCGTGGGACATATTTACTATATAACTCTTAAATTAAACATTACACATTGAATAACCCATTGGTCAACTTATATCTCTAGATTACCCAAGAATTGGTGAGATATAATGGGGCTCACTTGTCATATCTGGAGTTATAATGGAATCAACCCAACATACCTTCAGCTATAATGGGCTCAACCCAAAATATCATGACCTATAATGGGATTAACCCAACATAAATAATGTCCAAGGAAAATATCATGGTAATAAAGTATCTTGAAATCATTAGAATCCTCTCATTGAATACACAAAAAAATAATCCTTTCGTAATTTACTAAATAGAAATTTAAAAGGATTTAAAATGGAAAGTCCCTTAAAAATGTAATTGGAATGTGAATTAATAAAATTGATTGGATATGTGTGTACAATGTAAATTAAAATTATAAAACATAATAAAAAAATAATCACACTAATAATCTTAATACCACATAATTAATAATGAATAAGTTCAACCCAAAAAATGGATATTGGGATAAGAATTTTCATAACTCGTGTTCTTTTTACATCAAAAGATTGAACCTAATGTATAATGGTTAAATGATTTTTATTAATATCATGTATAAACATATATACCTATATAATATTCTTTGTGATCATTTCATTACATAATTTAATCCTTTATTTGTTAGTATTTTGTTCTTTTTTTTGTTTTGGGTGCATTTCGTTTAATGATTTCCAAGATTTGTTCATGATGGTTATTCATGTCAATTTGAAGTGAATCACTAGAATTGGAATGGAAATGGAATTTAAATATTTCTAAGACAATAAATTATACCATTTGTCATTTTGGATTCAGAAATGATGATGATTTATCTGTTAAAACATTAATGATGTGGGTTTAGATCATTTTAGTGGTTCTTTGATAATAACAACATCATTTTGTCTTATAAATTAAAACAATGTGTAAAAAATAATTACAGAACAATTGATGAGATATAATACATATATTATAACCTGGTTCAAACCAAAAATGGTTTCCTAACCAGAATTGAAATAATTCTTTACCATTTAAATCACATCGTCCTAGATGTCGGTATTTCGACACATCATAGACAATGTTTTTAATCATTGAATAAGTGGGAGAGGAGAAGAAGAAGGATGATTAATTTTCCCTGAACATGAGGACATCAATAATATACATTATTCTTGGAGCATTCATTCTTCTTGGGAAAGAGGATTTGAGTAATTAAAATAAATGAACTCAAAATAAAAGAATTGTTGTCAAATCCCTTACAAACAATCAGCTGTTTAACAGCTATGCAGCGGGGTTTTAGAAAACATTAAAAATAGAGGGTAATAGGGTCCCCCATCAATAAATGAATAATAATATATAATATCAGAAGAATAAGATGAAAATAATAACATGTAATGGAATTTTGAATTCAATAACATACAAAAGAGTACTTGAATGGAAAAAGGAAGAAATTGAGAATTTTCATACCTTGAAGTTTAACTCCTGAAACTTGAAGGATGGATCCTTGGGGCTTAGAGAAACCTTGGGAGGACTAATAGGGAGGTAAAGGGGCTAGATCATTGTTTATTATGAAAGTGTAATGAATTTAATGATGGAATGGGTTGTTATTTATTGCAAAAGTGAAGGAATATTTTAATAACTTTCAAGGGACACCTCATTAGTTCTATTTCCATAACCAGGGGATTTCCCATGGTATTTTCCAATGGTATTACCCAATTGGGACACCTCAGAACATAGTTTACTCTATACAAGTCAAATATATTTATTATATCATTATCACCTCATTAATGATGTCATTAACACACTGGAACACAAAATGGAATTTTAACTATTCACAAAAAAATCAACTGTTTGAGAAAAATCTCACAAATTCACCATATCCATTTTTTGATAGGGAGAATTCAAAAATGAGCTCCATTTTTTTAAAATAAATTTTTATTTACTATTAACTTAATTTTTAAATAAAATTATACTTAATTAAAAATTTAATAATTTTAAAACTGTAACTTCATTTATATCACATTGAAAAATCTACCATGATTTTATTATCTCAAAGCCTTACGAAAATAAAAATACATTACAATTTACTCTTTATTAGGGGCTTATTACTATTCATATTACTAATCATAAGGGCATGTTACTATTCACCAAAAAAAACAAGTTGGTTCTATCAAACTCGAAATAACTTATTAAACACAGTTGTAGATGACTTTTTTCGATATTCAAAACATAAGTGCCACAAAAATAGTTTTAATGGATAGTTATAAATATCTTCTAAAAAAAGAATTTCATGAATTTAGTTTTTTTAAACCATGGTGTGTTACATTATCCACGCTCTCTAGATATTTTGTCCCTGTAATTTTATATACCCATTAAATTTGTGAAAGTAACATTCACTCATTGAATTTTCATATTCCCATATTTCTTCTTTAACTATGTGGTTTCTCCAAAACACCTTTACCTAGTGGATTACCTAATTCTACAATACTTGTTCCCGTCGATCAAGAATCAAAAATGTTTTCTCTTCCTAGGAATGGTTCTCTACCATCAGAACTATTTTTAGGCTAAAAAGATGTGATGAATCTGGCACATATTTTCTCAACATAGAAACATGAAAAAAAATAATGTTCATAGGACAAATTCGGAGGAAAACCTACTCAGTATGCAATTGGTCTAAGATTCTTTAGGTTTTCAAAAGGACCTATGAATTGTGGACATAACTTTCCCTTCATAGAATAAAGGATCACACTTTTCCAAGGAGTTATTTTATTGAGAAAATGTTCACCTACTTCGAAATATAAGTCTTTTATTCTGTTATCTATATATATTTTTTATATGCTCTGAGATTACCTCATGTACTGTGGAATCAGATTCACTTTCTCAGTCACTTCCTCTACTAATTCATGCTGTATTGACCTTCTTTCACTAACTTCATCACAAAACACTATTGTCCAACACCGCTTTCCATACTATTAATCAAAAGGTTCCATATGTATTGTTGAATTAAAACAATTATAATAATAAAATTCACCTAATGAATGATGTTGATCCAAACTTCCTTGATAGTTCATTGATCTATCTCGAAACATATCCTTCAATTTCTCAATTGTTCATTTTAACTGCCCATCTGAATGAGGATGAAATCATATACTGAAATTTAAATCTATTCTCAATGAATTATAAAGCCCCTTCCAAAATTTATAAGTGAACCTAGGATCCTGGTTAGATAAAATGGAGAGAGGAACTCAATGTGTCCCGACAATCCATTTTAAGTCAAGAAAGATAATCCAAATAAACTGTATCTCAATTATAAAGAAAATGTTCTTATTTTTTTCCTCCGATAAACAATAACCTAAATCACATTGTTACCTCGAGTAGTCTTTGGTAATCCCACCACGAAGTCCATTGATATATTCTCACATTTCCACTCTAGAACTAGCCAATGCTGAAGAGTCACCTTCATTAACTATCTTTTTTATTTAACCTATTTACATATCAATCGTTTCATAGTAAATTATAAAATATCCCTTTTCATACCATCCCATCAGTAATAGTCATTCATGTCTCCTTAAATCATAGTACTACCCATATGAACTGAAAATAGGGAAATCAGAGCTTCACAAAATTAATATTTCTTTAATTTGGAATCACAAGGAACACACAAACTTTGACCAAATCACAAAAAACAATCATTATAAATGTTAAATTCTGGAAAATGACCCATTTTTACCAATTCCACCTTTTTTGGTAGCTCACGGTCTTCCTTTTGTGGTTTCATAATTCTGTCTGATAACTATGACTATACTGAAACCTGAAACAAAATAGTTTTCTCAACCAAAAACTACTAATCCAAAATTCATCATATCATTAATCAAGGGATCATGTTCCAAATGTAACATGGTTAATAATGAGAGATGTTTTCGAACTATGAAATCCACCACTCTATTTTATTTTCCTCAATGGTTGTTTATTATGAAATAATAATCCTTTATAATATCAATACATTTTTTCTGCCTCATGTTCAATTCCATGTGTGCGAATATATAATTTAGTCTTTTATGGTCAATATATATTGGACATTTGGCTTCTTTTAAATGGTGCCTCCAAATTTTAAAATAAAAAATCACTGCTTCCAATTTCAAATAGTATGTGGGATAATTTAACTCATGAAGTTTTATTTTTCATGAAGCATAAGTGATTACCAGATCATTATGCATCAGAAAAAAACTTATCCCTTCAATGAAGCATCACTATAGATGAAAAAATAACCCTTTTGGGATGTCAAGGCCAAAACTATAGAATTCACCGATCTATTATTTAGTTCTTGAAAACAAACATCACATTCTTTTGTCCATTGAAATATAACCCCATTTCATGATAACTAAGTTTGTGGGATAGATAACTGTGTTACTTTTTAAATAAATCATCGATAATAACATGATAATCCAAGAAAACTATGAATCTATTTGACATTTGTAGGTATTTTCCCTTCATCAATTCCTTTTTTGGAAAGATCATCTGTTATTCCATATTTATTTACAATGTTTCCATGAAAATAATTCTGTTGCAACCATAAATACCACATTCTGAATTTTCCATACACTTTCTTCTCGTATATAGTTTGTAAAATATCCTGCAGGTGTTTTTCATGTTTCTATTAACTTCTAGAATATAATATAATTTCATCAACAAATACAACCAAAAACATTTTGAAGAACTCATGATTTATTCTATTCATAAGATCCATGAATATAGTATGAAATTTTTTTACCTCAGTAGAAATAACAACAAACTCATAATGACCATATCAAGTACAGAAGATAGTCTTCGGAATGACATAATCCTTTACTTTCAACTAATGGTACTCTGACCACATGTCATCCTTTGAGAAATAATGTGCTCCCTAGAGCTGATCAAATAAATCATCGACAAAAGGAAAAGGGTAATTATTTTTAAATGTTATGTTATTCAAGGATCTATAATCAATGAAAATTCTCATTGAACATTCTTTTTTCTTAAAAACAAGATAGAAGCACCCCATAGTGAAGTGCTGGGTTTAACAAAGCCTTTTTCTAACAATTACTGCAACTACATTTTTAATTCCATAAGTTCCATTTGGGAAATTGGATAATAAGTTTTTTAAATTGGCTTAGCATCAGGAACTAAGCCAATTGTAAAATCAACCTCTCGATTTGTAACAACTCTAGGAAAATATCCAGAAAAAACATCCAGGTATTCATTTACCATGGGTGAATCATTAATCTAAATAGTTCCCTTATCTTCCAAAATATAATCATGATAAATTTCATTTTCATTCTTTATCAGTTTCTTATCTTCCTAATATTTTATTAATTGTATGGGTTTTTTCTTGAACACAAACTAAAATTTATTCTGAAAAAAACTTTTTTTTCTCTACAATCTATCTTAGCATGATAAAAAAAAGTCAGTACATACCCAAAATAATATCATACTCTACTAGTGGCAAAACAAAAAGGTTTTTAGTTAAAATTATTCCACAAACAAGGATTTGTAGATTCTTATAAGTTTTTTCCACATTCTTTCTTCGAGGTGTTTTTATCATGAGATATAGTTTAATTTCATGATTTTGAATTCCCAATTTTTATGAAAATTTCTCATAAATTAAGGAATATGTAGACCCTAAATCAAAAAACAAATTTGTGAAATCATTAAAAACAAGCAATGTACCTGAGACCACCTCATTTGATGGCTCTGTATATACTGAAGTGGATGAAAATTGCAGAACCTTATATTTCTAATCATACTGATTCCCTGCTTGAGTAACTAGCTTTGGACAAACATTAGAAAAATAACCAAATTCTTTATAGATAAAGCATCTCACCATTGACTTCCCATTAATTTTTGGATCATTTTCCTTGAACCCACGATACATGTGTCAAATAATTCTACATTAGTTGAATTTCCCAGAATATACAAGACATTCACTAGGATTCATTTTACCACACTTTTCAAAAGAAGGAAAATATAATTTCATACCCCTATACTTCTCTGATGAGTTCATCCCCATTTCCTTCCAACCAGAACACTTCTTATTTGTGTTATCATGAGGATCATTTTTTTAAAAAAATTCCATCTTGAACTTTTCAGCACAATGAACATGATTCTCATAGATTTTAAAAAATTGTGAGGCCAAATATCTTAACAAAAACCTTTTAAAACTAGAGTAAAATCATTGAATTTTTATTTTAGAATCCCATGAAAAATCCGGTACATACCTAGAAAATCTTGTTAAATTGGATTTATATGTTGCCACAAGAATCAACATACTTTTTCTATAGTTACATGAATTGTGTCTCCCTTCTGATTCGAACAGTTTTGGGAATATATTTTCCCAGAAAAGACTCTTAAAATCATCCCATTCCAAACTGTCATGTTCTCTTTCTCTCGTATTCTTATCCAGAGACCACCATTGATCAGATTTACCTTCAAAATGATTAATGTCCTGTATTACCTTTTGACTTTTTGAGCATCCAATTTCATCAAATATCATTTCTAGTGTGTTGATCCTTCCTTCGGCTATGACAAGATATACGTTTCCACTGAATGCTGGAGGATGTTGCCTCATAAAATTCTCCAAAAATGAAAATTTTCTTCATGGTTCATCATATTCGTCGCTAGCATGGATACCACTACCCTTTTTTCTTCAGTCAACTGAGACATTGCTGTCAAAAACTACTCGGTTCTAATTCACAACATTTAAGGCTTCATATTCCGACATACTTCAGCCTCTTGGTGCCTTCATACTTTAGCTTACCTATTTGTTCTGTGGAAAACCAATCTGTACAAACATAACATAGATGAAGCAACATGGCAATTTTAAGTTATATAATAATTCAAATTAATCTTATTGTAAAAATAACTTATTGAATTATTTGAACATCATTCTATCACCTAAGGTATTATAAACCATCCTCTGATACCTATTATAAGGACCTGACCATAAAACATTACATAATCTTGACTTTTTCAAGAATATACATTATTACACATTGAGAAAATTTTTTAGGATAGTGTTCTGGAAAATTAGGATACCATACATACATAAAATACCACAATCATACTAGAGGATACTACTAAAATAGTTTCCATTTTTTTCAAAATATAAAACATTAAAAAATGAAGCATGATTTCTATTACAAAATTCCATATCAAACATCTCAAATCCCTTATTTCTCTTAACTATAATTATATCTTATGATGATATTATAAAAACATTGGTTGATTATATAACTCATAAAGGGATATAAATATAGAAAGTGTTATTCATGTGATAACATAAAAACCAATAAAACAATATCATTAAAACTTGAATGAATAGATTAATAATGTTGTTTTCTTGGTACATATTTACCATAACACTATTACATTCACCATTACACATGGAATAACATTTTTATTGACATCCATATATAGATTATCCAATGCATTGGGGAGCTATAATGGGGCTCACCCGTCATATCTTGAGCTATAATGGGATCCACTCAAAATAACTTGAGCTATAATGGGATCAACCCAAAATATCATGAGGTATAATGGGCTCAAAAAAACACAACTAATGTCCAAGGAACATATAATGTCAATAATGAATCAAGAAATCTGGAGAAACCTCTCATCGCATAATCATAAAAATCAATACTTTCAAAATTTATTAAAGAGAGTTTTTAATGAATTTTAAAAGAAGAGTCCCTTAAAAATATAATTTGATTGTTAATTAATAGATTGGATTGGATATGTGTATACACTATAACTAAACATTATACAAAATAATATAAACAAAAATTCATCACACCAATAATATTAATACCACATAACTAATAAAGAATAAGGTCGACCCAAATAATGGAAATGAGGTTATGAATTCCCAAACCTGGGGTTATTCTTACTTAAAAAGATAAAACCGCTTGTATAAATGTTAAAAGAGTGTTATTAATATCATAAAGAAACCAATATATCTTTATAATATTTTATATGATCAATTAATTACATTATTTCACTCTTTATTTGTTAGTATTTTGTTCCTTGAAGTGTTTTGGGTGCGTTTGTTTACCTGATTTCCATGATTGGTTCAGGATGGATATTCATGTTTAATCGAAGTGAAACAACAGAATTGGAATGGAATGGAATTTACATATTTCCAGAACCATAGATTATAACACATATCATTTTGAATTATTAAATGAGAATGACTCATAGTTTAAACCATTAATTAAGTTCGTTTAGATCATTTTAGTGGTTCTCTCATTATAACAACCTCATTTTTTTATAAATTAAAACCATGTGTAGAAAATTAATCAAGAAAATTGGATGAGAAATAAAAAATATATTATAACCTATATCGACCATAAAAATGGTTTCATGATAAGCATTGAAATAAATAATGCAAATTGAAATCACATCATCCATGACATCGTTAATTCGACACATCATAGACACCATTTTTATTCCTTGAATAAGTGGAATAGGAGAAGAAGAATGAAGATGAAATTTCTATGAAAATGAGAAATTCTATAATTAATTGATTTATATAGCATTCAGGACTCTTGGGTAAGAGTAGTTGAGGAAAAAAATAACAGAACACAAAATAAATGAATAGATGATAAATCCTTTACAAAATTATCGGAAACCGAATGACTATGCAATAGGGTTTTATAAATCATTAAAAAGAGAGGGTATAAGGGTCATATATCCAAAGATGAATCATAAAACATAATAATGAAATAATAATATGAAAAAACATCATGGTATGGATTCTTGAATTCTATATCACAAAACATGAACTTGAATGGAAAAAGTAAGAAATTGAGAATTTTCTTGCCTTGTAGAATAACTCCTAGAACATGAATTTTGGGACCTTGTGGTCTTGAGGAAACCTTGTAAGGACTAATAAGGAGTTAAAGAGGCCATAGATTCATTTATTTGGATATCGAAATGAAAATAATGAAGGAATGGGTTGGTATTAATAGAAAAAGTGAAAGAATATTTTAATAATTTTCAACGGACACCTTATTAGTAGTATTTGAAAAACCCTAGTCTTTCCCATGGTGTTTTCCAATTTTATTGGTCACTTGGGAATACTCAAAACATTATTTATTGTACAAAAATCTACCAGATTTATTAAATAATTATTACACCATTAATTATGTCATTAACACACTGAAACTCAAAACTTTATTTTTACTATTCACTGAAAAATCAACTATTTGAGAAAAATTCCATAAATTCCCCCTATCAATTTTTCAACATGTAGAATTATAAAAATAACTCTATTTTTTAAAAACAATTTACTAAATATTATTAACTTTATTTTTAAATAAAATCATACTGAAGTCAAAAATTAACAATTTTAAAACTATAACTGCTTTTATATCAGATAAAAAAGTTACCATTATATCATTATCATAAAGCCTTAAAAAAATAAAATAATAATACAACATACTATTCATTAGGGTTATATTTCAATTCAAATTACTATTCATATGGTCATGTTAATATTCACCAAAAAACATGTTGGTTTCATCAAACTCCCAATAACTTATTGAAAACAATTGTAGATGTTTGTTTTTCAATATTGTAAACATTGAAGATGAAAAATTATGTTTAAAAGATATTTATAAATATCTATTAAAAACAAAGATTCATGAATTTCATTTTATTAAGACTAGGGTGTTTTATATAATCAATGTATGGTTTATGATCATTTTCCATATATAAATATTTATAATTCACATTAATGATTCATTATTTTAATAATTAACATTTCATTGAAATATAATCTTTCAAGTGATCATTAGAAAATAATGTTTCCCAAAATAACCATTTTAATTATAATGGATAATATTATTTCTGAAACCCAATCGATTTTATACATTCATTGATTTACATTTAATGTTATTTTAATGAGAGGGGAAATATTGATAAATAATTATTACTAGATATACAAAGTTATTGTAAAAGAATATTTTTTGTAAATTAAATCAACACGTAGTTTTATTCGTAATGATTTGAATACATATACAGGGTTTGGTCTTATTTTAGAGAGACCCTTGATTCATCATTTTTCTCGTCAATTATATTTGATAGCTATCACTTGAAAAATGGGTTTCTTGTGTATAAATTCTCATATTTTATAATTTGTCTTGTAAATGGTCTTGATAATAGTTGTATCAATTTTCCTAAGATAAATATGTAAAATAAATAATAATTTATATTATTAAGTATTATTTTATTAAACCCCATGATATTTTTTATTTGATATTATCCCTAGATGCATTTTCAATCTCTATTTAACAATTAAAAAGATTTTTTTGATTACCATACTTTGTTGATAATGCCTTATCTATTAGTGATAGTATTTTACTTATAATGTATTGTGTGTTCATTGATTTATATTTAAAAATATATTATTCCTTATCTATTTATGATAGTATCATTTTTAAAATGGATTTTTGGATTAGTTATTTACCATTCCATGTTGATTATCCCCTATATATTTGTGAAATTAAATTTATTTAATTGGATTTTGGGTAAATATTTTTAACAGTCTATGTTGATTATACATTAATTAATAATTATAATCATATTGTTAAATTGGAATTTGGGTCCTATTATTTCTATTTCCATGTCGATTCGGCTTTTTATATCATTATATATTCTTTTGTATGTAACCCTTAACGAGTATTTGCGATCACTGTTCATTTTTTCCATTCCCATTAAATTATGAAATATACTATTGGAGATATGATGAGATATTATAGATGGTATAATGATATGGTAAAAAAGGTATGTTTTAATATTTGTATTGAAATATAATATGGGAATCATGTATGTCTATAGTTTACTAATTCTATAAAACTGACCATTCCATTGATTTGTGACTCATTGTATCTTATGCCAATGTAATAATATAGACACCAGCTCCATGCTTCCATCTCTAGGGTAACTACATTTGGAATCGGAGGATGTTTAGAAGAAAAATTTGGAACTAATTCTTTTGAAACATATATAATTAAATGTAACCCTAGAATAAAAATTGGCGATAAGTAGAGGATAACATTCTATAATAATGGTATCGTAGATATTATGTGAAATTCCATGTATTACATCCGTATATGGATTATATAATTAGAATTGGTTCTTGCAGAGATTTACCTAAGTGTAATAAGTCAAAAAGGAATCTCAGTAAAAAATCGAGAAATACAGGGTACACAACAACAGAACTTACTATGCTCATAGTTATAATCTACCATAGGATATTATCTTTATTATTTAAATATTATTTAAAAACAATTATAAATGATTTTACATGATGATAAAATATAATTAATTTGGTGAATCTAAATGATTTATATAATGAAAATGAGATTTCATGATTTAGACCTCATTTAAATTAATAATCCTTGTCCTCAATATAATTAATTTTCACAAACTATGTTTTTTTGGTTTAATCAATGGATGGAACATAATGGAATCTTGTTAGCAATGAATATTAAGAAAAATATAGTGACTATGGGAACAGAATTTTTGATTACTGAAGTGAATGATATATTCATTATCCATAATTTGTTATCTATAAATATGATCAACAACCAAATACTATATCTAACACATAGAATAACAAAATATAATTAATATAGAGTTCAATATGATTTTACAAGGTGGAGCTCATGGATGAAATAAGGATTGATATCCATTGTGTCTCAAATGTGGCATTTCTAACCTAATAATGTTTCTAAATAGAAGGATAAATTTTATATGTTTTGAAAATAAAGTTATTAAGTAATGAATATCTAAGAAAAAATGAAGATTATGATGTAAATAAATAAATCTCTTTTTAGGGATCCATTTAATGTTATTTCATTTAAATATGAGAAAAATTAGAATTATCCAAGTAAATTACATCCTTTTATAGTTAACACATAGGAAAAAGAAGCAGCTGTGTTTAAATAAAATTTTATTGGTATTTATTAAAATAAAAAAACTATATTTTAGAATAATTTATTTGAAAGAGTATTTTGGTAATAATAATAAAGAAACATCAAAGAATATTTTTTATTTATTAATAATATAATTATTTATAATCATAAATGGTATTAATTTTATAATGGGTATATGAGTTTAATATTATATATAAAATAAATTTCATAATTATTGTTTTTTAGGTTTTATTAGATGGGAGACTACCATAATTAATTTCATTTTGGGAAACCTTTATTTAAAATCAACATATTGGTTTAGTATATATATATATTTTTATAAAATTGTTTTTTTGTATATTTTTCCCTAATTTTATTGGTCATTAGATTAAAATTACCAGAAACCATTAGGGTTTATCATATTTTTCTATTGATATATTTATGTGTAATTACAAAGTGAGGTGATTAATTGAATTATGTTAATACATTTTTACAAAAATGTTAACTCGTCTGATATGAAAAGGCTCTGCGGATTGAACCCACAATGGCAGAAAGTCCTAGGTTTAGCACCTACCAATGAACTATATAAGATTATAGTTAATATCTCATTGTTATTACATAAATTATATGATTAATAAATATTATGGATGAACATGCGGTGTTACTATTGTTTTTAGTAGATCGATATATTATATTGGATAACTTTTTCTAAAAATATTGTTTTTTTATAATATTTAAAATCATGTTTAATGAAGTTTCAATATTTTATAGATATTACAATCTTTTAAAAGATAATTTTAGATTTTTTGTCATAAATTGTAATTTGTATATCCATTTCAAAGAATATGAGATAAAGTGTACACTTATTGGATAAAAACCATTGGATAAAATTAATCATGTAAAAAAGAATTATATAATGTAATAATATTTAAATATATTCATAGATTTGAGAATTATTGATCATATTCAAGAAAATGATCACGGAAAAAATGTTATCCAATTAAATTCATATGTTATGAGTAAAATATACCTTTCAATTATCACATATATATGGTTTTTAGGTCATTATCATCTCATTGATCATTCAATTTATTGTGATCAACGATTTCTATCCCTATATATAATTATCATCATTTTTCTTCCATGTCCATATCATCATTTCACATAGATGTTCTCTTACTTGGAAACCCAGCTATGTATTTTTCATGTTTTACATCATATTTATATTTATCCCTTATCAGAAGGATTTTCTATAAACCCTATTTTGATGGGGGTCTTTAAACAATTTTATTTCCAAATGTCGAACTCTTATTTACTAAGATCAAGTTCAAATAGGGAGGATGATATTTTATAAGGGTTGGGAGAATATAATAACTATATTTAATAATGATGATGGTTTAATTGAATGTTTTATATTACATGAAATTCAATGCTCAATTAAGAATTTAGTCCCCTAAAAATTTATGATATATTAATATATAAATAAATTTGATTACAATTGATTGCATGTTGGACATGAATCTGCAATTCTAAATGAACTATAATATATAATACCATTATATCAATGCCATTAAATTTGCATGAATTTGTAATAATAACTATATTAATAATGTTATGTTTTTATATTTATTAAAAATATATCAATAATAATTTAAATGGAAAAGAAGTATTCTCTGAAATAAAAGTATTTTTCTAAATGAAGTTTCATCGGACTGCACCCACAAATTATAAAAATACCAATGAGAACATCTATATATTTTTAAATATAAAATTTATTTTCGGAATATATATATAAATATATTATTAGGATTAATTTTTAATATTTTTCTGAGTTGATAAATGGTTTTGATGAAATATGAAAATATAGATTTTTTTTGAAAACATCCTAGTAAATAAAATTTTTATAAAAATAAAATTATATATAAATTTTGTTTTCATTTAATTTTAATTAAAATATAAAAAATTTTAACTAAATTATTTTATTTTAATAATTTTAATATTTTATTTTGATATTAAATTTTAAAATACATATTATAATTTTATCTTAGGAAACCATGTTTTTGATCTCGTTTGTGGGCATATGTTTAAAATAAATTCGACGAAATCTATAAATTTATTCTATAAAAATATATTATATATTTATAATTATAATATTATATATTATGTACTATGTTATACATAGTTTTTTTCCATTTTAAAAAATAAATGTACTTAAACTTATTTAATGACGTAACGGTAAAAAATGATTTTGTTGGGTGTTACACTAAAATGTTATGGGATAAAATTACTACAAATATCTAAAAATTCCATTATATGGAAATATAATGACTTTTAAACATCTATATGCATATGATGAATGATTTATAAGCATACTGGAAAAATAAAAACTTGTTTTTAATTGTATCTTTTCATAAATTCAATGTGTGTCTTATCCCCCATGTATAAAAGGATAACTCCTCTCTCCCCCAAGTCAAACATCAAAATTGATTGGGTTCTAAAATTACATATAAAAATTTTAGTGATGACCCCTTTGTTATTATTAATAGATTATTTAATTGTAAATCTAATAATATTATTATTTTTTAAAATTCTATTGATGTTGTCCAAAGATAAGGTGATGTTTTTATAAGAGTGTTTTTATTGTGTTTCATACTCCACATCATTAATATATTATTAAATAATGATTATATAATAATAATTGCATCATTATTATGACATTATATACTTATTTCAGGATAAATACCTATATCAGTTTCCTCTCAAATCAATTATTGAACAAAACCATCGATCGTGTGTAAAAAAGAATACAACATTGTAAACTGATGTAATTAGTTTTCTATCACCACCATTCTTGTTAAGACATAATGATACATATAAAATATTTATTTAATATTAATAACATTATAATAAATATATAATTATAATTTCTCATTTAAATACTATCGTTTCATTCCATTTAATATATTATAATGTTTCGGTAGTGAATGGCGGACTATAGCCTCACGAAGAAATGCTATTTATTTTTTTAGATAAGAAATACATATAATGTTTAAAAAGATAAATTTAAATAATATATTTGATATATATGAAATTATATTGATTTTTATATTTAATATATCCCCAAATTAGTTACCCATTCAATTGCAAATGGAATTATGTTGTCTCAGTTCGTAGGTAAAAACTATTGTCTCTACAAAGCGACGTGATTAATTTTATATGACCAGAACATAAATAATGATTAAAAAATACATAAAATTTTCAAATATTATATTTATAAAATAAATATAATTATTTATATATTTTAAAAATATCATATAACAAAAAACCATTACTTTCGAGACAAAACATGAATGGGAAAATAAGGAAATTAACACCTATAACAATGAAAATAATGAAATAATTTTAATAAAATAAATTGTAAAATGTTATTTAAGGATAATATATGATATAATAAATATTAATGTGGTCATAATATAAAATAACATCATGAATAATACTAAAATACATTAGGTTAATAAACATTTAACAAAAATGAAGCTTTAGTTAAGGGACATTATAAGAATTTATATTCAATGAGACATATTTTAAATTTATGCACAAAATATATTTTATATAGTGTATATAATAACAATAGGAAATATAATATCATTATACATTAAAATTTAATGGTATTTTAATTTTCAATTGTAAATATTACATTAAAATGGTATTTGACCTGAAAATTAGCATGTTTCAATGAGTTTCTTTACTCAATTATAAATCATTAAGTTATTTTATTTTTTTTATATTTTATATTATATGGAAATGTGAATAATGAGTTATTATTATATTATGTTTTTTAAATAGATTTATTTTTATTAGATAATCATAATCAATTAATTGATTAATTGAAACTTCATTGTTATGATATCTATTAGTGAAAATTTCACATACTAATTTCAATTAACAATGTTTATGTATGAATTTTAATTAATGAAAATTATTTTATAATTGGAAAATAAACACTTATACTTTTCATCTCACATGGTTATTCATAATGATTTATAGTAATATTACTATTTTACTACCATAGGTACATAAAATCATTTAATGAATATTTTTATGAAATTCCAAATTCATATTTATCATTGGTCAAAAAACAATTTTGTTCAAAAACTATGATTTGAAAAAATATTTTCAGTTTTTTTTTCATTTTAAAATTATTTATTGAATAAATTATTAAATAAGAATTATTTCTACAAATGGATGTGAATGGAATCATCTTTTGGTTTTCCAAACAAGTCCCTTTTGGATTTTAACGATAATTTGAATGGAAAATTTAGTCTAAACTATACAGAATGCATGAAACTACCCTCCATAATGAAAAATAAATGTTTGAAAAATTACAATATATGATTTCAAGGGTTTCATAAATGAAAATTACATTGAAAATATTGTTTGAAATTTTATTTTTTAAAAAACATATTTATAATGTTAACATGATATTTGTTTATTTAGTTTTATTAATAACATCAACCACTTGTTAATCTTACAAAAATCTAAGGATATATTGTTTATATACAATACATATTAATAATATTTATTTTTAATGATCATTTTTTCCAAATAATGTAGTAATATTTAGATTCATGGATTTATTTTTCTAGTTATCATCATTCCCATGAAATACCCATATTACAACTATCATTATACATTAATTTCCCCCCAAATTTCCATACTATCTATCATGGATATTATTATTCCTTCAACCATATACGATTTCTAAAAATGGTGTTTTATAATGAATGTTAATTGATTATATGTGGAAATACTAATTAATTTTTATTCCATACTCAAAATATGAGTATGTTGATAAATCATATTATTCAATAAATAAATTGATTATTCAATGTTAATGTTATTTTAATGGAATGTGGGTTTATTTATTTAAATTCAAATTTTAAAATTCCTAATAAATTTATTAATGTCATATTATTTATAAGAAATGTGTTATCATATATATAACTTTTTATGCTGATTATGCCTTATTAAATTATAATTGTGATATGATTTAATTAGAATGGGTGTTCAGTTACATACAATTAAAAGTTGATTATTCTTATTGAAAAAATATATATTCAACCATTCTAAACCCCTTATAAGCATTTGAGAACACCCCTAATTTTTTTCCATATAAAAGAATCAAGGATGTGTACTATGAATGATATTAATGGATATGCATGAGTTAATAAGGATATTCTAAACAATTATATTTAATTTTTTATTGAAATATAATTGCAGAAAAATTTATGTATCTAGTTTACTAATTATATAGAACTATACACTATTTGGATATAGGATTCCTTGTATCTTATTCCATTATAAAAAATTAGACACCTGTTATGGGATACTGGGTATGTGTTAATTATACGTGATGTGAATTACTTGGACACGTTGAGATGTTATTGTAGAAACAAAGATATTAGGACACAATCCTTCTAATGAAATGAAATAGAATATTAATTATATATAACATCATATATGGAATGTTTATCATCGAAATTATAGTTATATTCAAAAACATTGGTGAGAAATATAATTTAAAATTAGTGCCATAGTATTATTATAAATATCTAATTCAAGAATGGATAAGATATTTGGAAGGATGGTATAGCTGATAACTATATATATATATATATATCCTTTATATTCATGATCTCAAAGGGATGATAGATTGATGTTTGGATCTTTTTACCAATATCCCTCAAGATCATGGTATGTCCCATTAATCTATCTTGAGGAAATGCATACAAGATCCATTACATGTATTAATGACATAGGTTGTTCTATTGGAACATTGTATTTACTAGGATAAAGAAATAGTAGAAATAATCAAGCATATAGATAATTTTCAACATTCCAAGACTACTCATATGGTAAATGCAATTTAGATGAATCCAAATTTGATGAAGATGTTTTGGAACCCAAAAATTTAATTAAACCGATATTTCCCTATATTAATTCATTAATAATGAATTAAATTAATTAGGGAAACTGATTTTATGGGTTTATAGATACATGTATCCCCAAATGTTTTCTTTTCACATATTTTTATATAAATATAATTTTTTCAATTATGTCTTCATTTAGATCCCACACCGATATTGAAAGAACCATAATATACTATTGAAATATTAATATCTATTGTAAAATTTGTCATATATCAGTCGAATTTTTGTGTATGAATAGGTAAAAATTAATTATAAAATTAATATTATTTACATTCGGATTAAATAATTTTATTAATTATATAATGGTTATAAATAAAGATAATTTTCAAAATGAAAACAATGTTTTTTTTTCATTAGAATTTGTTCTATGCGGACTATATAGATTTTAAATATATTAGAATAATCTCAGTTTATAATGCATATTGATTATATTAAAATATAATATATTATATAAAATGACATAATTATTAAAAAAAATAAATTGAAATGCAATTATAATAAATCTAGTTTAATGATCAAATATTAATTTTTCTAAATAGTTTTGTTGTGTTTCTAAAAGTTATTGTAAAATATATTATTCGAACAAATATTAATTGAATATAGAATAATGGATATTATATTTGGAATCATAGGAATTAGATTTCAATGATAATTCACTTCAAATTTTTTCATATTGATTAGTATACTTGGTAAATATTATTAACCTACTTATTTTTAAAGCATATAATATAGAGTTATAAAATTTTTTAATGCTATAAAATATAAATTAACAATTATTTTGTATATTTTAATTATTAAATTTTATTCTTTAACATTAAAATATTACAAATATGTCTATAAGTTTCATGTTTCCCAAATTTTTACATAAATATTTTTTTGAGAAAAATATAAATACAAAATTTTACACTCTAGTCATTAATATCTGAAATATTTATCCTTAATGATAAAAAGTAATTATCATTATTTATAAATTTCAATTTGAATGATAAATTATTTTTTATTCAGAATAATTTTTTTAGAGACTGAATAATTAACATAAATTCTTATGCAGAACCATTAGAGTTTTTATTTGATTGAATTTCCATTAAAATATTATATTTTATTTATAATTAATTATTAACATGTTTTTATAATTATTTTGACCCAAGAATTTTATAGATATGTATAACATAATATGCATTATTATTCGTTAATATTTGATTTCAATTTTTAAATAATTTAAATTAAATTAATATTATATGAATATTTTTAAAATGAAATTAATCATATTTTATAATAAATGATGTTATATTAAGTAAGTAAAAATTTATTAATATCCAATATTTGGACATGTGATTGTGATACAGTTAAAAATGTCAATATGGACTCATTTTTTTTACATTCGTACTTTATTTTTGTAACGCCCCGACCCCAGCTACCCAGAGCCGGTGCATTACTTCGTAACATTGGCATGATCACAAAAGATCAAGTCTCGAAAGACCGATTAGTTTAGTAGCCTTGGAAACACTAGATACATTCGTAAACGTTACATTACATAATAAAGTGAAAAACTACAATAACATAGTCTCCATAGTCCACACTTATATCCTCTTCGGACTATCCCTGCAGGTCATTCATAAAATACTTCTTCACATCCTGGAAAATATTAAAATATTGAAAGGGGTGAGCTCAGATGCTCAGTAAGGATAACAATATTGCGGAAGCTTTCATAAATAAACATAAACATTTAAGGCAATGTATAACTAAAAAAAAGCCTTTTAAACTAGAACATCAACATAATATGGCAAACGTAAAATGAGATAATGCCATTCACTTCTTCACATGGATATTCTACTGGTCGAATAATCACATGCAATAACAATAACCACTTTCATAATGATGGAATGCATAATGCCAGAATATCATAACCACGTAGCCAAGGCCTCGTGCCAAGACCACAAATATGATTTTGTCAAGGCCTCGTTCCAAGACACTAGTTTGTCTCATGAGACCTTCCGATGCATCGAGGAGCTATAGCGGGCTCCACCCGTCACTTATTAAGTCCAATGCATTCCTCATATGAATAGGATTAAACATATCATAAACCATAACATAATCATATCACATAAAACATGCATAAAGTAAACATAACATTTCCACATTTCAATCACAAGATATAAATACAACACATTGATATAATAAAAATTCTTTCAAAACCATTTTCAATACCAAAATAAAAGAAAGTTAAAACTTTGTATTTGTTTTTCATTAATAAAATGATGGCTAGTAGAGGAAGCCGAATCTCAAATAATGGTCACGGCGGTGGAGAAGTCGTTGTCGCCGCATAAGTACGGAAAGAAAACATTCCCTTTTGTCGTTTAGCAAAACGCTTCGTATAAAAAGATTCCTTTTGAATAAATGTAAAAGTCAAAGGAGTTTATACACCGTATAAAAGAAAGTTGTGTATAAAACGAAATATGCCTCAATGAAAGGAGATTGAGACGAAGTCCTTAAAAGATCATTTTTAAAATAAAATATATCTATTATGTGTATTCACTATAGTTACACATAAATAATGTAAAAATACAAAATAGGACATAATAATATCATGACATAATTTGAAAGTAAAAGATTAACCCAAAGAATGGAAGTTGGGTTAAGAAATTCCCTTACCTCGTGTCTGACTTGACTCAACCATTCATTAACCTCCTGAATAATAAACTAGAGTTAATATATACCTTATTAAGAACCATTTTCAATTTTATTATCCTTATTATATCACTTATTACAATGATATGAATATTATGTAATTATTTAAGTTAATAACGGTCGTTTTGTCGATCTTTGGTACTTCAGTCAAAAATAAACTTCTTATAATTACAAGTTGTTCATGTGGTAAAATATCCATTATATCCAGAATTATATTCATGATTTAGATGTCATATATATAATATATAACCAGTATATACATTCATTTATAATATTACGTAACATTTAGAGGTAAGAAATGAAATGCACCGTTCATGGAGACGGTAAGCCGTACGTACGCATGAACGCTACTTTCATTTCTATTTCGTATTTAATGTAATGAAATCCTAATGATATAAATGTATAATATAATTCCAGTATCATATAGAATATAATACCATTTACTCCATCCTTTATACATCCCACATATGGTATTAACGATTCAAATCACTTTTAGGGGGCGGTAGTCCGCACTTCCTAAAATGAAATTATCGAGTTTACCCATAATGGAAATCATAAAGTATTCCATAAATGAGAAATAAAGAAGAATAAAGAAAACATAAACATAATATATATATCATATATGAAAATAGTTTTATCAAAATGGCCACCATTATAGGTGTTAAAAGAATTTAAACAATCATCGTTTCGTGAGGCAGTATTTCGCCACCCACAGAAACAGTATGTTCTTTAACCATTAGACGAAGGTGTGTGTAAGTGTAGCTCTAATACTTCTTATAACAACATCCTAGTATATTGAGGATACTGGTGTTGTTACAAAAGAAATGAATAAAAAGATTTTAGGGGGTTGGAGAAGAAAAATAAAACAAAACAACATTAGAAAAGACATTACCTCAAAATCTGGTAACTCTTTTTGATTTGAGAAAAAGGCTTCCTTGGGAAGCGTTCTGCCCAAAGTGAGGCTTCTAGGAGTAATAGGAGGAAGTTGGGAGAGTATTTGGGCAGAGGTTGGCCGAGACAAATGGCTTGAAGGTGTGAATAAGGTGGGAGAGGTGGGGGTCCTTTATAAGTGGAGAGGAGGGGATCTTTTGGAAAGATTGAAATGGTACATTATTACACAATGCTTTTCGGATTCTAAAGGTCCCACACTTATGTAATTTGAGGCTAAGGTGATAAGGGTTCGAAATCGCCTCATCCAATTGGCTTTGGACAAGTGTAAGCCTTGTATTTTTCATTATCTTCCCATTTTATTTAAATCGTTAAATAATGAGGTCATCGCTGCATCATCATGATGTCATAAATAATTTAATTTATTTAATGTATAAAAATTATAAAAAAAATACTATGATGTAGGAAATCTTTTTATCTTTCTAATGAATATTTATAATCAAAATTTGGACTTGTGTAACCCCACTTAAAACTGTTTTAGTAAAATAACTCATGTTTGTGTCAATTTAATTTTAACATTAAATAAATATATATTAATGTCATTTTCCAAATAAAGTGGCTCCATGGGGTCCCCAAGTTGACCCATGGGTTGTCTTGGTCGGACATGACTCATCCAATAGGAGTAGGACAAGTGTCATGCTCATCTCATATTATTATAACATTATTTGTACCTTAAACTACACTAATTACCTCTAATCGCGATTAAGAACTTAAAAGTTACTATTCACCAAAAAATTATTTTGATCTCATTGAACCACATTTTACTTCTTAATGACAACCATGTATGTCGGATTTTTTAAAATAAAATCATAGAAGTGGTAATATTTCATTTAAACGAAAAATCAGTTATTTAACTACCACTTAGTGGTTTCACTATTCATCAAAAATTTTAGTTTTTCAGAACAATGCCAAAATTTCACACTAAGCTATAATTGATATTCCAAATTAAAAAATGATGTGTATTTTAAAAAATTCCAATCATATAAGTTGATTTAATTAATTTTATAATTAATTCCCGCTGTCACAACAAATAGCGTGTTTTTAAGAAACAATTTATATCAAAAGATTGACAATTGTTTATGTCCAATTTTAATGTTAAATTAATTCTAATGACCACCATTGGATAAAATAGTAAAAATATATTCTAATTATAATTTAAAACCACTAAATAGTATAATTTATCACTATAAATTATTTTGATTAAAAAAGTTGTTTTTAAGTAATTTTCACTATTCATAAAAAATTAGAAGTTCTCAGAAAAATACCAAAAATTCAACATAGGCTAATTTCGATATTCCGAATCCAAAAATGAAGTCCATTTTGAAATATAAAATTTATAAAATTTTAAAAAGTGGTTATTACAATTCATAACGGCTACTTTGATTAATCGTTGTGTTTTAGAACTCGAAGTTGCAAACAATGCAAGCTATTGCATTATTGAATGAGAAGCGTATAATGGAAGCTCGGGGTGTTACAATTTTTGCATTATTAACACATAAATATTAAAAACATTAATATTTTTCTAATTGCTAAAAGGGATAATGGTTTTTTTAAACAAAACGATAAGGGTTAAAATGATACATAAATTGGTCAAAATTTTATTAAATAAGTGAAATTAGACTCATTCATACTTTGTTTTAAAAAATATCAATTTTATTAATATTACCAATGAAAATAATTTTATATTAATTAAATAGGTCATGCAATTATAAGAGTGCACCTCTTATCACTTAATAATATATCCTATTATGCACTCTTCCTAAAAATGTTTTAGCCTTATATATATATATATATTTATATATATATATAAGATTATTCCTTTCATGATTCTATTTGTGATTCCATTAGATGTCCTAGGACAAAATTAATTTAAAATCGATCATCCTTTCATGAATTATATTTTAAGATAAAATGAGTTTTTCAAAAAATTGGTATAACAATTATCCGAGTTCATTCAATTCTATTTATTATTTTACCACATGTATCTTTATGGTATCTATATCACCCCTATTTCCAGTAATAACTATTTTTATTTTATTTATTTAAAGTTTTTTGATAAATTTTGTTTGGATATTATGGACTATTGATATGATTTTGAGGGAATTTTAAAGAAGTGTAAATTTTGTAGATTCCTAGAATAAATCATAAAACTCCTACAAGAAACCATGATAATTGTGATAGACTCTACTGGGTAAGCACATAATTTGGTGTATAGTTTTTCCAAAATGTGCATCCAACTATGAGTAACTGTGAATGTTGTAATAGAGTAAAAAAATGGTTTGTGAATAGTTTTACTAATCATGTATGAAACGAGTTCAATGGTTGATTTAAAGACATTTTTGGAGAAAGGTTTTCACATTGTTTTCCTAACTATCAGACTAAACAATGATTGGAAAAAAATTGGATCCTAAAATTTTGAATCTTAATCAGAATTAACTCTAAACTACCCAATTTTTTTCCTTATGCCACTAACTCTGTATTCAGTCCTCTTATTAGATTTATAGACATTTCCATTTGATCCAAGAGCGATCCAGTGGGAAATTTTTTGGTGTTGATGTCCAAACATCTTTGTAAGTCTCTATTCATAGTGGGTTTCCTTTGATCTATTTTTGTACCCTCTATTTGATTTACATATTATGTTTTTATGGGGATAAATATGTTCTAGTTTATGCCAATAATTATTATTTATGGTTGTGTTGATGTTATATAAGAATAATAATTCTAGGTTTTAGAGATTCAAGGCATTTTTTTTGAATAATTTGGGTCGTTCTTTATTTACACCATATTTTCCGACGTAAGTGTCTTCACTCTCAAATCGTCATATTAGGAAATGTAGTCATAGTCTCAAATTATATTATTTTTTTAATTTATTGTGATATTGATTGTAAGCATTTCTAAAAATCATGGTAGAAACATTATTTTGTGATAGTTTTTGGAATTGTGGAATTATTATTCCTAGTCCTTCATTGAATTATTATATAATGTATATTTTAGAATATATTTTTTCTTTTATACATAGAAAAATTAATTTTGAAATGGTTTTAAATAAAATTACTCTTTTATTTAATTTTCAACGCACCATTCGGTTTGTATTGGTTATTGGAACAATGGATGGTTTGTGTTCTTGAGAATTAGGACAAATAACAGTATTAAGTTTCCCCCTTTATTTATGGTATAGATAAGGATATGAAGATTAACCATCAAAATGGATCACCATGTGATATATTGTGAATGGATAACTCTCCACTAGTGTGTATAGGGAGGTCCATGGTTTCATTTTTGGTTGGATGTGTTGATATTTTTAACATAATGGATTATACTCTACTAGATTGTTGAAAATTCATTAAATATTTTGTCTAGTTTTCTTTCTTGAATTTTTTTCTATATATAAATAGTTATATAATATAATATTATTTTTCAAAAGTGTTTTATATAAATTTTTCTTATAAATGTTCTGAAATGTTCTATAAATGTGGAATGAGTAGGTATATCATTTGAAGAAAACATATTGAGTTTTATTTATCAAATCCTTCTCGAGAAATTTAGTTTATTTAAAGATATTGTTTATCAATACACTCATAAAGGAAATATATATCATTTGTTTATTGATGATTCATTATACACTGTGTACGTCTTATGTATTTGGATCTTGGAGAATGTGTGATCTGTTGAGTCCATGACTTTGGATTCATTTAATTTGGTTGGTTTTTTCTTCCTATTTGTTTTCTAATTATAGTTTGGCTTCCTCCAAGTACTATAATATGGTTTATTGTTAGAGTTTAGTTTTTTATCTTATATTATAATCTAAGTTGTATTTATTAATATCATGAATCATATTGTTTATTTGGTTATGGTATTCTTGGTTGTGGTTATTTTTATTCTTCAAACGGAAACTTATGCTTACTTATATTGATGACCTTTTAATTTATTGTTATTGTTTGTCCTTATGGGGTTTCCACATGAGGTCGTGTAATTCCATTTATCGATCTTTATCTAATTAGGATAGGTGAGATGTTAAAAATGGTTGTAGTCATGTATGTTCTATCATTCATGTTGGAAAAAATTTAATGGGGATGTTGGTCTTAGAGTTGGAAAATCATTCATGATTATTCCTCGAGTTGTAATGGTAGAAACGAGTGGGTTTTTCAGAACATTAAATTTAGATCACAAAATGGCATAGCTATCCTATTTATGTTGAACTTCAATTTACCTAGTTGTTTGGTAAATATGTGTTTTTGATAAACTTATATTTGTTTTATCTCTTTTTCATTGGTTTATCCAATGGGAAAATAATGACATGAAATGATTGAAATAACTTCCCTGTAGGAGTAAATATTTCATTTTGAGAAATTATTTATCTTTTGGAGAAAAGATATTTATTTTTAAATTAAATAATTTTTTTTTCATAATTGATATTTTTAATATGATGTGATTGTTGTATATTAAAATGTGGTTTTATTTTCAAAAGTATTGCGCAATTTTCCAAAAAAATCAAAAATGGAATTCTAGGAATTTTGGGAAATCGTTATTGTGATACTTATAATATAGAAAATTATAAATCGACAATCATTACTTCTTTTAGATAGATATATAGACAAATAGAGTTTATTTTTATAGAAACCGGAAACCCGGTAGGTGTTTTATAAACCACCCAGAAAAGGTTTCTAAGGATGTGGGTGAACCAAACACAAAGGAGAACCAATAGCTCGTTAAAAAAATATGTACAATGTTTTCATTCTATGTATAGAGGTAGTATATTGGATTAACCAAATAATGTTTATCATTTCTCTCAGTTCAATAAGAATAATGTATCCATCATTTGGAGTGATTCAGACCCAGAGAAGGTAGATGTGTTGCATAATAGAGCATATTGATTCTGTAATTTCCATTGCACACTAAGAGAGATGAAATTCACGTTGTAAATGTATATACTAGAGTATAATCCATATATGTGGAAGGATTTAGAAGTTTGGTATGAATTAGGGTAACAAATTACATGGGAGTATTTGTAATAATTTTCTGAAAGACAATTATATACCAATATTTTGGTATTCCCAGTATAATGAATTTTTTTAGCAACAAATAGGAGAGTCTATTAGGGGTAGACTATGTTGATAAATATATTAATTTAATATTATTTTACCTATGGTTGATGCTAGTACATCTTTGAAGGTATAGATTTTAGAATCAGTTTCGTGGAAGGATATTTCATCAATAATATTCATGTTATGCATAAAAAATTATATATAAATGGTAAATAGAGTGAAAATTGAGGAAAAGGGCATCTCTTGAACTATGGGTGGATGAAGCATGTTTATACCTACGAAAAATGGTGGGAAGTGTAATATTGGGACAAAGAGGAAGTGGGTGTCCGATTTCCAAGGTAGTGGGATGACTCATAACAAGATGAAGATATAATAGAATCATCCTTCAAGACAAGAGAGAATGTTCTAGATGTTTTCAAAGTGATTAACTCAACAACAAGAAATGATATTTTCTACACCACTTAGACCATTCCACAATTTCAACTAGATGTAGAATATTTAGTTCAATCGTCATAGTGCTCCATGATTTGGTGTTCAGGAAACTTATCTTATGTAAGAGATGTAGTATTCTTTGATGAGATGAGTGTAACAAAATATTTCCCATAAAGAGAATGTATGTTTCAATATTGATTCTAGTAACACCAAGACTCATCATCTAGTAAAATATCCACATGGAAACAAAAAAACAATGTGTATAGAGTATGAAGATATATTAATCTGTGAATGATATTATGGATGATCAATATTGACTATCAATAGTGATAGTTAATGTTCGTTTGAATTCTGACACAATCAAGGGTTTTTTTGATACTGGCTCACCCAATTTTCCTATTACATATTTTGTGGTTTATATTATCGGTATAAATATTGATATTAGGAATTTTATTTTGAAATATTTAAGACCCAATGATCATAGAGAATGATGAGCTTTTATGGGTAGAATGTTTTTTATGACTATTGATGGAGTTGAGATGATATGGAATTTTTATGTTCCTATGGTTTATATATATGATATAATCTATGGGATGGATTGGTAAGATCGCATTGATTGTTATACGGGATGGTTTATTTTTATACCTAATAATGTTTTCAGTCATCTCATTAAATGAGACCATAATGTAATTGTATGTGCAACTGTCTTGTTGGAACTAATAATTGGAATTAAATCATCCTAGTCAGTAGTTTTGAAACATTTACTACTTGAATAGAACTTAGATATTTTCTTTTTAGTGGATTTTGATTAATTTTCATATGTTTTCCCTCAAAATTTATTTGGGTTTCAAAAGATATGAAAGTTGAGTTTATGATTTATATTATTTAATGGAACATTCCTATTTCCATTCCAAATTATCAGATGGAACAGATATAATTATTTTAGTTGAATGTATAGATTGAATAGATGGAACACAGAGTGACCATTCAGCTTAGAATACCTCTAGGAGAAACACCTATCTTGTTTTTGAAATATATTTATGAAACTCTATGGCTTTTTGTGGATTATTTTATGCATAACAATGTTATGAAAATGAAGCTTCATCAATGTCCATGGATTTATGATCAGTTCGATCAATTGATGGGATCACCGTGTATCTCTTAAATTGAATTGCGATATGCATGTCACCAATTACAGGTTCAGAAATAGGATGTTTCAATGGTATCTTCCAAAAGTATATTTGTCCACTAAAAATTTTGAACATACGAATGCACATGAGTTATTTATTGTATTGATTATTTAAATATTTCATTGATATATTGATTATTTTGGGGTGTTTTTTTGTGGATAACATATTGGTGTGTTCAAGGAGAAGGGATGATCATGAGAAATAGTTAGTGACCGTGATAGGATTTTAATGGGATAATTGGTTCTATGAAAAAAATTCAAATTGTTATTTATGGATACAAGTGGAATACTTTTCAATAGCCATGTAATCACTAAAAGAAGTGTTTCTATGGATCCAGAAAATATAGAGGCTATTATATCATGAAAACAACCAATTAATTTCTTCAGGATACATAGTTTTTAGGGTCAATATAGTTATGTCCAGATTTTTTTTTCATGAATTCCGATGACTAGATTCACATATGAAAACATTGATTGTGAAAAATATTCCATTTCAAGTTATGTAATAATTTTATATGTTCATTAAAATGATAAAATTTCTCATTACTGGATCTTGGATCTTATTTTTTACAAAATCATTATTGGGGTGTGTGGTGTATTGTGATGCGTCGAGCTATGTGTTCAGATTTTTTCTATGGAAGAGAGATCAAGTTGATACTTATGAATCATGGTAGTTATTGATTCATGAGAATAACTACAAAAAAATTGATTTAGAGTCAGCTACTGTAGTCTATTATTTGAAAACATGGTGTTATTTCCACTTTAGGGATAAATTTACACTGTCTATAGATTATAAGAGACTGAAAAATATTTTATCACAAAATTATTGAATCTATTAGAAAGAAGATGGATAAATAATTTAAAAATATCTTACATTGACTTGATATAACTTCTAAAAAATTAAAATTTAATGGTGGAATAATTAAGTTGAATTTAATTTTATCATTTTTCATAAAAGGCATAATAGAAGTGGCCATTTATATTGGTTATATATGACAGGAACATGAATTTTAAAGACTAACCTTGTTCAAAAGGTTTCTTCTCAATTTATATTTTCTATTATTTAGTGGATATGTTTAAATATGAATAGGAATTCCATTCAAAATGAAGGGAAATGAGGCCATAACTCAATGGAAAGAAGACCATAGAGAAATTGAATCTACACGGATGTTTATTGTTCTTGTTTTGTGATTAGAATGCTGCTTCTTTGGACTTTATGAACACATTTTCATTCATACCACGATTCCCAATGGGATGTTAGTCTTGAAATAAAGATTTTGTAAAAGGCACTAAAAGAACACTTTTGGTGGGACATAATGAAATGGAAGGTGGGTATGTTTTTTGAGATGCTTATCTTGTCTATAATCTAATTCCATGATCCATAAACCTGTTGTTATGCTGTAATTTCAACATATTTTGGTCTATAAATAACTGTATATGGATCTAGATTTTTTTACAAGTCTCCCAAGGAAAATTTAGAAATAGGATTCAATGGTTTATGTCTTATTTCTAGAATTTCATTTAGCAAGTCCTTAAGATCACATGACTATGTGTTCGTAGAATTATCCTAAAATAGGTGTAAAATCCAAATGCATGATCAAAGATTCATATAAATTCTACAATCATGTGTTATTGAATATAGTGGCTCATGGGAGGAGCACATTCCATTAGCTGAGTTATCATATAATTTTTTTTTCCAAGACATGATAAATATTGCTTCATTTGAAATATTCTAGGGGAATCCATTTCTTTCTCATCATTATTGGGCAAATATGGGTTAGAATCCCTTTTTTGATTCGAGCATTGTTCATGAGATAACATAAGATTCAATTAATTAGGAAGAGAACAGATACATCTCATATTCTCCAAGGCATGGGCATCGTCATTTTCGAAGGAAGTGCATGTTACCACCAAGATTTATAGGGCCTTCTGAGATACATTGGTGATGTGGAATATCGATTGTATTTTCCACCATGGTTCAGTGTAAAGCACATTTTTTCATGTATTTCAGTTGGAAAAGTAGCTTCCAAATCATCACCATGTGATTCAATGGGCTCACATGGACCTAGAGTCATATGCTTTATTAGTTCATATTCCAGTATATATTTTTTATCGATAAGATAAATTCTAGAATGGAAAATGAATCATTATAGTGGATAATCTATATATATAAGGTAATATTTTGGAAGAAACATGTGAACAGGAGAATGAAATGGTTTACTAGTGGCCCGATTCATTTCAGGATTCTTTTTTTTCTTTATTCCACAGATATAATGACTAATGGCGGGGAGAGTGTATCATCCCATGTATTCATGTATGTAATAATTTTTATGCATAATAAGTATATAAACATTTTGGGGGTTGTTTGGGAGGGTTTTTAGGTCTTTGTAAATATGTTTATGGATTTTCTATAGGTTCATGGTTTTACAATAGTTACTACAAAATATGAAACTCATATAGAGATACGAGTAAAGAGAAACTAAGGATACCATGTTGGCACACAGTTTGGTGCACCATTTTTCAAAGTTGTGCAAACAACTAGTATTAATTGAGAAAATTGTAATTTATGTCAAAAAAATTTTGTTATTGGTATGTCTAACCATGAGATTCGACCCTTTAGAGGTAGTTTAGAGGCAGTGGCTAGTACACAGTTTGCGTCCTGTTTTACTAACAGTGTGCCTAAACCATACATAGAGAAAAAATAGATCCTTAAATTTTGTATCTCAAACATGATTACCTACAAACAACCATTTTTTTCTCCTTAACTACACTAAGATTTGTTTTTATATTCCTGATGTATGTGGAGACTATTTTCTTTGATCTTGGAGAGATTTATTTGGAAAAATAATTGTACAATGAAGGCCAAATTTCTTTGTAAGTCTGTGTTAATTATCGTATACCATGGATATATTACTCTTCCATATATTAAATTCATAGATCTAGTTTTTTGATGATTTATATGTGATACTTCATGTCATTCATATGGAGTTATGACTATATTGTTTTCACTTAAAAAAATATAAGGTGGTTTTTTAGAGGTTCAACCATGTTTTTTTGTAGAATTGACATCGCTACTCATTTCCACCAAAGATTCCAAGGAATGTTGCTTCCCTCTTGAATAATCTTATTAGAACAAGAAATATTAGTTTAAATTTTATGATTTTCTTGAAATTTATTGTTAAATTTATTTTAAAATTTTAATGAAAATAATGGTAGACACCATCATTAGTGATTTTTTATGAAAATGTGGATTTTTTGTACACTGTGATTTTCTAACAACATTGACCACAATGGAATGTGTAATTTCCCAGACCTCTCTGGTCCATCCATTTTCTGAAATATGTCATTTGAGGTGTTCTGGTAGGTCAAGGTTACTCATCCCCAACACATTTCCAAATTTCTAGATCTATGAACAGTGAAACGGTGAGTCCGAAACGGTGAGTCAAAATGGTGAGAAAGAAAAGGTGAGTCCAGAATGGTGAGTTAGAAAAGGTGAGTCGAAAAGGTGAGTCAAAATGGTGAGACAAAAATGGTGAGTCAAAATGGTGAGTCGAAATGGTGATTCAAAACTGTGAGATAGAAATGGTGACTTAGAAATGGTGAGTCAGAAATTGTGAGTAGAAACAATGAGCCGAAACGGTGAGTCGAAATGGTCAGTCGAAATAGTGAGTCCAAATGGTGATATAGAAACGGTGTGTTGAAAACATTGAGTCAGAAACAATGAGTTAGAAATGGTGTGTTAGAAATAGTGGGACATAAATGGTTAGTCGAAATGGTGAGTCAAAACGCTGATTCAAAACGGTGAGACAAAAATAGTGAGACAACTCAAGAATATGTTTTCTTGATCATTTTCACATTTCCTTTTCCAAATTTCCTGTTTTATTTTCAGTTTCCCTAATTTAATATTTTCATTGATGCAAAACACATTTATGGACTTGTTTTCTAAGATTTAAGGCTTATTCAAATCCCATAACTCATATTTTAATTTCCCTAAGGCTCGGGATGCTTTTACTTGGTCAAAACATGTGATTTAATGTGATCCACTTTTAATGGAACATCCAGTGTATCTTAAACCGCTGCTCTGTTAAATCTTCTAAAGGGACAAGATAAAATCATCCCTTGTTCTTCCTTCTTGTTCGCTGGTGAGAGAAGCTCAAACCTTTCCTTCCTACACATAAGAGTCATGAGATCAATCATTTTCCCCCATGGATTGGTTTCCCTCAATGTTCTTCTTGCTGTAAGTGCACCCCAATTTTGTTGCAACCAAGTAGTTTCCATAAATCTAAAATATAAGGTATGTTTTAACATCGTTCATTTGAGATTCATCTTCTCTTTTTTATCCTTTCCATATTATAACATCTGATCTCCATACTTCTAATGGATTTTATTGGGTTTCTATTTGTGCATTCGTACCGTGGCATTATCTACTGGATGTAGTTTTCACGATATGAGGAGATTGTGATCTATTGAGAGGATCATTCTCTTATCATTATCATTAAGAACGTTTTTGAGGTTAGGGATTCATTGCTTCTATTTTCTTTTATGTGCAACTATATAGTTATCATGTTTCATCCCACTGGATAACAATGTAATGGACATAATAAATATTCATACAGAGTCAATAAACTGATAATGCTTGTATGTTATTACCTCTTGTTTTTATAGTAAGTGTGATATCAATGCTTGTTTTGTTTAACATTTCATTCTGGATGGAAAATTGGAAAAGAACGTAACTCCACAGTTAATTGACAATTTTTTGGCTAATGATAAAAAGGCATGTAAATGAATCTGGTTCATGTTGTAATTTGGTGTTAATAAAATTAGAGAAATAAGCGTGTTTAATTTATTTTTGATAGATTACGGTTTAGGTTTCCCGAATATAGAACCTTTGAATAATAAATTGGTTAATTCATGATGGATTAAAGAACTAATTGTTTAATAATTCTTTGAAGGGTTCTGAGTTTCCATCTTTCTTGTTAATGGTCCAGGAGCCCAATTTTTAAGATTTTTGTTTTTCTTGCTTCTTGTGTTGTGAGCCAGGATGACTGTTGTGATATGTGGGGGTAGGAAGGCATTTTTGGTTGTGTCATTAGATGAGACATAGAGTGGCGAGATGCATCGGTTTATGAATGTGGGTGTTGGGGAGGACACCAGGGATGATGGTTTGAGATGTATGAGATTGTTGGATTCTTGATGTTTCTTTTTGGTTGGTTATCTACATTACTTTTCCCCACTGCTAAAGGTAGCCACTCTTGCTTACCCTTCTTCCGAAAGTGGCTAAGATGCACGGGGAATTCCATGTGCTTTCTAAGTTTATCTTCTCAAGGGAGTATGGGTCTATGATTTTTCTATAGGCAGTAGTGACTCGACGGGTAGTTCCTCTACTCACCGTGTTGAGACCCCTTGAGTTTAGTAGCATTGAATGTTTTTATATATTTTTTGGTAATATGGGAAAGTAATTTCTGTTATTAAAAATTGATTAAATTATGGTAACCCATGGGGTTCTGAGGTTTATCAAACATAATGATGAAGTTATAAATTTAAAAGGAAAGTGGACATTGGGTGTGATGATAATAAAATTTAATGGGGAATAGTAAATGGAAAATTAATGTATAAAGAATTAATTAATGTAAAGTGGAACTGATAAAAAGTGAATGAATTAAGGTAATAATGCTTTTTAAATGGAAGTGTTCTTATAGTATTACTATTCATAGAAGTGGAAGTCGGGAGTCCAAGAGACGTTATTTGTAGTTGAGTCTAATACTAGGTTATTCCCATAGTGTGTTTTTGGGATATAATATATCCTATGAATTTTTTGTTTCTGTAAGCTACCCCACCCTAATAGTAATGGAAACTGACACCCCGGGGATTCTGAGCCCTAAGGGGTGTTTTTCCCAACATTCCTATGGGAGGATGAATGGATAACTACCCCCTTTGGCGTCACAATCCTCTCTTGGTAGTTATTTGTTTTGGTAGGAACACCGGTTAGTTTTCCCCATATATGTGTGTAGAGGGTTGTATTGGCATGTGGTTATTCACTGACATATATTCTGGATATATTTTTCCATGGAATACTATAGGTGTAACGTGTATAGGTTGTTATGGCATGAGGATCCTTACTCGGTGTGTTGGATGTAATGGCTTGATGTATAATACATGACGTATGATACACATTATGCGAGCTGTGGTGGCTCCCAGAAACTACCTTGTTACTTTTCTTACATGGACGTGGTTGTTTTTTTGCATGAGGTGCATGTTGTGGTTCTTTGCTCATGTGTCTGCAGGCAATCATTTTTAGAGAGATATGTATAGGACATGTGGAGTTGGGGAAAACAGCAAACTAGTGGGGATGTAGTAGCGAGGAACCCTTGATTTTCATTATTATATTATATACTCTTGTATGCGTTACATGGTGAGAGTAACCTTGGTGAGGTTGGGAACATAGTATACTTTTTAGGTGACATGTTAGATTCACTTGTTATTCACCCTGCTTTAGCATGCTCTCTTTACTTTTTCACAAGAGGATTTTGGAAGGATCCTACTAAGTATACTATTATACTCACCCTATGTTTATATAAACTATTTTTTCGGTCACTTGGAGTAGGTTGGAGATCAAGCTGGTTTCTACCAGCTTGGGGTTGCAGGAGATGTTTGGGCTTGTGGTTGCAGTTGTTCTTACTTTCTTTTGGGTACTTTCAGTTTTCCCCTTTCAGTTGTAGTAGTTTTTCATTACATTACATTCATGTACTTGGGTTTTGTTTTATATTTATGTTTGAGTTGGAGTTGTTTGGTGTCTATCTTATCTATCTCTTCCACATGTATTCTTTTAGAGGCTAATGCATCCCATATGTGTGTTTACTATACCCTTGGTGCTAGTTGACATCCCGGGGCCTACTAGAGGTGTGAATCGGGGGTCTTTATCTCCCATCTCACATTGTCGGCCCAAGATTGGTACACATTTTGGGGAGGGGGTTCTGACAGAGTGGTACCAAATGGAGGATGAGAGATAGGATTGAGTTTGGAGTTAGGCATAGGTGAGCTTTCATGTGTTTGTAGGGAAATGATGTCTTTCATGTTTTGCATGTGATGTAAACACTGGAGACCGGATGAGACATAAGAGTTTAGGGCCCATTATGATTTGATGTATAATCCTTTAAGTTTTTAATGGCAACTTAACAAGGTGAAACTAGTTTCTGGGTAGAGACCTAGGAAAGGATCATGCATCATTCTTATTTGTACTTGTGTTTGAATGGGTAGAACATGGCATAAGTTAACCTAAAATTAACAAGAGAAAACAATTAATTAATTAATTAATTAATGGTGATTCTCCCATATTCTAGGATTAAGATCTCTAACTGTTTGTTATTTTACAGGTTTGTCTGTAGGTCGACCTCATCTTTAGGATCACATAGAAGATGTCTAGCCAGATGTGCCAATAGATCTTCGCTAGGTATAGGTCAATGATGATGACAGTTGAATGAGGAAACTCTGAGAGTTTCAACGCCAGATTCTGCAGAAGTACGAGAGCTTTATTTCAGATTCAGTCACAGAAGACTTGTTGGAGGAGGTCGAGATATTCTTCAGTACGATATGTGCTTGGAAGGAGCATTGGGTGTCCTTTGTTGTGACGATGCTGCATGAAGTAGTGAGGCAGTGGTGGTTAATGTTCCTCAAGGATCACGAGGAGTCAGTGATATCATGGGAGGAGTTACGAGACAAGTTTAGAGACGAGTTTCTTTTTTCGACAGCGAAGGAGTCTAGTTTCCAGGAACTTCTTACCCTTCGATAGGGAAGCTCCAGTGTGCTAGAGTTTGGAATTTGTTTTCAGAACCTTTTATGATATTCTTCGGACATGTTTCCAGATGAAGAGGCTAGGGCAAGGAATATGTATGAGGATTTGCGTTCATAGATCTAGTTCTAGGTCACCCCATTTATGCTGAAGACATATCTTGAGGTACTGGTGAGGGAAGAGGTTGTCGAGAAGACATTTTCCAGAACCGAATCATCATGAGAGGAGAGTCGTCGTGATTCCTCATGAATCAGAGTTGTGGTCTGAGGTTCCTAGTTTTCATGGCAGAAGAGTTTCCGTGTAGCTGGGGTCAGGTTCCATCCCTTCAAATCTAATTTCACCAGGGGAAAAAACTCTCAGGAATATACTAAGGGATCAAGTGCATATTTTTTCTGTGTTGGACAAGGTCATAAGTAGTGAGAGTACCTGACCATTCAGATCAATCATCATGCACCAGGTGTTCCACTCCAGGTTCCTCCACTAAGTTAGGTCCAGCAAAGGTAGCAGTTGTAGGTTGCACCAGCTTTAGATCATCAGAGGGTAGATGGTGTCTTCAGAGGATAGCCCTATGATGCCCCTCATCCTTAGAGATCAGAGCGTGGCTGTGGTGGTGGTCGTCATCAGGGTCAGAGATGCCACGGAGTTGGTCATGGTCATCATCATGCAATAGCGTTGCTAGCTCCAGGCTAGCCAGATGTTGTTCGAGGTACCCTTTTCTTTTTCTCTACCTTGGGGTATTCCTTGTTTGATTTAGGAGTAACACACTCCTTCATATCACCTACCCTTGTCCATGCTATGGGAATAGAGGTATAGAGGCTTCCAGTGCCCTTGGTGTTGACTACGCTAGTTGGAGGTCGAGCTAACGTGTTTGATGTATGTAGAAACTGTGATCTACTTTTGGGGAAACACCTCTCTTGGGGAGATTTCCTATGTTTACATATACAACCATATGATGTCATCCTCAGCATCGATTGGTTGTATTTGGTGAAGGCTATCATGGAATGTTTTAGAAGGCAGGTTGTGATCTTCAATACAGAAGGAGATCTAGTGGTGTTTTTTTAAGAGAAATATCCTCATATGGGTCATAGGTGTGTTCCATCCTTATAATCCATAATGGTTGAGATGATTCTATAATCATCATAGGGTTGGAGGTTGGATTATTCTAGTGTCGTTGAAGAGTACCCTATTTTCTTTCTAGAAGAGGTTGTAGCATTACCCCTTCAACGAGAGATCGAGTTTGGGATCGAGCTATAATCACGAGCGTCTCCTCAATCTATGTCTCCAAATAGGATATCCCCTTCAGAGTTACAAGAGCTATGTGTATAGCTTGTTGGTATGTTACAGTGAGGTTTTTGTTTGGCCAAGTGTGTCACCATGGGGGGCACCGGTTTTGTTTTCAATGAAGGATGACAGAAGTTTGCGGTGGTGTGTCGATTATTGTCACATAAACAAAGTGACAATAATGATTCGATATCCTATTATGAGGAATGATGATTTATTCGATAAACTGAATGGTTAAAGATGGTTCTCAAAGATCTAAATGAAGTCAAGATATCATCAGAAGTGTGTGAAGGATTAGGATACTCTGAAGACTGCTTTCTGTTGTAGTCGTGGGTATTATGGGCTCGTTTTAATGACGTTTGGCATGATGAATGCCCCATTTGTATTAATAGAATTGATGAATGTTGTGTTCCGTGAGTTCTTGGTCATGTTTGTGGTAGTTTTCATTGATGATATCCTTGTGTACTCCACATATGAGGATGAGCATGCAGAGCATCTACACGCCATTTTGAGAGTTCTTCGACAACATTAGCTATTTGGGATGTTTTTGATGAGTATGTTTTGGGCTTAAGAAGTTCGTTTCTTAGGGAATGTTGTATCCCAACTGTTAGTATCTATGGATCCATCGAAGATAGAAGCAGTTGTGTCTTGGGCAGTCCCCAAGACAGTGTCTGAGGTGTGAAGTTTCCTAGGTCTTGCAGGCGACTACAGGAGGGTTGTAACCGATTTCTCAAGAGTTGCGACTCCTATGACAACTTTTTCCTGGAAAGATCAAGAATTATATATGGAACGATCAGTGTCAGGTAGCTTTCGAGTAACTAAATTAGAAGTTAGTATGTGCTCTAGTTATTTATCATCTAGTAGAGGGATCTCAGTTCGATGTTTTCTACGACGCTTCACATCTGGGGTTAGGTTGTGTTCTGATGTAGTTGAGATCAGTTGTCTCTTATGGGAATCGGAAGTTGCATCTCCAGGAACGTAACTATTCAACCCCTGATCTTGTGTTCACAGTCGTGGTGTTTTCCCTGAATTCTTGGATACATTACCTCATTGTCCAACTCTTTTTCGTTTTCACCGATCATTAGTGTTTGAGGTATTTTTTCTCCCAGTGTGACATTAACTAACAACAACGTTAGTGGATAGATTTCATATAATAATATGAATTCAAGATATCATATACACTAAGAAATGGTAGTGTTTTAGCTGATGCGCTGAGTCGAAAATCACATAGTGATGCTGTCCGTGAATTCGGTGATTCCTGGAGAGTAATGGATGAACTTTCAACATTAACTCTTGATATGGGAGAAGTTGGGGGTATAGGTTGTCTTCTTCAGATAACGATACAATCATCCCTGATGCAGAAGGCCGATGAGTCCCATTTGGGGGATCTAGTTGTTGAGGTATGGAGAGACCGAGTAGTTTGTGGTGAGGCCCCTTATGGTTGGTTGGAGGATGAACAACACCGATTTTTGTGTCAAGGAAGGATTTTCTATGTCCTTTGATAATGCATGAGATGTTTCTCATAGAGTGTCATATTTTTCCTTTAGCGGTGCATCTTGGTGTGAAAAAGATGAATCGATCCTTCAGGAGTATGTTTTGGTGGCCTGGGCTGAAGCGTGCAGTTGCAGATTTTGTGTCTTGATGTTTTTTTTTCTAGAAGGTCAAGGTTGAGCACCGTGGCCCCGATAGTTTGCACCAGCCATTTGATATTCCTTAGTGTATATGGGAGGAAATATTAATGGACATTATTACTAGTTTACCTCGAGCTCCAGGAGGACATGATTCCATTTGGGCTGTAATGGACCATTTAATGAAATCATCCAACTATATAGCAATCAAGGAGTCGAGCTCAATGGAAGATTTTTCAGGGCAGTATTAGGAGGAGGTGGTGAGATGTTAGGGAGTCCCAAGGACGATCATTTCTGATTAAGACACTTTCTTTACTTCTAAGGACAAGAGAGATCTCCAGCATGCTTTCAGTTCTCAGCTATGCCTTAGAAATGCTTTTCATCTTCAAACGGATGGTCAGACAGAGTAAAC
This sequence comes from Viscum album, assembly GCA_963277665.1. Taxonomy (NCBI): domain Eukaryota; kingdom Viridiplantae; phylum Streptophyta; class Magnoliopsida; order Santalales; family Viscaceae; genus Viscum; species Viscum album. The sequence continues at coordinate 68,177,895 of OY728166.1, read as the reverse complement.
CGTCAATACTCTTTATGACATGTTATGCCTCTGTGTTTGTGATTTTTGAGGTTCGTGGATGAGGAACTTTCCATTGGTGGAGTTTTCTTACAATAATAGTTTTCACTCCACCATTTGTTTGGCGCCATTTGAAGATTTGTATGGCCTACCTTTCTGTTCTCCACTGTGTTGCACTGGGGTTAGAGATTCAATAATTCTCGAACCAGAACTAGTGTGGAATAGAGCATAAATGGTTCATTTGATTTGTGAGAGGGTGAATAAAGTACTCATCCGAAATAAAGTGTTTATCAAAGAAATATACCCTTAGAGTTTGATGTTGGGGATCACATGTTTTTTAAGGTGACTCCCCATCGTGGGCAGAGAAGGTTTGGTCATGGGAGTAAACTTTCACCCAGTTTTGTTGGGCCTTTCGAGGTGTTAGCTCATGTTGGAGTTGTGGCATATCAAGTAGGACTTCCCCCATAGATGACTCAGATACATGGTGTTTTCCATGTATCACATCTCCGTCGTTATCTTCATGATGACTCTAACATCATCGATTGGGGAGAGATCGATGTAGATAATGATGCAGCCTTTGAGGAGCGACCTGTGGATATCCAAGACCTCAAGGAGAAGGTGTTGTGTCGGCGTTATATCCCCTTGGTTCGTGTATTTTGGTGACACGATGGCATGGTGGACAGTACCCATGAATGTGAGTCACAGATATGTGCTCAGTACCCAGATTAGTTTTATGATTATCTCTATTCATGTAACGATGTTTGCATTATGGTTAATGAAATTTCGTGTTTATAAGATGAATTTATTTTATTTCTTCTTATGGATTGATCTCTTTTGAATTGTATTATGGGGAGTGGTTGTTCAAACACATTTTTGGTTTCATTTTTGGATTGGTTTTTAATTCTCAAGGATGAGAATGTTTTGATAGATATCTGATGTAATGGATCATACCTCTCTAGTATATCCCTTTGCTGAAATCTGGCATTTGAGGTGATAAGTGTGGTCAAGGTGACTCATCCCCAACAAGTTTCCAAATTTCTAGTTATATCAATAGTGAAATGGTGAGTCAGAAATGGTGAGTCAAAATGGCGAGACATAAACATTGAGTCAGAAATGGTGAGTCGAAACGATGAGTCAAAATAGTGAGATAGAAATGGTGATTCAAAACGGTTAGTTGAAACGGTGAGTTAAAATAGTGAGAATGAAATGGTGAGTCAGAATCTATGATTCATAAATAGTGTGTCAGAAATGATGAGTCGAAACGGTGTGTCGAAACGGTGAGTCGAAATGGTAAGTCGAAACAGTGAGTCTAAATGGTGAGATAGAAATGGTGAGACTAATATGGTTAGTCAAAAACTGTGAGTCAAAAATGATGAGTCAGAAATGGTGGGACAGAAATTGTGAGTCAAAATGGTGAGTCAAAATGGTGAGTCAAAACGGTAAGACAGAAACGGTGAGACAACTCATGAATAGTGTTTCCAAAACTGTTTCACATATCCTTTTCCAAATTTACTATTTGTTTCTAGTTTCTCAAATTTATCAATTTCTGTGACATAAAACACATTTATGGCCTTGTTTTAAGAGATTTAAGGCTGATTCAAATCCCATAACTCCTTTAATAATTTCCCTAAGTCTTGGGATTCTTTTACACATTCAAAATGCATGATTTAATGTGATCCACATTTAATGAAAAATCTAGTGTATCTTAAATTGATGCTCTGTTAAATCTCTTGAAGGGACACGATATCTTCCTCCTTTGTTCTTCCTCCTTATTCTCTATTGTGAGAAGCTCTAACCTTTCCTTCCTTACTATATGAGTCGTGAGTTCAAACTTCTCCACTCGTGTATTGTCTTCCCTCTACGTTCTTCTAGCTGCAAGTACACCACTGTTTTTGTGCATCCAGGCTGTTTCCAGCAATCATGAATATAAGGTTTGTTTTATCATCATTAATTTGAGATTCATCTTCTCCGATTTCTCCATTCCATATTATAACACCTTATCTCTATACTTATAATGGAGTTTATTGGGTTTTGATTGGTGAAATTGTTTCATGGCATCATCGGGTGGATGTAGTTGTTGTGAGAGGAGGCGATCATGATCCATTGAGTGGATCGTTCTCAAATAAAGAATGTTAAGAACCTTTTTGATGTAGGGGATTGATTACTTCTCTTTTCTTTTATGTTCAACTGTATAGTTAGCATGTTTCATCACACTGGAGGATAATTGAATTGACATAATAAATATTCAAACATAATAAATAAATTGATATCACTAATATGTTATTACCTCTTGTTTTGATAGATAGTGTGATATATATTCTTGTTGTGTTTAGAATTTCTTTCTTGAAGGAAATTGGTAAAGAATGTAAAATAGGACTTAATTGATAATTTTTTGGATAAATATAAAGAGGCATGTTAATAAATCTAGTTCTTGTTGTAATACGGTGTTAAACAAATTTGTGAAGTAAGCATGTTGAATTTATTTGTGATAGCTTACTATTTGGGTTTCCCGAATATGGAAACTATGAATAATAAATTAGTTAATTCAATATGGATTAAAGAACTGATTGTTTGATAATTCCTTGAAGGGTTCTGAGTTACCCTCTTACTTGTTAGAGGGACAAGAGACCAATTGTTATAATGTTTGTTTTCTTGCTTCTTGTGTTGTGATCCTCAATGGCTGTTTTGATATGTTGGGGCATGGAGGCCTTTTTGGATGGGGCAGCAAATGAGGCCTAGAGTGGAGAGATACATCATTTTATGCATGTGGGTGTCAGGGAGGACACCATGGAAGATGGAATGAGATGGATGTGATTGTTGGATGCCGGATGTTTCTTTTTGGTTGATTATCTTATTTACTTTTCCATACAACTCAATGAATCTGGTCTTGCATACACTTCTTCTCAAAGAGGCGATGATGTGTGGGGTATGCCACATGGTTTCTGTATTTAGCTTCTCATGGGTGGATGGGTCTATGATTTTTCAATAGGTGGAAAAAATATGATGGGTAGTTCCCATACTAACTGTGTTGATCCCCCTTGTGTTTAGTCACATAGAATGTTTATCAACATTTCCTGGGAATATGGGAAAGTAATTTTTTTTTGAAAAACTGATTAAATTGTGTTAACCAACGGGGTTAGAGGTTGCTAGAACATAGTGATGAGATTGTAATTTTAAAGGGACAATGGACTTTGGTTGTGATGATAATAAAATTTAATTTGGAATTGAATATGGTTAATTAATGTTTAAAGAATTAATTAACATAAAGATGAACTAATAAGAAGGGAATGATGTAAGGAAATAATTCTTTTTAAATGGTTGTGTGATTATAGGATTTCAAGTCTTAGAAGTGGCAGCTGGGAGTCCAAGAGATGTTAGCTGCAGTTGAGTATAAGACTAGGTTATGACCATATTGTTGTTGTGAGATATTGTATATCCTGTAATATTTGTATTTCTATATGCTACTCCACCATGTCAGTAAGGGCAAGAGACACCCTGAGGATTTTGAACCCTAGGGGGTGTATTCCCCAAAATTCAGGTGAGAGGATGAATGGATTACTACCCCCTTTGGTCCCAAACTCTTCTCTTGGTAGTTACCTATGCTAGTAGGAACACCGGTAAGTTTTCCCCATATATGTGTGTCATGGTATGTAATGGCTTGTGGTTATTCACACACATATATTTTGGATAATGATTCCCATGGATTACTATATGTGTAACATGTATAGGCTGTGATGTATTGAGGATCCTTACTCGGTGTGTGGACTGTAATGGCTTGAGGTATAATACCCGACGTATGATACACATTATTCGGGCTATGTTGACTCCCAGAAACTAACTCGTAACTTTGCATACATGGATGTGGTGGTTTTGTTTCATGATGTGCATGTTGTGGTGCTTTGCTCAGGTGTCTACGGGCAAGCCTTTTGGAGAGAGATGTTTAGGACGTTCGACGTTGGGGAAAAGTGGAAAACCAGTGGGGAAGTAGTTGTGGGGTACCCTTTATTTTTTTATTATATTATATACTATTTAATGCATTACATGGTGAGAGTATCCATGGTGAGGTTGGGAACATAGTATACCTTTTTAGGTGGTGGGTTAGATTCACTTGTTGTTCACTTTGCTTTAGCATGCTCTCATTACTTTAGCACGTGAGTCTTTGGGAAGGATCTTAATGAGTATGATGTTATACTCACCCTATGTATATATAAATTGTTTTAAGGTCACTTGGAGTAGGTTGGAAATCAATCTAGCTTCTACTAGCTTGGGGTTGCAAGAGCTGTTCGGGCTGGTGGTTGCTGCTGTTTTTATTTTCTTTTTGGTACTTACAGTTTTCCCCTTTCAGTTATTGTAGTATTGCATGACATTACATACATGTACTTGGGTTTTATTTTAAATTTATGTTTGAGTTGGAGTTGGTTGGTTTCTATCTTATCTCTCTCTTCCACATGTGTTCTCTTAGAGGGAAAGGCCTCCCATTTGTGTGTTTACTATACCCTCGGTGCTAGTCGCCAACCCGGGGCTTAGTGGAGGCATGACTCTTGGGTCATTATCTCCCATCTCACATTATCGGCCCAGGAGGGGTATAAATTGTCGGGAGGGGGTCATGACTTCATGGATCCAGTGCATTACTTAATTAAATTATTAGAGTTACAAGTGTTGAATCCCAAAGGACCAATCGGTTCAAAAGGCATTTGAAATAGAATAAATACATGAAACTTATATTAAAATTAAAATCATAAAATAGAACAACGAATATACTTTGATAATGTCATTATTTTTATAGCTTATCCCTACATATCAATCATAATACAAATACCAAACATCTTGGAAATACAAAACATAACATAGGGTAGAGCTTATATGCTCAATAAGTGTAAATAAAATAGAAGAATCTATCATAAATTAGTATAATATTTTAAGGAAATGTGTATATCTGAAAACCAAGCCTTTTAAAAATCAATTGAGAAAAAAATAGAAATAAGATATCAAATAATTCTATATAAACACACATATAGACAGTATTATAGGCTTATAATCAAATATTTTCTCAAAAACTAATCAAATAATGAGGGAATTAATAATATCAGGCATCATAAACATACCATCAATGATTAATCTAAGAATAAATATATTAATGGGTAAAAACCAAAAAACTTTTGTCTCATTAGACCTATTGATGCCTCACATGGATATATTAGACCCATACTATCACTAAAAAAGTCCCATTATTTCCTCATATGAAAACATGAACAACATAAACATTCTTATTTAAAAACTGGAATACAAAATGTTAATACTTTAAACATAAATAACAAATTGACTCAAAATAAAACATCAAAAATCAAAATAAATAATAATCCATTGAATGATATATTATAAATGAAATCATATGTGAACATTCACATTCAATCATTTTATATAACAATGGGTGTGGACATAGATGAAAATTCTCTAAAAAATCATTAATTGTTTTTGAATGAAATACCACATTTTTGGTTGATATCACTTATTTTAATGTAATTAAATCATAAAATAAATAAATCCCATTGAAAATAAAATTATAATATTGTAAGGGACGTATCCAAATGTGATGTTGTTATGATATCATATAAATACTCTCATGCCATAAATGTTTAAAAAATATTCCATCTATCAAAAAACCCATAAAGTACAGCATTTGGGAACTCAAAAAATAAGATTTATTTAGACCGTTTAATAAAAATTAAAAATTAAGTAAAAGAAATTAATTTTTTTAATAATAGTTAAAATATTTTGGAAGATAGTATTTTGAAACATTTAGGAGGATGATAAATATTCCCCAATAGATTCACACATATAAACAATCCCAAATAATAATTCGATTGTGAAATGGACCATACCTTGTACGTTCCATTATATTATGGTGTGTTAAAATATAGTATAATGGTTAAATAATTTTATTTAATTATAATATAACTATATAAATATTTATTATATCATATATGAAACTCTTACATAGATTCTTATAAAAGAATTCATTATTACCATTATTTTAGGTGTTAAATGATTCATTTTATTATGATTGATTAAACATTTATGTCATTAATATTATGCATAGAATATATTTTCATGATATCCCATATGATATTAAGTGGATTAATATTATATTAAATCATAATATATATTTTTACAATCAATCATTAATTCTTAACATGTACAATGAATATCATCACGTCATGGAGACGGTAGGTTGTACGTACAAACGAGCGATGATATCATTCCATTAATAGTAAAGTGCGAAATAATTTGATATAATATTAATTATATAGAATTAATATCATGTAATATGTAATATTTAAATCCCATATTTTCATAATTATATTTATTCAAATAATGTTATGATAATAAAAATTTCACCACAACGTGGAGATAGTAAGCCCATCAAACACAGCCATGGGGATATTGAATTTTGTAGGATAGAGAAAATTAAGAATATGGTTTTACCATAGTCATTATAACATATTATTATATATATGATACTTTAGTTATTATATTATTATGAGTATAAAACAAGAAGATGATGTTAAAGTTGAAATTAAAAAGATGAATTATTTAAAAAATTACCTTTTCTTCGGTGGAACTCTATTCAATAGACAAATACCGAAATTAGGGTTCATATTTATAGAATACCAGAACTTCCATAACATAATCATTACATTTTGAGGATAAATTGGCATTGTTTGATTGATAAAATGTTCAATGTGGTGTTAGTATGGGGGTAAGGATGCGTCTTTTTATAAAATAGTGGATTGGTTCTCTTGAAATCATTTAAAACATTAAAATTATAAAAATTCATTTTCAAATTTAAATAAATATATAGAATGTTATTTCAATGAAAATATGAGAATGGTTTTGTATCCATTCATCCAAATATTATTAGTCATGTTTAGTTCACAATATAAACCGTATATTTTGTGTTTAATCCTTAGTTATACACATTGAGTCTTACTCGGACAACTTTTCATTTTAATATGTAGAAATAATTTATTAATTATAAAAAGCCAAAATAACCCAAAATATATCATTGATGTCATATATAACCTTATCTTATTCAGCTGAACTAATTTTAAAATTTTATAAATTTCATATCTTTTAAATTAATATTATGTTTTAGAATATCATTTATGTCAATTTTGATTTTATTCATTATTTTTTTGAAATACCCCACTAACATGAAAACTTCAAACAACACTTCTAATATATGACTATCATATCTATATTTTCAAAATAATTTTTGGATGTCATTAATTATGTCAAATGATATTTTCTATAATATTTTAAATATCAATTACTTAATACTTCAATTAATTAAACAATTATTGAATCATCATTTTGAAATCCATTAATAAAATTATACATTTTGTATATTGTTTTTATAAAAATTATGACGATGATGGTAAATATTTCATAATTTGAATGAGTATTTATATTATAATTTATATTCAATATAAATATATATTTAAAGTGATTTAACTATAAAAAATATGAGTATTAAAATCAAAACATATCATTTAATACAATGTAATAAATTTTATATTCAAACCCATGTGGCGTAACAAGCATATAGTTTCAGCCTAAGGTGTAATTTAGTTGAAATACACTCATGTAATTGGATTATGTAAAGTGTTAGGGTAATTATATAATATTATACTATTATTTTCTCATTTAATTCTTGATTTACCCTAGAGTGTGGTAATTATAATATTACCTTGTGTTACTATTCATATGCACAAGGATAATAGAATCATAAATACATAATTTAGACCGAATTATTCCGAAATTTTAATCCATTTTTTAAAATTCAAAACATGGAAGTTCCCATAACTAATTTAATATTAGTCATTTTGAGGGGGGGACCACTTATTATTGTATAAATTTGAAAAATATTAAATCATTTTCATTTCTAAATTCCATTAATAATTGATTCCAATAAACCAAATTGGATTAAATTATAAATAATAATGTTCTAATATTTTAAAATAATTCAACAATATAATTTGACACAATAAATTATTTTGAAAAAAATGTTTGTTTTCAATTACAAATAAGAATTTTCCCTTATTCATCAAAACATGAAACTTATAAGAAAATTTCCAAAAAATTAAAACTATGTAATTTTTATTATTCCTATTTAAAAAATATGTCTTATTTTCATCAACAACATATAGATAAGTCAATAATAAGATTTAAAAATTTTTCTCCATTATTAGGCAAAAAAGATGCTTTTATAAGAATATAGAAATTAAATGCCTAAAATTGGTTTCATTATTATCACATTCATATAAAATCATTTGGATGAATGTAAACTTTTTTATTATATATATAATATATAAAGTTCATAATTTTATTTTAATACTATACACTCCCGCTATTGTAATAGCAGGGATATAATAATTATGCTATAATAATGATATATAATTGTATGTCCTTATTCGTTGAAATGTGGTGTTTTATTAAATATAAGATATTTAAGAGAATAAATTTTAATAGATACATATAATAAAATATTGTGATTTTACATTCAACCATCATTCAATAATTTTTTTACCCCGCTATTTATAATACAGGTAAAAAATTAGAGGTTTTACTTTTCAAAACATCTTTGATGAAATCCCACATTTGAAGAGGATATATGAGTGATCCACATTAAAGTGAATCTACAGAATTACAATGGTCACCAGATAAAACCCACCCTATGCATTCATCTAGGAAATTATGGATGTGAAAGATAAATCTATTCATAATTTCTTAATGGAGAGTGATAAAGAAGATTGTAACGAGATTGTTAACAATCAAAAAGCTATGAATTAGCGATAAACTATTGACCATTTTATTCATAAGAAAAAAATAATTATGATAATATTATTTTCTCAAATACCATTTTTATAGTTGATTAATTCTTTTACTCTAAGATAATATGTAAATATACATTTCTGTAAACACCATATTATCCTTTGGTTGTGCATTGAACAATTTCTACATCATTTCTTAAAACAAGTTTCAACACACTATGAAGTTATATGACAATTTGTAAATCCTTTTCAGAAAATAATCATAAGAAATTTCCTAAATAATTAATTTTTACAACATTTTAGGATCCAAAAAAATATATGGAAGTTCACTAATTTTCTAAAAAAAACATAACCATTGATTTTCCCCAGTCAAAATAACGAAGACCTATTTTTTCTCATAGAAAATATATGTATAAAATGTTCACCATAAAAACTTATTGAATACATGAATGATAACATATTTATAATGTATAATTAATTTAGTAAAATCGTTATATATCATGATATTATTTAAAAAAAATAAAAGAAATATAATAATTAAATCCATAATCAAAAATACCTTTATTACTAAACTTCTAAGAATATAACATCATAAGTATTACATTGAGCTCTTTATTTTTCCTTAGATTTAGTTCCATAACTTTTGGGATATTCATTTACATAATTTCCAACATACATAAAATTTAATCCTTTTAAATTGGGTGATTCTATCATTTTTTTACAATCATGATCCTGATGTCCTTTCTCTCAACACTTTTACCAAACTTCCATTCCTTCAGGAAAGTTCTGGGGCGTTTCTACCCCTAATTATCAAAAATGGGAAATAATTTTTTCCATTTTCCTTATTTACTTATATTTCTACACCATTATATTATTATTTTATTTTCCATTAGGTTATAAGACTTAGATAAATCATTATCTATCTTGATATCTAATTATTCTATATAATTATATGATGAAAAAGGATTGGTGACCAATGCCATAGAGGGAAATGGATTTAACCCATCATGGAAACAATCAATATTAATAATTAGGGTATGTATGTATCTTATAGCATTCCCTTTTAGCCATATAAGGTTGTATTTATATCTAGTAAATTTTTTATCTTCATTATTCTTTAGTCTCGGAAATTTACTCTCCATATCTGCTAACAGTTCATGAAGGAAATATTTTACCATGAAAATTTTAATAAAATAATTCTATTAGATACATTAAATTTTACCCTCATATATATTTTTTGATTTAATTTCTACCATTGATCAATATCTCGATAAGGATGGTAAATTTCCAACCCATGTTTCTCCCTTTCCATACATCCCATAGTGAGAAATATAATTCATGTGGAACTTATCCATTTATTTTCCTAAAAAGGATTTGTATCCCCTTTTAATGGTATAGGTTGTTGTTTCATGAAGCATTATAATATTTTTCCCCACATTTTGGATTAGTTTGTTCTATACGGGTATGGTTATTATTCATAACTTGAGCAAACTATTCCAGTATTGTTTTATGTTGTTCCTCACTAAGTGGAGCTCAATATCAAACATCATTATCATGAATTGGATGGTAAAACCATCATGGATTAAATGTAATGATAATGTTTCCATTACATCCACTACATTCCACATCAAAACCATGTAATATACTACATAAAATCATAACGTTATGAAGCATAATGTTTAATTACAGAACTGCTGAACCACATAACCTAAATTAAAACTTCAAGTATAACTAATCTCTAAATAAAATCAGGTTTCATATGTGACTTATCTACTTTTAAATCCATTATAATGATCTGTATATGAAATGTTAATGATAGTCACCATATCCACAAGAGTGTCAAACTAGGTGTACAATATCGCCCGTTTTCATGTACCAGGTTATGCTGAGTTAGGCCCGATGCACCTTGAAATAGTTGACACCCCTATTTACATATATTACAGAACCATGTATTATTGTGGAATCCATAAAGATATATATTTCTAATATGACCCATATAATATCGATATTACAAAAATTCTAGGTTGTACTGGTAGGATTATCCTCAATGTCTGTCATAGGGTTATAGTCCCTAATACATGTATTCTAAATCTAGATTCCAATGATACTGCTAAAATTTCTCCAATAAAAACTATAGAAACCCTATCTCACGTAGCCAAGATCCAGTGTATTAATTAATTACAATTGAAAATATATAATATTTGAATCCCAATGGACCAATCAGTTTATTAGTCTTGGAAAATAGATTACACACAAGAACTATAAATTACAATTCAAAAATATAATACGAAGTATATAATACTTTTATAATGAAATTATTTCTCTATATTAACCAAAAAAAATAACTATACACATAATTGAATCCTATTAAATTAATACACAATACTGGGGTTATCTAAGATTCTCATTATTTGTAAACAATTCAGAGGAAGCTAACATAAATAATGAAAATTTATTAAGGAAACATGTTTAACTGGAACACAAGTCTATTAATCATAATCATGATCATAACATAGATATAATATATCAAATAATTCCATATAAACATTCACATAATTATTAAACTAGTAAAATAACTATATGTAATGTCAATAACTAACTCATAGTGATTGAATTAATATTTTTGGGTTGTATAAACATACCGTCAAAGATTAGTCCCAAAAAAACATACTAAAATAGGTAAACCCCAAACTATGTTGTTTAGTGATAACTAATGATGCATAAAAGGGATATATTTGGCCTCTCCCATCTCATACTACATCCAATTCATTTATTATATGTAAACATAAAAAATAAACATATGTATTGAAAGCGTATCATATATAATGATAATTATTTAACCATAATCCACAAGTTGTATCAAAACAGAACATCCAAAGTCATGCTACATCATAAACCATTCAATGAAAAATGTTTAATGATATAATATGAGATCGACATCATTCAATCACAATATCCAACCAATGATATTGACATAAATGGATATAATCTTATAAAATAGTTAAAAATTTAATTAGAGAACTAACTATTTTTAAAATTGAAATAAATTATTTTAATTGAACTCAATTATAAAAGAAAACATTTAATTTTTTGATAATCTAAAAAACATGTAGGGTAATTATCAAAATTTTAAGGAATAATGATTCTAGAAAATACCACATATGTTATATAAGTTAAAAAAACATCCATAATAAAATCCCTAAAGTACTTGTTTTAGAAAATGAAATAAATATTAATTTTATAAAATTAAATTAAAATTTAAACATAGGAAAAATACATAAAAATATTTTAGGACAATAGTTAAAATATTATGGATTTTGTTTTGAAACATGGACATAGATGACACATATTTTTCAGTGGATACTTACATATAAAGAATCGTGAATAATAATGGGAGTTTGAAATTACCCTTATCATGTATATTCCTTGTGTTAAGGGTGATTTGACCTCATATATAATGGTTACTTAATTTTATTAATTTATACCATAATTATATCCATATTTATGATATGATATATGACACCGTTTATTTCAATTTTTAATAAATATTTCATTATTACCATGGTTTTGGGTGTTAACTGAATCATTTTCTTATATTTGTGTTGTTATTAAGTCATGTTTCTTATGGATATGATATATTTTATTCATATATAGAATGATATTATATTCATAAATATAATATTACCTCATATTATACATATTTATAATAATTATAGAAATAATAATGTGGAGAATAAATTATATAATATTTTGGAGATAATAACTCATTTGTACACACACACGGTGATATTTTTTTTATAGTACTGATAAAATCTATAATATCATTGTACCTTAGTCATAATAAAATCTTAACATATAGAAGAAATTTTATTTATTTTTTTAGTATGAAAACAACATAAAAGATGATTTTTAAGAAGTGTACTTAAATAAATTGGAAAAATAATTACATATTCTTTAAAGGACTTCCTTTTGATATATTCTTATTTAAACCAGGCTCTATATTTTTAAAATAAAAGTACGTAAAAGCATAAGTACTAATTTTGGTAAGAAAAATTTTAAGGGTTTGGTTTATGTAGTATAATCAATGTGGTGTTTGGATGCGATGGATGAGGTTTATTTTTAATTAGAGAGGGGATGACCGCAATATGAATCCTTTAAAATATAAAATTAATGTAAATTGATTTTCAATTTAATGTAGTTCCAAAGTGATTTAAATAATTTATAAGATGTGTATGGGTCTAAATCTACTCTTCCAATGATTTTTATAAATGTTATGTTAACAATATTTACCTAATCATTTGGATATAACCCTTAGCTAAACCCTGTAACTCTTATTGTGACCACATGTATTTTATAATCATTAGAGTTATTATATTTACTATAATATGAAAAAATAACTCCAATTAGACTGTTGACTATATATTTAAAAAAAATTAGTTAGTTGTCCTAGTTTTATATTTTTATGAATTTTATATCACTTAATAAAATTTTATTTATTTTACGGTATAATTTAAGTCAATTTGTATACTATTCATTATTTTATTTTTTTAAAAAAATAACAACATGGTAACTTAAAAAACAAACATCTAATATATCATTAATATGTACTATGAATCAATTAAATAAGTGGATGTCATTAATTATGTAAAATTATATTTATATTAATATATTAAATATCATTTATTTGATATATCTATTAATTAAGTAAGTACTACATAACTATATGAAAGAATTTAATTATATAATTTATTCTATTAAAATTTAAAAAATACCATTTTTAATATCGATTTATTATAATTTATATTAATATTAATATTCTAATTTATCATCATTTTTAATCATTTATGAAAAAATATTTAGTTATTAAAATTTTGTGTATGACTTTTTTAACATCCCATTAAATAAAATATAATAAATGTCATATTAAATCCCAAGTGGCATAAAATTGAAATAATTTTTGTGAAAAAGGATATTTAGAGAATCCCACTAATCCTATAAAAATAGCACAAGTGTTTGAGTAATTTTGTAATATTATAATATTATTTTTACCTTTAATTTATGGATTTACACATAACCCTTGTAAATTAAATATTCCTAAATTTTAATATTCACTAGGAAATATATAAATAATATATATATATAATTTTAACCACCATATAACAAATATAGAATATATTTTTCGAAATTTAAAACACATATGTTGCAGTAACTAATTTAAAATTACTCCCATAGGTGGGTTGAAAAAATATGTTTTTAATGTTTAATCCTAAAAAATATTAAAACATTTTTATATATAAATTAAATTTTAAATTCATGCCAATGACCTTAATTTTTCAAAATAAAAAATTATATAATCTATTATACTTTAAAACAATTGAAAAATATACTTTAAATCCAAAAATTATTTTGATGAAGAAATTCTTTTTCAATTAAAATTTTATAATTTCCATTACTCATATAAACATGAGACATATCAATAAAATACCAAATATTTAACCAAATTTAATTTTTATTTTGAAAATTATGGCAAAAGGTATATTCTGTCAAATTCAAAATTGAAATGTGTCAAAATTTCAATTAATACTATTTTTTCATTAAATGGTGGTAAAACTACGTTTTGAAAATTATTTCCCCATAATTTGTTTAATTGGATTCATTATTATATTATTCATATAAAATAATTTGGTTATTGTTTATCAATTTTATTTATTATTTATAATATATAAATCACATATCATTGAAAATATTATTAATTCACACTGATGTAACATCAAGGTTATAAAATTCATGTTAATGTAATGATATTTTGTGGTATATCATTGTTCATTTAAACATAGTTTTGTGTTAAAAATAAGCTACCAATGAGATGAAATATATAATGGAAAATACAACAAAATATTTCTTTTTATATCATTTTTAGTGGTATTGAAATAATGATTCGGAAATATTAGTTAACTTTTTTTCATGGAAAAATATATTTTTGGGAAAGGGTTTCAAAGATAATATTGTTTTATTAAAATGTTTTGGCATATTATGATTCTAATTGGATTATTTATAATGGATCGGGTTTGATCGTGTGCATAGAGATGGATAAGGGTATGGTGTTCCCCCATTATTAGTGGGGATGAATAAGGGTTTGAACCTCCCGATCTTCAAAACGGTTCACCAAGTAAATATTTTTGAAAACGATGAATTTCCAATCATGAGTATATGGAGGTATATTATTGAATATGTGTGTATTGGTAATGTAATATATTATTCAATAATTGATGTTTGTGATAAGGATTTTTGGTGTTTTTGGTTTTCTTATTGTGAAATGTTTTCCTATGAGAATTCATTTATATTTTGATATTAAATATTTTAAAGGGTATTTCATAAATTAGTTTGAATAAATTATCTTACATTATCTATACATGTGGAATTAGTGGGGATGTAGTCCATGGAAAAACTTCTGAATTTTATTACATACCCACTACATTGTTACTTTGGTTCATTTGCATATATTATGTTTTGAGACATAGGTAAAGTCGACATATTTCATTTATTTAGTGATTATTTGTGATAATGTGATTATATTTTATAGAGTTGGATTTTGAATCTTATTAGGATATATTTAGTATGTGACCTTGGAATCTTAGAGTTTATTTGGTTTTCTCTTCAGTTTGGTTTTCTAACTAAGGTTTGGTTATGACTTGGTACTTTGATATGGTTCATGGATGTAGTTGAGTTTTATTATATGTTGTTATACATTGAGTGGGATATATTATTATCATGAATCATATAGTGGTATTTATTATTATGTGGTTGGTTTTGGTTTTTTAAATGGAATAACATCCCCTACATGCATTTAATCCTTTATCATTAATTTTCAGTCTTTTACCTTTTTTGGATGACTCTTAAAACCAAGTAACTCCATTCAACAATCTCTTAAAAATGGGGAGGTTCAGGATGTTATAGTACTGATTATATGTTAGTAAAATATTTATCATAAATATAATTATAAAAATTATTATTATGATGGGACTACCATTATCCACCTCTCGTACATCATATGGGAATATAAAACTTCTCTTTTGTAGGCTACCACCTCCACGAAGTGATGTGTTTCATTTTTCATCACAATATCAAATTAATGGTTATAATTATGTTATTACTGGATATATGTTATATATAAAATTTTATTATGGTTTTATAAATGATAATTTTTATATACCACTCATTTCTTCTATCAATTAGAAAAAGAAAACAATACTTGTGTGAATGTGTGGACTACCATCCCCACAAGGTGATGCATCTCTTTTTTTCATCAACCCATTATATAAATAGTTATAAAACTATTTATAATTATTAAATATAAATATCATGAAATGTTTTATTTTTTTTAGATTATGGAACCATGAATAGTGTATAAGGATCTTAACACAAATATTAAAACATTCTTGAAAAATAATGTACTTATCACATGAAATTCATATATTATTAATGAATTCATATTATATGGGTGATAACATAATATATAAATCATATATGATGTTATATTAATTATTATCTTCCTAAAATACATTCATAATATATCAATATTAAAAATATATATATATAGGTTTAAAACATGTATCAATAATGACAAGACATGAGTTAATGCCTTTTAATTTCAAATACATTTTAATGATGATTGTTTATGTATGAATGTATATTGTGGAAATTTTTAATTATTTAAATTATTAATAAAATTAAATTAATTATTTTTAGCTATTAATAGAAATTTTCATATAATGGAACCATACTAATATCATTAGAACATAGAATAAATGTAATGTTCTTTTAGAAACTAAAATAACTTAATCTTTGTCAAAGATTCTGTTTCTTTTGTTATCATGTTTTCATTAAATTTTTTAAATAAATGTTTCAGAATTAAACCTTGAATTTTTAATATACTTTTTACCCATGATATATTTTTTATAAATAAGCTTCAATGGAATATTAATATCATTTAAAAAATGAGTTACATTTGTAATTCTAATAAAAATTATAATATAGTAAGTTCTTTATTTTACAAGTCTTAAATTATATATATCAGGGTAATGATCACTTGATATTTTAAAGATTTATTTTCATGTTTCTATGGATATTATCCATTACAAATTTTCCTTAATATATAATAAAATCCTTTATTTTGAATAAGTTATTAAAATAATAATGGTTTATTCTCCTTTGAAAATTTTCATTGAAATTTTAGTGGAATAATCATACATGATAACATCATTTACTGTAAATTATTTTTTAATATGAATTTTATCCAATGAAACCTTCATTATTATTTCTAATGATGGGTTATGATTATGATGATGATTATTTTATGATAACCATTTCTTAACTAGTTATTATATAAGGAAATAATTAATTGATTGTGAAACCCATTTTATTTCAATGGAATATTTTTTATTGATATGATGAATGTATTATAATCTTATATCTAACTCATGTATGGTGTTCACTATATAAAAGGTGTTAATAGGATTATATACCTCTCAAATTAATTTTATTAATAATAATATAACATTATATAATTATTCAAAATTATTTTTTGTATTCGATTGACTCATAGTATTTGGTATGGATGTCTGATCCATTATTGAAATAAAGCGGTGATTGCTGAAACATTATGAATTGTTACAAATTTTTTATTCCTTTTATTCATTTGTTTGATGATATAAATATTTTAACTTGAAATTTGAAATGAATTTTAATACTATGGTGGGGACACAATTTTATGAGATTTCTTTAAGACTATGATTTTATGTCATCGTTCATTATTTATATATGATGTTTTGTAAATAATATTATTCACATCAAATAAATTATAAATATTTATGTTATGAATGATGATTATGATCCAAGATAAATTGGTAATGGTCATTGATTTTTATGGTGATAATCTCATACTATTGGGAATAACATATTCTTTCATAAGTTGATAGATTAATATCTAAATTATATATCCTTACACAAATCTTATCTCACCCATTGTTCTATTTCCTTTTTTGAGTATATGATGAATGATTTTAATTATGTTATTAAGAAGGTAGAAATGTGAGAATAAAATTATTTGAGATGAGTAATATTTTCCCTAAATAGGATGATTATGTTTATAGCCTACATATAATTATTTTTATCGTTCTATTTTAAAGGGTATATTATATTTTTATAATTTTAATTTTTTTTTCAAAATTGATGTTGTTAACTAAAATAAGAAAAATGTAAAATGATATTATTAAAATTTAAATTTTATCTATAGAAAAATAATGATCTAAATATTATATTTATATCTCGTGGATTTAAAAAACTCTATTTTGTTTTTATCATTTACATGACAAGGATGGGAAAGTTTTACAAATTAGAAATGATAGGGTTTCTAATGGGGGAAATAACTGCTCGATAATATATTATGTTAAACATTTTTCTAAAAATATCTTTACTATAATTAATTAGAATTCAACATCCCAAATAATAATTATATGATTATTAAATTTTTAAGAAGGATATTAAAGAAAACATTCCATAATGTAAACCTTTAGTATGTTTCTTATATAACATTACGAGAATGGTTTCTGTCACCAATGGGTAGATATATAATATGAATGCTATAGATACGAATTTATTTACTCATGAATGGATCAATGTCATAGAAAAAAATCAATTAATCATAATTATTTTATATCTTTTTGATTGATCAAATACATTATTGTGAAATTAAATGAAAATAATATTTTAATTATTTCCCACATAGGAATTGATGATTCCATATGGAAGAAAATATTGGCCATATTTTTAATAATTAAATTGTATGAATAAATTATATTTCAAAAAAATTATAATGTTGAAACCTATTTTTTGAAAATAAATAAATGAGAACATATTTTTATGTTGTTTATTAAATCAATATATTTCATATATACAGAATTTGTTGATAAATAAGTGATGTAATAACTCAAGATATAATTATTAATTATTCATGTGACATAAATCATTCCAAGTTAGCATGTTAATGAAAAAAACTAGGGATTATATAGATTCTTATAAATCCATTTGTTTTAATAATGGGATTAGTCATATATGAAATGATATATAAATTGATTTTTTATTTATTATTTATAAATCATTATGGGAAACATCCCACAAAAAAGAACCGAATATTATACATATTATAATTTTTCTAAAACGATAACCATTAATGAAGAATAATTTAATTATAATTTTAGAAGTGGGTATCTAGGATATTATAATAATGAATGACTATATTTCCATTAAATCAATCTCATCTAAAATTGGATTATTATAATACACATGGCCTAAAGAATATTTCCGAGGTCATTGGTCTCCATATATAAAATCCTTGTGTATGATTTAGCTTCTAATATTGTTATTGATAATGTATAAAATATTTAATGTTTTTTAATGAATTAGGAATTATACCATAAATTCAAATAGCTAGAATTATTATTGTTAGGATAATATTATGATCTTTATACTCCCAATGGTTCCAAAATTTTGATAGAGTAAAAAGTTAAATACTCTTAGATATAACGATATATGAGATTCATTCTGAGATGTTATGTTTGTGTAATAAGTGTATCCATAGAATAAAAATATTGTAGTTTATGTGAGAATTTATATAAATCATCTGTATCAATAATATCATGAGAGAGTTAACTAGATGAGAAATGTTACACATTGGTTATACTATTACTAGGAGTTAGATATAGTTTTTTAACTTGATCCAATATAATTCATAATTTTAATTACCAATATAGGTATATAATCATTATTTCACCAAATCAGTGTTCGTTTGTTTAGCCATAATGTTATAATTTTTGTTTAAAATGTTTCCCATTGATTAGTCATCACAGTATCACAAAATAGTTATTTACATAAAATTAAATTAAATTAAATATAAATATATATGTATTCTGACATGGGAAAATCAATTCGATGGGAAACATATTATATTTTTCAAATATGTGAGTGAGGCTCTAATGCCCCAAAGATATAATCACATTATGTCCAAACATAATCAACTTCAAGAAATGTAGATCATGTGGATATATCCAGTTAACGTAACACCATGTGACTTTTATATAATTGAATATTCCCAAATGTTAAACTGTGTATCAATAATTTTGATTGACATTATTAATAATTACCATCATGAATCACATGATTTGAGGTATGGATGAAAATTCAGAGACCTAATATCTATATTCTGGACAATAGATTATATGTATTTTAAATGATACTAAATTAGTAAAGAATATTTTAAATGTGTTCATTAGATTTATATAAATGTATTATAATATCTCTTCTACTTAGATTAACATGGAAGAGTCTGATGAAATTCAAGTACCTAGTAGTTTATAAATGATATAATTTCGTAATGTCAAAGAATGATAAACCAAGCATATGGGTGGTGATAGTAATATGAATCATATTTGAAGATATATATATTTATAAAGGTATTTAATTAAATAATTGCATTCCTAGGTATGTTTTTTAGATAATTCATTATCATCATTCACTATGGGTTTCTTGAACAGTTTGTTGATAATTATATAGTACCTTATGTATGATCACCTATTTACACTAATAAATGATCAAAGACTGTCACACTCTTATTATATAAAAAATATAATTAAATTCAATAAAATTACATATTATGAATAACAGTATTCTATAACTGTGGAATATTATCAATTCAAGAAAATATCTTTATTTAAAAGCAATACATACCTAATCATTTTTATGACATATGGGTCATATTTTGTAACATATTTTATTATTCCAAAGGGAATAAAAATATATTTATTTACTCAACCTTTTAGAGAATATACTTATATATTTATTTATTATTTGTGGATAATAAAATAAATATATTACTCAAAATAGATTTGAATATTTTATTTTACGAAGTATTTGGATAAAGGATAATGATATGTTTCAATGATATATTTTCTTCTGAAATCATGGGTAAATATTCTATTAATTATTTATGAAATTTTATACTATATTATTTAACTCATGCAATTTAAGACGAATAATAATGAATTTTTTTATTTTGGGAATAAGATAGAATAAATAGTTTGATATTGGAAAAAATCAATTTTCATTTTTGTAAACTATTCATGTATTAATAATTATATAATTTAATAATTAAAATATATTTTATAAAATAAATAATCCCCTAAAGTTATTTAAAGACTTTATAGATATACCAACCTCCACAAAATCATAATAGATGATAGAGAGAGGAAAAAAACTGATCATTACAGAGAATAGAGATTCATTTTGTAAAGAACTTGATTACAAAAAACTAGAACTCATAGTTTCAAAATGTCTTCCTATAGATCACTACATAAGTAATGGATGCAGATAGAAGAATCCCTATTTTTATTTTCCACAACAATAAAATATAATACAAAAAATAATAGAAATTTATATAGTGGATTACCTTGGATGAGGTAATTCTCTTATGATATTATTATAAATTAAATATTTCACATACTCTATCTATTAATCATGGTATATTGTTCAATTTCAATCATTATAAAAATATACATCATGTATATACTATGATTCATCAAAGGGTATATTTCTAGATAATATGTTAACCACAACACTAGAGTAGTTGTAAGAACTAATCCCCATTAATGATCTAATCAAAATGGGATGTACCAATTTGAAATGGGATATTAATAGGTGATATATAAGAAAATAAATATATATTATAGATGGGTCCATGCTTTGTAACACACCCTCATCAAAACTAAATATGACACCAACATAAATTTTCACTGACATGGTAATTCTCATTAAAAATCATTAAATATAATTTCATTGGTTATATATTTTCACTTACAAATAGAATTTATAAGAATAAAAGTATTAATAAAATTAATGAGAATCAATTTCTGTGGATAAGATTAGAAATTTCAAAATGAAAAACCTTGAACATATCGGCCTATCACTGAAATTATTTCATAGATATCATGTCTTAACATATATATGATCCTTTCCCATACCTAATTATACAATGAGAATATTTCTTTATGTATTTACATATGTCAATATTCTATCAATATATGCTAATTGTAATGTGTAAACTTCCATAAACTTTAGATATGTTTAATAGATTATGAAATTGAACTCGGATACCTCTCTAATAATCACATGAATTTTCGAAACAAAAACCCCATATGATTCTGTCTCAAAAATTAACCACCTGATTGACGATATCAATTTCCAAAATAAAAAACTATAACCCTCTAATTAATTTCCTTTCTTATTCAAATAGATTATTTTCTTAACTAAATCCCACCAATAATATATATATCCCTAGTGACTAGTAAAAAAATGTTATGTCACATTATACGATTCATTTTACACAAAATAAATAAAATTATATTACAAAAATCTAATTTATTGTATATATTTATAACATACATCCATAATAACAATCAATTTAATTGGATAAAACATAAAGAAATTTAATGTGTGTATCAAATATAAAAAGTTCCTGATGTGAAACCCATATTTTAATAAAAAAAGAATGATCAATTAAAAACATAAAAACAAATCACTAATATAAAAAATCCTTAAATTGGATCCCCAAAATTTTCTATTTATTTACTCAAATAATTTTCACCTATTATAATATTACAAACATGACCACCAAGGTACAACACATCATTTTTACAACCACAACAAAAAAATCAAAATTGTTTATATAGTTATATGAGTATAAAAAATAGAAAATATGAATAATTCAAAATGATGAAATGAAATTTGATTAAAAATTAATATTTCATAATAAAATATTAAGGAAACAATAAGATAATGTTAAATAATTATTTCCCAAATCCACCTCAGGTTATAACATTAATGATATGAATGATAAAAATCCTTCAGCATTGGAATTATTCCACATCATCTCTATAAGAAACAATATCTAAATTAAATGTCCTAAGTTGTCAAAAAAATAAGAATAATGGGATTTCAAGGAACATACTGTTAGTCATAAGGAATAATTAATCATGATATATTTAAAATTAATCCAAAATAATTGTACCATACTATATGACCCACACCTTTCTTATGGTATTATATTAGTTAGGGGAGTACAATAACCCATTGATTGAGGAACTGTTCCCCATGTTTTGTGGAAGTAAAATCATCTACCAATTGTGGGTATCACACCCTTTTAACGAAATAATAAATTATATGAAGTCCTATCCCCAAGAAGAATTTTTATTTCATGCGTCTCTTTATATAAGAGATAAATATATTGAGTAAATCTTTTAATATGTATACCTATGAACCAATTGATGTCCTCCAGGATCCATATCATTTGGTAGGGATCATTACAATGATATTTTGTAGTTGGCGTCCTATTATATGACTCTCATTCAAGTAATATAATATATATATATATGATAAATAATGATGTATTCCCATAACATGATTTATATTTTTTAATTAATAGATATCATGGCTAAAAATTAGAATGATCTAGTCGATTAATAAAATTCTATATTAATGGTTCAAATAAAATTATTAATCCAATAAATATTATTCCTCATAACCATATAATTGATAAATAAGTTGACTCACCTCTTTATATTATATCTATAATTATTAAACTCTATAATAATAAGTATAGTGGATTAAAATAGGTGTTTTTTGACCAATTAGTTATCAAAATATTTGTATTTAGACATAGTCATGTATAGAAAAAATGTATATACATCATATTAAAAATTTATAATTTATATTAAATAACCACATATAATGAGAAAATATGTGAATAGGAGTATCATTCCCCAATACATTATGTCTCATATTACATTAATTTTGAGTTCCTCAACAAAAATCTAGTTCATTGAATCCAAAAATTTCATAACAAAATTATTTAGAGTGTGGTCATTGATCACCGGAAATATTTATATTCATAAAAATATCATTATAATTCATTATGTGCACACAACATTGTAAATAACATATATTCTTTATTAGAGTGTCTGAAATGGTGTTAACGTATAAAAATACACATTTTATAGACACATTCATTGGATGTCCATATGATATATCAATGGATATATTTTCATTCTACTATAGAAAATAAGAAATACTATATCCTTGTAATTTTCACCTTCTAGGATAACATTAGTTGAATCATATGAAATCATGAATATCTATAAACACTCTTAAAATAGTTATAATGGGAATTTTGAACCACATGATTTTAAAAAATATATATATATATATATATTAAAATAAGGTACAATTTTTTTTATTTTAGTGTCTATAAAAAAATCCATATATGTTAGAGTATGATACATATTAGGCACATTAAATATATTTTCCCTTCGAATGGATCATAAATATTAATATAATACCCACCACCTAATAAAAAAATGCAATCCCTCTTCCATTTTTGTGTGTTTTGACCCAAAAGAATTCTTTTTATTCCCCAAATAACCTTTATTGGGCCTCTATAAATTAATTTAACATGTAAGACCCCACACAATGGTTTTTCTACAGAAAAAATTATAAAATTTTGAAAGGTATGTTTTCCCAACACACTATTCTATCATCACATTGATCTAGATGAAATATTATATACATTATATGTGTAGAGAATCTATAAATGTTTTCCCAGATTTGTGTTATACAATAGTCATAAACCTCCCTAATAACGTTCAAATGTAAATGGTTTACTTCTATAATGTTATTTTTATGTTTCATGAACAAGGAATAATCATCCTGATAATTAAATATATAAATACATTATTTCTGTAAGAGGATACTCAAATAATGGAAATGGGATGTATTATAGAGCATAGTTCTAGCGGGATCCAAAGTCAGGGTATTCCCAAATCATTTATAATTTATATAGATATTTTATGTTTCAATTAAGTAACAATGTGAAATATTATGAGTATTGTTGAAAATAGATATGGGTGAAATGAATTATATTGAAAATATGTTGGGGACATCTAGAAATGGAGATTTACTAGTAATAGGAATAAGGAAAAATAATATCAGATGAAAAAAAACTAATAGATTCAATGTTATATAACATAGGGATAAAATATAAAGTGATGTCAAGAAGGGAGTGAATTAATTTTGAAAAATATACCTTATAATCGATTTTTATATATGGAATGAATTGAAATTTAATATTAGAAAAGTGGATATGACCAAATTGAAGAAAGAAAATTGTATATTTCAAATCATACAAGGATTATTCATTGTGATATTTTTGAATAATAACATATTTTTTATGGTGATATTTTTTTACATCTAATATAATAAACTCTATATGTAATGAATTATAAATATTTCTAAGGACCGATATGTGGTGATTGAGTCATATATGATCTAAAATATCATTTATGTGATTATGGGTGAAACTTATAATTTGGGGAGTTAGCATCTGATTCTAATACACTGGTCAATGAACTGATGAGAATGTATATTGAAAATAATATTCTGATTTCTCAATTAGGAATAGATAGTTTTACAAATTTTAAAAATATTACTTTTTTAATAAATATATCATTACAAATTTGTGAGAAATGTTTTTTTCAAAATGAAAAAAAGTTGATATTCAAGATATAAATGTCGATAAAAAATGAGATCTTATGGTTGTTTGATTCTAACATTTTTCATAATCCTTTTATATTAAATTAATGATAATGGTTATTTATATCATTAATTGATAATACATTATAGATATGTATGTTTTACTAAATTAATATGAAGATTTATATTTTTGATTTCATTAAAAATACATATAGAATAATTGAGTATTTAATTTATAAATCAGATCAAGTGTTAGAAAAGTAACAAGGGAAGAGAATATAAAATTTTGGATATGAATAATTTATTCCAATAAGATGAAATTACTAGAATATTTACATTAAAATACTATTAAGATAAATTTAGTGGAAAATTGGATGAATAGATCCTTGTGCGATACAACAACGAACATGAAGTGTTTCGTAGACATTATAGGATGAAGTGGTAAAGGTCACTAATTAAGTGATAAATATATCCTTTTCAATTTAGATAGATATAAAATTTCAAATTAATATACATAACGATAATCTTTTAGACTATTAGTTATTAAATTTTATTGGATATTATATATATAAATAGTTTAATACTAGTAATGAATGATGTTATATTCAATATCTATGAAATCTATCTTCATGGGATAATTTGATGGTTTGAATGTGTTTAATTTGATAAATCCCACCACTACTAATCTTATCATTAGTAAATATTCATTATTAAAGAAGATAAAGTAAAATTCTTGAATGATGAAGATGTATTGCAACAAAAAAACAAACCAAAATATATAGAAATGAGGTTGTATCAAATAATGATCATGTTTATGCCAAATAATTACTAAAGAATTATGATCAAGAACTGATAGTGTTTTCACCATGATAATAATATTATAAGAGTAAAGAATCAATATAACACTCTGACTATGTCACAATGATCAAAATTTTAAATGATTTTTATAGAGGTTGTTTGCCCCTCTTCTATGGTATGGGAATCACAACATTCAACTGTATACCCATGGAATATGGTAATGAAAGAGGGGAAATCCTTATAAAAGAACAAAATATGGGATCTCATTAAATATCCTCATCGAAGGAATATACTGACTTGAGATTTAAAAAGAAAAATATTATTGTTACGATATAAGAACCACAATAATATGCTGAAATGCAGAATATGAAATTATTATTTAAATATCAATTTATAACCTAGACATTAAATTAGAGTCTTTGGATATGACCAATAGTATTTTGAAATATATATTAATAATCCATTAAATATTAAATTATTCATTAAATAATTGAAAATAAGCACATGAATTTTAATACTGTTGCCTTTTTCTTAATTTTTTTTAAAAATTTATTTTTTCCACATTTATTGATGAAATAGTATTTAGTGAAATTAAATAAATAGTCTTTCACGAAATCATATCATTTTTAAAATAATTAATATAATTATATAATATTATTTTATTTTGTTAATTTCTTTATGAGATTAATGTTTTTATTAAAAAAATATTTTCTATTGAAAAATATTTTTTTCATTAATATATTGATTCGTTTTAAATATAAAATTGTTTTAACGGTAACATAGTTATATAATTTTAAAACAAAAATATTTTATGGTATTTCTATTTTAAAATTTAGTTTCTTCGCCTCCATTGGTTTCACACAACACCTTGATTTAACAAATAATGATATATAAATAAATATTATTATTATAAAACAACCAATATAACCTAACTGTGAAATTTATGGGATGAAATAAAAATAATATATTTATGAAATTTTTATATTATATATTTAATAAAATGTTTTTATATTCAACAAAATTATTTTATAGGAACCAGATAAAAATGATAACAATTTTACACATTGAATAACTATATTCTATCTAAATGAAGTTTTACATCCATTTAATAGAACACTTATTTTAAAACTAATATTGAAACTTTTATAATTTATATTGGATAAAATGAACATTGCATTTAATATTTTAATGTCAAAATTATATTTGGGTGACATTTTTGTTTTTTTAATATATTAATTTTCCAATCCATTTAGAAAAATATAGATTTTTATTAAAATGACATTTTTTTAAAATAAATGTCTATTTATTATTTTAATTTTATCTCACCAATGAAATAAAAAAAAAATAAACTTATGTATTAAAATAAAATATATTTATGGCATTGAATAATTTTATAAATGTTTTTACAACGATAGAATAACTATTAGTATTTTTGTAAAACATAAATATATATTCACAAATTTCTAATTAAAATAAATAGTTTGAATAATTTTTTCCATTAAACTGATTCATGAATTTATATTTTATTTTAATATCATTGAAATATTATTTTATGAGACCATAATAAATTTTTGAATGTTTTATAAAATATGATATAATTTAAAAAAATATATATTTCATGTAAATGACAAGTTCATTTATAAATTATGTTTCACATATTTATAAAATTAATTTCATAAATAGAGTATGTTCTTTAATTATACATTTTATAAAATGGTTATATGTAAATTTTGAGATTTTTCTAAAGTAATTATTTTTTAGTAAATTGTGAAATACGACAATTAATGGTATTTAAAAAATACATGAATTATTGGGTCATAAAAAATGTATGGTTTTTGTAATAACATATTATTGAACAATTATTTATTATATTATTATAATTTTGTTATAGGATTCAAAATAATGATAGTCTCGAACCAATATAATAATGTAATAATTAAACTAATAAAAAAACAATCATCTCCTCCACTATATATATCACTGCCGCCACATCTTCTCCACACTCGTCCAAAGACTTAAATATTTTATAATATTAGCCAAAAAACATACCCCTAACTCCCCCCACGTTCTGGTTTAGTTTTTTACTCCCAATAGACCATTCTAATGTTCCTTAATGAGGTTCTCATGGAGAGGAATTGAAGAGGAAAAACCCCTTTTTTCATTGAATTTTCATTCATTTTTTTCCTTTTCTTATCCATTCCTTACATCATTTTCCAAATCATGAATGGTTAATATAATATCTTATGTTTACTGATATTTTATTTTGATAATTGGATATCAACTATCAATTGTTTTCTTTTCCCGAATTTTTTATAAATAATATTACATAATTAGTGAGTGACAATTCACCTCCGTCATGGATAACAATTCATTAAATTTATAATACCACCATCAATGATGGTCATATAACCATTTTTATAGTTAAAATTGATGATAAAACATATATAAAAAAAGTTTTTGTATTCCAAAACAAGTATATATATATATATATTAAAATAAACCTATTTTTGATGATTTAAAAAGTGAAAAACAATCCAAATGGTTATCACACACATTTTACATAATTAATATTCATCCTATCTAGAAATAATTTACATATAATACCATTAAATACTCTATATTTTGAAAAATAAAATAAAATTTACATTCTGGAAAACTATTACCATTAACCATGATATTCAATACATGTATAGAAGTTATCCATTCATGGAAAACAATGAAACCAACACTTCCAAATAACAAGATTGAATATTATAACTCATAAAAGAACCTAAATTTACATATTAAAATTATGATAGTAATAATAAATGTTTAATATGTTGTTGGATTAATTATTAATAAATATAATTTCACTATATAGGATGTTAAGTACATTATAGAACGCTTTCGTGTATAAGGTAAGGGTTTTCTCATATCACATTAATTTCAATGAGATATGTCTTATTCACAAATTTTATATTATATGTAGTGTAATTATACATAACATGGTTTATATTTTCATGAAACATTTTATAATCAATGAATTAAAGGATTCAATTGATGAAAATTAATTTTATTGGGCATATGATTCGATTGATGACAATGTAGTAAGAGACTCTCCCAAAATCACCATTTTTCATTTATGATATTATTTGAATCTCATTAACCAAATATAATTCCTATTTATTTTGATATAACTCATCAAAGTTATTTTTATATGTTCGAAAATCATGTATCAAGACCAGTTAATATATATCTTATTGTGAAATAGATGCCTT
This sequence comes from Viscum album, assembly GCA_963277665.1. Taxonomy (NCBI): domain Eukaryota; kingdom Viridiplantae; phylum Streptophyta; class Magnoliopsida; order Santalales; family Viscaceae; genus Viscum; species Viscum album. The sequence continues at coordinate 68,148,374 of OY728166.1, read as the reverse complement.
TTTAAGGTTCAATTTTAAATTCTTCTAAATAAGAAATTCCGATTAATGGGAACATCCCGATTTGTTAACCTTTTTTAGGTAAACTCGTTAAAATATTTTTATATATCTATAATTTTATTACATTTTACATTTTATCATAAAGACATATCTTATATCATTTATGGATTCATGTAAATAATTAATCATTTTTCTTATTTAAAGTCTCTTTTAAATTATCCCATAAACCGCACTAATGTGGATCAATAAAATATTTTTATAAATGATTTTTTAAATGTTTTCATGTCAATTTGACGTCATCTATTCTTCAAACATAATTTAATTATCCTTATATTTTATTTTATATTATATATATATTTTTATAATCTTATACAATGGAAAATAAAAATTAATTTTCCAAAAGAACACATCATTCAAAAAGACAAAGGGTATTTCTCTATAGAATATCTAAATTGTTTTATTAGAGTAATTTTTCTCTTTAAATACCCGATAATGCATCTTATAATAAATTTCTCTTTGTCACTTTTTTGACCGTCAATTTTATTTCATCGATTTTTTACTGAATATTTTGACATGGGATATACTGTATTAATACAATTTTCCATATTACTATGGATATTTTGTGATTAGGTTTACTAATTAAGGATATTTCTTACATTTCATATGGTAATTTCAATATGAATTTATATATTTATTATGATTTATCCATTGAATATGATCAATGAATTAAACATTTGTTTAGAGATGTGGGGCCCACTATATACCCTCGAAGCATCAATAGGTCTCATGAGAAAAACTAGACTGAGTTTTAATCCATTAATGTATGGAGTTTTGGATAAAGCCTTGAATTTATTATTATGATTTATAGAATTATACATTCCCCAATATGATATTTGTAAATAATAATCCACGTTATTATTTTAAAAATATAATATACATTTTTATGATTCATTTTAATGTGATTATATATACAGATTATCTATTCATTTTTTTATTCATGCTATATTATTCTCATGATTATGTTTTAATGGAATGTGTTTTTAGTCATTCACCATACTTTAATTTGTTAATGATTATTTATGATATCTTATTTTATACTCAATACCCTTGCTAATCATTCTAGATTACCATATTCTAATGTTTTAATTATCCCAATGATGTTAATATGTATATTATGAATGACATTAAAAGAAAATCTAAGAGATTATGGGTGTTTCCAATAAATGTGTTATATTGTTTTTAATTTTATGTTGTAAAATAAATCATATGTTTTTATATTTCTATCAAAATTTACCTAATTATATGGTACATTAGTATATGAACATAAGTTTATAGTACCATTTTAATAGTATAAGGTCGTGACTCTAGGATAATGGGGTTGGGGTCTTTATCATTAGTATTAGAGCAGGCTTAGAAGAAACATTGGAATCTAGATATCAAAAATAGTGATTAGGGTACAGAACCCTATGATACACATTGAAGATAATTATAGAATAACATTATTTTTTAAGGTTTAGATTATGTAGATCATCCAAGCAATACAAGACTATTTAGATATTATTAGTGTATGTGGTTCTGGAATAGATGTAACTAGGGGTAACAACTGTGACAACGTTTGTCAAGCCTGACATAGTGTAGCCTGGAAAATGACCACAAAACATACTGTGCACCTAGATTGACCCTCCTGGGGATATTCTTTAGATAATGATCATTTTCTTTACAAACCATTATGAAGGAATTTAAAATAAATATGTCCCCAAGGAAACCATTTTTATGAGTATGATATAAACAATGCATAAATTTTAAAATCATGTTTAGTTTTATTATATTTTGATATTTTAAATCATGATTAATAACATAATTTATTGTATGTCATTGTGTAGAAGTATCACCTAGTGGAAAATAGGTATACTCAATCAATGCACATAATTCATGTAGGTTTTTCACAAATATACAAGATAATGATATTGGAGCATCCACTACAATAGGTGAAGAACAACATAAAATTATATTGGGACAACTGACTTAGGTTATGAACCATTAGCATACATATATGTAGTATTATGATCCACATCCTAGAGGAACAATATTAAATCAGTTCATGAGACACAAACCTTCATCATTCAATTGAAATACAAACCCATTTATTATAGTATAGAGGATATGTTCCATAGAGAATATATATCATTCAGTTGGATTAGTTTATAACGAGAGTTTATCATCTCTTATGAGATTATTATCAATGGTGCTCCTCGATTCAAAACACAATGGATGAAGAAAACATAGGAATTTTGGATTGGAAGGATCTTATGATAATTTCTTTGAAAAATATTTCTCCTGAAAACAAAGATAATATATTATAAAATTACTATTGAGTCTATAATAGATAGGGGTTGTAATGATTTCCATATATGAATCCAAAATTAAATGTTTATCAATGAATTTAGAGAACAAATATGTTATCCAAGAAGCTAGATTTACCATTTCTTGGATGGAATTATTCTGATTTTATAAAGGTAACTAGTTTCCTAAAAATCCTGATCATACTTGAATATAGTCTCATGTGAGATCAAAACATAGAAAGAATTATCTTTCTCTTACGACTTTACGGTATTAAAAGGGAATAAGAAGATAGTATAGAAAGATAAAGATATATAGAAATAGTGAAAGACATATTTTACCACATGTGATAAATGTTGGAAGAAATACCCATATACTTTTGTGATGAGAATTTGTGTAATTTACATGTGTTGAGATAAGGGTCACCCAAATCATCAATTTATAGGAATTAATGAATATTTAAATGTGTAATGTTTTAACAATAAGGAATGGAGCACTACATACGTGAATTTTTTAAGTGTCATGGAAATATAGTCATGAAAATAAAAGTGATTAATGATTAACTTTTGATATTACTATATTTGAATTGGAATGATTACTGTATTTGTATTTTTGGATTAAATAATCATGTTATCATATTCTTTTAATAATGATCATAACATATTTAAGTATTCTATTACATTACATATTATTTATGAATTTGGAAGAATTGATGTTTTTGTTATGAGTTCTATGAAATCATGGCATTTAAATATTTGGGGTGTGGGATTAAGAGCTACAATATTTTGTGATTTTATATTAAGTAGATTTTTTAATATTAGTGAGATTCCTTCTAATGTTTTCATCATGAATGTGGATAGATTTTTATTAGATGATTCTTATGAATAACTTCCTTTAGAATAGATCGAGTTAATATTATTAAATTCTTTTTAGTTGACAACATTTGATAACATTATTGGATATAGTAAACATTTAAAGGTTTAAGGAATAAATTATGAACCACATTATTAGTTAAAAGTGGTTGAAGACTAAAAAAATCCCTCGTGAAAATTATTTTATTGGTTTAAATGATGAAGTAAAAATAGATCGAATAACAGCTAAAGAATTATGTTATTCTTATGACATGGAAAGTAATCAAATCTGTTTATTATATTATATTTATTTTGGAATATAAACAAATTTCCTTGACTCTTGGGAAATAAATTTCGAACACAAATTCTACGTGTTTAATTTTTTATGTATTATATCAATGGGTTTTTAATTTATCACAACATTTATGGTTTTTTATGGATACCTTTCAATTGAACATGTTAAATATTACTCTACAATATAACTTTATTATAATATTTCTCTTCAATGTTCATTTTAATACTTTACATAATTATTTATTAATCTAAATCCTATTTTTTCATTGACTATCAAATTTTCTATTCCCACTTATTAAGAGGATATTTCATATACGCTATTTTTTATGTGGGGTTCCTAAAATGAAATTTTGAAGAATAAAACTTTGATTTTCAATGTACAATATCATATTCATAGGATGATATTTATTAAAGGATGGAAGAATATAACACTCTCAGATTTTATAGTATGTATTTTTTTAAAATTTATTTCTTCAACAACATTGGTTTCACCCCACAATAATCACAAATGAACAATGATATTCATTTAAATATCAATATTCTGAAAAGACCATTATAACATTTCCTCTAAATTTTAATGAATGAATTGTATTAACAAAATTATGAAATTTATATATTATATATTTAATCAATTTTTTATATTCATCAAATTAATTTTATTGTCAAAAGATATGAATGAATTAAATTTTATACATAAAAGGATATTTTTTCTAAAAGAAATTTTATATCCTTTTAATGGGACACTTGTTTTTAAAATACATTTCTATACATTTATAAATATTATTGAACAAAATAAATATCATTTTTAAAATTTTAATTTCATGATTAGTTTAGGGTAAAATTTTGGTATTTTTCTGAAAATATTTCCTTTCTAGTGAAAAGTGAAAAATACAAAATATCTATTAATATCTAATTTTTATATTAAAATTAAATTTATGATATTAATTATATATCACATGTGAAATGAAAAATAAAATTTAGGCATTTTATGAATAAATGTATAATATAGTCACAACAGGGAAAATTAAATAAATATTTATAAAATTTGTTAATTAATTTCATTTTTTGAATCAAAAATATTTTTTTAATTAAAATAATTATATTTAAGCAAAAAAAATTTAATGATATAGATTCTTAAATTAAGATTTTGTTTTATTAATATTTTTACATAATTTTTTGAGAGCTTAATTATTTTTTAAAACTATTATAAAATTAGTTATAATTTTAAAATCTATATTTTTTGAGAAAACGATTTTTTATTTAAAATTTAAATTTGAAATATTTAGATAATTAATTTCAAATATTTTATTCAATTTTATAATTCTACGTGTTGAAATATATTTTTGAATAAAGTTTATTATGATTCTAAAGTAGTTAACGTTTTTGTGAATAATGAAATATGGTAATATATGGTATTTAACATATACATGAATTATTGAGTCATAGATGTTTTATAGATGATTTATGACCATTATATCTAACTATAATTTATTAATTTAATTTATTTAGTTATAATGTTCTATCTATTTGTATTCTGGATCAAAAATAATAAACTAATGAATAAAATGTTCAAAAAAGATCCAACTCCCTCACTATATATACCCCTTTTGTCACCTCTTATCCTTTCACCTAAAAATCCTTGAATAATGTCCAATTTAATACTAATACCTATCCCAGACCTACGCCCACTTACGGTATTGTTTTTCTCTCCAAAAATTATATTTTAATTTTTATTTCTAGATGTTCTCAGGGAGATGTATTCATGTGTTAAAATCCTCTTTAGTTATTTTAATTTTCAATTAATTAAATTTATTTAATATGATTTCCTTACATCCAATGTAGAAAGTTTCATTACGACACCAATATATTATATATAATAGAATATATCTATGATAATGTTATATATTCCATGAATTTTTTTTCGCCTCCCCTTTTTTTCTAAAACTGAAGACTTCATTTGTGATGAGTCGATTCACCACATTTGGTGATTTTAATACTACTATATTCAAATTCCTCCATCAAGGATGGTAATAAGATTATATTTATTATTTAAACAGATCATAAAATTTATATTATAACCTTTATATATTCTTGTAACAATTATATATACATTATAATAATAAATAAAACAAAACATCTATGTGATGATCAAAAAATTAAAAAATATCACAAACAGTTACAATTAATGTTTTACAAATGAATCACCCTACAGTCTGGAATCAAAATATATATATTCACTTTTTATATAATTTAATATCTTGTTTATCATATAATTACAATTCTATATGACTATTCCCTTTTAACATGATAATTATTATATGAATTCTTGTGATCCAATCATAAAAAACAACAAAATGAAGACTTTCAAAAGACAAAATTGAATTATATAACTCATCAAAAAGACCATAATAGAACATTATAAAATTAAAATAAATAAAATACATGATTAATAATTAATTAAATTAATCATCAATTGATCTAATTTCATTATCCATAATTTTAAGTACATAATAAGAATTTATTCTAACATAAGGTCTGAGTTTTCTCATCTCACTTTTCATGGGAGATATGTCTTATTCAAAACTATTTATTATGTATGGATTTTTTATATTACCATTGATAGATTTTATAATTAATCTATTTATATAAATTTTATTAAATTTACCTTCTGATCATCATTGATATTATGGGGAATACAATTTGATTTATTAGAATTTAATAAGGAATTCTCCATGAATCTCTATTTTTCTAATGGTATACACAATCACTCTCTCTCTACAAAAATATAATTATTATATATTTATATAGAATTGTTATATATCTATTTAATATGTTCCACACTTAGTTATCTATGTTATTTCATCTTTTTATAATAGGTAAATACTTGTTTTTAAGGATCCATTTTTTATTCCCAACCAATAAGAAAGCCCGATTAAACGTAAATTCCCAATTTCATTCCCATTTTCCAGTAAACAAAAAAAACTATTATATGAAACAAGTATTTTTCAAAAATAAATATTTTTATCTTGAAATATAATCATAATATTTTTAGTGTTTTATGTAAAAAACTTAATCCCCTTTATTATTCGAAGGCACTTATACATTTTCTATTAAACTACACAAATGTGTACTATTGTTAATGTTTCCTAAAAGAATTATTATATATTGTAACCTAATTTAGAATTTTTAATAAATAAAACATATTTTAATTGAAAATATCTTTTCTTTTCTAGGATATAGCTTTTTATAATATTATTTCATAATAAATAAAAATGAATTTTCCAAGAAATTACTCTTCATTAAAAAAAGGTAAAAGTGTATTTCTCTAATGAATTTCTCAATATATTTATTTGATTATTTTCATCTATTTCAATAAAATATTTATAATCTTATTATTAATTCTGATTTTTTTCTTATATTACAATAATCTATTTTTTATTTCTTGTTTTATGAATATTTTTACTATGGATATACTATCTTGATAGTATTTTCTATATTACTCAGGTTAGTTTAGGGTTATGATTACTGATAGGGGATATTTTTTACATTTCATATTATATTTTCAATATTAATGTGAATGGTGATTATGTTTAGCCAATTTCATATGAAGAATGAATAAGACATTTTAATTGATGGATGTGTCCAACTATAGGCTCTCGATGCATCGGTATGTCTCATGTTACCCACTATACCGAGTTTTTTCCCATTTATATATTCTATCCTTGTTGATGACATGACAGAATGTTTATGATGTCTGACATTATTTGTTCCTTAATTATAAAATTAGTAATTGATTATACATATGAGTATTATACTAGTATAATATTTAGGGTTAAGATTCATTCTCATATTATTATATTTATTATGATGTCCAATTATTGTTAATTCTTGTAATATTATTCACTAGATAATGTTATAGGGGATTTTTTTTATAGTTAATCTTCATGCATTAATTTTTTTTTGTTTATTTATTATATCTTCTGATATATTGGTTATCCTTACAAAGATTATGATCTCACCAATTTAGTAGGTTTTATTATTACCCATGATGTGATTATGTATATTTTGAATGACAATCAGGGATAATATTTATGATTATGGTCCCTTTAATCAGAGTTTCTATGTTTTTATCCTCTAAATTTGTAATATATAAATTAGGTTTGTATATAGATTTAAAAATATTCTATAATATTATAACAATTGGGAAGTAAACACATGATCATAGTACCATTGGAATAATATAAGTTATCGAATCTAGGCTAATGCAGTTGTTGTATTTACTTTTATATTATGAATAATACAAAAATGTTTATTGTAAATAATTTTATGCTAAATGTTTTAATTAAAATAATGTAAACATAAAAGGTTTTTTTTGAAAAAATATTTCTTTCCATAAAATGTATTTTTAAAAATAAATAGCTCATTATTAGGGAATGATTTTAATTAAATATATAAATTAAAAATTAAATAATTTATTTATCATAAATATAATATTTATCCCATGAATGTGATAATTAAAATTCTAGTTTTAAAATTAAAAATTTATTTTTTATAAATGAGTGTTTTCACCATGTTTGATGATCCTATTTATTAAGAATACATTCTTCAACTTATAGTAATGTAATCAGGTATAATGGATTTATTATTTGGAATTTGGACAAAATATTTCTTAAAATGTGTCCCATTATTTTTAGGAATTATGAGTAGTAAGTATGATAAAATTTATTACCTTAATAAGGTGTTTATAGAGTTAAACTATGTTAAAACTAAAGCTAATTGAAAAAAACATTAATCTTAAGACTAATTGGATAATGTTCATTTGAAAATCAACAACATATACATGAAAATAAAATTTTCAATGGAAACATTTAAATAATATGTATAAAAAAAATATTTAATGCAATGAAAAAATTAAGAATATCTTTATCTGTATTTTAGATAAATCAGATGTGTCCAAATAGAATAAAATAATGCTATTAATAAAAAATTTATAATTTGGCCATAATTAAATAATACAAATTATTATAATATATATATTATTTCTACTGATTATATAGGTAGCGTAAATTATTTAGAAACACTAATGAATTATTTTATAAATTACAAAAAATAATTTAAAAATAATAATTGTTATATAATGTAAATGGGTTATATAGTTCATGAAAATGTATGAAAAATATGAAATATTATTTATCTTTTAATTTATAATATTATAATTCAAATATTTTATTTATGTATTTTATGTCAAATTAAGTAGTGTCGAATTTTTCATTTAATATATTTAATCAAAATAAAATTCAAAAAAATTATTGACACATAATAAAAATATCGAATGACCATATGGTAGATAATATACGGTCAATTTTTTGAATCCTTTTAAATTTATATTCCAATAATCATCTTATATTTAATGTTATAACATTTTATGTGTGTGAACAACATTACCATAGTTAAGGATAAAATAAGTTGAATTTGGGGTTGAAACAATTATGGTTTAAACCACCACTAAATACTATTTAATGTTAATTTTATTATTATTTAACCAATATAATTCCTTATATTATATAATTAATCATTTGGAATCATTTTTATATAGAATTAATTTTTTATTATTTTAATATTTTATATAATCCCAAAAGTGACCATCTACTCAATTATAAAATGGAACCCAAAATTCACTTATTTGTAGTACATTGATCCTAATATCTTGACCAAAATCAATACAATTCACTTTTAAGATTCCATATCATGATTATATAAGTTGTATTATACCCAAATGTCCTACCCTATGTTATTTAGAGAATATATAATAGATTTTTTTGGAGGATGATGTAAAAACCTTATTTGATTAAATTCATTTTTATTCTTACTTTTTCTCATATAAATCAGTTATATAATAATTAATATATTTAAATTTCTATCATAAAATTTATGGGATTTAATTATTATTATTAAAAAACATTTATTCACCCTCATTTTAAGAAATAATACGTGATATTATCGATTGTGTGTAGATACTGCATTCCATCTCCACATAGCCGTATTATAAATTTTCCATTACAATTTTTCAGGGTCTTTTAATAGGATTATTTTTAAAGTTAATATAATATTTTCACTAGTATTTGTATGGAATTATAATATCATATATAATTCTTAACAAAAAATATTTTTTAAAATGACATCATCGCTCGGGAGTACATGTGGACTACAATCTATATAAAATGATGTGATTCATTTTTTATCACTTTGGTAAATGGACTGTAATAACAATCTGTTGGATGGATATTTTTTTTTAGGATATAATATTTATTTTGGAAATGGGAATTATTATTCACCTTTGTTTCCTTTCACTTGTTGAATAGGGATACTGTCGTTCATGTGTACGTAAGAATTACTGTCTCCATGATTGGTTTAAGATTTTTTATTCTAAAACAATAAATAATAAATATCAATATTTATATATTAAATATATATTATATTTATATCATGAATATTATCTTTAAATAAATTTCCTTTTTAAAAAATAACTCAAACTATTACCACCGAACATAATCATGAATGAAAAATAATGATGTTAATACCTAAAATAATAATTTCAATAAATAATTGTCTATAAGTGGGTTGTTGGATCTCAAAAAAAATATTGGATTGAAAATTATCAGTTGTGATTTGAAATATATGTATAATATTTTTTGATTATATAGGATGGTTGAATGAAAAATAGTATAAGTGATACTTGACGAATGAGATTTATTTTTCAATGTTATTTTATTATGGATTTTTATTCATGAATTTCTAATTGAGAAACAACTTATGATCATTATCTAAAAAATCAATCTATCTTTTATTGTTTTGAAGTTAATTGAAGAGAGTAAAAGACTTATTTTTCTTTTTATCTATCTTTGTAAATATAAAATTGAAATTTTTATAAGTAAACTAAATATTATTTAACATTTCAGTCGAATATCATTTATCATCATTGTAAATATTTTGAAAAAATGTTTTCACAAATGTTTTTAAATATGTCCAATGGTTTTTAAATGTAATTTGTAACTGTGTGTTAATTTAGAATATTATTTTTATTAAAGAATATTCTTGATGTTTCCCTAAGTCAACACATTTTGAATGTTAAAATTTTTTTAAAGGAATTTCTACTTTCAATAGATAAAACATGATAGGGATTTCATATAATCATGTCTGCTCGATGATTTAAATCTTTAATTATGTGTTGAAATGGTTATACTACAATAATATTATTTCTGTAATATAATTGATATTTTTATATTTTAAATATGTGGTTTCAATAATAATATGTTATTTTCCATGTGAAATGATCTAGATAAAAATTTAATGCAATGTTAATTTATTATATCATTTTTTTAATTTTCATTATGTTTTTATAGAATATATGACCCAATTATGATAATATTATTCCTAATTTGGATAGTTAATGATTATTATTTTGATATTGTTAGGAAACCCAATTATTTTCACGAGTTCTTTTATGCTGAATTATTGAAATCATTATAAAACTCACCTTGTTTTCATGAATTATGATGTGATGATATGGTAAATATTGTTTTGATCTTATAGAACACATATATATGGTTTTTATTTGGTTATGTTGTGCCTAAAATTATATATCCCTCCCATTAAATGGGTAATATATTATATATCATGATCTAATTATGGGAAACAATTCATTGTTCTTGATCCATTATGGCTTACAAGTCTAAGTGCTTGATCTATTATAATAAGAAATTTAATGTACATTATCTACTATGGGTATCTTTTAGTGAGGAATGATCTGTTATGATATATAAATTCATTTAAATATTAACTTAATTAATAGTTTCTAAAACAATAATACTTCAAAAATATAGTTAAATGAACATAGAATTAATGATTGGTGATTATTTATCACTCTTAATATTTAAAAATTATTTGTTATAAAGAATTATTCCTTTATTTTTTTACATGAGATTTGAAATGTAGGTTATGATTTTTTTTCTTTTCATTATATCATTAACATACCCTAAACATACTCTTTCATGTGATCATCGATTAAAATCTCCCATTTTTTCCCTTACTTAACATATAATATCACCATTTATAATATTTCATATCACCAGGTTATAAAGAATGGTTTTTGGTATGGTATTTTTTTATGATTAATAAATTGGAATAAATTTTCCAATTATATCGAAGATCATTAATTAAATTAATTTATTTTGTATCAAATCTTCCAATTCACATTGACATTGTGGTCCTTATGATCAAATTTGTAAAATATTTTTAATATTCATCTAAAAAGATGTAATATTTACTTAGGAAAATCATAGGCATTTTCAATTGATATCATTGAATTTTATTATCCAATAGTTATATATAATGTTTTGAAAAAATTGTTGAATACCTTAGGGATATTTCAATTTATTGGATTACATAACAATGTTTTATTATAGAATAGATTATATAGGTTTCCTTAAATTATATATTAGTCTGGATAATAAATCATGATATGGACTTGGAATATATTCATCTATGTTTGATAACCATGAAAAGAGTTAGATAATTTGACCTTATCAATTATTCTAGTTTTGGGTGAGTTTTATGTTATTATATACCGAGTTTGACAATGCAGGGGGATATTACTGGGGCAATTTACATTTTCATAATGAACAATAATGATGGAATTTAATAGATTATAAGTATGAATACCCTATATTGATCCAATGAAGTCATAGATAAAAAAGAAAGTGTCATGATTTCAAAGTATTATTTTTTATTTATCATGATATACTCTATTATATTTTCATTATTATTTGTGACTCTCTAATTTATGGGTTTATTAAATGTCATGCGCTATATGGGACTAAGTTCATGTTGAATGTGATATAAAATTTGGTGATTAAAACCCAAATGGGATTTTGAAGAGATTAATGAATATTATAAATAAGAATGGTCTATAATCAGAATATATAATTTGGGGAATACACTGTAACATACGTATAGACTCAAAACACAATACATTTATAGAGTTTGATGAGATATTCGGTGGTGTAGACTGTGGATGATAGAAATTTTGGCATCCTATATTTCTAGAATGTTGGAAAAGAACTCATGGTATTGAATCTTTAGAATGATAATATGTTTTATGTGCAGATAGTAATGGTATAATGAATGAAATTTAGAATGAAAATAGAAAATTTTGGTTGGTGAATATGAACATTATCTTAGGGTACCATTTAGAGTTCAATATCTTATGCTTGAGAAGAATGTTAATTATTTAAAAAAATTCCAAAATCCAAGAGCCATCTACGAGAACAAGGAAGGTTATATGCAATTTCAACCATTGAACTGTATTGATTAATGTATTTATGTATTTTTATTTTTTTTATTTATATAGAATATATATTTTCATAATGATGTTCTGGTTATAAGTTCCCAAAAAAAATCATGATAGTTCTACAGAGATTTTTATTAATGGATTAATAAGAAAATGTTCAATTGTATTGAAGATTGAGATAAATGATATATTTTTATGGAAATTTATATTGAGAAGTAAAAATTTAGAGAAACACAATTCTTATTAGTTCTAATATACTGAAATAATAATGACATAAAATAGATTTTCTATTATGATAATGAAAATGAGTTAGTATAGTTAACATTAGAACTGATTAAAAATTTGATGAAAACATTTTTTTAGTATCTTTAATGTAGTTCACAATTTGTTTTGGATTTATGGAATATATTCAGTAATTTGTGAATTTAGTAAAGGTATGATGAGATAATTAATTTTATAATGAATGCCTTTTATCATTATTTTATTATCTTAATTGATGTTTTTACCATGATTCAAGAGAATATATGATAATTTAAACTTCATATTTTGTATGTGATTATAAAAACCATATATTTTTATGGCTTATTACTAATAATATTATTTTGGGAATTTTGAATCCTTATTTAAAATTTGTTTTATTTTAGTTTGTTATACATGTTTTTTGATATTTTAAAAGTATAGTAACAAATATAATGGTTTTAGTGCAATATTTTATGAGATTTTGGAGATTAAATAATATTTTTTATATATTGGAAAAAATTTAATATTTATTGTTTTAGTAATATTCTAGTGACTAATGGAATGAATATCATTTCATTTAGTTATCTACATAAATGCTAAAATATTGTTTTATTCCATCAGGCTTGAAAAATATATCTTATTTTATAATTCTTGGTACAAAGAGATGATGACGAAAGTGTTAAAATTTTAAAAAAAGTATGAAATTTATCTACTGTTAAAGAAATTAAATAATAATATTTTCTTCTAGTTTAAACCTTGAGAGTAAATAAATTTATCTAATTTATGAAATATATAATGAAATAAAAAGGTTATACTTTTACATTAATTTAAAAATAATCAATGATATTTTCACTTATCACATATTTATGTTTTTGTGGACATTAAATTTCTCTTGAACATATTATAATAGACAGAAAAGTAATCATTGGAAGTTAGTTTTCACATCCATACCTATAGTTTAAATTCATAACAATATTATCAGTATCTAGGAAACTTAATTTATTATATATCAGGAAACCATTATGTTTTTAATTTCCATTTTTTTGGGAAATCATATAATTAATCATATCATGTGTGTTTAGATAATGGATTTTAATGTTATAGTACCTTTTTAATTGGGAATTTTTTAAGAGAACTATTTATTTAGTGGTTCAGAGTTTAATGCCTTAATATTTGCAAAAAAAACAATGTACGATATCATACAATACATGAAACACTAATCCTAAACAAACGAAATAGTATTATTTTTTTATATAAAAAATTTAAATTATCCATTAAAATGAATTCTATGAAGATGATTTATAGTATAATGATATATATGTATATATTTAATTATTTAAATAAAATAGTCAATAAAAAATTATTGATATCATATTACCTAATAACAACCAAATTTCTTATAATGCCATAGTATTCATTGAAAATATATTTTCATCAAAATTGATATTTAATTTTTTTGGCAGGAAATTATACATCAGGATGTAAGAGATATAATATCTTATAAAATGGTTATATTTTCTGAAATTAAACTGTAAAAATTAGTTTCTAATGAAATATTAATATTTGTTTGAAATGTTTAATTTTTTGATGAATAATAAATATACAGATTTTAAAAAAACCCTATTTTTAATATTTGATTTATAATTTTCTATTTTTATATAAATTGATGTCTATGTAAATATATTTTTCAAATAATATTAATAATAAAATTATGTTAACTTGAATCAATATTGTGGTTGAATTTACTATAAATATATTTTTAGACATAAAAATCATTTTCATGGATAAAATATTATTATTCCTGAAATGAATTTTAATTAATTAAATTAATTAATATTGGGGAATTATATTATTAAAATATAAAGGTCGATAATTTTTTATACTATTGAATTAAGTTTCTTATTGGATAAGAATATATTTGTATTTTTTATTAAATTGTATTTTTCTCTATAATAATTTTCTCAACATATTGCATGGATATTTTTTTATAAGAATTATTAACACATTTATTTAATACTCAAATTCGATTCTATATTTAGAATCATTTTGGAAAAAAATTTGTATTTAAGTCCCTTTTATTTTTAGGCATTATGAATAGTAATAGTCAAAAAATTTCTCAACTTCACAAATGGTAAATCATGTTATACTTGGTTAACACATAATGGTCAGGTCCCCATTTATCATATGTATTTTTATTTTACTATTTTAATAAATCCCCTTATCACCTTATTCATATAATTATATTTTTTATGTGAAATGATTTCATGAAAATGAAATATTTAAAATTTACTATAATAAAAAACAAAAAATATCACATTCTTTCTTTTATATATATACTATGGGTCCACATAATGAAAAAATAATGTGAAAAATAAATATGAATTTCTATTTTTATCCTATAAAAATATAATCCCATTATGGAAAAATTTATTACCTCTGTTGACTATATACTTACCATAAATACATGCACACTATTGACATAATATTTCATGAATTAATATAAAAATAAAATATATAATTTTTAAAATATTAAAAGTTATAAAATATTAAAGAGATATATGGATAAACTAATATAATATGGGTTTTGACATATTTTTTATATTTTAATTGAATATATTAAAATTCCCTCAGTTTCATGAGGTATTCTAATTAAAATTAACTGAATAGTGTCCAATTTGATATTAATGATTGTTTAGAAAAATAATATATTATGAAATTATATAATAACAATAAAAAAGTAAATTGTAAAATTTAGATAATATATTTTAAATAATTAAATCCCTTATCCATTTATGAACTATTTTTTAATATTATAAATAAAATTATAACATTTTATATTTCAAAACGTTATTACTATGGTTAACGTTAAAATGTGTTTACTAATGGTTTATAATTAAATATAATTATTAAAAACAATGTAAACCAATAATTATTATATCTGATGATGGATTTCAAATACCATCCTAACACATATTGTAATACATATAAATTTATAATCACTTGGATAGAGAAAAAATTATTTTATTTTAATACCTTATAAATCCTCAGGGTGCTCTGGGCATCAATTATAAAAGAGAATCCAATCATTCTCTTGGTCACACCATATATAGACTTATATATCAAAATACACATAAAATTAATCTCATCCACTTACCCATTTACATTTTATAGGTTCTAGTATTCAAATTTTCCCCCAATATCTTTAAAAGTTTCTTGAATTGAGTTGTTTGGAAGAAGAGGTAATCACCTTAACCGAGAACTTTTTCTAATTTTACATTTAGTGACTATAAATATAATATAGTATAAAATAGTATCTTAGGTAATGAAAATGTAATGAAATTATATTTTGGTTATATAACCACATTTATTCTCACTATTTACATCAAATGTGAAGGGAATATACAATTCAAGCATAAATACAATTTTACATCTCAATATAGCTATAAAATTCAATTTCCATCACCATAATTCATGGTGGATTTTAAATATGAGATTTTAGTTTAAATATGATATTAATTAGTATTATTTTGAATTAATATATTACACATATCTTCTTACATTACAAATAATTTGATAATTATAAGATCACTATTGTGTATGTGTGGACTATCACCTCCACGAAGCTAAGGGAATCTTTTATCCTCTAATCATTACGTGGTTGTTAATAAGGAAAGATTTTATTTATACATTTTATGTATATAATATAATAATGATTCTGGAATTCTAAATTTTTATATACCATTCATTCATTTCATCTACAGAAAATGTGGAATGTATGTTCATGCGTACATATACCTACCATCAACCTGAAAAGTTTAATTGATTTTTTAATCTATAAATTTAAAGGCTGAATATATATAATAAATATTGATGATATTTATATCATGGATAATGTTTTTAAAATATTGAACAATTGTCAATGTACAAATTTGAATATTATAAAACAGGAATATGTATGAAATAAAAACAAATTATCTCCCAAAACATTGATTTTATTAACAATATTCCAATAAAATACTGGTCATATTATATAATACAATATTAATTTTTATGATATATATTTGTAATTTTATATGAAATTTGATTAAAAAATTAATATTTACTATTTATGAGGTTATAAAGTGGAAGAAAAATGGTGAGACATAAGGTATACAATTTATATTATGATCCAATTTTAATCATGATTCTATATTCATGAATTTCCATAGAAGAAATTAAAACATCACAATATCATAAATACAATTATATTTATTCATCACATGTAAATTTTTAAGAGTGCATTACTTAATTTTTTCTCAATATTTTATCTCCTAAATATATTGATTTTATTTTTCAAAACAATATACATTATTTATCATTTCATTTGAAAATACATTCTTTTCTAGGTCTATGTTTTGAAAACATTTCCCCAAGAATGAAAATTAATATTCTATGATGATTTTTTAAATTTATATCAACCAATTTATATTTTTATTGTAAAAAGTTTAAATGGAATATTATTTTTATATTCTGAATGCCGTACATTTTGACATAAAAAATGTGAATGAAATTTTTTCCTTCAACTTATATTACATGAAAATAATTCTTCATAATTAATAATAAATAAATTTTATCTAAAATTAAATATTTTCAAATACATTTTCAAATATAATGTTCTCTTAAATATTTGGCTTGTTGTTAAATTTTATGTATGTGATTTTAAATAAAATTGGATATTTTCCTCATGAAATATTCAAGTGATTCTTTAAAATTGTTTTCCACTAATGATAAAACACATATATTTTACTTTTGTCATTACATGGGAAATGAAAATTGATACAATACTTAATTTTCTCTAACTATTTTATGATTTTGATGATGAGAATCTAATGAAAACCATTTTTCTTCAATGGTTATATTTTGTGTAATTAATTTAATGATTAATAAATATATTTCCTTTTAAGTGGGTGTGATATTATTATATGATTAATGTTATTATAATCTTGTGGAACACAAATTTATGGTTCTCATTATGTGATTTATGAGCCTATAATTATATATTTCTCCAATATAATCACTAATGTACTTTATCTCATGAGAAAACATAGAGAAATAATTCAATGTTCATAAACCATTTGTTGTAAATAGGTCAATGTACATAACCATTATGGGAAAAAAGTCGATTTACATGATGCACTATTAGAAATATGTGTTGAGGACTCATCTGTTATGATTTTATAGTCATGGTATTTGACCCGTGCATATTCATTTTTGTAATCCCTATTATAGTTAAAATTTTATTATGAAATGAAATTATAGTTAATCCATTGTGGTGATTTATCAGTATAATGATTCAAATACTTTGAAGAGATAAATATTTCTTCCCAAAAGATTATCATATTTGATTTATTGGATTTGAAAATTTTATGTTATATCCATGATCTCATAACCTCATGCATTTCATATTCTTTAATATGATCAATAATTCATACCCTTGTGTTTTCAATTTCTAGGAATTTTATCTCACGATTTATTAATTTTCCTAAATAATGTTAGGAATAATGGTTTTATGTTGGGTATGTATATATATATTTCTAAATACAAATATCTTTTTCTTGTATTTTGATGATCATTCATGAAATAATATGAAGGTGTGTCTAGTCTACAAATAAACAAAACCTTTATTATAATTTAGAATGTATTTTTGAAATGTATTATAAATTTAGATAAATTATGTAATATTTATTTATGAAATTCCTAAGAATATACATGGAATCAAATAAATAAAAAAATGGGTCATTAATATCTATTGGAACACAGATGACCATGTGGAAATATAATATTGAATCACTTGGGTAAGTGTTTTACTCAAATGGAAACCATTGACTTGAATAAAATATTATCTCAAATTTTTATTCTGAAGGATATTATTATTACTTTGGAAAAGTATTCTATAAATAGCTTACATTTAGAGGAAATAATTTTTATGAAATATTTTAACTATCATGTTGAGGATGAATAAGTTTATATTCCACAATAGGATGGTTTTTCATTAAAAAAACCTTTTATAATATTTATATCGGTAAATACATTGTTCAATTTATTTAATATGTTGAGGTGTTTATAAAAGTTATTTTATTCCATATTATGAGGCTGAGATATTGAGAACATCATTCAGATCATTGTACTGTTATAATGGCTTATAAATGTATTTATTTTATCAGTAACATATTTTATGTGATGAAATGATTTGTAGAGTCCCAAATAATTATTAAATCCATTTATAAAAATCATAATAGGATTGGGGTATTGATAAAAAATAACATCAACATGATACAAACATTATTGCAATACATATTTTCTAATATGTAAATAGTGGGTTGATTTGACTATCAATAGTTATTTACATGAGAAATGACTTCAAACAAACCTTGATTTAAGATTGTTTCCAATCTCTAAACATGCCCATATTAGTTTTCGATCATCCTATATGATGATACATAGTAATGAAAAATAATTAATGGAGATGTATTAAGTACCATAAGAATTAGAAGTGGTTTATCTGATGATTGTTGTGGTTTTTATTAGAAAAGTTATTATATATATACTATGAAAAGTTTATTTATAAATGGGAGATCTTGGATTTGAGAATATGAACACATATATAGGGATCATAATGAAATAAATGTTACAAAATAAATGTATTATATTATTGTGGATAAGATTTATTAATTAGTGGATTTACATAATTATATCATATAATTTATTTTGACTACAGTAGATCCAATTTTATTTATGGGCTTTCCATTACAATATAATATATGCGAATGATTTTCATGTTACTGTGAGATATAGAATTACAAGCATCTTATCTTATATAAATGGATAATATATGTGCCTGAAAATTCTATATTTCAATGAGAATGAATTTATAATAAAACATGTATATATATTTAATTTTTTATTCAATTAGTTTTTGATAGACATAAAACCCTACACACAATAAAGAATCTAATTTTCATTTCATGATTATTCACATTTAAGGAAAATATCATTTTTCTTTTGGTCTCATCAAGTATACAATTATTATTATATTTAAAATTAATAATAATTAAACAAAATGTTATTTTATTGATAATGTGATTTAAATTAATAATTTCACTTGGTGAATAAACTCAATAATCCTCATATAGATGCGATAATCGTGGTTTAATTGAAAGAAAGAACATGTTTATTAGTGATTGGAATGAAATAAAACCATGATTTGGGATATATATCAGTTTCCTTTGTAAATATTGATAAAAAATATGACCCACTCATTAATTTGTTATAATAAAAATAAAATCCAATTTATAGGTCAAAATTATTTTTTCTATGGAGGTAGGGAGAATAGTGTAAGGGTTGTCAATAAATATGGTATCTTCCCTCTTCTGGATTTATCAAAATGATATTAAAAATCATTGATTTTTTTATTTTTGTGAATATTTTGAGGGGATTATCTACATATTTAAGATATAATATTTAGAGAATTTTTGAAATATACTAAAAAGTGATTGTCTGTAAACATTTATCTACATTTTGGTCATTCTATTTTTCCATGATTTTTTACCCATTTTCATATTCTAGAATTTAAATGTTACATCTTTTGTCTAATCATATCTATTTTATATTCATTATTTTTATCCCATGATTAAAAAATTTCAATAGGTCCAATCATTTCTAATCCCAATATATTAGACCCAAATCTATCATTACATCGTGATGAATCTAGATGACTGTGATGATTATATTAAGAAGTAATTGAGTTATCAAAATGATATTATATATTCCATAACATCTAGAGATCACCCTTGAAATGAAGGGGGATTTGGGGGAACACAAAAATGGGGAGGGAAGAATATTGTTTTTTTCAACCAGCACTATCCATTGTGGTAGTATTAAAAATACATTCAAGGAGGGTAGAAGCTAGAATCTCATAATCCACAATTTCATAGTAAAATAATTAAATTAAATTCATTATTACAATATTATAACTAATATAATAATTTATAATATATTTTACTAATAAATAAAATTCATAGTATGAGTTTATAGATTGGAATCAAAAAACCAAACTAGGAGTGCGACTGACATTACATTGGGAATGAACTCAGCTATTATCACTTTTATAAACAATTAAATTTATAGAATTAGTGGAATTTTCAATTTCATAGTTCAAAAAAACTACATCATTCTAGGAGACTATTCATTTTTTATTTAAGTGGTAGATAAATTGATTCATATTAATAAATATTATAATGTAATGAATCTATTTTTATATATTTTTATTTACATAACATCATTTTCACACAAAAATAAACAATATTTATGTAAATTTATTAAATAAATAAAAATATTATATATTTATTGAAACAAATAATCTCATTTAATGGGTTCCGACCATTTACATTCACAAAAAGACCTTATTTCATGAAAACAAATTTTAAAAAAATTATTGTATTATACTGTAAAAAAATATATTAATTTTCTATTTTCTATATAAAATGTTAAAATTTTCATTTTACCTCTGTGTTTCCCAATATACCTAATTAGGTAATTTAAATTAATAATTGAATAATCATCAGTTCTCACAAATATATTACAATCAACATTGTATATAAATAGTTATCGGAAAGAAATTCATTCTTTTGTCAAACACTGGTTACTATAGTATTTAAATAGTCTATATTAAATAAATTTTATGTTGTTTTTGGTTACCAATTACCTAGTTGATATTATAAAATAGATGAATCTTTTTAGTAAATTTTTATTATTTTTTATAATATTTTACTATGGTAAAATTTATATTAGATAGATGATGTAAATATTAATTATTGAAAGAAGAATATAAGATATTTAGCATAGTATTTAAAACCCAAATTAATGTTTATTGAAATCGAATGTTAATCTCAGTTATATGTTAAGGTTGATGAATCTAAAAAAATATCATTTATAGGATCTATTCATATTGTAGGGGAATTAAATTAACAAGCACAATTAGAATAATATCCTTTTCATTTGTGTGTTGGGAAATGATAGAGGAGTAACAATAAATATGACCCCTCATAGATATATATATATATATTATAGAGGTTAAGGAAAATATTATTAATATCTCTATATACCATGTGATCCTAGGTAGAGTGAGTTATGAAAAATCATGTTTTAGATTATGAATATATCATTTTTTAAAAGTATCAACAGGTGGTTACCCCCATTCATGATAGACTGTATATATTTATTCATTATAAAATATAAAGGGCATTGTGTCAGCATGAACCTACTTGGGAAAGAATGTCATGAAGCGTTATTAATGTTTTTAATATTAAATAGATAATGGGTAAACCAAGAATCTCTATGATATTTGATCATTGTTATTGTGGTTAGTGAAGAAAAATATATTTTTAAATATATTTCTAGGAACATAACTGAATAATATGATCAGGAAATATAACATAGTCAATATAAATTATAGCCATATCCCATTCAAATGAAAATGAAGTAAGATTTGATTATAAACCTAATGAATTTTTTCTTGATATAATCATATGGTAAATATATAAAATTTATTTTCATGTAAGGGTAAAAATTTTATTCTTTTTTTATTTTGATATAATAGATACAATAATTAGATTATTTGTGAATAATTTGTTTATAGAAGTTGTTAAAATTTTTCCAGGTATATAAGATCATTTTATTATAAATATAATCAATATTTTTATCTATATTCGTGTATATAAATTCATGAACATAAAGAAAATTATGGAAATTTAGTAACACAGTTTACATATAGAAGAAAATTTTAATTACATAATTTTAAATATTATAAAAAAGATTATATTTATATATTATATTCAAAATTATCGAATCCATGCAATTTTAATTAACCTCACATTTTTATAGATGGTAATAACATATATAGATGGAAATTAGGGTTTCCTTAAAAATAATAAGAACATTAATTTCTTGAATGAAACATTTGAGTCCTTCTAATATTAATTTATTTATTATGATAATGTAATAATATGTACTTTAATCATCTATGTAATGTTATAAATTTTAGTTTTGAAATATTTTTCTTAATATTTTATTAAATTATGGATTGTTTCTTGTGTTGTGTGAATATATAGTTTAATATTTTTTAATTATAAATATTAATAATTTTTTATTATAAATGATCACTGTTTTTAGGGATGTATTTTTTTTGGTTATGAAATAGAAATATATATTAATGTAAATATTAAAAACATAAAATTATTATATATATTATAGAATATTTTTGTTACATATTTATTATAAGATATCATATTTTATAACAATGGATTAGGAAGACCTTTTTTATAAAAAAATGGGTGGGATCCATATTAAGAATTGTGAATTTTACCACATGCTCCCCTCTTTAGTACCTATATAGATGCTAATTTTCTATGGAAGAGATATGGTTCGTTCTTGTTATCTTATACCATCCCTAATATAATACACTCTAGTAATATTTCTATATCATTTTACCATATTTATCTAACGTTAATAATTAGTGTTTTTCCAATTTATAAAAACCCCATGGAATTTATGGCACTTATTCCCACGTAATCTAATGGGGATATCGACTAGTGATAATAACTCTATTTGGAAATATGGAATAAAAATGATAATGTCTAGTACAAAACTACTTAGTTATAATATATAATATTATTTTATTTTAGTTTTTATATTTTTATAAATTACATATAATGATTATTTAATTTTCAATTGGTGGAAATATGTGTATAATCCCCACTAAAATTATATTATTCCCTAAAATAATTTTGGTCCGTATACATTTATTTAAACATAAATTATTGTAATTTCAAATTTGGTTTAAAATGATATAAATCTATGTATTATATTAACAAAAAATTAATTAGGATATTATTTTTATGTTTCTTTATAGTTTTTTAATGATACGAATGTTGACGCTCTTGGATGGAGTTCTAAAATCCTAAATTTGAATGTTTACAACCAAAAAATCAATGATGAATTTTTAGGTATATTTATATTATAAAAAACATGAATTATTTTAATAAAATTATGAATTATGAATTATAATGTTAATATATCTTGATTTAATTAATAATTTTAAACAATAAATTCTAATTTATTCGTTATTTTTTATTAGTATTTACACCATTGATGTTTTGAAACATATAAATTATAATGTAAATCCAAAGTATATTTTGTTTTGAATATTAAATACTGATATAAATTGTATTATTTCATGTAATTTTATTAGGTGATATGTTTGTTTAATTATTGTATGTTGAATTTATTGAGGCATTGATGGAAGGAGTTCCAAAACCTAGCATGGGTCGAACCTTAATTTTCCTCCCAACCTGATATGTATCATGTCCCGAAAGGCGTTCTTGATACCCACTAGCTAATATGAGTCCTCAGAATCATTAGAGAATCCAAGGGAATCATTTTTCCAAATATATATAAATAAAAAATAGTTCAAACAAAAAAGAGCATCCCAATTTATAAAAATATTCAAACTGAATATCTTTTCTATAAAAATAAAAATAAAACATATTGTACAAAAAAACTGAATATTAAAATGATGAACAAAACATGTCCATGTGACCCCAAGGGTTACCCTATGATTCCAACCCTACTACCATCATTTGTGATCAAAACAATGTTGGATCCTGTATAAAAATATAAAAACAAGAAATAACTATTGTGGTGAGTGTTAAAACATCATTGTAATGCCCATAAATACTATTCCCAATGAACTTCCTCTAATATAAAAGAAACAATAACATAGATTTTGAAATAAAATATATAAAAGTATGAATTTCTTCAAATTTTATAATTAAAAAAATGGTATATATCCAATTTTTCCATTCCAAAAAAGTCTCCGTCTAAAAAACCACAACAATCAATTTAAAGATAATGTTATAATTACCTTTTTAAATACAGAGAATCATTATAAAGATGTTCTAAATGATTCTTCTCAAAAAAGGATTGAAGATAGTTCATTACATTTATCACAAAGTCATAATACTCATGAAATTATCACGAAAATTATATTACAAGGGAAATGTGAAGTATCGAACAAGCGCATCTAACTAATAATGCCTCACAATCAATTCCACATAAAAATAAGATCTAATAGACATGGTTGAATGGAGGATCTTGTGAATAATCATGAACAAAATTTACATGTTGATTCAACCCAAAAAAGATGCCTCACTCCATTAAAGTAGTAATGACCACACACACTCAACCACACACTACCTGGTATAGAAAGAGGATCCCAATACCATAGGATTGAAAAATATCTCTTGATATGGGCCACAATCTAGTCAATAAACTATTATAGTGAATCATATGTTCTTTTAATACTCACTAACTATGCCTAGTTCCTAGGTCAATATGTGAATATGATGACCCGACCGATTCCAACGAGACATTTTGTATCATCTGGGTCTCATATGCCTCTTATCTTGTGCCTCATGCCCGGTTGGACACATGACCCCTAACACATCTGCACATAAACATGGGTTGATATCTAGCAATTGGGGTGGATAGGTAGTACATATAGGAGACTACAACCCCATGATATAGTAATTAATTTGATATATAAAATAGAAAACAACAGTAGAAGAATATATAATAGAGAGATATTGTAAACAAAAGAGGCATAACAAACAAAAACATATGCATTTATTGGATGATACTAATAATTTAATATAATAACAAAATTCTTTAGGTTTTAGTTTTTGATTCATATATTAATGCATGAAATACTAATATTATATAAAAAACAATAATATAAAAGCATGATATACCACATTCCTAAAGTAAGAAAAAGGGAAAAAATATTCCATGAGCATCTCAAGCACAAGTAAGATCATGTGTTCCTATGATAAATTTATGTTTTACAAGTCAATAACCTTTTAGGGGCCTATTATCATTCCAACACCAATAGCAACACAATCTTCTCCGGTGTGAAGTGCGGCCCGAGTAGGGTGTGAGATAAATATCTCAGTATCCCACCACAAATAGTGTCTACATGTAATACAAATAAAAAGTCATTTTAAAAAAATTTTAAATGTCAAAAAGGTACGTATAATAGATTTTAGTTAACAAATAAAATTTTTCCCAAGATCTTAATGGATTAATAGTAGGTCTACCTGCTTCAGCACAAGGCCAGATAAGTCTGATCAAGTTAGAATATATAAATTCATATATATTGATCATATCAGGAAGGAGTTAATAATGTCTCACATGAATATATATTTACATATATCTAGAATATGGTTATAATTCATCCAATAAATTCAATATTATATATATTTAATGGGGCAATAATTTCAACCACCAATTCACATTTATATAGCTAGCATGGGGTAAGAATGATTCCCACCAATTGACATTTTTTATAGAAGCATGGGGTATGAATGACTCCCTCTCAATAACATTTTTATAGCTATTATGGGGTAAAAATAACAACAACCTATCCACATATATAATTATTGTTCACATGTCGTAAAAATGATCAAACCATTTAAATCATCTCATTAAAAATTTATGAGTTCACCAAAGGCTTATACAAGGGCATGAGTTCATCATCCATTTATGAGGTTAATTTAAAAAAACAATCCATTTCATTAATTATTTTTTAAATAAAACTAAAACAAGGGCAGGGTATTCCATCCCTTAAAACAGTTCACATATATCAAATTCATTTTATGGTTAGATCCATCTCAACCTAACCAATAAATATAATCCAAACTATCCAAATTTCCTAAAATGGAAAATTCATTTAAATGAAATGACATCATGTACAATGTCTCAGGGTAAAATTATCACCTTCCCACATATACCATTCAAATTTAAAAGTTAATAATAACCATTATTTCATCATGTAATACATAAATTTTAGATGGGAATGTCTATTTCTAATAAAATTCATGTTTGAAGAAAAATTGTGTTCCATGCATTTTAGACCATTTGGACAAAATGACTGATTTTAAGGTGGCACAACTATAGGGGTCCATAAAGAGTAAATTTTATTCATAAACCCTTAAAAAATAAAATATATACAAATATAAATGTACAAGGGTAATTTATTCGTGAAGGTGAAAACATCACAACAAATCTCAATAAAGGCCAACTCATGGAATGTCCGAATAAATATAAATAACCAAAAATCAATGAGAATACATTCTGACCACCCTCATTAGGGATGTAGATGGTTTCAAAATTATTATCAACCCAAGGTTTGATAAATATTGGACAATATATTAGTTTTAGTCCATCACCATAAGATAGTGTGATTATCTTACATCTAAATAGCCCAACTGTTGGTGATATTAAATGCGGAAAGAGGGTTTCATGGGGATAGCCTTAACCTAGGATATTGGATTCTTCTTTATGTTATTGTAATGTGTTCTAGATGAAGTGGTTAGAATAAAACCATGATATTAGAGTGTATGATCTCAACAAATGAATAAATCCCTAGGTTATGTCCACTAGTGTATGGGGAAAAGAGAAATTTGGTTTAAAATTTTATGAGGGAAAATGGTAATTTTCCACACAAAAATGCACTTATACAGTTTATGAACATGGTTTAAAAACCATGTGTTAAACCAATGGATTGTATCTGGTCAAAAATCATAGTATGGAATATGGTAGTGTTCCTAGGTCTACGTGATGGAAGACATATTGTGTGGACATGAAGGTTATCTTAATGCATCCAAATGGTTCACAGAAAATGTGTGGCCTTAGTTGCAAGGTTTCCACTAACCGTGTGGCCTATCCCATAGCTCATTTATTTAAACCATAATTATATCAAACATGAATAGGCATATCATATCACATTCCAATACAATAGTATAACTTTACAATGATTTACTGAATGATTCAAAAATGTTAAACCAAAAATCCACACATGGAATTTTTTTGGGTTGTTACAACCTCTTCTCATTTTAGAATATCGTCCCAGACTTATCCTTACGAGGGTAAAGAGGTATTATCTAAAAAAGGATCATTACACTGAGGTTTTTTAAAAACAGTCTACTCCCATGTATTATCATACTGTCAGTCATCTTTTTGTAGCACCTGTACAAGTGGAATAGTTTTTATTTGGAGTGTCATCACACTCTGATCAACAATAGGCACTAGATACTATTTGAAGGAATCGTCCATTTACAAATAAAACTTATGCGAATAAAAAAGGTATGATTGGTTTTGATAATATCATAGAAGATGATATACATAGAGGAAATCATGCATAAAACAATATCTATGAGGATGTTCTTATATGTAAGACATTGGTCTAATCCTCTTCAAAACCTTGAAGGGTCCAATGAATATCGATTATATCATACCATTCCTCCGAATAATCCAATGACCTAACCATGATGAGGCATTCATGAAAACCCTATCTCTGACCACAAAATTGAGAGATCTTCGGTGTGTGTTAGAATAAAACTCTTTAATAAACTCACATATCAACATGCACTTTCAGATCAGCTAGGCTATCCATGTAGTCTCTTGCACGAGATGTGCTTCAAACACACCTGCATCCCCTCCCTCTAGCCATCACAATGGTGAGTGAAAAATCTGACCATATATGGATTCATAGGGATCCATTTCAATTTTTTCATGGATGATATTGATAAGAAATGCTAAAAGAGAAATGTTCTTCTCTCAAGAACCCCCAAACTCAAGGATACAAACTTGAAGCATGTCCTCCAATAGGTGAATTGTACACTCTGCCTATCCATCAGTCTACATATTGCAGGTTGTGCTAAGAAGTACCTACCTACCCTAGGATTTCTGTATCCCCTACCAAAACTGTGAAGTGAAATGGGCATATCTCCCACAAATGATAGAAAATGGAGATCCATAGTGACATACCACCGCTTTGACATATAATCATCCCGGATTATCTCCTGATAAGGTCCCTCTGACATGTAATATGTGTGAAACCATTGTAATATTATAAATTCCAATTCATACAATTTCATTTACACATGGAGACCTTGGTAGAGCTGTTACAAATCCCATTAAAACAATGTCCCATTTCAACTCAAGAATGGACAATTGATGAAGAAGACACATCAGATGAAAAATTTTCCACATTAACCAACATAAAAGATGAATATTGTATGATGAAATAGTTTATGTCACATTTAATGTTGGTCCACAAGTACTGAAGATAATTAAATAAAAAAACTATGGTGATACTAGGGTGAACTACCAATGATGAGGTGTGGAAATCCCTCATCATTTCCTCTCAGATGTCTTCTACAACACATACACACCCACAAAACAATAGTGTATCATACCTTGAAACTATCAATCCATAAATGTCTTCATTATCTGGTATACATTCAAACAAGATAAGGTCTTTAGGATTTGATAATTGTCTCTATATTACTAATACTAGAATAGTATATATTAACACTAAGGTTGTAATAATCTTCATAACACGTCCCCTCTAAACCTAAACCTATATCTTTATGAGTAAGGCCATAAGAATTTATTAATCAGTGGATTACTAAACCATCTGATTTTGAGTATTCTTTCATATTACATTTTCTAGTGAATTCCCTATCCCTATTATATAGGGAAGCCTGAAATCAAACAATTACATAAAGTAGACCCACCAACACTGACTAAGATATAAACCCCTTAGAGTAATGATTTATATGACGATTTTATAGTATTTGAATGCAAAAAAAATTCTCTCCCAGTAAATATTGTCTCCAACATAGTAAGACATGATCTAAAACAGCGATCTCAAGGTCATTCATTAGTTAATTTTGATCATGTGGCCTCAAATACTGAGAACCATATGCAATGAATCACTCATTATATATCACAACATTCCCCAGCCCAACACCAGATGGGTCAAAGTGGGTTGTAGAACCCATTATTGGCTTTAGAATAATTCATATTAGTGCTGATGCATGTCATCCATTCAACTCATCAGAGGATGATTTAAAATATTTAGACCATTTTAATTCCAAACCCTTATTTTTCAAATTCATAAGTTGTGCTGTGAGCTGTGACCAACTGACAATGAAGAATCTATAATATCACGAAATTAGTAAAAACTCTTAATGTAAAATAAATTCATGCAATGATCCCATGGAAACAAAATTCATACATTTTATAGGTCAACTAAATCATCTAACTTAGAGATGATATGACCTAATAAGTTGACTCTTTCAATCCAATAAGGTCATTTACGGTGATTTTCATAGAGAAAAAACTCTCTCATTTTATTCAACATTATCTCAAGATGGTTTTCATATTTTTTTTCTAAGTGTGAGTACACCTAGATACAATCAATGATGAAAATCATGAATAAATGTATATATTGGTTGAAGAAATTATTCATATGATCCAAAATGAATGTAGGTGAATTCATGAGTATGAAAGGAATAACAATGTAATAATATATTCTAAATGTTCTATTGAATGTTGTGTGAGGTATGCATGATGTATTAACATAGACTTGAAGATAGATTTACCTAAAATATATCTTTTATAACACATTAACTACTCAATGTTGATCAAAGAGATCATCTATTTTTGGAAATCGATAACGGTTCTTGATAATCGTCTAATTTAACCATTAATAATCCACAAAAATCCTATGGGTACATTCTTCCCTTTTACCAAAGAGGATTGGTGAAACCTATAGAGATGTATTGGGGAAAATAAAACCATTGGCCTTCATATCCTCCACCTATATCTTAATGTCTATAAGATCCTTCAGTGCTATCCTATAATGAGGAATGGTCACAGGTGATACTCTCAATACAATATCAATGTTGAAATCTACAGCTTTAATAAGAGGTAGACTAGATAAGTCACCCTAGAAAACCTCTTTGAATCCTTCCACCATAGGAGAAAAAATATTAGGTAGTAAACATTGGTCAACAAGATAATTACCAGAAATATATGATAAAAAACTACCTAACATCTGCTACTTAGGTCCAAATCATGTCACAATAACATACCATTCAATATAATGATCATTCTTAATAACCTATTGTGATGTTAAAATCAACCTTTAAAGGTAGTAGTCATTACAATATTTTTAATGAACAATCCAATCCATCCAAATCATTATTCCAAATTCTTTCGTGATAACAAAATAATGTCTCTATACAAATAAGTAATGTCCCATATCAAGGGAAAAAATCTAATAGAAGAAAAATACCTCTAAATGGATATTTAATTTTGTATATAGAGTCATGAATCCATGGTAAGATATGATATTGATTCCAAATCTCCCAGTGAACAAATATGAAAAAAATTGTGATATGTGCATGTATAAAAAAAGAAGACATTAAAGGGGGAGATACATGAAGAAGATGGAATTCATGTTACTAGTATGTATCGTAGACTTTAATCACTGCATGACTACCCTATGTAGTTTCTCTATGCATGCGTAGGGAATCGCATGTCTGGTTGCCTCTACCTCAACCACTACATTAGCTTGAATGACCGGTGGTATTCCAGCTACCTGAATGTTGTGATCATACTGATGTCACCCTAGTTTGAGAAGTATGTGGAGATCCCCCCAATCAAGGTACTTGAGGGAATGTTCTGCAGAAATGGTGTAGATTCCCATTCATTGCATAACCTATACATGAAAAAAGATTCAACAGAAACAACATCTTGATGTCCCTTAGATATCTGCAATTGTTAAAGATAATTGAATTACTCACAAAAGAAAAATATACACTTGTACCACCAAAATAACTTTCTAATCATCATTTTAATCCAAAATAAGATCCACTGGAAGCCAATTGGTTTCAAACCACCCTGAATCGAACCAACATCATCCAAAAAATAATTTAATCTATAATTAAGGCATTATTTACAATTTCAGAAAATTTTTATCAACATAAAGACATTGACAAATGATTAAATGTTATAACCAAGAAAATCATTGAACCTCCTTATAGTTATGAGATCATTTGAGGATATATATGACGCATAATTCTAAAAATCAGTGAAATGGGCTGAGTATTCAACAACTGACATATTCCCCTACTACAGATTCATAATCTCTCTATCTCTGTTTTCCCTTATATTATGGGGAATATAGTAGACATAGAAGATGTCATGAATTTCATCCTATACAATCTATCTATGATGGTATATCTGAGTGATGAAATACCACCAACTCTACGATGAATCCCGAAGCTTGAAGGTATATGGCTTGACCAACAACATTGGAGGCATCTCTACATGATCGAATATAGACAATTTCGATTCTTTTTATGACTCTGCAACAAGTGGTATGCCATATAGTGAAAATTTAATAGGATGGTGATAGTAAATCTCATGACTAAACTCTTCTATACATAGTGAACATAACTCTATAGATTTAATGTCTTAAAACATATGTAGAAAACCATACATTAATTGGGCATCGATTCCCATATAAGGTCAATGAAGAGGATACATAGGTCGCTTAGTAGGAGGAATGAATAGGTGAAAAAGGTTTGTCACCTCTGAAATATGATTGTAACCACCTTAAAGGCATGCGGTTTTAGGATTTCATTGAGGAATAATGCTACAATACCAAAATAACATCTTTGACAGGTTCAAATGGTTCAAAATAAATCAATAAATTTAAAACGATGTAATCATGAAACTAAGAATGGTACTAAAGCCTTCCTATAAGAAAAAAAACTCCTCTCTACCTACTCCAAAATCTAGGACTAGATGTAGGAATAGACAATAATATGACATAAAAATGGTGAAATACCCACTACCCACTACTATGGTCTGGTCCAGGATGATTTTTTATCATAATTAAAAAGATGGTAATTCTAATGAAATATGTAATTTCCCAATAGAATGTGAGATGGTTTAAATTTTTTGAATTTTTTAAGATGAATCCAATAACAAAACATTATCCAACCCATAAGGGACCATACACCTTGTGAATCAAACAATGGAATTAATATGGATGTCATTTTCATTTCAATATTGGTTATTTAAGTAATTAAATGATTTAATAAATGTTTGAGCTTTCTGAAATTCCATTTTACAATCCGTTGGGGCCCATACACATTATGAATCAATGAGTGGATCCTACGGAAGATGCTAAAGTAGGAATTAAAATCCAATATGATGTGTCATAAAAAATTTATATTTAAGACACATACCAATGAATATTCAACATGAAATGATCATTAAAAATAAAATGTTACATGGAAATGATGAATGACCTCAACATACGGTGCACATCACAATGCATGATATATTTTAGATCACTCACCTTGTCAGTAAGTATTAGTGAAATCATAATTTCATTGAATTCAATATCATAAACATCACATGTCATGGGTATCACCCAATAATGAAATCATATGAATATTAAATTGAAGAACCAATAACAGTCATAAGTATTGAAACATGGCCTTTAAACTATACATGGGTTCATGACGCCCATACATGGATTATGAATAAGCCCATAAGAATTCCCAATCAAAATTCTATTATTTACAAACAGTAAATCAGGAATGGAACGACCTACTTTGATACCACTATTTGATATCCTGGACCTGAATGCCACTAAACTCATGCCCTGATCAAAGTTGTCCATTAGACCACTACCACATCTACATATAAATATGGGACACCAACTAGAAGTGGGGTTTAATAGATATTAAAGTGGGGAGTGTATATCCTTTGATTAGAGTATTGCAATAGATACAACAAATAGTAAGCACTAGAGGAAGCATATATAATATACGGATACAATAAACATTAGAGGAATAAGAAAAATGAAAATAACCAAGTAGTTGATGAAATGGATAATGAAATATAATAACCAAAAGACATAGTGGTCAGCGTCTAATACATTTATTGATGCATTTAATGTTGATAATGCATAAAATAACTAGAAAATACAATAATTCTATACAATAGTCCTAAAGGAAACAAATGGACAAAAAAACAGCTTCATGAGCATCTAAATCCGATGATTGATTTTGTGCTTCAATGTTTCAATTAAAAAGTACAATTCAAAAAATTTAGAAGGACTTTACCCTATCTATTTCATGTGGAAATATAATTTTCTTAGGATCAAATAGAATCTTTAGTAGGTTGTGAGATTAAATCTTCACTATGACACCCCCACATGTGTGTACATATAATCCAAGTAGGTGATCAAATAAAAAAAGTGTAAATTTATAAACATGTATTTAATGATGTGAAAAATAAATAAATAACTACATGTTCACAATCATAATGAATACATGGAGAGTCTTTATGCTTTATCCCAAGGCTGTTATGTCAGATCATGTCACCTTATAAAAATATGTATATAAAGATAATAAGTGGTGTTAGGTGAGAATTTCTCTCACCCATTTCAGATTATGTACTACTGTCATTGGGTAAGAATTCAACCCACACATGTAGGTTCATATAACTAGAATTTTTTAATAATTACTCTCAAACATTCACATTTATATAGTTGGCATCGTGTAATACTTCCTCCCTTCTATTCAAGCATATATAGCTGGCATGGGTTAAGAATGCCTCCCACTCATTCATGTTTATATATGTGGGATTG
This sequence comes from Viscum album, assembly GCA_963277665.1. Taxonomy (NCBI): domain Eukaryota; kingdom Viridiplantae; phylum Streptophyta; class Magnoliopsida; order Santalales; family Viscaceae; genus Viscum; species Viscum album. The sequence continues at coordinate 68,113,690 of OY728166.1, read as the reverse complement.
GGTATGAATACCAACCTCTCATTCACATATAGATTGATCATTTACTTAATATCAATAATTTCATACCATTCAAATCCCCTCATTTTTCATTTAAATATTCACAGAAGGTATCGACGAAGGCATGGGTCCACCATCCACTATGAAGTTCCATTAACAAAGAAATCATTTTCATCTAGTTACTTTTAAAATTAAACATGACCAAGGGAATCAAAATGGAATCCAATGAAACCATTTCCTTAAAAAATTCATTTGAGGTTCAAAGAAATCTCATCCAAGACACCTCATAAAAGAAATTATTTCTAATTTACCTTAAATTAAAAATTCATTTCAAGGTAATGTTTTCAATGACATTGTCTCAATTCCAAATACTAACATGCCCACATGGATAATTAAAATTAAAAAGGGACTATACACCATTGAGAAACATTGGTATATATCAGCTACACATGGGACAATGGTAATTTCATTTATAAATAATGATTAAATTTAATTGGGTTCCATACATTTTGGACCATTTTTTCAACATGACCAATTTCAATATGGAACACCTATGGTTGTGCATCACAAGTAACTATGGGGAAAAAACCCATAAATAATATCATATTAACATATATAATGGAACAAGTGTAATTTAAAAATTATGGAATAAAAAAACATGGATTATAAAAAATGTATGGATATGGAACATCAGAATAATTACAAAACAACCAAAACACAAAGGGAAAACAATGTGACCATATACATTAAGTCTATAGACAAAAAATATCTTAATATCGACCTCAGATTAAATGAAAATATTTATGATAGCTATGTTTTATTCAAATAGACAGAAAATATTTTGAATGAGACTTCATCTAAATTTCTCAACCGATGCAGTGATTAACCAATGAATGAAGAGTACACTTCTCTAGCGTTACATTGGTCAATCTGATTCTTCTGATGTTTTGAGAAATGGTTGTTAGATGAAAGAATTAGATTAAATCAATGATTTATTGGGGTATGATCTTAGTGATTGTCGAAATAAAATGGTTTTATAAACATGAGTTAGGGGAAAAGTAAAATTTGGTTTTAAATTAATAGAGGTGAAAATGGTAAAATTTCCCTAATAAATGGGCTTACAAGGTTTAGGGGCATAGATTACAAACTGTGTGAAAACCATGAAAATCCTTTTTATTTCCAAACAACAATAGGCTACATGGACATTGCCCTTGGTCCTCATGGAAGGAATAAAAATACAGAGACATGCATGCCCCATGTCTAAAACTATAGATATTTCATAAACCATGGTCTTGGGTCACATAGTTTTCACGAAACATGTAGCCTAGCTCACAACACATTTTTCTAGAACATTATGATCTGAACCAGCCCCAAAATCTCATCGGTCCTTTCCATGTCTATTGTAAAACATTTCCATTAATAATGGAATAACTACGAAAGAAAAAACCCTCAATATTTACCATGGTAAAAATTTGGGTTGTAAGAAATCCAATCACATGTAAATATTTAATAATAATCCTCACAACATGAATCACCTTAGTCACACCAATGATCAATACGTTTCCATACAACATGTTGATCATAAATGAGTCTACAGTAAAGATCTCCCATTCATGAAAAACTATATGTGTCATGAGGAGTCCATAAAAAGGACAACCAAAACATTCATCATAATAGATCACAAGGATTCCACAATAAGGATATACCATCCATTATATATATTCAAGAAATGGTGAATAACCTATGAGGGTATTAAAAATAATCATTTTCACGAAAATCATAAATTACCCAATGGGCCACATGAATAATATTTCAAAGAACCAACATGACCTTTTAAAAAATATACCAATACACAATTTTTCATTTCGCAATCATTTATATTGATCCACTTAGACACTCCAACATCCTTTTCATACCAATTTTACTTTCATTAAAATGACAAAAGGGCCTTTAAACATATCACATGGCGAACAATTTTATAAACCACCATAAAATCACTATATTGAAATATAAAATATTTATCAATACCATTTATGTAATCCAAACCATATTTTAAATTTCAAAAAATTTATTTACAAATATAAAAAAATAAATTCATAACATAAATCACTCATAAAGGCTAACCCAACATTTTATCAAATACATAGTGTGTAACATTTAACAAAACAAATCCATTTATATCAAAATAAATAATAATAATAATTTTTCAAACCATACCATTATTCCAATGACACAACATCATAATTTATCATTCATGTATAGTTCTAAAAGCATAAAACCAAATATTTTTAAAATAAAAAAGAAATGTGTAAATGATAACCTACATAAATCACACAACTATTCAACAATGCATACCTCGAATAACCTCATGAAGGATCTAAGATCATTGATTGAACAAGAAAATAATAAACAAGAAAACACCACAACATTAACCAAGAGAAACACAAAATCATGTTTCACATGACCAAGGGAGAAGTGGATCTCAAGGGAAAATGAATGAAAGAGGAAGAGGGAGGATAAAAGAGAGTAATACCTTTAGAAATATAGACCCAAACATGAATAATATTCTCAGATCTACAATGGAAAGAGGATATATAGATTTAAATGAGAGGAGGGGGCCCGTTACGGTTGCACAAACTAGTTGGAGAATATATGAGTAGTTTTGACATAAAAATACAAAGAAGGACGCATTGGAATTTCAAAATTCTTATGATCTGGGATGGATTTAAGGTTTGGTTTCATGGTTTAGAGAAATGTGCACCAAACATCTGCCTGATACATGCCACACAAAGAACCCAACAAGGATTGAATGAATGATTGAAAATTGTGTTACAAAAAAGTGAAATGGTTATTCCATGAAACAGAGTGACCCAAAAAAATTATGTTGGGTTTTACTACCCATTCATGGAATGTGCACCCTCATCCATAATTACACCATGGATAACACCCTTCAATAGGCTAGGATCCAATTTGTTCTCTATCTGTGTTCTTAAACTGCGCAACATGCAAAAAATCCATGAAACCCAAAACATACAACTATATCCCACATAACTAGATCTAGAAACCAAGGCCCAAAAGTATAATAAGATTATAAGAAAATAAAAATCAGATTTTAAAAATTCTCTGCACCATGAAAAAATTCCTCCCTCGAAAAGTCACAATATCTCCATTTGATCGATCAAAGACTAATAATATACCATTATAAAAATTACCCAAAATTAAAAAACCCCACCACATTGTGGTAAAAATAAAACAAATCCAAATAATATACAATCCAAAATGGTAACATTGAACTATAATAAAAACATCTAAAAGAAAATTTAAACTGCCATGACCCAACAGTTGGGAAAATGGCTGAACAGATGATCCACACACCCTTGTTGGTTTCTGGAATACATGAAAAGAATTATTCTTAAGACTATAGTTGGAACACAAATGTCCAAAGAATATTCTTCCCCAAATTTAGGGGCTCTAGTATACTACACTAATAACACAATGGATTCATACATCCAGAGGAATCCGATATTGGATTCATTGGTTTTTTAATTCCTTAACAGTAACCAACAACAATAGATGAACTTCTAGTCTTGTTGTAGGTTTTCCCTTAAAAACATCCAAAAATAATCGGAAATATTGCTATCTCAATAAATCTTGATAAAACCACATTATCATGAACAACTATCCTCAAAACATCATAAAATGAGGTTTGACCTAACTTGGATACTTTAGACTGTAGACACAGATAAAGCTAGAAATCAAAATATTATCCCTCTATAGAGTTTTTTTTGTATCCCAATATATTTTTTTGGTACAAGATGCACAAAATTATGGATGTACTCCATCCCTGATAGATTTCCTTACGAAATAAAACACATATATATTAATTATTTCAACATTACTAACTCCTAGAAAAAAATTATATGAATGAAGCCTTGATGAATTCTATGGTAATGTCATCTTGAGGCATGTCTCAAGATATCGACCTCCACTATTTCAGGGTGTCATTCATGAATAATGGTTGAAAAAATTACCTTTAACGACTCGATAAAACTGTCGAAACTAAAATTCCATTCCATTTTCTGTATCAACTATTCTAGTTCAAGAGGATCCTCTTAATCATAATTTAGAGGAGGAAAAATTTACTGTTACTCATGAAATAAATCCATAGGTCGATCAACTGGAAATACTTATAATGGGGAACCACCAATAGTTTCACCACAAATATCAACTAAAACATTGTTTGGGAACACACTAGGAAATAAGAAATCCAATATTTAAATAAAAACCAACTCATCAATATGAATTATAAATCTAGAACATCAAAAAAACAATAATTCATAAATCATTAGATAATAAAACCAAAAAACACTACCAGTGATATAAAAAGTTCAATTCGTCTCTTGAAAACAGACTTAAACGAAAATTAACATAGTGAGATTCAAACTCACCAATGATATTATTTTGGGACTCACAAATGAAAATTAACATTCCATACAAGTCATTCAACAACATTGGCCATTCAATGGACACATCCATCGGCACCATTATCCATCCTCATTAACACTAATATCTAAGCTTGTGGGATCCCTAGAAAACACCAAAGGATAATGAAAAAATTTCCACATTAATTAAAAAACATACAACTCACATATTCATTTATTCAAATAAAAATACCATTTAAAAAGTTCATAAATCATTCAAAATACAAAGAACCACAATGTCAAAAAATTGAAACAGAAAACATTAATCCATTTTATCTTTTCTAAAAATGAAATCCCATGGAAACATCCATAAATTCAAATTCAACCCATTAAAAACATTTCTTAACAAGTAACCAAATCTAACATCATTATAAATAATTATAATAAAACCCCATTTATTATCACTTAAAAATATTTCAAAAATTATAAAAAATTACATATTTGAGAAATTTTTTTTGATAAACCCTATTTGTGTATTATAAAATATCTATCTCGATAAAATCATTCTCATTTACCCAAAAATCATATTATAAAATCAAAATTTTTAATTATATCATAAAAATGATATTGAAAACTCATTTTCAATCTTATAAATTCAAAACGAGTACCACATTATGTTCAGTTATCATAATTCAAAAACAAGGGTTTTTTAATAAATATTTAGAATCAATGAAGAACCAAAACATATCATAAGGAAAAACTAGTGTCGATGGGTGACATGGGCATAAAATTAGAATCCATATCGAAAAATCATTACAATAAAATAATGTATTTCAAGACCCTTTCCATTGTTCCACATCTATTTACAGGTCATGTGACCTCACTAATACCCATAGCTCAACTCCCATTTTGTATCATAGACATAAAAATAACAATAAGGAACCTAGAAACCTAAAAACACGGTGACCCATATAAACTCAAGGTTTTATTCATAAATAGTTGTCTATAAACTCCCCCAGACATTAATAACCAGCTCTCATAGTCCATCTTGATCTACCATGACATCCCCAGGTTACAGTGGGTGCTCTGAATGCGAGTTCCTCTTATGGAACCATGCTCTGATACCATTTGGTCACCAATCGACCTTGGTTGTTTTGATAAAGGGATAATAATTCTAAAACCATGTGTGATTGTGTAATTATACTATCAATTAAATTTCTAGGAAATTATTCTAGTCTTCTATGAACCCCCATGACAAGCTAGGCATTCCACTCTATCTTGTAATAAATTACACCATCTCATATTATTTCCATTATACCTTTTTGAATTATTTATTTCCACAGAATATTATTTGGAGTGGTGATGATATATAAATAATTTCTACCCGAGAATTTAATTATGTTCTAATTGGATGTTTCATGAAATGTTTGGTTGGATAAAGAGTTATGAAATAGTGTGAAGATGTGTCCAATATTATTCATTGAATTCTTAGAGTCATGTGACTTTACAGAGGGGGGGGGGGTCAAATTATCTTATGGGATATTTTTGTTGTAAAATGCGTCCTTATATGTAAAAAATAGGATTATTTGTGTGTATAAAAAATTATGTTCACGTATTCTAATGGGTCTTGGTTAGTTTTTTGTAACTTTGTAAACAATTTGGTCAAAACATGGATATTTTTTTATATGTGGTGAACCAATACAGAATATTCTTATGTGATGTAGGTTACAATGTTATTATGAAATGATTATTTAATTACAACATTAATATTTACCTCTTTATTTAATAAAATTTAATAAAATTTTATTTTTTATTGTGGTTCTAAATTTATATTTCTTGTTTTTCTCGTATTTCCACACAATTTTTTCCTTGAATAATTATTTTTTATATGGGGTTTTCATTATTTATCTATTATCTTGTACTAAGAATGATAAGATTTTTGGTATCATTTTAATATTTAATGGAATATATATTTTGATATTTTTAATGAAATTCATTGATAGATAAGGGGTTAGGAAGAAAATATATTTAGATGTGAATTTCAATTAGATTAACAGCTACATTACCATGCCATATCACACAATCAATCCTAATATTTATAGTCTTATATAATATCAATAGACCATTTGAATTATCCAATTCCAATTTTTTTTCCCTAATATATTTTCAATAATATCTATCTCTTTAGAAACACTATGCTAACCCTTCATTTGAATTCACCCTCTAACTCAAAAGATAATCCATTTTAGGATTAATGTATAATTTTTCTTCTCATATTCTTAGTTATTTCACAAACATTAATTTTTTTGTGCGTATAATGATAATAGTTTTAATTTTGTTTTGTGTGTGAACATATATAGGTAATGTTTGAATTTTTCCTTATGTTTAAAAATTGCGTGTTATGTTGTTTTATGTGATAATTTTATTATTTTCGCACACATTGATTTGATGAAATGGTTATGGTTGAGGATTCATGATTTGTCATTATTTTTGTGTATATTATATATGTGTCATTATTTTATTTAAAATTGGTGGATGGTAAGTTTATCCCTGAAAAACATAATGAATTTGACTAACATAAATACAAGAGGATGGATAAATCATATGTTTTAAATGATTCTATGATATGGATTATGTTTAATGTTATGAATTATATAATTATTGATGATATTTTTTGTTGTTTAATGTGATATGTACATTATTTATATTATTAACTTATTGAGAACATTCCTTATATTTTAACCCAATAATGTTGGAATGGATTCAATATTAGGAAAATCTAGAATTTGGGGTACAGTTACTGTACTAGGGAATCATAATTAATAATAAAGGTAGATTAATAAAAACCCTTCTAATATTAATTGTCTTTAATATTGTGCTATTTTTCTGTATGTAGATTCTATATTTTTGGCAAGGTATATATTTTTTCTATTTTTTGTTGCATGTATGGAGGATTTTTTGATGTTTTTTTATTGTGATGATTGGATCACTATTGTAAGGTTTTGATATTATTGGAATGTCGAGTTTTGTGGAATAGATTTTTTTTTGTCCAAGACGGAGACTTTTATTGTGTTGTGAGAGCATTTATCTAACAATGGCATTGGAAAATATGTTTATTAAATCAAAATTTCATTACCAGTTTATGGAAATAATTTATTAAATAATGGATATTGGGATTCATGTGATTAATGATGGGATATAATTATTAATTATGAAGGATAGAAAAATAATTATTTTTGAAAAATAAATTTCTTGAAATTGAAATATTTTTAAATTAAATGTTTTTGAAATTAAAAAAGTGTCTTTAAATAAATTTACTATTAATTCACCATGTATTTTAAGAGTTTCATCTAAAAATATAAGTGATTGTGTTATGAAATATGTTTTTTGTAATGAAGTTTACAAGAATTTGTGTAAAGTGGTTGGGTTGGTTTGTGGTATTTTGATAGAAATAGTTGTTTGTTTATTATTACTATTGTGATTTATCCATCATGGGTAGTAATAGTGATTTCATTGAATTGCCATTTTGATTATAATTTTGTTTGGTTATAACATATGTTTCATTACCTTGTAATTTTATATGAACCACCACTCATGTGGTTTCCATCATAGTCATAAATTTCAGTTACAGTCAATGAATTTTCCCCAACAACATGTATATTAGGAGAGGATATGGATTACAACTCCCACTTCCCTTTTTTATTTTAAGTGTAGTATTGGATGTAATTTTATGATTTTAAAATTCATGGGATATAACAAATTTCTGTTAAACATCCCCTTATATGATTGATATGTGGGAGTGATTTGATGATGATGAGATGTGGGTGTGGAAGTTGATTCCTTACACGGTGGGAATAAAGAATATTATATGGAGTTAATGTAGTTTATTTAAATTATAATCATTATAAATTACTATGATTAGGATCTGGGATGTGAGTTTGATACAACAACCCATTATTCTCTGTTAATTTAAAAAATGAATAATTTTTAAGGCTCTTATTTAGGAAAGGATACATTTTTATTACATTCATATATTCATAACATGACTATAATTCAGAATATTGACGAAAAATCCATTATTTTGACAAATAACATCATTTCATTTATCCTAATGTTTATATATATCAATAATGTTACAAAACAACCCATCAATATAATTTTAATATTTTGATTTTGGGATGTAATGTCTAGTCTCCATTGGTATAACTCAATTTATGTTATGTAACATATTATTTCTGATTCTATTAACATATGATATGAACACTACAAATTCAAAAGACATGGTTCTTATATCCATGATTCATTTAGTGAAACATCTATGGAATATTATTTTTTATATTATTTTATTCTTCTATCAAATCATATATTTTATAATATTGATATTGAACTATTTATGGAATGTGGAATGTAAATTCCCTTCAATATTATGTTATTTAGTAAACATTAAATAATGTTTATTCGATATAATATATATAATTTTATTTGTTTCTTTAACATTATCATATTTCATTTAAACATCTCATATTTTGGAGGAATGAATCCCCCTAATGTCTTATATTACATATATCATTAGATCAAACAATTATCAATAATTTTATATCTATTTACTTCTCCCAAAATTAATGATTTCGTAGGACAATTAATTTCTATAAATTAAAAATAAACCCTTAAACTTGTATTTATTCGTACTGATCGCTGTGTCATCAATATGAATTTTAATCACACATTACAAATCATTTTTATGATTAAAAAATATTTGATACTCCAAAAAAATCCTCTAATAACTAGATATATTATATTAAATTTTTTACAATGAAGTTATATAATATTTCTCAATAAATTTGGATTTTTTTTAAATATCAATATATCATAAATATCGTTTCAATTAGAAAAATATTCATATATAATGACTTTATCAACAAATCATCAGTTCCATAAATATATCTATGACCATGTCCATCCATTTTTTGCAGTCATTGATGATTAATATAATAAATATACGTAATTTTTAAATTATTAACCTTGATAATTTAATTCAATATATTTCAAATTTCATCAATATACTCCTTAAAAAATAAAACAACTATTGTAGTTAAAATTATAGGTCCAGAAAAATTTTAAAAAAATTTCCCAAATGTAAATTATTTATTTGTATTTGAACCGTCCATGTCCCCCATAAAATTATTTTCATTGTAGTGAAATATCCAAAAAGGGTCACATCATGAAATCATATTAATCCTATTATAAAAATGATATAAACAAATTTCTGTAATCAAATAAAAATTCCAATTCCCCAATGTGAATTTATTTTAATGAAAATCATTAATCAAATGGTTTATAATAAAATCCATTTATGTTTCTAACTCTTTTTCATCACTATTAACATCATTATTTTTACCACATAATAATTTTTTGTAGATATATAATTTCTCCTTTGCTCAACATGAATTATGAACATCAATTTCATATTCACCACTTCAATAAATATAAAAAATGGAAATGAAAAAGGGAATTTTCAATTTTTAGATATTACCTTGGAAAAAATATGATTTAATGATTGATTATTATTTGTGTATTGTAATGTTTTATGATGATTCATCATCATAATCAAATTATCCATACATATAATTTAGATAACTAGTAGAAAATTTTCAATTAACTACAAATTATAAACAAATTTGTGGATGGTTTACAATGTACATTCTATTATCATTGAAAACATCGATAGATGGAAAAGAAATAGACATGTCAAATAAAATCTATGTCAATTTAATTTACAATGAAATAACATATTCTTCAGTATCCTCAAACAACTATTATAATACTCCTAATCATTAATGAACTATCCATTTTGATATTAAAATTTTTATTAAAAATATATATACATTTAAAATTTTATAAGTAATAAATATATTTTGTAAATAACCAGATTCATCTTCTAAAAGATAGTGATATTCAAAAGATAAAACATTGGAATAAAATTTTACTTTCATGATATAGTTTATTAATTAAATATTATTGAATATTATATATTATAATGACAAACTTTTATAGTGTTCCCCACTATAGTAATTTTTATAATGAGTTTTTCAATGAATTCATTATCATGCATTCAGATACTTACATACTACAAATTTTAATAAATAATTTATCAACATTTTAATTTACATTCCCTTAATATATGTTCTCTATAGTATATCATATTTATTCAATTTTATTAATACCATCTTCCTTGATGAATTTTTTTACAGAGTGATGAATGGATTTCAATTTATGTGTGAATATAATTATCATTATTATTTTAATGAACAAAAATAATCAGAATAATTTTAAAATCAATAACATATCCTCTTCAATATACATCAAGAACATTTTATCTAATATATAAAATGTTTAAAAACATATAATCATTTTAAATATTATATATATTCTAGAAAAATGTTGATTATTTGTTTTTATTCAAAAAAATATGATCAATTAATGACATCATGTATACAACAAAAAATATTCAATAACAGAAAATATTAATTATTTTTAAATAGTAATGATATATTTATAAAAAATGATGAAATTAAAATACTATAATATAAATTTTGGACACCCTTGTTTAAATGTATATTTATGATCTCTATTTTCTAATTAAGATAATGGTGAATCACTAAATAAACATATATCATGTTCCACCATCAAGAAATAATTATTACATATTACAATTATTAACATTATTGTTGTTTAACTAACATCTTTATTCTTTATATGATATTATTTGAATTAATCACATACTTCTACAACCAAATTTATTAAATAGAAATATATAGCGGGAATAACAAATTTCAAAGTTTCTGCATCAAATATGACTAGATAAATAAATTCAATGATCTTGAAATCAAGAGATCACATTATTAATTAATCATTATTGATACAAACTAGCAATGATTATAATCATACAATTTCTAAAATGAAAATTTCTTCTATTTTATGTAACAATATCCAAAATAATGAAACACATATAACTAGTGATATATAACAAAAGGTGTCTTCAACCATCAAATGTGGAATAGATGATTTATTGAATAACCTCAACTTCACTTCACATATTCATAAACTAAATTGTTCATCAACTTGTTTTTCAATTTAATAATTATAAATATAATATAATTCATTAAATTTTGTTATGAAATTGTTATGAAAGACCATTACATTCTTTTGGAGATTTGAGGGAGAATATTGATAAACATACAAGACCAAAAAAGGTTGTGTGGCATTATTAAAATTAAAACATGAAATCAAAAACTCTAATGTAATTAAGAGAAAAAATTTTATCATAATTGTAAATACCATTAGTGTTAGGTAATCACATAATGAAAATTTGTTTAATATCATGTTACCTATACTATCTAATCAATTATCCCATTTTTTGTTGTGATGTTTCTTCCATTGAATAAAACATAATGTATAATTTTCTTATTATTCCCTCATATTGATAGTATTTATAAATTTATAGGTCATTCCAAGATAGAAAGAACTAGAGGATGTTATATGATTTACCCTTCATGTGCCCCATACTGAGTTAAAGGTTATCATTTTCCATCTCTATATTCATTAAAATAATTTAGTTCAAGTGCATGAATAGTACAAATGTAGTGGGATATTCCTCCTTTGATGAATGAATAATTTTAGATATTTAGGCATTTTTTTCTCCCAATACATTTTAGCAATGATAATATAATTCCTTATAGTATTATTATCTAGGGTCTTACTCTTACATCATCTATCAGAATGAATAATTTTATTACTTTTTTTTAACAAAATATATTGAAAGTTCTGGAATATAAATTTTCTCTTGATATAATTAATCAAAAAAATCACATTATAAAGTAAAATATTTTGTTACAGATTTAAAAAGAATATGAAATTGATATGGAATAGCATTAATAGTTTAGTAATAATTAATTCAAATAAAAATATATTTTGCAAAACCTTTCCTGGGTTTTTTTAAAAATCAATATTTTTAAATTTTTCTAATTTTTCGTTTTATAAAGTAATTTTTTATTTTATACCAAAATACAAAAGTAAATTAATTGAATTAACTTGATATATAGTTTTCAATGTGAATCTATACACAATATATTTATATTAACATGAAAATCCATGTACGTGAACATGTTCAGTTCAATATAACACCAGTTGAGTGCCATGTCATCTTCACATGTAGATTTTATTTAATATAATTGTTTTAGTATAAAAAATTTATAGATATATAAAATAATAATGGTGAAGTGGGTATATATATAAATATATTAATTAGATATAAAATAGGTGGGGGTTGTAAAAAAATAATAACTGAGTACATCTCTATATTATAGTGAAAACCCTTGTAGAGGAAGTATATAATATATAAAGCTACTCATAATCCCCGATTATTCATTCATGATTTAAAAAACCATTTCATTTCATTGGGTACTATCTAATTATATAGAAAAAAACTCATAGTCATGTGTTAGGAACTTATATTATATCTTATAAAGCATAATATTCTAGAAAAAAGTGAATATAATCTATATTCATAAGTGTTATGGAGTTCCAAATAATATAGTTATTTTTTGTGGGTTTGTAAAATATAAACATGCTTGTTATTAACAAACACTACCATTATTTTGTTGATACTGACCTACATCCAAGTGTGTGTGTGAACAAAAAATCATGTTACTTATCTTAAAAAATGAAATAATATTCCCCTAATATTAATTTGTGAAATATTAAATTTCTGAAATATGCATGTAACATTTAAAATGATTAATAAGGAGGAAAATATTTTAAAATAATATGGATAATTAAAAAAATAGTGACATATTATACACTCATAAAAACATACATAGTAACAATATATAAATATTTTTAAATTCCATTAACTAATTCCATCACCCCGCATTTTAATTGTGGATATTTTAATTTTTTTAATCTTGTAACATTACAATATCAATTTTTCATAAATAGAACCCATTATATAACTTGTATTCTCATTTGTAAATTCAATTATGTAAACTGTACCAGATTTTTCCCTTCCTTTATGAGATTTTATATTTTTTAGAACTTTCGACTATGTGTCTCTGACATTTGATATGTGAATATGTGTCTTGGGTACTATGGGAATTTTTTTGATAAATACCAATGGCATTTTCAATAAGAATAAAATAATATTATCATTCAATTTCCCATAATCCCTAGTTAATGATTAAACTCCCTTCAATATTTATTTCTATATTTCCATATTTGTAGAAACTATGAAAAATGAGGGATTATTTCCTGGCTACATAGAATTCAAATAGAAATTTGATGAAATGCATAACATTCATTGTCTCTTCTTTTAGCTATTCCATTATTAAAAAAAACTCATTGTTTATTATGAATAATTTTTATACATGAGAGGCATGGTCTATAATCATGACAATGTGTGATATAATTCTATAATATACATGAGTTCATAGACCATTTTGGGGTTGAAATACAAGAAAGGAGTTACTATTTACCGTATTGGAATTAGAGGGAGTGTCTGGAATGTGTCATAGTATTATTCATATTTGGTGTAATAAAAATAGGATAAAACAAAATGTGTTGTTCATACTCTCTGTTATACATTCATATGTTAATAATATTCTTATGAAAAATTTTTTCATAAGGTGAATTATGTGGTGTGTGTTACCTATAGAGTATTTTTTAGGTTTCTTCACTCGCATGGGATCATTCAGATGATATAATATAAATATATCACTAAATATAATGTTAACATGGGAAATTCTTGGATTTTTACACAACTATGTTATTATTTAACAAAGCATATTTTGTTTTCATAGATATAGAAATAAAAACAAACTAATGGTTTCCCTAAAATTGAAATGTACATCGAGTATCTCAAAAATTAGCTAGTTCATAATCTAAATAGTTAGATTGGTTATGCGTGTGTAATTCTACATACTAGATTGGGAATGTGTGTAAATATAATAACTTTGTTTGTTAAATTGAACACAGATGAATAAATTGTATGCATATAATGGATGTGACTTGGAATTTATATATATTTAATATATATATATATTTTATATATAGATTATTCAAAACCCAAAAATTTCATTGTCATTTACCAGGATGTTAGTAAACCTCTCTTTAATGTGAAAGTGATGTTTTCTATTAAATTTGATTTTATCATTTCATTCCTACATGGAGATGATTTTTTGTGGCTTTATAACATTGAGATTGTGATATATTAGTGTCGGATCTAGGAGACGAATGTTCTAGGATAGATAGAATTATAGTGTTGATTATGTTTTATGTCATGAATTTTTAATGGTTGTATAGTATTGGTTTAAGAAAGTAATGTAATATTTAAACATAAAAGATAATTTATGAACCATCATCTACATATTTCTAGAAATTTAATTAAATTTTTAATTTTAATGTTTTTGAGGGTTTGGATAAATATTTCAAGATTATCAATGAATTTTCAGAGTTTAAAATCCAATTATTTATATAAAACATGGAATGGAGCTTGAATATAATCAAATTTAGAAAAGTGTGAATAAAATTTTATTATGAAGAAGTTATATTGACATATAAGTGAATAAATAATAAAATATACTTATATGATAAAAAAAATTCATCACAAATAGATTTTTTTTTTTTGAAAAATAATTAAAACAGCTTTCATCTAGTTATAGATAATTTATTTTACAAATTTTTTTATTTATAATTAAAAATTATCATCGAGTGAATTTATGTGAAATTTATAAAAGTATAGATTTTCTATTAATTGAAAAAATAATCTTATTTATTGAAAACTAAACTTTAATTTAAATAATATAGATGTTTAAATTTTTAGGATGTTATTAAATGTATTCATTGTTAAAATATATAATCATTTATCGAATTTTTTTATTTAGTTAAATTATATATTGAATTTTTATTTAAAAAGAATATATATATATATATATATATATAATCATTTTATTTGGAAGACAATATTACCATAACGTATGTGGGTATAAATTTAAATTTTACTCAACTATATTTTTTTTATTTTTTTTTCTTAAAAATATACAATAATTATAATATCTAAAAATAATTTTAAATATAAATTTCAATTTAAATTTTTTAATAATAAAAACTAAAAATAATAAATATTAATTACCACATTTAATGATAAATCAAGTGTATTGGGGGTCAAACTAAATATATAATGGCTAAATAGGATAAAAATATTTTTAAAGTGCAATTTTGTGTAAATATTTATAACATATTTCGTATATGGTATTCTAGTGGTAAATATTCAATTAAATTAGGATGTGTAATACATTAGAATAAACTATTGTGGAAAATTTATAATTAGGTCATCTCCTAGAATTATAAAATTTTAAATCCTCTCATATCCTATTCAACACAGAAGGTATTTTTAGATCAACCTATACCAAATTATATAAAGTAGTTAATTTTCTCCCCATGTTATAGATGCCTTCATTTGAATATGATGACCACCTATAATTTATTTTATTAGAAACCTAAAAGAATTGTCCAATGAATAAGGCTCATTCATAATAGTTCACTTTTGTTTAATTTTTTATTCCACATCCATAAAATGTTAATAATATAATTTGATTTTATTAGATAATTATAATTGATATACTTCAGTTTTATAATTTCAATTTTATAAAATAAACCAATCACTTCTTCCATAACTTTTTAATATAAATAGGTGATCATGTGTACAACAAACTACCACCTCATGAACCGATATAATTCCATTTATATGAATACCTCTAATGAATGTATAAAATGATATTTTTAATGTATATATATATATATATATATGAAATTTATGGGGTAAATATAATTTTTGATTATGTACTCCTATATTTCTATTTATCTTCCAATTTGTTCAAAAATAATTATTTCTCTTATGTGTACATGTTGACTACCACCACCACAACCATGTGTAATCATATGATTTTCATTTCATATTGAAATAAACATTAATAAGGAAAAAATAATTAATATATATTATATATATGAAATAAATATGTTTCGAGGAACATGAATTAATATATATATTTCATTCATTTTGTCCTTAGAAATGTTAAACATCATTCATGCATGCATATGACATCTCAGATCTATGAATGATTTGATTTTTTTCTAAATATTGAATTTATTGATTAATATAAATATGTATATAATGAATATATATGTCTATATGATATTAATTTCATTATTAACATTCATTTTATTATAGAACCATAATCAACATACATTGTTTAAAACTAACAAACCAATACATACATGAAAAACCAAGAAATTAAAACCAAGAACAGTTAATTTATTAATAAACAGTTCATAAAAGGTGGAAAATGTAAATAGGATAATAATATATGGTGTGTTATTTTTAATTATATTCATGAATTGATATATAAGAATAAATTTTTCTTATATATGTGGTTTAACTTGTAAATCTTATTTCATTACTTGTGGTAATAATTTTTTTCATTACTTTTATTTTTATGTAAAGCATGAAATACACAGTACTTGTTTTATTTATTTATTGTGTTTATGGGAGATTAATTTAAATAATGAATAATCAAATGAAAACATTTATATATTAATATCCATATAATTTTATTTCCATCATGTATCATATGATAAAATTTTTACCCATGTCTTATAGGTTTTATTATAATATTTTTAATCTGTATTGTAAATAATTATCCTTATGGGGATAAAATCTTATGATCTATCTCCCTATTAAATCATGAATCACATTATCCTATTTTTTTAAATTGTAAATAAATCCTTTAATTTTTCCCTATATAGGTACTCAATAGTCCATAATATAATTTTTAAGGATGAACTGATGTTATTTGTCTCTTCTTTCGATAATCAATTATATTCCCCATCAATGATGTCCAAACTTGTATTCAAAGAAGTTATTAATATTATAAATTTTTTTTTAATTTTATATTTACCCATTCATTAATTTTTATTAAATGTATTAAAGTGATTCACTGCATATTTTCCAAATTAGTTACCCTGAAATTTTTACGGAAATGGTTGAATGAATTTTATTCAAAATTTACGGATGAAAGTGTATTTCTATCAGTAATTACATCCCAGTGATTTATAGATTCCATTAAATTTTCTCTTGGATGTTTACAAATAATTTTTCTATTAAAATTTACAGAATTTTTTGATTTTAACATACTTATTTCAAAATAGTTCTTTTTTATATCATGATTTTAATATTATAAGACATATAATTATTATATGGTGTGTTAATATTAAAGGATGTGTAAATATTAAAATATATTTACATTAACACATGTTCATTTGATTACACATGGTGAAAAGATTTCGTGTGGTGAAATGATTACATATTGTGAACAGATTACACATTGTGAAGAGATTATAAATAGTTTCTATATTACATGGAGAGAATATTTTCATGTGGTGTAATTAGTACATTGTGTGTAATGTTTGAAATGGACAATAATCTATCATATTTTAATAAACCTGAATATTTTACATATTACATGGCCCTAGACTAACGAATAAATACATTTTGACGTTCCTTAATTTCAATTAATGATGCATGATCCCATCTAATGACTCTAAATTTAGAGTCATCCTACTACTATAGAGGAGATCCTAGATAAGAAAGCCTAAAGAAATAAGCATTGTTAGGCAATGTCCTCCCCTGTTGCATCTCACATTTCAATATTCATTCCATTATTTTAGTCCTTCTATACTATTCCTTAACCATTAGGGTGAGAGTATAAACACACAATGGGATAGGGTAGCATAATTTAGTGGGCCATGTGTTATTAGATTAATTAATTTTTATTTATTCATGTGTTTTGTATTATATAATATTATTGAATCAATTTGAAATATGTTTATTTTTATTTTTTCGTGAACATCAATATATGAATCTAAACGAAGAATAAAAAATTTAAAAATTGGTTACCCAAAATCAATGCATGACCATTATGGAATTTAGGGAATCTATGAACAAAATGAATTCCAAACAATCTTTATATATAAATAAAATAAATTCCAACTGTACATGAAAATTGGCTATTTCAATATTATGTAGGGCTATCATGACCATTGGATCTCTCACATCTCAACTCTAAATCCAAAACAAAATTAAATATATTATTTTCTAAAATCCAATTACAACTGAACCACGAATCTAAAATACATTTTCTTACTTTTAGAATATATTTTCAAACAAATCAATCAATTTTTATTGCTTAATATTTTTAAAATTAACTGAAATCATCAATTATTCAACCATATTATTAAAATAAATCACATAGTAACTAAATCTTTTTTAAATATGATTAAACTAATTCAACATATCTATAGTATTGACCTCAATAATTTCTAATACTACATTTTTAACAATTGATTAGCATTATTTTAGTTTTAAAAATATATGTATTTTTATTAGAGCAATATGAAAATAATGATAACTGATGGGTGAATCAATACTCGCATTATAGTGGTGTATTGTAACTGTTTATGTTTTAGGATATCAATTTAAATTGAATTTTTTTTCACTTTTTCGATTCATCTTTTTTAAACACTTTTTGTTTTTTAGTTGTGATTTCATGGATTACATATAACAACCTTTCGATCTGTTACTATTTAATAGATGTTAAATTACATTAATATAAACTTAATTCCACCCAAAAATCAATAATGTCCATATTTTTTGGAATTGTATACATTAAATAAAAACAAATAACATCTGATAAAAAACATTATTCAAGACTTCATTGACATGGTTATAATATTTCAAGGAAAATAAAAATAAATGGGATAAACATGGGACCAACATAATAAGGGAGGGAGCTATATATATCGGTAACTTTATTAACAAGTAATTACATGAATAAGATAATTCATGTTCGAAAATAGGCATATAAATTGTGTATAAAATGTTTAGGAATCATAAACATGAACACATAGACATGATATAACAAGGTAATCATAATGGAAACCTGGGAGATGTGGAAACAACATAAAAACTACATCACAAACATAAGATGAGGATTAATATTACAAGACTTCATGGTGGAAAAAATTCTATAAAATAATCAGGTACAACTTTATCCAAACATGATGTATCACGATAATATACATTACCGAATTCAACAGAGTGCTATCAAGGTTCACCCATCATATTCATTTTATTCTCATACTTATATAATCCACATTTATCATTCAAAATGAATTCATTCCTCGTTATAATTTATTCTATGAATAAGGAGTGTGAAATACATATATTTGCGTCCCCAATATAAATATATATGTACATAAATGTGAACACCCATTATAATAAATATGTATGGTATTTACTACACAATTGTTTTGTAAGGAAAATCGTAGTAAACAATTTTAGTATACCAATGACATATAATTATTCATAAAAATGGGATGATAAGTGAGAAGGGGGTACCTTCTCACATATACATCATATGTGATGTAATATGATGTGGAAAAGAATATCTAATAATTATAAAATTAGAAATAAAAGCAATAAGATAATAATGAAGCCTAAATAGATAAACAAATCTTAGAAAATCCTAAAAAATATTTGTCACGGTAGTGGGTGTACATAAAAGATCATGGGAGATATAATGAGTGTAAAATAAAGAAATAATTATTTTTTAACCAAATGAAAATTATGGGTAATATGGAATATCCCAGTCCATTATACGCTAATAAAAAGTAAATAATATTACATAAATGGAGTGCATGATGAAATAGTAGAGTAAAAGATCCCTTTCATGAATGTGTGAATCTAATGGCCTAGAATGGACTTATTGAGGTATTGATTGTGCATTGGAATGAATATAGGTAGTTGAGGGAAGTGTGATAATTTCTTCTAAAGAATTTTTACTGATGGTAAATGGGATCTTTGGTGGGATTAAATTTTAAGGGGGGGGATTTCATTATTGTTTAGGTTTTAAACACTATATAATAAAATATCGAAGTCCAAAAACTATCCCATTATTTTTCATTTGGTTTCATCAAAAAGGGTCTAGTTTGCATTATTTTATATGTTCTCTGGCCAAAAATATTAAAATATTACCGTTGGTGATGTGGAGGTGAGTCATACTAAAAAAAGATTTTCAAGTCACGAAAAATTTATTATATGTCATAGAGGTTTCATAATGGCATTTAAAATAAAAAAATGTATAATCAAATTATATTAAAGGTAAATAATTTATTTTTTCATGTATTATATCTATTTTACTAATCACATAAATTATTTGTTATTTTTATTTCATAATACACAATGTATATTTATAGGATATATAATTTTTTCGTGAAAAATCAACTATCTGGTTTTTTTCAAAATTCCACCATTGGATAATTTTGATGTTTTGATTTAGAAAATTTTATTTATTTAATGTAAATAATTATATAATAATGTGAATTTTCACTTTTGAAATAAAAAATGTTATTTATTGAAAATGACTAGTTTTTTGAAAATAATATTTTTTTGAACACTCTATAAAATTTAATTTTACTTAATAAACATTATGTGATCACTTATACATTATAATAGTTATTTAAATATAATAATATAGTAATATATTATTTATTTTAGAAATAGATTAATTCATATATTCAATAATTGAATTTGAATATTATCTAAAAATATAATTTGTGATTTATCTTATCAAAATAAAAATTATTTACAAATTTGAAATAATTGAATTAAAATTTATCCACTACTCTATGAATAATAATATACACAGTCATATTGATTTGTCCTTGACCCATATCCTTTTAATACCCCATCAATTTCTCAAATATTAAGGTGTGCGATGGTGGGACATTCATTGTGTGGTATAATGAATATTGTTTGGGTCTAGATATCAATGAGCTTGAACATCTACAATAAATGGAATTGATAATTCCTATGTTGATGGATCTAAGATTGTAATTATCATAGGAATGATCGCAAAAATCTTATATCCCTTGGATGATCTGATAAATGAGCATTATAGGGTAGTATCATACTAGTTCAAGACCATACATTTTATTTCTATTTCCATTGGCCATGATAAAAACCAATATTTATACTAGTATAATTATTATTTTTAAATAATATATTATCAATGGTATTGATAAATAACAGTCATACAAATTTAACTTTATTAAAAAAAAATAAGCGCATGTGTTTTATATAGCCGTATTTTATAATATGAAATTTAATTATAAAAATATGGGAATATTATTTATAATAGTTCATCTTGTCCCAATCATCCCCTCTTTATGAATTTCAACGTCAAAATTTCTATTCCCCCACAAAACCATATGATGTTACATCTTCTTCATCTCCTCCTAAGGTTCCCAAATTTCTTGTTCAAACTAGTTATTTCTCTAAAAAACATTGAAAAGGGGAATTGTCTTATTTCATAGAACATTATCTCTCTAATCAATGAAATCTACTAGCTTCTCTTCATAGGAATGAACATAATCCAATTTTTCTACCTCTGGATTTTGTAAATGTGAGGGTTTTTCTATATACTATCTCAAGAGGGATATATGGAATACATTATGTACTTGAGATAGGATTGGTGGTAGTTCTAGTCAATAAGTAACTGCTATGATATGAACAAGGATCTCAAAGGAGATGATGTACGTTGGACTATGATTTTCCTTCATCCAATGTCTCATATCATTGTTTTATAAAGATATGTTTGGAATACCTTGTGTCCAAATACAAACCCTACATCTCATCAAGGATTGTTAGCATATCTCTTCTATCCACTCTTAGTAGCCTTGATATGGGGACAAATGGTCATAACCTTCTCCAAAATTTCATCAACCATTTTATGCCCTAGATATTTTCATTCCCCAACCTCATCCCAACTAATCAGTTTTCTGAATCTATTCCCTATATAGGTCTTAAAAAGGTTCAATTTGGATTCTTCAGTGGAATCAATTTTTATAAGAGAACTAAACCAAAGGAAGATTTTGGTCCCATCCTCTACTTAATTCTCCTTAGAATTTACTAAACATGTCCTCCAATGTTTTGATGGTCTTCTTAGATTGACCTTCATTTTTAGGGTGATGATCCATAATGATGTTTAGTTCCATGTTTAGAGCATGATTGAGTATTTTTTAAAACATATAGGTTAATCATGGATCACGATAAGACTCAATCTATAGTGGTAATCCACATAACCTTTCCACTACTCTAATGTATAACCACAAATGTTGATCTTGTTAGAAATCCAATCTAATTTAATGATGTGTGATATTCTTGTATAATGATCCAAAACAACCCACATGAAATTTTTTCCCTTGGATTTCTTTGGATATCTGTATAAAAAGTGCACGGTGATGTTTTCCAACTTCTATATTGGTATGAATAATGGTTTCATCGTCCCCTTAGGACTCATCCTTTCATACATCACTTACTAACATACCATACACTTTGATGTATATTCATCTATGTCTTTTTTCATATTTACCCACCAATAGTGCTCATTGAGATCATGAAACATCCTTGTCCTTCCTTAGTGAATTGATAAAGTAACAGAATGTGAACCATCCAATATCTCCTTATTTAACCCATGATTTGATAGAACACATAGTTTTGACCAAAATCTCCCAATTCCATCATCATTATCAATAAAATCTATGGATATCTATTTCCATATTGTTTCCACATTCATCGGAACTCCCTCATCACTTCATTATGTATCCTTTTTCTTTTCATAAAGAGATGATTGATAAATAATTTTTGAAAGGAATTATGACATTCCTTTTTTCAAGTTAAATTGTTCATTATCATCATATCCAAGAAGATTATATCGTTCTTAATTATCATCAATGATAAAATTTTTGGGTCCATTCTAAATAGATATTCCACCTTATTTTCTTTACAATGATGGAAGTGGATTTCGAATTCATAAGACATAATGAGGTCAAACAATCATCACTAGAAGCTATTATGCTTTTTCTATTTGAATAAATATTTTAGGATATTTTAATCTGTATATATCTGACAATTATCATGCTAGAGATAATGCTACCGATTTTCAATGCAATGATCATTGCTTCCAACTTCGAATCATATGTGGGATAGTTTTTGTCATTACTTTCAACTACCTTGATGTATAGTCTATGAATTCTACATTCTGCATTAACACATAGCCTAATTCATTCATCGATGAATCACTAAAAATTAAGAAAATTTCTCCACTTGTGTTTCATGTGAGCATACAGGTAGTGATATACATCCAAATCAACATTTTGAATCATTATTCACATTCCTAATTCTATGAAAACTTGACTCCCATCAATGATAGATGGGTAAGAGAGTTTTCAAATCGTGAGATCTTTAACACAATTCAATGATAATATCCAGATAACATAATGAAGAAACATATATATATCATAGATGTTTTCCTCATACATCCTTCAATTTCATTAGTCTTGAATGTAATTGTAGATTTCCTATTATTTGTGATGATATGCCACTACAATGTGAATTAATTAAACTTGATCCCACACTGGTTGTTCATTTTATAGCGATTATCCTTTAACATGGTTTTTACCATTGTTAAAAGATGATCCTCATTATATTCTTTAGTTTTAGTGTATATTACAATATAATCTATAAATAACACCAAAAATTACTCAAGGTAACATTTAAATACTATATTGATGATGTTCATGAATATTTATAGGGCATTAGTAAGTCTGAATGGAATTACAGTGAACTCATAGATCCCATAACTTGTACAAAAAGTGGTCATGGGGTTATCCTCCTTCTTAACCCTAACATGTTAATATGAAAACCATAGATACACCATGTACAATTATTGTGGTCCATGTAGCTGATCGAACATATCACCAATCAATGGAAAAATACTTTTATTATCATGATCTTATTCAGCTCATGATTATCATTGTAAATAAACATTGACCTATCCTTCTTCGCGATGAAGAGGACATTTAAAATCCATGGTGAAAAACATGGTTCTATAAACCCTATAACATGATTTTATTGTAGTTTCTCTTTCACCTGATCATTTACCACAATAGACATCATATACATAGTCTTAGATAAGGGAAATACCCCATGTATAAACTCGATTGAAATTTTATCATATCTTCTATGAGGAAGACAAGGTAATTCATTAGGAAACACATAATTATATTCCCACACAAAAGGAATGTAATTAAGGATTTTTCTTTCAATTGAATCATTCATTGGAGAAATATACACTTTCTCATAGGGTGGTTATATCCATACTTTATATGATGGTGCTAATAAAGATTCACCCTCCTCCATTCACTTGAATAAAATCATGGTTCGATTCTCTATGGGGAGAGTGATATCATTACCACATATATTTATGTTGGATATATATTGGGAAAGTGAATAAAACCCTTTAATTCCATCAAATTCACGCAAATATAATATGACAAGTACCACTGGGATTTTTATCCCAAAAACATGGTTAGGGTATGAGTTACATAATTGGAATATAATAGTTTCCACATTCTCCTTTGTCATCAACATTTCTAATTCAATTTTTTGTGGTAGTGTTTGTATAGTTCTAATAAACATCCATTATATGAAGGAATGTGTAAAACCTGAATAAAAAAGAATATTCTCAATTATTGAACGAATAACAAGTACTCCTATCACCACTTAATTTTCCAGATTCACTTCGTCAGTAGTGATGTAAGAAGTCACCCTTTCTACCTTGGATGTTGTTGGTTGCCTCCGAAATGATTTGGATTAGGGCATTGGAATGATATGTGAAATGACTCCATGTAGTTTTAGATGTGAAAAACATGGTGAGGACTGAATGGAGTATCCCATTCCTCCATCACAACAGTGAGTTTTGTTGTCTGTAACATCATTCTTAGTGTTCTTCCAGCACTAAAATCATTTTTATTCCATTTAAGTAAATGTTAGGCTGATTAATTCTAAACCTTTATCATGTGGGATACTGAAATATCTTAGGATTGTTAAATCCGTCTGTGAAAACACAATAATTTAACTCAACATTTAGCTTCATATCATCATTATAAAAATGAGATTTATCAATCTCCATTTTGAATTTAATGCCAAGAAAAACAATTTCATCATAGCAATCAAAGTCCTGGATTGACAGGGACGTTCATAGAATAGTTTTTTTCCCACCAAAGAAGCTACCAACAATGATTTCTAGTCTAATGAAAAATTAGAAGGTGTGTTATACATTTATTGTGATGTCTTCCTTGTATTCCACAATTGATTTGTGATATTTTTTTTCTTTAGAGAAGGGAAATCCCATTCAATTTTAAAATGGAAGGTCAGAGGAAAATATGTATTTTTTCTATAATTCCTTGAACAACATTACTTCAATCTTGTCTACAGGATTTGTATTACTCGTTAGTATACACGATTGACCATATTCATCATCTATATGATAAAATTCAAGAATAAACTTCAGTTTTTGAGAACATTATTTAATGGAGAAGATGTTCTCAATGATGTTTAAAAATTGTTCCATGATTAAGGGATAAGAACATACCTTGAACTTATGAGGTATTTTTCTCATAAATCACTCAATTGCATATTTCTCTCTCTTAGGAGGTTTGGATACTCTTATTGATCCATGTTTATATTAAAAAAATGAGTTATCTGAGGGATTATCTTGATAAGGTTTTTAATTCAATCTCCCATCAAGTTAGGCATCTCATTTGTGAAGTCATTTCATTTCCATTAACATTGGTTGTTAGCCGTACTTCCCTTATTTTTATCTGTAGTCTAGAATAAATTAAAAATTTGGGATGAGTATCTTAATATATTAAAACCATAAAGGGAAATCCAATGAAAATATTGGGATGAATAATAAATTTCATTTATTTATTTACGAATTTATAGGATTCAATCTATGTTATCCCAAATATATTTCTTAACATATATTATTTTGTGATTTCGTTACACTTACTAATGGTTATTAATGAGATTATCAAATTACCGTAGCATATCCCTTAGGAGTGTCAAACTAGGAGCACATTAAGGTCTAATGACAATTACCAGATTTCCTCATGTTAGGCCCAGAACACCTTGTTATTATTGTTACCCTTATGTAAAACTATTACTAAACTAATTTCACTAATATTATCTAGCTAGGGATTTATTTTCATGATAAACAACTAACTCATTACCAGCCGGAATATAGGGTTGATTTTTTTTATAATTAGTCTCATTCCCAAGGAATTCACTATATATTTCTAATCCTAATCTAAAAAAACTAAACTTCTACTCTAATATCAGTTATAACTACCATGATCTTTATTATATAATCATACATGTTTCATTACATTAAAAAACTATTAATAAAACCAAAAAGATGACCATTTATACTCTATTCTTGAATTAGATACATTAAAAAATAACTTTTAACATATGATATGAAACATTATTGAAACCATCCCCGACATCATCATAATTTTCCAATGATCATAAAACTCCATGGGGCAACATGGGGGAAATCATAATTAATTTGTGAGATATAAATCCCATTAGGGGAATAAATAAGGAATTCTAAAAAGTACATGATACAAGTTAGATCATAGGCATATCAATGAGTTTTAAAATAGTAGTATTAATTTAAATAAATAATGAGACATTATATAGAAGGGTAATCATAATGGAAACATGGGAAATGTGTCCATAACATAAAACATCACATCATAAACAAATATGATGGCTAATTATTACAAGGCTTCATTTTAGACAACATCCCATAAATTAATCAAGTATAACCTTTTCCCAACATGACATGTCATGATAATAAACATTACACAATGTAATGGAGGGAAATCTTGTCACACCAATCATATTCATTTCATTCTCATGAATAAGTGTGACACTTCAATCTGAAAACATGGATTTATTCATCATCATAATTTATTTCATGTGTAATTAGTATATATAATATATATGTATGTACCAAATCAAATTCTATATGTTCATATATTTGAACACCCTAGATATCAAATAGGTATGGTATTTACTACATTGTTATTCTTTCTTGTAAGAACATGTTAAAATTTCTGCAACATAATAGCATCACATAAATATTTGTAAAATGGTTTTATGAGATAGAATGTGTCTCTCATTACATATACATTTAATTGGAAGTAATAAGAAATTAGTAATGTATATCATGACATTAAAAATTTGGAAATATAAGGCATAATATAATGATGAATCATGAATAAAGAATAGGATCATTTGAAAATATCATAATTGTAATGGGTGAACACCAAGTATATTGGGATATATAACGATAGTGAATGGAATATCAAATTATTTATAAATAAAATCATCAGTATGGGGAATATGGAATATCATATCTTATCATATTAAAATGAATAGTTAAATACAAAACATAAAAGGAGTTATAGATAAAATATTAGAGTAGAATATCATTTACCTGAATAAGTGACTCTAAAGGATTGGGAAGGATATATTCAGAGCTTCAGACACATTTAGTTGAATCTATGGACTGTACAGATTTTTTTGGGACACAATAGATGGTGTTTGATTTTATTGAAATTGGTCATTAGGTGGGTTTATATATGAAAAGTGGGGGATTTAAGTATTATTTTTTGTTTTGGACTATATATAATTAAATATAAAAAACACAAAGCATCATATTTGTCACGACCCGCCCTCAGGGCCCGTGCCGTGACTACCCCAAGCCCGCCTTCCATAGGCCAGTGGCTAGCGACTAGCACCAAGGCGTAAATCCCGGTAAAAAGGGAAGGCATTGCTTTGTAATGTAAACAAGCACCACAGAGTAATAAAGCGGAAAAGTAAACACTAAGTAAAAATAGAGTACAACTGAAAGTGCGGAAAAGTAAATGGGCCAGTATACAAACCCAAACTGAAAGTAATGTACAACTCGAAAGGGAAAACATCAACTGTAAAGTAAAAGCCTCTACACCGAGCTGTCCACTAGAAATACCACCTAAAGGGTGGGTACAGATAGCTCCACTGCTCCTCGGGTCTCGTCGTCCGCTCCGAGAACGTTCCGCCCAGTGGTCCACCTTCAGGTAACGTCCGTCTTTGCGAGCCTCAACCACGATCAACGCTGTCCGTCGTCTGCAACCAACACAACGTAGTGCGGGCATAGCCCGTACAGGGGTGAGTATAAGCTACTCAGTAGGGACCCGAGACCCCGAAGGTCTCCCAAAATCCACAAAGGATAAACCACAAAAGGAAGATTCAAACACGAAGTAAGAACCGACACTGCTTAGGTATATGCCCATACATATACCTAAGTTATCAATTCCAACACGCTCCAACCTTCGAGCCCAAGTACAACTCAGTCCACACATGAAAGTATACGTATTCGACACAGGAAAGCAAAACGAAATCAACACAGGATAGCACAACAAAATCCACACTGGAAAGCTACAGGATTCAGCTCACACAGGTATACTTCTTCGAAAGACGATAGAGATGATCACTGATCCATCTAAGTCGTCGGACCCACAAAGGATTGATAGGTACTAACCCCCGCAAAGTCCCACAAAGGATCGGACCCACACAGGATCTGTAGGCGCTGGTTCACACAGGACCGCTGAGCGCTGACCCACACCGAATCGGACCCACACAGGATCGGTAGCACTGATCCACACAGGATCGCTGAGTGTTGTAGTCGTCGTCGTCGAATCCACTAAGGATCTCTCCACAGCCATCGTCGCAGTCACAGTAGCAGTCGCAGCCAGCTCTAGGGTTCCCGCACACAGCAAGCTCGTTCAGGAGGGTCCACTCCACGAGCCGAGAGGCTGATACATCAACTGACACAAAGTCCAGAGTTGATGTATCCAAAAGTTCTGTATCGTCAACAGGAACTCAACACAACAGACGACACGTCAATCGGACGCCCAGTCTGAGAGTTATTGGCTTTTTCGTTCCAGGGGCCCAGTTGGTTTTTTTAAGGCAAAACCAACCCGACCGTACTTCACCTGTGTCCAAACCTCAGGCGGAGTATGCCAAAAGATCTGTCTCACTAATAGGAACTCAACAAAGCTGACGACACGTCAATCAGACATCCGTAGCTCAAGATATGAGTGTTTCCGCTCCGAGGGCCCGATTGGTTTCGTGTAAGAACCAACCCAGCCGAACTCAAAATATTCTGAAACCTTGAGTGCGTTATACCGAAACGACCGTCTAGATTCAAGGATCGCATCACCGCTAACAGCGCGTTGTTTGGAGGTCTGTAGCCCAATTTATGGGCATTTGAACCCAAACAGTTTGGTATCGGGGGTTTCGGGCCCAGGCCGACCCGGCCCGAGACCGCCCGGCTGGCCCGAACCGGGTCGACCCACCCCGGACAGGGTCGACCCATCCCGGCATGGCCCGGAGCGGCGCGACCTGGCCTAGCGGACCGGCCAGGAGCCCGTCTGGCGCAGCGCGCTGGGCGCGCTGCCAGCTCGGCCGAAGGACGAGCTAATGGAAAAACGGGGGGTGCTTGCCCCCGCCACTTGTGAAGCCATGACCCCCCCTCATTATTGGGGGCCGTTTTGCTGGCTGGGGGAATTAAATTCCCCCGGTTCTTCTCCCTTCTGGCCGGCCCGACCTGGCTGGCCGGTTTTTCCTCAACTAGATCGGCAAAGGCCGGTCCCCTTCCGGCTTCCGACACCGGCGGCCCGGCTGGCCGCCGGTCATCTTGTTCTGCCGCGGCCCGGAACCGGCCGCGGCCTTCGTCGTCCGGTGGGGTGCGACGACACCTCGCCCCTCCGCCGCGACCCCGCTCCAGCCGCGGTGCCTTCGATTTCTTTTGACGCGGCGCGACGGCATCGCGTTCTTGAATTTCATTCCACGGCGCGGCGCGATGTCGCCGCGCAATAATTGTCGTGCGATTCCCGCGTGATGCGACGACACCACGACATCCCGTTCCATCCTCAAGGAAACAAATATGAACATAGGAGGGGGGGTCGGCCGTGTTTATGCGGTCCAGCCCACCTCTCGTTAAACGATAACATTTATTGGTTTATCCTCGAAGTTCGACATTCTAAAATCAAGAATGGAAATAATTAAAAAAAACAACAACAATCCCCTACCTCGGCTTCAAGAGCTGTGTTCGTCAACGACCCGCGGAAGACGAGCGTCGCGGTGGTCGGGCGTCGCGGGGAAAGGACGTCGACGTCGTGAAGCGAGGATTCGAAGTTCTTTGACAGCGATTTCATCGCATAAAACCGTCACGGAAGAGATGTCGCGGAAGAAGTACGTCGCGTCGCGGATACGGCGTCGCGGAAGGACGGTGTTCTTCGGCGGAGAAGTTCTTCGTTGAATAACGGCGTTCTTCGCATTCTTCGTTGAGTTTGAAGAAGATGAAGACGACTTCCCAACTCTCTCAAGGCGGCAAGGGATACTAACCAAAATAAAATAAGCTTAAAGCATATTTTATTTACACAACTAAACCACTTGAATTTCAAGAGTTTGAATTTAAAACAACTCAACTCAATTAATAACCCAAGTTGTCAAGATTAATTAGAGAGGAGTTAATGGGAGTTTAAAGGGGAGATGAAGAGTTAGGGTTCATGTGGGCCCCACCACACTTAATCCTCTCAAGGGAGTTTATGTGGATGTGGGTCCCACCTCTAACTCCCTTTGGGAGGAAATAACCAACAAGTTAAAAATAAATTGTGTTCTACAATTTATTTAACTTTTTTCGAATTTCCCCCAAAACTAACTTTCAACCCGCATAAAATGCAACCTCGGAAAAGGTCTCCTTAAGCGAAAATCGGCGTTGCGAGTTCATCGGTGCCCTCGGAATTTGATTCCGGGCACCGGTTCAATAGTTAGAAATTCCCGCTCGTTCGTTCACTGAACTCACCCGAGCCAAACTTCATAAATTGATTCCGGGCACACCGGGCCTCGGAATCAGGTGCCGTCAGAAACCGCGCTCTTGCAAAATTTCAAATAAAATTAAGAAAAGATTTCCCTTGAATTTTACAGGTCTTTACAATATTGTTTTTTAAAAAGGTTTCAAAAAAAGGGGATTGGTTTAAAATATTTTTTAAGGATACGGGAAAAAAATTTGAAAATATTACCATTGATGATGTGGTAGTGATTTCATCTCTTATGTAAATTATTTTTAGGAATTAATGTATATTATACATTTTGGACCATTCAATCAAAATTAAAAAATAATTCAAATAAACCAAAATTAACATTATCTTAAATTTCAAACTAGTAAATAGAAATGGATCACATTTATATTAGTTATTACATCACTTATGGGTCATTGTTATTTCATTAAAAAAAATGGATATTTATATAGTATTATAATTTTACATAAACATTTGACTATCTATGAAAATTATGAAATATTAAGTATGGGGTACCATTAACGTCTTCATTCCAAAAAGTATTTGCATTTTATCTGAATAATTATATAAAAATGTGAATTTATAAATTTTAAATAAAAAATGTCATTTATTTTAAATGAATGGCTTTTTGATAAAAACATTTTCCTGAGGACTTATAAAAATCACATTTGAGTTCATATAAAGTATGTGTTAATTTTTTTTAATAAGATTTATTTAATAATAATATTTTATTAAAATATTATTTCTTTAAAAAATAAATTTATTTATAAATTTGTTAATTGAATTTAAATGTTAACAAAAAATATAATTTTTGAGTTAATCTATCAAAATATAAATCATTTTCAGAGCAAAAGTAATTGGATATGAAAATAGTCATTACTCTAATAAAAATAATTTACATACACATATATCTATTTCCTTGATAATTATTCTATAAATAAACTAGAAAACACCCTATGAATAAGTAGGACAGCAATGGGACTTTCATTTTACAGTTCGAGGATCACGGTTTTGGTCATGAAATCTAAGTGCTTTAACTTATCCCATAAATATTTTCTCTCATGCAATGTTATTTCTTATCTAATTGGACTTGTTATATGGAAAATCCCCAAAATAGTATATCCCACAAAACCATTGATAAATGGGTTTGATAGTGTACAATCCTACTAGTTGAGGCCATCACATCCTATGAATATGTCAATTGGTGTTGTTAAAACCATATTTTTGTAATAGTCATATGGTCATTGTTTAGGGGATAAATTATTAATTGTAATGATTCTTAAGAGTGATTTGAATCCAATTTAATATAGTAAAACAAAAAAGGGTCTTGTTTTTTCTTAAACAATTTTTTATAGTAATACATTTAGTTAAACAAAAATGGGAATTTTATTTATTAAAGTTTGAGCCGTTACATGAAAGGTATGACGAATATAATGGAAAGGATCACCTTCTCCATATGGGTTTTATCTCAAATACACAATAAAAAAATGTTAATAAATTAGTCCAATGAGTTTTTTCAACCATATTTATTCTTTAATTACACAAAACCACATATCCTGGAGCTATAATTGTATATAGATCTTCAAAAAAAATAATTCAAGAAAATAATGCATATTTGTGTACCAATATATATCATTTGTTTGACCCAAACCTATATTACATATGTTTTGATGGTTCTAAAGAAGATGATAAAGGAAACCTATTAGGTAACAAGAGTGGGCTGAAACACACTTCTAAAAACTAAAATAAAATAATGGGAAGAATAAAATGAAATACATGAAAAAAGAGCATCATATGCTAAGATGCTAAAAAGACATCTCACAAAACTATGATTTTAGGAAAATGAGTAATCAAAAAAGAGGATAAAATTATGACTAGAAAATTCATAGTTTATTTTATAAAACATATATCTACACCAGAAAAAGAAGAAGAATATACAGTTTCACCTTGCAATGACTATGTAGAAGGGAGAAAAAGAACCAGGAACAAAACAGGAATTTGAGGAGATGGATTTGAAACATGAATTGACCATCGATGAAGACAAAAAATCACATCTAGTAGTTTTAAAATAAAAATTTTACCATGTTTGGAAATGTCATATGAACTTATTTAATATATTTAGACTATTTTAACCACCTTTGAGTTCCACAAAAATTTCATTGCGGAGTGTTTGAGCAGGGCTATGTGGATTTAAATATAATTATTTGGTGAGAGATATAAAGTTAGTTTTATATAAAACACTAATCATCTCACCAATGTATGTCAAAGAACATCAAACATTAAAAAATATGATCCTTTTGGATAAAACCAATTTTCATTATTTATATTACATTTTTAGATGTGTGCA
This sequence comes from Viscum album, assembly GCA_963277665.1. Lineage (NCBI taxonomy): Eukaryota > Viridiplantae > Streptophyta > Magnoliopsida > Santalales > Viscaceae > Viscum > Viscum album. The sequence continues at coordinate 68,079,997 of OY728166.1, read as the reverse complement.
TTCACTATATACAAATATTTTAGAATTCATTTTTAATGGACTATACTATCACCTATTTATTTATTTTTTCAATGAAAATCAAGACCCAAGATAGAATAATTCCACAAAATTAATAAGATTATTTTGGAGGAAAATTATACATCCCAAGAGACGTACATGTTAAGAACTGGTATTTGATGAACTATGGAAGAAAATTAAAACGATAAATTTAAAGTGGATTATTAATTTAAATATTTAATTTATATTCTATATCCCTCATATTAAATTTATTAGAGTAACAAATTCTAATTTAATTCCTAAACATGATTTATTATTTAGTCTATTGGTATATGATACATAAACAACATGGTATAATTACCATTCCATGAATTTAAATTTATTTTTCAAATATTTTTAACAAGATAATTTGGTAAATTTGTTTGTAAAGATAATAATTAGGATTAAGATTTGAAAAATCAAGATGTAGGGGAGTAGTTAATCATTCAAGTTTAATATTTTTACGAATTTCATATTCCTATAATTTATTTTATATTCATTAATTGATTTAATTATTTGTATACATTGCAATTATTGATTTTACCAACCATTTTTCTTCATTATCAAAAAATCCACTCAGACATATATTCTAATCCATTCAATAGTATATTTATTTTGAATTTCATGAACGCTTATCCTAGAAAATGCATAACTAACTATCCAAGCTATGATTGAATAGAATAACTTTTAATATGATTGTTGAATCTTGTTATATGCCTTTATCATTTGACCTGACTAAATTTATTCTTTTTAAATCTTGTTAAGAACATGAATATCTTTGTCTCGAAATTATCCATGTTACCAGCACATATTGTCCTTCCCTACAATCCTATAAATATTTTATTATTATTTTCAGACATAAGTGGGATGAAATGGTGACTAGTGGAACGGATGATTATTTTTTATTAAAAAATCATGGGGAAAAATGTTATGAGATTTCACCAAAGAAAATTCATTGTACTCATTGAACCCCAACATAGAAAAAATTATAAGAAACAAAAAATTTTGAGACTCAGGAAATTAAAAAATAATCATTTTATGAATGATGAAATTATTATTACTACCAAATAAAGCTTCATGATATGATAATTTTGGGATTGTTAGTAGTAGTGATAAATGAACAAAATATAATTGAAAAATAAAAAATATTATAAAATATTAAAATAGGGTGTTTCATTTATTAAATTTCAGCTATTTATGTGCCTAGACAAGGATTCCTATTGAAGATGATAAATTTATTGAGCTGCATCCAATTATCTGGGAATGTGATTATGAGATAAACTTTTTTTCCTTAAATGATTTACATCATTTACCTACCAATTCTTATCCTAAGCGTAATTGGTACTAAATGTTGAATACCTCATGACTATTTGAGATTTTTCTTCATATGGTTGAGATGTTAAATTTCTTGACATCATATAATATGTGACATTTTCTTGGGGTTTTTTAGTCACTTTATACATTCTTACATTGATTATTAGTGGAATAAATCCTTTGGGGTAATGTAAATATTGAATGGATATTAATAATTAATTGAAAAATTTAAATTGATGAAAAAAATTTATTAACTATTTAAAAAAAGTAAAATACATGTACGATATTTTTTTGATAATGATGTGTTGATAAATATTCAATGTGTGACACTTGAATGTTTAATTTCCCACATGATCTATTTTTTATATCATTAAATTTAAATACTGTTATAGTTACAATAAATTTTAGTATAATAGGATTCCATTTATAAGGAAATGTATGTATTAAAATATGGGAAATTGGATTAGTGTATTTTATTGTTTACATTTTTGATATTGAAATGAATTTATATTGATGATTTAATTGTCAATTAATGCATCACCAAAAATTATTTTCTTTCTATTTTCTAGGATACTTTAAGTCACTCCAGATTAGAAAAAAGAGTGTAAATAATCATGATATACATTTAATTGTGGATTCACATTATGAAGGGTGTCAATAAAATTAATTCATAGTTCAATCCCAAAGAAATTATATGATGATTAAAAGTTACATTTTGGGTAAATATTAAATGGTTTTTAGATATTACATGTCGTGTAAATAGTAAAACCTATTTAAATAATATAGGATTTGTAAATTGAAACTTGAAAAATATATTATACATGGTGAATATATTACATCATTACAATATGTTATATATTGTTATGAGATTTCAATTGTTCAACATACTACACATGGTGAACAGATTACACGAGGTGTAGGATTTGCACATGCTATAATCACTACATAGTGTGTATATATCTTGTTGGACCAAAATTGCACAAATATTGATGTATCATTATTATTTTACAAATTTTATAAGAATATACCCACCTATGACTTCTTTTGGACCCCCTTATTGTCATTAAATTCCCCTTGATGTAATCTAGAGTGTATAAATTTTGTGATTACATAAAACTATGGATGAAATCAAAGAGACCAAAGCAAAGAGCGAGAAGCATCACTATATAGGTTTATCCCCAATTTCACCTCATATTTTTTTATTCATTTGTTTATTTATATAATTTCAACATATTTTTTCAATACTTAGGTGTGAGAGTAAACTCTCCTTACTCCAAGGGTATAATTCCAAATAGGGAAGGTGTCGATGGTTTTATTCCTTTTTCATTATTCATGTTTTTTGGATTATCATATTTATTTAAACAAGTTTCTGGTATATTTCATTTATTTTACCAATTCCATCAGCATCTAAATTTGAATGATATATTTGAATTTCTCAATTTCTTACATTAAATCAAGGAATGAACATTTTTTCATATAAGGAAACACGTGTTTAAAAATGTTATCGAGGATAACTCGTTTCAAAAAAAATCCTAAATTTATTATATTAAGGATAAAATGGGATTAACAAGTAATGGAGGGGATTAAATGACCATTGGATCTATATTTATATGACTTCTACATTAATAATGTGTTAATATTTTTTTTTCTAAAGTTCAATTTCACATGAACATTAAAAATACGAAACACAGACATGATTTTAAAATCATATTTCAAACCAGTTCTTCTTTATTTTCCTTTTTCCTCTTATCCAATCACCACTGTAATTAACCCACATCTTTAAAGTCAATAAAATAATACAAAATTAGTTTGGAATCATATTTAAACTAACTCACAATTTTAAGGGGTTCAGACAAGTACATGCATAATACTACATATTAATTAATTGAGTGGCATAGTTTTTTTTTTCTCTAAAATATTGATGTTGATTAAACATATATAGAAGTAATGACAGCCCAGGGGAATGTCCACTAATTTTTATGATTTTTATTTTGTGACCGGTGGCCATATAATTATATTGGACTATAATGCATTGGGTAAAAAATGATATCTCATGAGATAAATGGATCTGTAATGGGTAGTGATCCCAATTCAATAAGGGAATTAGACCACTATGATAGTCTTAAGAATAAACCATGAGTACAATGATGGTTAGGGGATTGATCCCATTAAATGATGATTTTCATAGATGTTAAACAATGGAAACTAATTTTTATGAATATTTGTATTCCAAAAATCAATGTTTTTCTCCAATAACATTTTTTCTTTGCTTCCTTTATGATTCAACATTTATAAACAAGAAATAATTTTTATATAATTCGTTTTAATGATCTATTAAATGTTAGGTATTGTTTTAAAATGTTATTCTCGTGTTCTCATTACATTATTCTTATATTATTCTTATGTGATCAGTAATATCTACCATATATACTCTAAAATAGAATCTAATGTAACAATTTTCTAATTTTTATTACCCCATGTTATAAATATTTTCATTTTGTATGATTTTTATTTGAATGGTGATATTTATGAAGACTTTTGTTGAATATTTTGTAGTTCACTAATGGACAATACATATATAAATATTTGTTTCCAAATGAAATAGGCCAATACTATCTATGAATGGAACATTATTATTACTTATTAAATACTTATATTTCTATATGTGATATTTATGTATGAAAATATTTCATCACTAATGTTTACATTAGAGAAAAGTTTAGTTAATATTTTGAAAATTTGATGAGAACAATCAATTTACAACCATAATATTAAGTCAATGTATAGTAAAATATCATGGTATTTTCATAAATGACAGGTTGATTAGTTTACAACAAATTAAAACCCTATATATATATTATCATAATAGATTTGACTCTTTAAATATTGTACCTATAGGAAATAACACTGAAAAGGGTTCATTGAGAATTGGATTGATCGTCACCTAGTACATGAAAATTTTCACTTTAGAAAACCTACAAGAAATATCATTAAGATTCAATTTGAAAATTCCAAATCTCATTACTAGCCTCGGTTAATTATTTACAATTATGATGAAAATTAATGACCTAATTTTTTTAAAAAAAGGATTTATTGAAATGAATGTTTCAATAAAAAGACATCATTTAAAGGATTTTTCATGATTATGTGGTTTCATTATATGTTTATTATTAAAAAAATTGTGATATTTGGATAAAATTTTAGGCTATATGAATGGGGATTAATGTTAATACAAAATACTGTGGAAATAGAAATTATTTCAACCTGAGAAACCAAATGTAATAGCACTATAAATAACAATTATCAAAAATATGTTCACACAACGTTCATTGGAAATGAATCTGGTGGAAATTCTAAATGAGATGTGGATTGAATAACATTATATATAATCAATCATGATTAAATTCCCACATTCATTTAGTGGTTCTACTAATCCACTAGTTTTTGAGTAATAGATCAGTAGTGTTGATGGGATTTTTTCACTTTTCATATGTTTGAAGAAGGAAAAATACATTTTCTTTATAAATCCATTATACAGTGATGTGTATCAACAATATAAACTTATAATGAATAAAAATCCATAGGAAACAATTGAATTCATGGATTTGGATGAGATTAAAATATTATTTTTCAATTTTTATATTTTTCGAATACTCTATATGAAATCTTATATTTAATTTTATGATCAATATATAATGATTTTGAATCCATTTTTAACTATGATGAATATTTTATAAGAACCATAAGGTACACATATGGTATTATAATACAAAAATTTGTTCTTTTTATTGATTATTTATTCAAAAAAAATCCAATTTTCCAATGGGTTTCATCCATAAAGAAAATCAGTGTCTAGGAAGAAATTATAGGTTGTGTTATCAAGGTGGGAATTTATATTGGAGTTAAAAGTAAATATTTCAGTTTTGGTAAAAATATTGTTGTAATTAAAATGAAACAAAAAAATCATAGAATGATGGATTTGATCTTTTAATCATTCTCATAGTGTGGAATGATAATGGAGATATTTATTTTTAGGGTAATTATAAATGTTTTAACTCTAGAATAGGTGGTCACCATCCAATCAAATACTGATGTGATGGGATAGTGTTTGATAATGATGTAAATAAATAGAAAGGACAATAGATATCACCCCATAATCTAGTATTTTATATGGAATGAGTATGACAATTATGCTGAAAAGATCACATATATGATTGTTACTAGTGAAGATCAATTTTATCAACCTCTATTAATGATATAAAATTGGTAACCTCATGCGATCATTATTTTTTATGAGGTGGAAGATAAACATTTGGTGAGTGGTACACATACCATCCACCATGGATCTTATATTATCTTATTTTAATATGTATCTACCACTTATTTATATCTGATGAATTTTATATGGGTATCAATAATTCCACTTACTATGATTAAAGGTTGAATTCGTATGGAAACCCCTTAATAGTATGGTGACCATATCTCAAAACTATTAATCATCTCTAGTTGATGTTTATGGGAATGTGATTCTATAAAAATTATTTTTATTCACCTTTATGTTGAATTTTATTTTTCTTATGGAATCTATTTTCATCCTCTACATAATTCATACATCGGTAATTATGGCTAGAATAAGTCGTTTGATGATCAAAACAAGCATAGGACCATTAACATGTGTGTCCAAAAATATTAACATACGATTAAAATGACATCCATTTTTTGGTTATGATTCTCATTCATAATGGATGTTTATCTCAATTGGATTGGGATAATATCAATATTGATGATATTTCCATAGAGTTTGAATTTTTTTGATATATTTCATGAGGAGTGTCCAAGTATTCCATTGAATTGTGATGTTGAGTTTCCAATAGAACACATACCTAGTTCTGCACAATGTTTTGAATACATCCTATATAATTTATCATTACAATTTAATGGATTATCAAGCGAATTATTTTAATTATATGGTTTATCATTGAATTTTACTATGGATGAATGATATGAGATTGAGGAATAATGGAAATATAGAAACTATTTATGCTGTCACTTTTTTTATTATTGATTTAGTTGGAGTGGTTTCTAACCTCTTGTAACATTTATTGACCAACTGTCAAGTCCAGGATGTGCACCATGTATCACTCATAGAAAATTACAAACATGCCCCACCACATGTATTAAAATATGTGGTCAAACCAAATGATCACAATATTTATTCTGAAAAAAACATGTGGATATTCTATATCATAGAGTGAAATTTCAACAAACCAAAACAGCTCCCTTGTTCAATATTTCATTTGGACCACTAACATGAATATTCATTGTGTGAATATGAGGCTATGACAAGCGTCGCTCAATAATACTAAAGTGATGAAATTTCAAGTGAAAATTTCTTTTTCATGGTGTTTAAATTTATTATCCTCTGTTTTATGGAATGTTTTTCTAATAAATCTATTTTCATCTATATCTCATGCTATATGAAGAATTGAGTTTTAACAGAAAATAAATTACTAATAATATTTTATTATAAACATGATTATTAAAAACAAGGATTTAATCTTATATGTTTGAAAAGAAAGATTCATATATTTAATACTATGTGTAATTGTTTTATAGAACTATGATATATTTTATATATGTTAATAATATGTAGTAAAGTCATTGTATGATTAAAATCGATTTTTTCCCAATAAAATAAATTATAATTGTAATTTTTTCATAAAATAATAATTGTACTTTATGAACATGTATAAAATATATTTCATAAAATTAATTTCATTCTTCTATTCAACATATCGGAAAAATATAAAAATTATGTTTTTATAATTTTTTACTGGATTAATTTAATGAATAATGGTGAGAAATAATTTTTTTTGAAAATTGCATTTTGATTTCAATCGTTTGCAAGTTCAATTTTGGTTTAATGTGAATTTAAAATTATAATAAGATTATTTATATTATTATTCATCAATTTTTCTTAATTGAAATTAATTTAATTATATTTTTGATATATGAATATATCATACATATTAAAAAAATTAATTGGAAAATAATTTGTTCATCGTCTCTACAAAGTTGATCTAAATTTAAAATATTTAAATATGTAAATTGCAATTTTTGAAATTGATTCATTTTATATGAATTATAATAATATATATTATATAATAATTTAAACATAATTATTGGTAATAATTGGTATTAAAAGGAAGTAGAAATTAATTATCATGGTTGTTCAAACAGATTTAATTGGGGCTATAGTAAAACAATAAATAAAGATGACCTCAAAATTTATTATTTTATGTTTTGAATAAATATATGAAACTAATCACATGTAATATTAAGTAATATTACAAAATTAATCAAATTTATAGCTTTAAAATATTGTTATATTTTATTAATTTCAAAATTTCAAAGTGTATCCTCTCCCCCAATATAAAATGTTACCCCATATCCATTATCTTTAGCTCTCTGAATTTATTTTTTTGATGGGGGAATAGATATGAAAATTCAATTTCCTACTTCATTCCACAGATCTTATATTACTTATTAATATGTTTTTCAAATTAATGAATTTATTTCAGTAAATTCAAAAAAGAATACCTAAAAAACAGTTATGTTTCATAACATAGGATTTTATTATTATGATATATTCAACTTCATTCAAAACATATTTAGAAATTATGATACTATAGGATCAGTATAATGAATATAAATAGATTTAAAAATGATAATTCCATAATATATATCCATATCCACATCAATTATATTAGAAACAAACATGTTGATTGGGTGTATACTGGTCTATCGCCTCACAAACATATGAAATTCATTATTTGATCCCTGCCTTTCAAGGAAGGCTGTAATGATATATTTAAAGTATATAAATATATATATATATATATGTGATATTTATGAAATAATTTAATTTAAAAAAATTTAATTTCATATTTACCTTCTTACGTTTCAATGTTTTGTAAATTGATATTGTCACTTGTGATTATTTTTGGCATACCACCTCCATAGAGTTATATGGTTCATTTTTTGTTTGATTTTTACATTGATAGTAACATGGAAAATTTTAATATATTTTTATATTTATTATATGTTATTAAAATTATTCTTTAATGGAGAAATTATATTTACTTTTCTTTCATTCTGTTTGTGAAAAAATAATAACAACATCCATGCATACGTATAACCTACCATCTCCCTGAATCGTTTAATTACTTTTTATATTTCGAAAATTTTTGGATTATATAAATATATATATAATTAATGTGTATTATATTTATACCATATTAATTATTATGGTGTGATTTGACCATATTAAATGTACAATAACCCAAAATAGAGATCCAAAACATAAATGAATAATAGATAAAATTCTCTCCCATAAAATTTGTTTAAAAAATAAATTTCTATTTAATGGGAGATAAAACAATATTACTAAATCATAAATGGAATGGTATATATGATTATTTTTTTAATTTATGTATTAAAACACTATATTTCTAATATATAATATTATATCATGTATTAGGAATGTATCACGTAACTTAATGTATTTTCTTCTCAGATTAATTTTGATGGAACTCATGACTCATTTAACACTTTCATTGTTTCAAGGATATATATACCATCAATGGATGTATTTTATATTTATAATATTTAATTATATTCGTGAAGATACGAATTTGGGGTTTTTCATTCCTGAGTTTTCTTATTAAAATTTTACCATATAATAATTGGTTTTGTGACACAATATAATTTATTTAATCATATTATCTATGATTACTCTTATAATGAAAAAATATAAAGATCGATATCTCAGAAATCTCATGAATTTTCTATTCATATGGATATTATTTTAAATGATTGATTTTTATTTAATTTTTCACGCTTTATAATACCATGCTACAAAAATAGTATTTTTAAATAATAACATACCTTATTTATCACTTTAGTTGAAAATTTTTTGTCCATGTTTATATTTTCGATATATGATTTCATGAATATTTTTACTACTCTTGAATGATTTTTTAACGTCATTTTTATATTCTTTTACTTATTAAATAATGGTAAATAACTATTTCATTTATTTTATGAAATTTGAACATATTAATTATTACCAAAAATGTGAATGAGTTGTTTCTTATCATGTACAACATGATTAATATTTTACAATACCATGATATCATTATGATTTAAATATTCTATTAATATTTATCATGTATCATTTTAATGAGAAAATTTTATTAATATGTTGGAAATTTTTTATGTATAAAGAGTTCATTAAAATGTATAGAATATTTTCCTCATGAATTTTATAATGAATTATATTATTTTGGGTCATTATTAACATCAACAACCTATGTTTTTTAAGATATTATGAATATAATATATAATGAGAAATTGTTATTCTACCTATTTTTGGTTTCTTATCGTGGAAATAAGATATATATGAAACCATATTCTTTTAGATGAACAATACTTTGATGAGAAGATTAAATGATTAAAATACATGAATATTTTTTATTTTTTTATATGCCGGATTTATGAAATAATTATGAAACCCATTTATTTTCTATATGGTATATCCTGATAGAATGTTATGAAACCAATTTCACACTACAGGTGATGAAATTTTGTTTCTATGATACTGTATAACACATCTGTATAAAATTAATTATGTGATAATTTTGTCTAAAATTATATAATTTTCTATCATATTGGTTTATAATTGAAATATCATGAGATAATAATGACTAGAATGGGTCTTAACCAAGATCAATAAGGGAAATTTTACATTATGATAATATTGGGAGTCTACCATTGATACTATAATGATTTGGGTATTTAGCCCATTTCATAATGATATACTTGGAAATTATCCTTTAGTTCTAAGGAAATTATTTTCTATTCATATATATAATCCAAAAAAAATATATAATTACAATTTCTTGCTCTAATTGATTTTGTTAATTTATTCATGTCTTATTCATGTATTATGAACTATAAATATTTATCCATTACCTAAGGATGTTATATTGAATATGTATTATATGGTTTTAAAATTATATTATCATTTTATCATACACTTATGATAATGTTTCACTTATATGATTATTGATATATCATTTCATTACCAATAATGATCAAGTAAGCTCACTCTATATTATGATTACATTCGATAGTTAGTGAATAAATTAATTTTATATGATATATCTAAAATGGGAGTTAGTTTTGAATATCTTAGTGGTATATGTTTTAGTTCACTTTTCAACATTGGGATTACGTGTCCAGGTGTCTAATCACAGAACAACTGTTTGATTTTCTCATGGATCCTTATTTAATATAATGAATATTCAATGATGAAGATGTTTAATCAATGTATGAATCACTTTGGTAATTATATTGAATGTAAATGGGGGTTTTTGAAGTGATATAAGATATTTCCAGGTGATTGAGATATGTGTTTCCTAAATACTATATTCTCAGCTAGATAATGGGATAGGTCATAGTTATAATAGCTTTCTAGTGACACAAAAAAACTGGAGATATTTAAAAGGAGATGATGATAATTTTACACCACTAATTAATAAAGGGGAATACCCCCCCCCCCCCCCCCCCAACATAATCTGTTCTGGGAACATCCATCAGTCCCACATAATCATTACGCCCTACAATCCCCCATAGTTTGGGGTGTTTTCATGAGATTTCATGGTGAATATGGGTGAGTTCTTTCACCCAATAGATTCTGTGATTTACTTCCCCCTTTTCATATTTTTTTCAACTAGCCATGAGATTTTGGTGAAAAAACAATACATCCCCTAGGATTCCCATGTGTGTTTTTATAGAAAATTGGAAATCGATTAACCCTCACTAAGGCAGATTCAGTTTATCCTAATGGTTGATTATGCGAGGGGGTGATTTATTGAAAAATCTATAATATATAGTGACCATATGCATTCATAACATAAACTCACAAAGGTACCCTCATAAATTTCTATCTACAGAAATAATTTCATAGGGAATGTGGTCATGTTGGGTTTCAGACCCAATGATGCCTATGGACTCACATTGGTCGAGGGGACGAAAGGCCAGGCTTATCAGACTATTGGGTGGGGGATTGTGTCTGGCTACATCACTCTATTATAGATTTTTGAAATTTTCAAAAACCACATCCTAATCCTTATACGTGACTAGTTACCCTAACAAAATGATTATAGGAAAATTATATTTAAATATATATGAAATGTTACCTCATTAAAGAAAAGAGGAAAGGGGAAGTCATTACTAAATAGATAAAAGGAGATCTCATTAGTGAATTTTTCTGAATATATCATAGGTTCTTTATCAGTTTCATATTGATGGATAGAATATTTAAATACTGAAGCCATATAATTAGAATGTTTTGGCATTTTTACTATATAGGGATGCATCTAATATTGAAATGATATTATCAATCCAATATGAGGCATCCCACATATCATGATTATAGCATGTATAAAACCAACAATGTTAGTTAAAATGGATAGGATTATCATTATGCGTATAATAGATTAGTTTGGGCATGGAGGTACTATATGTTTGAGCTCAATCCTCAGGGAGACATCGTATATATCCTAGTTATAAAAGAAAATACAATTAATTTTGTCCAATTATTCTCTTTGTACTATCCCTAATGAATACATCCATATGTGTTGGGTTGTTTATATCATGCCACCCATCGGGGATTACAGACGTGAATTTATATGGAAGATATAAATTAATTACACTAATGATGAGTCATTGTACACTGCTTGGGATCATCTGAACTATGATTGGTGTGAGAAACAAAAGATAAATGTGTTCATCCTCATTGCAAATGGTCATGGATTTACGTATTGTGATAGACCATGGAATTGTTGATATAGAGCTTCGGCCTCAGTGAGGGATCCAACTTAGCCATGGTATGATAGGAATTAGAGTTCTCAATGTGCTTTTATGGGGGCCTACACACTAAGATTTACCTTATATCTTGGTCTTACACACTGAGGATAAATAAAGTTATCATTCAATAAAATGCCCTTATGATATGGCTTGCATGTCGAATAAAATATATTTATTATCTACATGACATGAATTGATTTCATTATTTACATGATAGAGGTTGTAAGAATGAAATGTATTAATTCTATTTCCTAATGTAGTTTTATTTTTTGAGAGATGTCTTATATCATGAATGGAATGTTTGAGTATTTTCAAATGGTCAAGGCTGACTCTTCCAGAGGACATCGCAAGACTTGGATTGTGGACCCTTGAATCCATCTCATGACCTAGGTTGGATTGTCTATATGGTGCTGCATGATCCATCTTAATGGAAGAAGTGTCATCATGAGATATTTATAACACTCTTTGTGGGAGCGACATGAGTAGATGGTTCTTGTATTAGAGGGCGGTGCATAACCCATAGTGACATGTCTACTATAATCGTGCGACCTATTTGACATGTCCAGAGGGAATCAAATTAGTCCATTGACATGATAGGGTGATACCACATGATGAGACTCTCATGATATAGTGTTATATTATGAGTAAAGTGACACATAATATGGACATCACAATACCAAAATGGATAACTCGAAGGGTTTCACAAGACCATGGTTTCTTGCCTGAGTACCAGCATGATACTTTCATTAAAATGTCTGGAGAAATTCATATGAATGAAATAGTATATCAAAGAAGCTTCAAGAGATTTGGATGACCATTCCTAGTTTTTTCACATGTGGATGGTATTTAACAAGATTCACATGAGGATCAACGTGTATGACTTTTAGACAATTCTCTCACCATTAGTCATTGTTCTAGACATCATATAAAGAATTATTTTAATATGTTTAGTGTTAGATAATTTTATCAATCGTGAAATCATGAATTTGCGTGGGATGTTACTCTCATGAACTGCATGAAGTCCATCTCATGATCTAGGAGTGATAACAAGAAGTACTTTATTCATGTCGGATGATCATTCTTATTTTTTCACCGATCCTACCTGATGGGACGTTTTTTAAGTTTCATGATCATCTTCTCATATAAATATTCTCTATCCCCTGTGCATCAAGGTGGTATAATTGAAAGTATTCATTCAGATAGTGTTGGTGAAACTTTCATGCTCATTTGGTGGATTTATAGACCTTGATATACCAGTTGGTGACTGATTTTCATGGGGTTTATCGTGTGAATCCATGTTGGTGGTGGTATAGGGGCTCCATGTCACATGCATTTGGGAGGACATCCCATGGATCACTTCTATGGAATCACATGATTTTCAACAACTGATATTCCATCCCATCAATTCCTACTTGTTTGAATTTTTTTCCAATAATTTAGTTGTTGTTGAATCATGTAGGAATTCAAATGAAATGACCTATTGTCATATTGACTTGTATATGATCCTTTGTGAGGTTTGGTCACTATGTGAATGGCCTTGAGATTATCTAATGTGACATTTCTAGGATTCTCAATGAGGTAAGGATCACTTTTCCCAGACCTTTGGGATATCAGACCACCAAAATGGGGGCTCATACGGTATCTTGTTGCAGAAAGCCTAGGCATGTCGCATGAATTTTCAATCTAAGTGAGGCTTATCCATCCTCCAAATTATTATTTCATTTTTAATCATACAAATTTTGTGGAGTTCCCCTGGTGGTTTCGTTGTTTGCTAGGATAATCTCTATTCCAATAGGTGATGTGTCATGTGACCCCAAAGTACTAATGGAGATGCGCTATGAATTCATGGAAAAGTACATATGATATTCCATATAGATCCAAATGGATAGCCATTGGTTTCTTAGAAATCAATATATACCTTATTGTATTGATGGTGAAATTCTAGTGGGATTTAGTGAGATGAAGTAGGCATGCCACCAGTGTCTCACTGTGTCTTGCAGATCTCCTATGTGCATCCTGTGACATTTACAACCAAAAGATTCTTATGCATCAATCCTCTTTATTTCCATTGAATATTTTACAAATTCAGAGTTCGTTGTATGTCTACATAAAATTTTGTGAAGGGAAAATATCATCACAATTGGAAATGTCTCGTATGAACATTTTGATCATAAGAGGCAATATCCTTTTAGATTTTATCCATCTATTTTGAAGGAAATTTTGATGATTTATTTGGCATTCTCGAGATTCCAAGCTGCAAGACTATGAGGAGATAATATGGTCATCACAATGTGATCAACAATTCTTCAGTTGGATTTTGTAACACCAAGATAGAAATGTCAAAGGGGATATGTGGGATATTCTAGAGTCTATGAAATGTGCATTGTATCACCCCAAGTAAATGAAGAATAATAAATTTTTCATATTTATTGATATTTGAAAATTAAATATTAATTTTAGTTTCAAAGGGTTGCTATGTTCGATAGCGTACCCGGTATGCAACAACGGGTTTCTTTGAAATCTTGCGTCGCACATTAATAATATAATATTATAATTTAAAATTGTAGTTATCTACTAGCCGTTGTATTTGTGGGAATGAATTAAACTAACTAAAATATTATTATACATGATTGATAAATGTATTTACATTATCTAATAAAAAGTTAGAGGCTTAAAATATGAATGAATCTAATTTTAAGCATAATTTAAATTAAAAGGTCTATTTATGGAATTTTAATGGAGAATCCTTTTTAAATATACTTTTGGTCACATTAATAATTCTATATGACCAAATAAAATACTTCTTTAGAATGGGGACATCAAATTTTACTTTGTGTAAATTTTTGGAATTTTTCCGACAATGTTTATTTTATAATGAATAGTGAAAATATTGTATTTTAATTCAAAACTATGTTTTAATCTAATTTATTTATATTGTTAGATTATCTTTTTAATTGGTTTTAAAGTGAAAATAGAATATATTTTTACCATTTAATCCAATGTTGGTCATTGGAATCAATTTCACTTCGAAATTGGACATAAACAAGTATCAATCTTTTGATAGTTATTGTTTCTTAAAAAAACAATATTTGTTTTAACAACGGGAATTAATATTAAAATTAATTAATGACACTTACATTTTTTGAATTTGAAAAAATATACATCATTTTTGAATTCGGAATGTCCAATATATATTAGGCTGAATTTTTTGTATTTTTCGGAAAAACTTTAATTTTTGATGAATAGTGAAATCACTTAGTGGTAGTTAAAAAACCGACTTGTTCATTTAAATGAAAATTTACCAATTATTTGAATTGAATTTCAAAAATCCAACATACAAGGTTGTTATCAAGATGTAAATTTTTTTCATTAAGATGAAAATTATTTTTGGTGAAAAGTAACTTTTGACTTATTTACCACAGTTAAAGGTAAGTAATGTAATTCAAGGTAAAAAGAATATTTTAATAATTAAAAATTACTTTAACACTTGTCCAAAAATTATTGGTTGAGTCATTTACGACCACGGTTATTTTTTTGTGGATTTTGGAACACCATTGAGCCACTTGGGAGTGAAAATGAAAATTTAGATTTATTAATTTAATGTGAAGACAAAATTGACATTAACAAATATCATTTAGTAATTAATTTTTATATAGTGTTATATAAGTCCTATTTTTTGACTATAAATATTATTTGGAAAGATAAAAATATTTCCTATATCATTGTATTTTTTTATAATTCTTAGTAATCAAATAAATTAAATTATTTATGACACATTAATGATGCAGTATTTACCACATAAATAAATGATTTATATAAATATGATTATAATGATTAAAATATTATCCAAAACATGTCCAATTATGATTGGATGATTTTTATTCGACCATTAATCATATTATATTTGACTATAATGATATTTGGACCATTAGAAACCGAATATAATTATATTATAAGATAATATTTTCGCACTTTCCTAAAGAGCCACTCCTCCCCCTTATAAAAGGAGACCACTTTTAACAAATTCATCACACCTCTCAAGCCATTTGGCTCATCCACACTCAACCCAATTAATATCCGTACATCCCTATTCTCCCCCTATAATCCTTACTATAGTTTGAAGGCACTTCCAGAAGTCCTTTTGGTTCAAACCAAAGGAGTTACCAAAATCAAAGGTAATGGTTTCTCTTTAATTGTTTCCATTTATTTTACTTCTCCAACCCCTAAAATATTTTTATTTCATTATTTTGAAACAACACCAGTATCATCAATATACGAGGATGTTTTTATAAGCAGGATTCTAACTACACATACACACACCTCCATGTAATGGATGAAGAACATATTGTTTCTGTGGATGGCTAACTAACACCTCACGAAACGATGATTGTTCAAATATCTCCAACCGACTCGCATGGTGGAAATTATGGTGGAAATGTATTAATATATGATATATATTATTTTTAGGATTTCATTATGCTCTTCTACTTCCCAATTATATCAAACCTTTATGGTTTCCATAGTGGGTAAATACGATAATCTCATTCGAGAAATGTGCGGACTACCGCCCCATTAAAGTTATGTGACTCATTAATGCCTTATGTGGGATGTATAAAGGATGGAGTTAATGATATTATATTTGTTATTATACTGAAAATATAATATACCTATGTATCATTATGTTTTATTTCCATTAAAAAAATAAATAGTAATGAAAGTAGCGTTAATGTGTACGTACGACTCACCGTCTTCATGACCGGTGCATTTCATCTCTTACCTCTAAATGTTATTTACTATTATAAATACTTGTATATACTGGTTATATATGATATATATGATATCTAAATAATGAATATTATTCTAGATATAATGAAATATTTACCACGTGGACAACTTATAATATATGGTGTTCATTTTTGACTCAAGTACTAAATATCGACAAAATGAACATTATTAACATAAATGATTACATAATGTTTATAACATGGTAATAAGTGATATAAAAGGAATAATAAATTACAAAAAGGTTCTTAAGAATGTATAAATTAACTTTATTTTATTATTTAGGATATTAATGAACTATCAAGTAAAGTTAGACATGAGGTAAGGGACTTCGTCTTAATCTCCTTTCATTGAGGCATATTTTGTTTTAATACAAGACTTTCTCTTATACGCTGTATAAAAACCCATGACTATTCATTTCATTCAAAGGGAATCCTTTTCTACAAATCATTTTACTAAATGAAAAGAAATAATGTTTCTTTTATCATATGCGGTGACAATGACCTTTTTCGCCACCGTGAGTATGATTTGATCTTTGGATTCCTCAACAAGAAGTAATGTTTTAAAAGAAAATAAATACATATAATATTTTACATATTTTTGGTATGAAAATGGTTTTGAAAATGGATATTTTATGTAAATTTATTTAATTGATATGTTGGGATCGAAATGTGGAAATATTTTCTTTCCTTTATAATTGTTGTATGTGTTATGAATTTATATTGGTACTTGGACATTTGACGGGTGGTTACATGATAAAAAAATAACGGGTGGTTCCGTGAATACCCAGATTGGTGGTTATGTTATAACCTCCAATGAATTGGGTATGGAATTCATCCGTATGGCTATTCCATTTAGTGATATGTGTGGAAGTCTACCGTATGGTTATTTCATTTATGTATGATTATGTCCCAAGTTAGCTTTAAATGTTATATGTTATTTATATGGGTTTTATGGTAATATTTTTGTTACAAAAGGGTAATTAATGATCTTTTATTCAGTGACGAGTGTTTTCTACTTCATTAAGGTGAAAAGGAATACTTATGTTAAAGTATTCACTGTTTACTTGTTGTTTTGTAAAACATACATTTTTACTTCTTTGTGTATCCCTTAGTAAGATTTTTATGCTCATCACAAGATTTTGAAATGTTTTTCACAGGACATAATGTGGAATAGGGTCAAGGATGGGATGAAGGAAAATTCATGCTGTCTTAAACATGGAACTAGACAAGACTCTTTTTTTTAAGAGTCCATGTTTTGTAAAAAAATCAATACTGGGTGGAAGTGTCTACTTCGTAATTTTTTTTGAAATGTAATAGTTATGGCCTAATTCTCTAAAACTCTAAACCTGAAAAGATCCTCAATGTGAATTATTCATTTAATTCAATATTATTTAATGTTTTTAGGCCAAGTCCTTATAGTTGGTATCAGAGTTCGGTTTAGATAACTTTAAGAGTTAGGGTATTGTTAAATTTTGATCTATAAAGCAATATATGTTAATATTGAGAACATGTAGCATTTAAAGATTACATTTTTGCTTCACCTATGATATTTCTATGTCAAGAATGGTTTTCCATAGAGGAAACAGGTCAGCTATGTTGGGTCGAAATCAGGAGGAAGGCAACCTTCCAAATCAGCAACCCGGGATGGTCGGAATTGGAACTAAAATGTTTGTTGCAGTGATGGCACAATTGACTCAGGTTATAAATGGTAGTGGTATCCATGTACGAGATCAGCCAGATCAGCCACACAAGAATATGTTAGTAGTGTATCATTTTATGAGGCCAAATCCCCCATAATTCAGAGGATCATCTGACCCTGTGCTAGTTGAAGGGTGGATTAAAGCACTGGAGAATATTTTTTATGTCATGGGTTGTTCGGAATGTCAAAAGGATAGTCTTTCTGTTTACCGTTTTGAAGGTGAAGCTGATCAATGGTGGTCGATGGTGAAAAATATCAGGGATAGTGAAAAGATAGATGCTCTTGTTTGGGATGAATTGAAAGGTATGTTTCTTGAGAAATATTTTCCTAAGGTTGTTTGTCATAGGATGGAAAACAATTCTTAGATTGAGGCAGGAGGATGACTCAATTCCTGATCATTATGAAAAGTTCACTCGACTGTAAAGGTATGCACCAAATTTCATCAGAGATCTTGATATACAAGATAAATAGATTTTACTCTGGACTGATGCCATGATATCTAAGATCATTAGACTCTAAGGAGTTCAAAATATATGAAAAACATGTTCGATGTGCGGAGTATGTGGAAATGGAGTTTGGTGGTGATCAAGTATTCTTTGACAAACTACAGAATAAGAGGTCTAGTTGGAAGGCAAAGGGAAATAGTTCATCAAAGAAGCCTGGTGGTAAGAAAATTAAATATCCAACTTGTGAGAAGTGTGGTAAAAATCATCATGGAGAATTTTTATAGAAGTCTGAAATGTGATTCCGGTGTGGTAAATCTGGTCATATTTCTCGTAGATGTAAGGAAGATGATCAAACAGGCAATGAAAAACCATCGGTAAGATGTTTTAAGTGTAATGAAATGGTTCATTATGGAAATGGGTGTCCAGAGAAGAACTCAATTGAGGGAAAGCAGCCGGACTACAAGAAGAAAGGGGTGGGGAAATCCTTTTCCCCTACTTCAACAGATGTTGATCCATCAAATGAAGTAGAATCTGTTACACTGTTTGTTTGTTCAGATTATGTCAATGTGTTGTTTGATTCAGGGTCTACACACTCTTTCTTTTCTGAGAAGTTTTATAGTAAATTGGGAATTGCATATCAAGCTATGAATATAGAACATACGGTAAAAACACCTGGAGGAAATGTTGAGACAAAAAGCAGACATAATAACATTCCTGTCTTTGTGTGAAGAAAGAATCTACCTGAAAACATTAATGTTTTTCCTCTAGTAGAGTTTGATGTTATATTCGGCAGGGATTGGCTTTCTGTTTAAAATTCTAAGATTGACTACAGAGCTAAAGAGGTTTCTTTTCAGAATGATTTTAAATTTGAATACAAAAATGAACCCTTGTTGTTGATAACATATCAGGAAGATGACAAACTAGTAAAAGATGGAAATGAATGCTACCTTTCACATATTGTTGAAAACAAATGAACTATTCAGATTAATGATATGCTAGAGGTAAATGAGTACATTGATGATTTTCCTGATGAGTTTCCTGGTATAATACCTGATCAGGAAGTTGAATTTACAGTTGAATTAGTTCTTGATGCTAAGCCAATTTCAAAACCCCCTTATCGAATGGCTCAAATTGAACTTTTAGAGTTAAAGAAGCAATTGCAGGAGTTTTTAGATAAAGGTTTCATTTGACCTAGCACATCACCAAGGGGTGCATTTTATCTTTTTAGTTAAAAAATAAAGATGGTTCAATGAGACATTGCATTGATTATAGAGCATTAAATAATGTCACTATTAAGAATAAGTATCCTTTTCCTCATATCGATGATTTGTTTGATTAGATTTAGGGACATCCATATTTTTCGATGATTGATTTGAGGTTGGGGTACCATCGGTTGATAGTAAATGAAGCAGAAGTTCCAAATACTATGTTTCATGGTAGATATGGCCATTATGAATTTGTAGTTATGCCTTTTGGTTTTACCAATGCACATGTTGTTTTCATGGATCTTATGAATATAATTTTCCGTGAGTTATTAGATATGTTTGTGGTTGTGTTCATTGATGATATTTTTGTTTATTCCAAAAGTAAGGAGGAACATGAAAGTCATTTAAGGGTTTTGATTCAAACCTTAAAATAAAAGAAACTATTTGGGAATTTTAGCATGTGCGAGTTTTGGTTACAAATATTTTCTTTCCTCGGTCACATTGTTTCAAAAAATGGCATAACTGTTGATCTAACTAAAAAATAGTTGTTGAAGAATGGCCATGACCCAGAAATATAACCGAGATCCGTAGTTTTCTTGGTTTGGCAGGTTATTACAAAAGGTTTTTTGAAAAAATTTCATGGTTATGTAGTCCAATTACTAAGTTAACTCGAAAAGGTGTTAAGTTCATCTAGACAAATGAATGTGATGATTGTTTTAAGAATTGAAAATGAGATTAGTGAATGCTCCTGTTTTGGAACTGCCATCCTGAAATGGTGAGTTTTTTTATCTACAGTGATGCTTTGTTGAAAGGATTGGGATGTGTCCTTATTCAGATTCATCATGTAATTGCTTATGCTTCATGCCAGTTGAAACCTCATGAGTTAAATTACTCTACACATGATTTGGAATTAGCTACTGTTGTTTTTGATTTAAAAATATAGAGGCATCATTTGTATGGAGTGATGTGTGAAATATATACAGATCAGAAAAGTTTGAAGTATATATTCACTCAGAAAGAATTGAACATGAGACAGAGGAGATGGTTGGAATTAATCAAGGATTATGATTTCACAATCCTTTATCATTCGAGGAATGAAAATAAGGTGGCTGATGATTTGATTCAAAAAATTAATACTTCATTAACCATGATACGTTTGGAAGGATATCCTTTAGTTTTTTATTTGATAAACTTTGGAATAGAAGTAGTTAGTGTAGGGAAATCATATTTTTTGTTTCTGGTGTTAGTGAAATCATCTCTATCAGACAGAATAAAGCAAGCATAAAAAGAAACAATGAGTTGTAGAAAAAGGTAGAGATGGTTCAGAAGGGTATGTTGCATGAATTTAACATTGATAATGATTGTGTTTTGATATTTGGGAAGAGATTATGTGTACCTTGTGATTCACAGTTGAATAATGAGTTTTATGTAAAGCTCCTAGTTCCCCGTTTTATGTTCATATGGGAGGTAATAAGATGTATAGAGATCTTCGTCAGTATTACTGGTGGGATGGAATGAAAAGAGTTATTACTGATTTTACTGTGAAGTGTTGGACTTGTCTGCAGGTTAAAGCAGAGTGACAATTACCAAAAGGAATGCTTTAGCCTTTACCCGTTCCATAATGGAAATGGGAAAATATATCCATGGAATTCATTGTGGGATTACCAAAGACATCCCGAGGTAATAACGCAATCTACTTTATAGTTGGTCGATTGACTAAATATGCTCATTTCCATCTTATTCGAGATACATTATCTCTATATCAACCTTCTTGGTTGTATGTTAACAATATAGTCCGGTTGCATGGAGTTCACCTCTCCATTGTATCTGATCATGATCCCATGTTTACTTCCAACTTCGGGAAAGGCCGTCAGAAGTCATTGGGCACTGAATTAAATTTTAGTATAGCTTTTCATCCGCAATCAGATGGGCATTCCGAACGAACAATACATACCTTGGATGATATGTTACATGCTTTCTCGATGGATTATCAGGGAAGTTGGGACCAACATATTTCTTTGGTTGAATTTTCTTATAATAACAGTTTTCATTCCAGTATACAGATGGCTCTATTTGAGGCATTATATGGAATACTTTGTCGAACTCCAGGATTTTGGGATGAAGTAGGTGAAAGGAAGCTGATAGTACTAGAATTGGTAGAAGATATGGCAGAGAAAGTTTGATTGATTCAGAATAACATGAAAACAACTTAGAGCAGAAAGAAAAGTTATGAAGATAACCAAAGGAAGGATCTTTCTTTTGAGGTAGGTTATTATGCCTTTCTCAAAGTTTATCCATGGAAAAGTGTGATGCATTTTGGTAAGAAGGGAAAGTTGAGTCCAAGGTTTATTGGACATTATGAAATTCTAGAGAAAGTGGGATCATTTGCGTATAGAGTTGATTTACCTCCTAGTTTATCCTAGGTACACAATGTTTTTCATGTTTCGATGGTGAGAAAGTATATGCCAGATCCATCTCAGGTTTTGATCCCAGAGGTAGTTCAGTTGGAAGAGAATCTCTCTTATAAAGAAAAAACGGTTCATATTCTTGACCATAGAGAGCAGGTGTTGTAGAATAAGGTAATTTACTAGGTAAAGGTTTTGTGGAATAACCATATGGCTAAAGAGGCAACGTGGGAATATGAAAATTCTATGAGGTATAAATACCCCCACTTATTTTCATAAGTGAATAAAAATTGTGAGGATGCAATTTACAAAAGGGGGGAAGGATGTAACATCCCAAGTAAATGAAGAATAAGACATATTTCATATTTATTAATATTTGATAATTAAATATTAATTTTAGTTTCAAAGGGTTGCTATGTTCGATAGCGTACCCGATACGCAACAATGGGTTTTTTTTGAAATCTTATGTTGCACACTAATAAAATATAATATTATTATTTTAAATGTCAGTTAACTCGTAGATGTTATATTGGTGGGAATGAATGAAACTAAATACAATATGATTATACATAATTGTTAAATGTACTTACATTATCCAATAAAACGTTAGAGGTTTAAAATGTGAATAAATCTAATTTTAAACATAATTTACATAAAAAGGTTGATTTATCGCCTTTTAATGGAGAACCCTTCTTTATTCTAGTTTTGGTCACATTAAAAAATTCTATATGACCAAATAAAATTCTTCTTTTTAATGGGGACATCAAAATTTACTTTGTGTAAATATTTGGAATTTTTTCGATGAATTTCATTTTTAATGAATAGTGAAAATATTGTATTTTAATTCAAAACTATGTTTTAATATAATTTATTTATATGGTTAAATTATCTTTTTCATTTATTTTAATGTGTAATTAGAATATATTTTTGCCATTTTATCCAATGTTGGTCATTGGAATTATTTTCACTTTGATATTGAACATAAACAAGTATCAATCTTTTGATAGTTATTGTTTCTTAAAAACATGCTATTTATTTTAAAAGTGAGAATTAATTTTAAAAATAATTAATGCCACTTCTATGTTTTTAATATGAAAAAATAGAAATCTTTTTTGAATTCGGAACATTAAATATATCTTAGGATGATTCTTTTGTATTTTTCTGAAAAACATCACTTTTTGATGAATAGTGAAACCACATAGTGGTAGTTAAGAAAACTGACTTTTTCATTTAAATAAAATTTTACCAATTATGTGAATTTAATTTCAAAAATCCGATATACATGGTTGTTATAAAGAAGTAAAATGTGGTTCATTATGATGAAAATAATTTTTGGTGAATAGTAACTTTTGACTTTTATTTACCGCGATTAAAGGTAATTAAGGTAATTCAAGGTAAAAAGAAAATTATAATAATTCAAAATTATTTTAACACTTATCTAAACAAAATTTTTTGAGTAATTTACGACCGTGGGAATCTTTGGGTCAATTTTGGGTCCCCATAGATCCAATTGGGAGTGAAAATTACAATTTAGATTAATTAATATAATGTGAAGTCAAAATTGACATTAATAAAAAAAATTAGTAATTAATTTTTATATGGAGTTATTTAAGTCCTATTTTCGACTATAAATACTATTTGGAAATATTAAATGATATCCAATATCATGGTAGTTTTTTTATAATTTTTATACATCAAATAAATTTAATTTTTTATGACACATTAATGATGGATTATTTACCTCATTAATAAATGATTTATATAAAGATGATTAAAATGATTAAAATATTATCCATAACCTGTACAATTCTGATTGGATGATTTTTATTCGACCATTACTCATCTTATATTCAACTATAATGATTTTTGGACCATTAGAAACCGAATATCATTATATTATAAAATAATATTTTCACAATTTCCTAAAGATCCTCTCCTCCCCCTTATAAAATAAGATCACTTCTAACCAATTACTCACACCTCTCAAGCCATTTGGCTCTTCCATCCACTGCCAAAAATTCTCCCTACATCCCTATCCTCCCCCTAGAATCCTTAACTTATGATTAAGGCACTTCATGAAGTCCTTTTGGTTCAAACCAAAGGAGTTACCAAAATTAAAGGTAACAGTTTCTCTTAAATTGTTTCCATTTATTTTACTTCTCCAACCCCTAAAATCTTTTTATTTATTTATTTTGTAACAAAACCAGTATCCTAAATATACTAGGATGTTTTTATAACCATGATTCTAACTACACTTACACACACCTCCATCTAATGTATGAAGAACATAATGTTTTTGTGGATGGAAAAATAACGCCTCACGAAACGATGATTGTTCAAATATATCCAACCGCCCCTCATGGTGACCATTACGATAGAACTGTATATATATATGATATATATTATTTTTATGATTTCATTATGCTTCTGTACTTTCCAATTATAGCAAGCCTTTATGGTTTCCATAGTGGGTAAATATGATAATCTCATTTGAGGAAGTGCAGACTACCACCCCCTTAAAGTGATGTGACTCATTAATGACTTATTTTGGATGTATAAAGGATGTAGTTAATGATATTATATATGATATTATAATAGAATTATAATATACCTATGTATCATTATGTTTTATTTACATTAAAATATGAAATAGAAATGAAAGTAGTGTTCCTACGTACGTACGACTTACCGCCTCCATGAACGGTTCATTTCATCTCTTACCTCTAAATGTTATGTACTATTATAAATACATGTATATAATGGATATATATGATATATGTGATATCTAAATAATTAATATCATTCTGTATATAATGGAATATTGACCACATTGACAACTTGTAATATATGGTGTTCATTTTTGACTCAAGTACCAAATATCGGCAAAACGAACATTATTAACTTAAATGATTACATAATGTATATAACAGGGTAAAAAGTGATATAAAAGGAATAATAAACTTGAAAAATATTATTATGTAAATAGATATTATCTTTAGTTTATTATTCATGATATTAAAGAACGATCGAGTCAAGTCGGACATGAGGTAAGGGACTTCGTCTCAAACTCCTTTAATTGAGGCATATTTTTTTTCTAATACAAGACATTATTTTATATGTTGTATAAACACCTTTGAATTTTCATTTCATTCGAAGGCAATATTTTCTACAAAGCGTTTTACCAAATGACAAAAAAGAATGTTTCTTTTAACGTACGTGATGACAATGACCGTTCCCGCCGCCATGAGTATTATTTGACCTTTGGCTTTCTAAACAAGCCTTAATGTTTTTAAAAGAATATAATTAACTTATACTCTTTTACGTATTTTTGGTATTGAAAATGGTTTTGAAAATGGATTTTTTATGTCAATATATTTAAGTGATATATTTTGATATAAATGTGGAAATGTTTTCTTTCCTTTATATTTGATGTATGTGTTATGATTTTATATTGGTACTTGGACATTTTCCGGGTGGTTACGTGATAAAAAAATGACGGATGGTGCCATGAATAAAAGGATGGATGGTTACGTTATAACCTCCAATGCATTGGGTATCGAAGTCGGCCGTATGGCTATTCCATTTAGTGATATGTGTGGAATTCGACTGTATGGTTATTCCATTTATGTATGTTTATGTCCCATGTTACCTTTATATGATTTGTGTTCTTTATATGGGTTTTATGGTAATGTTTTGGTTACAAAAGGGTATGAAATGATCTTTTATTCAGTGAAGAGTATTTACTACTTCAAAAAGGTGAAAATTATTACCTATGTAAAAGTATTCATGGTTTAATTTGTTGTTTTAAAAAACTAAAAGTTTTAATTATTTGTGTATCCCTTACAGAGATTTTTATTCTCATCACATGTTTTTGAAATTTTTTTCACAGGACATAATGCAGAATATGGTCAAGCATGGGATCAAGGAAAATTCATACTATCTTAAACATGGAACTAGACATGACTCTTTTTTTAAGAGTCCATGTTTTGTAAAAAAATGAATACTGGGTCGAAGTGTCTACTTTGTAATTTTTTTAAATGTAACAGTTATGGCCTATTTCTCTAAAATTCTAAACACGAAAAGATCCTCAATGTGAAATATTCATTTAATTCAATATTTTGAAATGTCTATGTCCGGGTCCTTATATGCATGGTTCTTTCTCATGAATTAATAATGGTCAAGTTATCACATATCTCATAAGAGAGTCACGCAACCCACATGCATTGACACATTGTTATTACTTTTCTATTACAGAGAACATAATTCTCTCATTCAAGTAATTATTTATTTATTATTATCCTAATGCTGATTTGGAGGGATTCAATAATCCCCCACTCATGAGTGACATATGAAAGAACATGGGTTTGGTTTTGAGGAATGTAAATGCCCACCTGACTTTCCCAATTTACCATCTATCTCTTGAACATTCTTATTTTTGAACTGATCAGTCATTGGATCCATGTAACCAACACAATTAATCTATCCCATTGTGAAGTTCTAAAAGCCTATAGGGAAATCAACCAACTTGGTGGGATTCACCCCCTCAGATAAATGTATGACGAGTTGATCAGTACTAAATATATTTTGTATTAACCCTTGTAAAATCCAATCTTAGAGGTGGAAATTATCATCATTCTAAAGGAGAAGATGATAAAAGAGTGTAATATTCACTCCCTTGCATTTTTCATGCACAAGATCAAAGTGTTTCTATATTGTAATATTGTTAGTCTAACATACATATTCCCACATTGGTGACCTTCCTAGGTGGTTTGTGATAGTGTTGTATCATATTAGTACATTGTGGATGTTGGGGACTATACCTCCTGGGAATACCGAATGAACATGGAGATCACACTAATCCTTAATCAGGTAGGCTTCGTGGACACATTTTTGATTAGATTCTATTTTCTAGTTGTGGATGAATGTTCATGGATTCTTATCTATATGATAGTGATGGAATCTTATCTAGGGAAAGGTAAAACCAATAATATTGTAGTTCCGACCATTGAACAAATTTTTCTATGAATAGATTTTCTGAACATTATATGCTTTTTTCCAGTATTTTAATTTTACTCATGATATGAATGACTCTATTAATCCAAAATAATGTAAATTTATAATTATAACCACAAAATTCATAATATATCATCAACTGAAATGTATGTATAAGAATATTTTATATAGTGTTATATAAGTCCTATTTTTTGACTATAAATATTATTTGGAAAGATAAAAATATTTCCTATATCATTGTATTTTTTTATAATTCTTAGTAATCAAATAAATTAAATTATTTATGACACATTAATGATGCAGTATTTACCACATAAATAAATGATTTATATAAATATGATTATAATGATTAAAATATTATCCAAAACATGTCCAATTATGATTGGATGATTTTTATTCGACCATTAATCATATTATATTTGACTATAATGATATTTGGACCATTAGAAACCGAATATAATTATATTATAAGATAATATTTTCGCACTTTCCTAAAGAGCCACTCCTCCCCCTTATAAAAGGAGACCACTTTTAACAAATTCATCACACCTCTCAAGCCATTTGGCTCATCCACACTCAACCCAATTAATATCCGTACATCCCTATTCTCCCCCTATAATCCTTACTATAGTTTGAAGGCACTTCCAGAAGTCCTTTTGGTTCAAACCAAAGGAGTTACCAAAATCAAAGGTAATGGTTTCTCTTTAATTGTTTCCATTTATTTTACTTCTCCAACCCCTAAAATATTTTTATTTCATTATTTTGAAACAACACCAGTATCATCAATATACGAGGATGTTTTTATAAGCAGGATTCTAACTACACATACACACACCTCCATGTAATGGATGAAGAACATATTGTTTCTGTGGATGGCTAACTAACACCTCACGAAACGATGATTGTTCAAATATCTCCAACCGACTCGCATGGTGGAAATTATGGTGGAAATGTATTAATATATGATATATATTATTTTTAGGATTTCATTATGCTCTTCTACTTCCCAATTATATCAAACCTTTATGGTTTCCATAGTGGGTAAATACGATAATCTCATTCGAGAAATGTGCGGACTACCGCCCCATTAAAGTTATGTGACTCATTAATGCCTTATGTGGGATGTATAAAGGATGGAGTTAATGATATTATATTTGTTATTATACTGAAAATATAATATACCTATGTATCATTATGTTTTATTTCCATTAAAAAAATAAATAGTAATGAAAGTAGCGTTAATGTGTACGTACGACTCACCGTCTTCATGACCGGTGCATTTCATCTCTTACCTCTAAATGTTATTTACTATTATAAATACTTGTATATACTGGTTATATATGATATATATGATATCTAAATAATGAATATTATTCTAGATATAATGAAATATTTACCACGTGGACAACTTATAATATATGGTGTTCATTTTTGACTCAAGTACTAAATATCGACAAAATGAACATTATTAACATAAATGATTACATAATGTTTATAACATGGTAATAAGTGATATAAAAGGAATAATAAATTACAAAAAGGTTCTTAAGAATGTATAAATTAACTTTATTTTATTATTTAGGATATTAATGAACTATCAAGTAAAGTTAGACATGAGGTAAGGGACTTCGTCTTAATCTCCTTTCATTGAGGCATATTTTGTTTTAATACAAGACTTTCTCTTATACGCTGTATAAAAACCCATGACTATTCATTTCATTCAAAGGGAATCCTTTTCTACAAATCATTTTACTAAATGAAAAGAAATAATGTTTCTTTTATCATATGCGGTGACAATGACCTTTTTCGCCACCGTGAGTATGATTTGATCTTTGGATTCCTCAACAAGAAGTAATGTTTTAAAAGAAAATAAATACATATAATATTTTACATATTTTTGGTATGAAAATGGTTTTGAAAATGGATATTTTATGTAAATTTATTTAATTGATATGTTGGGATCGAAATGTGGAAATATTTTCTTTCCTTTATAATTGTTGTATGTGTTATGAATTTATATTGGTACTTGGACATTTGACGGGTGGTTACATGATAAAAAAATAACGGGTGGTTCCGTGAATACCCAGATTGGTGGTTATGTTATAACCTCCAATGCATTGGGTATGGAATTCATCCGTATGGCTATTCCATTTAGTGATATGTGTGGAAGTCTACCGTATGGTTATTTCATTTATGTATGATTATGTCCCAAGTTAGCTTTAAATGTTATATGTTATTTATATGGGTTTTATGGTAATATTTTTGTTACAAAAGGGTAATTAATGATCTTTTATTCAGTGACGAGTGTTTTCTACTTCATTAAGGTGAAAAGGAATACTTATGTTAAAGTATTCACTGTTTACTTGTTGTTTTGTAAAACATACATTTTTACTTCTTTGTGTATCCCTTAGTAAGATTTTTATGCTCATCACAAGATTTTGAAATGTTTTTCACAGGACATAATGTGGAATAGGGTCAAGGATGGGATGAAGGAAAATTCATGCTGTCTTAAACATGGAACTAGACAAGACTCTTTTTTTTAAGAGTCCATGTTTTGTAAAAAAATCAATACTGGGTGGAAGTGTCTACTTCGTAAATTTTTTTGAAATGTAATAGTTATGGCCTAATTCTCTAAAACTCTAAACCTGAAAAGATCCTCAATGTGAATTATTCATTTAATTCAATATTATTTAATGTTTTTAGGCCAAGTCCTTATAGTTGGTATCAGAGTTCGGTTTAGATAACTTTAAGAGTTAGGGTATTGTTAAATTTTGATCTATAAAGCAATATATGTTAATATTGAGAACATGTAGCATTTAAAGATTACATTTTTGCTTCACCTATGATATTTCTATGTCAAGAATGGTTTTCCATAGAGGAAACAGGTCAGCTATGTTGGGTCGAAATCAGGAGGAAGGCAACCTTCCAAATCAGCAACCCGGGATGGTCGGAATTGGAACTAAAATGTTTGTTGCAGTGATGGCACAATTGACTCAGGTTATAAATGGTAGTGGTATCCATGTACGAGATCAGCCAGATCAGCCACACAAGAATATGTTAGTAGTGTATCATTTTATGAGGCCAAATCCCCCATAATTCAGAGGATCATCTGACCCTGTGCTAGTTGAAGGGTGGATTAAAGCACTGGAGAATATTTTTTATGTCATGGGTTGTTCGGAATGTCAAAAGGATAGTCTTTCTGTTTACCGTTTTGAAGGTGAAGCTGATCAATGGTGGTCGATGGTGAAAAATATCAGGGATAGTGAAAAGATAGATGCTCTTGTTTGGGATGAATTGAAAGGTATGTTTCTTGAGAAATATTTTCCTAAGGTTGTTTGTCATAGGATGGAAAACAATTCTTAGATTGAGGCAGGAGGATGACTCAATTCCTGATCATTATGAAAAGTTCACTCGACTGTAAAGGTATGCACCAAATTTCATCAGAGATCTTGATATACAAGATAAATAGATTTTACTCTGGACTGATGCCATGATATCTAAGATCATTAGACTCTAAGGAGTTCAAAATATATGAAAAACATGTTCGATGTGCGGAGTATGTGGAAATGGAGTTTGGTGGTGATCAAGTATTCTTTGACAAACTACAGAATAAGAGGTCTAGTTGGAAGGCAAAGGGAAATAGTTCATCAAAGAAGCCTGGTGGTAAGAAAATTAAATATCCAACTTGTGAGAAGTGTGGTAAAAATCATCATGGAGAATTTTTATAGAAGTCTGAAATGTGATTCCGGTGTGGTAAATCTGGTCATATTTCTCGTAGATGTAAGGAAGATGATCAAACAGGCAATGAAAAACCATCGGTAAGATGTTTTAAGTGTAATGAAATGGGTCATTATGGAAATGGGTGTCCAGAGAAGAACTCAATTGAGGGAAAGCAGCCGGACTACAAGAAGAAAGGGGTGGGGAAATCCTTTTCCCCTACTTCAACAGATGTTGATCCATCAAATGAAGTAGAATCTGTTACACTGTTTGTTTGTTCAGATTATGTCAATGTGTTGTTTGATTCAGGGTCTACACACTCTTTCTTTTCTGAGAAGTTTTATAGTAAATTGGGAATTGCATATCAAGCTATGAATATAGAACATACGGTAAAAACACCTGGAGGAAATGTTGAGACAAAAAGCAGACATAATAACATTCCTGTCTTTGTGTGAAGAAAGAATCTACCTGAAAACATTAATGTTTTTCCTCTAGTAGAGTTTGATGTTATATTCGGCAGGGATTGGCTTTCTGTTTAAAATTCTAAGATTGACTACAGAGCTAAAGAGGTTTCTTTTCAGAATGATTTTAAATTTGAATACAAAAATGAACCCTTGTTGTTGATAACATATCAGGAAGATGACAAACTAGTAAAAGATGGAAATGAATGCTACCTTTCACATATTGTTGAAAACAAATGAACTATTCAGATTAATGATATGCTAGAGGTAAATGAGTACATTGATGATTTTCCTGATGAGTTTCCTGGTATAATACCTGATCAGGAAGTTGAATTTACAGTTGACTTAGTTTTTGATGCTAAGCCAATTTCAAAACCCCCTTATCGAATGGCTCAAATTGAACTTTTAGAGTTAAAGAAGCAATTGCAGGAGTTTTTAGATAAAGGTTTCATTTGACCTAGCACATCACCAAGGGGTGCATTTTATCTTTTTAGTTAAAAAATAAAGATGGTTCAATGAGACATTGCATTGATTATAGAGCATTAAATAATGTCACTATTAAGAATAAGTATCCTTTTCCTCATATCGATGATTTGTTTGATTAGATTTAGGGACATCCATATTTTTCGATGATTGATTTGAGGTTGGGGTACCATCGGTTGATAGTAAATGAAGCAGAAGTTCCAAATACTATGTTTCATGGTAGATATGGCCATTATGAATTTGTAGTTATGCCTTTTGGTTTTACCAATGCACATGTTGTTTTCATGGATCTTATGAATATAATTTTCCGTGAGTTATTAGATATGTTTGTGGTTGTGTTCATTGATGATATTTTTGTTTATTCCAAAAGTAAGGAGGAACATGAAAGTCATTTAAGGGTTTTGATTCAAACCTTAAAATAAAAGAAACTATTTGGGAATTTTAGCATGTGCGAGTTTTGGTTACAAATATTTTCTTTCCTCGGTCACATTGTTTCAAAAAATGGCATAACTGTTGATCTAACTAAAAAATAGTTGTTGAAGAATGGCCATGACCCAGAAATATAACCGAGATCCGTAGTTTTCTTGGTTTGGCAGGTTATTACAAAAGGTTTTTTGAAAAAATTTCATGGTTATGTAGTCCAATTACTAAGTTAACTCGAAAAGGTGTTAAGTTCATCTAGACAAATGAATGTGATGATTGTTTTAAGAATTGAAAATGAGATTAGTGAATGCTCCTGTTTTGGAACTGCCATCCTGAAATGGTGAGTTTTTTTATCTACAGTGATGCTTTGTTGAAAGGATTGGGATGTGTCCTTATTCAGATTCATCATGTAATTGCTTATGCTTCATGCCAGTTGAAACCTCATGAGTTAAATTACTCTACACATGATTTGGAATTAGCTACTGTTGTTTTTGATTTAAAAATATAGAGGCATCATTTGTATGGAGTGATGTGTGAAATATATACAGATCAGAAAAGTTTGAAGTATATATTCACTCAGAAAGAATTGAACATGAGACAGAGGAGATGGTTGGAATTAATCAAGGATTATGATTTCACAATCCTTTATCATTCGAGGAATGAAAATAAGGTGGCTGATGATTTGATTCAAAAAATTAATACTTCATTAACCATGATACGTTTGGAAGGATATCCTTTAGTTTTTTATTTGATAAACTTTGGAATAGAAGTAGTTAGTGTAGGGAAATCATATTTTTTGTTTCTGGTGTTAGTGAAATCATCTCTATCAGACAGAATAAAGCAAGCATAAAAAGAAACAATGAGTTGTAGAAAAAGGTAGAGATGGTTCAGAAGGGTATGTTGCATGAATTTAACATTGATAATGATTGTGTTTTGATATTTGGGAAGAGATTATGTGTACCTTGTGATTCACAGTTGAATAATGAGTTTTATGTAAAGCTCCTAGTTCCCCGTTTTATGTTCATATGGGAGTTAATAAGATGTATAGAGATCTTCGTCAGTATTACTGGTGGGATGGAATGAAAAGAGTTATTACTGATTTTACTGTGAAGTGTTGGACTTGTCTGCAGGTTAAAGCAGAGTGACAATTACCAAAAGGAATGCTTTAGCCTTTACCCGTTCCATAATGGAAATGGGAAAATATATCCATGGAATTCGTTGTGGGATTACCAAAGACATCCCGAGGTAATAACGCAATCTACTTTATAGTTGGTCGATTGACTAAATATGCTCATTTCCATCTTATTCGAGATACATTATCTCTATATCAACCTTCTTGGTTGTATGTTAACAATATAGTCCGGTTGCATGGAGTTCACCTCTCCATTGTATCTGATCATGATCCCATGTTTACTTCCAACTTCGGGAAAGGCCGTCAGAAGTCATTGGGCACTGAATTAAATTTTAGTATAGCTTTTCATCCGCAATCAGATGGGCATTCCGAACGAACAATACATACCTTGGATGATATGTTACATGCTTTCTCGATGGATTATCAGGGAAGTTGGGACCAACATATTTCTTTGGTTGAATTTTCTTATAATAACAGTTTTCATTCCAGTATACAGATGGCTCTATTTGAGGCATTATATGGAATACTTTGTCGAACTCCAGGATTTTGGGATGAAGTAGGTGAAAGGAAGCTGATAGTACTAGAATTGGTAGAAGATATGGCAGAGAAAGTTTGATTGATTCAGAATAACATGAAAACAACTTAGAGCAGAAAGAAAAGTTATGAAGATAACCAAAGGAAGGATCTTTCTTTTGAGGTAGGTTATTATGCCTTTCTCAAAGTTTATCCATGGAAAAGTGTGATGCATTTTGGTAAGAAGGGAAAGTTGAGTCCAAGGTTTATTGGACATTATGAAATTCTAGAGAAAGTGGGATCATTTGCGTATAGAGTTGATTTACCTCCTAGTTTATCCTAGGTACACAATGTTTTTCATGTTTCGATGGTGAGAAAGTATATGCCAGATCCATCTCAGGTTTTGATCCCAGAGGTAGTTCAGTTGGAAGAGAATCTCTCTTATAAAGAAAAAACGGTTCATATTCTTGACCATAGAGAGCAGGTGTTGTAGAATAAGGTAATTTACTAGGTAAAGGTTTTGTGGAATAACCATATGGCTAAAGAGGCAACGTGGGAATATGAAAATTCTATGAGGTATAAATACCCCCACTTATTTTCATAAGTGAATAAAAATTGTGAGGATGCAATTTACAAAAGGGGGGAAGGATGTAACATCCCAAGTAAATGAAGAATAAGACATATTTCATATTTATTAATATTTGATAATTAAATATTAATTTTAGTTTCAAAGGGTTGCTATGTTCGATAGCGTACCCGATACGCAACAATGGGTTTTTTTTGAAATCTTATGTTGCACACTAATAAAATATAATATTATTATTTTAAATGTCAGTTAACTCGTAGATGTTATATTGGTGGGAATGAATGAAACTAAATACAATATGATTATACATAATTGTTAAATGTACTTACATTATCCAATAAAACGTTAGAGGTTTAAAATGTGAATAAATCTAATTTTAAACATAATTTACATAAAAAGGTTGATTTATCGCCTTTTAATGGAGAACCCTTCTTTATTCTAGTTTTGGTCACATTAAAAAATTCTATATGACCAAATAAAATTCTTCTTTTTAATGGGGACATCAAAATTTACTTTGTGTAAATATTTGGAATTTTTTCGATGAATTTCATTTTTAATGAATAGTGAAAATATTGTATTTTAATTCAAAACTATGTTTTAATATAATTTATTTATATGGTTAAATTATCTTTTTCATTTATTTTAATGTGTAATTAGAATATATTTTTGCCATTTTATCCAATGTTGGTCATTGGAATTATTTTCACTTTGATATTGAACATAAACAAGTATCAATCTTTTGATAGTTATTGTTTCTTAAAAACATGCTATTTATTTTAAAAGTGAGAATTAATTTTAAAAATAATTAATGCCACTTCTATGTTTTTAATATGAAAAAATAGAAATCTTTTTTGAATTCGGAACATTAAATATATCTTAGGATGATTCTTCTGTATTTTTCTGAAAAACATCACTTTTTGATGAATAGTGAAACCACATAGTGGTAGTTAAGAAAACTGACTTTTTCATTTAAATAAAATTTTACCAATTATGTGAATTTAATTTCAAAAATCCGATATACATGGTTGTTATAAAGAAGTAAAATGTGGTTCATTATGATGAAAATAATTTTTGGTGAATAGTAACTTTTGACTTTTATTTACCGCGATTAAAGGTAATTAAGGTAATTCAAGGTAAAAAGAAAATTATAATAATTCAAAATTATTTTAACACTTATCTAAACAAAATTTTTTGAGTAATTTACGACCGTGGGAATCTTTGGGTCAATTTTGGGTCCCCATAGATCCAATTGGGAGTGAAAATTACAATTTAGATTAATTAATATAATGTGAAGTCAAAATTGACATTAATAAAAAAAATTAGTAATTAATTTTTATATGGAGTTATTTAAGTCCTATTTTCGACTATAAATACTATTTGGAAATATTAAATGATATCCAATATCATGGTAGTTTTTTTATAATTTTTATACATCAAATAAATTTAATTTTTTATGACACATTAATGATGGATTATTTACCTCATTAATAAATGATTTATATAAAGATGATTAAAATGATTAAAATATTATCCATAACCTGTACAATTCTGATTGGATGATTTTTATTCGACCATTACTCATCTTATATTCAACTATAATGATTTTTGGACCATTAGAAACCGAATATCATTATATTATAAAATAATATTTTCACAATTTCCTAAAGATCCTCTCCTCCCCCTTATAAAATAAGATCACTTCTAACCAATTACTCACACCTCTCAAGCCATTTGGCTCTTCCATCCTCTGCCAAAAATTCTCCCTACATCCCTATCCTCCCCCTAGAATCCTTAACTTATGATTAAGGCACTTCATGAAGTCCTTTTGGTTCAAACCAAAGGAGTTACCAAAATTAAAGGTAACAGTTTCTCTTAAATTGTTTCCATTTATTTTACTTCTCCAACCCCTAAAATCTTTTTATTTATTTATTTTGTAACAAAACCAGTATCCTAAATATACTAGGATGTTTTTATAACCATGATTCTAACTACACTTACACACACCTCCATCTAATGTATGAAGAACATAATGTTTTTGTGGATGGAAAAATAACGCCTCACGAAACGATGATTGTTCAAATATATCCAACCGCCCCTCATGGTGACCATTACGATAGAACTGTATATATATATGATATATATTATTTTTATGATTTCATTATGCTTCTGTACTTTCCAATTATAGCAAGCCTTTATGGTTTCCATAGTGGGTAAATATGATAATCTCATTTGAGGAAGTGCAGACTACCACCCCCTTAAAGTGATGTGACTCATTAATGACTTATTTTGGATGTATAAAGGATGTAGTTAATGATATTATATATGATATTATAATAGAATTATAATATACCTATGTATCATTATGTTTTATTTACATTAAAATATGAAATAGAAATGAAAGTAGTGTTCCTACGTACGTACGACTTACCGCCTCCATGAACGGTTCATTTCATCTCTTACCTCTAAATGTTATGTACTATTATAAATACATGTATATAATGGATATATATGATATATGTGATATCTAAATAATTAATATCATTCTGTATATAATGGAATATTGACCACATTGACAACTTGTAATATATGGTGTTCATTTTTGACTCAAGTACCAAATATCGGCAAAACGAACATTATTAACTTAAATGATTACATAATGTATATAACAGGGTAAAAAGTGATATAAAAGGAATAATAAACTTGAAAAATATTATTATGTAAATAGATATTATCTTTAGTTTATTATTCATGATATTAAAGAACGATCGAGTCAAGTCGGACATGAGGTAAGGGACTTCGTCTCAAACTCCTTTAATTGAGGCATATTTTTTTTCTAATACAAGACATTATTTTATATGTTGTATAAACACCTTTGAATTTTCATTTCATTCGAAGGCAATATTTTCTACAAAGCGTTTTACCAAATGACAAAAAAGAATGTTTTTTTTAACGTACGTGATGACAATGACCGTTCCCGCCGCCATGAGTATTATTTGACCTTTGGCTTTCTAAACAAGCCTTAATGTTTTTAAAAGAATATAATTAACTTATACTCTTTTACGTATTTTTGGTATTGAAAATGGTTTTGAAAATGGATTTTTTATGTCAATATATTTAAGTGATATATTTTGATATAAATGTGGAAATGTTTTCTTTCCTTTATATTTGATGTATGTGTTATGATTTTATATTGGTACTTGGACATTTTCCGGGTGGTTACGTGATAAAAAAATGACGGATGGTGCCATGAATAAAAGGATGGATGGTTACGTTATAACCTCCAATGCATTGGGTATCGAAGTCGGCCGTATGGCTATTCCATTTAGTGATATGTGTGGAATTCGACTGTATGGTTATTCCATTTATGTATGTTTATGTCCCATGTTACCTTTATATGATTTGTGTTCTTTATATGGGTTTTATGGTAATGTTTTGGTTACAAAAGGGTATGAAATGATCTTTTATTCAGTGAAGAGTATTTACTACTTCAAAAAGGTGAAAATTATTACCTATGTAAAAGTATTCATGGTTTAATTTGTTGTTTTAAAAAACTAAAAGTTTTAATTATTTGTGTATCCCTTACAGAGATTTTTATTCTCATCACATGTTTTTGAAATTTTTTTCACAGGACATAATGCAGAATATGGTCAAGCATGGGATCAAGGAAAATTCATACTATCTTAAACATGGAACTAGACGTGACTCTTTTTTTAAGAGTCCATGTTTTGTAAAAAAATGAATACTGGGTCGAAGTGTCTACTTTGTAATTTTTTTAAATGTAACAGTTATGGCCTATTTCTCTAAAATTCTAAACACGAAAAGATCCTCAATGTGAAATATTCATTTAATTCAATATTTTGAAATGTCTATGTCCGGGTCCTTATATGCATGGTTCTTTCTCATGAATTAATAATGGTCAAGTTATCACATATCTCATAAGAGAGTCACGCAACCCACATGCATTGACACATTGTTATTACTTTTCTATTACAGAGAACATAATTCTCTCATTCAAGTAATTATTTATTTATTATTATCCTAATGCTGATTTGGAGGGATTCAATAATCCCCCACTCATGAGTGACATATGAAAGAAATTGGGTTTGGTTTTGAGGAATGTAAATGCCCACCTGACTTTCCCAATTTACCATCTATCTCTTGAACATTCTTATTTTTGAACTGATCAGTCATTGGATCCATGTAACCAACACAATTAATCTATCCCATTGTGAAGTTCTAAAAGCCTATAGGGAAATCAACCAACTTGGTGGGATTCACCCCCTCAGATAAATGTATGACGAGTTGATCAGTACTAAATATATTTTTTATTAACCCTTGTAAAATCCAATCTTAGAGGTGGAAATTATCATCATTCTAAAGGAGAAGATGATAAAAGAGTGTAATATTCACTCCCTTGCATTTTTCATGCACAAGATCAAAGTGTTTCTATATTGTAATATTGTTAGTCTAACATACATATTCCCACATTGGTGACCTTCCTAGGTGGTTTGTGATAGTGTTGTATCATATTAGTACATTGTGGATGTTGGGGACTATACCTCCTGGGAATACCGAATGAACATGGAGATCACACTAATCCTTAATCAGGTAGGCTTCGTGGACACATTTTTGATTAGATTCTATTTTCTAGTTGTGGATGAATGTTCATGGATTCTTATCTATATGATAGTGATGGAATCTTATCTAGGGAAAGGTAAAACCAATAATATTGTAGTTCCGACCATTGAACAAATTTTTCTATGAATAGATTTTCTGAACATTATATGCTTTTTTCCAGTATTTTAATTTTACTCATGATATGAATGACTCTATTAATCCAAAATAATGTAAATTTATAATTATAACCACAAAATTCATAATATATCATCAACTGAAATGTATGTATAAGAATATTTTAAAAAAATAATAGACTCTCCAATGATAACAGATCATGAATTCCCAAAAATATGAGATTCTTCATTGACATATTTTTTCATGTTCACTTGAGACCACTAGACTCGAAAAAGGATAATTGGGTTCAATATATGTCTTCTAGGGGGGGGGGGGGTCACTATGTTTACTGAT
The DNA here is from genome assembly GCA_963277665.1 of Viscum album. Classification (NCBI taxonomy): domain Eukaryota; kingdom Viridiplantae; phylum Streptophyta; class Magnoliopsida; order Santalales; family Viscaceae; genus Viscum; species Viscum album. The sequence goes on along the minus strand of OY728166.1, from coordinate 68,039,763 downwards.
GATGAATATATTTATGAGAATATATTGTTTTTAAAATAGCCATATAATGGATATAATAAATTTATTCACTAATTAAGGATATATTCTCAATGTTTATTATTTTATATTTTGTTATCTTGGAGATTCTATTGATGTTGTTTGGGGACTTTTTACTCAACCAATCTATTACATTATTATAGGGTCCTTTTTGAGACCTACTCTTACTTTAGGTTATTGTTTCTTATCTCATACCTATTATCAATTTTGTTTGGGGTATTTTATCTCAAACATATACTGATATATTTTAGGGAATTTTATTTTGGACCATCTATTGCTTTAGTTTATGTTCTTTTAGCTTGTAGCTTTATTCTCATTAGTTTAGGTTAATTTCAATCAAACCCTCTACAGAATTTTTTATGTTAATTTTAGTCTCATCCTTGTATTGATTTAGTTTAGGGTGTTATATCTCAGAACATATATCTCTATAAATTATGGTTTTAAACATAGATATAATATATTTTTAGTATAAGGTTTTCATCTCGTACATTCTATTCCTATATTTTAGGGACTTTTAACATGGACTATCTATTTCTACTATTTGTGGTCTTTTAATTTGGACCATGAATTTATTTATTTTAGGGTCTTTTAGTTCATAAATACCATTTCTGTAGATAAGGGTCTTTTAGCTCCAACATTTTATTTTTATGTTTTAGGGTCCTTTAGCTCAAACTTTCCATATCTATAATTTATGGTCTTTTAGCTCAGAAAATCTATTGGTTTAGCTTATAGAAATTTATCATGGACCTTTTGTTAATTTATTTTAGTGTATATTATCTCAATCCTGATCCATAATATTGTAATATGGGAAGACATTCCATGAATGAACCAAAACACTTAGGGGTGTTGGGTTATTCCATGTTGTTGATGAGGGTCACTAGGATTTGAGATCCTTTGCAGATAGGAGGAGATTCCATTGGAAGGTGTGTCTTAGAAAATATAAATTAGTATCATGTCCATATAAGTGTATCTCAACATTTTCTATGTGTCAATAATAGTTTATGGGAGTAATATGTGTACGATTGAAATGATAGTGATGACATGTCAACATAGATAGTTTGAATATGGGTGATTTAGGTCCAAACACAAATGATTTATTCCATTAATATGGGATTGAGTAGACATAATGTAGATCACCCATAACACTTCGAGGATCTATATCATTTCATAGGTTGGATATGTATCAAAGGGATTTAGGATCCTTTCTAGTAAGGAGGAGATGCATTTATTTGGTGGGTCGGGGCCCTTATGTGTCAGTATCATGATTATGAAATGATAATTTACACTCCATTTATGAGGTCTTTGACAGATTTGTGAAGACTGAAATGCCAAAATGTTGTTGTAGGGTAGAGAAGGGAAACTATCTAGGAAGGGTTATAACACAATAGGGACGTTTATCTCTTGATTATGAAGCTCCATCCTTATTCCGTGTTTTTTTTGAATCCCGAAGTTTTGACCAATAATGGTACTAGAATGAGGTGTTTCATTTTAACATTGGGAAAGTGTACAAAGCACAGTAGCGATACATCAAGGATGTTGATGATGCTTGAATTGTATTTTAAAGATATTGTATGTCATAGTTCAACTTGATCGTCTCAAGAGGATGATATGGGACCTTCATAAAAGGAGTAGTACAGAACAAACTTAGGTTTGGAGTTTTGTAGTATTGATGTTAGTGCTCACAGGGTATGGAAAATCATTTTGCTGAGTGACACATTAGGTTAACAGCCATATCTGAATCTGTAAGGTCCATAGACATACATGCATTGTCAACAAAAGGTTACCATAGAGCTGGGTATCTTTTACAAGTTCCTTGGATGGTTGTGGGGATTTATGGAACTCAAATCATGAAGTGTTATTTGGGGAAGGTGTAATTTCCATGGATGGTTCGGGCAACATAAAAGTTGTTTCACCAACAAGAAAACATATTCCCATGGCAAGAAGATGTGAATGATAATTACTGATACTTTTTTGTTGAACTATAGGGTACATAAAGAATATAATGGATATTAAATGTTCTATAGAGTTGGAATTATTATCATTAAACAATATTGAGTTGTGAAATAATTTTTTCTTGAATTCTTCAAATGGAATGTTTAAATAGTAGATACATTAATATTTCCAGGCAGCCATTTTTATATTTTAATGATGAATATTTTAGTGTCTCTTTCACTAGTACATTATGCTTTTTCAATTTGGACCATTGTAGGCTAGATTTTATGGTCATATGGCTTTCAACAATGTGTATGTCTTGGTTCAGATAGATCTAATATTGGAGATCATACTCACGATCCTAATTTGGATATATAGGTTCATGAGTACACCAAAATTGTTATGAGATAGTGTAAAATATTGTAAATCATGAACCAATGTTCTGAGGTTATGAATAATTATATGGAAAAACATACTAGGAGTTATTCAGATCACACTGGGGTTTTGAGTTCTCACATTCTAATGTCAGGTCTCACAAGGATCAGAAAATCCAATTTGTACTGATAGTAAAATTTGAATGAAGAAGATAAGTGTATATGTGGGATCTATAGGTTTACAAGAATTTTAAATAAAAGGGACCCATGATGATGGGTATTATTTCTAAGGGCCTTGGATGTTTTTTAAAAAATGAGGTACAAGAGACATGATGTATGATTTATGGATTGGGGTAACTTTAAAAGATGGTGGAAGAACCCCATACTCTAGCCGAATATGGTAAGGCTATTTTAGTCCATTGTTAAGTGATACAAATGGTTGATGTCCTACACAATTTATTATCATGTATTTTTTAAATTATCATTATATTTTAACATCATTTTTCAAGGACATTTATTGGGTACTTTTTCATAATTTCATAAGGTCGTTTTTTTAGTTTTAATGTAACATGACAATGATGTTTTCCTTGTAGTTTAACATCATAAGGTAGGGACGTTGGTTACTTTGGGAAAAATGTATGCAGAATATTTTCCACTCACAAATAAGACCTACAAAGATATATCTGATAAAATGAAAAGAATATCTTGTATGAACCATATCCTATGAAAATTGGGGTGCATTTGTTTATTAGTTGTTATTGACAAGAACTAGATTGAAGACTGGGTTTCACTACAATTCATATCATAAAAGGAATTAATCCATGTGTAGTTATTAAACACAACACTCTATACATAGGTCATAACCATATACAAAGGTGGAATTGTTTCTATTGATTTTTTTGGTGGCCAAAAAATTACACATCTAGGAATTACTATGTATCCTATGATGATATAATTCAAGCAACGTTTTTTACTTTCAGAACCATCTAGTTTAATATCATGTGTCATGGATGTGGAATTCCTGATATAAAAAGGGGGAATTGTTTCTAGACACAAATATGGGGATTTAGGTTTCACTACATATCTTTTAGTACTAGCAATTAGGACAAACACATTTCTTAATTAATGAAAATTGTATGTATGTTAGGCAAATACATAGAGTAGGGAAATTTTTAATCACGTCGTCTATACAAAAAAAATGTAAGAAAAAGGTGTCCCTGCGTATCACATTCACAATAAGAATAATAATGTACATAGTTCTAGAATGGATGTGTGGTAGAATACATACAGCAATTATTGTGGTCCCCTCAGTCGAAGTCAACATGGATATGAAATTTTATATGGTTCAATAGAAATTTATTATGAAGGTTAACATCATGTTATGAGTACTCATGGTATTCCATTTATGAACTTTAATTGAAGACCATAGTGAGCCTGTTGAAATATTTTTAAACTTGTTTCATGTGGGAGAGAACTTACAAAAAATTTCAATTCTCATTTGAGCTATTTTTGGTGTGAGAAACAAGGAATGGAGACGCCTTCTCCCACTATGAAGAGTTATTTAAGGATAGGAAATGGAAATTTTATATCATGTGGTAGATGGACCAAAATATTTGATTGAGGTGTCTACATTTATCTCATTTCAATTAAATCCAATCCATAATAATTTCTAACAAACATGAATATTTTAATGTCTTGGGGAGATGATATTTTTCTTGTAGTTTAACGTCAAGATGTAAGTAAATCATTCACATGATGTAATAAAGAAAATGAATTTTTTGGTTGTACCCAATACTATAGGTTCAATTATCTCTATGTATCTTGTGATGCTTTGAATAAATACATATTTAGTTATAGAAAACAATTCCATTTTTTTGTCATCCATAGGGAAAATCATCCATTAATTTTAATGACCTGTGGTAAAGAATGATTTTTAATGTTTAAGTTATGTAGTTATGATGAGCCCATTCAGTTTAATGTGATGTTTCATGGAAGAGAATGAATATTTTAACATCATTTAACCAATATGAATGGTGGTTCATACAATGATGTGGATGCCTATTTGATTACATTTATGTAAAATATTTTGTGGGAATCCTTACATTGGTGGGGGGTGAAATTCTCTCCCCCCATTGTGACTAATGAGTATGATTCATTATTGTAGAACATATCTATGATGCATGGTCCTTTCAATTTGGGATCCAATTTTGTGGGATATTTTCCCTGTATCATCGTGTTCCTGAGATTCAATTCTAGTTCTCTTAGGAGTATTAAATATAGGTGAACACTTTTATTAAAGGATCAAGTGATCTAATTATAATGGAATTCACAGTTGTTCAATGTACACAACCTATTTTAATCAAGGAATTTAAATCATAAATCTTCTTGTACAATTTTTCATCATCATAAATATATCACCAAATTTATATATATAGTGAAGGTAGCTACAATTTTATAGATAACATAGCCTTAGTCCCATACACCAATGAATATGGTGTTGGTTAGTGTAATCGAACATGTGGTTGTATGATTGTTTTATAATGAATTGAGAATCCTATCCATCTAGGACATGTTATCCTTTTTCACCATTATAAGGATTATATTTGATAGAGTCTTATTTAAGGACTATATCATCACATTTGTTTTTTTACGATAGTAGAATGTGTGATTGCCCATGTAATGGTTCTCTTAAAATAACTTCCACAAAACCTTAGGAAATAATTTTATTTTGTTTCATCAATATTGTGTGAGGGTCCAAAAACCAAGTGATTATATAAAAATTATGAGGTTGATTATAATAACATGAAATAATATAAATAAAATCACCCCTTTTTAATTAAATTTCTTACTATGAAATATGATTTTAGAAAAAGAATATGTTCTTATTCATTGAACGTTATGTATCAATATAAAAAAAATAGACTTTTAACATTATCACATGGTTATTATATAAATAAAGGGTTTTTAAAATCCAAATAAAGTAGACAAAGGAAATTATTTCCTTAAGTAGAAGGATCATAGACTATAATTCACATGTATTAGATCTTACAGGGGAGATTGCATAAGTTGGATTTTTCCGGGAAAATCCAAAGATTATATCCATTAAATTTATGATTAATACATTTTACGAGAGAATTTCATGCTCTTTGATATCATGACCCAATCCCTATTGACCGCACCACCCAATGAAATTCCAGCCATATCATGCCTTACACTTAGGTAATATTTTTTTTATAATAAGGGGATTGGTATTAGGACCAAATATATATGAATATGTACATTGTTTTTATGGAATAATGAATATATTTTTATAATATTATTAGTTACATTGGAACTCATTTTTTTGGATAATGTGAAATAAATAGTTGGGTTTTAATAGTTGGTATTGGAGAAAAAGAGTAGTTGGTTAGGGGATTAAGGTTAGGAAACTATAGTGAAACCCTCAGGGATAAGGCTATGTATATGAATGATTCCATTATTTTTTTTGAAATAGAGTATGCATTATGTTTTTGGAAAATATAGCATTTTATGCATACTGTAAGAGGATGTGGTTATGGAACAAATGTACCTAGGACTAATAAATCCCACATGGTGTCCCAGACCAAACTCGAGGTATCACAGTACACATAAATATGTGTTACTAAAAACATTTATTGACACTCCTAGGAGATATACTTGGCTACATTCATTATCTTATTATAAACCATTATTAAGGGTATATAAAATGATTAATATATTATATGTAATGAAAAAAATAATAGCTAACATTGATTGAATCCCATAAATTCATATGTTAATGAAATAAATTTAATTTATATGTTATCCCTTTAATGTCATTGATTTTCCATTGTATGTATAAAAATATAAAAACAATCATCCCAAATTTTCAATTTATTCATGATAATGGGCAATACTATGATGAATGAGGTAAAATATCAATGCAATAGAAAATGAGATGAATTGACAAATGAGATTCCCAACCAAATGGGAGCATGATTAATTAAAATTATGAATATAATCACTTCATAGACTAAGGATTTTAATAATATCCTAAATTAGGAATAGTGCACCCTAAGAGAGAATAAACTGCAATCTATAGATTCATGAGAAAAAGGCCTCCTACATTAAAATGATCATTATTTCCCTGAATATTGGAATAATGGATCAAATCCACTGAAAAGATCTTTTAAATACCTAAATAATTTGAGTAATATAATGTTCTATTGGCTATTTATCATATAGAGGTATAAGATGACTTGTGGTTGACATTGACCGAGAATATGAATCTAGAATATGAGACCAAAACAATGGAATGGAAAAAATTATTGAAAATGATTTTTTAAAAAATAATAATATTAATACACTCTCCGACATAAAATAGATATGTATTTAATTAAACTATAGAAAACAATATGATTAATATATCAATATTTATAATGAATAAGTCACAAGAAATTCATGATACACTGCCATATTTTTAATTTCCACTAAATGCATGGTCAGCCAATTATTTAGAAGGTGAAAACCTAGTCTATGGATATCCTATATGGTATGTGACGATGGTATCTATAATAATGTTGATTTATATTCCATAAAAATATAAATTATTGTTAGTGAATGTCAAGGGAATCATGGGTATAAGAAATGGAAAGTGGAGTTCAATTCTGGAAGTCATATGACGAAATAAAATGGTGCAAAGAAATTCCAACATCCCACTTGTAAATGGTTTGGAATTATGTAAAAATGATATTGAATAACAGGAATAAAGAAATAATTTAGTTTTTGGAAGGATGGACACCAGGATATTGTTTATTGACTCGATAAACCGACTAATGCGATAGAGGAATGGAATGATCCTGTGAATCCTCATCTCATTGTTCATTTCTTAAATTTCATAACACATGAGTTCTTTTTAATTAAACTAATTTATCCAGTGGTTTTGGGAGAAAATCTACAACCTCCAAGGTATCAGGAGAATGATTTATCAATCACACCAACCAAGGTGGATCTTGAAAATAATGTGGGAAAAGGTACAATAGTTATTCATTCAATAAAAGGGATCATACTTTCTGATAAGGTTATATTTATTCATTCATATCATGAATTTTTAATATAACTATCCAAACCCCACAATAAGTCATGAAATTAGAGGTGTTAGTAATAACTGAAAATGGGGAAATTATTCCATCCCTTGTTCATAACTCCTTCTATAAAAATGAGTGTGGGATGAAAATCCCAGAGACCATTGTCAAACTCCCATTGGAGGAATTTTATACATTTCAAGGCATGGATTTAATTTTCCAAAATAGAGATAACATAAATATATACATGATGGAAATCAAACTGAAATTTAAAATCATCCCCTTAGTTTTTACATGATCATAGAGGATGATGAATATTCTTTAGCATTATCATATCAAGAATTTATATTATTTCACAATGATAATGAGTATCTTTGTCAAATAATTTACTATGAGAAATGAACCATCCAAGAATTCATGCATATTGTGAGGGAATAAACTATTGTGTTTCTTAAGGAATTTCAAATTCATCCTCCTAAAAGAGAGGTTTAATTTTATACCAATCATATACATGGGGTATTTCCATTATCTAAGACACCTTTTAGAAAGGATATTGTGGAACACAAGGAGATGATAAAATAACTATTTGAGAATATTAATGAAGGGTTCGTATGCCCAATTACATCAATTTGGGGTGCACCAGTCCTCTATATCATGAAGAATGAAGGGTAAAAGAAACTATGAATTGATTATCACAAGATAAAAATAAATAAATAATAAATATCCCCTTCCATGAATAGATTTATTGTTCATTTAGATATATAGATCACAATAATTTTTCATTGTAGATTTTTGATCTGGATTTTACTATGTTATGGTGAAGAAGGATGATATCCTCAAGACAACTTTTTTTACATGGTATGAGCAATATGGGTTAATTTTAATCTCATTTAGACTCACTAATTCTCCCTCAATCATCAATGACATGATGAATAGTCCCTTTATAGATTACCTCTATAAAAAATTGTTGTTTTATCAATGGTATTCTAATATACTCCAAAACAAAGAAGGGTCATAATGAGAATCAAAGCAGTGGACTAAATACCGTACAAAAGAAATAATTTATTAAATGTATAGAAAATGTGTGTTCCGGTTGATGTAAATCTCTTCCTTGGGGAATATCATCAAATTAAATGGGTTATCTATGGAACCATCAAAGGGAGAAGAAATTGAAGAAAGTGTGAGGCCATCATATGTAATAGATATCCATAGTTTCCTTGAGTTAGCTGTGTATTATGATCAAATATGGAGAAATTTATCTTAATTGTGAATCCATGTTAAGATGATTAATCTAAAGGGATATATGTTATTATGGATTTTTTAATCTGAGTAAAGAATTAAGGTTCATGAAATGATGAATATCACTACACCAGTGTTCTCAATAATTAAATGTACGGAACACTTTACGGTATACAAGGATGCTTCCGAGAATGACAAAGGATGTGTAATGATGAAAAATGGTAAATTTATTGCATAAACACCCATGAAATTGAAATTTACTCCTACAAACAATCCCAAACATGATAAAGAGTTTGCTGATATGATCTTTGTGTCAACATTATAGTTCCATTGCCTCTATTGGAATATGTCTGAAATATAAACTGATCATAATATCCATAAATATGTATTCACATAGAAAGAGCATAATATGAACTAGTGAGGACAATTAGATTTCATGAATGATTTAAACTACTAAATACACTACCATTATGGTAAATAAATTAATGTGGTGGATTTTATATTATGAAATGGTCTTAAATTTCTATAAATGATGAGAATGAAGAAAGATCCAATATTCCTCAACACGAAAATGACGTATATGGTAATCATAAAGAAAGTAAAATCAAAAATATTTTCACAAATTATTTCTCAACCATTTATTTTCGAATGGCTAAAATAATCTAAGATAAATTATTTGGGAATTCAGAATAATTTGGAAACTATAAAAATGTATATCCTCAGAGATTAATATTAATAAGTAATGAATTTTGGGATTTGGGTCAATATTATGTGTCCTATAAAACTGAAATTTATAGAAGGAACTTTTGGTTGATGTATATAGTTTGACATTATCCATTCAACCGAGATTTACAATGATGTATTAAGAGATCATAGAGAACTATATGTGGGACAACATGAAGAAGGTGATTGTTGAATATACATCAAAGTACCAGGTATGTCAGTATGTGAAGCTTGAAAGGTAGAAGTCTAAGGGGTTGATGTAACAATTTCCCATTATAATATGGGAATGGGAGAACATATCAATAGACAATTTCACTAGATTTCCAAAGTCATCCAAATCAAACAATGATATCTAGGTTATTATGGTGTGTCATATAAAGACTGAAAACTTCATTGCGAATCAAGATGATTTCTTAGTGGATCATCTTTCACTGATATACATCAGATATCTAGAGAGGATGCATGGACTACCACTATCAATTATAGCTGATTGAGATCCCACATTCACCTCTATGTTATGGAAAATTCTTCAACATGATCCTAAAACCAAATTGACATTTATTTTATCTTATCATCATCGATTTAATGGCCAATATTAGTGAACTAATGAGATGCTATAAGACAAGTTATAGACATGTTTATGGAAATTAAAAGATGATGTGACCAATATATTATTTTAGATGATTTCTATTACAATAGAAGTTTATACTTGAGAATCCAAATTTATCCCTATTAACCACTTTATGGGATGTGGTTAAGAACACCGACCTGGTGGTATGATGTTGGGGACCCAAACCTGAAGGTCCTAAAATGGTTGATGAAGGTTTTTAGAAGGTAAAAGCATTTATTAGAACATCAAAACTGCTCATAGTCAAAAATAAATATATGATAACAATCAGAGACTAGAAATAAAGTTTTTTTTTGGGAAAAATGGTATTTATATATATATTTATACAGAATAAGTGTATGATATTTTTTAAGAATGAAAAAATTATAAATAGATATATCATCCCATTTGAGATATTTTTTTCATTACGAGAGTGGCCTATTGAATTGAACACCCATCAAAACATTCCCAACTAGATGATGTATTATGTTTATCCATATTGAGAGTATAATAGTCCCCTCACATGTACTCAATCTTCTGGTTATACTATTGGAGAATGGTTATTCCTATGAGCATAAACCAATGAAAATCATTGATTATTGATAATAATTCATTGAAATAAGAAAATATAAACGTTAAATGGGTTCTGGAGATACCATAAATTTAATAAAGAATATTGGGAAATATAATGGGAGATGAATCATAGTTATACTCATATAATAGTAAGTTAAAAGGAAATTTCATTGGGGAAATTTTATAAGTGGATAAGATTGTAACTACCCAAACAATTATAAATTCAATTCATGTACTTGTTTTAATTCACTGTCTTAATTTGTAACATGGTTATAGAAAACAGATCAACCAATTGTGTTATTATTATAAAGAATCATGATTGTTGATAGTATATACAATTCAAAGTGATAAAATAGTTTTTATAAAAATAGGTTAGTGAAAAATCAATTAGAATCATACAAATGATATGATGGAATCAACCACTAAGATTATACACATTGAATCCCATATATATGAGATTACAAGGGAGATAGAAACACTAGTATTTTCCCATAACAAATCATAAGCAGAGATCCAACAACACAAGCATGACTAAAACCATTTTCATGAGATGTTCAGCCTCATCGATATCATGGTCCCAACCCTGTTCACCGAAAAGTCCCTTGAAGTTATTAAAATCTCACACCTTACCCATAATGAGTTTGTAGTTGTATTAAATAGATATATATAAATGAAATAGAAGTATGGATATATACATTTTCTATTGAATAATAAATATTTTCCATCCTATTTTTGTTACATTGAAATGGATTGTTTTGATAAAATAAAGAAAAAATATTATTTCTGGATAATTTTAATTTTCAAATAATAAATTCATTAATTTATATATTTTTAAATAAATTATAGTTTATTAATATATTATTATTAAATAATGGTTATCTAATAAAATTTATCATATAATTTTTATAGAGACAAATGTATGTTTTGAAATTTTTTGATAAACTGTCATTTGTCAAAATCCCATAATTTATTAATAAATTTATAGTTATATTTTAAAACTGTAAATACACATTTTTAGAAAATTATATGGATAAAATGAATATTATTTTTTATTTGAATATCGAAATTATATAATGGAGATTTTTTTCTTTATTTTCTAAAAAATTAAAATTTTCGGTTAATAATTAAATACCATATAAATATAATATTTAATGATGACATAATAGTGATTGAAATGTTATGTAATTATTACTATAAATGGATCCATTAAAAAATATATGTATCCAATTTAAAATAATGCAATTTTATGTTTATTAGATATATTTTGTAAATCCATTATGAACCCTACCAAACATATATTATATATTATAGTTTTAAAATTAAATCATTAAGAGTGTGACTCACCTCCACATAATAAAGGGTATTATTTTATTATGATTGGCCCTTGTACTAATAAAATAATTAGAGCCACTCCCATTTGGAATAAACCACTGTAAAAACCATGGGATTGTTTGGGGTATTTGATATTTTATTATGTTGTGTCCAAAAACATAAATAATAAATACTCCACACCCTTTTCCTTTATAGACCCTCTCATTTCCACACGATTCATCATAAAAAATCCTTGTAAAACACCCATATAATTAAATCCACTATCAAGATCCATCTGATGGAACTTCTTTGCTATCAAGAGGTCCCGTAAATGTTATTGGACTCATACACTAAAGTAAGGTATCATCCTCTCCTCCTATAAAATTCAAGAACCTTATTTGAAAATAGTTATTTTAATTTCAAATGGTTATATTGAAATTCATTTACAATAAATACCTTAATGATCATTTTGGTTTATTTGGATGAGGTATTAGTTGGCCTCCATCTTCTAGACCCATAGCTATGTCCTTACTGTGCTGAAATTTAAAAAAATACCATCACATTCTCTTCTTTATTAATGTGTATCTATGATCGTATTAAATGTAATTCCATTCTATAATCATGGGAAATGTATTTACATGTCCCTATTAATTTATATTTAATATAAAAGTGATGATATACCACTTTTTATATCATTAACCATTTTCATGAATTTTTTTGTAACGACGTTATACTACTAGAATTTGACCACGATTTTCTATGAAAAAACCATAGTGTAGTGAATACCAAATGGGTTTTTTAATTAATCATTTTGAAAATTACATACATAGACAAACATATTGGTGACATACATAAATTTATTCCACATTAACTATTCATGTAATAAATTCTGATGACAAATGAATCCATCTTATATGATCCATGTTGAACAAATAGGCATGAAAATGAAATAAATATGATAGGTTCTCCCGGAATTATTTAGTGACACAATGCATTAGGTAATTTTTATTACAATGATACAACATGTTATGAAAAAGAGTGAACATGGATCCATTATGTGACTTTTTCCACTATGTTTTTATCATATTTATCCTCTAAATATGTTTATGATGCATTATTTTAAGTTGTTGTCAAATTTCCAATGTTATGATTATCATTCTACATGATGAATTATTATTAATATTCATTTTTATTCCCCATTGATATGTCTACTGTATAACATGTCTTATCCTATTTATTTTAGTCCACGTTGATTTCCATATTTTACATTATAGGTGATTCATTTGTTATGTTTGTCCCCAAGATATCATGTGCATATTTAAAATTACATGAAATTTTAGAACCACGTTAAGGATGTTTTCAATAATATTGTTTTATCCCAGAATTATCATGTTATTCTATAAAACTAATTCCTAATGAATCTATATAATTCAATCTTATCATTATTTATAGTGGGTATTTTTATGTAATTAATCTATTATTAATGAGAAATAATGATTGTGGTTGTTATATTGATGATATTCTTTATCCTGACATCCTTGAGGGGTATTTCTTCATCCAATTAGAAAATGAAGTCAGTGGAAATATGGATTTCCATGAACAACATGGTTGTTGTTGTTGAATACGGCCCCACTACATATACTCCCTAAAAATGAAAATGAATGTTTATCTTTCTGATGAAATTTCTAGGGTTTATAGATGATGATTTATGGATCTGGAAGGCATAAAATCTCTTGCTGATTTCCTGATACTCATACATCATGGTTCCCAAAATGTATCCCAACATATGAATTTATTCAGAGAGCTATAATACAAATTAATAATCCCTATGGCATACCACATGAATATCTTTCATAACTTAAACAACATCTCTTTTTTTGCATTTGATCAGTATTCCATAAATTATACACTTCTATGGGGATTTTACCTTTCTTGGACAACATATTAAGGTAATGTTCAATATATGGTGCAGAATCGGTTCCCAATGGACTCTATCTATTATGAGACTCTTATTTCGATGATATTAAATTATAGGACTCATTTATCCATTAGTTGATGCGATGAAATCATGTTTTGGAGCGGTTTTTAACTAGATCATTCCATACATATAACATACAATGAACGATAATACCATTAATCAGTACGTGATATGGAAAATAAAATCTTCCTGGTCAGGTTTGGAATTGATGATGGCTACATTTGTCAATGAATCTACATGATTATTATGTGATCTCGGCACATGAAGCATTTGTTTTCTAAAAAGGGAAATCTACCTTCAATCCACTTCATAGCCAGTAAGAGGGACCAACTATTTCATTATGACAGAATATTCAACAATGATTTGTTTTATCACTATATTCAAGTACCTGTTTGATAATTGGGTAGTATATTTTTAGTTTTATGGATAGATTCAACATAGGTTTGAGGGCTTCATACTCATAATTATTATTCATAAAACCTTTACATTGAGGGAATGACTTGGGAAAAATTGTTTCATTTGGAGATTCAAACATAGTCCTTAAGACAACATGATTGAGCTTACAGATTTCCAACATTTTTATGATAGGACTCCATGAATATCCATGAAAATAAATCTCCCACGTCTGGGGAGTGTAATGATAATAGAATAAGTAATAATTTTTAATCTAGTTTTCAACTGATGTATTCTACAGGGAAAGATGTTTTACAAGGAAATCAACTAGGGATTGGACTTTCACATATTTATATTATAAAAACTAAATTTAGTTTTCTATAATATGACAACACATTGAGAAAAAAATTCGATTCAATATAGGATGTACAATATCTACTTAAATGTATCAATTTTAGAAAAAAAACTGACACTGTGATCCTTATTGTAATGCTTTATAAATTGAACAATGAATATAATTTCATGGTTGATCTTCTTCACATCATATTATTGAGTATATATTACTAGCATCATTCCCTGGAGGTAACAAATACTTTTATTACACCCCATAACTTTTTTATGTCTAAGGAGGGCACCCAGTGATCATTCCATTATGGAATATTACATGAAGAGTTTCCACATTTAAAAAAGAGACTTCTAAAGTGGTGAGTTTAGTCTATACTACTAGATACATTCAAATGTTTCTTTTATGTCATAATATAATGAATAATATATTACCTTATTCATTATCATGGTGAAGGGAAGAGGATTTGCAGCCACACTGGTGAAGAATCAGTTAATGTATATGAGGTTCCCTTGGAGTCCCCTTAGCTCTTTGAGATTTATTTTGGGTGACATTTATAAAATAGACATAGTCTTATCTTAGCTAACCCAGAGGTTACGGAGGTGTAAAATGTATCCGTATAACATCCTTGATGATAGAAAAAAAGTTAATTTCAGTGGATTCATCTTTAGAATATGTTGTCATAATTTTTTTACAATTTTTTGAAGATCTTTAAAGTAATGAACATATAATCAGGATATGAAAACTAGGTCATTGACATAACATTATACTATTAAACACCTTATTTTCATAAATATATGATGCATGTAAGGTTGATAAGTTGTGATAGGGATCCATACATCAATTTGTATGACCTTTTAAAAAAATGAAGAAAGAGATACTCTATTGGAACAAACAACTTTATCATCAATGGCCATATATGTTTGATAGTACTATGATTACCCATAAATTATGGAAATGAATTGGAAATCATTATTTGAATCTATTAAGAGTTATGTGATCCTAAATAGTATACCATCATTCGCGAAGTGATTATTAAGGTATCATATATCAATATAAACCCTATTGTGACAATTATTTTTCTAGAGATGGTAAATGTGAGAAATCCATTTTAGATATTTCATATTTCAGAAAATGTTAGATTTGACCAATTTGTAAATTGAATCCTATACATTGGTGTCCTGGGAAGAGTCTATCTTTATTTTCATCCAACATCAATCATCGATTCTCATTAGGAAGTCAGATATGATGTGTTTCCATATCCATAATTTTTTTTGGGAATTTCTATGTCTTTCTAGAAGAACACATATCTGTCATTCATTAGAAATTTGATGTATAAATCATTCTCTTAGAGTTGAATGGTGGTACTAATAAGTGTAGGGTGAAAATATTCTTCTGTTGTAAAATTTATCTACCTTTGATTATTGGTTTTGTTTACATACCTTCCATGTATGTGGGAGGGGTGTTCCTGAGGCCATCCTTCTCTTCTTTTATCTTTGTGTCTGTAAAGACACTTCCAGAAGCAGATGGAAATATCATGACGTCTCTATCACCATTATGGTGAGAGAGTCTAAGATAATATACATTATCTTCCACCACTACATGATTCATTGCAGAATGATGCTATACGAAAATTTCATATACACTCACACTAAATAAATTAGGTGCTTTTTGATTTGGGACCATGTCTACCACTTCAATTAGATTTATTGGGGGAAGATAGTCGCTGTCGAACATACTCCATGGATTTCCATGGGAGATCCCCATGCTATTGGGGCTTCCACTCATATATCACAATCTATAATTTTTTTCCCCTGATTTTTATAAACCTACATTAGAATATGTTGACATACATGTCTCCAAGGGGGTGCTTTCATAATGTAGTATTACGATCCATCTTTCCAAGGGATATTTCAAACACAAATGGAATATTGAAGGGTCTACCTTGTGGATATAGAGACATGTCTATATGATAAGTACATTTTATGTGGATGTATAACCATAAAATCAACATCATATGTGAACTCTCCGAATTGAGCTGCAAGTTTTATCTTCCCGAGTCTTATTTTTTAACGCTTATCAAACACTTTAGTGGTCAACCATGCTGGAGACAGCTGCCCTTAACCATATCTCAAATGTTAGTATGATTTAACTGATATGAGGATGATCCAAAAACCATTATAAACCCAAGACCTTTGGAAATATACAATATTTATTCTTCCAAAATCATTTAAGGGACTAATTTTAAATTAAATTACCACTTCAACATATTTATTAGTGATCATTATTGTGACATGGAATTCTAATGACAAGGTCTCCACACATGAAAAATCGGTTGCATAAAATGTTGTCTAAAAATATTGTTGGATTTGTTGTTATGAAACAAGTGCCTTCCAATTATCATTTTAAATATTGAGGGCATCCATAATTGAGTGTTTTCAAATGTCAAATATCTAATTTTGAAAATGTCATGTTTTTGTGCCTGAGTTCGACGCTTTACATTCTAAAGATTCACCTTAACATATAGCTCAATAGTTGAAGAAATTTATGTGGATTCTCGTAGTACATGGGTTAAGGTAATGGGGTCATATGATTCTAAATGTGTGGGTCGTAATGGCCTTACCCGGTGTAGGGTCTGATAAGAGAATTGAACCCCTTCTTAGTATTCATGCAAGGAATATGAATGAGAATGACCAATGAAGGGTTCTAGGACACCATCGTGTATCTTATGAGCCTTCTAGAGTTGATTAACTTGGGTCCTGGCTACATATATATCCTCTATGGGGATGTTACTAAAATATTTTGACTAACCACACCCATGCTATCCTCTATATCATCATTTACAGCATAGCGGCCATCCCATTATCAGATAATATATGTGAAACTATTATACAAAGAAATACTATCCTTGGGCTAAGGTGTATTCTAATTGTATCACATTGACATAACCAAATATGAGATCCTCATCATATATGGGTTTATTCATATTGGCATGTGATCGTGGTTCATATTTTGTAGTGGATAAATATGGGTGAGTCAGAGCCTGCATTTGAGGAAAATATTACTCATCCTCATCAATTTATTCATACATCTAGTAGTCACTCCACCCATTGAAATGAATATTTAATATTTCTACAATTTTGGTGGAACTATTTTGAGTTTCGTCTTCTAGGCCCTCAGGGATTCATGAACACATTCAATTGTTTTTCTAATTATCCAATTATTGAACTTCCCATCAAACATAGAATGAAATTTCTTACTACCACCATTTTTCATATTGGAATATAGTTATAAAATCGAAAATCTCTTAGGAGTTCCCTAAAATTTCATATCCTGAATTTGAAATTTCTCAAGGGAACACTTTGAAGAAGAAGCAATCATATATATTATGAAAGTGCCTTCTATTGAAAGATAAGTAATCATGACTGTTGGAGAGGTTTTCCTCATTGTGCTTCCTAGACAGTGATATCATAAAATGGTTATTTCTCTAGATTCTATGAAATAACAAGGAACATGTTCATTTCAAATTGATTATACTTTATTCATCTATTACTCAAATCATAGGAGTCCCTGATTTCTCTATGCTTCTAGCTGAGACGATTTTGTGTTTTTCACCACTCTACATGATGTGTTGGGTCGTTAAGAGCCCAGATGGGTGCTTTTATGGGAACCTCTACTAGATTGAGTGAGAAAAATGTAGTTTTTTATTTTCCACAAATTGTACCTTGTTCTATGTGAACGTGTAAAGTATTGGATCAGGTTCATTGAATGGATACATTAATAAATTGTGTTATTTCTGAGAACAGAAGGAACTGTCTGGGATTCTTCATAGGGATCATACGTAACTACAACTTACCAACTATATTTTTAGAATAGATTTCATATATCTTCTCTTACGATGTAGGGATGATGAGTTAATAAGATAAACCCTTACCCACAACTATGAATCCAGAAAACATCTCAAATTATTTTTTATATCTCTTCTGGATTACTAATGTATTTTTCAGAAGGGTTTAGATAAAACGATAAAGGATATAATGATGATGGTCTTCCCAATACATAATAGATCATACTGGTATACTGTTTTACCAAACACCAGATGGCCCTATCAGAGCATTTACAAAAAACATTATCATTGTTTCATCCCATTGATCTATAAGTCCCATCATCAACCCATATCAGGATTTGAAGTTTGTGAGATACTTTTTATGGTATATTCTGTGGTAAACTATAGATAAGGTATTAATTCTTAAATTAGGTGGGGGAGAGTTTCGTCCACCCATTCTAAAAATGGATTCATCTTCGGATTTATTGGTGTGTGTCACACTTCCATAGATTCTATTAATGTATCGAGGGTCTCAATGACATTAAGAAGGTCAAAAGGAAAGGATTTTTAGGAAATATTTTGTTTACAAGGATTAGGTCGAGACTGATCATGAGACCCCTCCTTAATCTACCAAAAATTCTCAATTCATCATTACACTGAATGATGGCCCTACCGAGGGTGTGGTTATAACTTCTATAGAGGGGTGTAATGATCATTTTTGAGTTCCACATTTATATAGACTAACAACCTTGATCTAGGTGATGTTTGAACATTATATTTCACTATTTTTGGTGGATCAACTATTCAAGTAATAATATCTATCTCTTCTTGAAGACAATACTCGATGGAAATATTTCCTTTATTTTTAATTTATTTAGTTGTATGAGTGTTTGTATCCCACTGTTGTATTGCAACAACAATTTCTCCAAGGAAAGAACATCAATTCTTCAATTTTTTGATTAGGACGTAGCCTTACAATTTCAATTTTATATGGAATTGTTCTTCTATAGAGGTCGTCAATTAGTTTTAATAGTTTTTATATTTTGGTGCATTTATTGGTTACAATAGAGTAAAGCCTCATTTGGTACATCCACATAACCCTCCTCCCATAGTTAGTTCATCATTTTTTGGACCTCTAAATTAAAATCTTGATCCACAATTTATATTGTGTTTTTAGTGGAGACATTAATATAAGAATGTCAGTAAATGGTTGTGGTACCATTAATTTCAATGAAATAGGTTCATTATACAATTCCTTGTTCGTGGTCGTTATTCAACCATTTGGACTTATTGGGCCATTTTAGTATGTGACACCAACATTGTCTGATTTCATTCACCATATGTTCCACCCATCTTGGTCTATGAATAGTAAATTTGAGGGTGTTTCTGTAACACCCCAAGCTTCCATGGTACGTTTCCCATTGAATAATGCAATAGCTAGCATTATACTCAATTTCAAGATTCTAACACACTACGACCAATCAAACTAATCCTTATGAAGATTAATACAAAAATTTTGAATGTTTATAATTTTTTTTTTAAAATGGACTTCATTTTTTAATTCGGAATATAAAAAATATCTTATGGTGATTTTTTCCCATTTTTCATTAAACATTCAATTTTTTGATGAATAGTTAAAACCACTCTGTTATTGTTTAAAAACAAATTTTTATTTAAATAATTATTATTATTATTTAAATTTATTTTAGTTCAAAATATATACATAATATCTATATATGTTCAATGTAATTCATTGGTGTAATTTTATAATATGTTTACATATATAAAAATTTTATTTATCTTTTTACCATCTTTTACCCAATCCTTGGTGGATTTGAAAATTTGCAGAAAACATATTTTCATCACTTATGAGAGTTGTATTTCAAAAATCTGAGAGACACGATTAATATTATTATGTAAAATGTGGTTCAATAAGTTGAAAATAATTTTTTTTTGAATACTATCTTTTGACTTCTATTTACCATGATTAAAAGTAAATGGGGTAATTAAGGGTAACAATTATATCTTAATTACCCTAACAAATGTCCTAATTCTATTTGATAAGTATAAATCGACCAAAAAACTACCTTAGAAAAAAAAAATCCTTTTTGTTCCACATGGGTTAGATTTGGGAATTTATTATTATTTTATTTAATGAGTTTTTAATAGAGTTAAATTCAATGTTTAATAACAAAACCATTTTTAATATAGGGATAAACACAAAATAAATTCGACTATAAATATTCATTAGAAAGAAGAAACTATTTACAACATAATTGTATTTTATTTATACTTTTTATACATTAAATATTTTAATTTATCTAGGACACAATAATGATGCAGTAATTACCTTATTCATTAAGTATTAAAATAATGGATATTATAAATATCCAAATAAATGTAAATTGAGACATATAATGAATTAAATTACTATTCATGGTTAATATTACATGTCAATAATTGTTAAATATATTTTATTCGATGTGATAATGTTTTTTTTTGGATTTCAAAAAAATCAAATACTAAATAGTGTCAAAATTAACCTAATTTAGTTATTAAAACATATAATATATTATTAATTGATATAATATTCCTAAAAATCGATGTGTCATTCAAACAACATAGATAATGTTATATATATTAATAATGAACCACTATGTGTTCTCATGGATGTTTATAGTATTTTTATTAAATATATAATATAAAAATTCAAAGAGACATTGTAAATGACAAACTATATAACAAAGAGTTGAATCTCAAGGTTTATGTTAATATGGTGAACTAAAACTATTTAATGACTATTGGTTGAAATTTTTTCGACCCATTCTACACTTATACTATTAATTAATTAATTATTATACATTAAAAACTGAAAATTATTTTATTAGAAAATAATATTTCATGCGTTTCCTAAAGTGACCCTCACCTCTCTTAGAAAAGGGAACTACCCCTTCTCTAAATTTCACACATCCAATGATTATTGACTCATCCATCCCCTGCCAAAATATCATCCAAACTTCCCTAACTTCATCCAATTTCCATACTTTTATTAGAAAGCCATCCTACGGGGCCCTTTAGATCAACTCAAAAAAAAACACCCGAAGTAGAGGTAATAATTTCCCCACCCACATTCATGTTCTTTTCTCCATCAACATCCTCTTTCTTTGTTGTTTCAATGCCTAAATAATATTTCCAGTTATTTATACATACTATTATGTTATTATAAATATGTTAAGACCATATTCATTATTTTATCCATCCTACAAATGGATACGTCACCATACGTGCGTATATATGGCTTACCATATCTGCGTCATGGTGTAGTTTGTTATTCAGACACTTCATTATTTGGATGGGTATAATAATGAGTATTACTAATGAAAATAATAAGTATATCATATTAATTACTATCTATTTTTGATATACCAACAAATTACATATGATTTCTCCATCAATATAATGATATTATCACTCGTGCGTACGTACAGATTACTATCTCCGCGAATGCGATGAGATTAATTTCCCCATCATAACTATTCAAGAATAATTTAAATTTTATGATAAAAACAATGTTTAAGAACATAATATAATCCTGGATATGAATTTAATACATCTTATCCATAACAAACATGGCTTTTGTAAACAATCATACAATGGAAAATGAGTCAGTTGACACCCAAAATGATGATACTACTAAAATGTTATTAACAATGAAATATTATAAGATCATGTATGATATCATTTTATAATTTAATAACAATGCGGTAACTATTATATAGGAGTTTATCATACCATCGACTAAGAAAAAGTAAAAGATAAGGGTTATTTTTACAATCTCTTTATCATGTGAGGTTGTTTTTATGTAATTATCTACTCGGACCTCTTTATCATCCACATTTGTGTTTTCTTAAATACTTATTTAAAAAATTTTTCATTATTTAATAGACTATTCATTAAAGTCATGTATACAGTTATTTGACCTTATATGTTTTGAAAGGAATCTTTCCAACATTTTCCAAACTAGGTACATTATGAACTTCTCGAGAAAATTAAGGTAAGAATGTTTTTTCACATATATGGTGGGTGCGGATACATTCTGCCATTATAACATCATTGATGATTTCCTCACAAGATTATAATAATATTATAAAAATTAATTTTTTCTTTTATAATTATGTTAAATTTAATTATTTCAAAATTGAATGAGATATTTCTCTCAAATAGTTTTGATTTCATCTATGTCAACATCCGTTGATAAATTTTACACTTGTCGGAAGTTGATTTATTATGATAAAAATAATCCATATTGTATTCAAAGATTTGTGATATTTTTGAATGTGGATGTGTTATTTTTATACAATTCATGGTATATGGTGAAATTATTTACATTTCGTATGATAGTTATAATACAAAAATTTATGTTATATTTCATCCTTTTCGTATGAGGGATGTATTTGACTTTGTATGTGATGGGTGGAGACCGCTATAACTCCTCGGTTCATTAGTATGTCTCATGAGACAATTATATGTAGAATTGGATGAGGCCTTCCCAATTATATAAATGGGTTTGGCTGATGCCTAAATCAATTTTATATGTCTTGGATGAGTCCTTGACAAGAAGTTTCAAAATTTACAACATTATACATTCCCTCATTATGAAAATAATAATGATGGTTCATGTGATAATTCAACTAGTAGAATACCCATGACTATGTTTTATTTTTTAATTACTTTCTCAGCACATATTCCTTCACTAATGTGTTCTTGTTTATTATTTTTAATTGCATGTCTTTTTAGTTATTAACTATGCCTAATGTTTATGCTATCTTCCACTGTATTGCATACCCTTAATGATCATTTGAGCTCACGCCTTTTTTATGCTTCATTTTCATAGGATATTAAGAAGTTAGTTATAAGTGACTTATAGTCGTAATCTAGGAGGCTTGGATGTTTATAATGGTATAAATCAGTGTTGTATTTCTTTTTAAGTTGTAATGTTGGACTTATGTATGTATCTTTTTTCCAATAATACTAAACTGATCGGTCTTTATGGAAATGATTCCTTGTATCATGACAATGCTATGTAACAATTCACTGACTCTAGTTAACTGGTTTTTGGGCCTTATAGTTGGTATCATAGTATGTTTAGTTCAATCCGTGGAAACTAGATTTATAAAATCTCTGATTAGAGCACATTACCTTAAGATAGACTTTGATGATTAGTATAGAAGAACTTCCTAGAAATTTGGTACTATAGAGATATTGTTAGTTTTAAAAGCTATAAACCCCTCTCTGGATATGAAATTGTAGTGGCAGCTCTGGCATAGATGTACATAGTATTAAAACAAAAAAACACCACATTTAGCTATACTCGATTGGGAACTAGAGCATGACAATGGGAATTGCTGCACTCTTGGTTAGGACACTCCCAAGGGATATGCATAGGATAATTATCATTTTATTTACAAACCATTATGAATAAATTACGACAATATAACTCCTAATAGAAAATAATTTTATGATTCTTGATTATATTCATAAACTGTTAAATTTATGTTAAGTGTTTTACACGATCAGAATTTTGTATTGTGGTTTGTAAACTAATGTACTGTATTCCATTATTTAAAAATGGTTCCAAGTGGAATGAATTGAAACCATATCAATGCACGTAATCCATGTAGGATTTCCCTCCTACTCAAGATAATTATAGTGGAGCTGGTTCTGCAACTCGTGCAGTTCAGCTTATCACCATACTAGGACAACTGACACATGTTATGAATAATAACCATACCCATATGGAGCACCCTGATCCACAGCATGGAGGATCAATGATATAATTATTCAAGAGGGAAAAATCGCAAAAATTCAGTGGGTCTAAAAATCTATTTGTAGTTGAACAATGGATAAGTTCTTTCAAGAAAATATTTCATGCTTTTCTGATTAGCGAAAGGGGAAAAGTTGTCATGGCAGTTTATCGGCTCACGGTAGTTACAGATCAATGGTGGTCATTGATTCAAAACACCAAAGAAGATAAAGAAGTATCAAACATGGAATGGGGGGAGTTTAAAGAGATTTTTTTTAAAAAAATACTTTCCTCATGACCATAGAGAAGACAAGGAAAGACAATTTCTGAGTCTGAAGAAAAAGGGGGATGAAAATGCCGCAATGTATGAGGCTTACATTTCATGGTCAAAAAGGCATACTATAGATTATATAAGTGACAGAAGAAGTAATAGTGATAATTTTTTGGCAGGTTAAAACCATTTCTCCACCTACCATTAGTCTCACAATCCTACTCATCATATAAAGATATTGTCACATGTGCTATCAAGACAGAAAAGGAATTCACAGTTTCTTATAGCATTAATGAAAATAAAGTGAAGAAGAGATCTACTGAAAACTATAGAAATAGAAAGAAGAAAACATGGAAAAAGGGAAGAGTTGAATTTCCACCCTGTGATAATTGTTGAATAAAGAACCATGATGTCTATCTAAGAGAAAAACGAGTATGCTAAAATTGTGTACGAAAAGGCCATCATTCTAGTCATTTTTAGGGGAAGAAAGAAGCTACCAATGTTCAATACTACAATTTTAGGGAGATAGTACATTATGCAAATGAATGTCCTAAGTGTCAAGGACTATTACCTTAGAAAAATCCAAGGGATAAAGGCCAAGATTATGTTATCACTATTTCTGAGGATGAAGCTCTGAAAGATGTCGTGGCATGTAATTTATTATTTTCCTCATGTTTAGCCAATTCTTTATTTGATTCTGAATCATCACATTGGTTCTAATCATTATTGTTTGCTATGAAAATTAGATATTAACAATTATATTTAATAAGGGTGTTGTTAGTAAAAACACCAAAGGGAAGTATCCTTGAAATAATGCTTGTGAATCAGTCCCCATTATGGCATATAAACAATACTAATCTTCTTATCTAATCATCGTACCCATGATCGAATTTGATATAATCCTTGGAATGGATTTGAATTCTAACAATGATGCAATAATTTATTATATGAAGAAAGAGGTTACAATTCTCGAACATGATAAAGTGTTCCTTATCTTTGGAGCAGAAACATCATCCTATAATTGTTATCTAAATCCACCCCTTGTAGCTCTAATAAATTCAATTATTGGGGATAATGACAATGAAATATTTATGGGAAAGGAAAAGAATATTCTAATAGAGGTCAGACCAATTGTGGAATAATATTTTGATGTGTTTCAGGTGGATTTACTTGGACATCCTCCAGCATGAGAAAGGTAGTTTTTCATTGATTTAATTCATGGTTAAAGGCACATATCGAATACCCGTTATAGAATGGAAACTGTGGAATTAGTGGAACTAAAGAAACAAGTAGATGAAATGATTAATAAGGGATTTATTCTCCCTAGTGTTTCTCCATGTGGAGACCATGTCCTTTTTGTTAAGAAGAAAGACAGATCTATAGGGTTCTGCATTGACTACCTGGAGCTCAATGCTATAACAATAAATAACAAGTATCCTGTACCTCACATTGATGATTTATTCGACCAACTTCATGGATCTCAAGATTTTTCAAATATTATCCTTCGATCTGGATATCATCAGTTGTGTGTGAAGAAGGAAGACATTACAAAAATAGAATTTCGAACAAAGAACGAGCATTATGATTTTATAGTAATGCAATTTGGATTAACTAATTCATCATATGTCTTCATGGATCTACGTAATAGAGTTTTCAAGAAATATAATGACTATTTCTAGTGGTATGTATTTATGGTAACTTTGTAAACTGCAAATGCTATGAATATCATTAAAATCACTTGGGAATTATTTTAAAAACTATTAGAAGAAAGGAATTATATATGAAGATTAGGAAGTGTGAAATCTGGCTTCAAGTGATTTATTTTCTTGGTCATATTGTCTATATAATGTAATATATGTTGATCCTTCAAAGGAAAAGGCAATCCAAGAATGGACAACACCGACGAGTATAACAGAGGTACACTATTTTATTGTTTTTGTAGGTTATTATCGATGTTTCATCCAGAATTTTTCCCGGTTGGCTAACCCATTAACCAAACTCACACGTAAAGGGGTTAAATTT
Organism: Viscum album; assembly: GCA_963277665.1. NCBI lineage: Eukaryota > Viridiplantae > Streptophyta > Magnoliopsida > Santalales > Viscaceae > Viscum > Viscum album. Next base: position 68,013,251 of record OY728166.1, on the reverse strand, counting down.
TTTTGGACAAAAGATTGTGAATGAAGGTTTTGATGAAATAAAGAGAATATTATTCAATGATCCTATCTTGACTCAAATATTAGGGAATGATGGGTTTGTTATTTATAGGGATGATTCAAAGAAAAGACTTGTTTGTATCGTTATGCTTAATGATAGAGTTATTGCATATGCATCACAACAACTAAAAATTCATTATAAAAACAATCCCACTAATGATTTTGTGTTAGAGTTTGTAATCTTTGCTCTAAAGATATAGAGAAACTATCTCTATGGTAAAAAATGTGAGAATTATAATAGTCACAAGAGTTTGAAGTATATTTTATCACAGATATAAAAAACATGAGGCAAAGGTCAAGGATTTTTATACTCAAGGATTATGATTTCACAATACACTACCAACTGGGAAAGGAAAATAAGGTGGCAGATGCTTTGAAAAGAACATATCATGGAGTTTTTAACAATATGAGAGTTGAAAGGGATCCAATTTTCATTGATCTAGTAATGATGGATATAGGAATATCCATGGAAGGTGAAACATCAATAATTTTTCAAATGGTTTCCAATCTATCATTACTAGAAAGGATAAAAAAAGTTCTCAGATAAATTATGCGGAGTTTGAAATGATGATTAAATCTATAAATAATGGGAAATTGAGTGACTTTGTATATAAAGATGAAATTTAGAAATTTGGGAAGAGAAATTATGTTCCCGATATATCTGATCAAAATAGGGAATTTTTGGGTGATGCTCATTGCTCCAATTTCCCTATAAACTATGGGAGCACCAAGATGTATAGATATTTGAAGGAACATTTTTGGTGGAACAACATGAAGTGGGAGATTGCGGATTGTGTGTCCACATGTATGGTTTGTCAACAAGTGAAATATTGAAGGCAATAGCATGGAGAAGTCATGCAACCTCATCCAATACCTGAGTTCCAATGGGATAATATTACGATGGAATTTTTCAAGGGGCTACCAAAGACTCTTATAAGGAATGATGCAATATGGGTCATTGTTGATAGTCTTACCATGTGATCATATTTTATTGCTATAAGAGAAGTTTTACCACTTGAAAATATAGAAAGACTATATATTAATGAAGTTATAAGACTCTATGGTGTACCTATATCGATTGTTTCTGATCGTGATCCCCATTTTACATCAAGATTAATGAAAAGTATTCATAAGGACCTAGATACTGAACTTCAATTGAGCACTTTCTACCACCCCCAAACCGATGGACAATGAAGATGGGGTAATCAATCCATATAAGACATGTTTAGATCCTACTCTCTTGAATTTCAAGGTATGTGGAATCAATATTTACCTATGGTCGAATTTTTATAATAACAATAGCTTCCATTCAAGTATTCAGATGACACCATATGAAGCGTTATATGGAAAGAGATGTCACACACTGACATGTTTGGATGATGTGGGAGAATGAAAACTCATAGGCCCAGAACCTATGGAGGAAACGATTGAAAAGGTGAAGGTTATTCAAACCCACATCAAATAATCTCAATAGAAGAGGGGCTATGCAGATAATCGAAGGAAGGATATGTAATTTCAGGTTGGAGATCATGTTTTTTTATGGTATCTCCATGGAAGGGAGTTATATGATTAGGTAAGAAGGGTAAATTATGTCCCAGGTACATCGGACCTTTCGAAATTCTTGAACGAATTGGGGCCATAACTTACTATTTGGAAATGCCGCCATGTCTCTCTCCAAAGTTTACGATGTCTTCCACATATCTTTGTTCAGAAAATACATGTCTGACCCAATGAATATACTCACCTATGAAGAAATTGAAATGGAACATGATTTTTCTTATTGTGAAGAGCGTATCAAGAATCTTGATACCACAGAACAATTGTTGAGAAACCAGAAGACTCATCTGGTTAATGTTATATAGAGAAACTGTAAGATTGAAGAGGCTACATGGGATCCAGATGAACTTATGATGAAGAACCACCCAAATTATTTTGTGTGGTAGTATTCTTAGAATTTTTAGGATGAAATTATTTTAAGTATGAAATAATGTAACACCCCAATCTTCCAAGTTATGTTTCCCTTTGAATAACTCAATAGATTGCATTTATGCAACTTCGAGTTTCTAACACAATATAAAAATAAAACTAGCTGTTATGAATAGTAATAATCACTTTTTGAAATGTTTTAAATTTTGTTTTTCAAAATGGACTTCAATTTTGAATTCAGAATATAGAAATTAGCTTCGAGTGAATTTTTGATATTTTTTGTCTGAAAGAAATTAATTTTTGATGAATAGTGAAAACACTGCGTCATTGGTTAGGACCAAGATTTTATTTAAATAATTATTTGTTTTATTTAAATTTATTTTATTAAAAATAGATACATAATACATATATAATTTCAACCAAATTAATGTGAGTCATTTTATAATATATTAAGATATATAATAATTTTATTGAACTTTTTACTGTCTTTCACCCACCTCCTATGAGCATTTTCAAATATGCATAATATGTCATTTTAATAATTTTTTGATTTGAATTTCAAAAATTGGAGAGACATAATTGTTAACAGTAAGTAATATGTGGTTCAGTAGGATGGAAATAATTTATGGTGAATATTTACTTTTTACTTTTATTTTCCATAGTTAAATGTAAATAGTGTAATTTTGGGTAAAAATGATATCATAATTATAGTAACACAGTTCTTAATTCTATTGGATAAGTATAATTTTACCCAGAAAAACATTAAGAATAAAATATGATCCTCTTTGGTCCACTTGTATTAGATTAGGACATTTATTATTATTCTATTTAATAAAGAGTTAAAAGAGTTAAATTCAATGTTTAATAACCAAACCATTTTTAATATAGGGTTACACACAATATAAATTAGACTATAAATATTCATTGTATAAATAAAAAAATTTCCAACATGATGTTTTTTTATTTATAATATTCAGACATTATTGAATTTAATATATTTATGACACAATGATGATGCAGTAATTACCTTATTAATGAAAAATAAATATAATTGATATTATAATTATCCAAATAAATGAAATTGAGACATCTTTATGAATTAAATTAATTTTTGAGGTTAATATGACATGTTATAATTGGTTAAATAAATATTATTAGAAGTGATAATGTTTTTATGGCTTTCCAAAAAACCAAATACTAAATAGTGTCAAAAATGATATAATTGAGTTTTTAAAACAGATACTATATTATTAATAGATATAACATTACATAAAATATATTATTCGTCCAAAGGTCATATACAATGGTGTATATATTAATAATTAAGAGCTTGGGGTTCTCTTGGTAGTTTATAGTATTTTATTAACCGTATAATATAAAAATACATAAGCACATGGTAAATGATTAACTATTTAACTAATAGTTAATTCAAAATTTTAAGGTTTATATGGAGACATAGACCTGTATAAATCCTATTTTTTGATAGGTTATAGACCTATACCGAAAATATCCTCAAAATAAATCATTTTGGGGTAATTCGAAACCGAAACTGATTTTATTATAAAATAATATTTAAAGCTTCTTCTAAATTGACCACCACCTCTTTTATAAAAGGGCACTTCCCCTTCTCATAATTTCACACCTCCAAGGCATATTGGCTTGGCCAAAACCTTTTCAAATATCCTCCCAACTTCCCCTACTTTATCCTAGTGGCCTTAAATTGATCATAAATCCATCCTATGGACCCCTTTGGATCATCTTAAAAGGAAACACCCGAAGTAGACGTAATAATTTCACTACCCACATTCATGTTCTTTTCTTCTTCCACTTCCGCTTTAATTGTTGTTTCCATTCCAAAATAATAAATCCATTACCTTATACATAATGTGATGTTATTATAAATATGTTACAACCATATTAGTTTATCTATCCATTCTATAAATGAAAAATTCAATATACGGGCATACACACGACTTACCGTCTCCACCTCGTGGTGTAGTTTGTTATTCAAACACTTCATTTTTTGGATGGGTATAATAATGAGTTTAATGATTTAAATAATAAATATTACATGTTAATGATTATTTATATTTGATATTCCATCCAATTACATATTATTTCTCCATCAATATAATGATATTATCACTCTTGTGTACGTATGGATTACCGTCTCCTCGAACGCGATGAGATTCATTTCCCCATCGTAACCATTCAAGAATAATTTTAATTTCATTATTTAAAATATTGTTTATGAACATAATATCATTATCTATATGAATCCAATAAACCTTATCAATAACAAACATGGCTTTTGTAACCAGGCATATAAAAAAACATGCAAGATAACACAAAAAATGATAATACTACTAAAATATTATTAACAATGAAATATTATAAGTTCATATATGATATCATTATTTAATTTAATAGCAATGTTTTAACTATTACACCGGAATTTAACATACCATATACTAAGTAAAATTACATGTTAAGGGTTAATTTCACAATCTCTTTATCAACTATGGTTGTTTTTACCTTAGTATCTACTGGGACCACAATATCATCCACATCCATGTTTTCTTAATTATGTATTTCAAAATAATTTTACTACTTACTAGACTATTGGTTAATTTCATTTATACCCTTATTTGAAAATATAAGTTTTTATATGAATCATACCATGGTCTTGCAAATAAGGTACATTATGACCTTTTCAACAAAATAAATGTAAGAATGTTTTTTAACACTTATTTGGTGGGTGCGGCTATTTTCCACCATTAAAACATCATCAAAACATCCCTTCCCTGATTATTATAATATTTTCAAAATAAATTGTTTCTTTGATAATTGTATAACTCTTAAATTATTTCTAAATAGAAATATATTTTTCTCTCAAATTTTTTTGATTTCACCTATGTCAATATTATTTGATTAATTTTACACTTGTTTGAAGTTGATTTATTATGATGAAAATATTCCATATTTAATTAATGGTTTTGTGATATTTTTGATTGTGGATGTGTTATTTTAGTACAATTCATGGTTTATGGTTAATGTATTAACATTTTTTATGCTAGTTTTAATACAAATTATTATGTTATATTTCAATCATTTCATATGAGGAATGTATTGGACTTAGTATATGATGGGTGGAGCCCACAATAACTCATTGCTTCATCGGTAGGTCTCATGATACAATTAAGTGTGTAATTGGTCGAGGCCTATTCCAATTTGATATATTGGTTTTGTCAGAGGCCTAAATCATTTATAGACGTTTTGGCCGAGGCCTTGACAATATGTTTCATAATGTCTGGCATTTTACATTCCCTCTTTAGGAAAACAATATTGATGGTTCATGAGATTATTCGACTAATAGAATCCCGATGAAAATGATTTAATAAGTAATTACATTATCAGCTCATATTCCTGAAATAAATGGGTCATGTTTATTATTTTTAAAGGAATTTGTCTTAAATTATTCGCTATGACTATTGTTTATGTTATATTCCACTATATTTCTTACCCGTAATGATCGTTTGAGCTCACCCATTCTTTGGATTCATTTTTCCATGATATGAAGAAGTTACGTATGAGTGACTTGAAGGAATAATCTAGGAGGCTTGGATGTTTCTAATGGATATGATTAGTGTTGTATTTATTTTGAAGTTGTAATGTTGAACATATGTATTTATCTTGTTTCCAATAATACTAAACTCATCTGTCTTTTGGGACATTTTTCCTTGTCTCGTGCCAATGTTATGTAATAATGCATCAACTCTGGGTAACTGGGGTTCGGGCTTTATAGTTTTTGTTCTTGAAAACTGAATGATCCCCAATAAATAGAGGTTTTTCTTATAGTTGTTGGAATTGGAGGGATGTAAGCTCTTTATTTTTTCCACCAAAACTATAGAATACTAATAATCTCCATTGTGATGAAAATAATAGAAATTACCCCATCCCTTTGGGTTGGGGCTTATTCATGGTAAATTTTGGCAATAATTGGAGCATTTGTTAAGGATCCATTGATTATAGTTGAAAATATGATGACTCCAAATATGACATTGATGATATAAATACCCTTTTCTTAGTGGAGTGAGGTTGATCTAGAATCACAATTAATGTTTCTAAGACCCTCATTGTGGACCAGGAACCTACTGATTGTGATTGAGATATCGATCACCCAAACCCATTGGGATGTGGTTTGTTTGCAGCTATTATCAGTACGACATGTTGCCTTGTTGATGAAACCATTGGTTTCTGAGTCAAAAGTGTATTCATTTCCATTGAGGGGACCAGTTTAAAAGGATAACTATTATCTCATCCCTCAGTTTCTGAATTCTTGAAAATGTAAAAGTTGGAGAATTTTTTTATTGACCATCAGCACCGAGTGTTAGATATTCACCTGATTTATCTAGAAGCTATGAAATTATAAAATAATATATCAAAATAGACGTTTTGATCCAGGGATTAATTAATGTGAAATTATCCGCACATTTCCTCTCATTTAATAAAATTCATTATTAGTATTGGTAGATCATCTATAACATATATGATATTAAATAGCGACAAGACTATTTAAGATTTTTACTCTGATTTTTCCGTTTTTCATCCAATACCCTTGAGATAGGGGTGATGTCTAAAGGAAATAAAATTATCTTGTTTGTATAAGTGTGACCTTGTTATCTAGAATACGATAAGTTTCAATCCTTCAACCATTGATGAGTCTCCCACATAGTTTGTTACAGATAACACATTCACTACTTTTAAAGATCATTTGGGACCTCAAATATAGAATTATATATGGAGATAAAAAATGGTACGGTTGATTCTAAATAAATCTATACATTTATAAATGTTGGCATCCAAATCCATACACATACATGCGTCCAATTGGTATTATAATAGAAAATGATACAGAAGGTATCTTACTGACTGGATTGGAGTGCTACTTGATGTTTATGGGGAACATTATGTCATTGACCCTATTATTTTGAGAACATATCTATATGAAGAAATAATTTTTTTAGATACCTATCTATATTGAATATCTTGATAAAGGGGTGGATTTCCCTTTCCCTGTGAGATGTTTCCATGTGGAGGTTGACCACAATGTCTTTAAGTAGTGGAGTCCCCTCGATCCAGCTCTATACTACTGTTAGGAATACCATCTCAGTAATGATAGTCTTACGCCTCGTTGAAATAGTTTATATAACCATGGAGTGATTAGATTGTGTGTAAAATTACATCAAGGATACTAACATTTATAGGGACAGGAATATGGCCCATATTTTTCATCTTGGTCGGAATATGATGACCTTCCTTTTGGAATTGTGCATGGAATTCTATATGATGATTACCATTACTTTTTATAATCCTCTGATGCATTGGGTGTATGAGCCCATTGCTGAGAATCTCCAAGAATATTTAAAGTATTTTTCTCATTATTTATAGAAATATGAGCATGTAACATGGCATGTTACATTATATCTTTATAACCATAGGTTAGTATTAGAATATAAACCTAATAATGAAACCTCGACACATTTCATTGGTCTCTCATGTTAGGGGTTTGAATCTACCCCAATTCATGTGTGTCTCCACCATGGAGAGTCCTATTTGAAGCAATAATATGGGAATAGTATGAATATAAATTCTATACCAAAATATGTCTATAGATAACAAGAATTAGAGAATGAATGTGATCCTCCTCCTATATTACCTAGAAATGATTATGGTACAATCATTAATTGGTGGAAGAATGAATATGCACATAGAATCAATGATCTTCTTGTATATGGTAGGTAGATTCACTAATAAGTATAAGAGCCTCTATTGAGGCAAGTTCCATACTCACATAGTCATCCATGGCCAATAATATGTTATATTATTTATAATTGGACTTTCTATTATATCAATTGACTTCATTTATATGAATATGTGGGTTTCCCAAGGCTTATTACCCTCTCACATGGTTATGCCCATCTAGAACATGGATATGAGCCCAATCCTTGGCAACTGGAATGTACCATATGGCTATTTTGGTATGAATGTGCCAATGCTCGTGGCATGTGATGCTCTATCCCATTGAGACCCAGTTGGAATGGATATATGATCCCATCCTGACACCTCTTCCTATATTTTAATGTGCCTATAATCCTCATGGATGGGATAAAGAATGTACACTTTCTCTGAACTGGCCACTTGTTCAGGAAGATCAGAGTGTTGTGCTATCCTATCTATAGGGATAGGATTATGAACCTATACCTAAAACATTTCTTGTGCATGAACTGGTTAACTTAGGTCTTCTATTATTTTTAAGATGTATATTAATTTTAGAAATGTTTGTTCAAGAATACAAGCCTTAATATATTCCATCACCACTATGTACTAGTATATATCATCAATTTAATAGAGGATATCATCCCACTTCTTTCTATCGTGTTCCATCAATAAATTTAGAAGGATTTACAACTTGTGGGATGTTATATGTTCCTCCACCATTTTTTTGGAGGGTATATTCGTATGAAATTTTTTCTAAGAGAACCAAGACAAATGTCTACATACGTAATACTAATGTAAAATTCCAAATTTGTCATTAATTTTTGTGGGGATATGATATCACATATGGTTATCGATAACCTTTATCTCCCAATGTGTCTTTCCAGTGATGTTATGATTCTTCATCTTCTAAATCTACATAACCAGGTACAATAGGATTTTATACCATGTAGGTAGGAAGTTACTATTACATTGAGGGGATTATTCCATTTCATGGTGTTCCACATATCATGGTTGTTACAAAAATGAAATCCCATGAATTTCATAAAACCACTATATTATAAAATCTTATATAGAAGACAGATGTGTGGGCACTGGGGCACCATATATTTGTGCTTTATCCTTGGGGAGACAACCTACATATCTTGGTTATAAATGGAATTAGAGTTATCATAATTTGATTTATCCCTTTGGACTAAGCCATAGGTATATTCACATATGTGTAGTGCGGTATATATCATTCCACTCATCAGGGATAACATACTTCTATTTCCGTTGATGGTGGGGATTATTTATACCAATGAGGTTTTCATTATAGATCCCTATGACAATGTGAGCTATGATCAGTGTGGGAAACAATGGAATATCATGTGACCAACCTAATACCCTATGGATATGGATAATATAGGGGAGAACATTGGAATAGTTAATATTGATATTGTGCCTTGGGGAGGAATCCTACATATCCAGGTTATGGAATGAATCAACGCCCTTGTATTTTATTTACTGGGTCCTAGAAACTATGCTTTAACATATATTCTAGTCTTACACATTCTGGATGAACCTAATTATCATGTCCTAGGAGGACCTTATGTAATGTATTTCTTGCCTCCTGACATGTGATCATTTTACTCTTGACATTCCATGACTACATTATTTTCTTGTTGGATAATATCTTCATTCCATGTCTTAAGAAAATCACATAATACAGTTGAAATGTTCGAGATTCTTCACATATCAGGGAAAGAATAATTAAGGTTTGTAATAAGATCAAGGGTGACTCATCTAGAGAAATTTCAAGATCTATATGTTAAACCATAGAAGCCATTACATGAACCCAAATGGCTGACCTAGAGGGACATACATGATTTGGCTAACTTACTTGGGTTTCATCATGAGATATTTCTGGCACAGTTGGAGGGTTTCACAAGAGTTGATGTGATATGTCTCTAAAGGTGGTGTGTGACCCTGACAGAAAATTTTTTGGTCATCATGAGACTAGTAGATCATTTATAAAGGGTATCAAAATAGTCACTTGACTTTCTTGGGTGATAATTTATGACTTAGCAGACCTGCACTGGTTTTGTTATATGAACCTGGTGAAACATCTAAATGACATCATGATATATAAATGGTGAACTCATAGGGTCAAAAAAATACTTGGAAAACATTACCAATGGGAATTATGTGACCAGATTCAACATGTTTGGAGGACATCACATGATATAAATAGTATACCAAAAGAGTGTCGCAAGATTTGGGTGACATGTATTGGGTTGTTGCGTGACTTGGATAATCCATGTAATGTGTATAGAGGTCAATGTGTATGTCCACCATGTATGTATCTCCCACTTAGTCTTTAATATACAATTTATATTTCTAATTCAGGATATTTTTTTCACTGTTGATTTATTTTATGTATCACACAATCTAGAAAATGTGTGAGATATTCATAGCATTACCTACTAGAAGTCCTTAATTTGATTTATGATTAATCATGAAAAGTTCTTTATGCATACCACGTAATCGCACCAATTTCCCCTATATCTGACCTAATAGATTTTTTTTCTGTTGTAAGAAACAAACTCTAAGAAATCCGCTCCCGCATGGATGCATCTTGGGGTGACAATTCTAACTCTTCATAAGGATTGGGGTCATGCATTTTTCATGTTGGGGTTATTGATTTATAGGACTATATAACCTTTTTTTCAGCACATGGTTTGGACCGTATCATGTAATTCATTTCTTGTGTCAGAGGAGGGCCATAATGTCTAGCGTAGTAGTGAGATTCGCCTATGGATTAATGCATGTGAGAGTCATGATTTTCATCAAATATGAGTATATCTCATCAAAAACTAATTCAATGTTTTTTTTCAATTAATAAAAACATGTTGAATCATGAGATTATCCTAATAATGTTCTTATTATAATTTTGAAAATTATATGATCCTTTCCATTATCCAGATGCCAGTTGTATAGATTTAACATGATCTCATGTAAATTTTCTATCCTTGACGTTCCCATGTATTATTTTCAAATATTATATGGAATTAACGTGAGACTAGGAATTATATAAGTGTCTGATTCTGAGGCCTAGTGTTCACAAAATAATGTTTTGAAATAAATGAAACACTAAATAGCACGAATAAGTGATTTTCCTAAAAAGTATAATAACATATAATCGACTAACCTGATCTGAAATGAGATGGAATTGTTACGTTCAGAGTAGTGAATTGACCATAGGAGGGGCCAAACATTCGTCGAAATGGATCTAATGTGATAGTTAGTTATTTTATATTAATTTAAATGAAATAAATTCTATTTTTTTATTTTTTATGTTGTGTTGATGTAACGACATAAGACTTTTAATAAAAGGTTTATCAAAATACCCATGATGACGCATAACGCTCCATTACTCTGGATATTTGTAGAGGAGATCCTAGGTGAAACCTACTAACAACGAATTATGAAAAATACTATTTTTTTGAATTGTTGCACCAACAAAGGTGATATATCTCATCAATGAAAATAGTAAATTTATCCTTAAACAAGGAACAATCCATCGCTGATTATGTGTGTGTGATTTCAATTATTTTTTCCCATTATCAATTGTAATGATGAATGATGATTATCCCACAAGAAGGTTGACCCACAGTTAAATCACTATTTCAAGAGGATATGAATGCATGTATGATATGGGGAATTAATTTCCTTTTTCAATTTATTTCATGATCCTTTTAATGGGATCAAATCACTTTTGTAATGAACAATGATAGAGGCTAGTTCCTTAGGTTGATTATGTGATTTTTATCAATCCTTTATCCATGTGTATTCTTCATGCATCGTGTGGGTATGAAATAATTATTATTACGTGATCAAAATTAGGTTATATGATATAAAATCAAAGATCTATCATCAAGAAGACCTATAAGAGCTGAGACAATGATGGAAATAGAAATATTGACATATTCTTGGAGATTTATCCCATTTGATCATTATTTGTATGGGATATGAGATTTCTTATTCTGGGTGCTTTAATGGAAATAAAACCTACCAAAATAGTGATGGCATGATCAAAAGACATAGGATCTGATGTTTCTTATTAAAACATCAATGTAATGCTTTTAAGAGCCACAAAGTAGGTGATCGGTGAAGACCCCACAATTATTAAAAAATGCAAACATGGTGTGCATTTTGAGATAAATGGAATGTGGGGTTAGCTCAGTAGTGGCTATGGTTTCATGCTATAGATAAGGAACACTTGTCATGTGAATATTATCACACATCATGTGGGTCCTTACCCAAGACTCTTCGTTTGTCTTGGATGATACATCGATACATGTGTAGAGTATATGATATTTACTCCACCACACATATAGACCCGACTGAATACATGGGATACCCCATGTACTAATACTTGGGCCAGAAAAAATGTGTGGACAACATGTACTGGAACATGAATGAGGTACACAGGTGGACCCCAGATTGGTGGAAATGAACTGTGATCCATTCTAGATGCCATGTATATCTCCTTGAATAAACATGTTCTTACAAGAAGGTCTAAGTACACAAGGAGAACACAGTGATTAGGAACATGGTATGTCCTCTTTTACACACATTGTATGACTTTTTACATACCATAGATTCATTTTCCACCATACAATGTATTGTCTTCATTAGGTTTTGTTCCTTATATTGTTTCCCTAATGGTTGTGGGTATCATTTTTTACTCAAAGAAATATGATCCCTTTAGTAGGACTTCCTTGATAGAGTTGTTGGAATCCACCATGTTTCCCAACACATATCCTCGATATCATTTTATATTCTAAGATATAGTTCTTGGTATAGTCATTCCCAGCATAAGAGGGAATCGATCCTCATCACAAAAGGTTATTCTAGATGGAGTAGTTTGTATATGCGAGGGCCCTACATTTGATCCTCATTTGATTTATCTTGTTCTCTTACAATAATTTATTGAATCCAACCCATGATGGTTCCCAAAGAAGGTACTTCCAAAACAAACATAATTAGTTCTATTAAAAAATGGATTACATGCTTCATTATAAGTGATTTTGGAAATCTTCCAAATGGATCCCTTATTGTGGCATGTTGTGGTTGTCACATACCCTGGATTCTGTTGAATGGTTTAGTATATCTGGATTTACTTATTATATATTTTAGACATATATCTATGTAGAACTGGCTATTTACCATTCATTTGAGTATTTCTTCGTGGTTTCACAGTGTCTTACGTAGAATTGTAATACTCACCCCTACACGGGATTTTCCTACACATTTCATGTCTTGTAATGATGAGAAATATTTTTATAGGGCCTGAGGTGGTCTGATACTAGATAGAGAAATGTGAGTTCAGATAAACCATGGTTCTCCCATGGATTTTAACAGTAGTCCCAGTACCGTTTTAAGTATAGGTTGTACATTTTTGTTTATAGAAATTATTTTTGTGGGCTCGTATTCTTGCCCTATTAACATTCCATTTTTTAAACTACCATACACTATGGTTGATTTTTTTGTGGTATGAATTTATTTCTCATTTTGAATATTTTTATTTTAGAATTTATGGAATCGAAGTGGGTATGTGTTCGTTGGTACTTATTGAAATGCATCCCATGTTAGTGGTATGCCTACTAAGTGCTAGTCATTATCTCTAAGTCTATTAGAGGTGGGAATGTGGAATCATGGCAAGGACCCCACTATAAAGGATCGCGACAGAGTGGTATATGTGTGGGATTGTTCTACTATAAGTCTAGGAGTCAGTGATATTGGTTTCAGGAAACCATTTTAAGAGTTTCAAGTTTAGATGTCATGTTAGGGACAGTAGTTTTGGTGTGGTGGCTGCTGTATATGTACTATAGGACTCTGATAACTTTCTTTTCATCTCGTTATATGAGAACAATGGTTTTTGGGAAAATAATTGTACATAAAACATATATGAATGGTTAGTAGATTCCAGGTCCTTATTGAGGAAGTTATCCAAATATAATCATTGATTGTGGTAAATCTTGTTTATTGTAGGATTACTCCGCAATTAATATATGATATAATCCTATACCTCGACCATGAGGATGAAGCACTCCAAAGTGACAAGGCTTCTGTACATGGAATGGTTTCCCAGGTGTTTCGACTCAGGGGTACACATGTTATAAGTCCACATGGAGGGGTATTTGTGGCACCTACAATACCAGAAGATGAACAAAATGTGCTATGTATGCATCATGAATTCTAGATATACATACACCTTTGGTTCTCAGGTGAGCCTGACCCTCATGAAGTAAAGGACTGGCTTAAGGCAGTGACCCGAGTCTTGAAATAGGTAAGAACCACAACATACAAAATGGTGATCATAGAAGTGATACTTCTATTGGTATGAACAGGAATAGGGCAGTGTTTAGCCTTCCAGACTCACAATGAGGTTACCCTATATGGGCATAGGTTGAACACCTCTTCATAGAGGAGTTTTCACAAGTTACACTATGTTCTGTTCATATATATGAGCTTCTTCTACACCATTAAGGATTTATATTGGTGGATGATTATACATTGAGGCTCACCAACCATTCCTGGTACATGATGGATATGGTCAATGAATAGTGATTTAGGGATCTGACTGTAGAGTGAGGATTAAACAAATAAATCATAGCCAGTATCATTCTATTGATCATTCATACTTTTTTTGGGGTTGATGCAACAATATTTAGTGGCCGACATTGGTCTAAAGTATCTGGAAGTGGGAGATGTTTCAATATGAGGGCTCATGATAGATTATATGTAGTTCATGGTTCACATGGTTGATCCATTCCTCCTAGTGAGGTTTGGTGCAACACATGTGATGATAGGGTACTTGTCACTCGATATTGGCCAAACTACTATATTTCTATGTGGGAGATGGTAAATAGACTAGTGAGGAAGAGACAGATGCCAGAGAAGGTAGATCCGTTGGGCGTTACAGAAGTTATATGAGCTGGGAGAGCTGTGGGAGGTGGTCTATGTTTCAACATGTTACAACCACCACCCAAGGAGTTTTGCTCTACCTTAGAGAGTTAGAGAAAAGAGGTGGGGGCAACTGCATGTGTACATGAAATACAACATTCGAACTAGAAGGATGATTTCACATATGATTTGAGTGTTTATAAACTCTGATTAATCCTCATAGACACAAGTAAAAGATATTTGGTTCAATCCATATATCTTGTATAAGACCATGAGATTTAAGTTGAGTCGTTGGATCATCCCTTAAACATGGATACACCTACACAAGGAGACTCGATGATCACACATCTCTGTCGACAGAGTGACATTTCCCTTGGAGGAAAGAGTTCGTGATTAATCCTACTTATGGTAGAATTACGGTAATATGATGTCGTCTTTCGTATGGATAGGTTATCTTCGGACCATGCTCAAATAGATTGTTTATGAAGAATAGTATAGTCTATTTGTAGTGATGGGATGAGGATTTTCTTTGTTAGAGAAAGGGAAACACAAGTCACATAGGATATTTTCATGCATTGAAGGGTGAAACTGATCACACATCACAAGAATAAAATGTCCCTAAGGGCCGAAGATGTCATTTGCTTATAGTTTTGAGTAGAATTGGAGGATTACAAGGAAATATTTTCCAAATATATTACAGGATTACCTCCTCATCGAGAGACATATTGGTTCATTGACATGAACCCAAAGAAAAAAAATTATATCTACACCATCATATCATTTTTCTCCAATAGATCATTAGGGGATGAGTGTGAAATATGATGATTTTTTTGGGAAGGTGTTCTTGAGACCCAGAATATCACAATGCACATCACCATTTTAGTTTTACCAAAATGATGATGGATCTTTGAGGTTGTGTGTGGACTACCATTTCCATGAGTAGGTGATAATGAAAATGAATGATCCACTTCCAATGTTTAATGATCTCATAGATAATTTTTTTGGAAAAAATGGTCCTCGAATATTGACCTCGGGTCTCGGTATAATAGCTACGAGATATGGATGATGATATTCAAGAATAGGTAGTTCATATGACTCTACAATCATTATTTGTACATAGTGATTCCCTTCGTCATGAAAAACACCCTATAAATGATTATGGGACTCATGAAAGAGATATTCTATTAATACTTATACTAGTTTGTGGTGTTCTTCATTGATGAAATTCTTATGTACTCGACATATATGGAGAAGCATGCGAGACACATGTAGATAGTTCTAGATATACTATTAGAGGATTAGATTTATGGAAATCTCTAGAAGTACCAGTTTTGGATTCCTGTGGTCCATTTTATGTGACATATTATCTTAGTGGATTGTGTAATAGTATAACCTGAAAAGGTGGAGGAATTTATAATAGGGGAACCACCTTGGAGCGTGATGATGGTGTAGGGATTCCTTGGACTGGAAGGATATTTCAAGATATCTATTCAGGATTTCACCCTGATATCAGCACCTATGACACCCATGACTCGAAAGGGGCATCCTTTCGTGTGGATAGAGAAGTGTAATCAAGAATTTTAGTAGTTGAGGTAGAGTATCATGATCACCCAAATCATGATATTGCTAGGGGTGGGCGTCAAGTACATTTTTATCTATGAGACATCAAGAACTAGTCTTTATTGTTTGATGATGAAAATTCATGCAGTTATTTCCTATAGTTCCTGCCAGTTGAGACCACATTACATGAACTAAATGACCCTAAATATTGAGTTGGAAGTGGTAGTCTCTATGATAATGATGCATCGACACTAACAAATGGGAAACCGGGTTGTCATAAACTCGTTCCACAAGGGCCTCATGTATATCATTTCACATAAGGATATGATCTTGAGAAAGAGGTGGTATCTAGATTACCTCTAGTATTGGGACGTAGATATTCTCTATATTCTTAGGAAGATGAACCTAGTGTATGAAACTGTTAGCATGATATTGAGTGCACAATTGTATGACGAGGCATCCGATCAGCTGGCCTCATTGTAAATATACTTTTTAGATGTGGGTGGGGGAGAATACCTCCAGTTTATGGTTGTTACCTATACAATCATACAAATAATCAGAGAGGCGCAATATTAGGATGAAGACTATGAGATTCTATGTGATCATATATCTATAGGACATACAACTTATGGATATTTGAGAGGTGCGAAGCACGTTGTTATATTATGATGACCCACAATTTTACCTAAGGAATTTTCAAAATGGTCTCTGAGGGAGCACCATTTTTTCCTTTTGGAAATACATCTAAGTGCGGTGAAGATGTACCATGACCTTCAATGACAATTCTGGTGGATGTGGATGCAGATTTGTTTTCTCAATGCCTTATGATCTCACATGTGAAGTTTAAGCACAAAGATCCAATGGGTTTGGATCAACTAGTTGGGGTTCCAGAGTGTAAGTGGGATGGGATATAAATGGACTTATTTGTAGGATTACCACATACATCAATGGGGCATGGCACCATATGGGTGATCACTAATCAGCCCACCAAGTTGCCTCAATTCCTACCAATCGTCCAGTAGAGTACAGTAGAGAGCATTGAAACCACTTCGTGAAATAGATAGATTGGCTTCACAGAGTACCATAAATTATAGTTTCATATTTGGATGGTAGTTTCACGTCCCAGTTGTGGAAGAGATTACATGTTGTGTTTGGGACTCAGTTTTTCATGAACTGAATGTTTGTTCCCCAGATTAATGTCCAAAAATAAAGGACCATAGAGGTTCTGGAGAACATGAGGAGGGATTTCATTTGGGTCATTAATCATAAATTGGAGGATCACCTACCTATAATGGAGTTTGATTAAAATATCATCTTCCACTCCACCATTTTTATGGAACCATTCAACGATCAATATGGCTGACCATGAAGGTAACCCCCTTATTGGAATGACCCAAATGAGTTAGTGCTCATCATCCTAGATGTGGTTCGACAAACTATTCCATTAATTTATTAGTCTATTGATCAGTCATATTTGTGAGATTGGATTGTTCTGAGGGTTTATCGTGATTTATATTAATTTATTTCTAACCCCAAATCCCCCATTATTATAAATGGCCATGAACACATATCCAAATTTTTTAAATCCTTGTTTTCTCCAATTATCCTCCCATTAATCACATTCTTCTCAATATGAACATCATGGTCCCAACTCAACGTTTCCAAGTTGTTTTGAACTCGAGCGGACAACCAGATTCGAAGAAAATCTATAATAGATGCTAGAAATATTTATATCGAGATCAATGCAGACAATATCTATAACTGTTTAATTTTTCAAGAATTGATGTTGTTGTAGTGGTACAATGAGTGGACATGTAGAATAGATAAGGCAACCAATGTAGGTAGTAGCACATACTACTGACAGTGGAATTGAGTGCTACAAGTGATGGTTGTGATGATGGCAGGATGCACCCATACTGTGGGTGTGGAAACAATGTATGGGGTAGTTGAAGCGGGATGTGGTAGAGGAAGAAGAGTGGGTCAATACAGGTTGGCTTGGTTAGGTGGAGAGTCCATGTTGTGTGGGTTGGTCGAGTCAGTTTGATGGGCAAGGCTAAACCAGTATCAGATCATAGGAAACCATGGCAGATCCTGGCAATAGTCAACTGTGTGTTATGGTCGACCATGTGGGGTAATTAAATATGAAGAGGATCATTCAATGGAATAAAAGTGATGGATAGTCAATGGGTGGCCAATCCACGTGGATGGTGTACCGACAATGGTTGAAAGTGGAGCTACCGCATCTGTATGTCCATAGGCCCCTAGCAAGCCTGTGGGCAGTTTCTTTCAAATGATCAAAACATTTATACGGTGCATCTAATCAATGTACAATCTATGATGTTGAGACACTAATGTATAGATGGCCATTCTAAGACCAATTATGGATTTTAGTTTGGACCAGTATAGGTTTAGAGTGTTCACTTTGTCTTTTTTCAAGGGTTTATTGTGGTAATATATCCAAATTAGTAGATTGTAATCACCTCAAGAGGCATAATCTCAAACAGTGTTTCAGTATCCCTCTTCGAGAATAGACTGAGATTCTATTTCCCACATAGTGGAGATTTTGGAATTGGAATGGCCTCCATGTAACCGGAGTTGATCCTCTATATTGTAGGATGCAATATTCTGGTTTTGTAACTATTGGTATTTATGTATTGGGATGATCTAGGATTGATTTGTCACTTCTTCTAGTGGTTCTATGTGTGACCCCTTTTTATGTATCATAATCTTACATTATCAATGATTTCTATTTTCATTGTCACCCAAATGAGATATACATATTCGTTGGGAGTCTTTGATGATATCATTACAATAGGAGTGATTTCACCCTGCATGATCATGCTCAAAGTGGAATCCTATGGCTGATAGTTGGTTTTGGCCGCCTAATGGAGTGGTGTCTCACCCGACATATCTAGGTTTTTCTTTTAATGGTTGTATCTATGACACATTTAATAAATATTCTTATGTAGAGATGACTATATTTGAGATGTTATATGCATTTTTGTTTTTGGGTGTCCTACACAGTATTGTTAAACACACAACTATAAAGGATTTCATGGAACATATCATATCTTGTGGAAATGATCAATATTTTGTTGGAGTCTTTGGTGGACCAAAACAAGATGGTGCTAGTGATACCAGATAGATTTGGGTGTCTTCATGAACCTTTCAAATAGTATTCCCAATCTCTTTACATTAGGTTGGAAGTGTGTTATAGACTCTTTGCGGTGTGCATGCATTTGGATGTATTATATTCCAGTACATTTACTGTTTAATCATGTTGTGAGATCATAGATGTTTTCATGCATTCTATTAGTCATTTTTACATTTCACTAATTTGTTGCTATGACATATGGGCATATAGGTCGGTACATTAGGTTAATTCCACTCATTAGATTGATATGGCTACTCGGAGCTAGACACCAGTAGCTAGCCTATTAGAAATAAGAACTGGGTAGTTATAGAATTGGGCCTTCTAGGATGGGTCATGAGATAGTGGTATCAGATTTGGTTGGTTCTACAATAGGACCATGATTCAAGGATGTTGGTTTGGGGAAATAGTGTTGACTGTTTCGAGTTATTCTTTTAGGTTAGGGACCCTTGTTTTTTGTGTTGACTGACTTATACATACATCATGACCCGAATTACAATATTTTAGACTTCATACATGAAAACACTGGTAGTAAGGTAAAATAATGGTTAATGTATCATAGTGAAATGGATGTGGATTTTATGTCCTTCCTATGACAGCGCCCCAGATATACACTATTTAGCATGGTGCATCATGTTTTATTTCTGGATGCATCCACATAGATATCTATCCAGGATTACACCCCATGACTATGAGAATTATTTTCATATTGATGAGGCATCAGTATTAAGGAATGTACAATAGAAATAACCTCAAAGTGGTTTAATATAGATATAACCTCCAATCAACCAACAACTACAACATGAAATACCTGTTGAATATTCATACATGATGAGTGTGTTATATGAGTTTGAGCAGTAGTGACCTCCAAGGTTTTGATGTGAGCCAGACCCCGAGTTGGATGAGGACTGGCTAGAGGTTTTTACTCGTGTTTTCCATCTTTTGAGGATGCTTGTTGATTAGATGGATGTCCTGGCTGTGAGACACTTTTAGGTCTTTATGGGGAGATGATTGAACTTGGTTACTCATTCACACAATGATATAATTCTATCCTAGATAGATTATGGGTATATCATTAGAGTAGAGTTCTATCCTTGTATGTTGTGATTAGTATGCATATATGATATTTTTCATTTGTAGAAGAGAAATATGGATATAGAAGAGTATTCAACGATGTTTACTAATCATTTTAACCACTCATTAGACATAGTATACGAAATATTCATTATGGCTTGAACCTATGATCCTCGATTATGCTAGTACATAAGGGAATCATTGGTATCTATTTGCATTTTAACCTATATAGGAGGGGAATGAGGGATCCCTACTAGTGGAGAGTTTTCTAGTGTAGTAAAAAACAGTTTTGGAACTTGAAATGAGATCCATGTAGCTAATATATTAGTAGAAGATATGCTATGTTTTCCACAATGATCCATTCTGGTCAGGTTCTTTATGTGGTATCCCCATTACACTAGGTCATTAGTTCAGGGCTCAGTGGGAAGCTCAAATTAGGCTAGCGGAAGACAGTGTTTATCATACAATAGTGAGGTACATATAACATGTGATTTCCTCACACCTCATACACACATCATGAGACAATCATGGTACAACCAGGGTAGATACATTTATAGGGTTATGGTGGTCCACAAAATTTTGGAAACGGTATAGTGGCTTGTAGGACAACCAGAGAAGATCATAAGATTGACCACTTACTCCAACCATCCATAGGATTTCCACACCAAGCATAATGAGTAGGTGGATATATATGATTCAAGATATAGATAATGAAGACTTATGACCCCAGGCATCCAGTGATGAAATCAAGTATGAGTTGTGTCTCGGGTCATCACCACGATTGGGATGAAAAAGTCTTTCATCAAATAATGGTATCTCCATGGTTCATCGACACATTCTAGATACTGCAAAGAGATGCTGAGGTGGAGTATTGGTTATCTCTACCTCCGTAGTTAGACAATATACATTACATCATCAACATGTATCAATTGAGGACTTATGTGACTTATTCATCAAATGCCATTAACGGGGAGAGCTAAACATAATGTATGGAGAAACGTTTGTTGCGTACCTTGTGGAGAATGAGGATCGGGAAGAGATGTTACTTTTTAGAGATAAATCCATTTTTATTGTGTCAGGTTGAGGCACAAGAATCACCAAGAGAGCACATGGAAGGGAGAGGGTCAAATAAATGCTCATAATTGTCACATTTTTTATTATCCTTTGAATTATATTATCAGAGATGTAAATCACCAATGTGTTGAGTGTGTAAGATCATATTTGGTCCATATATTATTTTAGGTTATTGTATAGATTGTTTTGGAGGCCATCTAATGAGACAACATAGAATTCCAAAGGCTTGTGTGAATGGAAGACATATTTGAAAATTATTTAAATATTTAATACCACCCACATGATATATTTTATGAAAAATTGAATAACATAGAAACTAATTCCTAGATATAAATTATGAGGAAAAAATTGAAATTATAATAGTATTTTTACACATAAGCATGACCTAACACTGGACGGTGCTTGCCATTTGTGAAAAATATACCATAGGTTTTTTAAATGAATAAAAAATTTAATGATTTTTTTTACTGACACAAAAAGGATTTTATATATAAATTTATTATTGTGTTATAAATAAAGGGTTAGTTTCATAACATTGGGGATTTTATAAGAACATTAGAGTGATCTCGGGGGATTTCTCTCAGGTGAACAAAAATAGATCAAGATCGGATATCAGGTTGTTTCACAAATATAATATTTGGAATAGATCAACAATAGAAACAAAATAATTTTTATTCAAAGATTGATCCAACATGATTTAGTATGTGTTATTATTTGAAAAAAAATCCCCCATTCCTTATTTCTACAATGATGGTAGGAAAATCCACAAATATATTGTAAAGAAGATCAGTTTTTTAGTTATGTGGGATTATTTTTTGTCTTTATTGAGATTTAATTAATTTTATTATCTAACCCAAAATCCCTCGTTCTTGGTTATTAGACAAGAAATCTTTTCCGGCAATGATAAACCTTCAATACTTTTTAATAATCCCTCTATTATTTTCCTTATTCACCATTTGAACCATTATGTACCTATTTAAATGCTTTCGGGTGGTTCTAAACTCAAGAGAACCCCTGATTTGAGGTAAATAAAAAAATGATGCCAGATATGTGATGATCAGGACAAAAATTGATTATATCTCCAATCATTTAAATTTTTTGGGCATTATCGGATCCAGAGGGGTCTACAAAAGGGACCACCATTGCGATAGTGGTGCATAGAGGCGTGGGTGGCTAGCAATGATGGATGGTTCTTTATGTGCGAAATCTTATCGAGGTGACATCAAACGTGGGAGAGTTGCAGCATGCGTTGAGTGAGTGGGGTTAGGTGGACTATTTTTGGACGACATTTTGGGTGTTTTTGGCTGGTCAAGTTTGGCCATTGGGTAGATCAATATGAGGGCCAGACCCTTATTGGATTCATGGAAACCACAGCGAACCCATGTTGTAGGTGACAGTAGTGGTTGACCGAACAATGTGGTTATCCATGTGGGGTGATCATCTATGAGGTGGATAGCCCATGGAATGACTCTAATGGTTAGTCCACAAGTGGCCATTCCACACTATGGGTGGACCGATTGTGATTTCCAAACACACTGATAGGAGGACCTACCACATCATTTGGTCTGCAGGCCCCCTGTAGGCATGAAATTGGTTTCTATCACATGAACATAACTATTAATCTGAGTGTCTCCTCGATGACCCATCTATGGAATTAAGACCATAACTTTGAGATGATAAATTTTAGACCAATTGTAGGTTTTTTGTTTTTATTGGTATAGTTTTGGGGGGTTACCTTGGTTCTTTCCACGTGGGATTAGTGTGACCTTATATCTGCATCAATTTATATTAATCCCTTATAGATTCCATGTCTCTAAGAGACATATAGTATCCCTCCCCAAGACTAGAGTGATACCCTCAATATCCTTGAGTGGAGTCTGTGGATTCGATGTGACCTCTATGAGTAGGATGTTGGTCATCCATCTAGGAGGGTACAATGGTAGGGTTTGGGCCGTTTTTGGTATTTGATCCCATACATAGCAGGTTGATCCAGAATGGGTTCATGGATCCCTTAGTGGTTCTAAATGTGATAAGATCTCTCTATGTCAAATTCATAATATACTAATGGATTCTCTTTGAGTAGGTTCCTAATGAGCTAGAACACTTCATTGAATGTCTTTGTTGATATTATGGATCAAGCAGGGAGATATCCATGAATGAGAATGCTTCAAGTTAAATATTGTGGTTGGTTGTTGGTTTTGACTGTATGATGGAATTGTATCTCTTCTTAGTATATCTGGGATTTTCGTATACAATATGTATCTATTATATATTGTAGACATAGACCGACATAGCACTGAAGGTATTTCCTTTATAACATGATTTGTTTCTTTGGGGTTTCCTATTGAGTATTTTTATACTCACCCCTATATGGGATTTACCTGAACGTCTCATGTCATGTGATGAAAATCATACATTTGACGGAGACATAGGTGGACGAGAACTAGATGGTTTGTAGGGAGACCAAATAGATAGAAAACTGTTCTTATAGATTTCATATATCATTACTAGTATCATTACAATCTGTTTAGACTTTTGTAACATACACATTTTGGTGGGGTTTTATTAGGATCTTTTACTTTCCAATACGTTTATTATCATACTACGTTGTGAGATATTAAATATGAGAATTAATTATTTTAGTTGATTGTTACATTTATGAATTTTTTTATAGGATATGTTTATTTTGTTAAAGGTAAATTAATCATATTCATCTAATTTATGGGATATTCTTACGTGGTTCTAGTCACCATCACCTGGCTTGCTGGATGTAATATTGGGGTAGTCATAGATAAGTCTCCTCTAGGATAAGTCATGAAATATGTTATAACAAAATGATTAATTATTATGATCTTGTAAAATAAATATATATGGTTTTAATTATTTTATTGTTGGGGAAATAGTAATATAGTATTTCAATTTACATTTTAATTTATTTATCTATTGAAATAATTTTTTGAAACAATTTTATGTCTTTTATATTCTTTGGGATATTATAAGGGATTCCATATCCAATATGAGATAGAAGTGGCGACGCCTAACATTTTATGATATGGGAAACATTCCTTGATGACTAATCCACATTGAAATTTTCGTATCCATAGATAACCAGAAATTATGAAATGATTTCTATACATATTATGATATCAAAATAATATTACATGTTTTTACATATGAGTTGATCTAATTTTTCATGATAGATTTATGATTATTTTTCAGTCTTATGATTCATGACTCTCGAAAGGATAATTTTTTATATGGATCATGTTTCAGATGCTTGATAGTTTGGGTATAATGACTGTAAGTTATGTTCATGATATCATACCATTATACTTGTCAGGGTATTAAATATGATCTATATTAAATATATTACAAATTTTCTATAAATAGTTTCTAATATGATCATTTATTTATTCTTTTCCATAGGTCATGATGAATGTATTTATTTAAGGTATTCATAAATATGTATAATGTTATAATAACAATATAACATATGATAAATAATGTTTCTTAATAATATTTATATTTATCTAGTATCAAAGAAAACTAAAAATTTAACATTATTGCATATATAAAAATGTTATATACTAAATATACATCCAATAATATTTTATATTTTTTTATTAAATGATTATGTCTCTATAGTATTTATGAGAGAGAGGTTTATTCAATCATTATAGTTTATGACTAGTAAAAAATATTGAAAACAATTAGGATATTTTAATGTGTATAATAATGTGGAATGGTTTTAGTAATGACTATGGATAACCTATGATAAAAAATTGTTCCATATATTGAAAATTTAGTATCTTAATATGGACATATGATGAATGAAATTAACTATAGTATGACTGCTCACTCCAATTTCTATAGATTTATTATTACATTATTATTGATTAGTCCATACCTAGGACTAGAAGTCCTTATGCTAACAATGAATGTGATGGAAGATGAAATGATTGAAAACATTGTAATTCTACTTCCACAAGAGATATAGTGATTAAATATATTTATATTATCAGTAATAATTATTATGATACAAATCTTGATGTTCAAAAACAAATTAATAAGAGTGAATAAATATTATTATGTATTTTCTAAGAAAAAATTCCAAAATTTTTTGTTTGTCTCATAATATAAAATGGATAATTGATGGATCGACACATTTGAGAAAATATTGTTGTTATATAATACA
Source organism: Viscum album (assembly GCA_963277665.1). Lineage (NCBI taxonomy): Eukaryota > Viridiplantae > Streptophyta > Magnoliopsida > Santalales > Viscaceae > Viscum > Viscum album. The sequence goes on along the minus strand of OY728166.1, from coordinate 67,987,486 downwards.
TATAATAAGAAAATATAATCTAATAAAATTAATTTTAGAAGGTGATGAAGATTAGTAGAGGAATATCATTGAGAGTAAAGAAGGGTATGAAATTGAATATTTGGAATGAGATGAGTTTAATACATTAATGGTATTTAAATATTGTATTAAACATTAAAAAAGTATAGGAAATTCCATATTTTTAACTAGAATGATTATTAACCCATCAACACAATGTTGATAATTTTACTAGACATTCACGATATGCATCTGTTTTAGACATCATCCACAAAAAAAAAATTGGCCAATTTTTAGTTTATTAAATAAAAATATCATAAATGTGTCCACTATATGATAATATCATAGCTATAAATAAATTGATCAAAGTGGACTTATTTTTATTTTAAAAAATTGATATTCCCAACATTCCCAGGGTTTGGATATGTGAAGTAAGATTGCATCTCTTAAAGAACAAAATAAATCAACTTGTTGAATGAAAATAAATCCATTTACAAACTTGATATATGGGAGGAAACATCAATAAAATTTTATAGATAGCATTGGGAGGTGATTTAAATGTGGAATGGGTGTTCATAAATACAAGTATTAATTATATTCTTTAAATATTCTTATTAATGTATTTGGGGACTGAAGAAGTTGACTAATTACTGACCCACAAAGTAATGATTCCAATGAATGTATAATGGGAATTACATAAAAACTACACAATAGATATATTTTAGGATTATAATTAGAATTAAAATCATATTAATCAAAAAGGAAAATGGAACTATCAGTTGATCATTATTAAAGAAGTGGGTTATTATAATTTTATGGGAAAAGGTAAACAAATAATCAAATCTAGAACTGATAATGATTTATTTGATTCAGGTGCTAGAAACAAATCAATATATAATATATTTTCTAAGGTAACCGTGTCATAATGTTAAATATAATATATATAGTTTTTCATGAATATGAATAATTGAATTATTGTCAAATACAGTAACTATAGATCATATATAAGAGTTATTTGTGAGAATGGTCTACCAAAAAATCATCAGAATATTTCTCTAGTTTAATTTGATGGGATTATAGGAAGGGTAGAACATTAATCATGTGGAACCAAAATCAATTGTGGTCAATGGAAATTATCATTTAATATATAAATTTAAACTATGATCATTTCATACTTTGACAGTGAATAAAAAAAATAAATTAGAAATGAAATATATCATGTAGGTCTTAACACTATTACATGAAGAGTAATTTTCAATCATGGTTATAGAGAAACAAAACATTGATGGTACACAATTATTACTGGAGTTATTTTAATATATTTCTAGGTTAATTTCTATCTGTTCATCTGAATAGTAAATTTCAGTTTTATATTGCACTCATACCTTATGGTACACTGTTTTAAAATACTCTATATAGAATGACTCCAATAGTGTTGAAACATTTAAAGAACACACTCTAGGAAAATATTTATAAGAGATTAATTTTACCAAGGGTTTAAATAATGGGTGAACATATAATATTTTTTAATAAGAAACAAGGATAAATTTGTATTCACATTATTTATTGAGAACATAACAATGAAAATATAAAGAATGTGTATCAATAACCACATTTCAATTATTGATTTGATCAATTGCGTGAAGATGAATAAATTATGACGATTTAAAATTTTTATTATTATTCAATAATCATTGTTGAAAATGTGGATATACCCATGAAATCCTTCTATATGAGGAGTGGATGTTTGGAATATTATTATGTCTACAAAGACATATGGTTTTCATCTATAGTTCTCATGGATTTAAGGAATATTTCCCTTAAATATATCCTTGATTATTGTGTGGAAGACTATACAGATTATAGTCATATATATTCAAATAAAAATGTAGATCATGAAGATAATTTTAATTTTTTTGGAGAACCTATTAAAGGGTAATTAGTAGGAAAAAATTTTATTGTGTGAATTTTTTAGTTTTGAATGAATTAGTATTAGGATATATAATCCAAATGAGGCAGTATCACTTGATATATCAATGATTTATGTTATTTTGAAATATCATAAAATGACTATGATATATGAAACCCATATTATTTCTATGTTATATGTATATTAAAAATTCGTTTTGATATATTTCTCATGAATATCTTATCCAATCAACTAGTATATATTAATGGATATTATGTTCTTATGTAAATTGTAATAGAAAGTGACTTTAATGGATACGAATAGATGGTTGGTCAATTTATCTTTTCTCACACTAATATTTAATGGAGAAGTTATTTTGATCTACATTGATTAATAAAAAAATTTATTGGTATTTTCCCCCTAAAAAATGATATCGTGAAATAATATTACATGGAAAAATTTAAAATATAATAGAAACATTGTGAGAATTATGTTTTAGATATAACAATAGTAATTGTTTTTGGAAGATTTTAAGGAATTTTACTTATAGTGAGATTTGATTAAAATATATATTTATATATAATAATATTTTTAAGTATATTATAAAACACAATGAGTTCATTATTCATCCAAGAATATAGAAATAATTGACTAAGGATTAAAAGAGATGAATAAGTTTCCACCTTGGAAAGGTGAACTAGTTAGTAATTTCTTTTCATTAGAAGGACCAACCAAGTTTATACATAAAAAGGATTTAAAGAGATGAAATTTATATGGATTTGTAGATTAAAAATCGTTATATCCCAAGGAAATAGTAAATATACACTCTATTATAGATAAATGATCATCCATAAATCCATGTGATGATTATATGGGAATAATGGTAAGATGTAGAAATATAGACGATTGTGAGGATTGTTCTGGAGTTCAAACATGATAATTATGGAATGTTATTTTTTTGAATATGTTATGTGTATCGTAAAAACCAGAATTAATGATTGAACTATTAGATAATCTCACATCTAATCCTTTAATTTATATCATAGAAGCAATATTCTATATAGATATATAATAGAATATTTATGGTGGTATTACATGAATATGTATATTATAGAGTATATATCATGATTCATTGTATATTAGAATGTTAAGGATAATAGTTAGATGAATTATGGGGTGTTATAACAATTAAATAGATGAGAATGGAAAATAGAAGAAATTACAATGTATTTTTTCAACAGAATCAACTGAAAAAATAAAGTACAACATTTCAATTAAGTTTTTTATAAATGAAAATATTGTGAAATTACACATCATTGAATATATAGAATATATCTATATTTATTATCCTATTAGGTTATAAACTAATGATATTGTGGAATATCATGGATTACCTCATTTTACAATCTATGAACTTTAAATAATGTATACATCATCATTTTAGAGAATTCAGCATCAGGCTCTAGGTATAGATTTGAGTTTTAGTAGTTATTATCATCCATAAATAGATTTTCATTATTAGATAAAACGTAAATATTTGAGGATCTTTTGAGATCATGAACACTAGGTTTCAAAGGTGGTTGAGATCAATTCATTTTCCATGTTAATTTTCAAACAATATGATCATTAACATGGAAATTTAGATGGATACTAATGAATCCTTCTATTTTAGCATGTGAAGAACGTCATCATGGTGGAGTGAATAAGTACAATAATCTATATGGACATGAGTAATAATTTTATAATGAAAAAATGTTTAATCCACTAATCAGTATATAAGGGATGCTTAGATTTGACATATGATTTATACTAAAAATCATAAATGATTCCTGCAGTTAACTATTTGAAGAAAATTTATTTTTATAAATATACCATTAGAAGAATATTGTGTGATTTTGAATGAATATAATTCACATCCCCATATATGTTAGTCCCTATGAAATTGTTTTAACACACTACAATTATAGATCATCAATTCCCACATCCACTAACTCTCTGTTGAGATGAAAATTTGTTCCATGAATCATTCTTGAAGTAGTACATACATGATCCTTCCCATGTTATTAATAATTAGGTCTTATAGTTGGAGGAATAACTATTTTATTAAGAATAACTAGTAGATATTATGTATCATATAGGTCATGATCAATGAAATTTGACCACTAACTAGAAAAATATTTTTTAAGGAAAACATATATTATATGAAGCTACATTAGAATATGAGGATGCGATGATATAAAATTCAATCATTTGTGTTTATTATTGAGATATAATAATATTTTTTAAATAATTTTAATGGTGTGGAATGTATAACCTTGATATTTTATAACATAGTTATTTATAAATGAATTTTATTTCATGAATAGTTTATATTCAGGAAACACAATGTTTAAACAAACTTATATAGACTATTTAAATATTATTATTTAATGTTATAATTAACATATAGAAATTGAATGTTCAAGTACGAAAATGATTAAAAAAACTCTAAAATATATGAAAAGGGAAATCTAATTATGAATTTGATAATTAATTTTTTAAATATAACCACACAATATTAAATAATGTCATTTTATTTTTCTAAACTAAATTCTTTCAGAAATTAATATTATAATTAATTTCCTGAAATTTTAAACATTATATCTAGTAAAAATGATATCCATCTTCAAATTAACATATATATATTTTAATTGGGCTATTTTTTATTTATAGAATGATTTATTTTCTTCTGAAAAACCAGAAAAAATACTTTTTATTCTAGAAAATTGTATATTTATTTCAACCATTTAATAACCTAACACCACTAAATCTATTCTATCCAAAATAAATTAATTAACTAATGATTCAAAATAAACTATAATTTTATTATAATGATGTGAAATCCATTATCCACCTTCTTCATATTAATAGAAAAATATTAATTTTGCTTGCACATAAATGTGGACAACCACTTTTATGATGATATGTTATTAATTTTCACATTCCCTTTTATATAGATTATACAAAGGATAAATTTTCTAAATATAAATGATAAATATTATATTATAATAATACTATTAATTTGAATTATTAAATACCTATAATTTTTTCCATACTTTGAGAAAATGGAATAAGATTTCATGCTCACATATGACTTATCATCTCCAATAATGGTGTAATTCAATATTTTGTCACATACTTTTGTGTATGAATATATATATATATATATATATTTATATATATAATGAATATATATTATTTTTATTTCATTGTAACAATTTTATATATTATATATCAATGATCTATATAATATTATTAATTCATTGAATTGAGGCAAACAAGAAAACAAAGCAATTATCACACGAATGATTGATTTTAATAAATATTTTTTAATAAAAAAGTCATGTGTTAAAATAAAATTATCATATATGTTATTATATGTACGATTATAGTTCATTAATTCATTTTTAATAAATCTATTTATATTATAAATGTGTTCTAAATGTCTATGATGAAATATGATATTGGAGGAAAGGGTTTTTCATATTAATAACATTTTATATTGGATTATACATGTTTTCATATAAACACTAGAAATTAAATTATATATATTTTATAAATCCATTTCCCCCTTTATTTATTTATGTAGAAGTAATTTCATCCTTTAATTTTCTTCGCATTGTGTACACAAGATACCGAATGAATGTTTCTATATAAGAACCATTTTGTATTTATACCCCATGTGAATAGTTTTCATCTATGTCTATCTTTTACTTAATTTAATTAATGAATAATTTTTAATATTATATGATGATTGTTAAAACATGTTTGTAATGATATTTTAATTTTTCTGAAAGATTTTCAAATGATCTTATTACATTTGTTTTAACAAGGCATTTTATAAAAAATAGGTGAGATTGATCATTTTTTAAATTTAAATTACTAGAGAACAATTTCTCACCATCATGATCTCTATAATATTTTATTAAAGAATTTTAATATTGTATATTTATTTAAAATTAAAAAAAACAATAATATTTTTTATTTTTTATATTTTTTCGAATGTGAATTCTAATTGAATGGTTTATTTTCTTTAAATAACATAAATTTTATATTTCAAATGAATATTCATCTCTGATTAAAAAAATTATGATATTTATTCAATACAAGGGACATGATCTTATGATATAATATTTCTTCTTTATATGGATGTTGACATATTATATTGTAGATATTTTTTTATGACCCATTTATTTTTCATATTTTATTCTATATTGAAATAATAAAATAATTATAAAAACAATTATATTCCAAATATTATGTTAAGATATTATAATGATTATTTTATATCTAAATCAAATCATTTTTATGGTGTTTTATGTGAGGGGCAGAACATGAATAATATATCACTATAAATTATGTATTAATGTTTAATATCTTAGTAGATAATTATGGTAAACATGTTAGTGTGACTTATGAACTATAAAAAGTGAATAGAAATGTTTGATACATGATTTGAAATAGGTGATTATGAATAATCCATTATGATATTAGAAATACATATTGATTTCTGATCTATGTGGATTTTATGGATTCAGAATATAACCACGTCAAGTGAAATGGTTTCCGAACCTATGATGGTTCCGCAATGTAATTACATGATATTAGGCATATGATATTAACATATGATTCATGATTAACCTATAATTATTCTTCACTCATATGATACACTTTATTTAAAATTATTGGGATTTAATTCGAGAATATTATTTATGATCCATGAATTATTGGGTATGAACATTTTTTGTTCTAGTTATAATCTAAAACCATTATTTTTATCTTATTTTTTCTTGTGATAATTGATTAATATCTCTCATGTTTTATACAACATAGCATCAATGCAAACAATTTATTATGTTTCCATTCCCCATGTTATGAATAATTGTTTCTAATAGGGTATGTAATGATGGGTAAAATTATAGAATAAACCTATGGTAGAAATTGAATAACGTATTGATATAAAAATTTTATGTATATAGTATACAAAGTTAGTAAACCTGCACGATAATGACATGGATCATTATTTTAGTTGGATAATATTTATAAAAAAGTATAAATATTTATATACAAAAATATTTTTACACTATTGTTATTTAATACAATATACATTTTTAATTATTAGGGATCTATGCTCTTTTATACCGAATAATGTGTTGAAAATTTCATGGAGTCAAAATGAAGGATAATCAGATGACAGCTTTATAAAATACTCTATATTGGGAAAGGTTTCATGATATGTAGTGTGGATTATAATTTGAATTGATGAATCACTATGTTAAATGATATGGTTATAAAATATTCCATTAGATAATTTAAAATTTACGAGAAAATTCACTCAACTCATTATTTAGAATTTTTAGTAGTAATTAATATATTTTAAATATAAAAGTATTATAATTATTTTTGAAGAGTTTGATATATTTATAGATCCTAAAAGATCGATGTATATATATTCACATCGAAAATATTAAATATTATCCATAGGAGATTATTGGAGCTGAAAAATATATTTTAATACTCTATAAAATTTCACTACAGAAAGATGAAAAAGGTGTCCGATGTCCTATGTCATAAAGACTAATATTTTTTCCATGATAGTGGTAAAAAGTGATTCAATACATAATGATTTATTTAATATTAGACATGAAATAATATGGAATAAAGACAAATCATATCATTATCATATAAATCTTCAAATAAATATCCATATGAGGATTATAGAGGTGCAGAGTAAAAATGTAGAACTGTATACGATTGTGAAAAATGATACTTAGAAAAAATATGATTGAAAAATAATTATATGGTTACTAGATATAACATGTTTTTTATGTTAACTCTTAAATTGAAAAAGGTTTTATTGTATTATTATCATAGATCATTATTCACTACTTATCTAATATGTAAAAATATTTATAGAGATATGAAATAATGATTCCATTATAATGACATTCAGAGGGATGTTGTTGAGTATGTATCTGTATTATAAGTATGATATAATGTTTTTTCTTAAATTCTTATATCTAAGGGGATGTAACAATGATTACCCATGCAAAAGTAGACATTTTAGAACATATATATGTATTTTGATATAGGAAATATTTATAAAACTAAATAGAGTAATGTTTTTAATGTTATAGTTGATATCTTTTTGAACACATAACATTCATTTTTATAATAAAATATATACATATAGATAAACATACTAAGATACAAATAATATATGTAATGATATTTGAAAGGGAATCAAATTTAATTTTATTAAATGGGATCTAAGGACTTATATAATATATAAGAGGAGTCATATATAGTATATAAAAATATATTTGAGCTATTGTTAAGCATATCATCTATAGATAGATGGTGAATATAATAGTATGAAAACACATATTTAAATAAAATGTGTTCAAACATTACTATATAAATATTCACATAGAACAATACCTGAATATTTTACAGCCATGTTTTATTGGTTAAATATGTAGATAAAACATTAATGTGAAATTTTTTTATAAAAACATTATCAGAAAAATAAAACATAGGACCTTGTATTACTTTTTACTTTAAACACTACATGTGATAATATAAGTAAATATAAAAGAAAAGGTTGAGTGAATAATTATACAAAGGTACTTATCAATAAATAACATGATGAATGTAATACATGTTAATAATGATTCTGATAACAAATAGATAACATGATTGTGATCCCTGAACATGACCATCAAAGCATAATATGTGACTATATTATCAATAAAATCTAGTAAATGGGAAATAATATAAAACATTACATTATAAGTATAATTTAATGATAAACACGAAAAAATAAGAAAATTATGTGCTCAGAAAAAATTCTAGTTCCCCATAAATGAAATATCATGAGATTTAATAATTGACAAATTTATTAGATTGGTTTATATTTCCTGACCCACTAGTAACATTTATTTCAGGTACATGAATATTTTCTCAATATAAATAAAAAATCTTTAGAATTCATTTAATCAAAATTTACCCACTATAAATGAGTGTTTAAATATACATGAATGTACAAAATAAATTTAGTATATGTATTGTTATATTATTACCTTTGATTAGAAATTTTCCTGTTTATTCCCAATAATCAATTATTGCATATAAAAATATTTGATAATTTGGAATTAAAAACATTTATACATAATAGTTAATAAATGTTTTTAATAATAGTGAATAGTGTTCTATAATTTTAGGAATATCATAAGTATTGTAAAAATTATGTCTAAATAAAAATTTCAATTTGATTAATAATAAATTTATAGGGATCATGGAAATAGTGTAACAAAAAAAATGAATATGGTGGGAAACCTTATAATGTGAGGGAACACTGAAAATAATTGGAGTTACTAAATATGGTCATTTAATACCCATGGGATCGATTTATAGAGGGATTTATATTGATTAAACTCATTATTATTTTGATTTTAGTTAAGAGTATCCTAAGAAGAGGTGGGTTTTTATAAGTAAATATGGGGGGATTCTTTATTAATTTGTAATCATAGATTTTGGACCCTGTACGATAAAATAATAGAAAAATGTTCCATATTATATTCCCATGTTTTCATCAACTAAAAATATGTTTTCAATATATGATTATGGTATTATCAAATATACTTAAAATAAGAACCTTTGTGATATTGATGTGAGTTATGTTTATAAATAATATATTTTGAAACATTGAAATATAATTTATGTTTTGGATTATTATCTAATGGATTATAAAATTAATCAAATAACTCAAAACGGATTTACTTAATAGTGGAATCATATTTTTATTCATTAATTTCCTATATAAAATTTATTACATCAACTTTAAGATATAATTGTGTTAAAATTCATTCAGTATAATATACCATATTGAATGTTTACCCATAAAATCAAATAATCCTAAATATTTGTTAAAATTCACCAATGCAAAACTTCAACATTCTATTAAATAAAATAATATTTATTTTTTAAAAATAGTTTCCTACAATGTAAATTTTCAAATATAAATGAAAATCCATATTTAATTAAAATTTATAGTATTTATGATATTGACCAGTTTTGACCATTCTAAAAATTTCATTTCCCTTATTTAAATTTTTATATGTTTTACATTTATTTTTTCAAATTACAAGAATATTTTTCAAAAATATCATTACATGATAAAATCTATGAACATGTCAAAAAATATTAATTAAAACTATAAATTTGACAATAATTAATATTTGATATATTCATGTGAAAATTATTATTTTAATCAAAAAAATTATATAATAAATGATGATGTAACAAAAAAATTAATAAATATTATCACTACATAAATGATGGATAAATGTAAAATTTCTTAATGTTTGTGTGTATATAAGAAACCCCAAATTAATATATCATTTTCCCCATGAGTAAGTGTGCGAATGTGGTTCTTTGTTAGGGTTTTCCTGGGAACATGGTTTTTACCATGATCTTAATAATATTAAAATTATTTAATAAATTATTTTCCTTATGTTTTTATTGTTGAATAAAGAAATAACATTAGTAATGGGTAAATTAAATATATTTCATATCCTTGATGTACTTTTATATAAGAGATTCATAAGGAATGATCATAATGGTCTTGTTATTCAATCCAACCTACTTTTCAAATTAGTCATTAGGATAACACATTAAATAAATAAATCATAACAGTCACAAAATAATAGAAATATTCTTACCGGATAAGTTGATTAAATTATTTTTATATCTAATATTATTTATTTTTCCAAAATAGAAAATACAGGGCATGTGTTTTTGTAACACGATATGGTATTTAATCCAACAGTATTAATTTTATTTATAAATGTTTAGGAATTATAATCATATCCCCATATGAAATACTACCACTATAAAATCAAACTATAAACATGAATTGAGGTAATTATTTCTAATTTCTCAAAACTTCTGATTGATGTGGGTTTTCCATAGATATTTCGTTCCACCAAAACACTTATACATGATGAGTTACCTTTTTTTATTGAATTTGTTCTCTATAATATAATATTTTCTCCAAATGCACCTTTTAAGAATACTTTTTCAATATTTCTTTCACATATGGATTTAATACTTGTGATAGGTCTTTTATATGCATCCTCACGAGGCATATATGGATCACATACTTTTCATGGGAAATGTTACATTTGAGTTCTAGTAGATTTTCATCATCTTCAATGTGATAATAGATCTAAAATGGGCCAATGTATCTCCGAATAAGATTCCATTTTACCAAACCACATAACAAACAGTGTAAAACCATTTATATTTATGAATAATATTTTTTGAAATAAAATTAATTTCATTGATATCCGGTATTACATGAACCACCATATTATAATGAAACATACTATATTATTATTATTATTGGTTTTATTTCAATTTAAAAAAATAATTAAATTGAATATTGGGGTATGATAATTAAAAAATACTTTCCAAATACAAGTAATTATGTTTTTACTAAATGGAAACATTGTGATAAAAATTTATCTTTAAATTTTGTCAAGTTTTTTTTATGTAATAAAAATACCATTATTTAAATAATGTATTTAATAAAAAATAATAAAATGTATTTTCCACCTATAGAATTTATTTTTTAAAAAACAGAATTTTTTTTAAATATAAATTTCTAAATTATGGTTGAGTGAATTTTTTATAATTTGAGAGAAAGTTTAATTTTTCAAATAATTGTAAAAACATGAATTTTTTTATTTAAAACAACCAATTCATTTAATTAATTTAAATGATCTGTTTTAACATATGATAAATTTAAATTTTAAATAAGATCAGTTTTTATTAATAATTACAATTTAGGTATTTTGAATCAAATTTATATAATTTTTTTTTATTAAAACATTCTATTTTTATAAAAACATTAACTTTGGAAAATCACTTTGGAGTTGCATCTTAGGTTTTTATTTTAAATTTAATTATACTAGTTTTTTATTGAATTTAATAATAAGGAATAATATTTTGAGTGTACATAATTTATATTATATAATATGTTCAAATGAATAATTTTTATAAAATATTATTAAAAATTATAAAATAAAATTATTATTATTAAGGATAAAAACGAGGTTTTCATGTAATATAAAATGTTGTTATATTTAATTTTAAACACCCAAATTATTGCTATATTATTAATGTTTATTTTATATTTATAATAAGTGTTGAAAATATATTTTATAATTATAATTAAAATTTTATTCACAATGTGTAAATTTTATTTGTAATAAAAGACTAGTAACATAGGTTAAACAATAATATGTAAGATTATGTAAAATTAAAGAACAACAAAAAAATGTTTAAAAATTTATTATTTTGTTATAATGGATGTATTGATTAACAATAAAAGGCGTAAAATTATTTCATTATAAAACATTTAGTCATATGAAATTATGAATACTTTCCATTATTTATTGTTTTCTATACTTGAAAAATTCTACTCTTCGACAGTTATTGAAGGGGAACCCTAGCCTCACTTAATTAATCCAAAAAATCTATTTGGATCAAAAAATAACAAAACAAAGTATCTATAATGCATCTATTTCCACGAAATATTGTTTTATTTGACCCTAAATTACCAATCATATTGTCCTTATTTGGATATTAAACGGAATTTTTTCAATGTTAAGGTAGTTTGAATGTATACAATGAATCTAAGGAGTTAAGGTAACAAATTTTCATCTCACTTTAATTTCAATGGGAATAATGATATATACACCACTTGTTTCTTTTTTGTTTTATAAACTACCCAAGAATATCTATTATAATTATTAATGTCACAAATAGGCGATATACTTATCCTTACATGGATCATTATTTTATGGGTGTTACAATTCAAATGAAACCAATGGTGTACATGTTTTATGTTAGAATCTCAATTTTTATCGGGATTATTTATGGATAATATCATGATGATGAAATATTATGATCTAATTCACAATAATGACACGAATATCATTATCTATTGGTTATCTTATTAAAACTAATTTTTTTCCATTAACATTACTATATTTATATACGTAAGATTCCGAAAGAATTTTTTAATCACAAAATATAATTTATTTCACACTTCTCTTGACAAATATTTTTCATTTATGAATAAGTTTTATAAAGAATATATAGAAGCGATTAATGTTCTACGATGATTATGTAAACAAATTTATACACATGTTTGAGTTTTTAAAAAACATTTCTAATAAATATTATTCTTTTTATCTTGAATGTGATAGCTTTTTACTTTTAACCAAATATGTTAAATGAATCATTTACTTTTCTTTTACATCAAACTCAAAAATTTTCAACATCATTACTAGTCAATTATTTTAATCTTCTATTGGTATAATTCATTGTTTCTTCAATAATTTTTTTTCAAATAGTTCCGAAATGTTTATATTTTAATAATTTTATTTAAAATGAAAATTATAATTTTCAGTTTAATGTTTTAATGGACTTATATGAGAACTGTATTAATCAATAAATATAAAAGTTTGTGTTGATTTTATTTTACTGTGGTTATGATCCATTGGTACCATCCTAATTAATTATTTGGATGAATTATTTTTATTACTATGATGAAATTCTTAGGAAAATAATTCATTTTAAATGAGTTCTAATATAATGAATTATTGAGTTGTTCATAAAACCCTTTTTTGGTTTTTGATATGACATTTCTATTCAAATACCCATTTCTATCCTCATTGTATGTGTTAATATGATTTATTTAAGAACATATATAGAATAATATATTTATTATATGATAGTTTTGATATATATTTCCTCAAAATTAATTGGGTAATGTATTATGTCTCATTAGATATTAATGTCAAAGAAGCCGACGTTCTTAATCCACTATGGAAAACGGGCCATGTAACGAACCGAAAATGGTTGCCACCAATACCTTCACCATACAAAGATCGTGAAAAGGCTCAAAGGGATTTACCTACCCCACGGGCTTCCAAAATTTCCTGGGTATCATTACTTTAGGTTTGGGAACTGTTTACCCGAGTATGAAAGCATGAAACATTAAAACCATTCCATAACATAAAACTGAAATTTTCGAGCCAAAAAAGTCTTAAGAATAAACCCGAACATAATAAATATGATTAAAGACAATAAATGTATTCCTAATAAAAATAAATACAATATAAATACATCCCCAAGGACTTTACTCGTCATGAGTTCATCACCCACATGCCATCTCTAAAACTCTTCACCAAGGATGATAACTAACACCCTGAACCACCATCACCCATAGCCTTCCCTTTACCATGTTTAAGAATAATAAATTCTACTTAAACCTAAGGGGTGTAAGTAGGATGTGAGCCTAATCCCAATAGGACACCAAGAAATGATTCAAAATATAATGCAATACATTTTGAAAAAGCATGCAATTTTAATATATAAAGAAGAGCATTGATAAAATCCGAGAAATGCAACTTTCAATTGAAAACTGTTTTCAAGCTAAAATTTTCATAATGTTCACTAATTTAAAAATAAATGTTATCTACTGTAAATTACTTTGACAAAAACTTCAATAAATGGTCAAATACCACAAACACAACGAGCAACAAAATCGGGAACATCCCTAGGAACTAGATAGTCTTGGGCCCCATGTACCTCATACCTTGGTGTAATGTGACAATAGTAAAATCTGTTATCATGCACAATAAACTTATAGATAACATAGCCAAAACGTAGTGGAACCCAATAATAATCCACATAGTTTTGTTAGAGTTTTCTATAGCCAATTTCTAGGTGAAATCAGGACAAAACTCATCTGGTCCAGTAGCTGTACTAGTACACTTCCTCCCCACCTAGGTACTTGGGATTCCCCCTTTGTGCTCAAATAATCACATCATTCATCACATATCCATTTTCATTTAAAACACTAATAATGGTCAAATTCACCAATTACATTAGCTACACATATTTTATAACATTTAGAACACACATCAAAACACTTTGAGTTTTAATAAAAATAATTTCTCCAAGTCAATCCTTATTTTGCACCAATAACTCATTGAAAACCCCACATTAACCCTATGTTCATACAAAACTAAAAATAAATAAAAATCCTTAAAAAATTAATTATACCCATTAGAAGAGTTATAAACCCCCCCCCCAATAAGTATCACATAGAATAGCCATGTAAAAAACAAAATGCAACACCAAATTGATACTCAAAAATCATTTTCCTAACAAATGTGACCCAAAACGAATTTCTCAGAAACAACCAAAGAAAAATAACATTTAAAAAATTATTTTCATCCCTAATACATTTCAATAAAATAAACTAAATAATTATAGGAGTTCCCTAAATGAACCAACAAATGATATATATGAAAACCCCCCAAATTTCACATGAAATTGGCATTACATTTTCACATGGAATAAAAACACCACTAAAACTCATTATTGAAGAATTAAACAAGTTTAATAGGCATGAAAATATCGTAAATACACCATTATAATCACAGAGATTTCATAAACATTGGAATCACCTACCAAAACAATGAAAACCCATGAATCAATGTGCAAAAAATCAAGTCACACCACCTCCACTCCAAGAGGGACATAGAACAAACCTAAAACCACAATAATTGAACAAGAAAAATCATGGATAAACCCTAGGTCTGAAAATATACCCCCTGGTCATTTGGTTCATCATGAAAAATGTAAGAAACCCTAAGCAATTTTAATGTGAAATGAAATGGACTAACTTACTTGAGGGATCATGAATGAATCTCCCCAAATACAGCAGTATAAGAAATTGAAAATATCCACAATTAATGTGTTGTTAGAAAAAGGATTATTATGTCATTTTGGAATTGGAATGGAGATAAAATATTAATAATTTAGGGTGTTATGGTGAAAAAAACATACCTCCTCAAATCTGGCCAATTTTAGAAACCCAAATATGTTCTGCACTCAATCGAAATGGATATGAGTTCCAAATTGGGTTGTAGGATACTGGGCGCGTATCTGGGTACAATGGTATTGGGTGAGGCTTGGAATAACCAAAAAATCCTTAAAATTGAATATCTTATTAAATAATCAATTTTTATTTTCAAAACTGGAATTGGGCTTGTGGGAAGGCCCAATCTCTTAAATAAAATCCCATATACACCTTGGTAATGTATTTCTAAAGGATAAAAAATGCAATGGTGGTATTAATAAGTAAGGGGAGACCATTTAGGAATTTTAATGAGAGAAAAACATTAAAAAATATAGAAAATTTATTTTTAAATCAGGAATTGGGCTCACGGTTTGGCCCAATTCATGAAAACTGTGCCATTCTTCAATAAAAGCTTGGTAAACCCCAAAAACAATGCCTGAATGGAAATTAAATGAAACATACCATAAAAATATGTCATTTATGTGAATATTATCCCCAGCATGAAATATTTACATCCCCGTAAAGCTATAGTACATCCAAATAAAAAAACCTAACTGAATTGATAGACAAATATGTACTTCTTTGCCAAGATTTTCCCACAAGGGCCAAAACACCTCCAGTGATCAATACAGGAAGGATTAGTCTCACAACCCAAAACTACACAACTTTACTAAAATGATCAATCACTTTAATACTTTATCCCAAAATAAAACCCCTCAAACACTATTCGAACAAGACTCAAGCAATTCACCCAAACGAACAAAACCTTTGAACAAGGTTACACTTCCCTTACTTTAACTAAACCATTGGGTGCTCTCCAATCCCAACATTTAATCAAAGAAAATTTTGGTAGCTAGATAATTTAAAACGAGACTACCATCTACCAAACCAAGAACATGGATAAATCTGAGCTATTGGTATGGGGGGACATAAATAGGCACCCCACTATAAGAGGCAACCTATATTTTTTCTGAGAGAGAATGAAGAAAATAAAAGGGGAGGCCGGAAAGAACTCCCAATAAAAAGGGTAGAATTCTATTCCAAGTATATGAAGGAACATATATGCGAATAATAGTGGATCTCCCCCACAATAATTACCACCCACCGTAACTGACCAGCATGGGATGACAAAGAAAGACCAAATTTTTTTAATGACTTGGGAAGGGCGCAGGTTCAGTCCGCATAGTTTGTGAAACAGTGCACATACTGTGCAGATCATTCTTTCTGCATGGCTTCCTAGAACACATTCACTACTAATAATGCACAAACTATGCCTTCATAATGTCTATCCAAATTTCCAACCATTCTCTAGTGACTCAATGGAAACCAAAGGGGGAGGTAATTACATTTTATGACGACATGGGTACAAGGCCCTTAACATATTTCCACCGAATATGAACAAAACAAGAAAGATTATGAAACTAGATGTTTATTACCTTCCTTTCATTCATGCTGAGTATTAAAAATTGTAAAAGGGATTAATGGACCCTGGGATTTCCCCTGACTATGAGTCAGCTTCTCTCCGAGACCTATGGCTGGAGCTCAAATGATTGAAGCATCTTCGACCTCGCTGTTAGGCTTAGGAATCCCACAAAATCTGAATTCTTTTTTCTGTGCCACCAAAAACTATACTAAAATCCCTTATAACATTTGCAAGATATAACACATTCAAAAATCATTTTACTCGAACTTGATATTTTACTGAAATAAGGTATTTAAAAATGCACGCACATCACAACTTGTTTTTTCAAGTAATAATCTATAGAAGTAAATGACACCTATAATCACCTTCTACTAAAATGGAAGATTTTTATGTTTTTCCAATGGAGACATTCTACCAATATAAATAGACTCTTAGATGATTGCACGACATTCATCTTTACAGTCAATCAAGTGAAAGAAATCACAAGGCATCATCTAACATGACCATTGCGACTGATATACAAAATGCATGGAGTGGGCCATTATGCAACATCCCCAACCAACACACAGTTCACTAAAGTGGCCAAAATATCCTCTTTTGACCATATTTCCAACACAGGTAGTTTATCATGAACTCCTTCTTTGAATAGACTATGAAGGACCAAGAGGACCTCTTAGACACCATCCAGATAATAATCCATGCTAACAACTCCAGTCCACTTCCACCTTCAGAAAATCAGGAAACTTAAGTGGCTAATGTCTCTTTTAACCTTCCATGATAACTCCCCCACTGCAAGAGGATCCAAAAAACCAATAATGGAAATGGTGTAGAATAAATCAACAAATCAAGAGAAAAAGGTTCATATATTGATCAATTGGAGGTTATTCGAACAATGAAACAATTTGGGTTGCACTTTTTTTGTCCACTAACCCTTAATGGGGAGTACCTTATCCAACGATAAAACTCAAGGACCCAACGATGAAAGTCCATTGGTCCAGATATACAACAATTCTGATCCAAACACATGAAAAGAACCTTCATAAATGCATCCCAAAACATTTCTCAAAAGAGAACACTAACTAGACCTTTAACACTGCTTATCGACCAATCAGAAATCCAAAACATAATACAAAAAGAAGGGGATCTTGGTCTCAAAACATCCCACATCATCAACATTTAAAAAAATCACATAATACACACTATCCCCAACTAGTCATAAAGACATTATATTTCTCATTTAAAATCATCATTTTTAAAATAAATGGTCTTGCGGTTAGCGTATCCACCAATGGTTCCCCATGGACCTCACACATTCATGTTTCTGTGCACCACTTGGCAACCTCCTCATATCCATACAATAACTTATCCCACCATGCCATCAACCATCCATCATACTATTTAACCCCATGCATGAGGTCACTCACATAAATACAAATGGTTAAAATAAAATATTCTTTCAACTTTTCAAAACCAAAAATAGTCTACCAATACCTCATTTTTTCAATACTGCTAACCACAAAATGAAACCATAATTTCATATTACAAGGATTTTCCGAAAGGAATAATAATTTAAATGAAAACACACTTTCATGTCATACAGATTAATTTCAAAAAATCTCATCCCATTAAAACACCTTTCAATAGTTTATAAAACTGTATTGGAAACACTTTTTCAAAACCAGCCTTGACATAGTTCATGCTTCTAAAAAAGGTGCAAACACACTATTTTCCATTAGAATAAAATTTTGAAAATTCAGACCACCATATTAAAAAATATAACCATTCCATATTTTTTAGATAATCATTTCTTCGAAACATTACCCTTCTAAAAAAAATCACATTAAAAAAAATATCCAAGATTTCAAAACAAATTAACAGAAGACAATTCTAGAATAAACTAGTTTGAGTTGGTGACAAAAACATATAGTTGGGAGCCATATTCCAATAACTTCACTATCATAGAGATTGCTATATTAAATATCCTCATTTCCACATGTATTTCCCGACCTTGCGAGCTCACTAAGCCGATTAACCCAACTCACTTTTCATTTCCCATAAGCATCATTAATCAAAGAAATCCAGAGGACTCATATAAATCCATACATCCCCTAGAGAATCGAACCCTGTCATGAGGTGTGGTGATCAGGAACACTACCCATAACTGAAATACCATGTACCCACAATTCTAACTCTAGACTATCCCGACATTTCCCCAAATAACATGACCCAAATAGTAAACTAGAACTACTTTTGATACCATTTTGTCACAAACTGAATCGGGTCTCCACCAATACTGGCTTCAAAACCAGCCAGTGGCAAGGCTGGAATGGTGTTCCCTATCCCTATGGGTTATCAAAAGTTCTCGGGTTACATTTAATTATGTTTTGGAATGATTTACCTAATTATGAAAGCATAAAACATTAATAACATTCCATAATATAAATCAGACATTTTCGAGCCAACCAAGTCATAAGAAAAAACCACAACTGAATACATTGTTTTAAATAAAATAAAAGTGGTACAGATACAAATAAATACAATAGAAAGACATCCACAAGGACTCTATATGACAAGGGGTCATCACCCACAAGCCATCTCTATAACTCTCCACCAATGTTGATAACTAACACCTTGAACCGCCATCACCCATAGCCATCCGTTTACCCGAATCAAGCATTATAAAGTCTACTTACACCCAACGGGTGTAAGTAGGTTGTGTTCTTAATCCCAATATAAAAACACCTAATTATTCCATGAATCATGCAATACAATATGAAAATGATAGAAATTTTAATATGCAAACAAAAGCAATGATAAAAACCAAGAAATGCAACATTCAATTGAAAATGCTTTTCAAACTAAAATTTTATGAATGTTCACATATTTAATTATACATGTTAAATAATGTAAATTACTTCAATCGAAACTGCAATAAAAGGTCAAATACCACAAACACCATGAGGAAAAAATTGGGAACACCCCTTTGCAATAGATATTCTCAAGCCCCAAGTACCTCATAGCTCAATGTAATGTAACCGTACTAAAATTTGTTCTCATGCATGAGACACTATTAGAGAACATACCCATAACCTAGTGTCCACTAATAATCAAACACCTATTTTAGATAGATTTGTTTTTATCCACAGTTTAGGGGAAAAAGTGACAAAACCCATCTGATCCACTATCCTTAATAGTACACAACCTCCCCACCTAGGAACCCTGGCTTCCCCCTTTTTGAAGAAATAATTTCATCATTCAACACATATCCATTTTAATGTAAAACACCACTTCTGGTAACATACAACCAGTACAGTTTCAAAACACATTTTTTACCATTTAGAACACACATTAAACACTTTGTGATTCAATAAAAAAACTTCTCCAAATCCTTCCTTGTTATGCACCCAAAACTCTCCAAAAACCCCACTTTAACACCATGCGCATACTCATATTAACCATAATAGAATATAAAAAACCTTAAACAATTCTTTAAACCCATTACATGATTTATAAAACAACCCCCAATAAGCATCGCATAGAATAGACATGTAAAGAACCTAATTCAACAACAAATTAGTACTCACAAATCATTTTTTAACAAATGTGACCCAAAACCAATTTCACAGAAACAACCAAAGAAAAATAAAATTGGAAAAATTATTTACATCCCTAATACAGTTCAATAATATCAACTAAATAATTATAGGTCATCCATTTAATGAAGAAACAAATGATTTATATGAAAACCCCCCAAATTTTACATGAAATTGGAATTAAAATTTTACTTTCAATACAAACACCATTAAACGACATTTTTGCAGCATTAATAAAATTAAAAAGGCATGAAAATATCATAAATACACCATGATATTCTGAGATATATCATAAAAATTGGAATCACATACCAAAGTAATGAAAACCCTTGAATCACCGTGCAAAAAATCTAGTCACACCACTGCTGCACCAAGAGGGACATAGACCAAATCTAAAACCAAAATAATTGACCATGAAAACTCATAGATAAAACCTAGATCTGAAACCCTAAACCTGGTAATTCAGTACATCATGAAAAAGTGAAAAATCCCTAATCTAATTGAATGATACCGTAAGAAATTTGAATGAGGAATGAAATAGACTAACTTACTTGAGGGATCTAGAAAGAATCTCCCCAAATAAACCAGTATCTAAAAGTTAAAATAGCCATGATTCTGTGGTGGTTTGAACAAGTATGAGGGGGTAAATTATGAACTATAATGGAGGAAAAATAGTAAGAATTGAGAGATTTAGGATGGAATGAACTCACCTGCTCAAATCTAGATGATTTTAGAAACCCTACGTTTTTCTATAGTCCATCGTGATGGATATGAGTTCCAAAGTGTGTAGGAGGATACTGTGCATGTGGATGGGTTCAATGGGATTGGGTGATGGTTAGAATCACTGAACAATACATAAAATTGAATAATTTATTAATTAAACAATTTTGATTTTAAAAACATTAATTGGGCTTCTAGGAAGGCCCATTCACATAAATAAAAACCCATATACACCTTGTTTATGGATTCCTAAAGGCTGCAAATTTGCACTGTGGGGTTAATATGTCAAGGGGGATAATTTACGAATAGGAATGGGTAAAAATTATTAAAAAATTAATATTTTATAAAAGAAAAAAATTATTTTTAAATATGGAAATGGGCACACGGTTTGGCCCAATTCATGAAAACTCACCCATTCTTCCATAAAAGCATGTGAAACCCCAAAAACAAAGAATGTATGGGAATTAAATGGAAAATACCATGAAAATATGTCATGTGTGTTACATTAAAATTTTGTTGATCCACTATATAAAAAAGATAATGATTAAAAAAATTGAATGAATTGGTAAATAGGCATTGATAGCTAATCTAATATAATTTTATGTTCTTGTATAATAACCATTACATTTTTATGAAATTTTATACATATTATTTATACCCACATATATGACATGAACATGTGGTTCCTAGATGATTTAAGATGATTTTCACTATTATGGCTCATTTATTATGAATTTCTAACATTTTAGGAAAGGGATCCTATTTGTTATCCATGATAGTTTATGTATTACTTCCTATGTTATATTCATAATCACATAAAATTTATTGAATCATATCCAATTCAATGTTAATTAGTTGATATATTACATGTTTTCAAAGAATAAGAATTTATGATCACCCACTTCTAGGATTCCGTTATCGAGGATACGCTAAACTTTTTTAGTTGTGTATGTATATAAATTGTAATAAATAGTTTGAAAATTATTATATACATTGATTGTAATTATTTAAATTTTCATATTGGGTATATAGTCTCCAAATAAACAAAAAATATAAAAATATTGGGAATTTATTTTGGAAATTTGGGAAATAATATTTTAATAAAAGTAATATCGATTTATGGAAATCAATAGTAATTATTGTTTATATTACATTCATGTTTTTATTTACCATTGGAATCTAGGATGATAAAGTTTATCATTATCTCAGTGCATATATCTAATGAAAAAGAAAAGTATAATCCAATATATAGGATGGTGTTTTATATATTTAGTCAAATATAGAATGAGTGGTTTCTACTAAATTGCATCTCATTCTAGAAACTACAATTATATGGGGCTTTGATATAGTTTTACATAGGGGAAATAACTCTAAAAAGGGACAATTGATCTAGATTATATTGACACATTTTTCACAACAAATATCCTATTGATTCACCTCTTTTAACACTTATATACAATATTGTTTGGATGTTCATAAAATATTAATGAACTATCATGAATAATTTGACTACATGACCATGAATGAACATGGTAGAATCTTTAGATTCGTAGTTTTAAGATAATGTTTCAGGGTTAATGTAATCCTATAAATTATTTTTATTTCATGAATATGTGAATTTTCCCCTATTAATTTTTTCTATCAAAATTTTATTTTTGGTTTTATTCTATGTTTAAATCCCAATGTAACGTTGTTAAATATTAATTTGGTATACAATACTTCGATTTTACACATCAGAAACTAAATATAATGGAATCCCATAAGAACACTATTGTTTTTATATACAAAAAATTTTCCCATTATATAAATTAGGTTTAATTTGAAACACCCCAAGATTCCATGATACATTTCCTTTTGAATAAAGCAATAGCTTGCATTGTACGCAACTTTGAGAATCTAACACACCGCGACCAATCAAAGTAGCTGTTATGAATAGTAATACCAACTTTTTGAATTTTTATAAATTTTATCTCTCAAAATGGACATCATTTTAAGAGTCGGAATATCTAAATTAGCCTAGGGTAAAATTTTGGTACTTTTCGGATAATTTTTATATTTTGATGAATAGTGAAAATTACTAAATTTTAATTAAAAGAAAATTTTTTAATCAATATAATTAATAGTGATAAATTATGAATTTGAGTGGGTTTAAAGTATATTTAGAATATATTATTACCATTTAATAAAATTTTGGTCATTGTACATAATTTTACAATTAAACCGGACATAAACAAGTGTCAATATTTTGATAGTTATTATTTCTTAAAAACACGCTTTTTGTTTTGACAGCAGGAATTAATATTAAATTAATATATTCCACTTTTGTATTTTGAATTTAGAAAAATGGACTCCATATTTGTAGTCAGGATGTCGAAATTTTATAAATAGGTAACTTTTATTTTTAGACATTTTGAATAATTACTTCGGTAAATATTTTATTTAACATGGTTAAAGGGTAAATCCCGTAAATAAGGGAAAAGAAATAATTTTATAATAATAATAAATTACCTTAAAACGTGTCTTAACCCTATTTGTTGATACATGTCCGACCATGAGCATCTTTGGGTCGATTTTGGGACCCCATGTATCCACTTGTTTCTGATAATGACACTTTATATTAATTAAGTTAAAGTAAATACAAAATAACATAAGAACATATATTTTAGAAAAAAAAATTTACATATGGTTGTATATATATATTATATTTTCGACTATAAATATTAATTAGGAAGATAATAAAATTTCCTAAATAATGGTAGTTTATTTATAATTTTTATACATTGAAAATTTAAAAATTTATATGACACAATAATGATGTAACATTTTCCTTATAAATTAAAGAACCAAATAATTGGTATTATAAATGTTAATAAATATAATTTGAATTTTTTGATGAAATCCTAGAATATTATTGGTTAATAAGACATGTAAATATTGCTTAAATTAATTTTATTCGAATTAATAATTTTTTTAAGACTTTAACAATAATAAATAATTAAATATTGTCAAAATTTACATAAAAGAGTTTTTAAAACAAATATTATATTATTAATTGATATTATATTTCTAAAAATCTAAGTATCGGCCAAAGGACTTATATAATGATAGGTGTATCATTAATGGACCACTTGGGTGTCTCTTGGATGTATATAGCATGTTTATTAACTATATATTATAAAAATACAAAGTGACATGGTAAGTGTTAAACTAAATAACCAAGAGTTAACACTAAAAGATAAGGTTTATATAATGACACAAACCTGTCTAATATATATTTGTTGAAAATTTTTAGACCCATCCCCACCTTAGAATTATAATAATCAACATTGTAGCCATTATAAAATGAATATGAATTTATTATAAATTAATACTTTATGTTTTTTCTAAAGAGCCCCTCCTCCCCTTATAAAAGGACACCACTTCTATCCAATTCTTCACAACTTCAAAGCCTTTTTTGGCCAAACCCTACCCAAATAATCTCTCAATTTCCCCAAATTCAACCCAGAGGCCTTAGTTTTTATCATAAATCCAACCTAAGGAGACCTTTTGATCAAATAAAATGGAAGAACCTGAAGAAGAGGTAATATTTTCACCACCTTTTTTCAAGTTAATATCTTCTTCAACTTCTTCATTAATTATGATTTCCTTTATAAAATAGTAACTACAGTATCTTCTATATACTGTGATGTTATTATAAATATGGTAAAACCATATTCAGAATTATATCCATCCTTTTAATGATATGTCACCATACGTGCGTACGTACGACTTACCGTCTCTGCGTCGTGAAGAAATTTTCATTCAAAATACTATTATTTGGATGGCTATAATAATGATGTTAAATTTATGTAAATAATAAATATAACATGATAATGATTCTTTATATATGATATAAAATCCAATTATATATTATTTGAATATCAAAAGAATGATATTGTCGCTCTTGCGTACGTACGGACTACCGTCTCCACGAACGTGAGGAGATTCTTTCCCCATCGTATCCATTCAAGTTTAATTCTCATTTGATGATTAAAAATAAATTTTAAGGACTTGATATCATTTTGGATATGAATTATATACAAACCTATCCAACAAACATGGCTTATATAACAAAATATATAAATGAAAATGGGTAAGTTAACACCCGAAACGACGATAATACAAAGATGTTATTAACAAAGCAGTGTTAAAAGATCATATATGATATCATATTAATGTATATGATTCTTTTATAACGTAATAACAATTATTTAACCATTATAAAATAGGTTAAACTACCCTAAACTAAGAAAAAGTACAAGTTAAGGGGTTTTATCTCACTCATTATTCCCATGAGATTCATGCCATATTTCCACTATTACGTTTTGTGTGGTGTATGTACTGCCTATAATTGTATTATTTTTGTAATACACATTAATTTATGTGTCTTTACATATTCATTGTATGATACATCTTTCATGGTTTGTATGTTTCGTATGTTACCAAATTGGTAAGGGTTATTTCAAAATCTCTTCATTCTCCAAGGTTGTTTGTACGTAATTATCTACTGGTACCTCTTTATCATCCACATCCATGTTTCTTAAAAATGTATTTCAAAACATTCTTAATATTTTACAGAATATGGGTTAAAGACATTTATACCCTTTTTTGACTTTTTATAAGATGTTTTTAAAGGAATCTATCTATCGTTTTCCAAGAAAGATACTTTTTTAACCTTTTCTACAGAATTAAGGTAAGAATGTATTTTTAACTTATACAGCGGGTGTGGCTATTTTATGCCATTATAAAATCTTTGAAGCTTTACTTACAAGATTATAAGAATATTTTCAATGTAAATGTTTTATTTTATAATTATGTGACTTTTAAATGATTTTAAAAAAACTGATATTTATCTCAATTAGTTTTGATTTCATCTATGTCAACATCCTTTGATATATTTTACACTTGTTTGAAGTTGATTTATTATGACACAAATATTCAATATTGAATTTAAGGTTTTGTGATATGTTTGACTCTGGATGAGTTATTTTTATGCCATTAATGGTCTATGATTACAGTTTTGGAATTTCGTATGCTAGTTTTAATATGAATGTTTACGTTATATTTCATCCTCTTCTTAAGATGAATGTGTTGTAATAGTATGTTTCGGGTTGGGGACCGGTAAATGTAAGCCCTCCGGGTTGGGCTCCGGTTACATCAGACCCCCCAGGTTGGTGTCCGGTTATTAGAGGCACTCTGGGTTGATGTCCAGTTATTAGAGGTACTCCGGGTTGGTTTCCTGTTATTAGAGGCACTCCGTGTTTGTGTCTGGTTATTAGAGGCACTCCGGGTTGGTGTTAGGTTATTGGAGGCCCTCCGAGTTGGTGTACAGTTATTAGAGGCACTTCAGGTTGCTGTCCGGTTATTAGAGGCACTCTGGGTTGGTGTCCAGTTACAAAGGCTCTCCGGGTTGGGTTCCCGTTACAGTTATCCCTTAGGTCTTGGCAGGAGGTCTTGACAAAGAAATTAATGTTCGGAATTATGCATTCCCTTGTTATGAAAGTGGTTATGGATATTGAATCTGATTATTCAATTAGTAGAATATCCATTTGAATAATTAAATGGCATTATTTCGTTTTATCATTTCCATATTATGATGAAGTTCAAGATTAAAAGGATGTTGTTTTAGTTATACATTGTCTTAAATGTTTATGCATATTTATGAAAGTTTCTGCTATATTGTTTTCCTTACCGAGCATCTGAGCTCACCCCTTTCTATGTCTTATTTTTTCCAGGATTCCAAGAAGTAATTTATGAATGACCTGCAGGGATATTATGAGGAGATATTAAGATAATATGTTGTTGTAGTCTTTTTACTTTATGATAAAATCTAAGACTTATGAATATATCTAGTCTTTCCAAGAATACTAAACTAATCGGTCTTTCGAGACTTGATCTATTGTGATCATGAAAATTTTATTTAATAATGCACCGACTCTGGGTAACCGGGGTCGGGGCATTATATAATTCCCCTTTGACAAAAATAGGGAACACATCTCCGAGGATTCGTTCATGAGGAAGCACACAATATATTTTAGGTCATCCTTTGTTCAAATAGTCACAATGAAATGTATTAGTATATATCTATTGAAATATTCTATTATTCTCCATTTTGATATACAAAAGTTAATATAAGATATCTATCATTTGGATGGTGAAAAAGACATGTGGTGGATTCCTATCAATAATTCTAGTGAATACGATGAATTTTACACTATGAAGTGGGGTTACATTATGAATTTCTTTCCATTAAGTGAATTCCATATTTTCATTATACAAATATTGATACATATTTCCTTTAGGATAAGTATAATTATTATGAGTCCTTTTTTACATTTGAGTAGAAATTTTAAAGGATGATGATGTCAAATTTTGATGATACCAAAAAAACTGAACATATGGTTGATCTATTATTAGGTTTCATAAAACTAATAATTCAGAGGTATTTTTCTATAATAGTATTTAAAATATACAAATAATTAGTTTCATGTGAAATAAATATGGATGTTGAAATTTTGAATACCACCATTCCCATGGATTTGATAAGATAAGGTAGACTAAGCCACATGAAATATTGGATATATAATATTGTGGAATGAAATAAAAAAATAAAAAATCATAAATGTGGAAAGAATCATGAAGGGATATGATTGTTTTCAAATAAGAGGTTATTTAATTGAGGTTGTGTGCTTCAACAGATAATAGTTATCAAAATGAAATGAATGTGATGGTAAAAAAATATAAGATAAAATACTTACAAAAATAAACCACCCTAGGTAAAAGTCATTAAATACAAATTTCATGGTCATTATACTAAAAATTTTATAAATTATATGGTTAATATTAATTTTGATGCCTCCAGTATATTATGTGGAGGTATAATGTGTAATATCATGGAGTTCATATTTCTAATGATGGTTATGATAACAAAATGTTGTAAGGTTCACATTATATTTGTCCCAAGATCTTTTAATTCCATACATATAATTTGGATCTACCCACACATTTATATTTGAGTATTTTTTAAGGGTATCATAGTTCCACCATAATAATTTTTTGATTGTATATGTGTGAAAGACCCTAGTATTATGGAGATCACATCTCAAGCCTACGATTCTTTCTGGTTCAGGTAGGTAAAAATATGCCTCCTAAAAAATAAATTTATTCTCCATATTATAGTTTATTAAATTACCTTGGGAATGTATTTGGAATTAACATTATTAATTCGACATCCATTAACAATTAATAGCATAAAAATTTTATTTTACAATCAAATTTATGATCATCTACCACTATATTGATAATAATGAATATATTATGGATATGACAAAATCATTATGGATTTTTATTCCAGTTAAAATTTTGTTATTATCTCAAATAGTTATGTCGTTACTAATCATCGATGATAAAAACCATACATAAGTGTGTGTTGATTTATTTATGTTAGTGTAGGCTACTACACATCGAAAATGTGATTTATATTTCTTATAATATCTCATACGTACTTCCCCAGATATTTCAATGACTACCTAAATAATTACCCTTATCATGTCGTAAAAATTCAAGAATATACTCTAGGATAAGAATCATAATGGAATCATTTGTATAAATGTGTCAACATGGGGTGCACCATTAAATTGTTTTATGGAGAATCAATGATCATTTCGACTCAATATTTATAATCGAGACCTGATTGTTATCATCATCTAGAAAAAGTATCATATACCAATTATTGTTTTCTTTTATTATTAAATTCATTGAACATAATAATATTATAGGATATAACTTCATTCTATATATCATCTATTTGGGGTGAAGAAAAATTATATATAAAATACTACATTTTTATTAGTTATTGAAACTATGAGTCTATAGTAATTCCATTTGATCTTACTAATTCCTCGATTATCTTCATGGATTTAATGAATAGTTACATTATAGATTAAACTGATCAGTTTTCTTTGTAGTATTTGAAGACAAGAATTTTTTCTATTATATAAAAAAGAAAAAAAAATATCATAATACATTTCTAATGAAGAAATTGAAGAAGGGGTTATTTAATCAAAAAATTAAAATGTTTTTTATTTACATACAAAGGGATTCATTTTTCGCATTATATAATGTTAAAAGATGGTATTTTGGGGGATGAACCAAAGATATGGGATATTGAATATTATTTAGGGACAATAAATACAACTAATATCCATAATTATCTTTTTAACCATGATATTATCTATAGTTTAAAATTCTTTTTTCATGGCTATCTAAACCACTCACAATGATAACATAAAATGGAGAATTATTTCCTTAGACAGATTAATGTAAAATAAATTTCAATGTAATAATGAGAATGTTAGTGGGTCAAATTGTGCAAACATTAAACATTGAAGAATAAGGGTTTTGTAATCGTTGTCAAGTAATATTTAATTTGTATATCTTCATACTAATAGAAATTAATTGTTTATTAAAAAAATTAACAAACATATTATGTAGAGATAGTTGTGGTAATTTCAACATTATAGATATGGAGGTATAATATTTTGGGAATTTATTAAAAAAATATATAGTGATCACAAAATTTAATGGGATATATTAACACATACATTGTTTAAAATGAATAGGGGAATATTGTTATAGTTGATTATTTAATAGGAGATGTCATTAAATTTCTATAATGTGAATTTGAACAAGGTGATAAATTATTTTAGTTAAGTGGATGATGCATGTTTATTCATGGTGATTATGATAAAATATTCCAAATTTTTATGAGGATGGAATGGGAAATTATGAAGGAATGTTATAGTAATATCTTTCAAAAATCAGTGTTCACCCATATATAAAAATGAGGATTTAATGGAACAAAAGTATGTTGTTGAGCATCATATATAGGTGAAAAACTAACAAAATATTTTCCTCTATTATGATATAAAAATTAGGATATTTAAAAGTTCATGGGTTCTGTAAATAATATATTTCACAAAGTATCTATTGGGAGAGTTACATAGTTCATTAATTTATTTTCTAATAGAAGTAGAATGATTAATATGGGTCAAAAAAAGAATTTATAGGGGGATTTAATTTTGTGAGATATCCCCATGATTTTATAACTATACTTGTTTCGACTTTAAGATAGGGCTTTGAGAAAAAATTACAATGGTATATCACATGAATTACCTATACCAATATTTTTAATGAGAATGAATCACCATTGATTTTGTCACCGGGCTTTCAAAAACATCTAATGGGATAACATTTTCTGGTTTCTAGTTGATAACCATATAATGTTGGCACAAATAATTACTATAAGAAATAAATCATCTCTACACCTCTTTACTATAATATACATAAAGTATATGGTACAATTATATTTATTACCACATTTTTTTGTATTTGATAAACATACATGTTTTACCTAGAACTTATGTTGATGTATTCAATAATATTATTATACACAGTTTATTAATATTATAGATTATAATTATTAGATAGATTGTTAGCTTGATAGAACATTTTAACCCATGGAGAATATTCTAAGGTATATTTATTTTTATTTAAATTTTAATTTTTGTCGGACCTCCTTCTACACTATATTTTATACAAAAAATATTTTTGACTCGAGAATTCAAATAACTACTTGTGAATCCCAATATATGAATTATTATAAAACTATATATAATGATGTTCATATTTTAGAAATAAATCCATTTTTACCTCATCTTGCTAGTAAAATGGAATATATTTATATATCAATTAAACAACATTTATTAGAATCCCATAGTATAAACTATTCATGCCAAAAATCGATAGTGTGTCAAGGAATATGAAGTTGGAGAGAAGGTTATACTAAGAATTTCCCCATGGAATTTTGTAATGACTCTTGGAAGGAAGGAAAAACTAAAACATAGGTATATCAATTCTTTTTACACATGTGGTTGAATTTGGATGGTGTATTATTGATTATTGCTTCACGCAAACCACTCTGAATTTCATGAAGTGTTCCAAATATTTTTTCTAATGAATAAAATACTTGATACATCACATATACTAAACTAAGAGGTCATACCATATTATAATATATTTTATTATAATCAATATACATCAAATATTATAGTTGATAAAGATAATGTTTTATAAAATAATTCTAATCAAGTAGTCAATGTTTTGTAGTCAAATCATCAGTTTGAACAAGTTATAAAGGAACCTGAAGATGTAAAGAGGATGAAGTATCCTAATTGTTTTTACCGAAAAAATTATAATATGAAGGTAAAATTTCATTTTATTGTTGGTATATTTGAAAACCCTATGATTTTATGAAAAAAATTTCTCAAATAATTTTAATTTCATTGATATCTTGTGTTACAAAAAAACCCTGAGTTTTAACAAATAGAAATATAGTTTTAATAATATTATTTAACTGTTAACGTTATAATGATTCAATTCAAAATGGAGTTATGAATTTTATTATGAAAACATTAAATGTTATGTATAGAGGTTTTAGATAATGAAGTCATATTGATGAAAATGTACTTAATTTTTTATAATGTATATATTTTTTTTGAAAATGTATAATTTCATAAAAAACTGGGTTTTTAAAAAATTAATAAAATTAATTTCTCTACATTTAGAATAAATATTTTAAAAAATAAAGCATTTTTTTGAAATATACATGTTAAAATTATGTTTTATTAAATTTTTTATAATTTTTTAAAATAATAATATTTTTAAGAATTTTAAAAATATATTAATTTTGGTTAAAAATCTTCTTTTTTATTTTAATCATTTAAAATATCCCTTTTCATTTATCATGGTGTTAAATTTAAAATTAGTTTCAAAATAGTTGTATAAAAAAATTTATGACATTCTAATCAATTTTGTATTTATTTATTATATTAAAATGTTCTCTTCATATAAGAATATTTACTTTGGAAAAAATATCTTTCACCAAAGCATAATTTTTTACTTTAAATTAAATTCCTACACTACTAAGAATTTAATTTGAAAAAATATATATCATCTTTTGAATAAAATAAATTTATCGTTTATAAAAAGATGAGAATAGTTGTATCATAATCATTATTAACAATAATTTTAAGTAATTACATTGGTTAATGATAAAACAAGGGATTAAAAGTTATATATTCATGTATTAAACTTTATATTCAAGACATAAAGGATATTCATTTCATAAATTTAATTTCATATAAAAAATATTTTATTATAATTATCAAATAATTCTCATTTTATTTTTATTCTTATTTGATTAATTACCTCGGTAAATAAGAATAGACTGTTATAGTGATGAAAAATTAAATTGGAAAAGTGGGTAAACAAAGGGATTAAGGATAAACATGTTTAAAACATGTGAATTCATTCGGTGGTAGTGTTTAATGACCAATAAAACATAACAATCAATTATTTATCAAATTTTGTGGTATTTTGAATGAGGGTTTCATCCAATTATTTAATAATTTTTGGTATTTAAAAATATCTCCTCCCCATCAATTATATAACGGGACTCCTCCCATTACATGTCCACACCTGATATTCCATTCCATTTTCCCAACCACCGCCAATCCTACCCCCCACCCAAATACTTATCCAAACTATAATGCATATGTAATTTAGAAATTACCAAAGATAGGGTCTTTAATACGAGATATTATGTAGTGTTTTCTAAGAAAAGAATGTTCAAATGTGTAAGAAGGAAGTCGAGAATTGTGGAAAGGGATTTTCATCTCAAATTTATATATTATTTTTTTTTAAAATAATTCTTATTCTCATACATGAAATCTGATAAAATGAATTGATAAAATTGAAAATAATATCCATGTATCATGAGGTAAATATGTATTCACATATCTGTGAAAATAACTCACAGGGAAAGCTATGTAATATAACCTCTTTTTAAAACTATTGGCCAGTAATCAATGATAAAAAATTATTCCATGGATACCCATAAATGGAAAAGATCCACAAATTTGCAGGATCTATGAAATGGTTCACTATGTAAGATACACTAAAATACTAATATAGACTAATTTATGATATACCGGATATCTTGTCTTACATGTCGATATCAAAAAATGTTTCCACTTATTGGAGAAAACACTCACTAATGCTACTCGTGTCTCCATCTCGATGTAACCATGGTTCTCATTAATAAATTGAATAAATTTATTTGGAAATCATTATAATCAATTCAATTAATTTTTTAAAATCCATACAATAATCTATGATGTTTTAAAACCCATAACCAAATTAGAAAAATACATTTTTAAAGAATATCTCATTTTTTATAACATTTTATTTTCAAAAAAAATAATTTCAAAACACATATAACTTATATTAAATGAACTACTCAAACTAATTTACTAATAATGACTTCAAATTCATCCAATTAAATATTTTTAAGGAAACACCAACCTAAGAACAGTAGATACCTTGTTGCCTTTAGAAAAATAACCCTGATACTAAAAGAACATCCTGAGAAATAAAATACACTATATGAAATTTAAATTGATCAAAAAAACATCTGATCATAAATTTGAACAATAATGTAGACAAATCCATATATATAACCAAATCCAAAGAAGTAATTAAAGGATTACACATAGGTAGATATTAAATCTGACTAAAATATTTATTAGTCTATGAAAGTGGAATCTTGGAATGGAAGGATTAACAATAAATTCCGAGGTAGAGCCTCTAGTTGAAGAGAGGGGATTCATGGAATGTATTAAATAATAATCCACTTGTGCAGAAACCTAATATAACAATTAACAAAAATTACATTTCAAGTAATCACCTTAAACTCTTGTAATCATAGCCACTCAAATATGCTAAAATAATATATCCTTTTTAATAAAAATTATATTTTTTATATTACATGATGTGAACATCATGCATTACATGAAACCCATCATACAATTTATCGAGTTGAAGACTCTTCTTAGCATCAATTAGAAAACATGTTCTATAATTACACAGTGTGTTATTTGTAGAAAATAGGAAAACCAATTATATAAGCCTAAAATTACAAAAAAAAGACAAACTTCATCATTACATGTTTCCGCCAAATTTTATTTTCAACATTATTATTACAAAAAAATGAAAATTAATATAATAATAAAATCATACCTGACTAAAGGTCATAGGGTGTTACAATATACCCATTATAAAATATTTATTCCCCAAGAAAGAAATTAATAACCTATATATAGAAAAATATAAGGCAACTAATGACTAATCAATGACTCTCTAACCCCAATCTCATGGATATCATATCTACTCTCCCACAACACCCAGACTAAAAGCATAATTTTAATATTTAGTACCTTATCATGGAGATCAATAATTTGAACTGGTTTGTCAATAAACATAAAATAATTCTCAATATCAACATCATCTCATTTGATCAGATGGGATGGATTTGGAATATTCATCATCAACCAGGTAACAAGAATCATGGAATGGAAAATGATCTATCTAGATTTGAATTCAAACCAATAAGCCACCATCCTTATTCACATGATGATATCAAAAGATCTGAAAAAATAATCTATTCGAACTTACCATGAATACACAATATACGATGTCCCATGATTGGTGGAACTATTGGATAGGCCCAACAACCATACACCAAATATAGTATCCAATGATGATAGTCCAATTATTATTTCTGACAACTCTGTACAATGATCAATATTTTTTGGAAAAAGTTTCCCATCTCTAGTCTCAGGAATAACACTCAGCCAAACTAAAGAAAACTCTCCAAAATCATCCAATAATAATGTATAATTTCATAGATACCCATATAATGACTTGATAGTATCTATATTTATTGATGATTGATAACAATTTTACTAGAAAATTCAATCCAATTGAAAACTATGTTAACAATATCATATGAAATAATGAACATAAGGCAAGGGCATATCATACAGAACATGGATAACCTTCTCAATATGTATTACCATATGCGGATGATAAAACATTCTCAATTTAATATTTGAACCAATAAAATAATGGGA
Source organism: Viscum album (assembly GCA_963277665.1). Classification (NCBI taxonomy): domain Eukaryota; kingdom Viridiplantae; phylum Streptophyta; class Magnoliopsida; order Santalales; family Viscaceae; genus Viscum; species Viscum album. The sequence goes on along the minus strand of OY728166.1, from coordinate 67,951,794 downwards.
GTATTTCTAGAACCTTGATGTCAATCTTAGTTCTCAATTAGATTCAACTATAGACATATCCTCCTGGTGTATTGTAATCACTCGGAAATACAAGTCCACAAACTATTCTACTTTCTCCATATCCCAGATTGGATGGAAATGTGATAATTTCATAGCTAGATCAATGATAACCATAATATAATCATTATAAATAGGATTCCATGGAATATAAATGATTATGTCCTTGGAAATACCCAACTAGTTCTATTTCATAAGGGTTATGTGATGCAACAACCTCGTGGGTCGCTAGTTTTCCATCATAATTCTCTAACATGTATGGAACAAAAAATAAAAATAAAAAATGGAATGTCTCATCCTCTGACACAAATAAAATTGTATGATTACACGATACATAATGGTAGTAACTAGTTTCACGAACTAACAATAATAGCATCCATTGTTTAACAACTCCATTATCAAGGAAAACAAACCTACTAACTTGATACAAAATCCGAAAACTCCATTGGGAGTATGAAACCACTCTCTAAAGGATTTACCGCCATATAGAATATTACTACATATGTAAATCATAGTACCATATGTATTCTCATTCCATCTTCACTTATAAAAATATTAGTAAACCCTGCTAAATGACAAATATACTTTTCCACCAACCTTTTCTACTTATAATCTCATCTCAACAAAAAAATCATATGTGTCCACTCCTAAAATTATATGTTCCTTAATAGTTTCAGTATAGTGTTTTTGAAACCAGTGGAAACAATTTACCCTTTCCTAGTAGTATAAAAATATAAAAATCAAAGGTATGAAGATACTCCACAAAGAGTTTCAATCAAAATTTTGGTCCCATTGAGTGAAAATAAATTTCACGATATTATAATTAGAATATAACATAAACAACTCCAAAAATAGATATTTATTCTGCATTTTGAGTTCATGGAAAAAAATATAAGTCTAGATAAGGTTTTGGGTAGTTATTCTCATTAGTAAGTATCTGATGAGAGGTATAGCTACAATAGAGTATCCATTCACCAAGTCAAATCTCAAGCTTGGGTATAATCATTGTAGAAATCATCATACCCAATCCTGTTTTTCGATGAAAAAATTGTTCATATTGTTATCCCATCCTGATATCCAAAAATGATATCTTATACTAATCACTAAATTAAATTATTAATCCTATATATGTTAATGAAATCATTGATAAAATACTCTTAGATTAGTTATAAACAAACTGTATCTAGTAAAAATCTAAACCCAATAAAACATAAATTTCAAAAACAATTTTTTGATGGTTTTAGGTTATTACAGCCTGTATCTTTTTTGGATCTATTGACACACACATATAATACATCAAATACCTATAAACATAAAATACCACATTAAAAACATCTATTTTGAAATAATTCCATAATAAATATTTTCATTCATGGTTTGAATAATTATATCCAAATCATCTATATTTCCCTCCACTGATGTTGTGTATACAACAAAAACATCTACAAACAAAAAAAAAATTATTTTGAAAACCAATGAACTATATGGTTCATCAAATACAAAAAAATCCCATGATATTTTTTTATAATCAATGGTACAATTAGATTCTCTAAATTCTCTATTCAACTCCAATACACTATCTTGGGTATATTATAATCGCATACTCTTTTAAGGGGATACCCTAACTTTAGGTCAATCTAAGAAATACCATGAGACTTGTTATGATAATCAAAGAGATAACCAATCCTTTGTATTGATTATTTATTATTAATGATCACCTAATTCAATATTCAATAATTAATAAAAATAACAGGTACCTATTATGAATTCATGGAAAAGAGCAATGGTGATGCCCAAGGGGACAAACTAGGAAGAATAATTCCTTTATCCACATGGTCCTCATATTGGTCATTGTATTCCAAAAACTCATATGTTTTGATTTGATAAAATAGATTTGAAATGGGAATATTACTAAGGAGAATATCTATATATTTTTTAATTTTCTCTAGGATGTAATAAGGAAATATCATTTAGAAAAAACACATGGTACTCTTAAAAAACTATATGAAAATTACCACTTATAATGGGTGATCTGTTTGAAGAAAAATCTTTTACAACCAGCACAAGATTACCAAATCATAATAAAACTATCATTATGAATTTCCCAATATAGATTCTCACTCATCATTTAAAACATTAGTGACCCAATCAAAAGATACAAATTGATCCCGTCAGTGATAACATTCTATCTAGTCTTTTTAACAGATCATCCAATCCCAGATGATAATCAAGTTAAATATGTCAATATCAAGCACTAAAATTTCCCACCCCACATCAAAGTTAACTATCATAATACAAACCATGGGACAATGGAACATTTTTTTAGAACTCTTCACAAAGCATCAAAAAATCCAACATGAAAAAAATAAGTATTAAATTAAAACCTAGACCATAATCTACCTTTGATTATATTAAATAATGACTAATACCAATATGAAATAAATCTATCCCCTTAAAAGTTGAGTTAAATAATGTGCGTATAATATTTTTTTATCTACATTAGATTCAACTAGAACATACTCTTTTTTATAATGTCATCTAGTATTAGATACATGAAAATATATATAATCCTATGGATTAGACCCACCACCAATGTATGAATCTACATGATCATCTGAAAATTTATTGGGATTGTAATCTTCCCAACTTCGTTGAGATATAATTTATAAAAAATAGTATTGATTGATAAATCAGAAATAAAATAAAAATTCAATAGAGACACCACATAATTAAGATTATTATGATCTCATTATCCACACTATTAGCCTTCAAACTAATACATCCCTATCGATGCCCCTGTAGTTTTTCTGGATGAAAACTGACCATTATATTACTTCCATTTCTAGCTATAATAAACACCATTCTTATACAAAAAGCTAATTGATGATCCACCCAAAATAACATTACTTCCCTTATAAGTATACCTTCAACAAATATCCCTTGTCCATTACCTACACACAAGTCATAAAGAACATGTGTGTCCATATTGACTGAATATAAAGCATCTTTATGAACTAAAAAATCTATGTCTTCAAGATCTCATTATTGACAATATCTTGATATAGATTCATCAACTTGTCAAAACGTGAAGATTACAGAATAAGGGTATACTCTCCCTAATCCACAATTATTAATTTTTGAGTCATTTCCACAAAAAACCACATTGGGTAAATAATTGATTTAAAAATTTAATTGATGGAATTATAGGTAAGATAATCATGTAACATAACATTCATTGTAGAATCCCTCCATATCCATCCTACTACATCGAGCATATATGCAGAAAACCCCAGCAGAGAGTCATCAAATGTCTTCAATATATTGAATATTCTGGTTATCTATACTATAAAATCCTCATATTCCTAGGGTCCATTGAAACAATGAATGAATGATGAATGGTTATTAATAAATTTAGATCCATGATCCACTATGTATCTGATGCTCCTAACAGCCACTTATCCCAGATTAAGAAAATTGTATATTTTATGTATTACCAAATTATGTTCTATTAGAGGATTCACATGAAAAATCATTTTGATATCATTCGATCTCAGATTTGGAAGAGAACTTCTCATAGGAATTTTAGATTAAATTAAAAAAACTGAATAGTCATGAGAAAATACAAAAAACATATGGAAAACATTAGGTATTGATATAAATGAATAAAAAAATTATGATTCTAATGAAACCATGAATGACCTTAAATAAAAATGAACTAATCAATTTAAATAAAAAACCTATTCATTTCATAAAATGACGTAAAAATCCATGACACACTGAATGTGCGGCCAATTTTATCTCCTCTTTCGCACCGTAGAATATTAGCTATATTTGATGATTACATCATGAGATATGTCATGAACACTAAACTGAATTTATTACTAGTCCAGAATGGTGGGATGAGATTAAATGAAATAGAAGGTCCCCTTTTCTTTGGATTTGGGCCTTGAAATTTTTGTCCAAGACTCCTTACATTATCCCCCGAATTTTTGAGGAGAATGAGTGAATATGAACTTCTGGATTGAGCCCAATAATTCAATCGTCGTGGAAGGGTTATTTTCTTCACAAATTCTATGCTCCTTCTTATGCGGTCCATATGATCCTTCAAATAGAATAATTGGACAAATATTCATTCTAAATGAATGTTTTATAATTAACTATGAAGCCTAAAAAACAATAATCACACAATTTAGACAAGTAGGGTGATACATATTAACTAAACAGTGTACTAACTCAATTGGGATACTTCTAAAAAATGCTCAAAAATAATATTTAGTATTAAAACAATAATATTTCACACAAATTATGCACAGTTCATATAAAATCTATAAATGGAGTATATAATTAGTTCAGAATATATTAATAACATATACCCCCACACATAGTGTTGTGCATGTCCTCACAAGAAACAAATATAAAAAAATTTCAATATCATTTTCACTCCCCAAAAAAATATTAACATTTTGATTTCCCCTCTCATGGGAGGTTTAGAAAATTTCACTCATTCAAAATGAATTCCACCACAATTTGTTACAAAAAATATGTTCTAAATACAGATCATTTTCATCATTCTCAAATTTATAAATGGAATATTGTGGCACACAAAACACACTCCTCTCAAGATGATAAAAAATATTTATGGAATTTCACTCATTCACCATCAAAAAGTGAAAATATTAGAGTTTGTATGAGCTCTCAGATTCCATTACATATCCTAAAGGGCTCAAAAATCAATAAGTATTTTTAGGGGTTTTTATGTGGTTATGGGACAATATGAAGATGACATCCCAAAGAAATGTAACATGTGGTAAAACACCAACTTATAAAAATGAAGATTTTTTTAAATGAGAGGTGAATAAAATGGAAACACATATATAAAAGGGAATGATCATGTAAAGAAAGACACAAGAGAGGAAGAAAATTTCTAGGGGATGAGAAGATGGAATATTTGAAAAATAAAAAAACATCACCTAATGATACAAGTGTTCATTTTTTTCATTTCATTTTTTTCATTTCACATTTTTCTAATGTTGAAATTGAAAAAGATCTCAAACTCATATCTCAAACCATGATTGATCACTTTAAAAAAAATTAATAGTTATAACAAGATCAAAGTTTGAGGAATATTAATTTTTTCCATGCCCAAGACACAACCCAATTTTTTTCCTTTTTTTATTTATTTGGATATTATTACCACTTGTCAATAACATTTAGAAAATTACGTAAATTAATGTACACTACATTCATCAAAAATCACTGAATGAAAAACTCTCCGCTGTACTAAAATGGATTTTGGCCATCCATCATATAATAACATAGTGAAATCAACACAAGGTACCTGTAACACCCCAAGAATCCACGGTACACTTCTCTTTGAATAATACAATACCGAGTGTTGTACGCAACACAGAGTTCAAGCGCACGATGACTTACCAAACTAGCCGTTCAAAAGCTGTTATGAATAGTATTAACTAAATTTTAAATTTTATATTATCCTTATTTTTTTAGAATTCATATTATGAGTTTCTAAGACATGATTTATGAACATGTTCATTTTTTTCAGATAAAAGAAGTATTAAAAAAATGAAATTTTACTACCATTTAATGGCGAACCCTTTTTAAATCCAATATTTGAAACTTTTATATATTAAATTGGATAAAATAAACTTCTCCGTTAGAATAGATACATAAGAATTTAGTTTCAATAATATTTTGATGTTTTTCTGACCACTTTCAAATTTGAGTGAATAGTGAAAAATACTATATTTTAACTGAAAAAAAAAATTTTAATCAAAATATTTTATATTGTTAAAATATGAATTTTAATTGTTTGGAAGTTTAAATAGATTTTCTTTTTACCATTTAATCCACTGATGGTAATTGTCAGAAAATTCACTTTGAAATTGACATTAATAATTGTCATACTTTTGATAGTTATTATTTCTAAAAAATATGCCTTTTGGTTTTAATAGGGGAATTAATTTTAAATTAATAAATACAACTTCTATGTTTTTAATTTGGCAAAATAAACTTCATTATTGAATTTCGAATATCAAAATTAGCTTATGGTGAATTTTTGGTTTTTTTCTGAAAACTTTTAATTTTTGATGAATAGTGAAAAACACTGAGTTATAGTTTAAAACCGAATTTTTATTAAAATAATTATTTATTTTATTTGAATTTAATTAAGGTAAAAATTGATAAATAATACCTATATATGTTCAATTAAATTAATTGTAGTTAGATTAGAATAATTTTAGATATAAAAAAATTTTATTGAACCTTTCACCGGCTTTTGCCTACCTCCTAGGAAAATTTGGAAATTTACATAAAACTTAATTTTATCGCTTCTGTGAGTGGAATTTCCAAAATTATATAGACACTGTAAATATCAAGTAGTAAAATGTGGTTCAATGAGATGAAAATAATTTTTGGTGAATAGTAACTTTTTTACTTTTATTTACCACAGTAAAAAGTAAATAGGGTAATTAAGGGTAAAAATGATATTATTATTTCCCTAACACGTGTTCTAATTCTATTGGAAAAGTATAATTCGACTAAAAAACATTAGGAATAAAATATGAACCTCTTTGGTCCACATGGATTAGATTAGGACATTTATTATTATTGAATTCAAAGAAGTGTTAAAAGTGTTAAAATCAATGTTTAATAACTAAATAATTTTAAATATAGGGATATACATAAGATAAATTAGATTATAAATATTCATTAGAAAGATAAAAATATTTCCTACATAATTTAATTTTATTTATAATTTTTAGACCTTTAAAATTTAAATATATATATGAAACAATAATGATGAAATATTTTATTTATTAATGAATGAATCAAATAATTGGTACTATAAATATTAAAATAAATATAATTTGAAAGTTTGGATGACATCCAATAATTTTATTGGTTAATATGAAATGTTAGGATTGCTTAAATGAATTTTATTTGAATTAATAATGTTGTTAAGAATTTAAAAAAAATAAATTATTAAATATTGACAAAATTCACATAAAAGCGTTTTTAAAACAGATATTATATTATTAATTGATATTATATTCATAAAAAGATTTTTTTAGGTCCATGGAATTATATAATTATATATGTATAATTAATGGTCCACTTGGGGGTCTCTTGGATGTATATAGTAAGTTTATTAACTATATATTATAAAAATACAAAGTGACATGGTAAGTGTTATACTAATAGACAAATAGTTAAACTAAAAGATAAGGTTTATATAATGACCCAAACCTGTCTAAAAACTATTGGTTGAATTGATTTAGATCCATAACCACCATAGAATTTGAATATTCAACTTTGGAGCTGTTATAAACCGAATATGAATTTATTATAAATTAATACTTTAAGTTTTTCCTACAAAGCCACTCCTCCCCCTTATAAAAGGACACCAATTCATCACACCTTTAAAGCATTTTGGTTTGGCCAAACCCTGACCAAATAATCTCTCAAATTCCCTCACTTCAACCTAGCGGCCTTAGTTTGATATGAAAGACCACATAAGGATCCCTTTTGATCAAATCAAAAGGAAGAACCCGAAGAAGAGGTAATGTTTTCACCACCTTTTTTCATGTTCATTTCTTCTTCAACTTCATCTTTATTTGTTATTTCCTTTCTAAAATAATATCTCCCGTATCTTCTATATATATTGATGTTATTATATATATGGTACAACCATATTCAGTATTCTACCCATCCTTTGAATGACATGTCACCATACGTGTGTACGTACAGCTTACCATCTCCACGTCGTGGGGTAATTGTTATTCAAAATATTATTATTTCAATTGGTATAATAATGATGTGTAATTATTATAAATATTAAATATAACATGATAATGATTATGTATATATGATATACCATTCAATTATATATTATTTTATATCAAATGAATGATATTGTCGCTCGTGCGTACGTACGGACTACAGTCTCCACGAACGCGATGAGATTCAGTCCCCATCGTTTCCAATCATGTCTAATTCTCATATTATGATTTAAAATAATGTTTATGGACTTGATATCATTCTGGATATAAATAATATAAAACCTATACATAACAAACATTTCTTATATAACAAAACATATAAAATTAAACGAGTAAGTTAACACTCGAAACGACGATTACACAATGATATTATTAACAAAGTAGTGTTAAAAATCATATATGACATCATATTAATGTATATGATTATTTTATAACATAATAAAAATTATTTCACCATTATAAATGAGGTTAACTTAGCCTCAACAAAGGAAAAGTACAAGGTAAGGGTTTTTCATCTCACTCCTTATTCCCATGAGATTCATGCCATATTGCCACTATTACCTTTTGTGTGGTGTATGTACTACCCATTATTGTATTCTTTGTATAATACACTTGAATTTATGTGTATTAACATTTTCATTGTATGATACCTCTTTCATGGGGTGTATGTTTCGTATGTTACCAAATTGGTAAGGGTTATTTCACAATCCCTTCATTATCCGAGGTTGTTTGTACGTAATTATCTACTGGGACCTATTTATCATCCACATCCAAGTTTCTTAAAAATGTATTTCAAAACATTATTACTATTTTATAGAATATGGGTTAATTTCATTTATACCCTTGTCTTACTTTTTATAAGATTTTTATAAAGGAATCTTTCTGTCGTTTTCCAAACAAGGTCCTTTTTAACCTTTTCGACAGAATTAAGGTAAGAACGACTTTTTTAACTTATACGGAAGGTGCGGCTATTTTCCACCGTTATAAAACCTTTGAAGCTTCCTGTACCATCTTATAAGAATATTTTCAAAGTAAATGTTTTATTCTATAATTATGTGGCTTTTAAATGATTTCAAAAAAAGAGATATTTCTCTCAAATAGTTTTTATTTCATCTGTGTCAACATCCTTTGATAAATTTTACACTTGTTTGAAATTTATTTATTATGATACAAATAATCCATATTGTATTTAAGGTTTTGTGATATGTTTGACTATGGATGGGTTATTTTTATGCCATTAATGGTTTCTTATTAATGTTTTGGCATTTCGTTTGCTATTTTTAATATGAATGTTTATGTTATATTTCATCCTCTTCTTAAGATGAATGTGTTGGACTAGTATATTTCGTGTTGGGGACCGATAAAAGTAAGCCCTCTGGGATGGTGTCCGGTTATTAGAGGCACTCCGTGTTGGTGTCCGGTTATTATAGGCACTCCGGGTTGGTGTCCGGTTATTAGAGGCACTCCGGGTTGGTGTCCGGTTATAAGAGGCACTCCAGGTTGGTGTCCGGTTATTAGATGCACCGCGGGTTGGTGTCCTATTATGAGAGGCACTCTGGGTTGGAGTCTGGTTATAGAGGCTCTCCGGGATGGAGTCCTGTTATAGAGGCTCTCCGGGTTGGGTTCCGGTTACAGTTATCCCTTAGGTCTTGGGATGAGGCCTTAACACAGAAATAAAAGTTTGGCTTTATGCATTCCATCATTATGAAAGTGGTTATTGATATTGCATGTGATTATTCTATTAGTAGAATATCCATGTAAATAAGTAAATGACATTATTTCAATTTTTTCCATATTATGCTGATGTTCAAGTATAAAATGCTTTTGTTAGTTATACATTGCCTTAATTATTTATGCTTAATTATAAAATATTATGCTATATTGTTATCCTTACATAGTATCTGAGCTCACACCTTTCAATGTTTTATTTTTCCCAGGATGTGAAGAAGTAATTTATTAATGAGCTGCAGGGATTGTATGAGGGGATATGAAGAAAATATTTAGTTGTATTTTTTTACTTTAAGATTTAATGTATGACTTATGAATAAATCTAGTGTTTCCAAGACTACTAAACTAATCGGTCTTTCGAGACTTGATCTTTTGTGATCATGAAAATGTTATGTAATAATGCACCGACTCTGGGTGACCGAGGTCAGGGCTTTGAAGTTGGAATCAGTGGAATTTTAGCAATAACCTTGGAAACTAAATTTAGATAAACTCTGACTAGAGAACATCACCCTAAGATAGACTTTTAGGATTAGTATAGAAGAACTTCAATGAATTATGGTATTGTAGAGATTTTGTGAGTTTTCCAAGAAATACATCCTTGTCTGGATACGAGAAGGTAGAGGTGGCTTTCGTACAGATGTACCTAGGGGTAAAGCCCGAAAACACTACTTTGTGCTAGAGTCGAACAAGAACTGGTGCATGACAATGGGCATTGCTGCACTATTGGTTACGATACTCTCGGGGGATATGCTTAGGATAAATCTCATTTTCTTTACAAATCATTATGAAGGGTTTATGAGTATATACTTCCTTAATAAAAAAGCTTTATGATTATGGATTAAATCCATAAACCATTCAATTTACCTTAGGTATTTTACATGTCTGGAATTATTCATTGAAATTCATAAACTGACCTAGTTTATGCTTTTGTATAGAAATGACGCCCAGTAAAAGGAATGAGAACTCCCGCAATACGCATGATCCAAAGAGTAATAAGGATCATATAATTCATGGTCTTAAGCTAGAATTTAGAAAGGAAATATTCTCGCATGTATTACCATAATATGAAGAAATTGTCACATGTGTTGAGAAGATATGTAATGAATTCACGGAGTCCTATGGCTTTGAAAGGAATCCAGAGAAGAAAAGGACGGTAGAGAGAAGGATAGATAAAGGGAAGAAGGCAATGAAGGATTTTCCCATATGTGATAACTGTGGAATGAATCACCTTGGAAATTTTTTTAAAGGAATGGGAGTATATTATAAATGTGTAGAAAAAGGACACCATGTTCGTGATTGAGAGGGTAAGAAAAATGTTTCAAATGTACAATGCTTCATTTTCAAGGAGTTCATACACTACACGAACCAATGTCCAAATCATCAGAGTATTCCCCAAATGAAGCTATTAGATAATAATCAAGTTATGATACTACCACAGATGAGGAGGAATGATTAGAGTTTTTATGTTGTTATTAGATAATTATGTCATTTGAGTGTTGTATCAACAATGTACTGGTTATAATAATTATAGAGATCAATAAGGATTGTACTGCAATACTATTTCATTAAGGATTTGAGATTATATGGTACTATGAAAAGGGACTCAACAACAAGTTAATTTTTTTTTGAAAATACACAGTTGAATGAAAAGTAATTCTTATTATGGTCTTGATACTGAGGTAGAAATTTTGGTATAAGAGATGGTTGATTCGGATAAATTATATTGGATATTCTTAACTACCTTGGCACTGATTAATGGTTTGTTTATTTCATCATTATTGGAGTATTCAATGTTTTTGGATATAAGGAAAATATCTAGTATTCTATAAGGAAAAAGGGAGCATGAATGTAATCAATAAGTTTTTTTTTGTAATTCAGGGTGTTACCATAATTTAAAATAATAAATGATGAAGATATTCACATTTTATTAAGTAAAAAAAGATCTTCATTATATTTACCTTCCTTATAAATTTTGGACTGTGAGATTGGATAGAAGTAATTTGGATAATTATAATGGTTGGAATGGATTATATTTGATATTTGATACTATTGTTAATGGTAAATCATTTCGGAAGATTATTTTTGGGTTGTTATAAAAATGGCAACCTGGAGGTCGGGCGACAACCCGTCGCGTCCGACAAAGCCACAAGACATTAACCCACAACTGAAGGGCGACAAGGGTGCATCACCTACCACTAACCTACGTGATGTCCTAGTTTGTATAATGTAGTTTTTTTAATAGTCTGAAAATTGAATTATAAATTCATTATTTTGGAACCCTATATGATTAAGATAAATAGAATATTTTAGAAAACTTTTGGAATGAAAGATGAAATTGTGGTAGAAACTAGTTGAAGGATGAAACTCTACTTGTCAAGTATATATTTTTATTCTCTCTTCTACTATGAAGAAATTAATTCGTATACTTTAGTGAAGGGATCTTAAACAAAATGTGTTATTCTAATACCATATGTTTTGTTGAACTGTCGGTATTTTAAATCATCATATATTGATGAATTTAAGGCCCTCAATTTTACACTTGTTTGTGATTGATGACCTAAGTCACTACCTATAAATATTTACATTTTCCTCTAATTATATGTCTCTAATTTACACCAATGTTCTCCTAATCGAGATCATAATTTGGTGGTGACCCTTTCATTTCCCTTTTCCTTTTATTAAGACAAAATTTTATTAACCTAATTTCCGATGTGGGTTTTCCCAAAAGTATTTTCTATTTTCAACCTTTTATTTTCAAATAAAAATTTCAAATTGCGAGGAAACTATTTATTGAAGGAGGGGAGACTGTAACACCCCAATCTTCTTTGTTACTCTTCACTTGGAATAATACAATAGCGTGTGTTGTACGCTACACTGAGTTTAAGTGCACCACAACTTACCAAACTAGCCGTTCAAAAGCGGTTATGAATAGTATTAACTGAATTTTAAATTTTAAATTATCCTTATAATTTTAGAATCCATATTATGAGTTTCTATGATATAATTTAAGAACAAATTCATTTTTTTAGATAAAAGAATCATTTTTCAAAAAAAATCAATTTTACCATCTTTTAATGGAGAATATTTTTTAAATCCAATATTTGAAACTTTTATATATTCAATTTGATAAAATAAACTTCTCCTTTATAATAGGGACATAAGAATTTAGTTTAAAAATGTATTAATGATTTTCTGACAACTTGCATATTTGAGTGAATAGTGAAAAATACTATATTTTAACTGAAAAAAACTTTTTTAATAAAAATAATTTATATTGTTAAATTATAAATATTAATTTTTTGGAAGTATAAATATATTATATTTTTACCATTTAATCTACTGATAGTCATTTTATGAAATTTCACTTTGAAGATGGACATAAACAAGTGTCAATCTTTTGATAGTTATTATTTCTTAAAAATAAGCCTTTTTGTTTTAATAGTGGGAATTAATTTTAAATTAATAAATAACACTTATATGTTTTTAATTTGGTAAAATATACTTCATTTTATAATTCGGAATATCAAAATTATCTTAGGGTGAATTTTTGGTATTTTCCTGAAAACTTTTAATTTTTGATGAATAGTGAAAAACACTGAGTTATAGTTTAAAACCGAATTTTTATTTAAATAATTATTTATTTTATTTAAATTTAATTAAGGTAAAAATAGATACATAATACCTATATATGTTCAATGTAATTAATTGATGTTAGTTTAGAATAATATTAGATATATAAAAATTTTATTGAACCTTTCACCGTCTTTTACCCACTTCCTAGGAAAATTTTGAAACTCACATAAAACTTCATTTTACCACTTCTGTGAGTGGAATTTCGAAAATCCGAGAGACATGGTTAATGTTAAAGAGTAAAATGTTGTTCAATGAGATGAAAATAATTTTGGTGAATAGTAACTTTTTACTTTTATTTACCACGGTAATAAGTAAATAGGGTAATTGAGGGTAAAAATGATATTAATATTACCATAACACATGTCCTAATTCTATTGGATAAGTATAATTAGACAAAAAAAACTTTAGGAATAAAATATTAACCTCTTTGGTCCACTTGGATTAGATTAGGACATTTATTATTATTAAATACAAAGAAGAGTTAAAAGAGTTAAAATCAATGTTTAAAAACTAAAACATTTTTCATATTGGGTTATAAATTAGATAAATTCGATTATAAATATTCATTAGAAACATTAAATGATTTCATAAATAATGGTATTTTATTTATAATTTTTATACATTGAAAAAGTAAAAATATATATGAGTCAATAATGATTCAATATTTTTCTTATTAATGAAAGAAACAAATAATTGGTACTATAAATGTAAAATAAATATAATTTGAACGTTTTGATGACATCCACGAATTTTATTGGTTAATATAACATGATAGGATGTCTTAAAATAATTTTATTATAATTAATAATTTTTCTAATACTTTATCATAAATAAATTATCAAATATTGTCAAAATTGACATAAAAGAGTTTTTAAAACAAATATTATATTATTAATTGATATTATATTCCTAAAAATATATGGTTCGGCCAATGGAGTTATATAATGACAGGTGTATCACTAATAGACCACTTGGGGGTCTCTTTGATGTATATAGTATGTTTATTAACTATATATTATAAAAATACAAAGTGACATGGTAGGTGTTAAACTTATTAACCAAGAGTTGAAACTAAAAGATAAGGTTAATATAATGACCCAAACATGTCTAAAATCATTTTGTTGAAAGGATTTAGACCCACCCCCACCTTATACTTTGAATAATCAACTTTTTATCCATTATACACCAAATATGAATTTATTATAAATTAATTATTTATGTTTTCCCTAAAGAGCCCCTCCTCCCCCTTATAAAAGGACACCACTTCTAACCAATTATTCACACATTCAAAGACTTTTTTCGGCCAACCCCTGCCCAAATACTCTCTCAACTTCCCTCGCTTAAACCTAGAGGCCTTATTTTGATAAAAAATCCAACCTAAGGAGCCCTTTTGATCAAATCAAATGGAAGTACCCGAAGAAGTGGTAATGTTTTCACCACCCTTTTTCAAGTTCATTTCTTCTTCAACATCTTATTTCTTTGTTATTTCCTTTATAAAATAATAACTCTATTATCTTATATATAATTTTATGTTATTATATATATGGTACAACCAAATTCAGTATTCTATCCATCTTTTGAATGACATGTCACCATACATTCGTACGTACGGCTTTCCGTCTCCACGTCGTGGTGTACTTGTTATTCACAATATTATTATTTGGATGGGTATAATAATGATATTTAATTCATGTAAATAATAAATATAACATGATAATGATTCTATATATATGTTATAACATCCAATTATATATTATTTTAATATCAAAAGAATGATAATGTCTATCGTGCGTACGTACGGACTACCGTCTCCACAAATGCTATGAGATTAATTCCCCATCGTATCCATTCAAGTCTAATTATCATTTAATGATTAAAAATAATGTTTAAGGACTTGATATCAATCGGGATATGAATAATATACAATCCTATACCTAACAAACATGTCTTATATTACAAAACATATAAAAGAAAACGAGTAAGTTAACACCCGATACGACTATAATACAAAGATATTATTAACAATGTAGTGTTAAAAGATCATATATGATATCATGTTAATGTATATGATTCTTGTATAAATTAATAACAATTATTTCAACATTATACATGAGGTTAACCTACCCTGAACCAAGGAAAAGTACAATGTAAGGGGTTTTCATCTCACTCCTTATTCCCGTGAGATTCATGCCATATTTCAACTATTACCTTTTTTGTGGTGTATGTACTTCCCATAATTGAATTAATTGTATAATAAACTTGAATTTATGTGTATTCACATTTTCATTGTATGATAACTCTTTCATGGGGTGTATGTTTCGTAAGTTACCAAATTGCTAAGGGTTATTTCACAATCTCCTCATTATCTGAGGTTGTTTATTTGTAATTATCTAATAGGACCTCTTTATCATCCACATCCATGTTTCTTAAAAGTGTATTTCAAAAAATTCTTACTATTTTATAGAAAATGGGCTAAATTCATTCATACCCTTGTTTTACGTTTTATAAGAAGTTTATAAATGAAATTTTCAGTCATTTTCCAAACAAGGTCCTTTTTAACCTTTTAGACAGAATTAAGGTAAGAATTTATTTTTTATATTATACAGCGGGTGTAGCTATTTTCCGCCATTATAAAATCTTTGAAGCTTCACTTATAAGCTTATAAAAATATTTTCAAAGTAAATTTTTTGTTTTATAATTATGCGACTATTAACTGATTTAAAAAAAGAGATATTTCTCTCAAATAGTTTTGATTTCATCTGTGTCAACATCCTTTGATAAATTTTACACTTGTTTGAAGTTGATTTATTATGATAAAAATCTTCTATATTGTATTTATGGTTTTGTGATATGTTTGAATATGGATGAGTTATTTTTATGCCATTATTGGGTTATGATTAATGTTTTGGCATTTCACATGATAGTTTTAATACAAATGTTTATTTTATATTTCATCCTCTTCTTAAGATGAATGTGTTGGTCTAGTGTGTTCCAGGTTAGTGACTGGTAAAAGTAAACCCTCTGGGTTTATGTACGGTTATTAGAGGCACTCCGGGTTGGTGTCCAGTTATTAGAGGCACTCCGGTTTGGTGTCCGGTTATTAGAGGCACTCTGGGTTGGTGTCCGGTTATTAGAGGCACTCCTGGTTGGTGTCCGGTTATTAGAGGCACTCTGGGTTGGAGTCCAGTTATTAGAGACACTCTAGGTTGATTTCCGGTTACAGAGGCTCTCCAAGATGGAGTCCGGTTAGAGAGGCTCTCCGGGCTGGGTTCCAGTTATAGTTATCCCTTAGGTCCTGGTATGAGGCCTGGACACAGAAATTAAATTTCAGTTTATGCATTCCATCATTATGGAACTGATTATTGATATTTCATGTGATTATTTGATTAATAGAATATCCATGTGAATAAGTAAATGGAATTATTTCATTTTATTTTTTCCAAATTATTCCTAAGTTCATGTATAAAAGGATATTGTTAGTTATACATTTCCTTAAATGTTTATGCTTAATTATGAAAGTTTCCG
Source organism: Viscum album (assembly GCA_963277665.1). Lineage (NCBI taxonomy): Eukaryota > Viridiplantae > Streptophyta > Magnoliopsida > Santalales > Viscaceae > Viscum > Viscum album. Next base: position 67,935,052 of record OY728166.1, on the reverse strand, counting down.
CTATATTGATATCCTTACAGAGCATCTGAGCTCACCACTTTCAATGTTTTATTTTTCACAGGATGTGAAGAAGTAATTTATGATTGAACTACAGGGATAATACGAGGGGATATAAAGACAAGATGTTGTAGTAGTTTTTATACATTATGATGTAATGTAAGACTTATGAATATATCTAGTGTTTCCAAGACTACTAAACTAATCGGCCTTTTGAGACTTTATTTTTTATGATCATGAAAATGTTACGTAATAATGCACTGACTCTGGGTAACTGGGGTCAGGGCATTACAATACCCAAAATAAAGTCAATTCCCCCACCCTTATGTTTTAAAAATTTATTCAATAAAAATCCATGTTGATATTGGGTGGGAAAAGGTATTGGGATTTTAATGTCTTTATCAAAGAAAAAAGTTATCATTGGCATGAAGGGGTTTTCAAAAGGATGTTTAATGTAAGTGAAATGGGAGGCTATTTGGCCATTTGGATTTTCATGTGGGTCAAAAAATGCCTCTATCATATTAACACAAACTATAGTAGGAAATTTAGTGGGAAGGTCCAGAAACTGAAGACTCACAAATGGGGATGAAAGACACAATGTTTGAAATGATTTTCAATGGTGTATTTGTCAGGAAATCAAATGATGTTCCTCATAGGTAGAAAAAATCAGTATCAAAATCCATAATTGAGCATTCAAAATTTTATGGTTTTGACACAATATTATTTTTCCAAAGTAATGATGGAACCAAAAAACATTATAGATGAAACCATGTATTTTGACTCCCAAAAATGGGAAGACAAAATTTAAAAATTGGAAGGTGATAAGCATGACTCTTGATTTTTAATATTATTAATTTCTTTATAGGTTTTTGTATTTAATTATTTATGATGATACACCCACACAAAATAGGAAGAGTAAGTAAAAAATGTGATGAGGAAACTGGTAAAAAATGAAAGATATGAGGAGAAGAATAACGATTGAGAGATAGTAATAGATCGAGAGAGTGAAATGGAACAAGGTTCCCATGGTTTGGATTTGGTGGGTTTCCATCTCTATCTATTGGTGGGTCCACTGAATAATTTTGGGATTCAATGGAGGTTGATGTGGTTCTAGGATTGTCTGTCCTTTCATAGTGATACATTAGCTGATTCCATTAACCGTGAATGTCCTTTTGGAAGATGGGTCTTGGACTTTCCCTATACCAAATGGGTAAACATGAGTAATAACAAAAGGACCTTCCCAATGAGAATTAAGCTTACCTTGGTAAAGTAAAAATTGGGAATTGAAAATCATTACATCTTCAACATCATGACATACTTTTTGTAGGATGTGTTTGTCATGTTTTTCATTGGATTTTTCATTACAGATATTATAATCCTTGTAATAATTAGGTCGAATATCCTCCAATTCAGCCAATTGAAACAATCATTCCTCACCAAATTTTTCAAAATTAAAATGAGAGGTTTTCATAGCCCAAAAAGATTTATGTTGGATTTCCAATTTTAAATGACATGATTTACCAAAAACTAGCGTAATAGTGGATATCCCAATGGGTGTTTTATAGGAAAATCGATAGGCCCAAAGTGCTTCCCCAAGTCCTTCTGGAGAGTTTTTTATGCGGGGTTTTACAATTCATTCAAAATCTCGTTTCACTTCACTATTGGAATGTTCATCCATTCCATTTTTTTGGGGGTGATATGTATTTGATATTTTATGTACAACACCATTATTTTTTAAAAGAGATTCCATAGTTTGATCACTAAAATGGGTTTCTAGATCACATATCAAGGAATATGGTGGGCTAAATTGGTAGAAGATGTGTGTTTATAGGAATTAACTAACACAATGTGAATCATAATTTCTAGTGGGTTTAGCCTTGACCCACCTTGAAACGGAATCAAATTCATGAAGAATTTATAATAATCCATTTGATGGGGGGAATAGTCCCATAAAATTGATGCCCCAAAAATCAAAGATATCACCAAAAAGTAATTGCTTTTGGGGAATTTCATTTTAATTTGACATTGTTCTAATATTTTGGAAAGTGTGACATTATTGAAAGAACTCTTGTGAGTCCATGAAGATTGATGCCTAGAAGAATCCATAGTAAAGGAAATTTCGAGAGGTCCTTTATGGTCCAAAGTGGACACCATCAGAAAGTGTGTGACAGAATTATAAGATAGAGGAATGTACATCTTCATCAACACATATCCTAATTACCATGTCTTCCCAAGTTTTCCAATTTTTATTATCTTCCCAAAAATAAAATTTGAATCTGTAAAGCCCCGGTTCGAGAGGCCAGCCAGAGGATCCCCATACCCTGTTGGTCACATAAACTCAAGTGCATTTCCCCAAACTCCAGAGGCTACCGACTCGCAATAAGGGCCTTGGGTGTGATAATGGGGAAACTATGCCCTCATCGGCAGAGTAACAAAGAAGAATATAAACAATCATACAATAGCAGAAGATGTAAATACAAAACATTAGTAATAACAGAAAACTGATAGATAAAAAACTGGAGCAATAATATATAAATGATGCATGATATAGATGTGTGTAAGAAAGATTCCAAATAAGTCAAAATGGTGAATACAGTACTAAACTAATGTACAAAAGAAAAACAGATGAGGAACTCCTCAACATCGCAATCCTAGGTTTTGTCCCATGCTTTCCATCTCCAGTGCAATCTAGAACCAAAAGTAGAAGGGCGATTGACCATATCTATACTTGAAACAATAGAATCTATTTGGGCCCAAAATCATGTCCCAAACAGGGTGTGAGACAATGTCCCAGTAGGAAACCACCCGATGATCTGTACCTAATAGTTAGTGAATATATGGCTAGTAAAGGTATAATAGATAGTAAACATGGAATTAATTAATAATAAACAATCCACAGCTTTTAGCATACAATCTATAAACAAGTAACCATCCACTCAAGAAATTAGAACAAATAGGTAACCTCTGGGAAGTTCTCATAACCTAACCCATATGGTTCAAACTACAAAATCTAGCAACCCTCTGGGAGGCACACACAACCACACCCCTCTGGTTCATCTAAAGAATAATCTCCAAGGAAGCACTCAACATCAACTCCCCCTATAGTCTCATATCGTACTAAAGGTGCTCTGGGGATTCACTCAACGGATCATTCCCCATGTGGCCCGCGTCGAGGAACTACAGACACTCTGAGGAAGCACTCAACGCCAATTCCCCCTGTGGTCTCGTATCAAATTATAAGACACTCTTGAGAATCCCTTATGTCCATTCTCCCTATGGTCTACTACACTAGGTTTTCACAGCCCTGTGTAAAGTCAGCATGTATCACATTCCATAACGGCCAACGTATCCTCATGAACTACTTGGCTATCATCTACAACATCTCAACAGGGAAGAATAGTCATACCATCCTACAAACTAGTCATGGAACTAGAAATATCCTAATAATCAAAACTAGACCAAACAGTCATAAACTTGAAAACATTCATGGGAAAAGCATACAAAGCACAGTAAATTACCCTATTCAAAAACAATGTCATCTACTCAAGCATATAAGAATAGCAGGAAAACAACAAAGGAAAAAAAAGAACCACACAATACCCCATTCAAGGGTATTGGTGGATTTTTCACAAATACTCAAAGAAATACTTTAAAAATTCACAAAAAACTTACCTCAACATTAAGAGATCGATATACTCGAACCTCAAAGCTTGAATCTCCATGGAACATCTTAGATCTAAGAAAACGTCCAAAAATATCAACCCACAATAACTTGAGAAAAGAGAGATATTGGGAAACAAAGCTCTAGGAGAAGCAAGAACATACTGTTGCGGTTCCAATGCAATCGAAATTGATCGATTCAGAGAAAGGACCGAGGCTCGAGGGATCAGAGGAGATTCGCGGTTGTACGGGATTCCCACGGTCGAAGAAGATGGAGAATAAGATGGTTCTGGGGTTAAGACGCGACCCTAGTCCATTTAGTGAAAAAAATAAATTACACGGTGTATAAATTTATAGTATATGGCGTGTAATAGGATTTTACATACTCCCATTTAGGCAGCCTCTATGTGACCCCTACATGGCCATGTGTTTTTCCATGACATGGCCAGCACACGGCCTCAAGCAGCAATGAAGTACATGGAATGTACACAGAAAGTACATGGTATGTACTTAAAAAATTTCAGAAAACTCCTATTTATTAAAAAAACCCCGAAAAAGGAAAAACATACTTGAAAAGAAGGTCCTGGTTCTTACAAACTTCCCCCCTTAATGAAATTATTCCCCGAATTTCCCTAGTGAGGCATAGAAGAAGAAACTCCTAAACAACTCTGACCACTGTGATCGTACATTAGCCTCCCTCTCCAAAGTCTTGTCCTGTACTCGTCCGTGCTGCCATAGCTCCCATACCAAAGGAATAGACCATCCACGGAGAAACATCGTACTATGAAAGAAAATCCGGAATGAATGGTCCTCAAACTATGCCTCCACATGGACCTCAACGTCCTCAGGTTGAAAGACATGAGATGTGTATGAAAATTAACGTCAGAGCTGAGAGTTGTGGAAGATGTCGTGCATAGCCCAGTACCTCTGAGGTAACTGCAACCGATAATAAACCGACCCAACTCTCTCCAACAACTCAAATGGTCCGATGTACCTGGTTGAATGCTTACCCTGTCTCTAAATACTCTTGTGTCCCATCCTCAATACGACATGCAGGAAAACCTGAACCCCAACCTTGAACTCCAGAGATCATCTCTGCTGATCAGCATAATACTTCTGTCGAGACTATGCCATAGCCATCCTATTCTAAATCAACTATATCTACTATGAGGTATCCGGAACAAGATGTGGTCCCATCAAAGCTGCCACTCCTACCTCCATCCAACATAAAGGTGATCGGCATGGCCTACCATACAAGGCCTTATATGGTTCCATTTGAATAGTCTCCTAAAAACTATTGTTGTAGGAGAACTCCACAAGAGGTATATTCTTCTCCCAAGATCCTCCAAAGTCTATAATCCGAGATCCAAGCATATCCTCAGGCACATAAATCATACGCTCGGACGGGCCATCAGTCTGGGGATGGTATGCTGTACTCAAAAGTACCTATGTACCCAAATCCTTTTCAAGCCCCTGCCAGAACTGAGAAGTTAAACACACATCCCTTTCTAAAATAATGGCATGCAGAACTCCATGTAGACGTTCTATCTCTTGGATGTACAACCGTCCCAACTCATCAACACTAAAGGTGTCCATGATCAGCAAGAAGTGAGAAAATTTTGGGAGTCTGTCAATGAAAACTCATATTGTGTCATTCCCTCGAGGCGATCATGGAAAACCAGTCACGAAGTCCATCGTGACGTCATTCCACTTCCACTTGGGAATGGGTAACTACTGTAAAAGTATTTCTGGTCACTGATGTTCTGCCTTCACTTATTGACAAGTGGAACTCTTCATGAAAAAAACAGCATCAACTCTCTTCGTACCTGGAAACCAACACCGACGGTGTAGATCACGATACCTATTGGTGACGCAAGGATGAACTGGCCAAACTGAATAATGAAAGTCCTACATTATCTCCTCGCGTATATCTTTTGGAACCCATAAGCATCCCTGGAAACACATGATCTCATCCTCTCCCACTGTCCATCCTAGAAGAGGGTCCTCTACTGATAATCTCTCCTGCAGCACTAGGCCTTTTGAGTCTGATAACTGCCTCATCTGTTCCCAATCGAGAAGTGTATATGTAACAACTATGAAAGATAGAAAAGTATGACCATGTCTATCGTGCACCTCTAAAATACATCTCAATGAATAGAGTCTTAAGGTGCCACTAACTTCTGGCCTCTGGAACTTCCTGTATCTGTGTCCTCATACTCAACGCACCAGCCACAACGTTGCCCTTTCCCAATGTATATTCATGCTAAAAGTCAAAAGACTAAAGATAATCAACCCACCTATTCTATCTTAGATTTACTTATCACTGGATGAAGATGTACATGAGACTCTTGTGGTGGGAGAAAACCACAAAGTTCTCTCTTAAAAGATAATGTCTCCAACAGCGTAAAGCATGAACAACTACTGCCAGCTCGAGAACTTTTGTAGGGTAGTTCCTCTCATGTGGCCTCAACTGCTGAGACCCGTACGCAACGACTCCATATCCCTGCATAAGAACAGCTCCCATCCTGATACCTGATGCATCTCAGTAAACAATATAGCTATTGCCCAGATCTAGCAAGACTAGTTTTGGTGCTGAATTCAACCTCTATTTCAGCTCCAAAATGGATGAATAACAAGAATCTGACTATAAGATCTTTGCCTCCATCTTGGTCTGACCTGTCAATGGTTCTTCTATGAATGAAAAGTACCGTATGAAGCGTCTGTAGTATCCAACCATCCCAAGAAAACTTCACACCTCAAAGACATTTTTTGGCTACTCTCATGAAACTACTGCTCTCACTATCTCTAGGTATACTAGTACTCCTGTGTCTGAGATAACGTTACCCAAAAAGTGAATGTGGCCCATCAAAAATTGACATTTCGAGATCATAGCATATAACTGATTCTCTCTCAGTGTACTCATAATGATATCAAGATGTATGGCATCGTCATGTCGAGTGTGAGAGTAAACTATGATATTGTCCATGAAGACCACCATGAAAGAGTCTAAGTACGGATGGAACACTCGGTTCATAAGTGCCATGAAAACTGCAGGTTCATTCTTGAGGCCGAACGGCATAACCATATACTCATATAGATCATCACTACTCCTAAAGGCTGTCAATGGTTTCTCTGATGGTCTAACGCACAGCATATGATAATTGGATATCAAGTCAATATTCGAGAACACTTGGGCTCCTCGTAGATGATTGAAGAGATCATCGATCCTCAGTAAGGGATATTGGTTCTTGATTGTCAACTGGTTCAACATCCGATAGTCCACACATTGCCTAAGGGTACCATCTACCTTCTTCGAAAACAGGATGGGAGATCCCCAAGCAGAAGTACTAGGTCAGACGAAACCCTTTTCTTGCAACTCCTCCAACTGCTTCTTGAGATCATATAGCTTAGGTTTCGCCATCCTATAATCAGGAATGGACACTGGTGCCACTCCTGGAAAGAGCTCAATCGAGAAGTCTACCTCATGCTCTGAGGTCAAACCCAAAAATTCCTCTGGAATGAAATCAATAAAACGATCCACTACTGGAGGAAAGACTAACAGTGAAGTCCCCTGGTCATCCAGATATAGACTAGCAATCTGGGCTGTAACTCCTCCTATTCCATGATGCTTGGGTCCTACTCTGCTCACCTAGACATCCCACATGCCTCTATGAAGAAATGATTCACCTTCTGGTGATATGAAACTCACCCTACGGCGATAACAGTCGACGACTGCCTGAAAGGGGACTAACCAGTCCATCTTGAGGATAAAATCATAGACTGTCATCTCTAGGACATAGATATCCCATAATAAGTGACACCCTGCAATATCAAGAAGGAACTCTCTACACTGACTTACACTAACCGTTCTAGTCCTCAACAATGTATCTAGAGTCAATGTATCAGTAGTAGAAAAGATGAAAAGACCAAGAATCCCCAAAACAACAATATAGATAAAGCTACGGGAAGCCCCTATATCGAAAAGAGATGAAGATAAAACTGTGGGTACTAAGATCATACCTCGAACTGTATATGGTTTGGGATCCTACTCTGGCTGTGTGTGCTCCACTACAAAAGCATGACCTGTACCACTGCCCTGTGGTCCTGCCTGACTACTCTGTGCTAATGTGCCCTCCTTTCACTAATAGACCGACAAATGACCACCCCGACCATGTCTTCCACCCTGGCCTAAACGGTTGAAAGAACTCTAGTTCTCAGACTGGTGAGAAACTGGTGGCACTGCTCCTGAAAGAGGAGTCATGAATGAACCCCTATCACCAACTGTTGGTGAGAAAACATGACAGAAGCGCTAAAGTTGACCCATGTTTTCACACTATAGTAACTCAACTGGGTCTCTATAGCACTGTGGCCTCATATGCGCATACCTTCCACACTGGTAGCATACCAACTGGCTACCCGAAGATGCATCTCACCTCCTTGGATCACTGCGTATAGACTCCCTACGACGCTTCCTATAGTCAGCTGGTGAAGCACTAAACCTGGAAGCAGAATTGTCTAGGCTCTCAACTCTGGAATCTCTCAGATTGGGCTCTACAATCAGTGCCTAGTTGACCATGGAAGTGATTGAAGTCAGCCTGAAGATATTCACATGTGAGTGGATCTCCCGTATCAGGCCATCCTCAAACTTCATTGCCAAGAACAACCCATCTGCGCTCTGCTAGGGTGTGAAACGCTAATGCTCGGTGAAATGAGAGGAATAATCCATGATAGAAACAGTACCCTTCTCCAGTCTCTGGAACTCCCGGGCTCAGTCGGCCCTCATGGTCTCCAGATAGAAGTTGTTAAAAAAGACGCACTGAATCCCCTCCCACGCCATATCCTACTGATGACCCACCTTTGAGATAACATCCCACCACCTTTTGGTAGAGTGTCATAGAATGTAAGTAGTGATCTTTAACTTCCTCTCTGGAGGCGTCTTTAGATGCTTGAAGATCGTAATCATGGCTTGTAGCCATGACTATGTAGCCTGAGGTCCTCTTTTCCCTAAGATGGTGGGAGGATGCTACGGCTGGAAAACCCGCGTCAAGTCTGCCATAGACATGGTAGAAGGTAGAGATCCCCAGATGGTCTGCATCATCCTCATAAAACATTACCTAAACTATAAACCGGTGGTCATATCCGGTATCACTAATGGTTCCAAGGCAGGCACAACATGAGGATTAGTAGGACGTCCCTGATCGACCATATCCAGTGTCAAATCACTGCCTGGAAACTAGTATGGAACTAGAGGACGTCTTGGTGTCATGACTCTACAAGTCCAAACTTCCCCCTTAGATCAACATTAGAAAGAACCTAAAAACTGAAGGCACATGAAGGAACATGGAAATGAAGGCATTCATGTTTTACAAAACAAGAATACACACTGTGTACTTTCCCTACACGGCGTGTTCCCTTAAGTCATTCAAATGAGTGTGTACTTCTACCCAAACTGGTCGTGTAACACCCCAGATACAAGGCCTATGATCCTAACACACGTCTTGTACTTGAATCATATTCCCTACCTGATTCCTTCTACACGGTTAAGCCACACGACTTTTCCAAGGCAAAACTACACGACGTGTTCAATAAGGACACGATGTGTACTATACATGCCTTACATGGCCCGTGTTTTTTGTGACACGGCCCGACACATGGCCCGACACTACATGGCATGTTCTATACAGACACGACATGTATGAGAAAGGGTAACACCGACCTTTGTTGTTAGAGACACGTCCCGGTAACTGGATTAGACTACACGATATATAAAATTCAAACACGACATGTATGTGATAAGACAACACGACATGTGTTGTTCATGAAACGACCGAGGTACCAATTTCATACTTCACGACATGCTAAACAAGTACACGATGTGTTTCTACATTATTTTTCACAACCCTGTGTTTCTACCCACACAGTCAGTTCCACGGTTTAAAACTACATGGCGTGTATTAATAAAGTAAACACCGTGTATTCTGGTTTTTTCTGGTCAGTAGCTCAGAAACTATTTCGAAAACCAGAAAACACAGAAAACAAAAGTTAAGGTGCCGAATTCCGATCTGTGGGGGCCTATACTCCCCACGAATCGGAGCTTGAAATCTTATACATGTTACAAACAAGTAAATAGGACAATGATCCAATAAATTATGGTTCATGAGTGCCCATAACACCTCAAGAACCAAATTTTGGTGTCCATTTAAGCAAAGTACTACACAAACAAATCCTCTATCAATAACAGAGATTATATAAAATCTTATATCATAACAACATTCATAATCTACACAACATCTATCACAACAACAACAAATCGCTAATTCATCCTAGATGTCATGGGAAAAATTCATGGCATGTGATTTCGAACAAGTTCCTATATGATGCATGAGATGGAATACCCTCATCCTAATGGGTTGAGACAAAAATAGAACCACAATAACAACAACGGTAACAAAAAGAAGCATGTGAATCACCCAATGGTGAAATCAAATGAACTGTAAAATTTCAAACCAGTAAAATTGTAATAAAAAAGTTAGTGTAGATTTTCCCTTTACACGGGTTAGCTACTCCTGGGCACAGATCATTACCATGTACCTATTCCATCTTATCCATGGATATAGTATCCAAACAAAAATTAAATAGAAAAGAAACCATCTGATACCAATTTGTAATGTCGTAGTTCGAGAAGCCACCTAGAGGCGGTCCGTACCCGGTTAGTCACATGGCATCAATCACATTTCCCCGAATGCTAGAGGCTGCCAACTAGAAGCGAGGGATATGGGTGTGATAATGGGGAAACTATGCCCCCATTGTCAGAGTAACACAAAAGAAGATAAACAATCATACAACAACGAAAGTAGTAAATACCAGACATCAGTAACAGCAAAAAAATACAGATAAAGAACTCGAGCAAGAATATATAAATGATGCATGATTTTGATGCATCTAATAATGTGGCCAAACAAGTCACAATGCTGAATACTATACTAAACCAATGAAAAAAAGAAAACAGCTGAGTAACTTCTCACCATCACAAGCCTCGTCTTAGTCCCAAGCTCTCCAGCTCTAGTGGAATCAAGAACATAAAGTAGAAGGGTGCTTTCCCTTATCTATGCCTGCAATAATATAATCTGTTTGGGCTCAAAAGTAAGGCCCAAACAGGATGTGAGACAAAGTCCCAGTAGGAAACCACCAAAGATATGTGCCTAACAGATAGTGAATATATGGAAGGTAAAAGAATAGTAAACAGTAAATAGGGAAGTACTAAATAGTTACAATCCACAGCTTCTAGAATACAATCTCCAAACAAGTTTTCATCCACTCAATCAAGTAGAGCAAATAGGTAACCTCTAGGTAGTTCTCACAGCCTAACCTCTATGGTTCAACCTACTAAATCTAGCATTCCTCTAGGAGTCACACACAGTCGCACCCCTCTAGTTCAGCTAATGAATACACTCTCTGGGGAAGCACTCACTGTCAATTCCCCCTATAGTCACATATTGTACTAAAAGAGCTTCGGGGAAGCACTCAACATCTCATTCCCCCTGTGGCACGCGTCGAGGAACTAGATACACTTTGAGGAATCACTCAACATCAATTACCTCTATTGTCTCATATCGTATTATAAGACACTTTAGAGAAGCCCTAATGTCTATTCTCACTATGGTATACTACACTAGGTTATCACAACCCAGTGTAAATTCAGAAAGTATCGTATCACGTAACGGACAAAGTATCCTCAGGAACTAATTGTCTAGAATCTACAACATCTCAGTATGGAAGACTAGTCATACAATCCTACAAACTAGGCATGGAACTGGAAATTTCCTAACATGAAAAACTAGGCCAAACGGTCATAAACAGGAAAACATGCATTGGAAAATCATACGAAGCACAGTAAATTTCCCTATTCATAAAAAATTTCCGCTACTCTAGCAAATAAGAAAATCAGGAAAAAAAACTGAAAAACCAGAAACACGCAATACCCCATTCATGTGTATTGGTTGAATTTGCAAAAATAATGACAGACTTCCTATAGAAAGGCACAAACCACCTACCTCGATATTAGGAGATCGATATACACGAACCTAGACGTTTGAATATCCTGGAACGTCATAGATCTATGTAAACGTCCAAAACTCACAACCCATGATAACTTGAGAAAGAAAAGAAATTGGGAAATAAAGATATAGGAGAATGAAGAGCATACCGATATGGTTCCAATGCTATCGACATCGGTCGATTTAGAGAACGGATGGAGGATCGGGGTCTTGGAAGAGACTCGCGGCCGTACGAGACACCCTCGGTCGACGAAGCTTGGGAAGAAGACGGTTATGGGGTTAAGACATGACCCAGTCTGTTTAGTGAAAAAAATAAATTACACGACATGTACTTTTAGAGTACACAATTTGTACTAGGATTTTCCGTACTCCACTTTAGGTAGCCTCTATGTCGCCCCTACTTGTCCGTGTGTGTATCCATGACACGGCTAGCACACGACCTCGAGTGACAACGAAGTACACGGTGTGTACTCAGAAATTACATGGCGTGTATTCCAAAAATTTCCCGAAACTACTGTTTTCTCAAAAACACCATAAAAAGGTAAAAATACCATAAAAGAAGCTCCGAGTTCTTATAGAATCACTTTTCAACACCATTTTTTGTTTTTTTGTATAATTTTTACCAAAAACACCAGAAACCATGTAATTTAGAATTGAGTTATACCACAATATTTTTTGATTGAGAGATGAAATGTGATGTATTTGAAATATGGATCAATTATATCAAAATGAGATGAATGAAAAATTCAACTCACGTGATCATCCACATGGTTTTCTTCTCCTAGTCTATCTCAGATTTTATGGTCAACACTAAAGAAATAGGATCTATTTTATATTCCTTGGACTGGAATATATTTTCTAGAATAAGATCTTTATAGCAAAATGGTTTGTGAAGATGATTATTTTAGAACCTAAGAGATAGGGACAAAATTTATCAAATGCAAACACCACAACAAAATGTTCCTTTTCATTGACAATGTAGTGAGATTGAGTTTTATCCAATGCTTTTGTGGAAGAATAGATGAAATGAGTAATTTTTTTTCGTTGACCAAGAACAACAACAATGACTCTATCAGAATCATCACATGTCAATTCAAAGGTTAAGGTCAAATCTGGTGGATGGATTATTAGGGTTGATATAAGAGAAATTTTGAGTTCAATGAATGATCTATTGAAAACCTCATCAATATGGAAAGTGACATTATTTTGGAGCAATCGAGTGAGTGGAAGAGAAATCCAACCGATGTTATGGAAGAATCTCCGAACGAAACCATCATGACGGAGGAATGAATGGATGTATTGAATTGTGGTGGTTTAGAAAGTGTTTGGGTCACATAAATTTTGGCTTGATTGACTTCAATACCATCTTCTGATATTATGTTCCCTAGAACAATCCCATTTGCAACCACAAGGGACATTTTTACAATTTAAACACAATGTTACACCAGACACACTATTGATGGAAATGAGAGAGTGAATGCAAGAATAGTTCAAATAACTCTACATTATTGGTAAAGACATCACTGAAGAATTCCTTGCAGTTTTCAATGAATAATGAAAACATACTCATCATACACCTCTGGAATGTTAAATGATAATTGCAATGGCCAAAAGGAATTCTCTTATATGAATGTGTTCCAAAAGGTCAGACGAATGCTTTCTTTTTGGTCATGAGGTGCGATTGATATTTTGAAGTAGCTGGTGTATCTATCAAGAAAGCAATAGTATGACTTTATGGTTAATCGTTATAGCATCTAATCTATGAATGGAAGAGGGTAGTGATATTTTTTTGTTTCAATATTCAAATTATAGTAGTCGATGCACACTCTCAAATTGTAATTCACTCGAGATGTGACTATATCTCCATGTTCATTTGTGACAATAGTTATCCCACCCTTCTTTGGTAGAACGTGAATTGTACGAACCCATTCAATATAAAAAATTGGGTAGATAATACCATATTTGAGAATCATGGTGATATCTTCCCTAATTACCTCATGTATGAGTGGATTGAGTCATATTAGAGGTTTTCTAATTTGGTTGGATGATTTGTTGAGATGGATGTGTTGCCTACAAAGAGCATGGTTTATTTCTAGTATGTCATCTATGGTCCAACCATATGCCTTTTCCGGTAAATAACATGAACATGTTTGGAATCCTCAGTTTCAGTATGTGAAGAGAATATAATAAAAGAATAAGAGTGGTCATATAAAATGAATTAATATTTTTGGTGTCCAGGCAGAAGATTCAGATTAGTCTCATTTTTATTTGTGTGTTAATCAACATAGGAATTGAGGATTGGAATTCAGTTGATTTAGATTAATTTTACATAATATTGTCCAAGGTGGAGCAGGTAGAGATTAGATTTGATGTGGGATTCAAGAGGGACTTCATGTTACCCTATATTGATAGAGTCTATGAATGATATGTCCACATCAATTTCACTATTTATGGCTAGGATAATCATGGGGTAGATTTCACAAGAACCTTTAACATTTAATATGAAGAACATGATGGATTATTTTTCAATTGACTCTCAAAAGTGTCCTCATAAGAATGGATTGAGAATGAAGAGTGATCCTCATATTGGTATTTCATGGCTTGAATATCGTTAAACATGACCAGTTGGTAACCACATTCCATGAATAAGATGCCTGAATGGACATCAATTTTGGTTCTAGCAGTTATGAGGAATGGTCATCCAAGAATTATCGGAGACCAAGAAGAGTATTTATTACCTTCCTTGTCAAGTACATAGACATATATAAGGATGATAATATCCTTCACATGAACAAGGACATCCTCTATTATACCCTCATGTGTAACAGTTCATTGATCGGCCAATTAAATGAAAACACTCGTTGGATGTAAGAGACCTAGACCAAGGTTAAAGAAGATGGATTTGGGATTGACATTAACTGAGGCTCCTAGGTCTATGAGTGCATCATGAATTTTGGAACTTATTATTTGGCAAGGAACCATAAAGGTCTCTAGATCTTTGCACTTTATAGGAAAAGACTGATGGGTGGGAACATTTCTGAAGGTCCTAAGTTTCCTCCTTGGGGTGAACTATTTCTTATGTAACATGGAATGAATAGGTATTTTTTTTATGGCATCTAAGAGGGGAATATTACTTCAACACATCTAAACATGACAATAATTTCAAGATATGCTTCAAAGGACATTCATGGTCTAGAAACAACTTGTGGATAAGGAATTGGATTCCTAAGTGGAACAAAAGGAGGTGGGAGATTGCTTTATATTACTTTTCATGATCCTTTATCATTTCATTTTCTATGTCAACATTAAAAGGATGCATGGATGCCTTATCTTGAGGAATAGAAATTTTCATTCCCGATCTATGTGAAAATGAACTTACATTACCATTGGGGTTGGGTAATGGTTGAGATGGATGTTGAGAATAATTTGATTGTTTTTTTCTAGCTCAGGTGGGATGAAAGTTAACCAATTTGTGTTTCAGTGTTTTTGAGTATAGAACATGTGAAGGAGGCAAGATTTGAAACTGCACTTTCCCATGGTTACATAAAAGAAGTGTGTTGTCCCTGAATTGGATTGTTGGATTTTGGTTCTTTGGAATGTGAATGTATTGATTTGGGAATTGGGAAGGCTAACTGGGATAGTGGTTGCCTGGAAGAGCTGGAGGAGGATTTCCTTATTGTAGTTTAGGAACAAATGGATATGTTTGTTGGATGTTACCAACACATTGACCATATTATAATTAGTTTAGGTTTTGAGAAGGAAATTGATGGGTGGGGTTTCCATACCTTAAGACTAGGTTATAAGAAGAAGATAAGTGGTCAATGTGAGGTTGGTTAGAGGATCTAATTAACTGACCTAATAGTCGAGGGTTGGTGTTTGGCTAATCATAGCCTTCATTGAGCTCCATTGGTCCAGGTGAATCAGATGGATCATCCTGAAGCTGTTGGTAAGTTTCTATTGGATGAGATGTGTGCCTATAGATTCCACATTTTATTATAGGTCCAGGGAATAGAGATTTCGGAGAAGATGAGCTTGGGTCTTTTGAACACAGAACTATTTTTCGCACAAGACATGTAAGTTTATTCATCCACTCGGTCATCTTGTTCAGCTCTATGAATTGATTTTCTAGGACTTGTTTTAATTTATAATGTTCTTCAGTATGGAATGGATATAGGTTTGCATCCATGTTACTTATGAGATCATTTGTAGATACAAGAGTTTTTTAAACAAGATCACCACCACATGGGACATCGATGAGAGATTTATCCAAAGCCAATAACCCATCATAGAATTATTGGATCAAGAGTTTGTAAGAGGTTTTTTGGTTTGGGCATGTTGTAACACGCTTTTTGAACCTCTCACAATACTCATGGAGTGAATCATTGTGGGAATTGACTAATGATACTTATTTCCTTTTGGATATAAGAAATACGAGATGCAGTAAAGAATTTCCCTAAAAAGAGTCTCTTCATGTAATTACAAGTGGTTATGGAACCATTAAGGAGCTAGTAAAACTATGACTTTGCAGAGTTAGCTAGGGAGAAAGAGATTTCTTGGATGTTGATTTGTTCCTCAGAAACCCCTTAAGGGTTCATGGTAGAGCACACCACTTGGAACTTTTTAAGGTGGAGATGTGGATCCTCACCAGCTAGCCCGTGGACATGAGGGAAAATACGAATCAAAATTTATTTGAGTTCAAAATAATATTCTAAGTTTGGATATTAAATACCAATAATTTAGTAATTCATATTACGGGAAACAAATTCCGTTAGTTTTTCCCTAGTATTGGCTATTTCAAATTCAACTGGTTGGACAATGATAGGTTCTTGAATTATTTGACTATCCCTAATGTTCCTCCTACGTTGGTGAATAATTCTCTCAATTTTAGTGTCAAAAAAATCCAATGGATTGTTTATGAGGATACAGGGAATTTAGAGAGATTTTGGAAGAAAGTGTCTAATAGGGTTTTATTTGCGTTTTTTACTGTTGATTATATTTATAAGAAGGTATGTTTTCTCTCCCATTTTGATTTTCAATTATTTTAAATTTTTATTTTTAGTATTTTTTACAATAACCAGAAAATAATGACTAAAAATCACCATCCCCGACAACGGTTCCATTTGAAATTGTGTGAAATTATATATTTTCTTTCACAATACATAATCTCATGTTGATTTGATGATTAAATCATAAGATATGTCATGAATACTGTATTAATTTTATTTCCTTTCCAAAATGGTGGGCTGAGTTTAAATGAATCAGTTGGGCCAATTGTCTTCAGAGTTGGGCCTTGAAATTTTATTCCAAGACTCCTTACATTTCCCCCCAAAATATTGCCGAGAATGAATGAATTTGAACTTTGATATTAAGTCTAGTAATTCAATCTTCATGGATGGGTCGGTTTATTCACATATTTTGTGGGCGTTTTTATGTGATCTATATGACCTATAAAATTGAATAATTGTACTATGATTCCACAAAATTAAATGATGGATATTGAATTATAAAGCCTAAAAAACAAGGATCACAAAATTTGGATAAGTAGGATGATAATTATAAATATGATACTAAAATGACTCAATTGGTCTACTTTTATAAAAATGCTCAAAAATTATATTTAGTATTAAAACATTAATATTTCATGAAAATTATGCACATTTCAAATAAAATCAATAAAGGAAGTATTTAATATGTTATAAAAATACTAATAACATTAATCACACTAGGTAAATTTCTCTAAAAATTATGGTAACATGGTTTCAGTCATTGAAGTCTACCAGACATAACTCTTTTTCATTACTAATCTCTGAATTATAACTATCTTAACTATAGTTTACCTATGTCACAGAACTGAAATCAGGGTATATTAACACACGTAACAGTGATAATAAATTTGACACCAAAATTATAACAAACCATATATGGTTAACTATAAAATCTACATGAACCGACCATTTAGGTAATATATGAAAAATTGGATAATAGAAGTAATGTATATAAGTAAAAAAAGGCATACATGTATAGTACATTGTTAAAAAAAAATGAGATACCCCAATGACATAAAATACAATAAAAAATAGGATAATAAAAATATTTTATAAAATTTCTATGTGACTAACAGTCACCTGTAAACCTAGTTGAACGAATGGTAACATAAATAAAGTAACCCATTATTATACGATATTCTCATATATTTTTATAAATCCAATAATTCAATGTCAATAAATTTTCAATGGAACAATTATGGTGTAAAAAATCTCTCATGACCATAACACCATAGTTTCTATACATGTTCTGATAACAATAATTAAAAAATTCTATGATTAAAACAAAACATTTTTACAATGCATTTTAAAAAATTAATTCAACTTGTACATCATTTTATCTTTCCAAATTTGGTTTGAATAAAATATTTTTTTATAATAAAAACTAAATATGACATGTTAAAGTGATAATATTGAGAAACATATCCATGAGTCATTGGTTATATAGGTAAACACAGATCCTTGAAAAACCCTATATTAAAAAATATATTTGCATTAATTTCATATAAAAACCTCGGAGAAATAATCCATGATAAAAAATTGATGTGATAAATAAAAATAAATCACAGAAACCTTCGGTGTTGGAATGTAGACTATATGGAAATCTGTACTCTGCAAATATAAATCCATATCCTGTGTATTCATGAATCTAATTGATTACATTTCTAGAATGTATATATTAGAATAGGTTACACCCTTTTAGATCCATTCACACAAAAGGGTACTAGTGCCTCTTCCCAAAGGTAGTTAACGTAACATATTTACAATTTTTAAAATTTATTTCAATTCCATGCTAGCCTTTTCATAAAATATTTCCAATTCCATTCTAGTTCCCATCAAATTTGTAAACCCAATTTCTAATACATTGAATATATTTTCAATGAAAAACATATTTTTAAAATATTTTTTTCCATGATATCATATAAAACCATATATCAATAAAAATCAATGAACAACATAAGTTATTAAATAAGAACATCATGAAACGCATAGAATTATCCTATTTTACAGAAACAAATACCTTTACATAGAATAATTATAGAATAGTTCATTAATGATATCTAAAATCTAAGAGAACATCCATTGAAGATATGGCCCACCCTGAAACTGAAAATGTTCTAATGATTA
This sequence comes from Viscum album, assembly GCA_963277665.1. Classification (NCBI taxonomy): domain Eukaryota; kingdom Viridiplantae; phylum Streptophyta; class Magnoliopsida; order Santalales; family Viscaceae; genus Viscum; species Viscum album. Next base: position 67,916,166 of record OY728166.1, on the reverse strand, counting down.
CACTATTTGATCACAAATATCAACAAAATTACACCCAAACCCATAGAATCAACCAATGAAAAATAATATCTATAAGTATTATGTAAACTGAATGGTTCAATCTAACCACAATGGTGATCTATCCTTGAACGATGTGACCTATAAGTTATTGAATAACCCAAAATCTCATAGGGAGTGACTCTTGGTGAGGATCAAGGGAGATGTAATTTATAATGTATGAAACCATTTTTACATCACTAAAGAATTCCAATTCATGACTATTAAATTTTGTCTAAACCCCTTACAAGTCATGTAATCCACAAGAACTCATATATTTCCAAAAACCGTTATTGTTCTTATTAAAAAAGTGATATTTTATATTACACATCGTGAACCCACTACACATTTTGTAATTCAATCCCAAGGATTATACAGTTCACATATTCTTCTTCCCTACTATTATAATGTGTTTACTCCCCTTACATGGTGTGTAATTTCTCAAAAATTATCAAAAAAAATCATGATTATGAAAAAAAATGTTTATGAATATGTTACCGTAATGTTAAGGATATCCTCTGAACTTATTTATCATCATTAAACATACTATGTAAAATTACACCTAAATAATTTTTTAATGAAAAAATAACAGAATGGTTATAATATGCTATAACCATGATCTAGAGGAATTATATATATTACAATATTATGTTATGAAGGGATTATGTATAATCCAACATAAGTTTTTTCAAATAATTAAGGTACTTCCAAATTAACTACATTCATTTTTATATCATATATTACCTTATTAAATCCTCTCCAAAACATATTGATATAATTAAATTAGTAACTCCCAAATTCAAATATTTAAAATATATTATTATATGAATCTATTTAGACTAATAATGAAAATGTAACATCTTTTGTAAGTATAAGCCATCAAACTTTTCACGAAAATAACATATTTCATTTTTTATCACAAATGCATATGTTTGTTTATATAGATGGATATGTTCTTTGTATATGATTTTCATGAAATAATTATGATTCTAGGATTATAATATCATACCTATCATCTTAATTTTTTATCCACTAAAAATGATAAGATTTTTCATGTGTGTTTGTGATCTACCATCTCTACAAAACTTTTTTATTAATTTTTCATCACTGCATCATTGAAAAATTATAAATTATTTTATAATAATTAACTATGAAAAAAATTTCATAGTTAATATTATATATATTTTTTCACCAAGTAGATGGTTCACGTACATGAACCATTAATCTATAACATTCATAAAATATGGATGAGTTTTTTTATTGAATGTTAATTTTAATGAAGAATTGATGATAAAAATAAAATTGGAATATATAAAGTAATGATACATTTTATGGTATATATTAATATTATTTTAGATTATATTTATAATAAAACAAAATTGGAGCTCGTTCATTATATCAAAATTTTCCCATACATAATTTTATACATTCATTAGTAATAACGATTCATAGGAAATTAAAATTGTTCCTCTACACTATATGTTAATTTAATAATATCTTATAAATATATGTCGCTATAATACCTCATAGATGTAAACAGATATGATGAGTAACAAAAATGTTCCATGAAATCTTCATTGAGTAAATTTTAAATAGATAAATGATATTTTATGACAGGGCTGGTACAATATAGGTAATCTTGAGGTAACAGGTTAATATGAAACTATTAATCCTTTTCAAAGAGTAATCATTGGTAATATACAATATAAGGCGCTATATGAATAGAAAACATAGTAGGAAATATAAATTTCAATGTGTCATTTAATATTTCTATTTGAAGACATGTGCATCGATCCTTATTATTTAATATTATCATTAATGGGTATCATGACTCGTATAAACTGATGTACTGATGAAAACCATGAATGAAAATTCTTATGGTGAGATAGGGTATGTATGATGTTACACAAAGGATTTTTTATCAATGGATAAATAGTGATATGATTTACCTATTACACCATACATTAGAGGTTAATATCATAGGACCATTAATTTGATTGGAAATGACTATACAAAAATGTGGTTGTGGTTTTTGATTGGTTATTCCATTTATGAATATTTAATTATAAAAAAATATACTATATTATTTTTTAAAACTGAAATAAAAAACACATGATTTTAAATACCAAGATAAATGGGTTATATAACAATTTAATATTTAAAAGGAGGTTCAATTTCATTTCAAATTTAACATATTTATCAATGAATAACATAGAATAATACTAAACACTAAACTTCATTTAACTATAAAGGCGGATGAAAATGTGAAATATTCCTTGGGATTCACACAAAAATTGTATCCCCAAAATTAGTTATATTTAATGACTGACTTTGAAAATTCCAAATTAATAATACATATTCAATTTTTTTGATATGTATTTTGTAACAAGAAGTTATTTGAAATGAATTATTAATTAAACAAAATAAATTAATCAATAATTAAATGATTTGTAAATATAATATTTATTGTATTCCTCATAATAAAATTTACTATAATTTATTTATTTAAAATTAATTATTCAAGGATCGGTAAATTTTAATGAATGAAAACAAACCAAAATTAATGTTCAGATTGGACATGATATAAATATTATATTTTTTTATAAATTATGTGTATAACATGTTATGGAATTAATAATAATTATTACATTTTTTGAGAATGTTGTAAATAATTATTTATTTGGGTTTAAAGGGGTCTGTGTTTGATTATCCCACTGTAAAACTATAATAATAAATATCAAATTATATAACATTCCACCTTAATCTTTTTTTCCTGATAACATATAGAGATATACTCTATTATGATATAGAGAGAGATCTAGAGTCCACACAGCCTTCTTCTTCTCTCATTCCTTTTAGAGAAAATCAAGAGTTCCTACTATATTAGGATGAAATATGTTTCTCCAAAACATAATCTATACTATTGATTAATATCAGTTTCTCTAGAACCCTATGATTACAGAGTGACATTCATAGATTTTGGTATTGATGTGGATCACTGCTAGACCGTTTATTCAGATAGATCCCTTTATCTAAACAAATTTAATGATGATATCTAGTCAACCAGATGATCAATTTAGAGTGAATTACATGTTTAGATAATTCTATATCTACCCATAATTTAATTAATTATTACATGTGATTGTCCACATCTTCGGGTAAAAGTGTTTTAATATTGTTGTGTAATAAATTATTTTTTTGATAAGTCATGATTTGTAATAGTTTTCTCTTATTACACATCAATTTGTTAAAAAAGTTTAATTATTTGTACCATAAAATTATTGTTTTATTGTGAATAAAATTTACATGTCCTGTCTGAGTGGTATCGTGTTTAATTTATAATTATTAATTATTTTACAATTGAATGAATTTGATTGCATTTATTTTTAATTATATTATATTTTATAGCAGACATCATTGTTAATTATCTTATTCATTATGAATAACATAAATTTCAAATGATCATCTTTCGAATATGATAAAATATATGATGCAAACCATTATGAGTTTCTAATTGCTCTTCCACGAAAAAAAAGAGTTCTCCACATTTGCAATCATCATAAATTAATGGTATTATTGTTTTTGTATAACTTTATCATAAAAATATTAGATATATATGATTAAATATGATATAAATTAAGAAAAATGATAATTAGTATTTCAATACACACAGACTGGTAAACGACCTGAAAATCTACACACCATGTAACCACTACACATGAAAAGTATTTCTTGGTTTCCCTCTTTTCAAAACACATGATTATAACATTATTTTTCATAAAATACCCAACTTGAGGACTACTGATTCAGAAAATTATGAGGACCCATGATGTGTAGTCATAGTACATGTCATGTACCTTATACTCAAATATGATAGGAAGCACACCTAGTCCCATGTAATTTTGGATATGTGTCAGTAAGAGATTAAACATTAATTATAATATACTCCATATCGAGTTGTCTACTATTGAACATTTTCCTATATTTACATGGATAAAATTTAAATATTTAATCAATACTATACAAATAGTTTATTTATGTACTTAATTTTATATTATAATCCCTTTCATAGGATTGAACAAACACATTAAATAAATTTCTGTGATAATATTGTATAATTGCACATGAAAATGCATATAATTATATATGTGTACTATATATTAATTTTTAATGAAATTAAATTTTATTATATATGAAAGATATTGTCGAAAAGATACTTGGATAGAATTTAAATAAATTGAATAAATAGTAATAACTATTGGTAAATTATCTTATCTACATAATGAATTAAAACATTTATAACATGATTTGAAATATTTGATACTTACATGTTGTGGGGATGATCCTTATATTAGAATAGACTCATCTATGTGATTGGTGCTTTTTATATAATAATTATTAAAATAAAATATATATTATATGATTCATCCCCTCACAATTAATATAAAAAAGACCATGTTTACATGGATTATTTTATATAAACCCTTATTATTCAATTGATGGATCCCCTCACCCATGTCTAAGTAAATTCATATGTAGGGATAGGTATCTGTTATAATAGTAGTTGTTATTAGTCCATGAGTTATGGTGAAACCAATAATGTAGATATATAGGAGTTCAATAACGAATGGTGTAATTTGAACTAGGCCATGAATTATTATAGGGTCCACTTTGGTTGAAGGTTAGTTTATCATTAACTATATAAATAAAACATTAATTAATATCATGTAAATTCAGATTATATTTTATTTCAAGAAATTTTATAATTAATTGTCTATTTATTTCTACTTCATGATCACCAAAAAATTGAATTAAAACGAAAGTAATATGGAATTTGATATAACATGATTATGTGTTAATGTTCTATTAGACATTGTAAATAACCAAACTAAATTTCAAATTATATAAAAAATACATGTGGAAATAAGAAAACAGTTTTGAAAAATAAAGTCAATAATACATTAACTAAAATAGTAATTATATATATAAATTCGATACTTATGATAAGTTATCTCATTGTTTAATCTTCTTGGAAAATACATGTTATTGTAACTTCAATTATCATTTATCTTTTAGAATAAATTTATGGGTTTACATAACATGGTTTACATCTATGTATGACATCATGAAAATGACATGGTGTAACTAAGAGCCTTGGTTTTTGTAAATAATTGAAAAAATTATTTATGGATTGGTCAATCCCCTAACTGATCAATGAACAATGCGTTATTGTTGGTGAATGTTCTTATAACCTAAAACCAATCAAATAAAATTCCAGAAAATGTTTTATTTTTATCATAAGGGTAATATGAATCATCTTTACAAGAATATCTACATAACAGTATATTCAAAAAATGATGGATATATCCATTTTGTTATTAAAATATAGTGAGATAATTAATATTAAATTTATTAATCTATGTTATAATCATTCAATGAAATTTATATTCTATTAATTTGTTGAAATGTAAAATCATGAAAATTATAAAATATCACTATTATCTTTACTGTAAGGATATATCATTTTAAATGAAAATAATTCATAGATATGGTATAAGAGATTACAGGGTCTAGAATTACATGAATGGAAATTATATATATTGGAAGTCTCACATCCAGAGTTGATTTTAAAAGTTGCAAGTGATGAGTTAGTATATCTATTTGTAAAATATTTTTATGACATAACAGATGAAAAATGTTTCATGTTATCCTATTCTTAAAAAGTGATTTTGAAAAAATATTACAGTAAAGATGAAAATAAAATAACTTCACAACATTAGAATGTTTATAAAAAAAGGAATGATAATAGATATATGAGATCTAAAATGAATATTTCAATTTTTTAAGGAGAGATTCCATTCTAACTGGGAAACATATAATAAAAATAATTGGATACATTGAGAATAGACACATTTTAGGTTTTAATATCAATTGTTTTATTATCAAATAAAATCATTATATCCTCACTGGATAAAATCTCAATATTTTATTTTATTATTTTTAAACAATAAATAGCATGAAAACATATATTAAAATTTATATTGATATCTAAACTTTTGAAAAAGTCATAGGTAGTGACAAACCATCAATACATATTTTTAATTGGAAGATGAGGTGTGAAAAAATGTGTAGGAAAGCTCATTTCATGTATAATTACCTATAATATTACTTATCTAAGAAGAAGAATAAAATTTGTAGTCAAGAAAAAAAGGTGGATAAACTATGTTTTTCTGGTGTAATGAAATGCCACAAGAAAGGGAATTTATTATAGTTAACGAATCATGTTGATAGTTTATTTGAGTTACATAATTTGTGTCAAATTTCTATATCTACATGTTTGGTATCATATACTACTTGTGTTACTAAAAATTATATCCAAATAAATAGAATAAGTATAATTTGAAATATTTTCATAAATGATATGGATTTACAGAAAAACAAGTAATGATCTAGTATTATCTAGTCATTGGAGACTACCATAAAAAATTTCGTATAAAATTAATCTCTCTTCAATATAATTCATATTATTTTACTCTTGTTAGACAAAATATTATTTCTATTTCATTATTAGAAGGGGATAGTTTTATTTTAAACTATGAAAGTGTGGGTCATAAATTTTTTAATATATAATATATTATGTCATAGAATAGTTGAGAAATAGTGTATGTATATTAAATTATGAATGAAAAATTAAATAATTAATAATAATAAAATTAAATGATACCAATTTGACAACCAATTATAGAACCACCATATTGTTCATGTAAATTTGGATTCTAATCTAGTTGATAAATATCATGCTGGATTACAAGGTATGATGAGCAATAATACTATTTCTCAATAAATGTGTAAGGGAATAAATCTTCAATATTTGTTACACATTGATTAGTGTAAACCATTTCAAAAAGAATTTAGTGTCGGATTACCATACATTATTACTGCTACCATTGACATGAGTATATATGGATATATCAATATGATGTGGTATACATAAAAAACCTCTAAAAAGTGGAAACATCTTAAAATTCATATTGGCAATCATCTTAGTATCAATATAATGAAACACTAATCTACTCAATGTAGGTTATATATTAAAAAAGAAATTTTTTACATCATATAAGTGTATCATTTTTTTCATAACTCACTATAAAATATAAACAATAGTAGAATGGTATTAGTGAATGGATTATCCATACAATACTAAAAATGATATGGATGATGATTAGTCATTCATTAGTACCATTATCCTTTCAGCGGTATTCAATATTGAATAAATCATACATACTAAACTGAGTACAAAAAAGTGAAAACACTACTCTCATTGAGTTTTAGAGCACAATGAAACTCATATTATCACTTTTTCTTACATGGGTTTACCTTGTATTTCTTAAGTATTTCTCAGGATTCATATTACAACCATTATGTTTGATTTGTATAAATATAAGGTTTCTTATGGAAAAGGTTATATTATCTTTTCAACCATTTATATAAGTATTCTATTATCGTAAGGTTGTTCATCAATTTTGAGAGTGGGAACATCATCAAGGATGATATTAAGAGAGTGATTGAATTTGATGATGTTTATTCTCAAAATATATAACAGTTTGAAAAAAATACACATACAAAAAGTTTGTAATTTATTCTGTATACACAAGTTAATCATATAAGTTAGAGATACATAGGTGGACTAGAGAGATATATTTTTCTATTCCGTAATTTTATTGACTTGTTATTGGTTGAAAATAATGATCCTCACCCCAATAAGAATTAATTATATCTATAAAAAGCATCACAACTAAATTAATTCGTCAATTTTAGGATGAATTACATGTTTGAAAACTGTATTATGGATTTGATTGATAGCCTAATTTATATAAATCACCATATATGAAAAAATGGATTTAAAATATATATTTGACAGGGTAGGTAACATAAACAAATTTAAAGGGACACTAGTTGATAAAGGGTTTCTAAAACAAGACGTCATTTACTATAAAATATCCTTCTCTGGTTTTAATTATTAAATAAATTATAATTTTCTTTTCCATAACATCATATAATGGCTATGGGATTTCAAAATTGGATTTCAGAACATCATTCCAATATTTTAAAATTCATGATTTTGTGTATATGACACAAAAATGTGGTAATGTGGATCTTGGAAATGAAAAAAATGTATTCATGTTGTATCGATCTTTCAATATATTAAGATAACCATATATTTCCTAGAATATATAATTTGATGAAGCCATAATGGAATTAGATTCATTAATAATGAATATGTTAAATGTGTTAATAAGTGGTTTAGTTGAGTGAGCTTATTATTCTATTATTTTATATTGATTATATTTTAACAATTTTAAATGATACAACATCCTTAAATATGGTTGTTAAATGGTTGAAATTTTTTTATCCATAAGGGATATAGGTGAAGTAGCCAACATTCTAGGGATCACGATCATTGGTGATAGGACCATTAATTAGATTGGACTAATTAATAGTGAATATATTTACATTATTATGATAATATATTTAGAAAAAAACAATCCATGAAGGGATTTGTTCCATTGTCAAATGGTTTATAACATTCCAATTCGATGTGTTCCTAGAAATAAAGAGAATTTCAAAAAATGAGTATGATCTCATGTGTTTTTTTAATATTTGTTATCATGTATACCATGTTATGTTTGTGGATTTATTTTTCCTATGATTTATTGCATGGATGGGTGAAATAATGATGAAATTGGTGCACTACATTGCACTATTGGTAAGGATATCTTTAAGTAACTGGTATGGACTATATATAGGGTTCTTATTTCTATTTTGTATAAGGTATTTTTAATCATCTTTTATAGTGATGTGAGGTTTCAGATATATCCAATCTATTTGTACATAGTAACTTAAATTTTGATTTTTCTAAATGCATGTGTATTGATGTGGAAGAGTTTTATGTTGCTTTTTGTGGATGATTCTAAAGTAGAGTCCAATTGTATTAAAAAAATTAATATACTCATGGAATAATTTTTTAATCACACCATAGACTATGATCATGATCTAGATCCATGTAGTAATGAAATTAATGTAGTTTACTATGATAACACTGTAGTTGTGGCTCTCTCTATATTTTTTTGGTCAAATGAATTGAAAACAATTTACTTTTGATGTTTCTTCTATCATGTTATTCTTGGGAACCTGTATACGTTTTTATTAGCATATTATGGACATAATAAATGTATAAACCCCATTTATGAGGGATCAATCAAAGTGGTGACCTAAGGATCATGTTATAGGTTGGGATTGATTGTTGTTATAAATAATATATACAGAAAGTTGGTGTCTATTAGAGTTGTTTCATTAGACAAGAAATTCTTAAAACATTTCTACATGTATTCATTAATAATTAAGATTCATATATCATCATGACTATTCCTCAAAAATATATTATAGTGTGGTAAAACCCATGTAATTTATGTCACAATATATTATCTTTCCATTCCATGCTATCATGATAACCTGAATGAATCAAGTCAATATTATTAAATATATGATCTATGGAAAGTGGATATTGTTTAATAGGATAATAATAATAAATGTGATGAGTTGTTGGAGGTTCATAATCCATTAAGTCACATTCTCATTTTTTTAATCATATTGTAATATATAATATATGAGGTTTTTTTACAATCCTACTAATAGGTAAACCATTTTTTGATGTCTCAATTGATGTTTTTACATATAGATAAAGGTGTTAATCATTATATATTTATAATATCATTAATGGATATCATTACTCTAATACATAAGTTTATTATTGAATAATGTGAGTGAATGTTCTTTTAGTGACGTAATAAATATTGGATGCATCATTATTATATCATGGAAAATGTATAATAAAAAATATGATATACTCATTCTATCATTTAATATAAGTTTTTATCGTGTTCCATTTGATAGGAATGTAACTAACTATATAAATTTTGGTCTATGTTTTTTTCATTTGGGACATCATTTAGGGAATGTCAATGAATGATCAACCATGTATATTGATCCGTGGAAACATTATAAAACTATCTATATATGACATATTCTATCAAAATAATTATAATACCTAGTAAGTATTTATTGGTGGATGCATTTGATTTAGAAATTACCTAAAATTTTTATTTGATTCATGGTGTTATGGAGGAGGATATCGTTGGACGCTAAGAGTTTATTCATAATGATATAGTATATTAGGCATAGAGAGTCACATATTATGTCTATCCGAAATATCATAAAAATTCATGTATTGAATATAAATAGTAATAAAAAATAATATGTATTCATGTTTGGTTACCTTGCTTAGTGTAATCACGTGTCATTCAAAAATATTATGTGTGTTTAAAAATATAAATAAATATTTATTTCCAGGTTTGGTTAATATAATATTTTCAATATTAATCATTGAATATTTTAATTTTTTTTTAAACACTTAGAAAAAGTGAGAAACCAAAAATCATTTTGAGGGAAAGTGATAAATAATACAAGATCACAAGAGACAACAACCCCAATCCGAAAACATGAAATCATACAAAAAGAACATATCAGGACGACCACTACAAATCATAATATCCATACTCCCTGCACCCAACCTTGGAGTCCTCCGCTGTGGCTAATTCTCATTCAGAAGCTGGATTATACCACCTGAAGAGATTATCACCTTAATCACGACTCCAAACCGATCATCAAAAACGATTTTTATGAACTGGTTGCTTGAACTCACATCCCAAAGAATCAAGAAGACCACAATGCTCTCCTCCTCGGAAAGAATGAAGGAATTATAGAACCAGAGTAGAGAACCCAACAAACAGAAATAGAATAAAACGCCGACCATGAAATGGCTAGAAAGGAAACCAACTACAGAAGCAAACTGCACCTTTTTCCCACAGACACGAAATTTTCCGTCAACACATCAAAATGATCCCCAATAGACAAAAATATTCAATTGGTTCAGCAGAAAAATGAAAATAAACAACAAAAAGAGTTAGACAAAATGGCTCGACCCCGTCAGCCACCATCTTGAAACCCTTGCTTCGAACACACCAGCTCTTTTATTGTAGCATCTGCGACAAGTAACATCGAAAAAGAAACAAGAACCAACAAGAATGTAAACTCAATCAGTAAATTCCAGACCAAAAGAAAACTCCGCCAAATAGTCCAAGGCTGTAGCCAATGACTATGATAGCAGGTAAAGAACGAACCCATGATGACAACAGAAAATGAACCACCTAGCATAACAGGCAATTTGAAAAACTGGAAACCACATACCAGATCCGAAAAAACATCATAGAAGAGGCAACATCTTAGAACATGCAATAACTCAGAAGAGACAACAAACCAAATCCAAATCACCATCACAGAAGAGGAAAAATACCAAATCCAATGAAGATTGCAGAAGAGTCGTTTGACCGTCGTCGACGCTAAGACCTACACGTCCGTTGAACCTCGCCGTCGTCGCAGAAAACCAACCAAACCTTGGAGACGAATCGAACCCGCCACTGCAAATCTGAAATCTAAAATACCTGAAAACCGGAAGCCGAGAGCCAAAAAACCCATCACCTATGAAAGGAAAGTCGATCCGAGAACCATCCAGCCGTCATAGAGATACTGTCGAAAAGACCCGATCTGGTAGGAAGCACGAAGCCGCTGTGTAGAAGAAGACTAGTCGCGGGATGCAGAAGAAACCCCAAGTGTCCTGGGAGCTCTCAGCCAAAGTCGAGAGCCCCCAGTAGAAAGCTTACTTCAATGTCATTAATTAATACATAGTTATTATTCAATGTTTGAGAAATTTCAAATAATGATTGAAGAAAAATCTAAGTGGTCTTATTTGAAGTGATATAAATGTCATTTATTTACAATAATAATGTGTTTACCAATACATGTAAGAAATAATAAAATATTATTTATTATTCTGTCAGAAATCTAGTAAGAATTATTGATCTTGTAAGAGGATAATGTGTGTTTTTCTAAACATATACCTATAATTATAAAATAATAATTATATGTCCATGAATTTTCACGTTTTACTATTTAAAATGAATGAGGAGATAATTTATCTAAAAAAATTGAAGTATATAGAGTTATTTGGAACTATCTCCCCTCATCATCTCTCATACCATCAATAGATCATTGAATGTTACTTTATCAGCAATAAGTATTAGGTGGTTATCAACCACAAACAATTCAAGGGATCATGATTATTTGGAAAACCACTTGACGATTCTTGGGATACTTTGATTGATTTTTACACTCTTATTGATCACTTCAAGATGTATTCTTCTCTTTTATACTAGTGTGAAATGATGTGATGATGATATATAGTCCTATAAATCACCACTGAAGAGAGACTCTCGAGTTGAGGTATTTTTTCATCTTCTTATAAATTAATTGCAATTTACATCAGGGGGTCCTTCTTTTTTATAAATTTTAACACAATCATGTAATATATGGAATAAATTTTATTAAACATTTAAACATTATTCAAAAATGAATGTATATATATTATTTCTAATATCGGAGATGATAATACAATAAAAATATGCTTCAACTACACTTGAACATATGAAATCTATATTTATTATAAATGATCATTTAATATAAATGCTGAAGTATGGTAATTATGGTATGATTTTATTTTATATTTTCTATTATTTTCAGTATTTTATATGAAAAAAATCCATTGAAAGTAATTTTATTAACATTGTATATTGATACCTATAAATTATCTTATTATGCGTTTATTGGTGAAATATTCTTCAATTAGTTCTATTATTCCTTGTTTACCAATTAATATTACTGAGGAATTTTTTTATGGAAAAACATTCACTATTATTTATTTGGTTGATGATGTTTTTATTAATGGAATATAATCATTCGTTATTTTTTTGGAGTGATATTTCCATTACATGTTTTTTTTTGAAATGTTCAATAAACTAAAATTTTCTTAAAAAATTAATGTTTTGAATATAATTTTTTAATATATTTTCTAAAATATTATTATTTAAAAATTAAAAAATGTATGAAATAAAAATTTTTGTTTGTGTATCTATATGATCATATATCATCACCATAGTTACCATTATTTTATTTAAATATATATTCAAAATTCATCATATTTATTTTTAAATAACATGATTGTGTCATTAATATATGAGTTTTTAGTTAATATTGTAATGATTGGAAATGATATATTCTCCTATTTTCAAATAAATGATAGAATGATCTTTCGGACACATTCTTCTTATATTTCAACACATTATATGTATTTTAATGATTTATTGGAGTTAATATATAATGAAATCAACTTTACTCATTCTATATATGGATTATTATTATGATTATACGATGTTTACGAAAGAAATTTATTTATCATAGGTTATTACATTATGACATAATGAATTTTTTATTATCATGTTCTATTAATGTTTATTTTTTATTATGTGGGTTATATAATTGGTAAAATTTATCCCTATAAATCATTATATGATGATTAATGTTAAATTAGATAATTATGAGAAACAACATGAGGTGCTGGATTTACTATGTGAAATAAATTAGAATTTTTTGATTCACTATGTTACTTTAAATAGGTTGTGATGCCTCCTCCATTTTGAAATAACAGAGTAAGTTGTTATACAAACCATATGAAATTTTTCCTAGGACTGTTATGGATATTCTATATTATTAAATTCAGATATGTTAAATATTCAAAACTCTATACAATTATATTATTTTCTGCTAATTCCTAATCTTGTGAGATACCAATGTTTTCTAAAAATTCTCATTATTATGAACAATGAAATATTGTTTATGATATTAAAATGATAATCACATGTTCTCATATATTTATGATCCTTATAACAATACTTTAGAACATTTATTGATATATCTAATGTTTTACTATTTATGAGTATATGTTATCTCTAATTTATATGTTTTATTTTTCCCCTTGAAGGGTTGAAGGGTAATAAGAATAAAACTTAGAGAATATAAACTTATATACAAATATATGATTGAATTTAATTAAATGGTAAATAGAAAAAATGTTCATGTTTATAATATCCTTGTACAATAATCATTTTTATTTCCTAAGAAATATTATCATTGAGTTATATTGAATAAAATTAAATTTTATTTAATATATTCAATAGTTATAATTGGGTCACTACAACAGGCAAGTGTGGTTAGAACCTGAGTCGGACGTTGCTGGTAGGGTGAGTAGAATAATATATTTTAACACTTATAAATTAAATTCACTATGATTAACCCACCATTAAAATGGTTTATGTGGAATACGCTTTATGTCATTTAGTCAATATGATGTTTTTTTTAATATATATGCAGAATCACCCCCTCTTTATATCTGGGGATAATGAAAAAGAACATATTGAAACTCATTCCCCCTTTAGGTTGAATGCATTATAATGTTACTTGATGGAACCATTTATGGTTCCTAATTGACATAATTATAATAAAATGGTATGTTCTGTGACTACAAGATGTGAATGTGGTTGTAATAATAGAACATGAGTCAAAATGTAAGTCATGAATCTAGTGGTGTTAGAGATGAGTTTGGAATATGACAAACCAATATTATTTCGTTAACAACATGTTGTATGAAACATGTATGAGATATTATTTATTTATATATATATGGACGAAAACCTTTGGGTTAGATTTTTTATAAATTTATTTCTCTATTAAGGGTGATTGTGATAGAAGATGTATATATGCTATGAGATCTTTTGATACTACTAGTGAAGAATTCAAGGATTTGTAGTTGATTTTATATTTCTTAATTGAACAAGTGTTTCCCAAATATGTGTTACCTATTAGGGCGCCTGGATTATCAGGTGGGTGTGTTTGAATCCACCTATCTATTTGGGTTCAACTTCCATAATCCATTTGTAATACACATATGATTCATTCAACAAGTAATTATTCTGGGATGGAAAATTCAATAATTTATTATCATGTATAGCAGGTATATTGATCCTTATATTATTATCTAAATTACCCTAGGTTGACACATACCTGAGGTCATTATTATGGTCCTAAAAATCATGAAATAATTCGCAAATACACTCCAACATTGAACATTAATTGTATGGTTGTACAGTGATGTCACACTCTTATCAAATATGGTAATCATTTACCATAGTTAGAGTGATTGGTTTATTAAGGTTGGGGAGACTACATGATATTATCAATTATAACCCATAACTAGTAGAATCATCTTTAATAATCCACAAGTGTATCCATTGAATTTAGTAATCGACATTATTTATTTACTAATCCATGTTATTGTATTTATTTACTTAATATGTGCATTTAAATTGAAAATATCACTACATTTTAAATATTTATACATGATGATGTTGTTGGATTCCTAATGTGTTATGTACTCACTTCTAAATCAGGTGACTGAGAAACAAGAAATCCCAAGAATAAATCACTTCATGTTGGTATATGTTTTTCCTTATCTAGGTATATTATATTTGAGAATAATTGATCGGAGTATGGATATTTTGATAATGTTAGTGTTAGAGTTGTGAATACAGAAAAAAATTAAATAATTTTATTTATTTATTATAATATATGTGATTATCTTAGAGGGTTACCATTCATCTATAGTATGATTACTATTTGAGTCTATGTGTACATTCACACCAACTATAGTGTTAAATGATATGTTTCTAGCGCAACACACTCTCGTTATCATATAATTTGGGATTGATTACTTTTTAATTATTAAACACTCTAATATTGGTGGTATAGTCCTGTAATAGTACCACCCAAGTCCCACACTATCATTAAACACCCCTAGCATACCGAGAAGAATTCCTATGGTCACATAGAACCTAGTAGTATTTTAAATTTTTAGTGCATTTATTTTTAATACATTACAACCAAAAAAATCACACTTATTATCTGTTACAAGATGAATTTTTAATCCTTAAATAAATATTGTGTTAATTAACTTCTTTAATAGGTAACAAAAAATAAAAAAATTACATTCCATTATAAATCATACTATATTTATAAGGTATATAATGATATAATTTTTTTAAATATATAAATAAATATATTTTTTAAAAAATAAAAAATATTTAATTCAATATAAAAATTACAAAAAAAATTACCTATAAAAAACTAAATAATTCTATTACTATTCTTAACATTCATTATATTAAATTCGATGTTTTCAGGTATCATAAATTTATGATTTGAAATAAATTTTGAAAAATACGTAATATGAAAATAAATGACTTCTAATCAATGTATGTTTTCATGATATTTTATAATTATATATTAATGTTATGATAATAATTTTTAAAATCTGAATATTAAAAATCATAATAATTTATGGTTTCTTACACAAATATTCACATCTTTATATTTTATGAAGGAAACATTATGCTGGATAGCATTCATAATACTCTAAATTGAGCTTAACCAAACAACAACATATAATTATGTTTTTGTTATATACTAGATTTCATAATTGAGTTTCTAAACATGATTAACTAAATATGTATATATGTTTTACTAAACCTCCTGAAATTATCTCTTTGCTAAGAAATTAATTTAAAATTAAAATAAATACCTATTGAATATAAATGATGTGTTTTTAGGAAAACTTATATTTTCATGAATATAATAGTGATGTATCATAATAAATTAAATTAATAAATATCATTTAGAAAACATATTTTTATTTATATATTTCATATTTAAAACAATTATAACAATCTAATATATTTCATATTCATAATATAAGAAGAAATCAAATTTTATACTTAAAAAGTTTTATTATTCTAAATTTTGTTTTATATCCTTTAAAAGTAACACCTGTCTCAAAATGCCATTTTGACAGTTTTATTTATTTTATTTTAAAAAATAAACCTATATTTTGAATTAATAATTTCATAATTTATAGTGGTTTATTTTTTTGTTATTTTTTATATGTTTCATTTTTTATTAATATTTAAAAATACTTTATTTTAATGAATACTATATTTCCATCAAAATAAATTAAAATAATGAATTATATTTTATATATTTTTTAATGTAAAATTATATCAATAATAAATTTATTCATCCAATTTATTTACATTTAATCATTTTTTTATCAAATATGGATATAAAAAACATTAGAAACATTTTATGTTTTAAATTTTAAATGCTAATTTCTTACCAGGTCAATGAGATTAGTTTTAAAATAATTTCATACTCTAGTTTTTTATGATTTCTTGAATATTGATTTAATATTTTGAATCACATGGCCCAAATTTATAAAATATTTCCAATATATTTTTTTGCAATATAATTACTATGTTTAGAATTTTTTACCAGGGTTATAAGATAATTGGGTAATTGTGGGTAAAAATGTTATAATTTATTTTAATTCCTGAACCATACACTAATCCCATTTTAAACATAAAAAATAATTTCAAATATAAGAATTAATGGATATTAAATGTGACTATTTATGTCCATTTAGATGTACTTATAGCCTTTATAATATTTTATTCAAAGAAGATTCAATGTTGCGATACTCATGAATTTAGTTAGAGAATTTTTTTAGTATGGGGTTATATAGGGGATATGTATGACTATAAATAGTATATTGAAATATAAAATATTTAACTATATTGTTGAAATATTTTTTATTTGTTGGGAAGAAATAATTAAATTATATTGTAGCACAATGATGATGCAATAATTTTTATATAATTGACATATCAAAAAAGAATATGAATCTTTTAAAATAAAGTTAATTTGAGTTTATTAATGTCATGCCCAAATTTTATTTATAATATTGATATGTTACTAATTTTTTTTAGCTTGTTTTAAAGGAATCATATTTTATGATATATATAATAAAATCATGTATTGTGTACTGTCAAAATATACATTAATTATACTTTATAAATAAATAATATTTTATTAAATGATATAAAATTTATCTAAATATTAAATTCAACCAAAATATTTTTATAAGGTCTAAAATTTCATCAATTATTCTTTTATGATTCTATTGGAATTTTATAGAAACTATATTAATGCTTACGAAGTAAAACTCAATGTCGTTATGGTAATAGTTGAAGAGGTTAAATAAGGGTTTAATCTAAATAACATGTATTAAAAAATAATCAGAAGATTTAAAATTTTTTTTGAATGAAGGTATTACAACCTTTTATAACCATATATTAGAAATAAATATGTTTTGATCTAATTTAATATTAAATTAATGTACATTAATATAATATTAGATGAAATTCCAAAAGTTCCCAAACCCTCTATTATAAGTGGTCACCAATTAATCTATTTTAACCAATCATAAAAAATATTTTTGTCACAGCAGTTTTACCCATATACCTTTATATAATCACTACACACATTCTAGGTCTTATATTTTATGCATTTCATCATTATTATTGGTCTTAATGTATAATGGAATGAAATATTTCTAAACATGAAGTATAACTTTAAATTAAGAGTTACGGTTTTATTTCATTATCCTCTTCAATAATATCTTATTCAAACATATTAATATAATAAATCCATTATTATAAATATAAAAGTATTTTATCATGATAATTGAATTACACATTCACATCACCACTATACTCAAATGGGAAACAAGACATCGATCATATGTATGGATGATTTTTGCCTCCCGAACCAATATAATTAATTCTAAAAAATAGATTCCGAATAATGGTTATATTAATTAAATTAATGTTTATATATGTTGGTCAAGATAATTTATTCATGGAAATAATTTAATATTTTTTTTTCATTCCAATAATTCAATTCAAAAAATGCTAACGTCTTTTGTCCATACATTTGAATTCTAACCTCAACGAAATGATGTGATTAGTTTTTCGTTACAAATAAAATTTATAGTATATATATATATAAGTATATATAAATTATTAATATTATTTTAATGATATTACGATAATTTTGTAAAGATAAAATGTTACCTAACTCCTTTCCTTAATGATTATTGAATTACAGAAACATTACACATGCATATGTACAACCCACAATATCAATGATTATATCATAGTTTATTTTTCATAACCATTTAAAATGGTTTGATTTAAAACTATAATTAATTTAATAAAATTATAATCATTTTAGGATTTTTATTCTGGATATGATGGATGAAAGCACAATTTTACAATAGTAAACTGATCTATGATGTTTTGGGAATATGAACCAAATTTCATCAAAACAATAGATGTGAACTTAAATAATGAAGTAATGGTATAAAATAATGATAAATGATATAAAATGAGTAATAAATTTAAAAAAATAATATCATGAATGTAAATAATTATTAAATGTTTATTATTAGTTAATATAAATATTTTTCATAATGAATGGAACATAGGATAAGCAACATCATCTTAATATCATTTCATTAAGGTTTATTTTGTTTCAATAAATCACCCCTAATTTATGAGTTATATATACATACCCTTTGATATATCATATAATTAATTTATTTTTTAATGTAATTTAATTTTTTTAAATTTTAGTCCAATATGGGATATTTATTTAAATACTTCATTGTGTTATGGGACACATTGATTTAAAAATACCATATAAGAATAATATTTATTTAACATCAAAATGTTCTCATTAATTCTTATTAATCTATTAAATATTTTTTATATAGATATAAAATGATTATAAAGAAATTTTTATTTTAGTTTGAATATTTATATTCTATTATAATCTATCATGATTTTATAGAAAAAACACTTTTTGTTTGAGACTTATTTTATTATTGAAAATGGGTTTCCAAAATATAATTATTATTTCTATAACATGGAATCATTTCATATGAGTAAAAATGATATTTTAATAGTGAGATTTAAAAATTTAATTCAATTATTTGTTCTGATTATATAAGGGTACTTATTCATTTTATGGTTGGATATATGATAAATTAATGAAGAGTGGTACTGTAATAAATCTGATTTAGGTGGTCACATTATAACGTCCAGAACATTGGGTATGGAAGTTGACTGTATGATTATTCAACTTGTAATATTGATATGTATGGAAGCCAACAATACAGATATTCCATTTTTAATAGTGACATATATGGAATTCTAACGCATGGTATTTCCATTTTAGTATAATTATTTCCTATGTTACAAATGTGTAACATATATGAATTATTTTAATTTTTTATTAAAATCACATTATTTTCAAATTAAAATATAATGGTATTTTATAAAATAATATACCATTTTCATGGAAAAATTATGTTTTATTGAAAAATTTTATTTGATTTCCCAGGAAAAATATTTGTATTTCATTTATTTCCTTTTTGGAATTATGTGATCGTATCATATTTTAATTTTTTTCACATGATGTAAGACGAAATAGAGACATGGTTGAGAAGAATTGTTAAATTTTGATCAATTTTCATAATAAAAATCTATGTTTTATTTTAACGACTTCTGTTTTAGGGAAAAATGGTACTATTTTTTTTACACTTGTAATGTATGGTTTTAGGTTGTATGTGTTTTTCTATTTTATATAAAACTATAAATAGAAAATATCCATGAATAAGATTTATATTTCAAAAGCACTATAATATTTACTGTTTTATATTGATATCATATTTTTGGTTTCGAAGGAATTATTTAGTCATCATTAGGGGTTAAAACATTATAAATATAATTCTCATGAAATGTTTTACTTTATTTTTATGTTAAAATGATATACTATTTTAGGATGTCCTTATTGATTCATCTAATATTAATATTCTTTGAATGATTTTCCCTAGAGGAAAAAAGGAAGATGTAGTTGAAAGGAAATGAGATGAAAATATCCTTCTATTTCAACAACATGATATGGTTGGAATAAATGATAAATAGATTATTGAAGTAATGGATCAGTTGAAACAAGCTATATTAGTGGTGGCATCCATTCTAGAGAGTAACCCAATCTACCATCAATGAACATGTCTATATTGAGAAATTTCATAAATAAATCATCCATAATTATTCAATAGCTCATCTAACATTATTGTATAGAAACTATGCATATATTATATTGAAATTATATAGGATTTCATGGGCTGTTTGAAACATCAAAAAGAAACTATTTCCATCTGTCATTTGGATGTTGATGTTAATAAATAGTGGTTATAAGTTAAATATAACATAGAAAAATATGATCTTTATTCCTTGGAATGTGAATAATTTATAAAAAATCATCAATAAATATTTTCTTAAGGGTTTAAGCCATATTATGGAAAACAGAATGTAGGAATTGAGTATAAAAGTGGACGATTCGATGGATACATATGAATAAAATGTTACATGTTTTTCATGGTACTCCCAAAATTTAATCATGGATATTTATATTAAGAAAAATAGGATTTACATACTATTGATTCCATGATATCAATGGTTTTTAGCATATCATGAAATCAATATTTTGACGAACTTGTTCTATGTCCTAAAATGAATGAAATGGAGATTTCAAGGATTTTGAGTCCCATGAAAACCAGAAAAAAAGAAGTCAAATTAGAATTAAATGTTAAATCACTCATCAAACAAGTTTTATAGTAATATAACAAATTCCCATCGTTCGATATTTCTGTTAAAAATATAAATGTAGAATGTATTTAAATGATTGGGAAGTGCATACACTATAATATGTTCATTCCTATTTCTCATGAATTCAAGGGATTTTATTAGAAAAGAATGAATCCAAATGGTAAGATGGTTTATTTTCAACAGGATGTAATATTATGCTACTGTGTGTTCAAATTTTATTGTATTTTTGGAAACAATTAGTATTGATTGAAAATAGGAGTGGGAAAATAATTTTCTTCTACTATAGTTAATGTTCATCCATATGATGAATTGATGTATGTTCCCAATAGTTAATTATTTTTTAAATGTTTGAATTATGTTTATGTTATTAGGAAAACTTTCTGTGGTTTTATGAAAAGATATTATAAAGTGATTTAGTAATTTTTGGTAGTTTTTTATATCGTATATTGTTTTTATAACGATTTATTTGATGACAATTATGGAATTAATTTTGGAACAAGAATTAATGGTATTAATAACCTTTGTGTTTATTATATAATTGATGATTAAGGATAATTTAAGGGATGCATATCTTATGAGGATGAAATTTTTCTTATAAAATAAAAATATATAAATTAATTATATCGTATAATATTCATATAAAATAATGTTGGTTTAAATTTTAAAAAATTAATTTAATATGAAAAAATATCCATTAACATTTTATACAGGAAAATCAATGTATATTTGACAAAATATAGATTAAAGGTTTTCTTATGGTTCTATTTCTCCATAAAATGTTATATATCACTATCCATCATAACATGATATTTAGTCTTGTCTTCCATTTCTATTATCCTGCCACATGGTATCTAAGTATTTTTTTAGCTATACGAATCATCTTACCTATTTTTTTTCTATTGAATTATTGGTTTCAATAATTATTATATTTGGTTTTCCAATAATGATATTATGATAATTTAAGTCTCTATAATGCAATTCTATTTTAAAATTATAAGGAATAGATTAATGAATGTTTTGTAGTAGGTAACTTCCCATGATTTTTAAAACGAAATAATATGTTCGATATCATACATGATATGCCAAATCTAGATAAAATGAAAAACTAATAATTATTATGGTGTTCATATAACATAGATGTTAGAATTGGGGGTAAGAACAAGATTTACTAAATTAAAAAAAATTATACACAGTTTTTAACATTAATTATTTTGTGAATAATTAATTATAAATGAAATAAATACCAAATGAAAATAAATAATGTGTTTTTTTAGAAAGATATTTTTATGACCAAATTTGTGCTTTATCAAAACATATAAAATTACAAAATATTATTGAAATATAATAATGGTATGTATATATATATTATATATTAAATTATTTTTTTTCATTTATCCAATAAGTTTGATAAGAAAAATATAATAACATATCTAGTTTTATGAATAAAATATTATTTTTCAAGACATTGTATTATAACATTTTAATAGAAGATGTGATTTAAATGAAAATTTTGAAATATTTATAAAATTTAGTTTTCAAAAAAATAATATTTTTTGAAAGACGAATTTAAAATTCTAAATTTTTTTCTATTGTTTTGGTATTTTTATAATAATTTTCGTTTTTTAGATAAAATTAAAAAGTTTTGTGATTAAATTAAATACTTTAATTTCTCATAAATAAGTTATAATGTTATATTTAATTATAAAAATATATTAAATGTAAAAATAGATCAATAGTTAATTAATTAATTAATTTTTTTATTTAATATTTTTCATATTAAATTTAATTAGAAAAAAATTCGATGATTTTCACTTGTTCACATTAGAAACCCGTTTTATCAACCCATCCATATTATAAATGGTAAATTATTTTTTTAAGGTATTTTGATTTTAATTTTAAAAAATTTAACTCTAGATTAGAAATCTTAATGTCAAAATTTTTTATATATGCACATTTTAATTATTTCCAATATAAAAAATTTCATTAGTTATTATTGTTACCATTGTTAAGGGTAAACCGGGTCGTTATGTGAAAAAACAATATTATAAATATTATACAGTGGTGAAAAAAATTCCACATTTTTATTGGATAATTATCAATTTCCAATAATAATTAATGATTCAGTTATGTGAACATTTATCTCCATATTTTTGAAATTGTAAAATTTATAATATTTTATTCAATGATGAGTCAAACATGTCAGACTATAGTTTTTAACAAGTCAATTATTTGTAATACAAGGATATATTTTGGATAGGATCAACATAAAATTCTTTTTTAATGAAAAAATATTTATCTTCATTATCATAATTTAATTTTATTTTTTAGGAAACAGTTAATTTCCATATAAGAATTCACAATGATGATGTGATATTGATTTAATTAAAAGCAATATCAAAAAAATGATATTGAAAATATTAAAATAAAAAATTAGAGATAATTAATGTTAAACATGAATATTATAATTACCAGAACATGATAGTGATGTTTTAAAGGCGCATTTTTTATGATATAATTTTTCTGATTATTTTTATAAGACATGTAATGGATAATGTCAAAATTTTTATTAATGGTATTTTAAAATAAAAAATACATTATTAAAAGAAAATAATTTAAAATATATATATAAAAATCTTCCAACATATTGGTATAACGTCTAAAATAATATCCTCTATTGATTGTGGTTTTCATTTCATTTTTTATTGACAATACTAACCCGTAAATGAGAAAACGCTATTGTTGTAATGGTAAGTGAAGAAATGGTTAAATAAGGGTTAATGAAAAAATTTAAGGACTAAGAATTTTTTAAAACATGTATAATTTTCATTAAATTAAGTTACTCTGACCCTTAGTCAAAAAATATTTTAAATAAAACAAATTACATCCCTTTTTATGGGAAATTAATTTAAATTAATTAATTTTTTAGGGATTCTAATGTACCTTCCCCCTCTCTTATAAAAGGGAAACATTTATTCTATTTTCATTAAACTAGAAAAAATATTTGTTTTATAATAGTTCTGCCCAAATAACTTAATAGAATCCATACCAACATTATATTTATATTTTCTTATGCATAACATCATCAGTAATGGTATTATGGTGTTGATAAAATAAGTTATTATAAAGACAAGGTATCATTTATAATTCTGTGTATATATTTTCTTCTTTTTATGTGCCTTATAATTACACATAAACCATTCTTAAATAACCAATACAGTATCCAAAATATATTGCGATTTCATTATGTTTTTTCCATGGAACATATCTATGCCTACTTCTATTTAAAGGGATAATAAGTTGTCGTTCATGTTGAAAGAGGATTACCGTATCATTAACCCATATAATTAATTTTACATCGTCAACTCTCAAGACTGGTTATAATGATAGAATTAATATTTATATATGATATTAATTATGATATTTTAATTATTAAAAGTAAATATATAATTTCAATTATAAGAATTCCATGCATTGAAAAATGATAACATTCTTTATGTGTACATGTGAATTGTAACAACTAAGAAGTGAGAGTATTTTTTATTATAACCTCATTATATTGATTATATATATAAATATATTTAAATTATTACGATAAAATTAATTCTGTAATGAAAATTCTGAAAAAAAATATTGTGATACATACCCCCTTCCGATGATGAAATTGAAAAATTTAAATGTTACACATTCGAGTATATGGCATACAGTCTCCATGATTATAAGATAATACATTTTTCATAAAAATCCATAATGTTTTTATTATATTTATAATTTATGTATTAAAATCATAATCTTGACTAGATTATTGTTATATAGATGGTTGAATAATGTACACTTTGACCATAGTCATACGATAGAAGTTATTAGGGAATTATTAACCAAATACCATCAAATTGTCAGATGTGAACATATATAATTAAGTAATTTTTAGAACATCCAAATAATATATAAATAAGGTATTTAAAAACTGATAAATGATCTCATAAAATTAAATATTTAATATATGTTAATTATTCAGTAATATAAATATTGTATGTGATGAGTCAAACTCAACATAAGGGACATCGTCTCATTCTCCTTTCATTAACCCTAGATAGATGTTAAACCCTCACCATTTTTATCAAGAGTATATAAATCCCATTCGAAATATAGTATCATTTATTTTTTATTTTTATCTTATTTAGTGTGGTTAAGATATTTTTCCGTCATGGGTATTACTATTCAAAATATTCAACGTGGTATGTGACACATTGATATAAAAATCTGATTTCAAATTTTTTATGATTTAAATTTAAAATTATATCCTTATTATTGATATTATATTACATATTTGTTTATAAAATGTAAAAGTACTATAAAATATATTATATTTCATATTTTATCTTTGGATTCATCTATTAGACATCATATTTTTTTAAATAAACACATGTTGTCCATTTTTAGGTAATTTTTTAAAATGGCCTTTGAAAATGGATTTATTATTGTCTATAACATGAACAATTTTATTATGGGTGAAAATGAAAATTTAAGAGTTATTTTTTTTAAAATGTCTATCTCTTATGTGTGGTGATTATATAATGGTACATTACCATTTGATTTATGGTCACATGATAATCTAATTATGACTTGTTTTTCCATAAAAAATTAATGGTTAGAAATTTTATATCTTCTACTGTGTTCCACATGGCTGTCGAAAATAAATTGATTCCATTTTTATGAGTGACATGAATGGAATTTGACTATATGGTTATCCTATATGTAATATTTACATGTATGGATGTCTACCTCTTGATTATTATATTTGAGTTTAGTAATGACCCATGTTACATAATTGAAAATTAAATGATTTCATATGAGTTTAAATTTAAACTAAATGAATTTCAAAATATAATATAATGATAGTATTGAAAATAAATTTTCTTTATCATTTTAAAAATGCATGTTTATAAAAAATAATGTGGATACACCCAAATAAAAGTTTATTTTATTTTATACAGATTTCATTAATATTTCTCTCATCAATTTTTTAAAAATGTTTTCTAACTAATTTAAGGGGGAATAGAAAACAATATGATATCAATAGAATAATTGGGCTGATATTTCATAAACAGATAAACATCTTTATTTTAGTGTCTATTTTTATGTGAAAAAATGAATACTTTTTATAAGCTTCCACTTGTAATGTATGAGTATATATTGTAAGAGTTTTTCCCATTTATCTAAAAAACTAAACTACAATTACTCTCAAACTAGAAATCTAGTTAAAAAACATAATAATATTTAATGATTACCATATAGTACATTCAGAAATATTATATTATATTGATTTTTTGGTATTTTTCAAAAATAAGTAATTTCCATATTATTAATGTAACTATATATTTAGTTATTATCATCAATTTTTGAAAATATTAATTTATATGAATAAAATGATTATTTTGGTCACTAATTCCTGTAAAATTTTATATTTTAATCTATAAATATCCATTTGAAAATAATTATTTGATTATATGAACTGGTGCACCAATTTTTGAAAAAATTTCAGGTGTTTAAATATAAATAAATATTAAGAAAATTTTTTAAATGATTATGACATTATAAAATGATTTTTTATTATTTTTACTTTATTAAAATTCATGTTTAGTAATCAAAAATATTTTAAATTCATTGAAATCAACTTAAATAATAATTCAACCCAAATGATAAAAAATCATGCATGAAATTAAACATTTTAAAAAGGGTTTTTATCATTTATATTGAATGTAATATTATATAAATAATAAATTATTTTATTATTAATTTTAATTCAAAAATAGAATCATGCGGTCCAAATAATTTTATTAGGTTCGTTAAATTTTAATTTTTATATGATAAATTACATAGTTAAAAATAAGTTATAGATATTAAAACTAAAGAGGTAAGATTGAGTGAACGTAGAGGTAAAGAGAATAACAAGTTTAAAATATTTTATTTTTTTGATGGTAGAGTGATTTATCAACAATATCATCAATCCACAATATTATTTAAATAATCGTTAGGAATATGGAATTATATTGACATCATATTATTATATAGTAATGATTATTTACAAAATATCCACTACATTTCACTTATAATAGGGTCATTACTCTCCTCAATTAACCAAACTATAAAAAAATAAAATTTTGTCTCAAAAATAAAAAAACCACTTATTTACACTCATGTACACCTTATTGAGGTTCTAGTGTTCTCATAATTCTTCCCTTTACGGTTCAATCCCCTATTAAATAACGATTTTCAGAGTAGTGATGTATAATTTATTTAATATCTTCTTATATATAATTTTTTAATAAGTCTTTATTCGTAATAAAAAATATTTTCAACATATTAAATTAATAACATCCATCTAACAATAAAAATTCAATTATATTTTATTTATTTTACAATAATTAATCACCCTTTCCATCTATACTAAGAATGACTAAAACATGAATCATGTGTTTTGTTTACTTTTACTTTAATAAATAATTTTGATTCTATTTCCTAAACATATGAACATATTGTGTATTAGATTAAATTTAATCTATATATGTTATATTTATATTTAATATATATATATATATATAATTAATGTAACGCCCCATCCCCTCTAGAATAGAGTCGGTGCTGTACATGTAATATTGGCATGGAAATAAGGGATGAAAATGTTGATGGAATGATAAGTTCAGTAGTCTTGAAGAAACTAGTTACATATATGTTACTCAAATGAAATTGGACAAGTTTACAAAATACAATACCTAATGAAAACTAAAAACTACGTCCACAAGAACTCAATTAAGGATCTCCTCTTTGTCACATGTTGAATGTAACCTATGAAAGGGGTGAGCTCAAACGATCAGTAAGGGATAAAAATAGTGGAAGCATGAATACTATAATAATATAATCCAAATAAATCTGACATAATCAATATGGCATGGTGAATAGATGAACAACTCATGCCATTAATAAACTGATAATGAAACTACATCCATATATTATGTTATAGTCAAAACCTCATAGATAGTAATATCTAATAATCAATAATTATAATGCTTATTAATTGGATATCAGGTATCTAGCACATGAACCGTATTACTGTACAAATGGTTTAGTTCGATGGGTAGAAACCCATCTGATTTTTGGAAACAAATGTCATGGTTTTGTCGCCAACTGATCTGTCTCATGAGCCCTACCGATGCATTGAGGGGATATAACTGGCCCCACCCATCATTGCAGGTCGAAATAATTCATTATTGATTGATTCAATACAAGAGAATTATACCTTTTCAATATCTGTATATAGAAGAGTATACAATTTCAACAATATTTTTATAATTAAAATAACATTCCTAACATTGTATGTAAAATGGTATAAGGTATAGACAAAAGAAAATATAAATGACATGTGATTATGGATATTTAATATAAATATAAATTAAATATAAATTTTATCTCAATTATGTTGTAGGTAAAACAAATAATAATTATTAGGTGCACCATAAAAAGTTAGTCACAACAAAATAGTAGTTGAGACAATGTATATCACCACAATGTAATCAGTCAAATATAATGCCATGATCATTATAACCCTACAATGAATCATTGAATAAATTGAATATAAATAGAATCTATATATTATATATCAAATTAAAGTACACATATACCACATACAAGATATAAGTGGTGAACTATGAAAATCTTACAGAAAAAAAGTGAGATGACAAACCCCTTATAAATATTTCAGTAGGGTAAAAAGTGTTATTGCGAGGGCTTAATGAGAGGTAAAGGGGTATTAAATTATTCATATTTCACAAGGGTATTATGGGGGAGGTGTGAAAATAAAACCCTTCATTAGTAATTAAAAATAAAAGGTCACAAAATATGGGAGATTCTTGAACAAATGTGAGAGAAAGGATCCCTTACCTTATGCTCAAAAATGTTCTTGATTTTTCTTAACGACCTGAATAAACAAATTTATATTCATTAATTAATAATTCCAGAAACACATCATGATTTTATTGATATGTTATTACATAATTATTTTCATTAATGTTCTTTTTTATGGTTTAAGAGATTCAATTTTTTTTTGTTTTGGTAGCATTTTGATCTTTGGTTTTCATGATCTGTTTACTTGTATTCGAGAATCGATGTTTGTTTGAAACATGGTTAAACATCCAGAATAGTTAATATACATTATTAATTACATTTAAAAGATATAAATGATCTGATTATGATTCTTTTTATATACCATGAGTATGAATTATTCGACGAGTTGAAAATAAACGCTGGGATTTGGCTTGACAGTTTTGTGCACAATAAATTTGTTTTGTACTATTATTCCATATTTTGAAAATGTATATATCCATAACATTAACCAAGATAAAATAAATATATTATGACATGTTTCAACCATTTAAAAGGTTTCATTAATTGTTTTGAAGATAATAAGGAATATTGAAAACCTGTATTCCTTATGTGTGATAAATTTACACATCTCTGATGGTGTTTGAATTTATTCATTAAAAGGAGGGAAAAAAGAGAGATTATGATGAAATATTTCATTAGCTCAATGAAAATACAATGAGTTTATGGTACTAGATTTATCATGAAATTTGGGTGAGGAATGTTGAGAATAGATAACAAAAGAAGGGAACTTTGTAAAATAAATTGAATGAAAAGAGACAGATGGTTCACCACTTGAGTACTCCCCTTTGATAATCACATTACAGACCTTTTTTGGCCTTTTGGTGAGACCTAAAGTTTTTGGACGTGGGGAAGGGGCATGGGACAATTATTTTGAAAAATATAGGCATGGATTAAAGCTTTAGTGGTGTGGGAGGAAGAGGGGGTTAGGTTGGTTTATAGAGTAGAGGGGAGATACATTTTCCTAATATTATAAGCACTAATTTATTATTTTCTTCTCTAGAAAAACAATAGTGATTATTAAATGACCATGAACAAAATATATGCATGTGAATTCGAAACAATTTTACTTACATTAGTAGATTATCATCATTGACTCAATAAATTCCTTATTTATCATTTATCATAAATTATCGCATTTTAATATTCATAATAAATTTAAGTATTTCATAAAAATCCCAAAAATTCACCCCAACCATTCTTCAATAATGACACATGGAACACATCATGAACATTAGAGAGACTTGGTTACATTACTAAACAGTAATCTAAAGCTCTGATTCATTCCAGAATTTCAAAGTGTCAGATGTACTTGGGGCTCAGTTTCCCTTTCTTACCACCCATTAAGACACCCATACATATAGATTCATTCAGGAAGACATGATCTCCAACTTGGAATTCCAAATCCTTTCTCAGGTTGTCAGTATAACTCTTCTACGTACATTGGGATTCTTTTATATGGGCTCGTATTGTCTTCACCTTTTCCATGGATTCTTCAATAATTTTTGGGCCTATATGTTTTCTCTCACCAACTACATTGCAACAAGTTGGATTTTGACATCTTTTTCCACATAATGCTTCATATGGAGCCATTTGAATACTATAATGGAAAATATTATTGTATTAAAATTCTACCAAAGGCAAGTATTGATCTCACATACCTTTAATGTCAAGAGGATATGATATCATCATGTTTTCTAGAGTTTGAATAGTCCTTTCACACTGTCCGTCACTTTGGGGGTGATAAAGGGTACTCATATGATGCTCAGTATTCAAAGGATTCTAGAGACTTTTCCTGAATTAAAATGTAAACTGGGGATCTTTATCTGACACAATCGGTAGAGGTGCACTACAATGTCTTACAACTTCATTAATATAATGTCTTTCCAATGGCTCAAGTGGTAAATCCTCTCTTATTAGAAGTAAATTTGTTGATTTTGTGAGGAGATCAATAATTACCCATATTTCATTATTCCATCTTGGTGTCCTCTGTAGTCATGTGAAAAAACCAATGTAATGTTATCCCAATTCCACATAGGAGTTGGTAGGGGTTGCATCGCTCCATTGGGATGTCGTCTATCTGCCTTCACATGTTGAGAAACTAAACACCTTGACACGTAGTCATCAATTTCTTGCTTAATATTATCCCATCAACATTATTCTATTAGATCTATATACATCATTGTGCTACCTGGGTGTATAGAGAAATTTGAGCTATGCGATTCGTCTAATAGTTCTATTTTTTGTTCAGGTACTGATGAACACTTTACCTCTTCTCAAATTTCAGAACTCCTTCCTCAAACATGATGTCATCCAATCTTCCATCCATGACATCAATTATTTTCTTCTGAAAATTTTCATCATTAGATAGAGAGAGTTTTATCTTCTCAAGTAAAGATTGGTTAAAAATAATTTGAAAGAGAAAATATGTTTACCCTTCATAAAGAATTCTCATGTCCATATTTAGTACATTAATGAATATTTGATCTCTCTTAATCCGTATTTGATTTATAAGTACATGGTCATTCCTACTTAATGTATCTTCCACCTTATTTGCCTTTCTTAAGTTTTAGTGTATTGAAAAATAATAATCATTGAGTAACTAGAGCCATCTCTTTTTCCTCATGTTGAGTAATTTCTCTGGGAAAAAAAATTTCATGCTTTTTTGGTCCTTATAAACCTCCCATATTTCTCCATAGAGATAATGTCTACATATTTTTAGGGAATGTATTATGGTTGCTAACTCCAGATCATGAGTTCAATATTTTTTCCCATGAGACATCAATTGTCTTGATGCATAAGCAATAACTCTATCATTTTGTATAAGGATGAAAACCATACCATTCATTGATTCATCTCTATATATTACAAATCCACCACATCCATATGGAAGAGTCAAAATTGGAGCATCGACCAATCTACATTTCTATTCCTCAAAGTATACTATACATTATTTTTTCCACACAAACATATGTTCTTTACATGTGAGCATGGTTTGTCGGTTAACCAGTAGGGGAAAATTCTGAATGAAACACAGAAAGTAACATGCTAAACCAATAAAACTGTGTACCTCGGTCCATCAATAGAGGCAATATGGCCTAATAATTAAGCTAATTGAAGCCATAATTCACACTTTCTTAAAATCCCATATAATTTGTTTTTTCTAATATTTTTATTTATAATCCACAAGTGATTATCGTGGTCTTCATATATTTTTTATTATAACATTATATAATTTATGAATACCACTAAAATTATTTGATATTTCATGAAAGTTCTATTCATTAAATCTATGAAAATAGTGGGTGCATTAGTTAGTCAAAAAGGAATCACTGTAATCTCATAATTACCTTACCTGGTTTGAAATTTCGTCTTAGGAATGTCATCCTTCCTCACACGAAACTAATGATATCCGGATCAAATATCAGTCTTTTAAAATTACTGAGCACCATTATTTCGATCAAATAAATCATCAATCCAAGGAAGAAGATACTTATTAATTATTGTAATAGTATTGATTTCCTTGTTGTCAATGCATAGCCTCATGGATCCATCCTTCATTTTTACAAACATGATTGGGGATCCCCATGGAAAAACACTTGGTCGGATAAATCCTTTATCACTCAACAACTCTATTTGTTTCATTAGCTCAACTAACTCTATTGTTTCCATTCAATAAGGTGTCTTTGATATAGGTATTTCACCAGTAATTAAGTCATTGAAAAACTCAGTTTCTTTCTATAGAGGATTTCTAGGTAAATCCTATGGAAACACATCCATTTATTATTTCAGAATATGCACATCTTCAATTTGAATATTTCTTTCCTCACCCTTAGATATTGGGTTCTCTTCCTCTCCACGAATTGCTTTCAATAGAGCTGTTGTGGGTGTTTCTAGATAAAAATCCAATGAAGTGCTATCCACTCTAAATATAAGAGATTTTACACCATTTTCAAAAAAAGTAACAACCTTTTTCAAGAAATAAATATTCACATCATAGTTTGAAAGCCAATTCATACTGAGAATTATATCAAAGTGAGTCATTGTTATGATGAAAATTTTATCAACTGAAACACATTTTTGTGTCATGAGGGGGACTAGTCGACATGCCTTTGTTGCAATGACGAATCCCATTAGAGTTTTGATGGGTAACTCCTTTATTAAATCAAATTGGATGTGTCTATGTTTCTTGGAAAACTGAGTAGATATTAATGAATGGGATGACCTAGAATCAAATAAATTGTTGGATATGTTTGAGGAAACAATTAATGTACCTGCCACCATATCATTATTAACATCAACTTCAGCGGTTTTAATCACATAAGCTCTTCCTTACTCTCTTGTATTTTTTTGAGGAATGTTTCCTTGGCGCATAGGACAATCATATGCACAGTGCCCCGTATCTCTATAGTTGTATCATTTAACATCATCAAATTTTTTCTTCCCCTTGAATTCATGAGATAGATGGCCCTTTTCTCCACATTCAGAGTAGACTCTCATGCCTTTCAAGCATTTCATAAGTTGACCCTTCCCACAGTTCTCGCATAATGGTAATATCTTCATTCCCTTGTTCTTCTTTAGAGCTTCTCCTTTCCCTTTGTGATCAGAGTTCCAATTTTTTTCTTTTTATACCTTGAAAAAATTGATCTAGAAAATTCCCTCTCTGTTTTGATGTCACTTGATGCAATTTCATCATATGATGAAAATGCTTGAGAAGCTGCTTCCAATCAATGACTTGGATTTTGAACATCAATGAAATTATCAATCTTGTCTGCCGAGTCACATATTAATCTATGTCATACAGAGCTGGCCTTGTGAAGGTAGACTCATACTCTACAACACTGTCTTCTTCCCTTAACTTTAATCCTGGAAATTTCCTCTTCATTTCACTTTGTTTCTCACGATGGAAATATTTTTTGATGAATATATCTTTAAAAGTCACCTATTTTACCTCTTCTGTTTCTTCTTCTTCTATGGTATTATGAATCAAGGACCACCATTGATCAGCGCCGCCCATGAAATAATATACCTCTAGTACTAGAATTTCATTTTAATTTCATTTTATGGATATGAATATAATTTAACGGTACTTCATCCATTTCTCAGTAACCACATGATTAGTTGCCCTACTGAAAGATGTGGCCTTCTGTATCATGAAACCATCCAACACAGGTGTAGAATGGTTATTCATTACAACCTCAGTATGTTGTCCCAATATGGTCACAATCTGATATTCTCCAACATTAACTATGTTGACATTCTTAGTGGGGACATCCCTACCTTTCCCATGAGTATTGATTCATCTTCTTTCCTTAGACACCATTTCTAAATAATCACACACATTAGATTAGGGTTTGATTCATAATGTATAATCATAACATAACAAAATACATAGCCCAAATTGATATTCTACTCATGACTAATCAAATAATCACATAAATGGTATCCTTGAGGAAAAATTTAAAATTCAATAGTTCATAATGGCTTGTAAAGAAATCATGAATTATCTTAAGAATATCCTTCAGGTGTGATATAAAATAGAGTACAGAAAGTCTCATTGTCATGTAATAGGATACCCTAGGTCAAGCCTAAAACTTTTTTTTCAGAGCATTCACTCCTTGTTATATTTGTGCCAGAGCCACCTCAACCTGCTCATATCCATACACAGATGTATTTACTAGAAGGATTCACATAATATATTCATTTCCAAAATACCAGGATATTTTTTTACATTTATCCACAAATACTACCTTAGGGCTTTGTTCCCTACTATAAATTTCCTACTCTAGTTCCCCAGTTTTCTGCTAAACTTTCTTTGATACCAACTGTAAAGCCCTGACCCCTCTAGACTAGAGCCTGTGCACTAATGTTTATGTTAGCATGGTTATAAGGAATAAAAATCCCAAAGGAAATACCAGTTTAGTAGTTTTTAATAATCTATAAACATATATGTTACTCAAATTACATTGTAAAGGTTTAAAAAATAAAATACATAACACAAATTAAAAAAATCATCCATAAGAACTCAATAAATGATGTCATCTTTGTCACATATTCAATGTAAACAATGAAAGGGGTGAGATGAAATGCATAGTAAGGGTTAAAAATAGCAGAATCATGAATAAGATAATATGTGAATCATAATCAATGTGACATAATCAATATGGCATGGGGAATAGATTAAAAAATCATGCCATTAATAAAATAAGAATGAAACTACATCCATATATTTTATCATAGTTAAAATCTCATTGATAGTAATAACTGATATTTAATAATGAAAATGATTATTAATTGGACATAATGTATCTGGCATGTGAACCATAATAAAATAAAAATGGTTTGGTTCTATTGTTAGATACATGTCATATTTTTTGAAACAAACTCAAAGGGTTTGTCTCCAATGGATTTTTCTAATGATACATACCGATGCATCGAGGGGCTATAGAGGGCCCCAACTTCCACTATATGTCCAAAACATTCTTTATTAATTGATTCCATTAAATATCAAAATGAATTTTCAATATTCTATAGAGTTTACTATACTGATTCATCAATATTTCCAAAATTAAATAGACATTCCAATTAAACACTATTTTTAAAATTATATATGGTTTAGGCAACAAACATATCCATGATATGTGATTATGGATATTTAATATATATATAATTTACAATGAAAATTGATCTCAAATGGTATGTAGGTACACCACATAAGGATTATTAGGTGCACCATACAATGTTAGTCACAACAATGTAGTAGTTGAGACAAATTATCTTATCACAATGTAATCGGTTAAATAATATGAACAGTACATAATAACCCTCAAATTAATCATTGAATAACATGAATATAAAAAAATAATTTTATTATAAATCTAATGCTTGTACACATATTTCACATACACGAAATATGTGGGGAACAATGAAAATCACAAAGAAATGAAAGTAAAATGAGAAACACCATATATGCATTTCACCATGGTAAAGAAAGTTTCTACGAGGGATTAATGAGAGGTAAATGCGTATTCCATTATTTATATGTCACAAGGGATGTATGGGGGAGGTTCAAAAACATTCCACATCATTAGTAATTAAAAATAAAAGGGCCCAACATAGTGGATATTTTTTAAAAAAGTGAGAGAGATGATCCCTTACCTTATGCTCAAAGGTGTTCTTGATTGTTCGTAACAACCAGAATAATATAATTTAACATCATTAATTAATAATTCTAGAACATAATCAACATTAAATTGATATTTTTTTATCCTATTAGGTTCATTAATGTCTTTTTTATGGTTTTAGAGATTTAATTTTACTGTTTTTGTAGAATTTTACTCTATTGTTTTCATGATTTGTTAAATTGTATTCATGAATGGATATTTGTTTAATATATAATTAAACATCCAGAATATATAATATAAATTATTCTTCTCATTAAATAGATTTAAATGATCCTATTTTGATTCTGGTTATATACCATGAGTATGACTCATTCGATGAGTTAACGATAAATTCTTGGATTTGGCTTGGCAGTTTTGTGCACAATAAACTTGTTTTGTATAATGATTCCACATTATAAATTTGTAAAGATTCCAGAACATTAATCAAGATAAAATACATATATTATGACATGGTTCAACCTATGATAAATTTTCACGACCAATATAGTAGGTTGAAATGCAAATTAAAACCTCGTGTTCCTTGAGTGTGTTAAATTTACACATCTCCGAAGATGTTTGAATTTAATGAATAAAAGGAAGAGAAAAAGATATATTATGATGAATTATTCCATTAGAACAATGAAAATATAGTACATGTAAGGTATTGTAATTATCATGGCTTTTGGATCAGTGGAGGTGAGAAGGGAGAACAAAATAATGGATCTTGGTAAAAGAAATTGAATGAAAAGAGAAGGAAGGTTCACCTCTTGAGTACTACTCATTGAGAATATTTTAAGGTCATTTTTGGCCTTTTGGTGAGAGGAAAATGTCTTGGATGTAGGGTGAGGTCTTGAGAAGAGTATTCGGTAAGATATAGGGATGTCTTGAATATAGACTGTGTGGGATGAAGTCGGGGTGAGGGTGGTTTATATAAAGGAGGGGAGATGAATTTTATTAATATTATAATCATTAATTAAATATCTCCTCTCATGATAACCAATAGTGAGTATTCCATGACAAAGATTAGTAATATCTGCACGTAACTTCGAACCAAATGGAATTACATCAGCATATCATCATCGATGACTCTGTAGACGCCGGAAAAGTCCGTTGTTCCCAAACGAAGCTCCGGATGCGGAAAACGAGGTCATATTTGGAGTCAGAAGCATGTTTTGGAGGGCCCGGAGGCCTTGCGCGGAATTTTGGAGACCCACGCGCAAAGTTGAAGTAAGGCGCGCAAACCTCCCGGGATGCGCGCAATGCGCTCAGCCGGCGTGCAATTTTGCGAGCCCGTGGCCCGCGCGACTCCCTTGCTCGCCGAGCCCAATTCTGCGCCCGCGAAGGCAATTACGCGCCCGCGAACGAGATTCTGCGCCCGGGTTTGCCTATAAATATGAGGCGACCCCCGACGTTTTGGAGGTTCCCGGAATTCGAAGAGTCGCTCGTTCGCACAATCCAACCCCCTCCGCGCGCAATGCCGATCTTCAGGTAACCTTCTTTCTTTCGCGCAATAAAGCCTCAGGGTTCGCCTTCGCGCGCAATCCCTTTGGCTCCTTTCCTTTGAAAAATTATTCACCCAAAGGCCTTCGCGCGCAACAGAAGCCTCTTGCGCGCAATTGCCCCTGGGTGCGCGCAATCCAGCCCGATTGTGCGCACCCCCCCTTACAAAGAGGCTATTCGTTAATGAATGAGTCGTTGCCCCCGCGCGCTATCCGAAGCCCGGTGCGCGCAATCTCCCTCTTCCGCGCGCAAAGCGCTGTCCCAATTGCGCGCCAGCCTACCCATTTGCGCGCCGACCCGCAGTATTGCGCGCCAAGATTCTCTTTTGCGCGCAATCCGCCGGGGTCGCCCCATTTGACCCCCTGAGGGTACCCGCCTGCGTGGCGCCCGGTGATCTTCATCCTGGGTGCCCGCACCGTGCGTTGTCTTCCCGTGCGGCCCTCCAGGCTCGCGCGAAGTGACACAGACCCATTGGCGGCAACTTTCGTCCGCGCTGCAGGACGTTCAACTGCCAGACATCCATCGTCCTGCATGACGCTAAACTGCACAACGTCCGCGCGACAAGACGTTAAACTGCCAAGCATCTACGTCCGCGCTGCAAGACGTTAAACTGCCGAGTGATTCGTCCAACATGACGTTAAACTGTATATCGTCCTCAACACACGACGTTAAACTGTACTTCGTCCGGCAAGACGTTAAACCGTCTGCTTCGTCCTCAACACATGACCTTAAATTGTACTTCGTCCGGCAAGACGTTAAACCGTCCGCTTCGTCCTCAACACACGATGTTAAACTGTACTTCGTCCGGCAAGACGTTAAACCGTCCGCATCACCCGATCCCGTTCCCCGCTCGCAGGGTCCCCCCCGGTTCGGATGTGGCCCCCACCCGCTCGTCTCTGCAGGGATGTCGGGATTGCCCCTCTTTAGGGAAGATTTAATTGGAGCGGTCTTCGCCCACAGGGGTAGGGTATTACAAACCCCTAGTTTCTTGTGGGGGGCTGCACATGTGTTTCTCCATTGCGCTTCCCCACTGCCGAAGCCAGTAGAGGGCGTGACAAGGATCGAGGTCTCTCACCTTCGGCCCAAGTCCCTCTCTAACTGAGTTTTGCCGCATCCGGGCTGCCTCAGTGCGTAAGTCCTGACAGAACGAACTACGTGGACTTTGATCCCTGTATCCTAAACAGGGTACGTAGGAAGCCTCCCTGAGGTTCAAGCCCACCACCTGGTCATCCCGGTCGTATTCACGTCGGTTCGTCCACCAGTGGACCCCTCCCGGGTTAACATTCGCGTCGATTCACCTATGAATCCTCTCTTGTGGGGGACTGCATATGTGTATCTCCATTGCGCTTCCCCACTGCCTTCTTCTATTTTTCTCTTCAATGTCCAGCATGACGTAAAACTGTGATCCACACGCCCGTTCCATTCCCCTCTGTGCGAGGTGGTTCGGTTCAATCCTCCGCCTGGCAGCCTCGATCTCCTCGTGAGTCGGCTTCCCAACGTCCAGCATGACGTTAAACTGTATATCCGAACTACGCTGACTTTGATACGTGCTAACGCGCGGTACGTAGGAAGCCCCCACGGGGTCCAAGCTCTTCACTCCATCAACCATCCTGATCCTTACCCGGGCCGCCACATCCCGGTGAGGTCATGCCATTTCATTCCACTCCACTTCACTCGGGAAGCCACCCATGTGCTGGACCCAGCGTTGGAGGTTCCCCGTAAGGGGTTCTGTCATCTGATCCACTCCTCGTGTTGATCAATCTGATGCCGTCCCCGCTGGACGTTAAACTCGCGGCATACCCCGTGTTAAACATGGGAAGCTGAGGAAAACCTCAGGTAACGCAGTTCCCCGCACCCAGCACAGGATGCCTCAGGCCATCACTTCTTCGAGAAGCCCTATTAGGGACGGAAGGCAGACATGCAGAGCCGCAGTGTTAAGACACGCCCCCAACACCCGGAGTCACCCGATCTCCTCACCGCAGGTTGCTGCCCCTACCAGACTCCTTGGAGCGTCCGGGCGGATGCAGTGTAATTAACCGGTGTCCATGAAGATATGGCGCCGGGAACGAGATTCACGAACATTCTTAAATCTATGAGGGAGTCCCGGACTAGGCGACGAGTTCTGAGGAGACGTCCACGGAAGGAGGAGCCAACATCCCATCATCCCG
The DNA here is from genome assembly GCA_963277665.1 of Viscum album. Taxonomy (NCBI): domain Eukaryota; kingdom Viridiplantae; phylum Streptophyta; class Magnoliopsida; order Santalales; family Viscaceae; genus Viscum; species Viscum album. Next base: position 67,875,729 of record OY728166.1, on the reverse strand, counting down.
GTTTCGATCAAGGAGCAGACGTCCCTGAATAAGGGACGGATGCCGCCCGCCCTTGGAAAGTGGGACTGCGGGGCCACAAGCCGCGTTCCCATCCCCTCGGGTCGACGGGAGCACACGCGAACGCGTCCTGGCGGAACAGCGTCGGAACAGAAACCCGACGCACATCCGCACTGAAACAGAAAAATGGTGAACCCGACGTGAATCTCTTCTCCTCAATGCGAAGACCGATGGCTTTCAGAGGTGTTGGAAGACCAGCATGTTGCCCGGCCGAGCATTCAGTTTTTACCCTCCAGGGGCTGGGGAAGGAAAATCGGGCACTCCGTCTCACGACGTCGATGGCCTGGATTCCCCCCATGGAAGGCGTCGTGGAACTAACGGTCGGTTGTCGATTCCTTTTCATGTCCGTGTTAACGGGTTCGTCTCCCTGCTTTCAGGAATCAGGTCGCCCGATCCAGTGCCCGATCGCCGCCCGCCCACTGGCGCAGGGGTAGGGGAAACACCGACGCGGCTACTCCGCGTGGTCCTGCCCATTCCACAGTCATCCCAGCAGCCGCAACTGCGGGAAAACTACTCCCTCTCTCCCCCTCGGAGGTCATCCAGAGAAGGGTGATCAACAACTTGGTGCTGAGATATGAGGAAGAGGGAGTCATCCCCACCAGGGACATGACTCGCCTAGACCTCGAGGAAGCTGCACCTCGCCACCACCGCCGCCCCCGAGGGTCGCGCAGGGAGGCGTCGCTGCCTACCTCGACGTCCAACCGCTTCGGGAGTTTATCCCCGGAACGCTCCGACAGCTCCCTTCCCTATGCGGATGAGGTGGAAGATGCCCGGGACCACCCTATCCGAGATTCGCTCCAGGGATCCGCGATAAGGGCTCCTGTCAGGCCACGGCGACATCGCCGCCAGGCCTCTCAAGTCGAAGAACGGGCTCTCCACCTGCCCGCGCCGCTCATCCCGACTCGTCTGTCCCGACGCCAACGTCGGGCACGAGCGGAAGAGGATGCCCACCTTGGGGCCCTAGCAACAGAGGCCGCATTGGCCCAAGCCACTGCTGGCTCCAGTCACCAGGCCCCTGCGCATCCTAAGCAGGGGCACTTCTATGCCCGACCTGGATCGAGGCCCCGACCGCCCCAAAGGCAGGTTGGGTCGACTCTCCCAGTTGTTGGTACAGGAAATAGCCCCCGCGAACTACCTCGCGGTATCGCTATTCACCAGCAGGGTCTACTCCGTGTGGCCGATCCAAGAGGCATGGGTCATCCCGCCTTCTGATCCCGGCCCGGAGGCCTGCACGGAATCATCTCTCCCCGCGTCCCCTTTGATATCTGTCCCGGTGCTCCTCGCACCTTGGTTTTCAGTCCTCTTGGCCCCAGCACCGGTGCGGCCGGAGGACGCCAGGACAGAGATCAGCCATGCCCTGAAGAACCACCCAGGGGTAGGAAGGCGAGGCGTCGACGCCGAGGGAGGAATGTTAGGGAATTCCGGACATAGATCTGACCAGTTCGTTTCTCTGATACAGAGGCGGAGTACGATTCGGCGACAGAGCCCTCCCCCCAATCACTCCAGTCAAGGGCAGGGGTAGGAATGCGGCACGTCAGCCTTGTACTCCCCGAGAGCGAGATCGATGTGATCCCCGCTTCTCTCCGAAGGTATATTCGGAGTAGTGAGGGCCTGGTAGACCCCCAAGGATCAAGCTTGCGGTTGGTACCGGCCCCTCCGGAAGCGCCTTCCGCCTCGATCGGAGAAGCCGGAGACTTTTTCTGGGGACCGACGGTCGAACACCGATCTAGTGCACCCTCGGCGAGCACCGACGCCACGACAGGAAGTTCGCTCGCCGGCCCTTCCAATCATGATGTGGTAGCCGGGGCACCACCACCCTCAGAGGGCGGCCCGGGATATAGAGGCCAATCGGCCTGCTCGCCGTATTCACCGCAGGCCAGCCCATCGGCCCGCCTCGGCACCACTGCCGGTTCCCCGTCCATTCCCAGTCGTTGAAGAGGACCAAGGAGACCTGGGTCCCGAGTTTGAGTCGTGGAGCTTCTGGACCGTCCTTGCAGAGGGCCACTTCCCTGAGAAGTTTTGGCCAGTCGCAGGACTGGACTTTGATGCACCCGAATCACTCACCCCGGATGAGTTCGAATGCTTCCGCCGAACTCTCCGGGAGACTCACTCCCATCATCACCACCTACAAATGCCATATCCCGGGAGTCAAGTGCACCTGGAGGATATTGGTGAGCAGTGCCGTCAGATTGACCTGGCCACGCTCCCCGCGGTTTGGCACCCCGGGTCATTTGGGCACCACGAGGCCCTCCAACAACGATGCGTCGAGTGTTTTCAAGTACTCCGTAGGGTTATCGAGGAAGCCACCCCCCACGTGTATATCCGTGGATGGGGGCAGTACGCTTCCCTACGCTTCAGTTCGATTCTCCGACAGCCCGATTCACTGGGTGGCCCTGAGGGTACATCCCCAGGGACGGAAACGGTCAATATGGCTGACCTGTCGGGAGAGGGGAACGGCTTGGAACTTCTCGACGGGGGCTCTCCCCCTGAAGACAAGCCGTTGTTGGATCCGTTGGTGAGAGTTACTCGTCACCAGAGGAACCTCCTGGGTCTCCCCACACCCACTGAAGCACTGATGTTGAGCCGAAACGTCAGCAAAGGTAAAGAGAATGGCGGGGCTATAAAGCCCGCCGACCCATCTACCTCCATGCAGAGGGCGGATGAGGATCCCGAGAAGGTCACGCTACGTCAAAAGCTCACCGAGCAGAAGAAGCTAGTTGACCAGCTCCTCGCCGAGCGCGCTGCAGAGCAGCGGCCTGACTACGGTGATCCTAGGCCAGGACAGCAGGGACAGGAACAACCACCCCTCGATGAGGCTCTCCCGGGCAACCGTGATTATGTCGGGTTTGCCGATAGAGGAGAGGCCATTGCCTATGGCAAGAGGGTGCGGTATGTTTCACCACACCCTCTCGAGCGGCGCGACTACCTGAGAGACCCCGCTTGGATTCCTCCCGCTTCCCCAAGGGCCGCTCCGCCCGCCATCCCACGAGCTGCTGAGTTCGAAGACCTGATTGAAGGGCCATGTAATGCGCTCGTGGTTAGAGATCCTCTCCAGGACTGGAACCCATGTCCGGACGATCCGATGGCGGCACTCATCGCCCGCTTGGAAGCCTTGGAGACTCGGCAAGTGGCGATCCCATCGGACGGCAAGCCATACCCAGCATGGGTGGATGACATGCCGGCACCTACGGGGTTTGGGAATCCAAAATTCGCCCCCTTCAACGGGACTGGAGATCCGCCACAGCGTTTGGCCCATTTCAACTCGAGGTGCGGGCCTATGTTGGGAACTCTGGCGCAGCAGGAGGCCGCTAAGCTTCACTGCTTTGTCCAGACACTAGAAGGGCCAGCATTTGTCTGGTACAGCCAGCTCCCCGTCGGGTTGATAACTAGCTGGGAGGACCTTCGTAGACAGTTCCTCTATCAGTTTAGTTCCACGACCCGGAAGACGAGTATCGCAGACCTCTTCAAGTGTAAGCAGAGGCCTGATGAGCGAGTCACGGATTTCGTCGCCTGATGGAAGGGTCTCACGTATTCCATTGACATGCCATTGACTCAGGAGCAGTTGCTGACAATGTGCGTCGGGAACGTCAAGACCGAGCTGGTCCCTTCCTTGATCACTCAGAATTACCCCGGAGGGTTCAGGGACTTCTCAGACAAAGCTCAATGTCTCGAGGAAGCCCTGCAACAGGCCAGTCAGGCACACCCGCTGCCCCCTATGATCCCTGCAAGGAGAGTCAGCAGGGTTGAGCCCACTGCTGTTGCCCAGATAGAGGCCCCCAGGCCGTTGGAGCTGCTGCTGGTGAGGCCAGCTCCACAGCCTCACAAGAATCCGCCTCCACGGGCTCAGCTCCCGGCCCAGCAGCGGCAGCCCCAGAACCGGCCGGCCCCTCCGCGTAATGTACCGCCACAACCCAGGCGAGATAATCAGGGTCCACCTCCTCGGCAGGCCCCTCTAGCCCCTCGTCAAGACCACGCTCCCAGGGGCCCGCGATACCTGACTTACTCATTTCACGAGAATCAGGTCCCCGGTTACTTCCGGAGCACCCTGGAGCAGAGGATTGTGCGACTGCCTGAGTGTTAGAGGCTAGAGGAGGCGCATCTCACGGATAACCCCCGCTACGGCCCTTACCATCGGGCCCTGGGGCACACCATCCAGCGGTGCTACATGTTTAAGGATTGGATCCATGACCTGATTAACAACAATGTAATCTGGTTGGGCCCAGCTCCAGCACAAGTGGCAGGTGTGTTCGTGGGATCAGATGACGATAGTGGCAACGAGGACGAATGGCAGCTGGTCTCCGACCGCGGATCCCAGAAGTATAATAACTGGATGGCCCGCAAGACGACCATTCGCGCCCATGGAATCATCTGTGCGCGCTTGAATCAGCCTGAGCCCCCAGAATCTGCTGGTGCTGCTTCGGCATCGTCGTCCCAGCATGCCTCTTCCGAGAAGAGCAAACGGCGACGGCACAAGAAGGAAGAGAGCGCCCCGCCAGTTCCGCCACTATCCCGCACTCTCGGCGATTTCATGCCACCTGAGATGGGGATCCCTCCTAGGATCCGCCCGGTGATGGATGATTCGTCCGATGACAGTGTTGGGTACGCTTCGGTTAATACCGTCGAGCTGGTAAATCCCTTTTCGGTTCCCGACGTTGAAGAACACCAAGAGGACCTCCCTAGTGTCCCCGGTCGTCGCCACTGTCGGAAGAACCACAACAACAGGAGTCACTGGGGCACCACAGTTGGTACCTCCAACCAGGCCGTGCACGCCACGGAGACTAGGCAGCAGGCTCAGAACCGAGCTCAGCGCGCGCAGCCCCCCCATCCGGGGATGACAGATTCGCCTCCGCCACTGTTTGTGGTGTGGGACCAGGCAGAACCGCCTCAGCCGCGCCGCGACCAGCTCCGTCCTGCCACAAGCCCATCCCGGCCTCCTGGCCCCAGTATGGTGACCACATCCCGGACTGCAACCAGTGAACAGCGAGATGCGCCAAGTACCAGTCGGCCGCCTGTCCAACTGGCAAGGCCCGTCATACCTCCAACCACAGAGCAACCTCCTGCAACCAGGGGCTCGCGCTTGGACAAAAATTATGATGTCCTGAAGCACTTGGCTGACATCCCAGCAAGGCTCTCCATCCTTGAGGCTCTGCGCATGTCGACTGAGATGCGCGAGGCGCTCGCTGAAGCCATGAAGAGCCCCCTCCAGTTTGAGACAGAGGTTGCGGCTGCAGAGGCCTTTCACGCCGAAATGATCGAGGACGCCGAATGTCAGGCAGTTATCTCGTTCTCTGGTAAGGATTAAGACCCTCCTATACAGGGACACATTCGTCTGCTGTATGTTACTGGCCAGTTCAATGGCCTTGAAGTCCGGCGCTGTCTTGTCGACACGGGGTCCGGGATTAACCTGATTCCCACTCGGACGCTCTGGAGATTGGGGTTGTCTGAGGATGACTTGATTCCCTCCGACCTCAGGATCCAGGGGTACGACCACACCGAGAAAACTCCGGTCGGCAAGATACGCTTGAAGACCCAGTTCGGTGACTTGGTTGCCAACACCGAATTCATGGTGGTCTCTCAGGACACTGCGTATAACGCATTGATGGGCAGGCCATGGCTCTACCTTCATGCGGCGGTTCCCTCGTCATACCACCAATGCCTTAAATACTCCCTTAATGGTCGAGTAGGCGTGCTTCAGGGAGATGCCTCCCCTTTTGCCTCATGTGAAGCCCGCTATCTGGACGCGGACTATTACAAGAGCAAGGATAAGCAGATCCTGGCAGGTGAGGTTGAGCCTCTCACTTTTTCAAGTGATCCCTAGGCCAGTTTGGATGACGCTTACATCCTCCCGATCCATCGGTTGGACGTAGCGATGGTCTCGACGGCCTGCGAGTCTCCTGATGAGATGACCGCGACTGCCCGTGCCAGCACCAGCGGCCCAGCAGGATCTGGTGGACCCAATACAGTTCCCAACACAGTCTCTCCCGTGGACGCTCCCTCCCCGAGTGGAGAGGACGTGGAAGATGCACCCCCAGCCTTTGAGGAGGGCATCTCCGCCACGGTCGACGAGTTAGTACAGGTGAACCTTGGAACCGAGGCAGATCCAAGACCCACATTGGTCAGTGCTGCCATGCCCTCTGAGGAGCGGCAGCAGTACGTGAACTTTCTCATGAAACACAGTGATGTGTTCGCTTGGGGCTATGACGAGATGCCAGGGCTAGATACTCAGGTAGCCGTCTACCGCCTTGGTCTCCCGGCGAACCATCGCGGGTTCAACCAGCCTCCCAGGAAGATTCACCCATCCCACGGTGCCATGGTTGAGGCCGAAGTTGACAAGCTTATCAAAGCCAACTTTGTGAGAGAAGTTCAGTACCCCAAATGGTTGGCCAACATTGTGCCGGTCAGGAAGAAGAATGGGCAGATCAGAGTCTGTATCGACTTCCACGATATCAACCGCCACTGTCCGAATGATGACTATCCCCTTCCGGTGACAGATCTGTTGATTGACGCCACATCAGGGTTCCAAGCCCTCTCCTTCATGGATGGATACTCTGGATACAACCAAATTCGGATGGCCCCTGAGGATGAGGAGTTCACTCCCTTCAGGACCCCTCAAGGTATCTTTTGTTACCGGGTCATGCCCTTCGGCCAAAAAGAATGCAGGTGCCACCTATCAACGGGCGATGCACCGCATATTCAAGCCAATCCTCGGCACACTGGTGGAATGCTACGTTGACGACTTGGTGGTCAAATCACGCCAGCGTCAGGACCATCTCAAAGATCTTGAGAAAGTGTTCGGCTTCCTCCGGTCTCGCTGCCTGAAGATGAACCCGTTGAAGTGTGCCTTTGGAGTCACCTGCGGGAAGTTTCTTGGCTTTGTGGTAAGATACCGGGGTATTGAGATCGACCCAGAGAAGATCAGGGTGATTAGCCAGATGCCTCCCCCAGGTAACATCCGGGAACTGCAAGGGTTCCAAGGCCACTTAGCCTATATACGCCGATTCATTGCGAATCTGGCCGACAAGTGTAAGCCCTTTTCTCGGCTCATGAAGAAAGGCACCACCTATGTATGGGATAAGGAGTGTCAGACCGCTTTCGAGGAAATCAAGCAGTACCGGCTTCAACCTCCGGTTCTGATGCCGCCTGTATCCGGGAAGCCGCTGGTCCTTTATGTGACCGCCCTGGAACGGTCCCTTGGTGCCCTTCACGCCCAGAAGAACAACGAGGGAACGGAGAATAGCCTCTATTACCTCAGTCACATGCTCCTTGATGCGGAAGTTAGGTATTCTCCCATCGAGAAGAGCTGCCTGGAGCTCGTATTCGCCGTACAGAAATTACGGCACTACTTGCAGCACCATGAGGTACAGTTTGTTTCTTGGGTAGACCCGTTGAAATATATCCTGAGCCGGCCTATTTTGACTGGCCAACTAGCGCGGTGGGCTGTGATTCTTCAGCAGTTCAACATCAGGTATGTGTCTCAGAAGGCCATCAAAGGGCAAGCATTGGCAGACTTTCTGGCAGCTCACCCGACCTCCGCGGATCAGCCGCTGGATCTAGGCTTTCCTGATGAGACCATTCTCTCGGTCGATCATGCCGATCCATGCTGGCAGATGCACTTTGACGGTGCCTCCCGGAGCCCCACCGGTAGAAGACTCGATAATCCTAAGCTCAACAGAGTGGGCTTGGGTATCATCTTCATTACCCCGGAGCGAGCCATGCTGCCATACTCTTTCCTGTTGTCAGAGGGCTGTACCAACAATGAGGCGGAATACCATGCCCTCATCACTGGCCTCGAGTTAGCTCTCGAGATCGACGCGCCCCGTCTGTGTGTGAAAGGGGACTCCGAGCTGGTCGTTAAGCAGATCAATGGCGACTATGTTTTCAGGAAGCCGTAACTTGTGCCATTGCTGGAGTGCACCCTCCTCCTGATGGCCCAGTTCCCTTCTCGGCCAGAAATTGTCCATATTCCCCGGTCGCAGAACGGTCGAGCAGATGCTTTGGCCAGCCTTGCTGCGTCACTCGCAGAGCCTGAACAGGACAACCTGATCATCCGCGTGACGCACCGCAGGCTCATCGCTCCCGTTATCCCGGAGGGAGATCGCGGCCCATCGGTAAGTAATCTCACCGTGGTTGCCCCAGTGCCTGGAGCCCCGAGTACCCCGGATATGGCAGTCGAACCAGCCCATGATTGGAGGACGCCTTTGGTTGAGTACCTCCAACATGGCATTCTCCCGTCGGATCGGGCCGAGCGCGAGCGTGTTCGATGCCGCACATCGCAGTTTGTCCTCCAGAGCAGTCCCGTCCTGGAGCAGATCCTCTATAAATGCGGATTCTATGGTGTTCTCCTCCGTTGCCTGTAGGGAGTTGAGATCCCACGAGTCATGCATGAGGTTCATGCTGGTTCATGTGGCGCCCACCAGACTGGGCCGAAGCTGTCCCACCAGATTCGGAGGTTGGGATACTTCTGGCCCTCTATGATCCATGACTGCATCGAGTATGCCAGGAGGTGCCATGCGTGCCAGGTTCATGCGAACTTTGTGCATCAGCCGCCGGAGCCTCTCCATACCACCAGGTATTCTTGGCCCTTTGCAGTCTGGGGACTGGACGTTGTGGGACCTTACCCGCCGGCGACAGCTCGCCAGTGCCGGTTCATTCTGACCACCACGGACTTCTTCTCCAAATGGGCAGAGGTGATTCCGCTCAGAGCGGTCAAATCATGTTCTATCGCTGACTTCGTGACCTCCAATATCATTTATCGATTTTGGGGTGCCTCACGCTATCTTCAGGGATAACAGAGCCAATTTCCGAGCAGCCGAGTTGAAGAAGTTGTACGCCAAGTACAACATTCGCTCGAACCATACATCTCGCTATCATGCGCAGACGAATGGACAGATTGAGGCATTTAACAAAACCCTCTCTAACATTCTGCAAAAGATGGTTGGTAAGAACAAGAAGAGTTGGCCGGACGAGCTCCCCAACACCCTCTGGGCTTATCGGACGACGACTCGCAATTCCACCCAGATGACCCCTTATTCCCTGGTGTACGGAGCTAAGGCCGTCCTGCCCATCGAGATCCAGTTACCGTCCTTGCGCACTGCGGTCTACGACCAGCAAGCGCCGGACAGAGTTGCTGAAGCCCGTTTAGTCGAGTTGGAAGCACTGGATGTGAATAGGCTTCACGCTTTGCACAACTTGGAGAGGCATCAAAGCAGAATGGCTCGAGCTTTCAATAAGAAGGTTCACCTCTGCTCCTTCCTGCAGGGTGATCTAGTACTGGCCCTAAGAGCACCAATGATCCCCGGCAGGAAGCCGCCCAAGTTGGAGCCCAAGTGGGAGGGACCTTTTGTCGTCCACAAGGTCTATCCCAATGGCGCGTACTCCCTAGCAACTATGGATGGTGAGCATGTCACTCCTCCCACCAACACTAGGTTCCTCAAGCAGTACTTTGCTTAAACGTCCAACATGACGTTAAACTGTACAACGTCCAAAATGACGTTAAACTGTACAACGTCCAACATGACGTTAAACTGTACAACGTCCAACATAACGTTAAAGTGTACAACGTCCAACATGACGTTAAACTGTACAACGTACAACATGACGTTAAACTGTACAACGTCCAACATGACGTTAAACTGTACAACGTCCAACATGACGTTAAACTGTACAACGTCCAACATGACGTTAAACTGTACAACGTCCAACATGACGTTAAACTGTACAACGTCCAACATGACATTAAACTGTACTTCGTCCAAGCTACAAGACATTAAACTGTTCAGAATTCGTCCAACATGACGTTAAACTGTACATCATCCAACATGACGTTAAACTGTACATCGTCCCGCATGACGCTAAACTACACCACGTCCGAGCTACAAGACGTTAAACTGTTCAGCATTCGTCCTGCATGACGCTAAACTGCACCTTAAGAACTACGTGCGGCTTGATTCCCATCCTTATGGGATACGTAGGACCGCCTGAACATTCATGTTTCGGGCCCATCCCCACCCTTCGGGAATTTCCATCCCATTTCGGGCCCTTGGCCCAAGTGCCTCTGGGTATGCAGCGTATGGTGTGAACGCGGGTCCATGCCCTCATTCACGTCGGTTTGCTCGCCACGCTGTACACCCCCCCACATTTGGGGATGCCTTCTGCTCCCCCTCTTTACTTTTTCATCCTGCATGACATTAAACTACACTTCAAAAAACTACGTGCGGCTTGATTCCCATCCTTATGGGATACGTAAGACCGCCTGGACGCTTGTGCTTCAGGTCCAGCCCCGTCTCTTGGTTGATCACGGGGATCTGCCCTCTTTTGATTGCTCTCAGGGTGAGTCCTCCGACCCTTTCCGGTGATCTGTTAACATGTTTTGGGTACTTCGGTCTATGACCCGTAGTGTCAGATTCAATCCCGACAAGTCCTGTGTTGCTTGTCAGGCCTCGCGCTTCCTCTTGTTCGAGCCTTCACTCAAAGGGATCCTCGTTAGCGGTTTGGGTACGATGCCTCAGTGCTCTCCTACCGCTCCGGGTCGATTTACCGGTGGGTCCTGGGCCGCAAATTGATATGAATCCTGTGCTTGAGCGGTTGATGCTCGTTTTCTTGCCTCATCCTAGGCTGACGCGATCAGATGTTGTGTTGCGAATATGGTCAGCGACATCCTTGATCGCCATGTCAGCTCTTTCAGGCTCTGAACATTGGTTGCGTAGTCCTCATCACACTCTGCCTTTGTGCATTGTAGTGGAATCTCGACACTCTCTTCATAACTGACCTTCAGTACACCTCTACATTTTAGGTCGGCCAACCAGGGTAATGGTGTCTTTCGAGGCTCCCACGATCTGAGCACCAAGGATATATGGGGACGTCCTCCCTAAGGGCCATGTGTAGCTGGACCCTCGTCCCCATAAGGAGGAAGGAGTCGCCCGAACAATCTCATTCTGGGCCCAGCATAGCTGGAGGCTAGCATCTCTGCCCCTCGGGTGATGGACATACGCAGGCCCCTATCCCAGGACCCTTCTCCTGGAATCGTGCGGAACCGCAGGGCTGGGTATGTTCCCACCTCCGCTGGGTCCGCCATATCGCAATAAGCAGATTCCTCCATGGTCCGAACCACACGACCTTAAACTGTGTTGTCTGGTCTTACCACACGACCGTAAACTGTGATCGTCTTGGCTGCCCGACGAAAAATGGCACTGCATCGTGATGTTCTCCTCAGGGGACACTCACGTTGGGCACTGGTTAATAACCACACCATTTATCAATGCCTTTCATGGCTTGATTATTGTGGCGACGCTAGGGATTTCTTAATCACAGGCTTGTCGCCGCACAAAGAAAAATCATCCACCTTTAAGGACAAACAAGAAATATCAAATGTCGCTTCTTCTGGGTGCGAGGGCTAGACCCGCACCCCTCCCCGCGCTGGTGCCCGATTGTGTTGCGCCGCGCTTCAAGAACTACGTGTGCCTTGATTCACATCCTTATGGGATACGTAGGAACGCCCGGATGTTTGAAACTTCGGGTCCAGCCCCCCACCTCTTAGAGATTCCCCCTTCTCTGGGGAATCCGCCGCCTTTGGGTCACCCTCAAGGCGTGTCCCTCGACCCCTTGAAGTGGTCCACCGGTATCAAGAGTACTCTGGTTTATTGCCAGGAGGGTCAGGTTTAGCTTGGTCAGGTTTCTTCCACTTTTCAGGCTTCGTGATCCCTTTCATTTGGACCCATCGCCTACGCCCTGGGTGGAGCCCCCGTGAGCGGTCTGGACACAATGCCTCAGTGCTCTCCCACCGACTCGGGCTGGTGCCCCCAAGGGCCTCGGGCAGCAAATCGATATGAATCCTACGCTTGAGCGGTTGATGCTCGTTTGATGCCTCATTCCATCAACGGTCAGTGCGATATTGATGCTGCTTTTCCGCCATGGTCGGCAGTACTCCCATATCGTTACGCTGGTGCCCCCAGTCCTTGATTGAATGGCTGCATGATTCACATTACATTTTCCACCTCCCATTCTGACCAGGAGAAACCTCGACACTCTTGACACTATCCCTCAGTGCATCTTTGCATATCCAGGGGATAGGACCATGATATGGCGTACTTTGAGGTTCTTACGGTCCGAGCTCTAAGACCTTAAACAAAGATCTGCCCCTATGGTCCGAGCTCTACGACCCTAAACTAAAATCTCCCCAAACGGGGTTCTACGTCCTGCATGACGTTAAAACTGCACTCGCAGAACTACGTTTGTCTTGATCTCCAGCCTGATGGAGTACGTAGGAACGCCCGGGCATCTCGACTCGGGTCCAGCCTCAGGGATCGCTATGTCCCGCCCCTCCTCGTCGCTGACCGTCTGGCCTGGCTTCTGGTAGAGTGGTGCAGCTGTGATATTCTCCCCGATTCAGCTCGGGATTCCCCATTGCAATGATGGGAAGTGATAGTTTCCTCGTCAAAGAGATTCTGTCTGAGAATTGGGGTGATTCACGGACAGATTAGTGCATCCGCCTAATACGCTTTCCCCACGGTGGCGCAACTTTGGGAGTGTTAGATTCTGTCCGAACAAATCATCACTTCGCCCCACGCTTCGCATGCCCTGTTGATCCGGATTTCCACCCTTGTGCCTGAAGGAACCCCCAAAGCAGTATTGATGATGACATGTGATCCGCCTCCTGCAATATGAATGATGACCTTCGGTCCATCTATTGCAGTAGTATGGTCGATTGATCCATTGTCCGCTTGCCGTCTTGGGCATTTCCTGGAAGGCCGATCGTCGTGGATTTCTGAATTCGGGACACGCGATTCACCCTTTCTCATTTCCCTATGTTCGGATAAAATCTCAACGCCCCTAGCGTTGTCCCGCTCGTGTGTCGGAACAAGTTGGGGATGATACATTGATTAGGTCTGAGGTCTCATTTCCTAGGAATGACCTCCCTCTTTTCCTTAGAAATCCAGGCCCAATTATGGAGGCCTGAAGCTTGGTTAACGCTCCCGCGAGACAATGGATTGTGGTTGATCATGTTAAGCCAAAAGATGCAGATAAATATATTGGCTCATACAAATGGATCAAAGTAGCGGAAGCAAAATGTTCAGGGAATGGCAAAAACAAAGCCCATAGGGATTAGCGTGCCGAATGAGTCTTTCCAATGCCGCTACCCTTTGGCTGGCGGCCTCCAGGGCTGCTTCTTGCTCTCTGAATGCCCTCTCTTCGTCGGTGGTCGCAGCACGCAGTTCGTCGATCCTGGCTTGTGCACGCTCCCGCTCGACTTGAAGTGTGACCATCTGTTGGCCCGCCTCCGTCAGCTGTACCTGGGCGTCATCCATCTGAGCCGTCAGTTGCTCCACAAGCTCAGTGCACGCTGCGACGAAGGCCTCCTTCTCTGCCGCCTGCCCATCGAGGCTCCGGAATTCCTGCTCCGCCACGAGAAGCTCCCGCGTGTTCTCCGACATGTCCTGACGTTGTGCGACGTAGGCACGCCGGCGGCTCTCGCGCATCTTTTCGGCCATGAAATCACGGACCGTCAGATGGAGGCATTGAGCATCAGCTCCCCCGACACACAGGAAGCGCAGCCAGGTTTGAAGCGATCCCATGCGCCCCAGCCACTCCGATGAGGATCGCTTGAGGAAGCGCTGGATGCACTTCCACCCCCGGTGGCGCGTTATCTAGCTCTCCTCGACCGCCTCCGCGTCCGAGTCCTCCATCTCCTCGGGGTCGGCAGACCGGTAGTCCGGGAAGGCAGCCAGCAGGTCTGCTGCAGGGTCCGCCCCTGGGATGTCCTCACGGGGGATAGGTTCCCCAACATCTGGGCGACCTTCTTCTCTCTCCCCAGCGGCGTTGAAACCCTCGTTAGCCCCCGACCTCTCTCCGATGGCAGCACCGCCGGCGTCCGTTGCCCCCTGATCAGTAGTTGGTTGGGCCGGCTCGGTGTGGGAAGTCTGTTCCGGAGGAGGCGGCATGTCTGCCACTGGTCTTCTTGTGGATGGCCCAGGTTTGACAGCCTGACGAGCCTCCAGTATTGAGATCACTGTGCAAGGCATGCCGCGGTTAGTCACGGATCGTCAGCGACAAGCACCAGCAGTAAAGTAAGAAGACTTACGGGAATCCAGAGCGGCATCTTCCGCTGTCCCGGCCGCCGCAGGAACCATTGCAGCAGGGGACCCCTCAGCGCTTGTCAATTCAATGATGGGTGTCTGGCCCCCGCCTTGTCTTGCTGGCGCCTCTCCTACTCCTGCTGAGGATGCCTGACCAGCATCCGTGCACTTATGAGGAGGATGAAGAAACGAGTTAGAAACTACATAAGAGAATGGATGAAGCAGGTTGAGTAGGGATAGAAGCGGACCTCGAGGAGCTCGGTGATATCGATATTGTCAGAGCCGGCCACCTCACCGATGTCCCGCGGGCTCCACGGATGGGACCTTCTCTCCGAGCCTTCATCCTCCCCCATCTCCTCCTCTTCCTTGGAGTCATTGTTACTATCACCTTCCTCCGGCGACATCTGTTCTGGAGCAGGCTCTAGACCGAGCATCACCTTTACCAGAAGGGATGGCTCCGCACGCTGACCACGTTGGCGTGCGTACTCGTCCATGGCCGTCAGATATGCATACCGCCAGTGGAAGTTCACCCTGTCGGCAACCTGAAGGCCCCCGACCTCTGGAAGATGGATCCCTTCTCTGGTTATCTTCTGCCAGATGATTTCGGTCCCCAGCGACTGCCGAAGGGTCATCCAGGCCGACCACAGCGCTGGGAAGACTGCATCGTGGGAGGGTTCGAGCAGACGTCTCACCTGCTTTCCGGGCCGCTCCCCGACCGCCGCATGTTCCCCCTCTCTGGGCGCTTAAGTCGTGGCGGTAGCCTGCGATGTGCCCGCCGCCGAAGTCCTTGCCCGCGCCGGCTCCGCTACTTGGCGCGCCTCTGTTCTCCCCCGTGTAACGGCGCCTCGCCTCCTTCCATGACGCCCGGTCTCCGCACGGGTGACCTCGAGCCGCCGAACTGGCTTCCGTAGAAGCCCCTCGGGGTACGCGATGGCCTAGTGTTCGGCGTACTCGGTTGCCAAGCCTGCGTCGACCCCGGTAGGAGGGAGAGTGATGACATCGCCAGAGCCGAAAGCGGCAAACATCAGCCACATCTGGCGAAGGACGCAAGGGTTCGTCTCCTCCCGGACAGCAGTGAATACCCTCTTCGGCATCCGTTTAAGGCACCCAAACTGCCTGGCGAACCGGGTTGGCACGTAAGGCTCGCAGATCACCTTCCCGTCGATCCGAGTCACGAGCACCCCGACCCGCATGCTCAGGAAGTATTCGTGCTGCTCCAGCGGACCCTGCCCATTGTCGATCATCTGGCCAACGGGAGTGGGGAATGGGCTGCAGTTGAAATTGGCGTGATTGCCAATCCGAATCCTCACGCCCTCCTCATTTAGGGTCATCGGAGCGACCCCCGCAATGTTCAGCAGGGAGGGTCGTAGGCCGTTGCCCGGAGGAATGACGGCGTTTGGAAACGTGTACCCACCGAGGTGAGCAGCCACCCAGCCATGGAAGAATTGAAAAGGCCCATAGATCCTTCGTGGCGACCCCCCTCACGAGATGCGTCCCAGGATGGCGTACATCTTAGCCAGCACTGGGACCCCGAGGTTGTATCTTTTGTTGGCGGCCATGGCGCCCGCCATCACCAGTGTCGCCGGGCGGACGCCCATTCTCGCGTCCCGCACTGGCAGGAGCCACCCACTCAGAAAGGCGGCCAGGAACGCCGCGTACCGGACATTTGGGTCCCGGACCTCGATGATGCGGTACCCCCATGAGCGGTAGTCGCCCGTCTCCAGGACCCGCCAGTATGACCCATTCCGGCTCCTCTGAGCCGCGGTCGGGCACCGATTCCCCCTGCCTGGCATCTTGACCGCGGGGTCATGCTCCAAGAACTGGCTGAACCACTCTTTGTAGGCTATGTCCTTGTGGAAGTCCTGGACCCCGAGCCGCTGAGTAGCCTGGTCCAGAAGATGCCATGTCAGAATGGGAGTTCGTGACCTGTCGCCCCAGGTATTCTTCGGAAGTAGGAACTCATCGTATTGGTAACCCTCCAGTGGGATACCTCCGATGCAGTGGATGTCCCAGAGACCGATGCTGACCTCCCCATGGTGAAGATGGAAGGTGTTGGTATCCGGGGACCAGCGGGTGAACAGCTCCAGCCCGAGCTCGGACTGCTGGTAGAAGTGGAAGTGCGACGTCCACACCGCCTCAAACAGGCCGATGTACCACATCTCCTTCGCGAAGTGATCGCAGGTGTGGCGTACCCAGAACGCCCAGGCCCACACAATGGTGAAATTGCCCCCAGACCGCAAGTCCCAGTCCTTCAGCCAGCCCTTGGTGTCGTCAGTAACACTCTGGCGGTATGTGCTCGAGTAGAGGGCTGGAGAGTTCTCCGCAGTAGGTTCACTTCCAGCAATGGTTCGCGTCCTCGGGTTCAGGACATAGACATCTAAGTGCCTGGTCTCCCTGGCAGGATGCCCATTGTTGGTGATGTTATAGCGGGGAAGCTCGTCCTCCCGAGTCACCCAGGTCCGTGGCGCATCAACCTCGAACCCTAGCACCAGAACCTCATCCAGGATGCCATAGTTCCAGAGCGGAAGGTTGTCCGACAGCGGATACGTCTTCTGGGCCGACATCAGCAAGTCGAACAAGGATTGATTGTTGGAAACAATCTCCTTGGATCCGTAGACCTCCCCGTTCGCCGCCATCTCGGCTCTGCGAATGGCGGCATCCCCCTCATTCCCTTGATTCGCGGCCATCTTAGAAGCTCCGGGAGTCGAGTGGGTTAAGGGATGAAGCGTGCGGAATCGGACGAGGCTGGTAGAGAAGTTTTGGAGTTGGCGCGCAATCCTAGTGGACGGCGCGCAATTGGGAAGTGTGTCGCGTAAAACCCCGGGTTATCGCGCAAAAACAGGCCGAAATCCGGGTGGGTTTGCGCGACGAATGGGTGAATTCCGCGACCGTAATGGCAATTTCGCGCACGAGAGCTTGAAAGCTTGTCGCGCGGAAGGCCGGTGTACGGTGCGGGGGACCCATGGCCCCTATTTATAGTCAAGGCCGGGTGTCCGCGCTGCACGGAATGCGCTTTACGCGACCGCAACAACGAATTTCGCGACCGCCACCCTTTTTTGTGCGCCACAGTCCCGCGCCACCCAGGACTTCGGCATTCCGGTGTCTCCCTCGGAACCCGATCGTTGCGACCTCTCGCCGATCAGATTCCGAGGGGGGGCTTTTGTAGACGCCGGAAAATCCGTTGTTCCCAAACGAAGCTCCGGATGCGGAAAGCGAGGTCATATTTGGAGTCAGAAGCATGTTTCGGAGACCCGCGCGCAATGTTGAAGTAAGGCGCGCAAACCTCCCGGGATGCGCGCAATGCGCTGGGCCGGCGCGCAATTTTGCGCGCCAGTGGCCCGCGCGACTCCCTTGCGCACCGAGCCCAATTCCGCGCCCGCGAAGGCAATTGCGCGCCCGCGAACGAGATTCTGCGCCCGGGTTTGCCTATAAATATGAGGCGACCCCCGGCGTTTTGGAGGTTCCCGGAATTCGAAGAGTCGCTCGTTCGCGCAATCCAACCCCCCCCCCCCCCCCCCCCCCCCGCGCGCAATGCCGATCTTCAGGTAACCTTCTTTCTTTCGCGCAATAAAGCCTCAGGGTTCGCCTTCGCGCGCAATCCCTTTGGCTCCTTTCCGTTGAACAATTCTTCACCCAAAGGCCTTCGTGCGCAAAAGAAGCCTCTAGCGCGCAATTGCCCCCGGGTGCGCGCCATCCAGCCCGATTGCACGCACCCCCCCTTACAAAGAGGCTATTCTTTAAAGAATGAGCCTTTTCCCCCGCGCGCTATCCGAAGCCCGGTGCGCGCAATATCCCTCTTCCGCGCGCAAAGCGCTGGCCCAATTGCGCGCCAGCCTACCCATTTGCGCGCCGACCCGCGGTATTGCGCCCCAAGATTCTCTTTTGCGCGCAATCCACCAGGGTCGCCCCCTTTGACCCCCTGAGGGTACCCGCCTGCGTGGCGCCCGGTGATCTTCATCCTGGGTGCCCGCACCGTGCGTTTTCTTCCCGTGCGGCCCTCCAGGCTCGCGCGAAGTGACACGGACCCATCGGCGGCAACTTTCGTCCGCGCTGCAGGACGTTAAACTGCCAGGCATCCATCGTCCTGCATGACGCTAAACTGCACAACGTCCGTGCGACAAGACGTTAAACTGCCAAGCATCTACGTCCGCGCTGCAATACGTTAAACTGTCGAGTGCTTCGTCCAACATGACGTTAAACTGTATATCATCCTCCACACACGACGTTAAACTGTACTTCGTCCGGCAAGACGTTAAACCATCCGCTTCGTCCTCAACACACGACGTTAAACTGTACTTCGTCCGGCAAGACGTTAAACTGTCCGCTTCGTCCTCAACACACGACGTTAAACTGTACTTCGTCCGGCAAGACATTAAACCGTCCGCATCACCCGATCCCGTGCCCCGCACGTAGGTTCCCCCCCGGTTCGGATGTGGCCCCCACCCGCTCGTCTCTGCAGGGATGTCGGGATTGCCCCTCTTTAGGGACGATTTAATTGGAGCGGCCTTCGCCCACGGGGGTAGGGTATTACAAACCCCTAGTTTCTTGTGGGGGGCTGCACATGTGTATCTCACCTTCGGCCCAAGTCCCTCTCCAACTGAGTTTTGCCGCATCCGGGCTGCCTCAGTGCGTAAGTCCTGACAGAACGAACTACGTGGACTTTGATCCATGTCTCCTAAACAGGGTACGTAGGAAGCCTCCCTGAGGTTCAAGCCCACCACCTGGTCGTCCCGGTCGTATTCATGTCGGTTCGTCCACCAGTGGACCCCTCCCGGGTTCACATTCGCGTCGATTCACCTATGAATCCGCTCTTATGGGGGACTGCATATGTGTATCTCCATTGCGCTTCCCCACTCCCTTCTTCTATTTTTCTTTTCAACATCCAGCATGACATAAAACTGTGATCCACCCGGCTGTTCCATCCCCCTCTGTGCGAGGTGGTTCGGTTCAATCCTCCGCCCGACAGCCTCGATCTCCTCGTGAGTCGGCTTGCCAACGTCCAGCATGACGTTAAACTGTATATCCGAACTACGCTGACTTTGATCCGTGCTAACGCGCGGTACGTAGGAAGCCCCCACGGGGTCCAAGCTCTTCACTCCATCATCCATCCTGATCCTTACCCGGGCCGCCACATCCCGGTGAGGTCATGCCATTTCATTCCACTCCACTTCACTCGGGAAGCCGCCCATGTGTTGGCCCCAGCGTTGGAGGTTCCCCGTAAGGGGTTCTGTCATCTGATCCACTCCTCGTGTTGATCAGTCCGATGCCGTCCCCGTTGGACGTTAAACTCGCGGCATACCCCGTGTTAAACATGGGAAGCTGAGGAAAACCTCAGGTAACGCAGTTCCCCACACCCAGCATAGGATGCCTCAGGCCATCACGCCTTCGAGAATCCCAATTAGGGACGGAAGGCAGACATGCAGAGCCGCAGTGTTAAGACACACCTCCAACACCCGGAGTCACCCGGTCTCCTCACCGCAGGTTGCTGCCTCGACCAGACACCTTGGAGCGTCCGGGCGGAAGCAGTGTAATTAACCGGTGTCCATGAAGATATGGCGCCGGGAACGAGATTCACGAACATTCTTAAATCTATGAGGGAGACCCGGACTAGGCGACGAGTTCCGAGGAGACATCCACGGAAGGAGGAGTCGACATCCCATCATCCCGGTTTCGATCAAGGAGCAGACGTCCCTGAATAAGGGACGGATGCCACCCGCCCTTGGAAAGCGGGACTGCGGGGCCACAATCCGCGCTCCCATCCCCTCGGGTCGATGGGAGCACGCGCGAACGCGTCCTAGCGGAACAGCGTCGGAACAGAATCCCGACGCACATCCGCACCGAAACAGACTCAATAAATTTTTTATTTCACAATTATCATAAATTAGCGTATTTTTCTATTCATAAAAAAGTTAACTATTTTGTGAAAATTCCAAAAATTAACCCCAACCATTTTTCAACGGGTAAAATCTAAAAAATGAATTCCATTTTCCCAAAATAATTTTCTATATATGATTAAATAATTATTTAATTAAAATAATTATCTAAATGAAAATATTAAACACTTTTAATATTCACTTTCGTTTTTAATATACGTAAATTCAACTTTACATTTAATGGGATAGATACCATTCCTAAATTGAATATTACTATTCAAAAGGGTATGTCACTATTCATAAGGGTAGGTTACTATTCATAAGGTTAGGTTAATATTCACTAAAAATTATTTTAATTCTATCAGACTCTAATTATCATCTTGATCACAACTGTGTATGTAAGATTTTCAAAATTCCAATAACAAAGCTGGCAAAATTATGTTTTATGGATAAGTTATGGATATCTCATATAAGTAACAATTTTTTCATCCATAGTGGCTCAGTGATTCATGAAATATAGGCTATTTCTAGAATGTAATTAAAAAAATATACAATAAAATGTTTGGGGTGCAACAATTAATATTTTTTCTGAATATTAAAAAATTTTATAATCATTATAATGTAATCAATTTAAATCAGTAAATGAGTGAAACTAGCCTTTTGTTGTTTAAATTTTCATGAAACCCAACTTAATCAACCGTTTAATTGACATATAACATAATAAGTCTATAAAAAATAAATTCCATTATATTTTATGGATTTTGAACGAATAATTTTGGGAAAAAATAATGATCAAGGACACATTTAAACCCAACGATTAAAACAGTTTCAATTATAAACTCATACTAGTAAAACATGATTAAAACAATCCAATTCATGAAGAGAATAATTATTTACTATGAGAAAAAATATAATTATTAAAAAATAATTTTATTAATTTTAGTAATTTATTTTTTTATTATAAGTTACATGAGTTTTTTTAAATCCATGGAAAATGAGGGTAAAATTAATGGACATGGTAACTAAAAATTCTTTCTTTGATTTTAAATTTTTTTTATTTAACACCTTTTTCATAGAAAATATTTTTTTTATTGAAACATATTATTTATTTATATTGAAAAGGGTATTTTGATAAAAACATTTGATTTACTATATCAAATTAATTTCTATACTAAATAGTGATTCTCTCGATTGGGTAACATAAATATGACTCTTACAATGATAAATAGTAAAAATAGATTTATTTATTATGTATGTGGTCCCAATTATCTTAAAATGATATATCCATAATAATGATATGTTTTATATTTTATTAAGTCATAATACCATCTTAAAAAATATGTTCGGATCTTCTATGATTTCTTATGATCATGTTAAGTGATATGTTTAATGAAACCATTTTTCTTTGTATTAATTATGTTATAAGGATGATTCATTTTATGTTGCACTCAAATGTATGGATGATTATGTGTGGTGTAATATATCCCAACATAACTAATTTTTATATGCTTATATCTTAATAGATAATTGGGTATGGACAGAATGGGTCATTCATAGAGGTGTGGACATGATGGGATTACTCAATTTTTTAGGATTGATCAAGAATAGATTGTTCACAAAAGTTATTGAATTATAAGTTTTCTTAAATAAGGTTTCTTTTTCTTATCAATGATCCAATGTTTCAAATCTATCTACTTCTGTATCATTTTCTTGTTTTTATCACAATACTCAATGTTTGATGATATATTTAATTTCTATTAAATTACTTGTTTAACAGATTATTATGATTCATGTAATCCATCTGTTTAGTTATGTAGCCACGTTATTTGTTTTATAAATACTATTATCTTTTATGGATCCAAATTTTTTTCTTATAATCATACATGGTCTTATGACCATATATTTAGATATGTATGTTTTCATAGTATTCATTTCAGGCATCAGATCAAATTCATTACGTTATGTAATATCACTTACAAATTTTTGGAGATTACCCTTGTCTTCGGATTTCATTACCCAGTTTATGAAGATGATTAACTAATGTGAGATATCATGTTGTGGGTAAAAATTATCTTATTTCTGCAAAAATGATTGTAGGTGTTATAAAATATGATGGGTCTGTAAATATTTAGAAGACATTAAAAAATTTTGTCATTCAATTAAGAGACTATGTAGTGATTTAATTTTAAAATCAATTTTTAATGTAATATTTAACATATATTGATATTGGGTTTCTATATATGGTATATGAGTAGAGATTAGTAATTTTTTATATTTTTTAGTGAAAATTAAATGACTAAAATAATGATATTTATAATGATTGAGTCTAAATATATGATAATATCCTAAGGTTATTATAATGATCTAATTATTTTATTTTCCCATGAGTACTTAAATATCATGATACTACAGTTGGACAAGGTTCTGAACATATTCATCCTTGTGCAATACCATTAAATGTGTTTTTTGATTATATATCTACCGTCATTCATGTCCGCCTAGAATGAGACCTTTCTATGAACATTTTTTAACTATCTAAAGGGATACATATACTGCATGTATAATGGTATAGTACTATGAACCTGGTTTGATACTCTCATGGGATTTTCCTTTCTTAATAATATTAATATTTAGAAATATTATAATGGATATTAATAAAAATTAATATATTCAAGAACAAATATATAACAGATAAGTATACATTGTGATCTATGTGGTTATATATTTATGTAATTTATGAAATAAGTTTTCAATTTTTATAATTTCCTTTTATGTAAATATTTAATTTCGGCATACAAATTCCTAGATCTCCTTTACTAAACATATTATAAGGAAACCAAATGATGCATCATAAAAATAGGAGAAATGGAAAATGTGAGGATTGATACAATAATAAAGGTAATCAAATATGGGATGGAATAAAAATCCCATGACCATTATAACTAATTACCTCAATATATATGAAAAAATATCATTTTTTATCTTTATAAAAAAATATATTAAAAGAATATTATTCTTGATAACATTATTATCATGAAACAACTTGATATATAAAAAATCTTTTTTATTTTGAACATGTTATTATAAACACATCATTTAATTTGAGGGAGTTAATATGAGTAATTTATTGATGAAATATATTTATCATGTTCAAATAGAATATAGAATTCTATATTAATTCTTTGAAAATAAATAGCAATGTTTATTGAAGCCATTGTGTTTCTCAAATATGAATATACTTCAGAAGTCATTTTTATTTTATTTTGTTAAATAAAATTATAATTAATTTAATAAACTATTAGAAACTATAAGTTATTATGTGAAAAAAATATTTTTATAAAAATATTGAAATTACCATAGGGTGAATTTTTTTTCTTTCTGAAATGTTAGATTTTACAATGACGAATGATGAATAAAATTATAAATACTAATTCATTAAATATAATTATATGAATAAATTAAAATTAAAATTATACATGTTATTTTTTATTAATGATATATATGATTTTATTTATTTATAATAATATATTTAACTATAATTTAATCAATAATGCTATAAATTTGTATATAACTAAATTTTCAATCTATAAACAAAATTTTATGAAAAACAATTCCATTGAATTTTATGCGTATATAATAGTGTTTATATTATCCCCTTATTGAAATTTATTATTTAGTATTGAGAATAAAGATGTTTGATTATTATAGATATTCCATTTTTATTTTTTAAATTATAAACACAATCATTGGTGAGTATTTATCCCACAATAAATGTAAAATTTAAAATCTACATTCAAAAAATGATATAAGGTCTCCAAATATACCCAAAATGTTACGTTACATTATTATAAGATATTATTTAGTTCTTATAACTCTATATTTCATATATATGTAATTATGTTAAATTTTTTGTTTATAATGGAGTTTATATTACTCTATTAAATTGAAGAACAAAAATTTTCTAGTATTTCATTTTTATTTACACATTTATATTCACAGAGAGTAAAAAATATATCATTAATTAATATAAATATTTTCATTAAAATTGTCATGAACCAACCTTGGTCTATCCTCAATCGGTCACCTGAGTCACCGCTCCACAAATCCCAAAAGGAGTTCTAGATCACCAAAGTCTCAAAACTATTTTCATGCATCATCATTAAAAAGGTAGAAGAAATTATTAGTGAAAAAAGATAAAAAAACACATAAAAATCATATATAAAAATAAAAATAAGCATTGATAGAAGAAAAAACAACAACAAAAAACAATAACAACAACAAAAATAATAATAAAAATAACAATAATAATAATAATAATAATAAATATATTAAAATTATTATTATAATTATAATTAGTAATTATTTTAATATCATATTTAATATTTTTTCATCAAATTTTTTTTATGAGATGAAATACCTCATGGTTACCTAGCAAGACATCACAATTATTTATAACTGTGTGGTTCTTGTGCACTAGCCCGAACCCCAATAAAATTTACAAATATAAATAATTAAAATTGGGACCCTAACCCAGAATTCGACCATATTTATGAAATGTGAATGCTTGATTGGAATATTTATGTATGTTATTCAATTATTTTTGTGTATATGTGAAATGATGGCCCGATTAAGAATTAGCTTGTTTATAATGAATGTATTGAATTCTTAAGGGATGTAATGCCCCGATTGGAACCTTTTAACGATGGAAAAAATATATATTTATATGGTGAGAACCCCTATCATATATTTACAATTATGGGTTATTTTAAAGGGAATGTCCATGTTTGGGTTATTGATGTTTGGTGACAACATGTTAGGAGACTCATGTGTGTGAGGGAATCCTACATACACAATATATTATTACCATGGGATTCCTAGGATTATTTAAGAATGACGACTTACTGCTACTGATCACCCCTAATTTGATGTGTTTTTACCCCCTGGATTAGCTAAGAGGCTAGGTGTGATATACAACTAGACTGGCCAGTTTTTGTTTTCTACTTGGTTATTGAATAAGGAGCTTCACCATATGGATTATGAAGTTCCTAATAGAGGATGCATTGGGATCACTTTTGTAATGTTTAGAAAATTACCGTCATTTCATACTTGAAAGTTCATGATTTTATTGGTGGGAATTTTGATAATTTGATCTCATGACACTTTTACATTAATTTTTTATTAAAGATACTATTTTGGTACTAGTAGGATTTTAAATTAATTTATTACTATGATTTATATGATTTGGAAATTGATTTATAAAAATGAAATAAAAAATCAGTAGTTTTATTGAAAGTAAAAGAATTTAACCAAATTTGATAAAAGAGAGGAACCCCATATTTTTATATATAACATATTTTCATATTAGTAATAAATTATTTAGTTTTATAGGTGGGGAATTGTGTGTGGTTTATTATGGAATTCATAATGATCATCGTGGTTCCCATGTATACTCTATAATTTTAGATTTAGGTTCTCATAGTTTCATATTGATCTCGGAGTGAGCATAGTTCAGTGATTAGTGGTGATCCATGAGGTCACATAGAGGTGTGTGTAACATTTTATTTATTTACTTTTCCCCCACTGTTAAAACATATTTTATATTTGACAGATTGATTTTAATTTTAATTTTTATCTTTTTATCCTGGGAAAAATCATTCCCACCTATTTATTCTTGATGTATGCCCATGTTTTCAACCCTGTGTGTTTTGGGAATACCCTTCACGCCATACAGAGAGCCTACATTGGTGACATGTTTATGGTCGAACCATGTAGGTTTGTGAGAAAATGGTATCAGTGTAGGCCCTTGTTATATAGAGTGTCTATTAGTTTTATATTAGGATAATTGAGTTTCAGGTGGTCGGTACATGAAGAGCATCATGTACCCTTAATCATTCTCAACCTCATGTTTCCATGGATAATCATTGTTATGATTGTTTTTTTTTATTTTAGAATAAAAATTTTGGAGATCCAGTGTCATTTCACGATCTCACAAGGAGTATTGAACCATGTGGAGTCTGAGTTCATTGTTTAATTTCATCCAAGTTATTGAGTTTGATATGGTAATGTATAATTACCATGTCGACTAGTTAATCATAACCTTTAGTTACACATTTCACTTTTTTGTCTAGGATGTTTCTATTTGGTCCCAGTTGGTGTATGTTTTTTATTTAAAATGATACATAACTTTCAAATGAAATTTTTTCCACAAAAATTGAATTTAATTGGTAAGATGAGTTCTTAAAATTAAGAAAATTTTGGGATAGAAATATTGTAAATGCTCGTATTTTTATGAGAAAATAAAGGATGTGACCGTTGGTATTATTTATAAATGATCACATGTGTGTGGGTATGTATGAAAGCTTTGGGGGGGGGGGGTCACTTGTTCATGAACTATATATATTGGAATGGATGGAAATATATGTGATAGTTTATATGATTCTGTGAGTGAATTTTTGAAATTTAACGTATTTTGAAAATTGGCTACACTTTGAGCAATTTTTTTTTTAGTGAAAAGTGGGTTTTTGTTTTGAAAATTGACTATGAATTTGGTGATTTTGATAATACAAATTATTTGTTTCAATTGATATTTAGTATAAAAATTTAATTTTATGAATTGGGAAAGAGAGGCCTTATAACGTGGATTTTTTAAAATCTAAATGAAACTAGAGGATTCTATAATAAATTTATTTTGGTGTGTTTTTATTTATTTATTTTTTGAGCCCATCATTTTTGATTAATTTTTTATTTGAATCTAAAATTATTTGATTCAGGATTAGTATTATGTATTCTATGATGTTATGAGAATGGAGCCCCGAAAGATCCCCAATTTTGCTAATGATTTCTGCCATGTTTTTTGTAAATCTCAAACATTTAATGTTGTTCAAGGTGTTGATGGTTTGTTAATGGATGTTTTGTGGATTGAAGAGGTACAACATGTCTTCATGGTTTTGGGAACACTCGAAGCTGTTAGAGTACACACTATTTTTTGGCATAATTGAAGGTCCAACTGTAGATGAATGGGAGATGTTTGAACCACTATAAAATCAATTTTGGAAGATGGGGGAACTCCTTAAAACCATATTACAGATATGTTTCATCACTAAAGGGGAAATGATAAAGAAACATAAAGAGCTCATTCATAATTTAAAAATCAAAAAAATGGTTAAGGCCTATGTTGACCATTTCAAGGGATGACACCCTTTTATCTAGAGGCGATGTGATGGGATCTAATACAGACATCTATTTTTTCCATTGGGTGTTTATATAGAGATCAATGAGAAGATCATCCATTCTACAATACATCATTTCGAGAAGGTATTTAATGAAGCATTCTAAAATGATTTGGTCTCAGGAGGAACAAATGTAGGAAATCTTGTGTATGTAGTTTCTCATGAAGGTTCCACATCTAGAAAGAAGTGCATGAAAGAGGAACAATTTTCTAAAGAGTCTTAATATTATATAATAACTTCTAGTACTTCATGTAGTGTGGTTGTGTTCCACCATCATGACCAGTTTGGGCACTCAATGTCGTCATTTCATATCGCTCTGAAGATGTTCCATAGTTTCAGACACCAGGAATATCTACAAAAGTTATTTCTGATGTTTTGCATGAATAAGATGTTATGGATAAGAGATATTAATACCTGAGTGTATGGTATGAGATGCTTCATTAGTCATAGTCCCAGCCACATGTCTCAGGGTGTAGCTCACACAGAGTGAGGTGTTTTCGGGTATATGTGAATCCTTGATATAGTTTTTTCACTATGTTAGGATGTGAATTTTTAACATTTAAATGTTATACTTTTTTTATTTATTATTATTTTTTATTGAATGTGTGATGGGCTTGTTCCCATATGAACTGCATGTCTATCTTCAACTAATTTTTTTCACAATTCGTTTTGTTTTCATAGAGTGTGTTTCAGAATGTTGTGGGTTAATCTAGTTTAATCTATTATTATTTGAATATGTAACTGAATTTGGATTAATATATTTAGATAGTTGGGATTAAGTATGAATTTTGGGTTAATTCCTTTATATAGGGTTTTCACTTCTATAAGGGGTTTTGTCTTGATTCGATAGTTCAATGTTTTAGTGAAGGTGTTGTATCGCTTATGCAAGGGAATAATGTCATGTTTATGATGGTAGTTTTAGATTGTCAAGGGAAATTCATTATTATATATGTTTTGATATAGATAGTTCCTTCATCTTGGTTCCCATGTATGCATTGTTTTCCTGTAATGGGATTTTTTATGTCTTGGCGACATTGTTGAGTTTTGCATGGATGTTATATGAGATTATTTTGGCTGTTTCATAAATCATGGGTGCAGTGAGGGTATTGTTTGGCTAATATTGAGAGGTTGAGATATTTTACGGTGTCCCAGATTCCTACGTTTCTCCTTTGTAGGTTTATCATTTAAAAATTGGCAGAGTTGTTGTGTTTTTGAGTTTCTATGTTATCCGAGTTCTTCTGGTCGGTAGAACCCCTTGGCTCCTCTCCTCATCCTCCTATTTAATATTCTTCTCTATCATTCGGTTGTGAAATACATGTTTAATAGTCATTCTGAATTTCAAGGATTCTATTTTTTTCATACATGGACTCGATTTATTAATTAACATTCAGCTTAGTGACTTTTTTGGGGAAAACGATTATGTGGTTGGGTTAATTTTCACATCCTAACATTAAATATAGTGATATTTTAATTTATTCTCGGTCTCTCGTATTTTGGTCATGGTTTTGTTTATTGTCCTAATTTAAATATTTTAATACTTGGTAATTTTGGTGGGTTTTGAGGAGGCGCACGGGCACCACACAATTAGTGGTAACCATGTGGTTGTCCTAATTTACAATGCGGTTTCCAACCTATTAAAATAAATATATTTGATGAAAAATTGAAAAATAAAATAAAATGAATGGTTAATAATATTAATAAATTTTTTTATTATTAATATTATTATTATCATTATCACTATCATTATAATTATTATTTGTATTTTTAATATTATTATTATTATGATTTTTATTATAATTAATTATTTTTAGGATTATGTTTTCTTAGAACCCAAATGGGATCTCCACTACCATACATTAATTGTGTACATCCTCCGAGTAACCATAGGTGTCCGACCAACTCCCTATTTTCCCCTCTGTGGTCACAACTCCCCCTCTTATGCGAGTTCCACATTTTTGAAAACTACAGTGTATCCTCCCTCCTCACTCAAAATCCCATCATGTATCCTCCCATATGGTGTGACCTCCCTCTACATGATACCCCTAGAGTCGCTCGATCAACAGGTCATGACACACCTTCCATCATCATCCTTGAGCATTGATTTCATCCAAATTTCCCTTGGATTATAATTTGATCACCCATGTTAAGGCCTTCTACCCAATTATATTTCCTCTCTTCGGTTATTTTCATCCAATTGGTCTACTTACATGAATAGGCCAAACTTTAGTGTTCGATTTGGTAAAATTGTCATCTTTTATCACTTTTTGGGTAATGAAAAGGAATTCCAGGGACACGTTGGTCCATGTTTTGGGGTTTTCCACCAAAAAAAGGTATTTTAAGATATTTTATTTCATCACTACTGTCTGAGGTATGGGTTTTTACCCGCTGACAATCTCACATCCTTTTAGTTGGGACTTGCATTATTTATTAGTCCCTGGAAATTTTATTTGAGGTTGGGTGAAAATTTTCACTATGTTATTCGTCATTCTATGATAAGATTTACTCAGTTATGGTTAACATTTGAGGGTCTGCGTGAATATAGCTATGATATATATATATAATATATAATTCCTACATGTATGTATTACCTCATGGAGATTAGAATTCATGCTTTGAATTATGGTTAAATTCATTAGTGTGTGTGTGTGTGGGGGCTAGTTAAAAGTGGTTGCTGCCTAATTTAATGAGAGTTGAAGTGTCTCAATATGACCTTTATCCAATATTGAGGTAGATTTCTTAACCATTCCCATTATATGTGCAACCTATAATGTCTTTATTTCATTAAAATTGGTTTTATATTTATGTTTTCATTATATGATTGTCTATATGGTTGTGGTTGTTAAGAAATAGTTATTTATTTATTTACATAATTTATCCAAGAATTAAGTTTGATTTTTCATAATGAAACATGTATTCTACTATTTTTGGATGTATTGATGTTTTTCTACTGCTCAACATGTTTCAATTGACGAATATTAAAACAAAATTGGTTTCTTTTTTGGTTTTTAGTGTGTAATATGTATTTCCAATGGGATTCAATGATATAATCATTTAATGAAGCTAGATCTTAAATTTTTAATACCTTGGTTGGGAATTGAAATTCAATTTTGTTTTAAAATTCAAGGGAATTGAGCAATATTTCTTTCATGAAAAGTAAGTATTTCTTGTAATTAAATGGAGACATTTTGGAATCCCAATATATATTGTATGCATTTATCATGGTTATAAGATGTAGTTGACCTTATAAGGTGGTGTCCTATTTTTCATTGTATATTTTAAAATAGTGTTTTATATCTTCTTAGAAATAATCTTGAAATATTATGTGTGTACCCAAAATCTATTTTGAATGAGGCCCAATTGGCACATAATTTATTTTGGGATGATTTATTTTGAAAAATCAGATTGAAAAATTGTAAATTTAATGTATTTTATGAAATTATTAGAATATTTATGTGTAGTTGTGGACTTATTGACAATTAGCATGTTATTAAAGATTGTAATAAATGAATATGTGATGTAAAATTATATCAAGCACCTCAAAAGGTGAAATATGTATTTTTTATAGGTGCAATGCCTATTTGTGATTTCGTTTTATGTGTTATTATGTAGAGGATGTCTGTGATTGGGGTGTGAATGTGCGATGATGGTAGTAATGGTGAGACATGCATGTAAAGGACTCCTTCTTGTAATGTATATTATAAACAAGGGTTTCCATTTAATATTTTAGAGGGAGATGTGATGGTTTTTAATCCATCCCAATTAGGATGGTTGATACCCCCCAAATTAGATGTGAGGCCAGGTGAGATATTCCTCAGGATTGGTCAGTTTATGGTGGACAGTTGGTTATATACTATGGATCTTCACCATACATTGGTAGGTTTTTATGAACCAAATATTCCTAGGGATCACTCAATGGATGTTTATAAAATGCACATGGTTTCATACTTGGTTTGTTATTGCATTATTTTATTGATCAATTGGTTATTTGATCTCATTAAACCTTAACATTTCTTTTTATATTAAAGAACGTGTTATTGTACTAGTTAGAATTTAACTAATTCCCTTACATTGTCTTATACTCATTACTAATTGATTTATAAAAATGAATAGAAAAAGATGTTTTTATTAAAATTAGTATCTTATTACCTAGTGTGATAAAATAGTGGAAAACCATATTTTTTAAAACTAATTTTCTAATTAACAATATGGGATTTCATTTTAGATTAGGAGATTTTGGAATGGCTTATTCTAGTATTTCTACTTACTATATTGGTTCTAATTCCTAAATTATCATTTTAGTTTCAAGTTCTCATAGTTTCACATCTCTCTCAGATAAAATATCATTCTGTGATTAGAGGTGACCCATGAGGTCACATAGATGTATGTGTTTCATTTTATATTATTAGTAATTATTTTCCCTCTAAAAGCCGTTATTATTATTTTCAATTATTAATATTATTTATTTGTTTAAATTTTTTTCATGATCGAAATCATTCTAACTTATTTAATATTAATTCTTGACACTAGTTGTCATCACAAGGGGATCATAAACTCCCTTTATGACCTTACCGTTACCCAACTCGGGTTACAGGTTAATGGTCAACTAGGTTTTTTTCATGACAAAGATATATATTTTTTATAATTGTAATTTATTTTTACTTTTTATAATGGTTAAAATTATGTCAATATACTACACAATTAGGGAATAGTTTTTGTGAAAGTTGTAGAATAATAACTGTTAATGAATTTTAAAAATAGAAAACATTATATTTATCATGAAATATGATTTCAAATGAATTTTATATTTAATAATAATTTTTAAATTATGGTTAAATAGTTTCTATTATAAATCACCTATTACGAAGATTTCTATAATTTTCATATTAGAGTAAAAATTTACATTAATAATGTTATCTGAAAAATAATATTTTAATAAATTATTTTAATATAATTAATAACATTAATGTTGATAGTTAGGATTATTAATTGTTCATAACTAAATCCCAAATAAAATTTATCAGCCTATATTTTAATTTTAATGAAAATTATAAAACATTATGAATGAGAATGTTGTTACTGTAGTGATGGTTAGAACAAGTTTTTTGAGGTGTTAAACCAAGAGATAAGGGCTTCTATTAAAATTATATATGTAACAATAATATTTTCCTAGACATATTTCTATGTCATGGTTTCCCAACAATGAATTCTTTTCCATTTGGAAGAAATTTTTGTCATTATTGAATAATTATATATAAATATTTTGTTAAATTCCTGGTGAGTGCTCCCCCAACATATAACATGAAACCCCTAATTTAACATATATATTCCACATTGAGTCATATATATCAACTATATACTGATAAATTCACTTTTAAACTTCCATATACGGGATATATAGGTTATGGTATTGAAAACAAATCCCATTATAATAGTCCATATTAATAGTTCAAAAGGATTCCAACCAAAGATGTGGTAACCATTAAACATCACCTTTGTCAAATTGTTTCTTTTAATAACTACAATAAATATATTTATTTAATCATATAATATTTAAATATGTATACAAAAAATACATAATTGTTTGTATAAATTTTTAACCACTTTTATTCACCCACATTTCTAATAATGAAAAATTGAAAGCATCACTCATGTTACATGTGGATTGTCGCCTCCACATAGAGATAACAATCAATTTCCATCACTATATTTAATGGATGGATATTATGATTGGTTTAACGTTCATATATTATATTTAATAAAAATATGTTCTTATAAATTAAAATATTTAATCAAAATTCAATCGTTTACAACCATTGTTAAACTACAACATCACTCATGCGTACGTGTAGACTACAACCTCAACAAACAGACATATTTATTAACTTATATTCTAATTATATGGTAATAATAACATATATAATATATATATACATATTACAAATCATATTATAATTTTTTATCATTAATAAAATAATATTTTATATAATTTCACTATTTTCATTTGAAAATGATGATAGTGATCATTTGTACTTATGACCTACTATCTCCATGAACAAAGATCTATTTATTATTTATCTATAACATTAATAAAATAATATAAAAATATATATATAATTAATATTGTATATTTTTATCCGAAAAACATTTTGGGAATAATATAACCACGAATAATGTAGAATCGTTGTGCCTGAAAACCCAAGACATCCTTGATTAATGAATCAGTTAACACATGGAAAGAATAATTTTTAAAATGGAATAATTAATAATATTGGATTCAGTTATATAATAGGATAATTTATGTTACTATAATCATTTTAATCACTATTCTTTATAATTATAATAAATAAAATATTATAAAAAAAATCTTACAGTGCATTTATAGAATGTCAAACACGATGTTATAGTTCTCTCGTCTCTTCTTTTTTACATATAGAAAAATTCCATATTCAATTTTTTTCATTATAATAGTGTATCTATAGTGAATTAATTTATATTAATTTTTTTTGAATTAATATTATATATATTTCCAAAAATCATGTTGGGCTCAAACTCATTGGGTATTGATTCGAAGATTACCAAAATAATAAAGTACTTTTGTTTGAATATCCTTTTTATTTAGATTTGTTATGATTGAGATTAAATTTATATAATATACATGATACTTGTCTAATGAAAAACTTCTATTTTATAATCATTTATTTATCCTATAAATATTCATGTAATTATATAATATTCTTATTTATGGAAAATGAATGTATTGGGAAAAATATTTTTGTAAATTTGACTTTATTACCCATTGGCCGGAAATATTTTTCATCCATGTCCATATATATTATTAATTATCTTCACAGAAGTTTTCTTACACTATTATAATTTTTCATTTCTTTTATCCAAAGCTTGATAATAAAATTTAATATTTCAATTTAATCATATTTACATTTTCTAGACATTGTACTATTAACATTTACTAAAAATATGAAAGGAAAAAATTATTTCAATGGACATTGAATGAATGAAATTTACAATTATCATGATATATAAATGATATAAATATTCATTTATGATATTTGAGGGTTCATTTCAAATAAAATGATCTATATATTATTATGTATTTTTTAATATTTTTAATATTTTATTTAAAATATAAAATTGTATTTTTATTAATATAAATTAGATTGATATTTTATAGGGATTTATTATCAATGAATAATTTCCAAGATATTAAAAATTATTTAGTGGCGATATGATCCAATTAAACCATTACTATTGATTATATAGATGGATTTCTTATAATGATTAAATATTGATTACATAATTATACAATTTATTGGTTATGTTATAATGGATTAATAATTGTTTTAAAAATCATGTCTTTTTCATATAATATGAAAATGAATATGTGTGGTAGGTGGACCTGAAAATATATATCCATCCAATGTAATATGTAAATATTATTGTTTTAAGAGCTTAAATAATACATTAGTGGATATTTCATGCCCAGTACAGGGTAAATGAGAGATTATTCCATGTCTGTAATATGGTGGATATAAGGTTATCTCAAGGACAAAGAAGATACACTAGTTGTTACTTCAATCTAATAATGTAATGATAGACTTCATGTGTATGAATTATATAATAGTTAAATTATTATGAATATTCAACAATTTATTGTACTCATTTATGAGAAGATATTCTGTTATTTTTATGATCTGATAGATCTTGTTATTCGATTCTTTTATCATTTTGGTCTTATGAATTGAAAATATTACACCATGAATCATTATCATCATCTATGTTGTATAAGTAATGGATTTAAAAATTTCCAAATTATGATCTCATAACCTTATGATCATGTTATTTTAATGGAATCATTTATATCACCCTCCATAACTATTATCATTTATATGGTCTCAATATTTATTATGTTTCCACTCCTTAGGTTATGAATAATTTTTTATAGTTCAATATATAATAATAAATTAAATATATTTCTTTATATTTGATATTTATTTTGTAGATAATTAATGAAATAATACAATTTTGTATGTAAACTCCAAAAAAACTAAACCGTAATTTTTATATGGTATCTAACAGAAAAATATTTGGAATATAAAAATATTATTTTTTTAATATCTATTTTATAAGTGTATGGGTAAAAATAGATTGTTTATGTGGAACCACTACTCAATATTTGATGATTTGGATTATATAAAATTGGTGAAAACCATGGGGATAAATCAAGATATAAGATAACATCTTGAAAATTTTGAAGGTAGAAATTTATATATTTCTCTTTGAGACACAACCATAATTTATTAAATTATGTGGAATTGGTTTTTTGATATATAAATCTTGGTTTTCTAAAAATGAATATTGTTTGTTGAGTATAAAATCTTCATATTTTTTATTCATTGTGAGTGAGTCCAAACTATTCACCAAGATTGCCGCTCATGGGTTTTATGATTGGGTTAATTCCTATTATCATTATCATTTATTTAGACTGATTGGAATAGATGATGACAATAGATAATCTATATTAATGATAATGTTTTATTGAATTAAAATTATTATTAATTTTTTATATATTGAATGTATTATTTTTAAATATTAATTTCGAATAATATTGATACTCAAAATATTCTGTTAGGATTTATTCTATTTATGGATGAAAGTGGAATTATGTTAACAATAAATGTGACATGGAATGATTTACCGCATGTGAAGACATCTGATGGAGTACACTGAAGGTGAAAGCTTGTGTTTTTTTATAATTATCTATCTAGTTATATGATTAACAATTTCAATATGGATTATTGACATTTGTAAAATTATAATAAATAGGAAGTGTTTAATAAATAACATGGAAGGAATAAATTAAACTTTTATATGTAATGATTGTGGAATGAATCACGTGAGATAATTTCCTAAAGAAATAATCATATGATTTATGTTTGGTAAATAATGTCACAAGTTAATTATTTTCCATAGATAAATGTGGTATTCTTTAGATTAAAATTACGCTCATCATATGGTAGATTCTATAGTTAAATTATTTTTGTGGGGGGGAAATCAATATTATATAATTCAATAACCTAATAAATGGGTTAATTGTTAGACCATGGAAGGACACAAAAATTTCTAATTATAAATGAGAATATATTTAATTGTTTATGTATTGGAATTTTTGACTTTTTTGAATAAATATTAAATCAACGATTTTCTAGTTTTAATAGTCCTGAAAAATAAATTAATTATTCTATAGAAGTTATACATTTAAAAATTTCAAGAAAATGATAAATGGTACAAAAAGCCAAGTTAATTTAATTTATCGTGAGGTTATATTTTTGGAGAAAAATTAATTAATGGAATGAAAACAAAGATAACTTCATAATTTAGAATTAATATTGTCTAATTGGAATAATAGATGATTGAAATTAGTGAAGTAAATGCAATTTTTTTAATTTCATATTGGTTTGAAAATATATTATAATATTATATATGTCATATTTTATTAATTTTATTTCTTTTTTAATTTTAAAAATATAATCTATAGTTAATGATTTTATTTGAGGACTAAGGATTCTGTTTTTTGACAAATATATGTTTTCATTATAGAGAAATGAAAATTTAGGGTTTTAATATTTTTTTAATGAATAAATGATAAATATATTCACATTTTCTGTATGTGGCTTAATGATATACTATATATTTATTATTTTTAAATATAAATTTTATATTAAGTAATAATTATATTTATTCATTAGATCATTATTATTTTAATATTTTCAATTATTTGGATTTATATTATAAAATTGATATGGTTAACTACATATATAATGGATTCATTTCTTCTTTTGGTGTTATTATTTATGTTTTTTCGATTAATCATTCACACATTTCTTTATTTGATTACCTATGAAAACCTTTTTAGTTTTTTAAAATATTTAACAAAACAATGATTTAATTTTAACTCATATATGGATGTTATAATTCTTTAAATGTAAACTCTGGTCCTTCAAACAATAAAAATCCATCTAGAATATTCATTTCATAGAATAAGATATTATGAGAAAATTAATTTTGGCACAAAAAATGGTAAAATATAGAAATTGAAATTTGATAAGTTTATATAAATATAATTCATTCTTATCTATATAATGATTTTAAGATAACCCCTAAACTATAGTAAAATTATATTTAAATAGATATGTTAACAACTACCATTATTTATGATTAAATATTTTTTTCTTCTCTAATTTTATTATGTGGTTTTATACATTAAATTTAAATTTCTTTTCCAATATTACTCTATATTATAAATTTTATATTTAAACCAAATTATACACCTATTTAAAATTAACAATAGTGCTCTCCTTATCTATAAACTATTTTTTGTTATTTCATGTAATCATTATGTTTCACACTTCCCATTTTTTAATTATGTTATTTATTCCCAAGGAATATTTGGTTTCCAATAAAAAAATTCAATTATTATACCTTCTTTATAATGAAAAAAATGCGAGGTAAAAATTTATTTTTGTGGGGGTGGAACATACCTCTAAAATAATTAGGTTTATGTAAATTAAATTGTAAATTTATTCCTTAAAAACCAACAATATTGTTTATGAAAAATTTGATGAATTAATAAAATTGATATGACATACCCAAATATTTTGTAAGTTAAACTATTAGTTAACTCAATATAAATTGAATTTATAAGGATATAAATTACATTTACATGGTTAATAATAAAAATAGTACTATTCATTAATTATTAGAAAATATGAACTCATTTTAAACATGGTCATGTTATGCTTCAAAAATGAATTTTCATAATATGTTATATTATCATTTTGTGTGATAAAATTATAATTAATTTAATCCAGTTTTATTAATTGTATTTTATAAAATGAAGTCCATTTTTAAAATCTGAATATAAGAATTAACATAGGTAGAAATTTTGTTATTTAATGAGGGGATTTTTTTTAAAATGTGTTAAAATATTCATATATTTAATAGAGTAATTTCCATTAATTAAATAAAGTAAAATAAAATTCCCATTGTATTTTATAGTTGATATTAATATTGCATATTTATTTTTTTATTTAGAAAAATATATAAAACTAAATTTCATTTTGTAATTTTTTTTCATAGAAGTTAATTTTTTTGATTGAAACCCCCTTTTTTAACAAAAAAATTATCATTGCAATTTAATAATTTATATTGAATTGTTATAATACAATTATAAAGATAGAATATTTAATATTGGAAAACCTATCTAGAGTAATGAATTATATTTTTATAAATAAGAACATTTTACGTTAAACCATTTTTAATAGTAACCATGTTAAATATTTTTCACCTCACTAAAAATAAAATTGGTAAAAAATGATAAAATAAATATATAAGGTGATTAAATAAATCCAAAAAATTAGTTTATATTATTTTATTATATGAAATATACTATATCCACCATAATATCTTAAATTTGTAATTTTTCACATTTCCCCTTACAATGTCATTTATATTATGTTAAATATTTATAAAAACAAAAATTAAGCCTATTGATTTCAATTTTAAATTATATATTTTTATATGATAATAAAATGTTATTAATAAATTAAAAAGATTAATTTTAATGTTATTAATATATTTTTATAATTTATATTTGTTTTTACTCTTTAATAATTTTATAATTACTGTAAATTTTTACAAAACACTAACATAGTGTTTCTCAAAGTAGTAAAATTAACAAATTAAATGAATGTAAATAAAATAAAAATATTTATTTTTTGGGTGAACAGTTATGTCACATGATTTTTATGGTTATTTATAATGTCTACTTTATATCAATTTATTGTAGATATAAATACTATTATCATCTTGTTGCCATAAAAGTAATATTAAATGAAAATATTTTGAAATAACATTAATGATATTTTCTTAAAAAAATATTTCTTTAAAAATTTTAGAGACATATAAATATTTGAAGATATAATTTATTAAAATAAATTATTGGAAAAATCATCCATTGGTATTTAAAGATAAAATATTTACCATATATTTAATCATATAGTCCATTGATTTTATAAATGGTGTTACTTTGGATATGGTTAAAATGACATCACCAAATGGTTAAAGCAATATGTAATGGTATTCTTACATTTTGAAATTTCCTAAATATTATTTTATAGTAATATTTTTACATCATAAAAGCCCAATATATAATATCATCCCATTTTTTCATTTTTCTTCTGTTTGAGTTTATTATTTTTTAATCTTTTATGAAATTTCACGTGTGTCTTCCACAATTATAATAAAATATCATCATGCCATTCACATATTTACATCACATTAAGAAATAATTCTCGATTAAAACCTAGAATTTTATCATATATACATACATTTCCATGATTTGTAAAATTTAATAGACCAAAAAGTCAAATCAAATGGTCTTTAGAAATGGTTCAAGAGGAGTGAGACCGAAAAACAGTTATTCATCCTATAAGACCAATTTCAAATTATTTCATCTCGTACCTTCATAAATTATATTAAATTCATAATAAGATAATAAATTCAATGTATTAAATATAATTAATGGGTTTTTATTATTATTGAACCATCATTAATCACCCTCTATTCGAAAAAATTAAAATTTTATATATCACTTATTCGAATATGTACAATACAGCCTCCACTATGAGATATAAATAATTTTTCATAACAATCATTCATAGATAGTTACTAAATTGGTATTATTTATTATATTATATATATAAGAAATAACTATTATACATTAAATATAATATAATATTTTCATTATTACATTACTATTAGTGGGAAAATATTAAAGTCTCTCATGAGTATGTGTGAAGTACTACCTCCGTGAAGTGATGTCATTCGATTTCTGTTTCTATTTTATTTTTATATTAGTAAAGATATATCTAATTCATATATAGTTGATAAATTGTTTAAATATCATTATTAAAGGATAGTATTATTTTAACATACATTATATTTTTTTAATGAAAAAATATCATGTGTATGTACAACCTACGATATATAGAATGTATTTAAATATTTTTTCCATCTCTACATATTACGGATTATTTTAAATATGTATATAACAAATATATATTATATTTAAACCACAAGTATAATTGTAAAGAAAAAAATAAGGAATAAAACATCAAATAATGGATCTTTTGATCAGATAATTTTATAAAAATATAAAGCAATTAACACATAGAAATGATAATTTAAATATGATATGATTAATATTGGGATTTAAAATTTTATAATAGGATAATATTTGAGATTATAATTATGTACTTTATTTTATAGTATATTTTAACTGAATTTAAATTTATTATACCAGATGTTAGTTATGTTTCAATGCAAGTAGAAATTGATGTATGATTTTCCGATGGCACCTTCATTTCTATTATCCATATTACTTATTAATCATTTTTTTAATTTTTTTTATATGGAATCCATGAGTGAATTTTATAAATATTTTATCAAAATTATTTGAGTTTATAAATCCATCACCAGTTTTTATTTTCATCACATATTATTTTTAATGTTACCCAATCATTATGGTATTCATATTTATTTCACATTTTAATATAGATTATTTATCATTAAATTTACATTAAAAGAATTTATATTGATGTTTTATAATAAATACCTTTAAATTTACTATCCTATTCTTATACATTATATTTTCTAGTTATTTTATTTTCAACTCATTGGTACTTTAATTTGTTATGAAAATGTTTTGAAGTAAAATAAACAATATTTTCTCTTTTTTACAGAATTGTTTTTTCCTACATACATGTTTTACATAAAATGTTATATAGACTGTTTTAAAATATCAAACATGACTATTTAATATAATATTATCCATTATTTAATTTATACAAAATTGTTTCAATTTAATATTGTTATCATTTTCAGAATATGATTTATTTAATTTTCCAATACATATAAAATGAGTCATTAATATAAGGTACAAAATATAAATAGAATATTATAAAATAATTAATGATCCATGAATTGAATATTAATTTAAATGTTTTTATGTTTCTATTCAATTTTATAATTTATTTATTATGTTGGAATTTTTTTATTTTAAATAATTGATTTCAAAATTAAAATGGTATTCTCCATAAGAATCCTTCCTATTATATATTAGTGAATTATTTCATCAATTATTATAACTTTTCAATATTATAATTTGTTAAGGAAATGATAAAATGATACTACCAATATTATTTTATTTGTATGGTTTATATTTAAGATGATAAAATATATAATAAACACCAATACATTTCTTAGGGATATGTTATGATAAAATGAAACAATTGATTTACAATTATGAGGCAAGAATAAGAACATAAAATTATTATTTGATGGTATGATTCCAAATTATATATCTCTATAATTATTTGGGTAAATATAAATTTTCTATTATCTAAAAATTTACATGGGTGTATATCTTAGTCTCGAAATATGGGACATATAGTGTTATTCCAAATATGAAGGTTGGTAAAAAAGAGGATATCCCCTTATCAAAATGTGTACACATGATATTATCCCAAGACTGCCATGTTATCAACAAATTTTCTTTTGTGTTTAAATAAACCTTCTTTGATTATTATAACAAAACACTTTTTAACACTATTTTATGACATGATTTTATGACAATGTTATGATCACATGGATCAAGTTATTGAATTACATTACGATTCATCTCTTATAAAATGTTGTGACTAATTATAATATTTTTTATTTTTATATGTGTCTATTTTGTGTGGATTTTAAAATGATTTGATAATATTATCACACACTAATTATCATGTTATGTTCACGTGACCAAGGAAATCTCACTTATATACAAATTATGTTTATATAATCTCACCTTTTAGGTTTTTT
Source organism: Viscum album (assembly GCA_963277665.1). Classification (NCBI taxonomy): domain Eukaryota; kingdom Viridiplantae; phylum Streptophyta; class Magnoliopsida; order Santalales; family Viscaceae; genus Viscum; species Viscum album. The sequence continues at coordinate 67,833,561 of OY728166.1, read as the reverse complement.
ATTTCCCCTGGTTATGAAGAGTTTCAGTATGTATTGAATTTCAAGGATTAATACTACATAGTTAGATATTTATTGGTGTTTTTAAGATATTAAATGAAATATAATGTTACCATATTGACTCTAAAGATATTAAAACAATACAATCATTGGTAATTTGATTATAAAATATATTTAATAATCATTTATTAATATTAAATACTCATGTTTGAAAAGTATGGATCAATAAAATTTTGAACTCCCAAATATACCATGGATCCTACAACATTATATAATGTCATTAATGTAATGAATACTGACACATTTTGTGCGAATTATAATATAGATTTTACTTAGAATAGGGTAATGGAAATTGATATGATATTTTCCATTCTCTTGTTTATGAACCACGAAATGGGTTTCATTCATCTATAATTTATAAAGCGATCCTGACTAATAGTGTAGTATAAATACTAAAACTATGAAAAATGATGAAATATATTATATATAATGGTAATAGAAAAATTATATTTTTCACAAAATAGATTTCATGGAATCTTCAAAAAATAATTGTGTGAGAAGTATCAGAAATAATGAAAATATTTGATGATTTTATAATGCTATAAAAGAAAAATTCACAAGAAATCTGAGGTATTCCTCAAATTTTTTTTTCTGATATAGTGTGTATAATTGATAGATTTCTTATAGTCATACATAAAATAATTTTATGATCATAATTCATAATATAATATATAGACTATATAAATTTATTTTTTGATGACTTCTATTTCATAGACTTGAGTTTCAACACTAAAATATTCCTAGGAAATAAAAATAAATTTAGAGTATCAGGTAATCATCAGTGTTAAGAACCATGGTGGGAAGAAATATCAATTTCCAATATTTTATAAATCATTGATGATGAACCCAATTATCTATATTAATGGATTTGGTATGGGTTTCTACTTTTGTAATGTGGGAAACATGTTTTACAACTATCTAACTATGTTATAGTGGTCGATTAACACCATTGAATGGATAAAATACCTAAATAATTTTATTTTGGAGCTACATTGATTCATGTGAAATTTGTATAGATATTAGGTGAATCAATAAAATAATACCCTCTAAAATGTACATCGTGTTGTCCAACAATAACCCAAATTGTGTGAATAAGGATGTATGTTTAAAATAATTATCATTGTGGAAGATCTGTATATAGAATTGATTTTATTTATGTATGGTATCATTTCTATATATACTAATACATTTTTTTTATTTCGGTTCATAATTTTTTTCTATAAAAATTATTTTCTCTTTGAATATGGAATCACAGACCTAGGAAATGTATATTATACTATCTTTTAAAATAAATAGTTTCATAATGAATGCATCAAATATTTTCTAAAATATTGTGGTTTAAATTTTTGGGAAGATACATCTTTATCTATGTCTTCATAACTTAGTAAATTTGTACATAATATTGTTTATATATTATATTTTCAAGTATAAATGGAACATGAACTATAAGGATATGAAATTAACAATTTATTTCCAAAATCTACCAATCATCATGAATAGACGAATTAACGAATATAAATTTTGTATAGAATAATTTTATATAATGTGGATTTTAGTACATAATAATGAGTGACTCATTCCTCCAATTTTGAGATATGATTAAAACATTGAAAACAATATTATTTTATAGGGAGGTATTAATGTATTTATATATAAACTATATAGTCTTCCAACAGAGAGTGAAATGAGTATTAAATCAATCTATTAACTTTGTATTTTCACTATAAATGTGTTATTATATAATGGCTCACAATTAATTATAATATTTAAATAAATAATATGTGAAAATTTGGACATGTTTTTCAGGCACCCAATGATTCACCTTGGGGTGCATCAGTCTTATTTGTCAAAAGGAATGGATGATTTATTTTTATATAACGTTAATCTAACTACACAAATATTATATTGATTACAATAATGTATCATGTACCACATATCAATTATCTATTTAATCAACTCTTTGGAGATTGATTTTTCTCAATGATTTAAATTTAATATGGAGACCATAATTTAATGATAATAATAGAAGATAAGCCACTACTTCATTCTATACGTGGTATGTATATAATATGTTTATGTGGATGTAATTTTGATATACTGATGCCCTTATTTTCTTCATGGATCCAATGAATCTATTATGTTGATACTACCTTGATAAAAACATTAATTGTAGATTATATTATTATATATTTATAGATAATGTAAGATAGTGAAGACCTTTTAAATAATTAGTTAATGTATAGGAGAAATAATATTTTATATAATAAAATAGAAAATGGTGAAATGTTTCATTAAAAGTTTCCATTCAAAGGTCATGTAATCACAATATATGTAAATATTGTAGATCCTTCAATGAAGCATGTTATTGATAAGTGGTCATGACAAACCATCCTAACTAATATCCAAAATATTCAAGAGATTAATTGATATTACACACTATTTCAGTAAAAGTTTTCATAGATATGAAAAACACATACACATTTGGCATGTAATGTGGTAATGTATATATGGAAATTGTAATGTGAATAATTTTTTAAGTATATTATGATGGTGTTTGATACAGATCATATAAATGCATTACCTTTTATCAGTGAATATCTTGTAAACGACGGTGGTGGGTCAAAAAATCATTTCTGTTGAATCATTATATATAATGTTAAGTAAATTTAATATTTTTTATTCCAAAAAAATAATAATGATAACAATTAAATAAAATAGTATTTATAGCTATTTGTTGTGATATTTTAAAATAATATTTTGTGATAATGTCTCTTTAGATAAATCTTTGATATATTTAATGACCGAAATATATATAAATACATATTCACATATAAGGTATTGTATATGTCTGAATGGAGATGGTTGGAGTTGATACAATATTCCAAATTCCCTACACATTACCACCTAGGGAATTTAAATAAGGTATATGAGTTTACAAGAAGGAAGGATCATACGACTCTCTGAATGATGATGATAAAAAACGATCAAATACTGATATATTTTAATAGGATGAATATTTATGTGGAATTTGCAGTAGAAAAATCCTTTCATTCCCAACATATTACTCAAAATTCAATTCATTTAAATATATCATAATCTAATAATCATGTGGTAATGAAAAATTATTTTTGACAATACAATGTTCAACATTGATAAAGATGAAGTTGTATTGTTCATATCCCATTTTTTGCATCCAATTAAATTAATAATTTTTAATGGAACATTCTTATGTTTCTATTAGTTCTTCACTATATATCAATCATGAGAGAACAAAATCATTTTGATACTTGATTAAAAACATTTATATGTATTTTCTTAAGAGTGGGATTTCAAAATATTTATATCGATTAATTTTAATCAATAATGTTATGGTAGAATTAGAAAATTCAAAGGTGTGTTGTAACAATTACCCAAAATTGTATTGAAATGGGAAAATATCACTATATAACACATACTTGGATCCCTAAAACATCTAAATTCCATAATTATTGATGAGTTTTGTGCGATATCCTTATGAATTTATTATAAGTTATTATAGTCATATAAGATTTAGTCCTCGACATAGTCAACCTGATATACATAATGGGTGGGGTGAGTCTACAAGGATTAACTCTATATATTATGTTTAATCAGAATCTAAGGATCACATAGAACTCTATATAACACATTTCAAAAAATATGAAATAGATTTGATATTCCAAAATGTTTATCAAATTTATATTTTTTTTCTGCCTGAGAGAATAACCAAAACACTAGAGGATATGATAATATTATTTATGGATTTCCAAGGATTCAAAGATCTGTACTGTATCCATTTTGAGTTCTCATATAACAATTTTTTTCATTATAGTATTTAGATAGAACCATATTAATATTTTTTTGGGAATATATACAAGAAAGAAAAATTTTATGAAGAGGTTGTATAGTGGTATAAAATTTTTAAAAACATTAACCATGAAATTATATCATTTGTTCAAACCATTTTAAAAAATATGAATGTCACACAACGTTGATGGAATTTTTATAAACATAATAATCAATGATGAACTCAAATCCTCACTTACTCACATTCTAAAAACAAAAAATCTCTATATATACACTAATAAATAATATTCTATACACTCTTATCCACCATAATGTGATTCATTTTCTCTAATAAGTCCACCATGTATGGATTAAATCTCAGGTGAAAATTCTATAATCCCTGAAGTGAGTTGTATGTTCTTAGTCATATATTTTTTTCAATTTATAAGGACTCTTTTATTATTCCCCTTGTTCTATTTATCTAATTCAAAATAATAATTTTGGTATATATATTATACATTCAGTATAATATAATGTTTTAAAAATTATTAATTAAATTCCTAATTATAATTATGTTAAATAAAAAAGAATCATTTTTTTGAAGACTACCACTACAACGAATAAAATTATTTCAGTTTTCATTAACTTCTTGGCATTGATGGTTTTATTTTAATATATATATATATATATATTTATTATTATATAAAATTCATATGTATCATTTTGAATAAAAATTTAATGATCTTTATTTGTTAATTAATCAATATAATTGGAAAAACTAAAACTATTTGTACATTATTATCATTTTCAAGAAACATGATAAAAAGTCCCATGTAATTGAATAATAACATTATAAATAATTATGAAAAATCAATAATAGAGCAATAAATTTGGTTAAAATGTAGTGATTTGGAGGGGATAATATAATCAAAACCAATTTTAATAAATAATTTTGAAATGGTAAAAATTATTAACACCTGAAGTCGATAAGAGATTATAACAATCTTATACATGAAATTAATTGTCATTGATAATGATTATACATTAAATTATATAATAATAAGGTTCTAAAATATGTAATTATGATGTTTTACCTTAGGATATTGTGCTATATATAATTATATGGAATTAAAGAGTAATGGTAAGTGACATTGTAACTCCAAATACTTTTATTGAGTTACATAAAATATTATTCTATGATTTTTCAAATAAATGTTGTTTTAATTAATGTCAATTCATTATTAAGGGGTAAATTGTTTCTTAAAAAATAATTTTCCAATATGTTATTTAATTAATTTCTCTTAAATACATCGTTACATCATCAAAAGGGAATACACACTATGACTTTTAAAAGGATTACTAAGAGATCACATAAAAAAACCACTTTTTTATTTTTTATTATTATAATAAAATGATCTATCAATCAGAATTTCATTTTTTATATTTAAAAATGTTATAATTTTTTGTGTATAATTATTATTTTATATCATATGATTTATTATGTTCACCATAGGTGATAGTTTTAAAAAAAACAATTACTTTTTTCACTGGATATATATGATATAATGTTTGTTATTGTTATTTGGAACAAATATGTATTGATTATATAGGGTGGTTTCCGGAATCCACATCCAATTTTGTTTTATATTATTATATCTCATGATATATCAAGTAATGTAAAATGAATATGTTCATACTGGCATGGGAATTATGTGTTTCCTCAATTATAAAAGTGTGGACATAAATTTTTTGTTCATATATGAATGGTTGCCAATGGTTTTCTCACATATGTTTTCATATGATTATGTTAATTAAATATCTACATGTTTATCATGATATGAATCATCATCATGTTTTCCCATTTTTCTATATTTCATTATGAATTTCATTACCATGAAATTATATGATTCAAGATTATTATTTTTTATGTATCCTCCTCATTATGTCGTGATCACATGTTAAATGTTTTAATATTTACCAGGAAAGTTCACGATCCGAGCACGCTCGGTCCTAAAAAATTATTCATTAAAATAAAAGTACACATAAACACAAAGACACCCAATACAAGTGGCAAAAAACACCACCAAATACAAAAGATGAAACCCAAAACAAAGATGGATTGAAATCCCCAAAAAAAACGCAGCCAAAGCACAAGTGCTTTCCAGAACACACATCCCCAAGCATATCACAAAGTCATCCACCCTTCAGATCCAGCAGATCTTCTGCCAACCACCCTGTACGCATTCCAATTTCACTTGTTAGGCATGTCCAAGTCAGGCCATCACCATCCCGAATCGCCCCTCGAAAATGCGCTGGAAAACGCGCCACACCGCCTAAGCTCCATCGCCATCCCATTATTCATTAGATCCATCTCCCAAGGTTACGTCAACCACTCCTTTTGTAAATCGGAGTCACCTAATGAATGATGACCCTGCTCTAACACATAGCCTGAAAACATGGCCCGCACCGCGATCTTGGCAGATCTGCTTCTCACAGCAAAACAAAACTGACCGCATATTGGTCCTTTAACCTAAAAAACTCCTCCCGCGCCTCTGTGGTCAACCCCGCCAATCACACAATGGATGTGGCCGTCCTCATCTCCGTCACCTGCTCCTTGCCCTACAAACGTCAGAAATCACCTCACCGCCATCGTGCTCCTCGCCGGAGCAAGAAAGCCATGAAGCCCCTAGCTCGACTAGTCACCCTGCCCACTCCTTCAACAGCAACACATCATTCCACGTTGCCAACACCACCTCCCCGCCATCACCGGATGGCCAGATCTCTCCACGAGGATGTTCCCCTCACCGGAGCTTCACTGGTCCGACGTCGCCACTGAGCAGGGGACCAAATCCCGTCACCTCCAGCACCCCCAGGCTGTCCCACTGTCAAGATGCGCAACGCCGCCAGGATCCCACATGGCACGCCTTCGTTAACGCTCCACACCCGAAAAACATCCCAAGCGCACAGCCCTGCCGTCATCAGCTCTTGCACGCCACTTGAGCCCCCGAAAACACGGTTCACCTGAAACGCTATCCACTCCCATCGGGGTGCCATCTTCCACCACCGCCATCAATTCACTGTCAATAACCACCTTCCTCACTTCTGCCGTCAAAGCGCCATCATCGGTCGTCAAGACGTTGTCTGTAGTGGTCAATCCACTAGCACCATCTTCAACCTCCAAAAGTTCCACAGACGTCGGCCGTGGATGACGCCCATCGCTGCAATCCTACAGCTGCTTAGCATGTCTTCTTCCACATGCAGCAAATAGTTCAAAGTGGCCATCTATCTCTTCCTCATGTCTGCTTGAACGGAGTCCCAACACACCACTACGATTGCTGGATAAATCCCCCTGAAGTAGAGCGATAGGCTCTCGTATTACGAGAGAGAAACTCTCCATTTGATCGTTCAAGATAACATCTAATATTTATGTTTCCTTAAGGTTTATATTATGATCTAATATTGCTCTATCATGATTTTCGGATGTCCCAGATGTAATTATCATTACTTATTCTGATATTTTTGGTTTACTCATAATAATAATAGGATTAATTTTAATAATATAGGTTATTTATTTTCCAATTATTAGTGCATAGGCTCACTCATTATTTATTTCTCTATTCCCCATATTGTGATGATGATCAAATTACGTGGGATATCTATAAAATGGTTTATAACAACATAATCCTGATAAAAAATATATAGGTTTTATAAAATTATATCCAAGTGTACCTAGTTTCCAAAACTCAAAATCATTCTCTCCATGGTTTATGAGTATGTTATATAATTTATTATTGAAACTGAAATATTATTATATTTTTGGGGTTATTCATTTTTTGGGTATCAAAATTAAATGTTATCATTTTTCAATTTTAATTACTATTTGTTAAATGTAATTTGTTTTATAATTTCATGCTAAACCCACTCATAAAGGGTACCTATATCATTGCTAAAAAGTGTTGATAATATCACCAAAAAATTTTAGCTCTGATAGAGGGAACTATAAAAATTTTATTTTTACATTCCAAAAATGTCCACCCTAAAAAATTACTATATATTTTTATAAATCAAATTTTATTAAAAAGATATTATCATATATATAATATATATTATATACAATTAGATATATATAATAATAGATAATTATTTACACATATTATATAATATTATCAATAATATAATTTATTCTAAAAAATAATGAATAATATTAATTAAATAATTAGTAATTAATGTTGATAAATCGATATTAAAGAAAAAAAAATTTAGTGGAAAAATTAATGGATTTATTATATGTATATAGGTTGAAATCGGGGAATGAATATAAAACCACCATATTTTGTGTTGTGATTTTCCATTTAGGCATAATGAGATATGAAATATAGAATAGTTAAGTGTTCTATATCATTTTCATTAGTGTTCAGTTCTTGCATTTTTTTTAGTAAATAAATTTTTTTATGACCCCCTAAATTGAGTCTTTGTAAATACACATTATTTTTATATTTTATGGAATGAAATCTTGATTTAATAGTGTCCCCATGTCTTTTTTCAATGGATGCAAATATTTTAAAATGAGGCAATCTAATGTTGGATATTATAGTCTTAAAAAACAATTTTCAAATTATGTTTTTCTTTATGATTATAAATATACTAAAATATACATTTTGTTATATATTAAAATATAATAAATTAATTATAAACATAAATACATTAACATATTTATTTTTAATATATATTTATTAATATATAATCTATTTGGAAATAATTACTATCCATTTTTTTAAAATAAAAACTTATTAATATATATTTTCCTCTTTATAAGTTCATAATATGTATATATATAACTGTACGATATTATGTATGTCTATTTTAAAAACATTATTACATATTTATGTATATATTACAGTAATACTTAATGAAATATTAATATATATTATTCTTAATATATATATACACAGACACGCAAAGAGATTTTTATATACAATAACACACACACCCAAAAAATATTATTATTGAATATGAAATATTATATAAATATATATTAATATATGATTTAATATATGTATAAAAAGGGATATCTTAATAAATATATGAATAAATTAATATATAAAAATATTGAAAACAAAACCGGGAGTTGTAATAATGAAAAATGAGGCACATTAGAAGAGGTTTCATGTTTGAATATTGGGAGAGAAACATGTACGTGTATATGAAGGGATCACACAATAAACTAAACTATTCAAAAAAAACATTACATATTATAATATAAATATCAAACAAAAAAATTATAATTCACACAATAACCATATGTTTTTAGTTTAATTAAATAAAAGGATTTATAAACAAATAGTTCATAAAATATATATATCATCTTTTGTGACATTATACATACATCAATTCATCATATACATATCATACACTTTTCATAACATGGGGATAAAAAACATAAGAAAGGGTGAGCATAGATGCTCAATAATTGTATACATGGTTGGTATCAATGATAACATAAAAAAACATGGCCCCAAATTAATGATAAAATAATAATCTTGTTTATGAAAAATATCAAGAATATCCTAGAAAATATTCTAGAGTCATTTCATAATATTTGGTATTTCAAAAGACATGAATCATAAATCAGTCGAATAACATGTTCAATGAGAATATAAAATTTCTATAAGACATATGTTTTAAGCATAAAAATAATATAGGAAATAATTTCTTTATTTAGGGGTCATTGTCATGTCAACCATAGAGTGATTTCTTTCACTCCCCATTCCTTCATATACATAGTCAATATTTCACTCCAAATACAATCATTTAGGATATATTCCCTTACTAAAATTGGTTAACTCGTAATCGATTCATTATAATATTATGATATATATATTTTTAACCAATGTTTTGGTGGGATATATAATTCAGAGAACACTACCTATATAGTCATAATCCAATCATATTTCAGCTACGAGGTTATAGATAATTTTTCAAATATCAAAAACTATCGAATTGAAAATGGAATCATAAAAATTTCAATAACTCATCATAAAATAACCCAGGATAAATAAATTGTCTTAAAAACATCTCATCATCACAAGAATATACCATCTAGAGAGTCAATATGGATGGTATCCTCAAATCATAACCATAGTAAATCATATGCATCATTATAGGTTGTCATTATTGATGAATAATTCCATTGGAATATCACTAAATCATTTTTTAGTAAAATTCACATTTCACATTAAAATTATAAATGCAATATATAAAATGTTTCAAAACAATTTGGGAAAAATATTTAATTGAAAATATATAGGGAATCATTTTATTGAATACTAATATAATTTTTTAGTCATGGTGGTATGAAATTACATTAATTTTATATACCTAAAAATGATAACATTCACATTTTCCGGAATATTAAAAAATTACCTCATTCTAAAAAACATGAATATTCCATTAAAAATATATGAAAAAACATTAATGGTGGTGACAATTTTCATTATGAAATAATTAGGTATTACTAAAAACATTTTTTAACATTTTATAAAACAAAAATATTGAAAATGGAATTTATATGGAAGAAAAAATAAATATATTGTTCATTAAAAAATAATCCCTCAATATCATCTAGTCAAAAATGTGTAATATGATAAGAAAGCCTAAAATATCGATAAATCCAATAATGAGAAGAAAAATCATGGGTTTTTTGCAACATAGATCATAAAATTTCATTATTTAGAACATAATCATAAACAATCGTGACAAAATTGACAATAAATCACAATTCCCTTACCACTTTGGTAATATTAAAAAATCCTCAATAATGAGAGAGCCATATATAAGAATTTATATCTCCATAATATTCATTATAATAAAAAAATAAAAAATTAATGATTATTATTGTAACCACGTTAATGAAACATGTTTAAAATTTAGATGTTATTCACAATTAAACATGTTACATGAAAATAAATTCCCTCTTGTTCAGCTTGGATCAAAATAAATATGACACCATGTAATAAATATATATAATTATATAATTATATAACTAATTTTGAATATTTTATTAATTTCATATATGATGTTCAAATAACCTTTATACACAAATATATTTACAAATAATTTTTTCTAGTGTAAACAATATAACTTTTTTTAATTTTTTATTCATATGGTCATGTCTATGTAAATTGATATAAAATACATCATAATGAATTAGTTATAATTTCTATAAATATTATATTTATATATATTCATTATATGACTAATTAGGGTCATCCATAAAATGTAATGGTAAAAAATTTACTTACACCTTTTCTAGAGAAAGTATACCGTTCGAAGGAATGAATGTTTATTTCAAATTATGACAGAACAAAAATTGGAAGGTAAATAATAATTCACCATTTTAGTATCATTATTATATAGTATATGTCATAATAAATCATTTAATATATCCTTATTGCAATCCATATAATGTTGAATTAAAAAAACAATCACAATGCCTTGAATAGGTGGTAGTCCACACATAAACATTAGAGATGATAACATTTTCTAATGGATATGAATGGAAATTGGAAGACATAATATTATAATTGATATAATAAAAATTACCTAATATGTATAACATTTATTAATTATACCCATAATATGATAAATCCATGAAATACGATGAAGGAAAATGAATTGTATCATTACATGGATGTGGTAGCCACATGTATGTATGAGTGACACATTCAAATTCTATTTGATGTAGTAAATATGTATATTTTAGAGGATTTTCTGATCATCATGGAATTTTATTATATTTAGGAAAAAAAATTATTTTATGATTCATTACATTTATGAATTTGAGTATGAATAAAATATAAATTTATAGTCGTTGGGTAAGATAATTATCTCTTCTTCACTTTCCGTATTTTAGATCCTCTCATATTGACCATTATAATAGAAACTCAATTATAAAAAACACAATAAAATTATGTATTAGTACATCTATCAGATAATTAAAATGTGTTTTTTATCTTGATGGATCAATGGGTTTTAATTAAAAGAGTGAAGGGGTGTCCATTAACAATGTGTTGAAAGGAAACAATTCTAATTACTAAAAACATTAAAAATATAATTAATTTATTCTCAATATATATGAATCAAAATGTATTTATATTTAATAAAAATATATTATGGTTGATATATTATTATAAAATTAAAGATTCAATTCATTTTATATCATCAGATACTCTATCATTTGGTTTATCATTATTTCTAATTAATATTAACCTTAACTATGGTAATGAACTTTTCTTTCATAAAGAGATAAAAATGTTCTTATAAGTGTTCCATTGGATGATAAATATACAAGGGATAACATTTTAGAGTTTTTACAAAATATAATACATATTTCAATATTTTTATTTTTTTAAATATGTTTACAAATTATTATTTAATATAAAATTTCATTTATGTCATTTCTTTTAAATATAAATTTATTTTTAAATTAATTACTTTCCATAGTTATAAAATTCGAATACAAACACTAAAAAATATATAAAAATATTATATTCCTAAAAAATATTGAATAAATAAATTCACCCAAATTTTAATACCTTCAAATTTTTTAAAATAATTTACCTTATTTTTTTTATTGAATATATAATTTATTGGTGATTCTTAAACATTTATTTAAATTATTCAGTCGCAAAAAAATTTATATAAACATCTATGTTAAAAAATCATAATTAAAATAAACATTTAAAAAAATTTCTTACATATTTATTTCCTGGATTGAAAAAATTATCCATTTTAATATCAACATATTTGTATTTGATAATTTTCATAACATAAAATAATATATATTATCTTACAATGGGATAATTTCTATAAAATTAAATATAATCCTTTTTAATATTTACATGGAAAATGTTTTTTCAATTATTTAAATAAATTTACATGTTGTGTTGATGTTGATTAAAAATCTCAAACTGTTAATTATGTTTTACAAATTCTGTCATTATCTAGATAAAATATAATAACTGTTGTTACTATTAATAATGATAAAAAATAATAGTATGTTATTTAAAAAAATTTAACACCTAAATTTAAAATATTTTATCCATTTTATATGATCCAATATCTATTAATGTCTAAAAATAATGTTAATAAAAATGTGTCATTAGAGAAAATAAATAAAATTCCTTAATATTAATTTTTAAGAATAAAAATTAACTAATATCAACATAAGAAATATAGAATATGGACGTACATGAATACATAAAATAACTTTCACATAGATTTTTCTCAACTACTCAAATTTTGTTATGTCATGAATATGTATGAATTCAAACAACATGGGTAGACTATTTATGACAACCCATATCACATTATTCCATCATTGGGTATGTGGAAACTAACCAAAAATTCCATGGAAATTTCATCCCACTATCATGTAGGGGATAATAATGGCTAATGTAAACCCAATGTATTCTAGTGCCGACCATAACATACTAGAATGTATAAGAATGAGAAAAAATCTCAGAAATTCCTCATCTCAATCCAAGAAACTAGAAATACCCCTTAATTTCATAGAACATCATATCAGTTCCTTGGTGCATATAACACATGGATTTGTGACAATCCCACATCAAATCCCTACCTTCAAAAACAAAGGCACAACAAAATGATTTTGATATAAAAAATCCATCTTGGATTATTACAACTAGGAAACTACATCCCCACCATAAAGAGAGTATCTAATTCTATGTAATTAATAATCAATCTCTTGGTACTGAAGAATCATCGTGAGAAGAGAAAATTTCATAAAAAACCTAGTTAATGAAACTTTAGTGACTTTTTCTGATCTCCAATAATATATTTTTAAAAGGGATCCATTAAATTTCACTCCTATAATGTTTTTTTCACTACCTATGTTGGAAGTTTCCGACTCAATGCATCTGCAATGACATTCCCTTGCTACATGGTATAGTTGATTTTATTGTGTAATGACTTATTGTAGCACCCCCAATGCCTCTATCAAATGTTATAAATGATTTTAAATAATAAATAAATCACAATCATTTGGTATGGATAATCAATTAATATTTATCCATAAAATTAATACAATTTCACGTATATGTGTGTATGAAACCTCTAATTTCAAGGTCCTTAGAAGGATGGTATTTTTCAGGTGTCCTATTTTGAAGAGATCCATAAGAAACAACATTATCTCCCTCATTCATATTTCATCCCAGGACTAATTCCGATGCATTCAAAATACCACATACCCCTACATGGCCTCCAGAAGTGTCAACACCTACACATTAGTGAAAATAAGTTACAATTCAACACAAGAACTATGAAATTTAACACCCCTGGAAAACATCACCCCCCTCAAAGATGGTGTTTTCATAGGAGAATCCATTGATGAGATGTACGTTAGGAACTTGTGATAATATCCAACTAAGTCCAAGATTCCCCAAATCATGGTGAAATTATGTGGTTGCTCCAAAATTCATAACAACATTTAACCTCATAGGATCAACTAGAATTTCATATTTCGACACCACATATCCCTAGAATATTACTTTTTGAATCCATAATTCACAATTAGAAATAATATTATAGTGTCAATGATTTCTTAGAAAAGTCAGAACTGTACTCTGATGATGAATGTGATCTTACTCGGTAGTAGAGTAAATTAGTTTGTCAATATCAATGGAAACCACAAAGGTATATTGATATTCATGGAATATCATATTAATAAAATCCATGAAAACTTTAGGATAATTTTTTAGACAAAATGGAATAATGTGTTACTCAAAATTGTCTTACATTCTCTAATGTGACGTTTTTTGAATGTCAAATTATTTTGTAATTAACTAATGTTATCTAGAATGATGGAATACATTTGAAAACAACTTTAAAACTGTGAAACGATCAAAAATTTCATCAATCCATGGAAACTGATAGTTGATATTTACCATTACTCAATTTATAATTCAATAATAAACATGAAAGCATTTAGTACTAGCATCCTTCTTAGCGAAGAGAACTAGCACCACCCAAGGTGAAACGGATGGTTGTATAAAGACTTTACCAAGAATATTATCCAACTGGGATTTCATCTGTTTCAGTTTATTTGGTGTAATGTGGTTAGATGGAATTGAAATTGGTTAAGTGCCTAGAATTAACTTAATAGAAAACTCATCCTCCCTTAGTAGTTATATACTAGAAAAATCAGAATGATGAATGTTGAAAACATTAAAACAATTGGGGGGAGATCGCCACATAAAGATACATTCTTTATATCAAAAGAAAAAACTAATATTATATTAAACAACTTTATATATGATTGTCCAACTATGATCGACATTGGGTCCCAATCTCTTTTAAATAAAAGATACACAACATTGGGTGTAGTATGGTACACACTATTAAGATAAAAATAAATCTGTGCATTACTGTAAATGATCTAATCAATGTTGAATATTACATCAAGTGATTTCATGTTGAGAACAAGAATTCTCCAAGATAGTGCGACATCAGATAGTGAGAAGAAACAAGAAATACAACGAAGACACTGCTCTCTCTTTTTACAAATGAGTGTTGTAATATCCATTTCACTAGAAAAAATCTCAATAGAATGATTTAGAAAATTAACAATATGGGTTGAAATAAATTAACGAGATTAACAAGTTTCAAATAATGTAGTCCATATTGATTACACTATAGAAAGGTTTCCTCTCATAGTCAATAGAACTGTGTATACTTCCTTTACAGGCTCTTCTACTTCCTAAAGTAGACTCATTCTAGAATCATGTGTCATGAAAATATTTTTACAAGAAGTTTATTATTACACAACAATTTTAGTTGGATATGATGATCCTATTCAACTAAATAGAGTAGAGAAATTCCTCATGGAAACCCTAATATTATGTCATGTCTTATCCCAAGGATACAAAATCAATGGAATTACTCCTAATACTATAGGAGGTCTAGAGTGAACGTAGCATCGATAAATAACATGAGAAACATCACACGTCCATTTTCCCTTAAAATAACTCACATTCCAATTAGGATAATGAAAAAACCCCTAAAATACCTAAAATCAATTATTGGTCCATCTAATAAACCATCATACCCTATCCAACACATATTTTGTGGGAGTTTTTAGTAAGAAATTTTGAGATTGTATATGTTAATTTTTTCCAACTCTAACCATCATGACATCATACATTCATTGGATAAAACATTTTGATAAAACTACATCATCTTCGTTATGATATTTGAATACTCAGTCATAGTTTTATCTTCTCGCTAATGTATTAAAAATTCCATAACCTTGTCCAATAAAATTGATTCTGAGTAAAACTAGTTGGTACAATTAACCTTGAAATATTTAGACTCTAATCCCTCGGGATTGTATTCCCTCACTATCATGTCATACAATATCCTTCTTGGTCTCTCTTTCACAAATATCGAAAACTCATCGTTGATCTTTTCTATATTCTCTATTAACTCAAACAAAAATTATATCATGATCATACATCCCTGAAAATTTCAAGAATCATTTGATCCTTTTAAAATAAAATGATTCTAGAAAGTTAACCTTAGAAAATGATTTAGCGGATCATCCCCCTGATGATCCTCCACTAGATCCGGAGCTAAAATTGTAGGTGGTGCATGTCCTAGAGAATGGACATTGCACAATATCACCTCAACTAAATTGGGATCCACAATAATATTTTCTTGCTGATGTTGAGTAGTAGCCTTTTGCTGGATCTAATTTTCATATCATCTTGGAGGCATGTTGCTACACATAATCAGTAGATAACAAGGATTGATTTAGATTCATATTCAAATAGTTTAATAAGAGAAATTATTATCAAAAGAAAGAACATACATGATTTGGATTTCACACTATCCAAAACACAATTGGGGAAAATACAAATAATAATAAAAAAGATGCCTTTCTCCGACCAACCCTATCAAAACCAGATTCATTACCGTGACAACTGAACATGACCACAATCACAACTACCCTTTATGTCACAAAAGGTTTTCCCAAATGCATACTGACTTCAAGGCAAATGCTCAACCCGGATCTCCAATATCACATTGTCAGTAATCATCCTGGGTGTCCTCAGAACCCAATAACTGAGCTGACACTTACATTCCCTAAATGGAATTCTCAATCTCCATTGGTTAGTGAATAGAAACTATCATAACACAACATGCAAGTGCTAATGATTTTTCTATTGTTTGTGGGGATGAAAATAATCATTTCATTATGTATTACAAAAGAATCTCAACTGGATGTGATGTACTAGAATACACCATGTCATATAAAGCCCAAATTCAACAACCAAAGTACAAATATATGGAATACAAAACCGAATTTCTGAAGGAAACAACTCACCAAATCCAACACTCTATAATGGGATACAACTATATGAGATCTTTTACCCTTGTTAGAACCTGGAAAATGATAATATAAAAACATCCAAAGGAACATGTAGGGTGTGATCCAAAATTAATTATAAGGTATCAACAAGGATTCCATAATATATTCCAATAATATATTACCCAATGGATGTTATTTTTATTTAAAAATGTATATTTATAATTTCAATGTATATTTAAAAGAAATCATTATATACAGTTCAAATAAATAAAATATAATTTAAAATATGGATTTACAAATTATGGAATTTATCTAAAACAATTCCTCAAATAAAATAGATACATAATACAATTTATAAAAATTCAACAAGCATGTAGTGTTATTGTAAATAATTATCATACATTTATATCTCAAAAAAATGAGAAATATGGTCATTTACAAAATAAGTAGGGTATTATATCCATATAAAAGACTCCACAGTAA
Source organism: Viscum album (assembly GCA_963277665.1). NCBI lineage: Eukaryota > Viridiplantae > Streptophyta > Magnoliopsida > Santalales > Viscaceae > Viscum > Viscum album. Next base: position 67,815,830 of record OY728166.1, on the reverse strand, counting down.
CTATGTGATCCTAGAAAAAAATTTATTCACAGGTTCGAATGACACTGGTTAAAGGAAACTCGTCACTATCACATTTGGGATGTGACCTACTACCTATATATTTTAGAATTTTGTAATAGTGTGGATTTTGTCCAAATAACCCACAAACTAACTATGACTAGCCTGTTATATTATACAATAAATGATGGGAAATTTATTTTATATATATATATATTAAAATTAAGTCTCACTCTTCCATATAAATACTAATTTTACATTTAAAACCAAAATGAGTTTTATTTAAAAACAAGTCTCTTTAACAAGATAATACCACAATGATTCTGTCAAATCATTTTTATGACATTTTCAATAGTTTGAAATACATTCAAAACCAATAGAATTATTTTATAATTAATTTATAAAATTAAATTAAAGAATCTAAATTTATACATTACCATCAAATACATAATTTCAATTAAACAATTCAAAAAAATTATAAACACACACCAAATCAACGAAATATGGGTCTTTACAAATTCTCATTCCCAACCCATTTGAAATATCCCAATTCACTGGAATTGGGTTATATTAAATCAATTGAATGTGGGTATATGTAATAGAATTAAATCAAACATTTAAATATATCATGAAATTCACGGTTAATAAAATTGGTTAATTTGGATTGAACCACTTATGTTTTCCGGAAACTCAACAGTCACAATAACAACTGTTGATGAGACTGAAGGTATAGAAGATCTCAAAACCTAACATGGAAATGATATTCTACACCATATATCATAGATCCATCAAAATTAAGATGAAATATTAAACATAAAACCCCCAAAAATTAAATATATGTGATGTACGATGGGGTAAGATTACCTGAGAATCGCACCACTAGCACAGTATTGAATGAATAAAAAATGAATGGATCTGGAAGCATTAGAAAGAATCAATATCAAATGTAGAATGCCGTAGGTCTTGACATATAATATTAGTGTGGGTTAATAAATAAAATAAAACCCACACTATTAGTTTAAAAATAGTATTCATAGTGTTACATGATGTTTAATACCAATACCTAAAGTGAAATAGTCAATTCTCATAATCGTTGAAAAACTAACACCACGACTCAATTTTCAACGATTTGAATTATTAATTGATCATTATTACCCCCACAATGTTTAATTATATCTCATGATGTTTACTAATAAAATCATGATTCCATTCAAGATATGTACGTAGGACTATTACACGATATGTAACATTGTTACCTGATGTGAAACCCTCTGGCTGCCTGCCGAATGTTTTCTGTTAAGGGTGAATATCTAAAAAATAACTAAATTCACAATTAATAGTATCCTCTGAATTAAAAAATGACCCAAAACACTATCAATTAAGGGAAAACATGAAAATGGTTACGTAATAATAGTTATAATGGTAATGGGATGTTACAATAATTCATAAAATCTTATGACCCACTTATATGATAGTATAGGTAACTAAACAAAACTAACATTGATAAATTTAATTTTATCACATTCATGTTCATATTTAATTTAGTTACACATGAATTTAGTCATTATATAGTCCATTACATTCACCATTAACATGTATCATACTAGTTCCATCCATATTCTTAAATAAAGGAAATATATAAAAACATTAATTATAACGAGTGACCATGAATAGTAATTTGCAGAATATAAAAATAATAAAACATTATTTTTAATAGTTAAAAATAATATTTTTTATCTAGTATTACCATATTTATCATATATTTAAATCCACCGTGAAGGTTTAGAAATGAAATGTGAATTAACATAATCATATCCCCTAGGTGTCTAAATCTAAGTGCGCAGTAGTGTAAACACACCATGCACTAGAATAGTTGTTGAAATATACATGTACATCAATTTTAAGTGCTATTATTCTAAGATTAGATAATATTAAATGAATATATACACATGTTAGTAATAAATTTATTAATTTATTGGAATGAAACATAATTTGTATCTTTACAAAATATGATGATGAGATTCAATATATAGTATAATACCATATTTATTCACTAATGTTATATAATATGAATATAAAAATAATTACAAAACCCAACTCAGATAATAAATATTGTGATCCATAATTTCCATATATACTTATGACAACTTATTATATAAATATTCGTTACATAAAATTATGATACATTCTATTACCATTAAAGATCAATGTCATTGGAAACACATTTTGAAAACAGTTCCTAAAAAACAAGATCATTTCAAATAATGTTATTCATAATTTTAACCCATATTATTAATATAATAAATAATTCTTTTATATATTACATAGGAAAGTGAGACACTATAATAGAATATGTAAGATGCTCAAAAAGGGTAACCATGGTATATAACAATGATCGTATAAACCAAACATAGTTAAAAAGTTTTTATTACATGATATTATCATTTTAATGTCATCTTTTATATATCAATTATTATAAACAAGATTCATGGAATAAATCATGGAAATTCATCTTTGGAGGATCACAAAAAAATTAATGAATATAATCTAGTAGAAGATAAAATTATCATAAGTAATATGTATTGTCATAAACATAAGAATGGACAATATTTTCCTCACTGAATACTCATATCAATAAATAACATAGTTTATTGGGTTCACTACATTTTAAATCAAATTTATTTCTAAGGTTCCCTCACAAATCTATGATATTTTCCATAGTCTCCTACAATAGTAGGTTAACTCCCAATTCATGTCATTAGTATCCCATGACATATCCATCCTTACCCAATGCATTAGAGGGATTTATAATTCATATAACACTAACCAAATAATCATAATCCATTCATATGTATTCAACATGATCATAAATAATAAATTCTATATCATAAACTATGGAAATAAAATGGTTTTCATAAAAATTAATTAATTCATCATATCATAACCACTGAAAATAAATTTGATTCATAAAAATCTTATCATCATAATCATAAAACATAGATAGATATAATATGTATTTATCTTTTGACCACAATCAATGTAAAATAATAATTATTTTTAAAGGATGATCACATAGGTGAAAAACTTCTTAAAAAGCTCACAACAACATTTCTTGAATGAAAAAACATTACACTTTAAAATCCATTATATGAAATAAAAAAAAATTAGAAATATTTTTGAGTAATTTTTAATTAAAAATATCATTGGAAACAGATAAAAAAATATTCGATGAATTGTGAAATCATGAAATCCAAAATTTATGACCATGTTCAATATGTAAAATCAATGAATCCATTATCATTTTTGAAAAAACCCATAAGAGAATCATTCTAAAAAAATAAAATAATTCCAATATCAAAATATTGTAAAAAATAAAACTTGTGTATAATCGAATTTTTAATATTTTTATATACTATTAGGAATATTACAAAATTCTTTTATAAAATATGGATATGGAGTAAGAAAGATTTTTGACCAAGTAGTGAAACAATTATTGATTCCCTAAAAACATTATTTCAATATCTAGACTAATTAAAGGGAGAAAAATGAAAGGATAAAATTATAAAAAAATACATAATCATTTTATTTTTAATTCTATGAGTTTCTTGTGAGGTATATCATTAAATATCATCATCAGTAACATAGACATATAAAATCTAGACGAGTAATGAGATTATAACATAAGTAAAATATTAAATGGGAAACATTTGAATCAAAATTTCATGGAAGAAAGAACCATATATGGATTTGTATATCATCATAATATTCTATATAATAATAATAAATTATATTCATGGGTATTATATAAACAAAATAAATTATTAAATTGGGTATTTTTGTTCTGTTGCATTGAAATATTATTGAGATTAAAATCAATTAAAACAATATCATCATTATTAAAATGCACTCTAAAGACCAGTATAATAAAATTTCTTATGTTTTAATTATAAACCATATTTATGTATATATATGTATATTAAATATATAATCTGCATATAACATTTAATAGACTATTTAATAATAATAATTTGTTAAAATTATCATTTCTAGGGGTAAAACATTTCGTTGTTCATAAGAATATCAATATAATTGATATGGTCCATATATGTTAATCATGATTCCAGAAACTCATATATATTATTCGCTATAAAAACATAATAAATGTTAATCATATATATATTTTCATACATGAATGGTATGGATAAGAAAAATACTTACAAGACTTGCGAAGATGGAAGGATGTATGTAATTATGAACATTGTTTTCATGTTTTTATGGATAGACAAAAAAATATTTATAGTAATTCACCAAAAAAAAGTAATAATTATATATTTTAAATAATATATTATCAATTAAACCAATATATATTATCATCCATGTGAATTTTAAATGAGAAATTATTATCATCACTCGATAGAGGTTGTATTCCACATGTAAAACTAAAGGAATTATCGATTTACCAATATATTAAAATGTTATAAGATGAATATGATAATATAATTATAGAATGATAATTATTTCATAAATATCATTAATATACTTTATAACCATCATTACACCCCTTCACAATGGATGGTGATATAAAAAGAATTATATCAGTTTGTGGGGGTAGAATTTCACACGTATGCATGAGCAATTATTTTATAACCCATGTGATGCAATAGTGGGAGGATTTTGTTTATTAAAATATAAAATTTAAATTTTAATGTTTTTTGAATTTTAATATTATTATTATTTCATGAGTAATATATTTTTATTTAGGGAATAATAAATTATAAAATGAAATAGGTTTGTTGTGACAATTAGGTCTTCTTTTATATTCCAAATTTAGATCCCTTTTTAGGTACCCTTTAGGAGATCTTTTAGGAATTAATACACCAATAATGAGAGGGCAGTGAAGTGGAGAGGGTAATTTTAATTGTTTTTGATTATTTCTATTAATTAATTTTTTATAATAAAAATATTGAAATTTCTTATTTAATAAGGTAGAGGAATGGAACATTTGATTGTGGAACAGATTAAAAATATTTCAGTCATTATAAATCCAAAACCCCCCAAAGGGAAATTAATTATAATAAAATGAGGATAAGGATAAAAAAATTAAATTTATATTTGTTTTGGGGTCATTTTAGACGATATATATTTTTAAACCCTATATTAACTTCTTCTAAAAATAATTTTGGTAACTAACTTTTATGTATGAAAAAATTATAATTTTACTATTGAGTTTCCAATTATATATAAAAATAGCTACTGGGAGACATGGAAAACTGTTTATCATTGTTTTTCTCCCCTTTCATAATTTTTATTATTTATAAATAATTAAATGAATTAATATTTAACATTAGATAAAATTTAAATCTTGTATATTTTTTCATTTAAATTGAAATTATAATTATCATGCACCTCATAGAATTTGAATATAATCATTTAACATATCCCAGATTTGTAATTATTAAATAAAAAATAATAATAAAAAATTATTGAAAGTTTATTAAAATAATAATTATGAAAATAATTTATGTTAAATTACTATTAATAGAATAAACATTTTTTTTCAAATTTTCAAAAGCATTTAAAGAAATTTTTTGAACACTAATGATTATAAAAAAATTATGTAGTTGAAAAATTTATTTATTTATTGAAATGTACTTTTAAACCCCATCTAATCATCATTCTCTACATATAATAAAAATTAGTGACATTAAATTCAATAGAGTGGAATTTTGGTAATTTTAATTACTGAAAACAATATAAATATCAATATGAATTGAAAATGAAACAAAAAAGATATATAATAGAATAAGTTATCTAACTAGTTTAATTACTTTGATATTATTAAATAATTGTTTTTTGATTTTGAGACCTTATATTATATTTTTACCCTTATTTTCATTATTTTACACCTACTAAGGTAAAAAATAATTATACTAATTACAACATAAAATGGATAAAAATATAAGATTCATTATTACCCAATACAAATGTCAAGATTACAAAAATAGAAAAAAAAATTGTATAAGATATATAAAAAGTGGAGAAATAAATTCTAATATATATTTAAATAATATAATGAAAAAAATATTTCAGAAAATTATATTTTAAGACAAAAAACATAACATACATAAAAAACTTGATTATTAATGACTAAAATAAGAACTATTAAATTTTTATAAATAAAATGAATAACATTTCCATCTTTCCCATGTTCACCAATGTGGTACAGGTTTGGACCTCATTCACATCACCACTCAACTGTTGAGATACTGTTCGTTTTTTAATTATTTGATAAACCGTCATTAAATATTAATATTTTGGACAACTCATTATTTTATTCATGTATTATCATCCTACATTTCATAAAAATTTGTCTAATAGTACAAAAAAAAATCAAATACATTTTCTATTTTATATTTTTTTTCTATAACCAAATAGAAATCATTTTAATCGTACACATGTTTAGAATTCTAAGGTCAGTTTTTTATCAATTTACTACAGTTTAATTTCTCATAATTTAACAATGATTCTTATGTGTTTTAAGTTCTGACAATATTAGATATTCAAAATTAATTATACTATTAATGATACTATTTTTTGTTCTTTTACGCTCTTCCTCGATGCATGAAATTTTATTGAATATTATTCTCTAAATTTGTTTTTCTAGTTGTCATGAATTTATTTTCCATCATATTATTTTTTCATGTTGGATTTTATACATTATATCATCAACTCCCTTGGTTCAAACAATTAATTACATTTCATAGGCTCAACAATTATGATAACCCATAAAATACAATATTTGATGATTGCGTCCATATAGTAAGGAATTTTTTTAATTTCTCAAAATGCATGAACTTATTTTTCATTGCATATTATTCATGTACTTATTTTTTATACTGATTAGAGGAAGAATTCAATGGGGATTATGATTTTCATGCTAAAAAAATATTCAATTTGTCTTTAATTATATTTTTTAATTCAATTTCATGTTGTCAGGTTTTTTAAGTGGTTCCAATCTTTATATTGAAGGTTCATGACATGGGTGAATGTATTCATCCAGTGAAAACAATTATATCAGCCCCTATTATTCCCAATAACATGTCTCTATTAAGGATATATTTAAAACTAACAACACAACTCTCTTGAGCTACTTTGAAGGCCTGATTCAGGTTTTCCTTCAATATGAATGTTCAGTATCTTTTTTATATTTACTATCATTAATTAATAATTAATATGAATTATATTTTCTTCACATTGACTAAAAAAAATAAAAAAAATTAATTATCAACATTCATATATTCTTTTTAATTATTAAAAAAAATTTGAATATGGGCTTTCAAACATTTGTATTGGAGGGATTAAAAATATTCAAATGCCACGGTTTACACCCTAGTCTGGACTCATGCATTCATAAAGTAAAATATTTATTATTTTTCAATTTTTTATAATGATATAATATCATTTTCATTATTCATTCTTTTATATGATTTTCATGATTTTGTACATTCTATTTTTGCATTGAATGTATTATAATAAATAAATAAACAGGGTCATTAGGTTTGTTATCCAATATATGAAACTATTTGTAAGAATTTGATATCTTTTGTCTTTTCTATTTATTATGTTTATTGATCTATTTTTAGAATGGTAAAAACACCACATCAACTAGTCTATATTCTACATGAAATGTATCTATATTAACAACAATATGGGTGGTTTTTTGAAATTTATAGGTATATTTTTTCCACGTACTTATAAAGTTGTTTTCATTGATACAATATGTATGAATTTGTTATCTCTAGTCACGATGTCAATGAATAATGTAAGATTACATAATAAATTATCTTGGTGATTAAACTATGTTCAATCATGTTCTATAACTTATATTTAAATCATTATGTATATATTCAACTATTATTGAACGAGAATGCAAGGATATTTAAACAGGTGGAAGAAATGAGATGACAGATGCAGGCAGATTATGAATAGATTCAACTCTTCTAGAAAATCATATTAATGATGATAATGCTTATATATCAAAGGCATTAGAAATATTTTGTTATGATATCATGCCTCATTATGGAATGACATCTAACTTCACCCACAATTTCTTTAACTTTTACTCCATCATTATGTATTTTTCAAAATTTATTCAAATACATCGAATACAAATATGAATTATTTTGTTAAATAATTTGTGTTCAATTATTATTAATAATAATTTATTTTATAGTGTTATGATAATGCACAGGTGGAGTACTAGTTTTCATAATTATTATGTGACACTGTTAGGCTACTTGATTTATGTATGGGAACATCTATACCCAATTTCAATTATTTTGGTTAATCATATATTATGCCACTATATTTTGTGGCATCAGTGTTTTATTTATTTACGTTTTAATATCCACTTCCCTTTGTGTTGATATAATCTTGCTACATGTAATCATTCCCATTGAAAAATTGTTACATCATTTATAAAAACATTGTAGTGGAAATCATAGATCAATCTCTATTAATTGAGTTAAATATCCATGTCATTGATTATGTTTTTCCTTGAATATGTGTGAATTACCTATGATTGTTTTACACTGAATATCCACTTATATTCAGTGTATTTATATTTTTCATAAATAATTATTTCATTGATTTATCTTTATTCGTAAAATATTATCATTGTAATAGAATTCTTCTTAATCACCTTTCAGTAAGGAATGTCTTGATGTTCTAAACCATTATTAACCTATAATGTGTATATACAACCATTCGACTCATTACATAATTCTCATTATATACTTCAAAACCTCTTAAATCATCAAAAAAAATTGTTTATGTTTTCAAATCCAAGAGTACAAAATACACATCTTGACATGTATGTGTAATTATACTAGAAAAATATGATATTAAGGAATCATTTTTTATCATTTTTACAGAGAAAAATAGTTATTTTCTCTAAGATCATTCCACTACATTATATATAAATCAACCCATATTTTCAATTTTTTTAATTTTAATTATTTATCAAAATTACTACAATAATATTATTCTATAAGAAAAAATATTATAAATAGAACTAATTCTGATTGGTATAAAAAAATATTTTTTATTATGTATAAAATCCTAATTTCATGATTTCAAGTATAAAATGATGGAGTTTTAATAGAAGAGGAATATATTATATATATACCCATAAAAATAATTTGAATAATAACTGTAGATATTAAAATATTTACAACATAGAGAACATTCCACACAATCATTTTATATTTGTGAAAATTATGAGGAAATGATAGAAAATCTAAAAAACATAATTTCAGAAATCAAAGAAATAGATCATTAGGATATCATTAATGAGGTCCTTATAATTGAGTTGAAAATGGGAGATCAATATGTTACATATTCAATATCTAATAAAACAATTGAAAATAACATATAATGTGTTCAACCAATATTCAAAAATGTATAATCATCAAAACTCAAGAACAATATGGTTTTTGATGAAGGTGAAACCACTAATTTAGTGATATTATATGTATGGATATAAGAGGTTAAAGAAGAACCTCACACTCCAATAATAATCAACTATATGTGACAACCTTAGTCCATAACAACTAAACAGTGGAAGGACTAGTGAGTTACTAGGACGTCAGAAAATGGTCAATATATATCAAATGTAGTAGAGTATTAGCTGGGTCAATGTAGTAACCATAGAAAAACTATTTCACCACATCAGAAAGTTTAAAGATAATAAATTATTATGAAAACAACATATATAATAATAAAATAATATATCATTAAATATAATTAATTAAACAAAAATAATATATCAAATATAAAATTCATAACAATATATTTATACAAACACATGATCATTGTTGTAGTACATAGTTACTTTTTTCCATTGATGGGATATCATTTAAATTTAAAATAATAAAGTAAACTGAGTTCCTAATTCAATACATGAGACACTCTTCCAAATATTGTATCTCATATATTATATCCCACTCAATCATTCTATCAAAGGACCTTATAAAACCTAAACCTACAATAACTGATTGCTACATATTTACCAAGGTCCTATGGACGACCCGTGAGGGTCTTCGTATAATGTCATAGTCCACCAAAAACACTATGCCACACATAAATAGTATGTGTAGGGTATCACATTTTATATTCTCATAGAAAACATATATAAACTATAAAAGTATAAATAAATATATTTTCTAGATGTTAGGGTTCTTATATGAAATAAATAAAATAACAAAAATTATTTTACCTAGTGTCAGGGTGGCCTAGAGCATGTCATGTATTTGTGACTACCAATATTAGACCCATGGCCTATTTCATGTAGTTATTCCTAGAAAATCATCTAACATCATTCTTGAAACATGATTCAATAAAGGATCTCATAGTTAATCAAATCCATTTCTAGAGGTCACATGTGAGGGAAGAAATTCTTATACCTGATTATAAGGATCTGGATTAAATAAATATAAATAAATAGCATATAAAATCCAATGATATATTTATTGGAATTTAATTCGGATATAATAATTTAACTAAGGAACATCTCGACATCATTCCAAACTGACTGCACATCTGAATTCAATGACTTTGTCTCTGTCATTCCAAACTGATATCAAGAATAATCAGAGTACCTCATTTATATGGCTAATGTAACACATATATATATACATGTAATGTAATGGAACATACCTCTCTGATCCCTTCCTTTGTGAAAACCGGGTGTCTGTGGTGTTTCAGGAGATCAAGGTGACATATCCCCAACAATTTTCTAAATTTCCATTTTTGAGAACAGTTCCATTGGTGAACATTTCAAATGGTAGACCATTCTGATCTGTGCATCGGTAACTACCTTAGAACATTTCAATTAGTGAATAGTCCCAATGGTAGACCATTGTGAATAGTGCATAGGTAAACATCTGTTAATAGTTTCATTGATGACCATCTCTGAAAAGTGTCATATGAAACCTTATGTGAATAGTGCAACAATGACCATAAGAGAAGTGTGATATCGGTGACCTTATGTGAACAATGTCATCAGTGACCTTATCTGAACAGTGTCATCGGTAACCTTATGTGAACAGTGAAACGACGACCTTATGTGAATAGTTACATCAGTGACCTTATGTGAAAAGTGTCATCAGTGACCTTCAGTGAATAGTGTCATTGGTAACCTTATGAGAATAGTGAAATAGTGACCATATGTGAACAATGACATCGATGACCTTATGTGAACAATGTCATCTGTAACCTTTTATGAATAGTTTCAGTGGTGACCTTATGTGAACAGTGCAATAGTGACCATATGTGAATAGTGAAATTGGTGACCTTATGTGAACCGTGTCATTGATGACCTTCTGTTAACAGTGTCATCAGTAACCATATGTGAACAATGAAATGGGGACCTTATCTGAATAGTGACATTGGTGACATTATGGGAGAAGTGTCATCGGTGAGCTTCTGTGAACACTTTAATCGGTAACCTTAAGTGAACATCGCAATAATGACCTTTTGTGAATAGTTACAATGGTGAGATTATGTGAAGAGTGTCATAGGTGACCTTCACTGAACAATGTCATAGGTATCTATATGTGAACAGTGCTAAAGTGACCCTTTGTTAATAGTGACATCAGTGACCTTAATTGAACTATGTCACCAGTGACCTTCTATGGACAGTGTCACTGATAACCTTATTTGAACATTGCAATAGTTACCTTATGTGAACAATGACATCAGTGACCTTATTTGAACAGAGTAACTAGTAACCATCTATGAATAGTGTCATCGGTAACCATATGTGAAAAGTGTATCAAGAACAGTGAGGTCCATTGGTATCCCCTATTTTCTTTTCCAAATTTTGAGTTCATGAACAATGATTCCAGCTTCCTAAAGTTTCACCCCTTTGACATTTCATTGGATGTAAAATGAAAATAATGCCTTATTTAAAGGACTCTAAGGCCGATTAAAAGGTCATAACTCATGTATTAATTTCATTTTAGGCTCCAATTTTTTTTACAACATGTTCAAAAGGTGTGGTTTAATGTGATCCTCTTTTAATGGAAAATCCAGCATATCTTAAACCACTGTCCCATTCAATCTTGTAAAGAGATGATATGTCTTCCAGCCTAGTTGCTCTAGTTTTTATCAGTTTTGAGAAGCATGAACATCCCATTCCTTTCTATAGGGGTTGTTCAATCAATCTTTTCAAATAGGATTTGTTTCGCTCGGTTTTGATGAAACAAAGAAATATTGATTAGTCTTCGATATAAGGTATGTACTATCATCATTTTTTTGTGTTCAACTATTTCTGTTTCCCCATTCCATTTTATAGAATGCTATATTCTTGTTCCTAATTGACTTTTCATTGGTGTAGACCAGTGTGGTGGTGTCTCTACATCCTCAGGTGGATACATTTGTCACAGGGGGTGGAGATTGTAACCCGTTGTGTGGAACATTCTCATATAAAAAACCTCAAGAACAGTTTGAGGTAGGGGATTCATTGAATTTAATTTCTTCTATGTACAACTGTATAGTTAGCATGTTTTATCCCCCTGTATCACAATAGAATTGAATTATTAAATATTTGAACTGGATAAAAAAATTTATATTGATCGTATGCTATTGAATCTTATTCTGATAGATTGATTGACATCTATGCTTGGTCAAGATTTAAATTTGTAAAGAACATAAAGTCGAAATTAATTGATAATTGTTTGGCTAAATATATAGAGGCATGTAATTGAATCTGGTTTTTCATGTTGTAATTTGATGTTATTCAAATTGTTGCAATAAGAATGATTAATTATTTGAGATAGCTTACTAGTTTGGTTTCTTGAATTTGGAACCTACAAAAAAATACATCGTTTAATCTAAGATGTATTAAAGAACAAGTTGGTTGATAAAAGAAAATTTGGTTTAGGGTTCTAATTTTCCATCTTTCTTGCTCAAGGGACGAGAGAGAAATTGATATGATGGTTGTTTTCCTACTTCATGTGTTGTGATGTCATCCTGCAAGGCTGTTGTTATATTTGTGGGTAAGGAGGTCGATTAATTGTTGCAGAAGATGATGCCTAGAGTGGTGAGATGCATCGGTTTGTGCATGTGGGTGTCAGATATAACACTAGGAATTATGGAATATGATGGATGTGAATGTTTCGATTCATGAAATTTCGTTGATTGGTTATCTACTTTACGTTCCACATGTCTCAAGGCTACTGGTCTGGCATTCCCTTCTTCAAAAAGTGGAAAAGGTGATGTGGGGTATGCCATGTATTTTTTGTGTCTTGCTTCTCAAGAGAGGATAGGTCTACTCTCTTTCGATAGGCAGCAATGACTCGACGGTGATGCTACTGGAAATTAATGGGACAATGGACTTTGGGATACAATTTTAATGGGACAATGGAATTTGGGGGTGATGCTACTGAAATTTAATTTGGAAGTTTTAATGGTTAAATAATGTTTAGTGAATTAATTAATGTAAAGTGGAACTGATAAAAAGGGAATTAAGTAAGGAAATAAAGCTATTTAAGTGGTTTTTTTCTTAATGGATACATAGTCTTATAAGTGGCATCCAGGAGTCCGAGTGAGATTAATTGTAGTTGATCCTAATACTAGGTTGTGACCATAGTGAGGTTCTGAAATATAGTATATTATGTACTTTTTTTGTTTCTATACACTACTCCACCCTATCATTTTGCGTAACTAAAACCCGGGGATTATGAGCCCTTGGGGGTGTTTTCCATAAAATTCTTCTGGGTGGATGGATAGATGACTACACCATTTGGCCCTACACTCTTCACTTGGTTTTTACCTGTACTGGTCGGCACAATGGTTAGTTTTCCCTATATATCTATGTAGAAGGATATAACAACTTTTGGTTATTCACACACATATATTCTGGACATAATATCATATGAACTACTATAGGTGTAATGTGTATAGGTTGTGATATCTTGAGGATCCTTACTCGGTGTGTAGGCTATAATGGCTTGAGGTTAAATACGCGACGTATGATACAAGTAATTAGAGTTGTGGTGGAACCCAAAAACTACCTCTTTACATTATTTTGTGGATGTGGTGGTTTGTATGCACAAGGTGCATGTTGTGGTGCTTTGCCCAGGTGTTTGCGGGCTAGTCTTTATAGTGAGAGATACTTATGATGTGGAACATTGGGGAATAGTGGAAAACCAGTTGGGAAGTTTTAGCATGGTACCCTTGATATTATTTATTATTTTATATACTCTTGTATGGGTTGCTTGGTGGGAGTATCGACAATTAGGATAGGATCATAGCATACCTATTTAGGAGACAAGATAGTTTCACTTGTTGTTCACAGTGCTTTAGCATGTTGTCTTTATTTTATCATGAGAGGATTTGGGGAGGATCCTACTGAGTATACTCTTATACTATCCCTATGTATATATAACCTATTTTTCAGGTCACTTGGAGCAGGTTGTATATTAAGCTAGTTTCTACTAGCATGGGGTTGAAGGAGCTGTTCGGGCTTGTGGTTCCGTCTGTTTTTACTATCTTATGGGTTCCTGGATTTTTTCCCTTATATTTTTAGTAGTTTTTCATGACATTAAATACGTCCACTTGGGTTTTCTTTTATATTTAACTCTAATATGGAGTTCATTGGCATATATCTTAGCTCTCACATCCACATGTGTTCTCTTAGAGTGTAATGGCTCCCATATTTGTGTTTTCTATAGACTTGTTGATAGTAACTAACCCAGGGCCTACAAGAGGCGGGACTTCGGGGTCATTATCTCACTTCTCACTTTGACATCCTTGGAGAGGTACACATTGTGGGGTGGGGGTCGTAACATAGTGGTATCATTGGGAGGATGAATGATAATAAGGAGTATGATGATAGGAATAAGTGAGGTCGTATGGGTTGGTAGAGAAATAGTGTCAGTCATGTTTAGCACGTGATGTAATCACTGGAAACCAGCTGAGACATAGTCGTTTAAGCCTGCCTCTAATCTGATGTCTAGAACATTATGATTACAATGGCTAATAAATGAGGTGATACTAGTTGTAGGGTAGAGACCATGGAAATGATTAGGCATCACTCTTGTTCGTGTCAATTATTGAATGGGTAGACCTTAGGATAGGTCATCCTAATATTAATTAATGAAACCAATTAATTAATTAATGATGAGTCTTCCATATTCCATGTTTAGGATCTCTAACTATTTGTCATTTTACAGTTATAGCTCCATGTTGGCTTCATCACCAGGATCACATAAAAGATGCCCAATAGGCTATTCCAGCAGATTTTTGTAAGGTAGAGGTTGATGACAATGACACTAAGAGAAGGAAACTACGAGAGCTTCAGTAGTAGAGTAAGAACATTTAGGAGGGATCTTTTTTAGATGTAGTCAAGGAACACAGGTTGGTGGAGGTTGAGATAGAATTCAGTTCAATCCACACTCAGAAGGAATCCTGGGTGTCCTCTATTAGGACGATGCTGCATGATGCAGTGAGGAAGTGGTGGTTATTTTTCCTCGTGGATCGCGAGGAGTCATCGATCAATTGAGAGGTTTTCTGAGGAATTTTTAGAGTTGAGTTTCTTTCTTTGAATACAATGGCATCTAGTCTCCTTGTGCTTCTTAACCTTCGACAAGGTAGTTCCAGTGTGAGAGTGTTCAGAATAAATTTTTTGGAATCGTTTACAATTTTCTTCGGACCTATTTCCTAATGAGGAGGCCAGGAAAAGGCATTTCAAGGAGGATTTGTATACGGAGATCTAGCTCCAGGTCACCCCATTTACTACGAAGACAAATCATGAGGTGCTGGATAGGGTATATGTCGTCGAGGGGACATTGGCCAGAATCAGATCATCACAAGAGGGGATTCATCACGGTTCCTCACAAAGCTGGTATGTAGTCTGGGATTCCCGTTTTTTAGGGTTGAAGGGTTTTTGTTCAGTCTGGGGTATGTACCAACCCTTGGCAACTTGTTTCTCTAGAGTAAGCGGATCATAGGCTTATGCCAAGGGATTAGAAATTTTTTTTTTCTTGTGTTGGTCGAGGTCATTAGCAGAAAGAGTGCCCAACAATTCAGAGCATTCATTGTGCAACAGGTGTACCGCTCCCGGTTACTCCGTAGAGTCAGTTCCAGCAGAGGCAGTAGCTACTAGATGCACTGACATTAGATCAGTAGAGGGTTGATGGGGTAGGAATAGGACAACAACGTGATGCTCCCTGTCCTCAGAGAGCAGAGTGCGGCCGTGGTAGTAGTCGTCACCATGGACAGATAGGTCATGGAAGAGGTTGTGGTTTGCTTCATGCTTTAGCATTTCCAACACCAGGGAATCCAGACTTCTTTTGAGGTAACATTTTCTTGTTTTCTACATTGGTGTATGCCTTGTTAAATTTTGGAGTGACACACTCTTTCATATCACCTATGCTTGTCCATGCATTGAGACTTGAGTAAAGAGGCTTCTAGTGCCTTGGTGTCAACTACACCAGTTAGAGGTCGAGCTAACATGATTGAAGTTGGTAGAGACTATTAGATAATTTTGGGGAAGCTCCAATCATGGGGAGATTTCCTATATTTATGAATAAAACCATATGATTTCTTCCTCGACATATATTTGTTGTATTGGATGAATGCTGCCGTGGATTTGTTATGGAAGAAGGTTGTATTCTTCGATACAGTTGAAGAGACGGTTGTGTTTGTAGGCAAGCGAGATCCTCAGAATGGTTATATGTTTGATTCATCTTTATCATCTATGATGGATGTGATAATGTTGAGTTCTTCATATGTTCAACAACAGGAGTTTCCTTGGGTCGTAGAAGAGTACCCATATGTCTTTCTAGAAGAGGTTGTAGAATTACCCTATCGACGAGAGATTGAGTTTCAGATTCAGCAACAACATAGAGAGTCTCTTATTTCTATGTATCCATATAGGATTTTCCATAATGATTTACGAGAGCTATTTATATAGTTTGATGGTTTGTAACAACGTGCTATTGTTCGGCCGAGTGTGTCACCGTGGCGTGTATCAGTTTTGTTCGTGATGAAGGCTGATAGAAGTTTGTTGTTGTGTGTCAATTATCATCACATGAACAACATGAAAATAAAGAATTTATATCCACTTCCATTGATTGATTTTTTATTCGATTAACTAAGGGGTTCAAGTTGGTTCTCAAAGAGCGACTTTCGGTCCTGATACCATCAAATGCATGTGAAGGATGAGTATATCCCAAAGACTGAATTCTGTTGTCATCCTGGGAATTATGAGTTGGTTGTAATGTCGTTCTACATGAAAAATTCAATAGCTATGTTCATCGGATTGATAGATGATTTGTTCCGTGAGTTCCTAGATAGTTTCATTGTAGATTTCAATGATAACATCCCTACGTACATCACATTTGAAGAAGAGAAAGATGAGCATTTACACACCATTTTGGGAGTTCTTCGTCAACATCAGTTTTTTGGGAAGTTGCTGAAGTGTGAGTTTTGGGATCTAGAATTCCTTTTCATAGGGAATGTGGTATCCCAAAAAGATGTAGCTGTGGATCCATTAAATATAGAAGAGGTTGTGTCTTAAGAATCCCCCAATACAATGTTAGAGATGAAAAGTTTCCTTGGTCTTCCAGTCTACTATAAGAGGCTCATAACTGATTTCTCTCAAGATGTGACTCCTCTAAAAAAATTGACCAGGAAGGTTTTGGCATTTATATGGACTAACTAGTGTCAAGAATATTTCTATCTTCTAATGGAGATGTTAGTACATTCTCCAGTTCCTTCTCTTCTAGAAGAGGGAGTTATGTTTGATGTTTTTTCGATGCTTCGCATCTGGGGTTAGGTTTTGTTATGATGTAGCATAGATCAGTTGTTTCTTATGGCACTCAGAAGTTACATCCCGATGAACATAACTATTTTACCCATGATCTCGACATGAAATCCTTTGTGTTTTCTCAAATGTTTGGGAGATATTTTATCATTGGTGAGTTTTTTGTGGTTTTCACTAATTATAAGAGCCAGAGGTATGTTTTCTCCATGAGTGAATAGAATTTATGATAGCATCGATGGATGTAGTTTTTATAGGAATTTGATTCTGAAATATCATATACACACGGAAAGTGGAATGTTGTAGAGATGCGCTGAGACAAATGTCAAGTAGTGATGTAGTACGTAAATATGGTGACACTTGGAGAGTAATGGAAAAACAATCAACATTAAATCATGACATGGGAGAAGATGGGGGAAGAGGATACCTTTTCCATAAGAAAATGCAGTCATCTCAAGTGAAGAAGGTTGAAGAGTCCCAGTTGGGGGATCTAGAGGTGGAGGTCTAGAAAGACCGAGTTGTTTGTGGTAGGGCCCCTGATGATGGTCTGAGGATGAACAACACAAAGTTTTGTATGAAGGATACTGGATCCTTGGACGATGTGTGAGACGGTTCTCAAAGTGTTCCATAGTTCACTTTTAGCGGTGCATCCTGGCATGAAAAAGATGTACTAAGCCTTAAGGTTCTAGTTTTGGTGGTCTGGGATGAATTGTGTGGTTGAAGAGTATGTGTATCGATGTTTGGTCTGTCATAAGGAGATGGTCGAACACTGTTTTCTCGGTGGTCTGCTCTAGACATAAGATGTTCCTTAGGGGAAGTTATAGGACATCTCTATGGACTTATTCACTAGTTTACCTCGACCTCAGGGAGGACATGTTGATATTGGGGTGGTAGTGGACAATTTATCAAAATCATCCCACTTCATATCCATAAAAGTGTCAATATAAGTAGATGTTTTGTTGAGGATGTATCTGGAGTAGGTGGAGAGATATCATGGAGTCTTATAGATGATCATTTCTAATCGATATCATCGTTTTACCTCTAGGGTGTGGAGAGGTCTTCTCTATGCTTTTAGTTCTTATCTAGGAATTAGCACAACTTTTTTTCCCCACAACGGATGGTCAGACAGAGCGAACCGTCCACACCCTTAATGACTTGTTACACTCTTATGTGATGAATTTTTTAGGTTCGTGGCTGAGGCACATACCCTTGGTGGATTTTTCATACAACAATAGCTTCCAATCCACCATCAGTATGGCTCTATTTAAACCCATATATGATAATTTTACCGTTCTCCATTATGCTGGACTGTTGTTCGAGAGGCAGTAATTCCCAGAATGAAACTAGTGTAGAATACAACATAGATGGTCCATGTGATTTGTGAGAGGATTAAGACATCCAAAGATCGTCAGAAATCATATTCCGATCAAAGTAGGGGACCCTTAGTGTGGGATGTTGTGGATCACATGTTTCTAACGGTGACTCCCTGTCGTGGGAAATGAAGGTTTGGTCTTGTGAGTAACCTTTCTCCCTATTTTTTGGGGTCTTTGAGGTGTTATCTCATGTTGGAGCTGTAGCGTATCGAGTAGCACTTCCCCCGTAGATGAGTCAGATACATGATGTTTTCCACGTATCACAGCTCCATCGTTATATTCATGATGACTCTCACATCATTGATTAGGGATAGATCGATGTTGATGATGAAGCGACCATTGAAGAGCGACCTATGGAGATCCATGCCTGATATGAGAAGGTGTTTAATGGGAATTTTATGCCCTTGGTTCATGTCTTATGGAGACACGGTGTCATGGAGGAGAGTACCTGGGAACGTGAGTCACATATTTATACTCAGTACCAAGAGATTTTTTTATTTGTATCTCTTTTCATATATCAATGTAGCCTTTGTGTTTATAAACCATTCATATTTATAATATGGATTTCTTTTGTTACTTCATGTTTATTTCTCCCTTTTGAGAGGTATCTCGATGGGTGGTTGTTCGATCCACGTTTCGTTTTCCCTTTAGGTGGGTTTTGAATTCTAGAGGATGATAATGTTTAGAGAGGTATATGATGTAATGGCCTAGACCTATCTCGTTCATTTCATTAAAAATTCAGGTGTATGAGGTGTTTTGGGATGTCATGGTGACATATCCCCCAACACTTTTACAAATTTACATTTCTATGAGTAGTTACTTCGGTGAAAATATCCAGTGGTCGACCATTGTGAACAATTCATTAGTAACTAATTTTGAATAGTTTTATCGAGGAATAATTCAAACATTAGACAGCTATGAACAGTGCATCGGTAACCATCTGTGAACAGTTTCATTAGTGTACTTCTGTGAAAAGTGTCATCAATAAGCTTATGTGAACAGTTTAATGGTGACCTTATGTGAACAATGACATAGGTGACCTTATATGAATAGTTTCTTCAGTGACATTTTGTGAATAGTGTCATCAGTAACCTTTTGTGAACATTACCGCAGTGACCTTATGTGAACAGTGACATCAGAGAAATTATGAGAACTGTGTCACTAGTGTCCTTCTAAGAACAGTGTAATAGTGACCATATGTGAACAGTGACATTAGTGACCTTATGTGAATAGTTTAATCAGTGACCGTCTGTTTACAGTGTCATCGGTGACCTTATGTGAACAGTGCAATAGTGACCCTATCTGAACAGTGTCATCGGTGACCTTTTGTGAACAATGTCATCAGTGACCTTCTATGATAGTTTCATCCGTAACCTTTTGTGAAATGTGCAACTATGACCTTATGTGAACAGTGACATTTTTGTCCATTTTTAAACAGTGTCAACGATGACCTTCTTTGAACAATTTCATCGGTATCCTTATGTGAACATGGCAACGTTGACCTTATCTGAACAGTGACATCCATGAGCTTATGTTAAATGTGTCATTGGTTACCTTCTGTGAACAGTGTCATCAACAACCTTATGTGAACAGTGCAACGGTGGCCTAATATGAACAGTGACATCAGAGACCTTATGTGAAGAGTGTCGTCGGTGACCTTCTATGAACAATGTCATCTGTGACCTTCTATGAATAGTGTCATCGGTAACTTTATGTAAACATTGATACAGTGTCCTTATGTGAACTTTGATATTAGTGACCTTATGTAAACAGTGTAATCGGTGATCTTTTGTGAATAGTGTCATCAATATCCTTATGTGAACAGTGTTTCCAGAACGTTGTGGTCCATTGGTAACCTCTATTTCCTTTTCCAAATTTCGAGTTTGTGAACAGTGTTTCCATCTTCCTACAGTTTCTCCCCTTTGACGTTTCCTTTGAAATAAAATGTATTTGATGCATCATTTTAAGGACTCAAATGACGATTCAAAGGTCATAACTACTATATTAATATCTCGTAGTGGTCAGGATGTTATTTTCTATATGGTAAAACCACGTGGTTTAATGTGATCGACTTTTAATGGAAAATCTAGCATATCTTAAACCACTCCTTCATTAAATATTCTAATGAAATGAAATATATTCCTCCCTGGTTATTCCTCTTTTTTATCGGGTGTGAGAATCTCAAACATACCATTCTATTCTATATGGGTTGTGAAATCAAACATTGCTCCTAGGATCTATTCCACTCTATTTTGATGCAACCAAGCAATATCGATCTGTCATTGATATAAGGTATGTTCTATCGTCATTCTTTTTGGATCATCTATTTCTTTATCCCCTCACTCTTTTATGTAATGCTATCACCTTGTTCTAAATAGACTTTTCATGGGTGTTGACTAGTGTGGTGGTGTCTCTGCATCCACGGGTGGATACAGTTGTCATAGTGGAGGAAATCGTAACCCATAGTGTATCTCATTCTCATATAAAGAACATCAAGAATTGATTGAGGTAGGGGATTCATTTCTTCTCTTTTCTTCTACGTGCAACTGTATAGTTATCATGCTTTATCCCACTAGATCCCAATTGAAATGCCTAATTAAATATTTGAACTAGATAAATAAACTGATTTTGATCATATTTTATTTCCTCTTGTTTTTCTAGATAGTGTGATATATATTCATGTTGTTTATAGAAATTGTTAAAGAACGTAAAGCCATAATTAATTGATAATTGTTTGTCTAAATAAAAAGAGTCATGTAATTGAATATAGTTATTCTTGTTGTAATTTGATGTTAATATAATTGGGAAAATAATATTTTTTAATTACTTCAGATAGATTACTAGTTAGGTTTCTTGAATTTGGGACCTATAAAAAAAATACATCAGTTAATCTAAGATGGATTCAAAAACTGGTTGTTTGATAAACAATAATTCATCGTAGGGTTGTGAGTTAACCTATTGTTTGTTTAAGGGCCAAGAGACCAATTGATATGATGGTTGTTTCCTGATGCATGTGTTGTGTTGTGATTCATGATGGATGATGTGATATGTCGGGGTAGAGAGGCTGATTGGTTGTGGTAGCAGATGATGCCAATAATGGAGAGATGCATCAGTTTATGCATGTGGGTATCATAGAGGACACATAGGATGATGGAACATGATGAATGTGAATATTTGGATTCTTGATGTCTCTTTGATTGGCTATCTACTTTACATTCCCCACTTCTCAAGGCAGCTGGTATTTCTTAACCTTCTTTTGAAAAGGGAAAAGACGCGAGGGGTATTCCATGTGCTCTTCGTGCCTAGCTACTAGATGGATTATGATTCCTCGTTGTTACTATAGGTTGCAATGACTCGATGGGTTGTCCATATACTCACCGTGTTGATCCCCCTTGTGTTTAGCAGCATAGAATATTTTTCTAGAATGCTTGGGAATATAAAAATGTATTATTTTAAATAAATGATTTAATAAATTATGTTGACCCACATGGTTGGAGGTTGCTGAAACAAAATGATGAGGACACAATTTTAAAGGGACATTGGAATTTGGGGGTGACACTAATAAAATTTAATGAGGAATTTTTAATGGATAATAATTGTTTAAAGAATTAATTAACGTAAAGTGGAAGTTATAAAAACTGAATTAAGTAAGGAAATAATGATAATAAAATGGTTCTGTACTTATAGGATACATAGTCTTATATATGAGAGTTAGGTTTCTGAGAGAGGTTAGTTGCAGCTGAGACTATGACTAGGTTATTCCCATAGTGTAGTTGTGATATGTAGTATATTCTTTACATTTTGAGTTTCTATATGCTACGCCACCCTGTCAGTTAAGGTTACTGACACCCCAGGGATTATGAGCCCTCGGGGGGGGGGGGGGGTCTATTACCCTACATTCGGGTGGGAGGATGGGTGGATGACTTCCCCCTTTGGCACTGCTCTCTCCTCTTAGTAGTTACTTTTGGTGGTAGGCATAGTGTTTATTTTTTCCCATATATGTATGTAGATTGTTGTAACAGCTTGTTGTTATTCACACAGATATATTCTAGATAATGTATACCATGGACTACTATAGGTGTAATGTGTATAGACTATGATGGCTTGGGGATCCTTACTCAATGTACAAGCTATAATGGATTGAGTTTAAATACCTAACATATGATACACGTTATGCGAGTTATGGTGGATTCTAGAAACTAAATGTTTACATTCTATTGTGAACATGGTGGTTTGGTTGTAGGAGGTGAATTTTGTGGAGCTTTTCCCAGGTGTCTATAAGAATGCTTTTTTTAGAGTGTTTCTTAGGACCTGTGATGTTATGGAGATATTGAAAACAAGTGGGGAAGTAGTAGGGGGCCACCCTTGATATTATTTAATATATTATATACTCTTGTATCAATTATGTGGGGAGAGTATCCATACTAAGAATGGGAACTTATTATACCAATTTAAGTGGTGAGTTAGTTTCATTTGGTGTTCACTGTGCTTTAGTAAGCTGTCATTACATTGGCCTAAGAAGCTTCGGGGATGATCCTACTGAGTATACTTTTATACTTACACAATGTATATATATATATTGATTTTTATTTCACATGGAACAGGTTTGATATCAAGCATGTATCTACTAGTTTTGGTTGAAGGACCTGTTCAGGATTGTGGTTGATGCAATTTTTACATTCTTTTGGGTACTTGCAGTTTTCCCCCATACAATTGTAGTAGTTTTTCATGACATTACATATGTGCACATGGGATTTATTTTATATTTCGGTCTGAGTGGGAGTTTGTTTTGTCTAACTTATCTCTCTCCTCATCATGTGTTCTGTTAGAGGGTAATGCCTCCCCTCTATATGTTTATTATACCCTCAGTGCTAGTCGTCATCCTAGGTACTACTGAAGGTGTGACTCGGGGGGTCATTATTTTCATTCTCATATTACCAGCCCAAGAGGGGTACACATTGTGGGGAGGGGGTCGTGACATATAACATGGTTTTAGTTTGTCCAACCAAAATAATAACATAAATTATATTTCAAAAGGGATGTCCATAAGCACCAAATGTTCCCACAATATTAATGTGGTAATTTTTTCAAATTAACCTATTATTTTTATTCTTTTATTAGGAAACCATCATTGATTCATGTTATAGAGTTACCCCATATATAATATATTCTCATTTCTAATACATTGTATAACATTGACATACATCTCAGTTTAGAACCCACTTGGGTCCAACGAGTCAACACTCAACATAGAAACCATATATCAGATCCTATATTTATTATATTTTTATATGTCATTTAGGGAACATAGAGTTCATAATGTCTCATGAGATTTTATAATAATGTCACACCCTCACAATCTGCATATGATAATATATATAGTACTATATTTTAGGGGATTTTATATTCCCACCGTACATTCCAAATAATAACTAGGTTGATTATAATGCACCAAATTAATCCATGGTCTACAAGTGGAATACCCAACAAAACACATTTAATTTTTTTTTATTTAGTATACATATAAATATAGGAATTTAAAATCATTTAATGAAGAGTTATAATCATTGAATTAATATAATAACATCTATTTCATGAAAAATCTATTTCCCAAAAAACTATTTTACGACATATTTTGTAGTAATATTTTTCAATATAATAATTCTGCATCCAATTATTTTAATATGATAAAATTAAATCAAAATTTGGAAAATAATAATAATAATTATTAGGTAACAATTTTGAATTAATTTTATCTATAATTTATACAAAAAATAATAAAAAAATTAGTTTTCACGGATAAATACTAAAATGGTAAATGTGAGTTACCATTGATGTTAATGGAATAAAAATAATAAAAAATGATTCATATATATATATTTTTCATTATTCCCTATAACTAATCAAAAATTATTTTTCAATTTAGAAGGCACCTTTCGTAAGATTTATTTCTTTTCATTGAATAGTATTTGGAATTCAAATACATTTTTTAACTTATATCTTATAAAATGGATTGAAATTTCCCCTACATCCATCACATATAAATAATTGTAGCAAAAAAACTCAAATGAATCCATTCCAGCATTCCCTCCCAATGTCATAGAGGCATTGGTTTGATTTGAACACCAATACACATATCATATATTTATAATAAAAAATAGGTAGTTTTAGAAAAATTTACCTTTCCTAACTGAGTTTAGTCATTTTTATTGTCCACATTAAAAAAATTATTAAACCACCAAGATATAATTATATAAGTATCATAAATATGTTAAAATTTTATTATGTTAATGTAATATCATTCATACATCTGCATGTTCATAAAATTGGAAACATAACCATAAATTTTGTGTATAGGGTACTAACACCTCATGAACCGATGTAATTTGAGTTCTATCATTATATATCATTGTATTTTACTATTATGGATACTATTAATATATATTATTCTCATCAATTTTTTCTTATTTCAAAAATATAATATATCAAATTTCATTAACATACCGTGCATTGAAAAATTAAAACTTTTTCAATGCATTTAGTGGAATACCACATCACAATGAAATTTTATTTTTTAATATCACTACATCGCTTGATTTCATGTGTATGTGTATTTTAATGTTTAGTTTTATATTTATGAAATAATTTTTATTATGGAATAATTAAAAAATACGTAAATTCATTCAAACATGATCATTAATAATGTAAAATTTTTTAATGAGTATATATGTCATACCTCTGTATTATTATATCATAGTTTATTTTTATAACAACAATTCGTTATTTTTATTTATAAGACTATTTATGAAGAAATATGTTAATTATTCTATGATTTCTATTTTGGATATTATAGAACAATGTATCCATTTTCTATTATAGTATCTCATTATTCTCAAAAATATATATTACATTTTACGATGAGAATAATCATTTAATTTTACATAAACATGAATGAGAACCATAATGAATTTGTTTATTTATAAACATTGATGTTTAATCAACTAGTTCATATGTTTTCTATATCTCCCCTGACATTGTTTCTTATTACAAGAACCATTATTTGACATATTTAACTTAAAAAATATAACTATAACATGTGTAATGGTTTCTTATGAATGAGTGTGATCAGATTCCCAATATGGTAATACAATAGATATATCATTAAAAACATAATCATTACAATATAATTAGTGTATGTGAAAATTTGATTAACTTTTTAATACAATAGAATCTATATCAAATATCATAATATATATTCATGGAATAACACTTGGATGTTCATATAACATGGGTCATTATTGAATAAAATTAGATAAGCTATTTAAGAATTATTGTAATAATCCATAATTATATAAATGAGATTACCCCTCATATGTGTATTTAATATTGTACATATAACATAAAATAAATTATGGAAAAAAATAAAAACATTATAATTTATTTTAGAATGAAATATGAGGTATTTTTAGATTTTATGTAACCTATACCAATGAAATAATAACATAAACATAGGAATAGTACTATGCTCATTTTTAAATGTGAAATTACTAGATAAATAGTAACCTCATCATTAATTTTATAAATAAAATATATTCATTTTATAAATAAAAATAATAATATTATTATATCATTGAATTTAGAAATGAATTTTTCAGATATTATTATTTATGTGTTGGTATTTTTTGGGTCGTAATTATATAATTAAACATTTATAAATATTTAAATGATATAAAAGAAATATTATTTTTTAAACAATTTATACATTAATTAATATTTTTTGGTCATATAATTTTTTAATTATTTTAGGATAACTAAGTTAAAATTTTAATGTTTTCTAAAATTGTTTATGAATTTTAAATCTGAATTTTATGAGTAAATAATTATTTTAAACAATTTTTTTTTTCAAATTTGGAAATTTATTATCATGGAAGAGACTCCATTTTTAAGTTGTACAAAATAAAGAATTTTCATGTGTTTTATTGTATTTTCTTGAAATAATTTAATTCTTGCGGTATAATGATATACCGTAATTTAATGTATTTAAATTATAATCAAATAGTTTAATTAAAAACAAAATGAATGATGTAAAAAAATAGAAATAGAAATAATTAATTTTATATATATTTATATTATTCTCAAAATATTCATAGTCTAAAGAAAAAATAAGAAAAAAATGAATAAAATATTCAAAAAACGCCCCTCTTCTCCACTATAAATACAACCCCACATCACCAATTCACCTAACCCCTCTATACCTTTGATTTATGTAAAATTTATATCAAATATTCCCCCAAATTACTCTAACCAACTCCTGGAGCTCATTGTCTCATTAAAAATCCAAATCCAGTCCTCTTAAATAGGTTCTCAATGATGTGTATTCAAAAGGTAAAATCATCGTCCTTTTCTTTTTATTTAATTTCATGTTTTTTTATTATCCTCAACACAACTAATCTATCCAAATAAGCATGATAACAATATTATCATCTAGATACAATAATTATATACATTTAATTTAATATCCTTAACCAAAATCCATTCTCTATATTTTTTATTTTAATAACGAAATCACCATCCTTGAGGTTCCAACTAACCACCTTCGTGGACGAAAAAATTATGTTCTTAAATTTATTTATTTAGGAAAAAAAGAAACCATATTAATGGATGGTAATTATTTTATGAATTATATTATAACACTTTTTATGTTATGGATATTTCATTTTTACATAATTCTATATGACAAAACAAAATGTGTTTGTTATGATCAATAACTACATTAATAATCTAAACAATTATTTCTGAATTTATTATCTAGTGACTCGTCCTCATAAAATATAACTAATTTCTATTAAGACACATTAAAACTTATAGATACTCATTAATAACATCTAATTCAAATTCTGGTGAATTATACACATGAATTCCAATACATATAAACAAGCAAAATGATCATGGAAACAAAAAAAATGAATTCTTTTAAATGATGAAGTTATACTCTATAACTAATAAAAAGGCCATAATTTTTTAAGAAACCATAATTAATCAAATAAATGAAGAAAATATTATTTATTAATTAATTTTAAGATTTTATTTGACACTCTAGGACATTTAGGTCAAGTTGAGATCTCATTCTAACATAAGGTAGGTTTTTTGTTTTCTCATTTTTCTTTTTGTATGATAAGGCTAATTGAAAACTTATTCTTGTGTACAGTGTTTGTTTACTACCCATTGATATATCATATCATAAATATATTATTCATATTTTTATTTATTGTTTCATTTAATTTTTATTATCTTTTTGGGGAATACGATATGATTGATTATAATGTGGCAATGGATTCTTCTCGAACATTAATTTTTTCTTTCGGGTTATTAATTTTTAATATTTACCCAAATGTTGCACTAATTTTTTTTTTCATATTCTATATTATATTTATATGTTGAAAATTCATATTCCCATATTATTTCATCCTCATTCTACAGGAATTTCATGTTTTATAATGTTCCCTTCTTATTAATTCCAATTACATAATCCTAATTATGGGAATATGATTTTGGAACATATAATTATCAACAAGGGAACCTAATACAACATGTAATTCCCATAATCTAAGGATTAAATGATACACGAATATGATTTTAGGTTATAGAAATATTAAATGGAATATGTACACAAAAATAAATAAGTATTACATTTGGGTAAATTTTGAAGAATAGTAACCCAAAGAAAAAATGAATGGTCAAGATGAATCCATTGCCACATTGTAATAAATCAAATAATATTACAAATAAAGTTAATAATAATAAATATAAAGTATAAATACAGCGAAGAATAAAATATTCCTGATATGACTAATCAATCGGGAGTGTACATACATGAAACATAAGAAATAGTGGTGAATAAGTCATATCTTACAAAAACAAAAATGAGATATGAAAACCATTACCATATTTTAGAATGAGATATCAACTCTACCGAAATTTCATTGATATTAAAATAAAATCAATCAATTAATTACGTCATAAAATTACTTTTTGAAGATCGATCATTGATCTGGATATAATGAAATAATTAATATGGTATTTATTGATGATAAGATGATATATTTAAAAATATATAAGGACTATGATAACTACATTCTTGTTCTTTCAAGATAATATTTTCAGAAAAGAGTTATATGGGATGTTTAAAAAGTGTGAATTCTCACCTCAATAGTTTTGTTTCATAGAAAATATTTTTTCTAAGGATGGTATTTTAAAATTTGAGATGAGGAATTGTGTTACATATAAACATGAGAGAAAAATTGAGTTATTAAATGATGCCCATAGTTCAAATTTGACTATAGAACATGGTTGTACTAACATGTTTTGAGATTTTATTGAAAATTTCATGTGTTAATATATGAATTCAAAAATTACGGATAGTGTA
Source organism: Viscum album (assembly GCA_963277665.1). Taxonomy (NCBI): domain Eukaryota; kingdom Viridiplantae; phylum Streptophyta; class Magnoliopsida; order Santalales; family Viscaceae; genus Viscum; species Viscum album. The sequence goes on along the minus strand of OY728166.1, from coordinate 67,786,207 downwards.
TCATGATGTTTATTAGGTTATTAATTTAAATCTGAAAGACATCATACTATAGGATTAATGGATCCTCTTCATGTTTAATAATTAAAATGGGATGAATTACTACATAATTTTACAAAGGATTACCCAAAATTTAAAAATTTTATGATGCAATATAGGTGATTGTGCATTAGCATACCAAATATAAATATTTCCATGCTATAAGGTAGGATTTCCAAATGCCGATCTTCCAATGGATTTATATTAATGATGTATGAAGACATCATGGAGAAGCACCCCCAATTGTGTCTGATCATGATTAGTGATTTACAATAAAATTATCGAAATTACATTAAAAGGATTTGGATATTGATCTTCATTTGAGTATTTCATATCAGCCTGAAACGGTAGGATAGTCAGAATATATTATCCAAATTTTAGAAGAGATGTTGATATCAATTTCACATGATTTTCATGTTGTATTAGATCATTATTTACACTTTTTAGTTTTTGAATACAACAATAGTATCCATTATATAATTCAAATTGCACCATATGAAGCATTGAATATATAGATATGCCTTACAACAACTTTTTAGGATGAAGTTGGATAATGGAAGCTTGTACGACTATATATTGTGGAGGAAACAACAATGTAGGTAAAATCGATTCAAAAAAATATCAAAGAAGCACAATGTAGGAAAAAGTTAAATGCTAATAATAGATGAAAGGTTGTTTAATTTCAAGTAGAATATAATGTTTTTTTAATTTTTCTCCATGGAAGGGTGTTACTAGATTTTGGATGATCGGGAAATTTTTCCCTATTTACATTGTCCGTTATGAAATTTTTGAGTTAATTGGAGAATTGGATTATCATGTGGAAATGCCTCATAGCCATTTGAATGCATAGAATGTGTTCCAGACCTCTATGTAATGGAATTACATGCCAGACCCAAAACATGTACTCACTTCTAATTGGATAAAATTGATATCTTATTTAGCTTATTGTTAATAGGTTATCCAAAATCTAGACACTACAGAACATGTTTTGGGGAACATGATGACAAAAATGATAATGGTTCTTTGGAAAATTATTTAAATTTAACATATTACATGGTATCCTGAGAAGATTATGATGAATAACTACCTAAATAATTTTATGGTTTGACAATATATAGACATCTAGGATGAATTTTTTTTAGGATGGGATAATGTAACGAAACAATATTATATCAATGATATTTCCTTTAGTCTTTCTATTTAATATAGTATATATTATAAACAATAACTTATATAACAAAATAAAAAATTTATTAACAAAGAAAAAATTATGTAAGAGATCTTTCTATAATTTAAGGATGCTATAACGATGAAATAGTAACTTAACCTTATAAATAATAATATGGCCCTTATTAATTGTAAATCATCAAAATGAAAGTTAAAATCACACATGAAAGTATAAATAATATAAATCCATATTATAATAAAATAATAATATATGATTATATCTTATTTTTATTAAATGAATGATTAAAATATTTTTAATTATGTGTTGGTATTTTTGACAATCAAAAATAATAATAATTTTTTTAAATAATTAATTTATCTAAATGAAAATTAATATTTCTTAAATATTATTTTTAAATAATTATTTTTTTATTAATATTATTTTGGATTATTTTTTCTACGATATTTAATTTTTGAATGTGTCCTAAAATCTAATATATGTTTTAATTCTATACATTTATAGTAAATAATTATTTTATTTAAAAACCAAATTACAAAAATGTAGAAAAGTATTTTCATAAAATTGATTCCATTTTCTTATTAAAAATTTTGATTAATGGATTTGGTGATTTTTTTTATTTTTCAGAAATACATGAATATTTGGTCAATATAAAAATATTGTAATTTATGGCATTTAAATTATAAATCAAATACATGATTTAAAAATATAATAGTTGATGTAAGAACATAGATAATGAATTGTACATAATTATTTTAATATTAATAACTATAATTCTCAATCTATGAATATTATTGAGACAATGTAATATAATAAGGTATTAGATATTAAATATACCACCCTCTATTCCACAACAAATACCACCCCTCACCACAGCTTCAACTCAAACTATGATTCCTTTGAGCTTTGTCAAATTTCATCCGAATAATATCATAAATAATTCCCCCTTGGTTATGATATCTTGGTCTCATAATATATTTAAAATTAATCCCATTAAATTTGTTCGGAATGAGGTGTATCCTAGAGGTCAAATCCTCTTTCATTACCATGTAATATCATTTCAAGTTCAATTATCTTATTATACTCTCATCATCTCTACTATCCAATGAAGAATGATAAATATTTTATCACATATATAATATAATTATATATTATTAATTTGATATACCTCATCAAATGCTTTTATCACTATGTTTTATTTAATAAATGAAATCATTGTCTGTGAGGAGTCAATATACTACCATCATGGACAACACATTTCATTATTCAATTTTTTTTCCACAAGGCCATTCATGAATCCATTTTAGTAGATGAAATATATTCTAAAATGTATATTATAACCATTATTATGTTTTTTATGTATCATATTTACATAATACAAAATGATAAACCAAAATGTGTTCTTTATTACCAACAACCACCATAAAAATCTAAATGATTATCACTAAATGTCTTGTCTAATTATAAAACCTCATACCAAATACCCTAATGATAAGTATAAACATTTAAACATAAAAATTATAATTAATAAAATTTAAATATAATTCTATAAAATTATATGCATTTTACAAGAACTCCATTACTTATAAGCATACAAACAAACCATGGAAACCCCAAAAAAAGAATTCTTATAAATGATGAAATTAAAATCTTCAACACATCAATAAGGCCAAAATTTAAAACAATAAAACTATCATTAATTAAAATAATCTATAGGAAATATTATATTATTAAATAATTAATTTGAAAAATTTATTATCTAGAATATTATGGTTATGTGTAGAACCCATTTATGAATATTTTAAGGGTTTTATCATCTCAATTTCATTTTAGTGATATATGCCTTATTCACCACTATTTGGTGTTTACGAGGAATGTGTAATACCATTTTGTGTATCATAGTATGAATAAATTATTATTCTAGGAATTGAATATGTATTTTGAATATTATTAATTTCACAGGGATTGTAATTTTATTGATTACTAAGTGGTAATGGATTCTACCTGAAACTTTATTTTTACATAGACTTAATGTTTCACTCTATTTACCCAAATTTAATTCATCATCAATTTTTTTAAATTATTATATATAATTTTTATACATTCGAAAAAAAATTCCTAGATCATTTCATCTCCTGTTTATAGTAATTATTTGTTTTACATTGTTCTCTACTTAAATCTTCTCGATGTGTAAGCCAGATTAAAGTGAACATATCAATTTTAATACCCATTGTTATGTACCATCAATATTATATTTTAAGAATATATTTTTACAAAAGCATTAATTTTGGTATGAAAAAATGTATTTTTTCATTAATTTTTTTATACAATAACTAATGAAAAATAAAAAATATTTTTACCTACAAACTATTCTTTGAAATGTAAAAATATTATTTTTCTCAGGAATTTCTATATGATTATATTACTGTATTTTAATCTTTTTCCACTCCAATGTTTAATTATATGATATATCAATATATTTATATTATTATTATCAAATAAAATATTTTATTAAAGGGTTTGTGATTACATTTATTGTGGATGTGCTTCATTGAAATGATTCACCATATAACTCAGAATGGATAGTGATTATGTTATAGATTAAAAAATTTTATTTACATATAATATGTATAGGTTATTTATGTTTAACACCATTAATTGGGAGATTTTATTTGACATAGTAAGTGATGGGAGGGGCCCTGTATATTCCCTCAATTCGTTTGTAGGTTTCATCAGAAAAAACAAATATGGACTAGTATGAGGCCTTTCCCATTTTAGGATATGGTTTTAGTTGAGGCCTAAAACATTTTCAGAAGACTTGGACGAGTCTTTAGAGGTGTTTTTTTATGTACAACAAATTTAATTCCCTCAATATGATATTAGTAATTGATAACCCTTTTGAGTATTAAACTAGTAGTATATCCATGACTAAGATTTGTTCTCAATTAATTATATCTTGTATGGAATTATTTCTTCCTCCTCTATTCTTTTTATATTAATATCATGATATTTTACCAAATCAAAGTGTATGTTGTAACACCCTGACCACAGTTACCCAGATTCGGTGAATTATTACATAACATTGGCATGATCACAAGAAAGATAAAATCTCGATAGACCGATTGGTTTAGTAGCCTTGGAAGCACTAGATATATTAATAAAGTCTTACATTACATCATAAAAATGAAAACTACAACAACATATTTTCTTCATAGTCCACACTCATATCCCCACATACTATCCCTGCAGGTCATTCATAAATTACTTCTTCACATCTTGGGAAAAATAAAACATAGAAAAGGGGTGAGCTCAAATTCCCAGTAAGGATAACAATATAGAAGAAACATTCATAGTTAAGAATAAACATTTAAGGCAATGTATAACTAAAACAAAAGTCTTTTAAACATGAACTTCAACATAGAATGGCAAAAATAAAATGAAATAATGTCATTTACTTATTCACATTGATATTCTACAAATAGAATAATCACATGAAATATCAATAACCACTTTCATAATGATGGAATGCATAATGTCATACTATCATAACCACATAGCCAAGGCATCGTGCCAAGACTACAAATAAGATTTTGTCTAGGCCTTGTGCCAAGACACTAGTTTGTCTCATGAGAACTACCGATGCTTCGAGGAGATATAGCGGGCTCCACCCGTCACATACTAAGTCCAATGAATTCCCATGTGAAATTGTTTAAACATAACATAAACATTCGTATTAAAACTAGCATACAAAATGTCAACACTTTCTCTATAAACCATGAATTGTCTAAAGATAACACATCCATAGTAAAAAATATCACAAAACCATCAATACAATAAAAAAGTTTTGTATCATAATAAATCAACTTCAAATAAGCTTAAAATTCATCAAAGGATGTTGACATAGATGAAATAAAAACTATTTGAGAGAAATATCTCTTTTGTCAAAATCATTAAAAAGTCACACATTTATAAAGGAAGTAATTTAAAAGAGATTTTTAAATCAAAGTGTCCCAAACCAATTTGAAAATTTTGAAAAGAAATATCATTTCAAAACATTCATGTCCATATAAATAAATCCTTAAAATCATTTTGAAAACATGGACATTAATTAAAAGATTTAAAAGAAAAATCTTTAAAACATTTAAAATTATGATCTTGATAAAGAGTACCTTTCACAAAATCTTAAAATATTCAATTTGAAATCATTTAAAAGTCAAATACTTATAAAATAAAACATTACGTTGAAAATATTCTTATAATCTTGTAAGAGAAGCTTTGACGATTTTATAACGGCGGTAAATAGCCGCACCCGCCGTATAAGTTAAAAAAACATTCTTACCTTAAATTTGTCGAAAGTTTAAAAGTGCCTTGTTTCGAAAACGATGGAAAGATTCCATTAAAAAAACATAAGGTTATAAATTACTTTAACCCATATTCTTTTTAAATAGTAAAAATGTTTTGAAATACATTTCGAAGAAACATGGATGTGGATTATAAAGAGATCCCATTAGATAATTACGTATAAACAACCTCGGATAATGAAGAGATTGTGAAATAAACCCATACCTTGTAATTATCCTTAGTTGGGGTAGGTTAACCTCCTGTATAATGGTGAAATAATTGTTATTAAATTATTCAATAATCATATACATTAATATGATATCAAATATGATCTTTTAACATTGCTTTGTTAATAATATTGTAGAATTATCATTGTTTCGAGTGTTAACTTACTCGTTTTCTTTTATATGTTTTGTTATGTAAGACATATTTGTAATGGATAGATTGTATCTTAATCATATACAGAATTATATCAAGTCCTTATATACTATTATTAATCATCAAATGAGAATTATACTTGAATGGATATGATGGAGAATGAATCTCATCGCGTTCGCGGAGACGGTAGTCCGTACGTACGCACGGGCGATAATATCATTATTTTGATATTAACATAAAATATAATTGGATGTTATATCATATATAAAGAATCACTATCATGTTATATTTATTATTTACATGTGTTACACATCATTATTATACCCATCCAAATAATAATTTATTGAATAACAATTACACCACGACGTGGAGACGGTAAGCCGTACGTACGCACATATGGTGACATGTTATTCAAAGCATGGATAGAATAGTGAATCTGGTTGTAACATATTTATAATAACATCACAGTATATATATGATACAGGAGTTATGATTTGATAATTGTAACAACAACGGATGAAGAAGTGGAAGAAGAAAGGAACTTGAAAAAGTGTGGTGAAATCATAACCTCTTCTTTGGGTTCTTTCTTTTGATTTGATCAAAAGGGCTCCATAGGTTGGATTTCTGATCCAACTAAGGCCTCTGGGTTGTAGTGAGGGACGTTTGAAGAGTATTTGGGCAGATTTTGGCCGAACCAAAAGGCTTTGAAGGTGTGAAGAAATTAGAAGGAGGAGTGCCCTTTTATAAGAGGGGTGAGGGGCACCTTTGGAAAAGCTAGAAATATTAGTTTATAATAAATTTATATTCAGTTTATAATGCCTCCAAAGTTGATTATTTAAAGGTTAAGGTGGTGATGGGTCGAAAACCACTCAAAAAATATAATTTTGACAGGTTTTGGTACTTATATTAATCTTATCTTTAAGTATTAACTCTAAGTTAATTAGTTTCACTTTTACAATGTCTCTTTGTATTTTTATACTATATGGTTAATAAACTTACTATATACATCCAATATACCACCAAGTGGTCCATTAATTATATAAATATCATTATATAAGTCTCTTGGACGAACCTTAGATTTTTAGGAACTTAATATCAATTAATAATATAATAATTGTTTTAAAAACTCTTTTATGTCAATTTTGACACTATTCAATAGTTGATTTTTGTGAAACTCATAAAAAATTTATCAATTCGGAAAAAGTCCATTAAATCAATTATAATATGTCATATTATCCTATAAAATTGGTTTAATGCATTAAAAGTCTCAAATTATATTTATTTGGGTATTTATAATATCAATTATTTTAAGTTTTCTCTATTTTGGTAATTACTGCATCATCATTGTGTCATAAATAAATAAAATTATTTAATCTCTAAAAATTATAAATAAAATATAATTAAGTAGGAAATATTTTTAGATTTATAATGAATATTTATAGTCGAAAATCCAAAATATATAACTCTATGTAAAAATTGTTTTTCTAAAAGATATATGCTTGTGTCATTTTTGTATTCATTTTAGCTTAATTAAAATAAAGTGTCCCTATCACCTACAAGTGGCTCCATGGGGTCCCAAAATCTACCCAAAGATACCCATGGTCGGCCATGTATCAGAATGTCAAAAATAAAAGTTACCGAATTTACCGGATTTACCCTTTAATCATGGTAAATAAAATATTTACTGAAGTAATTATTCAAAATGTCAAAAATAAAAGTTACCAATTTATTCAATTTTAACATCCTAATTGCAAATATGGAATCCATTTTTCCAAATTCAAAACACAGAAGTGTCAGAAATTAATTTAAAATTAATTCCTGTTGTTAAAACAAAAGGCGTGTTTTTAAGAGATAATAACTATCAAAAGATTGATACTTGTTTATATTCGGTTTAATTGTGAAATTATGTCAAATGAAAAAAATTGTATTAAATTGTAAAAATATATTCTAAATATACTTTAAAACCACTCATATTCATAATTTATCACTATTAATTATTATGATTAAAAAAGTTGTTTTTAATTAAAATTTAGTAATTTTCACTATTCATCAAAATAAGAAAATTATCCGAAAAGTACCATAATTTCACCCTAGGATAATTTTGATATTCCGAATGAAAAAATAAAGTCCATTTTGAAATATAAAATATATATAATTTCAAAAATTAGGTATTACTATTCATAATGGCTAGTTTGATTGGTTATGGTGTGTGTAAGAACTCGAAGTTGCGTACAACACACGCTACTGTATTATTCAAAGGAAAGCGTACCGTGGAAGTTTGGGATGTTTCATTTTAAATTTTTGATGTCCCCATTTAGTCAAAAAGTTTAAAATATTGTATTTAAAAAGGGTTTAATATTAAAATTTGGTAATAGTGCAATATTGAAAATGAATTTGTTCTTACATTATGTCTAAGAAACTCATAATATGAATTCTAAAATTATAAGGATTATATAAAGTTTAAAATCTAGTTAATACAATTCATAACCTCTTTTGAACGGCTTGTTTGGTAAGTCATGGTGTTCTTGATATCATTTTGGTGTGTAGTACATGTTATTGAATTATTTTGAAGAACTAACACACTATGAAATCTTGGGGTGTTACATTCTCCCCTCCTTAAATAAATTGCATCCTCACAATTTGAAATTGTTTTTCGAAAATAAAAGGTTGAATATAGAAAATATCTTTGTGGGAAAACCCACATTGGAAATTGGGTGGATAAAGTATAGTCTTAATATGAGGAAAAGAGAAATGAAAGGGTCACCACCAAATTATGATCTCTATTCGGAGAACATTGGTTGTAATTAGAGACATATAATTTGGGGAAAACATAAATATTTATAGGTAGTGATTGAGGTCATCAATCACAAACAAGTGTAAAATTTAGGTCCTTAAATTCATCAATCTATAATGATTTAAAATACCATCGGTTCAGCAAAACATATGGTATTAAGATAATACATTTTTTTTAGATCCCTTCACTAAAGTATAAGAATTAATTTATTAATTGAATAAGAGAAGATGAAAAATATATAACTGACAAGTAGAGTCTCAACCTTTAACTAAGTTCTACCACAAACTCATCTTTTACTCTAAATGATAAAAGAAAACAGTATTCTATTAATCCTATTCATATAGGGTTAAAAAAATGAATTTATAATTCAACTAGAAGAACCATTAAAAAAATGACATTATTCAAACCAAGACATCACGTGGGTCAGTGGTAGGTGATACACCCTTGTCACCCTTCGGTTGTGGGTTCAAGTCTCGCGGCCTTGCCGGACGCGACAGGTTGCCGCCCGACTTCCAGGTTTTCCTTTTATGTCAATCCAAAATAATCCAAACTAGAACTATCCAAAATACTTCAGTCCAAAATTTATAAGGATGGTAAACACAATGAAGATCCTTTTTTTCCATTTAATAACATGTGATCACCTTCATCGTGTATTCTTTTAAAACACTGCAACATCCTGAATTATCATAAAACCATATTGATTACATTCATGATCCATTATTCCTTATAGAATAATAGATATACTCCTTCAATCCAAAAATGTTTTAAAACCCAACAATGATGGAATATACATTTCATTAATCTGTTTCAAGGTAGTCAAGAATATCAAATATAATTTATCAAAAACAATCATGTATTATTCTAAAATCACTAACTCGGTATCAGAACCATATTATGGTTAATCTTTCTGTCAACCATATATTTTCCAAAAATTTAACCTGCTATTGAGTCACTTTTCTTTGTTCCACACAATCTCAAGTCCATAATGAAATAGTACTGCAGTACAATCCTTATATACTCCATAATTATTATAACAAGTACATTGTTGATACAACACTCAAATGACATAATAAACATAACAAATCTAATCATTTCTCTTCATCTGTGGTAGTATCATAACATGATTATTATCCAATAGCATCATTTGGGGCATAGTCTGATGACTGAGACATAGGTTTGCGTAGTGTCCAAACTCCTTGAAAATGAAGCATTGTACATTTAAAACCATTTTCTTACCCTTTCAGTCACGTACTTTGTGCTCTTTTCCTCCACACTTATAACAAACTCCCATTCCTTTCAGGAAAGTCCCAGGGTGTTTCTTTCCATAGTTATCACATATGGGAAAATTCTTCTTTTCCCTCTTCCCTTTATCCATATTTATCTCTTCCATCCTTTTATTCTCTTGCTTCCCTTAAAGGCCATAGGACTCAGTAAACTCTTTACTTATCTTATAAACACATTATATTATTTCTTCATATGATGATAATACATGCGAGACTATTTCTCTTATAAATTCTGGCTTAAGACCATGAAATATATGATCCTTCTTTCTCTTTGGATAATGTGTGTTGCTGGAGTTCTCATTCCTTCTACTGGGCGCCATTTCTAAACAATGGCAAACACTAGATTAGGTTATGAATAACAATACGTAATCCCAAACTTGTAAAACACATAACATAAATTAAATAGTTTATAGATATAATCCATAATCATAAAAATGTCTCCTTTAAGGAAGTATATACTCATAAACCCTTCATAATGGTTTGTAAAGAAATGAGAATTATCCTAAGCATATCCCCTAGGAGTGTCGTAACCAAGAGTGCATCAAGGCCCATTATCATGCACCAGTTCCCGTTAGAGTCTAGCTCAAAGCGGTGTTTTCGGGTTTTAACCATAGGCACATCTGTGCCAGAGTCGCTTCTACCTGCTTGTATCCAGACAGGGATGCATTGCTCGTATAACTCAAAAAATCTCTTCAATACCAAAATTATAGGAAGTTCTTCTATACAAATCCTCAAAATCCATCTTAGTTCTATGTGCTCTAATCAGAGATTATCTAAATCTACCTTTCAAGGTTTGTAATAAACTTCCTCTGATACCAACTGTAACACCCCGACCCCAGTTACCTAGAGTCGGTGCATTATTACATAACATTGTCATGATCACAAGAAAGATCAAATCTCGAAAGACCGATTGGTTTAGTAGCCTTGGAAGCACTAGATATATTCATAAAGTCTTACATTACATAATAAAAATGAAAACTACAACAACATATTTTCTTCATAGTCCACACTCATATCCCCACATACTATCCATGTAGGTCATTCATAAATTACTTCTTCACATACTGGAAAAAATAAAACATAGAAAATGGGTGAGCTCAAATGCCCAGTAAGGATAACAATATAGCGGAAACATTCATAGTTAAGAATAAACATTTAAGTCAATGTATAATTAAAACAAAAGTCTGTTAAACATGAACTTCGACATAGCATGGCAAAAATAAAATGAAATAATGTCATTTAATTATTCACATAGATATTCTACTAATAGAATAATCACATGCAATATCAATAACCACTTTCATAATGATGCAATGCATAATTACATACTATCATAACCACATAGCCAATGCCTCGTGCCAAGACTACAAATAAAATTTTGTCTAGGCCTTGTGCCAAGACACTAGTTTTTCTCATGAGACCTATCGATGCATCGAGGAGTTATAGCGGGCTCCACCCATCAATTAATAATTCAAATTCATTCCCATATGAAAAGGTTTAAACATAACATAAACATTCATAATAAAACTATCATACGAAATGTCAACACTTTCTCCATAAACTATGAATAGTATTAAAATAATACATCCACAGTAAAACATATCACAAAACCTTCAATACAATTAAAAATTTTGTATCATAATAAATAAACTTCAAATAAGCTTAAAATCCATCAAAGGATGTTGACATTGATGAAATAAAAACTATTTCAGAGAAATATCTCATTTCTCGAAATCATTGAAAAGTCACACATTTACAAAGGAAGTAATTTAAAAGATATTTGTGAATCAAAGTGTCCCAAACCACTTTGAAACTTTTGAAAAGAAATATCATTTCAAAAAATTCTTGTCCATATAAATAAATCCTTAAAATCATTTTGAAAACATGGACATTAATTAAAAGATTTAGAAAGATAAATCATTAAAACATTTAAAATTATGATCTTGATAAAGAGTACCTTTCACAAATTCTAAAAATATTAATTTTGAAATAATTTAAAAGTTACATAATTATAAAATAAAACATTTACATTGAAAATATTCTTATAAGCTTGTAAGAGAAGCTTTGACTATTTTATAATGGCGGTAAATAGCTGCACCCATTGTATATGTTAAAAAAACATTCTTACCTTAAATTTGTCGAAAGGTTAAAAGTGCCTTGTTTGGAAAACGATGGAAATATTACTTTAAAAACACATAAGGGTATAAATGACGTTAACCCATATTCTTTGTAAATAGTAATAATGTTTTGAAATACATTTCAAAGAAACATGGATGTGGATGATAAAGAGATCCCATTAAATAATTGCGTATAAACAACTTCGGACAATGAAAAGATTCTGAAATAAACCCTTACCTTGAACTTTTCCTTGGTTGGGGTAGGCTAACCTCCCGTATAATGGTGAAATAATTGTTATTAAATTATTCAATAATCATATACATTAATATGATATCATATATGATCTATTAACATTGCTTTGTTAATAATATCTTAGAATTATCATCGTTTCGGGTGTTAACTTACTCGTTTTCTTTTATACGTTTTGTTATGTAAGACATATTTGTAATGGATAGGTTGAATCATAATCATATAAAGAATGATATCAAGTCCTTATATACTATTATTAATCATCAAATGAGAATTATACTTGAATGGATATGGTGGAGAATGAATCTCATCGCGTTCGTGGAGACGGTAGTCCGTACGTACGCACGAGCGATAATATCATTCTTTTGATATTAAAATAAAATATAATTGTATGGTATATCATATATACAGAATAATTATCATTTTATATTTATTATTTACATGAGTTACACATCATTATTATACCCATCCAAATAATAATTTATTGAATAAAAATTACACCACGACGTGGAGACGGTAAGCCGTACGTATGCACGTGTGGTGACATGTTATTCAAAGGATGGATAGAATAGTAAATATGGTTGTAACATATTTATAATAACATCACAGTATATATATGATACTAGATTTATTATTTTAGAAGGGTAGCAACAAAGGAAGAAGAAGTGGAAGAAGAAAGGAACTTGAAAAAGGGCGGTGAAATCATTATCTCTTCTTTGGGTTCTTCCTTTTGATTTGATCAAAAGGGCTCCATAGGATGGCTTTATGATCAAACTAAGGCCTCTAGGTTGTATTGGAGGGATGTTTGGATAGTATTTGGGAAGATTTTTTCCTAACCAAAAGGCTTTGAAAGTGTGAATTAACGAGAAGGAGTTCCCTTTTATAAGAGGTGTGAGGGGCACCTTTGGAAAAGTTAGAAATGTTAGTTTATAATAAATTCATATTCAGTTTCTAATGGCTCCAAAGTTTATTATTTAAAGTTTAATGTGGGTATGGGTCGAAAACCACTCAACCAATAGAATTTAGACAGGATTGGGTTCTTATATTAATCTTATCTTTAAGTATTAACTCTAAGTTAATTAGTTTCACTTTTACAATGTCTCTTTGTATTTTTATATTATATTGTTAATAAACATACTATATAAATCCATGTGACCACCAAGTGGTCCATAAATGATATAAATATTATGATATAAGTCTCTTGGCCAAACCATATATTTTTAAGAATTTAATATCAATTAATAATATAATATTTGTTTTAAAAACTCTTTTATGTCAATTTTGACACTATTCAATAGTTGATTTTTGTGAAACTCATAACAGAATGATTAATTCGAAAAACGTCAATTAAATCAATACTAATATGTCATAGTATCCATGAAAATTAGTGTAATGCATTAAAAGTCTCAAATTATATTCATTTGAGAATTTATAATATCAATTATTTTAATTTTTCACTATTATGGAAATTACTACATTATCATTGTGTCATAAATAAACTAAATTATATAATCTCTAAAAATTATAAATAAAATACCATTATGTAGGAAATCTTTTTATATTTCTAATGAATATTTATAGTCGAAAATCCAAAATATATAACCCTATTCAACAATTATTTCTCTAAAAGATATATGCTTGTGTCCTTTTTGTATTCATTTTAGATTAATTTAAATAAAGTGTCCCTATCACATACAAGTGGCTCCATGGGGTCCCAAAATCGACCCAAAGATGCCCATTATCGGCCACGTATCAACCAATATTGTTAGGACACGTTTTAGGGTAATTTTGTTATTATTATAATATTATTTGTTAACCCTTATTTACCAGATTTACCCTTTAATCATGATAAATAAAATATTTACCAAAGTAATTATTCAAAATGTCTAAAAATAAAAGATACCTATTTAAAAAATATAAACATCCTGATTCCAAATATGGAATCCATTTTTCCAAATTCAAAACACAGAAGTGGCAGAAAATAATTTAAAATTATTTCCTGTTGTTAAAACAAAAGGCGTCTTTTTAAGGGATAAGAACTATCAAAAGATTGATACTTGTTTATATTCGGTTTAATTGTGATATTATATCCATGACCAACATTGTATTAAATGGTAAAAATATATTCTAAATATACTTTAAAACCACTCAAATTCATAATTTATCACTATTAATTATTTTGATTAAAAAAGATGTTTTTAATTAAAATTTATTAATTTTCACTATTCCTCAAAATATGAAAGTTATCCGAAAAGTACCAAAATTTCACCCTAGGATAATTTTGATATTCCTAATGAAAAAATGAAGTCTATTTTGAAATATAAAATATATATAATTTCAAAAATAAGGTAGTACTATTCATAACAGCTATTTTGATTGGTTGTGGTGTGTGTTAGAACTCGAAGTTGCGTACAACACATGCTATTGTATTAATCAAAGGAAAGTGTATCGTGGAAGCTTGGGATGTACCATTTTAAATTTTTTATGTCCCCATTTAGTCAAAAATTTTAAAATATTTTATTTAAAAGGGTTCACTATTAAAATTTAATAAAAGTGAAATACTGAAAATTAATTTGTTCTTACTTTATGTCTAAGAAACTCATAATATGAATTCTATAATTATAAGGATTATATAAAGTTTAAAAATTATTTAATACTATTCATAACCTCTTTTGAATGGCTTGTTTGGTAAGTCATGGTGTTCTTGATCTTAGTGTGGTGTGTAGTGCAGGTTATTGAATTATTTTGAAGAAATAACACACTATGAAATCTTGGAGTGTTACATATATAGTCAATAAAAATTCTTTACTTCTTATATAATCTTCAATTTTATTACGTACACTTACTAATCATCTAATATCTCCCCTTTATTCTTTTTGGTCTTTCATAGGATGCAAAAATTTATATTATGAATGAATTGTACATATAATATAGGATTAGTGAATATTCCCAAAATAAATTTCTATATTTTTTGTCCATTAATGAATTAATGTAAAACATATGCTGGTATCTAGTTTTCCAATAATACTAAACTATTTTGTCCATTGAGATGTTAATTTCTTGTTTATTATACCAATTTAATAATGTAAATAACCAGCTCTAATAAGAATAGGTCAGGGTCTATAAAATACAATTAGAATAAGTTATATAATTATGTAATATAAATATGCTTATTTATTCTTATATCAAGGCTATAAACCAATACATTCATACAATGTAGGAATGAGGAAACCAATATTGTAGCATCTTCGGTATTCAGATAATCTCTCATGTACCTTATTATGGTATTAAGATAACCACCCATGAACATAATTGTTGTGGTAATTGGATATCATCATGTGTATCCTCTTTATTTATGATTTTGAAAACATCCCATGTACCCATTTATAGCTAGGGATAACCTCATGTATACAAAAGTTTCGTTAAACGATATCCTTCCATGTAACCTTTGATCAAATTTAAAATTATACATTACCCAATTCATTAGAGGGAGACATATGTCACACAAGTCATACAGTCCGTGCAATAGTTTTCCATAAGATAATAAAACATTCAAATTTAATAAATTGTGAAATGGAAATTTGTTTCATAAACATTTCTCTATTTTATAACCCATGGTAATGAAAATGGATCCATGAATATATATTAATCCTAATAAAAAAACATAAACCATATATAAAATGAATATGGATTCAATATTTTAATATACCTAGTAAAAAAACTGAATAAAAAAATATTTGTGTCATTTCTGAATAGATATTCATTAAAATTATCAGTAAAAATTTATGGAGGAAGATATAAATTCCATTTATAATTAAATTATTTATGGTATTAAGATTATAAAAATATTTTTAAAAACAATTTCATTAAAATAATAAGTGATAACATGTAATCTATGTATGAAATACTTAGTTCACTTGATGAAGTAATTTTTTAATGATATATACATTAAAATAATGAATTCATTTACATTTTCTGTAGAAATTCAAAATTCTTAATTTAGAAAATGAAAATAGGAATAGGTTTATTTGCTTTTTTTAAAAGTAATAAATGAGGAAATATGAATATATTCATTCAATTTAAAATTCTAAAATATTACATTCATTAATTTTTAGAAAACATAGTCATGTTATATAAGGTTTTATCGATCAAAATAATAAATATTTACATTTTGATAATAAATTTTTTTCCATTAAGTAAATAAATTGTTAAATAATGAATGGGAAAAATTATTCAATTGAAATAATCATAGGACAATAATATTTATGATTTTCAGATGTTATAAAAAAATATTTCATTATTGAATGAATAATCATAATCATACATAATAAACAAAGAGATATTGACATAAAACCATTACAACATTGTCAGTTCATGAATCATAAGACCAATACAATAGTGAACCTGTAAGGATATATATTTCCTTTAATTTTCATAATATAATTAAAATATAAATTCCTAAATAATACATACACCACACGGAATAATAAAATTTTGAATATGTAATACGTCCAATAGATTTAAATATTAGTAGAAAATCACAAACTAGCTATGGGAACTTTTGACTCACAGACAAGATGAATGAATAAAAAGAAATTAAATGTTAAATATCAAGATAATGTTAAATTATTTATATAAAAAGTCAATGTGGATGAATATACACATCATAAATGATGATAGCTTTATAACATGACATTTGTCCCAAAGAAGATAATTTGATACAAAATTCCGATTCCTCGAATCCTGACATTCTTAGAAAAAAATCATTCAAACATTAATATAAATATAAGATTATTATAAATCTATTAAATAAAAAATATATATATATATAATTAAATATATTATTTACTGATAAAAATTTATGAAAAAATCATTAATAATTCATTGGGAAACAAAATTTTCGATTACTAACTACTTCATTTATAAATTATATTTGGGTTTTTCTATTTCGATCACATTAATATGATCATAATTACATCAAGGAAAACATTTTAAAATTATATTAAATAATAAATAGTCATTATATACTTATTTATATATATCCATTAATTATATATATATATATATATTCAAAATGAGTGACATTGTACATGGAGACTATATTCCATTCGTATTCAATAACATTGTTTCCTGTTTATCAACAGATAGAACAAAATAAAGGTATATTATATATAACCATTAAAAATTATTATATATTATATATATATAAGATATATATATATATATTAAATCGATCCTAATTATCATATGTATCATAGTAATATAAAAAAATATCACAATTCATTATAGAGTTGATAGTCGACATGAATGAACACATGACATTATTTATCTAATATTATATTTATATATATAAAATTATTTTATAAATGTCAAATATAGATTTAAAAAAACATTTTATGAAATCATGATAAGAGGGGATGGAAAAAAAATATAAATTTATACATGAATCGATAAACTGTCACACACCCGATCAGTGGTTTTGTTTCACATTATAAGGAAGAATGGATTCTTAAAGGTTATATAATTATGAAAATAATATCTCAATATATGGGAGATACTAATGTTTTTATATAATATTATTTAAAAAAATGCATATATATTGTTTATATACATATGTTTCTCCGTATATATGTTATTATTTTATGGAGGAAGATGAAAAAATAGAATAAATGAAAATTGTTTTTAAATATAACACTATGTCATATATAATATTTAAGATTACATGAGTTTAATTATTTGGAGGGATTTACAATCATTATATAGAATCTATGAAGTGGGTTGGTAATTTCAAAGTAGTTTTTTTCATGGAATATCCTAATCAAAGTGCTTTTGGTTTGTGAATTGGAGAAGAGAGGGAATGCCAATTTGTATGTAGGGAAAAGAACTAAGATTGAAACTACATGGTAATTAACAATATGAATCAGATCTGATAAATAAAATCTATAGAACAAAATTAATAGATAATATATTTTATTAACTTATATGGTTGATACGTAGCCAATGAAATATGAATTAGTATTTTCAGGAAATTTTACCCTTACCTTTTAGATAACCCCTGATAAACATTGTATAATATTAATAGCTATAAATAATTTAATTTTTTTATTATTAATTAAGAGTATTTTATAAATTTTCATTAATATTTAATATTTTTTATGCATATTTGTAATATGGAATACAATTATGATGATAAAATTCAATGAAGTGGAAGAATTAAATTTAAAATAATATATGGAGATGCGACGAGAAATTAATTTTCCAATCAAAAGTATTGAATTAATATATAATTTTTTAATATAATGAAATGAATATAATTTAAAATAATCTAATTTTGAATAATAATACATTAATTTTTTTAATAATATTTATAAAATCATCATAAAATACTTTTAAACTATTAAATGATTTATAAAATTTATATTTATATTTAAACAATTTTAGTCATTAATAATAAATTATGAATATTATTAAGAAAATTAAAAAATATAACACCAATATAATTTGGGAATTATTTTTCAAAAACACAGATTTAAATTTCAAATAAAATTAAATAATATAGAATAATTTATTTTCATGATTTTTTACAAAAATATATATTTTTTTACACAAAAGTTTTTTTTCAAATATATTAATTTCAGTACTAAAAGAAATTTACTTAATCGTAAATATTGTTTTTATCTAAAAACATTATAGACAAATTTTTTAAAATATTATATTTCTATTCATACTAAAAATCTTTAATTGTTAGGTTATAATTTTCTAGTTTAGATTATTTTATGAATATTATATTGTGTTTCCTAAAAATTAGTTTTTATGTCTAACGTGAGATATCCATGAAATTTAATTTATTTGAAATTATATTTATTAAACTCTCCAGGTGTAAAATTTTATGCCATATATTTTGAATATATCCCTCAAAATTATGTCATTATAATATAAAAACTGAAGATACTTTTGCATCACTATATCCTCAAGTTCCAATTTATCATCAATATGTTAGGGGTTTTACCCTAAAACCTTAACTAATGTGTGTTTTTATTTTATAAAATATAATATCTATGATCAAAAATCATCATATGGTTTTCCTACATTGTATATATGATGAAGAAGTGTTATCAGTTCTATGTTGAATAAATGTGACTGATCATCTATTTAAATCCTACAGAGACATATATATAACCCAATGTATACATAATAGTATTTTGTTAGATGACCAAATAGATGACACACTATACATACTCGATCAAGAATCCCAAACCAGCCAACATACCAATGTCTCATCTTTAACCTCATCACAAGTTATAAAAACAAATTTCACAGAGAAATTCATAGAATAAATATATATAGTTCCATATTCTAGATCATATTAATGATTGTTAGCATAAATTGTATTGACTCTTACCTTCCTTGATGTGATATTGAATGTTTATGACATTCACTTCTACTTACTCGGTTAAATATTGTAAAAATATAATTATTTCAATAGAATTATCCATAAATTCTAATGTTTGTCATTTATTTTAATTTATGGATTCATAATGAGTAATATAAATAACTAAATGAAACACATATTTTTTTAACACTCAACTAAAGGATTGTTTTGATACAAACTCATTTGGAATCAATATAGTATGTTTTTTGAATATATTATATTGTTTCAATGGTTTTATTGGACATACCATCTATCTGAGGATTATACATACTGATGGAAATCATCTCTATATCAAGAGAATGAATAATATTTATCCACAACATCAATGAAAATCCCATGTCATAATATGATACTATATAGTTTTTTACTCTATTAAAATTTAATAAATTACTAATATAATTTAGAATAAATCTCAATAGAGTATTTTTTATAGCAATGGTGTTATTTTAATTCATTAGGAGAACAACTAACACAAATATTGCATTGTTCCCTTTATATATTTTGTGGAGTATAATGAAAATATATAACATGATGTTTTACCATGTTATTATAGTGTTGTTAACAATTTTAACATCCCCTAACACATTTCTCTATCATCATTTCCATACTGACATACAATGCACTAAGATATATATTCGTATATGTCTCTTTTCATGTTATCCAGCTATAAATAATTTCTTCCGATATCAATGTATCATCTAATTTCACAGATGAATGGAGAATGATGAACCAATAGAGTAATCCAAAATATCCATTAAATTTGATGTAGTAAGAATATATACAATGTTACTCAACCATTTCATTTCCATTAAAATCAATGCTAAAATTTCGATTATTTACCACCATATTTTGTTGCTTTACATATTTTTTATTCACCTCATAGATGATTATATAAAATGAATCATAGAATATTAAAAGGGAAATATATGATTTATCCTCTCCAATATCTATTTATACATCCATAATTATTAATTCGAGGAATATTGTATCATTAGTGATCCCCATTTTTTTTATGTAAGAAAGTTAATTTTGACACAAAACATTGGCCATCATGATCAGTTTTCATGTGTAGTAATGTATTGGGAATTCATAGTCATTAATCAAATATACCCATCCACCATAAAATATATTAATATTCTTATATAGGAACATATATTACTTTCATTAATAATCAGTATATATATCACATCTTCTTAAAATATAGAAATACCTCCATAAAATTAATGATAATATTACCATAACTAACTCTAAATAATGAGTAGTGTAATTTTTCTAAAAGACATTAAATTTTTATAAGGGATGTTATATAAACATATCATTCTACATGAGAACACACCATAGTATATTTTTTGGTGAATCATTATATATTTAAAACCCTTTTCCACACTTAGGTATTGTAGGTACAGATTCAATTAATAACATTCTATTCACGTCCTTGATATTATCTACACCTATATTTTACCAAAGGAGCATGTATTCCTTTGAGTTACCACAATTAATGGATTATATATTCTTGATAAATTCATAGTAAAATGTAAATATTATACAAAAAATCCATAAAATCATTATATATATATCACAATGGTTGGTATTTTCCCATATGTAATAACATTAACCATTAATGTATCCATAGATATACAGACTCTTGATATTATATGACGCTAAATTGGATGATTTTGTAAAAAAGGAGCTTGATAAATAGAGAATCTTACTTCTCCTCCCAAAGGGTCTTTTATCCAAATTATAATGTTTTATTCAGGCTATTTTTTATTCTTAGAATATATATTGAAATAATTCATAATGATTGAAAAATAATAATTATAATCTATAATGAATCTATTAATTAAATCAATTAAGACATATAATGAATTAGAAAGTCAAAATTAAATCAATATTAATTGATAGTATCTATACCTAGTAATGAATCTTATCTTGCATAAATCAATCCATTGGAACAAAAATTGATGATATCCTATATTATGGATAATCTAGTACTATTATTGATGATCAAAAAGTTGATAAATTACGTCATAAATATAGGTTATATGATACTAGTTTGTGATTGCTATGTGTGTTCAGGTTGTGATATTTAATAGAAAGGCTCATCAATCTATCATTTTTTAAACAACATAAATAGGATGTCACTAAGGTCCAACAATTGGATAAATAAAATAATTTTCAAAATTATTTATGATTCACTCTTCTATTATTGAATCCCAATTAGTTCCATTATAGTAGGAGTCCTTTTAGTATTCGTTGGAACAGGAAAAAGTTCTATTGAGAACACAAATTCTTGGTCATTTGAAGGATAAGTAACTCAACCTGAAAAACACTGAATAACTCACTTATAATAGTCTCATCATTAATGTTGTGTTTCTCCCCAACCATAATAGATACACACCGATTTTGAATAGGGATCTAAACCAGTACAATGTGTTATATTTCAGTTATAATTCAATATTTATAGTTAATCTACTAGATATCATAGTTGTGTCAAAACTTTCATACATGAAATCTATTCCACAATAATCGATTATGGAGATATAATTATATATCCTTCCAACATGTAATATAAAATCTTAATTAATAATAGGGATGATAGAATATTTTTTATGTAGAACATTCCCACAATATTCATCTAGGGAATAATCAGAAACATGAGATACTATCATTATACCATTAGGGTATTTAACTAGAAATTCAATACATGATAATTTATGTCATATTTATATAACCTTATTCAATTTATAGATATAAGTGGCAATGCAGATCTCACATCAAATAAGAAATTACCAATTCCGGGGTGGATTTTATGTGTACCTTTCACCCCATTGTTATTATAAGCCTCATCAGAAATTGTGATATCATGAAATTTATAATTGTATCCCATTTTAAAAAGTTTCATACATTTAGAATGATCATTAACTATTATATTTTATAAATAGTAATCATAATTAAATTACTATTATAATATGAAACAATTGTGTTTAGGTGGTGAATTTTATAGAGCATATTCTATATTCTTTATATTAACTAACATCTTACCATCACATCGGCATTCATCTAATAAACTATCTTACATTCCAAAAAATATAACATTTAGTAGTACCAGAATGAAAATCACATATAGGATTCCATCAACATATTTATCCTGATGGGAATATCATTTTCAGCTCTAAATGGATTTTATATTTTTTATAATATTCTATATTTATTTTCTTATAAAACCATTTGACTAATGGGTAACAATAGCCACCATATCAACCCTGATATCACAAAAAAATAATTTTATCTAGAACATATGATGTCTAGTATAGATAAATAACTTAAGAAAAGTTTTCTTTAAGTCATTAAATATAGGGTCTACCTTAAACGCAGGTTATATGGTAATACTAGAAGTGTACTGTTCATGTATTGTAATATTTACCACATAAGTACCAAAGGCTTCATCAGAAATTTTCATTATCATAGTAATTTCTATTTCAATTTTCTGATGAGGGACACAATGAAATTACTAATTTAAAAATAATATCTTAAAATAATCAAACTCTATGGAATTTATTTCATTTTGTTTTTTTATTCAGGATATGAGTGAAAAATTAATCCACTTTTCCTTAAAAACTATATATAAACAGAATGAATTTTTCATTCTCTAAACACTATATATTGGAAAATATATTTTCATTGTTAATATATTCAACTAATTATTTTGTTGATTAGTGGACCTATTAAATGATTTTTTATTATTCTCAAGAATGACTGAATATAATTTTTTACTTCCCATTAATTTTTTTGAATATCAATATGATTCATGGATTGAGAATGTTGTGTGAGCATAATCATAATTAATTTTATTCCATTCCCCATAATTATTGCTTGATCAGGAAGATAATAACTGCATTTTTTTATCAAATTTAGTATTAAAATAGATTATTTGGGTTAGTTACATTGAAGGAAAAATATTATGTTTTGAAACAATAATAATAGTAGGGAACCACATAATCATGAAAAATAACATATAGTGTTCCAAAACCATGAAACCATGTTTTTATTATTGAAAACATAGACATAACATCGATTATTCAATTTTATTCTTTATATGATTCTTTAATTTTCATTATGAGTTATTTTATATCCAAAAAATATCTGTTGGGAATGTCAAACATGGTGTGAAATTAGGCTTAATGTCATATACATGGCAACGATTAAGTCAGAGACCATTACATGTTTTTTAAATTTATTGCCCCTTTAGAATTCTATGATAGATCCACATACACTATTAGTATCTAGGTAGGGATGTAGTTTATTATAAACCAATAAAATTATCCTTCACTAAAATTCATAGCTTTTTTCATATATTTTTCATTTCCTTAGAGTTATCCATAAAGATATAACCTTTGATTTTTCATAGCAGTTCCAAATATTAACTAATCATATCTTATGATAAAATCTATTCATCCCAAAATTATCATACATATATATTTCATACCAATAGATGAATATTCATTTTTTCTTATAAAAACAAGAATGAGGACTAAAAAATAATAAGCTCATCAGAAACATGTATACATAAACAATTGGATAATAATTAATCTTAATCATCTCCCACTAGGATCATCATAACTATTTAACATCTTATAAATTTCATACATAAAAAAATTATTCATTAAGTGGTGAATTGAAACATATAAATGAGGGAGGTAGATGATTAGTAATTGTATATAAGGGATATATAAACAATCATGAAATCTTAACTGATTATAACTATATAATAACAAATTCTTATCATTTGAAAAACATTCCAAACATATAAATGTTAAAAATAATTAGTTATTTCAAGAGATGTGTTTTTTATATGGTATTTATTGTAATATTATCAATTAACATGAGAAGGGTAGGATTAACATTTCATAAGACATATATTATTAGCATACGCATCAGTGTAAAAAATCAGATGTAAATTCTTCCCACCATGATATTCAAAACATATATACTTGGGCTAACCACCTTTAAAACTACCTTAGGCTAAAGATAATATCTAGTTTACCCTCTATTGGTTCTGGTATAGCCTATTTTTTACACAATATTTTGGGGCTTGTAATAACGTATAATTGACCCTCTTGTCTGTATCTTCATATAACCACTTTTGTACCTTTTCTCCAGTCTTAGATAACCGCTTGTGTACACATTTTCACGATTAAGATAACATAATATGTATATTTTGAGGCTGTAGAACATTATTATTACCTAATGAATTTTACGGAGTATTAGTTCACACTTATCATAATAATAATATATTTTTGGTCCACAGTACCATAAAACATTCATCCTGTTATTATAATTGAAGTGAAAATGGGTTTCATAAACATTTCATTATTCTATATCTCGTGGGTAGAAATGCATTTCTTAAACATGTTGTAAAAATTATCTTGAAAATAAACTATTGAATGAAAATATTTGGATAGAACTATTGGGTCATATCAACAATTATATAAATGAAGCACGATAGTTTTTTTCAATTAATGAATATAAATTCTATAAAATATCATTTAAACATTATTGAGGTAATGATCCATGATATTTTGAAATAACATCATCAAAATATATGATATTCAAAAATATTATAGAGAAAATTTTCATTGAAATTAGATTTTAAAAAATGCAATGAATGAATCAAGTAATTGAGATTTCATAATTGTGGGAAATTCATTAAATTTTTATAATATTTAAAAAAATATATCTATAATATTTTTCGTTTAAGGTCAAAAGTATATCATAGTGAGTAATAAAATAAAAATAATATTAAAATATTTCCTAAAAAATTAGACATGTGTAAATATTTCATTATTATATAATTGAAAAATATAAAAAAATACATTAAAATAATATTATAAAAAATTAACTTGGACGAAAAATTATTTTTTGATAAAATATATAAATATAATATTTTTTAATAATAGAATTATTTCGGTAGATTTATTTCAATAACTGATAAAAATTATAAAAAATGATTATATATAAATAAAAACAAGATAATAACTTTTATGTGTTTCATTGAGGATATGTCATAGTATTTATTCCCCATAAACATAATCTTCAGTAATCCCAATAAATAATGTTTCTATAACCAAAATATTTTACAACTTTGTTGATGCTTGAATTTTAATTTCCATTAATGAAGTTACACTTATGGGATATTTATATACTATAATTATCTATATAATAATAATAAAAACATGGTTTGTGCAGTATATACCCCAAACAAAATAAAGATGCATTGAATATCAAATTTTCCCCATGTAAATAAATGTTAGAGTAAAATCCATTTTGTTTTTTATTATCCCTTGAATTGTAATATCATTGAAATATTTCAATTAAATGAAATAACAAATATAATAAAAAAAATAAATTCCTGATATAAAATTCTAATGTTGAACTATATACACATTGTAAAATATAATATAACCATAACATTACATATATTAAAAATAAGAAAAATTGAGAAAAAAAAATCTATTTCCTTATGATGGATCATTCTTTATACAAATTCAATGACACTGTAAAATAAATATTTTTTATTTTATATATAATTATATATTTTTTATATAAAAAAATATGATATATATCATACCATATCTAATTTACTTAAATCATGTATAACATTTTAATCAATAATTACTTGTTCAAACACTATTTCAGGTAATAAATGTTTTTTTCATGTGCATTTTAGATTGGTCATTTTGGTCCTTTTACAATGACCATTGTTATGTAATATATTGAATTTGAGCATCATATAAAAATAATATATATATATATATATAGAGGTATCCATTGATTTTTTGTATAGAATATTAATAACATAATTTATAGATATTTAATTTCGTATATAAAAATGAACAATGATCATTTTTTGATTGATAATAAATAGAATATAATATATCAACATTCCAGAATTTTTTTCATATATATCATATATATTCAATAAATTAATCCCTATAACCATTCATTCAAATATAAAAAACATATCACATAACTATTTGAAGGTGGTATATCACAAGTACACATTTGTGAAGTTATCATTTTCAAACGTATTGGAAGGTATTAAGGTAATATTATATTATAAAAGATATGTACACTTAACAAGTAATTTCATAAATATATATATACATTGAATCCATCATTTTATTTATCAGTGTGATTTTGTTGTGGAAAAATAATTTCAATGGTTTGTGAGTATGAAATCCAATGTACACAAAATTGATATAATCATTTCAAACTTTATGTATGAGTATAAGGGTATATATTATGAAATTAACATATGAACATATCAGTATATGGTAGATACTGATTTTTTTTATTAATAGTATAATAATATTTTCATGGGTCATATTAAGAAAAGAAAAAATGCATAGTTATGTATTAAACCTATAAATTTATGATATTATATATATATATATATAGAATAAATTATAGGAATTCCTAATAAAAAATGAATCTACAATGTGGATTGGGATGTATGGAAGGGTATTGGTAGATATTTATAGAATCAAAACGATTTTTCTGTGTGAAGTTAAGGGAATATTTTATTGAAATAAATAATTTCGTAATAGAATCCATATTGTATTTATATGAAAATTTCCAATAAAAGAATCCCAAATTATAAAGTCATTCTAAATATAAATTATTAAAAATGATCACATATTTTGATTATGTAAAATATAAGGTAAAAATATTTACTACAAAACTGGTTTTTTAGTCTTAATTCCATTTATCCCTTATATTTTTTTACACCCCTAGTAATCAAATTTTATTCTTAATAATGGTAATAAATATTCATATTTTTCACTATTAGAGGTTCCAAAAAAATAAACTTGTATAAAAAATCCGAATAAATCACCCAAATTTAAATTTTAAATTTTGATTCAAAAAGTGTACATAAATTGTTTTAAATATATATCTAAAAGTGGTAAATATTCATTTTAATATTTTTTTGTTAAATTAATAATAATTATTTTTTTGTTTAAAATGTATTTCCAAAGCATATAATAATGTTAATAGAAATTGTGTACTTATTTATAAATATAATTAATTATATAAATCATTTTTACTATTTTTTGAAAATATGTTATTTTATAATCGGTTATCCATTTTAAATAGATATATTATTACATTCATGTGAAATATAATAATATACATTACATGTTGTGTTTAATTAAAATCCAATGATGTGTGTAATGAAATATATTGAAGATACTAATTTTATTTGGAAAAAATTAAATCATAAAATATTGGGATGTTACAACTACAATCAACACATCAAATCTATTTAAAAATTATGAACCAAGGATCATTTAAAGACAGGTTGTTAATATATTTGATTAAGTAATTAAATATTTCAGTAATATAAATGATGCTATGAGTTTAATTAAATGAGAATAATCATATAATAGATTATTATGAAATCAAATAATTGTTATTTTTTATATAAAAATGATAAATCATATACAAGACTTGTTTGGACATGATGTAATTTTTTATTAGAAAAGATCTAATTTTGGACACATGTTCATTGATGAACCTAATTTCATAAAAATTGTGTATATAATAAAAATTAAATATTTAACATCTTGTATTATTGTAATTCATAAAATTTTAAAATAAAATTCAATCTATTTATCTATCTATAAATTTATTTGTATTAAGATATTCCATAATCTATATGGGACTTCATCTCAATTTAATACTATTGATGCACATTATAATATTATGCATCAATTACATTTATATGGTGTATATAGTATCCCTTTTATATGTAATATTATTACATAGAAACAAAAAAATTCTATATAATGCTTTAATAAGAATTATTTTATGCATGGGGACATTATTTAAATTTGAACATGTTCTAAAAAATTTCATAAAACTATTTATTTTCATTGAGTCATTTTAATTATTCATTGTCTTTTATTCACTAACATTCTAGGTTTTATATCCATAGATTATTTTATTTATTATGTAAATATTGTTTATTTTTATTTATATCTAATACATATAATCAAGTCATTGATTAATCCATACAATAATATTTTGTTCATTGTAAATTATTTCATCTCAATTTCTTCTCCAAGAATACATATTAGGTATTATAAACCTATTTATTTTTAATATTTTTATCTAATATATGTGGGAAATGTTATATCATTTATAAATTTATATTTATGTAAAAAAATATTCAATTTATGTTTTTCCTTTCATGGGACATATGATTCTAATTATAACAATACAATATTGTTATATAATTTAATCTCGTTTTAATATGAATTTTTTATTTCTTAATGATCATTGAGTAAAATTATGTTTTAATTGTCACGTAATTCAATTAATATTTTCTAACATCTCATAATTTATGAAATTGTCATGTTATAGAACAATTATTCTGTAATTATTTCCTATAATGAATGAGAAATATTTTTTCAACAAGCCCATATTATTTCACATTTCTGTCAGAATAGATTTTTCGTTGATATCCATATTTTCCACAAAATATTTTAAATAATATTTTATTATATATCCATATGATTTATTAATTCTACAATTACACATTTATTTATTTTCAAAATAAAATTCAAGGAATCATTATTTATCATTTTTTATAAGGTTCATTTTTTAATTTTATCAAAATATTTAAATGAATGTTTTCTTTTAACATATATAGAATTCATTGAATTTTTCTTCATTATATTAAATAAATAGTTTTAATATTCTATTTATATTTTCCTGTATTAATTTAAAAATAATGTATTTTTAATTGTATATGTTGAATTTTAAAATTTAACAAAACTTATCTCAAATTGGAAATATTGATTTCCTAAAACACAGTTCCATTTGATCTTTAAAAGAAAATATTATCAATGATTAAATCCTATTATGTTATTGGTTCTTTATTAAATCAATATATATTTATTTATTTATATATTTCATACACCTAAAACAAGAATATTATAACATAATTTTATGAGGGTAATACATGCCTTATTTTTATTTCCCAAATACCATCATTATGAAATTTTTTTTGATAATGATATGATACAATATTATGAAACACATTTTTTCATTTATGGGGAATGATTTTTAGTCGTCATAATATCCATCATTTTTCGGACTCTTAAATCATGATAATATTATCATGTTAGTTCACAGATTTAACTCCAATCTATTATGTAATTATTTAGTCACATGAGTCATTAATTATCAATTTATAAAGTAAACCTACTAAATTATTAAAAATTTACACCATGTGATAGTTTACAGGAATTAATCCATATTTCATATTTATGTCAAATTATATGGTGCTAACACATTTCATATGCTATGATGATCATATGATACATTGTTCAATGTGTTTTAATTCAATGTGATTTTCCATGAGACTTCCATTTTATGATATCATCTGGTTACATTAATCACATTTCGGGTTTTCTTTTCATATTTTGTACCATTCAAAGATTCTTATCCCACCTATCCATTTATGTATTTTTATTCTTATATTATATAGTTTGATGAGTGTAAATGGATTTAAGATATCATATTGGTGAATAAAATAAATAGTACATCTTGTTTTTTTCTCTATTAATTTTGTTTTCCTTTAATTATTTTACTTTCATCATGTTTATTTGGAATTTTAGAATGATTGTTGATTTTTGGGCTATCATTCTTTTATTTCATGATTCATTCCACGGTTAATGGGGAAAGCATATGACCTAAATAAGTAAAATCAATTTTCCAATCATTTTGTTCATGCACAGTTATGGTTTTATGGTTTGTACATAGTTTTATTGAAATAATATAGCTCATTGGGGTAAGTGTGTGGGTCTTGGGATTTCAATGGATGAGGGGGAAAGGATCGAACATAGTCATTCCAAACTATGCAAGAATAATCCAGATAATTTTGTTGTTTTTACCTCAGAAAACCTTATTTTTGGATTACGACATCCCAATATAGGTGGCTAGACATCATGGATATCTTATGAGTTTAATATAAATTTCATGGTTAGAACATATTTCTCAATACTATAAAAACATATCGTTAGTTTTTCCCATGTTCAACATAATTTGTTTTATCATTTTACCCATCGGTATTTTTAGCCCGATAACACACCCATTTGGATCATGTGACCCAAGGTAGGTTCCTCTCCTCTTTCCCATTACTCACATATTCCACACATAGTGAAATAAAGTAACTTATTCCTGTTTTCCAACTAATTTCTCAATTTGATAAATTATTTTCAAATTATAATTCATTATTCTTCC
Source organism: Viscum album (assembly GCA_963277665.1). Lineage (NCBI taxonomy): Eukaryota > Viridiplantae > Streptophyta > Magnoliopsida > Santalales > Viscaceae > Viscum > Viscum album. Next base: position 67,755,080 of record OY728166.1, on the reverse strand, counting down.
ATTTTCACATCAATTTCACTTCACTATTTCATTATTTTAGTCTAGTATTCATATTTATTTATATTATTTTTGGTGGGTTTTGTCCTTAAAAGGGTTATTTTGTGTTTTCTTGCCTTTTGGGGCCTCCTTAAATTAATTTTTGTTATTTTGGACCATGCTCCACGATTTTGAGGTAATATTCCCTTTAAATTTAAATACAATATTTAAGAAACAATTATTTCATTATATTTAGAATAATTTTTATTCAAAATAGTGATTTTTTTTATCGAGAATAAATAATAATAATGAAATAAATATATTTACATTTGAATATATATTTATAAAATGTTTTCATTGAGCTTCACAGACAATGTGAATGTCAAAATGTCTCGTTATGCATTGTAAATAAGTTTTTATTTTTAAATAGTAATTAAATTTTCTCAAATGGGTTTCAAAATGGATCTTTGAATTCATAAATTTCTATTCTGGATCACGTTTATTTTGTTTTCCATTAAAAACCATATGAGGTCTAGTTGGATATTTTGAAATGTTATTTGGAATTAAGAATGTTATAATGTGTCTCATTCTGTTTTCGTTGTTAAAGATGTAGAAACATCCTCATTATGGGATGTCTCTCATGTATTTATTGTTCAATAGAAAAGGTACTATTCTTTGGTGTGGTTCGGGGGTTGTGTTTATATGTTTGACTCATGTTGTGGTGTGAGATTATTATAAATATATATACCAATTTTTAATTTTTGGTTCACTTTGAATCAACCCAATCATAGAAACATAAAGGGATACTATCATTACTAGCATGATATCAAATAACTATTGATTATATAATTTATTATTATGCTCTTCTTAATGGACCCTTTATATAAAAATTCTTTTTTGTGGATAGTTCCCCTATGTTAGGCTAGGTGGGGTATGACATAGTTTTAGGGTTGTTTTACTGCAAACGAGACCCCAATAGGATGGATCATGATACAATATGATCAATTTTTTCATACCTTATTTTTGGTATTCACATATTTCCCCATGAATTATTTCTATACATGAGATAATTTAGGTTCCTCGCCTGAATTGGTTATATGGATAGTGTTATACCATTTCCCTAATTGGGTTTTCATTAACCCTGCAACCAAATTTTGTTGGACGTATTTGGTTAATAAAAAATTTTAGTTTGAAAATGATTTTATGAAAATAAATTTACACTCACCCACTCTATTTATCTACCTCTCCCGTTATTCTTATAAATTTATCAAACCACAAACCTTAGAAATATAATGTGGAAAATAATATATATATTCTAGAATATTATATATTTCGAATTCAGGTTTATATATTTTATTTCATGCTTATAATAAATAAATCATATATTTAATTGAATATATAAGGAAAATATTACTTAAGAATTCATATTTAGTTTTAATACTCATTCATATACTTACATTTTTTTTATTAGGCTTAGGTGTAAGTTATAGAATGGTATAAATATATATTAAAGGATTTCGGGATTTGGGATTGGAGAGTGACATATGGTGTTACACAAAATTAAGTTTGGCTAGTAGGTTCATCTTTTTTTTACATTATTTGATTATTATTATTTTTTACTATATTTATATTTGTATTATTGTACTCATTAGGTTTAATTGTTTATTTTATATTGGATGAAATTGTTCCCACTATCTATCGTTGATTTCCTTGGTTCTTCCCACCACTAGGGGAGATAGGGAACATTCTAGGATGATTTCACAGGCCTGCTAGGGTGACATGTTTGGTGGGGAAGTGATTTGGTTTGGGAATAAAAGAGTGTGAGATTATATTTTTTTAGAGGAACATTTATTTAGAGTCCCCTTTTTTTATTAGGATTTTTAATGTAGAATTGGAATTATTATTGGGATATTGGATGTAGTTATGTGTAGGTGGATAGAAAACACATCTTGTGTCGAACCGTTGGATTACATTGGATTTTGGGGTTGTAGTTTTTCCTTTCAATTTTGTTTTCCAGGGAATATTTTTTATATCAGGATTTATTCATGTTGAATAAAAGTAAGAGTCAGTTTAGTTGTTTTTGGGGACTATATGTGTCATGGAAGGCTATGTTGTCATGAAGATATATTTTTTATTGACTCTCTTTAATATTTATTTTATTATAATATAGAATCCAACTATATGGACAAGTAAAAACTGTCACATGTAAACTATAAAAAAGTATATTAGGAAATTAATAATTAATTTTTTTAATTATAAATACATGAAGAAATAATAGTGTTTTTTTGGTTTTTATAAAATTTAAATGTTGGTCTCAACATTATTTAAAAAATGACTTCAATGATGTTATTATTAATTACAATTACTAATGATAAAGTGTTTTTTCTATAATAAATTTGTTCTTCACTTTATATTTATATCATATGGAATATATGATTTCAATATAATGATGTAATATTTCATTAAATTGATAATGTCATTTAATGTAGAGGTATTGATTTCTCCAAGGAATTAGAGGGAGTTTTTTTATAATAAAATTTATTTGACTGTGGTGTTTGAGAATGGGTTTTCATAGTAGTGGTTAGTATGTTTTTGAAACGGATTGTAATATTTTTTTAGTTGGATTTAATTAATGATTGGTTTCTAAATGTAATGATTTATTGTGGGTGAGTTGGTTTTGATTATGATTTATTAATACTGTTTAGTTTAATACCCAATTAAAGATTTAATAATAATTATAGGTGCAACTATGGGTGGTTTACTATTAGTGGATCATCTAGTAGACCATAGAGAATAATTATTTCTAGTGTTTCAAAAAAAGAAACCTCCTCTATTTTATGGCCAAAGAGGTATTTTTAAATAATTTGAGTGGATGAGAAAATTCAAAAAGATATGCGGTTTCTATGAGTTTTGTGAGCCTATAAAAGTATCGTTTGAGGCCTTTTTTCGTAGAGTACTGTGAAATATGTTGTTAAAGATTTCCCTTTAGACCATGCCTCAGGAATAAATCTCCTAGTAATAAATCAGGGATTCATTCATGTGAATGTTCTTCTCTCTATTTGTGTGATTTCGATGAAGGATGTAGAGATATGTTTCATTCATCAGGGTGCCAGATCAATGATTAATTTTATTAATAATTTTTTTATTGGATCCCCTAACAAAAAAGGTGTAATTGGAAAATTCTCTAAAACCTATACATTTTGTGAATGGATTCATCGAAATCCACATTTAATGGTTTAAAAATCTGAGGAAACCTTCATTTCAGATGTGATGAGGCTAGCACTTCCGGTAGAGGTCATGATAGTGGGTGTACTCAAAATATAAAATCACTCATTTGCCTTTGTAAATTGTTAATGTAATTTTATTAATGATATTATAATGCATCGAGATATTAGTTTTGTCTATGGTGTTTTTATGAGGTCTTCATATCATTTTCCATCAACTTCTAATCATAGTACCCTGATATGTCATCAATGTGGATGGTAGGGTCCAAGAAGTATCCATATCAATGTTCTCTAAATACCAATCATTATTTTAGATTTATAGGTGATATTATTATCTTCCAAAATGGTGACAGTAATAATAATATTGTATCTAGATTTAATCTCTTTAATATTTACAGTGTTCAATCAGATGAATGTGGTGATGGTGTGAATTTTGGTTGAATGTTTTTTATTTAAATGATATTTTTTGTTGTGGGTGAATAATGTGGTACAATATTTTTGTTTAGAATTAATGATGATTTTTTTATCATTACAGAGTTATATTGTAATATGAAAACATTTTTTCAATTATAAATCCATAATTTCAGAGTATAAGTGAGTTTTAATGTCTGTCTTGGTCCTGTCACTTATTTTATTCTAGGATTTTGTGTGCTTGTTTCAGTATGAATTCTCTTTATTTGACTATTGCATCTAGTTTGATACAGTAATATAATTTTAATATGTTGGTGATTCCACCATAGAATCACGTTGTTTGAAAAATAAACAAAACATGTAACACCTTACTTTCCCATTATTATCACTGAAAAAGTTGTTAGGAGATCACCTCCTGAGTATTCTAACTCGGGGTCTCTGTTCCCTTGAAAAATAATGGTTTTTTGGAGTAGGGATAATATTTTTGGGTTTTAGAGGTGTTGTTATTATGGTCATTGATTTTCATTATCCTTTATGCTGTTATTTGAGTAAAATTGTCTATTCCATGATTGAGGTGAAATTTATTCAAAAAGGCTGATAGGGAATTCTTTAGTTTTCCAAGTAAAATCTTTAGAGAGTGCAGACCTTTGAATTTTACATGGTCAACAAGAATATTTTAGTCTTTCAGTGGGATGAACGAATTATTTTTAGAAGAATTTTGAAATCCCACTTTTCCCCAAATTTATTTTCTTTTAACATTTTTTCTTTTTCATATTATTTATTATTCGGTGATTAAGATTAAAATTTTGAGTTTATCATTTTTTTTCTTCTATTTATTTTTTATATATTGTTAACGGATAAACCACGCAACATCATGATGCAGAGTCCAATTTCATTTCATTTTGTAATTCCATATTAAATGTTTAATGGGTGAAACTTTTTAATATAAAAACAATGAAGACCATAGGGGTAACCTTACAAGTACTAGGGTGTCCTGGATGTATAATAACACCATGAAAATTGTTAGTCCAAATCATTTGATAGGTGTGAACATGGTTTAAAATTTTTTCTAAAAAACCAGAATGAATGGTTGGCACATTGTCTCAAAAATTGCGCGGCCAACTTCATAGGTTTCCTAATAGTATAGTAAGGGACACATTGTTGGTGAAAGTTTACTAATTCATATATTCTAACCATGTGGAATTATTAAATTAAAAAAAATTATTTTAATCATTATTACCAACTTCTGTTTTACCTTAAAACAACTTATTCTATCCCATTTGGTCTATTCAACCATATAGTGGGTCCACCCTACTTACTCACACCTCCCATATTCTACCATTGGTGGAATAAAGTGACTTTTTATGGGATTGGGGATGATTTATTAAAGTAATATCCTAAATTCATCTTCTTTTTCCACTTTACCATGTTATCTCCAATATTCCTCACATCCCATGGATTCTATTGTATAAGATTCATGTATAGTTGGTTTTAATTTGGTATTATATTTTGTCAATATGATTTATTTTGGGTGTTATTTGATAATTGTACATTCTTGAATACAATTTTTTACAATTATCTAAGCTCCATGTGTTTGAGGTAGGTTTCCCTTTTCATTTGACCTTTGAATTTAATTGATCGTTGATTTCTAGATTTTCACTCAATATATTGAATCTAAATATTGATATGTTTTATTTATAATAACTACAGGGGATGTAACCAAGTGATTTTATTTTGGAATTTAATGTATGAAATGGTTTCATTGAGATTCAAAAACCATGTTCATTTCAAAACTGCTTTTTAATTTCTTTTTGATTTACAATTGGTAATTCACTTTATGAAAATAAATTTCCAAATGGATCATTTAAATTATTAGTGGTCTATATGGCTATATATGAAATCATTTCTCAACTAATTAATGTGTGATGAATAGTTTGAAATTTTGAAATGGTTCTCATTAGTAAAACATCACATGTTATGTTTTAATTACATTTCATATTTTCATTGCAATGGTATAATCCTAAAAATTGGAATTCCCTAATGTATTGATGGTTTTATTTAATATTGACTATGACATGGACCAGTTTAGGGGTGGCGTTAGTATGTGGGACTCATGTGATAGATTTTGATTATTATATACATATATATGTCTTGATTATTTTTTATCTGTTCCTCAAACCATCATAGACAATATCAGGAAATCTTATATAATGTAGAAGAATATCTAATAATTATAACTACACTAGTTTGGTATTATGATATAGAAAGTGTCCCTTTATTATAGGCACACTCTAATTTTGGGATGGTCTCACTTAGTTTTGTCGTGTATGGTACGAAAGAGCATTTATGATTTGTGATTTCAATTGGCAATCAAACACTGTTGAGTATGTTATAATATTTTATCTTTTATTCTAAGTCCTCTTAGGTTTTACCATCTTTCATTAAAACATTGTTGTTCTACAAAGGAAAACTTATGAGCCACTATGGAATTGTTTAATTGTTTACAGTTTTCTCTTTTCTCTCATTTTGTTGTCATTAACTTTTCCACATGATTATGGTGTTTCTCTTGGGTATAAGTGAGTTTTATATTTTATAATGATTTCATCATAAATGATTAATACTCTCCCTCTCTCATTATATACCTCTCCCCCATTCATCTATTATTCTCAAAACTCCCATTTTTAGAAAAATAATGGTCAATATGAATAATTAATTGATATAAAAATGACATTCTAAATAATATTTTTTGATATATTTTACTTTAAACAAGAAATAAATGACTCTTATATTTAATTAAAATTCATTGGGAAATGATTACCTGAGACCATCTACATAGTTTTAATACTCGGTTTTATACTTCAAATATTTTTATAGACGCATTTGAATGTTATACATTTTTTTTTGATAATTGTGAAGAATTTTTTGTTTTTGGGATCAAAGTGTGACTCGTGGGGTCATAATGATATCAATTTTATCATCATGTCCATCATTGTTTTATTTTTATACTTCATTTTGTTTTTCCCATAATTAATTTTATTTATTTTTTAATACTTTATTTTTATACTTTATTTAATTATTTTTTATTAGGATAAATCATTCAAATTATCTCTTATTATTTCCAAGGTTGTTGTCACCTTCCCGGGGAAATCTCCAACGTGCCTCAAAAATATCATTGGCCAGCTCAGGTGAAAAGTTTTGGGTTGATCTCATTTGGTTCGGGAGAATATTAATTTCATGTATTAATATAAATTTGTGGAATTATGATTATATTATTATAAATATACCATCCCTCATGATATTTGGATTGTTTTTTATGATTTCATTTTTAAAAATCCATGCAATGTTATCTATAATGGTATTGGGACTATGTACATTGTATCAGAGAATGGGGTTGTAATTTTTATCACTTGGAACAAATTAATTTAGTGAGAACATGAGGATTAATTACTTGTGTTTGAAAATATAATGTATTTATTGTAAATGATAGAGATTGTGATTTCCAATAAATTCAATCCTTTTCAAGACACTAAAAGTTGAAGTATATATGGGAAAATTATACAATGGGGTAATAAATAAAAAAAGGAGATATTGGGGTTTGAATCGATCATCTCAGGGTGAAAAAATATGTTATATATGGCACACCTATTTGACACTTCTGGTATATATGTTTTTGTTAGGTCAAAAGGGTCCCAGATACCCTTGGGGGTTAATTAGGGTGAGGATATTCATTTCAAAATTTTTCCTTACCCACAAGATATTTCCATCATTATTATAAAGGTCACATTGTATTCTCTCTAGTGTTTATATTGATTTCATTATTTCAAATTTTATTTGAAGATAATTCACAAATTGTAAAGAAATAAATTCATTGTAGTGAATTACATTATTCACACAGAATAAGATATATCTAATGATTATAGAAAGGACATATGTGGATTATACCAAATTCACTGTGGCTAATTTATAGAAAATATGTTCGGAATAGATCATTTCTACACCCAGGCTCAGTACCTTTATAATGATTATGTGTATCTCAGTACATTCCCATGGATCACTCCCAATTTATCTTTCCCAAGCTCCCAGTCTATGGAGGGGATCACCATATTCTTCTTCCTCTACTCACTACTCTAAAATGGATCCACATATCATTAATGGGATTATAAGTACAATATAGTTTATGGACATGTAGATCCCTTCATTAATAGAAATGAAGGTATCCAAAAATATAGTAAGATGATCTGCTAAAGCACATTCTTGGTTTTTCTTTCACTCCTATGAAAAAAACTAGATTCAACACTTCCACAATCTAGAAAAATAGAACATACTTCTATTAACTTTATATATATATATATGAACTCTTACTTGGAATGATCTTTATGTTATTCCAGGTATATCAATCATTGATTTTCATGTATAAGTGAATAATAGCCTTTTATGAGTATTTTGGAAATGTGTAGTTTCTCTATCTTATTATTATTATTATTCATAATTATGATATCACCATGACACAATTCATAGGGAAATGTATGTTTATGTCTCCATGTCAAATAATATAATGTGATTCCTCTGTGCAAGATCGTAGTGCAGAACTACTTCCACAAGATCCAAGTGTGTATTTTATTGTGAAAGACCCTGGCATGTTTCCTTTTCTGCAATATATTGTTTTGGGACCTTGGGTTGAGTCCCTTACAAGCTCGAGTCCCTTCGCTACACAAGTACCTTACACATGTCACATTTAGTGAGTCACTTCCACAAGTCAAATTTAATGAGTCTCTTCAACATGTTTTCATTCATCAGTCCTTCTGTGAGCCTTATTTATTGAGTCACATACATGAGTCTCCTTTCGTGAGTCCATTATGTGAGTCCTCATTCTTGAATCGACATTCATGAGTGATTTATGCACGTCATATTTTTTTTATTCTGACTTGACACTTCCCATTATCAAGTCCTCTTTCTCACTTTTCACAAGACCCTGTTTAGATCATGTGAAGAACCATAGTAGATGTTCTCTTACTTCACGTCAATGGTCAGATCATGCACAAAACCTTTGAATTATTACTATTTTCATGATACTTTTTTCAGATCATGTTAAATACTAATGTGATGACCATCGCATATACTCTTTCTTAGTGAACCTCTCTCATGATATCTCACATCGAGACTCTTCTACGTTTGATCTTTAGTTCAATCGTTTTATGAAAACATCACCAAACATTATGATATTTTAATTATGTATTTATATATATGTCTCCACCACATTAATTACATATAATTAGAATAATAATTATCTAAATTGGTATCACATGCTTTTTAAAATGCACATGTGAGTCCTTTTCATTAATTTCATTAAATCCAGATGTGATTCCTCATTCAAAATTCATACACTGTTTCAGAACACAAATAAAATTTGTTATTTGTGTGATACCTTACGATAAGCTTTCATAATTTTTTTTGTGAGTCCCAAGTCATAATTTAAACAGTAAACAAGTCCATGTTCATCATTATCACTTTTCATGTGTCCATAGTGAACATTTTTAGTTTTCCCATGATCCGTGAGTGAGTACCAAATTAAATTACACACATCATGATTTTTTAAATGGCCATGTTATCATCCATCAATTATATATGTTTCATTTATGTTCATTCACTTCCCTAAATCATAATCGAAATTTCCATTTGTGCTTTGGGAATGATTTTGGTATGATCTCCAAATACTATTAAGAGTGTTTTGCAAGATCCATACATCAGATTCAAAGAATATAATGACTGATACATGATATCCTTCTCCATGATCAAAACACAATCATGAGCGCTGCATGATATTACCCCACATGAATCAATGATTATCACATGCATACAAAATGTTCATCCATATATCAAAATTTAATCTTGTGATTCTCATTTTTTTTGTCCTCCAATTATTGTTGTAACTCATCAAGAATTTTAATTACAACTATGTGTTTCATGCATGATCTTATCACGGGATTTGTTTATACATTCTCACTCCATGAGTTCAGTTCCACATTCATGATTTACATTATCCTTCAGCATTGGCGGTCATCATACCCTCTTTAACATATGACCATTTCCCACAACATAAAACCTTGTTTACAAACACAATCAACCCAACAACACTATCATGAGAAATATTTGGCTAACAGTTTTAGAAATTCAAAAACTATCTTAAAACCATAATGAATAATTTTGATATATGATAATAATGTAAGAAATTGGATAATCCTATGTTTCATAAATCATAATAATTTGTAATGATATATATATCCTATAAAGCATTCTTTATGGTAATTATTATTGTTTCTCACACTGTTAATATTTGTTTTATTCAATGGCTGGAACCAAGAAGAACGATGTTAATGTAATGTGTGATAGAAAATGTTAAGATTATGTGTATACAAATTGGATAATTATTGATTTGAGGGATAGTGTGATTGTTTATAATTTTTTTATCATGTCATATATTTTGAAAAATTTACCTTATCCAACACTCATAATCATTAATAAATAGATGTGAGTGTTTACTGAAATATCAGGTGGTTGAGAGAAAATAATAAATAAGGAATTTTTTAAGGAATATAATGTAGGAATATACACCCTATAAAATGTAATAAACTAATATTAAAATTATTTATGTATGGAAAATATGGTGATAGAGAAATGAATTGTTGAGGAAAAACACGGAGTTCAATAGAGAGAAATAACTTTAAAACTAGAAATAAATTTATAAATCACAGTCTTATTTGTGGGTAAAGTGGGTATTTTTAAGAGGTAGTTTTTTCATTATTAGAAATTGAAATATATATATATATATATTGATCTTGCATAGGATATTGAATGTGATTATATGAAGGAGTCCACCCAAAACTATTTTTTTTAAAATATTTATAATATTTTATATCGAGAGATCAGATTAATGAATTTAACAACATTACACTTAAATAATTGATTGGATAAGAAATATGATACCATGGTTGAGTCTGGAACATGGTATTTACCTAATGTATGACATAAAATAATTTTGAAATTTATATCCGTACTTGTTTCTCATTAATATTGTGTTTAATGAATGAATTAATTAGTTTCCTCTACCTCAATATATAAATCCATAAATGAATCACCATTGAAATAATTTCCATGGAAATACTCATATATTTTGATGTAATGTATGAGGGATCTCCCCCCTCCCCTTCATCTGGAAGATCATCTGTGGTTATAATAGAACTCTAAATCAGACCATATCAAGATACAATGAACACATCAACCCCATCCAAATATTTGGTGAAAGAGTTCATCATTAGAAAATGATCCACAAATCACTATATGTATTGTCAATTGGTTGTGTTTATCATTTTTATTTAATGGTTGAGTATATTCGTGCTCATTCATATATGTTTTCCAATTTTTTAATTTTCATGTTCCAATTTATTGAAATTTTGTTTTGATCTAATAATTTTGGATCGATGGATGCATGTTCCTTATTGTTTTATATGAATGATTGAAAAATGATTTTTAAAAATTTTGTTCATGTTTATTTATCACTTTTTATTTCTTGTTATTCAATTATTGAATCATTTTCAACTAGATTTATAATTTCGGGTGGTACCAAGCTCTATCGGGCCCCTGGATTCACAATGGATCAACAAAACAACAAAAGATCAACAAGCATGGAATAGGTCCAATATCATTGTGAGCTGATGATGACTAATCTACTGATAAATCATCAATACCATTAATAAATGATGTCAAACCAAATGTTTAAAATTCATTGAAACACTTAGGATGAACCAAAATAGATTTCTATTGCATGATAACTGACAAGAGCTATACATGGATAGATCAGAAGTCTTCAGGTTGAATTGAGGTTGAATTTACAAATGTTTGGCATAATATGAGGCATGAAGTCCTGATATTGACATCTAATGTTTCTTTATAAAACCCTTATACATGCCGAGTTCAAGGATGAACACACGCCATATATCCCTTTGACAGTGGAACTATGGTTTGGAAACCCATTTGGCTGGAACAACAATAATTCGTTCCATAGGCTATATACTCCCTTCTATGAGTGAGTAAGACACATGATATATCAAACTAGATGTCACATCCCATGTCCTATGTAAAATAACATGGAAATACCACATAGGCAACATCTTGTGTGGCCCAACACAACTTGTATTATAGTGCGCGAAAATAAGGTTCGAGCACATTGATATGTCCACCAACACATGGAATATTCATTGGATAATATGAACACATCATTTAGTGAACCACCCCAACATGTACTCCTACACGTTTTAGAGACATCTTCTAGCCAATGACATGGGCAGACTATGGTGCAAGACAGAACATCTTGTGGGTCCCCTCATAAATTTTGTACCCCTTCAGCTGCTTATTTGAATCTGCAATCATCTGTTTTTCTTTTGTTTAAACACAAATTTTGGCATCTAACTAGCCTATACAATGTTGATTTCACATATAATTTTATGGTCTCCTAATTCATGGAATTACGTAAAAATTGTGATATTCAATGGAATTACAACTTAGTATGTGAATTTTGTTGATGGTTGTGGTTAGGAAGGATCATCAAATGATTAATCCCCAATGTTTCCCTCCACCAAAGCATGGAATGGGTCCTTGATGACTTTTATAGTAGAACCCTATATCTAAACTAGGCATGGTTCCTCCAAGGACTCCCAATTTAAACCCACCTATTGGGATGGGCATGGGTCCTCGTTAACATTAATATTGTAACCCTCCTATCATCATATGGAATGGGTCATCTGTATACTCTATAAGTGGAACAACCTTGCTGTGTTGGGAATGAGACTCTCACTATCATAGTGTAAGCCTCCTGTTAGGTATGGAATGGGTCCCCCATTGACCATCAGTGTGGAAGCCTCAAGTTGAACCAAGGAAGGTGTCTACTACATAGATATTATAACACCATTATTGTGTGTCACAAAGAAGAGGCATTGTTTGACTTAGCATTGGAATCATGAAGAATAGGGATGATTTCACCTAGAGAGATGAATTTTTGTGATTAATCCAAAACCATTCATGTGATACAGTGTCTCCCAATATTGATAGTATCAAGTATTGGTTAACATTTTCCATATACATGTGTATTCAATGATGATGCTTGACTTGTTTGGAAATGTTGATGGAAATTTGGAATTATTGTGTACTATTCTTCTTGGGATGATATTTTAGATGGATATCCCCTTACACTCAAGTTTGTAATTCATTGAATAAGTATATATACCTATCGCTCATCTGGATCCACACCTTATATTTGAACAATATCTTTCCCTGATGGTTAATGTTGAAATGGGAATTCTATGTGATTTCTTTGTTTCACTTCTCATTATTGGATTAGTCTACTCTTGTAATATTGGTGGAGAAGGCGTGATGTGTATTTAATCTACTCCCAATGTTTATCCACTTGTCCATTGATGAATTTACATTATCACTTTGTAGGGTTGAGTTGTACTCTTTCACTATACCATGTTCTACCTACTATCATATTATTCCAATTCTATCTCTTACTTACCCCTCCCCTCAAATTTATGGAGTTATTATATGTATATATTTATACTCACCCATTCGAGGGATTTTACCACATGTATCATTTTTATATAGATGATTAACATATTGATCATAACTATTGAAGTGATTATAGATACAGGGTGCATGGACAATGTACAGTGGTTGTAGCTTGTGATTCTGGATCTGGGAGATTTCAATTTCTTTTTTCCATTCATGATTTCTATCTTGTTGGGAATAATTTATGGTTGGGATTGTAGTTTTCACCTTTTCTATTAATATAACAGTATTTTACATTAGTTGTGTCTTGAGGTTTGTTCATGTTTGGTTTACATTATTAATGTATAGGTTCTATAATTGTTTTTTTCTCAATATTTGTATCGACATGGTTCACTGTGTACATGAACATAACAAAAGGCCTCTATGATTTATTTATTCCTTTGGCACTTATCATGACCCCATGTCCAATAGAAGTGGGAATTTGTAGTTGCATATCGTGCCCCGGAAAGGTTCGGGTTATGAATGATTGTTATAATAGAATGGAAATTTATTGGATCATTATTTTGATGAATCCCCTTAAATCAATTTTTTCTGGGTTTGGAAACCAATAAAATGTGTTTCGAATGAGTCTCTATAGAAAATGTATCTAGTAATAGTGTTGCAAATGACGTAGCAATTCACCTGAACTCTTAATACATACCTATCGACATGTCATGTCATGATATTAGAAGAATTGATAAATGGAAGAAACCTCAAACATGATTCAGTTATTGGATTTCCTTTTTTGTTTCATATATATATATATGTGTGTGTTTTTGTTAATACAGTTTTCGTTTATAAGTTCATGGATGCCTCAATAATGACAACCTGCTAGGAAACTAGCTATGGTTCGTGAAAATGTTCCTACGAGTGACAAGGAAACACGTTTGGTTTTATCATCTAACCTCATTCTTCCATGGGGGATGGTAGTATCACCTACCCATGTCATGAATCCGATCATCGAAGAAGATAAGGAAGAGGACATGTGCATTCATAGTGAACTATATGAGTTCCATCATTAGAGACTGATGAGGATCCATAATGAGCAGGATCATAAGGAAAAAATAAATACCTAGTGTTTGTTTTCCATATCATTAGGTTGTTCAGAACACAAAAATTATAGAGGGTGACAGTCATATACAATATTCTATGAATAATTTTGGAATTGGTGGGGCTGTGTAACACAGATGCATAAGGAGTTGACACTCTCATGATACATTTTATAGTTGCTATTTTGTGTGGAGTACTACACCTCATGATTACACTCAGTCCAAATCCATGATATTTTAGAGCAGGATCCAGGAGTGATGATAGTGTCTGAGTATGTCATGATATTTAATGACCTTATGCAGTGCTCCGTAACATGATCATGGAATGAGACTTCTGAGAACGTAAGAGTGAGACCAAAATCATTTCTGGGATATGAGCTAGTTTTGTGACCTTCTTGACTCCCAACTATGTGAGGGTGTTGGATTGGGAACTATTGACCAAGATCATTCTACCATAGAGATTACAGAAAATGGATATGGTGTTGGATTCTAAAGAGATGACTCATTTGTTTTTGGTTGAAGATTCTTGGTGTTTGGATCTTAGTCCATGGTTTCCGTCAATGATCTGAATCGTGCACATGGTCAGAGGCATTAAAGAGCTCAAGGGAAGCCTGGATTTGGGAGTTGTTTTTTATAGAATGGACAAGGTCACATGGAACATGAATTCATGACCATAAATTCTGAGCAACACCAATAGATAGATAATGTCCACCATGGTAGATGCTGCCAAGTGATCTGGGATCTCCCTAATGTAGCCAAGGTGGTCCCCAGGGAGGTAAAACATGTATAGAAGTAGGATGAGCTGTCAGTAGTGGATTCTTCTAAGAGTACCTTCCACAAAAATCACTAGTCCTATCACATTTGGAATAGGAATAATAAGGCTCGGAACATAGAAAACATCTAGAATTTGAGGTTTATGACCCCTTATCACATAAGATTACTCGAGGTATGATTTGATTTTTCTACTCTATCATCAGTAATAATAGGCATTGGAAGAAGTCATAATTTTAACCCGTGACTCTTAGTGCTACATCATGATCTACCAATTGAGACACTAGAACACTTTATTTTTGTTATGGATCCTATAGGGAGATCTTCATCTATATCTTTCAAATATAATCATTATGGGCTATCACTTCATGGAGAGGGATTCACATGGTACCTTTTAGTCATCATGAAAGAACTCTATGATGTCATATAAGGTATTTATTTTCTTTTTATAACAAATCCCATATTAAATATTACCATATACAAGTCAGATGCATACAAAATTTAGGGATGAGATACCCCTTTTGGGTGTGATAATTTGTATAACATGGTATGTTCATTCTGCGAGTTGGAGGCGTCATCGCATCTGCAATCAGATAGATAGTGTATCCCATGGTGTAGTAGGCACGTCATGCATATGAGATCCTTATGTTTTGTATGATAATATACACATATTACCCAAGAATGTATAAGGACTACCTCTGAGTTAGAATATATATGTCTTCATTGACTGGAATCCATGGAAAATAGTAAAATATTCAAAAACAAATTGGATATAACCTACCAATTTAAGAGAGACATGGCTATTGTTTTAGGACCATAAAGAAAAATAATTCATCATACCTAGTGTGTCCCTCTTAGAAGGACCAGTCTTGTTCCCACTGAAGGTGTATGGGAGTTTTTGGATTTTCCATAGATTATCATCACATAGACCATGCCATGAAAAAGAAAATTTACCCTTTCCATGAATTTAAATCATGTTTGACCAGCTGTGGGTCACAACATGGTTCTCAAAGATCGATAACATGTCTAGGTACAACTAGTTGCAATTATAGAAGGATAAAAATACAAATGTGGAATTCCTATGTTGTTACATACACAATGTGTCCATGTGATTCCCTTTGGTGGAACGAAATACCCACAATGTTTTTGGAATTGATGAACTAGGTTTTCTAGATGTATTTGGAATAGTTTGTTTTCATATTCATCAGTAAAATACTCATATAATATACAAAGAGTAGGATCATCGATATAATTTCATGATGGTTTTTGATTATCATTGAGAACACATGATTTAAGGATGATCTCAAATTTCCAGTTTAGATAACATGATGTTCACATTATGTGGGATTCCATTACTAAGAATGGTTTATCCATGGATCCAGCAAAGATAAAAGTATTGAATGCTTGGGAGGCACTAAAGAAAGTTATATATATATATATATATATCTAGGTTTTTGGTGGTAATAAAAGTGGATATGTTTAATACCTCCCCATAATCACAGCCACATTGATCACCCGGATGAAGAAAGGGCAGTTGAATATCTAGTATAAGTAATGTCATTAGTCCTTTTTCATGTTCATATATATTTTAATAATTTTGCTAACTTTGAGGCTACTAAAGGAAGGCATTGAGTTTGTATCTTATTTTGATGCCTTAGGAAATGTGCTTGGATGCGTGTTTATGATGTTATAAGAAGTTATCACAGAACGGTAAAGGCAGTTGAGTCCCCACAAACAGAACTACACAACTCACAACCTAGAACATGCAACGATATACTTTTCCATTGGTATTTGGAAACACTATCTTAGAATAGAGTGGTTTTTTGTTTACTCATACCACTAGAGTCATAAGTAAATCCTTAATCAGAGTGACTGGAAACTAATAAAACGATTATCATTGGAGTTCCTACTGGACTATGAATATGAGATAGTCTATACTATAATGAAGGAATAATGTTTTGTAGCTTCACTTATTATGGTGTCCTAGGAATACATAGTATCGAAAGCATCATATTAGTTATCTTCTTTATAGACGACCATGGTGGATCAGGATGGTATAACGTTTCTTCACTAAATTTTGTTAAATCATTTCCATCTCGAGCATGTGAGAGAGTCCCAACTATGGGGAATTTTCTATGAGGTTTTATAGTACCTGAATCTATAGGTGATTCCCTGGATGAATTTTTTTAATAAGTTAATCATTTAGTCTTGTTTGAGGGTCAAATAGTTGTTCCGGTCACATTATTGTAAGAGGTGATTTAGGAGTTCCACACATCTCCCCTAGTTGTACAACCTAGGGTGAAGAAGAATTACAAAAATATTCAACATATGTTGTTTTTTCATACATGAGACAATGAAATGATTATTTCACCTCTCAGTTCCTCATATTTCTGCATCTGAAAGCTGAGATCAAAGTTCTATAAGTGTTTTTGGAATCACCTAGAGATCTCAATGTGGATTTTGGATGACATATCCGTGATCATTACCCAAGGGATTATGTTAACACTAAAGGGACATGACACCATCTTGGTGATAGTTTATCGACTCACCATGAGATTACACATCCTTTCCAATTATGGATCATAGTTCAGTGGAGACATTGAGGAAATTATACATATGAGAGACCATTTCCATTCACCTGGTACCCCCAATGATAGTATATAATTGCGGTGAATGTTTCTTTCATGTTTTTAGAGATTCATATAGGAGGGATTTTGAGACAAAATGATAGATGAGTGCAACCATTCACCCTTACACCAATGTGAAGACAAATCACACTATCCAGGAATTGGAGGATATGCTGAGGGATTGCGTGTTAGACCTAGAATAGAGCTACATGATCAGATTTTTTTCGGTATTTTTCATACAACAACATCTACAACTCTATATTTTTCATGTAAACAGTTTTGGCCATGTGTGGGTGACCATTTAGGTAAGCATTGTGTGAGATTGAGACTGACACGTTATCCTTGGTTGGACCAGATTTAATGTAGGTGATAATAGGTATAGTCCAGGTTGTCTATTAGAAAATGAGGATGATATAGAGAAGACATAATTCATGTGTATATCATCACTATAGGCCATTTTTGTTTTATTTGTGGGACCAAATTTTCTTGTGTGTTTCCCCTTTTTGAGAATTGGAGATTTATGGACAAGGAGGAATGCTATCACTGAGATTAATTGGGCCATTCAATATAATGATGGTTTTGGGGTGTTTTCTAACTACCTACTCTTACCCCCACAGTCCGAGGAGTGACATGATGTCTATGAATTGCCTTATCTGAGGAGATAATTTCATGACAGTATGCATGTTCTCCACTAGTTTGAGCTTGACTTCGATGTTGTATCCACATATTTGGAGAATATAATGTGGTTTGAGGATTACCATTAGAGAAACCTATGTGGAAGAACCATCTATATGATCTGTGTGTTGTGGATTCATGGGAACATGAACGATAGTTCCATGGTGTGAGAGAGACATGTATGGGCTCAGTATCCAGAGTTGTTTTCATAGTTTGTTCATTATTCAGATGAAAATCTGAATGGATGGAATGGCATAAAGTCAATATTTTTCTATAAAAGATGATGAAATATTAGAATATATATATATATATATATTTATGAATATATTCCTAGAGCTATGGACTGATACATCATGCAATTCTGTGGCCTGGAGAAGCTAAAATTAATTTTAAAACATTAATAAATATTTTATTTGTCACAAATATAAAACTTTTTTTGAATAATTTTTAATCATAAATGGTTGATCTAATAAGAAATTATAGATGACTGTTTATTCTGAAAAATTGGGTTTACCTAGTCAGGACATAAAGTATGCTGTTGAGGGATGTTCAGACGCCTTGATCATAGGATGTGTGTTTAATTAATTACTGAAATTTTTTAAATGAAGTTGATATGTAAATAAATTTATCATCATTAAAAACCATAATAGGGATAGCCTCTTAATTTCAGGATTAACATGTGAGAAATATCTTCCACCTTTTTATGGTAGATCAAATAAGAAGATGACTATACTCTGAATCAAATTGGATCAGGATGCAACATACATATCAATTCCTTAAAAATAATGTAATAATTTATTCTTCCTCATGCATCCAAAAAATAAAGGTATAACTCTTTAATTGGTGATGTTATGCACTTTTAATTAAATTGTTTACTATATCCATCATCATTCATGGGACTATGCTAATTGATGACCTTTTATGTGCCAATGTATTGAAATACTATTTTTTCCAATTATTTTATATCCCTGGAAGAATATTATTGATCTTTGGGAAATAATAATTGATCAGTGATGCTTTAAACCATTTTCTTTTTGTATTCAACATCATGTCTGAGAATTCTTTACCGATTGGACACTTTGGCCTCAGTTCGACAATATCATTTGGTGCCAAGCTTGATTATGCCCCCAAATATAGGCAGATCAACAAAACAACATCAAATAGATGAAATATAGATATATTTGGCATAATTACATCATGATTATAACCAATCTATTGATTAAGAATCCATATATTGAAGAGTGGAGATGTTGTGGCTTGTTGAACGTGCGGATAAAACCCTGCTAAAGAACTGAAGTATCTTATTTTTGAACAATGACCAAAAGGTGTGACCCATGGCATGATATGATGATTTGGTCTAAATTGTGGTGGAATCTACATTCATTTTGAATTAGTTTAGGCATGAAGATTACATCTTGAAGTCTCATGACTATATAGAAAACCAAATTACTTCTTATCTTCAAGGTTAATCACACAGCGGACAGCTCTTCAATAATTTAACTAATGTTTTGGTAACCCTTTAGGATGTCACAATGTTTACTTCTCTTGCATATTCACATACCACCATATATGGGAGATTTATCCATGTGATAGATCACATGATTAGGGCCACATGATGTTCCATGTATACTAACACAACCATACAATATGGATGGCCTCCCATGTAGCCTGACACGCTGTGTACGATATCCCACATACATGAGTTCTATGTTCACAGACAAGGCTAGCATCAAATGCTGGCATCTAAGAGGTAAAATTATTTTTAAAGGACTGTAGGAACATTTTTTACTATACAATTAACTTTCCATCAAGAAATAACATATATTTTTTTAAAAAAGTAACACGTATAATAATGAAAAATTTATTTCTCGAAAAAACCTCATAATCATTTAATGGAATCATCATTGCATTCAGTCATAAATATGTTAAGATATTATTTTATTTTTGAATAATATAAAAACACATTCCTTCTAAAATTTAGTTCAAAATTTCACAATATACCACCATTATTAATATACAAAAATATTCCATCGAAACCATTTTTTTAAAAAAAATTGCTAAAAATAAATTTAAAAAATATTTGTATATTAATTAGAAGAATTTGATTTTTTTTAAAAAAATATGGATATGGAATAAATTTTTTTTATTGTAATATAAAGTAGTTTTTTTAATATTCTTTCACTAAACTTAGTCCAACTCAACACATATATTCATTATATTCCTAAAAAGCAATATAATATCAATTATTATGTTAACATTAACCATTATCATGTATATTATTACATTAATACCATGTATTGTAATGCTGCAACATTTATGTAATGATTTATGTTCACATCAGATAGTTTTATAATTTTTTGGATATAAGTCTTCAATGACCTAGGTATGTTGACAATGGTCAAATGGTTTATTACATTTCCACATCAAAAATAATATTAATGATACATCTATATTTTTTATATATCTATTGAACATTTAATACTAATAATGAAATCTGTTTATGAAAAATGATCTACGTTATAATCATAGATATAGTAGGTCTTACCTAGGCATGAGTAAAATACCCATTTTTAAAGGATCTTAATGTAAATAATGTAACTGGTATATTATATTTAAAAATAATCATTATATAATAAATATCATATTATTTTTTTATACAAACACACACACAGAATTATATATATATATATATATCATTCACTTGATTTGGGGAAGACATACGAACCCCATCGCCCAGTGGAGGTGGTAGTCCACACATACGCATGAAAAATATTATCATTTTTCATTAATTGAAATGGTAAGAAGATAAATTATATATTATATTTTATGAATTAGAAATATGTATTAAAAATCATATATATTACATAAATGGATCATTATTAACTACAGGGAGATATGGTGATGGATAATAATTACATCGGTTCACGAGGCAGTTGTCCATTTTACAAATGACTGATTGAATCCATAAACATTTGATTGAATTTGGGAATGGATCCATATTTATAAATTTACATAATAGTATATATTTATATAAATTATACATGTGATAATTTTATATCATAGTTGATTAATATTTTATGGAGTTGTTAGAAGAAACAAAATAACAAATGCAATTCAAAACTATACATCTCCGATGAGAAAACATCTTCCACATATCACATTAAGACCAATAAGGATTTTTTGACTAATAATCCCAATTATATTAGGTTATGTGTTTGTAGGGATGTATTTAATTAGGTTTGTTCAAATAAAATTTGGTTTTGGAGTGTGAATTAATGAAAATAAAAGGATCACTTTTATAGTAGTGTGGAAGGGTTCTTTGGAAATTATCAAAATATTAAATTAATATAAATAAATTTTAAACAGTTAATGTCACAACATTAATTTCATTGAATATATGATGATTATTTATATAAACCATCCAATCATATAAGAACCATATTTTTTATTGTTATCATTATTATCAATTGTTTTAACCCGTAATTAACCATTTTTAAACATTGCATGAAAAATAGTTATTTACACATTAGTGGAAGATATTGTTGTATAAAATAGAAAAATGAAATAAACATATTCCAAAACTGATATTATAATCTATATATTAATGAAATGGAAAAATAAATGAATTTTATGAATTTTATATTATTTAAGATAAAATTATTTAGTATTAGATTTTAATTGTATAATTTTTTAGCTATTCATTACATTGACTTTAAAAATATTCACAAAACACATAGAATTAAAACCAAGTATTTTAACATATTTAATAATTATCATGGTCATATAGAAATTTATTATATATTATAAAAAATCCAACCCATGTAACTCAGTGTTGGTGTATTACTTAATTAAATTTGCATAAATTCAAGGAATCACATAACAAAGGACCGTCTATTATATATGTTTTAGGAAAATAGATAAAAACATGATTTTATAATTATAATTGAAAACAAAAATTTCCAAATAATTTTTTTGAGAATATAATTTGCCCCATAATAATATCCCTGTATTTCAAATATAGTACACTTCATGGATTCTAGTGAAATAAAACAAAATAATGGTTACATCAATGAATCAAAAAAGGAAAAGTACAATGGAATCTAAAAATAATCAATAATAATTATAATCATTGGAAGAAAAATAACTAAACAAAATATCAATATTAATAGCATGGGTGCATGAATAGTTGTGTACAAATAATTATGGAAGTCTATTTAATGCATACATAGGTCATTTAATCTATAACATGGGAATAATAAATAAAGAATCAATGATGATCATATTATTCCATATAAATAATCCCATTATCTTGAAACATGACAATTAATATTATAACTAATATAATAATAACATATTATTAAAATATTATTTATTTAATAATTTAATTAATGTAAACTATTTTGAAATATCCTTAAGATAGTTACTGTGAGGATATATCTTCATGATTGATTTAGTTTGTGTGATGAAACCCATTAATTTATCACACTAATACATCTCATGAGACTATTTATGCATTGGGATGATTTCATTAACTGGTACCCATCCAATGTACATCATGTCCAATAATACCTCACATATTGAATATTCATTTACATTCCAAAACATAATGCCTTATCAGATATATGTATTGAGAAAAGTTATCGATTTTTCAATTTTTCCACAATTAATAAATTAGCATTCAATGTAAACAAAAACTTTACAAATTTTATATTGTATTTAATTTTATTATAAACATAACAAATTCATATGGGTAATTAAGATAATTTTAATTTCAAATGATAAATTATTACATGAGAGTGGTTGTTTCACGATAAATATAAAATTCACAAAAGAATGTATGAATTCAAATAAACTATTAACATTTTAAAATTTAAAATTAAAATTATTATTGATAAAATAGTTCACATTGAAAAATAATATTCCCAGAATAGTTTAGCATTCATGATTTTAAATTTCAATTAGGATGAATATACACCGTATAAAATTTAATTAGTTCATAACAACAAATAAGTATAAATGGATGTTAAATTGAGTTTAAATTGCTTACGTTATGATTTATTTTTTTGAACAATATTCAACATCTTCTATTGTGATTTTAAACATATTATTAAATAACTATTGAATGGTTTTTAATAATAACAATATAAAATATGATGATTTTTTTGTAATGTGTGTTTTTTAATTAGTGATGTAGTTCTTGAGTATATTACATAGGTTCATCACATATAAAATAATAATCATAAAATAATAATTATATTTTTCAATAAATTAATCTTTTAAGACAAATTATAAATACTGTTATTGTGAAATGGTATATGTAACGGTCATAGAGATGGTAGGTCGTACATACACTTGAGTAACACATCCATGTTTCCATGATCATTATGTTTGGGTGGTAAGTAATATATTAAATTCTAATAATTATCATGATATAATAAATAAAATATCTTGTAATTAAATATATTTTTATATATTTTTATTATTGTTTGGTGATGAAAAGTGAGTCACGTCACTTCTTGGAGATGGTAGGACACTTGTACAACTAATATGTTATTATATTGATGTTTACAAACCTAAAATGTTATATTATAATTTTAGAACGATGTGTTTATTATTAATTTCCTAAATATTTTATTTATGTTGCATATATTCATTAATATCACTTCTTATCACGTCCCATTTAGAGTGTTAGTGTAAGACTAATCATAATGCTTCATGTGGCGGTAATCCTCCAAACACACGAGTTACGATTTTGTGTCCCATTTGGAATAGAAGAAGTAAATTATATATAATATAATGACACTAGTTTTATATTATGTCATTAATATCATATAAATAAATTAATCACATTATAATACCAAACCATTATAGGTGGTGATAGAAAAATGAAATCAAATTTTGAGGTGATAGTCCACTATGCACATGAATGATGATTTCATAACACATTTTATAGAAGTGGAGAAGTTTTTATCAAAAAAAAATGAAAAAATAAATACATAATTGTATTTTAATGTTTCTAAGGATATTATATAATTAATATTTAGTAATAAAGGAAGGAGGTAGATATAGAGTAAAAAATGAAGCTCATTAAAGAATATTTTCTCATCTTCCGGTATCATCTTTATGATTGTAGTAAAACATTATAATAAAAATATTAATTATAGAATTTTGGGTGTAATTTTTGATGTGATAAGGGTATGTTTTGAGGTATAAAAATGGAATAAGAGGTGAGAATAAATTAGGGGACTGAGTTCCCATTTATAGCTAAGAAAGAGTGTTATTCTTGTAAATACTGAAAAGTATTCATTATTTAGATGCATCTCTTACATAATGTGGCTCAAGAATATATACATATTAATGTGAGGATTTATCATGTGGATAAAAACGTTAAATATACATAAAATAAACACATTTTTATTATGTTATTCTTATTTCATTAGGATTACTCAATTTTTATATTTTTTTACCACGTTATCCAATATATTATTATTTACCTATTTAATTTTTGAAAGTTATGGGTCAATATTGTAATTAAAAGATAACTTTTTTCCATTAATATATGATATTTGATATGGATTTTAATTTATTGATCAATTGGATGAATATAGGTTTTTCAGTAATTTAAAATATTTTAATAAAATTGCATCTATTTAAAAATAATAATAACATCAACTTTGACATTATTCATTTAATTTTAAAAATAAAACAATAAAACAATTTGAATAAAATATATTATATCTACACTAGTTTAACATGATATAATCATGTTCAAAATTAGTCAAACTCAATAATTTATTCAATTTTCATAACCATTAATAAATTTATTATCATATATTTAATTAGATTATAATCTACAATATTACATAATTAGTATTTATGATGAAGATAATGTAATTATTTATTGCCAAAAAATTATCAATATTTATTAGGGTAAAATAAATAATTGTTATTTTAAAATAATATTAATAACATAACCTATAATTTTTTTTCAATCCTAATGCTTTATTGATATTAATTTTAAAGAAGGTTATATTTTTTCCTTTTCGATGAAATAAAAAATTATCTACGTCCAATTAATTTATTAGTATACCCATAACACCTAAAAATGAAAATATTGTGAAAAGGAACAAAATATGGTCATCCAATGTGTTTTGGACCAGTTTGTAGTTAATATTACCCTATATATATTACCATTAACCCGTCATAATCATTTATTCCTTTAATCTTTTAAAATGATTTTAAATTATTTTTATATTAGTTACGTAAAAAATTAATATGAACATATAATATATTTTAAATTATTATTATTATAAATATGGAATCCATTTTTCAGAATTGTACTTATAGAATTTGGAGGAATATAATTTAAAATTACACTTGAAAACTCGACAAGAATGCATTTTTTAATGTGAAAATGTTTGAGTGTGTGAAATTATTTTATATCCAAATTCAATTTTAAATAGAAACTAATGAAATAATTTGATTAATCTTGATAAAATTTAAAATACATTACATTAAAACTATTTAAAAATAGAATTTATCACTATAATTTATTCATACAATTATGCATTTTTCAATTAAAATTCAATATGTCAAACTATTCAGCAAAACATCAAGAATGACAATAAAAAGAGAAAAAAATCATACTAAGATAATTTTTATAAATTTTTAAAAATTATGTTTTATTTTATCAAATTAATTTTCTAAAATTGTTTGAATTTAATTATAAATTATTTGAATAATGAATATCCCAAAAAGGGAAAGTATTCACCTTCAAACATGTTCAGACATACAAAGCTCAAATTGTGGAATATAATGGAAAAGAAAACCCCAACTGCTAATGAGAGAACTATTAAGAGGATAGTTCAAAAAAATTTAAAAAGATGCTATATTTCTAGCCCAAACCCAAAATAGAAAGAATAACTACAACAGTTCTTCTGCTCGATATCCCACCTCAAGGGTTGGTGATGGGTAACTACTTGTAGCCGTATAGTTACACACATCTGTTTCATCTCAGTAATAAGCACTTAGTCTTGAACCAAAAAATCTCCTTCCAAGGGTCCATAAGTTCCATCTGGATAAGCACCACCTGGTCCACGACCACCAAGGTATCTGTAGAAGTGTCAGTTCATCCTGTCTCACTTTAACCCCACCTGGTCTCGGACTACTAAAGTCTCTATTGAATTGTTAGAAACCTACACAGGTCACGACATGTGATGGGAAATCCTATAGAAGGTTGAGTAACACAATACACACTATGGACCCATAAACACATAGGAAAGAACACAAAAGAAGACCACAGAATAATATTACAATGAAATGACAACTCTCATCAGGATTAACTCTACGTATGAGAAGCAAGACTATTAGTTGTTATGCAAAACACCTTGGACTACTGAGGTAATCATCCCTTATGGGATGAAAGATTTTTTTGGAATCATGGATTCTCTCCCCAATGTGGGAATGTAGAGTCACATAGAGCCACATCCCACTATATCCATCATAGTCGTTCTTTGCAGGGACAGTTATAACTGGTCCACCCAAGGCTGCTTATTTTCTATGGGATTGCTGGGTCACATAGATTTTCTCCCCACTGTAGGCCTTCAAATTCACAGGGTTCCACATCCCACTTAATAAATCATACTCGGTCAACACATGACCGTTAATAACAATTCCACACCAGGAATCAAATTTATAGAGGGTCTAATGGGTCCAAAGAGACTCTCCCCACTATGGCTATTCCAGTCACCAAGAGCCGCAATCCACTTTGTCCATCATATATGGTACTAATAGGGACACTTATAATCTATATCCACATGGTCACTTTGAAACACTTTTAATCTGTATTCAGGTCTCGCCCATCCATAGGATTCATGCATGAAGCATGTTTGATTCTGGCCATATCCTCACCTAATGAAATTCATTGTATTTCAACTCACATGAAATCCTTTATAGATAATTCCAAAATAATTACCACGTCTCTAGGGTTCAAATTTCATAAACTTATCATCCATCAGATTCCTATTCTGAATGTCATTGATGTTTTAGTGAAATGGGATCTGTAACAGCCCGAGATTTTATGAAAAATATTCTTTTTAATATTATTAATGTCTTACCAAAAGGATCTTCCACAACACGCATCCTTGACTTGCCTTGCATTACACGCAATCACAACCTTCCTCGATAGCGTGTGTAGTACGTAATACTGAGTTTCACGAAACAACGATATGCTATTAAAATATTATTAAAATTAGCCGTTATGAATAGTAATAACCACTTTTTAAATTATAGAAAATTTAGCTCTCAAAATGGACTTTATTTTTGGATTCGGTGTATCGAATTTAGCCTAAGGTGAAATTTTGGTACTTTTCGGATAACTTTCATATTCTGATGAATAGTGAAAATTACTAAATTATAATTAAAAACAACTTTTTTAATCGAAATAATTAATAGTAATAAATTATTAATTTTAGTGGGTTTAAAGTATATTTATAATATATTTTTACAATTTAATACGATGTTGGTCATTGGATGTAATTTTACATTTAAACCAGACATAATCAAGTGTCAATCTTTTGGTAGATATTGTTTCTTAAAAACACGCTATTTGTTTTAACAGCGGGATTTAATTATAAAATTAATTAATTCAACTTCTATGTTATGAATTTTGTAAAATAGACTTCATTTTTGAATTCGGAATATGAAATATAGCTTAGGATGAAATTTTGGTATTTTTCTGAAAACTTTCAATTTATGATGAATAGTGAAACCACTAAGTGGTAGGTTAAAAACTGAATTTTTCATAAAACTTAATTTTACCGCTTCTGTGAATGGAATTTCAAAAATCCGAGAGACACGGTTGATGTCAGTAAGTAAAATGTGGTTCAATGAGATGAAAATAATTTTTGGTGAATAGTAACTTTTTACTTTTATTTACCACGGTTAAAAGTAAATAAGGTAATTAAGGGTAAGAATGATATTAATATTACCCTAACACATGTCATAATTCTATTGCACAAGTGCATATCGACCAAAAACAACCTTAGGTGTAAAATATTATCATTTAGGCCCACTTGGATTAGATTAGGACATTTATTTTAATTTAATTCAAAGAAGAGTTAAAAGAGTTAAAATCAAAGTTTATTTAATAAAACATTTTTAATATAGGGTTATACATAAGATAAATTCGATTGTAAATATTAATTAGAAAGCTAAAAAGATTTCCTACATAATGGTATTTTATTTGTAATTTTTAGACATTAAATAATTTAATTTATTTATGACACAATGATGATGCAGTAATTATCTTATTAATGAAATATTGACATAATTGATGTTATAAACACCAAAATAAATGTAATTTGAGACTTTTTATGAATTCCACTAATTTTCTAGGTTACTATGATATATTAGTGTTTATTTAATCAACTTGTTTTGAACATATAATTCTGTTATGACTTTCATAAAAATCATATATCAAATAGTGTCAAAATTGACACAAAATAGTTTTTAAATCAAATATTATATTATTAATTGTTATTTTATTCCTAAAAATCTATGGTTCGGCCAAATGACTTAGATAAGGATATATATATTAATAATAAACAATTTGTGGTTCGTTTGGCATGTTATAGTATGTGTATTAACCATATAGTGAAAGAAAACAAAAAAGACACAGTAAAAGTAAAATTATTTAACATAGAGTTAAATCTAATTGATAAGGTTAAAATAATACCCTAAACTTGTCTAAATATTATGGTTTGATAGGATTTAGACCCCTCCCCACTTTAGCTTTGAAATAAGACCCTTTGGAACCATTATAAACCGATTTTGAGTTTAATATAAAATAATATTTTGAGATATTCCTAAGGTGCCCCTCTCCTCCCTTATAAAAGGGCACATCCTCCCCCTCCTCCTCACACCATTTTGAGCACTCATGCTCGGCCAAACCCTGCCAAAATCTCTTCTCCACTTCCCTAGAAACATCCTATAGGTTCTGGTCTTCCTCAAAGACCAATTTTAGTGCCCTAAGAGGAGGTCTCAAAGAGGCGCTTCAAAGAAGAGGTAATTACCGTTACCAATTCTTTCATCTTTATTTATTCTTCCACATCTTCTTCTTAGGTTGTTTCATTATGAATTAATAACATCAGTATCACTCATATACTGATATTTTATTATATGTATGAAAC
The DNA here is from genome assembly GCA_963277665.1 of Viscum album. NCBI lineage: Eukaryota > Viridiplantae > Streptophyta > Magnoliopsida > Santalales > Viscaceae > Viscum > Viscum album. Next base: position 67,725,558 of record OY728166.1, on the reverse strand, counting down.
AACCCTATTTCACCATCTATCCATCCTACGGAAAAAGAAATCACCGTGCGTGCGTACGTACGGAATACCGTCTCCACGTCGTGGTGTAATCTATTTTCCACCACCACCTTACATGGATGGGTATAATGGTGTATATAATAACTATAAATAGTTATTACAACATCATATTGATTCTGATATATTGTATAATCCACTCCAATTCAATTCAATATTTATGTAAATGATATCATCGCTCGTGCGTACGTACGGACTACCGTCTCCACGACGCGATGAGATTCATTCAACATGTTAACCATTTAAGAATGATTATAAAGTATATATAAGAAATAATAATGAAATATATGACATTATAAAGCTACTGGATTTATGTATATATATATATATATATTTATGTCATCTACTTACTTCCATTCAAGACAATAAGGAAAGGAAAACAGTGTTCATGCGTACGTACGGACTACCGTCTCCATGAACGGTGTTTTTCATTTTATTTATCTATCTATTATATATATATATATACTGAATATATATGATATATAAATCATATTTTATATTCTGCAAGTATGTAAATCATGATATCAGTAATAATGATGTCAAGAACAACAAGTCAAAACACCTAAGATAAATGAAACGATTTTACCCAAAACACTTCTTTAACATGGAATTTACAAAAGAACGGGTAATATAATGTCATAAGTGAACCATATATGATATCATAACAATGAATATGATTCTGTAATAAGTCAATAACATGATTTAAATCATTATACAGGAGGTTTGGACACTTACAAAGCAAGTCGGACCTAAGGTAAGGGAAATATCACAATCTCACTTTTATCCGAGATTGTTTATTCGTAAGTATTTACTGGGGTGTATTTTATCATCCACATCCATGTTTCATCAAAATGTAATATTATTTCCATCCACCTACAACTGTTTATATCCATTTTTACCCTTTGGTGAGTTTTTAGTAATATGTATGAAAGGAATCTTTTGTCGTACGAGGTACTTTTTGACTTTTCCGACAAAAGTACGAAAAATGTTTTTTTTACTTATACGGCATGAATAGATTTTTAAAAAATTATTTCCAAGAAGCTTGCTTTACAAGTTCTCCAGTTTATTTTTAATCAACTTCTTTTATTTTAAAGTTATATGACATGTTATGAAAGGAAAAATGTTTTTGAAGAAGAAAGGATATTTTCCTCAAGAATGGAGTTCAATTGTTTTATCAAAATTATTTTCCATCTAAGATAATAAAGGGTTCTGTTTTTATCCCTATTATTACATTGATTTGATCATTTTGTGATGGAATTATTTTTATGAATTCCTTTATCTTATATGAATTGATTTATGATGTCATGATGTTTCAAGAATCCCATTTTTGTTACATGTGTTATGCGATGATGTATGTTTTATGATTATGTGGCACACATAAGAAAGGATTCATTATAAGATGGGTGGGACCTATATCTCCCTCCAATGCATTGGGTAAAGATTTTATATCTCATTAGATAGACATGGCTGGAATGGTAAGTTATACCGGTTCAGTGAAACAGGACTGAAACGAGGGTTACTCGATTCAGAAAGGGACTTTGTCCACTAAGATAGTCTTGGCAATGAGTCATGACTAACAAGAAATGATTTTACATGATTATGTGTGCATGCCACAAAGTTTCAAGTTTCATGTTATGATTATGGTGATCTCATTTTCACTTCTATGATTTGTTCCATGTTAGGATATTATGATCTCTTTTGCAGGTTATGATTTTCAAAAAGATATGATATGATTTTTATTTCTTTTGTATACCCTTACTGAGCATTTGAGCTCACCCTTTTATGTTTTCTTTTCCCCAGGATATAAAGAAAGGTTTTAGGTAAAAAAAGGGGGAAGATCTTTATGGGAGATATTGAAGATCATTCACCACGATTAGAAGATTACGCTCCGAGTTTCCAAAGACACTAAACTATTACGGTCCTTGTGTGTGTTTTTTTGTTATGTACTAAGTATTCCGCAAAATTTAATGTAATGTCCATGTACGTCAGGATACGGGTCTCTACAGTTGGTATCAGAGGAAAGGTTTAGTCAACCTTTGGAAACTAGGATGCGAAAACGTTAGTGAGATCCCTAGAGATATTTCTAAGGTATGTCTAGGGATGTCCCTAAGGATAAGTATACGTATAGTATATGGTCCTAGAACTACGGTAACGATCTTAGAATTTAACCTAAGATGTTAGATATTAAGGGTACTTCCCCTTCACTATGTTGTTTTCCCTAGCATGATTTTTTCCTCTCACAATATTCTTTTTGGGTTTTAGACGATGGCTGGAACCCGAAGGAACCATGTTGATCAATGCAATGGACAATGCAATGATTTCCCTCCTGAACAAACAAATGTTATGGGAGATGGAGTGCAAAATCTTATTGCTATACTTACACAAGCTATGAATCATTCTGGACTTCCAAATGAGCAGAGAAGGGAACAATATTCTATTGAGTCCTTCATGAGGCAACGTCCACCTTCTTTCAGTGGGACTTCCGATCCACTTGTTGTTGAACAATGGATCAGTACCACTGAAAAGATATTTTCAGTTCTTCAATGTTCTGAACATGATAAAGTCATCTTAGCAGTATATCGTTTGGAAGGTGAAGCTGATCAATGGTGGAATCTTATCAAGAATACGAGGCCAAGAGATGAAATTGAGTCCATGGAATGGGACGAGTTCAAGAACTTGTTTTTCAGTAAGTACTTCCCTCGTATTCTTCGAACAAAGATGGAAAAGGAGTTTCTTGAGCTGAAGCAGAAGGATGATGAATCTGTTGGTATATACGAAGCGAATTTTACAAGACTTGCAAGGTATGAATCTTGCATTATCATCCAACCTGAAAGTAATGTTGATCGATTTTTCAGTGGCTTAAAACCAAGTCTTCGAAGGACATTAGCTATAAGAGACTTCAGTAGCTATGACGAAATTGTGCGTTGTGCTATCAAGGTAGAAATGGAAGTTGGTGTTACATTTCCATCTCATGGTTTTGACAAGAAACGAAAGATGGAGTTCAAGGAGAAATCTCAGAATAATGGTGAAAAGAAGATGAATGTTTCCTTATGCTCAAAGTGTGGAAAGAAGAATGATGGAGATTGTCTTAAAGGGACTAGAAAATGTTTTAAGTGTGGAAAAGAAGGTCATCGAGCAGCTGAGTGTCGAAGTAGTGGAAAAAGGGTTTCTAATGATGTGAATAAAGCAAACACTGCAGAGAACGCACCACCAACACTTCAATGCTTCAAGTGCAAGGAAATGGGGCATTATGCTAATAATTTCCCTAATCCAAGGGTTAGTGATGATCAACATGAGCAACCACTGAAGGCAAAGGACAAAGGGAAGTCTCATGCGATCACTATTGGCGATGTTGAATATGACAACGATGTGGTGGAATGATTAAGTGTTTATGTAATGGGATTCCAAAATAATGTTGTATCATGGAGTATTGGAATATTTATTTATTGGTCTAATGTGGTATTCAAAGTGATTGAGATATTTTTGGAAATAAGATGATATGCGCATAATGAAGGGAAAACAAGAAAATGAAATGTTTAACAGTATTCATGAGCTCATGATTGATATAAGGACTAAGTGATATCATGGTTTGAGTATATAGAATTTTGAGGATTTTGGTATGTGGAAAGAGTTAACTTTTGACAACATTCATGTTTTTACTAAGGTTTAATGGGTATTCATTTTTCAAGAAGGTATTCACATGATTGGAATGTGACCAACAACATATATGGGGGATAAATGATGGTATTCACATGCTTGGTTAACGACATTTCAAGTTATCGTTTTCTTTATACTATTAGCTTGGACCGAAGTATTTTAGATAAGCCTAAAGATTGTAATGGATTATGTTAACCATAAGTTAGTATTGTTTAAGGATATAATTTTTTTTTTGATATTATTTATGTGATGTTATAGTAATGTAGTTTTAGAAAAAGGACAACCTGCAGGACGGGCGACAGCCCATCGCTTCGGACAAGGCTGTGGGAATTGAACCCACAACCGAAGTGCGACTGGCCTTTATCGCCTACCACTGGCCTACAGGAAGTCCCTGTTTAGTAGAAACTAGTTTTATTATATGACATATGATGTATATGTCCATTTTAGGAACCATATATGATTAATCTCACTATAGAATGACTTATGTATATTTAATAACTTTTTTCTAACCTTTTGTTTGAGACAGATGGAATGACCCGTCATTCTATCACATGATCAGCTAACACTTCACGAATAACAAATTCAACTTCATTTATTTAATAGATGAAGTGGAAATTGTTCAAGGCACGAACAACAGTGAGATTGTACCAAAATAAAGTATGTATTTATTCTAATTCAAATTCTTCATCTTTAGGGAAATGATCTTGAAAACCAAAAATGTTGTCCTAGTGATCTTATACCTGATGAATCAGTTGGTACCTTATATCATCACAAATCTATGGATTTGTGATTACTGGATTTTCCATAGCCATGTTATCTACAACTCTCCATCAGAACATGATGGTTAGATTTCTCTTCCATATCCATATTTTCACCTATGTGGAAACCCAGTGATTAGTTTATTTGGGTAATCGTTACATTTCATACTTTAGTTTTTAAAGCCATGTTTTGGTATTATTTTTTACGATGTGGGTTTCTATTAAAGAAACTTTCGAATAGTAAACCATTTATAACCCCGACGAATTTCGAGGGCGAAATTCATTTTAAGGGTGGTAGAATGTAACAGCCTGAGATTTTATGAAAAATATTCTTTTTAATATTATTAATGTCTTACCAAAATGATCTTCCACAACACGCATCCTTGACTTGCCTTGCATTTCACGCAATCACAACCTTCCTCGATAGCGTGTGTAGTACGTAATACTGAGTTTCACGAAACAACGATATGCTATTAAAATATTATTAAAATTAGCCGTTATGAATAGTAATAACCACTTTTTAAATTTTAGAAAATTTAGCTCTCAAAATGGACTTTATTTTTGGATTCGGTGTATCGAATTTAGCCTAAGGTGAAATTTTGGTACTTTTCGGATAACTTTCATATTCTGATGAATAGTGAAAATTACTAAATTATAATTAAAAACAACTTTTTTAATCGAAATAATTAATAGTAATAAATTATTAATATTAGTGGTTTTAAAGTATATTTATAATATATTTTTACAATTTAATACGATGTTGGTCATTGGATGTAATTTTACATTTAAACCAGACATAATCAAGTGTCAATCTTTTGGTAGATATTGTTTCTTAAAAACACGCTATTTGTTTTAACAGCGGGATTTAATTATAAAATTAATTAATTCAACTTCTATGTTATGAATTTGGTAAAATAGACTTCATTTTTGAATTCGGAATATGAAATATAGCTTAGGATGAAATTTTGGTATTTTTCTGAAAACTTTCAATTTTTGATGAATAGTGAAACCACTAAGTGGTAGGTTAAAAACTGAATTTTTCATAAAACTTAATTTTACCGCTTCTGTGAATGGAATTTCAAAAATCCGAGAGACACGGTTGATGTCAGTAAGTAAAATGTGGTTCAATGAGATGAAAATAATTTTTGGTGAATAGTAACTTTTTACTTTTATTACCACGGTTAAAAGTAAATAAGGTAATTAAGGGTAAGAATGATATTAATATTACCCTAACACATGTCCTAATTCTATTGGACAAGTGTATATCGACCAAAAACAACCTTAGGTGTAAAATATTATCATTTAGGCCCACTTGGATTAGATTAGGACATTTATTTTAATTTAATTCAAAGAAGAGTTAAAAGAGTTAAAATCAAAGTATATTTAATAAAACATTTTTAATATGGGGTTATACATAAGATAAATTCGATTGTAAATATTCATTAGAAAGCTAAAATGATTTCATACATAATGGTATTTTATTTGTAATTTTTAGACATTAAATAATTTAATTTATTTATGACACAATGATGATGCAGTAATTATCTTATTAATGAAATATTGACATAATTGATGTTATAAACACCACAATAAATGTAATTTGAGACTTTTTATGAATTACACTAATTTTCTAGGTTACTATGATATATTAGTGTTGATTTAATCAACTTGGTTCGAACATATAATTCTGTTATGACTTTCACAAAAATCATATATCAAATAGTGTCAAAATTGACACAAAATAGTTTTTAAATCAAATATTATATTATTAATTGTTATTTTATTCCTAAAAATCTAAAGTTCGGCCAAATGACTTAGATAAGGATATATATATTAATAATAAACAATTTGTGGTTCGTTTGGCATGTTATTGTAAGTGTATTAACCATATAGTGAAAGAAAACAAAAAAGACACGGTAAAAGTTAAATTATTTAACATAGAGTTAAATCTAATTGATAAGGTTAGAATAATACCCTAAACTTGTCTAAATCTTATTTGTTGATAGGATTTCGACCCCTCCCCACTATAGCTTTGAAATAAGACCCTTTGGAACCATTATAAACTGATTTTGACTTTAATATAAAATAATATTTTGAGATATTCCTAAGGTGCCCCTCTCCTCCCTTATAAAAGGGCACCTCCTCCCCCTCCTCATCACACCAATTTGAGCACGCAAACTCGGCCAACCCCTGCCAAAATCTCTTCTCCACTTCCCTAGAAACATCCTAGTGGTTATGGTCTTCCTCAAAGACCAATTTTAGTGCCCTAAGAGGAGGTCTCAAAGAGGCGCTTCAAAGAAGAGGTAATTACCGTTACCAATTCTTTCATCTTTATTTCTTCTTCCACTTCTTCTTCTTAGGTTGTTTCATTATGAAGTAATTACATCAGTATCACTCATATACGTATATGTTATTATAAGTATGAAACAACCCTATTTCACCATCTATCCATCCTACGGAAAAAGAAATCACCGCGCGTGCGTACGTACGGAATACCGTCTCCACGCCGTGGTGTAATCTATTTTCCACCACCACCTTACATGGATGGGTATAATGGTGTAAATAATAACTATACATAGTTATTAAAACATCATATTGATTCTGATATATTGTATAATCCACTCCAATTCAATTCAATATTTATGGAAATGATATCATCGCTCGTGCGTACGTACGGACTACCGTCTCCACGACGTGATGAGATTCATTCAACATGTTAACCATTTAAGAATGATTATAAAGTATATATAAGAAATAATAATGAAATATATGAAATTATAAAGCTACTGGATTTATGTATATATATATATATTTATGTCATCTACTTACTTCCATTCAAGACAATAAGGAAAGGAAAACAGCGTTCATGCGTACGTACGGACTACCGTCTCCATGAACGGTGTTTTTCATTTTATTTATCTATCTATTATATATATATATACTGAATATATATGATATATAAATCATATTTTATATTCTGTAAGTAAGTAAATCATTATATAAGTAATAATGATGTCATGAACAACAAGTCAAAACACCTAAGATAAATGAAACGATTTTACCCAAAACACTTCTTTAACATGGAATTTACAAAAGAACGGGTAATATAATGTCATAAGTGAACCATATATGATATCATAACAATGAATATGATTCTGGAATAAGTCAATAAGATTATTTAAATCATTATACATGAGGTTTGGACACTTACAAAGCAAGTCAGACCTAAGGTAAGGGAAATATCACAATCTCACTTTTATCCGAGATTGTTTATTCGTAAGTATTTACTGGGGTGTATTTTATCATCCACATCCATGTTTCATCAAAATGTAATATTATTTCCATCCACCTACAACTGTTTAAATCCATTTTTACCCTTTGGTGAGTTTTTAGTAATATGTATGAAAGGAATCTTTTGTCGTACGAGATACTTTTTGACTTTTCCGACAAAAGTACGAAGAATGTTTTTTTTACTTATACGGCATGAATAGATTTTTAAAACATTATTTCCAAGAAGCTTGCTTTACAAGTTCTCAAGTTTATTTTTAATCAACTTCTTTTATTTTAATGTTATATGACATGTTATGAAAGGAAAAATGTTTTTGAAGAAGAAAGGATATTTTCCTCAAGAATGGAGTTCAAGTGTTTTATCAAAATTATTTTCCATCTAAGATAATAAAGGGTTCTGTTTTTATCCCTATTATTACATTGATTTGATCATGTTGTGATGGAATTATTTTTATGAATTCCTTTATCTTATATGAATTGATTTATGATGTCATGATGTTTCAAGAATCCCATTTTTGTTACATGTGTTATACGATGATGTATGTTTTATGATTATGTGGCACACATAAGAAAGGATTCATTATAAGATGGGTGGGACCTATATCTCCCTCCAATGCATTGGGTAAAGATTTTATATCTCATGAGATAGACATGGCTAGAATGGTAGGTTATACCGGTTCAGTGAAACAGGACTGAAACGAGGTTTACTCGATTCAGAAAGGGACTTTGTCCACTAAGATAGTCTTGGCAATGAGTCATGACTAACAAGAAATGATTTTCCATGATTATGTGTGCATGCCACAAAGTATCAAGTTTCATGTTATGATTATGGTGATCTCATTTTCACTTCTATAATTTGTTCCATGTTAAGATATTATGATCTCTTTTGCAGGTTTTGATTTTCAAAAAGATATGATATGATATTTATTTCTTTTGTATACCCTTTCTGAGCATTTGAGATCACCCTTTTATGTTTTCTTTTCCCCAGGATATAAAGAAAGGTTTTAGGTAAAAAAAGGGGGAAGATCTTTATGGGAGATATTGAAGATCTTTCACCACGATTAGAAGATTACGCTCCGAGTTTCCAAAGACACTAAACTATTACGGTCCTTGTGTGTGTGTTTTTGTTATGTACTAAGTATTACGCAAAATTTAATGTAATGTCCATGTACGTCAGGATACGGGTCTCTACAGGATCGATTCTGTCAGGGCCCGGTTTTACATGATGGGACTAGCTTATCCAACCTAGCCCGGGGAACCTGTATGACCCAAAATGGTTTGGCTAAACTGACCTGGATTGGTTTGGTCTGTCTACTGGGATAGGCCCATTACGCCTTGTTGGACAAGGCCTGGTTCTACCATGGGTCGATCCCACCATGTCACATAGTGACCCAGTTTCATCTAGACCAACCCAAAACATGAGGACCATTCCTTTCCTAGCATGGGCCGCTCAGTGACCCAATTTTCCTCATTATCATATCCCTCAATGGCTGATAGAATTTATCCCTCTGTAGACATTATTCAGCAATTGGTTCACAAAGCACGCGATGCTATGTTGGCACGGCCCCCTCAGTCAACTGGTCGACTCACATGGAATGGTCTTCCACCTGACATGTAAAATGTTGTGGGTCAATACCCCTCCATTACAACATCAGGCTGTGACCTCTTCCGTATGAGACTATCCTTGTTCCGTAAAGGTCCTCTGCACACAATGGCCTACTAGGTTGGCCACTCCTATGATGCAGTAACCATGCATTTCTACCCTCCATCATAGGTTTGTTCATGCATATTGGTCGTCCAATGTGACCCATGGCTTTGTTGTGGGTCATCCATGGAATCATGTTCTTCTGACTGCAGGTTTGTGCCACATGAACCTCTTATGTGGTCAGGTGGCCGTGTTGACATGAAATCAGTCGTCTCCCTCCTCCCATTATGGTCGGGGTGCTTCTGCCTTCTGATTCATTCTCACGACAGTGCCACCACCCACCTAGCAGCAACCATTCCACCTAACGGCTTCTCGACCGAGGTTCCTCTACCACTGTTCCATGAAGAATGAGGTCCAGAGATATATGTTTAGGGTCAAAAAGAATGCACAAATGAACTACTTTCCTTTTTTGGTGATGGAATGGTTTTTTAATGTTAGAATAAAGATGATGTGCCATAAAAATAAGAATGATTAATCACTCAGAATAACTATCCCCTATTTATCCTACATAATTTACCATCATGAAAAAATGAATGATCTGCATGTTATATTGTTTGTGAGTTAACCTGGGTATTTTTATCATAAAAATGACAATGAAATGTAATTCAAACAGAAATCATTAAAACCCTACCAAGGATAAATTTCATTGGTCGAGGATGAACGAGATAATGCACCTACATTACTCATTCTTGATCTGCATCGCACTGATTCTAGAAACCCTTCAATGGGAGGAAGAATATGTGTTCATCATTCATTGTCATCACCCAACAAATCCTCATAGAAATCCCATGATTTTCCCACATACTGTGTTGCATGATAGGATATTAATTAATCAAATGGTAGACGACATTACTATTATGTTGTGAAGAAGCATTATTATGCAGAATCAATAATGTGTTTCATTAATGATATTTATTTTCACCTCATCATTTTAGCACAAAGTATTTGTTACACAGAACAATGATGAAGAAAAAATTAAAATAACATTTGATGTTTTTTTATTTTATTTTTTGAAAATTCCAAAAATTATCTTTTCTAGTCAACCCTTTATATTCAATGTTAGGACTTTTTAGGTGAATCCATCTATTCCAAGTTCAACAGTTCCCAATGATTTTTCTTCAAAGAACTAGTTTTTATGTATGAAAAACCAACTCTAATGTTTATATAAATGATCATTAAAATTGATCGAAAATTAATTTTTTCCACGAACTGTGCTAGTTGAGGATATGTCTTTCTTAAATATAACATCTCATTATGAAATAAATGGTGGCCTCAGATCTTAAATCAAAGATACATTTTTGAGTTTTGAGGATACAAAAAATGAAATAATTTTTATATGAATTATTTTATTTATGGTTGCGTCCCAAAAATAGTCATTCATCATCAGCTCATACGGGATGATATTGGGATCTGCCTAAGGAAAAAACCCTCACAAACACAATGGTACTCACGTATTTCCATTCCAAGTTACCTTTTATTAGATATAAACATTTGAAAATAAAATAAATGCATTAAATTATTTTATTTACATCTAAAAACTATTATCCACGGGTGTACTATGCTGACTAGTATTAGGATTTTCCAAAGGAAGGCTTACCCTTAAGAGATCAACTGTTGTCTAAGATTTTAAATTTGAGTCACTGTTTTTGAGTTATAAGGATTTGAAAATAAAATAATTTTTATATAAATTATATTATTTTTTGTAATTCAATTTTGGGTTTTTCTAAGTGCATGACTGCACCGACTAAACTTATGTCGCACATATGGTAAACATGCCATCTTGAACACAACTGTTCCCTATTTGAGTTCCTATTTTTGAGTTTTTTCCACATTAGTAGTAAACCCCTCATGCAAGCTATTTAAAAATTAAAATTTTTCAATTGATCATTCTAGGCACTCCCATCCTCGTAATCACACACCATCTCGGTTCCTGGTCTCAAAATTAACCCATTTAAATTTAAAAAAAATTCATGAAATTAAGGGTTATTAAAATACTTCTCTATTTAAGAATTTATATCCTCATAATCTAAAAAAGTGTTAATAAAATAAAATGTGGTTATTATCACATATTTGAGCTTCCCAATATCATGTGCTCTCTTGGATATTCTGGTGCTACCTACTAACACACAATAGAGTAATTGAATATCCATAAAAGATCCTCACCTACTGATCCATTATCTCCACCGAGTACACCTTGAATGTTCCCTTGTTGTTTATAATCATCTCTCTATGGTCGATGTTGTTAGGAGGGTCATTCATATATATCCTCCATTTGTCTACAGGGAATACATCATTCACCCTCTCTAAATATGGTGCTAGAGCCATGTAGTAAGCCACACCACCCACTCTATGGAGTAATAGAAAATTTCAGGTCATCCTCGTATATAACATGCCACCCTAAACAAATCATTGTATACATCATTGAGGTGAGAATCATAGGAACACATGGTATCCCTTCAGGTACTCTATGGGCCTCTGTATTCTATTAGGATAAAATTTATTCTTTCTCTTTGTAGTTCTCATCTGCTCTTGGATGATCTGCACGTTCTCAATGGAAGGTCATACCTTCTATGGTCCCATGTGTGGTGACTCCCCTAAGTATATCCATTATATAGGTGATCAATAAGGCCATCCATAATTTATCTTGAATGGTTCCAGGGAAATGGAGGACTGATATATGTTTTTGTACACATAATCCATCAGTGGTAATTAATTCCTCCTAAATGTGACCAAAATCAAGGATGCAAGAATGAAGCATGTTCACCATGGTATGTAGGTATACATCATCTGACCATATGTCTGTGTGTGAAAGGATGTTCTCAAGTACAGATATGTTCCAAAATCCTCCAACAAACCCTTACCTAAAGAGTATGTACAGTTTTTATCATGATCAGAAACTATAGAATATGGGACTCCATGGAGTTGAACTATATCCTACATGTAGAGGTGTCTCATTCTATCTTATAAACCATACACTCAATTGGGTAAGAAGTGGGATGACATGGTGAGTCTTTCTACGATCAACTACATGGTATTTTTCCTGTTTAATTTACATGTTAATCATATTAAGATGTCTATTGATACTCCATCACATGTCCACCAAAGTACATAATGTTATTCTTTTGAAACTACTAAAACCCTATGCACATCCTTAACTTACTAACATGCAAGACATCTTGAGAAACAATTCTCTACTACCTTCTTTATCCATGACCAAAAGTACTGACTCCAGAGATCATGTTACATCCTTTCCACAGTGAGATGTAACACCAAATGTGATGTATGGAACTCCATAAATACATCATCTATTAGTTAAATTTGAAAAACAATGTGTCATTTCAAAACTCATGAAGCGATCCTATCCTTTTGAATATCTATCACAGGCATGTCATGTGGAGATATGGGCACTAGTTGTCTCTCAGTTGGCATGTTTGGGTTACACCTCCCTGACTCGCTTTAACATTTTAGTGGAATGTAACATCGTTTGAAAAAAATGAATCAGTATCAGATCCTTCTGATAAAAGATATACATGAAACAATGGTGGTCATTGATGTTGATTAATTGTTCCCCCATAATGTATTGTCTCCACATCTTCAGAGTGAATACTGCTGCAGATATATCAAGGTCATGGGTCATGATGTTGTTCTCATGTTCCCTCAATTTTCATGATTAATAACTAATGACTACTTTCCCCAACACCAGTTCACAAACAAGATTGATTCTAGATGTTTCATAGAACAAAACATTACTAGTGCCCTCCACCGGAAGCCTCAAGATATGATCACCCAACAAGCTGTTCCTCTAATATTTAATGCTCTACTAGAATAATGTTTCCTATAAAAAGTGCATTCCATTATATTTCAATGCCATCATGGGTTCATCCACTCTGGATAGGTCAGTTACAAACATACGGGATTACCACAAAAACCCAAAAAATCACCACACCTCGGTAATGCTATAGGGTGGCTTCCAAGAAAGTATCACATTGATCTAGGATGGATCCACTGAAACCCATTCCATTCAGATGATGTGTCCCAGAAAAATAACCTTTCATATCTAGATCACACAGTTTGTGATCTTTCTGTAAAGCAAGTTCTCTTAGAGTTTTTCCAGAACCGTCCTCAAGTGTAATACATGTTCCTTCTCAGATGCTAGATACAAAATGATTTTATAAATGAATTCCATAAAAAATGTCTATATATGGCTGAAAGGTCCAATTCATTAATCCCGTGAACATTGATGGAGATTTTTTTTACACCAATGGGAATCACTTTTTACTCGTTGTTGTCATAGTGACACAAAAAATCCGTCTTCGAGATGTCCTCATCTTGTACTCGAAGTTGGTGATAGCCTGATCTAAGGTATATCATTGAAAACCCAACCCACTACCTTAATCTGATCGAATAGGTCATCAATCATTGGTAGAGGATACATTTACATCATGGTCACCTAGTTGTGGTTCCATAATTGAATACATAACCACTTGAATCTATCTACTTTATTGGAAAACAATACTGGGGATACACATGGTGAAACATTGGGCCTTACAAACTCCTTCCACTACAAGTCCCCCAACTGCCTAAGCGTGATGTGCATCAAATTTAGGTGGTGGCTATAACATGTCCAAATGTATACCTCTTCCCTCCACTATCTCAACTAAAATTACACATCTTTTTCTCTAAAGAATACTCACAATTAGAACCACCATCTGGTGAAGTGGCATCCTCACAATGTAAATGACATGTGTCACAGACTCCCACCAATAATCAGGGATGTGAGGTTCTGTCACTCCCACAAACATGGGAGGTCTTTATATTTTTAACACTTCAATGGAACTTATCCTATATTTGTCCTCTACTAGTAGTTACAATAGTAGTTAATTACTGAGATGCAGTGGTATCACTGAGACACCACCCAATTTTATTATCTCATGAAACAGTTCATGTACTAAGGCCACGTAACTCTGTAGACCATCATCATAGTCACACACTAGAATCCTAGTTGGTAGACTGTATGGAGGTATCATGATATTGAATCAAAATGAATCATATTAAATTTATTATACATGTTGAGATGATTCTTCCTAAAAAAGATAGTAGAATAATACTGAAGGATTCATGCAACCAGGGTTTTAATGTTCCAGGTACGAATGAAAAATTTAGGGTCCTGGTGTATGGATACATCAGCCACCACACCAACACATGACTCCCTAGCTGGAAAGGAGAACTCTATATACTTATCATTTTAGCCCCATAAAAATTTATAGACTCTTAGATATTTTTGTAGTACCATAATCCTATGATACAACATTGTCAGGAACCGTCCCTTAGGTCTTGTGTTGTGACTACCCCAAGCCCTCCTACCATAGTCCTTGGGATATTGACTATAACATAATATACATATCTAGTAAAGGGAATGAATTTTAATTTAAAATTTTACATATGGAAAAATCTCAAACATGGAAATTAAAACAAAAAGTAAATCGCAGTTGTCACTAAGAAAACTAATGAGAGTACAATAAAAACTAAAAGTACAGAGAGGCTCGAATAAAAATACAAAATTAAAAATTAAATCACAACATCCACGATCCATATTCTCGAGACCCCACATGATTGGTAGTAGAAGAGTAACTGCTGGAAAGCATAGTAGCACACACATATGTCATGTCTTACTGAGTAACACCTGGGCCCGACCCACCAAGGTATCCATCGAAGAATATGTTCCTCCAGTCTCACTGACACCAACTGGTCCCAGAACACTAAGGTCTTCGTCGAAGCATATTTTATTCCTATCTCAATAATCCACACCATGTCTGAAACCATCAAGGTCTCAATCGATGTATCGATCACCGTCATGTGACACGACACATGTGGGAAATTCCATGTTTGGGTGATTAAAAAACTACTCAATAGGGATCTCTAAACACATGGGAAATACCACAAAAGAATACCACACAACAAGATTAAAAAAAACTACAACTCAAACTAGGTATAACTCAATGTATGGGAGGCAAGACTATCATTCGTAACACTACGCACCTTGGATTACTGAGTTAACTATCCCTGGTTAGTACGTTGGGGCTATTGGGTAATACAAAGACCCTCCCTACTAGGGGTATAATGGGTCACATAGAGTTGCTTACATCTTAGGGCATCATAGTCGGTCCACAGAGGGATTCTTATTTATGGTCCATAGTGGGCCACATATTAACCATGGGTCATCTTGGCCACATATTGCCGCTCCCCAATAGGGTCCAATCAAGTCACCTAGCGCCACATCCGACATAGGAAATTGTAGCTGATCCACATAGGGACTCTTATAGATAATTAAAACAGGGCCACATTTTTATTGTCAGCATGGTGGCTCACATAGAGCCACTCCCCACTGTGGTCCTGACACGTCACATTGATCTACTTCCGAAATTGGAAATCAAAGCTGGTCCACACAGGGACACATATCATCTATATTTTTAGGGGTACATTCTCCTTCATGTCATCATTTTTAGGACTCATCCAACTATAAGATCCCAGTATGTATCATGCTAGATTTCAGGAGAATCAATACCTGAAGACATTCATCGTACAACAACATTTCAAAAAAGTTATATAAATCATTCCGAAAGAACCACCTCATCACAACGGTAAAAAAAATTCAAACATCTAATGAATTTGGAACTTTTTCTAAATGATATTGATGTTTAAGTGAACATGTTTTGGTTTTTTCTGGGCACAGTCCATCCCATTCGCACTGACTTGACTAACCCATCATGGGGGTCTGACATGACATGTCCCAGTTTTTCCGACCTAACCCAGCATGGTATGGTTTGGGAATGACCTTTCAGATATTCCCATGAGACTGTGACCATTTGGATTTTCTAGACCTGGCTTGGTTCAGAATTTTTTCTAGCCCGTTGGGTGGTAATGTGACTCGATTTCATCCGTCCTGGCCCAAAACTAGCAGGCTAGTTCATTTCTAGTCTGGGCTGCCTAGAGGCCAAATTGTTTCTATCAAATTAACATGAAATGAAGGGTAATATTTATCCCTACACAGTCATCATGAATCATTCGGTTTGCACAGCCCAGAGTGCCAAGGTGGTGATGCCCCCTCGGCCAGCCAGTTTGCTCACACAGACTGGTCTCCATCAGGACCTGCAGCTCACCGCATGTCAATTCCCCTCTGTATTGGCATTAAGCCATGACCTCCTTCGCTCACAGCCATCCATGTACTCCACAAGTATCAACCTGATTGTTAGGGTTGTCCTCTCAATTAGTGCCTGAGTGGCGTCGCACTCCAGCATCGATCTCCTCACATGGACCGGTCTTCTTGCGTGACCCATAACTTTTCATTGGTTTCAGCCTACAGCCATAATATGCATATTGCAGTCCTAAACTACATAGACCTCTAACACATCCCAGTGGTAAGATCCTACTCGAGTAGTCCATCGACCTCTATGCCAGATGATCCTACTACAGTCGTGACAATGGTGTCGTAGCCTGGTGTCGTTGCCACGACCAGGTGCCATGGTCTCTTGCCGGTGCCACGACCCACTTGGCCAAGACCCTTCCATCCGACATCTCCTTGAAGAATGATCAACCACCATTGCATAAAAAAACAAGAGAGGGATATATAGAGGTATCAGTCACAAAGAACACACAAATGATCCACCGACCTTTGTTTGTATGGGATCAGGATTGGGCGTGTTTGAGGAAACACATCATACCAAGAAAATGATTCTGAATTGTAACAAAGATAGATTATCCCCTTTTTATCCTACATCATTATCTATCACAATGAATGATCGATCTGGTGGTTAACTTGTTTATGAGATAACCTGTGTTTTAACTATAGTAGATTTAATGGGGAAAGTAACCGACACATAATGCATAAATCCCCAATACAAGATTGATTTCTTTGGTATAAGATGATCGAGATCACGTGTCTCCATACCCTATTCAGGATCGAATGCACACTGATGCTAGAGACCCTATGAAGGGAGGAAGAATAGGTGTTCATCATTCGTCATCGTCACCCTCTAATGCTTCAGATCATTCCAAGGATTCTACCCACATCCTGAAATACTATTTAGGCTCTTAATTGGAGAAACGTGAATCGACCTTTCTGTTATGTTGCATTGTAGTGTCATTATGCTGACACATTATTTAAGTTCATTAATTAGATTTATCTTAACATGGTCACCAAAACACAATTCTAACATGCCACTTCTCAATGATGAAGAAAACCATTGAAATAAATTTTTATGTTATATTATTCTTCATCAAAAAATACATACAATTAACTTTTTCATTCCACCCTCACCAGTCAGTGTTAGGACCTTACTAGGTAAATCCTGAAATTTTGAGTTCAATTGTGCCCTCATATTTTTTATATTAACCCCAATTTAAATGTTATAAAATCATTCTTTCATGTTTATTTAAATGAAATTTAAAATAGATCAAATATAAACCTTTACCTCTCCTTGTGCTAGTCCTGCTTAAGTCCTTATTAAGAATAAGATAACATTAAAAACTCAACAGTGGTCTAAAATTTTTAATATATGTTAAAATTTTTGAGTTATGAGGATTTAGAGGTATGTTAAATATTATTTAAAATAATTTATTTTCAGTTACGTCCCAAATTTCAACATTTATTTTCGGCCTATGCCAGACGATAGTGGGCTCTACCTAATGGAAGAATAAAATAATTAAGTTAATGATACACTTAGATTTACATTCTGAGTTACTATTTATGATTTATAAGGATTTAAAAACAAATAACATTTTTTAGTTATTTTTTAAGGCCAAAAAAACAGTCCAATATTTACCCACACCGACCAATGTTATGATTTTCCTAAGGAAAACATACCATCATCATCTCAACAGTTGTATCATATATTCCATATGAGAATAAAATATCACTCAATTAAAATATCACTCAATTAAATAATTTTATTTATGGTTATTCAATTTTCATGTTTTCTCACTAGAGGCCCATGCTGACTATTTTTAAAATGTGCCTAGGGGAATACCAACATCCTAAACATAATGATGCCCTAATATTTCTGATTTGGGAACCTGTTTAATTGTGACACAACTTTTCAATAAAATCTTATCATTTATGATATTTAAAATAAACGATTTTTGTCGGATAATTCTATGAACTCTGGGCATTGTAATTACACAATGTCTCAGCTCCTCCATTCCAAAAAATCTCATTTAGTTTTCAAATAAAAAATCATTAAATTACGTTGTATTATGATTAATTATCATTCTAGATAGATTAATATGTTATGGATATCTTAATTATGTAATTTTTAACACATATATTTAAAAACATTATCCCATATAACCTTCATTGAAAAGAATTACTGAAAGTTGAATCAAATCGCTTCACTTGGGGATAGTCTGTCATAAGCATCAGCGATGTTATCATGTCTCCAAATGAATGGAATGTAATATTTCCCCTATGAAAATATATTTCTGTTGGTATAATAATTTTTAATTTTAATTTACAGAATTTAGGTCCATCAAAATAACCATCCTTAATATGTTGTAATGGAAGAACTGGATGACATTAGTTCATGATGATGTAGTCTGACGTAGAGTAGTTGATGATTTCACAATCCATTTGATTAATGTAGAGACAATTTTTTGTCATTACATTAACACAATAACATCTAGGTATAATGTAAATGCTATGGTTACTGTATAATATTGTTTTACTAAGAAATTATAGTGGTGGGGAAACAAGTAATATAACAAGACTTATAGGTGAACATTACCTATTTTTTATTTATCCTCAAAATAATTTAAATAAATCCTTCCTAGATTGAATTTATACACAAATTAAGGCTTCTAATAAGATTGTAGAGATATTGGGATTCCATATGGGTAGGTTTTTTTCATACCAAACTGATTGAGAGGATTTAATAAGTGAGGGGAGTGAGTTCCTTTTTAATAATGAAAATGAGTGGAATTCATGTTAATACTCAAAATTATTCACTATTTGGAGGTATATCATTTGTCATGATCATAAAAATCAATAAAAAACGTTGGGAAGGGAGTATTTGGTCAAGAAACATCCCCACCACAAACAAATAACATATTTTTATCATATTATTTTTTATCCATTTGGTTTAATCAATTTCTCCCTTTTGTTTTATCATGTGAACTTTCATGTTATTATTTACATTCGGAATATTACATTTAAAAAAAATTATGTTGGTTATTATTAGATAATTTTAATATACATCTTTTAAATATATAATTTTATTAATTATATATATATATATCTCAACCTTTTCAGGTGAGGCATCATGTTATTTAATTGGTACCCCATTCATTGTTTTTTTCTTACATTGGTTAAAGAATTAAATGGTTGGTTTGGGAGGAAATGGGTTATTTAATTATCTGTTTTCTATAGTTACTGGTTAGCACATGGTGTTCCCAAAATGTGATCCCTTCCCTTGAAAGATGTGCAACACTAAAATGATCTTGACTACACAGTAGGAATATTATTTTTCAAATTATGCACCCTAATAATAGTAATAGTTCAACCCTATTAAGTGACACATGGTTAGTTGCATGGTTTAAGAAAACCAGACACTCCGTAATGGAAACTGTGCACACATGATAATAAAACACAAAAAATTAATTAAAATATTCGCAAACACCTATATTATATCCCAGAACCCCTAGATCTCCCCTACCCCATTTCCCTCATTTTTTAAAGCCCTTTGTGGATTCAAAAGGATTACAAACTCTTATCTTATAAATTAAAATATCCATTTGATGGATCCTAAATTCTCTCTGTACGAGATTACATCCAATTGACCATCATCTCTTTCACTATATTATATCATTCTATGTGAATATGAATGATTTATTTTTAATATCATGGTGTTAGATCAAGGATTTGATATATAAAACTTTTTTGATCCTAGATCTTGTTTTTGGAACTAGATATCATTCTTTATCAGGATATGTGTTCTTTTTCTTCAATTCATGATTTTCAATGAGACAATTCATCTTATATCTTGATGTAGGGGGAATGTTATTCATACACTATTGTCCTTATATCAATTACATGTATTTAATTGTCATATAACTATTTCAAATTTATCAAATTCATATTGAATTGAATTATTTAAATTAGTAAATAAATTTTTTTATTATGGAATTGATTTATCAATGGGGTAATGAAATTGGCCTATTAATTGTGGGGGGTGTAATTGGTATATTTATGTAATTGGTGAATTGATTGATTAAAAAATTAAGGAATTGATTTATTAATTTATATTATGGGATGATTACCATATCATGGAAGGGTCATGTATTTATTTCATTAAATGTAGAAAAAGATTTTAATAATGAAATTTCCATATTATTCCTTGAGATTGAAATAATGAATTGTGATTGATATGCTAAATTGAGAATGCACACATTACTTATAATGACTAATAGAAGGTAAATGATGCCCAAACATAATTTATATGAAATTGTTACTTTCTAGATATTATTAAATTTGTGATATATGTGAAGTTTTGGTGTGATATAAGGACTGAGGATCCAAATAACTATATGTTGTTGTGAGTGTGGGAAAGGGGAAAATATAAAAATACCCTTATGTGAGGTTAGTGTGTGGGATATAGACATAGCATCCAAATACCCATTGTAATACTGATTATTAAAAAGGTATTGAGGCTCCAAATACCTATGTGATATTGGGGTGTGAGATGAGGGAAAAGATATTTTAATACCCACATGGTCTAATACAGGATGTTATATTCCCATGAGATTAGAATTGAACTATTGTTCCAATTTTTCACAGTAGTAATTGAAAATAAATGATAAATGGAAACTATGTTTTTTTGATAAGTGATATCCCATTGGTATTTTTCAGTCTTTGACATGGCCAAATATAGGTGTTGGTAGTATGCGGGTTATCATGATTCCATGAAAATTATGTACATAATTTAAGAATAATGAAATTTGTTAAATTTTTATGTTATTAGTTCTACATTATTTTTTATAAATATTTATTCACAGCTACTGAATTGATATTTTCGTAGATGCCATGGGTGGTTTCTTATTTAGTTGTAATCACACCCTACTCAGGATTCCTACTATATACTCAAATTGATTACTTGTTCATTGGAAATGATAAAGTAATGATCACTATGTAAGGTGGCTGAGATGGTATGGGGCATGGATTAGGAAGGAGTCTTTCATTTCAGACCATCAATGTTGAGTCTTCAGTGCCTTTTTTTGGGTTTTCATTTTAACACATTACAATTATATGTCAGGATATATATACTATTTAGTTATGGATAATTTTTTATCAGTACTAGTTCATCATGTGATACTGGTATGTTCTGGTTATTGTATTATTCCTTTTTTTGGTTATTATCTTTTTGTAATTAGTTAGTTATTTACACTATATTCCTACTATGATAAATTTAGTATAGTATTTCTTTGTTATATATAATATATTGTCACTTATAGTCAAAATAATATGACATATAGGAAGGCACACCTCAGTTCCCATAAAAGGCCTGCACAGGTCATTGGTATGTGACACACGAGGTTGGATGATTCAAACTGGTTTCTATGTTTGTTTTATTTTATTTTATTTTATTTTGAATTTTTTTATGGTAGACATAGACAAATGATATTGAGGAATTGAGCCATGGAAATGATCTCATTCGTGGGATTAGCTAACCCTTGTATGAGAGAAACCCCATGTACCCATCGTATAATATTTGTTATTGATGTAGGTTGTTAAAATTGAATATTATGTCACCTCGAGTGTTGTATTGTTTGGTGATGTGATAATTGTGTCTGAAAATTTATTATATTTTACTCGTGGAAGAGTATAGAATGATATTTTAGTATTAATAAATCTTTCACTATAGAAAATAATAATTATTTCGTTAATATTTTTAGGAATTCATGTAAAAAATGAATTTGTGTATGCTGTTTACCTTGAAATGTGTTTCCATTCTTCTATAATTAAACTGAAAATGGTGACTGATATGTAATTTTTTTTAATATGATGAAAAATTTGAATAATAAGTTCTCTAATGAATAATTTTAAATGAAAATGTATTTACCCATGTAAACCATGTCCTAGATGTTTTATGGATAATATTAGTGATAATACCATTGTTTTGACCACGTGGCATGAAATATGGGATGAATTGTTTTGAATTTTGTGAATAATTCATCTTAATTTCCTTAATGTTGTGAAATTTGTCCTCAGGTGTGTCTTTGTAATTGTAGATATATTACTCCATGATGACATTTAATAATATGATTATGGGAGGATATTCCATGATTTGATCATTTAGTATTGTTATATGAGTTGCAAAGTGTTAGAGGTGATGGAGATGAAGAGTAGGCACATGTGAACATTTCACCGCTCATGTATGTTATGTACAGAGACCTAGATATGGTTTTGGAGAGTATGTATGACCATAAAAGGGATTTTCAGTCACAATATAATAGTACTCGTGGTCTCTGGTATGTATCCCATAATTGATGATTTATATTGTTATAATGTGTAAAGGTGCTGGATGGGAGTCTTCATAGAAAATTGGAAGTGGTTTTAGGAAAAATGGAAGTCACACGTGCGATGTACGGTTTACCTAACCATGTGGCCAAACCATTAAAAATAGTCATCTTGAGGCATTATCTCCATTAAGGTTGGATCACAGTTAGGGATACCATGAAGGGATGCTATGTGAGGGTCTACCTGGGCAGTATCTGACACGTGTTTTGAGAATGGTTTTTCTAACTCTGTGAACAAATGGTGTGAATGGTTTATGTGGGATCCTGAAAAAATGTATCTTACATGTTTTTTCCTCTAGGTGGATAGGTTTTGTTGTTATGTGTCCATAATATAAAAATTCTCTTCCATGATGTTAGGAGAAGCTCTCCCAAGCATTTTGGAGTCAATCTGACGTCTTTACATGGTGAATGGAAGCATTATTCTTGATGTATGTTATTGTTCTTCTTAGTTCTTTATCGTTTTCATAGATCTACATAGATGTAATTAATATCTTCACTTTTCATCATTGATATACATAGGATATGAGTACATATAGCTGGTTAGATTCCAAATATGATGTTATTTGGTATTAATCATTATAGGGGAAAAGATCTAAGGTGGGTTCTTGGAGAATCGACCCGATTCTCTTGTGTGTTCATTTTTCGTTTTGGTTTTAGGTCGGAACCTTCAAGGTAAGAGGATTATTTATCAACTACACCTAGTAAAACTAATTTTAATTCTTTCTAATTGAATGTGTTGTGCTTTATTGATTTTGATTTGGTTGTTGAACATTTCATGGAAACATTTTTGAGTTATGGTTGTGAAATATGAAAAAATTGGGTGTTTGAGTAAGGTGATATTACAAATTTTTTTAAAATATCGATATTAAAAAAATAAATTTTATGGATTTTGGGCACATAAATTGGAATATATTATTTTATTAAAGGGGTGGTTTTATTGAAAGAACATTTTTTTAAATTGGGTTTTCTTTGGTTTTAAATAAATGTTTTGATTTTATTGAAGTGGATTTTTATGGAAATTTAATGATTTAGAACAAATTGTGTTTCTGTGTGTTAATTAATAACCATATAATAATAATAGATGAGTACCATTGGGGTAAAAGGGACATGATCGTGTATATAAGGTGTGTGTCATTGGGAAACAAGGTAATTGGAAGAGAGATCGCTCGTGAATATGGAAATTCTACACAAATCATGCATGTGTGGGTGTGTTGTCAACAACGGAATTGGTATTCCAAATGACCTGAAGAATTGGTTTTAATGAATTTATTTGATATTTTTCTTGAAAAACAACTTTCTAAAAATTGGTTTCATTTAGTAATATTTTCACTGGGTTGGAAACGGTTTTTGGAACAAGTTTATATTTGGTTGTAAACTATTTTTGTAAATTTTTTTATAAATTATATTTTTTATATATGTGGACAACTTTTCTATAATAGTGGTGTAATTATTGAAGTCATTGTGGAATGCCTTTAGTGTTTTCTACAGATCCCTACTTTGGCACATTGATGCTTTAGCAGATGCAATCTTCTGGGATTGGGGAAAAGTTAATGTTTCCCATGTATTTAGAACTACCTCAAGATACTTGGGATGTTCGATGAATGTGGAGACTAGAGCTTGTGGAGAATGTATTCTTGTGGCTTCTAGGGATTCTTTTTCCATTTATCCGATGTTTACATTGATACTTGTTTGTACTACTACTGTTGCAAACCTTGATTGGGTTTTGAGATAAATGAAGTTGTTGAGTTGTCTTTCTTTTATTCATGAATTATTTAGTAAATGGTTTGGTTATAATGGTTATATTAATGGTTTATTTCCAAATGGTTAATTCATCCCCCACATGTATTTAAAACCCTTCGGCCTTTATTTCTAGACTTTGGCATGTTGGGGATGTCGCTTAAGTCCATGTAATGACTTGTTGTGCTCTCAAGACAATGAGAATGACCGGGTCATTAAAAATTGTATCAGTCAGGTCCTTCCATTGAGGGATAAATTCCATCATCTTGTTCAGCCTTTTCCTAACATGTATTCATCACAGTTATTAGTTTTGGAGAGGAAATAACTTCTTTTATATTCATTGGGATAGAATATTAGAAATGGGTAGGATTGTCATAACAGGAAATGTATAGCATAAAAGGATGTAGCTAACAATTTTATGATGAAGTTCATGTTACCATGTTGTTGTGTACACAAGTGTTTAAAGACACTTCATGGATCATAGAATCTCATTGACCTGTATTTATCCAATGAGAAGACCAAGACATGCATTTTAGAAAAATAAATTCCCATTAATAGTGCATACCTCATTTCGAGTAATGGTTCATTTTGTGAGAAAAGTGTAGATTTTTTTAAAAGTATGAAAGTGTTTTTCAAAAGTAATGATACTAAAAAAGGGAATGCATGTGAAATTTTGAAAATGGTTTATTTATAAAAAAGAAGGTTTAATTCTTTAAAAATTTGTTGAACATTGGAAATCGTTGTTTTTGGAAAACAATGGTGTCACATTTGGTGTGATAATTTAAAATTCTATTCCATATGATACTAGAGAGTGAGATTGACAGAGTCTGTTGTTGGTGTAAAAAACGGATCCATGTTGGTGACGTTGAAACCAAACGGTTGAAGACATAAAGAATGTGGTGTCCCCAATACCATTGATAAACCAAGAGCTAGTTAAGAGTATTTCTCAATCATTTCATGCTATGGACCCAGATATAATGAGTAATGGGCCACAAAAAAATGGATCATACCATTCAGTTCCTGATGCAGAATCCACGTAACATTCTTGGTAATTCTGAACCTGAGAAGGCTGAGGTGTGGTTGAGTAGGATGAATCATGACATTGACTTCATCAAAACCCCGGTAGAGCAATGGCCAATATGTAAATGTATCTTCTTGAGGATCATCCAAGCTAGTGGTGGGATTTAGTAGTGCATACCAAATTGGATGAATGCTTTACATGAGAGGATTTTTAGGAATTGTTAAAAAAATAATTCTATACTCGCATGTTAATGATAAAAAATGACAGAATTCATCATCCTGAAACATGAGAGTCTCTCTGTCATAGATTTTGTGGCAATGTCTATGAATTTAGTCCATTTTCACTAGAGGTTGTGGAATGTTCATCCTTGAAGGCACCCATCTTCCAAACAAGGCTATGGTATGACATTAAATCGAAGATTTTTTTGATATGTATTATAGATTACAATAAGATGGAGGACAAAGTGATTGTGGATGAAAATGATTTATAGAGATCTATAGTATGAGGTATAATGATACCAACAGGAAACAGTGGGAACTCAAATACTGGTAACAAGTGGAAATGGGACACCTATTTCTATGGTGGATGAGGAAATCAGAACCATATGGTAGGATCACTAGACCTTCCTCTACAACCCTATATTAAAGAAGGTTATTATCAATTTGGATTGATTGACCACATAATGATGGATTGTATTGAACAACCTAGAGAATGTCCTAATTGCAACATGATAGGACATCATTACTGCTATGGTCACAATGCTCCAGGGTCAGGTTCTTAAGACACTTCTCAAGCATCACAAGCATTGTTTTCATCGTCATGGTGAGGACAATAGAATGAGAATTGTAATAGAGAAGAGCTACATATGGTGATTCTATAAATACCACGACTCCTCATCCATGAAAATATCAGCAAGGCAATAAGAAGAGTAGGGTTTCGATGAAGAAATTAAATGGATGTGAGCACATTATTGTCAATGATCATGCTAGACCATCTATGGTGAGAGGTAAGATTACTTATAAATCTACCATTATGCAAATTATATTTTTTAATGATGCATCTCATTCCTTCATTGATTCTCATGTTACTGATTTTCTATGTTTAAAGATGGAAATCATGACTAATTTTTTCAAAATCCAAACACATCTTAGTGATAGAGAATGTCAAGACGTTGTGTGTTGAGCATGTGTTATAACTGTTGATGGAGCTGAGCTAAAATGGGAACTCTCGATGTCATACATGGATTTTAATGACATAATACAAGGTATGGAGTTGAAAATGTTTAAGTCTCAAATCAACTATTATAATAGGATAGTTTGTTTTAAAATTGAAGATGGAATGAAGCATCTCATCCGAGAAGAAAGGATGGGAAAGAGTGGTGAAAAAAGCTCATTGGAACCAATGGTGGGAAAAATATTTTTCCACTTGGCGGTGCTTACTTCTGAATCAATTCATAAGAATGAGGGAAATAGTTTTCCAGTAGTTTTGGATCACTTTCTAGATATATTCACAGATAACTTCTCAGGATTTCTACCTATAAGAGAAGTACAGTTTATGATTTATCTCATTCTAGGGACCAGCTCTATTTCACATCAATCATACATGTTGGAACCGAAAATGGTACGAGAATTGAAATTGAATTTGGAGGAACGGGAAAGCAATGGTTTCATTCGACCTTGTACATCATCGTGGGATGTACTAGTTTAGTACATGATTAAGAAATATGGAACTATTTGGATGTATGTTGATGATCTTAAAAATATCCATGATACGATAAAGAACATATAATATCACACATGCATTGATGATCAGTTCAATCAATAAAAAATAGCTCGATGGTTCTACAAGATTGTATGATTATTAAGTTATCACCAAATAAGATTTTTGGGGGAAGAAATTTTGACGACAACATTCAAAATTATACATGGACACTATGAATATGTATTCATTATTTTCGATCAGAAATATCCTCCAACAGTCTTCATGGATTTTATCAATTGATTATTTCATCAATATCTTGATTCTTTAGTAGTGGTGTTTGTGGATGAAATTGTGGTGTATTCATAGACAAGGGATGAACCTGAGGATCACATGGAAATAGTGTTACAAATCATGAGATATCACCATTTTTATATGAAATAATCAATGTGTTTTTGAGGGATATAAGAATCACATTTCCATGTCCATGTCATTTCTTATAATTGCATTTCTCTGGATCCAAAAAATATTGAATAGGTTATCTCCTGGAAATCACGGATAAATGTCTTCAAGTTATGATGTTTTCTTTGTCTAGTTGGTTACTAGAAAGAATTTTTTCATGATTTATCATGACTATAATTTCTAATGATATCTCTAACAAAGAATAATGCCCCATTTCAATAGATGATGGAATTTTAGAAATATATCCAGGAACTAAAGGTCAATATTATATTAGATGCTATCTAGATCATATTAGAATCATGACAGGGGTATGTGGTGTACTATGAATCATAAAGAGCAGGGTTGGGATTTCTTATCATGAAAAGATAGCCTGTGGTTTTTTTTGTTCAAGGTAGTTGAGGATTCATGAAAATAGTTACCCAACACCCGATTTGGAGTTAGACGTAATCGTCCATGTTTGAAAACTTGGAGACACTATCACATTTTTGAGAAATTCACTAGGCTCAAAGACCAGAAAAGCTTGAAACATATTTTCATAAAGTGAGGTTGGAATCCGAGGAAAAAATGTTTGTTGGAATACCTCTAGATGTGGTACATTGACTTGATGTGTACCCAATGAAAAGGGAATTCGGTGCTGGATGCATTGAGTAGAATTTAACATGCTTAGTTGGTGAAAGTAGTTTCATAAGAATGGATGTTGAGGTCTGTCCATGCCAACATGTATGTGGAATATGAAGACTGATGTCATGTGAAAATATTCATTTTAGCCATAGTTGATTCTTTTTTGGTAAATATAGTCAAAGATGATTCAACATCTAATCTAGAATTTCTGGTTTTGAGTTCAAACCCCAATTGTAGGGAGACCATTGAGGGCTGGGAACATGATGGGGGTTCAGTTTTCTGTTTCATAGATCGGTAGGTATTACATATGGATTTTTAGGAACAACTCTATCATGATGACCACCATTATATATGGTTTGTATGTCCAGGTACACCAAATATGTATTAGGCACTAAAAGCGCATTTATGTTGGAGAGGCCTTGAAAAGGTTGGTGGCCGAGTTTGTCACTAACTGATTATATTTTCAATAGGTTAAAATAGAACATTAGAGACCAGCTATTATGTTGCATTATTTTCATATCCCACTCAGGAAATGGAAGAATTTAACAATAAAATTTCATACATGTCTTCCAAGAATGGTCAGGAAGCATGATTTCATATAAGGGATAGTGGACTGACTTTCCAAGTCAGTCCATTTCCATCCATTTCGTGAAACTCAATTAGTGGAGGATCTGTCAAAAATATAAATTAGGAATGTGGTAAAGAGGCATGGAATAACTATTTCAGTATTCTAAAATAGATATCTGAGGTTCACATCTCATTTCTATTAATCATTACATTATACCCTTCAAAATTAGCTGACTATGTAAATGGTGTCTCATCCTTATATGAATGGGAAATCCAAGCGTATGATAACGTCATTGGAATAAATTTTTGAGGATTGTGTAATGGATATTGCTGGCTCCTGAAAATAACATATACCCTTAGTGGAGTAATCATACAATAACAGCTACTAGGCCTCTATACACATGGCTTTTTTTGAAGAACTATATGGATATACTTGTCTTTCTAACCCATGTTGGGTGGAAATAGGTGAGATGTCACTTGTTTGGATGAGCATTATCCATGAAAAAATAGAGAAGATATAGTGGATTAGAAAGAGGATGGAGACAGCTTAGAATCATTAGAAATGATATGCATATAATCGTCGAAGACCGTAGTCTATAATTGTGGGATATCATGTCTTCATGAAGATATCTCCAAAGATTGTACATTTTTGTTTCAAGATGTAGGTTATGTTTCCTCATAGGTACATTTTCCCTTTCAAGATAATAGAACGTGTTGGAGAGGTGGAATATCGGTTGGCATTATCACCATGGTTCTATTCAGTGCATAATTTGTTCCATGTATCTCAGTTTGAAACTTATCAGCCAGATCCTGACAATGTGATCAAATTGGATCACATTGACCTAGATCTAGGTTCTTCATTGATACATATCCTTTTATGGATTTTGGATAGGAAATATAATTTATTGCATGGAAAGAGAATTGGTCTAGTGTAGGTTTTCTGGTAGCATGGTTGTATTCAAGAAAGTGTCTTAGAAACACTAGAAGGATATGAAAGAGAAATTTCCATAACATTTTCAGATCAATGAGGGTTTTCTATGATCCGATGATAGAAAGGAAAATGGTGGGGAGAAAGTAGTATCACTATTTTTTAGTATATGAACCTTACTTGATTCTTCTTATGATTATAAAGCATAAGGGTGTTTGATGGGATAGTTGGGTTAACATTGTAGGTGGTTTTGTGGAATAATGGAAGTCGTACAGGGCACACACAGTTTGCCTCACCATGCGGATAACCGCACAAAATTGTAATCTTGTGGTACAATCTCTACCACGGTTGGAGAATGGATAGGGAGAAAATGTGAGGAAATCGTGTGAGGGTTTTCCTAGGAAGTTTTTAACACATGGTTAGTTCACAGGTTTTCAAACCATGTGAACCAATCATTCAGATGAAATAACTGAGATTATAACAAATGGATGTCACACATTTTTGCCTCTATGTGGATTATTTTTCACCTTCCTGGCCATAACTCAGGATTACTCTTCCTTGATGGTATGCGAACCACTCCCAATCATTTTTTGAGTCAATAAGAATGCTTTCATCGGTGTATCGATTCTATATTCTTGAGGTTTGTGATCATTCTTCTTCGTTCATGATAAGATTTATCAATATTCTTTTATATTATTCTCATATTCCTTTGGTTTCATATAATTATGGCCGTTATGGGTGGATATAGGTGTTTGGATGACAAATTTGACGATACTTGGTCATGATCATTTAAGGATAAAATTTCTATGCCAGATTCATGGAAAATCGAGGTGGTTCCCTTTTGCGTTCTTCGTTCGTTGGGGTTTTTCATCAAAACCATGATGGTAGGAGGATTCATTCTTGAATCCACAAAGAAGAACTCATTTTAATTCTTTAAAATTGAATGTTTGGTGTGGAATTTATTTTTATTTGGATGTTGAAATTTTTTTTGGAAACCATTTAGTTTGATGGTTGTGAAATCTATAAAATTTGGTGTTTAGGTAATCTACATCTACTCATTGTTTTAAAATATCTATTTTAAGAAAATGGAATTTTTATTATTTGTGGCACATGAATTATAATGAATTTTTTAAATAAAAGGGAATTCTTAAATTAAATTAAATTATTTTTGATATGGGTTGTGCTTTTGATTCCAATAAAAGACTCAGATTTACTGAAGTGTATTGTTTTAGAAATGGATATATTTAGAATAAATGTTGTTGGTGTGAGTTCATGATTTATATGACTCATTATATGATATGAGTAACATTATTTTACAAGGGACATGACCATGGATGGCGGGCGAGTGTCATTGGGACACAAGGAAATTGGATGAGATACAACTCATGAGTATGGAACTATAAAAAGAAGCATGCATTTGTTGGTGTGTTGTGAACTGTGGAATTGGTATCCTAAATGATATGATGAATTGATTTTAAAGGATTTATTATATAGTTTTCAGAAAAAAAACGTGATGTATAATTGGGTTCATATAGTTTTTTTCACTTGGTCGCAAACAATTTTTGGAAGATGTTTATATTTGGTTATAAACTATTTGGTAAATTGTTTTATATAAACTATTTTATATAAATGTTTCTAAATTGACAATCCTATTTTCAATAGTAGATAACTCATTGGGGAAATCCATCCGAGTTTTACACTAACCCCTACATTAGCACTTTTGTTCATTGGAATATGCTATTTTATAGGACAGGGGTAAAGGTAACGTTTCCCACATTTGTAGCACTACCTTCTGATATTTGGGATGTTTAGTTATTATGGATCATGGAGATTTGAAGAATAGTGTATTTAGGCCTCTTGAGACTCTTGATTCATTTATCCACTATTTATTTTCCTACTTGTTTGGTCTTCAGCTGTTTCAAGCATTGATGGATTTTTGAGATACATTATGTTTTTTATTTTTCTTTATCTTATTCATGCATAATTTAGTTAATTGTTTGGTTATGTTGGTTGATTTTTTTCCTTTATTTACAAAAGTGTAAATTGTCCCAAACTGGTATTTTAAATCCTTTGGAATTTATTTACAGGCTTTGGAATCTTGGAGATGTCTCTTAAGGCCATGTAATGACTCATTGTGCTACGAAGACAATGAGAATGACCCAGTCATTAGAATACCATCCAACATTCACAATAGAGAATGGATCATTGAAATTTGAGTTATAGATTGAGTCTTCCAGACAATAAAATACCATTTAGAGAAGTTTATTTAAAATAGGGAGATGTTGTCTGATTATCTTCTCTGAAAATATACGAACCACACCCGGTATGTTCGTGCTCGGTCTAGGAATATAGACGGTAGAGTATGTAATGACTTTTTAGTGATTTTCCATGAGAACATTAATCAAGATACAATTATGTGTGAGTAGGAATCATGTTTATAAGGTTGACCAAGGGGTGAATTTTCAAGATGGGTGATTCAAGTAAATTTAATAAATTCAATAACATTTCCCAAGTGAATGATGATGATGGGATATCTAGTTAATGAAATTTTATGATGGACATAAATGTGATATTAGGTACTATATCAATATATCTCTGTTTAAATTATTTTTGAGGATAGCATGCTCTCCTATCTGACGAGAAACTAAAGGTGTATTCTATTGGAAGATATGTGGGTTTTTATTGGTAATATTGAAGTAAAACTTTTGAGGGAATGAAGTGTCATTATGATAGCATTGAACAAATAATTATAATAACGGGTTTCCAATGGAATGATTAGTTACACATAACCTTAATCGAGTTATTTTACACATGTGTGGTAGGTCAGGACACTTTTGAATGAAGTTTCCCTTACCACCAATATAGTGTTTTGGTAGTTATAGGATGAGACATTTATAGAGATTTTTATGATCACATATTATACTGGTAAAGATGGGGAATCTAGGTCAAATTAGTGTTATGAATGCGTGTCGTATACATAATTTTAGTCAAGATTTTAGAGATGTACTTGTTGTGGGAATAGACGAAGTGGACGTGTGGCTTCTAGGAAAGAATGTTGATATTTGAAGATTGGATCAGTTCATGGGGATTAGACTACATCATATGGAATAGGGATATAGATTCATTTAGTTCATCCTACATATATAGAGAGCGTGGATGAACTTTTAATAGTTATGGGTACCATTATTTTAGATTATATGCTTATGAGTTCTTTATTTGATATCGGTTCATCTCAGTCATTTATAATTGCACTACATATTAATGGGTTGAGTTTGGTTGTTGGGGTTTTCAGTGGGGATATAACGATCGATAAACCTTTTTATTTATGATTGGGAGACATATAATTTTTAAAGGGTTGTTATCTTGAGAATGGGTAGTATCACTTCCTTTGAGATATTCATATTTTTGATTTGTCAGTCTTTGACCTAATTATGTGTATGGACTTGTTAGTGTCATTTTGAGCCCACACAATTTGATACCATAAGAGAGTTGTTTTTAGATTAATTGAGGATAACATTAATATTCACCATATAGACTGGGATATATAGGTGGGTTGTTCGTGGAAAATTCATCAACAACTTGGGGAAATCACCACCTAGTATTCTAGTATATTTCATAATTATTTAGGTGTAATGAATGATGGTGTTCCACCCATAGGGGATATGTTCTAGGATGTGATTTGTATGGTCTTCTTAGGATTCCACCTTAGAGATATTTTAATTTAAGATTGATCTCATATATAAGGGTGAGATAGTTTTTATTCCACCATTATTAATGGATCCAAATATGATTGAAGAGTTTATGATAAAATGGGAATAGATGATAGATATGAGGTTTATCCATATGACTAAATTTCCATGGGTTTCCCTAGTTTTTTTCATAGAAGTCCAACTAAAGGTTTTTCTGGTCTTCATATTACCAAAAATTGACCTAGATGACAGTTATAAACATGTATCATATTCCACATATTGATGATCTCTTTGACGTGTTGACCACATCTTTTGTTTTCTACAAGATTGACAAGAGACTAGGTTATTGTTATTTTAGAGTTCGGCCTTATGTTATAACATGTAATTCTTTTAGAATAAGTTACAACAATTATGAATTTTTCATAATTCCATTTGAGTTGGAGAATGATACGATTTATTTATGGCCTTAATGAACAAAATATCCCACATTTTCCTAGATCAGTTTGTGGTGGAATTTCTTGATAAAATCATGATGTACTATTTGACTAATTACAATTGTTCCAAA
This sequence comes from Viscum album, assembly GCA_963277665.1. Taxonomy (NCBI): domain Eukaryota; kingdom Viridiplantae; phylum Streptophyta; class Magnoliopsida; order Santalales; family Viscaceae; genus Viscum; species Viscum album. The sequence continues at coordinate 67,691,242 of OY728166.1, read as the reverse complement.
AATTATGACATCATCTTATGTAGTCATAGAGTTATTCAATTAGACAAAATTAATTCAAGGTTCTAACTCTAGATTAATTCAATACATTTATACAGTAACATTATCAGAATACGGTGGGTTAGTGTATCTAGAGATGGTTAATGTAGTTGTTTTTGGGTCCAAACCTATAATGTCTTTGATATCAATAGTTATATGGGTTTAGTGAGATATGATTGGAGTCTTATCCATGAATTTTTCTAATTTGAATAACCAGTTTTAGGCTTGACCAATAATGAATATAAAATTGAATTCTGTGGACTCTGTTAGAAATCATTTCTAGAGTTGAAGAAGTATTTTAATACCACACTGGTCATAATTGTACTCTATCCATGGGAGGATTTTAGTGTGTTATATGATACATATAAGATCAGACCTGGAATATTTTAAATGATAGGGGACTATTTTTTGTATATGGGTCATGGAATTTTTGTCCATGAGAACTGAATTACCGTATACATGATCTTGAGTAACATGATGTTGTTAATTCTATGATGTGATTAAAAAATCATCCTTTTTGAAAAAGTTTAATGTGTAAAATGATCATGAAACCATATATATTATTTTATCAAAATGAGACTTAAATATATGAATTTATAGAATTGTGGATTATTTTAAATCATTCGATATCGATCTAGCATATATTCAAAGGAATGGGAATAGTGTTGATGAAAAATTGGTTTGGAAAACTCAAAATGAGGCTTTTTAGGAGTTTCACTATGAGAAAATGATGATGACATTTTTCATTGACATACATGTTTATGTTTAGGATTTCTATGAAGAGACAAAACATATATATGTAATAGTTGATTCCACAATTTTGAGAGACATCATAGAGAGGCAGTATGAGGATCTAATGTTCATTCCTAAATGGGAAAACGTGAATGTGGGGACACATGTTCTTATTGGACTATTTATTAGGATGATATCATCAATTACTAGGGTCATTTAGTCCTGGCTAGTTCTATGCATGAAGAGATTATGCATGATCTTTATTCGAAAAAGTGGTTGGTGAATATAGGTTTGAAAATATATATACTATGACAGAAGTCGATAGTATTAGTGTCCACGCATGAAAATTGAAATTGATGGGTTTGTGATAAGATGTTACTCCTTTCAATAGGTGAATGTTCTCCATCAACAAACCGGTGGATTGCATTGGTCCCTTAAAATTAAATAATGGATGCTGGATGATGTTAAAATGGATTTAGATGTGTTACTCTATAGGACATCTTAGAATAATGATGCAATTTGGGTGATAGTAGAATGACTAGTGAATTTTTTCATTTCATTCATTTTAGGGATTCAATCTAACAAGACTAGAATGGATATATATACATTCAAGTGAAGGAAAATCTTCATGGGATGTCACATAATTTATTTTTATACCATTACTCACATTGTACATTTCACTTCTTTCTATGCTTGATTATGTCTCATGGTTAATATGTTTTTTAACATGGAATTACACCCACTTAAAAATCGGAAGTCAGAACATATGATATAATTACATGTGGATATAATTTGTGGGTATGTTATTGATTTCTGTGGGACAAGGGAGAAGAACCTATTTCTTGTTGAGTTTTCTTTTTGAAATAGTTATCAGTAAACTATTAGGATGTCACCATATGAGGAAATGTATAGTAGTTCTTCAAGATCACCAAAATGAAGTTTGGAGGCAAGCGTGTTAAAGAAATTGGTACTGAGACACATGCATGAGATTTTGTAAGATGTTCATAAAATTTGGATACATATGGATTCATATACGAGTAGATATAATTCATATGTTGATATACAAAAATGACCCCTTTAGTTTATAGTGGGTGATCATTGGTTCCTTTGGGTTTCCTCTATATTGGACAACCATATGATTCAGAGACATGGAAAATTGATTTCAATTTTTGATAGACCATTTTATTTTTGGAGGGAATCGACTCGGTGGAATATTTATTAGGTCTACCAAAAAGGAATATTTCTAGGCATGATGTATTTTTTATCAAATATTGGGTGGTATCACCACAACACATCTCATTTAATCATTCATTAAGTTGTTGAGCTTGAGACTAATGCTTTATTTGAAAAGAATAAGATACATGTTTTTGATAATAGTTAAATATTGTTGTGTAGAGTGACCATGCCAATAGCCCATGTATTGTGGCCACATGTGTCTGTTATAGAGAAATCGGGAGGTGAGAAAAGCCGATATGCATGATTAGTGGCACAAACATTTCACCTCAGAATAATAGAGAGATTGGGAGTAGATATATAGAATGAGATATTATAAGGTAGGGATATTGTATGGCCATTAAATATTATGGTGGGGTATCATTAATATTATCATTTATTCTTTTTACTTTTTTTGGATAATATCTTGTTGAGGAACGTCTATGGTACATTTGGATGAAAATTAAATTTTTATGAGTTTGGACTGGTGCACGGTTCTTCCAAACATTGCGCCATGTCCCACTAAACCATGAAATCCCATAATGAAGTGTCTTTCATTGTTAGTGAACAATTTGTAATTTTTCACCTTTTAATTAGTAATAGTGTAACACCTATGAGTAGGCATATAGTTAGGAACACTATTTTGAGAAAACATGCTCCTTATATAGTAAATCGTTCATGAAAAATATAGACCCCTAAAAATTAATTAATGAAATCCCAATCCCCAATCATATATCCTTAAACATTTTTGTTCATCTGTAACTCATTTCAAACAAATTTTGAGGCTCTAATATGGAACCCAAGGGCTTTCGAAAACAGTTGTTGGTTAATAGATGATCAAATGATGAATCTTTACATTTTTAGGTAAATGATTATTTCCTATTGAAAATCCTCTCTCTCATTTATCCCTTTCTAAACAAAGAGGAATGTTTTATTATAAATTTTTATTTTTTTCTAAGTTTAGATAGATATAACTCTTCGTGAAATTAGATCTATGTTTTTGATGTAAATCTTGTTATTCATCATGATTTTGGTTGTTTAGATTCGATAATGAATTTCTGTTGGTGGGGTTCATGATCTATCATAGGGTAGGATATCTATGATATAATTAAAAAATCTTTATTTCAATTATGTGAATGTAATTTTGATATTGATGTTTCTAGTTTTGAAACCTTAATCATAAATATAATAAGTTAAATTTTATATGTAATTGATTGATTGTGGAATTGATTGATTAATGGGGTAATGAAATTTTCCAATACATGGAAAGGAAAAATTATTCAATTGACGGTATATTGGGATTGATATATTAATATAAAGTTGAATTGATTCTAAAAAATAGTAAAGGGTTGATAGGATTAACCTAGACAGGTTATGAAATAATTAATCAAATTTTTATATAGGGTTTTATAATGAATTTTTAATATTATTCCATGTGATTGAAAAAAAATTAATATTGTTCTAATAAATTTAAAAGGTAAAAATTAAGTATAATGTTTGATAAGAAGGATAATTATGCACAACCTTGTGTTATATGAAATTCCGATTTCTGTGATATTGTGGTATTTTGGATATATGTGATGTTGATGTGGGGACATGGGATTCGTCTTAAAATACCCATATGTGATAGTGAGTGTGGGAAATGGACTGAGGATCCAAATACACATATTTATTTTGAGGTGTGGTACATGGACTGAGTCCCCAAACAAAAATTTTGTATTGTGATTATGGGACTATGACTAAGCCTCCAAATACCCATGTGATATTAATCGGTGGGATAGGTATAGGGGATCCAAATGCCAAAGGGGTGGTAGAAAATTTTTTATACACCGATAATACCTGAATTGGTAAATGATTACAATTATCCATGATATTAATAGAAATTAAATGATATATTGTTATAATACCTTTATGATATCTGAAATCCTTTTTGGATATTTCATGAATCCAACATGGGCCAGAGCATGTATTCATAGTATTGGTGTGTTCATCAACCTTATGAAAATATGTGGTTTGTTAAGAAATAAAGAAATTTGGTGTCTATCTATATTATGAATTTTACTTTATTAATTATAAAACATTATACACTACTATTTATAGGATATTGATTTAGATTCCATTGGATGTGGCCTTTTGGGTTGTAATAACACTATACCCATGCTCTAATACTGGTACATGAATATATTTAATTATTACATGAATGGATAAGTGAAATATCCCTTTGTTATATTTATATATTTGGACCAATTATGGATGAAGGAACCAGATTTGTTGTCGGGACCCACTTGTGTGATTTTATAGTGTCTTTTTTAGTTCTCATATTCATAAATCATACATATTGTGTATGACATGTGTAGTATTTAGTTATGGATATTTTTTTTTCAATTTTGGTTCTTTATGTCATACTATATTTTTTTGGATATTTTATTACTCTCGTTGAGGATATTTTCTTTTGGATAATGAATTGTTATTTTTTTTTGTTTTTCTGCTATGATAAATAGATTATAGTCTCCCATGTAATATATATATATTATACAATCACTATTAGTCGACAAACTATAGTGTATGGGGAGGTGTTCATGAGGCCACATAAATGATTGTCTCTCGACATCGGTATGTGCCTCTAGGGTCATGATGTTACATAATTCTTTTGCGTGTATATTTTTATTAATAAAAACACATGTAATGTCTAAGATAAAACTTTCCCTTAACCATGTTAGATGAGTTTTTGTAAATATAGGTGTAAATATACTTAATATAAATGTAATATTATTCTTTTAATCGAATATACATTGACATTGATAAAACATTTGAGAGAAAAAAGGTTTTATATTATTTCTAAATCATTTACAAAATATCATTTATTATAAAATGATAATAATACAAATTTTGAAATTACTAACTCTATTTCCAAATATTTAAATACAATGATTGAAGTAAAATTTATTTTTCTCAAACAACAATAAAATTATACACAAATATTGTAACACCCCAGGTAAATAAATAATATGACATTTTCATATTTATCCATATTTGTGAATAAAATATTAATATTACTTTAAAGGGGATGCTATGCTCGATGGCGTACCCAATACGCAACAACGAGTTTCTTGGGAATCTTGCGTTGCACTATAATAATAATATAATATTATTTTAAATGGTAGTTAACGCCTTGCCAATGAAATGGAAAGAATGAATGGAACTAACTAAAAAATGATTATATATGTTTGTCAAATATTTTTACTTTTATCCAATAAATTTTAGAGGCTTAAAATGTGAATGAATCTAATTTTAAGTGTAAATATTCTAGTATTATTTAAAAGGTCGATTAAGCACCTTTTGATGAAGAACGCTTTTTTAAATCCACATTTTGAAATTTTCATATGTTATATTGGTCCAAATGAAATTCTTCTTTAGAATCGATACATCAAAATTTACATTGTGTAATTTTTTGGTATTTTTCCGATAAAGTTCATTTTTTAATGAATAATGATAAATGATGTAATTTAAATCAAAACCACTTTTTAACTTAATTTATTTATATCATTATATTTTATTTTTAATTTGTTTTAAAGTCCAATTATAATATATTTTTACCATTTAATCCAATAGTGGTCATTGGAATGAATTTCACATTGAAATTGGACTTTAACTAGTGTCAATCTTTTAATAGATATTGTTTCTTAAAAATACGCTATTTGTTTTGACAGCAGGAATTAAATATTAAATTAATTAATGAAACATATATGTTTTAAATTTTGTAAAATAGACATTATTTTTGAATTCCGAATATCAAATTTATCTTAGGGTGAATTTTTGGTATTTTTCTGAAAAACTTCAATTTTTGATGAATAGTGAAACCACTAAGTGGTAGTTAAAGAAACCGATTTTTCGTTTAAATGAAACTTTACCACTTTTGTGATTTTATTTTAAAAAATCCGACATACGTGGTTTTTATTAAGAATTAAAATTTGGTTCAATGAGATTAAAATAATTTTTCGTGAATAGTAATTTTAAATTTTATTAATCGCGATTAAAGGTAATTAGTGTAATTTAAGGTAAAAATAATGTTTTAGTAATATGAAATTACATAGAAACCTGTCCTACCACCATTGTATGTGTCATGTCCGACCATGAAAATACATGGGTCAACTTGAGGACCCCATGGAGCCACTTGGGTAGGAAAATGATACAAACTACTTTTTATTTAAAGTTAAAATTAAAATGTCACAAACATGTGTTGTTTTACTAAAACAATTTTTACATGGGGTTGTACAAGTCATATTTTTTACTCTAAATATTAATTATAAATCTAAAAATATTTCCTACATCATGATATTTTTTTTATAATTTTTAGACACTAAATAAATTAAATTATTTATGACACCATGATGATGCAGCGATTACCTCATTATTTAACGATTTAAATAAAATGAAAAGATAATGTAAACTCTAAGACCTAAACTTTTGACAAACATATTGGATGGGTTGATTTCGAAACCTTATCACCTTGTCCTCGAAATATATCCTTTTTTGGACCTTCAAAATCCGAAAAGCATTATATAATAAAGTAATATTTTATAACTTTCCAAGAGTGCCCCTCCTATCCTCTTATAAAAGTCCCCCACCTCTACCACCTTCCCAAAACCTCTCAAGCTTTTGGCTCAGCCAAACCCTGCCCATTTCATCTCTCCAAATCCCTCTATTCTTCATTGAAGCCTCACTTTGGGCAGAATCTTTTCCTAGGAAGCCTTTGACCTCAAATCAAAGAGAGTTACCTAATTTAAATGTAGTGTCCTCTCTTGGGTTCTTATGTTTTATTTTGCTTCTCCAACTATATAAAATCTTTTTATTACATTCTTTTGTAACAACACCAGTATATTAAATATACTAGATTGATGTTATGTGAAGGATTCGAGCTACACTTATAGACACCTTCGTGTAATGGTTAAAGAACATACTGTTTCTGTGGATGGCGAATTACTGCCTCACGAAACGATGATTGTTCAATATTCTTTTAACACCTTCAAAGGTGGCCATTAATATGTCACCATATTTATATATATGATATATAGTATGTTTATGGTTTACTTAAGCTTCTTTATTTTTTATTTATGGAATAGATTTATGGTTTCCATTATGGGTAAATATGATATCTTCATTTTAGGAAGTGCGGACTACCGCCCCCTCAAAGTGATTTTATTCGTTAATGCCATATGGGGGACGTATAAAGGATTGAATTAATGGTATTACATATTATATCCTACTGGAATTATAATATACCTTTATATCATTATTATGTATTCCATTGAATACATAAAAAAAGAAATGAAAGTGGCGTTCATGCGTACGTATGGCTTACCGTCTTCATGAATGGTACATTTCATTTATTATCTCCAAATGTTATGTACTATTATAAGTACATATACATAATGGATATATATGTAATATATTACATCGAAATGATGGATATAATTCTGGAATTATAATATATATATCTCTCATTTTGTTTTAATTCCATTAATATGACAAAAAAAAGAAAGTAGAGTTCATGCATACGTACGGCCTACCGTCTCCATGAACGGTGCTTTTAATTTTTTATCTCCAAATGCTATGGAATAGTATAAAATGATTATATACAGGATATATATGATATTTAAAACATCAATACTACTCTGGATATGATTTACCTATAACTACATGGAAAACACTTTTCCAACAAGTTCAATTTTTTACTTATGTACCGAACATCGACAAAAACGTCTGATATGAACTCACTTTATTACCGAATTATTATAAAATTATAATATGTGATATGAACTGAATACTAATCTTTAAAAGAGTTCCTTAATAAATTATAAATTGACCAAATTTTATTATTCAGGAGATTAAAGAATGATCGAGACATGACGGAAACGAGGTAAGGGATCTTACCCCTCCCTTCCTTTTTAAGTAATCTCATTTATGTCATTTCTTTTAATCTCATCTTTTTTATGTTGGGGGATGTTATTTTATATTCCTCTTGACTTAAATTTTATTTTAATATGATGAGAGACCCTATTTAATCTCATCAATCCATTTTTTTATGTTTTAAGTTGCGCCGTTAGGCTGCTAAGTTTTCGTAAGGTATTTTTCGTCTCACTTTTATTCCAGTGAGATTTATGCTACATTTTCCACCATTACATTTGAGTGGTATATTTACTATCCATTATTATAATCTTTGTGTAATATAATTTCGTTAATGAGTATTTACATCAATTTTTTATTATCCTTCTTTCATGGGGTGTACGTTTCGAAAGTTACCCAAGTCGGTAAGGGAACCTTTCACCGTCCTGTTTTTAAAAGACATCATTTTTTATGTCTTTTAATTCACATACTATTATGTTGGGATATGTTATTATATATACTTATTGATATAGATTTTATTTCCATGTGATGAGATACCATTTTTATCTCTCATCAACTCATTTTCTGAATTTTGAAGTGACTCTGTTAGGCTGTCGAAATTTACCAAGGGATCTTTTTAGCCCAATTTCGATTTCTTTGGGTTCAACATGTAGTTATTTAATATGTCATAGGTTGAATATGTGTGAATGAAATTTTATTGTTTTACACTTAATATCCACTTATATTTGGTGTATTTATATCTATCACACATAATTGTGAGATTGATTTATCCTTAATTTAAGGATACCTTCTTTATAAGGGATTTCATCACATTTTACATTTCTATTGAGACTTCATTGTTGTTATGCACCAATTCACTCTTATATGGTGTATATAATGTCCTTTGGAATACTATATCATGAATCCATTTATTTTCATGATATTATAATGTTTTTATTAAATGTAATTCCTCAATTATTGTATTCAAGTGTCACTAATTTTGGTAAAAACCCATGAACCAAAATATCTCTTTAAATGTTTTAATGATTTGTTCTTATTAACATCTAGGTTTTCAAAATGGTTTTAAGCATGTATTTATATGGATATTAATTGTTTAAAATGTTAAAATCTTTAAGGTTGTATGTGACACATTGATTCCAAAATCTCTTTATTAAAAGTTTTAAATGGTTTTGAAAATGGTTTTTTGAATGGATTCATTATTTCAATATCCTAAAATGTTATATTGTGATAGAAATGTGGAAATGTTATGTTTCCTTTATGCATGTTTTATGTGATACGTTTATGTTATGGTTCTTGGGAATTTTTATGAAAACGGCTAGTTCCGTGATAAACTAAGGGCGGGTGAGCCCGATATAGCTCTCCAATGCATTGGGTAACGCCAAGGGGTTAAACTTTACAGTTTCTCCAAAGTGATTTAGGGAATATACTATGATGGGTATTCCGAATGTAACCCAGATGGTTACTCCCTATGTAAGAATGTTATGAATGCCTAATGTTATCTTTATGCCTTATTATTTCTATGTTTTATTCATGATTTGATGAGGTATGTTAAAGTACTTATGTTTTATGAGTAAAGTATGATTTAATTGATTCTTATGTATACATGTACTCATGTTTCCTTTCCATATTTTTATATCCCATACTGATATGTTTATGCTCATCCCATGTTTTTTGAAATTTTTTACACAGGAGTTAAAGATGAATAGGGTCAAGGATGGGATCAAGGAAAGACATGCTATATAAAACATGGAACTAAACATGTTTCTTTTAAGAGTTTTTTTTACGGAAACTTAGTAGAAGTGTCTACTTTGTAATCTTTTGAGATGTAATAGTTATGTCCTAATTCTCTAAAACTCTAAACCTGAAAAGATCCTCAATGTGAATTATTCATTTAATTCAATATTAATCAAGGTTTAAGGCCGATGCCTTATAGTTGGTATCAAAGGTCGGTGTAGATAACTTTAGAGGTTAGTGTATTCTCTAAGAATAAGTGACTTTACCATAATGGCTAGGATTTCAGAAAGAGTCCTAGTTTTAGATAAAGTTAATGAGTAAGTATATCTTAGTGTTTATCTTCCTCATTAGTACATGATGGTTTTTCTGATATACTTACACCGAAATATCTATTTTTAGTAAATGGAGGGATCGAACAGGCACCAAAGAGACAATGGGTTTGAAGGAATCTATGGTGGTTCTCTGATTAAGAGACTGGATGAAATGGGGGAATCGATGAGTAATCTCATGGTTGTTCTAAACCTACTATCAAGGAGTCATGATAAACCACTTGAAACTTTTGTATGTTCGGTAATGCATCATGTACAAGATGACCAATCGATGTGGAAGTTCAGGAAATAATTATACAGGTAACCATTAGGGTTTATATGAACCTTACTTTTTAGGAAAGTATGTCTTACTCTATGATATGATAGAAAATGAAATGAATGAGATAAACTTGAGGTTAAAATATGTTATGATTATTTTTGATGATTTTATCTCGTTTTTGGGAATGTTTTAAGAATTATATAGTTTTGGAAAAGGGACAACACGCAGACCGTGTGACAACCTGTCACGTCAGACAAAGCTGCGGGAATCAAACCCACAACCAAAGTGCGACTGGTATTTATTACCTACCACTGGACTACGTGAAGTCCCTGGTTAGTATGACTTATTATTTTTAGTTAGATGATTTTATTAATTTAGAGTAAGTTTATTTTGGGTTATCAATGGGAATTATTAACCTATCATGGAGGATATGTGATTAGGTTAATTACTTTTCAATATGAGACTTTAAGAGTGACTGATGTTATTTATAGATAAATGTTAACTTGTACCTTGGAAGACTATGTGATTAAGTCCTTAAAATATTTGGGTTTCAATCATAGTTTGGTTTACAATGAAGAATTTTATGTAAAAATTGATTATTGAATGGTCCTCGTTGAACATTGGGTTTTATTGGACAAATTTTGGAGATTAAGAATAGATTTGCATTTTTATAAAGGATTATCCATTTGTGGATTATCTGATCTTGTTCTAACAATTTTGGTTTTGGTTAAGGTCTAAAGACATGGGAAATATATAATTCTATTTTTTGGATTATGTGATTCTATAGATGTTGATTATAGCTCTCTTAATATTAGAAAGTCATCCTAAATACTCATCTTTTGGAGAAAATATGAGTTTGTGTAAGAAATCTAGTAGGAGATGAGAGTCTACACGACAAGTAAGTATATTTTATTATGATAAAAAATAAATTCCTCAATGAAAAGTAACTTAAAACAAATATGTTTTCTATTAACTTTTCCTACTAGGGAATCAAATACCATTTAACCCACCACATGTTTGTGATTTTCTTATGGTTAACTTTCTCTTAGACATGTTTACTATCAATCTCCCTCAGAACATGACCCTTGTTTTTCTTCAATGTACATGTTTTCCTACATGGAATCCTAGTATGGGTTAACTCAGGTGACCTCTGTAATTCTCTTTCTTTTTTTTAAAGTGATAGTTTTACTAACTCTTGTTGCGATGTGGGATTTTCAATGATGTTTCCAAGCCCAATTTTAAAAATTGACAGGACGCAATTCCCAAAAAGGGGGGAAGGATGTAACACCCCAGGTAAATAAAGAACATGACATTTTCATATTTATCCATATTTGTGAATAAAATATTAATATTACTTTAAAGGGGATGTTATGCTCGATCGCGTACCCAATATGCAACAACGAGTTTCTTGGGAATCTTGCGTTGCACTCATATAATAATATAATATTATTTTAAATGGTAGTTAACGTCTAGCCGTTGTAATGGAGGGAATGAATGGAACTAACTACAAAATGATTATATATGTTTGTCAAATATTTTTACTTTTATCCAATAAATGTTAGAGGCTTAAAATATGAATGAATCTAATTTTAAGCGTAAATATTCTAATATTCTTTAAAAGGTCGATTAACCACCTTTTGATGGAGAACTCTTTTTAAATCAACTTTTTGAAATTTTCTTATGTTATATTGGACCAAATAAAATTATTCTTTAGAATCTGGTCATCATAATTTACATTGTGTAAATTTTTGGTATTTTTCTGATAATGTTCATTTTTTAATTAATAGTGAAAAATGTTGTATTTTAATTCAAAACCTCCTTTTAACCTAATTTATTTATATGATTAGATTATCTTTTGAATTGTTTTTAAAGTAAAATTATAATATATTTTTACCATTTAATCTAATAGTGGTCATTGGAATTAATTTCACTTTGAAATTGAACTTAAACTATTGTCAATCTTTTAATAGATATTGTTCCTTAAAAACACACTATTTGTTTTGACAGAAAGAATTAATTATAAAATTAATTATTTACAAATATATGTTATTAATGTTTTAAAATAGTAATCATTTTTGAATTCGGAATATCAATTATAGCTTTGGGTGAATTTTTGGTATTTTTTTGAAAAACATAAATTTTATATGAATAGTGATACCACTAAGTGGTAGTTAAAGAAACTGATTGTTCATTTAAATGAAACTTTGCCACTTCTCTAATTTGATTTTCAAAATCCGACATACATGGTTGTCATTAAGATAAAAAAATGTTGTTCAATGTGATTAAAATAATTTTTGGTGAATAGTAATTTTTAAGTTTTATTAATCGCGATTAAAGGTAATTAGTGTAATTTAGTGTAAAAATAATGTTTTAATAATATGAAATGACCTAAACACATGTCCTACCCTCATTGGATGTGTCATTTCCGACCAGGGAAATCCATGGGTCAACTTGGGGACCCCATGGAGCCACCTTGGAAGGAAAATGACATAAATAACTTTTTATTTATAGTTAAAATTAAAATGTCACAAACATGTGTTGTTTAACAAAAACAATTTTTACATGGGGTTATACAAGTCATAATTTTGACTATAAACATTAATTAAAAAGTTAAAATGATTTCCTACCTCATTATATTTTTTTTATAATTTTGATACACTGAATAAATTAAATTATTTATGACACCATGATGATGTAGCGATTACCTCATTATTTAACGATTTAAATTAAATGAAACGATAATGTAATCTCTAAGAACTAAACTTGTCAAAAACCTATTGGAGGGGTGAATTTAGAATACTTATCACCATATACTAGAAATATATCCTTTTGTAACCATTAAAATCCAAAAAGCATAATATAATAAAGTAGTATTTTATAACTTTCCAAGAGTGCCCCTCCTCTCCTATTATAAAATTCCCCCACCTCTACCACCTTACCCACACCTCTGAAGCCATTTTCTCGGCCAACCCCTGACCATTTCATCTCTCCACATCACTCTTTTAATAATTGAATCCTCACTTTGGTCATAATCCTTTCATAGGAAGCCTTTGAGCTCAAATCAAAGAGAGTTACCCGATTTAACGGTAGTGTCCTCTCTTGTGTTCTTATGTTTTATTTTGCTTTTCCAACCCTCTAAACTCTTTTTATTCCTTTATTTTGTAACAAAAACAGTGTCTTCAAAATAATAGTATGTTTTTATGTGATTTATTATAGCTACACTTACACACACCTTCGTTTAATGGTTAAAGAACATACTGTTTCTGTGGATGACGAATTACTACCTCACGAAACAATGATTGTTCAATATTATTTTAACACCTTCAAAGGTGGCCATTAAGATGTCACTATATTTATATATGATATATAATATTTTTATATTTTCCTTAAGCTTCTGTATTTTTCATTTACGGTATACCTTTATGGTTTCCATTATGGGTAAATGCGATATCTTCATTTTAGGAAGTGCGGACTACCGCCCCCTCAAAGTGATTTGATTTGTTAATGCCATATATGGGAGGTATAAAAGATGGAATTAATGGTATTACATATGATATCATAATAGAATTATAATATACCTTTATATCATTATTATTTCATTCCATTGAATACAAAAAAAAAGAAATGAATGTAGCGTTCATGCGTACGTACGGCTTACCGTCTCCAGGAACGGTACATTTCATTTCTTATCTACAAATGTTATCTACTACTATAAGTTCATATATATAATGGATATATATGTAATATATTAGATCGAAATTATGGATATCATTCTGGAATTATAATATATATTTCTCTCATTTTGTTTTAATTCCATTAATATGACAAAAAAAGAAAGTAGCGTTCATGCGTACGTACGGCCTACCGTCTCCATGAACGGTGCTTTTAATTTTTTATCTCCAAATGTTATGAAATAGTATAAAATGAATATATACAGGATATATATGATATTTAAAACATCAATACTATTCTGGATATGATGTACCTATAACTACATGGAATATTCATTTCAAACAAGTTCAATTATTACTAATGTACCGAACATCGACAAAAACGTCTGATATGAACTCACTTTATTAACCAATTATTATAAAATTACAATATCTGATATTAACTGAATAATAATATTAAAATTAGGTCCTTAATAAATTATAAATTTACCAAATTTTATTATTCAGGAGATTAAAGAATGATCGAGTCATGTCGGACACGAGGTAAGGGATCTTACCCCTCCCTATCTTTTTAATTACTCTCCTTTATGTCACTTCTTTTAAGCTCATTTTTGTTATGTTGGGGGATGTTATTTTATATTCCTATTGATTTAAATTTTATGTTAATATGATTAGAGACCCAATTTGATCTCATCAATTTTAAGTTGCGCCGTTAGGCTGCCGAGTTTTCGTAAGGGATTTTTCGTCTCACTTTTATTCCCGTGAGATTTATGCTACATTTGCCACCGTTTCCTTTGGGTGGTATATTTACTGCCCATTATTCTACTATTTTTGTAATATAGTTTCGTTTATGTGTATTTACATCAATTTTGTATTGTCCTTATTTCATGGGGTGTACGTTTCGAAAGTTACCCAAGTCGGTAAGGGTACCTTTCACCCTTCAATTTTTGAAATACTTCTTTTGTTATGTGCTTTAATTCACATACTATTATGTTGGGATATGTTCTCCTATATCTTTATTGATGTAAATTTTATGACCAGTTGATTAGATACCATTTTTATCTCTCATCAACTCATTTAATGAATTTTGAAGTGACGCCGTTAGGTTTTCGAATTTTACCAAGGGAACTTTTTAACCCAATTTCGATTTCATTGGGTTCAACATGTAGTTATTGAATATGTCATTATTTCAATATGTGTGAATGAAATTTTATTGTTTTACACTTAATATCTACTTATATTTTGTGTATTTATATTTTTCACACATAATTTTGAGATTGATTCATCCTTAATTTAAGGATACCTTCTTTTGAGGGATTTCGTCACATTTTACATTTCTGTTGAGACTTCATTGTTGTTATGCACCAATTCACTCTCATATGGTGTATATACTATCCTTTGGAATATTATATCATGAATCCATTTATTCTCATGATTTTATAATGTTCCGATTAAATGTTATTCCTCAATTATTGTATTCAATTGTCTCTAATTTTGGTAAAAACCCTTTAACAAAAATATCACTTTAAATGTTTTAATTATTTGTTCTTATTAATATCCATGTTTTCAAAATGGTTTTAAGTATTTATTTTTATGGATAATAATGGTTTAAAATGTTAAAATCTTCATGGTGGTATGGGACACTTTTATTCAAAAAACTCTTTATTAAATGTTTTAAATGGTTTTGAAAATGGTTTTTTGAATTGATTCATAATTTCAATATCCTAAAATGTTATATTGTGATTGAATTGTGGAAATGTTATGATTCCTTTATTCTTGTTTTATGTGGTACATTTATGTTATGGTTCTTGGGCATTGTTATGAAAAAGGGTGGTTCCATGACAAACTAAGGGCGGGTGAGCCCGATATAGCTCTCCAATGCATTGGGTAACACGAAGGGGTTAAACGTTAAGGTTTCTCTGAAGAGATTTTGGGAATATACTATGATGGGTATTCCAAACATAAACAAGAGGGTTACTACCTATGTAAGAATGTTATGAATTAATCTAG
This sequence comes from Viscum album, assembly GCA_963277665.1. Classification (NCBI taxonomy): domain Eukaryota; kingdom Viridiplantae; phylum Streptophyta; class Magnoliopsida; order Santalales; family Viscaceae; genus Viscum; species Viscum album. The sequence continues at coordinate 67,675,352 of OY728166.1, read as the reverse complement.
TTACCTTTATGCCTTATGATTTCTATGTTTTATTCATGATTTGATGAGGTATGTTAAAGTGATTATGTTTTATGAGTAAAGTATGATTTCATTGATTACTATGTTTACATGTACTCATGTTTCCTTTCCATATTTTTATAGCACTTACTGAGATTTTTATGCTCATCCCATGTTTTTGAAATGTTTTACACAGCACTTAAAGATGAATAGGGTCAAGGATGGGATCAAGGAAAGACATGCTATCTAAAACATGGAAGTAAACATGTTTCTTTTAAGAATATTTTTTATGGAAACTTAGTAGAAGTTTCTAATTTGTAATCTTTTGAGATGTAATAGTTATGTCCTAATTCTCTAAAACTCTAAACCTGAAAATATCCTCAATGTAAATTATTCATTTAATTGAATATTAATGACTGTTTAAGGTCGTGGCCTTTTAAATATATAAAATTAGTGGAAATCAATATTTTATTTAATTTACATTACATTTAATTTTTTAGTATATTTTATCATATTTAATTTTTATTACAATAATTACTACATTGATATTTAGAAATAATATTATGTAATTATTTAATATTCCAAAAAATGAAAAAAAAATATCATAATAAATAAATTAATTTTTATTTAACAGTAATATTTATAACTGAATGTATAATTTTTTCTATCCCAAATCATTAAAGATATTAAACTCAAAGAAGGTTCCTTTTTTTCATTTCTATTACCTTTCATATTATATATGACAATTATGAGGAATAATATCCCAAAAACTCATAAAAATACAAATATTTTTTTATGGGTCTAAATATGGATAACCGTTGTGTTTTGGAAAAAAATTTAGGTCAATTTAGGCCTTATGAATAATATTTAACCCCATATAAAATCATTTTTATCTTAATCATCTTAATTTATTTTAAATGTTTTTTGGATAATAATTGTGGAAAATAAATATGTTTACCTTGTAACATAATATAAATTAAGATGAATCTTAAAATTGAATAATTATTTAAAATTCAAATTACTACATTTGAAACAATTATTTTAAAAATTTTCTTGCTGAAGTGACGAGAAAGAGGATTTCAAATGAAAAAATATCCAAATGATAAAATGTTTTTATATTCATATTCAATATTAAATTGATTGAAAAGAATTTTTTTTAATTCATATAAAATATAAGAAATTTACATTTATACTAAATTTAAAATTTAAATTTATAATATATTTATTATAAATGAAGGTACAGTTTTCAGTTTTAATTCCATATTTCTCAACATTCATTACAAAATAAATCTTCTAAGAAAAAACAAAAAATAAGCATAAGGTAACATTACACTTTAAATTTCAAAAAATTAATATTATTTTATGAAATTAATAATATAAATTTGGAAAAAAACTACAGATAAATTATGTGTGAAAAATGTTATTAAAAAGTCTTTAATGAAAAATAATTTTTTTGAAGACATTTCAATTATTTTTAAATGATACTTATTTTATAACTAATCAATAGAAAATCATCCCAAAATTTTAAACTATAAATTTTAATATTATATTTATTCATATTATTACATATCATTCTAATGAATATGTTATAGTAATTATATTATATAATATGGGAAAATTATATTATTGTTTGGTAAAATTCAGCCTTGAATCCAACACAAAAATCCAAATAAACATGTATTTATATGTGATGAAAACAAAACAAATGTGTCTAAAAGACAATATAATTTAAATAATTCTTGTGATATATTATATTTAATAAAACATTAATCTATTTTACTTTTTTAGGGTTTCAAATATTATTATGAATCTCATATCATATTACATTTAATATTTTTATTATCATTTAAATTATTTCCCATTAATTAAAATATTAACGATCCTGCATTGTGAATGAATTCAATATAATAATTTATTAATTAAAAACTAAAATTATGTTACTATGATGAATATAATATTTTTTTTAAAACATTATTTATAGTTGAACATATATTATAGATTCTGGGATATTTTTGAAATTATAATTATTAAAATTAATAGTGTGACATCATTGAAATTCCATTAAAAAAATATTATAGTGGACATTATGTAATCAATATAAACATACAATTCCATATAAATAAATAATATATGATTAATAACAAATATTTACACATATAATAAAATTTATGCAAGTGTGGCGATCATTTTGTAGTACTTATCATTTTAGTTTTTTTACCCTTAATTATTTGATTTTCTGTTTATATTGGTATAAAATTACAAACATTACAATTCATAAAAAGAACTAATAAAATTTAAATATAATTAAACTATAGAATACATTATTAAAATTATGTAATGAATTTTTCAAAATTAATAAGAAAATGTAAGGGATTTTTATTTAACATTAAATTGGAATATTCGATGAAAACATTTTTTGGAAGAATTTCCTTTTAAATGAAAATTATTTTTATAGTAAATTTCAATTTAAAATTAAACTTTAAAACCATAGTTTGATGATAATAAAAATATAAAAAAATGTAATATAATATTTATTTAATACAATATATGATTTGGTAAATAATTTAATACAATATATGGTTTTCCCTAAAATTTAATATTTTTATCAAATCATTTATAATAAACATTCTAAAAAAATAATAAATAAAATAATCCAATGATAATTTTGACATATTGAATATAATAATGATATTAAATTATTCAAATAAATTTATTAATGTTTTAAAAACTTACTTTAATGTTGACTCTTAAAAAAATATACCCATTATCATGAAAATATATTTTGGATGAATCAAACTACGTTACTAAATTTTATGTTCGTATTTAAAATATATTAATTAATACATCATCGATGAATACGTACTATGATTATATTTCATTGTTTGGTAAATAATATTTTTTTCTCTCTAAATAAACAACAAGTTTATAAGAGTCAGATTGAAATAATAATAATAATTCATTATTAGTTAATTCACAAGGATTGTATCATATACAGAAGAAAATATAACCATTACATTTAAAAATAATGGGATATTATATTGAATATACATTATCACATATGAATTAGAGATAAACAATCACATCCACTTTGACTAAAATGTATAGTAATCTTACTAAAATAGATACATTCTTGAATCTCACATTTCCTTTTATAGAATAAAATACCAAAAAATACTAAATGTTGATTTTTTCATCCTTTATCACATTAAAACATTAATTACACATTTACTACGGAATGGAAAAAATATAATCACTAGATGAGATACTTTTTAAGGGTTATGTATAGTGTAATATATGATACTTAAAAATGATATATTTATTTTGAAATGTAATTATCTAAAAATAGATGTTATTTTATATAAAACATAGGTGTGAATATTAATAAGGATAAATTAATTAAAGATCTAATAATTCCATATAAATAGTAACATATTATTGAATCATATAATTGGATATTTTAAAAATTAGTCTCATGGAAATTAATAATTTATTTCTTAATAATAGAGTGAAAAGTTTCTTACATCTAAAGCGTACTATCAAGGACATTTTCCCAGAACAATTCAAATAATGGTTGGTATTCAGTAAAAAAATTTAACAATGATATGAAACTAATTTATCTCTCAAGACATATTGATGAAATGATGGGATATGTAATTTTATGACCCATCCATGACATACTATTTCCAATTTATTCCTCAAATATTGAAAATTATATTTAATTTTGAAAAAATAATCTTTAATTTTTTTTTTACTGAAGATTGATGAATATCAACACATTACATAGTCAAACAGAAAAACACACACTAAATAATGAATAAGGATGTTATTATTACAACATATTACTTCTGGATAATTCAATATTTTCATTATATGACTATAAATACCGTTATAATATTTTTGAACTCATTATTATGTAAAACACCATTTTCTATTTAATATCAAAATTTTAATAACTAAAAAAATCATGAATATTTATTAAAAAAATCCTTTGAAATGAACCATGGAACCAAAAATTGGGATATTCAATGAAACGCGACTCTTTAACTATAATGACCCCTGAATTTCATACAAGGATATTAAATCATTTTCGTGGAACACAAAAAAACAAAACCAAAGAGTCTATTAGTTCAGTTCCATTTGAATTGTGGAACAAAAAAACTGTTTCATATTATATCCATCTCTTATATATTATTTTTCTTAATTAATAAATTCCTTTTTGAATATCATACATAATTCTTTTATTTATTAAATGTCGAAATTAAAAATATGAATTTAGGAGATTAGATGCTTAATGAGGGATAACAACAAAGATACCAAAAAACATAATAACAAAATAGGTACAAAAACAAAAAAATATAAAAATCATATACTGAAAATCAAATATCATCATTTCATGTTAGGGAATAATTCATCGTAGATCAAATGGAATCATAAAAGATACTTTATGAGAGCATAATATAATCCTGAAATTATGGAATACACATACGCTTATAAACAGATTTCTATAGTAGTCAATGCATTACATTCATGGACATCTTAGTAGTTTGGATTTACGTACCATACCATAATGGATTTCACGGTTTACTCCCATGACCATATTAGTAATCAATATTAACTCCCAAAACCATCTTTGCACACATGGTCCTATACAATACCAAGTTCACTCCCAATTATATTAATGCTAATCCAATGAAATATAAATCTCCACCCAATGCATTGTATGGAGATATAGGTACCGCCGATTAGATAATAATAAACAAAAAATATGTGTGATATAAGAAAATATATCATTCATCACAGAATAAATCTGGAAATATTGTATTCTCTATAAAAAATATTTTTAAGTTATAAAATCATTTAGAAACTTTATTTCCATGAAAATAACAATGAAAACATGTGAAAGAGGATTTCAATCAATTTTAAACATATTTGATATCAAATTTCTGGAATATACAATATGATATTGTTTTAATCTAATCAATAAGATGATTTTAGAAATTATTAGTTCTTATTTTGAAAATTATTTTTTTCATTAACCCTTAGTTAACCCATTTTAACATAAACAATTTTTATAGATTTTTAATTATTAATATGATCTAATTATTCCATATAAAGTTTCAATTGGATCATAAATAAAATATTTGAGATATTTACAATCAGAAATCATATCATTGTCATTATTTAATACTTTTAAATATTTTATATATTTTAATGTAACTTCATTTTCATAAAATATCATGTGTCATTTTTTACAATAATCAGTACATAGAATTTAATAAACTCAGTAAAACAATATATTTTTAATAAAAATAATTTAATAGGCCATTAATATATCATATTCATCTGAAAAAATTGGTATAACATTAATATAGAAAAAAATTATTTATTTGGATATTTCAAATATCATTTAATTCATTGTATCATTAGTTAAATAATTACTATATCATCATTGTGTAATTATTTATGATTATTATTTATTCACTAAAATGTAAAAATAAATTTCCATGATGTAGAAAAACCTTTCATATTTAATAAAAAATTATATAGTCAAGAATATATTATATATAAATCATATTTAAAATATTATACATATTAAAAGATAGAGCAATATGTTTTTTCACCCCCTTCGATTTTTATAATATCTAAGCCATTTTTATGGAATAGTGTTTTCTAGATAATTCAATTTAGATTCTTTAAAAATAATGGTCTAATTAATATCATTTATTTAAATTTTCGAATGTTTTGGAGTTGGTTTCTATTAAATATTATATTATTTTTAACTTTAATTAACTGATTTACATTTAACCGTGTTTATATAAATTATTATAGTTCGATTAATATTATAAAAAGGGGCATATTTAGATAATTTGGACATTATAATTAACAAAATGAAACCCAATTTTCAAATATAAAAACACAGAATTGGATAAAGTTAATTTAAATCTAATCATGTTGATAGAATGAGAGAACAAGTTATTATAAATAAATAAAAAGTAAAAAATAAAATCCAAATTTCTTGTTTTTGAATATGAGAGATTTACATTGACCCCACTATTGAAGAGGAAAAAGATCACCAGCCACCAGATCAAACTATAAATAGTAATCAAAATGGATAAACTTATTTTCAAGTCCATCTGCCACTGAATTGTCTTCCATGTAAATAGGAGTAATAACATGATATATATATATAAGAGATACTCCATGAATTTGATCCATTTATTAGTGATATTTCATTAAAAATAAATGGAGAAAATATTAATAGTAGGACCAATAATGGTAGATTCACTCTAAATACATTTATCGTTCCATTATCGATGTTTATAATTACCAACAATTATGTTGATTCAAAAAATCTCTATTTCAACAGAAGGAACAATACCACATTATCTATGATGAAAAATGAGGTCTTCACCCTGGAGATCTATAAAAATAGTACCCTATCAAGAGGGACCCGTATATCCTCTTGAGTCTCCATCTGAATTTATTTTAATCCAAACAGAAAAAGGATCAATTAATACATAAAACTAACCATGTGGGGTTAGAATTTTGTGTTTTACACTGACCCAATTATAAACAAACCTGTCATGCAATAAATTATTATAGTATTCTTTATCCATTTTATTTTCTTCAATGATAGCAATAAGAATAATAGATATAGCTGCACTGGACCTGAATGTGTATTGATCCTAGATCTCTTTTCTCTTGTAATTCCATTTTTAATGAATATTTTCCACTATTGAATCCTAAAAAATTTCATGCATGTGAGAAGAAATTGCATGATTGCAGCATCCCTTATGGAAATCAAGTACGGAGAGAAACTTAGGTAGATTGAAAATAAAAATAACAGAGATCGAATAGCATTTTGATGATGGACGTTCAAATAGTTAAAAAAATTATAATCATCTTCCATGTGTTGTAGATAGATAACACATAAAGAACATTGTGAAATTCCCCATGATTGAAGATAAAAAATGGAAAAATGAGATTTTAAATTAAAATGTTTAAAATATAAAAATGATATCATAAAAAACACAATGAGAAATTGATTCATGTTAGAGGGATTAGATTACATAATTTTTTTTATCAAATTACAATTTTAAACAAATCAAAAATAAATTTAAACAGTCTAAATTATTTATATTAAAAGGATGTTTTCAATTAATATTTAGTATTTTTTACTATTCATCAAAAGAAGAAACTAATAGAAAAATACAAAAATATTTAACAATGTACATTTTTACAGTATGATACCAAAAATTATTTTAATGTTTCCAATAAATATTATAAAAGGTTGAAAAAATGGATTTAAAATAGGGTCACCCTTAAAAGGTGAAAAAATTACTATTTTGAATGGTAAATTTTTTATTCATAAAATGTGAGGTATTCATATGTTATTAATATCAATGTAGTTTGGTTGAGTGTCAAAAAAGTTATACTACTTATGAAATATATTAATTTTATTAAAATAATTCATTAATATTTTATTAATCTTATTTTCATTATTTTTAAATATATATTACAATAATTTAAGTATAATTGATTACCAAATATGCATTATAAATAAATTATTTAATCAAATTTTCATAATTTAGGTAATATTATTTCTAATGTGCATTTGAACAGCTAGGTTGTAACTATATAAATATTATATTTTAGTTCGGTAAAACACAGTCTCACATGAACCAAAATCTGTAAATATAAGACACAAATTTTTGTAACACATGACAAACATTGATTTTTATATAACAAAATTCAATATATGTGTTTCATGTAGAACTAACTCAACATGGTTTTGTGTACAAATAAAAAATTACATGGTACATTCATATCACAAATGTATATTTATTGAGGAGTGAAATTATGTATTTCAGAAAATTACAATTAATTTGAATAACATTTCACAAAATCATTGGGGGTTATGTTTTGCACACCATAAAATGAATTTATCCCTCAATATTCTACTTGGTGATCAATGTGTTGATACTTTTAATTTCCCTGAATAGAAAAAAAAATTAATTGTGAATACTAAAACTACCTTTTTGAATATAAATTTTGAAACATAACTGTAACCCAAAGTAACACATAATTATGTTTCCACATAGGATCACATATACGGAAATTAATAATATTGAAATAAAAGTGAAAAATAACTCCCTTTTTATGGTATGTGATAGAAAACATGATCATGATAATGGTAATAACATCAAAACCACATAATAAATAAGTCTGAAAAAATTAATTAATATCATTAAAAATGATTATAATAAGATAAAATTTCATTTATAAATCCATTAAGAATATATTATTAATTGATTTTGTCTCAAAAGTAAAAAATCACTCTATGGTTGTCCCTTGATAAATTTTTGATTCATTTATGTTCTCCAAGAAAAATTTAAATGAAATTATAATGTCTTCTGATCTAATGGATCATAAGATCCATAATTATATAATAAATCACTCAATTTTTATCTAGTTGTCATAAAAAAACAATGGTTATCACAAGCTATAAAATATGAATAAATCATCAGATGGTGAGATAATAATTTAATCTTTAAAAACTCATATTATGTTTAACATAATCCTTTTTAGAATTGTTATCCTTATAACCCTTCCAAAAGTTGAATTTCTAAAACTATTAGAAATTAACTCACTAAATTTATAAAAAATGTCTTCACATTGATGGCCTAAATATCATAATGTATATATTTTTTTAAACATAACATAAATGATAATTAATTTATTATATTTTATCTTGAAAAAAGGTATTTATTAAATATACATATTTAAAACAAGCATTTCATTCTTATTCACAAAATTATTGTATATATTCCTTAGTTCTGAAAATGTAATAAAGTCTATACAAGATAGTATTAGAAACAATGTAAATAAATATTAATTAGTTTAGGGGTAATCAGTACCATCAAATTTATTATTTCATAGTCAAAATTTCATTAACCAAACATCATTATCTCATTATTAATAGTATATTAAGGGTTATCCTTCCCTTAATATCATGATTTCCATGAATGTCTCATTTTCCATTAAATAAAATTCAATTTTTTCAGCACCATTCAACATATCATTTTCAGTTCATTATAAAATCAAATAATGAATATAAATTTTTACTCATAAAACATATGATTTGAAATGAAATAAAAAACTCTTTAATCATCCATCTTTATTCTTAAACCGGTATAAAATATTTATTATCATATTATTTCCAAGAATATGAAATAAGAATATTCTATTAAGACTCCTCAACCACAATATAATATTTACTCTAATTCTTACTATAACCAATTCTAACATCCCAAACCATTCACATTCCATATACAGTATCTTTATCCACAATATTATAACACTAGAATGGTTCAATTCCCTTCTTTTTAATTTATTATGAATAATCCCCCTTTTATGGGTTGGATGGGAACCCATAAAATACACTTTGTCTCAAGGCACAAGACCAAATAAGACATAATGGCACAAAACATAACTCAAAGGCCCAGAGGAATATTATGACTAATACATTTCTCGTAGACCAAACCCACTAGATGTTTTCCTCCCTATATTTTGTATCGTTGATTTTCTAGCTTCCCGCCTTGAATTAATTATTGTATAGAATTACCCACTAAAAATATTCATGGTTCATTGTCCCAATGGAAGTTTCCATACACTCACATTTTTTCAATCGATTTAGATATGCTTTGGTGAAAACTACTCTTTTCATTGATCCTCATCTGGGGCTTGATCTATTTGAATATAGAAATTCCCAGGTTGATGTGGCCTGAAGGCCAAGAGGCCCAATGGCATTTGATGACATGAAGTCCCGGATACCCATGCGCCCCAAATTGTGGCCTGATAACTGAAATTTGGAGAATTTTTCCTATTTTTATAGTACAGAACAATACCATCAATATAACTACTACAATATCCCATAAATTCACCTCCAACCAATTTCAAGCCTAGGTCTCTTGGATTACATGTAAGAGCCCTTATAACTCATGTATGAGATAATTGGAATTATAATATTTCTATACATAACATATTCATTCATAATGCTCATATGTTAAACATTTTTAAAATTCAATGATTTCCATGTTCCTTCTTGTTCTATATTTTGAATAATATCATAATAATTATATGAAAACACTTATCATATCATTAAAACATATAATCATGAAAATTTACTAATTATATTCCTAAATATAGACGTTTCAATTTTAAATATAAGAAATATTAGGACTATACTTATAGAAATCCATAAAAATATCATTATATTTATCCATATCGAAATCAGTAATTTTTTCCCATCATAGATCTCAGTGGTTAAGAAAATATTTTCTCTGATACTTACAATAAAGATACATGAATTTTGTATTTTAGTATTACATCATTTTTTAGATGAAACAAAAAACACAACCAAAGACCATATTATTTTAAATCCATTGGAAACATAGAAAATAGAAAACACATTCTTAATATATCTACATCTTATCCAAAATATTTATTCATTATTAAAACCATTTTTTCCAATCACACTTTATTCATTTCTTCATATACCGGGGAAATGATTTATAAATTAGTGTTACCTAATCTCTTATGTTTGGGTAAATAGAGGACTTATCAATAATAAGATAGTAATAATGAATATATATACTAAAAAACCATTTTAAAATCAAAAATTTTATATCAATGACCATGATTTATAGTCAGGGAATAAGTCATATGTGTAAAAAATAATAAAATAACATATTACATGAGAGCACAACATTATACATGAAATTGTGGTATAAGTGAAAGCATATAAAATGATTTCTATTGTTGACCAGTAATCACAACTAAGGACATAGTAGTAGTATGGGTTCAATTACATTACCATCTTGGTAGTAATAGTTCATTCCCCTAGTTATCATAGTCATCAAGGTTCACTATAAGACCAACATAGCAGATATTATCCTTTACTAAACCCAGTTTACTCCCTATACAAGGCATTTATATCTCATGAAATATAAATCAATAACCAATGAATTTGAGGTAGATATTTTTCCCCCATTACATAATGAAGAACCACACATAGGTGTTCCCTAAGAAAATAAACCATAAAATGTGTAATAATTCATGAAATGAAACAGGTTTTGTAATCATTTCATCATAGCATGACTAATTGAAAAGTAACAGATTTTATAAACAAAAACTCATAAAAAACAGTATATTCCGAGAAATATTTTTAATTTTACCCTTGCATCTCTGTCTCCGCAAAACCTTATTAATATCAATAAATTTCATCAATGATGGAAATTAATTTTCAAATATATGTTTAGAACATTTCATGAGGAAAATTATCAATTTTTTTGTAAAGTGTTACTTATATAATATAACATTTATAAAAAATTATTTTTTATAAATATCATTTTAAACTTATAATGAAACCTTCCAACCATTTTAAACATATTTGAAATCCAGTTTAATGAAAATTCTTAAAACGGTCATATAAACACTATTAAATAATTTATAGAAAAAATTGATATTAAGGAAAGGTGACTTCCAAATGAAGAGAGAATAAAATCAAATGAAGCTCATAATATAAAGAACTGTGTGTGAATAATTTGTACAAAATTTAATTTGTTTTATATAAATCTTGTAATATAATACAACTCTATTAAAAGGCATATGTAACAACGAATTCTAATTGTGACAAAATAACCTTGTAGATTGGGTTACTTTTAAAACATAAATCCATTGAATCTGGGGTAATCAAAGGAATATGAAAATAACAATAATGTTAAGTATATGTAACATAAATTAAATTCATTAAATGTATATATATATATAATAAAATGAACATAAAATGTGGAACATGTCTCCTATAAATAAATGTTAGACTAGAAATCCTCTCACAACTATAGTAACTTTTTATTGTGAGCCTCTGGAATGAGTAAACATAATTATTACTTGTAATTTCATGAAATAAATTATATTAATTATATATAATTTAATATGATAATATATACACCTGATACAATAAATAACTGTTAAATTTAAAATATATCTTCACAAAATAAAAATGAGTAGGGAAAACCCTAAGAAGATATCTTGATTGACATCATACTTGTTCAAAAATCCTATATAATAAATACTTATTTATAAATAATATATCACATAAACATTATTCAACTATATAAAACAATATATAATATAATAGAGAACCTATATTAAATATTTAATAAAAATTTCTTGTTATAGTTACAATTCAATTAATATACACTTTTTTTTCGCATGTGTTTTGAATTTTTATATTATTTGTATTCTTTTGTATATCATGATTCTATATTATCCATATTAATAAAAATTGTATAATTATTATTAATATTCGATATATATGTATTGATAATAATATATGAAATATATAAACAGAATATTAAGTACACCATTCATGGAGACAGTAAGTCGTACAAACACATTAACGCTATTTACATTTTCTTGTTGTATTGAAACAATGTGATAAAATGACATATATATATATATATTATCCTTTATGTACCATTATAATTTCATATATATAGTATAATTTCCCTAAGACAATACTTAAAAATTTCAATGCAATGTGTTGACGAATCACTTTTTGTTGAGGAGGTGATAATCCACACATTCACAATCAATGTTATCATATTCACACAAAACAGAAATCAGGAAGTTATGAGTTGTATAATAATTACAAATGAAAAAATTAAAGATAAATACTATATATATATATTTACAAAACAAATATAAATTTTATCCTTACTATGAACATGTAATGGTGACATTGGATGAATGAACGACGTCGCTTTGTGATATTGTAGTACCCCATATATAAGAATAATTATTTTGTAACCCATTTGACAGAAGTGCGTGTCAGTGAAGATAAAAACCCTAATATAAACACATATATGTATATTTTGAATATTGAAGATATTATATAAAAATTAAATATAATTGATTGAGCTGGTTTATTGATGAAATAAATCCAAAACTTTTTTTGATGAACATGATCTCTTCTTAGGATATCGGCTGTAGGTTTATACCAGAAGAAATCCATGGTAAGATTTTATCGAAAAGTATGGATTATATGATTTATTTAGAGAATTTAGTATGATATTATAAAATTTTATTCCTGAAAAAATTTGTTTTAATGTGGGAATAAAACAGTAGATATGTGCCCATTTATATGAGTGGTGAGGCACGCTTTTGTAATTTCGTAAAAGATTAATTTATAATAAAATAAATTAAAATAAAATTTATAAAAATCCATTAATTTGATTTTTAGATATTATATGATTGTAATAACTTCAAACAATATATTTTTGAATAATTTAGGTGTTATTTTAAACCATGTCATTTTAATTAACACTTAAATAATCTATTTTAATTTTTACTATGGAATCAAGATTTTCAATATTAAAAAGATAGAAATTTTATATATCATTTTTAATTGGAAAAAACTGAAATTTTAAAATATTTTAGACCATATATCATACCAGTCTCCTTATTTAATATTTTTATAATTTTTATAAAATTTAATAAATAATTTTAAATTTTATATCATTGGATTCAATTTTGAATCTACTCTTCACTTTGACACTAATAAATTATTTATTAAAAAATATATTTTAAAAAATAATTTAATACACCACTAATATATCATATTTATTGATAAATATTTTCAATCAAATTATTTATGTTGATTATATTTCTTCTAATAGTTATAATATAAATTAATTGATTTCTTAATTAATTAGATAATTAAGACATCATCACCGAGTACTTATTTATGATAATTATTTCTTCACAACAATTTAATAATAAAATTCCATTATGTATATGATCCTATTATATTTATGAAAAAATTATATTATAAAAAATATTTTCTATTTATCCCCATATTTATAAAAGAATACATATTAAATGTACGAGTGTGACATTTGGTAACTCTCTTTAAATTTAATAATATCCAAGCCATTTTAATGGAAAATTACCAGCTAAATAACTAAATTTATAACCTTTAATATTTATTTTTAAATTAAAGTCCCCCAATAATATTTTGGAAAGGTTTAGGGTAGTTTTATAATTGTTTTAGTACTATTTCCCCCTAAATTCCCTTATTTACTCTTAACTGTTGTAATAAAAAGTACTACGGTTTCTATTCATATTATTCAAAAATAAAAGGGAAATATTTACTAAATTTTAACATTTTATTATAAACATGGAAAATATTTTAGACAATTAAAAACCCATAATTGGAAAAAATTAAATTAAAATATATCTAGTGGGTGGAATGAGAAAACTGTTTTTTTAAATGATATTGATCAGATGATTGAATTTTTTTTTATTTCAATAAAAAATTAAATTTTTCTAATGACCTATATTCTATAAAAAAATATATAATTTATTTATGAATACATTGAAACCAATCAAAATTATAATTCAACACAATAAATTATTTAATAAAAAATGTTGTTTCCAATTAAAATCCTTTGCTTTTCACTATTAATAAAAATAATATTCTTCTCAGAATAATACTAAATGTTCACCTAATGATAATTTTGATATTATGATATTAAAAATGATGTTAATTTACAAATATTAAAATTATCAATTTATAAAAATATTATATTTTTAATATATTCTTTTTAAAGGATGTAAAATTTCACTTTTTTAGAAAATATATATTTTTATTCATAAAATTTGATTATTTTATAATCTAATTTCTAATGAATCTATTATATGACTATATAATTTATTTGATTCAATATTTATTATATAAATTTTATTAAAAAAATAATTAATAGTTGGTTTTCTAATTTATTCAGTTAATATGAGGTTTGTATATTGAAAAATATTAATCAATGAAAATAAATTAATATATTTTCATAGTGTAATTACATTAATTTATAGCTAATAGATAGGCCAAATATTTATTTTATATTCATGTTAAAAAAATTTAAAAAAAATTTAATACAATAATTAATTTTCATTCTAACTGCTGGGTGGTAAGAATATTAATAGTATATTGTATTCCGATAAAATATTTTCTTTCATATAATGTAAGATATTAAAAGAATTCATAATTATGTAAAAAAAATCAGAAAAGAATGTTGCATCTCACAAATTCTAATAAATGTGTTGTGTATAGCGCAACATATAATTGTGTTGGGTAAAATCAATGAATTACATGGTTCATTAGTATAACCTATGACATATTCAGTGTTACATTCTAAATATCATAAACATAAATTAATTAAAAATTTTATTCATAAAATATAAGGGTGTTACATTTATGGTGTCAAATGTTTTTCTTATTATATAAGTCAAAAAATCCATCTAAACTTATTTACGTATAGTAAAAATGATTTTCCCATATAAAAAGGTTATTAAGAATCCATGTATTTTTTTAAATCCAATCATTGGTAAAAAATTAAATTAAATCATATGATAATATTAAAAAATCATTAGTTTTTTTAATTATCGATATGGAAGGAAAATCAATTTCTAATGAAAAAAGTGAAATGTATGAATTTATTAAAAAATTTCCCATTAATTTTGATTTTCAAATAGAGTATAAAGTTACTATTTCTTGAAAATTTCATTAATTTGAAAAGCATATAAACATTAAATGGGATTATTAGATAATTGTGAAATAAATTTTTTAATGGAAACTCAAGCATAAATAATCGTGATTAAAATTTTAGTAAAACCAAATCCCTTTACCTATTTGGTATCTTTTGAATCAAAAATTCATAAATGATATAATATTATCATAATATTTAAAATCCTATAAAAAATAAATTCACGATATAAAATATCAATATTTAAATTTAAAAAACATAAAAAATAAAAAAAAAGTTGTTAATATAACATATGTCTCATAGATGAAAATGTGAGACAAGATACCCATAGCACCTGGGTAATGTTCTTTTAATAACACCCAAGAATGGTATCGTGTAAAATGAAATAGTAAATACAATGAATATAAGGATGTTCACGATATACCTTGTTAGAGGTGCCATATATATTCCCCATAACCATAACTGTCAACATAACACCAAACATGTCCCAATTAAATTATATTGAGATGAAGAACAATTATATGAGGTTTTATATCCATCATACATTTTCCATCCTTCAATATTTAAAATATATATTTATTATAAATATCTTAAATAGCCTTATTCTTATATATATGTTACCATATATTAATTACTAATAAAATTTTATCATCGATTTATTTATAATTTATTTTCGAAATCCTTGTCCTATAACATAACTTTTTCATTTTTTATATATGTATTTAATTAGTTAATTCCATTATACTTTGTTTATGTTTATATAATCACTATAATTCTAAAAATTTTATTAATATCCTTTATATTCTTCAAATCA
This sequence comes from Viscum album, assembly GCA_963277665.1. NCBI lineage: Eukaryota > Viridiplantae > Streptophyta > Magnoliopsida > Santalales > Viscaceae > Viscum > Viscum album. Next base: position 67,658,936 of record OY728166.1, on the reverse strand, counting down.
TTCCATATTTCTATAGAGTTAAAGTGTAAATGAAAAATGGGGTTTGTAGCTTCATGGGTCCTGTAGTCCACACATTTGGATAAGCAACATTATCAATTTATAATTGATTTGAATTTATGAAATTATATATGGTATCAGAAGTTCAAAATAACATTCATGAACAGATAAAATATATATTAATTAATTCTATCTTTATAACCATCTATGTAATGTGGTGATGAATATTGAATAATGTCATAACATGGATATGATTTTTTATACTTACCCAAAATCGATGTTTAAACTTTTAAAAGACTAGAAATGAAATGGAAAATAGTTTTCCAATAACAATAATAAGATCCAATTATATTGATAATACATTGTTATTATTTTATTTTTGATAAAATATATTTAGATGATTTTTAGGAAAGAATAAATTTGAATGATCCAAGAATGATAATTTCCCCATATTAGGAAAATTATAGTAAGACCATATTTAATGGAAGAAAGGGTTGGTATTTTGTAATGGAAACCCACTTTGGTTCTTGGATAATGGAATTGGTATTTTTTGGGAGATAGTGGTTATTATTAGTGGCACTTATTGTTGTATATCAGAGAGGAGGGGAGATTTATTTTTATTTTGAATTAATGTACACACAAAGAATTATTGAAGAAATTTAAATATAATGACGTCATTTCTATATTAAAGAGGTTCAATGTCATGGTTAATTTTCAATATACAATATTATATTCTTTAAATTGATTCATCAAATAAAATTTGGATAGTATGTTGTGGTATTGTAAACATTATTCTTTGGATTAAAACATTAGCTATATTATATTATTATTTCCAATGGTAACACTTATTTCAATCATAATGGGTTATAATTAAACATAAAAGGTAAAAATTAGACAATAAATGCACAAGAGATGATATTTTTATCCATATAAATTCATACATGAAAACTGTCACAATTTTTTTTATTTTAATAAATTTAATGTATTATATTATTAATTAATTTTAATGAATAAAAATATGTCATTTCATAATAATTATAGGTAGTTATTTTATAATAATATTAAATATATATTTTATTGATAAATAATTCAATTTTATTTTAAATTAATTTTTTTAAATAACTAAAAATTGTTTTTATCACTTTAATAATGAATTAAATATAATAAAATAACAAAAGTTACACTTTTAAAATTATTATTTACATAATTAATATAAGAATAATAATCAAACAATTATGACACTATATTCTATTATTAATGAACTCCACTCATCAAATATGATAAAGGTTGGTGATAGAGACAATTTTCAATTCTAATAACATTATTTCTATCATCAAAATCATGATTTACCATTATTGTGGTGGCAAATATTTACTATGGTATCAATTGATAATGACAAATAGTAAAAGAGAAAATACATGGAAAATTAATATATAATGGTGCTAACTATTCAATATATTTTTGAAATCAATATTTATAATTTGGAGAAATAATTTTATAATCAAACCATATGTAAATCATCTGTTTAGAGAAAAATGATTTTTAGACAATTTTTTTGTACATCAATTCATTAATATAATTAATTCCAATTGAAATTATTCTATTAATAATATTTATGATTAAATATTTAACATTAAAATAAATTGAGAAAAATCATTTTACAAGATTGGATGAATTTACAATATTTAATAAAAATCCTTATTTTTCACTAATAAAAAATAAATCTGTTCAAAAAAATCAAAAATATATACCCTACATCATTTTTAAATAATTATAAAAAATAACATATCATTATTTTAAAATAATTTTACAAAATGATGATTAAATTAATTATAATATTTTATCATAAAAATTAAGAAACCCATTTTTGATGAAAATTAGATTTTATAAATGAAATGTATTTAATTGAAATTAATTTCCTATATCCTCAAATTTAATAAAAAAAATTATTAGTTTTTTATATATTTTATAATTTGGATAATCTAATTAATTATATCTAATTTAGTTGCAATGTTATAATGGAAATATATATATATATATATTCTTATTTCACGGGTTTTTTAAGATTAATACTGTTTATATGCTTTCTAATGTGATATTTTTTTTAAAAATATTGTCATTTTACATTATAACTTTCAATAATTTTCATAATAAAAATATTAAGTAGTGATTTTTAAACAATTGTATTCCATTAGAATATTCCATTTTTCAAATATAATAATATTAAAAGTGATAATAAAACATCTAATTTAAAACAGTTAATGGAAAATACCATGTTCATCAAGAATGTATATAAAATATTGTTATATATATTTACACATTAGTGACATGTGATGATATGGACATGGAGGAAGAAAATAAAACCAAGGAATTAGAGTAGTGTATAAAGAGCAGGAATTGGGGAATGTTAACATAAAAAATCCATAATTCATGATTTAAAAAAATCTATTATTTTATTATGAATGGATGCAACAGGAAAAAATATTTATTTCAAGATCCCATTTATAGAGTTGTGGAATTAATTCTAAACCCAAGAATAAAACAAAAAATTCTATAAATACATGAAATATTTAATTTCACCATTTTTTTCAATTTCTACTATGATGGAATATTTTTTTCCATAAAATCAATACTAATGTTCTATTTTTAATAGAATAATGCACTAAAATAAAAATGAAATGGATTATATAATCCAAATATTGAAAACAATTTCACCCTATTATATTCCAAAACTTACCTAAAAAGAATTTGTTACAAAAAATTAAGACAGTATATAAAATGTATAACCATTCATAGGAATAAATAATAACATTTAGTTCAACATTTACACAATAACACAAAAGGTTAAACATCGATTATTCCACAAAAAATAACGCAATAAAAAAATTACCCCAAAAAAACCACAATATAATTTATTTTTAAAATAAAAGGTTAATAAAATACCTTTTAATATATATACCTAAAAATATCAATAATCACTATTATTAATTACTATTAAATATAATACTGTATAAAAATTCATAACAAAATATAATAAATTATTCTAGATACATTATTAATTGATAATCCTTAGCGTAAACATTAATATCTATGAAAATATCAAAATTTCAATGACTCACTGCATCACCATTAATTCTATCTATATAACACTATAAAATATACCATTAAAACATTTAATGTTATGTTCTATGTAATTTTGATACATGATGGTGTGAAGATATAGTAATTCAATATAAGATAAAAAAATTCATTTCATAATTTTTTTAATGAAAAGTAGAAAAGTAAAATGCTTCGATAATGATTTTATTTTTTTAAATCAATTTTTTAAAATTAAATCTTGGGAAAAATGAATTTAAAAATTCATAATATAATAATAAAACATTGATGAAAACATATTAATAAAGCAAGGATATATAAGAAAAAGTATTTTTATTGGACAAAAGAAATAATGTTTACTATTATTTAAAAAATAATTTTCAGAATAATATTATGTACTAATGAAATTATTATTGAAATATTACCCAAGTATTTAATGATAAAATATAATGGAATAATTATTATGTCTTTTTTAGACAATTATAATAAAATTTTAATCAATGGTTATTAAAAATGAAAATTCTTATATAAAAAGAGATTAAAATATTAATCCATTAACACATCACTATAATTCGAATACAAAACTCATAAAATATCAAATAAAAAATGAAAAATTAACAAACATGAATAGAAATATAGTTAATATATAACATAACAACTGATAATTATATACAAAATAATAAAATAAATAAGGTGTTTTGAAAATGTAACATCTATTCAATGATTAAAACTAAGATGGGAAGCCCATAACACTTTTATAACATTCATATCATAACCCCCAAAAGAAAGATAACATTAAATGATAAAATAAATATAATTATTCTAATTATATTCCAGATATAAGACATCAAAATTAATGTATAAACAATAAATAAATATAAATAGTTTCAAATCATCAATCATGTCTCAAAAAAATAATATTGAGACGAAGAACCCTTATCATTGTTTTGAATTACATCAAATTTTTTAAAAACATCTGTATAATATATATAAATTTATTATATATATATATTTTATAACAATACATATATATATATATATCATGCCATATATTTTTTAAATATTTTATTTTATCACCAATTTATTTAAAATACATTATTAAAATCACTCTTTCACTTCATTAAATTTTAAATACATTGATTATTATGTATTTTTCAATTTAGATGATGAGATCAAGGTACATTGATCATGGTTCCATGGTCTCTATAATCATTTTCCATATATAAATATCATTTATATATTCCTCAAATTTATCCTTATTTTTATCCTTTAAATTTTGAAATGAAAATTGCATCACATGGATTCATGAAGGTGATACTTCAAACATACAAATGAGCGGTATTATCATTTTCCAATAGATTAGAAGTTAGTATAGAATATATGATATATTATATTGAAAAGATTATTTATCTAATGAATATCATATTTAGTTGTAATTTCCATCATTATTTCCATCTATGTGAAGTGACGATGAAAAATAAATTACACCACCGCATAGAGACGGTCTGTCATACATATGCACTTGAGATGTTTCCATTATCCAAAAAAGGAAAATGTGATTGAAAATGATTGTGACAAAATAAGAAAACAATATTAACTTTATCAAATTGTTTTTAATATTATATTTTTGTAATAATAAATTTATACTTTGTTGATGAGAGAAACAATTTCAAATTGTTGCAAAAGATAATTACATCTTCATGAATATTGATGTTTAGTTAATATCTGTTGGGATTTAGGGTTTTACTATTATTTATAATATAAACTCTGAAACATGGATAATGATGAATACAATAGTTTTTTAGGGTTTGGTTGATATAATAGGCTATATATTTTGTATATGTCTGAGGATATGTTGTGTATGTTTATATCGAGATAAAGGACACAAATTGAAAAAATAATTATATTTATATATAATATATTCTCTTTATAGTCCATGTGGTATTAATTTTGAATAATTTTAAATGTAAATTATAATAGGGTTTATATTTCTCTCACTAATAAATTTTGGTCTAGTTTATCAAGTCTTTTATTCATTGGCAGTTGGTTTAATAACATAGTGAACTTATCTGAATCATAACCGTGTTATGAAATTTTACATAAAAATGTATGAAAAATTTACGTATTAGTTAAATATAATCCCAAAAATTGTCCGGATAAAAAATTATACCCCAAATTTTATTATAAATATCCTCTTGTAATATTTTTCAAATTTTATATTTTTTAATATAATTTTACATTCCATAAATTATCCCAAAATTAATATTTTTAAAATATTAAATTAATTAGACCATGATGTCATCAAGACATATATGTAATTACAATACATAATGTTATAAAATATCTAATATATATATATTTATTATGGTTCACTATAGGTCGCTAAAAATTATATCCTTTAATTTTTTTAATATAATTTATAGTAATTTTATATTAATTAAATAAATACTAAATATTCATTTTGTAAGAACATATGATAATAAATCAGTGAAAATTAATAAATAACAAATTAATAAACAATAAATGAATTATATATCATATAATCATTTATAACCTAATATAAAATGTTTATATCCCTATCAAAAAATATTCTTGATATTTAAAGAACGAAAGTCACATTTTCAACATATTCATTTAATGATATATTATAAAGGCATATATCAAATAAATGTTGTTCTACTTTTCAATATAAGAATATAAAACATATTAAATATGATAAATCCATATGTTACGATCATTTTTTGTACATATCATATTATATTAACCATAGTTTTAATATTTACCCTTTATTGTGGTGGAAATTATTCAATATAGATTGTATTCATACTTATAAAAAATAAAAGAGAAAAAATTAAAAAATATTCTTAAACTAATTAATAACATTGAAACTATTTTATGTGATTTTTTTACATAATTTTTACAGTGAAAATAAAAATAAAAATAAAAACACTGATAAAAAATATTATTTAAGAAAAATCATTTTCAAATTCATAAATATTTAAATTTAAAATTAAACATTAAATTTAAATTTGATAAATTTAATTATGTTATATATAATATAATATAACTAATGTTACTTTGAAATATATTAAAATTATTACTGTGTAAATTATTTAAAAAAATATTATACTCAAAAATAATTATAAATTTTTACAATTTATTGGGAAATAATTTTTTTTAGAAATATTTATAATTTTCAACCTATGAGAAATTATTCCAGAGGATTATGAAAATTATTTTCATTTATAAAATATATTTTATTATGTTTCTAAATGTTAATTATAATATTATATTATAATATTAACCAAAAATAATATAACAATATTAAATTTATTAATGAATAATATGTATTCCCTAAAATTTATATTCTTATATCATAATAATTAATTAGTAATGTTTTATTGGTTAGGTCCTATATTTATAAAAATCGTAATTTATCATATAAAATTCATTCTGCCGAATTTAACATCTAGGTTATAATAGTTATATTTAGATAATAGTATTTTTTTGGGTTTCATTAATCTCAGTGTTGCATTTTGAAACTATTATAGATTTTTTTGTGTTCTTTTAAAATATCATGGTGTTTCAAGTAAATAACCCATTATTTTTTCTCCTAAAAAAATAAATATTTATACACCCTGTGCGTAAAAATTTTATTCAACCTGATACAATATTCTTTTATTAAGAAATGTATATATTAGTGTGAAATAACAACATTATTTTGCAATACCATGTGTAAAATAGTTCATAATTCCTACACTATGATAGTTCGATGACTGGATGAATAAATTAACCAATATTATTTTGAACCAAATATTTTTTACTATAAAACCACAATACCATGTTTTATGATATTTGATAGTTCACTCACATAAATCTCAAACAATATTCACAACCATAAAACTCAATGCCTATATGTTATTTGAATCACACTTTTCATACATAAATATTAAATTATTTTCTATAAATATTGAATAGATTTAATAAAAATACATTCATATAGACTATATAGTTTTATATCTATTGTAATAACTGATGCATAATAAAAATAATTATAATATTTAAAAATCATTTTTAATAAGTTCTTCCACAAAAAAATCAAACTTATAAATATCATACCTAAAAAATACTTATTAATTAGTGGATGGAAAAAAGATACTTTGAGATAATATTCCCTAAAAGGGTAAACATAAGGGTTTTCAATCAAATATCATAATTTATCATCAGATAATGATATAAGAGGGGTGATGTGATCATGACTTACAATAATCATACCATATCAATAAAATGTTATAAATCACAAAAAATGGCATGATGCTTTCTTAAAAAATCATAAGGAATAAGAGTGTGTAATCATAAATAAGATATCATGATCAATATAATAGTATTATAATAATAATACATATTACATTTTAATTTAATAAATAATTGTAAATAATTTTCTTAATCATGATTTATATCACGGCTATCATACTCGATTGCATTCACTCCCCATTCCATCATTTCATTAGTCAGAGATCACTACTAATATGATAATTGTGAAAAAAACCAGATTTAACTTGGGTCAATCAAAATTGTATTACATATATTTTTATTAGATATCCTTAATTAAAATATCATTATTATTTTATATGATTCTAGTTCCATCAATCACATAACAAAAACCATACATATGTGTGACATAAAATCATTGGACATTGATCAAATAATCAATTCATAAACCATTGAAAGGATTCGATATTATGAAACATTTAATTATCATAATCAAAAAAGAATTTGAGATATAATAAATAGGTAATTATTTTTTCAATAACATGGGTAAGTCCTTGGAAACCCAAAAGGAAGTTTTTTCGATAAAAATATCATCAAATGAGGTCTTGAATATTTGTGGAGAAAAATATTAATTTAATTTGTAGTAAATAATTTGGAATATAAAATTTTTAGAAATATCACAGAAGTATTTTTTATTAAAAAATAACCAAGTAACATATAATTGTATCTTTAAATAAATTAGTATTCATCTTAGTGGGGAAATTTAATTTTTCGGTTTATATTAAAAATGTTTCTTTTTACATAATCAGTTAGAAGTTATTTTTTTGAAAATTAAAATAATAATCATATGAAAAAAATTTATATAATTACAATAATTTTTAGAAATTAATATATAAATTTCATTATAATTCTAAATATTTTATTTAAAATTTTAAAAAAATAAATACGAACATAAATGAAAAATGTTTAGAAAAATTTGAAAAACAATTTTTATTTTATCCAAAAAATTCATTTTGTATATAGAGAGAAAATGTTGAAGTTAAAATTAATATATATATATATATATATATATTACCATATAATAAGAAATAAAATATGTATTGGGAGATATAGACTATAAAATTTCAACATTAAGAAATTTAATACTATGAAATCCAAATAAAATATTTTGCGACCTAAATCAATTACCTAATTTTGGTCATTCATTATAAGAAATCTATACCACTGTAAAATAAATTTATATTTATCATGATTTTATAATAGTAAAATAATTATACATATAATAACCATCATGTTTTACTTATAATGTAATATCAACTGTTCCTTACAAATAATTCATCATGATAAACACTTCACCTGTTACATTCTTCGTTTTTATTGAATGGTTTGGTCTAAATGTTATGGTACCTAGAAATTTTCCAAGGTTAAATATATATATAGATTGTTAATCATGTTATTAATAACACACACACACACACATATATATATATAGACACACACACACACATATATATATTATTTAAATTTTTATATCCAATAATTTAAAGAAGTGATTAAACATGAATTTAATTAATACATGGAAATTGATGCCTCCAAAAACACATGAGTGAACATCCCATTTTTTGTTGGCTGGAATGAAAGAAAGTTAAATATTAATTAATCATTAAAAATTTATTAATATACTAGTACTTAAATATATAAATTCAAATTCTATGTTTTTTTAACAAACCATAAATGATTGTGTGGGGAATGAGTTGTATCTCTATAAGTATGTAGTAGTCCACTTTACGTAAGAGGGATATTTTCCACACACATCAGACTGAGAATAGGTGGTAAATGGTTTTACCCTCATCAAAATAAAATATGTGTACACAGATTTATTATATTTATCATTTATTTATGAATTCAATTATTTTATATGATGTAGTTGACTAAATAATATTGATTATGTAAGGATATGATATATACCTTTTCATTTAGTAACATTCTTTGGATTACCCCTTAAGACTTGAACGGTGGGTTGTAAGAGAAAAATTTAATATATATAATTAAATAAAAAACATTCCATGAAATATTATTATTTGGGATCTCAAATAATGAAGGCTCAAATAATGTGAATATGGTTGTATTATAGATTCCTCAGTTTATGTGAATGGAAACCCACAAAATAAATTTCATAATGTAATTTAATAATTTATTTTCATTTTCTTCGAAATGTGTCAACAATTGTATAGGTATGATAATGATGGATATGATATTTTTTTTATTTTTATAATATAATTATTTTTTATGTACGGGTGGAAATACATTATTTATATCTTTTAATACCATGATAAACTCAATTTAACCTAAAATTTGATAACAAAATATTAATTCTTTTTCTAATCACAATAAAAAAATATTTTCTTCCTATTAAATTTAATTTATTATAATGATTCCAAATATTTAATCAAATTTAACCAATATTATTAATTTTAATTTAACAATTTAATTTAATATAAGCAGAAAAATTTCAAGTAAAACCCATTTTCAAAAAAAAAATGTTTAGAACATAATTTAATACCATTAAATTTCTTTTAATACCCATAAAATAAATTCAAAATTATTAATTTATATATAAAATAAAAGAAATCAATAAATATTAATAAGTAGAGTTTAAACTTATTTATTATTCTAAAAACATATTTGGAACATAAGAACAGTTTTCAAAAAGTGCTTTTAAATCATAAAAATTTACATATAATAAATGAAATATAAAATTGATTTAAATTATATTTATTAACTTAATTATATTGAATTTAATTTTTGTTAACTATAGTTCATACTTGAAACATAATTATAAATTTATTTTAAAAAAAATATATTTTTCATTCAAATATGTGTTTCTCAATATTAGGTAGGTGATAATATTTTTTAGAAAACTCTAAATAATTACCCTTAATATATTTTTCAAATTATTATTCTGACAAATGATATTAATTTACAAATATGAAATTTTTAAAAATAATCGATGTAAATTATATAATTTTGTAAAAAAATTATACAATAAATTTTTTGGAAGCACATATATAGTGAATTAAATAAATTTTTTTGAAAATTTAGTACATCATTATAATTAATTAATGATTAAATATTTATTAAATCCTATTAATAAATTTAATAATTTATTTTTTATTATTTATGGCTTCGTATATAATGACTTGGATATAAGGTTTTAATATATCGTGGTTTATATAGACTTGGTGTTCCATGCATGGAAATCTATCAAATATATTATTTATTAATTCAATGGAATCACAAATAAAATATATTTTTGTTACATTGTATTCCTATTTACATTAATTTCACCATTAAAATTTCATCACATGGATATAAAAATTTGAGAAAATCGTAACATTACCATATCCATATATCCCATATAGCTTCCCAATATTCTGATTCATCTAATGAACAATGATAAAGTGAGTAGTCGTGTTCTCTAAAACATTTTCTATCCTCAATAATTCAATCATTTTCATTCATTATAAATATACGCCTATTGTATTATAAAATATTATTTGAGAACATTTGATGGATCAGGTATATAGATCATATGAAGGGAAATAATGATCAAATTATTAACATGATTGTTTTTTGGATAGTGTTCTATTTGATAAGCTATCTGAGATACTCAATTATGAACTATGAAGGGACCAATAAAGATAGGGAATAATTTTACCTTCGTTGTATATATCATTACCAAATTCGATGCATAATTTATTAGGAAAAAATTCCCACAAACATTGAATTCATTATCAAGTAATTTATTGAAAGAATAAATCATTTGGAAACACTCATCTACCATGGTTTATTGAATAATATATTAATCATTCCCTCATAATTCATATATAGCATAAGAACCTATACATTCACTCTCTATCATCATCCTGGTTTATTAGAGATCATTATTTAATTAATATAGTTCCTTTTCATGATTTTTTTGAATACACTTGTTAGGTATAATTTTCTAGGAAAACACAACTTTAGTAGGATGTTAATCTATAAGTAAATATAAATATATAGAATATATTCTCAATATATACTCTAGTGGATAAATTTTCATGATAGGTAGACTATAACTTTTAGATGATAAGAATTAATAAAACAAAAATCTATATTTATGCCATTCTAAAGACATATTTGTTACATTTCAGTAATCCAAATATCTCGATAATGTATTTTAGAATGGGGTACACCTTGTTACCTTACCATTTTATTATATCATATGCTATAATAATGATTAGGATAAAAATATTGTTTGAGATAATTTATGTCTTCTATCATCATAATTAGATTGAAAATAACTGAAATTACATTATAGTGTTTAGAAGTTAATGTGATAATGGAAAAAAATCCTTGGTGATACTTTTGTATATTAATATTATTATGGATATTGGTATTAATATCCCCTTTTAATTTTGTCTCATATCCATAATTTCAGGATATACCAAAAAAATATTCATAATAAACAATATCCCACATTATGAGGTCCCACTATATATACTCATTAATATATTTGACATCTCAGACCTCACTACCATGTAACCCATGCAATGATTTCGGTTGGCCACATGACCCAGGGAGTGTTTCCTCGTAAGCTATGGGCTTTTGACTAACAGTATGGTGGCATGGAAAAATATATGGGGAAACATTTCCCCCATTTACTAGTACACAACGGTGTAATAGAAATATATAGTAATGGATGAAATGGAAACATATAAAATAATTAATTAAAGGAAGATAGAAGAATTGATTTAGTATAATACTGAAGAATAAATACAGGGGCTTCATAAGTAGTTTCTGGTACATATATTCCTGAATGGAATTCTTGCACAAAGTAGGAATAGTTGAAGAAAATATACAACATAGTACAATATTAAAATGTATATCAAAATAAATTATCAACTCTATAACATCTCAATGCTAATATCGTTCATGTACTCCTAATATCCACCAATGAAAACAATCCAAAATTAGTCCACTCGTGCTTGCCTCATTCCATACCTGCAGGCATATAGTCTGTTCAAGTGCCAAAGGTGGCACGAGTATGGTATGAGGTAAATTGCAGTAGTCCACCACCAATGATGTCATTGTGTAATCCATGACGCACTTATAAGTGAAGAGTGTTCAACAAAAATGAATAACATAATGAAATTGAGAATCAACCAATTACCCTACCGCTCAGGTTGCTATAGGACACATGGTGGGTCTACCTACATCATCTCAATGCAACGTTATCTTACTGTGTCTTATGGTACATATACATAATAATATAAGGGGATTGAGGATATGATGCCTACCAACCACATGTGGGAGAATGTTATGGGGATATAATTCATACCGCCCACATTTAACAGAATAGCTTGGGTTTAGAGTGCATACCAAACACATTTAGAAGAATGGCTAAGGGATATAATTCCTACTTCCAACATTTAACTGAATGGATACATGATATAATTCCTACCAGCGATATCTAAAATAATGGCATGGGGTAAATATAACTACTTCCAAAATCTATATGATTTTATAATAATAATAATTATCATATATGAATTCACATTTTATAAAATATAACAAACACCATCTTAAAATATTTATTGTAAACAAAAATCCAATGTTTCATGGTGTTTATAATGAAACCTAATTGCATGGAAAGGCCATTCCATCCAATGAGAAAATACACTTTTGAAATTTAATTTTACAGGATCTTCCTATCCCATCCTATCCAACCCATTAATTCTAACCATCCCACTATCCAATCGTGCAATGTTCATCAACAGGGGTTCAACCTGTGGTAAAAAATCAATATAAAAATAATCATAGGGTCGTGATTCCCATAATAATCCTAGGAGGTCAAAACACCTATGGGGTGTCTTCGATTATTTAAAATACACATGGTACTTTTGTCAATTTAATTTAATACCAGACCAGAAGCTACAAACTGTAATTGATTTTTTGTTAAAAGTTTCCTATAATTTCCAAATTGTGTAGAACACCCATTGTGAATCTATATATAGCATGGATGAAAATTAATCCCATATTCATTAATAGATTAACCTAATACATCACATTGGAGCCATTTAGACAAGATGAAATTTGCACGATAGAGGATCTCAACAATGGATAGATCGTAGCTCAACATGATTAAGTACGAAATGGCCATAAATGAAATGGAAAAGTATGTTACCACCTAATGTAGGGGTGAATATAATGATTTTTTGAGTATTTTCATAATATTTGGTGCATGTTTTGGTAGACCTATGTATCATTACAATACACTAAAAATAGGGAAAATGAGCATGGACCGAAATTGCGCAACTGAAGGTAATATTTATATAATAATGAGGGAAATATTCGGGTTTTCTTATAATGGATTATCTAATGCCATCGATAGACTAAATATCAGATGCAAGACAATAGTTCAATAAGAGATTAAAGGAGATGGAGTTTGAGGGCACAAATAGGGTTGTGGGAGGCTATTGTCCGTATAAGAGTGGAAAGAATAGAAAACTAGTGCCTAAAAGAGGGTGGGAAGAATGATAATTCCCCTTGTAAATTAGATTACATGGTTTTTTTCCACAGTTATCTCAGCCATATGCATATCATGCGATTGGTTTTACCCCGTACTACATGTAGGAATATTACTTGTGAACAGTTTCACACAACCATGCAAACCTTGTTCATAGCTCACTAACATACATTCATACCAAAAATCATGTGCATATGGTTTCACTTACCAAAAAAATACCATGTTGAGGATCTTTGAAAACCCTCTGAAACTGACTGCATGACCATGTAAACTAGGAACAGTGTTACAGACAAGCCATGCCGCCTAGTCTACATCCCCTTTTTCTATTGGACGGGCTTTGGATGTTCCCTAGATTCCCCCATTACCTATTTATCTTTATTAGGTGACTCTTGTAGGACAATTATATTTATAAAAAAAGAACAAAAATAAATATGGAAGATGGATAAATAGTTGGTTTGTTACAACCTCCCCTACTTAAAGAAACTCATCCATAAGTTTCCCTCCTAAGGATAAAGAGGCACTATCAACAATGGGTCCAATCAACTGAGATCGAATGTCACCTTCCCACTCCCAGGAATTGTCCTATACTTGACTATGTTTCTATAAAACCTGTATAGGTGGAATTGAACTACCTCAATGTGTCTTCACACTCTAATCACAAATAAAAATTGGATACTTCATAAAGGTAGCATCATTTTATTACTAATCACCATCAGGTTGAATGATTAGAGATTGGACGAGATAGTCTCGGAAAATCTAAGATACATGAAATAATTTATGAATCAATCCATATATTTAAGTAATTTCCAAATGGTATGTCACCGGTCTGATCCACTTCCCAAACTCAAAGGGTCCAATGAATCTTGATGATAGCATAACCTACATCTAAATACGTATATACCCCACCCTATGTGAGGCTTTCAAGATAACCCAGTCTCTGACCTCAATCTCAATATGATTATAGTGTGTATTGGCCTATGAATGTTGCTCACACCTAGATATAAAAATTCAATTACAATTCATCTCTACAAACCTAGATGTCTCTTACACGAGATTAGGTCCAAACACAACTGCTTCCCCTTCCTCTAACCAACACCGAGGAGAGAGATAATGCATACCATACTAAGATTCATAGAGATCTATCTTAATGATATCCAGAAATAAATTTTATAAGAAAAAAATTGGAATTGTTTTTCTCCCAAGCACCCATAGAGATGAGAATTCAAGAATTGAGGACATCCTCATGCACCTAAATTGTATGATCCAACATTCCATTGGTCTGTGGGTGATAATACTTTCTAATAATTAGTTGTTTACACACGGAAATTCACATCCCTAGATAGAACCATGATATGAAATGAGAATATCTATCAGAAATAATAAAATTAGGTTTTTCTTGATGATGTACCACCTCCTTGACAAAAAATATTCCTAAGTCATCCACATGAAAGTCTATCAATCTTGAAAAAAGTGAGCATCTTTCATCAACAGATCTATGAAAAACTACACTATGTCATTTCCATGAGGTGCGTGGTGTTAACCAGTCTCGAAGTCTATCAAAACCTCATACCACTTACACTCAGCGATGAAAAATGGATTATGTTTGAAAATAGAACATTGGTGTTCCACCTTCACCTTCTGATATGGGGATCATTTCATAATGAAACCAGCTATCTCAAGTTTCATTCTGGGCCCCAATATTTATGTCGTAAATCTCGATACATTTTTTTGACACAAAGTTGAATATCCCATTTTATGGTGTGGAAATATCTCATAATCTCCTCTCTAATATTTGATGGGACCCATACATGCGCATTGAAAAATTGGTATCAACTGTATTGATTGTCCAAACATAAAATGTTTGGTCATCTGAAACACCTTCCCATAAGACAAGACAATTAGGTTTAGATAACTACCACAACCTTACACATTCCAGAAGATACGTTTTCATCACAATGGATGGGTGGATAGTATGACCATTATCCTCATAAACCACAATGTTAATATCTATGATTATGTCTATAATCCTTCATTCATCACTAAACTCCCAAACTACTTTTTTTTTGAGAAATTTGTCTTGGATCATTGCCTACTGAATCCCCTATATCTATAGTGTAAGAAAATTTTAAATCATATCATTGGAGTTACTGAACCCCATATAATAAATAAGATTTAGATCCCAATGTGTGATTATGTATTTGGGTCTCTTGTGGTATATTAACAAAATAAAATTCTCTCTGAACAAATAATTTCTCTAATATCGTATGTCCTGAAATATTGCAATTAGCATGACTTCGTGTGTTGGGTAATTCTTCCCATGAGGCCTCGACTAAATAAACATTATAGAACAACCTACTAGTCCTATATTAGAAATATTCAAAACCTGATACCTGATTAATCAAAATTGACTGTATAAGCCATGTATGGCTCTATAAGAATCAGTACTTGCACTAATGTAAGTCTTACCTTCGACTCCTAAAAGGATTCTTCAAAAGATTCTTATCATTTTAATTTCAAATATTTTTTCATGAAACTTATAATAGGAACTTAAAGGCATGAGAAATATAGAATAAAGTGTTTGTATTAACTATAAATCCAAAAGAAACTGTAGATATCAAAGACCATTATGGGATTCCCCACGACCCACACATTCTTTATGTCAAAAAAACTTATGTCTATGCTATTATATGACCTAGAATGTGAACATTATTTATCAATAAGTGGCATTTACTAAGATTTTCATAGAGTTGATGCACTCTCAGTATATTCAGCATTATCTCAATGTGGGTTCCATGGCTATGTCTCGGGTGGGAATAAACCAAGATGTTTACTATGATGAAAACAATGAATTAATCCAAATAATGTTGAAACCCCCAATTCATAAGATCTAAAAAGAAATCATTTATGTTCATATGATCGAACAACATAACCAAGTATTGGTAGAGACCATACCTACTCCAGATAGCTATGATTGGTACGTCTAATGTCCTAACATGAACTTGATTATTGACCAACCAATGATATGTCTTCTAAAACACCATAACTCCATGAAAGAGAACAACGATTTCATCTATACTAGGAAAGTTATATTAGTTCTTGATAGTTAGATAATTCAATGGACGATAATCCATATATACCCAAAGTGTTACATCCACCTTCTTGGAAAGGTGGACATGTGAACCCCATGTATATGTATTGTGGTGTATAAACCTACTATTTCAAATCCTAAAAATGATTATTGATATGTATAATCTCATCAAGATCCATCAAATATATAGTAATGGTCATAGGTGATTCTCTTGGATGTAGGTAAATAGTAAACTCCACAACTCTCAAAGGGCATAGACTAGTGAAGTAATCATGAAAAACTTCTATGAAGTACTCCACTACTAGAGGAAAGGTTGTGGGTTTCGACCCTTGATCATTGAGATAATGACTGGAAACCCGTGTCTATCACTACCTAACCTATGCTTCTTGGGGCATTCTTGTGACACACAAACACCCCAATCTCCCTTATTCATGTGAGATACACACTCCGTTGTTGTAAAAGTAACCCTACGATGATAATAGTCAATATGGTCTATGTAGGTAACTATCGAATCAATCCATAAGATTACATCGTATCCTTTCATATCATGAATGTTGAGGATCCATTCAATAAGGTAGCCACTTATCTCATGGGGGTTTTTCTTAAAATAGAGAACACCCTTTGAATGTATACCGATGTGTGTATCTTGATTCATAACACCATGATATGACACAAAGTTGAGGCCCATTCTCTCAGTTATTGACTATGATATGAATGAGTGGAAAACTATTATATCCAAATAATTAACACACTAAAATGGTTGTTACTGGAATAATACCGCGTACTATAGAAGGTATGATGATCTTATCATATGTCATAGACTAGACTACAAGAAACTAGGAGGTACCACGAACATGAGACACTTATTGAATTCCCTGAGTAGAACTTCACGACTAGCACATATAATGATATGCCTAATAGCCATGGCCATGACCACCACCTCATCCTGATTGACCAATGGTTTTCCCACTACCAAACTTTCATGATCCTGTTGACCATGCTGTTGTCTGTGGAGTATCTGAAGAACCGTTCTCACTAGGAACTGGAGAGATATACATATAGAAATGTTGGAGGTGACCCATCGTACGATAACCACTACCTTCAAATATATATATCACATGTATTTCTTATATTAATGACATGTGGCTATGAACTGGTGAAAAATAAGAGAACATCCAGTAGAAGGACCCTTACAAAACAAATTCATTGTGATTCTACAAAACGTTTATTTTTTCCAACAATGTTCAACTAAAATATTTCGGAACTGAACTCTATTGTATTTCACCCTAGAAACCTCTCAAGTTATAATATGTAATTATTGTATGGTTAATGATCATAGAAATAGTCGTCATCCTAAAAACATTGTACAATTACCAGACAACATAACACAACCCATCCTCAAATATCCTTGTAGACATAATTTCATCAGCCGATAGGGAATGAGTGAGACGCTCTTGCTCAGTAAAATGAGAAGAGTAATCCCTGAATAACATGTTCACATGCTGCAGATTAATAAACTCTCTAGCTCTATCATCTCTTATAGATGGGATAAATAAGTATTCATAAACTACACTCTAGAATTCAACACAATCCAATTCAATATGATGTCCTATATGGTTGAAGAAATACCACCACAACATGGTTGAGTCATGTAACATGTATGTAGCTAGCTTGACCATGTGCTCTGGAGCTATCTCTAGGTGCATGATGATGGAATGGATTGACATGATCCAGTAATCCACAATGAATGAACAACCATCCTCAGAGAATTTGGGAGGATTCTTCTACTAAAACTCATGATTGAACTCTTCCATGCTATGGGAAAGTCTCTCACAACCTTTAATATTCTACATCATAGAAATAATCTCTCTTGAAACATAGTACGAGTTCCCAATTTTTAATAAGGGGGAGGAAAAACCTTTGGTTTTACTTGAAGAATAGTTGGCATCACTAGGCATGCCACCTCAAGAACATCATAATCACCACCTGTAGAACACATGACTGGAGTATTTTATGGTGACAACATTATATAATTTCAAAAGAATGTCTTAGAAGAGATTTAACACTTTAGATTATATCATATATGAATCTGTATAGGTAAGAAGTCTTTACAATATGAACGAACAAGAATATCATCCAAATATTAAAAGCTAGTACAAGACATTAGAATAGAACATAACATTCCATAAGAATGAATAACACCACTTACCCACTACTAAATTCATGTTCAGGTCTTGATTCAATGTTATGAATGTGTAAATAATCTATTCACTAGTTACAATTCATTTATAATATTTTAATCCATAGATATTTCATTCCATATACCATAATGTCCCATACTCTTTAAGAGTCGTATGATGTAAGTCACATGAATTTTATATCCATTTTAAGTTTCATATACATTTTATTATTCCATCCTATAAATGGTTGAGAATGTAGGAATTCATTTTTCCTATTCTATATGGGCATGTATACCTTATAAAAAAATTTGAACCCTTCAAACCGACACCATAGAATGGTAAAACAAACAAAAAGGTGTTACTATAGTTGTATACATGTTACAAGGAAAAAATATGTAATTAGAAATTATCTCAAAAAATTTATATTTTAGATGGAAATATGCACGTCATATCAATGTTGTTCATATCATGATGCATGTTCAACTCATAACCCTCATCTCACTGGGTCTAATAATGAAACCACAATTCCAACATCGTCAATATCAAGGAAATCATAAAACACACTTCTCTAATGTGATGAATGGAAAATCATCATACCAATATGATTTAGTGTATGTATTAAATCAATTAATTATGGTAATATGAAAACTAAATTTATATGTTCCACAATCATATTCACATATACTGTCAAATATATATTTATTTCTTATAAAATACACTTCTATCATTACAATAACATGGGATATAAACCTATATATAGTCTTATAGTAATGATTCTCAAAAATATTTCCTCATTCATTTTTCCACTATATACTACGCCATGAAATTCAAACCCACAAAGATGATTGATATTTTTTATATGGAAATTTCTCATCGTTTTTTACTAATATTGGAAAATTTAACAATAATACATGATTAGGAATATAGTGTCTCATTATTTTTTGAGTCATTGGTTTGAAAAAAATAGTAAATAAATGTTCTATATAATATTCAATAACGATGTTAATAAAACCTCCCTTCTATATAATAAAAATAATCAAACATGTCTTCATAGAATAGGGAATGGAAATAAAAGAATGTGAGTGATAAGATTCTCTATAAGGGTAAATATAAGAGATAATAATTACTATCAGTTATTGTGTATAAGAATCAATCATCCCAATCGAGGAGCCACTGAAATTGGGCACTGACCCATTTGGTTACATTGCCTCATGTGTGCCTCACCGTACACGAGAGATTGATGAATAATAATAAGGGTATGATGATGGTATAGTGAAGTGATTATAGAATTCTCATCAGAGTAGCAATTTTGTTTATTAATTTGAGATAGAAAATACTATAGAGGGATAAATAAATTAAAAATTGAGGATGATAATAATAATTAAGCCATAAAGTGTCCACTTCCATATTCAAAACAATATATTTCATTGTGATTCAATTTATGGTAATATCTTAGTGTAGAAGATACATGAAATAATGTACATATAGAATTTAAAAGTAAAAAATGTAAAAAATTCTTAATTTCAATCTCCACGATCATCCTAAGAACTGACATAGTTAAATTATATAATGATAATGTGTACAAAAGAACTAACTATGAATAATCTATAGACATTAACATGTAAACATGTAGTCTACTGGGTCACCCCTATGAAATGGAGCCCGAGAATTTTGATTGAGATAAAATTAGTAGGCTACCTCAATAGTGATTATTGTAACGTGTTCCATGAATATTAAATAATGATGGGGGAAATTATAATAATTATTGAATGATATAAATAAATAATTGTAAATTAGTTGGGTAAAGGGCCTCAATGACACCATTATATTCATTACTTCTTCATATGATAGAATATCTCTAAAAACCATTAATCATGTGTATATATGCCTACATTAAACAATCATTTTCACAAATATACATGCACTAGTGATTGGTGAAGAACAATACCAATGAATCCTCATATGTATATCATCAGAAAATAGGGGTTTCATACCAAGGTGTTATACATATCAAAATAATAAAAAGGACAACATGGAAACCCATATCTATGGAAATTAGAAAATGGTAATGTATTAATAAAACCAATAACATATAATAGATAAGAATAAACTATATAATATGCTAAATATATCATGTAACAAGTATCATACATATGTGGGAAGGAACCTTGGTTGAAACTAGGGTGACCTCATGAAGAAAAAATATCTAAAATAATGGTAATTTCAGAATAGTACCATAATTACATTGGATTGGCCCCATTAAAATATGAAGGGTGAAATTTATAAAAAGATATGAATTTATATAGAAGTTTAAGGTTCCATACCTCGATCCTCTTAAATGGTTATATATCTTATATAATCATACATAGTGATCATTTGTTCAATACATCTATCCCCTAGTCAATTCCATACTGTTATACATCATGTTCCATAACATTTGTAATCATACACAAGGGTGAAATGTGTTGTACCAAGATTCACTAGTTAGTTATATGTCATGATATATAAATACACGTATGTAAAATCAAAATACAAAGTAAAGGTTAGCATATATACATAATAAATGTTAAAAAATTCAAAATAATTTTCATAATATGAGGTATAGGTGAAATCCCTTAAAAATATCAATCCACATTCAAAGAGAGGAAATGTATTAAAAAAATTATTAGGGGTCAGTTGAACTATCCATTAACAACTTACACAATACATGAAAAGTTATAAAATAGACTATCATATCAGGGAATGCACCCACACATCCTGATTTTAATTATAATGGAATTTTTTCACATCCACATAGAATATGATTTGGACACAATGAGATGAAATCATAAAGATAAAATCCCATCCAAAATCAAAATATTTCAAACTAATGAATCTATTTACAGTTCACAGGGTAGCACACTTGGATAGCTTGTTTAATTAGAAAATAAATTCATAATTTTGTATGACAATATGAGAAACATTGGATTGGGGAGGTCTTACTTGAGGTTTGAAACATATAAATATATAATTTAATTGAAACAAAATTTTAGGTTAAGGAATTCAGATCAATATCATGAGTGTTTAATTTTAGATGCATCACATTGAAGATCCAGGGAGAGCCATAATGATGAAATTTAAAAAAAAGATATAATTTAACAGAAAATATATATACCACCATAATCATATTTTGTATGGAACACTCACCAAATATAGATATTTGACACAATAAAGTTATAGAGATATCAATGAAATTTAAAAAACCCTAAAAATATGTAGAATAAGCATATACGAACATATTAACATTTATGAAGACATACAATGAAAAAAGAAGAAAGATGAGTGAAAAAAGTCATCGACATTGTTCATTTTTGTTATCCATCAATTTAATCATAAGAAATATAAAATTTATTTCTCCTATAATACATTATAGGTAGATGAGATCAAACATGAGATGGATAGATGTTTCAAAGATGTGACGAAGAAGAAATTGGTTTGAGGAATAAAATGAAGAATGTTAGAATTATCATTTTTAATTTTTTAAGAGCCACACAGTGTATTATTATAGTTTGTATAACCATGAACCATCCATGTGGACTTCACCACAGAAATTCATCTTTTTTAAAATAGGTCATAAGGATAGGGTACATGGTTTGAAAATCTACACACTTAAATTTGAATTGTAATATGTTAAATGGAACCAAGAGTGATGGATAAGTGGACTATTTGGGAATAACGAGTGTATTCAATCATGAATTCACATGAAAATACGTAGTCAAAATTTATTGAACCCCCTTAATACCATCAACTTGAAAAAATTACTTCCTTACAGAGATTAATTATTCCACAAAGAGGGAATGAGTCGAGACACTCCCAGATGACTATGCTAAAAAATTATTTTCCTATAAGGCCATCATATTTTAATATCTAAATTAGGATTCCATTAAATATTTTAATGGAAATATTTGTTCATCAATATTCAATAAGAACCATAATTGAACTCCGATGATTTCCATATATAAATAAATCATTTTAGTGGTTGTGCTCTAATTTGAATATGGGTGTATACATGATTCTAGACACATGGATTGTCACACCAAACACATCCCATCATTATCCTATAGATGTTTAATGTATCCTCAGAATCATGAATCATAGTTTATTTGATCATACTGTATATTATATATTCAATCATTTATAGGATATATGTTGGTATATAGTTGAAACATCCATATCTCAGGAAAAATGATTGATCACAAAACTATAACTTAATAGTGTTCATGTCAATGGGAAATACCGGGTATCCATATTTCCTTATAGGGTGTACCTAATCATGAGGACCAGAATCATTCAATACTAAAAATTCCACCATAAATATAAATTACACTATAAAATAATCCCAATGGAAACAACATACCAAAAAAGTTAGGAATTTTAATTCTATTAATATCCAGTCGTATAAATGTAACTCCCTTAATTCTCTCTGGATGATGTTTAGATTGTATAATTTCTCGTTACCAATTCAATGGTAAAATATGTGTTTTTGAAGAATTACCTTGAAAAATATAGAATATTATTCTGGATCAAAAACAATGTTCTCGGTATCGTTTCTAGCATATTGTACCAAAATACTAGAGTAAATAATAGTCAAATAACAACTAGTGGTCTTATTCTATAATATATCATCTTCATCAGCTGATGTTTAATTATTTCATGACAATTATTAATTTTCCACCCATGAAATTTATGTATCTCCCATGCATAACCATAAAAGTCTAACCAGACACACGACATATTCAATGGTTTCCTATATAGTAAACCATTTCATCATCATTATTCCTTGAAATCATTGATAGAAAATAAATCATTGCATCTTGACGGGAATTCCAAAAACCAATTTCCAATTTCTAATGGTTTTCCATGTTTGGATTCCTTCTACCCAGATTTAAAAAATTCCACACATTAAAATTCTCACTCTAACATATGACTTCAATAGTTTTCATTCGCTGAGAATAGTAACTCACTCCATAGAACACACTCCATCAAACACAAATATTTCGTAATTGATTTAGATAAAATAATTCTTTAAGTGGACATTCATATAGGAAATAAAATTATACAATTAAAATAGTTTTTAATCAGATTACTCGATATGTACATTTGAAAATAATCTAGAGTGATTTTTTCCCTTGAAATAGAATTTTACATAAATTAAAAAACCTACAAGTGTGACAAAAAAACCAATCCCTTTGTCAACATCATACCTAGAATTCTAATGATTCATATTTAATGAAATCCATTGTTATTTCATTTCATAAATGGACATTGATCAAAGGGTAATAGCTCAAGGCCAGAACTATTACTACGTAACTCATATGGATTAATGAACCATTTATCAACTTGATGTGTACTGCATCTATATATGCATATAACCAGGAGATTTCGTTATGTAAACGGAACAACCTCGACACTCTCCATAGCCTTATTAACCATATGTTAATTTGAATCTTATGGAACATAGTAAATTTTCATTGATTCATATAATCTAATAAGATTGTAATATAACAAATAAAATAATTAGTATTCCACTTCTAATAAAAATATAGAGAGGTAAAACAACACACTGAGTATCTGAACCTTCTCATGGATTCTCAAACAAATAGAAATTATATATCAAATTATCCTCATGCCATTAATATATCATTTTTTATTGAACAAATATATTTCATGAAAAGGAAATTGTACCCTCACTATGAACCCAACTAAATACATTAGCACCTGACTGAAACCATTAATAAAAAACTATTGAAATAAATTTTCTTATTTTTTAAAATTTGAGGGATCTAATTACAAATATGAATACACTAATTAATTTATGATGTTTAAAATCTAAAGAATAGATTCACATTTTACAGGTTCAATAGGTTATTTTCCCTATCCTTTAGGTACAATGAATCCTAATAAGAGATAAAATAGCCAATGGGAAATGATCTTAATCCCATTATAACTAAATCTTATGAATGATTTAGACTACCACTACATGATGGTTTAAAATATGATACAACTAAACGATTTAGTTTAGATTATTCATTTATATAATGTTTATCATCAAATAAATTAAGTAGTAAATTTATATTTCATATACCACTTATAGGAAAAATTATATTTAATAGATTTATTTTTTCTAACACCGTAATCCAAAAACAAAATATACCAGACATATATTCCAAAATTATTTCCATGTCTAATATAAACTCATATTTAGTTAGTTATTATTAAAAAACCATCGAATTAATATTCCATTTTAAAATAGTGTACAATACAATGGTCCCATTAATCCATTTCTAGTTCATCTAAAATACAAAAAAATAATAGTTAATTTAATATATTAATGTTTCAAAATAACCTTAGTGGGTATATCATATGAACTACATTCCCTAAGTGACCGACTTTGGTCCAATTGTGAATTTATAAAAAAATTTAATATGCTTCATCAAACATAAATATTAAATTTACTATCAATTATAAAAGAAATCGTTTTTTAAGTGAAAAAATTTAGGATATATACTTGTTTATCTGATACATCCTGATTAAAAAATTAAAAGTGCACATGGATTTATATGTTGTGATTAGAGAGCATGTAGCTATAACCCAGTTTTTTCCATTGAATCTATGATATAAAAATTTCATATTAATTTGTATTATTATGTTGGTTACACTCCCAAATTTATAATGGGTCCTAGACAATGTAATTTTTTTGGAACACATTTAATCAGAAACATAAATGTATCATCCCATGAAACTAGTGTAACATGAAAAAAACATTAATAGATTAGTAAATAAGTGTTTATCCATTAATATATATCATAAAAATATATTTATATCGTTTCTAAAACATTAATAACCAATCACTTATCAAAACAATAACAAGTAGTGTTATGTAATTGATAAACACATGAAACATGACAATAATCATAGTAAGACACTATATAAGAGAGAACAAAAAAATGTAATAGAAGAAAATAACTCTAAATAATAGCCCAAACATCGTATATGTTTAAAAAATGATACTAATATAGAAAATGTAAATCTAGTATATTATCAGGTTTTCATAAAATGAAGTCTACATGGAATTTAATACGATTATAAATATAATATCTATGTTCCTATAATGATTCATTTATCGTTTCTTACATTTCATAAGGGGTAAAGTGTAAAATTACAACATCTCATGAATTATTATGTAGAATAAAGTTATAAAATAACTAATAGAGAAATAATAGTCAAATATATCGATGAACAACATTACAAAATATCCCATCCCTTTCCACTTCCAATTTTCCATATTTGTGGGTTGATCACTCACTGAAACGACTAATTTATAGAAGCTGATGTATTCATAGTATCATGTCTCCAATCCCAAAATAAAAATTTAAAGGATAACAAACCCACTAATTCTAATTTATAACTTTACTTCATAGGATTCACTGAATTAGTTTTTTCAGATGGCTGGTCACATGAATTCAATCAGGCCTCCCAATATAGAAGAGGATATCTATTAGTATCAAGGATTTAATTATGGTATATTGGGGTGTCAATATACAAATATCCAGACTTTCAAAACATTATATCAGATTTAGATGATTAAAATAATAAATAATGATAAATTAAGAACAATGAATGGTATATAATAATAACAATAACAATAATAATAATAATAATAAAATAGAAAATTCCAAATACATGACAATGCATGTCAATGTGGTGCTACAGATGGTTGTAACCTAAAATAGGAAATACAAGTAGTGCCATATGATTAGAATGGAAAAGTGAATAAATGAATAATGTTAAACTCATTGAGGATTATGATTTTTGTAATTATCACATTTTTTAATATCCCAAAAAAACATGAACTAAAAATGTATAATCAAAAAAAATTAAATCTATAAAAAAGAGTTCTGTTTGTTACACCAATATAGTGGTAGCACAGATAGAGTTTTTGATATATCAATAGTACAACGCAATTGTTGTCTAAAGGTATCTAGTTCACGAATAGAAATTATAATAGCGTGATTGTATACGGAATTATGTAAGAAATAAAAAATAAAAATTTAAATATGTGAGATTAGGTTATTTATTGAAACCATGCTAACCCCAACATCTCCGTCTTAAGACTGGATATCTCTAAACAACATCGATCATGTATATTATTTCATATGTTAGACATTTTTATTCAATTATATTCATTCACATTCATCAACTTGATTTCTAATTTCATGGAATATATATAGTGGGAACAAATTTCAAAATGGGTGTCATACCCATGTGAAATACATAACAATGTTATATAAGACACATCATTTCAAAAGATATAAAAAGAAATTGGCCAATGATAATCTATGAATAAAAAATAAGCATCATCAAATAGTGAATCCTCAAATACAATATATGTCATTTACCAAAAGTAAAAAATTATCCATCCTAAAAGTGCTAGGTGTTTATATGATAACAATAGATCTCTCATCGAGACAAAGGATGTTTTCCTATGGTAATATTGGAATAGAATCAGAGCCACATGGGATAAGTCCAATGGTATTAATGAAGAAAACCAATATCCAATGATATGAATGTATATGGAGTTTGTAGGATCCATTTACCAATCCCTGTAATTGGTTATATACCTTATGTAATCAGACCTATGTGTTATAGGTTCCATTCATTAATCCCTTGGTCGGTGACATACCATAATAAAACATGCACCATACCATATGTATCCATATCAATGGTTGTAGATGTCCTTACATGATCCCCTAATACATTCTATACCATGATTTATGACATATAAAATATAAAAAAATTACACGTACTATGTTTGTGTCCATACACAAAAAAATTAAATAGTTCTTAATCAATATAATAATATGATGGGCATGTGATGGTTAAATAATTTGTAAATACACCCACCAAGATTGTCTAAGTATGCACAAAAAATAATACAGATTTAAACTATCAAAAAATAGATAACATAATATTTGTAAATTGTATAAAATAATATGTGCTATCAAGCACTTCACTCATGCGTCCATATGATCGTTAAATATGAATAAAGAAAAAATCCCTTAGCATATTGCAGGGTCACAGTGAAACTAAATAGTGGAATGGATAACACTTCTAAAATCCAATTATTACATTTTTATTCACCCATTTACACTTTATATGGAATCACACATAAATTGGTGGTTCAATAATAATTTAGATTCTTAATTCATATTCAATTTAAAAAATAAAAAGGGGTTGTCTAAATGAAAGAGTGAAACCATGTAATATAAAATATAAAAGTCAAAACCATTTTGATTAATGAATTATGATTCATATAATGATTATATCATTTTAGAGAAATTCCACATAGTATCTGATGATTGGAACAAAGTTAAAAATTATATACAAGCGAGAAATTATGGGAAAACCTAATGATCTCCTACCTATATCTTGGGATTATCCACTATTCCATTATCAGTCATTAACATTAGTTGGTCCATGTTAAATTGATGAAACAAAAAAATGTTCTAATATAATGGTGGATTATCTACCACAAATACACCACCAATGATGAATAAATAAATATAAAAGTGATGTAATAAGTGCAATTTGCAAACCATGATTATTCCATTGTGAATGATAACACTCGAATTGGAGGTAGAAAAATGATGTAGTTAAAATCCTACAATAGAAGAATTATGAGTTTGTGAGGGGGGATATACACATGAGGGTAGTAAAACTATGTTATTGATTTTAAGGGAAGAATAATATAATCCTTAGTTCCCTTCTTCGTAGAGTCTTACTCGTTGGATGATTGTTTTGAATATATATGCGTCAACCATGCATGTTCAACTTACCAAATCCATATATTTTAAAACGTGGTACCTAATTGATCTTTACAAAAACAAAAAACATGTTCATAACCACCAATATCTATTTTTTATGTGGCAAGAGTGGTACAAGATATGAGTATAGTAAATGAAAAGTATTTCATGACCTTACTATTCACACATGTATACATGAAACCAATCACATGTTTACTCCCATGTGGTTTCATGGTTTGAAATAAATCTTCTTCGAATGAATATGGGATAGATAGTTGATATAGATGGGAAACATATCCATGGAAAAAAATTATCTTTATTCTATTCCTGGTAAAAATGTGTTCTTTTAAAGACCAACAAATATTAAACATAACCAAACCCTTAGGACTACTCCATAGTGTAAAACATATTTAAAACCATTATATATTTTTTTTCTAATTCATTGATTTACATTTTGTAGCTTCGTTTACAGAATTCCCCATCCACAAAATTGAAAAAATAAATTTCTATTACAATTTCAATCGTGACCAAAATCATAGGAACTTAAAAATATATGAATATGTTAATGATAAAATGATCAAGAAAAAAACATTACAAATTAATCGAATAGATTTAATATTATCATGGATTAGGAATTTTTTAGCCAAATAACATAATACAAAAATGTGAAGCATCAATTATCATAAGTCATGATCTGTAATAAAATATAATGTTCATAAGATATATGATTGTGGCCTGAAAATATTAATAGAAATTCATTTCCGAATTCAAAACTCAATAAAAACACTATCATTGTGGTTTTTTCACTATCTACACAACAATTTATATAGAATATGATTTCTCTTATGACTATATTATTATAAAATCCCATTACAAAATAATGTTCACTCCAAATTTCAATCCTTAATAATTTTTGAGATATCAGTCCATCCCAATAAAATAGAGGTATATATAATTAGGTAACACTAATAATAATCATTCCCATAATAAGATCATTATATACATTAGAGGGAATGGGTAAATGTTTAACATTGTTGGATATAAATTGTGCTACACTATATCTATATATTCTGACACAAACAGACATT
This sequence comes from Viscum album, assembly GCA_963277665.1. Taxonomy (NCBI): domain Eukaryota; kingdom Viridiplantae; phylum Streptophyta; class Magnoliopsida; order Santalales; family Viscaceae; genus Viscum; species Viscum album. The sequence continues at coordinate 67,628,805 of OY728166.1, read as the reverse complement.
ATTTACTCCTTTAGAGGTTCACATAATAATTACATAGTGTTATCATTTAAAATAACTTGACATATAATTGTGTTAAAAACAACTGTATTCCTAATATGATCAAAAAATCATTACCCACATCTCATCACATCTGTGAAATCCTAGGACCATTAATCCCTCAAAATACCAAAATATACAGATAATTCATGACTGAAACCTCTACATAAGCATAAACAAAATCATAGTGAGAAAATATTGAAAACATATATCTTAGAGGAAATATATTTTAAATTTAGATAATTTATCATATAAAAAAATACATTTCATTTTATGTTTTCATAATTAATAATTCACACGAAATATTTGGGATACCCTAATAATAAAAATATTTTTGGACCTAACATTTTGACTCACCCAATCTGATGTTACAATACTATTCTTAAAGACCTCATTTTAATAACTTTAAAAAATACACATTATTAATAATATAGAAATAATTACATCCATGATCTCTCATATGACATCATTTTGGAAAACTACATCATAAAACGAATTCATAACTGCTATATAATATTATTGTATCAAACATATATAATGAATAATCGAGTTGAATGACACACTATAAAAAATTGTAATGATGAATTCATTTATTCTAATAATTCATCTAGAATTTTATTTATAGTGTGCATTCTATATGAATAACATCCTCTGGAATCAGAAATGTCAGTTTTAAACCATATGTTAATTATTGTGACAACATCCCATAAAGTCAACATAATAAAATATTTGGACGATATATAGGGAGAAGTAGTAGATCTCTAAAACACAAATATTCCAAATTATTGTTTACATATAACAATGGGATTTCCAAAAATATATAATAAATAATAAAAATTATATATTAATGAACATTAGATTTACCATGTAGACCCCCTTCTAATTATTTCTATCACATACCACAATTTGAAACATATCTAATAAATTAGTGTTTTTATAATTAAAATTATTTAAAAATTAGAGTTAAAATAAAATGATAAATTATGAAATGGTTTAGGGGATAAAATAGAACAATAGTCATTATACTAATACAAATTCTAAAATTCACATTGACATCCCATAAATAAAGTATTAAACAATAATTAGTTATCTACCCCTCAATAAAATCCAATTAAACATTAAATATAACATTACAATCATCTATAAAATTATACAAATGAATACTACATAATACCATATACATCAATTCAAATGTTTAGAATATTTATTATTTGAATAATAGTATATGAATCATATCGGTATCGAAAATCTATAATAGAACCATCCTGATACTCTATCTTGAAGACCATTCATACTTACCAAATCTCACTTTGTATTTTTTTTTCTTTCTCATGAAAACCATCCTTTCAATCCTATTTATCATCAAACAAAAATAAAAACCAACACATATAAAAATTTAGAAAATATACCTATAATTATATATTATTGCATAATATATTTTTTAATTATAATTAATTCTAATAATACATTTGTAAAATATGGAAAATAGAATACAAAATTCTAGATAATAAATCCTAAAATAATAAAAAAAATATTTTAACAAATAATACCTTGGGAGACTATATATTATCTTGATGTTATATTATGATACAATTCTAAAAATTATTTTATATTCTTATAGTGTTACTAAATAAACTATTTCTCAATAATAAAATGTAATAATTATATCTTCTCTATATATAAAACTAATTTTAATTTCTCTCATGTATATAAAATATTATATTCTACAAATGATGTATTAGAGATTTAAACCAGATTCAATTGAACAATATATATTATTGATAATAATAAGGTATAATATCAAGATAAGTTTTTGGTTTTTTGAAAAAAACCGAAGAGTAAAATAATTTTAATGGACATACATGAGGATAAATTCAATATTTTGAATGAAATAATAACAATATATTTAATGTATGATAATTTATATAGCATGTAGTATGTAAAATTTCTCAATAAAATTATAGAAAAAAATACTCTATTAATTATAAATAATCTGTATAATCATATATGGTCCTCTAATGCCTCCAAAATATTGAAAAACAATATTACGAACCTAAACAAATAACATTGACGTAATCAGTCTTTGTATTCATCATTAACATCATCATCATCACAGAAAAACTTTTATAAAACATGATAAAAATAAAATAATATAATTAAATATATATTTATCAATGAAACCCATCCAGAGGTACTATCATTTATTCCATAACTCCCGTAATTTCACTAAAAGATGAAATTAGATAACAATTATAATCATTCTTTTTGAAATCTATATTATAATAAATATATGTTATTGATTTTTATCACAATAACTCACAATAATTCACAAATATATCACATTATAAAGAAAATGGATAATGTTATTTAACCATTACATTTTAAATATCATGTAATAAATTTCCAATAATGGACAAAGTATATTTTATTTGATAAATAACTGAAACACCATATATGTACCACTGAAAAAAAATGAAAATGTGCCAATAATGGATAAAGGTAAATTATATAAATTAATATACTAATACCTCATATAAGACCCCTTTTAAAATAATGAAAACTTTATTCCCATAATAATTATGTACATCATAGAACAATATAAATATCAGAAAATGTGTCATTCATTTTTCAATAAAATTATCAATCTCTCTAATTAGTATATGGATGATATTTAAAATGTGTTTTACTAATCTCTTCCTGAAATAAAAATGAACGCTCTTACAAACAATACATGAATAAATGATTATTCACTGATGCGTTATAAATCCACACAACTTACCAATAATCTATAATTGGTAAGTAAAATCGAAGAAATTTTCTTACTAAGATGATTTTTATTATATGATATATGAATAAAAACCAACACATACATGGAGCATCCATCTATGAATTTAAATATCTCCTCATCCTCACATCAAATTAATGATTATTATATAGTTTTTCATAGAAGAATAATCATTCCACACAAAATGCATTGAAACCTATTTACAAAAAATGTTCTATATAAGAATAAAAAAACTATCGGATTCCCTATAATATAATATTTCATAAATAACATCAAATTACTATATATTACAAGTGAGTCAAATAATGGAATCCCTATATGTATTATAGTTTCAACTATATGTGTCACGATATATAATTTTTTGCAACCCCTAACCATGGAATAATAGTAACAAATGTTGTTGACCCTCTTCACATTCATTCATCCAATCTATAAAAAAATATTTTTATTAATAAATACACAAATCATTCCTCTCATAAATGGTTATTCATGTAAATTTATCAATACAAAAATTACTCATCCATGTGCACCTATAATATAATTTTACTACTAAACATGAATATACGAAATCAATATAGTTTTATCCCATCATGGGGATGGGTTGAATCAGTTATATTTTTACTCTTGTTTGATTGGAATTAAGACAACCATTACCTCTTGTAAAATATTTCTATTACATACAATGAAAACCAAACAAACATCGATAGTATAACAATTAAAAAATGATTCAGTATTTAATAATAATAGTTATGTGATAATTATTTCATGGATATGATATAATACCACACTATCCAATATAAATTTATCATTGGATTACATTGAGTATGATATACCCATTCACTATTTTGGAACATTGTAAACAATTTCAATGAAATATGTTCACCCCCTTAGCATAAATTGGCTAAACCAATATTTTTGTAACAATGCATGTGGCATGTTCTTTTTTTTCAAATTAATAGAAGAATTAATTTTAATACAATTCATTATTTACAAACTATGAATACAGTATGCAATTCCATGAAATTTTTAATGAAAATATAGAATGAATTTCGCAATATTTTTTCGTAGTCTAATTCCTCTAAGTGTGATTCTACCAAATTGATTATACATGTTATGATAAAATATTTCTGAATTTCATTGTCAGGAAAATATATAAAATTGTTAGTGTATTATATATACAAATCAATACCACTTAAATTATATGTACCATGATGATTATTATCATTTCAAAAATCCAATCACAAAAAATATATAGAGCTATCTGAGAATGATCGAGACAAATCAGAACTCGTTCTTCCATAGTCTGAAAATCCCAAGTATAGAAACCCAAATCTAATAATAAATCATAATATAATTATTATGAAAATACAATTTACAGTTAGAGTATGGTAATTATATGATTATGAAAATCACTAAATACAATTACTAGCTGAATACAACATTGAAATCTTTTATCATCTATGATCACATATTCGATGAAACTTCTTCAACAAATTCTTAGTATGAATAATTATTCTTCTCTTGTAAAACATGAATCTTCTCTCTTCATTACAATGAACAACACAATTATCTTAAAGTAAAATGCACATTCATCTTTTATAGTTTACCAACATGATGTTTTGATAGGAATCCCAAAATCACAATCATTCAAAAACATTCCCCAAAAACTCAATATCACATAACACCTAATGTGCATTTATTACTTTTTAAACTCTTATAGAATATACTAGAATAATTAAAAATCATCACTCCTTATTTAGATATTAATTTAAATTTATAATGGTATTTCAATTTTTATTCCTGATCATAGTAATATGTTTTCATTATAATTGTTAATTATTCTAATTTAATATATAGGTGAAGAAACAAAAATACAATTGGAATTTCAAGAGCCAACTTTGTGATGCATCCAACATTTTTCTTCTAAAAATTATCACCATTCATATAATGACTTATTTTCATAATTGAACTCTTGAACCAATTGATGATGAAATATGAAAACAATTCTTTTTCTGAATTTCATGATTCACCATGACAGAAAATTCTACAAACTCCTTCATCTCACCTCTCAAACCACTAATACTTAATAAAATATTCACACGATCAACATAAAAACCAATTGAAATGAAAACATGCCAATTCATCCTCTTTTGAATGGTTGACAACATTTTTTATAGGCTTATATCATTATAATTTTCTTTGGTGTCATCTTTTTTCGTTTTTTTATCAGTCTATGATGAAATCAATTGTGCCTGATTATGATAGAATGCAGAATATGTTGGATCTATATAAACAAAATTCAACTATATTTCCTTAAAATTCATCCTTAGTACTATTTTCTACTGTATGGTCATTTCGAGTATGATTGTCTTAGATACAATCATATTGATAAAAATTAATCTTGAAATGATAATTTTGGGTACCATATTTTGACCCTTTTCTTTTCGATGAATACTAGATATTTTTTAATACGATCGGAAACATATATTTAACACCCCTTTTATTGCTCAAACATTCATTACATGTTCAAAATTTCACTAACTACTTATTTGAAATAGAAATCATCAAAGAATTTGCACATTAATTAATTGTAATCTTGAAGACTCTGATTCATTATGAAAACAATTATTTATTTCATAAATATTTTAGAATGAATCCAATTACAATAAATTAATTATTATAATATTATCCCATTCAGAACACATGATATGTATAATCAGAACCGTTCTTCCAAATAGATTCTTCTGGTTATGATATAATTTCTCAAATAATGTTATTCATATTCTTTTGAGGATGAGAATCAATTAGATTATTTTAAAAATATAGAGTGATATGATTTTGTATTTATTCTTAACATCCATCATATATTAATAATATTCATTAAAAATCCAATAATATATTTGAAGCAGGAGAAACATTCTAATATGAAATCCTGAATTATCCACTTCGTCCTAAAAATATATCCAAATATATTTTGTTATCATCCTTTTTTCATAAATCACATATCATTGTACTCAGAAAAAATGGATTAAATATCAACAACATTAATCCTATGTAAGCTAACTTATTGTAGGAAATAAGAATTATTGATAGAAAACCCATGTGGTCTGAATGTAGTGATTATGAAAACATTTCAATATTATTCGTTATCAAAATTATTTCCCCACCTCTAAATTAACATTCCTGGATAATAATAAAATTCTTTTCCTACAACGAAACCATAAAATAGTTAGAATATTTCACCCATAATTAAATTCTGAATTTATAGGTTACCCACAACTCCATCATTTTACAATATAAATTTGTATTGATTTATTTAATAATAAAAATTTCCACCTTGAAAATACAACCCAAAAGTAGGATAGAAGATGAGACAGAATTGCATGACTCAACCTTGATGATAAAGTGGTTGGACACACATGCTAAACCACACTTTTAATAATTAATTCTTCAATAATGGAAATATGAAAATTTCAAAAACTTTTTTCAAATGTATGAAAAAATGAACATTTATGGAGTTCAATTTTAATAATGTATTTAACTTTTTTTAATGAAAAACATTTGGAACTTTTTGTTTCTATTATTCAAGAATCATAAAATATTTCTTTTTTGGATATAGGTTTCCATAACTATGGTTTTTATTGAACTTCAGTAGACAAAAAAGAAAATAGGAAGAAGAATTTTTAGTTTGATGGAATTTTATATTTTTTATAAAAAAGTAATGAATGAAGTTGTTGAGTTTGAATGAAGTTGCTGAAAAGTGATGTTTTTTAGGGATGCTTTTTGAAAGAGGGTGCAGATGAATGTTGAGAAGTCAGAAGTAAATATGTTTTTTAAAATTTCTAAGAAACATTCGATGATTATTTATTGATAAATAAGTTCTAAAAACTAATGAAAACATACATTATAAAATATTTTTAATTAAATGGTAGAAGGGTCTAATTTAGATTCACTAAAAAGAAACAGAAATAGGATCCATTTTATTTTCAAAAAATCAGATCGAACATTTTCATTTCTAAAAATTGGGTCCAATATTATTGTACTGATAATAAGATCCAGTAAATTTGTAAAATCATATCCACCATTATTGTTATGAAAAATCTATCTAATATATTAAAAATATCATATAAATTATTATTGTTCAGAAAAATATATCAAGCATTAATGATCTGAAAATCAGATCTAGTTTTTTTCAAAAAAATATGATCTCTCATATTGGTACTCGAAATCAGATATATAATATTCCCAAAATTTGATACAAAATTATTTCTCTAAAATTCGAATTCATTTTTTTCCAAAAATTAATATCCATCACAATTTTTCATAAATTTGTTTTTCAGCATATAAGGAAATCAGAATCAATCAAAAATAAAATTTCATAAATTCTTGATGCCAAAATGGAAATTAAATTTTACATAAATCTCAGAAATAACTATGGAATTTTTATAATGATATTTTTGATTTTTTTAATTTATAGTGATTTTTTAAGCATTAAAAATTTAATAAGTATTGAAGGATTTCATGTTTCGTACATTTTTTCTGATTTTCCAATAAATACATTCTTAGATCATTTTTAAATTCTATATTTCTACATATTCATGAAATACAGAGCACTAGAGAAATCAAACTCAATTTAACCATCTGATTGAATAAGATTTTTATTATGAATTCTATCTCAGTTTTATTTTTTACATTTGATTTTTAGAAAATTAGATTCATTATTTTGCATAAAATTCATCCCACATAAAAAAATAGACCCATCATTAATCAAAAAATCATTTTTAGCATTTTATGATTACCATATCCAGCATTCTGAAAAAATCATATCTAGAAATCTTCCAAAATCTGATCTAGCATTTTGAGTAAATAAGATCTAAGATTTTCTGAATATCAAATCCATAATTCTATAAAAAATTAGATTAAAAATTATCCACAAATCAAATCCAACATTCAATCAAAATTAGATCAATCATTGTAAGAAAAGTTTTTCTAGAAAAATAAGAATTAAGATTCAATCCAAGTAATTATAGAGATGTTTCAAAAAAGTCATTATTTTTTTGATTAGATAATATTTTTAATAAGAAAACATTTTAAATTGAGGGGACTGATTATAATCCTTCCTATCTATATATAGAATGTGTCTAATGGGTTTTGAAACATATTGTACTCAATTATTCTTAAAAGTGGATTTCTATATAACCATAGGAGTGGCTATGGATATGACGTAGGTTCTCAAACTAATGCCAACCATGGAATATATTGTTCACTTTTCTAGATTGTAAAATTTATCAAGTAACAGTATTTATAAAAAAGTGATAAGGAAATAAATATAACATGGTTATTGGGTTTATTTTTCTTAATGTTTTGGAATTATAAAAAGTGAACAACTGATTCACCCCCCATATATATTGTAATTTGTTCCATGAACTATAATTGCTATAAAAGATTCAGTTTCCCTCATTGAATCCTTATCATAAAAAATAAAAATTATTTTAATAGTAAATGAATTCCTTGATATTATGGAAAAAAATTATGGATGAAAAAATAGGAAAACTCTTTATCTCATATCACTTATCCTATAAGTTGTTGACGCCATTACAATTTTTTCCACCTATTGATAAAAGAGTTCATATAAAATTTGCTTATTAGAAAAATATAAAAGATAATATAAAGGATAGAACTTATATTATCATTTCCATATAATATATTTTTATCCAAAGATTATGTGTCTTATAAAATTAAAAAGAATATGGGAAAAGCTCAAAATCCTTTTCGAAGGGAAAATTATAGTTAATGATGCAAAGATCAAATCTGGAATAGTATGTATGAAGACATCAAAATAAAAACAGAATAACAATTTGATGAGTACTTCTCAAGAGTATATTAATTTTTTTTGTAAAATCAGGGGAATCTATAACATTTTGGACGACAATAAAATTTTGAATATCTAATGAGAAACATTCCTAGCATGAATTATTCTATTATTTATTCCTTAGAAAATAATGTTGATTTATCTATTTATGAATTTTATAATGTTCTTTTTACTTATGATATGAATAAATATCCATAATTTAAAATAAATATGAAAGACGAAATGGATTTTTAAGAATTGATAAAGATGAAAACACAAGCTGTTGAAGAAGATGGTCTTCCGGATTCTACAGAAAAATAAAATGGTAAGCTAAATTATAAAATTATATCTCTAATATCCAAGAACTATCGAAGTGGAAGAGGGATATATGTAGGTACACAACCTATTAAATGTTTTTAGGGAGGTGTATTCATACTCATTTCTATTAATTTCCGTAAGAATAATATTGGAGAATATCAAGATGATTCTGATGAAATACATTGATATTTGAAGTGGAAAAAAATTGATATAGAATAATTGTCTCCCAACAAACAACAGAAGAATTTTAATGGTAAAAAAAGATATATTTTTATTAAGAAATTTTAATTCGAATCAAATTAAAACATTTCATCAAAATTTGAATGTTCATAACAATTCAAAACTGTCACTATAAATGCTAATAAAACAAAATATTCCTCAGATAGAGAAGAAGGCGTTGAAGAATATTGTAGGGAGATTTAGATCAGAACAGAACAAGTTTCTTGTCTTATGATATAGTAAATAATCAAGACATAAACTATAGTAATTAATAATGATCATTAATAAGATACCGATGGAAGAAATGACATCATCAAAAATAAGTAATACAAAATTCAAGATATTCTATATTATATAAATATAATTGTCCAATAAGGAAATATTATTGAAGATCTCAGTAAGAAACTGAAATATAAAGAAGAAGTGGTTAATGAGATTCAATCATAATATATTGAGAATTAATGTACCATAAGGAATATGAATGAAAACATTAACAATGATTCAATAGAAAAATATGATACTTCTAATGTTTTTGAAAAGGATCCATATGAGAATCCGATGAAATTTTCTATTATTTAAAATAATGTTTCATCTAATTATTTTATCATTTTATGTTCCAAAAATGTATTGTTAATGATTGGGTTTATAATGTATGCGAGAAACAAATAAATTCTAAAAATGTAAAGATAAATCTATCAAAATATAATGTGGTCCAAATCCTAAGCATGTTAGTTCTGAATAAAGTTACCAACCACAACAATCATTCTATAAAGATATATATTTATTGAAGAGAAATAAATTATTTGATGACTATTTTCTATGTTTTGGAATCTATAGGAATAAAGTTTAAATTTTTTCCACTAAATATCTTTACCTAGAAGAAGTTTTTTGAAATTTTTAATAAACAGTGAATGAATAATGAATAACATTACTAATATAGATGAAGTGGAAAAGTTTAATTATCAAGATCCTATAAAAATTCCAAAATAAATCATTTTAACTATCTCGAAGAAGTTATTGGATTATTTGATAATTCTATTTGTCATGATATAATATATATGAAAATCGTTTGTAAAATAATCATTAGGATAGAGAATAAAAGAAAGTTTAAAAGTGGAATGTTGAGGAATGTTCATTTGTTGTTGAAATGAATTTGAAAGTAATTAAAAGGAAAAAACAAGGATACATGATAGTTGATGTTCATCGCATATGAAAAGTGTTATAAAAATCATGGAACTTGCTGAGTGTCTAGATGGGGGAGAATTTACCTTTTGGAATGAAGGTTACATAAAAATAAGAGGTATCATAAGTGCTATTAGTGAAGTGGAAAATATTAAAGATAATGATTATTTATTTTTTATGGGCTAAATCAAACCCTACTTATTAAAGGTATGCATTTTATGATAAAAAATAAGTTGATTTTATAAAATGAGAATGTATCATAAATATTTTAAATGATGAAAAATGATTATGAATGTGAAATGAACCAGTGGGAATCACTTTCAAATTGTAGAATCAACATCTCCTACCACATGTGGGATATTGATAGAAAAAAAGTGTGGCACTAATGAATTGGCCTCCATAAAAAGGAAAACATGATTCAACTTTCTAATGTTGATTGTGTTTTAAATTTTTCATAATTTAAAAGAAGACATGAAGATTATTGTATTACTTTCTAAAAAGGTAATATGAAAAATAAAAATTCAAAATAAGTTGAGATTAAATATACCAGAACACTTGAGCTTGTTCTTTTAGATTAATATTGGATAATTAAACATCAATCAACAAAATAAGAATTATATTTTTTAATATTTATTTATAATTTAACATGGAAAACAAATATCATGTTAATGATGCACAATCCATAGTCCATTGAAAGGATTAAATTTATCAGAAAAGATTTTGAGAAAGAATTGAGGGTTTATAGGAAGAACTTGAGAATTGATAACGGAGCTAAATTTATAAAATATGATTATGAAGAATATATAAAATATATGGTGTCATACATCAGTATAGTGCTCCCTATACTCCACAATAAAAATGAGTGGTGAAAGAAAGAAAACATGTTTTGTGGAAATTCGTTGATGTATGTTAGTGGAATAGATATATTCAAAATTACATTGTAGAGATGTTGTCAGTACTAATATACATGATCAAAACTGATACTTATTGATACCTGAAAATAACATTATTTCTTATGAAATGTGGTATAACAAAAAACAATAACTGAAATACATAAATGTTTTTCTGAAGTAAAATTCTTCTCAAAATAAAAATTCCGGATTTCGGAAAGTTTTATGTGAAGGAAGATGAAGGAAAATTATTTGATTATTCAACAAATGGGATAAGGATAAAATATTAGAAAGAAATATTTATAAATGATGGTGGAATCAAAAGATATGAAGGTAATTTAAAATAAATATTCCTTAAAACATTTCTCGAGAATATTGATAAGGATGCATTTGATAATTCAAAAATTAATTAATGTTATCAAAAATATCCTAATCATTATTCATATGAGTCATGTGGTATGGAAATTAAAATAGGAGATAATCCTTGAGATTTTATACCTCAAAAATAAAGACGAATTTTAAATCACTATTGGGAATCTTAAGGCTATGGTTTATTGTAGAATAAGGTTGATATTAGAAAATAATAATTCACATCTCTTAAATGTAGAACCAGAATCATTTTGATAGTCTATTCAATATAATGGAAGAGTGTATTCTATGAATGATGAGTTGTATTATTTTGAGAAGAATGAAATAATTGTACTTTTTCTAGGGCTAAAAAATAAAAAATTTATCGAAACAATGTGGGTTTAACAAAAACTATTGAATGATCATGGAGATGTTTCAATAGATAATGTAATACATAATTGTAATGGATATTCATTGGTGTAATGTGTGGATATTAATGAACCCTTTCCCCCATTTCAAGTCTAAAAACCATTCTAAATTTTCATTTAGTCGCTCATCATAGGAATTACATCATTTACAAATGGATGTAATGTTAATGTTTTTAAATGCAGATATTGAAGAAAAATTTAACATTAAGCATCCTTGTGGGTTTCTACATGATAAGGATGAAAAGAAACTATTTTTAAATTGAATAAATTTTTTATGGGATGAAATAAGATCCAGGTTCTTGTTCTTATAATCTTAAAATTTTTCTGGAGAATGATGTAAATTATAGAAGGTGTACTTTAGAGAAACTTTTATTGGAATGATGTTCACTCTGTAAAATTAATTTTAATTGTTTATCTTTATGATATATTTTTTTTGTTGGACATGAAATGTATTGTGAAATGATTTGGAATCAAAATGAATTTCAAAATCTAATTGGAATTCTTATTTACCTTATAGTTTTTGGACTGATATTGTTTATGTTGTGACTTTGTGTTGCAGGTATGAATGTATTGCATTGGATTCACATAAGATGGATGTAGTAAGAATCATGAGATATGTAAAAGATACAACATCAGATGTGTTTTTCTATAAAAGAAATTATGGTATGAAGTTTCATTGTTATACCGATTCAAATTGTGTTGGAGATTATAATGATTGAAGTTAAACCTTAAGAGGAACATTTTACATTAGTTAATGTTTTGTGAGTTTTCATTGTAAGATAGAGATTTCAAAAACATTGAGGATGACCAAATTCGAATATCATTCAGCTTCTAAGGATTGTACTCAATTTTTTTGGATGAAAGATCATCTGGAATATTTGAATGTAAATATTTCTAAACCATTGAACATAAATTATGATAATTATAGTGAAATGGATATTTCTAATAATACTTTCCAAAATTTAATATAAAAAATTTATATAAAGTACCAATTTTTAATATAGAATGTTTTCACAGGGGATGTTTTACTGAAATACATTTCAAAAAATGTTTCATATTACTGATATCTATACAAAAAAATGTTGAAGGAATGTTTTTTTTGAATTCAAGCTAAAAAACCATATTCAGCCTCCAACTATGTGTTCCTAAACTAGATAAGTAATAAAACCCACCATTTATTATATTATTTTGACAAAGTGGGAGAGAAAGTAATTTTTTTTTACTTTTATGAAGTTGTAGTTATCAATGAATTTGGAATATGATGTTGTGGTTATCATTTAATGGGGGAGAGAAAATGTGGAATAAAAAGAAATGTGGGAAAGGAAAATATTATATTGAGAGAGAAATAAAAGTGGTGGTCAGTCTTCATATCATGGTCGCAAAATTTTCTTCCCACTAAGCAATGGAAATCATTCAAAAACAGTACTTTATATAGTATTGTGGAGTCAGAAAAATCTATTTTGACAATGGATATGTTATGATTTATTCTAAAAACATTTTTTATTTACAAAGTATGAATTGTGGCAAAATTATGAAGATTGAATTTTATTTTAATGGTGGTTGCAAACAAATCCAATGTATGGTATTGAATATCCTTTGTGGTCTTCAGTTTTAAATTTTTTCTGTATCTGATGACAACTAATCATTTTTCATAAGAATTCCTTGGGTATTCAGTGGCTGAACCCTTGTTTCTTTCCAAACACATGTTTTCGTACCCATGGTTTGTATTGAGCTATATTTGACAATGAAAAGGTTAGGAATATGAAATTTTTTAATTGTAGTTTTTATTATTAATACATGAAAAAAAAGATATGGTTGACTTTGAAAAATTTGTTGAATGCAGATGTCCTTTTTGTTTTTTGAGTTTCGAAAGATAATGTTGATGAATATTGAAAAGGCGAAAGTTATTTTTTAAAAAAAAATCTAAAATAAAACTAGACAATGATTTCTTGATCTAGATGTTCCACAAATCATGAAAATAGTCATGAAAAATTATTTTTAATAATTGGTGTAGATGTGGGATTCAGAATAAAAAAATTTAATAGAAATAAGTTCTTTTTTCACCATAAAATCAGATCCAACATTTTTTTTATCAAATTCAGGTCATTCATTTTCAGAAAATTGGATCCAAATTTATTTTTTCTAAAATTGGATTCAACATATTAAAATAATCAGATCCAATTTTATTGTTCTGAAAATCTGATCAAACATTTTCTGAAAATCATATCCATCATTATCATTCTGAAATTGGGATTCATCAAATATAAAAAATGGATATTTTATTATTTTTTATAAAATAGGAACCAACATTATTATAATAAAATTTGAATCAAACATTTATTTAAAATGATATCTAACATATTTGTTCAAAAAATCGGATCCAACATATTATGAAATTAAGATCTACCATTATTATTTTAAAATCAAATCTAGTTTTTTCATTAGAAAATTGGATTTATCATCATTATTCAAAAAATATGATCCATATTTTATAGAAATATGATTAATTGAAAATGAAAATTCCAAATGTTTAAGAGTTCAATCGTAAATTTCATTTTTTCATAATTTTATGACATATTTATGGTCTTTGATGAAGTCGATGATTTTGTTTTAAAAGAATGCTATTTGTGGAGAATTATAATTTGAGGAGGTGGGTACTGATTTATAGTATCTTTCACTTTTTATTAGTTTCCATTAAATACATTCATAGATAATTTTTTCATCTGTAATATTAAACAAACACGTAAATGATGGAGCAATGGAGAAATCTATTTGAATGTTCCCTTATAATTCATGATGAATTTTATTGAGAATTCTGTTAGAGTTTGTATATTACTGTTTATGATGAAAAAATAGATCCAACATTCTTTAAAAAAGGGATATAAAATTATTAAAAAAATCGGACCCAAAATTCTCTAATAATCAAATCTTGCATTATATAAAAATCATATATAGTGTCCTTCCAAAATTAGATCCACCATTCAGCCATAATTATATTAATCATTTTGATAAAATCATGCTAATTTTTTTGTGAATATTTGATCCATAATTCTATAATAATTAGATCCATCTTTCCACAAAAACTAGATCCATCATTTGAAAAAATTCCGTTCTATTATTTGGAGAAAATTAGATCTACCCAGATCAGACTATGAATTCGAACTAAGAATTTATGGAGCAGTTTCCAAAAAATATTTATTCATTTATAAGGATCATTTAATTTATTAAATAATATTGTAAACTAATAGGAGTCTATATAATCATTCCTATTATGACATTGAAGTTTTCTTACAGGGGTTGTTAAATGTGTTTATTCCGTTATTTATAATAATGGATTTCCATAGAGCCATGGGGGAGTCTATATAAAGGATGTAGGTTCTCATAGAGAATCCAAACATCACTACCACAAAAACAGTTTTTCGCAGCGCCCCCCCTTTATCAGTGCTAACGAAAAAGCACTGATAAAGGGTCAGCTTCAAATTTTTATTAAATATATTAATATATTAATATATAAATATATTTATATTGATATATAAATATAATATATAATTTTTAAATATATTTTAGATAACTATAAATGTACATTTACACTTATTATACATAATATATAAGATATTTAGTGAAAATAGATTCTTAAAAAATTAAAAAAATATTTTTCATTAATAATTTTCTAATCATTATGTAGTAATAGTCATTTAATAACAATTTGAAGAATAAAAAAAATAAAAAAATTAAAAAAAAGATCTAAAATATGTTGAAAACGCAACTCAAACTTTAAACGAGCATAACTTTTGATCTGGGTGTCCGTTTGAGCTCTACCACATATCAAATCGAAACCTGCGACGAGCTCTACGTCATTGAGATCGAAGGGGACCCTAGTCAAGCGATTTTAGAGGCCAAAACAGGCCTAGAAGGCATCCAAAACTGAGTTTTTAATCGGGGTACCCCGATTTTTTAACATTTTGTGGATTTTCACCCTCGTTTAAGGGGGTATTATTGGATTTTTTTGGTGGGGTATGAATTTATTCCAAGGTATTACATTCATATTGATATTATGTCTTTGAAATTTCATCATTTTTTATAATGCAATGCTATTTATAATCAAATATATAACAATATATTCATATTTTTTAAATATTCACATCTAAAAATATAATTATAAATATAAGTAATAAAATATATTTACATATAAAATATATTATCTTTATCTAAATAATAACTAACATCCATTTTATTTAAAATACAATGAATATTTATATACCTATATATAAATCTAACTATATAAATATATTAATCTAACTATATATATATTAATCTAACTATATATATATTAATCTAACTATATATATATTAATCTAATAACTATATATATATTAATATAACTATATATATATATATATTAGTATTACTATAAATATATATATTAATATCACCATAAATATATATATTAATATCACTATATATATTAATATAACTATATAAATATATATTCATATAACTATAGAAATATATATTCATATAACTATATATATGTTAATATAACTTTATATATGTTAATATAACTATATATATGTTAATATAACTATATATATATATATATTATAAATATATATTACTATACGAGTAAATATAACTATATATATATATATATATTAATAGCACTATATATATATTAATATAACTATATATATTATAATATAACTATATATATATAAATATAAATATATATTACTATATGAATAAATATAACTAAATATATAAATATATATATATATAGAGATATCATGAATTGGAAAGAAAATCAAAATTGAGTAGTGGTAAGGGCTTAGGTGCGCAGGGGGGAGGTCTCGAGTTCAAATCCTGGTGGAGGCAGGGGTGAGCGCACATGGGGATTATTAAAGCAAGCACTGTTAAAGGGTGGAGGGGTGTGTGGGGTGTGTGGGGTGTTTTATAGGTGCCGAAAAGCACTGTAAAAGGGGGGGGGGGTCAAGTTCTATAAAAGTCCCCCCCGATTGGCAGTATTTTGTAATTTTTTTTTAATTTTTTTTAACTTTTATCAGATCTTTTTTAAAAGCGCTGATAAAAGATTCCTTTATCAGCGCTAAAATGAAAGCGCTGATAAAGGAAGCACTGATAAAGGGGACCCCCCCTTTACCTAGGTTGGCTTTATCAGCGCTTTTCTAGCGCTGATAAAGGCCATTTTTAGCGCTGATAAAGGTCGTGTTTTTAGTAGTGCATTTTAAATCATGCATTATAAAATTCATTTCAACTATATCAAGAATAAATATTTAAGAAACATGTACAAGGAAATTAATATTAATAGGTGGGTGGGGTCATGTTTCTAATTGTTGGGAACTTATAAAAACTGAAAAACTAATTCATCCACCATTATTAGTTGTTATTCAATAATAGTTTCTTTAGGAACACACTCTAGAAAAAATTATTTCTTCTTCAAATTATCTTTGATAAAATTTTATTCGTTATCAATAAGTTTTGAATGAGAATATTAAACTAGATTACAGGTGAGATTGTTTGTATGATTATTATAAGAACCCTAGAGAAAGGGTAGCATCACATTAAAACTAAATTGTCTAATTTTGTATTTATCCACATAATATAAATATATAATTATGTAGAATAAAAATTCCTAAAATCAACCATACTGATATTAACTGGGTTTTGATTCTTTGAAATCCAAAAAACACAATTCCCACACTGAAAAAAAATACTCCACTCGATTTGGCTCTTATATCATCATCATGTCTTCCCATTGTGTATTTGAATTCTCAAATAACTTAATACAATCTTATATATAATATTTGATAATAATTTTTTTTGTTCCTTTGATGTATCTGATTATTATTTTATTCTCAGCATATAAATGTGATTTATTTGGAGCACTCTGAAATAATGCACATAAGGTAAATAGAAGACAATGTTGTGTCTTGATGTATTCAAATAAAAAAAATCAAGTACTAATTATAAATTCATTATAATGAACATCTGTCCTTTCTCCATATCAAGATAAATTTTCTCACACTAAAATCAATGTGGAAACTTGTTTGGATTTTTCCATGTGTTATCTCTTAATAATTTTATTATATATTTTTTTTGATAAAGAGAAATGTATTAAAAACATTTTATAATTTGTATCATAAGAAATAATTTAATTTCCCCATGCATGGACATTTCAAATACATTTTACAAATCATTATTAATTATTTCCCAACATATTTTATCGTTCCAAATAAATATAATGTCATAAATATAAATAATTACATTGAGGGAATAATAATGACTTTATCTCTTGTAATGATTTTTAACCAATTTTCATTTAATGAAACTCATATTTCTTATGAATGTATCCAGTTAAGAATATAAGTACCTTGGATATTATTATAGAAAATACACGAATTATTTTATGTACATACATAACATTAGTCATTCCCAAAAACAAAGACCCAAGGTTTCTCAAAATAAAATTCCACATCAGGAGAACATATCAAGAATATAGATTTGAAATATAGTTGAAAAATATTGTAACATTTTTTTGCAGCAACAGAAAAAAATTAATTGTTTTATGTATTTCCAAAGTGGCAAAGGTTTCATTAAAATCAATTACTTCAATGTTTTAATACCTTTTTCAAAAAAATTATGTTTTTTTACTAACGTCATCTTGTTCGTTGAGCTTGTTCTAGAAAACATCCATTTCACCTATAATGATTTGATTTTTTGTCTTGTGTATGAGCTCCCATGTATCATTCATATCAGTATATTCAAAACCATAATTCATATATTGAACTCATTCTTAGTATTCAAAAGCTATTTCAGATCAATCAACTTCACTTTTGAATACAAATTATTTTGGTTAATATAATTAGTTTTTTTATTTTTTTAACATTTTTATATTGATCCCCATTTATATTATGATATTCAACATTTTTCATCATCCAGGAATGATATTTTGGAGTAACTTATTCATAAAATGAAATATTTGAGTCCATTCAATTAGAGTAGGGAAAAAGTTTTTTGTATCCTTATTAAAATTGTTTTATTAAAACTTATCAACTATATTTTCTACCTTAGTATGTTATTTTCTATTAATAAATTAAAGTAAATTCACATAAACAGAAAATAATAATTAATTTTTTTATATTTTTTAAGCATCTATATTCACTTTCTTTTAGACCATAGGAGATAAAAATTCAAACATCCCTTTTCTGATCACACTTTCTAATGTTAACTAATATTTTCATTATATTGTATGGACTCTTGAAACGCATAATGTTTTACAAAACTTGAATAATTCCATAAAATAGCTAATTTGGAGTCATAAATATTTAAGGCTTCTAGAAAAAAATATTTTTAATATAAACAGTAGTAATTATGGACTTACTTCAAAAGTAATGGGAATGAACTTGTTCAAGTAACATAGTTGTTCCCATATAAATAATACATTCTAAAATTCTTTTATAAACAACTATTTTTTGAGGAGGTAAAGAGGAACTATACTAATGTCGAGTTAGATGTTTCTAATGATAAAATTGAAATAATGTTCTTTTGTATTCACAACCATTGTCTGTTCTCAATTAATTCGTTGAATAATCACAATCCTTATTAGCTTTCAATATGAATCTTTTACACATTTTAATGAAATATTACTTATGTTTCATATAAATAACACATGTAATGGGAATAAACTAATTAATGTGTTAAATTATGTACTTATCACCATTTATTTATTAATTTATCATTGGCTAGTGGATATCATAATGAATAAGCACCTGGGGTTGTTTTGGATAAATCATAATCTTCTTATATATAACAGTTTATTCATTATTTTACATAAATAGTTCCCCATTAATATATTATACTTGGAATATCAGAAATGTATCATACACTATCTCTATTAGATTGAATTCGTATGTTTATTTGATACATGTGTCCAAGAATATTATGCCATAATAAATTCTGTTCCTCCATACTCATGTAACAGGAGTTTAGTATTTCACCAATCTAAAAAGTATTTTTTTATGATTTCTCCTTATTTATAAATTTAATATATTCACTTTTAATAAAAAAATCCATTATTTCTGAATATAACATTGTTACCCACATCATCTAATTTTGAATCACATAAAAAATTGTGTTTTAGTCCCTCATAATACAATATTTTCTTTGATGTTATCATTTCTTTTCCAAATATGGATGATCCAAACCTTGGATTTTGAAGGATTCTTGAGTTAAAAATTTCAGTGTTCCATCCTTGAAACCTTTTCTATTCATCAATATTTTCAAATAACATGTCATATTAGATGTACACCCACTATCAATAATCCATGGATGATCTTATTTTGTTACATTCAATGTAGTTTCAACAGAAAGATATTTTTATTCTTCTTTTACATATTTCACATTATGCTTTTGGGAATTGTTAGAAATAAAATTTTATGCTTGTAACAAAACAACCCATACTTTTTCATGGTGTATTGGTTATTCATAAATGTCACAAATAGTATCTAGGTATTGTACCTATTCTCAATCATCACTCCAACATTTGCAGTTTTCATTACAATAACCTTCTTAGAATTAATTTAATAATGAGTTTGAATCCCTAATATAAATTGTCTTCTATATCATGTGAAATAATATAAATATATTTGGTTGTTCCAACACATATTTTTACTATGTCTAAATCTACCACAACACCACCAATAACAATAAAATGAAAATTTTCAACTAGAACTTCAATACTTTATAGAATTATTAATATGATTCACAAATACATTCTTTTCATTATTTCTTAATCCAAAAAACTTCTTATTAAAATTATAATATTCCTTTTCATTTTATAATTATAGAAAAAATAATCATTTGACACTTTATAATTTTTAGATTGTTTCAAAGAATTTTTGGACCTACATTTTTTTAGTGTTATGAATTACCAACTTTATTGGTCTTGGTTACATACATAACATTCCATACATTATTCATTTTCAAATCAATTAAGTATTTTTTTATACACTTCAATGGTAATTTTTATATAACATTTTTATGTTCCTATTTTGTAAAACATTCATCAATTTTATTGAAAGTGTTTTGGATATTTGTATTTCTCAATTCTGCTTCCGAAATTTTTAAATAGGAACATTCTAACTCATTCTCTTTTACATTTAGATATTCCTCCATATGATCATTATGATTCAAAATATTTTCATTAGATTTATTCAAGTCATAAATATATTTTATCATCCTTACATTCTCATCATCAAAATATTCATGATTTTGTTGATGGGAATCACTCATCATACAACTCTATATTTTCCATTTCATAACTTCTAATAATTTTAATGTATTCTTTCAACACTTCATTAATATGATGTTAATGTTTAGTTTCTTCATAATCATTAAATCTATTGGATCCAATTTTTTCATCATTCATTATTATTAGAAAAATCATTTCAATACCTTACTGTACTGATATTTTGGATTCAAGATCACTTTATTATTCATCTTTTATAGACAATAAAATTATTCATTTAGATTGAATAAAAATACATCATTCCATTTGGAATTCAATTTTACATTATCTACATATCATCTCTATCATATTGGTTTTTTTCTATTTCACTATCCTATTATATCGTTATTTGAAAAAAATTACTTCAATGTGACAAATGCATCCTCATTCAGATCCTACCATTTTATGAATCCCTTTTTACATCCCAATACCTCCTCTAAAAATCCAATAAAACAAGGATAATATATCATCAATATTTATATAAATAAAATTTTCTGTTTTAAGCTCTACAGTTTAATTTTCAATAAGAATCTATGTTAACTTTTCATTCATTGTTCCCAAGAATGACATTTCAATATCAACAATATGTTTTTTATTTTCACTGATTTAACTATTTTTATTTCATATGTGTTAGGATAACTATTAAAATCATTTATAGATTATATGTTTGGATTTATATCATTCAATGAAGTAACTTTTTAATTAATGTTATAAGGAGGGATTCTAGGGATCTTGTTAAAAACTATTGAAACATATTACAATTTTATTAAGAATTCTAATTGTTTCAAAAATTTCATTTTCCCTTGTAATGAAGTCCTCAACTGATTCATGTTAACACATATTCATGTAATCATACTACAATATCCATATTTGAATTGTTTCCATCATTAGTTTTTTTTATTTCCATTGAATATGTTTTCAATTTATCCCATATATGTTTTGTTTCATAATCACCTTTAACCATTATAAATTAACATTATGAATTATATGATGATATCTACATCTGATTCATTCTATTATTCTAAAGATTCATCTTATAATCATTTGTATGAGGATATTTATAATCAATGGGATGAAACCCATCTGTTGTATCATCACAAATATCATATCATATCTATAACATAAGGAAACATTTTATCTGTCACGATATGATAATTCAATCCATAAATGACTATAATACCATTAATCTTCACCCAATTCAGATTCTACTTCCACATTACCTTCAAATCATCAACAAAATTATTGAAGGGAACCTTGGGATCATCTAACCTAGAAATGTTCCTAGTAAAAGTAATTGAAACATTGAGAGGGGGATGTAGTGAATCAATGATTATTTTTCAAATATCTTTTGTTGTAATTGAATCACACTTCCCCTTCTATAAACAAATTCAGTACAAAGCTAAAAAAAATAACATATCCCCTGAAACCCAAGATTTTACTAGGTTCACTATTCAATAAGAATAACTACATCCTTTTTATAGTATAGAAATGATCCAATACCATAGAATCCACTAGAAATAAATCCTTATATTACAATGAGTAGGATATAACCTCTCACTCATGTATCATTATATAAACAATTCCAGTATTGTGTCTGAAACCTCAATGAAAAAATAGGTTAAAAAATATTTTTGTAATAATTTATTTTTTAATTTTCATCATTTCATATTAACAAAAGTATTCATTTAATTGAATTATTCAATCCCCAACAGATTATACGTAACTAATTCATATACAATGTTATGTAAAACTATGTC
Organism: Viscum album; assembly: GCA_963277665.1. Lineage (NCBI taxonomy): Eukaryota > Viridiplantae > Streptophyta > Magnoliopsida > Santalales > Viscaceae > Viscum > Viscum album. The sequence continues at coordinate 67,605,690 of OY728166.1, read as the reverse complement.
TAATTTTCCATGTATGTTTTTATAGTCTGATTCCTCTGAGATCTATTATCCAAATATGATTCTTCATGTTATTACATACTCTATTCAATAATTCCGTATCCAAAAAATATATTACATTGTTAGTGTATGGTAGAAAAAAATATTCAATACATAAATTATGAGTATGGAAAACTCAGCCTATTTCATCCGAGTCTGAAAATCACAATATGAAAAAATATATCACTTTCTGAGTATGATAGAAATATATCATGAATCCTTCTTCCTTAGTCTATAAATCCATAGTATTGATATTCTGATCAAATAATATATCCTCATATGACGATCATTAAAAAATGAATGATAATAACAATATGATAATTATATTAAAACAATAATCACTAAATAAAAGTATCACCAAAATAAAATTTTCAATAATTATTTATCGCATTTCATTTCATCTTAAAATCATATTTACCAAATGATATGGGTGAAAACTTCTTCATTTCATCAATAAATATAAGATTTTTTCTCGAATTCAATTACTAGTACAACCTTATGAATGTAAAAAAGCACCATTTCCTTTTATATATGACATATGATAGATTTTTATCTGAATCCATAAAATATTCCCACTCAACTAAATTCACGAAACTCCCAATTTTCAATAAATTATTGAGTGCTTTTATGACTTGTTCTACTCTTATGGAATATTTTATACTCTTCTACAAATAATCAATCTTTCTACAGAATTTCATTTCAATTTCATGTGTGATTTAAATATTTATGTCCAATATTATAAATATTCTTTCATGAATATAATTATCTATAAAAATAGTGTTTATATATGTATATGAACAAATCTAAATAATCATTAAATTTCATGCTCCCACTAGGTTAATAAATTAAATTTTTCATCATAAATTCTCACCAATAAAATCAGGAATGATATTCACAATTAAACTATTGACCCGTTTGATGAAGACATTTGAATGAAAATATTTTCCTAAATTTCATGTTCCCCCTTGACAACAAATTAAGAAAACTCCTTCATCACTTCTCTCAAACCACTATTTTGTCTCCAACATTTCGGTGGACCCAATTGAAACCCTATTGAAAAGTATCAAGGTAATTCAACACCATACGTATGATATAATAGATTTTTGATATATTAAAATGATTAAAATTTTTAATATCTTTATATTAATTTCATTTTCATCAGTCTCTGTTGAAAATCATTATTCTCGAGTATGAGGATTACTGATTACGATGGATAAGTGTCAACAATTTCCAATCAGTATTCATTATAACTCAGGTTGAGTATGATTTTCTAGAGTTTGATCATTCTAATTAAAATTGTCTTTGATACTATCATACTAATAATAATCATTCTGGATATTAACATTTGGGTTCTATTATTCTGATCCTTTTATTTTCCATACAAATCTAATCAATTTGAATACGATCGGTAATATCACATTCATTCCCACATTATTTCATAAATCATGCATCACAAGTTAAAATCCAAATAATTATTTATATAAAATAAAAATCATAAAATAAAAATCATAATTAACTAATCAATGGAAATATGAATTTGATTCATCATCAAATAAATTTCATCTTACATTGAAAAGAATTTAGTGAATTCATTTTCAATCAATTAGTCATTATGATATTCTCCCATTCTAAACCCATTATTTGTTTTACTAGAACCTTTTCTCCCAAACAACATGTTTCAATTAAGATGAAATTTTTGAAACATAATTCATTGATCTCTTTAGAAAATGAGAGTAAATATGAATTTTTATCAAATTCAAAGTGATGTGATTATTATTTTCTACTAAACCTTATTTTATTATTCATAAATATTATTGAAAATTCATAACCTTATTGGATAATAAATTTCAAAAACTAAATCTAAAATCCTTCATTATCATCATTTTACTATCAATTCTACTGGTATTCAGTTATTCTAAAAACAATTATTGGATCTCGTTATGGAACAATAGTTTTAAGGCAAGGGAACTCTCACAATGGATTGAGATTACCATAAAACCACCAATATAAAATTTGAACAACCATGTCATAATCTATGATATATGGGTCTTACACTATGTTTATCTAATATTAGGGTGATGAAATATACTTCATTGACATTTCTAAGTGAGAATGTCTTTTAAATACCATCTAAACATTTTAGATTTAATTTGAATAATGTAATATTACCATAAAATTAAGAACTACATCTCATATATCTGTATAAAACATATAACACCATGAAAATATTCCACTAATTAAAATTAAATAAATTACATGAAACTAAAATAATTTATATAATTGTTAATAAACCACATAAGTCATCATAATAACTTGGTACACAATGAATCTTATTCCTGAGATCTATTTAGATATCCCCAAAATATTTGAAACGAATAATAATAATTTTAATAAACCTAATATATGTTTATAATAAATAAAAACATAAGTATTATTTGAGAATAATTAACTATATTTTACCATATTTTCCAAAACTAACAACATAATATGTGTTTCATTTTAGTGGGATACATATTTATTACACTAGTATGAACAATCATTGTTATGATATGAGATTTTTGAACTATTTTCTTTATATGTTCTTTTAGAAGAAAAAATATTTTATTAAATCAAAATTAAAATGGCCCAAGTTTAGAAAATATAGAAAAGTTAAATGTTTGGAATATCACAATGATACTAAACTTTTAAACAAGGATATCTCAAAAATGATATGACTCCTATTTTTCAATTAAATGTAAATAGATATGTCATTAAAAAACTAACTGCCCACCATATAAATTTTTTAATAAAATTTTTAAAATACTATATAATCCTCAATTAATCTATATAATATAATAATACTTAACCACAAGTATTCAAAAATAATGTATGTCCTACCAATTCATTCTATCCCAATTAATATGTGATAAAAAATTTATACCCATAAGAAACTCAACACATTAACCCCACCCAAATTTCAAATCACTATATAAAATTATATAACACAAGTTATTATTAGTTATACAATTATAACATGATAATATAGTAGATATTTTTTCAATTTAATGAAAAAAAATTAAAGAATAATTTTTTAAAATTATCCTTATGTCTAATATATGTTTAATTTTATTAGAAATAAATTTTATAAGGATATGTAAGAACCATAATATAATAATATCTAGGTGATACTATGGAATAAAAAGAATAAATTTTCTTATTTGAATGAATTTATAAACCAATATTAAATTAAAAAGTAATTTTAGATCAAAACAGAACACTAAACTCAATAAATAAATTGAAAAAGAAAAAGTTAATAATCATAATTTCTATAAAACAAATAATTTATCCATTGAGAAAAATATAATGTATAATGTATAAATAAATATTATATACATTTTGGGAAAATAAAATAATATTCCTTTTCATTGCTAATGATGGATAAATGTCCAATGAATCATTTAATTATGTATTAATATATGCCATTTGAGTTTTTGTAATCATTTAAAACTATGATATTAATTAATTAATTTTTTATTACCTAAAATAAGTAATTTTGATAATGGATGACGTGAACATTGAATGAAAGGTATAGGATTTTTCATTTCTAAAGAAATATTTAAGGTATATTAGGTAATTATAGTCCCTTAATAGAGAATTGATATTTTTTTATAAGATAAATATATTTCACTAGCTGGTTGTGGTACTATATCAGGTTCCTGATTAGCACCTAATAGTTGATGGAAACAACTAGCTATACTACGTATAAAATATTAATATTTATAATAATTTTTTATATTACAATTTTAATTATTAAATAAATTTATGCATCTTATTCATATATTTTTATATATAGGAAAGGCTACTTAAATGTTATCCCCTTATTTATCAATTCTTCTTCCAGGTCACCTTTTTATTCACCTCAGATTATATTACTAATTAAATTCAATGGTTCTATAGTATGGATCCTGATGTTGCATGTTATCTATCATTATGAATTATATTATATCATTTTTAGAAGTAACTATACATATATAACAATGTTTATTCATCCTTCCTGTCATTTGGAATACATCATTATATACATTTTCATTTTTACCCTTATTAGAATAATATATATACAATTTTTGGGAGTAGTTCATTTGGATGTTGTGAAATAAAAATTGAAATGTCATTTATTGTGTCAAAAATAATAATAAAATGATTCTATATTGGGTTTATTATATTAAATGTTATAAATTAAAACATATAAATTAATTTTTACTGTTATAATACTATTATTGTTGACTTCTAGGACATAAAATTTTTTATGTTGCATTAATTTTTATATTAGAGGACTCTATATGTCATGTAAATATTATGTGACCTCATAATCCATAGTTGATAGTTTAGATCATGGATGTTTTATATTAATTTATAGATCCATTCATATAGTTCATGGTATATGAAATAAAAATGTGGTGTTTATGATATATAATTCTAAATGTGATATATAATGATTTTTCTACTTGATATTCTATATTAGGATTTCCATTTGAATATTTCCCTTATAGAATTTATAAATTGAATATAAAATATAATCTAAGGGGATTATAATCCTAAAATTGAATTCATGGAGGTATATTCTCATAGTCAAAAAGATAGAAACTACAACCATATTTTTTTAGTTTTATATAATATTTAATCAAAAAGTAGATATTAATTAATTTTTACTCACAAATTTATAATTATTTTATATCAAATTAATTTTAGTTACTATGTAGGTTAATAAAATCATAAAATTAATTTTAATGTATAATTAGATAAAGATTTATTATATTTCTTTTATTTGTATGTTTCATAGATATACTATGAAGAATTATTTGAAAATTAAATTATTTATTGTGTAATCTTTATATTAATGGATAATATTTGATAATTTAGGGTGAAAATAAGAAGTAAAAATTTATTATATGTTTTTCTATATATTATTAAATATGAATATATGTTTATTTTATAATTATAAAAAATATAAATTTGAAACATTACTTTATTCCATAGTATGCCACCCTAATAACTATGGACAAACATGAATATGGTGCAGATATGTACACATCAAATTCCAAAAAACATATTACTCAATGTGTCCTTCAGGCTCTAACAACACTATTACAACAAATAAAACTTTTTCTCCTAATTTCATAGGACTCGATGATAAGTATTTCAAAATAATCTTATACTTATCATTTCTCTGACATTTTATTGGATATCATGTTTTAGCTAAAAAATGATTGATATAACATAACCAACACATATTTAAAATAATAGAAAACCTTGATTTGTAATTAGGTATGATAAAATATTTATTGATAATTGGATGGAACATTTTATTCATTAAAATTATTATATATGGGAATAAATTACTAGAACATAAATGTATGTGTTTTTAAAATCAGTTAAATGATATGTATTATCATGAATCATTTTGGTTGATAATATCATTTGAATTTTGTGAACTTCTAAGATGGGAGTCACTATTCATGGAATAAAAAATTAAATTAATAAACTAACATTATTTTATTCAATAAATAAGCTTCAATGAGGCTACCATGGATGAATATTCTATGATCAGATTTAGTAAATCATTACAATATCATGTAATTATTTTACACTTTTTAAACCATTATTGTAGAAAAGGATGTCATAGTATTTATGACTACATATATGTGATTTAAAGGAATTAATGGGATTAAATTTTCCCAAACACACAGTTAGAGGGTATTTAAGTATTCCAATTTTATTTGAAGTAGATGATATGTTATGAAGGAATCTATCATAATATCATAGTTGGATGTTTATCCCTTTATAAAATATCATTGATATTGATTATTTTATTTTAGCACAATTAATATATGAAAAATACTAGACCATCTTTCAACTCATAAATAAACGGAATACCTTATTAATAATTATTTATGTTTATTTAAATACTTTTTATTCTAAATGTTTATGAATATAAAATTAGTGATCATACAAAACATTGGAATCATGTATATAGATTGGTGGTCAATTTGATAGAGGTACTATACAATCATTTATTACGGTTAACTCCTTAAATTAAATAAGTTATTATAGTAAATAAATATGAGTTCATCCACTTGGTTATGATTCATTTTTATATAGTATTTATTATGGAAATAATAAACATATTATATTTTATTAGTTTTTTTTGAAGAGTATGCAATGGTATTTCTATTATAGAATATACATTTATGGAATAAAAAATCATTGATGGTGTTTTTGTAAATTAAATTTTTCACTCATTAATTTCAATTTAGTTTTATTTATTTTTGTAATTACGTGTTCAATTATCTTAGAAGAATTTCAGTTTTGATTCCAAAACATTGAAACAATCATGTACAAGGATGTAGTGTTAATATAATGTTATTTGGGAAATATATTATATACATTTATATTGTATTATACCTTTAAATGTATATTTATGGTGGAGTTGATGAATTTTTGTAAATATCATATTATTATCTATAACTGGTTTATTTCTCTTATCTATTTTGTATAATAAATAATTTTAAAAGACAATCTGAATTTTATGAATGTATATCCTTGATTTATTAGCGATAAAATTAATTTTTTCATAAATAATAATTATTATATTTTATAATAATGTAAAATTACATATGTTGAATACATTTACTAATATGATTGATTGTTTTATTCATTCATTTCATTGAAAAATATATATTACATTTTTAGGATGAAGAGGAATTTGTTACATAAATATTATTTTAAAAATACTAGTTTAATTCCTCATCAAATTATTTTCATTTTATATTTATATATTTAAAAAATTAGTTATTCAGTTGTATTTCAATGTATTTTACCTTTAAATATATCACCTCTTGTGGTACACAATTTAAATCACATGGAATAGAGATGGTAGTTTATTATTTTGAGAACAATATTGAAATAAAAAATCTATTATCCATTAATAATAATTATACTTTGACTATAAATTATATTATATTTTCTCAACATGGATGGTATGAATGATTTAAAAAGACAAATATATGATTGAGATACAATGAAATAATATTATGACAAGACAATATTCAAATAAAATATATTTTATGGTGTATGACCATTTCATGTATCATGGTATAAATTTATTTCAATACAATGATCTATAAATCATCATTGATTTTTATGAAAATTTCAGTGAATTAATTTTCATGCTCCTTCCCTATTTTTTATTATGATGTCATGTCAGTATAATAATGATTTGAGTATCATCCTGATAATAATCTCATAATTATATAAGTGAAATAATTTGAGCTCTAATATCATTCCATTCTCCAGGTGTATTCTTTTAGTAAGTGATAAGACATTTCTATTAAAAAAAATCAACTATATGAAACAATTTATATCAATCTTGTGAAATACAATTTTGTGAAGCTTTTCTAGATACCCAATAATATCATTTATTTGATGATTTCTTTGGACATAGAAAATATCTCCATCCCATTAACAACAAATAATCTAAAATAGTTTAAAAAATATATAGTAAATCTAATGAATGATGTGGTGGTGTTTACCTAATAATTTATTTCATTTTAATAGATCATATATATTTATGGATAATATATTTATTTTACTTTTTCGTAGTGTATATGTGATGTTATTATGATTCTCCAAACCCACAATAATAGATATAGCTCAAAAAAATATATACATTATAATTTACATTTGATAGAAAGTGAGATAAACCATTAATTATATATATATTTATTTGACATCATTAAAAATAATCACATAATCATTCACATAGAATCCCATACCCCAATGGATTAGTGTATTATATATAAAAATATAATTATCATATAATAAAACTTATTCAGTATCTCCAATAAAATTCTTTTTACATCATATCATTTAGATACATCATATATAAAAATATTCTTCTGGTTGGGTGGAATTTAAACACATGAAAGGGCTAGATAAGATAATCTTAATCTGTAAAAATTATAGAAAACAATAAATTATCTCATATAACTATAAGAGATACATGTGTGTTTGACAACGTAACTAATATATTTTAATATAACATTAGGATATCATTTCTAAAGAAATATTGACCAGTAATTTATTACTCATTTATGTGGATATAATCATAACGTACATAATGATCTATCAGAACATGATTATATAGAAAAACATAACAATGTGGTGTAAATATATAAATAGAAAATCAAAACATAGTTGATCATTGATCATATTCATGTCACACATAATACAGTGGACCATGAATCAAATTCTTTCCTACAATCAAAATGTAGATTATGGATCACATTTCAGAATCCCATAATAGAGTGGTTCTTGACACACTTTACTACCAAACAATATTTAGTGGATTATGAATCATGTTCATCTCTCCCATAACATCATTGAATTTGAATCAGGTTCTGGACTCAAATAACCATATATATTATCGATCACATTCCTACACCACATCACCTAGAGATTAAAGAATTATGTCCTACATCCCAGCACCCAATGGATTAATAATTACATTCTAACTGTTTTAATTATCTAATGAAAAATAAAAATAATCCACGTTAACAGGAGGGATTAATATTTCTAGTCCAACTCCTTATATATTTAATTCTATTCATATGTTTTATAAAATATCAGTAATAAATTTATATTTCAATAATTACTTATTTAACGTGTGATAAAGTGATTGAATTTAAGAAAACATGAATATAATTATTTTTAGAAATCCGCATAATTGTGGTCAATTTTGTCATAAGAAATAATATTTTGTGTAATATGTGGAACATTAATGGATGTAGATGTAAATTGAAAAAATTGTTTTTATATTTTTTAGAAAATAATTTAGGGAAATAAGACCAATCATCCTTTTATAAAAAATAAATATGTAGTTTGATTATTTATATTAAAATTTTATAATCGTTGTAAAAAATTATGTTATTGATTAAAGGATTTAATGGAGGAGCAATGTGTTCCCATATAAATGTAAAAAAAATTCATGTACACTTTTTTTGTTAAAGGTACTATTGTGTAAAAAATTAAAATATTTATTTATATATTATTTATAATTTTATATTATAGGGTAAATATACTATAGTACATAATCCACAATGGATAGGAAAATAAACCAAATCAAAAATAGAAAATGAACTATAGTGTTAGATGATTAATGATAGAAATTAATGGGTGAGGTATATTTATCTAAAACCAGTCACATCTAATAATTTATTTTCCATTGAAATGATGTTTGGAGGGAACATGTAAAACCCTATTAATAATAGAATTAGAAGATAATTAATTTTTTGTATAATAAAATTAAATTTACCATCATAAATTATTATTAATGAACAATCTCTTTTGAAAATGTGATTTAAGGGAAATACTTTTTACATTAGTATCAATTGAATCACATTTATTGAATAGTAGAACATGTTTTTATTTTGTAAAATCATTTTTTATAATAATATTAATCTTTATTGAGACCCAATATTGACTATAAAATATTAACAAATAAATGTGATATAGTTTCAATGATTACATGAAACAAAATATCTATAATCATCTTGGTAATATATTTAACCCAGTTACAACATCCCTTTCCAACTATAAAATTGGATAATGAATTAGTTACTATAGTAACCTCTATATAGATATGGAAAATAAATTTTTTATTATATTAAAATAGTATGGGCAGTTATCATAGGACTATATTATTATTAATAATAGAGAATGTGTCCTCTACATGATGGGGAACTTAATAAAGTATTAGACCATATCAAGCCAAAATTTTATTCAATTTATAATTAATGAGATTGTTGATATATAGGATAAATCCTAAATAAAATATTTATAGTAAATAGTATTTATATAGTCATTATGGTATCATTAAGTTTCCCCATCATTTGAGTCCCTACAAAATCCACCATACCTAATAGGAACTATTATTTCTATAAAATTTTATCCTTATTAATCAAGCTATAATAAATAATTGGATGTTTAAATTTCAAGAACAGTCCCTTGGGGCCCATGTCTTGACTACCCCGTGCCCGCACTCTATAGGCCAGTGGTTGGAGACTATCACTGAAAGCGTATTCCATAAAACCGGGAAGGTAATTCCTTTATTACCTCTAAACTCATGCAGCAAAGCACACAAGAAGATACGTACCCGAGTAAACTGAATAGTAAAAAGAATGTGTACTATAAGTAAAAGGGGCCTGAAAACAAGACCAACAGGAAAGTTCTATAATACTAGAAAGTACAATTATGCTAAACAACTCTGATGAAAACCCGCCAAGGATCCTACATGAAGGGTGGGTACAGCTCTCGAATGGTCGACTCTGCATTACACATTATATAAGGTCAACATCCGAGTAACCTTTCTTCTTGGTACCCTCATCCTCAGTCAGCAATTTCTGTCTCTTGTACCATACACTAAAAAGTGTGGGCATAGCCTGTGCTGGGGTGAGTATAATGATACTTTGTAGGGACCCCGAGACCCTCAAGATCTAAAAAAATTCACAAAGGATAATCAAAATGAACTAAGACCATTGACAACCCAAATTAGGTATATTCTCATACATATACCTTTGTAATAAAATATTACCCATATCATTCATGAGGAAACACATGGCCATACTTCATAGAAAAATTGAAAATTTTCAAAGAAGGAAAGATTACCACAATGGTAAGTACCACACAGGTATACCGCATAAAATAATAACACAATGATACCACCATGAAGGTAAGTACCACCCATGTACACCACACAGATGAATACCATAAAAGAATCACCATAAAGGTATGTACCACACAGGTAAGCCACATAGAAGAATACCTCAATGGTACCGCCACGAAGGTATGTACCACAGTGGTATGCCACACAGAAGATTACCAAAAATGTTAAGGCTCAGCTCAGACCATGTTTAGATTACATATATAAGTAAAAGTGATTAGATGTAACTACTAAATCATATTACTTTCTTAATAGGATGACCCATTTAGGGTCCTAAATCATCACACCGACCTTGGATCTGAAATCATCAGACCCACATAGGATCCTAGAACATCATCAGACCCACATATGATCCTAGTACAACAGACCCACATAGGACCCTATAGTAGTTCCACATGGATATCTATAGTGGATCCAAAGGAGTCTCTAGAGAACATACCCATAAAGGATTCCTAGCACAGACTCACATAGGATCCCTTTCTCATGTTATAGCCAGTTACAGGGATCCCTCACAAAGCTCGCTAGATTATGGGAGGGTCTTCTCTTCAAGTCATGGGTTGATACTCCAACTGCCATGATGTCCCATGAAGAAGTATCCCAAAACACTACCATGTAAAAGGGGTCTCAACATAATAGATGGTGCATCAATAAGATGCACATTCTGTATGTTATTGGCCTTTTCTCCCGAGGTCCATGTTGGATTCATGTTTGATCCAACCCATCTGTACCCCAAAATTATCCAAAACTCAATTGGGGTATACCAAAAGTACTATTTCGATCTAAGGTTCCCCGCACCACATATGGTTCATCAAACAAACGCTTAAAGCTCTTGATATGGCTGAAAGAGTGAAAATGGGTCGAAGTGGGTCTGGGTCAGGTACTACCCGGTCCGACCGACCCGGACCGACCCGGTTCTGGTCGACCTACACTGCTAAAGTGGCCAAGCCCATTGGGATGGTGGTGCGGAGGACCACTGTGTATCGGCCCGTGGTGTGGCGGGCTGCAGTGCGGCGGCCCGCGGTGCGGTGGCCCACTGCGGTTGGCCGGAAATCTGGCCCCCTTCTATTCGCGGTGTCGTCGCATGTTGTGCCTTCACCGGTGGAATGCTCATACGTCCACCCTCCCTTTTCCGTCATTACATATGGTCGTCGCTCTTCATCACAGGGGGGTGCGGACGCATTCCATCATACCCATCATGTGGCTGGCCCCTGCCGATCGCATCCCTTCTCTGATAGTGCAGTCACGCGCGCCGCCTTCGTCGTTGCTGGTCATGATGCTAGCTTCCATTCCCGAGTCCCACCAGTGTTGTTCTCTATTCTCCTCCATCATTAAAAACACATCAAGAACCATAAAATTATGTGTATAGTTTGGGACATGTTCGTTTGGCCCGTACCATCCGCATTAGAGTGGTAGCAAGTTACTCATGGGAGGACATTCAACGTGAAGGAAAATTATTGATGATAAATTTAAATCACACACCTACCTTGAAGGTTTGTTGACATCAGTGAGGAGAGAAGGATAGATGTCAGTTTTTCTTTGTTGAAGAGGTCCCTCATTAGAGATGGTGAGTTCCTCATTTTATAATATGGTGATTTATTTGTTGGAGAATTTCCATCATTGGGATGTGTTCTACGTTAGATAGAATGATCCCCCACAACTATACCATGTTCTGCCCTTCTCTGTTTCCATTACAACCCTATAAAATGTAAATAGATTCTAGTATAAATGAAAAAAATACTAACAAATTAATTTTTGTTGGTACAATTAAATGTTGACACATTTATTTAAATTTAGTTGTATAAATTAATTAAATTTGTTTTTGGATGGTTTTTATCCCACTAAAGAGGGTTAGAGTGGTCCCCACAAATAGAATTCAATTTGGGGGTATTTAGTTCGGGTGGTCCCCAAATCCATTACCCATTTAAAGAGGTTTCAAATAAAATAAAATAAAATATATTATTTATTTGATTTTTATTTCCAAAAAAACATAAACTAGCTTTCACTATAGACCAATAGCGGTCAAGGTGAAGGTCTCTTTAGTGTAAACTAGTACTGCGAGTTCAACAGTGTCCTTAGATTTCAATTCTGAGAACTAGTTTAAAATATACAAATACCCACTCCCATGATTACTGAACATACCGGAAAAAAGTTTAGAAATTCATTACAGGAACAAAGGTCCTCGGAATCATGCACCTTCAATTCTCTTAGACTCGTAAAATTACCATATAAATAAAGAAATTACATAGACTTTCTGAGACGTTACATTAAAAATGACATGTCAATATGAATTTAATATTTTTATTTTTATTTAATTCCCATCTCATAAAAATAGATTATTTATATATTTTATTCTAATCTATGATAATATACAGGAAAACCTCCATTCTAATAACAAAATTTATGATCTTAATAATAGTGAACATGTCGATTTTTTGGTTTTTATGTTGATTTGTATTATTAGTTCTCTATATGAGATGAATTTTTTCAACAACTGAAGACCCCAGAAAATAATTCTATTTTTAAGAGCCTCTTTATATTTTAAATTAGGAAAAAATACTGCTTATATTAATATCATTGAATGTATCCTCTACAAAGAGTTTAAACTTAATATATCATGGAGTTTTAGAAAAATATAACAGAATAAAATATTATTTATGGAGTCTTTCTTAGCTTTATTTATGAACGTAGTGGTGTAGAAATTCTAAAAAATATTCCATTAAAAACATTATTTCATACTTTATTGTTAATTTTCAATCATATGTTCCTGTATCAAGATGGATAATTCTAGTGATTATAAAACTAGTTAATGTTAGAATACATTTTTTCTTACAATGAATACATTATTATAAATCTTTCGTGGAATATGTCGATGTTGTATTGCATTTGAAATCGTAAAATTCTTTATTAAGAATGATATGAATAACATACAATAGTATCTTGAATGTAGTATAAAATTAATTTATTTTGGATCTTATTTTATCAATAATACTCACATAAAGATCATGATTATTCCAATTAGTGACGTCAACTTATATTGAACCGAAGATAGTATATATTAATTATTTGTTTAGTGTTTATGGGGACCAAAAATTTTCTATTATATATAAAAAAAATTCATAATTTTTAATTTTAATATCTGGTAGAGGAAAGTATGTTTATCCTATTATAATATATATTATTATTACATTATTTAATAATTAAAATAATTCATTCCTCTGATAAATAATTCCACTCCATAATATGATCGTAAATAATTTATTCACTTCATATTTAAATTAACAAGTATATTTTTAATAATAAAGGATAAGATTATCTTGGGAATAATATTTCCATTGAAATGTGATATCCCTTAATAAAAAGAGTTATGATTCTATTTAAAGGAGTTTGAATTTTGTTTAATGTTACTATAAATTTCACAATTGTAACAATATATAATCCTTCCCTAGAAAAATGGTATACCTATATAGATAAATCTGACAGTTCCGTACTCAATGCTTATACTTTATTTAGAATCCATCTTATAATGAAAGATTTAATAATTAATGAATAGGTTTTTGGGGTTATTTCTGCATATGGGTAGATCAGGAATGGACCAATAATAAATAATGATAAATTTTATATCATCTATATTCAACAAACACCAAATTAATAATATATTCAGATCATCTACATAAATTAATTGAGATAATTTCATTAGCCCTCTCAAATAATAATGGGAATGAAAAAACCATTCTTAATAATTTTTTAGATGGATTCGTTTAAAGAATAATTAAAATTTTTAAATTGAGTAGTCGATCAAGAACCACCAGGCCTAAATCCAAATGAATAGAGAAGTATAAATTATGATTTCTTCTATGTATAATAGACTATTTGATTGATTTGATGAAATGGATAATAATTTAATTAAAAAATCAGGAAAAAGATCCATTTTATTGAATATAGTAATTTAATCCAAATTGATAGTTTAAATTCCCTTCCTTGAATCCATATTTTTATTGATGTGACCATTTCTTCAATGATTTCTCATTAAATAAATAAACTCAAAACAATAAGTAGGGATACATTTGAACTTATTTCGGGAATAAAACAATTTTATTTGAATTATATAACCTTTTTTGTGTTAATATAAATATCATGGAATATATTATATAGTTGTCTATAATTCCCGAAAATATAGATGAATCCCATAGCCTGTAGTCAGAATATGATTAAGAGAGATTAGTAATGGGTGAGTTGTCTCAAATGTTATAGTTCAGTCCTTTCAATATAATTCTATTCCTAATGAATATATAATTTATCTTCATAGATACATGATTGATATTATCCTATTACTAGAGAAAAAATGTGTTTAGTGTAGCCATTTGGTCAAGGTGTAGTCCATTGGACGATGTCAAAAGTAACATCCTTGAAAACAGCTAGACTTGATATCATATAGGCTGTCACATTTTCCAGGTGGAAAGTAACACTTGGTCTGAAATTCCTAAAATACACATGGTTAATAATAGAACCAATATAATATACATTTATGTAGTAGTTAAATTTTTACCAACAGATTTCCCCCATTATAGCGATAAAGGAACATCAAATATTCTACTTCATAATACGATTTTAAAATAATATAACATTCATAATATTATTAAAAAATTATTAATATGATTTATTAATTACATTGATTATAATATATTAATCAATAATTTCTACAATATGCTGATTTTCTAATTAATTATAGACAACTATCCATGTTTTAGTTAAGGCGGGACAATCTGGACTATATTCTATGTCAATTGTGGTAATTCCCCATATCATATTCAATTGTTACAATGTTCTCATTTCTGTA
Organism: Viscum album; assembly: GCA_963277665.1. Classification (NCBI taxonomy): domain Eukaryota; kingdom Viridiplantae; phylum Streptophyta; class Magnoliopsida; order Santalales; family Viscaceae; genus Viscum; species Viscum album. The sequence goes on along the minus strand of OY728166.1, from coordinate 67,590,061 downwards.
AATTAAGTACACCTTACACCATTTCCTTATTCCAAAAATTGTGTTTTTATATTATTAAATCAAAATAGATATGGCTAGTGAGTTCTGAGTTATCGTATGCATGTTTGATAATTCTTATATAGTTAAGATGTATATAAAATTGATACTAATTTTAGATGGAAAAAAGAAAAAATTGATTTAGTATAATAACTGTTTATGATCCATAAATTTTATAATGTTATCTTAGGTGATGTTTTAGGTACTTTTTTTTAAAGTAACATTTGATGGAGTTGTGATTTTGGCTGAATTTGGGTGTCGTTTTAAGAAAATTTGAGAAAATTAGTCTGTGTATGGTGGGTGCATGGATATGATAAATAGTGATACCATCCCTAATAATTGTGTGAACCTAATTAGAGTAGATTCACATAGTTGTTTCATTGTTTAATATACTGTGTTCCAAACCCGTGCAATGTGTGTGCACCTTGACCCTTGAGGGATTGTCTTAAACATTTTTAGTATATGGTATTCTTAACAATGTTACTAAATTATATGGGGTTAGCAGTGATATCCTAATATTGAGGATCTCACTTGATTTCATCTTTTAATGACCCTTTTAATCTTATATTCTACCCTAAATCAGAATTCAACATTCCTAAGAATATATGACGGTTCTCCCATAGACCCAAATTGATTTCAAGGCCTTACAAAAAAATTTCATTTATATTGAAATCAAAATATTTATGATTTTCTCTTCTCATAGTATGTGGATTTCATTCTAATTATTCCCTAGTTCTTTCTTCTATCATCCCCTAGTCATTTTATGGAGTATATCCTATTTTTATTTTGATATAAGACTGTTTAGTGACATCTAGATATTGGATTTTTGATCAAGATCTAGATATTTGAGATGTTGTTATCTTTGATCTTGATTTTTGTTTTGGTATTTAGTTCTAGATCATCTGTCTATATCATTGTTAAGCTCAGATTTTGGGGATTTTTATATTGGGAAAACAATAATAAATAATTATATCCAGGTGGAGTAAACTGAATTCCAATAGTTATGTATTTGATACATGTATGAAATTTTGAAGAATCGATATCTTTCAATTGAAATTGTATTCCTATGTAGGTTTAACATGTACTATGAAATAATAATATTATTGATTTTCTAATGTAGATGAATAATTAATTTTTCAATAATGCGTCTAATGGGATTAACTTTTAGATAATTTATTTGGGTAAATTAATTGCGAGGTTTGATAGATTGTAATTTATAAATTAATTATGTAATAAATTATAAGGTACTTAAATGTTTATGTTTAGATAATAAATGGATGATTAATGATGTGCCTTCAGTTTTGGATCCAGATAGTTAATTGGGATATTAATTATGATTAGCTAGGATATAGAAACGATAATTAATTTGGTAAAATTAACTACCATATTATGAACTATTTAATTTATTATTTAATTGATTGAATTAATTAAATGTGCCTGAATTGTTTAATTAATTCATGAGTTGACTAATGAAACATTGTATTTAACTAATTGATAAACTAATAATGGGATGAATTTTATTCATTAATCATGTATTAATTATTTATAAATTAATGGGAACAATGTCATTCTAATGAGAAGTACAAATGGTATCATGGTAATCATACTTATGAGTGTAAGAATGTTAACACGGTCATTCAAATGAGGTTTATACATGGTAATATGGTAATTATACTTATGAGTAATAGAATAGTAACATAGAAATTTTATTAATGTGTAATTAGGGTAACACGGTCAAATTAATTATTATTTTGATAAATATTATTATTGCACTGTTGTGTGAAATTGGGAAAATATGAAATGGAAATAGAGGAACTATGATTTATAGCCTCAAACTAGGATAACTCAAACTCCAGAATGAGTTGAATTTGGTACTACGATATCAAACCACCTATTTTTCTGTGAGCTCCAGTTCACGTCATAATAGGTACTATATTATTATATTATATTAGGAACAGTTTTGGTTTTAGTATTAGAAGATGTTACTATTTAGTTATGGGTATCTATGGGTACGATGGAGTTAATAATATTAAATAAAAAATAAATTATAATGTGATGAATATTTATTTATACATTTTGTTTTTTTTGTTTATAGTGTTTCATACACCCTATTTTTATTGGAATTGTTTAGACACAATATGGGGTGTCCTAATGAGTTGTACTCACACACAAATTAGGCAACTTAATCGGTACCTAAATAGACTTGGTTTGTATTGGACAAGTCCTTAGTATGGTACCTATGTTAGAGGATAGATCTGGTTGGGGTGTGGCTAATGGAACCTGATGTGGATTGGGACCTATTTTCTAGTTATTTGTTTCTTTATTTTTAGTTGAATTTTAGACACTTGAAAATTCTATTGACATAGAATATTTTACCTTTCAGTTAAATATTGTATTTCATGTTTCGTTATCTAATGAATTTATGTAGTTATTGGTTTTTTCTTATTCAATTTCCTATTATTTTACACTGGTATACTACCATGGTAATAACATGGTATTTTCTACTAATGAAAATCTTATCGGACCCTCTCTACTTGTCAGCACCCTCTGGCGTAATGGGAGGCATGCTTGAGGGGATGTGAGCAACCGACTCAGGACACCATTATGTGAAACCCGGTACGACATGTTACAACGTGCTATCATAAGTCGATATTTTATTTTCATCTTTTGAATTACAATTTCGTAAAATTAGACACAAGACAAAGAAAATATGAGGCTTTGTAATTGAGCTCTTGCATGGGAGTTTATAACCAATGTATAGGGGATAACCCAAGTACTCCTTCGGGGAATAGTTGTTATTTTTGATTTCTGTTAGATTTCAATATTATTTCACCTTTAGTGGTGAACATTCAGTGTGATGTGATTAATGTTTTTTTGAATTTGTGAGTGTTTTTTCATGTCTAATAATGTCACAATATTTGACTTTACATTAATCATTCTAGGCACTCAAGATTATTGATACTTGGATCATTTTTGACACACCTGGAAAAAGGGTAATAGGAATGTTGATGGATTGAACTATTATCAATTCATGTAAAATTGAAATGAAAATGGTGCCTAATAATTAAGTAAGAAAGAATATAAAATTATGAAAAATGATAATAATTGTTTTCTAAATAACAGACATGATTATTATAGTTTGTTTAACCTTGATAACCAGAAATTATAAGAATGGTGGTTAAGGGTTGTGAAAGAACCTCACCGTTGACCCTTTGGTGAGATATTTGAAAAAACGGGCTTAGTGTAGCATTTATGGTTTTCTTACAGTTATATATATATATTTTTGTTTTTTTATGAGACTATAGAAGTGTGTTTTTAAACATTGATAATATTCTTATGTGATGCTTATTGGTGGGATGATCTAGGGTATAGTTCAAAATAATATCCCATTAAAAAAACTAAAAGAACTGATGGTGAAAGTGTATTAATAAAGGGATATATTATCAGAGAACATTTCCTATTTCATGTAATTTATTATGGAAGACCCAGGTTGGGTAGAGAAAATAATATCTATGTGGATTAGGAATTTTTAGATGTAGTACCCCACAACTTATTCAGGAGTGGGTGGACCTGAGGGATATGAGTTCTAGGTTGAGTCTACAGAGACAATAATTGACCACTTGGAGACTCCATCTGAGAGGATTATTAAGCTATCTTTTATTATAATATGGTAATTAATGAAGTGATGGTGGGATATTAAATTATGAACTGGATTTTTGGATGGTATGGTAAAGAAGGACATCTTAGAAAGGTTCTTGGAACACTTTTACAGATATAAACTAAGTTAAGAGAAAGATTCATAGTTCATGTATCTGGCATAGGGGGGCATGTATGTGATGGATTATGCTAGAACTTACACATACCTATAATTATTTTCTCAAGCATTAGCAAGAGATTAAGAAAAAATTATGAAATTATTTCAGGATAGACTTTTTTGTGAAAATAAGTCCCAAATTAATCTATTTATAAAAATGATTTTTTATTTTATAGTGGGTAAAAATCTCATAGAAGATAGGAACCTATAAAAGGATTCCTGAGGTGGATAAGAAGATTCTGTCAGATGATCGGGAGGTGTGAGTACTGATAGTAGGATGCGTTGGTATGAGAACTATAAGTAGGGATATAGGAAACAATGTAGATAGATAGTAGGGTTGATTGGATAAGATATGACTAGGGTGATCTATTATCAGTGGTGTAAATCAAGATACTATTGTTGAAATAATACAAAACCACCATTAGAGAGTCATTCTTGTAGTAAAATGGGACATATACAAATGTTTGTATTGTTGTAGTGAGAAATAGGTGTTGACAGAGAAATAGGGTAGAGTCGGAGTATTAAAATGTGATATTATATACCATATCGATATGGAAGACAATGTTCTATAGGATGAGGTGAGAGAGGTAGTGGATTGGGTTATTTCTCCATTCTCACTCAATATGCGTCGACTATGCTGTAAAAAACAGTAATAGATAATGGTTTAGGATCTCTATCCTCCAATAGAGAATCATTTTCACGTTATTTTTTTCTGAAGGATTCTCAATATCATTTAAAATAATTTAGAAACTTATTACACAAGACATGTGATCATTCTAAAAATATCAATTTACTTTATTAATGATGTTACCAATAGATTCATTCTATGAAATCCTCAATTGGTCATACTTTATTATTAATTTTCAATGACTTTTCCGACTTCAGGTTTATATTTCCTTTGTATATATTTTCAATTTAAAACATGTTATTTTTTATATGGAAAACCCATATACCCTTATAATGTCAAGTTAATAAAGAGAGGATAATATATAATTATAAGCACTTTACTTGTTCTAATGATTATTATAATAAAAAAATGTATGTGGTCCATTAAAATGAAAAGTAAAAAACCCATCTATTGAATCTTCAAGAACATCATATAAAATAGAAAGAACAAATGTATATATTATATCATTAAAGATAATATAAATAGATCCATAAAAAACTAGAATTCCTTTACTCTTCACATTATTAAAATTCTCCATCAACATTACCTCCAAAACATCAGCAACAAAATAGTGAATCGATCCTTCGCCTCTAATACCAAATGAGTGTCCTAGTCAATGGAATCTTATCACTATGTGGGGGGATGGGTTGAATAATTGAAGATTTTTCGTTTATGTTTGTTTAGAATTCATCTATCATTTACATCCTTAAAAATGTATCAATTCCCTTCTAAAAACAAATCAAACAAACATCCACAAGAACACAATAATTTACATGGTTTAAAATTCAATAAGAATTCCAACGTCCTTGGTAAGGTTTTGAAATGATCCAGTAATGAAAAATCCAATAGAAATTAATCCATTGATTACAACGATAAGGAAATTCCCTTTAACTGGTATATCACTATACAAAATTCCAATAGTGTGTGTGCACCCTCGTAGAATAAAATAGGATAAAAATTATTGTATAGCAAAGCATGTTATCTGTGCATCTTATTAACTTCACAAAAGTAACCCTTTAAAAAAATTCAATAACTTTCCCAGAATATGGTAATAACTACTTAGACATTGATAAGGAAAACTCAGTCTTATTTTCCAAGTACGATTCTTCCAGTTTTATTCCTCGTAGTATGATTCTACCTATATGATTCTTCCTGGTAATATCTACTCAGACCTATTTTTTCTAATCAAAAAAATATATATCTTTTTAGAGTATGTTAGTGAAAAATATGCTCCACATCAATTATGACTACCAAAATCTTAGTATAATTCATCATAGTTGAAAAATCCCAATACAAAAAAGATATAGCACTGCTTGAGTATGATCGAGACAAATCAAAAATCATTCCTCAATCTAGAAAATAACTGTATAGAAAACCTAATTTAATAATATAACTTTATATGATGATCAACTAAATATGATTGAAATAAATAGTTATGTAATTTTATTCATGTAATAATCAGTGAATTAAATTTTCACCAAAATACAGTTTTTAAATAATTTTTTTGTCTCATATCATTTTCCCGCCATGAAATCTTCAACAAAATATCATTGAAAAAACAACTTCTTCTCACTAATAACTCAGAGCTATTTCCTCTTCTACAATTAATATTACAGCTATTAAAATTTATATAGTTAATTTTCCTTTTATAGATAACCATTGAATGGTTTTTATATGAATCCAAAAAAAATTCCTTCCCAAATAATTTCACTCAACTCTCATGTTCCCCAAAAATATCTAGTGCATTTATGACATAGTCAATTCTTTAGGGATATTCAAGATTATTCTACAATCATTACCCCTTCATAAGAATTTTATTTCAATTTCCACTGGGATTTCAATTTCAATTTCCAATACTTTGAATTTTTTTTGTTCAGCCCAATTATACATACCAATTGATTATATAGATATATAGGGAAAAATACTCTTTAAATTTCAAGATCCCCCTTGGAGAAAAATCTATCATTTTCTCTAGAAATTATAATAATTCAAATCTTGACTCAAATTATGAATTAATCTATTGAACCACTAGATAAATACATTTTAAACCCATATTCTTCTAAATTTAATGATATCCCTTGAAAAAAAATTCAGAGAACTCCTCCATCACTCTTCTCGAACCATTAATACATATTCACCTTCTCTCTTGTCCCAATTGAAACTGTATGGAAAATTAAAAATGTTAATTCAAACCCTATTGAGTTGATGAGAATATTTTTGATAGGTTTCAGACATTACTAATTCCATTGTCTTTATATCAATTCATTTTTCATCAATTTCTGTGAAAATAATTCTACTTGTGTATGATAGATTGGTGAATATGGTGGATCAGTGTCAACAACGTTCAACCGACATTTATTACTGCTCATCAAGAGTATGATTGTCCTGATTAAAATCACTCTTTGTTTTAATGTCTTGTATATGATCATATAGACAATAATTATTCTATACACTATCATTATGATTACTATCATTATGGGTACTATCATTTTTATCCTTTTCTTTTCCTCAAATATCTCTTCAATTTGAATATGGTCGGTATCATCTGATTCATTCCCCCTTTATTTCATAAACCATGCATCACATGTCATCAATTCAACTAATGATTTATATGAAATAAAAATTAGCAATGAATCGTAAAATTAATTAATCCTGATTACGAAGACTATAATTATTCATCAAACCAGTTACATCTTTTATACAAAATTCTATTTGAATCTAATTACAATCAAATCATTATTATGATCTTCTCTCATTCTGAACCCATTGTGAGTCTGATCCGATCCTCCTCTTCCAATAATATTCTTATAATTATTGGTATTTTTTCATATAATGTTAGTTTTATTATTTTGAACACAGGATTCAATATGTTTTTTCCAATTTAATGTTATTTGATTTTTCCTTTCTTATTAAAATTATATAATTCTACTTAAACATCAATGTAAATTCATAACATTATTTTAAATTAAAATAATACATTTGAATACATAATCATTCATTATTAACATGGAACATAAAAAATTATATTATATTAATTTAAGAAAAATGAATTATTGGATCTAATTATGTAATAATACTTTTAATGAAAGGGAACTCTAACAATGGTTAGAGTTTTCTGGAAAACCATTGAAATCAAATTTGAAGAACCACATCTTAATATATGATATATGGGTATTAATGTAAAATTATAATTTAGTTGGGTGATTAAATACACTTATTTAGAATATCTAACTAAGAAAGGAATTGAAAAATCATCTCAAAATTTTAGATATCAATTGAAGGATGAAATCAGTAACCCCAAAATTAAGAACTATATCACTTATAACTATATAGAACATATAAAATCATGAAAATATCAACGAAATACAATACCATTAATGATATAAGAGAAAAAATTATATTAGAATTATTAATTACTAATCGTAATACATCATAATAACATTGTACGCAATGAAGATAATTCATGAGAACTATTGACATATTACAAATATATATCATAAAATACATAATAATTATAATAAAACTAACTTAACATGATAATAAATATCAATATAAGGGTTTGCTGAGAATAATTTAATAAATTGTACCTTATTTATCCTAAACCAACAAACCTAATATGTGTTTCTTCAAATAAATATAAATCATTGCTACAGTATTTTGAACAATGATTGTTTGTATATGAAATTTTTGAACTATTTCCAAATATTTTCTTTTTGGGAAACAAATATTTTTTATTAAAATAAAAATCAAATCTCCAAATTTTATAAAAAATAAACAGGTGAACCATTTGGAAAATCACAAAATAAATAAATTTTTATGTATGGATATCTCGAAATAACAAAGTCACTTATTTTTCAAAGTAGTATAAACAGATATCTCATGAAAACAATTGACAATCCACAATTTTTATATTGTGAATTAAATTATTAAAATACTATATAATCCTCCATTAATCTATATAATTAATTAATAAAAAGGATAATTATTATATGAAAATTTATTTCAAACAATATATTCATTTCCCAATGTATATGTGATCATAAAAATATACCGTTAAGAAACATGACACATTGATGCCACCTAAATTTTATTTCCCTCTTGAAAATTATATAACTCATGTTATTATTTTTTACTAAATTTTACGATGAAAATATTTTAGATAAATCCTCCATGATATACAAATAATTAATCAAATAATTTCACTAAATCATGCTTATATATTATATATTTTGTATTTTTTAGTAATCCCTTTTTTGAGGATATGTAAGAAACCTAAAATAATAATGACTAGATAAGCTAATGTAACCCAAAAATTATAAAAACATTTTTTCTTGGTATAAATTTATAGAAATATATGCATTTAAAAAGTACTTTTGGATCAAAACACAGTACTAAATTCATGAAATTAAATGAAAAATACATGTAAATAAGCTTAATTCTCAAAATACACAAAATTGATTCATTGGCCAACATATAATTTATAATTTCAAAAGAAATATCATATAATTGTTGGGGATAAAATACAATAATCCTTATCATCAAAAATAAAGTAAACATGTCCAACTAATCATTAAATTTTGTAAAAATATCTTTCATATGTGTTTTTGGAATCATTTTAAATTATGATATTAAATGCATACTTTCTTAAATGATAGTAAAAATTAATTTGGATGATGGATAAATTTAACAATGAATGATATTTTATAGTAAATTCCATTTCTAAAGAAAGACTTCATGTATATTAGATAATTTGGGTCATTTAATAGTATATATTTATCTGGTGGGATGAAAACAAACTCTCTATGATGATGGTGATGATGTACCCGATCCATGATGATTATTTGATGATCGATAAAAACCACAGGATTTACAAGGGATAAAATATAAATTTTTATAATAAAATTTATACTAAAATATTAATTATTCTAAAAATTTATGCATCTTATTCATTATTTTATATATGGAAAGTATTCCTATATTGAATTATACTATTTATAAAATACTCTTCAGGACCATCCCTTCATTCATCTTTGATTAGATGACTTATTGCAAAAAATAGTTCTAATTTTTAGATCAAGATATAGTATATTATATCCCATTATTAATTATATTATAATTCATGTAAAGGGATGTATATATTTGGATCGATGATTGTTCAACAATCCAATTATTTGAAATACGTCATGATTGACAACTTAATTATTCACCCTTATTCAATAAAATATATTCAATGGTTTGTAGTTCATTTGTATGGTGTGAAATATAACATAAATTGATATTTATTATGTATAAAATTAAATTAATCTGATTTTTCATTGGGTTAATTATATTAAAGTTTATACAATACAATCTGTAAATAAATATGTACTATTAAATGACTATTACTATTTTTTTCTAGGACATACTATTTTTTATGATGCATTCATTTTTATATTGGATGAACCTATGTGTTATGTAAATTATATTTTACTTTATAAAATATGGTTGATGGATAAAATCATGGATGTGTTATTTTAATTAATATATTCGATAAATAAAGGTTGAAGTATATGATAGAATATTGTTTGGACGATGATTTATACTGTTAAATCAGATTTGTAATGACTTTCCAAATTGATATATCGTAATTGTATTTCCAATGAAATATCTCCCTTATAGTATTCTTAATTAGAATATATAATTTATTATAATGGGATTCTAATCCTCAAATAGATATCAATGAGGTATATTCTCATGTGGAAACATAGAAACTACAACCCAATATTGTTTGTTTATTTGATATAATATTTAAAAAAACCTAGACATTAATTAATTTTTAATCATTTAATTGTAATTCATCTATTTTAAATAAAATTTATTTAATATGTAGATTAATGATATACTCAGTTTAATTTTAATGGATAATTAATCAAAACTATTAGATATTTATTTTATTTGTGTTATTTCTAGTTATAATATAAATAGTTATTTGAAAATTAATGGATTGATGGTTTAAATTTTATAAAAATGAATTGAATTTAAAAATGGTGCAAAATAGAAAGAAAAAAATATTATATTTTTTCTATATATTATTTATTGTGAATATATTTTTATTTTATTGTGATAAATAAAATAAATCTGAAAAAAATACATTTTTCTAGAGTATACAACCATTATAAATATTGAGAAACATTACAATGATTATTAGAAGAAAAAATGACATACCAAAACACCTATGAATCAATGTTCCCTTCAAGGTCTAACATGATTTTGATAGATAATAATACTTATTCTTCATATTTCATAGGCCTTGACTATAGATATTTCAAAATAATGCTATATTTATCATTCCAAAACATTTTTTTTGGATATCATGTTTTTGGTAAATGGTTAATCGATAAAACATACCCAACACCTTTTTAAATTAAGAGATAGCATTTTGTTATAATTGGGTAAGATGAAATATTTATTGATAATTGGAGGGAACAATGTATTATTTAGTATTATTATAGATGAGAATAAATTACTAGAAAATACATGTATGTGTTTTTTAAATCAATTCCCTGAGAAATTTTATCATGACTCATTGTGGTTGATAATTGTTGGACCCTATATGCTATAACTATTTTAATATTCACAAATAATGTCTTACTACAGATTCTATGCTTTCATGACATTTAATATCTTTATGCATTATTTGTTTACTAGTGTATTTTTACGTTAAATATTGGATGTCACTTAGTCATATAATGTTTTGTCTTAGACAGACTCTTCAATGGATTGTAAGATTTAATTTTTGACACACAGATGTTTGACATAATGTTTTTTGACAAACCGATGTTCGACGAAGCGATGTTTAACACAACGATGTTGGACACACAAATATTCGACACAATGATGTTCGAAGAACCGATGTTCGACACATCGATGTTCCCCCACAAATGATGACACCTCGAAGATGACACACCGAAGATGAAAACCCAAAGATGACACACCAAAGATGACCCACATAAGATGACACACTGAAGATGCTAATAGACCGAAGAAGAATGATTGATGAAAATGACTAACAAATATTCATAATTAAAATTTTCATTTTTAATAATTGAAATTAATTTATAACAGTCATATTTAGACAAATTAATGTTTACAATATTATTTAATATTGTCTACAATACTATTCGTATACAGTACAATGTACAAGGACATGCATAGATCTTTATTCCTACTGAACATTGATGTATAAAATGATTACATGCTCAACCTAAAATTAATAGAGCTCTAAACCCTCTAGAGAAACAAAAATGATGGTTGTGCGAATATGAAAGATATTAAAAATATAATAACACGATCTTTAAATATACTGGAAATCTAATTTTACACGCTACATCCAACTGAAGCTTGTTGAACACCATGACATCAAACAGATGAATCTCTAAACACCTAGAAGATAGATTAGAGAGACTATGATACTCTATTTTTAAGCCAACAACCCTAAGAAGAATAGAATATTATTTTCTCTTCATCCAATGAGTTGAGAGCATTACTGCACAACACAGAGAGATTTCAAAACTCTATCATTACTTTAATAACTCTGTTGTGGTCTTTTTTTTACTTTTCACACTGTGTGTGAATCTGTTTGTTTCACACATACTACATTCATAGCATAGCTGAATGGTACTAAAATATCCTCACACTCAATCACTTTCTACTATTGTATCCCATGTAGAACTATGGAAGAGATAATCCATGATATGTTTTTTAGTTTTTCCCATGAATAGTTGTTGTAGAGGTCATTTGTGACCTGGAAAACTCTAGGTGCTATTGTGAACACAGATCGAGGGTGTGGATAAAAAGTTTATTAATATAAATAGCATGGTGGCTGGTGATCACCAAGTTAATAGGACTACGTCTCATATTGAGAATGAACCTCTTGTTTTAACCACTGTGTTGTTTGTCTTATATTTTAATCTTTTATTTATTTCATGAATTATGATAAAAAGAAATTATATAGTGTTTTTTTAGAAAGTGTTTATATCTGTTTTGAATCAGTAGATTAGTTTAAAATGTTTGTTTAATATTTATATTGGTAAAACTAATAAATAATCAATCTTCTGAGAACCTAATTGAACTTTTATTACTTTTATAAATTCCCTATAAACTAAATTTTATTTTATTTCAATGGGGGATGTAATGTTAAAGAACCAATTTTTAATACAAATTTATATAGATACTCAATTCACCCCCTCTTGAGTGATCTAGTCAGACCCACATTTGGTTTCTAAGGGATTAAAGGGTTTTTGTAATTTTCAAATCATGTGAAATTTCGTTATAGTTGTTTTTCAAACATCTCAAAAATTTTGTTATTTGTAAATTTTTATCTCTTTGAAATTATTTTACAGTCTGTATTATAAAAAATAGATTATAAGGAGCTACTACCAATACAACACCTTTTATTAATGGAAAAAATAATGCTTCATGGATTATTAAAATGAAAAAACATCTATAAAATATGTGATTAAAAACATTGAATGATATTGAAAGTAAATATACAATTCCATAAACTGCTTGATACACTTGGGATTAATCGACCAAGATAACCTCTAATAATAATTTTTAATAAATGTGTGATATGTACAAATCACAAAGAGATGAAGAGTTTAACCATATCTGTTTGTGTAAAACTACACAAGAGATTTAATACACTCTATCATTTTCTCATTAACGAGCATATAATTTTAATCAAATGAGATTAAATGTTTATACTATTTATTATGACAACTTCAGAATGGAGCATGATGAGTAAATTTCTGAGATATATCTCAGGTTCAATTAAATTGTGAATACCATGATTTATTTAGGTAAAGAAGTAACTGCCAAAGATAATATCCTGCGAATTCTATGATACGTACCAGAAAGATGGTGTGGAACATATGTATCAATCACTGAATTGTGTGATATTGATAATATTCCAGTGAAGGAATTCATTGGAAAATTAATGAAGTATGAAGAGTAAGTAACGGTTAATCAAGAAAAGGATGAACCAAAATGAAATCTTGTATCCTTGTAGAAAAATGGTTTTAAAATTTAAGACATGGAGAATGTTCAAGATACTATTGAAAGATCATGCAGTGATGAAGTAGCTTCGGACAATGATAATGAAATGGCCTAGTTTGATTGAAGATTCAATAAGTTCCATAGTAAAAAATATGTTTTTCAAAAATCCCAATTATAAAGGAAAGTATGATAAAATGGTAAATAGGAAAAATGATTGGAAGAAAAGTTAAAAACAAAAAGTGATCATTTTATGTGAATGTAAAATGAATGGACATGTTATGGCTGACTATCCGAAGATGAAATACAAGAAAATGATTTAAAATAAGGATATAAGGTAGAAGAAAGCAATGATGGCCACCTGGATTGCCTCCAAGGACATATCAAGTGAATCTAAATCTTCTCAGAATGAGAATGATAATATGGATAGTATGTGACTTATGAAAAACACAACTAAGGTAACCATAGACTCTCCTATAAATAATAATTATTATTCTAAAAGTGATTATGAGAATATGACAAATGATAACTTATTCGAATATTGCAACATGACCGAGGAATCGTGTAATGAGTTAAAGTATACGTATTAATCTTTGATGAAATATCATGCTCTTACTATGACTGTCAACTATAAACATACAACTGAAAAATAGAAAAATGATTAGCTACTCAAGGAAAATAATAAACTAAAAATATATAATGAGCAATAAAATATAGTCATTCAAATGTTTACTAATTGTAAAAATAATCTTACTAAAATGCTTGAAAAAATAGTTCATAAGTATACATATGGTATTGGATATCAACTAGGATAAAAGAACTTATCCAAATCTCATTTTTTACACAATTTGGACAATATTCTACATTTTTCAAAAACCAAAATTTTACAACAAGTTACAATTCCACAAATTATATTATTGTATCTAATTATTCACAACTGAATAGAGTTTACTTTTCAAACACTCTATATTCTTCATATAAGAATTCCATTATAATGTTTTGGGTAACTAACACTTTTACGACTAATGTTTGTGGACCCAGAAAATTTGGGTGCCAACGTAATTTCTTGGTTAAACTGTTTTGTAGGTAAGCTGCCTAATGGGCTCCTATAAAATGATGTGGTACCTGGACAGTTGGTGTTGATGACATTTGACAGGGTACTATTCATGAATTAATAGACTAGTAATGATTGAGGGAGTACATGTCATATTTTGTGACAAGGGTAAAGCAAAAATCGTCGTCTTGGGCGAGATTGGTAACCAAAACTCTAATTAAATTTATAAAGTATTGTATCATGACAAGTTAAAGTAGAATCTATTTTTCATATCTCAATTCTGTGATTATATATTTAATGTTATATTTAAAAATGATTCATGTCATGTTTTTTATGCCAAGAATAATTTATTATTTACTTCTATTAGAAATTATAATGTGAATGATATAAATCTAGGAACACTAGCTTCATATAATTTCTCTATTTTAAATTCCCTTCACAAAATGTATTGTCTCTAGAATTTAAATCTTGGACATTGTAACATACACTCACTTAGAATGTTAAATTGAAATGTCTTGGTTAGAAATAGACCCAAATTATTGTTTCCAAACAATACAGTATGCAATCCATTTCAAAAAAAAAGAGACATAAAATCTCTTTCAAACCAAAGAATGAATTAACTACTTCTCACCCACTCGTGTTGGTTCACATGGCCTTTTTTGGACCATCTAGAATTTCACATCTCAATAGGAAGAAATATTTTTTTGTTCTTGTTGATTATTTCCCTAGGTATACCTAGACCTTTTTCATAAATCATAAAAGTGATGTTTGTTCACATTTTAACTACCTTGCTTGGTCTGTTGAAAATCTTTGTGGTTTTATGATTAAATCTTCTAGAATGGATCATGGTCGGGTGTTTGAAACTCATTATTTTGAATCCTTCTTCTCAAATAATGGATATAATAAAAATTTCTCTGCTCATAGGACACCTCAACAGAGTTGTGTGGAAGAAAGAAGAAATAGAACATTAGAGGAAATTGCTCAGACTATGGTTAATGAATATGATCAACCCATTTATTTCTGGTTGAATCTGTTAATACAACTTGTTACATAAAAAACAATCTATTAATAAGACCCATCCTTATGAAATCTCATTACGATTTATGGAGTAATTGAAAACCCAATGTATGTTATTTTTATGTGTATGGATGTAATGTTTATCTTCTGAACACTAAAGTAAATTTATTGAAATTTTCCTCCAAAAGTGATGAAATAATATTTCATGGAGATTATACATCATTAAATGCCTATAGTGTCTTTAATAAGAAAACCAAATTTGTGGAGGAATCTGTACACACCAAGTTTGATGAAGTTGATCTACATGAAACCACAACCTCACTAGAAAATATTGAAGTCGATATGTCCAATCTAGAAATAAATGATAAAACCCCAGATCATCAAATGAAAGAATATTTGAAAATATATAGTTCTATAAATTCTCTAGATCCTATCCATAGTGAACCAAAATCAACCTGACAAACTTAAAATATCAAGTCATACATTCTCTAGACCTACCAGGACCCTTATGAATCATCCCATAGATGTTGTTGTTAAAGATTTAGATATAAGAACACAAACAAGGTCTTCCCTGAAAAACTATGTCAAACATCAACATTTCATTTCATAGTAGGAACCTAAAAATATCAATGATGAAATCAATGTTGAACTTTGGGTAATGGCCATGCAAGAAAAACATAATCAGTATGAATGAAATAATGTTTAGAAACATGAAAATAGACCGAAGGATACATTGACCATAAGAACTAAATGGGTATTTAGAAATAATGTAGATGATGCTGGAAATATAATTACAAATTAAGGTAGACTAGTTGCAAAAGGAAATAATATAGATGTATGAATTGATAATGAAGAGACCATTGCACCAGTATCTAGAATTGAAGCAATTAATATCTTACTTTCCTATGCATCACACATATATTTTAAACATTATCAAATGGATTTCAAAAGTGCATTCATAAATTGTATTATAATTGTGGATGTTTTTGTGGATAATCCAAAGGTTTTACAAATCCCCTTTTTTCCCAAACATGTATTCAATTTATCTAATGCTATATATGGTTTGAAAAAAGATCTATGAGATTTGAATAAATGTTTTAGTAATTTTCATATTTCTAAAGGAATTATAAAAGGACTGGAAGATCCTACATTATTAAAAAAATTAACGTCTAATGACATTTTAATAGCACAAATATGTATAGATGATATTATCATTGGATCTTCTAAAAACTATTTATTTAATGATTTTTCAATCATAATGCAACATGAGTTTTAAATATGATTAGTGGGAGAACTGAAATATTTTCTTGGATTTCATATATTTCAAAATAAAGGTATTATTAAAAATCAATGTAAGTAAACTAAATATCTTTTGAAAATATATGACATTGATAGCATTAAGATAAGTGAATCCAATATGAGTTATACATGTAAGTTATATCTTGATGAAAATGGAAAGCCAGTTGATTAGACTGCTTGTAGTAGAATAATTGGGAGGTTCTACTAGTAGGCCAGATTTTAAGTTAAGCGTGTGTATGTGTGTGATATTTTAGTCAATTCCAAAAGAGTCACATTAAAATGATGTTAAAATAATTTTCAAATACCTCAATTATACATCTTGGTTAAGACTGTTATATCCTAAAGGGTAACGTTTTAATTTAGTTAGCTATTTAGATGATGATTTTGGAGGATGTATGTTAGATAGAATGAGTACCTCTAGAACATGTCACTTTTTAGGAAAGTCATTAATATCATGGTGTATTAAAAATCAATATTCAGTTGCATTATCAACTTGTGAAGCAGAATAAATTGATACTGGAAGTTGTTGAGCATATATTTTGTTCTTGAAACACACCTTATCAGACTAAATATCCCCATAAAAAATGACAACCCAAGTGCTATTAACATTTCTATAAATCAAATTTATCATTCTAGAACAATGAATATTGATGTGACACATCACTTTTTGAGAAATCATTATAAAAAAGGTGATATAACTCTTGATTTTATTGGGATTGAGCATCAGCTTGATGATATATTCACTAAACCCCTATACTCTAGGAGAATTAAGTACATCAAACATGAACTAAGAATGATAAATCTCTATAATCCTTGAAGACAATCATGTCAAACTGATCATTGAAACTGTTCATTTCAAATCATTCCTTGAACCCTAACATGTCAAACTGATTCTTGAAACCAATTGTGTCAAACTGTTCTTTGAAATAGTTCTTCTCAAACTAATCTTGTCAAACTGATCCTTGAAACCAATCTATTCAAACCGATATTTTAAATGGATCTTATCAAACTAATAATTTAAACAGATCCTGTCAAACTGTTCCTAGAAACAGATCTTGTCGAACCGATCCCTGAAACTGATCTTGTCAAACTGATCTCCTGAAACCAATCTCCTAAAACCGATCTCCGTAAATTGATTCATTGACACCGACATTTTTATGGAAACTTTTCTAATGCTATGTATTTTAACAAAATGATTATTTTTTGGAATTATTTTTTCCGTGTTTAAATTTAAAACATTATGATATAGAATCACTAAATGATATACTATGTCCAATCCATCTCAACCTTTCACCTTCCCACTTCCATAACGATTTCTGTCCTTTTTCACTCTACCTCTTGACCCTCTCGTTCAACTATTTTGGATTCTGAATCCTTGACATGGAATGGACCAATCGCGCTATGGAGGAGCCATGAAAATCAATGTGTTCTAAGCGACAGAAAGGTGAGTCCAGTGGAACTACAAAATCAAACATATAAATCCATGTGGTTATAGATTAAAAATAAGTGTCTGATGAATGTCTTCTATCAAGAAATTCATTTTTATTAAATGTACTGGAATCTCAGGGGTGGCTGAGTTGGTTTTCTAACAATGAAAGTCCTTATTATGACCATATAGTGCGTAAATTATATCATAATTTAAATATATCTCTAGATGAAACTCATGCAGCAAGAATGAATTCAGTAGTAAATGGAAATGAAGTTTATTTTTTGTCTAATGAATGGGATCAATGCTTTGAGATGCCTCATGAAGGTGTCTATGATGATTATCTAGGTAATATTCCACCTCCACTAATTCAGTGTCTTATGAAGATTCTCAGAATGAGGTAAATTGTAATGGAAAATCTAGGAGGACTATTAAAAGTGAGTTTGAAGTAGAAATAAGATTATTTTTTATGTTTATACAACATCAAATCTGCCTAAGGAATAGATATTTACCTACTTTAAGTATTGGGATGTATTGCTGATCTATATATTGAAACATGGGAAAAAAGTTAATATGTGTAGATAGTTCATGGTGCATGTCTTTGATTTGATAACCCCAACCAAAAAAGTACCATGTTTACACTATCTTAGGATGATCTCTACCACAATAATAAGTATAGGTTGTGTGGAAGATGGAGATGAAGTGATAAACCTATTTAGTGGTTACTATCCTCAAAAATATATTTATAATTGGATGAAGATATTCTGGAACCCAGGAATTAAGTACTGGGAAGGCGACGAAGAAATACTCAATAAGGATTTAAATCCAATAGACTATCTAACCATTCCAAAGGATTCAGTTGATCCAGGTCTCAAACCAGGAGAAAAAACATATTTATTCTGATGAGGAAGATGATCCTGAAGTGCTAAGGTAAGAAGTATCTACTATTAAAGATAGGAGTGATCCTAAATTTTCTGAAAACCCCCAAGGACATGTCTTTTGGTTCTTATAGTCATCCTTTGGATGTAACCTCAAGAGAATCTGTGTTAGGTGATGAGGATGAAAAAGATACTGAGGTCACTGATGGTGAAGGGTATGTGAGTAAATCAGATGAGGAGTATGATGATGATGATGATGATGATGATGATGATGATGATAAATATAAAGGAGGAAATTATGAACATGTAAAATATTCTTTAAAATTGGGACAACAAGTGGTGGACATATCCTGTGAGGAATCTGTACATGGTGTAGGTGATGTTGTTCAACATATTGAACAGGAAGATGATGACCATAGAGAATCTGTTCATGAGGATAGATCACCCCATCCTAATGATGATAATCAATTAATCATTCAGTAATTGAATGAACATATGGCTGTTGGCCCTGAGGTTGAAGCTGAGGATCAAGTGCCTCAAATTGAAGAAATTCATGGTGAAGGGGATATGGTAGGAGATCATACAGAACCTGATCTTCAGTTGGTTCTGGTACTAAGAGATTTTTTCATGACTAGAGGACTAGATGAAGATGTCGATGAAGATAATGTTGTCATAGATCCTCATGGAAGAAGTATTAGGATTGATATTGTTGAGCCAAGATACTGGAACTGTACTAGAGAGTGGAATAATGACCATGATTCAATATTCATGGTTTGGAGTATGACTCAGATGAGGAAAGAGTTCCTTCTCCTAATGTTACACAAGTCCAAGATGAACCAGAACCGGTTTAACCTATTCCACCAGTTTCACTAGTATCAGTAGGGCCAGTAGCACAGACCGTTCCCAGTGACTCTGTCACTAAGGATGATTTGGAAAAATTAAAAAATCATATATGTGAGTCAGTGAATCCCTAAGTATGATAAATATGTAAAGGCTCAAATTCAATAGGTGTTTTAGATGATGATTCAAAGAAGATTGAAAGAATATTGATCCAAGAGATTCAACTGAATCTCATTACCACAACATAAACCATTATTAGTAACAATACATTGCTGGTAAGATAAGTATGAAAGATGAGAACTTAGTTAAAATATGGAACCTCTAACATCAAAACATCCTTCTGTGATTTTATAGATGTTCTTAGGAACTTGGTGACTCATCTAATTAGTATGGATTTGAAAAAAGTAGAATAAGGATCTTAGAAAAATGCTAACTGGCCCATCCATTTCTTGAAGTGGGAAAAGTGTTGTTGCTAATTTGGAGTCTCTTAAATATATGACGAGAGAGGAACTCTAATGTCATTTGAGTGATTCAGACAAAGAAACTCTGGAAAAGGTGCATCGAAATGCAATCCTCGTGTACAATATGGTTAGGCAGTGCACCAATGAAGCATCTTCTACTCCGAAAGAGATTTGTGAAAAGGTGGATATATACATTACCATGATCTATACCAAGTATGAACTCATAAATAAAATCATGTTTCCAGAATATAATCATAGAATACCACCTTTCACTGATTCCTTCAAGAAGACTGTTACTCAATTGAAGTAGTTTACCTCTTTGTTAAATAAATTCATGGAAAATAAGAATGACATCAAAAAATATATGCAATATGGTGGTAAAATCATTAATTATTTCCTCAATATTTTTAATCTATATCCACATGTCCAGGCGGAAGCCATTGTGGTCCCTCTAGAAGCTTTCATTTGTAATACCTCCTGGCCTCATACACCAATGAATGACTCCCACGATCTTTCCTAGATTCGACCAATCATTATAGAGAAAAATCATTATCATGTGTTGTCAAAAAGAAGGCCTAGCCTTGGAAAAAATGTTCCTTCAGGAATTGTTCTTCCTGGTGTTATCTTCAGACCCCCTATTCCCTATGGCTCTACAAAACCATCTCATCCTACTTTGGGTCCATCATATAAAGTGAAATCCCTTCTCCATCCAAACCATTAGTCATGGTTTGTATTTTTTCATAGGGATTTGACCTTTTAGTTTGAATGTCCTTTTTTTCATCACCATGTAAATCATTATGGTGTCCTTAATTTATGATATTTCTTCTCTTATTTTATTCTTTTTTTGATAATCCTAAAATGGGGATAAAATAAGAGGCATACATCATTTACCTTAGAAGATGAATACATTTTTAATCTAAGGGTGATAAATTCTGGAAAAGTACACATGGCAGGTACTCAACATAATACATTTACTAAGGGGGAGCTTTTTTTGAAATCTCAAACAGGGGGAGGCTGTAGTTATATTTCATAATATCCTTTAGTTATATATGTTATGCCCACTTATTTTTCATTACTTATATTCTTATGTATACCATAATTTGTTATTATCAATAGGGGGATATTGTTGGACCCTCTATGATATAGTTGTTATTGTAATAAAAAATAATGATTACCTACATATTTTACTCATTCATTCCATTTACTATCTCTATTGTATTTTTGTCTACAAGTGTATTTTTATATGTATTTTTTATATCACTTATTCATGTAATGTTTTGTGTTAGATTGAATCTTCATAGGTTTTTTAGATTACATGTTCGACACACTAATGTTCGACACAACGATGTTCGACAAACTGATTTTCGACACACCGATGTTCGACACCCCGATATTCGACACACGGGAGACGACACACCAATGATGAAAAAACAAAGATGGCACACTGAAGATGCTAATAGGCCAAAGTAGAAAAACCGATTCAAATGACTCACCAGTATTCATAAATAACTGTTTCATTTTTATTAAGTCAAATTTATTTCTAATGGTCATATTTTTACAAATTAATGTTTCTGGTATTAGTTAATGTTGTATTTAGGATTATATATAGATAGTACGAGGTACATGCACGTTTGTAGATCTTTATGTCTACTGGACAATGAATTTTAATAGGATTACAAGATCAACCTAAACAGTATAGAGCTCTAAACCCACATGGAATACATAATGTCTCGCTAACCGAATATGAATGATATTGAAAATAGAAGAACTCAATGTTTAAAAAAACAAGATGTCTAATATTACAAGATTCATCCTACTAATGCTCATTGACCACCCTAATGTAGAACATCTGGACGTCTACAGACCTGGATGCTAGATTATAGAGACTACAATACTCTTTTTTGAAGCCAACATTCCGTAATGGTCTTGAATATCATTTTCTCTTCATCCAATGAGTCTAGAGCTTTACTGCACAACAAATAAAGACTTATAAACTCTATACATACTATAATAACTCTATTTTGTTCATGTGTATACTTTTTTTGTTGTGTGGGAATTTTTTAATTACACACACACTACCTTCTGAGCTTATCTAAAGGATACTAAAATATCCTCACACTCTACCCCTTTATACACTTGTATCCCATGTAGAACAGTGGAAGAGATTCTTTGTGATCTGTTTATTAGTTTTCTCCAATGAATAACTATGGACGAGGTCATGTGTGACCTGGACAGCCTTGTGTTTTTTTGTGAACACCGATCCAGGGTGTGGATCAAAAGTTTATTAATATAAAATTCTTGGTGGATGTTGATCACCATGTGGAGAGGACAATGTCCCTTGTTGAGACTGAACCTCTAGTTTAACCATGGTGTTGTTTGTCATATATTTTTATCTTTTATATATTTCGTTCATTATGTTAAATAGAAAATTGATAGTGTTTTTTTCTGCTGTTTATATATATTTTTAATCATTATATTAGTTTCAAATGTTTGACTAAGATTTATATTGGTTAGAATGACAACTAATCAATCTTGTGAGAAACTAATTGAACATTCACGACTTTTATAAATTCACAAAAAACTAACATTCTTTTTTTCAATAGCTGATGTTATTTTAAAGAACCAAATTTTAACATAATTTTTATAGAAAATAAATTCACCCCCTCTTGAGTGATCTACTCTGACCAAGAATAATATCTATGTAAATTTGTGAACAGCTTAAATAAGAGTTCTTGTTCAGGGAAAAAAATTAAATTAATAAAATGACTATAATTTTCAATTCATGGGTTTTGATGTAGCTAAAATGGATGGAAATTATGTGGTCATATTATTTAAATTTAATAATCTCATGTAATAATTTTACACTTATTAAACATTAATGAAAGAAAAACATGTCATGGTATTTATCACTTGATCTATGTGATTTAATGTACATAATGGGAATATTTTTAACAAAACACATACTTGGAAGATTTTTTGGTATATTTATTTTATATAAATAAAAGATTTTTTATAATCAATCATATAATGATAGTCTAGGTGGACGTTCTTCAGTATATACAATTTCAATAAGAATTTTTTATCGTGGTCCCCCCTATAAAATAATGACAAAAAACAAGCCATCATTAAACTCATAAATAAGTCATTGAGATTAATTATAATTATTTATTTATATTAAAAAAATTATAAATTAATTTATTATGATTACGGGATTGGTGGTCTAACATAAAATTTGAATCATGTATATGGTTTGGTGGGAATCAAAACGGAGGGACTAAAAAAAGTTTTTTAGGATGAAATCATGAAATTAATGGGGGTATTTGGTTTAAACGATTTTCTTTCATGCATTTTGTTAAGATTCATTGTTATATATTATTTATTTTGGAAAAAATATTAATTTTATATTTTTTAGTCTTCCATAAGAATATGTAATGGTCATTCAATTATGCAATGTAAAATTTAGGAATTAAAATTCTCAAATGATAATATTTGTTATTTATGATTCTTATATGTTTATTTCAATATGGATGGATTTATTTTTGGAATTAATTGTTAAATTTTGTCACAAGAATATGATTACAGATTTGAAAAAAATACATAATCTTGTATAAGGATATAATGTTATTAAAAAGACAATGTGTAGAGAAATTATATTACTTTAAATTTTATTTGACCTTTAAATATAAATTTTAGTTGTTATATTTAGTTTGGTGTGGCTGAATTTGTGTAAATGTCATATCATTTTATATAAAAGGTATATTTTTTATTAATCATTGATTGTATCGTAAGTAATTTTAAATAATAGTTTGAATTGAATAATGTTTTATCATGGATATTTGGTATAAATTAGACCTGTTACCTATATAATAATAATCATAATTTTCAATGATGTAAAATTATAGTATTAAAATGAATTTTATACTATGATGGATATTTTTCCTCACATATTTCAATGTAAATTATAGATTACAACCATAGTATGATGAGGAAATTGTTAATAAATGTTTCCTATAAAAATACTGCTTTAATTTTTCCTGTCATTATTTCCTTTTTATTTTGATAGATATAAAAAATATCTAATGTGTCAAGTATCAGAGTTGTATATATTTCAAAATATTGCTTCTTATGGTCCTTAGATTAAATGAATAGTAAAAGAAAATGTTGTTTATTATTTTAAGAAAACAATGTAATGATAAATCAAGTATCCATTAATAATAATTATCCTTTTATTACGAATGATATTAAAATTTCTAAACATGGTGGTATAGATGATTTAAAATAATTTATTTAGGATCTAGTTACCATGAAATAATATATGAGAAGATAATATTCCAAATAATGATATTTTTTGGTTGAATATTCTTTTTGAATATCATTGTATACATATATTTCTATATAATAATCTATAAATAATCGCAGATTTAATGAAAAAATATTTATATTAATTTTTTAAATACTTCATTATAACCTATTTGAATGATATTTTTTTATAATGAAGATTTGAAGAACATCCTGATAAGAATTTTCAAATTATATTAAAAAACTAATTTGAGTTGTAACATCATTCCATTAACCAGATGTATTCTTCTAAAAAGAAAGACTCATATTTCTTGGAAAAAATCAAACAAATGAAATAATTTATATTGATTTGGTGAAATCAAATTTAGTGATGTTTTCATTATTAACCAATTATATATAATTGTTTGATATTTATTATGGAATCTGTAATATTTTCATCATATTAATATCAAATTATCCCATATAGTTTAAAAAATATTCCTTAAATATAATCAATGATGTGGTAGTATTAATCCATTAATAAGATTCATTATTATACACTATTTATATTTAGGGATAATATAATATTTTTTATAACATGGTAGTATAGATGTGTTGAAATTATCATTCTATAGACCCACACTACCAAATATTGATCTATCTTATACATACATTATAATTTAGATTTTATACAAAGTTAGATGAACCAAGAATATAATATATTGATTTTATATAATTAATCATTATGTCTAAATAAATCATAAAAAATCCTATATCCTATAGGTTTAGTGTCATTATATATCAAAATATTATTATCTTATAGTAAAATATCTCCAATATCTCTAATAAAAAGGTTTTTACAATATATCATTTAAACAATTCAGATATAGAAACCATTTTAATGAGAAGGAAAATGGAAACATGGGAAAAAGTCATATCAGATATTCATTTTGTAAATACATTAAATAGAACAATAAATTATCCTATATGATCATAATAGATACGTCTATGTCTGAGAATGTAACTGATATATAAGAAAAAGACATTAGGATATAATACGAGAACAAATAGTGATCTATAATATATTATTGATATATGTGGATATTAGCATAGCATACAGAATGAGTCATCATAATATTATTTTATATAAAAACATCTCAATGTGGCATAAATTTTTGTATACAAATAAAAACATCATGGATCATCTATCACCTTCATATCAAACATAATATAGTGTTCCGTGAATCAATTTCTTGTCAATAGTATATTTATTGATTATGAATCATATTTTAGAATCCCACTATAGAGTGGTTTGTGAAACTTATTTTTACCTCCCATTACTTAGTGGGTTCGGAATCACATTAATTTCACTCAAAAAAATTTTGATCAGGAATCAGGTTTGTGATTACCATCAAAAAATGTATTAATAATTACATTCAAACATCACATCACCTAGGGTGTTCCGAATCATATCCTAGATCCCATAACAAAATGAATTATTAATGGCATTCTGACCAATTTAATTAACTTGTGAGAAATAAAAATTTTCCCAGTTAAATGGATTGATAAAAATTTATATTTAATAAAATAACATAGTGAAATAATTTCATATGTTTTTTTAAATATCTATAATAAATTAATATTTCAATCATTAATGTTTTTACGGGAGAAAATATTATTTAATTTTAAAAAATGAATATAAAAATTTTATAGCCATAAACATAATGAATTTCAGTTATAATATATGAAATAATATATTGTATAACATACTGAACATTAATAAATGTTGATGTTGATGGTAAAAATTGTTTTTATATTTTTAAATAAATATTTTAGGAAAATAAGAAAAAGTAGCCTTTTATCCAAAATCATTATGGAGTGTGATTATTTATAGAATAATTTTTAATCATGGAAATGAAAAATAATAATGTTGAATGGATGCAATGGAGGAGCAACGAGTTCTTATGTAAATGTAAAAAAATCATGTCCCCATTTATTTTAAAGGTTCCCATTATAACAAAATCAATTTTTCAGATATAAATTTTCTAAATTTAATCATTACAGTATAAATAAACCATTATAATGATTAATTCCTAGATATGAAAATGATATGAATCAAAAATAGAAAATAGATTTCATGGGGGGTTGATTCATGATATAAAGGACCTAGTGAGGTATGTTTGTCTTAAAATATTCAAATCATTAATTTATTTTCCATGGAAATTTTTATAAGTGGGATCATTTAAAGACCAACTAAAAATAGAAGGAGTTGATAATTGATTTTTTATATAGTAAAATACATTTTTTCCAAAATAAAAAGTTATTTATGAAAATTATCTATTGAAACTAATATTATATAGAAATAATTATCACATTGATATCCGTTTAATTGAAACCCTTTGAGAAATAGAATGTATTTTGGCCTTGTAAAAACATTTTTATAATAATTTCACTCCCTAGAGGTACCCAATATATTCAATACAAGATTAGCAAATATAAAATTTATAGTGTTATCGATTCTATGAATCAAAATACACAATATCAACTAATGAATATACTGATCCCTATAACAACACCCGGTACTATCTTTCATACGAGATAAAGAATTAGTTACTCTATTATACTTTATATAAATATGGAATATTAATTTTTTATACTAAAATATTATGGATTATCTTCATAGAATTCTATTATCCTCAATGATATACAATATTTCCTCCATTTTATGGGGTACATAGTAATGTATGAGACCATCTCAAGCCATAATATTATTAAATTTATAATTCAAGATAATGTTGTCATTTAGGAACAATCCTTTTATATTACCCTCATTGTAAATAGTCTTCACACAGTCATTAGGGAATCATGAGAGTTCCCCTCTATTGGATTCCCAACATAATCCACCATACCTAATAGGAACAATGTTACTTATTAAATAATTGTCATTATTCATCATGATTCAATCAATAAATATGTGTTTCAAAATAAATTGGTGATAATAATTATAAGTCTTGTACATTACATAAATTCCCATCCACATAAAAATAGTTTATTTTTATATTTTGTTCCAACCAAAGTCAATATTCTGGCTAAATTACTCCCTATTAACAATTTAAATTTTCCTAATAGTAGTGTTCATATCGATTTTATAGTTTTTATGTTGGAGAGTATTTCCATTTCAATATATGATATGAATAGTTTCATGAACAAAAGTCCATGGAACGTTATTCTATTTTTAACATCCTAATTATATGAAAAAATTTGGAAAAAATAAAGCCCAGATTAATATAATTGAATATATTCCCTACAAACAGTGTAAAATTGATATAACACATAGTTTTAGAGAAAATTAATTTAATAAGATATATTTTATAGAGTATATCATAACTATGTATATTATACACAAGGTTTAGTGATTTATAATATATAATACATCTTCCATGAAATATTTCCAAGCAACATTGCAACAAAAATCATAGAATTCGGATTAAGCATGATTGGATTAACATGCAAAGTTACCATGAGAGTAGTAGAAATTTGAAATATGAGGGTCATGTTTTATCAATAATACTCACATAAAGAACATGATTCTTCCCATTATGGGCCTCAACTATTGTATATCCTAGTATTATATCTATTTACTTATTGTTTAATGTTGAGGGAGACAAACCATTTTTTATTTTGTATTAAAACCATTTCAAAATTTCGATTTTAAATTATATGATGGAGATAATTTAGTGAATCTTTTTGAATACATATTATTACTTACATATTTTTAATTTTAATACCAATTCATTCCTCTCATTGATATTTCCACACAATATTATGTTACTAAATAATTTATTGTCATAATATTTAAATTAACAAGTTCAATATTAATCCTAAATGGCATTGAATATCATGGGAAGAGTAGTTCTTTTAAATGTGATATCAACCCATAAAAAGAATTACATTTCTCTTTCATGGAGATAAAATATTGTTTAATTCTATTATAAATTTCCCAATTGTGATAATCCTTAAGAATTCCATAGAAACATTGAATTACAGTGTATATGAAAAAATGATTTCACAGTTTAATGTTTATACATAATGTAGACTACAACCACTAATAAGAGATTTAATTATGTATATATTTTATTTCTGAGTTATTAAAACATATTACATCATTAGACATGAACCAATAATAAATAATGATAAATTTTATGGCATCGATATTCAACAAACACCCCATGAGAAATATAATCGTATCATCTATATAAAATAATCTAGAAGTTTCCATTACCCCTCTATGATATTTAATGGGAATGAAAATTCTATTTGGGAAAATCATTTATATATACTAGAATAAATAATAATAATTAATTATAAATATAATAGTCGATAAAGTACCACCTAGTCTAATTTGAAGCGATCAAATCATTTATACATTAGATGTTCTTATTAGTATAAGTTAATACATGAATGATTTGATAAAATGGATAAACATGTTATTAAAAATCATGAAAATATTTCATGTTATCGCCTATATTCATGTGATTCAAATTGGTAGTTTAAAACACATTCATAGAATCCATATTTGTATTAATGAGTCTATTTCATCCAAGATTCTTTATTAAGTAGAGGAACTAAAAAAAGTAAGGATTGAGTCATTTATCCTTATTCGAGGAATAAAACATTTTGTATCTGCGAGATGAAACCATTTTGGTGATAAAATGTAGATTGTAATCTATTATATTAGTATATATAAATTTAAACAATTTTAGCATTATCAACTAAACTATAATTGATGTGTGAGTAATAAAAATCTGACATGGGTGAGAGGTCTTGAATGTTATAGTTCCTTCATTTAATAATATTAATATTCATAATGAATATATCATTTATCACTATAGGTTACCTCTTGATAGTATCCCATTTCTATAGAATAATTGATTTCAATGTACCCCTATAATCATGGTGTATTCCATTATATGAAGTAGAAAAGTGACATCCTTGACACAAACAAGTCATGTGATCATATAGAGGATCACATTATCCATGAGTAAAATAACACTTGGTATGAAATATGTAAAATCGACATGGATAGTAAGAGAACTAATATAATATAAAATTAGGTAATAGTAAAAAAATTTATAACTAATTTCCCTCATTATAGTGATAAAGAAACTTCTAATATTCTACTACATAATGGGATTTTAATATTTTATAATTTTTGAAATATTATTATGAAAAATCACCATTCTTATAACATTTCATAATTAATATTATTATAAAATATTCCTCTCTGATTTCCACAACATAGTGATTTTATAATTATAAATGGAAAAAATTTCCAGCATTTTTGTTATTTTGGGACAATTTAGATTCTATACCATGTCTATTTTTAAACTTCTCCCACTCGTTTTCCACGGATAAAATGTAGACATCAATGTAAATAAAGGGACCTTATACAATTATCTTTTTTAAAACATTGTGTTTGGAGATTATTAACTCAATAAAGATGTGATCAGTTTGTTATGTGTTATACAAGGCCTATTATATATTTACATAATAATTATGATGCATATCAAAAGTTATACTGAGTTTGAAAATAAAAAGTCCACATTACTTTTTCCATTATAATGGCGATAGATCATGAAATTTTCTAGAGTTATTTATGAAAAAATATATAGATATTTTTTGTTTTTTTGTATCATTTTTTAGAATTATTATTTTTGTGTGTTTAGGTGGTTATTTAAGAAAATAATTGAAAATGATTCTCTATACGGTTATCGCATGGTTTGGGTAAATATATCACCTAGTGAAACTAACCATTTGAATCTAGAGAGAGGGAATTCTCTGGATTGACACAATATTTAATGAGATATATTCCCATCCACAGCAATTTTTGTGACCACTGATCATGGAGGAAGTATCTTAGGCATGGTTAAATCATTGTTTACTTAACCATGTGAAAGAAAATAGTGATCTACTAAAATTTAGGATCTTACTTGTTTTCAGTTTTTAATTACTCATTTATTATACTATGAAATAATAATTATATATTTTACATTCCTAATGGTAGAGGATGGTTCTACCATCGATCTGGAGGGATTATAATTCCTTGGAATCACCATTCTTCGATATTGGAAGCCTGAATTGAAGATATTCTATTCTCACGGTTAGTGAATTTCATTCTAATGATTCGCTTGTTCATTATTTTACAATCCCATAAAATTTTAATGGAAAATATCAAATGTTCCCTCTGGTATAAGCCTATGTGTTGACGTCTAGTTCATGTATTGTTGATCAAGATCATGAATTATGAGTTCTTGATTACAATAATAATGATTTTTATTTAGGTACATTGATTCAGAACTTTTTCCAACGCCATTGTGTTGCTTGGATTTCAAGTATTTTTTCTATTGGGAAATCATCCATCAACGAATAGATGTAGGTGGTCAATATAAACTTCACATAGTCCTTGATTTGATATGTGTTTTAATGATTTTAGAGTATCAATATTTCATTCAAAATTGGATTTCTATGCTGGGATAATTTGGGTTAATAATTTACTTATTGATGCTTTGGTGATATTGATGATTAATTTGGGAATTCAATCATGAGACATAGGGGTTACCCTTATAGATAATTTTTATGGGGAAATTTATTGTTTTCATGAGATATTGTAATTTAGAAAATTAATCATGGACGTAATTATGATATACTAACTTGGTTACGGTGAGATAATCAATTATGGATTAATGATGTGTCTTCAGGGTTTGATCCTAAAAACTAATTGTGACATTAATTATGAATTGATGATATAGAGAATGAATAATTAATTTTGGAATATTAACAACTATATAATTAATTTTTTCATTGATTATTAATTAATTGAATTAATTAATGGTTATAGAAATGTTTAGTTAATTGTTTAGTTGAGTAATAAAATGTTATATTTAACTAATTTTTTAATTATTAATTAGATTTATGTGAATAATATATCATGGATGATATATGTGTAAATGAATAGGAACATTGTCACTATATTGAGAAGTACAAATGGTAATATGATCATTATATAGATGAGTATTAGAACGAAGACATGTCTGTTATATTATTGAGTAATAATGGTAACATGGTCATCTTACTTATTTGTGTGATAAATTTAATATTGAAACTGTGGCTTGAAATTGTGAATATATGAAATGGTGATAAAAGAACTCTGAGTTATGGCCTCACACAAGAATAATTTAAACTCTTGAATGAGTTGAATCAGTAAATTAGATATCACATCACATATTTTTCCTCGAGTACTCGCTCAAGTCATAATAGGAATGAAGATATAATATTAACAAGGGAACACATCAGGCTCATGTAAGAGAAGAAGTTGATATTGAGGATTGGATATAAATGACAACCATGGAGTCAATAAATTTAAATTAAGAAAAAATTATAATTTGATAAATTATTATTTATGCATTTTCATATATTTTTTATAGGTTTCCATAATCTAATTTTTTACTAGAATTGTTTAGACAGTGGTGGACTAATGAGTTGTACTCACACACTATTTAGGATGCCTGATTGGTACCAGAATAGACTTTATTGATGTAGGACATGTCTAGATAAAGGTATATATTTTAGATAATAGTTTGGGATAGAGATGGGAGAATGTACTAGTTGTGATTTGGGATCGGATTGGGATTCATTTCTGTATTTATTTCAATTTTATTCTTATATACATGACACTTGTATTGGCATTGAATTTTTTCAATTTCAATGAGATAGTGTATTTCTTGTTTGGCTGTCTCGGGACATGATGAAGTTATGATTTTTTGTGCTTATGATATTGTTTGATTTTTTACAGTAATGTTTTACTCTGATTAAAATAGGTTATATTCTTCCCAACATTTTAATAACAGAACCTCACATCTACTCATCGTGCTTAGGTATACAGGGAGGAATAGTTGAGGGCATGTGACTGAACAGATCAAGGCACGGTTGTGTAACACCCTGGTTGGGACATCACAAAAGGGTATTATAGGTGGTTATATTCTTTTCACCATTTTTCATACTATTTTGGAAAGTTATTCAAATACTAGGTTGAGTTGCGTCTTTTTAATGAGATCAATCATGGGAGTTACAAACCCATGTATACGAGAAAACCCACGTACTCTTGGTGGAATAATTGTTTTTCTATTTGCTGATAATGTTGAATATTATTTCATCATGGGTGACACACTAGTATTGTGATGTGAGTATTGTTTTTTAGAATTGTTGAGTAATGATTTTTGTCCTAAAAGTGAACGATATATGATTCTCTTTGTATCACTCTAGTCAATCATAATTATTGTGACATTATTCATTTTAGACACATATGGAAAAAATTTTATGGGTATGTTGTTGGATTAAACTATTTGTTTTATTGTAAAATTGAAATAAAATTTTCACCTAATCATGAACTTATAATGATTATAAAATGATAACTAATGTAAAAAATGGTTTTATAAATAATAATCATTATTATGATAGTATGTTTACCCTTTTCAACCAAAACATATGATTGTGATGGTAAGGGTTAGTGAAAATGACTCAGTGTTGATCACATGGTGCGTTATGGTAAATAAGGATTCTTGTAGCTTCTTAAGTTTTCTTAATAATTTTTAAATGTTTTAAGGATTTTTTATGAGACAAGGTACACGTGTTTTTAATTTTAGTTAATATTCCTCTATAATGCTTCTTGATGAGACAAATGGGGGGCTTGGGTTAGAATGATCTCACAATCAAGAAATATAAAATAATTTGTTTTGTATGATTACGTTGATGGGAGAAGTTCAGGATGAACATCGCTCAATTAATTCAATTATTATTAAGAGACCTATGTAAGTATAAGAAAATTATGTCTGATATGACAATGGAGTTTCATTTGTAGCACACATTAAATTTTACATGAGAGGTTGGACCTGAGGAAGCTAAGTTCTAGGTTGAGTCCCTTAGGAAATTAGTGACCACATGAAGATCCCGATGATTTTGAGGGTCCTTATAGATTCTTATATGCAATGGTGATTAGAAAAGAATTGGAGGTACATTTAGGTATGAACTAGATAGTCTGATGTTATGTTATAGAAGGAATTCATATAGAGGATCTTGGAGAACATCTATCCATTGTCACCGAGACATAAAAAAGAATTAGAGTTTATGATTATAACCCAAGGGAGCTTTTCTATGATGGATTATGCTGGAAACATAACAGACCTTAAATGTATTGCACTAGAATTTGCTGGAGATATAGAATATTTGGATAAATGCATTCAGGATAGAATTATGTGTGATATTATGTGCCATTTTAACCTCCATTGATTAAAAGAGTTTGATGGTATATTGGACTAGGCTCTCATAGATAATGGTAAACTGAAATAACCACCAATAGGTGGACATTCCATTTATTTTAGATGATCATAAAGTGTGAATTTCAATATTATGAAGTTTTGATATGAGAACATTAGTTAGAAAAATGGGAAACATGGTATTCAGATAGGGGTTGATTTGACTCGACCGTACTGGGAGGATTTTTCATCAGTGTGTTTAACCAATACATTATCATCAGCACTGTCCCTGAGCACCAGTAGAGTGTAATTCTTTTGGGAAGAATGAACATCTACATGTGTTCAGTATGTCATAGTGACAGACTGGTGTTGAGGGAGAAACAAGGAAGAGTCAGAGTTTGGGAAGGGTATCTTCTACGCCTTATTTTAATATAAGGTAGAGGATTATAGATGGACGTGGGAGATGATATAGATGGGGTATTTTTGGGAAAGAGTACCCTTATTAGCAGAGGGGTGCTAAAAATAGTAGTTAGAAAACATCCCAAGAAAGAGGGTCAGTACAATTACATGTAGTGAAACCTACACTTGTGGAGAGTGAGGTTGGGCCATCCATAGTTAGAGGTACAATACTAGTAGATTCTACATTATCTAATTGCTTCATTCACAATGTTTAATCTCATTCCATAATATCTTGAAATCATGTTAACGATATGATCCTAGCGGTGGAGTTTGAGATTTTATTAAAGACCTTTGATACACATTTTTGTGTACGATATAAAGATACCTATCTATGAAAAGAATTTTCTATAGATATTCTGGACTGTTGTTTTCATTGGGAACTCTACATCTTTGATATATCAAGATTTGGCCTAATTATGGGTATGGACTATTTAGTTTCATACACATCCCACATTAGTTGTTTCCATTTTACAATGAACATTTTGTCACCTAAGGGTGACATATACATTCACGGAGGATAGTGGGATAACCAGACAAGTAGAGCCCAAGTAATTACTCAGATACTGGGATTGATCTTAGCCAATGTTGATAGACATTTGTCGGATGATGGGGTGTAAGGAAAGATATTCGTTCATAAGTAGTATAAATATTTTAGGATGTCTTTCCTAAAGATTATCAGGGATGCAACTTCTTATATATATGTAATTAACTATTGAGCTCATTCATAAAATTTATCCAGTATCCATTACACCTAATATATTGGAATCAACTAATCATGAAGGGATAAAGATGTTTTTTGAGGAGTTGGATGATAAGAGATTCATCCATCCATGTAGATCAACATGGGGATCACATGTGTTTTATGAAAAGAAGACTAATGGGAGTTTACATTAGTCTACCAATTACCGAATTTTGAACAAAATGAATGCGAAGAACCATCACCAACTGATACATATCGATGATCTATTTGACCAGTTAAGGTGACTTGTTTGTTCTAAAATATTTTCCTCGAGTCAAGTTATCATCAGGTGAGAGTTCATACATCTGGTATTACAATGAATGCTATTAGTAGTAGGAATAGTCTATTTGAGTTTTTATTAATGTCATTTTGTTTGGAAAATTCCCCATTAGTGCTTATGGGACCATTTAATATGATCTTACA
Organism: Viscum album; assembly: GCA_963277665.1. Classification (NCBI taxonomy): domain Eukaryota; kingdom Viridiplantae; phylum Streptophyta; class Magnoliopsida; order Santalales; family Viscaceae; genus Viscum; species Viscum album. The sequence continues at coordinate 67,554,326 of OY728166.1, read as the reverse complement.
TCAGTTCCGGGATTAGTTTTCGGTGGTGTTTGTGGTTAATGTCGTGGTGTAGTATATGAAACATGATAATAAAAAACATCCTGATATATTCATGATTACAATTATATAATTTTTATCTTCCATTTTATCTATGTATTTGTTTTTGGATATACTTGGTACTTTTCATGGAGAACATCCTCTTATTAGAAGGTGTGTTAGGGGATCCGGAGATTGTTTATGATGTAGTTTATTAAGATCATACCAATAATGTCATTGAAATATGATGAATTTTGGGTTCATATAGATATTAAAAAAGTTCATATAAAACATTTCTCATTAGACATCACCTCTTTCAGGCATGACCTACAATGGGATAAATTGTTATTGGACAGAGGCATACAAGAATGATTTTCAAGAGCTAATGACGTTATTGGAATCCGTATAAATTTTTATCTTTCTTGAGTCATGTGAGACGTATGTGGGGTTTTATGAAACTTCTTGAATCATACATGGATTTTTGATGATGTAGAAGGATCATGACATTAAATTTAGGTCTCGACATATGATGGGAAATGAGAATAATTATCCTACACACAACCTCAAGTTTTATATAGTGTTTTGTTCTATTAATTTTGGGAGAAACTATATTTTGTTTGAAACTTTTTTAATTTTTACAGATAACCATATCTATATGTATAACATTTCACATTACTATTTTATTCATCAATTACAAATATAGGAAGATTATAAGCAATCATTTGAATCGGAAATAACATATATTCCTGGGAAATGGAATAGTTTTATTGATGCCTTGAGTATAAAGTCTCAGACTCAGAGCGTCTAGGTTCCATGAGAGGAGTGGAAGATGGTGTCCTTACTGGCTGAAATGCATGTGGTGGTTCAATATAGTCGAGAGAAGATGTATCTAGTTTTTGTTACAGTGAAGTCTATAATTTTGTTTCAGATTAGGGAAAGAAAATATGATGATCCAGAATGTTTTTCCATTAGGAAATTCTTTAATGGTGGGGAGAAAACTTTGGACAGTATGAAAGATGGGGATGTGATCATCAATTTTAGGAATCAGGTTGTGTTGACTACAAGTATGTGAGATGAAGTCATGAAAGAATTTAATACCTAAAAAAGAGAAGGGAATCTAAAGGTGAAAAAAATGTAACATTAACTATGATGATAGTTTCGGTGACCGGACATGAAAAATTCGACATGAGGCTTCATGATTGGTTTCTACCCCTATAAGTAGGTGAAGGTGAGGCATCAATGGTTTGAAGGTTTTCTGTAGACATTTCCAATTTAGTAGTGGAAAAAAATAAATTGACTATAGATTTATTGGGATATATTACAATTATTTTTAGAATGAATGAAACTATTTGGGTGCTTGTAGATCAATTGAAAATTTTATCACAATTATTTCCTATCAGATAAAAAATCACAATAGATATTTTGTTAGAACTCTTTGTTTGGGAGCTAGTTCATTTGCACGGAGTTCCATAAACTATAGATTTATATTGTGATTCGTGCATTACTTGATGCTTTTGGAAAAGCATATTGAAATCACATGGGACTATGGTTATTTTTATTACATCTTTTCACTCATAGACATATAGGATGTTATAGCATACAATAAATGTTATTGAGGATATGGGGCAGGCATGTGTGCATGACTTAAATGGGACTTAGGAGAAGCACATTGCTTATGTGGGGTTTTCTAATACCAATAGTTATTAGAAAACTATACAATAAACCCCATATGATCCACTTTATTGTAGGAAATTTGAATCAAAGCTATGTTGGTTGGAGGATGGTGAGTAAGAGTTATTGGTAAAAAGTCATCTTCAAAAGACATCATAGAATGTGTAATTGATTCGTAAACATTTGGAATGGTCATTAATAAATAAATGTCACATGATGATAGAATAATGTGAAGCCTATTATTTATAAGTGGTGGTCTTTTATTCCTTTGGGTGTTTCCTTGGTTGGGTCACCATAGGATACAAGGGTAGGGCGTATTGGTGTACAGGTTTGTTAGAACATTTGAGATCTTGGAAAGAATATGGTCAGTAGTTTACGAATTAGCTCTTCCATTAAAATAATGAACTATGCATGTTGCCTTATATGTATCAAAACTATTGAGACATCAACCTATCCATTCAAATGTGATTGATATAGATGAGGATGAAATCGAGATATATTCATCCTTTGAGAAGCATATGATACATATGCTAGATCGTAGTGAAAAAGAGTTCCAGGGAATGACAGTGCTAATTGATTTTTATTTATCCAAACATGGAGGAGTATCAGAGGAAACCTGGGAGTGAAAAGAAAATGTGAAGGATCAATGACACATCCTTTTTTGGATCGTAATCCTTGAATTTCTTAGAAATTTAGATCGATGATGTACTATAATAAGGTGGGCAGATTGTATGGTGCCAAACATTTCTACAGTTATCTCAAGAAAATTATCAGATACATTTTTGTTTTTATGTTCCTTTTTTGGAGTTATGGTATTGGGTTCATTTTGGTGGAGTTTCTAGAATATTTCAGATAATATATCTGAACATCATTGGCTCAATGTTATGGAAAACAGTGTTCCTAACCCAACTAACTGTGTTAACATAGGTAGAGATGATTAGTATGATCGGTGCAAGGTTTAACCTAATGCATGCTGAAATCAAGTAAATCATGTTCCCCTTAACCTTGATGCAGTTTATTACACATTGTTAGTGCATGGTATTGCTAATAATTCAAATATACCATGCACATGTGAGCATTGAGATCTTAAAATAGTGGATCTAACTCATTTTCAACATTTAATAACATCGTTCTTCTCATAGGTGACCCTAACTATAGGTTTTACACTACTAATAATAGAGGAAGGTTCTCCCATAGATATGGAAGTATTAAAGGTCCTTATGTACAACATTCATGGATTACAGAATCCATAATTAATGATCCACTCTTCTCTTGGTATGTGGATTTCATTCTAATGCATATCACATTCATTCATCAACATTCCCTTTAATATTATATGGATGAAATACTTTTTTACATGGATCAAATCATATGTGGTGAAGTATAGATCTAGGATTTTGGATCAAGAAAAAGAATTATATAATCATGATATCTTTCATATTGATTTTGGTTTAGAGATTTATATCTGGAACAATTGACAACGCCGTTGTGCTGCACAGATATTGGGGATTTTTCCATTAGGGAAACATCAGTCAACAAATAAGTGAAGGTGGTATAAATTGAATACCCATTGTAATATATTTGATATGTGTATGAAAGAATGCATAATTTCTATATTCCCTTGTAAATTGGATTCATATGTTACTGTAATTAGGATTTATCATTTGATATATTCATGATTTAGTGATATATATATGATTAATTAATGATACAATTAAAGAATATGGGGCTTCCCTAGTAGATAATTATTTTTGGGAAATTTGTTGTGAGTTTGATAGATTTTAATTTTGATAATAAATTAGGGGATTAATTATTATTTAAAGACTTGGTTCGGTTGAAATAATCAATGTTTGTAAATAATGCGCCCTGAGGTTTTGACCTAGATAACTAATTATGAGATTAATTTTGATGATATGAGATTTTTAAGGCATAATTGATTCTAGAAAATTGATTATTGAATTATGGATTGTTTTTTTGATTAATTAAATGATTGAATTAATTAATGCTGAATGAAATTTTTAGTTAATTATTGTGTAAGCTAAAGAAACGTTGTATTTAACTAATTGTGGAATTAATAAATTATTGTATGTGAATACTTAATCAGGGATTAATTATGATTAATTGGATGGGAACATGGTCATTCTAATAATAATTACAGATGGTAACATTGTCTTAATACTTATTAGAAAAAGAATGGGAATATGGTCATTCTATTAAAGAGTAAGCATGGTTACATGGTCATCTTACATTGGTTTGTTATAAATTTAATATTTGAAATATGGATTGAATCTGTAAAAATATGAAATGGTAATAAATTAGATTTGAGTTCTGGCCTCAAACAAGAATAATAATCACATTAAAATGAGTTAAATCAGGTCCAGAGGTATCATATCCACAATTATACTATGTTCACTGGTTATAGTCATAATCGACATTGAGATATGTTATTACCTAGGGAACGATTCTTGCTCCTGTATGATAAGAAGTTTCTAATGTGATATTGGTATCCATGGGATCCCCAAAAATACTAAGATTAAATAAATTTTAAATGATATAAATATTTATTAAATAATTTTCATGTTTTTATAATAACAATTATACATTATAATTTAACTGGATTTCTTTAGACACTGTTTGTTGAGCCCTACTGAGTTGTACTGACACCCTATTCGGGAATCTTGATTGGCACATGAATATATATTGTTGTTGTTGTACTTATCAAGGGAAAGGGCCTTGTGTTAGGGGATGGATCAGGATGGAGTTTAGGTGAAGGTCATGAATGTTTTTCGAGACTTGTTTGGGAGTCATTCATGTCTTTATTTTTAGTTTCTTGTTAGACGGTTGACACTTTAATTGGTATATAATTATATCTTTTTATGGGATATTGTATTTCTTATTTGGTTAAGTCATAGAGTTTTATTGCTATGGTTATTTATGAGACATTATTGTGTGTTATTTTACGATGGTGTTTTACTTTGATGTAAAGAGGGTATTGTCTCCCTCTGACTTACAACTCAAACCCCCGTAGGTAGTCAAGATATTATAGTAGATGAAGAGGTGTGATTAAGGGCATGTGACTGACCTGATTGGGGAATCATTGTGTGGAACCTGGGTTGGGATGTTACAAATGTTAATGGATAAGGGTTGAATATCCGATTTATGTTATATAAGAATCATGGATTGAATTTTCTACCTTAGTAAAGTCCCACTAGTATAGGTAAATCTTTTTTCTAGAATCCTTGACATAATTTAATTGGATAATTTTCATTACCATGTGTATATATCCAAATGGTTTTTTTTCTTATACCGGGTATCCATTATCTATAAATTCATTAAATTGCCTATATGAAAATTTAAAAATTGGTTCTCATGTGCATTCATTAGACATCATACCACGGTCATAATAAATATACAGAACAATTATCAATTGAATATTCAATTTTATATTTTGATTTTTTTGTGGCTCATATCACAAAATAATTTGATGGTGAAAAATATGAGAAAATAAAATTAATACTATTAGTGAAAAAAATAATTATAATCGTCTTATGATATATGTTTACCACATTGACACTGTTTGATTTATAGGAATATTTAACCAAAATCGTTTCCTTAACTCATGTATGTTGATTAATATCAATCGTATTATAATGCATAAGGTTTATAATAAGGAATTATATATATTTATATGAATTTTGTTCCCTAAAATAGAAATTTTCATCAGCTAATTATTCAATATAGGGTTCTAAAGGGTCTTATAATAGGATATATTTTTCATCCTTTAACAATTACAAATGGAATATTCATTTCATACAATGTCTGGATGTTTATTTTACAAAAACATTGGGTGAAATCATTGTAGTCTATGATACTTTGGATATGACTTTATTCGATATATCATACAAAGAGGATGTGGGGTCTAATGTGAGTCTAGGTTCCTTCATGCAATGATGTTGAATCCATTTTCATTTTCATTAAAAAATTATTATGGATTGTGGGTTTTTTCAATGATCCTAGTGGTATATATTTTGATCATTTATTATTTTAGTGTGATTCATATAAATATACTTTTTAGTCACTTAAACAATTTACCAATTTGGCAGGGACACCGTTATTATATTTGTAAATATACAATAAAAGAATAATGAAATACCACATTTCATGGTTCCTAATTAGCATTATAATGATGCTTTTCTTATCTTGTTGTATCAATTTCGGTAGATATGGGATGCTGAGGCCCCTCCTTATCAACTAGAAGACCCTCATTCCTCTCATGGAATTACCTAATCCCTTATAAAAAGATCCCATGTATTTATTAGTGAGAAACCACAATTTTCAACACATATATGTCACATTATTGGATATTGGAATATATATATATATACACATATATATAATTAATACAATGATTTGTATCCTTATACACCCACAAAATCAAAAGAAAATAACCACAATATATTAGATTAATATTTTTAAGAAAAGTTAAAGATAAGAATAGAACTAGTAAATTGAAATTTTTTAATCTATTATGAAAGTATATATATATAATTTAGAACACTTTTGGATTAAATAGTTTATTTTTTAATAAATTTTATATATTAGTTATTTATATTATTATCATTATAACGTTACTATATTAATTATTAAATTTTAATTTCATTATATAATATTATTTTTTTAATCTAGAATGTTTAATTTTACTTTCAAATTGTTTTTTGTTATTTTTTAAATTTAGTAATTATTTTTTAAATCTTTATAAATACTGGTTTTATAAAAACCATAGAGTTTATCAATATAACAAGAAATAATGAATATGTTACAATATTATTAAAAAAATATAAAAAAAATTATTTTATGTGAGGATGGTTAATTTAAAAATAATATGATAATTTTAGAAAACCAATGATTAATATTTTAAAGTAGTAGGTAATATTTTTTAATTAAAAAATATATATTTCGATATTAGGCATGGTAAAATATTATTGTTGAAAATAGATCTTTGTATTTATTTATATTAATCATAAAATTAGTGATTTTATAAAAAATATATATATTTTTCCATGAAATTAAATAACATTCATAATTTTATATAATGCATAAATTTTAATCGTGAATTAAAACTATTCATAATAATATATTTTTAGGAATTGTACATTAATTCATAAATTTAAATTTATCACACTTAAATTTTTTATTTGATAATATAATTTTTATATATGGTTTTAGAATTATAATATTAGGTTATAAAAGGAATATATTTTATTTCAATGAAATTCATTAATGATATTTCAATAATATAACATAGTAAAAAGTTAATTATGTTATATTAATCACGAGTATTATGAAAATAAAGCATATATTCACTCATGTTTTCATTATAATGTTATTTTTTGGTGTATTTTAGACCATACCATATTACATAATTTATTATTCTTCACATTTGTTGCTTTGTAACTTTTAGTGTTGTTATCCCATCATTTGAAACTAAATAGTATTAAAAATATAAAAATTATTCTTTACTTATAAATGGGGATCATTTCAAATGAATCACGATACACCAATAATTTTTAATTTTTTCCCTAAAGTAAGATTTTATTATTCTCATATAAGACTATTTCAAGTTAATAATAAAAATTTTAAAAATTTTATAGTGTAACGCATCATGTTCTATGCATATTTCCAAGAGAAATATAATTATATCCCTGATAATCATTTTCATTAGTAGTTTTTAAGAATTAAGGTAATGGATTCATAAGAATAATTTAATTCCATTAAGAAATATTCATATATCACACCGGGATATCCTGGATAATATTTGACTTTTTATTAAACATTTTATTTTACCATATTCATGTAATTAAGTGTGATTCGTTACACATATAGTGTTCTATATCTTAATAGATATAAATTCAATGAATACAAAGGTTGTTATGTGTACTTCTTGTATACACATATTTTCTTGAGTCATTATGATTACTTTTGGCCCAATGTTTCAAATGACAGGTTTATTATGTTCAATTATGATGCTATAATTCATTCTCATTTTAGATAAAATTGACATTTAAATATGACTCTTTTATATAGATACATTCTCTTCGTACAATAGTATCACTATTAATAATAATTTCCTTTACATTTAATGATTGTTTCTCTTATATGTCTATATTTTTTCATTACCAATAGTGTTCTCAGAATTTTATAGATATATAAATAACTTTTTTCTTATACGACCACTATCATTCTGTTATCGAATATATAAAATTATATTTTCCTAAAAGAATTATTAATTTGTTTTTCAAAAATGGTATTTTAAAATATTCAATATTTTTTCCATTTATAATCATATATATTACGATCCAATACAAATTTCATATAATATGTTTCACATATTTTTTTGATGTGATTGTCAATATCTTTATTTAGAGTAAATGTTATAAAAATTCATCACTTTTCATTCTTGAAGATTATTTTTTAATGAGACAATAAATATTTTACTTTACAAGAATGAATTATATTTTTTATGAAATGTAGTTAAATTTTTTTCCTTCCACGGGATATATATTTTTATGAATAAATATTTACATTTCATAACATGGAATTAATAATCATTCTATAATTGGATGATTAAGATGAAATATTGAAATTTGTGTTTCCTTTTCACATGAAAAATATTAATTTTAAAATAGGATTATTCAATTCAAATTATATTATACTAGGTTCTGTAAATTATTTAGAAATAACTATATATTGTATCTTATATATTATGAAATTATGTTCCTTTATGAAATTATATATCTATAATAAAATTTATATTTAAAAAAGACACAATATTTGTTTTAAATGGTAGAATTTATATGAATTATTAATTTCAAGTATCACATATAATATTAAAAATTATATAAGATCATTCATTGTCATAAATATACAGTTATTCCACTCTAGTTTTTATTTTATTTATCCGGTGATCATCAAAATATGTTTTTCAAAAATATAATTATTATCAATTCGTTTAATGTTATGCTATTAATTTTTTATAGTCACCCTAAAAATTTAATCCATAAATATAATGTGGAATTTTAATGAAATTTTTATTCAATAAACCAATATATATTCCAATGGATATTTATGTGATGTTAGATGTATGAATTTCCATTAGGTTTATTTTAAAATATATTAATTTATGGAAATTATTAAAACATTTGGGGGTCATTGTTTCCCTTCAATTCATTAGGCAAGGATTAAAATCAACTGATATTGTTATAGTAATGGAGTACTAATTCTCACACAACTTTTAGAATTTAGAACCCATACCAGATACACTATGTTGTATGAATATTTTTTTGTCTACATATTTAATCTGTTTATGGGTGTGATGTGTTGATTCATCCTCCGCTATAGGAATTATTTAAGGAATTATACACCACATTGTTATGGGATATAGGTAGTGACTATAGAAACACTATTTTATGATATCAATTCCTATGAATATGCCATAGTTTTATGTTAGTCATCATTAACATGACATGTTTAATCTTGTAAAATATGATTATGCCACTTGAAAATGATTAACGTATTATGTTTCTACATTATAATTTAAAGGTATCTATTTTCAATATTGAAAATACGTATATTTTTATCATGGCCTAAGGAAAGCACTTTTTATTCTATTTTATTTTTAATAAAATAATTCTCAGATATTAAAATATTAATTTTTTCTTATGATCAAACCCTTATTGACACGTTGAAGTGTTTTCCATTACTGACTGTCTAAGATCATACATTTCTTTTGTTTTCATTTCCTAGGTTATGATGATGAGAATAAAAAATTCTAATAATATATGGGATTCTATCATGGCTTAATTAAGTATAAATATTTAAAAGTGATGTGAAATGAGTTTCTTATTTATATTATCTTGAGAACTACTATATCATTGAGTTTCTATGAATAATAAATTAGTTGATATATATTTTCTAAATTACTATAATATATCTCATTTTATCTTGTATTATATCACATTTTATTGAGGAAATTGTTTAAACAATAATATTTTACCAACAATACCATATTAGCTAGTTTGAGGTGTTTCAGTTTGTATCAGATTATGGTTTAGTTATTTTTTTGAATAGTTTAGTTCTTTTGTTTATCAAGAATATTTAAATTATCTTAAAAATATATTGTAATTTTTAATTTTTTGTTTTTATATATAATATAACTTCCTAATGTGTTGTTAAATTATATATTGTGTTGTTCGCAATGAAATTAATCAATTTTATTGATATAGAAAATAATATTTTCTTGTGGGATTGATGAAACAAGTGGTATTTGCAATAAAAATGACGGTTTATTATCAACAGAATAATCACATTAGTGAAAAATGAATTGTCATAAGTGTACATAGCAATCAAGAAAATCTTGAGGGATCTACATTACATAATGAAATACTATATGAAATTATGAATGATTAAAATACAATGTAATTAATCGATGATTGGTAAGATATAATCAATAAAAAATGACAGAATATAACATAATATATATAAAAGTAGTGGTAGGATGGTCCAATATTAAAATAATAGAACCTAACATATCATTGGATGAAATAATTGTATCTTTAAATAATACATGACTAGATAAATCTATAATATTATTTTGATCATTTAATCCCAATTGATTTGAAATTATCAAATTATTTTTTGTAGTTATATTTGGTAAGAAAGGATAATTAAAATGAAGTTATCAAAGAGTTTTCCCTACGAAATAAGAATGAATCATATTTCAGATATAGTTTTTCCAATTCTAATAATGGGTACCGAGGTATATTACATAGAATATGATATTTCATCTTTTATTATATATCCTATAGCATCATAAATTAGATAGTGATAGTTAAATGTGCTTCAAAAAAAAATTTCTGGGTGTTTTAAAATATCACTCCCCATGATTTTGGAATATATATATACACATCTAAATTTTATAATCATTGAAATCATTCCCACCTTAATTCTAGAAGTAAAATTAACCACAATACATTATATTAATTTTATTTTGAAAAATTAACAAGAAACATAATAAAAAAATGGATTACAGTAATATATAAATGTATATAAATTAAAATTTAAAAACACCAAAATAATAAACAATTTATTTTTGGGTGAATGATTTTTTCAAAATATATTTTGTTTTTATTCAATAAGTAAATTTAAAAATATTTGAATTGAAATTTTGTAAAATAAATAAATTATTCTAATCCGTCATTGAAAAATTAGTAATGGATTACAATATGTTATTTTTCTAAATTATTGAATGTTAAGATGAAATAGTAGAAATTTAGTTTTTTCAAATAAAATAGCATTAAGACTATATAAAAAGGAAGGTATAAATTAAAAAAACAATTATCAAAATACATGATTTTTAAAAGGGGTAGTATTATTTATTTTTAAGTAATCTATTTAATTTTGGAAACATATGATTCTCATTTAAAATTCAAAAATCATATTTTATCATAAAAAATATATTATTCCTTTGATTCAATTATATATAATTTCACTAATACTGAATTGATGATTTATTCTAAAGTCCCATAACTGTTTTTAAATTATATGTATAACAATTTAATTTAATCAATAAAAATTAAATAGAAAATTTTATCCCATATGTAATTCTAATAACAAAAACATATTTTAAAAAAAAAAATTTGTTTACACATTAATATAATATTATTAAATTATTTATTGTGGAAATGAAATAATATATTTTATAAATATATTTTATGATATTGTAGTACAATGTCTAAAATATATAATAATTAAAATATAATTTGTTATTATTTATTTTAATTACTGATTTTGAAAATTAGATTCATTAGAAAAATAATATTACAGTACATTTTGATAAAACTATATGGAAAATCCAAATATCAAATTTTTGGTCTATAAAATTTATTCTTGAGTTTATTTTAACTTCTTCTATGTAACAAATTCAATTATTTTTTTACCATTTAGACATTTGAAATTAAATATTTTAATTCCCTAAAATATGCCTCTGTAGTATTTAAAAAGAATATTTTTCACCATATATAAAATGAAATTACTTCCTCCATTACAAGATACAAATATATCATAAAATTACTTCCATACACTAATATTATTAAACTATAATCCTCTATAATTTTATAATACCATTGTTGTCTATTAATTACATCATGGTTCTATAAAAAAATATTTCCAAGAGAAACATGATGTTCGCAACAAGATTTCAAAGAAATACTAGATGTTTGTAAATAAGGTAAGGAGTTATTTATCACATTACATATTTTTGATATTGTGTACATTGTTATATCAAATATGGTTTAATTTGTTGCTATTAATATTTTATTACTATAATCATGATACTCAGGTGGGTTTAAGATCCATTTCAATTTCATTCCTTAAATTGATTTTGATTTAATAGATTTAGGTTCAATAATGTTCATATTGACTGACAGTCATATAAATAGTCAGTATGATTCCATTTAATCTATTTCTTTAAAGAATAAATTTATTCTTCTTAGTAATGATATTATATTTCTTTCTCCACCAAGAGGGAATTAAATTTTAATTGCAATTATTTATCATAATGAATTACCTTCAAAAATGTTTATTCGGGTTATGAATGATTCCAAACCATAATAACAATGGGTTATCCTCTATGTAATCACATCATCACTTTTTTCCCTTATCCCCTATTCAAAGTAAATGTTTTTAATTTTTCTAAAATTTCAATTTTAATAAAGGTATTATAAAATAAAATAATAATACATTCATATTCATATGGTTGTTCATACACTACACATTTACATTAAAAACCAATATATGATTTTATAGACTCTAATATTTAATATATTTTTTTAAAATAATTTTTTTCAATATTAATCTCTATACATTTTGGAATATTTTCTTTGAATGTGATATGTATCACATTATTTAATGAGCATGATGAAAATAGTTTCTAAAATATATCTTATGGTTTCTGTTTCAAAAGTATATTTATTCAATATAAGGATACTAATAAATAGTTTTCATTGGTTTTCAATAATTTATTAATTTAATCAATATTTGAGATTAAATGGGTTTTTTTATATTTTAATAGTAGATGTCTAATTTTAAAAATGGAATTCTGATTCTTAAATATATTTTAAAGGCTTTCATTTTATTGGAATTAAATGAGATGTGTTTTTATTCATTCCCATATATATATTTTTTGTATGAATACATACTATTGTTGTTTTTTTCTCTACATAGACTCGTCTTTCTAATTAATTATTAATTATTAGATATTGGATAATTCTTTAGTGTATCATTTAATTATGAATAGTTTTATTCATTTTAAAAATAAATAAAAAATCAGTATTCCATATTATTTTCCAGTTGATTTAGCTATAGATCTAAAAAATTTATTATTTATAAATGATATCATCATTGATTCTATTTATAATAAATTAGTGATATTTTTAAGCCACCATACAAAATGTTTATAAAATTATCATTAGGAGTTGTCATCTAATATTGTTTTTAAACCCACCACATTTCCAAAAGTTATCTAATTTATATCTAAAGTGTTATTATTTTAATATTATTATGTTATTCTAATGAATGAATGATGTATAATCATTCTATGTTTTAATATTTTATGATCAAAAATAATTTGGAAATTTTTCATTTGGAGGAATTTGTTTTTAAATATAAGCATTAGAATGTAGTTATGAGAGATTGAAAACATAAATGTGTTTTGTTTAGATTGGGTTCATATGTAGAGGGGTCCTTTGGGTGTTCCATAGAGTTTATATAGTGGTAGACCTATAAATACTCAAATTTAGATGAAATATTCTAGGGAGCATGGGTTTTATAAAACTTTTTTCCCTAATGGAAAACATTGTGGCCTAATCCATACGGACCAGAAGTGCCACATAGTTTGATTAGATCATGCAGGATGATGCACATGACCATGTGACTTACTGATAATTTTTTAAAGTTCATTTTTCTTACTATTTTCTCTTGGTTGTGTTAATTGTGCACCTTAATAGTTCTATTTTATCCATGGGTAGGTTTTTACTGCATATTTTGTTCACTGTTTGACAAACCATACGACCCTACCTTGTTCCATGTTCTATTTAGCTGAAAAGATGATTTCAAATTTAATTAATTTTGAAAAACTATTATCTCCTCTTCCACTATTCATATCCATGTGTAACACCCCTTAACAAATGAGCTCCACTATTTCACCACCTATATGCATCTTGGATTCTTGTCTATCGATTTTCATATTTGAGTGTCTCTGATCCCTATGGATTCATATCGGTAGGCTCCGTGTACCTCTTTCTTTCATTCTTCATTTATCATCCATCACACTATGTTATTTTTATGATGCTTATTTCATCTTATTTAGAAATAAATCGTCTATTTTATCAATTCCCTCATACCTAACCAAATCAACGCTTTATATTGCGGATGTGAGTCATCTATGGTATAACGTAGGTGGTATATAGGTTTTCCCCTCATGTTCCATCGATTTATAAAATTCCTCTGGAATGTATTTCATATTACATAACCTAGGATACTTCAAAATAATATATTTCATTTAATAATATTATATATATTTCATTGTAAGGTATGTGAACCCTCCTGGGTATGGAAATTTGTAATAACCTCAAAACTAACCACCCATTTTGGTTATGTCCATTAAATAGAATGTTTTGATCAGTGTAGGCATTATATATGAGCAACACCATTTGGTTGGTCATGAATATGGGTATATAATCATATTGGATTGTGTTCTACAAATTTTAATGATCATTTTTAGTGATATCCTTTATGTATGATGTTGAAATTAATGAATATACAAAGAAATTATTTTTCTCTATAATAATGTCATGTTTTTTATAAAACTCCTTGATGAGGTGCGCTGTCATAAAATTAGAAATCATAAATTAATATATATTTTATAAATTTCTTGGCCTTATAGAATGTGTGTATAGCATGAAACTTTTTTGTTTAGATTATGGGTATGCCTTTTTGATTATGAATTGTGGTTTTTTTTGTTTCATTACATTTAGATCATATTAAATTCTAAAATAAAATGGACAATGAGTGTTGCTATCAAAATTATTACTTGATATATGTTAAATTAATATCACTACTTGTACATTAATATACTTTAATTTAAATGATTAATTTACATGTGAATTCAGTTATTGATACTTGGGTTTTCCTAACACATAATGCCATGAATGAAGTCATTGTGCTTAAACTTAAAATCGATTACTGTAGTATGTCTATTGGGGGTGGTACATTCATGTTAGTATAGGATAATTAGGTAATCATGATACTTCATTGTGAGAAATTTAATTTCCTCAGGGGAGATTCCAGAGATGTGCTTATAGGATATATGGTAGTACTAATCCATGACTGATACGTGGTAACAAATGTGAGATGCAAGGAAGGAGGGTAGTGGTTTTTTCTCACATTTGGCTGGTATTGATACTTATGAGGCCTTATATTAGTCACACTAGATGGGCTCATATAGGTCCACCCCATATAACATGTTTCCTGGATCATCCTTTATTTTATAACCCTTATTTCTTAATATTTGTCTCTTGTGGTTCATAAATTTCTAGATTGGTCTGAATCATGTAATGTTAGGCCAGTGGTCCTGGAGGATGTTGTGCATGTATATAAATATATTTATTCACATTTCTTATTTCATTTGTATATCCTATAACGTTTTTATTGTATATTTATGAACTATATTATTCACTAAAAACGATTGGTGGTGGTGTACATTGTATGTTTAAAGCCTTATCAGTCGTCTAATACACTTTTGTACCTATGAAGATCATATTCTTTGTAGGTCTACGATATTGGGCTTGTAATGTGCATCATACATGGGATTCAGGGGCATCAGATTGAGTTGGTGATAAAGTTTCCCAACGAGACCACCATTTATGAAATTTAATTCCATTAATTTTTTTCACGTTTTGTATCATAATTTATATGGTATGTTTTATTCTTTATCATGTTCCTTCACATGGTTAATTTTATAGTGGTTCTTTCCATGTTTACATAGTTAGTGTATATATTTTCATCTTCATTTGAATTATTTATTTCTTCTTTATCCACTGTATGTTATTGATTTTATGATTAACCATTGTGATACAATGATGATGTGGGTATAATTTCCCCACTATCACATCCATATAAGCACACTGGTGGTCAGAATCCTATGGCATATGGGGAGGCACACATGATAACACTTTTTATTGTCAATACACCACTGACCACTAAACCAGTAACATGATTGTTTTCCACATGGTCTCAAGAACACCTCAAAATTTGATAAGGTATCCAAATAGTATTTAGGGTCTAAGGAGTTGATGGTGGGCATAGTATACCCTCATGATCAGAGTACCATAATGATAAATAAAATAACAGAAAATGTTGAAGCATAAATGAATTTGTAAAAAGACACAAAAGATAAATATAAAAACTAAGTAAACATGAAAAAAAATTATATAAAAACAAATAAATCGAGTCCATTTGAAGTTAACTAATAAATCCTGAAACCTATTGTGTGTGGTATGAAAAAAAACATGAATAATTAAGAGGAAAATATCCCTAGTGTGTGGTCCACTTGAGCATCCTGAGAACCAACTTAGTGTCATTCTCAAAACACCATGGTACAATTCACAACATAATAAAATGAACAAAAACCAATGAAAAAGATGATTCGGTTAGTTACCCTTGTGTAATGGTGGCCCAATCAGGATTTGATATATATTCAATAGGACAAAACCAATGGTGTTGAAGCATAATTATATTATTATCATCGATTTATAAATTTCCATCATTATGTCATTTGTCAGACATACCTGTGGTAATATAGAAAAATAATATTTGAATAAAATTGTTTATATTTACTTAGGATGTATTTGAACCCTCTTGGGAATGTATATTGGTTATGACCTCAACCTGAACCCCCCCTAGGGATTGTTCATTAAATATGGTTTATCTAATAATAAATTCCTTATGTTTGTGCCACAGATTGGGGTGTTTCGTCAATATAAATATATAATTTAATTAATTTGAGTCACTCCCTATTTCAATCCACTATTTTAGTGTGATACATTATTCATTTAAATTAAATTGAATTACGTAAGTTGATAATAATAAAGTGTTTAATAAAATGGTCATTATTTCTAATGGAACCATTCAATAAGGTGAGTTATCCTGAAATATGAAATTTCATATAAATATAAATATATTTATTTATTTCTATTTCTAATATTGTTTTTATGGAATGAGTGATTTCAATTACACTTATAGATTATAATATTGGTATTACATTTTAAATATGATCGGGTGATATATGGTTTTTAGGTATTGAAATTTTTAACATTTAGAATGAAATGGAGAATGGTTGTTGTGACATAATGCATACTCGTTCTATGATATATCATGATCACTACATACACACTCATCTTTTTTAATTAAATAGATTAAATTACTAGTGAATACCTTGTGTGATTTATTGGGTTTCCACACACATATTTTCAAGGAAATTCTAATTGTTCTAGTGAAAACATTCACATTGGTTGGGTACACTCCACGGGTGATACTAGAATGATAGGGTGGGTGTATCATGCATTCATAATACCATGTCATAGGTGACACAATTTTTATATGAGAGTTAATATTGATGGAATCATTGGGGAGATAGTTGTACCAATCCATGTGTGAGACACGGTTCCCTATTAATGATTCATGGAATGTGCTCTAATGTTTTTTACCTCACAGTGGTATTGGAGTGTTACTTGTGATGCCATACATGGGATTCATTAGATTGGATCTGATAGTAGTAATCATTATGGTGCTCACGGTGGAATATACATTATATTTTTTGAGGTAATCCCCGTTTGGGTACTAGGATGATTCCGATATAAAATTGGTCACCATTTTCATAGAAATTTAAATTTGAGTATAAATTTTATCTATGGGATGTGACTGCTAATAAAATTAAAATTTTTATGTTTGGTTCTTAATGTTTCCCATGTTTTATAGTTTTTCCATTATTACAAGAACCTTATTTCTTTTTCATGTCACTTGTTGCTATGAATATTCTATCTTGGGTGGGTAAAAATATGGTCGTCCAGTTTTCATTGAGGAACAATAGTTGACGTAATCATTTATTTTTTTTGTTAATGATTTACTATTGATATCTTGAAACTATCCTTATTTCATATGATTTCACAATATTATACTATAGACACCATTATGGGAGGGATACATCGTAATTTTTTCACTCCCTAATTTGGAATCCATTGCATTGGGGTACCTGAGCCGATCCTTTTGTTTATAGGTCTGTAATTATCATCTTGGCATGCCCATTATACATAGGAGTTGGGAGCATGAGACAAATATGGTTCAATACATGCCCAAGGAAACCTCCCAGAAGGATATTTTATTTTTTTATTTAGTAATTGTATCATAATACATTATATTTGATTCATTAATTATTACGTATAATTACATGAATATGCCTGAATGGTTTTTTAGAGTGGTGTTGTCAACGTTTACACAGTTAGTATATTTATCTTTCATATCATCTCACATCATTTTTTCTAATTAAGAAAATTTAAATTATTTATTTTCTAATATACCATTTTTTATATGTTAATGATAAGGGTTTAGTTTCCCCATTATCACCTCCATAGACCCTTACTACTAGTTTCCATACTCTGGTATATGAGGAGGCATGCTAGAGGCTATGTGGTGACTAGTCTAGCTATCAGTTTACTGATCAGTTTGGTGTATATTATACAAAGTTGTATTAATGTTTTCTTTTAATTTATTTACTATATTTTTCAGGATTAAATGAGCCTAGGAATTGGTGTTTATTGATAAATAGTTCTTCCTGGGGTTTATATACCCATGTTGCGTCTAGTCTAGCTATTAGTTTAGTGATCAGTTTGGTTCGGATGTTTCTAAGTGGTATCAATTCTTTTTTACTATATTTTTTAGGAATAAACGAGCCAAGCAATTGGTCTACTATTGATAAATAGTCGTTCCTGGGGTTTATAAACCCATAAATAGGAAAATTCCAAGTGTCTAGGACAAGGATTGTTCATAATATTTATTTATATTACCTTTTATTATAATTTAAACATTTGGTGTTGGATTACTATCCACTACCTACTAATTTATGAGATTTAGTAATTATCATGTCCTTGTTTGATAAGGATGAAGTGTTACGCGCATCACCATATTCGCATAGTAATTAAGTTTAGAAGTATATTACATTCCATGTATATTGCATTATTATCCTATTTGAAACTATTCATGTTCCTGGTGTGTTATTTTCTAGCTTGTTATATACCATGTTAGGTTCTTTTGGTATCATTATAATCATTTACCTACATTGTAATTTCATTACATTCTAGTATTGAACAGGTTTATGTGTTTGAATAATATTATTTTATTTCTTGTTTTGTAATGATTCCTTATTTTTACTATTATGATTATAATGTTCTTATTATTAACATGTTATGTAGTTGCCTTATATGGTTAATAGAAATTATTCATTGGTTCCCTACCATTTTGTTAAATTTCAAATTACTATTCTTGAATTATTAGATTAAATTTAATGTTTTTAATTGTTTTTAATGATAACACATAACCAATAAATTATGTTATGTTTATGAAATGAACCATTTTTTCTATGTGATGAAAAATTTACTATAACAGTTATATGGGATTCAATTAAAAATTTTAAATTGAATGGGTTCATTATGAGTTGGATCGGGGTGGCCCATATAATCATATTATTATGAAAGAGACTTATATATATAAATTCTTCTTCATAAAAGATGATATTATTATGTTTTATTTTATACTTGATAAAATTTTAATGGATTGCTGGGAAATGCATGCAACTTGTAATGTGTATGAGGGCCTTCTAATTTGAGATGTTATAACCAATAAAATTGGAGAATAGATTATAAAAAATCTAATAATTAACTATTTTTAATATAAAATATTGTTTATTAGACATTAATTGATATGGATACCTTTTTATATGGTGGTCACCATAATTATGTGATAATTATGAAATATATGACTAAACTTCATGAATGCACAATTTACACAATTAGGTATGTTGGGGCATGTTTCTCAATTAGTGAACCAATAGGGGTGTATTAAATGTTTAATGTTCAGAAATATTCGAGTTTGATTCGATTGAACCCAAAATTGATTAAAGGGACTACAATATATTGCCCTTTAATTTATATTCATTAGTTTCTAACCCCATGGGTGTATACACATTCCATGTCGTGTTTTTGTTTTAATGTTTTGTAGACACTAATATAGTATTTCATGCAAACATAATGTGGATTTCTCTTTTTCAAGTATGACTTTAATTAATATAGAATCATTTAACCTTATATGACCTGGTTTTTAATGACATATAAATCAAAAAATTATATTTATTAATTGGAATATTTGATAATGTGACTAAATTTTTACAAGATACCATTAAATTATAATTAAAAAAACGTTTATTTTTTTATTCTAGTTTTTCATTATGATCCTATTCTGATTATTTTTCCTGATTTATAGTATTCTTTTTTTCATTGAAACTAAAGAATTAAATGTTTATATAGTTAAATATGTTTTCATTTAATGAATTAAAAAAGGATCGATGATTGGTATTCCCGATCTGTACCTTATGTAATGGTAAATTATTATTTCTTAATACTACATTTTATCAAGAACAAAATCATTTTCTTTAGTAATCTTATTCTAATCATAAAACCTATGTGATATGGACTTTAGAATAATGGCTTTTTCGTGAATGACTCCATGGTGGGGTTGATGAAATCTACTCAGGTAAGGGGTATGAAAATTGCAAGTGGATCCATTATATCATCAATTCCTTTTCTAGTCTCTTGTAAATATTTATCAGATTAGTGGTACTAATAAAGATATGTAGTCCCATGTAGGATTCGATGTTTCTAAACTACGCCCTTGTTTTGAGGGTGTCCATAATATCATAGATTCATTTTATGGGTTTGATCATCAATTAATGCTTTGTTTAGGTATGGAATAAATTCATATGGAATGGTCAGTGCATATTAGTGATGTGTTTTCTACCTTCTGAATCATGGTTTAATGTGTGTTAACATTCATAATATTGTCGAGATTTTAATGTTTACTGTGAAATGATTATGTTTGATGATAATTGTATCATCATAATTAATTTTTAGTGAGTCATAAGTCATCATGGGATTATATTAACCTGATCATCTATAGTAAATCAATCTCATCCCAATTCTCAAGATTGGTTTTCAATCGATCAATTTATCGATATGTTTATTAGTTACTGCAGATTTTAAGCCTATTATTATGGAACACGTGGATTTAAATCTCAAAGAGAATCATGTGTATTTATATTTTTGAATCTAATACAGTGTTATTTAGTGGATGAAAATCTATGTCTTTTCAGTTGAACTCTAGAAAATGTGTGATGGAAACCTCTATGAATCATGTTCAGTGGTTGTTTGAGAGTGCACCAACAGTTGAACTCCTTTTCTTAGTAAATTCAATTTTAAGGACACTCCTATGAGGGGATAGTAGTTAAAATTCTAGTTGAACGTGTCCTTATGATTAGAAGCTAATCAATCATGTAAAAACCATTTTTAAAAGTATTTTCTCGTATGAAATATACTAGTTGCTGTGAACACTTGTATTATTTTTGTGATTTCAAGAAAGAAAACTGATTTAGTAGCTATTGGTGAATGAATCCATTGAATATGTAGTCATTCATGGATATATAAGGTTTTTTGTGCTTTAGTGACCATTTAATACCTCATTGGGTGAAGGTATCATGGCTGGGTCTGTGATGCATCGACAGGTGTAGTGTAGTTATCTCTGAAAGTCGTAACATAGTGATGGATCAACTATTCATCAATTTCGTATTCAGTAAGGCCTCTATGAAACCACACCAGGATCTTCCCACCCATTTTAGTGGGAGTTTCTTGATTACATATTGGGAACCGCTCAAATCCTATTGGTGTACTCTTAGCTAAATAATGTTCATTTTATATATCTTATCATCATATAGGTACCCTGAGAGAGAATGATATATACACTACTCTATGTTTTAAAAGGCATTTGTCTCAATGGGTTTTTTCAAATATAGTTTTCTCTATAATGATGTATCTATATAGTGGCTTGACTAATCACTTTAGATACATCAGTTCCAATGTAAGAACACTATGGATGGCTCATTGACACTAAAAGCTTCTACCATAACTTGAACTCCATGAATATGCCAATTTGGAGGTAGTAACAGTTATTGATGTAAGAAATTTGTATTTTTATTGAAATACCTATTGTAAACATCATTTAACGTTTTCATTTTATGTGTTCCATACACTCTAGTTGTTCATTCCTTGGTTATCCTAATTTGTAGTCAACTCAGATGGGATGTTTTCCCAATGACAATTAAAATGTGTTGGAATGACTAATTTTCTTCTGTTCATGATATGGTTTTATGGATTAAATCTATTTTTTGGAATGATATTCTTCCAAAATTGGTTATTGTATTTATATAAAATTCTAAGGGAATCTAGCGGTTCCTTCATCAAAAATGCACCACAATTATTCTTTTTGTACACCAGCCATATAAGCGAATAGATTTGTGAATAGTGGGATAGTGATGATGTGAAAACATTTTCCAGCCAATTTTCATATGCAGTCATTTAGGAACTATTTAATGTTACATTTTCATGTTAAGGATTTTCTGACATCTTTTGAAAATAATTTTCCTGAAATTTTTGCCCGACCTATTCATTGATGATCATAGGTAGTGAACTTGCCATTTAAGATGTGAATCATACAAAGATCATAGTTGGAGTGTTATGGAAATTTTAAAATCATTTGATCCATTAGTGGAAATTTTGACTGAGTTTATACATTTTGAATTACTGATATTAGTGATGAATGAGATTAAAATGTGTTTATGTCTCGATTAAGATGGGTTTTAGAATATGATAACTTGATGTTTCAGTTTTGAAATGTATTCTTTGGTTTGAGTTTCTATGTTTTATGTGTTGTATTCTATAGCAACGGTTGAAGGTGTGTTTGGATTTTGGAAATGTAACATTCCATTTTGAGTAACAATTCTTGAACATAGTATATAGATTGATGTTCACATAATTATTTCCATGTCTTATTTGGTATGAGAACATTTATGGTGGGGGATTTTAGTGTCCCATGTTTGTAGACTAGGTTAAGTTACAATAAAATTTGAATCGTTTCCATACAGTGGATAGTACATTTTGTAAAAAAATAATGTAATATATTTATGAGTATTTTAATATATTATTATGTTTTTTTTAGATTTGGTTCAGGGCCCATGTAATCCCTAGCTTGTTATGTCTATTTTTGGGTGTGATAAATTCTGATTACCAAAAAATAGAGTAAAATATTATGGGAACATGGTTTTTCTGAAATCATGAAGTAGCTATGAAAATTAATATAGCCTAATCTAGAGGTAAATGATGTTCTATAACATTTTTTGAAACCATATGTGAGGAAAAAAATCCATATGACCAAATGAGAGTTTTAGATTGTGTTTTTATGCTTGGTATGTCAACAGATAAGTAAACTATGTTCCTTAGTATTGTGGGGAATTCCATGGGCAGTTTCTTAGTGCATTGTTGCAACAAATATTGGAAAACAGTGTGGTTAAACCACGAGCCATTTTATTTCTGGGTGAAATAAAAATTTTTCCAATTATGAACATTAAAATCCTATCTTCTCCTCCTCTTCTATTTCCAGTAGTGTGCAACATTCTTCTCCCACTCGAGCTCCAACATTTACCCTCCTCTAAGAATTTTCATTTATCCTTTACCTATTACTGAATAAATTGCAGTATATCCACATAGATTCCAATTTCTAAGAACCTCCCTTCATGTTCTTTCATTCATCTTTTTTCATCCCTGTCATTGTTCTATTTTTGTGCAAGCTAACAGTCCATAATTTAGGGAATTATATATTTCATTGATTTTTATTGAACGAAAACCAAATAAAATATTGATATCAGATGTGTGAGTCATCCCTAGTGTAAGGTTAATATTAAACATATATATTAACCTCAAATTTCATCACATTATATAATATTTCCATTGGTCCACATTATGGACTTAACCATGGTTTCTTCAAAATAATAAATTTCATTGAATTAAAATGTATAGTTTTATATGTAATGTATTTGAAACCAACATGTTGTGCTTATGTGGTTATAGTCTCAAACAAAACCACACCATTATGGTAAAATTTTTAAGTGTAATTTTTTATGAAATGTATTCCTTATGTATGAGCCACCCCTTTGTGTGTGGCATTAATATAAGTAAATTTTCTTTTTGATTTGTGTCACATAATATTTTAAAGCATCATTGTAGTTGGATCCATTAAAACTACTTATGAAATTTAATTATGTAAATTATGAAAAAAATATTTTTTTTAATAAAAATGACATGTTTTCTAATTAAACCCCTCGATGAGTAGTGTTTTCATCAAATTGGATTTGTGAAAAACAAGCAAACACACAAAGATATATGTGTGTGTGTGTGAGTGTGTTTGTGAGTGATTTTGTGTGTTTACGTGATTTTCCTTTCATGGCCTTATAAAATGAATATTTTCATAGATATATATATTTTAATATTTGGATATGTGTTTTTAATTACGATTGGATGAGATATTATTTGTTTACATATGACCATTTAAAATTTATATATGAACTAGATAGTGGGTATCTTCCTCATAATTATTACATGTTCTATGTTGTATAATTCTCACTACATGGCCTTACATATTGTTTAATTAAATTGATTAAATGACTTGTGAATTCCTTTAGTGATACTTGGGTTTTCATTCAATTGATTTAAAAGGAAAGAATCATTGTTCTTGTGATCAAATTCATATTGTATTGGTATATGTCGGAGGAGATACAAGTATTGTTAGACAGTGTCACTGAGAATTCTTCATACCTTATTATGATATATACTCATTTTGTATTGGTGGTACCATGGATTTTCTCAATTGAAATATGGTTGTACCATGACACAATTAATCCTTGTTTCTTAATGTGAGATACCTTTTACAAGCTCAGAGGTTGTTGTATCACATTAGGATGAGTGTTATACTTGTGAAGAATTCCATGGAAGGAATTGGTTGTTAGTTTTATAGAAAATTCCATTATTATGTAATTATTATCTATGGTACATAACATCTAAGACAAATCACATTTTCGGGGTAAGTACAGTTATTATCATCTATTTTATGGAGCATCCATTATTCACTACCCATTATTTCGTTTCACGTGTTTCATTTGGTTCATACAATAATGGGATGGACTAAAATTGGTGTGGTCATGTGAGGTGTGATGGAAAAATCATGGCATATTTTTTATTTATTAATTAATGTATCTATATTACTTTCAATTTCCTGGATGAATTATTATTTTCAGTGAACAAAAAACATTACAGTATTGACACCATTTGTGGTGGACTACTTGGTATATATCACACCCTAATTAGGATTCCATTGCAATAGGTTACCTAGATAGATCCTTTTCTTTTCATTTATATGATCTTGTGATTGTGATTTTCATTTTAATTTTGTGTTGGGAGCATCTGTCAAAGACAGTTCATAGGATTCCCTAAGTGACCTCCCACTATGATTTTTTATTTATTTCATTGTTATTGTTTTTATCATATTTTTTGTTTTATTTTATCACATTTCTTATAAATCCTCACAATGAATTGAATGAAATGATTGTTGTGTTTTGGTTTTTTCTACGTTTAACCATATTTTATATTTATCTTACTCTCTGTGTCACGTTTTATTTAATCTTTGAATATTTTCTATTATGTAATTTTTGATTTACCAATGTGATAATATGATCGTGATGGTATATTTTTCCCATTATCACATCTGTAAACACTTTCTACTATCTGAAAGCCTCAATCATACTTGGATTAGCACATGAAGTCATTTGTTGATAAGTTTGTCTACTAATTTATTTGTTAATTAGGCCATGATGTCATAGATGATTGTTATTATGAAAGATGTGGTTTTATATTTCCCTCCAATATATTTTTTAAGGATTTACATATCTTGAAATTATTATTGGAATTGATAATAAATTCTCACTCATCTATGGGAATCATGATTTGATTTCATATCAATGATTTTTTGGGAATTAGCTAGTGACTAATTCACTGTTACTATTATGTGATTCAGGGCATGATGATTGATACACCATATGAATCATGAAGTTATATCTACATTTAAATGTTTATGGAAATCAGTAGATATTACTTCTCCAATATATTATAATCCCAATACCTATTTCAGCTCTGGATTATACTACTATGCACCTTTTCTATGACATTCCATATCATCATACCTATATATTTTATTTATGGATATTTTTTATTGTCTCCAATTTCTAAAATCATATTTCATGGTATTTTATAATCTTTTTTGATTACATGTATTATTATCAAGGATTCTTGGTATCAATTTTTGATCTATATAATTTTTAGATTATATTTTCACACTGCTTATATTAAATATAATGATTACAATTGAACACATGATGATAATTTGATGTGTTTTTTCTTACTGAGAATTAGGAAAAAATAATTATTATGATTCAGTTTCTATGTGATTAACATTAGTATAATATAAGGGATGTCTAAAGGTGATCCTAGTATGAATAAATATTAAAAAATGATTAAAATGTGTTGTAACATGATTCTATTTATATTTTGTCCTCCAATATAGTAAATACAGCAACCTGTCCATTTCATATATTACTATTACATCATATTAAAGATAAGAAACATAATAGTATTACACATATAGGATCCAAATGTTTAGTTTCGTTAGAAAACTAGGATCCTACATAACAATTACAACATAAAGAACAAACATTTTTTTAATTACTTCTTCTACATCTTCTTAATAGAACCTGACCTCCCCTTAGTAGATGTAGCCACGTGTGGATATAAATAAAAAGGGGTGAGCTAAATGCCCAATAAAGGGACAAGGAAGAATAATATATCATGGTGTGAGCATAATCATAAAATACGCAAAAGGTGATGAACATGAGAGGAATCATTAATAAGAGACTTGAAATGTGGAAATGCATAAATCAATGAAACATCATTACATAGTGGTTAACTACCACACATACATGTGAAAAATTCTAGCATATTTTACACACATAATTTAACTTAACTCATGAGTTTATTCACTTTACCCAATGTATTGGAGCACTTTCTAATTATAGGTGAAACCATCACATTGAAACATTCATATTGCACAGTATAATTCTAGGTGCACATGTCACAACATTACATTATCATTTATCTTGCATTCCATAATGAACATATATCATAAATATCCCAGGTAAAGGAATGGTTTTCATCCCATAATAAAACATTAATAAACATTGGGTTCCCAGAATAAATAGGGACTAACATACATGTTACAAGAACCATCAACTTTGAATGAGAAGCAAAAGGTGTGTTTTTGAAAGAACAGTTCTTCTGAAAAACATTTTTTGGACATAAACATTAGAAGAAAACAAGTATATCCTAGAAAAGGTAAGATTATGATGAAAAAATTATTTTTTTGGAGTGACCATAACAGAAATGATGCGAATGAGGGAGAACCGAAAGAAAGAAATTTGGGATCAAGAATATCCTCTTCCATTATATCTAGACACATTCTTCACTTTAATGTACTATATAACATCATAAGATTTATTATATGAAAATTTAGAAAAAATTAATAAACTAATATGGTTCATTATTGTTTCGTTGTATTATTTAATGTGTCATTGTATGAGTTATAGAGTTTAAAAATATTGTTGGGGAATTATCGTTTTTATGGTTTTCTTTTGGCAGTTCGCATGTATTTATAAATGGAAGTTCATGTTGAACATGTATAAAAATACAAAACTGGTATTTCATGTCATCAATGAAATTATAGAATATAAAATGATCTTATAATGAATATTATTATATACCATGTGGATGAATAATTAGATATTAATAAAATGATAATTGTTTGGGTAAATTTACGCATTTTTTTGACAACAACGAACCTGTTTTGTTTAATTATTTAGTAATATGTACGTAATTTAGATACATAACATCAAATATGAGATAATAAATACAAAATATTCATGTAAAACCATAAAAATGGTTTAATTACAATAAATTAATGTATAAATGAAAAAAAAAACATGTCATTCTTCAAGGTGTTAGATTAACACCTCACGAACAACGCTTTATTTTATAAAATAATAGGAAGAGGAGAAGGGGGTGGATTGTATTATATCACATTGGTATCATACAATTACACTATATGTATGATACTATAGTTACCGTACCATTTGTACTAATATATCATGGTAGAGAATAATAAGAGAACATGAAATTGAAATGAAACTAAAGGAAAAGAGGGAGAGAAAATACAACTTGAATCTTTCTCTTAAGATCCTCCTTAATGAAGCTAGGCTTGGTCGTTTGATTATATCAAAAGCTCTATGCCATGGGGGAGGGGCTAGGTAATATGTTTGGGTAGATTATAGGTTATCCATGAAGATTGAGATGTGTGAGGAAACATGGGTGTGAAGTGTGATATTTATAGGGGAGGGGAGAGGAGTTTCCTTAATATTTAATTCCTTAGTTTATTAATTTTTTCTATGAAAAAAAATACTACATCATCCATGACCATGAAGATTGAATTGGGAATGTGAGTTCAATATTTTGGTTCTTACATCATTTGTGATGTTAGGAATAGTGGTATTAAATTATAATATATTTATACATTAAATTAATGCATTTTACTATTCACAAAAAATACAAGTATTTAAGAAAAATCTCCAAAATTTACACGTTCAATTTTTCAATGTGTTGAATCCAAAAATGGAAAAAAACATCAAAAATAATTTTCTAAACCTTATTTTTTTAATATTAATTTAAAATCATTAAATATGATCAAAAACTAGTTCTAAAACATTCATTTACATATTCTAAAATATAGGTATATCATACTTTCAACTGGAATATAATTTTTTTATTACCAGAGGTAAGGTTAATATACATTAAGTTATATTAGTTTTCATAAGGGTATGTTACTACTTATAAGGGTACATTATTATTCACTTAAAATATGTTTTTCTTATTAGACTCCGAATAACATAGTGATTGCAACTATATATGTCAGTTTTTCGATATTCCAAACACAGAAGTGACAAACATATGATTAAAGGTCACATAGCAATTAGTAGTACATTATTTTGTGTTTT
The DNA here is from genome assembly GCA_963277665.1 of Viscum album. NCBI lineage: Eukaryota > Viridiplantae > Streptophyta > Magnoliopsida > Santalales > Viscaceae > Viscum > Viscum album. Next base: position 67,525,219 of record OY728166.1, on the reverse strand, counting down.
TAATGGAACCCAACCTTTTCATACATTACTATTAAATCATTTTAAAGAAAAAAACATAATAGTAGTACACCGTCCATAACAATTACAACATCAAGCATAAACATGTATTTAATTTCATCTTCTCTATCTTCTTATTAGCACTTGTCCTATCCTTAGAACATATATCCACATGAGGATATACATAAAAAATGGTGAGATAAAATCCTACTAATGGGATAGATAAGAGGAATATTTCATGGGATGAGCATAATCATGACATTGGAAAAATATCATGAACTTGAGAGGAGCATAAATAAAAGATTTGAAATGTAGAAATGCATAAAAATAAAAATCCATGTCTTAGTGGCTAACTACCAAAAGGAATATCGAAAAGGAGCTTTCACAACACGCATCCTTGACTTTCCTTCCATTACACACAATCGCGACCTTCCACGATAACGTGTGTTGTACGCAACACCAAGTTTCGCTAAACAACGACATGCTATTAAGATATTATTAAAACTAGCCATTATGAATAGTAATAACCACTTTTTGAAATTTTGTAAATTTTATTTTTCAAAATGGACATCATTTATGGATTAGGAATATCGAAATTAGCTTAGGTTGAAATTTTGGTGATTTTTGGATAACTTTCATATTCTGATGAATACTGAAAATTACAAAATTATAATTAAAAACAACTTTTTTTAATCAAAATAATTAATAGTGATAAATTATTAATTTGAGTTGTTTTAAAGTATATTTAGAATATATTTTTACAATTTAATACAATGTTGGTCATTGGATGTAATTTCACATTTAAACCAGACATAATCAAGTGTCAATCTTTTGATAGATATCGTTTCATAAAAACACGCTATTTGTTTTAACAGCGGGATTTAATTATAAAATTAATTAATACAATTTCTATGTTATGAATTTGGTAAAATAGACTTCATTTTTGAATTTAGAATATGAAATATAGCTTAGGATGAAATTTTGGCTTTGTTCTGAAAACTTTCAATTTTTGATGAATAGTGAAACCACTAAGTGGTAGGTTAAAAACTGAATTTTGCATAAAACTCAATTTTACCACTTCTGTGAATGGAATTTCGAAAATCCGAGAGACACGGTTAATATCAAGGACTATAATGTGGTTCAATGAGATGAAATTTTTTTTGGTGAATAGTATCTTTTTATTTTTTAACCACGGTTAAAAGTAAATAGGGTAATTAAGGGTAAAGATGATATTATTATTACCCTAAAACATGTCCTAATTCTATGGGACAAGTGTATCTCGACAAAAAACAACCTTAAGTGTAAAATATTATCATTTAGGCCCACTTGGATTAGATTAGGACATTTATTATTATTTAATTCAAAGAAGAGTTAAAAGATTTAAAATCAACGTTTATTTACTAAAACATTTTTAATATATGGTTATACATAAGATAATTTTGATTGTAAATATTCATTAGAAAGATAAAAAGATTTCCTACATAATTATATTTTATTTATAATTTTTAAACTTTATATAAATTAATTTATTTATGACACAACGATGATGCAGTAATTACCCTTTTAAGGAAATATTAACACAATTGATGTTATAAATGCTCAAATGAATGTAATTTGAGACTTTTTATGAATTCCACTAATTTTATAGGTTACTATGATATATTAGTGTTGATTTAATCAACTTGGTTCGAACATATAATTCTGTTATGACTTTCACAAAAATCATATATCAAATAGTGTCAAAATTGACACAAAATAGTTTTTAAATCAAATATTATATTATTAATTGTTATTTTATTCGTAAAAATCTAAGGTTCGGAAAAATGACTTAGATAATGATATATATATTAATAATAAACAATTTGGGGTTCGTTTGGCATGTTATAGTAAGTGTATTAACCATATAGTGAAAGAAAACAAAAAGACATGGTAAAAGTTAAATTATTTAACTTAGAGTTAAATCTAATTGATAAGGTTAAAATAATACCCTAAACTTGTCTAAATCCTATTGGTTGATAGGATTTCGACCCATCGCCACTTTAGCTTAGAAATAATACCCTTTGGAACCATTATAAACCGATTCTGACATTAATATAAAATAATATTTTGAGGTATTCCTAAGGTGCCCCTCTCCTCCCTTATAAAAGGACACCTCCTCCCCCTCCTCCTCACACAAATTTGAGCACTCAAGCTCGGCCAACCACTGCCAAAATCTCTTCTCCACTTCCCTAGAAACATCCTAGAGGTTATGGTCTTCCTCAAAGACCAATTTTAGTTCCATAAGAGGAGGTCTCCAAAAGGCGCTTCAAAGAAGAGGTAATTACCGTTACCAATTATTTCATCTTTATTTCTTCTTCCACTTCTTCTTATTAGGTTGTTTAATTATGAAGTAATAACATCAGTATCACTCATATACTGATATGTTATTATAAGTATGAAACAACCCTATTTCACCATCTATCCATCCTACGGAAAAAGAAATCACCGCGCGTGCGTACGTACGGAATACCGTCTCCACGCCGTGGTGTAATCTATTTTCCACCACCACCTTACATGGATGGGTATAATGGTGTAAAGAATAACTATACATAGTTATTACAACATCATATTGATTCTGATATATTGTATAATCCACTCCATTCCAATTCAATATTTATGGAAATGATATCATCGCTCGTGCGTACGTACGGACTACCGTCTCCACGACGCGATGAGATTCATTCTCCATGTTAACCATTTAAGAATGATTATAAAGTATATATAAGAAATAATAATGAAATATATGACATTATAAAGCTACTGGATTTATGTATATATATATATATGTATGTCATCTACTTACTTCCATTCAAGACAATAAGGAAAGGAAAACAGCGTTCATGCGTACGTACGGACTACCGTCTCCATGAAAGGTGTTTTTTATTTTATTTATCTATCTATTATATATATATATACTGAATATATATGATATATAAATCATATTTTATATTCTGGAAGTAAGTAAATTATGATATAAGTAATAATAATGTCAAGAACAACAAGTCAAAACACCTACGATAAATGAAACGATTTTACCCAAAACGCTTCTTTAAAATGGAATTTACAAAAGAACGGGTAATATAATGTCATAACTGAACCATATATGATATAATAAAAATGAATATGATTCTGTAATAAGTCAATGACATTATTTAAACCATTATACAGGAGTTTCGGACATGTACAAAGCAAATCAGACCTAAGGTAAGGGAAATATCACAATCTCATTTTTATCCGAGATTGTTTATACTTTGATATTTACTGGGGTGTATTTTATCATCCACATCCATGTTTTCTAAATATGTAATATTATTTCCATCCACCTAAAATTGTTTAAATCCAATTTTACCCTTCGATAAGTTTTTAGTAAAGGATATGAAAGGAATCTTTTGTCGTTTTTCATACGAGGTACTTTTTGACTTTTCCGACAAAAGTACGAAGAATGTTTTTTTTAACTTATACGGCAGGAATGGATTTTTAAAACATTATTTCCAAGAAGCTTCCTTTAGATGTTTAAAGTTTATTTTTAATCAACTTCTTTTAGTTTAATGTTGTATGATATGTTAAGAAAGGAAAAAATGTTTTTGAAGAAGAAAGGATATTTTACTCAAAAATTCAATTCAAGTGTTTTATCAAAATTATTTTCCCTCTAAGACAATAAAGGGTTCTGTTTCTATCCATATTTTTACATTGACTTGACTATGTTGTGATGGAATTATGTTTATGAATTCCTTTATCTTATATGAATGGTTTCATGATGTCATGTTGTTTAAGAATCCCATTTTTATTACATGGGTTATGCAATGATGTATGATTTATGATTTTGTGGCACACATAAGAATGGTATCATTATGAGATGGGTGGGACCTATATCTCCCTCCAATGCATTGGGTAAAGATTTTATATCTCATGAGATAGACATGGCTGGAATGGTAGGTTATACCGGTTCAGTGAAACAGGACTGAAACGAGGGTTACTCGATTCAGAAAGGGACTTTGTCCACTAAGATAGTCTTGGCAATGAGTCTTGACTAACAAGAAATGATTCTCTACGATTATGTGTGAATGCCACAAAGTTTCATGTTTTAAGTTATGATTATTTTGATTACATTTCACTACCATGATTTATCCCATGTTATGAAATTATGCACTCTTTTGCAGTTTATGATTTCCAAAATGTTATGTTCTTATGAATACGATGTGATTGATATTTCTTTTGTTTACCCTTACTGAGCATTTGAGCTCACCCTTTTATGTTTTCTTTTCCCTAGGATATAAAGAAAGGTTTTAGGTAAAAAAAAGGAAGATCTTTATGGGAGATGTTTAAGATCTTTCACCACGATTAGAAGATTTTATTCCGAGTTTCCAAAGACAGTAAACTATTACGATCCTTGTGTGTGTGTTTTTTTTATGTACTAAGTATTCCGCAAAAGTAATGTAATGTCAATGTACGTTAGGTTTCGGGTCTCTACAGTACCCCACTACTACATCTCCACTGTTATGCTACTTTTCCCCAACATCACACGTCTTATGAATCTCTCTCCAAAAAGGCATTCCTGTAGAGACTTGGGAGAATCACCACAATATGAACCATGTGAGACAAAACCTCGATATCCACACAAGAATGTATCCATGTAGTTTCTCGATGCCATCACATCTTGCATAATGTGTCTCATACATTGAGCGTTATACCTAAATCCATTACAGCCCACACACCAAGTAAGAATCCTCATGTTGTTACAACCTATACTTTCCATGCCTACAACAATCCACATGATACTATATCCAGAAAATATATGTGTGAATAAACATAATAAATTACAACCCTCTACAAACATATACAGGGAAAACTAAACTATATGCCTACCAATAGAAGTAACTACCAATGAGAAGAGAGTTGGGCTAATGGGGTAGTCCGCCATCCATTATCCCATTGGAATGTCGGGGAAAATACCCCTCTAGTGCTCAGAATCCTATGGGTGTTAGTTTCCCTAACTAACGTGGTCGAGTAGTATATAGAAACAGAAAAAGTACAGAATATACAATAGCTCAAAACCACATTATGGACATAACCTAGTTATAGTCTCAACTACATTTAAGATCCCTTTGACTCTCATCTAACACATCTATGATTAGATATCCTATAAGAAGACAAAAATTTAAAGTGATTTATTACATTACTTCATTCCATTTATATCAGTTTCACCTTACATTATTTAAATCATTAAAAATTTATTAACTATTAACAATTCCACATTAAATTTCATTAGCATCACTCCTAATGCCCACTGCCCCTTTAAAATAGTTACCTCAGCATTACGTTTGAGAAAGATCCATCCCCACGAGTTAACATCACTTATTCAATTATTTATTTACAACATTACATTCCCATATTACAAGAATTGTAAAAAAAATTCTATGATACTAATAAAAAGGGGGTAAACATGGTGAGTAGATGAAAAACCTGTTGAGTCATTGATGCCTATAGAAAGAGTGTGGACCAATCCTACATTGAGAAGATAAACATGGAAATCATGTGGCATACCATGCACTTCATTTCACATTTCAAATGAAGGGTATAAAACACAGGATCCCATGAGCATTGGGGAAAGTAATGTAGACAAACAAAAAAGCTATCATCCAGCATCCAAACATTCATATTCAATGGATTTTATCCTCCCCCGTGTCCTCCCTAACAACAACATGAATAAAACGATGCATCTCACCACTATAGGCATCAATTTCTGCCACAAACAGTAGTCCTCCCTATCACTAAATAATTAAACATTCATACTATATAATTTTTATAAACATAAAATTACAAAAACAACCAAAAGATTCATTCATATTCCTGTTTATTTTTATCAAAAAATTTACAATTAATTTTGACATTACATTCCTTACCAATTTCCATCAAGAACGAAAAGATAAACAAGAAATCATATATATTACACAATCTAGAAAACCATGAGGAAACAACATACGAGTGATGCCAATTTATTTATCAGGTTAAAATATTTATTATGTCAATTCAATTTTTATTCAGTGTGATAAAGCAGGCCAACTACACAGTTGCACATAAAAGAAAAGAGAAGCAACGAATACTGTACCTCAAAGAGTTTTTTACGTTCTTTATACAAGAATGAGCCACTCAACGGTTTACAATATCTTCCACCCGTGACAACTATATCCACCCAAAGATGCATACACTCCACCACACCTATCAAAACCTAAAAAAAGTCCAATAGGAACATGGTGATAGCATTCCAAAAAAGGGAGAGGGGAAACAGAAGGAGTTGTGCCCAAAAAATTTATCATAGAACATACCTTTTATCAATGTTTGATCTATACTTGTTGGTTGCATCGAAACTATTGGGAACCAATACATGAAGGTATGTTTGATATCAAAACTCTTACTAGATGTAATTCCAGGTTCAAGCATCTCACATCCAAGAACAAAAAAAGAATAAAGAGGGAGAAAGATATATCATCCCTTTAGAAGATTTAACTGAGGATTGGTTTAAGATAAGTTGTATTTTCCATTAAAAGAGGATGGCATTAAACTAAGTGGTTTGACCATGTAAAAACATCCATATCATTATGATAAATTAATATTGGAGTTATGGCCATTGAATAGGCCTTATAGTCTTTAAAATGTGTCATTAAATTAATTTTAAATCAAAGGAATCGTCAAAGGTGTGAAACAGTAGGAAGCTAGAAACCTTTTTCATGAACTCGAAATTTGGAAAAGGAAATACATGTTTAATGAACATCACCATTGAAACATCACTGTTGAAACCTCACTGTTCTGGAAAACTATTCATTAACCTCACTGATGCAACCTCACCATTGGAACCTCACAATTCTGAAAAAACTATTAATTAACCTCACCGTTCTGGAAACACTATTCATGATCTCAAAATTTGGCAAAGGAAAGACATCACCATTGGAATCGCACCATTGGACCCCATAGTTGGAATATCACCGTTCTAAAAACCCTGTCCATGAACTCAAAATATGGAAATGGAAAGAGGTCACCATTGGAACCTCACCATTGGAAACTCAACATTCTGGAAGCATTGTTCGTGAACTCAAAATTTGGCAATGGAAAGAATTCATTATCAGTACATACCATTAGAACCACACTATTCCACTGTTCACATTAGGCTACCAATTAAATTGTTCAAATAAGGTCACCCCTGTACTATTAACCTACGGTTACCATTACACTAATCATCGAAGGCTACTGATGACACTGTTCATCTAAGGCTAATGATGCAATGTTCACCTAAGGCTACCAATAACATTGTTCTCCTAAGGCTACCAAATACATTGTTCACCTAAGGCTATCGATTACACAATTCACCTAAGGCTACTGTTACGATGTTCACCTAAGGAAATCGATTGCACTGTTCACATAAAGATTCCAATGCACTGTTTATAGAAATGGAAATTTAGAAAACGGTTGGGGATAAGTCACTTTGACTTCGCGGATCACCTATGACACCATATTTTCAAAAAGGAAGGGATCATAGAGGTCCGGTCAATTATATCAAATACCTCTCAAAACATTATCATCCCCAAGAATAAAAAACCAACATAAAAAGAAACATAAAAAAGTTTGAACAATCACCCATCAAGATACCATTAAAAATAGTGAATTCCAAATGAAGTAACTAAAGAAATCCATATCATAAACACTAATGGTCTACAACCACAAAGATAAAATCTCTCTCTCTCTCTCTTTTAACATGAAAATAGTTTAGTATAAAAAAAATCTTGGTATTGAGCACCAATTTATGACTCATGTTCATAGTTATTATCCTCCATTAAACTGTGTCCCCACAAGACACAAACCAAGGGGATAAAATGCATGTAAAACACAATCTATTTGCTGTCTTGGATCTCCCCAGGTCACTCCTCAATGGTCTCATCATCATAAACATAGATCACTCACCAATTGATAATGTGAGAGTCCTCATGATGATAACGATGGAGCTGGGATATATGGAAATAATAATGTATCTTGATCATGGGGGGAGTTCTACTCGATACACCACAAGTCCAACACGATCTAACACATTTAATGTCCCAACTAACTTGGGAGAAAGATTACTCCACTACCAATCCATTGCTTCCCACGACGGGGAGTCACCTTCATGACCACATTATCCCCAACAAAAAACACTAAGGGTTTCATCCTTTGATCAGCCTATGATTTATGACGATCTTATGCTGTCTGCATCCTATCATGAATCACCTAATCCATCTCTATTGTATTATGCACTAGATCCAGTCTAAGAATAGCTGACTCGCCAACCCAAGTCCAGTGCAATGGAGAATGGCATGGCCGATAATACAAGGCTTCAAATAGAGACATACTGATGGTGGAGTGAAAACAATTATTGTAAGATAATCCCACCAAGGGTAATTTCCTCATCCACGAAACTCCAAAATTTAGGACACAGGTGTGTAACATGTCTTCAATAGTCTAGAATGATTCCTCTGTCTGACTGTCTGTCTGAGGATGAAAAGCAGTGCTAAGGATTTTTTGAGAACCAAAAGCATGGTGGAGACCTCTCCACACCTTGGATGTAAAACAAGGATCTTCACCAGAAATTATCTTCCTTGGGTCTCCATGAAGTCGCCCCACCTCTTCCAGATATTTCCTCAACAAAACATCAACTGAGCTCAAGTCCTTGATCCTTATGAAGTGGGATGATTTTTTTAGATGATCCACCACCACACAAATAGCTTCATGTCTTTCCAAACCTCGATGTAAACCAGTATCAATTTCCACTGAGATTTCCTCCCACATCCACTGACTAACATCTAATAGCTGGAGATGACCACCAAGAACAAAGTTTTCTGCCTTTACCTTATGGCATTCCAATCATCGAGACACAGACTCCGCAACAGTAGGCTTTATGCCAGGCCACCAAATCTAACACCTCAAGGCTTGGTACATCTTTGTCATGCCAGGATGCACCACTAATGGAGAACTATGGAACTCTCTCAGTACCGTCTCACAAATCGCCAAAGGAACAAAAAGTATTTCATGATACAATACTCTGTTTTGTTCATCCTCAGTCCAACCATCAGAAGCCTTGAAATAAACAACATAGTCCCACTAGTTCTCTACCTCTTGAATCTAAAACTGGATCTCTTCTACCTTCTTCACCAGATATGACTACAACTTCATCGGAAAAAGACAACATATGCCCTTTATCTTCTCCCATATCAAGATGTAATGCTGAAAGTTCTTCCATTACTCTCCCTGAGTCACCCGATTCACTCACTCCATCACTACATGACTTCAGACTCTAAACATCAGATACACTATTCCCCGTTCCATGTGTATATAATATTTTAATGTCATATTACAATATGAAAACCATCCACTAATGTTGTCCCAAGTTCAAGTCACACAGGGAGAAAACATACCTCAAACTCATATGAACGGTGATAACCAAAAAGTGATTGAAAATGTGGTAATGTCTCCCCAACATCTGAGAAAACAACATGTATCCCAACTCAAGATCATGGGTGGCATAGTTACATTCATAGAGCCACAACATCCAAGAGCCAATAGAAAAAATTGATCTTTGTTGTATTAGAAACAACCTAACCCCAGATGTGATGCATCGCCGAAAACATCAAACTGAACACCCTCTGCTAGGAGAGAAAGAACCTGAGTGCTTAATAACTTCTTCTTTAGATTCTAGAATGCTAATTGAAACAGATCAGTCCATATGAATGCCTAATACTTCCTATTCAAAGCTGTTAGAAGAGTCCCAACTAGAGAGAAATTGGCTATGAACCTCTAGTAATAGCTTGCATAACCATGAAACTTCACATCTCTATCACTATCTTGGGGGCTACCCAAGACACAAATACTTCAATCCTTGATGGATACACAACTAATCTCTACTGGGACACAACAATCCCCAAGTAATAGGCTTCTTGAGCCCAAAACTCACAATTCAACAACTTCCCAAACATGTGATGTTGTTGAAGAACTCCCCAAATAGCGTGTATATGCTCTGTCCACACATCTTCTGACATGAATTACTCATGTATGTAATCGATAAATACAACCAAAAAATTATCCACGAACTCATGGAACACAGCAGTCATCAATCCTATGAACATGGATGGAGTGTTCATCACACTGAACAACATTACAACAAAATCATAATGCCCATGATGCAACAAAAAAGCAGTCTTCTAGATAACCTCATCTATTACATGCATATGATGATATCCTAATCGTATTTCGATCTTTGATAACTAACATTAAACAATAAATTGAACGAATAAATCATCCATCCACATAAGTGGATAGAAATTCTTCACTATCACTTAGTTTAAGAAATGATAATCTACATAAAACATCCAACTAACGTCAACCTTCATCAAAATCGAGATAATTGCACCCCACTGTGACACACTCAACTGAACAAAACCACATTTTAACATACCATAAAGCTATATAAATATCTATCGTAACTAAAAAGGGGTAATCCTATATGGAGACATGGAGATAGGATATTCTCCTAGTTGTAGCTCGATCCCAAAATCAACCTCTCATCGAGGTGGTACTGTTACAACTTATTCTATAAAGACATCAAGGTACTATTCTATGACCTTAGGAAAATAGAACTGTTGAACCTATGAAGAACTCATTATCATCTCATCTATCATATATGATATGTATGGGACATGCCTCTGACCCATCTTAGGGTCTCGCTCGTCAATGAACATTATTGGATCTCCATCGGCATCGAAGAACACAACCTTCCTCTTGATGAAATCGACGCAATCCAACACCGACTGCAACCAATCGATCCTAAGGATGACATCATATGGTAGTATCTATAAACATTGGAAATATCTACAAGAGTGGTGCTACCCCAACATTATCTCTATGTCCATACATACTAAAAAATGTCATCCTGGACTCCAACTGGTGTAGTCAATGCCAAGGGCACTAGAAAACTCCCTACATAATGTCCCAAAGAATTTACAAGGGTAGATTATAGAAAATATTGTGTCGCTCTTGAATTAAACAAGGCATAAAAAAAATTCAAAAAGGCATAAGGTACCACGAATGACATCGGGCTTGCCTTGCACAAGAAACCCTAAAGCATGATGTGGACCATGACCTCCTCCACGACCTCTCTTACCGGGATGACGACCACCACCATTGTCGCACTCTGATCTCTCAAGATGGGGAGTGTCAAGAAGTTGTCCTATTTATACCCTATCTACCATCTACTTATCCAAATCAGGTGCATCCTGCTACTACTGAATTGTCTGGAACTGCCTCAAAAGAGGAAGCTAGAGTGGAGCACTTGGTGCACAATTTCTACTAACAAATTACGAGAACTCTCGTTGTTGATGACATCTACCACCATAATTAAAAAAAGCACTTGATCCCTTTGAATTGGCCTAAGATCTGCTACCCCCAGAGAAGTGATATGCTGAGGGATGGGACTACCGCCAGCTAAATGAAATCTCTTCTGTATTAAAAAGGGGGAACCCCATACCACATCTCTACTTCGCGATGAATCATGATGGATCCCCTCTCATAATGATTCTGTTCTGGATAAATTCCTCTCGACTACCTCTACCCATGCCAGCATCACAATATATGACTTCACCATAAATGGTGTGACCTGGCACTGCATCTCTAGATGCAAGACCTCATCGAAATGCCTCACCCTAGCCTCTTAATCTGGAAACAAGTTCCAAGAATGTCGTAAGTGGATTTGGAATTGGATTCATAACTCTCGCAACCTAGATCTCCCTTGTCCATGTCTTAGAAAGTCGTGAAGACTAGATGAATTCACAATTGAAGAAAGAAACTCAACTCTAAACTTTTCTCAGAACTCCTCCCATGGGATCGTTGACTAATCCTGATCCACAAGGGATAAGATCCACCACTACACTGTTGATCCACACATCATCATCAAAACCAAGGAAAACTAGTGCTAAATCCAAGAACGGATCGATCTAAATCCTATCTTGAACTCCTCCCACAAGTCTACCATGACTACATCTGTAACGGAGCCCTCATACATTTACAGACACTGGCGATGAAACTCTCAGAGTGTCATCCTCTACGTGTATTCGTCATCAACCTCTACTCGGTGGCGATGTGCTGGTACAACCTACTTGACATCATCTATGTGATCCTGACAATAACGTTGACCTGGAGCCATACCTTCAATATATAAAATAGTTAGTGCTCAAAAAAAACCCTGAATGTAAGATACTCATCCTTAATTAATTTGTAGTTTTCCTTAATTAATATTAGGTTAACCTATCCCTTGGTCTACCTATTCCATAATAGGCACAAATAATAATGAAGCATGATCCATTCCAAGGTCATTACCCTGCAACTAATATCACAATGTTTTGTATCCATTGTAAACATAATGGTCTGTACAACAGATCATAGTTTGTCGTAAACGTCTATTTCTCATCCAGTCTCCAATGTTTACAATACTTTCTAAACATGAATGACATTGTTTCCCTACCAACCCCTGCTACCTCACCTATTCCTAACTCCAAACTCCATCATATCTCTCAACCTCCCTCGAATACCAATCTTTCATGACCCCCCTCTCGACAAAATGTACCCCACTTTGGTTGAAAATGTCATAAGGGATATAATGACCCCTAAGTCACACCTCCAATAGGCCTCGGGTTCGTGATTGGAACTGATAGTATAGTAAAGACATAAATGGAAGGAATAACACTCTAAGATAACACATGAATAAGAGAGAGATAAGATAGACCCCAACCAACTCCATCTTAGAAAACAATTTAATAATATCCCCAATAAAAATATATAATTTCAAGCAAACTACTACAACTGAAAGTGAAAAAACTACAAATACCGAAAAGAATGTAAAAACAACAGAAACCAAAAGAACGAACATCACTTACAACCGAATTCTTATAGAAACTAGCATGATCTTTAACCTTCTCAATGTTACCTGAAAATAGTTTATATATACATAAATTGTGTAAGACATTATACTCAGTAGTATCCTCCTAGAAGCCTATCGTGAAAAAGTAACGAAAGCATTCTAAATCACAGTGGACAACAAGTAAAACTAAATCATCTTCTAAATAGATATACTATGTTATCATCCTTTCCATGGATACTCTCAACATGTAATGTATAAAAGAGTATACAATAAAATAAAGTATAAAAAGTGAACCTTGCTACTACATCCTCACTAGTTTTCCTCTTTTCCCCAACATTGCACGCCCTAAGAATCTCTCTCAAAAAAAGCATGCCTGTAGAAACCTGTGTGAAACACCACAACATGCACCTCATGCAAAAAAACATCACGTACACACCAAATAGTATCCATTTAATTTTTGGGAGCCACCGCAGCTCATATAATGTTCATCATATGTCATACATTATACCTCATGCCATTATATCCCAAACACCAAGTAAGTATCCTAAATCCATCACAACATGTACATGTTAAGCCTATAGTAGTCTGTAGGATACTATATCCATTATATATGTTTGTGAATAAAAACAAGCCATTACATACCTCTACAGACATATCTATGGAGAAAACTCATAGTTGTGCCTACCAGCACAAGTATCTACCAAGATAAGAGAGAAAGGCCAAAGTGGGTAGTCATCCATCTATCCTCCCACTGGAATGATGGGGAAAACACCCCCACGGCCCATAATCAGTGGGGTGTCAGTTTCCCTGAATGATGGAGTGGAGTAGCATATAGAAACCAAAAAGTATATAATACACTATAGCTCACAACCACACTATAATCATAACCTAGTCATAGACTCAACTACAACTAACATCTCTCGAACACCTGGCTCAGAATTCTATGACAAGGTATCCTATAAGAATGCATCCATTTAAATAGATTTATTACATTTCTTTCTTCTATTTTTATCTGTGCCACTTTACTTGAATTGAATAGGTAATCAATAATTAACCATTAACAATTTGACATCATATTTCATTAGCATCACACCCAAAGTACACTACGCCTTTAAAATTGTATCCTCAGCATTGCCTCCAAGAAATCTCCAACCCCATAGGTTATCATCATTTATTCAATTATTTATTTACAATATTACTTTCCCATATTCCCATACATTCTATAAAAATATTCTATGCTGCTAAAAACAAGGGGGATCAACACAGTTCGTAGATGAACTACCCGTCAAGTCTATTCTGCCTATAGAAAGAGCATAGACCCATCCTACCTTTTTATGAAAAACATGAAAAGCATGTGGAATATCCTGCACGTCATCGACCCACTTAAAATAAGGGTAATCAAGACCAGCTGCATTGAACCGTGGGGAATGTAAAGTAGATAAACAACCAAAGAATCAGAAAGCATCCAAACATTCACATTTATCACATTTAATCATCCCTGATATCCTCCTCGACAACCAAATGCATAACCTGATGCATCATTTCACTCTAGGCATTAACTTCTTACACAACTAGTAGGACTCCCTATGCCTAAATATCACAAAGGCCATCCAAGATCACATCAGAATACAAGCAGTAGGAAAACAAACATCATATCAATTGGCCTCTTGAACCTTAAACAAATCTAGAGGGAAACTCATAACCCTAGAAGGAATTATCTATAATCATAAAACCAGTTATTTAATCCATCTTGGATTAACCAATTTTTCGTTCGTGGGATCCAAAATCTTGAATCCTAAAAAGTAAGCTATCCAAAATAATTAAACATTTTTACTACATCAGTTTGATTAACATCAAATTACAACAACAACCATCAGATTCATTCATATGCCTATTTATATTTAGCAAAACAATTATCAATTAATTTTTACATTATGTACTTTAACAATTTCCATCATGAATGAAAAGATAAACTTGAAGGCACTGATATCACATTATCTTGAAAATCTAGAGTAAATAACATACAAACGATGTCAATTTATTTATCCAGTTCAAATATTTGTTATGTCTATTCCAATGAGATCCAGTGGGATAAAACATGCTACCAATAGAGTTTCACATAATTGAAAAAATAAGCAACAAATCCCTACCTCAAACATTTCATGATGTTATTTATTCAAGAACAAGCCACACACCGTGTTATGATCTCCTCCCGTAGTGACAAATGTATCCACCCAAGGTTATAGATAGACCACCACACCAGTCAACTCCAAGGAAAAGTCCATTAGGATCATGAAGATTGAATTCCATGAAATGGGGAGGGGAAATAAATAGAGATACGCCAAAATAATGATGATTGAACATACCTTATATCGAAGATTAATCGATACTGCTTGGCTGTATCAAAACCTAGGGGAAACAATCCATGGATGGATGTTTGATTTCATAACTCCTACCAGATGGAATTAATGGTACGAGAATCTTACAACAGAGAACAAAGAAGAAGAACTATTGAGGGAGATACATATTCCCTTTATAATATTTAATAGAGCAGTGGTTTATGATACACTGGAATTACCATTAAAAGAAGATCACATTTAACCACGAGGATTGACCAAGTAATAACATCTCCAACCATATGAAATAATAATATAGGTGTAATGTAATTTTAATCATCCTTAGAGTCATTAAAATGATGATTTAAATGCATTTTACATCAAAGGAAACATCAAAGCGGTGAAACTCTAGGAAGATGGAAACATTGTTCACGATAATGAAATTTGGAAATGGAAATACACTATTCATGAACCTTACCATTGAAACCTCACTGTTGGATCCTCACTATTCGAGAAACACTGTTGTTGAACCACACCATTGATACCTCACCATTGGAACCTCACCATTCTGGAATCACAATTCAAGAACCTCACGATTGGAACCTCGCTATTCAGGAAACACAATTCATGGACTAAAAATTGGGAAAAGGAAAGAGGTTACCATTGGAACTTCACTATTGAAATCTCACCATTATGAAAACACTATCCATGAAATCAGAATTTGGAAAAGGAATGAAGTCACCGTTGGAACCTCATTGTTGGAACCTCACTATTCTGGAAAAACTATTTATCAACTAAAAATTTGGAAATGGAAAGAGGTCACCATTGGAACCTCACCATTGGTCCCTCACCATTGGAACCTCAATGTCTGAACATCACCATTGGAACCACACCATTGAACAGTTCACATTAGGCTATCATTGACACTATTCATATAAGGTCATCGTTTCCCTATAAACCTACGGTTACTATTTCACTATTCAATTAAAGTTATCGATGACATTGTTCACCTAATGCTACACATGAACTTCTCACCTAAGGATACTAATAACATTGTTCACCTAAGGCTACTGATGTCACTGTTCGCATAAGGAAACCGATGACACTGTTCACATATGGCTACCATAGCACGGTTCAGCTATGACTATCAAGGGCACTGTTCACCTAAGGCTATCGATGCACTGTTCACAGTACTATAAATTTGGTAAAGTGTTGGGAATAAGTCAATTTGACTTCCTTAAACACCATCGACACCAGATTTTCAAAAAGGAATGGACCATAGAGGTCTAGGACATTACAAATTCGGTACTCATGATATTTTGAAGACTCCTCTAGAAATTTGATGTGAACCATGGGTCATGATCAGATATAATTAATAATGGAACTCCATGTATTAACACCACTTCCATTACATATACATTTTCAAGTTGTTCAAGAGAGAGGTCTTCCCGAATATCGCTTAAATAGACAGTCCAAGTGATCCTATCAATTAGAACCCATATCGAATTATTTCCCTTCAACGTCATAGGGAATCCCTGGTCAATTTCAATAGTGACAGTATCCCAATTTCACATGGGTACAAGCAATGGATGCTACATCCTTTTGGACTTTCATCGCTCAGATTTAACATACAAAAATACCAGGCACATTGATATATTTTCTAAAATATAATTCTTCATTTTATTCCACCAATGTTGTTATCAAAGATCACAGTACATATTGGTATTCCCATGATGAATATGGATTGTTGATCTATGTGCAATTTTCAATATCTCCTTCTTTATTTATGGTGATGAAGGCACACAAATTGGTGTTCCAAATTGAATCACACCATCATCATCGATATTGAACTCTTACAGCTTCCCATCATTTATATCATTCACCCTCATTTGTTTACCCACATCATCTTTCTGTGCTTCCAAATTATTATCTTGGATGGATGGTTGTGCAATACATTGGGAATGGTATGATGTATCCTCATATCTTATGATTTAAAAATCACTCTATTCCATATCCAATAAGGTAAAATCATTATCAATCCATAACATGGATACAGTATCAGGTTCTTTTCTTCTTAGAGTATTAAATACCTTGTTTTCCTTTCCATGATGATAGTGAATAGAGAAATCATAAACCTTGATTAGCTATAACCATCTCATTTGTTTCATATTAAATTCATTTTGGGGGAAGATATAATTTAGGCTCTTGTGGTCGGTGTATATGTCACAGTTCCCATCATAAAGTTAGTGCCACTAGATTTTCAGGGAAATAATAGTGGATGAAAGCTCTAGATGACGCATCAGGTAGTTTTTCTGAAGGATACTCTACTGTCGTGAGGCATATGCTATCAAATTTTCATTTTTCTTGAGTACGCTACCCAATGATTTCTTTTAATCACTAATGTATATCACAAAACATTCTCCACTTTTTGTTAGTGTGAGTGTAGATGTAGTGATCAGCCTTGTCATTATCTTTTTGATGATTCCCTCACATTATTCCCTCCAAACATACATTACCTCTTTCCTTATTAACATAGTTAACATGCTCAAAAATTGTGAGTAATTTCTCCGAAAATTTCTGTAGTACCCATCAAATCCAATAAAACTACGTATTTTATTTACACTAGAGGGAATGGGCCATTCCTAGATAGCCTTAATTTTTTAAGGGTCCACAAGAAATTCCATCACTTGTTATCACATGTCCCAAGAACGTCGGTTACTTCATCTGAAAGTAATAGTTTCATAACATGGCGTAAAACATCTCCTTTCTCAATATTTCCAACACAAGTCTCAGATATTATTCATTAAACTCAATTCTCATTGATTTGGTGAGAAAATCATCAATGAAAACTACCAAAAAATTGTTGAGGTAATTTATAATGACTCAATTTATCAAATACAAGAAGATTTTTTTGGAGTTAATAAGTCTGAATGGAATCAATAGAAACTCATTGTGCCCATATATTGTATGGATGATAGTCTTCTGAATATATAACCTCTTCAACTATAACTGATGATATCCACAAAAATGATCTTCCTTTGAGATGCATTGAGCTCCTCCAAACCAATCAAACAAAAAGTTAATCCTTGGATGAGGATACCGGTTCTTTATGGTGATCTTCTGGATTTCCCAATAATCAATACTCATCTGCATTATTCCATCCTTCTTCTACTTCACAAACAGCATTGGCATAGTCTCAGGTAATGAACTAGGGTGTATAAACCCTTTGTCATGATGATCCTTCAACTTCTTCTTTAACACCAATGGTTTGATAGGATCCATCCTATAAGGACACTTTGAGATTGGAGTAGCTCCGAGTGTGTGTTCTATTGAGAACTCTAAATCATGATCCGTGAGAATCCTGGGTAATTGTTTGTGAAATATATCATCATATTCTCTAACGATGTGCATTTATATATGTTTGGGACCTTCCTTTGAATCATCCATTTGGGAGAGGTATTCTTCTTCATATGGCAAAAACACCAACACCATTGATGGATTTTTCAATATAGATTCATGATCTTCCTTTATTTTTTAGAGGATTATAGGATGGTTCAGAATATGAAAATATTTTTCCTTTTCTGAATAATTGATTTGGTTTCTATATAATGAGAACCAATCAATTCTCATTATAGCGTCGAACTCCACCAAGCGATGTATTACGAGATTTGCAGGAAGAATCAGTCCACATTTGCCAACATGAAAAGAGTAAAAAACAAGGGTTTCTATGATTTCACCACATGGTGTTTTTATACATATCTGTACTTCAATGTTTCAGGGCTTTGAATATATTGTTCTATCAAACTACCATGATATAAAGGAATGCATAAGAACAGAATCAAATAATATTTTGGCCATTTATGATTGAATATGGCCTGTAGCATATATTACTTCATTATCATTCTCCACTAATTTAGTAGTTATGGAAAAATCCTTCCCTTGTTCTATTGGATTTGGTGGCTGCTGACGCTAATTACCCTCATGATCTCCATGTTTAGTGAACTGGCTTTCATAGCTCCATAGATCCCTACAGTTGTAGCATTGAACCATGGAAGGTTCACTACTGTCTTCCACCACATTATCCTTCATTTTCTTGTCTTTTAGTCACTCATCATCATGGTGTCCTTCAATCCCACACATGAAGAACTCCCCAATCCCTTTGAGGTAGTTCCCATGGTGCAACATGCAATATTTTTTTCATGTGGGTCATTGAGTTTCCATCCCACCTTTTTCATTAGATACAACTATTTGAAACACCATATTTAGTTTCATATCACATTTGAAATGGGACCATTAATCAAACTACATCTCCACATTGAGAGAACATCTAACAAATTATTCCTAATTACCAAAGTATTGAATTTCATGATCATTTCATAGTTCGGGATTTTATTAACTGAAGAATATATCAATTTTGATAACATTTTTTAAAAAAAACTAAATCTTTCCTAGCATGGAAAGTGAAATCATCTTCATTAGTTGTGAAAAATTATCCTACTTTTTTCTTGATCTCTATAAATTCTCTCTCTCATATTCGTTAGAAGAGTTCATGGGAATACTTATTAAGAATCATTATCTTAATGTATTTCCATTATTTCTCTTAAATTTTGTCCCTTTTCTTGGTGTTCATAACCAAATACCACTATTGATTGACCTCTCTTTCTAGATGATAAACGAATTGAGTCACCATCTCTGTCTCAAAATAATGATGCTTGGAAATTATGTTCTTCATGGAGTTGACCAAATATACAAAAATTATTGTATCAGAAGATCCAATGAATGTCATTGGTCTTTATAGCATAAAACAATTGATAGCTAGTTGCTCCATTTTTTTGTAAAGGAGGACATTCCCCATTATTATTATTATTGGTCATAACATTATATAGTTGGGTAAACATCTCCAATACATTTTATTCTCCACCATCCAATTCATCAGGAATGTCATTCGGTTAATCGTAGGATTGGCCCTCGAAACGAGTTGGTGGCTTGGCTACTCACGGTTCCCACCAATTTCTAAAATAGAAAAGGTTAGAAAAATATAGAATTCAACAAGTCATGAAAAAATATCTTATTAATTTTCAATATTTTCACTAAAATCATAACATATGTGATTTCCATGTAATTATTCCTGACTGTATATTGGTACATAATCTTGTGTTTGTGGTTTTCTCTAGGGTTCACTAATCCTAATTCCCAAATTAACAAAACATTGCCTCTTATACCAATTATAATTACTCATACTTTTCTGACATTAATAATAAATAATTTTATAGGTAGAAATTATAATATTATTACACATATAGGATCTAGAGGTTCGCTTTATTGGGAATACAAGGATCCTACATAACAATTATAACATCAAGCATATAAAATTATTTAATTCCTTCTTTTCTAGAATCTTATTGGCACTTGATCTCTCATTAGTACATGTAGCCACCTGAGGATATATATCAAAATATGTTATTTAAAAGGCCATTAATAGGATAGAGAAGAACAATATAGCCCGGGGTGAGCATAATCGTAACATAGGTAAAAGATCATGAACTTGAGAGGAAACATTATTAAAATACTTGTAACGTGGCAATGGCTAAAAAATAAAACATCATGTATTAGTGGTTAAATAACACACATACTTGTGAAAAAAGGTATAATCAAGTTCACACATCATTTTAATTATCTCATAATATTAATCACTTTACCCAATTCATTGGAGCGCTGTGTAATTCTGGCCACACCGGCCACATAGAAGAATTAATATTGCACTATATAATTCTTGTTCCACCTGTCACATCATAATATTATAATTTATCATTCATGCCACAATGAACATATATAATAAATAACCCATGGAATTTAATGGGTTTCATCTCATAAAATCACATTAATAATCATTGGGTTTCCAAAATAAATGGTTAATAATATACATGTTATAAGAACCATCAATCTTGAATGAGAAGTAAATGTTATGTTTTTGAATGAAGAGTTCTTTTGGAAAATAAATTTTTCGACATGAGATTTAGTAGAAAACATTTATATCCCATAAAGGGTAATATAATGAGGATTAATTATTTTTATGGAGTTACCATACCCAAAATAGAGAGAAAGAGTGAGAACCAAATTAAAAGAAGTTACGTTCGAGATTTCCCCCTTACCTTATATCTGAATGCTTTCATCACATTAATGTCCCATATAACCACAATAAATTAATTAATTGAAAATTAAATAAACTTGAGTAAATGAATATGGTAAATTATGGTTTCATTAAGTAATTTTATGGGTCTTTGTATGTGTTATAGATTTTTAAAATATTGTTCGGGAATGATCAATTTTTTGGTTTCCTTGAAGGGTTCACGTGTATTCATAAACAAAAGTCATGTATAACATGGATAAATATCTAGAACTGATATTTAATGTTAATAATGTTATTACATATGATTAAATGATCTTATATTTTATTATATTATATTCCATGTGTATGGATCATTAAATAATAATTAAATGTTGATTGTCTGGGCTGATTTTGGCTATTTTTCGACCACAACATACATGTTTTGTTTAAACATTTAGTATTATGTACATAAGTTAGATGAAGAAATTAATATATTTCATAATAAATATATATTATTCTGGTTAATCCCTAATAATGGTTTCATGACAAGGTCTGATGGTGGAAATGGAAACAGGAATTGTGTCGTTCTTTAAGGTGATAGATTAACACATCACAAACATCATTTTCTTTTATAAAATAAAAGGAAGAGGAGAAGGGAATTTGATGATATAATATGCCATTTTTATAATAAAAATAAATTATATGTATGATATTGGTGTTAAAATACCATTTAGATGATGATTGGTGGGAGAGAGAATAAGAAAATAAATTGAAATTTAAATGAAATTAAAGGAAAAGTGGGAGAGAAAATACCTCTTGAATCCATTTCTTGAGATCCACCATTAAGAAGCCAGTCATCAAATTCTGTTGATACCAAAAGCTCTTCGATGTATTCTTGGGGATAGAAGAGATGTTTGGGAATATTCTAAGAAAGGCTTGAATATAGATAGGTGTGAGGAAATGAGGGTGTGAAGGGTGGTATTTATAGTGGAGGGGAGTGGGTTCGCCTTAATATTTAATTCATTTGTTTATTAGTATCCTCTATGACATTAAATAGCAAGTATTACATGAAAAATAATACTAAATAGGGTACTTGAGTTGGAGATTTGGGTTCATTCATCACTTGTGATGTCAGGAATCTTGGGGTTAAATTATAATGTATGTATACGGTAAATTAATGTATTTTACTACTCATCAAAAAATAATGTATTTTTGAAAAATCAGAAAAATTAAACCTATTTTTTTTCAAAATGTAGAAACCAAAAATTAATTTCATTTATCAAAAGATAAATTTAAATATTTTTATTTTTATATTTAATTAAAACCAAAACTTATTATAAAAAACTAGTTTTAATAGATTCATTTACTAATTCTAAAATTTAGGTATAAAAAACATTGATCTTGAATATTATTTATATATTATAATATTAATGGATACTATTCATTTGGGTATATCACAATTCATAAGGGTATGTTAATATTCATATGAATAGATTGTTATTCACGAAAAATTATGTTCTTTTATTAGACTCCAATAAATTACAAATTGCTATAGTGTAAGTCTAATATTCGAAATTCAAAACACAGAAGTGATAAATATATGTTTAATCGTCGTTTTGCACATAGAAATTCATTATGTTAGGTTTTCATGAAATTATATGACATTTTTATAAGAAGGAAATTTTAGTTGAAAACATTGGGTTGTTATAGAAAACCATTACATTTCAATTTCAATATAATTAATATGAAATAAAATAAATAAAATATTGAATTAATTAAAAACAGTATTTTATTGAATCTCTATGAATTAGGGAAATTGTTTAATGAATATTTTTTTATCACTAGACCATTTAATGGTGGTTCATGATTCTACATTAGGAAACCATTATCCATCTACACATATTCAATAACAGTATATATGAATCACTGAAAACAAAATTTCTCATTTTTAGATAATTTGTGTATGCTCTCTATATTAATAATACATCATTTATCAGGTGTACACATCCAATTAATTTTATTCTTATATAATATATCTGTGAGATTTATGTATATACCAAACCCTTCTCTGAAATTAATCATATTATATTATCTCCCAATTACAGTACTTTAATCCTGATACATGAGATGATTCTTTTATACATTCATTCTGTTTGAGATCTCATGAAATAAAAGTTTTCAATGTATTTTAAAAAATTTTATAAATTCATACACAATATAAAAATCATTTTTTAAATAAATCACATTAATAATTGTACTATCATAATACGGATTCCTATGATACACATCCACTTGAACCCTGTAACAATATCCAAAATTTGTTCCAATAAAATTATCTTCATACCAAAGATGATCTCTAAAGAAGATGTCAGAATACTTCAGTATTTTAGTATTCATTAACACCATAGTAAGAATAAATTACATAACCATTTTTTGGAAATTTTATTTTGATGATAGGGATTAAAATTATTATATAACTATAATGTCTTGTAAATTCAGCTTATGGGATTATAGAAATTAAGGACTCATGAAATCGATCACTTATATACATATGGAAAAACCATATTAAAATATCCACATGAAATTGAAATAATATTTTTCCCTTAAAATTTGAAAAGTTTATTAATTTTTAACTTCCATTAAAACACGTTTTTTGAATTATATCGTTTCACAATAATAATAACTCCAATTTGAGAAAAAATCAATTTTATTAACTTCCCTTCAAAAATCATGAAGTAATAGTGATAGAGAATTTTAAATCATATATTTTTTTGATTATTGAGAGGTGATAATACAAATAAATATATTATCCCACAAGGTTAGACATTGTTTCCTAGTTCTCTGAGTAAGAAATAGGCATTATAAATGGAAACCAAAAATTATTTTCTTTTTTATTCATATATTGAATTAAAATGTTCTAATAACATTGATGACCAAAAGTCTACTGATTGATGGAACATCATTCAATATAATGTATTATTTATTGTTGTGATCTTCAGAAACCACCAAATATTCTTTAAAAATCCATTTATTTTCCTAATAGATATAAATAAAGATTCCATAATATGATTTATACACCAAATTAAATAATATAAATTATTAATATGTTTTATATTTTAATTAATTGAAATTGAGAATCAAAAAAACCACATATTTACTTTCATCATCCAAATAAATTAATTTATTATCATTATAATAAAAATAAACATCTAATGTAATTTTTTGAACAATATACATATATATTAAATTTTCTACTCAAAAATTTAAATAATTCATTATTAATTTAATGTTGGTTATTTATTATATTAAACAACACATGATAATATAAACGATTTTTTAGTATATTATTTGTAATATCGATGTTGATTATGAATCATTTTTATTAACTTATGTATTCAATTATTATATAATTTATGGAATATATGTTACATGGTGATTTTTTTGATATCTTTTCATTTAATGAGGTTATTAGTCATGACTCATAATGATGAAGTTGGAGAATAATTGGTTTACATAATTTCTATAGAAATAATGGTAAAAAATAATATTTATTTTGTTATTATTATTTTAGATAAAATATTTCAAAATATTATTCTTATATTATTATCAATATTATTTCATTAATTATATTTCAATAACCATCCAAGAATTAAATATTATAACATTCTTTAAACATGTTCTTTATCTGAAAAATAAAATACTTAAAGTTACTTTTTATTATTATTAAAAGAATTTGGAGGAAAAAGTGAGAACCCAAAAAAGTTAACTAGACAACCAGAACACCTAGAGAAATAAACCAACCCTACCACTCCCAAGAAATTGTGCCATGATGAGAATCCTTCAGCGATGCAGACCCCCTTAGTAGACCATCTCGTGCTGAGATGCATGGGCATGGAACTGATGGCAATGCCATACCCTCTCAACATCCCAATCTAGAAGGCATGCACTGATGAAGACATCATGCTATGATCCTCTTCCGGAGAAGGTATAAGAAAAATGTTGGAAATGAGAACAAACTCACAATAATGTCAAAAAACAAGGGATTCTAGAGTTTCATAGATCGCACAAGCATTACACTTGAGCCGACCACTAGAGGACAAAAATATAAATACAGGATTTAAATATGAACATGATGTTACCTGAATTAGTTTCACTAAATAAATTCCATACTTATGAATCCATATGTAAATAATATCCTTCTAATATCATTATATCAAACGATGATTCCAGCTGGTCCCAAGATAGAATGTACTCCTCGATACTGATCCTACATTGATTGAAACCTCCAACCATAATTGAGTCATGTTTGTCAATCCATGAATATTTCTCCTCATTGATAGGAACCTCAAGAGCCTGCCCAATTATTTTAGATGCCTCCACCTCAGTTGTGTTGAGAAATAAAGTCTGTTCTTTCACATTGTCTTCAGAACATAATAGCTGGACTAGGGGTTGATCATAATGTTCCTCCCACTTCTGGTTCCTCAGAGCCTCCGTCTCCATCTTCTTGCTGCTCATTTTTTTTAGTGGGTCTCCATAGGAGGAGGTTGCGAGGAGTGGTCCCTCCTCCCCTTCCTTCTCCTAGAGTTCCTATCACATTATTAACATGAGTCCTCATATTCCGAGTGATCATATTCAAGAACACTGTTAGCCAACACATTGACTCTGATATCCTCACCTGGAATAGTGGAATCAGATCTCAAATCTACGACTATGTGGCATTTTAACCTGTTGCACAAAGGAACCATCATCTGAAGCGAACCAGAGACCCCCTTATACCCACCTCCAGTTGTAACAGGTGTATCCCGATCATCCCCTTGCCTACCCTTACTGACATCAGCACTGCCCTTCCATGCCTTATCAGCAACCAATCTAGACAAATCCACTAGCTCATTTCCCAAAGAGAGATCGAAGACTGTGTTTCCCTTATTCCCCACAGATTCCACCTGAGCCTCCAAATGTTGGGATTTCCCATCGTCATCCTACACTATATAGATTGAAGGACCCGCGAGATCCCCCCTCACCCTGTTGAACACATCTGACACCTTATAATTAAGTCGTTGAGCCGCCTCGCCAGTACTGAGGAGTCCCATACCCACCACAATGTAGTCCACTGCCTCGCTCGCAAGACATTCTTCCTCAACAGGCCGCTGTGACAGAGGTCCCCCAACTATATTCTTAACACCCATGGCCTGCTTTTCAGAGTTCGTAACCTCACATACCATTGGATCCCAACCCTTTCCAATGTCCTCCATCTGATTTGCAACATGCCATCCATTCTTCCAAGATTCCCTTGATTGGAATATAGCTCTCTTACACGCCATCAATAAAGACCCATGTCTGCACATATCCGAGACATGCCCCTGCCTCCTACATGAAGAATAAAAGTCTGTCAAATCCTCATAGACAACTATTTGGTTACACCTATATTCCACACCAATCGTAATCCAGACAATATTTTATTACACCTTCAACACATCCATATCAGCACATATCCTAGGATAAACAGGATCGAAAACCACTTTCATTAGGCAATCCGAACAAAGGAATTTTCCGACGAGGATGCCGAGCATCTTGATGAGTGAGGGATTACAAAACGGTAATGGATGCTTTGAAAAACTAACCTAAATCGCAGCAGATGGAAGGTCAAAGTTCATGTGGAATTTAAACGACCAACAGAACATGAAGAAGTGATATCCATTGCAGCTTTGAGGTGCCCTTGACCAGGATAGGATGAGATCCTTCTCTGAAAAAAAATGGATCATGATATGCTTGTTATCGAGAAAGCATACCGTAGCCGACTCCTGGAGGTCCCAGTTTTCATAGACGAACCTATCAAAGGAATCAAACGACGATCTTCGCTGCTTAAAACGCGTATCCAGTGTGAGAATTAGAAGAGAAGAAGGTTCAGTGAGCTATGAATTAGAAATTTGGAGATTTGAGCAACCCTTGATGAGTTCCGAGACCTTCAAGCATAATTCTATTTTCGGAAAATAATGAAGAAGATCAAGATTTGAGAAAGGTAGTAATGGATGCATTTCATTTTCTAGGAAAGATCCCCCCCTACGAAGGAGGGATCCTCATGGTCGTCGCCGCCGTCACTGACGGAGACGATAAATCCTAGGGTTTCGGCATGAGCTCTCCTCTTAGGAAGACATTGAATTTATGATCTTATAACCAATAGATGAGTCAAAATTGATTTTACTATAATATCATAATTCCATAAAACATTCTGATATTATTTATTTTATTTGGGGGATAAATTAATAATGTTAGGAAATGGATTTTTAAGTTTTGATATTATGGCATTAATTGTAATTAAAATATCATTCCCTCAATGAATACTAATTTTTGATTATCATAAAAAATTATAACTTATTGATAATATTGGTAGTTAAATTTTTAATTTAAATTAGATGAATAAAAATTAATCTCATTATATAATATTTATTCACTATGTACATTAATTAAATTGTCAATTCATGGTTATAGTACACACACATAACAAATTATAAGATTTATTCTTTTTAATGGATGCGATAAAGAGAATGAATGGTTATTCCATTAATATAATAAAAATTTAATATAACTATTTTTTATGAAATTATATTATTATGTTTTAATTTGGTTTGTATAAAGATAATAAAATTAAAACTTTTAGGCCGTGTATACCACAAACCGTGAGATCGTTAATATTTTCCTAAGGGACCTCATAGAAATGATGGAAGATGGTACATTATTTAATCCCATTGATGAAAATTGGGGAAGTGGATTCTATGATTTTTTAATGTTATTGTGTTTATCCATATATTGAAATAATGTTTTGTTATGAAATTTATGTATGTTATCTCCTTTAATATTTGAAAAAGATTATATTTTCACTAGAAACTAAGGTTTGATTTTGGATAAAGGTGGAATAAAATGATGGATAGGTGTGGAATGTATGCTTTGAAAAATGTGTACCAAATTCCATTTATAAAAATATTTCTATAATTATTTTTTTTCATGCTAATTTAGAAAAAATATATCCAAATTAATAGTTAAATGATCAAATGTTTCAAAAAAAAATTCTTCCATAGTTGGTTTATGATTATGATGCTTTTATGGTTATATAATAATTATACTATTATAATGTTTATCATAAGGTGATATGGTGATTTTAAAAAAAATATAATGTATTTTAATATTAGCAATTTTTGTTATTGGTGTCTCATATTTATAAAGAATTTCAAGGAATTAGGTAAAACATTATATAAGATTAGATAATAATGATTGTATTATGGTATTAAGAATCTACATTTTAGTCCATTCCAAATAAGATTGTCATTGTAGAGAAATTTTTTATTACATCCGGTTTTTGGATTGTGACATCCTATTACCATGATCTAGTATTTTTTCCGACATTTATAAGTCATATTTTAATTAAAAATCCATAAAAGATGTTTTCTGGGGTTTATTTTAGGATTCAGGTCGTGTAATTAATGATCAAGAAGTGTACCTAAAGTACACAATGTGTACATGGGGACATATTCGTATACTGAAGCAGGGATAATGTTGGGAGTTGGTACATGTTGTGTACTTGAGGTACACGTCGTATAATGTTTATATTTTGTTTTTTTAACTTGAGGTGCCAGGTCTTTCCGTGTACTTATCTAGTGTGGCCTTCAGATCATGAAAAGGGGTACACATTTTGACCCGGCCTACACCTAGATTAAAGTCATGTGTTTGTAAGTTCCACATAATGTATTCTTCCTAGACCTCCAATCACTCAACCCTAAACTCTCCCTACAATATTTTCCAAGTAACTCCTTCCACCAAATCAATCTGATCATCATTGGATCTTCGTTGCATCTACGAAATGTCTCCTTGAGTATGTATTCTATAAGATATAATTCTCTTCTCCACATGGTTTTATGTTCTATGCATATTATATATAGATCCTAGTTTTTTTTCAAAATATTTTGAGATTTGGATTATTTAATATGATATTTGATATAATTCCAATTCAATGAAGAATCAACATGGGTTGTTTTAGTGTTCTTCATCATATGTTTAGTTACATCAAAACCGTTGAGTTAGGAGGACTCACTCTCGACTCCTCTTATTAGAACAAGATGGTATGATTTCAAATTTAATGTATTGTCATAAAATGATTGTGATTTGGTTGAAGGATACTTGTTTGAAAATCGTCTTTAGTGATGGTTTGTGAAATCTTAAAAATAAGTTATTTTGAATTAGTTAAATGGTTCATGGTTTTAAAATATGCATTTAAAAGTGGAGACGTTTCTATATTGTTTTCACATGAATTGTTTTGAAGTTTTCAATTAGAGTGAATGTTTTATTGAAATTAAATGTTTCATTGAAATTGGTTTTGGTTTGGTTTTCAATAAAAGATAAGTTTTAATGACGTGGTTTATTTTTGTAGTGGAAATATTTGTCATACATGGTGTAGGTGTGTGTTAATGATGATTGGGCCCTGAATAAGGGATGAGTACCATTGGGGTATATGGTATGTGACCCTTGATTTGTGGTGGGTGTTAGTAGAATAGAATGTTGTTTAACAAGAGACCGCTCATGAGTATGTAATTGTGACAGGAAACATGCTTGTCTGGGTTTGTTTTGAACAATGGAATGGGTATGCCAAAATAATAATCCAAATATATTAATCGGATTTGATTAGTTATTTTTTTGAAAATATATTTCTTAAAATTGTATTCATTTACTTATTTTTACTTAGTTTTAAATGGATTTTGAATGTGTTTATAATTGTTAATAAACTATTTCGGAAATTTATTTAATATAAAATTATATTATATATTATCTTTTATATAATTTCATTAATGTTCTACACTAGTTGAGCGAGTAGGGAAGTCTTTGGGGAAAACCTAAAGAGATTTGTACTCAACCATTCCTTTGCAATTATGTCTTTTTTCATGTTCTATCTTATGGTATAGGAGAAAAGGTAATGTTTTACACATTTTAAGAACTACATTGTGATACTTGGGTTCATTGGTGATTGTAGAGTTTGGAGATTTTAGAGCATGGACTCTTGGAGTATATTGAGAGTCTATATTTTTTTATCCATTGTTTACATTCATACTTGTTTGGTAATCAACTATTTCACATTTTGGTGTGGTTTACAGATACATGATGTCGTTAAGAATCTTTTCTTTTGTTCATGAATCTTATAGTGAATGGTTTATTGGTTTATTGGTTTATTTATTCAAGGATAAATATTCCCACACTTGTATTTTAATACCATTGGAAATTATTTAAAGCCATTAGAACCTAGGGGGTCTTTCTTATGGCCTTGTAATAACATGTTGTACACTCAATACAATGAGAATTAGAGGGTCATTACAAATTTTTTCAGTGTGTTCCTTCCCTTGTGGTAAAAATGGTATCAATGTGTTCAGTTGTTGCTTAACATGTAGAAATTAGTGTTCTCATTCATGGGGTTGGAATTCATTCTTTCTCATTCCATGGGTTTGAATCATTCAAATATTTATGATTTTCAGTACATAAAATATATATAATAAAATTTCATTGCTAACCATTTTATGTTGATCTTCAAGATACCATGCAGTTGTGTATGTGTTCGAAGGCACTTCCACGATTTCTAAATGTCATATTCATGGGTTTAGCCAATGGGATGAGCATGACATGAATTTTAGAGGAATTAATTCCCAATGGGAGTGAATAAATCAGTTCGAAAAATTATTCAAAGATATGAAAATGTGATGATTATTTGAAAAAGTGTGATATTTTTAAAATAAATGATTTTCAAAATGAAAATTTATAAGGTTATTTAAAAATGATTTGATTTTGAAAAAAAATGATGAATGTTTATAAAAATGGTTGAACATGGAACAAGGCTTTTTTGGGAAATAAATATTGTAATAGTTAATGTTATAGATGTTGAAATGATAATCCAACTGTAACTAGAGAGTGAGACTTACAATGGTTAAATTTGATATAGAAAATGGAACCCGGTAGGAGACATCGAAACCAAACTAATGAAATTGCAGAGAATGTGGTTGCACATGAACCATTGGTAAAGAAAGGTCTCGATTAGAGTATTTTCCACCCATTCAAGATATAGATACGAAGAACTAGAAGAATGATCCCTGGCATGAATATCATTCCAAATAGTTCATGAGACATAATCCACCAATTGGCCAGGGTGATGATGAACCTAAAAAAGAAAAGGTGTGGCAGAATAGGATGAATCATATCATTGATTTAATTAGCACCACATTAGATATCAAAGTCATATTATTGACTTATATGATCTAGGATCTTTCCTGCAAATGGTGGGATTTAGCGGTTCATGGTCAATTAGATGAAGACATTACATGGGAGGATATAGGGGAATTGTTCAACAAACAATTCTATCCTCACATGTTGAAGATCATAAAGTTGACATATGTTTTATCCTGAATCCGGATAATCTAGAAAACATGGAATAGGAGACTAATTTTATGAATTTTTTACGATTTTCAGTAGATTTTACAGAAAATGCATCTTTGAAGGGATGCATCTTCGAATCTGGGCTATGATAGGAGATTCTATCTAAGATTGTAGTGCTCTTTATTACTGATTATATAGAGATGGTGAATTGAGAGACATCTTCAAAATGCGATATCTCAGGATCTATGGGAGAAGGTATGATGATACCTACATGGAATGGTGGGAACACAAAAGAATGGAGCAAACAAAAAAGGTACACATATTTCTGTAGGTGGAAGTGGAAATTAGAATCAGGTGGTTGGATCAGTGAACTTTCCTCCATCACCCAAGAGAAAAGCATAATTTTATCAATGTGGTTCACTTTACAACATATAGTGAGAGTGTATGGAACAATCTATAGCATTCCATAACTGAAATAATATGGGTAATTCTTGGTTTTATTGTTATAGTGCTCCATGTTTTGGTGCCCAAGACACTTCTCAATTGTCGCAAGCATCATATGCTTCGAAAAGGGAAGGAATATGAAATCAATATCGTCAACAAATCCAGGCTAGTCATGGTGATTATAGAAATAAAATGACTATGCAAAAGGGAAAATATTAGCAATTTAATAAGGAGAACAATGTTGCAATGATGCAATTTTATTGATCTGAGAAGATGAATCTCAATGATTGGGCTGGACCATCTACGATGATAGGTACAATTATATGGAATTCTTCCCTTGTGTAAGTGCTCTTCAATACTGTTGAAACACGTTATTTCATTTCTTCTTGTGCTATTTAATTTCTATATTTAAATTTTTTAATGATTCCATCATATTTAAAAATATTAACTCTTTAAGGTGAAAGATAATGTCAATCCATTGGGTTTAGAGTATATTCTATAACTATTTATAGAGCTGAGCTAAAATGGGACTTATTGGTGTTGGGAATTTATGTATATGATGTAATCCTAAGTATGGGGTTGCTTACAACATTTTAGAATTATATTTAATGATATAGGGGAGAAGTTAGTTTCATTACTAATGATGGAATCAAGAATCTCTTTAGAGGAGATTGGATCGTAATGAAAGGTGAAAAGATATTGTTGGCATTAATGGTGGGAATGATATCTTATCTATTGGAAGTGTAGACATTGGAATAAATAGAAGAGACCAGGAAAGATAGTTTTCCAGTCATTGTGGATTAATTTCTAGATAACATCACAAAGAATTTACCCGGGTTACAACCTCTTAAAGATGTTGTTTTTATGATTAATCTCCATTAAGGGACAATTCCTATTTCCGTTTCGTCTTATAGGATAGCACAAATAGTGTTAATGGAATTGAATATGCAGTTGGATGAGTTGAAAAGGAAGGGTCTGATTCATCCAAATATGTCTTCGTGGGCATAATTAGTCTTGTTTGTGAATAAATAAGATGAAACACATCATCAGTGCATTGATTATTGTAATCTAAATCGATAAAAAATAAAGAACATGTACCCACTTTCACAATTTGAGGACATGGTCAATAAATTAAGGGGATCTCATTGGTTCTCCAATATTGTCTTGTTATCTTGATATCACCAATTGAATGTTAGAAATGATGATATTCCAAAGACAGATTTCAAATGCTTATATGACCACTAAGATTATGTAGTAATGCCATTCAATCTGACGAATGAACCATTAGACATCATGGATTCTATGATTTAGAAATTCTAGCAATATATAGACTCTTTTTTTGGTGTTTTTGGACAACATCCTAGTGTATTCAAAGACAAGGTCATTCTATGAGCAACATATAGAAACATTGATGGGAATCTTGCGACCATTATTTTAATTCCATGTAATCAATGTTTGATTTTTGATACAAGTTCTACTATTTATTTTCCTTGTGATTTTTTAAATTGTTATTTTAGGGGATCCTTGAATGATAGAAGCATTTATCTCATGGATACCAACAAAAAATGCATCCATGATGAAAATCATTCTCGTTATAGTTGTTTTGTTTTTATTTTCACAACTAGATTCACCAATACCATATATGAAAAGGATAAATACTACCTTCCATTGGATTTAGGTATGATAGAAGTCATTCTATGAACTGAATTTCTATCTTTCGTCGACACCTATAATGATTTTTCTAGATTCAGGATTGTGGTAAGTGTTGTACCTTGATGCTATGGGATAATGTTTTGGAAATGTTTTTATTCTAGAAGATAATATGGTTGCTTATGGTTCACGAGAGTTTAGGGTGCATTAGATGAATTACCCAATACATGATTTAGTGTTAGATACAGTCCTCAATTCCTTGAATACAGGGAGACACTCTCTCTTTGGTGAGAAAGTTACTTTGCTTTTGACATTAAAATCATAAAACATATCTCTCACAACGAGATTTGAATTTGAGGCAAAGGATAGGGATAGAGTATCTCCAAATGTTTGACATTGACTTGATTTATACACCATGAAAAGGGAATTCAGTGGCAGATGCATTGAGTATGAATTCATGTGCAATTATTGTGAGAGAATATTCAGATTAATGGAAGTTCATGATGTTCCTAGCTGATATGCATGTTTTATGTGAAGACTAATGTTATGTCATATTTTTGTTTTTTGTTTTTCTTGTTTCGAATTGGTTATATAGTGTCAAAAAGTCACAAACATATGATGCTGAATGTATGGTTATGAGTTCAATACACAATGGTGTAAACACCAT
Organism: Viscum album; assembly: GCA_963277665.1. NCBI lineage: Eukaryota > Viridiplantae > Streptophyta > Magnoliopsida > Santalales > Viscaceae > Viscum > Viscum album. Next base: position 67,490,633 of record OY728166.1, on the reverse strand, counting down.
TGAAGGCTGGAAACATAATGGGAGTTCAGTTTTGTTTTTTATAGATTTGATGGTTGTACCTATGGATTTCTAGGAATAAATTCTTCTGTATTACCACCATTTGAGATTGGTTGTATATCCAGGAATGTAGAAGATGTATAAGGTGTCTAAGGCAATGTTTTGGTGGAGTGGTATGAAAAAATATTGGACGAGATTGTTTTTATGTTATTAACTTTTCAGTAAGTTAAGAAATATCATCTAAGACTAGTTGGTATGTTGTATTATTTACCCATCCTGGTGATATAATTGGAGAAGATTTCAATTTATTTTTTTAATGGTCTTCCAAGAATGTTTTTGAAATCCTGATACCATATGGATGATAGTGGATTAGATTACCATGTCTTCACATTTCATTCCAATTTTTGAAACTCATACAGTGTAAATTCTATCCAAATTCTATATCCAAGAAGTATAAAATTGAAATTGAATACATGCTTCAATCTTGTCAGATAGAGATCCATTGTTCACATCTCATTTTTCGAAATCCATACAAAAAGCCATTTGGAATCAATTGACTATGAGCCTGGCTTATCATCCTCAAACAGACGGAATGTCTGACCAGATGATACAAACATTGGAAGACATGTTGCAGACATGGGTAATAGATTTTAGTGGCCCATGGGAATATCATAAACAGTTTTTGGAGTTCTCAAACAATAATAGCTATCAGGCCTCGATATATATGGATCTTTTGGAATATTTGTATGGTTTTCCTTATTAATTCTCCATTATGTTGGGTGGGAAATGTGAGAAATAACTAGTTGGTCTGATCCTTTTCCAGGAATCAACATAGAATATCCTATTGATTAATAAGTGGATGGAGATGGCTCAAATTCATCATAAATCATATACAGACCACCATCGAAGACTGTTTCTGTTCGTTGTCTGTGATCATGTCTTTTAAAGGATACCACCAAGACATGGAAATAGTCATTTTGGGAAATAGGTAATGTTATCTTCTAGACAGAGATTCCCTTTTAAGATATATGAATAGGTATAATAGGTGGAATATCACCTAGAATTACCAAAATGGTTCAGTTTGGATCATAATGTGTTCCATGTATCTCCATTGAAAATGTATCAGCCCGATCCTGACTATGTGATCAAATGAGATCACATCGAACTATAGTTGGATGCATCATTTATACATATCATTTTGAATATTGTGGATAAGAAAGTGACACTATTGCGTTGAAAAATTGTAGTTCTGCTGTGGGTTTTATGGAAGGAAGGTGAGATTTCAAAAGAGACATGGGAACACGAGAAGGAAGTGAATGATAAATGGATGAAACTCTTTCAGGGCCGTAATGGTTTTCTACATTCCTATGAAAGAATGTCCAATGGTGAGGAGAATGTAGTACCCCATTTTTCGTGGTTGTGACATCATATTACAATTATCATATATGTTTTCCACCTTTTCTATGTTCCTTTTTAGATTAAGAATCCTTAAAAGTAGTTCTCCCATCTTTACTATTGGATTTAGGTCGTGTACCTGTTGTGCACATTGTGTAGCATATGTACATGCCATGTACTAGAAGTAAACATTGTATACTTGTGGAAAAATTCATTTCTTGATGTCGGGTCACACTGTAGGATGGTACAGGTCGTGTACCAGAGGTACCTGTCGTGTAATGTTTAAATTTTGTTTTTTTAACCCGAGGTGATGGGTTTTTTGACGTACTTATCCAGCATGTACATCACATCATTACCTAGGGTACATGTCGTGTGCCATCCCACAACTTTATTTATGTCACACATTTGTATTATTTTCTTTGTCTACTCTTTCTGTACATTATTTCATTCTACCCTAGACTCTCCCTAGGTAATTTTTAGAGGTAATCCTTTTTCCGGATCGATCTAATCATCTATGGATCTTTTTTTGCATCTGTGGTACATCTCTTCGGGTAAGGATTATATTAGATATACTTCTCATATCATATTCAATCTAATATAAATGCCATTTATGGGTAGATATATGTTCTTGTTCTCCCAATAAGTTGGGAGATGGATTTTTTTTATTGGATAAGGGATCTATAGCCATTTTGTTGAAGGATTAACCCAATGTGGGTGAGAATTCTACGTCCATAGTTTGGTTTCATAAAAAAACATCAAGTTAAGAGTCTTAATTATCAAATAATCTTAGTATAATTGATTTTAAGGCTGTAAAATTTATTGTATTGTGCTGAATTGATTGACATTTGGTGTTTGAACACTTTTTTGTAACCTTCTTGAGTGACAGTTTGTGAAATATGGAAAATTAGTGATTTTTAATGAGTGTTATTGTTCTTGGTTTTAATTTATGGATTTTAATAATGGGATTTTTATAGATTAGTGTCACATGAATTGGAATAAATATTTTCAATTAAATACAATGTTATAAGGAAACGAAATATTTATTGGAAATTATTTATTTGTTGGTTTTCAATAAAAATTCAATTTTACTAATGTAGATTATTTTGGTAATAAATTTTTTTTTCATTCATAGTGTGGGTGAGAGTTTATGCAATATGATATTTGAATAAGGGACGAGTACAATTGTGGTACATTTAATGTGACCCCAGATTAGGTGATGGTGTCAATGTGACACAAATTTATTGAACAAGACACCTCTCATGAGTATAGAACTATTGAACCAATAATGCATGTGTGGGTGTGTTGTGAAATATGGAATTTGTATGCCAAAATAATTATCAAAATATTGTTTATAATCATCGAATAATTATTTTCTTGAAAATAACATTATGATATTTGTTTTCATTTTAATTTTTTCCACATGGTTATAATTGTTTATCGAATGTGTTTATAATTGGTTATAAACTATTTTGGTAAATTTAATTTAAAAAATTATATATACTATTTTATATAATTTCATAACCATTATATCATAGTGGAGTGATTGGGGAAGTTATTGGGGGAAAACGTACTGATATTTATACTCTCCCACACATTGTATTCCGTGTTCATTTACAGATGCTATCTTTTGGGACATGGGAAAATTTGATGCTTCACACGTTTTTATCACTACCTCATTATACATGACCTATTTAGTGATTATGGATCATAGAGCTTGTAGATCATGGATTCTTGCAGTCTCTTGAGATTATTTAATTGTTTTTCATATATATACATAGACACATTTTTGGTATCACATTGTTGTACACTTTTATGTGGTTTTGAGATACATGATGTCCTTGTGTTTTCATTATTTTGTACATGCATCATTTAGTGAATAGTTTGTTGGTTTTTTGGATTATTTATACAAAGGAAAATATTCCTTATAATTTATTTGAGACACTAATTCTTTTATTTCATGACTTTGGAACAATGAGGATGTCTCTAATATCCATGTGATGACATGTTGTACTCAAAATCCAATGAGATTTTGTGAGTAATTACAACCTTCTCATCAGAAATGATAGAATGAATACTGAACTGAAGCCAAAAATGATAGTCCTCTCACTAAGACATGAATATAGAAATCATATCATTTTATTATGTGTATTAAAATATCTAATTTTATATTCTATTATCATTTCCTCATGGATGATGATTGATTATTGATGATTATACACTCTTATATCTTATGACATTTAATTGAAAAAACCTTCTATAATGAATCCTGATTAAAGATCAATGAATTATTGGGTATTATTATTGTATGTTTCAAAAATGTTCTCAAACACAAGTGATTATATTATGATCATTAATTATCATTTATTGAAATCTCTTCTATTTACATTTATTGAGATTCTGATATAATCCTTCAATATTTTTCCCTTCCTAATGTATATAAGAACAAAATTAATTATTTTATGTATAATACAACTATTATTTATGAAAAATGTATTGTTAATTGATATAGATATTTTCTATACAATTTTTTTTGAGAATCCATGTTTTCATAGAAACTAAACCATTTTAGTTTAGATGATGATCATATTAATAAGAACTGATTATTAATCAAAATATATATACTATTTTTGTTTTAAAATATATTGTCTCTCTATTAAAGACCCTTCTATAACATAGGGATAACCTTTTTAATTATCATAGTAACATTATGGGATAATCTTATACAAGGTAATTGGGATTAAATTCATTAAAAATTTATATATTGTGAACAAGAATGTGTGTTTGTATGGTTATTTAAAAAAAATTAATTATACGTGGTTTTCAAATTATATGTTCTACTCTAAGTGTCAATCAATTAATATACTCGAACATTATAATTGGTTATGACATGGGGTATTGTAAAATAGGAGTCGGTTTCAAATTTTTCAAATTTTTTATCTGAGATCGACTAATTTATACATTTCATGATGTTTAATAGATTAATGTTCAAAATATAATTTTTAAACATTTAATTTTAAAATTGTTTTTGGAGTATTACTTTAAGGATTCTAAAAATAATAAAATAACATAAAAACACGTTAATATAAGTGGGAAATATAATTTTGGCCACAAATACTATTTTTGTTTTTATTACATAAATTTCATAGATATTAGTATTCTATAAAACTTAATATATAATTATTCCAAATTTTATTTTTTACTATGAAAATCCCAATTCCCAAAAAAATAGTTAAAAATTAACTATATTATAATTTCATCTAGATTATGTAATAAATAAAAATAAAAATAAATTATATTTTCTAAATAATAGAATTCCCAATTTAATATATGAACCATACATAATGAAACCCCTAGATATTTTGAGTGGGAAAAATTTATGAATCGTTAAAAATTACATTAAATATCCTTAAAATATATTTTTATTTTCATTTAAATATTTATTATTTAATTTGATTCTTTACGGATAAATATATCAATATAATAATGATTTTTTTATAATTGTTAGATTTATTTGAAAATACATATTTCAAAAAATTAAATTATTTATTTATTTTTGTCTAATTGTTTCTTTAATTGACCTCATTTTATAATAATCCGTTTAAAGTAAAATTGAATAAGGATAAATATAATAAATATTTTATTAAAAAGTAACATATAAAAATCATTATGTTATGATCTATGTATATACAACCTTATTATACCTACTCATTCTCTAACAGTGACGTGGGCGATGGTGTAACTTTTATGGGGTGATTCAGATAATATGGTTGGTGTGGAGATATTGACAATCATGATAATCTCCTATAAATGTGATTTCACATATTTCAGTTACAAAATAACAACATAGAATTGGTAAAGGTAAAAATATAATCACCCATGCTTATTATATATTTATATGACATCATTTCATTTGAATATTTATTTCATTACACATACACATGCTTGTGGACAGTAATAATTTAGTGCCTTTAGAATCATGGAATCAAAAACCCTGGTCCATAAGTGATATATATCATTTTACATTATGAAAATCATTACATTGCTCCTTCTTAAGAATATCATACACAATATGTTTATTAATATCATTGGTTTTGTAACCATAGGAAATGGTGAGGTCATATAGTCAATAAGGGTAAACAAGTGAGATAAATAAGGATAAAATGGTCATTATTGTTTTGGAACTTTATCATACAATTTGAATTCTATTCCACGAATTTTAATGACAAAAAACATGGGTCATAGAATAGTGATTATAGGTTTATAATACATGAATTATATGGAAATCAATGTAAATGAGCCCTCTGATGATAACATTTGAATAATATATTAAATTTATGGAATACTAATAATCGTAGAAAACAATTTTCAAATTAGTCACTGTAGACTACCAATGAAATCATAGCGGAATGGGTTCACTCACAAAACCATACTAGTAATCAATATTCACTCCAAATACCATTGTATAATAAAATTTAACTTACTAAATTGTATTCACACTATTTTTTAGTCCTATCTATCTCATGATATATTATTTTTTACACAACACATTATGGGGATATATCAGTGAAATCCATCTAAAAAAGAAAACCATATTAATGTTTTATACATGATCATAAATAGTGATAATATCATAATACATGAAATTAAATGGTTATAATAGATATGTAATCATATAATAACATTTGAAAAATAGGGTTCATAATTACATTATCGTAGAATAAACTGTGATATATTGTTGGTTTCATATACTTTTCATCTCGTTATATCCCATGGAAGAGAAATTGATTTCACAATATTCATGCCCTAAATATCATTGTATATTCATTGAAATTATATGATTTTTATTCATTGATAATATCCATATAAAATCATATATAACATCAACCTATTTTATCATGGTTGAAAAATGATTTTGAATTATCATTAAAACCATTCTTGAGAAAAATATCCTTTCATCTTTGAGTAAGTATTTTTAAAATGTAAAACATTTTGACAAAAAAAAAACTCTTTTACAATAACCATGAAGAAACATAAACAAATATTCTAAAAAATTATTAATCCTGACATTTCAAATATTGTTTCATTCCATATACGATTGAATAATGATTCTATTCAAATATTTAGTAAAACTGAACTGTGTATTATTTGGAAAATAATATGATGATTCCATTAAATAAATACTTCAAAAATTAAAAAATGGATAAAAATGACATTAATAAATTATTAGGAGCATAATTTTTTTCAACCTCATTATAAATCATTTTCTTGGAAGAAAATATATATATGAATAGGAAGATAAATATAGTATAATTTTCATATAAACTATTTCATAATTATTTGGAGATTTATAGGTTGAAATATAGTTATATAAATTTACGATAATAAGAATAAATAGATTATAATAAAATACACAAGAATTACAAAATGGTATATCATGATATTTCAAAATTGGATACATACTAAAAAACAATCCAGATTAAAGATGAGATTGTGACATCAATCCCTTACCTAATTAGTATCATTTTATTGTAATCACAATGAGGAGATATAATCAATTTAAACATTAAAATTTAGATAGGATTAAATAATTCATTATTTTACATATAGATAGGTATTTATAATGAAATTTTAATATAATATTGGTGTATATATAGCATATGTCCTAAAAAATGAAAATTTAAACAAAAAGTTCTTATCATAAATCAACACTTCAATAATACTAATTAAATTCAGTTGTATCATAAAAATAATTTCTTTAATAAATATATTATATAAGATTATTAATATATATCATGAAATATATTTTTCTCTTATGACATATACTTACTATTTTTTAAAATATTAATGTAAAAGTCACGTTTCTGGCAATAACAGCTTTATTTTTTGGGTTTGTTTTGACTTTTAGTTTTTGGTCCTCTATCCTTCATATTTTTTTAATAAAATATAAAATAATATAAATTATAACAAAATATTATATATTTATTATATAATTTTTATAGTAATTTATAAAATATAATTATATAAAATGAAATACGTTGTTCATGGAGATGGTATGCCTTATATACGCATGAACGTTGTTTCAATTTTCATATAGGATTGAATGAATGAAATGTAAATGATATATACTATCCTTATAGAACCGTGTATATTTATTTATATATATCACATATTATTGTTAATACAATCTTGAATACACATCATATAAAAGTGAACAAATCACATCACTTCGTCTGGTGGTAGTCCATTGTACCCACAAGTGATGCAGTTATATTTTAATAAACATGAGATTATGATGGTACGTGTTATATAATTAAAAAATATTGTAATTAAATAAAAAAACACAAACATAAAAATCTATATATTAAATCCATAATTCTTTACACTCTTGAGTAGTGGTAATTAAAAATCTAAGGACATAATATCATGAAGTGGTAGTCATCTAAAAAATTTGAAAATTGATTGAAAAAACAATTTGAGGGACATGGTGATGCTTATATGAATACAATTAACAATCTTAAATATCAGTAAATAGATTATTATGAGGTTATTTTATAAATATTTTATATAAATAATTCCATGAGGTTAAGAAAAATAAAAAAATCTCATTGAATATTGTTATTTATACTTTGGGTGTCTTCTTTATTTTTCAACCATAATCCATACTTTGATGGATTTCAATCATAACTATATATTCTAGGATACGGGGAAGGAATTATGGAATTGATTTTTGTATTTTTCATGTTCGAGGTAAAAGTATTGAATGATGTGAGAATGTGAGGGGGTGAGTTCCCTTTTATAAATTTATAGAGGTTAATTTTTTCAATATCCCAATATGTATATAATATTGAGAGGTCACGATTACCTAACTTGCCTCAAAATAGATCAATAATATAGTGTAGGGATAAAGTGGTTGATAAAAAACTCCACCACTTTGAATAAGAATATTTTTAGCACATTCTTCCTTAGTCATTATTTTTACTCAATTATATTTGATATTTTGGACCAACATAGTTGAAAAATTAAAACCCAAACATAAAATTAAAAACACATCTGTCTATAATTTTAATTATAATAAAAAAATTTCTAATGACTAAAACCCCATTTTAACTATATTTTTGCTGATTAATTTTATTTGTTTTCACAAATTAAAATGGTGAAATATTTAATTACCTATAATAGATAATAAAAATTATTTAATTCAAATAAAAAAAATCCATTAGCATAATTGGTATAACATAATCTAAAATTAATATTTTAGAACTGATTCAAATATTGTTTTTGAAAGAGAAAATGATTAAATGGTTACAATGTTTTTATATAAATTTTTAATTTTAATTTATTTAAATGTACTAAATTGGATTAATGTATGTAATATTTAAATAATTATACTTTAAAAAAATGAAAAATAATTTAACATATTAAATAAACTAAAATAATAAGAAATTTCTAATTAAATTACAATATTTCATCTATTCATCACAAAATGAAACATTTCAGAAAAAAAAATTCAATGAATTCACACTTAGATAATTTTGACATGTGGTAAAAAAATATGATTTAATGATATTAATATTATAAAAGGTCGAATATATAATTTATTTATTTATAAAAAATTGAAATAATATCCATTTTATTAATAAAATAGAAATCTCAAAACATATAAATAATTTATAAAAAATAAATTAGTTTTTTTTTATGATTATTTAATTATATAAATCCATTATACATAATATTTAAAAAGTAGTTATGACATTTTATATCTCTAGGTAAAATTACTATTTTATAACCTTCATAATAGAATAATAATTGTAATATATCATTTCTTTGTTAAAACTCATTATCATGTGTAACACAAGATAATACAATATTCTGTGTACTGAAATCTTAACATGTTGATGAATATAGGGAATTAATTCATAGAAATTATATTTAATCAACAAATTAATAATTCCTAAAAAAATATGGTTTTACATTATACCCACTTAATATGAATTTATCTAAGGAAATTTTTCACTTCGACACATACATATGTGGATACATCTACATCATCGTATCCTAAAGTACTCACATTCCTTCGTAAAATAGTTGGGTTTTCAAAAAACAATAAATATACGAGTAGTTGTATTTTATAAAACATTCTCAACAAGATATTACATCTTCACCTTTTTCCCTCATATTAAATAACATACTCCAATGGTATGTCCTATGAGTTTATAACATGTCAAGGGTCAAGTACGCAACTTGTAAGGAGAGATACATGTAAAAAATAATGTGTTTGGTAGAGGATTATTGAAATTTATATGTGAAAATCAATGGTCCAAATATTTTTTAAAAATTCAAAAGGATATATAAACCTACTAATTATATTCCATTATCCCAGAATCTCATAACCTTCTGCAGTGGAGAAATTATTAGAAACACCTTATCACTTGAATTAAATTACAGATAACACATGCGACTGACACCAAGTATATTATTTCAACTCTGAGAATCCTTGATATATTTTGTAATGTGCAAACCATCTATTCAATTTTATCATCATTAATTGATCCCAAATTATTTATTTCTCTAACAGAATTATGGAACATTGATGTACTAAATTTATTATTATACTGGGCTTTATAAGAAACCATATTAATGATTGAGTAAAATCTACAATTGTATGAATCAAATATAGAGGAAGCTGTTGAACCCAAACTCCTTTGAAATATATTTAGAATGGCCTCAAAATATATTATATGATTTTGATTTTTCCTTTTAGATTTATTAACTATTTGGTTATGTTATGCATCAGTGAAAATCAATTACCTATCTTGAGCTTGTTAGAGCCCACTCGGGGACATTTTAGGAAACTATGGATCCTGTTTAGACATTATGTAATGTGGAACACTGATAAATATAAATAAATTTTAAACATATATCCAGGAATGATGATCCGAATATAATAATTCTTCCATATAAATGATGTGTGATGTCTTTGTGTGATGATCGTCTAATAAGGATATAATATTATTCTTATTAGATGTTATTGGGAGTCCAATAAAAAATATGTGCTGATGAATTCCCAATTTTATTTTGTTATGGTTAATACCTCTATTATTCACTTAGGATAATTTATTTCATCAATATCATTTTGTCATACAATGAATCGATAGAATTTTTTTTGATATATCTCTCTATTCAATCGCTCAAATATTATTTTTAAAAATAAATTCATATTCAAAAATATTTGATCAATATAGAATTAATAACTCTGAGATTCCTACAGAAAATAATTTTTCGTGTATGTAATGGATAGAATTAAAAACATAATTCATGAACCATATTATTCTATTATGATCATGGATAAACATACAAATATTTTTATAATTATTTTAATTCACTATATCTTTAATTTGGCCATTTGTAATCCACACATGGATAGACTGTTGAACATTAAATTTAAAATACATTATTATCCACATCACTAAGGATATACAAATTCCTCGTTCCCATATCAATAAATATTTGATCATTTGTGATCCACATCATGGATAAGATAACATGGTACTTTTGAATCAACGAATTGGTTACATTTTTATCATTCTCAGGGTGTTAATGTATAAATAATTCATAATATTTAACCTACTCTAATAATATTGTATATGAAATGTAAATCTCACCATTTTGAATATACACATCAACCCTTGGTAATTGGTATATATATCACACTGTTATCCATAATGATATTGTCTCCATATTTGTATGAATGAATTACATTTGCAAACAAGAAAATCATTTGAGGGGTAACTTTTCTCATAAACATTCAAGCATCATGATACATAAGATATAAAAATTTTAATTTTCATAATAAGACATCCAAATAAATTCATGGATGAATAAATATAGATTAAATACTCTTATCCAAAAAAATTTATTTTATTATATAGTGTCATGAATAATGGTCACTTTCGAACCTTGGAATTTTCCTTACATTAATCTATTTAGAGGAACATGGCGCCCTTCCATGGTAACACCTTGAGTGGATTATGTAATCAGGATAAACTCCCCAAAAACCATAAGTTAAGTCCGAAAAATTTAGGTAATCTAAATATATCATTCAATATGGTTTTTTTGGGACAATATTCAATAGCCTCCTTCTTTATTGGATCTACTAATAAACACTATCATGATATTATAAGGCCAAAATTATAAACCATTTCATCAAAAAATAAGACCTTGTAAATTATTAATTTATCTTCTACTTTCTTGGGTTCTTATTATAAATCATACTTGGTATGATTATTCTTCCCTTATCTATGAATATATAATAAGATCATCTAAAATGAATACCAAAAAATAATACATGTTATCACCATATTATATGTCTATTAAATCAATAAATACCCAAAGGGAATTAATAAAACAAAAACGCATCACAATATATTCATAGTTTACATACATGAATTTATATTTTTAATAAGTTAAATCCACATTTTATTTCCTAAATGGATGAAATACAAAATTAAGTTAAATCATTATATATTATTTAGATCCTTGGAGTTGATTAAAACTGTTTAAAATTTGAGTATGATGAACTTTTTCAAAATTGAGATTGTGTTAAACTATTTAAAAGAAACATAGAGTCACGTAGATCCATATTTATTTTTATGAAATATAATAGGTGAAACAAAAAATGAAACACCATTATAAATTATTCACTTATCTGGTATTTACTTGAGTTTATAAATCTATTCTTACAATACAACCAACATCATTCTATATCAAGTCATTCACAATGATAGGGCTATAGGTCAGTGTTCTATTGAGAACTCAAATTCATAATTTTGTGTAAAACTATAAATTTAATCTAGTATGAAATAAATATATTCATGTATTGTATTCATATAATCGATGTCACATTTATACCCAACCAATACAGATAAACACACTTTTTGAATAGGAATCATGACACATTTTATTTATATAATATAAAAAAATGGTTTTAATTATCATAATATTTTTTAACTATAATTTGTTTAGTTTTAAAATAAACTAATACTTACATAACTCAAATATTTTTTTTTATAAATATAATTCTTTCAAAAGATAACTTCAAATTAATTTAGATGAAGAACGCCAATATTTATAAGAAAAAAAATAAAATCAACATCAATCAATGGGGAATCATAGACTTTAGTTGGGTTTATTATTCCATTAGGGGTCGCCACTTATAATTATATATCTTATTTTATGGGAATAATCATGATAAAAATAAAAAATTCACTATATATGAAAAAAATCATTAGATATAGTGTTTTATTAAACATTAGAAGATTCGGTGAGGATGGTAAGTGAACCATTTTCCTTTTCGTAATTTCACAATTCATCATATATTGTGATAAAATTATATTTTCCACAGCCCCTTGGAATATTATTATGTTCTTTTCAATCATCATCATTACCCTTTAGATAAGTTAATGAGATATTATATTGCCCATACTCCAAGAATTTGAAAAAATCGAGTTTGTGTTGGGCATTCTATGTAAAATTCTATCTATTCACATCGTTATCTAACAAAATCCCCTAAATTTAATAATAAATTTCATTGTGAACACTAAATATAAAAAAAACATTTACTAGTACCGTAATGATAATTTTCTCCATGCTTCTTCCTAAACATTATGTATAAAGTAAATCTCCTAATATAATAAAAATTAAATACAACTATTTTTTATGACACTATATTATTATGTTTTAATTTGGTTTGTATGCGGATAATAAAATTAAAACTTATAGTCAGTGTATACCACTCACCATGAGATCGTTAATATTTTCCTAAGGGACCTCACAGAAATGATGGAATAGGGTACATTATTGAATCCCGTTGATGAAAATTGGGGAAGTGGATTCAATGAGTTTTTAATGGAATTGTGTAACCATATTTAGAAATAATGTTTTGTTATGAAATTTTGGTATGTTATCTCCTTTTATATTTGAAAATGATTCTATTTTCCCTAGAAACTAATGTTTTATTATGGATAAAGGTGGAATAAAATGTGATTTATGTGCGGAATGTATGCTTTGAAAAATGGGTACCATATTCCATTGATAAAAATATTTATATAATTATTGTTTGTCATGCTAATTTGGAAAAAATACATCCAATTAATAGTTAAAGTAGAAAATGTTTCAAACTTTTTTTATTCCATAGTTGGTTTATGTTTATGATGGTTTTATTGTTATGAAACCATTATCTTATTATAATTTGTATCATAAGGTGATTTGATGTTTTTTTAAAAAATATAATATATTTTAATATTATCAATTTTGTTATGGGTGGGTAATACTTATATAGAATTCCAAGTAATTAGGTAAAACATTATATACGATTAGATAATAATGATTGTAATATGGTACGAAGAATCTACATTATAGTCCATTCTAAATAAGATTGTCTTTGTAGAGAAACTTTTTAGTTCATCCGGTTTATGGATTGTGACATCATGTTACCATGATCTATTATGTTTTCCACCTTTTTAAGTCATAATTTAATTACGAATCTATAAAAGTTGTTTTCTGGGGTTTATTTTAGGATTCAAGTCATGTAATTAATGATCAAGACGTGTACCTAAAGTACATGATGTGTACATGGGGGCAGATTCATGTCCTGAAGCAGGGATAATGTCAGGTGTTGGTACATGTTGTGTACTTGAGGTACACGTGGTATAATGTTTAAATTTTGTTTTGTTTTACTTGAGATTCCAGGCCTTTCCGTGTACTTATCCAGTGTGGCATTCACATCATGACTAGGGGTACACGTTGTGAGCCAGCCTGCACCATGATTAACGTCATGTGTTTGTAATTTCTACATAATGTATTCTTTCCAGACCTCCAAACACTCGACCCTAAACTCTCCCTAAAATATTTTCTTAGTAACACCCTCTTCCAAATCGGTCTGATCAGTATTGGATCTTCGTTTCATCTACGATATGTCTCTCTGAGTGAGAATTCTATATGATATAATTCTCTTCTCCACTTGGTTCTGTGTTCTATGAATATTATAAATATATCCTAGTTTTTTTTTCTAAATATGTTGAGATTTGGAGTTTTTTAATATGGTATTTGATACAATTCCATTTCAATGTAGAATAAACATGGGTTTTTTAGTGTTCTTCATCATATGTTCAATTTCATCAAAACCAATGAGTAATGAGGGCTCAGTCTAGACTCCGCTTATTAGAACTAGTTAGTATGATTTGAAATTTAATGTATTGTGATAAAATGATTGTGATTTGGTAGATGGATAATTGTTTGGAAATCATCTTTAGTGATGGTTTGTGAAATCTTAAAAATAAGATATTTTGAATTAGTTGAATGGTTCTTGGTTTTAATATATAGATTTAAAAATGGAGACTTGTCTAGATTTTTTTCGTATGAATTGTTTAGAAGATTTCAATTAGAGTTAATGTTTTATTTAAATTAAAGGGTTCCTTGAAATTGGTTTTGGTTTGTTTTCAATAAAAGATCAGTTTTAATGACGTGGTTTATTTTGGTAATGGAAATATTTTTCATACATGGTGTAGGTTTGTGTTAATGATGATTGGTGCCTTAATAAGGGATGAGTACCTTTGGGGTATATGGTATGTGACCCAAGAATTGTGGTGGGTGTTAGTAGAATAGAAAATGATTGGACAAGAGACTGCTCATGAGTATGGAGTTGTGAAAGGAAACATGCATGTGTGGGTTTATTGTGAGTAATGGAATGGGTATTCCAAAATAATAATCCAAATCTATTTATTGGATTTGATTAGTAATTTTCTTGAAAATAACTTTCATAAAATTGTATTCATTTACTTATTTTCACTTAGTTTTAAATTGATTTTGAATGTGATTATAATTGGTAATAAACTTTTTTGGAAATTAATTTAATATAAAATTATATTATATAAACTCTTTTATATAATTTCATTAATGTTATACACTAGTTGAGTGAGTAGGGAAGTATTTGGGGGAAAAATACAGAGTATTGTACTCAACCATTCCATTTCACTTTTGTTTTCTTTCATGTTCTATCTTCTGGTATATGAGAAAAGGTAATGTTTTACACGTTTTAAGAACTAAATTGTAATACTTGGGTTGTTTGGTGATTGTAGAGTTTGGAGATTATAGAGCATGGAGTCTTGTGGTATATTGAGACTCCTTATTTTTTTATCCATTGTTTACATTCATACTTGTTTGGTAATCCACTATTTCACACTTTGGTGTGGTTTATAGATACATGATGTCATTGAGACTCCTTTATTTTATTCATGCATCATTTAGTGAATGGTTTGTTGGTTAATTATTTTATTTTGTCAAGGTTAAATCATCCCACACCTGTGTTTGAATACCATTGGAATTTATTTCTAACCATTGGAACCTAGGGGATCATTCTTAATGCATTGTAATTACATCTTGTACACTCAATACAATGTGAATTAGAAGGTCATTACAAATTTTATCACTGTGGTCCTTCCTTTGTGGTAAAAATGGTATCGACGTGTTCATTTGTTTCTTAAAATTTGTAATTTAGTGTTCTCATTCATGGAGTTGGAATTTGTTCTTTCTTATTCAATGGGTTTGAATCATTGAAATTTGTAAGATTTTCAGAACATAAAATGAATATAATAAAATTTCATTGCTATCCCTTTTATGATGATATTCATGATACCATGTAGTTGTGTAAGTAAGTGTTCGGAGGCACTTCCAGGATTTGGAAATTTCATATTCATGGGTTTATCCAATGAGATGAGCATTACATAAATTTTAGAGGAATTAATTCCCAATGGGAGTGCATAAATAATTATGAAAAAATATTCAAAGTGTTGAAAATGTGATGATTATTTGAAAAAGTGTGATATTTTTAAAATAAATGATTCTCAAATAGGAAATTCACAATGTATTTTAAAAATGATTTGATTTTGAAAATAAAATGTTGAATGTTTAGAAAATGGTTGAACATGGAAAAAGGTTGTTTTCGAAATAAATGTTCTAATAGTTAATGTTATAGAAGTTGAAATGATAATCCAACTGTTACCAGAGAGTGAGACTTACAATGGATATATTTGGTATAGAAAATGGAACATGGTAGGAGACATTGAACCCAAACTGAAGAAATGGCAGAGAATGTGGTTGCACATGAACCATGGGTAAAGAAAGGGATGGATCAGTGTATTTTCCATCCATTCAAGCTATGGTTACAGAGAACTAGAAGAATTATCCATGGCATGTATATCATTACAAATAGTTCATGAAACATAATCCACCAATTGGCCAAGGTGATGCTGAACCTAAAAAAGAAGAGGTGTGGCTGAATATGATGAATCATACCATTGATTTTATTAGCACCACATTAGATATCAAATTCATATTGGTGTCTTATATGATCAAGGATCTTTCCTGACAGGGGTGGGATTTATCTGTTCATGGTCAATTAGATGAAGACATTACATGGGAGGATATGGAGGAATTGTTCAACAAACAATTCTATCCTCACACGTTCAAGATCATAAAGTTGACATATTTTTTATCCTGAATCAGGATAATCTATCAACCATTGAATAGGCGGCTAATTTTATGAAATTTTTTCAATTTTCAGTATATTTTTTTAGAAAATGCGTCCTTGAAGGGATGCATCTTCAAATATGGGCTATGATAGAAGATTCTATCCATGATTGTGGTGCTCTGTATTACTGATTATACAGAGATGGTGAATTGAGGGACATTTTCTGAATGTGATATCTTAGGATCTATGGGAGAAGGTATGATGATACCTACATGGAATGGTGGGAACACAAAAGAATGGAGCAAACCGAAAAGGTGCAAATATTTATGTCAGTGGAAGAGGAAATTATAATCAGGTGTTTGGATCAGTGAACCTTCCTCCATGACACTAGAAAAAAGCATATTGTTATCAATGTGGTTCATTTTTCAACATATAGTGAGAGTGTATGGAACAACTTATAACATTCCATAACAGAAATAATATGGGTAATCCTCAGTGTTATTGTTATATTGCTCCATGTTCAGGTGCCCAATACACTTTTCAATCGTCGCAAGAATCATATGATTCGAAAAAGCAAGGAGTTTGAAATCAATATCATCAAAAAATCCAGGCTAGTCATGGTGATTATAGAAATAACATGACTCCGCAAAATGGAAAATATTACCAATGTAATAAGGAGAACAATGTAGAAATGATGCAATTTTATAGATCTCAGAAGATGAATCTCAATGATCAGGCTGGGCCATCTACGATGATAGGTACTATTATATAGAATTCTTCCATTGTGTAACTGCTCTTTGATACTGTTCAATCATGTTATTTTATTATTTCTTGAGCTATTTAATTTCTATGTTGAAATATGGTAATGATTCCATCTTATTTAAAAATAATAACTCCTCACGGTGAAAGATAATGTCAAGACATTTTGTATAGAGTATATTCTATAACTATTAATAGAGCTGAGCTAAAATGGGACTCCTTGGTGTTGTGAATTTATGTATATGATGTAATCCTGAGTATGGGTCTGTTTACAACATTTAAGAATCACGTTAAATGATATAGGGGAGAAGTTAGTTTCATGACTAATGATGGAATCAAGAATCTCTTTAGAGGAGATTGGATGGTAATTAAATGTGAAATGATTTTTTTGGATTCAATGGTGGGAATGATGTCTTATCAGTTGGAAGTGTAGACATTGGAATCAATAGAAGAGATCAGGAAAGATCATTTTCCAGTCATTGTGGATTAATTTCTAGATAACTTCACAAAGAATTTATCAAGGTTAACACCTCTTAGAGATGTTGTTTTTATGATTAATCTCCATCAAGGGACCATTTCTATTTCCTTTTCATCTTATAGGATAGTGAAAACAGTGTTAAGGGAATTGAATATACAGTTGGATGAGTTGAAAAGGAAGGGTTTGATTCAGCCAAATATGCCTTTGTGGGCAACATCAGTCTTGTTTGTGATGAAATAAGACGAAACACATCATCGGTGCATTGATTATTGTAAGTGAAATAGAGAAAAATTAAAGACCATGTACCAACTTTGGACAATTTGATGACATGTTCAATAAATTAAGGGGTTCTCATTGGTTCCCCATGATTGTCTTGCTATCATGATATCACCAATAGATTGTTAGAAAGGATGATATTACAATCACAAATTTCAAATGATTATATGACCACTATTATTATGTAGTCATGCCATTCAATCTGATGAATGAACCATTAGACTTCATGGATTCGAAGAATTGTAAATTCTAGCGATATATACACTCTTTTTTTGTGGTGTTTTTGGACAACATCATGGTGTATTCAAAGACAAGGTCATTCCATGAGCAACACTTAGAAACATTGATTGGAATCTTGTGACCACCATTTTATTTCCAAGCAATCAATGTCTTATTTTTGGATACAAGTGGTTCTATTTATTGTTCTTGTGATATTTGAAAGTGTTGTTTCAGAGGATCCTTGAAAGATAGAAGTATTTATCTCATGGAAACCAACAACAAATGCATCCATGATACAAATCATTCTCGTTCTAGCTATATTTTCTGATTTTCACGACTAGCTTCACCATTACCATCTATGAGAATGATGAATACTGCCTTCCATTGGATTGAGTAATTCTAGAAGTAATTGTATGAATTGAATCTCCATCTTACATCGACACCTATAATGATTTTTCTAGATTTAGTATTGTGGTATGTGTTTTACATTGATTCATTGGGATAATGTTTTGGCAAAGTTTTCATTCTAGAAGAACATATGGTTGCTTGCGGTTCATGAGAGTTGAGGGTTCATTAGAGGAATTACCCAACACATGATTTGGTGTTATCTACAGTCATCAATACTCTGAAAATAGGGAGACACTATCTCTTTGGAGAGAAATTCACTTTGATTTTAGATATTAAAAGCTTCAAACATATTTTCTCACAACGATATTTGAATTTGAGGAAAAGGATAACGATAGAGTATCTCCAAATTTTTGACATTGACTTGATGTATACACCATGAAAAGGGAATTCAGTGGCAGATGCATTGAGTATAAATTCATGTGCAATAATTGTGATAGAAGATTTAGATGAATGGAAGTTGATGTTGGTCCTAACTGCTATGCATGTTGTATGTGAAGACTAAGGAGATGTCATATTTTTATTTTTATTTTCTTGTTTCGGATTGGTTATATAGTGTCAAAAAGTCAGATACATCTGATGCTGAATGTATGGTTATGAGTTCAAAACTCAATGTTGTAAACACCATTGAAGGATGGACACATAATGGGATTTCAGTTTTGTGCATTATAGATTTGATGGTTGTACCTATGGCTTTCTAGGAATTAATCCTTCCAAATTACCACCATTTGAGATTGGTTGTATATCCAGGAACGCAGAACATGTACAACGTGTCTAAGGAAATGTTTTGGTGGAGTGGTATCAAAAAATATTGGATGATATTTTTTTTATGTGATTAACATTTCAGTATGTTACGGAATATCATCTGAGACTAGTGGGTATGTTGTAGTCCTTACCTATCCTGGTGTTAAAATTATAGAATATTGCAATTTATTTTTTTAATGGTCTTCCAAGAATGTTTTTGAAATCATGATACCATATGGCTGATAGTGGATAAAATTACAATGTCTTCACATTTCATTCCAATATTTGATACTCGTACGGTTTAAATTCTTTCCATATTCAATATCCAAGAAGTATATAATAGGAATTGAGTACAAGTTTCAATCTGGTCAGATAGAGATCCATGGTTCACATCTAATTTTTTGAAATCCATACAAAAAGCCCTTTGGAATCAATTGACTATGGCATGGCTTATCATCCTCAAATAAATTGAATGTCTGACCAGATGATAAAAAAATTGGAAGACATATTGCAGACATGGGTAATAGATTTTAGTGGCTCATGGGAAGATCATATACAGTTTTTGGAGTTCTCAAACAATAATAGCTATCAGGCCTCGATAGATATAGAAATTATGAATATTTGTATGGTTGTCCTTATTAATTCTCTACTATGTTGGCTGGGAAAAGGTGAGAAATAACTAGTTGGTCTGATCCTTTTCCATGAATCAACATATAATATCCATTTAATTAATAAGAAGATGGAGATGGCTCAAAGTCATCATAAATCATATGTAGACCACCATCGAAGACCGTTTCCGTTCATTGTATGTGATCATGTCCATTAAAGGATACCACAAAGACATGAAAATCTTCATTTTGGGAATTAGGTAATGATATATTCTAGACAGTGATTCCCTTTTAAGATATGAGAATAGGTATAAGAGGTGGAATATCACCTAAATTTACCAAAATGGTTTATTTTGGATCATAATGTGTTCCATGTATCTCCATTGATAATGTATCAGCCTGATCCTGACTATGTGATCAAATGGGATCACATCGAACTATTGTTGGATGCATCATTTATAAATATCATTTTTATGATTGTGGATAAGAAAGTTACACTATTGTGTTGAAAAATTGTTGGTCTGTTGTGGATTTTATGAAATAATGGTCAGATTTCAAATGAGACATGGGAACAAGAGAAGGAAATGAAAGAGAAATGGATGGAACTCTTGGAGGGATGTAATGTTTTTCTACATTACTATGAAAGAATTTCCAATGTGGGGGAGAATGTATTACCCCATGTTTCAGGGTTGTGACATCCTATTACAATGATCATGTATGTGTACCACCTTATCTATGTCCCTTTTAGATTAATAATCCTTAAAAGCAGTTTTCTCGGCATTACTATTAGATTTAGGCCGTGTACCTGTTGTGAACATTATGTAGCATAAGTACACATCATGTTCTAGAAGTACAGATTGTATACATGTGTAAAATTCATTTCATGATGTAGGGTCACACTGTAAGATGGTACATGTCATGTACCAGAGGTACATGTCATGTAATGTTTAAATTTTGTTTTTTTAAACCGTTGTGATGGGGTTTTTGACATACTTATCAAGCATGTACTTCACTTCATTACCTAGGTTACATGTCGTGTGCCATCCCAAACCTATATTTATGTCACACATTCATATTTTTTTCTTTATCTACTCTTTCTGTTCCTTATTTCATTCTACCCTAGACTCTCCCTAAAAAATTTTTAGAGGTAATCCTTTTCCGGATCGATATGATCATCTATGGATCTTCTTTGCATTTGTGGTACATCTCTTCGAGTAAGGATTATATTACGTATACTTCTCATCTCAACTTCAATCTAATATAAATGCTAGTTATGGGTAGATATAGGTTCTTGTTCTCCGAATATGTTGGGAGATGGATTTTCTGTTGATTGGATATGGGATCTATGGGCATTTTGTTGAAGAAGTAACCCAATGGTTGTGAGAATTCTACGTCCTTTGATTGGTTCATCTAAAACATCATGTTAAGAGTATTAAATATCAACTAATCTTAGTAGAAATGATTTTAAGGCGGTAATATTTATTGTATTATACTGAATTGATTGTCATTTGGTGTTTGAACACTTGATTGTAACCTTCTTGAGTGACAGTTTGTGAAATCTGGAAAATTAGTGATTTTGAATGAGTGTTTTTTTTGTTCTTTGTTTTAATATATAGATTTTAATATGGGTATTTTTATAGATTAGTGTCACATGAATTTGATTATATTTTTTCAATTAAATGAAATGATTTAAAGAAAAGAACTATTTATTTGAAATTTTTTATTTGATGGTTTTCAATAAAAAGTCATTTTTACTGAAGTAGATTATGTTGGTAATGAAAATATTTTTCATTCATATTGTGGGTGACAGTTTATGTAGTATGATATTTGAATAAGGGACGATTACAATTGTGGTACATTTAATGTGACCCCAGATTAGGTGATGGTGTCAATGTGACACAAAATGATTGAACAATACACCGCTCATGATTATAGAACTATTGAACCAATCATGCATGTGTGGGTGTGTTGTGAATTATTGATTTTGTGTGCCAAAATAATAATCAAAAGATTTTTTATTATCATTTATTAGTAATTTTCTAGAAAATAACATTATGATATTTGTTTTCATTTTATTTTTTTCCACTTGGTTATAATTGTTTATCGAATGTGTTTATAATTGGTTATAAAATATTTTGGTAAATTTATTTAAAAATACTATATATAATATTTTATATATTGTGATAACCATTATGTCATAGAGGAGTGATTTGGGAAGTCATTTGGGGAAAACGTACTAAGTTTTATACTCACCTGCACATTATATTATTGGTAAATTTGCAGATGCTATCTTCTGGGATAGGGGAAAATTGGACGCTTCACACGTTTTTAACACTACCTCATTACACATGACCTATTCAGTGATTGTGGATCATAATGCTTGTAGAGAATATAGTCTTTTGGGCTCTTGAGAGTATTTAATTATTTTTCAAATATATATATATATATATATAGACAATTTATTGGTATCACATTGTCGCACACTTTGATGTGGCTTTGAGATACATGATGTCCTTGAGGTTTAATTCTTTTGTACATGCATCATTTAGTGAATATTTTTTTGGTTATTTGGATTATCTATACAAAGGAAAATATTACCTGTAATTTATTTGAGACACTTATTCATTTATTTCAAGACTTTGGAACCATGGGGATGTCTCTAATAGCCATGTTATGACAACTTGTACTCAAAATACAATGAGAATTTGCAGGTAATTACAACCTTCTCATCAGAAATGATAGAATGAAGAGTCAACTCAATCCAAAAATGATATTCCTCTCACTAAGACATGAATATAGATATCATATCATTTTATTATGTGTATTAAAATATCTAATTTCATATTATATTATCATGTCCTCATGGATGATGATTGATTATTGAGGATTATACACTCTTATATCTTATGACGTTTAATTGAAAAATCGTTTTATAATGAATCATGGTTAAATATCAATGAATTATTGGGTATTATTATTGTATGTTTCAAACATGTTCTAAAACAAAAGTGATTATATAATGATCATTAATTATCATTTATTGAAATCTATTCTATTTACAGTTATTGATATTCTGATATAATCCTTCAATATTTTTCCTTTCCTAATGTATAGAAGATATGATTTAATTATTATATGTCTAATACAACTATTATTTATGAAAAACGTATTTTTAATTGATATAGTTATTTTCTATAAAATTTTTTTTGTGAATCCATGTTTTCATAGAAACTAAACCATTATAGTTTAGATAATGATCATATTAATATGAACTGATTATTACATAAAATATATATACTATGTGTATTTTAAAATATATGGTATCTCAATTAAAGACCCTTCAATAACATAGGTATAACTGTTTTAATTATCATAGTAACATTATGGGATGAACTTATATAACGTAATTGGGATTAAATTCATTAAAAATGTATATATTGTGAACAAGAATGTGTGTTTTAATAGTTATTTAAAAAATATAATTGAAATATACGTGGTTTTCAAATTATATGTTTCTACTCATAGAGTCAATAAATTAAAAAACTCGAACATTATAATGGGTTATGACATGGGGTTTTGTAAAATAGGAGTGGGTTTCAATATTTTAATTTTTTTTATCTGAAATCGATAAATTTATACATTTCATGATGTTGAATAGATTAATGTCCAAAATAAAATTTTTAAACATATAATTTTAAAATTGATTTTGGAGTATTACTTTTAGGATTATAAAAATAACAAAATAACATAAAAACAAAATAATATAAGTGGGAAATATATTTTCGGTCACAAATACTATTTTTGTATTTATTACATAAATTTTATAGATATTAATATTCTATAAAACATAATATATATTTTATACCACTTTTTATCTTTTACTAAGAAAATCCCAATTCCAAAAAAATAGTTACAAATTATCAATATTATAAATTAATCTTGATTATTTAATAAATAAAAATAAAAATAAATTAAATTTTCTAAATAATAGAATTCACACTTTAATATAAGAACCATACATAACGAAACCCCTAGATATTTTGAAAGGGAAAAATTTATGAATCGTTAAAAATTACATTAAATATCCTTAAAATTTATTTTTATTTTCATTTAAATATTTATTATTTAATTTTATTCTTTAAGGAAAAATATATCAATATAATAATAATTTTTTTAAATGTGCGATTTATTTGAAACTACATATTTCACAAAAATTAAATATTTCATTTCTTTGTGTCTAATTGTATCTTTTATTAACCTCATTTTTAATAATCTGTATAATGTAAAATTGAATAAGGATAAATATAATAAATATTTTATTAAAAAGTAACATATAAATATCATTATGTTATGATATTTGTATATACACCCTTATTATACCAACTCATTCTCTAACAGCGACATGGGTGATGGTGTTACTTTCATGAGGTAATTCAGATAATATGGTTGGTGTGGAGATCTTGCAAATCATGATCATCTTCTATAAATGGGAATTCACATATTTCAGTTACAAAATATCAGCATGGAATTGGTAAAGGTAAAAATATAACCACCCATGCTTATTATATATTTATATTACACCCTTTCATTTGAATATTCATTTCATTACACAAACAGATGCTCGTGGACTATAATAATTTAGTTCCTTTAGAATCATGGAATCAAAAATATTGGTTCATAAGTGATATATAACATTTTACACTTTGAAAATAATTACATTACTCCTTCTTATTAATATCATACACAATAAATTTATTGATGACTTTGGAATTGCAACCATAAGAAATGGTGATGACATATAGTCATTAAGGGTAATCAAGAGAGATAAATAAGAATAAAAAGGCCATAATGGTTTTGGAACTTGATTATGCAATTTGAAAACCATTCCATGAATTTTAATGACAATAAACATGGGTCATGTAATAATGGTTATAGGTTTATAATACATGAATTATATGGAAATCAATGTACATGATCCCTCTGACGATAACATTTGAATAATATATTAAATTTATGGAATACAAATAATCGTAGAAAACGATTTTCAAATTAGTCACTGTAGTATACCAATGAAATCATAGCGGAATGGGTTCACTCACAAAACCATACTAGTAATCAAGATTCACTCCAAATACAATTGTATAATAAAATTTAACATACTAAATTGTATTCCCTCCATTTTTTAGACCTATCTATCTCATGATATATTATTTTGTACCCAACACATTATGGGGATATATAAGTTAAATCCATCCAAAAAAGAAAACCATATTAATGTTTTATACATGATCATAAATAGTGATAATATCATAATACATGAAATTAAATTGTCATAATAGATATTTAATCATATAAAATTAATTTGAAAAATAGGTTTCATAATTACATTATGGTATAATAACCGTTATATAATGTTGGTTTCATATACTTTTCTTCTTGTTATATCCCATGGAAGAGAAATTGATTTCACAATCTTCATGCCCTAAATATCATTATATATTCATTGAAATTATATGATTTTTATTCATTGATAATATCCATATAAAATCATATATAACATCAATATATTTTATCATGGTTGAAAAATGATTTTGAATTATCATTAAAACATTTCTTGAGAAAAATATCATTTCATATTTGAGTAAGTATTTTTAAAATGTAAAACATTTTGAAAAAAAAACTCTTTTAAAATAACCATGAACAAACATAAACCAAGCCTCTAAAAAATTATTAATCCTTACATTTCAAATATATATTTATTCCATATACAATCGAATTATGATTCCATTCAAATATTTAGTAAAATCGAACTGTTTGTTATTTAGAAAATAATATGATGACTCCATTAAATAAATACTTCAAAAAGTAAAACATGGATAAAAATTTCATTAATAAATTATTAGGAGCATATTTTCTTAAATTCATTATAAATCATTGTCTTGGAATAAAATATATATATGAACAGGAATAAAAATATAGTATAATTTTCATATAAACAATTTCATAATTATTAGGAGATTTATAGGGTGAAAAATACTTGTATAAATTTAAGATAATAAGAATAAATAGATTATAATAAAATACATGATAATTTCATAATGATATATCATGATATTTAAAAATTGGATATATACTAAAAAACAACCCAGATAAAAGATGAGATTGTAACATCAAACACTTACCTAATTAGTTACATTTTATTGTAAGCACAATGATAAGATATAATCAATTTAGACATTAAAATATAAATAGGATTAATTAATTCATGATTTTACATATAAATAGGTATATACAATGAACTTTCAATATAATATTGGTTTATATGTAGAATATGTCCTAAAAAATGAAAATTCAAACTAAAAGATCATATCATAAATCAACACTTCAATCATAATAATAAAAATTAGTTGTATAATAAAAATAATTTTTTTATAAATATATTATATAAAATTATTAATATATAACATGAAATATATTTTTTTCTTCTACCATATACTTACTATTTAAAAAAAAATTAATGTTAAAGTCACGTTTCGGGCAATAATAACTTCATTTTTCAAGTCTGTTTTGACTTTTAGTTTTTGGTCCTCTAACCATCCTATTTTTTTAATAAAATATAAAATAATATAATTTATAAAAAATATTATATATTTATTATATAATTATTATAGTAATTTATAAAATATAATTATATAAAATGAAATATGTTGTTCATTAAGATGGTATGCCTTATATACGCATGAACATTGTTTCAATTTTCTTATAGGATTGAATGAATTAAATGTAAATGATATACACTATCCATATAGAATCGTGTATATTTATATATATATATCACATATTATTTTTAATACACTCTTCAATACACTTAATGTAAAAGTGAACAAATCACAGCCCTTCGTGTGGTGGTAGTCCATTGTACCCACAAGTGATGCAATTATATTTTAATAAACAAAAGATTATGATGGTATGTGTGATATAATTATTAAAATATTGAAACTAAAAAAAACACCCACATAAAAATCTATATATTAAATCCATCATTTTTTACAATATTGAGTAGTGCTAATTAAAAAACAAAGGACATAATATCATGAGGTGATATTCATCTAAAAAAATTGAAAAATGATTGAAAAACCAATTTGATGGACATGGTGATTCTTATAGGAATACTATTAACAATCCTAAATATTAGTAAATAGATTAATATGAGGTTATTTAATAAGTATTTTATAAAATTATATCCATGAGGTTAATAAAAATAAATAAAATCTCATAGAATATTGTTATCTATACTTTGGGTGTCTTATTTATTTTTCAACCATAATCCATACATTGATGGATTTCAATAAAAACTATATATTCTTGTATATGGGGAAGGAAGTATGGAATTGATTTTTGTATTTTTATGTTCGAGTTAAAAGTATTGAATGATGTGAGTATGTTAGGGGGTGAGGTCCCTTTTATAAATTTTTAGCGGTTAATTTTTTTAAATCCTAATATGTATTTAATATTTAGAGGTCACGATTACCTAACATGCCTCAAAATATATCAATAATAGAGAGTATGGATTATGTGGTTGATAAAAAACTCCACCACTCTAAATAAGAATTTTTTTTAGCAAATTATTCTTTAGTCATTATTTTTATTCAATTATATTTGATATTTTGGACCAACATAGTTGCAAAATTAAAACCAAAACATTAAATTAAAAACACATCCGTCTATAATTTTAATTATAATAATTTCTTAATGAGTAAAACCCCATTTTAACCGTATTTGTGGTGATTAATTTTATTTTTTTTACTAATTATTATGGTAAAATATTTAATTACCTATAATTGATAATAAAAATTATTTATATTTTGAACATTGATTCGAATTACAAAAACTCAATTAGAATAATTGGTAAAACATAATCTAAAATTAATCTTATATACCTGATGCGAATATTGAATTTGAAAGATAAAATGATTAAATGGTTACAATGTTTTTATATAAAATTTAAATTAAAATTCATTTAAATGAACTAAATTGGCGTAATGCGTGTAATATTTAAATAATGACACTTTAAAAAATATTGAAAAATAATTTAAATTATTAATTAAACTAAAATAATAATAAATTTCTAATTAAATTACAATATTTCCACTATTCATCACAAAATGATTCATTTCAGAAAAAAAAAACTCAATGAATTCACCCTAAGATAATTTTGACATGTGGAAAAAAATTATGTTTTAATGATATTAATATTATAAAATGTCCAATATATAATTTTATTATTTATAAAAAATTGAAAAAATTACCATTTTATTAATTAAATAGAAATCTCAAAACATATAAATAATTTACAAAAAATTAATTATTTTTTTTTATGATTTTTTAATTGTATAGAAATATTATACATAATATTCAAAAAGTATTTATGACTGTTTATATCTCTAGGTTAAATTACTATTTTATAATCTTCATAATAGAATAATAATTGTAATATATAATTTCTTTGTTAAAACTCATTATCGTGTGTAACAAAAGATAATACAATATTATGTGTAGTGAAATCATAACATGGTGATGCATATAGAGAAATAATTCATAGAAATTATATTTAATTAAAAAATTAATAATTCCTAAAAACATATGGTTTTACATTATACCCCCTTAATATGAATTTATCAATGGAAATTTATCACTTCGACACATACATATGTGGATACATCTACATCATCGTATCCTAAAGTACTCACATTCCTTCGTAAAACAATTGGTTTTTCAAAAAACAATAAATATATGAGTAGTCGTATTTCATAATACATTCTCAACATGATATTTATCTTAACATTTTTTCATCATATAAAATAACATAATCTAATGGAATGACATATGAGTTTATTACATGTCAAGGGGCAAGTACGCAACTTGTCAGGAGAGATACATGTAAAAAATAATGTTTTTGTTAGAGGATTCCTGAAATATCTATGTGAAAATCTCTAGTAAAAATATTTTTTAAAAATTAAAATGGTTATATAAACCTACTGATTATATTCTATTATCCCGGAATCTCATAACCTTCTTCAGTGGAGAAATTATTAGAAACACCTTCTCACTCGTATTAAATTACAGATAACACATGTGACTGACAACAAGTATGTTATTTCAGCTATGAGAATCCGTGATATATTTCGTAATGTGTCTAACCATCGATTCAATTTCATCATCAATAATTGGTTCCACATTATTTCTTTATCTAACAGAATTATAGCACATTGATGTACTAAATTTATTATTATAGTTGGCTTTATAAGAAACAATATGAATGATTGAGTAAAATCTAAAATTTTATGAATCAAATATAGAGGAAGCTTTTGAAACCAAACTGCTTTGAAATATATTTACAAAGTCCTCAAAATATATTATAAGGTTTTGATTTTTCCTTTTATATTTATTAACTATTTGGTTATGATATGGATCAGGGAAAATCTATTACCTTTCTTGAGCTTGTTAGAGCCTACTCTGGGACATTTTGGGAAACTAAGGATCCTGCTTAAAAATAATTTTATGTGGTACACTAAGAAATATAATTAAATTTTTAACATATATCCATGAATGATGACCCAAATATAATAATTCATCCATATAAATGATGTGTGATGTCTTTTTGTGATGATCAGCTACTAACGATATAATATTATTCCCTTTAGATGTTTTTGGGAGTCCAAAAACAAATATGTGATGATGAATTCCCAGTTATATTTTGTTATGGTTAATTCCTTTAATATTCAATTAGGCTTCTTTATTTCATCCATAACATTTTTTCATACAATTTATCGATATACAAAAATTTTTATATATCTCTCTATTCAATCCCTCTCATATTATTTTTTAAAATATATATTCATATTCAAAAATATTGGATGAATATAGAATTAATAAATCTGAGATTCCTATAGAAAATACTTTTTCTTGTATGGAATGGATAGAATTAAAACATAATTCTTGAACCATATCATTCTATAATGATCATGGTTAGACATACAAATATTTTTATAATTATTTTAAATCATTATATCTTTAATTTGGGCATTTTTAATCCACACATGGATAGACTGTTTAACATTAAATTTAAAATACGTTATTATCCACATCATTAAGGGTATCCAAATTCATAATTCACATATCGATAAATATTGGATCTTTTGTGATCCACATCATGTATAAGATAACATGGTACTTTTGACTCAAATAATTGGTTACATTTTTTTAATTCTGAGGGTGTTAATGTATAAAGAATTCATAATATTTAACCTACTCTTACAATATTCTATAAGAAATGAAAATCTCATCATTTTGAATATATACATCTACCCTTTTTAATTGGTATATATATCACACTATTATCCATAATGATAATGTATCCATATTTGTATAAATGAATTACTTCAACAAACAAGAAATTCATTTGAGGGATAATTTTTCTCATAAACATTTAATTATCATGATACATTAGATATAAAAATTTGAATTTTATTAATAAGACATCCAAATAAATTCATGGATGAAAAAATATAGATTAAAAACTCTTATCCAATTTTTTTTATTTTATTATATGGTGTCATGACTAATCTTCACTTTCTATCCTTGGAATTTCCCTGTCATTAATCTATTTAGAGATACATGGCTCCCTTCAATAGTAACACCTTGAGTGGATTATGCAATCATGATAAATTATCCAAAAACCATAAGTTAAATTCCAAAAATACAATTAATATAAATATATCATTCAATATGGTTGTTTTGGGACAATATTCAATAGCCTCTTTCTTTATTGGATCTACTAATAAACACTCTCATGATATTATAAGGCCAAAAATGTAAACCATTTCATCAAAAAATAAGACCCGGTAAATTGTTAATTTTTCTTCTACTTTCTTAGGTTCATATTATAAATCTTATGTGGTCTAATTATTCTTCCCTTATCTATGAATATATAATAAGATCATCTAAATGAATACCAATAAATAATTCAGGTTATCAACAAATAATATGTCTATTAAATCAATAATGATCGAAGGGGAATTAATAAAACCAAAACACATCACAATATATTTATTATTTACATACATGATATTATATTTTTAATAAGGTAAATCCAAATTTAATTCCATCAATGGATGAAATCCCAAATTATTTTAAATCATGAAAAATTATTTAGATCCTTGGAGTCGATTAAAACTGAATTGAATTTGAGGACGATGAAGTTTTTCAAAATTTAGATCGTGTTAAACTGTAGAAAAGAATCATAGAATCAAATAGATCCATATTTATTATTATGAAATAAAATAGGTGAAACCAAAAATTAAGCACCATTATAAATTAGTCACTTATCATGGATTTAGTGGAGTTTATAAAACTATTCTTACAATACAACTAACATCATTCCATATCAAGTCATTCACAATGATATTAATCTAGGCCAGTGTTCTATTGAGAACTAAAATTCATAATTTTGTGTAAAACTATAAATTTAATCTAGTATGACATCAATAAATTCATGTATTGTATTCATATAATCGATTTCACATTTATTCCCAACTAATATAGATAAACACCCTTTTTGAATAAGAATCATGACACATTCTATACATATAATATAAAAAATGATTTTAATTATCCTAATATTTTTTAATTATAATTGGTTGATTTGTAATATAAACTAATACATCCATAACTCAAATATTTATTTTTATTTTTTTATAGAATTATAATTTATTCAAAAGATAACTTCAAATTAATGTAGATGAAGAACACCAATATTTATAAGAAAAAAATCTAACCGACATCAATCAGGGGAATCATAGACATTAGTTGGGATGATTATTCCATTAGGGGTCACCACTTATAATTATATATCTTATTTTATAGGAATCATCATGATAAAAAAATAAAATTCCACAATATATGAAAAAATTGTTAGATATAGTGTTTTATTAAGCATTAGATGTTTTAGTGTGGATGGTAAGTGAACCATTTACCATTTTTCAATTTCACTCTTCATCATATATTGTGATATAATTTGATTTTCCACAGCTCCTTGTCATATGATTATGTTTGTTTCAATCATCATCATTACCCTTTAGATAAGGTAATTAGATATTATAGTCCCTATACTCCAAGAATTTGAAAAAATCTAGTTTGTGTTGGGAATTGTATATAACATTCTATCTATTCACATAATTATCTAACAAAATCCCCTAAATTTAATAATAAATTTCATTATGATCACTAAATAAAAAAATAAAACATTTTCTAGAACCCTAATGATAATTTTATCCATGTTTCTTCCTAAACATTATGTATAAAGGAAATCTGCTAATATAATAAAAATTCAATATAACTATTTTTTATGACATTATATTATTATATTTTTATTTGGTTTGTATGAAGAAAACAAAATTAAAAATTTTAGCCCGTGTATACCACTCACCATGAGATCGTTAATATTTTACGAAGGGACCTCAAAGAAATTATGGAAGACGGTAAATTATTGAATCCCATTGATGAAAATTGGGGAAGTGGATTATATGAGTTTTTTATGGTATTGTGTTTAACCATATTTAGAAATAATTTTTTGTTAAGAAATTTCCGTATGTTATCTCCTTTCATATTTAAAAACTATTCTATTTTCCCTAGATACTAATGTTTGATTATGGATAAAGGTGGAATTAAATTTGAGCTAGGTGTGGAATCTATGCTTTGAAAAATCAGAACCAAATTCCATTGATAAAAATATTTCTATAATTATTTTTTGTCAGGCTAATTTGGAAATTATACATCCAAATTAATAGTTAAATGATAAAATGTTTCAAACTTTTTTTATTCCATAGTTGGTTTATTTTTATGATGATTTTATTATTATGAAACCATTATCCTATTATAATGTGTATTATAAGGTGATATGATGATTTTGTTAAAAATTATAATATATTTGAATATTATCAATTTTGTTATGGGTGGGTAATAATTATATAGAATTCCAAAGAATTAGGGAAAACATTATATATGATTAGATAATAATGATTGTATTATGGTATGAAGTATCTACATTATAGTCCATTCTGAATTAGATTCTCTTTGTAGAGAAACATTTTAGTACATCCGGTTTATGGATTTTGACATCCTACTACCATGATCTAGTATATTTTCCACCTTTTATAAGTCCTATTTTAATGAAGAATCCATAAAATATGTTTTCTGTGGTTTATTTTGGGATTCAGGCCATGCAATTAATGATCAAGATGTGTACCTAAAGTACACTACGTGTACATGCGCACAGATTCAAGTCCAGAAGCTGGGATAATGCAGGGAGTTGGTACATGTTGGGTCCTTGAGGTACGCATCGTATAATGTTTAATTTTTTTTTTACTTGAGGTGCCAGGTCTTTCTGTGTACTTATATAGTGTGGCCTTCACATCATGACCAGGGGTACATGTTGTGAGCCAGCCTACACCTAGATTAAAGTCGTCTGTTTGTAAGTTCCACATAATGTATTCTTTCCATACCTCCAAACACTCAACCCTAAACTCTCTCTAAAATATTTTCCTAGTAACTCCTTCTTCCAAATCGATCTGATCATCATTGTATCTTTGTTGCATCTACGATATGTCTATCTGAGTAAGACTTATATAAGATATAATTCTCTTGTCCACTTGGTTCTATTTTCTATGCATATTATATATAGATACCTGTTTTTTTCTAAATATGATGAGATTTGAATTTTTTTAATATGATATGTGATATAATTCCATTTCAATGAAGAGTAAACATGGGTTTTTTTAGTGTTCTTCATCATATGTTTAGTTTCATCAAAACCATTGGGTTAGGAGTACTCACACTAGAATCCTCTTATTAGAACTAGTTGGTAGGATTTCAAATTTAATGTATTGTGATAAAATGATTGTGATTTGGTTGATATAGACTTGATTGGAAATCATCTTTAGTGATGGGTTGTGAAATCTTAAAAATAAGGCATTTTGAATTACTTGAATGGTTCATGGGTTTAATATATGGAATTTAAAGTGGATACATTTCTATATTGTTTTCACTTTAATTGTTTAGAAGTTTTCAATTAGAGTGAAAGTTTTATTGAAATTAAATGTTTCTTTCAAATTGGGTTTGGTTTGGTTTTCAATAAAAGTTCAGTTTTAATGACGTGGATTATTTGGGTAATGGAAATATTTGTCATACATGGTGTAGATGTTTGTTAACGATGATTGGGCCCTGAATAAGGGATGAGTACCTTTGGGTTATATAGTATGTGACACTAGATTTGTGGTGGGTGTTAGTAGAATAGAAAGTGATTGGATAAGATACTGCTCATGAGTATGGAATTGAGAAAGCAAACATGCATGTGTGGTTTTGTTTTAAAAAATGGAATGATTATGCCAAAATAAAAATCCAAATATATTTATCGGATTTGATATGTTATTTTCATGAAAATAACTTTTTCAAAATTGTATTCATTTACATCATTTAACTTAGTTTTAAATGGATTTTGAATGATTTATAATTGGTAATAAACTGTTTTGGAAATTTAATTAATATAAAATTATATTATATAAACTCTTGTATATAATGTCATTAATGTTCGACACTAGTTGAGTGAGTAGGGAAGTCTCTGTTGAAAACCTAAAGTGTTTTGTTCTCAACCATTCATTTTCAATTTTGTCTTTTCTCGTGTTCTATCTTCTGGTATAGGAGAAAAGGTATGGTTTTACACATTTTAAGTAGTACATTGTAATACATGTGTTGTTTGGGGATTGTAGAGTTTGGAGATTATAGAGCATGTGGTCTTGATTTATATTGAGAGTCTGTATTTTTTTATCCATTGTTTACATTCATACTTGTTTGGTAATCCTGTATTTCACACATTGGTGTGGTTTATAGATAAATGATGTCGTTGTCACTCCTTTCTTTTGTTCATGCATCATTTAGTGAATGGTTTGTTGGTTTATTGGTTTATTTATTCAAGGTTAAATCATCCCACACATGTATTTGAATACCATTGGAATTTACTTCTAGCCATTTGAACCTAGGGGATCTTTATTAAGGACTTGTAATAACATGTTGTACACTCAATCCAATGAGAGTTGGAAGATCATTACAAATGTTATCATCGTGGTCCTTCAATTTCGGAATATATGGTATCAACGTGTTCAGTTGTTTCTTGACATGTAGAAATTAGTGTTCTCATTCATGGAGTTGGAATTTGTTCTTTCTTATTCAATGGGGTTGAATCATTGAAATTTGTAAGATTTTTAGTACATAAAATGTATATAATAAAATTTCATTGCTAACCCTGTTATTTTGATCGTCAAGATACCTTGTAGTTGTGTATGTAAGTGTTTGGAGGCACTTCCAGGATTTGGAAATGTCATATTCGTGTGTTTAGCCAATGAGATGAGCATGACATGAATTTTAGAGGAATTAATTCCCAATGGGAGAGCATAAATCATTTTGAAAAATTATTTAAAGTTATGAAAATGTGATGATTATTTGAAAAAATTTGATATTTTAAAAATAAATGATTTTCAAAAAGGAAATTCATAATGTATTTTAATAATGATTTGATTTTGAAAAAAATGATTAATGCTTAGAAAAATGGTTGAACATGGAACAACTTTGTTTTTGGAAATAAATATTGTAATAGTTAATGTTATTGACGTTTAAATTATAATCCAACTGTTATTAGAGAGTGAGACTTACAGTAGTTATATTTTGTATAGAAAATGTAACCCAGTAAGAGACATCAAAACCAAACCGAAGAAATTGTAGACAATGTGGTTGCACTTGAACCATGGGTAAAGAAAGGGTTGGATCAGAGTATTTTCCATCCATTCAAGCTATGGATACAGAGAACTAGAAGAATGAGACATGGAATGTATATCATTCAAAATAGTTCATGAAACATAATCCACCTATTGTCTAGGGTGTTGTTGAACCTAAAAAAGAAGAGGTGTTGCTGAATAGGATGAATCATATAACTGATTTTATAAGCACCACATTAGATATCAAAGTCATCTTGTTGACTTATATGATCAAGGATCTTTACTTCCAGTGGAAGGATTTAGCGGTTCATTTACAATTAGATGAAGAAATTACATGGGAGGATATGGACAAATTGTTCAACAAACAATTCTATCCTCACACGTTCAATATCTTAAATTTGACATATTTTTTATCCTGAATCAGGATAATCTATCAACCATTGAATAGGCATCTAATTTTATGATTTTTTTTCAATTTTCAGTAGATTTTACAGAAAACGCGTCCTTGATGGGATGCATCTTTGAATATGGGCTATGATTGGAGATTCTATCCTTGATTTTGGTGCTCTGTATTACAGATTATATAGAGATGGTGAATTGATAGACATCTTCTGAAGGTGATATCTCAGGATCTATGGGAGAAGGTATGATGATACCTAAATGGAATGGTGGGAACACAAATGAATGGAGAAAATAGAAAAGGTAGATATATTTCTATAGGTGGAAGTGGAAATTAGAATCAGGTGGTTGGATCAGTGAACCTCCCTCCATGACCCAAGAGAAAAGCATATTGTTATCAATGTGGTTAATTTTACAACATATAGTGAGAGTTTATGGAATAACCTGGAGCATTCCATGACTGAAATAATATGAGTAATCCTCAGTGTAATTGTTATACTGCTCTAAGTCCAGGTGCTCAAGACTCTTCTCAATTGTTGCAAGTATCGTATACTTTGAAAAGGAAAGGAATATGAAATCAATATCATCAACAGATCCAGGATAGGCATGGTGATTATAGAAATAACATGACTCCACAAAATGGAAAATATTAGCAATGAAATAAGGAGAACAATTTAGAAATGATGCAATTTTATGGACTTGATAAGATGAATCTCAATGATCAGGTTCGACCTTCTACGATGATAGGTACAATTATATGGAATTATTCCCAAGTGTAAGTGCTCTTCGATACTATTTAATCATGTTCATTCCTTTCATATTGTGATATTTAATTTCTATGTTTAAATATGGTAATGATTCCATCTTATTTAAAAATAATAACTATTCAAGGTGAAAGATAAAGTCAAGGCATTGTGTATAGAGTATATTCTATAACTATTGATAGAGATGAGCTAAAATGGGACTTATTGGTGTTGGGAATTTATGTATATGATATAATCCTGAGTATGGGTTTGTTTACAACATTTAAGAATCACATTGAAAGATATAGGGGAGAAATTAGTATCATGACTAATGATGGAATCAAGAATATCTTTATAGGAGATTGGATGGTAATGAAAGGTGAAAAGATACTGTTGGCATCAATGGTGGGAATGATATATTATCAGTTGGAAGTGTAGACATTGGAATCAATAGAAGAGATCCAGAAAGATAGTTTTCCAGTCATTTTGGATTAATTACTAGATAACTTCACAAGGAATTTATCAGGGTTACCACCTCTTAAAGATGTTGTTTTTATGATTAATCTTCATTAAGGGACCATTCCTATTTCCTTCTCGTCTTATAGGATTGTGAAAACTGTGTTAAGGGAATTGAATATGCAGTTGGATGAGTTGAAAAGGAAGGGTTTGATTCAGCCAAATATGTCATCGTGGGCAGCATCAGTCTTGTTTGTGAAGAAATAAGATGAAACAAAACATCAGTTCATTGATTATTGTAAGCTATATTGAGAAACAATAAAGAACATATACCCACTTACACAATTTGATGACATGTTCAATAAATTAAGGGGATCTCATTGGTTCTCCAAGATTGTCTTTCTATCATGATATCCCCAGTTGAATATTAGAAAGTATGATATTCCAAAGACAGATTTCAAATGCTTATATGACCACTAAGATTATGTAGTCATGCCATTCAATCTGACGAATGAACCATTAGACTTCATGGATTCGATGAATTGGAAATTCTAGAAATATATAGTCTATTTTTTGTGTTGTTTTGGGAAACATCCTAGCGTATTCAAAGACAAGGTCATTCCATGAGAAACACATATAAACAATGATGGGAATCTTGCGAACACAATTTTAATTCCGAGCAATCAATGATTGATTTTTGGATACAAGTGGTACTATTTATTGTCCTTGTGATTTTTGAAAATGTTGTTTCAAGGGATCCTTGAAAGATAGAAGCATTTATCTCATGGAAACAAAAAAAAATGCATCCATGATACAAATCATTCTCATTCTAGCTGTTTTTTGTGATTTTCAATACTAGCTTCGCCAATACCATCTATGAAAATGATGAATATTGCCTTCCATTGGATTGAGGAATTATAGAAGTCATTATATGAACTGAATGTCCATCTTACATCAGCACCTATAATGATTTTTCTAGATTTAGGACTGTGGTATGTGTTGTACATTGATGCTTTGGTATAATGTTTTGGAAATGTTCTCATTCTAGAAGAACATATGGTTGCATATGGTTCACGAGAGTCGAGGATGCATTGGAGGAATTACCCAACACTTGATTTTTTGTTAGCTACAGTCATCAATGCTCTGAAAATAGGGAGACACTGTCTCTTTGGAGAGAACGAGACTTTGTTTTTAAATATTAAAAGATTCAAACATATTTTCTCACAACAAGATTTGAATTTGAGTCAAAGGATAGGGATAGAGTATCTCCAAATGCTTGGCCTTGACATGATGTATACACCCTGAAAATGGAATTCAGTGGAAAATGCATTGAGTAGAAATTAATGTGTAGTAATTGTGAGAGAAGCTTCAGATGAATGGATGTTGATGTTGGTCCTAGCTGATATGCATGTTGTATGTGAAGACTAAGGTGATGTCATATTTTTATTTTTTGTTTTTCTTGTTTCGGATTGGTTATATAGTGTCAAAAATTCAGAAACATCTGATGCTGAATGTATGGTAATGAGTTCAAAACTCAATGGTGTAAACACCATTGAAGGATGGAAACATAATGGGTGTTCAGTTTTGTGCTTTATAGATTTGATGGTTGTACATATGGATTTCCAGGACTAAATACTTCCAGATTACCACCATTTGAGATTGGTTATATATCCAGGAACACATAAGATGTATAAGGTGTCTAAGGCAATGTTTTGGAGGATTGGTATGGAAAAATATTGGACCATATTGTTTTTATGTGATTATCTTTTCAGTAAGTTAAGGAATATCATCTGAGACTAGTGGGTATGTTGTAGTCCTTACCCATATTAGTGTTAAAATTGGAGAAGTTTTCAATTTATTTTTCTAATTGGCTTCCAAGAACGTTTTTGAAATCATGATACCATATGGATGATGGTGGATTTGATTACCATGTCTTCACATTTCATTGCAATTTGTGAATCTCGTACGGTGTAAATTCTATCCAAATTATATATCCAAGAAGTATAAAATTGGAATTGAGTACATGTTTCAATCATGTCAGATAGAGATCCATGGTTCACATCTCATTTTTTGAAATCCATACAAAAGTCCCTTTGGAATCAATTGACTATGAGCATGGATTATCATCCTCAAACAGAAGGAATGTATGACCAGACGATACAAAAATTGGAAGATATGTTGTAGACATGAGTAATAGATTTTAGTGGCTCATTGGAAGAACATATACAGTTTTTGGAGTTCTCAAAAAATAATAGCTATCAGGCCGCAATACATATGGATCTTTTTGAATATTTATATGGTTGTCCTTATAAATTATCCACTATGATGGGTCGGAAAAGGTGAGAAATAACTATTTGGTCTGAGCCTTTTCCATGAATCATCATAGAATATCTAGTTGATTAATAATAGGATGTAGATGGATCAAAGACATCATAAATCAAATGATGACCACCATCGAAGACGGTTTCCGTTCGTTGCTTGTGATCATGTCTTTTAAAGGATACCACCAAGATATGGAAATCGTCATTTTGGGAAATATGTAATGTTATATTATTAACAGAGAGGCCCTTTTAAGATATAAGAATAGGTATAAGAGGTGGAATATCGAGTAGAATTACCAAAATGGTTCAGTTTGGATCATAATGTGGTCCATGTATCTCCAATGAAAATGTATCAGCCTGATCCTGACTATGTGATAAAATGGGATCACATCGACCTAGAGGTGGATGCATCATTTATACATATCATTGTGGATATTGTCGATAAGAATGTGACAGTATTGTATTGAAATTTTTTTGATCTGCTGTGGTTTTTATGGAAGCAAGGTCAGATTTCAAATGAGACATGGGAACACGAGAAGGAGATGAAAGAGAAATGGATGGAACGCTTTTAGGGAATTAATGGTTTTCTACATTCCTATGAAAGATAGTCCAATGGTGGGGAGAATGTAGTACCCCCAATTTCATGGTTTTGACATTCTATTACAATGATCATGTATGTTTCCCACCTTTTCTAGGTCCCTTTTGGATTAAGAATCCTTAAAAGCAGTTTTCTTGTCTTTACTATAGGATTTAGGGCGTGTACCTATTGTGCACATTTTGTAGCAT
The DNA here is from genome assembly GCA_963277665.1 of Viscum album. NCBI lineage: Eukaryota > Viridiplantae > Streptophyta > Magnoliopsida > Santalales > Viscaceae > Viscum > Viscum album. The sequence goes on along the minus strand of OY728166.1, from coordinate 67,449,694 downwards.
AAGTACACACAGTGTACTAGAAGTACACATAGTATACTTGTGGAAAAATTCATTTCATGATGTAGGATCACACTGTATGATGGTAGAGGTCGTGTACCAGAGGTACATGTCGTGTAATGTTTAAATTTTGTTTTTTTAACCTGAGGTGAAGGTTTTTTGACATACATATCCATCATGTACATCACTTCATTACATAGGGTACATGTCGTGTGCCATACCACACCTATCATTATGTCACATATTTGTATATTTTTATTTTTCTACTCTTTCCGTACCTTATTTCATTCTTCCCTAGACTCTCCCTAGGAAAGTTTTAGAGGTAATCCTTTTTCCGGATCGATCTGATCATCTATGGATCTTCTTTGAATCTGTGGTACATATCATCGAGTAAGGATTATATTAGATATACTTCTCATATCATCTCCAATCTAATATAAATGCAAATTATGGGTAGTTATAGGTTCTTGTTCTTATAATATGTTGGGAGATGGATTTTTTGTTGATTGGAAAAGGGATCTATGGTCATTTTGTTGATGAATTAACCCAATATTTGTGAGAATTCTACGTCCTTTGATTGGTTTCATAAAAAACATCAAGTGAAGAGTCTTAAATATAATCTAATCTTAGTATAAATGATTTTAGGGCTATAAAAGTTATTTTATTGTGCTGAATTGATTGTCATTTTCTATTTGAACACTTGTTTATAACATTATTGAGTGATTGTTTGTGAAATCAGGACAATTAGTAATTTTGAAAGAGTTCTTTTTTTCTTGGTTTTAATATATATATTTTAATATGGGTATTTTTATATATTACTGTCACATGAATTGGATTAGATTTTTTCAATTAAATACAATGTTTTAAGGAAAAGAAATATTTATTTGAAATTTTTTATTTGTTGGTTTTCAATTAAAAGTCATTTTTACTATAGAATATTATTTTGGTAATAAATTTTTTTTTCATTCATAGTTTGGGTGAGGGTTTATGCAGTATGATATTTGAATAATGGACGATTACAATTGTGGTACATTTAATGTGACCTCAGATTAGGTGATGGTGTCAATGTAACACAAAATGATTGAACAAGACATCGCTCATGAGTATAGAACTATTGAACCAAGCATGCATGTGTGGGTGTGTTGGGAAATATGGAATTTGAATGCCAAAATAATAATCAAAAATTGTTTATAATCATTTATTAGTTATTTTCTAGAAATTAACATTATGATATTTGTTTTCATTTTATTTGTTTTCCTCATGGTTATAATTGTTTATCGAATTTGTATATAATTTGTTATAAACTATTTTGGTAAATTTATTTAAGAAAAATCATATATAATATTTTATATAATGTGATAAACATTATATCTTAGTGGAGTGATTTGGGAAGTCGTTGGGGGAAAACGTACTGAGTTTTATACTCACTCACACATTGTATTCTTGGTGTATTTGCAGATGCCATCTTCTTGGACAGGGGAAAATTTGACGCTTCACGCGTTTTTAACACTACCTCATTACACATGTCCTATTCAGTGATTGTGGATCATGGATCTTGTAGAGAATGGTGTCTTTTGGTCTATTGAGAGTATTTTATTATTTTTCATATATATATATAGGCACATTATTGGTGTCACATTGTTGTAAAATTTGAAGTGGTTTTGAGATACATGATGTTCTTGAGTTTTCATTCTTTTGTACATGCATCATTTAGTGAATAGTTTTTTGGTTTTTTGTATTATTTACACAAAATAAAATATTACCTATAATATATTTGATACACTTATTCATTTATTTCAAGACTTTGGAACCATGGGGATGTCTCTAATAGCCATGTGATGAAACGTTGTACTCAAAATCTAATGAGAATTTGTGGGTAATTACAACCTTCTCATCAGAAATGATAGAATGAAGAGTGAAGTCAATATGAAAATGATATTCCTCTCACTAAGACATGAATATAGAAATCATATCATTTTATTATGTGTAATAAAATATCTAATTTCATGTTCTATTATCATATCTTCATGGATGATGATTGATTATTGATGATTATACACTATTATATCTTATGACGTTTAATTGAAAAATCCTTTTATAATGAATCATGATTAAAGATCAATGAATTATTGGGTATTATTATTTTATGTTTCAAACATTTTCTCAAACACAAGTTATTATATTATGACCATTAATTATCATTTATTGAAACCTGTTCTATTTAAAATTATTGAGATTCTGATATAATCTTTCAATATTTTTCCCTTACAAATGTATAGAATAGAGGATTTAATTATTATATGACTAATACAACTATAATTTATGAAAAACATGTTTTTAATTGATATAGATATTTCTTATACAATTTTGGTTTGTGAATCCAAGTTTTCATAGAAACTAAACAATTATAGTTTAGATGATGATCATATTAATAAGAACTGATTATTACTCAAAATATATATACTATGTGAGTTTTGTAAAGTACTCATGAAATCCTTATGTGAAATTCTATGGTCCATATATTTTTTTAAAATTTAAATGGATATATAAACCTAATGATTATATTCCTTTATCCCGGAATCTCATAACCTTCTTCAGTGGAGACATTATTAGATTCACCTTATCACTCATATTTAATTACAGATAACACATGTGCCTGAAAACAAGTATTTTATTTCAACTCTGAGAATCCTTGATATATTTCGTAATGTGACTAACCAACTATTCAATTTCATCATCAATAATTGGTAACAAATTATTTCTTTCTCTAAAAAAATTCTAGCACATTAATTTAATAAATTTATTATTATAGTGGACTTTATAAGAAATCATATGAATGATTGAATAAAATCTACACTAGTATGAATCAAATATAGGGGAAGCTGTTGAACCCAAACAACTTTGAAATATATTTAGAAAGACCTCAAAATATATTATAAGGTTTTGATTTTTCCTTTTAGATTTATTAACTAGTAGGTTATGATATGCATCGGTGAAAATCAATTACCTATCTTGATCTTGTTAGAGCCTACTCTGGGACATTTTAGGAAACTAAGGATCCCGTTTAGACATAATGTAATGTGGTACACTAAGAAATATAATTAATTTTTTAACATATATCCAGGAATGATGATCCAAATATAATAATTCTTCCATATAAATGATGTGTGATGTCTTTGTGTGATGATCTTCTACTAACAATATAATATTATTCCCTTTATATGTTTTTGGGAGTCCAACAACAAATATGTGTTGATGAATTCCCAGTTCTATTTTGTTATGGTTAATGCCTTTAATATTCAATTTGGCTTCGTTATTTTATCAATAACATTTTTTCATACAATGTATCGATATAAATTTTTTTTGATATATCTCTCTATTAAATCCATCTAATATTTTTTTTAAAATAAATCTCCATATTCAAAAATATTGGATGAATATAGAATTAATAAATCTGAGATTACTATAGAAAATAATTTTTCTTGTATGGAATGGATAGAATTAAAACATAATTCTTGAACCATATCATTCTACAATGATCATGGTTAAAAATACAAATATTTTTATAATTATTTTAAATCTCTATATCATTAAATTCAGCGTTTGTAATCCACACATGGATAGACTGTTGAACATTAAATTTAAAATACATTAATATCCACATCATTAAGGATATCCAAATTCCTCTTTCACATATCAATAAATATTAGATCTTTTGTAATCCACATCATGGATAAGATAACATGGTACTTTTGACTCAAATAATTGGTTACATTTTTATCATTCTCAGGGTGTTAATGTATAAAGATTTCATAATATTTAACCTACTCTAACAATATTCTATATGAAATTTAAATATAAATATTTTTAATATATACATAAACCCTTTGTAATTAGTATATATATCACACTATTATCCATAATGACAATGTCTCCATATTTGTATGAATGAATTACTTCAGCAATCAAGAAAATCATTTGAGGGGTAATTTTTCTCATAAACATTCAATTATCAGGATACATAAAATATAAAAATTTGAATTTTCATAATAAGAAATCCAAATAAATTCATTGATAAATAAATATAGATTACAAAATCTTATTTGAAATTTTTTATTTTATTATATAGTGTCATGACTAATCTTCACTTTCGATCCTTGGAATTTTCCTTATATTAATCTATTTAGAGGAACATGGCGCCCTTCCACGGTAACACCTTGAGTAGATTATGTAATCATGATAAATTCCCCAAAAACCATAAGTTAAATACCAAAAATCTAGGTAATCTAAATATATCATTCAATATGGTTGTTTTGGGACAATATTCAATAGCCTCCTTCATTATTGGATCTGCTAATTAACACTCTCATGAGTTTATAAGGCCAAAAATGTAAACAATTTCATCAAAAAATAAGACCTTGTAAATTATTAATTTATCTTTTACATTATTAGGTTCTTATCATAAATATTACGTGGTCTAATTATTCACACCTTATCTATGAATATATTATAAGATCATCTAAAATGAATACCAAAAAATAATACAGGTTATCACCAAATAATATGTCTATTAAATCAATAAAGACCTCAGGGGAATTAATAAAACCAAAATGCATCACAATATATTCTTCGTTTACAAACATGAAATTATATTTTTAATAAGGTAAATATACATTTTATTCCCTCATTGGATGAAATTCAAAATAAAGTTAAACCATGAAAAATTATTTAGAACCTTGGAGTTGATTAAAACTATTTATAATTTGAGGATGGTGAACTTCTTCAAAATTGAGATCGTGTTAAACTGTTGAAAAGAAACAAAGAGTAACATAGATTCATTTTTATTTTAATGAAATATAATAGGTGAAACCAGAAATGAATCAACTTTTTAAATTATTCACTTATCAAGGATTTACTGAAGTTTATAAATCTATTCTTACAATACAACCAACATCATTCTATATCAAGTCATTCACAATGATAGGGCTCTAGGTCAGTGTTCTATTGAGAACTCAAATTCATAATTTTGTGTAAAAATATAATTTTAATCTAGTATGACATCAATACATTCAATTATTGTATTCATATATTTGATTTCACATTTATTCCCAACCAATACAGATAAACACCCTTTTTTAATAGGAATCATGACACATTCTATAAATATAATATAAAAAATGTTTTTAATTATCCTAATATTTTTTAATTATAATTTGTTGATTTGTAATATAAACTAATACTTCCATAACTCAAATATTTGTTGTTATTTTTTTATAGAAATGAAATTCATTCAAAAGATAACATCAATCACTGGGGAATCATAGAATTTAGTTGGGATGATTATCCCATTTTGGGTCACCACTTATAATTATATATCATATTTTAGGGGAATCATCATGATAAAAATAAAAAATTCACTATATATGAAAATAATCATTAGATAAAGTGTTTTATTAAACATTAGAAGTTCTAGTTTGGATGGTAAGTGAACCATTTACCATTTTGTAATTTCACTCTTCATCATATATTGTGATAAAATTTTATTTTCAACATCCCCGTGGAATATGAGTATATTATTTTCCATCATCATCATTTCCCTTTTGATATGGTAATGAGATATTATAGTGCCCATACTCTATGAATTTGAAAAATCGAGTTTGTGTTGGGAATTCAATGTGACATTCTATCTATTCACAGTATTATCTAAAAAAAATTCCTAAATTTAATAATAAATTTCATTATGAAAACTAAATAAAAAAATAAAACATTTACTAGTACCCTAATGATAATTTTCTCCGTGCTTCTTCCTCCACATTATATATAATGGAAATCTCCTAATCTTCTCACTATGGATTAGAAGTTTATATTTAAACTAAATTTTCAAATCCAATTCAAACCCATGAGATTGAAATGTTACCCCAAAATTTATTTCCACTTGATAGAACATCTTATAATTTAATCATATTCACTGATATCTCTTTTGGTTAAATCCCATAAGATACATGTTTTTATGTTATTGATAAATCAGTTATCCTCAGATTTGTGATGGATGATAATATGATACTCATACCATATAAGTCTTACAATGTCTTCCTCATAGTTATTGAATGATAAATCATCCAATTTTTTTATCATGTAACATCTTATCTATCCATTTAAGAATATTATGAAGAATATATATATAATAAAGAATATGGTCTTGATTTTATTCCTATACCAGGATCCAATTTCATTATATTTACTTATATTCATGACCTGATTACAACATTTATCAACTTCACCATCCAAATTGTTGAAATCCAAATTGACTTTTTCATGTCCCAAACACTATAAGATAGAAAATATCGTTTCATTGGAAATGATCCTTTTTCGATAAAATTATAGATCATTGGATCTATGGATGGAATTGGTATATTGTCTTGTGAAAGAATCATTATAATGTTGTTCTATTCATTTTTTGTTTTTAAGTGTATTGTAGCTTGAGAAATTTGTGTCACTATATAAATTATATTCATCATTACATAACACATAACATTTTTATGATCTCAAAAAAATTCATTTATTTTTTACTCTCACCAAACAGTAATGTCGTTCATTCGGTATCCATACATTGATTAAAACATATACATAGAGACTATGAAAAAATAATAATTCCAGGGGACCATGTAATCATGATAAATTAGTTATATAATATCTAAACCATGAAACATTCATCAATAATATATAAAACATTAGGTTTAAGCTACATTTTTTCATAGTCATCTTCTATTTAAATCCTTCTTTATTATTTTAAATATTTATTTAATTTTCTAAACTCTATACATTGGGAGTGTTAAATTAGTTATTCAACAATGCACATTGTCATGCACCAGGTGACAATCGAGACCAAATCAATTTTACATTTGGATTTATTTTATATATGTATATCTTTTCAGGATAAATATCCAAGTTTTTTATCCAGATTGGTATTCAATTTCATAGAAGCAACATTATCGACACCTTTACAAAAATTTTGTACATTTTTGTATATGTGCACTCATCTTTATCCTTATCCATTGAAACATACAAATACATATCCCTATAAATATTCCAATGGATAACTTCAATGATTTTAATCCGAGTTTTGGTAGGATATCTAAACATATAAATTTATGAAAACTATAGTTAACATGTATTATCATATATATATTTTACATTATTTGTATAAATATTCATAACATTACACAGACACATTATTTAAGACCAAAATGTTCTAGTGTCTTTGGATAATTGAAGATATAAAAAATATCCCATATGTGAGCAATAACATCTGGAAATTCATTAATCAAAACTAACCCCATTTTTTGAAATATAATACATAAAAAACTTCATCATAATATATTTAAATGAATAATAAGAAAAGTTGATCATATGTTCTCATCAGGGGTTACTAAGAGAGATACATACGCACAATATGAACATAAGGATATGGGAATAAGAGAATAACATTTGAATGTAACTCCCCAAGAAAAAATGACTATAAAAATTAGTCATTTTAAAAAATATTAATTTCACAATAAATGAATAAAAATGAAATAAATGAACAAGATTCATGGGGGAATAAAATTTCCATAAGATATGTATTTTTCAGTACAGAAATGCATTGAAAATAATTTCCAAATTAGACAAGCATCACTAAAATGATATCATAGTGAAATATGTTCCCTCCCCAAGTTATCATGTTATTATATGTTCATTTCAAATAATATTATTGTGTTAAAATTACATAATTGGACATATTTCACTCTGCATTACAATCCAATCAATATCACGACACATATATCATTACACAAGGCATTAGAAGGAGATACATGTCCCACCAATCAGATAATGAAAACCATATTTTTGAGTGACATAATATCATAGTACTATGTCATATTAAATCCATTAATCGAAATCAATATTATAAAAATTGAATCAAATCATAACCAATGGAAACGAGGAATGTGTAATAATTATCTCATCATAGTATAACTCATAAAAATAATTGGGATTCATTAGTATTTCATCCGGGTTTATCCCATATAAGAGAAATGAGTTTAATAACCACCATTCAATGATAAAATTAAACCATTTAAAGAAATTATATTTTTGGTATCTTTGGATCATATCCCCATTAAGTCATAGGTAACATCAATATAATTCATTATAAAAGAAAATTATTCATAAATAACTATATAAAAATTTCATGATGAAAATATCAATTACAATTTGAAATAAAATTTTTAATCTGATAAAATAATGAAAATATATTTCATTGAAAATATCCATGAAATTATATAATGGATTATTTTTATAAACAAGTAATCGGGAAATAAAAAACAAAATTCATCATGTCATAAACATTAATAAAATATATCTTTTAAATTTCTAGTAATATCCACACAGGCACTATTTAAAAAAATATATAAATATTTCCTTCATAAAATATATTAAAAATAAATAAATGGATAAATGTTATATAATAAATCATTTGGATAATAATAATAAATATTAGAAATCATTTTTAGATAAAAACTATTGTGAATTAAATCATATTTTCAACTGAAGATTGAATTAATGTTGGATTTTATTTAAAACACAAAATCAATAATATTAAGTACCAACTTGTAGACAAAGGATACTATTACATTATGATATAATGAATAATATAAGGATAAGAAAATAAATTAGAATTATTTATTGGTAAATCATGATATTTTAATTTTGATCACATATTCATAAACAATACAGATAAATAATAAAATTGTAATATAAATCTGTTTCCACATTTACAAAATTTAATTCTAATCCCTATTAAAGGATAAAATAAAATAAAACAATAATATATCATGATAATAAATAAATTGAAGATACTAAATATTAATGGGGTTATATAACTTCCTCATAAAAAATATAGGGTCCAAACACAACTTATGTCTCAATGAAGGATAATTAACATTACAGTCTATTACATGATGAATCGGCATCAATCATATTCATTAAAAACTACTTTTTTATAAATATAAAATTATTTAACATATATTAATGAACCATATTAATATATATCAGATTATATATGATTTTTATATAACCTATTATTTTATATTTATTTACAATTCCATGTTAAATTCACATTTCTGTCAATAACTACATTGTTTTTCATGTGTGTATTACCTTATTATTTTTTCTCTTGTATCATGATCACAGGTTGATGATATCAAAAAATTTAACCATGATATAAATATTATATATATTAATAATTTATGTATAAATATTAATTCAGAATATTTATTGTAGGAAAATTAATTACACTAATCAAGGATACAGTAGGCCATACCTATGTATGAACGATGATTTAATTCTCTAGTCTCAATGAATAAGTAAAATGAAAATGAAAACATATATCATTACATAATGTTTTTATGTCATATGAATCATGTATGTTTATTAATGAAATCTTTAATGTATTCTATATAAATCGTGAACGAACCAAATAACTTCGTGGGGTAGTAGTCTGTAATTCACACGTAAGATGTTATCATATTCTAGAAAAATAGAGAGTATGAAGGGTTGTGATATATAATAATTCCATAATAAAAATTACCTCATATATATCAGATATAAATAATTAAATCATCAATATGCACAAACATGAGAGTACATATTAGGAAAATGAATGGCATTGGATCATGAGGAAGTAGTCCTACATGAAAATGAATGATGATTCCACTATATATTCACTTGAAAAGAAAATAATTTTATATAATGTAAAGAAAAGTAAATAATCAAAGTATATGTAATTTATAGAGGTTATTATATTATAATATTACAACAAAAATTTAAGGAGGTGGAGAAATAAATAATTAAATTTTTTTTAAAAAAAATATTGATGATTATTTGGGTATCCACATTGGGTATGCATGGAAAGCCTTAAAATGATGTATTTATGTCTAAAATAAGGATTTTAGAATTAGAGGTGGGTATTTTGAAAGTCAATTATCTAGGGTGAGGTCGAACCAATGGTTAAGAAATTTGTGAGAGATTGAGGGGGTTTGTACCATTTTTAATAGTGGATAGTGGATATTTTGTAAAAAAACAAACTTATTCACTTTTGGGAGGTCACTGTTAACTATTATGACTCCAAAATAAATAAATAAATTATATGATTGATGATGTGGTATAGTAATACCTCTAATATTTAAAAAGGATAAACATTTATATCTTCTTATTTAGAAGTCTTTAAATATACTCAATTTTATTATATTAGATTTTTACCGTTGTAACGTTTATATTTTTATTTACTATGGTAATTTATAATTGGAGACTGAATTTAAAATTATATTTATTACCATATTTATATATACTCATGAGTGATTTTTTATTTTGGCGATATCCTATATAGTTATTTCATAGAAATTCTAATATGTTAATCCATGAAGAACCCTCTTGACTATTACTTTGATCCTAAATAAAAAATCAGACCTACAACAAATGTTTTTTAATTATTGAGTAGATCAATATATATTTTTTCTATTTTTTTTGATTTATTTATATATTAATCGAGAACAAAACCTTGTTAATAATTTTATAAATTTGATCATTCATGCATAATAAAAATTGTTTTTATCTTCTTAATGATTAATCATAACCTCATAAGATGATCTACATGAATGAAATGATCACTATAATGGAGGTGAACCCAAAAAAATTAGTAATATTACTATGTATTAAAATTTTTCAACACCCCCTCATATATTGTTTCCTCATATTGATTGTATAGCTATGTTTGAGAATTTGAGGAGATGACTTCGTTCTTTTGGTGATTCGATGATCGGTGAATTATTTAAATCAGTATACATTTTTACCATGACATAATCCCTTCAAAGGAGAATATTTTGTCCATATTTTAGGCCTAATTTCAATCGAACAAATGTTTCATGCATGTTGTGCTCTAAAACCGTAAAATACGAACATTGTATTCGATAACATGCAAGACATGAAACTCCATGAATATAAGAGAATTAAATACCCTGAAATATTATAATAATTTTAATACATTATATAAATTTTAAATATTTTATAACATTCAATGATTAAAAAATATTGTTTTCAAGCATTGCATTCTACAATTACTTTCTTTGAAATATTATATTTCATTCAAGACTGAGTTTTAACAAACATTAAGATTTTAGTAAATTATTATTATTATTAAAATAATAAGAGATAAACTAGAAATTAATTAATAGGTATTAAATAGAAGTAACTAAATTATCAAAATATATGGATTAATAATATATAAATTGAATTCATTGGATACAAATTAATTCTAAATAAAAATAAAAACAAATTGAATATAAGAGAATTATTTATATTCGAAACAATTTTTATAATCATGAAATTTTTTTATTGTAAAAATATTATTAATTACAATTACTGAAATATAATTGTGAATTATATATATTATATATACTATATAAAATATTTATTACAATTATCTAATATATTAGATAGACATGATTTAAGAAAAACACTTAGATTTCGCATTAATATAACTATTTTTATAAAGGAATTGTTACAACCATTTAAGGGAGTACCTACTATAAATAAAAATTATAGACATTTTTAAAATATTATAGGTCAAAATAGACCAAATAATTGAAATAGGAACATATAAAATAATTTTAATGTGTTTTTTGGGTACTTTTTGGTGAAGTTTTATTTTTTGAACATTCGGGATAAATACTGAATTTTTACACAAAATTCGTTGTTTAAAATTTTATCTATACATTTAAATTATATTTTCAATGAATTTATATTTTAATTTTTTCAATTTTATTAAAATTATTCAATTTTATGTTATTTTTTATAATTTCTAATTGATATTGGATATAAAAAACAATCAACCATTTGAACATTTTTATATTAAAAACAAACATTGTCATCTTATATGTTAGATAAAATTGAAATGATTATTTTTCCTCTTATACGGTTTTAATTTTGAAAAATGGATTCTGTATTTTGAATGACCATAATTTATAACTTCTAAAATGTTAAAATTAGTTTTCGAACAAAATGATTATAGAATGATATTGAAATTAATTACAACCATCAAAGTGATATTTAGAAAAATAAGTAACTAAACCATAAAAACGGTCCAAAATTACATAAAAACGAGTCGAAAATACATTTTATGGAAGTAATAACACCATATAATGACATTTATATAATTTGAACCATTATTTTATCCATATTCATACATATAATGATTTTTTGAATTCCATTTTAAAATATTTACAAGAGGGCCACTCCTACTAAACTAAAAAAAGGCACTCAATCCTCGCACTACTCATGCATATAAATATAATTTTTGTCAACCATATCTATCCCAATAGATCCTAAAAATTATTCCATGCATAATAAAATCCATTATATTGTCATAGATTTATCCAAGGAATCTCTTTGGTGAAATCCCAAATAATTTACCCACAGAAGATGTATCATAATATCTCATGATATTTAGTTTTATTTCCATTCTATAATATTTCCATTAACCTTATTCCATGATTATAAAGAAATAAAGATCATAAATATAATAAATTGTTTTATATCCTTTTTTACATAAAATAGGCACACTTCCAACTAATGGGCAACAAACATACAGTTTATGTGTATAATGAACTATAAATTCACTAAAAGATGATTGTTAATTATAAATTTACCCTCTATCATGGTTTTAATAATGGTGGAAATATATCCTATATAGAATATATATTATATTTTTAATGTATACATTTTTCGTGATTATTTATATCGACAATACATTTTTTATTTCCATTTTACAGAAATATGGTAACATCATTTATTGAACTGTAGGCAACAGTCTCCTAAAAGCAATGTGATTCATTATCATTTTAAAATGAATATATAAAGGATGTTTGCATGTAAACTAAAATAGAATAAAAATAAAAATACGATTTTATGTTGATAAGTAAATTTTTATAAGTATAATAAATAAATTTTATTAACCTTTTACACACTAAAATGTGATAACATTAGTCGTAGTTGTGTAGACTACTTCATCCTCAACACAATGTGATTACTTTTACAACACAATATATATATATATATGTTATTACGTAATATTTTATTTTTATATAAATATTATTTGGTAAAGAATAATTTCAGTTACCATATTTTTATAACAATCGTAAAAAATTTGGAATGTTACTCATGATTACATACGACCTACTACATCTATGATTATAATGTTTGTACATTTTTCATTACTATATTTAGTTACTAGATGTAAAATTATAATTTATTTGTTAATATTATAATTATATGTCTTTTATTATTCTAGATATGTTATCTATTGATCCCTTTGACCATAGTAGACCTACCAATGTTTTTTTGACACATCAAATGCATTTGGCCGAAACAGCTGACATAAAAAAAATTATATAGTTTTATAAAACATAGTGATAATTGAAATTAATGTAATGATAAACATGAAAATCTTTTGAATCATCTAAATAAATAATATATTTTTATAACACAATAATATAATGACTCAAGAGCCTTGTTTTTCTCATTGTAACTGATTTTCATCTCACATTTACATCTATGGGAGAAATGTCTTCTCCACAAATTATTTCTTTTGTTTGGTGTATAAATGCCCCAATTTGATATATTATATCATTAATACTTTATATTAATGGTATTTAAAATAGTCATTTAATGTTATTCCTTAACTATTTTGATAATTTAAAATGTCTCAATGTGGTATAGGATAATTTGGAATTATTAAATATTATTTTCCTCAAGATTGATTTCTACAAAATTTCAAAGGTTTCTCTATTTGGGGAAATTGAATAAATATTGTTCAATAAAATGTTTTACTATCTTTTATTATGGTTGTTAATGAAATTTTTCATGTATTAGTACCATTATTTTATATATATCGTATTAATAATGGTTTAAAATGTTATTTATACAACCCTATATCATCTCTCACTTTAATCGAATAATGTGTTTTACTCTAAAACTAGTGTTTTCTAAAAAAAAATCTGTAAAATGTTCTCAACTATTCAGAAATTATTTATAATTTTTTTTATTTTAACCAATGTTTTTAAAGGAATATTTTTATTTATTTCCAATTATTTTTTTAAACTTCTTATATTTAAAATTGAATGGTATTTTTTCCACATATGTCATGTATGGATTAACTCACATTCACATCAATGAACCATTTGTTTCTTGTTTAAGATGATAATTTATAATGACTTTTTTAATCAGGTTATATTTTATAATAAATGGTTATCCAAATTGATATTAAATAAATTGATATATTCCTCAAAAAATTTATTAAAGGATGTTTTTATTGTATTATTATTTATTAATGACATCAACCATTAATTTTAAATCCACATGATTTATTTTTTGGTAATACCATAATTATTCTTCCTCTACCTAGTTTATGATTATTCTTTATATGGATAGTATTTAATTTCACTTCATTGAGTCCTTTTATCCCCATTAACAGATTTTGTTTCCTATGATCATTTGATTCTGAATTTCCCATTACTATACATATCATTTTTCATAGATATTAATTTTCACTGAACCATATACCATTTTTTATACAATGTTCACATTGAATGTTATTTTTTTTTAATATTGATAATTCAATATCTTTTATTCAGTGTGGATATTTTATAGGGAATATTGGTAGTTAATTAAATAGATTACATGACATGATGAATTCTTTGACATGAAAAATGGGTGGGGCGCAAAAATTTTATTTCCCCTTAATACATCAATATGTCCCCATTAGAGAAATAATTTGTTATAGTTAACAGAGTTGATACCTGGATTTATACTATATATAGGTGATGTATCGTTATAGTGGTGGATTTAATGTGCGCGAGACATGATGTCAAACAATTTATTGTTTCATTTATTTTTATTCTGTTATTATTAATCCATAATATTTGGCATCAACATATCAATGGATGAATTTCATTCTCATTTCGGGTATTAAATTCCTTGATTTTTTGTTTTTTAGTCCACCATATTTATTTTTCATTAACGATTTAATTTAATGGAATATATTTCTAGTTTATTACCTTAACTTATTATTTATGGACACCCTTCTCAATTTTTTGATTACATGGTTTGTGGGATTAGTTATTTACCATGATATAATTATTATTCTCATTTGTTTTTTATTCCATACACTATATTTTTTCCTTACAAATCATTTGAATTGACGCATATTATGTTTAGATTCCTCATGGTTTCATTAATCACACCTTGAATGATTATAATAGATATAACAGATGGAATAATGTTAACCATGAATGAATAAATTATTTCTTAATTACTATTTTCATTTATAATAAAAGAACCATGAATGAATCTACTTTACCGATACTAAAAAATGCTTTGGTACATTATGATTTGATTCCTTCTAATCACATTAATATGATGAATGTATATACCAGCTCTAGGATATTTTTTTTAGGTCAATACAACTAGTATCATATAATGTTTATAGGAGACCATGAGAAATACATTTTGGAAAACATATATTTATAAAATAAATGTAATGTGATATGTTATTATAAGTATTAATGAAATTCTTTTACATATGGAAATGTATAAATTATGGGCGTCATCCTATTAATAAATCTTTGTATGGATACTGTAGGTGGACATTGATTTATTATTGGTGTACCAAGGAGAAATAATTTTGACAAGGTGAATTATTCCTGACTCGTTGAAACCATGTACACAAAAATTAGCTGAACTCTGCACCATGATTGACACTATAATGGGATATTACATGGATAATTAAAATTATCTTTACGAACAATTGTGAATGATATTTAAATTGAATAACATTGGTAAACCCTACTGTGTTCTAGATTAAATATAATCTTTCATAATTTAGATACCAAAAAATAAAATTAAATTTTCAATAATTATTTTCACTTACAATATTAGTATTAGTTTTAGAAAATGTCTAGTACCTGATGCAGTGAGTATAATAATGAAAATTAATGAAAAAATTATTCTAATGATAAATAAAACTATGTGTAGATAGGAAATAATGATATCACGTTTGTGCATAAACACTTTACCATAATATGATTAAAATCATATTAATTAAGAAACAGTTGAACTCTACCAAGAAGAGAATGATGGATTATTCTAAGAGTTTTTGTTTTGGAGACCATAGAAAGAAGAAGGATTGATTTTCCCCATGAATGATATAATCCCCCATCCTTAAACATTACAAAATCTAGAATTATTTATATAATCCCATTTGGAATCTTTTCAGTTTGAGAGCATTTGAGAATTTGGTCATAATGTATACAAAACATCTTGAATATTACATGTAGACACTTATAATCCGTAAACATTTTTTCATAAAATAAAAAAAATCATAAAAAAATGAACAATTCTAGTTCATTTTTTGGATAGCATGACTTTTCCATGATCCCAACCTTGACCATGTTCATCATTAATTATGGTGGAAAACATTTTAAAAACAAGGTATGAGCATTGAAGGATTAGTAAGTGATATAAAATAGTAAAATAAAATATTAATCCCTTAATTCATAAAAAATAATAGAATGTTAACATACATCATAAAAAATAATTTACAAATATCACATTGAAATCAGAAATCATAAAGGTTACTTCTGGAATCCATAACAAAATTAGGTTGTAGTTTTTATATCTATGTAGGGAGTTGTGTTTGGAATATGCATCATATTATATTCCATAAATATCTTAGGAGAAAAATATATGCTAACATCATAAAAAATATTTAATTAAATTGCCAGATATCTCAGGATTACCCACCCTCCTTTTATAATGGAGCCACTTATATGCGTAAATAATAACCATGAATAATAACTGAATCATTACACATTAACAAGAATAAAGTTATGATAATATTTCCACATTGCAATCACATTATAACATTTAAATATATAGACATAATAAATAAATTCTAAAAACCATTTTCATTAACAAAACATGTTAAAAGAGTATATGGTAATTCTCTTTTTTTAAAAACATTACAGCTAGTTAAGGAAGCCAAATATCAAATAATGCTCACAATAGTGGAAAGGTCATTATTTTTAGTTACGTCTAATAGAAAAATTATTTTTGTAATTTAGTAAAAAAATTCATAAAAAAATATTCCTTTTGAATAAAATTAATAGTAAAGGGGTTTTATAATACATTGTATAAAGAAAATTCATGTATAAATCTATGTATTCATCAATGAAAGGATATTGAGATAAAGTCCCTTACCTTGTTTATTAAATGATCTGTTCATTCTTTAATAACCTTAATGATAAAGTAATGTCAATTTCAACTTTGTTTGGAAGCATTTTTATGTTTATTATTCCTTTTATATCACTTATTACAATTTTACAATCATTATATAATCATTTATATTAATAACGGTCTTTTTGACGATATTAGGTACTAGAGTCAAAAATGAACTTCTAATAATTACAAGTTATCCATGTTGTCAAAATTCCATTGTCTCAAAAATGATATTAATAATTTATATATAATATATAATATATATAAAGACTATATATATGTATTTATAATAGTAAATAAAATTCATATATAAAAAATAAAATACACCGTTCATTGAGATGGTATGTTGTACGTCGGCATGAACACAACATTCATTTCTATTTCGTATTTAATGGACGAAAACATAATTAACCAGTGGTATATTATAATTTCACAATGATAACATATATTATATAAGTTAAATAAATTAATTAACACCATCTTTTTTATGATCTATGTAAGCAATGAATGAGTTATATCATTTTGAGGGGGTGGTAGTCTACACCTCTCAAATGAAATTACTATATTTATACAACATGAAAAACAAATAGAAATGTTAAAAATGAAAATTATAGAATCAAATAAATATACTAAATATCATATATAATTATAGTTTCATCATAATGGAGACCATGATAGGTGGTAGGGGAAATTGAAACAATCATCATTTTGAGAGACAATAGTTCGTCATACATATAAATAGTATGTTCATTTCCATTAGTTAGAGGTGTGTGTAAGTATAATTTAAAAAAATATCATAAAAAACCTAGTATATTTAATATATTGATTATATATATAAATAATGAATTAGAAGAGCATAAGGAGTGGAGAATGAAGAATAATGGAAGAAAACATGAGAGAAGTCGTTTCCTCAAATCGGGTTACTTAATTTGATTTGAAACAATGGGCTCTCTTGAAATTATTTCATCCAAGGGGAAGGCTTATAAAAGTATTATAGTGAATTTGGGAGATTATTTGGGTATATATTAGACTATCCTATGGGCTTAATGGTGTGGGTGATGGGATATAGGTGATGTCCTTTTATAAGAGGGAGGTGGGGCTCTTTAGGTATGTCTGAAAGTAATATTATATTATTGAATAATTTTTAGTTTCAAGAGGTCAATGACTCATTAAATATTACTATAAGTTTAATATAATTTTATATAAATTCATACAATATGAATTGGACAGGTTTTGGATATTTTTTAATCTGTACCATTTTTCATTATCCCTTTGTTAACTTATTTAAGGTTTATAATGTCTTCTTGTATATTCGTACTATACTTTTAATATATTAACTATAAAATTCTAAGAGACCAAAAATAATTCATTAATGACATTTTAAAATCATATATGACATTTTTCCGAATCATGGATTTTTTGGACTAATTTATCATTTAATAATATATTAATTGATTTATAAACTCATTTATGTCAATATTTATTCAAAAACATTGGTTAATGAGGTAGTCATTACATAATCATTGTGTCATAAATAAAGTTATTTATCGGATGTCTAAAAATTATAAATAAAAATCCATGATGTATGAAATATTAATATATATATAATAAATTTATATTGTCAAATATATCCACTATATAACTACACATTAAAATTGTTTTTTCAAAACAATACCTATTTATGATATTTTTATTTTTACATTAAATAAAAAGTTATTAATGTAATTATCTTACCAAAGTGTATTCCAAAGGCCAAAAGTTCTACCCAGATATTATATGGGTCTTACATGACTCCTCAAATTTGGTTAGTACAAGTTTTAAGGTAATTTTTTATTATTAAAATATTATTTGTACCTTGAAGTACCCTATTTTCCATTAAACACAGTAAATAAAAATAAAAAGATATTATTCACCAAAAATTATTTTCATCATATTGACCCCCATATTATGTAAAATTTACATCCTTGTATGTCAATGTTTTGAAATTAAATTAACATAAGTGTTCAAATTTCATTTAAATGAAAAATTCTGTTTTTTCACTACTCTATAGTGTTTTTCACTATTCATCAAAAGTTGAATGTTTTCCAAAAAATACAAAAATTTGACCAAAATATAATTTTGATATTCAGAATAAAAAATGAAATCTATTTTATTAAATTATAAGAAAATATTTTACATTAATTAATTTATAATTAATTTTCATTGTCAATACTAGAAAACATGTTTTTATGAAGTAAAAACTACAAAAAGATTGACATGTATTTATGTCCAATTTCAATTTGAAATTACATACAATGACCAAAATTATACATAATCAGTCCATAAAAAGTAAATTTTGATATCCATATTGTAATGAAAAATTTAATTTTTTCAAATTCCACATTTAAAATTGAAAAGGTATATTTAAATGGGGATCTCCATCAATAGGTGGTAAAACGCTCATTAATAAAATACTAGATTCTTTATGCTAAAAATTGTATTCATTATCATGTTATGCCTTTAATTTTATAGTATAAATGTAAATACATTTTAAAATTTTTTATTCATAATTCTGTTAGTTTTTTTCATTATCTCTAATAAAATTTCTAGGTTTTAAGTACCATTTAAAATAATTATAATATTAATTTTTTAGTATGTCTCAGAAATGTGTCTAACATATACCTTTATAGAAATCCTTTGATGCATGTTGGGTACGAAATCCAAATAGAATCCCCTTTAAATTAAAATTAATATTTGATTTATAAATATTAATAAATATTAAAAGGTTAAATTCTTTTTTTACCAGGGATATTACATACTTCCCCCCTTTTTGGAATTACATCCTCTCAATATTAAAATGGGGATGAAAAAAATCATTAAATGTTCCACATTGAAATACGTGTCAATAAAACTATCAATTTTAAAAAAAAGAAAGAGAAGTACAAAGGTACCTCGAGATAACCTATATGAGGATTCCATGTAGGAAAACACTTATATGGAATATAAACTAATTATCATGTTCTGATGAAGATTAATAAAAATCATGATTAAGAGAATGTTAAAAAATTGAAAACCACAATCATTTGATAGGTTAAATTGTATTTTATTCCATAGTAAGAAATTTAAACAGATATAATTTTCTTGTTTTAATTTCCCTTTCATAATTTTGGATAATTTATTTAATATATTGACTAAGGAAGGTAAAAAATATAATTACATTTCATGTTGAGTTTCATCCTATAATAAGTTTCTACCAAACACTCATATTTTTTCCTAATAGTGAGTATTCAAGATGACATGGTAACATTTGAAGTGCAAGAATAAACTTATAGAGAATCACACAATCCTCAAAAGATGAACTATATATTTCTATTATATTTACACATTAAACAAAATAAAAAATGGTTTGTATGATATCAGATAACCCCAATAAGGATAATATTTTAAATAAATAAAAACTATTATTTATCTAATAAATTGAAAAAAGAGTACTAAAAGATCAAAATTGTCCATTCAATAAAATATTTTCCATAAAAACATTCAATATAATCTAAACTACTATTGAAAACCAAAATAATTAAGGATTTCATCACAGTTTCTTCCAAAAAAATGTTATCATTTATCTCCAAATAACATCGACTACTCATAAAGTCTCGTACAAATATATAATTAACCTAATCACAAATTATCTATGATAGATCAATCATTTCCATAAAAAACACATATTGCTATATGTACAAAATAAAAACATAGATTATTCCAAAATAAAATTTCAACCATTACTCAACAAATGAGATCACATAGTGTTCTATTTTTCTTAAGCATATAGTGTTTCAGAAAGTGAGAAAGTCTTCAAAAATAACATTCATCGCTTAATCACCATATAATTTTTCAATACTAAGGTTATCTATTTTTTAAAACATATTTTTTCAAAATACAATTATTCTGGATTCATAAAATTATCTATCTAAAAATAATTAGTAATACTAACCAGGGACATCACGTTGTCCTGTGGTAGGCGATAAATCTCAATAACACTTTATTAGTGGGTTTGACTCCCAATGCTCTGTCTGACATGAGGAGTTGTCACACAGTCATTGTTTTTTAATTTTTCAAAAAATTATATAATTTTATAACATTCAAAAAAATGAGATAAATTCCACAAAAATAACCATAACAAATTATACCCTCAATGGTTATCTAATAGATTTCATTCTGTATCCCAAAATGTAATAACCATTTATCAACTAAAAAAATATCGTATGATATCATAAAGATATCCATTATGTCAAAAAAATAAAAGATAATTAAGTCTTGAATAGATATTCACATATCAAACAATAGAGTTACACGTACTAGAAAATGTATACCAAAGTAATAACATCATTTATATATTTAATCATATCATCATCCATAGATCAAACATTACTCTTTGATTAAAAAATGTAGACATCTTATTCATCAAAATTTCATACTGATAATGTATCTATTTTTTAAATATTATTCTTTAATACTAATTTCCAACAAAAAAAATTATGAATAATTTCCTATGATCTTTGTAATGTCAAAACATGAGTTAAAAAATTATCCATAATTTTCATAGGTTGTTTTTAGTTTTCTCATATTCAATTGGAATGTCATTAATAATTGGTTAAAATATATTTTTATGATCCTTCTGATGCCATTCCTATACCTTTTTCGTAGGACATCTATCTATATAATGACCATGCACACCACATATAAAAAATTCAGTTGATTCTTCTAAATCCACTTATATCCATTTCCTTGAGTAAGCTGGATGCATCCTTTTTTCATGGCATGTTCCTGATTTATGAACTTAATTAATACATATATAGCATATTCTCATACATTTGAGGCAGTTCGCTGGGTGTTTTATTCCACATCCTTGAAACATAGGTTTTTAAATATTCATAACATTTTGACTATTACTTGAACATTTAGTGGGATTATATTCCCGTATATAGGATGCTTAGAAAAATCACCAAGGTTCTAGTGTTCAATCATGACTCATTTTTTTTAGTTGAGAATAACAACAAGATTTCTCATTTCCACTCCCATTTCATTTGGTTTCTTATTCAAAAAACTATTATGATTTTCTTCACATCCATTGTTACTGGGGTTCCTTCTAGATCCAATATTTTAGTAAAACCATAAAGGTTAGTGTGAGTATATATGTAAAATCATCACAAAATATATTATGTGGAGGTTAAATACTATGATACACTTATTCAAGTTAAATTAACCTCATTCAATTTATCAAAAATAAACGTCACTCATTTTAGTATTCTAACCATTCTGGTTTTGTAACTTATTCTTAAACAACAATCTAACCTCTAATTTTATCTAAATATACCTTCTATTCTAACTATAAATCCCCAACATTAAACATTAAATAATATTGTATTAAGTAGATATTTAATATTGATGATCTTCTCAGGTTTAGATCTTTTTAGAATTATGTCATAAAATAAACAAAATATCAGGAATATTACATGTAGACACATCTACTCAGTAAATTTTTTTTTCATAAAATAAAAACTGTTACTAATTAAAACTGGTCTAGTTATATATTTTAGAAATCATAACATTTCCTTGATCCCATCCTCGGCCCTATTCATCATTAGGTCATGTGGAAAACAGTTAAAAAACCTGATATGAGCATAAAAAGCTCAGTAAGGGATATAAAATACTGAAAGAAAACTTTATTCCATAAAAATATAAAAAAAATATATATTTATCAGACCTCATGACATCATAAGATTTATGAATAAAACATAAAAATCATAAATCAAAAATCATAAAGGTAACTTTTGGTATCCATAATATAATTATGTTGTATCTTTCCCAGCTATGTAGTGAGTTGTGATTTGAATACCCATCATAATATATTTCTTTAATCATTTATGAGAATAACTTACTCTTTCTTGTCATGTAACCCAATGAATTTCAGGGCTACCTCAGGATCACCATCCCTAGGTTTATCACGGGACCACACATGTGTGTTAATAATTCCTAAGAACCATAACATAATCACAACACCGGAAATACCATAAAAGAAGGGTAACATTTCTACATTGACATAAAAATATAACATTTCAATATGTTAACATAATCAATTCATTATTAAAATACTTTTCAATAAAACAATACGTAAAAAGAGTATATAGTTTTTATTTTCATTTTTAAAATATAACATATTATTAATGATTCCAATTAGATTATAATTATTGTGGTGGCGGAAGGTATTACACGCCGCGTACGTTTAAAAGAAACATTAATTTTTTAATTTAATAAAATACTTCAAAAAAATAATCCTTTTTATTAAATGTAAATGTAAACGGGTTTTATTAAACATTGTATTAAATTAAGTCATGTATAAATCGACGTATGACTTAATGAATGTAGACAGAGATGAAGTTTCTTCAGAATCATTTTAATTGTTAATATTCCTTTCATATTACTTATTTTCATGTTATAAACATTACATAATCCTTTAAGATAATAACAGTCATTTTTTCGATATTCGGAAGTTGAGTCAAAAATAAACATCATATAATTACAAGTTGTCCATGTTATCAAAATTACATTATCCCAAATATGATAATCATGATTTAGATATCATATATACCATATATATCAGGTATATATATCTGTGTATTTTAAATATTACCCAACCTTTTGAGAAATGAAATGAAATTCACTTTTCATGAAGACGTTAAGACGTACATATACTTGAAAGCTACTTTTAGTTTTTTTCATATTTAATGAAATTAAAACATAATGATACATATGTATATTATAATTCCAGTATAATATAATATTTTATATATTTTGTGTATGTTCATTAAAAATAGCATTTATAATTTCCATGTATTGTATGAAAGAGTTATATCACTTTGAGGGGGCAGTAGTCCGTACAACCTCAAATGAAATTATCGTATTATACAAAATGAAAATCAAAATGGTATGTTAAAAATAATAATTAAAGAATCATATAGATAAAATAAATATCATATATAAATATATAAATATAGTTCTATCATAATGGAAACCATGATAGGTTTTAAGGGAAAATCTAACAATCATCGTTTTATGAGGCAGTAGTTTGTCGCACACAGAATCATTATGTCTATATCCATTATATGGAAGTGTGTGTGATTGAAGTTCAAATTCTTCTAACAAATAAAAGTAGTATATTAATGATACTTGTTTTGTTATATAAACAATGAATAAGAGGATCATATGTAGTAGAAAATGAAAAATAATTGAATGAAACATGAGATAAGACATTACGTCAAATTGGGTAACATCTTTTTATTTTAGCCAATGGTATCTCCTGAATTTTATTCTACCTTGGGGTAGTATTCTAGGATTAATTTAGGGAATCTATAATCTTATTTATTAATATATTGGTCATGCGAAGGGTCTTGAGAGGTGTATGAAATGGGTTGGAGGTGGTGTCCTTTTATATGAGTGAGGATGGGATCTTTAGGAATTAATGAATGAATTATTTTTTTATAAAAATATTTTTAATTTCAAAGAATCCAAATCTCATTAAATTATAATATTACATAAATATAAGTTGAAATAAAACCATCCAATAAGAATTTGATAGTATTTGAATTGTTTTAATCCATATCTTTTCTATTTAACACTTATTTAACTTATTTAGCTTTTACCATGTCTCTTGGTATATTCATACTATATTGTCAATATATTTAATATAAAATTAAAAACATATCCAAAATGGAAACATAATGAAATTTATTACATCATATATTTTACTTGAACTAATATTAGTTTTTGTGATTATTTTATCATTTAATAAAATATTAATTGATTTAAAAAATTATTAATGACAATTTTTTTATTCATATAAAGACATTTTAAATATAAATAAAAACATTATCAAGTTGAAGAAAAATCATTTATTCAAATAAAAAAATTCATAGTCATTGATAAAAGTTGTGAATGAAATAAAATTTTAAAAAAAATTATTATTTATAATCTCATTTATTTAAAACATTCATTAATGAGGTAATGATTATATCATTATTTTTTAATTAATAAATTTATTTATATGATGTATAAAAATTATAATTTAAATACCATGATGTGGGAAATATTTTTATCTTTATAATGACTATTTATAGTCAAATATATCAGCTATATAACCACACATTAAAATTTATTTAGCAAAACAATATATGTTTATGATAATTTTTTACTTTAAATATAATGTTATTAATGTAATTATCTTTCACATGTGCCTTCAAAGGCCAAAATATGTACCCAAAGACTGTATTGGTTGATAATGACTCATACAATAAGTTTATGTCATGTCTTAAGGTAATTTTATATTACTATAATATTATTTTAACTTTAATTACAATATTTACCTTTAACCGTAGTAAATAAAAAACATAAGTTACAATTCAAAAATTTTATTTTAATCATATTGAACAAAATTTTACTTAATGAGGACAACCATGTATGTATAATTTTTTAAATTCAATTCACAATAGCATTATATCTTTATTTAAATGAAAAAGTTGGGTTCTAACTACTATTACTGTTTTTCACTATCCATCATAAAGTGAACATTTTCCAAAAAATAAGAAAAATTCACCAAAAGTTAGTTTTGATATTTCGAATAAAAAATTATGTATATTTAACCAAAATCCAAACATAAATGTTTCATTAATTACATTAAAATTAATTTCCTATTTCAATGTTAGAAAGCGTGTTTTTACGAAGTAAAAACTACAACAAGGAGGACATGTGTTTATGAATAATTTCAAATTGAAATTACATCCAATGAACAAAATTGAATTAAATGATAAAAATATAATTCAATTAAGATTTAAACTATTTAGAAATATAATATAACAATAATATTAAATCATATTAAATGAAAATGTTGACTTAAAATACATTATTTTTCACTATTCATTAAAAAATTAAAATTATTCGATAAATACCAAAAAATTACTCAAAGTAAATTTAAATATCTTGATTCTAATGAATATTTAATTTTGTAAAATTAAGCATATATAATTGAAAAAAACTAGACTTAAATTTTTTTTCCATTAAATGGCGGTAAATCTATATTTTAATGAATATTAAATAATTTTTACTTAAAATGGGAACATTATCATTTTAAGCCTCTAAATTTTTTTATATGAATGGAAAATATATTTAAAAAATTATTTAATCATAATAATTGTTAGATCTAGTCATTCTAGAAAATAAAACTTCTTTGCGTTAACAACAATTTAAAATAATTATATTATTATTTTTTATGTATGACTCAGCATTGTGTACAACATAAGACTTTGAAAAAAACCCATTTTTTCATTTCGGGTAGGCCCTCAAGCATATCATCCCATTTGAAGTAAAATTAACATTTAATTGAAAAATATTAATAAAAATGAAAATGTCATATTTTTTATTTTCCTCAAATGTTACAAATTAAATGCAGAAGGAGACACCTAGGAAAGCATCTTAATGGAACGTGTAATTTAAATATGTGTGGGATGTAATAACATAAATAAATACTTGATGAGGATAAATGAAGAGTGAAATGGAATGAAATAAAACATATCATGATTTTCCATTTGTAGTTATTTTCCATAACTGTGGTGAACCTGGACTTTAACAGAGTAAATTCCCTCTTCAAGAGAATAAAATCTAGAACACGGAATGATATATATAGAAATAAGTGGATGAAGAAGTTATGATTGGAGGCTGTATAGAAATCATTAGTTAGAAATATATTTAGTGATTAATCTTATTTCATTAATATCAATCAAATGTTTTTTTTAATAAATATGAAAATTCGTTTTTCAAAAAGGAAAAACAATATACCATTGGACAATCAATATTTCCTTGAAAGGACATGGGACTTATTCCCATGACCACAAGAAGTTAACGGTTTAATGGAAACAAATGACTTATGAAATTCCCGGTTAATCATTAATTATTTTTAGTTAAAGCAGTTTGATGAATTACCTATTAATGATAACCTTGTTGATTTAGCTATTAGGATTTGTGATTAATTTGTTAAACATATTGTCTTTTCATAATATATTTTTTTTAATAGTTATTCATGTCCCTTTGTTATTGTCCATACAATTCATTAAAATTATACATTTGTGCATTAGGCATCAAATTTATTTTTTTGATATCCATTTCTCGAATAAAGGAATGATTTAGTATTTGATCGAAGAAACTCAAAAATATAAAATTGTTCACATGAGATTGAAATGTATTGACTACATAAATTATTGATCAAAAGAAGGATTCTTCAATATTATTAAAATATTCTTAAATGAAAAATGTTATCACGATAACAAATTTATTTAAATAATGTTCTAATACATTATAAAAAAATTGTGGATTTGAGGCTCTAAAATATCAATAGATCATACAATATTTTCATGATTTATTACCTCAATCACTATATATAACATTTAATCAATTTTCTCCACGTATGTATATATAACTCTCTATAATGATCTACTACTCAGAGACATTGTTATATGCTAGTCCAATTGACCATTATACATACCATTTCAAATTTATAGTGGATTTATTAAGAACCCTTCAAAAAAATCCGCATTCTATCAAAACTAATATTAATAAATTTATTATAATTATCTAGTTTAATGTATGGATTCAATTTAATTATGTTGGGGAGCATGAAATTCCAATAAATTCTATAAAAATCATTTTATTTGATTGCATGTGTGAGATGAAACAACAAGTGTGTAAGAGAATATAATATCTTAAAAATTCATAATCTAATTAATATTTTATATATATTTATTATATTTTATAACATGAAATTTAAATGTCAATTACTTATTATATATCACCCATAACAATTTAATTCTTCAGAAGCATACATTAAACAAAATAATATTTTTTTAATAATCTAAAATATATTATTAATGTATTTTAATTTAATATAATATGACTTTTGAAATGTATTAAATTAGTTTTAATAATTATTAATAACACACTTATGAACATATTTGGTTTATAAAAATATAAAATAATTTCAGTGGTTGAATATTAATTTCATGTGAATATAAGTTCCATTTGAATATAAATAAAATATTTTTATAGAAAACAATTCATATCTTCTAAAATATATTTTAATATTTTAAATTTAACTAATTAAAAGATGTAAATGATAATAATGAAATATATTTGTTATATATTCAATAATATATTTTTAACATTTATCCAATAGATTCGATAGACATAAGAAAAGAAATAAACCAATATTTTATATATATTTTTCACAAAGATACCTTTAAAGATATTTGGTGAAGAACCTATTTCAAATAAAAATATTGACAATTTATGCAATATTATATATCATAATAAACATAAAATTTAAATCAATAACAAAAAAAATATTTCTATGATTTTTTTTATTTTTCTAAATATATATATTTTTAAAGAATTATGAACAGCAATGAATGATAACTGAAAACTACTTTTTAATATAATTTATATATGTATATATAATATTTATTATTATAAATAAATTATAATTAGATCAATTTTATATAAATTAATCCAATTTAGTTCATTTTAAATAATTTTAATTTTAAGTAGAATTTAAAAACAATGAAATTTTTTTAATGTTTTTCATTTAAAAAACTATATTGCCAATGTGTCTACGATATTAAATTTAAATTAATTTCATAATATTTTATAATTTTAATATAGAAAAATTTATTCCATATTTTTATTCATCTTAATTTATATTTTATAATAATTTAAACTTAGTTTTTGACTAAAAATATTTGTGAATGTGATTAATAAAATTTCACAGATTATTGTGAAATTGAGCTCTATAAGGGAATATTCCTTAAAAATTAGGGAAACAAATAAATTTAAACTGGTAAAAAAATCCATTGGATGAAATTATTTATACCATATACTATATTGTATCATATTCTCCATTTATTGGGGCCATTGTCAAAGGTAAATTATTGGTGGAATTCCTATATCCAACATTTACAAGAGTGCCACTCTTCCTCCACTATACAAAGGAACGCATGCCTCTATCATCCCCTAGTCTCTCAAGATACTTCTAATAAAAAATATATAAAAAAAAGGTCAAAAAAATTCATCCCATATTCCTATAATTATCTATTCTTTAATAAACCCATCCACAGATTCCCATTGGTTCTAACCAAACATATTTAACCAGTAAAGATGTATCATCATTCATCTACTTCTTTAGTATATTTCAGTCATCCACCCATTATATTTAACATATTACATGATTATATAAAAATCCTTATCCTCTATATAATGAATATATTTATGTTATGGGGTCTACCTAATCATACATACACTTCCATCTAACAACTAATGAACGTACATTATATGTGTACTATGAACTACCACCTTACGAAATGAGGATTATTTATTCTTCCTCAACCACTTATCATGGTGGTAATAATTATTTACATTCTATTTATATATGATATATATTATATTTACTATTAAATAATTCTTATTTAATTTTTAAATATATAATACCCTTATGCATAACATTTTTTAAATATGATAACATCATTTGTAGAAATGTGGATTGCTACATCCTAAAATTTATATGACTGTTTCACATTATACATGAAATGTATATAATATGGTATTAATTCTATATAAATAAACTAAAAACATTTAAACTATATTCATTAAATAATTATTTTTCTTGAGATATAATATATCAAATTTTTATTTCAATTATTATAAAGTAATAATTTATAAAGTCTGTTGTGGATGTGTGGACTACGTGCTCCTCAACATTATTTGATTCAATTGAAATCCTGATAATTATATAATATTATATATTATATAGTAATCAGGTATTAATGATATAATTATAATTTTTTAAATATTAATTTGTTCATATCTTTAACCAATATTGATGACTGATAAATGGGATCATTACTCATGGGTATATACGACCAACCATCTCCATGACTGTGATCTTGGTTCATTTTTCATAAAATAATTTATGGATTGATTTTATGATTAAAATTATTCTCTTAATATATTAACTATGTGATTATTATTGTTATTATGAAAATTTAATACAATGACACCTTGGACCACAGTATTCCTACAAATGTGGTTTTCCACACAGAAAATGAATTTTGTCAAAACACCTGATGTAAACATAATTATATTTGCAGTTTTTTACAACATTAAAATAAGTAAATGGAAGTAATGATAGAAAATGTTTTTTGAATAATTTAAATAATTTAAATAAAAATATTATTTAGGAATATAAATATTCATGAGATATGTAAGAATTCTAGCACTGTATTTGCATCTCTATGTTTACATCTGGGAGTTAAATGTCATATCCACCATGTACTTTTTTTGGGCGTTTTGACTACCCATTTATATATATTACATACTTAATACATTTATTTCCATGGTTTTTTAAACATTAATTGAATGTTATTCCATCACGAGTAATAAAATTTAAAACGTTTTATTGTGGTATGAGATACCCTAGAATATTTAAAAAGTATTTTTCACAATAATAATGTTAATTATCAATCAATAGTATTTTCATTCAAGGAAATTAAAAGAATGTTTTTATATAATCAATTTAATTTTACTCTCATCTGGGTTTTTATGAACTTTTGGAAGTATTATTACGATATTTTCCACTCATTGGCACTCAAAAGGTTTTAGAATTATTTTCTGAAAACCTGACCACATTTCTCACAAAAGCCAAAGACCTTTTTTTCTACCAAATAACATGATTTATAAAATGGATTTAAAAAAAATTAATAATTCAAAATCAATTATTAATATTTTTTACCCCATTAATCATTTAGGAATGTTTTAAATAGTAATTTTTTACTATAAAAAACTAGTCATTTCTCTATAATTTTTTCCATGAAAGGGAATATGTTTTTCCTTGAATTTCAAGTAATAATTATCCCTAATTTATTTAATTGATGATTCATTTTAATGATTAAATGTTAAATTATTAAAGTATTTCTTTCAAAAGTTTCATTAAATGAAATGGTTTTACAAAAAAAAATGTTCTTTTATAAA
The DNA here is from genome assembly GCA_963277665.1 of Viscum album. NCBI lineage: Eukaryota > Viridiplantae > Streptophyta > Magnoliopsida > Santalales > Viscaceae > Viscum > Viscum album. The sequence continues at coordinate 67,418,230 of OY728166.1, read as the reverse complement.
ATAATTTTTTAAATACTCTATATAATAGTTATAATCACAAACATAAAAACTATTTATTTTTACTCCACATGGGATGTGTTTTTTTAATATCATTTTTATTCATCATTTGTGTGGTTTATTATTAATTTGGGAAAAGAATGTATCAAAATTCCCTTATTTTATTCCTTTTATCCCCATTGAAATATTCAATTTCATGTGATCATCTTACATTTAATATCACTTTACTATTGATATGATTTATCTTGTATAATATTATTTCCATAACCAAATAATATTTTTCATATGATTTTCAATTTTAATGTTATTTGCATATTTAGGTAAATATTGATATTTATATATAATTTATTCAATAGGGATATTTTATCACTAATATTATTTATTATATTAAATTTATTACATGATAGGATGTATTATTTGTAAAAGAAATAACGGAATGGGCCAGAAAATATACAGCCCCTTGATGAATCGATTAGTTCCCATGATACATATTTTATGGGAAAAATATATGAGTTTCTACCTATAGTATTATACTATCTGGATGATGGATCTTGATACCTGGGTTTTCCATGTTTCTAAGAAATGTTGTCCACAAATTAAATATTTCCTTTATTTTGATTCAATTAATATTTTCAAATATAATTTTTCATCTGTATATGTTTTGATGCTTTTCATTTTCATTTCATTGATTAGAATGAATGTGTTTCAGTTTCATACCTTTCCATATGTATTTATACATATCTAATTGTTTCAATAGAATTTGTTTATAGTTTATTACCTTCCCTTGTTATTAATTAAAAATCATTATCAGTTTATTAAATAAATTTTATTTTTTATTATTTATTTACCATTCCAAAATCATTATTCATATTTATTCATTTTTTCTACTTCTATACATTACCCTAAAAGAAAATTTCATCCCATCCTTATTTTTATTCATTTACCCATGATTCCAAGAAGAATAATATGAATGATATGTAAGGATATACTAGATGGAATATTTTAATCATCAAAACCAATTATAAAATTAATGTACTCATTATTTGTACAAGTCTCATGTATGTATGTAGTTTACCAAGAATACTAGACTATTTGGTCGTTCAAGAAGTGATTCCTTGTATTCCCGATAATTTAATGGAATTATAAACCAGAACACGACCCTATAGGGTTGGTCTGAAATATTAAAATTTATGAATTGGATTCACTATTTATTCTCTATTCACCCAATAACAATTCTATTATGGATTATATTCTAATTAGGAATCTTATCTGGTGATTCTAGCATTGATGGATTCTATGGGATTTATATTCCATAGTGGGACTCTGATGAAAAGTAATTTGGAGACGAAGTAAGCTATGTGTGGACATATTTATATGATATTGGATGATATTGATCTGTATTATGATCAAACTGATACTTTTTTCTTGGTGTTGGGTTATTTCTAGTTGTATTTTTCAATATAAATCAAGTGCTGTTCAATTTTATTAAATTTTCTCATTTATTGGAAATTATTTTGAGAAATATATTAGGAACATAAAAATTTATAAATATAATAAATTATGTGATTCATCTATTCCAGGTATTATCATTCTTTCAGGTGGTTATGATAGGTTGGCGTTGAATCATGTTCAAAATATGGGCTAGAGTATCCTTATGAATGTATATAAAGATAGAGGTTCTCCTAATATTTAGGTTCATGATATTGGGAGTTCTTACATTGCTGGTATTATAACATATGAGGTTTTTATATGGTTTTAGAGAATACTAATACAATTGGAATGGACCCTCATGTTTTCAGTCCATTGTATGGTCATGAAAGTGTGGGTTAATATGAATATTCAACTATACAAGGGATTGTTTCTTCAGCTACCCTAGTCTACGGAGGGGATATACCCCATATTAATAAGGATTTTTGTTAAAATCTTGAACAACATACTACATCTTATAAATAAATTCATAATGACAGTAATATGATTTGTAAAATCAATGGGTGATCTTCATATGATGATTGGGAAGGAATCTGGTTTCCTTTTAGTTAAAGAAAAACTGTTTTCGTTGTTGTTGAGGGATATGAGTTGGTCACCCACAAAAAATATATCTTTCAAACATTAATTTCTCCCCCAATATTGCATGATTGGTATTAATGATCATTACATAACGAAATGACAGATGATAAGGACACATATACTATTTGTAGTGATGTATAGGGTGATCTAGATATTGGTTACATGATGTAATGTAGTTGGAAACTGAAAAGGGAATCACTACCCCACTTGAATCTTATCCTGATAAATTTAATTTTCCAAACAATTAAACAAGGTTATATAGTAGGGACATGTTGTATGATGAATTTGGAAATGTTAAAGAAAAAAGTTGTAAAGATTTATATGTTTTCATATTAAAAATGCTTCCATGGATATCATGATATTGAGCCTCATGATGTTGATGATGAGGCCTCAAGCATGGATTATAAATATAACAAAAGGATGCATAACAAGTAATTGAATAACGTAAGGTACCTAAGAGTTTAGACATTCTCTTGTGGTCATGGAAGAAGAAATGAATTGAGGATACCGAATGATCATTTTTTTATTTAGTGGTGCTGTGTGAATTTGTTTAAGAATTCAATCCCCAACATCATTTGTTTCTGAAATTTTTATTAATATGAAATTTTATTGGACTATTTTTTAATCCACTGTCTATATAATTTTTTTTGTACCTAATTATTTTAAATATTATATCTAATTAATTATATAGAAATAATATGTGTGTGGAAATTTAATTTTTATCCCCACATATGTATTTCAGTCATCCCATGTTTAACCTTAACCGTCCTAATTAAAATTATATTTTTTCAGTAATCATTATGGATGAAAATTATATTAAATTTACTAGATATTATAAATTGTACATATTACTGATATGGAATCAATGTTTTAATTTTTAATTTCTATAAAGGGATAAATGTTAATTAATATTAATTCCACACATGGGTGAGAATGCTTGTTTTCAAAGAGAAAATCTTCTAATGATTACAAAGATATTATCACAAATTTTTAAAATTCCTTAAAATGACCAAAAATGGATTAATATATGTATAAATTAACATCAGTTTCTTAAAAAATTATAATATAATTTAAATATAAAAATAAATAAAATCAATATTCTGTTTTAAATTTTTTTTTACTATTCCTCGAAAAATAATATTTTTTTAAAATTTCCAAAATTTCACCTTTTACAATTTTTTAAATTTTGATATCAAAAAAGATTTTTTATGAATTTTTTTTTAAATATCTAAAAATATAAATTTATTACATTGTAGAAAAATTAATAGCAATCATTATTTAGACACTAGTATTTTTAAAATATATAAAGCCATTACCGAAAATTAATGTGTTTTTATAAATATGTTTTCTTTATATGTATCAATTTTTGTAATGGCCCGGACCTCTTTGGCCCATTGCTTTGTCAAAAAAAAGGCCAAGAAGTGTTCTGAACGGTAAAATGGAATTTTCCCACACTTTCCAGAATTTTGAAACTACACGCCGTGTAGTCGAGTAAACGTCGTGTACCCCCTTGCCTGGTATACCCTGTGTTGAAGGTCGTGTCCTTACCGTGTGAAATAAATGGGTACACATAGTGTTTCAAATACTACACGCAATGTTGTCTCTCTCCGCTTACGCGTTACCATGTGTTTACAAGTCAATGGCTGTGTGCCGTGTTGGAGATGTGTGAAATAAATGAGTACACGTCATGTGTCCAAACTACACGATGTGTAGTCCTTACCCGCGTATGCGTTCCCCTTAAACCGTGTGTTGACCAGTCAACGGCTGGAGAGACGTGTTGGAATGCCGCGTGGCGACAATGTGAAATAACTGAGTATACGATGTGTACTATAAAGTACACGCCGTGTACATTTTCTTTTCTCTCATATAAAAGAAGGGGTCCCCTCCACCTTTTCAACTCACCCCTCTCCTCCCCTTTCCTCTGAGCAGAGTTCTCCCAAGAGACTCGAAGGCTCTTTCTTCCATAACTTCTTCTTCCAAGCTCCGATTGACGATCTGTCAGTGGCCACGGGATCGTACCGACGAGGTGGAACTACTGAGCTTTGATCCATTATCTTTCCTTAAGCAGTTACTTTCCGGCTTCCACCCGATGAGGTTTTTCGGGGACCTGACAGAAGTGACGAACGCCGATGGACGTCTTCTATGGTTGATCTGGGGGAGCGTTGCGATCAGAACCTATTGAGGTAGGGATCTTACCTTCGTCTCTATAATTTTTGAATCATGTGGGGTGGTTATCCTCTTGTTTTCATTAGAAACATTTGAACCATTAAATAAATATAATAACTGGTTATAGAATGGGGATGGGGAAGTTGTTATGTTTATCATTATTTATCCTGTGATATTATGTTCTGAATTGAATAGGCTTATCCCTAATAAAAATCACGGTCTTTGGGGGCATTTTTTTTCCCAATTAAATGTTGACCTATCTTTCTAGACCGTTATTTGGATGAAAACATTGTGGAATGTGGAAATTGGTTAATCACGTAAATTTGGATGTTTAAAATATAGATCCCTTGTGTGATCACCCTAGTTAATCAAAAAAAATAATGAACATGTGGCTGAGGGCTTGGATACGTGGCATGTGATGGGGGTGTTTTATGGGTTTTTGTGGATCAGGTGAGCAGATTGTTTGTGGTTGGCATGGTTGTGGTTTGGTGTGAATGTTATGTTGGTGACAGGCAGCGGGGCTGCGATAAGTGGTATTAAAGGGTTAATGATGTATGATGCGGTTGTGGTTACAGTAGTTAGATTCGGGGCTACAGGGATGGGTTTGAATGTGAATGAACTATGGGTTCTGAATAATAAATAAAAAGTGGAAGAGTTAATGAATGGTGGGTCATGGTAACAGAACGAGATTAATAATCAATGGGTTGGTTGGTTGATAAGAATGACTTGGTTGTGTTTCTTGTGTTTTCCTAACTTGTTTTGTGGATGACAGGGATATTTTTTACGAACGATCAATGTGGTTGGTTGTGGATAGTTACCAAGTAGTTAAGGAACTAAATAAATTAACTCTGCTGAAATGTGAAAACCTAAATGTGGTTGGGGTTGTTTGGTGTATGCATGCTTCTTAGTAGTAGTGCTGAGGCACGTGCTCAGTTTCTCTATTTAGAATCCATAGTTTGGGTTGTGTGTTGGTTATATATATATATATATATATATATATATATATATATATATATATCTGTATATTTTTTGTTTTATCGCTCCCCACCCATGTTGAGAACATAGCTCTGAACACTCCCATTTCATGGGAGAGGGTGTTTTTCCCATAGTTACTAGCTCTTTCCTGCTCCTTCTCCCCTAGCCTGTGATTTCTTGAGAAAACCTTACACCTAAGAATCTTCGGGTAGGTTTCGATGGGGGTGGTTTTAGCCCAAGACACTTCGATCATGTTCTACTATTTCCCAAGAATCTTCGGGATGAGGCCCAGGTGTGTGTGGGAATGATATGTGGTTGTGAGTCCCAGGTGTGTGCGGGCGTGATACGTGGCTGTGAGGCCCAGGTGTGTTCGGGCGGGATGTATGGTTTTTGTGGCCCTGGTGTGTGCGGGCGGGATACGTAGTTGTGAGGCCCAGGTGTGTGTGGGCGGGGAGAGTGTGGCAGCATCCTGACAATCGATATTAAGAAGAGCAGCTAACTACTGGGAAATGGTGCGGTGTACCCATTACTCTTGTTTATTATATACTACTACCTATTGTGATTATGATTTCAGTGAGTGTGGCTGGTGATGTTGGCTGGATAGATTTCCATGCTAGGTTTTTTTGTTATTCTCATGGGACATTAGGATGTCTCCCCACTTGTGCATGAGAGATTTAGGTTTCCCTACTGAGTATAATTGTATACTCACCCTATGTTTACTGACAGGTTTATAAGAGTACTACGAGGGTCGTGCGAGACCCTACTAGTCAGACAGTTGGAGTTGTTTATGTACACTTGTTTCTTTTGGTATTGTTCATTGAACATTCTTGTACTTTCACCTTATTATAAAATTGTTTAAACACGCTTTTGGGATTGTTTTGGGTTTATTTATATACACTTTCTCTTTTCCTTTTTGGTGGTTGACTTGTCCTATTTCTCGATCTCAAAATAATAAAAAGGGTAATGCCTCCCATATTTTTGAAAACACATTCCCTTGGTTCTAGTTGCCACCCTAGGGCCTACTGGAGGCGGGACTTGGGGGTCATGATCTCCCTTTCACCATTTCCAGCTCAGGAGGGGAATCTTTGGTGGGAGGGGGCTGTGGCAAAATGGTATCAGATGTGATGGTTGAGAGATAGGATGAAGTCTAGAGTTAGGCACAGTGAGGATTGCCTGGGATGGTAGGGAGACAATGTTAGTTAATCTCGGTGTGTGACATATGCCAGGGAAGACCAGCTAGGACACGTGATTTTAGGGCACCCCATGATCTAATGCAAGGACTCTGAGCCTATCGAATGACCATGTGAGATTACAATGATTGCAGGGTAGAGACCCGAGGGAAGGTACATGCATCATGATGATTTTGTTTTACTTGATTTGGGTGTTTTGGGAAATAAATTGAAATAAAATAATAAAATAAAACCTTGAGTTTTTCCTTACTACTTGGGCTTAGGCGATCCTTGTTTACAGTACAGCTATGGAACCTGGACGTCGTCCCTGGGTGGCACAGATGGTCGAGGCCCAGCAGATTCAGGCGGACGATCAGTTGAGGATTAACTGAGAGGAGGATGATAGCCAGTGGCATAAGACTCTCTGTTCTTAACAGCGGCATACCCTTAAGAAGTATGAGGGTAGTACATCGGATACGGAGACAGAGGTGTGGCTTGTGGAGCTAGGGATCACTTTTACCTTGATTCGTACTCCGAGGGAGCGCTCAGTTCCCCTAGCAGTCAGTCAGCTGAGAGTTGCGGCGCGAAAGTGGTGGACGCTCTACCTCGAATAGAGGATAGAGGCAGAGGTTCCATGGGATGACTTTGAGACGGAATTCCGAGAGGAATTTCTTTCTTGCATGATCAAGGTGGAGAAGCGGTAGGACTTACTCTCCCTATAGCAGGGGAGTATGTCAGTACGAGAGCTGCAGATCATGTTCAAGGATCTCCTGCGCTTTGCTCCAGATCTATTTCCAGATGAGGAGTCTTGGGAGAGACATTTGGAGGAGGCGCTTCGTCCTTCGCTCCAGTATGTTGTCACCCCCTTCACCCTTTCGACGTACTCAGATGTACAGAAGAAGGTATAGGTTTTAGAGAGGATGCACTCACTGGGAGGTGCACCACTAATGGGGATCCATCCGAGCTTGTCGAAGGGGAAGGCAGTCAGCAGTAGGTCTCCTGCGATGGGACCTTCCAGGTTCAAGCCAGTGGGGAGCAGGCCCCAGCAGCTGTAGTTCAGATCTTCAGGTCCTCTTCTCTTTTTCACGAGCCAAGGGCCAAATTGTTTTTCTTGTGGAGGTTTCGGGAACATTCCGAGTCGATGCCCGACCCAAGCTCATTACGGCGGAGGTGGGCATGTTCAGCGCCCACCTCAACAGCACCAGTTGCCAGTGGGGCCCTTCCAGCAGCAGCATGACCATGCTCCACTGAAGGAATACATTGAGGGAGGAGGCCGACCTCAGGGTGCTCCTCAAGGACCTCAACCAGGGCATGGTCGAGGAGGTGGGTGACATCAGAGAGGCAGAGGAGCTAGGCCTAGATAGTTTCACACACCCGAGTTGGAAGCTCCAGCAGGACCAAAGGTGGTGCAAGGTACAATTTTTTTGTTCATCACTCTTGTTTTTGCTTTGTTTTATTCGGGATCTTCGCACTCCTTTGTTGCACTTGGTCATGCCCAATCTTTGGGTCCAGACATAGAATGACTTTTCATAACACTGGTGCTGAGTACACCAGTTGGAGCAAAGACTAGTGTATCTTGTGTTTTTCAGGGATGTGGGTTGACGTTGGGACCACATAAATCTTGTGGGGACCTTCTTCTATTACAAACACATCCATACGATGTCATACTAAGAATCGACTGTTGTTTTCTGTTAGTGCCGTTATCGACTGCTTCTGGAGAAGAGTCGTGTTCTCCGACGTGGATGGGTTGCGCGTGTCTTTTTTTGGCGAGAGGATCTATCAGGTGGGAAGCCGGAATATGAAGCCTCTCCTTTCCTTGTTAGGCGGGATATCAGTTGTTCCAGCTGATACAGAGATGATGGATGTCCCTAAGGTTATTGGGGAGTTCCTCGATGTTTTTCCTGAGAAGGTTGTAACTCTACCCCCCCCCCCCCCGACGTGACGTTGAGTTCGGGATAGACTTACAGCCTGGTTCCCGTCCGATTTAGATGGCCCCTTATCGGATGGAACCTTAGGAGTTGCGGGAGTTGCGGTTTCAGATTGATGATCTGATGGAGAAGGGTTTTTTCGACCCAGCATATCGCCATGGGGTGCTCCATTTTTGTTCGTGAAGAAGGAATATTTTGGTCTCAGGCAATGCATAGACTACCGAATGTTGAACCAGGTAACGGTCATGAACCGTTACCCCTATCCAAGGATAGATGATCTCTTCAACCAATTGAGGGGAGTAGGTTGGTTTTCAATGATTGATCTACGATCTGGATATCATCAGCTGAGGGTAAAGGACATCGACATCTCGAAAAAAACCTTCAGGTGCTGGTATGGGAACTTCGAGTTTGTAGTGATGTCGTTTGGAGTTACGAATGCCCCGGCTGTGTTCATGGGACTTATGAACTTTTTCTTCCGAGAGTTTCTGGACCGGTTTTTCATTATGTTTATCGATGACATCCAGATCTACTCAAGATCAGAGGAGGATCACGTTGAGCATCTCAGGGCAGTCTTGGAAGTCCTTCGACACCACAATCTTTATGGGAAATTATCGAAGTGTAAGTTATTGACACAAGAATTACACTTCCTTGGGCACATAGTGTCTCAGCATGGAGTGTCAGTGGATCCGTAGAAGGTGGAGGCAGTTGTTTCTTTGGCAGCACCCAAGAGTGTGGCAGATGTTCATAGTTTCATGGGGTTAGCAGGTTACTATCGGAGGTTAGTTTCAGACTTCTCTAGAGTTTCTACTCTATTGACAACTTTGACTAGGATGAACCAGGTCATCCTATGGAGCGAGCAATTCCCAAAAGCTTTTGACTATCGGAAGGAGAAGTTAGTCAGTGCTCCCGTACTCAGGTTTCCAGAGGAAGGGTTATTGTATGAGGTGTTTTGTGATGATTCTGGCCTTGGAATGGGGTGCATGCTGATGTAGAAGAAGGGAGTGATCTTTTATGGGTCTAGGAAGTTACGTCCTCATGAGTGTAACTATGCAACCCATGACCTAGATCTTGCAGCAGTAGTGTTCGCACTGATGTTCTGGAGACAATACTTCTTTGGGGAGCACTTTTTTGTCTTCTAATATCACAAGAGCCTGAGTTATATCTTCTCCCAGCGTGACCGGAACCTGCTGTAGGGGAGATGGCTCGAGTTTCTCCAAGACTATGACATTGAGATCTCTTACACTGAAGGTAAGGGAAACATTGTAGATGATGCCCTGAGCAGGAAGTCACATAAGGAAGTGGTTCGGTAATCCAATTATGCTTGGAATGTTATGGGAGAGTTGGCCGCCATGAACTTGGATGCCAGGGTAGAGGGTGTTAGAGGCTGTTTGTTTCAGATGACGGAGCAGTCCTCCTTGTTGCAGTAGGTGGAAGAGTCTCAGTGGGGGGACTCCGAGGCGGAAGTGATGCAGGATCGTGTCGATCAGGGGAACGCTCCAGAAGGATGGTTAGTGGACAGTTGAAATCAGATGCTTTACCATGGAAGGTTGTTTTTCATGGGGACAATGTGTGAGGGAGTTCTCCATGACTTCCATAGCTCAGCCTTGGTGGTATATCTAGGAGTTTCAAAAATGTACCAAGGCCTGAGAGAACAATTCTCGTGGCCCGGGGTGAAACAGGAAGTGGTATAGTTTGTGGCTAAATTCCTTGTGTGTCAGAAAGTGAAGGTTGAACATCGTGTTCCCCGTGGTTTGTTTCATCCTTTAGATGTCCCCGAGTGGAAGTGGGATGACATCTCAATGTACATCGTCATAGGACTACCCCGATCTCAGGGTGGTTATGATGCTATCTGGGTAGTGGTGGTTCGACTAACGTAATCAGCTAACATCTTATCAATTAAGGAGTCGGGCCCAATGAGTACCTTAGCACAGAGGTACGTAGACGTGGTGGTGAGTTTTCATGGAGTCCTGATGACTACTGTTTCAGATCGAGATACTCGGTTTACCTCACGAGTATGGAGGGGGTTAAAACATTCTTTTGGAACCCAGCTACGCCTTAGCACTAATTTCCACCCCCAGACCGATGGGCAGACAGAGAGGACTATCCAAACATTGGAGTACATGCTGCGAGCATGCGTTCTGGATTTCAGAGGTTCATGGCTACGACACTTGCCTTTAGTAGATTTCACCTACAACAACAGCTTCCTCTCTAATATTGGCAGACACCTTTTGAGTATTTGTATGTAAGACCATGTCGTTCACCCATTTTTTGTGTAGAGGTTGGTGAGACAGGTGCTCTTGGGCCAGAGGTAGTGAAGACCACCACCGAGAAAGTCCAGATTGTACGTGAGAGGATGAAAGCAGCTCATGACCGATAGAAGTCTTATATTGGTCGTTGGAGGAGGCCCTTGGTGTTCAAGGTGGGGGATCATGTGTTGTTGAAGGTTTCCCCTCGAAGGGGGCAACAGAGGTTTGGGAAAGGGATTAAGCTCTCACATAGGTTCATCGGACCACTTGAGGTGCTCGGGCGAGTCGGCGAGGTGGCATATCGGCTGGCCCTGCCACCTCAGTTGGATAAGGTTCATGACGTCTTCCACATCACCCAGCTTCACTGGTACTTACATGACAACTCCCACATTATCGACTGGGGAGTGTTATATATAGGAGACGAAGAGACCTTCAAGGAACAATCAGTCAGAATAAAAGATCGTAAAGAGAAGGTGCTCAGTGGAAGAACCATTCTGTTGGTTCGTGTTGTGTGGAGGCATGGTGGCCTCGAGGAGAGCACTTGGGAGCGGGAGACCCAGATGCACGCTCAGTACCCAGAGTTGTTTTGAATTGTGTTATCACTTGTTCTTCTGAGCTTTGTGTTGATGTTTTACTCTATAACTTTGATATATAGAATACTTGGCTTGTCGGTTGTGAGACCTTTTGTTTCCTTGTTCTCTGGAAGTGTGTAGCATGTCCGGATGTGTGGGGAAAGGAAAAAAACCCTGAATCTTAATCGAGACACATTAATGAGGATGCGATTGAACCCGTGACAGTTAGTCAGTGCTGCCTAAAGTGGATAATATCTTGACATAGAAGAAGGAATTTTCCCGAAACCACGTGTTCGGGAAATGTGTGGGTTGTACGGTGTTAGGGGCAGTGTAAGTTGGAAAATCCAAATGTATGAAAGTGGGAAGACCCAATCCTTAATCGAGAAACTTTAATGAGGATGCAATTAAACCTGTGCAGGAAAGTCAGTTCTGCCTAAAGCGGATAATATATTGACATAGAAGAAGGAATTCCTAACACATATGATTAGGGTTGTTGGTTGGGTTCCTGTTATAACGAGAACCCTAAGAGGTATCTTGTTGGGTTCCTCTAGGTTGGTTTTTGAATTCTCGGGGACAATAATGTTTTGAGAGGTATCTGGCGTAATGGCTCAGACCTCTCCAGCCCATTCCTTTGTCAAAAATAAGGCCACGAAGTGTTCTGGAGGGTTAAATGGAATCTTCCCACACTTTCCAGAATTTGGAAACTACATGCTGTGTAGTTTGAGTACAAGTCGTGTACCCCCTTGCCGGGTATACCCCGTGTTGAAAGCCATGTCCTTGCCGTGTGAAATTAATGGGTAAACGTCGTTTGTCCAATAATACACGCCCTGTAGTCTCTCTCCGTGTACGCGTTATCGTGTGTTGACCAGTCAACAGTCGTGAGCCGTGTTGGAGCCATGTGAAATAAATGAGTACACACCATGTGTCCAAAATACACGTCGTGTAGTCCTTCCCCGTGTATGTGTTACCCTCAAACCGTGTGTTGACCAGTCAATGGCCTCAGTGCCGTGTTGGAAGCCTCGTGGATACCGTGTGATGTAACCGAGTAAACCTCATGTACCATAAAGTACACGCCGTGTACTTTTTCCTTTCTCACATATAAAATGATGGGTCCCCTCCTCCTTTTCAACTCACAACTCTCATCCCATTTCCTCTGAGAAGAGTTATACCAAGAGACTCGAAGGATCTTTCTTCCATAACTTCTTTGTCTGAGCTCCGATTTACGATGCGTCAGCAACCACGGGATCGTAACGATGAGGCAGAACATCCGAGCTTAGATCCATTATATTTAATTTGGGCTTTCCTTTCTGACTTCCACCGAGGAGGTTTCTTCGTGACCCTACAGAAGTGACAGATGCCGACAGACGTCTTCTAAGGTTGATCCAGGGGAGCGTTGCGATCGGGACCTATTGAGGTAGGGATCTTACCTTCATCTCTCTAATTTGTGCATCATGAGGGGTGGATATCCTCTTGTTTTTATGAGAAAAAATTGAACCATTAAATAAAGATAATAACTTGTTAAAGAATGGGGATGGGGAAGTTGTTATGTTTTTCTTTATTTATCATGTGATATTATGTTGTGAATTGAATAGGCTTATGCCTACTGAAAATCACGGTCGTTGGGGGACTTTGAATGAACAATTAAATGTTGCCCTATCTTTCTAGACCGTTTTGTGGATGGAAACATTGTGGAACATGGAAATTGGTTAATCACGTAATGTTGGCTGTTTAAAATATGGAACCCTTGTGTGATCACCCTGGTTAATCAAAATGGAATAACGAACATGTGGGTGTTGGCTTGGACACGTGCCATGTGATGCAGGTGCTTTATGGTTTGTTGTGGATCAGGTGAGCAATGAGGCTGCAGTTGGCTTGGCTGTGGGATTGTGTGAATGTTATGTTGGTGACGGGCAGCGGGGCTACGATAAGTGGTATTAATGGGATAATGATGTACGATGATGTTGTGGTTACAGTAGTTGGCAGCGGGGCTACAGGGATGGGTTTTAATGTGAATAAACTATGGGTTGTGAATAAAAAATAGAAATTGTAAAAGTTAATGAATGGTGGGTCATGGTAATGGAACGAGATTAATAATCAATGGGTTGGTTGGTGGATAAGGAGGACTTGGTTTTGCTTCTTGATTTTTCCTCACTAGTTTTGTGGATGACAGGGATATGTTTTATGAACGATCGATGTGTTTGGTTGTGGATTGTTTCCTAGTAGTTAAAGAACTAAAAAATTAACACTGCTGAAATGTGAAAACCTAAATGGTGTTGGGGTTGTTTGTTGTATTCATGCTTCGTAGTAGCAGTGCTGAGGAACGTGTTAATTTTCTCTGTTTAGAAGACATAGGTTGGGCTGTGTGTTGGTTATACATATATATATATATATATATCTTTTCTGTTTTATCACACCCCACCCATGTTGAGAACTTAGTGCTAAACACTCCCATTTCATGGGAGAGGATGTTTTTCCCTTAGTTTCTAGCTCCTTCCTGTTCCTTCTCTCCTAGGATGTGATGGATTGAGGTGACCTTAAAGATAAGACTCTTCAGGTAGGTTTCGATTGGGGTGGTTTTAGCCCATGACTCTTCGGGCAGGTTCTACTGCTTCCCAAGAATCTTCGGGATGAGGCCCAGGTGTGTGTGGGCGGGATACGTAGTTGTGAGGCCCAGGTGTGTGCGGGTAGGATACATGGTTGTGAGGCCCAGGTGTTTGTGGGCGGGATGTATGGTTTGTGAGGCCCAAGTGTGTGCGGGTGGGGAGAGTGTGGAAGAATCAGTATGTTCGCCGTTATGAAGAGCAACTAACTAATGGGAAATGGTGCGGGGTACCCAATACTCTTATTTCTTATATTCTACTACCTGTTGTGATTATGATTTCGGTGAGTGTGGCTGGTGAGGGTGGGTGGATATAATTCTATTCTAGGTTTCTTCTGTTGTTCTCAGGGGATATTAAGATGTCTCCCCACTTGTGCACGAGAGCTTTAGGTTTCCCTACTGAGTTTACTTGTATGCTCACCCTACGCTTACTTACAGGTTTCCAGGAGGACTACCAGGGCCGTGCAGGACCCTACTAGTCAGACAGTTGGAGTTGCTGTTGTGAACATGTTTCTTTTGGTTTTGTACTTTGAGCTTTCTTGTACTTGCACGTTGTTATAAAATTGTTTAAACATCCATGTGGTCTTGGTTTGGGTTTATTTCTATACACGTGTTCTTTTCCTTTTTGGTGGTTGACTTGTCCGATTTCCCGACCTCAAAATAATAAAAAGGGCAATACCTCCCATATTTATGAAAACTCATACCCTTGGTGCTAGTCGCCACCCCGGAGCCTACTGGAGGCGGGACTCGGGGGTCATTATATCCCATTCACCATTTCCAGCTCAGGAGGGGCATCTTTGGTGGGACGGGGTCATGACAATTTTACATTATATTTATAAAACTTTCTACGGATACATCTATGATTCATTGATATGATGAAATGGTCTTGTTTGAATAATATTAATAATATGTCATGGTTTTGATAAAAAATTAATATGTGTATTGAAAGATAATAGTTTTTTGTGTGTAGCACATGATTGACCTAGTGTTTCATGTATTACATGATATACATAAATTTTAAATTATTAGAAAAAAAATTATACATAAAATCTCATGGTGTTAAAAAAACTAAAGTTATGAAATCTCCCACTAAATATTCATGAAATGGGCATTATTTGGTATTATCATACTAGTTGTGGTCATCGAATCCTCTTCCTATATCAAATAGACTTTATAATAAACATTAATTTCTGTTATTCATATTTTTCACTTTTGTATGAATATATATTCTACATTTATGAATCCTAATGGAGTTTTATTTCCTACATGCTATATTATATAATAGTCTTACATAACTAATGTAGTGAAAGTGTTGTCTTTTATTAAATTACATAATAATTTATTTATTCATTAAAATGTAATTTCAATTATAATAATATTGGTGATTATATTCAACCCCCTTATTAAATTAACCCTATAAATTCCTTTTTGTAATAAAAATATATATTGGAACTTCTAGTTAATTACCTCTTTGATTTATCTGGTTCCATCATCAAACCAGTGGTTCTACCATAATTCTTCGACCAGGTGAGTTTTATAGTTGGTATGTTAATTGTCTCCACAATCAATGATTTCAATGTCTTCTCCTCTTATGAATTTAAATTTTAAAAATGTTTCTCCTATGGATGAAGAAAATCTTATAGGTTTCATATGTACACATTCTAGGGGGATACATTGGCCAAATAATGTACTTAATATATATTTGATGGGATTCAATGTTTTTAGGCTATACCTATAACCCTATCAAGGATCCTAATGGGGAAATGTTATTGCGAAATAATGTTTCTCTTCTACCAAAACAATATGAATATATACCATGATATTTAATAAAGGAACCTCATTTTCCAACAATATTATTCACATCTAATATATGATTGTATATATAATTTTCATGTAAAAGTTTCATGTATCTCATATGAAATTTATTTTTATGAATATTATGAATCATCTCATAAACATTATCAATTAATATTCGTACCACATCCCTAAAATTTTTCAAACATGTTGGAGTCCAACACCACATTCAATATATTTTCTTATAATCCTCCCTTTGAGTGCAAGAAGAAATTATATAACATGATAACTCCAATTGGGGAAGTTTTCTATCCCAACAACCATGGAAGTCCATCAAACAAGTTATTATCATATGTGATACCAATTAAATAGTTCTCTAAAACTAAAACTTCATATGATATTTCTAGGAATTATAAAAACAATAAAGTTTATCCCTGGCATATTGGAGGTTTCTTCTTAATCTAGAGTTAATCTTATTTTACAAATCAGATACAGTAGTGAGTTTCACTAAATATATAATTATTACCTCTCTAATAATAAAAAATATTCAGTGGGTTAGGTGGAAATTCTTTTATGATAGTAATAAAATGTAATTACTATATAAGGAAATAGATTATTAACAAAACAATATTATTTCTTGTAGTTGATCTTGGGAGCTGAATAATAAAATCTATCATTATTTATTAAAATTACCATACATAAAAGTTAAATAATTTAATCATAAGTTTATACATATGTCTTTTAACATTGATATATTAAAAAAGTCATTAAAATATGTTTTCAAATATTTATATTTTTTACACAAATTAATTATTTCATTGGATCGCTAAACCTATTAGTGATACATGGATGAATAGAGAAGGATGATATATGAACATAATCATGATGATTCAATTTATTTTATTTTAATGATTGTATATATTTTCAAATTACACCATAGAGAACTCAATCATTAAATATGTTGAACTGTAGGGTATGATCCTAACCCCATGGTGAGGTATGTTATGGCATGAATTTTTTTTAAAATTTTTTTAAAAATGAAAATTGAATTACTTCTAGTGAGTAGGATAATTCTTGTGGGTACTTTGATGGTTTGGGATGGGAAATGGAGTAAAATAGGCCAAAATTTACATGTATCATGGTTTATAAATGTTTAATAATAACATCTCACTAAGACCATGTGGCATGGAGGAAAAGGGTCGATGATTAGTAAAACATGAAAGGGGGAAGATGAAACTATGAGGATATGGATATTGGTAACAACATAGACACAAAATTATTCACCAAATCATTAAATATCCACAGAAACCAATGAAATCTAAATGTTGGAGGTCATATGTTCTTTACACAATTATTGAAATTGTGTTTCATAATTACATAACTCATTAAAATAGAAGTATATATCATTTTACCATATTACGTATAAATTTTGGTTCCCTTAAATTTCACCTTATTCAACACCTAAAATGATTTTGTTAAATTATGAAGCACCCTCAACAACAATGGATGTTTCCCCCTCTATTCTTAGTATTTTGGAGTCTTGATGGTTGCAAATCGACACTCATGATAAGTCATTAACATTGTTTCATTCTATATTATATGAGATCAGTTGTTGGATGCCTCCCCTATTTCCTATGTCAATTATCCATATATATTTTGGGAAAAAATACATAATTCCCTAAGCCTACGCTTCTAATCAATTTTCATTTATATATGAGTGAGTTTCTATGAGCTTGTGTATAGTGGTCTATATGAATTTTCGAACAATTTTAATGTTTTATAAGTTTTTTGTAGTTGTGAAAATGTTCTAACATGTATTGTTTTTATATCATTGGATATGGATGGTAATTGGGCCTTAAATTGTGTTTTGAGACCCTCTATGGTCCCAAATTGGTCTTTGGTTTATTTTATACTAGGTCAAGGGAAACCAATGGGGTCTGAAAAATCCATCAAAAAAGTGAAAATAATTGGTAAATTTTGAGATTGTGATCCTGAGAGAGTGAGTTTTTTGGAGTTGTTACATATAAAATATGAAAAAACTAATGGTATGAAGGAATTATTTACTCACAAACGTTTTTTAAAATGTCAGGTAGTATTTCAAAAAATTTTAATCAGGTGTTTTGGATTTTGATATGCATATGGAATTACGTGATGAAAAAGGATGTTATGGGAGTGGGTAATGTTTTAAAAGACCCTGACGAACATAAATGATATGTAAAAATGGGGTTACTTTTTATTATTAAAATTATTATTTGATATTATGTCGTGGTTTCCTTTAAAAAAATGAATGAATTACTTTTTCAAATTGAATCAAATGGAAATTATGTCCTTGATTAAGGTTTAGATTTTGAAATAGGAAGACCCATGTTATAATATTTGGATTGATGGTGATTTTAAATTTTTATTTGTTTTTTGTGATTTATTTCTTGAGAAAAGGGATTATTTTAATTTTATTCATGATTATGTTTTAATGGTATTCATGGAAGTTGGTAAATAATGATAAAATTTTGGCAAATGATAAATAGTTAATGTCGTATGTTTGTATTATTAAATGGTTTTGAAGAAAAATTATTTTTTTCTTATGTTCAAAAGGCCATGTGTATTTGACCATGGGGAAATAGTTTTTAATAAGACACTCATTGACGGTGAATGAGGAATGATATGAATAATGGTTTTATTTTGATGATTCACTATTATCATTAAAATTACATTGGGATATATGAATTGTCTAGTCCCACAAAAGTATTAATTGATTCCAAAGAATTATTAATACTCTTCATCGATGGGTTTTCCAATATGTATTCTCTAGGCCAACCGATATGATAAATAATTTTGATACATGGACTGATGATCTAAGGATCATCAGATCAATGTGAATTGATTAATGAATTATCCACTAATTTAATGAGGTTTACCCATCCTATTATGACAAAAACTTCTAACACAGAAGATAATATTTAGTGGGATAGGGTGATATGGTGAAACTCAAGAACACACGTGGTAATTATTAAATTTTTAAATTATGAACATTGTTACAAATTCATTTTTTACATTTCATTACATATTAATATAAAAAATTAATTAGATATGCTACCTCATTATATGTCTTTGGTTTTGGCCTATAGAGTTGAACAGAGACTCTTCCTGAAACGCCATGATGCATGTTGAACATAAAGGATGTTAATGTTTTCAATAATGTTCATGATATGGACCTTACTATTTTTTGTTTAATGGTATAATGAATTAGAGTATGGTAATTCTAGACCATGTTTAGAATCTTCTCGTTGTTCATGGAATTTTCTTCATTTTGGTATTTGGATATTTTTATGAGTCGACATGACATATGTAGTATAAATTACATTATAATATATTTTTCCTCTCTTGTTATTATTTGAACATGTTATATATCATATCATTTAGTGATTTTACATGTTATTATTTTTTTGGTATAATTTACATGATTTTTACTCTAATAAGAGGGGGTATTCTCTCTATAGTATCACCATAGAGACATTGTTCTAGAGACCATTCTATTTAAAATTTGTAAGAATTCTTGAGGTTATGTAGGAATATGTCACGGGTAACTGTTTATTAAGGCACAAAATATAAGACATTAACAAGTGGTATGAGATGTAATTTTACTTTTCCATATTATTTTATTCATATTAAATAGAAAATTTTATCATTTTGAGGCAATAATATATATATATATTTCTTAGTAACATGCGGCCCCATGTACACTGTAAAACACATGCTACCTCCATGAGATAATTGATGTTCTTTTTTCATATTAAAATGACTAATATTTCTACAAGGAGTGGCATGCCAAGATATCATGTTATTGATTTATGAGGTTTTATATCATGTTCCAAAATGGATAGATAGGGTTCATTAGTTTATTAATCAATAAATAATATAGGGTTGATATATAATGATTATATTTCCTATGAATGAACTGTGAATGTAAAGATGTGTTACAAGAAGTAATGAATTATAAAATCGGTTGATGATAATATTTTTCAAATGTGGTTTAATAAAAAGGGGTTTGAAAGTGTACATCCCTATGTTATAAATGATAGAATTTATTTATTTATAAATAAGAAAAAATATAATCATAGGGATACTTTTGTTTGTTTCCTTCATGTGGTGATAAGTCCTTTTTTATTTGTTGTTGGGTTAGTGATTGTGCCACTTTTATAGGACATTGAATAATAGTTTTGTGACAAATAATGTTCAAGACTGTTTGTATATTGTCATGTTACTTAATTTCAGTTCGGTTTGGTTCTGACTGTGAGGTTGCGAGATTATTCAAGTTATTGTGGTAGTAATAAACATGATTTGTATTTATTGTGTGGGAGATAATTTTTTCCAGGGAACGGGTTTTATGGTTTATAACACTATTTATCATAGTAGTCTACCAATGGTTGTGTATCCTTGAGTAAATGGTCACATGGTGCATTATGCATAGTTTTTTTGGTAATTATGGAGGAGTACATCACATAAGATAATGCATGTTTTCGGTCAAATTTTATTGTATTAGAGGAAAATCATATTAATGTATTATAATTAATGATCATGCATTGGGAGTGGTTCGTCATAACATTCAAGGGTGGACTATGAAAGGGTTCATTCATGTTGTTCATACATTTGGGTGCATAAAGCACATATGTGTGTTTATTATTTTTGGAACTAGTATATAGGGTGTTAAATCTAGTTTTTGTGGGTCTTACTGGGCTAGTGGTAATTATATTAGGTTTTGGAATGTGATTCAGATTTTGGACAAGAGCGGGTGTTTTTTAAAATCAATAGTTAACATCTATCAAGGTTAGAAATTTTTTTTTGGTTCTTTGAAATATATAGAATATTTGTACGCATAAGAAGATGAGACAATGAATGGATGGTTCAATTTTGTTTCATTAAAATGCATGGTCATGTATTGGTTTCTTTATTTTGTGAGTAACGTTTGTTCTTATGGTTGAATTAGTGGGTGGTTTTGAAGGATACGATTGATATGATTCATTACCCAACTCTATTGGTAATGATCGATATGATTATAAACATAGTCTATGGATGTAAATAAGAGATAGTGGTATATGAATCCCTATTTCATATCAATTAAAAATGATGTGGTTGTTGTGTGGTCAGGTGCTTGGATTTAATTTCTATAAAGTCCTAATTTTTGGATGGGAACATTGACAATTGATTGAGTCCAATGTGGATAAAAACTATAAGGGATGGTATGTCCTTAAATAAGGATATTCGGTCCTACTTATGGTGATTTAGAACCCATGGAACATTGGGACTGGTTCAGTGAATGAACATAGAGAAGACTGAGACCATAGGTTTCTGCTGAGTACAGAATTTTGGACATGCTCTAGAGATAAATGGTTTTGATTGGGAAATGTGAAAAAAATGGAAGATGATTCGGCACAAGTATTTTTACATTAAATCAATGTGGGAAGTTTTGGTTATGCATGAGGCTTTTCATTTTTGAACATGTTTATGGTCAATTGTTTTCTCTATTGATAAATATCACATGGAGATAGAAGAACAACATTGGTGTGGTGATTATAATTCAAGAGGGTATGATGGCTCACAGTTGGTTTGAAGAGATCTATGAGTTTGTGGTGATTTCTGATTGGAATTCCCAATAGAATATTTTTTTGATTATTGATAATTCGTTTTCAATAGAGGATGACTGAGACTTACTAGGGGATAAAATGTCCTTATATTGAATGGAGACAATGAGTATTAATATATTATTGGGGTATTCATCGATCAAATCCATGTATACATTTAT
The DNA here is from genome assembly GCA_963277665.1 of Viscum album. Classification (NCBI taxonomy): domain Eukaryota; kingdom Viridiplantae; phylum Streptophyta; class Magnoliopsida; order Santalales; family Viscaceae; genus Viscum; species Viscum album. The sequence continues at coordinate 67,396,917 of OY728166.1, read as the reverse complement.
ATAAAATATGATCATTCACAATATAATGGAATAATTTTGAGTATACATAAATAGGATTTTATATAGTCTAGAATAAAAAATCGATATCATTTTGATAAATGATGGGCCTTTTTAAGGACATATCCATAAGAGAAATTAATGTGAATTAATATGGTTAAGGGTGCAACCCAGCCATCTCTAATTGAGGAGTATGTCATGCTTTTCATTATGTTTATTGAAACAGATACCATTCATGGATACAAGAAATAGATAATGTTTTATATTTCTTTTATTTATTGATTTTAAGGAAAAATGGGAATTTCCCCTTCTTAGGATCCATAGTGATGGGGTATTGATCCATGATTTTTTTTAAAAATTGGGTGAGCATGCAAAATTACACTCTTAATGCAGGGAGTGATATTTCAATCAGAGATATTTGGAGAAGACCATGCTTTATATATGGTTGAATCATGATTAAAAACTGTTACATATGATATATATGTGTTATAATTTATTTGGGAAGGCATGGTGGACATTAGATGTGTTGGATGGTCAAACCAAACATTTCCTCTAGGATTGGAGTAATTCTAAAAACATTCTAGGTTGTTTGTGTTAGATTTGTATCAATGTTTACAGAAGATCACCAGTACGTTTGGGGGAGAAGTTGATGATTTGATGTTCAAATTTCAATTTAATCATGGGATCAGATCTTTCATGTGAATTATGTTAGTGGTGGTATGCAATAATATATAAGGAATCATGGATAGGTAACTTGGTAATGATGCAAAATTAGGATTTGCGTATTTTATAGATGAAACATCTAAGGATTTTCCAACTCCAATTAGGGACATGGGAGTTTCTGGCCAATTGAAAACCACATGAAATTATAGATTTCGGAAATTGATGATGAATATTATTAATTGAAACAATATATTATAGAAAAAATGGGTTGTTATTTGTTTGTTGATGGATGAATGATATGTGTCCATTTCTATTGGAATTAGATTATAATATTGGATGATGATGTTGTATTGTATTCTCATTAATATATGGGTACAATTATATGGGAGACCTATCATGTATATTGTTGAATCTTTATTTTGAGGAACTAGTTATATTTTTAGATTGATTAAGTTCCAAAAACCTGTTTATTGCTGGTAGTGAGATCAAGAGTTTGGTGGGGATATCCATAGTGTGCGAGTGATTATTTGAGAAGGTGATTAGCATTTCAGGTTGGATGGGTTTCTATAATCACCCTCTTGGTTCTCAGTTTTGTTACTTGGAATTTGATTATAATTTTAATGGTTAAATATCTGGAAACTATTTTAGTTCATTTATTGGGTTTTTGGTGTTCAAATAAGGGATGTGGTCATTATGGTTAATGTTTTGGGCTAACATAGGTTTTGTAATGTGGTTGGATAAATTTATATTTATTAGAGTGACATCATTTGTGCTGTGATTTTTTAGTTTTTTGAGAGAATATGACAAATGGTGTTCCAATTGAATCATCCTTAGTGGAGTAGTTTTTTTGTGTTGTTATCATATGAAACTATATTTGGTAATGTTTCATGGGCTTCCACACATGGTTATTATAGTTAATTATGTTAGTGATGATCATATCACTGATTATTCCATTCAAGAAAAATTTACTATTGATGTGAATCATAGCGTCAAGGATTATAGGCTAATATCACGTTTTTGAACTGAATCATATGGAAGTATGGTCATGTTTATAGGGAAAACATGGGAATGGTGTGTAGGTATGTGGGACTAGTGAATCAACAATTTTTTTTTTAGTGAAATTGTTATACCGGGGTTTGTAGTTCAATGATTATATGTTATAATTGGGGAGTCTATATGATAATATCCTTATGTGGACAAGTTTTATGGATAAAAAATATTTTGTCTTATAAAATTGCTTAATGAAATTTCTATCATTATTATAATTTTTCATTGTGTTGTTTAGTGGGTCTTGATATGAAAATTAAGAAGAATAGGCCACATTGTACAAGCTTCGTGATTAGAACACTATTATTAATCAACATGTCCCATGACTATAGAGTGTACAAGAGAGGTGTTCATGATTTGTAATCTGATCATAGGGTAATGGGAAACTGTGGGGGCTTGAGAAGAGTGAAATACAAGGCCTCTATAGGGTTCAACAAACATTATGTTCACCCATGAAAAATTTCCATCTATGTATTGTATAGGATGCACTGTTAAGAACGCTAGGCTTTCTAAACATTCACCTCATAAAAGTATCCATTTACCAAATTGGGAATAAATATTTATTCCCCTAATTTTTCACCATATTCAATATAAAGTTGTTTTTTTAACTAGTATCATCATAAACCTCCATGTATGATTAACACTCTATTTATAAGTGTTTAGAGTGCATTTGGTTGTTAATAAATGCTTCAGGTTAGTATTTGACTCCATTTATATTCATTTTAAAGAAAGGGATGAGTTAGTTTATTCCACCTTTATTGTGGCAACGAATATTATATAAATGGTGTTCTTATACAATGTAATTTTTTCCATTTTATTTATTATCATGGGTCATGGTGTAATGAGTCATTTTCTACGAGCATGAAGAAGGTAGTCTACAATATTTTTACCTCATTCATGGATTTTTATAAATGTATATTTATTTTCCAATTATATATTTTGCAGTTTTTTATGTAATTAAAATTGTAATGTAATTTTTTTTATAAATTGAGGTGAAATACATTTCATGGACCCCGTTGGGACCATTGATGAAGTCAGACTGGACTTAGGGCTAGGAATTATTTTGTCCAAGCCCCTGAAAATGGTGAAATTAATTGTTAAACATTAAGATATAGGAATTATATGAGTGAATGGTTTTGATTTGATACATGAAAAATTGTAATGCTTAATTGGATAACTGGAATACTCATTTAATAGAGTTTTTAAATAACTATTTGTCTTATGAACTTGATTAAATGATGTTTTTACGGTTTTTTGTATATATTCTACAATTAAGTAATACAATGTCTTCATTGAGGTGAATATATTAAAAGGAGGTATTAACCACAATATGAATTAAAAAGGATGTTTTTTTAGATTTTATATGATTATTTTGAATGAGGGTGTGTTTATCCTTTTTTATGTATTTTAATATATCTATTAATTTGTTCAAAGTGGATATGAAGGATGTGGGTAATGTATTTTTTTCAAAGGGGAATCAAAATGTTTTGAATAATGTCTTTAAGATGTATTTAAATGATTATAATGTTTTTTTGTTACTTCAAAAAGGATATTTGTTTTATTTGAGTAATTTTTTGTTAATATATCATAGGAAACTCAATAACGTTTATGCAAATATGAGAAAATGATAAATTATAAGAGAATAATGCTAATTTAATTAAAAGGGTTTGAATAATATTTGATTATTCATTTGATAAAAATATTTTCTTGTGTAGGGCCTAGAAGATTTTTTTTAATAATATATTAAAGGGTGGTTTACATTAAAATATATAAATAATTGATTTTTGGACGATGGACAAATTTTTTTCATCACTGTGATTGTCTAAACTAATCTTCTATGCCCACAAAGGCACTATTTGATATCGATGTTAGAAAATGGCTAACTATTAGTATATTTTCTAAAAATGAAAATCCAAGGCCACTATAAATATTACATTGTTTGGATACATGGACTAATACTCTATGTTTAATTGGTTTAATGTTAATTGATAATTGAATTTTCTAGTGACATAAAGTGAGTTACGCCTCATAGAATGTGAGATAGACTTATACATGAAAAAAGAAGGTTTGATTGGTTATGGTGACCTAATGGATCCCGATAATATAACTTTTGAATTAATAAATTGTTTAATGTTGAATATGTTTACTAATTATTTGTGTACAATTAATTTTTTAAATATATAAATAGTTATTATAGGGGAACTTTAGTTAGAAAACATTGGTTGTGGTCAATTGAGATGATATCACTCAATTCTCTGGCCCACAAGGATCATTGGTAACCAAAAATATACTATATGAATTATAGTATAGGATGATGATAGGGAGCTCGATTCAGATTTATGCTTGGGATTATAGATTAGACCATGGAATATGAGGAACTGGTTATCACCTGGGGCTATGTTTGGATAATTTTCTCTGATTCCGTGATTACATGCTTGTGTAGTGATTAGACACTTGATTACCTCTTCAAATCTCTTATAACATTAATTATTCTAGAAATGACATAATATTTTTGAGTTATATTATTTATTGGGCTTGATAATCATATTTTTCTTCCAAAACCCAAAAAATAAACCAACTTATCTATGGAAAAAAAATTTCTACATCAATATTTTGGTTTTAAGCTAACATTTTACATTTTATGCATACAAATGATATATTAAAAATATATTACTTGAAAAAAAATTACCTATCAATGTTAAATTCAACAACCAAAACCCAAATTTATTATACCTAGTATGTACCTTTTCCATAATCATGGTCATTTGTAAAATATTATGATTCTCTATATTATCCGCCATTATTTTAGGAGGAGAGAAATAATTTTTCAAATGTGTAGCCAAAATACTCCATCGTAATAACAAACAATATGTCCACTATTTCTATAAATACAGATAATGAGTTAGTTAGTACAAATGGAATCATTGTGAACACTATGTGTATATACCGTGTACTAAAAGTATTCATCAGATATCCTCTATATTAACCATTATATGATAAATATTGACTGAAGATCATCATTATATAAATTTTGGGCTCCACAAAGATGATTGAACATGACATCAATATGAGAAATATGTTATTTTTCATTATTATTATTATATTATGCTTTAAATAATCAGTGTAGATAATCATTGAAAATTAATTCTATATGTGTAAAATAACTTCTACAGCCCATGGAGAATCACAATGGTGTATTGAGACCATATCTATATTTACTTTTAGTCACTTAATAATGACATCATGTTGTATAGAGGTAAGTATATATGGATTCTTGGATATTTAAATATATATCTTATTATGTCCTGTTGAGACCTCAACCACTCAGTTAAGGTGGACCTGATAATCTTTTGGGGAAAGCATCATCATATTCTATTATAATGGGAATGTAGTCAACTGTGATAGTTTTTTATTCACAATAACTTATTCATGATACACATTCCCATAATGTAATAAAATCCATTCATGATATGATGATTCCAAATGTGGCCAATAATCCTCCTTATATTTGAATATAATTGGAAAATGAATCGAGATATAGAGGGTTATTTACATATTAATAAAATTTATGTTGTCTGTTCGAATGAAATCCATTATATATTTATAAGTTCATTTAATTTTAATAAATGATGTTTCAAAATAATCATCAGAAATTATTTTCCAAAAATACTGATAAGTATGAGGTTATATAGGTGGAATGACACAATTTTCCGATTTTCTATTTTAACACACAACTAAACATCCACTTCCTGTTAGATAATGACTAGTCTGACTAATATTTAAGATATTAAGGAATATATAGAACTATATTCACATTAGAAATTTAATGTTCAATTATAAAATATAGTTCTTCCTTTCACTATTAAATTATTTTTTTATCATTTATCTTATTATAATTATATTTGTTGACTGGATTTTTATAAATATTAAACATATAATGTTTAATATATATATATATATATTATGATAATAAAAAAATATCATTATTGATGTAATTTATAGGATTCTATCGATAATACCCATGACCTTTTTCCAAATATTAAATATCAAATGAATTTTTTCATTCATAATGGTCTGTAAAGTTATTATGAATTTACAGAAAATATAACCCATGGTACTGTCAAACCTGGTTCAGACCAAGGTATCCAAAATGTGTATAAGATAAATATAAATTTAATAACCAATCCACCCACATTCAGTTTGTAACCCCACAATAAATCACTTCATGATCCACAAACACTTTCTATTTCCAAACATGTTACTATATTCATTAAAACCACTTGATCTATACATTCCCACCATTTATAGATGATTTTGTATGTTTTTTAACACCCTAAAATTTTGAAATATTAATATTGTATTCAAGAGAATATGTGACAAGCAACACAATGGTTATGAAAACATGAAATACATTTCCATAAATTTTAACTATACAATAGTCTATTTAACACGGATCACATAGTATAAATGAATAGTAATGTAATATTAAATTATACATATTTAATTAAATTGGAATATTGTTATAATACTAACTAAATTAATAAAATTATTATTATATATTGATTACAAACAAAATAATATTTGTTTTAATGTGATAAAATTGTTTGCTAAAAAACACTATTTTTTCTATCAGTCCTTTTAGTAGCAATTTGAGAAGATAATTTAATGTTAATTTTTAACACCATTTTAATTCCCCAAAACCTAATACCCATTTCCAGTGCATTATTTTAATAAATTTTCATGATTACAATGAATTATGTCATGAATGAAGGATTAGTTTATCATTCATGGAAAATATATTATACATGAAGGTTAAATTACACATTCAAACCAAAAAACAACATAAATTATCTTTCGAGAATGCCATTATTCCCTTAGCTAAACCATGCATATCAAACATAATACACTTCTTTGAATCCTGGGATAAACAAAACATAAGAATAGGGTGAGATCAATTTCTCGGTAAGGGTGAATAATTTACCATAATCTATAAACTAATAAGGCATGATGTGTAATAAAAAATATCCTTTTGAAAATTAATATTAACATAATATGGGGAAAATAAATTAGACCTTACAATATAAACATGCACATGGATATTCTAGAAGTCAAATAATCAAATTTAATAATAGATCTTATAATGAGGGAAGGCCTATCATTGGACATTATTACCACTTAGTCAAGGCTTTGTTCCATGACTAAAAATAATATTTTTTTCATGGCCTTGTGAAAAGACACTATTTTGTCTCATTAGACCTACTTATGTATTGTGGAGCTATAGCGGGCTCCAACCATCACTTACTTAGTCCACTGCATTCCTCATATGAAAATGTTGAATCATAACATAAACCGTCATATTAAAACTAGCATACGAAATATTAATACTTAAACAATGAACCATAAATTGTACAAAAATAACACATCCACAGTCAAACATATTTAAAAACCTTCTAACACATTATGGAAGATTATATTATATAAAATCAACCTCAATCAATAATAATATCCAGTAAATGATATTGACATAGTTGAAAATGATCAGTAAATCTATTTGAGAAAAATATCCCTTTTCATGAAATCATATAAAAGTCACACAATTTAGAAATGAAGACATTTAAAAAACATTTTTGAATTAATCTTTCCCATAACACGTTGAATATTTTGAAATCAATTAACAATTTAAGACAATCATGTACAAATAAATAAATCCTTAAATCAATTTTAAATCATGTACATTAATTAAAATGATTTAGATAAATAAATAATTAAAATAGTTAAAATATTGATCTTGATAAAGAGTCCCTTCCTAAATGAATTAAAATATTCATTTTTGAAACATTTTTATTAAACATGGACACTTATGATAAAAAAGTCCCTGTAAACACACACACATAAACAATCTCGAATAATAATGAGATTTACGAATTAACCCTTACCTTGTACTTTTATTTGGTTGAGGATATGTTTAACCACATCTATAATGACCATAATATGATATTAAATTATACCAGAAACATATTAATATTTAATATATCATACATGAATCATTTATGACTTTATACTACCCATTTAATAATGATTTCCATGTTATTTTAACATTTCGCATATTAATCGCTTTCTTTATCATATGTGTTTTAACTTGTTAATATCGACCGTATCATTTAGATCATTATTTAAATATATCTAGTATTTAAAACAAGAATTATATATTATCTATATTTAGAATATAAATTTTTATAATAGAAAGATATATGATATGGAAAACACCATTTCTGGAGACTGTAGTCCATACGTACGCATAAATATTGTTTCTATATTCATATTGTATTGAATAGAAGTAAGTGAAAAAGAAATATGTATGTAAATACATATATATATATATATATCCATTATCATTATTTGGTAATATATAATATACTTATTTATAATATATATTTTTATATTCTTTGTTGAATGGTGATTGTCGACATGAATCTCATCATGTTGTGGAGATGGTAATTTGTACGTACACACGAGAAACAATATCATTTCTTTAATGATTAAAAGGAGTGGAATTGGATGCTATATTTATTTTATATGGAAATTATAATATTATTTCATTATTTATTTCAATATTACTCATCATTATATTCTTCCAAATAACATAGTGATGAATAAAAAATTAAACCACGACGTGCAGATGGTAAATTGTATGTATGCAAAGACGGTGAAAATATCATTCATAGGATGTATAGAATAATAAATATGGTTTTACCATATTTATAATAACACCACAGTATGTATAATGTTCCAGTGTTTTTATTTTGGTATGGTAGTAATAATGAAATATAAATTAGAAGATGAAAATAACATTGAAAGGGGTGATAAAGTAATTATCTCTTCTTTGGATGTTTCCAATTTATTTTATCAAAAGGGCTCCATAATATGGATTTATGGTCAATGGAAGGACTCCTGGATTAAGCTATGCAAATTGGGAGGAGATTCGGGTAGGGTTTGGCCAAGCCAAATGGATTTGAAGGTGTGATTATGAGACAAGGGGAAGTACCCTTTTATAAGATAGGTTAGGATCACTTTAGGAAATGTTTGAAATATTTTTATAGTATAAAATAATTTTCGGTTTATAATGGCTCCAAATGAATATATTTCGAGACTTATGTAGTTATGGGTAGAAATTATCTCATCAAAAAGGTTTTCAACAAGTTTATATTACCCTTTTAACCTTATCTTTTAGATTTAATTCTTAGTTAAATTGGATAACATTAAAAATAACTTCTTGTATTTTTTTAATCCATGGATAATAAACATACTAATAAATTGAATGTGAACCCCAACTGGTTCATTAATTACATATATATCATTATAAGTTTCTTTTGGTCAGACCATAGATTTTTAGGAATATTATATATTTTAATAATATAGTATTTGTTTTACAATCTCATTTTTGTCAATTTGGAAAGTATTTGGTATTTTGGGTTTGTGAAAGTTATAAAAGCATAAATACAACTTAAATAATTCATTGAATCAACCCTAAAATTTCATATTATCCTATAATAGTAGTGTAATTCATCAAAATGATGAATTTATATTTATATGGATATTTATAATATCAATTATTTTAAGCATTAATTAATAATATAATTACACCATCATCATTGTTTCATAAATAAATTTAAATATTTAATGACTAAAAATTATTAATAAAATAAAATTATGTAGGAAATATTTTTGAGCATAGTAATTAATATTTAGTGTAGAATTTATCTTATGTATAAGCATATATTAAATATTGATTAGTTATTAATCTTAAAATTTAACACTTTTAACTCTTCTTTAAATAAATTAATAATAAATGCCTTAATCGAAACCAAGTGGACAAAAAGGAACATTTTTTTTTCTTAAGGCTATTATTGGTCGAAATAAACTTATCCAATAGAATTAGGACAAGTGTTATGGTAATACATAATATCATTTTTACATTTCATTACCCTATTTACTTTTATCCATTTTAAATAAAAGTAAAAAGACAATATTCGCCAAAACAATTTATTATCTTATTGAACCACATTATAAAAATATATTTCAACCATTTATCTTATATTTTTGAAATTCATTTCATAGAAGTGGTAAAATTAAATTTAATTAAATATTAAAAATGTGTCTAGAACGTTGGTAAAAGATGTTATAAAGTTGAATAAAATTATATATATATAAACTTATTATAAAATGATTTAAATATATTAATTTTAATATATATAGGTATTATGAATCCATTTTTACTTAAAATAAATTTAAATAATATATATAACTATTTAAATAAAAATATGGTTTTAAACAATAAAGAAATGTTTTTCACTATTAATAAAAAATGAATGTTTTCCAAAAAATACCAAAAATTCACCGAACAATAATTTCAATATTACAAATCAATAAATGATTTCAATTTTACGAAATTAAAAAAATATTTGTTTGATTAATTAATTTACAAAAAAAATTCCCGTTGTCAAAACAAAAAAGTGGGGTTTTCAAAAGTAAAACCTTTCAAAAGATTGACATGTGTTTTTCTCAAATTTTAATGTAAAAGTACCAATAATGATGTTTATTGTATTAAATGATAAAAAAATATTCTAATTATAATTATTAACAATTCAAATTCATAATTTAGCACTTTACATTTTTTTGATTAAAATGTTTTTTTTAGTTAAAATTTAGTATTTTTCAAAATTTATCAAAATATGAATGTTATCAAAATAGTACCAAAAATTTATCCAAAAAATATTTTTTTGTCCCAATTATAAGGAAGAATTTAATATCGTTAAATTGAATATATAAAAGTGTCTAATATATGTATTGAAATTTGTTAACAACTAATAGGTGGTAAAATTGCTTTTTTTAAATACATCTTTTATATAAAAAATAAATTTTTTCTTATATTTTTTAAATTGAAAACATAATCTTGATTATAAAATTATATGGAGTATATAAAATTAAATATTCAGTAAATATTATTCATAAACACTTCTAGAACGACTAGATTGGTAAGTCGTGGGGTGCTCGAACCCAGTGTAGCTTGTAGCACAAGTTGATGAATTACATTGAAGAGATAATGTATAGTGAAATCAGGGGGTGATACATTCTCCCCGACTTCAATAAATTTATTCATTGAAATTTTAAATAGTTTTCGAAAATAAAATGTTAAAAATAGAAAAATACCTTTTAGGAAAACCAACATCGAAAATTAGGTTAATAAAATTTAGTCTTAATAAGAGGGAAAAGGAAATGAAAAATTCACCACAAAATTATGATCTTTATTAAGAGAATAATGGTGGAAATTAGAAACACATAATTAATGAAGAATCCTAAATATTTATATGGAGTTATTAAGGACATAATTCACAAAAAAGTTTAAAATTTAGGGCTTTAAGACCTTAATCTATGTTGACTTAAAATATCATTGTTCCAAAAAAAAGGTATTAGGATAACACCTATTTTGATTTAAGATACCTTCCATAATGATTAGGAATTAACATATTTATAGAATAATTGGAATAAATATACATGACATGTAGTGTTTCATCCATCAATAAATTCCTAAAATAAACTCAACATTCACTCCTGAAGTTAATAGAATTATAATATATTCTCTTTATCCAAATCATATTGGCTTCAAAAAATATTGAATTTATAATTCATTTTTAAGATTATTTATATAAATACATTATAAAAACCAAGAAATTACATATTCAAGTGGTATATAATGCACCTTTTTCACCCATTGGTTGCAGGTTCAAGTCTAATGACTTTTCTAGATGTGATGGGTTGTCCCCCGACCTCGGGGTTGTCCTTTTTATAACCATCCAAAAATAATCTTAAGAAATGATTTAGCCTTAACAAAAACATCCAATGTAAAACATATTCCTTTCAAACCATTAGACTTATCATAAACACTTATGTCAAAACTCACTATCCAAAAATTATAAGGAAGCTAAACACAATTGTTTCGCGCGGAATCCGGGGATGACCTCCTGGACGGGAGATTCAAACGTTCCGATCGGTTTCTAACGGGTTTGTTCGTAGAACCGGAAACATCCAATGATTCCACATCCGTTGGGACCTACTTTCCAAAGGCAGGCGCTCAATAGCTTGTGGGCTAATGAGGCTTGGGAATTTGCATTGGTCGAGAGGATGGGAGGTCGGACTCATCACACCTTTTTGAGGGGAATTATTGTCTACTCCGGGACTCTCTTTATAGATTTAAGTTAAGTTCGTGAATCCTTATTACATTACCAAGTATAAAATGAGTTTTCCTTTAGTTTTAACAATCAATGATTAAATATGCAAGAAATTTAGAGAATCTTTTATATGTATTTGAGGTTCTTCATCAATATAGAATCATCTATATTTGTTTAGAGATTCTTGGTCAATGGTATCCATCAAAACATTTATATAAAAGTCTCTTGGTCATTTTGATGACCAGGCTGGTTTTAAAGCCACTCAGTGGGGCACTTGAAGTTTATCGTCATTCAGAAAGACAGAGATTATTTCAATGTTGGGATCGAACCCATGAATGGGCTACCTACGTATCCTTTGTTTTGAAAAAGGAATCAGAACCCACGTAGTTCGAGGAATGGGATATGATGTTTTATGATTGATGGCTCAAAGATGAATGTCATAATTACTTTTATACTCTAAGCTCACGTGAGTCATGCTCGGTGTGAGAAACAAGAGGTATTGGTAAAATTTAGACAATTGTGCCATAAAAGATGCAATCATAAAAATTTGTTTTGGGGATTATGTATAGATGACTGCCCAGATAGGTGAAGGTTTAGGATTTACTTTTAGGAAGAAAATCCATGAACAGGGTCCACAAAGTTATATGTGCTTCATGGAGATTTGAATACTCTAATCTTGTGGCTTACTCCTAAGGAGGATGCCCAAGTTAGGAGGGGACTTATGATTGGGTTTTATTCCTGAAAAGGAAACCCAAATCAAAGGAAATTTATGACTGGTTAAGAGAAATTTTAAGAGACTTGGGGCTTACTCTTAAGAAAAATGCCCAAGATTTATGACTAGGACTTATTCCTGAGAAGGAAGCCTAGGTTAGGGGACTTGGGGCTTACTCCTGAAAAGGAAGCCCAAGGTTATGACTGAGTCTTATTCCTGAAAAGGAGACCCAGGTTATGACTGGGACTTACTCCTAAAAAGGAGGCCCAATGTTTAAAGGACTTTGATTGGGGCTTATTCTTTAAGGAAGATGCCTAAATCAAAGGTTTTATAACTGGGGATTATTCCTGAAAAGGAAACCCAGGTTAGGATTCTCTCATTTTAAAGGATGAGGTTGAATGAATGAACTCTCAATCTTTGGTGACATAAAGATGTTTAAATCACTATGTTTTGAGAGATATTTCACATAATTCCTTTCAGATAAGGATGTCAAATCAAGAAATCATGCCATAAATGGCTTTGAAGAGTATCTTGAAGACTGAATCTTGAATAGGAAGGGTGAAATGGCTTAAGAGGGGTGAAAAAGGGCAAGATGGGCACCCAAAAAGATAAGGGCGCGCAAGTATTGAAGGTCGCGCAAGTCCTGCGGCGGCGCGCAAGTATTGGTCGCGCAAGTATACTTGCGCGACATAAGGGATACTTGCGCGATTTTCAACCAGAGTGGAATTACTTGAGCGACTCTTTATTAAACCCTTTCCCATCCTCTTGAGGTTCTTCCAGAAGAGGGACGCGCAAGTTATATTGAAGGGATTAAGTTGGCGCGCAAGTGTTTGATAAGTTGCAACACTTGGGCCTTCCTTCTTCCCTTTAGATCTTCCATTCTAGGTAAGAAATTACCTTAGAAGTGTTCTGGAAGCTTTGAGAAGATACTTGGGCGTCAGGAGCTTTGATCCGAGTTTCTGGGAAGAGATCTTCTCGAATGGGGGGCCCGCAGGGTCTATTTATAGGCAAAAGAAGACCCCGGGCGGTTACTGGGCGGTTACCAGATCTGTCGCGCAAGTGCCTTGCACGACCATGAGGGGTCGCGCAAGTGTTGAGTCGGCGCGCAAGTTGACTTGCGCGACCAAGATGGAACTTGCGCGATACATGGGCAATGTTCTCCTTTTCTATCCCTTTGTCGATTTATGATGTTTCTTCAAAGGATTAATCACTTTAAGCTCAGATATTCCCTTTTCCGATCTTTAGATTCTGTGACGAAAGGAGCGTCAACAAAAGTCCCCCCTCAGAGTTGGATCCGGAAAGAAATGAGGATTTGACTCTGAGGAAATCGAATCCCTCCAAAGGAAAAGGGAGGCGCGCAAGTCTTCAGTGCGCAGAGGGAGGCGCGCAAGTCTGCGTCGCGCAGGCCTTAAACCCTCTGGTATGGCGCGCAGGTAGGCCTCCTGGCCTATAAATATACGGCCTCACCTCCGTACAAGTATCCGGATTTCCGGATTTCATACCTTCTCGAGCTCTCGCCGCGCAGGTCACCTAAGCCGCGCAAGTCTGCTCTGTTTTTCCTTGATGTCGCGCTCCTGTAAAGGTATTCGTACTTGCGCGGTTTATACTTGCGCGACGAAAACTAGCGCGGCACGTGAATACTTGCGCGCCATTTTGTAGACTTGCGCGCCTTAATTCCTTTAGCCATTTTTTCAAATTACTTCACAAAATTTATGAAAAATAAACCCATTTAAGAGTTATTTTATTCATCTTTTGTGCAGATTCAGTGGTTCCCAAGGGAATTGGAACGACTTATGAACTGGCTAGCAAGCGGATTGATGACATGATGAACATCATTGGCCCTGATTACTATGACATCTGCGACAACACTCTTCCAGATTTGGCTAAGTACTTGAAGAAATATCATCTAAATTTCCCACAGAGAATCTACCTGTCTCTATGTGGTCATGGTCACTTGCAAGGAGTCAATGTTCCAAATGCAAACAACTATACACCTGAAATGCAGCTGCGCTGCTACTCCTTCATTTCAGTTATGCTGTGCATTAAGAGCAACAACAATGGTGTGAAATTTCGAATTCTCCTTGCATGCCATTTCCTTGCAGATATGAAAATGGAAAACCCATGGGCTGAAATGTTTTCCACTATCGGTTGGTGGAGAGAAGACAAACATGGTATTAGAGCAATATCTGAAAAGATTACTCTCTCCAAATGGCTCTTTACTTCCAATGCTCCATTCTCAAATCCATGTATCCATCTTCCAAGTCTCTTGGACAGAAACAGAGTCACTGTTTGATCAGCAGAAAATTTTCTCAAACCGCACTCAAGAACATCCTTTTACAACTTTTTTAAGAAGAGCTGGTATCACTGCATCTCTTTTTGTATCCAGTTGAATGAATGAACTCCAGGTGGTTGCTGATGAAGCTCGGGATGCCGTAAATCAAATGAAGTGTTATGTTGAAAGCCTCTTGTAATTCTTGAAAAAAAGAGAAGAGACTCCAATCTGTGGATGTCCTTCTAACTCTTGTGTATCAATGAAAAACACTTTCGTCTCCAATCATTTGTACCTGCATTCTTTCATTACCTGCTTCAAATTTACTTAAGCCAATGGGCCTAGTAATCATAGTTTGATTTTTACTAGGATTATTACAAATAACCCTACAAACTTTGAATCTTTTAACTGCTCAATATTATCTAAATCATACAAAAAATGTATATTTAGTGAGCTGGAACTTGACTTTTATTCAGAGTTCCTTTGTCTTTTGTGTGGGCAGTTTAAAGTCATGCATGCCGGACATAAATGGGCTAATGTTTAAGGTCAAAATAGCTTTGACCGAAAATGGATTAAAATGGATTCAATTCCTTGAAAATTTATCTGAAAACTTATTACCATACTCAAGTATGAGAGAAAATATGTAAACTATGACTTAAGAATATTTGAATCTGAGGAATGATATAAAAAAGAGCTAAATAGCATTAGAAGAAGTAGTTTCCAAGAATGAAGTTACTATTATTTAACAAAACCCGTTAGGGGGTTGAAATATGCAGGGCCACCTATGGGCATTGGCTGCATAGTCAAATAAAATAGCATCTTTTGGCTGACAAGTCTGTTATGTGGACTGTTTATGCAAGGCCACCTATGGGCACGTGCTGCATAGTTAGGCAAAAGAACTCTCAGAAATTTACTTTCCTAGTGCTAAAAGCCAGTGAAAGTTTATGGAGATTCAAATTTTCTAAAGCATAGAGTTTGTTGTATGGAAAGAGGTACTTGAATATGGAGAAGATATTTTCAAACAAGAATATCGAAGAACTGGATGAATATCACTCCTACGAAGGTCTGACCCAAACGTAGGGAAGAAGAATAAACCATAGACTTGAATACTTTCAGATCATGAAAAAGGATATGGGACAAATACGTTAAGGATGGCTATTTTTGCGGATCCCTACATACTGTCGTTTAAGACAAATAAGGACAAAAGAGGCATTCTTCCCAAGAATGAAGTTACTATTATTTAACAAACCCGTTAGGTGGTTGAAAACATGCAGGGCCACCTATGGGCATTGGCTGCATGGTCAAATAAATAACATCTCTTGGCTGACAAGTCTGTTATGTGGACTGTTTATGCAAGGCCACCTATGGGCACGTGCTGCATAGTCAGGCAAAAGAATTCTCAGAAGTTTGACATTTTTGTGACCATAAGTCATGAAAAGGGTTATGAAGATCTGAAAATATTTAAGGTTAGGATTATAATACATAAAGATGGGTATTTTCCAATGTATATAGAGATACATAGGTCAATGAAAACCATAATCATGTTGTGGCTGGGTCCTGAATTGAAACTTGGACTTCACTACGTATCTCATAAGAATGAGAATCAAGCCATACGTAGTTCTTGAAATGCAGTTTAACGTCGTGCAGGACGAAAGGATGAGTGATCTTAGTTTTTTTTTGGGTCATAGAATTCGGACCATAATAATGAATACACAGTGTGTGTTTTCATGAGGACTTTTCAGTCAAGGGACTGAAAGTGAAATTTGGGGTTTGGCCCAAAAGACTTGGGACTGGATTCGAGGGACACTCGAATGTTCCTACGTATCCCATAAGGATGGGAATCAAGTCCACGTAGTTCTAGAAACTACCCTTTGTACAAATTTGGTTCGTACATGTGAAGGGTGAAAAGGGACTTTAGTGCAATGATGGTTTTAACCTAAGATAAAAAGTTTAGGCATTACCATGTATGTACGTAGTCTTTTTGAAAATGAAAACCATGATTGAAAAAGAATCAATGTTAATAATGGTTCCTTCTCAAATGAGGAAATCAAAGAATATTGTAATTTATTGTCGTACTGGACAAAAGTGTTGTATAGTTTAACGTCATATAGCAAGGACGAAAGTGAATCAATGTAAAGATATTGATTCCAAGGGTGGTTTCACAAATCATCATCATATGAGATTGTGATGAACCAATGTGAAGAGATTGTTTTTGGGCTTGAACCTTTGGGAGGTTGCCTACATACCCAGCCTGGAGGGCAAGGATCAAAGTCTGTGTAGTTCAATTAAAGAATGAATTAATGATCAAGTTGTTCTTGTGGACGATGATCTAAAAAAAATGTTGTTGGGACTTACACATGGTTAGTGGCCCAAAGGGAGTGTTATGGTTGATGTTCGCTCTAAGCTCACGTGAGTCATACTCGGTGTGAGAAACAAGAGGTAATAACAACCTTAACGATGTACAGTTTAATGTCATGTAGGACATAAAAAAAGGACTTTCTGTACAGTTTAGCGTCATGTAGTTAAGACGATGGGGACAATATAGTTTAACGTCATATTGGACGAAAGGGGGATTGTGCAGTTTTAATGTCATGCTGGACTGTTTATGGAACTTTTTCACAGTTTAATGTCGTGTGGGACGAAGTTGCAGTTTAAAGTCATACAGGACCATTGCTGTATAGTTTTAGCGTCATATAGCAAGGACGAACTGATGCTGTACAGTTTAAAGTCATGTAGCTAAGACTAAGGTGAATCAATATGAGGATATCAGTTCTGATCTTTTTACAGTTTATCGTCATGCTGGACGATAAAAGTGCCACACAGTTTAATGTCATGTCGCTAGGACAAAATATAGTTTAATGTCATCTCGGACAAAATATAAGAACTTCTATATGGTTTATTGTCATGTAGGACAAAATCAGGGACTATGCAGTTTAAAGTCTTGCAGTTAGGACTATTGGTGCTGCACAGTTTAGTGTCATGTTGCAGGGACATAAGTGCGAATAGTTTAAGGTCATATGCACAGACCATACAGTTTATCGTCATGCTGGACGTAGTTGTAGTTTAAGGTCATAATGGACCATTGCTGTATGAACCAAATGTAAGAGTCTTAGTTCTGTGAACAATATTTTGTGTTTATACAAAATACTTCTTCAGAAATCTGGCATTAGTTGGAGTCGTGATGTGTTCTCCATCCATTGAAATCAGAGAATACGCTCCATTGGAGTAGACCTTATGTACTGAATAAGGTCCTTCCCATTTTGGTTCAAGCTTGGGAGGCTTCTTTCCTGGTATCATTGGTGTTCTGAGAACCAATACCAATTCTCCCTGAATGAATGAACGAAGACGAACTTTTTTGTTAAAAGCTCGTGCTATTCGATTCTGATAGATTTCCAAGTGGTGCAAAGTGCACAATCTTTTCTCATCTAACTGTTCCAATTCATTCAACCGCTTTTGGGATTGCTCATCTGTTGATAACTGATCACAAATGGCTATTCTGAGTGAGGGCAATTGGACTTCAATTGGCAAGACTGCTTCTGTTCCATATACCAATGAATATGGAGTAGACCGCGTTGCATTGCGAGTGGTAGTCCGATAAGCCCATAAAGCATGATAGAGTTTATCAGGCCATGACCTCTTATCTTTATCCACCATCTTTTGCAGTATATTTGAAAGAGTCTTGTTGAAGGCCTCTATCTGACCATTAGCCGCTGCATGATATCGAGATGAATGGTTGGACTTAATGTTGTATTCTTGATACAATCTCTTTACCTCAGAAGAACAGAAGTTGGTGCCGTTGTCTGTCAATATGGTATGAGGGACACCAAATCTAGTAATGATGTTAGACTTGATGAAGCTAACAATGCATTTAGAACTGACTTCTTTGAGAGGTACTGCCTCTGCCCATTTGGAAAAGAAATCAGTAGCAGTAAGAATGTACTTAAACTGCTTGGCCGTAGCTGAAGGGTAAGGTCCCACCACATCCATTCCCCATGTGGAAAATGGCCATGAGTATTTAGCTGTATGAAGCAACTCTGGAGGTTGATGAATGAAATTGGCATATACTTGGCATGAATGACACTTCTTTGTGAAATTAACACAATCTTGTATCATTGAAGGCCAGAAGTATCCAAGTCTTCGAATTTGATCAGACAATCTATGTCCAGACTGGTGGGCACCACAGACTCCTGCATGCACTTCTTTTATGACAGCCATTGTCTCTTCACCATCAATACATCTGAAGAGAACTCCATCAAAACCACATTTGTAGAGAATTTTCTCGAGGTGGTTTGGACCATCATAAAGAGTAAAATTGACCACACGTCGCCGAATTTGTTCTCTCTTGGCTCTATCAGGTGGAAGTGTTCCATTTTGAAGGTATTCCATGATAGGTGACATCCATCCTGTAGTATGACCATATGGTTCAGGAATGGGACTAATTTCATTAATTTCCTCTGTTCTGACTTGAACATAAGGTGAAATTGCACGACGGTGGGCAATACCGATGGTTGTCTCGTCCCGATTTGGATCTGCTAAAGCTGTGGCTATATTAGCCAGTGCATCAGCTTGAGCATTTTGTGATCTTGGGACATAAGAAAATGTCGGTTCTGAAGGGAATTCCGACATTAACTCTCTGACGTAATCATACAAAGGGATTAATTCTTCTTTTCTGATGGCATAATCCCCATTGATTTGTTTGATTACCAGGTCTGAATCACCTTTTACCTTTAAGTGATTCACTTGTGCTTGAAGCGCTAACTCCAAGCCTGCAATGAGAGCTTGGTATTCAGCTTCATTATTGGTACCACCTTCCCACAACAAAAAGGAATAAGGTAACACTGCCTTATCTGGAGAAATGAGCACAATTCCTAAACCAACTTTGTTGAATTTAGGATTTTCCATTTTCTTCCCTGTTGGACTTCTAGAAGCACCATCAAAATACATTTCCCATGTTTGAGGATTCTCTTGAATAGAAAAAACTTCCTCATCAGGGAGTTCGATATCTGAATATGTGTCTTCCACTGAAGGGTGTTCAACCAGGAAATCAGCCAGAGCTTGGCCCTTAATTGCCTTTTGAGACACATATTGAATGTCGAACTGCTGTAGAATAACCGCCCACCTTGCCAGACGTCCTGTAAGCATTGGACGACTAAGGATGAATTTGAGTGGATTATTACGAGATACCAATTGGACCTCGTGATGTTGCAGGTAGTGTCTCAGTTTCTGAACTGCAAAGATTAATGCTAGGCAGCATTTTTCAATACTCGAATACCGGGTTTCTGCTTCAAGCATAGTTCTACTGAGATAGTAGAGACTATTTTCATTCCCAGCATCATTCTTTTGAGCGAGAAAGGCACCCAATGATCGCTCTAAAGCTGTCACATAGAGGATAAGAGGCCTACCCTCAACAGGTGGCATGAGTACTGGTGGACTTAAGAGGTATTTCTTGAGAACATCAAATGCTTCTTGACATTCTTTAGTCCACTGGTAAGTGACTCCTTTCTTCAGTAATTTGGTAAAAGGTAAACTTTTGCCTGCCAAATTGGCGATGAAACGCCGAATATAGGCTAAGTGTCCTTGAAGTCCTCTTAATTATTTCAAATTCTGAGGAGGTGACATACCAAGGATTGATTTGGTCTTCTCAGGATCGACTTCAATACCACGATGGCGTACAACAAAGCCGAGGAATTTTCCTGAGGTTACCCCAAAAGCACATTTTAAGGGGTTCATCTTCAAATTATGTTGTCGAAGCTTGTGGAATATGATTTCCAAATCAGCCAAGTGATCAAAACGTTGTTTGGATTTAACCACCAAATCATCTACATAGCATTCAACAAATTTCCCTAGAAAAGGTTTGAAGATACGATGCATGGCGCGTTGATATGTTGCACCTGCATTCTTTAAACCAAAGGGCATCACTCGGTAACAAAACACACCTTGAGGAGCTCTGAAGGCTGTATATTCATCATCTTCTGGGGCCATTCGGATCTGATTATATCCAGAATATCCATCCATGAAAGAAAGTACTTCATAGCCAGCCGTCGCATCAATTAAGAGTTCTGTAATCGGAACTGGAAAATCATCTTTGGGACAATACCGATTAAGATCTCTGAAATCGATGCAAACTCTAATTTGTCCGTTCTTTTTCTTTACTGGGACAATATTAGCCAACCACTTGGGATATTGAACTTCTCTGACGAAGTTAGCTTTGATAAGCTTATCCACTTCAGCCTCGATTTTGGAAGCATAGGTTGGGTGTGTTCTTCTCGCGGCTTGCTTGAATCCTCGATGTTCTTTTGGCAAACCCAAATGATGGGTGGCAACATCAGGATCAAGGCCAGGCATCTCTGTATAATTCCAAGCAAAGATATCTTTATTTTGCTTTAGAAAAGAAATATACATCTCTTGTTCTTCAAGGGTCATGGCCGCACTAATTAAAGTGGGGCGTGGATCTTTCCCTGTACCCAGATTTACTTCTCTGAGTTCATCCACAGTGGTAGAGATACCCTCTTCAAATGCTGGAGGAGCATCTCTAAGATCTTCCTCTTCCTCTTCATCATGTGTTATATCTTCCGTTTCTACTTGCAAAGTAGATGAAAAAATGAAATTCTCATGATCATAAAAGATGTCAAAATTTTCACATTTTGAAGAAGAAGCTTCCATTTCCGTCCCTATTGATGAACAAGGGTCTTCTTTGGGAAATAAAGAGGAGATGATGGATTGAGAATCGACATCAACATTCACCTCTGGTGTTGCTATAACTTCTTCTGGCCTGATTAGCGAAGTATAGACTTGTTGGATTTCAGCAGACGAAATGAAAACGTCACCACTTATGCTTTCATCATTGCTTGGTAAGTTACCAATTTCTCCCATGTTGTCTGGCTCGATTGCCGTAATTGACATTATGGATCTTTCCATAAGAGTATTTTGATTTGGGCCTATTTTGTCAATTTGACTGATAGGTAACACATAATCTGTACTCACATGTGAAAATGGATTTATTGGAATTTTTTCCAAACCATATGGAGCATTAACTTTGGTAATTTCCTTCATTGTAGATTTTTCTCTTCCCTTCATGTGATAAAATTCCGCCTCAATGTATTGAGACTCACATGTTTTGAACGGGGCCTTATCACCATACAATGTTCCAACTTGACCATTGAAACAGTATTTGAGACATTGATGGTATGATGACGGAATAGCTGCATGCTGATGTAACCAGGGTCTTCCAAGCAAGATATTGAAAGCTGAGTCTTGATCAACAATCATGAAATCTGAATTGGAAACAAGATCTCCAAACTGAGTTCTGAGCGTAACTTCTCCCAGTGGTTCTTGTTCATTTTTATCATATCCTTGCAACATCATGGTAGAAGGAGATAAATCAGATTCTGTGAGGCCCAATCGACGAAGTGTGCGAATGGGCATGAGGTTGACTCCTGAACCATTGTCAATGAAAGCTCTTCGAACATCTATACCATTGACTTTGCCAGATAAGTACAAAGGTTTTATGTGCCCATGCACAACATCATCCTCATCTTTATCAGTAAAAGATATCACTGCATGGCATTCTGCAGGATTATTCTCTATGTGATAAATTTCAGCTGCAGCAATCTCAGCTTCAAACTCTTGAGGAATTGACAAAGCTTCGATGAGTGCTTCCCGAAGATCTCTTGATAGATTCAAAGCATCCAAAATTGATAATTTGGCTGGTACTTGGGCCAAGTGTTTCAATATATCATACTTTTGATCTAGAGGCCTGCGTTTCCCAATAGGAATATGTGGTTTAGCAGGTATCTTGGAAGCATATGCTTTGGAAGCTGATGCATCTTGTATTGAAGTTGGAAACATCTTTGGTTTTGGAAAATTAGACTGATTAGATCCATTTGCTTGCTGAGATAAAGAAGATGGAACCTTTAATCGGTCTTCCAAAATAATTGTGCCGAAGCTGAGTTGGCCATTAGCAGAAGAACTTGCTTGTTCATTTTGAGCTCGCTGAAGGGCTCTACCACGAGTTTCTGCTGCATATACAGTGCTAGCAGGGGTAGAATTAGAGTAGTGGCTTCGGAAAGATCCACGTCTTCCCCTATATCCTGAACCTCTAAAACTTCCTCGGGTTCCTTTATTTGATACAGGGAATTCAGGCTCATCAAGACTGGAATATGAATCTGTTAATTGAATCATATTAACAGAACCAAAGATCAATTCTTCGTCTGATAAAGACTCTGCCTGGTTGGCCTGTTTAGGCTGTGCCGTTTGGTGGGACGGTGCCTGTGACTTTGAAGTAGATGGCATGAAATCTGCCAGAGTCAAAGACAATTTAGGCTTTGATACATACTCATCTTCTCCTGATTCCTCTTTCTTCTTTGAATTACGCTGCCCTTTTGAGGATTTGTCCTTTGATGGAGGCTTTACTGCAGCTTTTGTAGGAGACACAATTGGCTTCTTCAATTGTGTTCGCAAAATGGAATGGGTCCGATTGATTGTCTTTCTGACCATCCAATCATCATATTTTTTCGCAGTTTTGCTTTTGACTTCCTGCCACTCGCCTCCTTCCTCTGGATCTGTAGCGGTAATACACGCTACATGAGCTGAAGAACCCTTCAATTTGACTTGTCCCAAGTCAACCATCTTTTGTAGGAGGTCTTTAAAGACAAAACACTCCTGGATGGGATGTCCCAACATTTGATGAAAGGGACAATAATTGGGACGGTCTTCATCTCCTTCCTTGTTTGGTCTCTTCGGCACTGGTAATTGAACCAAATTATTTTCCAGAGCTGAAATGAAGTAACCGGGAACTTGCTCACTTCGGAAAGAGTATGTTTTACTCTTCATATCCTCAAATTGTTTTCGTCGTTGATCTTTTTGATCATTTGGACGAAACAGCCTTTGTTGTTGGCGTTCAGGAGGTGGAGCCCTTCGAGAAGATGAAGGTTTTGAAGTAGAAATAGGTACAGGTGCCTGTTTAAGCATAACTGTAGCAGTTTCTGCTTTACCCATTCTTCTTCCTGGAGCTGATGGAATTACACGAGATTTAACCTTAGCCTGCATAAGGGAATCTTCAATCTGTTGAGCGATTGAAGTAAGGTCTCGAAACCCTCCTGTGTATTTCACAGGGATCAATGGCGTGCGTAATTCGTCACGCAAATTTGCCACACAGATTGGCAATAATTCCTCCTGAGGGAGTGATAAACTCAAGGAATACGTTAATCCCTTCCAACGAGCAATGAAATCAGAGACTCTTTCATTCTCCCTTTGCTTGCAGTTTGTAAGATCGAAAACTGTCGTTTTTGGCAAAGCTGAGCTGAACTGAAGAAGGAATTTTTGACGAAGATCCTCCCATCCGATGACTGACCGGGATTTCAAGCTTGTATACCAGACAAAAGCTGGTCCTTGCAAGGTTCGCACGAAGCATCTGAGTTTCACTGCTTCTTGTTGTTCTGGAGTTCCCATCATAGGATCACAACAAGACACGTAATGCGTCAAATGTTGTTCAGGGTCGCCTGATCCATTGAAAGTAGGGAAAATAGGGTTTCCAAAACTGGATGGAGGAGAAATTGAATCTACCCATTCAGGGTAAACTTTCTTTTCAGGTTGAACTTGTGCCCGTTTCCCTTCCATAGTTTCTAACCGAGCTGTTAATGACTCAATAGTAGTTATTAACTTTTGAGAAACGTCAGGTTGAACTTGGTTTTGGGTAGGTGCAATGAATGGAGCTTGGACAGCCGTGGAGGTTGGTGCTGCAACTAATGGTAGTGCTGCCAACCGTTGTTGCGTTTGACCCGTAGGATTAGACCTCTGTGGGTGTACTGATAAAGGAGGATATTCCTGATCCATCTCAGTAGTTACAACAAATTCCTTCGGCTGTCGGACTTCAGCATTCTTAAGAAGAAGACTACTCTGAAGTAGTTCTGCATTCAACCTTCTTAATTCTTTCATTTCTTCCTCCTGTTGTGCAAGCCATTGCTCTAATGAGAGCGATTGACCTCCTTCAGAGGAAGGGTGAGAAGTAACCTGATTCTTTCCTTTCCCCTTATTGGATCCTTTTCGGAGAGGGGGAAGTGGGTTACTTGAAGGAATACCCAAATTTTGGGTAAGCCTTTGATTACGTGTGCGCACACCTTCTTCATTTAGGTCTGTGTGCGCAACTTCTTGAGCAGGAACCTCTTCATCTGATCCCTCTGATTGAGCCTCATCTGGTGAATCAGCAGCAACGGCAGTGATGACATTAATGGATGCATATTTCATGAAATCCTTTCTATCAGCATTTCTATGATATTGTCTCTTTTTATGTCCATGATAAGACATGGCATTCCGTTGACTTGACCCCTCAGGAATTTCTTTGTGAACCGTCACTTGGAGAGAATCTCCTGACATCTTGGCTCTTCGTTCCTCTTGAGGCTTATTCCCTAATCGAGAGAATACTGACTTTCTCTGAGGGAGGGATTGAAGATTTGAAAAAGTCCCCAGTCCGGTGGACTGGGGGTGTTCCTGTTGCTTCTGCTCAACTCCTCGAATCCCATTCATTGATTCTGAGGGTTGGGTTAGAGAAGTCCCCAGTCTGGCAAGATGGGGTGTCTCTTGACATGCTATGTCTGAGATCTTCTTGAAATCTCTCTTGATCTTGCGGATCTTAGTTCGGAAATTAGCTGGATGCATTAACCTGTATCCACTTTTATCACCTGGTTCAACAGACCGTTGGATGATTTCCGAAACTTCTGTCATTTGATGACGTGTTTGCTCCAGACGAGAGGCTTGCGCAATATTCTCGCCTGCTTGATGTAGGAGCAATTCAACAACCTGTTCTCTATATACTTGATTTTGAGAGGAACTAGTTGAAGCTTGATCTCGAGCAAGATTTTGATTATGAACAAAGCCCATTGACTGTGGCCGGCCATGGGCAATAACATTGCATGAGACCATTTTCGGCGGGCTTTGCTGACCGGAAAGCACTGTGAAATGTAGTGCTCCGTGAATACCCCATCCTCTGATATGAACATTAGATGGAGCATTGGAAATTAACTGACGCAATTTTCTCAGCGCGCCAAGGCATGAACGTTGAAGGGTTCTCTGTTGCTTTTCAGCCTTCGGATACCGAGAGACTGATAGAGATGCCAAATCAATCTGGCGTTGTAACCCTTCTATTATCTTAAGATGATTTTCATATTCATCGTAAGATAATACCTTCTTCTTTAATTGACAAAGAGTTTTCCATATGTTAAGACGAATATCATGGATTCCATCATCCGTCAACATCTTTGGAATGTCATACTGTGAATCAGCCAAAGGCCAAAACATGACTGGTACTTCACCTTTTGCCAGTTTTTTCCTCATGTTCAGCATTTCCTCTTTATCATTAAATGAAGATTCTTCTACCTGTTTGGACCAGAGTTGGTGTTTCCTTGTTGCTTCATTGGATTCAACAAGATTGGTAGAGGAATCACTATTCATGCTGGAAGATGAATGACCTAGGGAAGGTTCGGAGAATAACCTGAACCCCAAGCTATCTTCTGATGGAGAAAGAGTTTCACCTGCCGATAGTAAAACTTCAGACATGACTGGTTTTACGTTTGCAAGTGCCTCGAGATAGGAGGGCTTTCTCGTTACTACATTGCCTTCTGAAGAATTTTCGAGACAATGTGAATCACTACTGCGGAGAGGACTTTCGCAGCGAAGTTCATCACCATGAGGAGGACCTTCATGATGGGTTACAGCAAAAGATGATATCTCTTGCTCCTTGGTCTTCTGACCACACAGAGGGTTCCTGTGGTTCTCATCTGAAGAAGAAACTTCAAGATTGACCGAATTTTCATGAAGCAAGTCTTCATGAGGAAGTGTCTGTTGAAGACCTTCGGGATTAATGTTCCTGTTATTGGGAACTGAGGGAGTAGAATCTTGAATTCCGACAGATAAATGTCTGAGGGCTTCAAGAACTCCAGCATCGAGCAAGGCCTTGTTGCAGATTGGCCTTTGATCTCCTGACTGTGCTGGGCAGATCTTTTTCTTAGATGCCTTCTTACTCGCTTTAGAAATCACTTGATGACGAAAGTGATTGCTCTGAGCAGGTGTATGTGCCTGATCAGGAAAGATGTTCAGGTTAGGCTGACGATCATCGCTCAAATCAGATGTATGTGCCTGACTTGGTTGTCCATATAATATGGGGGAGTAGGCCCCACAACCCTCTTGGACTGGAACAGATGTGTGTGTCTGTTCCGGAGTGAATTGTTGATGTGTCACTCCACTGCTAGGGATAGATTTATGTGTCTGTCCCTGAGATGATGCTGAAGCTGTTATGATATCCTGACAAGCATCCAGAATATGAGCAGGAATTTGCTTCTGCTCTTTCACCATTGACAAAATATGTTTGGTGACTTCAGCCGCCGGAACAGGGATATACGTCCATTCCGGGCTTGGAGTAGGTGTATGTGCCTGCTCCTGTCCTCCTTTTCCTGTCAGTGAATTCTGACAGTACTCAAGTGTGGAGGCAGAGAGTTTAGTCTGCCTCCTGTTTGTCGTCGGGACTTTCCGACTGACTTCTCCGGGTGCTACCAAGCGAGACTGTTGGTAGACTTGATTAGTATTAGCAGGTGTATGTGCCTGCTGATTACACTTCGCCAAACGCTGTTGACGAGATCCATCATATGTAGTCAGACGAGCCTGCTGACTAACTGCTGATGTATAAGCAGGTGTATGTTCCTGCCTATGGTACTCCGCCGGAATTGCCTGGCGGGATCGGCTTGATGCTGCCAGACGAGTCTGCTGGACAGCGGGATTAAAACGGGCAGGTGTGTGTGCCTGCTCGTTGTTTGCCACCAAGTTAGGTTGGTGGACTTCTCCGGAGATGGCAGGGATGACAACCTGCCTATTATTAACCGGATTCCGTCTCTGGTGATTCATCTTGCCTGCTCGGGTTCGAGGAACCTGAGCTGAATGCCTGGAGCCGGTACCCTCATCATGTTGAGGGTGCACTACCGCACGAGTCTGGAGGCGATTGTTGATGGGAGCCCTTGAGAAGGACTCCTGTCTCTTTGAATTAAGGTCCCGCGGGACCTGCTCATTCACTTCCTCAGAATAAGGGAGTGAATGGAAATTGTGTTCCGGGGATAACGACCCGAAACGGTTGGAGACGGTAGTCAGCACCGCCTGCTTCTTGATTGCTGGTCGCCGTTGTCCGGACGACCAGGTAGAATTGTTAACTTGGAGGGCTTGACGAGCGGCCTCCAGAGTTGGGATAGTACCGTTACGACGGTACTCCTTAACCAGTGCATTTGAAACACAGCGTTGAAGACGCTGAGTTGGTGATGTCATCCTCAGAGCGGATGACGTTCCAGCAGGAGTAACAGCATTGGTTTTCATGGCAGCAGACCTCACAGTAGAGGTGTTCTCAGCAGCAGTATTCACAGGGGTGAATTTAAGGAAAGCCATTTTTTGTAGAAGATCTTGAAAAAAGAGTGCCTGTTCCATATAACAGACATAATCAAGATGAATCCGGCTACTGCATATTTTGGAAGATCATATGTCAATGATTGCCTTGTTGGCCCAAGGGGCCTAACATCTAAGAAGAACATCACTTTAACATGGTTAAGGATTCACGTCGGGTTCACCATTTTTTGTTTCGCGCGGAATCCGGGGATGACCTCCTGGACGGGAGATTCAAACGTTCCGATCGGTTTCTAACGGGTTTGTTCGTAGAACCGGAAACATCCAATGATTCCACATCCGTTGGGACCTACTTTCCAAAGGCAGGCGCTCATTAGCTTGTGGGCTAATGAGGCTTGGGAATTTGCATTGGTCGAGAGGATGGGAGGTCGGACTCATCACACCTTTTTGAGGGGAATTATTGTCTACTCCGGGACTCTCTTTATAGATTTAAGTTAAGTTCGTGAATCCTTATTACATTACCAAGTATAAAATGAGCTTTCCTTTAGTTTTAACAATCAATGATTAAATATGCAAGAAATTTAGAGAATCTTTTATATGTATTTGAGGTTCTTCATCAATATAGAATCATCTATATTTGTTTAGAGATTCTTGGTCAATGGTATCCTTCAAAACATTTATATAAAAGTCTCTTGGTCATTTTGATGACCAGGCTGGTTTTAAAGCCACTCAGTGGGGCACTTGAAGTTTATCGTCATTCAGAAAGACAGAGATTATTTCAATGTTGGGATCGAACCCATGAATGGGCTACCTACGTATCCTTTGTTTTGAAAAAGGAATCAGAACCCACGTAGTTCGAGGAATGGTATATGATGTTTTATGATTGATGGCTCAAAGATGAATGTCATAATTACTTTTATACTCTAAGCTCACGTGAGTCATGCTCGGTGTGAGAAACAAGAGGTATTGGTAAAATTTAGACAATTGTGCCATAAAAGATGCAATCATAAAAATTTGTTTTGGGGCTTATGTATAGATGACTGCCCAGATAGGTGAAGGTTTAGGATTTACTTTTAGGAAGAAAATCCATGAACAGGGTCCACAAAGTTATATGTGCTTCATGGAGATTTGAATACTCTAATCTTGGGGCTTACTCCTAAGGAGGATGCCCAAGTTAGGAGGGGACTTATGATTGGGTTTTATTCCTGAAAAGGAAACCCAAATCAAAGGAAATTTATGACTGGTTAAGAGAAATTTTAAGAGACTTGGGGCTTACTCTTAAGAAAAATGCCCAAGATTTATGACTAGGACTTATTCCTGAGAAGGAAGCCTAGGTTAGGGGACTTGGGGCTTACTCCTGAAAAGGAAGCCCAAGGTTATGACTGAGTCTTATTCCTGAAAAGGAGACCCAGGTTATGACTGGGACTTACTCCTAAAAAGGAGGCCCAATGTTTAAAGGACTTTGATTGGGGCTTATTCTTTAAGGAAGATGCCTAAATCAAAGGTTTTATAACTGGGGATTATTCCTGAAAAGGAAACCCAGGTTAGGATTCTCTCATTTTAAAGGATGAGGTTGAATGAATGAACTCTCAATCTTTGGTGACATAAAGATGTTTAAATCACTATGTTTTGAGAGATATTTCACATAATTCCTTTCAGATAAGGATTTCAAATCAAGAAATCATGCCATAAATGGCTTTGAAGAGTATCTTGAAGACTGAATCTTGAATAGGAAGGGTGAAATGGCTTAAGAGGGGTGAAAAAGGGCAAGATGGGCACCCAAAAAGATAAGGGCGCGCAAGTATTGAAGGTCGCGCAAGTCCTGCGGCGGCGCGCAAGTATTGGTCGCGCAAGTATACTTGCGCGACATAAGGGATACTTGCGCGATTTTCAACCAGAGTGGAATTACTTGAGCGACTCTTTATTAAACCCTTTCCCATCCTCTTGAGGTTCTTCCAGAAGAGGGACGCGCAAGTTATATTGAAGGGATTAAGTCGGCGCGCAAGTGTTTGATAAGTTGCAACACTTGGGCCTTCCTTCTTCCCTTTAGATCTTCCATTCTAGGTAAGAAATTACCTTAGAAGTGTTCTGGAAGCTTTGAGAAGATACTTGGGCGTCAGGAGCTTTGATCCGAGTTTCTGGGAAGAGATCTTCTCGAATGGGGGTCCCGCAGGGTCTATTTATAGGCAAAAGAAGACCCCGGGCGGTTACTGGGCGGTTACCAGATCTGTCGCGCAAGTGCCTTGCACGACCATGAGGGGTCGCGCAAGTGTTGAGTCGGCGCGCAAGTTGACTTGCGCGACCAAGATGGAACTTGCGCGATACATGGGCAATGTTCTCCTTTTCTATCCCTTTGTCGATTTATGATGTTTCTTCAAAGGATTAATCACTTTTAGCTCAGATATTCCCTTTTCCGATCTTTAGATTCTGTGACGAAAGGAGCGTCAACAACAATGAATATCCTTTTTTCCAGGTAATAACATTTGAATACCTTGGTCATGCATTCTTTTAAAACACGGTAAAACCCTGAATTACCATAAAACTGTATTTCTTACATTCATTATACCATATTCATTATGGAATACTGGATATACTCTTTATATCTATAAATGTTGTAAACTCCAACAATAACGTAATAAACAATAAATTAATTAGTTTCAATGTAGTCAAGAATATCGAATATTATTTATCCTAATCAATCCCATATTATTAGAAAATAACTACCTTTGTATCAAAACTATATTAATGTTTATCTTTCAGTTGACCATGTATTTCAAAAAAATATTAACTTGCTATTGATTCATTTTTCATTGAATAATATAATCTCAAATACTAAATGAAATAGTACTGTAGTATAATCCTTATTTATTTCCATAATTAATATAACTAGTACATCATTGATACCACACTCAATCTAAATAAATATTTAATAAAAAATAAGAAAATTAGTTATTACTCTTCATTTGTGGTAGTAACATAACATTATTTTTATCCAAAAGCATCATTTGGGGCATACTCTGATGTTTTGGACATTGATTTGCATCGTGTCCCATCTCCATGCAGATGAAGAATTGTATATTTGAACACTTTTTCTTTCCTTTTCTATCGCATACTTGGGGTACTTTTTCTCTAAATTTATAACAAACTCCCATTCCCTTCATGTATTTAACAAGGCGATTCTTTCCATAACAATCACATATGGGAAATCCTTCTTTCCCCTATTCCCTTTATCCATCTTTCTCTCTTCTGTCCTTTTCATCATTAGATTCCCTTAAAATCCATAAGACTCAAGGATTTATTTCCTTATCTTATTAACACATGATACAATTTATTCATATGATGAGAATACATGGCAGACTATTTGCCTTCTAAATGTCGGTTCATTACTATTAATGATATGATACTTCTTACTCTTTTTATCATGGGTATTGTTAGAGTTCTCATTCCTGCTTCTGGTCACCATTTATAAACAATGGCATACACTAGGTTTGTTCATGAATCGCAATGCATAATTACAAACATGTAAAATACCTAACGCAAATTTAAAATATTATGTATATAATCTATAATAAAAAAATGTTTTCTTTGAGGAAGTATTTACTCATAAATCATCTATAATGTATTTCTACTGAAATGTGAAATATCCTATGAATATCCCCTAGGATTCTCGTAACCAGGAGTGAAGCAAGGCCCATTGTCGTGTATTAGGATACGACGAGTCAAGCCTGAAACTCTTTGAATTTTTTTTTACTCCTAGGTTTATCTTAACAAGATACATCTCTACCTGATCATATCCAGACATGGATGTATAGCTTGGAAAATTTAAAAAATATCTACATTACCAAAATTCTGGGAATTTATTCTCTACTAATAATCAAATTTTATCTTAAGGTACTCTTTCAAAATCATAGTATATCTAAATCTATTTCCATGGTTGTCGTTAAACTTTCTCGGATACCAACTAAAAATCCTCGACACCAATTACCGAGAGTCGGCGCATTATTTTATTACATTAGCATGATTATATAGAATCATGTCCCGAAGGACCGATTTGTTTAGCAGTTTTGGAAAATAGATTTCATAAAAGTACACTACATTACACATTCAAAAATAAAACAAAACATTAATAATCTATTAGAATTCCATTATTCCCATAACATAACCATGCATATCAAACAAAATACAGTTCTTGGAATCCAAGGAAAAGTAGAACATTAGAAAGGGGTTAGATTAGTACTCAGTAAAGGTTAATATTTTTTCGGAATCTATAATCTTTTAAGGCAATATGTGTAATAAAAAACAACATTTTAAACATGAACATGTACATAATATAATGAAAATAAATCAATTACTACCATATAAACAAAGAGATAGATATTCTACATGTATAATAATGATATGTAATAACTAATTTCATAATGAGGGAATGCCTAATTCCATACATCATTACAACATAGTGAAGGCCTCATGCCAAGACAACAAATAATTTTTTTAATTCCTTGTTTCAAGACAGTAATTTGTCTCATGAGACCTACCGATGCATCGAGGAGCTATAGTGGGCTCCACCCATCACACACTATGTCGACAACATTCCTCATATAAAAATATAGAAACATAACATAAACATTCGTATTAAAATAAGAATAAGAAATTTTAATACTTGACCCATAAACTATGACTGGTATAAAAATAACACATCCACAGTCAACCATATCAAAAAACATTCAATAAAATATTTATGATTTTATTATAATAATTCAATCTCAATCAAAAATACTATTCAGTAAAGGATTTCTATATAGTTGAAAATTTTTAGTAATACTCTTTGAGAGAAATATAGATTTTTCATGAAATCATTTAAAAGTTGTAAATTTTAGAAAAGAAGGCATTTAAAATCCATTTTTGAAACAAATTGTCCCATAAAACATTGATGTTTTTTAATGTAATTAAAATTTTAAAATAATATAGTTCATATAAATAAATCCTTAAAATCATTTTTAAAACATAAACATAAATTAAAATTATTTAAAAAAATAATTTATTAAAAAATTAAAAATGATAATCTTGATAAAGTGTTCCTTCCACAAAACATTAAAATATTTAATTTGATATCCTTTTTATGAAACATGTACATGGATAATAAAAGTGTCTCAGTAAATACTTACACATAAACCATCTCGTATAATAATGAGATTGAGGAATTAACCCTTACCTTATATTTGCCATTGTTCGAGGGTACGTTTAACCTCGTGTACAATGACAATTGTTAGATATTAAATTATTATAGAACCATATTCATATTTATTATATCATACATGATTCATTAATGACTTTATACTACCAGTTTCAAAATGATTTCAATATTAAATTAATATTTCAGTAATAACCATTTTCATTATCATACATGTTTTATCTTGTTATTCTTGATTGTATCATTTAGATCATGATTTAAATACTTACAGAATATAAAAAAATAATTATATAGATCATTTATTTGAAATATAAATATGTATAAAATTTAGATATATGAAATTCAAAATACTATTTATGGAGACGGTATGTTACACGTACGCATAAACGATGTTTGATTTTTCATATTGTATTTAATAGCAGTAAGTGAATATGATATATGTAAGAAAATATATATATATATATATATATATATAACCACTAGACTTATTATGTAATATAATACATACTTATAATAATATCTATTTTTATAATCATCATTGAAATGTGATCGTGGAAATGAATCTCATCGTGTCATGGAGATGGCTAGCCGTACGTACACACAAGCGATGATATAATTTCCATAATGATAAAAATGTGTCCAATTGGATGGAATATTAAATTTATAGAGAAATTATAATTTTATGTTTATTATTCATATTCATATTACTCATCATTATATTCATCCAAATAATATAGTGCTGAATAATAAATTACACCATGACATGGAGACAGTAAGCCGTATGTACACACAGATGGTGAAATTATAGTAAATAGTATAGATAGAATAATGAATATGGTTTTACCATATTTATAAAAACAACATTGTATGTATAAGGTACTAGAGTTATTATTTTGATATTGAAGTAACAAAGAAATAGGAATTGGAAAAGAAAATAACTTTGAAAGAGGTGATAAAATAATTTTCTCTTCTTTGAATGTTTTCATTTTATTTGATCCAAAGGGCTCCATAGGTTAGATTTCTGCTCAAGAAAATGACTCTAGGTGGAATTGAGGGATGTTGGGGGATGATTTTGTGTGGGGTTGGACGAGCCAAACTGTTCTGTTGTTTGATTTTGAGTGAAGGGGGAGTACTCTTTTATAGAGAGGTTAGGAGAACTTTAGGAAAAGCTTGAAATATTATTTTATTATAAATTAATTTTCAGTTTATATTTTCTCCAAATGAATTTATTTTGAGATATAGGTGGTTATGGGTAGAAATAATATATTCTAATAGGTTTTATAAAAGATTAGGTTACCAGTTTAACCATATCGTTTAGATTCAACTTTTAGTTAAATAGTTTAACTTTTACAATGTCTTCTTGTATTTTTATATTACATGGTTAATAAACGTACTAAAAAATATCAAGTGAACCCCATGGGGTTCATTAGTAGGATATATATCAATATAAGATTCTTTTGGCTAGACCATATACTTTTAAAAATATTATATAATTTAATAATATATTATTTTTTAAGAAAAATCATTTTTGGTCATTTTGACACTATTTGTTATTTTTTTTTATGTCATACCAACATGATTACTTAGAAAAAAAGTCTCTGAATCAACCCTAACATGTCATATTAAAATATAAAATTAATTAAATGCATCAATATTTTAAATTTACATTAATTTGGATATTTGTATTATCATTCATTTTAATCATCCATTAATAAGTTAATTACCATATCATCATTATTTCATTAATAAATATAATTATTTAATTTCTATAAATAAAAAATAAAATACCATTATGTAGGAAATATTTTTATATTTCTAATTATATTTATAGTCGAATTTATTTTATGTATAACCCTATTTTAAAAATAGTTTAGTTATTAAACATTAAATTTAACACTTTTAACTCTTCTTTAAATAAAATTATAATAAATGTCCTAATCTAATACCTGTAGACTAGAATGATCATATTTTATTCCTAATATTGGTTTGGATGAATTACACTTATCCAATAGAATTAGGAAATGTGTTAGGGTAAATCATAATATAATGTTTACCTTTAATTACCTTATTTACTTTTAACCGTGGTAAATAAAATTCAAAAGTTAGTATTCACGAAAAATTATATTCATCTTATTGAACCAAATTTTACATACTTATTTCAAATGTGTCTCTAGGATTTTTGAAATTAAATTCACATAAGTGGTAAAATAATGTTTCAAGCAAATTTTCAAATGTGCCTAGAAGGTGGGTAAAAGATGTTAAAAGGTTTAATAAAATTGTATATATCTATAGTTATTATAGAATGACACCAATGATTTATATTGAAATTATATATGTATTATTTATATAGTTTGAAGTAAAGTAACTTCAAATAAAATGAATAATTATTTAAATAAAAAGCCAGTTTTAAACAATAATGTAGTGTTTTTAATTATTAATCAGAAATTGAATGTTTTCAAAAAGATACCAATAAATCACCATACAATAATTTTGATATTCCATATCAAAATATGATGTATATTTTACCAAATTAAAAACATAAAAGTTTTATTAATTAATTTAATAATAATTCCCATTGTCAAAACCAAAAAAGAAGGTTTTTAAAAAGTAATTATTATCCAAATATTGACATGTGTTTATGTCAAATTTAAATTTAAAATTACTTATAATCACCTAAATTTTATTAAATAATAAAAATATAATATAATTATACATTGAAAACATTCAAATTCATAATTTAATACTATAAATTATTTCGATTAAAAAAGGTGTTTTCAATTAAAATATAATAATTTTCACTATTAATCAAAATATGAATGGTATAAGAAAAGTTCAAAACATTTATCCATACTAAATTTATATATCCCTATCTTAATGAAGAATATAATTTCATTAAATTAAATATATAAAATTATAAAATATTTTTTTAAAAAAGGGTTTTCCATTAAAAGGTGGTAAAATTGATTTTTTTTAATATAATTATTTTATCTAAAAAAAGTAAATGTTCTTATATTATTTCTATGAAACAAATAATAATTATTCTAAAATTAAATGGAGTATATAAAATTCGAAATTCAGTTGATACTTTTCATAACCGGTTTTTGAACGGCTAGTTTGGTAAGACGTAGTGCGCTCCAACATTTTGTTGCGTGTAGCGAAATTTGTTGTATTACTTTTAAAAGATAACATACTATGAAATCATGGGTTTTTACTGCATTGAAAAAAATTATTGTGTAAATGTAAACAAATTTTTAAATTTATAATATAAAAATATGATTATGTTTAATTATTATGTATTTTTATGAAATAATTCATTTTTTGATGAATAATGAAACAAAATCATTTATAATTTAAAGCTACATTAACATTTAATTTATTTATTAAGTGAAGTTGTATTTTGAAATTTTTTAAAAATATTATTATTTAATTTATATTTATATTAATCTTTTTATGGTAATTGGAATCATTTTCAAATTGAATTTAATATAAAGAAATTCTTATCTTTGGAAAAATTCCTATTTGGAAACATGCATTCCAATCATGTCTGTGTAAATAATTTTAAATTAATATTTTCAAATTATATGATTGAAAATTTTAAAAATTTATTGAAAATATATTTTTATAATAATAATATATATTATCTATAATATGAAAATAAATCATTCACAAAAATGAATACGGAAATTATTTTAAATCATTTAATGTGATGGAGGTAAAATCTATTTACCATGGGTTAAACTACTATATTATTGTTAAAATGGCATAAAAACCAAGATAAAATAAATTTTGTTCCAATATTTAGACCATATATTGTCTCATTATATATTATTATCTATTACGAAAAATTTTCTGAATTGAAAATTTTAAGTACATCTATTACTTCTCCACGTTTGCAGGTTTCAAACATAATTGACTTATAAAAACATACCCCCCTCCTTTGATCATCATAATGTAAAACTGTTTTATTCCCTGGTAACCTATGAAATCATTTAATTAAATTCCATTATATACTCCTATAATCCTATTTTCTACATAATTTAATCTTAGAAATTATTTTAGTGGAAAACTATGTTGTTAACCGATGGAGAGGTAATGTTCTTCAATGATTGATTTTAATTTATTTATTCATCTAGAAATTTAAATTCCTATTAAAAATCGAATATATAATTAAAATAATATGTAATTTATAAATATGTTTTATTATTTTTATGGGTTGAGCTAAAATAAGTTTCACTTCTATCAAATTGGTTATTAATTATCATTCTTATGTATGGAAGACTATTTCCTCCCGAATCGATGTCATTTCTTTCGTCTATGATTTTTCATGACTAAATAAGATGATATATAAAGTATATATTTATATATATTATTTTTATAACATAATTATTCCTTTTGAGACAAAATATCCAATAGTAATTTTTTTAGTACATTCTTTATGGGATTTGATAATGTCACTCATGTGGGTGGCAAACTACAGCCTCACGAATTAATGTTTTTATTTTTTCACTAATACTTTCATGGAAGGAAATAATGATAACATTAAAAAATATATTTGATATAAATGATAAAATTATGATATTAATGGAATATTTATCATTCATAAATGTTAATAATTACTTTTTTTCTTACATTTTCACTCACAAAAAATAATCACATCATTTTTGTATATTTTGTCATCCAAATTCATGAAAATATGTGAATCTCTTTTCCAAACAAAAAAAATTGAATGTAATGTATATGTATATTTAAATAAGTATTCTATTAAATATGATATAATTATAATTACCGAAAAATTTAATATAACTTATGTATTTAATATTATCATAACTAAAAATTGAAAACATTACCTATTCACGGGTATTACATATAATCATCGTGATCGTAGTGTACAACATTTCACAAAATAGTAATACATGATTACTATTAAAATAATATTTATTGTATAAAAATTATAATATAATCAATATTATTAATCATCATATTATGTAACTATATAATTTTTTCAAGATATGAAACATTCATGAAATTACATTAACGAAAAAATAAGTCAATTATGACCAAAAATATGAAAATAATGTATGATTTTTATCAAACATGAAATAATATATTCTAAATGGATCATAGATGTTATTAAAAATATATTTATATTTAAATAATAATTTAATAACATGTAAAAAATAATAATATAGGAGGTAAAATGATGTTCATAAAAAAATAAATGTGAAGTAAAGGACTTTATCTCAATTCACCTTAATTGAGGCATATTCTAATGTTATGAAACTAATTTCTATTATTTGGTGAATATAAATCCAATTTGACATGTAATAACAGAATTTTATAATAATTCATTATATTATATGTTTATATTTGCCTAATTTCATTCATGGATATTGATACAAAATCTAATAATTTATAGAAAATTTCATAACACAATTGCTTTCAATTAGCTTCTGATTTCATCAATATTTTTTATATTCTATGATAAGAAGAATTTTTAATATAGATAATATAATGAATTATTTTATATTGGTTTGTTTTTATTTACATTTCACAAACATAATTATTTCATTCATTTATTTTCACTTAAATTTTATAATATTTTCATGGGATAATTTCATTATATAATTTTAGGAGAATTTTTTATAATTGAATTTCCATTGAATGAAATTATTTGTTATTTCATTTATAATCAATTTAATTTTTATATCATCTAGTAATTCATATTTTTTTATATAACAGTTAAATTTTACACTCATTGGTAATTGTTGATAAAAATTATATATGAATTTATGAATTTATTTTTCACATCAATAAGAAAAACATTTTCATCAAAAAAAATGTTTTATAAAAAAAATATCATAATGATTTTTACCTTTTAATAATAATTTATTATATCAAATTCATTTTTTCATTTTTGAAAAAAATAATGGAATTTTCTTATCATGAAAAAACAATCATTTCTGGATTTTCATAAATAGTAAAATGAATATTTGTTTTAACATGCGTGGTATGATTGAAATTTTACATAGTAATTACTAGAAAATTGGATTATATATTCCATTATATTTTTGAAGGGTTATTTTAAAAGAAAAATATTTTCAACATGTTTTTTGAACATCATGTTTTAATATGTGACTTGTAAATGAAAACGATATTTTCCTAAAAAATGTTTTTAAATAGTTTTTTTTGTATTGAAATTCATGATGATGATTAACATTTATTCTAACTCAAATTGGTATATATTGCATTGATTTTTTCTTTCAAATTTATATATGATGTTTTTGAAAATTTTCACAAAATGATGTATCTCGATTTACATTTTTGATTCATTTATGTCTTCATTGGCATTCCTTTATAAAAATTATTTTATTTTTATTACTATTTAAATCATTTATCTTAAATATCCATATTATAAGTATCAGACGTATGATTATTTCCTAACATGTTAATAATTTTCATATATAGAGTGTCTCGTAAAAATCTAAATGTTTTTTTATAATTGAAATTATTATTTCATAAACCATATTCCTATTTTACATACAATTGTTAGCATGAATGTTGAATCATTAAATAAAAAATATTGATAAATTGGTTTTTTAGTCAATGTTGATTTTTGAAAATTATGCACATTATTCATAAATTAAATCAATTTTCCTATATATGAATAACCCATTGGACAATCATGTCACGAACCATCCCCCGGGGCCCATATTGTGACTACCCCAATCCCGCCTTCCATATGCCAGGGGCTTGCAACTAGCACCAAATTTCTGAATCCCTAAACTGAGAAGGTGTTGCCTTTATAAACCTGAACACACACAACAGATTACGAGTTGGAAGTAAAACACTAAGAAAAGCTATATCCAAAATAGTTCTGAAAAGTAAAGGGGCTGCATATTTAAGCCCAACTGGATAAATACAAATACAACTGAAGAAAAGTAAAGCAGCTATTGCGTCATCCTCCTGGTTTCCTACCTGAATGGTAGGTACATATTTCTTCCTCAGCACTCTTCGTCCGTCCGTCTACTCTCTGTACCATCATGTCGAGTGGTCCACCTCTGGGTACCGTCCAGTCCTGCTACTCTCTCCCGAGTCAGCGATGTCCGTCGTCTAAAACCAACACAACGATGTGCGGGCATAGCCTATCTAGGGGTGAGTATATCGATACGCAGTAGAGACCCCGAGACCCATAAGGTCTCACAAAATCCAATAAGGATAAACCATAAGGTATTAAATCAACGGATAACCATTACATAGGTATATTCCCATAAATATACCTATGTTATCAAGTATCCCGTCTCAATCATGAGGAGAACACAAAAGTCATTGACTCAGCTCAAACTAGGATTTTTTTTCCTGATGTGAAAACCACGACTGCTAGAGAACACCTAATCTGTCGAGTATAGTGGGCCTACCGCTAAAACCATGTGCTTCCCACTAACATTGTTCTGCGAGGTACTCCACCTGTCGAGTATTGTGGGTCTTCCACGCTCACACAACGACACTCCCAATGATGGGTCTGCCGCTTCAACCATGCGCTCCCCCTCAGAGCCTACATAGATACTCCTTCTATAGAGTACCATGGGTCTGTCACTACAACACATCCCTCCTTCTCCGTGGTTTTGATGCTACAACCAAGCTCCCACTGGGCCTTCCGAATCACTTTGACTCGATCGGTCAGTAGTCGTCATGTCTCAGCCAGCTACTAGGTCCTGGAAATATTCTCCCTTGTAACTGAAAGGGTCCACTCCACGAGTTACATGTTGAAACTCAAAGTTTCACGAAATCCCATGTAAAATTATCTCAAAGAACTGCCACACCATAGGGGTCTCAACCCAATAGCCGGCGCATCAATCAGACGCCCGATCTGTTAGTTATTAACCTTTTTGTCCCGGGGGCCCAGTTTGATTCATGTATGATCAAACCTGACAATAACTAAACTATATCCCGAACTCCATTGGTAGATACTCAAAGGACTGACTATCATCGAGATTACCGGTGTCGCTGATGGTTCGTCAAACAGGCGTCTGAGGACAATGTTTTGGCCAATGTATGTAAACGGACGGTAGTGGGCCATGGTCCGGTCTGACCAGGTCGGACCGACTCGGCCCAACCCCGTCTAGGTCAACCCAGCCTTGGTCAACCTTAGTAGACCCTATGGGTCTGACCATGCCCGTTGGGCGGGTCAGCCTGCTAAGTTAGGCCCGGTCTGTTGGGCCCGTCCTAGCGGACTACGAGGGCGGTTCGGCCTGAAAGTAGCCACATAGGCAGCTCGGTGACTTGGCCAGTATGGTCGTGCTATTTCGGCCACAACACTGTGGGGGAACACCAACGGTTGGCCCAGGAGGCCAGCAGACGGAAGGACAGAGGGAAGGACGCACGAGGCATGGGCGGGCCTGCGCGATGTCGGGCAGGTAGTGGGAGTGTAGGAAAGG
Source organism: Viscum album (assembly GCA_963277665.1). Classification (NCBI taxonomy): domain Eukaryota; kingdom Viridiplantae; phylum Streptophyta; class Magnoliopsida; order Santalales; family Viscaceae; genus Viscum; species Viscum album. The sequence goes on along the minus strand of OY728166.1, from coordinate 67,354,997 downwards.
CCGTTGTAGGCGGCCGCAGGGGTGCCGGGGAGGGAGTTGGGGCACCGGGCAGCGTACTAGGGGAGTGTTCGGTGGTGTGGGTGGGGTGGTGGCAGTGCTGGGAAGGGCACGGGGCTAACGGGTAGGCGTCGCTGGGCATTGCAGGGGACCAGAAGGCCGATGTGAGGCGCGAAAACGCGCATGCAGGCCAGGGGGATGGCCGGAGCGCGCGCAGTATAACATTGGTAGGAAGTGATTCAAGGAGCAGAGCGCAGTGGTGTTCAGACCGAATCACAAGTGCGCAGCGAGGGCGGCGCGAATCATGGAGTATGTAGGTAGTATGACCATTTTTCGTGGTCTTTGTCAACATCACCTCATTTCCATGCCTTCATGGAGTCATCACAAAAATAACAACAGAGGGGTCGGGCCATGTTGGTTTGGCCCTCACCCTCCCCATTTAGGGTGGTAGCAATATGTTCTCAAGAACGGAACAAAACACCCCACCCACAAAAGGTAAACATTAAAGTTCATCATTTAAGTGAGGAAGAACATGGTACATTAAAGGAAACAACCCCTACCTTTTGATTTGTCACTCGACATTCATCATTTGTGGACGGAGTCGTGAGAGGTAGACGGAGGAGTCTTTCATTCGTTGCATCCGCCACACATCCTCAATTCCAAGCTGCGTTAGTTCGTTGACGACGTTGCGGAGATTTGATCTGTAGGTGATCGGGGAAGAAGTCAAAGAAGAAATAGCATCACCAGCATTCTTCGTGTTCTCTGCGTTCTTCGCGTTCTTCGTTTAGAGATTTTCTCCCTAGCATTCCTCTCAAAGCCTCCACCAAAAAGAAGATCATGCCAAATAAAATAATAGGAGGGTTTGTTTATTATTACATTTTCACGTAAGTAAAAATTCATGATTCAAAGGACTGGGCCTCACCTAATTAAATTCATTAGATTTGTCACATTTAATTAGGTGGATGTCTAGAGGATCTCCCTCATTAAAGATGGAGAGGTGGGAGGTTTCATCCTCCATCATCAATAGGGTTCGGGCAGTCCCCACCCATATCATTTAATAGAGAGGTAATGGGTCTCGGGTGGTCCCCATGTCGTGGTGGTCCCACCATCAACTCCCAAGTGGAGGTTCCAACTACCCGCACTCACATGGCAGCTCAAAAATAAAATAAAGTGTTACAGTTTATTTTATTATTTTTTAAGAAAACCAAAAAACTATCTTTTATCCTCGACTCAATACTTTCGATGTGAAAGTCTTCATAAATGAATACCAGCGATGCGAGTTCAATGGTTCACTCGGATTTCAGTTCCGAGCACCGGCTAAATACTTATAAAAACATGCTCGTACATTTATATAACGTACCTGAACAAAACATCAGAAATTAATTTCAGGCACACCGAGCCTCAGAATCATGTGCCGTAAATTTTTGCTGACTTGTAATTATCCAATGTATTAAAAAAATCCCATAGAATTTTTGGGTCTTTACATTATCCCCACCACAGGGCCTGACGTACCCGTAAGCTACAACTCACACTAAGGGAAAAAATGGGGATACTGAGCACGCATCTGAGACTCCAACTACCATGTGCTCTCTTGGAGGTTCCCATGCAGCAAGATAATGTGCACCAGAGGCGTCAACCATCCACTTAGGAATCACTATTGTTGATCCTAAATCTCCAATGGAACCTCTCTAAAATTCACCCCATCATCGATGTAGAGATCCCTATAGTCGATGATGTGATAAGGTTCATGCACATATCTCTTCAACTATGATATGTGGAAGACGTCATGAACCCGATGTAATTGAGGTGGATGAGCTAGGTGGTAAGCAACCTCACATACTCTAATGAGGACCCGGAAAGGTCCGATAAATCTCGGATATAACATAACACCTCATCCAATGCTCTGTAGACCACGTCGATGTGATACCTGTAGAAAGAGGTGGTCACCATCCCTGGACTCTAGAGGTCTATGTCTCCTGTCATCATACGACATATGATTGCTCTGTGTAGTCTTCATCATCTCCTAGATGATCTACACCTTCTCCATGGTAGCTCGTACCATCTCTGGCCCCACTAGTGCTGACTCCCTTGGGACGGTCCTGCACAGTGGCGATCTGCAAAGTTGACCATAACATGCCTCAAAATGTTCCATGCTGATGGTGGAGTGATAGATGTTGTTGTACACAAACTCCAACTAAGGTAGATGATCCTCATAGCTTATATCTAAGTCAAGGACACATGCACAGAGCATGAACTCGAGGGTCTGGATGGTCCTCTCAATTTGACAATCCATTTGAGGATGGAAGGCAGTTCTCAAGAGAAGATGTGTCCTGAAAGCTTCCTGCAACACCATCCAAAGCTGGGAAGTAAATAGTTCATCATGATCAGATACAAAATAGTGTGGTACTCCATATAAATGCACAATCTCATGAATGCAGTGGCTTCCCAATCTTGCTACTGAGCCCTGCTCTCTGATCAGTAAGAAGTAGTCTGACTTGGTGATTCGGTCGACGATCACCCAAATCGAGTCGTGACTCCTAGATGTATGTGGAAGACCCGTCATGAAGTCCATGTATATCCCATACCACTTCCACTCGGGTACCTCTAAAGGTTGATCCAAGCCAGCTGGTACCTTGTGCACCACCTTCACTTGCTAACAATTGAGGCAATGAGAGACAAACTTCATTACTGCCTTCTTCATACATGTCCACCACTACTGTCGTTGAAGGTCCTGTTACATCTTTGCCACTCCATGATTTAATACTAGAGGGGACATCTGTAATTCCTTCAACACATCATTATGAAGTGATACTAGTACCATGGTACATCCTCTGAAAAGGATGTCATGCGCCCCACCATCAGAAAATCCATCAGGTGCCTTCCCTGTTGATATCTAAGCACGTCGTGTCTCGCAGTCAGTGTCCCAAATCTATGCTTCACTGACTTGCTTAGGGAGTGGGGGAGTGACCATAAAAGACTATAGGAATGCTGCTCCATCCCTATCCACAAAAGAATATCATAAAGGCATCCATCTGCTATATCGCCTCGCCTAACAACTGTATACCATTCCTCCTGCTGAAAGCATATAAAACAACATTCCCCTTACCTGGAGTATAGACTATCTCTTCATATTTCTATAGGAACTCAAGCCATCTCCAATGTCTCAGGTTCAGGTCCTTCTGAGAGAAGATATACCTAAGACTCTTCTGATCAGAGTACACAGTAAAACGTTCTCCCATAAGATAGTGCCACTACATCATCAAGGCGGAGACCATTGCAGCTAGCTCTAGGTCATGTATAGCATAGTTATACTCATGTTTCCTTAGCTTCCGAGAACCATAAGTGATCACTGCTTTCTCCCACATTAGGACACACCCATGTAATTCCCATGATGCATCGCAGTAAACTATATACCCTAAGCCTTCCTCTGGAAGCCTTAGTATAGGGGCACTAGTCAGCCTCTACCTCAGCTCATGAAAGCTCGGCTTGAATATCTTGGACCACACGAAGGGTTTCCCCTTCTTCGTCAAGGCTGATTATGGTGCTGCAACTCTAGAGAAGTCTGGAACAAATCTTCGATAGTAACCAGCCAAACCCAGGAATCTCCGTACCTCCATCAAAGTCCTGGGTGGCTCCCATGCAAGTACTGCCTCGATCGTCGCTGGGTCCACTGCAACTCTAGCCTCAGAGATGACGTGTCCTAAGAAGTATACCTCTCGAATCCAAAACAGGAACTTTGAGAACTTACCATAATGATGGTGCTCTCAGATTGTGTCCAGTACTACCCACAAATGGTAGGCTTTCTCCTCCTCAGTAGTCGAGTAAATCAGTATGTTGTCGATGAAGACTACGACAAAGTAATCGATGTATGTCTGGAAAATCCAGATCTTCAGACTCATGAACACTATTGGAGCATTGGCTACACATAAGGTCATAACCAAGAACTCGTAGTAGCCGTACCGACTCCCGAAGGCCATCTTTTGCACATCCTCGTCTCGAAATCAGAGCTGGTGATAACCTGGTATAAGGTTTATCTTTGTGATCCACCGTGCTTTCTTGAGCTGATCAAAGAGGTCTTCAATCCTTAGAAGTGGGTACTTGTTATTCACCGTCACCTATTCAGAGGACGGTAGTCGACACAGAGACTCAAGATCCTATCTTCCATCTTGGCGAATAGAATTGTGGCTGCCCATGGAGAAACACTAGGCTGAATGAATCCCTTCCCCTGCATGTCCTCCACCTATACCCATAGCTCACAAAGCTCAGTGGGAGCCATCAGATATGCTGGAGTAGATATCGGTGATGTCCTAGGGTACATGTCAATTTAGAAGTCCTCCTCTCTACAAGGAGGTAGTCCGGAGACATCGTCAGGGAAAAAATCCACATACTAGTCTACCACTACAAGGTAAGTTAGATTCTTCACATCAACATCGCTGAGGGTAAGGCAATCCAACTAGTGAGTGATCAGCTGCACCCTCCCCTATATATGTTTTTACTCTACTACAAAGGTTCCCTTCTCACTGGTGAAGGTAAACCTGGTCCCATACGTGCAGACACACCACACATTTCACCTAATACAGTTGATATGGGAATGAACTATAGATAACCAGTCTATATTTAAGATGACGTCGTAAGGCCTCGACGCCACTTCTAGGAGATCCCAGCTGAAAATATTTCCTCTTAAAGTAATCTCAAAATGCCGGAACTATAGAATAATTTTCGAATCAGCTCCTGTAGGAGTATCTAGCTATAAGGATCGATCTAATGACACCTTCAGAATCCCCGAACATCGAACGAGGGATGTGGAAATGGAAGAGTGTCTGGCACCTGTGTCTATAAGAACTGCAGCTAAGGTGAAATAGACACATATCGTACCTCAAATCATCTCTTGAGCACCATGATATTCAGACATAGCTGCCTGAAGCTATTCTCTCCCTTGTCCACCCGCTCCTTGCGGTAAGGGTGGGAATCCTGGTGGGGGTGGGGGTAGTACCTGAAAAATTCGTCCACCGCCAACTGCATGTCCATCTCCTCTTCCACGTCCGCCTCCTCCCAGCGGAATGCCTGATCGATCCTCTAACTCTTCCTGGGAGGTCACTAAACACTATATTGATCGTTCATGCGGCGGGTTGGATAGTCACGAGCCATGTGACCCTGTCTGCCGCATGAATAGCACTGACAGCTCCTGGAAGGTCTGTCTCAACCCCGAGTGCCTCACTAATCCAATCATGAGTCATGTAGTCGACCACCTTTAGGTCTGTTTTTCTTGGACCTCTATTTCATATATCTACTTATAGCTATAGAAAACTCTGCTACATGTCGGCTAGTGGTGGCTCTCACTGATGGAGAGTGCTTCGCAAGGAAAATCATCACTAGAAGGTCTCGCTCAACCCCCCCCCCCCCCCCCACCGTCTGTGTCAGGATGGTATGTGAGATCATTGGAGATCAGATCTCTCGCTTGATCCTCTTCTCAAAGGCTCAGGCCCTGAAGAATGGGTCCCGCACCATATTTGTGGAGTAGCGTGAGAGGTCGGTGAACATAGCTGAGTACTGTGCCACTGTCATTCTACCCATCTGTAGATGCAGTAGGTCCTGTATCTGCACCAAACGAAGGGTGGATGGTAAAAACTCCACCTGGAACATGCTCTCAAAGTCTGACCAGAGTAGTGTTGCCCCGTCATGCATCTGGAGCATTAGGCTCCACCACATGTCTGCTGCTGCAAAAAGGAAGCTGGTAGCAATGATCACCATGATGTAGGATGGTTTCCCTACCAGTCAAAAGACTCTCACCACAGCCTCCAGCCAATCCTCAGCCGCCTGTGGGTCCGTCTCTCCCCTGAACTTGGGTGGCCTCTAATTCTGTAACTCTTACAATGCACTCATGTGGCGTGCATCGTCTGCTGCAGAGGGTGATGGCATCGGAGGCCCAAAAGTGAGTGGTACTGCTGGTGCCTCCACTGGAAAGGGGCCCTACACAAATGCCTCGTTGTTCGGTGGGCTGTCAGTACGTATGACTCTACAGGATCTAATTGGTCGTTCATAGGGAGGCATCCTGAAGAAAAATAGATGCAACATGTTCAAAACACTATACCTAGTGATCTGACCCAGTTGAGATGAATTAAAGAAAAACTTTTGAAAACACACACGTAATTAATGTTTTTCGTGTACTGAGTTAGAAATAAGAAGTCAGGTCCTGGTGTATGGATACGTCGGCTGTCCGCACCAACATTGGACTCACTAAATTGAAACCCACACTTAGTAACATTAAAAATATTTCCTCACAGAAAAAGAATATCAGTTCCCTATGTTCTGTGGTAGAACTGACACACCTCTAATACAAATTTTTCAGGACCCGTCCCATAGGGCTCGTATCGTGACTACACCAAGCCCGCCTTTCATAGGCCAGGGGTTAGCGACTAGCACCAAAAATTTAAATCCCCAAACTGGGAAGGCGTTGCCTTTATAAACTAGAACACACAGAACATAGTACGAGATGGATGTAAAACACTAAGAAATGTTGTATACAAAAGAGTTCTGAAAAGTAAAGGGGCCATGAAATATAAGCCCAACTGAAAAAATACATGTATAATTGAAAGAAAGTACAACTGGAAAAAATTAAAGAAGCTACTGGGTCGTCCTCCAGGGTCCCTATCTAAAGGTTAGGTACAAATGGCCTCCTCATCCCCCCACATACGTTCATCCACTTTGTGTACCGTCACACCGAGTGGTCTACCTCCGAGTACAGTCCCGTCCTGCTACTCTCTGCCTCGGTCAGCGTTGTCCATCATCTGCAACCAACACAACGAGATGCGGGCATAGCCCATGCAGGGGTGAGTATAACGATACTCAGTAGGGACCCTGAGACCCTTACGGTTTCATAAAATCCCACAAGGATAAAACACAAGGTATGAAATCAATGGATAATCATTAGTTAGGTATATTCCAATACATATACCTAAGTTATCAAGTATCCTAGCTCAACCATGAGGAAAACACAAAATTCAATGACTCAGCTCAAACTAGTATTTTTATTCAGGATGTCGAAACCACGACTGCTATAGAACTCCTCCTCTGTCGAGTATAGTGGGCCTGCCGATACAACCAAGCGCTTCCCAGTAACCATGGACTGCTGAGATACTCCATCTGTCGAGTACTGTGGGTCTGCCGCACTCACATAGAGGCACTCCCCACCATGGGTCTGCTACTACAACCAAGACCTCCCCCCCATATCCTGCATAGGATGTCCTTTTCTCAAGTACCATGGGTCTTCTACTAAAACCAAGAGCTCCTCCATCATGGGTCTGATGTTATAACCAAGAGATCCCCACTGGGCCATCTCAATCACTCCGAGTCGATCGGTCAACAATCGTCAAGTCTCATCTAGATACTATGTCTTTGCAATCTGCTATCTCATCACCGAGAGGGTCCGCTCCACAAGCTACAAGTCGATACTCTATGTTTCATGAAATACAACGTAGAATTATCTCAAAGGACTACCATGTCATAGTGGTCTCAACACAACAAATTGCTCATAATTGGTTTTGAAGTGTAAATAAATTATATTTATATGTAAATATTATCTTTTTAATTTGTTTTAAAGTGTAAAGAAATTATATTTTTACAATTTAATCCAAATTTAGTCATTGGAATTAATTTCATTCTGAAATTAGACATAAACAAGTGTCAATATTTTGATAGTTAATAATTTTTAAAAACACGCCTTTTGTTTTGACAAAGTGAATTATTTTTAAACTAATTAATCCATCTTCTATATATTTAAATCAGTAGAATGATAATCAATTTTTATTTTGGAATATCAAATATAGATTAGGCTGAATTTTTGGAATTTTTCTCAAAGACGTCAATTAATTATAAATAGTGAAAACACTGAGTAGCAGTTAAAAATATGACATTTTCATTTAAATGAATTCATACAACATCAATTAATTAAATTTTAAAATTCTGAAATACATGGATAATATTAGTAAGTAAAATGTGGTTCAAAATTTGAAAATATTTTTTTGGGTGAATAGTAACTTTTGACTTTTATTTACTACGATTAAAGATAAATATGCCAAATAAAGGTATAAATAATATCATAATATTATAAAATTACATTAAAACTTGTCCTAAACTTGTTGGATAAGTCATGGACGACCTTGGTCATCATTGGGAAAATTTTAGGACCCCATGGAGCAACATAACAGTGATAATGACACTTTATTTTAATTAACATAAAGTAATGAAAAAATGGCATAAACAAATATATTCTAGTAAATAAATTTTTACATATGGTTATAAGAGTTATATATTCGACTATTAAAAATTCTTTAAAAATATATAACAGTTTCCTACATCTGGGTAATTTTTTTAAATTTTTTTGACATCATATAAATTAAATTAATTATCATAATATAATGATGCAGTTTTGAACTCATTAATAAATGATTAAAATAAATAAAATTATATTGTTTAAAACAATATTCAAACCATGTATAATTTGTATTTAATGATTTTATTTAGACCATGAGTCATCTTATATTCAACTTTAATTTGTTTGGATCCTTTAGAAGTTGAAAATAATTATATAATAAAATAATATGTTCACACATTCTTAAAGAGCCCCTCCTCCCCCTTATAACAAACCCTCATCAATAACCCATTCTTAACACCTCTCAAGACTCTTGAATCATCCAAACTCTGCCCTAATAAGCTCTAAAGATCCATATAATCCACTTAAAAGCCTTACCTAAGGAAGAATAAAATTTAAGAAGACCTTTTGGTTCAATCCAAAGGGAGTTACCCTATTTAACGGATACTGTTTCTCATAAATACTTTTGTTTTATTTTGGTTTCTTTTAATTATCTGACCCCCAATAATCTTTTTATTCGTTTAATTTATAAAAATAATAGTATAAAATATATACTAGGTTTTTGTTATGATAAGGATTCATACTAAACTTATACACATGTTCGTCTAATATGTAAAGAAAAAACTATTTCATTGGACTGTGAACTACTGCATACGAAATGATGATTGTTCAAAACTCTCCAACCGCCGATCATGGTGGCCATTATGATTCATTGTATTTATATAAGATATATATTATATTTATATTTTTTATATGCTTCTGTATTTTTTATTTATAGAATACCTTTATTGTTTCCATAGTGGGTAAATACGATAATATCATTTGAAGAAGCGCGGACTATCGCCCCCTAAAAGTGACATGACTCATTCATGCCTTATGTGGAATGTATAAAAGGTAGAGTTAATGAGATTATATATGATATTATACCGAAATTATAATATTATTATATATCATTTCGATTCAATTCCATTACAGTACGAAATTGAAATGGAAGTAGAGTTCATGAGTATGTACGGCTTACCGTCTCCAATAATGGTGCATTTCATTTCTTATCTCCAAATGTTGTGAACTATTATAAATAAAAATATATAATGGATATATATGATATATATTATATCTAAATAATGCATATAATCCTGAATATAATGAAAATTTTACCACCTGAACAAATTGTAATTATAAAAAGAACATTTTTTACACATGTACCAAATATCGAGAAAAAGACCATTATTAACGTAAATTATTATATAATGTTTATAACATTGTAATAAGTGATTTAAAAGGAATTATTAAAATTAAAAATGCACTTATAAAAGTGTAAATTAAATTTATTTTGTTATTCAAGAGGTTGAAGAATAAACAGGTCAAGTCGGACAAAAGGTAAGGGGTTTCTTATCGCACTTTTAATTCCATGAGATTTCCATTGTTCACCACTTATTTATTTCATGTGGTTTATTGTGTACTGTCAGTTGATATATATTATCACTATTCTCATTATATTCATGGTATTATTTTATTAAATTGTTTGTTATTATATTTTTTTCATATGACTTGTTTGATTACAGTATTTTAAGGGGTTTTCATCTCAATTCTTATTCCCGTGAGATTCCTGCTATATTGCCACTATTTAATTTTATGTGGTGTATGTACTGAAAAATATTATATTATTTATTTAATATAAATTAATTTATTGTTAATTAAGTCTCCATTATAGGAACATTGTTTCATATGGTGATTGTTTCATAATTTACGAAATCGTCAAGGAAACCTTTCACTATCCTTTTTTTAGAATACTTATTTTTGTTATCTCTTTTAATTTACATCATATACTATTGGGAAATATTCTTCTATATCCTTAATGACATAAATTTTATTTCCATGTGATGAGATTCTCTTTTCTTATCTCATAAAATTACTTTTCTGAATTTTAATGTGATGTCGTTAGGCTTTTTTATTTCTGTAAGGGAACTTCCTAACCCAATTCCAATTCATTGGGTTTAACTTATACTTCTTGATTATATCATGTTATAAATATGTGAGAATGACCTCTGATTGTTTCACACTTAATATACACTTATATTTAGTGTATTCTTATTTTTTACACATAATTATGTAATTGATTTATCCTTAATCTAAGGATACCATCTTTATAAGGGATTTCGTCTCAATTTACATTTCCTTGAGACGTCATTGTTGTTATGCACCAATTCACTTTTAAATGGTGTATATACTAACCTTTGTAATATAATATCATAAATATCCTAATTCTCATGAGATTTTATTTTTTGTTTTATTCTATTCTTCAATTATGTTTTGTCCTGTTTTTATCAAGTCTTACGAGACTATTTAACTAAAACATTGTTTTTAAAGAATTAATGAATTATTCATTTAAATATTTCTCATTAATGTCAATGTTTTTAAAATGGTTTTCAGTATTATTTTATATAGTCATTAGTATTTTAAAAAATTAATTACCTAAAAATATTCAATGTGTTATGGGACACTTTGATTCAAATATCACATTATTAAATGTTTTAAATTCCATTGAAAATGGTTTAATTAATAATTGATAATGTAAATATTTTGAAATGATATATTGTAATTACAATGTGTAAATGTTATTAGTAAAATTATTATATTTAAAATATTTTATGTGTTATGATTTTATAATGGTACATGAACATTAGACCGGTGGTTACATGATAAACCAAATGATGGTTGGTGTCGTGATAAGCAAGGACATACTGATCTTTTTTCACATCCCATGTTTTTGAAATGTTTTTCATATGACATGAAGAGTAATAAGGACAAGGATGTGATAAAGGAAATGCCATTATGTCTAAAACATAGTAGTGTACATGTTTATTTTATGAGTTTATAATTTTTGAAAAAGAATTGATACTGAGTAGTATGGTTTATTTCTAATATTCAAGCTGATATGTAATAATTATGGCCTAGTTCTTTAAAACTGAAAACATCAAAAGATCCACAATGTGATTTATTAATTTAAATCATGATTATGAAATGATTAAAAATGTGTTCTTATAGTTGGTATCAGTGGACTGTTTAGAAAACATTAGAGGTTAGGGTGTAATTTAAGCATACGAGACATAACCATAATGGTTAACATAAAAGAAAGATTCATAGTTATTTTAGAGTTGATAAATGATTATTGTATTTTGGGTTGCAAAATGAGTGGTATTAGATAACCCTTGAGGATAAATTATGATATGGTTATTTTTGGGAAATTTCTCTCCTTTTTTGAATTTTATGATATTGTATTGTTTATGAAGAAGGACAATACACAGATTGTGTGACATCCTATCACCTTGTATAAAGCTGTGGGAATTGAATCCACAACCAATGTGCCGTTAGGATTTATCGCATACCACTGGAAAAGTAACGTACCTAGTTAGTAAGGATAATTATTTTTAGGTAAATGATTTTATGGATCAAGAATATGTTTAGTAAGGATTATATGTTTTTTCAAATGGACATATTTAGTTATGGAAAATGATTTGGTGATTAAGTGATAAAGGTTATTTTGGATGACATTGTCTCTTTTGGGAACACTATATGCTTAACGAATATAGAATACCACTGTATTTAATTTTTTGATTAATGGATTAAATATTATTTGGGAAAAATAGATGTATTTATTGTGGGTATAAGGTGATTTGGGTTATTTGTGGAAATAATTAACCTATCCTAGAGAATATGTGATTTGTTTAATTACACTTCTCTATGAGACATTAAGAGTAGTCGATGTTTTTTGGGTAAAGATATTAAGATTTACAATGGAATACTATGTGATGAAAATCCTTCTATGTTTTGGGTTTCAATATTAGTTTTGATTATTTTGAATAATTTTAAGGAAAATTGTATATTGAATGTTCTATCTTGAAATTTGGGTACTTTTGTTGGATTTTGGAGATTTAAGGTAGTATTTTTTTTATAAAGGATTATCCTTTTACATATTATCTAATCTCGTACTATCCAATTTTATTTTCGGATTAAATATAAATATAGGATAAATTTATTGTTCATATATTTTGGATCATTTTATTCTCTATAACATGATTTTTGCGCATTTTATATGTCCTTGTAAACATTAATACTCATATTTTTTAAAAAAAAGATGAGTTTGCGGTAGAAATTTAGTAATGGATGAATGTATACCTCACATGTAAGTATGTTTCCTTATCTTCTTAGTCAGGATAATAAATAAATTTCTCAACATTATGAAAAGGAATGTAAACAAATAACATTTTCCATTTACTTTGCCTACTGGGAATCCAATGACCATTTAACCCATAACAAATTTGTGGTTTTATTATGGTGAACATTTTTCTAATCATGTTTTTTTTTCACACGACATCAGAACGTGACAATTAGTTTCTCTTCCATATCCATGTTTTCATGGAATCATAGTATGTGTTGTCTTGGGTTACCTTTTTTACATATCTTTCTTTATTTTAAAGATATACTGTATTTATTCTTTTTCCGATTTGGGACATTCAATGAAGTTTCGAAACCCAAATTTAAAATTGTGAGGAATAAATTTCCAAAAGAGGGGTAGGATATATCATTCCAGGAAAATAATGAATATGAAAATTTAATATTTTTTAATATTTTTTAAATAAATATTAATTTTATTTTAAAGGGTATGTTATATTCCAGGTTGTACCTGACACGTAACAATGGGTTTCTCCAAAGTCTTATGTTGCAAACAATGCTGAGTAATACTGAAAAAAATATACTATTATTTAAAATGGTAATTAACGCATAGACGTTTTATTAGAAGGAATGATTTTAACTAACTAAAATATTATTATACATATTTTTTAAGTGTTTTTACATCTATCCAATAAATTTTTGAGGCATATAATGTGAATGAATCCAATTTTATGCACAATTTACTTTAAAAATATTATTTACCACCATTTGATGTCGAAACCTATTTAAATTTAGCTTCGGTCACTTTTATATTTATATTTGAAAAAATAAAATTCTTCTTTAGAATAAGGACATAAAAATTCACTTTTGGTAAAATTTTGGTAATTTTCTGATAAAATTCATTTTTGATGAATAATGAAAAATATTGTATTTTAATTTCAAAAACACCATTTAATATAATTTATTTATATGTATTGATTATATTTTCAATTGTTTTTAATGATTTATTATATTATATATTTACCATTTAATCCAATTTTGGTCGTTGGAATTAATTTCATTTCTTAATTTGGTATAAACAAGTGTCAATCTTTTGATAGTTAATATTCCATAAAACACCCCTTTTGTTTTGACAATGAGAATTAATTTTAAATTAATTTATCCAACATCTCTATTTTTATCATGGTAAAATAGACATAGTTTTTGAATTTGGAATATCAAATATATCTTAGGCTGATTTTTTGGTATTTTTCTAAAAAACATAAATTTTTTATGAATAGTGAAAACACTGAGTAGTAGATAACAAGATAACTTTTTCATTTAAATGAATGTTCCCCGCTTCTATGAATTTAATTTAGAAAATATAACGTACATGTTTTTTATTAGTATGTAAAATGTGGTTCAATAAGATGAAAATATTTTTTGGTGAATAGTAACTTTGGTTTTTTATTAATCTCAGTTAAAGGTAAATAGTGTAAATTAGGGTAGAAATAATATCATAATAGTACAAAATTATCTTAACACTTGTCCTAACCTTATTTTATGAGTAATTTTTTACCATGGAAATCATTGGGTTTATTTTGGGTCCCCATGGAGCCACTTATGAGTGATAATGAGACTTTATTTTAATTAACATAAAGTAAATACAAAAATGGCATATGCAAATATGTTTTAGTAAATTAATTTTTACATATGGTTATATAAGTTATCTCTTAGACTATAAATATTTTTTGGAAAGTTAAAAAGATATCATAAATCATGTTTTTTTATAGTTTTTAAACATAAAATAAATTAAAAAATTCATGAAATAATTATGATGACGTATTTACATCATTAATAAATGTTTTAAATAAATATGATTATAATGATTAAAACAATATACAAAACCTATCCAATTATTACTGGATGATTTTATTTGGACCATGAGTCTTATTAGCTTCGACGTTAAATAGTTTTGGACCATTAGAAACCGAAAATCATTATATAATATTAAAATATTTTAACACTTTCCTAAAGATCCCCACCCGACCCTTATAGAAATCCCTCACCTCTAACTCATTCATCGCACCTCTCAATCCCCTTGGCTCAACCAACCCCTACCAAAATAACCTCTGAAGATCCATAGCTTCCACCTATCATGAACTGAATTTGGCCGCCATAAAAATGGCACAAAAACTGTCTCATGGAAAAGACCGAAGGGAATTCCCTATCCCCACAGGTTGGCACAAGTAATCAGGTATCACAAAAATCTACTTTGGGAACTATTTACTCGAGTATGAAAGCATGAAACATAAAAAAATAGTTAATAATAAGAATATGAAATTTTTTAGCCAAAAAAGTCTTGACAAAAAATCAAAACTTAATACATTGGATTATAGACAACCAAAGAGGTGCAAATACAAAAAAAGGCAACACCAATACATCCCCAAGGACTCCACATGACAAGAGGTCATCAACCGCACACCGTCTCCACTACTCCACCCCAGCGATGGGGACTAACATGATGAACCACCATCACTTTTAGCCTTTCCTTTACTTCAGTCAAGAATAATAATGTCTACATACACCCATGGGGTGTATGTAAGGTGTTATACTAAGCCCAATAGGATACCACCAGATTATACAAAAGAGCATCCAATACAATGTGAAAAAACAAGCAATTTTGACACATAAGGTGAAACAGAGTTAAAATTCATAAAAATGTAACTTTCAATTGGAAAAAATTTTAAATCCAAACATTTGAGAAATTTAACCCAATAAAATACAAATTTTAGCTACTATATTTTAATACCAAAGACACCCAGTATATGGGTAAATACCACAAATCCAATGAGCAACAAAATTGGGAACACCCCTAGGCACTAGGTTGTCTCGTGCCCTATGTACCTCATACATCGATGTAAAGTAACCACAGAAAAATTAGATCTCGTGCATGAGAAACTAGTAGGGAACATACCCATAACCTAGTGGTCCCCAATAATCATCTACATAGTTATGTTATAGTTGTTGTTATCCAAATGATAAGTGAAACAGGGACAAAACACATCTGGTCCATTAGCCGTACTAGTAAAAATCTGCCCCACCTAAGTAAATAGGCTTCCCCTTTTGTGATCAATCAATTTAATCATGAAAAATAAATATATTTTCATATCAAACACTACTACTGGTCACACACAAATAATAAAATAGCTATCACATTCTATACAACATAAAACACAAAACAAAACACATAAATTTTTTAAAAAAAATTCCACCAAATCCCGTAATGTTTCACACACCAAAATCATTAAGAACCCAACATGCACACTATGTTCACACCATAAATATACCAAAACCGAATAGTTAGACCAATAAATTTCAATTAAAACATCAATTCATTTTTAGGGAATCCCCTTGTGAACCAAGAAATGATAACATCGAAAAAAGCTCCATTTTTTACACAAACATGGGACTTAATGTTTTCATGTTCCACAAACACTATTAAAGCCCATTTTCATAGAAACAAACAATGGGGATAAAAATTAAAAACATTATTGTAAGTCCTATTATAGTTTAATAAAATAAATTATCTATTAATAGGGAAGTCCCAAATAAACCAATAAAAAATTTCCATGAAGACCACCCAATTCCACATGAAATTAGCATTTAAAAATTCATTTGCAAAACAAACACCAATAATTTTTTTTCACAATAATAAAATGAGATAAACCTAAATATGATAAATACATCATGATAAGTCACAAATATTTCATAAACATGGAATCACCTACCAAAAGAGTCTAGAACCTAAAATCCTAGTACGGAACTTCAACCGCACCACCACCACACCACAAGGGAGTGAGATCTAACCTAAAACCTTATAATTGGACCAATATACTCAAAATGAAACCATAGGTACAGAGACATATGTTCTAGTCATTTGGGGATTCAATAAAAAATGGAGAGAGCTTAAGGAAAATGAAGGAACTGAGAAGGATAGACACTTACATGAGAAATCTGGACGATTTTTGCAACCTGAGAAGTTAGGCACCAATTATCGACTAATACGATCTCCAAAGAGGGGGGGGGACGAAGCTGGGGGTGCATATAGGTATAGTGGGAGAAGGTGAGATGTGGAATCACCGAAAAAGGAAAAAAATTGAATATTTTATGAAAGAATTGAAATAAAATTAAAAACTGGAAATGGGATTTCGGGTTAGACCAAAACTTAATTTGATCACCCAAATCCCTGATTCTAATTAATTTTTAATGGGAACAAATATAATTGGTGGTGTGAGTAGTTAAATTAATGTCATTTTTTATGTTTAATTGGTGAAGAAGGTTAAAAGAACGAAATTGTTATTAAATAAACAAAATTTACTTTCAAAACTAGAAATGGGATCTCGGGTTGGCCCAAATATTGGAAACCCACCATTTCCTTCAATAATGCCTGGAAACCCCCCAACACAAAGCATTAAGGTAAATTAAATGAAAAATAACTTTAAAATATGTCATGTATGTGAAAATTCTCCCCACCAAGATGGATTTTCCACCCCAGAAAGTCTACATGAAAATTGATTTGAAAATAGGAATGGGTACTCTTCCTAATCCCATGACTTCCGCTCCCATGTCTCATGAGTATCACTACCATGCTGCCAATGAACCCGGACCATCGGAACAGACTTACCTAGAATAACCTTGTCTTTGGAGTCCACTATTTTCACTGGCTTCTCTATAATTGACAAATTAGGCTCTATCTCCAGTTATTCCCAACTCAGCACATGGGATGGATACAGGATGTATTTCTTCAACTAGGAGACATGGAAGAAGTCGTGGATGGATGTAAACTGAAAAGGTAAGGCCAAAATATATTCCAAATTTCCAATATGCTTGATGATCTCAATCGACCCGACATACCATGGCGTCAGCTTCCCTTGCTTCCCCAATCGACGATGGCCCAGACGAGGGGCCACTTCCAAGAATACCCTGTCACCCACAGCAAACTCTAGGTCATGATGCCTCCGATAAGCATATTATTTATGGAGAATCTGAGCTATCAATAAATTCTACCTAATCAAATTGACCATCTTCGATGTCTCTTACACCATACTCGGCCCCACCACTACGGTCTCACCTACCTAAGCCCAACACGGGGGGGGGGGACAGACACGTCTGAAGAAAGAGAGCCTCAAAATGAGCCATTAGAATCGATGATTGGTAACTATTATTATAAGAAAACTCAAACAACC
This sequence comes from Viscum album, assembly GCA_963277665.1. Lineage (NCBI taxonomy): Eukaryota > Viridiplantae > Streptophyta > Magnoliopsida > Santalales > Viscaceae > Viscum > Viscum album. The sequence continues at coordinate 67,337,225 of OY728166.1, read as the reverse complement.
CCAAATTGCTATCCCAAGAACCTCCAAAGTCCAATACACATGCCTGGAGCATGTCCTCCAAAATCTGATTTTCCCGCTCTGTCTGACCATCCATTTGAGGATGGTATGTCGTGCTCATATTAATCTGAGACCCCAAGGCCTTCTGAAGGCCTTCGCAGAACTGATAAGTAAAATGAGGGTCTCTATCTAAGTCAACTACTAATGGGACACCATGGAGTCTCACAACCTCCTGAAGAAACAAATAGCCCAACTAATCCACTTTATATGTATCTCTCACTGGAATGAAGTAGGATGATTTGGTCAGACGATCAATCACCACCCAAATGGAATTCTTACCCCTAGGTGTATGTGGTAATCCAAAAATAATGTCCATGGAAACCTCTTCCAACTTCATGGTAGGAATGGGTAATGGATGTAGAAAACCATAGGTCCTTTGGTGCTCTACTTTCACCTGTTGGCACGTGTAGCATCTCAAAACAAAGTCAGATATGTCCCGTCTCATACCAAGCCACCAAAACTTCCGACAGACATCTTAATACATCTTAGTGTCACCCAGATTGATATCCCACTGAGACTGATGGCTATCCTGCATCACCACCTTCCATAAAGAAAACGACACTAATAAACAGACCATAAATCACAAGATGCCCTCGGGAGACAACGACCAATTAGAGGATGTCTCCCCACCATGAACAAACTACTTCGACGGTTGAAAAATCTCATCACGGGGATGTTCCTTCTGAATCAACTCCTACAGAGAAGGAGTCAACTAGACTCTCACCAAGAATGCCCCTCCTATGTGTTCCCTGATCTCCACATGCATCTGAGAAAAGAGCCCCATCAATGTCCACTCATCACTGGACTTCATCAAAGCCTGCACTGGAACCCTTATGCTCAAGGAATCGTCCACTACATTACCCCTTCTCGGGGTATAGACAATGTTAATGTCAATCCCATGCAAGTACTCGATCTAGTGATGCTTTCTCAAGTTGAGTTCCTTCTGCGAGAAGATATAAGCCATGCTTTTGTGATCCAGGTAGACCACCAAATTCTCCCCAAAGAGGTAGTGACGCCATGTATTCAAAGCATGAATCACCACTTCCAACTACAAGTCATGGGTCAGGTAGTTCTTTTCATGTGGTCAAAGTTGGAGAGACCCATACATGAACATGTGATCATCCTGTATAATCACACACCCAAGACCCATACCTGAAGCCTCACAATAGACCACATATCCATTTCTGGACTCTGGAAAAATTATCACAGGGGCGGTAGTCAACCGCCTATTCAGCTTTTAGAATGGCGCTTTGCATTCTGTAACCCATAAAAAATCACCCCTTTCGGAGTGAGGGCGGTCATCGGTGAGTTATGCCAAGAAAAATCACAAACAAAACACCTGTAACAACCAGCCAAGCCAAGACAACTCCTGATCTTGAAAACATTTTTCGGTTTCTCCCATGACTTGACCGCACTAACTTTCTCTGGGTCCACTGAAACTCTATTCTATGAGATCAGATTCCCCAGAAATCACACCTCCCTAATTTAGTAAGTGCACAATGACAACTTTTCATAGAGGCAGTTATCTCGTGATGTAACCAAAAAAATCCTCATGTGATGTTCATGTTCCTCATCAGAGCCAGAGTGTACCAAAATGTCATCCACGAACACCACAACAAAGGAATCGATATACTAATAAAAAACCCTATTCATAAGTACCATAAAGACCACTGGAGCATTGGTCAATCCGATGGCCATGAAGAAAGACTCAATGTGGTCGTACCTTCTTTGAAAGGCTGGTTTTGAGATATCTGACTCATTCACCATGAGTTGATGATACCATGAATGTAGTTCCATCTTCGAGAAAAACTTTTCCCACCATAAATTAATCAATAAAATCATCTATTATGGTCAAAGGGTATTTGTTCTTAATTGTTACCTTATTCAGCTTCCGGTTGTCAATGCAAAACTGGAGGGATCCATCACCCTTTTTCACGAACAACACATTAGCGACCCAAGGAGAGATGCTTGGGCGAATGAAACATTTGAATTATAAGTCATCTAGATTTATATTTAATTCCCTCAGCTCGATGGGGGCCATACGGCATGAGGGAATATATATCAGCTGTGTTCCCAGTGCTAGATCAATCAAAAACTCCACATCCTGCTCCAGGGGAAAACATAAAATATCATATGGGAACACCTCTGAAAAATCATTCACTACATGAGGTAGTGCACCGTCTGGGGAAAGACCATCTTCTATCATGATCGAATATAACTGGAAGATAACGCTCCCCAATTATGGGAGTGGAGGCCCTGTGCAACCTAACCGAGGATCCCATTCTCCATGAAAAACCCGACGACTCCCATCAGGTGTCATGAAACTCACACCCCATCTGTAGCAATCGATGTGTGCATGGTAGTGTACTATCCAATCCATCGTGAGTATTACATAAAAAATTTCTATATATAAGACCATGAGGTCCATGTCCATCTCGACCCCTGACACAGAAAGCACACACGACAGCCACTTGAGACCCTTCTCCTTCTTCTTTTCTAGCAGTGTGAACAACTCTATCGTGAAAGACTTCAAATCAGTTGGGAAATTAAGCGTGCCCAAAAAAACTTCATAAATTAATGAAATATAGGTGCTAGTATCAAAATGAGCAGCAGCTATAGATGATGCGATCATTAGGGTTCCTCGAACTATTGACGGTCTCGCCTCTAATCTTGTTGGAGCCTGATCCACAGTATGGAGATGTTTGGTCTCTTCCTGAGGATGACCTCTAGTATGTGGTTGTGACCTGAACTGGATCTACCTATAAGATGACCCAGCCCTACCACCACATCCACCAAATCGAGATCCCCTAGTACATGATGGCTCGGACTGTGATGGCCCTCCTCTTGAAGCCACTTACCCTGCCCCACTCGGATGTGGACGTTCCACTCTACAGAAACGCTGTAAATGCCCCAAACCTCCACACTGGTAACAAGGATTATGAGGAAGTGGACATGATGGTCGAATGTGCCTGGGATTCCCACCCTAGTGGAACATGGCCGATCTTGCATCAGAAGCCGTAGAAGTAAACTGCTTGGAAGTGTGGCCTAAACTGCCACCATCTTTCATCACATGATCTTCCCTCTTCCTTTTCTTCTCTAAGGATCTGCCACATAACACCGCTAATACTAAACCATTGAATTCAACCCTACATTTCCTATCAATCTCCACCATGCACACCCGATCAATGACCCCAGCATAGGTCCTCAGCTTAAACAAGAACACATGGGTGTATATCCCAGGTTGCAAGCCTTTCTCAAACCTATAGGCCTTCGCTTGCTCATTAGAGAAAATTTCTGGAGCATTCCTAACCAACTCAGTGAAATGGCTGGCATACTCCCTCACAAATAGACTCCCCTAAACATGTTCCATGAACTCTGTAGACCTATCATAAGCTAACCCCTCAGGGAAAAATAGTTCATTGAAGACAACCTTGAAATCTCCCAAGCGCATCTGCTCATTCTTCTCAGCCTGAAGCACTGACTCCCACCACGTACGGCTGGGACACTCCAAAAAAGGAGGCACACTTCACCCTGATCTCCTCAGGTGTTTCCAAGAACTCAAACATACAATTTATCTTATCGAGACACTCGTCTGCTACCTGGGGTTCTGAGCTACCACGGAAGGTAGACAGCTTGTTTATCAGAAATTGTTGTGCTTTATCTTTTCTAGGACCTGGTTCTTCTACCCTAACAAGAATAGGAGCAGGAGCTGGTCCCTGTCCCAAATCTTGGATAGCCTGATCCATAGCCTCCACAAGCCTCTGATCAATCGGTGTGGGAGAACTCTCCCCAGCTTCCTCCGGTGGGCGCGTGGGAGCATTCCGGGGTGGCATGTTTCTACAAAATGCAACAGTCACAAAAAATAGTCCATACCATGATTCTGAAAATTGTAATCAAATACATAAAATATAAATAAATTAAACACATTTTAGTAAATAAAGAAACAACTACCCCACTTCTGCATGATGTCCACATGTGGTCTACAGCCCACACGTCTCACCTGGAAGTGAAGTCAATCCGTAAATTCCAACATCCCCTAGTGACTCAAGGTATGCCATGAGAGGTGTGGGCCAGACAACCTACTCACATCCAAAACTCCCAGGCCCCGATAGTCCTAACTCCTGTCTATCTCGAATCATCCTTAAATAGCAATATAACCGAAAAACGTTTACATCCTCTGAAACCATTGTTTCACGAACTGAATCAGGTGGTAATCAAACCAGCACCAAACCTGGCTCACGGAAAGTCCCAAATGACATTCCATATCTACACGGGATGGCACAAGTTCTCGGGTGTCAAAAAATCTGGTTTGGGAATGATTTACCCGATTATGAATCATAAAACATAAAAAACTATCTATAATAAGAATCTGAAATTTTCAAGCCAAACAATTCATAACCAAAACCAGAACTGAATACATTCGATTAAAGACAATAAAAGTTGTCCAAATACAAATAATTATATCACCAAGACATCCCCATGGACTCCACATGACAAGCGGTCATCACTCGCAATCCATCTCCAAAACTCCGCCCCAGTGATGGGGACTAACACCCTGAACCACCATCACTCTTAGCCTTCCCTTTACCTGAGTCAAGCATAATAAGTTCTACATACACCCAAGAGGTGTAATTAGGGATTGAGACTAAGCCCAATAGGATACCACTAGATGATTCTAAAGGGTATGCAATACAGTGTGAAAAAACAATCAATTTTAACACATAAGGTGAAACAGTGTTTAAATTCTTAGAAATGCAACATTCAATTGAAAAATGTTTTCAATACAAAAATTTAAGAATGTTAAAACATTAAAAAAAATTAGCTACCATAATTTACTTCCAAACACACCCTAGTATATGGGTAAACACAAAAAATCTAATGAGCAAATAAATCGGGAACACCCCTAAGCACTAGCTAGTCTCAGGCCCTATGTACCTCGTACCTCGGTGTAAAGTAACCATTAGAAAAATCGGTTCTCATGCACGAGCCACTAGTAGGGAATATACCCATAACCTAGTTGTCCCCAATCATTATCCACATCATTCAGTTATAGTTTTCGTTAACCAAATGCTATGTGAAACAGGGGCAATACCCATCTGGTCCACTAGTTATACTAGTACAAATCTTCCCCAACTAGGTACCAGGGCTTCCCCATTTTTGCTCAATCAATATCATCATGAACCATAAATCATTTTTCATATAAAACACCACTACTTTTCATACACAAATAATACAGTACCTATCACATTTTATACCACTTAAAACACACAACAAAACACATAGATTTAAAAAAAATCCTCCAAATCCCGTAATGTTTCACACACCAAAATCCTTAAGAACCCAACTTGCACACTATGTGCAAACCATAATGTTACCAAAACAGAAAATTCAGACCAATAAATTTCAATTAAAACATAAAATCTATTTTAGGGAAGCCCCTTGTGAACATATTAAAGATAACATTGAAAAAACCTCCATTTTTTACACAAACATGGGACTTAAAGTTTACATGTTCCACAAACACTATTAAAACTGATTTTCTAGAAAACAAAAAAAGGGGATAAAAATTAAAAAAATTATTGGAATCCCTATTATAGATCAATAAAATCAATTAGTTATTAGATGGGATTCCCCAAATGAACCAATAAAATATTCGCATGAAATCCCCCTAATTTCACATGATATTAGCATTTAAAAATTCATTTTCCAAACAAACACTAATAGAACATATTTTTTCATAAATAATAAAAAGATAAAAACCTAAAAGTATGATAAATACAGCATTCTAAGACAAAAATATTGCATAAACAAGGAATCACCTACCAAAAGAGTCAATAATTTCAAATCCTAGTGTAGAACTTCAACTGCACCACCACCACACCATAAGGGATTGAGATCAAATATAAAACCAGAGAATAGGACCAAGAAACTCAAAATGAACACCTAGGTACGAAGACCTAGCTTCTGGACATTTGGGGATTCAATAAAAAAGGGATAAAGCTTAAGGAAAAGGAATTAACTTAGAAGGATAGTCACTTACTTGAGAAATATGGATGATTTTAGCAACCTGAGAAGTTTGGCCCTAATTCTTGACTTATACGATCTTCATAGAGGGGTAAACAAAGTTGGTGGTTCATCTAGGTATAGTGGGAATATGTGAGAGGTGTAATCTCTGAAAAAGTATAAAAAATGAATATTTTATGAAATAATTAAAAAAATTAAAATTGGAAATGGGCTTTTGGGTTAGCCTAATACATAATTTGATCTCCCAAATCCAAGATGCTAATGAATTTTTAAGGGGCCCAAAATTAATTGGTGGTTAGAATAGTTAAATTATGGTTATTTTGGATGTTTAATGGGTAAATAATGTTGAAAAACTAAGGAGTTATTAAATAAACAAAATTTTCATTCAAAACTAGAAATGGGATATCGGGTTGGCCCAAATTTTGGAAACCCACCATTTCCTTCAAAAATGCCTGGAAAACCCACAAAAAAGAAATAAATAAAATTAAACGAAAAATAAATTTAAAATATGTCATTTATGTGACACCACCTACAAGCCTTACCATACGAAGAAGGCACATCAAGTTGTCCTTTTGGTTCGACCAAAAGTGAGTAACATGAATTATATGTAACAGTTTATCTAAAATTATTTTGTTTATTTTACTTCAACAACCTGATAAACTATTTTAATTACTTTATTTTCTAAAAAGAACAATATACTATATATACTAGGTTTATTTTTTGAGAATTATGCATACTACACTTACACACACCTCTATCTAATGGGTAAATAACATACTGTTTCTGTTGACGGTGAACTACTGCCTCACAAAATGATGATTGTTAAAATATATCAAACCACCTCTCATGGTGTAAATTAGGATGTATATGTATTTATATATGGTATATATTATATTTATATTGTTTCTATGATTTCATATTTTTCATTTATATAATACCTTTATGGTTTCAATAGTGGGTAAATACGAAAATCTCATTCGAGGAATTGTGGACTTGCATTATGTTGAATGTATTAAGGGTATAGTTAATGAAATTATATATTATATTATAATGTAATTATAATAAAATTATTTATAATTATGTTTAAATTATATTACAAAAATGAAATTGAAATGGAAGTAGCATTCATGCGTACGTATTGCTTACCGTATCCATGAACAGTGCATTTCAATTCATATCTCCAAATGTTATGTACTATTATAAATAGATGTATATACTGGATATATACGATATATAAGATATCTAAATAATAAATATCATTCTTGATATAATGAAATTTTGACCACATGATCAACATTTAATTATAAGAAGTCCATTTTTAGTCAAGTACCAAATATCGACAAAACGACCATTATTAACATAAATGATTATAGGATGTTTACAACAAGGTATTAAGTGATTTAAATGAAATGATAAAATTTTAAAATGTTCTTATGACAGAAGAAATTAACATTATTTTATTATTTAGTATATTAAAGAATGAATGGATCCTTTCAGACATGATGTAAGGGGTTTCTAATCTCACTTTTAATACCATGAGATTTCAGTTGTTCTCCACTTATTTATTGCATGTTGTGTATTTTTTAATTCGATTTGATATATATTATATATATTATTTTTATATTCATGGTATTATGTGATTAAATTTGTTTTTGTTAACTTTTGTTCATATGACTCCTTCGATTGATATGTGGTAAGGGGTTTCCATCTCACTTCTTATTCCCATGAGATTTGTGCTATATTTCAACTATTTCCATTTGTGTGGTGTATTTACATCAGATTATTGTATTAAATGTGTAATATACATTAATTTAGGGGTATCTAAATCTTTATTTTATAATATTTCTTTCATATGGTGATTGTTTCAAAAGTTATCAAATCGTTAAGGGAACCTTTCACATTCTAGTTTTAAAATAATTATTTTTGTTATGTCTTTTTTATTTACAAATTATAATATTGGGATATATTATTCTATATCATTATTGATTTAAATTTTATTTCCAAGTTATGAGATACCCATTTCTCTCATCAAATTATTTCTGAATTTTAATGTGATGTCTTTATGCTGCTGAATTTATGTAAGGGAACATCTTAACCCAATTTCAATTCATTGGGTAAAACTTATACTTATTGATTATTTCGTGTTATAAATATGTGAGAATTACCTTTGATCGATTAACTATTAATATTCTCTTATATTTAGTTTACCTTTATTTTGCACACATAATTATGTAATTGATTTATGCTTAACCTAAAGATACTGTCTTTATAAAGGATTGACTCTCAATTTACATTTCCTTGAGACTTCATTATTGTTATGAGACAATTCACTTTTATATGGTGCATATACAACCCTATGGAAAATTATATCATAATATACATATTTTAATGATATTTTATGTTTAATTTTATTATATTCTTCAATTATGTTTAGTCATGCGTTTCACAAGTATTACATGACTCTTTAACTAAAACAACATTTTAATGCTTTAAACAACTATTCTTGTAAATAATTTTCATTAATGTACATGTTTTCAAAAAAATAGTATTTATTTAAATGGACATTAATTTATTAAAACATTAATTCTTTAAAAAGCATCAATGTTTTATGGGACACTTTGATTCAAAAATCTCTCAATTAAATGTTTTAAATGGTTTTTAAAATGGATTAATTAAGCATTTATTATGTCAATATCATGAAATGATATATTTTAGTTGTAATATAGAAATGTTATTAATGAAATGTTTATATTTAAAATATTTTATGTGTTCTGATTTTATAATGGTTCATGGACATTTAACGGGTGTTTATGTGATAAACCAAATGACAGGTGGTGGCGTGATTATCTAGGATGTGTGGTTAAGTTATAACCTCCAATGAAATGGTTATGTAATTCTTATATATGGTTATTATATTTAGTTATATGGGTAGAAGTATACCGTAATGTTATTCCATTTAAGTGTGTTTATGTCCCAAGTTATCTATATATGTTATGTGTGCGTTCATTGGGGTTTATGGTAATATTTTGGTCACAAAAGGGTAAAAATGATCTTTTCTTCAGAGAAGGGTATATAATACTTCATAACGGTATGAAATATTAAATATGTTAAAGTATTCATGTCTTACATGTTGTTTTGAAAGTCTAATAGTTTTCCTTCTTTGTATATCCCTTATTGAGCTTTTTGTTCATCCCATGTTTTTGAAATGTTTTTCACTATACATGAAGAAGAATAGAGACAAAGATGTGATCAAGGAAATTTCATGATGTTTAAAAAATAGATATTGACATTTTCTTTTTATGATTTTATATTTTATGAAAAATGGACATTTATTGGAAGTTTTTACTTGTAATATTCAAACTGGTATGTAATAGTTATGGCCTAATTCTCAAAAACACTAAACCTAAAATGATACTCAATGTGAATTCTTGATTTAACTAAATATTATGAAATGTATAAGGTTGTGTACTTATTTGTTTTGGATTTTAGATTGGTCATATATTTAAAATATTGTATTTTTAATGGAATATGTGTAATGTATTTTTTGGAAATCATTCATTTTCTATAAAATTCTTAATTGCACTATTTGAGATTATGTGAAATTAATGGGTTTGGATTGATAGAATTTTGTGATTTTGAAAATGTATTTTGGGTACTCTAATTTGTGTTAATTTATTGCAATGGATTTTGTCACATCCATGGGTGAACAAGAAGAATACATTAATATAAATTTCAAATGATGATTGAAGTTTAAAACAACACTCTTCTAACACCATGGTTTCTAAAATGGTAACTTAAATTCAAAAAATCATGTTTGTGGCGTGTCAGGTTTTTTTGATTGCATTATTTATAATTTTTTCTATTATTAAATTGAAATATATTTTCTAAAATGATGGTATAAATGAATATTGGGTATATTTCTTGAGGATTAAATATTGATTTAGAGTTTGGAATTTGTTATGAAAATGTATTTGGATTTGTAGAGAATAATGTTCTGTTTGGTATAAAAAATGTTAAAATTGGTTTTCATGTTTTTTTGGAAGTTGTTCATCAATATATTTGGTTTTGGAAACCATTAAAGAAATTTTCGATTTTTAAGAGTAAATGTTGTGCTTTTAGTTTTAAAAAATATATTCTGTTTCTAAATAGTTTGAATTCCCATATGGAAACTCAGTATGATTTGTAAAACCGGATTGATACGTGTATGATATGATAGTTTTGTTAGAACATTAAATAAAGTGAATTATATATTTTTATATATATTTTGGGGACCCAAATATAAGATTTATTCTTTTTGGGTTATCATATTGGTGATGTATATCTTTTGGTTAGGCATGTGTGGTGGCAGCTGGTAAGGCGATTCACACATGCAAGGGACGCCCACATACCTATTTATAAATTACCATGGCTTCCTCAATATCATTTAGGGGATCCACGGATGGTTGTATATCAACTATAATTGGGAGGGTGTGTACCCCATGGATTTCATATTGTCCACATGGGATGTTCCACTAGATTTTTCAGTTTATGGTGGCATGATGGTTATAGAAATTGTATCTTTACCATACACTAGAAGATAGTTCCAATATGAGAATGTCTAAGGGGATTTCATGTATTTTTAGTATCCCACTTTTTTACATTATTTTAATGCTTTTTCTCTCTCTTTACATTTTGTTTTTCTGATCAAACAGTTAGTCTGTTTTAGACATCACTTAGTTAGTTTTCTACATTCAATTCTTGTTTAATTCTTATATAGTATTTCAATATTCGGGGTTTTTTGGTTTTTAAATGGTAAAATCATCTTTTGAAAATGGAATTTTGCAGTGGGATGCATTAAGTGAAAAATATATGTTGTTTATTAATGTGTGAAAACTTATTTCTATAACTATATTTCTATCTGCATTTAATGTATTTGTTTGGGAAATGAAAATACATGGATTCCATTGTTTACATTTTTCATTCCAAGTAAGAATTTTTATGTTCAAACCAACATTATCTATTCAGTTTCAGGTGTGTCCAGTGTTGGATTGATGTTTCAGTGAGCGTGGTTCGGTGTCAGGTGGTGACACACAAGGTCACATGGAGGTATGTTTGGGTATGTGAAATTATTTTATTTCCACTCTAATTTTTATATATTTCTTTTTTAATTATGTTTATTTGTTTCCCTTTTAGGGGTCAAACTGTTCCCACCTATTTAATTTCGATGCCCGACACTAGTTTCTAGCCCATTGGGATTGGGAATTCCCTTCTTTCCGTCCTCTGGGCCTCCACGGGTGACCAGATCTATCTCTCAACATGCCAGTTCATGACAAAATGGTATTATATGAGGTTATTTTTAGTTAGGGTATCTAGTAGATGAGGAATGGTAATTTTAGGGTTGGAATATAGGTATGTATATGGCGTCATGAACCCTTTCTCATTCCAGACATTGAGATTCTAGGGGAGGTCTGAGAATTGAGTCATTTGTCTTTGTTTTGGATTGAGGGATTACAAGAGATGAAACCTAGTGTCACAGTGTGATACCACATGGAGTAGTGACACATTTGTATCCAACGTGCATAGTTAAAGTACTTCATAGCATTATAACCTAAATATAGAATGTAAAAATAACAGTTTTTGACTTGGGAATAGACAATGGTAACTCCTTTTGGTTCATTGTCATATGTTTGGATTTATATTGGTTTAGGATGGGGTGTGTTCATTGCTGTAAATAATGTGAATTTTTGAAATAAAAATTATACCTTTTAAATATATTTAAATTGGAAAAATGGGTTTTAAATATTTAAATTTTTTAGTATTAGTTAAATACTATGATTTTCTATGAAAATGCATTGTGTGTGACCATCAGTATTATTTATGGCCACTTTCCCAAGTTATGGTGTGTATATGAATTCTATGTTGTCATGTATTGATGGAATAAAATGAGGACTCGTGAAGTTGTAAGTGTTCATACTATTTTTTGTCAGTTCAGAGGTCTAGATTGGGATGATTCCGAGCTATTCACCCTTCCATCATTGCTATTATAGATGACGTGGGAAAATATTATCTTTTTTTCAACATAGGTCGCATAAATAATGATTTTAAGATGATGAAAATGGACAATATCATTGCAATTAAATAAGACCATGTGACAATGAAGGCCTACGTTGAACACTTTAAGTGATTTCATTCCTTTTAACTAGAGGTATAATCATAGAATTTCATGAAAAAATATTTCATCTAGGAGTATTATTCATGTTATCATGGATTGAGTTCTCTCTTCTATATAGATTTTTTTTGATAAACTGGTAGAAGAAGAGTTCCTAGATGTGTTGGTATCAGAAGTGCAAGCGGTTAGAAATCTGATGTATCTGATTGTTCTTGAAGGTTACCTCTATGGTGAGGTGTACATGACAATGGAACATGTTCCTATGGATTCATCTTCATTGGTACTATATTCCAATCCATAAATCCTTTAGATTTTGTGCCAACATAGTGGAGATTTTTGGTGTTCGAAGCCATCTTGTTGCATATCTCTGGTGATGTGTCATCATTTAGTGTATTTGGATCACTTGGAGAAGTATTTCTAGGATATTCACTAAAAAACACCATTACCAGATGATTCTAGTTGTTAAATATTAAGAAGGAGATTATCCTTCCCTCATAGCCCAATAAATAGGTCTCAAGGGAATGATCTTGATCAATATGGTGTTTCTTGGGGGTGTGAAGCCTCGGTACGAGTTTTGTGTCTCCTGTTGGGATTAGAAAATTTAAAGCCTTTTTGTTCTTCTCTTTTACTGTTTAGGGTTTTCAGATTTTTTATATGTATACTATCATTGAGATATTGTGATGGACATTCTCTGATTAAATCCAAACTAACATTATTCCCTGAATAAGGTTTTTGGAATCTTGTATTTTCCAGAAAGTGAGTTTGGCCTTTGTATGGGTCAATATCAACTAATGTGTACTCTTTTGGATATATAAGATGAATCAATGGTTTTTTCTGTTCTCAAGATCTTTTTTGGGTTATATGCATCTTTTGGGTGGTTTTCCCCATGCTATAGATGTTGAACTACATCAGTTATGAGTTCTCATGTTTTCCCCTGCCCTGGAGTGGTGGGTTAGTGTTTTAATATCAATCCTAGTTGAGTTGTGGAATTTGAGAGAACCCTATCGAGTTATCACATTCTCTTATGTAGTGATTTCCATTGGGTTGGTAGGTTGTGACATATTAATTGTATAATAACCCCAAAGTATTCATTTTCTCTTAGTTTATGTCTGGGAATGCATTGGAGTTTTGGATATTATTGGGCTTGGGGAATTCATGATGGTAGAATGTGTTGGTGGTTGGGAGAATTGTCACTCCAATACCTTTTAAATTAATTATATTAAATATTATATTTATTTTTAGTCCTTATTTTTAGTTTTGGTAGGCTTCATGTCTAAATTTATGTTTTTGGAAAACATTTAAATTTTTTATGTTTAGCAGACACAGTCATGCATAAATATTAATTACCCATGTCAGTGTCCCTTCCCTACTGTAGTGTGTCCATGGTTGGCACACGTTCTAGAATACCATGTTTCCGAAAAATGATTCTTGCTATATTCCATAAAATAATAAAATTGAAATAAACAATAAAAAATAATATTATAAATAAAATAAAATAAAATTAATGCATAATAATAATTAGAATATTGATAATATTATAGTTATGAAAATTATTTTTATTAATATGAATATTATGTTTATTATTAATCTTAATTGTTTTAATATTTTAATGTTATGTATAAGAAAATACTAATGAGGACTTCCACCCCTCTCCCTCTACCCCAGAAGCACAACCCCCCCCCCCCCCCCCACTGGACAATCAGCTTGCACTGCACGACCCCCCTTCACCATGTAAACTCCCTCATCTCTATGTCTCAATGTATGTACTCTCTATTAATAGATCCTCCCAATTATTCGATACCCCTTCATCCAATCGAGCTATGGTGTGTGACCCCCCATGGCTAAACCACCATGCATGAGTGTTTCTCCCCAGATTCTTGTCGGATCTCACTCGAATCATCAAGGTAAGGTTTCAATATCCCTGTACTTCCTTGCTTGATGGGATTTCACTTCCTTCATCACCTTAATTTCATTCATCCAAAACCTTATGTTGGGGTTAATTATATTTTTTTATTACATTGATGGAATGATATGTGGATGGACTCTCGAGACTCCATGGTGAATATTTGGACATCTACCACTGAAGGAGAGGAATATGGGTTTGATTTGGTTCACCAATAATTTTTAGGGTGATTTTTCCCCTGTTCTTCATTGGATATTAATTTATAATTTGGATTTTTGGTAATTTATGAGTCCCTGGTATTTTACATTATGTGTGTTAAACTTGTCATAATGTTTTTACTATTCTGTATATTAGTCGGTGTAAAATTTTAATGTATTTAAGGGATCAAATATATATATATATATATATATATATATATCTTGTATTTATGTATTCTCATGTGTCACGAGTAATATATGAAGTTGGTTAAGGGATATATATATTAATAGATGGGGTTATTTTCATTAATTAGTGGACTTGTTCTATGTGTTCACCGATAAATTTGTATATATATATATATATATCTTCCATTTATGTATTCGTCTTTGTCATTGATTTGATGTAGGTGTTTCCAACCCATTTTGTTGTGAAGAAATCTATTGGTTCTTTTTTTCTTGATTTATTATTTTTAATTTATTAAATACTTTATGATATATCTAATTACATTATAATGGGTTTATATATTTTTAGAACATGATAATTGTATGTTTCTAAGTGTTACATTGTTTATGTTGATGAATGATTATGCTCGATTTTTTTGATTAAATTCCCAATTTTGTTTTTATAATTTTTTTACATATGCTTCACACCTTTGTAAAAGAATTAGTTAATTTATTATGCTGTTTTTTATATTATAATTTTTTTAAAATAGATTTTCAATTGAATATTAAATTATTCCTATATACACATGTTTCAAAGAAGTTTCGATAAATTTCAATTGGATTTTCATTAGAAAAATAGATGATTTTTGTTGTGTTTCCCCATTGAATTATTGTTTTATAATGGTATGACTTTGTTTTGGTATTTTATGTGAAATATAGTGTTATTTGGCATGGTTATTAAGTTTTTTTTGAAAGCTATCCATGTAATTAATATGTCAAAAATCACATTTTGAGATTATGTGAAATTAATGGGATTAGTCTGAAAGAATGTGTTGATTTTTTAAACAAATTATGTATTGTATTTGGTATTATTTTAGGCCATTAGATGTTGGCACATAAAATGGTTCACTTGTTACATACATGGATGTGCATTTGAAATGAATATGGAACATTAAAACAATTCTCTTCTCACACCATGATTTCTCAAATGGTACCTTAATTTCAAAAAGGCTTATTTGTGGTGTGTCATGGGGTTTTGAATGAATAATTTAAAACAATATAAATTTTAAAATTGACACATTTTTTAAAAATGATCATATTAAAGATTTTTTGGTACATTTCATGAGGTTTATGCTTCATTCAGAGTTTGGAAATAGTTTTGTAAATGTTACATGACTGGGATATCTTACCCGCCAATTTGGTATTGAAAATATGAAAATAAATTTTAATAATATTTTGGAAATTGTTTGAAAATAAATTTGCCTTTGGAAACCATTATATCCCATTGGTAATGATTAGCCTACATGTGTATTTTTGTGTTGTATGAATGAAATTCATTTTCTATGTACTTTGAATGTTTAGTTGGATACATAAAGTGTTTTATAAAATAGTAGCGATTTTTATATGACATTAAATAACATTTTTCACATTCAATTATGTGATGTATATATGATTATTTATATAGTGAGAACCCATATCACATATTTAACTTTTACTGATTATCGTAATGTCTATATCCATTTTTTGGGGTGGAAAAGTGTGGTGGCCATAGTTATGGAGTGTCATGTGTGTGAGGGCCTCCCACATATATTTTTTACTATTAACATGGATTCTTATGAATATTTTAAGAGGTTTAGTGATAGTTTATGATCAAACATTATTTTATTGGTAGGTAAACCTAGATCATAGATAATATAAGTGAGGCATTCCACTAGATTGATCATTTTAGGATGGATAGTTGGTTATAGAAATAATAGATTCAACATATGATGTTAGGTGGTTCCGAACCAAGTATATCTACAGGTCTTCTAGGTATGTTTTTGACCACCCATGGTTACTTTTTTTATCTACTTGTGTGATTCTCTATCATTTTGGTTTTTTATTATAACAATTATAGTTAGTTTTCAGTATCTTTTTTTTTATTTTTGTTTTCCCTATTTATTTGTTTCTTGCTTATCCATTATTTCCTAGTTTTTCATTTATGTGTTTAAAATTCAAACACATATTTTGAAAATGGAAGTGTCCATTGGTTGATTGTAAAAAATTGTTATCTAATAATGTTTTAAATTATATGTTTATATCTGTATTTCAAACTGGAGTAAATGAAATCCTTGGGGAAAGGAAAATAAATCGAAATCATGGTTTAATTTTCAAGTTCTAACGTAGAATTTTATTGTGGATGCCTAATTTATTGTTTTAGTTTAAGGATCTACTAGTGTGGGATTACTATTGTAGTAAGTGTGGTTTTTTTTACGGTGGTGACCAGTGATGCCACATAGAGGTATGTTTGCTAACTTGACGTTAGTTTCAATCAACTATATTGTAATATATTTTTTATGTTTATTCTTAATAATTTATTATTCATATATTGGAAAAACTATTCCCACCTGTTTAATTTTGATGCCTCAAACTAGATACATACTAGAGGGGATCACGAACACTGTATGGGCCATGTAGCATGTTGTCTCGAGTGATGGGTTCAGGGTCACCCCGGTCTGGTTCATGTCATGATCTCTCTATCCATCAACAATAGAGTTTGATAGATCATAACATTTTGGATGCATATATACTATTTTTTATTTTTATATTCTAGGTTGTGTTTATATATAGTATTCACCATCTTTCAATATTGGTGTTCCTGTTTTGGTGTTTACTATTTAGTTTGTTTTATTAAAGGTAAGTGCTTCCGTGTTTTTCTAACTAAAAAATGATTTCATGAAATAAATAATTAAATTTATGTGGGGTTTTTAATTATTTAAAAATATTTATATATCTCAATTATATATTTAGATCTAAATGGGTATGTGATTTGAGATAAATCTCAATTACAATGGATTTTAAATTATGGGGGTGAATTTTGGTAAATGACATCATCGTTTTCCAGAAATAATTGTAATGATAACTATTTCATTTATATCATTTGAAAACATAATTAAATTTTAATTATATTTGAATGTAATTAAATGTTAAAACTAATATCTTGGTTTTGAAATGAGAATTCATGTCTAATACAAATATTAAATATATTATTTGAAATTATTTTAAAATGATTTATTTCCAATTTTATTGAAGTAATTTTACATTGAGTGAGAGTAAACGTTATTTTTATTTATGTGGGAGTAAATTAAATATTTCCTTAATTTTGGTTGATGAAATTTTTTCTATATTTTTAGATGAGGAAATTTTCCCTTAAGGTGGGGTTTTGTTTTTTGTTCTGATATATCCATCAGTGATTTATAGAAGGGTTTTATTCAGGAGAATTTTTTATATAAGGTTTTTTTTATAAAATGTTCATTTAACCTTATTTTAAAGTTTTTTTGTATATCTTCGAATTATTTTAAATAAAATAATATTTGGTTTTTTATAAGAAAAGTATAATGGCTTGTCTTGTTTATTATAAATAGATATAATATTTTGATTATTATTTTTTGTATTATTATGAAACATAGGGTGATACAATACTAGGATTTGTAGCTCACACACTACTTATATCATTGGTCATTTGATGTTTTTCATACATTATTTTAAATAAAATGGAATGTGCAACATGGATGTGGTTGATGCTCTTGAAACTTTTTAAAAGTGACTGGAATAATGTTTTCATTGGAGGGTCTATGAATTTTTTATAGTTCTTGTGTATTGTGATGATGTACAACATTGAGATTTCATACAATGTTTGGTTTCTTGTATATTCTCCATTTGAATTGTTGATCATACTAACATGTATATTTTATCATCAAAATTTATGAAGAATTATTATACCATATTGTTCATGTATGATGCAATGTGATAGTCTTGAACACATGGGGATTGGGAAGGAAATTAGAAAAATATTATTGCATGATTGAGTATCAGTGTTCCATGGTATCCAAGATGGTTCTTTATAATGATCATGATTTAGAATAGTGGAATTATAATTATGTTTTATTATTTTCTTTTTATTCTATATATTCCATCAATATTATGAATGGGAATGATTCTAAATGGACTTGGTCACATGGTTATAATTTCAAATGCATACGATGACACATTAATGTGTTATAACTATTTAATAATGACTTCATATTTAAAATTCTTATTAGTTAGGACTTTTTATATGACCTAATTTTAGACCTTTTTAAAATTTCATTTCTAGTTATACATCTTTTCTATTGAGTGCATTAACTTATTATGTTACTATAAAATTTTGATTATATTTTGTTCATGTATGATTGATATTTAAAATGCTAACCTTAATTAGAATGCATGATCAACTATTCTTAGAAATTTTCTCCCAATGTATTGATGGAGGTTTCTATGTTTGATATTAATAGAATGGTTACTAAAATGAAGATTATGTTTCTAAGTTATTCCATGTTGTATGTTCTTATGTTTATTTTGTATCTATTCTCTATAAAACTAATCTTATAATATTAATGGGCATGTTAAGTTGTTATATATGTTGAATATTAATCCAATTTAATGTACTATTTATTTGTATAATGCAAATGATTCCTTATGTAAATAGGATTGGGATTTAAAAATATGAATCATTTTAAGAGCCTTTCAGAATTTTCCTTTTGTGGAAATATGTTGTGATATTTCACTTATGATATCAGTATGCGATGAAAATACAGATTATCTCCCAATATGGGCATAAAAAATTATTTCATAATTTTTTAGAAACATTATAAATCATTTTATCTTAGTATTTATAAAAGTTTATTTAATATACATACACATTATTAATAAAATAACTCTTTATCATAATATATATATATATATATTGTTTTAAACTCATTCATTAATGAATTTAATCAAATTTCATATAAGATGAAGTATTATATTATAATGGAGTTAATGATTTTTTTTTCATGTAATCGACTTATTAACATAAAAATAAGATTCTAATTTAATTAATGTGAAATCAAAATTTTACTTGACATAAAACACAACCCCATGCTCAACATTTATGTATGTATAATTGAAATGCTTTTGGAATATTTAATATTTCCTCTGTGAAAAATAGTAATAAATAATCTATAACATTATAGATTTGAAACAATCGTAAATTTCCATTTTGTTAATACCACATCAATATTTGATTTGAATACAAACATAAATTCGTATTTATTTATCCACACTTTCAACTATTCATTCAATTTGTTCCATAACCATGAAATCATTCAAATATAAATAATGTATTTAGTTATACTAACTAAATAATAAATATCATTCATTCTAATTTTTTCCATAACATAATTCATATCGAAATCCCATTCATGAATATCAATTTATTGAAAAACATATTTGTTGTGCCCTCAGTTTGTGGTGTGTAACACTTGTTTATGTATTTATATGTTTTTGAGATGGTTGTGTAATGTTTGGGAGATTTTTAAAATGTTTTAGGAACTGTATAGAGGATTTTATAGTGGTGAACAGTTTGAGCATGGTTAGTGGAAACCGTGAAACAGACTCATGTAACCTTGCACAGAGAGGTATGGGAAATGAGGTTAGCACAATGTTAAGGCACAATGTTTCCAAACTATGTGTCCATCCTATGAAAATTTTGCTACTCGAGACAGTGCCTTGTCCCACGATTAATGAATTTTTTTTACCATCTGATAAAATCATGCGGGGATCCATTTGCGATAGTAATAGATGCACAATTATCATATGGTTTTTTTAACATTACTACCAACCCATGCGAAACATAAAAAATGGGGTTTAAAACACTACAAAATATTTCACTTTTTCCAATAGGGGCGCATATGTTGGTAAGTGTAATTTTTCTATCAGTAAAAATTTCTACCAACATATGTGTCCCTATATCTAAGCTGTTGGTAAAAAAAAATTTGGTAAATGTTTTTGCAAGAGATAAAATCATTCTATTGAAATCAGAATAATACCAACAGATAATATATATATGTTGTTTAAAATGGTTAGCAACAGATTTTAATGACAAATTTTTCTGTTGGTAATAATATTATCAACATATAATATTAGTTTATAAAATACATTTGAATAAAAAATATGAATTTTTATTTCTAGTTAAAATTCATATTATATTTATTAATTTATCATATATAAATCATCTTATTAATTATTAAAAATAAAGTAACTATTGACACATGATGAAAATTTGATGAAAAAAAATAATTATAATAATAATGAAATTTAATAAAAATAGAATCAATAAAAAATTCATCCCCTATCAGATCCATCACACCCATCAACACAAAATGTATCCCCCCAACACACACACACACCCCACGACGACGCCTCCACCACCGATGCCAGCACCATCCATCCATGTCACAGCAAGGACCAATGATCACCAGCAATCCATCTATGACCTAGGACCAGTGATCCAGATCCTGCTCATACATGCCATACTAGGGACCAACAACTCATCCATGTCTCAGGACGACCGAGCCAACTCCATCTCAAATCAATGCAAAATATATACATGAATTGAAACCAAAATATAATGAGGTATAAAAATTGACTTTCATAGTGAGCATTTGTCATCATCCCTGTTGACATCTCAAGAATCTTGTTACAGCAGGTATGCCCATTGACTCACAGCACCCTCCAATCACATCATTTTTTCCACCACTAACATCAGGTCCACCAAGCTAAACATGCAATAAAAAAATCACAATAACCAATTTCAATTAATTGTGACACATAAATAATGGCCACAAACCCTTGAGAATGACCATAATTTCAATTAAGAGTGATATTAACTCTAAATATGAACATGTTATAGTATATTCATCATAAAAAAATTATATTCAATCAAAAATGAAATATAATGTCTTAAATTGACAATAGTTAAATCTACCAATATCATAGACCAAAACATTCATAAGTTTTGGAGATGAAATGTTTGATACCATGTAAAAATTTGAAATGACATTAAAATTAAAAACTAGAATTGATTACATGATATAGTATCAAAAAGTTGATAGTAAAATCTAGAAATTAGTACATGTAATTGGAATATAGATACTTATATTTGTAAATCTTGATATTGGAGGTTTCATATTTACAATAAAAACATTCAATCCAAATTTGAAATGCAATAAACAAGATTAGATGAACTCGAGATTCAAATCATAAACATGATATTCAAAATTGAAATATAAGAATCATAAAATTCATCTTCAAATTCAGGAACTTTATATTTAAAATAGGAAATTTATAACCAATAACTTAATATTCAAAACTGGAAACTAGATACATATAATTTTTATTTTGATGTATTATTCACTTAGAAAAACATTAATAAAGTGTGAAACTATTAACATCTATAAACAATATAAGGTGGATGTGCCTGTAGGGTTCTCTACCCCTAGCCATTGTTGTTACTGAGATGGTGCACGTTGATTGTGTGGCTCATGAAGTAGTGAACCATATGGGATATACATCTCCTTGTTTTCTTATCAACACATCTAGGGCTTTGAACATCCTCCCCTAGCTGCAGGATAAATTGGTTATGCTCTTTTTTCATGATTTCAAGAGGGGTGATGATGTGTGCAGACCATCTGATGATGCTCCATGTGCTTGATATTGAGATTTCGTCAGAGTCATTAAATGGGGTGAAAATGGAGTTGATGGATGCTGCCTTCCCACTACTAAATGGTGTTGTTTCTATAAATGATGTGGGTGAGGCATGAAAGGGTGTAAAAATTTCCTTTATGGTCAGTTAATTTCCTAGAATATAAGGCATGGAATGGAAAGATGTGATGTCTAAAAATGTATCAATTTTCCTTCTGCTCTTGAAAAGTATAACGCACCAAACTGCATGGTTGTAGTTATTACTAATCCAGCAAATACTAATGCATTGATTCTTATGAATTTCCACCATCTATCCCAGAAAAAAAACATTACACGTGTTACTATACAATATCATGACAGGGCACTGGGTCAGATCTCTGAGAGATTGGGTGTTGACATTTCTGATGTTAAGAATGTTATAATATGGGGAAATCACTCTTCAAATCAGTACCCTAATGATAACCATGAGACAGTCGGAGAAAATTCTATCTTCAAGGAATAAGTTTATGTACTATAATAGAAACATTCTTATAATTTTATGTGCAGTAATTTTCTCATGATCTAAATGTTGTGAAATCACCTTAGAAGGACATCAATGATGGATTGATGATTATGGATTAAAAAGGAGAATGTGACATGTATAGTAGAGTTCTCACATTTTACTATAAATTTAGATAACCTGGATATTTGTATACATACATACAGAACATAAATAAGTTCTCTATAGATATATATAATTCCAACTCTCTAAAATAACATAGAAAGGTATAGAAAAAACCTCATAAAATCTATTTACATCTTCTTGATGTGTCCAAACTAACTAATTCATCTATTGAAGAGCTCAAGATAATATAACATCATACCTGAAATTATAGAATATGAATAATACAAGTTAAAAAAGGAAGATATTGGGGGAAAGAATGAAAACAAAAATTAGAAATACTATTGTTCAAGAAACTCATTTTTCATACCTAAAACCAAATTGAAGTAGTTTCATTTTTTGTGAATTCATAATGGACTAAAAAAGTTTTGCCTTTTACAAGAACCTCTCATTATGGTTATAAAAAAATTTGGCACAACTGCGAAATCGACACATGACGCAAAGAAGAAAATTACATTAAATTACAATCCCAGTGACTTGACCCCTCAACCTTCCCCTCACCCCCTAACCCCTTACCACCCCACCACCAACGGTGGGGAACCTCTCATTATGGTTATATATATCCCAGGATCAAAATTAAATTTTACTGCATAAGAAGATAACATATGAACAATCATTTCTCATAATTTCCATTATTGAATAAGAATTACATAATTAATAAAAAATGAAGATAATAATGGAACGAATAGAAAACAATGATAATTATAAACAAAATTGCTACGGGTAGCTTACTTTTCGTACCTAAACCCAAAAAGAAGTAGTTTCACTTATTGTGAATGCATTATGACCTTAAAAAGTGCCTTCTTTTTGAACATCCTGAAGGTGAATTATTTAGTTGAGAGAAACTCATAAATAAATATATAATATTAAAGGCATGATGACCACTATATCAGTGTGTTATTTCATTACCATTCACCCAGATCCTTTTAAAGTGTCAAATAATTAACTGTTCGAATCAAATGAGTATATAAGCAGAAGTAGAAAATTCAACATAAAGGATCTAATCATACATTCTTGGATATATATTTAAAGGTGGAAACAGTAATAAAATTTTTTTAATGGAAGACTCAAATCAGTAAAAAATCCGCATGAAATGAAACCAAATTAGAAAAAAGAAAGTTAGAAGGGAAATTAAAAATATTTTAAAATGAAAACTAAAGGATTAAAATAGTTAAAATGGAAATTAAAAAGTGTTCAGTTGAATGGAAAGAGTCAAAAATCCAAGATAAACAAAATAAAACCAAGTTAAAAGGAAAATCAAATTAGTCAAAATCCAATAGTAAAATAACTTAGCCCTATGGAATTAATGATCAATAAAATGAATAGTTTTAATTCGTTGATGGTGTTAAATTCAGGTATTGAAATGATGTTAGAGCTATAGAATTAGATCTATATTGTACTATATCATGAAGTAAAACTTCAAGCACAAAATTACCATGGAATCCAGAGATGTTTTAAATCGCCTAAGGTTAAATAAGGATATCATTGTCAATGTGCTCCTAGAATCATCAATTTTTTGTTCAAGATATAATGTAGTGCTTATGAATTTCAATCTACATATAGGTGCTGACAATGATGATGGACCCTTCCAGCCTTGAGTATCAATATTCAACTAATCATTTTATTCCATACTAGCACCCTAATGTAGTTCCATACTGGCACCCTACTGGACACCACTAGTATAGAGTGAAATGATAATTATCTTTCAATTCATACACCTTATTCTATCTACCTAATGATATATCATATTTTGCAACATATCATGTTTTATTTTAAATTGATGTTTCACCATTATGATGATTTCATCCTATGCCAGAATAAAGACCTCAATTCTCACCAAAATACACCGATCATTAATAGTTGGTCTTCAGTTGCATCATTTCTAATAGGACTTCACTTCAAGGATAAGTAGTAGATATCACAAATTTAGTAATAAAATTATTTAGTATTTTTTCTCTATACACATAAAGCTCAAGTGCTTATTTTTGGTTTTCCCGGATTTAGGATAATCATCAAAACTAGAGTGTTTTGGTATCCCACATCAGCATCTACTTCATAGATCCATTTCCTTATTCCCTATCTGAACATATTCACCTATATATATGGGTAGTGAGAAATATTACTTCTATTATAATTTATAAGGGAGAATCACATTTCAAATGACACTGTGACGGTATATCTAATACAAGAGTAAACCAATGTCGTTGTAATATGGGGAATAGGTAGTTGAAGGAAAGAACCTTTTGTGTGGGAAACCATGAGTCATTTTTTTAATAGGTTTTAAAATAAGTAATTTTTTAAAATCATTAAAACATAATGTTAACTGGGTTTTAAATTAGCAACATACATCCAAAAGGGGAGTGTGGGGTCCCCTACATAAGGGGAACACTTTATCCCTATAAAAATGTTACCTTGTAGGAAAAATCATAGGGGTTATCATAGTTTGGTAACCCACTTCATACTTGTCAAATAACACTACTACATGACAACGCATCAATGTCACTGTTTAACATTTTATAGTTGTTCAACGTCTTGGTAATGTTTTCATGAGGATCATATTGAATTTTAAATTATTTTACACAAATAATTAGTTATAATAAGTGTTGGAATTTTTGAAACATACTGAGAAGGGGTGGTTATTGGTTATTTGAAATAACATGATTCCCATTGAGAAAAACATGAAAACTGCTATGCATTTAAACTTTGACATGCACTAAAATACTATTTTAGAATTATTAGAAGCCATGGTAATGATTTCATGATGATCACAATGAATTTTAAACCATTTTAAGAAAATATTTGGTTATAATAATTACTATAATTTTGCCCCATGGGCGCAACCTAGTGGTTGCGCCCTATGGTGGTCTTTTAAAAAGTATTCAAAAAATAGTGTTGGAATATCTGAAAACTAATCAGGAGCTTTCTGGTTAAAAAAATAGAGTGTTTGGTTTTTTGAATGTTAATCTGAAATTTTCATGAGTGTACGATGAATTAATGGGAATGTTGTTTTGGTTTTTCCTCTTTAATTAATAATATTGGAATAGACCATTCTATTTCTTAAAAAATATAATGACAATTTTTAAAAAACATTCTATTTCTCAAAAAAAAACATAAGATTTAAGCATTTTAAATGAAATTAATGAAATATAATATACCTCAGTTGCATTATACAACATCATCTTGTGATTCCTCATATTCCAATGTCTCTAGTGACCATCTTATCAGAGTTATCTCAGTAAAGTCCATGAAAAAACCCTATCTGGATACAAAAAAAAAACAAGTCATCTACATGAATATCTAAAGATTTTTTAAGAATCATGATTATAAAAATGGAGACATATTGTACATGAATCTGAAGTGATATTTATATATTTCATTTTGTGGTTCCAAGAAGAGTCCAATTGAGCCAACTATTATGTATACTTATTTGTATTCAATTTATTTCTAGTTTTTTATTTCGTCCCATTCAGGATATCCATCCATCCAAGGTAGTTGATGCAGAAGTATTTAGAGGGAGTAGGTTTAGTGGAGGAACCCTACTTTAAATGTGGCGCAACCAGTTAGGGTCGAGACAACATAGTAAAGGAACTAAAAAACACACAAGTAATTTACCAAAACCCTATTTCATAAAAATAAAATCCATGATTTGAAAGAATATATAGTTATTTCCTAATGAATGAAAACATACTAGTAGGGTCATGCAATCACATCACCAGTACTAATGCTAAGTAAATTTGAATGTCATAAACATGTATCCTACAGAAAATCATAATTTAAAAAAATCATAGTGGACTCAAATGAACAAACACCTAAACGCACAAAGATCAAAAATCAAACCACAATGAAATTTTATCTTGTGAAGCATGGTACAATGATAGTTTGTGAACTGTTCATGTGTGAATTTAATGATCAATGAACAATGATAGATAATATTTAGAGAAAATACAGAAACAAAAAAAATACAATTTTCAATTTAAGAAAATGTGCATGGTTAGTATATAATTAAAACAACGATATAGAAAAACATAAAGACGCAATAATCAGATGTGGTGGAGGGATTTGGGGGAAGGATGTGGGTTTAAGTGATACAATGAAATTTCAGAAATGAAGGCACCTAGAACACTAGAATGTTGGTTCAGTGGACGATTGGAACAACATGAATCCATAAATGGTGAATCCATACATTTGAAACCCTGATGTGTTTGTATGTCGTGCAATAAAAAAAGTGAAAATGAATTTCCAATCCTAAAATAGGTGTAAAGGTAAACTATGGGTACCCTTATCATGGTAATGGCTCATGGAATTGGCTGGTCAGAACACCATGAACTTATTAGCATCGCTTCTGGTATCCTGTTGGCTGTGGATCGTTGAGGTGGACTTCTCAAATTATTTAGAAACCCTGAAAAAACATATTTTTATCTACATCAAAAAATATTAAACCATCAGCTACAAACATATCAGGTATTTTGAGTGGTTCGGGGGATTTGGGACTGACAGATGGAGGAATTTTTGAGAGGGAAATCTTGTGAAGTTAAAGGGATGGATTTTCAATCAACCTTACCTTACCAGAAGTTAATTAGAGAAAGCAGACTGATTAGGGTTTCAAGCCATTTAATTTTGTGGGTTGAATACACTCGAAGAAGGAAAAGTTAGTGTTTGGTCATGGAAGAGGTGAGGTTATGATGGAAGATCAGGGTTTCAGATAGCTTATGGGAGAGGGGATGCTGAACTCGTGGAAATTAGAAGATGATTCCAGTGCTGCTTGTGGGGAGAAGAAAGGGAAATGATATGGTTTCAGGTGTATGTATTGGAGGAGAAGAAAGGGAGTCTGTGCCACTCACCAGAGCATGGATGAGACTAGAAGATGTTGATTTCAGTACTGCTTGGGGTGGATTGAAGCGGACGAAACCCTCACTGTGAAGATTTAGGAACATGGGAGATCGAGCGTTCATGCGGGGTGAATTGAAGAGGATCACATAAGTACTGAATGATCATAATAATTTTGTAAAATTAAATATATTTAATATATAATAAAATTGAATACATGAAAAAATATGACAAAAAAATAAAGTTTCAATATGTCAGTAATTACTTAATTTATTATTTTATAATAAATGTTATATTTTAGAAAAATTAATATATTTGTTTTAGATTATAAAATAAAATGTCAATAATGTTTGTAAAGGTCAATTATGTTTTATATCAATTACTTATTAATTATATTTCAATTATGTTTATTTGTTTTTTATTGATTATCATGTTAATATTTTTTATGTTAATAAACTTCAAATATCATAATGATTTTAATTTTTTATATGTAGTATTTGAATTTTTATTAGGTGAAAATAATTATAAAATATAATCAATATTGACACTTTGAGATAATTGAAAATTAATATCAATTAATTATATATATTTAACAAAACCTTAAATTTTGACTTTGGTCATAAAAATAATAATCTATATAAACAAAATTGGTTTCTTTTAATTGGTTATTATCATTGAATGGTTTATTGTAATAGATTTTATTGATGATAAAAGATTTTATAGTATTGGTTATTATTAATAATAAATTTAAGTATTGGTAAAAAAATTTGTAATAGTGTGATAATGTAATAGATTTAAATATTAGTAAAAGATTTGTTGTTGTTAAACGATCGATGCCAACAGATAGATCTGTTAGTAAAATTAACTATCGGTGCTTAAAATAAATACCAATAAAACATTATATCTGTTAGAATTGATCCCTTTTACCAACAGATATATTATCTGTCACTACATTTCTATTGTTATAAGTCATTTTTTTGTAGTGAAAAATGGGCTCACTCAGGATTTTCCCTAAAACGCTCAATTTTTCCACACTTTCTAAACACATAGTATTTTTTGTTCTAAAGGGTTAGGAGGCCTCTACAACTAATTTTCAAATAATAATGAAGGATTTTAAAGGTGTGTTGAAGGCCATTATCCATTAGGAAGTCTCCTTTATTTATGTTATTGTGGTTTCCCTTAGATATAGTTCCTTCCCTCTCTATCTCTCCCACATTTTTCTTGATAAAAATATATTTCATATAGTTCTAGGGGGTTTGTTTCCTAAAATAACGATATTTTGACTTTTTTATATGTGGAAATATATCTAATTGAATTTTTCAAGATTTTCACTTAAATTAGTGGTGTCATTGTGCGATATTCATTTTCGAAAAAATGATAAATTATGTCTCTCCATTGTAATATGCATTTTATATAACTCAAAGGAATTAATTTCTAATAAATGGGGTTTTCTTCAATAAAAATATTTATTATATGTGTGAAGCATGTTTGACTCCAATTTTTTCATATTTGGTTGTTTCGAAAAAAAATTATTCCAATTGTGTAATGTGCTTGATGTTTTATTTTAAAATTAAAATACTGAAATCATTAGCATGCAATATTTTTGGGAAATGGATTCTAAAAATTATTTTCAATAAAATAGGATGTTTTATTTAAATCATATAACTAATGGATGTGGTTTAAGGTGGATTTAAATAAATTTTCATTTTATTTTAATTGTATGAGATTATGTTGAAATTTTGTATATTCATAAGGGATTGGTTGGTTTGAAAATTGTTATGTGGAATGGTTTTTGACTTGTATTTTTTGAATTTTTTTGGAAGGGTTAAATATTTTGAATTTTTAGATTATCTGTTAGAATCATGGGTAAGATGTGATAAATAGTGGGTGTAAGGTTCCACCATCGAGGATGGGAATGTATGCATGATGTTCCATGATAAAAAGGGTAGATGGTTGGATTTGATGTTCCATCATCAATGGTAATAAATACCTCTTCTATAAAATTGTGAGAATTTTTTTGGTAGGCATGCAGAAATTTATAATTACATTGGTTATGCTAACATGGATGGGTAAATGACATGTTTGAATGTTTTACTTCTCATTGTGTTGATATTAGTGAATTGAATGGGGATAAGACGTGATTGAAGTTTTTTTAAATGTTAAACTGGTTTAATGTCTTATTATAAGTTATTTTATAAACATTACTAACGTTTATATCTTAGTGGAATGTGTTGGGAGGCCATTTGGGGAAAGTTTACTGAGTAGTATTTCTCACACCTTTTTTTGGGACTCGAGATCTTTTTCATTTTTTTATTTCAGGATTGGTAAATGTAAATCATCTCATTTCAGTAGTGGATCATCATGATACTTGGGAAGTATTGGGATTCTTGGTACATTGTACTTGGTGATGAGCTATGGATTTATTTCATATCTTATTTGGGTTTATCCATTACACATCATCATGGTACTATAATTAGTGATTATTGTGGTTTGGATGTATTAGTCCATTTTTCATTATTTTTCTAGAAATTTGTTTTACCAGCATCATGTAATTATTTTCGTATTGGATCATTTGTATTGGTGATTTCATTTAAAAAAGGGAAATCATCTGCAAACATTGATGAATCCTCAGAATTTATTGCTAGATATTAGCGTTTGGTGGTTGTTTCTAATGTTTAAGTATAAAATCCACCTCAAATCATTCCAATGATGATGGGTGAGATGTTACATGAGGTATTAGTCTATTAGAACCTTGAAATTAATGAGAATAAAGTGTTGTACGGTATTGGTATTGGTGATCATTAGAGGAGTTGACATTAATTCATGGTATATTCCTCGAGTCGGGATGGTAGCATGGTGTAGGATTGATGGAAAATGAAATTTATAGCATAAAATGTGGTTTCTATACATTTTATGCTGATCATAATGTTTCTATGAAGATGGATATATAATGTTTTTGCAGACACTTATAAGAGAATGATCTCATTGTAATGGTTATAGCCAATGAAAAGTGCAAGGAATTCATGGTGTAATTTTTTTCCCACTAATATTTCATATTTCATTAGGAATGATGATTTATGATAAGATATGAATGATTTTATTTGTAAAAAAACCTAATTTTTTCCAAAATTATTGTTTTTAAAAGTGAAATATTGTTGTATTTTAAATATAAATCAAATTTCAAAACATTGTTGATTTTTCAAAATATATGATGGTGAAAAATTGGGACCATTGGAATGTATATAAGTGATACTGTAATGTGATCGAATTTATAATTTTATGCCATTAATTTCTAGTGAGTGAGGCTTATAGTGATTATTGTGTAGATCGAAATGGCACCGAGAAAGTGTCACGGAATCCAAAAAGGGGAATATGTGGACAATGTTGTTACACTGAATTCCAATTTGATCTAGTATCAAGTGTAGCGTATAGATTAATATTTCACTTTCATGGAAGGTGTGAATATAAGTAGAGATCCTGGTCATGTGGATCTCTCGATATTTCTTCAAATGAAGAATCATTCAATTTGTTTTGGGTGACTTAGAGTCAGAAAGAGGATAAGCATTGCTAAATAGGATGAATCATATATTCAATTAGTTGGGAACACTAGTAGAGTTGAAGGTGCAATTAGAGACCAACAAGCTGCATGATCTTTCATGGATGTGGGGGTAATTTGTGGTCTAGGATGGATCTGAAAAAAATAATCCACTTTACTTGTTTCATTCCTTTTGTTACCTCTATAAATTCCTTTTAAATCCTATATATTACGCTAAACCAGCTATTG
This sequence comes from Viscum album, assembly GCA_963277665.1. Taxonomy (NCBI): domain Eukaryota; kingdom Viridiplantae; phylum Streptophyta; class Magnoliopsida; order Santalales; family Viscaceae; genus Viscum; species Viscum album. Next base: position 67,305,920 of record OY728166.1, on the reverse strand, counting down.
GCTCACAAGTGGCTCTAGTGAAACCATATTATATTTAGCCTCTAATTTTTTGTTTCTTCGACCCCCATGAGGTGCTATTTTATATATCCAAAGTAAACAACCATAATGCCTCAATCTCAATAAATTTAATTCATCGATATTATAAATTTATCACATCCCACATATCATAAAATAGATTACCATAATTCAATAATTTTGGTTTCCAAGCCATTATTTTAAAATTATCCAATAATTTTTTAAAATAAATCCATTTTATACTATTTTGAAAAGTCTACACGTCTTTTTAAAATTATAAATCATTACACAAAATGAATCATTCAAACATAGTCTGAAGTCATATATATCAATTCATGACCTTTTCTTAAAATTGACAAATCCTTGATGTCATGGAAACAAATCCTAGATTTTTCTCAAAACACTCATGTTCCCAAACACCCTAGTAACGGGAAGATCAGAATAAATATGTTAGATACACCTCTTTATGATCTATATTAAATGTTTCAATAATCATACATCTTTTCAACCAACACAATTAAAGGACTAAAAATAAAGAATTTATTACACCAGGACTGAAAACAAATACCATTAAAAAAATTCCTCCCCTCACTAATTATCTTGGGATGATGTGGTGAGTGTTACTTGAATTAAGTGACATCCACATGAGACCAAATTATAGAAATGAATTCTATAGAATTTATAAAAATTGGGGGAATGTTTTCTCATTGAAAATAAAACAACCACAAAATTAATCTATAACAAACTACTACTACTTGATGCATTAGATAAATTTAATACACATCAATGAGAAACAAAACAAACCAAACTATATGATAGAATAATTATGATACCAGAACTGATAAACAAAAATACTCTAATGAAAGTAACTCAGAAACGCCCAACATGCTTCGAGGACCAACTCATCATGTCATGCCAATGGAATCATAATGTTTCAACAATGTAATGAGATAACATGACTTTCTTGTGTCTCAATATAAATTTTTTTAGAAATAACTATTTTTCTAATGAATGGGGTTATTGTAACACCAAATTCATCCATAGTACTTTTTTTGGAATAATACAATAACTTATGATTTAGGCAACATCGAGTTCTATCACACCACGAACAATCAAACTAGCCATTATGAATAGAAATACTAGATTATTGAAATTTTAAATATTTTAGTTTTAAAAATGGACTTCATTATTGGATTTAGAATATCAAAATTAACTTACATTGATTTTTTGGTATTTTCATGAAAAAATTCAATTTTTCATGAATAGTAAAAAACATTGTGTTATTGATTAAAAATGACATTGAATTTCAATAATTATTTTTTAAATTTATATCATGAAAAATTGATATAAAATACCAATATATGTTCAATTTAATTCATTGAGATAATTTTCAATAATATAAGAAATATAAAATATTATTGAACTTCTTACTGTCTTTTACCCACCTTCTAGGTGAATTTAAAAAGTTTTCATAAAATGTAATATTACCAATTCCGTGAATAGAATTTCAAAAATACCAGTGACACTGTTGACATATGTAAGTAAAATATTGTACAATAAGAAGAAAATATTTTTTTGGTGAACAATAACTCTTTTCTTTTATTATCCATGGTTAAAAGTAAATATGGTAATTAATGGTAAATGTGATATTATAAATACCCTAACACATGTCCTAATACTACCAGAGAAGTGTATTTCGAAAAAATAGACCTTAGGAATAAAATATTATCCCTTTGGTCCACATGGAATTGATTAGGACATTAATTTTTATTTTATTTAAAGAAGAGTTAAAAGTGTTAAATTTAATGTTTAATAACTAATTTTTTTTAATATAGGGTTATATATAATATAAATTCGACTATATAATTTCCTTATAAATCAATAAATATTTCCTAAATAATTTCATTTTATTTATAATTTTTTGAAATTAAATAATTAAATATATGTATTACACCATGGTGATGCAGTAATTACATTATTATTGAAATATTAAAATGATTAATGTTATAAATATCCAAATAAATGTAAATTGAGACTTCTGATGATTTAGAGATTTTTTCAAGGCTAATATTAAATGTTAGGAATTATTAAATATTTTTTTTCAATGTGATAATGTTGTTATGACTTCGACAAAAACAAAATACCAAATACTATCAAAATTGACATAAATGTGTTTTTAAAACAAATATAATATTATTAATTAATTAATATTCTAAAAAATCTAAGTATTGGACAAAATACATAGATAATAATATATTTATCTATAATTATCCACTTTGGGTTATCTTGTATTTTTGTAGTAAGTTTATTAAACATTTATTATAAAATTAAATGAGAACATGGTAAAGGTTAAACTATTAAACTAAGAGTTAAATCAATAAGATGAGGTTAATATGGTGACCTAAACCTATCTAAAACTTATTGATTGAATGGTATTAGACCCATACACACCATATCCTCAAAAAAATTATTTTGGATCCACTATAATCCGAATATGAATTTATAATAAAAAAATATTTCATGCATTTCCTAATGTGACCCTCATATCACTTATAAAAGGGTACATCCCCTTATATCAAAATATCACCTCAAATTACAATTGTCTCAAACAAACCCTTCTTAAGTATCCTCCAAAAAACACTCCATTTGTGCTTGAGGCCTTACATTAATCATAAATTCAAACTACGGAGCCCTATTGATCAAATCAAAATGAAACACCCGCAGAATACGTAATAATTTAACCATCACTTTCAATGTTATTTTCTTCATACACTTACTATTTCATTGTTGTTTCAATAAAAAAAATTATATATCCAGTACCTTATACATAAAGTGATGTTATTATAAATATGGTAAAACCATATTCATTATTATATCCATCCTCTGAATGACAAGTCACCAAACATGTGTACGTAAGACTTACCCTCTCCACATTGTGGTGTAGTTAGTTATTCAAACACTTCATTATTTGGATGGGTATAATATTGATTATAAATGATTTAATATTAAAAATAAATGTTAATGATTCATTATATATTATATATCAGCCAATTACATATGATTTTACTCTCAATAGAATGCTATTTTCCCTCATGCGTACGTACGGATTACAATCTCCATGAACGCGAAAAAATTCATTCCCCATCATAAAAATTCATGAATAATTTTCATTTTATGAATAAAATATTCTTTAAGAAATTAATATTATTCTATATATGAATCAAATAATTCATATCCATAACAAACAAGGCTTACTTAACCCTGGAAATAAAGGAAAATGAATTAGTTGACACCTGAAACGATGATATAACTAAAATATCATTAAAAAAGAAATATTAGAAGATAATATGTGATATAATATTTATATATGTGGTTATTTAAATCCTTAATAACATTTATTTAACTATCATACAAGTGTATTAAGTACAATTGATCAAGGAAAAGTACAAGGTAAGGGTTAATTCTAGAATCTATTCATTATTCGAGGTTGTTTACATGCAAGTACCTACTAGGACCTCTTTATCATCCACATATATGATTCTTAAAAATTTATTACTAAACCATTTTAATATTTCCTATAATATGGGTGAATTTAATTTATTACCTTGTTTTTATTTTTATAATATTTTTATAAATGAATAATTTTTTGTTTTCCAAACAACGTCCTTTTCAACCTTTTTGACAAAATTAAGGAAATAATTTTTTTAACATATACGGCCCGTGTGTCTATTTTCATCCATAATTAATCCTTGAAAAACAAACCCTAAAAGATTATGAGAATATTTTAAAAATAAATTTTTTCCTTTCATTTATATGATTTCAACATTCTAATAAATATTTCACTCAAATAGATTTTGAATTGATTTTATCTATGTCCAAATCCTTCGTTGGATTTTTCATTTTTTGGAAGTTGATTTATTATAATACAATCTTACATATTCTATTAATGTTTTTTTTGATATGATTGATTTTGGTTGTTCTAATTTTATACCAATCATGGGTTTTTGTTCAAGTATTGACATATCGTACGGTAGTTTTAATACAAATGTTTTTATTTTGTTTCAACATTTTCATATGAGGAATCTATTGGACATAGTAACTAAAAAATGGAGCCCTTTATAGCTCCTTGATGCATCGGTATGTCTCATGAAACAAAATATTGTCGTGAAAGAAGGCATTGAAAAAATATTTTTTGTAGTCTTGGAAGGAGGCCATGCCTATGTGATTTTGTTGTCTAACATTATGCATCCAATCATTATGAAATTGGATATTAATATTACATGTGATTTTTCGAATAGTATAATATCAATGTGAATAAGTAAATGGAAATATTTGATTTATCATTTTCATTTTATGTAGATTATTTTATTTAAAACGTTTCTTTTTTAGTCATATACACTAACTTAAATGTTTATACAAATTTATGAAGGGTTCTTCTATATTTTTATCCTTACTGAGCACCTGAGCTCACCCTTTTCTTTGTTTTATTATTACAAGGATGTGAAAAAGTATATTACGACTAACCTGCAAGTATTTTCTTAGGTATATGAATGGGTTATAATTAGACATAATGTTTTATTTTTCATTTCATAATGTAATGTAAAATATATGATTGTATTTATTACTTCCTAGGATACTAAAGTGATTGGTATTTAAGGATTTGATCCCTCGTGATCAAGAAAATGTTATGTAATAAGTCACTAACTATGGGTAACTATGGTTGTCATGTTATAGTTGGTATAAGTGGATATTTAGTAAAAACATTGGAAACTAGATTTAGAAAAACATTGATTTAGATAACATTACCCTAAGATATAATTTGAGGATTTGTATAGAATAACATCATATAATTTTTGTAATGTATAGTTTTTGTGAGTTTTCTAATTAATAAATCCATGTATGTATATGATCCAGTAGAGGCCGCTTTGGTACAGATGTATCTTGGAGTGAAAACTCCGAAAATTACTATTGGGCTTCACCCGGGGAATCCCGGTACACAACAATGGGCCTTGCTACATTCTTGGTTATGACACTCCTTGGGGATATGCTTATGATAATTCACATTTTCATTACAAACTACTAAGAAGTATTTATTAGTATATACCTCTTCAAAGATAAAACTTTTTTGATTATGGATTATATACATAAGCTGTTCAATTTTGGATATGTGTTTTACAAGTTTGGAATTATGTATTATGATTCATAAACTAATCTACTGTATGCCATTGTTCAGAAATGTAGCCTAGTGGAAGGAATGGAAACTCTATCAACACATGTAATCCATGTAAGGACTTTCGTCATACATAAGATAATTATAGTGGATCTAGTGATGAAACTGGTGAAGATCAGCTTGTCACCATACTGTGACAACTCACTCAGGTAATGAATAATAACCTTACCCTTATAGGGAACCCAGATCCACTTCATGGAGGATCAATGGTATACCACGTCATGGGGAAACAAACACCTCCATTCAATAGGAATACAAATCAATTTTTAGTTAAGCAACAGATACGTTCCTTAGAGATAATTTTCCATTCAAGGAGGAGTAGAGAAATTGATAAAGTTGTCATGATAGTTTATCGTCTAACAAGAGATACAGATCATTGGTGGTCATTAACTCAAAACCCAATAGAATATGAAGAATAATTAGATATATAATGGTTGGATTTTCAAGGTATTTTATTACAAAAATACTTTCTCAAGACTATAGATCTGATATGAAAGGAAAGATTTTGAGTCTGAGGAAAATGAAGGATGATAACATCACAATGTATGAGGCTAAGATGACATAGTTAGAAAGGCATGTAACTGATTATATATATAACCGAATGAGTATGATTAATCGATTAATTGATGAGTTAAAACCATTTCTCATTTGAGCATTAGTCTCACAATCCTTCTAATCTTATGAATATATTGTCTCATGTGGTATCAAGAGAGAAAAGGAATTATGTAAGTCTTAATAATTTAAATAAAAGAAAGAGAAGAAGATATTTTTTGAACACTCTAGAAATGGAAATAAAGGGAAGAAGGAAAAACTTGAATTTCCATCCTGTGGTAAATTTGGGAAGAATATCCCTGGTTCCTGCCTGAAGGGAATGGGAGTCTGTTATAAGGGTGTTAAAAAAGGCCACCATGCTCGTGATTGTAAGGTAATGAAAGAGGCTCTCAATGATGAATGATACAATTATAGAGAAATGGGGAATAAATAAAATTAATGTCCTAAATGCCAAGGAAACTCAACTCAGAAAAGGACAAGGGAGAATGGCCAAGTTTCTATGATCACTACTCATAAGGTTGAAATTTCAAATGATGTGGTGGAAGGTAATTTAATGGTTTCCTCAATTTTAGCTAATTATTTATTTGATATTCTATCATCAAATTATTTCATATCTTCCCATTTTTTTGGAAAATTAGATATTTCCAATTTTTTTTAAAAAGGGAGTTGTCAGTAAAAACACCTAAGGGGAGTATCATTGCAACAATGTTTTGTGAATTAGTTCCATTTAAGTCATATAAATTATCTTTATCTGCTGATCTCAACATCATTCAAATTATTGTATTTGGTATTAACATCAGTATGGATTGGCTTTCAAACCATGATTTAAAAATTTATTCTAAGAATAAGGATGATACAATTTTTTATGATGATAAATAGTACCTTATCTTTAGCGTAGAAACAACACCATCTAATTTATAACTAGATCCACCATGAGTATCTATAAAAATTCAATTATTGGGGAAAAAGAGAGTGAAATAACTGTGGGTGAATAAATGAATGCTAAAATAGAGGATATACTAATTTTTTAATAATATGTTGAGGTGTTTAAATAGAATTTACCTAGACTTCATAAAGAATGCGAAATTTTGGTTTCCTTTGATTTAATTAGTAGTTCAAGGCCAATATCGATGACCCCTTATAGAATGGCCACTGTGGAATTAAGGGATTAGATCAATATTTTTCAATGATTGATCACCGATATGGATATCATCAGTTGTGTGTGGGGAAGGAAGACATTCCGAAAATAGCATTTTGAACTATGCACGAACAGTATGAGTTTATAGTAATGCCTTTTAGACTGACTAATACACCCACTAATTTCATGGATCTAGTGAATATAGTTTTCATAGATTATCTTGATGACTTTGTAGGGGTATTAATTGATGATATCTTGGTATACTAAAAAATATATTAAGATCATAAAAACCACTTGCGCACTATTCTAAAAACCCTCAGAAGAAATGAATTGTATTGGATGATTATTATGTTTGAATTCCAGCATCAGGAATTTTAATTTCATGTACATATAATTTCTATTGATGGATTCTATATCGATCCTTCAAATACCAAGGAAATCCAAGGATGGAAAGAAACAATGAGTATAACTGAGGTACATTTTGTTTTGGTTTAGAAATTTATTATCATCCTTTTTTCTAGAATATTTCCTAATTGGAAAACCCATTAACTAATTTTACTCAATAAGGGGTTAATTTCTTTTGGAAAAAGACTATGAATAATGATTCGAATAACTCATGAGATGATTAGTCAATGATCTAATCATGACTGTACCATCAGGGAATAAATGGTTTGTTATTTATAGTGAATCATCAAAGAAAAGGCTTTATTGTTTCCTTGTGAAGAATGATTGCTTAATTGCCTATGCATCACAACTGCTAAAATTCATGAACAAAATAATCACACTCTATATCTTGAGGTAGAAGCTGTAATCATTTCTCTCAAGATATGGAGACACTCTCTCTACGGTAAAAAATGTGAGATATATACCGATCAACAGATTTTGAAATAAATTTTCTCACAGAAAGAACACAACACAAGGCCAAGAAAATGGCTAGAACTACTCAAGGATTATTATTTCACTATACAATACCACCTAAGGAAGGAAAATAAGGTGGGAGATGATTTTATCAGAATGATAATAGTGTTCTTAAAATGATGATAATTGAAAAGGATCCTATGTTCATAGATCTAATAATGATGGATATGGTAATAATCATGAAAGGTGAAACATCATTTAAATTTTAAATAGTTTCCAAACCATATTTAATAGAATGTATAATATGTTTTCAGACTAATGATTAGTAGTTTAATAAGGAAATTAATGATGTGAATGATGGGTGATTGATTGTCATCATTTATGAAGATGTAATTTTGATGTTTGGGAAGAGAACTTGTGTTATTAATATACCAGATCTATAATGTAAATTTTTGGATGATTCTCTTAGCTCTAATTTCCTTATACACCCTTTTAGCACTAAGATGTATAGATATTTGAAAGAAAATTTTTGGTGGCCCAACATGAAGTGGGAGATTGTTGATTATGTGTCAAGATGTATAGTTTCTCAACATGTTTAGGATGAAAGACAATATATTGGAGGAGTCATGCAACATCTTCCTATACTTGAGTGGAAATGGGATGATATAGGATGGACATTCTTATGGGGCTACCATATAATCCTAGAAATATTGGTGCAATAAGGGTAATTGTTGATCTTCGTACCATGTCAGCATATTTTCCTACTAAAAGAGAATAATTACCACTTGAACATTCAAAAAAACTATATATTAATGAATTTGTAAGACATGATTCTAGAAATGTCTTCAGAATGCCCCAGATATTGAACTTTATTTGAGCACTACCCACAACCCACAAACAGATGGACAATCAGAACGAACTATTCAAACCATAGAAGATATTTTGAGACCTTTCTCACTTTACTTTCAAAGTATGTGGGAACAATATTTACCTCTAGAAACATTTTCCTATAACAATAGTTACCATTCGAGTATTCATATTAAACCATATAAAGCATTATATGGAAATAGATGTCGCACACCGACTTGTTGAGTTGATGTTGGTGAAAAAAAACTGGTTGGCCCTAAACATGATGAGAAAACTTTGTAAAAGTTAATGATTATCTAAATCCACATCATATAATCACAACATAGGGAAAAGTGTTATGCCGATAGCCGAAGAAATGATTTGGAATTTCAGGTTGGAGATCAGTTTTTCATGAAGGTATCTCCATGGAATGTTGTTGTTAAATTCGCTAAGAAGGGTAAATTATGTTCCATGTACATCAGACCTTTTGAAATTATATAAATAATTGGAGTTATAGCTTATTGTTTGGAAATGTCGTCACATCTCTCCAATGTTCATGATGTGTTCCACATATCATTGTTGAGAAAATACATGCTTGAACAAACACTTGCACTCACCTTTGAAGAAATATAACTAGAACATGACATGTATTATAGCGAATAGCCGATCATAAATCTCTATAAAATAAAACAAGTGTTGAGAAACCGGGCAACTCATCTTATTAAAGTTCTATGGAGAAATCATAAGATGGAAGATGTAACATGGGAACCTGAGGAATATATGATGAAGAAACATCTAAATTTTTTTTGTAGTAATATTATTGATATTCCAAGGATGAAATTATTTGAAGGAGGGATTAATGTAACACCCCAAGAATCTACGGTACATTTCGCATTGAATAATATATCATCTTGGAGTATTCACAACATGGAGTTTTAACACACCATGACCAATCAACCAAGCTGTTATGAATATTAATACCCAATTTTTGAATGTCTAAAAAATTTATTTTTCGAAATGGACATCATTTTTGGATTTGTAATATCAAAATAAGGTAAGGTTTATTTTTTGGTATCTTTATAAAAACATTCAATTTTTAGCTATAGTGAAAAACAATGCATTATTGTTTAAAACAGAATTTTTATTTAAAATTTTATTTTATATTATTTTATTTTATTTTATGTCATAATAGATAAAAAATACATTTATAAGTATAATTTAATTCATTGGATTCAATTTATAATTAATATATATTCATTACTTTTTATTGAAAATTTTAACAACTTTAACCCAACTTCTATGAAAATTTGAAAACTTGTATAAAATGTAATATTACAACTTTTGTGAATTAAAATTCAAAAAACCGAGATACATTGTTGAAATCTATTAGTAAAATATTGTTTAATGGGAAGAAAGTAATATTTGGTGAATAGTAACTTTTGACTTTTATTTACCCCTGTTAAAAGTAAATAGGGAAATTAATGGTAAATTTATATTATAATTACCATAACACATGTCCTAATTCTATTGGATAGATTTATTTTTACTGAATTAAACATTATTAATAATATATTATCATTTTTTTCTACCTGGATTAGATTATGAAATTCTTTTTAATTTATTTAAAGAAGAGTTAAATGTGAAAAATTTAATGTTTAATTACTAAAACATTTTTAAAATAGGGTTATGCATAATATAAATTATACCATAATTATTTATTATAAATATAAAATGATTTCCAACATAATATTATTTTCTTTATAATTAATATACATTAAATAATTAAATTTATTTATGAAAAAATCATGATACAGTAATTACATTATTATTGAAGGATTAAAATAATTGTTGTTATAAATATGCAAATAAATGTAAATTGACACGTCTGATGAATTTAACTAAATTTCTAGGTTAATATGACATGTTATATTTGATTAAATAAATTTTTTTTGAAGTGGTAAAGATGTTATTACTTTTAAAAAAAATCAAATACTATCAAAATTGAGATAAATGAGTTATTAAAACAAATATTATATTATTAATTGATATAATATCCCTAAAAATTTATGGTTTGGACAAAAGAAAAAAGATAAGGATATATATAAATGTAATGAAAGACTTTGTGTTGTCTTGGAATTTTATAGTATATTAATTATCCATTAAATATAATAATTAAAGAATACATGGATATAGTTAAACTATTTACCTAAGCATTGAATCTATATGATAAAGTTAATATGTTGACCTACAAAAGTAAAAAACCAATTGGTTGAGTTTTTTTCCACCCACCCCCACCGTATCCTAAAAATAAATCAGATTTTATCCATTATAAACCAAATATTATTGTATAATAAAATAATATTTTTGTTTTTTTCTAAAGTGACCCTCAACTATCTTATAAAAAGCTACATCACTTTCTCTCAATTTCAGACCTCCACAACCATTTGTATCGACCAACCCCTTCTCAGATATCATCCCTACTACCCTCCCTTCAACTTATAGGCCTTAACTTTTGACATAAAAAACCTATGGATCCTTTTTGATCTAATCAAAAGGAAACACCAGAAGAATAGGTGATAATTTTACCACCTCTTTCAATGTTATATTCTTCTTCCAGATCAGATTTCATTGTTATTTTCATAATAAAAAAATATACACCAGTACCTTATACATAATTTGATGTTATTATAAATATGTAACAAGATTATTAATTACTCTATCCATGGTATGAAAGACAAGTCACCATACGTGCGTACATACTTCTTATTGTCTCGTCCTCATGGGGTAGTTTGTTATTCAATAACTTTATTATTTTTATGGGAATAATAATGAGTCTAACTAATGTCAATAATAAATATAAAATGTTATTGATTATTTATATTTGATACACCATCCAATTACAAACGATTTCACCATCAATATAATGATATTGTTGCTCGTGCGTATGTACTGATTACTATCTCCAGGAATGCGATAAAATTTATTCCCTATCATAACGATGAAAAATAATATTCATTCAATGATAAAAAATAATTTTTAAGAAATATATATTATTATGTATATGAATAAAATAAATCCTATCAATAACAATCATGACATACATAACCAAACATATAATAGAAAACAAATTAGTTAACACCCAAAATGATGATAATATAGAAATATTATTAACAATGAAATATAAAAAGATCATATATGATATAATATTTATGTATGTGGTTCTTATGTTATTAAATAACAATGATTTATTATTATATCAGAGGTTAACGTACCGTCGAACAAGGAAAATTACACTACAAGGGTTTATTCTACAATCACTTCATTATCTGAGGTTGTTTATACACGAGTATATATTGGTACTTGTTTATCATCCACATCCATGTTTCATAAAATGTATTTCAAAACATTTTTACTATTTCCTATACAATGGAATAAATTCATTTATATCTTTGTTTGAAATTTTTAATATTTTTATAAAGTAATCAATCCATCATTCTCCAAACAAGGTCCTTTACAAATCTTTTTGACAATGTTAAGGAATTAATGTTTTTTAAACTTATAACAAGGGTGATTCTATTTTCTTCCATTATAACACTTTAGAATATTCTCATACAAGATTAGATGAATATTTTCAAAACAAGTGTTTTCTTTACTTTTATATGATTTTAATATATAAATAAATATTTTACTAAAAGATTTTTTATTGATTTCTTCTATGTCAACATCCTTCATTGGATTTTATGTTTATTGGATGTTGATTTATTATAACAAAATATTCAATATTGTAATGGATGTTTCGGGATATATTTGACTTTGGATGTTCACTTTTTATACCGTTATTGGTTTATGATTAATGTATTGCGATTTATTATGATAAATATAATAAAACAAATTATGTAAAATTTTTATATTTTCATATGAGGAATGCATTGGAAGTAGTATGGGACTGGTGGAGACTTCTATAGCTCCTCGATGAATCTTTATGTCTGATAAGAGAAACTAGTGTTTTTCATAAGGGCTTGATTAAACTTATTTGTATTATTGGAAATATGCATTGAATATGTGATTATGATGTCTGACATTATGATTTCCATTATTATGAAATATGCTATAGATATTACATTTGATTTATTGACTAGTAGAATATGCTTGTGTATAAGTAAATGGAATTATTTGATTTATCTTTTCCATATTATTTCAGAAGTTTGGGTTTAAAACTCTTGTGTTTTAGTCTTACACAATTCCATAAAGGTTAATCCTTTTTTATTAAAGTTTCTTCTGTATATTTATCCTTACTGAGCTTATTTTATCATCACTTTCTATGTATTATTTTTCCTAGGATTAAAATATGTATAATATGACTGACCTGTAGGGGTAGTCTATGGGAGATGAATGTGTAAGAAGAAGACACAATTTTTAGTTTTTTTCATTTTCTAATGTAATGTAAAAATAATTTTTGTATCTATTATTTCCAAGGCTTCTAAAATGATCGATCATTCGATATTTGATCCCTTGTGATCATGCCAATGTTATGTAATAATGTACCAAATCTTGGTAACTAGGATCGGGGAAATATAGTGATTAAAAAATTAGCATGATTTCCCGAAGAAATTTCTGACACACTCAACTTGGATAAATCATGATATAATTTTTTTATTGAATAATTTCAAAAAAAATTAAAGATGTTTATATCAAATGCAACCCATCTAAAAAAAACGATTTTCAAAAGAATAAAACAAAAAATTCCATTAAAATCATAATTCATATCCAATGTCTGTATAACTATTACATTCCTCATATCTATACATTCACACATGGATGAAAAAATGTAACTATTTAAATTAGTGAGGGTGTAATGGTGGTATAGTGGGGAGATTATACCATCTTATAATAGTTGAATAGTAAAAACAACAATAACCATACAATAACACAATAATATAATAAAAAATAAGTATTATTAAATATTGGAAGGAAAAACAGATAAATTTATATATGAATAATAATGAAAATACACAATATAGTGTTCTGTACATGTATACATTGAAATATAATATATAGAAATGGAACAATGGATAAGAATATATGACTATGTTGTACGAAAACTAACAAAATAAGAATTTTTTTATCCACTGGTATCATTAGAATAAACTAAATCTTATCCTCTTAAGATATATATATATGTAAATCATATCATGATAATGTAGTATGGGACATTCCCTTATTAGGACCTACTGATAAAAAATATTATCAAGTACAAAATGTAGCTCAAATACGATGTGAGCAAAAATATTAGTAGGACACCACCAATGGGATCAGTATGAAAACCAAGAAGTGATCATAACTAAACTATGTGTTGTTATAAATTAAATTGAATTAAATGTTGAATAAATAAATAACATCCTTCTCATGTCCAACTGACACACAAAAACTCTATTAGCATTGGATCATGGATAATGAATCTTTAATTAATAAATTTATATATAGAAATAATATATATATATTAATTTTATATTTAATCAATCTATATAAACCATGTTCATGTGTGTTATGTTTCCATACAGCTGGAATACTAGGTGATGGCTACACCGGTGCATAACTCAGTCATCTATACAAAGCCTAACGAGCTTATAATATCATGAAATATGGTGCATACCATACATCTAATATTGATTGGGAGACGTCATTCTCGTCACTCGAGACAGTGAGTGTGCCACCATGTCAACAGTTGAACATCATATTTTTCATATAAAGACTAATTCCCAAATAATTTCAATGGTGTTGGAAGGACTTTTTATCACTCAATGTAAGGTTGTGTCATACTGTAATGCACAAATGAACCCTTAACATCATAGAAAAACATATAATAGAGGGATAATTGTATTTATACATAAAAAAATAGGGAATCACATATCATGTATCTCTATTGACAAGTTTAATTCCAATACCAAATTAAAATCAATATTATGAATTCAATAAAATATGCATAGATCGGTGTGAGATTTCCACATAAAATCATTTCAAACATTTAGTTTATTTGTATCAAAAAAACCATAATGTAAAATACATTCCATTTAATCATTTTCATTTATTTATTCAAGCTAAATCTTTCATGAAAAATTCTACAAATTTAATGCATTCCATTTAATAAAACATTTGATGAAAATTTTTGTTTGATGCTTAAAGGTCATATAAAAGGTAACATGTTAATAAAATAAAATTTATTATACGGTAAATCCATTTTCAAGTTTAGACAAGAGCCTATGATATTCCATGGGTTCCATTATACATTAATATAAAAAGGAAATTTCCATTTAAAAGATATACTAAAATTTTATTTGAAATTCCCCAAATTTAAAACAAATACATGTTAGGAGAAATTCAGAGTGTCATAAAAAATCAGTTTCCATAAGTGATGTATATAATCAATAATTTACGTAGTTTTTTTAGATGGAGTTTATCTAGCAGAGATGATCAATTTCAGTTGAAGAACTCAATTAAATGTGGATTCTTGGAAAAATATGGTTCTTGGAACAATGAATAATCTACGAAAGAATAAAAATCTAGCTGAGATCTATGGTTTCTCTTACACTGAGGCTGTTGATGACTCGATGTCTGATATTTGGCAATAATTAAGAGTATGTCGGATTAAAAAAATTGTCCAATGTAATAAGAATTTGAAAAAGTATCATTTCCCAAAACAAAACAAAAATTGATCTAAATATAAACTAAATTAATAATGTAGGGGAAAATATATCTATCCTTTACCTATCCAAATCCATCGACATATAATGATTTAGACAATAGACTAATTTGTTACAAGTGATCCTAGTTTTATGGAGTTTGGAGCTTGTGGGAGGATGAAATCCACAAAGCCACTAGAATAGAAGGGGAGAAAGAAGTTAAAGGTAAATAGACTAATGATTGGAAAATTTCATTTTATCCATAATATATGGTGTGAAAGGTTTCACCAACCCATGTCAAAATCATGATTAAGCCACTACTTATGTAAAATACCAGCATTTTTTGGTGAAAAAATGTCTTAATAGTACACTACTCTTGAGAGATAACACAGTCAAAATCTATTGGTTTTCCCATGGATAGGTGCCTAGAGTCACATAATGTTCGAACAACCAAGTGTTGAATACAACCCTTTAGTGTCACCCCTCACGTTTAGAAGAAACAATTTGTTCTAGGATTTATGGTTTCTACTAACTACGCATTCCATACATTTTTCTCTTTTTCTTGAACTCCCTACTTCAAAAGAGCCCCATATGAACGTGGGTTCTTACTTATGTCATATTTCACATTTACGCAGACTAATCCAAGGTTTTATATTGAGAAACATATTATTTTTACCTGCATGAAAAGATGGGTCATTATAATACCTATAATCAAAACTAAAATATATTATCATGAAATTTATCACCAAGAATCATTCTCTCCCCAATATATTAGATCCATGAATCCAAGAGAGGTAATAAGAAGAAAAATAATCCAAAAAAGAAATAATGTAATCCTTCCATGGTCTCTGGTTTTCTAATTTACATGGGCTCCCCAACATGTTCCTCCTATATTAATAGGAAAGGTATCTCCAGCCATTGTAATAATTGGAATTTGTGTAATAATATAATTTGGGTAAAATCCATTTGATAGGTAATCAATATTAGATCCATACAATCAAGATGTTATTTTTAATGGTCTATAGTTAGGGTCCATGTTGAGGAATACCGTGGGCTAACTATACATTAGACACTGCCTTTATACATCCCTCAAATGATTGTCTTTCATGGTTTATTAATTAATTAACCAACCATTATAAATACCTATGTACAAAAAAAAATAATTTTTAATCAATGGTTGTACAGTTTTACCAAACCTTCCTCTTACTCTATTCAAAAAATTTTAGATAGACATTTCCATAGATGGTGTTTCATGGTTTTTATATATTATTTTCAAACAATAGAGCTCAAAAATAACCTAAATAACATTCCAAATATTCTCCAAACAACTTATACAGAAACCCAATTATAATGTATAATGAAAATACATAATTAAAGGTTTATTTTCTTGAAATAATAGTGCTAAATTCTCTCCATCATTGGCATTCCCATCCCCATAAGTGTGAAAACAACAAATTTTTTGAAATATTCCTGGCCATTTCGTGGTCATTTCCTTCTCACAGTCACACATTTCTTTCTAGATATAACCTAGTTACAATAGTACCCCCACTATACAGATTTGTTTACAATGATATGAATTATATTTACAATAAAAAATCTATATAGTATCATGAACCAAAATAGAATGAAGATCAAGATCATTGTGATCCCATTTAAGAACATGGTATAAATGATGTTTATTTTTATATAGTTTTAATTCATGAAACTTATTTTATAGTAAATTTATCCTTCATGAAAAAATTGACATGGAACCCCACCATCCTATTTATGTATCACAAATTGTAGAATCTATTGAGGTGATAACTTTTTATACTTCCCAAAAGGATGATGAGCATTCCTTGGAGAGATTCTCATGATCATGTGATCACTCAACTCTAACAACAACAACCATCGATGGTCATCCACATATGATTTATGATGACTCTCATGATTCATTATTCACTTCACGATCAATTAAATATTCTAAATTTTCTCTTACATAATACATGGTTTATCCTTGATGTGTCACATATATCCACCCAACATTGTAGATAATAACATGGACACCCATACAATGCTTCAAATGGAGTTATACATTTTGAAGAAAATTACCAATTTTTTTACATGAACTCCAATAATGGTGCATGATACTCCCATTAGCTAGAAAAATACATTACACAAGCCCTTATAAATTTTTCCACTGTCATTATGATCCATTAATATTTTTCATATGTTTTTTTATGAAAATTCATGTTCATAGTTAAATGATTCTTGAGGTTTTTTTGTATGAATATATATATGTAATGACCAGCCAATTATTATTGGCTTGAGAGTACAAAGATTCATTACTATTCCATATGCAACATCCCCAAGACTCCAAAGTATAACAATAAATGTCGAAGAGATTAAAATACAAGTGGGGGAAGATTTACCATTTAAGAAATAAACCAATAAAGGTAGAAACCACAACCAAACATTCACTATATGATTAATGAACACATGGAAGACAACTCAACAACATCATGATTCTCAAAATCACATCAATGTAAGCGACAACAGAAGAATAACCAAGTATCAAGGTACACAACAGATAGACTAACCAATACACTCTAAAGACCTCAAGACTCCACACTCTCCAATCTATATGCTCCAAAGTCATCGATCAACCCCAACATCACGATGTTGTTCTAAACACATTTGAATCATTACATTTTCCCATGTCCTAGAAGATAACATCTACAAAAGAAAAAAAGTGCCAAAGCAGGGGTGAGTATAATACTCATTAGTTTTTACTCAATGACATCCCTACTCATGCCACTAGGATTGAAGAGTTATCCAAAATTATATAAAAAGTATTTTATAATACAAATTCTCAAAAATAGTTTAGAACTAAATATAAAAAAATTTCCAAAACCATTCATTACAAAAATATTAAAAGTTCAATTGAAACCAATTTTCCCAGTAAAAAATTATTCAAGTAAAATAACTATACAATCTAAAAAACTATTTCATGATATTCCTTTTTCTGCATACCCAACCATTCATTAAACCCATGCAACCAACCATGAATGATACGTTATGAATGCTCAATACTCATACGTGCTTTCTCGTCGATCTACCACGTCGTCCCAAGGGAATTTTTCCCATGCTCCATTATCCCTTTGGCACTGAGCATAATGTCATATTTCAACCAGCCCCGTACATGCAATCCCATGTCCCATTAACTATTCTTCATTGAGAAAAAGGTCATTTTTCAACCAATACCTATATATTCAACACAAACACAGACCATATATGACAAATAATCATGCCAAGACTACCCTTTCAATAAAAAACACTTATTTATTGAAAACTATTTCCATCAAAAACATTTTAATTCCAATCCATTTCAATTCCAAAAAATATTAATAAAACCCCATTTTTTGAAAACCATTTATATTGAAAACCCCCATTTCATCTACCATTTTACAGTTCCAAAAAATTCATAATTTAAAATAAATATTTTAAATTGATGAAACTAAACCCCTTTTGCACAACTATTCAACGAGATCACACAATTTCTCTATACTCATAAATCATTAATAATGATGATTTTCCCATTAATTTAATAATAAATAATCCAATTAGAATATAATATAATAAATTAAAGAAGTAGGAGCTGAGATTAAAGCCATCTACCTTGATGGTTTTTACAAAACTCGACCTGAGGCGAAGAATGCACCAGAAGGCTAGTCGATTCTCCAAGAACAACCTTAGTTCTATTATCCTAGCAAGATCACGTCTCAACATTGAATTATTTGGAATCCAAAAATGTAGATCTACCATCTATAGATGTATATATGAGATTTAAGGAATATTGGAGATGTAAATCATAGAATATCTAAGAAAACGTGAAAAATCGAGAATGAATGTTGACATACCTTATTAATAGGATCATGATTCCAAGAATGTTGCTTTGATATGTTAATATATCATGTAAAAAAACATATGTATCCATTATTGACGTTAAAATACTAATATAATCCCCCATTAGGTGTATATCTAAGAAAATAGGAATGAGAGAATGAAAAGTTTTTAGAAAATGGAAAAGAACCACGATGATCGGCACTTACCTCATGAATCAGGCATGAATACGCCAACGGAAGGCTCTAGGATGGCTCCAACTCATGTGGGAAGGGTTCTACAGACATATATGGAGATAAATCTAGAAATAGTGGATTTTTGATGCCAAAACAAAATAAATAAAAGAAAATGAGTAAGCGTCTAGAAAATAGGATCAAGAATTGTCCCATGTTCAAGGTTTCACCCCACGATATGGGCTAACCGTGTATGGATCATGCAACTTTATTTTGGAACTATCACTCCTTATAAAACCACAAAATTAATCCATACATCACCTTTACCAATTTTATGGAAGCACACATTTTATTGAAACAACAAAAATTATGGAAACAAATTACTTTATGGAAACAAACCACTTTATAGAGACACCACACCTTATGGAAACAACAAACATTATAGAAACCCCTTACTTTATTGAAACTCTCCTTATTATGGAAACTATCTATTTTATGGAAACACTATATTTTATGGAATCTCAATTATAGACATACCAAAAATAATGTGAGGAAATGGGTTATGTAACCGTAACCAAGGGTACGACATTTTCCCCACCATTTCCCTTTCCGTCCTCAGAAAGTAGAAAACCACTACTGGCCAAAATGATTTCTAACAACTAATATTTCATTTCCTTCTCACATTACCATGTCATGTTTTTGAATCTAACCTTTTTTCAATAATACTCGTACAAGAACGATGCTTTTACCATGCAATAATTTCGGATTTCTATCTATGATCCGTAATAAGATATGTTCCAATGATACATCTGGTTTTAGTTCAATGTGATCACATATGATCACATGGTCTGAATACGGGTGATACTTTATCAACTAGGATACATGGAACACATTATGAAACATACTAAACCATGGTGGTAATCCTAACCTCTATGCCACCTCTCTAACCAGGTCTAGTATCTCAAAAGAGCCAATGTATCAAAGAGATAACATTCCCTTCTTCCTGAAGTGATGATGTCCAAGCCGAGGATTTATCCTCAAGAAGACACGATCACCCATAAAAAATGATGACGGTCTTTGACGGTGAGCTGAATAAGATTTCTTGAGCACTCTGAGTTGTCTCCATCCTCTTTAAAATCAACTAGATCTTCTCCATTGTTTCTTGGACAAGGCTTGTCCTGATTATAGATGTTTTTACCGTTTCAACCCATCATAGTGGAGAATGACAAGGACACCCATACAATGGTTCAAATAGATCCATGTGTATCGATTCATGAAAGATGTTTTTATATGAGAAAAAAAATTATGATACATGCTCCTCCCATATGCCTCCAAAATCTATTTCACAAGCCCGTAACATGTCTTCCAACATTTATATCATCCTCTCGGATTTTCCATCCATCTAATGATGATACCCCAAGCTCATAGTCAATTGATTCCCAAGGGCATGCTATAAGGATTTCCAGAAATGATATGTTAACCACATATCACTTTCTAAGGCTATTGAAACTGATACACCATGCCTCATTACCACTACTAGGATATAAATTTTTGAAATATCCTCTACCATATGAGTTTCACGAATAGGGATGAAATGGGATGACTTGGTTAGATGATCCACTACCAACCAAATTGTATCGTGTTTATGGAACGTTCTTGGAAGTTCGGTAACAAAATACATTGCTATAAAATCCAATTTCCACACAGATATGGGAAAATATTATAACATACCTACTGGTATTTGATGCTTTACTTTAACCTGTTGACAAGTTAAGCACCGTGAGACGAACTCAACCACCTTTTTTTAATACTGCTCTACCAAAACAATACTTTCCACACCTTATACATCTTTTATGTACCTATATGTACAACCCATATCAAACAGTGGTACGAATTGTAGAGTTGTTCATGAAAACCCATAGGTTCCACCATCCGATCTCTGAAAGACATAACTGAACCCCCATCATGTTTCACACCCTCATAGGTATCCCCACCATTGAGTTTTTAATGCACAACCATACATTCTGCATCTGATTTTTGTGCCACATTGATCATTTTTAATAAATTAGGAACCAACGTATCAGAAAAAAAAACCAAAACAGGAACTTGGTCTTCACATTCCACATGCATGTCGTCAAAGACCAACATCAACTTCCATTTATCAGAATCTTCTTTCCCCAACTGATAATATAACATTCTACGGAATACATTCACCACTGAATTTCCATTCCCCGGTGTGTACATCAAGTCAATGTCAGATATTTGGTGATACTCCATCCATCACCTTTGCCTAAGATTAAAATATAATTGTGATAAAATGGATTTCATTATCTAGTTATCCATAAACACAGTAAATTTCTCACCAAGGAGGAAATGTCTCCACGATTTCAACGCGTGGAAGATTGCAACTAACTCCAAATCATATTTTTGGTAATTTTCCCCATTCACCCTCGACACCCTTGAACCATAAGTAACCACACGATCTCTTTGAATGAGAAAATAACCCTGACATATCCCAAAACAGCACAATACACATCATAAGCTTTTTTTATTCTGGAAAGATCAACATTGGAGACAATGTATGAAAAACATCTAGTTCCTGGAACCAATTTTAAAATTCATCCAACCATTGGAATGGAGCATTCATCTATTTCAATGCCGTAATTGGTGATGCTATTCATGATAACTCATGCACAAAGCATTGGTAATAACTATCTAGACAAACTTCATATCTCTAAAACATTATTCGTTGTTTGTTAAGAGATAACGACTTCTATATTTTTACGATCAATAGAAATGCCTTTCATAGAAATTACTTGGCCATGAAAACGTACATACTATAACCAAAAAAACACACATTGATAATTTTTCATACAAATTATGATATCTTATTATTTTTAACATTTTTTCTAGGTGCACCTCCTAATCATCCCTTGTCTTTGAATAAAAAAAGATTTTTTCCAAAAACACCACAACAATGGAATTCAAGTATTGTTTAAATATCCAATTCATCAATTCCATGAAGACTATTGATGCATTCATTAGACCTAAAGGCATGACTACATATTTATAGTATCCATATTTACTTCTGAAATCTCTCTTTAGAATATCATCTTTCAAAACATTAAATTGGTGATATCCTGATTGCATGTCAATCATGAAGAACCACTAAGGACCCCCAAATAGATCGAACATATCATAGATTAGTGTAAGTGGATGTATATTCTTTTTCATACCTTGTTTTGGCATACAATGATCAACACACAACCAAATATATCCATCTTCCTTCTTCTAGAAAATAAAGTGGTGCTACCCAGGGAGACATACATGGTCTAAAGAAACCCCTTCTTTCTAGCTCCTCTAACATCACATAAAATTACTGTATCATTTTTGGTGCTATCCTATAAGTTGGAAGGTAAATTGGACTAGTACCATTAAGGATATAAAATGTAATATCCACTTCCATTATAGGTAGTATCCCTGGTAAATTATTGGGAATGACATCTGGAAATTGATCCACAACCACTGGAAAACTATTTTCCTCAATCTCTTCCATTGATGCGAAGTCAACACTACCAACTGATAAGATATAGTTCCCACCATTGGTTCCAAGAATAACATTTCAGCTTTCATTACAATCGTCTCTTCTATGAAGTGATTCTCAATTCCGTCCTCAGTCATGAAACTAGCTTTTCTCCTATAACAGTCGATTTGAGCCTTCAATGTTGTTAACCAATCCATACCCAGGATTACATCATAGTCATACATCTCCAACAATGAGAATTACCATTTTACGTAATCTCTGACATCAGTTATAATAGGAGCTCTATCCATGAAGGCTCAACATTCTCTTTCACCAAGAAAAGTTTGGAGTTTTATCCTAGAAGGAATCATTTAAAGTTTTAAACATATCAAAAAGGTACCATACTTCTTCTCCATCTTAGTGGTAGAGTTATCAACCCCTTCTGGTGAAGACAATTGTACATCCTCCAATTGGATATTTAGTAGGGAATGATATCATTAATGGAGTATCCAACAACAGTAACAACTCAGCGGTTTGAAGAGATTGAGTGATGATTTTGAACAACAATTGGTTCACCTATGGATTGGGTGAAACCAAATTCTCAATATCCTATTTTTACTAGATGATATGATTCATATCCAGTGTCATTTTCTAAACCAACAAATATATATATATGTCACACTCTCAAAAAATCTAATGGCTTACCATTGCAAAATCTATAACATTAACTATCACTACATTGTTTAAAAAGAAACTCTTTTCCATGTTTAGCTATTTTTGAAAACATTAAAGATGATTTTTTAAAAATAAACAATATTCATAATACAAAAAACATTGCCTTTTTCAAAATCATTCATTTCATAATAAATTCCATTATTTTTCAAAAATAAACACTTTTTCACAACACGAATCTTTCATCGAATTGATGTATTCACTCCTAGTGGGAATTCATTCCACTATAATGCATGTCATGCTCTTCTCATTGGATCAACCCATGACAATGAGATTTCAAAAACCTAGAAGTCTCTCCAAAAAATAATTTATCCAACGTTCTGGTTACCTTACGTTCAACATAAAAACGTTTGAGACTTCCTTTTATGATTTACATTTGAAGTTTTGACAATCCTACTCATTTCTAAAATTCCATCCCATGGAATAGAAAAGAAGGTATTTCTACTCCAAGACCATGAACACTGATGACTACTTGTTAGGAAAGGACCGAACAAGCTGATATCATTTGTACCATCAAGGAAGGACCCGAATGATACCATTTGTAATGACCTCCCAATTCTCATTGTCTTGTGAGTAAAATGTGGCCTTACGTGGACTTAAGTGACATCCTTGAGATGCCAATGGATAACAATAAATGCCAAAGGGTTTAAAATACATGTGGGGGTATTATTTATCTATTATGAAATAAACCAATAAACCTACCAACCATAACCAATATTTCACTTTATGATGCATAAAAAAATGGAAGACAACTCATCAACTTCAGGTATCTCAAAATCACATCAAAAAAAGAAACAAAAAAATGAATAACCATGTATCAAAGTACACAGTTGATAGACTACCCAATAATTTCCAATGATCATAATACTCCATGCTCCACAAACACCAAGTATTAAATCTCTGAATAGTCCAAAAAAATGAGGTAGTGCTAATCACATGTGAAACATTATCATTGCCCTTTCTCCATATGGTAGCATCTTCAAATGCACCAAAGTTCCAAATCAGGAGTGAGTATAAGACTCAGTAGGTTTTCTCCAATGATATCCCTTCTCATTACACTAGGTAAGAAGAGGTAAAAACAAATAAATAAAACATTTTATTTAAAACAATTTATCAAAATATTTGATAACTAAATATAAACAAGTTTCCAAAACCATTCACTACAAAAATCATACAACTACAATTGAAACCAATTTTCCAAGGAAGATATTTTTCCAGAAAAATAACAAAACAATATTTACAACAATTTCACTATATCCTTTTATCAGCATACTCAACCATTCCTCATACAAATGAAAATAATCATGCATTCTACGTTATAAAATTTCCATACTCATGATCGGTTTCTCGTCGATCTACTAAGTCCTCTCAAGGTAATTATTTCCCATGTTCCATTAACCCTTCAGCACCAAACACAAGGTCATAATTCAGCCAAGCCTCGTATATGTGATTCCCATGTGACATTAACCCTTTGGAACCGACAAAATGGTCATATTTAAACCTATATTCATATATAAAACATGAACAAACACAAAATATTACAAATCATTATTCCAAAAAAACACACTTTCAAAAAAATCCCTTTTTGTTGAAAACCATTTCTATCAAAACCATTTTAATGAAAAACCATTTCAATTCCAAAGAAATTCAATAAAAGTATATTTTTACTGAAAAAACATTACATTGAGAACCCTATTTTTCATCAACCATTTATAAATTCTAGAAAATCCATAATTTAAAATCAACATTTTAAATTCATGAATCTAAACCACCATTGCACAAATGTTCACTTAGATCACCCCAATTTCACAAAAACCCTAAATCATCAATAATGAATAA
Organism: Viscum album; assembly: GCA_963277665.1. NCBI lineage: Eukaryota > Viridiplantae > Streptophyta > Magnoliopsida > Santalales > Viscaceae > Viscum > Viscum album. Next base: position 67,280,452 of record OY728166.1, on the reverse strand, counting down.
TTTAAATGAATTTCACAATAAATAAAACAATTTGAATCTATTCCAATCAGCTCTAATATGATGAGATGAGAGTGAAGCCACCTTCCTCAAATGTTTGGACGATACTGGAAAACTGGCAATGAATGCACAAGAAGGTGGGCCGATTATCCAAGAATGACCATAGTTCTTTTATCTAAGAAATATCATGAATCAAAATTGAATTAGTTGGAATAAAAAAACGTTGTCATACCCACTATTGGTGTAGATATATGAAATAATGGATATTAGAGAAGTGAATGTAATCAGATGTATGAAAATGTTACAAATCATGGAAGAATGGTGACATACCACAAGAATCAGATCCATATTAGATGAATGTAGCTTAGATCACATCCTTTATCATGAAAAACACCGTATATAGACTTTATTTATCTGTAAATACTTTTATCTACCCACATAAGGTTTAGATCTATGAAAATGAGAATGAGAGAAGGAGGAGTTTGCAGAAAACAAAAAATAACCAAGAAGATCGGCACATACCCCAAGAATAGGGCTTGAAATCCCCTAAAGAAGGAACTAGGTTAGATCCAAATCGTGTGGGTTGGATTATCACCAATTCTAGGTAGAGTAAACTCAGAATAGTTTCTTTTTGAATCCTCAATGAAATAAATAGATAAAAAACAAGTAAGCTCCTAAACGATAGGATCTAGATTTTACCTCTACACAAGGATTAACCACACTGTTTGGGCTAACCATGTATGGATCATGTGACCTTGTTTTTTGTCCCAACACTCCTTATAGGACCCCAAAACTCTTCCATCCATAACCTTTAGCCTTTTTAGGGAAGAACACTATTTATGGTAACATCCATCATTATGGAAACAACCCACTTTATGGAAACAATCACTTTATTGAAACAACACAGTTTATGGAAACACCCCAATATTATGAAAACAACCAACAATATAAAAACACCAAACATTATGGATACTCTCCATATTTTTAAACTCTATCTTTTATGGAAACTATATATTTTTTGAAACCTAATTAATGATGCACCAAATAAAAAATCTTAGGAAAGTGGTTATGTACCCATAACCGAGGGTACTACAATATAAATGACAGATGATCCTTGGATATTAGTCCATTATAATCGAAAATGGTACATCATTAATTTTTACAAACTCTCGACTATAAATTTTTTATATGTCTTCATCTATATTAAATTCATTATTAGAGATGAAATGTTCCAAAATTGTGGGCCGATCCACTATCAATCATATGACATCATGTTTGAAAACAATCATTAGAATAAATGTTACATAATCTATATCTATCATCTTCCATTTTGATACATGAATCAGAAAATACAACAAGAAATACACTAGTCACTGTTGTACATTTTAAAACTACTTATATGGAAGGAATCTCATAAACTAATATGCCACATTTATTTATTTCAAAACACGAAAATTATTCATCCAATTCATTATATATATTTTGTATTTAAAGATGCACATTTCTTCCTGAATGGTAAATGAATAATGAAGATTATAATGGGAAGCCAAATGTTGGACCATCCGATATTAAATCAAAAAATTGATCATCAATTAGGTTTTCATCGCTAAATGGTCTCCCCACAATTTAGTTATCACATAATAGTTATAAATTTTGAATCATATTTCTCCGTCTCTTTAAACTTATGTACAATATGAGGAACCAAATAAATTGGATGAAATATGCAACAATTCCATGGTATTCTAAATAAATGTTTATATTAGCTATCTCAGACATTAGATTTCACTAATTTAATGTATTTTTTTTCAATTGACTATGTTAATTTTTAATTAATTAATGGGCCACCAATTTAATTTTAAATGTGTTTATGTCACATATCAGTTTAATATTTTAAGATACAAAGTCCATATTCTTCTTCACAGATTCTAATATCATTATGAAATTAAAAACCATATATTGGGTCTTTTTCTCAATGAACTATAACTTCTTAGTTACATATCAAACAATATGGTCTACCTGTAAAAGAATAGACTCCAACCTAGGTCTCAAATCATGATAATAAAACACATAGAATTGTCTTGATTTAAGAAATATCAGGATTGGAACTAATGTATAAAGAATATTGATCTATTTAAAAGACTTATAGAACTCATCATCCCAATTATATGGAATGTATTTCTTTTTAAGTCGTTCATTAGTTATGATATCCCTGAAAATTCACAATGAACATGTTATTAATAACTAAATATTATGTGATAAAATTGTATCACAAAGACATTTTTTCGGTGTTGAGAACATATCACCCCCTCTATCATTTCTAAATCCATTGAAGCATCGTTTTCAGAGAAAATATATCCAAAAAATGTATCTCTTGTTTACAAAAAGTAACACCCTGAATATTTTTCATATATATGATGATCCCATAAGATACCCAACACAATCTCTAATTTTTTTCCGATGAATATACCTTATCATTGAATACACCTATATGTCATCAATAAATTTCTACATAATTGAATCAATTGGAATTTTAAATGATAATTTATTAATTCTATAATGACAAATGGTTGATTCATAATACTAAATAGTATTACCACATAATCATAGTAGTCTAATCTACTCCAAAATGTTTTTCATAGAATATTCACTTTCCTATCACCCAATTGGTAATATCACAAATGGAATTCAACATTAGAGAACCACTAGGATGTCATAAACTAATTACAAATATAAATTATTCAGGGATATGAATATTGAAAATTTAAATTCAACCATTCAATATTTCAATTATATTTTATGAGTCAAAATGATTCATTGTATTTCTGACCAAAAAATGATGTTCCATCCCAAAGTGATATACTAGGATGAATGAAATAATTTTTTCCATCTCTTCCAAAAATATATTATCTCAATTAATTTTTTTTTGAGTTAGATATGATATAAGTTATATAGGACTACTCATAGTTAATAGATCAATATTAGTAACCACATATCTTATCTGATCAAACCCTGAGAAATTATTTTTAAAAAAATTATGAAAATACACGTAATTGTAAGAAAACTAATATATCCAACCTCATCCACCAATACAACGATAAATTATTATGACTAGTAAGAGAGAGATTCATCCTCTAGTTACACAAGCATGTTGTGCCTTCATTTACATTTCAATCTCCTATAAAGAGATTCTAGAAACCATCTTATTTTGTAGAACTATTCTCTTGAGTATAACAATTGATATGATATTTTAGCATTTTAAACCAATCCTTACCCATTATTATTTCATCGAAATCCATCTCAAATATAGATAAAACAAAAATTAATTTTTCCCCATTGATATTTATAGTACACTCTTTGACATAATGTGTCCACATTCTCCTGGGATAAGATGATTTTCATGTTTCAAATTAGGAGGAATAATCACAACATCCATATATAGAAAATAAATAGAAGTAGAAGAAAAAAATTTATCGGATGAAGTTATATTTGAAAAATATCTCATAAGGGCATAGTTACGTAGAATCATACCAATCACCATTAATGGTCTTGATTGATCATCCACCAAAATTTATCAACTCCATGTACTTCCTCAGTTATTATATTGTGATCTTTGTTACTGTGTTTAGATCGCACAAGTTGAGGATTAAATATATTCATATAATAAACATGGTTATCATGGTACTACTAGAAATAATTTTTATACATATTCCATTCCACAAAAACAGATGAATTATATGATAGATGAGATGTGTCTCTATCACATTAGATTGGATTACTGTGAGAATACCATCGAGGATTTTTCATCTACATCCAATTGTGACATTCTATAGGTAGTTCTGTACAATCTCGCTTCATGTGATAAAACTAACCACAAGGAAAACATGAAAACTTACTGATTATTTTATAATTAATATTCAAAAAAACCATCCATATTAATTTTAGTCATACCACATCCTAGAAAATATATTTCCTTGATTCTGTTATTCCTCATATTAAAAATACAAAAACTTCTGATATATATAACCATGCTTTTCCTAACAGTTGTAACTGAGATGTCCCTTCATCCCATTATCCCACTATTTACAATATCTTTATAATACAAAATAAATTGTCTTATAATTTTTGAGTGAATATATATTATAAAACCCAAATCACATATTTGTTCTTTCTAGGATTTTCTTTCCATAAATTCATGTGAAGTGAAAGACAAATTTATAAAGATAGCTGCATTATTTGTCACATTGAGGTTCTCCTGCTTCATGATAAAAATTTCTATTTTTCTAGAAATTATAAATGTTCGATGATAGTAATGTTTTTCAAAAAATAACTAAAAATAATACCATGTAATTCATTGGTTCAGTATATCGTATAATACTTAATACCATAAATATAATGATAAATCAGGTAACATGTATGCTTTTAATTTAACTTTTACCTCAACTAGTGTTTCTTTAAATAGAAAATGTTATTAATAATATTCATCAACACCTATTAATTTTTTGGATATTAATTAACATGAATGATGGGCCGATTCTTCTTTTGGAACAAAAAATAATGTCCCACATTACTTCCTTCATCATTTTTTTCCTTTATCCATGGATTAATGATCCTAGATAATACATTGAACATGTTGTTTGATCACTTGTTTCATAGGTGGAAACAAATTATCATTATCCTATTCTGGTTGGTTTAAAACACACCTACCATGTGCCATTTTCTATATCCCAGATAAAATTTCACTTAGTCTCAGTCTATAAAAAATAATGTCCTAGAAATTTATAATTTATCACATCACATAACTCAAAAAAATATATCAATAATTTAATAATTTCCATTTTCAAACTGTTTCTGAAAATTCTACCACACTTTTTAAAAATTAAACAAAAATCTATATTTTTTAAAATTTCACAAATTTTCTTCAAATTATAAATCATTACTGAAAATTAGTAATGAAATCACATTAGGACGTAACTTCTATCAATGAATTTCATTCACTTATAATTTTCTAAATCTGTAGGTACGAGGTTACAATTCCTAGAAATTTCTCAAAACAGACATATACCCCAAATACATGGTTACATGAAGATTAACATAATTAGTTTAGATATACCACATTATTCTCTAGATTCCGTGTTTCGGCCATCATACATACTGTCTAACATCTCATGTTCTGGACAAAACAATTAGGACATTCCATCCCTAGGACCAACACAATTATACTCGTTTTGACATCTCACCCTTCAATCATTTTCTTTTGAATATGAAGTTGGTGTAAATGACATTATGTGAAAATTACAAGACACCATTTTCTAAAAATAAATTCTAATAGATTTATAATAATTAGAGAAAAAAATTTACTTTAAAAAAACAACCATAACATATAATCATAAAAAACATCAACAATATGATTCGCGAGAACAATGTAATATATGTCAAAGAGAAAGAAAACAAATAACACAATATCAGAGTACATTGGAAATCCATTAACAATAAATAGAATGAATACAATGACACAAAATTTGATACTCAAACATGATCCAATAAACTATACATATTTCAATGCCCAAGGTATCATAACACGTCACTAATGAAATTAGATACCATTCCTTTTCCTATTTCTTGAAATACATAATCTTCAAACACAAAAAAGATGCCAACAACTAGGTGAATGTAAAACTATACTATATTTCTAAAATGAAATACTCAAACCATCATGGTAGATAATGTTTTAACAATTTTATAAGACGGTATAAAACAATATAAATTGGTTGACATCAATGAATAAACTTGTTTAAACCAACCAATTTTCAAATGAATGCGACACAAAATTTCTTTAAAACCACATTTCATGCCCTATTTTGCATCACCCATTCCATAACTCATATCAACAAAACAAAACATTAATGAAACCTCGTACAACCCTATCAATGCGAGGGGTGAGTAATAAATTATGATGTAGTCACACATTGCAACATTTTTATAGGGGTATTATCACTACCTTATCCATCCAATAATTTTGATAGAGGCAAATTCAAGCTCTAATATGTCCCAAATGCACATGATAAATAGCCATCCAAATAAACAAAAACCATTACAAAACAATTCTGAAAGAATATTTAAAAATAAAAATTCATTTTTTGATAAAATTTATTCAATCCATTATCCAAAATAAAATAAAACACTATTTTATGTTCATTGATTTAAATTCATGATTAAAAAACATTCCCAAATATAATGATATCCATAATTCATAACCCATAACTAATGTGGGTTTCCTTAAATATATGCAAATAAATTTTAAAATTTTAATCAATAAATTAAAAAAATGAAAAATAAATTGATCAACTTATATCTAATTGGACTAGACATTCATCATAATATATAGTCCAAAAAGTGAAAAAAACATCCCAAAATATGCTTGAAATTCAAAATAATTTTCTTTAATCTGGTTCCCTATCATCAAAACAATCAAATGTGAATATGATTGTCATAATTAAATGAATCAATCCCCAAAAAATTAGATAAATTATTCCAAAGGAAGGTAAAAGAAGAAAAAAAGTAAAGAATGAAATAACAAGCACTATCCAAGTAATCAGGGCATCCAATGCCCTAAGATTCACTAATGGATTGCTACTAGATAAAAGGTAAAGGTGTGTCCAATATTTTTAATGGGTGTAATTTGAGTTATGGTCATCATTGTAGAAGAACAATCAATTTTGTAGGTAATAAAAATTAAATCCACTAAATCATGATCATGTTTTGAACAGGCCAGAGTTTGGGCCACATTTTGCCAAACCGTGCAGAAATTGTGCACTTGCCAATACCTCTATACACCTCTAATACAGATGGATCTCATGGCTAGACAAACAATACAAAAACCCTATGAAACTCATCTATCCAAAATACTTTATCCGGAGTTTCCACAAGGGGCTTCCAAAACATGAACCTAACCATTCACCTACTGAATGCCCATTGTTTCAGATGCATGATTTAAATGAAGGTGTTACATAGCTTCTATTAAACGCACTCAAAATATAAACCTCTATAAAATCCTAAAAAAAGTAAAATAACCTCTAAATCACCCAAAACATACCCAAATTAAATTAGATACTAAATATGCATATATATATATATATTTGTTTAATTACCTAGAACTCAATGTGGTACTATAATGTTATCAAAAAAGTAATTTCAATAATTTCAAAAAATGACATGTAAATACCATTTGTAGAAAAACATTATTTTTATACTTATTTTTTTATAGAACATGATATTTACATTATATTCATGATATACATTTGTTCATTATATAGTAAATATATTTTACATTTCCATTAAAAGTAATAAAAAAATAGTTTAACATTATATATATTTTTAATTAATGTTTAAAATTAGATTCATAAATTTTACAATATTACATTAGATCGATAAAATTTAATCAAAGATTATATAATTTTAAATTAGTTTTTAAAAATAATTATTTTTATTTCATACGTACACTATAAAAAATTACATATTTTAGAATCTTATAGACCTTTATTATATAATTATTATGTCATAAAATTTTCTATTTTATTAAAAACATATATTTTCACTATTAAACAAAAAAATATATATTTCATAAAAATAAAAATAATTAATCATATGATAATGTTGATAATATAATCATAAAACTATATATTTTCTTAATTTAAATATCTAAATGATTATATTTTAGTTTCAAAATCAATCATTATTAAATAATAATAAAAATTTATAGAAAAATATCTTTTAAAAAATATTTAATATTTTCAGTCAAATTTTTATCAATTACTAATCAAATAGGTTTTACTAAATTCATCATACTAAAAAATATAACTTATCAATAATTTATTTATTTTCAAAAATAAGAAAAACAAATTATAGGGTTTATATTTTAAATCATTAATATGATTTAGTAGTTATTTTGAAACAGTAATTTTATATCCATTGATTAATTGTTAATAATTATGATTTTTTATGTTGAAATAAATTTCATAATTAAGTAACATTTCTTTTTTCTCGGCATTCCTACAAAAATATTTAATGTTTTATATATATTTTTCTTTATTTTGTTTCAATGTTTAATGTGAATAATGACATAAAAACATTAGGTTTGAAATGAAGTTATAATTTAATTACTTATATTGTTGTATTCCATCATCAATTCAATAAATTTTAGACTTTAAATTTAATTTATAAATTTAAAAAAAATTAGTTACGTATATATAATATATACTCATATCTCATGATAAATTTTTGAATGATATGCTTAAATTAATATATAGGTTTAAATACGATAAAAATCATTTGGATTATTCGTTTCAACTGATTTATTGTTTTATAGCTATTTGTATTTTCTCTAGGAGTTTATCTTTCCCATGTGATTAAACTTCAATTTCATCTAATTCATTCCAATTGGTGTTTTATCATATAATTTTGATATATAGAATTTTGGATCTTAATTAATTAAAAATATTTTTTAGAAAAACTACAATGCAAACTCGTAGTTATATTAATTTTATTATTTTGCAATTTCACTATATTCGTAATGTTAACTAATTTTCATTATTTCTAAATCGGAAAAATCATCATATTTCTCTTTCAATTTTTTATCCAATATTGTTTCTCTATGGGAATGTAATTGTAGTGTCCTTAGAGGGAATAATTGAGTTGATTCAATTAGGATTCCAAAATTAATGAACCTGAAAGGACTGATCAATATTATTAAATAAAAATATATAACTATTTTAAAGGAAATAATTGAAAAATCATCTTCCAAATATCATAATAATTTATATTTTTACATTATCTAGGTGGTAAAACAAAATAAAAATAACATAATTTTATGTTTCATTAATTCAGGTTATCTCATATTCATAAAAAAATTATTCCTCAAAATAAAACCTTTTTAATGTATTTTAAACATTTATTAGATTTACTAAATAATATCCCCTTGTGTGTCTTTCAAGTAGTTCAGTCCTAGGACATATCATCATAAACTAGATTGATGATTGTTGGGATACTCAACCAACATTTTTATAGATATTTCAACTAATTGAACATGTTAAATTGTTAAATCTACATTATATAATGTAGAAAACAATTTAATATATTGGTGGAATTATAAAAAATTACATTACCTAGACAGTAATATGTTTTCATTTTAACATAATTATCGATTATACATATCTCTATATATTTCATTATATTTTACTTATAATATTATATAAAATATTTAATTATACGTCAACTAACACAATGTATTATCAATTCAAACGAAATAATTTTCTACCTTAAAATATGAACGATCAAATGATCATCACGTAACATCTACACCTTTAATTATATATAAAACCTATTTGATATCAATGGCAATGACATGGACATATACTCCCAAATCTATTTCCTAAAACATATAATTTTAAAACAGGATTTTATAATAATTATGAAATCATGTACATGACAATCCCATAGTCAACCATCGTAAAAAAGATATTTAATTAAAATATAATTCTAGGACCTTTTAAATTTAAAACATTATTGAATTAGGATAAAATGTTATTTGATAAATCCCATTTTATAATTTTCTAATTCATTTTGTTTCATTAATATCGAGAAATTATTCTTTTAAACTATGTCTCTAACTACCAAAACAAAATTATATTCAAATGGTATTATTAAAGGAATATAATCAATAATAAATTTTAGTATAACATGGGTAAATGGAAGCATAAAAGGGTGAGATAATATAAACATTATATGAAAACGAATACCTAAATCTACAATTTCAGGAATAATATAGTTTAATTAAATTACATTCAAATAATTATTTACAACTAAATTTATTATCATTAAATAAATACATAGTTATCTATTTAAATAAACACATAGTTAATAATTAATTTATTAATAGTGATGGAATACATAATTCATTACATATTTTCCATTAAAATAGTCTTCCAAGAAATCATTATTGTTAATAAGGAAAAATCCAATCCAACATTCTTATCATCACAGCCATAACTAATGCATAAATCTTTCATTGTGTAGGTATACACTAAATACCAAAACCATTTATCTAATGAGGACAACCGATGCATGCATGGGAAATATAGTGTTGGACCCCACACATCACATCCATATGCACTATGATTTAACCATTTGAATGGTTTGAATATATATTCCTTTTATAATTAAATTTGAACATTTATCAATAAAAATGTATATTTAGTTAATAAAATATATATTGATATTACATTCCTTATCACTTAATGATCATAAAACATCCAATGAAAATTTTTGGATGGTTGAAAAATTAATATTTAATATATGAGTGTAATAAATGTATATTAGTATAATGATATAAAAATATTGATCGTTAATCATTTAAACCTTAAAATATGGTGTAATATGGTAATTTCAAATAACGAGAAACAATATGGACGGTTGAAGAATACATTATAAACTTTTCTGATTAACAAATAAACATCACTATGAGAATATCATGTTTACATATTTTTTAATATTTCCCCATCAATGAATAGAATAAATTTTTCTTTATGAATCCCTTAAACTAAAAAAATATAGATAAAAGTGGTATATAATTATGTTATTAATATCCCAATTAAATAGATGAATGAATTATTAGAAAACAAACTTCAATCAATTAATTGTATAACAACATATTTACAATTTGTGAAATTTTATTCCTAATCATAGAGGATTGTATGGAATTCCAATGTCACTAATGGATAAAATGATTTAAAATGTTATTATGGTTCCACAAATAATGTTGATATATTTTTATAAACTTTTTATGGGTATGTAAGGGAAAGAGTTATAAAATAGAATAAAAATTACTCTTAATGATAATATTTTTTTTAAAATGAAATATATTCATGATAAATGATCTGACATAAAAAGTAATTTTACACTATAAAGGAAATGATCTTTCTAAAAAATAAAATAATAATGATGACGATTTTTATTTGAAATAAATAAGTTCAGGAAGAATAATTATAACTAAATGAATAATGTAGAATTAAATACAATCCTTTCATATTTTCGATCAAAATACATGTACAGAAATGCCCAAATATCGATCCTTAGTCCACATAAAATAACTAAATAGGGATCAATAATTTAAGTATAAATTAATATTATGTAATTAAATATGTCATAGTTAATAATAATAAAAATGTTTCGAGAAATAAAATTTAAAAATATTATCACCATAAAATGTATCCTTTATTTTAATATTAAATCTATAATCCTAGTTTACAATCATAAATATCCTAGTATTATAGTTTATAAATTTATTTATATTAATTTAATTTATTATATATAGTATATAAAAAATTATTATGAATATATTTTTTAGTTAGGGAATTTTTTTTCTATGAGATGAGGTTAACATTAATTCATTCCCAACTAATTATTTAGTATTGATTTTAGTAGACATTAATTGATACAAAATTAATAATTCTAATATAATTAATGGTAATATAATATATAACTATTAATAACATATATAAAACTCATCAATTTCCATATTTTTCTTAGTTATTTATTTTGTAAATAAAATTTTTCTTTTTTTATTTCAGTAATAATAGAGATCGCTTATGATATTTGAATAACATATTAATAAAATATTAGAAATTTAAAAAACTGTAAAACAATAATTATTTCATTATATAAATATTAACATATTATACATCATGTCTCTATAGTCATCTATGATAATTTATAGAGAAATATTCATGTAGGATTTTAGTGAGATCCAAATGCGAATGTACCATTAAAAATGAATGATTATATCTCTAAATGTTTATTCATTAGAAATAATATGGTTATTACATAATAATGACATCATTATAGTGATATGAAAATTTAGTGATTTGTAATTTTATATATTTTATTCAATATGTATGAAACATAATGACAAATTGGATTTCTGGCTTTGTGGATGCGGTAGTCTGAAAAACGCCTGAGTAACGTTTTCAATTTCCCAATGAATTAGAGGGAATGAAGGAGGATTATAATTTTCCATATATATTCTAAATTATATAAAATATTCCACATTAATTAATTAATTAATTACAACTATTTAACCAATTGAAATATATAATTTTGAAAAATATATGATTTATCATCAAGGAAGTGGTTATGTGGAGAATTTCAAAATCAATTTTCGTCTATTTCTCTATATGGATTTGGAATAAAAATTGGTTAGTCTATTATTAAAATAAAAAATTAGTACACTAATGATACAATTTCATTATAATACAATGATTTGGATCTTTTCAGATGATATATAGTTTTAATAAATGTATATGGATTATGTAATACTGACATTGTTACCTTACCTTTCCTCTAGAAACTCCACTCGAGAAATAAGATATTATGAAAATGTATGTTCACTATGGGAATTATTTCATGAAAAATATTCAATGTATAGGAAAATTCATCATGGATTCATGGATTATTTTATTTTAATATGAATTATTGAGAGGTTTAATGTGGTCCCCATTTATAATTGATGAAATTTGAATTCTATAAGCCCTCACAATTTTATAATAATGGAATGATAATATTCTATGGAAAATTATTCCAATAATGAGATATAATGTATATTGGGCCGAAATAAGGTTACTATGACATCTAAAACTCGCATTAGAATATTTTTATACATGTTTCATGTCATATAATTTTATCTTTTATTTATTTTATAATTTTCGATTTAACCATTGTAAATATTATTTTCATATTTAATTTACATTTAATGACTCAAAATTATAACATTCTTATTTCATTATTCTGAACTACTAAATAAAAATATTATATTCTTATTATCTAATTAAATGATCATTTCTATGAAAATTTAAAATTAACATTAGTGAATGCAATGTATAAAACCCAATTTTTTGAGAATGAAAATTTATATGGTTAAATTTTTTGAGTTGGGTAAAATTATAACTATATTTGAATATCATTAAAAAATAATATATTTATAAAATAAATTTATGTGGAATTAAAATCATCACAAACACAAATTTTACATAAAATCATTTATTTATATGAATTGACAAAAATATTCAATTTTATGAACATATTACATACGTTAATAAAATATTTAACATAGTTAATAAAAACACATTAATGTATTAATATTTCTTTACTCCATAAACATGTTTTTGATAAATTAAATTTATTTACAAACATATAGTTACTTATTATATATTGGTAATGTAAAAAAATTTAGTCAGACGATGATTTTCTTGAATTCACATAAACAATTTCAATTTTAAAAAACAACTTAATTTTGTCATCATCTAATATAGACATCCAAACTAAAAAATATTATTTATTTTTTAAATTAATTTATTAATATTGGTTTTTTAACATCTAAATATAATCCGAAAAAATATAATGAAAATTATTTTAATATGAAAAATTATTTTGAACAAAATTTAATATTGTTATTAATATTTATTAATTATTAATAATCAATACTGTGTTGATTTTTCTCATGTAAAATGAATATTTTATCCATATTATATTATGTTTCTAAAAAAATATGAAAACCATTATATGGAATGGTTTCAATTTAATGGATAAATTAGCCTTCATTCAAATTATATATAGTAACTAAAATTTCATCCATCAATTAGTCTTAACAATAAAAATTATATTTAATTTTAAATATATTTCAAAATAAAATTTCAATTATTTTTACATGTCAGTTATATAGAAATAATTTAACAGTTATATTACATATTTCGATTTGATGAACTAAAGTGTTCATGTGAAGAAACATATTAAACACATTGGTTTTTGTTATAAAATATTATTTAAAATAATGGGATTTAACTTATTTTTCCATAAAACCTAAGTCATGGGACAAATGAAAAAATTATATGAAAAAAGTTACATACTCATTCAATCTATTAGAATTATTCAAGAGAAAAAATATATTTCCAATATACTCCACTTAATCCATTTCAGTGAAATTCCACTAAATGAATGTGGTTTTAAATAATGACCAATTAATACCATTATCTTACTACAGTGAAAACATTGGCTTATAGTATTCCAAAATTAGTAATTCAAATGTTCCTGTGATGGAATTAACATTAAATGAAGAAGAGTTTCTAGGTGAACTAAATTTTCCTCCAATCATTTTTGTCCACTCCATATCCTAATTTAGTATTTCATCACTGTCGAATATGAGATAACACAATACAAAGTTCCTCTATATCATTCTATTTTGATTTTTTATAGAATTGATTACATAAATGACTTCATTAAATACATAGGTGGAAATAGTAAAAGAAAACTACCCTTGATAATGAAATCCAGTGACTCATCGAGAAATAATTTTGATAATAAATGTAATTTGAAAATTAATATGAGACATAAATAAAAACACACTAGATTCAACTCACACAAAATAAATTTACCCCGATTTGGAGACGGTAACATAATGTATTTAAACATAAAATCAATATATAAAATATTTACGGTAAAAAATTGAAATCCCATTTTAATACCTTCTCCAAATCATGTTAAAAATTAGAAAAAATTAGTATTAATATAATAAAAATATAATTTATAGTATTCTATCAATTTGATAAATAAATCTATATCTCCCTAAGATTTTTTGAATAAATTTTTTTAAATTAATCTAATGTCTTTGATATTTTTCATTTCATGATATATTGAGAATTGTTTATTTTATACTGAAGCACTATGTTTGGATGAAATTATACTCAAACACTTGTTAATCATGCACTAAAAAAACACATGTTTTAGCATTCTATATAATTAACATAAAGGATAACATGCAGGAAACAAGGACTTCCTTTGATGGCTTTCAAAATAGGAAGGACCGAGTTTTACCAAACAACAATATATTAATAAAATGTTGTAATTTTAAATAATAATATATAACATATCATCTAAATTAGAAGTCATGAGATGTTTTAACTAATTTATTAAAATATATAGTTTTCAAAAATATAATATGAATTTATAACATAGAAATTAATTATAAATGAATACGAAATCCGATTGAATATATAAAGAAATATTTTAATTTTTATGGTCAAAATAATGTTTTTCCATAATAAATTAAATTAAATTTAATTAGTGAATGATATTAATGTAATTAATATTTTATATTTTAAATCATATATATTTTTTATATTCATTCAATAGATTTGGTTGACATATCATAATAAAACCCCTATTTTATTCTTCAAACCATATATTTTTATAAATATTGTTTTACTTCATTTTAATGGTGAACCAATTTTAATTACAATTTTTTGTAAGATTTATATATTTTTTATTTCAAAATAATGTTCATATGTTGGTTATAAATATAAAACAATTATGATACAATAATGTATTGTTATTTTTCTATAACGTTCCAAAATTTATTGAATTGTTCAAAATATAAAATTTTAATTCAAAACTACTTTTCTATCTAATTTAATAATACGATAAATTATATTTTAATTTTATTAAAATTATAATCATATTTAATTTTTATAAATTTTTTCAACTTACATCATTGGATCAAATTTAACATTTATGTTGTATATAAAAACATAGAAAACATTTGATCATTTTTACTTCAAAAATCCACAGTGTCTTCCGATCAACGAAATTAATTTTAAATTAATTTATTATAATAATGTAATTATAATTTGATAAAATAGATTAAATATTTTGAATCATCATTATTTATAATTTCAAATAAGGTAAAATTATATTTATACCAAAAATATTTGTTAATGTAATAAAAGTTTATTTACATCTATCAACATAAAATAAACATTGACTAAGGACTAAAAAAAAATTTAAGACTCTAAATGACATAGAAAATTCTATAAGAGCCATTTCCTATCAATGTTTCTACACTATACTCCATTGAATTAAATTTGGAACATTATTGGATCCAATTTCAATATGAAAAATGTCAGAGTAATTTTTTTTTCAAATATTGGCAAGATTGCCACTCCTCCTCCTCTATAAAAGGGCCTTATCTCCTCCCACTAGCAAAACACATATAAAGTTCCATATATCACCTAAAAAATTCTAAAATAATCCCACAAAACCATAAAAAATTCCAATAATCCTCCCCTATGATAGAAATACTTCTATGGAAGCCTTTTAGAAAACCCACAAGGAGTTACCTGATTAAGAGGTAACATATTCTCTTAAGATCCTTCCTTTTATATTACTTCTCCACCACATCCAATGTCATTATTCCATAGTTGTTTAAAAACAACATAATATTAAATATAGTTGGATTTTTTCTGGCTAATTTTTAGATCTACAATTACACAATCCTCTTTTTAATGTGTTATGAATATATTGTTTACATTATGGCGAAGTACCACCTCCTTAAACGATGATTTTTTATTTTTACATTACCACCAATAATGATAGATATTATTATTGATATGTCTTTAATATATGTTATATATCATTTTTATTATGTCATTATTATTTTTTATTACATTAAAAATTCATATAATTTTAAATCCCATTTGTTGTAAATATGGTAATTTCTTTGGAGGATGTGTAGACTACATACCCCTCAATGCGATTTTATTCGTTCAAACTCTCGATGGAATGTATAAAGGTTGAGTTTATGAACATATTTGATATATATTTCATTATAATTCTACTTAAATAAAATTATATACATTGTCGTAAATATCAATTTCATTCTTTCTTTCCAAAACGATAATATAATTCGAAACAACTTTCATGTGAATGTATGACTTACAGTTTCCATAAACGGTGTATTCAATTTCATACCACTACATTATATTTATTATTTTAATAAAAATATTCATAATATAATGGATATTAATATCATGTTTAAAATTAAGATATCTGGATATATGTATAATGATCAAAGATATAACAAATTTAGACAAATGTGAAGACCAAAGCATATATTACCTGATGTGAAACTTGAACGTTAAACATTTAACAAGAGTGTAATTTAAGGCTATAATAAAACCCTATATAGAATTATATCTACAAATATATATTTTAAAAATATGTATAAAAATTTTATATTTTATGTAAAAACAATTATGAAGTTTTACAATGAGAGTAAAGAAACAACGTAAAGGGATTTCATCTCACATTTTATTTATGTTCGATACATTCCATTTTCACCACTCATTATATTTTTGTGGTGTATTTATTGAAAATTAATTTTTTAAATTATTATTATGTATAATTTAATGGGAAATTATATATACGTTATATGATCTTCCATTCATGAGGTTTATTATTCCAAATATACTGAATTGGTATGAAAGTTTGATCTCAATATACATTCTTCACGAGAAATGCCATATTATGCACATATATTATTACATGAGGTGTACATAATACCATAGAATTATTAGGTAATGAATTTCATTATTTTCATGATATTTTAAGATTCATGTAATTTTATTTTTGTAAAATTATCTATATTGTTATATGATACCAAGTGGTGAGAGTTTATTTAAATAATATCATTTCTTTTAGATATTTTTAATGTTTATATTACCTTTGATGAAATATTTTGTTCTATATATCAAGAAAATTTAGCAAATTACAAAAATTCCTATTATTCACCAAAATATTCATAAATTGCTACAATTTTTTCAACAATTCTGAACATAAGATATCTATAAATTGGTTTTAATGAAAACCCTACTATAACAAATATTCCATCAGAAATCTATGTTCCTTACAAACCATTTTTAATAGAAATGGTATCCAAAAATATTACACTAATCAATTATGATCATTAAATGAAATTTTTTCTAATTTTTCCCATTTAATAATTTTTTCAATATAATCTTCTTATATTTTTCTGATATAGACATTTATATGACCTTTTTCCTTTTCAAAATGAATTTTCATTTTACCTCTTATGACTTGTATTGATTTATCCACCGTCATTAAATTGAATCATTCATTTCATGTTTAAAATTTAATTTTAATAATATTTTTTCAAATATATATTAAATTATTATTTATTCAAATTGTGTTATGTTTTAAGAAGATTATTTCATAAGGGAAAACCTAAATTCCACATGATTTTTTATATATATTTAAAAAAAATTAACCTATATGATAACATTGATTTATTTACTCATTCTATTATTGAGAAATGAATAAATTCTTCCAATAATATTCATTAAAATAAATTATATTTTTTAATATAATGATATTAATAGAACATGTTTCACTTTCCCTAGTTATATTCTTTTGAAACCCACTTATTTTCAAGGGAGGTGATTATGTGACCAACATCATTTCCATAGGAAATGATATTATTAAATGTTCATGATGAAAGTATCATTTCATGGATTATGATATTATTATTCTCTATAATACTATTTCACCATTATTTATGTCTTTGTTATGTCTTATTTTCTATTTATATATCTCATCAATTCATTGGGTGATGATAAATTACTCTTGAGTATATATGTTATGTGTAAAACTGATTTCATGTTCACAATTATATGTGTGAACCTAATAACGTCATAAGATATTTATTCATGGTCATGGTTTCATTTATATAATTTTATTTGTGAACCTGATTAAATGTTCACAATGTTATGTGTAAAACTTGTTATATGTTTAAAATGTTTGGCATGGACCCTGTTTCATGTCCATAAGTTTATGTGTGAACTATATTTCATGTTCACAATGTTTGACATGATGATGATTACATGATTCCACTGTTATCCATAGACATGTTTTCATGTAGATAAGATAAAGTGAAAATAGTATTACATGTTCACAATATTATGCATTGACTGAGTTACATGTCCAAAAGATAATGTGGTATCCTAATTTCATGTCCATAACTTAAATAGTGAACAAGTTTTTATGTAAACATGTTCTCAAATATATAAACCAATGTACATACCACAAATTAAATATATTATTCCTTTTTTATGATTTCGTGAATTTTTATATTAATTATCTTATAATATATGTCTTTTGAACTATCAGTATTTATTTTTATCTATAATATGTAGGGTACGATCATTAAATGTTATTCTCTAGTTTTACACTACTTTGTTCCCGATGTGCTTATGAATTTACATTATTTTATATTTTGTAGAATATGAGCTCACACATATCTTATGTTTCTTTTCCATTGGATATGTATAAGGGTTTTATATATATGTACTAATTGTGTGGATAGTTTTGGATGATGTTAATGATCTTTTACTAGGATGGATGATTTTGTTTCCAAGATTCCAATGACAATAATCTATTATTGTCCTTGGGAATTTTTTATTTTAATGTTTATAGTATTCATCTAAAATTATGTATGATCCATGTATGGTGAACCAGGGTCTCTATAGATGGTATCAGAGGAATTATTTATTCATCCATAAGAATATAGGACAATAAATATTTACTGATTTCCCGAGGAATATTTCTAAGGATATATCTTTGGTTGTATCTATGGATAAGTATAAGGATGAGTAAACATTTAGGAAACTATCATAGAATCATGGTAAATGATAGAGTGAGCGGATTTCTAAAAACTCATCTGTTTATAGATACAAAAATTCTGTATCTCTATAACAGATGTAGCTTGGTGTAACAAATCCGACAAGATTTTTCGGGCCTAACTCAGGGTAATATTCTACACAGTAATGATCCTTCCAAGTCACATGGTTTGACAATCCCTTGGGATATGCTATAGTAATTCAATGACTCTTCATTAACCATCATGAATGAATTAAAAATATGGTGCCAATGAATATCCTAATATTAACATATGGTTTCATAGATTAGGTATGGTTTCCTGATTTAGACATTATATAAGTAAATAAATTTAGGATAATGTCGTTTTCCTTTATGATTTGTAATACCCACATTATGTACTTGGTTTTTGTAAATGGAGGGATCTAGAAGTACATGGATTAATTTTTAATTTAATGGATGCTTTTTTAATGAGAGTTAAATGTTAATGATCATTGTAGTGAAAGAATTTTTCATCAATCTTAATCAGATTTCATGGAATATGAATAATTTTTTTACCATAACTGACTCTGGGACTCACAAGGGTAGTTAAAGAAAGAGTTCGTAGAATGATAAGGTAATAAAGACATTGGATGAATGAAAATTATGTTTTCCTTACGTCATAAATGTGGAAAAAAATCAGCTAACTTAATTCCTTATTTGATCATGAATTTGTTATGATTTTTGAATAGAAGTATATAAAGCAAGTGAAAAATGGGGGAAATGAATTATTCAGTTAACAAAGTCGATAGTAATGTAGGCCTCCATTAAGTCTTTTCAATTGATGGACATTGTAAATGTATAAATTATAGAAATTATGAAAATAATTTTCCTATGTGGAATTCTAATATAATTAATCAAGAAGTAGGTACATGTAATGGTTTTTCTACAGATGATAAAGAGACCATAAAAGTCATGTGAAAGGAATGTGATCTTCTTCTAGAATTATTTTTATTAAACCAGAACAACATGATTTGTTTGATATTGATGAACCTGGATAGATTTTTCATATTTAATATTCTAGGAATGAAATACTATGTAATATGTTGATGAAGCCTATGTAATGGTTTATAAATAATGAAGGATTATAGATGTTTTTTTGTTTTCGAATTCAAAGTCTACGTTGTATAAATCATGAAATATATAATTATTTCAAAAATAACTTCAAATCATGGATTGAAAAGTATTTTTTTAATGGTGTTGAATTTTTATTAATGTGATTATTTGATATGGGAATGAAACCCTTAATGTGATCAAGATGTGAAGAAAATTTAATTTCTCTTGGATAAAAAGATGATGGATTTGGTTAATTTAAATTGGATATCACTGATTACAGTATATGTGATTATTTATTGGTTGAAAATGTTTTCTATATCATCATGGTTAATGATTATAACTTCATGGAAATATAGGATATATCATGTAATCATTAGAATAAGGAATCATGAATGTTTTCCAAAAGAATTTATGGAAATTAAAGTTATTACCTTGTTTCAAGTGAATATAGGATAATGTTATTTACATGTTAGGAATGTGACAATTATGAGATAATTTTTTAATATAAGTGTGATCAATGTTATGTTTATTTAATTACTTTATTTCTATGTATTTGATTATTCATGCTTTAGAAGGATTGTGGGGTTAATAATTTATGGATATCTTAAGATAAAAATCAGATTTTGTAAGTATGATTAAAGTGTTAACTATCAGAATAAGGATTGATGAATATTGGATATCTAGTTAAAACAACAATGTATTAATGCAATATTATGAAACATGGTATTGAATATCATGGGTCTTATGATCTGTTAGTACTTCATGAATTAAAAAGTTACCTTTTTGAGAAATAACTGAAATGGATCAAGGGACTAAAAAGGGTTATGTTTTACTAAAATCATTCATGTATATCATGTCATATAAATTTTTTATCATCTACAAAAAGGATCATGATACAAAAAATTCTTATCCTAGTACATCAGTTTCCGATGAATCGGATAGTCCCTTAGTTATTCACAACTTTTTGGATTTTTTTTGTGATCTTTTTCTTGACCTTTTTCTCTATCACTCCCTATAATAACATAAATGAAAAATTTATCTTCCATGTTAATGGTTTCAACTCCCACTAATGTTCCCCTATATAGAAACCTTATTATATATTACCTTGGTTTACTGTTTTGGATCAAACATTAACTTTTTAAGTTAATTTCTAATTTTCTTTTTTACAATGTGGGTTTTTATGAATGGAAAAAAAATTTAATCCTCATATAAGATAGTTGAATTTTTAACGCGAAATTAATTTTAAGGGTGGTATAATGTAACACATCAAGGGTTTTTTAATTATTTTTTTCAAATAATTTTAATATTTTTGATGTTTTTAATTTCTCACAACAATCTAAATGGTTTATTTTTTTACTAAATAATTATTATTTTCTTAAGTAACACACATCACCAAGTTAAGCATGCACTACACACAACATAAATTTTACCTTCCTCTACACAATACTCTGAGGTCATCTTGTGCACAATAGATTTCTTTCCATGATGTCTTCCTCAACATACATAACTGAGTGATACCAAATAAAAATAAAATATTATTATTTATTATTTATTATAATAAAATATAACCAAGATTTAAAATTAGTTGTTATGAATAGTTCTCACTAATTTATAAAAATATATGTTTTTAAAAAATATAATTTGTATCCATGGGTTACAAATTATTAAGAAGAGAGTGTGAAATCCAATTGAATATAACGTAAAATATTGATATTTTTATGGCCAGAAAAATATTTTACACGAATAATTTATTTTAATTAAAATTATGGATTTACATTAATTTAAAATATAACATATATACTCAAAAAAAATTCTTTATATAAATTAAATTGATTTTATAGAAAAAAGATAAGAAAAACCTTGATTTTATCCTTAAAACCATATATTTTTATAATTGAAGTTTTACTACATAATAAGGGAAAAACAATTATAAATAATACATTTTAAACATTTATATATTTAATATGTCAAAATATAATTTTAATTTGAAATAGGAACATATTAATTATGTTAGGATACATTTTTTGGTATTTTTCAATGATTATTAATTTTTTAATGAATCGAGAAAAATACATTATTTTCTTTAAAAAAACTTTTTTTATAATTTCTTTATATGGTTAAATTAAATTTTAATTTTTTCTATTGTCAAATTGGAAAACATGTTTTTGAATTAATCCAATTTATTTTTTTGTAACAAATTTCACATTGAAATAACATATAAAATGTAGTAAACATCTGATCATGTTTACATCAAAAACTCAAAGTGTCGTCCCACCAGCACAGTTATTTTTAAATTAATTTCCTCCACATAATTAACTAGAATTTATTAAAATGTATTTTATATTTTAAAACAAAATAATTTATATTTTATAATATGTTATTCATAGTTTCCTAAATAAGATTTTTTTTATCAAATTAAAACTGATTATATCGATTATTGTGAAATCATTCTTCACTAAGGACTAGATATTAAATTTAAGACTCAAAATAACCTATTATTATGATGAAGTGAACTTTTATAGCCATATATAGACCATGTCATCACTTTTCTCATCATTTTCCCATTACTGGATCAAAGTTCACTAAGAAAAACAAGGTCTGAAATATCTTTTAAAATATTTATATGAGTTCCACTCATCCACCACAGAAATGAAACCACTCATCCCACTCTCTAACACCTCTCTATCCCCTTGGATCAAGTGAAATATAGTCAATTAATTTCCTAGAATACCATCCATTCTATTATATTCCTTGGATTATGGATAACAATATCCAAGGTATCCTTTTGGAATAACCAAAATGAGTAATCTGATTAATAGGTAATGTCATCTCTCAAACAACTTTATTTTACGTTCTTTATCAACAAATCAAATATCATTATTCCATGACAGTATAAAAAAATTACAAAATATATTAGGATTATTTTATGTTATGGTTTCGACCTATATTTACACACACCTCCATATAATGGGTACAGAACAAACTGTTTACGTGTACGAAAATCAACCGCCTAACTAAACATTGATTATTAAATTTTCATTTACCGTATCTCATGGTAGACATTATTATATGCAATAATTTTAAATATATTTTATATTTTATTTTCTATATCAAAAAATTTTAATTTTCCTTTTAAAATTCATATCATTTTCATTCCATTTTAAGAAAATATAATAGTTTTATTTGCAAAAATGTGGACTTCCACCCCCTCAATGTAATGTGATTCCTTCAAACAATATATATAATTTAATAAAAATGGGTTTTTTGAATTTAAATTTCATATAAAAAATTATAACTCTACATTTATTATATTATATACATATATAAAAATATTTAATTTTCATTATTTCTTTCCCTACTAACATAACAACAAAAAAATGTTCAATCATACCTACGACATACCATATTAATGAATGGTGTACTCATTTTCCTGATTATTTATTCTATATATTATTATAATACACATATACTCTATATAAATGGTTTTATAAAATTTTATACCTTCTGCACACATGGTATAATAATAAGGATGAATGATGTAACAAATTCACTAGTACAAAAACCTTTTTTTACGTCACCATTTTTCACGTTAGTTTTTTAGAACCGACGTGAAAATATCTAAAAATTGATTCTTCACGTCGGTTATTATATAACAGACGTAAAAATACATTTTCGCTTATTTTTCATGTCGGTTATATAAGAACCGACGTTAGAAATACATTTTATCTGATATTTCACGGCGGTTTTTATATAACCGATGTGAAATATCAATGTACATCACTTTTCTACATTGGATATTAAATAACCGACGTGAAAAATCGATTTTCGTGAATTTTTCACGTAAGTTATTTAATAACATACGTTAAAACATATTTTTCATGTCGGTTATTTAATAATTGACGTGAAAAAATGTTTACCAAAATGTAGTTGATTTCTCAAGCTTTATTTTGACAGGTCACGGAGCACAAACGGAGTTACTGATTAAATGTTATGGCCTTCAGAAGTTGATCACCTCTAAATGATGTATTAAGGATGTCCAACTTCTGAAGGCCATAACTTTTAATCTGTAACTCCGTTTGAGCTATGTAACCTGTCAAATTAAATCTTGGAAAATGAACTACATTTTTGTAAACTTTTTTCATGTCGGTTATTAAATAACCGACGTGAAAAAGTCATGAAAGTATATTTTTCACATCGGTTATTTAATAACCGACGTGAAAGAGTGACGAAGATTGATTTTTCACGTCGGTTTTATAATAACTGACTTGAAATATAAGTTAAAATATTAATATCTTTTCACGTCGGTTATCATAAAACCAACGTGACTGCTATTTTTAATATCCCGCTAATGTGAAATTTCAATTTTTTCACATCGCGAAATTCGAAATTTTGAATTGCCACATAAAAGTTTGAATACCGTGTTTTCTCATAGAATATCAATTATATGTTTCCATTATACACCCATCCTAATTTGACGGTCATTTTTTTCAACCATTATCATTCCCCCAAATCGACTCTTTTTTTCTCGAATGTGGATCAATTATTTTTTCTTTCCATGATCTCGTCAAGGTATATTTAATCATACATCCATAGTTTATGATTTTTATGATTTATTTCTTAATTGATATACCATTTTATGATCATTTCATTCAACCATCATCGTTCCACCAAATCAAATTGTTTTATCTTCAACGTGAATCAATGATTTCTTATTTCCGCGACCTCATCAAGGTATTTGAAATTATTTTCCCATGATTTATTTTTTCTATGAGTATTTTTCTTAATCGATATAAAATTTAATGATTGATAATTTATTATAATGATTGATGATTCTTTATATCATGATAAAACTAAAAATCCCCCTATAAATTCAAAAATTCATTCTAATATGAAGCTATGGTTTGCTCATTCAATTTTTCCTCGAAAAAAATTTCAAACATATGATGGTCATCAATTATGATTCGTAAATCCATTTTAGCTCTATGACCTGTCAAATGAATGCTTAGAAAATTTTCTACAAGATACTAAAAATTTTTTATGTCGGTTATATAATAACTGACGCTAAAAATAACTTTTAACATCGGTTATTAAATAACCGACGTAAAAAATAACTTATAATTTCGGTTTTTTCAAAAACTGACGTAAAAATGGCGTCTTATCGCCATTTTCCAGAAAGTATTTCACGACGTTTTTTAAAAACCGACGTTAAAAACTATATTAACCCATTTTTTACGTCGGTTATTTAATAACCAACGTTAAAAATCATATTTTTAACGTCGCTCGCAATAACATCGCCAAAAAACCGATGTAAAAAAGCAATAAAAACCGACATAACAAATTGTTTTTCTACTAGTGATTATGACACTTAAAATGAACACAGAAAATATTACCCAAAATGAAAACATAACATAAGACTCCTAATAAAAAGGTAATATAAAGTCATAATAAAAAAATATTTGGTATTATATGTAATTATTTGAATTATAAAATATTTATACTAATTTAATATTTATTATATAGGCGGCTTTAATTAGTTTAGTGGGAATCCAAACCCAAGGTAAGGGGATTGGTATCGAGTTTTATTTCTGGGATACATATGCCATATTCAACACTATTTCCATTTTCATGGTGTATATAATGAAAATTAATTTATTATGTGATTCATATTTTTAAATTAATGGGTAATTACATATCAATTCTTTGATATTCCATTGAATATGTTTATGATTCAAAAGATACCTAATTTATCTGATAGTTTGGTCTAAATTTTTATTTCTTTGAGTCGCATGCCATGTAATGCCCATATATTTTTCCTAATGGTTTATATAATAACTTTGAAATGTTATTTCATGAATATCATTATTTTCTTGAAATTTTAATCTTGATGATATTTAATATTCTTAAATGTGGAATTATGGTTCAAATTTACAATGTTGTAAGAGTTTTTTGAATAAAATATCATCACATTTAGGGATTGTATATGATTATGTTTCCTTTGATGAAATATTATGAACAATATCTCAAGAAAAATTATTAATTTTCTTCTCCTTTGATTATTCATGAAATTTTAATATATTTCTTTTTTTTTCAGTCATTGGTTTATATTATAGTTGATAAATAATTTTTATGAAATTCCATCATTTACCTCTCTTGAGTCTGTAATTTATGTTCCTTTAATAGAATGTTTTCTAAAAATCGTTCGTATGAATATTATAATAATATCTTCTGATTGTAAAATGAAAATTTTATCCTTTTTTACTTTTACCAATTCTAGAAATCAAATATCATTTTCGATTTTTGTACAATTCATTAGTAGATCGTTTACCATGAAAGAAGAATTTTCTTTTTACCGCATACAACATGTATAAATTTATCTGTTTTCAATCCTTTAATGTATTCATATAATTTTGAATGTTAGTTTTTAAGAAAATGTTTTGTAAATTTTATTTTCTACAAAATTATTTTCAATAGTTTTTTATATATGGGGAATCAAATTTAACTAAGAATATATAAGTATATAATGAATTGGATTTAAATCTTTTTTCAAAATAATATCGCATCCAAGACAAAATTAATTATAATTACTCATGATATTCTGAAAAAATGATTCCGTGAATCTATTCATATTATTTATTTTAATGTTTAATGTTTTGATGAAATGATGTTTATGAAACCAATTTCTCACCCATGGGTTATATTCATTTGAAACCCACTACTTTTAATTGGTGGTTATTATGAGATCTATACTTTTCTATAGGTAATAACATGATTAAATGTTCATGATTCAAATAAAATTTCATTAATAATGATACTATTATTATTTATAATCTTATATAACAGAATTTTATTAATTTTTTTGTCTTATGATGGATGTATATATATTCCACCACTGCATTGGGTAATAATTGATGACTCGTGAGTATATATGCTATGTGTGAACCTAGTTTCCGGTTCACAATGTTATGCATGAAACTGATTAGATGTGTTAGAATGGTATGTATGAGTATGATATACTCTTTTATACCAAGTGTAGGATCTAATCTATAAAATGAGATACAAATAAAAGAGGGGGGGGGGTGAGTTGTATACTTTAAAAAATTCCTTCGGAACTTCTAAGGATAACCAAAATTCACAACACATATATTTTCTAATAACTTGCTTGACTTCGGAAAAGTGACTCCAGAAATGAAACGTAAAAAAATCTAACACCAACTAAGATTATACCTTAAAGAATATATAATCAAACTAAATCAAATTACAAGTATAAGGAAGTATATGAAAGTTATACTTTCCTTAACAACAAAAATGCACAACGAATTTTTTTAGTAAAACTACATGTAACAAGTAGAAACTCTTTTAACCCAAAGAGGAGGGTATCCATCAACCCTGGATAAGAGGTCCCTTGATTTATACATTCAAAAAATTATGTCTTTCCCAAACCCACATAATCCATCAATCCGAATATCGGTATTTGTATTGATATCCCCGCATGTCCTCTATTTTTATGGAAATCAAAACCTCTGACTTCACAACCCTAATTCTCTGATTTCAAGGAAATAGAACCTTTTCACTAAGAATATATGCATGATGAAATGTTTGAATTAGATGTTCACAACTTTCTGTATGATTCTTGAGAGATTACAAGATCCTATCTCTTTAGAAATCACTTCAATAGAACTTTGTTAAAGATCAGTGTAAAAGTTGTTCTCAAAGTTGTATGGAGATCTTTCAAATGAGAATCTATTTATAGGTGTGGCTCCAATAGTCGGCACCCTCATCCAATGGTCATATTCTTCGTTGTATTTTGGTGGAACCTATACATGTTTCACACAAAAAACGTTTAGTGAGTAACTGAATGCATTTCATCATTTTGTAACGAAATGAGTGTAAGAATAATCAAAAACTACTATTAGGAATGAATGTAAATGAATGTTAGGAGGGTAAGTGAAAACTGAATTCTGATTCTACAATACAAGGATATCCCGATTCTGTTTTGTAAGAATTCAAAACCTAAATTCTGAAGAATTCTTGAGTCTAAATTTCATTGAAATTAGGAGTCTAGATTTACATGAATTCAGAACATGAACTTACAATGTTCGGAGTCGAAGTTCATGGGAATTTGGAGTCAGAAATCATAATAGTTCAAAGTCTGTATTCAGAAAACTCAGAGTCAGCTATTGGAAAAGTTCCTAACCAGAATTTGTAATAGGAATTCGGAGTTAGAACTCTGAAGAGTTCATATCCAAAATTCGTTATCAGAATTCATGACAAAAATTCAAAGTCGATATTTTCAGGAGTTCGTAATCAGAATTCAGGGTCGAACTTCATGAATGTTCGTATCCAGAATTCAGATTTGAAATTTATGGGAGTTCGTATCCATAATTTGGAGTTGAACTTTATGAGAGTTCATATCCAGAATTCGGAGTTTAAAACAGAATGCCTCATATCTAAGTATTATATGATTTTGAGGTTTTTGTTTTCAATCATAATTTTACACTTAGAAAGAAAATTATATAAGAAATGAAAACAGGGTAGGGATAAATTTCATTGGGGAAGGAAATTTTTTCTCATAGGGGTAAAATGAAATTTTTCTTAAGATAAGGTGTTTTTTATTTTCAAAACAAGAGGAATGGTCAAGTCATAAAGAAACCTTAATGACTCAAAAATCTCCCACATACATGATGGAATGGGAAAGTCAAAAGGAAAACCTTATTGACTCAATAATCAACCCCTTTTTGGAAAGAACAAGCATCCTTATGAAAAATAATTATAAGGACTTAGAATTAATTTATAGACATTGAAATTAATGATTATCTCCCTTTGTTTATGGAATATGGTTAATACTACTGACTCCCCCTTAGGATTTCGAACTCTATGGATCATATTCTAGATTTCCAGAATGAGTTTTTTCATTTGAATGTAGAAATCATAGTAATGGAAACTACCCCTTGGATAAAATTCCCCTTACATAGGGATAATTTTTTTTTACTTAGAAATTTTTACTTCTCCCCTTTGGAAGTCTATTTCCTTCTCCCCCTTTGTGATTTTAAAAAAGAGTTTGAGTAAATGAAAAAAATGATACCTGAAATATTAGCATAGACTTCAAAACACACAACAATAATTCGATTACGATTGAAATAATTAGTACAAGGAAAAAAATATAACAAACGATCAGAGTGGTCTATTTTGTTTCTTTTTACTTGGGCATAAGCTTCTTCACAATTGTCTTCAACTTATTCAGCTCTTTGTGATCATCCTCAGATTCCATTTCTATGGCTTTGATCATGTCCTCATGAGCCTTTTGGGCCTCTTCCTGAGCCTTGAGCAAATAATCTTTCTCCACAAGCCTTTATTCTATATCATTTTGAAGATCCTTTTCTATTTTCCATCTGTGGAAAAAATAATTCAGCTTTCCTTTCAGATATTTCACCTCTTCAATCTAAGCATATTGTTCAAGATTTAGCATTAAGACTTTTCTAGTTCTTTGATCGATATAATTTCTTCTTTTTCCTTTATGAATTTATTTCCTCTCTTTCTTTCTTTTTCAACAAATTATAATCAGGTCTGATTTGACATGTTCTTCTACATTCATAACAAGTAACTTATCTATATTTCTTATCTCTGTAGTCTTTCTTCTTGTACTTATTCTGATGATTATTTTGAGCTATAATCATGTTCATTCTCCGAGAAAAATTAGCCAACTCATTCTCAGACTTTTCTGTATCCCTAGATTCTGACTGAATAGTGACATTTTTTGACTTTGACCAAGTTACCCTTTCTGGAGTCAAGGATTTATTATGTTAAGAGGTGGTTGTAAAAGCAACTCCTCCATTCCCATTCTTCTTCTAAACATTTTTAGAATCACTCTTCATTCTGTTTTCATGCTGAAGAAGAGTTTCAAACAATTCATCTAATGAAATCTGAGTGACATTCCTATTCTCATCAATAGCTGTCCTCTTGGACTCCCATTCATTTGTTATGATATCTATGATATTATCAACAATTTACTCATCATCCAAACCTTTTTCTCCCATATATTTTACGATATTAACGATATTCATAATTCTTTGTTGTAATTTGATTACAGGTTCTCCAAAAAGTTTGTTAAAAATATGATATTCAACTCTCAGCATAGCTCTTCTGGTCAATATGACTTTAGATGTTCCAAAATGTGTAACTTCAAGTATCTTTCCAATACTGTTTTCAGCGTCACACAAGGATATTTGACTATAGAAATTCCTTGTTGTGGAACATAACAATGTATTTCTGACTCTAAATTTGGATTGATATTCGTATTTCTCCTTATTCGTAAAGGTTCTGAATTCCTTATCTGGAATCTTATAATATCCAGTCAACATTAGATAGTTATCAACCCCAATATGGATAAAACAAGTTTTCATATTATATCTATAGTACTCATAATCATTTCCATCAAAAACAGGAGGTCTGGTAGGATTTAGATTATCAATAGAACCAACGTTTAATCCTTCCATCCTTAGGAAAATATTTGGCGCACAAACTTGTAAGTAGTATAGTTTGTAAACAAGGAAAATATACTAAGAAAGTAAAATATAGAGAAATAGTATCTTTAAGAAAAACTGAATATGAACTATATGAGTCCGAAAAATACGAATCCGAAAAAATATGAATCTGGAAAATTCTATTCAGAATCTAATCGTGATATTAATTCAGAGGTAACCAATCCTCTGATACCAATTATTAGAATGGTATGTCTGAGTATGATATACTCTATTATACCAAATGTAGGATTTAATATGTAAAATGAGATAAATAAACAAGATAGGGGGGTGAACTGTATACTTTAAAAAATTCTTGTGGATCTTCGTTGATAACCAAAATTCACAACACGTCTATGTTCTAATAACATTCTTGATTCCGTAAAAGTGAATCCAGAAATAAAACATAACAAATGATAACACCAACTACGGCTCTACCTTAAAGAATATAAAATCAAAATAAATCGGAGTACAATTATAAGGAAGTATATGAAAATTATACTTTCCTTACCAATACAAATTCAAAGTGGAAAACAATGTAGTAAAACTACAAGTGGCAAGTAGAAACTCTTTTTACCCAAAAGGAGGGTATCCATCAACCCTGGATAAGAGGTCACTTGATTTATACATTCATGAAAGTATATCTTACCCAAAACCTAGTAAGCCCTCATTCTGATGTTTGGAATCTGTCTTTCTATCCCCGCAAGCCCTTGATTTGTAAGTAAATTAGCACCTCTAACTTCACAACCTGAAGTCTCTAATTTAAAGGAAATTGAACCACTGCACTAAGAAAATATGCACGAAGCAATGTTTGAACAAGTAGTTTAATACATTCTGCATGAATCATGAGAGTTTATAAGAGCCCCTCTCTCTTGAAATCACTTCAAAAACAGTTTGTCAGATATCAGTGTAATAGTTTTTTACAAAGTTGTATGGAGATTTTTCAAATGAGCTCTTATTTATAGGCGTGGCTGCAACTTTCGACACCCTCCTCCAACAATCATATTCTTCCATAAATTTAGGAGGGACATGTACACATGTCACTAAAACAATAGTTAGTGAGTAACTGAATGCATGACATCATTTGTTAACAAAATGAGTGTAAGCATAATCAAAAAATAATATTCAGAATGAAGGTAAATGAACTTTCGAAGCATATGTAAAAAATGAATTCAAGGTATACAATACAAGGATATTCAGATTCTATTTTGTAGGAATTCAGAACCAGAATTTTGTAGAATTCCAGATTCTGAATTTCATGGAAATTCGGATTCTGGATTCACAATAATTTGGAACCTGAACTTACAAAGTTCGAAGTCGGAGTTCAAGAGAATTTGGAGTCATAACTCATAAGATTTCAGTGTCTATATTCTATGAACTCAGAGTCAGAACTTGGAAATGTTCATAACCAGAATTCGTACTAAGAATTCGGAGTTAGAACTCTGAAGAGTCTGAATCCAAAATTCATAATCATAATTCTTGACCAGAATTCATAGTAGATCTTTTCATATGTTCGTAATAAGAATTCGTAGTCGATCTTCATGAAAGTTCTTATCCAGAATTTGGAGTTGAACTTTATGAGAGTTCGTAAACAGAATTAAGTGTTTAACTTTATGAGATTTTGTATCTATAATTCAATGTTGAAAACAGAATGCCTCATATATATGTATTATATGATTCCGAGGTTTTGGGTTTCAATCTGAATTTTACACTTAGAGAGAAAATGATATAAGGAATGAAAACATGGTAAGGATAAATTTCCTTGGGGAAAGAAATTATTCCACATAGGGGTAAAGTGAAATTTTCCTTAAGATAAGAAGTTTGTGATCTTCAAAACAAGAGGAATGGTCAAGTCATAAGGAAACCTTGATGACTCAACAATCTCCCCCATACAAGACGGAATGGAAAAGTCATAAGGAAAACCTTATTGACTCAAAAAAATGTTCACAATGTTATGCATGGAACTGGTTCCATTTTTATATGTGTAGTTTAAACCTGATGATTTTTCACAATGTGATGTTTGATCCAAATACATGATAAAAACATTATAAATAGAAATTGTCGCATGTTTATATGTTTATGTGAGGAAAAGATTATATTTTAACAATTTTATGTAGGAAGGTGATTACATGTTCACTATGATAATTATATAACTGGAATCTTATACATTATGTTATTTGTAAACCTTATTATACATTCAAAATGTTATTCATACACCTGGTTTCATGTCCATATGTTTTTTTGGGGGACTCCTTTCATATAATTATCTTAATGAGATATCATGTTACAATGTATTCATTTTCACAATGTTATAAACCAATTTACTTTCCACAAATAGAATGTCTTAATCATATGTTATGATTTCATGACTTATGAACTTAATTATATTATGATATAAGTCTTATAAACAACCAATCATTATTATTTTCTCTAATATTCTATGTATGATCTTCAAATAACTTGTTCACGTTCCAAACACTTTTCTCCATGTTAAACATTAACATTTATTTTATTTACCTTTACCCAATCTGACCTCACCGATTTCTTTTTTTTATTTCCCTAGGTTATGAAGAATGGTTTTTGGTATATATACTAATGGTGGATAACATTATGGGAGATTTTTAAGTTCTTTAGGAAGGATAGAATATTTTTATTTCATGTTTCTAGAGACACTAAAATATTATACTACATGGGAATGTATATTTTAAATGTATTTAATATTAATCTAATATGATGTAATATCTATTTATGTTATTCCTAGGTCGCTATATTATCAATGATATCATTTTATGAATAAAAAAACATTAATCTAAATTAATTTTTATTTTCTAATTGTATATTATATATTTCCAAAAAATACAATATTATTACAATCTTGTTCCAAAAACCTAATCCAAAATATAAATATTATATGAAAGAACACTTCATATGTGATCTCCCTGATATATAACAAATGAAAAATACCATCAATTCAATGAATACATAATTTAATGTTTTTTATACGTTAAAATTATAGTGTTTTATTGATATTTAATTGTTTGGCATCATGGTTTAGAAGACTATATGACAGCTATGAATCATTCAATTGGCGATTTTCAGAATAATTCACTTGGGATCTAAATGGATTTCTAGAACATGTGTGTTAGTAGTGAATATCCTTTTCTCCTCCCTCTTAAACACCGTAATATAAAAAACCCTGTAATAACCCACATTACCTCAATATCTTTTAGAAAAACGAATTCTAAATTGAAATAAAATTGAAATGAATAAGGAATAAGCATTAAATCATGACTCACATTCAAATAAGCCATGATCACTAGAGTCTTTGAGTGAGAGAGAGTGATTTTTAGACACTCCCAACACCCAAAAAATATGTTTTTTAAATTTATATCTATAAAATCCCATTACATCTAATTTAGAAAAACCTAGATATAAATGTAATGTTTCATATCATGATCTCTTAATTCTATGAAGCTTATCATTAGATCTCATGGGTATCCAATAATACTTCAGTTTCCATCTAATCAAATGATAGATTTTTAACCACCGTGATCACTAATCAACTCAGAGTGAAGCTCCCATTAAGCCAACTCAGGGTGAAAATCCTATCATTTTATCTCTTATGTAGTATCAACTCAGGGTGAAGCTCCCATTAAGACAAAATCTAGACTTTTTTTCCTCATCAGTATGTACATCTATCTGAGATCCCTTTGTCATGTTGGATAACAACAAGTAAAATTCAAACTCTTTTATCTCCGTTAATATTTTATCTTACTATAGAGGAATGTTTTTTTGTGAGATACTATTCGTAATTTTTATTTAATTCATCTATATTTCTGTTTTCTTATGTTATGGACCACACAAAATATCTATACATGATAATTGTTCTTCAACAAGAATATGATAGGCGTTATATACCTTTTCTAAAAGGTTATGTTTTCTATTTGTCTTATGTTTTTGTGACACATGATGTAAATTACTATTTATTCACCTTAATTAAATGATATGTCTTAAATTAATTTATTCACCTATTATAGTTCCCCTTTCTAACATTTTATCATTGTCGGGGGTTTTGACCTCATCAAAATCTATTTTTGTGGTTTGTTCCATTGTCAAGACTATGTAATAACATACATTTGGGTATGTAAAATCCATAACCTTATATTTTGAGCCTATATATATTAAATGTGTTAGTTATAGATGATCATGTCCCCATTTCCATGTTAATAAATGTTAATAAATGATTTATTAATTTAAATTTAAATATGTAATAAAATTGATATTGATTTCTATCATTCCTATTCTGTATATTATTAGAATCATGTATATATAGTATCATACCCCATTACACATTTTAACATGACTTATGATGTATATCTTAATATGGATCTTACTTCTTATGAAGATACATCACTTGTAACATACAGTATGGCACTGACTTGGGGATCATGGGTATCGAGGTACGGTACCTATAACCCCATGTATGATTATATATTATATGAAATTGATTCAGGGATTAAGGGATGAATATTGTGACACCTATATAGTATTATATATGATAGGAAACCAATGAGTATGTTTGAGGTATGTTATATGTGAATTCTGTAAATATTTACATCGTCAGATAAATGTCAGACTAATTATATTCCCTAGGACATAGACAATGTATGACTATTACTATTTTACATGCAGTGTATTCCTAGATTGTTACAACCTTATATTGACACATTATATATACTTATTATCTTATTCATTATCCAATTTTTATTTATTGGTGATTCCATTGATTGGAATGATTTTTCCTAAATTATATCTTATTATTTATAGATGTACAAGGATATAATTTGTTTTCACAATCAAGATTTAGTATAGACACCACTATTGGTGTCCTATTGAGATTATCTCATAGCTTATCAAGGATAATGATGGTACCTTAATAGATTATATAGATCCTGGAAGGGATATGAAAAATCATATACATTCAAAAACATTATTGATTATATAATGGGATCGGGGAAGCACATGAATTAGTGTTGGCTAACAATTCAATCAAAAGATAGTCATTTAGTCATTTATGTTATTTTGATATACCTATATGTATGTGTTTCTATTTCCATGTATTCATGTTTCATTTAATATCTATACATGATATTACATCACTATGAACATGATTCTTGATTTATCATTTGATGTTTTCTTTATGATTATCATCTAGAGATTGTACTTCCACTATTCTATTTATCAATTATTATGATTCTATTGGTTATAAAATATTCTATTACACTACATTTTTCCATTAATTATAAGCATATAATACACAAACAATACGTAGAGGGAAACTCATAGCTAGTTGGTAGCCTCATATGTTTATGGATTAATGATGGAGTATTGTGACCCTACCTTTTCATACCTGAATATTTCATTTTAAATATAAACTATATATTAATGTTTCAAAACTGTGATCCAATGTTTTAGTGCCTTTGGAATATTTGTGCCATACATAACTTTTAAATAATAAAAAATAAATATTTATTTAATCCCATAATAACTATATTTTTATTGACCTTCATTTTCTCCATAGTATAATTATTCACTTGAGGACATACATAAATGAAAAGGGTGATCTAAAATACCATATGTTGAAGAATATATACATGTACAGGGTTGAGCATAATCATCATCAAAA
Source organism: Viscum album (assembly GCA_963277665.1). Lineage (NCBI taxonomy): Eukaryota > Viridiplantae > Streptophyta > Magnoliopsida > Santalales > Viscaceae > Viscum > Viscum album. The sequence continues at coordinate 67,243,606 of OY728166.1, read as the reverse complement.
TAAAAAAAATAAAATTATCTTATTAATAATCGTTAAAATAATAGTTAGATAAAGTCAAAAAATGTGGAAATACATAAAAATGAAAAATCAACTCTTTTTAGTCAAATACCACACATTGTTTAGAACAATGACAACCTCATGTTCACGTATTACATAATTGATTCATCATAACACCATCAATTTGAAAAAAAAAATCATCATTTTCATTGATTATACATATTTTCAAATGAGAAACCTCACATAACAATATTCATTAGAGCGCTATATAATTTTGGGAAAACCCTTCACGTAGCGACATTTACAAAATCGTGCAAGACAAATAGAACGTATATTAATCATAGACATCAAATAGAAAATGGAATAGAAATCAGTTTCATGTTAATTACATATTGATAAAATTAATGAATAAACCATGTGATTCCAAAAATAAATAAGCAAAAAATATTTTTATATAAATGATCAATTTATAGTGAGTAAGAATCAATCTTATGAGAATATGTGTTTTCGGAAATAAATTTTCTTTTGGAATAACCATTTCATTTCTCATAAAAATATATTGGAAACATGTATATCATATAATATATAATTCAAGAACTAAATAAATGATATATAAATAACTGTAATGGAACATCCATATTCAGAATGCTGTGAACGAGAGAAAACCCAAAAAATAGAGTACAGCTAGAGAGTACCCATACATTTTTCCTAGAATATTTATTCAGTTAAAGACCCAGGATAATAAAATTTTATTCCTTATTTATTAATTATATAACCCATTATATATTTATTTTATTCATTATAATTTTATTTATTTCATTTATAGACATTATAATGTGCCATAGTATTAAATTTCATCATTTGTGAGTGTTCCTTTTTTTGGTATTCATGGTCGGTTTACTTCAATACATATATATAGGATTTTGTAAAATGGAGAAAATTATCCAAAATAATTATTATATGTTATTAGTTAATTTCTCTAAGTTTAAATTAACATAATTTCAATTTTATTATTTTATGAGTACGAATAATTAAATTATTTTTTTGTGAAGATCATTTTTTTAATTTGGTGGGTTTTCAATAATCAATTAGAAGTTTCATTATATTATATAATACTATGTATATATGTTAGTTCCAGAACCTAAAAAGTGCTATAACATTAATTTCAAAATTTGTTTCTACAAATATATTGGTTTAATGACCATAAATGATAGTGGTATTGGATAATTTATATGTATCAACCTGGATGACAGTAAATAAATATATCACAAATGATGATTTCATTATTGAATAAATATGAGAGTTGAAGGGGTTAAATGATGAATTATTCCATTAACACAAACCAATATTAGTATATATATGATACCAGATATATAATGATACAATTATAATAGTAGATGTAAATATAATAAGAAGAGGAATGGAAAAATAAATGAAATTAAATGAATCAGGACTGGATTTTACCTCTTGAAATTCTTCTCCTTGAGAACCTCATTTGGGTGCTGGGGCATGACCTTTTTTTAGAAACAGATCCAGGATTTTCTGTAAAGGATTAAAAATATAATTTGGAAGAACATTTAAATTATACAATTTTTTGTGGTGTGAGGATTATATTTGTTGATATGTTCTATTTATAGGGGATTTGAGGTGAGTTTTCTCATTATTTTAACCATTAGATTTTTACTTTGTATAAAAACAATAAATAGAACAAACATAATCAATAATTATGTTAATATAATCAATTAATGTTACTTATTTTATTCTTACTTAATCCTTACGACAACAATGGATAAGAAAATAAAATATTTATATTTTATCGTAAATTATCAAATTTTACTATTCACCAAGAAATCATGTATGATAGATAATTACAATAAAATATCACAAGCATTTATTGATCACTATAATAAAAAATGAAAAAATTTTGTTGAAAATAAATCCAGAAATATGGGGATTTAAATTTATTTTTTTAAAAATCATTTCCATGAAAAATAATGATATTAAAATTATAACTAATTTTAAAACACATTGAAAAATTTGTTAATGTCACATAGAATTATATTAAAATCATAAGAAAAAAATATTTATTTAATATTCTATTTTATGAAAATAAATTTTATTTTAAATCAATATATTCATTATAAAATTTCAATTTAATATATATGACAAACAAAGATACCATAATTTAATTAACATTTAAAAAAATCATTTACTTAAACATCATGTATAATATAATATTATCATTTATAAGTTGCATAATTTTTTTCTACATTAATATATAAGGTTACTATTCTATTTGTTGGATTACTATTCTTATTGGTCTTATTAGTATTCCAATGGTCAAGTTTCTATTCCATTGGTATATGGTCTTTATCCTCTATAAATATAACTTATTTTATTCATTAATAATTTATAATTTTTGAATTGTGTTCTATATGTGATTATATATGATTTATACTGAATAAAATAATTATAAGATGGTAATTTTCATTGATAATGTTTAGGGTCATTAAATTACTCCCCCATGTGAAATTTATCCTTTGAAATTTTGTTTTAAAATTTTATGTATAAAACATGGGAGGGTACATCTCCTTAACAAAATCATATAGTTCCCATATTTTCTCTTAATACTTATGGTTTTCCCATAGTACATTAACCAAAAAATTGGTTTGTTCTGTAGAATATTATCAATATAGTCCCATATCTTCTCTATAATCTCTTTTTAAGAGACATCATCTTCCAATTTTATAGTCTCTAGATTCAATAAATGTCATGGATCTTGTATTGAATTTCATAAGATAGGTACAATGAATACTATTTTTCCTTAAGACATGGTTGGTGGAAGTTCTAGTCGATAGGCCGCAGTTCTATCATGATAAAGGATCTCAAAGTAGTCGATGTAATTTAGAATTATCAATTAGTTATTCATAAATCAAATGATCCTCTTCCATGGAGAAATTTAGAGTAATTTCATGTCTCCATTGTTATACTATAGGTACTGACAATTATTATCTTCAAAGATATTATATAGACTATGTTCTTCCATCAGTTTATGGTAAATAGTTTTCATGTATCCCACCATTTCCTAAATAATTTTAGGTTCTAACTATATACATTGACCTACTTCATCCCAATATGATAGTGTTCTACATCATTTCTTATAAATGGATTAATATGGAGCTATTTATATACTTTAGTGGAAAATATTATTGTAAGGGAACTTGAATAGATATAGATAATTGTCACATCTTCACTTTATGTCCATAGAACACACCATCAACATGTCTTATTATGTTTTAATGGTCTACATGTATTGAACATTAATTTGAGTATGATAAGACGAAATGATGTTTAGAACTATTTTTAGTTCATGATTGAGAAATTTCCAAACCATTTAGTTGAAACTTGGATCTCCATTGGATACAATCGATAGTGGAACTCCCTAAGGCCTTACCATTTCACTAATATATATCCTTTCAAGTTGATGTAGTGATACGTCCTCTCAAATTATGATAATGTGATATTTCTTTATAATACGATCCAGAACACCACGTATAATATTTTTTCAAGTGCATATATTCAAAGGTCCAGTGAAAATGTACAAGGTGATGTTTTAGTATATCCAAGTTGGTATTGGTAATGGTTTCATAATTTCCCCAAAGAATATTCATTCATACTACACTTGTTGATATAATTAGAACATTTAGTGATATTTAAATATATTTTTTCATATTTTTTGACCAATAGTTCTATCCTAGATCTAAATACATATATTTGTTACTTGGGTAAATAGAAGAGTTTGAGTTGTATTTTTCTAACTGAACCTCAATATTTATATGTACATTAGATCCTAAAAATATTCTTAATCCAAATCATACAACTCTTTCCTAATCAATTTTGAAATCTGATGATTTCCCCCAATACATGGCTTTAACCTTCTTCTGAATTTTTACATAATTCATTTTATGATACATTTTTTACTCTCTAGGCATGGTTGAGATGTGATTTGAGAAAGGATTGATCTTGTTCTTTATTTAATGATTACGATGCACATACTCTGAAAATCTAGGAAGATTATATCCTTATCCATTTTCATCATTGGTAATGTTCTATGATCCTTTATACATAGATCATCCACCACCTTATTCATATTTCATGGATTCTAGTGGATTGAACAATAAATATACTTGATGAGATCAAACCTTATTCCCTAGTGCATATAAATCTCCATTAGTGTTAATATATATTATAAGATCTTATTATTAGATTATATTTCACAAATTGACCTATAATGATGATTCCCAATGATATTCACTGTGAGGATCATCGATGCCAACTCCAGATCAAGCATGGTATATTTTTTCTAATAAATTTCCAACATCATTATGGAGAAGTCTATAACATTAGCATTTTAATCCATACATAGAATATTCTCATCTTTGAAGAATCTTTTTATATCACAATGAGATTCCATCTTTTCAATAGTGTGTGTGCTCATGTTTTGATACGACTATTTTTTAACTCTATGATGTAGTTTTCACATTGACTAATGTACTTAAACTTTTATCCGTTCTATGTAATATTGTTTAGTAGGATTTTCAACCATGAATAGTTCTTCCAAAATAACTAGAATTATATAGATATAGAATAGAAACTATAGATCACAATTAGAGAGGTTGGTCTATTCCACAATTTGAATGCCTTTTTCATGGAAGGTTCTGCATATTTTCCATTTCTAGTGATAACATGCCCCAAGAATGAACCTCCCTCCATAAATAACTCAGATTTAATGTAATTTACATAAGTTTTCTCCCAACAAAAGATCTTAATAAGAGTATTGAAATTATCCTCATATTCCACATTCATTTTTGAGAATATCATAATATCATCAATAAAAACTACCATAAATTCATCGAGGTAATCTATAAAGACTCTATCCATTATGTCTATGAATATATTTGGTGAATTAATGAGTTTGAAAGTCATCACTAGGAACTCAAGGTTTCTAAAAATCATTCTAAAGGATATATTTAGAATATCTTTCTTTATGATGTTTAATAAGAGATATCCTAGCCGAAAATCCACCATAGATAAATACATGGGACTGCATAGTTGATTGAACACAATATATATTAGTGTCATAGGATACATGTTATTTATCCTTCTTTTATTTAACTCCGTAAAATCAATTAAATGTCTCATTGATGCATCATTTTCATGAAAAAGTGGATAGGCTCACCCTATGGTAAATGTCACAACCACCTCCCCACAAAGAGTACCCCTCCTGGGTCGACAATGTGTGAAGGGAGATAATGACATCTGATTCCTGCCTCCAGTAGGCCCCGGGTTGGCGACAAGAACCGAGGGTATAGTAAACACACAAATGGGAGGCATTACCCTCTAATAGAACACGTGTGTAAGGGAGAGATAAGATAGACAACAACCAACTCCAACTCAGAACCGAAATATAAAAGAATCCCAAGTGCACAAAAGAAATTTCATGAAGAAGTAGTACAACTGAATGTGGAAAAATAGCAAGTACCCGAAAAAAGTAAAAACTACCGCAACCACAAGCCCGAACATCTCCTATAACCTCATTCTAGTTTAAAATAGTTTGATCTCCAACCTGCTCTAACTGAGCTGAAAAATCAGTTTATATATATAGGGTGAGTATAACTGTATACTTCGTAGGGTCCTCCCCGAATCCTCTCTTTCAAAAGTAATGAAAGCATGCTAAAGAAGAGTAAACAAAAAGTGAAACTAACTAATCACTTAAATAGGTATACTATGTTCCCAACCTCACCATGGATACTCTCACCAAGTAACACATATAAGAATATATCATATAATAAATAATAAGTGTAACCCTCTACTACTACCCCACTATTTTTTCCACTTTTCCCCAATGTCGCACGTCCTGAGCATCTCACTCCAATGATGCTTGCCTACAGACACCTGGGCGAAGCACCAAAATGTGCACCTCTTGCAAAAAAACCACCACGTTCACACACCAAAGTAACCAGGAGGTTTCTAGGAGCCACTACAGCTTGCATAACATGTATCATATGTCGAGTATTATACCTCAAGCCATTACAGCCCAAATAATTTGTAAGGATCATGAATTTCTCACATCTTATACATGTTACACCAATAATAGTCCATAGAAAACTATATCCACAATATATGTGTGTGAATAACCACTATCCATTATAGCCCTCCACACACATATATTGGGAAAACTAACCATTGTGCCTACTAGCCCAAGTAACTACCAAGAGAACAGAGTGGGGCCAAAGGGGTTAGTCATCCATCTATCCTCCCATCGGAATGTTGGGGAAAACAAACCCCCCCATGGTTTAGAATCCGTGGGGTGCCAGATGCCCTTATTGAAAGGGAGGAGTAGCGTATAGAAAAAAAGTATAGGCTATATTATATCTCACAACAACACTATGGGAATAACCTAATCATAGACACAACTGCAGATAATATCTCTCAGACTCCGGGCTGCTACTTCTAAGACGATGTATCCTATAGGAATACAACCATTTAAAGAGATTTATTAGAATACTTCATTCTTTTTTTATCAGTTACACTTTACATTAATTAATTATTTAAACATTAATTAACCATGAACAATTCCACATTAAATTTTATTAGCATCACACCCAAAGTCAATTGTTCCTTCAAAATTACATCCTCATCAATATGTTCCAGGAACTCAATTTCTATAGGTTAAGACCATTTAATCAATTATTCATTATCGAATTACATTCCCACATTCCTTGGAATTATAGATAATCATTTTATGCTACTAAACTCAAGGGGATTAACACGGTGAGTAGATATACTACATGTCGAGTCTTTGACGCTTATAGAAGGAGCTTATACCCATCCTTCATTGCGAAGCTAAACATGGAAAGAACGTGGGATACCCTTTGTGTCGGCACATCTTTCAAAAGAAGGGTATGTAAGACCAACTGCCTTGAGATGTGGGAAAAATTGATTCAAATAAACCACCAAAAGAATCTAAAAGCATCCCACATTTACGTCCATCCCATTCCATCATCCCTAGTGTCCTTTTTGACACCCACATGAATAAACTGATGCATCTCACGACTCTAGGAATCATCTGCTTCCACAACCAAAAGGGCCTCCATGCCTCCACATATCACCACAACCATCTAGGCTCACATCAAAACACAAGCTGCAGTAAAACAAACATAAAATCAATTTGGGTATTGGAACTTTAACAATCAATTGGGTAACTCAGAACCCATTAAGGAATTATCAAACAATCAGTTCTTTAAACAATATTGAATTAACAGATTTATTATTCGTAGGTTCCAAATTCTGGAAACCTAACCAGTGAGCTATCACAAATTAATTAAAATTCTTACTACACAAATTTGATTAACATAGAATTCAAACAAGAAGAACCAGATTCATTTACCTACCTCTTTATCCATAGAAAACAATTTTCAATTACTCATGGTTTATGTTCTTTACCAATTTACATCAAGAATGCACAAGTAATCAAAGAATGCATAGATATCCCACTACCTAGAAAAACATGAGTCAATAAAATACGATCGCTATCAATTTATATATCCTATTAAAATATTTATTATGTCAATTCCATTGTCATCTGGTGGAATTAAACATTCTAACAATACAATTGAAAATAAAAGAAATGTGATGTAACAAATCACCTACCTCAAATAGTTCACCACATTCTTTATCCACACAACGGGTCGTGATCCTCGTCTCGTAATAAATGCATCAACCCGAGGATTCCACGGTACGACCTCACCGCCCAAATTCCAAGAAAAATCCATTAAAATAATGGAGATTACATGATATAACATAGAAAGGAGAAACATGACAAGATGATCCCAAAAGGAAAGACGATAAAACATACCTTATATTGAATATTGATTGATACATCTTGGTTTCACCAAAACAGAGTGGATCCAATCCGAGGAATAATTTTTTATTGGGAAACTCTTACAGGAATGATTGAAAGGTTCTAGCGTCTCATAGTCGAGAACAATGTGGATAAAAAGGGAGGAATACATCTTGTCCCTTTTGAAGATCTAATGGGGTAACTATTTTAGATATGATTAATTCCCCATTAAAAGCAGATCACATTAACCCAAACAGTTTGACCAAGTAAAAACATCCAGAGAAATAGGAATAATTAATATAGGATTTATGGCATTCTAATCGGCGTTAAGAGTCCTTAATATAAATCTATAGATGTATTTTACGTCAAAGGAGTGATACTATAGGAAGATGGAAACATTGTACACCAATAGTAATAGTACACCTACTGTTATTGTACACCCACCGATAGAGGTTACTAAAAGAACTCATCATTCTAGAAACATTGTACACCTACCGTAACGGTAAACCTATCATTCATGTACACCTACCGATAGGGGTTACCGATATACCTCATCATTATATAAACATTGTACACCTAACTTTACTACACAACTTCCATTACTGTACACCTATAGATAAAGGTTACCAATAGACCTCACCGTTCTGGAGACATTGTACACGTACCATTACTGTAATCCTACAGATAGAGGTTATCGATAGACCTGGCCATTCTGGAAACATTGTAAACCTACTGTTAATGAACACGTACCATTACTGTACACCTAACGATTGAGGTTACCGATAGACCTCACCGTTCTGGAAATATTGTACTCCTACCGTTATTATACACCTACCATTACTGTAAACCTACTAATAGAGGTTTCCGATATACCTCACCATTCTGGGAACAATATACACAAACCGTTATAGTACACCTACCGTTACTATACACATACTGTTACAATACATCTATTGTTAGAACAGTTCACAGAACCTCTCTGATAGAACTGTTCACAGAACCTCACCAATAGAACAGTTCAGAGAACCTCACTGATAGAACTGTTCACTAAATTGGAAAATTGGGAAATTCTTGGGGATAAGTCACCTTGACCTCCCGGAACACCTCAACACCACATTTTCACAATGTAATGGACCAGAGAGGTCTGAGCCATTACATCAAATACCTCTCAAAACATTCTCGTCCTAGAGAATTTAAAACCCACCAAAAGAAACAGGATCCAGACAACCACCCATCAAGATACCTCTCAAAAGAGTGTAATCCACAAAAGCAACAAAAGGAAAAAAATCATTAAACAACATGAAAGGACTAACCACAAAGAAAACATCATTACATGAAAATAGTTAGACATAAATCATCTCTGGGAACTGATAATGTATATATGAATCACGTTCCCAGGTACTCTCGTCAATGACACCATGTCAACACAAGACACGAACTAAGGGGATAGAACGCCCACGCGACACCTTCTCCTTGTGGTCTTGGATATCCCTAGGTCAATCCTCGATGGTTGCACCATCATCTGCATCGATCTCTCCCATATTGATGTTGTGAGAGTCTCCATGAAGATAATGACGGAGCTGTGATACATGGAAAACATCATATATCCACCTCATCTGTGGGGGAAGTGCAACTCAATACGCCACAGCTCCAATACAAACTAACACCTCGAAAGGCCCAATAAACCAGAGAGAAAGCTTTCTTCGATGACCAAACCTTCACTGCCCATGACCGGGAGTCACATTCAGAAACACATGATCCCCAACATTAAACTCCAAGGGTCTCCTCCTTTGACCATCATTTGATTTCTAACGATCATGCGCTGTCCTCATCCTATCATGAATAACCTGGACCATCTCTGTTGTATTATGCACTAGTTCTTGTCCAATAATTGTGGACTCTCTAACCCCAGCTCAACACAACAGAGAACAGAAAGTCCGGCTATACATGGCTTCAAATGGAGCCATGCTGATGTTGGAGTGAAAAATATTGTTGTAACTGAACTCCACTAAGGGTACGTTCTTTATCCATGAGCCTCCAAAATCAATAACAATAGAGCATAACACGTATTTAAGAGTCAGGACGGTTCGCTCTGTCTGACAATCCATTTGAGGATGAAAAGCAGTTCCCTGGAATAATTGAGAACCGAAAGCATGTTGGAGACCTCTCCACACCCAGGAGGTAAAATGAGGATCTCGATCAGAAATGATCATCCTAGGGACTCCATGATGTCTCACCACCTCCTCTATATACTACCTTGAAAAAGCATCCACTAGTCTCTACTCCTTGATCGCTCTGAAGTGGGACAATTTTGTTAAATGATTATCTACTACCCAAATAGAATCATGTCCTCATTGGGATCCAGATAGATCAATAACAAAGTCCATTGAGATGTCCTCCCACATCCACTGAGGAATATCTACTGGATGGAGAAGACCACCAAGAACACGGTGCTCGTCCTTCACCTTCTGGTAGACAAAAGATCGAGACACAAACTCCGCAACCGCACGCTTTATCCAAGGCCATAAAAACTGACTCCTCAAGGATCAGTTCATCTTTTTCATGCCAGGATGTACTGATAAAGGTGAACTATAGAACACTCTGAGAAGTATCTCACTCATAGTCAAGGGAACAAAAATCCTTCCAAGATGTTACACTAGGTGCTGTTTATCCTCTGACCAACCATCAGGGAAATCACCACAAACTACTCGGTCTCTCAAGACATCCACCTATAAATCTCCAAACTAGGACTCTTCCACCTTCTACATCAGGGATGAATGTACTATCATTTAAAAAAGGCATTCTCTACCCCAAACTTCTCCCATATCAAGATGTAATGCTGACAGTTCTTCCATTACACTCCAGGAATCACCGGATTCACGCACAGCATCACTATGTGACATTCGCCTTAGTGCATCAGCTACAACATTACATTTTCCTTTTGTATATGATATTTCAAAGTTGTCTTCGTGAAATAACTCCATCCACCAATACTTTCGTATGTTTAGGTCATTCTGTGGGAAAACATACCTCAAAATATAATGATCGGTGAAAACCACAAAGCGCTCACCAATGAGATAATGTCTCCACAACATCAGAGAAAGAATCATGTTTGAAAACTAAAGATCATGGTTAGAATCATTGCATTCATGGGGACTTAACTGCCGAGACCCATGTGATACAACTGACCTCTACTACATGAGAAAACATCTTAACCCCATATGTGTTGCATTGCAGAAAACATCAAATGGAACTCCCTCGACTGGAAGACAAAGGACTGAAGCACTTACTAACATCTCTTTTAGATAATCGAAAGCTGCCTAACTCTGATCAGTCCATATTAATTCCTTATCTTTCCTAGTCAAAGCTGTCAAATGATTCTCAAATCATGAGAAATTGGCTTCGACCCTCTTGTAGTAGTCTGTGAGACCAAGGAAACATTGTACCTCTGAAACTGTCTTGGGGGCTAACCAAGACACAAATGCTTATATCTTCGATGGATCCACAACTACCATTTGATGAGACACAACATTACCAAAGAAACGGACTTCTCAGGCCCAATACTCACACTTCTACAACCTCCCAAATAGATGATGTCAACGTAGAACTCCCAAAACATCTTTTAGATGCTCTGCATGATCCACTTCAGATGTGGGGTACAGTAGGATGTCATCGATGAAAACTACCATGAACTTGTCTGGAAACTCACGGAACACATCATTAATCAATCCCATTAATACAACTGGAGAATTAGTCCCTCCAAACGGAATTTCAACGAACTCATAATGCCCATGATGACAACGGAAATCAGTCTTCGAGATATCCTCATCCTTCACACGCATCTGATGATATCCTGACCGCAAGTCGATCTTTGTGAACCAACTTGAACCCTTCAGTTGATCGAATAAATCATCAATCCATGGGAGAGATAGTGATTCTTTATTTTTACTTTGTTTAAGTGACAATAATCGACACACAACTGCAACTGTCGTCAGCCTTCTTCAAGATCAAAAATGGTGCACCACACAGTGACACATTGGCCAATCAAATCCACAATGTAACAAACCATCATGCAATGTATGTATCTCTCATAACTCAGAAGGGGGCATCCTATATGGAGACATAGAGATAGAAGATTCTCTTGGATGTATCTTGATCCCAAAATCGATCTCTCGTCGACGGGGTAATGCTAAAACCACTTTTGGAACGACATCATAGTACTCCTCTAGGACCCTAGGAAACACCAACTGTTGAACCTCTGAAGAAGTCAGAATCATCTCATCCATCATAGATGATAAGGATGGAAAGCACCTATGACCCATCTGAGGGTCTCTCTCACCAATAAACACCACTTTTTGTCCATCCGTACCAATGAAATCAACCATATTCCTGAAGAAATCTATGATATCATGCATCGAATACAACCAATCCATGCTGAGGATAACATCATATGGTTGTATTCGTAAATATAAGAAATATCCCCAAGAGCGTTGTTGCCCCAACACTAGCTCACAGTCTCTACATACTTCAAACAAATCAGCTCGACCTCCTATTGGTGTATTCAAAGCCAAGGGAACTGGAAGCCTCTTTACCTCATATCACAATGCATGGAAAATGGTAGGTGATATGAAGGAGTGTGTCACTTGTTAATCAAACAATGCGTACAACAAGGTAGAAAAAAAGAAAAGGGTACCTCGAACGATGTTTGGCTCACCTGGAGCTGGAAATGCTGGAGCATGAAGCTGACCACGACCTCTTCCACAGCCTCTCTGACCCTGATGGTGACCACCACCATGGCCACGCATTGCCCTCTGAGGATGGGGAGCACCATGGTACTTTCCTATGCTTTCCCCATCTATCCTCTATTGATATAGTGTTGGTGCAACTTGCTGATGCAGCCATAGCTGGAACATCCTCAATGGAGGAACCTACAGCGTAGCGCCTGGTGCATGATAACCGCTCTGAAAGGTCGGGCACTCCCGCTGCTGATGGCCGTGACCACCACAAACAAATCAAGTGCTTGATCCCTTAGAAAAGGCATGACAGTTGTTTCCTCAGTAGAAACGAGATGTGAAGGGATGGGACCTACCCCCAGCTAAATAGAAACCCTTCTTCCCTAAAAACCAGGAACCCGTAACCATAGCTCTACTTCATGAGAAATCATGCAGATTTCCCTCTTGTGATGATCTGGTCCTGGAAAATGTCCTCTCAACAACCTCTACCCTCCCCAGCACCTCAAGATATGTTTCTAGAATAAATGGGGTGACATGGCGCTGAATTAATGGACGCAAAGCCTCCTCGAAATGTCACGCCCTGGCCTCATCATCCGTAAATAGGTTCGAAGCATATCGTAAAAGGTTCCTGAAACAGATTCCAAACTCTCGAAGACTAGAGCTCCCCTGTCAAAGGGTAAAAAGCTCCTGGTTACTGGACGCCTTCACATTTTAAGAATGATACTCGACTCTAAACTTTTCTCGAAACTCCTCCGATGAGATCATAGAATCTTCACAATCCCCGAAGAACAAGAACCACCTCTGCCTTGCTGCTCCACGCATCATCGTCACAACCAAGGACTCCCAGTGATCCTTCAGAGCATGAATCGAACTAAAGCTATTCTCTACCTCCTCAAGAAATCTTCTGTGACTGCATCTGAATTTGATATATCGTACTTCTATAGACTCTGGCACTAAAACACTCGGAGTTTCTTCCTCCAAGTGTTGTCGTCGTAATCCTCTTCCCTGCAACGATCTGTCTGAACTGCTTGATGGACATTTTATGCACAAACCTGATGAGGACGTCGACTGGGAGCCATACCGTTAAAATAAAAAATTGTTAGAGCTCCTAAACCTTGAATATGGAAGACACAATATTAATTAATTAATTATTTTCTTTTATTTATTTTAGGTTAACCTATCCCAAGGTATACCCATTCAAACACATGCACAATGAAGAATGATGCATGATCCTTTCCTATGTCTCTACCCTATAACTAGTATCACCTTGTTTAGTATCCATTGTAAACGTAATGGCCCATACATCGGATCATAGGGGGCCTTAACGCCTATGTCACAACTGATATCCAGTGTTTACCTCATTTGATAAACATGAATGACACCTTTTCTCTACCAACCCATGAAACCTCATCTATGACTAACTCCAAACTCCATCCCATCCCTCAACCAGACCACTGATACCACTCTGTCACGACCCCCTCTCCACAAAGTGTACCCCTCCTGGGTCGGCAATGTGAGAAGGGAGACAATGACCCCCGATTCCCGCCTCTAGTAGGCCCTGGGTTGGCGACTAGCACCGAGGGTATAGTAAACCCACAAATGGGAGGCATTACCTTCTAAGAGAACACATGCCGAAGAGAGATATAAGATAGTCACCAACCAACTATAACAAAGAAACAAAATATAAAAGAAACCCAAGTGCACATATGAATCTTCCTGCATAAGTACTAAAACTAAAAGGGGAAAACTGAAAGTGCCCAATAGAAATTAAAAACAATAGCAACCACAAGCCCGAACAGCTCCTACAACCCCATGCTAGAAGAAGCCAGTTTGATCTCCAACCTGCTCCAAGTGACCTGAAAAATAGTTTATATATACATAGGGTTATTATAACAATATAATCATTAGGATCCTCCCAAAATCCTCTCATGCAAAAGTAAAGAAACATGTTAAAGTATAGTGAACAACAAGTGAAAATATCTCGTCCCCGAAACAGGTAAAATAAGGTCCCATCCTCACCAAGGCCACCCTCACCAAGTAACTCATACATGAATATATCTTATAATAAAAAAAATCAAGGGTAACCCTCTTCTACATCCCCACTAGTTTTTTCGCTTTTCCCTAATGTTGCACATCCTAAGCATCTCTCTCCAAAAATTATTGCCTGAAGACTCCTGGGAGAAGCACCAAAATGTGCACCTCGTGCAACAAAACCACCACGTTCACACACCAAAGTAACAAGTTAGTTTCTGGGAGCCACCATAGCTCACATTACATGTATCATACGTAGGGTATTATACATCAATCCATTACAGCCCACACACTGGGTAAAGATCCTCAGGCCATCACATCTTATACATGTTACACCTATATTAGTCCATAGAAAACTATATCCAGAATATATGTGTGTGAATAACCACAATCCATTACCTCCATCTACCCACATATATGGGGAAAACTAAACATTGTGCCTACAATAACAAGTAACTACCATGAGAAGAGAGCAGGGCCAAAGGGGGTAGTCATCCATCCATCCTCCCACCAGAATGTTGTGGAAAACACCCGCCAGGGATCAGAATCCCCAAGGTGTTAGTTTCCCTTACTGACTGGGTGGAGTAGCGTATAGAAACACAAAAAATGTTGGATATAATATATCTCACAACCACACAATGGGAATAACCAATAATTAGACACAAATGCATCTGACGTCTCTTTTACTCAGTTGTGGAAATTTTAAGACTCGGTATCCAATAAGAATACAAACATTTAGAGTGATTTATTAGATTACATAAATCCCTTCTTATCAGTTCCAATTTAAGTTAATTAATTCATTATACATTAATTAACAATAAAAAATTCCACATTAAATTTCATTAGCATCACACCCAATGTCAACTGTTCCTTCAAAATTACAAACTCATCATTATGTTCCAGCAACTCCATCCCCATATGTTAACACTATTTATTCAATTATTCATTATATAATTACTTTCCCACATTCCCACCATTCTAGGAAAACATTCTACGATACTAAACACAAGTGGGATCAACATGGTGAGTATATGTACTACCCGTCGAGTCTTCGCTGGTTATAGAAAGAGCATAAACCCATCATTCCTTAAGATGATAAACACAGAAAGCATGTGTCATACCCCACATGTCTTCAGCTCTTTCGGATGAATGGTAAGTAAGACCAGCTGTAACACCCTGATATTTTATGAGGTATATTATTTTTAATATCATTCATATCTTTTGTTGTATGCTACTCCAAGATTATCTTGCGCTATACACAACACCATATTAGCTTGCAGTATACGCAACACTATTCTTGGAATGTGTAACAGTCAATTTCAAGTTCATTTGATAGTAGTTATTCTACGCAACATTGAGTGTATATATATATATATTTTCAATGTATAAATGAAATATGGTTGGATTCTGTTATATGCAACAACAAATGAGTCTTTCACTACAGGTAACCCTGACATGGCTTGCGTGGCCTTCCTCGACAGTGTGTGTGGTACACAATTCCAGGTTTTACTAAACAATGATATATTATAATAATATTATTATGAACTAGCCGTTATGAATAGTAATAACAACTTTTTGAAATTTTATAAATTTTATCTTTCAAAATGAACTTCATTTTTGGATTCGGAATATCGAAATTAGCCTACGGGGAATTTTTGGTATTTTTCTGAAAACTTTTAGTTTTTGATGAATAGTGAAAACACTTGGTTACTATTTAAAATCCGACTTTTTATTTAAAAAATTATTTATTATATTTAAATTTATTTTCGTTAAAATGTGATACATAATACCTATGTATTTTCAATTTAATTCATTGAATTCATTTTATAACAATTTTAGATATATAAAAATTTTATTGAACTTTTCACCGTCTTTTACCCACCTCCTAGGCGAATTTGGAAATTCACATAAAACATAATTTTACTTCTTCTGTGAGTGGAATTTAGAAAATCCGAGAGACACGGTTAATATCAAGGACTAAAAAGTGGTTCAATGTGATGAAATTTTTTTTGTTGAATAGTAAAATTTTACTTTTATTTACCATGGTTTAAAGTAAATAGGGTAATTAAGGGAAAAAATGATATTATTATTACCCTAACACATGTCCTAATTCTATTGGATAAGTGTAATTCGACCAAATACAACATTAGGGAGAAAATATGACCATTTAGGCCCACTTGGATTAGATAAGGACATTTATTATTAATTTATTTAATCAAGGGTTAAAATAGTTAAAATCATATTTTAATAACTAAATAATTGTTAATATTGGGTTATAAATAAGATAAATTCGACTATAAATATTCTTTATAAAAATAAAAAGATTTCATACATAATGGTATTTTATTTATAATTTTTAGATATTAAATAATTTAAAATATTTATTACACAATGATGATGAAGTAATTACCTTATTAATGAAATATTAACATAATCGATGTTATAAATATCCATTTAAATGTAATTTTATACTTTTTATGAATTAAACAAATTTTATTGGTTAATAGGACATGTTATTATTGATTTAATTAACTTATTTAGAACTAATCATGCTGTTATGAATTTCATAAAAATCATTTACCAAATTGTGTCAAAATTGACATAAAATAGTTTTTTAATCAAATATTATATTATTAATTGTTATTTTATTCTTAAAAATATAACGTTCTTCCAAATGACATAGATAAGGATATATATTTTTATGAAGAACCACTTCGGGTTCGATTGGCTTGTTATAGTATGTTTATTAACCATATAGTGTAAGAAAACAAGAAGACACTGTAAAAGTTAAATTATTTAACTTAGAGTTAAATCTAAATGATAAGGTTAAAATTGTAACCAAAACATTTCTATAATATATTGGTTGAGAATATTTCGACCCATCCAAATTTAGATTCTAAATAAATAAATTTGGAGCTATTATAATCCGAATCTGACTTTATTATAAAATATTATTTTGAGTTTTTTCAATGGTGCCCCTCTCCTCCCTTATAAAAAGGGCACCCTTCCCTATTCTCTTAACACCCTTTTGATCCTATAATCTCGTCCAAAACCTTCCCATTTCTATTCTCCACTTCCCTAGAAACATTCTATAGTTTCTGGTCTTCTCAAAAGACTAACTCTACTTCCTTAAGTGAAATCTTATAGGAGGTGCGTTGAATAAGAGGTAATCTCTTCTTTTGATTCTCTCATGTGTCTTTCTTCTTCAACTTCTTATTATTTAGTTGTTTCATTATAATGTAATAAAATCAGTATCACTAATATACTGATATGTTATTATGAATATGAAACAAACCTATTTCACCTTCTATCGATCCTACGGAAAACGAAATCACCACGCGTGCGTACTTACGGAATACCGTCTCCAGGCCGTGGTGTAATCAAGTTTTCCTCCACCACCTTACATGGATGGGTATAATTGTGTAAATAAATAACTATATATTATTATTGTAAAGTGATATTTATTGTGTAATATTATACATACACTTAAATACAATTCCACGATCATGGGAATGATAT
Organism: Viscum album; assembly: GCA_963277665.1. Classification (NCBI taxonomy): domain Eukaryota; kingdom Viridiplantae; phylum Streptophyta; class Magnoliopsida; order Santalales; family Viscaceae; genus Viscum; species Viscum album. The sequence continues at coordinate 67,225,423 of OY728166.1, read as the reverse complement.
CATCGCACGTGCGTACGTACGGACTTCCATCTCCCCGAATGCGATTAGATTCATTTAACATGATTAACCATTTAAGAATAATTATAATGTATACATAATGAATAATAATGAAATATATTACATAATTAAGCTACTGTATTTATGTATATATATATATATATTTCATCCACTTACTTCCATTCAAGTCAATATGGAAAAGAAAACAGCATTCATGCGTACATACAACATACCGTCTCCATTAACGGTGTATTTCATTTCATTTATCTATATTATATATATATATATTTACTGAATATATATTATATATATATCATGATTTAAATTCTGTATGTAATTAAATCATGACATAATTAGTAATAATGTCAATAACAACAAGTCCAAACACTTACAATAAATAAAACGTTTTACCCAAAACGCTGGTTTAACATGAAATTTACAAATGAACGGGTAATATAAAGTCATAAGTGAACCATATATGATATCATAACAATGAATATGATTCTTTAATAAGTCAATAAAATTATTTAAATCATTATACAGGAGTTTCAGATATGTACGAAGCATATCAGACCTAAGGTAATGGATAACTTTTCCAGTCTCATTTTTATCTAAGATTGTTTATTCGTAAGTATTCACTGGGGTTATATCTATCATCCATGTCCCTATTTTCTAAAAATAGATTCATGTTTGTTTAAAGTCTTTTTTACCCATTTTTTCTTTTACTACATGGTATGTTAGGAATAATTCTTCTTTTTACGTTACGAGGTACTTTTTTGACTTTTCTGGAAAAAGTACGAGAAGAATGTTTATTTAACTTATACCACATGAAAGGATTTTTAAGGTTTTATAAAGACTTATTTTTATGAAGCTTCCTCCAAAATATTTCATTAATATTTTCAAAAAAATCTCTTCCTTTTAAAATTGCATGATGTTTTGTGAAAAGAAATTGATTTTGAAGAATAAATAATATTTTCCTCAAGAATTCATTTCAAGTGTTTTATCAAAACCATTTTCCATCTACGATGAAATTATTTCATATTTGTATGTTTCAATTATAATGTCTCTATGATTTACATGGTTTCACTTTTCTTATTATGAAATTCTCTCCATTTTTTTGTATGGATTATGTTATGATGTTATGATGTTTATGAAACCCATTTCTATCTTTGGGTAATGATGAATGATTTCTGTTCATGTTGTGGCAATAGTACGAATGATTTCATTATGAGATGGGTGGGACCTATATATACCTCCAATTAATTGGGTAAAGATTTATATCTCATGAGATAGACATGGCTGGAACGGTAAGTTAATTCGGTTGAGTAATACAGAACCGGAATGAGGAGTGAACTCGATTCAGAAAGGGACATTGTCCACTAAGATGGTCTTGGAAGCAATGCCTTGGCTACTATGGAAAATAATATCATGTTTTTAATGGTTTCCACAACCACATGTTTTATTCCAATGCTATTTTATCATGATTTATAATCATTTATGATATATTCCTTACATACTTCCATGATTTATGTCTTTGCTAAAGATTTTGATGTTTAGATTTCATGTTCAAGTTTTTGCATTCAAAAGATTATGGATAGTTCAATGTGATTTATTATTAGCCTCAAAGAGCATTTGATCTCACCCTTTTTATGTTTTATTTTCCCCAGGATTTAAAGAAAGGTTTTAGGTAAGAAAAATATTGGAAGATATTTATGAGATATGTTGAAGATCTTTCACCACGATTAGAATATTATGTTCTGAGTTCCAAAGACACTAAAATATTACGGTCATTGAGTGTTATTTTTTTTATGTATTAATTATTCCGCAAAAGTAATGTAATGTCCATGTATGTCAAGATTTGGGCCTCTACAGTTGGTATCAGAGGACAAGTTTAATTAACATTTGGAAACTAGGATGCGAAAACTTTAGTGAGATCCCTAGAGATATTTTTATGGTATGTCTATGGATGTCCCTAAGGTTAAGTATAAGTATACGTTATAGTCCTAGAATTATGATAACGATCATGAATAACCTAAGTTTAAACCTATGATGATAGATATTGAAAGAACTCCCCCAGATTAGGTTGTTTTTCTAGCATGATTTATGTCTATCACACTATTATTTTTGGGTTTTAGAAAATGGCTGGAAACCAGAAGATTCATTTTAATGGAGAATGTGATGGACAATGGAATGATATTATTCATGATCAAGAAAATGAAATGGGATTTCGAAGGAAAAACATCTTTATTATGACTAATTAGTAATCTCATAATATGATCAATAATCTCAACTTTGGTAAGTTTCCTGACTCAGCTAATAAGAGAAAGATGAAGTTTCATGATGATCATGGAGGAAATAATGGTCAATTTTCCTCATGTCAATCATGTGGGAAGAGACATCAAGGAGAATGTTTCAAAGGAACCGGAAGATGCTTTGGTTGTGCAAAAGGACACAAAGCCAGTAATTGCAAAGCAAAAGGACCAGTTAACCCCATGGACAAGGATAATGGTATTTCTAAAACATAAATAATGGTTAAATTTTTTAATTGTGGAATGTACGGGCATTATGAAAACCATTTCCCTAAGGTAAAGTCTCATGAAGAGAATCAGCATGGATGTATGGGTAGTATTTATGTTGATGATGACGAAGAGACTACAAATGATATGTGAGAGGATATAATTGTTGAAGCTCATTCAATGGTTTAAGAAGGTAGTGGAATGGTTTATTTTTATCAAGAGTTATGTTGTATAGGTAATGGTACTATGGAATAAAGACACATCTAAGGATTGTTACACTATTGTTTTTTCCTAAAGTATTTTAATGTATATGTTGAATGATACCGGTAACCATGAATGGTTATTCAGATATTTTTGGAAATTAGAAGATATGAACTTAATGAAGGGATAAAGAGATCATTAAATTTTTTATAGAATTCATGATCTCATGACTGATATAAGGACAAGGTTATATCATGGTTTGAGTATATATAATTTTTGGATTTTGGTATGTTGAAAGAGTTAACTTTTGACAGAATTCATGTTTTCACTAATGTTCAATGGCTATTTATTTTTCAAGGGAATACATGATTAAGGTATTCACATGATTGGAATGTGACCAACAAGATATATGGGGGATAAATGATGGTATTCACATGCTTGGTTGATGACATTTCAAGTAATCGTTTTCTTTATACTATGAGATTGGACATATGTATTTTGGATATCCATAAAGATTAGAATGAATTATGTTGTACATTAGTTAGTATTGTTTAAGGATAGAACTTTTTTCAACATTATTGATTGAATGTTATAATAGTGTAGTTTAAGAAAAGGGACAACATGAAGAACATGCGACAACTCGTCGCATTGGACAAGGCTATGAGAATATAACACACAACTGAAGTGCGACATGCCTTTATCGCCTTACACTGGCCTACAAGAAATACGTGGTTAGAGAAACTAGTTTTATTATAATAATCAGTATGATATATGAATTATAAGTCCATTTTAGGAACCAAATATGATTAATCTCACAATAGATGGACTTATGTATATTTGATAACTTTTTCTAACCTTTTGTTTGAGACAGATGGAATGACCAATCATTCTATCACCTTATCGACTAACACTTTGCGAATGACAAATTCAACTTCATTTCTTTAAGAGATGAAGTGGAAATTGTCCAAGGAACGACCTACAGTGAGATTGTACCAAAATTAAGTAAGTATTTCTTCTAATTCAAATTTTTCAACATTATGGAAAAGATATTGAAAACAAAAATTGTTGTCCTTGTGACCTTATATCCGATGAATCATATGGTTCCTTAGATCATCACAAATGTATGGCTTTCTGACTGTTGGCTTTATCATAGCCCATCCCTCTACCACTCTCCATCAGAACTTGATGGTTAGATTTCTATTCCATATCCATATTTTCACCTATTTTATCCTATGTGGAAACCCAGTAATTTGGTAATTTGGTTAAACTTTACATTTCATAATTTAGTTTTTTTGAAGTTCAGTTTTGGTATTCCTTTAAACGATTTGTGTTTCTAAGAAAGAAAATTTCACGTAGAAAACCATTTATAACCCCGATGAATTTCGATGGTGAAATTCATTTTAAGGGGGTTAGAATGTAACACCATAAGATTTTATGAGGAATATTCTTTTTAATTTCTTTCATATCTTTTTTTTACGCTACACCAAGATTATCTTGTGCTATACGCAACACCATATTAGCTTACAGTATACGCAACATTATTCTTGGATTGTGTTACACACAATTTCATGTTCGACTGATAGTAGTTATTCTACACAACATTGAGTGTATATATATATATATTCAATGTATAAATGAAATATTGTTGGATTATATTATATGAAAAAACGAAGGAGTCTTTTACTACACGCAACCCTGACTTGGCTTGTGCGACCTTCCACGATAGCGTGTGTAGTACGCAATATCGGGTTGCACTAAAAAACTATATATTGTTATAATATTATTATGAAATAGCCGTTATGAATAGTAATACCCACTTTTTCAAAATTTAAAAAATTTAGCTTTCAAAATGGACTTCATTTTTGGATTCAGAATATCGAAATTAGCCTAGGGTGAATTTTTGGTATTTTTCTGAAAACATTCATTTTTTATTATTAGTGAAAACACTAGGTTACTATTTAAAAACCGACTTTTTATTTAAATAATTATTTATTTTATTTAAATTTATTTTAGGTCAAAATTGATACATAATACCTATATAAGTTCAATTTAATTCATTGGAGAAATTTTATAACAATTTTAGATATATGAAAATTTTATTGACCTTTTCACCGTCTTTTACCCACCTCCTAAGAGAATTTGTAAATTAACATAAAACATAATTTTACCACTTTTATGAGTGGAATTTAGAAAATCCAATATACACGGTTAATATCAAGGACTTAAATGTGGTTCAATGAGATGAAAATAATGTTTGGTGAATAGTAACTTTTTACTTTTATTTACCACGATTAAAAGTAAATACGGTAATTAAGGGTAAAAATGATATTATTATTACTCTAAAACATGTCCTAATTCTGTTGGATAAGATTAGTTAGATAAAAAACAACAATAGGTTTAATATAAGACCATTTAGGTCCACTTGGATTAGATTAGGACATTTATTATTAATTTATTTAAAGAAGGGTTAAAATAGTTAAAATCAATGTTTAATAAATAAATCATTTTTCATATAGGGTTATACATAATATAAATTAGTCTATAAATATTAATTAGAAATATTAAAAAAAATTCCTACCTAATGGTAATTTATTTATAATTTTTAGACATTATATAATTTAACTTATTTATTACACAATGATGATGCGGTAATTACCTTATTAATGAAATATTAACATAAATGATGTTATAAATATCCAAATAAATGTAATTTTAGACTTTTTATGAATTTCAATAATTTTCTAGGTTAATATGACATGTTATTATTGATTAAATTATCTTTTTTAGAACTAATAATTCTTTTATGATTTTTACAAAAATAAATTACCAAATAGTGTCAAAATTGACCTAAAATATTTTTAAAAAAAAATTATATTATTAATTGTTATTTTATTCCTAAAAAATAAGGTTCGTCCAAATAAAATATATAAGAATATATATATATATATATAGATAATGAACCACTTTGGGTTCTTTTGGATTGTTATAGTATGTTTATTAACCATATAGTGTAAGAAAACAAAAAGACACGGTAAAAGATAAATTATTTAACATAGAGTTAAATTTAAATGATAAGGTAAAAACTGAAACCTAAACATGACTAAAATATATTGGTTGAGAGGTTTCTACCCATCCCCACTTTAGCTTAGAAATAAATCAATTTCAAGCTATTATAAACAGAATATGAATTTATTATATAATAATATTTTGAGTTTATCCAACGGTGCCCCTCTCCTCCCTTATAAAAAGGGCACCCCTGCCCTCTTCTCTTCACACCCTTTTGAGCCTTGAATCTCTGAAAATCGTGACACATTTTCTTCTCCAATTCCCTAGAAACATTCTGGATGTTCTGGTATACTCAAAATACCAACACTACTTCCTTAAGAGATGGCTTAAAAGAGGTGCGTCAAAAAAGAGGTAATCTCTTCTTTCGATTCTCTCATGTTTCTTTTCTCTTCAACCTCTTCTTATTTAGTTGCTTCATAATAGAGTAATAACATCCGTATAACTCATATACTGATATGTTATTATGAATATTAAACAACCTTATTTCACCTTCTATCCATCCTACGGATAATGAAATCACCACGCGTGCGTACGTACGGAATACCATCTCCACACCGTGGTGTAATCAGTTTTTCCACCACAACATTACATGGATGTGTATAATGGTGTAAATTGATAACTATATATGGTTATTGTGAAGTTATATTGATTCTGTAATATTATACGTACACTTAAATACAATTCCACCATCCTGGGAATGATATCATCGCTCGTGCGTACGTACGGACTACCGTCTCCACGACGCGTTGAGATTAATTTTCCATGATTAAAAATTCAAGAATGATTATAAAGTATATATATTTAATAATAATTAAATATATGACATAATAGAGATACTGTATTTATGTATAAATACATATATATATATATATATATCATCTACTTACTTCTATTCATGTCAATAAGGAAAAGAAAACATCGTTCATGCGTACGTACATCCTGCTGTCTCCATGAACGGTGTATTTCATTTCATTTATCTATATTATATATATATATATATATATGTACGGAATATATATGATATATATATATATAATGATTTAAATTCTGGAAAAAATTAAATCATTATATTAGTAGTAATAATTTCAAGAACAACAAGTCCAAACACGTACGATAAATAAAACGTTTTACCCAAAACAATGTTTTAACATGAAATTTACAAAAGAACGGGTAATATAAAGTAATAATTGAACCATGTATGATATCACAACAATGAATATGATTATGTAATAAGTCAATGACATTATTTAAATCATTATTCAGGAGGTTCAGATATGTAGGAAGCATATCGGACCAAAGGTAAGGGATAACTTTTCCAATCTCATTTTTATCCAAGATTGTTTATTCGTAAGTATTCACTGGGGTTATATCTATAATCCATGTACCTGTTTTCTAAAAATGGTTTCATGTATTTTTAAAGTCCTTTTTACCCATTTTTTACTTATAATACATGTTATTTAAGGAATATTTCTTTTATTTACGTTACAAGGTACTTTTTTTACTTTTCCGGAAAAAGTACGAGAAGCTTTTTTTTAACTAATACGGCATGAAAGGATTTTTACGGTTTTATAAAAAACATGTTTTTATGAATATTCCTCAAAAATATTTCATGACTATTTTCAAAAAAATATATTTCTTGTAATATCTCATGGAGTTTTGTGAAAACAAATTGATTTTGAAGAAGAAATGATATTTTCTTCAATAATTCATTTCAAGTGTTTTATCAAAACCATATTACATCGAAGATGACTTTATTTCAAATGTGTATGTTTCAAGTATAATGACTCTATGATTTACATGGTTTCACTTTTCTTATTATTAAATGCTATACATTTTTTTTATGGATTATGTTATGATGGGATGATGTTTATGAAACCCATTTTATACTTTGGGTAATGATGAATGATTTATGTTCATGTTGTGGAACAAGTAAGAATGATTTAATTATGAGATGGGTGGGACTTATATATCCCTCCAATGCATTAGAGAAATATTTATATCTCATAATATAGACATGGTTGGAACCGTAAGTTAATTCGGTTCAGTAATACAGGACTGGAACGAGAAGTGAACTCGATTCAGAAAGGGACTTTGACCACTAAGATGGTCTTGGAAGCAATGCCTTGGCTACTATCGAAATCATATCATGTGACTAATGGTTGCCACAATCACATGTTTTATTCCCATGATATTTTATTATTATTGATTTTCATTTATTATATATTCCTTACATACTTCCAAGATTTATGTCTTTGCTCAAGATTTTGATGCTTAGATTTTATGTACTAGTTTTTGTATTCAAATGATAATGGATTGTTCAATGTTATCTATTTTTACCCTTATAGAGCATTTGAGCTCACCCTTTTTATGTTTTCTTTTCCCCTAGATATAAAGAAAGGTTTTAGGTAAGAAAAAATAGGGGAAGATCTTTATAGGAGATGTTGAAGATATTTCACCACGAGTAGATGATTATGTTCCGAGTTTCCAAAGACACTAAACTATTACGGTCCTTGAGTGTTGTTTTTTGTTATGTATTAATTATTCTGCAAAATTTATGTAATGTCCATGTACATCACGCTTTGGGCCTCTACACCAGTTGCCCTTAGAAGTGGGAAAAAGTAAAGCAGATAAACAACCAAAATAATCAGCAGGCATCCAACAATCCCATACATCCCATTCCATCATCCCTAATGTCCTCCCTGACACCCACATGCATAAACTGACGCATCTCACCACTCTAGACGTCATCTTCTGCCACAACCAAATGGGCCTCCATGCCTCCAGATATCACCACAACCGTCCAGGATCACATCAAAACATAAGAATCAGTAAAATAAACATCACATAAATTGGGTTATTGGTCCCTTTAACAATCAATAGGGTAACTCAGAACCATTTAAGAAATTATCAAACAATCAGTTCATTAAAACATCATGAATAAAGACATTTATTATTCGTAGGTTCCAAATTAAAGAAACCTAACCAGTAAGCTATCACAAATAAATAAACATTCTTACTGCCCCAATTTGATTACCATAAAATTAAAACAAGAAGAAACAGATTCATTTACAAGACTCTATATTCATATCCAACAATTTACAATTTCTCATGGTTTACGTTATTTACCAATTTCCATCATGAATGAACATCTAATCAAAGAATGCATAGATAATAAACTATTTAACAAAACATGAGGCAATAACATATGATCGATATCAATTTTTTTATCTGGTTAAAATATTTATTATGTCAATTCCATTATCATCAAGTGGGATTAAGCATGCTAACAATATAGTTTCACATAAATGAAAAGAGAAGAAACAAATCCCCTACCTCAAATAGTCCCTCACGTTCTTTATCCAAACAATGGGTCACGATCCTCCTCTCGCGACAACTACATTCACCCGAGGATTCCACAGTACGACCACACCAACCAAACCCCAAGAAAACCTCATCAAAATCCTGGAGATTACATGTTATAACATGGAAAGGAGAAACAAGAGATGATGATCCCCAATGGAATGACGGTAAAACATACCTTATATCGAAGATTTATCGATACATCTTGGTTTCATCAAAATAGATCTGAACCAATCGTAGGAGTAATGTTTGATTGTGAAACTCTTATTGGAAGGATTGAAAGGTTCTAGAATCTCATAGTTGATAAAAAAGTGGATGAAAAAGTATGTAAGTTATCTTGTTCCTTTTGAATATTTAATTGGGTGAAGGTTTAAGATACGATTAATTCCCTAATAAATGCAGATCGCATTAACCCATGCGGTTTGAACAAGTAAGAACATCCAGATCCATAAGAATAATTAATATAGGATTTATGTAATTTTAATTGACCTAAAGATTCCTTAGAATAAAGGTTTCAATGAATTTTACGTCAAAGGATACGACAAAGGAGAGAAACAGTAAGAAGCTTGAAACACTGTACACCTACCATTACTGTACACATACCGTTACTATACACCTACCGATAGAGGTTACCGATAGACCTCACCATTCTGGAAAAAATGTACACCTACCGTTACTATATACCTAACAATAGAAGTTACCGATATACCTCACCATTCAAGAAACATTGTACACCTACAGTTACTATACACCTTCCGTTATTATACACCTACCGATAGAGGTTACCGATATACCTCATTGTTCTGGAAACACTATACACCTACCGTTACTATGCACATACCATTACTGTACACCTACTAATAGAGGTTACCGATAGACCTCATCATTCTGGAATCATTGTACAGCTACCGTTACTATACACATACTGCTAATGTACAGCAACCGATAGAGGTTACCGATAGACCTCACCATTCTGGAAACACTGTACACCTACTGTTACTATACAACTACCGATAGAGGTTACCAATAAACATCGTCGGTCTAGAAACATTGTACACCTACCATTATTGTACACCTACAGTTACTGTACACCTACAGTTACTGTACACCTACTCTTAGAATAGTTCACATAACCTCTCCGATAGAACTATTCACAGAACAACACCGATATAACTGTTTATAGAACCTCACCGATAGAACTATTCACTGAATTGGATAATTTTTAAAGTGTTTTGGATAAGTCACGTTGACCACCCGGAACACCTCAACACCACATTTTCACAAATTAGTTGACCGAAGAGGTCCGATCCATTACATTAAATCACTTGGGTGTATAAATTCAATTTCCTATTTATTCTATTACATTATTTTATTCTCTTACTACTCAGTGGTGTCTATTCAATAACGAGTATTTGATATCATCCAAGTCTATTAATAAGATTAATGAACAAATCAAGCCCTTGGACCATTGGAAGACCAAAATATTCTACATAGAAAATGTTTGTGTAGTCCCTCCCACTAGGAACATATATGATCAGGATTATCTCCATTGTATCAATTATTTGAAAAAGAAATGATTATTCGTTAGGAAATAATATCTATACAAATTAAATTATATTAAAGGAGGTGAATCCTCCTTAATACACTTGTATATAGTTTGAAGATGTATTCATATTTGAAATTTGGTCTACCATACTTGAATGTTGTTGTTTTCTGGGATAAAAATATCAAATCCCAAACCAATATTGAATGATAATACACAAATGAAAATAATTTAGGATTTCATGGGAGTTTCATTCTAGAGTCATTAGACAAGGAAGTGTGATATACATTGGATTAAATATTTTACTCATTATCTTTTCTCCCTGATAAATCAACCTCCATATTTTGATGAGGTGTTTGAATAGATATACTATTGTTGCAAGATAAGAATGAATTCATAGAAACTTAATCATATTATATGTGTTCTATTCGTAAATAAATAACTATTGTACCTATCACCCTTTCATTGGGGGATTCCCCCTCAATAATAGTGATGGAAAAAACAATCACAGTCTTATGGTAAATTATTGGATGATGACATTGATAACCCTCAAGGAATCTGTGATTCGTGAACTAGATTTCATTGTTCTATTCATACAGATAATTGAAGAATTAAACCATGGGTTGTACTCTACTTTCCTCCTCCACATTTTAGTACTTCATAATAACTATTCGACATTTATGAGCTTGGTGGACTTCTCTCACATATCTGAAGAATATTCATGTCCCATTGATAAAATTTAATGATTATTATTCCCACATTTTATACATGTGATTGTTGGGATTTTCACTACACCTTTTCCATTATATCCACGATAATGAAACACCATCATTCATTTTATATCAATATAGCCATTAGAAAATTTTCTAAACACCATATTAACTTTGGGAGCTCATTGAACAACATTTTCATATCTCCCAAATTATTAAATTTCTAGATCCTTATAAAGGATTGTTTTTAAACCAAAATTTAAGATCATTATTTTGTTATTATTATTGATAGAAAAATATTATGTGTACCGTTCATGAATGGTGATTTTTTTTGTAAGTCATGATGGCTTCTCCATCATTTTTCTACACATATATGAATTATCTATTTATCTTAGTATGAAGGTTCTGAGGGAAATAAATGGTAAAAATATTTACATAATGTCTTACCACTCCATCAATTCATTTTATCCATTTTGATTGTTGTTCATAATCAAACCCTTCCATTGATGAAACTATCAATATAAATAATAATCTATAATATACACCTTCTCTTTAATAGAATAATGAATCCCATAAAATGTTATTCTCATTCAGTTGACACGTTGTTCCACTACTATTATATCTGATGTTCCATTAAATGGATGTGATCGTTTCCCCATAAAATAATCGATAGTCGATTGATACCTCTTAGGTTAAGGATGATGTTATAAATTATTAATGTTATGATTCATACCCCGAAATAGTTTCATAAGAATCAACTTGATATTTTAATCTCCAACTCCAATTGAATTAGAGATTTCATTCTAGGAATCGTTGAACATTACCGCATAGGCGTTATTGGCCTAGTTTCTCCTAGTTCCCCACATTATATAGAATAGAAATTGTTTAAAAAACATAATTAATCATGTAACACCAATATATATTGTGAATTTAATGTCAAATTAATTTATTTTTTTTATATTTTTCATTTCACGGTACACTAAAAGTTTTAATTTTATATATACTGAAGAAAACATCCTTTAATAAATTATATAAAACGAGATATTAATCATGAACTACACATAATATAAAGATTATCTTTCTTTATAAGGAACACTGGGGACATATTGTAATATGGGAATTCCTAGATGACCTTCATCACACACATGATAGAGCTTTACCAAACAATAGAATATTATTAAAATATAATTATTTAATATATAAAGACATAACCTAGCCTTTATGATAGCAGTTGTGAATAGTATTAACTATCTAATGAAAAAAAAATTATAACATTAACTCCTTATTTACAATTAATATTAGAATTAAATCAATATAAAAGAACTATTTTTTAGAAAAATACTTTTATGTTCACAATGTAATTTTATAATAATTAATTAAATTAAATACATTTCTATGTGATATTAATTTCATATATATTTTATATTAAATAAAATATTTTTTATAATCATTTAATATATTTTATTACCTTATGATAAATACTAACACAATATTACACATAAAATCTTATTTTTAAATTTAAGAACATGTATATATTTTTTATGGAGATACTATTTTAAATATGTAAATTTTAAATTTATTAAAATTTTATAGTTGCAAATAAAATTCCAATTTTAATGATATTATTAAAAATTATGTTATGTTGACTATTTGGTATTATTCCTTGAATTTTCATTTCAAATTTTATACATAAAAATTCTAGAATTTAACGTAAAACTATTTTATCATCTATCTTATTTATAAGGGTAAATTATATATTTTTTATTTTAACGATTAATTATGTGAAATTTTTATTAATATATCTAATTTATGGCACTGAAATCATTATCACATTGAAAATTGAAAAAAAAATCATTTGAATATTTTACATTAATGATGAGCTATAACATCCTGTCTCCTAGATTAAATTTAAATTAATATCATTCTCTTATGTGATTTAAATACTGAAAAATTTATTTCATATATAGAATCCAAATAGTTTATAATTCATAATAAGATAAAATTAGTTTTTGATAGAAAAATATCATTGATGGTAATTAAAATTAATTACAAGATTGCGATTAAATTAAACTTGGTAGTTGACAAAACCATAAACATATGGACAAATAGGAAATATACAATTGAAAAAACCATTTTATAACCATATTTAAACCCAATAATTCCATTTATACACTTTTAACCATATGTATATCGACATGAAATAATGTACCATGGTTTTGGATTCCAATTTTCGAAAATATTATAAGATTATCACTCATTATCCCCTATAAAAAGGACTCATCTCCTCATACACCCAACAGATCTCAAGACACATATGTTCTTCTGAGAGAAAAGAAATTATATCGTCAACATCCCATCCTTCTTAATTGATTTCTCCCTTGGGTAATATGACTTTCAATGAAATACTCTGGGTGTATACCAAATGTAGTTACCTGATAAGAAGGCAACACCAACCCCCAATATCCCTTCATTTATTTTCTATCCACACCACCAAAACACTCCAAATTAAATTTTATATTATAAAAATAGTATCCTAAATATAATATTATTTTATTATAAAAGGGGTTATACCTAAGCATACACATAGTGCTACCTAAAGGGTAATGAACACAATGTTTACTTGTACGATGAACTGACACCTCATGATATGAGGATTGCTCATTCTTCCATTAGTACCACTCATAGTAGGAATTATGATGGAATATATTAATATATATAATATATTTGATATTTATAATTTATTTGAGATTCATTAATTATTTTACAACAACTATTTTATACATTCTATTATTTTTAATTGCGATAATTTCATTTTAGGATGTCTTGATTATGGCATCCGCAGAGCGATGCGATTCGTTCACACACTCAATGGAATGCATTAATTATGACATTATTGAACATATATTATATATAATACAGTTATTCTATTTTTATAATGATATGTATACATATATTACATTTACATTATTTCATTCAATAATACAATAAAACAGAAACATTATTCATATGTTTTAATGACCTATATTCTCCATAAATTTTGTATTCCATTTCATTCTATTATATCACATAGAGTACTATAATACAAATATATAGTGAAAAAATGATATTTATATCCAGTAATCAATTTTGGAAATCATTATATATTTATAAAAAAAAAATTTAAACCTAATTAAGAACATGTGGAAAACAAAACAGATATTACCTGAACTATAAATTTAACATGGAATTTATACGAAGAGGGTTATATAAATTTATTATAAAATAATATATTATATTTTATATATAAATAAGGATCTATAAAAATATATAAAATGTTTACATTTATTATACATGAGGTTTGAATGAGTATGATTATAGTAAATTCATATGGTATGAGAATTTCATGTCACTATTTATTTTCAATAGATTAATTAAATAGTAACCTTTAACATATTTTATGTGCTGTATATTCTTCTTATAAATGTATTATATTCCTCTCATAATTAAATGTATGAGTGTTTATAATAAAATTAAATTATCTTTCTTTTATAGGGTTTAATTTTCAAAAGTTACCAAATCTGAATGTTAATAGTGTTTCAATATTCTTTAATTGAGAAACATGTAATGGTATACACATATTGTTTTATATATGTTGTATAAAATTCCCTTGACATGTAATAAAATGAATATCCTTATTCTCAGGATATTTTAAACCTCCATGTTAGTTAATTTTCCTACATGGAGAGAATGATTTAATGTTACCATTTGGTAAGAGTTTATTTAAATATTCCCACCATTAATCGAGATCGTTTATTATCATTTTTTAATTAATGAAATATTATAATCTGTATTTTAATAAAACACATTACTTTTATTACCTTATGTTTAATTCTAATTTCATTTTATCTTACAAAATTTATTTCCACTCTTGGAAACTCATGATAATTATTAATATGTTTTTATGAAAGTATGACCATACATGTCTCTTTAGTCTGAAATATGTGTTCCTTAAATACCATGTATTCAGAAAATAGATTTCAGAAAATATTCAACTGATCTTCTATAATCATTATAAGACAATTTTACCCTTTTTTCATTTTGTATTTGTTTTCAACTAATTTTTTTAATTATAATCTATGATTTCATTCAGACGTTTTTACGATAAAAAATGAATGATATTTTTTCATCATATAACATATATGAATTTATCCACCATAAATTATTTGTTTCTTTATTGGTTTGTTTAAAATATTATTTTTTCAAAAATGTTTTGAAAATAAATTTTTTATTAAATGGTTTTGAATGTTTTGTCAATATTATATTATACTTTTTATGGGGAAAAGGTTTTCAAAAGGTTTTCAATCTCTACTAAATTTTCTAAAAGGAAAATTCATTTAAAAATGTTTTCAATGAATCATTTATATGTTAGGAAGCCTATATTCATGATAACGTATTTCAAAAAGTTTTAGATTTTATGAAATTTTTTTAATGTCTGTATGATAATTTTATCATGATGTTTTTTAGAATATAATTCAATATTGTTTCCCATTAATGATAAATATGTCACTATTATGTATTATTTTGGGTGGACATGATTCAATAATTACATTTATATTTAGTCTCTTAATGGTTGTAATTTTATGTCTTCATGTTTATGAAATCTTTTTCTCATTCAAGTTTCATATTTGTATTGATCCCACTTCTTTTCACATGCTATTATTTGATGAAATGATTATGAATCCTATCTATTTTTCATAGGGTAACATATTATTACACGTTTAAAACACTCATTTCATTTAATGGATTATGATATTATTTTTTAAAATATTAAGGATCATTTATATCTGATTTCATTATTAGAAGAGTGGGACCTATATCATTCTCTAATGCATCCTGTAATGATTTATATATCATGAGGTATACATCTATGGTCTTGGTTGTGAACATTGATGACGAATATTTCTAAGTGATATAACCATGACTACTAATATGGTGTGGGGTGTGAAATCATACTACTATTATGTCCATCGGAGGAACCATGATAACCAAGATGATACGTTGAGTGATCCCAAACTACTACGATGGCCATGGAAGAGATTCCATGACTAATATAGAATAATTTTTCATTTCTTACATTTATACCAAAGAATTATGGGTATTATTTATTTGTTCAAAATTCAAGGCATATGTTATTTATATCAATTTTATTCATGTGTTTTGAAATACAAATATTTATTCCAGGATTCATGATTTTGATAATTTAAATGGAGTGTATAATCATCTATTTTCATGATCCTGTTAAAATACCCTTATTCCCATTATTATGTTTTAAAAGTACACCTTTTTTATCAATATTGTTAATCTAATCTCCCTAATATATATGTGTACTTTTTCACATGAAATCTATATATGTAATATGTTTTATGTTTCTATGTTTTTTTCTAGTAATGATGATCCTAGTGGGAGATAATTTTTCTTATTAATATACCTATGTTCACGCTTACTTGTTACCCAAGGAACATGAGAAATAAGTTATTAGGGTGTATAATTTTTTTATGGATTTATGTATTTCGAAAATGTGATGTAATGTATATGTTTTTCAAGACTACGTTATTATATTTTTTTAGAGAAAATTTATAGTTAATATTTTGAATCTAGGATGATTAAACCATTGTGAGGACTCTAAGTACATTTCTGAGTATATGTCCAAGGATAATGAAAATATATGAAAATTTACTGGAATTTTGATAATGGATGGTGTGATTGGTTCCTTAAAAATGAATCTCTATTTAGATTCTATGAGTGGATGTGGATCTGGAAGATATAAATCATGTGGTAATAGGTCTAACATGATGTCTCTATCTTGACTCAGGGTAATCTAGTACACAACAACATGACTTGCTGCATAAATTGTTTGACACTCTTGTGGGATAGGTCCTATAAATTACTGATCTCTTCAAGAACAATTATGAAATATTTTAACATAATATGACTATTAATAACATAGAATAAACCTAATTTATCATTTCTTAAAAGTTAGGTGTCATAATTTTGACAACGTAAAATTAATTATTAATTAATATGTGGTTTTAATCTATGATACATAGTTCTCTCCACGTTCATTCCATTGTTAGTTAGTGGAGTGAATTAGAATGGAAATTGATAACAATGATAATTTTAGGTAATTATTGTATGGGCTTTTTTCAAAGTGATTTACAATGTGGAAATATTATAATGAGATTCAGGATGGTGGTTTGATTTCTGGTTCTACATATGAAGATAAAGAGACAAAAAATGACATTTATATGGTATGTTATGTTCTTGAAACATTGTTTGCATTAATCATAAGACTCGTGATTAAATTGTGGTTTAAGAACCATAATACATGATTCATATTTCACATTCCAGGAATGAGGTATTAAAGATTATGTTGATAAAACCTGATTTAGGTCTTAAGAATAATGTTGGATGAATGAAGTATATATGTTTTGGAATTAAAATATCATGTTATATAAATCAACGATGATATATATATTTTTAGTGTAAAATATTATTATGTATTGAAAAGTTTACGATTAATGGTGATCATGGATTATAAAAGTGATATTTTGATTAAGGGAAATTAACCCTTAACATGGTCAAATATGTTGAGAAAATTTTCTTGCACTTAGACAAAGAGATGATGTATCTTGAAAATGTATATCAGATAACATGGATTTCCATGGATCTGATTATTGACTGGTTTAAGGAGTGGTATATATCATCATGTATAATGTTTAAAACATCCTATATTTATGAAATATATGTAGTAACAATTGGAATAAAGAAACATTCCTATTTTCAAGAAGCATTAATTATCAATAGGGTTGCGTACATGTTTCTTGAGAAAATATTCTGATGTTATTCACTTGTTTTTAAAGTGAAAACGAAGAGTTATTTTTTGTAATATTGTGATTCACTATTCACCTAATTTTGTGAATTTATTTTGATGTTTTATATTTTAAAATATTGGAAGGTTTATAAGCTTAACCATTAATGTAATGTTTAATTTAATATTTTTTTGAAGTATTTATGTAGTGAGTTTGTATTGAAAACCATTGTTAAAAGGCAACCTATTGATTAATCATATTTCAAGGACATCAAATTTTTTTAAATTTATTAAAATAATTGTATAGAATGAAATATTTTAGGGTGGGTGAAAACCCATCATGTTCGGAAAGGCTACAAGTCTTGAACCAATAACCTAAGGATAATAAATGTTTCATTTCTATAAATGGCCTATGAGATATCATTGTAAATGTGAAATAAATTTATGATAAAAATTTGATGAATAAATATATCTTTTTTATCAATGACCTCAATAACTAAATAATATATAATCTATGAATCCATGTCTATATTATCACATCCTGCTAATGTTCTCCTATACATATATTCAGTTATATGTTACATTGGGTAACCGTTATGTTTCCAACATTCCTTTTAAAAAAAATTAATATATCTTTTTATGAAGCATGTTTCCAATAATAAAGCATTATAATATTAAACCATTAATAACACATTATAATTTGGAGCATGAAATTCAATTTATGTAGGGTAGAACATAAAACACCAATATGTTTTAATGTATTATTTTTTGAATTATGTTATTGTTTTTGATATTTTTCATTTCATACTGTAGTGAAACTAGTTATTATATATATATATATATATATATATATATATATCAATGAACTGATTTTGGATTGTGTTATACAAAATTAAAATTTAATAATGAAATAAAAATTATATAATCGTTATAATTATCTATACAGAACACAACGGTTATATTATGTTACATGCAAGACTCCCTTCCCTTGACAGTTTTCCTGACACGCAAGACCAAGTTTTACCAAACAACAATATATTATTAAAATATTATTATTTGATCAATTAAGAAAACACATATCCATATTTTTATTGGTTTTGAATATTATTAACTAACTTATAAAAAGCATAGGGTTTACTCAAGTATAAAATTAATTTATTAGATACAATTAATATAAGAACCAATTGAATATAAATGGAATTTTTTTATAGAAAATAATTTTATAGTATGAGATCTATTTTAACATGATTAATTAAATAAAATAATAATATTAGGTGAAATTAATTTAATATAAATGATATATATTTATTCAAATATTTTTTGTACTAATCATATATATTTTATAGGCGTACGAGAAGAATAAACACAACATTACCTATAATGATTAAGCCACTTTTCTAGCCATTCAATTGAGAACCAATATTAAATCAAAATTTTTTATTTTTTATATATATTTTAATTAAAAGTGAACTTCAATTTTTTTTTAATCATCAATTTTATGTTTACAATGAATTTTGGGTATTTATTTATAACATTTCATTTTTAATGAGTAGTAAAAAATACTGAAATTTAGCTTAGAAATAACTTTTTTTATAATGTCTTTACATAGTTAAATTATATTTAAAATTTATTTTAATGTTTTATTAGATATTATTTTTATCAATTTTCCCAATATAGTTCCTTGTAATCTAATTCACATTGAATTTGGTAATAAAACCCATGTGAACTTGTGAAGGATTTTACATTAAAAAAATGCTTTGTCATCCTACCTATGTGGTTAGATTTAAATTAATTTCTATAACTCATGTGATTATAATTGGGGAAAATGTATTTAATATTTGGAATCATAATAATTTATAATTTATAATAATATTAACTTATTGTTATATAAAAATATTAGTGGAGGTGATTAAATTTAACTATAATGATTAAAATTAAATTAAGCTTAACAAATGACTAAACACTTGACTTAATGACTAATATGAAATATAACATTTTCCAAAATATTTTTATGTCCAAATATAGAACCTACCATTCCACGCATCTATATTATAACGTTACTTGATCAACATGAAAAATACAAGGGTTAGGATTCCTTTTATCAAATATTTACAAGATAGCTACTCCTCCTCCAATATAAAAAGACCTCTACTCCTCCAACTCCCACAGACCACTCAAGAATCATTTCTTCGGTACTGATACTACCAATTTCCGAATAAAAATTCTTACATTTCTCATTTAATCCTCCATTTTATCATAAATTATTCCAAGTTATCCCTTCCGTGAAAACTAATTGATGTTACCCGATTAAGAGTTAATACCCTCCCTCCAGCTCCATTATTTTATTTTATTTCTCCATCCCAACATCATTACTTATTTCATGGGTCTATAATAACACTATTATCTATAAGGCCCCGGCCAGAAACTATACTTAATATTGAATTAAATTAATAACTCACAGTGAGGAACTTTTCAAGTTTAGAGTTTTAGAGAATTAGGACATAACTATTACATCTCAAAAGATTACAAAGTAGTCACTTCTATTAAATTCCCATAAAATAAAAAATCTTAAAAAGAAACATGTCTAGTTCCATGAATTAGATAACATGACTTTCCCTTGATCCCATCCTTGAACCTATTCCACATTAAGTCTTGTGAAAAAAATTTCCAAAAAAACATTGGGTGAGCATAAAAAGCTTAGAAAGGGATACACGAAGAATCAAAACTGTTAGTTTTTTAAAGCAACAAGTAAACCATTTATACTTTATCAAAGTAATACCTGTAACCTTTAGGAAGTAGTAAAAACTCTTCACTGAATAAAATATCATTACTTACCCTTTTGTAACCAAATGATTACTATAAAACCCATATAAAGAACACATAACATATAAAGGTAACTTGGGACATATACATACTTAAATGGAATAACCATATGGTCGACTTCCACACATACTTAATGGAATATACATACGGACGACTACCCGTCATATGATTTATCACACAACCACCCGTAAAATGTCCAAGTACCATCATTACACATAAAATATTTAAAATATAATAATTTCAATAACAACATTTCATTTTCAATCAAAATAAGAAATTCCAAGTTATTGAATTAATTAATCCATTTCCACAAATCATTTAAAATAGATATTTGAATAAAACTGTCCCATTACTCTTTGAAGATTTTATTGGAATTATAATTTTAAGAAATTAATATACATATAAATAAATACTGAAAACAATTTTTAAAACATGGACATTAAAGATAAAGATTTAGAATAATAAATCATGAAAACATTTAAAATGATATTTTTTTGTTAAAGAGTTTTTAACAAAATGAAAGACTCTTGAATACAAAACATTGTAGAATAACATTTAATAAAAGCTTTATAATATCATTAGAATAAAGGGATTCATGATATAATATGTTAGAGGACAGTATACACACCATATAATAGTGAACTAGTGCATAACAACAATGAAGACTCAATGGAAATTTAAATTGAGATGAAATCCATTATAAAGATGGTATCCTTAAATTAAGGATAAATCTATCTTGTAATTATGTGTGAGAAATACCAATACACAAAATATAAGTTCATATTAAGTGTGAAACAATCAGAGGTCATTCACACATATTCATAGGATGAAATGTTCAATAATTACAAGTTGAACCCACAGAAATCGAAATTGGGTTAAGATGTTCCCCTGTAAAAATTCGACAGCCTAACAGCGTCACATAAAATTTTACAAAAATGGTTGATGAGAGATATAAAGGGGATATCATCACATGGACATAAAATTTAAATAAATAAGGATATATAAGAACATATCCCAACATATTAGTATGTTAATTAAAAGACATAACAAAATAAGTCTTTAAAAAAATGAGGGTGAAAGGTCCCCTTACCGAGTTGGGTAACTTTCGAAATGTACACCCCATGGAAGAAGGGTCATAAAATGAAGATGAAAATACCCATAAATGAAATTATACTACACAAAGTGTATAATAATGGGAAGTACATACACCAATCAAAGGAAATAGTGGAAAACATGGCATAAATGTCATGAGAATAAAAGTGAGATGAGAAATCCCTTACGAAAACTCGGCAGCCTAATGGCGCCACTTATATCTTCTAAAAATGGATTGATGAGATAAAATAGGGTCTATCAATATATGAACATAAAAATTACATAATGGGGAATATAAAATAACATCCCCAAACATATGAAATATGATCTTAAAAGAAATGACATAAAAGTGAGTACCTAAAAAGAAAGAGAGAGGTTGGATCCCTTACCTCGGGTCCGACTTGATTCGACCGTTCTTTAACATCCTTAATAATAAACATGAGTTAATTTAAACATTCTTAAGAACCTTTTTCAAGTTCATTATTACTTTTATATCACTTATTACCATTTTATAAAAATTATGTAATCATTTAAGTTAATAATTTTTGTTTTTTCGATATATGGTTCTTAATTCGAAAGTGGAGTTCTTACAATTACATGTTGTTCGTGTTGTAAAAGGTTAATTATGTCCAGAATTATATTCATGATTTAGATATAATATATATCATATATATCCAGAATATACATGTATTTATAATATTACATAATCATTTAGAGGTAGAAATGAAATGCACCGTTCATGGAGACGGTAAGCCATACGTACGCATGAACGCTACTTTCATTTATATATCATACTTTAATGAAAAGAAAATAATAATTATATAAAGGTATAATATAAATCTAGTATAACATCATACATAATAACTTTAAATCAATCCTTTATACTTCCCAAATATGGCATTAACGAATCAAATCACTTTGAGGGGGCGGTAGTTCGCACTTCCTAAAATGAAATTATCGTGTTTACCCACAATGGAAACCATCAAGGTAAGCCACAAAAGAAAAATAAATAATCACAATTAAAACATAAAAATATTATATATCAAATATAAATATAGTGAAATCTTAATGGGAACCTTTGAAAGTGTTATATGAGTTTTGAACAATCATCATTTTGGGAGGGAGAAATTTGCCATCCACAGAAACAGTATGTTCTTTAACCATTTGATGTAGGTGTGTGTAAGTGTAGCTAGAATTATTCTTATAACAAAATCCTAGTATATTGAATATACTGGAGTTGTTACAAAATAAAATAATAAAAAGAGTTTAGGGGGTTGGAGAAGCAAAATAAAACAAAAGAACAAAAGAGAAGACAATGCCTTTAAATCGAGTAACTCTTTTTGATTTGAGATCAAAGGCATCCTTGGGAAGACTTCTGCCAAAAGTGAGGCTTCTTGGAGTAGGAGCGAGATGTGGAGGGACAAAATGGTTAGGGGTCGGCTGAGCCAAAGGCTTGAGAGGTGTGGGTAAAGAGGTAGATGTGGGGGCCTTTTATAAGAGGAGAGGAGGGGCACTCTTGGAAAGTAAAGAAATGTTACTTTATTTTAGAATGAGTTTAGGATTCCAATGGTCCCACATTGATTTTTTTAGAGGATATGGTGGAAAGGGTTCTAAATCCACTTATCCAATATTTTTTGTACATGTTTAGGTATTAGATTATACATTATCTTTCCATTTTATTTAAATCGTTAAATAATGAGGTAATTGCCGCATCATCATGGTGTCATAAATAATTTAATTTAGTTAATGTCTAAAAATTATAAAAAATACTATGATGTAGGAAATATTTTTTAGCATTGCAATTAATATTTATAGTCAAAAATCTGACATGTATAACCCCATATAAAAATTGTTTTAGTAAAACAACACATATTTGTGACATTTAAATTTTAACATTAAATAAAAAGGCATTAATGACATTTTCCCACCAATGTGGCTCCATGGGGTCCCCAAGTTGACCCATGGATTGTCTTGGTCGTCCATGACACATCCAATGAAGGTAGGACATGTGTCTAGGTCATTTTATATTATTAAAACATTATTTTTTCCTTAAATTACACTAATTACCTATAATTCTGATTAATAAACTTAAAAGTTACTATTCAGCAAAAAATTTATTTTAATTCCATTGAACCACATTTTACTTCTTAATGACAACCATGTATGTCCGATTTTTGAAATTCAAATCACATAAGTGGTAATGTTTCATTTAAACAAAAAAATCAGTTTCTTTAAAAACCACTTAGTGGTTTCACTATTCATAAAAAATTGAAGTTTTTCAGAAAATTACCAAAACGTTACCCTAGGATATATTTGATATTCCGAATTCAAAAATGATTTCTATTTTAAAAAATTAACAAAATATTAGTTACATTAATTAATTTAATAATTAATTCCCGTTGTCAGAGCAAATAGCATGTTTTTATAAAACAATAAGTATCAAAAGATTGACCCTAGTTTAAATCCAATTTCAAGATGAAATTAATTCCAATGACCACTATTGGATTAAATGGTAAAAATATATTCTAAATTCACTTTGAAACCAATTCAATAGATAATCTAATCATATATATATATATTAGATTAAAAATAGGTTTTGAATTAAAATACAACATTTTCACTATTCATTAAAAAATGATCTTTATCGGAAAAATACCGAAAATTTACACAAAGTGAATTGTGATGTTCCGATTCCAAAGAAGAGTTTTATTTGGTCCAATATAATGTATATGAGTGACCAAAACTATATTTAATGATGGTTCACCATCAAAAGTTGATAAGTGGACCTTTGGTGAAAATTACAGTATATATGCCTAAAATTGAATTCTTTTTGTATTTTAAGCCATTATCCTTTATTGGATAAATGTAAAAACATTTATCAAACATATATAATAATATTTTAGTTATTTATATTTATTTGTGCCAATAAAACGGCTATGAGTTAACTAACATTTAGAATAATTTTATTTTATTATTAGAGTGCAACATAAGATTTCAAAGGAACTCGTTGTTGCGTATTGGGTAAGCCATCAAGCATAGAGTTCCCTTTAAATTAATATTAACATTTTATTAAAAAAAGTGATAAATATAACAATTTCATATTCTTTATTTACCTGGGGTGTTACATCCTTCCCCCCTTTTGGAATTGCGTCCTCACAATTTTAAAATTGGACTCGGAAACTTCATTCAATGTCCCACATCGGAACAAGTGTCAGTAAAAAGTCACTTTAAAAGAAAGAAAGAGAAGTACAAAGGTCACCCGAGTTAACCCACACAAGGATTCCATGTAGGAAAACATGGACATGGAGGAGAAAACATAGGGTCATGTTCTGATGGAGAGTGATAGAAAACATGTTTGGGAGAAAGTTAACCACAAGAAAATCACAAACATGTGATGGGTTAAACGGTATTTGATTCCCTAGTAGGAAAAGATAATAGACAACATTTTTGTTTTAGGTTGTTTTTTATTTAGGAATTTATTCATAAGGAAACATAATTACTTATCATGTTTACTTTCAACTTTTATTATATTTCTTACACAAACTCATATTTTCTCCAAAAGATGAGTATTTAGGAAGACTTGTTCACATTAAGAGTACTATTATCAACTTCTAGAGAATCACCTAATCCACAAAAGAGAACTATATACTTCCCATGCCTTTAGACTTTAACCAAAACCAAAACCAAAAATGTTAGTACAAGATCAGATAATCCAGAAAAGGATAACCCTTTATAAAAAGAAAATCTATTCTTAATCTCCAAAATTTGTCCAACAAAACCCAATGTTCAACGAGGACCATTCCATAAACAATTTGTCAATAAAATTATTCAATGTAAACCAAAATAAGATTTAAACCCATATATTTTAAGGATTTAGTCACATAGTCTTCCAAGTTAAATCGTAACATTTATCTCCAAACAACATCAGTTACTCTTGAAGTCTCGTGTTGAAAAGTAATTAGCCTAATCACATATCATCCATGATAGGTTAATAAATTTCCATAGATAACCCAAAATCAACTTACTCTTAATTCATAAAATCATCTAACTAAAAATAGTCAGTCAAACTAACCAGGGACTTCACGTAAGTCCAGTGGTGGGCGATAAATACCAGTCGCACTTTGGTTGTGGGTTCGATTCCCGCAGCTTTGTCCGATGTGACGGGTTGTCACACGGTTTGCGTGTTGTCCTTTTTCCGAACTATATAATTCTCAAATAATTCCCCAAAAATAGATAAAATCATAAAAAATAACCATAACATAATTTAACGTCAATTTTATCTCATCCCTTTCACTTTCCATCATAACATATAGTAACCCATAATTACCTCAAAAGTAAGGATCATATAAACCCAAATGGTTCTTTATATCTATGTCCACAAAAGAACAGATAACTATTCATTGAATAAAATTTTCATATATCAATCATCAGGGTTACACATACTATAAAAAGTCTTCTAATGTAACCCCATCATCAAAAGAGACTTAATACTCTTAATAATTTCACCATAACTCTTGAATCCCTTATATGATGACAAATTACTCATTCAACATTATTCATGATCCATTAACCATTCCTTTCCAACTTATTCTTAAACACTTCTTTCCTACAAACATAATCATGAATCATATCCTAAGATTCGAAAATAAGAAAACAAATGTTATGAAATAATCCATACCATTGACTGGTCATTTTCATTTTCTTCATCCTCAATCGGAATGGCATTAGGTATTGGTAAACGAATATTTGTACGATATTGGTGATCCCATTCCCGAAAGTTCTTCATAGGACATGTGTTTGCATAATGACCATGCACACCACAGTTAAAACATTCAATTGATCCCTCAGAAAGAACGTATTTCCCTATCCTCGAGTCAACTGGATTCTTCCTTTTTCCATGGCAGGTTCTTGCGATATGACCTTCATTTCAACATCTATAGCATATTTCTGTTCCATTGAAACATTTTCCTAGGTGTTTCTTTCCACATATTTGACACATAGGTTTTTGAACACACTTACCATTATGATTATTACCTGTAGTTCAGTAGGGATTTTTTTCTCGCATATATGATGCCTTATAGAAATCATCAAGGTTTAGGAGGTCAATGATTACTCCAGATAGTTGTTTGAGTATAAACAAAAGAGTTCTCATTGTAGCTCCCATATCATTCAGTTGCTCGCTCAGAAATCTGTCACAGTTTCCTTCACATCCACTGTTACTTTGGTGCCTGCTACATCCATCCATTTACTAAAACCAAAAAGGTTAGTGTGAGTATATCAACAAAACCATCATGTACTAATGAGGAAGATAAACACTAAGATATACTTACCCATTCACATTATCTAAAACTAGGACTTTTTTTGAAATCCTAACCATTATGGTAATGTCACTAATTCTTTGAGAATACCCTAACCTATAAAATTATCTAAACCGACCTCTGATACCAACTATAAGGCCACGGCCTTAAACCTTACTTAATATTGAATTAAATAAATAATTCACATTGTGTAACTTTTTAGGTTTAGAGTTTTATAGAATTAGGACATAACTATTACATCTCAAAAGATTACAAAGTAGCCACTTCTACTAAAATTCCATAAAATAAAAACTCTTAAAAAGAAACATGTCTAGTTCCATGTATTAGATAGCATGACTTCCCTTGATCCCATCCTTGACCCTATTCCACATTAAGTCCTGTGAAAAACATTTCAAAAAATACTTGGGGTGAGCATAAAAAGCTCATCAAGGGATACACAAGGTATGAAAACTGTATGTTTTTCAAAGCAACAAGTAAACCATGTATACTTTTTCAAAGTAATACCTTTCACCTTTAGGAAGTAGTAAAAATACTTCACTAAATAAAATATGATTACTTACCCTTTTATAACCAAAATATTACCATAAAACCCATATAAAGAACATATTACATATAAAGTTAACTTGGGACATAAACATACTTAAATGGAATAACCATACGGTTGACTTCCACACATACTTAATGGAATAGTCATACGGCCGACTTCCATACCCAATGCATTGGAGGTTATAATGTAACCACCCGTCCTGTTATTCACGGCACCACCCATCATATGGTTTATCACGTAACCACCCGTAAAATTTCCAAGTACCATCATTACACATAAAATATTGAAAATATAAACATTTCAATAACAAAATTTCATTTTCAATCCAAAAAAGTAATTCCAAGATATTGAATTAATCAATCCATTTTCAAAAATCATTTAAAAGATATTTTTGAATAAAAGTCTCTCATACCACTTTGAAGCTTTTATTGGAATTATAATCTTAAGACGTTAATGTACATATAAATAAATACTGAAAACCATTTTGAAAACATGGACAATAAAGATAAAGATTTAGAATAATAAATCTTTAAAACATTTTAAACGATATTTTTTTGTTAATGAGTTTTTAACAAAATGAGAGACTCTTGAATACAAATAATTGCAGAATAATATTTAATCTGAGCTTTATAATATCATTAGAATAAATGTATTCATGATATAATATGTCAAAGGACAGTATACACACCATATAAGAGTGAATTCGTGCATAACAACAATGAAGTCTCAATGGAAATGAAGATTGAGATGAAATCCATTATAAAGATGGTATCCTAAAATTAGGGATAAATCTATCACATAATTATGTATGACAAATAAAAATACACCCAATATAAGTGCATATTATGTGTGAAACAATCAGAGGTCATTCACAAATATTCATAGGATGACATGTTCATGAAGTACAAGTTTAACCCAACGAAATCGAAATTGGGTTAAGATGTTCCCTTGAAAAAATTCGACAGCCTAACAACGTCACATAAAATTTTACAAAATGGGTTGATGAGAGAGATAAAAGGGATCTCATCACTTGGACATACAATTTACATAAATAAGGATATAGAATAACATATCCCAACATAATAGTATGTGAATTAAAATAAATAACAAAGGAAGTCTTTAAAAAAAGGGTGAAAGGTCCCCTTACCGAGTTGGTTAACTTTCGAAACGTACACCCCATGGAATAAGGGTCATACAATGAAGATGCCAATACCCATAAATGAAATTATACTAAAAAAGTGTATAATAATGGGAAGTACATACACCACTCAAAGGAAATAGTGGAAAACGTGGCATAAATGTCACGAGAATAAAAGTGAGATGAAAAATACCTTACGAAAACTCGGCTGCCTAACGACGCCACTTAAATCATCCGAAAATGGATTGATGAGATCAAATAGGGTCTATTATTATATGAACATAAAAATTAAAGAATGAGTAATATAAAATAACATCCCAAAACATATTAAATATGAGCTTAAAATAAATGACATAAAAGATAGTACATAAAAAGAAAAGAGAGCGGTTGGATCCCTTACCTCAGGTCTGACTTGACTCGACCATTCTTTAACATCCTGAATAATAAACGTGAGTTAATTTATACTTTCTTAAGAACCTTTTTCAAGTTCATTATTACTTTTATATCACTTATTACCAAGTTATAAACATTATGTCTTCATTTAAGTTAATAATGTTTGTTTTGTCCTTATATGTTTCTTAAGTCGAAAGTGGACTTCTTACAATTAAATGTTGTTCATGTGGTCAATGGTTAATTATATCCATAATGATATTCATGATTTGGATATCATATATATCATATATATCCAGAATGTACATGTATTTATAATATTACATAATCATTTAGAGGTAAGAAATGATGTGCACCGTTCATGGAGACGGTAAGTCGTACGTACGCTTGAACGCTACATTCATTTCTATCTCATATATTAATGGAAAGAAAATAATAATTATATAATGGTATATTATAATTATAGTATAAAATCATATATAATAACTTTAAATCCATACTTTATACGTTCCACATATGGAATTAACGAATCAAATCACATTAAGGGAGCGGTAGTCCACACTTCCTAAAATGAAATTATCGTGTTTACCCAAAATGGAAACCATAAAGGTATGCCACAAAAAAAATTAAGATTAAGTAGAACATAAACATATTATATATCATATATAAATATAGTGACATCTTAATGGGCACCTTTGAAGATGTTATATGAGTGTTGAACAATCATCGTTTCGTGAGGCAGAAATTTTCCATCCACAGAAACAGTATGTTCTTTTACCATTAGATGTAGGTGTGTGTAAGAGTAGCTCAAATGCTTCTTATAAAAACATCCTAGTATATGTAAGATACTTTATTTGTTACAGAAAAAAAGAATAAAAAGAGTTAAGGGGTTGGAGAATCAAAATAAAACAAAAGAACAAAAGAGAAGACACTACCTTTAAATCAGGTAACTATTTTTTATTTCAGCTCAAAGGCATCCTTGGGAAGACTTCTGCCCAAAGAGATGCTTCTAGTAGTAATAGAGAGATGTGGAGAGTCAAAATGGGTAGGGTTTGGCCGATCCAAGGGCTTGAGAGGTGTGGGTATGGAGGTAGAGGTGGGGGCCTTTTATAAGAGGAGAGGAGGGTCACTTTTGGAAAGTAAGGAAATGTTACTTTATTTTTAAATTAGTTTTGGATTTTAATGGTCCCACATTGATGTGTTTCGAGTATAAGGTGACAAGTGTTCGTAATCCACTCATCCAATAGGTTTTGGACATGTGTAGGTCTTATATTATACATTATCTTTCCATTTTATTTAAATCGTTAAATAATGAGGTAATCGTTGCATCATCATGGTGTCATAAATAATTTAATTTTGTTAATGTCTAAAAATTATAAATAAAATAATATGATGTATGAAATATTTTTATCTTTCCAATGAATATTTATATTCAAAAATCGGACTTGTATAACCCCATATAAAAATAGTTTTAGTAAAACAACACATGTTTGTGACATTTTAATTTTAACATTAAATAAAAAGGTATTAATGTCATTTTCCTACCAATTTGGCTCAATGGGGTCCTCAAGTCGACCCATGGAATGTATCAGTCAGACAAGACACATCCTATGAGGGTAGGACATGTGTCTAGGTCATCACATATTATTAAAACATTATTTTTACCTTAAATTACACTGATTACCTCTAATCGCATTTAATAAACTTAAAAGTTACTATTAACCAAAAAATTATTTTAATCCCATTAAACCAAATTTAACTTCATAATTACAACCACGTATTTCAGATTTTTGAAATTCAAATCCCAGAAGTGGTAAAGCTTCATTTAAATGAAAAATCAGTTTCTTTAACTACCACTTAGTGTTTTCACTATTCATCAAAAATTGAAGTTTTTCAGAAAATTACCAAAAATTTACCTTAGGATATATTTGATATTCCAAATTAAAAAATGATGTCTATTTTAAAAAATTAAAAAAATAAAAGTTACATTAATTAATTTGATAATTAATTCCCGTTGTCAGAGTAAATAGCGTGTTTTTATGAAACAATTAGTAACAAAAGATTGACACTAGTTTAAGTCCAATTTCAAGATGAAATTATTTCCAACGACCACTATTGGATTAAATAGTGAAAATATATTCTAATTTAACTTTGAAACAAATTCAAAAAATAATCTAATCATATAGATAAATTATATTAAAAATAGGTTTTGAATAAAAATACTACATTTTTCACAATTCATTAAAAAATGATCTTTATCGGAAAAATACCGAAAATTGACCCAAAGTGAATTTTGATGTCCCGATTCTAAAGAAGAGATTTATTTGGTCCAATATAATGTATAAGAGTGTCCAAAACTATATTTAATGATGGTTCACTATCAAAAGTTGATAAATGGACCTTTGGTGAAAATTACAGTATATATGCCAAAAATTGTATTCTTTTCGTATTTTAAGCCTTTATCCTTTATTGGATAAATGTCAAAACATTTATCAAACATATATAATCATATTTTAGTTATTTATATTAATTCCCGCCAATACAAAGGCTACGTGTTAACTAACATTTAAAATAAATCTATTTTCTTATTAGAGTGCAACGTAAGATTTCGAAGGAACTCGTTGTTTTGTATTGGGTAAGTCATCATTCATAGCGTTCCCTTTAAATTAATATTAACATTTTATTCAAAAAAAGGGATAAATATAAGAATGTCATATTATTTATTTACCTGGGGTGTTAAATTATAACTAATATATAGATAAATAACTATTCTATGTTTTATAAAAACATACATACACATCCATTTAATAGGTAACCAAC
Organism: Viscum album; assembly: GCA_963277665.1. NCBI lineage: Eukaryota > Viridiplantae > Streptophyta > Magnoliopsida > Santalales > Viscaceae > Viscum > Viscum album. Next base: position 67,193,055 of record OY728166.1, on the reverse strand, counting down.
ATGCTATTTATTTGTACGATGAACTACCGCCTCACAAAAAAAGGATAGTTCATTCATCCTTTACCTCCACTCATGGTGAGAATTATATTATTAACAATTTATATATATATATATATAATATATGATATTTATTATTTATATATGTTTATTTAATAATGTTATAGAACATATCTTTATATATTACTATTTGTGTAAATGTGATAGTTTCGATTGAGGATGTGTGGACTACCACCCATGGATGCGACGTGATTCATTCACAAAATATAGGTAATGTATTAAGAATAAAAGTTCTGAAAATTTATGAAATATATAATAAAATAATTATACTACAACAATTATGTATATATATAAATATAAATATTTTGTTTATATTTATTCAATATAAAAATTAAACAGAAACAACATTCTTGTATATGAATGACCTACCATCTCCATGAATGTTTTATTCCATTTCCTTATTCTATATCATATATATTACTATAAAAACATATAATAAAAATAGTTGTTATTTATATAAATTTTTATTTTAGAAAATAATTATCTAAGTATAAGTATAAACGATATAACAAATTAAGAATATGTGAAAAAAACAAATATGTTACCTGAAGTGTAACCATAAACAATAATTTATTATAATAATCTAAAATAAATTAATAATAAAATAATATACACTATTATATATTAATATGATTTTCTGAATGATATAAAATAGAAATAAACTAATTTATAGGGGTTTTGATTGAGTGTGATGAGAGTCAAGAAACGAGGAAATTGAATATTATTTTACTCTTTATTTCTATGTGCTAAACACATTATTCATCAATAACATCTTTTCTGTGGTGTATATAATTTTTTAATTTATTATATGACTCATATAATTAAATTAATTATTATTTACCTATCCATTTTATGATATTTCCATAATGAAGTTTTACATTTAAATGATAACAAATAGGTAATGTAATTTGGTCTCAATTTTCACTCATTGAGACAGATGTCTGGTTAGAAACCTATATTTTTTATATGAGGTGTATAAACATAATTTTAAATTTTATAATAGGAATATAATTGTTTTAATGATATTTCAATTTTATATGTAATTTTATTTTCCAACATGGGGAGTATGATTCAATGATACAATGTGGTAAGATCTTATTGAAACTATCTCAACATATATTGAGTGTGATAAAATATTAATTAATGAAATATTATTATTCATAATTCATGAACATTCATGGATTTTCTTCTCCAATGGTTATTTTTGATTTATTCATGTATTGGTACAATTTTTTCCACAATTTGGCACTCTTCACAATTATGAATTATTTTTATGAATTCATGAAGTAACATCTCTCTTTGGTGGGAAATTTGGGTTTTTTAAAAACAATCAATTAAAAAATGGGATTCCAATAAAACTATTCTAATATTATATAATTATAAAATGAATATTAAACCTTTCTTCCATTTACAAATGTTTTCAATGTAATCATCTTATCTAATCCCATACATTTCTTTTTTATATCCTCTTTGCATTGCAAAAGGAATGATTTTTTCTGCATAGAACATATAAGAATTTACACTCACTCATTTAATTAGAGCTGAAATTACATATTTAAAAGGATAAATTTTATAGAAATTTTTATTTAAATTTCTTTTCAATTAATTGGATTTAAAAAGGTATTTGATATTCTATACATGTTTATATGGGAAAATGTTTTTCAAATTTTTTCAATGATCCCTTTATGTTATTATAGGTTTATTTTTATGAAATTGTTTTTCAAATGATTTAAAATTTTTTGAATATTTTTTCAGACTAGGAAGGATAATTTCTTACGGAAGTGTATATAAAATATATTTCAAAATTATTTCCAATATAATAAAACATATGTTGGTGTTACTCATTCCATTCATGGGAAACGATTTAGTGTTTTCATTCATTTTATTTCCCTAAATGGTTTACATTTTATGGAATGATGTCTATGATATATGTTTTTCATACAATATTTATAAACATAAGAAAACTATTTCTTTTAATAGGATAATCATTGACGAAATGATTTAGAAATGTTCAGTTTTACCACACGTTGTTATATTATCATATGTTTATGACACCCATTTCAAATCACGAGTTTTGATATGATGGTTTATGATTTGGTGACTCCTGGATGTATCATTTAATTATGAGATTGGTAGGACCTATATCTCTCTAAAACGAAATATGTAATGATTTATATCTCCTGAGATAATGTAATATGGTATTCATAGTTAACCATGACATCTTATTTGGCCATGATATTGAACCATTACAACAACGATGTTATGGGGAGTGAACTCATACTAATAATAATGGCCATGAGAGTGAACCATGACTACCATGATGGTATGTGGAGTGACCCCATGCTACCATGATAGGCATGGCAGTGATTACTTATCATCCATGGAAATATTTTTTATGTGATTATTGGTCTTCAAAAAACTCCATGTCTTATTCCAATGTTCTACTTTCATGGATTATGATATTTATATCCTAATGATTCTTGTCTTCTGAAAATCTAATATTTATGCAGTTTATTATGTTTATGATATATTGTATGAAGGTTATGATATTATATTTTCATGATCCTATTATAATAACACTATTGTGAAGTATATAATTATATTTCTCTCTTGTCTACCAGTACTGAGCATATGATCTCAATATTTTTAATATTTTCTTCCCTTGAGTCATGAAGCAATATGTTTTGTTTTATGTGTTTATGAAGGGTTATAGTTAATAATAACCTAGTGTAAGATAATGTAACTCACTTACATACAAAATTTCAGGATTCAATGTTTCTAAAGGCAGTAGACTAATATTGAATTTTCATATCTATTTTTGTAATGTTTTAATTATTTTATAAATGTATCATAATATCTATGTATTTAAATATTTGGTTGTTATACATAAATTCATGAATAAATATCTAAATCAATTTTGATATTAACATTAATTTTATATTCTATGGGGTCCTTATGTATATAATTGTTTCTTAAGTGGTTATATATACCTAGACTCGTAATATGTATTTTCAGTATTTACATCTAATCCAAATTCCCAAATTAATTAAATCATTCTCTAATACAATATACAGAGATAATACATTTTCTTACATCCACATTACGTAATTTTAAAAATAAACCACATAATAGAGTTACAAATCTTAGATCCAAAGGTTTAGTTTCATGTGAAAATTAAGACCACACATAATATTTATAAAGTCGAGAACCAACCCATGACAACCATAAACTGGTCACCCGAGATGATCTCTGGCATGTCCAGAAGTACATTCTTGATCACCATGGGTTAGAAACTATTGTCATGAATCAATAGAGTAATCTACGAGAATAATTTCTTCAAATAATAAATAAATGACTAAAATAAATAATGATAACAACTTATCCCAAGTAGAAATATAAATATTCAAAATGAATACCTTTATACATGAAAATAAATGTACAAAAGTTGAAAATCAAACCAAACAAAACCAGCTGAGCATTACATCTCCATGTGACCATATGGTCACTCTATGAAACATAAACCCACCATCTCCTATGGCGATCAATACCATGATGAAACTACACTAAAAAATAAGAACACAAACACCTTTAAATGTCATTATTAATACATATTAGGAATAAATAAACAATGTATTACCAATGCATTTAAATTTGAATAAAAGAAACATCATCATTATGTTTTAAATAAAATTTATCAACCTATAATATTTCTACACATTTTTACACATTTAAAATAAATCCGGGTTCATTTCCCTTCATTATATTTCCACATCACATTCTTTTCGATGGTCTAAACATATACTTTTCAGAAATAAGTCTGAAAACTTTTTTAAAACACATTAATACATTTCATAAATTGTATCATGAAATCATCATGTTCACTCAGACAAGCACAATAATCATAAAATATGGTAAATGGGTAGTAACACACATGATTAAGCTACCAACAGAACATCACCATCAATTATGGAAGATAAAAATATTCCAATTGATCTGGGTGAACCTGTGAGATCATTAATAATAGAAATAATTAAAATACATGAGACACATCCCCAGATTCATGCCTCATGTGATGAAATGAAAAGCACCCTAAATACCATCAACCACTCTAAATCCGAACAGACCGAGGGGAAAATCCCACAACTACATACCCATTAAATAATCCTACTCTGGGATAAGAACTAGTTCATAATATAGAAAGTGAAAAATACATATATAAAAAAATATCTCATTATTCTAGGTTCCAATTTCGATGTATATATGGGGTGGGTGAACTAATTCCAACTGAGCATCCAACCATATGTGAATATAATAATAACTCAAGAACTGGTCACACACCAGACTGCCCCAAGGATCCATCACTTACCTTAAAAATCATATATCACAAAGGAGACCATACCTAGGATATCCCACTCCACATGAAACCTATGAGGCCAAATTATTCCATAGTGCTAACATCGAACCTATTCAACTTAACGAAAGGAAGTGATTCATCCATGGGTGGTTTTTCATCAAAACCACTATCATCATTTTTCACAAAAGTGTCAAACGATCATCAAGAATATTAAACAAAAATTTATAAAAATATCATTTGGGTACTCATTCCACTATTTATGATCCAAATCCACATTCATAAACATTTCATAAAAGGATAGAAATTTAGGAAACATTCCAAATCATCTTTTTAAAACCACATACAACTTTTTGATAACTCAAAACCGATTAGATGTCTATTTAATGACATAAAAATATCATTTAATAAAAATATGCACATTTTCAAAGATCACCAAGAAATAAAATTCCACATATTACTCAAAAATTAATATTATACATTTCAACGAACAATTATTGTAAAATATTTGAAAAAAAGGATATTTTTAACAAATTAAGGAGTTATCTGCCACATTACACAATAAGAAATTATTCCAAAGACAATGCATCAATATTTTACATACATATAATGTGTAAAAGGAATGAAACTAATGAATAATAAATTAAAAATGATATTTATTTTGAATCCTACCTCAAAATAATGGAAAATAAACAACTCACACCTGAAATCATACCACAAGGGTTCGAGAAAGAAAATAGATCCAAGAATATCCTTAAACAACCAAAATATCCAAAATAAATCGGAATAATTTCTAAACCATAATAACAAGGATATGGGAGATGATGAACTCATGCTAATATGGATAATTAATGATGAAGATTTGGATAAGGGGGATTTACCTTGGAGATCAAGCCTGTAATTTTTAATTACATACAATATCCAGGCCATGAGAGGGAGGAGGAGGATTTATGAACCATGGAGGAGCCATCCTAGGGATGATCAAACCATTTGGGGGATGGAAATGGATGATTTGGTGTAAAAATAATGTAGATGAGAACATTAAAAGTTCTTAATGGCCTATAACTAGACATGGTTTGGCCACATGATTTACCAAAATAGCTGAAAAATGTTTTCCCCACACTGGACTCTCCTAGGAATATGCACAATTTGATGCTTAGTTTACAAAGCATGCGCTAACCATGTGGAATTTTTCTTCCCTGAGATAGAGGCATCCCACACACTGTTCGCACAGATTTCTGAACTAATTGAATGCAGTTCATAGTCAACCATAATAATTCTAAAGCTCACATGTTTACCTGGAAACATAATCATGGGTTTTCCAAATCATTTCTTGACCGTGCGTGACTAAATAACACTATAAAACTCAATTTTAATCCCTTCAACCCTGAAAAAAAGGAAATAACTATGGGAAATGATTAATAAAAAATATGTTCTAAAAAAAATTCATGCTGTGAAAAAATTCCACCCCATAATGCCTTTTTTCTCCATAAATAAAAAACATCCAGGTGTACGATCAATGACTAGGGAATCATACAACTGAATGAGTTATCCTATAAAAACACGTACACCTCAAAAAACTCCATAGTGGATCTTACGACACATCTCGAACCCAAACTACATACCAATACATAATTTTTTAATCAACGGGTACTCCTCCCACATAGTCCCATTATAAGTTATCCATATTATCAAACCATTCTTGACCTCTACTATATTGCATATTGAAATGGGGATTCACAATTTCTACCCAAATTAAACGGAGAAAAATAAGAAAAAATAGTCAAACCACACTCTCATTATATGACTCGGGAACAGTCTGCCAAAAATTTAGAAAATGACTTGCACAAATAAAAACATAGAACAATTCATAGAAAGAAATGTGGTGGGTCTCCCAAATATAAGAACCAACCCACACCAACCTAATAAAAATTAAACACCATCCAACACAAGGACCACACACATAGTACAATAAATGCTCTTTCACATCAGCCTACCAAAAATATTAGGATGAAAAGAATAATATCATTTAGACCAATCAAAACTGAATGGATGAGATAAAATTGAACAAAATATAATTGCATCATGAGAAGTTTCCTGACTGGCTGAAAAAATACATTTCAGGACATTTGTTTGAAGTTCTGATGTTTGAAGCATCTATTGTGCCACAATCATGATCTGGTATCTTTTTAATAGATCCCTTTCAAGGCACATCAACGTGAATTGGGATCAGAATAGACACATTCATTACACATATAGATCAAAATAATAAACTATAATTTCTAGAAGAAAAAGAAAACACAATTCCATTTAAAATGATATTCTCATTAGTCTTATCACATTCCCATAAATGGTAAAAATCTATGATAAACATCACTAGAACAACCGCAAAAAAAATAACCCTTATAATGAAAAGAGAACTAATACGAATAAAACATTATATGTGTCCCAAAATAGTAAATAATGTCTATGAATTGGATCCATGGAAATTTATAAAAACACCATGACCAAACCATTATATGTGACATATGAATACAAAAGCATGTATAAGTCTTGAATCACCTGGACATGATGGATTATTGTGACCCTAATTTCCTTATTAACAATAAACTAGGATCTATAATCCACAAGGAGTTAATATAATATTGTGATACCTTTTGTTTCCACAAAAAACACCTATAACATTAGGTCACTTCAACAATTGATTACTAAAATTTCCATCACCACTTCCAGGGAAAAGAAGAATGTCGGCTGCATTAAGAACTCATGCTAGCACAAATTCAGCATAGATTGACAGCCTCAACACACCAGAAAACCATTTTAGATTGAATTTTGGCACATTTGACCCCAGATCAGGATAAATACTAATATGAAAATCTCGTGACGTCGAGAAATAATTCATGAAATACCTATAATCATACATTATTTGATCCCAAATGTGACAATGGAATTCCAACACTGATCCAATACCATACTCCAAACAACACTTCCCAAGTCAACTTCCCACCTTCTCTATTTTATAGAAATACCATCAAATAAATTAATCATTCAATAACTCCAATGTGTGATCTTCCTGATACTTGTTCTGAGACATTGATGTTGAACACATCTAGTGGGAACCATAAACAATAAATGTAGAAATAATAAAAAACAATGACTTTGAAAACTCAATTAAACTAATGATCATTTTTATTTTCAGGCACCCACTCATCCGAGGATCCACTTTACCATAATGAGAGAGGGAATCAACATTCACAAAACAAGAATGAAGTAGTATGTTTGATCAACTAGAAATCAAACTGATAGGGAACCACATGTAGCTACACTAAAAAAACCATCAAAACATTATCGTGGTGTACTCACTAGGGAAACTAAAAAACCATGATCTCAATCAAAGGCTTCTATTATTATTATGTCTAATAAAACAAGAATCCTTAAAAAAATGAAAAACAACTCAATGCTTCTAATAATCCTTCCCAAAAATTCAATAACCATTACATCATGACTAAATCATAATCAACAATTTTTACACTCAAAAGACGTTATGATTAATAAAATCCATGACCAGCATAAAAAAACAACATAACATCTTCTTTTCAAAACATCATAACATTCCTCTTAAAAATTTTCAACAGAAATCAACTTTGTATGTTTCACACTCACCAATTTTATTCCATGAAGCCACACCCATGAATATTAATTGACACCCAAGAATCTATCTTTTCATTCCAATGCAGGTCCTCAACCTCCCATATAACAGCCAATAACTTTCTCCACATTAAGATTCATGAGACTATCCAAGGACATACCAAGGGTTAAATAAAAAATTCTCATTTCTCAATTGATAAAAAATTTCAAAATCCAACTAAAAATCAGTTCTAATCCAAATTTTATCTCCACACTTTAATCCATTTCATTGTTTCTCAAAATAGAATCCCACAAATTCCTTCCAAAGAACCCATTCAATTCATTTAAAAAAAATTAGCAAAACAAATATCCCATTTAATGCTATTTTTTAACTTTTAAAACTACCAATTTTCATAAAATATAGAAATATTTTAATAAAAATACCCATTTCCAACAATTTCATCAAAATGGAAGAAAATTTATTTTTTCATCTTCCCAATAAAAAAACATCCATTTAATAATCTAGTTTTCCCAATTCCAATACCATAACTCCCCAAAAAATTCAATAATCATGAGGAACTCAAAACAAATCACTAAAGGTAAATAGTTTCAGTAGCTGACATGGGTTTATTGTTAGAGTCCACATGTAAATCACACCTTTTCCACATGAAGTATTCTCATACCACATTCCATGATCCACATGTATTCCCATTCATGTAATACTCACTAAGACCACAACACCAACTACATTTCTGTAACCCAAATACAAAACATAACAGAAGAACTAATGAAAAAAATTACCTCTCATTTCAACCTGATGATAAAAAAATTATGGTTTCATGACATACTTAACATTCAAATCACTCGTGTCCTAACATAAAAATTTACCAATCTACCTTGACCTCACCAAATTACATAATGTGCTCTAAAATAACGGTCCTCTAATGATTATGTGATCTGAAACCATTATTGTCATGAACCATCCCGGGTTAACACCAAACCGATCTCCCAATCCAATACGTGGAAAGTCCCTATGGGAATTCCAGACCACTATAAAATGAAAACTACATATGTTTAAAAATTGAGTAATCAAAGGGAACAATTTAACAAAAAAAAAGATAAATAGTGGAAACATAATAATTTAACCCATATATATATATATATATTTCAGAACTAAAATTCATAATATAGAAAACGAAATGTACATCAACTGAATAACAATACAAAAATAATCCAAATTTCCACAACGTAACCGTGGGACCTTGAGGATCACTCACCAATACATAAATTCACCATATCTTATGGTGATCATTAACATGTTGAACATGCACAACAAACTAATAAAATTAATAACTATTAACATGATTATTAAAACATTGTAGGAAAGCCCGACCAATCTATTCCCAATGCATATCATTTAAAATTAATGAAACTTAAAAATTAGGTTTGAAATAGAATATATTTATTTATTGGTTTCCAAACATTTTTATACTTTTAATTAAAACCATTTTCCATTTAAATTTTTACCATTTAAATTCCACATTTTTTTGAGTGAGTAAACATATTCATTTCTAAAACATTCAACAACAATTTTTAATAAAATTTAAAACACATAATAGTTTTAGTAGGAAAATATCATAATCAAAGAGACGATAATAATTATCATACAATAAATGAAATGGGATGTATCACACAATAATATCGAAAAAATGTATTACAATCAATCAAGGAAACAAATAAGGTAAAATTGACCAGGGTAAACCTAGGAGATCGTAAATAATCCATAAAATAAAAAATAAATGAGACCCATCGCTAAAATAAAGCCAATCATGATAAAATAAATAACTCCATATACACTCCATGACACCCTAACTCCAGATATAAATGAGTGGTAATCATATAATAACAAACCCAATATATTTGCATACTATGTGACATAATCTATTGCTTAATCTAGCATGTTCAAAAATTATGGTTAGAAATTTTACATACCATGTAAGTTTCCTATGTCTCATATTAGAATTTGGTGATCCAACAAATTCCTCCCAAGCATCCATTAACATGCATATATAATAATAAATAAACAATATGTGTCACCCCACTCCACCCCATATACCTATCTCATGATTTAATACTCATAAATTACAAAGGATTCTATACTGAGGATCTCTATCTGCACATTATCCCCATTGGACATGAGGACTCCATGACAAGGACGTCCTACCCATTCAACATAATGTATGAAAATGAATCCTCTAATGGTATTTTTTCATCAAAAACTCTTTCAAAATTTCCCAAAAAATATACTAATGGGAATCCACAAAATTTTACTACCATTTATAAAAATAAAACTTTGTAACACATGCCACCTTTGAAAAACCAAATCCCCTTTCATATCAATTTCCAAACGGTGCACGCATTATGCACACATGCCATATATTCTTTGAAAAATTAAATATGGTTTTCTCTCTATATCAGAACCACATAGAATATTATTTTAATAAATAATTTCTGACATATCAAAAACCAATACACATTTTTCATCCCAAACCAAACTTTAAATAACTTTTATTAATCATAATTTCCAACTATGTATTTAATTTAAAACATGGTGTGAAATATTTAGAAAATCAAGTCTATTAGTCAAAAAAATGAAGTAACCAAAATATTTCACAACAAAAATTTATTCAAAATATTGATTATCATTATTTTCCATATAAGGGATGTGAAAAATGAATGAAAATAGTGAATCTTAGATAAAAAAATGCATGTCGTTGGGAAACCAACATCAAAATCATGATGCTTGAACAACCCATCCAAGAAATCACACCACCAGAGTTCAAGAAGGAAAGGAAATCCAAGAATAACCTTAATCAACCAAAATCACCAACATTAGTCATGGGAGTAAAAAACCTTATAATGACAAAACCTTTGTATTTGAAGAACTCAATTAAAAATTGGTAGAATAGCGATGGAATAGATGAGAGAAGATGATAACCTTGAATATATAGAACAAAATATTGAAGAAATACCTAGATATATAATATGGGATGGAGGAAAATTATTGAGGAACAAATAATGGTTCTCCCATGGGCCGAACAAACTATATGGGGGAATGAAAAGGCGAATTTGGGGTTAAATTCATCAAATAATAGAAGGGTAAATCAAAGATTTTGAATGGCATGGAACTGTACATGGTTTGGCTATAATGTTTACCAAACCATGTTCTAATCAGTCTCTCCTCATTGGAAACACCTATTCACAAACACGGTTCAACCAAACAGTTTTAACACTCTATTCTAATCATACGATATAATTCTATATCGAGATAGAGGTTTCTAGAAAACTTTATGTATGGTTTGAATAATTATGTATAGGATGTACAACCTCAAATAGAATCACTCCAATGAATGAATTGTTTCTTAGATCATGCCACATAGTATTCTGAACCTGTGAGCCGACCATAGTCCATGAAAATAACTTCTGAAATTGAAATTTAAAAATGGTTACATCTGAATCTCAAAAAAAACACAATGAAAAAATATGAACCATATTAATGGTTTATAATAAAAAAAATGGGTGTGTCATACATAGTAAAAGAAAAAAAATATTTAATTCCTTCATCAATAGATTATGTTTTCCCACTTTTTCATCATAGTACAGTAATTCGCCCGATGATATACATCAATGAAATGTGTGGAATAAAATCATTAAAATAGGAATAATAATAGACATGTAAAATGGTGATCTTCTACATGCTTAACATACGTTTATCATTATAAAATAATCATTGTGAACAAATATAGAATCATTTTCATGAATATTATACATTATAACATGAGATACATCATAATACCTTATGAATTAGAGCTCTACATAATTCTGGGCACACCCATCACATCATAACATTTACATAATCATACATACCACATAGAACATATATAAATCATTGAAGTAAAACAAAAAATGGAAAGAAAATGTGTTAAATGGGTATTTCATAAAGATTAAATTCATCAATAATCAATGTGTTTTACATATGAAATAGGGTATAACGTATATTGTATATGAATCATCATTCTGGAGTGCAGAGGAAACAATATCATGAGAAGATATGTTTTTTGAAAGAGTATTTCTTTTTTTAAAAATCATTTAGCATAATAAAATATTGCAAACATGTGAAACCAAGAAAATTAAATGACAATGGAAAAAAGAAACTATATCTAAGGAACATTTGAGAACCGTTAATACTAAAAATTGAGTGATAGTGTGGATCCTAATCAAATGGAGTTAGGTTCAAGGATCCCTTTACCTTATGCCTAAATGATTCCAGCATGTTTATATAATATATAGTCATATTAGATTCATAAATTAATAAATCTATATAATATTATACATATATTTTATTCATTATAATTTTAATTAGTTCACTTATGGCTATTATGATGTGTTATAGGGTTTTATTTCATTGTTCCAGGGTTTTTTTTTATGGATTTCTATACCGGTTCACTTGTATACATGTATGTAGGAGCTTGTAATATTGGGATGACTATCTAGACTAATTAATTTATGTTGTTAATGAATTTATTGAATTTTATGTTTTCTTATATATCATTTTGTTATATTGTATGAGTATAAATTATTATATATATCATTAATGTGAATCAATTATATTAATTATGTAAGTTATTTTGATCATCACAAACTAGTTTAATTTTATTATTTAATAATAGGTAATTAAGTTAGTTCTAGAATATCAAACGATTTATAACATAAATTTAAAATTTCTTAAACAATTATAATTGTTTTATAACCATACATGATGGTAGTATAGAATAATAAATAATCATCATCCACAATGAGGATACATCCACAAATTTCTTATGATTTATTCATTTTTAGAATAAATATTGGAGGAGAAGGGGTTTCATGATTAATAATTCCATTAAAAAAACAATTCAATTATATATATGTTACTAGAGTTATTATTCATATTTGATAAGGTTATATAAGGATAGAAAAGGAATATAAAATAAAATTTAAAATAAAATTAAAGAAATTGAAGAGGATTTTTCAATATTAATATCTCTACCTTTAGACAAATTTTAAAGAAAACGGTTTGGTATATTGGTGAGAACAAGAGATCCTAGACATGGGTATTGGCTTTGTATGATTTTTTGGTATAACTTGGACAAGATTCAATGCATGGAAGGTGTTAGGAGAAGAGGTGGGGAGGGGTGGTATTTAGATGGAGGATTGGGGTGTTTTCTCATTATTTCATTCATTTGTTTATGAATTTGGCTCAAGAATAAAAAATGTTTGATCTTGACCACAAAATATATTAAAATAATTAACAATACATCTTGATTTTGGACATAAAAAATCCTCACATCAATAATGACCCAACAATTCTTGTATTTAACATTTATTATAAATTATAATATTTTACTATTCCTGAAAAAAATTCATATATTTTAGAAAAACCATAACAATTTACCAAAAGCATTTTTTGACATGCATAATTAAAAAATGTACTAAAATTTATAAATATATAATTCAAAATATGAAAAATTAAATTTTAAATTAAAATAATTATTCACATGATAAATATTTACTTTATAATTATAACTAATTTTATATCACATTGAAATATTAATTATGTTATCCTAAAAATATATTAAAATAATAAGATCGTTGAATATTTCCTGATGAAATTTTTTTATGAAAATAAATTATGATTAAAATAATTATATCAATTTTCAAATTTAAATAAAAAATTTATGAATTAAATAATACCAAAACATAATTAGTAATTTCTAAAATGTTTCATTATTTATACTATGTTATAATTAAATCATATTATCATTTATAATATTCCTAAATTTAATATATATTTTAATTGTTGAGGATACTAATCATTTATTCAAATTACTAATTTTAATGGTCACATAAGTATTCTAATGGTCATGTTATTATTATATTAGTATATAATCCTTAACTTCATGAAATATATCTTATCTAATTCATACATCATTTATAAATTTATATTGTGGTATCTATGTGCATTTAATTTATTTATACTATATGAAATAAATTTATGAACTGAATTTTCATTGATAAAATTTTGTTTCGTTACATTGAAGCCATAAGACCAATCGGCTATTGGCAATGTTTTAGTGGTGCCCATGTTGGGACAATACGTATTAGTATTATTGGTATCATTTCATTTCGTTACTACTTGTTTTATTTATAGAGTTGATTATGATGTGTCAAAAAAATTTAATGGACATGTTCTTGTCTGTAGCATACCCACATATGGAAAAATGATAAATTTCAAATGATGGGGCATGTTGTTTTTTTACCTATTATGGTATTATGATTCCCCCATTAGGTGAAACTCATAATATGCGCCCTTATTATTATTATTAATATATTTCACTAGATTTTATCCAAATATTGATACATTAAAGAAACATTTATTATGAATCATTTTAGGCACCTAATATGACGAATGTTTCATACATTATTCCATTTTGCATACATTAAATTATATAACTGTATGATTCATGTTGTATGTGACTTTAAGGATATAATTTATATGAAACTAACTTCACTATAGTAATATATAGATTAGATAATTTGTTATTAATGGGTTTTTATAAACTAAAATAATGATTTCTCGTATACTTTTCTGATTACACCTCATTTAACATGTTATTAAAGGGTTTAGTTTTGTGTCAACGGTTACATATAGTAAAATATTCTTTCTCCTACTAATAAATTTTTATTAAATTTTCAAAAAGACACATTATGTTTATGTAGTAACCGTACGACAATAGATTCCAAAAAATGGACCACATTCCTACATCACTACTTCAACTATATAAACATGCACTGAGTTTTCAAGATAAACTTTCATAAAAAATACTGGTTGTCGGACCACATGAAAACTGTCATCCTTATTCATGATCCATGAGACACATCAATCCATGTAACACCACCTTATTTGCCAGAGTAAATACATTATCCAGTCACCTCCATCATAATCTATTGTCAGAACCACCATCGTCTTCGTTGTCACAAGAGCTTCCATCACCATCGTCCTCATCCACATTTCGGGAGACCAAAGTCCACATCGTCGATGTCTACCACTAAAACTACCATTAACCTTCTACTTACACACCTCACACAAAATAGATGAACACAAATATCCAAACAAGAAATCTTCTACATCACCATAACACACTAACTGAAAAGTGGAAAGCCACTGTCATCGAAATAGACTAATGAAATGTATTACCAGTCATGTTTCCATGGACACCCATCTTCCCGAACAATCAAATCCTAAAGCCTCCTCAGTAGCTAACATGTCCAACCAGATAGGGATGAAGTGAAGAACCATAAACCAAATAAGAGAATAGGAACTGAGATCTCTATGGAAAACCTCGATGAAGACAACATCATCAACACTATAAGAGATTAAAACCTCAAAACTAAAAGCTTAGAGACCAATGCTAACCGAGAAAACACCGACACCACCGCCATCCTCCATCCAACACAATCCCATGGAGTCCCAAAATACACATTGATCTCGACCAAGATGGCTTCATGTTCCATGGAATGGATGACAAGAGTAGAGGATTGGAGGAATGTCTAACCCTACCACAAACTCTGATCCAAACAACATGAGATGCCCTCACATAAAACCAACATGGAATTCTAATGCAACATGTAATGAGAAAAGAGAGGAGGTGAAAGGATTTAGTATCCCACCAATGAGTTCCATCAAGAATGTACTTGTATTAATTGGGAATTTTACATTTGTTAATATATATGTTATGTAAATTTAATAATTGATATGTATTATATTGTATGAGGTAACTATTTAAATAGGGATTCCAATAGAATAATGAAATGGTGTATTCTTATATGGCATGAAATTGATAGTCCAAATAACTGGGACATTACTGTGAAACATAGACCTAGAAACTGACCTGAACATAGTGATGTGTTGTCAGAAATTCATCTTGTCTAAATTATCGTAATTCCAATAAACAATACCTTGCATTAAGAGTATATATATATGTGTGAAGTTTTTATTTGATGACCTGTATATATTATTTCATTTAATCATTAATTTTATCATTGTAAAATATATTCCTAATATCTTTTCATGGAATTTTAGGTACTATTCCACCATGAGGTCCTTGAGATGTGCACCAGGTAGATTGTGATGACCACTTCTATAGATGTTGTTGGAACATAGCCACCAGGGTTACCTCCTATAGTGACACCCATAGAATCTCTTGTTGTTCATGATGTGATAAATATTTCCTATTTTTGAGTATTGTTTTCTATGGATTAGGAATACTATACATTAAGCTATGTGACCTTTCACTTCGTTGACTGTGTTGACCTATGAGTTCCACCAGTTTCATCATGCAATAATTTTTTTGGGATTGTGGTCCTCATTATGCAAATTCTTTATTATTGGAAATGTTGATTATCTTTGTGTATCATGAGACACCTCCCATTATTCTAATGATGCATTATACATATATTCATTATTATTATATGATTTTGTGGGATTTCATATCATAGTATGATTTTAATGTGGGTATGGTTTGGGATTGATTTTTTATAGTCTTATTTGACTACTTTTTCCCTTTGACATTGATTGATGATAATGTGAGAGATTTTATCATCCTACACCAGGTTTCAATGTCTATTATGGACTATAAATATTGTTTTAGAGTCTATCAACACTTTTTTCGAAATTATTACTAATAATGAGATAGAGAAAGTGAGGTTTTTTAATGATGAAATTATGAATCCTATTTTTTCTCATGTTAATATATTCTGGTTGAATATAGTGTCTTGTATAGGAAATCATTATCTTTTAGATTGTGTAATATGATGGATTAGAAATTCCTATATCTTGGTAGACTAGATCCACTCTCCATTAGTGTAGTATCTGATAGCTGGAATAATCCCTTTGGCACCTATCATGAAAGAAGTAATAGTCAAAGTGCACGTACTAGTAGTTTTGTAGTATTTCATCAGTACAAAATGAAGGGGGACATGAAAACATATATGTGAGAGGGACCTTGTTTACTTCCAAACCTATAGAAGGAAGAAGTTTGGTAGAATCATCCAAATATTGTCGAGATATAGAGGATCATAATTGACACAATTTCTTAGAATTGTATCAACATGTCTACACCAGGATATAGATTGAGTGATATTAGTCTATTTAGAATAGGATGAATCTTGGGTTGGGGGAGAAAAACACATGATATACCACATCAGTAGAGTGGGCCTACTCAACAAAGTAATATTATATCTCATATTTATGTAATGGAATCAGTTTATTTCGTCTATTATGATTTTGGGACAATTGTTATAGTTATTCTACAGTACGAGAAACATTATTAGTATTATACAACATTGTATCTATTTTTTTACATATGGGATTCAAATTCACCATCTTCGTGGCAATTATGGAGAATCACATTATTTTAATTTAGTATATCTATGGGGTTATGAACCTAGAATATCTCATGGGTATAATATTAGACAGTGTACAACAATGTAATGTGTGGCCCATTTTGATAGACATGAATAATTTTTCGTTGAACTTAATTATCCCCGGGATGAAGGTATTTGATGTCATCATTTAGTTGAATATGATAGTTTCTTATCATACCTAGATAAATTTTCATTGATGAAGGGTGTCATTCACATTATCAAATGGAGTAGCATTTATTCACATGGGGTACATGTATTTCCATGAAGGTATATCTTGACTAGACCATCATGGTTTGTGTGGCATGAAAACCTAGATATATATCCTATTGTTGATGATGATGGATTACATCAGGCTGAATTTACTCATTTAGTGGATAATTTAAGTGATGTATTCCTCGAGTAATTTTTATGTCTACATATAAAAAAGTAGGTGTATTTTTCTATTGATCATTTTTTAAAATATACACCATTATACATTTCATATTGTTAGTTCCCTACTAAGTTGTAGGAGCTGAAGACACCACTATAGGTCTTTGAAGCTACGGGTTTTATATTAACACATATGTTCCCTAGGTATCACTAGTCACTATTTCTATAATGGTGGATGTAAACCATATAAATTTAGTTGACTACCATAAGTTGAATCATCATATATTGAATAACTGGTATCATAGTCCTCATATAGATGAACTCGTTTAACATCTTTTAGGATATATTGTTTGAATGAATATCATTTTATAGTCAGGATTTCACCATGAAAAAGTTTTACATGTTGAAATAACTATTTTTTTATATGATGTGGCTTTTATTGGAATTTATTCATTCCATTTGGACTCATTAATGTACCATATAATTTGACATCTCTAATCAATTGGTTTTTCATACCGGTTTTACAATAATTAATATTTTTCTTCACAAATGACATCATGGTGTATTCTTATACATTACACGACCATGTCAAACATATTGTGATCATTATAAATACACATATATATCTTCATATATATGTTAATCTCACTCAATTCCTCTTTAACATCAATAAATCCCACATCCTGGGACACAGTATCTCAGAGGTATGAGTTCTTATTGACCATTGATGGTGAGGTCTATAGTAATCCAGGTGTATCCTATGGAAATTATTGACATACATAGTCCCATACATCTGGTTAAATGTTACATGAATTTCATTGAAAAGTTTTTACAAACCTTATAAATTCTTAACTAAAAAGGGTGTGATGTTTTTTGTTTAGAATCCTCTGAGAAAGCTTATTTATAGAAGGAAGGGAGACTCACATCACCACTTATCCTGATTCATTATAATGCTATGAATAATCTATACAATCTATTGTACTTTAGTAGGATTCAATCTTATATATGACATGATATATGATGATTTTTTGTGGGTTCAGGGTAACATTAGTTTTGACCACACACGATAAATTACCTAGTGAGTTATCCTTATTTAGTAGTTTTGGGTTATGCAATGGGATTTATGGAGTAATTAATTACTGGGATAACATTTATCTGTGTTTGGTGACCAAAAAACATTATAAAAATCATTACGTATTGTGAAATGAACCAAAGGAAATAAATCTGTGTTCAATACATAAAATTATTTGGTTTTAATCTTTACTATAAACCGTGTAGTGGAAATATTTAATCAGATTCACCAAGCATGAGGACCTATTCTCATGATGTTTTAGAAGATAGTTATTAGTTTTATCACCTGCCCTTATTTTATGATATATATGTGGAGGTTCAAGAACATCATGTATAGAATGTATATTCATCCCAATAATTGATGTATTTATTTCATGAGAGAGTGAAAATGATTCTTCTATATAATCCATAGGGATTATTCTTAAGAAAATGTGTTTTTGTTCTAGATCCAATACCAGATTTTATTTTTGATTAGGATTATATCATTTTCAATAATGGATGTTTCTAGGTTTATATAGACTTATGGGAGTAATTTAGGTTAATGTATCGTGATTCTAATTGGAGAGTGCATACTGGTTTTAATACGATGTATGGTGACCTATGTAAACAATATTGGTTCCCTTGTAATAAAAAGGATATAGTTAGACCTGTTGGTAGGTGTTAAACCTATCATTAGGTGATGTCCAAAACCTAGTGAACATCATTTCATTTAAATATAATTTAAAAATTATTCAAGGGATAAAGGATGAATTTATGATTTGATTTGGGACCCACTATATGTGATCCCATTAAGGTATTGATATATTATGGTAAATCATTGACATGATCACATTTTTTTCCCACTATTTACCTATAAGAGAGACTATATCAATTTTTGAGACTAGGAGACGATATATCTATGAGATTATATTACTATATAGGGTCCTTCATACTAATTTTTATAATAGGGATGAGCATTTCATTTTGAGTTGTTGACATAAGGTAAATAACTATATGGGTGCTCTGGATTATTTTAGAACATCCATTTAATCCTATACAAATTTTTAGTCATAACATATGAAAATGGTTTTCTAGTACATTATGTAGGATTGTGTCCTTGTTATCAAAGATTATTTTTGGAAACATATTCCTCATCACAAGTTATGTTATAATAACTACATTCATGAGATGATAAATATTTCTCCCGATGAGGCTTCATGTTGTAGGACATTCCATTAACCATTATTTTGGTTATGGGAAGGTGATGTATCCTTACATGGACCCCATATAATTGTGGAATATTTATCTCATGATTAGTTAGTTTAGAATATAATGTATATGGATTTTTTATGAATAAATCATATATGTATCGTTGTTGCTGACTACTAGAGGTCAAGGTCCGGGATCAAGTATTACGTGTTTCATAATGTTTTTTTTCAATGATGGTTTATACTACTGGGTTAGTTTTCACTTCCTTTTATTATTCCTTTTGAAATTGTTGAGTGATTCTATATTATATCATATTTTTAGAATTTTCCTTATAGGTATTAGGGTATACATGACATCTTCTAGGTTACAAATAATTGCCTATAATATTAGGATTTGTCACATATCTGTCATCCCATTGAGGTTGATTTTGCTGTCAATGAATCCATTGAATAGAATCATATAGGTACTGTTGACCATAACATTAAATCTTTTTGGGGTAGATCAGTCCCACTGGTATGTGTCTTGTGGATGTACAACCACATACCTAATGAGAATAGGTAATATGAGGCCCACATCTGTGTATAGTCACAAGATTTTTTATTAGATGATTCATTACCACCATTTGAAGGGAAACATGTTGATGGGTTTCATTATGGGGGAGGACTATATGATACAATTTTTTATATCATTAAATAATCCATTAATATTTTTGTAAACACATATCAAGGATTTTTGGATTAAACCTAGAAACCACACCATTGAGATCCTCCTTTTGTTTTTGGAAGGAATTTTACAGTGGGTTTCGAAGCCTAAATACATGCCAAATACATAATGGGTATTTAAATATAAAGAGTGTATTTCTTTAACTATGTTTATTAGAAAGGAAAAACACTTTTATTGTAATATAATGGGTTTTCCATTGAGTGTGAAACCATTACTATACATGTCATGTAATGATTACAAATATTATAGTTCATCTAGATCTATTTTTTAATGTGTGAGGGATGCTTATTGGACTAAATGAATAATTTCCCTTTAACTACTTCATAGGATCTTCTGTATGAGAATCTATATTCAAGCATAAATTTCTTCCATTTGATTCCTTCTCTGTCTGTAATATGATTACAAATCCATCAGTAATGTTTCATCTCCACTAGCATGCTCTCCACATAGTAATCTCATTCATTTATCATTCTACCGCAGATGACATTTTTTGTGGGACCATATGCACATTTCTAAGTAATACTTTCTTTTTTCATATTATGCTGATATCCTCCAATCCAGAGGTCATTTAAGGATGATTTTCTAACCATATATATAATGTATCTGGTCTATAACTTCTCAATAATATTTTTTCGGTTTTATATTTGGAATTATTATATATGTATGATATTCTAATAATTACATATTAATTAAATTAAAATCCAAAAATTATTTATATTACTTAGTTTGGGTCTCTATGGTAGAACATGTTCTTGATTAGAGGTTATCAAACAAATAATGGACCAACAGATGGTGTGTTCCTTTCAGATAACTTTATTTCACAACCTATTTGGGTGGGAGAGCATACCCACCATATAATGGGAGGCAATATTAATTAAATGCGTTATTCATAGAGTATCATGCATCGTTATCCCTATTATTATATTTTATAAAATGATTAAATAGATTAAAATAGAATGTCCAATATTATTCATATTCACATGTCTTTAACCTCGATTACAAATAATTGGATTTGGGTATGGACACTAACATTGCCCATAACACATTATTTCTTACTTTTGGATTCATATAGTGGTATATATCCAACTTCTTATAATGGTATCTAACTGGTAACATATTATATGTTACATACAAGGTGATCGAGTTATGGAACCTATAATCCCTACATATGATTATTTACGATATGAATGTGAGTAAGGAATTGAGGTATTCAAAATCTGAACCATAGATATGAAATTATAAAGTATGGTACTGATGATGATGTCTAAGGTTGGTAAACTACATGTTTTATATATATTTACATCAAAAAATACATGTCACCATAGTTATATTCCATAGTATAAAACCCATATTGATATGTTACTCTTTTACATGAGTTGTCTGTCAATGAAATTACAACATTATATTGATGAACTATACAAATTGAAACTGGATTATTTTATCATATTTCAATTATAGCATTTTCCAATTGATTCATAAGTTTCCTTATGAATTTTTCCATTTGATCTTATTTTGGAGATCATGGACACATTTCCTTAAAAACTATTTCTATCCATAAGGATGTAATCACAAATACATTTACTTAATAATTATCTCTATCAATAAGGTCTATTTTTATTCAAGATCGAATATATAAAAAATCATGTACTTTTATTATTTAATTATTTTTTCTAAGTATATCATTTTTCCCTTATGATTGAATATATACTAGAATTTATAAGATCCTCATTAATTCTGAAGATCAAATAATTTCCAAATTATGTTTCAAACTTCCTTGAAATATGAATTTTCTATAACATTGTACTTATTTCACAATTCCTTAGACACCAAATATCCAAGATAATTGAATCTAATTCATAGTTACATAGACTCTAAATCATCCAAAAAATTGATTCTAATTCACAGTTCCTTACTCTATGATTCATTTATAAAATTGAATCTCATTCACAGTTCCATATACTCCGAATCATTCACAATATTGAAAATGATACAAAATTCCTTAGATTATGATTTTCTCAGAATTTTGAATCGGAATATGTTGGGCGGAAGAAACGAGGAAAATGATGGCAAGAGGGGGTGAATTTCCCTTTTAAAAAAATGATTAACAAATTAAAATCAAAGTGAAATGCAGCGGAAATAAAGAAGGAAATCACACAAGAAATTGATAACGAAGTTCGGCCAAAACCCGGCCTACGTCTCCGCTCCTAACTCAACCGTTGAGAGATTCCTACCGCTTTCTTTTCAATGGTTTTAGCAAGAAACCCACTAGGCTTTGAGGTAGCACTAGGACCTATTACAGCTTGCTTTTTGTGGTTGAGCAAGAACCCACTTGCTTTTAATGGTTTAGCAAGAACCCACTAGCCTTTTTAACGGGTGAAGGCTAGCTCACCGAAACACAAGCCTTTTAAAAGGAAAGGCTTGAAGAAACCTCTTCACACCTTAATGGTGGTGTGAGAACCCAAAAGAAAGGGGGAAGAGAAAAGGTGTTGGGGTTTGTAGGCACAAACCCAAAATTAAAGCTCGAAATAAATAAAACAATAAAAACCGTATTGTTGAGAAGCCTTGGGCGCCAAGGGTTGAATGGAGTTGAAGACGTGCAATCCCAAGCATCTATGGTGGTGCTCCTTGGATGTGGAATTGGATTGGAGCAGTTGTGGTTCCCTTGAAGCAATCCGCCGGAGGTTTGCCAAAAGAGGAGAATTGTGTTCGTTGGCTTCACAATGCTTAATTATGGTCCGGCTATCGTTCCGGGGCTTCAAGGTCATTTATTTATAGAGGGGGAACCCTCATATGGCCGTTGGAGGTCTTCGGAGCCATTGTAAAGGCTTTCGGAGCCGTTGGGAGGCAAGTGGAGCAGCCTGGTCAAAGCCCCAACAGCTAGTTTGACTGGCTCCACTGGCTGGCCGGTACAGTCCCACCGGCTGGCCGGTGTGTGCAAAATGGAGAGGTCTTCGGGCTCAAGCTCCACCGGCTGGCCGGTGCCAGAGCCACCGGCTGGCCGGTGTGGAGACAGTAGCTCCCACTGTTCTGCTGGGTGCCACCGGCTGGCCGGTGCTGAGGCCACCGGTTGGCCGGTGGTGAGGCAGTAGCCTCCTCTGCTGTGCAGGTGCCACCGGCTGGCCGCTGGTGTGCCACCGGTTGGCCGGTGGTCTGGACAGAAGGATCCCTCTTGTCCAGTCCTCCATCGGCTGGCCGGTGGTCTTCCATCGGTTGGCCGGTGGTCTGGATTTCGGTCCACTTTGCCTTCTTTCTTTCTTGGCCCAATTCCTTGGCCACCTGAATAGATTCCTATCATCCAAAAACACTTAAAAACAATGTTAAACACATATGAAAGTGATTGTGATCATGAAAATCAAAGAGTGTGGGGTACAACAATCTCCCCCTATTTTGATGATCACAATAACTTATCTATGCAATGTAAAAGCTTAAATGAAGGCATGCTTTAAATGAAAAATTGAAAATAAATACTAAGCATGAGAGAAAAGATTCTCCCCCAATCAATCAAGAAATTTCTCCCCCTTTGTGATTATCAAAATAGAATGGGGCATAAAACTTGATTGAGGGAAAAGAGAAAATCAAGATCAATTGGAATTTTTGAAAATTGAATTGAGAAAGTTGAATAACAGTTTGAATTGAAAGTTTTGAATCAAAATTGAAATGAAAATTTTGAAAAACAGTTTGAATTGAAAGTTGGAAAAATTGAATAGAAAATTTTGAATTGAAAATTTTGAAACCAAGAGTTGAATTTGAAAGTTACAAAAAAGGCTTAAAAGAACCTAACTCGCCCTAAATAAAAACAAAAAGTCACCGGGGAGAGGAAATAAATTTTGGCCCGGAGAGACTTGCAAGAAGGGATTTTTCAATCCATACTTGTCTCATAGCGGGTCTTCTCCTATAAAACTCGTCAGAATAAAAAATCGATTTGGGTTGACCATACCAGGCGTTTTTACAATTACATTCATAAATAAGGTGCCCGGGTTTTTTGCAATAGTTACAAAATTTAAAACTAGAGCTCCCCCTTACAAAAACAGTTGGTGCATGGGAGGAGGAAGCTTGGTTGGTGTAGCCAAGCCCTTGGGTGGTTCTAGAAATTCGTTGGGAACATAGGATATTGTTCAAATTTTGTTCCCCTTGGGTGAACTTAGCTAGGGTCTCCCTTAGGTCATTGATGGTTGATTCCATGGAATCAACATTTGGGAAATTTTGGATTTTAAGGGTCAACTCTTCCTTCTCTTTAAGAAGTTGTTCTTTTTCGGAAGAGAGTTTTTTGAGAGACTTTTTTAAAGAAACAAATTTTGAAGAAAGCTCATGAAAACCTTTTTCTAATTGGTCTCTAGCGTGTGAGAGTTCTTCATATGATAAATGATTGAAAGAATTTGAAGAACTAGAAGACGAGGAAGAGTCGGAAGATGATACCTTATGATTTTCCATTAGGCATTTTTTACCTTGGTCGCTCGAGGAGAAGGAGGAGAATGAAGAGGTGGAGCTATCACTCCATGTTGCCTTTGAAGCCTTCTTCTTTTTCTTCTTGGCCCTTTTCTTGTGAGGTGGGCAAACGGGTACGGATTTTGCCTCGGGTTCTTGCTTTTGATCGGATTCTTGCTTTGGAGCCTCGCTAGTACCTTCATAGGTTAGTTCTAAAAATTTCCAAAGATCGTAAGAAGTAGTGCAAGAAGAAATTCAATTAAAAACATTACGGTCAAGACCACAATGAAGAGCGTTCATGGCTTTGCCATCAAGCTCAAAATAAGCAATGTCATTGGGGGTCCATTTAGACTCATCGGTAGAGGAGAGGGAAAGTCCTTGCATAACAATTTTAAAAATTGGATAACCAATACTTTTAAGAAATGTGGTCATGCGGGTTTTCCAAAAACTATAATTGGTTCCATCAAACAATGGAGCACGACCCAATGAATGACCTTCGAGGGTTTGAGAAGAAGAAGCGGTAGAATCCATCAAAAAGGATCTTTAATTTGAATCCGGTTAGGGAATTATTCAAATACTCCCTTTGATACCAATTGTTGGGAAGAAGAAACGAGGAAAATGATGGCAAGAGGGGGGTGAATTTCCCTTTTAAAAAAAATGATTAACAAATTAAAATCAAAGTGAAATGCAGTGGAAATAAAGAAGGCAATCACACAAGAAATTGATAACGGAGTTCGGCCAAAACCCGGCCTACGTCTCCGCTCCCAACTCAACCGTTGAGAGATTTCTACCGCTTGCTTTTGAATGGTTTTAGCAAGAAACCCACTAGGCTTTGAGGTACCACTAGGACCTATTACAGCTTGCTTTTTGTGGTTGAGCAAGAACCCACTTGCTTTTAATGGTTTAGCAAGAACCCACTAGCCTTTTTAACGGGTGAAGGCTAGCTCACCGAAACACAAGCCTTTTAAAAGGAAAGGCTTGAAGAAACCTCTTCACACCTTAATGGTGGTGTGAGAACCCAAAAGAAAGGGGGAAGAGAAAAGGTGTTGGGGTTTGTAGGCACAAACCCAAAATTAAAGCTCGAAATAAATAAAACAATAAAAACCGTATTGTTGAGAAGCCTTGGGCGCCAAGGGTTGAATGGAGTTGAAGACGTGCACTCCCAAGCTTCTATGGTGGTGCTCCTTGGATGTGGAATTGGATTGGAGCAGTTGTGGTTCCCTTGGAGCAATCCGCCGGAGGTTTGCCAAAAGAGGAGAATTGTGTTCGTTGGCTTCACAATGCTTAATTATGGTCCGGCTATCGTTCCGGGGCTTCAAGGTCCCTTATTTATAGAGGGGGAACCCTCATATGGCCGTTGGAGGTCTTCGGAGCCGTTGTAAAGGCTTTCAGAGCCGTTGGGAGGCAAGTGGAGCAGCCTGGTCAAAGCCCCAACGGCTAGTTTGACTGGCTCCACTGGCTGCCCGGTACAGTCCCACCGGCTGGCCGGTGTGTCCAAAATGGAGAGGTCTTCGGGCTCAAGCTCCACCGGCTGGCCGGTGCCAGAGCCATCGGCTGGCCGGTGTGGAGACAGTAGCTCCCACTGTTCTGCTGGGTGCCACCGGCTGGCCGGTGCTGAGGCCACCGGTTGGCCGGTGGTGAGGAAGTAGCCTCCTCTGCTGTGCAGGTGCCACCGGCTGGCCGCTGGCGTGCCACCGGTTGGCCGGTGGTCTGGACAGAAGGATCCCTCTTGTCCAGTCCTCCATCGGCTGGCCGGTGGTCTTCCATCGGTTGGCCGGTGGTCTGGATTTCAGTCCACTTTGCCTTCTTTCTTTCTTGGCCCAATTCCTTGGCCACCTGAATAGATTCCTATCATCCAAAAACACTTAAAAAAATGTTAAACACATATGAAAGTGATTGTGATCATGAAAATCAAAGAGTGTGGGGTACAACAGAATATCCCATTATTCAATTGTAATTATCGAAAAAAAATTAGTCTGATTATCAGAGTTTCTAAAATTCATATTTTAAAAAATTAGCGAATATTATTTAACATGTTCCTTGGATCAAATTCACTATATGTTTTACATCTGATCCACAATGTTTCATATGTGTTTCATTTATGGATAATAATCTTATTTCATAACATTATTGATGTTTCAATATTTATATAATGTAATTATATATGGACACTATAATGTTTCCCATGAGTGGTTTCATAACACATTCGATCAATATAATATATTTTGTGTCATATTGATTCTTTTTAAAAATTTTATATTAAAATATGTTGTCTAATTAGTAATAACATGACCGTTATAAATTCCAACTACCCAGGTACCTATAAAATTTCTATAAAAACTTGAACTTTGGATGAGAATGTTACAATTAGATATGTCACCAATAAATTCCCAATATTTGGATTGAATTCAATGTGGAAAAACACATGAATGTGTTGACACACTATGAGAGATCTACCACATCAACCTTGTGTGAAAAGATTCGATATGATCATGTTGTAAACAACATGGTCAATATTCATGATATCTTTAATAATTATTATCCTGGTTCATCTGATTCCAATTTTTTCTAATGCAATAGAGTGGTTCCAGAGATAGTATGAGAGAAGGTGTTTATCACATTATAGATTGAGGGAATATGGGGATACAATGACAGATACCGATCTTCATATTGAGGGCTTACCTTGGTGTGGGTAAGACAGACATTCATGAAATTTTAAATCAATACAAAATTATCCAAGGTGTTTTGTATAACTTAAAAATTGGTTTTAATGATTTATACACTTTACATGAACATTAAAAGGACACTACATTTCTTTATAAAAAAAATGGTGAATTTCTTACATATTCTTATTTTTTGTATCTATGATTTATGATTGTATTTTAATTAAGGTGTAATTTAATATATGTATAACAGTGTTCAAATTTCATTACACATAATATATTTTTCATTAAACAAACAAAAGAGGTCTTATTAAATCTGATTTTCTAACATTGTTAATCATGGTTTTTGTAAGGTTAAAAATGAATGTATTTAAACATAAAATCCCTCAACACCATCATATAATTGAGAATAAATATATACAATTCAATCCTACAATGGAAATCAGAGAAGATCTTTGAAATAACAATACCTACATTTTGTATTATATCATGTACCTATGAATCTTATACATACTTTTAGTATCAGATTATTTTTTCATTTCTAAATTTACACAAAATACCATAAATTATAAATGTTTTTCATTAATTAATGTTGTATATAAATACATTCTACACTAACTTCTATTGTGAAAAATCACCTTTTGTGTAAATATTATTATGGATGTAACGAATGTTGGTTCCATATATAATTGATCCCTACATGAATACCAATCTTCAATTGAAATTATTATGATTATTGGAGAGACATGTTGAAAGAAATTTTTTATCAATACTAGTGTATATAACGTTTTTATGCTTACTAAAGATTATAGGATCCATGAGTGGGAGGAGAAAAACATTATAACGTAAGAGTCAAAAGAATATTAGTTAAACTATAAGGTACGATATACATTGATTTGTTCAATCAGTAGGAACATATATAATCAAATATAATCATTTTAATCTTTTAATAGTTCTTGGAGAAATATGGCAGTTATGATTTTTGTAACTTATAAAGTTGTTGAAAAAAGAAAAGATATACACTGATAAGATCATCATGGATTTATTTTTCCTTATAGTGAACCTAGAGTTATATTTCAACAATGATTCATGACAATATTAAATTGTCTATATTAAATGGGATAGAATAGTTCAGATGATTCCATTATTATTGATAATATCATAGACATCATGCCTAATGAATTCAAATCTAAGTGTATTGTAATTAATGAAATGAGGAATGCTTCAACTGTAACCCTTGATTAATTATATTTAACTCTCCTAAAACTTGTGAATAGATTAAGAAGAGAATATAAGACTATAATTAAGAAGCATTTCAGTGTCTCTTTTACTATTACCTCAAATAAAAAAAATAAAAGACTCCTAATAAATTGTTTACTTCATGGAAGACTGAAAATATTGTTTTTCAATTAGACTCAATAAAATATTATCATTCAATGAATAAGATACCCAATATTTCTTGGAAGATGAAAAAGATTGTTGTTATGGAAAAATTTAATAATTATTTGAGAAAATAGACAAAAATTATATAAAAGATTCTAAATTCACATACTATGAGTCTAAGAATGCCAGACATTTCATACTTAAGTGTCCTAATCTTAAGAGTGTAGACATGAAAGATAGATAATGAATGAAATTAGAAAACGTATCATAAATATAAAGGAGAAAAATCTGTATATAGTTAATGATTCGTTGATGTTCTAGTGGTTGTGATTATTTAGATGAATCTTCAAATATTAAATAATCGTGATAGAAAAATATTGCTTGTATACATAGAATTAAATTTTAAAATCAATGCTTCTTGTATAAGGTATGAACTAATAAACAGATAACCAATACATAATTATGTGCTAACTACCCTTATGTGAAAAATTATAACTCCCTGGATGAAGAATCTTCCTTAGTTGAGGATACTTTACCCAATTTTGAATAGGCCACTATATATTCCACATTACATGAAGAATAAAACTATATTATTAAACCCAAAATTTATAAAGGAAAATATCGTATTTTTTTTAACAAATGATGTTTTAGATAATTCTATATTTCTTGATGAAAAATCATGTGAAATCAATCCCATTTCCAAAAACAATAAGGATGTAAAGTTTGAAAAGGATAAACACTTGAATGATCATCCACAATAGGTTTATAATCCAAATCCAATTCTATGACAAATTCATGTGAGGATAATAATTTGGCCATTAGACTGAAATCTAAAATCGTTTCATCAATGATACTTTTATAAACATCACACATGGTAATTAACGATAGGAAAAAATGTATTCAAAAATTATTACTATACGAAATTGTTTTATATTTGGTAACTCTAATTTGAAACATATTTTTAGCTATAATTATTTTAATTATCAAGGTGACCACATTTCATGAAGTGTCAATGTAGAGGTTACTGGGAGAAAAAATTGTTCTTCAAATATTTCGCAGTCAATAAAATTTCATAAATCCAATTTCTATAAGAAACTGTGTAATATTAATATTTTAGATTCAATCATTTATTGATCCGTGAATTTTTGGATTCTGAATTTCTAATTGTTTTTAAAATTAGGAAAATAAAGATCTTACAACAATATGTGGTACATGGATAGAGGATTTCCCAAACACATGACTAAATAAACTTACTTGAAAATATTATCAGGATTAATGTTTGAAAAGTAAAATTCATATGTAATGCTTAAGGATAGATTGTTGGAATATGTAACATTTTTTTCCTTCGAAAATCATTGATTTCAAAAGTTTTATTTATTAATGGTCATAATCCCATC
This sequence comes from Viscum album, assembly GCA_963277665.1. Taxonomy (NCBI): domain Eukaryota; kingdom Viridiplantae; phylum Streptophyta; class Magnoliopsida; order Santalales; family Viscaceae; genus Viscum; species Viscum album. Next base: position 67,162,276 of record OY728166.1, on the reverse strand, counting down.
CTTCTAAGTATAATAAAATTATGTGATGTATGTTAAACTGTGATATTTAGGAATGATAAATAATTAATAAACAATTCCAATGATGAATTCAATATCCCTTTTAGTTGGAATGAGAAGGGTTGTACTCATAACATAAAAGACCTTTGGATCGAAGAGATACCTACCTTAGTGAAATGTAAGATCAATTGTGGTTTCCATATAGAAGGTAATGGAACTGAAACCTAAGATAATTATGTTAACTATATGTGAAAGTAATTGTTAAGGATTAATCTTTTATTAGATTTGATTTTTCAAAAATCTATAACCCATGTTAGAATGGACATCAACATAAATCTACATTTAAATATATTAGTGATTTCTCCTGTTCTGATTCTTTATTGTGAGTGTACATGGACCTGATTGGCCCTACACAAACTAGATGTGTTGAAGTTAAATAATATTTGTTTCTTTTTGTTGATTATTATACTAGATTTAAATGGGTCTATTTTCTTGAAATGAAATGTGAATCATTCTCTTATTTGAAAAAATTTACATTACTTGGTAAAAATGGGAAAAATATTACATGATAACTATTGAAAGTGATCATAGTGGTGAATTGGAAAAAATCAGATTTTCAATTATTTTTTAGTAAGAAAAACATTACTCATAAGAACAAAACTCCTAGAACTCCTCAAAAAATTATTTTTCTAGTAAGAATAATTCTAATTATTTATGAAATAAAAAATATGCATTTTGAGTGAATACTTTATTACTAATATTTGTGGGCTATATCTATTAGTAAAACATGTTATATTATAAATCTAGTTTTAGTAATGCATTTTGAAAATAAAAAACTATGTGCGTTATGGACTAAACACATAAGAATGTTTTCCTACTCTAATGAATTTAGATTGAAAGTATTCATTCATAATATTAAAGATAACATACATAAATTTGAACTCAAATCTGATGAAGTAATTTTCTTAGGATATTCCTATACTTATTAGGCTTATAGTTTATTCAACAAAAATAAATGAATTATTGAGGAAGTAGTACATGTTAAATTTGATGAAACTGGACATTTCATTTTTAAAAAAATCCTAACCTAGATAATCAGATGTGTTTTCAAACACTCATTATAAACATTTGAGGGATGAATCATCACATAAAGGAAATTTCCAATGAAATAGTTTCTAAAGTATTTACCCTAGAAGACATTCTATCCTATGTTGAGAATAGGATTTAAAAATCCAAATTTAGTTTTTTTTTAGGAATCAACTCTTAGATAAATTAATTAGTGATGTAAATAAACAAGTAAGGAATATAATTTGATAAAAAAAATGAAGTAGAACATCTATAATATGTTTATCAAATAGAAGGTGAAATTACTAATGAGAATTTCAGTGTTGAATATTGGATTCTTGAAATGAAATATGAGCAAAATGAGTTTGAATGATATTATTTCTAGACCATGGTTGAAAGATCTAAAGAATCCACAATAATATTTGTTCAATGGGTCTTCATAAATAAATTTGATGAGAATAGAATCATTATTTTAAATAAATAAATATTAGTTTCTATAGGATATAATCAACATAATGAAATACACTATAAAGAAACTTATTCTCTAGGAGCTAGAAAAGAATCTATTCGAATTCTATTATCCATTTTTGCAATCTATAAATTCAAACATCTCAAAATGGTTATGATTTGTGATTTATTTAACAGATATGTCCAAGAAAATATTTTCACAATATATGATATTGTTTTTTATGAAAAAAGACAACATGAATATTTTTCATAATTTTCAATGTTTTATAAGGCCTTAAACAAGCCCCTAGAGCCTGGTATGTTTCATTTATATGATTTTTATTAAAATCTATTATGTTATGGGAACCTTTGATCCACACCTTTTTATGTAGAATGAAAAAGATTTTTTTATTTTTCAAATATATATTTATGACATTATAATTGTATCGAATTAGCAATCCATAACTCATTCCTTTGTGAATAATTTGAAGTCTATTTTTATTGAGTTTGATGGGTGAGTTAAAATTCATAATTAGCTGTCATATTTTGAAAAAACTAGAACGAATATATATATATATATCGATATACGTATAATTAGTATTTAATAAAAAATTATGAATAGAAAAACACTAAAAGTATAAGAACTTCAATTGGACATTCTAACACAATTAATATTGATGAATCTGGCTAGCCAGTGGATAAAATCATTTAGAGGTATGATAGGAATATTAATATACATAATAGCTAGTCATCCAGAAAAAATGTTCTCAATATGATTATGTGAAAGATAATATGAAAATAAAATAGAATCTCTTGTAAATGAAGTTAAATGAATTATTCACTATATAAAGGGAACGATAAATATAATACTTTTCTATTTGTTTGGAAATGAATTTTTAATTTTATTCCAAATGTCTATTCTGGTGGATGTACAATAGAGAGAAAATAAAATCTAGAACAATTAAAATCTTGTTATATTCAATATTTTCTCAGTAATAGATGAAATAAGACTTAGTAAAACATTCCACTACTGAAGGAGAATACATGGCTGCTGGATGTTTTTGTACTCATGTGTTGTGGATGAAACACACACTGAATAATTATGGAATGAGTTTCACTAAATCTAAAACACTTTGAGATAACACTAGTGACATTTCCCTATTAGATGATTCATCACATCACTCATGTGACAATAACATAGATATTAGGTATCACTTTCTTACAGATCTCACACTAAAAAGAGAAATTATTTTTCAATTTATCCACACGAATGAACAACTTGGTAATATTTTTTCAGAACAATTACATTCTAATATATTTAAATAAAATAAATAAATTAATGAATGGTATCTTTATGTTAATAATTTATAATATCTTTTTGTTAATACTATATCCAAACATTTAGATACGCCTTTTAATTGGGTGAGTACACTTGATTTCCTTAATAAATTTTTTTAATCCACTAACAATTTCTGAGATTCGAATTAAAATATTCCAAATATATGATATTTAATGATCATATCAAATAGAAAAAATATTTTGAGAGCATAGAAAGGTTATTTTTCTTACATATTACTTCTGGACGTTCATTTCTTTATGTTGAAATTTCAATACTATTTTAATAAAAACTACAACGGATTCAACATTCCATAAATCCATTTTTTCCCTTTAAACCTCAAAAAATCAGAACCTATAAACCATTATCATCATTATTATAATCTTCAGATCAGGTAAGTATAACATAAACTATTGGAACAATGTTGGAAGATCAACTGTCACCGTGACACTATATAATTTTGGGACCCCCACAATGTTCAACATCAGTATCAAGAAAATTTCTCATCGAAGCCGTTCCACCATTCAAAATATATATTCATTTTTCTTGTCATGTTTCATATGTACTGTATGTATCACTCTATGTCCTCCAAGATTTCAATATCCATGAATATTTAAGTTAAATATTGGTCAATTTTAAATATTTTTTAGTTGATCCAATTCACTATCATATGTATAATTCATGGATAAGAAATATTAATCTATTTGAAAGATGGAAACTTATTTGTATTGAAAATAAGAGAGGGTAACATTATACAGTGTATGTGGACATGAAAATCATGATCAATAAACAATTTGAGTTCTTCATAAATGGTGGGTAAGATAAGTTCAGTTATAATAGTTTTGGGAAAACATATTCTATGTATTTCAGGAAGGCAATGTATATCCATGAGAATAATTATAATTTTGATGATTAATATTGTTCTCATACGAATCATGATACAAAAGGAAATTTTTATATAATTGTGGATATATAATTCTTAGGCCATCTAGGACTGAATATGCCTCCAATTTTTAACCCGTAAGCTACCTTAAGTATCATGTTATTATGGATTTAGGAGTATTAATACCATTAAAAGGATATAATGAAACCATAATGGACACAAATGTTTTCATGATGCGTTTTGTTATAAATATATATAATATAAACATCATCAAGTACAAATTTATCATAATCATCAATAAAATGGATGGAGTGATCATGTTTCAAATCCTTATGTATTCAGAAATCCTTTCCATGATATTTGTAAATAGTTTGATCTTATGAAATGTCCCTTGATACTCAGATAGAAATATATTAAAAATTCTACCCTAGAGAAAATACACAATTTATAGAATGAAATTATATTTCAGTGACAAGACTTGTGACCTTGTTGACTTATCTAGAAAATTATAGGATTTTAGAAAATGATCAAAGATATCGGTAGTTTGGCCTAAGAAAAGAATGTCCCAACTAGTGGAACCATAGACATATAATGCTACTCCTGATCTACCTTGTTCAACGAATCAAAATTCATACCAAGATGATGTTGTAGTAATTTGGGGACAATACATAGAGAAAATTAAGGATATAAATATAAAATTTGGGATCAATATGACATTGAAAAAATCATTAAAAAGTCTAAAAGCTGGTGATATTGAAAGACTGGCTAAGGAAAATAATATTTATAAACATATGTCATAATCTGAAATAATTTATGCCACAATAATAGAAAAAGAAAAAGCCTCAGATCAAGTAGATGTTTTTTAATACTTCCTCCAATAACCTTAATGTCCCCAACAGTCACAACATGTGTTAGAAGTCTAGATAACGAAAGTGAGGACAAAATACTAGGTATTATATAATATCATAGGTTGAAAAAAATCTGAAAATCTATAAATAATGATCTCTGAAGCCTAATCCACCAATATTTTATCTATAGAGTATACATGTTAGAATGATGGTGTTGTTGATATTGAAGTACATAATATTTCTACAATGATAGTGATGATGATAATGATGATGTTGGCGATGATAGTTAAAAAGATGTTAATGAAAATGTTTAATATTATATGGATTTTTTTAATGGTAGAAATCCTGATGTTGAAGATAATGACAATTAAAACAAGATCAATCAGGTTTCGAATGGAAGGAATGTATTTTAGAGAATAATTAAACCCATCCATCAGAAAAGAAAATGGATGAATGCAGATGTTGAGACATCTAAGAAAGATAAATCAGAACCAAAAGAATCATCCTCATCCATATTGGAAGATTTCGTTGTCCAATCGTTGAATAAGATGGTGTCCTCTATTATATTCTTCCAAAGAATTGTGTCTACATGATGCCTTATTCCAGAACCTACTAATCATAAATCATAACCAATAACATTTTTAATGGAAATGTTGATAATTATAGAAGATAAATTTAGATATTTAATTCTTAATTATGATGCTTATATGAAATCATGACATGTGATAACAAAGTGGTCAAATCATATAAATGATGATCTAAAAACATTTAATGACATGTTCAGTACAGTCAAGGACACCTTCAATGAATCCAAATACAACCTCAAACAACATTCTAATATATTATAAGAGATGGTGAAGTAAGATCAAGGAATTATATTCCAAGAAGACTGATGATTGAAAAGGATGTAGAATTGTCTCACTATCGATGTTAAAAGATTTAAGGCCTATAAAGATGATGTGTCTGAAATGACTATTTCCCATGATGATAACATTGAGATCCAGCAAGAAAAGATTCAACATTATAAGAACAACAATCAAGAGAAAGAAGATTTTATTGCAAAGTTCCAAGATGACCATAAGGATTGATGAAGATGATGTATTTGGTCAGGAAAGTATTCCCAAGATGGAATGATTTCAATGAATTCTGAAATTCTTCATTAAAATAAATTTAAATATAATGTGTTGTTATTAATTTTTTTTCACATATGATTCCAAATATTTTTTGGATAATTATAATTTTCCTCATTATTTTTTTTCAATCACAAAGTTGCAGAAGAGTCATCAAAAAAGAATTTTTGACTGAGAATAAGAATTCGTATAAAAGGGGGAGTATTCTTAAAGAATACAATCTTTTGTAAAGAGGATACATTTAATAAATAATGGTAAAAAAATATATAAATCAACAATATGATCCTTGGGATATTTCCATAATATAAGGTAGAGTTTATAATATTCATATTATGTCATGAACTATGTGGAGAGATACGTATTTCATTCTTGTTCAAATATTTAATCATTTTTTCTAAATATAAATTTCTTATAAATTTGTTTTCTTCATTTCAAATAAAGGGGAGATTGTGGAGATAAATTTTTCTTTATTAATTCTTGAATTCCATTACATTTGGTAAATAAATAAAAAATTCCTTAAATATTATTTCGTTCTCTATTGAAGTAAGGACAAACACATTTCCTTAATAATTAATTCTATTTATATGGGTTTTTTATGAAAGACTTATTATAATAGAAATCATGTACATTTTTTTATTAAGATTTCAAGATAATTCTGGAATAGTTTCCATTAAGACCATATAGCGACCCAAATATATCATATCCTTATTCAAACATAGGATCTTATACTTTCTCAAATCCGATTCACCCATCCATATAATCTGTATCCTCTATAAAATTGCATATGTTTCATAGATCTTTAGAATATGAATCTCAATGAAAAATCTTATCTATTTAACTATTAATTAGACACCAAATCATCCATAAAATAGAATATTATTCATAGTTCCTTATACTCTTAAATCTCCATAAAATCAAATAAGATTCGTAGTTCTTAGACATTGAATAGTTCCTAAAAATGATTCTGATTCATAATTCCATTGATTTATATATTCTCAGAATCATTATTTGGATTCTCACATTCGTCGATTCTGAATAACATAAACATTATAATTTTATTTACTCATTTTCATGAATTTTTATTTTAATAGATTTGAGAATCCTGTTTACAATGATCCTCAATTCTGATTAGAATTATATTTCAGATCTGATACACATTATTTATTATCTGATTCATGAATTATGAAAACCAGATTTTATAAATTTTGTTATAGTTAATATATTTTATTAATGTAATGTGACATAAAAATCATAATGTTTCACATATGATTTTTCCTTACACTTTTGATCAATCTCATACATGATGCATAATATTGATTCTCATGATATTTATTATACTAAAGGATTAAGTCTAATATGTTATAATATGATTGTTATAATTTCAAGCTGTACAGGTCCCCAATATATTTCTTTTAAAATATGATCATTGAAAGATATTGTGATATTATGAGATCTCTCTTATAAGTACCAAGTTATTTGACCATATTCAATGACAAAAAACTCATGGATGAACTAACACAAAGCAAGAGATCTTCCATATCTTCTTTGTGCCAAAAGCATTGAAGTGATAATGTTTTCATGAACTTGTTCAAAATTATTGAGTACATCAATAAGAAATTTTCTACATCATGTGATTCTGATTGTTGTTGAATTCATTCGAGGGCTTCCTGGGAAAGGAACATTTTATGTTATTATCAACTTATAGATATACAACTTGCAGGGATTGAAACACCAAAACTGATCTTTATATTGAAATATTTTCCTAATGTGGGTATGAAAAACAATATTGAATGTATGAATCAAGGGTCCTTTATCCATGTTGTTTTGTATACCCTACTTTATAGGTTAAAATATGTTTACTCTTTATATGTACAATAAATTTTATTTTCATTCTGTTATAAAAATAAATTGTAATCTTCTTATACATTTTTATTTTTTTCATATATAATTTTAGAATATATTTTCATTATAGTAGAATATTATAGAACTATCCCTATAATTTTATTTTATTTCATTTACGATTTTTTTCTTTCAATATACATAAGTGTTTATAGTGAATCCAAATTGGTTACCTTTGTAAAAAAAGATTTCCTTATGGTTAAAAAAAAAATTAAACATATAATTCACCCCTATTATAATTGAGAATCTACATATACATTTCAATAATACATTTACATCAAATATTAATATTTTTCTTACCTAAATACATAACTATTATACATGTGAACATACTTTGTTTATTTTCATAATCTATTTATTTTATAAACATCAATGTTGGTGGCATTAATCATTTATGTCAAACAATATTCAGGCTTCTGATCCTTCTTGGTCAGTATGTAGGGATGCATGTAGGGGTAGTGGAATGAACCAAGTTTCTTATATGTGATTAGTTGTATAATAGAAGTGGGGATGTAAAGGACTATTCTATGGTTTTAAATTTTATATAAAGATACCATTTTGGGTTTATTTTATATTCTTTTATATATGTGTATATATTAACATGCGTTCTGGTTTTTTGGTTTAGATAAAAAACATTGAATCATTATGTATATTGTTCTAGAAGGATATATTTAATATTTTTTTTGTGATTATTATATTTATTATGTACTTCAATAATTCTTGTTATCATTTATTATGCTTCTGTTTTTTAAACATTCATTTCTTACAGTACTATGTGACTATGAATATGAGTGTATAGTTACCCCACTATAACAACGTAGACCCTCACTACTAGTAAAAGGAATGTGGCATATGAGGAGAAGCACTTGAGTATATCTATCTCACTATCTTGGGGAACTATAATAGTGGCTCATTGGTTGGTACATTACAAACATTAGTTTTTTGGATTGAGTGGAAATGTGAATATTAGTGAACCGTTATCTAGTGAAAAGCAGTTATATTTTTAAAAAACTAAAAAAATTCAATAATGGGAATTCACTACGAAGAAAAGAGAATAAAAAATGGTTAAATTATGGGATTAATGGAATATAAGGTTAACCCCAAACTAAAACATTTAAAAATATAAATATATTTAATATGTAATTCTATTTTTCTCCATGGTTATTCACTTTTACCATTTTACACATCACATTGTTTTTTAGATTTTACAAATTTAATTAAACCATTAATACTAAAAAATTTGCCTTTTTATATAATATAAACTCACTAATTAAAAATATGAAATAGAATATATCAAATAAAAATCATCTGTGTATTGAAATTAATTTTCAATTAAATCTCAATGAAGACCCATGTTTCAACAAGATATTTTTTATAAAAATAGTTTTTTGATTAATTTTGATTATAAATTCCTATGATTTAAGTTAACATAAAATAATAATTATTATTATAAAAATTAATTAAAATTAATAAAAAATAGAAATATCATTTCAGAATGTTAAAAATAATAAATCCCAAGAGTCAAAAAATTGATTTCATTAAAACAAAAATTTATTTTTTCTAATGATGGGTTTGTGTTTATAAAGACTAGATAGTTTTTCAAAATTACTTATTATACATTATAATATAAAATTTCATGTTAAATTGTATTAAAAATTGAAAATTTATTCATATAGTAATTTACATTCAAATAATTTATCTCAATTATGAAAAACTGTATTTTCAGAAATCATAATTTTTTCTCTAAAATCCAAAAAAAATCATATTATGATATAATGAATAGATTAATAAAAAAATTTCTAATAATTTTTTTAAGTCAACATCCTAAAATTTCTTATTTAAATAAAAAAATATGATAACCAAATATATTAAATAACATATATTTATAAAATATTTCTTAATATTAAAATTTCATTTAAAATAAATATTAATTAAAAAATATATAAATTGTATTGCCCCGACCCCAATTACCCAAAGTTACGGAATTATTTTATTACATTGGAATGATTAGAAGGAATGAAGTCCCGAAGGACCGATCAATTTAGCAGTCTTGGAAAATAGATTACATACATGAATGTTAAATTACACATTAGAAAATAAAACATAACATAAATTATCCTTTGAGATCACCATTAATCCCCAAGATTATCCTTGCATATCAATCATAACACACTTCGTGGAATCCTCATAAAATAATACATAAGAATAGGGTGATATGAGATTCTCAGTAAGGGTAAATAATTTAGCGGACGCGATAAACATTTAAGGCCTGAAATTTAATAAAAACCACAACCTTTTTAAACATAAACATGAACATAATATGGAAAAAATAAATCAAACATTACCATATAAACATGCACATGGATATTCTAATAGTCTAATATTCAAATGTAAAAACTAATTTCATAATGAGGGAATGCCTAATGCCAGACATCATTACCACATAGTCAAGGCCACTTGCCAAGACAACAGCTAAATTGTTTGTCAAAGACTTGTTCCAAGACACTTTTTTGTCTCATGAGACCTACCGATGTATCAATGAGCTATAGCAGGCTCCACCCGTCACTTACTAAGTCCACTTAATTACTCATATGAAAAAGATGAAACATAACATAACTAGTCATATTAAAACTAACATACAAAATACCTATACATTAACCATAAAACATGAATTGTATAAAAATAGAACATCTATAATCAAACAAATCATAACTCATTCAATAAAACATGGAATATTTTCTTATAATAAATTAACCTCAATCAAAAATAATTTCTAGTAAAGAATGATGGCATAGTTGAAAATGATGAGTAAATCTTTTTGAGAGAAATATCCTTTTTGTAAAATCATTAAAAATTCACACATTTTTAAAGTATGTAATTTAAAAGATATTTTTGAATCAAAGTGTCCTATACCAATTTGAAACTTTTGAAAAGAATTATCATTTCAAAACATTCATGTCCTTATAAATAAATCATTGAAATCATTTTGAAAACATGGACATTAATTAAAAAATTTAGAAAGATAAATCTTTAAAACATTTAGAATTATGATCTTGATAAAGATTAGTTTTCAAAAATCCTTAAAATATTCATTTTGAAATCATTTTTATGAAAATTTAATAGGATGATAAAAATTTCCCAATAAATTCTTACACATAAACAATCTGGGATAATAATGAGATTGAGGAATTGACCCTTATCTTGAAAATTCCATTAGTCGAACGTACATTCATCCTCTTGTATGATAATCATAGTATGTTATTAAATTATACCATAACCATATTAATATTTATGATTTCATACATGGTTCATTTATGACTTTATACTACCATTTAATAATAATTATCATGTTAAATTAACATTATGGTAATAATTGTGTTCTTTATCATAAGTGTTTTAACATTGTACTCTTGATTGTATCACATAGATCAATATTTAAATACTTCCAAAATATAAAACATGATTTATATATCAAATATATTTATAATATATATATATAACAGATATATATTTATATGAAATTAAAAACACTATTTATGGAGACAGTTGTCTGTACGTATGCAGAAACGTTGTTTCCGTTTTCATATCATATTGAACGAAACTATGTGAATAAGATATATGTATGTACATATATATATATAAATATATATCTCAAGTAGCATTATTATGTCATATATTTAATTCTTATTAGTAATATATATTTTAATAATCGTCGATGAATAGTGAAGGTGGAAATGAATCTCATCACATCATGGAGAGGGTAATCTGTACGTACGCACGAGCGATAGTATCATTTCCTTAATGTTTTGGAATTGGATGTTATATTAATTTTACCGAGAAATTATCATGTGATTTTCATTATTTATATACATATTACTCACCATTATATTTGTCCAAATAACATAGTGTTGAATAAAAAATTACACCACGACGTGGAGATGGTAAGCTATACGTATACACGCATGGTGAAATTATCATTCATAAGATGGATAGAATAATGAATATAGTAGTAAAATATTTATAATAACATCACAATATATATAAGATACTGGATTTATTATTTTATAATTAAACAACAAAGAAAGAGTAAGTGGAAGAATAATAGAACATGAAAGAGGATGGTGAAATCATTACATCTTCTTCGGGTTCATCAATTGTATTTGATCTAAAGGGCTTCTTAGTTTGGATTTCTGACCAATTAAAGGAAACTAGGATGAATTTTAGATGGTTGGGAGGATATTTCGGAAGGGGTTGGCTGATCCAAAGGAGGTGTGAATTTTAGAGAAGGGGATGTGCCCTTTTATAAGAGGGGTGAGGGGAACCTTTGGAAAAACATAAAATATTATTTAGTAATAATATCATATTATGTTAATAATGAATCCAATGTGACTTATTTTAAGTCTAGGGTGGTAATGGGTCTTAAAAATCTCAACCAATAAGTTTTATACAAGTTTAGGTTACCATTTTAACCTTATCATTTTTATTTAACGCTAAGTTAAATAATTTAACTTTTACCTTGTCTTCATGTATTCTTATACTATATGTTTAATAGACATACTATATACTCCCAATAGAACCCCAGTTGGATAATTAATGTCATATATATTATTATATACATTTCTTTTCTGAAATATTTATTTTTAAGACCATTATATCTTTCACACCCCGAACCATGCAGTTATTTTATTTTATAATTTCATTGACTTTAAATTATTTTGATGCGGTTCGTGTTCAGTATCGGACTAGGTTCTTGGGTTTTTGTTAAAAAGTGCACTTTTTGACGCGATGTCGTTGGGCGCATGAGCGAGCCTGTTCTGGAATCCCTGCGCGTCCCTACCCGATGTATTTGTGCATCCCGTTGTCTTTGAAAAATTTTAAATAGAGGGTCTTTATATTTAACAAACACATCTATAGTTATCAGTTAATAATTATTCTTATTATTTAAGATGAAATGAATATTTTTATCATTTCTATTTTTATCATTATGATTATTATTTTGTTATTATAAATCTTATAAATTAAACGAATGTTCGAATTAATTTTAATATTATGATTATTTCTATTATTATTATTTATAGAATTATTGTCATTAGTTTTGTATAATAACTTTTATTTTATGTTTTACTTTCAACTTCATTATTATTATTATTATCATAGATTATCTTTTCCTTATTATTTTGTTTTGCTTTATTTTTCCTTCTTGTTTTTTTATTATTTTTTTTTATTTTCATTTTTTTTCTTACTCCTCTAACCCTAGCGGCCCACTTTTTATTTCTTTTTTTTCTCACCCGGCACCTGTAGAGCCGCCACCCCGCTCTCCCCTCTCCTCTCTCTCTCCCTCGTTTCTCTTTTTCCACTTTTTTTTCTGGTTTGGCCGGCCCGCGGCCCCTCCGGCGCGCACCCCCTTCAGCCCGCCGTCGTCCGGCGTCCCTCCTCTAGTGGCGCTCCATCCCGCTGTGCCTCCACCCTCCGACACCGCCTCCCTTGCGCAGCACCCTCGGACCCCCGCTGAACCCCCCCTTTCTCCGGCTTCCGCTCACCCCGGCGCCCCAGCCGCTGCGGCTCCCTCCGGCTCCACTCCGGCGACCGCCGGTCCAGGCCCCGACTTCCCGTCGCTGCGCCAGCACCCCGACGGCTCCCTCTGGCACCGTTTCTCCTCACCAGCACTCCGGCGTCCTCCCTCGCCGCACCCCCGTCCGGCACTCCGGTCGGCCCGCACCCTGTCCGCCTCGCCTCCGCTGTCCGCAGCACCAGTAGCCGAACCCCATCCTCCTCTCCTCCCATGTCCAGCGCGCATAGCCGGCGCCCCTGCCCTCCTTCTACGCATGTCCTGCCAACCCCGCGCCTCTCCTATCCCGGCCAGCCGCTCGACCTCCCCTGCCTTCTCCCCTTCCTTGCACCAGCACTAACAGTAGCCCCCTGCATGGTTTGTTTTGTTATTTTTTTCTTCTTTCCTTCTTTCATACTATTATTATTATCATTCTTTTTATTATTATTATTATTATTATTATTGTTATTCTTGTTGTTGTTTTTATTATTAATATTAATATTATTATTATTATTATTATTATTCATATTATTATTGTTGTTATTATTATTATTAATGTTGTTATTATTAATTTTATTATTGTTATTATAATTATTATTATTCATATTATCATTGTTATTATTATTATTATTATTATTATTATTATTATTTCTATTATTAATATTATTGTTATTATTACTATTATTATTATTATTATTAATTTCATTATTATTATAAATCTTATTATTATTATTATTATTATTATTATTATTATTATTATTATCTTCATCATCGTACTTTTGTTGATGGTGGGTCTTTATTTGTTGGCTTAGGACTTTTAGGACCCGCGCATGGCGTTTCCGAGTGAGCGCCATCGTCACGCCTTGCTCTCGAGGTTCCGTTGTTGTCGCGCTTCAGTTCTGAGGTGAGTGTTTCTTCTCGCCGCTTGGTTTCGCATGCTCTAGTGACTTTTTTTATGTGTATGATTCCTTGGTATTGACTATGTAGAGTGTCGGACTTTATCGCATGCTTTCGGACACACGTTGTGTCATCGCGCCTTGGTGCCGAGTTTGTTTTGTCGTCGCACTAAACCTCGAGGTAGGTTCCGTTTGCAATGCTTTTAAAATTTAAGTTAATTTATTTCATGATGTTTGTGCACCCTAATTATTCAAAATAAATGTTTTATTAATTTTAATGAATATGATATAATACACGATAATTAATATTTAATATAAGATAGTGAGATTTTAAATGGTTATTTAGTGTAAAAAGGAGCCGTTTATTTTATATAGGACACATGAAACATCATTTTGACGAGCGGACACCCAATAATGAAAGAATGCCCATTTGTCTTTTAAACATAATTCACAGAATATAAAATGGAGTTCTGGTTTAATGGGAAATGATTTCTTTTGAAGCGTGAACAAATACTTTGGTTTGTTTGAGAAATTGCCCGGTTGGCTCTTTAAGATTATTTGGAAAAAGAAAATTGTTTGGTTTGGTATATAAAAATATTGGCAACCTATGAAGTAGTGTTTTGTGGTTCTTTAAATGGTTTTAAACTGGGTTTTGTCTCATAAAGAAGTTGTACCTCTCTTTGAGTAGCGTTTGTGAAATGTATTAAATGCCCGTTTGACACTTTATGGAAAGCGATTAAAATGTTTTGATAAAACCATCTTAGGACGAATCTCATGCCTTGGTTGAAATTGATTGTTTGGGAGGCCGCTCTTAGTGGCCCCCAGGTATGTGAGTAGTTTAAAGGCATGAGGTTGTTCCACGGAGTGGCTCGGGGTGATGCTTGTTGTGCTTTGTATATATATGTATATGATTGGATGCTTGGTTGGCATCAGTTGGCTCACCCCCTTTTCAAACACTTGAGACATGGGAATCTGGCATATTGAGAGAGTATTCTAAGAATTATTGCTGCAATGGTAGGTTATGGTACTGACCAGTGGCCCATAGTAGGTGGATATATTGGGTTTATTACTAAGGGATTTATCCCTTGACCTGCCTGTGAGTGGATGGTCAAGCATGTTGTGCGTTTTGATTTCATCGTGACATGTCGATAAGGATGATTTCTCATGTATTGGTGTCTTCTGTTTTATTCTAGATCTCCTAGGTTCACCCATGTCTATTCAGCTTTTTTAGCTTGTAGTAATGATTATGATGCTCACATGTATACCCACATTTCCCTTGCTCTATGTTTTACTTTGTGCATTCTAGCATATTGTTTTCCTTAGAAAGTGATAAATTTCTATTGAAGAGGTTTCTAAAAATTGTTTTCAAATGGATGTGTTTAATCCCTTTTATACAAATTTGAAAATTTAAACATCACATTCCCCCTTTCCTGAAATGTCATTGACACTAATGAAATGAACCCGAATTTTGAAATGGATAAGGGCAATGGTTCGTACTTTGTTTTTAAGTAAAATGATTAGAAAAACATACTTTTATAAATTCTAGTTCAAACTTGAAATGATGTTCCTTTTATTTTAAAGGTAGTGCATTGAGAATAGATATCGGGCTAGCCTACTGAGTTTTAATACTCACGCCTATAGTTCTTTTCTATTTTTAGTGTTTGTGCAGGCTATAGCTTGAGTGCGCTCTCCTAGGGAGACGCTTGATCGTTGAGTCGGAGAGCGACCCGCGAGGTCGCACGGAGTTTGTTCAGACGTCGTGTTTGGTTAGTTTGATTCCTATTTGTCCCTGTTTAGTCAATTTATCTAGTTTATCTTTTCTGCGTTGCACTTTATTATTTTCACTGTCTTATTTATTTATATTGGGCGAAATCGTTCCCATAGCCTCTGTTGATGCCCTGACCCTTGTCGCCAGCCCGGGAGGATCAAGAACGCCTCTCGGGCCATGTCGCGGACCGACTCGGGTGACCGATTCAAGGTCGACCTGGGTTGGTTCGTGACAAAATGGTATCAGAGGAGTTTTGATCTTAGTAGACCTCACTTTTCAGAGTGTCCTTTGTTATTTGGGATGTCAAGGTAGATGGAGTAGGATTGTCGGGACTTGAGGGGTAGGTGCGAGAAGAGCATCGCGAACTCTTTCTCGTATCGATCCTCAGGTTTCCCGGGGAAGTCCAGTTTAATTTGTTTGTATGGGTTTTTATGGAAATGTTTTGCGATTGGGATACGAAAAAGTGAGTTTGGGCCATTAGTCCTCCTAACCCGCACGGCCTGGAAAGCCATGCAGAGCTAGGGGTATGGTCCAAGAAGGCTCTCTGTGTCAGTGACGTGTTTGGCATATGGCCGCCAACCATATG
Organism: Viscum album; assembly: GCA_963277665.1. Lineage (NCBI taxonomy): Eukaryota > Viridiplantae > Streptophyta > Magnoliopsida > Santalales > Viscaceae > Viscum > Viscum album. Next base: position 67,145,873 of record OY728166.1, on the reverse strand, counting down.
GTCAAGCCACCCACTGACACTAGTCCCCGGTTTGAGTTGTTTTGGGTTTCCCTTGATTTTTAAAAGTGGTTTGAATCAAAAAAAAATTGGTTTTGAAAAAAAAATGGTTGTTTGAAATAACATGTTTGATTTGTAGATTGTATTAAAAGAAGTGGTATGAATAAATTGTTTTTGGAAAATGAAGTTGCTTTGTTGTGTCCTTGGTGTTCCGATGAGTACTCACATGCATTTTGGTATGTTGGTTATGAGGATGGATCTCTGGTATGGTGGATGGATGCCCTGGGTGGCACAGATACATGCATGTGAGTGAGGCTCTAAAGAATACCAATGGCGAAGATTTAACCCACTATGCTTGTTCTAAATTAAAGATGTTTTCAAAGAGAAAAGTTTTGACGTTATAATAACTTGTTTCTCAAATTTCAAGCTTGTCACCTATACAATGTTTGATTTTGATGTTTTTATTCATTCGTTGAGTTGGCCTTCATTGGGTTTTTGACCTTTCCTTGTCCAGCGGTTATCCTTTTGAATCTTCGATGGGTGATCGTAGTGCGGTTGATCAACCTAAGGATTTTATGCTTGATTTTCAGAAGTTGGATCCACCTAATTTTTATGGTCAAGAAGAAACATCTGTGGCAGAGGAGTGGATGTGGAAGATTGAAAGGTACTTTAGCCTCATTGAGTTGCCTGATTCATTGAAGGTTCACCGTGGATGTGGTGGAAGTCGGTGTCTCGGAACAAGCCTCGTCAAGAGATTACTTGGGAGTTCTTCAAGTCTTTGTTCATTCGTTAGTATCTCTCTGAGGAAGAAAGGCTGAGAAAGGGGATGGAAATGTGTTGTCTGCAGCCGGGAGACGGATCTGTGTTAGAATATTTCAAGCGCTTTGTGGAGCTAGTACCTTATGATTCAGAGAATTCCACAAATGACCCCGTGAAGGCTCGGCGCTTCGAGGCGGGTCTTCGCCCTGATCTACAGTCGAAGGTTTCAGAGTCCAACCTGACTTCTTTTGTTGATGTGGCGAGACAAGATTTTCATGTCGAAGCTGCGATGGAAGGAGTGCTCAAAGTAGTTCTCCCTCCTTCGATCCCTAAGAGCAGTGGTGAAGATTCTGGAAAGGAAATTAGTATGCAAATGGAAGTTGATGGATCAGGTCGTGGAATCAAGAGGCCTCGGTATCTTTCATCAACCTCTTCGGAACGAGAGATTATTGCGTGTTATCAGTGTGGCAAGCGGGGTCACAAGAATTCATCGTGCCCAAGCACACCGAAGCCTTGCCAGGCATGTGGATGCATGGGTCACTTGCGACGATTTTGTCGGGGCGTTTCAAGGAAGCGTCGCATAGGAAGTTCTCAGAAGTAATGTGTTGTAGGGTCTTTGTTCTGAGTTTCTGGTGTAAGTCTCCTTTCAGTTTAAGGGATTGTTTATCGTTGTAGTTGTACTGATGGTGTTTTGGGTTTGAAATGTATGGTAATATCATGGGTCTTTTGACGAACTTAGGATTTCAATGCTGGTGAGTTTTTAAATTTTAAAATAATGTCCTTTCTTTTGTCAAATCAAAAGATATATGTTTCTTGGTGGGATTATCAGAACCTAACTGCGAGGCAGAAGATGCTTCATCCATCAGATCTCCAGCCAAAAGGTCTCGGAGTGAAGCCAGTGCGTAGTCCGGAACCCCCGGGGAATTTTAAAGAGTCTGGTTAGAGTCATGCCTCTATCGTCGCGGTGAGATAGTTTTGGTGTTGTTGCTCTGGTTCCTCTGTCGTTGTAGTTTTCTCTCATCACAAAGCACGAAATGGACATAACCCTCACACAATGTCGATAATTGTGTCCTTTTGTTTGGATGCGAGGTGTCAATTGGTGTTCATGTGTGGACAACCCATGTAAATCAGTTGCGGCCCTGGTTTGTGTCCATCCCGAGGTGATGGGTCGTGAGTAGGCGTACATCGTAGTTTCAGTGATTTGATCCTTGGGCCCACCCTCCCCGCCGATGGGGTTAGGGTTTTTAGTTGTGCTAAGTATCCATTTAAGCTTCTACCCCTTCCGGACAAGAGTAAGTGTTTAAAATATACTTATTGTGCTCTTTCTAGCCTTGGTAAGGCCTGATACAGGTCTAAATTGGTCTTCTGGTTGGTTTCTAAGAGGATAGTCATTTATGGTGGGGAGACCCACCTTGAGTCTTTTGAGTTTTTTCTTAAGTCATTATCAGGTGACAGTGGAGTCCTTATTGTGGGGAGTCCATTCCGGCCTCCTCTCTACTGTTGGTCTGTTTCGGGAAATGAGGTGGAGTCCCGTAGATGGTAGACGAAATGTTCTTTGGTTAAGAGGTTGGATATTGATAATGTATAATCCTTAGGCGTTGATCGATCGGCTGGGTAATGTTGTGGCTTTCCGGGGGCGGAAATTGTTATGGTGGTGAGAATTGTCACACCCCAAACCATGCTGTTATTTTATTTTATAATTTCTTTGACATTAAATTATTTTGATGCGGTTCGTGTTCAGTATCGGACTAGGTTCTAGGGTTTTTGTTAAAAAGTGCGCTTTTTGATGCGACGTCATTGGGCGCATGAGCGGAGCCTATTCTGGAAGCCCTGCGCGTCCCTGCCCGGTGTATTTGTGCATCCCGTTGTCTTTGAAAAATTTTAAATAGAGGTTCTTTATATTTAACAAACACGTCTATAGTTATTAGTTAATAATTATTCCTATTATTTAAGATGAAATGAATATTTTTATCATTTGTATTTTTATCATTATGATTATTATTTTGTTATTATAAATCTTATAAATGAAATGAATGTTCGAATTAATTTTAATATTATGATTATTTATATTATTATTACTTATAGAATTATTGTCATTAGTTTTGTATAATAACTTGTATATTATGTTTTACTTTCAACTTCATTATTATTATTATTATCATAGATTATCTTTTCTTTATTATTTTGTTTTGCTTTATTTTTCCTTCTTGTTTTTTTATTATTATTTTTATTTTCATTTTTTTCTTACTCCTCTAACCCTAGAGGCCCCCTTTTTATTTTTTTTCTCACCCGGAACCTGTAGCGCCGCCACCCCGCTCTCCCCTCTCCTCTCTCTCTCCCCCGTTTCTCTTTTCCACTTTTTTTTTCTAGTTTGGCCGGCCCGCGGCCCCTCCGGCGTGCACCCCCTTCAGCCCGCCGTCATCCGGCGTCCCTCCTCCAGCGACGCTCCCTCCGGCCGCGCCTCCTCCCTCCGGCACCACCTACCTTGCGCAGCACCCACGGACCCCTGCTGAACCCCCCCTTTCTCCGGCTTCCGCTCACCCCGGCGCTCCGGCCGCTGCGGCTCCCTCCTGCTCCGCTCCGGCGACCGCCGGTCCCAGCCCCGGCTTCTCGTCGCTGCGCCAGCACCCCGACGAATCCCTCCGGCGCTGTTTCTCCACACCAGCACTCCGGCGTCCTCCCTCGCCGCACCCCCGTCCGACACTTCAGTCGGCCCGCACCCTGTCCGCCTCGCCTCCGATGTCCGCAGCACCAGCAGCTGAACCCGATCCTCCTCTCCTCCCCTGTCCAGCGTGCACAGCCGGTTCCCCTGCCCTCCTTCTACGCATGTCCAGCCGACCCCGCACCTCTCCTATCCCGGCCAGCCGCTCGACCTCCCCTGCCTTCTCCCCTTCCTTTCACCAGCTCTAACAGCAGCACCCTTGCCATGTTTGTTTTGTTATTTTTTTTCTTCTTTCTTTCTTTCATACTATTATTATTATCATTCTTTTTGTTATTATTATTATTATTATTATTATTATTATTATTGTTTTTCTTGTTTTTATTTTTATTATTAATATTAATATTAATATTAATATTAATATTAATATTATTCATATTATTATTGTTATTATTATTATTATTAATGTTGTTATTATTAATTGTATTATTGTTATTATAAATATTATTATTTATATTATCATTGTTATTATTATTATTATTATTATTATTATTTCTATTATTAATATTATTTTTATTATTTTTATTATTATTATTATTATTATTAATTTCATTATTATTATAAATCTTATTATTGTTATTATTATTATTATTATTATTATTATTAATATTATTATTATTATCTTCATCATCGTACTTTTGTTGATGGTGGGTCTTTATTTGTTGGCTTAGGACTTTTAGGACCCGTACAGGGCGTTTCCGAGTGAGCGCCATCGCCGCGCCTTGTTCCCGAGGTTCCGTTGTTGTCGCGCTTCAGTTTCGAGGTGAGTGTTTCTTCTCGCCGCTTGGTTTCGCATGCTCTAGTGAGTTTTTTTATGTGTCTGAGTCCTTGGTATTGACTATGTAGAGTGTCGGACTTTATCGCATGGTTTCGGACACACGTTGTGACATCGCGCCACGGTTCCGATGTTGTTTTGTCGTCGCACATGACCTTGAGGTAGGTTCCCTTTGCACTGCTTTTAAAATTTAAGTTATATTATTTCATGCTTTTTGTGCACCCTAATTGTTCAAAATAAATGTTTTATTAATTTTAATAAATATGAGATAGTACACGATAATTAATCTTTAATATAAGATAGTTAAATTTTAAATGGTTATTTAGTGTAAAAAGGAGTCGTTTATTTTATACAGGACACATGAAACATCCTTTTGACGAGTGGACAACCAATAATGAAAGAATGCATGTTTGAATATTAAACATAATTCACGGAATATAAAATGGAGTTCTGGTTTAATGGGAAATGATTTCTTTTGAAGCATGAACAAATACTTTGGTTCGTTTGAGAAATTTCCCAGTTGGCTCTTAAAGATTATTTGGAAAAAGAAAATGGTTTGATTTGGTTTATAAAAATATTGGCAACCTGTGAAGTAGTGTTTTGTGGTTCTATAAATGGTTTTAAACTGGGTTTTGTCTCATAAAGAATTTGTACCTCTCTTTGAGTAGCGTTTGTGAAATTTTTTAAATGCTCGTTTGACACTTTATGGAAAGCGATGAAAATGTTTTGATAAAACCCTCTTAGGACGACTCTCATGCCTTGGTTGAAATTGATTGTTTGGGAGGCCGCGGTTAGTGGCCCCCAGGTATGTGAGTAGTTTAAAGGCATGAGGTTGTTCCACAGAGTGGCTCGGGGTGATGCTTGTTGTGATTTGTATATATATGTATATGATTGGATGCTCGGTTGGCATCAGTTGGCTCACCCCTTTTTCAAACACTTGAGACATGGGAATCTGGCACATTGAGAGGGTATTCTATGAATGATTTCTGCACTAGTAGGTTATGGTACTAACTAGTGGCCCATAGTAGGTGGATATATTGGGTTTATTACGATGGGATTTTCCCTTGACCTGCCTGTGAGTGGATGGTCAAGCATGTTGTGCGTTTTGATTTCATCATGACATGTCGATAAGGATGATTTCTCATGTATTGGTGTCTTCTGGTTTATTCTCGATCTCTTAGGTTCACCCATGTCCTTTCAGCTTTTGTATCTTGCAGTAATGATTATGATTCTCACATGTATACCCACATTGCCCATGCTGTATGTTTTACTTTGTGCATTCTGGCATATTGTTTTCCTTGGAAAGTGATAAATTGCTTTTCAAGAGGTTTCTAAAAATTGTTTTCAAATGGAAGTGTTTAATCCCTTTTGTACAAATTTGAAAATTTAAACATCACTTTCCCCCTTTCCTGAAATGTCATTGACACTAATGAAATGAACCCGCATTTTGAAATGGCTAAGGGCAATGGTTCGTACTTTTTTTTAAGTAAAATTATTAGAAAAACATACTTTTATAAATTGTAGTTCAAACATGAAATGATGTTCCTTTTATTTTAAAGGTAGTGCATTGGGAATAGATATCGGGCTAGCCTACTGAGTTTTAATACTCACGCCTATAGTTCTTTTCTGTTTTTAGTGTTTGTGTAGGCTATAGCTTGAGTGCACTCGCCTAGGGCGACGCTTGATCGTTGAGTCGGAGAGAAACCCGCGAGGTCGCACAGATTTTGTTCGGACGTCGTGTTTGGTTAGTTTGATTCCTCTTTGTTCCTGTTTAGTCACTTTATCTGGTTTATCTTTTCTGCGCTGCTCTGTATTATTTTCGCTGTCTTATTTATTTATATTGGGAGAAATCGTTCCCATAGACTCTGTTGATGCCCTGGCGCTTGTCGCTAGCCCGGGAGGATCGGGAACACCTCTTGGGCCATGTTGCGGACCGACTCGGGTGACTGATTCAGGGTCATCCCGGGTTGGTTCGTGACAATATCAATTAATAATATAATATTTGTTTTAAAAACTATTTTATGTCAAGTTTGACATTATTTGGTATTTGTTTTTGTTAAAATAATAATAGCTTGATTAATTGAAAAAAAATACATTGAATCATTCCTAACATGTCATATTCAACTACAAATTTCGTGGATGTCATAAAAACTTTGAAATTATATTTATTTAAATATTTATAATACCATTTATTTGATTGTCTCTTTAATAAGGTAATTACTGCATCACCATTGTGTCGTTAATAAATTTAATTATTTAATATCTAAAAATTTTAAATAAAATGAAATTATGTAGGAAATATTTTTAGATTTATAATTAATATTTATAGTTGAATTTATCATTTTTATACCCCTATATTAAAAAAGGTTTTGTTATTAAACATTGATTTTAACTCTTTTAACTCTTAATTAAATAAAATTATAATAAATGTCTTAATCTAATCCAAGTGGACCTAAAGGGTCATATTTTATTCCTAAGGTTCTTTTTGGTTGAATTAAACTTATCCAATAGAATTAGGACATGTTTTAGGGTAATAATAATATCATTTTTACCCTTAATTACCATATTTACTTTCAACCGTGGTAAATAAAATAAAAAAGTTACTATTCACCAAAAAAATATTTTTATCTTATTGAACAACATTTTATTTACCGATATCAACGGTGTCTCTCAGAATTTTGAAATTCCACTCACATAAGCATTAAAATTATGTTTTATTTGAATTCACAAATTCTCCTAGGAGGTGGGTAAAAGACGCTGAAATGTTCTATAAAATATTTTATATATCTAAAATTATTATAAATTTACTCCAATGAATTACATTGAGCTTATATAGGTATTATATATCTATTTTTCCAGAAATTAAATTTAAATAAAATAAATAATTATTTAAAAAAAATTCATTTTTAAACGATATCTCAGTGTTTTTCGCAACTCATAAAAAATTGAACGTTTTCAGAAAAATATCAAAATTTCATCCTAGGATAATTTCGATATTCCGAATCCAAAAATTTATTCTATTTTACCAAATTAAAAACATAGAATTTTCATTTATTAATTTAAAATTAATTTTCGTAGTCAAAACAAATTGAGTGTTTTAATGATTCAATAACTATCAAAATATTGACACTTGTTTTGTATAATATCAATGTGAAATTAATTACAATCACCAACATTGGATTAAATGGTAAAAATATAATATAATTATACTTCCAATGAATTAAAATGTATAATTCAACACTATAAAGTATTTTTATTAAAAAAGTTGTTTTCTGTTAAAATATAGTATTTTTCTATATTCTCCCAAATTTGAAAGTTATCAAAAAAACACAAAAATGTATTGAAACATAATTATTATGTCCTGATTCTAAAGAAGAAGTTTATTTTGTAAAATTTAGTATATAAAATCTTCAAATATTGGATTTAAAGAGGGTTCTCCATAAAAAAGTTGTAAAATTTTATTTTTTGAACAATATTTCTTTTATCTAAAAAAATGAATTTGTTCTTCCATTATAACTAAGAAACTAATAATATGGATTCTAAAATTATAAGGATTATATAATGTTCAAAATTCAGTTAATACTATTCATAACCGCTTTTGAACGGCTAGTTTGGTAATTCGTGATGCGCTTGAACTCAGTGTTGTGTGTAGTGCGTGTTATTGCATTACATTGAAAAAAATAACATACTATGAAATCATGGGGTGTTACATTATTCCATCCTTCAATAAATTGGGTCCCCGCAATTTGAAATTATTCATATAAAATAAAAGGTTGAAAATAGAAAATACCTTTGTGGGAAAACCCACACAGGAAGTTGGGTTAACATAATTTAGTCTTAATAAGCATAAAAGGGGAATGAAAAATCACTATCAAATTATGATCTCGATTAAGAGAACATTGGTGGAAATAAAAGACACATAATTGGAGGAAAAAGGTAAATATTTATATGGTGTGATTGAGATCATCAATCACAGACAATTGAAGAATTGTGGGCCTCATATCCACCAATCTACGATGATTTAAAATACCACCGGTTCAACAAAACGTAAGGTATTAGGATAACACATTTTGGGTTTTAATATCCATTCTCTAATTTCTAATTATTAATTTATCCATAAAATAAAAGGGAATATATATATATATATAAGTAATGTTTAATCCTTCAACCAATTCCTACCAAAAACTCATCTTTCACTCTAAATGATTTAAATATATATATATATATATATTCTATTTATCCTAATAGTATAGGGTTCCAAAAATAATGAATTTATAGTTAACATATCATAACCTTTAAAAAACTACATTATTTAATCCAGGAAATCATTTGGGTTAGTGATAGGTAATACACCCTTTCCTACCTTCTATTGCAGGATCAAGTCTCACGACCTTGCCAGACGTGACGAGTTGTCGCCCGACCTCCGGGTTGTCCCTTTTATGGAAATCCAAAAACAACCATGACAATAGTATCCAATTTCAAACGTAATCCATTCCAACATTTATAATTATCCAAAATACTTATATCAAAACTCTTTGCCCAAAGTTTAAAAGGAAGTTAAACATAATTATGATCCTTTTTGAAAGATAATAACATGTTAACACCTTCGTCGTGAATTTTTTTTACAACACCACAACATATTGAATTACCAGAATCAACCATCTCTTATTCCAAAATCCTTGACTCATTATCAGGACCAAATTGATGATTACCTTTCCATAAACCATTTATTTTTCAAAAACTGTAGCTTATTATTAAATCAATTTTCTTAGAACCATATAATATCAAATCCTCAATAAAATAGCACTGCTTTACAATCCTTATTTATCTCTATAATTTATATAACCGGTATCCTATTGATACAACACTGAAATAAAATAATTCAATAATAACAACATAAGGAAACTAGTCTTTATTCTTCATCTTAGGTAGTATCATAACATGATTATTATCTAATAACATCATTTTCAGTATACTCTTATTAATGGGACATTGATTCACGTAGTGTCTCAACGCCTCGAAGATGAATAATTTTACATTTGAAAACTTTTCCTTACCCTTGAAATCACGTAATTGGTGTCCTTTTTCCCAACACTTATAAAAAATTCCCTTTCCCTTCAAGTATTTACCAAGGTGATTCATTCCAGATTTGTCACATATTAGAAAATCCTTCTTTTCCCTTGTTCCCTTTATCCATATTTCTTTATACAATCCTTTTCTTCTCTAGATTCCATTCAAATCCATATAATTCATAGAATTATTTATTGATCTTATTAACACATGATACTATTTATTTATATGATGATAATACATGGGAGACTATTTATTTTTTAAATGTTGGCTTAATACCATTAATGATATGAACCTTATTACTCTTTGGATCATACGTATGGCTGCAGTTCACATTCCTTCTACTGGGCGCCATTTCTAAACAATGGCATACACTTTGTCAGTTTATGAATTGAAATTCATAATTCCAAACATGTAAAATACATAACGTAAATTGAATAGTTTATGGATATAATCTATAATCACAAAAATGCGTTCATTGAGGAGCAATATACTCATAAACCCTTTATAGTGGTTTGTAAAGAAAACCAGAATTATCATAAGCATATCCCTTGGGAGTGTCGTAAACAAGAGTGCAGAAAGTTCTGTTGTCATGACTTTGTTCCCATTAGATTATATCTCAAAGCGGGGTTTTAGGGGTTTACCCCTAGTTACATTTGTGCCAGAGCTTTATCTACCTGATCATATCAAGGCAAGGGTGTATTTTCATGGAAAACTCATTAAATCCTTATATTACCTATATTCTAAGAAGTAATTCTATACCAATCATAAAAGTCTATCTTAGTGTAATGTGCTCTAATTAGAGTTTATCTAAATCTAGTTTCCAATGATATTTCAAAACTTTCTCTAATACCAACTGTAACGCCCCGACCACAATTACCCAAAGTTGGTTCCTTATTTTAATACATTGGCATAATTACAAGAAATCAAGTCCCAAAGGACTGATCAGTTTAGCAGTCTTAGAAAATAGATTACATACATGAACATTACATTAAACATTAGAAAATAAAACACAATATAAATGATCCTTTGATAATTCCATTAATCCCCAAGCTTAACCCTACTTATCAATCATAATACACTTCGTGGAATCCTAGGAAAATAAAACATAAAAAAGGGGTGAGCTCAGATGCTCAGTAAGGGTAAATAATTTACCGGAAACTGTAAACATTTAAGGTAGGATTTTTAATCAAAACAAAAACCATATTAAATATAACCTTGAACATAATATGGAAAAAATAAATCAAAAATTTCCATATAAACATGCACATGGATATTATAATAGTTGAATAATTACATGTAATAACTAATTTCATAATGATGGAATGCCTAATGGCATACATCGTTACCACATAGTCAAGGCCTTATCCAAGACTAAAAATAAATTTTGTGTCAAGGCCTTGTGCCAAGACACTAATTTGTCAAATGAGACCTACCGATGCATCGAGGAGCTATTGCGGGATCCACCTGTCACTTACTAAATCCACTATATTCCTCGTATGAAAAAGTTGAAACATAACATAAACATTCATGTTAAAACTAGCATACGAAATGTCCATACATTAACAATAAATCATGAATGGAATAAAAATAGAACATACACAATCAAACATATCATAACTCATTCAATAAAAAGTGGAAGATTGTATTATAAGAAATAAACATCAATCAAAAATAATATCCATTAAAGGATGATGAAATAGTTGAAAATAATGAGTAAATTTTTTTGAGAGAAATGTCCTTTTTTTAAAATCATATAAAAGTCATACATTAATAAAAGAAGTAATTTAAAAGATATTTTTGAATCATAGTGTCCCATACCACTTTGAATCTTTTGAAATGAATTATCATTTCAAAACATTCATGTCCATATAAATAAATCCTTAAATTCATTTCAAAACATTGACATTAATTAAAAAGGTTTAGAAAGATAAATAATCAAAACATTTAAAATTATGATCATGATAAAGAGTAATTTTCTCAAATCCTTAAAATATTCACTTTGAAATAATTTTTATGAAAACGGACATGGATGATAAAAATTTCCTAGTAAATACTTACACATAAACAATCTTGGATAATAATGAAATTGAGGAATTAACCCAAACCTTGAACAATCCTTTAGTCGAGGGAACATTTAACCACCTGTATGAAGATCGTAGTATGTTATTAAATTATACCAGATCCATCTCAACATTTATGATATCATACATGAATCATTTATGACTTTATACTACCCAATTAATAATAATTTCAATATTAAATTAAATATTTAGTTAATAATCACTTTCTTTATCGTACGTGTTTTAACTTGTTACTCATGATTGTATCAATTAGATCAAGATATAAATACTTCAATAATATGAAAAAACATTTACATATCATATATATTTAGAATATATATATGTATAATAGACATATATATGAAATGAAAAACACCATTTATGGAGACGGTAGTCCGTACGTAAGCATAAACGATGTTTCCGTTTTCATTTAGTATTGAACGAGATTAAGTGAATATGATATATGTAAGTTTATATATATATATATATATCTGCAATAGCATAAATATGGCATATATTAGATACTTATTAGTAATATATATTTTTATAATCTTCCATGAATGGTGAACGTAGAAATAAATCTCATCGCATCGTGGAGACGGTAATCCGTACGAATGCACGAGCGACAATATCATTTACTTAAAAGTATAGAATTGGATGGTATATTAATTTTATAGAGACATTATCATGTTATTTTCACTATTTATATACATATTACTCATCATTATATCCATCAAAATAACATAGTGTTGAATAACAAAATTACACCACGGCGTGGATACAACAATCCATACATACGCACGCATGGTGACATTATCATTCATAAGATGGATAGAATAATGAATATAGTTTTTCAATATTTATAATAAAATCAAATTATATATATAAGTTAATAGAGTTATTATTTTTTAATGGAAACAACAAAGAAAGAGTAAGTGGAAGAATAAGATAATTTGAATGAGGGTCGTGAAATCATTACCACTTCTTAAGGTTCTTCATTTTGATTTCATCAAAAGGGATTCACATATTGGATTTTTGACCAAAAAAGGCCTCTAAGATGAAGTTAGGATCATTGGGAGGATATTTGGGCTGGGGTTAACCGTGCCAAATGACATTGGAGGTGTGAATATAAGATAAGGGGAAGTTCCCTTTTATAAGAGGGGTGAGGGGAACCATTGGAAAAACTAAAAATATTATTTTATAATAAATTTATTGTCAGTCTATAATTGATCCAAAGTGACATATTTTGAGGGTAGGGTGGGGATGGGTCAAAATCCTCTCAACCAATAGGTTTTAGACCAGTTTAGGTTACCATTTTAACTTTATCATTTTGATTTAACTCTTTGTTAAATAATTTAACTTTAACCGTGTCTTCTTGTATTCCTACACTATATTGTTACTAAACATACTATATACTTCCAATAGAACCCCAATTTCTTCATTAATGCCATATATATTATTATATATGTCTTTTGGAAGAGTCTTACATTTTTATGACCATTATATCAATTAATAATATAATATATTTTTTAAAAACTATTTTATGTCTATTTTGACACTATTTAGTATTTGTTTTTTGTTTGAATAATAAAAGCATGATTACTTAAAAAACACTGAATCAATAGTAACATGTAATATTCACATATAAAATTCATTTATGTCCTAAAAACGTTGAAATTATATTTTTTCATATTTATAATACCATTTATTTGATTCTTTCATTAATAAGGTAATTACTACAACATCATTATGTCATTAATAAATTTAATTATTCAATCTATAAAAATTATAAATAAAATTCCATTATGTAGGAATTTTTTTTCTTTCTAATGAATATTTATAGTCGAATTTATCATATGTATAACCCTGTATTAAAAATGGTTTAGTTATTAAACATTGATTTTAACTCTTTTAACTCTTCTTTAAATAGCATAATAATAAATGTCTTAATCTAATCCAAGTGGACCTAAAGGTACATATTTTAATCCAATTGTTGTTTTTGGTCGAATTACTCTTATCCATTAAAAGTAAGACATGTGTTAGGGTAATAATAATTTCATTTTTACCCTTAATTACCATATTTACTTTCAATCGTGGTAAATAAAAGTAAAAAGATACTATTCACAAAAAAATATTTTTATCTTATTGAACCACATTTTACAGACTAATATCAACCGTGTCTCTCGGATTTTTAAATTTCACTCACGGATGAAGTAAAATTTTGTTTTATGTGAATTAGAAAATTCTCCTAGGAGGTGGGTAAAAGACGGTGAAAGGTTCTATAAAATTTTTTTAATATCTAAAATTATTAAAAATTGACATCAATGAATTACAATGGACATATAAAGGTATTATGTATATGTTTTGAACTAAAATAAATTTAAATAAAATAAATAATTATTTAAAAAAAAATTGTTTTAAACGATAACTCAGTATTGTTCTCACTATTCATCAATAATTGAACGTTTTCTGAAAAATTGTAACGCCCTGACCCCAGTTACCTAGAGTCGGTGCTTTATTATGTACCATTTGAATGATCACAAACGATCAAGTCTCGAAAGACCGATTAGTTTAGTATCCTTGGAAACACTAGATACATTCATAAATGTTACATTACATAATACAGGGGGAAATCACAATAAAATAGTCTTCATAGTTCACACTCCAATCCCATTCAGACTATCCTTGTAGGTCAGTCATAAAATATTTCATCACATCCTGGGAAAATTAAACATAGAATGGAATGAGCTTAGATTATCAGTAAGGATAAAAATGCAGCATAAACTTTCTTAAATAAACATAAACATTTAATACAATGTATAACTGAAAAAATCCTTTTAAACTTGAACTTCAACATAATATGGAAAAAATAATATGAAAAAATGTCATTTAATTATTCCCATGGATATTATATTAGTCTAATAATCACATGCAATATCAATAACAACTTTTATAATGATGGAACGCATAATGCCAGACTATCATAACCACGTAGCCAAGGCCCTGTGTCAAGTCTAAAAATATTATTTGGTCAAGGTTTCGTGCCAAGGCACTAGTTTGTCTCATAGCCCTACCGATGCATCAAAAAGCTATAGAGGGCTCTGCCAATAACTTATTTAGTCCAATGCATTCTTAATATTAAAAGGTTTAAACATATCATAAGCCATAACGTAATCGTATCCCATAAAACATGCATAAAGGAAATATAACATTTCCACATTTCAATCACAAGATATCAATACAATGCATTGATATAATAAAAAAATTATCAAAACCATTTTCAATACCAAAATAAATGAAAATTAAAACATGGTATTTATTTTTCATTTAAATATTTTTATCACTTGTAGAGGAAGCCGAAACTCAAATAATGGTCATAGTGGTGGAGAATTCATTGTCTCCTAATATGTAAGACAAAACATTCCTTTTATCGTTTAGTAAAAATGATTCATATAAAAATATTCCTTTTGAATCAAAGTAAAATTCAATGGGTTTTATACACCGTATAAAGGAAAGTTGTGTATAAATCAAAATATGCCTCAATGAAAGGAGATTGAGACGAAGTCCCTTACCTCGTGTCGGACATGAATCGATCATTCTTTAATCTCCTGAATAATAAACTAGAGTTAATATATACTTTCTTAAGAACATTTTTCAAGTTCATTAACCCTTTTATATCACTTATTACGATGTTGTACAAATTATGTAGTCATTTAAGTTAATAATGGTCGTTTTGTCGATCTTTGGTACTTGAGTCAACATTTAACTTCTTATAATTACAAGTTGTTTATGTGGTAGAATATCCATTATCTACATAATTATATTCATGATTTATATATCATATATTTCATATATATACAGTAGATACATTAATTTATAATATTACATAACATTTAGAGTTAAGAAATGAAATGCACCGTTCATGGAGACGGTAAGTCGTACGTACGCATGAACGCTACTTTCATTTCTATTTCATATTTAATGGAATTAAATCATAATGATATAAGGGTATATTATAATTCCAGTATAATATCATATGTAATATCATTAATTCCATTCTTTTTTTGTCCCACATATGGCATTAACGATTTAAATCACATTGATGGGGCGGTAGTCCGTATATCCTAAAATGAAATTATCGCGTGTACCCATAATGGAAATCATAAATGTATGTCATAAATGGAAAATAAACAAGCAAAAAGAAAACATAAACATAATATAAATCATATATAGAAATAGTGTCATCATAATGGCCACTATGAGAGGTTTTTAAAGAAGATTGAACAATCATCGTTTCGTGAGGCAGTAATTCGCCACCCACGGAAACAATATGTTCTTTAAACATTAGACGATGGATTGTGAAAGTGTAAATAAAATCCACCTCATAAAAACATCCTAGTATACTGAAGGTACTGGGTTTGTTACAAAATAATGGAATAAAAATAGTTTAAGTGATTGTAGAAGCAAAATAATACAAAAGAACATAAGAGAAGACATTACCTTAAAATCGGGTAACTCTTTTTTATTTGAGCCAAAGGATTCATTGGGAAAACTTATTCCAAAAGTGAGGCTTCTAGGAGTAAGATAGGGATGTTGAGAGAGTATTTGGATAGAGGTTGGCCGATCCAAAGGGCTTTGATGATGTGAATAAGGTGGTAGAGGTGGGGGGCCTCTTATAACAGGAGAGGAGGGGCACTCTTGGAAAGTCATGAAATGTTACATTATTATGAAATTCTTTTAGGATTTTAAAGGTCCCAAAATGATATATATCCACAATAAGGTGATAAGGGTTCTAAATATACCCCTCTAATTGGTTTTAGACATGTTTTAGTCATAGATTTTACCTTATCTTTTCATTTTATTTAAAATTTTCATTAATGAGGTACTCGCTGCATCATCATGGTGTCATAAATAAATTTATTTATTTTATGCATAAAAATTATAAAAAATACCATGATGTAGTAAATCTTTGTATCATTCCAATGAATATTTATATTAGAAATCTTAACTTATATAACCCCATGTAATAATTTTTTTAGTAAAACAACACATGTTTGTGACAATTTTATTTTTACTTTAAATAAAAAGTTATTAATGTCATTTTCATACCCAAGTGGCTCCATGGGGTACCCAAGTTGACCCATGGATTTTGTTGGTCTGGCGTGGCTCATTCAATAAGGATAGGGCAACTGTAAAGGTAATTTCATATTATTATAACATTATATTTACCTAAAATTACACAAATTACCTTTAATCGCGATTAATAAAACATAAAAGTTACTATTCACCGAAAATTATATTCATCCCATTGAACCACATTTTACATTATAATTACAACCATGTATGTTGGATTTTTGAAATTAAATTCACAGAAGTGGTAAAGTTCATTTAAACGAAAAATTAGTTTTTTAGCTACCACTATGTGGTTTCACTATTCATCAAAAATTGAAGCTTTTCAAAAAATTACCAAAAATTAACCCTAAGCAATATTTGATATTGATAATTAAAAAATGATGCCTATTTTAAAAAATTAAAAACATATAAGTTGAATTAATAATTTAGTAATTATTTCCCGCAGTCACAACAAATAGCTTGTTTTTAAGAAACAATATATATCAAAAGATTGACTATTGTTTATGTCCAATTTCAAAGTGAAATTAATTCTAATGACCACCATTGGATAAAACGGTTAAAATGTATTATAATTATACTTTAAAACCACTCAATCATATAATTTATCACTATATATTATTTTGATTAAAAAATACGTTTTTAAGTATTTTTCACTATTCATCGAAAATTGGAAGTTCTTAGAAAAATACTAAAAATTCAACTTAGTATAATTTCGATATTACGTATTCACAAATGAAGTCCATTTTGAATTATAAAATATATATAATTTCAAAAATTGGGTATTACTATTCATAACGCCTATTTTGAGTGGTCGCGGTGTGTTAGAATCTCGAACTTGCGTATAATGCAAGATATTGCATTATTAAAAGAGAAGCGTATCATGGAAGCTTGGGGTGTCACAAAAATACAAAAAAATCACCCAAGGATAATTTCAATATTCCAAATCCAAAAATGAGTACTATTTTAACAAATTCAAAAACTAGAAGTATAATTTATTAATTTAAAATTAATTCTCGTTGTCAAATAAAATTCGGGTTTTTAAGAAATAATAACTATCAAAATATTGACAATTGTTTATGAATAATATCAATGTGAAATTAATTTCAATGACCAAAATTTGATTAAAGGTTAAAAATAAAATCTAATTATACTTAAAAAACATTAAAATGTATAATTAAACACTATAAATTATTTTTATTATAAAAGTTGCTTTCAGTTAAAATATAGCATTTTTCACTATTCATCCAATAATGAAAGTTTTCATAAAAACACCAAAAATTTATTGAAACTAAATTTATATGTCCTGATTCTAAAAAATAAGTTTATTTTGTAAAATTGAATATATAAAATCTTTTATTATTCTATTTAAAAAGATTCATCCATTAAAAGGTGGTAAAATTGAATTTTTTTTAAAAAATAATTCTTTTTTCTGAAAAAATGAATTTATTCTTACATTATGTCAAAATATTCATAATATGGATTCTAAAATTATAATTATTATATAATGATCAATATTCAGTTAATACTATTCATAACCACTTTTGAACGACTAGTTTGGTCAGTCGTGATGCGCTTGAACTCAGTGTTGCGTGTAGTGAAAGTTATTGCATTACATATAAAAAATAACGTACTGTGAAATCATGGGGTGTTTTAAAAAATACTTTTCAAACAAAATAAATTATTTTATTAATTTTTTAGGTTTAAAAATTATTTTAATATTTAATTTGAATCCTAAATTTTGGTTTGTTTTTTAAAATATATATCGATCTATATATTTTGAAACTCTATCATTATTTTTCATGCCTTATAATTATATAGTAACAATATTTTTTTATTGTTGGGGTTTTGTTATAGTTTTTTAGAAAGGTCTTCAAAAATATATTTACATAAGGAGGAAAAACTAAGTTGGTCACATTCATCATTATATAAATTCATTTCTTCATTAACATTTTTATACTTGGATGAAAATAATGTAGGAAAAATTTACACATCATAACATCAGGTTCGAACATAACTTCATCCAATATATTATTTTATCCAAATAACTATGACCATATGAGTTCTATTGTTCAGATACACCTTATATCATCGATATATAATTTCAACTGATTTTTTATCATATGAGAATTTTAAGGCTTCTTATTATAGAACATTTAAATGTCATTGTATATAAATTATTAGAATAGATACATGGAACACCTCATGTACAATTAGTGACCTGTGGAAGGGTGTAACCCCATAAGAATAATTATGAAATTGATTTAGAAAATCAACTGATTTCATTGATACATTTCCTTGAACAGTACACAATGTTAATCTTGCACTACACGGAACACCAGGATATCTTGTTTTACATGAAACACATAGTATCATTAAAACATAATTTTATTATAGTAATTATATTAAAAATAATATTATAACCGATATGTTCAATTGGAATGATTAAACAAGATTAAATAAATTTTGAAAATATTTTCTAGATATGTATATATATTTTATTATTTAGTGACAAATTAATTATTAATTATTAAAAAACCCTATTTGGTGTAAAATGAATTTTTTTAAAGAACTTTTTAATTGTGAACATGTTTTTTTGTATCAATACATAAAGAAATAAATAATTATTTAATTTTATTGAATATATATATTATATTAAATAAAATATTTACTATTCATATTATATATTTCTTATACATATTCTAACAAAAAATCCAATTTTACTCATAAAATACTTAGTAAAAAAAACTTTTGATAACTTTTAGTGGCGCACATGTTTGAAGTATTTTTCGGAATCGTATATATATTATATTTTACAAAATAATCATATTATTTGAAATAATAATATATCAATATACATTGGTGTATTTTTTAATATATCTCATATAAGATTCCTTTTTTTGATAAATAGGAAAAAATACTGAATTTTAATTGAAAATAGACTTTTCAAAAATAATATATTATTTTTTCTAATTATATAATAATTTTTTTATTAAAATTATATCAATAATAAATATATTAATACAATTATCATTATTTTAACAATTTTCACTTTTAATTTGGGTTTAAATAATTTTTAATCATTCAAACATTTTTACATTAAAAACTCAATTTATAGTTTCACTCACTTGACTAATGTTAAATTAATTATTAAAAATTCTGTTTTTAGTGAATATTGAAAATTGGATTCCATATTTGTAATCATAATTTTAAAATTTAGTTTATTGTTGATTTTTATTATTGGTTAATGTGAATAATATCATAATTAATTTTTTTCAACAAGGATAATGGAAAATTAAGAAATTAAGGGAAAAGATAATTTTATATTTTTTTTCAATTTACCCAAACATATTAAAAATAAGTTACTAGATAACATAAATTCTAAAAATAACCCATAATGATTAAAAATTAACTATTTAATGGATACTTATCAATGAATGTGGCTTAGATATTATAAATGTCAATAAGACTAATAAAATGTCACACTCTTATTTTTAATAAGTATAAATTTTTTAATATGTTTATAAATAGAATAATTTTCATATATATATATATATATTAATATATTATAACTATATTATCTACATCATGGAAATTTATCTTTAGTTTTTACTAAATAAAAAATAAATATAATTAATAGCATAATGATGAGGTCGTATTTATTCAATTTCAGGAAAACACAATTATGTTAAACATAAAATATTAAAATAAGTATACCTCAGATTAATTATGGAAGTACAAAAATTTTATTCTGTAATATGATGTTTTATGGGTTTATTAAGTTAATTTTTATTAATATTTATTGTTGTATAGATTTTAAAAAAATTAATGCAATTAATAGTATCATAATTTACATGAATGCTATTTATTAATAAAAAAACATAAATATGTTATAAATCATAGGTATACAAAATATGAAAATATTTGAAACATTAATGTGTATAAAATATTTACATTAAACATTTATTTATCATTTTACATATTTCAATTAAAATTATCAACCTTTTAATATTGAGAAGGTTGTTATCATAGTTAAAATTAATAGAGGTTAACTAACTGATAATAAAAAAGATTAGATTTAAAATTAAAACAAAACATTAAAAAAAATATTGATTGAATGTATTAAAACAATATACCTAATTATCTTCTAATAAATTTATATTTGGATGTATTGGGATTGATATTTAATTTAATATATTTCAATCTTTTCATAAATTTCAATAATGGCCCTAACATTTATTAGAAAAGGACACTTCCACCATATTCTATTTTCACCGGATATATTCTTTTATATAAAACCATGAATAAAATATTCTCCACATCACGTACCTATACATATTTTACTAGTTTTTATACCCAAATTACAAACTATAGAGTTCATTAGAAGAGATCTAAAGCAGTCATTTTCAACAAAGATGTATTCTCTCTACCTAATAACCCCATTTTCCACTATTTTATTCCTTACTACAATTAAATGTTATATATCATAAAATTTCTAATTCCTAAAAATAAATAGTTTTAAATGTTATTATTATTATGAACACACTACTATACCACCCCTTTCTTATCGAACAAGAAGTGAATTTATCACTCGTGTCATTGTACAACTTAATATCTCCGTGTAGCAATACAATTATTTTCCCACAACCATATTTTATGAGTGGGAATTATGATTATTTTATTTTTAATATTTTATATTTATTTCATTATTATACATATTTAATAATTATATAATGTCTACCATTTTAACAATTACTATAATGGTAAATGATAAAGTCTCTCATGCATACATTTGTCTTACCATCTCCACGATGTGATATTATTTGTTTCTCATTTATTTTTCATATAGCTTATAATAAGGATGAGTTTTGTAAATAATTATATCCTAAAAATGATTTTATAAATGATTAAACATTTCTTAAGGTTTAAGGACCCAAATTATCGAAAAAAACCATGCTCAGAAAATGTTGTAGATAACACCAATAACAGTGATTCTAATTACTAATAAACGAGGGAATAATTGTTATAAAAAACTATGAAAATGTAAGATTTATATATTTTTATGGAATAAATTTACAATAAATATATATTCAAAAAATAGGTGGTTTTAAATTAAATATTTAAAGGTAATAGTTTACGTAATGTAGTTTTGTCATAATTATATTTTTATGGGACACAAGATATATACATTACTTTTTTTGTTGTTTATATAATCCCAATGAACGTCATTCATGAGATTTATTCTTATGATTATGGTATTTTCAAATCTATAAAATTTTATTTCTTTCTTAAATAATAGGATTTTACTAATTATAATTTGGTATGGGTTTATTTCAGGATCTCATCAATATTTGAGATTATTTCATTTTGAAACAAATTTTAAGAATATTTTTTCTTCCATGACAATGTTTTTGAAAAAAAATTCCAAAAATATCTAATATTATACAATTAATATTTAATTTTATTTTTATGTATGATTTTTTATGCAATGTCATGAAAGGAATATTTTTTTAATTTATAAAAAATGTTAATTTTGATTTTTTCGACAAAAAAAAGAACGATCATATTTTACCTTATACTAAATATTGTAATTTTTTCCTCATGACACATTAATGATTTAAATATTCATTTAAATTCTTCAATGGTTATTTTGATGAAAATTTATTAATTTTTTATTGAAAAAACCTTATAAATTGGTTTGGAATAAGAAATTATATAGTTTTCCTGAATTATTTCATGTGGTCTTTCAAATTCTAATTTTACATAGAAATTGTCATAAATGGTGTTAATTATGAATTATTTGGATATCACACAATGATTAAATTACTATTCATTAACTAAATGTATTATTTTTATTATGGAATTAAATTTATGTATACTTTTTCCTCACATGTGTTATTTTATAATGAGTTGCTTATGAAAATTATTTCATTATATTGGTTCTAACGAGAAGAATGATTTCGGGTCCTATAGAACACATATGTGTAGATTTGTTTTTGTTACATGTTGAACCTATACATCCCTTCAAATCATTGGGCAATGAATTAAATATCATGAGATAATTAGGGGAATAAGTCACTGTGATTTATTAGTGAAGGTAAATGAGTAGATGTGCTTGATCAGTGATGTGAAACTAGTCGATGTGCATGATCTATTAGGGGAATCATGCTATATGGCCTGACCACAGAGTCATTTTATTTATCCTTGCCAAATAAAATGGGATTATTTACTTTTCATTATGTCAAAAACATTTATGATGGAATCATGAGTTTTATGACTTAATTATAATGATGTAACATTCTTATAATTCTAGTGACTTTTAATGCTAATGTTTTATGACATGACTAATGTATGAGATCCATGATTGGTTGGGGATGAACATTGATCACAATAATATACTTATATTTCCTTTATTATGGATTTATAAGATATAAATTTATATTTTCTTTCTTTACCATTACTTACCATTTGAGCACAACATTTTTTTATATTTCGTTTCCACGTGTAATGATATAAGGATTTATAAATTTTTACTAAAGTTGAATAACATTGTTGGAATAGTTGAAGATATTTCACCATACTAGAATATTGTGTACTATTTTTACAATTGAACTAGAATTTTATGCACTTCAGTCAAGTGATTTTGTAATATAGTGAATATTAATATGAAAAATATTTAATATCCATATATGAAAATCCAGGGTCATTATAGTTGGTATCGTTGAAAAGGTTTAGTCATCCTCAATATACTAAGATGAGAAAACCATAGAAACAATCTAATGCATAATTATATATTTAGGAAGAAATACTAGAATTTAACTAATGATCATGAATTAAATATGATTAAGCATAATGTATCATATATTGATATTTAAAAAGTAATATCCATTGATTAGGTTGTTCTAAAACAATGATTAATTTTTCTCAAAATATGTTTTGATGTTTTATTCAATGGAAGGAACCTCAATGAACTATGTTAATGATAAATGTGATGGTCAAGGCAATGAATTTCCTCTTAATATCGTGAATGTATAGGGGTATGGAATCTAATATCATGTTTCTATTACAACACAACTATTTCAATCAATGAATCATATGGGACATCTACATGATCAAAATAGTAAAAAACACTATTGAGTCCATAATGAGGTATTATAAAAGCTTTTTAGTTGGTCCTCTCATCCACTAGTCACTGGTAATTGCATTTGTATGAACTAAAATATATTTTTGGTTGTCCTTTGTCTAAAAGAAGATAATGTCATTTTGGATTTCTAGCATTTGGAAGGTGAATCAGATCAATGGTGTAATCCTATCAATAATACAAGTCAACGATGTAAAATTGTATCTTTAGAATGGGATAAGTTTATGGGCTAGTAATTCAATATTTACATTCCTGTTACACTTTATAAAATAAATAAAAAACTAGTTCCTTGAGGAAGAGTAAAACGAGAATGAATCTTTTTGAACCAATGAAAAAAATTTCACCAGACATATGTTGTATGATTATAGGATTATCATCCTACCTGGATGTATAGTTGACCAATATGATAACACCATGTCTATAAAGGGCATTATACATAATAAATATCAATATCTAATAATTATATATTCATTATATACCGAATGTATAAATTTATATTGGAGATACCAACTACTATCATGGTTTTGAATAGATTATAATGATTGAGTCTCTTGAAAACTCGAATAAGTCACATGGTGGAATGAATTCAAAACAATAAACATGAAATAAATGTGGGAATAAAAATCAATGGATGTGATTTAATGGATTTAGAAAGTTCTATAAATGAAAAAATGCAATTCATAAAGCACAATAATGTCAAAATGTGATGAATACACCAATTATTGAAATTATGGAAAATATAAGGCCAAATAATGAAACAAACATAGATTAGTAAATTCAGTGTCATGAAAATGAGAATTTTGATAATTAGTTCCCCAATATAAGGGTTAACGAAGAAGATAAACTACAAAAACTTCTCAAATATAATGGAAATGTTAAATCCCATGAGTTCACTATTTACGATGCGGATAATGATAATAAATTTGTGAAACGATTGACTATTTATGAACTAGAATTAAATAATAATGTTGTAGAATTACTTTGACTATATTATGATATAATGAAACATCTAATTAATATTCAAATCTAGTTTTTTCATATGTATTTAGGATAATATATTGAATGATCTCAGTTACCATGAAAAGTGGTTGAGATTATAAGGTGATATTATTGGAAGTCACATGATTATGTGAAGGATAACCCTTAATATGTGCATGATGTTCGGATAATTAAATATAGAAATTTTTAATTATGGTAAATTATAATGGATGGTATTTATGTCCTTGGGAATACTATGATGGAAATATGTATGATGATATTGTGGTTTGATTTTAAATATTTTTTGTACTAATGGTATAAGGAATTCATATTTTTTTTAAAATATTGTTTTTTAAATAATGTTTTATGGTAATTTATGTCCTTACCATGATTAATGTGAGTATATGATAATAATAATAACAAGTTAAGTATGTGAAAACTGAGAGATACATCATTTTTTATAAGATAAATGATATGTTTAGTTACCTCCTTTCAAAATTTAGGGATTTTAATCTTTTGTAATGTTCATTTGGGTAACTATTTATGAAATTTTTTACATTGAAATATGTATGTGGATTTAGATATTAATGTTTCATAATATATAGATTTATCCATATTGGATAATATTCATTGACCTTTTATTGAGATGATAAATATTCATAGAATGAATGACTCATCATCCTGTTATGGATCCTATGATTCACTAGTTATTACGAAATTGCAATATCTTCTTTAAATTTACTCAAAATATGTGATTTATTGGAAATTGATCAATGCACAACCAAGGGTGAGGTTGTCTTGAAATATTGTAATCTTTTCTTGTCAACAAATTTCTTCATCAATAGGAAAATGGTTATTGAAATAAATTTTTTACACGTTATATTAATTTTTATGATATCAGTGACCCTTTATATACTATATGGGTAATGATTTTGTGGCCATTCTAAATATCTTGAAAATTTCCTCCATTACTCTATATCCACAATTTATATGTAGTTTTGTATTCCATGTCCATGTTTTAACATTACACATATGTTCTCTTATGTGGAAGAATGGTTTTTTTTTACATTGAGTAACCATTAATTTCTCAGCATTAATTTTTAATCGATTATTTAGTCTTCATTTTTACTATGTGGGTTTCTATGAAAAATACCTTCATGTATTAATATATTTATAACATCAATGAATAATGAGGGACAAATGAATTATAAGGGGGCTTGAATCTAAGACCAAAATATTTTTTATGAAATTTAATTTTTAAATACTGTAATTTCTTTGATACCATGAATTTCATGCTAAACTATTTCAATATTGCACAACAAGAAACACCTGATTATATTATGTTACATACAAAACATAGTTTCTTTGAAAATTCATATTATTATTATAAGTTTTTAAATAAGAAATTTATAACCCATTTATTAGAATATTGGTATTAAATAGGATTAAATGAATTACGAATATATGGTTCAAAAAACTATCTTGAATTAATTTTTTGGTGTACAATATATTATAAATAAAATTAAAACCCATTTTGAAAATAAACATAATTTTTTTTAAAAAAAATTAATATTGAATAACGATTTTATATAAAAATAAACAAACAAATCACTAACATTGGGTTTTATTATGAAATATATGTTATATATTATATCTAATGATTAATATTAATACTATTTTTTATAAACATTGTATAAGTAAAAATGTAATCTTAATAATAGTGAATTATTTTTCTAAAAACTTTTTTTTTGGATTTCTTATAGTGTGCTTATGTTTAATCTTGTTTTGAAACTTTTTATATATAATATTTTTTTAAAAATATAATAATTGAAATATTAATATAAAAATTTACTTTGGTATAATTTTTGTATTATAATTATAATTTAATTTTGTATTGTAAAAACTACTGCATTTTATTTCAAAATAAAATTCATAAAAAGAGTTTATAATGATAAAGTATATTGCAATTTATTTTAATGTAGAATTAGAAAAATAGTAAACCTGTTAATCTTATTATATCATTTAAAATTTTTTCATCTCCAATTTTCAAACAATAACATTTCAATCTTTTTAATGTTTGCACTTTAAAACCCCCATTTCCTCATTCCACCAGTAATATTAATTTATAATTAATTTACCAAACTATTATTTTATAATTAAAAAATAACGATTTCATATTTTAAATCAATTTTTCCAAATTTAGTATAACTGTTCATTCTATTTCTAGAAAGAATGAATAGTATATTTAAAATTTTTTATTAATATAGTTAAGGGTAAATCTGGTTATTAAGGTTAAAAATAATATTATAAATATAGTATAATTACAAAAATATATTAAAAAATTTTATTGGATGAATTTAATTCTACCGTAAACATATATTTTTTGAAACTATGTAATTTAATGGTGGATTTTTAAGGAAAATGACTTCGATATTTTTAAAATTAAATATGGTGAAAATAATGCCTCACTCAAACTTTTAATTAGTATAATATTTTAAATATTAGGAAAAATATAATAAATGGGAAAATATATATTTTATAATGAAATATATTTGTTTTATATACATTGTTGAAGTATTTTAATATTATTAAACAAATAATTATCATAATTAATTAAAAAAATAATTATTCAATAATTATTAAATTAATTAAAATCACAATTAGGTTATATGAAAATTATTAAAATATGTAGAATTTCAATTAACTATGGTGTTCCAGGAATTTTATACGATAATATGAAAATAATTATTTTATTAAATAAATTGGTTTGATGTTTTCGTGACGTATATGATTTCATGAATTAAATGAAATTAATAGTATCAAAATAGATAGTAATGATATTTTATGAAATTATTTTTTATTAAATAACTAAAAAATTATAAAAAACCAAAATAAAAAAATGAAATAAATTGATCTCAAATATATCTTTAATTGACTAATTACAACACATTGTATATAATATAAATGAAAAACTACATCTTTTAATACTGGACATGCTTTTATCATTGTTAAAATTAAAATAGGATTACTAAGGGTTAATAAAAATTGGTTAAGAATTACCACAAAACATTAATGAAATATATTGGTTTGTAACGTCCCGGTTCCAGAAGCCACCCAGAGGCGCTCTGTACCCGGTTGGTCACATGGACTCAAGCGCATTTCCCCAAACGCCAGAGGCTGCCGACTATCCACGAGGGCCTTGGGTGTGATAGTGGGGAAACTATGCCATCATTGGCAGAGTACACAGCGGGAGAAGAATAAACATGAAATAGAGGAAGCAGTGAATAACCAACAATAATAACAACAGAAGACTAAATCAACAAACTGGATAAAATATGCATATATGGAATGGTGAAAAATACAACTCTAGGAAAGCAGAAAAACAAGTCACCATGATGAGACACCATAGTACCAAAACAAGTACAAAATAAAAGTAAAAATATCCTCATCATCGCAAGCCAATGCTTGGTCCCATGCTCTCTTGCTCCAAGCAATCAATTTCTAGAAGTCGAAGGGTGCTTTCCCTGGTATATACCTACAACAACATTTTCCTCTTAGGCCCAAAAGCATGGCCCAAACTGGATGTGAGATAAAATCACAGTAGGAAACAACACAAATATTTGTGCCTAACTATCGGTGAGTATATGGCAGGTAAAAGTACAATAAGCAGTAAATAGAAATAGCAAGCAGTAGGTAGTAAATAGTAAGCAGTAAAATAAGATGATACATAGCAGCAATCAATCCAAAACCAAACAATAGCATTGAAATGAACAGCTAACAAGCCAAAAACCCTATGGAAGGTACCTGTAGCCATCCCCTCTATTCCTATCCAAGAAGTACCACAACCCTCTGGGTAGTGCACTCAGCCTAACCCCTCTGGCTTAGACATACAAATTTATGAGACTCTCTGCAGAATCTCACAAACTCAATTACCCTTATAGTATAGTGTATTTAGTGACTCTATTGAGTAAGATCACGCGGTCTAACCATCTTATCCCCAAGGTCTAGAGACTCTTTGAGGAATAATTCTCGGTCAATTCCCCTAATAGCCTCAGGTATACCACAGACTCTCTGAGGAAGCTCACTTGGTCAATTCCCCCTCTAGCCTGGGAAGGTTCTTAAATATATTCAAACAAGGTAAGACTCTCTGAGGAAGCTCACATGGTCTACCCTCCTATAGTCTATACAATCCAAGACTCTTTGGGATCTCACTCAGTCCATCCCCTCTGTAGTCTGTAATATCTAAGACTCTTTGTGAAGCTCACTCGGTCTATCCCTTATAGTCTATAGCACCAGGTTCTCTCAGCCTCGTTCCAGACAGTGCATAATAATGCTATAAGGATAAATTAAACCTATAGAGCTACATGGATAACCAAAGTACACCTATAGAGATACTTATCTAAACAATCTACAAGGCAACAAGCATGTAATGAGTTTCACTTCTTGATATAACCGCAACGCATGAAAAAAGGTGTAACAGCCAAAGGAAAATGATACCCAAAGGTCATAAATAGAAAAAATCAAGGTAAAAATACATCCAAGAACAACAAATTATCCTATCACATGGTCAGTTTACCTATACACAAGCATACAAGAAAGGCAAGAAAACAACAACGGAAAAAACGTAAACACGTGATACCCTATTCACGGTTATCGGTGGAAATTCGCATGAAAACTCAAAGACTTTGAACGGTAATGCACAAACCACCTACCTCGATCTTATGAGACCAATACACTTGTACCACGATGGCTGATTCTCCCTAGAACGTCGTGGATCTGAAAAATTGCACAAAACTCGCAACCTTAGATATCATGAGAAAGAAGAAGAATTGGAAAACAAGGCTCAAGAAGAAGGAAGGACTCACCACTGCGCTTCCAAGACAATCGACCATTCTCGAATCAGAGAACTGACGGAGAGGCGGGGGCCTCAGGGAAGATCTGGCCATATGGGTCACTCTCGGACGAACCAGACCTAGAAGAAAATGATTATGGCGATTAGGTGCGACTCTGGTCTACTTAGTGAAAAAATTAAATGACATGTATTTTTAAAGTACACGACGTGTAGTGGGTTTGTCCGTACTCTGCCAAAATTGGCCTCCACATCACCCCTACACACTGTGTGTGTGGACCAGACATAGCCAGCACATGGCTTCAAGCGAGAAAGGACTACACAACATGTACTCAGAAAGTACATGGAATGTACTACTAACATTTCTAGAAACTGAAAGAATTCTCAAAAACTACAAAAAGGAAATACATACCTTAAACGAAGATCTGGGTTCTTACAAACACCCCCCCTTAAATAAATTCGTCCACGAATTTCCCTAGGTGGGCATAAATGAAGGATCCTCGAACAGCTCTAGCCACTACAATCGAACCTTGACCTCCCTCTCCCAAGTCTTGTTATATACTCACCCATGCTGCCATAGCACTCAGACCAGAGGAACAGACCAGGCTCAGAGAACCTTTTTACTGTGATCAATAATCTGGATAGGTTGCTCTTCAAATGATGTATACGCTTCGAGCTCAACCTCCTTGGGCTGAAAGACATGAGACAGGTCTGAAATATAACGTCGGAGATGAGACGTGGAAGACGTCATGCATAGCCCGATACCTCTAAGGTAGATGCAACTGATAGGCAACCGGCCCAACTCTCTCCAAAACCTAAAATGGACCAACGTACCATGGTGAAAGTTTACCCTATCTCCCAATCCTCTTGTGTCCCAACCTCGGTGTGACATGCAGGAAAACCTGATCCCCGACCTCGAACTCCAGAGGTCGTCTCCGCTGATCATCATAAGACTTCTGTCGAGACTGTGTTGTAGCCATCCTCTTCTGAATCAGCTCTATCTACTCAGAGGTCTCCTGAACAATACGAGGTCCTTGAAAAGTTTCCTCTCCTACCCCCAACCAGCATAAGGGTGATCAGCATGTACTACCGTAAAAATCCTCGTCTGGTGCCACATGAATGGTTTCCTGAAAACTGTTGTTGTAGGCGTACTCCAAAAGAGGTATAAGTTTCTCCCTAGAACCGCCGATGTCTAGAATTCATGCTCGGAGCATATCATAAAGCACCTGGATCATGCGCTCATACTAGCCATTAGTTTGGGGATGGTATGTTGTACTCAAAATTACCTGTGTACCCAAAGACTTCTAAAGTCCCATCCAGAACCGAGAGGTAAAGTGTGAATCCCTGTCTGAAACAATAGAGTGTGGAACTTCATGTAGACGTACAATCTCTCGGATGTACATTTGTTCTAGACCAGCAACACTAAAGGTCTCCTTTATCAGCAAGAAATGTGAAACCTTCATAATCTTATCAATGATGACCCAACCATCATCACTTACCTAGGGTTACCTCGGTAACCCGGTCACGAAGCCCATTGTGATATCATTCCACATCCACACCGGAATGGGTAACTGCTGTAAAATCCCTACTGGTTGCTGATGCTCTGCTTTCACCAATAGACAAGTAGAAAATCTAATGACAAAACCAGATACATATCACTTTATACCGGGCTACCAGTACTGGTGATGTAGATCCCGATACACCTTGGTGACACCAGGATGAACTGCCCAAGCTAAGGAATGGAAATCCTACATCAGCTCCTCGTATACATTTTCTAGCACCCATATGCGTCCCTGGAAATGCAAGATCTCATCCTCGCCCACTGTCCATCCAGTAAGAGGGTCCCCTTCTGACACATTCTCCCGCAGGACCAAGACCTCTGAATTTGATAGCTGCCTCATTCGTACTCGATCAATAATTGTAGACGTAACAGCTACAGAAGAAAGAAAGGTATTTTCCTGCATGTTGTGCACTTCTATGTGCATCTTAGAGAACAAATCCATATGCTTCCACTCACTACTAGCCTCCTGAACTACCTGAATATGAGTTCTCCTTCTCAACGCATCCGCCACTGCATTTCCCATTCCCGGTGTATAGGCGAGCTCGAAGTCAAAGGACTGAAGATACTCGACCCACTTGCATTGTCTCAGATTCAGATCACACTGAGTGAAGATATAATTGAGACTCTTATGGTCGGTGGAAACCACAAAGTTCTCTCATAGAAGATAGTGTCTCCAACAATTTAATGAATGAAAAACTGATGCCAACTCTAGATCATGCGTTGGGTAGTTCCTCTCATGTGGCCTCAACTGCCAAGACCCGTCCGCAACGACTCCATATCCTTGTATGAGCATAGCTCCCAGCCCGATCCCTGAATCATCACTATAAATAGTGTAGCCCTTTCCCGGCTCTGGCCAGACTAGTATCGGTGCTGACGTCAATCTTCCTTTCACCTCCTTAATGGCTGACTCACAGGAATCTGACCATAAAAACATCACCCCCTTATTGGTCATACCTATCAACAGTGATGCTAGGTGAGAGAAGTCCTAAATGAAGCATCTGTAGTATCTGGCCAGCCCTAGGAAACTTCGCACCTCAAAGACGTTCTTCGGATGCTCCCAGGAAACTACAACTTTTACTTTCTCTGGGTCTAATAACCATCCTGTCTCTGCGATAACATGACCCTGGAAGTGAATATGATCCATCCAAAAGTGGCACTTCGAGAGTTTATCATATAGCTGATGCTCACTCAGTGTACTCAGAACAATATCAATATGTGTGGCATGGTCATGTCGAGTGTGAGAGTACACCATGATATTGTCCATGAAGACCACAAAAAAAGTGTCCAAGTACAGATGGAACACTCGGTTCATTAGCGCCATGAATACTATAGGTGAGTTCGTAAGACCAAACGACATGATTGTATACTCGTAAAGACTATACCTGCTCATGAAAAATTTCAGAGATATATCTGATGTTCTAACGTGCAACTGATGATAACCGGACCTCAAGTCGATCTTCGAGAACACCCATGCTCCTCAAAGATGATAAAAGAATCCATCGATCCTCGGAAAGGTATATCGGTTCTTGACCGTCAACTGGTTCAGCTTCCGATAATCCACCCAAATCGGAAGGGTATCGTCTGCCTTCTTCGCAAACAGGACAGAAGAACCCCATGGAGAAGTATTGGGTCGGATGAAACCCTTTTCCTGTAACTCCTCTAGCTGCTTCTTGAGCTCCTGTAACATAGGTGTGGACATCCTATAAAGAGGAATGGACACCGGTGCCACTCATGGAATGAGATCAATTGAGAAGTATACCTCACGCTCTAGAGGTAAACCTGAAAATTCCTCTGGACAGACATCCCTAAAATGATCCACCACTGGAGGAAAGTCTAACTGTGAAGTCCCCTGGTCATCCAAATAAGGACTGGAAATCTGGGCTACAAATTTCCCGATCCCATGATGCTCTGGTTCATCTTTACCCACCTGGACATCCCACTCACCTCTATGAAGGAAAGATCTGTCCTCTAGTGATTCAAAAATCACCCTGCGGCGATAGCAATCAACGACTTCCTAGAAGGGAAACATCCAGTCCATTCCGAGAATGACGTCACAGACCATCATCTCTATGATATAGAGGTCCCATATGTAATGACACCCTGCAACATCGAGAGGG
This sequence comes from Viscum album, assembly GCA_963277665.1. NCBI lineage: Eukaryota > Viridiplantae > Streptophyta > Magnoliopsida > Santalales > Viscaceae > Viscum > Viscum album. The sequence continues at coordinate 67,112,714 of OY728166.1, read as the reverse complement.
AACTCTCTGCACTGACGTATGCTAGATGTCCTCGTTCCCAAAGGTGTGTTAAGTGTCAACAAGTCGGTAGATGAAAAGATATAGAGCCCAAGTCTCTCCATAACCACAACATAGATAATGTTAAGGGAAGCACGACTATCGAAAAAAGATGAAGATAAAACTGAGGATACTAAGATCGCACCTCGAACTATAGAAGGGCCAGTATCATACTCCTGATAGGTCTGCTCCACGGTTAAAGATTAGCCTGCACCGCAACCCAGTGCCCCTGGATGACCGCTCTGACCTGATCCACTCTGCTGTCACTAATGACCTCGGGACTGACCACCACGGCTGCAACCTCCACCATGGCCTGAACGGCCGGAAGAACTCCAGTTCCCTGACTGGTTGGAAACTGGCGAAGCATCTCCAGAACAAGGGGTTATAGAGGAACCCCTACCACCAGTTAAAGGTGAGAAGATATGACAGAAACACTGAAGATGGTCTATCATGCCGCAGGACCGGCACTCCTCGGATCCCTCTGGCACTGAGGCCTAGTATGACAACTCCTACCACACTGGTAGAATACAACCTGGCTTCCAGAAGACTCATCCCACGAACCATGATCTCCTCGAGAAGACTCTCTACGACACTTCCTACTGTCCGTAGGAGGATCACCAGCTCTGGATGATGAATCACCCTGGCTCACTGCTCCAGAATCTCTTAGATTGTGCTCAGTGATCAGCGCCTAGTTGACGATGGAGGATATCGAAGTCAACTGGAAGATATTCCCCTGGGAATGGATCTCCTTCCAGAGACCAGCCTCAAACATCATAGCAAGGATCAACTCATCACATACTGGGATCCGTGTGAAATGATGCAGCTCAGTGAAGTGAGACGATTACTCCATAATAGAGAGAGTACCCTTTTGTAGACTCATAATCACCAGGGCTCGATCGGCCCTCAAGGTATCCGGATAGAAGTTGTCATAGAAGGTGTGTCGAAACCCATCCCAAGACATATCCTTCTGACACCCTGACTATGAGATCACTTCCCATGACCTCTTGGTGGTGTCCCGGAGAATATAAGTAGCCAGATTTAGCCTTTTCTCCATAGGGATCTCTTAGTGCTCAATGATGGTCAATGTGGCCTCTATCCATGACTCGGCGGCCTGGGGTCCTCCATCCCCTGAAATAGTAGGAGGATGTAGCTGCTGAAAAACCGGCGTCAACTTAGCCATCGATGGGGCAGGAGGCGACGCTCCCTGGAAGGTCTGCATCATCCTCAGTAATTCCTCCCTTAACTATGACTTGGTGCCTGCAACGGGTATGACAGCCGGTGCCAAGGCTAACTCGACTGGAGGATCGACAAGAAGTCCCTGATCAGCAATATCCGACATCTGATTATGGCCTGACGACAAAAGTACAATCAGATGATTTCTCGGAGGCATATCTCTGAAAGATCAAAAGTAAACCTTAGATCAAAAAAACAAGGTCTGAGGAAAAAAGAATAAAAAAACAAGAATAGGGGAATAAAAACGCACAATTTTACAAAAAAATACTACAAATCATGTATAAAAACTACACGGCGTGTCCTCTCAAGCCACTAACATGGGAGTGTACCCCTACCCTACAGGTTGTGTAAAACCTTATACGACACGGTGTGTTGACCCAACACACGGCGTGTACTTGAAGACTATTCCACTACCCGAGCCTCTTTACACGACTAACTCACACGGTTCAAACTAACCTCAGGAATCATGGCATGTTCCCTAGGGACACAGCGTGTACTAGACACTGACTCAGCGGCCCGTGTTGTTAGTTACATGGCCATCTAAACGACTGGACCATACACGGCGTCTTCTAAACAAACACAGCGTGTATAGTAGAAGGTGACATCATCACGTGTTGTTCATGACATGGTCAGTTACCTGGGAAAGAATACACGACGTCTTCCCAAAGAAACATGGCATGTCTTAGAGAAGGTCACGCCGACCCGTGTTGTTCGTGACATGACCAGGTACCTGGACAGAGCTATACGGCGTGTTCACTTATAACATGATGTCTTCTACTGGAGATTTCCCCAACCCGTGTTGTTAGTGACACGGCCGGGTACAAGGATCTACACTACACGGCTTGTACATACCGTACAAGGCATGCTCCTGACGTTATTTTCATAACACTGTGTTCCTGCACACAGAGTTAGTAACATGGCCAAAAAACTACACGGCGTGTAACCAGAAAGTACATGCCGTTTATTTTGGGTTTTTCTAGGTAGTAGCTCAGAAACTGCACAAAAACCCAGAAACATGGAAAACAAGGTAAAGAGGTTCCGAATTCTAATCCGTGAGGGCCCATACTCCCCGCGAATCAAAGAATGATATCCCCTATAATCATGTATAAGAGAAAACATGATCATGATACACCAATTTCCGATTCAAGAGGGCCCATAACAGCTCAAGAATCAAAATTTGGCGTTCATTTAAACAAAGTATAGTACAAACAATTATCAAACAAGTAGAAGAGATTCTATCAAGCATCTATCACAACAGCATGCATAATCAACACAACGTCTATCACAACAGTATTCAATCGCTAATGCGCCGTAAATAGCATGACAAGAATGCATGGCATGTGATCTCTTCAAGTTCCTACATGATGCATGATATGGAATATCCTCATCTCATCGGGTTACAACAGATATAGAACCATAATATCAAAACAATAACAGTACAAAGCATGTGAATCTCTCTTGGTGGAATTGTATCAACCGTAAAATCTCAAAACCAGAAACTGCAACAAACGAGGTAGTATGGCTTTTCCCTGTACATGAGTTAGCTACTCCTAGGCACAACTTATTTCCAAGTACCTAATCTATCCTATCTTTGGATAAAGTTTCAAAATAGTAACGCAATAGAAAATAATTCCTTTGATACCACTTTGTAACATCCCAGTTCCGAAAACCACCCAGAGGTGCCCTGTACCCGGTTGGTCACATGGCCTCAAGTGCATTTCCCCAAACACCAGAGGCTTCCAACTAGCAGCAAGGTCATTGGGTGTGATAGTTGGGAAACTATTCTCTCATTGGTAGAGTACACCGCGGAAGAAGAATAAACATGTAATAGCAGAAGCAGTGAATAACCAACAATAATAACAGCAGAAGACTAAATCAACAGACTGGAGAAAATATGTATATACGGAATGGTGAAAAATACATCTCTATGAATGCATCCAAACAAGTCACCATGCTGAGAATCCATAGTACCAAAACAAGTACAAATGAAAAGTAAATATCTCCTCTTCATCTCATGCCAATGCTTGGTCCCATGCTCTAATGCTCCACGAAATCAAGTTACATAAGTCGAAGGGCGCTTGCCCTTGTCTATACCTGTAACAACATAGTCTGCTTGGGCTCAATAGAATGGCCCAAAGAGGGTGTGACATAAAATCCCAGTAGGAAACCACCCGAAGATCTGTTTCTAACAATAGGTGAATATATAGTAGGTAAAAGTACAATAAGAAGTAAACAACAACAACAAGTAGTAAGCAATAAACAGTAAGCAGTAAAACAGGATGATACATAGTAGCAATCAATCCACAACCAAATGACAACATTGAAAGGAACAACTAAAAATCTGGAAACCCTTTGGGAAGTACTCGCAGCCATCCCCTATGGTCCTATCCAAGAAGTACCACAACCCTCTGGGCAGTGCACTCAGCCTAACCCCTCTGTCTTGGTCATACGAATTAATGAGACTCTCTGGGGATGCTCACTCAATCAATTCCATTTATAGTCTGGGGTAGTCAGGGACTTTTTTTGAGGAAGATCACACGGTCTAAACCTCTAATATCTAAGGTATAGAGTCTCTCTGAGGAATCTATCTTGTTCAATTACTCATATAGCCTCAGGTATACCACAGACATTCTGCGGAAGCACACTCGGTTAATTCCCACTCTAGCCTAGGAAGGTTCTTAAAGAGATTCAAACACGGTAAGACTCTGTGAGGAATCTCACTCGGTCTAACCTCTTGTAGTCTATAAAATCCAAGACTCTATGGGAGCTCACTCAGTCCATCCCCTCTATAGTCTGTAATATCATAGACTCTCTAGGAAGCTCGCTCGGTTTATCCCTTATTGTCTATAGAACAGGATTCTCTTAGCCCCTGCCAGTCAGTGAATAATGATGCTATATTGCTAAAGAGCACCTATAGAGCTACTTGTATAACCAACGTACACCTATAGAGCTACTTAGATAAACAGTCTACAGGGCAATAAGGATTTCATGAGTTTCACTTCAACCTATAATAGCAAGGCATGGAAACAGGAGTAACAGCCAAAGGCAAACGATACCCAAAGGTCGTAAACAGAACAAAGAAAGGGAAAAATAAATCCAAGAATAAAAAATTATCATCTAAAATGGTCAAATTACCTCTACACAAGCATACAAGAAAAGCAGGAAAACAACAAGGGCAAAAAGGTAAACACGCGATACTCCGTTCATGGGTATCTGTGGAAATTAGCCCAAAAAATCAGATACATTGAACGGTAAGGCACAAACCACCTACCTTGATCCTAGGAGATCAATATACCTGAACCACGATAGCTTATTCTCCCTAGAATGTTATAGATCTTAGAAAACACACAAAACTCTCAACCTTAGGTAACATGAGAAAAGGGAAGAATTGGAAAAAAAGGCTCAAGCAGAAGGAAGAACTCACCGCTGTGCTTCCAACACAATCGACCGTGCTCGAATCGGAGAACGGATGGAGAGGCGTGGGGCTCGGGGAAGATCCGGCCGTACGGGTCGCTCGTGGACGAACCAGGCCTAGAAAAAGATGACTATGTAGATTAGGTGTTACCCTGGTCCGTTTAGTGAAATAAAAGTAAAGTACACAGCGTGTATTTTTAAAGTACACGGAGTGTAGTGGGTTTTCTGTACTCCACAAAAATCGTCCTCCACATCACCCCTACACACCATGTGTGTGGCCCGGACATGACCAGAACACGGATTCATGCGATAAAGGAGTACACGACATGTACTCAGAAAGTACACGACATGTATTTCTAAAATTTCCAAAAACTCCAAAAATTCTCAAAAACTCCTGAAAAGGAAAGACATACCTGACACGAAGTTATGGGTTCCAAAATGTTTCAAGTAATTACTACCCTACACCACATTATATTAGAATAATATTCCAATATTATACAATTGGATTGATATTTATTTTATTATAATTTAATCTTTTGAGAAATTCCAAAAGTACCCCTCGCTTTCAATATAAAAGGACACCAAATTTCTTGTCTAATTTGACCACATTGAGTCTTTTAGCTCACAAAATGAATGAATTTTTTTTCCACATCCCTATACTCATTTTATATGTTTTATCGACCCAATTTTCCAATTATAGGGTCTTCTAGAGGATATCTAGCAATTCATTTTTAAAGAAGAGGTAATATATCAAACTGATAACTCAATTTTTCTACTCATCAATTACTCCTACAAATATATGATATATAAAATAAAATAATATCTTCAGAAACTTAAATATTATAAACTATTAATATCATTATGAACATTCCCATATACAAGCTCTATCACATCAAACATGAAGTTAAGGTATCACTCGTGCATATGTATGACATACCTTCTTGAAGTAGTGATACAATTCATTTTAAATCACCATAATTTACATTTGGGAATTATTATGGGTTTAATATTCATATATGATATTTTTTACATAATTATATTTCTATAATTTAAATATAATATCTACCATTTTACCACATAATCATTTCGAAATGATAATGTCACTAGTACGTACGTATGTCTTACAATCTCAATATTATCATGTAATTTGTTATTCATATATTTTTCACATGGGTGGAAATATGGTTTTATTTTGTGAATATATATATATAAATAATTATTCTACAATATATGGTAATGTGTTCAATGTATAATTATTGGGACTTCATAACAGAAACATGCATTAAAAAAATCTATATCCTCTAGAACATTCATTTGAATTATTAATTAATGGGTGTTAATATGTTATTAAAAAATTATACATGGTATTATTTAGATATTATTCATTAAAAAATGTATAATAATTACATATTTTTTATATATGATTTTCTAATTCAAACATGGAAAGGCGAGTCTCGACCTATTGTATTTTTTCATCGCATTTATTTTTATGGTATACTTTCTTTATAAAATATGTGATAATTTTAAATCGTGTATATACAACCAATTAATTTATATAATGAGTATTATTCAGAATATTATCTTATTTATATTTCTATATAATTTCATTTCATTCATAGATATTATGATTCAACTGATTATAAAGTGGTAATTTTTTTACTATCTCAACAATATTTGGGATTGTTTCTTTATAAATCTTCAATGATGAATATTTCATTTCAACATCACTTTTTTCTAGAAAAAAATTAAAAAATGTTTTTTTATATAATTTAATTAATATTTAATGTTATTATTACCAATGATTGAATTTTAAAAAAATATTTTGAAAATTATTATTTTGGTAATTTTCAAACTAAGGCACATTTTGAATATTTTTAGAAAAATAAAGATGGAATTATTTTCTAACTTATATAGAAATAGTGGGGTTTCTAATAATCATGACACCATAATGATTTGAAGCATCCATTACTATATTTGAAGGAATTTTTTAAATTAATTTTCTTCCTTTATAACTTAATGGCTCAAAAAAATATTTCCATGAAGGAAAAAATATATTCATCTGGAATTATTTCAAGTGATCCTTTAAAAATATTTTTTCCATTTAGTAGGAATTATATTGATGATTCATATTCATTAATGGCGATATGGCCCACAAATACAATTCTTAATATTTATCTGATCATTAAATTTTTATGATATAATGATATCTCAAGATCCTGATTCCTTCTAATGATTTAGGTTATGATGATGTGTTTATGAATGTAATTTCTTTATACGGGTACTATGGCGATGAATCTTTTATGATCATGCGAAAAACATGTGTCTAGTTTTCATTATTTCATGAGTGGAACCTTTATCTACCAATAATTCCATGGGTAATTCATTATATGTCATGTCATATTCATGAGAAAAATGTAGATGTGCTTGATCTGTGATGGGAACCAATTTAATGTGATTGATATGTGATGCAAATCCAGTCAATGTGCTCTATCAATTTGGGGAAACATATGTAAAGTCCTGATCCAATACTCATGGTTGTTAGGCTTGAAATATGATTTTTTTGTATAAATATGATTATGATAAAAACATTTATGTTATGAACATATGTTTCATGATTGATTAATGATTTTTTTAATTTGTATGATTCATGAAATATGAAATATTATTACTTTATTCTATGAATTGTATTTATGATTCATTATAGGTTGTGTATGATCATTTTTCATGATCACATAATTGTATTTCTTATCTTTTAATTTTCATTGATAACAAACCGTTATCTTTCATGTATACCATTACTAATAATCTGAGAACATCCATTTTTTGTTTAATTTCAAACGGTTGGGATGAATTGTTTTTTTATAGCGGTACTAAATGGGAAGATCATCGTGGGAATAATTGAATTTATTTTACCAAACTAGTTTTTCCTGAAATTTACAATGGAACTATACTATTATTTTCCTTTATTAATTTGTTTCTTTAATACTATCAATAATCTTCTAAAATGATTTAACATCCATATATGAATGTTTTGGGTTGTTATTGAGTGTTATTTTAGTTATTATAGAACATAGAAACTATCATGGATTTTGAAGGGCCACGTTTATCTTGAGATAATATTACCACTATTTAAAAATATATTAACACTCATCATTGGATATATATTAAGAAACACATTATCAGTGACTTTATATCCCAGATACCAACAATGATTATCTTAATACCTATTCTACTTACTTTATGCCACTCTAATATTAAACTAAATTGACTGAATATTCTATTTTATTTCGTTGAAAAAGTCCTAATAAATCAACATACTATCCCCACCATTATCCCAACATTTTATAGACAAAAATATCTACCCTTAAATATCTTTATATGGTTCAATCAGAATTTTTTCATGGAAACTTGTGTTATATGAGAAGGATACTTTTGGATGGTTTTGATCCCAACGTCATTCCAAATCCATAGAACATGATATCACCATATCCTATAGGGTTATAGTTTTATTCAAATTATAACAATATTTGGGATGATTATATTAAGGGAGAATGTGTATTATTGTATCTAAATCCTTTTGTAGACTTATATATAATATCAAGGTAATCCATAGATCGCAATCAGATACAGTTTATAGTTGAACTCCATTTTGCCTCTTTGCATCCATTTTTTATATTTTATGGAGTTGATCTATGGGATAATAATTGTTGATAAATTAAAATTAATTTATTTAATAACATTATTTACTATGAATAAAATAGGATAAATAAGTATTTCTATGTTTTGGAGTCCTATGATGATGTCCATGGTGTTTTTCCCTATTTCCCTATCATTGTGTGTAAATTGTCAAGAATACACATATTACTTTTTCATTCACTATGAACATTATGTAATACCAATAATCGAGATATGTATTGTACGATATCTCTATCCATACTATAAAAACACATTTTTTTCATTAGTTATTGATACATATTTATTCTCTCACTATGGTTGATAATAATGAAATATATACATCATCCAAAAATTCCCCTTTCTATTTTTTATTTGATTGAAGCCACTCATGGGTTCCTAACTTTATAAATAAATCATTACCAAATATTACATATAGATTATTTTCAATTAATTTCTATATCATCGAGTCATCACCATGTTATTGTTTGATCCTTATTTAAATGGATGGTTTAACAATCATTTGGTAAAGATATGTTTTATAACCCAACTATAATGAAATCAAAATTATTCCTCGGTATATTCATTTGTACTGTGTATTTTTTCATCTCGATCATGTATATATTATAAAGATCATTATTTTTCATATAATAAACCACCCTATAAGACATAATTGAGATGTAATGTATTGATAATTTTTAATCTTTTATAAACTCTAACCATCTAATATTACACATATTCAATTCCTTTAATGTGAATATATATTTAATATATATTTATCATTATATATATATCACCATTATCTCCATAAATGCAATTTTTGAATATATTCAATTTTATGATCACTAAAACAAACTATTAATCAATTTTTGGTTAATTTTACTGATGATTAATTATTTATAAATAACCATACAAAACTACTTTATCATTCTAATTGACGACACAACCAAAAAAATTCTTAGAAGGATGAATCTATATTACATTACTATCCCTACCGTAGGTTAATATAATTACCTAAGTAGTGACCAACCTCTTTATTTATTCCCTAAAACATTATTTACAGTACTCAATATAAAGGAACATTACTCTATTCCTTGTTAACATTGTTAGTAAATTTTATAGACACGAGAAATTTCTAAAAAAAAACATATATAATATTATTTTTATCTATAAAAACAATATATGTTAGTAAAATTTAATGTTATAGGCCTTTTGTTGATAACATCCATCATTGAATGATATACTAACATATAATTTTTTATGATTATAAAAAAAATCATGATACCTTTTATATCTAGATCTCAAATATTTATAATATGAAATATCATAAATACTTTCTATTCATCTTAAAAAAAGTATCAATTTAACTTCATTTTCATCCATTTTCATTGAATATATATGTATATAATATAGTAATACTACAGAAAATTGATCAAGGTAGTCTTTAAAATGATAAATCATTACATATATGAAGAAATAAGTGGAATTGTAACTTCATAATGATATAAATATAAACTCATAATTTTATTAGATTTTATGGAAATCTATCATATATATATTATATCTTTTAAACCATAACTAATGGAATAAAATTAAAATTCCAATAAATGTGAATTATATATCTTCATGGAACTAATAGAATAGATATTTTAAGTTGTGTATATGCTTAATTTTTTAATCATGGTTTGATTAAAATCAAAATAATCAATAAAAGTACTCGTTGAGAAATCCTAATTTTTAAAAAATAGGAACATCTCAACCTGTGATGAAGCACAAATTTATGTGAAACTGATTTCAAAATTGTCATATGGTTTCTTCTGTAGCACCTATATTTCAATAAGATCTATTATTTATCAACAATTTGTGATAATAAATAATTGATGTTTTAGATTGATTCGAAACTCAACCTCATGCAATGGAGTGAGACATCCTTGATCCAAGTGCCACCTAATTCTTCCCCGTAATTGATTTATTACATGGCCTCGAGCATATTTACCCAAATGCATGAGGCTGCTGACTAGCTATGAGGTCCATAGGTGTGATAATGGGGAAATTGTGCCCTCATTGGCAGAGTACGCACAATGGAAAAACAAATTATTTAAAAGTCATAGATGCAATCATACCATCCAACATGTAAACAACAGAAGACTGAGAATAAATTATCTTTTGAACATATATATATATATATATATATTATTCATGTCACATATGACTAGGAAAACAAAAATAATCACAATGTTGGAAATAATGTACTAAACTAGTGTACAGAATAAAACAGATAAACTCCTACATCATCACAAGCCTCAACTTGGTCCAATTCTCTCCAGATCCATAGAAATAATGTACCAGATGATTAACGGTTCGGTCCCTTTTCAATACCAGCAATAAAATAATCTATTTGGGTCTAAAAGCTTTACCCAAATAGGTTGTGAGATAAATCCTAGTAGGAAACGAACACCTGGTCTATGACTAACTGTCTGTGAGTATATATATATCTAGTATCTATCAAAATGTAGCAGTGAAACATGAAGTAAAAAAAGTAATCATATCATACGGTTCCCATTTACATTCATTGGCATTTTATTTTCATAATTTAACCAAGTATGACAAACAGATATCTCATAATACTTTCTAACATAACCTAATCCAAGCTTGTCCTTTGAAAAGTATGATGCATCACAAACATTCAATATTTACAATAACCCTCTAGGTAGCTCAAAAAATCTAACCCCTCTGGCCAAGTAATGCATTAAAAATACCAAGGCACTCTTTGTATGGACTCAATATAAATTCCCTTTATGGTCTTTCTTGATAATTACAAAATCTATGGGGAAACACTCAACATCAATTCACAATGATGTCTCAAAATTTATAAGATATACACTCTAGGGGGAACTCATAATTAATCCCCCATGTGGTCTCGTAGAAAGAATTTAACTAGATGAAAAAGTCAAATAGTTCCATTCTATAACGCAAGGCAAGGATAAAAGGTATGCCTCATAGGAAATCGAGACCATGTTGTCCTAAAAAATCAAAGTAAAACCACCCATGTGTGTTCCTGAAACCAAGAATTCTTTATTATATCACATCAACCAGCCTTAATCCAACAATGAATCTAAAGCAGATAAAACAGAATTCAATTTCCCTATCCTGAAATACCTGAATCATTAGTAATTGGCACATTGGCATATAAAAATCAAAGAAAACCAATGAAAGGAAACAAACCCCATACATAGAAGTTGCATAATGAACAATCATTAATGTTGGCACATGAACTAGCCCAAAATGAGATTGGACCTATAAAAATGTAAAAAAATTTCAATCATGAACAAATAGGGAGTTATAATAAATTAGGAAGAGAGATTCCAGAATACAAAATGGCTCACCAGTTGGATCACAACACACCTAATGGAGTTCAAATTGGAGAACATATGGTGGAGCGTTGTCTTGGAGACAAATGTTTACTTATGGAAGCTCCTAGATTAACCAATGCTAGAAAAAGACTGTTCTGGGCATTATACATGAACCAATTTCATTTAATTAAATAAAATTAAATGTACAATGCATGTTCAATTAATGAACATTCTATGTATTCACCCCAACCGTTCCTTGACAATAACGGTCTACCACATCACCCAACACAGACATATCTTGTCCATTATGCGGCCAACACATGGATACTTGCAGAAACATAGTACACTATGTGTAATCCTATGTACACGACATGTACTTCTAAAATATCCAAAAACTCTACTTTTCTACAAAAACTCCAGAAAACAAGATCCATACTTGAAAATATTATTTATGTTCTTACAAACATCACCAATTTTAAGAATTCATCATCGAATTTCCCTATGAAGGTGGTGAATAATAATCCTCAAATAGCTCTACCCACTATGATCGCACATTGGTTTCCCTCTCCCAGGTATCAAACTTTAATTGCCCGTGCAGCTATAGAACCTGTAGAAGAGGAACAAACTATCCATGTATATCCTTTGTTCATTCATCAAAAATCTTGCCAAAATTCTCCTAGAATGAGGCATCGACCTCCTAATCAATCTCCTCGGGTAGAAAAAACATGAGACATGTCTATGAAGTGATGTCAATGCTGAGAAACATGGAATATATTGTTAATATCTAGGAATCATTGAGGTAAATGAAATCCAAAGGCTACCTGACTGACTCTCTCGAAAATCAAAAATGGACCGACGTATCTCAGTGAATTATTTCCTTATCTCATAATCCTCATCAATACAAACCTCACTGTGACACATAGGAAATACAGATCTCTAATCAAGAAATCTAGAGGTTTTCTCCTTATATTTGTATAATACATGTGATGTGATTGTGTACGTTACATCCTCTTCTAAATAAAATACACCTAATCTATGGTATCCTAGAAAAGACGAGGTCCCAACATAGCTGTCTCTCCTGCTTCCATCCAACATAGGGGTGATCATCATGGCCTTTCATACAAAGGCTCATAATGTGTTTTCTGAATTGGTGCCTAGAATTTGTAATTACAGGAAAACTACACTAGAGTTTTATAATTCTCCCATGAAACTCCAAAATATCGAACACATGCTTGAAAAATGTCCTCAAGCATCAGAATCGTTTAATCAGACTGGCCATCATTCTGGGAATGGTAAGCTATACTCAGAAGTAAATTTACACACAATGTCCCCTGTAGTCCCTACCAAACATGAGATGTAAAATGGGTGTCCCTTTTTTAAATGAGGGTGTGGGGAATCCCATATTGATATATAATGACATGAATATGAAACATTTCAAACTCATCAAAACTAAATGTCTCTATGATTGTTTCGAAGTGTGCAATGTTTTTGAGTTTTTCAACGAAAACCCAAAAACAATCATTAACTCAAGGCGATCTTGGTAAAACTATAACAAAAACCATCATGACATCATTCCTCATCCACTTCGGAAATGGGTAATTACAAAAAAATTATTGTTATCATTGATTCTCTTCCTTCAGCTGCTGATAAGTGGAACAACTCATCACCAAACCAACAACATCTCTCTTCATACCGGGCCAAAAACACTAATGGTGTAGATCTTGATACATCTTTGTGACACCAGGATGAAATGATTAAAATGATGAATGAAAATACCACAAAATCTCCTCGTGTATATCTCTTGAATCCCACACATACCCATGAAAATGAATGATCGTATCATTGCCTATAATTTTTCCTAGAATAGGGTCCTCTCCTGACACACTATCTTGTAGAAATAGGCCTTTAGAATCTAATAGCTGCCTCATTCGAACATAATTACACCGAGTAGAGGTAACAACTAAAGTAGAAATAAATATCTACCCTTGTCTACCATGTACCTCCAAATGCATATCAGAGAACAAACTAATAAGCTCCCACTCACTGTTGGCCACATGAACTGCTTGTATTTGTGTCCTCCTACTCAACGCATCAGCCTTTGTGTTGCCATTCCCAAACCTGTATACAAGCTCAAAGTCAAAGGTCTTAAGGAACTCAACCAACCATTATAGTCACAAATTTATATCACACTAAGTAATGATGTAATTGAGAAATTTGTTGTCCATGAAAACCACAATGTTTTCTCCCAAAAGGTAACATCTCCAACAATGTAAAGGTGCACAACCGCAACTTACTAGAGAACGTGTGTCAGGTAATTCTTCTGATGTGGCCTCAACTGCTGAGAACCGTATGTAATGACGAAGTCCTCCTACATAAATATTGCTCACTACCATATACCGGATTCATATCAGTAAAAAATATTACACATTTCATGATTAAAAAAAATAGTATTTGTGCAGATGTCAACCCCCCTTACTGCTTTTGAAAGGAAGAATCATAGAAATCTATCCACATGTACTTTGCACCCTTCATAGGAAGGCCCATCTGTGGTGCTGCTATGAGTGAAATGTTTTGTATAAAACATTTATATTAACCATATATCTCTTTTAATTCCCGGAACTCAATGATGATTATCGGTATCCCCTATAAAATTACTACACTAACATCTTCTAGGTCTACCGATACTCCGGTCTCGGAGATAAAATGACTACATTAGAGAATCTGATCCATCCAAATGTGGAAATTTGAGAGTTTATCATATAAATTATGGTCTCTTGTTGTACACAAAATGTTCTCATGATGGGTAGCATGGTAATTTCATGTGTGATAGTACACCAAGATATCGTCCATAAAAACCACTATAAAGAAGACCATGTATGGTTGGAACACACAGTTCATCACTACAATAAAAACAATAGGCTCATTTGTGAGACCAAATGACTAAACAACATACTCATAAAAAACATACCTATTCTAAATGGTTGTTAGAGTTATATCTGATTGTTTAATCTGCAACTGATGATAACAAGATCTCAATTAATCTTTGAGATCTCACGTCCAATCGAGGATGATAAAAGAGATCATAAATCCTAATAAAATAATATTGGTTCTTGACCGTCAATTGGTTCAGCTTCCGATAATCTGCACAACGTCTAAGGGTACTAACTCCCTACTTTGTAAAATGGATAGGAGAATCCAAGGAGATGAACTAGGTTGGATGAAAACCCTTTCCTGCAACTCCTCTTGCTACTTCATGAGATCTAGAAAACTCTGGTGTAGCCATCCTATATTGAGGAATGGAGACAGGTGCTACCCATACTATGAGATCAACAGAAATTCATATCTCTCAATTATGAGGAAACAAAAAATTCATCAAGAAAAAAATCTGAAAAAGATCGACCACTAGAGAAAAATTCATCTGGGAAGTCCCTTGGTCATCACAATATAGACTATAAATCATGGATGTAACACCTCAACGCATGTTTTTTAGATCCATATATCCTATCCTATCCATCCCATTATCTCATATGTAGAAAAAGAACCCACTCTGGTGATGTGAACCTCACCCTTTAGCAATAGAAATCAAAATCTTCTCGGAAGGGACCTAACCAGTTCATTCTGAGAATGACGTTATATCTCATTATCTCCAAGACAAAAATGCCCCATATGAAATGACTCCCACCGACCTCAGGAGGGAACACATTGTACTTATGTACACAAGTCGTTCTAATATCCAAGAGAGTGTCTAACATCATTATATTAGCATATGTAATGAAATAGATCCAAATTGTCTCTACAATTGGCACAAATACAATGGTTTGGGAATCCATATAATAATAAGAGTATAAGTTAAAACTTATGAATAAAAAATTGATCCTATAACCATAAATGGTATCATATTCTTCTTTTTCTGGATATGATCTTGTGAAAAAGCATGATACATGCCATGACATTGTGAAGATTTCCATGATCCCTGAGCTGATCTACCCTATGGCAGTCGAAAACCTTGTTTCTAACAACTACGGCCCCAAACCACCACCTCGGCCTGAACGTCCTGAACAACTCCATCCCCAAGTCTAATGTGTAACTGGAGGTCCTACTCTTGTATGATGAGTCAAAATAGATCCACCCTTACTATCTGCTGGAAGGAGGGCATTGCAAAAATGTTGAAGATGTAGAATTTTTCTGAAATATCAGCACTCAACTCGATCTCCCAGGCACTGGGTTTCTTATTTCCTCCCTTCTATCACTGGGAGCACATCACCTGGCTACTTGAAGGAAAATACTACATACTCGTATATCTTCATGTAATGACCCAATGTTTTATCATCGAAAATCCATTCTTATAATTATGTATTATAGTATAATAACATTAGTAGGTAATAGAATATAATGATACTAAACACTATTTTATGACTAAACATAATTTTTCTTCATCTATGTATTGAATTTTGAAAATCAGTCATCGACATTTGTGTTCAGTATGTTATTTGGAGTCTGAAGGAACCAACATGTGTTTTGGTGAATATTAACATACCATTATGAATAGTAATATGGATAGTAAAATGACCCTATTCAATAGTTAATTTTATTATGATTATTTTTTATATGTCTTTATGATAATGAAATCTCAATTAAAATTTCAATTTAATATAAAACTTATTGTAGTTTTAAAAATGGTAATTTCTGAATTATGAATGTTTTTATTTAAAAATTAAATTAATAATATTTACAAAAAAAATCATAAAAATGGAGTTAATATTTTATTTCAAGACATTAGATAATGGTTATGTTGAATTTTTGGGATTTTTCTGAGAGAGTTGAAGTTTTGTTGTATTGTAAAAATACAGTTTGGAGTGTCATTGTGTTTAATGACATAATTAATGATGTATTAATGATGTAATAATTCTGGTGAACTTTTGAAATGTAAAATAAAATGTGAGGTGTCCCACATGGATAATACCATGTGAAAAGACCATGGTCAATCCCATGGTTTTTCAAATACCACTAATGTGGTGTCCATTGGAAATTAATGAATTATTCCTTCAATTTTTCTAAAAATAACAACCCATTCCTTTATTCCATTGATTAAAAATTCCACCTCAATGATGATTTTGATTTAAAACATCCCTAGTAGTCCTCCCAAGGATTTATCAACCACTTAATTTCCAAACTATCATGTCATTAGAGTTACTCAATAAGGTAAGATAATTCAAAATGTATTTTTTCCATCCAAGATTTCATTTATGTGGTATTACTTTCCTATTTCCATACAATCTTCATATTTTCATTTTAACCATTATATTTAATTTATTATGATTCATTTCTGGATTGGTGTGCATTTTCCCCTTTCCGTTTAATGTTTTATAAATCCATGATGCAAATCCATTAGGCTGCAGGATTTTCGTAATGAATTTCTCAACTATTCACCAAGTTCCTTCTGTTCTTTTTCGTCCATCACATGCCTCATATCCAAGAGGAATTAAAGAATCACAAATAATGAATATTCTTTATTTTTTCATTTTCATGGAACATTTATCATCATTCTTCTTTTCTTCCACCACTTATTCCAGGAATAAAAACATAGTCTATGATGTGTTGAATTACCAACATCATAGATGATGTGATTTGAATTAGCATTAATTCCTACAAATCGGGACAAGAATTGTTTTATGGTTTTACAAGATTATATTGTATGTATAATATCATATTTAATGTTATTGAAATAGATAATGTACATTTAATTGATGATTAAAAAAACCAACTTCATTGTGGTCGAAAAATCTCTTGAATTAACCAAAATGATCATCATTAAATTTTAACTAAGATGTATCCAAAATATATATATAATAACTCCAAATAAGTTACTTTTATATCCTGTAATAGTATTTATAACATGTACTATAAGTTCTGGATATTTATCTATGTTCTAAAAAAACACATATTTATGAATACAAGTGAACCATTCAATAAAACCATAAAAACAAACATTCAAGAACAATGGATTTGAACTCTATATCTCATCCAGTGGCTCATAAAATAACATAATGAAACCAAATTGAACCAATTTAAATTATAAAAGTTCTTTGAATTGTCAATTATGGAATATAATGAGGTTATACAAGACTTTTAAGAGAAGAAACCATTCATATACCAGTAAGGGGAAATTCTCAATGCCAATATTCATTCTTCGAGTTCTACCTATTTTACGTCATTTTTTTAATACTCATAAAAATATTTTTTTTGCATTTTTTATTTATAATATGGAATGTAAATGTTCTATATTTGATGTTTGGAAAAAACAAATGTTTTTCAAAATAACTCTTCTTTCCAGAACACACATTTTACTTACCACTCAATGAAAATGGTTATTGTATCAAGTATCTTATTTCCTCTTTCTCATGGGAATTTTTATTGAATGTACGATGTCCAAAAAAATTTATTCTAGGGGTTTTATGTTAATGATTCAATAATTTTTAATGTGTCATGCATGATAATGTTGATATTATGATGTGACTGGTGAACCCATAATTATATAGAATAATATGAATGTTTGAATGTGACATGTCTTCCTGGAATTATACAGTGCTCTAATGCATTTATTAAAGTGATGAATCTCATGATTAAAAGATAAATTATGTGTGAACTTTATGGTCTAATTGTTCACATGTATTTGTTGTAGTTAACTGCTAATACATGATTTTTCACTTTTTCTACATTGCCACATTTCATGTTTTTTAATGCTTCTTCTTATGTCCATGAAAATATGCCTATGTTATGGAGATGATCAAAACATGTAATATTTTTCTTATTTACCCCCCTAATGTTCCTATATCTCACCCCTTTTTTATGTATATCCTTAGGTGTATACCTGTACTAAGGAGAGGCCTTGTGACAATAAGAAGCAAGGGAAAATTTATTAGATAAATGTTTATTTATAGTTTTTTAAATGTTGTGTTTGTTACTAGTTTTCCCAAGAAACTAAACCTTTGGATCCCCTATGAGTAATACTATTACGTATTTTACATTTAAAATGATGTAATATTAATGTCAGAAAAGAAAGGGATGTTATAGTTGGTATCAGAGGCCTGGTTAAGTTAATTTGGGATTAGGATTTGTTAACCTTATATAAAACCTCTAGTATGAGACTATATAAAAACATGAACACAATAATATTTACATAGGGATCACATATTTCATGATTTTAATGTCATATTAAAAAAATAATTAGTTATTTTTTAATGACTAATTGACTTACATTTTGTTCCAACCTTTTTTAAAGAATGCTGGGATTTAGAAGAAACATGGCCAACAAAAACTGCAACGGCCAATGCAATGACTTCCTGAATGATATACATTGGGATTTGGTAGGTGGAGTTCAAAACATCATTTACTTTCTTACCCAACTATCTCAAGTTATTAACAATTACTAGAATAATGTGGATCATCCTCTTTCACCATAGAGGGAGAAACTAGATATCAATTGTTTTATGTGGAAACAACCACCGATGTTTAGTGGATCTTCTAATACAATATTTGTGGAACAATATGCCAACCGCATGGAGAAGATCATTTCTGTGCTTCATTTTTCTGAGATTGAGATGGTGTCACTATTCATTTAACGTCTAGATGGATAGGCCAACCAATGGTGGGATTTTATTAATAACTCCATTCCAAGAAATGAAATTTAATAGATGTAATGGGAATACCTTAAGATAATGTTTCTTAAAAAGTATTTCCAACAAAAACTTTATAAAAATATGGATAGAGAATACATTGAGCTCAAGAAGGAAGAAGAAAACTATTTCACAAACTATGAAGTGAATTTCAGGTGGATTTCATAGTGTGGTACATATTTTTTTATCAACAATGACAACAAAATATATAGATTAATTAGTAGATTAAAACCATATATTTGAAAGGATATTATAATTTTAGACGTTAGTAGTTATAAAGAAGTTGTTCGATCTACATTCAAAGTGGATATAGAGTTTGGAGAATGGTCCAATGGGTTTGTTTATAAGAACTAAATATAGAGTTTCAAGTGGGATGATTAAATGATAAATGGTGGAAAAAACCCAATGAACTGTATTCCAAAAATGTTGAATGTTGTATCATGGAAACTGCCTAAAAGGAATAGCAAAATGATTCAAGTTTGGGAAGTAAGGAAATCATGCTCAAGAGTTTCGGAAAGACATTAAAAGGAAGCAGAATGTAGTGGAAGAAAGACTATAACCACGCATGGTTCAATGATACAATGGTAGGGTGAAAGGTAACTATAAAAATCATTACACTAATCCTCAAAACCTCGAGGTTAATCAACGTCATCACCCATCGATGCCATTGGATCAAGGGAAGGTGCGTGCCATCAATATAGTGGATGTGGAGAAAAATTATGAAGTAGTACATGGTCAATTTCTTATTAACTCATGAATGGAAAAGGTATTATATTATTCTGGTTCTATGTATTCCATTATATCTTGCATGTTTTGTAGAACTATATCCTTGAATCCCCATAACCAAGAAGTGGAAAAAATGTAAAAATACTAAGTGGTGAAATCATTGAAAACCAAGTGTTTGACTCTTGTTCTATTGGTGAACATGCAATGATTCTTCTAGTGATTCTCGTAATACATCCCTTGGTGAAATTTCACGCTACAATTAGAATGGATTGACTCTCTTTATATAGAGAACATATCATGTAACGACCCGTCCTCGGGGCCCGTCCAGTGACTACCCCATCCCCGCCTTCCATAGGCCGGGGGTTGGAGACTAGCACCAAAGGCATAAATCCCGATAAAAGGGAAGGCATTGCCTTTATAAACTAAAAAAACCCCACAGAGTACGCAAGCTGAGTAAACATTTAGTAAACTGAGAACAAAAGTAAGTGCTGGAAAGTAAATTGGCCAAAATACAAATCCAACTGAAAGTAATGTAAAACTAAAAATTGAGTACACCGGCAGAAAAGTAAAGCAGCAACACCAATTCGTCCTCTGGAAATCCCACCTGAAGGGTGAGTACACATAGACTCCTCTTCTCCTCGACTCCAGCCATCCGCTCCATGTACGTCCTATCTAGTGATCCACCTCCAGGTACCATCTTGCTCCACGAGCTCCTACCTCGATCAACGATGTACGTCGTCTGCATCCAACACAACTTAGTGCGGGCATAGACCGTGCAAGGGTGAGTATACGCTACTCAGTAGGGCCCCTTGAGACCCCCGAAAGTCTCCTAAAATCAATGAAGGATAAACCACAAAGGAAAGTTACAATCACAAAGTAACAACCGACCCTGCTTAGGTATATGCCCAAAAATATACCTAAGTCATTAATTCTAGTTTGGCTCCAACATCTGAGCCCAAGTTTGATCTAGTCCACACAAGATAGTAAAACCCAGTCCATACAGGAAAGCACAACACAATCCACACAAGAAAGAAAGTCAATCATATCAAAGATATTAATTGAATGTCAAGACTCAGCTCACACAGGTATAATCTTATTAAGGTGATAGAGATTATCAGATGTAGCCACTGATTCATCTAAGCTATTGGACCCACATATAATACAAGACCAGCTATGCTATCAGACCCACAGATGATACAAGACCAGCTACTCTGCTGGACCCACGTAGGATACAAGTAAAGAGTCAAATACTGTCAGACCCAAGTAGGATACAAGAACAGTAGTCAAGTACTGCCAGACCCGCATAGGATACAAGAATAGTAGTCATCACCGTCAAACCCACGGAGGATTCGAGTATGGTTTTCACCACTGTCGAACCCACGGAGGATCCCAGTACAATCTTCATCGTCATCTCAGTCGCAGCCAGCACTAGGGTTCCCTCACACAGCATGCTCGATTCCGGGAGGGTCCGCTCCACGAGCCAAAGGGGGTCGATACATCAACTAACACAATGTCCAGAGTTAATGTATCCCAAAGTTCTGTCTCGTCAAAAGGAACTCAATGTGACAGACGATGCGTCAATCAGACGACCAGTCTGAGAGTTATTGGCTTTTTCGTCATAGGGGCCAGGTTGGATTAAATGTCAAAACAAACCCAACCATACTCCCACTATGTCCAAACCTCGAGCGGATTAATCCAAAAGAAGCGTCTCAGTAAAATTAATCCAACAAAGTCAATGGCACACCAATTAGACGTTCAGAGCTCATGTTATAAGTGTTTTTGCTCTGAGGGCCCGGTTGATTTTGTGTACGAATTAACCCGGCCATAAACAAAATCCTCCTAAACCTTGAGCATAATATACCAAAATGACCTTTTCGATCCAAATATCTCTACAAAACTGACAGTGTATTGTTCAGAGGTCTGTATCCCATGTTATGGGCGTTTGAACAGATCTGTCTGGAAACAGGGGTTTTGGGCCCGGTCCGACCTAGCCCAATACCCCCTGGGTATGTTCGACCCAGCCCAATACTCCCAGGCGCGGCCCGGTCCAGCGGCGCGGCCTGGCCCGCATGGCCAGTGGATCACCCTTCAGCCAAGAGGAATTCGGAGTGGGGAACTGCCCCCCTTGATTGACAAATGACTTGAAATTTATGGCCGGCCTTAAATGGACCCACGGGGTCCCACCTCATGCTGTCTCTAGAGGCCATCTCAGACGACTGCTTCCCCGAACCGCCGTGGCCATAGGCCGCGGCTCCTCCCCTCCAGCACGGAGCGACGACGTCGTGCCCCTCGGCCGCGCCCCGCCTCGGCCGCAGCCCTCCTCGGTGTTCCAGCGTGGCGCGACGGCGCCGCGCTCCTTCGCCGCGGCCCGCTCCTGGCTGCGGCCTCCATCGGCCATACCGGTGCGGCGCGACGGTGCCACACTCCATCGTCATGGTTCTATCATTCCCGTGTGGTGCAATGGCACTGCGTCGCCTCCGTTTCTAAGACACGTAGAAGTTCAACAACAAAACGGGGAGGAGGGGTCGGCCGTGTTTGTGCGGTCCGACCTCCTCCCGTTATAATGAAAGAAAGCGACAAAAGAACGAGTAATCCCAAGGAGAACATAGTGAAAATTTAAATGATTAAATTTTAACTTAAGCCCCTACCTCAAAGAAGAATTCGCAGAAGCTTGCGTTGAAGAAGACAGCGTCACGGGGGAAGGCTCTGTATTCGATGACGGAGTTCGTCCAAGGAAGAAACAACGTTCCCCTTTCTTTGACATGGAGAGAAGTTGGTATGGTGTGTCAGTGTTTTTCGCATTCTCTAAGGAGGAAGATGAAGTTCTTCTATGTTTAGAAATCTCCCTCTCTCAAAACTCCACAGAACACATCAACCAAAAAACTAAAATAAGGAATTTCATTATTTTATTTACACATGCCAACATTTTTAAAATTCGAAATTGAATTCACCCCATTAATTACATCTTGTGTTGTCAAAATTAATGGGTGTAAGTTAGCATGATTTAAAGTGGAAGAGGAGTTAGGGGAAAAGAAGTGGTGGGGTTCAGGTGGGCCCCACCTCACTAATATCCTATCAAGAGGATTTAGGTTCAAGTGGTTTCCACTCAACTCCCTCACTTTGGTTTAAACCACTTGGATGTGAAATCGAAATTGTGACACTATTTTTATTTCACTTAAAACAGAGTCCATATATTTTTAACAACTCTTCCCAAGAAAATGCAACTCCAGAAAAGTTCTTCCTAAGAAATTACCCGCATTGCATTTTTATTGGTGGCCTCAAATTTCGATTCCAAGAACTGGGTCAAAAGTTAGAAAGACATGCTCGTTCATTCACTGAACGTACCCAAGCTAAACTTCGAAAATTAATTCCTGGCACACCGGGCCTCGGAATCAGGTGCCATCAGAAACTGCATACTCGTTAAATCCAAAAATAATTAAGAAAAAATTTTCCATGAAATTTATGGGTCTTTACATTACTCCCACATCATGGATTTACGTCCCCTTAAAGATAATTTAAAAACCAGGGGAATAAATGAGGGTACTGAGCATGCATCTGAGCCTACCGCTCCCATGTGCTTTCCTGGAGGTTCCCGTGCAGCCACCTGATGTGCAGTAGAGGAATAAACCGTACATGTAGTACCCACTCCTATCGATCTTTGATCTCCACCGGGACATCATCAAATTTCGCCTCGTCATCATATGTCCAGCTCCCCATGGTCGATGATATGCTGCGGGTCGTGCACGTATCTCCTCAACTGAGATACGTGAAAGACGCCGTGCACCCGGTGTAACTGAGGTGGTAGAGGCAGGCGATAAGCCACCTCGCCTATCCTGCTGAGAACCTAGAATTTTCCTATGAAGCGCGGAGATAACTTTCCACCCTGAGGAAATCTCTCTAATCCATGTCGAGTTGAGGCCCACAAGATAATGTGGTCTCCATCCTCGAACTCTAGTAGTATCTGCCTCCTGTCAGCATAAGACTTCTGTTGGCTCCGAGCTATCCTCATCGGCTCCTGGATGACCTTAAACTTCTATTTCAGGGCCTAAATCATCTCTGGTCGAACAAGTGCTGACTCCCCAGGGCCTATCCACCACAGAGGTGATCTGCAAGGTCGGTCGTACAATACCTTGTATGGTGCCATCCCAATGGTGTAGTGGTAGCTGTTGTTGTACGCAAACTCCACCAAGGGTAGGTGATCCTCCCAGCTGCGACCAAAGTCGAGGACACATGAACAGAGCATGTCCTCGAGATTCTGAATGGTCCTCTATATCTGAACATCTGTCTGAGGGTTGAAGGAGGTGCTCAGATGTAGCTACGTCCTGAATGCATCCTACAACCCCTTCCAAATCCGGGAAGTATAGAGAGAATCTCGATCAGAGATGATAGATTATGGAACACCATGAAGCCGAACAATCTCTTGAACATAGAGGAATCCCAAGCTCTCCACTGAGCCCTACTCTCTGATGGGTAAAAAATGGGCCGACCTGGTGAGTCGGTTTACAATCACCCAAATGGAGTCATGACCTCTATAAGTACATGGATTTCCAGTCACAAAATCCATAGATATCCCATAAAAATTCCACCCCGGGACCTCCAAGGGATGTACCAAGCCTGCTAGTACCTGGTGCTCTGCCTTCACCTGTTGGTAGTTGAGGCATCGAGAAACAAACTCTGCTACAGACTTCATCATACACGGCCTCAAGTGCTATAATCTGATATCCTGGTACATCTTTTCCACTCTTAGATGTACCGATAAAGGGGAGGTGTGAAAATATCTTAGCACCTCCTCCTGTAATGCAGCTGGTACCATGGTACTTCATCTGAAAAGGAAGATGTGCTCTTATCTTATAGAAAAACCATCAGGTGCATGTCCTATAGAAATCTGTGCATGTCGCGTCTCACAATCAACGTCCCCACGCTGTGCCTCTCTGACAAGCTGAAGAAGTGGAGGTGTGACTCTGAGCGACTGAAGGAAGGCTGTCCAATCTCTATCCACGGAGGATATCTACAAAGAGTCTAGCTGCTCTGCCACCTCTCCAAGTAGTTGAATGCCCGTCCTCATGCTGAGAGCATCGGCTACTACGTTCCCCTTTCTAAGAGTATAGACTATCTCAAAGTCATTGTCCTAGAGGAACTCGAGCCATCACCATTTTCTTAGGTTCAGGTCCTTCTATGAGAAGATATACCTGAGACTCTGGTGTTTAGAATAACTGTAAAGAGTTCGCCCATCAGATAGTATTGCCACATCTTCAGAACGAAGAACACTACTGCTAACTCCAGGTCATGGGTAGCATAGTTCTTCTCATTATGCCTCAACTGTCGTGATCCATTTGCGATCACTGCCCTCTCCTGCATTAGGACACACCCGAGTCCGGTCGCTGATGCATCAAAGTATACTACATACCCTACTACCTTCTCCGGTAGCCTCAAGATGGGTGCACTGGTGAATCTCTGTCTCAGTTCCTGGAATCTCTGATGACATCTATCTGACCACACGAAGGGTTTCCCTTACATCGTCAAAGCTGTAAGCGGTGCTGAAACTCTGGAGGAGTATGGCACAAATCTCCAGTAGTAACCATCCAGACCTAAGACACTCCGCACCTCCGTCACGCTCCTGGGTGGCTCCCAAGATAGCACTGCCTCGATCTTCACAAGATCCACCGCAAATCCCTACTCAGAGATGATGTGTACCAAGATGTGGACCTCACGTATCCAGAACTGAAACTTCAAGAGCTTACCATAAATCAGGTTCTCTCAGAGTGTGTCCAGTACCACCTGCAAGTGGTAGCTGTGCTCCTCCTCAGTGGTCGAGTATATCAATATGTCGTCGATGAAGAAAATGAAAAATCGTTCGAGGTAAGGCTGAAATATCCGGGTCATGAGACTCATGAACACTGCTAGCGCTTTGGATACACCGAAATGCATAACCAAGAACACATAGTGGCCATACTGACATCTGAAGGCCGTCTTCTGCACATCCTCGTCTGGAACTCAAAGATGTTGATAGCCTGACCTGAGGTCTATCTTCAAGAACCATTGTGCTCCCTTGAGCTGATCAAAGAGGTCGGCAATCATCAGAAGTGGATACATGTTCTTCATAGTCACCTTATTTAGGCGACGGTAATTGACACACTGTCGTAAGATCCCGTCAGTCCATCCTGCTCGGACTCCACACGTCAACTGCTCGTAGGATGAGGCTAGCCAACTGATGAGTGATCGGTTGTCCTCTCCTCTGTGTGAGTCCATCCTGCACTGCAAAGGCTCCCTTATCCCGGGTGAAGGTGAACCTACTCCCATCGGTGTGAACACTCCGCACCTTTCGCCTAATACAGTCTATCTGAGAATGAACTATAGATAACCAATCCATGCCCAACATGATGTTGTAAGGCCTCGACGCCGCTACAAGAAGATCTCAGCCAAAGCTCTCACCTCCTAGAGTAAGCTCACACTACTGACACCAGTGGGTAATCGTCGAGTCTTCTCCCTTAGAAGTCTCTAGCCGTAAGGATCAAGCCAACAACTATGTCGGAATCTCCGAGCTCCGAACAAGGGAAGCAGTAATGAATGAATGACTCACTCCTGTGTCTATAAGAACTGAAGAAAGGGTAGAGTAGACAAAAATAGTACCTAGAATCATCTCTGGTGTGCTGTGGTCATAGGCCTCCATTGCCTGAAGCTAAACCTACCTCTGCCCGCCATCCCCTATGGTCGGGGTGGACCTCCTAGTGCTGGTGGTGGTAGAGCTCAAAGCGTAGCCCACCACCAGCTGCTCGGCCAACTCCTCTGCATCATCCTCCTTCTCCCTGTGGACAGCCACGGTCAAACCTCTGCCTCTGCATGGGTGGTCCCTCAACCGTCTGCTGCTCCTATTCATGGCGAGATGGGCAGTCACAAGCCATGTGGGCCTACCCACCGCATGAATATCACTACCTTCTCCTCATAATACTGGCTCTGTTCCGTGTTCCCCGCACCTCTGATCCAGTGTCTTGTGCTCGTACGCCTGATGGTCTAGTCTTCTTGGTCCCCTGTGACATCTGTTGACTGCCAGTTGCAGAATAATTAGCTACATGCCACCCTGTGGTAGGTCTCCTTTCTGGTGTAGGCTCAGCAACAAATCTCTTTATGAGAAGGGCTCTATCCAGTACTCTTGCATGCATCGGAATGCTGAGGGAGATCATCGATGTCCTGATCTCATGCCTTCGTTCCTGCTCTAAGGTCCGAGTCCGGAAGAATGGGTCCCGTACCATGTCCTTGGAATAGTTCTAGAGATCAGTAAATCTCGCCGAGTACTGGGCTACCGTCAACATGCCCTGCCACAGCTGTAGTATCTCCTGAATGGGCATCGCACGGAGGGTGGCTGGAACGGACTCCAAGCGGAAGAGGCTATCGATGTTCGACCAAAGGATAGATGCCTCATCGTGCATGTCGAGCATCAGGCTCCACCATCTACCTAATGCCATGTGCAGGAGACTCACTGCAAGGATCACCATGAGGTCAATTGGTGTCCCCACTAACATGAAAACTCGTACAACAATCTCCAGCCAATCCTCGGCTGCCTGAGGGTCCGTCTGCCCGTGGAACCTGGGAGGTCATTGATGTTGAAACTCGTGTAGTGCACTAAGGCGACATGAACTCTCAGCAGCTAGGGATGGTGGCATCAGTGGCTCGGTGGGATGAGGTATCGCCGGTTCCCCCATTATAATAGGGCCCTGCACCGAGGCCTCGTCGCTCAGTGGGCTGTTGTCTCGCACAATGCTTGGAACCCTAGCTGGATATTGTCATGGGTTCATCCTGAAATGAAACATGTGTTCCATGGTCAATACAGTATTTCTGATGAGCTTACCAAAGTAATAAAAAATAAACCCTTTGAAACACACATGCTATCAATGTTTTTGTGCACTGAGTCAGAAATCAGAAGTCAGGGTCCTGGTATATGGATACGTCGGCCGCCGCACCAACACTAGACTCCTTGGACTGATAACCACACTCAATACCCTTAACACTATTACTTCACATAGAAGTAATATCAGAGTCCTGAGTTCTGTGGTAGAACTGAACTCCTTTGATACCAATTTTTCACAACCTGTCCTCAGCGCCCGTGTCGTGATTACCCCATGCCTGGATTCCATAGGCCAGGGGCTGGCGACTAGCACCAAAGTCATAAATGAAGATAAAAGGGAAGGAATTTACATTATAAAGTAAACATAGACCATAGAGTACGCAAGATGAGTAAAAACTATGTAAACTGAGTATAAAAGTAAGAGCTGGAAAGTAAATGGGACAAAATACAAACCCAAATGAAAGTAAAGTACAACTGAAAAGGGAGTACAATGGCAGAAAAGTAAAGAAGCAATACCATGCCATCCTATGGAAATCGCACCTGATGGGTGGGTACAAATAGTATCCTTGGCTACTCGACTCCAGCCATCGGCTTCGTGTACATCCTGTCTAGTAATCCACCTCCAGGTATCATCCAGCTCCACGAGCTCCAACCTCGATTTGTGATGACCATCGTCTGCATCCACCACAACGTAGAGCAAGAATAACCCGTACAGGGGTGAGTATACACAACTCAGTAGGGACCCTAAGACCCCCGAATGTCTCCCAGAATCCACGAAGGATAAACCACAAATGATAGTTCCAATCCCGAAGTAACAACCGAACCTACTTAGGTATATTCCCATATATATACATAAGTCATCAATTCCAGTTTGGATCCAATATCCGAGCCCATGTTCAATCTAATCCACACAGGATAGTACAACCCAATCCACAAAGGAAAGCACAACCCAATCCAAACGGGAAATCAAGTCAATCATATCATAGATATTGATTGAAAGTCAAGACTCAGATCACACAGGTATACTCTTCATAAGGTGATAGAGACGATCAGATGTAGCCACTAATTCATATAATCTATCAGACCCACATAGGATACAAGACCGGATAAGCTGTCAGTCCCACAAATTATACAAAACCAACTACTCTGTCGGACCCACGTAAGATACAAGTACAAAGCCCAATACTGCCGGACCCACATTGGAAACAAGAACTGTTGTCAAGTACTGCCGGACCCACATATTATACAAGAATAGTAATCATCACCGTCTAACCCAATGAGGATTCCAGAACGGTCGTCATCATAGCCTAACCCACAGAGGATCCCTGTATAGTCGTCATCGTCATCGTAGTCGCAGCCATCTCTAGGGTTTCCGCACACAGTTTGCTCGATTTCGGGAGGGTCCGCTCCATGAGCCAAGGGGGGTCGATACATCAACTGACAAAAATTCAAGATTTAATGTATACCAAAGTTCTGTCTCGTCAAATGGAACTCAACTCGACAGACGGTGCGTCAATCGGATGCCCGGTCTGAGAGTAATTGGCTTTTTCTTCCTAGAGGCCAGGTTGGTTTTTAAGTCCAAACCAACCTAACTCTACTCCAACTGTGTCCAAACCTTGAGAGGAGTAATCCAATAGAAGCATATCACTAAGAGTAATCCAAAAAAGTTGACGGTACATCAATCAGACATCCGAAGCTCATGTTATAAGTGTTTCTGCTCTAAGGGCCCTGTTGATTTCCTGTTTGAACCAATCTGGCCATACTCAAAGTCCTCCAAAACCTAGAGTGTAGTATACCAAAACGACCGACTCAATCCAAGGATCGTTACTAGACTTACGGTGTGTCGATAGGAGGTCTGTAGCCCATGTTATGGGCATTTGAACAGATTAGTCCGGAAACAGGGGGTTTGAGCCTGGTCCGACCCGGCCCAATACCCCCTGGGTCGGCCCGACCCGGGCTGACCCGACCAGGGTCCAGGTCTGACCCATTTAGGACCAGCCCAGCCTGGTTGGCGCATCCTGGCATAGCAGCGTGGCGCGGCCCATCAGCACCGCCCGACCCAGTGGCGTGGCCCAGCCCAGCGGCGCGGCCCGGCCCAGGGGCGCTGCCCGACCCAGCGCCACGACCCAGGCCAGCGGCGCGGTGCGGCCTGCATGTCCAGCAACTCGGCCTTCGGCCAAGTGTAATTTGGAGGGGGGAACTTCCCAACATGATTGAAAAATGGACATCCATTTATGGCCGGCCTTAACTGGACCTGCGGCGTCTCTCCTCCAGCTGGCTCCAACAGCCGGCACCGCACCCCTCCGCCGCTGCCCTCCTCAGTGCTCTAGTGCGGCGCGACAGGGCCACGCACCTCCACCGCGGCCTGCTCTTGTCTGCGGCCTCCTTCGGCCTTACCGGCACGGCGTGACTATGCCGCGCTCCATCGATGTGGTTCTCTCATTCCCGCGCGGTGCAACGTCACCGCGTCGCCTCCTTTACCAAGACATGTAGAAGTTCAACAACAAAAAGGGGAGGAAGGTCGGCCGTGTTTGTGCAGTCCGACCCCCTCCCGTTATAATGAATGCAAGCAGCCAAATAACGAGTAATATCAATGAGAACAAAGCGCAAATTTAGTTAATTAAATTTAAAATTAACCCCTACCTCAAAAAAGAATTCACAGAAGCTTGTGTTTCCAATGACGAAGTCACGGGGGAAGGCTCCGTATTCGACGACAACGTTCATCTGAGGAAGAAATGGTGTTCCCCTTTATTTGACATGGATAGAAGGTGGTACGGTGTGTCGGTGTTCTTCGTGTTATGCAAGGAGGAAGATGATGTTCTTCTAAGTGTAGAACTCTCCCTCTCTCAAATCTCTACAAAACACATGAACCAAAAAAAAAATAAAGCATTGCCTTATTTTATTTACACATGCCAACATTTTTAAAATTCGAAACTGAATTCTCCCCATTAATTACATCTTGTGTTGTCAAAATTAATGGGTGTATGTTTGCTTCACTTAATGTGGAAGAGGAGTTAGGGGACAAGAAGGGGTGGGGTTCGTGTGGGCTCCACCTCACTAATATCCTATGAAGAGGATTTAGGTTCAAGTGGGTCCCACTAAACTCCTCCCATGGGGTTAAACCACTTGGATGTGAAATAGAAATTTTGACACAATTTTTATTTCACTTTAGACTTATTCCATATTTTTGTAACAACTCTGCCCAAGAAAACACAACTCCGGAAAAGGTCTTCCTATGAAATTACCGGTGTTTCGGTTTCATCAGTGCCCTAGAATTTTGATTTTGAGCACCGGTTCAGAAGTTAGAAAACCCCCCTTGTTCATTCACTGAACGTACCCGAGCTAAACTTCATAAATTGATTCTGGGCACACCGGGCCTCAAAATCAGGTTCTGTCAGAAACTGCGTACTTGTGAAATCCCAAAGAAATTAAGAAAAAAATGTCCGTGAAATTTACGGGTCATTAAAAATCTACTTTTGGGTAGTGGAAATTCCATTTTGTTTTCCAAATCATACCATGATCCTCTACAAATTCATAGAAGATCATGAATTTCTTTTATACAATATTTCAACATTGTGGTTATTTATTCCCTTTGATGAAGCATACCTCACCCAAATGGATGAGTCAATGAAAAGTGACAACTATAGGGAGATTCCCTTCTTGAAAGAATATATTTATTTATGTCCTAATGTATTACCCAGACATCCCCTAGAACGTGAGGTAGTGTTCTCATTAGAAATCATACCCAGATCTACTCCAATCTCAATATGTTCCTTTAGGATGGTTCTTATCTTACTGGAGGAGTTAAAGAAATAGCTTCCAGAGCATTTGGGCAAAGGGTCCATATGACCTAGTGCATCACCTTAGGGTGTGATGGTCCTCTTTGTGAAGAATAAGTATAGAAAAATACGGTTTTGTATCGAATATCGAGAACTCAAAAAGTTCACCATACAGAAAAATTATCATTTTCCAAGGATTGATGAATTATTCTTTCAGTTAATAGGTGAACAATACATCTCAAAATGTGGATCTTTGTTCTCAATATCATCAGCATATTGTAAAGAAGAAAAATATTCATAAGACTGCCTTCTGTACAATGGTCACTATGAGTTTATAGTGATGCCCATTTAACCTACCAATTCCCCTACAACATTCATGGATTCGATGAATAAAGATTTTAGTCAACACCTCAATGAATTTATTGTGGTGTTTATCGATGATAATATCATATACGAAAAGAGAAATTAGGAATATGAAGATCAAATGAGACTTGTGTTGGAGACATTTAGAACGAAGAAGTTGTACACCATGTTCATTAAGTGTGACTTCTGGATGAATCAAGTCACATTAATTGGAAATGTGATCACAATTTAAGGAATTTCTACAGATCTTTTAGAAACAAAGGCGATTGAGGAATGGACGAGGCCCTCTAGTGTCACAGAAATTCGGTATTATTGTTCTGTTAGCTGGGTACTACAAGAATTTTGTGAGAAACTTCTCATGATTGTCAATCCCTCTAGGGGTAATGTATTTATGGACTCAATAATATGTGGGTAGCTTCTAGAAGAAAAAAAGAATGATAATCAATACACATGTACCCACAATGCCTAATTGTGCTGAATGTTTTTTCGATATATAGTGATGATTCAATGATAGGATTCATTTGGGTACTCATGAGAAATGTTAACGTGATAGCCAACACCTCACAGGAGTTAAAGATCTATGAGAAGAACTACCGAATGTATGATCTAGTGCTGATTTTTCCATGAAAATCTGGCACCACTACCATTATGGTGAGAAGTTTTACATATACACTGACCACAAGAGCCTATAGTCTATATTCACAAACAAGGACTTAAACCTGAATTAAATGATATTGTTAGAGATAATCAAAGATTACGATTTCTATATTTACAAGGTGAATAAGGTATCTCATGCTCTAAGAAAAAAATAACCTACTATTAAATCCATGTTACAAATTGAGAAAGACAACATATTCTTTGTTATTCATAGGATGTATTTGGTATTAATGAGGGCATGGGATAAATCATTCCTTTCCAAAATTATTGTGCAACCTCAAATCCAAGATACGATTACAGAGGCACAATGGGTTGATCCTGAGTAAATAAATAAAGTGAATGTAGTCAAAGAAGGAAAGATTCTAGACTTACATATTGATGATGGAGGTTTGATTCTTTTAGAATATAGCTTTGTGTGCCTTAATCACCCAGAATAAATAAGGATCCATAGGAAAATTCACGTAGCTCCTCATTTTCTATCCATACTAGTAGCCCCAAAATGTACCATGACCTCTATGAACACATCAGGTTGGATAACAAGAAGAAAGATATTGAAGAAAATATCTCAAGGTTCTTGGTATTTCAACAATTTAATGATGATTGAAAAAAGTACAATGGATGATGCAACCATTCCCATTTCATCGGTATTCAGGAAGATCTCTCACTTGAACAACATGAAGTGACATATGTGAGGGAATTGGTGATATTAAATGGTGTTAAACACTTGATTGACTCTGACAATAAACAAAGGATCACATCTAAATTCTAGAGGATCCTTTAAAATTATTTGAGTACTGAATTAAATTTCAGCATGACCTATCACCCCCAACCTGTGACCAATATGAATAGAATATTCAGACACATGAAGAAATGCTATGAAATTGCTCTCTATAACTCAAAGGTGGATAGGATCATCCTATTCCCTTGGTTGAGATCTTATACAACAATAGCTTCCACTCTAGTAATCAGATGGCTCCGTATGAAGCTATGAATGGAAAGAGATGTATAACTCCAACCTATTGACATGAAGTTGGAGAAATAAGGACACATGGACCTGATCTTGTGCAAGATATGATAGAGAAGATACAAGTGATCTATACACACAAGAAAGTTGATCAGATTCAAAAAAAGAGAATTTCTGAAAAACATTGAAGGGACATGGATTTCGACATTAAAGGTAATGTCTTCCTTTGAATATCACCATTGAAGAGAGCATGAGGTTCGGAAAGAATGGGATGCTAATCCCATGGTACATTGGCCCATTTGGGATCTTTGAACACTTAAGTTCCATTTCATATCAGCTTGCACATTCACCTGATATGGCTCAATTTCATGTTTTGTTTCAGGTATCATGCATGAGGAAGTACATACCAAACCACTCACATGTACTAAAATCAGAGGTTGTATAACTGCAAGATGATATCTCTTACGGGCAGTAGCAATTAAATATTCTAGAACGGAGAGATAAGGTTCTATGCAACATGAAAACACATATTTTATAAGTGATGTAGATGAAGAATATGTTTACAGAAGTTACTTGGGAACCTGAGGAGGGGATGAAGGAAAAGTACCATAACTTGTTTTTTTTAAAGAAAATTTTGAGGGTGAAATTTAATTAGGAGGGATGAATATAATGACATATTTTTTATCAATGAAAATACCTTCATATAATTATTTTTCATAGTATAATCACATAATTAATAAACAACATATCATGATAATATATACTATGTGATCTCTAAACATAATTTTTCCATTTCTTCATTTTAAATTTCGAAAAGTGGTTCTCTACAATTATGTTCAGTAATTTATTTGGAGTCTGAAGAAACAAACATGTGTTTGGGTGAATAGTAACATACCCTTATGAATAGTAACATGGATAGTAATATAACCCTTATTAATAGGAAATTTTATTTTTATTTTATTTTATAAAGCTTTAAGATAATGAAATCTCGATTAATTTTTCAATGTAATATAAAAGAAATTCTAGTTTTAAAATTGGAAATATTTTAATTAAGTATGTTTTCATTTTAAAAATAAATTAACAATATCAAGAAAATTATTTTGAAAAAAAGGAGTTAATTTTTTAATTCTACACAATATAAAAGGATTAGGATGAATGTTTTGGATTTTCCAAAAATAATTGAATTTGTGGTGAATAATATAAAAAATACAGTTTTGAGTTTTAGTATTTTTAATGAAATAATTAATGATGCAAAAATGATTTAATAATTCATCTAAACTTTTGTAGCGTAAAATAAGATGTGAGGTGTCCCACATGTCTAATACAATTGTAAAATACCATGTTCAATACAATGATTGTAAACACCACTAATGAGGTGTCCCTTGAAAATTATTAAAATATTCCATAAATGTTTCTATAAATACCAACCCATTCCTTCATTAAATTCATTAAAAACACCTCCTAAACAATGATATGTATTTAAAACCTTCCTATTAGTCCTTTAATGGATTCCTCAATCCCCCAAGGTTGAAAACATTATTTCATTGGAGTTACTCTACAAGGTAAAAGAATACTCGACTTCTTTCTTCTTCCATGAAAGTTATATTTAATGTGGTATAACACTCATGTTTCTAGAACATGTCCTTATATTAATTTAATTATTTATCTATAAATTTTTATACTTACTTTCTATATGTATGACCCTTTTACCCTCTTTTTTTAATGTTATCTAAGAAGATTATGCATACTCGTAAGGCTAACTAATTTTCATAATGAATTTCTCTACTTTTCATCAAGTTCATTTCTATTCATTTTCATTCCTCACATTCCTCTAATCGAAGAGGCATGAAATGTCCCAAAATATTGAATATTCTTGATTTTCATTAGTTAATGTAAAATATTACATCATTTATATTCTCATCTCCCACTTATTGAAGGAATAAAAACATTGGTAGTGATGTGTTGAATTACAAACATCATTGACAATGCGAAATCATTTTTCAATGATTTCTTCAAATCTGGTCATGAAACCATTTGAATGGTAGAACCAAATTATATTATATGTATTATATCCTATTTATTTTTTTTGAAATAAATAATTTACATATTACTAAATGATTAATCAAAAAAGGTTTGTTGTGGTTGAAAAAACTCATTATTTAACCCAATCGATCATCATTAAATTTTAACTAATGATTCAACCACATGGTATATATCATAATTAAAGATAAGATCATTTTATCTTCAATAATATCATTGAAATCATGTAATATTAGTTCTGGCTGTATTTCCATGTTCTATAGAAATTCCTTTTATGAAAACAAGTGAACCATTCAAAAAAACCATAAAAACAATCATTCCCGAACAATGGATTTGAACTCAATAACTCATCCAAAGGATCATAAATTAAATTAATGAAATCAAAATGAACCAAATTAATTTATAAAAGGATATGGAATTTTTTGAATATTGTATCTAATGATGTTAAACATGATATTAATGTGAATAATTATTTCTGATACACTGTATGTGGAAATTCTCGAACCCAGAGTTTTTCAATATGTTCTCCCTCATCATCTTTATTTTTGGTATGTTTACTCCTTAAAAATAAATTTCTCATATATGACTTTACTATTCTAGGAAATAAATTTTATGTACATGATTTTTTGAAAAAATGCTACATTTTCCAGAAGAAATATTTTTTGATTAACACACCTTTTACTTATCACTCAAATATGATTGTTCTTATATCAACTATATTATTTCCACTTTTTAGTGGGAAGAAAATGCTTGTATAATGTACAATATGAAAATCATTTAATTCAATGCATTATTTTATGTTCAAGTTTCATATATATTTTTAATGATTCATGCATGATAATGTTAATATTATGATGTGACGGGGGCACCCAAAATTATATAGCGCAATATGAATGTTTGAATGTGATGAGTGAGCCCAGAATTATATAGCACTCAATTGCAACAGAAAATGTGATGAATATAATGAGTAAATGTGAAATGGTTTGTGAACATAATGCGATAATTGTTCAAAATTATTTTGAATGCTAACAAGTAAGACATGTTTTTTTAATTTTTTATACATTTCCACATTTTAGGTCTTTTTTTAATGATTCCTCTTATGTTCATGAGCCCTTTCCTAAGATATGATTATTCTAACCCCATGTTATATTGTTCTTATCTACCCCCATAATGGGATTTTAGCTCACCCCCTTTTGATGTATATCATATGGTGACTATATGTACTAAGGATAGGTCAACTAAAAATAAGAAGTTAGAGAATAAAGAATTAAATAAAAGCTTATGTATGATGCTGTAAATTATATGTTTGGTCCTTGTTTTCCCAAGACACTAACCATTAGATCATATATGTGTAAAAATAATATGATTTTTATCATTAGAATGATGTAATAGTAATGTAAAAAAAATGAATGGTCATTATACTGTGTGTAATCTCCCTATGATGCTTCATACAATCATTCAGAAGGGTACCAACACTAGATGCTGAACAACCCTATCCCACAGCTACAGAATCCCTCAGGTTTCATTTAGTGATCAACACCTAGATGAATACAGATGATATGGATGTCAAACACAATATTATCACCAGGGATCAGATTTTCTTCCAACGACCATCCGAAAACATCCTTTCCCAGAATAACTCATCACCCCCAGAATAGGTGTGAACCGTTGTAGCTCTGTGATGCAAGAAGAATACTATATGACTCAGAGAGTACCCTGCTCCAAAATCATAAAATCTCGGGCTCGATCGGCCTTCAATGTATCTGGTAGAATTAGCCATATATGGTCCACTGGAACTCATCACATTCCATAACTCGTTGCCATCCCTCCTGAGAGAAATAGTCCCATTATCATGAAGTGGATTCACATAGAATGTATATAGCGTACATCAACCTCCACTATGTAGGTGTCGTGAGATGATAAATGACAGAAATAATAGATTCAATCTATGACTCTGAATCCAACGGTCCTCCTTCCCCAGAAAAAGTGGGAGGATGCTGCTGCAAAAAAAACCTACATCAACTCTACCATAGACGGGGTGGGATGCATTGATATCTGGAAGTTTTTTTTAATCTCCATAAACCCTTCTTGATAACATTACATCTGCAATTTTGTCCCATATAACCATGGGTGCCATGACTGGCATGGCGTGAGGATCTTCTAGAAGTCCTAGATCTACCTTTTCCGGTGTTTGATCGTTTCTATAAATCTGGTGTACTTATAGAGGAATTCTCAGTGACATGACTCTGCACGGTCATGTGCACACCACAAATTACTATTATCAATGATAGAAATAGGGATGCTCTTGAAAAGAGAAGGAGAAGAAAATAATCATGTTTTATAAAATTGGGTACACTTTTGTATAACCTCTATATGACAAGTTCCCTAATTATTTTAACATGGAATGTACATCTGAAAAACAAGGTCATGTAACACCCTTGCTCACTGAATGTTCTCCTTAAGACACAAAATGTTCTTGAAACCTCTTCCCCTACTTATTTTCCAATAAATGTCTATCCAGATGGTTCATTCCTGGGTGACACTACATGGTCTGAACCCCCTCGACATTTCATCTACCCCTGATGTTATTACCACCCATGCCATTAGTCACACGGTCAATGAAATAGTTGAATCTAAACGGAGGTAGAGAAAAAAACACAATGTGTACTACCTATGTTTCAACCACCCTTTCTATTGGTCACAAACCAGATACACAGATCTTTACAACATGGCGTGTACTCCAAGTACATGGCATGTGTCACCCAACATTTTCCATCCACGTATCTCTTCTCACACAGTCAATCTCATTAATATGGGCTACACAGTGTGTACATAATGTACAAGGTGTGTACATATGAAAAAAAAATCTTCTCAAATAGAAGGATACATGGCATGTATTTGTCATCACAAACCATGTATAATGTGTTTTTGCAGATAGTAAGCCTTAGAAACTTCTCTAGAAACCCATAAAACATTAAAATAGGCATTGATGTTCCAAATTCTGATCATTTAGTGCCCATACATCTCACGAATCAAAGCATGGAATCACATTCATGTATATCACTAAGTAAAACAGTACAATAAAACACATTATCCACAAAATTATGATCTGTGAGGACCCATAACACCTCAGAGACCATTGATGGGCTTCCGTCCAAATTAAAAATTATATATTTCAATACCCAATCAAAATAGAAAGCATTCAATCAAGGAATCTATCACAAAATACAAGCATATCAAGCACAACATCTACCACAACAACTTGCAGTCAGTAATTCACCCAAAATGGTTTGACAATAATACCTCACATGTGATTTCTATCAAGTTCCTATATGATGCATGAGATGGAATGACCTAATTTCACCGGGATGCAATATAAATAGAAGCTCAAGGATACTAATAATAAGAAAAAAACATGTGTATCAACCAATGATAAATTCAAACCAAGTATAACAAATGAAAAACATGAAAATTGCCATAATCGAGGAAAATTGGAATTTCCATCTACATAGGATAGTTATTCCGAACCAAAACGTATTACCAACCACATATTCCTTCATATACCAGTCTATACACTTCAAACAATAAGTCAAATCAAAAAATAACCCGACACTTGATACCACTTTATAACTTCATGGTTTTGGTTTCCACCCATAGGTGCCCCGTACCCAGTTGTCACATGGCCTCAAGCCCATTTCCCCTAATTCCAGAGGCTTCCGACTGGCAGCGAAGGCATTGGATGTTATATTGGGGAAATTATGCCCTCATTGGCCGAGAATGCCAAAAAAATAAAAAATAAATAAACAATAGTAGAATAAACAATACCCCCCTACAAGTAAACAATGTAAGTCTGAGAATTAATAAACTAGATCACATATATAAACGATTCATGTCACATATGTGTAAAAAACATCTAAACAGGTAACAATGATGAAAATATAATAATAATCCAAAGTAAAAAATAAAAAAATTAACTCTTGCATCATCACGAGCCTCAACATGGTCCCATGCTCTCAAGCTCCACTACTATCATGTATCTGATGATGAAGGGAAGTTTCCCTTATCTATACCAGCAACCATATAATATGTTTTAGTAAAAATTCATGACACAAATAGGTTGAGATGAGTCCTAGTAGGAAAGCACTATAAGATATGTACCTAACTATTAGTGAGTATATATAGTATGTAACAATATAAATACATCAATGAAAGATGGAGTACACAAAAGTAAACAAATCCTCCAATATCCTTTTACGTTCAAAAAAGTATAGTGATCATAATTTACCAAAGAAGTACAAATAGGTATCATATAAGAATACCTAACAAGACCGAATCCATGCTTATGACCTAGTTTGGAATATTTGTCAAAAACATTCAATATTTACATCAAACCACTAGGTATCTCACACATTGTAACCCCTCTGGTTATGAAATACAATAAAATGGCAATGAAGCTATGATAAAGAACTCACCATCAATTCACCCTATGGTATTTCCTTATAACTATAGACACTCTGGGTAAACATGTAACCTCAATTGCCCTTGTGGTCTTATAATGTAAACTATATAAACTCCAAGGAAGCACTTACTATAAATCCCCTCAAGTGGTCTGGTAGTGTGAAATATAACAGACGCTCTATGGAATCCCTCAACGTCATTTTCCTCGGTGGTCTAACTACACCTGGTTGTGACAACCCTATTAAATTCAATCATGCATAAACGATAATAAGAATCCAAATGGAATCTCAACCTCATCTTAGATACACTATTACAATTCTTATAAAAATAATTTAACAGGAATAAAAAAGTGAAATAGTTCAATCTTATCAATAAAAGAAAGGAAGGAAGGTTCGC
Source organism: Viscum album (assembly GCA_963277665.1). Lineage (NCBI taxonomy): Eukaryota > Viridiplantae > Streptophyta > Magnoliopsida > Santalales > Viscaceae > Viscum > Viscum album. The sequence continues at coordinate 67,072,104 of OY728166.1, read as the reverse complement.
CTCTTTGGAAACCTAGACCAAATGGCCCTAAACATTCAGACAAGGAAAAAAACCCTTGGTTTTACCTGAAACATGAAATTCCTCACTATATCACATTAAAAACCCTTAATACAATAATCAATATAAGGAAGCTAAAACATTGTTCAATTTCCTGATCCCAAAAAACCCAAAACATTTGTATACGACACATTGGCTTATAAAACTGAAATACAACTACTGAAAGGAAATAATACACCTACCTTGATGTTTAATGATGAAAAATATTGACTATCAACCCTTGAATAATCCTAGAATGATGTATATCTAAAAAACGTAAAACTATTCTAATCTCAAACAACTCAAGAGAGGGTTGAAATCATGAAGATAGATTCAAAAAGAAGGAAGGAAACACTGGTGGGATTCCAATTAACATGCCAGAGTTTGAATCAGAGAAGAGATGGAAGACCGGTGGATCAGTGAATAATCATTTCTATCAGAATCTCTTGGAAGAACAAAGGCCAGAAGAAGATTATTTTTGGACTTAGATGCAACCTTAGTCCGTTTAATGAAATAAAAGAAAAATTACACTACGTGTACTATTAATGAACCCGCCGTTTATTTTCCTCAACCATCCCTCGACATTATCAATCTTCCACGTCACCCCACCTGAAAAAGTCTTGAAATTACACAGACTACATACGACTACCTGTGGAAACATGTTACACGATGTGTACTCATATAAATGTCGACTGTATTATTAAAATGTCCAAAAACAACACATTTACTCAAAAACACCAGAAAACAATATCCATACCTAAAAATAAGATTACAGTTCTTACATGGGGAATCTATTCTCCCATCTAGAAATACAATATCATAATCCCATAGAATATTCATTTTATTAATATTGACATCCTTCCAAACAATTTTGTACTACAATACCTTATTATATGATTTCATTACCCACATTATAGAATTTTTTTCCATAACAAATTAATAATAATTTATTCATTGATAAATGATAATGGTATTATTTTTGATATTAAATGAGACTTCCTTATCTATATTATAGATATTTTATGTATGCATGTAAATATAATTAGTTTCTGATATTATATAAAATTTATTCATAAGATGAATAATTATATTTTCATGATTTGTCATCCCAAAAATATCAACCAGATAAAGAATTTCACATCACAAACCCAATCATCAGGAAACCAAGTGTTCCCCCTAATGGTTCAATTTCCATTTGATGTTATCGTAATTTGAAATTCCTTGAAATATTGAGTGTTATAAAATACTAACATGAATTAGAATAAAAAATGATTTTAGAGATCAAAAAAATTGATCATGTTTACGCAAAACATATCATTTTCATGATCTTACTGAGTGGTATTGAATGAATTACATTCCATTTTCCAATTTTTGGGCTGTTGTTGGGGAATATTTAATATATTTGATCAGACTATGGTACAATAATTTTCCTAATATTCATACACAATTTAGTTGAATAATTATAGTGTTAGTCTCTCATTATCTGTGACCTTATTCACTTATGTGGTTTTAATCATCCTCTTACCCACATTTTAATCATTCTGGTCCAAATTTCATACAATGCCATATATAAAAACATATATCATTCATTGATAACATTACTCAGGTTCATTATAAAACATTTATATCGTATTTGGAAATAGGTTTCCATCCCACCATGTGCTATATCAATGGTTTATACATTATAAAACACCTTCTGTTTTTTAACTTATAATATTTAGAGGTTCTAGTATCCATCACAATAATAATGTCACATCAAATAATTTCATTGTAGCATCTATAGTATCTTATTATTGTTTCCCATTGAAATATACTATTTTATAATTTAAATATGTCATCTAATATACACATTGTATCAATGATAAAACCAAATACCATCATTAACTAAAATTTAAAATTTGATTCATATTGCCAAATGTACATATCCACATTTTCAATATTTCAATGAATATGATCTTCTAAAATGTGTAAACAACCCATAAAAAATAATTTATGAAAAATATATTTTTACAAAATTTATATTCTATATGGTATGTTTACAATTATTTTATAGTGTTCATAATTTGAATTCACCTTAGAATCACATCTCATTCTAAATGATATATGTAAAAAAAAACTATCATAGGGTCCAGCCAATGGTGAATGTAAAATATCATTTACATTGCATTGATACAATTCTTTGTAATAATAATAATATAAATCCCCATAATATATGGTTAGTGATTATTTAGAAAATTATCAATATCATTATGATCTCTTGTCGGTGAATTTGGTATTTCATTCTATTTTGGGTAGTTTCACATATATTGATACTTTTGGGTGAATTTGTTTTCCCAAAATTTTTATTCCATCCATAATACCATTTGGGAAAATCTCCAATTTTTCCGTTAAACCCATTTTAACATGATTATATAATTATTCCCATTATAATCATGATAAAAAGATAATGTGGAATTAGTATAATTAATATGATCATTAAATATATATCTAAAATATTAAAATATAAGAATAATTTCAAAAAATACATGTATAAGTCAACATATTAATATCTTTGTTTTATTATAGATTATCCATGATTTGTTTTATACCTAACCTATATATATATATATATTTTTTCAAAACATTACAAATAGATCATAAATAAAATGTGATTAATGAAATAATATCTCTAGTGACATTCAAATAAATTGTGTTGTAAGGAATCGTTCACCATGCACTGATATTTTATATATTACATTCATAAATAACTCTTTTTTCCTTTTTATCCCTAAGAATAATATATTCCAAAACCACCTCCACAATTACTAGCTAGAGAGAGATTTATTTCTTGGAAAACAAAATAATCAATAAATTACTATTAAATCAGAATGTGATCATATACAAAGTCTATCCCATTATAATTATCCATTTATTTTTGGCCAAAATCTCTTAAATAATATCCAAACATAACTAAAAAAATTTGTAAAATAAATAATCCCTCATTTGATACCAAATATTGTGACCCATGATAAAAAAATATATACAGTACATTAGTATCTTAATTTAATTAACAATCACACAAAATTCACATAATAAAACACAGAATTGATTAGTGTATTGGGAAATATGTATATAAATAACTTATTTTATAAAATTTTGAGATATTTTTCCTTAATTTGGATCTTTTGGATCCTTTCATTGGGAACAAACATTAGAATGTTTTCTTCATAACCTGGTTAACCGAAACATAATAACGGTGTTATCTCAAACACTCTTTAATAAGAAAATGTATATCATAATGTATTATGTCATATTCATGTGGAAAATATGGGGAAAAATATTATCAAAATTAGAAGTCAAAACACTCTATATAATAGTCCTAAAATATTAGGTATCAAAATAACATCAATGAAGTATTTCTATAGAAATATAATTTATAAAACATATAACATGAGGACATGATATATTTTTTTGGATACAAAAAATATCATACTCATGAAACCATTACATTTCATTGAAATAAATTGGATCTTAAAACATTGAATAAAATGATAAAAAATATTGAAATGATTAATAATATTTTATATTTTAATATTTTTCATATATATAAGCATTGAATTTTTTTTAGTAAACCCATTATTCCCATGCTTATGTGAACAACCTCATTAGGTCCATGAAAAAAAATGTAATAAAAATTACCCATTCTCATCAATATGTGACCAAAAACATTACTTCGATGACTAAATATTTCATTAGATTTATGTTTTTTATAATTCATTTGATTTAGATATATGAACCCACTCATCATAATCTATAAATATGTGTTCCACATATAATAAATAATCACAATGACATAAATAACCCACTAAAAAAATGATGTGACTAATGAATATATAAAATAACCAATACTTATGAATTCATATGATTTGAAAATTAAAATATCCAAAAGGTTTAATAGTGTAGTATTCGTTATAACAACCATCCATGAGATATAAATCATTTCATGATAATAATAACCAATTCATGAAATGTTTTTTGGAAGGCATCTTCTATTCATCATTTATAAGAGTGATAGTTATCAGTTCTGTTTCAGAAGAAATAATTTATAAAAGTTACTGAAAGTACAATAAAAGAGAGTTATTTTTTCCAAAAAATATTCCCCTCCATAATTAATTTTTTAAAATCAGTATAAATTGATGATCATGGGGAATATATGTTAATCCATAGAATCCATAACCCATAAAATGAATTTTTTGTTTCCAAGGGCCTTAACTATTCTCTTGTATTCCTTTGAATTATTTTACATCCTATATGATAAATATAAACCTTTTAATAGAATATTTAACAATGTTATTCAAATATAAATCTCTTTAATGTCTTCATTAATAACATATTTATACATGTATTATTTTTTGTAGTGTTTTCTCAAAATCTGTTCATATTTATCATAACTATTTTGAAGTGGGATTATAATCATAGTATTTATATTATATATTTCACTAAATTAAATAATTTATAATAAATTATAGATTTTATAGTTAATTTTTATTAAATAATTATAATTTTTTAACCCAAATTACAAGGGAATATTTTTTAGGTATTATGGAGGGGAAAACATTGATGTACTAGATTGTGAAATTATACTGATATCACTGGTTTAAATTATTAGAATCATTGTATTTTCTATAATTAAAAAATAATTATTAATTGAATATATTACATTTAAAAATATCTAATAATTCAGAAATATATACTTCAATGATCCATATTTATAATTTAATAAAAATAATCACATTTATTTCTGGAGGAAGTAGTTGATATGACACATGAATGGGGTTTTTTTATTTATTAAAATGGGTAGGGTGATAAATTATTCTACCATAAATATAATAAAATATATGAATAAATATTTGATTGATGTAATAACATATAAAATGTTTAAATTAAAATTTAGTAAAAATATAAATGTAAATTTATTTATAGGAAGAGAACGTGGTTTCAGAACATATAGTTTACTTCCTGAATTATCACTTTTGATAAGGTGATTAAAACAATTATGGGTGGTAATAAGAGAATGTAAGAACATCCTTATAGTAAATAATATTATATATATAATTTTTGGATAGATCATGCATTTTAATTTTCTATTTTTTAGTGAGTGAAAGTAAAGGTAGTTGTTTCACTTTTATATGGGAAATGATGTGGCATATTTGTAAATACTCAAAACTGATCAATAATGGAATGTCATTTTAAATACATGTGCAACCAGATTTTATTAATATTTTATTACAAGTAATATGAGGTAAATCCACACAAAAAAAATTCAAATTTAAAATTAAATAATGTATTACCCCTAAATATAACGTTACACACTTTTATCATCTTTCTTTTAACCATAGTATGAAGTACTTACCATGGTAATTTATATTATTTTCCAAAAAATAAAATTAATATTACTATAATAATATGACCCAATGATTTTAAATATGAATCCCAATTTATATAATTAATATTATATATTTATATATATTAAATTTTGACAAAAACTCACCAAATCCCTTTCTATTGAAGATAGTTATTCTTCTGTAAAATGATATCTGATTAGGGAATAATCATATAAATAATTGACTTCAATTAATTTAACATAATTATTATTTTCTAATATTATTTATTTAAAAATAAAATATATCAAAAAAATTATTACATAATGTATGAATTAATTAAACCACACATTTGAAAGAATAAATTTCCTTAAAATGATACAAGAAATTTTGAAAATGTTGATCATCTGTTTATAAATATTAAATATTGTCATAAAATGCATTGTTATAAATAATAATAAATAATATAATTGTAAAAGTTTTGAAAAAATATCTATGTAATTATACAATAAAAAAATTTCTTAAATATGGTGACATTAATAAAATTTCAAATTTAACAACATACCTAAATATAATTTATTTCAAAAAAACCCAAAAAAAAATTTATTTATTTTGAAAATGATATTCCAAAAATGATGTTAATTTTTAACACACAAATACTCATATTTATTAACATTATATTATTATTATTTTATAAAATATTATGAAAAATAACTTTTTATATGATTTTTTTTCTTATAATCATTTCATTTAAATTAGACCCCAATCCTAGATATTTCACAAATGAAATTAAATTTTTTTTATAATATATTATAATCATAAAAATATTATTTATTGGTGTCTTAATTTTACTTATCGTGTCGTTATTTAATGTAAATTTGATTTTATTTTTATTTTTTTTATAATTTTATTTATTTGTATATATTACATAATTCAGTAATAACTATTCATTCACTATAATTGAATAGCTACCTTATAATGGTCTATGTTTTTTTACAGTTAGTGTTTTATATTGGTTTTTTCCTCAAACATATTGTATAATTAAAGAGAAAAATTGTGGGTCATTATAAGAACATTTTATATGATATGTATAGATAAGTACCATATCCTTTATGAACTCAATTTCTAATAGTGAGTTCGAATTATATATTGAAACTATCATTCAATTTCATTAAATATATTCATTTCGGATAAAAACAATAATTTACATTCATTCTAAAAATACATATTAACCATCATAATTATAAATCTATGCATATACAGTCTTCATAAAATAGTGCAGACTAGTAAAACATTTTACATGGATAACCTTGAAATTTAATGTGTTATAGATGAAGGTAAATATGTTAGTATTATATATTGAACACAATTTCATTTAACATAAAAATAAGAAAACTCATCAAGAGTCACTGAGTTATATATAAAAACAAATTGGATTAACCTCGTAAATATAATTTATAATTAAAATTCTATCTTATTTAAGTCGTATTGTGATCTCGTGATTTTGAATAATTGATTAAAAATGTTTATGAAAAAATGAATAGTGTGAACTCCACATTTCAGTCCCTCACCACCCATTAAAAAATACCTATAGTCTATAATACCATTGAATCTAATAAAACATAGGAGGAATTTCCAATACATTAATTGAGGTTAATAAAATATGTGTTATATTATTTTCATTACATCACAAATGAATAATTTTACAATATCATTAACATAAAATGTATAATTTTGATCATTATCATCATTATAAGAGTATAAAAATATTGATGATTTGTTATGAAAGAAATTTTTACCCATTGGCATCACCAAAATAAAAAAATTTCTCCATGAAAAATTTAATCCATTTCTAAAATGATATATTTGATGAAATAATTCATGGAATAACTTCTATTAAAAATAGAATATTTGTGTGTCTATAATAATATCTAATAATTATTTTTAATAAAATTAAATCAAGTAAATTAACAAATGTAATATGGGGAATGGATAAAAGAAGGCAATTGTATACAAGTGAAAAAAATAAGGGAATATTGTATGAAATTTAAATAAATCACATATTAAAATGGATGAAAATAATCAAATATATATCATAATATAGATAAATCATATAAATGCGGGTTAATGATAGATATTCACTACATTAATGAGTAATATTTAGTTTAAATATATAATTCCTAATAAGATTATTTGTTTCTGGATAAATAGTACAGAACCCATTGTAAGTAGTTCTAAAAATGTATTCACTATTTTCATTATTTTCCAATTTGATTACTTATTATTCCAATTTTTTCCATTTTTTTATATATTTTCAATTTAAATAACTTCCATTAAATTAAAGTTATTATTGAGTCTGAAATAATATAAACTGTTAGAACAAAAATAAACAATAAAAACAAACTTATTAGATGCTAATTGTTTTTATAGATGTAATGAAAGGTGAAACCAATGTTTTGTCAATGTATTAGAACATTTTATATAGCTAAACATTATGTAGAAAAATATTCTATTCTACGGTAGTACTAAAAACATATTATACTCTATATCATTTTATTGTTGAAACATATAATAGTAATATGAGAAAAAATCATCTATCAATGTTGGGAATGAAATGAAACATCATTGGGACCAATAATATCATTATGATGTATTTGGAGTAAGTGGAAATATTATTTTTGAGGAAGAGGTAATGGTTTATAATTATTACATATTTTGTATTATATGTGTTTGTGTATATTTATTTCATTTCATCAGTCATTCGATTGGTGAATAAAAATATTTATTTGACAACTATCAATAATGTGAATATCGAAAATATATTATAAGTACCATAATAGAGCACATGGTCTTCAAGAGTTTTTTAAAAAATCATATTTAATTTATTATAGCATTAGAAATTTAGTTTATGAATAAAATATTCACATGATTTTATTCATGGGTGTGTTTTCCTTCATAACTATCTATTATAGTCTCTAAACATTACGTATCATACTCTATTCTATAATCCCACTATGGGAATACAATAGTTCAATTCAATTTAATTTATGATTTAGATCTAAAACTAAAATTCAGATTAAAATATTATCCTTTTATTACTCCCACATTAATCAGATCTGTTAGATCATACCGAAAATTTTAGGCACACATGAATTGATTTCGGGAGATAATGATCGAAATTAGAGTATCCCATAATCCATCCATTTATCCATGTTATAAAATATAGAAAATTAATAAAATTTAAAATATTACACATATTTTATGGCCTTGAAAACAATATAATAACTAAACCAACCATATAGGATTCTCATTTACTATAAACTTGAGATTTCAAAATTTAAGGATTCCCACACTCGACCCCATCATGGGTGATGAGACTAATCAGATGCACCCAAACAATAACCTACATAGTCACCCCTATGTTTGTTTCCACAAACAAGTCTTTATATTCCCAAATAACTAATCAAAAAATGATATCTCAAACTATTAAAAAAAATTATTTTTAATTTACAAGATTATCACCATAAATTTCTCACTAATGGGTCAATTAAATCAATAAAAACCTAAATGATCATATTGATTCTAAATACAATTATTTATATGGATATAAAATTTACCCACATAAAATTCAATTGATATGTATTCATATCAACACTATTCAATTTTTAAATAGAGAAAAAAAGTTATAAATATATAAATAATGATATATATATTAATTATATTGAGCTATATATATTAGGTGAATGTCATGAAAATAAAAGATAATTCAAATAGGATAGATAAGTGAATAATGAACTCAATAAGTTAAGGAGTAACACCACCATCTCCCAAACTCATGTGGGGCTTTAGGTGAGATAGATATGAGAGGATAAATGATTCCATGAAAAAAAATATTCCATATGAAAAAATATTATCTGGGGGTCATGGTGTGACAATTATTTTCACTCAATGAATCGCCATTTCTATGGTCACATAACATTATAGCCCATGATATATAGTTACAATACGTCATTATTTTTGAAAGGGGGATGCAATTATTAATAATATACATGACATGAAACAAAAATGAATATAAAGAATATAAAACACAATAAAATTATTATATATTTCATTTAATACAATATCTTCAATAGGTTGTTTTTTATGATGCTCTAGGTTTAAACAAAATCCGATACTCTATTAAAATATTATTATTTAAACATTACAATTATTACCATGTATTTAAGAGGGTGGGTTAAAATATTAATAAAAAATATTAAAAAATTATAGTTTACACTAGTATAAAATTAATTCAATGGTTATATATTTAGATGAAATTAAATAATAACCACTTAAATAACAATGATACGTTTTCTAAAAGACAGTATTTTTTAAAAATGGCGGATTAGTCATTATTTATCTCAAGTAATTAAAATTAATATTAAAATATATTATAAAATTTATATGAATAAAATAAAAAGCAATTATGAAATAGATATATCAAAATAGTCTTTTAGGGAATACTTGATAATTTTCTTGAAATATTGATTTATAGATGAATGGTGAAAAATAATCAATTTTTTAAAACTTTCATTATCATTAAAATTAAATACAAATTTAGATTAATTTTAATTTGGATTTAACATAATATAAGGTCAAATATATTAATATTTTACTAATCTAGATCATTTTTATTAATTTATTAAGAAATTTGTTTATAAAATCACGTTATACTTATAAGAATTTTCTATTTGGTAAAATAAAATATTTTTGTGTATGTGGTCTAATTTTAAATTTAATCATACTACTCTTGTGAGTTAAATAATGAAAAATTGATTCAATATATGGAATACTAATAAATAATAGTATTTATTAATGTCAATTGTCTTACAATAATTAATAGTGAAAAATGTAAAATCTATTTATGAGGATTAATGTAAAAATTAGTTTATTAGTGGTTAATCTAGGAGTATTTGGGAAAAAATTCCATAGAACACGTCCAGAATAAGTTTTATTGCCATATATAGACTATAAAATCTATAATTACATATACTTACTCATTTGGGATGATTTTTGATATTAAAAAACCTGGAGGAAACATTTTATTTAATAAAAATTTCATTTGTGTCCACTCCTCACTAATAAAAGGCCACATACTCTCCATAATTTTCACAATTATGATCCCATTGGATCAAACAATAACTTCAAAATAAGATTCATACTTTCATTAACACATTCTATATCCCAAATATTCATTAGGATTCACACATTTTGATGATTTAGATACAAATTTAATGATTAAATCTGAAGAATAAGTAATTTTATTAAATGTACATATTTGTGTTATTTCTTCTCAATACACCATAAAACTATCATAAATATTTATTATAAAAAATATATATTTCATAAATACTGATAGGTTATTTTTTTATTGATTATCTAATATACATATCAACTTCAATCAATTAATAAACAGAACTATTGATATTGTGTATAATGATCTACCACCTCAAAAACTAATATAACTTGTTTTCCATAACTATATTTTTAGAATAAATATAATGAGGAAATCAATATATTTATACTATATTTATGAAAATAAAATAATTATTGAATTATTATATCACATAAACCTTAATAAATTCTATTCAGGTTGTCTGAAAATGTCTCATGTGTCTGTAGAGGACAATAGCTTTTTATAGTGATGTGATTCGTTATTCATATACACATTACATGAATGGTTGTAAGGTTTAATATAATTAATATTTATGATATTTATGATCTAATAATAATTATTTTAATATAAATTTTCTTTTAAATTTTTATCTTTATTTACATTGTTAAAACAATAACATAACTCATGTTCATGTTTAGACTACCACCGATACATAACAATGTGAAATGTTATTCATTTTATTTTTACATGTAAAGTAATATATATTTATTTGATACTTAAAATATATATATTTAGTAATATTTATTCTTGATATATTAATTAAAATTTATTTTTATTTCATTCCATCCATTGAGAAAAATTGAAACAAGATTTCTGTTAATGTATAACATATTATCTCCATTAACGGTTTAACCTATTTAATAGAGTTGGAACTCAATTGATTAATATAAATAAAAATATAATTTATAAATATTAAGTTTAAATGATGTTTAATATTCTATAGATTATTTATCCATCATAAAATTAAAAGGTATGAAAATAAAAAAAATAAGAGATACATGAAATATGAAAGAATTAATTTTCGAACAAGTGATTTTAATATAGAATTGTAAATAAACAAATCATAAATTACTATCAGTAAGTCATATTTTGTATGAGATATATGATTATGGTTACTCATTTTAATAATAATATACCTATAGTAATTATATAGTAGTTTAGGAAACACATGATGATTTCCCAACCAGAGGTAATGGTTTCATGTTTCACTTTTACTACCCTTAGACAGACATCTTATTCAACACATATTAATTTATGTGAATAATATAATTGTCATTATTATATTTTATATTATAGATATTATTCTATTGTTTCCATTTAAACATTAATATGATTTTATTTTTCATGGGGATGTTAATTCAATTTTTTCAAAATAAATAAGGGTTTACTTATCAATATCATCATTATCCATTATTTTTTTAATTATGTCTCCATTGGAGGTGTTTTTTATTAAAATAAAAAAACCTATATATATACCATTCCAATAGTTTTTATATTAATTTTTCAGGTAATAGAACTATTTTCAACTCAATGGTAAATAATTTTTTTGAGATTTTTTTAACAAATATTACTTTATTTCCCTCTTTTGTTGAAAATATTTTTCATCCAAATACATTTTTTTCTAAACAAATTTTCAAAAATGTTTTCAACAACATTCAAATTAATTATTAAATAAATTTTAAAAAAAGCATGAATTTTTATTAATTAAATTAAAAGGAAACGTTATGATGTTTACAAAACAATGCTCTTTATGAATTATTTAAAAATGTTGAAAGAGTATTTATTTTACCAATTATGAATTGAATGAAATATAAAAAAATCATAAAAAATCAATATTTTAGCTAATAAATTATTATTTAATACTATTATATTCTAAGGAAATAATTTGAAAATAAATTTTTGTATTTTTAAATGTTGAATTTCAAAGTGAGTAGATTATTTTCTTCAAAAATGTTTTCAATTAAAAGTTTCAAATATTTTGATTCATTAATGAAGTAAACACTTTATTGTATTTATGATATACTACGAATATTTTTTATTAAAATAATATTTATTATTTCTTTGAATTACTATTTATCATTTTAACTATGGATGTATAATATTATTACCATTCACTATGTTATTCATAATTGGTTATGAATGTATAGTTTTTATTGGTGTATCTTTTTCCATTTCATAAGTTATTCTTTAATATGAATGTTTATATTGATTATGTTTCACTCCATTAAAATGTGGAATGAAGATTAAATATTTTTATGGATGGGTCCAGGTTATAGATATCCCATAAATGTATTGAATGTTCTCTGAGATAAATTAGCTCGCCAAATTAGATGTGTTTCTACCCAAATTTTTAGTTGATTTTACAAAATGAATTGATGATATTTTTCATATATATGACATTATGAATTACATAATTATGATATCATTTATTGATGTCTATATGATTATTTTATAATTTATAATATACATTGATATATATTACGGTCAAGTGATTAATTTTATTATTATTTATTTCTTCAATATTATAATTTGTTATTAATAAATTCGAACACGTTTCAGTGATTTTTATATTCAGTATTGATTATGTTTAATTATTCTTCTATAAAATTGAATTCTCATGAGTTTCCTTTTCAAACACTCCACCGTAGGACGATCCCGCTAAGGAATGGATCACTAAAAAATTGATTATAATTATCCATTCATGTTATAATTTATTTTATTCATATCCTTAATAATCATATTATCTCATCCAACTGAATATATTATTTTTCCTCATGAAAAAAGTATTTATTTTATTTTATTTATATAAATTTATAATATTTGAGTAAAAATTGATTTCATAGTAAAACCAGTTTTTTATTTTTCCTTTGAAAATTTTAGATCAATTTCATGTACATATCATGGTTACTAAGACTTACAACATTTATAGTACTTCAGTAAGTGATCCATTTATCTACTAGCAATGTAATAAATAATATTCAGGTTCTAGGATTATAGGATTATGTTCATTATTGTTGGTATATATATGAGGATTAGTATACACTTTGGTAACTATATTCAAGAATGCATTTGTTATTAATTTTTACCCTATGAAAAAATAAGGATACTTTAATTTTTATGATAAAATCATAATGATTTGTTAATGTTGATATTATTTGTTTTAACAAGAAATAAATACATGACTTTATACTAATTGTAGTTGTGGTTCTTGCGTTGATGTATAAGGGAGGAATAGTTATAAAAAATTTAAATCATACATGACTAAATAATTACATGGTATACATTAATAGGCCTTCATAAGAGCCAAGTTTGAAACTCTCATGAGATATGATTATCTTAATTTAAATTTCATTTCCATACCATTATTTAGGATTTGAAAATATTTTTAGGTTTTTGAAACATCACAATGATTATATATTTATGATTATGAAATTAGAAATTCTTATATATTCCAATTTATTTATACAGTTTCATTGGGTTTTTGATTATATGTTAGGATACAATATTTTATGATCTAATATAGTGTATAACTCGTTTTAAAAATATGTAATACTTAATGAATGAGAATCATATCAATTAAAGTAATACAAACAATAATAATCATCGTTTCATTGATGATATTAATCTAATCATTACAAGGATACAAGTCTACAAAAAATTATCATTGTACGAGGTAATAAACCCCTAGAATTTACATGAAGGGTATGAGATTTTTCGTGAAGTATGGAATGATGGAAATAAACCAAAAAATTATTGTTTATGAATTGATCAATTTTTGTGTTAAAAAGGAATATATAAAAGGAATAATTTAAATAAATTCTCCATGAATCAAGGGAATATACATCATTATAGTATAAGGGACTAAGTTTAAGGGTATGTTTTTACTATAGATGGTGTTTAATGATATGTATTATTATATATTTATTAATTATTTTTATTATATGATTGTTTTATCGTGGGGTATTTAGGGTATCAAAACAATATTATTTTTAATTATTGTACTAATCTACCTTTTTATTAATGATTTGAAATAAGATGATGCATACTAATGATAACCATGAAATGTGTTGCTGTAGACAGTTCTTTTTTTTGGAAAACAACAAATTGAGGTAGGATTACACATAAATTTTAGTGGATGTTTAGATAACATCAATAATTTTTTTATAGGATTGTATTGTTATATTTTATATTGGTTTTTAGTTTATGTTATCAAAGATATAGTTTAATGTATATTTGGATTTATATAATATATTTGAGAACAATGGAATTTATTGTTTTAAGTAAGTCGTTTTTCTGTATAGTTTTTATTGATAAATGTATTCACATATTTGGATTGTGAAATTAATATTCAATTAATATTTTATTTGTTATATAATTTCATTTTAGTTACCTTCCTTCTAAATTTTGTGAGACATATTTTTTACAATACTTACAGTCAAATATATATGTAATCTATTAAGTTAAAATTTATGTGTGTTATTAAAAAAAATTTTATAACAATTTTGGTTTTAATAAATATAAAAAGAATCACGTTTTTCTCTTCAATGGATTTAATTATATCTTCAAACCCAGTTATAGTGCATCAATCATAAAAAATCATTTTGTGATATTTACCTCACTGAGTAAGTTATGATGTTGAAATTGATTGACGGAAAAAAATGAACAAATTGTGATTAAAAAATTGAAATACTTCCTATATGATTATTTTCCTATGTCCATTGGTGGTAAAAAACTTCAACATTCGAAAAAAGATCTTCAAACCAAAATATTATCGAAATTATTTATTTTATGATGATATGATGGTCCTTTTAGGCATTATAGATATATGGTTTTGTGATCAATAATATTATATGGATAAAAAAATTTCTCCTGATCAATGATTTATTTTAGTAAATATAATTTTATGGTTTTCTCTCCATGTTTATATAATTACTGTAACACCCCAAGATTTCATAGTGTGTTATTTCTTCAAATTTATTCAATAACATGAACTACACGCAACACCAAGTTCAAGCGCACCATGAATTACCAAACAAACCATTCAAAAGAGGTTATGAATTGTATTAACTACATTTTAAACTTTATATAATCCTTATAATTTTAAAATCCATATTATGAGAGTCTTAGACATAATGTAAAAACAAATTCATTTTCAGTATTTCACTTTTACCATCTTTTAATAGTGAAACCTTTTTAAATACCATATTTTAAACTTTTTGACTAAATGTGGACATCAAAAATTTAAAATGAAACATCCCAAGCTTCCACGGTACACTTTCCTTTGAATAATACAGTAGCGTGTGTTGTACGCAACTTTGAGTTCTAACACACACCACAACCAATCAAACTAGCCGTTATGAATATTAATACCTACATGTTTAAATTTTATATATTATATATTTATAAATGGACTTGATTTTAGGATTTGGAATATTGAATTTATCCTATGGTGAAATTTGGGAACTTTTCAGATAACATTTATATTTTGATGAATAGTGAAAATTACTTAATTTTAATTAAAAATAACATTATTAATTGAAATAATTTATATTGATAAATTATGAATTTGAGTGGTTTTAAAGTATATTTAGATTATATTTTTACCATTTAATATAATATTGGTCATTGTGCATAATCTTACAATTAAACCGGAAATAAACAAGTGTCAATCTTTTGATAGTTATTTTCTCTTAAAAACACGCTTTTTGTTTTAACAACGGGAATTAATTTTAAATTAATTTCTGACACTTATGTGTTTTGAATTTGGAAAAATGGATTCTATATTTGGATTCAGGATGTTCATATTGTGTAAATAGGTATCTTTTATTTTTAGACATTTTAACTATTTATTTTGGTAAATATTTTATTTACCATGGTTAAGGGTAAATCCGATAAATAAGGGTTAATAAATAATATTATAATTATACTAAATTACCCTAAAACATGTCCTAACCTTATTGGTGGATACATGTCCGAACATTTTCATCTTTGGGTCGATCTTGGGACCCCATGGAGCCACTTGTAGGTTAAAGGGATACTTTATTTTAATTAAGTTAAAATAAGTACAAAAATGATATAAGCATATATCTTTTTGAAAAACAATTCTTAAATAAGGTTATATATGTTTTATTTTAGACTATAAATATTCATTAGAAAGAAAAAATGATTTCCTAAATAATTATAGTTTATTTATAATTTTTAGACATTAAATAAGTTAATTTATTTATGACACAATGATGATACAGTAATTACCATAATAGTGAAAAATTAAAATAATTGATATTATAGATACCCAAATAAATATAATTTGAGACTTTTATTGAATTAAACTAATTTTCTAGTTTAATATGACATAATAGGATTGATTTAATAGACTTTTTTCAAAGTAATAATTTTGTGATGAGGTTCACAAAAATCAATTATTGAATAGTGTCAAAATTGACATAAAAGAGTTTTTAAAACAAATATTATATTATTAATTGTTATTAAATTCTTAAAAAACTATGGTTCGGCCAAGAGACTTATATCATGATAGGTGTATCATTAATGGACCTCTTCAGGGTCTATTGGATGTATATAGTAAGTTAATTAACCATATAATATAAAAATAAAAAGAGACATTGTAAAAGTGAAACTAATTAACTAAGAGTTAATACTTAAAGATACGGTTAATATAATGACCCAAACCTGTCTAAATTATATTGGTTGACTTTTTTTCAACCCATACCCACCTATAACATTAAATAAAAAACATTGGAGCCATTATAAACTGAATTTGAATTTATTATAAATTAATATTTCTATCTTTTCCAAAGGTTCCCCTCACCCCTCTTATAAAAGGGAACTCCCCCTTCTCATTACTTCACACCTTCAATGCCATATGGTTCGGCCAAACCCTACCCAAATACTCTCTAAACTTCCCTCAATACAACATAGAAGCCTTATTTTGTTCATAAAATCAACCTATGGATCCCTTTTTATCAAATCAAACGAAAGAACTCGAAGAAGAGGTAATGATTTCACCACCCATTTTCAAGTTCTTTTCTTGTTCCACTTATTCATTCATTGTTATTACCATTATATAATAATAAATATAGTATATTATATATACATTGATGTTATTATAAACATGGTGCAATCATATTCAGTATTCTATCCACCCTTTGAATGACATGTCACCATATGTGCGTACGTACGGGTTACCGTCTCCACGTCGTGGTGTAATTGTTTATCAATAAATTATTATTTGTATGGGTATAAAAATGATGTTTAATTCATGTAAATAATAAATATAAAATATTAATTATTCGGTATATGTGATATACCATTCAATTATATATTATTTTAATATCAAAATAATGATATTTTCGGTCGTGCCTATGTACGGATTACCGTCTCCACGACGCGATGAGATTCATATCCAAGTTCACCATTCACCGACGATTATAAAAATATATATTACTAATAAGTATGTACTATATGAAATAATAATGCTACTGGATATATAT
Organism: Viscum album; assembly: GCA_963277665.1. Lineage (NCBI taxonomy): Eukaryota > Viridiplantae > Streptophyta > Magnoliopsida > Santalales > Viscaceae > Viscum > Viscum album. Next base: position 67,053,985 of record OY728166.1, on the reverse strand, counting down.
ATATATATATAAGGATTTATGTACTTACATATATCATATTCATTTACTTCCGTTCATTACTATATGAAAACAGAAACAGCGTTTATGCGTACGTACAGACTACCGTCTCCATAAACAGAGTTTTCCATTTCATATATATATCTATTATACATATTTATATTCTAAATATATATGATATATTAATCATGTTTTATATTCTGGATGTATTTAAATCATGATCTAAGTGATACAACCAACAGTGACTAGTTAAAACACATACAATTAGGAATGTAATTATTACCCAAAATGTTAAGTTAACATGGAAATTATTATTAAATGGGTAATATAAAGTCATAAATGATTCAGGTATGATATCATAAATATTAATATGGTTCTGGTATAATTTTATAACATACTACGATCTTCGTATAGGAGGTTAAACTTACCCTTGACTAAAGGAAAGTGAAAAGTAAGGGGTTTTCATCTCACTCCTAATTCCCATGAGATTCATGCCATATTGAAACTATTACCTTTTGTGTGGTGTATGTACTGACCATAATTATATTCTTTTTGTAATACACTTTAATTTATTTGTCATTACATATTAATTATATGATACCTCTTTCATGGGTTGTATGTTTCGTAAGTTTCCAAACTGGTAAGGGTTAATTTCACAGTCTTTTTATTATCTGAGGTTGTTTTTACATAAGTATCTACTGGGACATATTTATTATCCATGTACATATTTTATGAAAGAGTTTTCAAAGATATTATTTTAAGGTAATTTTTACTAAAACATTATTTCAAATGTTTTAAATATTTATTCTTCTAAATATTTCTCATTAATGTCCATGTCTTCAAAATGGGTTTTAAGGATTTATTTATATGGACATGAATGTTTTTTAAAATGTTAATTTCTTTCAAAAGTTTTAAAGTGGTATGGGACACTTTGATTCAAAAAAGTATTTAAATGACTTCTTTTCAAAATTGTGTGTGTTTTAAATGTTTTCATGAAAAAGGTGTATTTCTCTCAAAGAGTTTTACAAATCAATCGCTTCTATGTCAAAATCCTTTAATGGATTTTACACTTGTTTTGAAGTTGATTTATCATGATACAAATATTCCATATTGTGTTCAAGGTTTTTTGATATATTTGACTGTGGATGTGTTATTTTTATACCATTCATGGTTTATGGGTAATGTATTGACATTTCTCATTCTAGTTTTAATATAAATTTTTATGTTATATTTCATCCTCATCTTAAGATGAATGTGTTGGAATAGTATGTTTCCGGTTGGGGACCGGTAAAAGTAAGCCCTCCGTGTTGGTGTACATTTATTAGAGGCACTCCGGGTTGGTTTCCGGTTATTAGAGGCACTCCGCGTTGGTTTCTGGTTATTAGAGGCACTCCGGGTTGTTGTCCGGTTATTAGAGGCACTCTGGGTTGGTGTCCGGTTTTTAGAGGCACTCCGGGTTGGTGTTCGATTATTATATGCACTCTCGGTTGGGTTCCGGTTATAGTTAGCCCCAAGGCCATGGCATGGGGCCTTGATAAAGAAATTAATCTTCAGCATTATGCATTCCATTATTATGAAAGTGGTTAGTGATATTGCATGTGATTATTAGAATAGTAGAATATCCATGTGAATAAGTAAATGGCATTATTTCATTTTATTTCTGCCATATTATGCTGAAGTTCAAGTTTAAAAGGATTTTGGTTTAGTTTTATACATTGCCTTAAATGATTATTCTTATTTTTGAATGTTTTCGTTGTATTTATTACCCTTACTGAGCATTTGAGCTCACCCCTTTATATGTTTTATTTTCCCCAAAATTCCAAGAAGTGTAATGTGATTGATATCCAGGATTAAGACAAGGGAATAATGGCATTAATAATGGATTGTTTATGTTTCTTTGTATGTTATGAAGTGTAATGTAACATTCATGTATGTAATCTATTTTCCAAGACTGCTAAACTGATCGGTTTTTTGGGACTTGGTTCCTTGTAATCATGCCAATGTATTAAAATAATGCACCAACTCTAGTTAACTGGGGTCGGGGAATTACAGTTGGTATCAGAGAAAGTTTAGCAATAACCTTGTAAACTAGATTTAGATAAACTATGATTAGAGCACATAACCCTAAGATAGACTTTGAGGATTATTATAGAAGAACTTCCTAGAATTTTGGTATTTTAGAGATTTTGTGAGTTTTCCGAGCAATACATCCCTGTCTGGATACGAGCAGGTAGAGGCGGCTCTGGCACAGATGTACCTAGGGGTAAAACCTGAAAACACCGCTTTGAGCTAGACTCGAACGAGAACTGGTGCACGACAACGGGCCTTGCTGCACTCTTGGTTACGACACTCCTGGGGGATATGCTTAGGATAATTATAATTTTATTTACAAACCATTATGAAGGGCTCATGAGTATATACATACTCAAAGAAAACATTTTTTATGATTATGGATTATATCCATAAAATGTTCAATTTGCATGAGAAATTATTTATTGCAATTCATAAACTGACATAGTTTATTCTATTGTATAGAAATGGAACCCAGTAGAAGGAATGTGAACTCCAGTAATATGTATGATCCAAAGAGTAAGAAGGATCATATCATTCATGGTGTTAAGACGTCATTTAGAAGGGAAATAGTCTCCCATGTATTATCATCATTTGAATAAATAGTATCAGGTGTGGATAAGATAACTAAAGAGTTTACTGAGTCATATGGCTTTGAAGGGAAGCAAGAGAAGAAAAGGATGGAAGAGAGAATGATGGATAAAGGGAAGAGGGAAAAGAATAATTTCCCCATATGTTTTAATTGTGGGAAAAAACATCCCGGAACATGCCTGAAAGGAATGGGAGTTTTTTATATGTGTGGAGGAAAAGGGCACAAGGTACATGACTGCAAGGGTAAGAAAACAGTTTCAAATGTACAATTCTTCATTTGCAAGGAGATTGGACACTACATGAACCTATGTCCCAGTCATCAGACCATACTTCAAATGATGCTATTGGATAATAATCAAGTTATGATACTACCAGAGATGAAGAGGAATGATTAGAGATCTTATGTTGATTATGTCATTTGAGTGTTGTATCAACAATGTACTTATTATAATAATTATGGATTATATAAGGATTTTACTACAGTACTATTTCATTAAGGACTTGAGATTGTGTGGAACAACGAAAAGTGACTCAATAGCAGCTTAAATTTTTGGAAAATATATGGTTGAGAGAAAGATAAACCATAATATGGTTCTGATACCGAGGTAGTGATTTTAGAATAATACCTGATTGATTTGGATAAATTATGTTGGAAATTATTGACTACCTTGAAACTGATTAATGATTTGTATATTCCATCATTGTTAGGGTTTACAACATATATTGATTGAAGGAGTATATCTGTTATTCTTTAGGGAATAAGGGATCATGAATGTTATCAATAAGGTTTTATGGTAATTCAGAATGTTGCAATGTTTTAAAAGAATAAATGATGAAGGTGGTCACATGTTATTACGCAGGAAAAAAGGATCTTCATTGTGTTTACCTTACTTATAAATTTTGGACTGAAGTATTTTGGATAGTTCTAGTTTCGATTATTTTGGATTTCCATAAAAGGACAACCTGGTGGTCAGGCGGCAACCCGTCACTTCCGGCAAGGTCGTGAGACTTGAACCCACAACCGAAGGGAGACAAGGGTGTATCACCTACCACTGACCCATGTGATGGCCAGGATTAAATAATGTATTTTTTAAAAGATCTGATAGATGAATTATAAATTCTTTTTTTGGAACCCTATACGAATAGGATTAATAGAATATTTGTTTTACGTTCTATTATCTTCTAGAGTGAATGATCAGTTTGTGGTAGAAATTAGTTAAAATATAGAACTCTACTTGTCAAGAATATATTTTTCTTCTTCTATTATTCTATGTAGAAATAAATTCTTATAATTTATTTAAGGAATCCTAAAACCAAAAATGTGTTATCCAAATACCCTATGTTTTGTTGAACCGATGGTATTTCAAATAATCATAGATTGATGAATTTAAGGACCTCAATTTTACGCTTGTTTGTGATTGATGACGTCAATCACTACCTATAAATATTTATGTTTTTCCTCCAATTATATGTCTCTAATTACCACCAATGTTATCCTAATCGAGATCAAAATTTGGTGGTGACGCTTTCATTTTTCTTTTCCTCATATTAAGACTAAATTTTTGTAACCCAATTTCAGATGGGGGTTTTCCCACAAAGATATTTTCTATTTTCAACCTTTTATTTTTGAAGAACAATTTCAAATTACGAGGACGCAATTTATTGAAGGAGGGGAGAATGTAACACCCCAAGATTTCATAGTGTGTTATTTCTTCAAAATAATTCAATAACTTGCACTACACGCAACAACGATTTCAAGCGCACAATGACTTATCAAACAAGACGATCAAAAGAGTTTATGAATAGTATTAACTAAAATTTAAACTTTATATAATCTTTATAATTTTAAAATCCATATTATGAGAGTCTTAGACAAAATGTAAGAACAAATTCATTTTCGGTATTGCACTTTTACCAACATTTAATATTGAACCCTTTTTAAATACAATATTTTAAACTTTTTGACTAAATGGAGACATAAAAAATTTAAAATGAAATATCCCAAGCTTCCACGATACGCTTTCCTTTGAATAATACAATAGCGTGTGTTGTACGCAACTTCGAGTTCTAAAACACACCACAACCAATAAAACTAGCCGTTATGAATAGTAATACCTACTTTTTGAAATTATATATATTTTATATTTCAAAATGGACATCATTTTTTTATTTGGAATATCAAATTTATCCTAGGGTGAAATTTTGGAACTTTTCGGGTAACACTTATATTTTGATGAATAGTGAAAATTACTAAATTTTAATTGAAAATATCTTTTTTAATCGAAATAATTTATATTTATAAATTATTAATTTTAGTGGTTATAAAGTATATTTAGAATATATTTTTACCATTTAATATAATGTTGGTCATTGTACATAATTTTACAATTAAACCGGACATAAATAAGTGTCAATCTTTTGATAGTTATTATCTCTTAAAAACATGATTTTTGTGTTAACAACGAGAATTAATTTTAAATTAATTTCTACCACTTCTATATTTTGAATTTGGAAAAATGGATTCCATATTTGGAATCAGGATTTTCATATTGTGTAAATAGGTAACTTTTATTTTTAGTCATTTTGAATAATTACTGTGGTAAATATTTTCTTTACCATGGTTAAGGGTAAATCCGGTAAATAAGGGTTAAAAAATAATATTATAATAATAAATAATTACCCTACAACGTGTCCTAACCTTATTGGTGGATACATGTCAGACCATAGGAATCTTTGGGTCGATTTTGGGACCCCATGGAGCCACTTGTAGGTGATAGGGACACTTTATTTTAATTAAGTTAAAATAAGTACAAAAATGATATAAACATATATCTTTTAGAAAAACAATTTTTACATAGGGTAATATATGTTGTATTTTAGACTATAAATATTCATTAGAAATATAAAAATATTTACTACACAATGATATTAAATTTATAATTTTTAGACATTATATAAGGTAATTTATTTATGACACAATGATGATGCAATAATTACCATAATAGTGAAAAATTAAAATAATTGATATTATAAATTCCCAAAAAAATTTAATTTGAGACTTTTATTGAATTAAACTAATTTTATAGGTTAATATGAAATATTATGATTAATTTAATTGACTTTTTTCGAAGTAATCATTCTGCTATGAGTTTCAGAAAAATCAATTATTGAATAGTGTCAAAATTGACATAAAAGAGTTTTTAAAACAAATATTATATTATTAATTGATATTAAATTTATAAAAATATAAGGTTCGGACAAGAGACTTATTTCATCATAGGTGTATCATTTATGGACCACTTGGGTGTCTCTTGGATGTATATAGTATGTTTATTAACCATATAATATAAAAATACAAAGAGACATTGTAAAAGTGAAACTAATTAACTAAGAGTTAATACTTAATGATAAGGATAATATAATGACCCAAACCAGTGTAAATTCTATTGGTTAGGTGGTTTTAGACCCATCCCTATCTTAACCTTTAAATAATAAACATTTGAGACATTATAAACCGAGTATGAATTTATTATAAATTAATAGTTCTAGATTTTCCAAAGGTGCCCCTCACCCCTCTTATAAAAGGGCAATCCTCCTTATCATTACTTCACACCTTCAATGCCTTTTGGTTCGGCCAAACACTGCCCAAATACTCTCTCAACTTACCTAAATATAACCTAGAAGCCTTAGTTTGATCAGAAAGACAGCATAAGGATTTCTTTTGATCAAATCAAAAAGAAGAACCCGAAGAAGAGGTAATGATTTCACCACCGATTTTCAAGTTCTTTTCTTCTTCCACTTATTCTTTCTTTGTTATTACATTTCTATAATAATAATTCCAGTATATTATATATACATTGATTTTATTATAAACATTGTAAAACCATATTCAGTATTATATCCACCCTTTGAATAACATGTCACCATACGTGCGTACGAACGGCTTACCGTCTCCACATCAGGGTGTAATTGTTATTCAATAAATTATTATTTGGATGTGTATAATAATGATGTGTAATTCATGTAAATAATAAATATAAAATGATAATTATTCTGTATATATGATATAACATCCAATTATATATTATTTTAATATCAAAAGAATGATATTTTCGCTCGTGCGTACGTACGGATTACCGTCTCCACGACGCAATGAGATTCATTTCCAAGTTCACCATTCATCGACGATTATAAAAATATATATTACTAAAAATATGTAATATATGAAATAATAATGCTACTTGAGATATATATATATATATAAGGATTTATGTACTTACATATATCTTATTCATTTACTTCCGTTCAATACTATATGAAAACAGAAACATCGTTTATGCGTACGTACAAACTACTGTCTCCATAAACGGTGTTTTCCATTTCATATATATGTCTATTATAGATATTTATATTATAGATATATATGATATATTTATCATGTTTTATATTCTCGAAGTATTTAAATCATGATCTATGTGATACAACCAAGAGTGACATGTTAAAACACGTACAATAAAAAAAGTGATTATTACCCAAAATGTTAACTTAACATGGAAATTATTATTAAATGGGTAATATAAAGTCATAAATGAATCTGGTATGATATAATAAATATTAATATGGTTCTAGTATAATTTAATAAAATACTACGATCTTCATACAGAAGTTTAAACGTACCCTCGACTAAAGGAAAGTGCAAGGTAAGGGGTTTTCATCTAACTGATTATTACCGTGAGATTCATGCCATATTGCCACTATTACATTTGATGTGGTGTATGTGTACAGCCCATATTTATATTATTTGTTTAATACACAATAATTTATGTGTATTTACATATTCATTTAATGATACCTCTTTCATGGGTTGTATGTTTCGTAAGTTACCAAACTAGTAAGGGTTAATTTCACAATCTCTTTATTATCCGATGTTGTTTTTACATAAGTATCTATTGGGACATATTTATTATCCATGTACATGTTTTATGAAAGATTTTTCAAAGGTATTTCTTTTAAGGTACTTTTTACTAAAGCATCATTTAAAATGTTTTAAATATTTATTCATCTAAATCATTCTCATTAATGTCAATGTCTTTAAAATGGTTTTTAAGGATTTATTTATATGGAAAAGAATGTTTTTTTAAAATGTTAATTCCTATCAAAATTTGAAAGTGGTATGGGAAACTTTGAGTCAAAAATGTCTTTAAATGACTTATTTTCTAAATTTTGTGACTTTTAAATGTTTTCATGAAGAAGGGGTATTTATCTCAAAGAGTTTTAGAAATCAATCTCTTCTATGTCAAAATCCTATAATGGATTTTAAACTTGTTTTGAAGTTGATTTATCATGATACAAATCTTCCATATTGTGTTCAATTTTTTGTGATATATTTGACTGTGGATCTGTTATTTTTATACCATTCATGGTTTATGGGTAAAGTATTGACATTTCTCATGCTAATTTTAATACAAATTTTTTTGTTATATTTCATCCACTTCTTAAGATGAATGTGTTGGACTAGTATGTTCCGGGTAGGGGACCGATAGATGTAAGCCTTCTGGGTTGGTGTTAGGTTATTAGAGGCACTCTGGGTTGGTGTCCGGTTATTAGAGGCACTCCGGGTTCGTGTCCGGTTATTAGAGGCACTCCGGGTTCGTGTCGAGTTATTAGAGGCACTCCGGGTTGGTGTCCAGTTAATAGAGGCACTCCGGGTTGGTGTCCGGTTATTAGATGCACTCAGAGTTGGGTTCCTGTTATAGTTATCCCCTAGGCCTTGGCATGAGGCCTTGATAAATAAATTAACGTTCAGCATTATGCATTCCACCATTATGAAAGTGGTTAGTTATATTGAATGTGATTATTCAATTAGTAGAATATCCATGTGAATAAGTAAATGGCATTATTTCATTTTATTTCTGCCACATTATGCTGAAATTCAAGTTTAAAAGGATTTTGTTTTAGTTTTATACATTTCCTTAAATGTGTATGCTTTTTTTTGAAAGTTTCCATTGTATTTCTTACCCTTACTGAGCATTTGAGCTCAACTCTTTCTATGTTTTATTTTTCCTAGGATTCCAAGAAGTGTACTTTGATTGATATGCAGGATTAAGACAAGGGAATAATGGCATTCATAAAAGATTATTTATGTTGTTTTGTATTTTATGAAGTGTAATGTAACATTCATGTATGTAATCTATTTTCCAAGACTTCTAAACTGATCGGTTCTTCGGGACTTGGTTCCTTGTAATAATGCTAATGTATTAAAATAATGCACCGACTCTGGGTAACTGGGGTCGGAGCATTCCAATTACATCCCACAATGTTCCAATACTTGGAAACCTAGTTTTGTGTTTATCCCATATGATGTTCATAAATAATCTATTATCATAGAAACTGATGATTTATCCAAACCCTTTTATGATATGAGATTACAAGAAATTTATATTGAAATGTCGAACCCTTGATTACCGGGATAAAAATTAATGTTCTTAGATGATATTTATTTTCTGGGATACAATATAACCCCACAATATTTTAAAAGTGGCAATTAATTTTTTAGGTAAGGTTTTAATGAACCACCATGATTCAAAGAGAATATAACCCATTGTGAAATCATGATATATTTAATTAAATTAAATATTATTATATCTTCTGATTCAAACAACCCTGGGTTATAATGAAATATGGCCAACTCTTAAAATGTTTATATTTAATCATGACTAATAGAATATAGAAATTTATATTAAGTGTATTAATAGAAATATCTAAATTATCAAAAATATATGTTTTAAAAATCAATAAAATAAATATAACATTATTCAATTGATTATGAATTAAAATTAATACCATTTTAAAGGGAAATACATGTTTATTGAAAAAAAAATATTATTCTAAATGGTGGATTTATCAATATTCATGAACATAAAATAAAAACTAATTTTACCACTATAAGTAAAATTATTTGAAAAAATAACCTTCATTTTTTAAATACAAATGCAAATATCATCATTAGGTCTTTTTTTTGAATTTTCTCACATGATTACTTTTTTGATGAATTTTTATAATACTATTATTTGTGGAAAACATCATTTTTGTTTAAATTATATGAAAGATAATAATATTATAAAAAATATAATAGAAACATATTTCAAATAAATTATATTATAACTAATTTTGGTAATTTAAATGAATTAAATATTGAATTTTATTTTTATAGCATTCAATATATATGAAATAGTTTCTCTTTCCAAAATATCTCTTTTTTCACAAATGTGTTTTAATTTTAAATTGATTTTTTCAAATTATATTACTGTAACATGGAAAAATGATTTCCTTATTTTTAATTACTGTAATTTATATTTTCTAATATATTTAACATATTTTTTTACTATAATTAATAGTAAAAATTGTAAAAATGTATTACCGCACATAGGGTAAATATGGGTTTACCTAGGGGATGATCTAAACATATATGGGTTATAAATGTCAAAAAACATGTCCATAAAAATTATATGGAAATATTAAAGACATATAATTTATAAATTTATATCATTTCAAATCATTGTGAAACTTTTTTTGTGAAAAACATGGTCATCAGTTTATCAATTCAAAATTCCCATTTGTGGATTATCCCCCACTTGTAAAAGGACATCCACTGACCTATCCTTTTCATTATTAAAAAATAATTTTGTTCATAAAAAAAATAAAAAAATCCATAAATTAATTAAATAATCACATTAAAAATGTATTATTTGATTAGGAGTCCCTTCTAGGAAATATTTATATATAATTTTAAAGAAGTTCTTCGAAGAAGAGATAAAATTAGTAAACATATGTATTAGTTTGAATTGTCCATTCACAACATTTGGAACATATTAAACTATAATAATATAAACTTATTAATATATATATATATATAAATATATGTTATTATTTTAATTTAATAACCCATAGCCATCTCCACTTATATTAAATGGGAAACAAAACTATTGATCGTGTGTTTGGTGGACTACCATCTAGCAGACTCATGTAATTCGTTTTCAATAAAAAACATTAATGGTTGGATATAATAATAGAATTAAAATATTTATATGAGAGTAATGAAATTATTTTAATTATTTAATTATTATTTCATATAATCCTTCTTGCTTTCTATTCTATTAGGGATATAACAATGTCAATCAAATATACAACAGACTGCCGACACGTGAATCAATGTGATTCATGTTGTAATAATCATTACATGAAAGGTAATAATGTAATTTTTACTAAATTGTATGATATATATTATCTGAAAATATTTATGGAAGCATAATATTTCATTCATCTTCATCAATTTCAATTAATGGAAAATAATTTAAATTGATCATGCACATATGTGGACTACCTCATCCATGTAGTGACGTGAAGAGTTTTTCAATTAATAATACATGAATTAAAATAATTATTAATTTTTATAAAAAAATTATATATATGAAAATATAAATATTGTGAAAATATGAATTATTTTATATTTTATTCTTATTAAATTTCTCATGAAAAATGGTATCATTATTCATGAGTATATACGACATTCCATTTCCGTGAATTGTGAAATTAATTTTCTACCTCTTACATTAGTATTGTACTATAAATTAACATCTGATAAATATGCATGATATTTATAAATGTTTTAGTATTATAATTATTTTTTATTCATGATAAAATTAAATTTATCTCAATTTACAAATGTATTCCTACATGATAAACAAATCAATTATCACTTGAAAATGAAATTTTATCAAATAATTATAAATACATAGTTGATAAAAGAATATATGTATATAATATAAGGAATAATGTATATGATTAATGTTTTTTAATATATTTATAATAAAACTATATTTATAAATATTTATTTTATACAGAAATGAATTAATTCTAATATGAGTTTATGGTTTCTGGTATTACATTATATTTTTCGAGATGTATTCCAGATTCACAAATTCATCATATTTGAGTTGTTTATACAACCTCATTTGATATTATATATCATAAATATATTTATCATCATATAATTTTGTATATCAATTGAATATATTTTTTTATTTGGTTTTATGATTCAAAATTTACCAATGTGGTCAGGGGTTTTCCCACATTCTCATCATAAATTTTTAATGTTTTTTATTTAGTATGTTGTTGGAAATTATTTTGTATGTCAATCATAAAAAAAATAAATTTATTTTTTATATTTAATCATAATATATTAAAGTAATATTAACATTTTTAGCACATTGATACTTATAATGATTTAGAAAATGTTAGTTATAAAATGATATAAAATTTTAATATTCAGTCAAAAATACATTTTAATAAATGTATATGATTTCTAAAAATATTTTCTAATTTTTTTATCATTTACAAATTTTTTAGTAAATATAATTTTTTCAAATTTTAATTTAATTATTTTTAATTTAATATAAATTTATTTTTCCTAACATTACCCTTATGGATTTTAAAAAAATGTCAAATGAATCTTTATGTTATTATGCATGACATAAATGGAATATCCTCCCATTCTGAATAGTAAATTCTTAAAAAGTATATATATATATCTCCAAAGTATTTATCAATGAAAACTATTTACAGCATATTTTTGGATCCTCTTTTATGAGGTAGTTATTTTTGAATTGAAAAGCCAGTTTTCATCATATATGTATTGAATGAAAATTTTGGGGTTTTCAATTCATGGACATCATTATTGCTTAATTGTAAATAAGATCTTATATGTATATATTGTACAATTTTATTCCATATTATTTCATTCGATTATTTATCATGAGTGTGAAAAAATTAATAATTATTTATAAAAATTCACCAATTTTTATTGTATTTTATTTATTATAGTTTATTATTTGGGGTATGTTTTAACATTTCATTGATTTCTAAGAATGATAATGATTATGCTGATTATGATTCACATTTTTCATTAAAATTAATAAATTATAAAGAGTATCTGATGCGTGGGTTTTGGTTTTAGGTATAAGTAAATCCATCGACATGTCTTGTGATATAAATCTGTTGGCTTAAATTGATAGGTTTGTACACCTCAATTTAAATTTTTATGTGAATGGTATGGAAAATATATTTCAGATATATGGTGTTGTGAATTTCCCAATTATGAGATTTATTAATTTTGTTCATGTGATTATTTTATTAGTAAGAACACATATGGATAATTTTTAATACTATGCGAATATTTATATGCATTTCATTAATTATCATTATTTCCTTCTAAATTATTCTCATTTTATTGACTAAATGGAATGTGTTTTATTTATTTTAATTTAAATTTGGATTATTTTTATTTATTCATGATATAATCCATTGAATTGGAATCATAATTGAGAAATTAAGTTCACCCATTTTTTATTTTTTAAGACACTTGGAAGTGTCTTGTGATTGATATACATGGATGCCATATGATAAAAATGGAGTTCAATATAAGAACAATTTTTGTATTTTATTTTTTAAAATATATTGTCAATTTAAATTATATATCATGCTTAAAAATTCCACTATATAATTTTTTAATTTAGGATGTTATCGATTATATATGGTGTCAATGGAATAAAGTAGACACTAGCTCTATGTTACTAGGGTTGGGATATTATCAGTGGGTATCAATGGGAGGATTAGTAGAAACCATTGGAACTATATTTCTGATTAAATTTACAAGGGAATATATGCAAATTACATTCAATAAATATATGTGTAATTATAGGAAATAATATTAAATTTTTTAATGTTGTTGAATATTTTTTTTCCATGAAATAAAATATTATTTGGATACTAATAGTTGAATTATTTCAGAAAAAGATGTATATAGGAGTAATAAATTAGAAAAGGCACATCCGGATAACTGCAGTATTCCTAGTATATAAAAATGTGCATCACTATGCACATGGGATAATTTGGGGTTAATTGACACATTAATTTTTAACAATTATCAGGGATTGGAATGTATTTTTATGATTATTAATCATTCCCAATTAAAAAATTTATATGATTATGTGATTAACTATGTATAAGAAATTAATTTTTTTAGTTGTTTTCACGATTTTTTGGATTATAAATTATTATAGAAAATTTTATTATCTAATATTCTTTATTAAATTTTTATAAAAAGAACCTATCAGATACAATGGAAAGTGTATCGATGCACATAATTTAAATTCTAAGAAAGAACATTTACATGAGGAGCTTAGGCCAATCTTTTTATGGATACAAATATCCCAAAAATTCACGTAATGTGAGAAAATTGAATCATTTGATACAAAAAAACTATATATAATTCTATATGTATTCTTTCATTTAAGTAAACAAATACAAGAACATGAAAAAATAGATTTGAATGAATTAGGGAATGTAGGTAATGAAAGTATATCCCACATGTGATATTTGTGGGAAATAACCACCTGATATTTTATTAAATGGAATGAGTTTTTTATTTAGATGTGGAGAGATAGTTAATAATACATGCGGATGAATGTGTAAGAATGTAACCTTTTTTTATGGATTCAACATTAAGAAGATAGTTAGTAATGGAAATTAGAACACCAATTATAAATTGAATATATGTATGATAAATAAATGGGACAAAGGTCAATCTTATGATATTACTAATGTTGATGTGTAATGATTAAGGTATGTGTGTTTTGATTCAATAATTATGTTATTGGACTATTTTATCAATGATATTATGTATATATGAATCTTGAAATATAAGATGATTTCACTACAATAAATTTTCAACGTGGAATCAAACAGATATAACCAATAGTACAGATAACAAAGAAAACTGATTCTATGTAAAGTTGATCTTTTGGTAACCATATCAGTGAGGCAAGATACTATTTACAATGTTTCCAATGGTGAAATAATAATGATAAATATGTTTTCATATGATAATATTGGTAAATCTTAAATATGATAGAAATTTATGTTATCATTTCTGATGTTTTATTCATTATGGATTTATGGAATATTTTAAAATAAAATTATTTTTTTTCTTAAGCATGCATGCTTTCATTATGATTTTATGCTCATTAAGGTATTCACATATTATTATTGTTAAATTAAGGGTCCCAATATATTTAATGAGGATTATAATTTTGATTTTTTGACCGCCAATCTAACTCTGGAAAATAATATTTTTAATGAGCTCTCAGGTTATGTACTTTTGTAATTTATTATGTTCCGCTATGAGTTTTCGTGGGTAAATTTCTATATTCATTTTTCAGCATTGAAAAAAACAAAGAAAGTTTGTTGCTATTTTATGGATCTTATATTATCCTAAATGTTAATTATCTTTCAAAATGAATAAAAAATTCAGTTTTTAATGTTTATCTCATTGACTATGAAATAATGTGGATATTAATGGAATCACTTCTAATGGATGAAATTGTTCTTATAAAATAAAAATATATTAATAATGTATACATTCATATATTTTTAGAATATAAAGGAATTTATCTACACTATCAAAGGATTGTTGAGTGAAAATTTATATCCTAAAAAATATATTTTTCATTAACTAACAATATTATCATACTTTTAAAATTTATGGTTTTGTGGTTGTTAGCCGTATATAGATAACCCACTTGAATATGATCCATCATATTTATCACTTTATATAATTATTTACTATTTTATTCCATGTACATATCCTCACATCCAATTAATGTTATCTTATTTGGAATCATAGTTATTTTATTATTCTAGAGGATAGTTTTTAAATCCCTTTATCTTTTATCATGAGGAGTTTTTATTAACCACGTTTATGAAATGTTATTCTAAAAATTCATATTCCATGGTCAACACATGATTGTGGGGATAATGATAAAATTATGTGGATAAAATTAATTTAATATTGGGGGGATATATGTCTCAATGATTTTAAATTTCAATGATCCTATTCAATACCATGTATGACACAAAACACGAATCACAGTAGAGAACAATGCACCTAATTCATATTAATATTCTTTTTAAATTAAATCTCTTGTATATACTTATATTTTTTTCAATATTGGGTTTAAATGAAATGACATATTATATTAATATATTAATATTTAAATTTGACCATTATGAACTAGTTTTTATGAAATGGGATATACATAGTAATAAATAAATTATGAATATTATGTGGCTACTAATATATAAAATATACTCTAGGGGGATCTATTAATTGAATTAAAATTAGAACTAATTCTATAATATGTAAATGTTTATAAAAACTATATTTTTATCATATGATTATTAATCTTTAATTAGAAACATATTTTAAAATTAATTTTTACCATTATTAATATTTATATTATAAATTATTTTTTAGAAATTATATTTATTAAATTATCTTATTGTTTATTATTTATAATTTACTACAATGATGAATTTTTGAAGAATATAAACAAATACAAGCTTTTAAACCCTTCCACATTAATTAAATATATTATGAAGTTGTATTGAATTTTTTTCTGATTTAAATGTAAAC
Organism: Viscum album; assembly: GCA_963277665.1. Lineage (NCBI taxonomy): Eukaryota > Viridiplantae > Streptophyta > Magnoliopsida > Santalales > Viscaceae > Viscum > Viscum album. The sequence continues at coordinate 67,037,796 of OY728166.1, read as the reverse complement.
ATATATCATTTATTTCAAATTAAAATAATTATTTTTTAATTTAATAAAATTCAGGGTGATCTTTTATATAAAAACATTCTATATTTATGAGAATATTATCAATGTATAAAATCTCTTTCACTACCCATGCGTTTAATTTCAAAATGAATGATTGAAAAGATACGTAATGAATTGGGAATTTTTTTGGTATTTTTTATAATATAAATTAATATTTTATAATAATTTCAACTTAAATTTTGTCCATAGTAAATAGTGAAATTTTAAGAAATGTAAACCAGTGTTTCATTAAATATTGGTTTAGAAGGGGTTCAACTAAGACTATATAGTTTAAAATTTACCAATAAAATTTAAAAAACCATTTCATATAATTAATATTGCCTTATTATCTTTATGGTTTAATAATGAATCATTTTGGAGGCTTTTGTACTAATAAATATGTGGGTGTCACAATATCTTTTTCAAATATTCCTTGTGTTTCCACTCCCCCACATAAAAAAGCCACTATCTATCATCCATTTTCCATACATCTAAAACCATTTTTTGAAACATAAGTACCCTAATAATAACCATAATTTCATCCCCACACCCTATAATCCCTAGTATTATTACGTTACCCACCTATGAGGGATTTTGATATATACATAAAGAGTCCTTTAGAAGAGAACGTAAAATTCTAAAATGTATGTATTTGTATGTATTATTATTTAAAATAATTAAATTCTTTTTAAAATATCATAATATAATAACAATATTAATTAAAATATAATGATATATTAGAATATTAATTTCATAAAGCATGTCCTTATGATCTTCCATCTAATAGGAAATGAAATAGTCCATCATGTATTCCACAGACTACCTCCTCACAATCTAATGTATTTCATTTTACATAACAACATTTGAAGGATAAATATAATAATATAAATACCATATATATATATATATATGTTTAATTTAATATTATTAAAATTATAATATTATAAAACTACATGTATTATCATACTTTCAATTACATTGTGGATTCAATGATGGCACACATCTGTATGGCAGACGACCACCGGACGAAGCGATGTGATTTTTTTAAATTGTGTTTTGCCTTAATTTTATTCAGGTTAAATTTAATTAATATATTATATATTTAATATCTGACCATTTATAATTACATATAATATATCATCTATTTTTAATCCTTCCAATACTTTAGAAAACAATAAAGTCACTCCATGCATGTTTGGACTACCACCACCATGTAGAAATGTTAAATTCATCTAATTTTTTTACATAAATGACATTACAGATGTATTTTATTAATATGAGTTATATATATTGAATAATAATAAATTTTAAAGGATAAATAATATTTATTTTATATCTGTTCCATCCAACGATAAAATGGAATCCTCAATCATGGTTACATCTGGACTATCGTACCCAAGAATATGTTAAACCATTTTCAATAGATTACATTAATATATTACAAAAAATAGATATATGTTAGATATAAATTATATAAACATTATTATGAACATAATATTTATGATTCAAACATTTTTAAATTAAAATGACAAAATTAATGACTAAAAATATATATGCAGTGTGAAAAAATTGTAACCCAAAAATAGTTATTTAAATAATAAATTGTAATAAAAATGTGACAAAACACAATAATTAAATCATATATCAGGGGAGATATATTATTATCATTCTAAAATATATTTATAATGTAATAATATTTATTATACTGGTTTTTAAAAATCCTAAACATGAATTCAAATATTAGTAATGGTTTCTCATCTAACTTTTACTTCTATTAGACATATGTTGAATTATCCAAATATTTAGTTATATGTTCTATATAATACTAATTTTGATATTTTATATCATTCATAAATTTCTCTTCTTATTATTTAAATATTCACATGAATTTATTTCCCTTCATTGATATTACGATTGAAATGATTCAAAACTTCCAAGGCTTTATTTTACAATATCATAATTATTTGGGATTTTTTTTATTATGAAATATTTTGGGGAGTTATTTGGTATTTAAATAATTTAGAAAACCAATTTTCGTATCCTCTAGTTACGCTGATAATTTCATGTAATAATTACATTTTCCACAAATTGGAAGATAAAATTATTAAAGAAATGTTTTTATGAAAATCTGACATTATATGCTACTTCAATCAAAAATAATTTACCATAACAATCCATGTTTTAAAAAAAAATTCAAATAATATTATCATTTTTCAAAATGATTTATTAAAGATATTTTTACCCATTATAAGTTATATTTAATGATTTTAATTTAACATTCATTTCATTATCAAAAGAAGACTCATATGACATTTAATAAAAATGTGAAAGGAAAATTTGTTTTAACATGTATGAAATGAATATAATTTCTTTCCATCATGAAAATTAAATTTTTTAAAAAATTAATTATATGTTTTAATGTTTATTTTAGTCAAAAAGTATATTCAAAATATTTTGTGATTTTTTTAATGTTTCTCTTCAATGTTCATGTTTAGTTTCCTCAGGAAAATATTAAATGAAAATTTCTGTTCTTTCTATTAATTGATGACATAAACACATTATTTTACTTATGAAACACTATAAATATGTTTTATTGATATAAAAAATTTATAAATTTAGAGGGTTTATAAACAGTTTGGCTAAGGATGTAAAATTTTATTACCATTCACCATTTTATTCTTGATAGTTTATGGTTCTGTTTATTTTATTTGGTCAGGCATGAACAATTAATATACTAGTTTTTCAACAACATTATTGATTTTATTATGTTTTACTCCTTTATACAAGTATTTTAATGGACTTAGTATATTTTGTTTGTGTTCCATGTTAAATATCATACCAAGGAATTGATAGCTCTCATGAGATAACTCATATTGTTATATGATATGAGTTTCTAACAACAGTTTAATATATTATTGTGAAATGTATTTTAAGTATGTTTTAGATGTCGTATTTTATTTATTTCCTCATTATGAGATCAAGTGTTGTTGTCCATGTTATTACTCAATTAGTTATATTATACATGGATATGTTTAAATATTATCTAATTATTTATAAATTTGTATTTGATTATTATCTAGTTCATTCATATTATCATCAGTTTATAGATTAATATTAATGTGTTTTATTTATACACTTTTCAATTTTAATTGGATTTATTTATCCATAATTTAATCCATTAAACTCTTACATTTAATTGGAATCAATGAATTCCCCATTCCATTGATTTATTTCAACCAAATTACTATGATGTTTTTTGTTATATATATGATAGGTTACATTATGAAGAATAATGATTTTCTCATTGAATATAATTTGAATATTTATTTATTAAATTGTAATTTTACTTTCTTGTATTTATATAGTTTACAATGAATTTTAAACAATTTATTCCATCGGAACTGAATCCATTATATCAATTTAAAATGTAATGATGTAGATATATGCACTAGGTTATTGGGGTTTGGGTATTTATAATTGTTAAACCAACCTAAAAAGTCAAACGTACTAGGCCTCGAGTACTATATCATGATTTTATAACAATGGGTTCATGATATAATGGAATATCATTAAGTTACCCTATGTCATAATACCCCTAAAATATCCCACCAGTAATTCCATGGAACTCTACCTCCATATTGTGAATATATATATATAAATTGTTTACTATAGAAGGGTATCAAAATATAAGGACAATAACTTATATTCCAATTCATATTGTATTTTGGAATCTTCTCACTTCACGTCACAACATTGCTATAAAACAATTTATCTTCCCACGTCCCATGAATAGAAAAAAACTGTTACCCAAAAATGAAACTTGAACTCCTTCATTTTTAAGACTTTATATTATGGAATACAAATGGAAATTGATGAATCTTGAGATCATCCACCCATCAAGTTGTTACTTTGTTCACGACAACATGATGAAATCCTATTATATAATTCCTTCTCCGAACAATATATTAATTTATATCAATATATTGATGTCCCACACTAACATCCAGAATGTCTTAAATACATAATTATTTTTTAAAAAAGAAATAAATATCAGATATTTAAATTCATAGGTTGTTATAATATTTTAATCTAAAGTATTTATTTACATATGAAGTTTCATAATTGGTCCCATCCAAATTTCATTAGATAATGGGCCTATATATATGGATATTACACACATGTCTCAATCTATACCTGACCTTTTCTTAATTATACACATGAAATAAAAACCACCCTCCTAAACATCACCTAATAACTCTTTTCTATTATTTTAATCAGGAACTCATTAAATGATTCATATACCTCTAGCTTGAAATCATTACCATCAATCATGTATGTGTATTTAATCATTTATTTCCAGATTTTTTACTTTTGAATTAAATATTTCATACCTCGAGGACATAGCTAATAAATAAATACTATTATACTACTAAGACCCTTTATATATTCTAGAAAAATATGGAAATATTTGATGTGATATTTCTTTACCACATCAGAAATAGATACCCCAACCGCCATGATTCCAATAAAAGATAATTTCTTCTATACGGAATCATAATGATGTTTCACCATTATATTTACGAAAAATAATTTCCTTCCCTATGTTGTAATTGAGTAATAATTGATATATTTCATCTAATATATTTAATCTTATAACATAATCACATAACAAAAACTAATTCACCCACTTCTAACAACAATGATGTTATAAAAATTTCCTATATGAGTAAACTGAAAATGTGTATTCTATATCAAAGACTAAAGACTCCCATTTTTGGTATAGTATTAAAATGATCTTTTGTTATCCCATTCTCTAACAAAATCAAGCATATATTCATGGATAAAATATTTTTGTATGATAGTAATTCTATAAGATCAACCATTTACCTATAGGTTAATCCTTCTAGAAACCTTTAGTTTAGAACACTTATCAAACTATAGGCCCTTCCAGAATCAAAACATTAAATTTACATCATTCTCTAATATTATTATCTTATGTAAATCATGGAAACATATTTCAAAACCCTTATAGTAAACTAATATAAAAAATATATAATAAATTCATATCATTAAAGAATTGATCATAAATAATGCATTCTATATCTAGCCATCTCGACATTCTGGGATGTACTATCATGAAGTCTATTGTCACCTTATCACACATCCAAATTGTATGAATAAGGGTTTAATAAACCCACCAGGTAATTGTTAATCCACCTATATCTACTATTATTAATTCTAGGATTCAATAAACCCTATATTATCATCACTTATTTCCAAACACAACAAATTATAAATGATGTCATTGTTCATCATAATAAAAAATAGATGCAGTGTCCATCATGAGGTATGAGAATATCTTATCTACACCACGCAAAAGGTGGAATGGATAATTTCCACTTCCATGAATGTAAATTAAATCATAATCATCCTTAAAAATTATTGGGATTAGATCATCTCCCATGAGTTATTCCCACGTAGAAATATTTTAATAATCTAGTATATATAATGTCTTATCTTGATCGACCATTATTGTGTTATTAAAAAATATTTTACTAGGTCCTAAAATTAGGGTCATCTAATATATCAAATTTTCATCAAAGAATATTTCTAACATGCTCCCCACACCCATTACTAATCTGAACTATCCACTGTTCATTCATCCTATTTAGAATATTTTTATGGGAACTACACATCACTAAGTAATATAATAACTTAGAATTAATGTTCTATTAGAACTTGAAAAATTTTATTTGTCAAAGTTTCTAATCTCGTTAAGAGAATATATCACACAAGGTATTATCGTGAAAATCTATGGAAAATCTATCATTGAATTTATTGAGATACCAACTCTTTAAATTATGAAGAGAAACTACTAGATCCAAGACATTGGTAGTGTACCTATGCTCATGGGGTCATAATTTAAGATATTTAAAATGGAACACATGATCCCATTGAATAATAATTACTATCATTAATTCCCCTTTGGCCTCAAATTATATCTTATAAAAAATTCAATGATAAAAAATATGATTACGAGTAGAAATCATGAATTCACATATTGTAATTCCAGCCTACTATGTTAACACTGTATCTCAAACACATTCATTTTCTTACATTGTGAAATAAATTCCACTAGTTTTATATGATTGGTATTTCCATGACCCCACTTACCCAATGTAAGTGTATTATTACATAATATTGGCATGATACAAGTAATCATGTCCTGAAAGGCTGATCAGTTTAGTATTCTTGGACGTACTCGATACATTCAAATGTTTGGCATTATACCATGAAATAAAAACATCAACATCATTTTGTCCTCTTTTACACACACTTATGGCCTTAGCATGTCCATGCTGGTCAGCCATATAATAATTATTCACATTCTAGGAAAAGTAAAACATAGAAAGGGGTGATCTTAGATACTTAGTAAAGATAACAATATAGTGGAATCATTCATAAAAAAAGAATAAAAATATAAGGCAATGTAATAGACTAAAACAATAGTCTTTTAAACATAAACAGGAACATAATATGGAAAAGATAAAATCAAGTAATTCCATTTACTTTAACACATGGATATTCTGTTAGTCGATTAATCACATGAAATATCAACAACCACTTTAATAATGATGTAATGCTTAATATCAGACTTCATAACCACATATGCAAGGCCTTGATCCAGGACAAAAAATAATATTTTGTCAATGAATTTTTCCAAGAAACTAGTTTCTCTCGTGAGACCTACCTATGCATCGAGATGCTAAAGAGAGCTCTACCCATCACTTACTAAGTCCAATTCATTTCTCATATGAAAAGGTTTAATCATAACATAAACATTTGTATTAAAACTAGCTTAAAAATGTCAATAATTTATCTATAAACCATTAATGATATAAAAATAACACATGATTAATCAAATATATAAAAAAATATCAATATAATAAGGAAGATTTTTATTATAAAAATTATACATAAAAAATCATCAAATCCCTCAAAAGGATGTCTATATAGATGAAATCCAAACTTTTTATGATAAATATCTCTGTCTATTTTGAAATTATTTAAAAGTCATATAATTATAAAAGGAAAATTTTATTTTCAAATTACTCTAGTAATCTTGTAAGGGAAGCTTCAACAGTGTAATAATGGCGGAGAATAACCTCACCCACCTTATAATATTAAAAAAGGCATTCTTACATTAATGTTGTCGAAACGGTCAAAATGTACCTTGTTTGGAAAATGAAAAAAAGATTCTTTTCAAAACATATATGGTCAAATAAGGATATAAATGACATTACCAATTGTATCGTAAATATTATAAATTTTTTAATATACATTTTCCAGATAACAAAAATGTTGAAAATAAAGAGGTCCTAGTAGATACATACCTAAAAACAACCTCAGATAATAAAGAGACTGTGGAATTAACCATTACCTTTTAATTTTTTATAGTGGATGGAATGTTAACCTATTATATAATAGTTAATAAAATGTTATTAAATTATAAATGAACTATAAACATAAATATTATATCATATATTATCTTCTAATATTTATTTGGTCATAAAATTTTAGTAGTATCATCGTTTCTAGTGTCAACTGATTCATTTTTCATTATATTCTTGGTTACATAATCCATGTTTGTTATAGATATACTTTATTTGATTCATATACAAAATGATATTATATTCATAATCCTTATATTTAATCATAAAATGATAATTATTCTTGAATTATTATCATATGGAATTAATCACATTGTGTTTATAGAGACGGTAATCTGTACGTACGCACGAGCGACAATATCATTATATTGATGGAGAAATCACATATAATTGGATGGTATATCATATATTCAGAATCATTAACATGATATATTTATTATTTAAAATAGTTGTACTCATTATTATACACATCCAAATAATTATGGGTTTGAATAAAAAATTACACCATGACGTGGAGACGGTATGCCGTACGCTTGCACATATGGTGACTTTATCATTCATACGATGGATAAAATAATGAATATGGTTGTAAAATTTTTATTATAAAATCACTGTATCTAGGTGATTATATATTTATTATTTTATAATGGAAACAAAAAATAAAGAGGATGTGGAAGAAAAAATGAACTTGAATGAGGTGATTAAATATTAACCTCTTCTTCGGGTTCTTTCTTTTGATTATATCATAAGTGCTCAATAGGTTGGAAATCTGAAAAATGAAAGGCATCTAGGTTGATTTGATGAATGTTGGATGATATTTGGGTAGGAATTGGCTGATAAATATGGATTTGGATGTGTAATATTTAGAAAATATTATGTTCCCTTTTATAAGATATGTGATGGTCACTTTAGGAAAATCTTGAAATATTATTTTATAATGAAATCATTTTCTGTTTCTAATGGCTCCAAAATGATTTCGTTTGAGGATATGTTGTGGATGGGTCGAAAAACATTCATCAAATAAGATTTAGACATGATTTGATCATCATATTAACCATATCCTTTAGATTTAACACTTAGTTAAATAGTTTGACAGTTATCATGTCTCCTTGTATTTTTATATTATATGGTTTATAAAAAAACTATAACAATCCTTGAGTACCCCATGTGGTTAATTATTAATATATATAATCTTATCCATGTCCTTTGGCCAATCCATAGTTTTTTGGAATATATATCAATTAATAATATAGTATTTGTTTTAAAAACTCTATTATGTCAATGTCGACACTATTAAGTATTTCATTTTTTTGAAAGCCATAAATAACATTATAACTTTGAATAAAATTTATTAAACCAATCCTATCATGTCATATTTATCTATAAAATTATTTTAATTCATCAAGAGTCTCAATTTACATTTATTTTGATATTTATAATATCAATTATTTTATGGTTTCATTAATAAGGTAATTACTCCATTATTATTTTGTCATAAATAATTTAATAATGTAAATATATAAAAATTATAATTAAAATACCATTATGTAGGAAATATTATTAACATTATAAATAATATTTATTGTTGAATTTATATAGTGTGTAACCCTATATTAATAATAATTTTGTTATTAAACATTGTATTTAATTATTTTAACTCTACTTTAAATAAAATTATAATAAATGTCCTAATAAAATATAAATAGAACAAATAGGATCATATATTATTTATAAAATTTTATTTGGTAAAACTATACTTATGCAATAGAATTTGGACTTGTGTTAGGGTAATTATGATATCATTTTTACCCTTAATTATCCAATTTACTTTTAACTTTGGTAAATAAAAGTTAAAAGTAAAATTCACCACAAAAATAGTTGAATTTTATTGAACCACATTTAACTTACTGATATTAACATTTTCTCCTGGATTTTTTAAATTCAACTCATAGATGCGGTAAAATTATGTTTTATGCAAATTTGCAAATGCTCCAAGGAGGTGGGAAAAAGACGGTAAAAAGTTCAATAAAAATTTATATATCTAAATTTATTGTAAAATTAATCAAATGAATTAAATTGAAATTATATATTTATTATGTATGTATTTTGAACAGAAAATAATTCAAATAAAATAAATAACTATTTAAATAAAAATTCTATTTTAAACAATAACTTAGTGGTTTTCACTATTCATCAAAAAATTGAATGTTTTCAGAAAAATATCAAAAATATAGAGTAAACTAATATCGATATTCCAAATTAAAAAATGAAGTCCATTTTAAAATATAAAATTTATAAAATTTCAAAAAGTGGGTATTTCTATTCATAATGGGTTGTATGATTGGTCGTGGTGTGTTATAATCTCGAAGATGCATACAATGCATGATATTGCATTATTCAAAGGGAAACGTACAGTGGAAGCTTGGGGTGTTACATTCTTTAATCCTTCAATTATTTTCATCATCAAAATTTATAGAATACTAACACACAAAAATATTCGAGTGGATCTTCATCATATGTTTCTTGGGTTCCCACGTTTCCACTTCGATCCTATTGTTTCTTCATTGAAATTTTACTAGATGAGTCTTCAGTTTCTCAGCACTTGTTCTCTTGGATCTAGAATCTTCACATGCTCTTCAGAATAAGACAAATAAGGTTCTAGTTCAATTTCCTTATATGTGAATACATGCGTTGGGTCAAAAATATATTTTATCAATAGTGACATGAGGAACACATCATGAACATTAGAGAGACTGGGCGAAATCTCCAAACAGTAAGCTACAACCCCAATTCGTTCCAGAATTTGAAAAGGTTCTATGTAAATGAGACTCAATTTACCTTTCTTACCTAAATGTATAACACACTTACATGGAAATACCTTCCGAAAAACATGGCCTCCTACATGAAATTACAAACCATTCATTCGGTTATCAGAAAATCTATTCTTCCTACATTGAGCTACTTTGATGTGGGTTTGGATAAATTCACCTTTTCCATCGTCTCCTCAACATGTTCTGGGATTATGAGTTTTGTTTCACCATCATCATTTCATCATGTTGGTGAGCGACATCCCTTTCCATATAACATTTTATATGGTGCCATCTGAAAACATGAATCAAAGATATTGTTATAGGAAAATTCTACCAGAGGTAAATATTGATCCCACATACCCAAAAACTAAAGTGAGAAAGATCTCAACATGTCATCTATGGTTTGAATAGTCCGTTCTGATTGTCTATAATTTTGAGGGAGGTAGGAATTGGTCAAATGATGTTCAATATCTAAGGATTTATGAATACTTTTTCAGAATAATGATGTAAAATGTGGATCAAAATCAGAAACAATCTATAGCTGTATTCCATTAAGTTTTACAACTTCATTAATATAAAGGCTTACTAAAAGTTCATGATGTAAATATTCTCTTATAACCTGATAATGTGTTGACTTGGTAAGACTATAAACAATGAACCATATTTCATCATTTCTTCTAGGAGTCTTTGGTAGTCCCATTACAATGACCATCTTAATATCATCCCATTTCCACCCATGTGTGGGAAGAGGTTTCATGACTCCCCTAGGATGTTTTCTTTCAGCATTCACTTGTTGAAAAACCCTACATATCGTCAAAAAATTAGCAGTCATTATCGTCATTTTATCCCACCCAAAATTTTATATCAAATATATATACATCTTAGTGCCACAACGGTGTACAGATAAATTAGAGGTATGGGCATCATCGAACAATTCCCTTTTTAGATAAGGTATATTAAGATCAAAATGTTTTTCCCAAATTTCATAATTCCATCTTTATATATGAAATCATTCAATATCCCATCATTATCAGATTTAATCTTCTTTTGAAACTCCTCATCATCAGTTTGGAGAACATTATATACTTTCTAGTAAATATGGTTTGGAAACCTTTTGAGAAAGAATCATGGATTCACCATCCAATATTATTCCCATATCTATCATTACTAGATCCATGAAAATAGGATCCCATTCAACTCTAATGTTGTGAAAAATCTGTGATCTGTTCTGCTCAAAGCATCTTCCACCTAATGTTCCTTCTCCAATTGGTAGTGTATTATGCAATCATAATCCTCGATTTGTTCAGACCATCTAATTTGCCTCATTTTGAGTTTTTTTGTTAGAAAATACCCTTTAAACTCAAGTGATCACTATAAATCTCACATTTTTCAGCATAAATATAGTGTCTCTACATCTTCAAAGAAAATATAATAGTTGATAAATAATGATCATTAGTAGGATAGTTTTGTTCATTAATTTTTATATGTCATGATGCATATGTAATAACTCTATTATTCTGCATGTAGATACTACCAAGTCCTTTCTTTGAGGAATCACTATAAATAGCAAACCCATAATTCCTTGATGGTAGAGTCATGATAAGAGTGTTGAATAATAATCCCATTAGTTCTTCAAAACATTCTTCAATATATTTTTTCCAATAAAATTTATCCACTTTTTGTGTGATATTGGTTAATGGGTTTTCCAATCAAGAAAAATTCTGGAAAAGACGCCAATAATAACTTGCTAAACCAATAAAACTATGTACCTCAGTTATACTTGTCAGTTCTGGCCATTCATGTATTTCCTTTGTCATAGAAGGATCAATAGAGATTCCATCCTAAGAGACAATATGGCGTTGAAATGAAATCTCCTAAAGAAAGAATTCACACATGCTAAAAATTCTATATATTTTATTTCATCTAAAAGACATTAGGATAATGTGAAAGTGATTTTCATGATGTTCGTAGATTTTTGAGTATACCAAGATATCACGAATAAATACCACTAAAAAGTCATCAAGATATTCCATGAAAACTCTATTCATTAGATCCATGAAAACAAAGTGTTCATTAGTCAGCCGAAAACTCATTACTGTAACCTCATAATGCCCGTACATTGGTCAAAATGCTATTTTAAGAATGTATTCCTTATTCACAAAAAACTGATGATATCCATATCATTGGTCAATCTTTAAAAAATATTGATCACATTGATGTTGGTCGAATAAATCGTCAATGTGAGTAGGGGATACGTGTTCTTTATTGTTATAGCATTTATCTCCATGTAGTCAATGCACAACCACATAGATCCATATTTCATCTTAATAAAAAGAACATAGGCTCCTTATGGAGAGAAACGTGGGAGAATGAATCTATTATAACTCAATCCATCTAGTTTTTTGTATATAAACACTAATTCTATAGTGGACATTCTATATGGTTTCATTGATATGGGCCTTGAACCAGAAATTTAGTCAATGGAAAACTCAATTTCTCATTATGGAGGTTGTCTAGGAAAATCCTCTGGAAACATATCAACTTATTCTTGCACAATATGTAAATCCTTTTTTCAGACATTCATTTCCACACCCATAGTTATAAAATTCAATTATCCTCAACTAATTTTATTTAGTTGAGCTACTAAAGGGTTGATGTAGAAAAGAATCATGTGGTGATGTTTCTTATCTAAAGATAATATACTCCTTGTCATCATCAAAAATTAAAAAATCATTCTTCTTAGATATAAATTTTTACATCATGATCTGAAAGCCAATCCATTCTGAATATTATATCAAATTCAATCATGGGTATGATGATGAGTTCTGTAGATAATGAACATTTATATTCCCTAATAGGAGCTGATTCACAAATTTTTTTCTTTGATTCTACCCTTATGAGTTTGGTCTGACAACTCCCTTGTTAATACAAATTAAAAATATCTATTTTTCTTAGAAAACTTGGAAAAAAATGAAAAAATTCAATGATCTAGAATAAAATAATGCATTGGTTAAACATTAAGAAACAATTAAATTACCATCCACCATGTCTTTCGAAGCATCAACCACAGTATTATTGATCAATTAAGCTTGGCCCTGCTCCCTTGGCCTTTTGTGAGGTATGTTCCTTTGGCACATAGGACCTTCATTTTCATAATGCCCCTTTTCTCTACAATTGTATCATTGAACATTGATAGCCTCTTTCATTCCCTTACAATAACAAGCTTATTGTCCTTTTTTACCACACTTGTAACAGACTCCCATTCACTTCAGGAAAGTACATTGGTTTTTCATCCCATATTTATCACATAATGGATATACAACTTTTCTCTTCTTCCTATATTTCCATTTCCAGAGTGTTTAGTAGATATATTCTTCTATTTCTTTTCATAGATGTGGTATGATATAGAAAATTCTATTTTTCTCTTAATAGCAAATGCAACATTATATTTGTATAATAAGAAGGATTTTGAGACTAATGCTTATAGTAGAAATGGTTTTGACCCATCAAATAATCGATCAATATTACTACTTGGGTTATGTATATAATTTGCAGCATGGCATTCTATCCTTGTAATGTTAGCCACATATTTTGCGACATTCTCATATTCCTTTTGTCTTAGTCTCAAAAATGGCCCTTATATATCACATCGATGTTCACGAGGAATGTATTTTACTATGAAAATCCCTTTAAAGTATATCCATTCCATATTTGATACATCATCATCTTCCTTTGTGTTTTTAATTATTTACCACCATCGATCTGCATCTGCCATGAGGTGATAAACTTCCATGAAAAATTATTCCTTTTCAATACTCCCCAAAGCATGAAATATTGTCTCTAAGGAACATATACATTTCTCAACTACTAATGTATTTGTATTCGAATTGAATGTTGGTGGGTTTTTCCTCATGAAGTCGTATAACATTGATCTTATGTGTTGTGGATCACGGTGCTCCAAAAGGTTTCGGTTATTATTCTAACCTGGGTGTGTTTTCCAAGTATGGTGATAAGTTGATCAGCACCAGTTGCTTCACCAGCTCCACTATAATTATCTTGAGTACGAGGGAAATCTATACATGAATTACATGCATTGATACAGTTTCCATTAATTCCACTGGTCTCCACTCCTAAACAATGGAATACATTAGATTTGTTTATGAATCACAATACAAAATTCTAAACTTGTAATACACTCTACTTAAATTTAGCATTTCATTGATATATTAAATAATTATAAAAATGTTTTCATTGAGAATGTATATTCTATTAATCCCTAAAAAATGGTTTGTAAAGAAAATTATAATTATCCTAAGCATATCCCCTGGGAGTGTTGTAACATAGAGTACAACAAGGCCTATTGTCGTGCACTAGTTCCCGTTCGAGTCTATATCAAAGCGGTGTTTTCGCGTTTTACCCATTGGTATATAAGTGCCAGAGCCGCGTCTACCAGCTCGAATCCAGACAGTGATGTATTGCATGGAAAACTCACAAAATCTCTACAGTACCAAAAATCTACAAAATTCTTCTATACTAGTCCTCAAATTCTATCCTAGAGTAATGTTCTCTAATTAGAGTTTTTCTAAATCTAGCATCCAAGGATTGTAATGAACTTTCTCTGATACCAATAGCGACACCCCAACCCCAGTTACCTAGAGTCGGTGAATTATTACATAGCATTAGAATGATACAAATAATCATGTCCTGATAGACTGTTCCGTTTAATAGTCTTGGAAGTACTAAACACATACATACGTTTTACATTAAATCATGAAAAAAAACATTTTCCACCATTTTAACACACTTATATCCATATAATATCCCTACTGGTCAACCATAAAATACTTCATCACTTCCTAGTAAAAATAAAACATAGAAATTGGTGAGCTTTGATTCTCAGTAAGGATAACAATATAGTAGAAAACTTCACAAATAAGGAAAAAATATTTAAGGAAATGTATAAGACAAAAACAAAAGCCTTTTAAATGTAATCATCAGAATAATATGTAAATGATAAACCCAAATAATTTCATTTACTGGATATTCTACTAATCGAATAATCACATGAAATAACAATAACCACATTCATAATGATGGAATGCATAATGTCAGACATTATAACCACATAGTCAAATCCTCGTGCCAAGACTACAAATAAGATTTTTTCAATTCCTTGATCCAAGATAGTTGTGGGTCTCATGAGACCTATCGATGCATCGACGAGCTATAATGGGCTCAACCCTTCACTTACTATGTATAATGCATTCCATATATGAAAAGTTTTAAGCATAACATAAACATTCATATTAAATAAAGCATAAAAAATGTCAATACATTATCTATAAACCATGAATGGTATAAAAATGACAATCTATAGTCAAACATTACACAAAACCATTTATACATTATGGAATATTTGTATCATAGTAATCAACTTCAAATATGCTTAAAATCCATCAAAAGTCTGTCTACATAGATGAAATCATTAGTTTTTTAGAGAAATATCTCATTATATTTTGAAATTATTTATATGTCTTATAATTATTAAAGAAAACATTTATATTGAAAATATTCATATAAGTATGTATGGGATGCTTCATATGTGTAAAAATGTCATAGAATATTTTCACCTACCGTATAAGTTAATATAAGACATTGGTACATTAATTTTGTCGAAAAGGTCATAAAGTACCTTGTTTGGAAAATGACAGAATAATTCCTTTCAAAACATATAAGGATAAATATGGGCATATGAGACATTATCCCAAACTATATTAAATAGAAAAATATGTTTCGAAATACTTTTTTAAGATAACATGGATATGGATGACAAAGAGGTCTTAGTAGATACTTACGTAAAAACACCTTGGATAATAAAGAGATTGTGAAATTCACCCTTACCTTGTACTTTTCATTAGTTGATTGCATGTTAAACTCATGTATAATAGTTCAAAAAAATTTATTGTATTAAACATGAACTATATACATAAATATGATATCATATATGATCATATAATATTTATTTGTTAATATTATTGTAGCAGTTTCATAGTTTCAGTTGTTAACTGATTCATTTTCCTTTATATACATAGTTACAAAAGACATGTTTTTTATGGATATGATGTATTTGATCCATATACAGAATGATATTAAATTCATAAACATTTTTCTAATCATAAAATGAAAATTATTCTTGAATTATTGTGATGGGGAATGAATATCATCAAGTTCGTGGATACGATAATTCATGCGAACATACGAGTGACAATATCATTATATTGATGGCTAAATCATTTGTAATTTGATGGTATGTAATATATACTGAATAATTAACATGTTATATTTATTATTTACATTAGTTACACTCATTATTATACCTTTCCAAATAATTATGTGTTTGAATAACAAACTACACCAGGACACGGAGCTGGTAAGCCGTACCTACACACATATGGTTACTTGGACATTAATATGATTGATATAATAATTAATATGGTTGTAACATATTTATAATAACATAAAATTATATAAAGGATATTGGATTTATTATTTTTTAATGGAAACAACAATGAATGAGGAAGTGGAAGACGAAAATAACACGAAATAGGTGATGAAATGTTTACATCTTCATCAGGTTTTTCCTTTTGAATTGATCAAAATGGCTCTTTAGGTAAACTTTATGATCAAAGTAAGGCCTATAATTTAAATTTAGATTAGTCGGATGATATTTGGGCATTGGTTCACTGAGGAAAATGGCTCTGATATGTGAAATTAAGATAAGGGAAGGTGCCATTTTATAAGATAGGTGAGGGTCACTTTTGGAAACGCTTGAAATATTATTTTATAATAAAATCATTTTCATTTTATAATGGTACAAATATGAATGATTCTGAGGCTATGATGGGTATGGGCCGACACCCTCTCAACCAATAGGTTTTAGATCGGTATAGGTAATCATATTAACATTATATTTTTGATTTAACTCCTAATAAAATAGTTTGACATTAACAATGTCTCTTTGTATTTTTATATTATATGGTTACTCAACAAACTATAACAAGTCAAAAGAACCCCATGTGGTTCATTATTTATATATATAACCTTATCTAGTCCTTTGGATGAGCCTTATATTTTTATAAATATTATATCAATTAATAATATAGTATTGGTTTTAAAAACTCAATTATGTCAATTTTTACACTATTTAGAATATGAATTTTTTTAAATCCAAAAATGCTTTTTCAATTGAAATAAAATTTATTTAACCAACCCTAAAATGTCATATTAAACTATAAAATTAGTTTAATTCATCATAAGTCTCAATTTAAATTTATTTGGATATTTATAATATAAATTATTTTATTATTTTATTAATAAGGTAATTTCAAAGGATGTTTTTTGTTCGATAATACTTATCCAATAGAATTAGGTCAGGTGTTAGGGTAATTATTATATCATTTTACACATAATTAACCTATTTACTTTTAAACGTGGTAAATAGAAGTCAAAATTTACTATTCCCAAATAAAATTTTCATCTTATTAAACCACATTATACTTATTGAGATTAACCTTGTCTCTTGGATTTTTTAAATTCAACTCAATGAAATAGTAAATTTATGTTTATGCAACATTACAAATGCACCTTGGAGGTGGGTAAAAGTATATACAAAGTTCAATGTAATTTTATATATCTAAACATATTATAAAATGGTTCCAATTAATTACATTGAACTTATATAGGTATTATGTATCTATTTTCACTTAAAATAAGTTTAAATAAATTAAATATTTATTTAAATAAAAAGTCAGTTTTAAACAATAAACCAGTGGTTTTTAATATTCATCGAAAATTGATTGTTTTCAGTAAAATACCAAAAATTCACTTTAATATTATTTCGATATTCTGAATTCAAAAATGATTTCCATTTGGAAAAAAACTTTATTAAAGTTTTAAAAGTGGATATTACTATTCATAACGGCTAGTGTGATTGATCGAGGTGTGTTAGAATCTTGAAGATGCGTACAATGCAGTATATTACATTATTCAAATGGAAACGTACTATGGAAGCATGGGGTGCTACACGATTAAACATGATCTCACCATTTTAGATCACTTTATTAATGAAATACACCTCTACATCATATGTTTGACACAACAATAACTCAAAATAATTATTTTGTGCAAACAAATTTCTCAATAATATATCCATGTTCATATTATGAAACTCCAATGCCCACTAAACTGTAAATATATAAATCACTAAAAAAGGTTGATAGTTTTGAAGAAGGGATGAGAATTTTGGTTTCATATATCCAATAACACTAAAAAATCATTTTTTGACATCATAAAATCACACAGTACACATATAACCCATAACTCTACTCAATTACTTGTATGTTATGTCCTCCACATTGACCCCCAACTAAACGAAAATGACCCATTTTTTGATCATAATGAATTATAGAGATCCAAATAAATGATTAATCAAGTCATATATCACTAACAATGTCAAAATATTCTATAGTATAATATAATTCAATATTCGGTAATCCATATAATACACTAGGTCAACATCATAATTTTTTAGAATAAAATCATATAACCTAAATGAGAGGTAACTGGGAAACTAATATTCTCTAAATCAAGGATCACAAGATACACATTCAACTATCCCTGATTGTTTAATTTTCATATTATTATGTATAATTAACATGGGTTTCACACCATAAATGTGATTAGTAAAAACAAGATCACTATTCAACAAGAGAGTCTAAATAAATCATCTATGAAAAAATCATCAAAATGGTCCACCAACAAACGAAATGATGCTAGATCCATCACCTACAACAACGTAAGAACCATTTCTATCATATTCACAATAATGTGTCTTATATACAAGATTTTGGGTACTAATCTACCAACCTATATGAAATGGAAATCCCTAAGAACATACATATCTCTACTAAATAAAGAAATATACAATTTTTTATTTTGGTAATCAAACTAATCTCAAAATAATATCAACAAATTTATTAGAATAATTATGTCAAAGGACATTATATCATCAAAAATGAACACCAAAAAATCCCCTAATACCCTACATGTATTGAGAACCTTTTATTATGACCCAACATCCAATGAATATGTTTATTATCTTATAATAAACAAGGGAAAAAATAATAATAAACCCCCTGATATATATAAATTAGAAAAATTTAATACTTTAGATGAACCTAAATGAAATAAATCAACTTACAAAACTAATTAAATCCAAACCATTCCATTGATAGTATAATTTTCATTCACTCCATCAGTTGGAATAACTCTTAAATAATACATAATCCAAGAATTATATTTTTCAACCTAACCGCGTATTTCCTGGCTCTTCATAGGAAAATACAATTAATGGATAAAAATGTCTACACCCAGTAACACCATTAACCAAATTCATAGATCATCCTCTGAGACATGAAACATATATCAACGCGAGGCCCCCTAACCAATCCCACAAATCATGGGTATACCCTAAAACTATACCAAAACCTATTTGATTTCAAAACTAAAAACATTCTACATTATTCAATATAGAAATTACAACTTTACAGGAAAGAAAATATGATCAATTGATGTTCCTGATGTTTCCACACCAATAAAAAAAATTTAACTCCTCCCAACGAATATTCAAAGAAAACCCAAAATTTATAATCTATAAATTTTATTTTCTATATTGTCTCAGTGGATGCCCTCTTTCTAGAACTATAAGTTGAACCAAATGCTCCACTAGAAATAATTTCTGATGGACCACTAGATACCTGAATAAGATCATCTTCATTATCTCCACTAAACCTTTATTAATATTGATGCACATGTGTACCATCATTAAAAATATCTATTTGAACATTGCGAATTAGGGCCTCGTTACAAATTAAAAACCAATTTAATATATATAGTGTGTTTATTCTTAATTCCTCGGAAAATATGGGAAAATTTCTAACAAAAATCACTATTTTATTTTATTTTCTGTGAAATAAATAAGATTTGGTTTCTGTTCCATGATGTCTCCTCACCAGTACAACATTAATGAAATATAAATGAACTAATAAAATATGATTTGCTCATTGGCCAACCATGATAGTTCATCAGGCATCATGTTTTGTACAATAACGCCACACAACCTCTTAATAGTTACCTATGTTAGTAGGGCAGTTTTATCACTCATTGGTTATATATTATCTCTATAATCTAACAAAATCCCTAAATTAACTAAATAAAATGACCATATCTCTGGGATTATCAAATATCTAGGTTAGTTGATGTATTTTGTAATTAAAAATATTACATAAATATACTACACTCTGTCATGTATGATGTTTGTCTATACATCCAAATTATTATAAAAAAATTATTCTAAGATGACGTTGATACAATTATTAATAAACTAGTAATATATTTGTTGAATACTCAATGTCACCCTCATGACCATCTATAGGTGTAATAAAGCCATTCCAATCCATGAAAATATCTACAATCTAGTCCATGTGTGGAACCCAAATATTTAATCAATTTAGTATTTTCTATATTTCGAAAATAAAATATCATATATTTATCAAATGATGAATGTCATTAAAAATATCATTAAATTCATTTTCACTAACACACACATCTTAAATTAGAATCATTCCTCATGGGTTTACCCACAACTACCCATGGTTTATGTTAATGTAATCTATTAATTAATTTATGCCACCATCAGAATAGAAATGTATTATGAACATTTTTAGGTTAAATTATTAATATTTCACCAGTAAATTATTTTTGATATAATTAAATATATATATATATATTAAAAACATTATTAAATATTTTAAATTAAAAACAAGACCTAAAAAAGAATGTTCTTATACACAAAATATAAAAACACCAACACTATCCATTCTGGTAAATTTGAAAAATAAACACATCACCAATAATGAGATAATAATAGTTTGAAAATTATTAACTCATAATATAATGACCCATGAAACAAATTGGATATTCTTGTATAATATAAAGTCCATAATACTGGTGTTGTTTACAAAATTATTATTTTTTTCAAATCAGATTTTGACCATTTAATCTATATTCTACTGTGACAAAAATAATAAATTAAAAAGTACATTCATACATTTTTAATGCATGCTGAATAATCATTGTTTCAGATCTAGTTATGAACATATACTCATATTGCCTCCTTATAACATCCATGATAATAGAAACCCATCAATAAAAAAACAGTGACTAAAATTTTTGTGATTAAATAGAAATAATTAATACAATAAAATACCACTGATGATTCGATACACAATATCATCATTAGAAGTAACCACATTTGTAGGCATGTTATGAAGATTCTGACATGGGATAGATTAATAATATATAATAAGCCAATAGAAAAAATAATAGTAGATGTGAAATAGAAAATAGATATTGAATAATTATAATTTCTCTCTTCAATATCATATCCATCTATACATGCTAAATATCAAAACATATAGACTTTTTCCTTTGATAGATCCTTGAATGAAATGCATCCACATTCATCGATATTCTCAAGGAGGATGTGATTATAATAAAATTTTTACACCACCGATTATTATTTAAAATTATGGTGTCATTTATGTGAATGAATTTGAATTAATTTTAAGGAAATAAAATTGGTATACTAATACAATGGGTCTTCATCCTATAACAAATTTTCGAAAAACATCATTCGTACATACTCCAGCTCCATACAGATGGGAATTTTCTAAAAACATATAAGTAAAAAAACATTAAAAAATACATTCTCTCTTACTTTATAACTCTATATACTATACCATATCATATTTCATAACAAGAACCTGACTATACAATTATAATTCATGGTAGGTCACATGTCATCATCTTTGAATTCTCATACACTCATATGGTTTTTCTCACATCACATTACATATTTCACATTTACACTCAATTTTGGTCACAATATGTATCTATAACGACATATTATACATCAATGTTATTCATTACATCTAGGATAATAGACAGTGATGAAATAAACCAAAATCGTCTCAATCGAGATAGGTCACAACACGTCGAATGGAATAAAATTTAATAACACACCGAAACTGAATATAACGCCCCACAATCCCCTAATCATCTCTATTATAAAAAACCAAATGGATATACCTATATGTTTACACATAGATAATTCAATTATGGGAGATTATAATTTTCATATGAACCAAAATACCACTCGGTCAATTTACATTGGCCTTAGAAAAGCATGAATATCCAACTCTATGACCAAATAATGATTGAAAATATACATATATCATATAGTTAAATAATGTAATTTTTTCCAATTTCGAATAAACATTACCATAAATACCGATATATTGAGAAAAAAACATCTTCAAAGACGTTATTAGTTAATGTTATAAGAAATCATATAGCTTTACAAGGATATCACATTTTTATGCATGATTTATTAAATATAAATTCTATACCAACCTCTCTATTATAGAACAGTTCCACTTTAACTGTAAAATCATCATAGAGACCTCATGTTTTTTGTTTTTTTATGTAAAAGAATGGAGTAATGAATAAATTACACCTATAGGTATTTAATGGTGTTTGAAATAACGAAACTGAATTTCTGGAATGTACGACACTTGTAACCAATGAGGGAAGAAATTGGATAAGAAGAAAAATAAAAAGATAAGATTAATGAATAAAATACTCACATGAAGCATGAATGAGACATAGAGAATATGATAATTTTTTCCATGGGAAATTTAAAATTTTATCTAATTTAATAACCCCACCTAATAAGATGTCATGACATGACCATATTTTTCATTAAATAAAGACTATCTATCTTTCCATTTTATATTATATCCCCTAGATGATAATGAACATACCCACTGAAAGGAAAGGCCCTTCCACCTTGAAATACAGTTCAATAATATGACAGTGGTCATCACACCATGATGGTCCATTGGGGAGGTTCACCATATTTTGATTCCCCCCTGATCCTATATTTTATAACATGGGACCCCACTACCAATTCATGATCATGAATAAAGAAAAATACTTATATACGATGGTGATTTAAAGTTTTGATTCTTATATATATTTGTACAATAAAAATTGTATTTTTTCACAATATGTAATTATTTCATAGAAATCCAAAAAACATTCATGACTACCCCTCAAACAGACACCATCTGGTTAAGGTTCCTCAATGACAGTACATGGATTATTGTTTTTTTATACTTTTTTGTAGAAAATTAATTTCTAATGAATTATCCTCTGATCAACAACACATAATTGTATGAATCCAATTTCTATGTTCTGGTCAAACTATTCTTTATAATTCCAAATCCATACCTCAAAACATACCCTGAAATCTCATCTGAGGCCACCACTAATATCATGAAAAATTTTGATTCATTATGATGCATAAATATAAAATAAAATTTAAAATGATAATCACCATGAAATTCTAGGCTCATTCATGATAACATAATAGTTTCTAAAATATGGTTCTGATATTTTCAGTGATACACATGAACGTGTATAATGTTAATATCTACCATTATATTGGTTCCCACACACATAGATATATATATATAATTATTTATAATCAAATGGATGTTTTTAAATATATTTTTCAGTGAATAAAATAATTTCATGGCATATTTTGGGTTGGACTTGATTAGTTCCAATAGTAATGGGGCCTATAATTATAAACCATTAATCCAGATTTACACATTTATACACTAATAATCAATATAAAATCATTTTAATGGATGTAATATTATATTTTATTTCTTCTTATAATATATTTTTGAGTCAGGTGGAAATGGGTTAAATGATTCAGAAAATGTTTTTTTAATTCAACAAATATAACATTTCGTTAATCTTATATATGTATATAAACACTATATTTTTGAAAAATACATTTTAAATTATTAATCACAACATTAATTAGAAAAAAAATTCAAATATCATTTATTTCTAAATGGGTATATTGGGATTAGTCATTACGATTTCTATAGAGTTTGCTGAATAAAAATATATTATGATATATAAGATATATTTCTCTAGATATCACATGATGGGGATGATGGGGATTATGTAACCATATTCCACTTGGTAATATGGTCTTTTGAGGAAGGAAAAATGATGGAACTTTCAAAAAAAGCAAAAATCCTTTTGAAACATGGGTTGTGATTTACTATAAACCCCATGAATCAAAAGAAGAGGAAAGGAAACCTATAAGGCATCACGCAAAAACCACAAATAGACATATAAGGACATATAAGCTCATGTTTTTAGTGTCGATGTATATATACACTGTATTTAGAAATCAGTATTATGTTATCCAGCGACTCCATCAAATGAGATTTCTCATAATTTTTTTCTGTATGAGACTAATTGATCATTAAAACAAAAATAAATATGTGAGGCCTCGTAATACTATAATTTTTGTAGAATTTTAATGATTCAAATTAATTAACAACGTAGTGACATTCCGGTATAGTATTTTTGTTCAATTTTATAATATTTAATGATATGAAATTCATTACAAATATTCTGCATATTATAATTTATAGTGATATATAATGGGACATCTTAAAGGATATAAATTATAAATAGATATTCATTTGGTGGATGATATCTCATGACTACATTAATTGATTGATTATTATTCCCTTGTATTATAATTCAAGTATATTACTCCCAAAATATGTTATTACCAAAATAATAACATACCAAAACATGTTATTTAATGTGTTGATTTCTAGTTTATATTACTCACGCAATACTGATGGATAATAATTGAAGGAGAATGTGGTATTATGGGGTCCTTAAAATCAACGATTGAAAAAACCTAAATTAGAAATATTACTCATGGTGTAGTGTCCATTAATGATCATGAGGTAGTATAATCTAATTCATGTTCTATATATATCTAGTGGTGAATCTTTTAAAATTATTTGGAATTCGTGGATAAAATTAAAAAAACATTATCTGGGGGAGTTTCATATCATAATTCGCTATAAAGTTAATCTCTCAATGAATATCCATCTCTTAACACGAATTAATGAAAAAAATTTATTCCAATTATTCTGAACTAAATGCATATATATGGAATTTATAATCTCCAATCCACTCCTTTGGAATCAACAAAATCTATACAACATGAGTTATTATAAAAAAAATTATGTCTAAGATGTTATATATCCTTAACCAACCAAGCATGACCTAACGTAGGCTGGATAATATCATTGTGTCTTATACTTGTCCCACCTCCTAAATAGCCAATTGATGGTGAGTATCCACATGAATACATATCACACAACATGGATGGATATAACCAATGTAAAAATACAATGATACATATATTCAATTCATTAAATTTCATTGAAAAATAATAATATATAAATTAGAAAAATATTATATAAAATACATGGATGAGATATAAAATTTAATGAATATGAAATATAAAAAAAATCCCATGTAAATATACATTAAAAAGAAATATAAACATTATTTAGAGAAGTCACTCTAAATTTCCTCTTCATTGCATGTACCCATGGATAAATATATATTTTTAATGGTCACATTAAATGCCATTAACTACCATAATCCATCATTAATAACAAATAATCCATACTTAATAGATAGAAATAGTCATTTTATTTTCAAAATCCAATAATACCCTCCCAAAAGTGTGTTTATCTTGTTCATATACATCATGTGTCAGAACAAATCCACTTTAGTTATGAATTTTAACATAGTAAGTAGAAAACACAGAATCAATATTGGATATATAAATAAATCGTCTTGATGAAATTCATGGGTAAATGTTATAAATGATAATAAAAAACTAGGAAATTCTTACATAATGTCATCTTTTTGATCTCATAGGGATGTGAAGAAGTCTTGGTAATCCTATATTGCATCCAATATAGCCATACCACATGAAAAACTATGGATTATCAGAATACACAAAATTTCATAAATACTAAATTATATCGAATAGAAATACATCACATCTCAAAAGTAATTGAGGGATTAATAATGAATCATTTGCCTTGATGTATCTGATCTTCACATCCATTCTTCCACCACAACCAAAGAATCAATTAATGGGATGCCACTCATCATTTTTCCTTGTGGACTATTCAATGGAGTAATTATCCTTAATATAAACCATTACTAGGAAAATATTTTATAAACTACAAATGATAAACCATCCTTGTCAATAGATATATTTCAAAAAATTGATTACAAATATTTTCTATCATAACAAAAAATAATTATGAAAACATACATTACCTCTGGTCATAGGAGACCAATTACTCATAGAGTATTAATTTTATACATGGGAGGTACAAACTCCATAATTAATGGATTTGTGTATCTTGGATCACATTCCAAAAATATTATAAATCCTGGGGTAGAAAAATCTATTAGTTTAATGTAACATATCCCCCACCACATCGGTGATGATATAGTACCAACCCAATTATAATGTACTATTATAGAACCCCATTTATATTGGGTTCCCAAAATCAATGGAAAAATATGAGTGATATAATCCCTATCATAAGAAGTATTCAAGGGTTGTACTATTCATGACAATACTCTGATCATAATGAAAGAACCATGATGATGGAATTATGAATATAAGGATTCTAAACTAATTATATCACATTGCATATAACATTTGATTTACTTAATGTTAACTCCATTTCATCCTATATAGAAATAATTATCTGAAAGGTAACTAACTAGGTTAAATCCTTGTTGTGTGACCTAGATATGAAAAAAAACTATTTCTAGAAATTAACAAAACATATACTAATGGGTACATGATTTAAATCACCTATACAATCATATATCCAAATCATTTCCCCACAATAGGGTCTAAAAAAAATACATGATGTTAAAATTGAGGTAAAAATACTCATGAACATGCCATGTATTTTGAATAATTTGGAAACTTATCTTGTAATTCTGTACAAATAAATTATGTGCATCTATGGGAACAATAATTTTGGTCCTAGATATCAAAAATATTTTTAAATCCAATAGCTTATGATTTAAATAAATAAATATCACATTTTTTAGTGAATATTATGTATATTTCATAATTCCTCACCCATAGACCATATTGGTATTGTTTATTAGTTGAAATGTTACACATGTTTCATAATAATTTAATGAAATTTACCATATCATATAAATATCTTCCCCTTTTTCACTATTTAAAAACATTCCCTCCCAAAAAATCATTATTTATATTCTATTGAATTGAAATAAAATAGGGGTTGGTATTAGATGCATAGTAATTTAAACAAAGGTTCTATATTCCATTATTGTATGAATGAATATTTTAACAATAATAGAATAAGATCATGAACATAACTTATAATGTATGTACCCATATTTTTCAATATCTTAATCATGAATAATGGAATATTGCATTTTCAATCCAATACACATGATTCAAAAGGGAATGAGATACTCATAGTTCATGAACTATCTGATCAAGGAATTTAATTTTATAACCAACTTTTATATAATAGAATTTTTATTTTTAATTATAACTACCATCATAATCAAATAGTGTAGAACTGGTCGTATCACATATTTCCAATTATGGACCCTTCCCATCAGCTGGTTTCCCATTTCGGATTAATCCCATTCGTTTGATTCTTATTTGGATAAACGCCATTGCTCTTTTCCAAATTATAGATCAATCATATAATCCTATTTCACATTGTTGATCAAGCCCATATATATGTTTTTTAAATTTATATAATAAGATAAAAGACATTACCCAATGAATTAGTCTAAGATATAAGTCCCACCCATCACGTAAGTAAAAAAATAAATTTTTGTACCATAAGATTATATATAATTATTTATATTATAACAAATCTAAAAAAATGGAATTTATGAGGCTTTAATTATACCATATTCCCGAAATGAAAATGAGGTTTATAATAAATTTAAATGTTTGATAAACTATAGAATGAAACTATGTATCATAATAATATTTCCATCAAAAAAATTAACAATAAATAGAAATAATATATATAGAATTATTGGATCATATAATAGAAATATATTTGATAATAACAAAAGATGTAATCATTGAGAGAAATTATTTTCTGAAGGAAAACTATTTGGAACAATTATTTGGGAGAATTTCATTTTTTTTTTGGAAAATGTCATATATATATATATGAAATTATATTCATAAAGTATTATTGAAATAATATTCATTTAAAATAATATATAAAACCAAGAAAAGGATCATCTATGATAATAATGGTCAGGGAGTTTAGAAATATTTTTCCTATTATTAATGTCAAAATTATTATTCCTCTCACATTTTTGTTGATGTATAATTGACATTGTTTTGAAATCATAGAGATTATTATTTATCAGACACATTTTAACCAATTGGCCATGATTATTAAATTCTTTAATAAATTTATTGGAAATTTTAAAAAAAAATTAAAACATTTGTAGATAAATGTTATTTGGAATAAATTTACACAAAAGAGATAAATAACGATTATTTCTATTAAAAACATCATTCTGATCTATTATAATAATATATAAGAGAAAAATGAATAGAAAATATTTATCGTAAATAAATAACCAAGTCAGTATATAATATGTGAGCTTATTCATAGTTATATATTATTATTCTGTAATCATAAACAAAATCATGAACAGTACCCATAAACATTGAGATTATAACATAAAATGTTAACAAATTTTGTATCTTTTGAAAAAAAACCATGTTAATGAATGTAATAGATTTAAACATTAAATATCATTAGTATAAATATATTCATGATATTTTATTTCAAAAGGGATGTATATCCATATCAAAAAATAAGGTATGTTCATAATATACCTTCTGATATAATGAAGGAAATTTGAGACAAATATTATTTACCGTATGTCTAAAATTACCTCAAACAAATTATAATAATTTATAAAAAAATAAAGGTTTATTATAAAAATATTAGGTATCTATAATAATATTAATCATACATTATATTACATAATATGACCTTTTTTACTGTTTATTAAATATTCATGTCAGTTTCATGTTTCAGTTAATAGGTGCTTCATTTTTTAGGTATGTTTTGTTTTGGTATATTTATCCATTTAATTTATATCATTATTCAATAATCCTAATTTTTTAACCTGATATAAATATAATATATAATATATATATATTTTTAGTTTAATCTATTAAAGTTATATATATAATGTGTATTACAACATTCATAGATATAGAAGTTGGTAAATATGCATGAATGGTGCTTCTAATTCCATGATGAATTAAATGAATGAAATATAAATAATACATTAAACTTTAGATATTACCATTTATGTCATATATGTAACATATACTCATTAACCTAATCATTATTACATTCCATATAAAGGGTGAAAGAATCACCTCACTTCTTGAAGTGGCTGTCAACATTAAACATGAGAGATATTATATTATTCCCACATAATGTAATATATATATAGATATATGTGATATTATAAATTATGAAGTATAATAATTTCATTAATATTGCATATATGTTAATTATATCAATATATCTTGCTATGATTTGTGGTGATGGAAACTTTACTACATCGATGCACAAGGTGGTAGTCTGTCGAACATTTGATAGACATATTTATTTTTACAAATGATGTAAGTAGATATGGATGTAATTAATTCTATTATAATAATAAAATAATGGTTTATGTAATATACTTAAGTTATTATGTCATCTTGACTATGTATAGTTTTAATGTTGTGTAATAATAACTATAACCAAAGCACATGTTTATGAATTTTTCCTCTTACTCATAGAACATATTTAGGTTTATAACTATAGCCTTTATAGGAGGTGTTACTATTAAAACTAAGGATTCAAGAATGAGGTTAGTTATGGATGAATGATAATTTTCCATTATTGGCTAAACTAGAGGGTTTTATATGTTATATGGGGAGGGGATAGAGGGTGTCCTTTTATAAATTGGATAGTTAACACAATTTGATTTTTTAAAATAGAAAATATTAAACCCATGTTTTTCAGAATCCCCAAAGCGGGAAAAATTTATCATTATAGATCTTTATATTTGATATCGAATCAATATTTCTACAATTTGAGATTTTAACATATTTATAGAGAAATTTAAAACATATATTTTTTATCTGTATACTAAGTACACATGTTTAATCCTTTACCATAATAATTAATATTTTACAATTTTTACAATTTTTTTGTCCAAAAAATAATTTGAACATATAATATCACATAAATTATTGGGATAATATTTATGAAATAATATTTCCATAATTCCATTCACATAAGTGAAAAAATATATATTAAAATTAATAATGAAAACTTAATGAAAAATATGTTATCCAATGATAATGTGATCATATATAGAGAATGTATAAATATCAAATTTCAATATGAAATATATTTAAATGAAAATTAACGTCAGTAGTAAAGAAATTTCTAAAATTAAATTACTTTTAACACAATTATAAGATTAATTTGAGGTTTTAAATACATAAAACTATTAGAGTGTTCATAATAAAAATAAATATTTGATTTCTATTCATCATAAAATAACTATTCTCATTAAATTATAAACAATTAACTAAATTATAAATTTAACATGTATATTTCCAAAATCAAATTTATCTTTCCAAATAATTTATTAAAATGTATAAATAAATTATTATTTATTTTTTTCACAAAATAAAATAAAAATCATTTTTTAGAAAATGGTATTTTTATATCATATAAATGCTTATTATAACTAATTACTTAATTTTAAATATATTAACATTCTCTAAATCCATAATTACTAATACTAATTTTTTTCCTATTAAATATTCTATATTTAAAATCTTATGGTCATGATAAAATAATAATAATAATATTTGATCACGGTTCATTGCAACTCTTTTTTCCATTTAATGAAATATATCAAATGAAATTAAAGGTATTCAAAAATTTTTTTATTAAAACAAATGGTTATAAAATCATTCCCCTTAGAATAATTTATTCTATAAAAAGTACATAATTTTTTTGAAAAAAACTAATTTTATATCTTCCTCATTACATCCCCATGTTCCAATGTTTCTCCCTCAAGCTGGTGTCTTGACCACAAAACATTTACCAAGTGATCATTATTTTTTGTAGCAGATTTAATGTACGTAAAAAATCAACATGAATTCTTACTAATTATTAGAATAATTATCTAGTGGTTAGTTCTTATAGTTTAGTACTTGTGAATGAACTGGTATGTTTTTTCCTAGGAGAGATATATAGAAAAAAATAACATGAGATAGGTTCAGTTGAAGCACTAATCAATAATTTGTCATCATGATATGATAAAAATTATCAAATTTAATGATATATCAAGTGTATAGTTTTATATTCTATCTACAAGATTTATATAAACTGATTCTTTCATACTGAAACTCTATATCACACCAGAATTTGTCATTTTATATTTTTTCTAAATTTTTTTATTTTATTATGTGTTGTTGAATGGCTCTAACCTTTGTTTCCAATTCATTATCCAACTATATTACATAGATCATTCTTTCTCTAGAATCATCCTAGTATATAGGATTTCTATAAATCAATCCTAACAGGTCTTCATAGTGGTCCATAAGAATTATCTAGTGAAAAACATTTCGTTTGCAAACCCAACTAAAGGAATATGATGATACCAACCACCATTAAAGTCCATTGAATAGGATTATAACATATCATTAATGGTTTCAATCATTCTCTCAGACTAAACATATTTCTGAATATGATACATATTTCTAAAAATAAACCCTATATAAATGCCTTCTTATGAAAATAACTAAAATGTTGAGGTAACCCTCATATCCCGGCCAGATACAAATAAATTTTATATGAAATGAAATGTTACAATATATATAAATATTATATTATAGAAAATAGAATTAAAGAAAAAAACTATCTAATTGTGATGAAGTGTGTAGAATTTATAAATAAAGTGACTAAAACCAATATTAAAATATTACCAATAGTAGACTTTGGATTTCAAATTTAATAATTCATGGAGAGGTTTTTCCATTTCTTTTTCAGCATGGGTAACACTTGTAACATCCCATAACACATTTTTATCTCATCATTAATGTTTTTTCATACCAATCTCTATGATTTGAAGACAACAATATCTCTCTTCATTACATCCCACTAGAAATAAAATTTCATATATATATATACATAATTTTACATATGTAATGAATACTGAAGGGATAAATATGAGTCTATTCTACCACATCCTTCTTCAAATCTAGTTTGGATAGAAGACCTGCACGGTTCAAAAACATATTAATTTTATAATAATAGAGGTTGGACTTAGGAACATTTATCACCTTCCTCTATAGCTCCTCATAATGCTAATTTGTATCTTTATTTTTCACATCAATTGATTATGGATGAATCATTTTAAGAAGACATGTTTTCTCCCCTTCAATTCGAATATCACGATCCATGCATTGAAAATACAAAAAATTGGTTCTTTTTTCCCTAATCAAGGATATGTTATCATGATCCATCTGATCTAAATAATATCCCACCTGCCAATTTTTCCCAAAATATTAATTTATTGACTATTCGTAAACGTTAATTATCTCTACCCAACATCTATGTACCTTTATAAACATTTTGTTGAATATATATTTTAAATGATTATGATCAAAATATATATCATAGTTTTACCTATAATTATATTACATATATATCATTATTCTATACATTAAAAAAACTAAATAAGAATCCCCGAGGAGGGTAATTTTTATCATAAACATACAATTCTAATGTGTCCTAAGTTACAAAAAAAATCATTATACATTAGAACACACACCAATCCCTTCTTTTATGCAACACTATATATTAAAAATGCTTCTCTATATAAG
The DNA here is from genome assembly GCA_963277665.1 of Viscum album. Classification (NCBI taxonomy): domain Eukaryota; kingdom Viridiplantae; phylum Streptophyta; class Magnoliopsida; order Santalales; family Viscaceae; genus Viscum; species Viscum album. Next base: position 67,004,458 of record OY728166.1, on the reverse strand, counting down.
GGTAATTTGAGGATTCAAGTGCTAGATAATATTTTCTTGTATTTATTCATATTCTCCACTCATATATCCATAAATTTGAATGATGATCCCTTCCATATTAAAATTTTGTGAGGATTTTATAGTCATGTTAAATTTTCTACATAATTTCATTATAATCTTGAAAAATAAAAAAAACATAATATCTATATTACCAATGTTGGTATATGAAATTTTTGAATATAATTCATCTTTGATAGATCCATCTATATACCATTTCAGGATATTGTATTGCCCAAAAATAAAAATATTATCATATAAAAATAATACAATTAAAATTTTTATACATATTTCCATTGAGTATTTATTAAAATTATAATGATATATTAATGACCTTTCCTAATTATTGATTATTTAATGAAAACATATATCAAGACTTCCTCAAAACTATCACAATATTCTCTAAAGTCCATACTCATTGAATACAGGAAGATATAAGAGGAATTAGTAATACTAAATGGCATAACAATATGATAATAGATCCCATAACCTACATAGAATGTTGTCTTCGGGATTACTATATTCATGAACATCCAAAATTGATATTAATAATGATGATAAATCTATATTATTGTTGACCTCCACATGGCTGGTCAAACAAATTATCAATATGGGGTAATGGATACATATTCTTTATCACGATCCTCGTCCTCTCATAATAATAAATTAAAAGAAATATTGAACCACAATTGAAATTTACCAATATAATGGGCATTTTTGGTTGGGAAATATAGGGTGTATATATCTTTCATTAGGATTTTCGTGATGTTTCTTCATAAATTTGCAAAATTCATTCATTGCTATTATATACGAGGTATTTTTGATGGGTGAATCACTGAGTATGATTTCTATTGAGAAGAAATCTTAATAATTTTGTTTTAGTCTAAAAAAACTACAAAAATGAATAAAAAACTTTCCCAAAAAATATATTTTATTATAAGTTTTTCAAAAAACATATCAGACATATAACCCTCGTGGATAAGAATTTATATTAAGAATTTATAAGTAATTCCTATTAAAATTTTATAGTTATACTCACATCATTAAATGATCATAGGTTCATATAAAATATAAAATATTACTTCCATCACATAAAAAATGATATTATCACCATATAAAGAACATGAATCCATTCCCTCAATCACATCAAATTTATATAATGGAAGAATCAGTGGATCTTTAGGATGTTCATTCCTGCAAACTATAATTGGAGATGAACTATAGAATTTTTATGTGCCCATAATATCATTATGTGTTTTTACTACTATCTCATCATATAATAATTGAGTGTGTAATTCCAAACCCAATTATAATTACAAATATATAAATCAGTGATCTGATCTATAATAAATAATTCATTACCCATTATATAGTGTATGATAAGTTTTATTTTCAGTGTATCGTTCTCATAACCTTCATCAGCATTCCTGGTAACACGGTATTAACATTTATTTTTAGTCATATGAGGGTTTTGATTATTATCATAAAAAATTTATACTCTTACACTATTTGGAATAATTACCATTCACCATTATTTTTATGCATTATAGATGGTATAGTGAATTACTTTGAAACCACTTCCCAACTATTTCATTATCCACCCATTACATCTCATTTAAACATTCATGGGATTTATGACCTAACCATCCAGATTTAATGAACCTCACAAATCCATTAAAACAATTCCCTTCATATCTCTTCTGAAGTTTCAAGCATCTAAATGGAAATAATTTAATTCCACCTTGTGATTAATTATATTTCATAGGATACATGTTCATCCATTATTTTTGAACCCATGAGAATAGTAGGAATCTATAATTTCTATATCTAAAATGACTTAACAACCAACAAATTCATATTTCCTAATAAATTATATTATGGTTAATGACTTTTAGATACTTATTTTAAAAATTCCAAAGAATAAATATATTTTTATTTCAGTGATCGTAGTTAATCCAAGGACATTCCATTCAATCCTAGTAAAGTTAAAATTATATGATCCAATAGATTCATAATTTTTTCTTAGACATAATATATTAAATCTTCGCTATTTTACATAGAATATAAGGGAAGTAATTACTAAAACATATCTCAGTATGCTAGTCAGATTTCATAGATTCAATTTCTTCAACATCCCTCATAACCATAATAAGGATTCAAATCCCATAGTGATGTTAAAACTAGATCCATCATGGGTGTTATGGAATGATCTAGAAGAATCACTGTGGTGATGATTACATTGGTTATGTAGTGGGAGAACAATAGCATTTCAAAGAGTTAAAACAAGTATAATGGAAAATCCATCTTCCATGGGTATGATCAAGTAAGGTATTTTGGTTTGATGGAAGTATAATACATATAACTAAATCTAAATGTGGATGTGTCTAGTAATCATGGAGTTATAAGAGGATAAATAGTGTTCTATGAGAAAAAATGGGACATTTTATAGTTCTTTAACCACATCTATAATATGGTTAATTTGAGTTCAACCTAAACATATGTCGTATTGGATGTTCATGGTGTTTTTCTTTCTCCAAATTTTTTACATTATGTATAGTGAAATCGACTACAAAATGATTAATAATTCATGTCATGGAATTTATTTTATACCATGGGTTTTAACCTAACCCAATCAAAAATATAAACTACACATTATTAATTGGGAGAGCCTTTATCAAACGATATATGAGTGGAATAACATGGTGGTTATCATTTCATCAAGGGGAAGCCTTGAAAAACCATCTAATATTTCCCCTAACATTGGGTACCTACTCCACAAATTTTATAACCTTAATAATGATAAATATAATTTTATTAACTATTTTGGATTCTCATAAATCATTATCCATTGTATTTACAATAAAATATATCCTATATGAATATTATCATCCCCCACTAATAAAGATTCATCCATTTATCATCTATACCTTTTATATGATAAAAAACAAAGAAAAAGATTTAATATCCCATGCACTGGAGACCAAAAAATAACTTCTCAATGGTCAGGATCCAACTCTTACACAGTAGTGTATTAGAAGATAAAAGAATATTTTCTGGATGATCAAACATGAATAATTGAATTGAAAATTGTTTCCATCTTTTGATCATTTTTATTCTCATTTTTATTTATGACTTGATAATGTCATATGAGCATAACAACAAAGTTATTATTCTAACTCCTATTAAATATTTCATCATAGGTGTGTTGTAATTAAATTTACTATCACATTCACCATTTACGCAGTTCCTTCAAGTCCTATCAATTGAATAAATTGAAATGTCCTAGTGTGGGAAACACTAATCATAGTGGGAGATCACAAATTCATGAAGATTTATTTATAGGTAATCTATGAAAAAATAGTTCGACTAAATGTATTGAACCATATGTTATACAAAGTCCATCAATTATCAGCATCTATTTAAATGCATCATGATGGTTGAAAAAATTAAATTAACTAATAAATATCGCCCATTAGTGCCTTATAGGTATATACATAGTCACATTTTTTGTGTACTAGTTGACACTCGAGTCATGCCTATTTTTAAATTTTTAATGTGATTAACCTTATCTACAACTTTTCAATCACCACATAAAATTATTGTACATAAAAAATATTTATATCTAGGTAGAAAACATAATTTATTCCTTATTTAAAAAATATTAAGATCTCATATACATGTGGTCCCCCTAAGGTTCAACAGTAATTATTTCTGATCATAGTCTCCAATGTTTAAATAATAAATACTCTCATACCAATTAAAATGAATCATGATTTTTATACCACAATATTACATCTTTTTAGATGAATATACTGTAAATTTTAAAAATAATAAACTACCAAATTTATTGGTTATTTTTGTTTAGATACTATTATAACTATATTTTTATTTAACAAGATATCTTTAACATCATTCATATTTATCTCCCCCTATATTACTCTTAATAAACATTCCCTATGTAAAAACATTATTCAAAACGAATGGAAATGAAATATAATTAAGGGTGATCTTAAATTCAAATTATAGGTAAACAAAGTATATATGATATAATGATAATATGAAATAATAAGATAGTCATAATGGTATGAGAACATTAAAACTGCAAATAATATCAATACTCAACAATCAATGATCATAAACATGTATAATGGAGTAAAGGATTATAAATCCATATGATGTTATTCGTAATAGTGTGAAATCAACATTATTTATAACTAAAATATCATGTCTAAAATTTGTGTCACTGAGTAATTTGTACAAACCATTTCATTTTATATGGTAAACTAATAAAGAACATCAACTATAGTGGATCAAGCCTCATCACATGTTTCCTATTTTTCAATCAATATGATTGACATGTTATCCATTGTGGATTATATCCATTACGGTGTGTTTAATTGGGGATCAGGCCCTGTAGCCTATTTCCCAATAATGATCTATCTAGTCAAAATATTTTCCATTGTGGGTTAAGAATGTTAACAGGTTTCCCATTATTATACAACGAGATATAATTATTTATCTAATTCATTAGATGATGATATAGGTACCACCCATCAAAAAATGAAAATCAAATATACGGATTCCAATTACTCATAAATCATTTATCTTATCCCATCCCTTATTAATAAATGGGCTTCATTGAAAAATTATCATATCAGAATCCATTTACGTAAATGGATTTTGTAAAATATTTCATCATATAATAACCTATGAAAATGAATCATGTTCCATAAAAATAATGTCATAAAAAAATCTATCCAATGAAATAATAATCACTGTATCATTTGATTATCAACCCAAAAATTATTATAACATATAATAATTTTATCTTTGATGGAAAATGATTTAAATTTTTATAGAACAATTCAGCTGGAAAATAACCTATTTTTGAAAATTTACTAATTAAATTCAGAAATCATTAATATATTTTAGAAATATTCTTCCATAATAATATCACTAAAAACACATAATAGAATAATTAAAGAATATAATGTTCATGATGTTTTATAATTATATTTATACCATACAAATTAAATCGATGATTTATTTCACATTTTTTATATATCCAAAATTGAATTCAAAAATATATTACAAGATGATTACTATTAAAAAAATAAAATGAAATATATGAGTTATAATTTATTTAATAAATATTGTTTTAAATTCTAAAAAAACTAAATTTATTTTAGAGTGCATGGATACGGTAGAAAAATATGTTTTTACTAGAGAGTGAAAAAAGAATATTTTTTTCAATACATTTATTACTCTCATTAAACTTTTATATGAAAAATATATATTGTATTATTGTCATATTATATTTTAATGGATTATGATTTGATTGTTTCCAGGTGGTATGGGAAATTTTGGAATGTATATGGATTATTTCATCATGAATTTTTTCAATAGTCTCATTTAAATGTATTTGCAATGAAGAAAACATAGATTATTAAATCTTGTACATAATTGAGATTTATCACTGATGATATATTTTAATATATTTTATTGGAGGGATTCTGATTATTTTGACTATGTATGTTCAATCATTCTAAAATTCCTCATATTACTTCGAATGGTTAGTGTTTATGTTCAATGATTGGGGAATGTGATTTACATTTCATATGTCAGTTTCTATATGAATCAATATGATTATTATGTTCTCCACATCCATATGATAAATTCAATAGACATAGTATTTGATGAGTGGGCCCACTATATCCCCTTTATGAATCTATAGGTATCAAGAGACAAATAGATATGGATATGGTCGTGTATTTCCCAATTTAGATTCAGTTTTATACATGGACTTAATCGTTTTAGATGTCGTGGGCAAGGCCTTGATAGTATATTTTAGAGTTTATAACATATGAATTTCACTCAATATGAAGCAATTAATTGAAAGTTCATGTTGTTATTTGACTAATTTAATTCCCATTATTATGTTTTATTATGTAATAATTTACTCATATCTTATTACATATACTGTATATAGATGTTTTTTTAATGGCATGTGTTTTTAGTTATTCATCGTGCATAATGTTTATGTTATATTTCTCTGTAATTTATACCCTTATAGGTCTTATGAGGTCACCAATTTTTAAGTTTCCTTGTTCTTAAGACCTGAAAATGTATATTACGATTGAAATGGATTGATAATATTATATTGGTGGATGTTCTCAATGGAAAATATCTTTTCCCATTTTATGTTGTAATGTTGAATTAATGTATGTATCTTGTTTCAAATGATACTAAACAACTCAGTATTTTGGGTTATGACTTCATTGTAATCATTCTTATGTAATGAAATAATGCACCGACTGTGGGCTTCCGGAGTTAGGGTGTTACAATTGGTATTAAAGAATTTTTTGATGAAAACATTGAAACATGATTTAGATAATTTAGATTAGGGACCAAATCCCTAATATAGTCTTTTATGATATACATACATGAATATCATATAATTTTTGTTATGGAATATATTAGGTAGATCTTTCTAGTAAATGTATTAATGAATAGATACTACAAGTGGACATGGTTCTGGCATAGATGTATGAAGGAGTGAAAAATAAGACAAGGATATTTTTACTGGAACATGGGTATCATGTACCAGACAAAAGGTCTTATGGAACATATATTTTGAATCTCCTAGTGGATAGTCAATGGAAAATTCACATTTTCATACATATCATTATGAATTATTTATTCATCTAATGAAACCAATTATATCTTTCTAGGATTTACAATTCATAAATCTATTATATGTGTTATAAAATGCCTAGAGTTATAGAATTCTTCGGATTTTAGTTCGAAATATAGAATATGGAATTGATTAAAAATGTATCCTAGAAGAAGGAATCGAAACATCACCAATGCACATGATGCAAAGAAGTAATAATGATAATATATTTCGTGGTCTTAACCTATATATTCAATGAAAGATAGTGTCACAAACCATCCCCGATCAACCCTAAATAGATCACCTGAGCAGGTCTGTGGCATGGCCCGAGTGGTGTTCTGAATCCTCCTGGGCTAGCAACAAGAGCCAAGGAATCAATAGAAGAAAATTTCAAATGGTTTTTCCGAGTGGAAATAAGTAATTAATTAATTTATAGGAAAAAAATAATAATAACACAAACTAACATGACCATGAACAAAAATCCTCACGCCTTCGACATTTCCTCCCCATTCTATAAAAAACTCTCATCCACAGAGACCAATCTTGTGTCGAACCTACCACAAAAACTAAAAACAAGAAAAAACTATAGGTTTGAGTATTGTAACTCAGTAAGTAAGCCTGAAAAATTCTATTCCCAATCTGTATACCATTAAATAACGAATTTATCTATTCTAGTTTTGAAATAAATTATATAAAATATTTGTTTCTAGGAAAAAACATTCATCTCTAAAACAAGTAATAGTCCATTTTGTTATTTAAATTAAAAACAAGTTTAATTATTGAAATGAGATGGTTCATTTCATTTAAAAACAAATTTTTTTCAAAAAAATTAAAAACCCAATGGTTAGTTATTAGAAAAATGTAAAACCACACATAACACACAACACAGACTAAGAGAAATCGAAAAAGAGGCTCATAGGGGCCAATAACCAAACTGGACCTCTCAGCAGTTTGCCACATTAAAATAAGCACTAAAGTCAACAACTTCAAACCTAGTAGTTTGTGAGAAATCCAAAACATATAATACATGTGACTAATCTAGAAGGAATGCCTATTCTCAATGACGTCATAACGCCCTAAAGCCTGATCATCACCCAACCTGGCTTGATCGAGGGGCCCAATCCCATAGTAATAATAACAAAACACCTCTCTGATATGGTCCAATATTCAGTGCATAATATAAACTAGTGAAACAATCATTCATTTAAAATTTATATACTATGATAGGATACCATGTCAACACGTGTATTAAAATGGGGAAGGAGGTTCAACAAATTCAATCATGTAAGATGTCATGATGAAATAACAACACAGAAAACTAACCAAAAATTGACCTGTACAAAAAGGTCACCCCCGTGTTACTCCAAAGAGGGTTTTCAAAATAATTTATTTTATTTATGTTTCAAAAGAGACTTAACCAGAATTAATGAAAAACATCATTTCCCTAGGGAACCAAAATACTTATTAAAACATCATAACAAATCATTATTCATCCAACCAAAACTACACCTGATACTCCATGAATTATGTTCATAGGATAAACAAGAATTCATCCACTATTGTGTGTCAATTCACTAAGAAAATATTTCAACTGTCATGTATAAAATAAATATCTCTTCTTACATTTTGTAATTATTTCCAAAATAATAATCAAATACCAATTTTTATTTACATAATATTAATGAAATATCATGTAATTAAAAAATTCTAAATATATAGGTGACTGTAGTGGGTGACCAACATCAACTCGTAGCTCAAAAAAAATGATGCGACACACCTCACACATGAAGACAAGAACACCCATGCTGATAACCACAGTGTCTTGCGTTTTAGAAAACAACTGGCTGTAACATCCACAAAACCATTAAAATAGACAAAATCGTTGTTAAAAAAATTCAAGCAAACAAAAAGAACAAAAACTCACCTAACCCCGATGTAGGTTAAAAGAAGTGAGTGACAAGGGAATGGGTTAATGAGGGGGGTGTCCTAAATCAAAGGGATCACACAAAAAAGAAAAAGACCAGTGAGTAATTCAGTGAATAGTGCATCCCAACTAGGCGGGTGTATGAAATCCAGACACGAAGTGCATTAGTTGGATGTGGGCATGTTTCACTGATAGGGGCAGGTCAGATGGAGTGCGTCGAGTCGAAAAAAACATCACTAGAGGGTGTGTTTCCGGAATGAGGTCTGGTGGGTGCACGATGGTTGGAAGAAGTCCTGACCAGTGGTGCACGTGGCCAAGAAGGCTTGTGGGTGCCAACAAGAGTATCCCACGACTGGTGCAGTGTAGGGGGACGTCGTAGTGGCACAGCACCGTAGCTGGTCCCCATGAGCAATGAAGGGGACCATGTTTGGGGCTTCGTGCTGCTACCAACGGAATGATGGGGCAGTTGAAGGGTATTAGACGATTGAGCTAAAAAGAGAGGGATGTCCATTGATCAGATTAACGGTGGTTCAACTCGCATAGTTGGGGTGCACGTGCCAAACAGTGGGAGAAGTAGGGGGGGTGTCGCTGGTTACTGGAGGGGACAACGACTTGTCTAAGGTCAGTAGGTCAGGAGGAGCTGCTGGATATGTTGTAAGAAGGTGAAGGATGTGAGGTTCCACTGGCCAGAAGGAGTAGGGAAACGGTGCAGGAGGCACAACTATAAGGACATGACCTTAAACATTACATAATATTGAATTATGTCAAAAATTAACACTTAGGATCTCTTCAAGATTATATTTTTAGAGAATTAGTCCATAACTATTAAATAAAAATGTGAATATTACATGTAGACACAACTACCCAATATCAAATTTCATAAAATAAAATCTCTTGAAAAAAAGAGACATGGTTAATCCCATGTTTTAGACAACATGAATTTCCCATGGTCTCATCCTAGACCCTATTCATCATTATGATCGGTGAAAAACTTTTCAAAACATCGGATGAGAATAAAAAATCTTAGAATGGGATACCCAATAAAGGAAAACTGTTAGTTTATCAAAACAAAAAGTAATCCATTAATACTTTATCATAAGTAAAAATTTTCTTCTTTATTAAGTAGTAAATACTCATCAATTAATAAAATATAATTTCATACCCTTTTGTAACAAAAATATTACCATAAATCCTATATAAATTACACATAACCTTTAAATGTAACATGGTAAATAAACATACTTAAATAGAAAAACCATACAGTAGAATTCCACACAGATCTCTAAATGGAATAACTATAAGGCTATCTTCCATAAAAAATTCATTGGAGGTCATACCAAAACCACCCATCTTTGTTTATCACTGCACTGGCTGCCATTTCGTTTATCAAATAACCACCCATAAAATGTCCACAGACCATTATAAAATCATAACACATAAAATCAATATAATGGAACGAAAACATTTCCAGATTTCAATAACAATATATCACTTAAATATATTACCATAAAAATAATTTATAAAAACGATTTTCAGTACCAAAATACATAAAAGTGTATATAGAATTTATTTTCCTTTTAAAAACATTACGACATTTTAAGTATGCCATAGAAAAAATAATACTCCCATCGGCTTAAAATATTGTTGTCACCACTTAGGTTAAAAACATTTTTTTAGTTTTGTAAATTTCCTCAAGGAAATATATTCCCATTAAATGAAATGATATGTCAATGGTGTTTATGTAGTGTATTAATGAATTTCGTGTATTAAAACAAAATATTCCTCAATGAAAGGCGATTGAGATGAAGTCCCTTATAGAAATTCAACTGCCTAACGTCATCACATTAAAATTCTAAAAAAATAAAATTTATTAGAGAAAAAGGTTATCTCATCAATTGGGAATACAATTTACATCATTATGGATATAGAAGAGCATATAACAACATTATATTATTTAAATTTAAAGACATAACAAAATAAAATCTCTAAAAAAGAGGAGGGTGAATGGTTCCCTTAACGATTTTGTAATTTTTGAAAACTCACCATATGAAAGAAGGATCATAAAATAATGATTTAATTACCCATAAATTAATGTATATTAAATAATGAATAAAACCATGCACAGTACATACAACATAAAAATTGAAATAGTGGCAATATAGCCCGATTCTAACTGCAATGAGAAGTGAGATGACAACCCCTTAACACATTGTAATCAAACAAGTCATACGAAAAAAAGTTAATAAACACCAATAGAATCACATAATAAAATGAATATAAAGAGAATCATGATAATATTTATCAAATGTATGTACACAATAAACCACATTATATAAATAAGTGGAGAGTAATGGAAATCTCATGGAATTAAAAGTGAGATAAGAAACCCCTTACCCCGTGTCAGAATTGACCCGTTCATTCTTTAATCTCTTGAATAATTAACTGAAGTTATTTTATAATTTCTTATGAACCTTTTTTAATGTTTATAAATCCATTTAAATCACTGATTACCATGTTATAATCATTATTTAATCATTTATGTTAATAATGGTATTTTTGAATATATTTGGTACTTAAGTCAAAAATCGACTTCTTATAATTAAAAGTTGTTCCTGTGTTAAAATTTTTATTATATCCAGAATTGTATTCATGTTTTAGATATCCTATATATCCTGTATATTGATTTATTTATTATAGTACATAACATTAGAAGATAAGAAATGAAATACAATGTTCATGGAGACGTTAAGTCGTACTTACGCATGAATGCTACATCCATTTCTATTTAGTATTGTAATGGAATTGAAACACAATGATACATAAGTATATTATAATTACAATATAATATCATATATAATTTCATTAACTCTACCATTTATACGTTCCACATAAAGAATGAATGAGTCATATCACATTGATGGGGCGGTAGTCCGCACATCCTCAAATGAGATTATCTTATTTACCCATTATGGAAACCAAAATGGTATTCTATAAATGAATAATAAATAATCATATATAAAATATAAATATAATATATATCATATATAAATATAGTTTTATCATAATGGCCACAATGAGGGGTAGTTGTAGATATTTGAACAATCATTGTTTCATGATGTAGTGGTTCACCATCCACAGAAATAGTTTGTTCCTTACTCATTAGATGGTGGAGTGTCCAAGTGTATTTTGAATAAATATCATAACGATATACTAGTATATTGTGGATAATGGTGTTGTTATAAAATGAAGGAATAAAAATTGTTAAGGGGTTCCAGAAGTAAAATAAATCAAAATAATTTATGAGAAAATGTTACCTTTAATTTGTGAAACTCCCTTTGGATTGAATCAAAAGGACTTTCTTGAAGTTCCTACTACATATGGTAAGGAATCTAGGAGGAATAAAGAGATATTGATAGATTATTTTAAAATGGGTTGGATGAGGAAAAGGTCTTGAGTTGTGTGAGGAATGAGTTATAAGTGAGGGATTTTTATAAGGGGGAATGGGTTCTTTAGGAAAGTGTGAAAATATTATTTTATAATATAATGATTTGTGGTTTCAAAAGGTCAAAACTCATTAAGGTAAAAGTTAATATGACTCACGGTAGAAATAAATTCATTAAATAATAATTTGATGTGTTATGGATGTTATTGTTATATTGAAATTCTTATTTATTTTAATCATTTATTAATAATGAAAATAATAGTTCATTTTTCTGTATTAAATAATTTTATTTATTTGATGACTAAAAATAATAAAAAAATAAAAATGATGTATAAAATACTATAATATTTACAATTAATATTTATATTTGATATTATAATTTATATTACCCCGTGTAATAATTAATTTACTAAAAAATATTTGTTTATGTCATTTTTGTCTTTTCGTTAAATTATTTAATCTAAAGTGCCATTATCACTCCCTAGTGGCTCAATGTGATCCTAAAATCAACACAAGGATACCCATAATTTTCCAGGACACATCCAGTAATGTTAGGACAAAGGTTGAGGTAAGTTATTATTATTATAACATTCTTTTTACCTTGAATTATCCTTTCTCCCTTTAATCGCGGTAAAAAAGTCCAATGTTACTATTCACCATAAACTTATTTTCAGCTTATTGAACCACATTTTTCATACTAATAACTACCATGATTGTTCTATTTTCAAAATTAAATTCACATAAGCGATATATTTCATTTAAATGAAAAGTTCAGATCTTTAACTACTACATAGTGGTTTAACTATTCATCAAAAATTGATGTTTTTCAAAAAATACCAAAAATTCAGCCTAAAATATATTTGATATTTTTAATAATATAATTTTATCAATTTTTAAAAATTCAAAACATATAATTTTCATTATGTAATTTAAAATTAATTATTGTGGTCAAAATAAATAGCGTGTCTATAAAAAACAATATGTTTCAAAATATTGTCACTGGTTTATACCCAATTTAAAAGTGAAATTTATTTCGATGACTAGAATTGGATTAAATGGTAAAAATATAATTTAATTACACTTTAAAATCATTTAAAAAGATAATCTAAACATAAAAATAAGTTAGATTAAATGTCAGTTCTGAATTAAAATATAGTATTTTTCATTATTCAATAAATAAAAATTTATCATAAAAATACAAAAAATTTACCAAAACTAAATTTTGAGGTCCCGATTCAAAAAATATTTTTTTTCAAATAAAACATATTAAACTGAACAAAATTATATTCAACGAGGGTTCACCTTCAAATGGCGGTAAATCGACCTTTTAAATAATATTAGAGTATTTATGCTTAAATTCAAATTCTTTCTTAATTTAGGTATCTTAATTTTAATGGATAAATGTATAAAATTAAAAAAAAATATAATAATATTTTAGTTAGTTATGTTCATTCCCACTAATACAATGGAACGTCGTTAACTATAATGATAATATTATATTGTTAGTGTGCAACATAATAATTGAACGAAACCCCTTGTTGTGTATCAGGTACGCCATTGAACATATCATCCACATTAACGTAAAATTAAAATTTAATTCAAAAGTACTATTAAATTTGAAAACATCATATTTTTTATTTTCATGGGATGCTACATCCTTTCTCTATTTACGGAATTATTTCATCACAATTTTAAAATTTTTCTCAGAAAATTCATTGAAATTCAAACATCAAAAAAATAGTCTATAAAACTATAACTTTAAATTTAAGGGATATAAGTTCAATGGTCACACGAGACAACAGATACTTTGAATCCATGAAAACATGGAATTGAAATAGAATCTAAATTTCATAGATTAATATAGATTGGTAGAGATCATGATCATGGAAAGTTAACCACCAAAATACCAGAAATTTATGGTTGGGTTAAAGTTTGATGATAAAAGAGACCTTATAGATTTTTTTCTAAAAGATCCTTTTCATAGTGTTAAATAATATTCATAATAATTATACTAATATCGTAAGGAAATACACCTACATGTCATGAAGAGTGTCAACCTTTAATAAAATTCTACCAGAAACTCATCTTTTCTCAAAACGGTGAGTATTCAAGTTGACATGGACACATCAAAAGCACAAAAATAAAGTTCATGAGAGTAAAGTGATCCAAAAAATATGAAACATATATTTCCACTATCTTTTTATAGTAAAAAAAACTAAAATCACATTGTACGGGATCAGATAATACCTAAATGGATAATCCTTTATAAAAAATACTACTCTTTATCTCTAAAATCCAACAAAAGTACCCAAAGTTCAAGAAAGACCATTCAATATACAATTGTCCTTAATATTCTTCAAAATCAAAAAAACTGATATTGTAACCGAAAACATAGAAGGATTTAAATCACATAGTCTTACACAGTAAATCATAATATTTATCTCCAAAAACATCGACTACTCTTAATGTCTCATAATGAAGTGTAAATAACCGAATCACATATTCTCTATGATCGGTTAATCAATTCTATAAATAACCCAAATCACCTTATATCTACAATAAAATAATATATTCTTCCTAAATAATACTTCAACCATTACTCCACAAATTAACTCACAATTTATTCTATTATACATAAGCATATAGTGTTCCCAAAATAAATAATGTCTTCAATAATAACAATAATCACTTAATGACCAAATCAATTTCTTATAATAAGGATTTACATTTGATTAAATATATAATCCCAACTAAAAATATTATTGATCCATAAAATCATTTAACAAAAAAGAATCAGTCATACAAACTAGGGACTTCATGTATTCATGTGGTAGGTGATAAATCCCAATCGCACTTCGGTTGTGGGTTCGATTCCTGCAGCTTTGTCAGACACAATGGGTTGCCACACATACTACATGTTGTCCATTTTCAAAAACTATAAAATTTCATAACATTTAAAAAAAGGGGAAAATTATTCAATAATAACCATAACATAATTTATCCTAAAATGTTATCCAATATCTTTCATTTTTCACCCCCATAATGTAATAACCATTTATCACCTCTTAAATAACTATGACTCTTTCTTATATGCTAACCATTATGGTTATTCCACTTATTCTTAAACTACACCCAAACCTCTAATGTTGTCTAAACTGACCTCTATTACCAACTATAAGGGTCTGACCATGAACATTAGAAAATCATGAATATTGTCATAAATTCACACTTAGGATGTTTTCAGATTAATAGTTTTAGATATTTGGGCCATAACAATTATATAACAACTTTAATATTACATGAATACACTATTACCCAGTATCCATCTTCATAAAATAAAAACTCTTGAAAAAAAGAGACATGTCTAGTTCCATGTTTTAGATATCATTACGTTTACATGATCATATCATTAACCATATTCATCTATATTTCATGTGAAAAACATTTCAAAACATTGGATGAGCATGAAACACTCAGTAATGGATACACCAGAAAGTAGAACTGTTAGTTTTTCAAAACTAAAGTAAACCTTGAATACATTATCATAACTATAAAATTTCACCTTTATGAAGTTTTAAATATACTTCACTAAATTAATGATAATTATTTACCCTTTTATAACCAAATGATTTCCAAAAACCCATATAAATAACACATAACATATAAAGGTAACATGGGACATAAACATAATTAAATTGAATAACCATACGGTTGACTTACGCACATATCTATAAATTGAATAGCCCTATGACCGATGTACATTACCAATTAATTAGAGGTTATAAAGTGACCAACCATCTTGTTTTATCAAGACACCACCCATCATTTGGTTTATCATGTAACCACCATTCAATATTCCTTGTAAAATTATAAAATCATAAGACATACAACAAATATAATGGAAAGACAAAAATTTAACATTTCAATCACAATATATCACTTAAATATATTGAAAAAAATTCATTATAAAAACCGTTTTCAATAAAAATATACATAATAGAGTATATGGTATTTATTTTCCTATTTAAAAAATTACTGCTTGTTATGGTAGAAAAAGATCAAATAATAATCGGGGCGACATAAAAGGCCGTTGTCACCGCTTAGGTTAAAACAATTTTTTTTGTTTTAGTAAAATGACTCGTTGATAAATATTCCCTTGGATTGAAATGAAAATTTTAAGGTGTTTATACAGTGTATAAAATAAGGTCGTGTATTAAAACAAAATATGCATTAATGAAAACAGATTGAGACGGAGTCCATTACAGAAATTCGACAGCCTAACGGCACAACTTTAATATTCAAAAAAATATTTTTATGAGTAAGAAATGGGTATATTGTAACATGGACATAAACTTTACATCACTAAAGATATATATGAACATATCCCAATATATTAATATGTAAATTAAAGGACATTACAAAAATAAGTACTTAAAAAAGAGGAGGGTGAAAGGTTCCCTTAATGATTTGGTAACTTATGAAACATTCACCTTATAAAAGAAGTATCACAAAATAAATATTTAATTACCAATAAATTAATGTATATTACACAATAGATTAAATCATGGGAAGTACATACATCACAGACAAAAAAATAGTGGCATTATAGCATGAATCTCACGGGAATAATAAGTGATATTAAAATCATTTACTACATTGTAATCAAAATTTCGTATGAAAAAAAGTTAACTAAAACCAATTTAATCATAAAAAATCAAGATTATATAGTGAATAATGATAATATATATCATGTGGATGTTCATAATACACCATATGCAATAAATAATTTGTGAACAATGTAAATATAATGGAATTAAAAGTGAGATAAGAAACCTTTAACTCATGTCTGTCATGACCCATTTGTTCTATAATCTCCTAATGAATAAACTAATAATTATTTATACTTACATAAACCCATTTTTTCAAGTTTATCATTCCTTTTAAATAACTTATTTTAATGACCCTGAATTTACATGTAATTTTTTTAATTAAATATGAATTTTACGAGTCTGTGAAAATTGAAGGCTCGTGATTCTGAGGCAGGAGTTCCCTGGAATAAATTTATGAACATTACATCAGGTACATTAAGTAAACATATGAGCATGTTTTTCTAAAATTTGAACCATTACCCAGAATATTAATCTGAGGGCACTATTGAACTCACATCGCCAATATTCGCTTAAGGAGACCATCAACTCGACCACAGTAGGTCGAGAGTGGATGTTAGTTTTCACATTTTCTATAGAGAATAAAATAAAATAAAATGGTGTAACTTTTAGTATTATTTTATTTTAAAACTCTCATGTGGATGTCTCACCGGTGGGGACCAACTGAACTAAACCTCCCATTAGAGTTTATGGTGGTGGGGACCACCCGAGACAAAAACACTCTTGAACACCCGTCATTATGGAAGAAAACCTGTCGACTCCCTACTTTAATTATTCCAAATCTATCCTTTAATTAAATTATCCATCTCTACTCCAATTAATTAAGATAACCTATTTCATTTCATTTTGAAATTAAACAACATTTTCTTTTCTATTGGCTACCTTTCCTTTTACATGGGATGGGGGAAATTAATCATTCGCAAAAGTGGGAGCTTGGGAGAACATGGAGGAACACATCCTCTAACTAATAATCACAATGAAGAGCTCTTCTCCTTCAAAGAACCATTTCCAAACTATGTCGAAAAATATCCAATGATGAATGAACCAATGATCAACGAAACACCATCGTCACCATCGTCATATTTTCCTCTCCTCACTCACATTGTTGAAGGAGACTTGTTACTGGATCGATGAATATCAAACCATCTCAACAACGGAAAATCATCAACCGAAATCATCGAGGTAAGGTGGATGTTTGAATTTTACCACTTCCCGTTATTGATAATTATTCATTAATCAAGGAAGAAATTACAACTGCTTGCTACCTCCCTAATGTGGAGAGTGCGGTCCAAACAAACATGGCTCGTCATCTCCACAAATATTGGTTTTGTTTTGTGTTCACTGTGATGGTGATGAAGACTGGTGCCAGCTGTTGGCACCAGTGGAACTCAAGAACCGAGTCGAAGGTGACGAACGAAGGGTGGCTGGTCAAGCTGGCAGCCAACAGAGGCATGATGCCCCGCCACCCCGTGACACCGCCTCCCAGCGCCCTCCACCGTCTGCAGCCTCTCTACACCACTGTGTTACCTTGCACAAACTGATGACAACCCCCAACATCGCGATGTACCTCGGAACCCATTGGCTCTGCCTCCACACATCAACCACGGCCTCACGCCACCACGTGGCACCCATAGTCTTGTCATCCCGCCATGTGGCCTCATAGCCCTTCGTGGCCTCACGGCCACCTGCGGCCTCATGCACCCTCCGCTATCCCTCGTGGCCAACGCAGCCTGCTGGACCTCCCTATGGGCTGGACATGACCCAACATGGAATCAGCAGGACCCTACAGGCCGGGTCGACCCATACCGTGTCTGGTCGTCCCAAGTAGGGTTGTGCCGGGTAAGACCGACCAGGTAGGACCGGACGCTGACCAGGTACGAGATTTAGGTTGTTTTGGCCATGACAATGACACTAGTTGTTTGATTTATAAACCTCCAATTATGTTATAATTGACGGAGAGAGAAATTCCCATTGATATACCCCATTATATTTTTTTATAAAATTGGGGAAAGGTCGGGTTGGATCTAACACGAATCAAACCAGGCCCTCGAAACTAATAGGATAATAACTCACAGACCGGTTGTCCGATTGACACGCCATATATTGCGTTGATACCCCCATTATGTGGAAGTCCTTTGGGTAAACTCCTAAAGGGACTTCGTGGTAGTTGGAGTATCGACTAGTGGCTTGTGGAGAGGACCCTCCAGGAGACAAGAGAGAATAGTACGAGAACCCAGTAGCAAGCTGTGATGTGAAGAATAAAGAGAGATCCAATGTGGGTCACCACCAAGCGATTCTATTCTGTTCAGAACCAAGTGATCCTATGTCGGTCAGCATTTAGTGATCCTGTGTGGGCCAACACTGAGTGATCCTGTGTGTGTCAGCACCTAGCGATCATGTGTGGGTCTGCACCTAGCGATCCTATGTGGGTCAGCACCAAGCCTGTTGTGTGGGTCAGCACCTATTGATCCTGTGTGGGTCTACGTCTAGTTATCCTGTGTGGGTTAGAACCTAGCGATCATGTGTGGGTCTATACCGACCGATCCTATGTGGGTCAACACCAATCGCTCCTATGTGGGTCTGCCTCTTAATAGAGTAATATGATTCATATGTTACATCTAATAATCTCTATTATTGTACATATGTTATACCTGGTGTGAGATGATCATGTACCTACGTGGTACTTTCGTTCATGGTAATACCATAGTGGTATTCTTCTGTGTGGAGAACCTGTGTGGTACTTTCCATAGTGGTATTTCTTCCTTGGTGTAACAGTTGAACTTAGGGCTTTGGTGTTGGAATCTGTGTTTTCCTCCTGATTGAGATGAGATTACTTGATAACAAATGTATAAGTTGAGGAGCATTCCTAAGTAGGGTTATCACATGTTTCCTACCTTTTTGTTTTATCCATTTTGATTTGGTGAGACCTTGAGTGTCTCGGGGTCCCTACTAAGTATCTTTATACTCACCCATACACGGGCTATACCTGCACCCAGTTATGTTTCATGCAGATGACGAACATCGCTGGCTGAGGATGAGAGTACCAGGACTCGAGATAGCTTAGATGAGGATGATAGACAAGGAAAACCACAAGGACATTCATTTGTGAGTTGTATCAACCCATCATGTAGGATTCTTGGTGGATGATCCGGGTGATTCTTTTCACCTATCAGTCATCTTGTACTTACATTTTATTGTACATTCTAGTTGGGATTGTATTCTAGGACCTTTTACTTATTGTATCTGATTTGTTTACTATTCATTTTACATGAGTTCGTATCTTTTTGTGGGCATTGTTGTTTGTGATTACATGTTATAAGGGGAACATCTTCCCAGTTTTTTGGAATACACCTTCGGTGCCAGTCGCCAGCCCCTAGCCAATGAAATTTGGTCTAAGGGATCGTCACGGCATGTGTCCCGAGGGATGGGTCATGAAAATTGGTATCAGAGGAGTCAGTTCTACCATAGAACATTGTACTCTGATCATTATTTTTAATAGAAATAGTGTTATGTTTAGTGAGTGTGATTATCAGTTTAGGTAACCCGATGATGGTGTGGAAGTCGACGTATCCATACACCTGGACCCTGACTTTTGATTTCTAACAAGGTGGATGAAACACTAATTGTGTGTGTGTTTTGAAGAGTTTTCATTTTGATCTCTTTGAGTGAGCTAACCAGTTATAACTACTTTACGGTGGCACACATATTTCATTTGAAGATGCCTCCACAAAGTCATCTAGTTAAGGATCTGAGAGTAGTACACACTAATAGTCCACCGAGCGACGAGGCATCTGTGCAGGTCCCTCTTCCAGTAGAGCCACAAGAGGATGAACCAATAGTACCATTACCTGATGGGCCACCGATGAAACTAGCCCCAGTAGCAGAGAGTGCACGCCGCTGGGGTGCGTTGATTGAGTTCCAGTGCCAGAGGCCACCCAATATAAGTGTAGAGACGGACCTGCATGAGGCTGAGGATTAGATGGAGTTCATGGTGAGTGTTTTCAGACAAGTATGGACACAAGATGATATCATGGTGATCCTTACCTCCAACTTTCAGTAGGAAGCAACATGAATATGGTGGAGCTTGATGCTCCATGTTCATAATGGGGAGACGCTTCTCTGGGCATGCATTAAGAGCCTATTTCATGAAGAGTTTATCTCAGCAACATTTCGTGCAGTGTGTATACAGGAAGTGAATCATCTGCAGAAGGGAAGTATGACTGTGGCTCAGTACTCAGCAAGGTTCACTCACCTCTCATGCTACTCCGCAAATATTTTTGTGGGACCCATTTTTTAGGGCCCTGATCATTCAGAAAGGACTCAGGCAGGAGATCATGGCTTCTATGATCTGATTCAGAATCTCGACATAGATAGGAGTGTAAGAGATAGCCCTCATAGTGGAGAGTTTTGGAGCTCAGCAATCACCAGTAGCGAGACCCTCCACTGGACATCACTTAGCAGAGTCTCCTGCAGTTTTCAGCCAATAGATATCAAAGAGGTCCAAGAGGACCAGAACTATTGGTGGACGACAGAATGACTTAGGATCAGTTGTGTGGGGTACCAGAGAGAGAGCCAGTCATGCGATGAACGGGAAGTGTTACGCATGCGGTGGGTTGGGTAACATGGATTGTTACTGTTCGAGCCGCCACACAGATGATCAGCAGACGGTCAAAGGACTGCCTAGGCAGAGACATATGTTCAACCGAGGAGGTCCGAAGGGAGTAGGTGGATGTGGTAGAGGAGCTAGCCGTGCAGCTGGTGTTGGGATGGGATTCGGGATGTTACCGCCACAACCACCAGGCGGTCCACCCTGACCATAGAGAGCTGGAGGACAAGGGAAATCTCATCTTTAGTAAGGTGAGTCCTATGATCACGACACTCTAGAGATGATACGAGGAACGATCTGTGTCTACTCTACCTTAGTTGCAGTACTTATAGAAACATGTTCGAGTCATTATTTTATGTTCACTACCCTCATTCGGTTCACGGAGATTCTGATTTAGTTGTTGGCTCGATCCTTATGTCTAGAGACTCTTACGGGAGTGGATTGGGTGATTAATCACTAGTGACGGCAGTGTGTGCATACTCTAGGAGGCTAGAGCTTCGACTGGGATCTCATAGTAGTAGCGTCGAGGCATTACGACATCATCATAGATATGAAATGGTTATCTATAGTCCATGTATAGATTGAATATTTTAGGTGCAAAGTGATGTGTGTCTACACGGATAACACCAGGTCTATCATCACCAGTGAGAAAGGAGACATTGCAGCACATGATGGACTTACCAAGAGTAGGATGCAGTCGATCAATCATTTTTTGTCTAGAATTATCCTCATAGCGGTTGATGTGGAGAGTTCGAGTTATCCTATAGTGTTGGACCAATATGCGGATGTATTCCTTGATGATGTTTCAGATATTTCTCCTCAGAGATATGTGGTCTTTTACATTGACCTATACTCATGCACGATAATGATATCTACACCAGCATATCGGATGGCTCCTACTGTGCTTCCTGAGCTGCAGGTACCCCTAGAGGACATGCTGGGGAAGGGATTCATTTGTACCAATGTTTCTCCTTGGGAAACCATGTTTCTGTTCGCCAAGAAGTATGATTTGAGCTTGCGGCTTTTTGTTGACAATCAGTGCCTGAACCATGTGACTGTGGAGAACAAGTAATCACTACAGATTATTGATGACCTCTTTGATCAGCTGAAGGGAGAACGGTGGTTCTCAAAAATATACCTCAGATTAGGCTATCAAAAGATCATAGTACCTGAAAAATATGTGCAGAAGACGGCTATTAGATGTTGGTATGTCCACTAGAAGTCCATGGTTATTCCATTCGGCATAACAAATGCTCTAGAAGTGTTCATGGGACTCATTACCTGGACCACTCAGACATACCTTGATTTCTATGTTGTGGTCTTCATTGATGACATTCTTATCTACTAGACAACTGAGGCGGATCATGCCTATCATTTGTAGGTAATACTGGATACACACCTAGAGCACCAACATTATGGTATGCTCTGGAAGATACAGTTCTAGATCCGAGGGGATCACATTCTAGGAAATATCCTATTAGAGGATGCAGTTACAGTAGATCAAGTGAAGATGGAGGTGGTAAATGCTTGGGAGCCACCCAAGAGTGTGATAGAGGTATGAAGATTCTTGGGTTTGGCCCGTTACTACAAGAGATTTGTACCCGATTTCTCCAGAGTTACAGCACTGAAATCAGCATTGACGAAAAATGTGAAATCCTTTTTGTGGTAAAAAAGATTCCATAGAAGTTTCCAGGAGCTAGGGTAGAGGCTGACTAGCGCCCATTATTGTGTCTTTTAGATGAGGGAGTAGGGTATGTAGTCATTTGTGACACATCAGGGACCGGGCATAGATGTGTCCTGATGCAGGAGTGAGAAGTGATCACATATGGTTCTCGACATCTAAGACAACACACGAATACCAAATCTACCCATGACTTGTAGTTAGTAGTAGTGGTCTTCTCCGTGAAGATGTGGTGACATTACTTGAAGGACGAGCGTTTTACAGTTTAATCTGATCACAAGAGTCCCAGGTATATCATCTCTAAAAAGCACCGGAACCTAAGACAACAATGTTGGATTGAGTTCCTCTAGGACTATGACATCGAGATAGTCTACACTCCTAGGAAGGGGAAATTTTTAGCAGAAGAACTCGTCAAGAGGTCTGGTATACAGCTCCAAGGTGAGGTGACCGAGCAGCTAGCCACATTGCAGATATCCTTTGTGGATCGGAATGGAGTATCTATTCATCAGACTCTTATTTCCACTCCCCCATTTTTTAGTGAGTATTGGATGGTTAGTGTGGGGAAACTGACAGAGAGATGAGACGTGCTTATATATCCATAGGATAGGAACCTGATTGATTTTATGAAGGTGGGGATCACGACGTTCTCTTCATAGGATGTACCATGGTACCAATGTCACTTTAGGAGGAAGTGTTGAGAGAGTTCCACACATCCCATCATTTGGTACATACATGAGTGGCGAATATGTTCTATGATCTTTGATGATAGAATTGGTGGTTGGGAATGAAGAAAGAAATAGAGGAGTTTGTCTCTCAGTGCCTCACTTGACATCAAGTTTGGCAGAGCATCATGTACCAGTAAGCTTGGTACAACCATTAGAAGTCCCAGAATGGAAGTGGTATGAGATATCCACAAACTTTGTGAGAGGAAATACATGTACATTCAGAAGTCATGACTCTATCTAGGTGATCGTTTCCCGACTCACCAAGTCACCCCACTTCCTATAGATCAGATATCCGGGTTCAATAGAGATATTGGGACACCTCTTTGTGTAGGAGATTGTGTGGCTCCAAGGATTACCCTCGATGATTATCTCTGATCGTGATGCACATTTTACTTCCTGACTATAGAAGGTGATGTAGGAGGATTTAGAGATGCAACTTCGTTTGAGCACACCCTTCCATCCTCAGATGGATGGCCAGAATGAGTGGACCCTTTAGACTCTCAAGGGAATTTGTGCGTTCTTGAATCCTCATCTTCAGTTGAATCTTGGAGGATCAGTTTCCTTGGTGGAGTTTTTATACAACAATGGTTATCACTCCACTGTTTGGATGACACCTTTTGAGGAGTTGTAAGGGTGACCTTGAAGATCACCATTGTGATGGACTGACCCAGGGGAGTCACCACTAGTGGGACCATTGATTGTTTATTCTACCTCAAAGAAGGTTCAGATCCTCCAGAAGATGATGAATACTTCACAAATTAGGATGAATTTGTATGCTGATAGTATACAGAGACCTCTATAGTTTGAGGATGGCAACCGCATCTTTCTACGGGTCTCACCTCGACGAGTATTGTTGAAATTTTTCTAAGGTGGAAATTTATCAATGAGGTTCATGAGA
The DNA here is from genome assembly GCA_963277665.1 of Viscum album. Lineage (NCBI taxonomy): Eukaryota > Viridiplantae > Streptophyta > Magnoliopsida > Santalales > Viscaceae > Viscum > Viscum album. Next base: position 66,979,806 of record OY728166.1, on the reverse strand, counting down.
CCTTTTCTAGTCCTTAGTAGATTTGGCGAGGTGTCTTGCTGCTTATCCCCTCTTCCAACGTTTCACCAGGTGCACGACATATTCCACATATCCTAATTGAAGAGATATGTCCATGACCCTTATGACATCATCAACTATGGCGAGCAGGAAATTGATTATGGTGAAAATTTTATTGAGGTTCTATTATAGATTGATGATCGAAAGAAGCAGGTACTTCGTGGGTGGTTGATACATCTAGTGCATGTACGTTCAAATCCTGGGAACCTCCATGAGAGCACATGGGAGCGAGAGGCACAGATTCATGCTCAGTACCCCCACGTTTTTACCAAGTTATGAGTTGTGTCATACGGGGATGTAAAGCCCTGCAGTGGGGATAATTAAATGACTTGGAATTTCCATGTAAAATTTTGTTTAATAAAATTGGAATTTCACAAGTCAACCAAAATTGGTTGTTCATGATTATGAGGCCTGGAGTGCCTGGAGTGCCCGGAATGAATTTATGAACTTTATTTCGAGTATATTCAGTAAGTGTTCTTGGAGGTTTTTATAACGTTTGAACTGGTGATCATAATTGAAATTAAAGGGCACCGTTGAACTCACAAGGCCAACATTCGTTTAAGGAGACCTTCACCTTTATCACAGTAGGTCAATGGTGGAAGTCATATTTTCACTTTTTCTTGTGAGAATAAAAAAATCATCTAACATTTTATTTTGAAACTCCCATGTAGATGTTTCACAGGTGGGGACCACCTGGAATAATGCTCTAATTAGAGTTTATGGTGGTGGGGACCACATGATACAAAAAACCCATATAACTCTCATAATTTGGGAGAAAATCCTCTCAACATCGTACATTATTTATGCCAAATCAACCATTAAATTAATTACGCCATCTATCAGCTAATTATTTTAGCTTATTTATTTTGTGCCATTTTCAAATTAAACAACATATTATTTCATATTGGATACCTTTTATTTTTGGTGGGTTGGGGGAAATTAATTGCTGGCCAAGGTGGGAGTGTGGGAGAACATGGAGGAAGACAACCATAAATGAAGAATGCCAATGAAGAACTCTTCTCCTTCGACAAAAATTTCTATAAACTTCGTCAGAGGATCTCCAATGATGAACGAACCCATGATCGAGGAAACACCGTCCTCACTGACTTCATATTTTCTTCTCCTCACCCACATTATTGAAGGAGAGTTATTGCGGGATCGATGAATGCCAAACCATATCAACTATGGACAATCTTATAACGAATCATTGAAGTTGGGTGGATGTTTGAATTTTTCCCCTTCCCATTCTTGAAAATTCTTCATGAATGAATGAAGAAATTATTATTTCTTTCTACCTCCCCAACATGGAGAGCTCAGGCCAAAACAAGAATGGACCATCATCTACACAAATATAGGATCTTTTTTGTGTTCTTAGTGAGGGTGACGGTGACTAGTGCCAACAGTTGGCACCGGGGGGACTCGAGAACCGCGACAAAGGCACGACACCCCATAGCCTTGTGGCCTCCACCATCAATGGCTCGCGCAGCCTCATGACACCCAGTGGAATCGTGCCGCCCCACAACACCCTCAACCTCCGCCTCCCCTTGGCACACGCAGCCTCACACCTCCCCATGGATCTCGCGGTCTTGATTCACCGCCCTCCATCTTTGTGGCCCTCTACGGGCCTCCACGGCCTAGCGGCCCTCTGCAGACCTCCACTGCCTCATGGCTACATGTGGCCTCCCACGACCACCGTGGACCCTAACGAAACTCATGGCCTGCCGAAATGCCCACTAGACCGGACCTGACCAGACCTACTGGGCTGGGTGGACCCAAACTGGGTCGGGTCGGCCCAGGTGAGGGTGGGCTAGGTCGGCCTGACCGGGTCAGACTGCACCCAGCCGAGCATCGATCTTAACATGATTTTTTCCATAACATTGGTACTATACGTCCCATTGAAAAAATTTCAATAGTGCTGTAAACTGTGGAGCGGGATGGTCCCTTTGGTATACCCTAATTTATTTTGTGATAATGTTGGGTAATGGTCGGTTTGGAACAAGCACGAATCAAACCAGGACCTCAGAACTAATTGGCTAAATACTCACAAATCAGGCGTCCGATTGACGTTTTGTCTGTTGCGTTGAGATCCATATGACGCGTCAGTCCTTTTTTAGGAAGTTGTGGGACATAGTGGAATATAGAGGATCTACCAGTGGATTGTGGAGTAGACCCTCCTAGAAATGAGCGAGCATAGTACTTGAAGCCAGCAGCTGGATGTGACGTGAAGAATTGAGAGAGATCCTCTGTGGGTGAGCACTGAGTGATCATGTCTGGGTCGGCAACTAGCGATTATGTGTGCGTCAGCAACAAGAGATCCTATGTGTGTCAGCACAAAGCGATCCTATGTGGGTCGTCCCCATGTAATCCTTTGTGGTTCAGCACCTAGGGATCCTGTGTGGGTCAGCACCGAGCGATTCTGTGTGGGTCAACACCTAGAGATCCTATGTGGGTCATCACATTGTGATCTTCTGTGGGTCAGCACCTAAGGATCCTCTGTGGGTCAGTACTGAGCAATAAAGTGTGGGTCAGCACTGAGATATCTTATGTGGGTCTTCCTCTTAACAGATTAAGATGATTCAGTAGATATATATAATCATCTCTACTAAGATACCTATGTTATACCGGGTGTGAGAGGAGTTTGTACCAGTTTGGTACTTTCCTTCATGGTAATACCATGGTCGTATTCTTCTATGTGGAATACCTGTATGGTACTCTCCTTCATGGTATTTCTTTTTTTATGGAACAGTTGATCATGGGGCATTGGATTTGGGCTCTGTGTTTTCTTTATGATTGAGATCGGTTTTCATGATGAATTAGGTACATGTATGGTAATATACCTAAGTAGGGTTATAATTTGTTTCATCCGTTTTTGGTTTATCATTTGTGGATTTTGTGAGACCTTCAGGGTATCGAGGTCCATAATGAGTATCGTTATACTCACCACTGCATAGTCTATGCCCGCACCCAGTTGTGTTTGGTATAGATGACAGATAGAGCTGACTGAGGACAATAGTACCAGGACTAGATGTAGCTCGGATGTGGATGTTAGACGAGGTTAAATGTGGAGACGGTCGTTAATGAGTTGTACCTACCCTTCAGGTAGTATTCATGGTAGATGATCTAAGTGCTGGTTTTCACCAATCAGTCGCCATGTACATTCTGTTCCATTTACATTCCAATTGAGCTTTTATTATGGCCTCTTTCACTAACTATACTCACTCTAATTACTATTATGTTTAATATTGTTTTTATCTTGCTCTGTGCTTGGTTGTGTGTGGTTACAGTTTAGAAAGGCAAAGTCTTCCTTGGTTAAGGGAATACACCATAGGTGCTAGTTTACAAACCCTATCCTATGAAAGGTGGGATTGGGTTAGTCACGAAACGGGCCCCGGGGGATGGGTGGTGAAACTTATTATCATGTTATAAACATTATGTAATCATTTAAGTTAATAACATCTGTTTTTCTGAAATTTGATACTTGAGTCAAAAAAGGACTTCTTATAATTACAAGTTGTTTATGTGGTAAAATGTTCATTATATCAATAATGATATTCATGATTTGGATATAATATATATCCATTATATACATGTATTTATAATAGAACATAACATTTTGAGATAAGAAATGAAATGCACATTTCATGGAGATGGTAAGTCGTACGTAGGCATAAACGCTACTTCCATTACAATTTCATATTGTAATGTTATTGAAACTTAATGATACATAAGTATATTATAATTCATGTATAATTTCATATATAATTTCATTAACTCTACCATTTATACATTACACATAAGGCATGGACGAGTCATATCACTTGGATGGGGCGGTAGTCTGTAATTCCTTAAATGATATTATCGTATTTACCCACTATGGATACCATAAAGGTGTTTTATAAATGAATAATAAAGAAGCATAAATACAATATACATAAACAAGGAATGTTGGGGGAAACCCCATTATTAAAAATAAAATAAAACACAATCCCTTTTTAGGGAAAAGAGGGAACCGAAATCCCATAGGAAACCCGTAGGTTTGGCACAAGGACTTCAAATACAGTGGCGCGAGAGCCCAGTGGGACATAACCCATTACCAAACCACAGTCTGATCCAAATGGAAATATTATTCAAAAAATCCATGAAAAAATAAACCAGTCCAAAGTCTCCGCTGCCACCATAGCACCACACTGCACTGAAGCTTCGCCGCACATCAAGATCCGCTGAAGCTAGATCTACAATGACCACCACCCTTTAACAGAAAGCCGCATCGAAGAAACGCCATTTCTACGCTGAGGATTCCGCAAAAGATACAGAGAAAACATTGGTAAAAACCCTAAATCTCGTGAACCATCCACCGAAGCGGGGAAAACATCCCAAACCATCCTGTCGTGACCCCAACCTAAGAAATCACCACTGATTAGGTGAGACTAATGAAGAAGCCGCCAAAGCCTGGATCTGCATCTTGGCCCCATCCCGCACTGAAATTCCACAAGAATCCATACCGGCCATCTACATCACCATCAGACATATGAAACTTCAATGCCTCATGATGCGAAGCTAGTAACACTATGTCGTTGATGAATCCAAAGAGATGTCGTCCGAGCCACCACATCTGACGCGCCATGTAACACCCCAGGTAAATAAAGAATATGAAATTTTTATATTTATTCCTTTTTTGAATAAAATGTTAATATTAATATAAAGGGAACTCTATGCTTTATGGCTTACCCAATACACAACAACGAGTTCCTATTAAATCTTACGTTGCACTCTAATAATAAAATAAAATTATTTTAAATGTTAGTTAACACGTAGCCGTTGTATTGGTAGGAATGAATAGAAATAACTAAATTATGATTATATATGTTTGATAAATGTTTTTACGTTTCTCTAATAAAGTATAAAGGCATAAAATATGAAAAGATTTCAATTTTAGGCATATATACTGTAATTTTCACCAAAGGCCCACTTATCAACTTTTGATGGAGAACCATCATTAAATATATTTTTTTTTCACTCTTATACATTCTATTGGACCAAATAAAACTCTTCATTAGAATCAAGACATCAAAATTCACTTTGTGTAAATTTTTGGTATTTTTCCGATAATGATCATTTTTTAATGAATAGTGAAAAATGTTATATTTTAATTCAAAACCTATTTTTAATCTAATTTATTTATAAGATCAGATTATATTTTGAATGGGTTTCAATGTAAAATTATAATATATATTTACTATTTAATCCAATATTGGTCGTTGGAATTAATTTCATGTTGAAATTGGACTTAAACTAGTGTCAATCTTTTGATACATATTGTTTCATAAAAACAAGCTATTTGCTCTCACAGCGGGAATTAATTATTAAATTAATTAATGTAACTTATATGTTTTGAATTTTGTAAAATAGAAATCATTTTTGAATTCAGAAATTCAAATATATCCTAGGCTAAATATTTGGCAATTTTCTAAAAAACTTCAATTTTTGATGAATAGTGAATCCACTAAGTGGTAGTTAAAGAAACTGATTTTTCGTTTAAATGAAACTTTACCACTTCTGTGATTTGAATTTCAAAAATCCAACATACATGGGTGTCATTAAGAAGTAAATTGTGGTTAAATGGGATTAAAATAATTTTTTGGTGAATAGTAACTTTTAAGTTTATTAATCACGATTAGACGTAATTAGTGTAATTTAAGGTAAAAATAATGTTGTAATAATATGAAATGACCTAAACACATGTCCTACTTTAATTGGATGTGTCATGGCCGACCAAGAAAATCCATGGGTCAGGTTGGGGACCCCATGGAGCCACTTTGGTTGGAAAATGACATTAATACCTTTTTATTTAATGTTAAAATTAAAATGTCACAAACATGTGCTGTTTTACTAAAACAATTTTTATATGGGGTTATACAAGTCCGATTTTTAACTATAAATATTCATTGGAAAGATAAAATGATTTCCTACATCATACTATTTGTTTTTAATTTTTAGACATTAAATAAATTAAATTATTTATGACACCATGATGATGCAGCGATTACCTCATTATTTAATGATTTAAATAAAATGGAACGATAATGTATACTCTAAGACCTAAACATGTCCAAAACCTATTGTATGAGTTGATTTAGAACAATTTTCACCTTATCCTAGAAACAAATAAATGTGGGACCATTAAAATCCGAATCTCATTCTAAAATAATGTAACATTTCATTACTTTCCAAGAGTGCCCCTCCTCTCCTCTTATAAAAGGCCCCCAGCTCTACCTCCTTACACACACCTCTCAAGCCTTTGGATAGGCCAAACCCTACCCATTTTTTCTCTCCACATCGCTCTCTTACTCATAGAAGTGTCACTTTGGGAATAAGTCTTCCCAAGGATTCCTTTGAGCTCAAATAAAAAAGAGTTACCCAATTTAAAGGTCGTGTCATTTATTTTGTTCTTTTGTTTTATTTTGCTTCTCCAACCACCTAAACACTTTTTATTATTTTATTTTGTAACAAATACAGTATCTTCAATATACTAGGATATTTTTATAAGAAGCATTCGAGCTACACTTACACACAACTATATCTAATTGTGAAAGAACATACTGTTTTTGCAGATAGCGAATTTCAGCCACATGAAACGATGATTGTTCAATACTCATATAACAACTTCAAATGTCCCCATTAAGATGTAACTATATTTATATATGATATATTATATGTTTATTTTTTACTTAATCTTATGTATTTTTCTATTGAGGCATACCTTTAGGGTTTCCATTGTGGGTAAACACGATAATTTCATTTTAGGAAGTGCGGACTACCTCCCCCTCAAAGTGATTTGATTCGTTAATTCCATATGTGGGACATATAAAAGGATGGATTTAAAGTTATTATATATTATTTTATACTGTAATTATAATATACCTTTATATAATTATTATTTTCTTTCCATTAAAGTATGAGATAGAAATGAATGTAGCGTTCATGCGTACATACGGCTTACCGTCTCCATTAATGGTGCATTTCATTTCTTACCTCTAAATGATTATGTAATATTATAAATAAATGAATATTCTGGATATATATGATATATATGATATCCAAATCATGAATATCATTCTGGATATAATTAACCTTTGACCACACGAACAACATGTAATTGTAAGAAGTCCACTTTCGACTTAAGAACCATATATCGACAAAACAAACATTATTAACTTAAATGATTACATAATGTTTATTACATGGTAATAATTGATATAAAAGTAATAATGAACTTGAAAAAGGCTCTTAAGAAATTATAAATTATCTCATGTTTATTATTCAGGTTGTTAAAGAACGGCCGAGCCAAATCGGACCCCAGGTAAGGGATCCAACCTCTCTCTTTCTTTATAAGTACTCTCTTTTATGTCATTTCATTTAAGCTCATATTTCATATGTTTGGGGACGTTATTTTATAGTCCTCATTCTTTACTTTTTATTTTGATATAATTATAGACCGTATTTGATCTCATCAATCCATTTCTGGAAGATTTATGTGGTGCCGTTAGGATGCCGAGTTTTCGTAAGGGATTTTTCATCACACTTTTAATCTTGTGACATTTATGCCACGTTTGCCGCTATTTCCTTTGAGTGGTGTATGTACTGCACATTATTATACACTTTGTGTAGTATAATTTCATTTATGGGTATTTTCAACTTCATTGAATGACCCTTCTTCCATGGGTTGTACGTTTCAAAAGTTACCAACTCGGTAAGGGGACCTTTCACCCTCCTTTTCTTAAAGACTTCTTTTGTTATGACTTTTAATTCACATACTATTATGTTGGGATATGTTCTTCTATATCCTTATTTATGTAAATTTAATGTACAAGTGATTATATCTCCTTTACATCTCTCATCAACCAATTTTGTAAAATTTAATGTGACGCCGTTAGGCTGTCGAATTTTTACAAGGGAACATCTTAACCCAATTTTGATTTCTTTGGGTTCAACTTGTACTTCTTGAACATGTCATCCTATGAATATTTTTGAATGAACTATGATTTTTTCACACATAATATTTACTTATATTGGGTGTATTTGTATTTATCACACATAATTATGTGATTGATTTATCCTTAATTTTAGGATACCATCTTTATAATGGATTTCATCTCAATTTAAATTTCCATTGAGACTTCATTGTTGTTATGCACCAATTAACTCTCATATGGTGTGTATAATGTCCTTTAAAATATTATATCATGAATCCCTTTATCCTAATGATATTATAAAGCTCGGAATAAATTTTATTCCGCAATTATTTGTATTCAAGAGTCTCTCATTTTGTTAAAAACTCTTTAACAAAAAAATATCATTTTAAATGTTTTAACGATTTATTATTCTAAATCTTTATCTTTAATTTCCATGTTTTCAAAATGGTTTTCAGTATTTATGTATATGGACATTAATGTCTTATAATTATAATTCCAATAAAATCTTCAAATTTGTATGGGACACTTTTATTTAAAAATCTCTATGAAATGATTTTTGAAAATGGATTGATTAATTAAATATCTTGGAATTACTTATTTTGATTGAAAATGAAATTTTTTTATTGAAATGTTTATATTTTCAATATTTTATTTGTAATGATGGTACTTGGACATTTTTCGGGTGGTTACGTGATAAACCATATGACGGGTGGTGACGTGAATACTAGGACGGGTGGTTACGTTATAACCTCCAATGCATTGGGTATGGAAGTCGGCCGTATGGATATTCCATTAAGTATGTGTGGAAGTCGGCCGTATGGTTATTCCATTTAAGTATGTTTATGTCCCATGTTACCTTTATATGTTATGTGTTCTTTATATGGGTTTTATGGTAATATTTTGGTTCCAAAAGGTTAAGTAATGATATTTTATTCAGTGAAGATTTTTTACTACTTCCTAAAAGTGAAAAGTATTACTTTGATAAAGTATACATGGTTTACTTGTTGCTTTTAAAAACTAACAGTTTTCATTCTTTGTGTATCCCTTGCTGAGCTTTTTATGCTCAGCCCAAGTTTTTTTTTCAATGTTTCTCACATGACTTAATGTGGAATAGGGACAAGGATGGGATCAAGGGAAAGTCATGCCATCTAATACATGGAATTAGACATGTTTCTTTTTAAGAGTTTTTATTTTATGGAAATTTAATAGAAGTGACTACTTTATAATCTTTTGAGATGTAATAGTTATGTCCTAATTCTCTAAAACTCTAAACCTAAAAAGTTCCTCAATGTGAATTATTCATTTAATTCAATATTAAGTAAGGTTTAATGCGGGGGCCTTATAGTTGGGATCATAGGTCGGTTTAGATAACATTAGAGGTTAGGGTATTCTCAAAGCATAATTGACATTACCATAATGGTTAGGAATTTAAAAAGATTCCTAGTTTTAGATAAAGTGAATGAGTAATTATATCTTAGTGTTTATCTTCCTCATTAGTACATGATGGTTTTTTTGATATACTCACACTAACCTATTTGGTTTTCGTAAATGGCTGGATGTAGCAGGAAACAATGTAACAGTGGATGTGAAGGAAACTGTGACCGTTTTCTGAGTGAGAAACTGAATGATATGGGAGCTGCAATGAGAACTCTTGTGTTTATACTCAACCAACTATCTGGAGTCATTATTGAACACCTAAACCTTAGTGATTTCTATAATGAATCATATATGAGAGAAACAAATCCCTATGGAACTACAGGTAATAATCATAAAGGTAAGTGTGTTCAAAAACCTATTTGTTAAAGATGCGGAAAGAAACACGTAGGAAAATGTTTCAACGAGACAAAAATATGCTATAGATGTGGAAATGAATGTCAGAAAGCTAGAACCTTTCATGTAAAAAAGGAAGCATCCAGTTAACTCTAGGAAAGGGAAAGAAGTTCTTTCTGAGGGATCAATTGAATATTTTAAATGTGGTGTGCACGATCATTATGAAAACACATTTCCTATGAAGAAGTTTCGGGAATGGGATCACAAAGATCATACAAATATTCATTTACCAATACCTAATTCCATTCCGATTAAGGATGAAGAAACTGACAATGGCCAGTGAAAGGTATGGATTATTTCATAACATTTGTTTTCCTATTTTGGAATTTTATGATATGATTCATGATTTTGTTTGTAGGATAGAATAATTTCAGAATAAGTTGGAAAGGAATGGTTAATGGATCATGAAGAATGTTTAATGAGTAAGAAGACAACATATAAGGTCTTTACGAGTTATGGTGAAATTCTTAAGAGTATTAAGTATCTTTTGATGATGGGGTTACATTAGAAGACTTTTTATAGTATGTGTAACCCTGATGTTCGATATATGAAAATTTTGTTTAAGGAATAGTTATCTATTCTTATGTGGATATAGTTATAAATAACCATTTGGTATTATATGATCCTTACTTTTGAGGTAATTATGGGTTACTATATGTTATAATGGAAAGTGAAAGGCATGAGATAAAATTGTGGTTAAATTATGTTATGGTTATTTTTGATGATTTTATCTCATTTTGGGGAATTATTTGAGAATTATATAGTTTGGAAGAAGGACAACACACAGACCGTGTGACAACCCGTCGCGTTGGTCAAATCTGCGGGAATCGAACCCACAACCAAAGTGTGACTGGTATTTATTGCCTACCACTGGACTTACGTGATGTCCCTAGTTACTTTGACTGACTCTTTTTAGTTAGATAATTTTATGAATTAAGAGTAAGTTGATTTTGGGTTATCTATGAAAAATTATTAACCTATCATGGAGGATATGTGATTAGGTTAATTAATTTTCAATACGATACATTAAGAGAAACTGATGTTGTTTGGAGATAAATGATACAATTTAACTTGGAAGACTATGTGACTAAATCCTTCAAATATTTGGGTTTCAATCTTAGTTTGGTTTACATTTAATAATTTTATGGAAAAATTGTTTATCGAATGGTCCTCGTTGAAAATTGGGTTTTGTTGGACAAATTTTGGAAATTAAGAATATATTTTCATTATATAAAGGGTTGTCCTTTTCTGGATTATCTGATCTTGTACTAACATTTTTGGTTTTGGTTATGGTTAATGTCTAACGACATGGGAAGTATATAGTTCTCTTTTGTGGATTAGGTGATTCTCTAGAAGTTTATTATAGTACTCTTAATGTGAACAAGTCTTCCTAAATACTCATCTTTTGGAGAAAATATGAGTTTGTGTAATAAATATAATAAAAGTTGAAAGTCAACATGATAAGTAATTATGTTTCCTTATGAATAAATTCTTCAATAAAAAGTAACTTAAAACAAAAATGTTGTCTATTAACTTTTCCTACTGGGTAATCGAATACCGTTTAACCCATCACAAGTTTGTGATTTTCTTGTGGTTAACTTTCTCCTAAACATGTTTTCTATCACTCTTCATCAGAACATGACCCTATGTTTTCTCCTCCATGTACATGATTTCCTACATGTAATCCTAGTGTGGGTTAACTAGGGTGACCTCTGTACATCTCTTTCTTTCTTTTAAAGTGATTGTTTTACCGACTCTTGTTCCGATGTGGGACTTTCAATGAGGTTTCTGAGCACAATTTTAAAATTGTGAGGACACAATTTCCAAAAGGGGGGAAGGATGTAACACCCCAGGTAAATAAAGAATTTCAAATTTTTATATTTATCCCTTTTTTTGAATAAAATTTTAATATTAATTTGAAGGGAACGCTATGCTTGATGGATTACCCAATATGCAACAACGAGTTCCTTTGAAATCTTACGTTGCACTCTAATAATAATAAAAAATATTGTAAATGTTAGTTAACATGTAGCTGTTGTATTGGTGGTAATGAATAGAAATAACTAAAATATGATTATATATGTTTGATAAATTTTTTTAAATTTATCCAATAAAAGATAAACGATTAAAATACGAAAAGAATACAATTTTACGCATATATACTGTAATTTTCACCAAAGGTCCACTTATCAACTTTTGATGGCGAACCATCATTAAATATAGTTTTGCTTACTCTTATACATTATATTGGACCAAATAAAACTCTTCTTTATAATTGGGACATCATAATTCACATTTTGTAAATTTTTGTTATTTTTCCGATAAAGATCATTTTTTAATGAATAGTGAAAATGTTGTATTTTAATTCAAAACCTATTTTTAATATAATTTATTCATATTATTATATTATCTTTTGAATTGGTTTCAAAGTGAAATTAGAATATATTTTATCCGTTTAATCGAATAGTGGTCGTTGGAATTAATTTCATCTTGAAATTGAACTTAAACTAGTGTCAATCTTTTGATACTTATTATTTCATAAAAACACGCTATTTTCTCTGACAACGGGAATTAATTATTAAATTAATTAATGTAACTTATATGTTTTGAATTTTTTAAAATAGACATCATTTTTGATTTCGGAATATCAAATGTATCCTAGGGTAAATTTTTGGTAATTTTCGGAAAAACATCAATTTTTGATGAATAGTGAAACCACTAAGTTGTAGTTAAAGAAATTGATTTTTCGTTGAAATGAAACTTTACCAATTATGTGATTTTAATTTAAAAAATCCAACATAAATGTTTGTCATTAAGAAGAAAAATGTGTTTCAATGGTATTAAAATAATTTTTTTGGTGAATCGTAACTTTTATGTTTATTAATTGCGATTAGAGGTAATTAGTGTAATTTAAGGAAAAAATAATGTTTTAATAATATGAAATAACCTAGACACATTTACTACCATCATTGTATGTCTCATGGCCCAAGACAATACATGGGTCAACTTGGGGACCCCATGGAGCCACTTTGGTGGGAAAATGGCATTAATACCTTTTTATATAATGTTAAAATTAAAATGTCACAAACATGTGTTGTTTTACTAAAACAATTTTTATATGGGTTATACAAGTAATATTTTTGATTATAAATATGAATTTGTAATCTAAAAATATTTCCTACATCATAGTATTTTTTTTATAATTTTTAGACATTAAATAAATTAAATTATTTATGACACCATGATGATGCAGCGATTACCTCATTATTTAACAATTTAAATAAAATGGAATGATATTGTATAATATAAGTCCTAAACATGTCCAAAACCTATTGTATGAGTGGTTTTCTAACCCTTGTCACCTTATCATTGAAACACATCAATTTTGGACCATTAAAATTCGAAACTCATTCTAAAATAAAGTAACATTTCCTTACCTTCCAAGAGTGCACCTCCTCTCCTCTTATAAAAGGCCCCCACCTCTACCTCATTACCCACAAATCTCAAGCCATTGGCTCGGCCAACCCCTTCACATTTTTTCTCTCCACATCTCTCTCTTACTCTTAGAAGCCTCACTTTGCGTAGAAGTCTTCTCAAGGATTCATTTGAGCTCAAATCAAAAAGAGTTACCCGATTTAAAGGTAGTGCCTTCTCTTTTGTTCTTTTGTTTTATTTTGCTTCCTCAACCCCATAAACTCTTTTTATTATTTTCTTTTGTAACAACTCCAGTATCTCCAATATACTAGTATGTTGTTATAAGAATAATTTGAGCTACACTTACACACACCTACATCTAATGGTTAAAGAACATACTGTATCTGTGGATGGCGAATTTCTGCCTCACGAAACGATGATTGTTCAACACTCATATAACACCTTCAAAGGTGCCCATTAAGATGTCACTATATTTATATATGATATATAATATGTTTATTTTTTACATAAGATTATGTATTTTTCTTTTGTGTCATACCTTTATGGTTTCCATTGTGGGTAAACCCGATAATTTCATTTTAGGAAGTGCGGACTACCGCCCACTCAAAGTGATTTGATTCGTTAATGCCATATGTGGGACGTATAAAGGATTGATTTAAAGTTATTATATATGATGTTATACTGGAATTATAATATACCTTTATATAATTATTATTTTCTTTCCATTAAAGTATTAGATAGAAATGAATGTAGTGTTCATGCGTACATACGGCTTACCGTCTCCATGAACGGTGCATTTCATTTCTTACATGTAAATGATTATTTAATATTAAAAATACATGTATATTCTCGATATATATGATACATATGATATCCAAATCATGAATATCATTCTGGATATAATTAACCTTTTACCACATGAACAACATGTAATTGTAAGAAGTCCACTTTTGACTTAAGAACCATATATTGACAAAACAAATATTATTAACTTAAATGATTACATAATGTTTATAACATGGTAATAAGTGAAATAAAAGTAATAATTAACATGATAAAGGTTCTTAAGAAAGTATAAATTAACTCAATTTTATTATTCAGGATGTTAAAGAACGGTCGATTCAAGTCGAACCCGAGGTGAGGGATCCAACCTCTCTCTTTCTTTTAACGTACTCTCTTTTATGTCATTTCTTTTAAGCTCATATTTCATATGTTCGGGGATGTTATTTTATATTAATAATTCTTTTATTTTTATGTTCATATAATTATAGACCCTATTTTATCTCATCAATCCATTTTTTGAAGATTTAAGTGGCGCTGTTAGGCTGCCATGTTTTCATAAAGGATTTTTCATCTCACTTTTATTCTCGTGACATTTATGCCACATTTTCCACTATTTACATTGACTGGTGTATGTACCCCCAATTATTATAAACTTATTTTAGTATAATTTCATTTATGGGTATTTTCATCTTCATTTTATGACCCTTATTCCATGGGGTGTACGTTTCGAAAGTTACCCAACTTGGTAAAGGGACCTTTCACCCTCCTTTTTTTAAAAGACTTCTTTTGTTATGTATTTTAATTCACATAATATTATGTTGGGATATGTTCTTCTGTATCATTATTTTCGTAAATATAATTTCCATGTGATGAGATCCCCTTTATCTCTATCATCAACCCTTTTTGTAAAATTTTATGTGATGCCATTATGCTGTCGAATTTTTTACAAGGGAACATCTTAACCCAATTTCGATTTCTTTGGGTTCAACTTGTACTTCTTGAACATGTCATCCTATGAGTATGTGTCAATGAAATATGATTGTTTCACACTTAATATGGACTTATATTGGGTGTATTTTTATTTCTCACACATAATTATGTGATAGATTTATCCTTAATTTAAGGATACCATCTTTATAATGGATTTCATCTCAATTTACATTTCCATTGAGACTTCGTTGTTGTTATGCACCAATTCACTCTTATATTGTGTGTATAATGTCCTTTGACATATTATATCATGAATCCCTTTATTCTAGTGATTTTATAAAGCTCAGATTAAATGTTATTCTGCAATTATTTGTATTCAAGAGTCTCTCATTTTGTTAAAAACTCTTTAACAAAAACATACTTTTTTAAATGTTATAAAGATTTATTATCCTAAATCATTATCTTTAATGTCCATGTTTTCAAAATGTTTTTCAGTATTTATTTATGTGGACATTAATCTATTATAATTATAATTCCAATAAAATCATTATAGTGGTATGGGACACTTTTATTCAAAAATCTCTATTAAATGATTTTTGAAAATGGATTGATTAATTCAATATCTTGGAATTACTTATTTTGATTGAAAATGAAATGTTGTTATTGAAATGTTTATATTTTCAATATTTTATGTGTAATGATGGTACTTGGACATTTTACGGGTGGTTACGTGAAAAACCATATGATGGGTGGTGCCGTGAATACCAGGACGGGTGGTTACGTTATAACCTCCAATGCATTGGGTATGGAAGTCGGCCGTATGTCTATTCCATTAAGTATGTGTGGAAGTCGACCGTATGATTATTCCATTTATGTATGTTTATGTCCCAAGTTCCCTTTATATGATATGCGTTCTTTATATGGGTTTTATGGTAATATTTTGGTTTCAAAAGGGTATGTAATGATATTTTATTCAGTGAAGAGTTTTTACTACTTCCTAAAGGTGAAAGGTATTACTTTTATAATGTATACATGGTTTACTTGTTTCTTTGAAAAACTAACAGTTTTCAATCTTCGTGTATCCCTTGTTGTGCTTTTTATGCTCACCCCAATTTTTTTTTGAAATGTTTTTCACATGACGTAATGTGGAATAGGGACAAGGATGGGATCAAGGGAAAGTCATGATATCTAATACATGGAACTAGACATGTTTCTATTTAAGGGTTTTTATTTTATGGAAATTTAGTAGAAGTGACTACTTTGTAATCTTTTGAGATGTAATAGTTATTTCCTATTTCTCTAAAACTATAATCCTGAAAAGTTCCTCAATTTTAATTATTCATATAATTCAATATTAAGTAAGGTTTAAGGACGGGGCCTTATACGCCATCATCCAAAGAAATAACCAGTCGCCACAACAAGGGACGTCATCCGAAGGATGAGGAAACCCTAGTGATCTCGAGATCTCTCGGCTGAAGCCGAGAGCCCAAAATTATAAATATAATATATATCATATATAAATATATTTTAATCCAAATGGCCACCATGAAAGGCTATTGGAGATTTTTGAACAATCATCATTTCGTGAGGCAGTAGTTCACCATCCACAGAAATAGAATGTTATTCACTCATTATGTGTAGGTGTGTGTAAGTGTAGTTAAAATAAATCTCATAATAATATCCTAGAATATTGAGGATACTGTATTTTTAATAAAATAAATTAATAAAAATAGTATTCGGTTGAAGAAGAAAAATAAAACAAAAGAATTTATGATAAATTGTTACCTTTAATTTGGGTAACTCCCTTTGGTTTGAACCAAAAGGACTTCATGAAGTGACTTATGCATAAGATAAAAATTTTAGGAGGAATATAGGGATCTTTATATTTTATTTGGAAGGGTTTGGATGATCCAAGGGTCTTTAGAGGGTTGATGAATGGGTTACAAGTGAGGGTTATTTATAAGAGGGAAGATCAGTTCTTTATAAAAATGATAAAATATTATTTTATTATATAATTATTTTAGGTTTCTAAAGGCCCAAAACTCATTAATGTCTATAATAAGATGACTCGTGGTCTAAATAAATTCATAAAAAACAATTTTAAATGATTTTGATATAATATTTATATTTAAAATCTTATTTATTTAAATCTATTACTAATTTTGTAAATACGTCCTCATTATTGTGTCATACATTATTTTATTTATTTCAAGTATAAAAATTAAAAAAACTACCATGATGTAGGAAATAATTTTAGCTTTCCAATGAATATTTATAGTCAAAATGATAACTTATATAACCCCATGTAATAATTTTGTTACTAAAAGATATTTGTTTGTGTCATTTTTTCCTTCACTTTAAATTAATTAATCTTAAGTGTCATTATCACTCAAAAGTGACTCCATGGTGTCCCAAAATCTACTCAAGTATTCCCATAATTGACAATGTCTCATTAAATATGTATTGGAAAAGTGTTATGGTAATTATATTATTATAATATTATTTTTTACTTGAATTATTTGTTTTACCTTTAACCGCAGTAAATAAATGTCCAAAGATACTATTCACCAAAAATGTTTTTTATATTATTGAACCAAATTTTACTTAATAATAACAACCATGCTTGTCATTTTTTTGAAAATCAATTCACAGAATTACTAAAATTTAATTTAATAGAATAATTTAGTTTTTTAACTACTTCATAGTGGTTTCAGTATCCATCAAAAATTAATATTTTTTAGAAAAATAACAAAAATTCAGCCTAAGATTTATTTGATATTCAGAATTCAAAAATGATGTCTATTTTAAAAAATTAAAATTATATAAGTTTCATTAATTAATTTAATATTAATTCACTTTTTTAAAACAAATAGTGTATTTAAGAAACAATATCTATCAAAATATTGACAGTTGTTTAAGCACAATTTAAGAGGGAAATTTCTTCCAAAGACCAGAATTGGATTAAATGGTAAAAATATAATCTAATTACGCATAAAATTATTTAAAAAGAAATTATAATGATATAAATAAGTTATATTAAAAAGTATTTTTTGAATTAAAATAAATAAATTTCCATTATTCATTAAAAATTTGAATTTTATCAGAAAAATACAAAATATTAACCCAAAATAAATTTTTATGTCCTGATTCTAAAGAATAATTTTATTTCTTTCAAATTAAATTTATATAAGTAAACGAAACTAGATTTAAAGTGGGTTATCCATGAAAAGGCTGTGAATCGACCTTTTAATTCATATTAGAGTATTTATGCTAAAAAGAATATTTATTCTTATTTTAAGCCTCTAAAATTTATTGGATAAATGTAAAAACATTTAACAAACAGGTATAATAATATTATAGTTAGAAATTTTCATTCCCACCAATACAGTGACTTGGATTCATCTACGCAAATGATATTATTTAGTTAGTGTGCAACATAAGATTTCAATGAAACATGTTGTTGTGTATCGAGTACGCCATCGAACATATCATCCCACTTAAAGTTAAATTAATATTTAACTAAAAAATATTAATAAATATAAAAAATAATAATCATTATTTTCCTTAATGTTACATCCTTCACCCCTTTGGGAATCGTATCCTCGCAAATTTAAAATTTGGCTCGGAAACATCATTGAACTTCCCACATCGGAAAAAGAGTCAACAAAAATATCACTTTAAAATAATGGGTGAGAAGTACAAAGGACAGCCAAGACAAAAATACTAGGATTACATGAAAACATGGATATTGTAGAGAAACTTACTCCCATTGATTAATTTATAGTGTTAGATAAATCTATCACGAAATGTTAACAACCAAAATACCGTAAATTTGTGTTTTTGTAAAATCAAGATGATTAAAGAGAGCTTATATATTTTATTCTTAATGATCCATTTCATAGAGTTGAAGAATTTTATTAATAATTAGAGTAATATCATAATGAAATATACCTAAATTTATTGTATAGTTCCATCCTTTAATAAAATTCTTCCACAAACTCATATTTTATCAATGCAGTGATTATTCAAGTTGACATGGACAAATCAAAAGCACAAAAATCATGTTCTAGAAAATAACATGATATAAAAAATATGAAAAATACATTTCACCTGTCTTTATATATTGATGAAATACAAAATTGGTTATTAGGATATCATATAATACCTAAAAGGATATTCCATTATAAAAAAATAATACCCTTAATCTCCAAAATCAAACAAAAGCACCCAGTGTTCAAGAAAGACCATTCATTATACAATTACCCATAATGTTCTTTATAATAAAGAAAACTAATATTCAAACCCAAAACGTATATGGAAATAAATCACATAGTCTTCCATAGTAAATCATAATATTTATTTACAAAATCATTGTATACTCTTAAAGTCTCATACTGACGCGTAATCAACCAAATCAGATATTCTCTATGATAGGTTAATCATTTACATAAATAACCCAAATCACATAATGTCCACAATAAACACATATACTATTCAAAAATTATATTTCAAACATTACTCCAAAAATTAAATATCATGGTAATTTATTTTTCATAAGCATATATTGTTCCAAAAATAGAAAATGTCTTCCAAAATAACCATTATCACTTAATCACCAAATCATTTTCTTATACTAAGTATTTTCATTCGATAAAACATATAATCCCAAATATACATATTCTTGATACATTCAATTATTTAACTAAAAAGAATTATTCATACTAAACAGGGACTTCACGTAGTGTAGTGGTAGGTGAAATATCCTAGTCGCAATTTGGTTTTTAGTTCAATTCCCGCATCTTTGTCTGATGCGACAGGTTGTCACACAGTCTGTGTGTTGTTCTTTTTCCAAAACTATCAAATTTCATGACATTTAATAAAAGAGATAAATTCCTCAAAAATAATCATTACATAATTTCTTCTTAAAGGTTATCTAATACTTTTAATTTTTCACCAAAGAAGTAATAACCAGGTATCACCTATATAATAACTATGAATCATTATAATATGCTAACAATTATTGTTAGGCCACTTATGCTTAAATTACACCATACAATACAATGTTATCTAAACCAACCTCTAATACCAAATATAAGGACCCAACCTTAAACATTACATTATCTTTAATTAGGTTAATAATTATCATTGAGGGTCTATTTAGGTTTAGAGTATTAGAGAATTAGGCCATAACTATTACATAACAACTTGAATATTACATGTAGACACTACTACCCAGTATCCATTTTTCATAAAATTAAAAATCATGAAATAAAAAGATGTGTCTAGTTCCATGTTTTAGATATCATGACTTTTCCTTTATCTCATCCTCAACTATATTCATCATTATTTCCTGTGAAAATCATTTCAAAAATTCGGATGAGCATAAAAAGATCTGTAAGGGATACCCAAGAAAGGACAGATGTTTGTTTTTCAAAACTACAAGTAAACCTTGAATAATTTATCATAAGTAATAATTTTCATCTTTATGAAGTTGTAAATATTCTTCATTTAATAAAATAAAATTTATTACCATTTTGTAACAAAAATATTACCATAAAACCCATATAATTTACAAATAACATATAAGGGTAAATTGTGACATAATCATAAAGGGAATAACCATACGGTCAACTTCCACATGTATGACTAAATGGAATAGCCATATGACTAACATCCATACCCAATGTATTGGAAGATATAATGTAAGCACCCATCTTGGTTTATCCCAGAACCACCCATCATTTGTATTGTCACGTAACCACCTGTCAAATGTCCAAGAACAAATATAAAATCAAAACACATAGAACAAATATAAAGGAATGAAAACATTTCCACATTTTAATCACAAAATATCTCTAAAATATATTGGCATAACCAATCCATGATAAATACAATGTTCAATTAAAAAATACATAATAGAGTATTTTGTAATTAATTTCCTTTTAATAACATTACGACCTGTTATGGAACCCAAAGATCAAATAATTCTCACGATGGCGTAAAAGGGTGTTGTCGTCGCTTACATTAAAACATTGTTTTGGTTTAGTAAAACACATAATAGAAAATGTTTCATTTTTTATGAAATGAAAAAGTTAAAGGTGTTTATATAGTGTATAAATAAATTTTTTGTATTAAAACAAAATATACCTCAATGAATGGCGATTGAGACGAAGTGCCTTACAGAAATTCAACATCCTAACGGTGTCACTTTAAAATTCCGAAAAATAATTTGATGAAATATAAAAGGGTATATCATCACATGGACATAAAATTTACATCATTAAAGATATAGAAGAACATATTTCAACATAATAAGATCTAAATTAAAAGGCATTCGAAAATGATGTCTTTAAAAAATAGGAGGGTGAACAGTTCCCTTAACGATGTGGTAACTTATGAAACATTCACCATATGAATGAACTATCATAAAATAAAGAGTTAATTACCCATATATTAAATTATATTAAAAAATGAATTCAATAATGGTCAGTACATATACCACACCAATGGAAATAGTTGAAAAATATCATGAATCACACAGGAATAAAAAGTGAGGTGAAAACCACTTACCACAATGTAGTCAAACTAGTCGTATGAACGAAATTAATATAAAAAAATTGATTCACAGAATACCATTAGTAGAAAAATAATCATGATAATATATATCATATGGAATTACACAATACACCACATCCAATAAACAAGTGGTGATCAATGGAAATCTTAAGAAATTAATAGTGTGATAAGAAACCCCTTACCTCGTGTCCGACTTGACATGTTCGTTCATTAATATATTGAATAATGGACTAAAGTAAATTTCTAAATTATTAAGAACATTTTTTCTGGTTTATAATTTCTTTTAAATCACTAATTATCTTGTTATAAACATTATGTAATCATTTAACTTAATAATGGTTGTTTTGTCTATATTTGGTACTTGAGTCCAAAATGGAATTCTTTTAATTACAAGTTGTTCATGTGGTAAAAATTCAATTATATCCAGAATGATATTAATAATTTATATATAATTTATTTCATATATATCTGGTATATTATTTTATATATAATAGTACAAAACATTTGGAGATAAGAAATGAAATGAACCGTTCATGGAGAGGGTAAACCGTACGTACGTATGAACACTACTTCCATTTCTATTTCGTAATGTAATGGAATTGAAATGTAATGATACATAATTATTTTATAAATACAATATAATATCACATTTAATTTCATTAACTATACCCTTTATATGTTCCACATAAGGAATGAATGACTCATACCACTTTGAGTGGGCAGTAGTCCGCATTTCTTCAAATGAAGTATTGTATATACCCGCTATGGATCCATAAAGGTATTCTATAAATGAAATATAAAAAAGCATAGAAAGTACATAAATATAATATATATCATATATAAATATTTTTTCATAATAATGGTAACCATTAGAGGTGGTTGTAAAAATTTGAACAATCATCATTTCGTGAGGTAGTTGTTCGTCGTCCACAGAAATAGTATATTATTTCTTCATTAGATGGGGGTGTTTGTATGTATAGTTAGAATAATTTTATAAAAACATACTAGTATATTTATAATACTGGTTTTGTTATAAAATAAAGAAATAAAAAGAGTTTAGGGGTTGGAGAAGTAAAATAAATGAAAAAAATTAAGAGAAACTGTTGCCTTTAATTCGGGTTACTTTCATTAGATTGAACCAAAAGGACTTCTTGTAGTGACTTCTGCCTAAGGTAAGGATTATAAGAGGAAGATAGGATTCTTGAGAGGTTATTTCGGTAGGTGTTGGATGAGGCATGTGGCTTTAGAGGTGTGAGGAATTGGGTATAAGTGAGGGCTTTTAATAAGGGGGAAAAGTGGTTCTTTAAGAATGTGTGAAATATTATTTTATTATATAAGGATTTTCGGTTTCTAAATGTCAAATGCTCCTTAAGGTGGAATATAAGAAAAATCAAAGTCAAAATAATTTCATCAAATAATAATTGGACTAGTTTTGGATATTATTTTAATATTTATAATCTTATTTATTTAAATCATCTATTAATGAGGTAAATATTTTATCATTTTGGTGTCATAAATAATTTTATTTATTTGATGTCTATATTTATAAAATAAAAATAACATGATGTAGGAAATAGTATTATATTTCTAGTTAATATTTATTGTCTAAAATATAAATAATATAACCCCATATGAAACTTAATTTACTTAAAGATATTTGTTTGTGACATTTTTTTCGTTACATTAAATATTTTAATCTAAAGTGTCATTATCAATCCCATGTGGCTTCATGGGGTCTCATAATCGACACTAGGATGCATGTGTTCAGCCATGGCAGATACAATAAGTTTAGTACAAGTGTTAAGGTAATTATTTGTTATTATAATAATATTTTTATCTAGAATTACTCATTTTACCTTTAACCGTGGTAAATAATAGTGAAAAAGATACAATTCAACAAAAAATTATTTTCATCATATTGAACTGAATTTTACATAATTATAACAACCATGTATATCATGTTTTCAAAATTAAATTTGAAGAAGAGATAAGACCTTATTTAAATAAAAATGTCAGTTTTTTAACTTCTATATAGCGGTTTCACTATTTATCAAAAATTGATGTTTTTTAGAAAAATACCAAATATTCAGCCTAAACTGTATTAGATATTCTGAATTAAAAAATATATATATTTTATAAATTTTAAAAAATATAAGTTTCATTACTTGATTTAAAATTAATTTTTGTTGTCAAAACAAATTGCGTGTTTTTAAGAAACAATATCTATCAAAAGATTGACACTTTTTATTCCCAATTTCAAAGTGACATTTCATCTAATGACTTGACTTAGATAAAATGGTAAAAATATTATCTAATAAGACTTTAACCAGTTTAAATTGATAATCTATCTATATAAATAAGTTATATGAAAAGTCAGTTTTGACATAAAATACTGCATTTTTACCCTATTCATTAAAATTAATTAATTTTATCTGAAAAATACCCAAAATTTTTCCAATGTAAATTTTCATGACCCAATTCTAAATAAGAATTTATTTTTGGAAAATATAACATATAAATGTGAGAAAAAATATATTTAAATAGGGTTATCTATCAAAAGGTTGTAAATCGATCTTTTAAAGAATAATAGAGTCTTTATGCTTAAAATTAGATTCATTCTTATTTTAAGCCTCTAATATTTATTGGATGAATGTAAAAACATTTATTAAACATGTATAATAATATTGTAGTTAGTTTTTCTCATTCCCACCAACATAAGGCTAGGAATTAACTACCATAATAAAATTATACTATTAGTGTTCAATGTAATATTTCGAAGAAACCCATTGTTGTGTATCAGGTACACCATCGAACATAATATACCATTTAATGTAAAATTAATGGTTAATTCCAAAATATTAATAAATTTGATAACATAATATTATATATTTACTTGGGATGTTACAGCAGCGGATGGAAACATAGCTAGGAGGGCGGTGCAGTGTTAGAGAAGTGGAGGGAAAGAGGAGGGAAAGTCGAGGTGTGCAATGAGGGAGGGCCTGTCCAGCAGGAGGGCACCGAAACAAGAGGTGAAAGCTGGTTGGAGATCAAGTAGGTGGGGGAGAGGGGCACGCTGCCCTGGAGGGTGGATCTTCCGCAAGATCATGGTGGTGTAGCATGAGGCTAGGGCCTGGGATCAGAGCCGCAAGGGATGAGGGGGTTGGTTTAGCTGGGTGTTTGCAAGAGGAGGTTAGGGAACCCCAAAGAACATGTGCGATGCGGCCGACATGCAGGGTGCAGGTGAGATGGATGGGTGTCGGGGAACCGGGTAGTAGCGGGCGAGCAGAATCACAAAGGTTCATGTGGCATCATTGCTGGGTAGGAAGGCTCTTACTGGTGTGCGAAAGAAGAACATGGGGAAGGGGACTACCGCATGGAAAAAAAAAAGATAAAAATAAAAGAAAATTAGAATAAAAATAAAAAATTAAATATTAAAATATTAATACTATTATTAATACTACTAATAAAAAAATAACATTAGTAACATTAATAAAAACAAAATAATGATAAAAATTTATTTAAATAATAAAATTTCTTTAATAAAATAATATTAATAATTATAATTATAATAAAAACATAAATATGAATAATAATAAAAAAATAACATTATTGATATAATAAAAATAATATATTTGTTCATATAATTTTAATAATAATAATAGTAACAATTTTTTTATAAAAAAAATATATTAAAATCCATAATAACCATAAATATTTTAAACGATGTAAAAAAATAACACTTATTTATCCGTATTAATTATTCAAAGACCAGAAGGACGCATAGATTCCCGGGCAATGCTTCACAGCATCGCGCTCTTCTCGTGCATCTAGAGACTTCAAATATAAGACAAACTCTTTATATCAATAACTCCTAAATTTTGACTAGTACTCATCATCATTCATAGTTATAATATTAAATGGAAGAAAAATAATTAAATAACATTATAAACATGTGTTGGGGTGTGATAGATAGTTTCCCATGTTTCTTCATCATATTAGAAAACAATATCATGTTTTAACATGGTATGTAATGAAATATCTGAGACCCATGAAATTAAAGGTAATAAAATGATGAAGATGATGGTAGAGAAAAATATCGATAAAGGGAAAAGAGAATGAAGGGTTAACCTACATGTGATAAGAGTGTAATGAATAAAAATGGTAAATGATTGAGAGACATGTGTGTTTGTTATATGAGTTGAGGAAAAGGACACTATGTTCATGATTGTAAGGGTATGAAAATGGTTTCCAATGTACAATGATTCAACTGCAGGGATGATGGGACACGATGTGAATCGATGTCCCAAGAATCAAAGTAATATTCCACAAATAAAATTACTAGATAATGATCATGTCATGGAACTACTGAATATGAAGTTTAATGATTAATATGCGTCATCAAGAATCATGTAATTTGAATATATTATCACTATTATACAGGTTATAAGAATTAAGGAATATGTGAGGATTGTACTGTCCAACTTTTTCATTATGTATTACAGGTCATATGTTGAATTATTCCCAGGATAAGTGAGTTATTATAATGTTTATATCTTGGGAAATTATATAGTTCAGGGAAATAAAAAAAAAATAAAATCTTGATATTGAGATAATTATGAAGAAAAAATTTATTTTGATTAGTAAAAACTATTTCAAATCTGATTATTGACTTGTCGACAAGCAGCCTATGCTATCCCAAATAGAATTTACTACTCATTTTTATTTATGAAATATATCCAATAACATGTATCTTACTTAATGAATACATTATAATTTATTTTTACGATAATTTTTTATGGTAATTCTAGTTATTACCAAATTTCAAGGGGATAAATGATGAAGTTATTCACATGTTTGGAAGGTTATAATTTCGAGAATCATCATGTTGATTAATGTCTAATGATATTTTTATCTTATAATATAGTGACCTTATTGATAAAGAGATATATCATAAAATTTTGTAATGTTTAACAATTTATGATTTTTTTATGTTGAACATTGATCATGGTTTTGGTGGTTAATGTATTACATCACCACTTGATGAAGTCTAGGGAAAGTGATGATATATAGTTTTTTTGAGGAGAAAATAATAGATATTATTGATTTTATGAAATAATTATGAATAAATTTTAATATATTGGAATAGTTCATCATCTACAGAAAAAGCGTCAAAAAAATCTTGTTCGGTAATAATTTATTTATGATAACAATGAACTTTTACATAACTATAGTTTCTGGTTTTGTATTAATCTACGTTCATTTAACCTGATATATATCACTTTCCATCAGAATATTATGGTTATATTATTCTTCTATTTCCATATTATAACAATACATAAATTTAATCATATATTAATTCCATGTTAGGATTTGATGTTTGAATAATTCATTCCCTCCTCTTAAGAATGTAATTTATTTTTAATGTGTGTTTTCTGTAGGGGAATTTGAAGTATCAACCATTAACTTCCAAAGAGAAATTTAAAATTTTGAAGATGAAATTAATTTATGGATGGGATAAAGTAACACCCCAAATATTAAAAAATAAATTTAATATTTAATTCATTAATCACCCAGTCCCTACGAAACAATACATAGTTATAAACTTCCCATCATAAATAATTTATCCTATTTTCTATTTTGAATTTTGAAAAAATATCATACCCAATTCCATTCAATATGTAATATATTGTCTGATAGAATACACATAATTTTTTGTGAATATTAACATTCACTTATGAATATGAACTTGACTTATTAATAGTAACATGACACTAATGAATAGTATAGTACCTTTATGAATAGTATGTCGACCCTTATGAATAGTAATATAACCTTATTAAAGGTAATTTGTCCATTTTGATAAGTATTGTACCCTTATTAAGAGTTACATGACCTTACGAATAATAATGTACCCTTATGAATAGTAACTTCTCCAATGTAAGTATAAATAATGTTTTCGCACCCTATAAATGCAAGTGAATATTTTTAAAATTAATAATTATATGTTTATATTTTTGTGAGAAATATATATTTTA
The DNA here is from genome assembly GCA_963277665.1 of Viscum album. Taxonomy (NCBI): domain Eukaryota; kingdom Viridiplantae; phylum Streptophyta; class Magnoliopsida; order Santalales; family Viscaceae; genus Viscum; species Viscum album. The sequence goes on along the minus strand of OY728166.1, from coordinate 66,952,187 downwards.
ATAAATTATTATAAAAAAATTTATTTTTCATAAAATGTATTTCTAAATCAATATTTTTCTTTTTACAATGATACTGGAGTAATTTAATAAAACATTAGTTAAATTTTCATGGTATTACAAAATTAGTTATAGTTTTAAAACTGTATTTTTTTAGTAAATGAAATTTTTATATAAAAATTAAATTAAACATATTTATAAAATTATTTTGATAAAATTCATTCCTTATTATTTATTATAAATTTCAAAAAACTTATTTGGGTGAATTGTTGTGATTTTTTTGAAATACATGAATATTTTGTTATTAGTGAAATTTGATAATTTACAAAAGCATGGTAAATAAAGTATTTTTTAGAATCATTAATGATTGATGGATAATGTGAAGGACCACAGGTTCAAAATCACAAGAATATATTAAAATTCAGCATCCCATGAATCCTCACTATATGTTTTGATGATAGAAATAATAAAAAATGAATAAAATAATCAAAAACTACACCTCTAATAGAGTATAATAATCACCCTCACTCTCCATTCTCTTCACTTCTATAAAGCCATGTTCATTATCAAAATTATGCTCAAATATCCTCATAATATCCTCCCAAACGTCTATAATAATGTGTTCTCATAAAAATACAAAAAACACTCCCCTAATGTGGTTCTCAAGGAAGATTGCGTTAATAGGTATACACATCTTTTCATTAAATTAATTTCATGTTATATTTAATGACTTTGGTATTTAAAGTTTCCAAACCATGTTCTTATTTCTATTTTATTATGAACCTCTACTATATTATTATAATTTTATGAATGGGTGAATTATGTACCCTCTATTCTTAATGTTTTTACAAACATGTTGCATAGCCTCTATGTTACAGAATTTGGGTCTCAAAATCTCCCCCTTTTTAAAGCACTCAATTTGTGTTATTTTATTTTATTTTCAATTTTATTATTTTTGGATATGTCATTAAATATCAACCATATATTCCATTTTTTGTAATAAATTATGATATGCACTTTTTCTACAATCAAAATAATTTATTTATTTTTAAGTGACGTTGATAGGCTGCCAAATTTTTATAATGGATTACTACACTTTTATTTTATTTCAAGTTCCATTACATTCATCCTTACAACTTATCCTCCCTTTCTTAAAATGTCATGATAACTACAATACCGTACATGTAAAATAATTTGGTTATAATAAGGGAATAATTATTCATTATATCTCTTTTCAGATTCATTTATACGATAAATGAAAACAAAATCTGAGATGTGTATATTTATCGCATTCTAGGACGATGGGTTTTTAATTGTAATTATCTTCTTAAATTTATCTTATGAAAAGAAAAATTTGGTTGAAACAGACGTTAATTTAAGTATTATGACTTATGTTATGTTTTGGAATAATTTTGTATACACGATATTAATTTATAAATTAAAATTATTTTGTTGTTTTCAGAAACCTCATATTTACCCAAATAGTTAACATTAAATAATATATATGAAGATTAATCTGAACTATAATTAAAAAAAGAGATTTATAACCATGTAACTATCTTTGATGTTCATTACGAACATATATCGTCAATTTAGGACTACCATTCTTATTTTCACATTATTCTCTGTTCGTTTAAAGAAGTTTATCAATCCTAACACAAACAGACCCAAACAATGAAATTGATCCTCACAGCCCATCAAAAAGGCAAACAAATTAACATAATATGTTTATAATAAATTAACTACATGGAAGTTGGGTTCTGAAATTTTTAATTAATTAACCAAAATGTATAATTCAGGACATATTGATCCATTGATGTACACCTTCAGTCCTAATGTAAGGGTTTATTATTCTCAATTTAATTATTGTGAGTTATTATATATTCTATTAAATTACTTGTGTATGGTGTTTTTATATATCTAATAAATGTTTCATATATTTAATCTCTTTATTATAATGATATTCAATGTAGAATTTTAGGATTATAAATTTTTTGGAATACAAATCTATTGATTGAAATGTTGTAAATATTTTCTACCCGAACCTCCATATTCATTCACGTATTCTTATTCTCAACTCATGTAAATAAAAATATAATTTATTATTATTTACTCCTAATAAATTAATTTTTAATGTTCTATATATGTTTAAAAATCTGAAACCTTCTCTATTTTATTTGAAGTTAAATGATTTCAAATAATAATTCAAAACTTCTTCTGAAATACTTGCCCGATTCAAGGGAATTTCTAAAATTGTTGCATATATTGAAGATCACTCCATAATCTATTTTCATTCATATTTATTGTTAAAATATTATAAATATTACATCATAGTGTTATATTTTTCATTTTTGGTTTTATTAATGCAATCATTCTTTTGTGGTTTAAAATCTCTTTAATGGTTTACTTAAACCATACTAAAATTTATCATTTCTAATGATTCTTCTAAAAACAATTTACATGATTTCACTTCATTAGGATTTCATTTTAACTTAAAAAATATTTTCAATGTCATTAATTTTTAGTTTCTGGTATATAAATTTTTACAATATGTTTTCATGGAAAATACAATCGATTTTCCAAATTAAAACTTCTTTCTAATGTAAGAAGGATTTTTATAGTCTCACCCTATCATCTATGAATTACGTTCCATGTTCACCAAATATTCCATTCATGTGGTGTTTGAGATTACCATTGTTATATTCTATCATGAGTATCATTATTCCGATGATTTTATAAGGTATTGTGATTTGAATATTTCATGGTGTTATGAAACCCTTAGGTATTTTTAAGGAATATTTCATAATAATTTGTTTCAAAAGTCTCATTTAAATGTGCCATCATCTAAGACAACATCCCTTATTTAATATTGTAAAAAATTGATATTTATACCTTATTATATCATCTATAATATTTTTTTAAAGGGTTTGTGAATAGTTTGACCAGGCATGTGATCTCTTGATACCATTTACCATATTACTTTGAATTTATAGTGTTTATGTAAAAATTTTGGTGAATGTAAATTACATTTCACATGTTATTTTCAATATCAATTTATATGATGATTATCTTCACCCATTATATATGTGTAATTAATCAGACTTTGTATATTAATTATGGGTCCCTCTATATTCCCCAGATACATCATTAGGTCTAATGTGACAAACTGATATGGACATGGTCGAGGCCCATCCCATTTTAGAAATATATTTGGTTGAGGCCTTAATGTTTTTTAGATGTCTTGAATGGGCCCTTGATGGTATGTTTCTGAATGTCTTAAAAATGCGTTTCAATCATTATAGATCTAGTAAATGAATTTGAATGAGGATATATGACTAGTATAATATCAATGAATATGATTTATTATGGAATTAGTTAATAAGATCTTGTTCCTTCCATAGTATGAACATGTTCTTTTTTAATGGAACATGATTTTATTAATTCACCATGGCTAATGTTTATGTTATATTCCACTATAATTTTCACCCATAATGATCAACTATGTTCACCCATTCTTATGTTTTATCATTCTTGGACATGATTTTGTATATTATTGTTGACTTCGAGTGATAATATTAGATTGGTGGACGTTCCCAACCGAAAATTTGTGTATTTTTATTTTCATGTGTAATATGGAAATTGTGTAAGAACATTGTTTCTAATGAAATTAAACTACTCAGTCATTCAGGATAGGACTTCCTTGTAACTATTTCAATGTAATTAAATAATGCTTAGACTCCCGGCTTCGGGGGTCAGGACATTACACCAAAAATGTATTCTGTTTAACATGATATAAAATCATATATATTGGTTTCAAAAAAATTATTATTTTACAAATGAACAATATTAATATTTATAATATCATATATTTTACTCCAATAATTTTTTGTCTCTCGTTTTTTAATAACATCTTATTATTTTCCTGGTTTCAAGGTTAAATTTCCTTGTTTTATCATTTGATTTTTAAAATAACTGATCTTGTAATGGGATATAAGATATATATACATCCTCTAAATTGATATTAATGTTATAAATTAAATATTGTCTTAATATATACAATCTTATAATCACATATTAATAATGGCATGTTAGATTAATCACATCATGTTTTGAAAATATTAGGTCATATGTACGCAGGAGTGGGGATATCATTCAGTTAACTAGTATAAGGGAAAGGAATTGGGTGAAGAATTTGTTTTATTAAATCATTATAATTTTATATATATTAAAAAAGTTTATTGAATTTATCCTTATTGTTTTCCATGAACATTTTATCTAAAAAACACTTCTGATCATTTCGTGAGATGAATGTCTATTTCACACATGGTTGATTTTGTCATGTTTGAAATCACATGGAAGGTAAGAATGAATATATGATATTTTTATTAGGTAAGCCTAATAATATAAAAAATAAAATAAAAATATGTTAAATACATCATTATATCTATACTTTAATATTGGTGATGGAAACACATTAATCAGTTTGTATGGAATTAGTCTTTTATTAACACAGTAAACATATTAGTTTCCCATTTGATGGAAGATAATATGGAAAAATAAAGTGAGAATGTAATAATATCATATAATAATATCAAATATAAATTTGTTATTATTCACTCAATATTTAATAATATTTCGTGGATATAGAAGAATAAACCAAAAAAATACATGTTTAAGAATACAACCTCTTCCTCAGAAAACGATACTAGGTTTTGAAAAAGGGATTTCTATGTTATATATCTAATAAAAAAAATTAAATCTAATTTTTGGATAGGATTAAGTATATTATTTTCTAAGTTAATTGTTGATGAAAAATTTATTTTAATTATTATATGGGGAGGATAGTTGAAGTCCTTTTATAAGTGTAGGAGAGGAAACTTTTATTTTGTTTGAAAATATTCAATTACGTACATGATTATATCATGAATTTGGCACTCAAAATTAAAATTTATTTACCCTATTTCTGTATTTGGTTGATAATAATGTACAATGCGATTTTTGGAAAAATTTTTAGGTTATTTTAACCCTTATCTTTTTAGTTTAACGCCATAGTTAATCTAGTTTAACATTAACCTATGTTATAAATTTTATAAACATTTAATATTATTATTGGTGAAATAATATGGTACACTTATTGGATAATATAAATAATTAGGTCATAAAATGAAAAATTCATTTTTCCAAAATCAATTTTAAGAATTGAAAAAATTGATTTTAATATTATTCTTGTTAACATGACGAGTTAAAAGAGGTTTTAAAAGAATATTTTTTCACAAGTATTAATGGTTTTAATATCAAATTTGAACTTGAAATTTATTTAAATTTTATAAAGTTTTTAAATTTCTTCACTATTTATCTAATATTACATTTATTACATTTTTTAATATAATTTATCATTATATATATTTAGAATTAATAATCGTTAATAATTAAAAATCATTATTATCCAATATTAATAAAAAATGCATAATTTTATATAAATTAATATAAATTCAACAAAAATAAAATTTCATAAGTATATTTAAAAATATTGATATAAATTTTATAAATGTGGCAGGAAATAATTTTAAAATATGTTTCCAAACATGATGAAATCAACCTTTATAAAAACATAGTTTTGAGAAAACATTATATTAACTTTAAAATGATGATTATTTTATTTATAATTAATAGATGATGATGTTATTCATAATATGATTAGACATATTCCTACATAAAATTTAAACTTGTAACATCAAATGGTATGATATATTACAATTCATTTTTAATGAATTTTATATTTTAAAATAACATTAGATGAAATGGAATTTAATTAATATGAAATTTCTCATAATGTGTCATGGTGTTAAATATTTATATATGATCAATGTTGGGGTTTATATAAAATATATAACCTCACATTATACAATTAAAATATTAAAGTGTGTAACATTTTATACATATATGATATATCATAGATCTCAAACAAATGGAACCAACCTCCCTATAGAGACTTCAGGGTCTTACCAATATTACAAATATAATGTGACTGAAAGGATTCATATATCTATAAATAAATTTACTATGTATAAAAAGATAAATATTCGTATGGGTAATGTTTTTGTAAATAATATTCCTTTAATATTATAGGCATGGATCAGTTCCTTTTAGATAAATCCATCTAATATGCAATAGAGTTAAATATTTCTTGGATAGTGAAAGGCACGATGTAAAGAGGAATGATCTTAAACTATCACTTAAATTTTATAGTATAAAATCTAAATGAAACATCAGGAAATACCTAATGTTTGAGATGAAAATCCAAATGAAATCTATGACTATCGATAAAAGATTAAACTCATGGATGATCTATAACCATAGTGTTTCTGAATATGTAATACCTACTATAAAAGATCATAAAAAAGAAATGGATCCAGGTTTACTATCCTACCGACCTCCAACCATAATATGATTGAATGGAACATCCTAGTATATTGTGACTCAAAAAGAATTCATATGAATATTTTCATGAATCTTTTATTGTATACGTATTTCGCTCGAGTTTATGTTTCACTTATGGATCACTAAAATCATGGATGCAAGCTCAGAGAATGTCGGCATACACAATTTCATATTCTAAGATAGATCATCATTCTATGGGTAGTATGTTTAATTCATGAGATGATATAAGCCATGATTCATCTATAACAACTTGTAGTTCTCTAACATGAATCGAGTGACTATATTTGAAATGGGAAGAAGAGGAACACTATAAGGGAATAAAATCTACGTAATTAAATTACTCTGTGGTATCCCTTTAAAAATGAATCTTTAATACATAAAATGTGAGAGAATTCAGTCATATAATCGAGGATCAACCATATTGTATCACTAACTCAATGGGATATTTGAAATCAGGTCACTAAATCCTTTTTTATGACATCCCATTTCCATTTTAAAATTGAATGAGTTTGTGGAAGTCCAAACAGCAGCTGGCGCTCCACCATTATCTATTGTAAGTGGAACAATGTCTGATAATGCACGAAATCATACATATCATACATGATGACCAAAATTATCTATTTTCATCATGATACATTATGTGAATCCATTGAAACACTAAAAAATAGTTTCCTGATATTAAATCATTAATTTCTCTCATATTTCATTGGAAAACAGACATGTCAATGAAAATGTAGTTTATCATTCTCATCGATATCCCAACTAGGTAGTGGGTCCTTAATTGAGACACATTACCTCAACACTAGGCCCTTGGTATAAAAATTCAATCTCATATTTAACCATTATAAAATAGAATATTTCTTTTTAATGGATTCTAAACTATGAATGTTGTTGTACTCTTGATCCTCTTAGTGCATCTCAAAAAAGAGAGTTATAAACTAGAATTTGTTTCTAGCCTCAGATTCATCATGTGTATTAGTATTCGGGCTCAATGTGCTAGATACATTAATTCATATCCTAGTTATATTAAAGAGATAAATATATAATGATTGTAGGCATTCTACCAACCCCTACTAGTTGAGATTCATGAAAAACTGGGGAAATATATTCCTTGAGATTTTATGGACTGTGTAAAATAAAAAATACTCACCAATAGAAAATTCATTGAATAATATAACGAATTGCCCACATATGATATCATGAGATCGTTTGATTTGTAATTAATTATGTGTGGCCTCAACTTATGAGATCCATACAACCTGACAAAAATTCCATAGAAAAGTAATGCTCCTTGATGGTACCCTAATTAATCTGAAAATAATATATATGTTATAGAGGCGGTTTAAAATATATCTATAGATGACATAATCAACCTCCATTTTTTATGATAAATGTATTTTTATTTCCTCTAGTCCATTAGAACATCCCAAACATATTATTAAATGTTGTAATTAGAACATATAGGAACTAAAAGTCGTGGATAATTCTTCTCTAAAACCCATCTAGAACTACAAAATACATCATGTAAAAGGTTTTCCTGGGATAATCCCAATAAATAATGATTTATAGCTTCATTAGATCAATTGATAATCATTTTTCTAGATTATGTGATACGTTTAGAAAATTGTGTCGATATTAAAGAGAAGTTTTGTGATATTTGGTTAAATTACTGCTCTCTTGGTGTATTTTAATGATCTCAAGTTGTTTGGAATGGTAAAATCGTATTTGGGAACACACCAATATGTCTTCATGAAGGATAAAACAAATGAATTTATCTGGTGATGAATGATCCAATTCATTAATGCTATGAATATCATAGGAATGTTCATAATCCCAAATGGTATAAGCAATTACAGATACATGCCATATATACTTCAAAATGACAGATATGATATGAATTCTTTCTTTACAAGAACTTGATTGTTTCCAAAAATCAAATCAATCACGAAAAAAACATTTTCCCCTAATGTAATTTTGAATAGTTAATCTAAAATAGGCATTGGATATTACATCATAACCATAATCTTGTTCAATAATCGGTAATCCATGTAATGAATAATGGTACCATCCACATTCTCAGGCAGTAGAATAGGTTAAAACAAAAGAAAATTATTGGGGAAAATGAAAACCTGATCTTATATGTCCCTTAGCTACCTCTAGATATATTGACACATTGTAGTTTCTATTATGTATAAATGAAATCTCACTAGGTCTTGTCTTTTAGCTAAATCAATATAAAATTCTACCACTCTCATATGTATTATAAAATATATGTTATAAATTATAATTATAACAAAATGTCCAACAATAAGATGGAATTCAATCGGAGTGTTCCCATATTATCAAGATAGAGACATGGTATTAGGGATATCACTCCCCCTAGCCAATGATGATCAATACCATCTCAACAATCCGAGTTGTCCCATTATCCCTGATGAATATAGTTACCCCCACCCCCTTAGGGGATTTAAGAGATACCATCAAATGATATGAGTCCATGTGACCCTGATAAGGTATTAACATGTCCATCTAGATCGAGATTTCAAAACTAGTAATATCATGGATGTAGAGTTTCCATATGAATTACAAATAACCAACTTTGAGGCACATTATTTACATCATCACATTCTCCTTGATCCTGTATCCAATGGTTGTTCAATAGTATTCAACCCAAAGAACTATTCCATCTTACAGCTCGAAGGCCTCCAAATTCATTTTATTATAAGATAAAGCCCCATTTTTATGGATGATGGGGGTGAAACCCTAGAAGGCTTCATGAAAATAAGACAAATCAAACTAAAAGTGAAGAAATATTAAAACTAGACTGACACCACGAGACAAATCCTCCACTACATTTGACCATGATGATAATATCCATCATTGCAAGGCTATTTGGCAAGAAAGTGTCCTGTGTCAAAGCACATGCCCAATCCGATGGCTAACGCCATACCCTCTCAAACAACCAAATCCAAAAAACTCTGCAAAGATAAATCGCTTTCTCTGGATCCTCCTCTGAAGCAAGTACTATGATGTCACCACCAGTTCCACATACTTTCCACCTTCAAAAGAAAACCAACCAAGAAAATAACTTCCACCATTAAATCAAAACCAACATGAATCAAACCCTCATTGAAAATTCACCATGAATCTTTCACTAGCAGGAGCGTCTCTAGTGAAACGGGCCCTGCAATGTCCACTGCCACCACAAACACAGCTAGCAACAAGCGATGAGACACAAACACACCAAAAAAACACGAAATTCATCACCAATACAAACCACCAAATATCAAACCTTCAAGACGCTGTAGAGACACCAAAATCAAAGATATCCTTCCCCCTCCATACCACTCAGGAGACGACAGAGAGAAACACCCAAAAACCACGCCGGAGTCATTTCAGAATCGTGTCGTCTAGCCGGAGAAACCCGTCCCACAGCGGAACCACGTCGAGGCTGACGATCCCTGCCAAAGCCTCTGAGCCACGCCAGATCCACACCACACTAGAACCTGAACCACTCTTCTACATCGAGGTCGATGATCCACACTAATGTCGACAAGATACATCAGATCCACACCGTCGAGACCCGCTGGAGATCCGAGCCACACCGCCTCTAGAACGAGATCCAGGAGATGCCGATTTTGAGTCGCTGAGCACGCCAGAGGTGGGAAAAAGATGGTTTATGAACAGAAAACCCTATATGTGAAGCGGCAAAGAATCCCGCCACTCAGAGGCTGTTTCTACACCCATATAACTATTTAATTCCATGATTTAATCCTTTTATAAAAGTAGTAGAGTAAAAAAAAGTATGTAAATCACTTATTTTAAAAAGTGCCGACACCAAGGTGGAGTCTACTAGAATGGAACATTGAACTATACAAATAATGAGACTCTTGTCCTATGAAATAGGGTTTACTATATGATTTTGGGTAGTACCATGACCTTGAGTCACAAACTAACTACTCTATGTAGGACAATTCTCTTGGTCTTTCACCACATATGATTAGATTCCACGAACACAACAACATCATCGACTCAATCTCCTCTATGTAATTCAATTTCTTATCTAATGAGAATATGTTATCCCGAATCCTTAAGAAAAATTGTCTATAGAACCCATCTTACTAGGTAGTGGATAAATGGTTCTACCAAAATTCTATAGATGATACTTTTTTCAAATACATCTATATATAAATATATATCCATTTCATTATGGATTTATAGTACATTTTTTTCAATTCCATTAGAATATTATGATGTTATTCATACATGACATCTAATTGGCTCTGCCAATATTTGAGGACTTAATGGAAAACTTTTAACTGGTAAATAATCCACTACATAGTCATGGTTCTGACATTCTATTGATTACAACCTTAGATTCCTCCATGATCTACATAGTAATGTTGAACTAAATAACTATCATTAAAATTTTGGGGAAAAATATGTTATTAACATAAGATCAAATGGAATTTACAATCTAATTACCAAATATTAATGTACAAAGAAATTACATTCATTTTTTGGAATGCAAAATAAAATACAAAAATATACACCCAAATACTGTGTTTGTTTTCTGTCTCTGGAAATTTAGAACACATTCTTTTTTCTTGGTGAAAGATATTCAATATCTCCCATAACGATAACCCCTAGTAGTGTTCCTACCTAAAACATTTCGTTATATCCTCGGGAAAATAAAAAAATGGTGAGGTAAAATGTTCAGTAATGGTAATGATGAAGAATATAAAACAAAACCTAAACGTAATAATGTAAAAAATGAACTAAATTTTTGAATATCATAATGGTGAGTAATAAAATAAATCATGGTAGTTCATATGGAAAAATATCAGAAATGAACACGATTCATGATAGAATTGACATAAAACATATAAGTGTAAAAAGAATTTTATCCCATAATATTATTTCCATAATAACCATGGAATTTATTCTATGACCATCATAGTTGATAATTTCTAATACTGAACTAGGTAGTAATATTTTGTAGCCATGTATTACTGAAATAGATTTACTTTCTGTTCTTTCCTTGTATTACAAAACTATATTTTCACGCCCTTACAATAATGTCAATCCCAGGAAATGTAAATCATTACCTAATGCGTTGAATGTATATTTATGTCCCACTAATATCATAGTGAAATAATTCTTCAAAGTTCTACCAAAACAAAAATCATTCAACATAGCATAACCCATGAAAATAATTTGGTTTCATAAACATCATTCCATTAAAACTGAATAAATTAAATGGAATTCATAAAAATATTTCCATCAAAAGCACAATCAAATCAATGTAATAATATGGAAATAAACGGAACCATGTTTCATATTTTGTGGAAAATTATTTTGATAAAACACTTGAACTTCATTCTTGAGGAAAATATCGTCACTTCTTCAAAAACATTTTATTTTATCCAAAAAAATATAACTATTCTAAAATAAATGAATTTATTTGAAAATAAACATGAAATTATTTAGAGTAGTATTCATGTGACTAAGGATTTATGAATCTTTAAAAATATATTCATGCTATATATATAAAAAACATTATCCACATAATTTTGATAGAAAAGTCCAAAAGTACCTTGTTTGTTAAATAGTAGAATGATTACTTACATACCATGTAGTAAAAGTAAATAAAATTTTTAAATGAATTAAAAAAATTCATCTAAGAAATTTAAAATTTTTCTGTAATATTTTTCCAAAAACATGGTATTTCATGATAACTATTTTCCTAGTAAATCCTTATGTATAAACAATCTCATAAAAAAGTAAGATTGTAAAATTCTCCCTTGCCTAAGGTTTGATTGCTTATATATATGACTTAAACTCTTATATCATGGGGTTAAACATATTATTAACTTTTAACATAACAAAAATATGACTTATTATATCATATATGTGTCACTTTTGACTTTTTATTACCCATTCGTTTAACATTTCCTTAATAAATTAATGTCTAGCATAATAATCATTTTATTTATCATATGAGTTTTAAATTTTTATTCTTGATCTAATTACATATTTCATGATTTAATTAATTATAAAATTTAAAACATTGTTTAAATATAATAATTATTCAGTATACAAATATATATAATAGATTGATAAAAGAAATGGAATGCACTATTCATGGAGATGGTATTCCATACGTATGCATGAACACTGTTTACGTTTCCTTATTGAATTCAATGAATGAAATTAAATGAAACATATATATACAAATATAGAAGAAATTTTATTGAATATATTTTATTCTTGGTGTTTATATATATATATATATATATAATAATCATTGATTAATGGTTATTGTGTAGAATGAGACTAATTACGTCATGGAGACAGTATGTAGTACATATGAACGAGCGACGATATCATTCACATAATGGTTAAATGGGAGATAATTGGATGGTTAATTAATTATAAAATAATTATAATGTTATATTAATTATTTATATAAATTAAAATAATCATTATACCGATCCAAATTAGGTATTGTTTAATATAAATGTACACTATGACGTGAATATGGTTTGTTGTATGTATGAACACATGGTTATATTATTAAATGTTGGATGGATAAAAGGATGTATAAGGATTTCCCAAATTTATAATGACATATAATAATATATTAGATACAAGATTTTTTACATTTGTATAGAAAGTAAAAAAGCAGATGAAGTACATGAATAAAATAATTTTTAATGACTTTATAAAACAGTTACATATTTTCACGTATTTCTTATTGATTTTCTCAAAATTCACCTATAGGGTTGATTTCATTCCCAATGTGTAGCCTCTAGGATGAAGTGAGGGATGTTGATAGAGGAAATGGGATAGGGTTTGAATATCCAAAGTCCTTTGAGGAGTGATTAAATGAGATAGATAGGTTTCATTTTATAAGAGAGGGAATGGGCACCTTTCATAATACTAATACTATAAAATTAATTTTTTAATGTATATGCCATCAAATTGGATTATATTTAAGATTGTATGATTTTTAGTGTAAAAAAACTATCCAATATAATTTATATGTTTTTTTATATTATTTTAATCATTATCATTTAGACTTATCCTTGATTAATCTATTTAAATATATTAGTGTCAATAATATATTAAATATCATAATGTTATAAATATTTACATTCGTTTTGTAAATTTCAAAAATTAAGATAAATTAGAACACAAATATTTAATACTCTCCTAAAATATTATATTAATTGAGAATATTATTGGATGTCATTAATTAGTTCATATTATATTACATTTAATATGTTTAAAACCATTTATTTGATACTTCTATTTAAAAATAATTTCTACATAACTATTGTGTTATTATTAATGGTAGTTATAAAATAAATTAAAATTATATGTAAATTGAAATTATGTTGACAAATTAGATATATTTCTGAATAATATTTATGTTCTATGTTTTATTAAGTTCATCTATACTTTAATTTTACAATACTTATAATATATATGAGAGTGAATTGTTATCACATTGTTTTGTTTTTATTATAATTACATCTATTTCTTTGAAAAAAGTCCATTAAATGAATCAATTGCGATCCTTAGGTGATATTGGTAGAATTTAATTCATTCAGTAGAATTTTTTCTTATTTTAGGGTTATTTTATTATCGTTTCCATATTTTTTGTTATCATAATTTACTAGATTTACCTGTAACTATGGTAAATAAAAATTACCATTGTATTTATTCATCATATAAATATATAAACCTATTAACATAATTTTGAAACATTGATTCAATTAATTGAATACAATATTCAAAATTAATAACAAAAACTATTCATAAATTAATTTCATATTATTTAATATTATCCAAACCAAAAATGTGATTTTTTATAAAGTAAAAAACACTATAAAAATTGATACGTGTTTACATCCAGTATAAAAATAAAATTCATTACAATGATCAATATTAGATAAAATGAAAAAAAATTATCTAATTAATCTTTACAACAAAATAATAATTTAATATAACTATATAAATAAATTAGATGAAAGGGAATTATGGTATTAAATTGCAGTCTTGTTCGCAATTCAATATAACATAAATTTTATCCGACAAATTCATAAAATTAAATGAAATTAAATTTCGATTTCACCCTTACATAGAAGACTATTATTTTGTAAAATATAATATATAAAATTTTAAAAAAAATAGGTTTATAATTGATGTGCCATCAAAAGGCCACAAAACTACATTTTTTTAAAAATACTTCTTTTTTTCAGTTAATCTGAATTTGATTTTATATAATGTTCTAAAAATTATATAATTATAATGTTATGGTTATATTAAATTCAAAATTAGTTTAATAAAATTCATAATGGATATTATATATCACATTAAATAATAATATTTTAATAATATAATGTTGTTTAGTGATGCTCGGCATTGCATGCAATGAAACCATCAGGGAAGGTCCCTCATGAATATAATGAAACCCAATATTGTTATCTGTTTAGTGAATGATTCCTTTGGTGTTCCAAATAATATAATCCAAACATAGTTCATTTTTACATTTTACAAAATAAATACTTAGTGTTACATGAAATTAATTCTATCGAAATAACATGACATTGTATCTAACACAAGTTGAGTACAGTTTTCTACATACTACAAGCTAATACAATGTTCCGTATAGAAAAATATAATCATGATATAGAGTAAAAAAAAGGGATCAAATAAATTGAAAGAAAACATATCTAAAGAATATTGGGGTGTTACATAAAATCCCATTTTTAAATCATCTTTTTCTAATTACATAAAAATTTGGTCGATCCCATTAGAATTATAAAGGTTTAGAACATTAAATAAGAAACCCCAAGGGGAGAAATGGTTTGAATAGTATGTCCTCAAACCAAAAAAAGTGTGTAATAGGTAATTTATAACACAAATAGCTTTTTAAATATTAAAAAAATTCCTTGATTTTTTGAATATTTTTTGTGTTTCGGCATCATGACATGTAATATAAATTACAAGACATTAGAGATAAATACAAGAACACAAGACTTATGGAGATATATAAATATTCATCCATTATTGTCATAAAAATCAAATAATAAATTAATAAATGAATAAAATAAAAAAATATCCCTATAATATGACATATTATATTCCATTTTAATAACACTGAAAATGGTGAGATAAAACAATAAATGAAGGTAGAGGAATGTTGATTTTAATATTATATATCAAAAGAAACTGATGTAATGTAAACATTATATAAAAGGAGATACTATATGAGATCCATGATTTGTGGTAGAATGAGAGCACGATTATATATGAGAGTATTCATGTGTGAAATGGAAAGAAAAAAGGAAACAGGTTGCATAAAATAATGGGGGCAGAAATGTAATTATAAACACTTTTAAGAGAAAGAAAGATTGTCATATTGGTTTTTCAATTCTTTTTCATAAAAATTATAGATTCACCTGTTATGTGGGTCTATTTGGGAGTCCATTGATTTATTGTCTAGATAATTGTTCATGCCCATTACTTCCACTTCAGTACAACATATATGCATTTGTATTGAGATGCATGGTTAAAAATAATCATGTGTTGCACTGCAGTTAACTAAAACACTACACACTGATTATCTATACAACTAGAACTAATAGTGTGTAAATCATGATGTTTAATCAACCATATAAAAATAATGAGATATGGGACATAGATGATGCCCATATAGAAAAAAAATATTCCATAATCTCTGGTGAATGTTTGTAAGGATAGAAATACAGGTTTGAACTGAACTACAAAACTTATGTACCTCATTAGAATATATAGGATATTATTCATTAAAAACTGAATAAATCACATAATGGAATGAATTTGAAGCCATATATATGCTTCAAATATGGAAATATAAATCATGTAAATTGATTTAATTGAACTAAGAGGTGATTTAAATGTGTTATAGGGTGTCAAATGTCTCAAAAATATAACAGGTTGGACAGACTATTTAATGAAATAGTGGTAATAAGAAAAATAATTAATGAACCATCCATGTCAAAATGATTTAAATTATAGGAATGTATGAATAATTACAACCAATGCATGAATGTAGGAGTTAAATATGATCATCATAAATATCACATAAAACCAAAGGATGTGTGAATTCACATAAAATTCCAATTGAATAAGTGGGTTATATGAATAACATGCTTATTAGGGCATATACCATCAAATAAAATAATTTAATGTCTTATTTAACTATATCTATTCCAACTATATTATATTTATGGTATTTTTTTAAGTTATTGAATTATCACCTCCAATATTACATGTCATGTTAATTGCAAAAAATCCTTAATACTATGATGATTATTTCATATTTATGTGATTATTAACTATTTAAAATTTGTTTAAATAATATTATTTCAAATTTAGTTATTAATATTATTGTTTATTATAATGTTATTATTTGGAATTTGATGACATTTTCAACATAATTATCATATCAATTAACATTGAAGGGATGTTCTGTTTGATATTTCAATATAGATTATGACAGCCTATCAGTCTGACATTAAAAATAAATGTATAATCAAAATTAAAAAATATAATAATTTTCCATTTTTCTATGTAAAATGGAAATCCATGTCAAACATTTGGGTACAAACACAACATCATTGACATGAATTATTTGTGGTTGTTTTTGGTTTTCATTTTGGAAGAGTTTCATTGGACACCATAGAATTGTGAAGTTTATATTTTAAATGATCTCATACATGGGGACACACCTATTTCAAAGAAATTATAAATAATGGTCCCCATGGAGTTATCATATTTTATGAATCAACTATTGGATAATATTTTTTTGTGATTCATTGGACATTGTGAATCAAAACATTGTGCACAAATACATTTTTTAAAGAAACATGATAGATAAATGTGACCTTCTGTTGATTATAAAGAACATCACATAACCCAAATTGAAGAAAAATAAAATTCAAACCCATATTAATGAAATGTTTGACCATTATAATAAAGATGAATAACTTTATAATATTTACCTTAATTATAGATATCATCAATTAATCATCATAAAGGAGGATATTTTGAATAAATAATTATATATATGTTATAAAAAAATGAATTGATAGTGATTCCATTGGGTTTTCATAAATCACCGAGTATCATAATAAATATAATGAATGGTTCCTTTATATATTACCTTTATTATTTTAATTTAGACGTTATTGATAATATTATTATATATTACAAGGGAATGGACGTGAATGGATTTCCCTTGTTGATTGTGACAATGATCCTAGAGATGTAATATATATATGTAAAATTTACAAAGAATGAATTTTGTCTTCTTAATGATTATTTTGTTCATATGTTCTCAAGTGTGGGTATATCATTAAATCCTTCAAAGACCTAGGTTATTGAATTTTTTCATTAGACAACCAATATAACTAATATATATAGTTATCATAGTTTGGATGATTATTATATGTAATTTTCATAGAATTTATCATTAATGTGTAATCAACTCACCATTTTAACTTGCGAGGGATATAATTTTCATTGGATAGTTGAATGTGATGATGTTTTTAAGGGATCTATAAATAAGAATTGATTGTGCACTTCTGATTACACTACTATATAATGGATAATTGTTTAAAATCTATTGTGCTTCCTCAATTATGACACACACATGTGTTATCAGGATGTATGTTTAAGCTATAACAAATTTCTTACATAAATTAATGATTCGTGAGTAAAATTATACAAATTGTTATTTGGCATTCACAACAGTTATTTTTTCACATAATATATACAATAAATTTATAAATGGATAGATATTTCATATATATAATGATAAAAAATTATTTAAGAAAATAACCGCATATAAAATGGTGAATATTCCTCATTGATGATGGTTAGAGATGAATAAGGATTATGGATACTCAATACATTAACATCCAGAGAAGGGAAACAATGTAGTATACATTATGCATTGAAATGTTAATTCTAACATTTCTATGACTATGGTAAAAAAATACTCAAATTATAGAAGTGAAAGGCCAGATATTGATATTTTGAATGAAGGGTAGACATCATATATTTCATGAATGATTGTATGGACAAATATAAATGTGAGGATTATGGTGATGTAGAAGGGTGAAATAGCGTTAGCTATAAATGTGTGAAATGTTTCTAAATTCAACAAATATTTTTAGGGAATGGTAATATTTTTTAATTTAGTACATTTATGATCTATACAATATTAGAAAAATGAGAAATTGAATGAGGCTAATAGGTTTCCATGCTCTATTCATTACAAATGAATGGAAATGTATATATATCGGAAAAAATTCTAGTGGGTTGGATTGAGGATAGATAACTTTGAGCATGTATGTTTATTCCTTGTTTCTAATCAAATTAAGGTTCTGATACATAATTACTTGTTAACGTTTTAACCATTAACTATACCAAATTGTAAATAGGAAGTCATCACTACAGATTTCATCATCAGAATCCTAAAAATTAGAAGGGAATATTGTTTTATGGGTTGAATTCTGTTACCATACAAAGGCAATTTACTTCATGATAATTTGAGATTAATTTTATATTCATCAACTTTATCATATATATAATAATAACTTCATATGATTAAATTGAGTGACACCCTACATTTTATATGTTCTAGATCTGAGGATAGCATTTCATTACTAGATATGTCTTCAACCAACTATCAATAATGTGTTCTATATGATGAATTCAAATCCACCATAGAAAGATGGAAAATATAATATTATAATTCAATCCCAATAATATATATTAAGATATTTTACTATAAAAGACAATTGTTTTGTATTAACAACTTAATTTTTTTTAAATTTTCATACAACTACAGCTTTCAATTGGCAATTACGATTTTGATTAATCATGCAATATATAGATATGATATACATAAATCTATCATATAAAGATTAATATTGAGATTGAAAGAGATTTCAGTATAATTTAAATAAAAAGGTGGTATATAATTTTTAATTCTTTCAAAAACACAAAATGGTATGAAAATTTCGATAGAAATGTTATGAAAACAATCATTGATTAAATATGGAGTTGAAAGATAGCGATATGTTATTCATTTAGATATGTAAATGGATTAATGTAATTTAATTTTTAATAAAGATAATATTGATCCCTTGAAATATTGTTCTCTTATAAAATCTAGATTATATCGGGATGGTATATTATTGTATTATGCTACGATGAAATCTTTCTAAAGTTTACATTTTTTTATATGTATCTATGCTAAGGATTTACATAGCTAACCATTCAAATGAAATAATATTATATTTGTTACCACTATAATATTCTCTCATCTATGATGATGAGTTAGTGGTTATTCTAGATTTGTTATAAGAAGTTCTATATATTAGGACCACTCACCTGGTCAATTTTTTGTGGAGAAGCAAAAAAATTATAGAATCAACGTGAGAAATAGAGGATGTGAGGCGGTATATGTATCCTTATTTATTTGTAACAGAGTGAAAAATGATGAGTAAAATAATTTATTAATGTCGGGTAGATTCTAACACCTCATGATTATATGAAATAGGATTCTGAAAATATTTTTTTTTCTATTTTATCATCCATTACACCCAATAGTAAGTTTAAACAAATTATGATATACTAATAAAATAATATAATCTGATATTTATCACATAGGCATAAAAATGGTAGGTACTAATGTTACTAAAAAATTATTAAATACATCATGTTACACTTGTATAAAATTAATTCATTGTTTATTAAAAAATAATATATAAAAACATTAGAAAATAATAGGGTTAGTTTTCAAAAAAAAATGTTTTTTTGCACAAAATTTGATTTCTTGATTAGAAAAAAATAAATAATGTTTTCAATTTCATCCAGTTATTTCATATATTTATTTTAATGAATTATTTAGTGTTTAAAATGTTGTTTAAATGAATGATTTTTTCATTTTTTGAATATTGTCATTTTTTACCTTTAAAAAATCTTTTAAAGTAATGATTTCATTTAAGTTAATCGACTGGAAGAAAATTTCATGACATTATAAAATATATATTTTTGAGTTTACTTTAAAATATTTCACAATTTATTTTAATTAAAATATTTATATAATATTTTGTAACTTCTTAAAAAATTAAATTTTTATGTTATAATGGTATTTTCCCCCAAACATTTTTACATGATTCTTTTAAAGTACTTTTCAACCATGATTAAATCCTTTGATGATTATTTTACATTAATAGGAACATCTTCCATTGATACCATGCTTATTAATTTTATAGAATTTTTATGTTGATAATTAAGATTTTATTATGAAACCTACTTATTATCCAGGGTTACACATTGATGAATTATTGAAAATTTAATAATCCATATTTTTCATTAGTGATGATGATATAATATAATGAATTTCATATTGACTTATAGAACACATATGATATAAGGACCCAGCCTTAAACCTTATATAATATTAAATTAGATGAATAATTCAGATTGAGTATCATTTCAAGTTGAGCGTTTTAGAGAATTTGGACATAAATATTACATCTCAAAATATTAAAAAGTATTCACTTCTACACAATTTCCATTTTTTAACAAAACATGAACTCTTAAAAAAATAGTCATGTCTACTTCCACTTTTTAGATATCATGAATTTTCCATGATCCCATCCTTGACCCTATTACATGTTATGTCCTGTGAAAAAAATTTAAAAATCTTGGGATGAGCATAAAAAACTCAGTAAGGGATACACAAAGAATGAAAACTAATAGTTTTTCAAAAAAACAGGTAAACCATGACTACTTTATCATAAGTAATACTTTTCACATTTTTGAATTAGTAAATACTCTTCACTAAATAAATCATCATTACTTACCCTTTTGTGACCAAAATATTTCCATAAACCCCATATAAAGAAAACATAACATATAAAGGTATCTTGGGACATAAAAATACCTAAATGGAATAACCATACGATCGACTTCCACACATATCACCAAATGGAATAGGCATACGGATGAATTTGATACCCAATGCATTGGAGGTTATAATGTAACCACCCATCATGGTATACACTGCACAACCCATCATTTGGTTTATCATGTAACCACCAGTCAAATGTCCAAGTAACATTATAAACTCATAAGACATAAAAAATATAACGGAAAGAAAAAATTTCCACATTTCAATTACAATATATAACATAAATATATTGAAATAACAAACCCATTATGAAAACCATTTTCAATACCAAAATACAAAGAATAGTTAATGGTATTTATTTTCTTTTAAAAACATTACGGCTTATTGAGGAAGCCAAAGATCAAATAATACATGCGGCGACAGAAAATGTCATTGTCAATGCTTACATTAAATGAAACATTCTGTTTTGTCATTTAGTAAAACTATTTATATAAAAATATTCTCTTTGAAAAGTCAAGGGTCTTTATACAACGTATAAAAGAAATTCGTGTATTAAAACGATATATGCCTCAATAAAAGGAGATTGAGATGATTTCCCATACCTCATGTCTGACTTTACTCGATCGTTCATTAATATCTTGAATAATAAACTAAAGATAATTTATACATTCTTAAGAACCTTTTTCATGTTTATTATTCATTTTATATCACTTATTACATTGTTATAAACATTATGTAATCATTTAAGTTAATAATGTACGTTTTGTAGATATTTGGTACTTAAGTCAAAAATGGACTTCTTATATTTACATGTCGTTCATGTAGTAAAAGGTTCATTATATGAAGATTGATATTAATGTTTTTGATATCATATATACAATATATATCTAGAATATACATGTATTTATAATAGTACATAACATTTAGAGGTAAGAAATGAAATGCACCGTTCATGGAGACGGTAAGCCGGGCGTACGCATGAACCCTACATCCATTTTTATTTCATATTTAATGGAATTAAAAAATAATGATACATATTAGTATTATAATTCCAGTACTGTATCATATATATTATCATTAAATCCATCCTATATACGTACTAAATAAGGAATAAACGAGTCATATCACTTTGAGGGGGTGGTAGTCTACACTTTCTCAAATGAAATAATCGTGTTTACACATAATGGAAACCATAAGGGTTTCATATAATATAAATAAAGAATAATAATGAAAACATAGACATAATATATATCATATATAAATATAGTGCCATATTAATGGCCACCATGAGAGGTGGTTGTAGATATTTAAACAATCATCATTTTGGGAGGTGTTAGTTTGTCATCAACAGATCCATTATGTTCTTAATCCCTTAGATAAAGGTGTGTGTAAGTTTAGTTCTAATCCTTCTCATAAAAAATCCTATTATATCGAGGATAATGGTTTTTTTACAAAAAAATGAATAAAAATAGTTGAGGGGTTGGAGAAGTAAAATAAATAAAAATAATTTAAGAGAAAATGTTACCTTTAATTTTGTTAAATCCCTTTGGATTGAAAAAAAGGACTTTTGAGGTGACTTATACCCAATTTATGGAATCATGGAGGATGATATGGATGTAGGGGGGTTAATTGGTAGAGTTTGGAGGATCCAAAATGCCTGAGAGGTGTGGGGAACTGGTTTGAAGTGGTCTCCTTTTATAAGGGGGAGGAGGGGCTCTTTAGGAAAGTGTGATAATGTGATATTATAATATAATGATATTCAGTTTCTAATGGTTGAAAAATCATTAAATTCGAAGATACGATGACTCATAGTCAAAAAAAATTCATAAAATAAGAATTGGACAGGTTTTGGATAATATTTTAATCACTATAATCTTATTTATTTAAATCGTTTATTAAGGAGGTAAACTATGCATCATTATTATGTCATAAATAAGTTTATTTATTCGATTTCTAAAAATTATAAAAAAAACAATGATGTAGGAAATATTTTTAGATTTCCAATTAATATTTATAGTCTAAAAAATAACATATATAACTCTATGTAAAAATAAATTTACAAAGAGATATTTCTTAATGTCATTTTTGTCTTTACATTGAATTAATTAATCAAAATTGTCATTATCATTCCCAAGTGGATCAATGGGGTCCCAAAATAGACCAAAAGATTCCCATGGTCGGCCACTACTCATAAAATATGGTTAGGAAAATTGTTATAATAATTTTGAATTATTACAATATTCCTTTAACATTGAATTATCCTATTTTACTTTAACTACTGTAAATAAAAGTCAAAAGTTACTTTTCACCAAAAAATAATTTCATCTTATTGAACTACTTTTACTTTTTGATAACAACAATTTATATCAGATTTTATTAATTAAATTCACAAAAGTAGTAAAATTTCATTTTATTGAAAAAGACAGTTTTTTTAACTACTACTAAGTGGTTTAACTATTCATAAAAAATTGATGTTTTTTAGAAAAATACCAAAAATTACGCGTAAGCTATATTTGATATTCCGAATTCTAAAATGATGTCTATTTTATCAAATTCAAAACCCATAAGTGACATTAATTAATTTTAAAATTAATTCCCTTTATCAAAACAAATAGTGTGTTATTATGAAACAATAATTATCAAAAGATTGTTACTTGTTTATGTCAAATTTCAAAGTGAAATTAATTGCAATGTCCAAAATTGGATTAACTGGTAAAAATATATTTTAATTACACTTTAAAACCAATTAAAAAGGTAATCTTAATATATTAATAAATTCGATTAAAATGCAGTTTTGAATTAAAATACAATATTTTCACTATTCATTTAAAAAATGAACTTTATTGGAAAAATTCCAAAAATTTACACAAATTTTTTTTTGAAGTCCCCATTCTAATGAAATATTTTATTTTGTAAATTAGAATGTATTAAACTAAATAAAACTATATTTAATGAGGGTTCACCATTAAAAGGCGGTAAAGCGACTCTTTAATGTAAATTATGCTTAAATTAGATTCATTCATATTTTATGCCTCTAACATTTATAGGATAAATGTACATACATTTAACAAACATGTATAATCATATTGTAATTAGTTTTGTTCATTATTACTAATACAATGGCTATGAGCTAACTACCATTTAAAATAATATTATTATATTATTAGTTTGCAGCGTAATATTTCAAAGAAACCCGTTGTTGCGTATCGGGTATGTTATTGAACATAACAACCCACTTAAAGTTAAGTTAATATTTAATTCACAAATATTAATAAATATGAAATATGTCTTATTCTTTATTTACTTTGGTTGTTACATGCTTCCCCCTTTTGGGAATTGCGTCCTCGCAATTTTACTTATCAAAATAAGTTGGGGTATTTATCCTTCATAGCATCTTTAGATTCCAACATTTCCTCTTCAACCATATTGGTTTTACAAAAAACCTTTACCATGTGAATTACCTTATTCCACAACACTTGATATCAATGATCCATAATTTGGACTGGTTGTTCATCATAAGAGAGATTCTCTTCCAACTCAACTACCTCTTGGGTCAAAACATGAGATGGATCTGGCATATACTCTCTCTACATCGAAACATGAAAAACATTGTGTACCTAGGACAAACTTAGAGGTAAATCAACTCTATACACAATTGATCCAAAATTCTCTAGAATTTCATAAGGTTTAATGAACCTCGGACTCAACTTTCCCTTCTAACCAAAACACATCACTCATTTACATGGATAAATCTATTAGAAAGAATGATAACCTACCTCAAAAGAATGATCCTTCCCCTGGTTATCTGCATAACTTTTCTGTATGCTCTGAGCTGTTCTCATGTGATTCTGATTCAACTGAACATTCTCTGCCATCTCTTCTACCAATTCTGGTCCCATCAGCTTCTATTCACCTACATCATCCCAAAAATCTAGAGTTTTACAACACTTGACATATAATGCCTCAAATGGAGCCATCTGTATTCTATAATAAAAACTATTATTAAATTAAAATTCAAACAAAGAAAGATGTTGGCCTCAAAATCCTTGGTAATCTAAGGAACAAGGATGTAGCATATCCTTCAAGGCCTGAATTCTTCATTCTGATTTCACATCTTATTGAGGATGAAAATATTTACTAAAATTTAATTCATCATTTAATGACTTCTGAAGGCCTATCCAAAAGATAGAAGTAAACCAGGGATCATGATCAGATACAATGGAGAGGTGAAATCTATGAAACCTGACTATCTCATTAACATTCAACCGAGAAAGTAGTTCAAGAGAAAATGTATCTTGAATAGGAAGGAAATTAGTAGATTTAGTTAATCTATCAACAATAACCCATATTGCATTATAACATCGAGATTTCTTTGGTAATCCCACAACTAAGTCCATAGATATATTTATCCATTTCCACTCTGGCACTGGTAAAGGCTGAAGCATTCCTTTCGGTAACTTCCGCTCTGCTTTAACCTGGTGAAATGTCAGACACATCAACGGAAAGTTAGAAATATATCTCTTCATTCCATCCCACTAGTAATACTCCCGAAGATATCTGTAGATCTTGGTACTACCGGCATGAACTGAAAATAGGGAACTATGATCTTCACATAACAACTCATTCATCAACTGTGAATCACAAGGCCCACATAATATTTTTCCAAACCTCAAAACATAATAATTATCTGCATTAAATTCAGGAATCATACACTTCTGAACCAACTCTACCTTTTTCTGTAACTCATTGTCTTTTTTATGTGCTTGATTTATTCTTTCTGATAAAGATGAGCTCACTGACACCTGATACAAAGCAAAATAATTTCCTGCACCAACAAATTCTCTTCAATAATTCATCAAATCAAAAACTAAAGGAACTTGTTCCAAATGTAGCATGGTTAATGATTCATTACATTTTGGACTCAAAGTATCAGCCAATTTATTTGCTTTTCCCGGATGGAAGTGGATCGTGCAATCAAAATCACTGATTACTTCCAACCATCTCTTCTATCTCATTTTCAATTCTTTTTGAGTGAATATATACTTCAATCTTTTGTGATCAGTATATATATCACATTTCACTCCATAAAAATGATGCCTCCAAATTGTTTAATCAAATACAATAGCAGCTAATTCCAATTCATTTGTAGGGTAATTAAGCTCATGAGGTTTCAACTGACGTGAAGCATAAGCAATTACATGATCATTCTGCATAAGGACACATCCAAGTCCTTTCAATGAAACATCACTGTAAATAAAAAACTCACCATTTCTGGAAGGCAGTGCCAAAACTAGAGCATTCACCCATATTCATTTCAATTCCTGGAAACAATCATCACATTATTTTGTCCAGATGAACATAACACCTTTCCGAGTTAACATTGTCATTAGACTAGATAACCATGAAAAAGTTTCAACAAACCTTTAGTAATAACCTTCCAAAACAAGAAAACTATGAATTTTGGTATATTTGTGGGTCAACACCATTATTAAGAAACTTTTGTTTTTGTAATATCAAAATTTATGCCATCCTTAGAAACAATGTCACCAAGGAATGAAATTTTTTGTAACCATAACCCAGACTTTATGAATTTCCCAAATAATTTATTTTTATTTAAGGTTTTCAATACAACCCTTAAATGGCCTTCATGTTTGTATTTACTTTTAGTATACATAAAAATATAATTAATAAACACAACCACCATTTATCACAATATTCAACAGATCCATCACTATAGTAAACTAGTTAATTCTGATTCTGACCATCTTAGGATGCAGATTGGAAGGTTATTCTCCTCTGTATCCCTTCCCAGAAAAGCTGCTACGAGTCCTCTACAACAATCCATTCTTAACATAATAATATCTTAGGTGAATCAACATGGTAATCTTGAAATGCTATATGATTTCAATATTTAGATAAATTACTTTATGGATATTAATTTAACAATACCATAACTCTTAAAGTTATCTAAACTGACCTCTGATACCAACTATAAGGACCCGACTTTAATCCTTACATAATATTGAATTAAATGAATAATTCAAATTGAGTATCTATTCAAGATTATAGTTTTAGAGAAATAGGACATAACTATTACATCTCAAAAGATTACAAAGTAGACACTTCTACACTGTTTCCATTTTTTTTACAAAACATGAACTCTTAAAAAATGTTTCATGTCTAGTTCCATTTTTTAGACAGCATGACATATCCTTGATCCCATCCTTGATCATATCCCACCTTATGTCCTGTATAAAACATTTCAAAAACATTTTATGAGAATAAAAAATTCAGTAAGGGATACACAAATAACGAAAACTGTTAGTTTTTCAAAACAACATGTGAAGGATGAATACTTTATAATAAGTAATACATTTCACCTTTATGATGTAGTAAATTCACTTCACTGAATAAAAGATCACTAATTTCTATTTTGTAACCAAATCATTACAATAAAACCCATATAAAGGACACATAACATATAAAGTTAACTTGGGACATAAACATACTTAAATAGAATAACCATACGGTCGACATCCAAACATATCACAAAATGGAATAGCCATACGGAAGACTTACATACCCAATGAAATGGAGGTTATAACGTAACCACCCATCTTGGTATTCACTACACCTCCTGTGATTTGGTTTATCACGTAACCACTTGTCAAATGTCCAAGTACCATTATAAAATCAGAAGACATAAAAAAATATAAAGGAAATAAAAAATTTCCACATTTCAATCACAATATATTACATAAATATATTGACATAAAAAATCCATTATAACAACTATTTTCAATACAAAAATACATAAAATAGTATATGTTATTTATTTTCTTTTAAAAAAATTACGTCTTGTTGAGGATGCCAAAGATCAAATAATACTCACAGCGGAGGAAATGTTCGTTGTCATCACTTACGTTAAAACAACAATTCCTTTTTGTCATTTAGTAAAATGATTTTTATAAAAATATTCTCTTTGAGAAGTCAAGGGTGTTTATACAACGTATAAAATAAAGTCGTGTATTAAAACAAAATATGCCTCAATGAAAGGAGATTGAGAGGAAGTCTCTTACCTTATGTCCGACATTACTCTATCATTCTTTAATCTCCTGAATAATAAACTAAATTTAATTTTTGCTTTCATAAGAATGTTTTTCATTATTTATTATTCCTTTTATATCCTTTATTACCATGTCATAATCATTATGTAATCGTTTAAGTAAATAATGTTCGTTTTGTCGATATTTGGTACTTGAGTCAAAAATGGACTTCGTATAATTACATGTTGTTCATGTGGTCAAAGGCTCATTATATCCATAATGATATTCATGATTTGGATATATTATATATCATATATATCCATCATATACATGCATTTATTATAGTACATAAAATTTAGAGGTATGAAATGAAATGCCCCGTTCATGGAGACGGTGAGCCGGGTGTACGCATGAATGCTACTTCCATTTCTATTTCATATTTTATGGAATTAAAAAACAATTATACATAGTATTATTATAATTCCAGTATTTAATCATATATAATATCATTAAATCTATCCTTTATATGTACCACATATTATGTGAACGAGTCATATCATTTTGAGGGGCGGTATTCCGCACTTTCTCAAATAAAATTATCATCTTTACACATAATGGAAACCATAATGGTTTGATATAAAACAAATACAGAAGAATAAATAAAACATAAACATAATATATATCATATATTAATATAGTTCCATCTTATAGGCCATCATTGAGAGGCGGTTGGAGATATTTAAAAAATCTTCGTTTCGTGAGGCTTTAGTTTTCCATCCACAGAAACATTATGTTCATCATCCATTAGATGAAGGTGTGTGTATGTTATTTAGAATCCTTCTCATAAAAACATCCTAGTATATTTTGGATACTAGTGTTGTTACAAAATAATGGAATAAAAAAATTTTAGGGGTTGGATAAGTAAAATTTAAGAAAACGATTTAAGAGAAATTGTATTCTTTAATTTGGGTAACTCCATTTGGATTGAACCAAAGGACTTCTTGAAGTGCCTTCTGCATAAGATAAGGAAACTAGTAGGAGTATAGGGATGTAGGGAGATTAATTGGGAAGATGTTGGACAATCCAAAAGTCTTTATAGGTGTGGGGAATTTGTTATAAGTGGTCTCCTTTTATAAGGGGGAGGAGGGGCTCTTTAGGAAAGTGTGAAATTATTATTTTATTATATAATGATATTCAGTTTATAATGGTCCAAAAATCATTAATGTAGATGATAAGATGACTCATAGTCGAAATAAAATCATCCAATAGGTATCGGACAGGTTTCTGGATAATATTTTAATCATTAAAATCTTAAGTATTTAAATCATTTATTATTGAGGTAAACTCCACATCATTATTTTGTCATAACTAATTTAATTTATTCGATGTCTAAAAATTTAAAGAAATATACCATGATGTAGAAAATATTTTTAAATTTACATTTAGTATTTATAGTCGAAAAAATAACATATATAACACCATGTAAAAAATAATTTACAATGAGTTATTTGTTAATGTAATTTTTGTCTTTACATTAAATTAATTAATATAAATTGTCATTATCACTCCCAAGTGGCACAATATGGTCCGAAAATCAACCCAATGATTCCCATGGTGGCCAGTAATCATCCAATAAAGTTAGGAAAATTATTAAGGTAATTTTTAATTATTACAATATTATTTTTACCTTGAATTACCCTATTTTCCTTTAATCGCGGTAAATAATAGTCAAAAATTACAATTCACAAAAAATTATTTTCATCTTATTGAACCAAATTTCACTTCTTGATAACAAACATGTGTGTCGTATTTTCGATATTCAATTAATAGAAGCTTTAAAATTTCATTTAAATGAAAATTTCTGAAATTTTAACTACTACTAATTGGTTACACTATTCATCAAAAATTGATGTTTTTCAAAAAAAATACTGAACATTAATGCTAAGCTATATTTGATATTACAAATTAAAAAATGTTTTATATTTTTCCAAATTCAAAACATAGAAGTGGAATTTATTAAATTTAAAATTAATTCCTATTATCAAAACAAATAGCATGTTTTTATAAAAAAATAACTATCAAAAGATTGATATTTGTTTATGTCCAATTTCAATGTGAAATTAATTCCAATGGAAAAAATTGGATTAAATGATAAAATATATTTTAATTACCCTTTAAAACCAATTAAAAAGATAATTTAAATATATAAATAAATTATATTAAAATCCAGTTTTGAATTTAAATAAATTATTTTTATTCTTCGTTAAAAATGAACTTTATTTGAAAATTTACAAAAATATACACAAAGTAAATTATGATGTCCCCATTATTAAGAAGGATTTTATTTGTTCAACTAGAATGTATTATATTGAAAAAAACTATATTTATAGTTGTTTTTCCATTAAATGGCGGTAAATAGACCTTTTAATATAAATTATGCTTAAAATTAGATTCATTTACATTTTAAGACTCCATATTTTATTGGATAAATATAAATACATTTAACAAACAATTATAATCATATTGTAGTTGGTTTTTTCTCAGTCCTGCTAATACAATGGCTATGAGTTTACTACCACATAAAATAATAATAATATTATATTATTAGCGTGCAATGTATGATTTCAAAGAAACTTATTGTTGTGTATCGAGTACACTATCAAACATAGAAACCCCTTTAAAGTAAAATAAATATTTCATTCACAAATATTAATAAATATTAAATATACCTCATTCTTTATTTACCTGGGATGTTACATATGTATCATTTTAATAATATTACAATTGGGAGAAGAATTAAAATCCATTTAATTGATTGGTTGTTGTTTTTTATATCATGAGATAATTATAGAAATCATCATAATGTTCCTTATTCGATATGGTAAAAATGATGATGTTCTTGATCCAATTTTGCAAACAACATTATGTATATTTTTCACTATAAAAATATTGTGATATTTTTTATATTACGATGAAATGAAGTCTATATCGTTAATAAACAACGAAGAATAGGTTTTTACACCTAAAACTATATGATTCAATAGTAGTTGTAGTTAATAATGAAATAAGACATGGTTTCTATAGTTATGATGATTCAACCATTTTTTGAAAATAAATTTTGATTCATAACTTATTATTGATGATTTTTTATCTATGGTATAATTAATTTTAATATGATAAGTCTTTTTTATATTACTCATGATTATTATAATTTAATTATTGGTTGTAAAAAATTATTTATTTTTCATGATACTCTACCCTTTTGATTATGATTTTATTTTATATGTGCATCGATTGATTTCTACAATGTTTACCCATAATGGACATATGATCATACCCTTTATTTTTTTCCACAATTCATAAAGAATGATTTTATTTATGGTATTCTTATGAATGGAACTAAATAGTAAGAGCATTGTAAGTGATATTGAATATATATGCAGACATAAAAATATTTTTTGTCAGGTATCCGAATACAATAATTTTATATGATAATTTTGTGTCTAAATATAAAATTTATTGAGTACTAATATTGGTAGAAATTATATATATGTTTTATTAGTATGGGAATTAAAATTATTCTATTATCAAACCATTAATCTTAAAAGTAACCAGGATGAAATATTTTTGGGTAACATGTTCTGATGTTTGATTGTATTTTCACAAATTTAACTCAATATTTCTATCCAAAAGAGTGTTCAACATGCCCAAATTATTCATCATCCGATATAATGTATAATATTTTAAATATAGTAAGGTAGTGTCAAAATATTTTTTTTAAAAATGTTATCCATTAATGAAATAGTATGTAGATTGTAGATATTTATATAGGACTATTCATGTATCTAATGATATTCATAACTACTTGGAAAACATGAATCCCAAACTCTATAGAATCCTCTATTTCTAGGGGATGAAAATTTCCACACCAAATAAAGAGGTCTATAACATTATAATGAAAATGTAATATTATCCATATTAATAGAATCTACCATTATATCTATATGATTGATAAAGGTAATAATTTAGAGGATAGTAATATCCTTCAATACATGGGATTGAATTTATATTAAATCATTATCCCAAATAATTCCTCATCATTTACTAACTTTGTGTTAAAAACACAGTTTAAATAGTGGTTTTGTTTTAACAAGGTCTCTATAAAAGTGTATGTTCACAATGGAAAACACATAGTATTTTATTGGAAAATCCATGAGTATTAGTGATAAATTATATAATAAGACAAAAAAGGATATGTGAGATCATAATTGACTTATATATAATGTATTTTCTAAGTAACCAATAAAAAAATGATGGTTTCCAAATCTATGCCAATGATCAGGTTATCAAATCCATACTGAATTGAAACATTTTTTTCCTCACCCACTCTGGTTTTCCTACTATGATAACTGAACTCATGAACCTCCTTTACATAATTTCCATAAATTTTAAATATACTTCTCATGTTATAGAAAAAAAATTCAATCCCTATGAAATGAAAAATTTGATACCATGATAAGAGGACCAAATTTAGTGGAGCCTCCATTGGAATTGTTATAAGATAAATCTACTACCCCAATATGAGGTCCCATAGGTAGGTCACTGGGACTACTACAATGTTTGGATATCAAACTATATATAATTTTTATTTATTTCAACATAATATAAAATCATATCTCCAATGCATAAAATAAAGAAGAATTACAATAGTATAAAAATATGAATTTGAACTATATACAGTCCATGAATGAGATAATGAATAAAATAACAATTCTACATTGAAAAAACAAATTGAATTATATTTTTATTTATCCACAAAATTTGATAGAAATAAATCATCAGAAATATCTTCCCAACTGAATGTAATCCAAATTAATATCTAACCATTGTTGTCACACCACTTTTACAAACACCCATTCCTCAAAATAATTCTCTATATATCAATGGGAATCATCCATTTAAAATAAAAAACCCCAACATAAACCATTACCATATTGGAATTATATTTATAATTCATAGTTAAAACGTGTATAGAAACAAATCTAATTTTTTTTATCAGTTTAAACATTAATTTTAGTATTACCAGAAACAAAAAGGAAAGATAGAGCAATAAATCATGTCAAACACATTTTTATGATTCAGTAAATGAGTAGAAAATATAGAAGGACCTAGATGAGATCAATCATAAGTATACATAGGGTAATAAATATGTATCATGAATCATTACTGAAATAAAAAAAAATTTATGCTCATTAGAAATGAGGGATGCTTGAATAACCAAAATTCTTACAAAACATAAATTATTTTCATCAAATAGGTCATATCTAAATGGAAACTATGGAAAAAATAGGTCTCATAATACATTATGTTTTCAATATGTTCATCCACTCTTACACAGAACCATAAAAAAATAGTGGGAACAAATCCTTATATAGGGGTTTTCATCATTCAAAGATGTCTAAAATCTTATAGTTAACCACTAACATACTATAATTTTATTATCCTATTGGGCATCCGAAAAATTGACCAAAGATAGATTTCAGGAATGGGAGTACCAAAAAAAGTTTCATAAACAAAGAATAAATATAATTCTCATATCGCCTATCAAAATATGTATGGAGGTCCCACACCTTATCAAGAAAGACACAATAGGAGAAAGAGAACCTATCATTATAAATTGAGGTAATGTAACATGAGTATAACGTAGTAATAATAGAAGATATGAGGGGATGAATCCCTAAGAGTTAGAAATGGGGGACCCAAACATCATTGGATCCATGGTAGTATGGAACACTTTTCCAAATATTTGATCCATGTCCCTTGATTATGGTATACTATTGAATTATATGATTAATATAAAAGACCCATTCCAGGACCTAATCTCACCACCTAATGTATAAAAACCTAATAATTATATAATCGAATATTCAAAATTAATAACAAAAAATATTCATAAATTAATTTCATATTAATTAATATTGTCCAAACAAAAAATTGATTTTTTATAAAGTAAAAACACTCAAAATATTGATACGTGTTTACATCCAGTATAAATATAAAATTCATTACAATGATCAATATTAGATAAAATGAAAAAAAATATCTAATTACACTTTAAAACAAAATAATAATTTAATATAACTATATAAATAAATTAGATGAAAGGGAATTATGGTATTAAATTGCTGTCTTGTTCACAATTCATTATAACATAAATTCTATCCGACAAATTCATAAAATTAAATGAAATTAAATTTCGATTTCCCCCTTACATATAAGGCATTTATTTTGTAAAATATAATATATAAAATTTTAAAAAAATAGGTTTATAATTTCTGCGCCATCAAAAGGCCTCAAAACTACATTTTTTTAAAAATACTTCTTTTTTCAGTTAATCTGAATTTGATTTTATATAATGTTCTAAAAAATATATAATTATAATTTTATGGATATATGAAATTAAAAATTAGTTTAATAAAATTCATAATGTCTATTATATATCACATTAAATAATAATATTTTAATAATATAATGTAGTTTAGTGATGCTCGACATTGCATACAATGAAACCATCAGGGAAGGTCCCTCATGAATATAATGAAACCCAATATTGTTTTCTGTTTTGTGAATGATTCCTTTGGTGTTACAAATAATATAATCCAAACATAGTTCATTTTTACATTTAACAAAATGAATACTCAGTGTTACATGAAATTAATTCTATCGAAATAACATGACATTGTATGTAACACATGTTGAGTACAGTGTTTTACATACTACAAGCTAATACAATATTGCGTATAGAAAAATATAATCATGATGTAGAGTGAACAAAAGGGATCAAATAAATTGAAAGAAAACATATCTAAAAAATATTGGGGTGTTACAGAAAATCCCATTTTTAAATCATCTTTTTCTAATTACATAAAAATTTGGTCGATCCCATTAGAATTATGAAGGTTTAGAACATTAAATTAGAAACCCCAAGGGGAGAAATGGTTTGAATAGTATGTCCTCAAACCAAAAAAAAGTGTGTAATAGGTAATTTATAACACAAATAGCTTTTTAAATATTAAAAAAATTCCTTGAAATTTGAATATTTTTTGTGTTTCGGCATCATGACATGTAATATAAATTACAAGCCATTAGAGATAAATACAAGAACACAAGACTTATGGTGATATATAAATCTTCATCCATTATTGTCATAAAATTCAAATAATAAATTAATAAATGAATAAAATAAAAAAATATCCCTATAATATGACATATTATATTCCATTTTAATAACACTGAAAATGGTGAGATAAAACAATAAATGAAGGTAGAGGAATGTTGATTTTAATATTATATATCAAAAGAAACTGATGTCATGTAAACATTATATAAAAGGAGATACTATCTGAGATCCATGATTGGTGGTAGAATGAGAGCACAATTATATAAGAGAGTATTCATGTGTGAAATGGAATGAAAAAAGGAAACAGGTTGTATAAAATAATGGGTGCAGAAATGTAATTCTAGACACTTTTAAGAGGAAGAAAGATTGTCATATTGGTTTTTCAATTTTTTTTCATAAAAATTATAAAATCACTTGTTATGTGGATCTATTTGGGAGTCCATTGATTTATTGTTTAGATAATTGTGCATGTTCATTACTTCCACTTCAGTACCACATATAGGCATTTGTCTTGAGATGCATGGTTAAAAATAATCATGTGTTGCACTGCAGTTAACTAAAACACTACACATTGATTATCTATACAACTAGAACTAATAGTGTGTAAATCATGAGGATTAATCAACCATATAAAAATAATGAGATATGGTACATAGACAATGCCCATATAGAAAAAACATATACCATAATCTCTGGTGAATGTGTGTAAGGATATAAATACAGGTTTGAACTGAACTACAAAAATTATGTACCTCATTAGAATATATAGGATATAATTCATTAAAACTGAATAAATCAAACAATGGAATGAAGTTGAAGCCATATATATTCTTCAAATATGGAAATATAAATAATGTAAATTGATTTAATTGAACTAAGAGGTGATTTAATTGTGTTATAGGGTGTCAAAAGTCTCAAAAATATAACAGGGTGGACAGACTATTTAATGAAATAGTGTTAATAAGAAAAATAATTAATGAACCATCCATGTCTAAATGATTTAAATTATAGGAATGTATGAATAATTACAACCAATGCACGAATGTAGGAGTTAAATATGATCATTATAAATATCACATAAAACCAAAGGAAGCGTGACTTCACAAAAAATTCCAATTGAATAAGTGGGTTATATGAATAACATGGTTATTAGTGCATATACCATCAAATAAAATAAAATAATGTCTTATTTAACTCTATCTCTTCCAACTATATTATATTTATGGTATTTTTTGAAGTTATTGAATTATCACCTTCAATATTAAATGTCATGTTAGTTGAAAAAAATCCTTAATACTATGATGATTATTTCATATTTATGTGATTATTAACTATTTAAAATTTGTTTAAATAATATTATTTCAAATTTCTTTATTAATATTATTGTTTATTATAATGTTATTTTTTGGAATTTGATGACATTTTCAACATAATTATCATATCAATTAACATTGAACGGATGTTCTGTTTGATATTTCAATATAGATTATGACAGCCTATCAGTCTGACATTAAAAATAAATGTATAATGAAAATTAAAAAATATAATAATTTTCCGTGTTTCTATGTAAAATGGAAATTCATCTCAAACATTTGGGTACAAACACAACATCAATGACATGAATTATATGTGGTTATTTTTGGTTTTCATTTTTGAAGAGTTTCATTGGACACCATAGAATTGTGAAGTTTATATTTTAAATGATGTCATACATGGGGACACAACTATTTCAAAGACATTATAAATAATGGTCCCCATGGAGTTATCATATTTTATGAATCAACTATTGGATAATATTTATTTGAGATTCATTGTACATTGTGAATCAAAACATTGTGCACAAATACATTTTTTAAGAAACATGATAGATAAATGTGACCTTCTGTTGATTATAAAGAACATCACATAACCCAAAATGAATAAAAATAAAATTCAAACCCATATTAATGAATTGTTTGACAATTATAATAAAGATTAATACCTTTATAATATTTACCTTAATTATAGATATCATCAATTAATCATCATAAAGGAGGATATTTTGAATAAATAATTATATATATGTTATAAACAAAATGAATTGATAGTGATTCCATTGGGTTTTCATAAATCACCGAGTATCATAATAAATATAATGAATGGTTACTTTATATATTACCTTGATTATTTTAATTTAGACGTTATTGATAATATTATTATATATTACAAGGGAATGGACGTGAATGGATTTCCCTTGTTGATTGTGACAATGATCCTAGAGATGTAATATATTTTTGTAAAATTTACCAAGAATGAATTTGGTCTTTTTAATGATTATTTTTTTCATATGTTCTCAAGTGTGGGTATATCATTAAATCCTTCAAAGACCGAGGTTATTGAATGTTTTATTAGACAACCAATATGACCAAGATATATAGTTATCATTGTTTGGATGATTATTATATGTAATTTTCATAGAATTTATCATTAATGTGTAATCAACTCACCATTTTAACTTGCGAGGGATATAATTTTCATTGGATAGTTGAATGTGATGATGTTATAAAGGATCTATAAATAAGAATTGATTGTGCACTTCTGATTACACTACTATATAATGGATAATTGCTTAAAATCTATTGTGATTCGTCAATTATGACACACACACATGTGTTATCAGGATGTATGATTATGCTATAACAAATTTATTACAGAAATTAATGATTCATGAGTAAAATTACACAATTTGTTATTTGGCATTCACAACAATTATTTTTTCACATAATATTTACAATAAATTTATAAATGGATAGATATTGCATATATATAATGATAAAATATGATTTAAGAAAATAACCACATATAAAATGGTGAATATTCCCCGTTGATGATGGTTAGAGATGACTAATGATTATGGATACTCAATAAATTAACATCCAGAGAAGGGAAACAATGTAGTATACATTATGCGTTGAAATTTTAATTCTAACATTTCTATGACTATGGTAAAAAAATACTCAAATTATAGAAGTGAAAGGCCATATATTGATATATTGAAGGAAGGGTAGACATCATATCTTTCATGAATGATTGTATGGCCAAATATAAATGTGAGGATTATGCTGGTGTAGAAGTGTGAAATAGTGTTAGCTATAAATGTGTGAAATGTTTCTAAATTCAACAAATATTATTAGGGAATGGTAATATTTTTTAATTTAGTACATTTATGATCTATACAATATTAGAAAAATGACAAGTTGTATGAGGCTAATAGGTTTCCATGCTCTATTCATGACAAATGTATGGAAATGTATATATATCGGAAAAAATTCTAGTGGGTTGGATTGAGGATAGATAACTCAGAGCATGTATGTTTATTCCTTGTTTATAATCAAATTAAGGTTATGATACATAATTACTTGTTAACATTTTAACCATTAACTATACCAAATTGTAAATAAGAAGTCATCACTACGGATTTGATCATCAGAATCCTAAAAATTAGAAGTGAATATTGTTTTATGGGTTGAATTCTGTTACTATACAAAGGAAATATACTTCATGATAATTAGAGATTAATTTTATATTCATCAACTTTATCATATATATAATAAGAACTTCATATGATTAAATTGAGTGACACCCTACATTATATATTTTCTAGATCTGAGGATAACCTTGCATTACTAGATATGCCTTCAACCAACTATCAATAATGTGTTCTATATGATGACTTCAAATCAACCATAGAAATATGGAAAATATAATATTATAATTCATTCCCCATAATATATATTAAGATATTTTACTATAAAAGACAATTTTTTTGTATTAGCAACTTAAATTTTTTAAATTTTCATACAACTACAGCTTTTAATTGGAAATTACGATTTTGATTAATGATGCACTATATAGATATGATATACATAAATCTATCATATAAGGATTAATATTGAGATTGAAAGTTATTTCAAAATAATTTAAATAAAAAGGTGGTACATAATTTTTAATTCTTTCAAAAACACAAAAGGGTATGAAAATTTCTATAGAAATGTTATGATAACAATCATTGATTAAATATGGAGTTGAAAGATAGCGATATGTTATTCATTTAGATATATAAATGGATTAATGTAATGTACTTTTTAATAATGTTAATATTGATCCCTTGAAATATTGTTCTCTTATAAAATCTAGATTATATTGGGATGGTATATTATTGTATTATGATATGATGAAATCATTCTAATGTTTACATTTTGTTATATGTATCTCCGCTAAGGATTTACATAGCTAACCATTCAAATTAAATAATATTATATTTGTTACCACTATAATATAATTTCATCTATGATGATGAGTTAGTGGTTATTCTAGATTGATTATAAGAAGTTCTATATATTAGGACCACTCACCTGGTCAATTGTTTGTGGAGAAGCAAAAAAATTATAGAATCAACGTGAGAAATAGAGGATGTGAGGTGGTATATGTATCCATATTTATTTGTAACAGAGTGAAAAACGATGAGTAAAATAATTTCTAATGTCGGGTAGATTCTAACACCGCATGATTATATGAAATTGGATTCTGAAAATATTTTTTTTCTATTTTATCATCCATTACACCCAACAGTATGTTTAAACAAATTATGATATACTAATAAAATAATATAATCTGATATTTATCACATAGGCATACAAATGGTAGGTACTAATGATAATAAATTATTATTAAATACATCATGTTACACTTGTATAAAATTAATTCATTGTTTATTAAAAAATAATATATAAAAACATTTGAAAATAATAGGGTTAGTTTAAAAAAAATGTTTTTATGCACAAAATGTGATTTCTTGATTAGAAAAAAATAAAT
Source organism: Viscum album (assembly GCA_963277665.1). Classification (NCBI taxonomy): domain Eukaryota; kingdom Viridiplantae; phylum Streptophyta; class Magnoliopsida; order Santalales; family Viscaceae; genus Viscum; species Viscum album. Next base: position 66,911,689 of record OY728166.1, on the reverse strand, counting down.
AATGTTTTCAATTTCATCCAATTATTTCATATATTTATTTTAATGAATGATTTAGTGTTTAAAATGTTGTTTAAATTAATGATTTTTTCATTTTTTGAATATTGTCATTTTTTCCCTTTAAAAAATCTTTTAATGTAATGATTTCATTTAAGTTAATCGACTGGAAGAAAATTTCATGACATTATAAAATATATATTTTTGAGATTACTTTAAAATATTTCACAATTTATTTTAATGAAAATATTTATATAATATTTTTTAACTTCTTTAAAAATTAATTTTTTATGTTATAATGGTATTTTCCCCAAAACCTTTTTACATGATTATTTTAATGTACTTTTCAATAGTGATGAAATCCTTTGATGATTATTTTACATTAATAGGAACATATTACATTGATACCATGCTTATTAATTTTATATAATTTTTATGTTGATAATTATGATTTTCTTATGAAACCTACTTATTATCAAGGGTTACACTTTGATGAATTATTGAAAATTTAATAATACCTTTTTTTCATTAGTGATGATGATATAATATAATGAATTTCATATTGACTTATAGAACACATATGATAAAAGGACCCAGCCTTAAACCTTAAATAATATTTAATTAAATGAATAATTCAGATTGAGTATCATTTCAAGTTGAGCATTTTAGATAATTAGGACATAACTATTACATCTCAAAATATTAAAAAGTATACACTTATACACAGTTTCAATTTTTTTTACAAAACATGAACTCCTAAAAAAATAGTCATTTCTACTTCCATTTTTTGACATCATGACTTTTCCTTGATCCCATCCATGACCCTATTACATGTTATGTCCTGTGAAAAACATTTCAAAATCTTGGGATGAGCATAAAAAACTCAGTAAGGGACTCACAATGAATGAAAACTATTAGTTTTTCAAAAAAAAAGGTAAACCATGACTACTTTATCATAAGTAATAATTTTCACAATTTTTAAGTCGTAAATACTCTTAACTAAATAAATGATCAGTACTTACCCTTTGGTAACCAAAATATTTCCATAAAACCCATATAAAGAAAACATAACATATAATGGTATCTTGGGACATAAACATACCTAAATGGAATAACCATACGATCAACATCCACACATATCACTTAATGGAATAGGCATATGGATGAATTCGATACCCAATGCATTGGAGGTTATAATGTAACCACCCATCCTGGTATACACTGCAAAACCCATCATTTGGTTTATCATGTAACCACCCGTCAAATGTCCAAGTAACATTATAAACTCATAAGACATAAAACAAATATAAGGGAAAGAAAAAATTTCCACATTTTAATTACAATATATTACATAAATATATTGAAATAAAAAACCCATTATGAATACAATTTTCAATACCAAAATACAAAGAATAGTTTATAGTATTTATTTTATTTTAAAAACATTACGGCTTATTGAGGAAGCCAATGATCAAATAATACATGCGGCGATAGAAAACGTCATTGTTAATGCTTGCATTAAAAGAAACATTCGGTTTTTTCGTTTAGTAAAACTCTTTATATAAAAATATTCTCTTTGAAAAGTCAAGGGTCTTTATACAACGTATAAAAGAAAGTCGTGTATTAAAACGATATATGCCTCAATGAAAGGAGATTGAGACGTAGTCCCATACCTCGTGTCCGACTTGACTCGATCGTTCATTAATATCTTGAATAATAAACTAAAGATAATTTATACTTTCTTAAGAACCTTTTTCATGTTTATTATTCATTTTATATCACTTATTAGAATGTTATAAACATTATGTAATCATTTAAGTTAATAATGTTCGTTTTGTCGATATTTGGAACTTAAGTCAAAAATAGACTTCTTATATTTACATGTCGTTCATGTAGTCAAAGGTTCCTTATATGAAGATTGATATTAATGTTTTTGATATCATATATACAATATATATATATAATATACATGTATTTATAATATTACATAACATTTAGAGATAAGAAATGAAATGCACCATTCATAGAGACGGTAAGCCGTGCATACGCATGAACGCTACATCCATTTTTATTTCTTATTTAATGGAATTAAAAAATAATGATACATATTAGTATTATAATTCAAGTATTGTATCATATATATTATCATTAAATCCATCCTATATACGTACTATATAAGGAATGAACGAGTCATATCACTTTGAGGGGGCGGTACTCTGCACTTTCTCAAATGAAATAATCGTGTTTACACATAATGGAAACCATAAGGGTTTCATATAATATAAATATAGAAGAATAATGAAAACATAGACATAATATATATCATATATAAATATAGTTCCATATTAATGGCCACCATGAGAGGTGGTTGTAGATATTTGAACAATCATCATTTTGGGAGGTGTTAGTTTGTCATCAACGGATTCATTATGTTATTAATCCATTAGATAAAGTTGTGTGTAAGTTTAGTTCTAATCCTTCTCTTAAAAAATTACTATTATATTGAGGATAATGGTTTTGTTACAAAAAAATGAATAAAAATAGTTGAGGGGTTGGAGAAGTAAAATAAATAAAAATAATTTAAGAGACACTGTTACCTTTAGTTTGGTTAAATCCCTTTGGTTTGAACAAAAGGACTTCTTGAAGTGAATTATACCCAATTTATGGAATCATGGAGGATGATAGGGATGTAGGGAGATTAATTGGGTAGAGTTTGGAGGATCCAAAATTCCTGAGATGTGTGGGGAACTGGTTTGAAGTGGTCTCCTTTTATAATGGGGAGGAGGGGATCTTTAGGAAAGTGTGATAATATGATATTATAATATAATGATATTCAGTTTCTAATCTTTGAAAAATCATTAAATTCGAAGATAAGATGACTCATAGTCGAAACAAATTCATAAAATAAGAATTGGATAGGTTTTGGATAATATTTTAATCACTATAATCTTATTTATTTAAATCGTTTATTAAGGAGGTAAACTATGCATCATTATTATGTCATAAATAAGTTTATTTACTCGATTTCTAAAAATTATAAAAAAAACATGATGTAGGAAATATTTTTAGATTTCCAATTAATAGTTATAGTCGAAAAAATAACATATATAACACTATGTAAAGATAAATTTACAAGGAGATATTTCTTTCTATCATTTTTGTCTTTATATTGAATTAATTAATAAAAATTGTCATTATCAATCCCAAGTGGATCAATGGGGTCCCAAAATAGACCAAAAGATGCCCATGGTCGGCCACTACTCATAAATTAAGGTTAGGAAAAGTGTTATAATAATTTTAAATTATTAAAATATTCTTTTAACATTTAATTATCCTTTTTTACTTTAACTACGGTACATAAAAATCAAAAGTTACTTTTCACCAAAAATTAATTTCATCTTATCAAACCACTTTTACTTTTTGATAACAGTAACACCCCAGGTAAATAAAGAATATTACATTTTCATATTTATACATATTTGTGAATAAAATATTAATATGACTTTAAAGGGGACGCTATGCTCGATGGCGTACCCAACACGCAACAATGAGTTTCTTGTGAATCTTACGTTGCACTCTAATAATAAAATAATATTATTTTAAATGGTAGTTAACATGTAGCCATTGTATTGGCGGGAATGTATAGAAATAACGAAAATATGATTATATATGTTTTTAGATGTTTTTACATTTATCCAATAAAAGATAAAGGCATAAAATACGGAAAGAATTCAATTTTAGGCGTATATGCCCTAGTTTTCACTAAATGTTCACTTATCGCTTTTTGATGGAAAACCATCATAAAATATAGTTTTTTCACTCTTATACATTCTATTGGACCAAATAAAACTCTTCTTAAGAATTGGGACATCAAAATTTTCTTTGTGTAAATTTTTGGTATCTTTCTGATAAAGTTCATTTTTTTAATGAATACTGTAAAATGTTGTATTTTAATTCAAAACCTCTTTTTAATATAATTTATTTATATGATTGGATTAACTTTGGAATTGGTTTTGAAGTGAAATTAGAATATATTTTTACCATTTTATCCAATGGTGGTCATTGGAATCAATTTCACTTTGAAATTGGACTTAAACTAGTGTCAATCTTTTGATACTTATTGTTTTATAAAAACACGCTATTTTCTCTGACAGCGGGAATTAATTATTAAATTAATTAATGTGACTTATATGTTTTGAATTTTTTAAAATAGACTTCATTTTTTAATTCGAAATATCAAATATAGATTAGGATGAATTTTTGGTAATTTTCTGAAAAACTCCAATTTTTTATGAATAGTGAAACCACTAAGTGGTAATCAAGCAAACTAGATTTTTAGTTAAATGAAAGTTTACCACTAATGTGTATTGATTTTTGAAAATCCGACATACATGGTTGTAATTGGTATGTAAAATGTGGTTCAATGGGATGAAAATAATTTTTTGGTGAATAGTTACTTTTTTTCATTAATCGCGATTAGAGGTAATTAGTGTAATTTAAGAAAAAATGATATTATAAAAAATTGAAAACACCATGAAACTTGTCCTACCCCTATCGGATGAGTCATGGCCGACCAATACAACCCATGGGTCGATTTAGGGGACCCTATGGAGCCTCTTGGGTGAGATGATGACTTTAATGCATTTTTTTAAATAAAGGTGAAAATGACACTAACATAAATTGTTTTACTAAAAAAAAATTTAGAAGGGGTTATACTAATCATATTTTTGACTATAAATAATCTTTGTAAAGATAAAAAGATTTCCTACATCAGGATATTTTTATTATAATTTTTAGACTTTAAATAAATTAAATTATTTATGACATCATGATGATGCAGCGAGGACCTCATTATTTAACGATTTAGATAAAATGGAAAGATAATGTAATATCTAAAACCTACACATGTCCAAAACCTATTGGATGGGAATATTTCAAAGCCTTATCATATTATATTCTAAATATATCAATGTGGGACCTTATAAATTCGAAACACTTTTGAAAATAAAATAATAGTTTCATGATTTCCAAAAGTGCTCCTCCTCTCCTCTTATAAAAGGACCCCACCTCTACCTCATTTCACACACTCCTCAAGCCTTTGGCTCGGCCTTACCCTGCACATTTACTCTCTCCACATCCCTCTCCTCATCCTAGAGGATTACCGTTGGGCTGAATACTTTTAAAGGAAGCCTTTAGGCTCAAATCAAAAGGAGTTAGACTTTTAAAGGTAATTCATTCTCTCATGTTCATTTGTTTTATTTTGCTTCTCCAACCCCCTAAAATCTTTTTATTTACTTATTTTGTAAAAAAACCAGTATCTTCAATATACTAGGATGTTGTTATAAGATTTATTCTAGCTACACTCTCACAGAACAACATCAAATGGTTAAAGAACATACGGTTTCCGTGGATGGCGAAATTCTGCCTCCCGAAAGGATGATTGTTCAATACCCTTTTAACACCTTCAAAGGTGGACATTATGATGTCACTATTTTTATATATGATATATAATATTTTTATTCTTTCCTTAAGCTTCGGTATTTTTCATTTATGGCATAACATTATTGTTTCCATTATGGGTAAACACGATATCTTCATTTTAGGAAGTGCGGACTACCGCCCCCTGAAAGTGATTTGATTGATTAATACCATATATGGGATGTGTATAGGATAAAGTTAATGATATTATATATGTTAATATAATTAAATTATAATATACTCTTATATCATTATGATTCCATTCCCGAAAATACGAAATAGAAATGGAAGTAGCGTTCATGCGTACGTACGGCTTACAGTCTCCATGAACGGTGCATTTCATTTTTTACCTCTAAATGTGATGTAATATTATAAATACATGTTTATGATGAATATATATGATATATATTTTATTAGAATCATTAATAACATTCTGGATATAATGAATCTTTGACCAAATTAACAACATGTAAGTGTAAGAAGTCTATTTTTGACTTAAGAACCTAATACCGACAAAATGAGCATTATTAACTTAAATGATTACATGTTGTTCATAACATGGTATAAAAGGAATAACGAACTTGAAAAAGGTTCTTAAGCAAGTAGAGATTAACTCATGTTTATTATTCAGGACGTTAAAGAACGATCGAGTCAAGTCGGACCCGAGGTAAGGGATCTTACCCCTCTTTTTCTTTTAAGTACACTCTTTTATGTCATTCCCTCTAAAACTCATCTTTCTTGTTATTGGGATGTTAATTTATATTATAATTCCTATAATTTTTATGTTCATGTGATGAGAAAACCTATTCTCTCTCATCAATCCATTTTGGAAGTTTTTAGTGGCGCCGTTAGGCTGCCGAATTTTCGTAAGAGATCCAACCTCTCTCTTTCTTTATAAGTACTCTCCTTTATGTCACTTATTTTATGCTCCTCTTTGTTATGTTGGGGGATGTTCTTTTATATTCATCTTTCTATAAAATTTAATTTAATATGATGATATAACCTCTTTGATCTCATCAATCCATTTTTGTATGTTTTATGTGGCGTCGTTAGGCTGCCGAGTTTTCGTAAGGGATTTTTCATCTCAATTTTATTCCTGTGAGATTTATGCTACATTTTCCACAATTTCCTTTGAGTGGGTTATTTACTACCCATTATTACAATACTTTTGTAATATAATTCCATTTATGGGTATTTATATATTCATTTTATGACACTTCTTCAATGGGGTGTACTTTTCGAAAGTTACCCAAGTCGGTAAGGGAACCTTTCACCCTCCTAATTTTAAAAGACTTCGTTTGTTATGTCTTTTAATTAACATACTATCATGTTGGGATATGTTCTTCTATATCCTGATTGATGTAAATTTTATGTCCAAGTGATGATATTCCCTTTTTATCTCTCATCAACTCATTTTCTGAATTTTTAAGTGATGCCGTTAGTCTGTCGAATTTTACCAAGGGAACATTTTAACCCAATTTCGATTTCTTTGGGTTCAACTTGTAGTTATTGAATATGTCATCCTTTGAATATGTGTGAATGACCTTTGATTATTTTACACTTAATATCCACTTATATTTGGTGTATTCTTTTGTCACACATAATTATGTAATTGATTTATCCTTAAACCAAGGATACCGTCTTTGTAAGGGACTTCGTCTCAATCCCCTTTCATTGAGGGATATTTCGTTTTATACACAACATTCTTTTATACGGTGTATAAACCCCTTTGACTTTTACTTTTATACAAAAAGAATCTTTTTCTACGAAGCGTTTTACTAAACGACAAAAAGGAATTTTTTTTTAACGTACACGGTGACAACGACCTTTTCCACCGCCGCGAGTATTATTTGGTCTTTGGCTTCCTCAAAAAGCCGTAATGTTTTTTAAAATAAAATAAATACCATATACTCTTTTATGTATTTTGGTATTGAAAATGGTTTTGATAAAGGATTCTATTATTTCAATATATTTAAATGATATATTGTGATTGAAATGTGGAAATCTTATCATTCCTTTATATTGGTTTTATGTTTTATGATTTTATATTGGTACTTGGACATTTTAACGGGTGGTTACATTATAAACCATATGACGGGTGGTGCTGTGAATACCAGGACGGGTGGTTACGTTATAACCTCCAATGCATTGGGTATGGAAGTCGGCCGTATGGCTATTCCATTAAGTATGTATGGAAATTGGCCGTATGGCTATTCCATTAAGTGATATGTGTGGAAGTTGATCGTATGGTTAATCCACTTAAGTATGTTTATGTCCCAAGTTACCTTAATATATGTTATGTGTTCTTTATGTGGGTTTTATAGTAATCCTTTGGTTACAAAAAGGTAAGTAATGATACTTTATTCCATGAAGAGTTTTTACTACTTCATGAAGGTGAAGGTATTACTTTGACAGAGTATACATGGTTTACTTGGTGTTTTAAAAACTAACAGTTTTCATTCTTATGTATACATGTACTCATGTTTCCTTTCCATATTTTTATATCCCTTACTGAGCTTTTTATTCTCATCCCAAGTTTTTGAAATGTTTTTCACAGGTCAAGGGAAGGGTACATGATGTGATGATAGTGTAAAGGATGTGTCAAGAAAGAAACCATGTTTTATTTTAAATATGTTTCCGTTGATGGGAATAATGAATACTATCTTTTATGTAACCACTTTGTTTAAATGTGGAATGTAATGCAAATTTCATGATCTAATTCTCTAAAACTGTAAACCTGAAAATATCCTCAATGTGTAATCTTGTAATAACTCATGATTAGGTAAGGTTTAAGGTTGGGGCCTTATAGTTGGTATCAAAGGTCGGTTTAGATAACTTTAGAGGTTAGGGTATTCTTTAAGCATAATTGACATTACCATAATGGTTATGATTTCAGAAAGAGTCCTAGTTTTAGATAAAGTAGATGAGTAAGTATATCTTAGTGTTTACCTTCCTCATTAGTACATGATGGTTTTTTTGATATACTCACACTGACCTTTTTGGTTTTAGTAAATGGTTGGATCTAGCAGGCACCAAAGTAACAGTGGATGTGAAGGAAACATTGACAGTTTTTTGAGCAAGAAACTAAATGATATGGGAGCTGCAATGAGAACTCTTTTGATTATCCTCAACCAACTATCTGGAGTCATGATTGACCACCTAAACCTTAGAAATTTCTCTAAGTCATCATATATGCAAGAAACAAATCCCTATGGAAGTACAGGTAATAATCATAAAGGTAAGTGTGTTCAAAAACCTATGTGTCAATGATGTGGAAAGAAACACCTAGGAAAATGTTTCAAAGGGATAGGAATATGCTATATATGTGGAAATGAAGGTCATAAATCAAGAACCTGCCATGGAAAAAGGAAGCATCCAGTTGACTCGAGGAAATGGATAGAAGTTCTTTCTGAGGGATCAATTGAATGTTTTAAATGTGGTGTGCATGGTCATTATGGAAACACATGTCCTATGAAGAACATTCGTGAATGGATTCACCAAGAGCGTACAAATGTTCGCTTACCAATACCTAATGCCATTCTGATTGAGGATGAAGAAACTGACAATGACCAATTAAAGGTATGTATTATTTCATGACTACTGTTTTCTCTATTTTAGAATCTTAGGATATGATTCATGATTTTGTTTGTAGGAAAGAGGTATTTCGGAATAAGTTGGAAAGGAATGGTTAATGGATCATGAAGAATGTTGAATGAGTAAGATGTCAACATATAAGGGCATCAAGAGTTATGGTGAAATTCTTAAGAGTATTAAGTCTCTTTTGATGATGGGGTTACATTAAGAGACTTTTCATATTATGTGTAACCCTGATGTTTAGTATATGCAAATTTTATTCAAGGAATAGTTATCTTTTCTTTTGTGGACATAGTTATAAAGAACCATTTGGGTTTATATGATCCTTACTTTTGAGGTAAATATGGATTATTATATGTTATGATTGAAGTGAATGGCATGAGATAAAATTAAGGTATAATTATGTTATGGTTATTTTTGAAGATTTTATCTCGTTTTGGGAAATGTTTTGAGAATTATATAGCTTTGGAAAAAGGACAACACGCATACCGGGTGACAACCCGTCGCGTCGGGAAAAGCTGCGGGAATCGAACCCACAACCAAAGTGCGACTGGTATTTATCGCCTACCACAGGACTACGTGATGTCCCTAGTTAGTTTGACTTATTCTTTTTAGTTATGTGATTTTATGAATTAAGAGTAATTTAATTTTGGGATATTTATGAAAATTATTAACCTATCATGGAGGATATGTGATTAGGTTAATTACTTTTCAATACGAGACTTTAGGAGCAACTGATGTTGTTTGGAGATAAATGTTACGATTTAACTTGGATGACTATGTGACTAAATACTTCAAATATTTGGGTTTCAATCTTATATTGGTTTACTTTGAAGAATTTTATGGACCAATTGTTTATCGGATGGTCCTCGTTGAACTTTGGGATTTGTTGGACAAATTTTGGAGATTAAGAATAAATTTTCTTTTTATAAAGGGTTATCCTTTTCTGGATTATCTGATCTTGTACTAAAATTTTTGGTTTTGGTTTTGGTTAAAGTCTAAAGACATGGGAAGTATATAGTTCTCTTTGGTGGATTATTTGATTCTCTATAAGTTGATTATAGTACTCATAATGCAAACAAGTCTCACTAAAAACTCGTCTTTTGGAAAAAAAATATGAGTTTGATTAAGGAATCTAGTAAAAGTTGAAAGTCAACATGATAAGTGATTATGTTTCCTTATGAATAAATTTCTCAATAAAAAGTAACTTAAAACAAAAATGTTGTCTATTAACTTTTCCTACTGGGGAATCGAATACCGTTATCCCATCACAAGTTTGTGATTTTCTCATGGTTAACTTTGTACTAGACATGTTTACTATCACTCTCCCTCAAGAACATGACCCTTTTCCTTTTCTTCCATGTCCATGTTTTTCTACATGGAATCCTAGTATGGGTTAACTCGGGTGATATCTGTACTTATCTTCCTTTATTTCAAAGTGATTGTTTTACTGGATCTTGTTCTGATGTGGGTCTTTCAAAGATGTTTCCAAGCTCAATTTTAAAAATTGCGAGGACGCAATTCCCAAAAGGGGGGAAGGATGTAACACCCCAGGTAAATAAAGAATATGACATTTTCATATTTATACATATTTGTGAATAAAATATTAATATGACTTAAAGGGGATGCTATGCTCGATGGTGTACCCAACACGCAACAACGAGTTTCTTGGGAATCTTATGTTGCACTCTAATAATAAAATAATATGATTTTAAATGGTAGTTAGCATGTAGCCATTGTATTGGCGGTAATGGATATAAATAACTAAAATATGATTATATATGTTTTTAAATGTTTTTACATTTATCCAATAAATGATAAAGGCTTGAAATACGGAAAGAATTCAATTTTAGGCATATATGCCCGAGTTTTCACTAAAGGTTCACTTATCGCTTTTTTATGGAGAACCATCATTAAATATAGTTTTGTTCACTCTTATACATATTATTGGACCAAATAAAACTCTTCTTAAGAATTGGGACATCAAAATTTTCTTTGTGTAAATTTTTGGTATCTTTCTGATAAAGTTCTTTTTTTAATGAATAGTGTAAAATGTTGTATTTTAATTCAAAACATATTTTTAATATAATTTATTTATATGATTGGATTACCTTTTGAATTGGTTTTGAAGTGAAATTAGAATATATTTTTACCATTTTATCCAATGGTGGTCATTGGAATCAATTTCACTTTGAAATTGGACATAAACTAGTGTCAATCTTTTGATACTTATTGTTTTATAAAAACACGCTATTTGCTCTGACAGCGGGAATTAATTATTAACTTAATTAATTTGACTTATATGTTTTTAATTTTGTAAAATAGACTTCATTTTTGAATTCGGAATATCAAATATAGCTTAGGATGAATTTTTGGTAATTTTCTGAAAAACTCCAATTTTTGATGAATAGTGAAACCACTAAGTGGTAATTAAGCAAACTGATTTTTCAGTTAAATGAATGTTTACCACTAATGTATATTGAATTTTGAAAATCCGACATACATGGTTGTCATTAGTATGTAAAATGTGGTTCAATGGGATGAAAATAATTTTTTGGTGAATAGTAACTTTTTTTCATTAATCGCGATTAGAGGTAATTAGTGTAATTTAAGGTAAAAATGATATTATAAAAATATGAAAACACCATGAAACTTGTCCTACCCCTATTGGATGAGTCATGGACGACCAAAAAAACCCATGGGTCGATTTAGGGGACCCTATGGAGACTCTTGGGTGAGATAATGACTTTAATGCCTTTTTTTAAATAAAGGTGAAAATGACCCTAACATAAATTGTTTTACTAAAACAATTTTTAGAAGGGGTAATACTATTCATAATTTTGACTATAAATATTATTTGGAAAGATAAAAAGAATTCCTACATCAGGATATTTTTTTTATAATTTTTAGACTTTAAATAAATTAAATTATTTATGACACCATGATGATGCATCGATGACCTCATTATTTAACTATTTAAATAAAATGGAATGATAATGTGATATCTAAAACCTAAACATGTGAAAAACCTATTGTATAGGAATATTTCGAATCCTTATCATCTTATATTATAAATATATCAATGTGGGACCTTAGAAATTAGAAACACTTTTGATAATAAAATAATAGTTTCATGATTTCCAAAAGTGCCCCTCCTCTCCTCTTATAAAAGGCCCAAACCTCTACCTCATTTCACACACTCCTCAAGCCTTTGGCTCGGCCATACCCTGACCATTTACTCTCTCCACATCCCTCTCCTCATCCTAGAGGATTCCCTTTGGGAAGAATCCTTTTAAAAGAATCCTTTAGGCTCAAATCAAAAGGAGTTACACTTTTAAAGGTAATTCATTCCCTCATGTTCATTTGTTTTATTTTCCTTCTCCAAACCCCTAAACTCTTTTTATTTACTTATTTTGTAACAAAACCAGTATCTTAAACATACTAGGATGTTTTTATAAGATTTATTCGAGCTACACTCTCACACAACTACATCAAATGGTTAATGAACATACGGTTTCCGTGGATGGCGAAATTCTGCCTCCCGAAACGATGATTGTTCAATACTCTTTTAACACCTTCAAAGGTGGCCATTGTGATGTCAATATTTTTATATATGATATATAATATGTTTATTCTTTCCTTAAGCTTCTGTATTTTTCATTTATGGCATACCATTATTGTTTCCATTATGGGTAAACATGATATCTTCATTTTAGGAAGTGCGAACTACCGCCCCCTGAAAGTGATTTGATTCGTTAATACCATATGTGGGATGTGTAAAGGATAAAGTTAATGATATTATATTTGTTAATATACTGGAATTATAATATACTCTTATATCATTATGATTCCATTCCAGAAAATATGAAATAGAAATGGAAGTAGCATTCATGCGTACGTACGGCTTACCGTCTCCATGAACGGTGCATTTCATTTCTTACCTCTAAATGTGATGTAATATTATAAATACATGTATATGATGAATATATATGATATATATGTTATTAAAATCATTAATATCATTCTGGATATAACGAACCTTTGACCAAATTAACAACATGTAAGTGTAAGAAGTCTATTTCTGACTTAAGAACCAAATACCGACAAAATGAACATTATTAACTGAAATGATTACATGATGTTCATAACATGGTATAAAAGGAATAATGAACTTGAAAAAGGTTCTTAAGCAAGTATAGATTAACTCATGTTTATTATTCAGGACGTTAAAGAACGATCGAGTCAAGTCGGACCCGAGGTAAGGGATCTTACTCCTCTATTTCTTTTAAGTACACTCTTTTATGTCATTCCCTATAAAACTCATCATTCTTGTTATTGGGATGTTATTTTATATTAAACATACTGTAATTTTTATGTTCATGTGATGAGAGACCCTATTATCTTTCATCAATCAATTTTGGAAGTTTTGAGTGGCACCGTTAGGCTGCCAAATTTTCGTAAGAGATCTAACCTCTCTCTTTCTTTTTAAGTACTCTCCTTTATGTCACTTCTTTTAAGCTCCTCTTTTTTATGTTGGGGGATGTTCTTTTATATTCCTCTTTCTATAAACATTAAGTTAATATGATGAGATACCCTATTTGATCTCATCAATCCATTTTTGTAAGTTTTATATGGCGCCGTTAGGCTGCCGAGTTTTCGTAAGGGATTTTTCATCTCTCTTTTATTCCCGTGAGATTTATGCTACATTTGCCACAATTTACGTTGAGTGGTTTATGTACTACCAATTATTACAATCATTTTGTAATATAATTCCATTTATGGGTATTTACATATTCATTTTATGACACTTCTTCAATGGGGTGTACTTTTTGAAAGTTACCCAAGTCGGTAAGGGAACCTTTCACCCTCCTCATTTTAAAATACTTAGTTTGTTATGTCTTTTAATTCACATACTATTATGTTTGGATATGTTCTTCTATATCCTTATTGATGTAAATTTTATGTACAAGTTATGAGATTCCCTTTTTATCTCTCATCAACTCATTTTCTGAATTTTTGAAGTGACGCTGTTAGGCTGTCGAATTTTACTAAGGGAACGTTTTAACCCAATTTCGATTTCTTTGGGTTCAACATGTAGTTATTGAATATTTCATCCTTTGAATATGTGTGAATGAACTTTGATTATTTTACACGTAATATCCACTTATATTTGGTGTATTCTTTTGTCACACATAATTATGTAATTGATTTATCCTTAAACCAAGGATACCGTCTTTGTAAGGGACTTCGTCTCAATCCCCTTTCATTGAGCCATATTTCGTTTTATACACAACTTTCTTTTATACGGTGTATAAACCCCTTTGACTTTTACTTTTATACAAAAGGAATATTTTTCTACGAAGTGTTTTACTAAACGACAAAAAGGAATGTTTTTTTAACGTACGTGGTGACAACGACCTTTTCTGCCGCCACGAGTATTATTTGGTCTTTGGCTTCCTCAACAAGCCGTAATGTTTTTTAAAATAAAATAAATACCATATACTCTTTTATGTATTTTGGTATTGAAAATGGTTTTGATAAAGGATTCTATTATGTCAATATATTTAAATGATATATTGTGATTGAAATGAGGAAATGTTATCATTCGTTTATATTGGTTTTATGTTTTATGATATTATATTGGTACATGGACATTTTAACGGGTGGTTACGTTATAAACCATATGACGGGTGGTGCCGTGAATACCAGGACGGGTGGTTACGTTATAACCTCCAATGCATTGGGTATGGAAGTCGGCCGTATGGCTATTCCATTAAGTATGTATGGAAATTGGCCGTATGGCTATTCCATTAAGTGATATGTGTGGAAGTCGACCGTATGGTTATTCCACATAACTATGTTTATGTCCCAAGTTACCTTTATATATGTTATGTGTTCTTTATGTGGGTTTTATGGTAATCCTTTGGTTACAAAAAGGTATGTAATGATGCTTTATTCCGTGAAGAGTTTTTACTACTTCATGAAGGTGAAGGTATTACTTTGATAGAGTATACATGGTTTACTTGATGTTTGAAAAAATAACAGTTTTCATTATTATGTATACATGTACTCATGTTTCCTTTCCATATTTTTATATCCCTTATTGAGCTTTTTATGCTCATCCCAAGTTTTTGAAATGTTTTTCACAGGTCAAGGGAAGGGTACATGATGTGATGATAGTGTCAAGGATGTGTCAAGAAAGAATCCATGCCTTATTTTAAATATGATTTCGTTGATGGGAAGAATGAATATTGTCTTTTATGTAACCACTTTGTTTAAATGTGGAATGTAATGCAAGTTTCATGATCTAATTCTCTAAAACTCTAAACCTGAAAAGATCCTCAATGTGTAATCTTGTAATAACTCAAGATTAAGTAAGGTTTAAGGTTGGGGCCTTATAATAACAACTATTTATATAATATTTTCTTAATTAAATTCACAAAAGAAGTAAAATTTCATTTTAATGAAAAAGGCAGTTTTTTTAACTACTACTAAGTCGTTTAACTATTCATAAAAAATTGATGTTTTTTAGAAAAATACCAAAAATTCCTCCTAAGCTATATTTAATATTCTGAATTCAAAAATGATGTATATGTTTTAAAATTCAAAACCCAAAAGTGACATTAATTAATTTTAAAATTAATTCTCGTTATCAAAACAAATAGCGTGTTTTTAAGAATCAATAATTATCAAATGATTGTTACTTGTTTATGTAAAAGTTCAAAGTGAAATTAATTACAATGACCAAAATTGGATTAAATGGTAAAAATATATTTTAATTACACTTTAAAACCAATTAAAAAGGTAATCTTACTATATTAATAAATTAGATTAAAATGCAGTTTTGAATTAAAATACAATATTTTCACTATTCATTTAAAAAATGAACTTTATTTGAAAAATTCCAAAAATTTACACAAAATAAATTTTAAAGTCACCATTCTAATGAAATATTTTATTTTTTCAATTAGAATGTATTAAACTGAATAAAACTATATTTAATGAGGTTCGCCATTAAAAGGAGGTAAAGCGACTCTTTAATGTAAATTATGCTTAAATTAGATTCATTCATATTTTATGCCTCTAACATTTATAGAACAAATGTAAATACATTTAACAAACATGTATAATCATATTGTTATTAGTTTTTTTCATTCATACTAATATAATGTCTAGTACATAACTACCATTTAAAATAATATTGTTATATTATTAGTTTGCAACGTAATATTTCAAAGAAACCCGTTGTTGCGTATCGGGTACTCTATAGAACATAGAAACCCATTTAAAGTAAAGTTAATATTTAATTCACAAATATTAATAAATATGAAATATGTCTTATTCTTTATTTACTTTGGTTGTTACATGCTTCCACCCTTTTGGAAATTTCTTCCTCACAATTTTACTTATCAAAATAAGTTGGGGTATTTATCCTTCATAGCATCTTAAGATTCCCACATTTCCTCTTCAACCATATGGGTTTTCCACAAAACCTTTACCATGTGAATTACCTTATTCCACAACACTTGGTATCAATGATCCATAATTTGGACTGGTTGTTCATCATAATAGAGATTCTCTTCCAAGTGAACTACCTCTAGGCTCAGAACATGAGATTGATCTGGCATATACTCTCTCTACATCGAAACATGAAAAACATTGTGTACCTAGGAAAAACTTAGAGGTAAATCAACTCTATATGCAACTGATCCAAAATTCTCTAGAATTTCATAAGGTTTAATGAACCTCGGATTCAACTTTCCCTTCTAACCAAAACACATCACTCATTTACATGGATAAATCTATTAGAAATAATGATAACCTACCTCAAAAGAATGATCCTTCCCCTGGTTATCTGCATTACTTTTTTGTATGCTCTGAGCTGTTCTCATGTGATTCTGAATCAACTGAACATTCTCTACCATATCTTATACCAATTCTGTTCTCATCAGCTTCTATTCACCTACTTCATCCCAAAAATCTAGAGTTTTACAACACTTCACATATAATGCCTCAAATGGAGCCATCTGTATACTAGAATAAAGACTATTATTAAATTAAAATTCAACCCAAGAAAGATATTGGCCTCAACTTCCTTGGTAATCTAGTGAACAAGGATGTAGCATATCCTTCAAGGCCTGAATTCTTCATTCTGATTGCACATCTTATTGAGGATGAAAAGCTTTACTAAAATTTAATTCAGCATCCAATGACTTCTGAAGGCCTATCCAAAAGATAGAAGTAAAACATGGATCACGATCAGATACAATGGAGAGGTGAAATCTATGAAACCTGACTATCTCATTAACATACAACTGAGAAAGTAGTTCTAGAGACAAGGTATCTTGAATAGGAAGGAAATTTGTAGATTTAGTCAATCGATCAACAATAACCCATATTGCATTATAACAACGAGATGTCTTCAGTAATCCCACAACTAAGTCCATAGATATATTTATCCATTTCCACTCTGGCACTAGTAAAGGCAGAAGCATTCCTTTCAGTAACATCCACTCTTCTTTAACCTAGTGAAATGTCAAACACATCACAGGAAAATTAGAAATATCTCTCTTCATTCCACCCCACTAGTAATACTCCTGAAGATCTCTGTAGATCTTGGTACTACTGGAATGAACTGAAAATAGGGAAATATCATCTTCACATAACAACTCATTCTTCAACTGTGAATCACAAGGCCCACATAATATCATTCCAAACCTCAAAACACAATAATTATCAGCATTAAATTCAGGAAACATACCCTTCTAAACCAACTCTACCTTTTTCTATATCTCATTGTCTTCTTTCTGTGCTTGATTTATTCTTTCTGATAAAGATGAGCTCACTAACATCTGATACAAAACAAAATAATTTCCTGCACCAACAAATACTCTTCAATAATTCATCAAATCAAAAAAAAGTAACTCGTTCCAAATGTAGCATGGTTAATGAAGCATTAAATTTTGGACTCAAAGCATCATCCAATTTATTTGATTTTCCCAGATGGCAATGGATCGTGCAATCAAAATAACTAATTAATTCCAACCATCTCTTCTGTCTCATTTTCAATTATTTTTGAGTGAATATATACTTCAAACTTTTGTGATCAGTATATATATATCACATTTCATTCCATAAAAATGATGCATCAAATTTTTTAATCAAATACAATAGCAGCTAATTCCAATTCATTTGTAGGGTAATTTAACTCATGAGGATTCAACTGACGTGAAGCATAAGCAATTACCTGATCATTCTGCATAAGGACACATCCAAGTCCTTTCAATGAAGCATCACTATAAATAACAAACTCACCATTTCTGGAGGGAAGTGCCAAAACTAGAGCATTCACCCATATTCTTTTCAATTACTAGAAACAATCATCACATTATTTTGTCTAGATGAACATAACACCTTTTCGAGTTAACATAGTCATTGGACTAGATAACCATGAAAAAGTTTCAACAAACCTTCAGTAATAACCTTCCAAACCAGGAAAACTATGAATTTCAGTATATTTGTGGGTCAATGCAATTCTTAAGAAACTTTTGTTTTTGTAAGATCTACAGTTATGCCATCCTTAGAAACAATGTCACCAAGGAATGAAATTTTTTGTAACCATAACTCAGACTATATGAATTTCCCAAATAATTTATTTTTATTTAAGGTTTGCAATACAACCCTTAAATGGCTTTCATGTTTGTATTTACTTTTAGAATACATCAAAATATCATTAATAAACACAAAAACCATTTATCACCATATTCAACTGATCCATCACTATAGTAAACTACTAAATTCTGATTCTGACTATCTTAAGATGTAGATTGGAAGGTTATTCTCCTCTGTATACCTTCCCAGAAAAGCTGATATGATTCCTCTACAAAAAACCATTCTTAAAATAGAAATATATTAGGCGAATCAACATGGTAATCTTGAAATGCTATATGATTTCAATATTTAGATAAATTACTTTATGGATATTAATTTAACAATACCAAAACTCCTAACGTCATCTAAACTGACCTCTGATACCAACTATAAGGTCTCGACTTTAATCCTTACATAATATTGAATTAAATGAATAGTTCACATTGAGTATCTATTCATGTTTATAGTTTTAGAGAAATATGACATAACTATTACATCTCAAAAGATTACAAAGTAGACACTTCTACACTGTTTCCATTTTTTTACAAAACATGAACTCTTAAAAAACGTGTCATGTCTAGTTCCATTTTTTAGACAGCATGACATATACTTGATCCCATCCATGATCATATTCCACCTTATGTCCTATATAAAACATTTCAAAAACATTTTATGAGCATAAAAAATTCAGTAAGGGATACACAGATAATGAAAACTGTTAGTTTTTCAAAACAACATATAAACGATGAATACTTTATAATAAGTAATAAATTTCACCTTTATGATGTAGTAAATTCACTTCACTAAATAAAAGATCTCTAATTTCCATTTTGTAACCAAATTATTACAATAAAACCCATATAAAGGACACATAACATATAACGTAACTTGGGACATAAACATACTTAAATAGAATAACCATACGGTCGACATCCAAACATATCACAAAATGGAATAGCCATACGGAAGACTTACATACCCAATGCAATGGAGGTTATAACGTAACCACCCATCCTGGTATTCACAACACCTGCCGTAATTTGGTTTATCACATAACCACTTGTCAAATGTCCATGTACCATTATAAAATCAGAAGACATAAAAAAATATAAAGGAAATAAAAAATTTCCACATTTCAATCACAATCTATTACATAAATATATTGACATAAAAAATCCATTATCACAACTATTTTCAATACAAAAATACATAAAATAGTATATTTTCTTTATTTTCATTTAAAAAAGTTGTGTCTTGTTGAGGATGCCAAAGATCAAATAATACTCACAGTGGAGAAAATGTTCGTTGTCATCACTTACGTTAAAACAACAATTCCTTTTTTCCATTTAGTAAAATGATTTTTATAAAAATATTATCTTTGAGAAGTCAGGGGTGTTTATACAACATATAAAAGAAACTCGTGTATTAAAACAAAATATGCCTCAATGAAAGGAGATTGAGAGGAATTCCCTTACCTTATGTCCGACATTACTCTATCATTCTTTAATCTCATGAATAATAAAATAAAGTTAATTTATGATTTCTTAAGAATGTTTTTCATTTTTTATTATTCCTTTTATATCAGTTATTACCATGTTATAATCATTATGTAATCGTTTAAGTAAATAATGTTCGTTTTGTCGATATTTGGTACTTGATTCAAAAATGGACATCGTATAATTACAAGTTGTTCATGTGGTCAAAGATTCATTATATCCAGAATGATATTCATGATTTGGATATATTATATATCATATATATCGATCATATATATGTATTTATAATAGTACATAAAATTTAGAGGTATGAAATGAATTGCCCCGTTCATGGAGACGGTAAGCCGGTTGTATGCATGAACGCTACATCCATTTCTATATCATATTTAATGGAATTAAAAAACAATTATACATAGTATTATTATAATTCCAGTATTTAATCATATATAATATCATTAATTATATCCTTTATATGTACCACATATTATGTGAACAGGTCATATCATTTTGAGGGGCGGTAGTCCGCACTTTCTCAAATAAAATTATCATCTTTACACATAATGGAAACCATAAAGGTTTGATATAAAAAAATACAGAAAAATAAATAAAACATAAACATAATATATATCATATATTAATATAGTTCCATCTTATAGGCCATCATTGAGAGGCGGTTAGAGATATTTAAAAAATCATCGTTTCGTGAGGCGTTAGTTTTCCATCCACAGAAACATTATGTTCTTCATCCATTAGATGAAGTTGTGTGTATGTTTAGTTAGAATACTTCTCATAAATACATCCTAGTATATTATGGATACTGGTTTTGTAACAAAATAATAGAATAAAAATAGTTTAGGGGTTGGAGAAGTAAAATTAAAGAAAACAATTAAAAAGAAATTGTATTCTTTAATTTGGGTAACTCCATTTGGATTGAAACAAAGGACTTCTTGAAGTGCCTTCTGCATAAGGTAAGGAATCTAGTAGGAGCATAGGGATGTAGGGAGCTTAATTGGGAATAAGTTGGACAATCCAAAAGTCTTGATAGGTGTGGGGAATTGGTTATAAGTGGTCTCCTTTTATAAGGGGGAGGAGGGGCTCTTTAAGAAAGTGTGAAAATATTATTTTATTATATAATGATATTCAGTTTATAATGGTCCAAAAATCATTAAAGTATAAGATAAGATGACTCATAGTCGAAATAAAATCATCCAATAGGTATTGGACAGGTTTTTGGATAATATTTTAATCATTACAATCTTAAGTATTTAAATTATTTTTTATTGTGGTAAAATCTACATCATTATTTAGTCATGACTAATTAAATTTATTCGATGTCAAAAAATTTAAAGAAATATACCATGATGTAGAAAATATTTTTAAATTTACATTGAGTATTTATAGTCGAAAAAATATCATATATAACACCATGTAAAAATTAATTTACAAAGAGTTATTTGTTAATGTCATTTTTGTCTTTACCTTAAATTAATTAATATAAATAGTCATTACCACTCCCATGTGGCTCAATAGGGTCCCATAATCAACCAAAAGATTCCCATGGTGGCCAGTACTCATCCAATAATGTTAGGAAAAGTATTAAGGTAATTTTTAATTATTACAATATTCTTTTTACCTTGTATTGCCCTATTTTCCTTTAATTGCAGTAAATAAAAGTCCAAAATTACAATTCACAAAAAATTATTTTCATCTTATTAAACCAAATTTCACTTCCTGATAACAAACATGTATGTCGGATTTTTGAAATTCAATTCATAGAAGATTTAAAATTTCATTTAAATGAAAATTTCTGAATTTTTAACTACTACTAATTGGTTACAATATTCATCAAAAATTGATGTTTTTCAAAAAAAAAATACCGAACATTAAGGCTAAGCTATATTTGATATTCCAAATTAAAAAATGTTGTATCTTTTTCCAAATTCAAAACATAGAAGTGGAATTTATTTAATTTAAAATTAATTCCTATTATCAAAACAAATAGCATGTTTTTATAAAACAATATCTATCAAAAGATTGATATTTGTTTATTTCCAATTTCAAAGTGAAATTAATTGCAATGATAAAAATTGTATTAAATGATAAAATATATTTTAATTACCCTATAAAACCAATTAAAAAGATAATTTAACTATATATATAAATTAGATTAAAATGCAGTTTTGAATTTAAATACACTATTTTTATTCTTCGTTAAAAATGAACATTATCTGAAAATTTAAAAAAATATACATAAAGTAAATTATGATGTCCCCATTATTAAGAAGGATTTTATTTGTTCAATTATAATATATTATATTGAAAAAAAACTATATTTATAGTGGGTTTTCCATTAAATGGCGGTAAATCGACCTTTTAATATAAATTATGCTAAAAATTAGATTCATTTACATTTTAAGCCTCCATATTTTATTGGATAAATGTAAATACATTTGACAAACAATTATAATCATATTGTAGTTGGTTTTTTCTCATTCCCGCCAATACAACAACTATGAGTTAACTACCATTTAAATAATAATATTATATTAATAGCGTACAATGTACGATTTCAAAGAAACTTGTTGTTGCGTATCGAGTACACTATCAAACATAGTAATCCAGTTAAAGTAAAATAAATATTTCATTCACAAATATTAATAAATATTAAATATATCTTATTCTTTATTTACCTAGGATGTTACATATGTATCATTTTAATAATATTACAATTGGGAGTAGAATTAAAAATCCATTTAATTGATTGGTTGTTGTTTTTTATATCATGAGATAATTATAGAAATCATCATAATGATCCTTATTCGATATGGTAAAAATGCTGATGTTCTTGATCCAATTTTGCAAAAAAAATTATGTATATGATTCACTATAAAAATATGGTGGTATTTTTTATATTATGATGAAATGAAGTCAATTTCTTTAATAAACAACGAAGAATAGGTTTTTACACCTAAAACTATATGATTCAATGGTAGTTGTAGTTAATAATGAAATAAGACATGGTTTCTATACTTATGATGATTCAACCATTTTTTGAAAATAAATTTTGATTCATAATTTATTATTGATTATTTTTTTATCTATGGTATAATTAATTTTAATATGATAAGTCTTTGTTATATTACTCATGATTATTATAATTTAATGATTGGTTGTAAAAAATTATTTATTTTTCATGATACTCTACACTTATGATTATGATTTTCTTTTATATGTGCATCGATTGATTTCTACAATGTTTACCCATAATGGACATATGATCATACCCTTTATTTTTTTTCACAATTCATAAAGAGTGAATTTAGTTATGGTATTCTTATGAATGGAACTAAATAGGAAGATCATTGTAAGTGATATTGAATATATATGCTGACATAAAAATATTTTGTGTCGGGTATCCGGATACAATAATCTTATATGATCATTTTGTGTGTAAATATAAAATTTATTGAGTAATAATATTTTTAGAAATTATATATATGTTTTATTAGTATGGGAATTAAAATTAATCTATTATCAAACCATTAATCTTAAAAGTAACCAGGATGAAATATTTTTGGGTAACATGTTCTGATGTTTGATTGTATTTTCACATATTTAACCCAATATTTCTATCCAAAAGAGTGTTCAACATCCCCAAATTATTCATCATCCAATATAATGTACAATATTTTAAATATAGTATGGTAGTGTCAAAATATTTTTTTTAAAAAGGTTATCCATTAATGAAATAGTATGTAGATTGTTGGTATTTATATATGACTATTCATGTATCTAATGATATTCCTAACTACTTAGAAAACATGAATCTCAAACTCTATAGAATCCTCTATTTCTAGTGGATGAAAATTTCCACACCAAATAAAGAGGTCTATAACATTATAATGAAAATGTAATATTATCCATATTAAGAGAATCTACCATTATATCTATATGAATTATAAAGGTAATAATTTAGAGGATAGTAACATCCTTCAAAACATGGGATTTAATTTATATTAAATCATTATCCTAAATAATTCCTCATCATTTACTAACTTTGCGTTAAAAACACAGTTTAAATAGTGGTTTTGTTTTAACACGGTCTATATAAAAGAGTATGTCCACAATGGAAAACACATAGTATTTTATTGGAAAATCCATATGTATTAGTGAAAAATTATATAATAAGACAAAAAAGGATATGGGAGATCATAATTGACATATATATGATGTATTTTCTAAGTAACCAATTAAAAAAAGATGGTTTCCCCATCAATGCTAATGATCAGGTTATCAAATTCATACTGAATGGAAACATTTTATTCCTCACCCACTCTGGTCTTCCTACTATGATAATTGAACTCATGAACCACCTTTACATAATTTCCATAAATTTTAAATATACTTCTCATGTTATAGAAAAAAATTCAATCCCTATGAAATGAAAAATTTGATACCACAATAAGAGGACCAAATTTAGTGGAGCCTCCATTGGAATGGTTATAAGATAAATCTACTACCCCAATATGAGGTCCCATAGGTAGGTCACTGGGACTACTAAAATGTTTGGATATCAAACTATATATAATTTTTATTTATTTCAACATAAAATAAACTCATATCTCCAATTCATAAAATACAGAAGAATTAAAATAGTATAAAATTATGAATTTGAACTATATACAGTCCATGAATGAGATAATGAATAAAATAACAATTCTACATTGCAAAAAAACCAATGGAATTATATTATTATATATCCAAAAAATTTGATACAAATAAATCATCAGAAATATCGTCCCAACTGAGTGTAATCCAAATTAATATCTAACCATTCTTGTCACCACCACTTTTACAAACACCCATTCCTGAAAATAATTCTCTATATATCAATGGGAATTATCCATTTAAAATACAAAAAACTCCAACATAAACCATTATCATATTGGAATTAAAATTATAATTCCTAGTTAAAACATGTATAGAAACAAATCTAATTTTTTTACCAGTTTAAACATTAATTTTAGTATTACTAGAAACAAAAAGGAAAGATAGAGCAATAATTCATCTCAAACCCATTTTTATGATTGAGTAAATGAGTAGAAAATATTGAAGGACCTAGATGGGATCAATCATAAGTATACATAGGGTAATAAATATGTATCATGAATCATTACCGAAATCAAATTTTTTTTATGCTGATTAGAAATGAGGGATGATTGAATAACCAAAATTCTTATAAAACATAAATTATTTTCATCTAATAGGTCATATCTAAATGGAAACTATGGAAAAAATAGGTCTCATAATACATTATGTTTTCAATATGTTCATCCACTCTTACACAGAACCATAAAAATATTGTTGGGACCAAATCCTCATATAGGGGTTTTCATCATTCAAAGATGTCTAAAATCTTATATTTAACAACTCACATGCTATAATTTTATAACCCTATTGGGCATCCGAAAAATCGACCAAAGATAGATTTCAGGAATGGTAGTACCAAAAAATGTTTCATAAACAAAGAATAAATATAATTCTCATATCGCCTATCAAAATATGTATGGAGGTCCACACCTTATCTAGAAAGACACAATAGGAGAAAGATAACCAAACTTTATAAATCGAGGTAATGTAACATGAGTATAACGTAGTAATAATAGAAGATATGAAGGGAATAAACCCTAAGAGTTAGAAATGGGGGACCCAAACATCATTGGATCCATGGGAGTATGAAACGCTTTTCCAAATATATGATCCATGTCCCTTGATTATGGTATACTATTGAATTATATGATAAATATAAAAGACCCATTACAGGACCTAATCTCACCACCTAATGTATAAAAAACCTAATAATTATATAATCGACATTCATAAAACCCATACATAGTACTTTGGATATAGGTAATCCATAATACATGTTTCACCTCAAGTCTTTTATCTTAAGATAAAAACATAATACCTTCACAATTTACATAGAATACACTCTATATTGACATCATGAATACACAAATCTAGTCCATTAAGATGACATGTTTAAAAAATTCAATATGAAAAGTTTATATAATGTACCCAATGGGTAAATTCCATATATTCACTTAAAGGTCATATATCCAAGTATAATTTCCAACATGTTGTGAAAAAATAAACTACACAATTTATACACTGAGTTGTGTTCTATGTGGACATAGCTACATCACATAGAATGTATCATAATATCTCACATTCCTATTTTACATGACTATTATACATTACCATATATATATATGGTATTTTATCCCCGGATATCACCTTTTGTGTGTATTAATCCCCAAACTGACAATATATGTCATACAATGATTTTTTACCAAACTGTATAACATGTTTCAAGTTGTGAACCCAACCTCCTAAGTAAATAAATATGTTTGGGGAACATATCCACATGATGTTTGATATTTATAAATATTGATACTCAATGATCTAAAACATGGAAAGTTTACAGAATGTATTCATCTAAACTATACACCCTCTAGGAATGTTATTTATAGATATCTATCATTACATTGAATTTTTACTCCAACACTGCAAAGTATATCTTAAAATAAAAAAATACATCAACCCATTACTCTAAAGTACCATCATGGGTCCTTCTATGTGACCCTTAGAACTCCAACCCTCCTCTGTATTGAAAATCAACAATCCTGTAGTCAATACATTACGTGTATTCTATCTAATACTCCACCTAATTTTGTCAAATACATTTATATGTATCTTTTATTAAACCATCTAATCATTAGTTTTCCTAATCCATATCCATAACAAGATCCAATATAAATTAATATTTTTATAGATACATCATAAAACGAAGGTAAAAATATAATTAAGGAGGAATGAGAACCATGGTTTGGGGGAATACCAGTGATACACACATCTTGATGTTACTCACTTTTGAACCAAAAATGGAACATTTTGGAACATAGTCATGACTCCAAATATGAAAGTGGTTGTTGACTATAAATATTGGTCTAAGTTATTACCATTGGGTGATTAGACACTCATATAAGTGTAACAAAATCATACAAAACACAAAAAAAATACGTTGTTAATGACCCTAGTATGCATAAAAAAATAAACAATATTCCTAATATAATGAATAGAAATGCATTGTCATATTATCATAAATCATCAATAAATTCCCAATAGACATAACATATATATAAAACCAATGGAATAAAAATTCAATGGGTTCTCAATTTACATCTTCATGCATGACCTTATCTCAGTCTCCTACCAAGATATATAGTATGATAATTATTATTTGGGGTTATTGTTATCATTAACCCAAAACTAATGTTGTATTCATGGGTTCCCAACGTATCATGTTTTATCAATAACTGTACAGGTAAATATCAGTGGTGATCAAAAAAATTTCTATAACATAACCAATATATATATTCTATGAACATTTGATATTCTTATAAAAATAATCCATAATATATAGATTTTTAAATAAATAATCACCAATTTTTCTCATGTTAAAATTTTATTCAAGGTATTGACCCTAAATTAATTATGAAAATTTATTTTTGGATATCATTTAGTTCATAATTAAATGATATAAAACATTCGGTAATGAATTCACCCCCTTACAGACATGTCAAACCATTAAGAACTCGTGAGAATAGCCGCTCCCCTTTAGAAAACATATGACATCATCCATAACCAAGGGAGATAACCAATATCTTTCGTAAAATGTATCCTTCATAACCTAGAGGGAACTCTCCTTTATTGAAAACATATAAGATCATCAAAACCACAATAGTACACTCTCTCATTCAAAATAATCATCTAATCATTTAGATGTAAGTTGAAAACTCTCCCATATGGGAATTATATCATATCATAATGATAATTATATTACATTTTTCATAATCCCAAACACATATAACCATTATGAACATAGGGGTAGACTCTGTATAGTGGAAAATATAAAGGATAATAAAATGAATCCAGTGACCTGTAATAATCTTGACCCTAGATTCTCAGATCTGGTTCCATAAAGAAACATGACTCAAATAAAAATATAATCCATTTATTAGGTTCATGATCAATATTAAACACAAATATATATATATATATATATATCATCTTCATTTTAAAACTAATAGGAAATAAAATATAGAAGTTCCCTTGAAAATTCCTATAAAATCATTGATTAACCGAATAAAAATTTCATAATATAAATATATCGAACATGTGGAAAACTAAAATATGTAAACTGGGTGGTATAAGATATTCAATAAAGTTATTTAATCTCATATAAGGTAATATAATAAATAATTCATTGTAAATGACTAAAAACAAAATACATTAGATTATAAACATTGAGAAAGATATACAGTGAGTAATAGATGAAGAATGTTTTCCATAAAATGATCTCATGGGAATAAAGATTTACCTTGACTATACAAATATTTTAATACTAATATGGTTTAAAATTAATAATTTCATAATATGGGAATACATAATTTTAGATATCATAATCATACAATCCTAGACATAAACTAGATGTCAGAAAATAAAGGGCCAAAGCCTTAACAAAAACTCATTTATATATTGTCACAACAGACCTACTAATGCATCATGGGACTATAGAGGGCCCCCAAAAATCACTTAATAATTCAAAATAATTTCTCATATTAGTGGGTTTAACATAAAATATATTTTCATATGAAATATAAAAAACATTCCCCAATCTATATACATAATCACTAGGAATTTTGAGTAGTATGGTGTATGGTATCAATATAGCACATCAACAATCTAACAGATCATACACCATTTAATATTGTATGGTAGATGATTATTATAATAGATAAATCTCAATAAAGAATAAAATATAATATATTCATTGGAATATATGAAAATACTCTAATAAAATTACCTAGGAATTCATTAGAGGAATATTAATTTTTATTTAAAGAGAGGAGTTTATTTTGAAAAATCAATTGTATTTTGTAATAATTGTTTTTATAAATCCATAAATGAACATTATTGTTTCTTTTAATTTTATGATTTTATAGAAAAATATATTCTCAAATCATATAATGGATTTTTCATTAAATTTGTTAAGAACTCAAGATGCTCAATTTAATCATGCTTGTGTATTGTGATGAATATAAAGGGATCCTTGTAAAACATGTATATAAAATCGAATAACAAATAACTGTTCCTGATACATGATATCAGAACTTGTAAAAAAATTATCAGTACTATTTAATTAATTATTAATAGTTACATAGGTGTATAGGTATCTAGAGGGAGGAAGCATACCGAATGAAAATCAAGGTTTGGAATGAAACCCTTACCTTATTTTGGAATGTGTTCTTTGAATGACCTTAATGTTTTGGATAATCAAATTAAATTTAAAAATTTATTAATTATGATTCTATTATTTATATGTTTAATTTATTATAAGATTATTACATTAATTTTTGGTTATAATGATTATTTACAAGATGCAATTTTATCAATTATGAGCAATAATTTCTTTTGTTTTCATGATCAGTTAACATGTATATGAGTAAGGAAGCTCATGTAATATGGGAATATATATCTATAATTTTTTTATATGAAATAATTTTTTTTGTATTATTATATAATTCATATTGTTTCTTGGTTTGAGAATGAATTATTGGATATGATTTGTGTGATAATTGTTTTTGATTATTTTGGCAATTTTTCATCATCACAAACTATATTTATTTTATTAATTTACAAAATGTATATATAATAACTCCATAAAATTAATTTGGTTGTAATAAATACATTATAATTTTTTTAAACATACAAATTCCATTATGAAATACCTTGATGGTGTTAATGGAAAAATAAAAATTCATCATCAATTATGTCTGTAATTTGAGAAATCATTAGTGATGTTTTTATTTACAGAATAAATGAAACAAATAATATAGTTTGATGATTGATCATACATGAAAATTATATTCTACCAGTATATTAATGATACTACTGTTATCATATCTTTTTTTTATGAGAATTTGAGGGATGAATATAAAAATAAAATAAATTGAAAATAATGTATAATAAAAGAAATATGATTTTTACCTCTTGAATTCTCCTCCTCGAGAACATCCTTATGGGGATTTTCTTATGTATTTTTTTTTGAACATCGAACTCGATACATGGGGGAGGTGATAGTGAAGAGTAGTGTGTTAAAATATTCAAAGACATTAATAATGGAAGGTGTGAGGATAAGGTTCATTGTGGGTGGTTTATATTGTAGAGGTTCTGGGTGTTTTTTGAATATTTTTTTCATGTTTTTATTATTTAAGATCATGACTATGAATATTTCTATAATTATCAGTAAATATATCAAAATAATTAAGGTTGGTTCTATATTGTGGTTCTAATATCAGTGATGAGTAATGTTATATTATATTTAACTTATAATGTATTTATATGATAAATTATCTTATTTTATTATTCATAAAAAATCACCTATATTTAAATAAATCTCAAAATATACCACTAAATGTTTTTTATATGTATAATTAAAAAATGAACTA
This sequence comes from Viscum album, assembly GCA_963277665.1. Taxonomy (NCBI): domain Eukaryota; kingdom Viridiplantae; phylum Streptophyta; class Magnoliopsida; order Santalales; family Viscaceae; genus Viscum; species Viscum album. The sequence continues at coordinate 66,880,902 of OY728166.1, read as the reverse complement.
CATTTTATGAAAATATTTTTCAATATATATTAAACTTAATATATAATTTAAATCATCGTTTACTATAAAAATACCAATTTCAATAGTACAACTAAATTTTCGAATCATTTCAAAATTAACTAAGCTGTAATAAAGTAACCCTATAATCCAATGGAATAAAAATATTAATATTTGAAACTACATTATGATTATAATTTTTTTTAAATAAATTTACAAATTATAAAATTTTATTAAATAATGTTTTCATAAAAAATCGTTGAATTAATTATTTTTAAAATATAATTTCACTTATAGTAATAAATAATTATATAAAACATTCATTTATAAGGTGAAAAAGTTTTATTTATTATTTCTTGGGTGAGGTCACTGTTTATTTGGTTACATTACTATTTATAAGAATAATGTTACTATTCTGGAGGTCATGTTAGTATTTCATCACTATAGGTTCCATAACTTTTAAAAGTACCACGTAATTATTTCATACATCATTTATTATGATTTTTTCATATTATCAAAGTGATTGAAAATTATTTTTACTATATAAACAAATATAAGAAGGTAAATTTCAATGATTGAGTTCAGGGTTGTTACATTCTCTCCACTTATGAAAATTTCATCACCAAAATTTTAATAATGTCACCTCATAAATGATTTGGGTAGTTTTTTACCATATCTTCCTCTAGTTACCGTGATTCCACATCAATTTTAAAACTTTTCCAATGTTCCTTTACAATCCAAAACATCTGATTCCTCAACAAATATTCTTTAGTTTCTAGATTCTATATAGGATCTACACAGAATGATAATTCATGTTCCAATTATGTTCCTTTAATGTTAGGATATGGATTGTGTTTTTCATTTATGTATTTAACAAAATGATATGGAACACATCCCAAACATTGGAATGGATATGTGGAATTTACAAACCATTATACATATATCCAATTCTCTATAGAATTTTAAGAGAACCAATGTACATGGGGCATAGTTTTCCATTCATTCCAAATCATATAAAACCCAACCATGGAGATAATTTTGTTGAAATATATATTATCTCCCACTAGAAATTATAAATACATCATTAAATTTTCATCATAGAACATTTTACAACTGTGAGCATATTTGATTTTGGATTTAATAGACATTACCTTTTTTGTTGTTTTCTATATAATATTTGGGCCTAAAAGCTTCCATTCATCAACCTCAACCTAACAAGTTGGTTTAGAACATCAATATCTATAAGATGTTTTATATGGTGACATTTGAATAGTTGAATGGATGTTGATATTGTATGTATACTATACCATAGGTAAATAATAATAACACGTACCTAGAAAATCATGTGATCATGATATCAACATGTATTATAATGTTTGAATTATCATTTCATAATTCCAATCAGTTTTTGGGTAACAATTAGTACTCAAATAAATCTAAGTATATTTATCAATATAATTATTTTTCATGAATTTTGATATAAATAAATGAACATGATATGATACAATTGAAATCAGATATCCATGAACTTGTAAAACTTCATTAATAGAGATTCCGGTAAGTTCACTAGAGGAAAATCATACCTTATGTGTTTCGACTGACAAAAACATTATTAAATCAAAAGTTAAATGTCTAATTTCTATGGCAGATTCTCAATATATAAAATAATATGATGATCAAAAATTTAATATAACATTTTCTAGGTTATATAAAATGATTAAAGTACATTCCCCCACAATAATAGGAACTTTAACCCTCACCACAAAAATTGCATAATCTCGACCTTTGTCCCCTATCCTTGTCAGTAGAATGATTCAATGATTATTTTCACAATCAATTGCACAGTATCACATCCCCCTACAATTTTTACATTGAACATTGGTATATTATTTCATTCCCATGCAATCATGGTCTCAAGGGTCATTTTCACCACCTATATAATAAACTCATTTTCCTATTATGTAGCCACCAAGGTGTTTCCTCTCACAAGTATCAGACATTGGAAATATTCCTTAATTAATCTCCCCATTATCCATTCATTCCATCATAACCCTCATATTATATTTTTCCCATAATTTCCTATGACATAGAGATTTAATTCTATCCCTTGATAGCACATGAGACTATATATTTTATAAATGTTAAATTTTTAGAGATCAACTTCTGATGAATATCTTTAAACCATAAAAGAATCATTTAATAATTTATCCATTGGATTACATATGTTGTTGGAAAAATGAATTTCTACCCATTTATTGATGGAAAAATAAATTAATTCTTTTTATCCTATTTATGTTTCTAAATCATGAATTTCCTCTCCACATCATCTAATTGTTTTTTATGAAAATATTTTTCTTGGAAAATTACCTTAAAATGATTCCATTCAATATTTTAAATTTATTCCTCCTTCGTTGTTTTTTGAATAAATAACCAATATTGATCAATACATCAATAGAGATGATACACATTCAGGATAAGTGTATCTCTATCATTATATCCAAAAAAAATATGTATCTTCTATATAGAACATATCCTCTATGTCATATAAAAATTGTTTATATTCCCATTGAATGGTTGAGGTTGTCGTAATATGATGAAATATAACATTTCTTCTTAGTGTCATTGATTAAGATGGTTTAATCGGGTAATGTTATTTTTAATTATTGGATTCAACCGTCTCAATAGAGTTGTAATTTTCTCATCCCTTATCAATTCTCTAGTACCAATATAATTATTATTTATAGGATGGAATTCCCAACATGGGCTATGTAAATTGATACAGTTTCCATTCCTTACAATAGGTTCAATTTTTAAATAATGGCATACATTAAATTAAATTAGGAATCATAATTCATAATATCAAACTAGAAAAACCCAAAACATTAATAAAAAATTTATTCTTTGTTAATCTCATAATAATTATCATGGTTTTGAGGTGCCTATTAAATTTTAAATCATTAATAATTGGTTATAAATAAAATATTAATTATCATCAACCAATTGTTTTGATGTTTGAAACCAGATGGGTAGTAAGGCCCATTATCAAGTACAATATTACCAAAATTTAAGCCCAACACACTTTGAAAATATATTTATTCATGATTAATATTTATAATTATCATAATACATATTTAGAAAAAATAAGTATAAAATATAAAATAAATATGTGGTGAATATGGCTTATGTCTCACAAATTAAAAATGTGAGAAGAAAAACCATTACCACATTAATAATACATAGAATCATAATCCCTAAAAAATTACATCATCAAATGAAATTTAAAATTATTTTAAAAAATATGTATTCATGATATAACGTTTAAAAGTTCAGTGTATACCTGACACAAAAGAAACTAGTGGTTAATTTTATATAACTTCTAGAAATAGAGGAGAGACAATAAATAACACACCATAAGTCATGATTCAACTGTATGATTTCAAATATCATTCATAATAAATATAAATATAATATAAATCTATTATATAACCGAATTTATTTATATTATACAATAAAATATAATCACTTTAACATTTATTAATTTTTTTACAATTACTAATTATATTGATTTTTATGCTAATCCCTGCTCTTTTAACTAATATGTTTGGATTTTTTTCAATTATATAAATTTTATCATGGTTTTAACATATAAATAACTATAATAAGTATATAAATATCATATTTATAAATATATTAAAATTTTAATAACAACTATGATAGTTGGTTTTGATATGTGAATCATATTTCAGTAATTTAGATGTACAGTCAAACATATTCATGAGAATCATTTATATTTTTCAATGATCATTATTGGATGAAAGTATGCAATTTTTTAAATTTATAGAATGATAATAATATCATAAATAAAATATTATTTCATTGAGCATACATAAACATATCATCCATGTGTTGTGGTGATTGAAACAAAGAGTTGCATATATCAGTGAAGGCATTAGTCCATATATACGTGAATGAATTTATCATCATTCAGTGACTGAAAATGTTAGAATGATAGTAATATATTATATTTTAAAACTAAAAGAATTCATTAAAAATGATATTATTTATTTAACATATATTAATTAAATATATCCTTATTATCTTCTATTTAATGATATGTCGAAAAAAGAATCATATATCTCCGTGAGGATGTAGTATGATGTACACACAAGTTACATTATAAAATCATGTATATAAGGGAAAGAAAAAATATTATATACTAATATGATTTTTAGGAGTAATTATGTTTATAATATAAAATATATACTTTATATCAATCATATAACTCAATTGTGCTTTGTTAAAATGGGAAAACTAATAAAATTAATTCATGAGCATGTAGTCCACCAAACACATAACTGATGATTTCATAACCTATATAAAAAAATTGGATAGTTTTATAGGTGAATAAAAAATCCTAAAAATATGTCGTTATATAGAATATACTATTTTTGTTATATCATAATTATTTAATAATAATTTATATAGGTGGAGGATGAAATAAAATAAAAAATTTCATTTAATAATGTTACCTCTTCTTTGGGTAACCTGTATTTATGTCTACCAAAATCATTCATAGTTTTGATTTATTCACCATGAAAGTAATTTAGGATTATATGAGAGAATTTGGAATGTTTTTGTAAGGACCCATCCCCTGGGGCTCGTGTCGTGACTACCCCATGCCCGCTATCCATAGGCCAGGGGCTGGAGACTAGGATCGAAAGATGTATTCCCTAAAAATCAGGAAGGCATTTCCATTATAACCTGTAAACACAATCAACCAAGAAAATGACAAGATACGAACACAAGTAAACTATATAAGGACAACAGTGTGTACAGTAAGAAAAAGGGGAATGAATGCAAGACCAACTGGAATGTTCAAGAAAACTAAAAAATACAAGTAAACTGAAATAGCTCCTATGAACTCCCACCAAGGACCCAACTTGATGGGTAGGGATATCTCTTGAACAGTCATCTTTGCGGTATTCCTAATATAATGTCCACCTCTTAGCTACCTCTAGTCCTGGTACTCTCCTCCTCTGTGAGCGTTGTCCATCCATTTCACCCAACACAACAAGGTACGAGTGTAGCCCATGCAGGGGTATGTATAATGATACTCAGTAGGGACCCCGAGACCCTCAATTGTCTCACAAAACCCAAAAAGGATAATCACAAAGCATGAAAACATCTGGCAACCCTACTTAGTTATATTCCCATATATATAACTATTTTATCACGTATACCCATCTCATTCATGAAAAAACAGAAGGTCCAACCCTTAGCTGATGTACAACTCTTCCACATAGGAAAGAATACCACATAGGTAATACCACTAGGGTATGTTCCATGAAGGTAACACCACACAGAAGAATACCACGAAGGTATCACCATGAATTTATGTACCAGAACGGTACGCCACATAGAAGAATACAAAAACTGTATCACCATGAAGTTAAGTATCATAAAGGTACGCCACACAGAAGAATACCACAAAGGTTCTACCATTAAGGGAAGGAATCATCTCACACTAGGTATAACATATGTACGGAAGAAAATATGATTAGATGTTACTACTAAATTATCTTACTCTTTTAATAGAAATACCCACATAGGATCCTAAATCATCAGACCCGTGTAGGATCTTATACAGCAAACCCACATAAGACCCACGTATAGAAGACTCACATAGGATCATAGTATAACAGACCCATATGGGATCCTAGAGTAGTACCACATTGATTTCCTTGAGTTTATCCAAGTTTCACTCTCGAACACAGGCCCACATCGGATCACATAGCACAGACCCACATAATATCTCAATCTCAAATTAAAGCCAGCTATAGTGTTCCAACACTGCGCTCTTTTGATTCCATATGGTTCCACTCCTCATGCCATAGGATGATACACAAATAGACACAATTTATCATTAATAATTATCCCAAAGTACCTCCACATGATATAGGTCTCAAAAAATAGACGGTGCATTAATCAGATGCTTGGTCTATAAGTTAGTGGACTTTTAGTCCCGAGGGCCCTGTTGGATTCATGTCGATCGAACATGTATGTACACCAACATTATCCTTAACAAAATTGGGGATTATTGAAAAGGACTACCTCAATCCAATTTTTTTGGATTCGTATACTTTTTTTTAAATGGACTCTAATAGCTAAAGTTATGGAAAAAATGAAGAAGGGTCGAAGCTGGTCCCAGTCCAGTCTGACCCAGTCGGACCAACCCATCCCATCCCGGGTCTGACCCAGCCCCCAGGGTCCGGCCCTGCCTGCTGGCAGAGCATGGTCCACGCTGGGTGGCCAACAATGGGCACCCTGAAATGGGCAGCCCGCTCGGATCCCCGACTGGTCAGACGCCCAACTTCCTCCACAAGGCGTAGTCGCTCGTCGTGCCATCACTACCGGCCTACACCATGCCGACCACCCTGCCTTTGCCATCACGGCATCGTGTCACGAATCCTACTCGCCCAATGCTGTGGATGTGAGCTGCATCCTCCCCTTCTTTCGGCCGATGGTGTGATGTCCACCACCTCTACTCCACCGTGGTCGATGGGCCGCAACCCTTCTCTGGTGGCGCAGTTGCACCACCGCCGCCACCATGGCTGAACAGAGTGCTGAATGCCATTCCCAATCCCCATTGGTGTCAGTAGCCGACAAAGTTGTCAATGATGTTCTTCGGCTCACCTGGTGCACCCTAGGGGATCGTTCTTCATTCCGTAGACATCTGCACTCATCTAAGGACATCACTATTGATTTAAAACAACCACAATCCACAAAGGTTGTAGGGTGTTCTTTCCATGTTCATTTTTTCCAAACCCTCCATGTTAGAATGGTAGAAATTATCTTATTTTTACATGAATAATGAACAATGTCAATGACGGGTAAGGGGTATTCAAAAAAATAATATACCCTACCTCTATAGGTCATTGGAAGATGTCGCGAGGAATAAGACGAAGTCAATGGGGATGGTGACATCGACTTATATCGGTTCTACATGATGCATCCGATCTTGGATCAAGCGTTGTCCATGTTCTTCAATTTCGGATTATGTTCTTTGTTGGAAAGGGAATTCTTCATTTGGAAGAAATGTTTCTCCAAATTTATCTAAGGCCCTCTCTCAATTATCATTTTCCATCCAATCCTGCCAATGTTAATGGGGAACTAATATTAATTAAAAAATGATTCACAATTTAATTTACGTTGCTATAATTAATTATATTGCGTTGGCACAATTAATTGTTTTTCCTTGGCATAATTAAATGGGAGGATTTCAAGAGACTTCCCCACATTAAGGAGAGGTTCGGGTGGTCGCCACCAATAGAATTAAAAATGGGGGTTTTCTAGTTCAGGTGGTCCTCACCCCCATAACTCAAAAGAGGGGCTATAAAAAGTAAATAAAAGTTTTCTTTATTTTATTTTTATTTCCCCAAAAAATTTAAAAATAACATTCACCCTTAACCTATTGCGGTCGAGGTGAGGGTCTCCTTAAGAGAATAATGGCACTGCAAGTTCAATGGTTTCCTCATATTTCTATTCTTAGAACTAGTTCCAAAGTTACAAAAACCCACTCACACATTTCTGGAACGTACCTAAATTTTTTTCTATAATTCATTTCGGGCACACTGGGACTCATAATCATGCACCGTCAATTTTCATAGACATTTAAAATTCCCATATAATTAAAAAATTACAAGGAGTTTTTGGGTGTTTATATTCTCCCCACCTCAGGGGATTGCATTCCTGAAAGCCACATCAAAATAACTATGAAAACAAGTGGGGGTACTGAGCATGAATATGAGCCTCCTGCTCCCATGTACTCTCATGGAGGTTCTCATTCTAACAACCTACATGCACCAAAGTTATCGACCGCCCACGAAGGATACGATCCTATCAATCCTCAATCTATACTGGAACCTCCGTGAACATAGTCCCATCATCGTTGTCCAGCTTTCCCCAGTTAATGATTGTGAAGGTTCATGCACGTATCTCTTAAGATGGGATACATGGAAGATGTCGTGCACCCAGTGTAGCTGAGGTGGAAGAGCTAAGCGGTAAGACACCTTTCCAGCTCTGCTGAGGACATGGAAAGATCTGATTAACCTCAGAGATAACTTGTCGCCCCAGACTAATCTCTGCAAACCTCATCGGGGTTAGACCCATCGGAAGACGTGGTATCTATTCTCAAACTCTAGTGGTCTCCATCTCCTGTCGTCATAATACATATTCCTTCTTTGTGTAGTCTTCATCCTCTCATGGATGATCTGTACCTTCTCCGTGGTATCCCGAACAATATCTGCCCCCCCTGTGTGATGACTCCCCTATGTCAGTCCAGCACAAAGGCGATCTGCATGGTTAGCTATACAACACCTCAAAAGGTGTCATCCCAATGGAAGAGTGATATCTATTGTTCTATAAAAACTCTTCCCTGGTCAAGTGATCCTCACATCTACGACTGAAGTTGAAGTTGCAAGCACGCAACATGTCCTCGTGGTTCTGAATGGTCCACTCAGTCTGGACATCCGTCTGAGGATGGAAGGCGTTGCTCAAATTATGTTGCGACCCGAAAGCCTCCTTTAACCCCTTCCATAGCCATAAAGTGAAACATTAATCACGATGGGAGACAATATACGAGATTAATCTATGTAGTCGCACAATATATGGAACATAGAGGTATCACAAGCTGTTTTCTGAACCTTACTCTCTGATCAGCTGGAAGTAGGCTCACTTGGTGAGTCGGTCGACGATAACCCAGATAGAATCATGCCCCTAGATGAACATGAATGTCCTGTCATGATTTTAATGTATATCATGTACCAATTCCACTATGGTACCTGTAAAGGATGAACTAAGCCTGCTATTACCTGATACTCAGCCTTCACTTGCCGACATGTGAGGCACCGAGAGACAATCATTGCACCTGATTTATTCTTCCTCATCCACCAATGCAGTCACAGGAGATCCTGATACATCTCTAGAACTACTAGATGTACCTATATAGTTGTTAGGAGGAACTCCCTCAACACATCCTCCCAATGAAACACTGGTACAATGGGACTTCCTCTGAAAATGATGATGTGCTCTCCACCGTCATGAAATCCATTAGGTGATTGTCCTTTGGATATCTGAGCACGTTGAGCCATGCGGTTAGTGTCCCCACATTTTGCCTCACTAACTTGCTGAAGAAGTGGGGGAGTGACTTTAAGGGACAGATGAAAAGCTACTTCATATCGATCCACAAAGGATATCTGCAATGCGGCCAGCTGCTCTGTGGCCTCAGTTAACAACTGTATACCAGATCACTTGTTGAGTGAATCTGCTACAATGTCCCCCTTCCCAAGAGTATAGAATATCTCAAAGTCATAGTCCTAGTGGAACGCAATCCAACGACGATATCTCAGGTTCATTTCCATCTAAGAGATGATATACCTAATACAATTGTGATCAGAGTAGACTGTAAAACGTTCTCCCATAAAGTAATGGCACCACCTCTTCAATGCGAAGACCACTGATGCTAACTCCAGGTTGTGGGTAGTGTATCTATTCTCATTCTATCCCATATTTGGAGAACCATATGCGATAACTACTCGCTCCTACATCAGGACACATCCAAGCCCAGTCCCTGATGCATCACAGTAGACTATGTACCCAACACCCTCCTTTGATAACCTCAAAATGGGTGCACTAGTCAGCCTCTACCTCAGCTCATGAAAACTCTATTGGAAAATCTCCACCACCACGAAGGGTTTCCCTTTAATTGTAAAAGATGATAAAGGTGAAACAACTCTGGAAAAATATAACACAAGACTTCAGTAGTATCCCACCAAACCCAAAAAACATTGTACCTCCATCACACTCATGGGTGGATTCCAAGCATGAACCGCCTCCATCATTACTGGATCCACCGAAACACTAGCCTTTGAGATGACATGACCTATAAAGTGAACCTTGCGGATCAATAACTGGAACTTTGAGAGCATACAATTAATCTGGGGCTCTCGGAGTGTGTTCATAACTATCTGCCAAGGATAGTCATGATCCTCCTCAGTAGTTGAGTAGATCAGAATGTCGTCTATTAAGACTACTACAAATCGTTCAAGTTATGGCTGAAAGAACATTTTAATGGGTCCCATGAACACTAATGAATAATTGATCACATCGAATGGCATAAACCAAGACTTATAATGGCCATAACATCATCTGAAAGCTGTCTACTGCATTTCCATGTCTCGTACTCTGAGCTAGATATAGCCTGATCTAAGGACTATCTTCGAGATCAATCGTGATCCCATCATTTAATCAAATAGGCCTTCAATCCTCAGGAGTGGGTACTTGTTCTTCATGGTCACCTTTTTCTGGTTCCAATAGTCAACCCAATTTATCAAGCTCCCATCCGCCATATTGGAAAACAAAATCAGGACTGCCCAAGGAGAAACACTGGTCCTGATGAACCCCTTCCCTTGCAAGTCCTCCAGCTGTACCCACTACTGAAGAAGCTCTGAAAGAGCCATATGATATGCTGGTATAGATATCGGTGTCGTCCCAATGTACAAGGCAATGTAAAATTTCAGCTAAATGTGAGGAGGTAGACACAAATCATCAACAGGAAAGACATCTGTGTAATGGTCCAACACTACATGATAACTCAGTCTCTCCCCATCAACTACTTTGAGGATAAGGATAGCCAATTGATGAGTGATCGGTTGTACTCTCTTCCAGCTAAGTTCATCCTATGCTGAAAAGGCTCCCTTCCCACTAGTAAAAGTAAACTTGTTCCCATCCTAATAGATACACCCCACATTTCTCCTAATACAGTCAATCTGTGCTTGGACTATAGATAATAAGTCCATAAGAATAATAATGTCATAAGGCCTTGACACCGCTGTTATGAGATCCCAACCGAAGCTCTCGCCTCTTAGAGTAAGCTCACACTGTCTGCATAAGTGTTTAATCATCGAATCCTCTTCTTTTGGAGTCTCTAGCCATATGGATCAAGAAAACGGCTCCGTAAGAATCACTGATGTCTGAATGAGGTTAGTAGAAATAAAATAATAACTGGCACTAGTGTCTATAAATATAGTAGCTATGGTGGAGTAGATATAGATTATACCTCGTATCATCTCCAGACTTCTATGATCGTAGGCCTTAGCTTCCTGGAGCTGTGCTCGCCCCTATCCACCTGCTCCCTGTGGTCGGGGTGGACCACATGGTGGTGGTGGTGATAACATCTCAAATCATCACCCAATATGAGTTGCCCACCTAGCACCTCTTCCCCTCCATCTGCTCCATATGGACCTCCTCGGTCGATCCTCCGTCTCTTCCAGGGTGGTCCTTCGACTGCCTTCTAATCCTCTATACGACAGTTCAGGCATTCACGAGCCATGTGACCCTACCCGACGCGTGTGTAACATTGCCTCCTCTTCGCATGACTGGATCTGTCTCTGATTCCCTGCACGACTGACCCAGAATCCTATGGTCGTCCACCTATATTTCTGTTCCTCTTGGACCACTATAGAATTTGTCTACTGCCAACTTTAGAAGACTCTGATACTTGACTTCCGATGGTGGGTCACCCACATGGTGACTGTTCAGCTAGAAAATCTCCACTAAGAGGGCTCTCTCTAACACTCATGCCTACATCAAGATGCTGTGTGAAATCATCGAAGCCCTGATCTCCCGCCTGAGTACCTACTCGATTGTCTGGGCACAAAATAATGTGTCCCACACTCTATCAGTTGATTAGCATGAGAGGTCGATGAAAATCAATTTGTACTGAGCCACCTTGATACTGCGCTACTAGGGATAATGAATCTCTTGTATGTGTACTGCGTGAAGTGTCGTTGGAAAAAACTCTGATTGAAACAGGATCCCAAAGTCTACATAGAGATGTGTCTCCTCTTCATGATCCATGATCATCATGATCTACCATCTGCCTGCTACTGCCTATTGAAGAATAGCTTCAAAGATCACCATTAGATCAGCTAGTGTTCCTATTAGTTAGAAGATTCTCACTAAAACCTCTAACAAATCATCAGCAGCCACTAGGTCCATCTCACCCTGAAACCTGGGTGACCTCTTGTGCTAAAACTCATACAGTGCATTCAAGCGCCGTGAAACCAATACTACAAGGGCTGGTGGAATCAGTGGCCCGATAGGTAATGGTACCATTGGTGCCTCTGCTGGTTCCTCTATAGATAATGGGACCTATGACGAGGCCTTGGCGCTTTGTGGGATATCAACGTGTACTATATCTAGAACCCTAGCTGGTTATCTTCGTGTCATCATCCTGAAAAGAAACTGGCTTTCCACGGTCAATAAGTTATACCTGGTGAGATGAATCAAAGAAATCCTGATAACAAAATTTCAAAACACACACACAATCCGGGTTTTCCTGGACTGAGTCATAAATCAGAAGTCAGTGTCTAGGTGTATGAATAATCGGCCGCCACACCAAAACAGGATTCCATAAACTAATAACCACACTCATTAAACATAACATTGTTATCATTAAAAAGATTAGATTCCAATATTCTACAGTTGAACCGACTCCTCTGTTACAAATTTTTCAGGACCCATCTCTCGTGACCCTTGCCGTGACTACTCCAAAAATACCTTACATAGGCCAGGGGATGGCGACAAGCACCAAAAGGAATATTCCCTAAAAACCGAAAAGGTATTGCCTTTATAACCTGTAAACACACAGCCAAACACACCTCATGATACGAACATAAGTAAAATGTATAGTAAAAAAATTGTCAATAGTAAGAAAAAGGGGCCAGATTACAAGCTCAACTAGAAAGTATAGGAAAACTGAAAAAGAAAAGTAAACTGAACCATCTCTTGTGAACTCTTGCAATGGACCCTACCTGATGGGAAGGTGTAGCTCTCAAACGGTCGTCTATGCGGTATGCCTATTCTAATGTCCACCTCTGAGCTACCTCCATTGCTGATACTCTTGTATTTAGTCAGCGCTATCCGTCGTCTGCATCAAACACAACATTGTGCGGGCGTAGCCCATGCAAGGGTGAGTATAATGATACCCACTAGGGACCCTCAGAGCCTTGATGGTTTGAAAAAACCCAAAAAGGATAAACACAATTCATGAAAACACTTGAAAACCCTACATAGTTATATTAAAATACATAGGACTACATTATCTAATATACCCATCTCATTAATGAGAAATCCAAAGGCCCAACTCTTAGCTGATGTAAAACTGTTCCACGTAGGAAATAATTCCATGAAGGTAACACCACAAGGGTATGTACCACGAAGGTAACTCCACACTGAATAATACCACGAATGTATCACCAGAAAGGTAAGTACCACAATGGTACACCACAAAAAGAATACCACAAAGTTATCACAGCGAAGGTATGTACCAAAAAGGAATGCCACATAGAATAATACCAAAAAGGTATTACCTTGAAGGTATGGACACATCTCAGAACAATTATAACTTGGGTACGGAAGCAACGATGATAAGGTGTAACTACTGATTGATCTTTCTCTGTTAAGAGGTAGACCCATGTAGGATCCTAAATCATGTGACCCACATAAGATCCTAGTATAATAGACCCACATAGGATCCTAGTATTTTAGACCCATGTAAGATCCTAGGATAAAATACCCACGTAGGATCCTAGAGTTGTCCCACATGGATTTCATAGAGAATATTCATGTGGGAATCTCGAACACATACCAATGTAGGATCCCAAATCATAGACCCACATAGTATCTATTTATCAAGAAAAATTCAGCCAAAAGGGTCCCACTCTAAGATCTCTTGATTCTGTGAGGGTATGCTCCTCAAGTCATAGGTCGATACTCCAACTGCCATGAAGTCTCACAAGGAAGTATCCTGAAGGACTGCCACGTGATAGGGGTCTCAACGCAATAGATGATGCGTCAATCAGATTCCCTTTCTGAATGTTATTGGAATTTTAGTTCTGAGGGCCCATTTTGATTCGTGTCCATTCCAACCCATCTGTACCCAAATTTTATCCACAACTCAAGTGGGTTGTAACATAAAATACTGCCTCAATCTGTGGTTTCATGAGCCGCAGACAATTCATCAATGGGAAGCTCATAGATCATGTTATGACCAAAAGAACGAAAATGGGTCAAATCTGGTCTGGGTCTGTGCCGACCCGGTTGGACAGACCCGGACGTACCCAACCTTTCCCGACCCCACCAGGTTATTGTCATCCCGGAAAATCCCAGGTCCGACCTTGGTACGACAAGGCACATTGGGTCCAGCCCGTCCAGCCATTGTGGCCCACGATGTGTGGCCTTTGCTAGTCGGTCTGCTAGACTCCCTAGCTTGCCGAACGAGCAAACTCTTTTGTGTGGTGTAGTAGTTCGCCACTCCAACACCAGTAGCTGGTAGAGAGCTCGTCGCCGGGACTTTGCGGCATCGGCCTTGTGTCGCAGATCCCGCATGCCCTGCAACACAGACGTGCGCCGCCACCTCCCCTTCTCTTGGATTACTGTGTACCGTCCATGGCCTTTTCTGCGCCATGGCCAACAGGCCGCGTCCCCTCACCAGCAGTGCAATTGCGCCTCCACTATCGTCGCGGCTGGCATGAGTGCTAGCCACCGTTCTAGAGCCCCACTAGTGTCGGTTGCCGGCACGTTTGCCGAATATGTTCTTTAGGGCAACAGGCGTGCCCCGGTGGCTTTTTGTTCATTCTGTAGACATTTTCACTCATCTCGGGATGTCAATATTGATTTTCAAACCACCACAATCCACAATAATTGCATAGAGTTCGAGATGTGTTCGTTTGGCCCGAACCTTCCACATTAGAACGATATCAACTAGAATATTTGTTCTTGAATCATGAAGTACTTCAAGGATGGGTAAGGGGTATTCAAAACAACAATAAAACCTACCTGGATTGCTCTTTTTAAGATTTCATGAGAAAGAAGACAAATTAATTGAGGATGGTGATGCCAGAGTTCGTCTCTTCCTCAAGATGCTTGTGTTCGGGGCACACGCATCGTCCTCATTCTTCGATTCCGTATTATGTTCATATTTGGAGAGGGCGTTCTCTATTTGGAGGAAATGTTTCTCCAATGTTCTCCAAATCTCTCTCCTAATTCTCCTATGTCAACCAATCCTCCCAAATGTAAAGGGAATCCAAGTTAAATTTAAATAGGTTTAAAATTTTAACATATGTTGGCACAATGAAATTTAGCACAATTAAAAGGCATAATTAATTGTACATCATTGGCCTAATTAAATGGCATGATTAATTGTATTGTGTTAGACCAATTAAATGGGATGATTCGAAGAGACATGCCCACAATAAAGAGTTGTTAGAGTGGTCACAACCACTAGAATTCAAAATGGGATTTTTCTAGTTAGGGTGGTCCCCACCACCATAACTCAATCGAGGGGATATAAAAATAAAATAAAATTTATTCATTATTTTATTTTTATTTCCACAAAAAACATGAAAACTAACTTTTATCCTCGACCTACTGCGGTCATGGTGAAGGTCTCTATATGTGAATAACATTACTACGAGTTCAACGCTGTCCTCAGATTTCAATTCCGTTCACCGGTTCAATGTTACAAAAACCTACTCGCACATTTACTGAACGTACATAAAAAAAGTTCAGAAATTCATTCTAGGCACACAAGGAAACAGTATCATGCATCATCAATTTTTACGGGCTCATTAAAATTTCTATATAGTCAAAAAATTTAACACAGAATTTCTGTGTCATTATAGTTTTTTTAATATTATCCAAAATATATTGGTTTATAGTGTGAATATCATATGATAGGGGTGGATATTTATAAATGTGGTCAGTGGAACATTTAAATATTTTTAAAAGAAAAAAATATCCAAATTTTCCTTATGAAACCAGTGTCCGAAACTAAATATTATTATTAATTTGATATTATATTTTATTAATATGTCCAACTAATTTATTTTATTCACTATTTTAAGTAAATGTAAATCGTATATGTTTTGTTTAACCCCACGTAAACCCATTTTACCTTAATAATGATATTTTTTTATTTATGTTTCACTATTCATTATGGTCAATGATTCTGTTGAAATTGTACAATATCAACCTTTATGAGTCGAAATATATAATACATTCACCCTAATTCAATTAATATAATTTAAAATTTTTTATTTTAAATTCATGATGGAGAAGACATTAGAAAATGGGGTTTTAAAACAAATCTGTTCCAAACATGACATGGTTTTTAAAGAAATATTAAATATGGAAATGATTAAAATAAACAAAATAATATTAATATACATATATTAATATTTAAATTTACATTATTACTTATTTTTTTAAAACAAAATATAAATAATAATTCAATATAAAAAAATTCAAATAAAAAATATTTTATTAATTAATATCCTATATTATACAATAGTGAAAAAATAATTTTTTCATAACATTCCAAATAATTCTCCCAAACATAATTTGAAACTATAGAATTAAAAAATAACATAATTTTTTTATTTTTTTAAAAAAATTAATAATTCATTATTTTATTTGTTTATAGAATTTGACTAAACCACTTTTCAAAAATATATTTTCTGTAGCATAAAAATTGTTTCATTGTTAACTCTTATATAGATAATAGAAAAGATGCATGTTAGGAATTTGGTTGAATATATATTATGTAAATATCAATAAATTAATTGACCAAAATTTATTTGGTATATATATATATAGAACAATTATTTTCATAAAATACTATTTCACAAAAATATTTCCATTATTTTCATATTATTTAAAATGTGACTTCTAATTAAGTGTTCGTTGTAGATAATATTTTAAATACATTTTTAGCTCAGATATTATCATGATTTAGTTAGTCTTACACATAGCCTCTTTTTCATTGTGTAGATGAAAACTATCAAATTAAATATTGAAATTTTATAGTATCTGTTGTTTTATTTAATCTCAATGTTCCGTGTAACTGATGCAAAACTAGGTGTTCTAGGTAATGGATGATAATCATGGTGTTGTGTGTAATGGATGAGAAAATTATTTTCTCAGTTAATTAATGATAAAATAAGTTGTGAGAATAATTAAAAAAATATCAAATTTATTTGAAAACATATTTCCCATGATCCATGGGTGATACATTATACCCTGCTTAATTTTAATTTTTCCACCAAAATTCATTTGTCTTGTACCAAAAAATGAGGACACTTCTGCCTCATTATATCGTAATGTTCCCATATTGCATAATAAATTTTTGTTTTGTCCACAAATCATTAACCATTAAATTATGATTATTTCAAAGAAATTTCTCTCTTCTATCTCGAATTTCTACATGTTGTTCATCATAGGAAATTTCATGTTTGATGGGATTGTCCTATGATTCACTACATGAGATAGATCAGGTGTGTATGTTCTCTAGAGAGATACATAGAGAAACCCATGAACTGGTGAAAGGGTCGGTGGATGATCTAATCTATATGGTACCATAACTATATGATCAATAATTCTTAAGGGTTAAATATATATAGGGATAAATATTCCCTTTATCATAATTACAATATAATCCTTTGGTTATGCTTCAATAAATTTCCACCTTTTCTCTAACTCCAGAAAATAAATATGTAATTTCATTATGTCGGAAGCACTACTGAGTTAAAACAATCATAATATAATGATATGTCATTCCTTATATCTATAGTTATAATAAAAATTTTAGAAATGGTTTTCCTAAGGTAAAAATCTTCAAATAGATAATTAGTACATTAATTTATCAAACATCACCCACTGTTTAAATTATGCCTTTTCATAAATGATTAACCATATTACCCATCTGAAATATTACCATCCAAAACTATATAAATAATGACACTAAATTTTTAAAATCAATATATCATTAATACCATAAATAAAAATAAGGGACTCGTAATTATCACATACAAATATTGAGAATTCCATCATCATGTATTGTTATAAAAAATATTAATAACATTGGTTACACTAAAAAATATCTAAATCATACACTCTCCCCTAATATATAAATTCGTCACAAATTATTAGAAATATTTTCCATATTTAAAATAACTTTTTAAAATATAGAAATAATAAAATAAATCACCTGCTCAAAATTCATTTTTTAGTTTGAAGGAAATCTACACATTCTAATATATATTAATAGTAACAATCATCTTTTTTCAAAAATAAACTCCATTTTACAGACAAATGAAACATATTACAAGTAATATTTCCTAAATTAAAATATCACATTGTCATTAATATAATTTCTATGTCAATATTCAAATTCAACATATTCGTGGAAATCATTAATGAAAAATCTATAATGAACAATATTTATATATTTCATGATTCATATAACATAATTCCTAAATTCTAATACACAAATAAAATAAACAACCCAATTCGTTATCAAAATATTAAATAAGAATCATCATATTATCACATGTTACATATTATAAATAATATGAAATATCAATCATGTATTCATATTCATCATCTTTGTTTTAATAATACTTATAATATTTTATATGAAAAATAATATTATATTAACCAAAAAAATTATATTTCATTCATGGTCTCTACATCATCTGAAACATAACCATAACACATCACTCAATAATGGTATCTTCAAGAGTATTCCCCATAGTAATGTATATTCAAAATTCGTATATATTCATCTTTTAAATCATTCATACATTGATATCATTAGAGGGAGAAAAATATTTTCATAGATTATGTCATCTAATATTTTCATTTTCCCAAGAAAATTAATTTTTTTTGTGTTATTATTTTCTACACTCAGAACATCATATTGTCTCATTTAGAAAATCTCTTGAGATCATGTTCCCACATACTTGACATATAATAAATTGAATCATCATTCAATTATCATATATATTACCATAAATATAAAACACCAAATCATTTTCTTATATGGGTAGTATGATAGATGGTTAAGAAGAAATTCGATAGTCGTATATTATGATTAAATAGTAGGAATAATCATAATATCAATCAATCTAGTAATATTAAAAGTTTTTTATCCTCAAGAACATTTTATCACATTAAATGTTGATCCAATTTCATCAAGCTATGCCCATTTAATAAACATCAATGTATAACAGGATCAACATTAATAAAAGATGAAAAATATATAGATGTGAAAAATTAGTTATATGTTTCATAAATAATGAATTTTTCTAATCAATGAAAATGTAGGCTTATTCTACATCTGTCCTATTAATCATTTATTTAAATCCTTCATGATGTTTCATAGCGAGTTTTTGAATTTCAAATTATTATCCCAAGATAGTTTCAAACAATTTGTGCCTCAATGCTCGTTGGTATAAACCAGGACATGATCAATTGCATCTCAATGATCCATTTTAGTGTTATGAAACTTATGAACCACTATTCCATATCTACATCCTCGTCTTGTTTTTAGTATTGCATTAAATTTTATAGAAACTACATGATTTATCCTTAAAAAAATCTAGAGAATTTTTATATTCATTGAATCATCCTTTGATTTATACATAGAAATATACATATACATATACCTATAAATAGAAATATCAGAGGGGATTTGACCACTGTTTTCTCATCATAGTTTCAAAGGATAAATAATCCAATTATATTAAACCAAATATATAATACCAAGCATATGATATATTAATATTATATATTCATATATTAATAATCAATATATTATAAAAACACACACATAATGTCAATAATTGATTAGTTTTATTACATATAGGTTACATAATAATTTAATTTGGTGAATGATCCTAAAAATATCCAATACTGATCATACCTTTTACTACTCTTCAAAATCTTACCCTATATAAATCGATTCCTCATTACCTAGGGAATGAAAAAATATTAAATATTGAGACTACATGCTCAGTAATTGAAAACAGGGGAGATAAGTAACATAAAATGAACCTAATGGTATGACCATATGACAATAAAATTTTTAAATCATACCATGCCAATCAATGAACATATCATTGTGTTATGGCATTATTATTGGATGTTCATATGAAATGAATCAGATGGAAATTATTTAAATTTATCCTTGAGAGAATAATGATGGAATAACACATATATTTGTTGCAAAATAATCATTTAATAGCATTGGAAACATGTTAAAATAATTAAATGTTTATTCATTATGTTAAGGACAAGATCTGAGTCCCTTTCATAAACTTATGGACATGTAACCAATTACATGGATAAAATTGTTGAAATGAATGAAATTTCCATGCATAGTAGTGTGAACATGTTATCTTGTTCACACATAAAATATGAAACATGTAATCAAGTTCATCAATAACATTGTGACTCTGTAATTAGGTTTGTTGATAATTTATTTACTAAAGAGATATCCTTATCTGAAAAATTAATTGGAGATATATATAGGTCATAACCTTAATAAAATGAAAAGAATATGTATTTGTTCCAATAGATCAATAAAACTCACAATATCATAACCCATACAAGAAAATGTGTTTCAAATACATTTTATTACATCATAACCTATATAAAGAGTCACGATTCATAATAATTTCATATTGAAAGACTCATGGATAATGAATCAGATTTCCTATGAATTTTACCATGGTATAACATGAGTGATGTAAATGGGTTTTAAAAACATCTTTTTGAGATATAACTAGCATATAAAAATAGTAATCCTTTGTTCGTATCCATAAAAAATATTATTTAAAACAATGGATGCCATACTAAATTTAGAATGATTTTTATTTTCACTTTGATTTTTTATTGAGGAAAATAATATTTCATTGAAAATCACTTATATATACATATATTCTTAAAATAATTAAGAAATAATTTTTTAAATATATATTTGATAAATTATGAAGTTATATATAGAACATTATGAGGTCATGATGGTGGAATATATTTTATATGCTGATAGGTTAAAACAATGATTTTATTCATATTTTTAGAAAAATTACAATTTGAAATTAATGTAAAGGTGCATAAAGATTAATTTTTAAAATAAATTTTGAAATGTTAAACAATGAAAATATTTCATTTATATGTAAAAGTAAAATAGTAATATATTTAAGAATATAATTTAAAAAACGTTTTCAGAATGAAATGGATTTATTACCAAAGGGAGAAATAAAGATGTATTTTTAGTAAAACATTTCCAACTTATTATTTCACTACAGTGTAGAAAAATTAAAATATTAAATAAAAATATAATTCATAAATAAAATAGGATAAATTTTATTATATTTATTTAGAGTTTTATCATATTATTTCAATATTGGGGACTTAATCAGTACTAATCCTAATAAATGAGGAGATTATAACATAAAACCCTTACAACTTTGTGTAAGTTCCATATCATGATAATTTTACCATATATAAGGGTGAGTGCATCAGTGATACTTTTTATTTTATGTTTCATTTCAATTGAAACAACCTTTACCTCCTATTAAATATTTTATATCCTGTTGAAATTATTTCAAATAAACATCTACTAGAACACATGTATTTACAAGGTACATAATTTAATATTAATAGCTATATACTTTGTAAGGTTTGAAGGTGACACAGTACCTCACAATAAACTATAAAAATTTACTTGTAAAATAATGATTAATATATTCCCCTTTATTGATGATTCACATTGAAAATAATCCAACACATCATGTGCACCCGCTTAGCAGAAATTGTGTAAAACAATTTTTTTTAAACAAAACATGTTACATATGATTCTATTCTACTTTTACAAGTTTATTACCCAGAAATGATTTCTTCAATTTCATACTCAAAATATGGTAAGAATATCAATGACATTAAAATATAATTCAATCTGATTTATTTGTCCTATCATCCCACTGTAAATCATTCGATACAATCTTCAAATAAGATTTCTCAATCTAATGGATATATATTTGTTAGAATACGATTGAGACAATTTACAACCCCTCATTCATCAGTTCAAAATTCTACTCACGAAAATATAGATCTGATTTTTCAACCCAATATGATGAATAGATGAATACGATTCCAAGGGTAATATGAGATATAGATGTATATGATTGCCATTGAATTTTATGATCTGCTGAACAACATTTCAATATTATCTTTTCTCATCACACTTCAATAAATTGTAACATATTCTACAATGGATTAATATGGAAAAAAAAATTCTCTCACTAATATGTTGGAGCATACCTCATTATAATTTTATTGTACATCCATCATCATAGAACATACATAGTACATTTTCCTTTTATAGGGGACCCAATGTTGGTTTTGTCAAGAATACCATGAACTTTCCCGCTCAACCAAATTTCCCGAAATCTCAATTTACATTGAATTTCAGGATTATTTATGTCTTCATGAACACTTCTCGAATCATCTCAAATCATATTAACCACTTAAAATATACATCATAATTTCATTTCAAACATCAATTGGATTTTGATTTCCTGTAATGGCCAGAACCTCTCAGGCCCATTCTTTTTCCAAAAAGAAGGTCACGAAGTGTTCTAGAGGGTAAAATGGACTTTTCCCACACATTCCAGAATCTTGAAACTACACTCTGGGTAGTGTGAGTACACTCCATGTTCCCCCTCATTGAGTCTACCTCGTTATCAAGGCCATGTACTTTCCGTGTGAAACAAATGGGTACACGCCGTGTACCCCAAACTACATGTTGTGTAGTCCCTCCCTGCATACGCATTACCCTCAAACGGTGTGTTGACCAGTCAACAGCCGGGTGCCATGTTGGAGTGGTGTCCTTTCCATGTGAAATAAATGGGTACACACCGTGTACCCCATACTACATGTCGTGTAGTCCCTCCCCGCGTACGTGTTACCCTTAAGATGTGTGTTGACCAGTCAACGGTCATGTGTCGTGTTAAAGGCCGTGTTGGAAGCCGCGTGGTGACCATGTGAAATGGCATAGTATATGCCATGTACCATAAAGTACATTCCATGTACTTTTGTTTTTCTCTCCTATAGGAGAGGGGTCCCCTCCTCCTTTTTGAATCACCCCTCTCCTCCCCATTCCTCGGAGTAGAGCTCTCCCAAGAGACTCGAAGGCTCCATTTATTCCATAACTTCTTCGTCTGAGCTTTGATTTATGATCCTTCAGTGTCCACGGGATCGTAATGACGAGAAGAAACATCTAAGCTTGGATCTATTGACTTTCCATAGGCCTTTCCTTACCAACTTCCACGGGAAAAGATTTTTCCAGTACTCGACAGAAGTGACGAACACTGACGGACGTCTTCTAAAGTCGATCCGGGGGAGCATTGTAATCAGCACCTATTGAGGTAGGGATATTACCTTCTTCTCTCTAATTTGTGCATCTTGTGGGATGGGTATCCTCTTGTTTTCATGAGAAACAGTTCAAACAATAAATAAAGATAATAACCGGTTAATGAATGGGGATGGGAAAGTTATTATGTTTATCTTATATCCTGTGATATTAAGTTGTGAATTGAATGAGCTTCTTCCTACTGAAAATCATAGTCGTTGGGGGACTTCTCCTGCGCAATTAAATGTTTCCCTATATTTTAGACCGTTTTTGTGAATGGAAGCTTGAGGAATGTGGAATCTGGTTAATCACGTAATGTTGGATGATTAAAATCAATAACCCTTGTGTGATCACCCCGTTTGAACAGAACATAAATAATAAAAATGGGAGTGCTGTTTGGGTTTGTTTATGTAAAACGGGGGGTGTTTTATGGGTTTTTGTGGATTGGGTGATCATCAGGGATGCGGTTGGATTGGTTGTGGGTTGGTGTGCATGCTATGTTGGTGATTAGTAGTGGGGAGGCGATAAATGGTATTAAAGGGATAATGATGTATGGGATTCAGTGTGATTGTGGTTACGGTGGTTTGCAGCGGGGCTGCAGGGACGGGTTTGAATGTGAATGAACTATGGGTCATGAATAATAAATAAAAGTGGGGGTGTTAATGAGTTGTGGGGCTTCGTAACAGAATAATAATAATAATCAATGGGGTCAGTTGGCTAATAAGAAGGACTTGGTTATGTTTATTGTGTTTTCCTAACTTGATTTGTGGATAGAAGAGATATGTTTTATGAACGATCGATGTGGTTGGTTGTGGATAGTTTCCCAGCAATTAAGGAACTAATAAACTAATTCTGTTGAAACATGAAAACCTAAGTGGGGTTGTGGTTGTTGTTGTATGCCTGATTCGTGGTAGCATTACCGAGGCACGTGCTCAGTTTCTTTGTTTAGAAGCAATAGGTTGGGCTGTGTGTTTGGTATATATATATATATATATGTATGTGTATCTTTGTGATTTGTCACACCACACCCATGTTGAGCACTGAGTTCCGAGCACTCCCATTTCATGGGAGAGGGTGTCTTCCCCTTAGTAACTATCTCTTTCCTACTCTTTCTTCCATAGGTTGTGATGGCTTGAGGGGACCATACACCCAAGAATCTCGGGTAGGTTTTATTTGTGGTGGTTGTGTCCCAATACTCTTTGGAAAGATTTATTTTTTCCCAAGAATCATCGATATGAGGCCTAGGTGTGTGTGGGCAGGATACGTGGTGTTGGGGCCCAGGTGTGTGCGGGCGGGATACGTGATTGTGCGGCCCAAGTGTGTGCGGGCGGGAAGAGTGTGGTAGCGTCAAGATGTTCGCTGTTAGGAAGAGCAGATAACTAGTGGGAAATGGTGCGGAGTACCCAATAATCTTGTTATTATATACTAATACATGTTGTAGTTGTGTTTTTGGTGAGTGTGACTGGTGAGGTTGGGTGGATAGAATTCCTTGCTAGGTTTCTTCTATTGTTCTCACGGGACATTAGGATGTCTCCCCACTTGTGCATGAGAGCTTTATGTTTCCCTACTGAGTATACTTGTATTCTCACCCTACATTTACTTTCAGGTTTCCAGGAGGACTACCTGGGCCGTGTAGGACCCTAATAGTCAGGATAGTTGGAGTTGTTGCTATTTTTGTACTCTTGTTTCTTTTGGTATTGTACTTTTTTAGCATTCTTGTACATGTACTCTATTTCATAACTATTTAAACATGTAGGTGGGATTGATTTGTGATTATTTCTATACAATTGTTATTTTCCTTTTTGGTGGTTTACTTGTCCTATTTCCCGATCATAAATAATAAAAAGGGTAATGCCTTCCATATATGTGAAAAACTCATACCCTAGGTACTAGTCGCCACAGAAGGGCCTACAAGAGACAGAACTCGGGGGGTCATTATCTCCCTTCCACCATTTCCTGCTCAGGCGGGGCATCTTTTGTGGGAGGGGGTCATGACAGAATGGTATCAGAGGTGATGGTTGAGAGATAAGATAGAGTCTGGAGTAAGTCATAGTGAGGATTGCATGTGATGGTAGGGAAATAGTGTTGGTTAATCATTGTGTGTGACATAGGCCAAGGAGGACCGACTTGGACAAGAGATTTTAGGACCCCCCCTGATCCGATCTAAGGACTCTAAGCCTACCGAACGACCAAGTGATACTACATTGATTGTGGGGTAGAGATCCTATAGAAGGTAAATGCATCAACATGATTGTGTTTTACATGATTTGGGTGTTCTGAGAATCAAATTGAAAAAAAATGATAAAATAAATCCTTGAGAAATTTCCTTACTACATGGGCATAGGAGATATTTGTTTAGCATACAGATATGGCACCTGGATGTCATCCCCGGGTGGCTCAGACAGCCGAGGACCAGCAGATTCAGGGGGTCGATTAGTTGAGGATTGAACGAGCAGAGGAAGATGACCAGTGGTAGAAGACTCTCCGTTCTTTTCAGTGACAGACCATCAAGAAGTATGAGGGTAGTACTTTGGATATGGAGATAGAGGGGTGGCTTGAGGATCTAGGGATCACATTTACAATGATCCGTGCTCCGAGGGAGTACGGGGTTCCCCTAGAAGCCAGTTAGCTGAGAGGGGTGGCACGTCAGTGGTGGATGCTCTACCTTGGAGAGAGGACAGAGATAGAGGTTCTATGGGATGACTTTGAGAAGGAATTCTGAGAGGAATTCCTTTCTTCCATGATCAAGGCGGAGAAGCGATAGAAGTTACTCTCCCATTAGCAGGGGAGTATGTCAGTATTAGAGTTGGGGATCATGTTGAAGGATCTCCTGTGCATTGATCCAGATCTCTTTCCGGATGATGAGTCTCAGGAGAGACGTTTAGAGAAGGAACTTATTCCTTCACTCCAGAATGTTGTTACCCCCATCACCCTTCTGACGTACTTGGCAGTACAGAAGAAGGAAGAGGTAGTAGAGATGATTCACTCGCTGGGAGGTGCCCCACGAGAGTGGATCCAGCGAGGTTCATCGAAGGGGAAGGCAGTCAGCAGCATGTCTCCTGGGACAAGACCTTCCAGGTTTAGGCCAGTAGGTAGTTGGCCCCAGCAGTCCCATTTCAGATCTTCGGGTCCTCGTCCCTTTTTCACGAGACCAAGACCAAAGTGTTTCTCTTTTTGATGTTTCGGGCAAGTTCAGAGTCGGTGCCTGACCCGAGCTCAGTACAGTGGAGGTTGGAAGGTTCAGCGCCCACCTCAGCCGCACCAGTTGCCGGTGAGGTCCTTCTAGCAGTAGCAAGACCCTACTCTTCCGAGGGAAGACTTTGTAGGAGGAGGCCGACCTGAGGGTTCTCCTCAAGGACCTCGACCATGGCATGGTTAGGGAGGTGGTCGACATCAGAGAGGCAGAGGAGCAGTCCGTGGAAAGTTGCATATAGCAGAGTTGGCAGCTCCGGCAGGATCAGAGGTGGTGTGAGGTATGATTTGTTAGTTCAGCACTCTTGTTTCTGCTTTGTTCTATTCGGGATCTTCTCACTCCATTGTTGCACCACGTCTAGCCCCTTCCGTGAGTCTAGATGTATAGAGACATTCCATACCACTAGTGCGGAGTACACCAGATGGAGTCCAGACCAGTGAATCTTGTGTTTTCTGGGTACGTGGGCTGATGATGTTACCACATAGATCTAGAGGGGACCTTCTTCTGTTACAGATGCATCCATACGATGTCATCCTATGCATCGATTGGTTGTTTTCCGTTAGTGTCGTTATCGACTACTTCCGAAGAAGGGTTTTTGTAAGAGGTGTTTTGTCATGCTTCTGGCCTTGGTCTGGGGTGTGTGCTGATGCAGAAGAAGGGATTTGTGGTCATATCAGATCACAAGAGCTTGCGTTATATCTTCTCCCAGCGTGACCAGAACTTACAGTAGTAGAGATTGGTCGAGTTTCTCCACAACTATGATTGTGAGATCTATTACACTGATGGTAATGGAAACGTTGTAGCTGATGCCCTAAGCAGGAAGTCACATAAGGAAGTGGTTTGGGAATCCGATGATGCTTGGAAAGCGATGGGAGTGTTGGCTGCCTTGCACTTAGATTCCAGGGTAGAATGTGTTAGAGGATGTTTGTTTCAGATGACCGTGTAGTCCTCCATGTTGCAGCAAGTGGAATAGTCTTAGTGGGGAGACTCTGAGGCAGAAGTAATGCGGGATCAGGTCAATCAAGGAAACGATCCAGAATGATGGCCAGAGGACAGCCGACATTGGATGCTTTTTCCTAGAAGGATGTTTGTCCCAGAGACAATGCGTGAATGAGTTCTCCGTGAGTTCTATAGCTCAGCCTTGGAGGTACATCCATGAGTTTCAAAAATGTAATGAGGCCTTAGGGAACAGTTATGGTGGCCTGGGGTGAAATGGGAAGTGGCGGAGTTTGTGGCTAAATTCCTAGTGTGTCAGGAAGTGATGGCTAAACACTGTGTTCCCAGTGGTTTGTTGCATCATTTAGATGTCCCCGTGTGGCTGTGGGATGAAATCTCAATGGACTTCATCACAGGACTTCCCAGAGCTCAGGGTGGTTATGATGCTATCAGGATAGTGGTGGATTGAACAACGAAATCAGCTCACTTCTTAGAAATTAAGGATTCAGGCCCGGCGAGTACCTTAGCAAAGAGGTACATAGACGAGGTTGTGCAGTTTCATTGTGTTCCAATGACTATCATCTCAGATCGGGATACTCAGTTTACCTCATGAGTCTGGAGGGGATTACATCATGATTTTGTAACCCTACTACACCTTAGCACTCTTTTCCACCCCCATACCGATGGGAAGAGAGAGCGGACTATCCAGACGATCGAGGACGTGCTTCGAGCATGCGTTCTGGATTTCAGTGGATCATGGGTAAGACACTTGCATTTAGTGAAGTTTGCTTACAACAACAGATTCCAATCTACTATTGGCATGGAACCGTTTGAGGATTTGTATGGAAGACCATTTCTTTCACCCATTTTTTGTGCAGAGGTTGGTGAGACAGGTGCTCTTGGGCCAGAGATAGTATAGAGCACCACAGAGAAAGTTCAGCTTGTACGTTAGAGGATGAAAGTGGATCAGGACCGACATAAGTCTTATGCTGATCGTCGGAGGAGGCCTTTGAAGTTTGAGGTGGGAGACCATGTGTTCTTGAATGTTTCCCCTCGACGGGGGCAGTAAAGGTTCGGGAAGGGGAGTAAGCTCTCCCCTAGATTTATCGGACCTTTCGATGTGCTGAGGCGAGTCAGAAAGGTGGCCTATCAGCTGGCCCTGACACCTCATTTGGAGAAGTTTCATGATGTCTTCCATGTATCCTAGATTCCTCAGTACATACACGATGACTCTCACATTATCGACTGGGGAGAGCTGGATATGGGAGACTATGCGACCTTCGAGGAACGACTAGTCAGAATTGAGGATCGTAAAAAGAAGGTGCTCTGTGTATGAACCATCGCCTTGGTTTGTGAGTTGTGGAAGCATGGTGGCCTCGAGGAGAGCACTTGGGAGCAGGAGGCCAGGATGCATGCTCAGTACCCGGAGTTTTTTTGACTTGTGTTTTCCCATGTTCTTCTGAGCTTTGTGTTGATATTATACTTTGTACCTTCGATATATGGAATGCTTGGCTTGTCGGTTGTGAGATGTTTTGTATTCCTTGTTCAGTGAAAGTGTGTAATGTGTCCTGATATGTGGAGAAAATGGAAAACCCAATCCTTAATCTAGATGCATTAATGTGGATGCGATTGAACCTATGTGGGCGAGTCAGTGCCGCCTAAAGCGGATAATATCTCGACATGTGAGAAGGAATTCCCAAAGACATGTGTTCGGGAAGTGTGTGGGTTGTACGGTGTTGGGGGAAGTGTAAGTTGTAAAATCCTAATATATGGAAGTGGAAAGGCCGAATCCTTAATAGAGACGCATTAATGAGGTTGAGATTATACCAATGCAAGTGAGTCAGTGCCGCCTAAAGCGGATAATATCTCGAAATAGGAGATGGAATTCCTAACACCTATGATTAGGGTTATTGGTTGGGTTATAGTTATAACGAGATCCCTAAGAGGTATCTTGTTGGGTTCCCCTGGGTTTTTTTTTTGAATTCGCGGGGATGAGAATGTTTTAAGAGATATCTGATGTAATTGTGAAGACCTCTCCGGCCCATTCCATTGTCAAAAAGAAGGCCACGAAGTGTTCTAGATGGTAAAATGGACTTTTCCCACAGTTTCTTGAATTTTAAATCTACACACCGTGTAGTGTGAGTACACACCGTGTACCCCCTCGCCGAGTATACCTCGTGTTCAAGTCCGTGTCCTTTCCGTGTGAAACAAATGGGTACACACCGTGTACCCCAAAGTACACGCCGTGTAGTCCCTCCCAGCATTCGCGTTACCCTCAATCCATGTGTTGACCAATCAACACCCGTGTTCTGTGTTGGAGATGTGTCCTTGCCGTGTAAAATAAATGGGTACACGCCGTGTACCCCATAATAAAAGCCGTGTAGTCCCTCCCCACGTACATGTTACCCTCAAGCCGTGTGTTGACCATTCAATGGTTGTGTGCCACGTTAAAGGCCGTGATGGAAGCCGCGTGGTGACCGTGTGAAATGGTCGAGTACACGCTGTGCAACATAAAGTACATGCCGTGTAATTTTTTTTTCCTAACCAATAAAAGGAGGAGTCCCCTCTTCCTTTTCAACTCACCCCTTTCCTCCCCATTCCTATGAGCTGATCTCTCCCAAGAGACTAAAAGGCTCATTTTCTTCCATAACTTATCTGTCCGAGCTCCGATTTACGATCCGTCAGCGGCCACAGGATCGTAACGACGAGGAGGAACTTATGAGCTTGGATATTGTTGTCTTTACATCAGACTTTTCGTTCCAAAATCCACCCAAGTAGGTTTTCCCAGGACTCGACAGAAGTGACGAACAGCGACAGACATCTTCTAAAGTTGATCTGGGAGAGCATTGTGATCAGAACCTGTTGAGGTAGGGATCTTACCTTCGTCTCTCTAAATTGTGCATCATGCGGGGTGGGTATCCTCTTGTTTTCATGAGAAAAGGTTGAACCAATAAATAATGATAATAACTTGTTAATGAACGGTTATGGGAATGTTCTTATGTTTATCTTATATCCTTTGATATTTTGTTGTGAATTGAATGAGCATCTGCCTACTGAAAATCACGGACGTTGGGGGCCATTGCTTGCATAATTAAATGTTTCCCTATCTTCTATTCTATTTTTTATGAATGGAACCTTGTGGAATGTGGAATCTGGTTAATCACGTAAATATGGTTGATTAAAATTTGGAACCCTTGTGTGATCACCCTAGTTGAACAAAACTGAAATAATAAACATGCGGGTGCTGGTTAGGTTTTGTGTATGTGAAAGGGGGTGTATTCTGGGTTGTTGTGGATCAGGTGAGCAGTGGGGCTGCGGTTGGCTTTTTTTTGGGTTGGTGTAAATGCTATGTTGGTGATGGGCAGTGGGGCTACGATAAATGGTATTAAAGGGATAATGATGTACGGGTTTCGGTGTGATTGTGGTTATGGTGGTTGGTAGTAGGGATGTAGGGATGAGTTTGAATGTGAACAAACTATGGTTTGTGAATAATAAATAAAAGTTAGGGAGTTAATGAATTGTGGGAATTGGTAATGGAACAGTAATAATAATAAATTGTGTCAGTTGGCTAATTAGAAGGACTTGGTGGTGTTGCTTGTGTTTTCCTAACTTGATTTGTGGATGGCAGGGATTTGTTTTACGAACGATTGATGTGGTTTGTTGTGGATAGTTTCCCAGTTGTTAAGGAAATAATAAAATAATTCTGCTGAAACTTGAAAACCTAAATTTGGTTGGGGTTGTTGTTGTATGTATTCTTCGTGGTAGCAGTGCCAAGGCACGTGCTCAGTTTCTCTGTTTAGATGCCATAGGTTGGGTTGTGTGTTTGGTATATATATATATATGTATCTGTATCTTTGTGATTTGTCGCATCGCAGCCATGTTATGGACTTAGTTACGAACACTCCCATTTCATGGGAGAGGATGTGTTCCCCTTAGTTACTAGCTCATTCCTACTCCTTCTTCCATAGGTTGTGATGGATTGACGCGACCTTACACCCAAGTCTCTCAGGTTGGTTTCCTTTGGGGTGGTTGTGGCCCAAGACTCTTCAAGAAGGTTTACTTTTTTCCAAAGAATCTTCTGGATGAGGCCCAGGTGTGTGCGGGTGGGATACATGGTGGTGAGGCCCAGTTGTGTGCGGGTGGGATAAGTGATTGTGAGGCCCAGGTGTGTGCGGGAGGGATATGTGGTTCTTGAGGCCCAGGTGTGTGTGGGCGGGAAGAGTGTGGTAGCGTCAGGATGTTCACCTTTAGGAAGAGAAGTTAACTAGTTGGAAATGGTGCGGGGTACCCAATAATCTTGTTCTTATATACTACTACCTGTTGTGATTGTGTTTTTTGTGAGTGTGACTGGTGAGGTTGGGTGGATAGAATTCATTTCTAGGTTTCTTCTGCTGTTCTGACGGGACATTAGGATTTCTCCCCAGTTGTGAACAAGAGCTTTAGTTTTCCCTACAGAGTATACTTGTATCCTCACCCTACGTTTTCTTTCAGGTTTCCAGGAGGACTACTAGGGTCGTGTGGGACCCCAATAGTCGGGATAGTTGGAGTTGTTGTAGTTGATGTACTCTTCTTTCTTTTGGTATTGTACTTTTTGAGCTTTCTTGTAATTGTGCCTTGTTTCATAACTATTTAAACATGCAGGTGGGATTGGTTTCAGTTTATTTCTATACACTTGTTCTTTTCCTTTTTTGTGGTTGACATGTCTTATTTCCCGATCTTAAATAATAAAAAGTGTAATGCCTCCCATATATGTTAAAAACTCACACCCTTGGTACTAGTCGCCACTCTGCGGCCTACTAGAGGCAGGACTCGGGGGTCATTATCTCCCTTCCACCATTTCCAACATAGGAGGGGCATCATTTGTGGGAGGGGGTCATGGCATTTCCCATTCCAATTATCACAATTTTATTTTTTTCAATATTATTTTCTATTCCAAATGAATATATCATTGATGAAATTGGCTTCATCCCATATCGATTTTCGATACATTATCCCCCTTTTTATAGTAAATATGATGTGCTACATGTCATCACATCCCAAAATATTTTTCATCTATACACTCGAACCACTTAAACATCTTTATATCAAAAGAAAATTCTACATTTATTTTATTTTTCTTAAACAAATTATATATAAAAGAAAATTAAATCCATGTTATAGTTTTTCATTATATTTTTAGTAAAAATTATTATATTCAATCTTCCAACCTTCTTCATAATTACATTTTTTAATTAACAATGTAATTCCACCTATTTTAAATGGTGTACTACATTTTCAATCAAATTCATATCATTTTATTGCATTTTGTGATCTCAAAAAATTCATCGTATGATTAAGATGGGATACCG
This sequence comes from Viscum album, assembly GCA_963277665.1. Taxonomy (NCBI): domain Eukaryota; kingdom Viridiplantae; phylum Streptophyta; class Magnoliopsida; order Santalales; family Viscaceae; genus Viscum; species Viscum album. The sequence goes on along the minus strand of OY728166.1, from coordinate 66,848,114 downwards.
AGTATGATCAGTGGCTTCTTTTTTCTCTGTATACTATACTAATGAAAAGGTTATTTCTATTCTCCTATCACCTTATTTCAGCAATAGTTTGTTTCTTTTAGATTTTGGTATGATTGAAAACCAGCAGCTTTGGATGTTCACATTTTTTTAATACATTATTAGTATTTATGAATCTGAAGAACTCAATATTATGATGTGGATATCTTTATTTTCATTAACATTCTTCTTTCAAAAACATAATCTTGTTTTATTACATTAATCATGATTTTTAATTCATTTGATATCAGATTCAATAACATCTAATTTCCAATTGAATTATATATAACATCTTTATTCATCATCAAAAACATTCATTCATTATCTCTCCTGAATAAGAATTCTATGAATATAAATGGACCCAATAGGAATGGCTCGATTAAATTAAAGTAGAATAAAATCTCTAACCCATTTCTTCCAGTCATCCCAAAATGATAAATCTGAATATGAATAGCAGCATCTCTTTCACTCCCACATTCATTCATCCTAATTGCATCCAATGTTTACACATTAACATAAAATTTATAATAATTCAAAAACAACAATGAATTTTCACAATTTTTATCATAGTCATGCAAAACCTAAATATATACCATTATGATCTAATATTTAATACCATATCAACAGTGAATCCAAGGAACATTCTATTTCAGACATCTTCTCTAGAATAAGATGGACCATTTCAAGAATTTTGATTCTATTTCATTTAATATGTTGTCCAGTTTTAATTTCCCCAAATAAAATGAGTGGCGGTTTTTCATTTCATATAAAACATCCTTCACCAAAAATACCACACTTGAAATCAATCACATTCCTCATCATCTTGGTCCTGACAATATCAACCTTTGGATTTTGTTGTTAACCAAATTTCATATATCACTAAACATTGTATCCTCATGAAATGGATTACATATAAAAAATTAAATCCTATGTGTGCTAACACATTGTAGGAAAAAAGAATTATTTGTAGAAAATCTGTACTGCACAAATGTTGTGATTATGAAATCATTCTTCATGTATCTCCTAAAAATTCCTCTAATATATATTAATCTTTACAAGAATACAAATAAAATTTTTTTCAAACAACCACTCTAATAAACCATTAAAATAATTCAGAAAAAATACAATTCTTATTTCATAACATACCCCAAAATATATCGTTTTACCTGCATTAAAAATTTTAGGTTTATGAATCAATTTTCCCCTTTTACAACATTGTCCAATGGTATTATGAGAGGGGGAAAAGATACACAAACCTCAACCCTGATGAGAAGTATATTGTACCCTAAACATAAACCAAAATTTTGAATAGGATTAATTTGATAATGATTTTGTGAAATTGGTAGAAGAATGTTCCAATGTTGGAACATAATCCAACATCAATTCATTATTATCTACAATGATATTTAATGAAATGATATTTGATATCAATATAATTCGAATGAAAATGTTGAACTCGATGTCTAGTGAGAATTAGTGTATAATGATTGTCACATCCTAGGAGTATGGTTACCTTCACATCAGTAAGGAAGTCTTCTAATTTACATTTCATACCAACATGTTGGGTTGTGTCTTGAGAGGAAACAATATAATCAACATTAGTAATCATTTGAGTTACTAAATTCTATTTTGATTTATAGAAATTAAAAAATATTTCCCATAATGGATACACTTATAGATTTTGATCTATTATCGTTAATATTTCATATCCAATCTGCATCTGAATAGAAAAAAAATATTATCTGAGCAATCATACATGATTTTAAAATTTGTTCTTCTTATGATGTATATGATAATTTTTTATAGATATTAAATGTGATTCTTTTAGAGAACATTGAAATATTGTGAATAAGTTAACATCATAAGAAATGGTGGGTCTTGTGGTACTAAATTACAATAACAATCCAATCATCTTCCAACATTCATTCTGATCAATTTTTATTCCATCTCTATCATTAGACAACTTTATTACCCCAATAATCAGGGTGGTGACTTGTTTTCATTTTTCTATTCTAGACCTCATGAGAAGATTGTTAAAATGCATTTCATAGGAATGGAAAATGAAATTTTCCTTTTTAAATATTTTTAATCCAAAAATGTATTACATTTCACTCAATTTAGACATCACAGAAAACATGTTCATTTCTTTATAAAAATATTTCACAAGCTCTTTCTTTATTCCATTAAAATATAATTTCATCCACATATAAAATATGACAATGAAATACAATTGAATTTCTATTATAAAAATATTTGTTTATAAACTCTTCCATTTCTTAATATTTATTCAGATAAAAATGTATCTAATTTGGAATTCCATGACCATGAAAACAGCTTTATCCCACAAAGGGCCTTTTCCAATCTACACACATAAAATTCATAATTCTCAAAAATAAATCCACATATTTTACCAATGTAATCAGCCTCATAAATATTACCATTCAAGAATGTAAATTCTATATTTATTTGATAAGTCTTATAACATTTTTGTGTAGAAATAGAAAGAAGAATTAAATTTTTTTTAATAATTCCATCGAAGAAATTATTTCATAAAAATCGATAAATTCAATTTTTTAATATCATATATACCCTATTAATTATTTTTTCATATCAATTAAAATTCTTCATTCAACATGTTCTGGAAACCACACATTGGGATAATAATTTATTATTTTCTATCATGGCTATGACTTCCCTTATATCATTCTCTAAAATTAGATCTAACTCGTTATTCATGCCCTAAACAAATTCCAAACACTGAAAATATTTTTTTTATCCTTCAGTTCTAGTTTTTAATGAAATTAATTATTTGTAATAGAATTTATTTCTTTTTTTCTATGAATTATGATGTTTATCACCAATAATGTACTATTATTTGACAATCTAATCTTCCTATGATGAAATTTTAGAGATTTTTCCTCAGCACTAGAAAGAGTTGTTTTTTATTCTTCACATTGAGTAAGATCAAAATTGTATATATCATTATTAGAATTTTTTTTTCTTTATATTACTCAACATACATATCTTCATAAGTATATATATTTTTCTCAGACCATTCAATTATTTTCACATTAATATAATAAAATACTATCCTGGTTTCATTTTGAATCATACATAACCAATTATTTTTTAATCCTATCTAATAAGTATTCTATCTTAACATTTTTTCTCAATGTTTCCAAATTTTTCAAAATTAATCATTAAAATACATGGACCTTCCAATACACTTAATTTTTTCATACATAAAATTTTTTATGTTACAAAATATATATGGAGTCATATTTTAACATGGCCTATAAAAAAACTAGTTTTGATTACATAGAAAAATTTTCATGGATTACCTACAATAGTAATGAGTAATACCATCTTCATATAACATAGTTCTTCCAATTTCAACCAAAAATATAATAATTCATACAACAACACAATTTTGATGAGGAGTATAAGGGGAAATATACACCTGAAAAATTCCTTACATCTCATGAATATATTCAAATTTTTTACTTTTGTAATCAACCCCATTTTATGTTTTCTCGTTCTACACTAAATACTAACTTTTCTTCTCATCTTTCATTCAAAAAAATTTATTATATTTAAAATAATAGAATTTTGTTTCAAATACATTAAATATGTTATGTTAGTAAAATCATCAATTAATTTAATTATGTTCTTATCACCAATTGATGATAGTTTTCTCATTAGCCCACATATATTAGAATGAATTAACTATGTGATTTTTTGAACAAATGTAAACTTTATTATGAATTTAGTGTGTAATATTTATTTTTTTGTCAAATGGAGAAAAAATAATATATTATTTATAGAAAATTAAGAATTCCATAAACACTATTTCATTTAAATTGTTTTCTCGTGTTTATTCGACCCATGTGTTCCATAATTTTATTCCACAATTGATTTTATTCCGCAATACTGAACAGACATGATTATTGTATCTCACCAACTAGAATAAAGTTTCATATTTTATGTTGTCCTCATATAACTATAATTTCATATTCCTCACTATTAATAAAAAACCAATTATTTCAGATTATATATTTGATAACCTTATCACCTAATTGTTAATAAAATTCGAAATTTGGTTTCATCACATAAATATATAATGTTTTCTTGCATTTCACACCTTCTATCACAACGATGGCTAATAAAAACCATTAATTTTTAATGATTCAACATTTATAAATTTCATGTTTCATTATTTAAAGTCTTCAACATTCATTAAAAACATAAAATATCATCACATAATAGATCAATAGACATTATCAACAATCCAATGTTATTTTCCTTTTTTATCTTTCAATGTAGATTCAAATACAATAATATTTTCTTTTCCCTTATCATTCATTAAATCGTCATTCATATATTTTTTTCAAAACATATGGTTTTTTGTATCTATATAAGTCATTTTTTTGTAAGGGGTCCAGGTTGGTAACATATTTCACAAGTAGTTTGTAATGGATGGAACGTATTTTTAATCATTCATCCATACTTTTCATAATTATTCAAAATAAATTCTTATAATTTATTCAGAGAATAGATTGAAAACGCCTAGATATATTTCTCTATATCCTATGAAATAATAATAATGTTTTTGATTTATAAAGGGCATATTTTTAATATGTTTGAATAAACAGAAATTCTAGTAATATCCCTAGAAATATTATTTCCCTCAAAACTTATATAATGTCTAGAATAGTTAATACATTTCAATGAATTAAACTTTTCTTTAATTTCTATGAATATTATATTTCTATTATCCATAAAACTCTTCCTTTTCATTTCACTTTTATCTGATATATTTTGAATGATAATTATGTCATATTTCGAGAATTTTTATAATTCTAAATACTCAACTTTTTTGATCTTTCCAATATACATAACATTCTAATAATTCTATTTTTCAAGAAAAACTTCCATATTACTCCACATCCTTTGAAGGTAACATTGGTTAATCATTCTCAGGTTTACCACTATGAGATCATTCACCATCTTATGTGGTAGAGTTTTTGAAACTTGAACTTTTATCTTCAACTGTAAATAGTTTTTGTTTGAGAAGTTACAACTCTTTTTATTTTTATTTCATATTAATCTTAAATAGCTCATTAGTATTATTTTCATTATCAATTGATACTTCCAATAATCAATTTTATTAACTAGTTTCACCTTCTCACCATAAAAAATTTATTGACTTCTTGTTAAGTAACATACAACTTCCAAAATATACTTTTTCATTTTAACCCTTAAAATATTTTTTATACATTCATTAAACTCCACTTTGATATCTTATCTAATTTGAGTTTATTATCAACTAGAAATATAGATTTAGAAGTCATCCTCCTTAACTATTCCACTAAATGTATTCTCAATAACACAATCAGTATATTTTTTAGATCCGCATCACATCATTCTTCTTATTAATCATTTGGAAAGAAACATCTTCTATAGTATTTGAAATTTTTTTTATTCCCTATTTAATATTATTTTCCATTATCATATTTTTTATTACAATATATTCATGTATTTCATTCTACATCATATTTTTCATCTTATTTCATTATTTGATGGAATTTGGACTCAATGGGGCCATTGGCTTCATGTTGAAAACATTTCAATGGAAGTTTACCATGGTATTTTCCTATACCTCTATTTAATATTTTATATGACGATGATAACATATCCATATGATATTTCTTATAACTCATTTTTTGAATCATAATCACCAGATTCATCATCATAAGAAATATATTATAAGTTGCATGCTTAAAAGCAATAAAATAAATGATGATATCAATTTATTTGTATTTTTATAACATTTTCCTTTCCTAGTTAATATGTGAGGATTGTTCTTTTTAAATCATAAAGAGAAATGTTTAACGACATCTATCTACCAATGAAAAATCTGTTGATTCAATCATATCTGGATTTAATCTTATGATAATTAAAAAAAATATATAATATATTCTATCATTTCCCCAAAACATGTTCATGTGCTAAAAATGACATTCTCCTTGGAAAAGTTGTCCCTAAAAGATTTATACTCTCCCATAATCAAATATTCATTGTTCAATTTTCCAAATTGTAACATTTCATACATTACATTTTTATTACCTTCTCATTGGTTTTTCAATTTATCCCATAATCCAATTACTGTAGAACCACCTTTCACCCATAAAGATTCACGTTTAGAAATAGATGATAATAATGCATTATTGACTGATATATAATTCTCTAGATCCTTATAATCAATATATATAAGAATAAATTCATCATCAAAAGGAGTAAACCCATGTATTTTATCTTCTAGAAGATCATATTCAATCCATATAAATTAAGGCAACATTATATCATCCTAATAGGATAATTTTAACCATCATAAAGTAGAATAACTTTATTCCTCAAAAAAATTTAATTCTCCATCATCTTCTCCTAAAAAAATTAACAACAAATATGTGAGGGAAACATTGGCACTGATGCCACGTATATGCTCACATTTAGTATTATTGTATCACTGAGAGGGGGTGTGGCTAAATAAGTGATATATTTTCCATTATGTTTCATTTAATTTAAACAACTGTCACCTCATGTTAAAGATTTTATTTCCTGTTGAAAAAAATTCCAATACACATATATAGGAACACAATTATTGATAAGGTTAAATATTCAATATGAATAGCTAAATCCTTGTTATGTTTTGTTGATAATAAAATACAACACAATATACTAGAAAATAGTCCTTCATCTAAAATATGTAGTATTTTCCATTTCATCCATGTAGGAAATTGAAGTGAATCCAATACTGAATGTGCACCGTCATTCCACAAATAGGTTAATACAATTTTTGTTTAACGACATGTGTTATCTATGATTATTTTCAACTTTTATAAAAGTTTTATATAGAAATTAACTCTAAAATTACTTTCTAATAAGATTTTAGAAGATCAAAGACATTGAAATACAATTATATAAAACCTATAGGTTTGATAATCCAAAAAAGATAATTTAGTTACAATATTCAAAATTGATGTCTCAAATTGATGAATGTAACATTGTTAGAATATGGCTATGAATATTTAGAAAACTGCCTTCTTCTATCTATAAATAATAAAAAAAAATCCAGATATGATTATCTAGCCTTATATAATGACAATCCCATTATGATAACAATCATAATTTGATAACAAGGTTAATATGATGGTCACTAAATGTAATTATTGAGCAATTATATGTGCAAGGAGGCGATGAGACCATAAGGGGCACAACGCTCAGCTAGGGTCTCTCTCTCAATGCCTCCCTCATCTCGGATCTGCGCTCCTTCTTCCCTAGATAGGAGGTTTTAGGTGGTTCTTTCTATACTGCGGCGGCCTTGTATCATCTTGTCTTGCGCGCATCGAGGTCTTCGTGACTCGGTGTTGACTCTGCGCCTGATTCCCTGGCCCGATGGTTCGAGATCAGCACTTTGGCCATCTATCTGGGTTTTTGGAGGTTGAGCGTCACATCTATGGTTTTCTCGGATGTCAGCATTGAGAGCTTATTTTGTTTCGAGATGATGAGAATGACGTCGGGATGGATTGTTGGACAAACTCTTGTTCTTGGGGTTCAGGGTGTGATCGTTTGAGGATGGTTTTTGCTTGAAAATGGTGATGGATTGTGCAGTTTATTCATTATTATTTTCTCTTTTGGGTGATTTCGGGTATTCTGGTGATGTTCTTCCTCTCATAGTCTTCTATGCGAGTGATTATTGGATTTCACAGATGTTTCATGTTGTTTTTTATCAATCTGGTGGTAGATTTTTTCTTGCCGATTACATCCTGGTGGTTCTTGGCCTCTTAGGGCTTGTTTAATGGTCTGGGTTTTCGATGGTGTTGTCAAAGGATGATGGTGAAACTTAGTAGTGCTTCGGTTCAAGCGTATAAATCGTTTTGTTGTTTGTTCGAGACATGCCATAGATTGTGCATCAGGGTTTGTTCTCCGGTGGATAGGATAAAGGCCGTGGTATGATAGTTCTTTGGGTATATCGTCAGCTGATGGTTCTGGAGTCATCCTACTGTGAACAGTGGTGTGAGGTGATTGATCTCGGTTTTCCGGCGATGATGCCTATGATGGTCTCACCGGTGACCGGTAGGGATGATGTGCATTTTTCGATGTAGTGTGATGGTTTGACCGGCAGTGACAGCGACTCAGTGAAGGAGATGTGGGTTTGAGTCTCGAGGTGTGGCTCGTGGATTTTGTGGGATGCTTTTTGGTTTGAATTTGAAATTTGAAATCTGGTTTTGGGGATTGTTTGTACTGGTACCGGGAACCAATAAACCGGCTATTGGAAAAGGGAAAAAATATTTCGGCCACTAAATATAATGATCATCTAAATTAAATCAAAATATTGTCTCCTCTTATTTCACATCAATTTGTAAAAACATCTTTAACTATAGAATAATATGGATATATCATTATATCCCTAAAATTTCGATGCATCCTCAATTCAAATGATCAGTACATCTGTCTTCAAAGATAGTACAAATAACATTTTCCATTATTATGTGCCCTAATAATGATTTTTTAGGATCCCCAAAAGCACTCCAGCTCATACAAATTTTCCCAAATTTCTACTTCCCTTAAATACTGGGTTTATTTCTTACTTATTCAACCCTGATATAATCTTCCCAAATGGTCTTCATGGGTCCAGTTCCCCATTAGTCATACATTTCTAACACATGTCCGATTAAATTTTTATTTTCTAATTATCTCAATCACATTTCTTCAATATGATGCATCATACTAATTAAATTTATAATTGATCAAATAATCACCTACACAAACCTTAGTTCATTTCAATTTCTCCTTTCTGATTGCAGAATAATATTCTCCCATTTTTATCAAACCCAACAATCTCTTTAATTTCTTTAATCAATCCATATATAAATATGCACTTTTTCATTTTGATTCAAATAAAAATTTGATGGATCCTGAACTAATGGATAAAACAACATATTTGAAAAAGGCCATATTTCATCACTCTCTTTTACATAAAAAATCATCATCATCAATATTTCAAAATTATTCTTCAAAATTATTCTTAATTAAACATGCAATTCAACTATTATTATATCATTGATTACATTTTTATTCATGTTATTTTATTTTATTTTTAATTATCAATCCCTATAACCTCTTCCTATGAATATTATTTCATATATATTCTAATCAGTATCATATTTTATTTTTGAATATGATTCCAAGAAAAAAAACCATTCTATTTTTCCATTAACTTCCTTCTTCAAAGATATTTTTTTTCCTTTTGATTTCATTGAAAACTATCACCATGATTTTTCAAATTATCCACAATTGTTATTATATTTTATGAAAATAATGAACTCACTACAATGATCCAGATATATTCATCTTCATCAACATTCATCATTCACAATCATGAGCGTGTATCATGACATCATTCATTATTTTGATTACATTTGAGATCTGATTTAGTATTGTCTTATTTTTAATGGAATGTATCATAATTTCCTTTTGGTTCATAAAAAATATTCATTCATTCTCAGCCATAATATTCTTGTTCAAAATATAATTGTTTTGAATACAATTGGCTTGATTACAATCTGGATAAATATAATATCCATCACCCTTTTTATTGTCATGTAGATATGATGAATCTGAATATAATTTTCACTATATCTATCACAAATACATTATTTCAATAATATTTCATCAGAATTTTTACAATAAACTTACAATTTATTATAATTCCAAAAAACTAAACAACCCATTTTTTATCATAGTCATAAACAATCTGATTCTCCACAATTATTATCTCATATTCCATACAAAATCTAGAGTGACTATGTTTACCATTTTTTTTAAGACAGCTTCTCTAGAATATAAATGAACTTTTCAAGCATTGTGAGTCCATTTTTCCAAATACTGTGGCCACTTAATAATTTATTAAAATAAAAATTGGGGTTATTTTTCATTACTTAGTAGACTTATTTAACAAAAAAAATGCATCACATTCCTCATCATTGTTTTCCTAACAATTTTGTTACATTTATTTACAAACCCTATGAATGAATAATTGTAGTAAATAAATAATAAAATAAATTTTTTTTATATTAACATATTATGTTAAATGACACATGGGCTATATTTACACGTAATACTAGAATATAGGTGCATAATATAACATATGTCTCCAATAATGAGAATTGAGACAAAAATCCCATGTCACATTGGTATTTTTGTTCCATAAACACCATTATTTATTGTAAAAAAATGGACATGTAAATCACAAAAAAAATATGGATAATCATTAAAAAATAAAATCATGGGATGAGTGTCTTCTATATAAATTAAATAATTGTTGAATATGGATTGTTTCTAAAAAATGTAAAATGTGAGATAGAAATCCCATAACGCTCTTGTATTCTTTTGAATAATAAGAATAAATGAAGAATAAAATAAAAATAATAATAATAAATAATAAATAGTCATAGATTCATGATATAACTAGTCAACTAGTTAGTATATACACCACACAAAATAAATGGGCTTTGATTTTCCATATTTCTCCGAGAAATAATAGAGTGACTAGAAAATCCTTACCATAAGTTTCGTATACCTTCATACATGATCGCTCCCATGGTTAATAAATAAAAGTTTATTATATTCCAATTATAGAACCAATTATATATATATTATACCACATATGATTTACTTCTTTATAATTATTACACGTTTATTAAAAATTCCTTGTTGAAATCATGTTTCACGTAAAAACCGATTTTTTGCACATATATTTTTATTTTTTGTTTTTTATCCCCATACATTGATCTTGGTTTCATCATATATGAAAAAATAATCATTAAATACATGTAATATATTTACATCAATTATACTTATGGGATCAATCATTATTTTTTTATAAATGAATTATTTTATGATATGGGAGATGGTATGTTGTATATATGATAAAGTAACGATTTCATTTTTAAAAGATCATTACTGGAAAAAGCAATGTAATATTTTATATTTATAAAATTAAAATATTTTTAAAAAAATCATATAAAATATATAAATTATATTAGACATATAATATGTTTTTTGTTATAAAAATAGTGGATCATATCACATTATGAAGTGTGTAATCCTCACGTACAATAATGATATCACCACCATTCAATGAGGGAAAATGTATGAATCAAAATGATGTATTATTAATTGGTAATTATTAATAAATCATTAATATAGATATTATTTCATTTATATCACATATATAAATTAATTTTATACATATTATCTTCCTTATAAAGTATCAATGAAAATTGAATCACATCTATTTGTGAGGTGATGGTCTATAATACACTCGAGTGAAATTATTTTATCACATATGAAATTGTAAATAAAAATGTATACGTATAATAAAATGAATACATAAGAATAATTATATTTAAAAAGTTATATTTTTATAGATTATATCTATCCTCAGACAATACTGTGATAGATGGTAACTGAAAAATGGATGGCATCAATTTACGAGGTGGTATTCCACAACAAACAAAAAAGATGATTTCACGAAACACATGACGGATTTTTATATTGTTATAGATAATTAACTTAAAATGAAAATATCTATTTATGTGTAAGATATTGATATTATTATTTGATCATGTCATAATAATAATTTATAGAGTCAAAGGAAGAGATAAAAAAATTTCACACGAATGAATGTTTTCCCTTTATTGGGGGTTTGAAACAAAAGATATACAATATTGGATTTATGCCAAAATAATGTCTTCTAGGAATATATAATGGTTTTTAGTATTTCATTTATTCAGTTAATCACTTTATTATAATCGTTTCATGGTTTGAATATGATTGAAGGGGGGAACCTTTTTATAATTGTAGTTAGTGGGAAACATGTGATTATATAAAAAGAAAAAGTGTACAAAATATTTTACATGATAATTTTGTATAAAAAGTTATTAACGAAGAATATGTATTATATAGTATAAATATTAATATTAAATATATTTTATATAAGTTTCTAAAAAATTTGACACTTTTAGGTTTAATTTAAACACTCTGTAAACCCATTTTTTCCCAAACCACAGTAAATAATTTTTAATATTTTTACAATTAATTTAAGAATAAAATTTACTTGACCATATTAGATAATATAAATTATTTTATTCAAAATATGTAATAAATTATTCAAAATTACATTAAAATATGTTCAATTATATAATTTAAAATTAATTTCATAGATGTGTTCATAAAGTGGGTTTCAAAATAGAAAATATTCTAAAATTTACAAGGATTTTATAATGAATTTACTAAATAAGAATGATTAAAATTAACTAAATTTTATTAATATAATTATAATTGGACTAATTTTACTTTCAACACATTTTATAAAATTATTCATCTTCAAAAATATTTTCAATGTAATTATTGTTTTCATATAAAATTCTGTATTATTCACTATTTATAAAATGATACAATTATCAAAAATCTTTAAAAATTAACCTTAAACAAATTTAGAAATAATTATACAAAAATTTGAGTCTTTTTACGAAATTAATTTTTATATTTCTCTAGAATATTTTATAATATGTGAATAAATTCATTAAAACATCTATATATAAAAAATATAGTTTTTTTTATTAAACTGGTGTTATTATTCTCTCTTGTATTGAAAACATATAATATTATGGTTAAAAATTTGGTTGATTATTTATCTTATTTATTTTTTTACATACATTCACCAAATAGTTGTTGGTATATTTTTTGATGTAATGTCATTTTTTATATAAATAGGATTTTTAAAAAAAAATATATACTTTATTGTCAAATTCTTAAAATATTCATCTCTAATTTTTGGGGAACTAATGAAACAAATTTATATACTAGTTTAGAACATATGTTTACATATTTTAGTTAATCATACACATAACTATATTTGAAATGACTTGTTCAAAACTATTATATTAAATAATAATATTTTCAATGTTTGTTTCATTTCATTTAAACTAAGCGTTGTGTATGACAAAACCAATACACATTTTTGTTTGTATGGCATCATAAGATTAGTGTTTCACGTAACACAAGATAAACCTGGTTTTAATTTTAGAAAAATCTTATGTTGATCTAGTGATTATATAAAAGTATAAAAATATTAATTTTATTTGTATATTTTTTCACAAAATATCTGGGTATTACAAAATTAATTTTCACTTTAATGAATATAAAAAATTGTAAAATGTATTTACCATGGTTAAGGTTAATATTGTTTTATTGGGGAGGGTTTAATATGAAAATGATAATGGTAAAAAATTACCATAAAACATGTTAAAAACACATTTTATAGATAAATTATTACATTAAATATTATAGGATAATGAATGTCCCATGTTTGGGATATGTGGAATCTATAAAAAGAGGGTACATTATTTTCCATTAAAAATTAAATTCTGTGCCACTCTTCTGGCTTAAAAAACATCACCCCATTCCACTCATATTCACACTAAAAACCAATTAGTTCACACAATACCAATGCTTATGATATCCTTAATTCCATCATCTCATCCTAAAATCTATAGTTTGGTTAGAAACCAGACGTATGGGAACATTTGGTGGAATAAAAATGATGTGGTCTGAAGAATGTGTAATGTCCCTAACGAATATTTTTATTTTATTTTCTTACTCGAAATCCTCAAATTTTGATTAAATTAATATGATATAATTATATTAGTGTTTCCCATATATTAAAATATTTTTATGTTATGGTAATGACATATATCAATATCCTCTTCTGTCAAATGTGATATGAAATCATCGATCATGTGTATAGTAGAAAACCACCTCACAATCCAATGATATTCATTATCCCTCACCAAATCTCACGAATGAATATAATTATGTATATAGTGTTTATATATTGTATATATGTCATTTATATGCCTCACGAATTATAAAACCACTTCTACCATCATATATCTTAAATCATTTTAAAACAATAATATCACTAGTTTGTATGGAGGACTACCGCATCACGAAGCAATGTGATGTTTTTTATATTTAATGGATAGTAAAAAAGTATTAGTTAAATGAATATATATGAGTATATGAATAAAATTATAAATATGAAAATATGATATCTCATATAACATTTTATATTTTATTTTATGGGGGAAACAAAAACAATAATTATATTTAGAGTAGATTACCACTTCACAATGTTATGTGATTCATTTTTATATTCTCTTTATATGGATGTTAATAAGGATAGTTATAAATAAAAATATCTGATATATATTAAGGATATAATTCTATAATTTTAATATATTGTTAACCATTATTTATTTCTTCTCATCATAAATATATAAATAGTGTCCATGTGTTTTTATGACATACCATTTTTGTTGAGGAAATGTATCATTTACTATATCTAACTTTTATGGATTATACTTCATAAACATAAGCTAAAAATATAATATATCAATATAAATATTAAATTATTTATATTATGGAACCATGATCTATATATAAGTAACAAAAAAATTAAAAAGAAATATATTCATGGAAAACGTATCACTAATTAACCAAAGAGTGACATTAATAATGAATTATTGATAAATGGAAAATAAAATTTAATAATTAAATAAAATATGTTATGACATATATTATTATAATTCATATATATATATATAACTAATATTTATTTAGATGAGATTTAAATATGTATGATGAAAGTCAAGACTTGTGGAATTGGATTTCAAGTCTCTATTTTATTACTCATAGACATATAACATTCACCAATAACATTCATATGATTTATATGTTATACAATTTACATGTTATTTAATTAATACCCTTATTTTTGTGATATTTAATATTTCCGTTGATTCTATCATTTATTGGGGATAATAATTCAAAATATTACTAAATTGGTATGAGATAATTGCCTTAATTTTAATTTCAATACAATACGAGCCATATTAACATCTTATTTCAATTATGGGCTGTATATAATGGACATAAAAAAATTTTGTAATGATTTAACTGAAAATTACTGGGATTTACAAATATATTTTCATTTTTCTCTTCCATAGGGAATCGAATTCAATTTTACGCATGTGGTAAGGTTTTTATGTCACAATCTCATTATTTATTGATTGAGTTTAGTATTTTGTTCCCAATTGGAATATTTTATGATCCATACCTCAATAAAATCGTGAAATTTATTATTTTATTGTAATTTAATGAGAACAACATTGTTCCCATCAACTTCCTCTGTTTATGTACTCATGATACCAAAATAATGTTTTTAATAAAACTAAAATTATTTATCTATTTATTCAAAACACTTTTCTATTCTTAAAAATGTTTCTTCAAAATTTTTTCAAAATTATATTATAATTAAATAGAATTATAAATGAATTTTTTACCCATTTTTGAATTTTTACAATAATATTTTGACAGTAATTTTAATTTACATTTAAAAACATTTCACATTTTTATTTGTTCAAAAATTTGATAAGAATATATTCTTTATAATGTATGGATTGAATGGAATTTCCCATAGTCATGATAACTTACGTTCTTAAAAACTACATTATATGTTTCAATAGATATTTTTTAAAAAATATATTTTGAAATTTTTTTATATTGTTTACAAAAACTCATGGCTACTGTTTAATATTCCACAATAAATATTTTAAATTATATTAAATGCATCAATTTCACGTATAATTTTTTTAATGATATTAATTTGAAAAATGATTTTTCTTATATTATTTTAAAAATTAGATTTTCATTGAAATGTAAATTTAATAAAGAATTATATTAAAAGGTTTTTAAAAATTCATTTACCTATTACAGAGGTTGTTTTGAAAGAAAATGATTCTGAATATTTTTATAGGACAAAATAATATTTGTAATGTTGAACCACTATCTTCTTTATGATACATTTAATGTGATTTTTATTTAAAAATAATTTTTTTATATTACAACATTAGTATATGTAACCAGTTTTGTTTGATTCTATGATAATAGGACACCATTTATATTCTCTCTAGGAATTACATGTGTTTATGTTGGTTTGATGTTTATGAAACCATTTTCTCTTCCATGGTTTATACCATGAATAAATTCTTTTGAAACCCACTTCACATATCTTTTTATGATATAATGAAATAATGAAATGATTCTAAAACCTATCTATTTTCCATAGGTTATGATGTAATGAAAAGTTTGGGCAAGTATTTTCATTAAATTAGAAATGATATGTTGACATTTTTATTATCATTTTCTACACATATATACTATTGTAATTATGTAATTGGAGGGGACCTATATCGCCGACATATTAATTTGGTATCCATTTATATGTCATGAGATATAATGTAATATGATAATGAGTGACCCCACTTTTGTAAGGGACATTGTCCACTATAATAACATTTGGTGTGTTATATAGTATGAATAGATCCTTAATTCTTTGCAGATGTTGATGTCATATGCAAATGATATCCCGTTATAAATTCTTAAATCACTAACACAATTCTGCAAACGATGGGACTCCCATGAACAATGAGTCTCCAAAGAACTACAAGAATTATAAAAACTAATTTCACTAGGTAGTCTGCATAGAGAACATAACATTCTGTATAACTCTACTATGTGAAAATATTTTCTTTAATTATTTTTATTCTTCCCTTAGCATACAACCATTTTGGGCTGCGAATTACTCCTTTAGGTCTGTGAAATGTTGTGAATAAAATCCATTGTTGAAAACCGTAATATTATATAAAATCATTCCCTAAATTTGAGGATGAAATTATTTTTCAAACATTGTTGAACTATTCCACCATAAAAACATGTTTTTTTGCACCTACCATACTAATTCACATATATTCGACTTTTTCCAAAATCGCAATCACCATAAAAACACAGACCTGATGCCTCAAGTTATTTTTCCCAACAATCTCCCACAACTGTTTTTGTTGACAAAAACTTTTATTTAAATGAAACATATATTTCTTCATAGATATTACAAAAAATAACATTTAGTGATTTTTATTAAGATCAATTATTTACTCAAAAAAACACATAAAGATTGCATGAGAAATTCTCAGTGTGAGAATCATGAGTATCAAGAAATGTTCATCAGTTAATCACTTCATTAAAAAACAACTCAACTATATTCATCACAATCCAAATATTTCATGATATGTAATATTTGATTGATCACCATTATGTTCATTAGATTTAATACCCCATACATCACTGATCCCCATATAAACATCTCCTCATATCTAGATTAATAAATTTTGTCCCTTTTAAATAAAAATTTTATCCGACCATTTCAAAAAATGATAAGGTCACATTCTTTACTATTATTTTTTTGGGGGGAGTGAACCCATTCCACCATGATAACCTTGGTATCAAGACATACAAACTATGGAAAACATTTAAATGTTTAGGTTAATGATACAATTCGATGTCTTATTCCAATTTTATTCTCTCATGATTGATATTTTGTTATTTTATTATGATTAATGTCTTCTGAAATACCTATCATCATACCATGGCACATAATTATGATCATTAATTTATTAGGTATGGTATTCATATGTTATTCATATGTTATCATACAATTATGCTCATTATATGTTGATATATCCCATATATTCCTTCAAATGGAATATAAGTTCCCCATTACTTAATTTTCCTTACCCCTGGTTATGTTTAATGGTTTTAAGTTTCATAATTCATAAAATATTACTATCTTGGATGAGATTTATGGGATATTATTATAATCATTAATCTAATAATAATATTTTGGTTTAGTCTCAAAATTAAGTACACCTTTATAATCATAAAGCAGGTGTTTGTGTAATATAACTAATATTCATCCAATAAGATGTAATATATTTTATTAGAATACTACACTCTCTGTAGTTGTTACCAGTTTATATGTTTTATAAATCATTGGAAACTAGGACGAGAAATAAAAATTATATAACTATGATAATGTCTAACAAAATGTTTATGGATGAGTCAATTTACAGAAATACCTATTGTAAATTTTTTGAACTATATATCAAGTGATTAATACGAAATTACATTCTTAGATAGTCACTATAAGTAGATGTTGATTTTTAATAGAGGTACCTAGGGTCAATAACTCTAAAAAGGGTTCATTGAACTGATCCAGATTATTACATAGTGCATCACAATTGTGAATGTTGCTCATCACCTTTGACACAGCTAGGGGTAACATTTGTTTATTTTAAAACTATTAATTAACCATAATGAATGAATTAAATATATCATAAAAAAGAATGTAATATGTTATTGTTAATATATAATATATTGAAAATGAGGATCCTTGATTTATAAATAATATATTTTATTTTTAGGACTATTTGTTTTCCACTATGAAAATTGTATCTACCGCTATGATTTTTGCTTTATTATAATAGATAGAACGAAAATAAACAAAAACAATTTTTATTGATATTTAATATATGTAAATGGATGACAAAATTAGGTGATAACTGGAGTTAATTATAAGTTAATTATTCCTAATGATTTATCAAGATATATGATTAACAACATTTACCTAGACCAACTCTTTGAGTCACCAATGAAGAAAAGGATATAGTTTAATGATATTTTGGGTGGTGGAGGCCACGGAGAAAATAATATTTTGTTAATTATATATTGATAATTTGGGAAGATACTAACATGTGAATGTATTAGAGGAATATGAAGTTGTTTTGAGTGTCGTAATAATGGACATATGAAAATTAATTATAGAGGAATAATGAAATGTATGGTTAAAATAATTGATCAGAATAATTGTATCCGTAAGATGAAATTAAGGGTTAAATATTTGTAAATTTTAATGTATAATATTAATGAGAATTTATGTCCTAATGGGAAATATCATTATGACAATACATAAGGATATATGTCTAATGGTATAATTGTTGATAATGAAGAGATTATAAATGACATGTGAAATGATCAAAGTGTTAAATAATAAGACAATAATTCTCTATTAATGTTTAATGATGAAATTGGAACGAATTTTGTATTTACATAATTTGGATGAAATAATTTTTTTCCATTGAATTTTTTATTAGGACTATGAAATATCATCATATTGATAAATAGGGTATTTTCGTTATACTGCTTCAAGAATATCATTAATGGTATTATGGTCATTGAAAATTTATTTAATTTAATTGTTATATTTTTTTCAAATTATGAAAACCCAAAATATTTTCATGATGGGGAAAAAATAGATTTTAATTTTGAAAAATGAATTATTGATGATGATAATTTAAAATAGATATTATTTAATACCATTTAAATGATTAATTATTTGTTAAAAATGTGTTATAAGATATCAATAAGGATTCATAAAAAATTATTGGATATATGTTATGTATTAAATAATTTTTGGTTGTAATTATAAAATGAATAATTTATTAATTATTTAAATTATGAATGTTTTAATTATTGATTTATGGAAATTAATAAAATTATCATGTTTGAATGAATATTTGAAAAATTTATTCACATAATTGGATTGTGACATTATGAAAAACTACATGTTTTGGGGGGATAAATGATAAGATGTTTTTTGGAATAGTAGTGACCATATTTATAAATTTTTGGGATTTACAGTTTTTTCAAACATGGAGAATATGTAAGGTAAATTATTCATGAAATCGATCAATTTAAACCTTTAATGTTATTTGATAACATGTTCTAGTTATTTGGTTTTTGATAAAACCTATATTAACAAGGATTGAAATATCAATATTTTATGAATATTATGAAGCCCAATTTATTAAAAAATATAAAAAATTCAATCTACCTCAGTAATACATTATGCGAACATTGATCAAGGCACAACCAAAGGATGCTATTCTGCATATGAGATGGTGGGAAATGATCTTACTATATATTCCAATGAATACTGTTCAAAATTAATTAAAGGTACATGAACCAAAATGTTAAAAAAGTCCTATGTTTTTATGAATTGATATTCATTTCACCAACCTATGATTTATGTATTTGTGGTTGTTAACTTTCCCTAGATCATGTTCTTTGTCAAAATTTATAATTAATGTTGTGTTAATTTCTCTTCAATGGTCATTCTTTCTATGCACACTATATTTCTCCAATTTTGAAACCTATCACTTTATTTTCATATGAAATTAACTGATACATTTCTCTCATTTCATGTTTATTTTTATTAAACATTTTTATAATGTACGTGTAACATACTTATCTTACATGGCATAATTCATTATAAATAATTCATCTACTTGCATGATAAGATACATCGGGCTCCAGAGCACCACGTCCTATCTAACTAGCAATTTAAAAAATTTTTGTGAATAGTATTAAACTAATTTTGAGTTTTAAATATTACATATAATTTTATCATTCATAATATATGTTTCATAAACATAATATTAGAAGACATTCAATTTTATACATAAAAAAAGTACTTTTTGAAAAATATTGTTCCACCGAATATTAATGGACATCCATTATTAAATCCAAAAATTCACAATTTTATATATTATTTTTGAAAAAATAAACATCTTATTTAGAATCAGAGCATTAAAATTTAGTTATGATTATTTTTTGGTTTTTTATAATAACTTTCATATTCTAATCAATAATAGAAATAACAACATCTTAATTCAAAACAACTTTTTCAATAAATCTAATTATTTTTATAGATTATCCATTTAATTTGTTTTATATTTTAAATAGAATATAATTATTATGATAATAAAATTTTGATCATTGGCATTATTATTATTAGGAATTAACAAGAAAAAATATTTCAATCTTTTGGTCTGTTATAAGATATAAAATAATTTTTTTCCTTTCCAATAATAGAATAAATTTTAAATTTATATCTTCCAATTTTTTGTTTTTTATATGGAATTATGCATTCCATATTTTTAATCATAAGGTACATTTTTTAAAATTTCCTCTTTTTATTTTTGGACATTATTAATAGTATATTTATTAAAAAAAATTATTTCCACATTAAAAGATATATTATTTAATATAAGGTAAAAATAATAATATAATAAAAAAAACTACCCAAAAACGTGTCATAATATTATTATAATCGTAATGGGAGATACATAAATCACTTGGGACCCACATTTAGCCTTGTTGAGCGATTTGGGTGTAATGATGACAATTTACAACAATTAATTAAATGTTACGAGAAATATAACATAAACATATATCTTCTTACTAACACAATTTGAAAATGGGGTTCTATAGGTTATAACTTTTATTATTAATATTAATTTTGTCAATAAAAATATTCCACTCATTTTTTGTGTTTTATTTATATTTTTTATACATTAAATAATTAAATTAATTTATGAAAATGTGATAATGTATTAATTACTTTATTAATGAAAGTGTAAAAAAATGATATTATAAATATAAAAATAAATAATATTTGACATAATTTATGTCATTAAAAAAATTAAAGGTATAAATTACATGTTAGTGTTGAATCGATGTATTTTTTATAATTAATCAAGATGTAATATTTTTTTAAAATGCAATATATGAATTGTGTCAAAAATATAAATAACTCTTTACATTAAATATAATTTAGTTTATTATATGTTACAAATTCCCTAAAAATATATGAAATAACCGAGTGATTATGATATATACTTATATGTCATAAATGAATATTTTTTGAGGACTTTTAAAATAGTAATTACATTAAATCACAAATTTTAAATAACATTATATCGTAGTAATATTAAAAGGGATAAAATAAGAGTTATATAAAGAAATTAGGATTAAAAAAATTACATGTTTAAAAAATAATTTACAATATTTTTTAGAAATTTAATAGAACTAAATTTTAATTAAATGTGTTTTTGACCATTTTCCATCAATTTTAAATTTATAATAAATTAATATTTCCAGACATTCCTAAATTACCTCACATCCCTCTTATAAATGGTCACCATATATACCCACTAAAAAACACCTATCAAGCCCCTTTTAGAGGCCTATATCTACTATAACAATCTCCATTCATCAATAAATTCATCATATACCCAGCATTGGGAAGATAGACAACCAATGAAGTCCTTTTTCCCCATTAAAAAATGACAATCGAAGAAGGTGTAATTGTTTGATCAAATCAAATAAATTCGTTTTCATCTTATAAATTATATTTATATTTTGTTTCCATAGAAAAATAATTACTACAATAGCTTATTCATTATTATATTTTATTATAGTTATGGCGAAACAATATTCCTTATTATATCCACCCAAACAAAAATAATATTACAATGTGTGCGTACAAACACCTTGTCTTCTCCACATCCTGGTGTAATTATTTAGTCCAGTATACATTAGTTGGATGGGTTTAATGATGACTAAAATGGATATTAATTATGAATATAACATGATAATGATCATTTCTCATAAATATATTATCCATTAAACCATCAATGGAATTGTACAATCACTCATGTGTACATACGTCCTACCATCTCCATGTTGTTTTAAGACTCATTTCCCATGTTCGACATTCAATAATGATTATTAAATTCATATTATCATTAAATAAAATGCTTTAGTACATAATCTCAACATTTACATGAATCAAATACATACTATTTATAACAAACATGACTTATGTAACAAAACATGTAAACGTAAAAGAATCATTATACACTCGAAACTACAGTAATTCTGAAATATTATTGGAAAAATAATATAAAGAGAATAACATATGATATCATAAATATTATTATGAATTTTTTAGAATATTATAATATGTCTTAAACCATTATACTGGAGTTTTGGACATGTATGGAGAGTATCTAACCTACGATATGGGAATTTCGACTCACATTTAATTTTCTTGAGTTATAAGTCATGTCCACAATGTATTTCTTATATGTGGTGTATGTACTACCATTATTGTATTTTATCCCATAAATTCATTTACATTCATTGAATTTATATACAAATTAAAAGATACATAACTTATTATTTAAATATTTAATGTGGTATGGGATGTTATGAGTGTTTGATGAAATAATTCGTTCCCAATTAAAATAAAAATAATATGATCAACAAAAATATATATATGTATATAAAAAATTATAATGAAAAATTTATTTTTGTTATTATATTTATTAAAATATATTTAAAAATTAATCAATTGAATGTTTTATGTAGGGGACTATTTAACTAAAACATCATTCTAAATGATTAAAATATATATTCTTCCAAATCATTTCCATTAATGTATATATTTTGAAATGGTTTTAAGAATTTATTTACATGGACATAAAAGATTTAAAATCATTATTAAATTCAAATGAATCAATATGGTATTGGAAAATTTCATTCAAAAATACTTTTTAAATGAATTATTTTATAAGCGTGCAGCTTTTGAATAAATTATTTCAATTTAAATAATGGGTATTTATTTGGAGTGATTTTTAATTACATTATTAGGTTATTTAAATATATGTTAAAATCATTTTTTTATTTTATGTCCAATTTATGTTAATTGATTATGATACAATATTTCATATTTACTGATATAGAATATTTTTGATTGTAGATGTGTTATTTTGATACCATTCATGGTTTATGGTTAAATTGTTGACATTTTGTATAATAGTTTAAATACAGATGTTTATGTTATGTTTCATCATTTTTATATATCAATGCATTGGACATACTAAGTGAAAGGAGGGGCCTGATATATCCCCTCAATGTATTAATATGTCTTATAAGACTAAGTAGATATTGAATTGGATGAGGTCTTAACCATTTATTATTATATATGGATGTGGTTGAGGACCTAATAATTTATTTTTATATGTCTTGGTTGAGACATTTATGGGGTGTTCCAAATATCTATCTTTATTAAATCCCTCATTATGGGATTATTTTTTGATATTGCTTGTGATTTTTCTCTAGAATAATATCCATGTGGATGATTAATTGGAATTATTTGATTTATTCGTGCAAATATATTCTAATTGTTATGTTGAAAATGAACGTGTTTTACTTTTATTCATTTCATAATATTTGTATTCTTATTTTTGAAATTTTGTTCTATATTGTTTAACCATACCTAGCATCTATGATCAACCATTATTATAATTTATTTTCCAAGGGTTGCAAGGAGAATATTACAATTTATTTGCATGATTAATATAAGAGAACAATGGTGCTCGAAAATGATGATCTAGGTTTCATTTTTATGATTCAAATTTTAATATAATGTTCATGTATGTAATATAGTTTTTAAGTATCCTAAAATGATCATTCCATCAGGATTTTATTCAATTTAATCATGCCAATGTATTAAAATAATTCAATAGATTCAGGAATTCATAGTTAGTGCATTAAATTTGTTATCAAAAAAGGTTTAATAACAACCTTGAAAATAGATTTAGAATACATTGATTAGGGAACATAATCTTAAGATAAACATTGAGGATAAGAATAATATAACATCCTTGAATTTGGTAAGGTGTATATAATTTTGGTGTTCCACAAATAAAAATCCATTTTTGGATTCAAAATGTGGATGTTGATTTCATAGATATATACCTATGAATGATAAATCGGACATGTTGTGTCAGGTATGACTCAGTGTATCCTATTACATACCAATGTGCCTTACTACAAACCACATTTTATGATCCAGAAGGATATATATTTAGATAATTCAAAAATTTCGTTCAACTCATTATGATGGATTTATGTGTAAAAATATCTCTAAAGAAATCATTTTTATGATTATGGAATAGATATGAGTAAATGTTTTAATTTATGTTAAATATTTAACTAGTTTGTAATTATTTATTATGATTCCTAACCAAATATAGTGTAAGTTATTAATTACAAATGGCACCTAGTGGATGGAATGTGAATTAAATCAATGCATGTAATACATGTATGTATTTTCCCCTTATGCCAGATAATTATAGTGGATCTTGTGATACAACTAGTCCTGAACAGCTTATAACCATACTGTGAGAGCTGACTGAGGATTTGAATAATAGCTATTCCCTAAAAGAGAAACCCAATCCACAACCTCGAGGATCAATTTTTGACCGCTTCATGAGATAAAAAACTTCAAAATACAATGGTAATACAAATCGATTTGTAGATGAGAAATTGATATGTTTAGTAGAGAAGTTATTTCTTGCATTTGGATATAACAAAAGGGAAAATGTTTCATGAATTCTAATCATCCCGCAAGAGATTTAGATCTATAGTGGTCATTAGTTAAAAATAAAATGGATGATTAATATGAATAAATTATGTAATGGATGGACTTTTAAGACCTCATCCTGGAAAAATACATTCCTTGTGATATTAATTTGATACATAGAGGTAATTTATAAGTCTTTGAAAGAAGGAGGATGAGAATTATACAGAGTATAATGATAACATCAAATTGGCATATGAGCCCCAGCACAGTAGGTGTGGTCACTCTAAGTGTATCCACGAGGCCAAGGATTGAAACCAGGTGGAGGCATGATTTCAAGTATTGTAGTAGTACTGTAGCATAAGATGTAGCAGGTACTGTAGTATCACTGTTCTAGTACTATATTAGGTACTATAGTAACTATTGTTTCAATCAGTAGCATCTAGAACTATTCACATTGGACCACTGGTTTGGTCTTGTAGTCCATAAGGCCTTTGGGCCACCTAGGCCTTCAGGTCTGTAAGCATTGAAGTCCACCATAAAGTCCTTTGAGACACCTCAAGGTCCTTGAGACACCTCAAAGATTTCAGGCCATTCCATGGACTTCCAAACAAAATATCAGATATGTTTCTCTAGATAGACAATAAAAAAATGGTGCAGCCCCAAACGAGGATTTAGAGTCGGTGAACTCACTAGAGAAGAAACAAAGTATTTGTAAGAATGAGAGGGTATGGCTATGCCATCGGGACCATCATGTGCAATAATGGGAAGATTGTCTTGACATCCATGTGAATTTAGGGAGCTACTATCGCGATACAAATGCTAGGGAGATGTATTTAATTTTATTTATAGTTTTGATTAATTACCTAAGACCTTTGGTCCATTTATTGTATCTTAAGTATTTGTCCCATATATTCACTAAGTGTACGGTCTCATAATGGTTCCCCCAAATCCCTTTAAATGGAGGTTATAAAAAAATAAATTAAAATAAAGGCTTTCTGGCCATTCAGGCTTTGATAACAATACATGGATAAAAAGGCATTCCACCCACTACATATGCAAACCATGAAGTAAGATCGATTGATTCGTTGATGGGTTTTAACCATTACTCCAATGGGAACTACTCTCCCAAACCTTATTATCATACTAAGATATAGTCTCATGTGACATTAAGAAAGAGAAATAATTTTCTAGTCTTATGACTCGAAGGAAATAAAAAAATTAGAACATAATAGATGAGAAACATATGGATAATGGGACGAAAGGAATGAATGATTTTTCCACATGTGACAATTGTTGAACGAAACACCATAGTGACTTCATAAATGAAAAACGAGATTCATTCATGTTTGACAAGAATGGTCATCACAATAATGATATTAAGGGAATTAAATTAGGCTTAAATATGAAATTATTTGATTGTAAAGAGATGTAATAGTAAACCAATTAGTTTCCAAGGGTTCATGGAAATTTGGCTCAGAATAAGAAAATTTTCTAAGTTCAAGATTATGATTTATTATATTCAAGGTATAATAAATAATGTATTTATGTTTTTAGATTCAATAATTATGTTACTATACTTATGTTTTAAAAATAATGTGATATATAAGGATTTTACCACATTACTTTTTCTCTAAGTATTTGGAAGCTGGAATTATTTAATTAAGGATTTTGAGGTAATAAATATAATTTTCAAAAAGAGATACATTACATTTTTGGGTAATCAAAGGTTATGATTGATTTTATAAAATTAGAGTCCTTTTTAGATAGTGAGTTTGGACCAAAGTATTTTGGATAAGAAAAACGGATGGAATGGATTATGTTAAACATTATATAGTATTGTTAATGGTTTAAAAAAAATTATGGTTATTTTTGGAATGCTATAAAAATATAGTTTTACGAAAAAGAAAACCATATGGCCAGGTGACAACTCATGGTGTCAGACAATGATGTATGAATCAAACAGACAATTGAAGTGATACATGGATTTATCACCTACCACTATCAAATATGATGTGTTTTCTTTATAATGTGGTAATATTTATATAAAATGTATCATATTTAAATTAAAAATTATTTTTAAATCATATATTATATGGATAAATAAAATATTTTTTAGTTTAATTATCTTATGGTGAAAAATAAGATTTTGGGGTAGAAATTAGTTAAATAATGAAACTATATATGTTAAGTAAATAGTTTTTATTCTCTTCTTATTCTATATAGTAAATAATTCTTAAATATTAGGTAAATTATCTTCAAAAACGTTTTTCAAGTACTTTATTTTCATATGAATGCAATGGTCCCTTAGATTATCCCCAACATCATGATTTGTGAATGTTAAATTTTTACTAACCATATTAATTATCTATCTCCATCAGAATGTGATGGTATTATTTATCTTCCACATCCATGCATTCTTATTTGGTTATCTTTTATGTGTTATCTATGGTGTACTTCTTACTCACCTTTAATTATTTTAATAATACACTCTCACTTATCCATTTATCAATGTGTGATTTTAAAAAAATATATTTGGAAAATTTCAATACTTAGTATTCAATAAAAATGTTAAATTTAGAAGATTCAATTTGTTGAAGGATAGGAGAATATAGCATCCCAATTATCCATAATACAATTAATTATAAATAAATATGTAGCTAGAACTACATGCATGACTGATTTCGAGAGAAACATGACATATCGAACAAGATGTTTAAAAATAAATTAGGAACAAAATTAACATCATTTTTTTTATTTTATACATTCCATATAATTTTATCCATCATATTATGTGTTTCTTATACATAACATAATAAAAAGTTCTATTTTCAAGATAAAATATATATTGTTTAAGAAAATTATATTTCACAACCATTTATTTGATATAAATTTTTAAATCTAATATTTGACACATGTATTTATTCAATATCAAAAACATATTCTATATAGGTGGGTCATATGAATTTAGATTTGATAAATGTTTTGTGTTTTTTTAACATTCATATTTAAAAGAATACAAAAAAATATTCTATTTTAATTCATTAGTAACTCTTCATCTAATTTATTTATATTTTTAGTCAATCCATTTAATTAGTTTTAATGTATAAATAGAAAATATTTTTATCAGTTAAAATTATTATGATCAATGGCATTACTTATAAAATTAATTTTGATGTTAAAAACATTTGAATATTCTACAATGTCTTAACTTTAAAAAAACCCTCTTTTACCTTCCTACAGTGGGATTAATAGAAAATTTTACTCCTTCAATTAGGTGTTTTTAAATTTTAATTACGGATTCCGTATTTGTAATTAAATGGTCCAAATAATTTAATTAGGTCACATTAAGTTTGTGACATTCAGAATAGTATCAATGGTAGTTATTTTTATTTTCCATGGTTTATGATTTATAGGGTAATTTAAGGTAAAAATAATATCATAATAATATAAAACTACCATAACATGGGTCCTAATATTATTTTAGTAGTTATGGGTGACCATGGAAACACATGGGACACACATTTGGCCTCCATAACACACTTGGGTGTGACAATGACATTTTATTACACATAATTAAATTTAATATGAAATATAAGTTTAAAATATGTCTTCCTAAAAAAAGTGTCAGAATGGGTTTATATAAGTGACATCATCGACTATTAATAGAATTTATAAATATATAATGTATTACTATATAATGGTATTTTATTTATTAGTTTTTGATATTACTTAATTAATTATATTAATGACACAATGATGATGTAGTAATTGATTTACTAAGGAAAGAATCAAATAAATAATATTATATATAATAAAAAACATTCTAGGACATAATTAATGTCGAACACTAATTTAATAGTTGAATATTACAAGTTATGATAATTCAATGTATTTTTTTCTAATTAACGAGTTTGTAATAATATTCAAAAAAATCAAGTATGAATAGTTTCAAAAAGTGACATCATTCATAACATTAAATATAATATAGTTTATTAAATGTAATAATGTCCATAAAAATAAAATATTTTTACAGGTTTTTAGTAAATCTCCTTTTATTTCATAAATGACACTTTTTTGGTTGATTAATAGGTAATGGAAGTTATTTTAACACACAGATTTTAAATAACACCATTTGACATTAATATCAAAAATTGTAAAATATGGTTTAAAAAAGTAAATAAGTATTAAAAAATAATAAATAAATGTATAAAAGATATTGGATACGTGGATTTCAAACTATAATAATATTAAAAATGAGTAATTTGGTTTTCGACCATTTATACTCAAAATGTAATTTATAATAAATTAGTATTTGAAGACATTCATAATGTGCACCTCCTACCTATTATAAAAGGCCACCAACTCTACCCATATACATGCATCTCTCAACTACATGGATTGACCAAAATCATGTCAAATAAGTCCAAAATCCCATCAATTAATCTGATAAGACACACTTTCATAATAAATACATTGTATAGTGTCCATTTGTGTGCATTGAAAGGTGACACTCGAAGAAGAGGTAATCGTTTACCGATTAAGTTCAATTTATTTTATTTTTATACTTATAATTTCTATGTTATTTCAATAATAAAATAATAACTCTAGTACATTATACATTCTTATATTGTATTATTACTTTGAGACAACCATATTATTTATTTTATCCATCATACGAATAATAATATCACCATTTGTGTGTATCTACGACTTACCATCTCCACATGATGGTGTAATTTCTTATTCTATTCTATACTATTTTGATGGGTAAAACGATGAGTATAATGGATATAAATAATTAATATAACATGATAATGATCTCCATTATTAATATACAATTCATTTTTATATCATTTAACCATCAATGGAATGATACCATATGTCAGGCTTATGTTTGGCCTACCATCTCCACGACGTGATAAGAGGCATTCTCCCTTTTAACAATTCATGTATGACTAGTAAAATCATATGATGAGTGAATGTAATTTTTAAGAACACTGAATAATTTTTTTTATGAATCCAATGCATCCTATTCATAAAAACAGGACTGCATAATAAGACATGTAAATGAAAATAAATCAATTAAGACCCAAAAGAGTAGTAATACTGAAATATTATTAAAAAATTAATAGAAAGAGAATCATTTATTATATAATATTAATTATTCTTATTCTTATATAAGTTAATTATAATTTTATACCATAATATCTATGTTTGAGACAAGTACGAAGAGTATCAGACCTATGGTAAGGGAATTATGTCGCTCTTTTAATATTTGAGATATTTAAGCCATGTTCACCACCTATTTCTTATGTGTGGGGTTTATACTACCAGTAATATATTTAATATCACTAATACATTACTATTTATTGTATTTAAGGATTAATTTTATGATATCAAGCTTATGAGTTAAATGTTCAATGTGGTATTAGATGTTTTGAATGTTTAATGAAGTAGTCGTTTCACCATTTCCATAATCTTGATATTGTAATAAAAATATATTTATATTTATATAATAAATTTTAAAAATAATTTTATGTCTAGTTTTATATTCCTTAAAAAAATTTAAAATTTACTCTTTTTAATGTTTTATGTAGAGTACTCTTTAGCAAAAACATCATCTTAATCCAATTAACGATCTATTCTTCTATATCATTCACAGTAATGACCATATTTTGAAATAATATTAAGGAATTATTTATATGGACAAAAATTTTTTAAAATAATAATTGATATCAATGGAATCAATGTTGTATGGTACACTTTTATTAACATTTTTATTTCTTCTTTCAGAAGTGTGAGGCTTTTGAATAAATTCTTTAAAATTTGAATGGGATATTTGTCTCGAGTGATTTTTAGTTACTTTATTAGATTATATTTATCTATGTTATAATATATATTTTGTATTTATTACTTAATTATGGTTTATTAATTATGAAAAAATCTGTCATATCAATGTTTCTATGATATTTTTGACCATTAATGGTGTATTTTGATATGATTCTTGTTTTATGGTTAAAAAATCACATTTTGTATGGTAGTATCATTAAGAATGATTATATTGTGATTCATCGTCTTAATTTAAAGAAGTTTATTAGACTTATTTAGTGACGGGCGAGGCCCAATACAGACCATCAATGAATTAGTAGGTATGATGAGGCAAAATAAATATGGAATTTAACTGAGGCCTAGCCCATATTTAGATTTATATTTGGCTACGGCCTTGAAATTTATTTTCATATTTATTGTTCGATGCAACGACTGTATGTTCTAAATATGTGGAATTATGCATTCCCTCATAATGGGATTAGTTATTGATATTACATTTTATTATTTGACATTTAGAATTTCCATGTGGGTCATTAAATAGAATTATTTGACTTATTCTTTCCATGATATTCTGATAATTATGTAGAAAATTAAATGTGTTTCAAATTTATACCTTGCCAGAAATTTTGTTATTAGTTATTAAATTTTTTTCTATATTTTTTAACCATACTGATCATCTGAGCTCACCCATATCGTATACATTATTTTACTTTGGTGAAAAAAATGTGTATTATGATTTATATACATGATTAATATAATTGAATAATTTCTCCCTCAAAGGATTATCTATATATTTTTTATGTTACAAATTTCAAATTAATGTCCGTGCAAGTCATATATTTTCCAAGGTTGCTAAACAGATATGTTCATCAGGATTTTTTACAAGAAATCATGAAAATGAATAAAAATAATGCACCACCTCCAGTCATCTGGTGTTGGAGGATTATACTAGGTTTTTGAAAAAGTTATTTTCAAAATTTAACCATTTTTTTTCAAAACGTATGTATGATAGGACAAAATTTATTTAAGAGGGTAGAATATAACCATGATGATTTTTTGAAAAAAAACAACACAAAAATAATCTTCATTATATTATTCATAACATGCAACATTGTGTATAACATTTATTATACACAACACTAGGTTTATCTTGTGTTACATGAAACACAAAATACAATTTTTTTATGGAACTCTGAGTTTATATAAATCAGGAAATATTGATAACATATTTAATATGGTTTTTTAACCTACTTATTAGAATGTTGTGTATGAATAAAATTACATAATTTTTTAAAATGTAAAATTAATTAACTTGTCTCACAATAAATAGAAATTAAAATAAAAACCATTATAAAATAATGTTAATATTTTTCTAACATAATATTTTTTCTGTACAAACATGTTTTATCTGAATAAGGTATAAAATTCATATCTGTTCAATAATTTTTAAAATATTTATACATTTCATATTCAATATAATTTTTTATATTCGTCTAATGATTTTACTATTAATTAGATATGAATAAATCCAAATTTATTCTTAAAATATATTTTTCTAAAATATTATTTTATCCCATTTTATGCACATATTTCAAAATTAATTTCAAATATTTTAGATAATTTCATTGATAATAAAAAAAATAAATTTATAAATAAATAATTACCAAATTATCATTGTGTGTTTTCTTTTTATTTTTTCAAACAAAAATTTTTTTCATTAATAATGAATAATTACAAATTTATTTATAAATATTATTTATTATAATAATTTTAAAAAGAATTATTTTTTAAATATGCTTAAAAAGTAAAATTCATTCAGCTTTAAATCTATTAATCCAATATAGCTCATTATAATAAATTTCATAATGAATTTTGATATAAATTTTTTTATACTTTTGAATTTTATGTCTTTGGGAAACAACTTCCTATTATCAAATGTGGGACTAATTTTAAATTAAAATTTTCACATTTTGTGAATGTATTTTGTAAAAATGAATTCAATATTTGGTGTCAAAATTATTTATGTTATCTCATATGTTCAAATTAATTTTTAATCATAATAAATAATAAAAAAATTAAAAATTATTTACCATTGTAATGGTATGTATAGTTTTAATGCAGGTTATACAAAATTGACATGTGCTAAAAATGATCCAATATTTTTCCAAAACACATAGATTTGACATATTTGGGATTTATATCCTACATGATCTAAAATGTATCATTGATGATCATTTTGGTTTGTGTAAAACATATGAACTCCATTTTCATATCAAATATTATAATTGAGCCACTAACATCGCTTATAAAAGGACATCCACTACCACTACGAATAACATTTGAAAAACTAATTAGATTGAAATATATGTTAAAAAATAACATCATTTCATCCCTAATATCATCTTATAAGCTATATTTTGGTTAGAATATCATCCTAATAAAAAATTTTGGTATAATGTAATAGATGATGTCTCAAAAAAGGCGACATCCCTTAACTAAAAATTGAATGTATACATCTCTATTCCTCATTAAATTTTTATTATTCCCAGATTATATAATATTTTATGTGTATTCTATATAATGTTTTGTATTTAGGTCAATTAATGCCTTTTATTCATTTTATCTTTTTTTAAAATGGGATTCCAAATCATCATTTTAGTATGCATTTGACAACCACACCAAGAACTAATGTTTTTCATTCTCTATCCCCACCAATCACAACTAAATATAATGCAGTATTTTATTTTTATATATGATACTCAGGTTGTTATTATATATACAGAGTTGTAATGAAATTTCTACAGTCTCACATCCTTACCTTTTGGAAATGAATAACATCATTCATGTATATGAAACACTTCCACCTCACAAACTACTATAATGTTTATCTCATTTTTTACATGAATAGTAAAAAAATAGTGTAAATTAATAAATGTTGTTTTTTAAATATAATTATACATTTATAATTATGATATCAAATTTACCTTTGTATATTTCATTCCATGAGGTACATCATAGCATTATTCGTCTGTATGACATACCCCTAGATCATGAATTGATGTGATTCATTTTTCACATATTCTATGAGGGGTGGTATTAATTATATGTTGAAATAAAAATAAGTGATATGTTTTAAATTAAAATGATTTTGGAATTGCTAGATAACATTTACGTTTCATTATTTCATTCTTTCTAGGAAATGGGAATATTTTTAATGCATACATACGACTAACCATATCCATGTATGAGGTATTTTGTATTTTATCTGTAAATGTTATGGATTATACTAAATAGAAATATATTAAATATATTTGATGAAAAAACCAGGGATAAACATTATCAATATGATATTTCCATGAACAATGTTATAGAACCAAATCAATAAAAATAAATAACAAATCAACACAAAAATTAATGACCAAGGTTTTATAACCTTCCAATGGATCGAAGGCCTTTATTTTTTATTAATTTTTTGATAATACACCTTTTTAGGGGTGATGTGTAACCCTTGTTACCAAAAATGTAATTTTAACAATGAATTATTGATAAAAGGTTAATAAAAAATTACAATTATTTCATATATGGTATGATTCATATGATTTTGTATCAATATTATATGTGTGACAAAATTATATTTATTATATAAGAGTTTTCAACATTATTGAAATATATAGGGAATTAAATATAGGGATTTCTAGTCCCTCATTAATGTATAAGATATATATTAATATTCACCCCATGATTATTCTATATGGTGTATATACAGCCCCTTTGACATGTAATATCATAAAATATCCATAATTTAATGATATTTAAAATTTTATTTGATGAAATTATTAATTGGTTCTTATGATTCAATGTATTACAAAAGTGGTATGGTTCATTCAATATCATTTTTATATTTTATGTTCTGAATTCCATATTCTCCCACTATTTATTTTTTTGTGGCATATATAATCCTAATAATTTATTTTATAATGATAGATCAATTTTTTTAATATATCCATTTTATTATCTGTCTCACAAATGGATTATGACAAATTGTCTCCAATGATGTAAGGAATTAATGAGAAATCTCATCATTTAATCAGATTGATAATTTTTCGATGATAAAATATTAAGGACATTATATTAAAAAACATGAAATTTATATTACACTATTTATGTATGTGTAATACATAATTTCTCTAATTACCCTATATTTATGTACTGTAGTTACCAAAATCATTTTATTAAGAAATATCATATTTATTTCACTCTTTGTTCTGAAACCCTTCCTTCAACAAAACCTATGTCTATCAAAACTTCTTTCAAAAAATGTTTTTCAATTTTTTAAAATGCTTCATTTCATATATATTCAACATTAATTTTTTTTAAATCCTTTTGAAGAGATATTGATTTTATCTTCCAATCATGTATTTATTTGATTTTAAAAAAAATTTCAAAGAAACATTTTTTGAAAATATTTTTAATTAATGGAATTTTTGGAAATCATGACCTCTCAATGATTTAAATATTACTTTACATGTTTCAATGAAAAATTTTCAATGAAAATTATTTTGTAATTGGTTTTTTGTAAATTTAAATAATATTCTAATAAGAAAAGATATTTTCATCAATAATTGTTTTCAATGATTCTAATGAGTCTATTATATTTTTCAATGTTTATATTCAAAGAAATTTACTTATAAAATTCTTTATATTTTTTTCATAAAATATTATTTTTAATGAATTTATTTTCCCCCTGATTTTTTTTAAATGATTAGAATGATTCTATTATTTGTTTTCAATTGTATTTTCCAAGAAATAGATTTCAAAAAACTTTTATATTATAAATACTTTATCCAATTTGAAAATTTTATTTTCCTTAATAATACTTCATTGTGATGTTTCATTGAATCTAATTTTCTCTCTAAGATGAAATTTGTGGATGTTACCTATTATTTAAATGGATACAATCCAACGATACTGTTCTTTTTTATCATTTTAATAGTTTGTTTAATTTATATAATGTTATTGTTGAATCCTATTTCTCTTCATTGTGTTATACCATGCAGAAAGGATTATTAACCCATCTTCTATTAATGTGTTTTTATATAGTGAAGAGGTGATATTTTTATCAATTATGTCTCCATTAAATTGGTTATGATGTTATTATATGATTTGGAACCCCATTTCATTACATGGATTATGAAATAATTAATGATTCAAGATTATATGGACCCCAAATGTATTATTTTCATTATGTATTTTATGGTAAAAATATCTCCCTCCAATTCATTTGGAAACGATTTAAATCACCTTAGATATACAATAATTGAATTCAAATCGAATCCACTTCGATAAGGCACTTTCTCCACTATAAAGGTCCTGAGTATGATCCTTTACTACTATGATGGACTGTATAATGTACCTATTAAACTATGATATCAATGTATTAAGGCCATGACTCAAATGATAAATATTTTAAATGAATATGTGTATTCCAAAACTCAAGGACTTATGACAATGTCATTCTCACAAAGATCATGTTATTTTATTTCCGTATAATCAATTTTTTTTGAACAACACATATTTATTCCTAGAATAAAGAGTATGATAATTGATATTCATTGTGTTGTTTCTTAATGGTTTTTTAATGTTATCATACCCTAATGCTCATGATATGTTTATATATACCATTTTTATCCATACTGATCATTTGAAATCACACTTTATTATGTTTCCAATCGCCATTTTATGATGAAATATTTTATATTGGTTATGAATAATAAGATTAAA
Source organism: Viscum album (assembly GCA_963277665.1). Classification (NCBI taxonomy): domain Eukaryota; kingdom Viridiplantae; phylum Streptophyta; class Magnoliopsida; order Santalales; family Viscaceae; genus Viscum; species Viscum album. The sequence goes on along the minus strand of OY728166.1, from coordinate 66,811,174 downwards.
ATTTGGGATGTTATTTATTATATATGTTGAATATATTTCAGGAAATCATAATATTTTGTTTGTAATTTCTAAATTAATTATTCATTTATAATTATAAGTTGTCTATACATGTATGGTAATTAATATAAATTTAAAAAATGTAATATATATTTATGAGAATTTGGCATCCCTATAAATGGTTTTTATGTGATACAATTATTATGGGGAATTATTATACACACATGGAATCCAAATATATATCAATAGTTCATTATCATGTGTTAAGTTATTAAGTTAATCAAAATAAGGCGAGTTCTCTAGTGGGGATTTCAATAGATGTAGAAGAAGCCACAAATGACGTTTATTGAATAAAGATATTGTAAGTGTGGATGTTTTCCTCAAAAATTTACCCTACAATGATTTAATTTTATAATATATCTCATTTTACAATATAATCACTTATATAGGTAATGTTTATATGAATATTAATCACAATTCTCATCATATTTCATAGGATATTTTAAAAAATATTATTTAATTGAATTTTATTGAAGATGTTTGTCAAAAATATCATTAATATGACCATCAATTTTCATATTTCAGATGACTTAGATTTCATTATCAAGCAATTTTTTAAAAAACAATGTTTATCGTTCAAACACAAAAGAAGAGATGTTGGGAATCATATGTCACGTATATAGGGAAAATAAAATTATTTATCAACCAATCTCAAGGAATCATCGATTCAATGAGAATAACACAATGAATAATTTCTCCCATAGTAACTACACACTACTGATTAAAAGGATTCATACATAATATGTCTTTTATAAGTTTTTTATATCCTAAGGGGAGAGATAACTAAACACTATGATATCTATAATGAATTTTATATTAATTTATGAATATAAATAATCAATTCATAGTGTTAAATCCATGTTAAATAATAGAAAATGAATGATAGGCCAAGAATAAGAAAATATGGATTCAACTAAAAAATTATTAGTGAACATATAACATCCAGAGAGAATATTTTTGATATATCATTTTTATAAAGTGATAATTCTATCTATTGATAATACTATTATTTTTATATCAATGAAGGAAAACTTTTTATGTTCATAATTTTTCATTCCCCATCATCTATATCACCCTAATAAAACAAAATTTAAAAATTTATAAAATTTGATCATGATAATTTCAAACCATTTGAAGAAGCAATTTTAGATTAGAAATGTAAATTGGGGTCTGCAGACACTTGAGTCATTATTAATTCCACCTAGGAGAGTCTCACAAAAATGTATTAAAAAACTATCACTATAATAATATATATGGTCCATTGGAATGAGTTATTTGACTCATAATTATTTTGATAATGAATGGGTAATTATAAATAAAATATTCCAATATCAAAAATTCATTAAATACAATAATTTTATGTATTTATGAAATTCATATCAATCCATTGGTTTATATTCTAGATCTTGGGGGCACATGAATGCTCCCAAATATCCTTTGTTCATGTGGCTAAGTGATCATAACTAAACATCTGTTAATGTTATATTGATGTCCTCACAAGTTTTTATACATTATTTTTCAAAACCCTACCATTTACTGAATCATCATATGGGGGTATATAAGAGGGTTGATACTCATATTTTTTTGGTTTCCCTTTACAGGTTTTTAAAATTTGGAGTATTATGTATCATTATATATTTATTTTATGTTAATGTAACTCAGAGTAACATGGTTACTATTTTATGATAGCTAGATTTGACAAAATTTTGGATTAATTTATTGTTATATTGACTTTAACACTCATGGAAAAAGACTCTCCAGCGATAGTGGGGGCATGGAATGAGAAAAATAGATAGAATATTTCAAAAATAGACTATATGTGGTAAAAAAATATTTATCATCATGAATATTAAATATCATTTTCATAATATTTAAATTCATTTGATGAGGATGAAATTAATTCTCAATTTAATTATGTTTAATTTTTTTCATAATAGTGGTTTTTAATTCTTTTTTTTGTCAGATTTGTTATATATATTCCCCTGAAATATTTGGAATATTTTTTCTATAAATAATAATACAAGGGGAATAAATATAGAATGTTGAGATAAAAGAATATTTTAGAGAATGAAAATAGACCATATTCTAATGATAGATTGTTATAAAAAAATTTATTGTATTCTAAGTTGGAGGATCCCTCCATTTAGAATTCATATACCCATATATAACATGTCATGCTAGGGGATCTTATATAGATCTATAAAAGGGACAAAATATTTATAATACCGAATATTTGTCCCTTAGGGTCAAATAAACTCATTAAATATAGACATATAAAATTTTGTAAGAATTTTGACACAAATTATATTATATTGACACATGGAATGGATGAAGACAAAGAAGGATTCTATCAACATAAATGTTATACATCCTTTTATGGACTACATAACCTATATTAAGAGAATTAATATGTCACCACTTTATTATTATTATAACGCAATGGTTCTAATGAGTGTTTCTCATAATATTCTATGGCCATTTGATGGGCCCTATAATAATATTTCCAATTCTAAATTTAGGTTCAAAATTATATTATGACCTTTAAAATAGGATGCAGTGTTAGTAAAAATCTAATTTTCCCCCAAATGTTTCATATATTTTTAATCCATGTTTGGTATCATTTTATTATATAAATAAAAGTCATACTGTCTATACCACAAATGTGATTATGTGTAAGGCCATATTTATTTTACCAACGAATAATGTTTTTTATATTTTACAATTTCCAAAACATGTAAAGTGAGATAACCTATACTCTTAGAGGTTGGTAAAACCATAAGATAGTAAATGTTACAATGATAGTTTATATTTTCTCACAAGGGTGGTCCAATTATTTCATTATCACAACTCATAGACTAATGGGATTTCTTTTCATAGCTCTCACATGGGTGACTACTATGGTGGATTCCCTTAGGCACACTGTGTTTTTATTGTAACACCTATAAGTTTAACACTTTCTCATAAAATGATTTTGTTTTAAAATTTATAAAAAAATGGAATAGATGAAGGAGATGAAGAAATATATTTTTAGGGAAAGGGAAAAACATAACCCACCATGAATATAGAGCCCAATGTCACTATAGAACCTCCCAATATGAGAGTATATAGTTTATATTCATGATTCAAAGAACTCATGAATTGTTATAACAATAAATATGGGGCCGAAATTATATGAAATTTGTATTAAATTTTTGAAAAGTGTGGTCACATAAAAAATGGAATCATTAATTTTATGGATTATAAAAAATGATATAGATAAGGTGTACAAGGGATTAATAATGTCAATATTTGAAAGATAATTCTCCCTTAATTGTTATGAAGGCATGTTAAAATTAGAGGATCACCCCACTCAGGATTATAATTACGATAAATCTAATATTTTACACTTGTTTTTATGGATTTTTATTTTTTTAATCATCCCGAATAATCAATTGTGGAATATATGAATCAATTATGGATTTTTGATATGTTTGGACCAAAACGGTGAAAAACACATAATTTTGGATTTTAGACAGATTTTTACATCAAGGGTATTTTAGTCATTTAAAGAGAAATTTAAATCAATATTCTGTGATAAAAATTTTGAAATAATTCTGATTCTATTTCCTTCAACTTTGTCTTCTGGACCAAGAGCTGATTCAGCAATCTAAAGGGAAGAAAATTCATTGAATTTGAAAAGTTTTCTGTGCAGACAATGTGGACCCCACCATCGTAACGGAACCCAAACAGCGTCTAAACACATACAAATGAGTTGATTCCAACTTTTATGGCACTAGGATAGATAGTAATAGCTCTACAAAAAAAATTGGGGATGTGTAAAAGTCATTAAAGAGGCCATTAAATTACATACTTGTGGAGGATCCTTCCTTGAAGATTCGTCAAGAAACAAAAACCTCCAATGAAAAATTCATAACTCCATCATTCGGTGTCCAAATGAGATGAAATTTGTAGGGTGTAAGTCTAACCTATTCATGGACAACTATTAATAATAGGTATACTCATGAAACTGAAATTTAAAGGGTGAAGATTGTGAAATCATTCAGAGTATAGATTTATGCCTATAAAAGGAGGTTGTCACCTCCTTTCTAAACAATCCCATTCTCTATTACATTCCTTCAAAGCACCAAGGAGGAGATATCCATCGAGGGAGGCCGGTCAAAATTCATCCTAATTTCATTTTTTTCTTTATTTTTATTTTAGTTTGTAATTGTAATTTAGATTGTTAATAAAATTCATGCATTGTTTTTATTTCTATGTCCATCCATCCATCGTTGTTTCTTCTTCTCGTAATACCATTGTGAACTATAATACTCATGATAAAGAGTAAATAATACAAGGAATATAATGAAGTAGTAATAAGGTTCTATCACCAAATACCATGTTTTTAATATTCTTTAAGTTACTTCTATGGGTTATTTATAGTGGTTGTAATTCTCACTGTGATTGTCTACAGATTATCTTCTAAATATAAAACCATTTTCCCTCGATTGAGGAGGTGGATTAAGGGTGTTCATGGGGACCTCTAGGTATACTTTTCATTCATAACAGGGGTAGAATAAGGTGCTCACACATATGATGGAGCGCGTTCACATTTAATATTGGAAGCAGGCCAGTGAAGGTGCTCCCTGAAGGTTCTCTCAGGATAACATAGTTTCTTCTATAATTATATTATGTTTAGCATTTCATGGTAATTTACAATTAAATATTAGTTTCTTCTGATATTATAATTAACATTATATTATTAAATTTCATTTATTTCAGAAAATATAAACAAATAGAAGTAGTTTAGGGTAATTAGATTAAGTTGGTGAACGAACTAAGAATGCTCCTCAAGTGAGATGACCCTAATCATCCTCTATGATGCACTAGGAAAACATAAAAATATGATTTTTCCATGCCCTATGATAGGTGTTCATCAAAACAGGTTCTGTTTCTAGGGAGACAATCAACAGTTTACGTATCTTTATTTATCTTCAAATTGTAGATAGATTTTTATAAAAAAACCAAAAAAATCCAAAAAGAGTAAAATTTACAATATGTATCTAAACTAAAATTACTATGCATGGAATGACTACTCACAGGTGAAACAACACCACGAGGAATCTGCATTAGAGTACAACTGATTTCATGTGAATGAACATAAAGATCTCTTATAAGGACTAAAGAGTCAAATAGAAAGGCTAAAAGTATATGTCCATACTACCCAAGAGCATCCCAACCCGGAGCTGGATCAAGAACCAAAGGTAGTGGTGGAAGACGTTTCACCACTCATCATTGAAATTAATGAACTAGAGGAGGTAAATTTTGATGTATCTAAAGATTCATTATTTCATTCTGAACCATTTATTGGAGAGATTAATGAAATGTATTACATGCTGAGCTACATGGGGGGAGATCAACAAGAACTTGATTAATTTTGGAATGAATTTGAGGAACTACCTGATCTCCCAAATCCATGCAAAGTAGAAGATCTATTAGTACCCAAGGAAGAAACCACCTAGGTGTTGGAATTTGATGTTAATATGGATGAGATTGACTACCTACCTACATCCAGTGATGATCGACTCCAAGTGGAACATTCAATTGAAGTGGATATTAATGCTAAACCAACTAATGGAGATACATTATTCAAAAAAAATTCTTTTTATTTTGATGAATCTAATTTGAGTATCTATCCTATTTATATTTATTTTTCATATTCGTCCATCACATACTACACCTTAGTGGATGATTTGGAAAATGATGCACATGTTGAGGAACACATGGAGCTCCCTGAAGAAATTGAATATCTACTAGAGGAGCCCCATCACGAAGTGATCCAAGTTGTTGAGCCTGATGAAACCAGACAATAGGACAATGCTCCATTTATTCCAGTTCTAGAAGACAATATGGCTGCACAAGTAACAACAAAATATTATGAGGTTCCCTACTTTATCCTACCATCACCATGAAAACTATGGAAAATTGATAAGGGGGAGGATTGTAAAGACCCGTAAAATTCAAGGGAATTTTTTTTTCTTAATTTTCATTGGGATTTTACAAGAACACAGTTTCTGATGGAACTTGATTCCGAGGCCTGGTGTGCCCAGAATTTCTATCCGAATTTTAGCTTGGGTACGTTCAGTGAACGAACGAGCGGGAATTCCTATCTTTTGAACTGGTGCTCGGAATCGAATTCCGAGGGCACCGATGGAACCGCAACGCCGGTAATTTTTTAGGAACACTTGTTCCGGAGTTGAGTTTTCACGAGAGAAAATGATAAAAATTGTGGAATTTTACTTTATAATTTAACTACAATTTTTATTTTTCTTTAAGTGGTTTAAGGCTTAGAGTAGAAGTTGGGTAACTACCCAACTTCCCAAGAGAGGTTATGAGGTTGGTGGGGCCCACACAAACCCCACCCCTTCATATTCTTAAACCCCCTCAACTCACCATTAATTTTTGACAACTTATGTTATTAATTAAGTGAGTTAAGTGTGGATGTTTGAATTTCAAACTCTTGAAATTCGGAAGTTATGTTATGTTAATAAAATAATAGGTGAGCTTATTTTATTTGGGGATGGAACCTCATGGTGGAGTTTTTGGGAGAAAATAAAAAGGATTTGAGGAACTTCTTTGTCTTCGACGAAGAATGCGAAGAACACATCGGTCTCCGACGACAAATACCGAGTTCTCAGAAACCGATTACGCGACGCTGTGTACCACGACATGGACGCGACTTACTCCTTCTGCGACGTCTCTTTCCGCGACAGCTCTTCCACAACGAATCCTCGTTCGACGAACCTCCATTCAAGCTCGCAGAGGTAGGGGATTTATTTATTTATTTATTTATTTGATCATGATTACTACCTTGTTGTTATTCTTGAAAATACGACATTTTTCTATCGACTAACAAGAGGGGGCCGGACCACACAAACACAGCCGACCCTCCCCCATTATTGAAGTTGTTTTTATTGCGGATTGGATCGGAATGGCATGGTGTCGTCGCACCACGCGGGATCATGCGACAAGTACTGTGTGGCGCCGTCACGCCACGCCGTGAAATTGGACGAAGTCGCAATGCCATCGCGCCGCGCCGGAGAACCAAAAAAACACCACGGCCGGAGCGGGGCCGCAGCTGAGGGGTGCGGCGCCGTCACGCCGCACCGGACGAATCAAGGTTGCGGCCGGTTCCGGGCAGCGGCAGAGAAAGGAGACCGGCGGCCGGTTCCCGCCGCCGGTGTCGGAGCAGGGAGGGGACCGGCTGACACCGGTCTCATGGTGGTAGAAACCGGCCGGCCGAGGTGAGCTAGCCAGACAGGAGAACAGTCGGGGGGTCAAACCCCTGGCCGGCCAGCAAGCGGCCCACATTAATGGGGGCCGCGGTTACAAATCGCGAGGGGCATCCCCCCCCCCCCGCTAAACCAAACAGTTGGGTCTTTCGGCCGAGCCAGCTGGCGCCGTGCGCCAGTGCGCCGGACCGCCAGGCTAGTAGCCGGGCCAGGCCGGGCCGACCCAAGGGGTCGCGGCCGGGACGGTTTGGGCCCGAAACCCCCGTTTTCAGAACCTTTTTGGTATTTTCCCCATATATCGGGCTACAGACCTCTGATCGACGCGCCGTCAGTGGAGATATGATCCTTGGATCGAGACGGTCATTTCTTTATATTGTGATCAAGGTTTCAGAATACATTTAGTTTAGCCGGGTTGGTTCGTACACGAAACCAAACGGGCCCTCGGAGTAGAAACACTCATATCTTAAGCTCCGAACGTCTGATTGACGTGCCGTCGACTTTTTTGGATTAATCTAAGTGAGACAGATCTTTTGGAATACTCCGCCCGTGGTTTGGACATAGGTGGAGTACGGTCGGGTTGGTTTTTCCTTAAAAACCAACCGGGCCCTTGGGACGAAAAAGCCAATAACTCTCAGAAAGAGCTTCTGATTGACGCGCTGTCTGCGATGTTAAATTCCTGTTGATGATACGGAACGATTGGATACATAAAATATGGAATATGTGTCAGTTGATGTGTCAGCCTCTTGGCTCGTGGAGAGGACCCTCCCGGACAAGCTTGTTGTGTGCGGGAACCCTAGTGCTGGTTGTGACTGTGACGACGACGACTGTACAGAGATCCTCAGTGGATTCGACGACGACTATACAAAGATCCTCAGTGGATTCGACGACTAAGACTACAAAACTCAGCGATCCTTTGTGGGTCAGTGCTACCGATCCTGTGTGGGTCTGATCCGGTGCGGGTCAGCGCTCAGCGGTCCTGTGTGGGCCAGTGCCTACAGATCATGTGTGGGTCCGATCCTGTTTGGGTCTTTGCGGGGGTTAGTTACCTATCGATCCTGTGTGGGTCAGATCCTTTATGGTCCATTGCGGGGGTTAGTTACCCATCGATCCTTTGTGGGTCAGATCCTTTTTGGGTCATTGCGGGGGTTAGTACCTATCGATCCTTTGTGTGTCCGATGGCTTAGATGAATCAGTGGCTATATTTGATCATCTCTATCATCATAAGAAGAAGTATACATGTGTGAGATGAATCTTGTTTTACATTCCTGTGTGGATTTTGTTGTGCTATCCTGTGTGGATTTACGTTTTGATTTCCTGTGTGGACTGGGTTGTACTTGGGTTCGGATGTTGGAGCCAAACGAGAATTGATGACTTACGTATATGTATTGGCATATACCTAAGCAGTGCTGGATGTTACTTCGTGATTGTATCTTTCCTTTGTGGATTATCCTTTGTGGATTCTGGAAGACCTTCAGGGGTCTCGGGGTCCCTACTGACTAGCTTATACTCACCCCTACACGGGCTATGCCCGCACTACATTGTGTTGGAAACAGACAAAGAACAGCACTGATTGTGGTTGAGGCTTGCGGAGCAGGACGGTACCTGGAGGTGGACTACTGGCTCGACGTACTCCGAGTGGACGGTTGGACCCGAGGAGATGTGGAGGCTATCTGTACTCACCCTTTAAGTGGAAGTCCTGGTGGACGGCTCGACGCTGCAGCTTAATTTTCAGTTGTTGTTTTCCATTTCAAGTTGTACTTTACTTTCAGTTTGGGTTTGTATTCTGGCCCACTTACTTTTCCGCACATACTGTTGTACTCATTTTTTACTTAGTGTTTACTTCTTCTGCTTGCTTACTATGTGGTGTTTGTTTACTTTACAAGGTCAATGCCTTCCCTTTTTATCTGGATTTATTCCTTGGTGCTAGTCGCCAGCCCCTGGCCTATGGAAAGCGGGGTTGGGGTATTCACGGCACGAGCCCCAAGGATGGGTCGTGACAAATTTGTATCAAAGGAGTTCGGTTCTACCACAGAACATGGGAATCTGATCTTTTTTCTATGTGAAACAATAGTGTTTAGTGTATTGGATGTGGTTATCAGTCCAGGGAGTTCAGTGTTGGTGCGGCGACCGACTTATCCGTACACCAGGACCCTGACTTCTGATTTACAACTTAATGCATGAAAACATTGATTGCATGTGTTTTTCAAGTTTTATTTGTCATTACTTTGTGTCAGCTCACCAGGTATATTGTTCTGACCATGGCGCACTTGTTTTCCCTTTCTGGATGTCCCCACAACGGCAGCTAGCTAGGGTTCCGAGAGTTGTATGTGGCGACATCCCATCGAGCGACGAGGCCTTGGTGTAGTGCCCTTTGATAGCTGAGGCACCGGCGGTACCTTTACCCGCAGAGCCACCGATGCTTCCAGCCCCAACTGCTGACGATGCACGTCACCTTCGGGCACTGCACGAGTTCCAGTAGCAGCGACCGCCCAGGTTCTGCGGGGAGACGGACCCCCAGGCAGCTGAGGACTAGCTGGAGGCAGTGGTACAAGTTTTTCTGTTAGTGAGGACACCAACAGATCTCATGGTGATCCTCGCAGCTAGCCTACTGCACGCGGCAGCGGGCAGATGGTGGAGCTTGATGCTCCAGGTGCACGTTGAGGCATCTCTTCTCTGGGCGGACTTTGAGAGTCTCTTCCGCTCAGAATTCGTCCCAGCCACCCTCCGTGCGGTGCGCATCCAGGAGCTTCTTCAGCTGCGGAAGGGCAACTTGACAGTCGCCCAGTACTCGGCGAGATTTACCGATCTCTCGCGCTACTCGACCGACATGGTATGGGACCCATTTTTCCGGGCCCGGACCATTGAACAGGGATTAAGGCATGAGATCAGGGCATCACTGATCTCCCTCAGAATTCCGACTTAGGTTGGAGTACTGGAAAGAGCTTTTCTCATCGAGAGTTTTCTTGCTGAGTCTACACCAGTGGTGATACCTACCGCAGGGCGACATGTGGCGGAGTCTTCTGCAGTCGGCAGTAGACAGATGTCGCAGAGGTCTAAGCGGGCCAGGACAACGGGTGGACGACCACAGGATACTAGCTCGGAGGTGTTGGGCACACGCAAAAGAACTAGTCTTACGAGTGGAAGACTGTGCTATGCATGCGGCGGGAAGGGCCACATGGATCGTGACTGCCTGGCCCGCCATGCAGAGGAGCAGTAGACGGTTGAGGAACCACCAAGGTAGAGGCAGAGGTTCGACCTTGGCGGTCTGTAGAGAGCAGGAGGACGAGGCAGTGGAGCTGGCTGAGCAGCAGGTGGTGGGAGATGCTTTGAGGATCTACCAACACCACCACAAGGAGGTCCACCCCGACCTCAGGGTAGAGCACAGCTTCAGGAAGCTGAAGCATACGATCATGGAACTCCAGAAGCAGGTGGACAAGTGCGGGTCTAGCTCCAGGCATAGAGGCCTTTTCCCATTATGCCTCTATCTTCGTTGTTTGTGTTGACTTGTGTCCTTGTACTTTGAGTTTAAGTAATAAAAGATGCTGGCAATAGTGGTGCCTTCTTTCTTGTCTTTTGTTTGTTAATACTAAGAGGTGATGGTTAAAAACTGTTAACTTGACCCTCACTTGAGAGATTCTTACTGGTGGAGACCCAGTGACCACCCATTGATGCCAACAGTGTTACTCAAACCTTGGCGGCGAGAGTAATGGTTGGATCTCTTGGTTGCAGCATCGAGGCCTTACGACATCATCCATGCCATGAATTAACTAATCATGATGGGATTGACTGTATTAGGCAAGGATCTTGGTTCTTCAAGGGGATGAGACCGGATTTCCCTTTTCGGCAAAGGAGAAATCTTTGCAGATTTGCAGAACGTTAAGGAGGAAGGGGAAACCCTTCGTGTGGTCGGAAAGATGTCAGCAGAGCTTCAAGGAGCTAAGACAGAGATTGACCAGCGCCCCTATCTTGAGGTTTCCAGAGGAGGGAGTAGCGTACATAGTCTACTGCAATGCATCAGGGACCGGAATCAGATGTGTCCTGATGCAAGAGCGGGTAGTGATCGCCTATGGATGATGTCAGTTGAGGCCTCATGAGCAGAATTATGCTACCCATGACCTGGAGTTAGCAACAATGGTCTTCGCTCTGATGACATGGCGACACTATCTGATGGGAGAGCGCTTTATAGTATTTTCTGACCATCAGAGTCTCAGGTACATGTTTTCTCAAAAGGATCTGAACCTGAGATAGTGGAGATGGCTCGAGTTCCTCCAGGTCTATGACTTTGAGATAGTCTATACTCATGGGAAGGGGAACGTGGTAGTCGATGCCCTCAGTAGGAGAATGGGCATTCAACTACATGAGGAGGCGACAGAGCAGCTAGCTGCCTTGCAGATATCCTTTGTGGATAGAGATGGTGCAGCCTTCCATCAGTCTCTCATAGTCTCTCCTCCACTTCTACAGTGGGTCAGATAGGCACAGTGTGGGGACGCTGACTGTGAGACGTGGCGTGCACAGATATACTCAGGACATGCACCTGATGGTTTCTCCTTTGGAGTAGAGCACGATGTCTTTTTAGGAGGACGTACCTTGGTACTAGTAGTTTTACGGGAGGAGGTGCTGAGAGAGTTTCACACTTCTCCTTTGGCGGTACATCCTGGAGTGGCGAAGATATACCAGGACCTCAGACAACAACACTAGTGGTCGGGCATGAAGAAGGCTGTGGCAGGGTTCGTTTCTGGATGCCTCACCTGCCAGCAGGTGAAGGCAGAGCATCAGGTACCAGCAGGCTTGGTACACCCCTTGGAGGTCCCAGAGTGGAAGTGGGATGGGATATATATGGACTTCGTGATTGGACTTCCATGCACTTCCAGAGGTCATGACTCCATTTGGGTGATTGTCGACCGACTCACCATGTCGGATCACTTCTTACCCATCAGAGAGCAGGGCTCAGTGGAGAACTTGGGATGTCTCTATGTTCAGGATATTGTGCGGCTTCATGGTGTGCCATCATCTATCGTCTCCAATCGAGATGCTTGCGTTACTTCCCGGCTTTGGAAGGGGTTGCAAGAGGCGTTCGGGACGCAGCTATGTCTGAGCACAACATTTCACCCTTAGACTTATGGTCAGATGGAGATGACCATTCAGACTCTTGAGGACATGCTCCGCGCATGTGTCCTCGACTTTGGTCGCAGCTGGGAGGACCACCTACCCTTGGTGGAGTTTTCATACAACAACATCTACCACTCCACCATCGGGATGGCACCATACGAGGCGTTGTACGACCGACCTTTCAGATATCCTTTGTGCTGGATAGACCATGGGGAGTTAGCACTTGGGGGGACTGGAGATGGTCCGTGCCATGACAGAGAAGGTCCGGATCATCCAGGAGCAGATGAGGACTGCTCAGAGCTGGCAGTAGTCTTATGCTGACAAGAGGCGGAGGCCACTAGAGTTCGAGGATGGCGACCACGTCTTCTTGTGTGTCTCACCTCGAGGTGAATTACAGAGATTTGGCCGATGCGGAAAGTTGTCTCCATGCTTCCTCGGACCATTCCAAGTCCTCAGCAGGATTGGTGAGGTGTCTTATCACCTGGCTCTACCACCTCAGTTTCACCGGGTGCACGATGTCTTCCACGTATCTCAGCTGAGTAGATACGTGCACGACCCGACACATATGTTTGACCATGGGGAGATAGACGTTGATGATGGGGTGACTTTTACGGAGGTCCCAGTAGAGATCGAGGATCGACAGGAGCTGGTCCTACGTGGACGGTTGATTCCTCTAGTGCGTATCAGAGGGCAGCATGGGAATCTCTAGGAGAGAACTTGGGAGCGGGAGGCTCAGATGCGTGCTCAGTACCCACATTTGTTTCCCTAGTTTATGATGTAACTTTACGGGGATGTAAAGCTCTGAGGTGGGATTAATGTAATGACCCATAAAATTCAAGTGAAATTTTTTTCTTAATTTGCTTTGGGATTTTACAAGAACGCAGTTTCTGACGGCACTTGATTTCGAGGCCCGGTGTGCCCGGAATTTCTATCTGAAGTTTATCTCGGGTACGTTCAGTGAACGAATGAGAGGGAATTCCTATCTTTTGAACCAGTCCTCGGAATAGAATTATGAGGGCACCGATGGAACAGCAGCGCAGGTAATTTCTTATGAACACCTATTCCGGAGTTGTGTTTTCATGAGAGAAGATGATAAAAATTGTGAAAATTTAATTTATAATTTAACTACAATTTTTATTTTTCTTTAAGTGATTTAAGGCTTTGGGTGGAAGTTGGGTAACTACCCAACTTCCCAATAGAGGTTATGAGGGTGGTGGGGCCCACACAAACCACACCCCTTCATATTCTTAAACCCCCTGAACTCACCATTAATTTTTGACAACTTGTTTTATTAATTAAGTGAGTTAAGTGTGGATTTTTGAATTTCAAACTCTGGAAATTCAAAAGTTATGTTATGTTAATAAATTAAAAGGTGAGCTTATTTTATTTGGGGTTGGAACCTCATGGTAGAGTTTTTGGGAGAAAAGACAAAGGATTTGAGGAAATTATTCGTCTTCGACAAAGAACGCGAAGAGCACATTAGTCTCCGATGAAGAACGCAGAGTTCTCGGAAACTGATTACGTGATGCCTTGTATCGCGATGCCGACGCGACTTCCTCCTTCCGTGACATCTCTTTCCGCGAAGGTTTTTCTACGATGAATCCTTATTCGACCAACCTCCGTTCAAGCTCGCACGAGGTAGGGGATATATTTATTTATTTTTTTGATCGTCATTACTACCTTATCGTTCTTCGTGAAAATATGACTTTTTTCTATCGACTAACGAGAGGGGGTCGGACCGCACAAACACGGCCGACCCTCTTCCATTATTGATGTTGTTTTTATTGCGGATTGTATTGGAATTGCGTAGTGCCGTCGCACCGCGCAGGATCGTGCGACAAGTAATGCGCAGCGCCGTCGCGTCACGCTGTGAAATTGGACCAAGTCGTGGCGCCGTCACGTCACACCGGAGAACCGCGAAAACACCAAGGCCGAGGGGTGCGGTGTCGTCATGCCGCACCAGACGAATCAATGTCGTGACCGGTTCCGGGCCGCAGAGGAGCAAGGGGACCGGAGGCCGGTTCCAGGCTGCCGGTGTCGGTGCAGGGAGGGGACCGGCCGACGACGGTCCCATGGTGGCAGAAACCGGCCATCCGGGGCGGGCCGACCGGACAGGAGAACATCTGAGGGTCCAAACCCCCGGCTGGCCAGCAAGTGGCCCCCATTAAGGGGGGCCGTGGTTATAAATCGCGGGGGGCATCTCCCCCCCCCCCCCCCGCCCCGCTAAACCGAACGGCTCGGCCGTTTGGCCGAGCCTTCTGGCTCCGCACGCCAGACCGCCAGGCTGGTAGCCGGGCCGGGCCGCTCGGACCCGGGTCGGGTCCACCTGGTTCCGCCCGACCCAGGGGGTCTCGGTCGGGACGGTCCGGGCCTGAAACCCCCGTTTTCGGAACCTTTTGGTCTTTTGACCATATCTCGGGCTACTGACCTCCGATCGACGAGCCGTAAGCGGCGACACGATCCTTGGATCGAGGCGGCTGTTTTGGTATATCATGCTCAAGGTTTTGGAATACTTTTATTTTGGCCGGGTTGGTTCGTACACGAAACAAACTGGGCCCACGGAGTGGAAACTCTCATATCATAAGCTCCGGACGTCCGATTAACGTGCCGTCGACATTGATGGATTCCTCTATGTGAGACAGATCTTTTTTCATACTCCACCCGAGGTTTGGACGCAGGTGGAGTACGGTCGGGTTGGTTTTTCCTTAAAACCCAACCGGGCCCCTGGGACAAAAAAGCCAATAACTCTCAGACTGGGTGTCCGATTGACGCGCCATATGCGACGTTGAATTCCTGTTGACGATACGGAACTTTTGGATACATCAACTATGGACTATGTTTCAGTTGATGTATCAGCCTCTCAGCTCATGGAGCGGACCCTCCCGAACGAGCTTTCTCTATGCGGGAACCCTAGTGCTAGTTGCGACTGCGATGACAACGACGACTGTACAGAGATCCTCAGTGGATTCGACGATGACTGTACAGAGATCATCAGTGGATTCGATGGGGACGACTAAAACACTCAGCGATCCTTTGTGGGTCAGTTCTACCGATCCTATGTGGGACCGATCCAGTGTGGGTCAGCGCTCAGCGGTCTTGGGTGGGCCAGTGCCAACAGATCCTGTGTGGGTCTGATCCTGTCTGGGTCTTTGCAGGGGTTAGTTATCTATCGATCCTGTGTGGGTCAGATCCTTTGTGGGTCATTGCGGGGGTTAGTTACCTATCGATCCATTGTGGGTCAGATCTTTTGTGGGTCATTGCGGGGGTTAGTACCTATCGATCATTTGTGGGTCCGATGGCTTAGATGAATCATTGTCTATATCTGATCATCTCTATCGTCATACAATGAAGTATACCTGTGTGATCTGAATCATGGTTTACTTTCCTGTGTGGATTGTATTGTACTATCCTATGTGTATTTACTTTTTTCTTTCTTGTGTGGACTGGGTTGTACTTGGGTTCAGATGTTAGAGCCGAACAAGAATTGATGACTTAGGTATATGTATGGGCATATAGCTAAGAAGTGTTGGATGTTATTTCATGATTGTATCTTTCCTTTGTGGATTATCCTTGTTGATTCTAGGAGACCTTCGGGGGTCCCGAGGTCTATACTGAGTAGCTTATACTCACCCCTGCACGGGCTATGCCCGCACAACGTTGTGTTGGTTGCAGACGACGGACAACGCTAATCGTGGTTGAGGCTTGCGGAGTAGGACGGTACCTGAAGGTGGACCACTGGAGGGACGTACTCGGAGTGGAAAGTTGGACCCGAGGAGCTGTGGAGGCTATCTGTACTCACCCTTCAGGTGGAAGTCCTTGTGGACGGCTCGACATTGCGGCTTATTTTTTAGTTGTTGTTTTCACTTTCGAGTTGTACTTTACTTTCAGTTTGGGTTTGTATTCTGTTCCACTTACTTTTCTACACATACTGTTGTACTCAGTTTTTACATAGTGTTTACTTCTTCTGCTTGCTTACTTTGTGGTGTTTGTTTAATTTAAAAAGGCAATGCCTTCCCTTTTTACCGGGATTTACGCCTTAGTGCTAGTCGCCAGCCCCTGGCCTATGAAAGGCAGGCTTGGGGTAGTCACGGCATGAGCCCCGTGGACGGGTCGTGACAAGGATCTAGTATACCATGTCCAAGGAGTCCTTCTCAATAAGAAAAAATAACTACAATATGGGAGGAGCCACATGAGGTGGTTCAAAATCAAATATGCTTCATCCACTAACAAATTTTTGATAAAAGCTAGTATTGCCATATGGAGGGAGTAAAAGATTCCATATCCCACTAGGGGGATCATATGGTGATTTATCCTTTAAAATATTTTTAGTAATATCATTTTCAAATTTAGGAATTTAAATTTCAAATTAAATATTTTGAATTAGTCTGGCATATGGCACACTCCCTCATATTTATTTGTGCTTTAATGACATGATATTTATGCTAAATTGAGTTATTTTCCTTTATAGTCTCATGATGGCATAATGAAAACAAAATCATTGGAAGAAGAGGAAAAAAGATTTACCTCAAATGGGAGTTCAAATTTTATTATTATATCGTAAACTCCATAAAATTTTTGGTCCAAAACATGATTTGATATTTAAATGTAATAATTGCATTCCCAAACCCAAATTAATGTTTTTCCTAACTTATATAGAAGCCATGAGTTTCTTAAGAATACAATGATGCCATGTTTAAAATTTCAATCTTAATGAGTTTGAATGAGTAAAATGGAAAATTGAATGTTTAAATTGAAGCATTTATATTGAAATGATAACTCATAATTTAATGTAATTAGTTGATTTATGAAAATTATTTTCCCTACCATTTTTCATACTTTGAATTTTGGAAATTCATGTGAATTAATTTTTATTATTATTCATTCCATGAGTGATTGTCCAATAAAAAAAGTCTCATTCCTGAGAGGATTTCTAATCCATATACTTTCTATTTATTCTTGAGCATATTTATTGAATTATAAGGGGGCATGTCACCGACCAAAACATGCATTTGAACTTGTCTATACTATAACTATGCAAAAAAATATTTAAAATGATTGAGGCACCTTTTGAAATGCCCTTATCTATAAAGACCACCATTACATGAATACTTCTTTTAGACCATAGAGATCATGAATGGCCTTTTTAGTGATAAGCCATGTTTCAAACCATTTTAATCCATTCATAACTTACAATTTGTATTTGTATGATATTTTAAAGGTAAAGTGTGGGGATAGCAGGATTTATGGTGTAAGGGATGATTTACATTATAAGGAAAAAGTGTGGGGGTGATATTGTGGTAATTTTAAAAGGTTTTGTAATCAATTATTGAACTCTATTGTTTTTACCCTCATAAAAAGAATTGAAAATGAAAAACACAATAAAAAAAGAAAAAAAGAAAAAAATGGATTGTGATTTGGGAGAACCAAAAAACACCATTTTCCAGATAGAAGGTCTTCTAATCATATGTGGTTAGGAAATGGTTGTGAGTTCTGATCTAATCACAACTTTTATTAAAAATTAAAAAATTAGAAAAAGTCAAGTGGGTTCATTAATAATTCATTATTCGTTACATTGATCATGACCTTGCATTGAGTTTTGTGGAAAGTGGGGGTTGGTACATTAAAGAGGATAATTTCATTACACATTTTAATATCAATCATGGTAATTAAGAGATAAACCACATAATTGAGCCTTAATTTTTGAGAAATAAAATCCTACCAACGATAAGCCTCAGAGTCATTTGAACCTTTATTGAAAGGTCCCCATGATTTTATGTTCCTTTTTTCTCTAAAAAGTTAAGGACGTAGTTCTTGTACCGGGTTATGGATAAGGTGCATGTTCTTATGATATAATCATAACACTTCATGATTATATCCTGATATATGAGAGGAAAAAATCAAAGGTGCATTAAATACTGGTGGTGCATGTTTAATAATAAAGAATTGATAATCTTGAATGAATGAAATAAAAATTACCATATTTTTCAAAGGGGGAAAAGTATAATACATGATTTAATTTTTTCATTGAAAAATTGTAAATTAAATTGATATTTTATGTGGATTTTTTAATGATTTTTTTTACATAAAAAATTATTAAAATTAATTACACAGGAATTTTAATATTGGTGACATTGGTGTCCTATGAAATCCATGTTGATATTTTATGCTTGAGGACAAGAATAATATAAGTGTGGGGGAATTGATATAGCTAATATTTTTTACAATTTTTTTATGCATTTCAATTGATTTAATCATCCACATTAATCAATTTTAGTTTATATGAATCAATTTAGTATTTTTGAAGTGTTTTGAGAAAAATAGTGAAAAACATATAATTCTATATTTTAAAAGGATTTCTACATCAAGGATATTTTAGTCATTTAAATAAAATATAAATCCAAATTTTGTTATTAATTTTTTTAAAATCCTAATTTTATTCCTTAAACTATGACTTCTAGACCAGGAGTTGATTCAGCCATCGAAAGAGACTAAAAATTCATTGAATGTTGGAATGTTTTCTGGGCAGACAGTGTGGACCCCACCACCATAACGAAACCCAAACTCGGACTAAAAACATCCAAATTAGGTTGTTAGGTCAAGGATAGAATGAGGAAATATACGACCAGATATAAAACAAGTTTGGTGAAGTTTGGAAGTCACCAAAGCGGGCATTAAAAGTCATACATTTGGAGGAACCTTCTTGGATGCTTTGTCCGGAAACAGAAACCGCAAATGATAAATTCATAACACCATCATCCTGAGTCAAATGGAGATGAACTCTGTCGAGTGAACAACAAACCTATTTATGAAAAAAATTGAATAAGGGTTCCACTCATAAAATTTCCATTTAATGGGTCAATAATGCACACACATTCGAAGTACATATTTCTTACTATAAAAGGAGGCCCTCAACTCCTTCCGAAATCATCATGTTCTCTATTACATTACATCAGGGCACCAAGGATGTGATCTCCACCTAGGGAGGATGACCAAAATTCATCACCATTTCATTTTTATTTATTTATTCTGTTAATTTTTGTTTTAGTTTTCAATTGTAAATTATATTTTTAATAAAATTCATGCATTGTTTTTATTTATTTGTCCACAAATCCAACATCGTTTCTTCTTCAAATAATACCATTGAGAACTATAATACACTTCATCCTGATTAACTAATCCGAGGAATATCTTGAGGGAGTAATAAGGTTTTTGAAATAAAGACCATGTTATTAATATTCTTTGAGTTAATTCAAAGGATAAATTATAGTGGGTGTAATCCTCACATTGGTTGTCTAAATATTATCTTCTTAATCTACACCAATTTCTCTCGATTGATCAAGTGTATAGAGGGTGTTCTTGGACATCGCTAAGTAGAAATTTCAATCATAACTGGGGTATAATATGTTGAGTACACATACAATGGAGTGTGATCACTAAGAATATATAAAGCTGGCCAATGAAGGTTCTCCCTGAATGTTCTCTCAGGATAACTTCCTTTCCTCTTTAATTATATTCTATTTTGAACTGAATTGTTATTTAGAATTTAATTTTAGTTTCATCGGATTTTTATATTTCATTTATTTTATTAAATTCGATTTATTTTATAACATTTATAATAACAAAAAGAAATTGTTTTGGTGAATTAGATTTAGTGGGTGAATGTACTGAGAATGATTCCTAAGTGAGATGACCCTAGTCAGCATATATGTTGCACTTGGAAAACATAAAAATAAGATTTTTTCACGCACTACGACAAGCGTGCATTATATTACTCTACATGATAATCTATATTAACGGTTATGATATATTTCAATATTAGGGGAATAATATGTATAGTTAATCATGTGATTCTTTTAGGGTTGAACACAGTAATTAATGATAAAAAATATTATGTTAATGGAGAACTATATAACTTATATCAGGAATTATGATTTATGAGATATTATGAATAACATAGGTGATTATAATATGTTATATTTGATCTTTATATAACAAGGATATTATAGTTTCCTTTGAATGATGGTAGTGAATGAGTACTCGTTACTAGGTCATGGATATATGGTTTCGAAGAGTGTTCTGAAATATTATAATTAAATCCTTTAATTGTGATTATATTGATAGGGAGTCTTCAAACATTGCAATATAATAATAATAAAGGTCAATATATCATGTTTTTCTTTTTTGGTGTCCATGTACTTTGGGTGTCCTAACCAAGATCTAACTATCATATATGAAACATAACAACTTATTAGGTGCCAATAAAGGATGATTAATATAAAATTTGGTAGAAAATACTTCATGTATTTTGTAAAAAATTTCAAGGGATTTAGATGTAGATAGTAGAAAATGGGAATATTTTTTCATACCATAGTTATATGTATATAAATCATCGTGTTGGAGGATTTTTCATCTAAAAATTATTTAAAACATTTCGTGATCTTCAAGTGTGATATGACATCCTCAATGTAGTAGGACTAATGTTTATTTTTTTGAGTATGGATTTTCAATTATCCATTTCATTTTAGTTCTAGGAATCACTACATATTTAATAGAAGTAGGAATCATGGATTACAATAATCATATTGAATTATAGTAAGAAAGAAAATCTCGATGCGATAAACATATATGATGGGTAATACAACAAAAATATAATGGGGTATTTATTTTATCCTTTCATAGAATGGATCCACAATGAAATAATTACCAAAATCTCATATGTAGATATAAATATATCATTGGTTCAGTGAAATTTTTTATTAAAGGGAATTTATAGAAGCATCATAGAGAAGAGATATGATAATATCAATCTATCCATTTTAAATTTCATTCAATACATGAATTATTCATACATTTTATTCCATGTGTAGACAAGGGACACAGATATTGGGAATTTTATCTGGTGGTTCAAAGGTGAAAAACATCATAGTGAAAATTAAAAAAACATTTGTAGTTCATAATAATGAAGAGGGTTTTCATTAGTGATATATTTTAATGGTGAATATGTACTAATGAGATTATATTAATAACCTTAAATATAAGATGACATATTATTTTCATTACAACATTGTTTATGTTAGTAATAATTTTGGTATCTTGGGGACACCTATAGTGAGGGAAATTAGACTTCATCTCAGAATGATTCATTGGGAAATTAAATATTTTTTGAAGGGATAAAACAATAATTTAAATGAGTGGCTCTTTATTATTGAAATATTTGTATACATCAATGATAAATTATCCATTAATCATAGTGTTTCCATCGGGAGAAAAAATAAATCCACACATAGTTCATAAAATAAGTTTTCAAAGAGTGATCAATATAATATTAAAACATTTTTTACTACTATAATAGAGAAAAAGTAGATTATATTCAATGAACACATACATAGAATTGATTATTATATAAGGAAAATTTTCATATGTATAGTAGGACTCTATTAAAAAGGAATGTATTCCTATTATGAAGAACAATATATTATGTTTTTTCATGTATCTATTAGTATTCCTAAACTGAGTAATAAAACATATCTTCTAATCTCAAATGATTCATTCTAAGTGTGTGAAAGAATAAGAAACTGAAATATTAACCTTATCTAACATGATTATAAGTTAAGGAAATTTTCAATGCATACAAACTATTATTATATCTCTTTTTATTCATCATTTACCAATTTAATATCATTTGTCTAGGGAGATTCTAATAAATTTAATAACATATGACTTTAAAATTTTATGTGTAGTGTACATTCATGTGACTTGTAAATATTCCATCCAGTTTAATGTATTTTTTTTGAACGTTATGTTGGGAATCATAATTTCATGTGTGTTATACATGTTTCAAAAAAATGTACTATCATGTGATAAAGGAAATTGAGACATAGATTTTATGATGAAAAAATCATGATATTTTGTGTTAACGTGAAGGATATAAAAAATAATTCTTGATAAATATATCATTGGAACCCAACAAAATATGTTCTCCCTACATATTAACCAAATTATATTCTTTATAATAGTAATCATTGTATACTACATAGGTCATCTCCTACTATTGTCCACGTATTAGAGTATTCTTCACAAGAATCATCAGAACTCTAAGGAATAATTTGATAACAACATTGGGGAACTATAAAGATTTTAATGTATTATTTAATGATTATAAAAACATGAATTTATTATTTTATATTTTTGTGTTGATGAAAAATATATTCTCCTCCAGAAATTCAATGTAATCTAATTAGTTTTAAAATTAACAACCATTATTCATATGTTAATAGATTATAATATTGAATTACCATAGGATAACCATTATGGGAATCAATATATATGCTCCACATTTAAGAAAATATGGGGTCACATTCATTTCTATAAGGTATATAGTATAATAATCTAATTTATCATAAACATTTTTTTTCAGTTCAAGACTTATTTTCCTTACCCATTATTATTTTATATATCCTACATTGATTGTTATTCAAATCCGATGTTTATTTATTGTTATCCTTATTGTAATGAGATCAGGGATTATTCTGAATGATAATATTATGATACAATAATTTAAATATATATATGTATAATTTGGTGCCACTTTCAAAAAATAATTTTTGGGGACATTAAATCAATTAATGATTTGTGTTTTCACAATTCTGATGAAAACATTCATCATGAATTCAATGTGGGATATACCTTCATTAAAAAATTAGAATAAGTTTTTATTAGTAAGGATGCACATAAATTTATTGGATGTGTGTATGGGATATGACTTCAAGACAAATAGTAACCATATTTA
The DNA here is from genome assembly GCA_963277665.1 of Viscum album. NCBI lineage: Eukaryota > Viridiplantae > Streptophyta > Magnoliopsida > Santalales > Viscaceae > Viscum > Viscum album. The sequence goes on along the minus strand of OY728166.1, from coordinate 66,787,948 downwards.
AAATGAAAAATAATAATGGGTGGTGTGAAAAATATTCGAGGTTGATGATTTAAAATATCATGTTTCTAGTAGTAATAGTATTTTATTATGAACACCACAATATCTCATGACACCAATTTATATATAAGACCAAGCTTTTTGGTGTAGTTGGAATGAATTCATCTATACTGATGATCACCACAAAGGCCTATTTTTTTAAAAACTGACTATCTCTACTCTATTAATGAATTTGAGGATAACCCCATTAGACCATATGTTATAAAATAAATATTGGTCGTTTTCCATCATAGTTTATGATACTTATAACCCTCCAACAAATGACATATCCCTTTCCTTGATCTGGTGGATTATTTTTTCATTAGTGGTGGTTTCTTTTATATGGTAATAATTTTATTATAATAATATTTAGAAAATCCTTATGAATTTTTTTCTGTAATTGTGTCATTTTTCTTGATATAATCCATTTAACAATCCTAAAAGGTGATCAACACAAACAAATATGAACTTTTTATGATTTTATAATCCTGAACTCGATTAACCAATACTGGTCCAAAATTTTCTAATGAAACATCATGGGGTTAATTTTAATGTGTTAAATGAGAATGTGTTGTCTCAAAATTGAATTCATACATATAACCTCAAATTTAATTTGGAAAGAGGATTAAGTCATCATTATTAACTTTATTTTTATAATTAATTTGAACTGATTTATTCTTAATAATTTTAGTGTCAATTAGTTAATAAACGATTAATATTAGAGGAAATTACAAATCAATAATGAATGTTGTGTATTAAACCTCATGATTGGTTCATATTTCTATCCACAATAATGGATAATATAGGATTCCATTTATATGAGAGATATGAATATTGACCAAGATCACTCAGTAAACTTTGGGTTTTCATTCATTTTACTTCATATGATTATAGAAAAACCATAAGAAAATATATTTCATGATTGGGGAATTTAACAAATAAATAATATATCTTCATTGTGAAATCCTATATCGACATTCATGATTTCCAAAGGTAATATTTTCTATGAAAAATTATTTTAGTGGCATACTCATTACTAACTATTTATTTATGAATTGTATATCAAACTACAAGAAATTAACTTCACTATCTTCCAACTTTCTTCTAAATGTGTGATTTTTTGTGTGTATTAATACAAGATACCATATTCACATTAAATTATAATAGGTAGTGTCAAATATTTTAAACTGTGAAATTATAATGAAGGAAAATTTTCTATATGTTATAGTATGTCCTAGGATTAGGAATAGTTAACGTATTATTTATTGAGAATTTATTATAGAATTACTCTTTTTGGTGATTAGAGCACTAAATTACCACATCAATTTTTTCAAGTATAAAATAAATCGTTCACATTATACTAGTTCATCACTACAGGTGGACTTATGGAGTTTTTATTATGTTTTTAATAATTCATGAAATTATTTTACCCATAGATAGGTGGAATAATTTTTCCTGAGCATGGTAAACATGAGGCACACTCTTACTGGGATAATTATGATGTGTATAATGTTGGATAATTTTCCTTCATGTCATAATAAAAAAAATATTTTAAATATTTTATAAATAAACTATCAACATGATCATATATAGGTAGAGAAAACTTGTATGTTATTGCACCTCAGAAATGTGAAATATTTCATAAATTACTCTAAAAAAACATTAAAATTTGTCCATTTTTTTATTTTATTATTTAATTTATTTATATATATATTTAAATTATAAGATAAAAATTATTTTCATATTTTTCCACCAGACTAGAAATATAATATTTTAGGGTATTAATTATAAAGGGATTGAAATATTGTTCATGGTTCCCTGATATGTTTTACCAATATTCATCATGAAGAATATAACATCTTGATGATAAATATAATCCATAGTGACACATGAATGTTGTTAACTCATTTATATAAAGAGCAGTAAATATTTTTTTATACCAAAAATAAATTTTTATTAGTTTGAGGTCCTTTAAATAATTATATGAATCAAATAATATTTCAGTGAACTATTCTATAAATTCAATATTTCTACAGTAAATAATGATAATTTAAAATAGTAAAAACAATTCTTATATGTCCATTATTCTACATAAAATTTTTATATTAGCAATGAATTTTCTACCTTTGTCATCTATTATTAATCTATATGAGACTTGTATTTATTCTAGAGAATCAACCCATTATGCATGAGTTTTATTCATTAACATTGTTTCCTATTTATTTTCGTGATAATATTCTTGTATAAACAAATAATTTCTAGATCTATGAAAAAATTATAATCATTATTTTATAATTATATAAGATTACATCCCAATATTATATTATAACATAAATATATGTCACATTCTCTTTAGAAGGCATGACAATAGAGAACAATGTTGGACGTGGGTATTCCTCAACACACAAATTCACCTTACCAAGATAATAAATACTAATTTAGATGGATTCCTACAATGTTTTAGGGTTATCAACAAAATAATATTCCTCTATGTCTTCTTCAACCTACAAATAAATTTTAATTTAAAATTTTGATGATGGAATATTCTTAGTAGTATGGGGAAATTCATTTTATTTCGTTTACTAAATATATTATTTGGAGGTGCTTCATGACTCCATGGGTTTAAATGTTTCGTAATCAATATTGTTACTATTTTTTATATTTTTTACCTCATCTCAAATATTAATGATAGATTTTGATATATATATATATTTTATTCCAAAAATTACATTCTTCAATTATAAATTTTTGATAGTGATTGATTGATATTATCCAAGTTAGATTATTTTGTAAGTATGTCGACATAATCTAGAGATGAAAATAAGAAAAAATTTCATTTGGTACAACATTCTAATTTCTAGGATAAGACATATTATTAAAATGGTTGGATTTTGTTGATGTGATGAAAATCATAAATGGAGAAAATGTTTCTATGAATCTCAATCATACGTTATCATAGGATTATTGAACAATTGGTTAGAATATTAAATTAAACTAAATTATATTGATGATTTTTCATGATATCAATTTCATAGAGACAATTATTAAATTAGTTGATAGGAAAATATGTTATAATTTTTTTCCCTATGTTAGAATTATTTTTTAAGTAAAAATTATCTTGGTTAGCCTTTGAAAAAGGTAATGAAATTACTATTCCACCTAGATAGGACCTGTAATATATAATAAGTTACAAACATTGAAATCTTGGAATTTATTATAATGGGTTACTTGTAAAAGCATTTGGTGTAGTGGATCAGATGAAATATCATATAGCTGGTTTTTTCTCTTAGAATTCTATGATTCCCATATTTATAAATGATGAATTGAGGGATTTAATGGGATAATATTATGCATGAATCACTCTAACAATTCAGTTGATGTAGTAATTGAGGCATATGTTGTATAGTGAGGGAACATAATATTGGGAATTAATCTATGGTCTCCCAAAATAGAAATTGATAGTTATATCCTAAAGAATAGATATACAATATGTGTCAATTATAGATTCCCCAAACTGGTCTTTGAAATTGGTCCAGATAATTATTTTTTCTCACTTTTTATCATATACATGATTAGTTATGATAAAGATATAAATTTGTAATTTAATTTAACTATTGATTAATGTGTTTTGTCCTTAATGCTATTTTTCTTGGATCCATTATCAAATTGATATTATTGGATATCATTACCATCCATTTTTATAGGTATGTTGTGGGTTTTTATGTGTCCTTTTATAATATCATCCATATCCTTTTCTATAATGGAGATGACCAGATGATACTAAACAAGCTATGTATATTCATGACATACATTATTAATAATGACATCAACTTCAAAATATTTTGGTATTATGAGAACCTATAAAATTAATTCTTAAGATGAAAAAGAAGATTATGTCCATCGACATTAGAAATAATTTCTACAAATGGATAACTACTTTAATATGTCATATTATGGTGTTGTAGGAATGTGTTCTTAAATATATGATGTCTCTATGATTATAGGAATTAGTGTTGTGGCCACTAATCACTAGTGCAGAAAACGTTTTTTACGTCAACATTTTTTACGTTGGTTATATAAAACCGACGTCATAATATGTAAAACGAGGTTTTTTACGTCGGTTATTTAATAACCGACGTAAAAACCTGTGTTTGGTACACCTTTAACGTCGGTTTTAAAAATAACCGACGTTATTAATCGCGCGGATTCTTTTGTTACGTCGGTTATAAAAATAACCGACGTAAAAAATGCGGTTTCCGAAGGCCTTTTTACGTCGGTTATTATATAACCGACGTAACAAAAGATTCCGCAGATGTTTTTGACGTCGGTTATGGAATAACCGATGTAAAAAAACACGGATTTCGAGACCTTTATAACGTCGGTTATAAAATAACCGACATAAAAAAAGAATCTGAGGAAGGTTTTTACGTCGGTTATTAAATAACCGACGTTATAAATGTTTTAAAAAAAATTATAACGTCGGTTATTGAATAACCAACGTGATAACTCATTTAAAAATGTGGATTGTCATTCGCGAGTTTACCTTCGACAGTCGCGACTCGTCTCTCTCGCGCGTAAACCCGAATCGGCTCGTCCATTTCGTTGGTTTAGATTCGTTTTGCGATCATCGTTTCTCATATTTAATATCCTCGGATCAATCATCTAAACTCGCAGCACTCAGGTAATCCTCCCACTCATTCGTATTTTTTCATGGATAGTATATATATATGTGTTGTGATTTTTTTGTTGAAACTAGCTAAGATTCTTTGATTGCGAACCCTTTTAACTCGTTTTGGCACCATAATCTTATTTATCATCCCTAGATCTATTTGTTCGACTTGCAATATTGACTAATTTTATGATTTCACTAATTTTTCATCGTTTTCTATAAATCCTCGAGAGGGTTGGGGCGTGTCCAGGGGGGTGTCCAGGGGGGTGTCCAAAGGGTTGGGGGGTGTCCAGGGGGGTGTCCAAGCAGGTTGGGGGTGGAGGGTTGTGTCCAGGAGGGGTGGGGGCTGTCCAGAGGGGTCGGGGGTGTCCAGGGGGGTTTACAAGGGGGTGGGTGGGTGTGGGGGGCTGTCCAATGGTGTGGGTGGGTGTTGGGGGGTGTCCAGGGGGGTGTCCAAGGGGGTAGGGGGTGGGGGTGGTGTTTAGGAGGGGTGGGGGGGCTGTCCAGAGGATTGGGGGGTGTCCAGGTGGGTGTCCAAGCAGGTCGGGGGTGGGGGGTTGTGTCCAGGAGGGGTGGGGGTGCTTTCTAGAGGGGTCGGGGGCTGTCCAGAGGGGTCGGGGGGTGTCCAGGGTGGTTTCCAAGGGGATGGGTGGGTGTGGGGGGTTGTCCAAGGGGGTGGCGGCCTGTCCAGAGGGGTCGGCGGGGTGTCCAGGGGGGTGTCCAAGAGGTTGGATGGGTGTGGGGGGCTGTCCAAGTGGGTGGCGGCCTCTCCAGAGGGTATTTGTGGTTGTCCGGGTGGGGGGGCTGTCCAGAGGGTTGGGGGATGTCCAGGGGGGTGTCCAAGGGGGTAGGGGGGTGGGGGGTGGTGTCCAGGAGGGGCGGGGGGATGTCCAGAGGGGTCGGGGGTTGTCCAGGGGGGTTTACAAGGGGGTGGGTGGGTGTGGGGGGTTGTCCAAGGGTGTGGGTGGGTGTTGGGGAGTGTCCAGGGGGTGTCCAAGGGGGTAGGGGGTGGGGGGGTGTCCAGGAGGGGTGGGGGGCTGTCCAGAGGGGTCGGGGGGTGTCCGGGGGGGGGTTTACAAGGGGGTGGGTGGGTGTGGGTGGGTGTTGGGGGGTGTCCAAGGGGGTAGGGGGTGGGGGGTGGTGATTAGGAGGGGTGGGGGGGCTGTCCAGAGGGTTGGGGGTGTCCAGGGGGGGTGTCCAAGCAGGTCGGGGGTGGGGGGTTGTGTCCAGGAGGGGTGGGGGTGCTTTCGAGAGGGGTCCGGGGCTGTCCAGAGGGGTCTGGGGGTGTCCAAGGTGGTGTCCATGGGGATGGGTGGGTGTGGGGGGTTGTCCAAGGGGGTGGCGGCCTGTCCAGACGGGTCGGTGGGGTGTCCAGGGGGGTGTCCAAGGGGTTGGATGGGTGTGGGGGGGCTGTCCAAGTTGGTGGCGGCCTCTCCAGAGGGTATTTGGGGTTGTCCGAGTGGGTGGGGGGGGGGGGCTGCCCAGAGGGTTGGGGGATGTCCAGGGGGGTGTCAAAGGGGGTAGGGGGTGGGGGGTGGTGTCCAGGAGGGGTGGGGGGGCTGTCCAGAGGGGACGGGGGGTGTCCAGGGGGGTTTACAAGGGGGTGGGTGGGTGTGGGTGGGTGTTGGGGGGTGTCCAGGGGGGTGTCCAAGGGGGTAGGGGGTGGGGGTGGTGTTTAGAAGGGGTGGGGGGGCTGTCCAGAGGGTTGGGGGGTGTCCAGGCAGGTCGGGGGTGGGGGGTTGTGTCCAGGAGGGGTGGGGGTGCTTTCTAGAGGGGTCGGGGGCTGTCCAGAGGGGTCGGGGGGTGTCCAGCGTGGTGTCCAAGGGGATGGGTGGGTGTGGGGGGCTGTCTAAGGGGGTGGCGTCCTGTCCAGAGGGGTCGGTGGGGTGTCCAGGGGGGTGTCCAAGGGGTTGGATGGGTGTGGGGGGATGTCCAAGTGGGTGGCGGCCTCTCCAGAGGGTATTTGGGGTTGTCCGGGTGGGTGGGGGCGCTGCCCAGAGGGTTGGGGGATGTCCAGGGGGTGTCCAAGGGGGTAGGGGGTGGGGGGGTGGTGTCCAGGAGGGGTGGGGGCTGTCCAGAGGGGTCGGGGGGTGTCCAGGGGGGTTTACAAGGGGGTGGGTGGGTGTGGGGGGCTGTCCAAGGGGTGTGGGTGGGTGTTGGGGGGTGTCCAGTGGGGTGTCCAAGGGGGTAGGGGGTGGGGGTGGTGTTTAGGAGGGGTGGGGGGCTTTCCAGAGGGTTGGGGGGTGTCCAGGGGGGTGTCCAAGAAGGTCGGGGGTGGGGGGTTGTGTCCAGGAGGGGTGGGGGGCTGTCCAGAGGGGTCGGGGGGTGTCCAGGGGGTTTACACATCGATTTGTTTTATATTTCAAAATTATTTACATTCAAATTATGATTTTTTTCATATAAACATATATTTGTCTTATCTAAAAAATATATATATTTTTACTATTTGTTATAGGTAATAATGAGTCGAAGTTGGATTACGGCACATCGAATGAGCAATGAATATGAGGAAGGTGTTGATGCCTTTTTGGAATTTTCTAAACGAAATGTTCCAAGTAGTGACATTTTTTTCTGTCCATGCATGAAATGTCTGAATATGAAGAAGTTGAAAGTAGAGAGATAAAAGATGATCTGATTTGTCATGGTTTCAATCCGAGTTACAACCCTTGGATTTGGCATGGCGAAACTGGACAGAATGTCACTGATGATAATGAATCGCAAGATGGTAACTCCGATGGAATTGAAGAAATGATTCGCGATATTGTAGCAGAACAAATTGAGATAGAACCGACAGTTTCACGTCTATATGGTGATGCCGAAAAACCATTATATCCTGGTTGTACAGATTTTACGGTTTTTTCGGCGGTGTTAAGATTGATTAACCTGAAGGCGAAACATGGATGGAGTGACAGAAGTTTTACAGAGCTGCTACAATTGATGAAAGACAATCTTCCAAAAGATAACGATCTTCCAGATTCATATTATAAGGCCAAAAAAATATTATGCCCGATGGGATTGGGATACCGGAAAATACATGCCTGTCCGAATGACTTCATTATATATAGGAAGGAATATGAATTTCTGAAAGAGTGTCCTAAATGTGGGACATCACGGTATAAGGTGAAAGAAAAATCACAAGCTGGTGTAGAGATTACAAAGCTCCCTTCAAAGGTATTTTGGTATCTTTCTATAATTCCTCATTTCAAACGTTTATTTGCTAATTCACATGATGCAAAAAGGATAAGATGGCATGCTGATGAGCGGGTATGTGATGGAAAAATACGTCATCCAGCTGATTGTCCACAATGGAAGAAAATTGATTCCTAGTACCATACATTTGGAAATGAAATTAGAAATATGAGACTAGGCTTGTGCACAGATGGAATGAATCCATACCGAACCCCCAGTAGCACACATAGTTCATGGCCTGTTTTATTGGTAATTTACAACCTCTCTCCTGAAGTTTGTATGAAGCACAAATATGTCATTTTGAGTATCATGATCTCTGGTCCAAAGCAACCCGGCAATGATATTGATGTATACATTTCACCGCTGATTGATGATTTGAAACTGTTATGGGCTGATGGTATTAGGGTGTATGATTCTTATAAAATGGAATATTTTCAACTGCATGCAGTGCTTCTATTCACTATAAATGACTTCCCAGCATATGGAAATTTGTCTGGATACAATGTTAAAGGGCATAAAGCATGTCCAATTTGCGAACAACAGACGTCATATTGTCAATTGCATCATGGGAGGAAAACAGTGTACATGGGTCATCGAAAGTTTTTGCCTATGGATCACCCTTATAGAAGACTAAAAAAGGCATTCAATGGATCACAAGAATTTGATACTGCTCCAAAACCTTTATCCCCGGATTTGTATTTTGAGAGGGTGAAAAACCTTGATGTGACATTGGGAAAGACACATAAATCTGGTAATGATAGACATATTTGGAAGAAAAGGTCAATATTTTTTGAGCTACCATATTGGAGGTATCAGGAAGTCAATCATAATATTGATGTCATGTACGTGGAGAAGAATATATGTGATTCTTTGATCGGAACATTGCTAGATATTAAAGGAATGACAAAAGATGGGTTGAATGCAAGGTTAGACCTACTATCAATGGGAATACGTTTGGAGTTAGCTCCCACTCATAAAGGAAGACGAACATTTCTTCCCCCGGCTTGTCATACATTATCGTAGAGGGAGAAAATTAGCTTCTGTCAGTGTCTTCATGATATCAAAGTCCCTCAAGGTTATTCTTCAAATGTAAAAAATTTTGTCTCATTGAAAGACTTGAAGTTGATAGGTATGAAATCACATGATTTTCACGTCATGATGCAACAAATTCTACCAGTTTCACTGCGTGGAATATTGCCCATCCGTGTCAGAAAGACTATAATGAGGTTGTGTTATTTTTTCAATTCAATTTGTAACAAGGCGATTGATGTGAATGCTTTGAACCTTTTGGAAAAGGATGCAATTTTTATACTTTGTCATTTGGAAATGTATTTTCCTCTAACTTTTTTTATTTCTTGTTTACATTTAGTTTTTTCATATAATGTTAGATATTGTAAATTTTTTACTTATTAAAACATGTATCAAACCAAAATGATAAAACAAAAAAACTGTAAAGAGGAGAAGTCCTGGGCGCACCGGCCGGCCGGTGGGGGATCACCGGTCGGCCGTTGGTCCAGACAGAGAGAAAGGCTCTCTGTCTGGTCCACCGGCCGGCCGGTGGTGAGCCTGCGGCCGGCCGGTGGCACCAGGCAGTGGGAAAGTCTACTGCCTGGGTCCTCCGGCGGGCCGGTGAGCTCACACCGGCCGACCGGTGGACTCAGTGAGTCCACTCTTCAGCTTTCTTGGGCCAACTCCTTGGAAACCTTTTTCCTATCAACAAAAACACTTGAAAACAAGTTAGAACATAATAAGAGTGATTGTGATCATTAAAATTCAAGATAGAGGGGTACAATAGACTGTGTTTACCATGTTTATCATTGTTTAACATGCTTACCATATTACCAATGTTTACTATTATGTAATTTAGTACACTTTTCTATTTTCTGATTAAGTAGTATTACAATATTTGAATTTGTATATTTGTGAACTAATGTTTGTTTTTTTGAATTGAAGGAAAATGACAGATCAATCAGTTGATCAGCCACATGATTCTGGAGATGAGCATATTGGTCATACATCTGGGGAGGAACATTCACAAGCTCCTATTACGAAAAAGAGTTCAAAGGTTGGTAAGCGTGGGTGCACACGTTTACCAAAATTATCACTTGCCCGTACGAAGGAGGAGAGGATAGTCGTGGAGTTTGATGATGATGATCTTCCTAGAGGTCCAAATGCTAAAGATTTTAAGGGTTTTGTAGCAACTCAGGCTAAGAGCAAAGTAAGCATTCTCTATGATGATTGGAGAAGTGTGGATAAGGAAATAATTTCTCAGCTGTGGGAGACCATTTTGGTAAGATATTTTGCTATTGTTTGACTGTTCATTAAATGTTTCTAGTATATATAATATTTTTAACCTCTTTTTTATCAGATGAAATTTTATATTCCTGACACTGGAGGAGTCAGGAAGAAATGCTTATCGTTGGCTGCTAGGAGATGGAGGGATTTCAAATCAACCCTCTCATCTGATTTCATTTATGGTCATAGGAGTCGTGAGAATCCATGTCGTATATATCCTTTTATAGATGAAGACACATGGAGACAATTTTTTGAAAGTATAAGAAAAGAATCATTTTTGGTAAGGGCAATGCAAACTTTTATAAGCTTTCGTATATAAATGATCTTATTATTGTTTTGTTAATGATTACTTATTCTTAATTTACAGCAAACAAGGAAAGCTCATCAAGAGATCCAATATAAAAATGTATACCCTCATAGTTTATCTCGGGGAGGGTATGCATTATTGGAAGAACAAATGATGGCAGAAAAATTTCAACAACTAAGAGCTGAGTCTTCAAGCTCTAGAGAGGTGGCCCCTTAATCCCCTCCATCTAGACATGAGAAATGGAAAAGAGCTCGGAAGGGCAAAAAAGGACAACATCTTTCGGAAGAATCGAGACTCGTAGTTGAGAGGATTGTAAGATATCTATTTTATTTATTTAAGTTTAGAATTTTCGTCATATATTTCCAATCATTATAGAAATTTTCAATTAATTATTACAGGACTCTCTTGAGGAGAAGAGTTCACAAAGGACATTTACACCATCTGGGAGGGAAGATATTTTATCTGTGGCATTGGGAAAGCCCGAACATCCTGGCCGTGTAAGAGGATATCCGGCAGGTGTATCGGTAAGAAAAGTGTTGCCACGTTTCTCAACATCTAATGTTGAGGGAGTTTATAAAAAAAATAGAATCCATGGAGGCCGAATTCCATAATATTAATGCGACAATGGAGGACAAGATTAGAGCATCGGTGCAGGTTATGTTTGTAGACTTGCAAAGACAATTTCAGGGTGCAGCTCCCACTCCACCTCTCCCAGTAGCTCCCACTCCCCCACCTCAGCCTGCGGACCCCATTTTTGATCCTCCTCCTCCGCCGCAGCTACCTACTTATTGTGAGTTGTCTGTTGATGATCCTCAACATCATATAGTTGCATATGGGATGGTATATTGTATAGGAGATACAGTTCATCATCAACAGTTAGAGGTATAGAATCAGAGGGTCACTGGACATGATATTATAGATAGATCAGCTCGGATACCATTACCTACAGATGAGGTGACGACAGTTGGACATAGTATCGGCCATTTTTTACTTTGGCCATCCAGACTTCTTCGACTCATTACCATAGAGGTATGGATGTTATATCTTTTATTTTATATTTTTATTAATGTTTTATCATTTGAAAAATAATATATTTTTCAATTTATTTTTATAGGAATACTTCAAAGGTAAAGAAATACTATATAGACAACAACAAAGAAAGATAGCTATGACATCAGATGCAGATACTAGCAGTCTTGACAAATTGTCAAGATATTCAAATTTGTTGGAGGATCATTATGACTTTACAATGGAAGCTCATGTCTGTGGACGTGAACTAAGTGTGGGGATTATGAAAAATGATATCATGGAGTTTGTCACTGGAGATAAGTTGGGCATCAACGTGGTGCAAATTTTTATCATGTAAGTCTTAACACCTTTTCCTTGCGTTATATTTATTAAAAATGTATACTTATGTCTGCTTTGTATTAGGTATCTTTATAAAATTTGTGAGAGGAATGAGCTGGCAGATGTATATGGATTCGTGGACCCACAATTGATTTCCCCTGAAGCATGTCCATTGGATGAGGAATAAAGAATGATTTATATTGCTGATAGATTTGAAAAGAATGTAATCACACAGTGTTGGATGATGCCTTTTTGTGAGAGGTATGAAATACATCCCTCTCAAAGAGTTAATTATCTTTTAACATAAAAAACCACTAACGTTAAATTTCCTTTTATCAGGGATCATTGGATGTTAGGGGTTTTTTTCCCTAGGGAGAAATCACTTTATTGGATATGCTCTCTCCATGATGATGTGCGAGAAAGTTTTAAGAATATATTGGAAACGTAAGTTTCAATTTCACAATAGTTTTATATATTATAATGAATTTTAAATTTACCCCATTCGTATTATTTTCTAACAGGGAATGGGTCCACTTTCGAAAAAGCGCAAAGAAAAGCAATTTCAAGATCAAATATGTACATGCGAAGGTAAATATCCATTTATAATTTGTACATTTTGATTTATTACATAAAAATAATATATTGAATTTACACTCATTCAAACAGAAATGTCATGAGAAACAAGGCATCATCGAATGCGGATATTACATGTTAAGATTTATGTATGAAATAATAACAACTGGGACAGTTCTGAGTTTTGACCTGGTAAGATTTCCTCTTTCTCATAATATTTCAATTTGATTTATTCATTATACACGTTGTCTACTATCCTTTTCTATTGTAGCTTTTTGATGACCCTCAACCCTTTACTGCTGAAGATATCAAACACTTACAGGTGGAGTGGTCAAATTATTTTACAGGTTTGATTGACTTTTAGTTGTTTGTAATGTAAAATGTCATTTTGAATATTGTCAATGTAATTGTGTATTTCGTAGTCGTTTAGGTTGGATTTAGTTTTTTTTGAAGTTGACAGTGTAAGTTTTGAATGTTATATAAGTGAATGTTTAATTTTTCTCTACTTCCTGTTTTGGTCTACTGTTGATGGTTTTTCTGGTCTGGATTTTGGTATGGGGGGAGAGGTTCCAAGGGGGTGGGTGGGTGTTTGGGGGGTGTCCAAGGGATATGGGAGGGGTGTCCAAGGTGTGTTTGGGGCTGTCCTAGGGGTCGGGTGGGTGTAAATGAGGGTGGGGGGGTGTCCAAGGGGTGGGGGTGTCCAAGGGATATGGGAGGGGTGTCCAAGGTGTGTTTGGGGCTGTCCAAGGGGTCGGTTGGGTGTAAATGAGGGTGGGGGGGGGGATGTCCAAGGGGTGGGGGTGTCCAAGTGGTGGGGGGTGTCCAAGGGATATAGGAGGGGTGTCCAAGGGGTGTTTGGGGTTGTCCAAGGGGATGGGGGGGTTTCCAAGGGGTCAGGGGGGGGTTCCCGGGTGTCGGGGGGGTGTCCAGGGGGTGCGGGGGCTGTCCAAGGGGTGGGGGGTGTCCATGGGGTGGGGGGTGCCCAAGGGATATGGGAGGGGTGTCCAAGGGGTGTTTGGGGCTGTCCTAGTGTTCGGGGGGTGTAAATGAGGGTGGGGGCTGTCGAAGGGGTGGGGGGTGTCCAAGGGGTGGGGGGGCTGTCCAAGGGGTGGGGGGTGTCCAAGGGGTGGGGAGTGTCCAAGGGATATGGAAGGGGTGTCCATGGGGTGTTTGGGGCTGTCCAAGGGCTCGAGGGGGTGTCCAGGGGTCGGGGGGGTGTCCAAGGGGTCTGGGAGGGCTGTCAAGGTATGGGGGGGTGTCCAATGGGTGTTTGAGGCTGTACTAGGGGTCTTGGGGGTGTAAATGAGGGTGGGGGGGGCTGTCCAAGGGGTGGGGGGTGTCCAAGGGATATGGGAGGGGTGTCCAATGGGTGTTTGAGGCTGTACTAGGGGTCGTGGGGGTGTAAATGAGGGTGGGGGGGGGGGCTGTCCAAGGGGTGGGGGTGTCCAAGGGTTGTGGTGGGGCTCCAATGTGGTGGGGGAGGGCTGGCCAGGTTGTTAGGTGGGTATAGATGAGGGCGGGGTTCAGTTGGGGCTTGGGGGAGGGCTGTCATGGTTCTTTTTGTTTGGTTTCTGGTTGCTTTTTGGTGAGAGCAGTGCAATTATTTTAAAAAATATATATATCGCTTTCACGTCGGTTATGAAATAACCGACATGGTAAATAAATCGGTAGGGGTTTATCACGTCGGTTTTTTCGAGAACCGACGTGATAAACCATTCCCGGGCCTTTTATCACGTCGGTTCTTAATATAACTGACGTTCTAAAAGGCCTGGGAATCGATTTACCACGTCGGTTATTGGATAACCGACGTGCTAAAACGTTTCCCAGGCCTTTTTATCACGTCGGTTATTTATGAAACCGACGTGATAATAGGCCCGGGGAAGCATTTATCACGTCGGTTATGACATAAACGACGTGATAAACGATATCCGAGGCGTTTTATCACGTCGGTTTAGAAAATAACCGACGTGATAAAACCCCCCCCCCCCCCCCCGCGCATGTGTATCACGTCGGTTATTATATGAACCGACGTGATAAACACCGTGATGTTAGGGATGTTACGTCGGGTTTTAAATAACCGACGTTAAAAACGTTATTTATAACGTCGTCCGTATTAACGTCGCCTAAAAACCGACGTAAATAATGAAAAATAACCGACGTAAAAAATGTTTTCTGCACTAGTGAATATTTTATCATCATTCCTATATAATAATTTATCGGTATATTATTAATTTTTAGATGATCTAATATTCTTATTATGTACCATTGATCATCTATATGTTGATTCACTAACCAACACACCAATATAATCAGTCTAAAATAATATTTGATGTCACATTAGTAGATTAGTGTAATTTATATGGAACTTGATATCCAATCACAATGTGTTTGAATTATATATGTATTCATTAGGGGTAGGAAAATAATAATGACATTGGTATTATATTTTCACCCTTAATACCATCAGTATCAGTAACCTCCTCCACATATTCCACTAATATGTGAGAATAAAAAAGGATCATATGTAACATCTTTATTAGAGGCAATACCAAACTTTTAAATCTAATTTTCTTATTTTTAACAACATTAATTATACATTTAGTATTCTATTATATGGGTTACGATCCATTTAATCGTTTACTAGGGTGGTTTCTATTTACCACTAGCAGGAGAATGATATATTAGATGGTTTTAACTAGATTAGTTATTATATTTGGTTTAACAAAATGAATTTGTATCTTATTGTGATACTAACTTGAAATTATAGAAACCACCCTGTGATAATCAAGGTGAAAAAAATGTTGGTGTAGCTATCATATAGGATGATGGGGTTAAAAATAGTTGATTCATTTATTCGCCAATTATATAATGAAAATGGTTTGTAAATTGTTCAAAATATAGTACTCAATATTATTATAATAATTATTATTGTTATCCTTTTAGTCCCTATTTTCCTATAATGTAATAGTGGATATGGAATCTACTTGTATTTCTTCCCATAATATCTTTTATACCAAGATCCCACTATCATTTTAGGTTTTTATACAAATTCAAATAACTAATAGATTTTATTTGCCAATATTTGGTATATGGGATTGTAATTTGGTCTTTCACTGAGGTGAACCTGATTAAGATAATGAACATCATACCTTATTTTTCAATTTTCTTACATAGTTGTGATGAAATACACAGGTAACTAATTTCGTCTTATGATGAATGAAATTGATTATTAAGATCCACATATTGTTGTTTCCTCTTATAATTCATCCCATAATAATGTGGAATATACTATTATTATTTTCAATAAATGGAGGTACTATGTAATATCGCTACAAATATGTTTTCAGAGATAGAATATTGTCATATATTCCATTTCACCTTTACTAGTCCATTTTCACAGATAAATATGTATTCTCTTTCGCATGAGCTCATTATTAAAGATGGAATATTCCATCCACTATGATATTATGGAATCTATGGATAATCTACCGGGATAATTGATCTTAATGATGGATGTTTCTTACTCACCAGGCTGATTCACTATTCATATTACCAGTAAAAATTAGTTATTGTTTATAGTCTTTAAGGAAAATGTCATGATCTTATCTCAAAATTAAATGTTTGTGACTCTATATTATTCTTATTTTTACATTTTATAGGTTAATTATTATTTTCATCATTATGTTAAAGTGAAGTTGTTATAATAATTAAATGTAGAGGTCTAACCATCAAGGGGTCAATGTATCACTACATTTTCTGTAATTGACATGTATTGTTTTATCTGGGGTTATCATGAGGAATCTAGGTTTATATACCACTATGTAAAGCAGGATTCCAATGATGGTACAATATGAAGATATAAAATGTTTCGAATGATTCATTAAATTTATAATTCAATTGAATTTATGAAAAGATATAATATCAATGTATGTTGTTGGAGAATCCATGTCCAATAATTTAGGATATGGAATTCCCTCCAATGGAACTGGTCAATGACACCCACGATGTACTCCCACCTAGCTACCAGAAACTCAAAGAATTCAATGAATTTTGATTGAATATTTTAATGAGTAGATATGTGGGTGAATGAGGTGAGAGGATTGTGATATGTTTAAATATATAACATTTACTAATGAATAAAGGGGTTCGACATAAGGTAGTGCATCAGACAATGTTATGGACACTTACCCAATTGATGTAACACCAAATATTTCCCAACCAACATGTTAATATTAAACATCATTTCATAAATTGAATTGGATGGATGATTGGAATCATACAATATGGGAGGAAAACCCTCTCTTCCCAAAGGGATATTATAAAATGCATAAATATTATCCACTAAATAGGGGTTATAAATTATTTAAACATTGAACCTGAGTACCTCAAAATTGGTGTTTATTCTACCCTTATATAAAATTTTAATATTGAGTAAACATTTTCCCCATGCTAAGATTATTCATTTCCTCAGCTTTTTTATGGGTAATTTATACACCATTTACTTTTAATATGTATGATTACCACATAATAGGTCGAAATTAAGCAAATTGTGGAGTGCATAAAATTTTTAGGTTTCCTCTATTGATGAGTGTGATCATATTTTAATATGTTTTTGTATTTGATCTTTTTTGGGTTTATATATACACAATACATGTATCTATGTTAAAATCACGTTTTGGAACATCAATGTGCCAGATGTAGAGGAAATTTAACATTTACTTATACTATTCTAGTTTATGTTACCATTAAAAACAAAAATGAATTTTTTACAATACTAATATTCCTCAAAATGAAATACACATTCATAATTGGATTAACGTTGTTAAATGATTTATATTTGGCCCATTATGATCCATTTCCTTTTTTTCTAATTTTCTTCTGGATTTGATTCTTTAGATTAATCATGATGGAGAATCTAGAAAACCCATGTCATGTACATCGCAAAAGATAATTATTAGTGGAATAATGATAAGAATTTTGATTATATATATTTTGATGTATATTCATACCTAAATAACAATATCAATAATGAATAAATATGGTACAATGAAAAAAATTAACACATCCCTTAGAACATCTATTTATATTATTCTTCAATGAAGATATAGATATCACCCAGTGTATGTGACGATCCCAAGTGAAGGATTTTTGTTAAAAATATTATAATACCTATGTGGTATGGTATCTCATGTATGGTTATTGGAGTTTCCCATATATTTTTTTAAATGTGGTATTTTCATTGAGCATGTTCTGGTTGACGTTGATGTTATGAATAAGAATCACTTGCTATTGTGGATAATGAATTATGTATAATAATGTCATTTATTAGATGAGAAGACCATTTAACTATTCAATAGGCCTAATATAGGATTATTTTGTTGGATCTTTTCTCTATAGATCATAATATTTATTTTTATTTTGGAAATTAAGAGTCCCTTATGAATACAACGTCCAACATTTTCATATTCAATGATTAATATATGGTATAATGTGATAACAATGTAAGATCAATATCTGGAAGAGAATTGATAATAGATGTGAAGATTATAATTAAATGATCAATTTCAACCCTAATATAAAATTTTCACACTAGATAGAGATCCAGTAATCATATTTTAGATTTATTAACAAATTACTTAATGTCTACTTAAAAACATCAAAATGTCTTCCGAATGTTCATTACATCACTTTAAAAATTGTTATCATGTTGATATAATTTTAAATTTCATTCAATTATGTGATTTATTTTTTATATTCAATTTAATAAATTGTATTTTAATTAAAATGGGGATCATACATCCATTGGTTCATATTAAACTATTTTATTCTTTCTAAACCAAATATTTAAGGAATTTCATATTTATATATGGAATAGAGATAAAATATGACTTGTAATTTATCATTGGAGAAATTTCGTTCTCTTATTATATTGAATTTCTATTCCATACGGTTATAAAATATTCTAACTTATCTGAACGAGGAAGTCATTTCCCAAAAACACTAATTATGGGAGAATTATTTGTTTGAATATTCAATTTTCTATTTAATATAAATTGATAAAATGGTGGTACAAATAATTATAATTAAATTGGGGTTTCATCTAGTTGATAGATAATATCACTCTTAATATGAACGAATCTCAATTTAACTATCCAAAATGACTTGAATACAAAATGTAATGGGATTATAAAATTTGTATCAATAGGGGGAGATTTTAATGATTGTAAATGTCAAAATGGAGAGGACATTCACACTGAATACAATATTTTTAAATAATACTATCAATGAATAATTTAATTTACTAGTCCATTCATGTATTGAATTTCATCTCAATGTGGAGTATATATTATTTAGATATATAGTATCTAATTTATTAATAATGAGTCTTCATCATATTTTATTGTGGTATATGTTAATTTTTTTAATAAATAAGTTCTCTAAAAATACATTTTCTAAAAGATAACCATTTTAATCATAAACCAATTTAATAAAAATATATAAATATATTGGTGAAAAATGAAATCTATATTTTTTATCCGTACATACATATTTTTTACATAGATATATATTAATTGTACTTATAATTAATATATACCCTCATAAATGATTATAAATGCTAAAATTTTAAACAAGGTAAATAAGTAAAAAAATAATTTTATTACCCATGAAAAATGACACTTAAATGTGTCATAATAAAATTGAATGAGATGAGTTTTGTCACTTATATAATTATTTTGAAAATATTTCATCTGGGTGGTGTATTTCATTGTTTTTTTACATTTATATTATTTCAGTAAAATATAATGTAAAAAACATATCTTTCTTTCATTAAATATTAAAAATATTTTACGATAGAGATATAATAAATTTATATTCCGGTCAGAATGATTAATATATATAAAAATTTTATTCTGTTTCATGGTTATTATTATTTAATTTTTATTGATAATATGGTATCCATATATTCTTATGAAACAATGACACGATGATTTTAAATGTAGAAGAAATATCATGTAATTACTTTAATAAATATAAATATAATATTTGTTTAGTATGGTAATTTTAACGATGTTTTTTATAGTCTAATATAATATATTAGGTTTTTTTTCATTTAATTATATAAGAATATTATTATACACATGATTGTTTCATAGAAAATTTAAATGAATTATTCAAGGAATTTTATTAACAAAATAAAATTTATTAAATGACTTAAAACCCAAATATAGCCCATTTCAGCCATATCATTAGGATATGTTGGAAAATATAAACCATAGTCCATCTAATGTCTTACTTTTTTTATAGTAACCATTTTGATCCCTAATGAGTAACAGAAATAGTTATCACTTCTAAATGGTAACGAGGGTGAAAATTTTCAATGATGAATCCATCATCTCATCTGGATAAAATTTCATTGGTTGATAGAATATCTATAAATATCCATCCTATATTCTAATTATAATATTTTGGATCCATGTATTCACTCACGAGTTCATCAGATTAATTTAATAAATTAATATATTCATAGAGTTCTTTTCTGCTCACTTATAAAAGAGAAAATAGTCTTTTATTTTATTGATACAAAAAAATACTTTTGGTTTATCAATTTATGGCACAAATACCATTAATAAAACCCACCTCATACACTATATTTATTTAACTGATTTAAAATCCATCCTTTTATGGGATTAGGTATTAAATAATATTTTTTGTAAAAAAAGTACATATAGTCCTAATATTCGTATTTTTTTCTCCTTCTTCTAATTTCCAAAAAAAAAATCAACCAAGAATAAATAATATCATCCATATCATCCATATACTATGATTATCTTATATTAATTTCAAAATCAATGTCAATATCTTCTCCAATAAATTGTTAAATTAAAAAAACTTTCAATATTTAGAGTACTACAAACACATGAATTAATGTAATTTATTGTCCAACACCATCTCTTAGTTATGGTTATAATAGCAGATTTCATTCAAATTTATATTTTATATTCAAGAAATATTTATAATTCTATAATCACTATTAATCATTGACTTTAATACCCTTCCGTCCATTAAAAAAGACCATGTTGATCATGAAAATGGGTGGACAACCACCTCCATGAAGTGATGTGTTTTTATTTTGATGAAAAAGGCTCATAGAAATAATATATAACTATATTAAAATATAAAATATGATATTTTTTATTAAATAATAATTATAAAAATATAAAATGTTACATATATTATTTCAATAATTATTGTGGTTAAATTTAAATGCAACTCATTCATTTCTAAGACCAACCATATCCATGATTATAACATTGATCATATATCATATACATCATACAATAGTGGTTTTAAATGTTTAATTTATGTGACATTATATTATTATGGTATTATTACTATTCTAAACATTATTGATTAATTACCTCTTGAATCATATTAGTCATATAAATTCTATTTAGTATATATGATCATAATATCATCAATACAACCATCATGAATATAGTTAATCATGTAATTACATAATATAAGGTAATAATTAAAATAAAATGAATAATAAAAATGTAAAAGGTTATTATGCATGTAAATAATCAGCATCCATTTATTATTCATGATGATAATAAATGTTCATGATGATTAAAACCCAATGTAATGGATATTTTACATGAAAAATATTATTTTAAATGATAATCTGAATTTTTGTTTTATTTTTTTTCTTTCATGTATACATTAATAAATTTATTATTATTTTGAATGTGCTTACATAGTCATTAATTAATTATAAATGAAATTTAATTATATTTTTAACTTTTTTAAATGGTTTTAAAATTTAATTTTTTTCTGATGGGGTTTACGATCATTACAAAAGGAAAAATTAATGATATATTTCAAAAAATACGGGTTCGATGGGTTTTACCATGACCACAACTTGTTTATGATATTTTTATTCTTTTATAAGAATTAATATTTCATTCATTACAAAACAATAATTCAATATTAATCTAATTATTTTAATATATCAAAAGTGTTTTTATAATGAAGTGGTGTTTAGATATCCAAAACAGTTTTTAATATGGGTTTAAAAGAATTTTTTAAGGGTTTTTTAAAATGAATTCAAATAAAAAAATGTTTTATTTTGATAATGTACATGAAAGTTTTAGATAAATTCTCAGTGATACCAATATATCTTAAAATACTATGTGATCTCAATACATAATAAATAAATAAGATATCCAGACTCAATATATATGAATGGATGATCCCTATCATAATTACAAAAATTGAGGATCACAATAAATATTATATAATTTGTAATCCCCATTATAAAATTTTGATTCAATTAATAATGCTCCTTTCCATCTTGGTCAAGAATGAGACAATAAACCATGTTTTTTCTTATATGTATATTTTTGCGATCCATTAATTACTAAAATGAGTAATTAATATATATATATTTATGACACCAAAATGGGGGTTTTATTTTATTTTCATTTGGTTTACAGAATTTCATTGAGAAATATTTCTTCTGCTGGACATGAATTATTTCATAAAATCAATGAATATTTTGAGAAGTGTAAATAGATTATATTTTTTCATGTTTAAACTCAAATAATTATATTTTTCATTATATAAAGTCCCTTAGAATTAATTTTTTGTTAATCCCACAATATCAGTTATATATTAAATTGTTTCAATGATTTTTAATGATAAGGATGTTTTTAATATGGAAATGTGTAGATTATTTCTAAAAATAATGTGTGATAATTTATGATATGCTTAATGTGAATAAATGTATAGTAATTAAAAGTGTACATTTTTTATGTTGCAGTTTTTATGTTTTTGTTATCATATAATTACTGAATACTCTAAAACATAATGATCCTAAAAAGAAATGAATTTGGATTAATTTCTAAAAATAATGATTATGGAAATTTTTACAGAAAATTTTTTATATTGGTATCAATGTAATTTTTATGTTACACTAATCTATTAGGTAAAAATATTAATTTTAAGGATTCAAGGATTTTTTTTGTTTAAATGATATAAATTATAAATATTATTTTGTTTCTTCATCTAATATATTTCAATTTCGGTTGTTTTTGTGTGATGGAAACATTGATTAAAATGTAAGAAGGTATAAATAAGAAAATATCCATCAACATTATTATCCTTGAATGTTTGGAAATGGAACAAAAAATATTCAATATTTATGGATCAGTTTTTGTAGGCTATAAATTGTTGTTTTATTCTTATAAGAGTGAAATTATATTATCAAAAATCATCCTCTTTAGAGTGGATAATTCTGAGAAACTTCACCGACATGATTTTTGTGAAACCTAAAATTGTGGTGGATGAAGGATGGATAAATGATCATGGAAGGATATTTCATTACATGAAATGTTCAAAAAATCAAATGGTAACTCTTTAATTTTATAATTTTCAATTTATGGTGATCATCAATGGTCATTTATAATGAATCCCATGGATGGGATAATCATTATGCAGTTAAATGGGATACATTGAGTAATATTTTACAAGAGAAATATTTCAAAAATAAATTATTGAAGAAATAATTCCTATATTTTAAGAGTTGAGAAAAGGTCTATATTGTCACATATGATGAATGTTTTACAATATTGGTTTTTTACATATTGAATTTTATTAATGACCATGATTGAATGTTTAAAAAATCTAAATTTTTATTTAAACTATATTTATTATATAAATCGGATACATATGAAAATAAATGTTATAGGATCCTTAATCATTGTTTAGAGAATTATTTTATTGACTTTGATGACACATATGTTCCATGAGATGAAAATTCTACGAAGTTTTTGTGGTGCAATAAAATAGAGAAGCATTCAATAGATAAGTATGGAGGTGTATACACAAAATGTTTCATATATGGTAATTGAAATTTTAGAGAATAAAAAATAGTATTTGTATTTTGATACCTTTATGGTATGGTTGATCATATTTCATTGGATTATAATTAAAATATTCCCAAACTATCCTATAAATAAATTATTTAGATACAATGAATAATTATGTAATTCTAATTTCAATTAGATGATAATTTATGATAATTAATTTTTTAAGATAATTATACTGTTTTTAGGTTTACAATAGTCAAATACTACTACTGTGTCTGTTCTTGGTACACTTCACAAACTAATACCTTATATATTATATGATTATTCATACTATGTTGATTCCTTATTGGAATATATATCATTGTATTGATATATTTGTAAGAAAACAAAAATTATAATAGATACATCCCCCCATGAGAATAATGGAAAACATTTGGTAAAAATTTCTTGAGTAAATATTATTGATCCTGTGATTTAGTGAAATATTTGTAATGTTCTATGTGGGATGGTCTATCATAAATATTTTACTGAACTGAACAGATTATATTTTGATGTTATTATCGGTCTGTATTGGATTTGAGTTTGATTAGATAAGATGAATTGAGGTTATTAGAATGTTGTATTCAATTATTTTATTCAATAATATATAATAAAAATAGGTGATTATAATTTAACATAGTAGTGATTTATACCAGGATCATATTGTAGAATTAATATAACTATTCATATTTTTGATTTGTTATTAGTTAATATATATATAGTTTTTTTCCTTATTATTTCCTAGACTGATTCATGATCAAGTTTTTTGGTATACTATTGATATAATACTTGAACAATAGACTCTTTATTAACAACCTATTAAAATAGAAAAGTTAGATATTTTATAATTGAAAATGTTGTTGCAAGTGTTACTAAATAATGGTTTCATTCAACCTTGATCATCAGTATGTGGGGATCCTATATTATTTATGAAAAATAAAATCTTGTTTATTATAAATTTTCAATGATTATTGAGACTTGAATAACATAAATATTAAGAATCTGTATCCATATAATCATAAAAATTACATGTTAGGTTAGCTCTAGGTAGCATAATAATTTTTATGATTGATCTTAGGACTGGATATCATCGATTAAACATGAATGCATGATACGTTATGATGATTCCATTTCAGAAAAGATATATCAAATATGAGTTTTTAGTAAATATTTTTGGATTTTCTAATGCATGATACATATTTGTGGATCAATTGAATATTGTTTTTAAGATTATTTTATAGATAATTTTTATAGTATTTTTGGATATATATATATATATATGGTTGTGTTTATAGGAGATATATTAGTTAATTTTAGAATTCAGGATGACTTTTAGACAAACCATTCAATTGTTTTTTCAAACCCATCATAAAATGAAAATTTATTGAAAATTTGTTACTTGTGATTTTTTATTTCAGTGAATTTTATTCTATAGGTATATGATTTCTATACATTGAATGAATGTAAAAACTATAATTTATTTAATATTGACCAATAAATAAAAATACCACACCCAATTTTAGTTTTATTCAAATACATGTTTAAAACTAATGGTTTTTTGAAAACAATTATCAGTTATCTGGACCAAGGACTAACATAAATTCATAAGGATTTAAATTAATCTATAAAAAGAGTGTCATAATTTATTTCAAGAACAAAAATGATTATTAGGGAAAACATTAAATGTGGCTATACTATCATGAAATTGATAATTTTTAATTGATAGTTTTGCTTCATTAAATGTAACTCATTATGTTCAAATGTATAATTATTAGATAATTTATTATGTGTCATGTAAAATAAAACTAGATTACTAAAATTATCCTACACATGATAGTAATATAGTTATTGCGGTATATATTTTAAAGATAATTTGAAATAATTTATAAACATTAATGTCATAAATTAGTTTAATCCATGATATTTGGTGAATATATTTGCTTTGAAATAGTTGAATATATAGAAGTAAAGAATAGTGGAAATCATTAAGAATTGGGACTGTATGATTCATATCCATCTTTGAAAAAATGGAGTAGATAATGATTTAATTCATTAAAATAATTTTATATTAAACAAGTTAAATTAGTAACATTACCATTATTTAATGATTTCATGAATTTTATCCAATAAATTGTGCATCCATGACTGTATTATGTTTTTTATGTGTCTATATAATCATCTATACCATAAATAATTATGAAATATCAGAAGGGGTATGAAGTTTTATTGGAAATGTTAGAATTGTTTGGGACAAGTATTTTTCAATAGTTTGATGTTGATAAGAATTAGTTTTATATATTTGGAAAAAAATTATGTGGTCATTAGGAATCCTATATACAAAATGAAATATCTAAAGATTCCGAAACACATTAATTTTCCTTTAATCATGGCCTCATTAAGATGCATGGAAATTGTAAGGAGTTTTTCTAGTGGGTATGACTGAAATTATATTTTTTTGAATTTACCAGGAAATTTTATGGTTTTTAATTGGTTAATAAATAATGATAATTACTTAATGGGATGCTTCTGATATTCTATAAAAAGTGTGGATATAAGATAAAATATATATTTATTTCTTTTTTAAATTACATAATACTTCTCTATATAAAAATATAATTTGGGATGAATTTGATTAATAAAATAAGTATAAACATTAACTTATAGGTCAAGATATTATGGTTTTAAATAAGGTTTAGGGATTATTTATCAATGAGATAGTAAGGTATTATGTAGTTAATATCTATATAGTACATGAATAAGATCCCAATTTAGAGTTTTAATTTTATTCAACCTAATGAAAAATTCATTGGGAACTACATTCAAACTTAATATATATTCTTACCCTTAATATGATAGAACATCATAGAGATTTATTCAATCCTCTATAGAAATATATATTTTGAATGAATTAACCTGGGAGTGGGACCACCATATTTCTCTTGATTGGTTTTTTATAATATTAGTTTTGGTTATAGTTAATAGGTGGCTCCTTATGATTTATCATAATAAATTCATTTTTGGACTCTATATTTTTTAGTTCATGTAGGATAAAAGATGCTAATGTGACCAATTATTATAAGGTAAAATGTTGAGAATGTGAATATTATTAAAGGACATACAAGGATGTCTTAGAACTAGTATAATTATAGTGACAATGATTGAAGGAAATATATTACTATCAATGTAGGTAATAATTTTTTTTCATAATGTATCTCAATAGAATAATTAAATTATATCTTTCAAACAGGAAAGGCAATGATGATGGTAAATTATAACACATTATGAACAATAGAATTTTGAATTAGTTACCTAAGGAGAATATTTTCCCCTTATTTACCCTAGATAACAAATGTGTTTTGTGTTTAAATTTTATGAAAATATGTGAAGAATCATCTCTTATTTTTACACCTAATATAGATTAGTTGGATGGTAATATTTTTATTAAGGAACAAATAGTATTACTTCCGGACCATAAAGATAGTTTTTCATGTAAAAGTTAATTAATTTAATAATATTTTTTTTGGGAATAACCATAAATTATATAATGCAAAATAGGAATGAAAAAATGATATGAAGAAAAGATCTACTAAATTGATTAAGAACATTACTAAAATTGAGGGGGGAAAGTTACTTGAAATGGGGAAATATACAAAAATATATGTAATTTATTAATCAATGTCACTCCTTAGTAATATTCATGATTTGAATATTTATATTCATTAAATAAATGTTAAATAATTTGAAAATAATTAAGGAATAAATTTTATTTATATTTAACATTATTTCATATAATATTTTTTGTTTATTTTTGAATTTCATTTATTAAAAATAAATATATATTTAAAAACCGAAATATCATTATTACCATACAAATTAATTTTCATATTTTCTCAAAAACATTGATTTTTCAATTAATATTGAAAAATAACATATTTTTAAAACTCTCATTAAATGTCAATAAGAAATAATATATTAAAGTATTACTGTGATTTTAATGTGGTCTGAATGTATCATATGTATTCATTACTTCTTGGTAATATACTTAACTACATATGAATATTTGTTATAGCATATTATTATATAAGATCATTTTTTGTTCCTCAAAAATATTTCTCCAAATAAAACATTCTCAATAAGTTTTTTTAATAAATAATTACATTTATATACCTCTATAAATTGAATCATTAAACATACATTTCATATTTGTACTGAGAGGTAAAAACAGTGTTAATCCGTTCATTTGATTATATGTGTTCAAATTTTGGCTTCAAATTACATTTCTCTAGAAATAGATTTTCAATGAGTTAAGAGTATTATGGATTAATTAATTCATACAAAATTTTAAAATTTTAGCAAATAAATTTATATCAATTTTTAAATAAATAACTCTAAATTTTCAAAATAGTTCACTATTTTTTATCATTAAAAATAGTAACCATATTAAATAATTGTCATCATAGTAAGGGTAATCTTGCTAAATAATAGTAAAAACAATATTATAATCCTATAAAATTACCCAAACAACTACCACTATCTAATTTTATCAGCACAGTTCAACCATTTCCTTAAATGCTTCAAAAATATGTCACCTTGGAGAAATATATCTTTGATTGTTACCATTATAATAAATTTTTAAAATAGTTTTAAAAAATAAAATATTCTTGTTTTTCATATTTATATTATCTTTTAATAGGTATAAAAAACGCATATTCAATTATAAATGTTTAATTGCTATATCAGTTATTATTTGGTGATATAAATTTATTTTTATTTTTTTATGATAAATAATTATTTTGAATGATTACGCAACATTGACACATTTCTCGTGCATGCATTAAAAAAATAGTAATCGAATTTGAAAACAATATCCAAATTATTTTATGTGTATGTTAATGTGTACCAAATATTATATAGGTAAATTTAAAATATTATGTATATTTTAATATATTTTATTGAAATTATTTTTTCATGTAGTTTAAAACATAAAATCTAATAAATATTTAAAAAAATTACATTAATGATTAATAATTTATTTAAGGATTTATAATTCATAAATATTATATCTTCGGACAATAAATTTGGATATAGTTTATAATGTAAAAACCGTACACTTCTATACCAATTTTTATTTTATAATAACTATATATAACATAAAATGGTAGACAAAATTAATCATGGTAATCATAAAAATTGTTCTGTTTGGAAAAAAATAAACCTAAAGTCATTAACGAATCATTCCAAATTTTATTTTATGAGATTATATTGACTCCTAACCATCTTAATTTTTAATTATTTCATATTGGATCAATTTTTTGTTAAAGAATATTTCATATTGTTATAATAGAATAACATATAAAAAAGAAACCACTATAATCATTACATGAGTCATTAATATAATTTTGGATTTATTAAATATAGAGAAAAATACCATAAATTAGTTCCTCCCCACAAACTAGATACTTTATAATTTTTATGTCAAGCCTAGTATGTGTTTAGGTATAAAATAAAATACATTTCATGATGAAGATGTATAGACCTTAAACAAGTGATTTCATTACATATTCAACCACTTTTAAAGATTATTTAACCATACTAAAATAATAAAATCAATACCATCCATATAATGAATTTTTATCATCTTCATTTAGTAAATATATATAAATATAGGAGGATGTCATATCATATACATTATTACCATTCCATCAATATAATAATGAAAACTTTTGTAATGTGTTTGTATGGATTTCCACATCCACGAAGTGATGTGATTTTCTTCTTGTTAAAAAATTATTAACACAATATATAAGTATATTTAATGAAAAGATAAGGTAATTATAATATAATTGTAGTTTTGTATATTAATGTGATAAATAATTTTATTCTTTCAAGTTGGTTGAATAATCAAAATGTCACTAATGTGCCATTATTACATATGGCCTAAATTATTTGAATTTAGTTAACTTTTAAAACCAATCATTCATTATTTGATGTAAATGTATAATTGATGTATATAAAGGATAATTGTTTCAAGATTATTATTATATAGATTATCTAATAGTTACACTAATGACTATAAAAATCCCACTAATGTAATTATGAATATATGAGATTAATATTTTTATAATGGATGATATGAACTTAAATGATTAGGTAATATTATAAAACATGGTAATTAATAAAATCAATGGAATAATAAACATTAAAAATGTTATTGAAAAATTTATAATTAACATAAATTTTTTTATTGATGTTAAATAATGTACATGGTGTTTATTAATCATTGTAATGTACATGTTATATTGAAACCTCATTTTAGACATTATAATGATTTTTTAAAAATAAATACCTTCACTTTTCACATGTTGAAAATTATTATTATTTAATATATTAATATATTAGTAAATTAATTTTAATGTAAATATTTTTTTTATTTTAAATATTTTCCATGGTTTTCAAAAGAATTACATTTTATGAACATTTTGACTTTCATTGTGACTGGAAAAGGAATGTTAAATTTTAATGTATATGGAATTAATGGCATTTTAAAACACTATAACCATTTTTTTTATTTCGTTAAAATTTTTCATGTTACCCTCAATGAGAAACCCTTTTCCAATTTTTTCGTTTTTATATTAGTTGTGAAATTTTAGTTTTAAGGGAATGTGTATTTTTATACACAAATTTGTTTTCATAAGAGTTAAAAGGATAATTTTAATGTATTTATGATGAAAATTTAAATAATTAAAATTTATTGTTTTTTATATGGTATATTATTGTTATAGATGATGTGTGGGTGAACCAAATACAAATTATATGTTATTTTTATCAAAATATAGATTATATTAGTGGGTGTACCTGATTTAGATTATATTAATTGGTGCATCAAATATAGAATATATGAATGTAGGAGACATATTCTTCTAATAGAAAAATTTGTTCCTGATAACCTTTATGTGATTGGTTAACCCCATTACGGATCTTCAATTTAGGGGTAATATGCGATGTCAGTAATGAAAAGAATGTGCAAGTAAATTAGGAATTTTTCTCCTTTTGATTTATATAGGATCATGTTATTCAAAAAAAAAACATGAATATAATTCTCTAAGTCATCTAAATCTGTTTTATATTTTCATTATATAGGGATACAATTGAAAAAAAATCATGTGTGTTTTTCTTGTGGATATATATTATTTGATATGATAAATATATATTTTTATAAAATGAAATGTTTTATAGGTATTTTTGTTTTTAGTAGTCCAAAAAAAATATTTTAATTCAATTATGATTACTTTGGATCTCCTCACACATTTTAATTTTTTTTCACTTCCTATTATTATTTTTTAAATACATAGATTAGGTAAATATTGAAATTTTTAAGGTTTTTCATAAAAATTAAATGTCTTTTTAAATAAAATTTAAATTTTGGAAAAAATTTATACTAAGTAGAATTTTATACTTTTTTATATATATATTATTTATATAAGAGTAAAGAAAAATTATTTTAAATATTAAACCATAATAAAACTAAAAATTAATGAAATTGAATTCTTCATAATAAATAATGTTTCAATGTTTTTATGAATGGTCCACATAACAATCCTTGTGGTTTAACATCATGTACGAATGATGTTATTATTTAGTTTAATGTCATAAAACAAAAAAAATTGGTCATTAAGATTAACATCATCTTTAATGGAACATTACTTCATAAATGGACTAGAACTTGGGGATTGATCAACGCCAATATATGTTTAATCTTAAACTTTTGATAGATGGATCATATAGTTATAGTGGATGACTGATTTTAAATCAATTGAATTATTCTATTGGGAAGACCTACCTTGGTCTCAAATCATATGTGAGTTTTTTTGTTAGAAAAAAGAGATAAAAGGGAATCATGATCATTTTAAGAGTGTTCATAATTATATTTTAATAATATAAACACATTTATTCTTACCATCATACACAATTTTAACTTATCAATAATCTGGGTATTATATATATGAAAATGTAGTATGTGTTCCCCATAATAAAGAATAATGTTATATTCACATTGGTACTAAATTCATTATGTCATCATTTATAATGATAAGATAGAGGTTGATGGATGATATCTCATATTAAAGTTACATGAATGGTAAATGAATGGATTTTTCCAATATTATCTACCTATATAGTTTTCTTATCCTAGGTCTCTATAAAATCCTAGTCTTGTCATGATTGGTCTTGGGTAACATATTTATTGTGGAATGATCTTAGTAATAAATTCTTTACTATCTCCCTAATATGTACCCACATTCTTAATATATTCTTTGATTTTTTACATATTTAAGGTTAGAACACACTTGTAGGAAAACCTAGAGCCTATATTTATCAATTTATTTCATGATTTATAGGGTTCTTATAGGTTCTAAAACCATGATCTATTATATATAGTTTCCTTAGTTGAGGTACTAAGAATTTTATTCCCACTTATACAGAATGTTAAAGTATTACTGTTATATCGAAGAAAAATTAAATAAGATATATTATTATGAGCTAACATGCTCCTGGATTTTGGTAATAAATTTCTCAAATATGATTTCATTTATATGTTGCTCTGCAGAGTTGTAAATTTTACCAATAGATACTACGGTGAGAAACATGATACTCCCAACTGAGGGACACCAATGTGGTTCCCTATAGTAATTGTTGATATAACGCATCGACCATGTGCACCTCGGAAATGTGGTACTATAATAATACTTGTTTGAGCTAATATTCTAGGTAATCCACTTGGACAAAGAGGAATTTTTTTAAGAAATCCAATGATTTCTTTGGAATGATGATGATAAATCTTGTTATTATAGAATTATTATTAATTTTAGTATTAATGTTTTATGAAATATTTTGTACCACTCATGAGTTAATAGTATTTAAATAATTTTGGGAACACGATCACCCTATATATTTTTTAATTTTCAATTATTTATAGCTTAAATAGTCGAAATTGAGGATGTTGTGGACATTGTTGTTAGTTTTAGGTTTCATGGCATGGTCATGAGACCTAATAATTTTTTTTTCATGTTATATAATTTTCATAATAAAATTGTTTAAATTATGATCTCATGTATCCAATATATTGGATAACTATAATAATTAGGTGAATGAATTTTTAGGATAATTTTCCTCAAATATGTGTGACTTTGCAGTAACATTTTAAGCATAGGTTGAACATAGTTTTTTGACTTTGAAAAAATATTTGATTTAACTCTAGAGATTTTGGGGAAAGGTATTGTTTATTATCCCATGGTAATTTTCCATAAATACTTGTTTTATTCCATTATCCATTAATTGTTTCCATTTTTAAAATTTGATTTATAATAGGAATATATATCTATTAAGAGAAATATTAATGGATATATTATTTAAAAAAGGAAAATTATATATCATTTAGAATATTTCATGTCAAAAAATGACATTACTAGGGTCAGGGTGAATATGTCAATATAAGGACAAGAGAAAATGTTATTAATTTTATGTTTGAACCTCAGGGAGGTGTCCTATGTATATTTTATAAAAATATTTTATTCCCATGTAGTTTAATGATTAGTTGTTATAGTCTATTGATAGTAATTTCCTAATTATATTAATGTTATGTGGTGAGGACATTGTTTTATATTTTAATAACATATAAATTCATTTTCAGCCACGCATTTTAGTACAGTTGTATCATGATTGATAATAAAATGTAGGATTAAGCTGTTATGATATTTAACATCACATTTATGGAGCCCTTGTAAAACAATTTGTTTGTGTTATTAGTGATGGATTATTTTTTTGTGTATTATACCTATGTATGAAGAATATATTATAATATTTCTAACTATTCCAATTGTTTGATCAACCCAAATATATAATCCCACTTTATTCATTCTTATTGTGCGAAAAATGTGATAATAAATGATCTGATCACTTATATGAGAGTTTATAATATTATATTAAGGGGGAAACTTAATTGATTCCACATGCATACTACCCACCCAATTGGTGTAATGAGTAATGTAATGGATAATTAGGGCTTATACTTTGTTTGAGATACATCATCGTCCCTTCCTACATATTAATAATAGTGGAGTTATAAAGGATATATGCTTCAAGTTAGGGTAATATTAGGGTACATACATCACTATTTATATATTTATAATACCCCATAATGTAATAGAAGTAAATTTCTATTGAAAACTCATAACAATTTTCTATTTTCTATTCTATCTAGATTAGATTCGTTTAATCAGTATCAGTCTCTTTAATGACTCATTGTTGGGAATTCTCATAATTAAGGGAATGAACTATTCGTAATTCCCTAAAACCAAATCTATTAGGGAGTTCGTGTGGGAACCTCCTTTTATCATTTGAATTGATGATATAATTGGTGTTAATATTTAAAAATAACTTTATTTTAAATACATTGAATTTTTAGTGGGGGTAAATAGTTTCTCTTTTAAGTTTTTAAATATAAGTACAAGGCCACCTAATATGTAATCAGAATAAGAATTGACTAATGTGTTAGGTTAGTCTTCATGACTATCATTTCAAAAAAAATCCATGTGGTTGAGGATAGTTCCATACATGGATGATCCCTTTTCATAATGCTAAATTCACAGTTTATGATTCATGTGGATGACATCATTTTCTATTTTGGGAGATTTGTTCTAAAAAATATATTTTATGATTCCACAATGATATATT
Organism: Viscum album; assembly: GCA_963277665.1. NCBI lineage: Eukaryota > Viridiplantae > Streptophyta > Magnoliopsida > Santalales > Viscaceae > Viscum > Viscum album. Next base: position 66,753,891 of record OY728166.1, on the reverse strand, counting down.
TTCTATAAAAATATTATCTATCATGTTCAACTTATAGAATATTCCTTTGAGATGTTTTAAAAAATATAATATCCTTTACAATTTCATCATCTCCACAATGAGGTCAGATTATCCACCATATGGGGGATCAACCACATTATGGGAAACACAAATTCTACAAGGAATTGTTTCATATGTTGTTTCATATCTACCACTGTGATGTTGAATCAGAATCCATGAGAACTTTTTATCTAATATAATGTCGAATCGGTCTTTTTGAGGATTTCTCATCATTGCTGATTTCAGGATATGATCTTGCCTCATGATATTTTCCATTGCTGGTTGCTTCACAATATTGACCTTTATAGAATCCCCTCATTTTTGTGGCCTATTAATGTTTCCCCATATGCACGTTGATGTAATTTTATTCATTATTCTATTTTATTGATGTTTTCTCCTTGTATTAAAAATTGTCTCATGAGATGAATTTCCAAATTATCTAGTCATTATATCTCATATCATTCGGTTTCATTATGTGGGGGAATGTTTTCTGTTAAATGTTTTTCCATTTAATTATATATATATATTTTACATATTTTTATTGATAATGTTGGGTTTTTTCATTATTCCCATGTAACTAATATCCAAAAATTGGTGGACATGGGGGTTGTTACACATTTATACAATGACTTAGTGGTTCATTGTGAATATAGTACACTGTTTTAGTACATATCAATGACATCACTACATGACAAATAGCTAAAATAATCTTTAATGTTGTGAGAAAATACTAGATAGAGAATAAAAATGTAATCTTGATTCTCTGAGATAAAAATACATGAAGTGAAGGTGTCTTATCCAACTACATTGTCACCCACCTTTCAAGCTCATCATGTTGGCTCAATCATGCTTTCACAACCATATTGGTTCAATAATTTTGATTTATAGACATTTTCATGGATTTAGGATTCAATATATTTCCTTGAAAATGTTTATTAAGACACCTAATTTATCATTCATTCATGATTTTTTATTCAGTTTATATTTATTTTGAATTTATTTGATTTAATAAATTACCCCCACTATAAGGCCCCAGCCTTAAACCTTACTTAATCAGGAGTTATTACAAGATTATACATGGAGGATCTCTTCGGTTTTAGAGTTTTAGAGAATTATATCATAAAACTTGCATTACATTACACATATAAACAAAGTGGTTACATAAAGATAGTATTCTTCATTCCCATTAATGGAAAAATATTTAAAATAAACATGGAATCTTTCTTGACACATCCTTGACACTATCATCATATCATGTACCTTTCCCTTGACCTGTGAAAAACATTTCAAAAAAACTTGGGATGAGCATAAAAAGCACAGTAAGGGATATAAAAATATGGAAAGGAAACATGGGTACATATATACATAAGAATGAAATAATAATTTACCCATAAAACATATTCACTTTAACATACCTCATCAAATCATGAATAAATCATAGAAATCAGAAGACATAAAGGTAACTTGAGGCATTAATAACATCCTTACGTAGGGAGTAACCCTCTTGGTTACGTTTGGAATACCCATCACAGTATATTCCCTAAATCTCTTTGGAGAAACCTTAACGTTTCACTCCTTTGCGTTACCCAATGCATTAGAGAGCTATATCAGGCTCACCCGCCCTTAGTTTATCACGGAACCACCCGCCTTTATAATAATGCCCAAGAACCTCAACATAATCGTATCACATAAAACATGCATAAAGGAAACATAACATTCCCACCTTTCAATCACAATATATCAATACAACACATTGATATAAAAACATTATGAAAACCATTTTCGATACCAAAATAAAAGAAAAGTAAAACATGGTATTTATTTTTCTTTTAAAAAGAAGGCATGGCTTGTAGAGGAAGCCGAAACTCAAATAATGGTCAAGACGACGAAGAAGTCGTTGTCGCCTCATATGTACGACAAATCATTCCCTTTTGTCATTTTTTAAAACGATTCGTATAAAAAATATTCCTTTTGGATAAACGTAAATGTCAAAGGGGTTTATACACCGTATAAAAGAAGGTTGTGTATAAAACAAAATATGCCTCAATGAAAGGAGATTGAGACGAAGTCCCATACCTCGTATCCGACTTGACCCGACCGTTATTTAATCTCCTGAATAATAAACATGAGTTAATCTCTACTTGCTTAAGAACCTTTTTCACATTCATTATTCCTTTTATACCATGTTATGAACATCATGTAATCATTTATGTTAATAATGTTCATTTTGTCAGTATTTGGTTCTTAAGTCAAAAATAGACTTCTTACACTTACATGTTGTTAATCTGGTCAAAGGATAGTTATATCTAGAATGATATTAATGATTTGGATAACATATATATCATATATATTCAGCATATACATTTATTTATAATATTACATCACATTTAGAGGTAAGAAATGAAATGCACCGTTCATGGAGACGGTAAGTCGTACGTACACATGAACGCTACTTCCATTTCTATTTCATATTTTATGGAATGGTATCATAATGATATAAGAGTATATTATAATTCCAGTATAATAACATATATAATATCATTAAATTTATCCTTTACACATCCCACATATGGTATTAACTAATCAAATCACTTTCAGGGGGCGGTAGTCCGCATTTCCTAGAATGAAGATATCGTGTTTACCCATAATGGAAACAATAATGGTATGCCATAAATGAAAATACATAAGCTTAAGGAAAGAATAAACATATTATATATCATATATAAAAATAGTGACATCATAATGGCCACCTTTGAAGGTGTTAAATGAGTATTGAACAATCATCGTTTCGGGAGGCAGAATTTCACCATCCACGGAAACCGTATGTTCTTTAACCATTTGATGTAGTTGTGTGAGAGTGTAGCTCGAATAAATATTATGACAACATCCTAGTATATTGAAGATACTGGTTTTGTTACAAAATAAGTAAATAAAAAGATTTTAGGGGGTTGGAGAAGCAAAATAAAACAAATGAACATGAGAGAATGAATTACCTTTAAAAGTGTAACTCCTTTTGATTTGAGCCTAAAGGCTTCCTTTGAAAGGATTCTGCCCAATGGGAATCCACTAGGATGAGGAGAGGGATGTGGAGAGATTAAATGGGCAGGGGATGGCCGAGCCAAATGCTTGAGGAGTGTGTGAAATGAGGTAGAGGTGGGGGCCTATTATAAGAGGAGAGGAGGGGCACTTTTGGAAATCATGAAACTATTATTTTATTTTCAAAAGTGTTTCGAATTTCTAAGGTCCCACATTGATACATTTTGAAGATAAGATGATAAGGCTTCTAAATATTCCCATCCAATAGTTTTTGGCCAAGTTTAGGTCTTAGATTTTATATTATCGTTTCATTTTATTTAAATTGGTCATTAATGAGGTCATCGTTGTATCATCATCATGTCATAATTAAATTAATTTATTTAATGTCTAAAAATTATAACAAAAATATCCTGATGTAGGAAATATTTTTAGATTTCCAATTAATTATTATAATCAAAAATCTGATCTTTATAACCCCATGTAAAAATTCTTTTCGTAAAACATATTATGTTTGTGTCATTTTTACTTTTACATTAAATAAAAAGTTATTTATGTCACTTCCCAACCAAAGTGGTTCCATGGGGTCCCCAAGTTGACCCATGGCTTTTCTTGGTCGGCCATGACACATCCAATGAGGGTAGGACATGTGTCAACCTCATCTCATATTATTAAAGCATTATTTTTTTCTTAAACTCCACTAATTACCACTAATCGCGATAAAAAACATAATAAGTTACTATTCACCAGAAAATTATTTTAATCTCATTGAACCACATTTTACATCTTAATGACAACCGTGTATGTCGGATTTTTGAAATTCAAAACACAATGATGGCAAAATTTCATTTAAAAGGAAAAATCAGTTTTTATAAGTACCACTTAGTGGTTTCACTATTCATCAAAAATTGAAGTTTTTTATTAAATTACCAAAAATTCACCCTAATCTATATTTGATATTCTGAATTCAAAAATGAAATCTATTTTAAAAAATTAAAAACATATAAGTCAAATTAATTAATTTAATAATTAATTTATGCTGTCAGAGCAAATAGCGTGTTTTTATAAAACAATAAGTATCAAAAGATTGACACCAGTTTAAGTCTAGTTTCAAAGTGAAATTGATTCCAATGACCACCATTGGATTAAATGGTAAAAATGTATCCAGATTACACTTTAAGACCAATTCAAAAGATAATCTAATCATATAAATAAATTAGATTAAAAAGCAGTTTTGATGTAAAATCAGTATTTTTTACTATTCATTAAAAAAAGAACATTGTCAGAAAAATACCAAAAATTTATCCAATGTAAAATTCAATGTCCCAAACATAATGAATACATTTATTTTGACAAATATAGATTATAAAATTGTCAAAATATTGATTTAAAAAAAGGTTTTCCATCAAAAGGCAGTAAAACAATCTTTTAAGAATATTAGTGTATTCCATGCTTAAGATTGGATTTATTTTCATTTTAAGCCTCTAAAACACTATATAATTTATTAATAGACATAGATAAAAATATCTATTATTCATTATGTACTTGGGATGTTACATCCTTCCCCCCTTTAGAAAATTGCGTCCCCGCAATTTATTTACTTATCGAATAAATGGGGGTACTTATCCCTCATTGCATTTTCAGATTCCCATGTTGCCTCTTCAATCATGTGGTTTTTCCACAAAACCTTTACATGGTGAATCACCTTATTCCGTAACACTTTCTCCCTGTTGTCAAGAATCTGGACCGGTTATTCCTCATAAGATAGCTTCTCTTCTAGTTGAACTACATCTGGACTCAAAACATGAGATGGATCTGGCATATACTTTCTCAACATCGAAACGTGAAAAACATTGTGTACCTGAGATAAATTCGGTGGTAAAGCCACCCGGTATGCAACTGATCCAACTCTCTCCAGAATTTCATATGGTCTAAAGAACCTTGGACTCAGCTTTCCTTTCTTACCAAATCACATCACACTTTTCCATGGTCATACTTTGAGAAAAACATGATCACCTACCTCAAAAGATAGATCCTTCCTCCTGTTGTCCGCATAACTCTTCTGCCTACTCTGAGCTGTTCTCATGTTCTTCTGAATCAACTGTACTTTTTCTGCCTTTTCATCTACCAATTCTGGTCCCATAAACTTCCTTTCACCCACTTCATCCCAGAAAGATGGAGTTCGACACCGCTTCCCATATAATGCCTGAAATGGTGCCATCTGTATACTGGAATGAAAACTGATATTATATGAAAATTCAACCAAAGAAAGATGTTGGTCCCAACTTCCCTAATAATCCATAGAACAAGCTCATAGAATATCCTCCAAAGTCTGAATTGTTCGTTCTGACTGCTCATCTGATTGAGGATGAAAAGTTGTACTAAAATTTAATTCAGTACCGAACGACTTCTGAAGGCCTTTCCAAAAGTTAGAAGTGAACCTAGGATCAAGGTCAGATACAATGGAGAGAGGAACTCCATGTAACCTGACTACCTCTTTAAATACAAACGGGAAAGTTGATCTAGGGAAAAATTATCTCGTATAGCAAGGAAATGAGCAGATTGGGTCAAGTGATGAACAATAACTCAGATTGCATTATTACCTCGAGATGTCTTCGGTAATCCCACAACAAAATCCATGGATATATTCTCCCATTTTTACACTGGCACTGGTAAAGGCTGAAGCATCTCTTTCGGAAACTGCCGCTCTGCTTTAACCTGTTGACATGTCAAACACTTCACAGTAAAATCAGCAATATCTCTTTTCATTCCATCCCACCAGTAATACTCTCACAGATCTCTATACATCTTAGTACTTCCTGGATGAACTGAAAACAGAGAACTATAAGCTTCACATAACAACTCTCTCTTCAACTGTGAATCACAAGGAACACAGAATCTCTTCCCAGATCTCAAAACGAAATAATTATCAATGTTGAATTCAGGGAACTTACCTTTCTGAACCAGCTCTACCTTTTTCTGAAACTCACTGTCTTGCTTTTGTGCTTGCTTGATTCTATCTGATAGAGATGATCTCACTGATACCTGAAACAAAACAGAAGAACATCCTTTGCCAAAAACTTCTATGCCAAATTTCATCAAATCCTTAACCAAAGGATCACTTTCCAAATGCAACATTGTTAATGAAGCATTACTTTTTCAACTCAAATCCTCATCCACTTTATTTGCTTTTCCTAGATGGTAATGAATGGTACAATCATAATCATTGATTAATTCCATCCATCTCCTCTGTCTAATGTTTAACTCTTTCTGAGTGAATATATACTTTAAACTTTTGTGATCAGTATATATTTCACACTTCACTCCATACAAATGATGCCTCCATATTTTTAAAGAAAAAACAACAGCAGCTAATTCCAAATCATGTGTAGGGTAATTTAACTCATGAGTTTTAATGTTTTATGAAGCATAAGCAATTACCTGATCATTCTGCATTAAGACACAACCAAGTCCTTTCAATGAAGCATCACTGTATATAACAAACTCACCATTCCTGGAAGGTAGTGCCAAAACTGGAGCATTCACCAATCTTCTTTTTAATTCCTGAAAACAATCATCACATTCTTTTTTACAGATAAACTTAACACCCTTTCGAGTTAGCTTAGTTATTGGACTAGATAATCGTGAAAAATTACTAAAAAACCTTCAGTAATAGCCTACCAACCCAAGGATGCTACGAATCTAGGTTACATTTGTGGGTCTTGGCCATTCTTCAACAACTTTTGTTTTTGCAGGATCAACAGTTATTCCATCTTTAGAAACAATGTGACCAAGGAATGAAATTTGCTGCAACCAAAACTCACACTTGCTGAATTTTCCATACAGTTTCTTTTCTTTTAAGGTTTGCAAGATAACCCGTAAATGTCTTTCATGCTCTTCTTTACTTTTAGAAAACACCAAAATATCATCAATAAAAACCACCACAAACTTATCCAAGAACTCATGGAAAATTCTATTCATTAAGTCCTTGAATACAGAAGATGCATTGGTTAGCCCAAAAGTCATTACTACAAATTCATAATGGCCATATCTCGTACGGAACGCGGTCTTCGGAACGTCGGCTTCCTCTACCTTCAGCTGATGGTACCCCTATTTTAGGTCAATCTTTGAAAAAAACTGAGTTCCCTGGAGCTGATCAAACAAATCATCGATATGAGGCAAAAGATATTTGTTCTTAACAGTGATGTTATTCATGTATCTATAATCAATGCAAAGTCTCATAGAACCATCTTTCTTTTTGACAAATAAAACAGGAGCACCCCATGGTGATGTGCTAGGTTGAATGAAACCTTTCTCTAATAAATCTTGCAATTGCTCCTTCAACTCTAAAAGTTCAATTTGTGCCATTCGATAAGGGGGTTTTGAAATTGGATTAGCATCAGGAAAAAAGTCAACAGTAAACTCAACTTCCCGATCTGGTATTATTCCAGGCAACTCATCAGAAAAAAAATCAGGTTACTCATTTACCACAAGCACATCATTAATCTGAACAGTTCCTTTATTTTCAACGACGTGTGTAATGTAACATTCAATTCCATCTTGTACAAGTTTCTTGGCCTCATGATAAGTTATCAACAGTAGGGGTTCATTCTTGTACACAAACTGAAAGTCTTTCTGAAAAAAACTTATTTAGCTCTACAGTCAATCTTAGCATGATAAATAGAGAGCCAATCCATACCTAGGATAACATCAAACTCTACTAGAGGTAGAAAAATAAGGTTTGCAAGTAGGTTCATTCCACAGATAAGGATAGGAAGATTCTTATAAATTCTTTTTGCCTCAACATTCCCCCCATGCGTTTTTACCAAAAATTATGGAGTCATTTCTTGAGATGGTATTCACATTTTACTAGAAAAGGTTTTAGAGATGAAAGAATGTGTAGACCCCGAATCAAAAAACCCACTGGCATAATCTGAAAAAACAAACAAAGTACATGATACATATTCATTTGATGGCCTGACATCTACTGAAGTACTTGCAAAGGATTTCACCACTCGTTTCTGCTTGTATTCTAACTGCTTCCCATCACTCAAGCTCTTTGTCGGACACTCATTTGCATAGTGACCCATCTCATTGCACTTATAACATTTCACTAACTGTAAATAAAATTTGTTCTTACATTCACCATGATCCTTTTCAGTGCAATAACGAGCCTTATGTCCCATCTTACCACATCGGTAGCACTTTCCAAAATTCAGAATACATTCCCCATCATGCCTTTTGCCACATTTATCACAAACTGGAAACTTAGTTTTCTTACCATCAGACTTTTTTTGAAGAATTCTTACCTTTCTCCTGCCACCTCAGTCTCTTCTTCTGCTGGTTGTTATAGAACACTTGGTCATCGGAAAACTTCATTTCCACTTTATCAGCACATCGAACAAGCTTTTCATAACTTTTAAACTCACGAGAAGCTAATTCCCTTCGATATTTTGGCTTTAATCCTGAGTAAAAACGATTGATTTTACTATCAAGGTCTCGGATAAAATTTGGAGCATACCTTTCCAATCGAGTGAACCTTTCTTCATAGGCAGCCACTGAGTCTTCTTCTTGCCTCAATTCTAAGAATTTCTTTTCCATCCCAAGTCGAATAGCCTTAGGAAAATACTTCTCAAGAAACATACCTTTGAATTCATACCAGTCGAGAGCATCAATCTCACCAGCGTCCCTAATATTTTTAACCATCGACCACCACTGATCTGCCTCACCCTCCAAACGGTAAATAGAAAGACTAACCTTTTGATTGTCTGAACACCACATGTCATCGAAATTATTATCCAGTGATTTAATCCACCCTTCAACTATCACAGGGTCAGATGATCTCTGAATTATGGGGGATGTTGCCTCATGAAATGTTCCACCACTGACATGTTCCTCTGCGGTTGGTTTGGCTGATCTCACGCATGGATACCACCACCATTTATAGCCTGAGTCAGCTGCGCCATTACTGCAACAAACTGTTCAGTTCCAATTCCAACCATCTCAGGATGCTGATTCGGAAGGTTATTTCCTTCTGTATTCCTTCCTAGCACTACTTCCCTGTTTCCTCTGCGGAAAACCATTCTGAACAAACATGTCTTAGATGAAGCAACATGGTAATCTTCAAATGCTATATCACATCAATTTGACCATAAAAAAAATATTTTTGGATAATCATTTAATAGAATTATAACTCCTAATGTTATCTAAACTGACATTTGATACCAACTATAAGGCCCCAGCCTTAAACCTTACTTAATCATGAGTTATTAAAAGATTATACATTGAGGATCTTTTCAGGTTTATAGTTTTAGATAATTAGATCATAAAACTTACATTAAATTCCACATATAAAAAAAGTGGTTACATAAAGATAGTATTCTTCATTCCCATCAATGGAAACATATTTAAAATAAACATGGATTCTTTCTAGACACTTCCTTGACACTATCATCATATCATGTACCTTTCCGTTGACCTGTGAAAAACATTTCAAAAAAACTTGGGATGAGCATAAAAATCTCAGTAAGGGATATAAAAATATGGAAAGGAAACATGGGTACATATATACATAAGAATGAAATCATTCATTACCCATAAAACATATGCACTTTAACATACCTCATCAAATCATGAATAAATCATAGAAATCAGAAGACATAAAGGTAACTTGAGGCATTCATAACATCCTTACGTAGGGAGTAACCCTCTTGGTTACGTTTGGAATACCCATCACAGTATATTCCCTAAATCTCTTTGTAGAAACCTTAACATTTCACTCCTTCGCGTTACCCAATGCATTGGAGAGCTATATCGGGCTCACCTGCCCTTTGTTTATCACGGAACCACCTGTCTTCGTAATAATGCCCAAGAACCCCAACATAATCATATCACATAAAACATTCATAAAGGAAACATAAAATTCCCACCTTTCAATCACAAGATATCAATAAAACACATTGATATAAAAACATTATGAAAACCATTTTCGATACCAAAATAAAAGAAAAGTAAAACATGGTATTTATTTTTCTTTTAAAAAGAAGGTATGGCTTGTAGAGGAATCCGAAACTCAAATAATGGTCAAGACGGCGAAGAAGTCGTTGACGCCGCATACGTATGACAAAACATTCCCTTTTGTTGTTTTGTAAAACGCTTAGTATAAAAAATATTCCTTTTGGATAAACGTAAATTTCAAAGGGGTCTATACACCGTATAAAATAAGGTTGTGTATAAAACAAAATATCCCTCAATGAAAGGAGATTGAGATGAAGCCATATACCTCATATCCGACTTGACCCGACCGTTCGTTAATCTCCTGAATAATAAACTTGAGTTAATCTCTACTTGCTTAATAACCTTTTTCAAGTTCATTATTCCTTTTATACCATGTTATGACCATCATGTAATCATTTAAGTTAATAATGTTCATTTTGTCGGTATTTGGTTCTTAAGTCAAAAATAGACTTCTTACACTTACATGTTGTTAATTTGGTCAAAGGTTCGTTATATCCAGAATGATATTAATGATTTGGATAACATATATATCATATATATTCAGAATATACATGTATTTATAATATTACAGCACATTTAGAGGTAAGAAATGAAATGCACCGTTCATGGAGACGGTAAGCTGTACGTACGCATGAACGCTACTTCCATTTCTATTTCGTATTTTATGGAATGGAATCATAATGATATAAGAGTATATTATAATTCTAGTATGATAACATATATAATATAATTACCATTATTCTTTACACATCCCACATATGGTATTAACGAATCAAATCACTTTCAGGAGGCGGTAGTCCGCACTTCCTAAAATGAAGATATCGTGTTTACCCATAATGGAAACAATAATGGTATGACATAAATGAAAAATACAGAAGATTAAGGAAAGAATAAAATTATTATATATCATATATAAAAATAGTGACATCATAATGGCCACCTTTGAAGGTGTTAAATGATTATTGAACAATCATCGTTTCGGGAGGCAGAATTTCTCCATCCACGGAAACTGAATGTTCTTTAACCATTTGATGTAGTTGTGTGAGAGTTTAGCTCGAATAAATCTTATAACAACATCCTAGTATATTTAAGATACTGTTTTTTTTACAAAATAAGTAAATAAAAAGATTTTAGGGGGTTGGAGAAGCAAAATAAAACAAATGAACATGATAGAATTAATTACATTTAAAAGTGTAACTCCTTTTGATTTGAGCCTAAGGGCATCCTTTGAAAGGATTCTTCCCAAAGGTAATCCTCTAGGATGAGGAGAGGGATGTGGAGAGATTAAATGGTCTGGGGATGGCCGAGACAAAGGCTTGAGGGGTGTGTGAAATGAGGTAGAGGTGGGGGCCTTTTATAAGAGGAGAGGAGGGGCACTTTTGGAAATCATGAAACTATTATTTTATTTTCAAATGTTTTTCGAATTTCTAAAGTCCCACATTGAAATATTTCTAATATAAGATGATAAGGCTTTTAAATATTCCCATCCAATAGTTTTTGGACAAGTTTAGGTCTTAGATTTTATAATATCGTTTCATTTTATTTAAATTGTTCATTAATGAGGTCATCATTCCATCATCATGATGTCATACTTAAATTAATTTATTTAATGTCTAAAAATTATAAAAAAAATATCCTGATGTAGGAAATCCTTTTATCTTTCCAATTAATATTTATAATCAAAAATCTGATCTTTATAACCCCATGTAAAAATTGTTTTCGTAAAACTTATTATGTTTGTGTCATTTTTACTTTTACATTAAATAAAAAGTTATTTATGTCACTTCCCAACCAAAGTGGTTCCATGGGGTCCCCAAGTTGACCCATGGCTTGTCTCGGTCGGCCATGACACATCCAATGAGGGTAGGACATGTGTCAACCTCATCTAATATTATTAAAGCATTATTCTTTTCTTAAACTACACTAATTACCACTAATCGCGATTAAAAACTTAATAAGTTAATATTCACCCAAAAAATTATTTTAATCTCATTGAACCACATTTTACTTCTTAATGACAACCATGTCTGTCTGATTTTTTAAATTCAAAGCACAATGATGGAAAAATTTCATTTAAACGGAAAAATCAGTTTTTATAAGTACCACTTACTGGTTTCACTATTCATCAAAAATTGATGTTTTTCAGAAAATTACCAAAAATTCACCCTAAGCTATATTTGATATTCCGAATTCAAAAATGAAGTATATTTTACAAAATTCAAAACATATAAGTCACATTAATTAATTTAATAATTAATTCCCGATGTCAGAGCAAATAGCGTGTTTTTATAAAACAATAAGTATCAAAAGATTAACACTAGTTTAAGTCTAGTTTCAAATTGAAATTGATTCCAATGACCACCATTGGATTAAATGGTAAAAATATATTCAGATTACACATTAAGACCAATTTAAAAGGTAATCTAATCATATAAATAAATTATATTAAAAAGCAGTTTCGATGTAAAATGCAGTATTTTTCAGTATTCATTAAAAAATAACATTGTCAGAAAAATACCAAAAATTTATCCAATGTAAAATTAAATGTCCCAATCATAATGAATACGTTTATTTTGACAAATATAGATTATAAAATTGTCAAAATATGGATTTAAAAAAAGGTTTTCCATCAAAAGGTAGTAAAACAATCTTTTATGAATATTAGTGTATTCCATGCTTAAGATTGGATTTATTTTCATTTTAAGCCTCTAAAACACTATATAATTCATTAATATACATAGATAAAAATATCTATTATTCATTACATACTTGGGATGTTACACCCACCCGGAGATATTAGTCATTCCATGATGATTTGGAGATGGTTATGATAAATTAAAAAATTTATCTTAGTTTATATACAATCCCTAGTATTTAGTTATACCATAAAAATATCAAAATGTCCCCCTCATTCTCATTTGTCTCTATGAGATTTTATGTTAACGTATCTATGTTTTATGATCCTAATACACTCATTATATTAGCTCATTTATAATTATAAAGCACTATAAAATGGAAATTCTTCCTCTTTGATGTTCTTACAACATATTCAACAATTTTATTGGTAGATTAATTCATAGTTATTGTGTTTGTATTTAATATGATGCCTCTTATTTATTTCTGATCCCTATTAATGAGGTGATTTAAAATTTTGTATGATTATCATTGTTCTTTACGTGGATACATTGACAGAATATTCACTAGTGAACATTTTTTCACTAAAAATATTATTGATCATTTTATTTTAGGGATACGACAATCATGATATATTCACCTAACATTTTTTTCAACTTCCATAGAGGTATGGATTCCTATATTAGTATATTATAAGGGCGATCCATTCTAAATATTAACTTCTCATAAAAATAACTTGAAAATATATCTCACATCAATGCGTCGGGGATATAAATTTTCTAACTAACTACCATCATACATATGTTGTCTTAGTGTTTCTATTTTTATTAATGTATATGATCATAAAAGTCCATAAAAATGGTCCATACCCACATAGATAAAAATTTATGTGAAAAACTATATTTATTGTCAGCAATTGATATAGGATCGTCTTGGGTGCCTATACAACATGAAAAAACCTTCCAATTAATCAGGAAAATTAGGGGAAATGTTAATAGCTAGTTGAAGGAAATCAATTTTTTTTAACCTATCTAATCCCCTAAAAAATCCCAATATAGGATTTCGTATTATGTGAGATATATAACATATTGGATGATTTTATATTCAACAGTCATTTTATATCTATGTGTATCGATTGAATAAAATGTTTCGTAGTCAAAATTTCAAGGTTATCCTACAAAAACAGTACGGGTCCCACAATTTGTACTATATTGGCCAATAAATATTTTCCTAGAATTTTATTTTTGTCCCCAAATAAATACCATTAAGGTAATTATGAAGAAGGGATTAGGTTATTGGATATCCTACCACATGGGGAAATATTGATACACGTGATAATGTAATTTGAACTCATTATCACTAACGATTTCATTGAGGTTAATGGAAAAAATCGTCCCAATGAGTGAAATATATTATAAAATATAGATATAATACTAGTTAGGGATCTATTTTGCTATTCAAATATATCATTCAATGAATTTTTTAAAACATTAATCAATATAATGTACTAAATATAAGAGTAATATAATGAATTAGTTTAGAAATAAAAAAAATTAATATCTAGGGAACATATTAGAATATATTTGGAGCAATCAAATACCACTCTTAGAGGAACTCATTTAAATTAGACGGGGATCCAATCCCTTAATAATTACGGTTCCTAAATATATACCAACATGAGTGGATCCTAATTTTTAGGGAATCTCATTCATGTATTAGGGCTGGTACAATTTTTATGATATCCTTTTTTGAATAATACCATGATATAAATTATATAATATATGTTTGTTTTTAGATTTATCACTTATTATAAATTGAAAGAGATGGGAGGACCTTATACCATTTTTTCATTTCATTAAAATTATTTTATTGGTTGATGTCACAATTCTGATAATTATTTTTATTTTAGAATTCTCTAAAATTTCATTACAATAAAATTATACCAAACCATATTTTCATTATTTTTGTTGGTAATATGTATATGAATATTAATGTGGTCTTCAACATACTGATGATTCATTTTAATTTTTTTTCATTTTCCCTGTAAATTCATACCATACTAAATCATTGGTTATGATGATAGTGTTACATAGGAAAAGAAATATATTATTATTTCATTCTGTGATAGAGTCATTGTATCATATATAGAATTCCTAGTCCTCAATGATCCCCATACACATAATTTATTTCCACACCAATTTAGGTTTGTGTTAAGGGTGTCTCTAATACCATCTTCCTAGGTAATGTTTGAAAAACATAGTATTATCATCCACATTTATTTGATAATAATAATAATAAAGGATACTAAGGATAAGATCGTACTAATAATCATTAGTGCACATATAAACCAAAAATGGGATTATGATATGATGTGTTATGAGATACCTTGAGAGTGTGTATTGGAGGTAATGATGTTGGGTGGTTTGATGGGTTTCATCCCATATATTACTACATAATCCTATCACAATTAAAATATTCATAGCATAAGATCCCACATTCATGAATCAGATAAATTGTTTAAGATTCATTGTCAACACATCCCCCTTTCACCAAAGGTATGGAAGGACCAACTCCTGCATTAGATATTATGTTTTATATTTATAGTGATGTTTTTATTATACCAATAGTAATAGATGTATCATTTGAATCAATTTATCATTAATTAGTCTTTTCATTGATTGGTAAGAAGAAATTTACGATTTTTTCATGAACATTTAAATTTTTAGGTATGTTAATTTCATTATATTAGTTATTTAAGGAATCATTCAAATAGAATCAATGATCAAATGAATTGACCCAAAATAATGATCTGATATTTTTCAATGTGAATATATACTTAAAAAAATTCATCACTATTAGTATAGAGACCTGGATAGAGAAAATTTGCAACATGGATAAGACCATTCATCATACCTTATATAGTTTGTGAGTGTGTGTATTTGATCTCAAGATAATAGTATGAAATTATAAAAAACTATATCACTAGTAGAGGTCCATTGGAATCCAAAAAAAATTAAATTCTCTTATTTTAAAATTCTAAAAAACAAGTGAAATCCATGGAGGGTTCCATGTATGAGAAATGTCATGATTCTATCAATGAATCACAACCTTATGATTGGATGGATGTGTATACATAAGGTCACTAAGAAAAGTGGAACATGTGATAAGGGTAATGGAATTTATACTGAAGGTGGACTCTAATAATAAGGGATTTGAATAAATAAGAATAATAAACCACACATTTTTATTATAAATTTCTATTAATAATGGTGGAATCTATCTGTCATGTAAAAAATATGTACTCTTTAAAAATTTCTCTCCTTGCTAGAAAAGAAATGTTAATCTCTGATAAATATGTCAAGTTGTTGGATTCTATTAGTTTTTTAAAGATTTCATGGGTAGAAGGGTAGACACTCCACGATATAGAAGTTTTGTCTCTTATTTTATTTGATCATCCAATAAATGATATATTTTTCATAATTAACTATTTAGTGATTCATTATTATTATTATTCCACATCATATTTTTTTCATGTTTTGTTTAGAATCATTAATAATATAACATCAATATAATATTAATATATATAAACAAAGAATTAAAATATACGATTTGAATGTTATTCACATGATTCAGTCAGATGTCCTATTGGATGTAAACTGTATATTTTTATTGTCAAAGGATTCATAAAAAATATTTGAGATTCACCATTTCGATAATGATATATTCTCCTCATTAGTGTTTATATCTGATGATCTTAGGCATTTATTATCATCAAAATACAAGAATTTTTCCAATAAATGTTGGAAAAGATATCCTCTAACGTGTGGATCTTGAATAGCTATATGTGTGAATTCCGTACCCATGAAACTAGAGCTGTATAATTAGGGTGTGGCTAAATTTTCCCTTCCTGTAACAAATTAATCGATATAGGCATAACACCGTCATTGAACACTCTAGATTTTCTCTCTATATGTTTAGATCATGGGTGGTTATAGGAAATATTAATATCTCATCAAACTAGTGTGGGTCCATATAGTTTTGGAAAATTTTACCTCATATGAGTTGTATGTGAATAAGTATAGATACGATAACCATCACCATAACTATGTGTTTGTCCACATAGAGATTAAACTGCATGTTACTTGGAGTGGCTCAAATACTAGTATATGAAAATAGTTTTTCAACAAGAAACTTCGTTTTTTTTCTATACAATTATGTGTGATTTAAAATGATTAGGTGAATATCAAAAAGGGGAATTTAAAATAAGAATTTAATTATTCAAATATTTTTCAAGTACTTTTGAAAAAAAGATGAATGCACAAATGTTTTTCTAATACAAGGGTCCTATAATTTTTATTGTGTCCACACAAGGTTCATATTTTGTACAACATGATAATTAATTCGTTTATTATATCTCAATAAAAATTATATGATTCATATGATTGATAAATATAGGGAATAAATTGAGTTATTCTTAGGATCCCATTAATAGCTTCTAGGCTTAACATAAATAATGAAATTTACATCTAAAATTATCAATTATCATTCTATATTATATTATTTCTATCTAGAATGTGAAGATTCAATTTCATACAATTAAACCCTTTATAGGTATTCAACAAAGGTTATTTTCTTATATCCTCTCTCAATATGATTCATCATAGGTAATAATTCCTAGTATATATGATTTTTTTGGACCAATGGATTTATAAATAGAAATGATAGGATAAAAAAATATTAATTTTTATAAGTAAAACATAATATTAAAAAATTCCCAATTGAATCATATATTGACATTATTTTCTAATATATTACAATCCTAGTAAATTAATTGAATATTGCTATAGTATTCTTCATGGAATCTGTGACTATATGAGGGGGTAGTATATATAAAAAGGCAACAATGAAACCCAATGTAATGGAGGTAAAATGATATCAATGAATACCTTAAGGTCGATGGTATTTAGTTTATAGTAATGATTATTCCACTATTTTATAGAAATTTTTAGTGAAAAATGATGTGTACCATCCAATTATTCAAGAGAAATTCATTGAAACATTTATCTAAAGGTGATCATGGAGAAAACCGGAGTAACATAAACTGTACTAAATAGACATTAATATTTGGATTATGGGTAATGTAAATAATATCTCATGATATTTTAATTATGGACGATGATATGGGTAGCATATTTATAGGTTGATGACTGAAAAAATTTGAATGATAGGTTCTGTTGAAAAGGGTTTGGGTGTATAAAAATTATTGTACCTTCCCCTTTTCTCACAAATTCTTCTTGAGGAAGTGATATATAGAAGAACATATTAAGATCTATATTGGTGTCATGTAGAAACTGTAAAGAATATATTTTTATTACATTCTAATATGATCATTACTAATATTCATGAACATTACTGAGGATTTATTCACTAGAGAATTAATTTAGTTTCATGGATAGTCATAATACATAATAAGGGTATTTAATCGCCTATGGTTACACCAATGTGTATAGAACACCCACTCATAGTGAAGATATTTGATATCTTGTCACCTTAATATTTTCATGAATTGGTGGGTCAGGTGAGAATTGCTCAACTTTTATTAATGATATATGGTGGTGACCAAAAGATTTATTCCTCCCATTTTTTAGTCATTATATTTTTTCTAATCCTAAAAATTAGATTTATTAACGAAAAAAGGCCTAAATTTTATGATTGAATAAAATTATGGTTTTAAATCATGCATAAACATTGGGACTCGTCCACCTACAGTTTTGGATCATCTGTTTTTTTTCAATCACAGATAGAGTCTATGGTTGTACAACAATTTCCACAACTGTGTATATACTTATTTTATAGACTAGATTGATAATAACAATTTTTATATTCACATATCATTAATTAAATTATAGTGTCAAATTTTTCCATAAAAAAAGAATAATTTATAGGAATTTAATTTTTTATCCCTTAATGATTATCATGAATATTGGGGAAAAAATTTTGTTGTCACGATGAATTGACCCATGTATAAAGGGAAAATATAACATAATGGCCTAATTGGAATATAAGGGGAATGAATGTAATGATACATT
This sequence comes from Viscum album, assembly GCA_963277665.1. Classification (NCBI taxonomy): domain Eukaryota; kingdom Viridiplantae; phylum Streptophyta; class Magnoliopsida; order Santalales; family Viscaceae; genus Viscum; species Viscum album. Next base: position 66,735,079 of record OY728166.1, on the reverse strand, counting down.
ATTTATATTTAAAAATGATGTTTTAAATCATGAATAATGGGATTTTTAATTTGGTTTGGTTATAGGTTTCAAATATTTTTGGGATTTCCATTTATCATAATTGAATTAAAATTTCTATTGCAATGGTGTCTGTGGATGTAGATATTAGAATACTATTTTTTTAGGATGAAAACATGGCTCTCTTTTTCATGAATGATTTGTGGAATGTAAAAAGATATATATTTTTTCATGTATGAATTACCAAATAGTGATATCCTTTGAAGTAAAATTTTCACATTACCAATAAAATACTTTCTTTTTGGAATAACCAAAAACCTATGACGTGTAGAGTGAAATGTTTAATTGTTTTTTATTAATTGTAATGTATGTATTCAAGAACTATGTTCAAACTTATTATATTTTATGATCGTTTGTAATGGAGTGAAAACTAGTGATGGTATGTATATGGGTCTGGTGTATATGTCCTAAATGTCTATAATTACAATGAAATAATAATAATCAACCAATTAATAGTTCATAAAAATTTTCTATATAAATTTTACTCACATGTAGGTATACAGAATAGGGTTCCACCATAGCATAATGTCATAGAAGAATATTTGATACAGATTTGTTCATCGACCATCATGGTTAATAGAATAATAATTTATTTATTATATTTTTATATGTCTAGATTTTCTAAAATCTTATAATCGCAACACATACAATATTTATAGTAGTTAATCCATGAGTATTTCTCACCATTCCTATTTTATAATGGTAAATTTCAATTATAATGGAAGAAGAGTAATGTCTACATAATATAATGGATACTTTGATAACTCTAATTCGGAGGGGAAACCTACAACCTAAGGGGATGTGTGGAAATAATTTTCTTTTATGTTTTTACTATGATATATGGTCTTGGTGAAAAGATATTTTTTTTATAATAGAAATAAAACCACATGATGTACTATATTATGCATTCCAAATATAATTGATCTATATCACATGTTAGAGCTTTTGGTCTCAACCAAAGACAACATAAATCGGTTTAAATAGTCATGTTAGGTATATTATATGTTGTACAGTACGATATCAAACAAATGTGATGATAAATAGAATTGGTTTAGAGATTTATAGATAATTTCTTCACATAAATGGATATAAAGTTGATAGAAAATTGGCTAAAGAGTGCTAAAGATTAATGGATATGCCTGAACTAATGTAACCAATCATCAATGACAATTTAATAAGAAGGTAAATCATTCTATATATAATCATTTTAATTTTATTTAAATATAAAAACAGTTAGATATATAATTAAGAGTAGGTAATTTTAACAATATTATTTTTTATATAAATACCCTACATCGGGACCACTTATGTGGGTATTGGTCACATTTTTAAAATCATTAAAAAAAGGTCACTCTATGATGTTAAAATCCATGTTTGGGGGTGGAAAATTAATTCATATTAATGTAATGAAATAAGGATTCATTAGTGGGGAATTTTAGTGGACCGGTATAATGAGTGTAATGGTATGTATTTATCTCACAACCAATCACATTGGCAGGTATACATGCGTCCCGACCCATCCCTCGGGGCCCGTATCGTGACCACACAAAACCCGCCTTTCATAGGAAAGGGGTTAGTAACTAGAAACAATGGAGAAAATACCTAAACTAGGAAGGCATTGCCTTTATAAACCGAAACACACACAATAGTGTATGAAACTAGAAGTAAAAACTAAATAAAACTGTATATAAAAGAGAGTGATGAATGTAAAGGGGCCGAAAATACAATCCCAATTGTAATGTAAAATTCAACTAAAAGGAAATTTAAAAATCTATCGGGTCGTACTCCGAGGTTCCTGCCTGAAGGGTTGGTACAGATGGACTTCTCAGCACTCCACATCTGATTGTACACACTGTGTACCATCATAGCGAGTGGTCCACCTTTGGGTACCGTCCAGTCCTGCAACTCTCTGTCTCAGTCAGCATTGTCCGTCGTCTGCAACCAACACAACGCGGTGCGGTCATAGACCGTGCAGGGGTGAGTATAACGATACTCGGTAGGATCCTCAAGACCCTCAAAGTATCAAAAAATCCAACAAGGATCAACCACAAGGTATGGAATCATCAGAGAACTATTTCTTAGGTATATTCCCATACATATACCTATGTTATATATTAACCCATCTAAATCAAGAGGAAAACCCTTATGTCATTGACTCATCTCAAAACAGTGATTTCATTTTAGGGGTCGTAACATGTAACACTCCCAATAAAACTTTTGAATCCTCAGCTGTTGTTGTACTCCACCTATATAGAGTACAATGGGCATGGTGCCTTACACTGAGGCGCTTCCCACTATCTGGAACTATTGTGGTACTCCTGCTGTCGAGTTCCATGGGTCTGCTGCATCACACAAATGCGCTCCCCACTGTGGGTCTACCGCGTCACATAGAGGTGCTCCCCCTCGTAGCCTACTAAGGTACTAATCATGTCGAGTACTGTGGGTTAGCTGCATCACACAGCGGTGCTCCCCACTGTGGGTCTGCCACATCATACAGAGGCTCTTCCCACTGGGCTGGTCGAAACACTTCGAGTAGAATGGTTAGCAGTCGTCATGTATCATCCAGCTACTAGGTCTCCGTACTCCGCTCGCTCATCTATCAAAGGATTTGTTCCAAGATCTACTGGTGAATACTCCAACATTCACAAAATTCTTTTTTAGAATTACTACAAAGTTATACCTCGTCATAGGGATCTCAACACAATAGTCGGTGAGTTAATCGAACACCCGATCTGTGAGTTATTGGCATTTCCGTTCAAGGGGCCAGTTGGTTTTTAGGTTCAAACCAACATGACCATTTTCCAACTATGTCCAAACGTCAAGTGGGGTATTCCAAAGGAACCACCTCACTCTATGATTTTTGTCTCCATAGACGGTTCGTCAAACGGACACGCGTATCCCATGATATAGGTAAAAAAGAGAAATGGGTCTGAACTGGGTCCGGGTCCGGCCCGGCCCTGCCGAACCTCCTCGACCCAACCCGGGTTCGGATCCGGACTGAGGTGCGATTTGGTACATGGTCAGACCAGGTCCACGGGTCTGACCTGGCCCGCCGAGACCAGCTCGGCCTAGCGGCGGTGGCCCGACATGTGGGTGTCCTGGTGTAGTGATCGTGATTGGATACCTTTTGGTAAGTTTACCAAATTTTGTGTGAGTGAGGATGAAGAACACTATAAAGGACATGGGTTGGCCCGTGGGGACATTCATTAGTCATTTGACCCATTTCATCACATGGGTAGGCCTTACGGTGGGCCCCACGTGTCCTTGGGGCAACTTGTTGTACCTGGTAGGCCAGGACTCGATGACTATGTTATAGCAGGGTGTTATTGCTCTCACTACGACCCAGTTTTCACAACATGATTAATGATCGGGTCTAAAAAACAAAGAATAATTGTTTGTTTTGATGAAATATAAGGTTTCTATGGGTGATAGATCTAGGGTTCATTTCTTATCTTATGGGAACATGAATAATTTCATAGTTATTTCTTATGAAGTATATAATTAGATATGTCAATTATGTAAGAGAAATGGTTCTTTTCCAAGGTACAGGTCCATAAATAATGAATCTCATACAATAGTATCTAGAATTTATAATGATCATATGTAAGTCATGCTAATTTTTAGTCACTGGTAATACACACCCAATAAGATAAAGACTATAATAATTGTACCAAAGGTAAAAATGTTATTATTGTGGAGAAATCATGTTCCAGACATTGATATACATACAATACTTCATTATATATTCAATGATGATGGGAATCATTCAACACTATTAATCTACATTTTAGATATTATTCATTTTCAATAGTTATGTTGACCAAGTTGGTATGATTACCTCATATATAAATAACAATTAAATCCTCATTGGATGATGATATATCATTTTTGTATGTTTATATCACATACTGGGTGGGGATTTTTATAATTTGGGTCACAAGTATAAAATCCATCAATGTAGTTTTGGTAATAAAAAATGTTTCAATCCAAATAGAATAATGCCATACGAAACATACTATATGTAATGTTATTTATCATCATGTGAAACTAAATAAATATTAATGATCATTTTTTCCACAAACTTTTCATGTACATTATGATTTAATGTTTAATGTGTGTTCAAAATTTTCAATGGCCAATTAAGGGAAATGAATTCATTTGGTGGATACTTGTCACTATGGCTAGGATATGAGATACAAGAATTACTAAATATTGTAGAAGAGTGTTAATAAATCCAAATAATTATGATGAAGGGATCCCTATATATATTAGACACATCTATATGATGATATATTTATTTTACACACATGTTCTAAATTAAATATCATCATTATATAGTCCACTATAAAGACCATGATCATATATAAGAAAGGAGGTATTTTTAGTACAAATTTTGATGATATATATATATATATATTGATGTTAATATTACATGAATGTAGGATAGATAATTTTCATTCAATTGTGAAAAGATATGGTGATGACTGTTTTACATATAATATATTCATGTTCGGGGGATATAAATTAGGTTTCATCTAGTAAACCACCAAAACTATGATAATGGTACTATTTTATTTCGATAAGCCACATGGTTGTACCTTAAAGGGAAGATGTAGGATCACTATGTACCATGATGTAATAGGATGATGGCCACACATAATTATTCAAATTATGAACCTTGTATAGATGTTGATCATTTATAAAGGATATGAGTATTTTATATTCTTGAATTGCTTATTTGAATTTGTGGTTGTGATAAAAATCGATGTCTTTTCATTAATACATATTAAATAGGGAAAGGAATCGCGACACTGATAGCTATTATATGGTTTCACCCATATATTTCTCAATTTAAAATATAAAAAAATTATTTCGATCAAATTTGTGTCTTCGGTTAGGAATAATTTTTACATTAATCTATATTTAATAAGGATTGGATTTAACAAACACATAGTTATTAATTAGTAACATATGCATTTCAAACCCACACTTGGGAGGGAAGGGACTGAATTTTTTATATATATATTAATGGAAAAAATAGATTAATCATATATATATATATATATATATTCAAATCCCATATAGGGTAATGAGTAAATATTTATTAGGTAACTATTCACAAATAATCATCATTCAAGTTATGTTACACCCATATATATGAAATTATATAATCCCTCAAGACCTTAGATTTTTAAAATAGTATCATATATGAATCATCAAACCATAAAAGAATCAATAGAGTATATAAACTCTAAAATGTACCTATATAATTGGCATGTATAAATAAAGGTAGCTGAATTTTTTAATATAAGTATAAAAAAATAATGATCATTAATAATAATAATCAATAGGTAAAATTAAATTAGGGTAGCTATATAACTATTAAAAATAATTAATTCATTATAATTATATAATTATAAATACTGGATTTTATGTATTTTATTATATGATATATGATATATTATTAATTTTTTATTTAAATGAAATATAGTTAGTAATTGATATAAAATCATACTGACAACATTTAATATTTTTTTTAAATTAAAATTTTAATTATATTTTTTTCAAATGAAAAAATTTATTCTTTTAATTTTTCAATACCGGAAAAGATTTTGGATTTATAAATACAATATTGTCTATTAATTATTTTTGGAACATTTTTCTAAATTAATTTTTTTAAGAGAATCAAAAAAATTAACTATTTTAATGATATCATCACATTTAATATATTATAATAATACATGAATGGAATAAAATGATATGAAACCCATTTTTATTCAAAAATATATTTTTTCAACGTATATTATATAATTTTTTTAAAAATATATGAATCTATAAAACCCATGTTTGACATTTTAGAAATAAAAGTATTATTTTACTCTATAAACTATTATTATTTAATATATTATTTTAACAAGTTATATAAATAATTTAATTATAATTGATTTAATATATTACATCAAAAATTTATTTCGTTTCAAATGTTCAAATTCATGTTTTGGCACGAAATATTTTTTAAAGATTAATGCAAATTGTCATGATAATGGTGAAAGGTATAATTCTATAGAAATTCTCATCTATGGTTATATAATTTTAATCTAATAAATCAAAGTGCTAAATTTATAAAATGACATTGATGTGTTGTTTACATGTATTAAAAAAATATAACCAGTCATTTAATTTTTAGTTACATTCATTTATTGTTAATAATAATTAATATTTAAAAAATAATTTGTTTCTATAATTGTTTTACAATATATTAAATTATTGAAATTAAAATATATTTATGACATATTTATTAATTGAATTTAATTATATTTAGTTTAGATATATTTTCATTAAAAAAATTATTTGTGGGATATCTTATATTTTTATTAAAACATAACATAATTGGGTAGAAATAAAATTACCAACCAAGCATGGTCTCAGATGCATTGCAGAACACCACATACTTGACACCCTCCTCTAGAAAAAAAATAATGGTAGAACTCATCATCCTCTTCCTCAACTCCTAAAATATTCAAAGTAAAAAATTTTGCCACCAAAATATCTACCCATTTCATGTCAAAGCCTTTATGGGTATTTATAATCTAGGGAAGTCAGGACAAAACCTCTGATAGTACCCTAAAAATCAAAGGATACTCCATAACTCACTAACATTCTTGGGTAGATCCCATGAAATAAATTCTTCAACCATCAGTGGATCAACTACAACACCAGACTCCGTGATTAAAGTTTCTAGGAAATGGATCTGTCGAATCTATATCTGACACTTCAATAGTTTCACAAAATGTTGGTGCTCATGAATATGGTCTTGGAGCATCCTATTGTTTCTAGTGTGATCCTCCTTATATTTCGAGTACACTAGGATGTCATTGATGAATATCACCACAAACAAGACAAATAAATGCTTAATGAATCAGTTCATTAGTCCTATGAACACTGGTGGAGAGTGATTTATAGAAAACATCATCACCAAATACTCATAGTGAACATAATCAAACTTGAATCCCATTTTTGGTATATACTCATTTTATACTTACAACTGGCGATAGCATTATTGAAGGTCGATCATCGCGAACAAATGATCCCCTTTAAACTGATCAAAGTGGTCATCAATCAATATTAGTGTATATTTTTTCTTCATGGTGACTTGGTTAAAGCAGTTGTAATCCACACAGAACATCATGATGTCATCTACCTTGTTTTCAAAGAAAATGACTGACACCTATAGTGAAACACAAGGTCCCACAAATACATTCTTTGGAAATTCCTCAAAATGCACTCTCTTCTCATTAAGCACTCCTGGAGACATCCGATATTCATGTGTAGATATTATTATTTTCCCATGATGTAGATTAATTTATAATTATGTCTCCTTATATTATTATAATCTTAGACCATCTTCATGATGAAATACTCATCCTTTTCCATAAATTTTGGAAATCGAGGACTCATATCCTCCAAATCATCTGGGGTGAGGCTAGCTAACAAATGATTAATTGGATGCACTATACTAAGTGTGATTTCATACTATAAAACATGCATTTCCCAATCTTAAAAAAAGGAAAACATAGTTCCATGACTACGGCCACATTTTACTTTGTGCAAAAAACAGTCAATCTGAGCATGAAATGTTGATAATAGCCTTTACCAAGAAATCCATCATACATCCATGAAATTTCAACCATGTTATCCCAAACAAAAATATCACCTACATGTGATAGGGAATTCTATCTGAACTAGTAAGTCATCATCAAATATCTTACCGTAGGAGACTTAGGGTGTAGGGGTCAAGTTAATGGTTTAACAAGAATCTCTGAGCACTAAAACCAGTTCATGGTACAAAAAGAATGATTTGGAACTATGTTTAAAAAATGGATAAATTGTGGTAAAGTCATAGGTTAAAACTTGAATCATCCCCATAGCACCAAGGAAATTAGTCTTTTTCATTGATATCTGGCCTCCCCCCTTACAAACTGCACCATGGGCCTCGCACGGACCACCTATGGGTGGTAGTGGACACGTGTCGAAATGTAGGCCAACTATGAATGCTCTCAAAGCTCATATTCTAGGCCTGTCTCCCTAGGGATCTATTTTCTCATATCATTGTCTCTACCTATGAGGTCTATCCATAGTATATCTATCATATGTAGGATGGGTTGAACAATGTCGGGTGAGATGTCACATACTTCCACATGAATAAGACTATTTGTTCCTCATCTCTCTAGATACACACATGGATCAGCTCCCAAATAACCTGACTCATTTAGATAAGTATGAAGGTTATCAGCTACCTACAACCAATGTCTCTTCTCTTCCCTTCCCATTTTTGAAAATCAACGGTTGTATCTTCTTATACTAGAATCATTCAACCACCATAACATTCTCAATTTACCAAGAATATATAAGAAATATTCATGGGATATCACATTAATAGATGTCCTTATGATGAACATTCATGATGTTTTGAGTCCTGAAGTACTGCTCATGTGTCATATCTATCATGTACTAGGAAAGGATTGTATGCCTCAGTGAATAATCAAATATAGACACGTCATCCTTCCAGAGCTGTATAAGCTCCTCGATATTTATATCCCTTAGATTATATGGGGATAACATCTCTATGAAATGGGTATGAAACTCTATCAATGGGAGAGTCACATTATCATATTCTCATGTAACTAATCCCCATTATTACCTTTATGATCCATTTAGAAGGCTTTCTACTAAGACTACCTTCTGATCTGCTGGTTTCCGGACAAAACAAGAATATCAAGTAACCTGGTAAAGCTATTCTGTAGCCACCAATCTCTATGGATCTCCTAAGAACATGATTGGTATCTTCTATGGAACTCGTAATAAATTCCCATTATATGCACCTCATATACTTTTCATACAAGTACCATGGGTTACTCTACTAGTGGTGATATGTCCATTGTAACACCTTGTGTTTCTATCTCTACTACCAATACCTATACTGAATCCTTGTCATTGGTCAGATCATAGTCCTTATCATTTAGTGGAATAGTAAATTCTTATATACATGGATACATCTAGGAATAAAACAATATGAACCATAGTAAAATGTAAATATCTGGAGAGATGACTCAATAAGGATAATGAAAACACAACCATTCTGATATGATGAATGTTCCATTATTTATCTCTATAACAAGTATTTTCCTATAGGAGTTTAAAATTAGGCAAATAAAGTCTTACTAAATGGATACATCAGCTGCCGCACAAACACTACAGTCTGTGGCCACAAATCCTTAATCAAAACACTATACATTGTTTTTCCAAGCCATTATAATAGACTCCTTGTCATAATGTAGAATCTAACCTCTATAATTACACTCTGTTGTGACCCATATCAAGGTGTGAGGGATATGGGGCTGACGTGGCCTCTAAAAGCCTGCCTCCAATAGGCTAGGGGATACTAACATGAACCGAGTTTTCATATCCAATAAATGGGAGGGATTATCCGCTATGCGTGTACACAAACATACATCTCCAAAACACATATTTTTCAATTTAATAACAATAAGTTCAAAATTATTAAAAAACAATAATATCACATAATAGAGTCCAATAGTAACCATACAAGAAAGTAAACGGGTCCAATAAAATCCCACTAAAAAGATAATGTTACCACCCATCCAACCTGTATGAAAAGAGTTATGAGGACAAAAATCTGATGATACAGGAACACATATCAATCTGTTTAGTATCACAAACCCCGGTCTAGTCATAGTCTACCTAGGAATATTACAATGTTCGATTTTCTACACAGGACATGATATATCCGGCAGAGCTCATGGAAGGATGAGTATACCAATACTCCGAAGGACACCTTAAACATAGAATGGATGTTACATAATGAAAAAATAACGAATGAAATAAAAAAAATAACCACTATATGAGAAATAACACAATGGGAATTCTATTCATATCCACACATGTATATACCAATTAGAATTTATAACTAGAACATCTATATATAATCTTGTGAAACACCATTCAATTGGGTGGTCTTAACAAACAACCCCCATAGGATTCTGGACTAACCTGGATTATTCTTGTATAACTCACATATCAAGACATGATATCATTGGAGGAACTCACAATGTGGTCTAGCACTTTTGGGCCCTACCCATTTGAGAATGAATTAGTCAATGATGATTATGATATATAGAGAGTGAATCCTTCTGATAGAATACCACTAAACTAATATGGATCACCCACAAAGTAGATGATCATACCCATAGAATACCATAAAACATTTTATGAAAAATAATAACATATGGGATCCAATCCAAATACATTGGTTAATAGCATTAACCCTGTGGATTTTTCCCACTAGTTGGAGGAGAAACACTTTACTCTCAATGGTTATGTCGATTCCACAAAACTCCACTTGGGGTGATAGAGGATACCATCTATATCAACATATGAATACCATAACTATATATGGGAATCGACATCGATAGAGGACTAAAATAATATAATGTAAATTTAATGTTTAATTGAACCCTCGAGGATAGGTTCATGGGAAATGATCTGAATCTATACTGGTCGAAATTAAATGCTCTTCACTTATGCCAAAATTCCCACGCCTTAACTAGAATCAAAATTTCTAATAATTCATTTATCATTGATGTATGGATAGAAAGGTCTAATAGTTTTAATATTCATAAGAATGGTGTGTCACTAGGTTTTGGTGTGACCATTCTATTGACCACCCCAGGGCCAACCTCCATAGTCGACCGTGCAACTGCCCTAATTGGACTTGACATATAACACTTGTCTGACTTATATCTGACCATACCCACTAGGCTCAACCCAAAGGTCTAGGTCAAAATCAACCCAATTTGTCTGTCTCAGTCTATTGGGACTGACCCCTGCCCCTGGGTTCGACCCATTCACTATGTTGGTCCCACTAGTGTGCATTAATTTAATAATTTAATATTTACATTCATATTTTCTGGGGAAAGAGGGCATTATAATTGAATGTTGTCTTAGTGCCTGGTATCGATATAATTTCATTAAATTATAAATATAATACATGGAGTATCCAAGATGTTACAAAAGGAATGAGAACATTCCCCTATTTCTATATTTGAGTAAGATCAATGTAGGGTTTCAACATCAAATGAACTATATGTGGCTTGATTCCCACCCATGCAGGATAGGTAGGGATTCTCAGATCCCCATTCATGGGCCAAGTGATGATGACACATCATCTATGTCATGTGACCATCATATTTAGCAGGAGATGTTAAAATGATTAGTTCCTACTGAAAAACATACCACAAGATTCATACATATGTAGGATCTTTAGTGACGCACAGATTTTCTCATCCTGGTCCCTCCACTCACAAAAAATATAAGAATAATGACTCCCTCAAAATATGGGATAGTCCTACAATGAAAATTCCAATTATGAAATATGTACATATTGATTCCTCTCTATATTAGATACAAAGTGATGCCTAGATTTATATATCCTCTCCCATCCTCTAAAAAAATACTCCCCCTCCCTTTTCATGGGTTATAACTATATAGAGGAATTAATCCAGAACAATATATGACATAAATATTATCTACATAGGATATAGATAAGTCTATGAATATCTACATTCTCGCGGTTTCACTCAAAACAATGTGCCCCCTCTTTGTGCACGAGTCATACTTACATAGGGGCATTCCTACTATACTGTGGGTGGCATGATTCTCAATCAATTGTAATCATAGTTATTCTATAAACACACATCCTAGGGATAGACGTAAAAATACCTAAAATATTCCATCCCATTCTTACAACTAAATCAATGCAAGTGAATTAATATCTTGTCTTAATGAAAAGTCTATTTCTAGAATTATCACACTTAATTCTTTTTGGGTTTATTTCATCCTCCATAGAGATAACATTAAAAAATACAATGTTTCAAAACTACATGTGGCTTAATTTATGTAATTATAAGATACATAGAAATGGCTATATTTGTACCCTCATGATAGTCTATGAAGAATGATTGAAATTACATCCTCCATTTTTATATGTTAGATCTGAAAATGGTATATTCTATAAACAATGTACGATTTGAATCTATTTATTATGTGATATGTAGAAACTCGAGGATTTCATCATGAAGACCCACCCCCCAAAAAATCATAATTCCCTTATCCATCATATTGTCACATGTGTGTAGTGGAATAAAAAATTGCCAACGTTTTATTTTAATGTTGGGAACAACTCATATAGGCTTAGGAACTTTTTTAATGGATTCCCCACATAACTTTGGAATATCAATTTAAATCATATGGTCTTGGTAGAACAACATTACAATTCCCACATGGTATTTCCTCATCAAAATGGGGATCTGGTTTCCTTATCGTGTCACATTAAATAGTGTGGTACCTCATGAACTACTTCTGGCTCAATTATTGTTCTAATGAAAAAATATTGACACCTAGGATTAATGTACTAGTCATAGACAAATGTAAAAAAGATGTGTGACCCCATATACATTGTACAAACAATTATCTATGTAGGGAATATCAAAATTTGGATCCCCAATCAGGAATCTATAATGGAAACACCCCCCCCCCCAATATATTGGTCTGACCTATGTAGGTTATTTCCCATTCCATGAGTAATCAAAATCGTAATTCTTCTAACATACTCAAAAACATTCCTTCCATCCATCACACTCTATTCCTAGAGAAATTTCAAATACATATAGACTAAATATGTCCATCAGAAATGGGAGCTGCTGCTATCCCGAGGACACATTTTTTGACTATGCAGAATGTGTCTTTCTTTGTTGAACATATGATTCTCAAAAAAAAGTACTAGCAATCAACAAAATATTCGTCTTTAAGATAGTATTTTTACCTCATCGTACACCTGGGTTCCTTCCATGAAAAAATCATTCACATGATATGGGAATCCACAAAATATTTTTTTAAATTTTGTTCTCCCTCATATCCATGGACTATTGGAACATCCCATCATGATGTGCCTCCAATTAGTCATTGTTTCCATGACATATTGTACAGGTTGTAAGTCCTAAAGCTGCAAGACATCATGCCATCAACATATAATTACATTAAAACTAAATAGATGATGTCCTAGATGGATGACAATAAACATTGTGATTCCCATGAACTATGTGTTCTTTATTTCTTCCCATGAATGATATGAAGTGAGGCCAAAGTCACCAATATTGTGTTCATCCACAACAAAAAATTAAAAATTAAATTTCCATGTACATGTGTTTTACCTGCACTAATGACACAATAATAATTCTGTGTGCCCTGATTTTCATTTGAATATATAAAAAGTGACACCTACATTCTATATCACTGTTTTTCCAAAACAAATCCCCACTATAATATATATGATATTGATCTACATTGGAGAATATAATATTCCTCACCCGATTCGTGAAAAAATATCCAATGGAATGTTTTCTATGACTATAATAGAGTTTGATCGGTGTGTGGAGGACCCATCAAAGTACTACAAATGTCCTGATTTCTATGATTACATAATTTCCAGTGACTGTATAATCATTAATAATGGGTCCATGAGAAAAAAGTATCTACACCCCAATCATGTGTCAGACATGCTAGTGGAACTTATTTATTCTTATATATGGGGTACTTATCTAACAACTCTTGAAATATTGTGAAATGAAACATTCATATCATTGTTAGGAAATCAATATTAAAGAACCATACTATATGTTTGGAAGGTTTTTAATAACAAATATTATCCCTAGATATCTGAAGTGTTGGGCTAGTATCTACGGGGAATGTTTTTTTGACAATATAAAATATTTCCCAAATGACTCTAAATAAGATTCCAAAATAAGTAAAGACAACCAAAGTTAAATTAATTCACATTAGATTATTTTATTACCTTTATATATAAAAAACATCTTGATTAACCCCCATCCCTGGTCAGATTTAGAAACCCTTGAGATCCTCGTTTACAACTTTCTCCACACCATCATGCTTGAAGATGTCAAAACATTTATAGTGAGAAAACCATGAATGCGAAAATAGCTAATTCCTTTTTTGAAGGAGAATAACCTTCAGTATTATGGAATTAACATCCTGGTTTTACGATGTTAAACTACACCATCCAAGTTCAAGTCAGATGATGAAAATTGCATCATGCTCAAACCCTCCATTATAAAAGACAAATTTTTGTGGCAGTGGATTCTCCTTCATCTCCAATGAATATATTGTTTCCCTTTATATTTTAAGAAAAAATTTCCTTGATAATCCTCCCTATATGGTTTTATTAAATCCAATTTTTCATAAATCAAATTTTCATTGAATAAGGAGGGCTACTGTCACGAGACAACATTTTTTTACAATTAACAATATGACCCATTCCACTCTATATATGTTTCAAAAAAAAACATATTAACATACCTTTATTTTTTCCATAAGAGAGGATTTTCCTACCTCTATAAACCACTATAACCTTAGAATAGAAACCAATCATTTGGTTATTCCTCACTTACATTCCGAATGATATATTCCATATTTAGAAACTACAGAACCATGGTTATGAAAAATCCCATATTCATTTAAAATAAATAATAGGAAATAATGAGTTATATATCCCTATTAGGTACCCCCCACATAATTATTGGTAATAGTTGTTTGAGCTAATAAAAAATTCACATTAGTCCATTGAATGACTATAAAATACCAATAAATAGAGTAGAAAATCATGAATGGTTGAAAAACCAAAAAGGACATCCATTGTAAAAGTTATGTATCATCTATTTACACATATGATTATCAATGTTAATGGAGAAATCATGCAGTAAAAAGATAAAATAATTAAAGAATCACAATTCATGTTAGGATGAAAACCCTCAAAATGATACCCATGATATATTTTTTCTAGGCCTAATAAACCCACATCAAATTGGGTATAAGAAACAATTAGGGAAATAATAGATGAGACACAATATTTTTAGGGTTTCCATGTAACCATAGTAATATTAAAAACTAAGAAATCTAGGTCCCTCAGTTCAGGGGAAAAGTTTATAATTATATGACAATTTAAATTGTTTTATCCTACATTGTGATTAAATTTGATCTTTAGTGAATATTCTATTTCAAAATGAAACTATCTACAATTTATTTTCATTTAAGGAAAAGACAAATTATAAGAACTATATAGACAATGAGTTATTATTTATAAGTTTAATGAGAAATTCAATAGTCCACACACCTTAATGTCTCTTTTTGGTTGTATTAGAGAAAAATGGAGAAACCTATTGAAAAAATGGTTACAATGATTCTCGAGATGAATTGGTTTGTAAATATACCACTGCTTGATGAGGTTCATGATGGTTCATTTCCCTAGGTTTCCTTTTCATGAACTTGATATCAGGTATTAAATTCTTTTTCCCATAGACATCCCTAATATCATGACCCTTATACTTGATGGATTAAATGTTTTTATTGGCCTATGATAGTTTCAAATTTAACATTGCAACATGGTACACTTATCAACATAACTCCTCAGACATCATAAAAACATGATCATAAGAACATGCTTCAGCAAACGCCATGTGGTGAAGCATACTAGTGATATCGTAAAAGGTTTTTTTATGTGGAATGAATTAACCTATGTAATATAACCTTCTAAAATGGATAGATCATCATGAGAAATTAATAATTCATGGATAAGGAGGCACATGCTTCATAAATCGTACCCATCTATGACTAGAACAAGGAATAGTTAGAGAAGGTTGTAAGACTTTCCAGCCATCTCAACTTGGGGAGTCTCTATGAAGATGGTACCAATTTGATTTCCGGACAATCATTTTACAACTTATTTCTTTTGAAAATGTGGGGATCCTTATTTCAATTTATCACTTCCACAAGTATGTATTCTGGTATTGTAATAAAATCAAAATTATTTCCTATAAGTAATGAATCCATAGTAGTAAAATATTTCATCCCTACATCTCCCCCATCTTCAAGAACCTAGATGATATTCTCAGCATTAATTGGTGGTTTACCAATGCATTCCCTCTTGGAAATTTATTTTTAAGATATATAAACATCAAAAGATAAATGAATCGTTTATTTTTCTGATTATTATTTTGGGGGTTAGAGGATGAATCTACCCTTAGTTACCGAGAGTGTCGTGATGCATGTCGTTCTATCCATGGAATCAATGTGGATGGTGGGTCGAGGAATATATTTTTAGAGGCTTGTAGATTGGGTTCCATTTAAACAACCTTTCAATGAAAATCCCTTACGATAAAATTTTGTCCACATACTTACATAATCATGGAATAAACTGACATAATTTGTAACACAAGGAATGGAAATTATCATGCCCCAATCATCATGAATCATCATGATCCATATCTAATAAGGAGTAACCTGATGCAACTCATGAATCCTAGAGAAGCGTAGAGAGGAAACTTATAACCCACAATTTAATTTTCATAAAAATAAATAAGTGGAAACAAATTTTCATATAGTTGCCAAGCCCACCATCACATCCATAATTACATCTATCATAGAGATTATATATGAACTCTTATGATATCCTCTCACAATTATCAACCATAGTTCATGATGTGGTATGATATGGGATGAAAGGAAAATTGAAAAATTCCATCAATAGTTTTAAAATTCCCTTAGAGCATAGGGATATCCAGAGAACAACGACAATATTATTCAATTTTGGGTGAAAGGTGGAGCATAGAATTGACGGGTTTTTCTAATATTCGAATAATCAACAGTATTCTACAACCCATCCATATAATAACTACAACATCCAGTACAGATAATGTGCAATTATATCATCCTAAATGTGGCCCAGAATCAAATCTATGTGAGTAATGGTGGGTATGTATGGGTTGAAAAGGTGTCCCCCCACCATTTCACCCTCTAATATATTTCATAGAACCTGAAACCATTATTTTCCTCCAAGGATGGGAATATCCATATGATCATCAATATGGAATATAAATAATTCCTCTATAAGTAAAGGGATAAATTTGGATGAAAATTTCATCCTCATGTTATATATTGACCCTCTTTTAGAGTATCCAAGTATGAACCATAGAACATATGTGATTGTTAGGATAGATGAGTCCTACTACATTACACTTTCATCCCTGGAAAAATAACATTAAAGAACATCATTTATCCAATAGTCAATCATTATGAGTGATTGGTGATGGAGGGGCTGACCATGCGATATCTCAATTGTGACCATCACTTCCATATCTAGTTGAGATTCAAGTGCAAGGTTTTCCTAGATTTCCACAGTAGGTATGAATTAATAGTAAATGATTCAAAAAATGGGGATTCCCTCAAGGTTATAGACAGCCCATAATCTAATCATGAATTCCCCCTGAAATAGGTGAAATGTTTTTGTAAACGAGTATAACATTGGATAGTGAATAAATTACAAATTTACTGACCCACAATTCCTTGTACAAGCTATCATCCACACATTCTTAATGAAAATCCTCATTGTTCTAGTGAACCTAGGAGGCCCAATATCACTCATTTGAGAAGGCCCCTCTAGAACACAAACACAAATTTAAGCTCCATCCTCCACTGGGACTACCTTGAGAGATGTTTAAATGAATCAATAATCCTGAATCACATATTTTAGGGAAATATTTTGCTATATTGGTTTCCTTGAATCATCATAGTGACATTCATAACAAATTCATTTTCTGGACATAATGTAAAATTGATTTTCCCTATGGGTGAAATTCTTACTTCGTCACACTTCTAATACATCTCGATCCAAGTAGAAGAATATTTCATGATCAAATAGAAAAAGGGGAGTGTCTCCCTAATGACTAAATTTATAAAGTTGAAATCTATTTGATAATTTTTAGGCAAAACATTCTGATTTTTTTTCAAAATACCCTCTGTTGTGGTGAGGTGGTGTCGAAGATCGTTCCCAATGTTCTTCTCCATGAAATTTTGTCTCCATATCACAATATTCAAATCCAGATCTATTGTCCACTAAAATGAGTTAATCAATGTCATAAGAGATTCATTGAATATATTTATATCATATTATGATATTATAAAATCCATAAAACCATTTGTTCATGAAGGTACATCCCACAAACCAGTTGTTCGTGGTGCTGTTGGACCACAAATCAGTTTCATAAAAAAATGATAGTCCATGTAACAGTCTATACATGATGTATCCAGATTATATTATAATAATAAATAAATACCATTGGTGGAAATTTAATTCAATTATTATGTGATGAAATAGGGTCTGTAGAATTGTTTTCCTACTATGAATGTTCTATAGACCATAAAATGTGATTAATGATTTGGAAAAGAGCCATGAATCCTATGAAATTTAGCAAATGAAAATTAATAAAATTCACCTATTTATAATAATGATCCCCTCTTTAGGGGCCACTAGTGTTCCACAAACAAGTTCAAAACTAGACTTCTTTCAACATCAGAATAGCCTCTTATTCATCCCGATCAGAAACCATTTTAATCGAGGGTATTTGGTTGGTGTGTGAAATGTACACAAGTGTGATGAAAATAAATATATATGTAAATAATAATGGGGTATAAAAAATGAAAATTATTTATCAAAATTTTCAAAGGGAAAAATAATGAATCATAATTCACTTCACAGAATGAAACTAAATATAGAATGTTTTCGTATTAGGGAGCTTCTGCAAATGACATAGTTTGTGGATGGAATCTTTTACACTGGTTCCAGAAAGAAAATAAATTATTCTTTGGTGGGTTAAGGATGTAATTATTTATCTTGAAATTGATTTAACATCTCCATGAATTGCAATTCTTCGATGACTATGTTTTTCACAGCTTGGATCACCCACTCAGGCTCTAGAAATATATGCTATGTGGCCCATCACAGATGATCGACCATGTTAATATATGGTCCATAAACTATTCTATAAAAAATATCCATGGGGAGGAGGGGGAAATTTTAATAGATGATAATTAATAAATAATATACTATGTAGTTTTTTGTCATCAAAAACAATATCCCCTTAGTCGTTTCCTAGTAGGTAAAATCTATCGCATAACACTAAGGAGTAACTAATAAATCATATAGTGGTCTATAAACTTGTGATATATTTTTTGGACACCATACTATAAAAAAAACACTGATATACCCGTTATAGAAATACATAATTTTAAATAATATTCTATATGGGAGGAACCCTACCCCACATAGCAAAATTCAATGCAGGACGAACTTTTCCCTATGTAGCAATATTCAACATATGGTGAAACATTGTTCTGTGTAATAACATGCTACGCACTCTGAGCATTGGTCTGTGTAGAACATTTAAACATCTATGACACATTAACCCATGTATAAACATTCTATGCATAGGTAACCACATCGTAGATAACAATTTTCTATTCTTGTTGGCACATCTTAGGGCGTTCCACACTCTAAAACCCAAAAATCTTGTATGTCGTCTCATCAACCACCAAGATGGCCATTATATGAATTATTCTAATTGAATCAAGGCTGGTCTTGATTTATTGATTTCTAAAACGTATTATATGACCATATAACACATCAAAATGTCCTATCATATTTACATACTCATTGAATGAAAATCATTGTTTGTAATCTATATAATAAAAAAGTCCATTGGAATATAATCAATTTTACATTCCCATGATAGCATGGGATCCATTCATGGGATGATTATATAATACTCTCCATTCAAGTTGGGAATAGAGGTATTAAAACATAAATTAACTTTTTAAATGAAATGGGGTTCTCCCCCTATCCTAGGAACCAATTATGTGGAATTCATCCTAAGGTAATCCCCTATTCTTTCTTGTGGGAGGCGACACTTTTTCCCCTCATCACCTCTTCTAAAAATTTTCCTTAATAGATCACCAAATTTGACTATATTGGTTATTAATATAAAATAGTTGAAATGAACATTAAAATCCATCACACACTCCCTTTGGGATCTAGCACTATCCATCAGTTGATATAGCAGGTAATGTATTAATCAGATCTCCAAATTCCTATTATTTCTCTCACTGGGTAGAACTCAATTGGCCATATAGTTTTCTGGAACATCATGACATTAATATGATCCCGAAAAAACTGAAATGGTATTTCCTCATATATTTACGTCAAAACGTCAAATCTCAAATGGTCTATTTCTACCAAAAAACTCCAAATATTTCCCCTCAAACAATAATATACCATTCATATATACCAACCAATTGGTACTTCTAAATAGATGTGATCCCCAAAATAAATTATCAAATAGGTAGCTTCCATGTGTATTTAAAAACCAATTGGTCCTTCTCCAAAGATGTAATCCCTAGCCATATCCATTCACATAGGAATCCACCTAAGGTTTAAGCCCCACCATATACCCTTATATGGGAAACTTCCAAGCGAATACCAACATGTTGAGCTTTCTCTATAGATGTAAGTCCTGATGTCACATATCAAATGGGTACCTTTCATGAATCATTGCCAACAAATTGTTATTTCCCTATTGATAAAAGTCCCACCCATTTTGATTAAAATTTTTGTGTTCCTTAGGTGTAATTCCAATCATGTTTACGTATATGGACAACATCCATCTGTAAGAACCGAATTTACAAACATGATGGGATTTTATTCCCAACCAACTGGGATATGTAGGATTCCTTTGAGAGTTCAAGGCCTCAAACCCAAATATAACCCTAATATTATCTAAGAAACTTCTCTCGTAGGGTCATCACTACCCTGGTGACCATATCTATTCCCACTACCTTTGGTAACCTCAGTATAAGTACAAAAAATTTCTTGACCAATGACCCTCAACCTAGTTATCCATTCCATAGAATGTTAAACTGCATGGTTTAGTCTACAGTGCATGGACATAAAACATGAGTTTCCCTTTTATGTGTCATTGAGCTACATGGGTTCTAATTCCTCTCACCAAGATTCTTATGAATCCTATCTCAAATGTGGGATCCCGAAATATAAAAAAAACTATGGCCCCTTATATGGAACTAAACTCATCAATTATTTACCCCATGACTTAAAACACGTTCCATCTCAATAAACTACCAAGGAATCATTGATCTTTTCATAAAATGGTAACATTACTGTTGATCCTAAAAGACATGAAAATACCTCTATTGATGGAGAACCTCTAATATACATAGATGACTGTAAACCCATTCTTACAAATGATTTATTATTTTAATAGGGTTATCTATATTACACACAAGGATGAATAAACAATGGATTATGGATCATATCATAAATTTAGAAGAGTCTTAGAATAGGAAACAATCCCCTCCCAAATGGTTTCGATGAGCCCAACATAAAATCCTCTCTTTCAATGTGATATCATATGTGTTGTTTCCATATTACTCAACAATCCACGTATATGAGAATGGAAGTCCATTAATCATGGATATAAAATCCATTCAGATGTTCCATCTCCATGAATGAATCTCGTTGTAGACTATTTAAATACCTTGTACCCAACATCAATGATTACACACCATTCAACCCCTTTAAATATTAATTCCTGAAACAAATTATACTTTGAGGGAAACAAAATGGTGAACCCAATGCGAAATAAATTTTTTATGGAATCTTTTTCACATGATTAAATAGGTAGACTACCAATACATCATTGGACCATTTTGTTCTTCTTATTTTGGTCAAAACCATGACTTTTAGTAAAACATTAATTAATGATATATAATTTTAATATAATATTATACTAATTTATTTTTGATGCATACTTTTATTTATTATGGTTAGATATATGTTTAGTATATTTATTAATATACCACCTTTGAATCATTTAACATGTCAGAATTGGTTCAACACAGTTTCCATTTTCAGAAATCATAAAATTTTTATTTAGAAAATGAATATTAGTTTGATGAATAATTCAAACACTATTATTGTACTATTTTAGATTACATGGGATTATTGTACATTTTTTAATTCATAATAATAAGAAAAAATATACAAAATTATTTTAAAAAATCATCATTTCAAGCATCTGATAATGAATATAAACCCCAATTGAGTAATAGATTAAAAAAATAATAGATAGAGGGTAAAAAATGAAATG
Source organism: Viscum album (assembly GCA_963277665.1). NCBI lineage: Eukaryota > Viridiplantae > Streptophyta > Magnoliopsida > Santalales > Viscaceae > Viscum > Viscum album. The sequence continues at coordinate 66,712,877 of OY728166.1, read as the reverse complement.
GTTATGAATATTATAACTGAAGAAGTGATTATGATATATATTTTTATTATATATGAAGTTGTAGGGTGTTTTAGTTAGTAGGAATATATAGTGACATGATCTTTGTATAAAATTTAACATTTAAATACTTATTTCATATTGTAAACTATTTTATCTATGATATAGTATGATAACTTCTTCAATAATGTTATTTTTTATTTTAATGTTATTCAAGGGGTTTTAATTGTAACATATGGTTTTTTAATTAAATGTATATCAATCCCCAAATACCAATATGTCAATGGTTTATTATCACTATTTTCTATATCACGAAACATGTCTATTGTAGTGAAAATTATATTTTCATTATATGGTGAATCCACTACCCTATTCAGTTAATTTATAAAGAATATTTTTAATAAATAGATATTTTAATATTCATTTCATTGTATCCGAGTTATACTATTTTTATCCATATGATTTGTTCTTAATAAGGGTTTTGTAATTATATTCAATTTCTAATTTTTTTTAAAGATAATCAATCTGTGGAGTATGAATTCTCCTTATTTTTAAAACAATCTATAATTTTATTATCTTTTTTTATTTTTTGGGGGAATATTGAATGTTTTTTTCTATTAGATATATGATCCATCATTGTATTTATCATTCCTAATAACATTTTATTTTAAAATAAATCTTATATTTCCCATTCTGTATAAATAAGTTTAATTTCATTCATAATATAGAAAGGTGTTCACCATGTTTAATTAAATTTCATAATTAGGGAAATTATAAATTTAATCATATACCCTAATATCTATATAGTGTTTGATTTATAGGATATTACATAGACACATATTTCATTTACTAATTTTGGAAATATTGATAATTAGTATACTTTTCATTACATTTTAGATGTATATTGTTTAATCGGGGTTTTTTATTTTGTCAGGTTTAAATTCTATATTATTTATTTGAATGAATAATATTCATATCTGTAATTTCCTAACCTGGAATCCACTAAATGAATCCCAATGTCGGTCTCCACATGTCCTCAAGAACACCTCCCCATATGTTAGTGCAATTTGATAATAAAAAAGGCTTTGATAAGTAACATGGGGAGACTATACCCTTCTTACCAAATTAAGACACATTAGTCAACATAAGAAATAATAGAAACACTAATAAGAAATCCAAAAACTTTTATTCCTAAACGTATCCAAATCGGGTACATGCTACATGAAAAAAATTTAAACCTACCATGTCATGGTAATTGTTCCAAATATGAATGAAATCCCAAAACCTATAAAAATAGCTGACTATAAAATATGTGTCATGACTCCCAGTTCAAATCCCCATCCAGTAACATCCTATGTGTAACTAAACTACCTAGAATATGTCATGTCACATTATCCTAACATGAAACCTCTAAATAAACATGATTATCTGATAGAGGCCCATGAAATGTGTGTGTACAACTCAATAGGACACCACCATCTATGTCTTGAAAATATCCATTATAAAAAAAATAATGCATGAAAAAAAATAATTATTAAATATGAAGTGATAAGATTCCACTAATAACATAATTTAACAATCCAATATAATCATTTCATTCCAGGGGTTTGGTGTTCCATTTTTTTACTACATCCTATGTTGGTCAACCACTAAACGCAGAGTAAGAATCCAACACCCTGTCTCACTTGGGTGAAGCCAACACAGAAAATCCTGTTAAAATACCATGGAAAATTGATATAAATTGTCATAGTAAAAAAATTTATACATACTTTAGAGATTCATTCTATTTAATTATTCAATTTCTTCAATTTTACCTTGAGAATTATTCCATGTAATCATCCAATGCATCTTTAGAGGCCTAGAGAATTTTAATGGCTCCCAAACCAATGAATTCTCATTGTGGAGTTTGGAGAACCATTATAATCTTACCCATCAGATAAGAGCATCATCCATTACCCACAAATTAAATTCCATTTTCAATGTCTTATATCCATTTACCCCATATACTATATCACAACCATTCACAATCAATATAAATAACAATCACAATTCATATTTATTTGCATATAACACAATATCCAGGAAAAACTCAATTTCAAATTTACAATTTCATACCATAAACAACATATCATATTCAACAATTCCCAAACATTATCACATTCTATGTAATTCATCATTTCACATTCTTCAATTCAATTACTCATTACAATTAAAATTCTATAATCTGACTGATACTATCACATTGATCTAATTAACAAATTTATCACATCATGTTAAACAACAATGTATTCTATTACAAAAAAAATGGACTAATATTCCATTGCCTTCAATTATGGTTCTAACAAACATGTCATAATATTTATCATGGGATCTATTTCAACGAAAATCAACCATAATCTTAACATTTTGATTTTATGACATTTGGAAATGATGTTGCACATAATGGGTGTCCCTAAATTTGTCTAATGTTCCTCAATTCATCCCACAATGATCCTGAGGATTTAATAACATTTTTCAGAAACTATATATATATTACTAAATCATGAATTTCACAATGATAGGGATCTGTTATCACAAACTCACATGCAAAAATATATAATAGAAATGTGTGATATAACATGTAGACCGCCTACCTCGATTCTAGAGTCAAACACACCATTAAACATAGACTTAGACAATGATTTAATAGACTCTTCAAGACTCAACCTATAATCCACCTAAATAATGTTGTCTTGATGATTTTAATGGATATTTCATAATCTACAATCGCTAAACTGAAAAACAGAATAACGGGGAGCCTTATAATTACCTGGAGCTTCGATCTGAAACCAACAACAATTTAAATAGAATAAAATAAATATAGAATGATTCCATGGATTATTGGGTCATCAATTTTTTTCAGTTGGTATTTTGTGGGAAAAATAGCAAAGATATTCCTTTACGATCATAAATTCATGAGGGAGGAGTAGGTAATTATACGCCTTTTTAGGGGGTGCATAACTTGGCTTCACGATTCTCCGAACTGTATGCTAATGAAGCAAGAAGCATCAGTCCTAGAGGGGCTAGGTTACATAGATACCTAGGAATTATCATACAATTAGATAAACCATGCTAAAACCATGTGATATTTATTTTTTATGCCAAAATTATTTTTCCTCCCCCTATCATTGTTTACTGTAAGCTTGCGCTAACTGTGAAACATGCACCCGATGGACTAATTTTACATTATTTCATGTCTTGAACCCACCATACACCCCTTTGTTTCCTCAAACTCCTTGTATATATCCAATTAATGAAAATTGATAGATATAAAAAACATTTTCAATAACAATGTAACACTATGATATCTATGATCTTTGAACCACCTAGTCATATAATGGATGATCCTCAAGCATCACTCCTATGCATCAATGAGGTTCTGAAGGAAAAATATTTTTCAACTGATCCCTCATATCTATCTATATCACACTATTTTATACCTAAATAATCCCATACTACAATAACACCTAAATAATGGGCTCAATCATGCCTCACGAGTCATTATCACTAGAATAAAAAACATAGTATGGATGTTTTTTTAATGGACTCATCAGCCTCATGCTCATCACCATGGACATCAATAACATTATAGGGGTTAATGTGATACTGTTGAATATGTGACACATGAAAGACATCTAACATTAAACTATACCACTGTGAAAAATCCAATCGGTATTCCACCTTCCTAATACTCTCCAAAATCATAAATATACCCATATACCTGGCCACAACATTTCCCTACTTCTGAATCAGTTGGTGGACCATCATTAAAAACACCGAAATGAACACCTAGTTCACCAACACAAACTCATGTTCACTTAGAAACAAATATACATGTGACATCTACCTTCTCCGATCAATTTCAATATATCTCCAAAAGAACTGATCATGTTTCAGCATCTCCTACATTAGACTCAGTCCCACCAATTCTATTTATTCAGACTCTATCAAACATAATAGATAGATAAATTGTCTTCTATAGAGTACTTAGAATGGATCCATTTGAATCATATTCTTGTAACTATTGTTATTGGAGGACTCAAACAATTATTAGTGCATTATTATTGAGTAACCAATGTCTATGAAACATGCCCAAAATGTATCCTCTACAACCTGGATAGTATGTTACGCCATTCTATCTGTATGGGGGTGGTATTCTGTACTAAGAAAGACATAGGTACCAAGATCCATCTGCAATCTCTACTAGAAGAATGATGTAAAATATGGATCATGATCTAAAACCACAGAATTGATCACTCCATGCAGTCGTACTATATCTATAACATTAAACTCTCTCAGAAGATGACTAATTAATGTCTCTTTATTAGGCAGAATGTGGTCCACCATATTCCACTAATCTACAACTACTCATATCCAATCATTCTTCATATCTGTCCTCAAAAGTCTCATCATTATTTACATCATCCAATCATCCTATTTACACTCTAGAATGGGTAATGGCTAGAAAAAAACACCCATTCACTGATGATCACCTTTCTCCATCTGACAGGTAAGGCAAAATCCCTCGAAACTAGCAACTTTATTCTTCATCCCTGACGACCAGTGCTACCAATGTAGTACATTGTGATTTTTGGGAAAATTGGAACACACTTCCCACTTTAATGCATGAAACTCCCCATAAACACATCTCACATGAAAGGAGTCACAACCACACAGCCTCAAACCAAATGATCCCATCATCACCAAAATACAACAACAAGATTACTCCCCACCATTAGGAATTCACTTTATAGTTAACCATTATGAATAATGAAGTTGTTCATCATTTATTTTTCTAATGAATGTTGGCTCAATTTCCAATGAAAAAAGGTTCATCTTACCATGCCAATCCTGAATCACCACATGAATCTCAGAAAAAAAATGTTATCATCCTTATCCCAGTACAAGGCATATGTGTTGCCTGATTTTGACCCTTCAGTCTCAGAGCATCGGCAACACTATTCTCCTTTTCATGTGAGAAAACCAACTCAATGTTGAAATACTTTGTGTAGTCATCCAAGCTTCACTACCAAATATCCAATTAATAGTGAAAAAATATGTACATCATGAATGTATGATTGTTATATAGTATAAATATTTCTCCCAACAAGTATTGTGACCTTCAATTCGATATGTAAACTACTATGGACAAATATAGATCATGAGTGGGGTATATAATTTCATGAAGCCTCAACATTCATGACCCATACTCCAATACTCGATCATAATGCCTTTATACTTCCCCCTGTCCAACACTAGATTCATCTCCAAAAATATATACCAATTACAATTAGTGGGTATGATCAGAAACAATGTGGTCATTAACTACTCCATCGGCTCTTGAAAATAATTCTAAAACTCCACAGATCCATCAAATATTAATCCATTCTTTGTTAAGAATAATATTGGAACCACTAACAGGTGAAATTATTGATGAATATTCGAAAAAAATCATCAAATCCTTGAAAAAACTATGCATTATAAATATTCTTGAGAATTTTGAATGGTTCCATTTCATTCAATTTATCATGGTCTAATAACAAACATTACATGGTGAATGATTTGGATCATTAGAGAGATAAAAACCTCTACCACATTGGTCATCCCAAACATCAAAAGAATAAACTCATAAAATATTTTACTGCATCATAAGTCATTTTGAATCACATTAGAAGTCCTTACCATTAACTGATGATACACTGACCTCACATCAATAATGGAAAACACTTAAGAACCCCTACAATGGTAAAAAACATCATCTATTAGAGGAAGAGGGTATCAGTTCACGACTATCATTTGATTCATCTTCCTTTAATAAACACAAAATAGAAAAGATCCATTATCCTTATTGGGAAAAAACATTGGTGATCCCCATATAAATATATTATGATAGATGAACCCTATACTCTCTAAATCCTAAAACTGAGTTTTAAGATCATGGAGTTCTATATATTCCTTTCTATATAGAAGAATGGAAATTTTCTCCACTCTGGAATGTAAATCTATCCAGAACATGACATCTAAGATTTTCGGAAACCAAGATAAGTACTCATAAAAATCATCCATAAAAAATACACCACCATATGAATGAATATTTTACTGTATCCATTATATCAATAAAAATTCAGACACTCATGTTGAAATCCTACCCAAAAAATAAAAAACTATCCTTGTTCGTCCTACCTGAACATTCCATTTCCATGATGAACATTTGGACCCCCATCAAGATATGTGAGCATTAAAATAATATGGTAACAATAAAAATGTTTTTTATAAAGATAACCAATCCACGTCCAGAAATAGGTCAATGCCTGAAATCTCTATCACGAACAAATCCCATTGAAAATTTTATCCACCAATATCCAATACTCTCCCCTTGCATAACATGATGTTTTTTTCATGCACCCGTAATGGTGTATAAATCGGCATAACCCCACAAATAACACCCACCGATAAAACCATCCTAACAACATGTAGATAAGTAATAACAGTGAATGAGGATCATGAAATGAATAATGTTCTAGATTGTGTATAAATCACTACACTCATACCTCAAACAGTTGATGGTCCCACCTCACCACATTCTGGTGTATACTGAACTGTATGAAGATATAAGGCTCCTCTACCCTGGGCTCTGGTTAGTGAACATGGCACTACATGCCCTACTAATATGTATTCTCTTATCTTATAGTAATGCTTTCATTACATAAATTGGAACAAAAAAAAACCATCTACATTTCTTATACTTGGTAACCAACACCCTTCAAGAACTAAGAATCTACCTTGATCCTCCACACATGATTGGCTTCCACGGTGTCCTACAAAACCCATGTACGTGGCCCAAACTTCTACATGCCGGACACAAAACCGGTGGCTGAAAATAGTGACCTCTCATGTGTCCCAGAATACAACACTTATAATTAATGACTCAGTAGATTCCCAGACACAACGGTTCCTTTTATTAACAACATGTCCCCCCACCTTCCCGGGTTTCTATTCTCTAAATGGCCTTTCTTTCCACTAGATGTCACACAACCATACCACCCAACCAAAATCACATATCCAATATTTGATTCATCCTTTCAATTTATCATTGATATAAGATACTGATACATTTATTATATAAAACTCTTATGAATGATATATTCTTATGGTAAATTTTTTCATCTCTAATGATATCCTAGAAATAATGTGCCATCACTGCCTCATCTCCAATCATTATATGACCAAATCGCAATATGTCCATGAAATAACCTGCATAATCCATCATGGAAAATAATTCATTGGTCAACCTCATATAATTTATATTCATTTCATGTCTGAAGGAATACTCATAGTTATTCTCTTGATAATATTCTTTGAAACAATTCCACAACATCCCCTCCACCAGCTCCTCCTAAATCATTAATTCCCAACAACACTTTGAAAGCCTCACAACACATAGGCTACTAGCTTGACCAAATTTTGTGGAGATGTCTCTACTTTATCAATATTAATATAGATGGAATTAATACAAATCATGGATGTATCTATTCAAGAAATTCATGTAATGGTATGCATGTTGTTGTAGTTTGAGTTCTCATGCAAACCAAAACCAAATCGGCAAAACCTAAAGAGGGTCTTTTTCCATCATCTAAAAAAAATGAGATATGTTTTCCAAGAACCACCCAACTCTTATATTTAACTAGAAAATTGTGGTTTATTTCTCCACTAATGTGGTAGAATTCATGGGAATATACACTTATCTCACAATAGACACATGTCATCATTGTGGAATATCTCTTAGAATGAAAAATAAGATTATTTAAACACATTAGATAAAGCACCCTCACTTTATACAAATTATATATCTCCATTATACATAATAATACCAATTTTCTTACATTATCTATGTGGATAGTATCACATCTATCACACTACCCTCAACCATCCCTACTTCGGGTCATTTTTAACAATGGTAAACCAACTTACATTGCCGCAATCCCCTATCAAGGGACCTCTTTTAAATCATTTCATTTTCACAACACAATAATTTCAATTTTTACACCACTAACATTCCCAATGTTTAGAAATTAAGGGTTGAATCATTTATAACCCTGGATCAAGTACATTTCACTATTAATTTTTTCACATTCTACATATTCAACCATTTTCATCATTCTTATTAGACACCATTCTCATTAAAAAAATTCAATAAAGTTAATTGAATTTAAATCTTTATGCCCCACACACCCATCCCATGTGTTCATATCTCGATTAGTGCAACATATATCCCTAAGAACAAGAAAAATGATTCATGAATGCAATGCATTATGTCGTTATAATGCTGAAAAATGTCATAAAATAGTCCCACCCACACAACATGTGCATCACCCAAGGGTGAAATATCATCCAACTATGACAACACACACATCAAGAAAAAAATTCCCACACAAGGTAAATATGATTTCCCTCATACATGGGTTATCAATTCCTATTCACAAGATCATTTCTTATGTCGGACACATTTTAATTTTATATCTACTATCCCCAAATAAAATCTCACATAAAAGAATCACTATGATACCACTCTTTAATAACCCTTACCAAGACACCAATAAATGACAACTTCAGTAGGGTTTCCACCTATAATCATGCATAAAAAACCATATATCAGAGATTTTAGACCAGTATCAAGGGTTTGATAAGTCATGTGTGGAGAACATACCCACATTATTTTAGTAAGAATAATTAGTCCACATATAAAATAATTGAATCATAAACCAATAAACAAGAAACATTCATTACGAACCATTTTACCCAACATGGTACAAGCCACAAACACACAAGTAAACATGCCATGTCATTAAAATAGTTCCAAATGTGAATGATAATCTAATAAATCAAAATAGTTGACTCCCCAATATAAGACATGACTACAAGACTGAATCCTTATCATATCATGTCTTTGGCCCAAATCATCTCCCTATCAGAGGGACATTTCCAATTTCCTAACATTCAACCATGAAATTTTCCAGAGTAACCAACATATGTATGATAATGGTGTGAGTTTAGCTCAGTTGGTCACAATAACAGTGTCTTAAAAATAACATGTCGGAATAGATAGAAAATAAATATAATTAATACAAAAAATATTAATTGATCATTTTCTATTTTAAAATCATAATTTAACTATCCATTATCATTATGTAATCTCTTGTGTTTTGTGTTCAATTCATTACACATAAGTTTATTCCAGTCAATAACTAATCATAATATAATAATCCAATTGAGTGTTTGCACATGTAATATTCTAATGCATCTTTATATTCTTAGAGTGTCAGTCCGGCTCCCTAAAAAATTCATTATCATGGTGGGGATTATTGAATCATCCCATCTTGACCCATAAGAGTGGATTATCATTCAATTCCCAAAATATTCAAGATATTTTAAAAATAATATATCCATTTACCTCATATACCATAAAAAAGCCATTGAAAATCAATACACATTATAAAAAATATTCATATTCTTTTTTATATTAAACAATATAAGTACATTACCCATTTACACATTAAACATTTCATACCATAACCCTCGTATCATATTAATGATTTCCCATATATTAAATCATTTCATATAATTCATAATTTCACATTATTTATTCCAATTTCACATTTCCAAAACAATTCCCTAATCTATTTGACAAATTCACATTAAACCAATTAACCATTAATCACATCATGCCAAACAACCATAGTTTCCATTTCCAATAACTAGAAACATCATCCACTGGTGCCACATATGGTCCCAAATAACATGTTAACATATTTTTCATGGGATATATTTCAATATAAATAAAAAATATTCTTAGCATTAATATTTTCCCATAATCAGAAATGTCGGTGTACCCCAAGGGTGGCCTAAAACAGTTCTAATCATCCTCAATTCATCCCATAGGGGTCATGAAGAGTTCTAATCACTAGTTAGACCTAAAATTTACCTAATAATAAAAAATAAATTAAAATTAATATAATATTGAATTATTTTCACTACCATAAATGCAAACATCATTAATAAAACTATTTGATATAACACATACATCACCTACCTCAATTACATCAATGAATGAACTTTTAAAAATATCCTAAGATACAAATTCTAAAGTCCCAATAATCCACAACCTATAATTCATGGGAATAAAGGATTTATGGAATCATATGGATATATAAATTTTTTCAATCCCTAAAATAGATAAGAGAAAAGGGGAGCGTTAGACTTACCCAAAGCATGGATCTAAACACAAAATTGCATTAAATGAAAAATAATTGAAAGAGAGTGATCACATGGAATCTCTGTTCATCTAGGTTTTACAAAGTGGTTTAGGGATGATGAAATAGGGAAGAAATTAGGTGATGGTATTAAAATACCTTGGGGTAGTTCGGTAAAATTAACCATTTTAATTGGGTGTATGGTTTGGCCTCACTTTTTTCCAAAACATGCCCCAACCCTAATCCACCAATATTAAATGAGTGTCTAAGTCATATGGTTTCATGTGGAACCTTCATAGGTTTAAAAACTAGGTGTCAATTGTGTGAAATATTTTTTCCATGTTCTCATAGTTTGGAATCCCCCTCCCACGTTTTACTCTAACCATGAACTAATCATGAAACATGCACCCAGTTTCCTAATATCTATTTCTTTTCTGTCCCAAAAGTCTAGAACACTCTCGTAATTCCTCAAACATATGTTAGATATCCAATTTAAAAAAAATATTATATTTTAATAATAAGTTATTCATCCATACCCCACCATTATTTCAGGTATATTACAAAATATTTAATTAAATTGTTTTGTAATTTCATATGTTTCTTTGTCAATACGGGTCATTATTGATTACTAAGGAAATATAAACATTCTTTGAATTGATATAAAATAATTTCCAGAGTGGTTGTTTTAAAAAAATAGATGTTATGGGGGATAAGTACCATATATCCCATTGAAGAATTAATTAATCCCCTGATACAAAAGGATTGGGTGTTTTTTTGAATTCCTACCCAATTATATCATTATGTCAATGCTGAATCATTAATTGTCAGAATTATACAATAGATATGAACATTATGTGATTATTTATATATTTAATAAGACCATTATAGTTAGTGTAATATATTAATCATACCCTTTATAAGCATAGAATTATAAATCCTGCAACTATGTATCTTTTCGTTGAAATCCATGTGACTTTTTATAATGATAAGTAATCCATGAATTTATTTCACAGACCTAATAATTTTTAATATATAATTATTTGATTAAAATTATCTTCCAACAATATTATTAATTTCATTTTTATTTAATCATAGATTTTGGGATGTAATTTATTTGATATCACCATTCTTATAGATACATTTTCTTAGGTAATGATGAAAATAATTACAAATTATATGTCTTGGACAATATAAGATGTATAGAATTGGTATGAGATTTTGAAAATTTATAATGAATGCATTAGTTTTTTATATTATTGGAAGAAATATAAATAATAAATTAATATCTTATGAATTTTTTAATGAGTTGTTTTTAATTTTTTTTCTCTAATCGTATAATTTTTGGGAAGTGGATTAAATTGAATATAATCATTAAATAATTGTAATTGAGATAGTATATTTTAGGACATTGGGGTTTTAATTATAGTAAAATATAAAATTATATAGATTCTATCATGTTTTTTGATGTTTCAATAAGGATCAATAAATCAACATTGATCATAATTTCATGGTTTAGAAATACCTTTATATTGTAATATTTTTTTCCTTTAGGTTATATTGAATATTTTATTTTTTTTAGATATTACGATAATGTTATGTCAATGAAAACCATGTGTAAAAGTCTACACGATATTCATATGTATATAAATATTTCCTGAGGTTTTGGTTAATATTATATTGTGTGGAATCAATCAAATTTCATTATTTCATAAAAATAAAACATGTTAGTGGATATGGAATACATTAATCTATGTGTAATCACACTGAAAATGTCTATTTGAGTATCAAACCAATATTCACAGTTGTGATGGAGGAATGGTCCTAATACTATAGACATTCATTGAAACCCTTTCAAGACAAGCATTTTTATATCAAATTCCATTTCAAACCAATTATGTTGTATTTGGATATATTTAGTATTGTTAATGTGATTGTAAAATAAAAATATATTTGTATGATTTAATCAAAATGATTCATACATAATGGGGGGAAATTTTATTAACATTCTTACACAATATGAATTTAATTCATTCAATAGAAGGCATTATTATCATTGATTACTATAGAATATTTTAATAATGTATACGGTAATTCGAGTAATTTTTTGGGATTAGGATGAGTAGAATGAGAGAAACCATCTCAATGATGACTTTTATGAACTACTAATTATATAGGATAATCAAAGAGTGATTAAGGTTGAATGGTAATCTAATGTGATTGTTTCAAATACTAAGACTCTTTAAATTTCAATTATAACGATAATTCTCATATAATAGTTATCTTATGGTGTTAAATATTTATCTATAATTATGACCTATTTTGGTTTTAGTAATGACTGAAGCACAAAGTAATCATGTTATGAATGTGTTACATGGAAAATGTATTAGTTTTCATAGTGATTCATATAAAAAATTATGAACTATAGTAAGAAATATTTATATTATTCCATACTAATAATCATGAATTATGATGAAATAAAGAAAATATTTTTATTCCCAATCACATAAGTATTGATAATTAAATAAATACATTGATGATTTTTATAAAATGATGATGAAGTGTATAAGATTTAATTTCATACATGTTAATTATTTTGGAGGAAACAAACAGAAAAATGTATCCAAGGAATTGTACGACGATTTATGTGATATAATAGAAGGAATATAATAGGAATATTGAATGAAAATATAAATAAATTAGTTAACATAATAAGGGTTAAATAGGAAATTCATAGTCATAATATATATATATATATATATATATTTATATTTAAGAGTACACCAAAATTTATTGTATATAATGAGATATTCATATCTTCTATATATCGTTGAAAATTTTTATTAGTAAGGTATAATAGTAGTAAAAATGATAATATTTAAATTGATGTAGAATATAACAGGACATGATTATAAATTATGTATATAATTTTTTCATAATATGTCTAATATCATATAATATATAAAACTCCAGAGGACAATGAAGCACATGATTTTATATAAGCATTGAAATGAAGTTATGTTTTAGCAATATGAAAAAAGGATATAATATTATAATATATATGTAAACATAAATAAATAATCATTAGTACTAATTCTAAAACATCTATAAAATTAAATAAGTTTTTCTAAATAACTAATCAGACATATTTACTCCATAAATTGTAAAGTTAATATAAATTTGATTTCATTTGATTTATTTAATGATAATAAATATAAAATTTATAAACAATATTTCAAATATGAAAAATATATTAAATCCAATGTGGATATTAAATAATTTATTTTAAAAATTGAATTATTAATATATTTTCCCTATGAAACTATTTCACAATTTGTTTTAAAAAAATAGTAAAAAATTTGAATTTAAATTTCACCAAATTAGTCTCATTTTTGGATTTATATTTTTAATATTTTACTTGGGTGAAATTTTATGAAATTTATAAAATAATTTTATTTTAGTTAAAGTGAAGAAATTTTTTGATTTTCCCAATATCATCAATTTTATTACATAAAATAATTAAAGAATGACATAAATGATCTTGGAAACATATTTTCAAAATATATATATATATTTATAAAGTAAAATAAATCCATTAAAAATAATCTTTTGAATTTATAATACCCCTTTTGACAATAAGGAATCATAATTAACATTTTACTCCAAAAATTGTTACTTTGCAAAAATTTGTAACCATGAATTGTAAAAATTAAATTTAACCAAATGAATTTAATATTTTATAACAACATATTAATATTATTTATTATTAATCAACTAAATTGTTATTAAAAAATCTATGATTACTAAGATATTTTTTATTTTCCTTATAATTGGGAAAATTTTATTCTCAATCAATTTTTTTATTAATATGGTTTAATCATTTACATAATAATTAAAATTGATTTATTATATATAATTTATCTAAAATTATTCTAAAATATTTAATAAATTATTTTATAATTCTTTTAATAAGTAATTAATTTTATAAAATATTAACTTCACTTAATGGTTATGTGATTTAAAAAAATATGGACTTTCATTATATTAAATATTATATATTATTGGATAACTATAACAGAATAAAAAATATATTTAGATTATATGTATCTTTATTTTTTTTCATAAAACCATTAAATTTCAAATAGGGATTCCAGTATTACATTCTCCGAGCTTGTGTGTCATATGGCCTCGATCATGTATCCCCGAATGATATAGATATTCATCTATAGGTGATGGTGTAGGCTGTGTCTATGTGGTGTTTATGCCCTCATGTAAGAGTGTATTATAATAAAATATGATATCATTCTAATAGAAAAATAATTATTACCATGAATATTCTATGGAATAGAGGCTATGACCACTAGTCTGTTTACCCACCATACATGAAGCACAATAATAACAGAAAAAGTGATATTCATTCAATGAAATATATATAAACAATTCCATATGTAATACCATATAAAATAAGAAATATCATTCCATGTGACTGAAAAATATTCAAAATTGGTATACAAGTAATAGTACACCACACGTTTCAAAATACAAAATGGAAAAAATAAACTATACCCTCTAGCATCATGATCCTCAACATGGTGATTTGATCCCATGTTCTAATGAATAACACAATCATGAAATGTACTATGGGAACATTCCCATGGTCACTAGATGCATACATATTGTCTATTTAGGTTCCTAATGGCCGCCTAAGATATTTTTTCAGATACAATCCTAGATGGTCACAACAAAAAAATGTCTATAATAATCTAGGTAGCTCAATACAAGCTATTTATTGTGAAACGTAAATCATATGGATAACCCAAATTAAATAATTATCATTGAGTAAGTATAAAAGTAATGTGAAACTATCTATCCAAAACCATAATCACTACATAAAAGTGTCATTCTCATCTGACAAAGGACATATAGAGAAAAAAGAAATATACACCATGATCATGTCGTATGAACAATATCAAATGACATCACTATCATGACGTATAGAAAAACATGAAAATTTTACCACGTTTGTGCCATATTATCAATAGTGTAAGACCCCATTGGGCCAGATCCATTGTAATGGCCCGGACCTCTCCGACCCATTCCTTTGTCAAAAATAAGGTCAATAAGTGTTCTGGAGGGTAAAATGGACTTTTCCCACACACTCCGAAATTTTGATACTACACGCCGTGTAGTTTGAGTACACGCCGTGTACCCCCTTCCGGGGTATACCCCGTGTTTCAAACTGTGTCCTTGCTGTGTGGAATAATGGGTGCACGTCGTGTGTCCAGTTCTACACACCGTGTAGTCCTTCCCCACGTACTCATTACCAGTCAATGGCTGTGCACCATGTTGGATCCGTGTCCTTGCAATGTGCAATAAATGAGTACACGTCGTGTGTCTGAACTACAGGCCGTTTAGTCCTTCCCCATGTATGTGTTACCCTCAAACCATGTGTTGACCAGTCAACGGCCATGGATCCGTGTTGGAAGCTGCGTGGAGACCGTGTGAAGGAACCGAGTACTAGCCATGTACCATAAAGTACATGCCATGTAATTTTTCTTTTCACGCCTATAAAAGGAGGGGTCCCCTCCTCCTTTCAACTCACACCTCTCCTCCCCTCTCTTCTGAGCAGAGCTCTCCCAAAAGACTCGAAGGCTATTTCTTCCATAACTTCTTCGTCCGAGCTCCGATTTATGATCTGTCAGCGGCCACGAGATCGTAACGACGAGGCAGAGCTTCCAAGCTTGGATTTGTTGTCATTCCTTTGGCCCTTTCATTCCGACTTCCACCTGAGGAGGTTTTTCCGGGACGCGACAGAAGTGACGGACGCCGACAGATGTCTTCTAAGGTTGATCCAGGGGAGCGTTGCGATCAGAACATGTTGAGGTAGGGATTATACCTTTGTCTCTCTAATTTTTGTATCATGTGGGGTGGGTGTTCTCTTGTTTACGTGAAACACTTTTGAACCAGTTTAATGAAGATAATAACTGATTTATATAACGGGGATGGGAAGTTGTGATTGTTGTTACATTACATCCTGTGATATTATGTTGTGAATTGAATGAGCTTCTGCCTACAGAAAATCATGTTCGTTGGGGGCTTTGCTTACACAATTAAATTTTGCCCCCTCCTTCTAGATTTTCTTATGGGTGGAAACCTTGTGGAATGTGGAAATTGGTTAATCACGTAAAGTTGGCTGTTAAAATCTAGAACCCTTGTGTGATCACCCCGGTTAAACAATATAGAATAATGAACATGATGGTGTTGGCTTGGTTATGAGTCAAGTTATGGGGGTGTTTTGTGGGTTGTTGTGGATAGTGTGAGCAGCGGGGCTGCGGTTGGCTTGGTTGTGGGTTGGTGTGAATGCTATGTTTGTGATGGACAGCGGGGCTGCAATAAACGGTATTAAAGAGGTGTTGATGTACGCGTTTTCGGTGCGTTTGTCGTTAGGGAGGTTGGCAGGGGGGCTGCGGGGTTGGGTTTTAATGTGAGCGGGTTATGGGTTGTGATTAATAAATAAAATTGTAAGAGTTAATGAATGGTGGGGCATGGTAATGAAACAGAAATAATAATCAATGGGGTTGGTTGATAAGAGGGACTTTTTTGTGCTGCTTATGTTTTTCCTAACATGTTTTATGGGTGGCAGGGTTATGTTTTACGAACGATCAGTGTGGTTAGTTGTGGATAGTTGTCCAGTAGTTAAGGAACTAAATTACTATTTTTACTAAAATGTGAAAACCTAAAGGGGTTGGGTTTGTTTGTTGTATGCATGCTTCGTAGTAGCAGTGTCGAGGCACGTGCTCAGTTTCTCTGTTTAGAAGACATAGGTTGGGCTATGTAGTTGATATATATATATATATATATATATCTGTATCTTTTGTTTTTTATCGCACCCCACCCATGTTGGGAACTTAGTGTTGAACACACCCATTTCATGGGAGAGGGTGTTTTTCCCTTAGTTACTAGCTCATTCTTGTTCCTTCTCCCCTAGGCTATGATGGCCGGAGGCGACCATACACTGAAGACTCTTTGGGTAGGTTTCGATTGTGGTGGTTTTAGCCCAAGACTCATTGGGCAGGTTCTACTATTTCCCAAGAATCTTCGTGATGAGGCCCAGGAGTGTGCGGGTGGGATACGTGGTTGTGAGGCCCAGGTGTGTACGGGCAGGAGACATGGTTGTGAGGCCCAGGTGTGTGCGGGCGGGATATGTGGTTGTGAGGCCCACGTGTGTGCGGGTGGGATACGTGGTTGTGAGGCCCAGGTGTGTGCGGGTGGGGAGAGTGTGGCAGCGTCAGGACATTCGTTGTTAGGAAGAGAAGCTAACTAAAGGGAAATGGTGTGGGGTACCCAATACTATTGTTTCTTATATACTACTAAATGTTGTGCTTGTGTTTTGGTGAGTGTGGCTGGTGAGGTCGGGTGGATTGAATTCCTTTCTAGGTTTCTTCCATTGTTCTCACGGGACATTAGGATGTCTCCCCACTTGTGCACGAGAGCTTTAGGTTTCCCTACTGAGTATACTTGTATGCTCACCCTACGTATACTTTCAGGTTTTCAGGAGGACTGCCACGGCCGTGCGGGACCCTACTAGTCGGACAGTTGGAGTTGTTGTTGTGGATGTACCTTTTTTTTCTTTTGGTATTGTACTTTGAGATTTCTTGTACTTGTACCTTTTTATAAAATTGTTTAAACATGCATGTGCGATTGGTTTGGGTTTATTTCTATACACTTGTTCTTTTTCCTTTTTGGTGGTTGACATGTCCTATCTCCCGATCCTAAATAAATAAAAAGGGTAATGCCTCCCATATTTGTGAAAACATATACCCTTGTCGCCAACCCGGGGCCTACTGGAGGAGGGACTTGGGGCTCATTATCTCCCTTTCACCATTTCCAACTTAGGAGGGGCATCTTTGGTGGGAGGGGGTCATGACTGAATGGTATCAGAGCTGATGGTTGAGATATGGGATAGTTTCTGGAGTTAGGCACTGTTAGGATTGCATGGGATAGTAGGGAAATAGTGTTAGTCAATATTGGTGCGTGACATAGGCCAGGGAAGACCGGCTAGGACACGGGATTTAGGGCCCCCCATGATCCGATGCAAGGACTCTGAGCCTACCGAATGACCATGTGAGACTACATTGATTGCAGGGTAGAGACCCTAGGGAAGGTACATGCATCATTCTAATTGTGTTTTACTTTATTTGGGTGTTCTGGGAAGAAAATTAAAATAAAATGATAAAATGAAACCTTGAGTTTTTCCTTACTACTTGGGATTAGGTGATCCTTGTTTACCATAAAACTATGGCACCTGGACGTCATCCCTGGGTGGCTCAGACAGCCGAGGCCCTGCAGATTCAAGTGGTCGATCAGATGGGGATTGACCGAGAGGAGGAAGATAACCAATGGAAGAAAACTATATGTTCTATCCAGTGGCAGGACCTCAAGAAGTATGAGGGTATTACATCGGATATGGAGACGGAGGGGAGGCTTGAGGAGCTAGGTATAGCTTTTACCTAGATCCGTGCTCCGAGGGAGTACTGGGTTCCCCTAGAAGACAGATAGCTGAGAGGTGTCGCGCGACAGTGGTAGACGCTCTACCTCGGAGAGAGGATAGAGGAAGAGGTTCCATGGGCTGACATTGAGAAGGAATTCCTAGAGGAATTCCTTTCTTCCTGATCAAGGCGGAGAAGCAACAAGAGTTACTCTCCCTTCAGCAGGGTAGTATGACGGTACGAGAGTTGGGGATCAAGTTCAAATATCTCATGCACTTTGCTCCAGATCTCTTTTCGGATGAGGAGTCTCTGGCAAGACATTTGGAGGAGGCGCTCTGTCCTTCGCTCCAGTATGTTGTCACCCCCTTCACCCTTCTGACGTACTTGGAAGTACAGAAGAAGGCAGAGGTTATAGAGATGATGCACTCGTTGGGAGGTTCACCCGGAGAGGGGATCCAGCCAAGTCCATCGAAGGGGAAGGCAGTCACCAGCAGGTCTCCTACGACGGGACCTTCCAGGTTCAGGCTAGTGGGGAGAAGGCCCCAGCAGTTCAGATCTTCGGGTCCTCGTCCCTTTTTCATGAGCCCAGGACCGATTTTTTTTTTTGTGTGGAGGTTTCGGGCACGTTTAGAGTCGGTTCCCGACCCTAGCTCAGTACGGTGGAGGTGGGCAGGTTCAGCGCCCACCTCAGTAGCCCCAGTTATCGGTGAGGCCCTTCCAACAGCAGCAGGACCATGCGCCTCTGAGGGAAGACTTTACGGGAGGTGGTCGACCTCAGGGTTCTCCTCAGGGACCTCGACCAAGGCATGGTCGAGGAAGTGGACGACATTAGAGAGGCAGAGGAGCTGGGCGTGGCCAGTTGCACGCAGCAGAGTTGATAGCTCTAGCAGGACCAGAGGTGGTGCAAGGTACGATTTGTTTTTTCAGCAATCTTGTTTTTGCTTTGTTTAATTCGGGAGCATCGCACTCCATCATTGCACCTGGTCTAGCCCATGATTTGGGATTAGATGTATAGAGACTTTCCATACCAATGGTACTAAGTACACCAGTTGGGGGCCAGACCATCCTCTCTTGTGTTTGTCGGGGATGTGGGCTGACGTTGGGACCACATCGATCTAGTGGGGACCTTCTTCTGTTATAGATGCATCCATACGATGTCATCCTAGGCATCGACTGGTTGTTTTCTGTTAGTGCCGTTATCAACTGCTTCTGTAGAAGAGTCGTGTTCTCCAACGTCGATGGGCAACGCATATCTTTTTTTGGCGAGAGGATATATCAGGTAGGAAGCTGGCGTGTGGAGCCTCTCCTTTCCTTGTTAGGTGGGTTATCAGTGGTTCTAGCTGATATAGAGATGATGGATGTCCCGGATGTTGTTGGGGAGTTCCTCGATGTTTTTGCTAAGGAGGTTTTGACTCTACCCCCCCCCCCTGATGTGACGTTGAGTTCGGGATAGACTTACAGCCTGGTGCCCGTCCGATTTCGATGGACCCTTATCGGATGGAACCTTCGGAGTTATGGGATTTGCGGATTCAAATTGATGATCTGATGGAGAAGGGTTTTGTTAGACCCATCGTGTCGCCATTGGGTGCTCCATCTTTGTTCATGAAGAAGTTAGATGGTGGTCTTAGGCTATTAATAGACTACATAAGGTTGAACCAGGAAAAGGTCAAGAACCGTTACCCCCTTCCAAGGATAGATGATCTCTTTGACCAATTGAGGGGAGCAGGTTGGATTTCAAAGATTGATCTACGATCTGGATATCATCATCTAAGGGTGAAGGAAAGTGAAATCTCGAAGACAGCTTTCAGGTACAGGTATGGGAACTTTGAGTTTTTGGTGATGTCGTTTGGAATTACGAATGCACCAGCTGTGATCATGGGACTTATGAACTTTGTCTTTCGAGAGTTTCTGGACCGGTTCGTGGTTTTGTTTATCGATGACATTCTGATCTACTCGAGGTCAGAGGAGGAGCACGTTGAGCATCTCAGGTTAGTCTTGGAAGTCCCTCGACACCACCAGCTTTATGGGAAATTGTCGAAGTGTAAGTTCTTGACACAAGAAGTAAACTTCCTTGGGCACGTGGTGTCTCAGCATGGAGTATCAGTGGAACCGTTGATGGTGGAGGCAGTTGTTTCTTGGGCATCCCCCATGAGCGTGACAGAAGTTCATAGTTTCCTGGGGTTAGCAGGTTACTATCAATGGTTTGTTTCAGACTTCTCTCGATTTTATCGTTCATTGATACCTTTGACAAGGAAGAACCAGGTCTTCCAATGGAGTGAGCAGTGCCAAAATGTTTTTGACTACTTGAAGGATAAGTTGGTCATTACTCCCGTACTCAGGTTTCCAGAGGAAGTGTTGTTGTATGAGGTTTTTTGTGATGCTACTGGCCTTGGTCTGTGGTGTGTGCTAATGAATAAGAAGGGAGTGATTTGTTATGGGTCTAGGAAGTTGCGCCCTCACGAACGTAACTATGCAACCCATGACCTGGAGCTTGCAGCAGTAGTGTTCGCACTGAAGTTTTGGCGACATTACCTCTTTGGGGAGCGCTTTGTGGTCTTCTCATATCACAAGAGCCTGTGTTATATCTTCCCCCAGCATGACCTGAACATACGGCAGTGGAGATAGGTCGAGTTTCTCCTAGAATATGACTTTGAGATCTCTTACACTGAAGGTAAGGGCAACATTGTTGATGATGCCTTGACCAGGAAGTTACATTAGGAAGTAGTTAGGGAATCCCTTTATGCTTGGAAGGCGATGGGAGAGTTGGTTTCCTTACACTTGGATGCAAGGGTAGAAGGTGTTAGAGGCTGTTTGTTTCAGATGACGGTGAAGTCCTCCTTGTTGCATGAGGTGGAAGAGTCTCAGTGGGGGGACTCCGAGGTGGAAGTGATGTGGGATCGTGTCGATCAAGGGAATGCTCCAAAAGGATGGTCAGAGGACAGCCGACATCAGATGCTTTTCCATTGAAGGTTGTTTGTTCCAGAGGCGATGCGTGAGGGAGTTCTCTGTGAGTTCCATAGATCTGCATTGGCGGTACATTCAGGAGTTTCAAAAATGTACCGAGGCCTGAGGGATCAGTTTTGGTGGCCCAGGGTGAAATGGGTAGTGGCAGAGTTTGTGGCTAAATGCCTTGTGTGTCAGCAAGTGAAGGCTGATCACCATGTTTCTAGTGGTTTGTAGCATCCTTTAGATGTACCCGAGTGGAAGTGGGATGACATCTCAATGTACTTCGTCACAGGACTACCTAGAGCTCAGGGTGGTTATGATGCTATCTGGGTGGTGGTGGATCGACTGACGAAATTAGCTCACTTCTTAGAAATCAAGGAGTCGGGCCCGGTGAGTACCTTAGCACAGAGGTACATAGATGAGGTTGTGTGTTTGCATGGTGTTCCAAGGACTATCGTCTCAGGTCAGGATACTCAGTTTACCTCACGATTCTGGAGGGGGCTACATCATGCTTTTGGCACCCAGCTACACCTTAGCACTGGTTTCCACCCCAGACCAATGGGCAGATGGAGCAGACTATCCAGACATTGGAGGAAATTCTACGATCATGCGTTCTAGAGTTTGTAGGATCATGGGTACGACACTTTCATTTAGTAGAGTTTGCCTACAACAATCGCTTCCACTCTACTATTGGAATGGCACCATTTGAGGCGTTGTATGGAAGGCCATGTCGTTCACCCATTTGTTGGGAAGAGGTTGGTGAGACAGGTTCTCTTGGGACAGAGGTAGTGCAGAGCACCACAGAGAAAGTCCAGCTAGTACATGAGAGGATGAAAGCAGTTCAGGACCGACGGAAGTCTTATACTGATCTTCGGAGGAGGACCTTGGAGTTCGAGATGGGGTATCATGTATTCTTCAAGGTTTCCCCTCGATGGGGGCAGTAGAGGTTTGTGAAGGGGAGCAAGCTCTCACCTAGGTTCATCAGACCTTTTGAGGTGTTGAGAAGAGTTGGTGAGGTGGCTTATCAGCTAGCCATGCCACCTCATTAGGAGAAGGTTCATGACATCTTCCACGTCTCCCAGCTTCGTCGGTACTTACACGACGACTCCCATGTTATTGACTGGGTAGATTTAGATATAGGAGGTGACACGAACTTCAAGGAACGACCAGTCAGAATCGAAGATCGTAAAGAAAAGGTGCTCTGTGGATGAACAATTCCCTTGGTTCGTGTGTTGTGGAGGCATGGCAGCCTCTAGGAGAGCACTTGGGAGTGGGAGACCCAGATGCACGCTCAGTACCCGATGTTTTTTTGACTTGTGTTTTCGCTAGTTCTTCTGATCATGTGTTGATGTTGTACTATGTACCCTTGTTATATTGAATGCTTGGCTTTTCAGTTGTGAGACCTTTTTTTCTTTGTTCCCTGGTAATGTGTAAAATGTCCAGATGTGTGGGAAATGGAAAAACCTGACCCTTAATTGAGACGCATTAATGCAGATGCGATTGAACCCGTATGGGCGAGTCAGTGTCGCCTAAAGCGGATAATATCTTGACATAGGTAAAGGAATTTCCCAAACCCACGTGTTCGAGTAGTGTGTTGGTTTTGTGGTGTTGGGGTTAGTACGAGTTGAAAATCCTAATTTATGAAAGTGGGAAGACCCAATTCATAATCGAGACGCATTAATGAGGATGCAATTAAACTCGTGCAGGCGAGTCAGTGCCGCCTAAAGCGGATAATATCTCGACATAGGAGATGGAATTCCTAACACATATGATTTGGGTTGTTGGTTGGGTTCCTATTATAACGTGAACTTTAAGAGGTATCTGGTCGGGTTCCTTTGGGTTGGTTTTTGAATTCTTGAGGACGAGAATGTTTTAAGAGGTATCTGATGAAATGGCATGGACCTCTCCGGCCCATTCCTTTGTCAAAAATAAGGTCAAGTAGTGTTATGTAGGGTAAAATGGACTTTTCCCACACTTTCCAGAATTTTGAAACTACATGCCGTGTAGTTTGAGTACACGCTATGTACCCCCTTCCCAGGTATACCCGGTGTTGTAGACCGTGTCCTTGCTGTGTGAAATAATGGGTTCACGCCGTGTGTCCAGTTCTACACGCCGTGTAGTCCTTCCCCGCGTACGCATTACCAGTCAATGGTTGTGAACCATGTTGGAGCTGTGTCCTTGCCGGGTGCAATAAATGAGTACACGTCGTGTGTCTAAACTACACGCCGTGTAGTCCTTCCCCGCATATGTGTTACCCTCAAACCGTGTGTTGACCAGTCAATGGCCGTAGAGCTGTGTTGGAAGCCACGTGGAAACCGTGTGAAAGAACCGAGTACATGCCGTGAACCATAAAGTACACACCATGTACTTTTTCTTATCATGCCTATAAAAGGAGGGGTCCCCACCTCCTTTCAACTCACGCCTCTCCTCCCCTCTCCTCTGAGTAGAGCTCTCCCAAGAAACTCGAAGGCTCTTTCTTCCATAACATCTTCGTCCAAGCTCCGATTTACGATCCGTCAGTGGCCACGAGATCGTAACGACAAGGCGGAGCTTCCGAGCATGGATCTGTTGTCTTTCCTTTGGCACTTTCTTTCTGAAATCCACCCGAAGAGGTTTTGCCGGGAACTGACAGAAGTGTCAGACGCCGACTGACGTCTTCTAAGGTTGATCTGGGGGACTATTGCGATCAGAACCTGTTGAGGTAGGGATTTTACCTATGTCTCTCTAATTTTTGCATCATGCGGGGTGGGTGTTCTCTTGTTTATGTGAAACACTTTTGAACCAGATTAATGAAGATAATAACTGGCTTATATAATGGGGATGGGATGTTGTGATTGTTGTTACTTTATATCCTGTGATATTATGTTGTGAATTGAATGAGCTTCTGCCTACGGAAAATCACGTTCATTGGGGGCCTTTGATTACGCAATTAAATGTTTCCCTCTCCTTCTAGATTTTCTTATGGGTGGAAATTTTATGGAATGTGGAAATTGGTTAATCTCGTCAAGTTGGCTGTTAAAAACTGGAACCCTTGTGTGATCACCATGGTTAAACGAAATGGAATAATGAAAATGAGGGTGTTGGTTTGGTTACAAGATATGTGATGGAGGTGTTTTGTGGGTTGTTGTGGATAGTGTGAGCAGCCGGGCTGCAGTTGGCTTGGTTGTGGGTTGGTGTGAATTCTATGTTGGTGATGGACAACGGGGCTGCAATAAATGGTATTAAAGAGGTGTTGATGTACAGGTTTTTGGTGTAGTTGTGGTTATGGCGGTTGGCAGTGGGGCTGTAGGGTTGGGTTTTAATGTGAGCGGGTTATGGGTTGTGATTAATTAATAAAAGTGGAAGAGTTAATGAATGGTGGGGCGTGGTAATGAAATGGAAATAATAATCAATGGGGTTGGTTGATAAGAGGGAATTTGTTGTGTTGCTTATGTTTTTCCTAACTTGTTTTGTGGATGGAAGGGTTATGTTTTACGAATGATTGGTGTGGTTAGTTGAGGATAGTTTCCCAGTAGTTGAGGAAATAAATTACTATTTCTACTGAAATGTGAAAACGTAAAGGGGGTTGGGTTTTTTTTGTTGTATGCATGCTTCATGGTAGCTGTTCCAAGGCACATGCTCCGTTTCTCTGTTTAGAATCCATAGGTTGGGCTGTGTGGTTGATATATATTTATATATTTGTATCTTTTGTGTTTATCGCACCCCACCCATGTTGAGAACTTAGTGCCGAACACTCCCATTTCATGGGAGAGGGTGTTTTCCCCTTAGTTACTTGATCCTTCATTCTATTTCTCCCCTAGGATGTGATGGTATGAGGCGACCATACACCTAAGACTCTTCGGGTAAGTTTCGATTGGGGTGGTTTTAGCCTAAGACTCTTCGGGAAGGTTCTACTGTTTCCCAAGAATCTTCGGGATGAGGCCTAGGTGTGTGCGGGCGGGATACGTGGTTGTGAGGCCTAGTTGTTTGCGGTCGGGATACGTGGTTGTGAGGCCGAGGTGTGTGCGGGCGGGATACGTGGTTGTGAGGCCTAGGTGTGTGCGGGTGGGATACGTGGTTGTGAGTCCCAAGTGTGTGCGGGCGGGGAGAGTGTGGCAGCTTCAAGACGTTCGTCGATAGGAAGAGCAGCTAACTAAAGGGAAATGGTGCGGGGTACACAATACTCTTGTTTCTTATATACTACTACCTATTGTGCTTGTGTTTTGGTGAGTGTGGCTGGGGAGGTTGGGTGGATAGAATTCTCACTAGGTTTCTTCTATTTTTCTCACAGGACATTAGGATGTCTCCTCACTTGTGCCTGAGAGCTCTAGGTTTCCCTACTGAGTATATTTGTATGCTCACCCTATGTTTACTTTCAGGTTTCCAGGAGGACTACTAGGACTGTGAGGGACCCTACTAGTCGGACAGTTGGAGTTGTTACTATTTCTGTACCTTTGTTTTCTTTTGGTATTGTACTTTGAGATTTCTTGTACTTGTACCTTTTTATAAAATTGTTTAAACATGCATGTGGGCTTGGTTTTGGATTATTTCTATACACTTGTTCTTTTTCCTTTTTGGTGGTTGACTTGTCCTATCTCCCGATCCTAAATAAATAAAAAAGGGTAATGTCTCCCATATTTGTGAAAACATATACCGTTGTTGCTAGTTGCCACCCCGGGGCCTAGTAGAGGCTGGACTCGGGGGGTCATTATATCCCTTTCACCATTGCCAGCTCAGGAGGGGCATCTTTGGTGGGAGGGGGTCGTGACATCCATGGTGTAGTGAATCAAGGCATCCTCATTGATCCCTAAGAGCATCTTAATGGAAATTAATATATTATTGAATTGGGTTTCATGGTTCATGTCAAAATATAACTTATGCTTCAAACCAATGAAATATATATCCATAGGGTAGAAAGGACCTAGGTATCCCACAATGTCAAGACCTAAGAAAAGATATCAACTAATGCATCGAATACAAATATAATGATCCAAGGAAGAAACATCCATGAAATAGAATGGACTTAGGATCCAAGTTATACAATTCAGGGGATCAATAATATAATAAATTCATCCAATTTCATTTAGAAACGTAGAAGAATTCATAATCCATGACTTTACCCACCCATTTAACAAATCAAAATTAAATAATTAAACATGTCAAATCATAATAACACATCAAAAATGAGTAACCCCATATTCCAATCCGTAGATTCTTTACAATTATTTCATAACTATGATCCCTCTATCTATTAATTATTAAACACAACACAATGGTAATTTATTAAAAGGAAACGACAACAACACACCACATGGGTGGGCAATGTTAAAATAACAACTAACAATATATTCATATGAACTTTCTTCATACCATAAATGTTTAAATAAGTAAAATTAAAACATTAAATTCAATTCTTATGATATTAATTAATGTTTATAATTTGGTAAAATTAAATCTCATATCCATAGTGAAAATGTATAGATCACATACTATAGGTCAATACGAGAGCTCTAGTCCATTATCAACTCCATATTTTGTCCAGATCGATAGATAAATGAATAATGGATGAAGATCCTAGAAATATGTCATATTATATCACATATATGTATCATAAAAATTACCATATATACATAATAATGTAAAAATAGTATTGTATTACTCAAATTTGTGGTTACAACAAGATAGTTGATGTTTAATTACATGATTATAAAGGGAAATGGGAGCTATGCATTGGAATTGTCTTCAAGGATTTATACCAAAAAACAAGTAGTTATCAAATGTTAAAATACAATTTTGTTTAGGTTTTTAATAATTTTAATGGAATAAAGTTAATTTCCCCTAAAAATAATAGATCACATGGTTATTGAGCATTGTTTTTCTAGTCGTTCTTAACCATTCTAAAGCCCCAACTAAAAATTCTGTAATTTTTTTTACAGCTTTTCACCTATATCCTTGTGGTTTCCTAAAATTATGCATCACCTAGATCCCTCTGTCTAGCCACAAATGGATTCATCAAACCATGAGGCTAGGGTGTGATTTTTTCTTGTGAACATATTAAACAAAGTTGTTTCTTCAAAGGATGTTTTATAGACTCGGAATAGGCCCCAAACTCCCTTAAAACCCCTATGTGCTCAAAAGGTATTGACAATAGTCTATATATATTCATTTAGAAAAAATAAAAGATATATTTACCTTGTATGAAATCCGAGGATCATATAGTCATTCCCCTTTAAATCAATTGATCCAAGAATTTCCCTCTGAATTGTGTTCAATCATAGCCTGATCATAATTCTATCCATCAATCATTTATATATGACACACAATCTGAAGTATCATCCAATAAATGGACACACTTCCTCAATACTGATAATTGTGAATCTGAATGGAATTTTAGAACAATTAGGCTCATTTTAGGAATATAAATAGGATGATCCATGAAGGATTAATAAACATGTAACTCCACTAACTAATATTGTGGAGAATGAGATGGTCATGAGTGATAATGGGTTAGAGGAAATAAATGAAATATTTCATTTATGAATTGGAACACACAAGGTAACTGTAACTAATAGTTTATCATGTTAACTCACTAATGAATCTCGAATGACCAGACATATCACATTGAATTCTTAACATTTCTATAAATTCTCATATCTACCATCCTCGGTGAAATATTAAAAAAACATGATCCCTGTAATCAAACTATAGTTTCCATAGACAATGATCAGTGTAAATGTTTTTTGGGGAATGTGTAGTATCCATCCACATTCTTATCAACTGTACCTACACATAAATCTCTTGTATGACACATTTTCAAAGTAATGTTTCATCACTAACCTCTAACCAATAAATGGGTGATTAACATGGCATACCATTAAAATTATCATATGGTTCAATCCTTATAACCGTATATTAACTAATATTATAGTATAACACCACTAATAGAATATTCATCTACCATGAACCCCCAAATCCAATATTAGTACTCAAAGTTGGTTTTCAGGCACCTGAATCATATTCTCAGAGTATCCATCTATTTATGGGTGGTATATTGTGCTCAAAATCGCTTCTATACCCACCTCAACCAACATAATCTTATATAAAGGTGATGTAAATTTATATTCGATATCTAAAATGATAGTACGAGGAACCACGTGAATTTGTACTATATCATTGATATAATATCTCCTAAGCTCTTTAACTGAGAAGGAATCCAAGAATTTAATGGAATTTGGATCCATCATGGACTTGTGTAAAACTACCAGAAATACATCACTACCGCAATTTTAACATCGATGATCAATCCTGGAATCTACGGTGACATAATACAATTTTCACTAAATAATGGGTGTATAATGTAAAAGATATATTGGTCAATGAGGTTCTCCATTCACGTCCATACATTTGGAAGAACTCTTGAAAAAATGAGAAACCACAACATTCATATATGACCTACAATATTGATGGTTCGTATCAACATTCATATTTTTGATATCAGGGTTTACGTCCCAAACTATGGCATGAAACTCCAAAATATTCTCCCCATGTATGTATACTAGAACCCAAAGGTTTCCATGTATGCACAATTTATCTTCCTCTTCCATATTCCTATAATGAGGAAGATCCTCACATGCCACCCTCTCTCATATGACTAGGTCCTTTGAATCTGATAGCTGCCCCATTATCAATCTATCCATAAGGGTATATGGCACATGTAATAATGAAAGAAAAATAATTCTTTTAACAGTATTACACGTCTATGTTCATATTTTAAATACAAATACATAAGCTTGGACTCAATAATGTCCTCCAAAACTGTCAGTATCATAGTTCTACTACTCCTTGAATTGGAAAATATAATTTATATTCTTGGTTTATATTCAACATTGATGTTAAATGACTACTGGTAGACTACCCACCTTAATTTCATCATATTTTGATCATGTATTATGAATATTTTATTAAGTATTTTGTGTTCTATGTTCCCCACATAAGAAAAGCGATGTAAATTGTATTTCCAATAGCACAAATTATAACCAAATGCATCCCACTCAAGATAAAATGTCATGAAATTCCAATCATGTAGACTCAAGTGATGAGACTAAAATTCCATGACTCTATAATTATGAATTATAATTAATCCATGCATGATAACAGATGTTACAAAACAGATAGTTAACCTCATTCTTTGATATAGCATAATTAGACTGGCGGTAAATCTAGTCTCCCTTTCAGCTCCTAGGAGTCTATATTGAAGGAATCTGACTATAAAATCATCATATCCTTCTTAATAAATCGCTTAAATGCAGCTTCTATGTGTGGTAAGTCCTATATTAATTGACTTTGGAATCATACTAGCCCTCATAAACTCTGTATGTCAAAAACATTCCTGGGATTATTCTATGAAACTACAAATCTACCCTTGACTATGTTTATTGACACTCCTGTCTCTATGATAAAATAACCATTTAGTGAATATTATCCATCTAGATATGAAATTTTGTGATATTAGTATTTAATTAATTCTCTCATTGTGTATCATAAATGATCAAATTTTTTCATGGACATGTATATTTGGAGAATACCGAAATACACCGTCCATTAAACCAACCACCATCATATCCATATAAGGATATAAAACTATGACCCTTATCAATATTGTGAAAAATAGAAAAAACACGATACTCAAATAGACATTTCCTACTATAGAATATTTTATGATGTATGTATGTAGTTGAAACATCCACATAATGACCTCTACATCTCAAATCACATTTTGAGAACACCTAATCTTTTCCACAATGATAAAAAAGGCCACCTATTCATGGAAAGGGATACTGATTCTTAACCATCAAGTGTTTAATTATTCATTAATCCACACATATACTAAGGGTACCACCTTTCATTTACACAAAATATTGGAGACATGACCATGGAGAATTTATCGGATTAATAAAAACTTATTTTAAGTCACTAGATTCCCATTGACATCTTAACACATCACAGTATCCATACAATAATGATTAATGGATACTGGTGAATATGTTGTCTCTAGCTCGATGGAGAACTACACCACTCTCTAAAAAGTTAAACAGGTAAATTTATTGGGGAAAATATTCATAAATAAAACTATCACTATATGATTATCTCTCTAACATGGTCCCATGTCATCTATATATTAATAGGATATCTGGGA
This sequence comes from Viscum album, assembly GCA_963277665.1. Taxonomy (NCBI): domain Eukaryota; kingdom Viridiplantae; phylum Streptophyta; class Magnoliopsida; order Santalales; family Viscaceae; genus Viscum; species Viscum album. Next base: position 66,681,984 of record OY728166.1, on the reverse strand, counting down.
TTTCATCCCCCACATCCCATGATTCTTTATTCTAGATCAGAATGAATGTACACATGATTCACCAATGTAACTACAATGTCACCCCTATTGTGATTTCATTTTCACCCTATGTTGATAGAAATAAATTTAGGTTCAATAAGAAACACTTTATTACATTCCATGTATGACATAAAACACAATAATCACTAGGAAAAAATATGACATACGATGTGACACTCACATATCAAAAGGGGGGACTCTTCAAATTGGTGCACACACTCCATTATTTTCCTTATTAGTGCATCGAGTGTCTTAATGTCCTCTAAAAACAATCCACAGAGTCATTTTCTTTATACCATAGGTATAGATATGAAACTCTATGATGAACCTATAACAAAAATAACTGATATAATTGTTGAGTCTAATAAGATAATACCTCTCACTGTAGAGGACTTGATGTCCTGACCCTTTTGTATTTGATATAAAAAATACATCTATTTTTAATTGAGACCCTATGACACAACCTCACATCCTAGAGAATGAAAAATCGGATTTCTACATAGAATTTTTGCCTAGAATCCTTTTCCATGACCTCCTTTATGTCATGAGTAACATGAACATGTCTATCTAAAAACATAATGCGGAGCTATGAAAACCACTCATTAACCAATTTTCAGATCTGACTCCCTTCCACAAACAACATGAGGCATGGCCCTTCAAAATCTCTTCCCATAGATCATTCTACTTCAATCTCATCACATAAATAGTATATGTTAACACTAATTCTTCTTTTTACCTCATCATCCACACTAATTATAGAAAAATTAACTAACATCACAAACTCCATCTCTAGTATTTGACTCTTGTAAATCCTTATAATTTCACATCATGTCATTGGAAGGTGAAACCCTAGGATGAGAGACCAAACATCCATGCTCGGTACCATTATCTTCACTCGGTTTCTACTCGATAATCATCTTATAATTCACTATCATAGTAATACAGTTTAAAATGAACACATTGGTCTGAGATCAAATGACATCTCTAATACCTTCCACTAGGTGTTTGTCCCTTGATTTCCCATCAACAATACACTAGTGAAAAATTATGCAGCACTGTAATGAATTGAAAATACTAACTAAATTTCATGGGGCCCCTCTATATATTCCTGAACTCACTGTCCCACACTACTCTTAGAGTCAATGAGTAAATGAATTTATAAAATATAGTTTTGAAATAATCCAATTTCATATATCAAATCCATTTTTCGTAGTTCCAAACATCTCACTAGTTATTTTCAACTCCCAGAATTATGTAATTAATTATCTTCACTCCCCTCTAAGGATGTATCTCCATATTTGTAAATATAAAAAATGTTGTCTCAAGACACAGATCAGTAACCTATAGACCACCATTTTCCAAAAAAGTTGGATTATACTTCTACTGTAACATACATGTCAGCTCATCCATAGATGATTTAGGTTGTGGTTCTCCCTAAAATGGTTTCTTATATAATAATGGACCTTCTGGAATACTTTCTCAAAACATTCATCTAATAAAATAGCTAGTGATGTATGTGTCACTATATAGGGATCCCCCAGTAGCCCATGTCCCACTACCTCCCGAGCTGGGTTGTCCCCACCCTTTATATGTATGACTAGATGTTTTCATGGTGTCAAGGCTCTGAAATTCCAAAAACAATCCTTAAGAAAATATAGATAACAATTTTTTTTAGATAAAGGTGTAGTACTATTCAAACGCTTCCTATAATTAGGTCATACCTCATTCCTCCTCCTAAAGACAAGACATGGTAAAAATAAAAAGTTGTAACATTATTAGATGCATTTCTTAATTCCCACTTAGAATCCAGGACACAGTCAAGATCACTATTACACATTTTGATTTCCACCATAAATTACTTTTATAAAATAAGTCATTTTTAAATTTTGAACGAAATAATGAATCAGTCCTAGTAAATAATGACCCATGCACCTCATTAACCAAAATATAGCCTCCACAATATTCATTCCATAACACATTCTAGTCCATATGACCAATGATCCATGAGTCAATTGTCTAGAAATTACTGCATAGGGTGTCTTTTGTAGCCTAATCAAAAAAATCAACTTAGGTTATGTCATTAATTCTATATACCAAACATTTTTATTTATTACATGCATAATAAATTTTTCAATCATAAGATATATTAGGAAAAAAATATTGTTGTGATGAAAATAATAAATTCACCATGTATGGCATAAAATAATTCCTGAAATGTGAGTCATGTAATGTTCCCATATTGGTGAATGAAATAGATTACCTTCATATCATTGGGTTGAAAAAAATAGAACCCTCAAAAATTTTAATGATAAAATAAAAATTTATGTGTGTAACCAAATGGTGGAATCAGTGATATAATATTAGGAAAAATTTAGTAAAAACAATTTTCCTTTTAGGAAGGTTGGTAATTTCTTGTACATGGGTTAGAAACACCAAGACACAACATATTAAAAAATTCAGATTAATTTATAACCGCCTTTATTTTTTTTCATAATAGAATGGGATGAAAAAAATCCGTTGATACCACTTTGTAACATCCTGACCCAGATTCCAATATCTTGTTCGCTAAGCCAATGAGTTACATGGCCTCAAAAACATTTACCCAAATTCTAGGGGTTATTGACTATAATAGTAGTCGTAATCTATGTATATGGTGATAATATTCCATAATTTGATATGTTTTTACATGAAAATTTAATATATATCCAATTGTGGACGCTTAAAAATAATGAATACACAGCATGAATAGAAAATATGACCACTAGAAGAGTAACCCATAAAATCTAAAGCATAAAAATAATATAATAGGAGATAAATATCCAAAGATTGATATATAAAAAATTAATAATTAATATTCTATACAAGATGATATTTCATTTAGTGGGTCTACTATTTAGTATAAATGGTTTTATATGAAATAGTACAATCAATGATTCAGTATATCAAAAAGATGAAATTATGTTATCCTGGATTGAATGTTGATCCACATCTCAATATTATGCTCTCCTCCTTCTAGGTATATAAAAATCATGCAACCTACTTTTAATGATTTTGAAGGTCCATACCTACATCCATATAATCTGTTCGGGTACCAAACAATGGTCCAATAATGGATGGGAGATAAAATCCCAGTAGGCTACCACCAGTGCTTCCTATAACAATCCAGGATGTGCAATTATAGTTATTTTTGTCTGAAATATAGATCACATGTATAATTGAAATGAATGTTCTTAGCATGAAATATGAAATCAAGTATGTGAATCTATTATGCCAATCTAGGTTCATTGAAAAACATTGTGAAAATAACTTGTATCAAGGTAGATATAATGAAAACAAAATTAGACATGACACCCATTCCATTTACTAAATAACTCATATCATCCACAACGATTATGTATGACTATTAATATCACATTTACCTGCACTTTATCATATAATCAAGAGTTTCAAAACAAACATGGCATAATCCAAGGTGTAGGGAACTAAGGAATCATCATCGAGTACTAGGAGCATGTTGATGGAAACTCGGATAGACACAGATTAGTGTCTAAAGAGAACATTAACATATGATTTACACTATTGGACAACAAATTTCAGATACATGGGTTAGCAAGGCCCATGTAATCAGATGGAATCAAGACTTTTGGTGAAATATCATCCAATTCTATCACTACCCTTATTAGGATCCATTGAAGATTCATCCCTGTCATATAATGATACCAGGATCCAAGGTATAAAAACAATGGGGTCCACTACCATATAAATTAAACATATCTCTTCCCATAAGTAATAAGACTTCACAATGAATCAGTTTACCCACTAATATAACAATTCACACCTAAAAAATTATATAGTCCACATTCGTTTACCACATGTAAAAAGAGGAAAAATCTATTAATAATTAAATTCAATTCAATTCATTTATAATTGGTATTCCACTTTCTATGAAATCTTAAAAACACCCCATTTTTTATTTAATAATAGATAATTTCATAGAATCACCCCATGAGTTTCCTGTGACTAGGTGTAAACTAACTAAAAACACAAACAATCCAATAGGAATCTATAGTCAGATCCAATACATTCAACTAAATTATTCAATTAATATTAAAGGAACCTCCCAAAATTTCTTCTTATAGAAAAATGAAAAATATATCTATAAATAAACATTAATCATAAGAAAATTCTAAACCACCTATTCTAGGACTATATTGGAGTGCTTTTCTAGTGTCAACTCTTGATTTTTTCAAGATATATAGATAAATTTTGAAAAAATGAATTACATAGATTTACAACATATTAAAATGGATCTAATTGTTGTATCTGATTCCATATAAAACAAATAAAAAAAGATAATTTTATTACTCACCAATGCTATTAATAAAAGATAAATAAAGTTATATTCCATGATTGGACAGATAAATTGTAGTTAAGCCTTGGAATTTGATTCAATGAGTGCTCTAATACTCAAGAGATTTTCCAACAAAAGAAACCGAAGTAAATTATGATTATAATAGTACATATTCTAAAATTGTTTATTTACCCTCAAAATTTGGGTTCAAATGGTTATTTATCATGGTAATCTTACCCATGAGAAAATCATGCAATAATCCACTACATAAAAAAATATTCTGTATTTTCACAACTGTGTGCCTCCCACTGCATGATATCCTCATACTATTATAGTACATGATCAATTTTTTAAACCCTACTTGGTTTCATCAAACCATCTGGTTTGGGTCACATGGGATCCCCCAACAATGTATCCTAACTGTTTTTTACAATATATGGGTTCTAGACTTAGAACAAGCCCTGGATAGCCCAAATACCAACATAACCTCAAATGGTGGTAAAATTATACAGTTAAAAACATTTTAAACTAAAAATAAATAGTTGTATATCTCATAGGAAAAAAATCGATTTTAAAACCCATATTTTGGAATAATGGTTATCTTTTTTTATGTAAGATATATGTTACATTCAGAGAAACTAGTTATGATGATAAAAAATAAAAAATAAATATTCAAAAAATTGATAATAGGCTTCAAACATGTTTCAAATAGTAGGAAAAATGTTTTTCAGAAGGATATATGTCCTTATCATATTCCATACTATATTATTTTTGGTGTTGTTATTGTCATACCATGAAATTAGTATTTCCATATTTGATTGTGTAATGAATATTAAAAAATTTCATTTTCATCATATATTAAATGGTAATGATTCCACCACATCATTTTACCCATGTTACTTATATTTTTCTCTGAAAACTGATAATTTATTATCCTAGATGATACTTATCTAATTTTTATAGTCATGTTTTCATAATGTGATAGCCTATGGAATATTTCTCATGGGAGATTTCAAAGAGAAATAATACATTCTAAATGTGATTATTTCTTAATCCTTTTCCATTTTTAAAATATTTATGTTCTAAAATAATTCATGGAAACCTAATACAATGAATAAAAAATTATTTACAAAATATAATGGTAAGATATTATGTTATCACCAATTATTCGATACATTCCTCCAATTAAGAAGACCAAAACAACAAAAATCATGCGTAGATGCGTACTATAGCATCCATCAAATGATGTGGTTCATTTTCTATCACATCCTGTCAAGGATATTAAAAAAGGATCGATATGATCATTTATTTCTCTTCCTCTATAAATTTTTTTATCTAAATACATAATTTTTCATATTCCATCATTTCATCCAATATTTTGATAAATAGAAATCAAAATCTAGAAAAGTGCAGTTAACCAAACCACAAATTACGATTTAAATTTGACAAAATAACGAAAAAAATTATTTTAATAGGATTCAATTTAATTAAGGTTAATTAGATTTATGAAATTAATATCCTTTTTATGTATATATTGAAATTATGAACAAACATGTCCATACACATATCCTAAATAAAAAAGGCACAAATTTGGGGTTGTTTTATATCTTATGAGAACAATTTTTTAATGTTTATAACAAAATAGATTATAAAATTTGATATAACTATAATATGATATATTAAGATTGTAAATATTATTTTTTAATGAATTTTGAAAGGGATAATTTACATTTAACAATTTTGTTAATTTATCATATTTTTATTATTGTACATACTGAAACTAGTTTATCAAAATCTCAATTTTTTTGAAACCATTCTAATATCATTCACTAAAAAAATTTGATATGAACAAGAAATGATTAAATATGATCCTATTATATTTCTTAATCAATTTATAATGAATATTATATTAATATATAAGTATCAATAATTCTTTTACCATACATGTACAAATAAATAAATTTGAGTTTCTTCTGTATAATGATAGTAAAATCCCTCAATGATTAACACATTTGTAAATTATTAATACAATTGAAATTTATAAATGTATAAATTTATATATTAAAATATTCATCTAGAATAAATTAGTATTAGGGATATTTTATTATATAGGGGGTTTTATTTGGGTCATGAATGATGGAATACATGGTTAGGAGTTATTTTTCCACATAATTATCTTATTGAAAATAATTTTGTATTAGTCCCTATGATATATTTGATATAGTATAATTGAAACCTATTGAATTTATTTATAAAACTTAATGTAATTAATTTGTTATAAGGAGAAATAATTTATTCTTTATTGATGATTTTTTATAAAATGGGTACCAATGATTTAAGGTACAATTGAACTTATTTTACATACAATGATACATTTGTGTTATTTGGACCATTATTTTATTTATTTGTCTCATTAACATCCACATATACTTTAAATATATTGAATATTTTTCATTTCACAATAATATAATTTCTATTTCCAACCAAACCTCTTATTTCTTGTAAATTATTTTTATTATAATCACTATAAAATATTTTTTGCAATATCAATTACAAATACAAAATGATTTTGATTGATAATGAATATGCTATATTATTATTCTCAACCATTATAAATCACCCCAAAATATTCCATTAATATTGTTATCTTTATGTCCATATTAAAAAATATTTTCTATCAATGTTCTGACTAATCACATATTTTATCTTTTTAAATTAATAAATATTAATTAAAATATTTTTTCATGAAATTCATTTTTCCTATGAAATTACTGTATATAAATCTTTTTAACGAAGTGGTTTCAACTTGATTCAAAGAACATATTAATTGATAATATTAATGAATGAATAACATAATATATACTATATGTGATGTTACATATGGGATTCATTTAGGCAATACGAATGCGTAGACCATTCTGTTTGACATGGAAAGGCTTAGGAACTATTATGAATGGGTAGATTCATAATTAATATACGCCTTTAATGTGTCCGAAAAACGCACCTAGAGGGAATAAATCATATTAAGGAGAATTATGTCTCTATTAGAGTGTGATTTTATGAGTGAAATACAGTTATACCTTGAAGGAATATATATATATATATATATAGTTGTTATGTTGTTTAATTGATAATATAGAATAATGATGTGAAATATCAGGGAATATGGACCAAAGGAAAGGTTTGTGTAAGCACCTGAGAAATAACACTAGGTGATAAAGGAAATAATTTGAATCCGAATGAATATCAACCAAAGTTTATTAGAATATTGGGATGGTGATATTAGTTTTGATCCAGTGGAAGGTGTCTTATGTATCATTCCTACCTGGAATCAATGCCCACATTGTTGGAGATAAACATTTTACGGTAATATTTTATGCGTATATCTATAATTTTAACATTATAGAGTAAGGAAGATTTCATGTAGATTTACATTTTACAACAATTTCATGTCAATATAATATAATTTTATATTTAAGAGTTATTTGATTTATAAATGGGATGACAAATTAGGATTTAGATGGCCTCATACATTTGACCTAGCATTATACATATCCTTTAAAATCCATTGATACATTTTTAATAATGTGGAAATGATTGGATTGGATATTGTATCTAAGTAGGATTCAACCATTAACTGAATTTAAATTATGAAAAATAAATGATGAACAAATATTTTAGTGCCTACATGATCCATGTTTAATTAAAGAAATAAGACATGATATAAAACTAGTCCCATAATATTTGAGTTATTTATTATATTTTAATGGGTTTCACACTCTAATGACATTTTAATATGTCCCACTCTATTTATTACATAGTGAATGGATAAAGAATATATGATTACATGTTGTAGTAGGCATTCTAAATTTGTTTCTTGTATTTTTGTATATATAGATAGATAATGAATTCAACGTTATATATAGTGGATTACAGAGGTATTATCATGTTTTACAACAACATTCGATATTTTTAGGTCTAAAAGGGGCCTAAATACCCTAAAGGGGGTGGGGTTGGGTGAATCTGGGTGTGGATATTATTTTTGAAATTATTCATGGTCCAATATATCTTGACGTATTTATTAAATTGGTCACATTAAATTCCCTTATATGCTTAACATGATCTCTTATTATGTTATTTAACTTATGATGATGCTTTGATTGTAATGCATGAATGAAAGCACAAGGAAAAAAAGATTATGTTCATCACCTTCATTGGGATACATCCATGGTTCATACAATGGAAATGTTCCTATTGTACCAAATACCCTATTATGGACTACCAAATAGATGGTTTAGGCTATATCTCTTCTAATCCTAGGTTAATTAATATTCTGAGGTTTAGGTTAAGCTCACTTCATTCCCATGGCTCTCTCACTATTTATATTTCTATGGCTCACTACCAGTGGAAAGGATCAGTGTATTCTTCTTCCACTTCACACTTCCATGTACAGGATCCACTGATAATTTATGGAATGGTAGGTCCTTTCATTATCTCTATTTAATGCATCATCCACCATATGTATACGCTATATTGATATCCCACTTTCAACAAACATATGAGTATAACCATACTTCATATTTATTGGAAAATTCATTATGAAAAACTCTTGCATCACTCAATACCTTCCAGAAGCCCCTATTTCATGAAGACAAAATAGATTTCATGAAACTCTTACCTTTTCACAATTCTCACTTATCCTTCCAAGAGCACACTCATTTCTTAATGAACAACTAACCTTCAAGAATCTCCTTCTTATCATAAAGCATACATTTCATTTTTAAATTTACCTAAATTAATGATTCTCAAAAAATTCAATGGGTTTTATAGTCACTGTTAACTTCTTAAGATAAAAATCTATTGGGAACCACCTTCATGTATAACCTTTGACATTCTAGATCCTCAGAATCATTATTAATAAATAGTACATTTCTAATGTCGATAGGCGTATTTATAGGCATTTACACTAATTCCAAAACCATTCAGCCATGTAATCATAATTTCAAAATTCAACCTAATTTCATTAATGATTCTTTCTTTTTGGGGAAGAAGCATATAAAATTTCCGTTCGTGATGATTTTCATAATCACAATGTGATTTGTCAATTCTTTTTTACTTCCGAGATGATTCTCACCTTCACCGTTCATGATGCTTATCACTATCATATATATCATCATATTATTTCTTTGATACATTGTGAAAATCCCTTAGATAAGTACATATTCATGATACTCATTCCATTTTTATATTTCATTAAGGATTTAAAGGAAATACAATTTTCGAGGTGAGATCCAAAATCATGATTTTGGACACCAAAAATAGTGAAAATATTAGAATCATCATCACCTTGATTAAACAATTTTCTATACTACTTCTAAGGAATACATTCCTCCATAATGTATTATTGTTAAAATACCATGTAAAAAATAACTACGATCTCCCCAAAAGACCATATAATCATTGTTTTTCAAGAAAAACAATCAAACCCAAAAATGCTATGATGTTTCCTTGAGGGACATTCCCCAACAATCAATACCTTTGGGTTTCTCGAAAACTCTTCATTATTTGATACAATGGTAATGATAAATAAATATTATACTATCATTCACATCATATGATTATGATAAAAATCAAATATTTCCTCAACACATACTCTAAGTCCATATTAGCCTTTGAAAACATGGAAAAAAGCATTACATGCAACGTTCATCAATGAATATCTTCTTTATCCTCACAACACAACCACTTTCATAACTTACTTTATAAGTAATGATATATAGGTGTTGATAAATCACCTTACTCATTGATATATTTAAATCTTTGTCTATGTTAATACGCCTCTATCATTCTGCTTCACCTATATATTTCTCCTTATGTCTAGAAATTGATATTTTCTCCCTTTTAATAGCCATAATGTATCCCCCTTTTTCAAAGGACTCGAAGGCCATTTCATTGAGGTTTATGATATGGTAAAGACCACAAATCAGTACATAAGAGAAAAAAAACCATATCATGGGATATTAAGGTCCCATATAAATACCTTTTCAAGTGAGAACAGTCAAATAAACACCAATATCAAAAAGCTTCCATACAAATTCTTATATGGATAAGGCGCTTTTTATAATGTCCATTAAATGTTGTTTTGGAGACATATTTTCCATTATTGGTAGACCTTGATCCACCTGGTCCTTGATATAATGATACATTATTTCAATTTTCATTGTCCTTAAGAGATGGAATGGTATTTTTCTTATATTTATTGAACTTGAATAGTCAAAATGTATTCCAATAAAGACTTCACTCCGACTCTAATATAATCTATATACTACTTCGGCCATAATAAATGAAAGCATGCTTCAGTGGCCCTTATGTATTTATCTTATGTCGATATCCATGAAATGAAAGTCTTGTTTCTAGTTTAGCTAATAAATACAAGATATTTCCAAGTGATAATTCATAACCTAACATTCCTTTTCTATCTTTTGATGATCCGAACCAATCTATATAATTATATACCAATAAATGTGGCATATATTTTCTATGTTACATCAAACAAAAATTGATCATTCCTTTGCTATACTAAATTGATCATTTCAATCAAATAATGTGGTTTTAATTGGGATTTATTTGATACCTAATAACTTAACATGTGGAAAAAAGAATATATTATCATGCCACCTCTAATTGAAATTGGATTCAAATGATATTCCTATATTCGTTGACCATAATCGGTTCACCTTCATCATCCCATGATAGTTTCATATAGTTTTCGAAGAGTGTGGTCACCTCCTTGGAATTTTCCATTACAAATAATCACAAAATATCATTATAATATTATGATAGAAAAAATAATTTAACATTTTTCCTTTTTTATATAATGCTGTTATGTCTATTTCTACATTGACTTTTAGCTTTTGTGCTGATATAGATTTAGCCACCTCTTGTTACCCAATGGTATAATCTTTTGAGTCATATTTTTACATTATTACTCCCTCTAATTATATTTCTTATTGTTAACATTAACTAGAAAATGGGTCACTATTTCATTGAATATTTTTTTAATACCTACTACGGTTTCATCATTTCATTTAACTACTTCTTCCAGCTTCTAGTTGATTCCTAGATGATATTATCTCATAGATTCATAGTATCCAGAAACGAGGTAGTTGATAACATTTTCATTGAACAAAATTGAAAATCATGAAATTCATGAATGTTATTGCTTCTACCAAAATCCGTCATCTCTCAGTGTAAAATATCACCTCAATTGTTTCTTGATTCCAATGGTTATATATTCAATACATCTTTTAACCATAATATCATACAACTATTCCATTGAAATCTCTATCGTGTCAAATATGTCTCTTCATTCAATAGATTTTATATAGAGTAGATAACATAAATTATCATCCATTATTTAAAATATAGACCTTTAATGTGATTGGTGGATATAATTCCCCTCTATGATATGCAACACATCTCGTTTTTAGGTCACCTATTTGACCCAAGAACATTGATTTTATCCTGCATTATTTATTCACTTCTGACTGTGGTTTGGAGAATCTTCTCCTACTTAAAAACATTTTCAAATTATATATTCGGTCAATGAGTTGTTAATTGGGTAAATTTACCACATAGAAATGATCCTTAACTAAAACCAATATGCCTATTAATTCCAAACAATGTGTATAAAACAATAGATAATGTTAATTACACAATAACTACACATCTCACAAAATTAAATCCATATATCTACTGAAACTATATTACATTGACGTATTTAAATAAATTATTCTATAGTTATTATTCAAATCTAGTATTTTATTTGTATTAGTGGGAATTATGGAGCATATAATGTCACCACTTTGAAATTTTTTATTCCACTCCCCCTTTGATTGTATCTATCCAAAATCCTAAAACACATGGACAACAATTCATAGAATTTCTATAAATTTAGAGAGTGGAATATATGTATTATTCAATAATTTAATTTTTGTTGATACCGATAGATAATCCATTTTATACTGTCTTGAAAATATCTGTAATCTTATTATGCATATTCCAACTAGCAAGAAAACGTCAACTATTCTGTCCATATGAATAATAATTGTTTACATTCATGAGTTTTCTTTTTTTGATATATAGATTTTGGAGGTTTTTTATTTTTAATAATTTTGGGTTTAAACACCCTAGTTCAAATTTCATTCTTTGATTCTCCACTGATATAATATTTTCAGGACTCTTTCATTGAAAAAGAATCCATAAACTATTCATATTAACATGCTTATTCTAATATTAGAGAGAACATTACTATACGGTAACTTATCTTATTATGGATTGACAAGTGAGTTTTTGAGACGTTCTTAGTATATTATTATTTTATTAGATAACCCGATCTCCACAATTTTTTGTTTTGGTATTGGCTCTGCCACTGAACAAACATTCATCTTACTCCTAGCTATAGTTGTTCCTCCATTTTTTATTATTTTTTATTCATAATATTTTTTAGATAATTATTATGAGTGTAACAAAAGAGGTGACTGACAGTCCTTTTGTTTGGCTACTTGTGTTTCCCCAATAGTAAAAATTGTTTTTTTACATAACATGATGTCTTCCAGTATATTCTTTTTCATTGTACACCACAGTGGTATGGGACATCCTTTCATTTTCTTATTCCTTCCCTACATTATTCCTACTAAAATATATTAGTGATTTCCAATGATTAAAACATATAAAACCTCTTCCACTAAAAACATACCCCATGTCATAAATTATCATTTTGGATGCTGATACAACATGACTTTTCTATCTGTCATTAAGCTATTGGGATTCATGACACATACTCAAAATGTTCCCATTCTTCAAAAATAGTATCATATCATGGATACTTTCTTTTGAGAGCCTGATAATTCATATTTATAAATATTCTTCTACAAGTCAATATATTTAGAAATATTTTTGTTTTCATTGGATAAAATAAATTCTAATCCCTCTAATGAAAAACATCATTTAGGACTATCAATCCAATAGACATATCACATGTCATAATAAATTCATTTAATTTAATTTTTAGGCGTGTTTCTTATATCTATATGATTTTTTATATTTCCAGATTTTTTCAAAGATCTAATGCTTTGATTATTAGGAATTGATTCATTACATCCAGTTCTATTTTATCAAAAACTATATAGCATTTTAGATTTGATAATATATATTTTCTCTCTTCAAAAATTGTATATTTTCATATCTTTTCAGCATCACCAATCAAAGGATAACCATATAATATGTTCAAGGCATCATTCAACATTGTAATTAAATTTACATTATATTGATGCCCTTATATATTAACTAATTATTTCTCTTAACCAAATTTTTGAATCATCATATCCCTTGATTCACATTGAGAATTATGTTCTCCCTTGAGAATCATTCAACTACACATCTCATCATCCAATTATCCTGATGTTTTATCCATGATTTCAAATTTCACTTTTAACATAGAATTAATCTTAGAATCATAATCAATACACATAGAATTATCCTATAAAACCATTATATTTTTCTGAAGAAGTTTATATAGGTATGTATATAGGTGAGCATTTTTGGCTTTTAGATTCTGAGTTTCATCTAATATCATATTCTTTCTCTTATCATCTGCTTTTTTTTCAATCGTTATATATATATTATAGTTCTTCAAATTTTGATAATTATTCTCCCTCAGATCAATAACCACATAAATAATTCATTCATTTAATCATTTTATTTTTTTGACCTATGTTTCTAATGCTCGAATCAGGATATCACTAGATTAACTATCATCATCCTATTTCTGATCCAATTCATTTTTTCCATGGTCAAATTCCACTTTTCACCTTGGAGTTTTATCATCATCATTTATTCTAGTATCACATTGAGTATTATCTTAATCACTTACTCTTGAATCCTCATTGAATGACAAATTATTTTTATTGTATGGTTTATCTAAATAATTATATTTTCCACTACTTTATTCCTTTAATTGAATCATTCTATTTCGAAATACACTAATTCTATGAGAAATGCCAGGAGATTTCTACTTCTTCATTGTAGTTCTTCCATTCCCCATTAAACATCGTCACAATATCCAAATGAAAATTTTATTTCAATAATAGACTAAACCACTTCAGAGATATAAAATATCATAATAGAAAAAACTACTCAGATACCAATTGTTAGGTACAAAAGTATCTTATATACCCACAGCGGGAGGGGGTGAATCTTTGGATATTGTTTTTGAAATTAATCATACCCCACTTGATCTTAAACTCTTTATTATAAGATTCACATTATTATCATATGTGTGTTTATGCTAATATGTTCAATTATTATTTATCATGAGATGTTGTTTTTAATGTAATGTGGGAATGAAAGATCAAAAACAAAAATATTTTTACTTTTTCACCATCACTAGGCTACATCTAAGGATCATACAAAAAAAATTGCTGATTGAACCAAATCTAATAATTCTATACTCCAAAAAGATTGTTCGAACTAGATGAATTCTATGTATAGGATATTTTCATTTAAAATGTACAGGGACATATAAATTCTTTCCATAGGGTCACACACTATGTCTCTTTATATGGTACACTAGTGGTGGAATGGATCATATTTTTCCTCTCCCTTTCCTCAGTACAGTTGAAGGGATCTAGTCAGAGTTTTTGGAGATTTAGTTCCCTTCATTATCTATAATGAATGTATCCCCCAAGTTATAAAAATTCTATATTGAGGTAAAAAATTCTTGATATTGATAAGTAGTAGTTTACCTTTGATATACTATGAAATTCATTCTGAACAAATTTTTTTGGGCTCACTACCTTTGTGAAGAACCTATTTTGTGAATGTCAAATAGCCTTCCTGAAGCTTGTACATATTCTAAAATATCTAATTCCTCAATTCCATGAAGACTACTGGGGCATTATTTAGACCGAAAGACATGACTAAATATTCATTATGTCCATATCTATTTCTGAATGATGTATTTGGAATATCCTCCTTTAGTACTCACAATTGGTGATATCCTGATCACATGTCAATTTTGGAGAACCACTGAGCTCCCCTTAATTGATCGAATAGATCATCAATTTGTGGAAGTGGATATCTATTATTTATCGTCTCTTGGTTAAATTTACGATAACCAAAACACAACCGAAGAGTTCCATATTCCTTCTTCACAAACTAAACTTCTGCTTCCCACAATGATATACTTGGCTCAATAAACCCTTTGCATTCTAGCTCCTCTAACTTCACTTTCAATTCCTGCAACTCTGTCGGTTCCATCATATAAGATGGAAGGGAAATAAGGCTGGTCCCTGGATGGAGATCAAACGTAATCTCTACATCCCATAGAGGTGTTTACCCGAATGTCTTCTTGGGGAAGACATCCGAAAATTGATCCACAATATCTGGATAACTATGTTCCTCGATCACTTCTATTGATTCCAAATTCAATGCTTTAAATTATTAAGATATCATTCCCACCATTGGAGGAAACAAGTTATTTTCACCCTTTTTTACAATCCTTTCTCCTCAAAAGAGATGCTTGATGACGTCCTCCATCATGAAACTCACTGTTCTCCTATAACATTCGATTTGAGCCTTGAACATTGCCATTGAATCCATACCCATTATTACATTATAGATATCCATATCAAATATCAAAGAGTCCCATTTTAACTCAACTCAGTCAACAGTTATAGAACATGCTCTACACATAGTGGCCTCATATTATCATTCACCAAGAAGAGTTTTAAGTTTCAAGGAAGAATACATCACTTCCAGTTTTAAACATAAAAAATAAACAGCATGAGAAGCAATAAAATAATGTGATGCACTAGTATCGAAGAGCACTTGCACAAGGGTAGAATTAAAAAGAATCATACCTCTCACCGTAGATGGTCCAGCTTGATCATTGACCCTCATATGCTCAGCTTCAGAAATATTCATCATCCCTACACTGTTCTCCTTGTTTCCTTGCAAATATTACCCTAGTTGAGGAGTCATGATATTTTGAGAATCACCATGGAAAGATCTGTTATGCTAATGAGTCTAACTATTTTTTCCTTGTCCTGTCGAACCATACGATTATTGGGACTCCGGGGAAGTGTCACTCACACCCGACCTCAGCGAATTCCTACAATAGGACGTTATATGCCCCATTTTCTTGCAATTGTTACATGATCATGGTTGTGCTAGACAGTCCCACATTTTGTGGTCTTGCGTACCACATTTAAAACAACCTTATTTTCTATGGGTTCATTGAGGAAGGTTCACTGATCCTACCATCTGGTTCTAATTTTCACATAAATTGTGGAAATAGGGGTCCCTTCTCCTCTGGTTCCCAATGGTTGAGTTTCTGCTGTTTCTTATTGGTATCATCATTCCTCCTCCAATAGATCATGAGATATCACATTCAGCAACAATCAATCTGTTCACCGTATCCGTATAATCTGTAACATAGAGCTCCACAATATTCGATAGAATCTCCTGACTTAGCCCCGATTCAAAGATGTGTTCCTTCAAGGACACAATTATTGCAAACGTTTGGTGAAAAACAGACTAAACTCATGAACATAGCTGCAAACTCTAGGAAATAGAGGATCTCTTGTTTCAGGGTGAAGAAGTCCGTCGTTTTTTGGATTTTGAGCCTGTGGGCATATAATTTTTTGTTGAACATTCCATTAAAATCCTCCCAGGAAAGGCCCTCATCAATTTTAGCCTGCACCGATAAATCCCACCCCTAACATGCAAGATCCTCGAGCATATACCTCGCCAGCATGACCTTGAGGTCTTATGATGTGATTATGATATCTATGATATGATTCATCCTACTTATGCACACCTATGCCTTCTCAGGTTCAGCATCACCCTAAATGTTTTCTTTATTCTGCTTCATGAACATGATTTTATGATCCACATGCCTTGGATCATTCCTCTAGTTCCCCTTATCCATAACATGAAAATCCTGGACAATACTCTGAACTAGATCATGGTTCACCCGTGGTTCATGTGCCACCACATTCTCCGTAGCTTCTTCATGTTGGTTTTGACGACTCCTACTGAGTTCCATTTTCTAAACCAAAAACCACTCCATCAATCTCATTCTCTAGAAAATAACGTATTATCATTTCAAATTCTATAACATCAACTATCACAACATTGTTTTCAAAAAAATCATTTTTCCATATTAAACCATTTTTGAATACATTCAACATGATTTTTTACAATCAATCCATTTTCAAAATACAAAAAATATTTTGTTTTCAAAATCATCCACTTAAAAAAAATTTATGCATTTTTTTAAAAAAATTCACACGTTGCATGAAATCATAATTCATTCCCCACAATGAGATATGAAATCCGAGTTGGAAGTCATTCCACTACAAGGAATGTCATGCTCATATCATTGGATAAACCCATGAAAATATGATCTCCAAAATTCTATAATTGTATCCAAAATAGTCATGTACCCAAAACCCAGGTATCTTGATGATAAGCCTAAACGGGTTAGCTATATTCTTTTACGCTATACATTTCATGTTCCAAAAATCCAAATCCTATCATAGAGTTCGACCCAAGGAATAGACCAGGAGGAATTTCAACTCCAAGACCATAAACTGTAATGATTTGTAACATAATGGAAGGACCAGACTGATACCATTTGTAATGGCCCACCAATTCTCAATGGTTTGAGAGTCCAACGAGTCATTACTAGGGCTTAAGCGACATCCCCAAGTTGCCAAAGGCTGGAAATAAATGCTGAAGGGTCTCAAATTCTAGTGGGGGATGACTTACCCTTTAATAAATAAAACAATAAACCAACCCACCAACATTCACAATATGATGCAAGAACAAAATAAAGATAGCTAAACAACTTCATTTATGTCACACCACATCAATGTGGACATCATGAGAAGACCAAACCATATATCAAAGTACACAGTAGATAAACAACTCATGTCTTTCACAAGACACCAATACTCCATGTTCCATATGATCCAAGCTTCACAATCACCGATCAACACCAATCATCAAGAGGTAGACTAAAAACATGGGAAAAGTTACCTTTCCCCCTGTACCAGGAAATAACATATGCAAAAACACAAAAGTTACAAATAAGAGGTGAGTATAAAACCCAGTAGGTTTTCTCCCAATGACTTCCCCACTCATGCCACTAGGATAGAAATGTCAGCCACAATTATATAAAACAATTTATATAAAACAAATTTTAAAAAATAGTTTATAACTAAATATAAACAAGTTTCCAAACCATTTATATCAAATTAATAGAAGTGAAATTGAAACCAATTTATCCAATAAGTTATATTTCCAGAAAAATAACTAAAAAAGCATTAGAACCATTTCAAAATATCTCCTTTTTTGGCATACACAACCATTTCACAAACCCATGCAACCAACCATGCATGCTACATTATGATAGTTTCATACTCATGAGATGTTTATAATTGATCTACCAAGTCTTCACAATGTAATTGTTTCCCATGTTCCATTACTCCTTTGGAATCGAGCAGAAGGTCATATTTCAACAAAGCCTCATACATGAAACATGAACACACACCACATATTCCCAAAATTCAGGGAAATAATACCCCTTCAAAAAAAACTTTTTTAGAGAATACCGTTTCCATAAAAACCATTTAAATGCCAAATCATTTCCATTCCAACCCACTTTAATAAAACTCCATTTTTTATTGAAATCTAATTCCATCATAGTCATTTCAATACCAAACCATATCAAAAAAACACCCCTTATATTGAAAACCTATTTTTAATCAAACCATTTACAATTATAGCATATCAGAAATTTAAAATCATCATTTTAAAATCATGAATCCAAATAACATTCCCCAAAAACTCACCAAGATTTCACAATTTTATTAAAACCACGAATCATCACAAAAGAAAATTTATTCCATAATTTTCATAGTCAATTCCATTCTAATAATCATATTTCAATCTATGACAATTAATTCTAAAATGATGTGTCATGAGCGATTCCTCCAACATAAATGGTTTTGACGAAAACCACAATGAGCGAAGAACGTTCAAGAAAACCGAGTCGATTCTCCAAAAACCCACCTTAGATCTCTTCACCTAGTAAGACCCTGAAAAAATATCATCATATTTGTCATACAAACACCTAGATCTACCCATAATGGGCATAGATCAATGAAACATAGCGAAGAGGAGAAGTTGTTTTAAGTAGATGTAAGAAACCAACCAAGAATGATGAAGAACGATCAAATACCTCAAGAATTCGGCTTCAATTATTCACGATAAAACATCGGATAGCTTCTAGAATGATGGGAGAACCTTCCATGACCATAGGATTAGAAAAATCCTGAGATAGTTCAAAATATGAGGAAAAACGAGCCACATAGAGGAAAAAAACATGTGAGATCAACCATTATAATATATCATTTATGTGGCTTCATGGTTTTCCCACATGGTTAGAAAAACTATGCGCTAACTGTGTGTTAGAAACAACCTCCATAGACCCTCCATCAACAACTTAGATGTATGATTAGAAAACTTGTGCACCCCCCGTGCAGAAGATACAACCTCCAAAACCAACTATGCCCGGTTTTGCGGCACAATTTAGATAAACCATGCGTCGTCCGCGCAACATCCCCGTTGCCTCAAAACATCATTAAATGTTCTCATGACTCTACAATTCATCACCCTTAACCTTTATAACCATTAAAATCATTAAGGGTTACATACCAGAAACCGGTGGTACTACACATCCCATATCAATTACATAATATAAGACAACGTCTATAATGATAAAAAAATTTAACATCGATGAAAAATATTTCGAGAACAAATTATTTATTCAATGATTTATATCCACATGGTGTGATACTATATTATAAGTTAATGAGGAAGAATATGATTTAGATTATATAAATATATATGTTGCTATGGATAAAGAATATGATATTCAATAACCAGTATCTTCATCCCCATATTGATGATCAGTTTGACCTGATGAGGGGAGAAAATTGGTTATATAAGATTGCATTGAGGATTTATATTTTTTATGAGTATCATTTTATATCATTTATATTTACAAAAATTCATGATGTGTTTGTATCCATGATGATTTATGCCTTCTATCCAAATTTTAATTATTTCATGGTCATCCAAATTTATGACATTTTATAGAACTATAATTAAATGGAGGATCAGCCAGGACATATAGATTTTTTCCTTAAAAATATATTTATAATTAGTTATATGTTATTTTTATTAGTTTTCTATTTTTTATTAGTGAGGTTTTCTTCTTTGGTAATGTTATAATAGAGGATGATATAATAGTGAACCCAATGAATGATGTGACGTTACATGATTGTGAGTATCCTAAGACTATTTTTCATAATCCTTATCTTCAATCGATTATAATTATACTATAAATATTCATTCAGATATTATTCTAACATGAATTGTGGAAAATATCCCTAGTGAAGAAGTTGGAAATGCTTTAGTGTACATATCCTTTTGAGAGATCTATCGAGGATGTGACATTTTGGTACACATATATTTTTATATTAACGTAACATGTTCTAGGATAAGTGTAAAAACAATTTTTCATTTAATCAATTTTTGGATGGAGATACATTATGATTTTAGATCAGAATATTTACATATAGATCAATGATATTAAATCTACATAAACATAATTATCTTTTTTTCTGAGGACAATATTTAATGGCCCATGATACTGATGTCACTATATTTATAGTGAATGGTTTTTTGTAGCTTACTAATGAAAAGTTATCTATTTATATTTATTCTTAGTATGGAATAAACATTTATTTTGAAGGATGGGTTAGTACATTGAGGATTTTGATTTCATGTTTGAATATACTCCATGTAAAATGAATAAAATGTTTCAAAACCAGGCAGAATAACTCAGATGCCTATGGATTGTGTGGCTAGTAATACATTGTTGATTCTATGCCAATTTATATAGTGAATCTCAATTTTTATTGTTATCAACTCATATAAACCAATTAGATTCCAGATATTACCTCATAGCTCATTATGTGTGTGAAAAGGTTATGATATCCAGTATTGATCATTGGGCTATGAGGGACAATATGTATTTTGTGGAACTTCCTCTATATTTTTTCCAAGATAGTGATTGATAAATTTTCTCAAGGTAAATTTATAGTTCTTATAAGAATGAATAGTTATATGATATGAGGTCGACAAACCACATGATGATTTATTCACCTGAGCCTTACCTTGATATACATTTATATGTTTAGAAAATATTGGTGTCCCAAGTTGAATCTAGATTAAATGGGGTTTGTATCCCAAAGCCTATTTAGATTGGCAGTGATGATTGAACATCAGAGAGCAGGAAGAATTATTCATCCATCAACCATTTTAATAGAACATTATTAAATTTAATGTAGTATCTTGTAATGTGTTTATTGTGATATCCATAATGAAATAACATCTTATGATTTCTTTGTTAATAGTAGAAGATGTCCATTAATTTCACATCAACTATTGAGGACAAGTCTGTTAAAGAGCTAGGATAAATGTACATCAAATAGACATTATGTATTTGAATTCTTACAAATATGTTTTTGGATAATGATTCTATAATAAAAATTTTATTTTATAAGAATTTATATAATGCTCTTGGTACTCAATTCATATTCTGAAACGAATACGATTATACAAATAATCAAAAGTTTAATTGTAATCTCATTGTTTTGGAGTAAATTATTTTGGAATATTTCCAAGATATTCATGGATTATGGGAGGGTGGCCTCACATAATCAATGTTTCCCTATAATAATAGTTACTAGATATATAATCAGAGGGAACAAAATGATTCCTAGTATTGAAGGTCCATATTTTCACCTCAATAAATATTTTTAGATGGATAGACCTATATTATTAGAATGAGTCTCATTATATATATATCATAACATATCTATTTGATACAAATGATATTAGTTTCTAATATGAGAATGAGAAATTAAATTATAGATTATATATTTTATCCTTAGGAATTTAAATAGACATATTGTTTTTAATGGGTTCCACCAGATTTCGTGAACAATTTTATTTAGAGGATGAGGGTAGTTACCACTGAGATATATATGGAAAAAATTTTGTTGATAGGGGCAGTATAGTTTTGTATTTATAATATTTTCATCTTATTATTAATTTAA
Organism: Viscum album; assembly: GCA_963277665.1. Taxonomy (NCBI): domain Eukaryota; kingdom Viridiplantae; phylum Streptophyta; class Magnoliopsida; order Santalales; family Viscaceae; genus Viscum; species Viscum album. Next base: position 66,659,340 of record OY728166.1, on the reverse strand, counting down.
TGCATGATTTAAATTATATATCCAAACTCCTGAGATACCACTGTGATTCATCTCTTGTGATCAGAATCAGTGATTTAAATTACCATTCTGATGCACTTTTAATGGATTAATACATCGAATTGTTGAGAAAAAAATGAGGTAATATTTCATTGGAATGTATTCCAACTATCACATGGATAGTGGTCATATAGTCATATTTCGGAGGAGATAAGGGTCCATAGTTGATATACAATCTTAATGAAATAACGTCATTATTAAAAAGGCTGTGGAAAAATAATAATGATGATTTACAATATGATGGTTCATTTTCAAAACAACATGTTTTTATAGTCAAATTATAAAATAATTTCCCTACAAACTCTTGTATTTTTGATAAATTTTTAATGTTTGAGGTGTTAGTTTGATATAAGGGTATACTTTATTCACATGGTAATGGCTTTATAACCTCAATCATCATTATAGATGATGTCCGGTACATGGTGAATGTGTATGAGCTACATGAGAGAGGTAGTTAATGGAAATTATAGGTCTATGTAACTGGTCTGATGTTTAACATGGTTAGAACCCTAATTACATGAATATTATAACATTTTCTCAATCATAGGTACATGAAAAAATTCTGTCGTTTTTTTGCCTATAAAAATTATTTTATACAATAGCTATATATCATATAAATTATTAAAACTATGTATCACTATATGATTGATCTTATTATCTTATAATAATTATAATGACCCATTAACACTATTATATAACTCTTTAAATTTAGATATATATGAATATATATATATGGATATATATATATGTGTGTTGATATATATATATATTTTATAGGAAATTTAAATTTATAATTATTGTACATAGAAGTATTTCAATGGTCCTTGTGGATTATAATTATGTCCATGTATCCAAGTATATTACAACATGTCCATATACCTAAGGCGACAGTCCTTAGTTTTAACCTTGTTTTTCAAAAAATGTATAAAGTGAATGACTATGGTAGTAAGTATTCTAGTTTATAAAAAATATTCATATTAAACGGTTTCATCATGTGAACTTATATTTTTTTTCTATAGAACCATTTTCAAAAAACAAAAAAAAATGTTTTATTAAAAAATATATGAATGTACATATAATAATTATTAAATAAAAATAAATATAATTATAACACTTGTTTTTTTTTCCATGGACTACATGGATTGCACCTATAGGTGCTCGTAGGTTATTATGTTTCCACTTTTTGTAAGAAAAATATATTTAGGAAAATTATACAGGCACAATCCATGCTGATTGTGATCATAATTGGTGCTAATAACAAAACCCCAAGTGATCAAGAAAAGAGGATCCAACTACTTCAATTATCAATGTATATTATGGTTGTTCCCACTTCTATTTAGTTCTAGTATAATCAATTATGAGTACATATACATGTAACATCATTGAGAATTTACAATGATACTTTGGGGGGGGGTTTCATATTCCAATGACAACACATCATGATTACCTTGTTAATAGATCATTCGACCATGTACCTATGTCATTATCCATAATCAACCATTATCATATCATGTCGCAAAACCATATTTCATGTTTACTATAGATATTGGTTTCCCCACATTCACATTTCTACAAATTTTTTATTTTTTACCATGATCATTATGAACTTTTGTTGTAGTGTTTATGGTAGCATCATAGGTTCCACCAGGCCACCAGGTGGCCAGTTCCCCAATAGTGGGTACCCATTAGGTATTAGTTTCCAATTTGATGCTTGGATGGAACCCAATGAATACCGTTGAAAATTATTTAAAAAATTTCATTATTTTTTATTTTTTAATTATAAACATAAATGGTGTCTTATCTAACACTTCTTTCAATCAGTTGATCAACACACCATTCCACCTACTTCACATTAATTTTTTATAAATAAAAGATATTAATTATTCATAACTATATTTTAGTGTATTTTATGATTTAAGTAACTTTTTGTTTATTTCTTAACAACCATTTATTTTATTTAATATTTATTACATTATTTTTATGACATCCATTTCATATGAAACAATTTACATATTCATTTAGAGTTATAGATTTATACATGTTGATGATACATTATTGGATGATATTAAATGTAATGTAACCATTATCTTATGTTATATAGTCTATAAATATTAATAATGTATTACGCATGATTTAAGTGATGTATGAAATAGTTGCTCACTTCACTTGGGTTATTTACCTAGAACACAACTCAACCACTTTCCCATGAAATATTTTAGTTAATTAATTATAGTTAGGGCCACAATAGGCTCATTTATTTCAAAACTGTTATGACTTGACCAATGATGTTCATAGTGGTGTAAAATTTTGTAGGACCCTTACACGTGGGACACCATGATAAGATTCATTTAGTTATGTTATATATTAAATGACAAAAAGTGTTTATCATAGCACATATGGTTATAAAAGAGGAATATAAATTATTGGGTCTAGTTAGAGGCATGGACCATAAATAACATATATATTTAAATATATCCTGAAAAGATTTTTTTAATATGTGAAGGGCTGCTTGATCCCTCTCCCTCAAACATAATGAATATAGATAGGTTATTCCATATCTATGATTATGAATATGGTAGAAGAATTTTGAAACAAAACAATTATATATCTAATTTAACGACGATGTTCTATACCTATTATAATACATTATTATTTATTGATGTTTGAAAATTGAATATAAGAAATAGTAAATTTCATAATTTATGTGATATGATTATCATATTATACTACTAGATGGATTAGTTGGAATATATTTACCACTCGCTGAAATCTATTTTTGATTATGAATTCTATTCACATTAGAATATTTTTTTATGACTGATACATTATTAAAATTATGGTTTTATGTAGTTGAAAATATTATTTGTTATTTGTTTCAATAGGTATAAATAAAATTGGTGGCTTGTGAAGATAATGTGGATGTGGTATATATATTTTTCTCTTACTATTACATATTTATTAGTATATCACATTTAAAATGAACTTTTATTTTATAAAATTATTACCAGAACCTTTGATTATCTCCTATGGTACCTTAAAAATAATCATGGATGTAGGAATATATTTGAGAAAATTCTATACATATGATGAATAAGTAGGTGGATCCTATATAGGGTTACTTGAATGAATTAGGTAGGGGCTCGAGACCCAGTTTCTTATAGGATTCATTATTTTACTTATTTGGGATAGACTATACATGGTAAACCATTATGTTATCTTACCACTAATTTATATTATTTGAGTCTATAATATATATAATTATTTGGAGTGTATGATTTTTTATTTTAATATTGATTTTCGGAAGAAGATACATTCACATTTTTTTACTTTTTCATTATGTGATTATTGATTACTATTTATTATGATTATGTGTGGGTCTATGAATAAGAATGTTTGTATCGTCTCTAATATTTATATTTTGACCCTATCCACTAGAGAGTATCCTTTATAATATGGGGATCCATTCTTCTGGTATTCTACATCTTGTTCAATTATAGTGGATGTGATCCTGGATAGATACTCATATTATAAAATTATTATAATAATAATTTAGTAGCATAATTATATTTATAAAAGATATATAAACATCACAAAACATATTTAATGGTTGTAAAAAGTTAAAATTCTCAATTTTCTCTATAAATATGATTAATAATATCATTTAATTGAAGTTATGAAAGGGGGTGAGAGTGATCTTATGTATGTATGTGTGTGTGTCTATATATATTAAATAAAGATTATTGTAGAATGATATAAATAAAAAAAATTTAATATAATAATTTATCAATAATTGAATGTTTTTTATAAATTTAAATGGGGATGGAATAATATATGATGGTAAATTACATGAAGAGTGATCAAATGATACCTTTTCATTGAGATATTTCCTGTTAATATAAACATAATTCTATATATGCTTCTTGTGGTGTGAGTCTCAGACATTATTAAGGATTCTAAAACACATAAGTGGATTGAAATTGAAAAATAGAGGTATAAGGGTAATTTTTTATGTTAATATATATTATGTTAAGAGTATGTATTTATATATAATGGTGAGGTGTATTATGTTAAAAAATTAATAAAATATTGTTTTTTCATCCAAAGATTTATTTAATGGTATTTTTTGACAGTTTGAATAATATATATTATCATTTTATCTACTCATGATATTTATTGTATTTTTAAACTTATTTTCATTTTTACAATAAACAATAAACAATTATCAAAGAATATAATCAAATATTCTTTTATTAATGATTAAATTTTTACTCTAAACACTATTATTTTATTTTGAGATTGAAATTGGTTTTATAATTTTTAAATTAATCTATTATCAATGTAATTTTTGTTATAGTTGTTCTTAAATAAGTTGAATTTATTAAGTTGTTATTTCATTAAAAATATGTCACAATACATATAAATTTTGATAAATTGAATTTTTTATATTGACCAAAAAATTCATGTTTTTTTTGAAAAATTCTAGAAAACAAACCATTAATAATATATCCTAAATGATTCCATATATGAATTTCATTTAATACAAATAATTTTCTATCTTAGGTAATTCTAATAATAAAATATCAATATTTTTTTTGAATTTTACAACATATTTTAAAGTAAACATTTTTATAAATATGAATTTATAAATTATTTGAGATAACTAATTTGAACATTAATAAAAGGAATTTTTAAATTTTTTATTCACATAAAATTTTATATTTTATTTACAAATATTTTCCAAATTTTAATGGTCATGTCACTATTCTAACTATAATTTCATTATTTTAGTAGTCATGTTATTAATTTAATGGACAAGTTATCATTCAAATGGTTTTATTAACAATATTTTGTCTATAAATTCAAATAATTCACTTCATAAATCCTTTATATTTGTATAGATTAATATATAAAAATATTTTATATAATTTAAATCCCATTTATTATTTTGTAATTTATTTTTGTACTATATTACATGAGGGTTATATTTCAATGAAACCCCAACATCGATGATTTAACAATTCAAATTCAATTCATAATTCCATTTTATTGTATAATTATACTATTTTTAATTTTAAGTATTATATTTATTATCCATGTTTAATGTTTCATACTAAGGAAATATAATAATCATTTATTTCAAAATATATTTCATGTGTTTTGTAGTATTAATTAAAAATAAATAAGTTCTGTATATACATGGAAAACAATGTTACATATTAAAAACTACGATTTATTACATTATTCATAAAATATAAATTTTCACTGAAATTTCAATCCACATCCTTTATCAAGATTAGAATTGGGTACTTATGTTTCTATATGTTCTCATGTTCCCATATTATATCATAATACATATTATTTTTTCACTGTACATTGACCAAGTTAGATGAATTTTAAATGTAGAACTTATCAATGTTATCAATCACAGGTAATACAACTCATATGAGAGTATGTGATATATTTATACCATATCTAGATATAAAAACATGGGTTGATTGTGTATATAATTATTAAGGATTATTATTTCAAAATCATTATGCATTTGGGGGATGTTTTTTACATTCTTTTTAATATGGAACAACATCAATGAAATCAACAATTATAAAGGGGACAATGAATGTCGGGATGAAATTTTCCTTCTATAAAAAATCATGGTTGTTATCCAAGAGGTTATTTTAAGGAAAAAATTCCCTCCAACATCAAATGAATATTCTCATCAAATATTGTTTACATAGATCTTTTTCGGGAATTTGTTACACTATAAACTGTTAATGACCATATTGAATCATCTCAATCATTTAACAAAATAGTCTGAGTTTTAGATAATGTTCACTTATATATCCTATCATATTTGATTTAAAAATCTGTTATTTAATAGGGTTTCATATTAGGACATATAAAAACATGAGAAATAAAAAAAATTAATATATTAGTTCGAATTGATTTTGGGAATATCAAGAATGATCGCAATATATCATCATGTTTCTTGATGGTTCTTTTTTATATGAAATTGGTATTGGGGAGATGGATCTTGTTTGTGAGAATGTTCAATCCCAGGAATGATGAATAATTTTCTAGAACATAGAGTTTCACCATGGATACTATTCAAATATGATCGAAAGTGTTTCCCCATGATACCATGCCGCTTCCATTGGTTATGATTTGGATTGTAGGCTAAGAAAGCAATCAGTTTAAACAATGAACATGTGACTAGTTTATAGAAGGAAATCCATCCTAAAAATAGTGTAAATAAATTATTAGTTATTTTTGTAAGACTATAAACATTATTTATTCTTATGTTTAATATTTTTATGTTTTCATTGGTAGTGGTTTCATCACCTACATTGATTTTAGAAGATCTGTTAAAATGTATTTACATGAATAATTTTTTTACATTTATTATGAAATAATATTATTCATGTTTTTATTTTTGAATAACACCCAATGATTTCATTATATCATGGTACTTCTTTATCAGATAGAAGAATTTTTATTCTGTACATCATCTGGTAGCTACATCATTATTATAGTACTATTTTCACACCATGTATAGATCAAAATTTAGTTACTCATTTATTAATGATGATGATATCATAATTATTCCCTTAAAATGATTATTTTAATTTATTTTAAATCACTATATCATCATTTTGTTCCTCCATTATACTTAATTAGAATAATGGTTGACAGATAATTTTTTATTACAAGAATTTCCTCCATTACATTATGATTTATAGATAAATCCATTATATATAATTGAGGTTTAGATCATTATCATCACTCATTATGGGTAAAATATATATTATATTCTACTAAGAGTATCTACTTATTATTAATTTTTTATGGTGGTAGTGTATATAGAATTCATTATACTTTATAAAATCTAACCATGGCTATAGAAACATCTAGAAAACAAATTATGTGAAAATATAAAATAAAATCATTTGATCTGTATATAGTTATTAACACCCCATATAAATTTTTTCAATTGTACATGTGAAAGAGTTTTTAATTACCTCTGCTGTGTCTCCCCATGGTCCAGAGGCTATTTACTGGATATATGGAAATAAATCTAACATTATGGAAATTATACCCTAGATATCATAACAATTAAAAAATAAATAATCAAAATTATTTACCAAAAAATTATTATTTTCATAATTAAGATAAAAAACATGCAATAAAAAATATTATAAATAATATATATGAATACCACCTAATTTATCACCATCTATTCTCTTTGTATATTTAATAAGAAAAAGATTAAATACATAAGGAATCATAACTAAATTCGGAAAAAATGACCCCCATCCAATATCTAAATCCATGTCGATCTACTCTGGCCTCATCCAATGTACATCTGGTTATCATACCTATATATCATTCTTAGGATAATTATTCCCAATAGTGTTCCCATGGTTTGGGTGAGAATATATCTATGTATTATATCACAAATGGTCTATAATATAATGTGTTATATACATATGTATTAGTTTTGAAAATAAAAAAAATCAACATAAAAGAAGTTAATTCTTATTATCATGTGTTTCCCAGGACAACGCCACACCCAAGAATACCACTCAGAAAATGTGGTACGGTGAAGCCTTATTATTCTAAAATTAATGACCCTTACATGAACAATATAGGTAGGTTTATTTACCATGTCCAAAGATATTATCTCTCCCTCTCATGGTATGTCCTATATTGAGTGTATACCATGTCACACCATGTATCATTCTTTAAAATTTTCTTTATTGAAGGTTCCCCCAACCATAACATGGATAAATTCATATCACTCAATGTAGGTCCCTAAAAAAATTCATAATCCTATATATCCCAAACATCATATCTTATTTCAAATCACATACAACACTCCCCTCAATTGTTTTGTTAACAGATCATGAATAATTATACATAACATCCTAACATTGTACATTATCACAAAATTTGGACTGTCCCAACACTATATTACTAAAAGTGTAGTAAATTACATACATCAGGACTACTACCTTCACAATTAAGGTATGTTAGTTCTTTAACAATTCTACTCACAAGTTATCCAAGCATTACATCACAAAAATACCCATATCACAGTGAAAACATCCATGTCACTCAATATATGGACTTTCCAAAACAATATTATTCAACGAGAGTTTTTACATCCTTTCATATTCATCATCAGACCATAGAATAGTACATTCCGACCTAAGGTAATCCATTCTGACACCTTCTCAATGATGGTGATGAAAGACCACTATATTATGACCACTTCCTTTCTCTCTCTAGATAGTTTCCTATAACTACCTTTTTTCCTAATGTACAGAACCACCAACACATTATCACTCAATATGTAACCATATTTTTAGTTACACCATTATTAATATTCATTTTTATGAAAAAAAAAATATCATAAACATTATAGTAAAACCAATCCCATATGCTCTCCACCTCAAAAAACATGATGAAAATCACTTGATACCATACGAAATAAAACGAATAATATCTCATTAGCCATCAATACATATAGGATAATCTTAAAAAACAACTCCTAATAATATGTACACATATTATGAATTTTTATAATTTCTCATACCTCGGATAAATGATTATATTGTATTCCTATATCCTCATTTAGTCTATATTCATTGATACTAACCAGCATCGGTTACCCAAATGTGATCCTATATCCTATATTCTATACCAAAAAAGCAATAAAAATATGGTATAACCCTCTCCCATGCCTCATAATCCCCACATCGTACTTATTATTAGATATCATCTTAGGATAACTCATACAAAGACCAATGGTAACCATGTTCCATGGTGTCCACCATGTTCCTAGAACAAAGATTGTGGTCTCAACTATTATATACATTAATATATATCTCAAGAACACTACCTAGTAGGGATAAATCATGGAAATGTGACCAAATAAATTTATTAAATACATAAAAAATTATATGTACTAACATTTTAATCCACCCAGAACAATTTTTTCCATTACTATGTGAGATATATGGTTTTCACTCCCACCACAATCTGCCCTAATCAACACGATCCAACTTAAATTAAATTGGAAAATTAAACTAGATTATTCATAGAAATTCTAAATTCCCACTACCAAACAAAGGCCTTAGTTAAATTAAATTAGTATCCTTTCCTTTTTAAAAGCATAGTCATAGGGCGATCCATAAATTCTCAATTTTAAATGGAGACCTCAATCCATATCTTGGGTACATATGGATATTATTTTTCATTACATTGATTTTTATTAGTATATATAACATTTACTAAAAACATAATTTTATGCATGTAGGAATAATCATGAAAGTATTCATAATTAGATAAAAATATGAATATGTATTACATAGGCCACTAATTTTAGAAACGGAGTTTCCATTCTTAAAATGATCCAATCCTTGCCTCTGACAAGATATCATTAAAATCAGGGCCATTTATCAAATCAAAATACTAAAATAATTTAGTACAATAATTTCAAAATAATTATTCTACATAAATTGGAGAGTCAGAATGGAAACAAATTACATAGAAATTTTGATCCTATTAAATAGAAATAATCCTTATGTGTTCATCCACCCATGAGCACATACATCAACGGTAGAAAAATAGCCATAGATTAAGGATATTTCTTCATTAATCCTATAGAATTATTATCAAATGATATCCCTAATGACATGAAATTAGAGAAAATAATAATATTTCGAATTTATGGGATTTAAGGGAGGAAAATATCATTTTTAATTGTGAATGGACCTATAACTCACCCCTTACTATGAGTAATAAATGATTAAATTAATGGGAAAAATGTGTTTGACTTATAATACTCAAAAATAAATTAAATGCAGAATCTTGATGGGGTTTCCAAGTTGAAAACATAATATACTAAACATATATCTGATATTAAGATATTAAAAGATTCTACATCATGGTATAACCCAAATTTTACTAATAGGATTCCTATTAAAAACATAGTTTGATAATAAACAATATAACCTTGTTTAGAACACCAAACCAAGATAATACCAACAAATTCTCGTCATAGAATCCATTAAATACCCACCCCTAAATTCATTATCTTGATTTATCCCTCACTATTGTAATCATCGACATTAACAGTGTGTCCTTCTATATGATCTATATTCCTAGGAATTTTACAAAATCTCTCCATTCTAATGAATCCCCCTGGGAAATAATTCAAAATGTGGCCTTGGGGACATACTGTGACTAGGTATTTCATGAAATTTCAAAAAGAAACAATGTAATGTTTTTACACATTAATGGAATGTCGTACACAATAGGTCTGACCTATACATGTATGAAATTTTTCTTCGAAAATATTTCAATTTATAAGGGACATTAATGTATCACACCATTTTTAATAGTTTAACCATCATATAGAAAGTTTTTTCTAATACATAATACCCTACATGACCTATCATTATATTAAACCCTCCACTTTAAATTATCCATGTTGGGACAACATCATAACTTGATGAGAAATATTGTATCAATTTTTTGGTGAATCACTTTGATAAATTTGGACTCAACAATATGTGAACCTCTCACATAATAGGGAGATTATCTACCTACCATAAAAACTCAACCCCAAGAAATGAAAATGTCCTCTTCATTCCCCATCTCATAGCGACAATGATGATTAAATATTTCAAACTAATTAACTAATAAGAAATGTAAGCCAATAAGTTATTTAATTATCACAAATTATTTCTCTATATAATATATAATACCATTATTTTCCATGGTATTTAATTTCATTGGTCATGGGATATTACATTTTTATTTTACATGATAAAACAATTATGACCTTATTAATGATATATTCTAAAAATAACACCCTAATCTAGATGATGTTTTTGAATGTACATTTATTTTGAAAAATTGTTCAATGATCCCTATAAATAATTCTTTACAATTTCATCTCTGATCATGTTTTATACACATATATGTTAAATTAATTATTGGGGTTGAAAATAGAAAGAAATATCGTAAAACTCAAAAATAATATTTATCTAATCTTCAAAATCTATGTATCTATAAGAAACATATTTTGTTTTGGTCAACTTATAATAAAATATTTTTTAATAATTCTGAAATATAAATTATATCGTTACCATATTATATTAATATTTGATGCACTACATAAAAAATTCACAACATGGAACATATCATATAACTTCTCCTACATAATGTATACTGTGAAATACTTATGTATTCATATTTATTGTATGTCTAGATAAGTATATATTCATTTATGAAATACAGAAACATATATAATTAGTCTATTAATATTTATATTTTTTACGTACTTTGAAATTTACGGTGAATTCAAACATCTTAATAGAATCAATATAAACTCGTAGTGAAAATTTTTGTTATGTGGAGAAATATTTTGATTACTATCTATCATGAAATGTACTTAATGATTATGTAGTAGTTAATACCCACCCACCCCCAAAATGAGTTATATTTTTGATCAATCTCTATAATACTTGATTTAATGTGAATTTATAGAGCCTCAGTTTTGGATCTATGTCATCCTGCCTTTGGTATGTGATAATGTTGAATGAAAATAAACCAAATGGATAATATATATAGTAAATAAATTGATGAACCAACTAGGAGACTTATAATCATGTAAGAAGTTAGTATACATAAAAAATATTCTCTATTGGATTTAGTATCCAATGAATTGATAGATTGAAACAAAAATGGGGAAATTCATAAAAATATATAATATTTTAGGATTGATTATCAATTTTACTCTTTCAATATAAAATATATGCGTGGTATTTCCCATAATATTTACCATTTCAATTAAATATGAATCATTAAAAATATATTAATGTAAAATTCATCATACAAACATTAATATGTTTGAGGTAAAATAAACATCACCTTATTCAGTTTCACCAGTAGAATTGATATGTGGTAAAAAACTAGTGAACCCAAATTGAATCCAATAACAATGAAAAAGTATTTATATTATTATTAATCATTACATATTTTATTACACATGTTTAAATCCTCATATATGATGATTTATAGTTTGGTATTATATTTAATGTTTTTCAATTTAAGAATGACGAGTTTTAGAACTCATATCAATTCAATGTAATTGAATTATTATCATACACTCATTTTTACACATTGATTATAATAAAAGTTGTTTTATTATTTTCGGGTGTGTTTCTTAACCGAATCCACATGTCTAGTGACACGTTTATAGAAACATTGTTCGTGAGTACCATTACATTTTTACTATAAAAAATAATTAGTCTACATCAGAGAGTCACAAAAATCTAAATTCTGACAACCCATATTTTCAAAAAATAAATATGGCTATATAATTGTTTTCAAATTTTCATATCCAACCATTTTTGGATTCATTATAAAAAACAAGATAATTCATAACTACCCCACTAAGTATATATGTAGGTACACTTAGGGAAAAAATTACTATGGATGTAAAATATTGAGAATCCCCAACCAACCAGCACCAATATTTCCCAAAAATTCAATCAGTTTAGTAGCTTATTGAAAAGGTTGTTCATTAAAAATCTATTATAGTTACTCAAACCTAGTTTCTAGGAAGGAATCATTGTGGGATGTTTGATGATTCCCTCCAGGGATAAAGTAGTTCTCATATACTTTCTATGAAATATAGTGAATATATTATATATAATATTATGGAGTTAGTTCATATTTTGATTCCTATATATCATTCACAATAAAATATATGGTAATATCTGAATGAACTAGATCATAGATAGTTTCCAGATATAAAATAAATAAAATATATTATATAAAATGAGTGGAATGATATTCTAACTCCCTAAAAAATCATGTAGGCATACATTTTTAGTAGAAGGAGGATAATAGAGGGAATATATCAATTATTTTATCATTTAAATTTACAATATTCTCATATTGACATCATAATTCTAGGTGTATATCCCCAATAAAACAATTTAAAATAGTAAAAAAATCACACTAACAGAGAGGTTATTTCTTTACACATTCAATTAATCAAAAAGGGAGAGGCCCATATTTCAATTCCACTTTCAGAAGTATCATATTTTTATTAAAATAGCTATATAAAAGAATATATATATTCATTTACCCATTAAATTGGATCTTGGGGATATTCTAATTAATAATGAGCTATAAGATAATTATTATATCCCCATTCCAACTAGGATTCATCAACATAATTGTACATCCACCACAAGTATCTATTACATCACATTCACATTTATATCATAGTGATTATAGAATATTTAATGGGAAAATAATGTAAATTATTATAAATAGTCAATAATTCCAAAAATATCACAATATACTCTAATTATAATAGTGAGAAACAATTATCGGGATATCTAGTAGCTAACAGAACATGGAACATACTGCTACTACTATCGATGAAGTAGAAAATCAGGATACCATAAAGGTGATATAAGATGGGATCTATATTCCCTGTCTAATTATAGAGTATCTTAAACATATTATAATATATAATTAAAATCCAAATTTAGAACATATCTCAATTTCAGTATAGTTTATTCTGTATATTCTTGAATTCAATAACATTAAAGAAAATACTCTTACTCCCATAGATGAATGAGCACTTGTGATTAAAAAAGCCATGATACATGTGGGGGAATACATTCAATCTCCCATTCTATAAGATTAGAAAAAAAAATTCATAAATAAAAAAATCATTACCTGTCATATATCCATTTTCAAATTTTTTTACTATGGAATATTTTTACCCTAACTTATATAAAGTCGCATAACTCTTCCTAATGCTCCAAAACATAATCATAATTATATCACACCCAAAATGAACATCATCTTTTTTCAATGAACTTTTATTTAAATATGTATCGAATAAATTGTGTTAAAAATTTATATATTCTCATTAATGAAATAAAATCATTTTCTATGGTCGATGTTCATTTTTGGATAGTAACCATTATATTTGCCACCCACAGATTTCAAATCATCAAGATAATAAAAAAATCACTTTTTGATACAACCATGAAGATGAATATTCTAGTAATAATGAGTAAAATATCATGGATTCATGGAGCGATCTTGAATATAGTTATATTTATTTCATTTATTTACAGAATATATACCACTAAATATTATATTCCCAATGAAAAATAAGTTGAAGGAATACACTATATTTCCTGTAAAATATGGAAAAATCATCACAACCTCAAGTAAAATCATATTCATTATAAATGATATATCAATAATTATATATGTTGTGTAAATATAAACCACCTAGTGGATTCAAATTATTTTTTTATATAATAATAGAAATAGTATAAAATGATGTATATGAATCATTAGAAGTATTTTCTTGATTTATTGAGGACACTCAAATATATTACTGAGAATAATTCATCTAACATGAACATAAATGGCTAGGGGAATATTGATCCAGTCATGTTACCCCACACTCATGTTATTATATACATCAAAGGATACCAAAATGCAATGTGATTACATCCATATTAGTAATAGTGCTATAAGTATTATATGTTGACTAATTAGTTAAGTGAAAATGTATTTCAATAAAGAAAAAAAATTATGACTTCAAGGAGAACTAGATATTAGCCTGTTAATATATATTTAGATTCAAGGATAGATAAAAATCTCTCTTTAAAATGGAAAATATTTCCTATACTTTGGAGGAATACTTTGATAAATTTTACAATCTATAACAATAAATGTTTCAAACTCTATATACTTATGTGAGATCATTGATAATTTGAAACAAAACTATTGAAATTAATTCGAAGAAAATGTTGGAACACTATCAGTCGACATGGTTGGGAAAATATTCATCATATTTGTTTCAAGTACAATATCAAGGTTAATAAATTCCCCAGAAACCATTGTGATAATATATGTTTTAAATGGTACTATCTAGTTTGATAGAACGAGGTAATTTGTATCTTCACCTCCACTATGATCATCTCATGGATCCATAATTCACCCAATAATATAAATATGTGATATTGGTTGTAGCTAGATATCCCTAACCAATAGGTATGGGGGATTTAATATCATTACATTTCCCCCACCTTGGTATTTAGTATTCACAATGAATTGAAAATTATGATAGGAATTATCTTCATAATTCTTGATAATTCATGATATATACTTTATAATATAGTAATTCTTATAAAAATTTATCGGCATCTCCTTACAAGTAGTATTCAATAGGCTACTGTTAGAGGAATTATATTGAGGAATCGTCAGTCCTCAATGGGTGAATAATCCTAAAATACCATCCATGAATGAGAGGACCCCATCCGAATCAATACTATCACATGAAAATTATCTATATTATGGTATAACTACAAAAGCTTCGCGGGTGTATGAGGACATGAATCCAAATTCAATATATTCATTAGATAAAGTATTATTTGATAATTTGTTCAATAAGTATAACAATTCAAACAAACATGATTAATATGTTATATTCAATCATTAATTAAATAAAACATCAAATGATGAGGGTGTATGTATTTGAAAAATGAGATATAATAATAACTAGGAATCCCCAGGAACTGAACTTCCACTCCCATAGAAAATTTCAGATAAT
Source organism: Viscum album (assembly GCA_963277665.1). NCBI lineage: Eukaryota > Viridiplantae > Streptophyta > Magnoliopsida > Santalales > Viscaceae > Viscum > Viscum album. The sequence continues at coordinate 66,643,622 of OY728166.1, read as the reverse complement.
GGAAATGATAATCCAGGTGGATTATCAATATATCTCCAAAAAGATACTCATGAACATTCTATTGAGCAGAAATTGGCATGGTAATAAGCTATGATCAATGATTTGAAATGGATCATTACTATGAAAAATAGGAGAAATAATCCAGATGAATATAATATCATCGTGTAAAATAATTTATATTCATAAATGGATTTTATATATTAATAATGTGAAAATAAACAAATAATGGTATGATATAGACATACTATAAATTCTCAACTAATCCAAAAAAGGACAATGTGATATAGTTTTTTAATTTAGGCCCCCATAGGACTTAATGTTTGTATTCTCTATGGTCCCCATATATTCCTATTTTCAAAAGAACAAATAAATGATGATGAGGATTATATGGTGTTTTATATAAATGGGTTTTTTTGGATCTTTTACAAAGCATGAATCAATTAAAACTGAATGGAAATGAGACATTAATTAAATGGATGACTATGATTAACATAGGTGAAATATCATGATTATATCCCTCAATACTTCATGATATAGGGTGGATATGTTTTTTCCATGGTTTATAACTCCTAGAACTGGACTGTTACTATGATTATATATTAAATACCCGTTTTTACATTCAGTATATTAATTACTCTCAGTATTTGGCTGAGTGATTATTTTGGATTACTTTTTGTTTTCATTCCATATTTTGAGGTTTCTGGATGTGTACATGGTAAAAGGAAAATTCCTTCCCTTTTTGGGATATTTCTACTCAGTGCTAGTTTCTATCCACTAGCCTATGGATGATGATATTTGGGTTTTCACAGAATGGGCCCTAGGAAATGGGTCATGATAATGTTGACTTAGTGGCAGGCTTGATCTACCAGATGTACTAAGACTCTATAATTTGTAATGGGGATATATTCTTATGTGTTTCAATTCTTGAATTTAGGTTAGGGAGTCCAGTGTTGGTTCAATGGCCATCCTATCCATACACCAGGACCCTAAATTCTGATTTTTGACTCAGTACAAATAAATAATGGATTCATGCATCCTTGAATGATTTCTTATTCTACTTCTAAATTATTTTCACCTCACAAGGTATAGTCTATTAATCAAGATTCATCTTGATACCCTTACAGATTCTTGTATGCAGCCAACCGGCCATGATTCTTGTGCATGACCACAAGGATGGTCCACAGCGTGATGATTCATCTGTTCAAGGACTGTTTCCTGAGATGGAACATTCGGGCAGTTTTTCATCATTATAATGACTTTTTTATCATAATTTACTACTGGCTCTATAGGTATAGGACACACGTTAGCTTAGATCCTTATATTGTTTTCAATAAAAGATACCCCTCATGTATTGAGGTGAGAACAACTCACAAGAGTACATAGGCATGTATGAGGTGGTGACCATGTTTTTTGTATGGTCAGGGATGCATTTGATCAAATGGTAGTCCAGAAAGTGAGCCTTCTTTTTGGATCATCAAGGCTAAGGTGGGGTTTAAATTACCCGATCTTATAATGATGTGAACATTCCGTGGACACAAAATAATAACCCTTATCATATATGGGTATCATTCCATAAAATCTATTTTCTATGTGTGCCAAAGAGCATCAACAACTTTTAATGGATGACATGTCGGCTGCTGAGTCTTACTCATGGTATACCTACCTTTCCAAGTACTCGATGAATACAATAAATCCATTTCATCTGGTCTTTGAACTCTAAATGAGATGTGTTTTGGGAAATCTGGGCCAAAACTGTTTCTCTATCCATTCCATTTTTTGTTAGGTTTCTATAGAGTATAATTTTAGATGAAATTTCTCTATTTGAGCAGATACATCCAGTTAATGTTAGCAGTGGGAAAGTTTAAAGGTCACTCCAGTCTTAGAGACATGGATGTGTGAGTCATTATATGAAGATGTAACAATGAATTGGATCTACAAATCAAGCCTCATTAGGTTAGTTCAGTCTTCCTAGAAGGATGTGATGATTTTCAACAGGTGGTAGTGGACATCACTCTAGTGATTTTTCTATCCCTTCATGCTAATAATGAAATGGAGAATGGGATTCATAGGAAATGACAGGTATATGGATATATTAATCATAAATTCCAAAGATGTAGAAGTAGATATGGGAGATCAGGATGATGTGGTATAAATTTCACCATTCGAATGTTGTTCACACTTTGCTCAGGGAGAAAGAAAAATTGGGAAGAGGTAATTGCATGCGGCCATACATACTGACATGATAATGACTGTATTGAGTTTTTGGTTCCCAAAAGTAGTGGCAGAGTACAAACATGTATTTCAAGAAGATGTTTCTTGGATTACCTCCCCAAAGGGAGATGGATTTATTGATCATTATATACCCTGAGATGGAAATGATATCAGAATCATTAAATATAATGTCTTTTCTAGAGATTCATGAGGTGAGGGTGTAAGTAGGGGAATTCTAGAGGAAGTTTTTAGTAAGACCTAGTGTTTGAGGATATGTGTGGATTACTTTCCTTTTAACCATGTGTTTGTGGAGAATGAGTACACACTACCAAAAAATGATGAACACATTGATCAGTTGAAAGGGGTAGCCTTTCATGTTAATGGAAAGGTGCTCGTAGGTATTTAAATAATTGGAAAAAATAAGACTGCTAGACTTTCATGAGGACTCTGACTTCAATGTATTCTAAACTCCTTATTAGGGGAATAATGGTAATTGATTCTCTCAATAGGAGATCTAGCTTATGGTTCTTGAAAATCAAAACAGAGTAGTTGGATTCACTTCATATATCATTGATGGATAAGGAGGATATATTGTTTCTATATTTAATGGTAGCTTCCCCTCCACTCTTATAGAATGATAGGTAGGCGCAACTTGGTGATGAAAATTGTGAGGCTACAATTCCACGGTGTCTACAATGCATGAACCTGATTAATATTTTGTATTTCCCTAACTTTTTTACCCAGAGTCAGTGCTTTATTACATAACATTTTCATGATCACAAAAGATAATGTCTTGAAATAACGATTAGTTTATTATACTTGGATGTACTGGATACATTCATAAGGATAACATTACATTATAAAATGGAAAATTACAACAACATTGTTTCCATAGAGAACACTGAGATCCCATAGACTATCTCTGCAGGTCAGTAATAATATACTTTTTTCGCATTTTCGGAAAAATAAAACAGAACAAGTGGTGAACTCAGATGCTCAGTAAGGATAAAAATATATGAGAAACATTCTTAAATAATCATAAACATTTAAGGAAATGTATATAACTAAAACAAATGAATTTTCAACAAAATATTTATCATTATATGGAAAATATACATCAAAATAATTCCATTTACTTACTCACAAGTAGATTCTAATAGTATAATAATAACATTCATTATCAATATCCACTTTCATAATGATGGAATACATAATGCCAGACTTTCATAACCACATATTCAAGGCCTTGTGCTAAGACTATAAATAATATTTTATCAAGATCTTGTGCCAAGACACTAGTTTGTCTCATTAGACCTACTGATGCATCGTGGAGGTATAGCTTGCTCAACCCATCACATATTATGTACAATTAATTCCTCATATGAAAAGGTTTAAACTTAATATAAGCATCCGTATTGAGGCTAGCATACGAAATGTCAATACATTATCCATAAACCATGAATGGTATAAAAATAGAACATCCACAGTCAGAAATATCACAAAACCGTCAATACAATAAGGAAGTATTATATCATAATAAATCAACTTCAAATATTCTTAAAATCCATCAAAGGATATTGACATAGATGAAATAAAACCCTTTTTTAGAGAAACATCTCTTTCTATTTTGAGATAATTTATGTGTCACATAATTATGAAGAAATCATTTCTTTTAAAAATATTCTTAAAACATTTTAAGGGAATCTTCTATGATGTTATAATGGAGGAAAATATTAGCACCCTATGTATAAGTTAAAAAAACAATCATACCTTAATTTTGTTGAAAAGGTCAAAATGTACCATGTTTGGAAAACGATGGAAAGATTCATTTAAAAACAAATAAGGACAAAAAAGGGTATAAATGACTTTAACCCATAGTCTAGTAAATTGTAAAAATGTTTTGTAATACATTTTTGAGATACATGGATGTGGATGATAATGAGTTCCTAGTAGATAGTTACTTCAAAAAAACCTTCGATAATAAAGGGATTGTGAAATTAACCTTTACCTTGTACTTTTCATTGGTCGAGGGTAGATTAAACTCATTTATAATGACGAACTAATTTTTATTAAATTATAAAAGAATAATATACATTAATATGATATCATATACGATCATTTAACATTTCTTTGTTAATAATATCTTAGTATTATCGTCGTTTCAGGTGTTAACAGATTCGTTTTCCTTTATATTCTTTGTTTTGTGAGTCATATTTGTTATGGATGAGATGTATCTTATTCATATTCAGAATTATATTAAGTCGTTAAAAATTATTTTTAATCATCAATTGAAAATTATTTTTGAATGGATGCGATGGGGAATGAATCTCATCACGTTGGTGGTGACGGTAATTTGTACGTACACAAGATCGACAATATCATTATTTTTGATATTCAATTAATATAAAATTGGATGAAATATATTATATACAGAATAATTATCATGTTATATTTATTATTTACATCAATTACACTTCATTATTATACCCATCCAAATAATAATGTATTGAATAACAGTTACCCACGACGTGGAGACGGTAAGCCGTACGTATACATGTATGGTGACATGTCATTCAAAGGATGGATAAAATAATGAATATGGTTGTACCATATATGAAATAACATCAAATTATAATTGATATGTTGGAGTTATTATTTTATAATAGAAACAATAAAGAAAAAGGAAGTGGTAGTAGAAATAAACTTGAAACAGGTGATGAAATATTTACATCCGATTCGGGTTATTAATTTTTATTTGATCAAAAGGTATCCTTAAGATGTCATTCTGACTAAATTAAGGCCTCTAAGATTAATTAAGGGCAGTTGAGAAGGTATTTGGGATGGTTTTGGCTATACCAGATGGCATTGAAGGTGTAAATTAGTGGGAAGGGGGAGTGCCCTTTCATAAGAAGGCTGAGGGGAACCTTACGAAACGCTAGAAATATTATCTTATAATAAAATCATTTTCAGTTTCTAATGGCTTAAAAATAAATTATTTGTAGTATAAGGCATGGATGGGTCTAAAACCACTCAACCAATAGGTTTTATATTGGTGTGGGAAACTATATTATCCTTATCATTTAGATTTTAATCTTAGTTAAATACTTTGAACATTTCTATGTCTGTTAGTATTTTTATATTATGTGGTTAATAAACATACTATATACTTCCATGAGAACCCCAAGTGGCTCATTAATTATAAAAATATCATTATATATGTCTATTTACTGAACAAAAGTTTATTAGGAATAGAATATAATTAATTATATAATATTTTTTTTAAAAACACTTTTATGATAATTTTGACACTATTTGGTATTTTGTTTTTTCAAAATTCGTAATAGCATTATTAATTCAAAAAAAAATTAATATAACCGACCCTAATATGTCATATTAACCTAAAAATTAGTGGAATTCATAAAAAGATTCAATTTACATTTATTGGGATAATTATAATATGAAATATTTTAATATTTCATTAATTAGGTAATTGTTGTAGCATCATTGTGCAATAACTAAATTAAATTATTTAATGTAACAAAATATAAATAAATTCACATTATATAGGAAATATTTTTTACTTTATACTTAATATTTATAGTCAAATTTATCTTATTTTTAACCCTATATTAATAATGTTTCACTTATTAATCATTGATTTTAACTCTTTTAACTCTTATTTGATTTAAATAATAATAAATGTCCTAATCTAATACCAATGGACATAAAGGATCATATTTTATTCGTAAGGTTTTTTGGTCAATTTCTACTCATACAATATAATTTGGACATGTTTTTGGGTAATAATAATAATAATATTATAATTAATTACCATATTTACTTTTAACCGTGGTAAATAAAATTTAAAAGTTACTATTCACAAAAAAATTATTTTTATCTTATTGATATAAATTTTACTCCATGATATTAAACGTGTGTCTAAGATTTTTGAAATTGAACTCACTGAAGAGGTAAAATTATATTTTATGTAAATTTTCAAATTCTCCGTGAAGGTGTTTAAAAGACGGTGATATTTTCACTAAATCTTTATATATCTATTATCATTATAGAATGAGTAAAATTAATTAAATTGAACATATATAGGTATTATTTATCTATTTTGACTGAAAAAAATTTAAATAAAATTGTTAATTATTTTAAAAAATTGTTTTTAAACTTTAACTCAGTGTTTTTCACTTTTAATCAACAATTGTAAGTTTTCAGAAAAATACCAAAAATTCATCCTTACCTATTTTTGATATTCCAAATCCAAAAATGAAGACCATTTTGAAGGATAAAATTTATAATATTTCAAACATTGCGTATTAATATTCATAACTACTAGTTTGATTGGTTGTGGTGTGGTAGAACACATAGTTGTGTACAAAACATGCTACTGTATTATTCAAAGAGAAGAGTAATATGGAAGCTTGAGGAGTAATATTCTCCCCTCCATAAAATAATTTCATCCTTGGAATTTCTAAGAAATTTATGCATAAAAAGACCTGGGTGGTTCTTCATCATATGTTCCTCGGGTTCCCACGTTTCCTCTTCCATATTATGGTTTCTCCATAGAACTTTTACCAGATGAGTCATCTGGTTTCTCATCACTTGTCATCGTGTATCTAGAACCAGGACAAGATCTTCTAAATAATAGAGATCTGGTTCCAGTTCTAATTTCTCATAGGTTAGTACATGTATTGGGTCATACTAGTATTTTCTCAACAGTGATTCATGGAACACATCATGGAGTTTGGAGTGACTAAGAGGAATTTCCAAAGGGTAAGCTACATCCCCAATTCGTTCTAGAATTTCGAAAGGTCTGATGTACATGGGACTCAATTTTCCCTTCTTACCAAAATGTATAACACCCTTCCATGGATATACCTTCAAGAGAACATGATCTCAAACATGAAATTCCAAATCCATCCTTCGGGTTATCAATATAGCTCTTCTGCCAACTTTGAGATGCTTTGATGTGGGTTTGGATTACCTTCACCTTTTTCATTGTTTCCACCACATGTTCCTGGCCTACGAGTTTTCATTCACCAACATCATCCAAAATGGTTGGTGTGTGATATCTTATTCTGTATAACGCTTCATGTGGTTCCATCTGAATATTTGAATGGAAACTATTATTATAGAAAAATTCTAACATAGGTAAATATTTATCTCACATGCCTTGAAAGTCACGTAAGCATAATCTAGATATGTCTTCTAACGTTTGAATAGTCCGTTCTGATTGTCCATTAGTTTGGGGGTGGTAGGAAGTTCTCAAATGAACTCTAGTATCTAGGTATTTCTAAAGAATTTTCCAGAATCTTAATGTAAAACCTTGATCAAGATAAGAAACAATCGACATAGGTACTCCATGAAGTCTCGCAACTTCATTAATATACATTATTCCTAGATTTTCAAGTGGTAAATCTTCTCTTATAGAAAGTAAATGTGATGAATTGGTAAGACGATCAAAAATGGCCCATATTGCATCATTCCTTCTAGGAGTCTTTGGTAGTCCCATGACGAAGTCCATCATAATATTATCTCATTTCCACTCAGGAATGGGAAGAGGTTGAAAGACTCTTCTAGGTTCTTGCCTTAAAGCTTTCACTTTTTGAGAAACCATATATCGTGAAACAAAATCAGTAATCCCCCTCTTCATGTTGTCACACCAAAAATTTTCTTTCAAATCTCTGTACATTTCGGTGATCCCAGGGTGTATAGAGAAATTTGAACAATGAGATTCAACCAACAATTCCCTTTTTAGATCAGGTATATCGGGAACACAATGTCTTTTCCCAAATCTCAAAATTCCATCTTCATACACAAATTCACTCAATCTCCCATCATTCACAAAATAAATCTTATTTTGAAACTACTCATCGTCAGCTTGATAACTTTGTATCCTATCAAATAAAGATGGTTTGGAAACCATTTGAAAAAGTATTGATGATCCATCATCCCTGGTTATTCTCATATCCATCTTTACTAGATCCGTAAGAATAGGATCTCTTTCAATTATCATATTGTTCAACACTCCATGAACTTCTAAACTAAAAGCATCCGCCACCTTATTTTCAATCCTCAAGTTGTAGTGAATAGTGCAATCATAATCCTTGTGTAGTACAACCATCATCTTTTCCTCATGTTCATTTCCTTCTGTGAAAAAAGATACATCAAACATTTGTGATCATTATAAATTTCACATTTTCAGCATAGAGATAATGTCTCCATATCTTCAGTGAAACGATTACAGTTGCTAACTCAAGATCATGAGTAGTATAGTTTTTCTAATGAATTTTTAGCTGTCATGATACATAGGCAATAACTCCATCAATCAGCATAAGGACACTACTATGTCCTTTCTGTGAAGAATCACTATAAATAAAAAACCCATCATTCTGTGATGGTAGAGTCAAAATTTGATCATTGAATAATCTTCTCTTCAGTTCATCAAAACATTGTTCAAACATTTTTTTCAAAAACAATTAATCCCTTTTGGTGTGAGCTTTGTTGATGGGTTAGCCAATGGAGAAAAATTCGGGAGGAAACATCTATAATAACATGCTAAAACAATAAAACTGTGTACCTCAATTATACTCATCGGTACTGTCCATTAATGGATTTCTCTTATATTAGAAGGATGAATATAGATTCCATCCTTATAGACCATATGTCAATGAAAAGAAATATCATGGAGGTATAATTCACACTTTCTAAACATCCCATAGTTTTCGTGTCTTCTAAGAGTCTCCAAGAAAATGAAAGAGTGATTTTCATGACCTTCGTAGGTTTTTTAGTATAACAATATATCATAAATAAATACCACTACAATATCATTAAGTTATTCCATTAATACTTTATTCATTAGATCCATGATGATAGATTCTATATTAGTCAATCTGAAAGGTATTATTGTAAACTCGAAATGCCTGTACCTGGTTCGAAATGCTGTTTTCAGAATGTCTTCCTTCTACACACACAACTGATGATATCCATATCTAAGGTCAATCACTGAAAAGTATTGAGCTCAACGAAGTTGTTCCATTAAATCATTAATGCGAGGTAAGGGATACTTGTTCTTTATTGTTATAGTATTTATCTCTCTATAGTCAATGCACAACCTCATAGATCCATCATTCATCATTAAAAAAGGAAATGAGCTCCCCATGGAGAAACATTAGGGAGAATAAATCCCTTATTACTCAATTACTCTAGTTTTTTTTAGATACCCTAATTCCACAATGGCCATTCTATAATGGGTCTTCGATATAGGCCTTGGTCCAGGGATTAAATAAATCGAATAATCAATTTCCCGTTCTGGAGGATGTCCAGGTAAATCTTCTAGAATCACATCAATATATTCTTTCACAATATGTAATCGTCTATTTAAACATTATTTTCATCACCCATAGTAATTTCATTCTCTTTCTCCCCAATAATTGAATTTATTTGAGCTACTAGGGGTGGATCTCGATAAGAATTAAGTGTTGATGATTCTACTATAAAGATAAGGTGTTATTTTTCATCATCATAAAAAATAGTACCATCCTTCTTCTTACAATAAATTTTTTCATCACAGTCCGAAAAAAAGTTCATACCGAGGATTATATAATATTCTATCATTGGTATTTGAGAAGATCAGTAGATAAAGAACATTTATATTCCATAATGCAGACTGATTCAAATAACTTTGTTGCAATTATACTTCCCTTATGAGTTTTGATTGACAACTCCCTTGTTAAATCATATTTTAAATATTTATTTTTTCTGAGAAAACTAGGATGATATGAAACAATGTGATGATCTAGAATAAAATAAATCATTTTCTAAACATGGGGAAACCATTAAATTACCTCCCACTATATCTTTCCGAGCTTCAACCTCAGCAGTATAGATAACATAAGCTTGGACTTGATCCCTTGGCCTTTTATGAGGTGAGTTCCCCTGACTGTTAGGACATTCATTCACATAATTCCCCCATTCTATATAATTGTAGTATTCAACATCGACATCCTCTTTCTTCTCCTTGCAATCAAAAACTTGGTGGCCTTTTTCACCATACTTGTAATAGACTACAATTCCCTTCATGAAGTACACGGGTGTTTCATCCCACATTTACTGCAGGTTGGATATTTAACTTTTCCATTCTTCCCCATATTTCCATTTCTAGAGTGTTCATCTGATCTCCTCTTCTCTTTATTTTCTTTAAAGTCTTAAGAAATACATAATTCATTCTCTGTCTTGATATCACATGAGACAATATCATCAAACACATAGAATGATTATGAGACTGATGCTCGACGAAGAAATGGTTTTAACCCATCAAAGAGACAACCAGTCTTACTTCTTGGGTAATGTATATAATCCACCCCATTCCTCTCTATCCTTCTAAATTTATCCTCATACTTTGTGACATTATCATCATCTTTTCCCCTCAGACTCAGAAATTGCCTTTCTATATCTACATGATGGTCACGAGGAAATAATTTTTCTACGAAAAGCTCTTAAAACTCCTTACATTCCATATTTTATAATTCATCATCTAACTTTATGTTTCGAATCAATGACCACTATTGGTCAGCATCTCAAGTGAGGTGGTAAAATTCCATGACAACGTTTTCTCTTTCACTACTCCCCAAGGCGTGGAATATTATCGATAATGAATTTATCCATTGCTTAGCTACAAGTGGAATTCTACCCCCATTAAATGTTGGTGGTAGTTGCCTCATGAAGCTGTCTATCATTGATCGTTCACACAATGGATCATGGTTCTCTATACAGTTGAGGTAATTATTCATAACCTGAGTGAGTTTTCCCAATAAGGTGACTTGCTGATCAGCACCAGTTGTATCACAAGTTACAGTATAATTTTCTTGAGTATGTGGTAAATCTTTACATGGAGCACGTGCATTGATACAGTTTCCATTCCATCCACTAGGATCCATTTCTAAATTATGGAATAACTAGATTACATTATGAATCGAAATACATAATTCCAAACTTTGTAAAAACATAAAATTAATTGAATAGTTTTTGGATATAAACCATAATAGAAAAAAATACATTGAGGAAGTATATACAAATAAACCCTTCATAATGGTTTTTAATAAACATGATAATTATCTTATGAATATACCAAGGGAGTTTCACAACAAAGAGTGTAGCAAGGCCCATTGTCATGCACCAGTTTTTATTCGAGTCTAGCTCGATGTGATTTTTTTCATGTTTTACAACTAGATACATCTGTTCCAGAGCCGCCTCCACCTACTCGTATCCAGAAAGGAATGTTTTTGTTGGAAAACATAAAAAATATCTGCAATAAAAAAATTCTAGGAAGTTCTTCAATACTAATCCTCAAATTCTATCTTAGGGTAATGCGCTATAATCAGATTATATCTATATCTAGATTCCAAGGTCTCTAATAAACATCCTTTAATACCAACAGTAACAACCTGACCGTACGTATCAATATTTGGTGCATTATTACATAGCATTGGAATGATCACAAAAGTTCATGTCTCGAAAGACCGATTAGTTTTGTAACCTTTTAAGTACTAGATACATTAATATGGCTTAAATTACATCATAAAATGGAAAAAATCAAAAATAATGTTTCCATAGACAACACTGAGATCCCATTTTCTATCCATGTAGGTCCGTAATAATACACTTCTTTACATCCTTGGAAAAAAATAAAACATAAAAAGGGGTGAGTTCAAATGCTCAATAATGATAACAGTATAGCAGGAACATTCATAAATAAGCATAAAAATTTAAGGAAATGTTTGGAACTAAAAAAAACCTTTTCAGCATAAAATTCCACATAACATGGAAAATAATAACAAAAATAATTTCATTTACTTACTCACATGGTTATTCTACATTTCAAATAATCACATGAAATATCAATAGCTACTTTCAAAATGATGGAATGAATAATGACAGACTTTCGTAAACACATAGTAAAGGCCTTGTGCCAAGACTAAAAATAAGATGATGTCAATGCCTTGTTCCAATACACTAGTTTTTCTCATGATACATACCAATGCATCGAGGAGCTATAGTAGCCACCACCCATCAATTACATAGTTCAATTCATTCCTCATATCAAAAGGGTTAAACATAACATAAACATTCGTATTAACACTAGCATATGAAATTTAAATACTTTATCCACAAACCAAGAATGCTATAAAATTTTCACATCCACAGCCAAACATATCACAGTACCTTCAATACATTATGGATGTTCTGTATCATAATAAATCAACATTAAATAAACTTAAAATCCATCAAAGGATATTGACATAGATGAAATCCAAACCTTTTTAAACGAATTATCTCTTTATATTTTGAAATCATTTAAGATTCACATAATTAGAATGATACATTTATTTTGAAAATTTTCTTGTATGCTTGTAAGGGAATCTTCGACGATGATAAAATGACAAAAAAATAGCTGCACCCGCCGTATAATTTAAAAAAACAATCTTAGCATAATTTTATTGAAAAGGTCATAAGGTACCCTATTTTAAAAACAACAGAATGATTCCTTTATAAACATGTAAGGTCAAAAAAGTGTATAAATGAATTTAACCAATAGTCTAGTAAATAGTAAAAAGGTTTTTTAATAAATTCTTAAGATACATGTATGTGGATGATAAAGAGTTCCCAATAAATACTTACGTAAAAACAACCTCAGATAATAAAGAGATTGTGAAATTAACCCATAACTTGTAATTTTCATTGGTTGAGCGTAGGTTAACCTCAAGTATAATGGTGATATAATTGTTATTAAATTATACAAATATTATATACATTTATATGATATCATATATGATCTTTTGACATTTCTTTCTGAATAATATCTTTGTATTATCGTCATTTCCGGTGATAACTGATTCGTTTTCCATTATACTCATTATTATGTGAGTAATATTTTTTATGGAATGGATGTATCATATTAATATTCAGAATGATATTTAGTCTTTAAAAATTATTTTTAATCATCAAATGAAAATTATTATTGAATATATACTATGTATAATGAATCTCATCGTGTTCGTTGAGACGGTAATCAATACGTACACACGCGCCACAATATCATTCTTTTGATAATAAAAAAATTTATAATTGGATGTTATATAATATATATATATAATCATTATCATGTTATATTTATTAATTACATCATTTTCACATCATTATTATACCCATCCAAATAATAATATATTGATTAACAATTACACCACGAGATGGAGACTGTAAGTTGTACGTACGCACGTATAGTGAAATGTCTTTCAATGGATTGATAGAATAATGAATATGGTTGTACCATATTTATAATAACATCACTGTATATATAAGATACTAGAGTTATTATTTTATAATGTAAACAAAAAAGAAAGAGGAGGTGGAAGAAGAAAGGAACTTGAAATAGGTTATGAAATATTTACCTCTTCTTTGGGATCATCATTTTTATTTGATCCAAGGGATCCATAAGATGGATTTATGACTAATGGAAGGCCTCTAGGATGAATTTATTGCAGTTTAGAGGGTATTTATTCAGGTTTTGGATAAACCAAATGTCTATGAAGGTTTGAATTTGAGAGAAGGGGGAGTGTCTTTTTATGTGAGGGGGGAAGGTAACCTTAGAAAAATCTATAAATATTATTTTATAATAAAATTGTTTTAGGTTTATTGTGGATCAAAAATAATTAATTTAAAGGATAAGGTGGTTATGGGTCTAAAACCACTCAACCAATTGGTTTTAGATAGGTTTGGGTCACTATATTAACATTATCATTTAGGTTTAACTCTTAGTTAAATTGATTCACCTTTACCATGTCTCGTTGTATTTTTATATTTTATGGTTAATAAACATACTATATACATCATATATAAGCTCAAGTGGTTCATTAATGATCCACATATAATTATATAAGTCCTTTTTCTGAACCTTATTTTTTAAGAATAGAATATCAATTAATTATATAATATTTGTTTTAAAAACACTTTTTTGTCAATTTTGACACTATTTGGTATCTTGTTTCTTCTAAATTAATAAAAGTATAATTACATCAAAAAATTCATCTAAAAAACCATAATATTTCATATTAACCTATACAGTTAGTGGAATTCATAACACATTTAAAATTACATTTATTACGATATTTATAAGATCAATTATATTAATATTTTATCAATTAGGTAATTACTACATCATCATTGTGTCATAAATAAATGAAATTATTTAATGTCTAATATATATATAATAAAATTATGTAGGATACCTTTTTACATTTCTAATGAATTTTTATAGACCAATTTTTCTTATGTGTAACCCTATATTAAAAATGTTTTGGTTAACAAACATTGATTTTAACTCTTCTAACTCTTCTTTGAATTACATAATAATAAATTTCCTAATATAATCCAAGTAGTCCTAAAGGATCATATCTTATTCATAAGGTTTTTTTTGGTCTAATTATACTTATCCAATAGAATTAGGCTATGTTTTTTAGTAATAATAATATCATTTTTACCATTAATAACCCAATTTACTTTTTACCGTAGTAAATAAATGTTAAAAGTTTCTTTTCACGAAAAATTATTTTTATCTTATTGAACCACATATTACTCCTTAATATTAACCTTGTGTCTCAGATTTTCGAAATTCAAATCATATAAGTGGTAAAATTACATTTTATATAAATTTTCAAATGATCCTAGGAGGTGGGTAAATGACGGTAAAAAATTCACTATAATTTTATATGTCTAATGTTATTACAAAATGACTCCAAGGAATTAATTTTAACATATATAGGTATTATGTATATATTTTGACATAAAATAAATTTAAATAAAATAATTATTTATTTAAATAAAAATTCGGTTATAAACTATAACTCTGTGTATTTTTACTATTCATCAAAAATTGAAGGTTTTCATAAAAATACCAAAAATTCACCCTAAGATAATTTAAATATTCCAAATACAAAAATGAGTTCCATTTTGAAAGATAAAATTAAAAAAATTAAAAAATTGGGTATTACAATTCATAACGGCAGGTTTGATAGGTTGTGGTGTGTCAGAACTCAATGTTGCTTACAACACATGCTACTGTATTATTCAAAGAGAAGAATACCGTGGAAGATTGGGGTGTTACATATTTGAATGGTATAGATCAAGGCATATTTTTAATAGATGCACCATTGTAATGGTGGAATTATAGGATTATGTGTTTAGGGAGTTCCGTAAACCCACTTTGTCATTAAATCTATGTTTTTCATGGATGTACCAAACCCACTAATGTCAGTAATGGTGGCTGGGGATAAAGAAGACAGTTGAAGAGATTGTCTAAAGATGACAATCTTATGAGCATGTGATGGTTATGTACTTGGTTCTACCAAGAATGAATCAACCACTTGAGCTGTCGTTGTGGAAGTGGGATGGGATAATGATGGACCTCATGACATGCTTACTATGTATGTCCACGAGGCACAATACCAACTAGGTTATCATAGACATACTCACTAATTCATACCACTTCATACCAATTCAAGAACATGGTTCAATAGACAGCATGTGACACCTCTACCTATAGGATAATGTTCATATACATGGAGCCGAATCTACAATATTCTCATATCGTGATAAACTCTTTACATCTTAGTTGTGAATTTGATTATAGGTGGCCGTTAGGATTCAATTGCATTTGAGCTCTTCCATTCACCCACTGGAAAATGTTCAGAAGGAGAAGACCATATAGACCTAGGAGGAAATTCTTCATTATTGTGCTCTTGATTTTTCTCACAGTTGTGAGGACCACCTTCCGCTGGTGGAGTTTTTGTAAAACAACATCATCCACGACACCATTGTTATGGAACCGTTCGAGGAAATGTACATGAGACAATGTAGTTCACCATTATACTAGACATACCAAGGGAAAAAACACTCAATTGTCTAGAGATGGTATATATTACCATAGAGAATGTGCATTCCATCTGAGAGTAGATGAATACAACAAAGAGATAATTGAATCCCTATGCTAATATGTGATAAATAAACTTTGATTTGGAAGAGGGGGAAATGTATTCATAAGGGTTTCTCTTCAACCAACGATACATAGATTTGGCTGGGGGAAAGTTATATCTGAGGTTTATCAGATAATTATAGATACTATCTAAAGATATTGAGGTGGTGTACCACTTGGCTAAACAGCTACAGTTAAAGAGGGTGACGGGCGACTTCCATGAATCCCAGCTGAGTAGATAGATGAATGAACCTTCTCCCATTATTTACTATTGATATTTGGATAAGGTCGATAGGTTGAATTTCATGGAGTACCTGGTGAATATAATGGAACTATAGGAGATGATAATTCATGGATGTTTGAATCCATTGGTGTCTGTTTGTTGGTAGTATTGGAATCTCAAGAAATGAAATTTGTAGAGGGAGGATCAAAAATTTTAGTAGTATCAATTTTATATTTGATTATACTTTGTTTTGATTTTATTGATATAATTCCATAAGGAATGGAGATAGTAATACCTATGAAATCCATGTAATTTTTAAAAAAACCATTAATGGCATTATTTAAATACCATATTCTGAGTAGACACATTTTTCAAAGGCCTAGAGTTCATGTAATGGTTCATCAAAAAATAGTATGTTTTTAAATAGAAAGCATGAATTTTTTTTTAAAAAATAATAACTATTAAACGGTTTCCTAAATCATAAATACATGGGAATCATTACGTTTAGGATAATATGTTTACCCTAGGTGTGACATTTTTTTATTCGATATGGGACTCCATTGAGGAAACCTTAAAATGGTATAACCATTAATAAAATAAATTTATATTATTATTTTATTTTTCAAATCCTTATTACCCATGAATTGTGACTCATGTTAAAAATATGAGACCACATATGATCTTGTGAGGTTATGATTTTTATATGAAAAGCCTAAATTTGGACGGCATAGAAAAATAGTGGAAATTAGTTTTTTTTATGTAATGTAAATAATTGGATAAAGATTATTATACTCTATTATCCTTATTACTCCAAAATGGAAACATGTATTTGAAAACAAAGAGTACCATTTTACTCTTATGGGTGTGATTTACTTAGTCAATGACTGACATCAGCAAGCGTGAGCCAGCTGTGAATGTTTTTTTTGGACGTAAATTTAAATAAAATAAATAAAATAAGAATTAATATATTTTCAAATCATCCATACTCACAAACATTAAATCAGATTAAAATTTTGAGACCACCATTTAGTTCATAATTTAATTTTCTCCTAAATAACTACCGACCGTTGATATGTGTGGGGTGAGGGTGAATGTTAATTTTTAGGATTTTGATAGAAAAAACAAATAATGATAATTAATTTATTTTATTGAAAATTGTTTCGCTGCAACACTACAATGAAGTGGTTTTTTAATTTCAGAAATGAAACATTGTAACAATGTGACAACTCACATTAATAGATACACTAAAAAATTTACCTCCATTCAATTTATTTACTATGATATGGGGTATCATGTTGACCAGGGGAGATTTATATTTGGATTTGGAGGAATAACATTGGCACGATCTAAATTATGAAAAATTGAAATTCACCAATGATGATGGATCATAAATCAATGCATGATGAGATGACAGATTGTGAGGTCTCTTGATGGATTTCCAATGACGATCAAACTGTGACACAGTCCAATCCTTTCTCTATGAATGGGTCTTATGCTTTCTATGTGAATTGCAATCCCTGATCATTATAATAATCAATAAACACAGGTTAACTCACAAAAAAGTTATCCCACATATCGATCATTGGTGTTGGACGGACAATTATGTGAGGTATAATGTGATAGTTTAGCATATCGATCTTTCCAACTTATTTGTGGTTCTCGGGGGCCTTGATAACAAGAAAGAACATGTTTCAACACCAAAAAAGCAATGAATAAATTTTTGGGAGTAAATGTGTTAGGATCCTTCCCCGCTCATATACTTTCAGTCATCATATTCATTGTCAAGAAAACTTTGGCGACACATCGACCATTGAGGCACTAGGTGGAAGGGTTGTTATAGTATAAACCAACAGCTTAAGGGCCGGTGGATGTGGCCACTGGGCCACATCGATAGTGAAAGTGAAACAAAGCAATGGTTTAAATACTGTGGTAGAGTGTTGCACCCATGATAGTGCCTCGATAACATGGACAGTCTTGTCCATGTGAGAAGATCGATGCAGGTGGGCACCGTAGATAGGGTACTACATTGGAGGGGTGGCACATGATAGATGGCCATGGTAGGATTTGTCATGTTGTTATTTACTATGTGTGGAGGAGGTGACGGTCCTTGTCTTACTGTGTGTGGTAGAAACTAGATGAAAATTGTGCATCTGGGTATAGGGAGGACCAGCCAATCGATGCGGGTCATGCCGACGTGGAAAACTGCTCCAATGGGTTGGCCGGGCTGGGAATGAGCTGACCCACTAGTTAGAGACAGGGATGGTCAAAACTAAGTCATTCGGTGACTTGAAAGGATGTACTCATAGCTGAACTTAGCATATTCTAGTAAGTCCTAATGGGCTTGGCCTGAAATCCAGTCTAGACTAGGTCCAGTGTCTAGGTAGGACTGGGAGAAATGAGACCTAACTAGATTGAGTCAGGACATCCAAACTAGGTCGAGTGATGCGGGACCCCCAGGTCGGGTCCATCCGAATAGTTCGGACTGAGACCAAACACAATCGGCACCTGTTCACTAAAATTACAATATCATTCAGATACGGAATCTGATCGACATATCGTCTATGGAGTTGGGACCCTTGCAACAAGATAGTACATTGGGTATACTCTAAGTGAGGCTTTGTGGCCTTTGATATGAAACTCTTTTCATGCAGAGTAGATTATATGAAAATCAAGTGCGCTATGTTTAGGAATAATACGACTTAATATAATGCGAAGGATATGAAAAGTGGACCTTAATAGACTAATTGTCGTGATGACCTTAGTGGTCATGTATATGATCATACCTCAATTGTCTCTCACCATGAGTGGATCTTAGTGATCCAACTAGTCCAGAGATTCATTGTTCTTAGGGATCATGTTGGCCAAGAGATAAGATTGTTTAATTGATCCATTTGGAACAGAGATGAGCGGGTAATAGTGTTCAGTCTATCCAAAAGATGATCTGGTATAAGTGATCCATCTTGAATAGATATGAGAATGTCATATTGATCAAACTATCCAATAGAGGAGCAGACCATAGTGATCTAAGTTTCCAAGAGATTAGTGGGTCTACATGATCAAACTGTCCTAGAGAAGAGTGGGACTCTGTGATCAAGCTGGACCAAATGATTAGTGGGCCTATGTGTTGATTCCCTCACCATAAATAGATAACTCTTCATTATGACTAATAAAATTACTTTCTATACATTCAGCTATACCTGGTGTGAGCTGTCTTCCCTGTGTGGTATTTGTTATGTGGTCTTTCATTGTAATATTTACTTTATTGATTAAGGTCCCTACTGAGTATTGTATTATTTATATGTGCGCAGGCTATGACCTCACGTCTTGTATCCCATACAGGTTATTGATGCTTCAATAGAGACCTAGGTGGTCTGGGACCCATTGGTGTATAGTGAGAGAGGACGAACAATCATACGTATATTTCTAGAGGAATATACCATATACCTACCCTTCATTTTTTGTCTCATGAAGACGAAACATTTCATATTTACATATGTTTTTGGTTTTCTACTTGTATTAAGGCCCCTGTGTAATTTCATTTTGTATTGTGGTCTCAATAGTTTTCTCAGTGATAGTATTGGTTTACATTGTGATTAAATTCCATAGTTTGAGGTTTTGTGTGTGTAAAAAGATAATAGAATATTCCTTCCCTTAATGGGATATGCCTACTCAGTGATAGTTTCCATCTCTTGATTTATAGAAGGAATTTGTGGGGTAGTCATGGCCTGAACCCTGAGGGATGTTTTGTGACATATAATTCCATGAAAATATTTTAAATATCTAAGGGATTGGTTAACTATTGATTGAACACTTTCTCCTAAAAATATAAATTATTGTTCGATATTCATAAACACATTGTAAGGACATAAAATTTTGTACAGATATGGGTATTCATGGTTTATATCTACTCATCGTTAATTCATTCAATGAGATAGTATGAATCCATTTACATTTATAAAATAATTAAGTATTCTCTATTAACATTGACCATATATCCATCAGATTGTGGGATCCATAATTCCTATTGAGATGTGAAATATCATTGTGTATTATTGAAGAAAGGATATTACAAAAATATTTCAATCCCTAAATGGAATTTTTATTATTTTTATTATATTATAAAATTTACTGATAATTATTGAAACATTATATTATATTGGTTCACTATGTAATTTCATTTTTTAGGGAGTCGTTTCAATAAATTAATTCATAATACACATAGATATCAAAATGAGTTAATAATGTGATACTAAACTCATAAAATTTTAATTTTCAATTTTATTATTATAATATTTGATATATTGATTATAAATAACACTCCCCTACTAAAAAACATTTCAATAATTTCTATGGTATTAAATCATAATTATATCCACATCATCAATCTAATGGTGAGAAAAAAGAAAATTTTAATTTAATTGAAATTCCTCACCTTTCATTTATGAAGTCAATTTTTATAACAATTATTCTAACCTATCAGTTATATTTTTCTAATTTCATTTTTTCATGGATGTTACATGTAAAAACATACCTAACTTATTTATAACACCTATTAACTCTTTCTATGTTCATCATCCAGGTTGTTCTCAGTTACCAAATTACTTTTAATAATACCACATACATATTTGTATCCAATTTTTTCTATTAGTAGAAAATAACATTATACTCAAGAAAATATTCATTAGGGTACTCTTGGAGTCATAGGGTTGTATTATTTTTTGATTAAAAATATTTGGTGAAGGATGAGTTTTTTTATCACTTTAGTATAAAGTATATCATAATATTTCATGTGTTTATTATAGAATTACTCCTTTAAAACACCAATTACTGTATCACATCCAACTATTTCAACCCATTATTCCAATTTTTCTCTTTAAAATCTAATTAAAGAAAATCAATAATTAAACTACAAATTTTAACCAATTCATTTTTTTTAACTATTAGTTTTTTTAATGGAACATATCTATCATATTTATATATAAAATAGTTCTTGGAGATTTACAGTGAAGAATATATGAAGTAATGATGGATTATGGATTATAAATTCATTATCCAAAAATATATTTTCTTCATTTATTAAAAAACATTATAATAGATATTATCACTATAATTCCCATGGAGACACACAATATCCATAATTCTCTTAATCAAAAAATTGAATTTAAATAAGAGTTCTATAATTACAAATTAATTGTCATGTAGTGTGGATTTATTGAAAAGTAATTCATTGTTTATATGGACTAATATCAGTCAAATGTCATTATGAAAAAAAATTCTTTTTAATTATAAATAATTATATTCAATAAATGGTCACCTATAACATGAATATAATATTCGTGAATATTAGGGAGTCAAATTGAGGTAAGGAATGTTTTAGTTTTTATACATGAATTGAGACTCCCATTAAAGGTGTTAAAATTGATAATTTGAGATAAATTTCTTAAATTGTATCTCCTAAAATAGATTTAATATATTTGTCATTGAAAATTAAAAATGGGTTCCATGAATCTATTAAACCTATTTGAATTATTTGAAAATAAAAAAATCATGATTAATATTTCATATCAACGTTAATATGGAATCATTTTACAAAAACTAAGGATTTTTACACCCAATCAAAATAAATGATAAATAAATTTTGATATTTTATTTCTGTTCATTTTTTTTCTAAAAAAAGTGTAATTGAAAAATAATATAATAATCAGAATATAATAATTTATTTAGTTTTCTATATTTATACATACATGGTGTGTAAAAATAATTATCAGACATATGCGTTTTTATGAATACCAATGAAATATATCTTATATCACCCCCATCACACCTAGAAATTTCACATTACTCACTGTAATAACATCAAATAGACAATCATTTGAATGATTTTTGGGATAATGGGCATCATTCAACACTTTTTCCCTCTATTTTCATTTATTATATAAAACAAAAACACATTAAAGGAAAAATTGAGAAACCCCATGAAAAAACAAAGGTGATAATGGACAACATAAGATTATTGACATTATTATCCATAATAAGTTCCCCCAAAAGAAGTTGTAGATAATTCTAGATCATTCATTATATGTTCTTTAAATCAACGTAGCAGACTGTCCCACGCTTTCTTGTATTCATCTAGATAGATTTTCCACGCATTTCGACCACTGAATAGGTTACGATTCTACTTTTCAATCTAGACCCTCTGTTCTCTATTTGTGTCTACCCAAATTGTCATTTCCATAATTTTAGAACCATTATCTTTGAGGGAATAGGTTGAAAGTGATTCCTCATCCATTTCTTGTCTGGATTTTAGTAGTATCTCCACAATTTGATCAGAATCCATGCATGTATTGTGCAGTACATCCCGAGTGGGATCTATCCATTCTACTACATCGACCGCATCACATAATTTAACTAAACTTCCATATATGTTGATGACACATTACTTCACTTGGGCCTTCCCCTTCCTGAGAGAGAAGGTATCCATTGGTTAAGGATGGTGTGAATAATCATTGTGTCCTTTATCCTCACCACAACGGACCGTCCATCTCCTATGACTGTAAGTGATTCAACAATAGAATGCATGAGCACTGAATCCTGATAGTTATCTCAAAGAGTCATCACCATAATCCTCCCATGGGATATCGTGCTCGTTATTTCGAGGTACCGTCTGATTAACTTCCTGGTTCTTCATTGAATCCTCCAAGAATCTGAAGCAGTTACACAACTTTAAAGCAGGCAACACAGTCCTCAATAATGTCCTGATCGATGGAGGTGGCTCGACTTAGGGACCCATAAATCCCTTTTTCTCAAGACCTATAAGGACATCCTCCCTGTAATAAGATTTCTTGGGAGCATTTGGATCTTTCTCAATACCCCATAAATTTCCCACATCTGTATTAGAATCTCCCCTATCAATCTCTTCACCCTTGAGCTAGAATTAGCTGGAGGATCCACCATATCAAATACTAAGGGACTCTCCTCTTCAAATCCCTTTATACAAAAATATTTTTTTAATAATGAGAAAATATCCTAAACTTGTGGTATTGCCTATTTAAGCATCTCACTCTTTTCATCCACAATAGAAACGACAAGACAATAGTGTTGGAGCTCATAATCTTGAATGATGCACTCAGTGACTATCAAAACTGCATGATCAATCACCTTTTTAGGTTCCCCAGGAACCTCCTCATAATCACCCAAACCATCACTATCCCACACCTGGACTGTGGGATCAACCTGCAGATCAAGCCCCTCAGAAGAACCGATCGTACTTTGATTCACCAGGATCTCGTGACTGAAACTAAAAGCCTAATGGCCTAGCATGTGGCATCCCAAGAAGAATGATGTCCTCAAATAAAACACCCCCTCTATTTCCATCGAAACTCTTATCCTACCAAAATTGATAGCCACTCTACTAGAGATATTGAAGCATAAACCTAAACACATACATGGGGTGAAATAGGGTGGTAAATTGCAGTCGTTCGATCGTCCGAACACAATACTCGTCCAACCATATTCCCTAGAATACAAATAATTGAAGGGGTCTGTAAATGGAGTGGTTGATTTGGAAAATTTACCCACACCAATAAAGAATGAGGTTTGAAATTCATAATGAAATTTGTAGTCCATTGAAGGATATGGAAATTTCATTTGTTGAAGACACGAGGAGCACTGGACCAGGAAATGATCAGGTCATCCTCCGAGGAGAAGAGGATCAACATTTTTCACTGATCGAGAAGACCCATGCCCATCGACCTACAAGACCCCATGAATCGAAGACAAATTTTTCAAACATGTCTATTGAGGGATGATGACCCCTAAATTGTGCAACCCCCATCGATCTATGTTGGTCTATAGATGCATTGACCTCCTTTGAGGAAAATGTGAGCTGAGGTATTCCTTTGTGATGTTCAGGGACCATAGGGAAAAAGGGATCGATGGGAAAGGAGGAAGGAAGGTCAGGTTAGTGAATGGGGGGAATGGTCGAACCATGATAGAGGAACGGAAAACAATCCCCTCTTCCCCCGTAGAGGAGGAGTGGGACGAAGGAATAACCAGCTCCACTAGGGAATCTCCATTGAGCGGATGAGAGCCTCAGGAGTAGTTTCCACACTTTTATATATAATACATTCAACACTTTTTCATATGTGGAATCTATCTTCAATAATTACCCAAATGTATTTTTTTTAAACCCATAACGTTATTGGTTAATTTGATACCTGTAGGTGGTCATCCTTTAACCACTATTCTCATTAAATTCCTTTAGGTATCCTAAAGGGTAAACATTAGTAATAGTATTTGTATTGATTCGTTATTATCATTGATTACGTAGGTGGTGCATTATCCTTGAATTTTAAATGTAGAACTTTTCCCTATGATGAAACTTACACTAATGATTATTCTCATTGTGACTAAACTTTTAAGTCACTTTATTGAAATATTATTACTAAAGTAAATCAAACTGAGTTTCTTTCATCTATTGAAATTTTCTCCTCCTATGATCCCTTTTTTACTGATTATATCATGATAAATTCCTTAACAGCCCAATTTTTATACTTATTTACCTCTAAATTGTGGTAAAAAAAATTAAAAAAAAATTGGTCACATACATATGTTGGTTTCTAAAATATTAAAATTATTCCAAATTTCAATCATCAACTCAATTACTTGAAACATTACTAATGGGTTGTGACATTGTTTCCTATATTCACATAACAGGATTATTAGATATTTTATAATATCTATTAGTGTTAGTGAGAAATATAATGGAGACTCTATAAATAACATTATATTTAATGAGATTTATTTTCAATTTTCAATTAGAAGAAATAAAAAACTAGAATGTTACTAATGATCCTTAGTATGATAAAGCTATTAAAAATATGAAATTTCAAAATATAGACAATAACTCGATTGTCATTGGTCCTTATATCCTTTTCATCCACCAATTTAGAAACATAGTCAATATTAAAAACATTTAAAACCAATCCATAATAGTTTTAAAATGGCCCCATGAAGTCAATTCCACATATATATATCATTTCACCAAATTTCATGGATATTCAGAGTATTTCATTCCCCTTTGAGGTACTCTATATAAACTGTAATCGGGTTCATGAATTTTGAAAGATGATTAGTATCTATATAATATTTTATTTAATAAATTAGGAATGTATATATCATTAAGTATATACATTGAAATATATTATTTCTCCCACAATCTTGTGTGGAGAGGAAGCTCCTAATTAATGTGAAATCTTGATTGGGGACACACCAACAATCAACCAATTTGAAACAAATTCATCAAAGTATTGGTAATTTCAAATTTTCCATCCTAACTACATTTATTTATTTATTATTGTGAAGGTATAAAATATATAGTGACTATACATGTTTCAAAAAAATCAAATTCAATGCATAAGAATTCTTAATATTCACTACATTCTAATGGTGATCAATAGGGTAGAATTATCTAATAGGTATTAATATTTCATCAATGTGGACCAATGTTCGGTTAAAAATGATATTTAGGATAACTATAATATTTTAAAACCCTCAATTATATTATATATCTTTTTTAGTCAATTTTAGGATGATTATCTACTTAGAGAGGATGCACATTTAGTGGGATTCTTATATAGATGTTCATGGGATACTTGATTTGATAAAAATAACTATTTTGACTTCAGAAAATAATAATTGAATTATTCAATGGGAACAAAAATAAAAATACTTTTTTTTTCATTTTTCATTTGTTATCTATAGTTATGGTTAATGGTATTTCATGAATATTAAATTACATAAGGATCCATCTTAAACATTTTTTTTAAAATATACCACACTCTGAAGTTTTTTGAATCATAAATATCATCAATGGGGATATTCCACCATGTTTGTTTACTGACAATAAATATGGTGAGACACATTTAATTTAATTAAATATATATTCACATTATTTATCAAAAAATTGATGAAAAATCATATACTAACTACATTTATAAGGATGGTTTATATTACCAATGAAATCAATTTATCGTTATAAAAGCTACCAAAATCGAATAAAAATCAAACCCCTTGAACTCATTTTAGAAATTGATGGGTGGAAATTACATAAGTTTTTTATTTGTAAATGTGAATTTCAGGACTCAAAACAACTTTCCAATAGAATATCTACAACACTACCAATAAATTAAAATTAACATAATATAACAGAAGGTATTTTTCAAAGAAATTTTGGAGAAAATTAAATAGTACGAAAAAAAATCATCAAAAGAAAATAAATAAACTGGTGAATCATTTATAAAAACATCAATTAAATAACACATGATCTCCAAATAATTCATAACATAAAATGTTGAAATTTAAGAGAACAACTAAAGAGGAAAACTTGTATCCCATTGTATTAAAATGTGCAGAATAAATAGGTCAATATAGTCATTCAATGATCCTTACAACAATATGGATTTGAAAATAATCCAAATATCCATTAAAGAAACATTCATATGACTTACTAGTCAATATTTAATTAATTAATTAAATATAATTTATGGGAATATTTTCCATTTTAATTCCTTTTTTACTTGATGATATTATATTTAGACTCGCTGATTAATTTCCACACATGTTGGAATCAATTTACTTTATCCATTTAACAATATTTTTATTTAGTTTTTTGGAACAATTTTCACATGGATATCCCATTTACAATTAGATATGATTTTGAAGACCCCCAAAATATTTAATTTAGTTAAACACATTTTACCACTTTAATAAGGGTTATATTTAACACTTATTGATATTTCATTACTGGATTGGTCCAAAATTAAATATATAATATAATGAATTCAAATGGAATTGAAATTACAGGGAATATGGAAAATTTTATGTCCTATCATTATTTTTAATATATCAAAATATATAATTGATTAAACTCTATTATTGAAGATATAATGTTGGAAATAATTTTAGTAAATATGCCAATACACTTAATAAGGACATATTTTATATTTTTTTTGGATTTACATCCAAAATCAATGATTTTTGGATTAAGCGAAGGGATTTATGGGGATTTAGGTATATTAATCAATAAATATTCTTATTTAACTATCAATATATATATAATAAATGTAAATAATATTTATATAATCATTGAAAATAATGTGTATCTCATACTGAACAGAAAAAACTATTAAAATACAAATTTCATACTTTTAAAAACCTACAAACCAATCAAAACCTGAATTAC
Source organism: Viscum album (assembly GCA_963277665.1). Classification (NCBI taxonomy): domain Eukaryota; kingdom Viridiplantae; phylum Streptophyta; class Magnoliopsida; order Santalales; family Viscaceae; genus Viscum; species Viscum album. The sequence continues at coordinate 66,615,908 of OY728166.1, read as the reverse complement.
TATCAATATCATCTGTATGTAACTATGTGTCAGTTGAATCCAATTATGGTTATAAGAGATAATATTGTGTGTGTGTGTGTGTATTTTTGAAAATCACATCAATTTAATAGGTAAGAAGTGATTTTTTCTCTTCAATAGGGTGTTTCATAAGAACATGGATAAAAAAATATTTTCTCCCCCAAATGGTATGCCCGATTTTACATTAGGAACATTTATTATTATCATTATAATTTTATAAAACATATATCCCTATTAAGAGGATCATGTGTATCGATACTGGTATCATCTGCCTCATACATGTTGATGTCTTGATGGATAATGAGATTCTTCACTCTCAAATTGATCCATTTTTACCCCTTTTCAGTGTGTAATTATGAATTTGGATAGTTTCATGATGATTTATATTGGTTAAATCACTCAAAACTAAAGATATGTATAAAAATAGTAATGTGTTATTTTAGTGAAAGTGAACTGATTAAAAGTAATATTAGAAATAAAAGACATTCATATGGTGAATGGTATTGAAAAATTTCAGGGAACCTTGCATTTAGATAAAATCATTGGTTGTATCAATGGTGATATATTACTTTATTGTTTTATTCTCTCATTTACCATAAGTAAAAAAATTTGGATGAAAATTTTATTTATGATTTTTTTCATAGTGAGTATTTAAAAAAATTATTGAATAGTGGAATGTTATTATTTTCCATATTTATTGGATTAAGGATATCCTAATCAAATAAAATAAAAATAGTTTTTTCCAATGGATAAATAATTTAGTGAAAGGGAAAAGTAATTAAATGTTTAAGGGAATTATCTATGTTATATTTTTTTACACATTTTAATTTTTTCTACAATAGAATATTTTTATGTTTTATAATGGTAGTTTTCTATTGGAGTGAATAAATATATTCTAGAATATTTTTTGGAGAACTTATTCACCATTACAATTTGTGAGGAAATATACATTACCATTTATATTAGGATTGGCCATAGTTTGGAATATTATTTGTCATGAACACAAATGTTATACATCCCTAATAGTGTATCCAAGTTGTCCCACATGAGTTTATATGTCATTAATATTCGATTTTTTGGACTATTAGAACTGGATGTTTTATCGATGCAATATGTTTCAAAATGGTCATACGTAATAGATTTGATTTGGCTGGACGGTTTTTAAAGGATGTGATGTATATGAATGATTCATACATTATAGTTTATGATACCATTTATTCATGGTGTATATTAATTTTATTACATGTCTTTTGTTGTTGTTGTTATTGCATCCTAAGGGTCTAATTTTCCCTAAAATGATCTTTATAAATGTGGGGTGGATGTCGAAAACATTTGCTAGTAAATTACACTACACAAGACACAGATATGATTGAATGTTGTGGAAATGGTTTGATAGTAATGTTTTATTAGTAAAAATACCACGACACAATAAAATTTGTTAGAGTAAGAATTATCATGAATGTTGTATAATTATTATTAATATTTATTCATATAATTTGGTCTTTTCCACCTCTTATTCTAAAGATGAAGGGTTTACCTCAGAAACTCCTTGAGTGGTAGTGATTAATCATGTATAATTTAATTGTAAATTTTAGACTTGTTGGATTTTATTTCATGTGGGATGTGATGATATTTAACCCTAGGGAATGTCTTGTTATAACATGTCACATGCCACTATCATTTGTGACAAGTACCATATAAATGTATGTAATTGGATAATTTTCACTAACATTTTGGTGTGGAAAACATTAGAAAATACTTTTGAATCTCTCCCAATATTAGTGAATTGTCTCCCCCTATGATTTTTACATCGACATATTCAATATAATATGTATTAAATCATTGAGAAATGGATGAAATTCTCAACAAATATTTTTTATAGTAATTCTATGCACCATTTTTAGTAAGAAGATAACATAATCACTCTTCGAATACATTATATAATGAGAATGGGAAAGCCATAGTCATTATTTGGTCATATTACTCATTTTAAGTTATCACAATATAGAACAATTTGTGGATATTGTTGAGATTCCTTTAATATACCACAAAAGGAATAGAATGTAATTTAAGATGAAAATGGATATATCCTGATCTTAGTTTCATAAGGGATAATATCTCAGGGTACTGGATGTATGAATATTTTTACACCACACCCCTTGATATATGTTCATTTATTTTAAATTTATTTGATTATTTAATTTTTGGGATTTTATGTATCTTATTTAAATAATTTTTAGTATTCCATGATAATCAATAATGTGATCCTCAATTATATATTATTTTCCTTCACTATAAGTATTTTTTATTGGGTGTCTTTTTCATTCTTAGATCAATTTTTTGTATAAATTAATTAAAGAATCTGGTCATGTAACATTGAATTAAATTCTTTTTTTGATTTAATATAAATATTAATGATATATTAAAATATAATATATATCATAATGTTGATAAAAATAATAAATATAAAAAAATTAAATAATTATTACTCATCAAGATGTAAAAACGAATAATAGTGACAGAGAAAATGTAAAAACAAAAAAAATTCCAAGGGGATGAAGAAGTTTTAAAGTTGTATGAAAAAATTATATGAAAAAATAAAAGAAAATAATGTATTTTTCTCCTCAAAATCAAAATCAATATTTTACTATGATTTCAACAACATGAAATCAAATGTTTATTTTTATTTAAATTTATGCATTTTAATAGGAACACTCAATCCTCAAATAATGGATATATAGAAAATTAATTTTAATTGACCATTTTTACAATACAAATATATAATTTTTTTCATTAAATGGAGGTATTGTGTATAAATTAAAAAAATCCATTTAAAAAAACCAAATGAGAAATATATATTAATGGGATGATTTATTTTGACTGACTAGCTGAAATAAAACATTATTATCCTACAATGATTCAATAGATACTATTCAGATTTCTCAATCCCATTGTTGTAATATATGCTATAAAAAATTAGTTTAATTTATCCAATGAATAATCTAATGTTTTGATAAAAAAATTATTATCTGACTACAATAATGATTGGGTGTTTTTTTCAACCCCATAACTGAAACTCACTAGGGAAATAAGCAAAAAAAATATATTGTTATTAAAATGTTTTTTTGTTATATTAGAATGATAAAAATTAAATAAATGTTCATTTCCTTTATCTTTTATATTTGAATTAAATCAGCTAATATCAACCATGAAAATATTTTCATTACTATGGGAATATGAATATGTGAATGGTATGTGGAACATAACATGATTGTGTATCCTAAAACCAGATTGTCTAATTATAAGTATGTTTTTTTTTGTCAAAAACTAGTATAGTAATAAAATTAAAACGAACAACATAAACACATATTTTCACATAAATGACTTATTTTAAAGTTAAATTTCATTTAGTTTACATTTATGATTTGTTTTTGGGGTTTCTCATGCTTTTATGGGGGAATGGGTTTGTTTTAGTGAATTGGGCCAAACCGTGAGCCCAATTCCAGATTTACAATTAAATTTTGTTTCGTTTATAACATTTTCAATTGTTAATATTTATCACCCATTAAAATTCCTAAATGGTCTCCCCTGACATATTAACACCACCATTATAGTTTACATCCTTTAGAAATCCATAACCATGGTGTATATGGGTTTTTATTAAAGGGATTGGGCATATCTGAAATCCCCATTTCAGTTTTAAAAATTAAATATGATTAATTAATAATGTATTCAAATTTAATGATATTTTGGTGATTCTAAGACTCTAACTGTAACGCCCCGACCCCAGCTACCCAGAGCCGGTGCATTACTTCGTAACATTGGCATGATCACAAAAGATCAAGTCTCGAAAGACTGATTAGTTTAGTAGCCTTGGAATCACTAGAGACATTCATAAATGTTACATTACATCACAAAGTGAAAAACTATAATAACATAGTCTCCATAGTCCACACTTCTATCCTCTTCTGACTATCCCTGCAGGTCATTCATAAAATACTTCTTCACATCCTGGAAAACATTAAAACATTGAAAGGGGTGAGCTCAGATGCTCAGTAAGGATAACAATATTGCGGAAGCTTTCATAAATAATCATTAACATTTAAGGCAATGTATAACTAAAACAAAAGCCTTCTTAAACTTGAACTTTAGCGTAATATGGAAAAAATAAAATGAGATAATGCCATTTACTTACTCACATGGATATTCTACTAATCGAATAATACCATGCAACATCAATAACCATTTTCATAATGATGGGATTCATAATGCCAGACTATCATAACCACGTAGCCAAGGCCTCGTGCCAAGACCACAAATAAAATTTTGTCAAGGCCTCGTGCCAAGACACTAGTTTGTCTAATGAGACCTGCCGATGCATCGAGGAGCTATAGCGGGCTCCACCCGTCACTTATTAAGTCCAATGCATTTTTCATATGAATAGGTTTAAACATATCATAAACCATAACATAATCGTATCACATAAAACATGCATAAAGGAAACATAAAATTTCCACATTTCAATCAAAATATATAAATACAACACATTGATATAATAAAAATGCTTTCAAAACCATTTTCAATACCAAAATAAAAGAATGTTAAAAATTTGTATTTATTTTTCATTAAAAAAAATGATGGCTTGTAGAGGAAGCTGAATCTCAAATAATGGTCACAGCGGCGGAGAAGTCGTTGTCGCCGCATAAGTACGGAAAGAAAAACATTCCCTTTTGTCGTTTAGTAAAACGCTTCGTATAGAAATGATTCATTTTGAATAAACGTAAAAGTCAACGGGGTTTATACACCGTATAAAAGAAAGTTGTGTATAAAACCAAATATGCCTTAATGAAAGGGGATTGAGACGAAGTCCTTAAAAAGATCATTTTTTTAAATAAAATACATCTATAATGTGTATTCACTATAAGTAGACATAAATAATGTACAAATACAATATAGGAAATAATAATATCATGACATAATTTGAAAGTAGGAGATTAACCCAATGAATGGAAGTTGGGTTAAGAAATTCCCTTACCTTGCGTCTTGTCCTGACTCGACCGTTCTTTAACCTCATAAATAATAAACTAGAGGTAATTTATATTTACTTAAGAACCTTTTTCATGTTCATTATTCCATTTATATCACTTATTACCATGTTATGAACATTATTTAATTATTTAAGTTAATAACGGTCGTTTTGTCGATCATTGGTACTTGAGTCAAAAATAAACTTCGTATAATTACAAGTTGTTCATGTGGTGAAATATCCATTATATCCAGAATTATATTCATGATTTAGATATCATATATATCATATATATACATTATATACATTCATTCATATTGTCACGTAACATTTAGAGGTAAGAAATGAAATGCACCGTTCATGGAGACGGTAAGTCGTACGTACGCATGAACGCCACTTTCATTTCTATTTCGTATTTAATGGAATGAAATCATAATGATATAAATTTATAATATAATTACAGTATAATATAGTGTATAATACCATTTACTCCATCCTTTATACATCCCACATATGGCATTAACGATTCAAATCACTTTGAGGGGGCGGTAGTCCGCACTTCCTAAAATGAAATTATCGCGTTTACCCATAATGGAAATCATAAAGTATGCCATAAATGAGAAATACAGAAGCATAAGTAAAACATAAACAGATTATATATCATATATAAAAATAGTGACATCTTAATGGCCACCTTTGAAGGTGTTATATGAGTGTTGAACAATCATCGTTTCGTGAGGCAGAAATTGGCCATCCACAGAAACCGTATGTTCTTTAACCATTAGATGTAAGTGTGTGTAAGTGTAGCTCGAATCCTTATTATAACAACATTCTAGTATATTGAGGATACTGGTGTTGTTACAAAAGAAATTAATAAAAATATTTTAGGGGGTTGGAGAAGAAAAATGAAACAAAACAACATTAGAGAAGACATTACCTCAAAATCGGGTAACTCTTTTTGATTTGAGCCAAAGGCTTCCTTGGGAAGAGTTATGCCCAATGTGAGGCTTCTAGGAGTAAGAGGGGGAAGTTGGGAGAGTATTTGAGTAGAGGTTGGCCGAGCCAAATGGATTGATGGTGTGAATAAGGTGGGAGAGGTGGGGGCCTTTTATAAGTGGAGAGGAGGGGCTCTTTTGGAAAGATTGAAATGTTACATTATTACACAATTCTTTTCGGATTATAATGGTCCCACACTTATATAATTAGAGGCTAAGGTGATAAGGGTTCGAAATATCCTCATACAATTGGCTTTGGACAAGTGTAAGCCTTGTATTTTACATTATCGTTTCATTTTATTAAAATCGTTAAATAATGAGGTCATCGCTGCATCATAATGATGTCATAAATAATTTAATTTATTTAATGTCTAAAAATTATAAAAAAAATACTATGATGTAGGAAATATTTTTAGAGTTCTAATGAATATTTATAATCAAAATTTTGACTTGTGTAACCCCACTTAAAAACTGTTTTAGTAAAACAACTCATGTTTGTGTCATTTTTTTCATTAACATTAAATAAAAGGTATTTATGTCATTTTCCAACTAAAGTGGCTCCATGGGGTCCCCAAGTTGACCCATGGATTTTCTTGGTCGGCCATGACTCATCCAATAGGAGTAGGACGAGTTTCAAGCTCATATCATATTATTAAAACATTATTTTTACCTTAAACTACACTAATTACCTCTAATCGCGATTAAGAACTTAAAAGTTACTATTCACCAAAAACTTATTTTAATCTCATTGAACCAAATTTTACATCTTAATGACAACCATGTATGTCGGATTTTTGAAAATCAAATCATAGAAGTGGTAATATTTCATTTTAACGAAAAATCAGTTTTTAACAACCACTTAGTGGTTTCACTATTCATCAAAAATTGAAGTTTTTCAGAATAAGGCCAAAACATCACCCTAAGCTATAATTGATATTCCGAATTCAAAAATGATGTCTATTTTACAAAATTCCAAACATATAAGTTGCATTAATTACTTTTATAATTAATTCCCGTTGTTACAACAAATAGCATGTTTTTAAGAAACAATTTATATCAAAAGATTGGCAATTGTTTATGTCCATTTTCAATGTTAAATTAATTCTAATGACCACCATTGGATAAAATGGTAAAAATATATTCTAAATATACTTTAAAACCACTAAACAGTATAATTTATCACTATAAATTATTTTGATTAAAAAATTTGTTTTTAAGTATTTTTCACTATTCATAAAAAATTAGAAGTTCTCAGAAAAATACCAAAATTTCAACATAGGCTAATTTCGATATTCCGAATCCAAAAATGAAGTCCATTTTGAAATATAAAATTTCTATAATTTTAAAAGGTGGTTATTACTATTCATAACGGCTACTTTGATTAGTCGAGGTGTTTTAGAACTCGAAGTTGCGTACCATGCAAGCTATTGCATTATTGAATGAGAAGCGTATCGTGGAAGCTCGGGGTGTTACATTCTCCCCTCCTTCAATAAATTGCGTCCTCGCAATTTGAAATTTTTCTTTGAAAATAAAAGGTTTAAAAGAGACAATACCTTTGAGGAAAACCCACATCAGAAATAAGGTTAATAAATATATAACATTAAAAGAAAGCAGGATAAGTACAAAGGTCACCCGATATAGCCCATTCTAGGATTATATGAAAATATGGATATGGAGGAGAAACAGACCATCAAGGTCTGATGGAGAGTTATAGAAAACAGGATTTGGAGAACGTTTAACCACAAGAAAATCACAAACTTGTGATTGGTTAAACGGTCATTGAATCCCCAGTTGGAAAAGATAACCGACAACATTTTTGTTTTAAGTTACCTTTTATAATGTTGAGGAATTTATTTAGGAGATTTACTAAGAACATAAGGGAATATACATACTTGTTATGTATACATTCATTAGTTAATAAATTTTTACCACAAACCCAACTTTTACTCCAAATGGTAACGAAACTCAAAAATATTCTATTTATCCTAATTGTATAAGGTTCAAAATGTTAACACATACCATTTAGATTAGTAAAACTATTTTGTAATAACCAGGGACTTCTTTTAGGCTAGTGGTAGGAAATAAAGGCTTGTCGCACTATGGTTGTGGGTTCGATTCCTGCAGCTTTGTCCGACGCGACGGGTTATTCCCCACCCTACAGGTTTTCCTTTTCCTAAAGCTATAGTATTATAATATTCCAAAAATAATCTTCAGAAATTCTTTATTTTTAAACAATACTATCTATGGTTCAACTTAATACATTCCAACCTTAATATTTATCCAAAATACCTCAATCCAGACTTTCTCTAAAAGGTCTCTTAATTCCAAAATCAATTTATCAGATTCCCCAAACAAAGTAAAGTTTCTCTTATTGTCACATACTAAAAATATAATTACCTTCATCATATTAAAACCTTACTGAAATCAACAAGTACGGCAGTACAATCCTTATATATATATCACATTATTCTAATAACCAGAATATAATCCCTGAGTCCAAAATCACCAATACATTAGTTATTCTGCTTCAACTGTAGTAACAGCATAAGATTATCCTTGATCCCTTGGCCTTTTCTGAGGTAAGTTTCCCTGACGCTTAGGACATTCATTTGAATAATGACCCATTTCTCTACAATTGTAGCATTCAACTTTGATAGCCTCTTTCTTTCCCTTGAAATCACAAGCCTGGTGACCCTTTTCTCCACATTTATAAAAAACTCCCATTCTTTTTAGGCAAGTACCAGGGTGATTCTTCCCACAATTATCACATAATGGAAAATCCTTCTTTCCCTTTTTCCCTTTATCTGTCTCTTGTTCCACCATTCTCTTCTTCTCTTGCTTTACTTTGTTGTCATAAGACTTAGAGAATTCCTTTTCTGTCTTGATAGCACACGAGACAATATCTTCGTATGATGAGAAGGATTGTGAGACTAAAGCTCGATGGAGAAATGGTTTTAATCCATCAAAGAAATGATCAATCTTACTCCTTGGGTTACGTATATAATCAGAAGCATGCCTCTCTAACCTTGTAAAGTTAGCCTCATACTTTGCGACAATCTCATCCTTCTTCTGCCTCAGACTCAGAAATTGCCTTTCCATATCTGCTCGATGGTCACGAGTAAATTATTTTTCTAAGAAAAGCTCTTTGAACTCCCTCCATTCCATATTCGATACGTCATCATCTTCCTTTGTGTTTTGAATCAGCGACCACCACTGATCGGCATCTCCAGTGAGGCGGTAAAGTGCCATGAAAACCTTCTCCCTTTCGCTACTCCCCAAGGCATGGAATATTTTCTCTAATGAATTTATCCATTGCTCAACTACTAATGGATTTGTACCCCCATTAAATGTTGGTGGTTGTTGCCTCATGAAGCGGTTTAACATTGATCCTCCACGTTGCGGATCAGGGTGCTCCATACGAGTAAGGTTATTATTCATAACCTGAGTGAGTTGTCCCAGTATGGTAATAAGTTGATCATCACCAGTTTTATCTCCAGATCCACAATAATTATCTTGAGCAGGAGGGCAATCCCTACACGGAGTTCGTGCATTGATACGGTTTCCATTCCTTCCACTAGGTGCCATTTCTATACAATGGCATAAACTAGATTAGTTTATGAATCAAAATACATAATTCCATACTTATAAAATACTTAACATAAATTGAACTATTTATGGATATAATCTATAATCATAAAAAGGTTTTCATTGAGGAAGTATATACTCAGAACCCTTCATAGTGGTTTGTAAAGAAAATGAGAATTATCCTAAGCATATCCCCCGGGAGTGTCGTAACCAATAGTGCAGCAAGGCCCGTTGTCGTGCACCAGTTCCCGTTCGAGTCTAGCTCAAAGCGGTGTTTTCGGGTTTTACCCCTCGGTACATCTGTGCCAGAGCCACCTCTACCTGCTCGTATCCAGAGAGGGATGTATTTCTCAGAAAACTCACAACATCTCTACAATACCAAAATTCTAGGAAGTTCTTCTATACTAATCCTCAAAGTCTATCTTCGGGCTATGTGCTCTAATTGGAGTTTATCTAAATCTAGCCTCCAAGGTTAGTACTAAAATGCCTCTGATACCAACTGTAACGCCCCGACCCCAGCTACCCAGAGCCGGTGCATTACTTCATAACATTGGCATGATCACAAAAGATCAAGTCTCGAAAGACCGATTAGTTTAGTAGCCTTGGAATCACAAGATACATTCATAAATGTTACATTACATCACAAAGTGAAAAACTACAATAACATAGTCTCCATAGTCCACACTTCTATCCTCTTCTGACTATCCCTGTAGGTCATTCATAAAATACTTCTTCACATCCTGGAAAACATTAAAACATTGAAAGGGGTGAGCTCAGATGCTTAGTAAGGATAACAATATTGCGGAAGCTTTAATAAATAATCATTAACATTTAAGGCAATGTATAACTAAAACAAAATCCTTTTTAAACTTGAACTTTAGCATATTATGGCAAAAATAAAATGAGATAATTCCATTTACTTACTCACATGGATATTCTACTAATCGAATAATCCCATGCAACATCAATAACCATTTTCATAATGATGGAATGCATAATGCCAGACTATCATAACCACGTAGCCAAGGCCTCGTGCCAAGACCACAAATAAAATTTTGTCAAGGCCTCGTGCCAAGACACTAGTTTGTCTCATGAGACCTGCCGATGCATCGAGGAGCTATAGCGGGCTCCACCCGTCACTTATTAAGTCCAATGCATTCCTCATATGAATAGGTTTAAACATATCATAAACCGTAACATAATCGTATCACATAAAACATGCATAAAGGAAACATAACATTTCCACATTTCAATCAAAAGATATAAATACAACACATTGATATAATAAAAATGCTTTCAAAACCATTTTCAATACCAAAATAAAAGAAAGTTAAAACTTTGTATTTATTTTTCATTAAAAAAAATGATGGCTTGTAGAGGAAGCCGAATCTCAAATAATGGTCACGGCGGCGGAGAAGTCGTTGTCGCCGCATAAGTACGGAAAGAAAAACATTCCCTTTTGTCTTTTAGTAAAACGCTTCGTATAAAAAAGATTCCTTTTGAACAAATGTAAAAGTCAAAGGGGTTTATACACCGTATAAATGAAAGTTGAGTATAAAACCAAATATGCCTCAATGAAAGGGGATTGAGACGAAGTCCTTAAAAAGATCATTTTTTTAAATAAAGTACATCTATAATGTGTATTCACTATAAGTACACATAAATAATGTACAAATACAATATAGGACATAATAATATCATGACATAATTTGAATGTAGGAGATTAACCCAAAGAATGGAAGTTGGGTTAAGAAATTCCCTTACCTTGCGTCTTGTCCTGACTCGACCGTTCTTTAACCTATTGAATAATAAACTAGAGATAATTTATATTTACTTAAGAACCTTTTTCATGTTCATTATTCCATTTATATCACTTATTACCATGTTATGAACATTATTTAATTATTTAAGTTAATAACGGTCGTTTTTTCGATCTTTGGTACTTGAGTCAAAAATAAACTTCTTATAATTACAAGTTGTTCATGTGGTGAAATATCCATTATATCCAGAATTATATTCATGATTTAGATATCATATATATCATATATATACATTATACATTCATTCATAATGTCACGTAACATTTAGAGGTAAGAAATGAAATGCACCGTTCATGGAGACGGTAAGCCGTACGTACGCATGAACGCTACATTCATTTATATTTCGTATTTAATGGAATGAAATCATAATGATATAAATTTATAATATAATTCTAGTATAATATATTGTATAATACCATTTACTCCATCCTTTATACATCCCACATATGGAATTAACGATTCAAATCACTTTGAGGGGGCGGTAGTCCGCACTTCCTAAAATGAAATTATCGCGTTTACCCATAATGGAAATCATCAAGTATGCCATAAATGAGAAATACAGAAGCATAAGTAAAACATAAACATATTATATATCATATATAAAAATAGTGACATCTTAATGGCCACCATTGAAGGTGTTATATGAGTGTTGAACAATCATCGTTTCGTGAGGCAGAAATTCTCCATCCACAGAAACCGTATGTTCTTTAACCATTAGATGTAAGTGTGTGTAAGTGTAGCTCTAATCCTTCTTATAACAACATCCTAGTATATTTAGGATACTGTTGTTGTTACAAAAGAAATTAATAAAAAGATTTTAGGGGGTTGGAGAAGAAAAATGAAACAAAATAACATTAGAGAAGACATTACCTCAAAATCGGGTAACTCTTTTTGATTTGAGCCAAAGGCTTCCTTGGGAAGAGTTCTTCCCAAAGTGAGGCTTCTAGGAGTAAGAGGGGGAAGTTGAGAGAGTATTTGGGCAGAGTTTGGCCGAGCCAAATGGCTTGATGGTGTGAATAAGGTGGGAGAGGTTGGGGCCTTTTATAAGTGGAGAGGAGGGGCTCTTTTGGAATGATTGAAATGTTACATTATTACACAATGCTTTTCGGATTCTAAAGGTCCCACACTTATATAATTCGAGGCTAAGGTGATAAGGGTTCGAAATATCCTCATAAATTTGGCTTTGTACATGTGTAAGCCTTGGATTTTACATTATCTTTCCATTTTATTAAAATCTTTAAATAATGAGTTCATCGCTGCATCATAATGATGTCATAAATAATTTAATTTATTTAATGTCTAAAAATTATAAAAAAACCACTATGATGTAGGAAATCTTTTTAGCTTTCTAATGAATATTTATAATCAAAATGTGGACTTGTGTAACCCCACTTAAAAACTATTTTAGTAAAACAACCCATGTTTGTGTCATTTTGTACTTTAACATTAAATAAAAGGTATTTATGTCATTTTCCAACTAAAGTGGCTCCATGGGGTCCCCAAGTTGACCCATGGATTGTCTTTGTCGGCCATGACTCATCCAATAGGAGTAGGACAACTGTCATGCTCATATCATATTATTAAAACATTATTTTTACCTTAAACTACACTAATTACCTCTAATCGCGATTAAGAACTTAAAAGTTAATATTCACCAAAAAATTATTTTAATCTCATTGAACCACATTTTACTTCTTAATGACAACCATGTATGTCGGATTTTTTAAAATCAAATCATAGTAGTGGTAATATTTCATTTTAACGAAAAATCAGTTTGTAACAACCACTTAGTGGTTTCACTATTCATCAAAAATTGAAGTTTTTCAGAATAAGGCCAAAACTTCACCCTAATGTATAATTGATATTCCGAATTCAAAAATGATGTCTATTTTACAAAATTCCAAACATATAAGTTGCATTAATTAATTTTATAATTAATTCCCACTGTTACAACAAATAGCGTGTTTTTAAGAAACAATTTATATCAAAAGATTGGCAATTGTTTATGTCCAATTTCAATGTTAAATTAATTCTAATGACCACCATTGGATAAAATGGTAAAAATATATTATAATTATACGTTAAAACCACTAAACAGTATAATTTATCACTATAAATTATTTTGATTAAAAAAGTTGTTTATAAGTATTTTTTACTATTCATAAAAAATTAGAAGTTCTCAGAAAAATACCAAAATTTCAACATAGGCTAATTTCGATATTCCGAATCCAAAAATGAAGTCCATTTTGAAATATAAAATTTCTATAATTTTAAAAAGTGGTTATTACTATTCATAACGGCAACTTTGATTAGTCGCGGTGTTTTAGAACTCGAAGTTGTGTACCATGCAAGCTATTGCATTATTGAATGAGAAGCGTATCGTGGAAGCTCGTGGTGTTACACAAACATCCCAATTGAACCTAGATGCATGCCCATGCTCTCTCTCCCCTCTTTGGATCTATTATTCATCGCAATTGAGTGCATAACTTCCTAGCATTTCTAAGATCTGGAAGATTTGAGAAGGTAAGTTCTTTTCATCATAAATATCTCAATTCTTACTATAATTCCTCCATTCCATTTCCTAAATGACCTCCTCATCCTTCTTAGAACCTTCCATGATGTTAATACTGTTTTAAATTTCAGATACTGGTGTATTGGGGATATTATTTAACATCCCTCAAGTAAGTGAGTCTCTTCCATTCATCTTTCAAATTGCTTAGTCTATAATTCTATTGTCTTGAGGTTTACTCCATTTTAAATGAAGTATCAAATGAACAGGAGGTAGGTTTTCGAACCTAGGGATTAAACTTGTGTTTTCTTGGTCCAATTTTGTGGTTTTAGGTTTGTTCTATGTCCCTCTTGGTGCGGTGGTGGTGCGAATTGATTTTCGCATGTTGATTCAATGGTTTTATTACTTTGGATGGTGATTCCTTTTGATAAAAAATCTTTGTGATATAGTTTATATGTTTATGGTATTATGATGTATATTTAATCTGAATGTTTCTTCCAAAATCAATTTTAGTGGAAATTATAAAGCAAAAGAATTTTTAATGCCAATTTTATGTGAAATTTGGGGGTTATTCACATTAATCTTATGTCGGTTCCATTAAGGATGCCCTATAATTATTTAGTTGATTTTATTTTACGGTATAAGGTCAAAAAAGAATGTTTTAAATTTCCTTATACTTTGGTTGTTTCTGCGAAATTGGTTTTGGGTGACGTTCGTTACAAAAATTGTTTTTTTAGTACCCATTTGGTGTTGAATTAAGTGCTTTACATGGCTATTAAATGTGGTGTGTATTAGGGGTTGTTTTATAACTCATGTAATGGGTTTAATGAAATGTTTAAGGTTATGATAATTCTATTTTGGTAAATGTTAGTAAGCACATGGTGTTCAAGTGGGGTTTTCAAAGAGTTTTGGGTAAAAAATAAGGAATGATTTGGAAAAGTTGTTTTATTAAAACTCCAAGTGTTTTGTTGTGTGTTTTATATTGTATATAATCTGTATAGATACATTATTGGGTGAATTTGACCATTAGTGGTGTTTTAAATGAAAATGGATATGTTTTTCATGCTGAAATTTTTTGAGCACAAAGGGGGAAGCTCGGGTACCTAGGTGTAGTATATGTGTACTAGTACGGCTAGTGGACTGGATGGATTTTGTCCCTGTTTTAACTAGAATTTGGATAATAAAAACTATAAATAAATTATGTGGATGATGATTGGGGATCACTAGGTTATGGGTATTTCTTCTAATAGTGGCTCGTATACGAGAATGGATTTTACTGTGGATACTTTACACCGAGGTCTGAGGTACATGGGGCCCTAGACTATCTAGTGCCTAGGGCTGTTCGAGATATTGATGCTCATTGTGTTTTCTGTATTTTCCTATTTAATGGGGTGTTTTTGGATGTACTTTACAGTATATAAAATTTCTATTTAAATGTGTGAACATTCTGAAAACATTAGCTGGAAAAATGATTTCAATTGAAAGTTTCATTTCCTGGATTTTATCACTCCTTTTCTTTGAGTATTAAAACTACATGCTTTTCCACATTGTATTGCATGATATTTGTAATAATTGGGTGGTATCCTATTTTGATTAGGCTCACACACTAACTGAACCCCTTGGGAGTAAGTAGAATTTGTTATGATTGACTCAACTAAAGGAAAGGTTAAGGGTGATGGTTGTTCATGGTGTTAGTCCCAATCCTTTGGGCGGAGTTGTCAAGATGGTGTGGGGGTGAAAAACCCTTGTCATGTGGACTCCATGGGGTTGTTTATTTGTTGTTTCATTGTTTATTTGGACCTTTTGTATTGCATTTGAACTTATGTATTTAGTTCTGGATTTTTGTATAATCCTTGTTGGGATTAAATTTTTCCCGACTATTTTTATCAAATATTTTTGGTGTTTTATGTATACATATTTAGTTAAATCATTCCCAAAATAAGATAAATGATACCCAAGAACATGTTCCGGCCCTTGGGGATATGGAACGCCCTTAACTCTTTGTCTCGGTATTGGTTTGGTGCAATTTTTTTGCAGTGACTGGATTTGATTCTTAACAAAATGGTATCAGGGCAGGTTCGCTCTCTTTGGGACAGTTTATTTGGGGAACAGTCGGGATAGTCTAGAGTTAGGACTGACAGGACATGGAATTTCGGTAATGAGTAGTCTGGAAAATCACCACACCTCTTGACAGGATTCCGGTCTTCAGGGGAAGTCGGTACCTTTCAGAGTCCTTTTGTTTTCTTTGTTTAATGATGATTAGAGGAAATGATAAGAGAGTTGGGTTAATTGTCTAAGTGAACATGCAGCGCCTGAAAAGCCAAGTTGATACTAAGATATTCCCTATAACACTCTCTATGATAGTGAAGTGATTGGAATATGGCCTCCAACCATATTTCCATGTCACCCACTGAAACAAGTTTCCTTTCGCGTTGTCTTGTGTTCTTTAGTTTTAAATATTGGAACTTTGGTTTTATATTGACTTGGTTTTAAGAAGTGTAATGATTTTGTGAAATAATTATCAAATAAAGATGGAATGGTTTGATTTATGAAATTTTGGAACTGAATATTTAAAATTATTTTGAAATGTAAAATCGTGTGCTTACACCACTTTTGAAAGTAGAAACTATATTGAAGTTTGTTTTAAAAAACTGTTTCCAAAAGAGTTTTCAAAACTCTTGAAAGGTGTTTTAATGGGATGAGATGTTTTTAAATTTGATTTAAATAAGTTTAAATTTATTTTTCATTTAAATTATTTTTCATTTCTTGATAATATTTTTCAAATGTAATTTGGGTTTTATTTCATGGTTAGTAGTTTTGAGAAAAAAGAGGTATTGGTTGACTTTTTTGGTTTTGAAAAGTTGAAAGAATTTATTTAACCTTTTGTATTTCCACGAGTGACCACATGCATGGGGTTATATGGGATTATGGATGGTTATGGCATGGATGGATGAGTTCCAAGATGGATATGAAGAGGGTGCCCAGTGTGGCACAAAAACATGCATGTGTAAGGCCCATGGGGCACCATTGGTGGATATGCTAACTGCTGAATCGTTTATTTTCAGAAAGATGATTTTAAATGAGAAACATAATGTATTTATGAATTGTTTGGGATGTTGTGTATTATCTGTTATTTTTTAAATGTTTATGTAGTGGTATGTTTTGTGTCAATGAACCCCCATTGTATTTATTGTGTTTTGGGTTACTGTTTGGTCGGTAAGTTGTGTTGAAGGGAGGATTAGTGGTCTCTTCTAAGAAATGTTTTGGGATGATTTTATGGTGTTTCCATTCAAGTTTTTGTATCTAGTTTGTGGTATATTTTGACCAATGGACCATCTTGGTTGTATCCTTAGGTTCGATCATTGAATAATGTACACCCCATTATGGGTTAGTCCACAACTGAAGAGAAACTCAGATTGTTTCTCAATTTGGAGACCCTCCAGTTGATGAATATAAGGAATATTTTTCTTCTGATTTTTAGATTGAATCTACACCCATTCCTTTTTGGTTTTGTGTATCCTATTTTTGTGGGATAGTGATCATGGAAGGTAGAAAGAGACCTTAACCTCTTAAGTGCCTGATTTTCCAATGGAGGAAGTGCAATGGGGTTGTTAGAATGGATGAGTATCTGGATGGTGTCTAAGAGGTCCTCTCGATCCTCCGTATTCTCTTCGAAGAATGAGTTCACAATAAACTACGAGTGCGGGAAATCTTGTCACGAGAGGAAATTGTGGACACTTTCCAGAATTGTGTGTTATTTGAAAATGTTGTATAAGGTCTCACTCCATGCATTTCTAATTCTAATTGCAATGGTCATGTTTGGTTAAACCTTGTGATTTAGTGCACAATATTGACTTTAAAGATGAATGTTGTGCAATACTCCAAGAGTCTATTTATGTTGGGAGAATGTCTCCATTTAAAAAACATCAAAGCCATCCATTTTAGAGGAAGGTTATTATAGTTTTTATTTACTTTTATAGACTCTCACTCAAAGAAACAAGGTTTGATGTGTGTTCATTTTCTAAGGCCTTGTATTAGTGAAATATTGGGTGAGGTTAAAGTGAGTTTTGAATGTGTTATGTCTTGGGAATCTTATCGGGGATTTCAGTATAGTTTTTGGTTGCACTAAAAGAATAATTCTAATTTATGGGTGTTTCCAATGCATAACTATGGGGTCAAAGATGCGTCAATCATTTGAGCTCCAGCCATAGGTCTTGGAGATAAACTGACTCATAGTCAGGGGAAATCCTAGGTTTTTTTATCCCATGTACAATGTATTATCCTCAGAATGAAATTTATTAATAGTTTAAACCTCTAGTTTCATCATCATTCTTCTTTTGTTCCCATTCTAAAGAAATAGGTTGAGGACCTTGTACCCATGTCATCACCTAATGTCATTCCGACCCCCTTTGGATTCCATCGAATCATTAGAGAATGGTTCGAAATTTGGACAAACGTGTCGTGGACACAGTTTGTGTATGATTAGTAGTGACCATTTTCTTGGAAGCCATGCAAAATGAATGTTCTACACAGTTAGTGCATAATTTCTCAGACCGTGCAGACTAACCCTGCGTTGTCCCCAAATCCATAAAAAATTGTGTATTCATGTGTCGACCCATGCTGGTCGGATAAGACGGTTGGTTCTAATGGTGGGGAGACCTATTATGATTCTTATGTACATTCATTCATACATTGTGAGTGGAATTATAAATTTTTTACTAGGGAGTTCGTTCAGTCCTCCCTCTTTTAGTGTCTTGATTCTGTCTCAGAAAATAATATAGCTTGCCTCTTTTGGTTGGGTGCCTATTTGTGTCCCCCCATACCAATAGATCACATTTATCCATGGTCTTGGCTTGGTGGTATGTAGTCTCGGTTGGAAAATTCTAGATACCAACATTTTCATTGAGTAAATGTTGGTATTAGAGAGGTGCCAATGGTTTAGTTAATGTAAGGTATGTGTAACCTTGTTCGAAGTTGTTGTTCGTTAGGGGGAATTGCTCGAGTCTTGTTCGGATAGTGTTCGAGGAGTTTTATTTTGGGATAAAGTATGAATGTGATTGACCATTTAAGGAAAGTGTTGTACATTTGGGTTGTGAGATTAATCATTCCTTAATTGATCACTGGAGGGGTTTTGGCCCTCGGGGGTGAAGCTTGGAAAAGAAGTACATCTTGGTTTATCGGTTGGGTTTGGTAATAGTATTTGTCATTGTTGTAGTATTCCGAGGGAAGAATGATTTCATGTTAGGGAGAATTGTTACATAAATGACTTATTTTAAAGGTAAATTTCATTTAATTTCCATTTATGATTTTTTTGGGGTTTCTCATGTTTTTATAGTGGAATGAGCATGTTTTCGTGAATTGGGAAAACAGTGAGCCTAATTCCAGATTTAAAAATAAATTTTGATTCATTTATAACATTTTCATTTTTTAATATTTTTCACCCATTCCCATTCCTAAATGGTCTCCCATGACTTATTAACACCACCATTGTAGTTTCGAGCCTTTAGATATCTATAACCATGGTGTATATCGGTTTTTATTTAAGGGATTGGGTCTTCCCGAAATCCCAATTGCAGTTTTAAAAATTAAATTTTATTAATTAATAACAGATTTACTTTTAAGTATTTTTTGATTATTCCAAACCCCACACACGCCCATTGAACCCAGAAGCACTCCAAACCTTTCTATCCCCTCTTTAGAGCTATTCTTTATCACGAATGAGTGCTGAACTTCCTATGAATTCTAAAATTGGGAAGATTTGAGAAGGTAAGTGTTTTCCATCATAACACTCTCAATTCTTACTCTTTTCCTCCAACCTAGTTCCTAAATTACTTCCTCATCCGTATTCGAACATCTCTTGATGTTTTTAATGTTTTATATTTCAGTTAATGGTGTATTGGTCACGCTTTATTATGTTCCCTAAACTAAGTGAGTCTCTTCCATTCCTCTTTCAAATTGCTTTGGCTTTCATTCTATTTGCTTGGGGTTTATTCCTATTTTCATGAAGTACCAAATGACTAGGAGGTAGGGTTTAAAACATAGGGATTAACCTTGGGGATTCTTGGTCCAATTTGGGGTTTTGAGGTTTGTTCAGAGTCACTCTTGGTGTCGTGGTGGTGCGACATGATTTTCGCACATTGATTCAAGGGTTTTCATTACATTGGTAGGTGATTCCATTTGGTATGAAACCTTTGTGATATAGCTTCTGTGTTTATGTTATTTTCATGTATATATAATTTTAATGTTTCTTCCAAAACAAATTGTAGTGTCAATTACAAAGAAAATGAATTTTTAATGCCAATTTCATGTGAAATTTGGGGTTTTTTCATATAAATAGTTTGGTGGTTCCTTAAGGGATTCCCTATAATTATTTAAAGGATTTTATTTAACTGTATTAGGGACAAACAGATTTTTTAAAATGTTATTATAACATTGTTGTTTCTTTGAAATTGGTTTTGGGTGATGTTCATTACGAAAATGGTTTTTTAGTACCCATTTTGTGATGAATTAGGTGTTTCACAAGGCTATACTATGTGGTGCGTATTGGGGGTTGTTTTATAACTCATGTAATGGGTTTAAAGAAATGTTTATGGTTTTTTGAATTATATTTTGGTTAATGTTAGTATGAAATTGTTGTTAATGTGGGGTTTTCAAAGAGTTTTATGTGAAAAATAAGGAATGATTTGGAGGAGTTATTTTTTTTGAAACACCAAGTGTTTTGTTGTGTGTTTTAAATGGTATAAAATGAATATACCTACTTTATTGGGTGAATGAGAACATTAGTATTATTTTACATGATAATGGATAAGTTTTTCATTCTGAAATTTTTTGAGCACAATGCAGGAAGCCTGAGTATATAGGTAGGGTGGATGTGTACTAGTACGGCTAGTGGACCGGATGGGTTTTATCCCTATTTCACCTAGAATTTGGATAATTACAAATCTAACTAAATTATGTTGATTATGATTGGGGACCAATACTTTATGGGTATGTTCCCTACCAGTGTCTCGTGCACGAGAATGGATTTCACTGTGGTTACATTACCCCGAGGTATGTGGTACATGGGGCCCGAGACTATCTAGTGCCTAGGGTTTTTCCCGATTTTGTTGCTCATTGTATTTGTGGTATTTTCCCATGTATTGGATTGTTTTTTGAAGTAATTTATAGTGGATAAAATTTCTATTAAAATGTGTTAACATTTTGAAAACATTAGCTTGAAATATGATTTCAATTGAATGTTTCATTTCTTGGATTTTATCACTACTTTTCTTTGCATATTAAAACTACTTGCTTTTTCACATTGTATTGAATGCTGTTTGGAATAATTTGGTGTTATCCTATTGGTATTAGGATCACACCCCACTTACACCTTTTTGGTGTAAGTATACCTGGTTATGTTTGACTCAGGTAAAGGAAAGGATAAGGGTGATGGCGGTTCATCGTGTTAGTCCCCATCCTTTGGGCGGAGTTGTCGAGACGACATGGGGTGATGACCCCCTGTCATGTGGAGTCCATGGGGCTGTTTTGTAGATGTTTCATTTTGTCTCTGGACCTTTGGTTTTTCATTTGAACTTATGTATTCAGTTCTGGGTTTTTTTATAAACCTAGTTGGTATGAATTTTTTTCCGACTCATTTTGTCAAATATTTAAGGGGTTTTATGTATACATATTTGGGTAAATCGTTCCCAAACCAAGATAAATGATACCTGGGCACTTGTGCCAGTCCATGGGGATAAAAAAACTCCCTTATGGCCTTTTCATAGGATGGATTTGGTGTCATTTTTTTGGTCACCAGATTCGATTCGTGACACATATAATTTGAAATATAGATCACATAATATAAGCATGATTCTCAATAATTACATCACATTCCACTCATGTTGTTCACATGTATTTTAAAACTCCATTTTTGTGGAGGAACTAATTTATGATTAATAATAATATATTTTAAACTCATAAAATTTTATATATTATATAATTCTCTTTAAATGAGATGGATTCAGACTTTTATTAACAATTTCATCACATTTATTATTAAATTTCATGGGTCCACTTGTGATTGTGACTATTCAAGTTAAAATTTATCCATCCAGATAGTTGGGGTGGTAATCATTCAAAACACCCTGCCATGACTTGAAAATATTGGGAGTGTTTTTATTTTGTGTTTTCTACACAATAGAGGTAGAATCAGCCTAATTGACGGTTTGAATCACAATAAATTAATTTCATAATTACAGTTTGGAATATTTTCGTTGCCCAAATTTTCATTTCGTTATGATGTCTATCATGAGTTATATAATGTGATATTATACTACATTATATTTATAGAATTCAATATAATCTCATTTTTATCAAAAAAAATTAATAATATAGTTTTTTGTAGTTTATATAATGTCATGAAATATAAACTAATATTTTTCGAATTTTTTTTAATATGAAATATAATATTTCAAACCATGTTTTCACGAAAACAAATTATAAAATTATATTTAGTGTAAAATTAAACACATATAGTACTCTAAAACCCCAAATAGTGAAAATTAATTTTAAAAGGCTGATAATATAATATATATCATTGAATGATCTTCTAAAACACCAATATTATAACCTGAAACATTTTTTTAAAGCCTACAAGACCGATAATTTTTAGACTAAACAAAAAGTTTAATATTATTATTTAATTATGAACAATATAAGCTAGAAAATAATTTTTTGAGTATTAAAAGGGATAAAGTAATTATTAAATATATATTAAGGCCTTACTCAATAAATATTTATTCATTAAGGATTAGAAAAAAAGAACCAAAATTTTAATACAGTCATTTTATCAATAAAAAAATTGTTCTCATAAAATGTTATTTTTTTACTTCTTTGATGAAATAATTTTTATATAATATATACAAATTTTATTTTATAAAACAGATTTCATATTTCAAATCATCATGTAAAAATTATGTTAGAATAAATTTTTTCGATATTTTTTTCAAATAGATTTTAATTATGAGTAAAAATACAAATTTTTATTGAAACATGAATTTTTTGTTTCAAGAATTTTTAATGCTAAATTTTCATATAAATTTTTTTAATGTTAATTTTGTTCTCTTATTTAATAAATTATACTATTTTTTATATATGTTTTTGTTGAATTTGGTGAAATATAGTTCATTACATAATAATTAATTTTTTTTAGAAAACTATTCTTATATGTTCAATGATTTTTTATAAGATTAATAAATAAATATTATTCAATTAAATTAATGATATTTATATATTTTTTATTCAATAAAAGTAAATATTATTAATCTATATATTTGTCTTGGAATTATAAATAAATATATCTTATCTTTATGCATGAAAATTTTTATTTCTGATAAATGTTTTTCATCACATTCTTCTTGCATATTTTAATAATAAATTTCTGGAACTTATAGAACTTCAATCCAGAAAAATGGATTTCATGTTATTTAATTTGGATTTCCAACTTTTGTATCATGGCCCCTTTGATATTTAGGAATTATGAATAGTAACCATTGTAAAATTTATCACCTCAAAATCACTAAATCTCGTTAAACATTGTTGATCTTAAAAATTATGTTTAACTTATTTCATTATATAATATATTTTATTTCTACACCTCTATCCTTATAAAAAATGTTTCTAAATTAATTTATTTGGTATATTTTCTTGGAAAATGACCTATAAAATATTTAATAAGATGAAAAATTATAAATTTCACTCACTAAATTTTTAATATTTTTATTATGTGTACACATTGGGAGAAAATGTGATGAATGAATTTAATAGTATATATTCATCCTACCTTAATTATATTAATTATTTTAATTTATTTATTATATATATAAATTAAATAATTTTCCTAAATGCATAAGAAATGAAAATGTTGTATTTCATCGATTAATGTGAAAAAATTAAATATATTTATAGTTAAATAATTGTAATATTTTATAGTTTTAAAAGAATATTATAGGTTTTATGATATATTAAGGTTGTTATATTGATTAAGTTCAAATTACATATTTTTCATTATATCAATCTAGTCAAAATAAATGAATATAGTCAAAATTAGAATTAATGATATTTTATCTAAATAATATTTAATTAAACTATACAAAAAATTTAAAAACATTTATATATGACTAGGTGGATAATATATTATTTTTAAATTCATCACATGTAAATTTACTATCCAATTATCATCATATAATTTTCATTATGACTATTAAACATTGAAATGGATATTACCACACTTATGGTTAGAATGGGTTAACTAACTTGTTGTGTTACAATATAATGATTAAAACAACACTTAATCCTATCCAATTTTAATTGTTATATGGAATTCCATCCGCCTGTTTCCTAAAAATCAAATATATGTCCATTTGTAATCATTTTTCAAGAGATTGATATCATTTAATTTAAATCATTAATGAAATCCAATGATTGCACATCCCATGAATTATAAAAGTCATTCCCTCTATTATTATTTTTTCAAAAACCAGTTAGCATTATAGAAAAAAACACATCTAATTCTCTTCTCCAATAACATATCTTTATTATAAAGGTTCTAGTCTTCATAAAGATAAAACGATAAGGTCTATAAAAAATATATATTGGTGTTTTTTAAATAATTTTTAATAGCCTTAATCAAAGACACACTTTTGAATTTTTCTTTTATCTCCTCAAAATAATTTTTATTATTAATCAAATAATAACATAAGTATGATAAATATAGTTAATTGATTTTATTAATATGAAATAAACTTTATTATATCTATTTTCATCATGTTGTATGTAAATGAATCCCTCTCGCCAAAATAAATCTCACTATCCCCTCATTGTGATATAATTCATTTTCCATCACCTCTATTAATGGATCATTAATATTATGGAATTAATATTCATATATTCTTTTTTTACATTATTATTATTAAATAATTATAATATAATATCTGGGTTCTTACATTCCTAACAATTGGAAAATTATAGCATCACATGTGAATATGCTTAGAATAAAACCATCGTGAATAAATTTGATTCATCTTTCATTTCGAAATTTCATGAATACATTAAAAAGTGGTGAGTTTAATCCCATTTATTGGAATAAACATTATTATAGTACATAAAATGTTAGACATAAGTATGACATGATTTTAAAAAGAAGAAGTATCAGGAGTAATCTCATGATAGAATAAAAAATAAACATGTACTAGACGTTCATATTATTATATGAAATTTGGATGGAATAAAAAACAATACATGAACATATTTATAGGACAATAGTTTATACGACATAACTTTCTGAAAAAAAATCCAATAATGGATAAATATCGGTATGTAATCCTATATATTATAGAACATGAGACTAAATTATTTTCCAATTCATTAAATTGATATAAAATTCCAAAAAAACCCATCCAATTCATTTCATGTACAAGCCTATGAATTGTACAAATGGTAATAAATCATATTTATTAAACATAAATATTATCAATGGAAATAAAATGGGTTGTTTATTCATATGTCACATAACAATAAAAATGTATTTAATAAGTAATAAAATTTTTAAATGGTCATAAATAATTCATTACCCCATTAATAGAAAGGATAGTAAGATAATTATATCATTATTAAATTTATATATAAAATATAGAATAATTTTATTAGAAATTTTGGTTTATTGACAAATTTAAATACATATAAATTTATAAAAAATTGTGAAAAATACTATTCTCACATAGAAATTTATTTAAAAAATTTAAAAATTCAACAAATAATCATTTAGAAATACTATTTGAATATAACCCTGAAACGTATAAATAAATATTAAATGAAAAAAAACGTCATGATGGTGGGTAATTCCATATATTTAGTATTTCTTAAATTATTCATTTCACACACTATTAATGAATAAATATGTCAAACATCTATAATATGAGAAGTATATTCCTTTTATACATTTTTGATAATAATGTTATGAATGGGTAGATATAACATTAAACAATAATTGAATACTATTAATCTTTTTGAACAAATGTTAAATAAAAAATGGACATAGAAGACAATGGTTTTATGTTTCAATATTAAATAAAATTAATTTTCTATAAAAATAATGAGTCAATCATTTAATGTATAAAATAGAGGGAAATATAACTATTAAATGAAATTATTAGGAATAACAATATGATAATAAAATAAAATTTTATAAACAAACAATTATAAAATAATTTAACTCAATTGAAATTCAATCACAAAAAAGATTAAAATATCTTCCATCGTAAAACCATTACACCTTGGAAGCATTTGAATCATATCCCCCATGAATTAAGTATGAGATTTGTAAATTTTTAGTCAATTAATTATGATTTATTTATGAAATTATATGTAATGGGGCTCTATACACACCATTTGAAAAAAAAATTATGTTCATAAAATAACATGTTCTTATAAAGAGGATTATTTGAGTCGAAAACCTTACCTCAAGACAGAAAAATATCATTTATGTATTTTAACTATTATATGAAAAACATATACATTTTTTTAATATGATCCTTTTATGATTTTATACCCAATAAATAAACCTTATATATCATTTATTTTAAAATATTATTTAATTACATAATTATTTTGGTACAGGTTGAGTTTTTCGATGATGAGGAGTTTATAATTAAAAAAAATATTTTTGTGCTAACCATGGTAAATGAGAAATTGTTCAATAATCACCGTAATAATTATTGGGTAACAATTATTATTTTATTGATACATTATAATATTTATAATAAAAATGAATTAGGATTATGAAAAATGAACCCTTTTACAATCATGGATACATTATATCCTATATGTGCATGCATAACATTTACATTTTTAATAAATAGTAATGCAATGAATGAAATGATATTTTTTATTTAAATAATTATAATAATATCATAAATGTAATATTATATCATTAAATCCACTTAAATATATCATCACTGTATTTGGGTACTAAAAATAAATCACATCTCACTACAAGGATGTAGTCGATCATAAATGTGAATGATGATATTGTTATTCAATAAATAGTAATGTATGAAGTTATGCGATTATTTAAATTTAAAGAATTATTAATTTTACATGAATATAATAAAAAAAAATTATTAAATCCAGCATCATAAATATCCCTGAGGGGGGATTATGGAAAATGAATTAAATAGACTCGTCGTGTGGTAGTTCGTCTTACAAAAGAACGATGGTTTTGTTTCACGTACGATAGAACAATATATAGATAAATATTAATACATAATATTAATAACATATTAATATATATTAAATACTGGTTTTTTATTTTCATTATTAAGACATAATACAAGGAGTAAAATGATGAAGTAAAAAAGAAAGAGCATAATGATGTTAATTTACTTCGCATAAGAGATCCTCCTTTAGATCTCTTATTAAAGACCATATGGTTGGTATATTGGGATTTAAATAAGATATTTAGTATGTATAATAATTTATTGGAGTGATTATATTAGGTATTGGATTCTTTATTTGTCTCAGTAAGTGTGGGTAGTTGGTTGTTTTTTTAATTGAAGAGGAGTGGCTCTTTTGTAGAGACCAAAAAATATTCAATAATGGGATTTACTCTTAGTTTATGTGCTTCATAAATTGGATCTTATTGTATTCTAGGTGTGAAATTTCTGATAAAATCATCCATTATTCATAAATAATCATATTTCAATCATATTATTTCATTTACCTTAAAGGTTAATCAAATTTTAAAATTTAATTTTTTCACTACTTTAACTAGTTTTTCAATTTTTTTTCTAATCACTATCAGAATAAAAAGAGAAGAAATTATTAAATAAAATTAATTATTGTGACTAAAAACATTAAATATATTTTATAAAATAACATTAATCGTTGTTTAAAATTAATAATTTCTATTAAATGTGAAATTTTTTGGAAATATTATTTTTCCAGAAAAGTATTTTCCACGCACATAACGAGTTAAATTACCTATATGAAATGTATTAATAATTATAATAATTAAAAATCATGTCTATATAGAAATAATATTTATAATAATTAACAATATAACGTAATTTGAGTTAGTTTAATTATAAAAAATGGAATGACTATATGCACTTACAAATTGTTTACTGCAAATTACATTTTATGATTAAAAATATTCTTTTACAAAAATCATGAAAATTATGGACTATAAATAAAATATTTAAATTATTATATATAAAAATTTTCATTTTAAACATTAATATATAATAAAAAATATATTGTGACTTTTATATTAATTAACATTATTAAAAGAAATGAATGATTTTTATAAATTTGATATTTCTTAAGTTACCAAAAAAAAAACATTTCCAATTTTTTTTAAATAAATTAATCCAAATTTAATGTTTATAAAATTATTAAAAAATAATTTTCATATTAAAAATTAATCTTTATAATAGATATAAATATTATTTATTATATTTTTATGCAAAAAGGAATAAAAATGATTTTTGAAGAAAAAAATTTTTTGATGAAAAAATTTAGTTTATTTAAGATTGAGAACTAATTATAGTAAATTAATATATAAATTAATATTTTTTTAAAAAATAGATATATTTTTAATAGTATGTACATTTCAATTCATATTTCAAATTTTCACATCTATATTATAAGGGCCATGTTTATATTATAATATTTTATCAATATATCACTATTAATAAAAATCAGTTTTTATATTTTATTTCATATAGGACAAGTGTTATTTTAAAATCAAAAAGTAAAACACATTACATACAATAAGATGATAAAACATTGTTCATGTGTAAATATGACCTACCATCTCAATATACTATGAAATTAATTTTTAGATATATATTAAAATATTGTTGGAATCAAAATATAAAAACATATACAAAAACTATATTATTTTTAAAAAAATGATTAAAATAATGTAAATTATGTAACCATGAACATTGTACATGTAATATTACTATCAAACAAAAAAACATAATAAATGAATATTTTATCATTTATAATATTTATTCTAATAATAATATTATCCAAATGGTGATGAGATGTCATATGTAAATCATACTTGTTAGGACATATATGAGTATGGATTATAATATATGTTTAATAAATTAATATTTATTTTATAGTTAATCTGATTGAGAATTAGGAAAGGTTTTATGTGAGGTATGATATTTTTATTAAAATGTTATTTTATTTGGAATGTTAATTATTGAATTTATATTGAGGAAATTCTATGATCCTAATATAATAAATACCCTTAATATTTCTCTTCCACTTCTTTGTAACAGGGAATACATTTTTTCGTTTAATATTATTCAAATTACTCTCTTTAGAAAATAAGGGAATATTTTCAAGGAAAATAAATTTTATTTCTCATTTATGTAGAAATTTATTCAATTACATGCATATGTTTTCAAAAAAAATTTATGAATGTTTTTAATATTCTCCAATGATTCTTAATGTCATTTGTCCAATTTTTTGAATTTTTTTTAAAAAAATAAAATGGAAACTAATTTTGGATTCTTAAATGAGGGGTTTTTTTACATTTTACAAATAATGTTAAAAGAATGATTTATTTTAGTTTATAAATTAGAAATGGAATTTCCCACAACTCTGGTCATTGAACAATTTAAAGCTACTGATGAATGTATAAAATATAATTTTTTTAATATTATTATTTAATTAATATTTTCGATGTTTTTATATTTATAAAAATATTTGAATGTAATAATGTTATTTTACACATGAAATATTATAGTGATTCATTAAAATGAAATTTTAATTTTTTTTAACTGTAATTGATTTTTCATTTTTCTCAAATAGATTTGATCAATCTATAATCAAAAAACTCATTGTTTGTACGTTTTATGATTTTCATGTGGAAATGATTGTTTAACTAATTTATTTTCATAGTTTATTCCATATTGAATAGATGAAGTTATTATAAATCACATATTATTTTCATGGGTATTGATTTGATATCCATATGAATGCTATTATGATCATGTGTAACACATATGTATGGTTTTAATTATGTGTTGGGAAGTCTTAGAATTACATATTTATATAATTTATTAGTTAATGTATTATTTATCTTGATAGAAATGTGGAAAAATTATGAAATTAATGTTTAATTATGGGAAACTAGTAGAAGTGTTATATCGATATAGTAAAAATGTAAATTAAATTGATTAACTATGGATAATAGTTTTTTAGTTGTAATATTTTATGATTCAATGGAATTGATTTAAAAACATGACCTATGAAATAGATTCTATTACGATGTTAATGTCTCTTGAATTATGCAATGACTTTTTTATGATCATTGATAGATTTGGTATGAATATAGTTTGTTATATTCATGATCCCTTACCCATATATAAATATTATTCATTAATATAATAATATATTGATGTCACACATGATTACTCATAATGAGAATATGAGATTGTCAATTCTTTTGTTTATATTCTACATGTTATGAATAAATATTTCATGTATTGAATGTTAATAAAGTATAATTAATTGATATATATTTGATGGATATATTTAATATCATTAATGAATTTAAAATATCATATATCTAGTCACCAAATATAGTAAACATATATGGTCATTGACTATGTGTTTATAAAATTATTAAAATATTTATCTTTAATGATGTTATATTTATTTTTGAAATTCCTAGAATTTTTCTAGATGGAATTAGATTAAATGTTTTCTAATATTTTAGAAGTGTGTTATATTACCTTTACAAAAACCATATGTTTATTTCAATCTATATGATGAAATCATAAATTTTGGGTACTGAATAAATGATGAAATTTTCCTAGAAAAAAATCCATATTTTGAAACTAAAAGATAATTTGATTTCTTAACTGATACATGTATAGTTAAGAAAAAATAAAAGTGTAAATGGATAATATTGTATCCTATATTCTAGTAGATGGAGAGTGTTCCATTAATCTTATCTTATTTTGAAACATTTGAGTATATAATTAGGTAAACTCACTTTTCTATTAGAAACAATTTTTAAGGATTTATAGATATTGTGACTATATAAATACATGGTGAAACCGTAAGTCACATAGATTTAAATTATGTTTTATTTTTTTTCTACATATGGTAATTATATTTCTAGAATAATTTGGTTTTTCACTATAACAATTATTTCAAACACTCTTTTTATTATTTATATTCATGATCAAGAATAAGAAAAAATATATTTTATTTTAGTTGTGATCAATAAATTGGTGATGATAATCTTAATGGTATTTTTACTATAGTGAATTATATTATGATTATACCAAAGAAATTATCTCGATATATGATGAATAACCTGAAAATTAATCAACAATTTGACCCACTAATGAAGATAAGGGTAGAGTTGACATAGATAAATTCTGGTGGAGACTATGGAAGAATGAAGATTCAATTTACTATATTTCAATAATTATGGAATAATAACTCAAGGTAAAGTCTCAATAGGACAAGATGATGTTTTATGTGAGGGGGAATAAATTCATTAAGAAAGTTGATATGTAGAAATTATGAGTTTTATGGGGGTATATGATGTTTACCATTATGTAATATGTATAGATCAATTTCATTTGTGTGATGAACCGTGTAATTGTTTGAGTCATTGACATTATCGAAATGAAAACTCCCAAACTAAATGAGTGACAATGTCATGCCAATAATTGGAACAGAATGATAGATGTTTATATTTATTTTAATTTTAAAACTATATTTATGATGTATTTTCGTGATGATATTATAGTTATAAGTTCAATGAAATATATAATTATTATTCTATATAGTTTTTTCATAATGGATTTCCTATTATGTGTTGAATTATTCAAATGACTGAGAAATTTTATTTAGTTGACAGGATATATTTTTCGAGAAAAGAATATTAAAGGAAATATAACATATAATATAAATTTAAAACTTGGTATAATAATGAGATAAAGTTTTGTTTGATTGTGATAATTTAAATGGGATAATATTGCTGAATTAGGGCATAAATAATGAATTGATGAAAAATTAAATAATTTTATATTTTATGGATTTTAATATATTGGTCATTTTAAAGAATATCATAAATAATTTTTTATATTTATTACGAATGAGGAGAGATTTAATTTTTAATTCATTCATTTTTTTCATTATGCATTTATTGTATTTTAGGTTACTACCATGTTTCAAGAGGATATATGATCAAGGTATTCATACGTTAGATCCCAAATTTTTCTAGAGTTATATCAGTTTGGTTTTAATGTACTATTTTGTTTATATTTTTTTTAATTTTCTAATGATTTTCCACTTGTGGTGAGTTTGGGTGAATTTTGAGAAAATTGAATGAATATGGGAAGTGCCCAGTGGTGGCACAATTAGAGAAACCCATTCACCCCAGCCCATGATACCAGAAATCCCTATACAATGGGGGTTTTCTTAGACTATGAATGTTTTTAAAAACTGTAAATCCTAAATAGAGAAACCATGAATCCCAAAAATACTCATAGTACGATTGGAGCATGGTTGTTGAAAACATTTCACCCCTACCCAGGATACTATGCATGATTTTTAATCCTACACAAAAAATAGTTTTTATTTCCCCTGAAACCCAAAAAACTACAAATTTTAACCAAAAAAGGTTCATATAATGTGGATGATTTTAGATAATCATATAAGGATTACAAGTCCATATGAATTCTTTTATTAATGATTCAAACCCCAAATTAAATATCTTTTCCTCACCTATTATATAAATCATATCCCATTGATTTCCGGACTATCCACATTCCTTCTCTCAATAAATCAGTTAGATATTTTCTCTTATATTACAAGGTCTATTTTTGGATTTGGTTAATATATATATTTTATTATGGATCTAGATCTATATGTATGTGATCATGATTTTGTTAATCATAATTTTGTTTTTTAGATCATGATCATAATATACATCCTTGGGCTGCTCAATATTGAGTATTTACATTGGCTGATAATACATCAACGAATTGAGGTAGGTTGACTATAATTCAAATTATATAGTCGTGAAATGGATTATATGTATGTTTATTATAGAATTTCAGCATTTTTTTATTTATATATCATAATATAGTTAATTAAGTTTATTAATTGATTATTTATTATTCTGTTGAATATTAGGACTTTGTGGATAATTAATTGTTGAATTTATTGCTTATTTTAGATGTAATTATTTGAGATAAATATTAAGATAATTTATTATGGGTTATTTATATATGGTTTTGAGTTAATTAATTGGTTCATTAGTTTTTCGATATTGATTCCATGAAATGAATAATTAATTCGTAAAATAACTATCACATATTCAAATAGTCTGTTTGAATAATTAATTTGGGATTTAAATATTGGATGTTGATATTTTGAAATGATTAATTAATATTTAAATTATTTAGTGGACTTGGATAAATTAATTTAGAAATTAATTAATGGATGTTGTGATGGTAAATTATGGTAATAATTTTAATTTTCTTAATATTTGTTGACGCGACATTGTGAAAACATGTGATAATGATATACCTATGATACTGGGATAAGAAATGATACATTCCACATTGATAAATGGGGTATAAGAAATAAAGACCTATGGCATCTATATAAATTCATTATTTTTAAATGGTGTTCTAGACATGATGATAAACACTAATAATTAATATATCTATATAGTTGGTAAATGGGGTTCTACATAAGATGACATACACCCATGTTATATGTGTTTGATTTAGAATTGGAGTGTAAGATATAAAGTTCTATGCATGTGATATATATGCATGATCAAGAATTGGGGAGGAAAATATTATATTCTATGATCATGATATATATTCATGATTGATAAAGAGATCTATAGACATATAATTCTACCCCCAAAACATTGGCATTAAAATATTGTTCTAGTTGGTAGTAATAAAGAAATATGTACTGAATGTGTTACATTATATAGACATATCAAGTCAAGAAGAAGGTTCTCAGGTATGGTTTTCTGTGGGAACCTAGTGGTCTATGTGCATTAAAAAAATTTAATTGATAATTTGATAAGATATTTCTTTTGAATTGAAATTATTTATATAAAAAAATGCATTCAATTTTTATTGAAAATATTTTTTTAGACATAGTTAGTGGTATCCTATAGAGTTTTATTGACACCCTAATTGGGCTACCTATCAGTACCCAAAATGACATTTTTAAAGTAGGAATGGTTAATGGAAAACACCATAGATTTAATTTCTGGATTGGGGATGGATCTTGGATATGGGAACCATTTGTGGTTACAAATCTGCTTTAGATTCATTCAGGTCATTATATTCAGTTTTCAGTTTAGACATATGAATCATACATTAACATGACATGTTTTCATCATTATTGGGATATTGTATTTTTTACGTTTATTATTTAGTGTTATTTGTATTAATATGTTTGTATATATTCTTCTTCCAATGTTTATTTATTTATTATTGTATATTACTAAGAAAAGAGGGTATAGTCTCCACTTTATAGTCTTATCATACCCCCAATGCTAGTAAACAACATATTTAATATGGGGTGTCAGGATTGGAGTCATTTACCAACAGGCTCAGGGTACAAGTGTGTGTCATCCGAGTAGGTTAAGTACCAATTTGTATTAGATCCATGTCTTATTTTTTACATTTTTATTATTATTTGGAAATGATATAAAGTAGAATTGGAAGACTTGGGCCTTCGTTATGAGATCATGAATGGGAGTAGCTATCCCATGTATGGGGGAGAACCCATGTACCCAGGGTGGGATTGTCTTTATCACTATTTGTTATTACAGTTGAATCTTATTTCACCATGGTAGAAAAATGTGTTGTTGGATGTGGTTTTTGTTTTGATGATTTCTTGGGATTTGTTGAATTTTTACCCATGTCCCAAAATCGCAAGGGAGTATTTTTATTTTTCATCAATATAGGTTGTCATTATTTTTTTTGATATACATCATTTTACACACACATGAAAAATATAGGAGTTTTGGGTTTGTTGTTGTGCATGATCTATTTTTCCATACATGTGAAATTATTTTATAATTTTTTTCTCATATAATATCAATAGTGGCAAATGATGAAATGGTTTTAATAAAAGGGTGTGTAACAAAATTCGAATAATGGGAATGAGAATACTATTATATAAACAAGAACTATAAGTATGTTGGTTAAGGGTAGTGATATTTCTTTGATACTAACCACGTGGCGAGATTTGGTGGAAAACATTTTGTGATCATTTTTCTAATGTAATCGGATACTATGGTAAAATGATTCCAAATATCTGTGTTTGGAATTTTAGAGTTATGCATCTATAATGATTCTTTTTTATAAGAATATATGATTATATTAGAGGAGATGATATTTGAGAAGTTGAACCTAAGGAATAAATAGAGTCGGGTGATGAAGAAGGGGAGTAGTTCTAAGGGAATAATTCACACATTATGAAACTAATGGGAACAAACCTAGGATGGGATGTGAAGAGAATGTTGGAAATAATGAGGGAGTTTTAGTTTCATTACCCTCTTACTTTTATTTTAGAATGTGGAAATGAGAGATATGAGTTATGAGTTTATTCCATAACGAATATACTTCACAATATGGAGACTCATGTTGAGAGGAGGGTCTAGTTTGCTACTTATATGCTATAGGAATCATTGAAGAACTGGTTTGAAATTATTTCCCATACTCGATAAACTGATTGTTTTTTATAAGGACTTATTGGTTAGATTTTGTATCACATTTATCTTGATACCTCAAGTTAAGGAAGTTCAGCTAAATTCATATGATAAACTAAATGTATCATGTCAATGGGGGACTATTGTTTCGTAGAACATTGACATGTGTGTTATAGTTTTTTGAATAACCTCTCCCATGAAGTTTCCATTGGATTTATTCATGTAAATAGAATCTTACCACATTTACTTATCCAAAATTTACATGCTCCCCAACGGCATGCATTCATTAATTTTGTACCTTACGGTACATAAGAACATTCATTGGTCAAGAGGATGGGAGGCAAGACTCATAAATAATTTATGGGAGAAAATTATTACATATAATGAGAATCAATTTAAAATTTAATCTATTTTCTGGAATCCTTTACAATTCACCAAGTAAAACCTAATTTTCCATTGGAATTTTCAAACAATTATTAACATGTGTAAAATTTTGAATCATCAGTATGTATTCAAGGTTGTTCATTAATGAAGATATCTGGATGAATTCGAGGTTCCCCATCAGTTGTATCCTCTCATATACTATTTAAATATTCTTTTAATCATTGGTATGATGATAATGGTTTTTAAGAAACTCAATGGGAAACTCTGGAATTTATTTTCATCAGGGAGATAAATGTTTGTTTTGATATTGGGATCATACCAATTAAATGGGTTACTTACGTATCCTTGTAAAAGGAAACAGAACCCCCATACTTTAGTGCCTCTTTATGGGACCCATCAAACCTTTTAATGTCATGTGTTAAGGACATAATTTTAAATTATATTTTCATCTAGTAAGGATATCTAAGAAAAAGTTTCTTAGTTAATTTTTTTTGGGGACTAATGCCTAAGAATTCCAAGGAACATGGAAATAATATTTTTTTTAACTAAGATTAGACCCTATTGGGAATATGACCCTAGGAGGACAAGGCTGATTTGAAGTGTAGGGTCAGATCCTCCACATGGATTCTTATGTATCCTATGTGTATGAGAATCAAAGACCACGTTTTTCGATGGGTATCATATGAAAGTATAGTCCTTTGAGGGAAATGAGTGGGAAATTACATCCTGAAAAGGATCCCTTGGTAATATGGGTGTTTAATATGGGGTTTATTCCTATGGTGGATTCCAAGAATAAGTGAATTAGAGTCAGATTGCTGAAGATTATATCTAATGAGACCGGACCTTGGAAGTGCTTCTAACATTTCCTGGTTTGAACAAGAATCATAGTTCTCTTAGTTCCCTCACTGTGAGGGTCTGTGCACATGATTTAATAATCATGAATCTTTAAGCCCACATGATTCATGATCATTGTTGTAATCAAGAGGATTTTAATGATTCGAAAAATGACACAAACACATATCTTTATTTATTGGTGGATAAGGAAGAGCCTACGATGTCCATGGTGGATGAGGTCCAGACGACCCAAGAAGAGGGTGAGGTGGAAATCCCTCCCTCTATTCATTTTCATTGGAAAAGTGTCCAATGAAAAGAATACTAGAAGAGGGTTAGGGGAATATTCCATGGTGGTTTATGTAAAATTGATCCTGGTAGGGGAGCGAGATTTTAATTTATCTTTCATGGAAAACAAAGACTGAACATTATCTTCCCTAACATGGATCCGAGGATCCGTATCTTTTAAAATGGAGAGGTCATGACCTAAATAATAATTCTAAAATCTGGTAACTTCTCTGTATTGTTTCTGGGAGTAAGGTCCATGTGACTACAGATATACAAAACCACGACACTCCATAAATCCTAACCCCATTTTGAATCAAATGTGGGAAAAATATGACTGTGGATATACAAACAAAAATAGGAGACAAACTTTTATGCCATTCTTAAAGGGTTGATATGTTAGGAGGTCTTGGTGGAGGTCATAATAGTATCATTTACAAGAAAGGAATCCAATGAAGAATCATATACATGAATGGCATTGAAGATGGCTTGATGGCTTTTAGACTGAAGAGAGTGTGTGAATCAAAGTGGGGCTCTCATGTGGATAGCTAAATGTGAACGTATGGTTGTGCAAGATGGCTTGGGAGACCTAATTTTCACTTATGTGAAGAACCACATGTATGGTAATACATGGGTATGACATAACTCAATCCATTATAAGTATCCATAGGAGTTCCCAATAGTGGGGTGCTCATTTTCCTTTGAATGGAATATGTGGCGTGCATGTGTTTTTGGATTTTGGTCATTGGGCGCTTTAGGCGCACTAGTGTTATGGATTTCAAACACTTAAATGACTTATTTCCTATGATCCCCCATCAATTTATCCTCTTTAGGTGTTAATGAACTATGTTAAATGTTTCGTAGCTCTTGGGTGAAGCACTATGGAGTCCAGATAAGCAATTAGGCTTCAGTGAAATTTGTCTATAAAAATGAAGTCCCCAAGGGTCTATTTATTGGCAAAAACATCAGCCTATGCAAAATGAAATATGGCGTTCAAGAGAACAACACTGCACAATGAGGCGTGAATGTACCTTTCAGGATGATGGTGGTTTGGCTAGACTAAGGGTCACATTGATGATTTTCCCAAAAAAATACATTAATTAGCTTCAGCAAGGCCGTGTGCAAGAGTTTGCACATAGGTATCTTGGAAGCCTATTTGGGGACCTAGAGTAAATAATTATTCCATATGATGGTGTTCGTGCCCCCACACCCCTTCTTGGGATCAATGTCTGGTTGATGTCTAGACACTTCTTCCCGGAGATTTTGCTAACGTCACAAACCCCCATGAAAAATACATATTCACACCACAATATTTTTGACCCCGGTTGAGGAAATTTTGAGTTACATCACATGGAAATGCATATTCAATTATAGAGAAGTGTGTGAAAATCATTTCATAGTATCTAAACCACCCTATAATTTTATTCATTAATATTCAAATGAATCATTTTTATGGTAACAATATGGAATTTTGACGCATTCTATCACAATTGGGTTATATTTGGAGCTATGTCAAGTTTCTATGGATTCTCTAATTTTTTCCAAAATCCATGGGGCCATGAGAGCATAGTTTTTTTATTAGTGTTATATGGACAACCCCACAAACATTGTATATTTTTATTTTTTTCTAAATATTATATAAATTATACAAAAAGTGTGTTTAGTCATAAGGGACTCAACATTTGTTCAAAGTTCCCTTTCTGAGTTATCAATATGGTGAGTACCACATCCCTTGTTTTTGGATGATTAGATTCACAAAGGTTAAACTATAAAGAGAAATTGTTTAATTTCAAATAACACTGAATATAAATTTGAAATTAGATCCCAATGATGACTTATTATAAAATAATTGATTTAAGATTCTTTAAATAATTACTAGGGGAATATTGATCTGTGAATTTTTTCGGGCACCAAATTTAAAAAATATATCCAAATAAGGGGATTCTATTGCAAGAACGAATTTAATATTATTTTCAAAACTCATAATGAGATTTTTTTATGAAAGTCCAACTATGAAGTATTCATTGTAGCCAAATAGTGTAATCTTTTGACTGATAGGCATGTTATACAGGCTGCTTATGCAAGGCCACCT
The DNA here is from genome assembly GCA_963277665.1 of Viscum album. Taxonomy (NCBI): domain Eukaryota; kingdom Viridiplantae; phylum Streptophyta; class Magnoliopsida; order Santalales; family Viscaceae; genus Viscum; species Viscum album. Next base: position 66,576,597 of record OY728166.1, on the reverse strand, counting down.
AAGGGCACATACAACCTTTTCCAGCAAATGATATCGTAGGAATTTTACATTTTTCTATTGATAGAACTGGAAAAATTAGATTTCAAAGACTCTTGACCATAGTGGGTTGTTTTTCCAAGCAATGGAAATTAAAAAATAAAAGGGTTATTTTATGTCGACATCTATCAATAAAAGGAAAAACATTTCCCTACAAATTTGGTGTATAAAGAAGGGTTAAAATTTGTTATAAAGGATAATTTATAATAACATTATGTGAGGTTATATGTTATGAAGTGAGGACATTGTATTATGAATTTTTAATTAATGCAGTGAAGACATTGTACTAGGTAGTTTTAATTAAGGTAGGTAAGACTTGATACTGTGCAGTTTTATGTTATGTAGGTAGGAAATTGTGTGGATTTCATTTAATGACTTTAGCTCAGACCAAATGTATGATACTATTCAAATTTTTTAATTTTTTTTGAAACATACATCCATATTTAGGAATGGAAGGAAAAATATTAAACTATGATTTTGGAATTTCTAAATCTGATGAATTATTTGGAAAAAGTGATAAATGCTTTAGAGAATGTCGTTTTTAAGAATAATGTTACTATTATTTGAAAATCCTGTTATGGGGGTTGTGTTATGAAGGTCTTAATGGGGAATATGATTTATAGACAAATAGTTTCATCTTTTGACTGATAGGCCCGTTATATTGGAGAATTAGGAAAGGACACTTATGGGCATGTGATGCATAGTCAAGAAAAAGAGATCTTAGAAGTTTGGCATTCTATTGCTAAAAGCCAGCAAAATTTTATGGAGATTTTGATTTTCTAAATCACCGAGTTGGTTTTTGTAGAATGGTACAAGAATATGGAGAGGGTATTTTTAAAAATGTTTTTCCAATAATCGATTTAATAATAATTCTATGAATGTGTGACCCAAATGTAGTAGGTATATTGTCTATATATTTATTTCATACAACTAGGACCAGTAATGGAATCATTATATGATATGTGGACAAGTGATTCCAATGTTATTTCATATTCTTTTAAACTCATGTAGAAGGAAATGTGTAAAATATAGTCTTGAAGACTTTCATATCGTGAGAAGATAGTGGGACAAATATTCCTAATTGGCTAGTTTTAAAAACAGATTCTTGTATATTGTTATAAAAGATTTAAGGGGAAAAAGAATATATAACCATGAATGAAATTACCATCATTTGAAAAACCCATATTATTGCCAATATTATAAAGGTCCATGTAGGGAATATTCTTCATATCCAAATACTGAAATCTTTTTACTGACATTACCATTGTGCAAGAAACATTTTAAAGACCACCTATGGGAACATACTTTGTATTCAGGCAAAAGAGATCTTAGGTATTAGAAACAATGTCACCAGAAGCTTTGAGAATGATTATAAGGATCTAGAAATATTCATGATTAAGAGTGTGAAATATAGAAGGGGGTTATGCTCAATGCACATATGGAATATTTGAATCAATATTGTCCATGATTTTGACATCCATTACATATATCTAACTCATATGTAAAATTAATACATTATCAGTTTCCCATTTAATTGAAATTTTTATGTGGAGTTTAATGTTATTCAGCAAGGACATTATACTGTGATGTTTTATGTCATCATGTGAGGACATTGATAGCCCATTAAAAATTTAGTTACCTTATTTATATAAATAAACCTTTACCCAAGTACCAATCCCATGTAAGCTATTATCGTTGTGAGAAACTATGAGCATTAAGTGTTTTTTATAACACAATATTGAAATAAGTGAAGTATATGGGTGTAATATTTCCATTCTATTTAACATCATGTATTAAGGAAAAAAGATGAACCAATGTGAAATGAATGACATATTAAAACTAGACTATTGAATAAAACCCAGGGGTTACAATTTGTCTTACTCGGGGAAAGAATCCATCCATACGTGGTTCTTTTAAATTCCCAACGTATGTTTTATTCCTATATAAGGAAAAAGGCAAGGTTTCATTATATAGTTTCTGGGACCAAAATTGGTGAACTAGGAGTCTCTACGTATCTCATATCAATGAGAATCATGTCATACATAGTTCTTAAAACATTAATTTACCACACTAATCGAGTTTGACATGGAAGACAGGGGGATTTAACACATTCTAGAAGAATGATTAAATTTAAGACATAAGATGGTATGATAATAAAATCATATATCTAAAAAACAACTCTATATAGATGAAGTTCATATAAAGGAGAAGAAAAGGGAAATAAATTTTTTTTTAACTAGGCCGATGATTGGAGGTCCATGCATCTCTGCCTATCTCAAATAGATGATAATCAAGCCACAAGTAGTTCTTGAAATTAGGACCCTATGCAAATAATAATGGAATGCAAACACATTGAATATTATTGATGTGAATAGTGATATTTATGTGATATGTGTCACACTTATTACCCATCATAAACTTACTAATGAAATATTTTACTCAATTCTATAGGATCTTGTTTAATAAAGAAGTTATCTAACATAATCAAATCACCACCACAATGTTTTGATATTTTCATGGGATAATATCCAATATTACTATATCTAATGTTCATGTTCTTATAATATTATTCATGGTTGTTTTATTATCCTTATCATAGAGAAATTTTATAGGAATTTGCAATGAAAAATTCTATATCTCCAATTACTCAATATTAAATAAATAATGAAATCATATTTTGTATGTCAAATAAATTTCGGATTAATTATCAATAAAAAAAATATAAACGCTATTCGAAAATTGATTCTATAATAAAGAACATATCACCCTATCATGAGAAGTTTTATAATAAATTTTTTCTAAGAAACCTGACATTCAGGTACCTTTATTACAATGAAGTAATTGAGATTCCTGGAGTTTCCATTGTTGTTGAATTATATCTCGTAAAAAATTATATCATTACCCTTGTATATATTTTTGATTAATAATTCATTTTTTATTAAAGAGAAATGATTAATAAATGTAATAAATAATTTATTTATGTGGGAGAGAATTCATCACAATGACATATTTAAATATATATATTTTTTAATATTAGATGTTCTCTATTTCAACAGATTCACATAATACCAAATGAAAATGAGTTGTGACCCGCCTTACTAAAAATATGTAATCTGATGTGAAACATTAATTATAATATTACAATAATAAAAAAATTGATGTAAAAAAAAGATAAAAAGTAGTTTTAAAATAAAAAACATATTTAAATTTAATATATATTATTTTATAAATAAATATTTATATATTTATTATATTTAATTGATATTAGATATAATAAAAATATAATATGTTTCAAAAAATTAAATATTAGAAACTGATAACTTTCAAATATTTATTTTTATTGTGAAGTGGTTTTTAAAAAATTTATATTAAATTTAATACTAATGAAATATGATTCCATTTAAATTTGTATTTTTTAAACAGTATTTTAACACTCATATAACTATAAATATTCTAAAAATTTATTAAAAACCAATGATATTTAAAATATTAATTTTGTAAAAAATTATTTTAAACAAAATTATTATATTCTTTTAAATGAAATATTTATAAAATTTAGAATTAAAATTTTAGGACAAGAAAATTATAATATTAATTAGAATGTAAAAAATATCTTATGATGGTTTTTTATTCTTATATATAAATATTAATGTTTCGGTGATTTTTGGAAAATACAATTTATTCCTCTATCACAACTTTTATGAAATTATCTTATAATATTAATAAATCTAAAACTTATTAAAAATTCATGGAAATTTGTATATTAATAGGGAAAATTCTATATTTTTTAATACTATTTTGTATCAATAAATCAAATTATAAGGATTTTAAAAAACAATTAATCTTTTATTCAAATAAAACATTTTCTCACCAAATTTGATTAATTTTGTTAACCCAATGTATAAAATAGAATTATATTTTTGAGAATGATAAATAAATCTTAATTTATATTAATAAACAATATAGTTTGATTTTCAATTAAAAAAAGGATAATTTCATCCTAAAAAAATTTTAATGGTTAGATATATTGTTCAACTAAACATGGATTTATGTGTTATGTGATGTAATATGAAAATTTATTTTTATCACCATTATAAATATTTTTGTCCAAAATTGATTTTATATTTTGAATAATTATTTCCATATTATATAATAATTACAATTTTTTTAGGTATTTAAAAAAAATACATAAGTAAAAAATAATTATCATTGTGAAAATATAAAATAGTAAATGTTATTAATTTTAAATAGAGGACATAAAATCCAGTTAAAAATATTTATTATGTTACATGTTTGAGGGTTGGATAAAATCACCATTTTCCCCCAAAAATTTGTATTTTCTGTTTGATCATCATAACATTATAATTTTGACTCCACTTGTTATATTATAAAAAATTTTCATACTTCTCCAATATGAAAAGTTCCATCATCACCCTACAATTCATATAACATAAATACTCTTCTATTCAGCCAATATATGAACAAATTACATTCCAACACTCCTATTGATATTAGAATAGTAATTTTCTTCCTCAAATACAAAATCTCATTGACATAATCAAATTTTCTAATGTTTTGTTTAAAGGAGTGTGGTAAAATTCTAAAATCCATCACAACTATACTTATTTTTCATTTATTTTAATTTCATTATTCGTTGAACTCTCTTAAATCTAATCATCCCATGTTGATAGAATTAACTTTTTTTTTGTTGATAATTTATATAATTTTTAAGGAATTAATATTTTATTTGATTATCTCATACATTTAAAAATCTATAATATCACTTGTGTTGCGTGAAGACTACCAGCTCCACGAGGGATGTGATTCATTTTTTTAACCACCTTAAATGGAGGTTTTTAAGAAGAAGTAAAATTAATAAATGTGATTTCTAAACTACTATAATGAATATATAAATATAATCCATCTTCTACCTTCATTCATTCTATGGATAATATGAATGTTTCTGATATGTACTTGAGGACTACCTCCCCTTCTAAGCATCAAGATTATGATTTCTTATATAATTTTATTTTATACCATAATAATTTAATATATGAGTAACCTCTTTAAAATTTTAAATAATATCATGATAATTCTTTAATAATTATATTATTTGAAGGGTTTCACATTCTTAACAACACATTGTCATTTATTAGAGATTATTTATATTTGGAACAGTTTATACATCAAATGAATGAAACTTTTTAATTTATATCATGGATTTCCATGGGAATTGAACCACAATTCTTATTAAAAACACTATTAAATGAATTTATTTTAAACAAACATGCCATAAATTTAACCTCTGTGAAACGTAACTAAAATTTTCTTTGAAAGAAATTGTAAAATTATAATTCAATATTAATCAATATTGTAGTACCTTAAATAATCAGGAAATTATTATCCTGGAATAAAATAATATGGATTTAAATTTAAGCATTTAAGATGAAAAAAATATAAAAAATTTAGTTACATCCATTGTTGGAAAAAATCTATATGTCAAATTAATTTCATATTAAATTATTATATATGAATGGATTAAATGATAATTTATGTGAATAATGACCTAAGGTTGTTATTTATGATTGTAATATGAATTATACTAGAATAATATCATTTATTAATATTTATAGTCAATTTTAATGGAATTTTTTATCCCAAACCCCTTCATTATGTTATAATGATTCAACTTCTAATTATATCTTATATTCATCGATTCATCAACCCCATTATTTTAATTATTGATTTCTTAAGGTAAAATGAAATTTCTATTTGAACCACCATTTGTAAAGACATTCATTATCATAAATGTATAACATTATTAATAATAATAATAATCCTCTCAAAATTCCACTTATTCATTCATGAATATATTTTATCTTTTTGAATGTATTTTTATTTTTAATTGGACGTAAATTTTTTTAATAATTATTGTGAAATTTTTATTTCTAATTACACTTTTTATAAATATCATATATTATTCCAATTATTTTGGGTATTTTGAAAAAATATTATTTAAAAATTCCTCAATGATTTGTATTTTTATTATTCTATTTTTATCATCCACTCTATCATTCCCCTAAAAAACCATTATAAAATATCTGGGGATCTCTATTGATAATTATTTCCAAATATGTTTTTTATAATTATATCATTTTTAGACCCTAAAATATATCTCTCGGATGTCTCATGTTACTCACTTAATTTCTAATAATGCTTAAATGTATAATAAAATTAATTTTCTAAATTTTTTTAATGGGATATCATTCTTGGTCACTTTTATAAAACATATTTTCGATGAATCATTTTATGGTGATAATTTGGATTTCTATAATATTTTTATTTTTAATGATTTTGATATGAAACATTAATTTTAGTATATAATTTTATTTTATTTTATAAATTAAATAAAGGATTATAAATTGAAACATTATTGAAATTTATTTTAACCAATAAAAATAGTCGATATATAATAACATATATTTTTTGGATAATTATTTTCATGGTTTTTTTATTTATATGTTTTTTCAAATAATAGTTTGATAATGAATTATATTGATTTTCTCAAATATGATCTTTTCACAACTCTATTTTATTGTATTATTTCTACATAAATGATTTGAAATATTTTGTAAAGTTTCAGTTATTTTATTATTAAAATTTTAAAATTATTGTAAACATTTATTTCTCTTAGTGTTTTATTTTTTATGCACCCCATTATAAATGAATTTATGATATAATCATTTTTTGTGGTTAAATTATTTGTACCATCTGATCTAATTTGGATATCACAAACATTGATACCATTTAGAAATGATATTAACACACAGTTATTCATTATGATTTCTTAATATAATTAATGATTTATATATTATGTAACACATATGTGAGGATGATAAAGGATGATAATAAATTTTATCCTCGTATATATTTTATATGTTTTTATATATCATGAGAAAATAATTTCTTTGAGTTTTAATAATAATTTGAATAATAGATTATGTTTTATTTCGGATGTCCTTAAAAGAACTACTGTTACGAAAATAATATGAATAATAGGCCAAAAATCATGAAAATTGAGTCAATAACTATAAGATTTTAATGATATTGGATTAAATAGTGGATCATGAGTCATTTTAATTGAACCCCTAATGGTCAAATAGTTATGATACATGAGTTCCTATTTGGTATGGAAGAATAATTCACGAGAAACCCTCTAATAGGTCATCGTATGATGACTCATGATTGTAAACATAATATATTTTAATGATTTAGTTTGTTCTATAAATCCTAGTTATGTTATGTTTTAATAACGAATATTATTTCTATGTCATATTCATATGAATATTTACCATGGATAATGTTTATGATATGACAGACTTATTTAATGGTACATGATTGTTTATTTGAAATTACATGTATTAAAATCATAATATTTATAGAAAATATGATTATTATATATTTAATTGTTACATATTTATTTTATGGTCATGTTTTCCCATTTGAATATTATCCAACCCATGAAGAAATATTGATATTTTTTCCATTAATCAAAATTTGAGATAATACCATAAGTTTCCATTACTCATTGTGTATTGATTTCTAAAACTACGTTAAATTATAGAAGATATAAATGTGATGTTTGATTGATGATAAATATTCGAATGACTGCCACCCGGTTAATCCTCGGGTTTGTGTGGAGTTGGATGCATCCAGGACACCTTTTGATTTTGTGTGGATTACAATTGGAGAGGAGTAATGGTACAAACAGCAGGTGGTCTACGAGGGCTGGATAGAGTATTTCCCTTCTTGTCACCACTTGGGTCATTCAGTGGCATTTTTCAATAGGGGAAGGCCCTTTAAGGCACATTATTCAAATGCCCAGGTGTCTACTAAAATGGAGGGTGATGCTACGGGAAGAGCATCAGAGGATGTATGAGGGTAGGTCTAGGGAAGAAGGAAATGGGAACTGAAGGTGGAGGTCTGGAGCCTCTTCTTCCAGTGGTGGAATGAAAATTTACAGAGGAGTGTAAGAGGATGGTTGTGGATGGACTTGGTCCTCTACGAGGGGACGAAGATGTACTGGGCAAGGCATTAGAGTTTGATGCGTGGATGGTTCTTTTTCTAGAAGAGGAGAGACCAGAAGGAAGTGGTTGGGAGGTCCAACCATCAGTGGCAGATGAACAAATGAAGGGTACCGGTAGTGTGTTGGTCAATGACAGTTAGAGAGTTGTGACCCCTTTTGCTATGGTGGATGGTTTGGAAGGGCCTGTGTGGGATGTTTATGGAGATCCTTTTGAGGATCACAGAGAGGGGGAGATGTGTCGGGCACATGCAGTAGAGGTTCAAGGATCTAGATCCTATATTGTAAATTTTTCCTCAGGTGGAGGTAGGGGTATGGATGTCTCGGCCATGACTTTTATCCCTTTGAGAAACAGATATGAAAGCCTCGTCAATGTCTGTCTTGATTATAGTTTTTTTTTCTATGTCAGAAGGTGGGGGTGTGGGTGTTGGGGTCTCCATGATGGAGCCGATTGGTGAAGTATGGGATAAGAGGACATTTCCAGGACAGTGGAAAATCCAACTAATGGGGTTATATACATTTTCTAGATTGAAATTAATACGTTGAATCAATTAAGGGAGAGGAATAGAGGGGATATGGTATTGGCCTCGAATATTTTCTAAGTAAAGGGAAGGAGCATTATGGGGGTGATAAAGAAAACATGAGTGGGCCCACTAGTCGTTCATATAGTGATATAGTTCATGGTGGGAACAAGTGGTTTGTCGAGCATGATGGAACGTTATCTTCAACCCCAAGAAGAAGAACAAGGAAAGACTACTCCTATCATCCACGCACGGCAAGAACCAGATATTCTTTTAAGTGGGGTGGTAGGGATATTCTTTCCATTAAAAAATATAGCTTGGGAAAAAATCATGTGGAATCCAACCATCTCCGGATCAGACAAGGAGATGGGAGTTTCGTGATTTTGGGATGAAGAACGGACCGGCTTCAGTTTGTGAATCGGTCACTGCAGATGACGATTATGGTATGGGATGTGTTGAAAATTACGGGTACTAAGATCTGTAGTGTAGTCCTGATTCTTTTATGTGTTTGATCTGCAAGTGTTGGTTTGTGATGTTGTAGGTCATTTAGCATTGTTCTGTTTTTGGTTTTAAACCTTGTTTTCGGTACTAGAAACCAATAATTAGGCTCTTAGAATGAAAAAAATGTATAAGGGGGGATAAATATTCGCATGTATCATAAAATTAGTAGTTTTATTTTATGGTCCTCAGACACACTAAACCATACATTCTGGAAACTCTGTAATGTTTTAGAAAATTAAATATTTAAATTATTTAATTGATGGAGAATAAAGATATATTTATCTATGATCATCTCACAATTGAAAAAAATAGTGTTCAATGAAAATATTTAGAGAACTAGATCAATTTTATGGATCTATATCATCTTTGTATGCATTCAATAATGGATGATTTATAATAACCTCCCCCATTATCCCATTATAATGCGCCCTAATGTTTCATTTTTATTACTCTTCAAATCCTTGTTTCTGAAATTGAACATTACCTATGTGAGAATAAATGTTTTAATTTATTATTTTACATTATGTTTGAGTAACCTCTTTTTTATGAATAGAAATCCCATACATGGTCATTTTTAATGAGCATAAACTCAAAAATTATCTATCATTCAAAAATAATATTTAGAAATAGTGTGTGAATCCTTTATTGGATTATCTATTCTATTATTGATCATTTTAACGATTTATCATTCTATTCGTGATGGATTGACTTTAATGTAGACAAATAGACTATCTCACCACAAATCAATGCATAAAAACCATAAAAAAATTCATGATTTCTACAAGAAGCATAACTATGAAATTAACAGCACAACTTAAGTATTAGAATCATGAAATTGTATCATTATTATATCTTTGGAAATATATATAGAACATGTATCATGGACCTCCAATTCAAATTATGTTTACATTATCTATTATTATTGACAAACTACATCACATAATTCATTTTTTGGTCAAACAAACATGAAATTAAACATATAAAAACTCAAAATTGATATCCCAAAACATTATGTGTAATTTTCTGGAATCATGAAATTAATGGAATTGTAAATTTTATCATCACCTGACTATTAAAATTATAGTAATTGTGATCCATTCATGAGGGTATTCACTATTTATTGTAGGGATCCTACCACACCGCCCACTAAAATAAAATTTTGATTGATTATAACATTAAATAATATTTATTAATTCTTGGATTTCATATTCGAAACATTTTCTTAAGATCTATTCCAATGAATTATTTCTCTTATTTGTTATAAATTTATCAATTTCAATAATACATGACCCTCTCCCATTGACCAATATTCCAATTCCATAAATTCAATATTTCTGTATGCATTACATATCCATAATTTATCCATATAAAAAATGTTTGGCATGATTCTCATTCAATTGGATAAATAATGAAATATTTCTTCTTATTATTGGATCATTTGTATGTCCCCATTATCCATACATGATCGAGGAACATAAAAAATATTATTCAGGTCTCATGTCCCACACATAAATTAGGAAATGTTTGTTCAATGATTGATTTGGATTATGTTTTTTTCCGAATCTAAAACTACCAGTCAGGTAGAGAATAATAACTATAATATTTGTCCCCTACCACAACATAGTTTTCTATACCAAAATTAACCTTTGAATCTAATGAAGGGTTTCTACAACCAATTATGTATAGTTAAATTAACATATATCAACCCATAAATATAGGAAACTATATGATTTCCATCCATGAGAATCATTTTACCTAGAATGTGTTATATCCATTTTACAGTAGCTTTACAATTCCCTCCCTATTATGTATAAACTCGAACAGTGTCCATAGATTATAACCATAACCTATATTTTATTTCTTATGGGAGTATATAATATTGGAATGTGAGACTACCATTTTATTCAGGGTTTTTAACTTCCAATATTATATTTGAAATTACACACTGTTATTCCATGCTCAAGGACAAAAAATAGTATTATTTTAGGGTAGACCATTTTTAGTCGAATTATATGGAAACAACAAGGTAAATGATGTGTTCTCTAAAAATAATTCCATAATAGGTTGATATTAATGAAACTAAATTACACCATGTTTTAGGTTTGGAGGATCATCAGGAAAAAATATATAAAAAGATAGATATATTAAAAATAAAAGACTCACATTACAATTTCACTAGGTAAAATAAGGATCACTAATAGAAAAGGTACAAATCATTTTAGGCATATCGATTGGACTTGGATTTATCCTATCGACACTCACCAAATAAAATAGTCCATGAAATGTTTATGGTTATTATTAACCACATCTAGATTATCATTACTATAGTAACATAATCTACATTGAATCGCATCCCTCCAATATAATGATAAACTGTATTATTTTTGTATTTGTTTTATGAACATAGAATGAACACCCTACCGGTGTATATATATTGATCCTAACATATCTACACAATGATCTAGAATTATCTATAAAACCATATTTCTTTTAATATAGTTACCCCTTTTATTCTTCCCAATCTAAATAGAGAAGCCCACCTTTATTATATTTATCATGACTATTAACTATTTAAAGTACTCGGGTGATGTTTATTCAATATTTTTGACTTTAAACCCATTTCTCTATTTATTTACTCAAGATAGGGAAATTTTTTTATCAATCACACTAAACTATTAGAACCATATAGTCTAATATAAATATTCCTAACCACTATTATCTCATGTACTAAACCATCCCTCAAAAAATATTTATTGAAAAAAAATTTTACTACATTTTTAGGATTGAAATTTCATAAACCATTGTGCACTATATGGATATAAAAAATGAAGGATTGTATAAAACATAGGTTCCTAGACCACTCCTTGTTCAATTTCATTGTTGTGAATAATTTTGGTTATGTGAGTTTGAATTTCTTCTTAGGCAATTTAATTCAAAATAAACATCCCTAAAATGATTATTTATCACTCAAAATCCCATCATTTAATGCTTAAAATACATCATGGTGGATTATTCACAAAAACAATACAATAATATTATTTTCAATACATAGAAAGTTTTTGACCTCATTTTTTCTATATGTCATAATTATGAAGTAGCGTAAAACATGTTTGACATTTTCTCCAAACCATATTCATTATACACATCACTGTTTTTGAAATTAAGATTCTAGGAGGAACAATAACCATCATCCACTTTTGTTATCTCAATTAATGTTACAACACCCTCGGGGTCCCCATTTAAAATATTTTAGTATCATTTCTGGTTAAAACAACTGTAATGAGTCTCTCAAAATCTATATGCCCATTTTAAAGGATCTTATTTGGGGTCAAAGTATTAATATGACTCAAAACAATTAATTCTCTTAGCAGTCTTGTGTGATGAGAGTAGACATCCATTAACACATGTTTCCCCCAGAATACCTGATATAAATTGTATTAGTGTTATCAAGAATTTATTTCAAAATTATGGATGATTAATATTAACACTTTTATATCATTCTCATACCGCATTAAACATCATGACCATTATCTTTTATGTACGATATAAAAATGATTTATTTTATCCCCATCACATGACAGAAAAATGGATAATATTGGGGTTCATGATTTAAGAGACAACCCATATTTGGAACTATTACCCAAAATTAACACATTATAAAAATATTTTTGGATCTATTCCAACTATATTGGATATGTATCAATTTTTAGAAAACTCGACCACAATCCATCCAAATTTGCAGTTTCATTTTTTCCTAAAACATTTTCTTTATCATAAGCTCATTTGTAGCCCATAACTAACCTATATCTGTAATGATACCATTTCCTTATAATATCATCAATATATATAAGTGTATTTTACAGGCTTTTTATCAAAATACAAGGACCCACTTTTATTCTATTTAGTATAAGATAAGTTCTCCACCAATCCAATCATAAATTTCACCCAACATCACCTATGGATGTTCCATATATATGTTGAAATGTATTGTTCTAATAATTTGGACAATAATTATTTTTCATTAATATTTATGTTAATATACCATATAATTGGTTTTATTATTCATGTGTATTTTCATTACAAATATATTTTTCATGTTAGACTACATCATCATCTTATTTTCCACAATAAATAATTTTAAAATAAGACATTTGTGGTCCAAGATATATAAAAAAACAGAAAAAATTAATTTCTATTTTTTAAATGACCATAAATTAAATTCAAAAATGAATTTGTGATTTTTTACTTAATTAATAAAACACAAATTATGTAATAACTATATGACCAAATACTTTGAATCCTCAGAGCTAATCAGTCTCGATCTACAAGAATAATTGAATTCCATTCGTATATCTCTCACCTAGATGGAATATGAATTTTCATCCAATTCATACATTGTATCGATATGATATGTATTCCACGTAAATGATCTTTATGGATGATAACATAATCTATAGAGTTATCTACCTTTTCCAAATAATCATTCTCAAATGTTAACATACATCGTATCCCATTATTTGGTATGAAATTTATATTCTTTAATAAATGGGATACCCTATGGTGTAATCACTATACTCAAAAGGCCCACCTCCAATTTTGATTACATACCCTATTGGACCATACAAATCATATATTAATGGACCTCCACATTAAAATATGGATACTCCAATGACCAACTATTGTTAAAGGTTTTATGTCCTTGAGGATACCACATCTACCATAAGATAATGGGACATATGTGGCATATATTGTCAATAATCATCATCTTACTATCACCGTCCTTAATGAATCCATATTTACCATTAAATTATTTATTTATTTATTTATTTTATAATATTTTCTAGTGGAATTGTGACACCCATGTTTTTTTGACCACTTGTATATTTCACAGTCTAATGGAAATCAATCACGTCATATCACACTAACTTTATTTCTTATGATCACAAGATTGAAATGGTAATTTATAAGACATTACAATCTTGTATGATACTACACATGTCATGTACTATCATGTCATTAAATATTATTTTATTAATCACATTTTTCATATACGAACCATGAATCACTTGGGAATATAGAAATTTTTTGATTTTTTATAAATATTTTTTAGTTTGGAATTAAAATATTTTCATTTCAAAGGATAAATTCATAAATTTATAGGGAAAAATAAAAATAGGTTCTTCTATATATCATTTTCAATCCATTATTACAAAATGTCACCACTATGGTTTTTTTGGGTGATAGATTGTTCAATGTTATATTGACACATTTGGTTTCACTTAGTTACATCCTCCTGCTTGGATAACCCTATTTACACCACTCAATCATAAATAAAAACTTTTTAAAAAATAACATAATATTTTTATTTCTTTACCTTATACTATGTATTAGGAGATATTTTATGATCAACGTAATCCATGGTTTTCAACGATCTTGCCTCCAAGTGGCTGACGATATCTACCTCAGAATAGATCACCACATAGTACTAGTGTGATCCTTTATCATTCAAAATATCATCCTTTTTTGGAACATTGACTAATGTTATGCACAATGTGATTTATTTATAATATATATAATCAAAATATTTCATCCTTAAGAACACCCTAAAAGCCAATATTTCTATATACAATTCATGGAGTGCACTTTAATCATTTAGGTCAGTCCCAAGGCTCGCCCCCCAAGTGGTGAAGGGATCATATATTTCCTATATGTTTACCCAAGGATTTTTGGGTAATGATTTTCTTGATGCTCTTCCATTACAAATTTATTCTTACCTAGTTCACACTAGAAATTTCATATGATGATTCCCCCATTTCTGATGTTGTAGCCTAATACGCTTGAAAAACCTCAAGCCCTTTGTTGAGAATTTTTTCTTCTAGAATCCATTTTGAGTGTTTAGTGTCCCTTGGGATGTCATATAACGATTCTATAGACCCAACATCAATCGATATTACTGATATTGTTATCTTAACCATTGATGGAGGCTATGCCAACACTAAACCTAACTTATTTGGTATTACAAGAGATTACAAAATAAATTGATGATATCATGACCTATATAGACACCATAGAGAAAGACCATTCTATTGATATATGGCCTGATACAATATCACAATAATTAGGGGATTCGGGTTCATATATATGTTCTCTAGCCATTGTATTTTTATAATGTTCCTTGGGGCCCTTCACTGTGACTAGATACCAAAAATCATGAAGGATTTCAACATCATAAACTCTCATAGAAAAAAGAGGTAAAATGGGGAATGAATATAAATTAAATAATGAATTAATCCATTTCATTTTTTTAATGAAGTTTAAAACCATTCATACATATGATACTAGTATTATTCCAAATGTAACAATAGGGATATTACAAAATTACTGGAGGTAATGTCAATATTGGAGACCATATTCCACTTATGAATTCATCAAAAACATCCTAAATAATATACAAGTATGAATTTGAAAACACTATGAAACATATAAAAAAGTAGTTATCAAATAATTATTATCAATTTTTTTGGATCAATGTGAAACTATTGAATAGAATTTCTAAACAAACTCTATGACTTAGAGGAATTTGGATGGCCACCACATTGGGTGATGAGTCCCACCTATTAATGATATTGGTTTTATGATATAGGGGTGAGACCCCATTAATATGGATGGGAGGGTCAATGAGTTGGGTGATTGTGTCCTCATAAACTTCCTATCATTTTTTGTGTTTAATTCCAAATGAGATTATTATGTCTCTCCATCATTGAAATAAGAGGACAACTCCCCTTTATTAGAAGATTCTTACAATGATAATTGAATCAATAGTAATAGTTCTCAGGGATTAGAGACACTACTTACCCTATATAATTCATATTCACTAAAATTATAGTTATCTTGATCAATTTATCATATATATTCTACTCCCCAATCAAAATCAGTTAACAAAAACACCCTATTGCACTGATATATTAGTCCTCATCAACAAACTCTCCCATATTTGTATCACATATTGGTTCCTATGGCTCATTAACATTGGCGTCTGGTGCTTTTTTAGGTCCCACATCAATAATGGTGAACACCAAATTAGTATATTGTTTTTCTTCATTGCCCTAGTGTTCCACGACATAACTCATGATGATATAGTAAAATATATCATATTTTTCATTACATATGATGATTTTGAATATACCTACAAATATATTATCTACTAAGTACCACATGATATTATATCTTTGTTTATATATCATGATAGTGGTCTAATTTTTTGATCCAGCTCCTCAAGAAGCTATATAATATTTTTCATCAGGCACTTATTTCATGTAGTCCAGATGTTTTACCCAATTATTTCCATATCCATATTTTCAGAGACAATAGATTTTATATTTCATTTTTTCCACTTCCTTGGGATTATAATGCCTATTTTATAGTGATGATAATATTCCTTCCCAAATGATGTCTATGATTAATTGTGACAGACTATGTAGTTTTTTTATTCCCCATATATTTCCTCTATCCCAATTAACTTGGTCATATGACCATTACATTCCCTCTTCTTGGATTCCCATTTTCACCAATAGTGGGTTGAACTAATTAATTTTCGATACAAAAAACACATCATGCGACACTTCCACACCACATTTCATATATTTTTGGATTACAATGATTACATTTACAGATTTTGGGAGTATGATTATATCCAAAGAACCAAAATATGTAGACATCAAAAAGAGTTTGAAAATTATATAGGGTTCCACTTTGAGTAGAACCGGGTATACGCCTATTATATTAGGTACTATATTTCATAAAATAAGTTGGTTTTCCATACTGTATAATATGGAAGATATTACATATACTTATCAATCCATGAGACAAAAAAAACAACTTTTCATGGATTATTTATATAACCTTTAATCAATAGTTTAATAAAAATCATTTATTAGTTACCCTTTTATAAAATGAACATGAAAATTATTAACATTTTCAATGATATTGGAATTAATAACCTACCTCCACTATATATTTTACCATATATCGAAAGATGATAATGTTTTGGACCAATGATATGATGTAGGACCATAGAAGAGCGTTATATATGGTAATTGTTTCCCATTGAAGTACGTAAAATTCTATGAAGAGAAAAAATAGAATATAATATGAATATTCCCATGAATATCCATATGGATGATATGACACAATAAATAATAAAAATTCACCATTATTGGGATAGTATAGTTGATCTAATTGATAACTGGAAATAATAATTCCATAATAAAGGTTCCCATTAGCCCTCACAGGTGACCATATCTGTTGGGAAGAATCCATTTACTCAATAATGACAAAAGGAATTTTGTGAATATTTATGATTAGAGATATGTCTTAACATTTTATTCTATAATCCCTTAATATAAATTATAATCATAATGAAAATAGGATATAGTAATGATTTTGTAAGGCCCTAACCATAAACATTACTTAATATAGACAGAAGTCAATAATTTCAATCTAATTCAAATAATGTAACTTTTTAGGTTTTGAGATTTAGATAATTATGTAATAACATATACATAAAATATTGAATATCAAATTTTGACACATCTAATCACTACCCATTTTTCATAAAACAAATACTCGTTAAATATAAGAATGACATCATTTAATGTTTTAATAATATAATATTTCCATGATAAAATCTGTGACATTATTCTTCTATATGTCCTCTTAAAAACATTTAAAAAAATTAGAAGAGCCTAAAAAGATCAGAAAGGGATACATAAAGAAAGAAAACAGTTTGTTTCAGGATAATAGAAATTTTTTAATATATTATCATAATGAAATAAATTTCATAATTAAGAAGTAGAAAAATTACTTCACTCAATATAAGCTCATTACATACCCTTTTTGTAATAAAAATATTACCATAAATCCCGTATAAAGAAACATATAACATATAATGGTAGCAAGGGAAAAAACATAATTAAATAGAATAACCATATGGTGAAATTTTACATATATCACTAAATAGAATAGTCATATGGCCAACTTCCATACGGAATGCATTGGAGGCTATAATGTAACCACACATCCAGTGTTTATCCCAGAACAACCCATCATTTGGTTTACCGCATAACCTCCCATAATTGGTTTAACATGTAACCACCTATCGAATTTCAAAGTACCATTTAACAACCACAAAAAATAAAACAAGCATAAATGAAAATTAAAATTTCAACACTGTAACTGCAAATGATTATTCTTAGATATAGAAATATTTAACCCATTTCCAAAACTATTTAAACCATTTAATATAGAGAGTTTTAAATCAATGTACTCCATACAACATTAAATAATTTGAAATAATTTGAAATTTTAAAACATTAATTTCTATATAAAAAAATTCAAATAATACTTTTAGAAAGCATGGATATGGATTTGATGGTGTTAAAAGATTAATTAATTAAAACATTAGAAGCAATGTTTTAGTTAAAGAGAATTTTTATACTTGAGAAACACTTGATAAAAAATAATTAGGGAATACAATTCATCAAAATAATAATATATGTTGAGAATATTCCAATTTATGTTATAATGAAAAAATTGGTTGTATAAACAATTTATATGATAATATAGGTGCATAACATCAATATATGCCTCAATGAAAGATAATTGAGATGAAGTCCCTTATAAATATCATTTTGTAAATAAAATATATTGATTATGTATAATAAATATAGGTAGACATAAATAAAGTATAAATAAAATTTATTATATAAAAATTTATTTTTTCAAATGTCATAGTGGGACATAATCAAGAAGTAGAAAATTTACCCAATTAATGGACATTTGATTAATATGTTCACTTACCTTGAGTCTGACTATTCATGTATGTTCCTTGTTCTTCAGAAATAATACACTTAAGTTAATTTCTACATTCTTAATAACTTTTTCTATTTTATTATATCTTTTATTTCACTTAATAACATGTAATTATCATTGCATAATTATGTAAGTTAATATCATTCGTTTTGTCAGAATTCAGTACTTGAGTCAAAAATAAACTTTTTAAAATTACAAAATGTCCACCAGATAAAAAGTTCATTATCTCCAAAAAGATATTATTGATTTAAATATCATATATTTCAACTATATATTTTTATTTATAATATTAGATAAAATTTGGATATATTAAATGAAATGCACTATTCATGGAGACAGTAAGCCATACGTACACATGAATTCTACTTTCATTTCATTTTTATAGTTATATTAATGAAAAATAAATGAAAAATATGTATATTATAATACCATTTTATTATTATATTTTTGTATAAGTTAAATATTTTTATTAATTCGATATTGTATATTTTCTATTTAAGTAATGAACGTGCCATATCATATTAAGGGGGCGGTTTTCCGCACATACTCAAATTAAAGTATCATATTTACACATTATGGAAACCATAAAAATATGATATAAATGAAAAATATATAAGTATAGTGACAACATACATATAATACATATCACATATAAACACAGTTCTATCATAATTTCCACCATGACAGGTTGTAGGGAAAAATCTAACAATCATCATTTCGTGAGGTAGTAGTTGGCCATACACAGAAATAATTTGTTCTTATCTATTAGATTGAGTTGTGTATATGTGTAGATAGAATATAATTCACAAAAAAATATTATTATATAGAAAATAATGACTTTTTAATAAAATAAATATATAAATAGTGTTTAATGGGGTTGGATAATGAAAAATAAATTTAAAAAGATTAAAAGAAGACATTACCTCATATCAGGTAACTCATTTTGATTTAAGCTAAAAGGATTTCATAAATTTCCTTATGCCTAAGGTAATGCTTCTAGGTGTAATAAATGTATTTTTTGAGATTAGTTTGGTAGAGGATGGACAAGCCAATGGGGATGGAGCATTGTGATTAAATGGGTAGATTAGGTACCCTTTTATAAGAGCGAGAAAGGACACTTTCATAATGTTTGAAAGTATTAATCTATTATAAAATTATTTTCAATTTAGAAAATTCCCAATGTAAGTTATTTAAAATATATGGTGCTATTGGGTTGAAAACCATTCAACCAGTAGATTTTATGGAAGTCAATGTCACAAATTGAAAATCTTTTATCTTTAACCCATAGTTAATTAATTTAACTCTTTCCACATATTCTTGAGTATTCATAATATATAGTTAATATAGTAACTATAAAATCCAAATAAAAACTCAAGGGGTTCATTAATTACATTTTAAATATTCCCTAATTCATTTGGATGAGTATTTATTATATAGGACTATTATATCATTTTAAAAATTAGTATTTGTTTTAAAAATTCATTAATGTCAATTGTTACGTATAAACATCATGAATTTTTAAAAATTCACAAAAAATTATTACTTTCAAATAACATAATTAATTAAAAGATAACATGTAATAAGAATCCCTAAAATTCACGGATGACATCAACAGATAGAAAATAAAATTAGTTGAATATTTATAACTGTATTTAATTAAATCATTCATTAATAAGTTAATCAGCACATCATCATTGTGTCATAATAATATTTATCTATATGGTGCCAAAAAATTATATATAAAATACCTTGATGTAGTAAATAATATTATAATTAGAATTAATATAAATAGTAGAAAGAATAAATTGTGTAACCCAATATAATATTTTTTTCCAAAATAAATATATTTATGTTACCATTTTCATTACTTTAAATTAATTCTTTTAAAATGTCATTTTCAAATCAAAATAACTCCATAGGGTCCCAAAATCAACCCAAGGTGAACCATGGTTAGAAATATCTCATCAGATATTATTAGTACATGTGTTATTGTAATTTTATATTGTTATAATATTATTTTTTAACCTAATTTCCCAGATTTTCTTTTTATCCATGTTAAATAAAATAATTACTATATTTACTATTCATAATGACTAAAAATAAAAGTTAAATATTTACACTATTTAGACCTCCTGATTCCAAATATGGTATCAATTTTTCCAAATTGAAAACACAGAAGTCATAGAAGTTAATTTTAAATTTATTCTCATAGTGAATTCCAAAAAGTGGTGTTTTTATGATATAATAACTATCAAAATATTGACATGTGTGTATGTCTAATTAAAATATGAATTTATTTCCAATGATAAAAATTGTATCAAATGATAAAAATATAATCTTATTATACATTAATAAGTACTAAAAAATAATCCAACCAAATAAATAAATCACATGAAAAGATAATTTGGACATAAAATGAAGTATTTTTATTATTCATTAAAAATGAACATAATTAGATAATTATCAGAAATTTACCCAAAGTAAATTTTTATATCCCTATTATAAATAAATATGTTTATCATTTCATATAAAACATATATAAGTGATAATACAATCTTTTAAAAGGGTTCAGAATTAAAAGGCGTTAAAAATGCCTTTTAATGAATATTAGAGAATTTCATTCTTAAATCAAATTCATTCATATTTAAAGGAACTAAATTTTTTTGGATAAATGTAAATAAATTTAAAAACCATGTAGAGTCATATATTATTTTTCTATCTTCATTCCCACTAATAAAATTTCTATGCGTCAAATTCCTTTTAAACTAATAATATTGTAATATTATTTTTTGGTATAAGTCAATGTTGCGTGTGACATAATATTTCAGAGAAAAAGACATTGATTTGTGATTAGTATGATATGAGGCATGGAATTTCATTTAAGAAAAAATTAATATTTAATTAATATATATAAATAAATATTAAAATGTCATATTCTTTATTTATCTGGGATGTAACATCATTCCCCCTTTTTTGGAAATTGAGTCCCTCCAATTCTATTCACATATTAAATATGTAGGGGTATTTGTATCTCACATAATTTTTGGAGTCCCAAATTGCCCCTTAATCCATATGATTTTCTAAAAAAATGATCACCAGATTAATTACCTTATTACATAATACTTACTCTCTTCGGTCACGAATCTCGACTAGTTGTTCTTCATAAGATATAATCACTTCAAACTGAACTACCTCATGACTCAAAACATAAAATGGGTCCATCATATATTTTCTCAACATCGAAACATGAAAAATATTGTTTACAAGGGATAAACATGGAGGTAAATCTACTCTTTAGGAAATGTATACATCCTTCTCCAAAATTTGAAAGGGTCCAACAAATCGTGGACTCAACATCCCTTTTTTATAAAAACACATCACACGTTTCCATGGTGAAACATTGAAAAAGTCATGATTACCAAGCATGAAATAATTATCATTCCTTTGGACATGAGTATTACTTTTGTTCCAACTGAACGTTTTGTTTATTTGATTTTTAATTAATAGAACATTCTCTACCATTTCTTCCACCGATTCGGGTCCTATAAACATCTTTTCACCCAATTCATCCCAAATAGATGATTTTTAACACTCCTTTCTATATAATGCCTCAAATGATGACATTTGTACACTAGAATGAAAAATATAATTGTTAGAAAACACAACCAAAGAATGATGTCGGTCCAAACATCCTTTTTAATACAGTAAATAGGCACAAAGAATATCCTACATGGTCACGATTATACATTTTGGCTGCCCATATGATTGAGAATGAAAATTTATACTGAATTTTAATTCAGTACCCAATGACTTCCGAATTCCTTTCTAAAAGTTATAAGTGATCCCAGGATCATGATCAGATACAATAGAGAGGGGATATCCATTCAACCTGACAATCTGTTTAATATAAAACTATTACAGTAGATCTAGAGGAAAAGTATCTTGAATATGAAGGAAATAAAAATATTTAGATAATCAATCATCAATAACACCAATATCATTATTAACGTGTGATTTATTTGGTAATTCTATTTTGAAGTCCAGGGATATATTTTTCCATTTCAACTCTAGCACCGTTAAAGGTTTAAGTGTCCCTTTCAGTAATTGTTTATCTTCTTTACCCTTTTTACATGACCAAATGTTCCCAGTAAAGTTAGTAAAATATCATTCAATTCCATCCCACTAGAAATACTACCAAAAAACGATATACATCATAGTGCTATTAGGATGAACTAAAAATGGAGAACTATGAGCTTCACATAACAAATAATTATTCAATTATGAATCAGAAGGGACACATGATATATTCCCAAATATCAAAAAACAATCATTATAATATTTAAATTCAGTTAACTTACACTTTAGAACAAATTTTAATTTATTTCAACTCATTGTCTTCCTTATACTCTTTCGTAATTCTATTTGATAGCGATTTTTTTGATGACACATAAAATATCTCACATGGATCTTTTGGACCAAAAACTTCAATGCCAGTCTTCATCATATTGTTTATCAAAGTATCTTTTTACAAATTTGTCACGGTTAATGTAGAAATTCTTTTTCGACTCGATTAATTAGCCACAAAACATTATTTACCTAGATGTTAAATAATTGTCCATTAATAATCCTTGATTATGTCGAGGAATATCCTCTATCTCATGTTCAATTCATTATGAGTGAATATATAATTAAAATATTTGAGGTTAGTATAAATTTACAATTTCAATATATACATATGATGGCCCTAAATTTTTAAAGAAAAAACAAGATCTGCTAATTCTAAATAACTTGTAGGGTAATTTTCTCATGAGTTTTGAACTGACGTGAAGCATACGCAATAACAATGTCATTATACATTAGTACACAACCATGTCCTTTCAAAAAAACATAATTATAGATAACAAAATCACCATTTATAGATGGTAAAGGTAATACATGAGCATTCACCATTATTCCATTCAATTATCGTAAACAATCATCGCATTTTTTGTGTAGATAAATTTTACACCTTTACAAGTTCACATATTTAATAGTCTATATAAATGGAAAAAAATCAACAAACCTCTAGTAATGAACATCTAAAACACGAATACTACGAATATTGGTTATATTTTTGGGTTTTCACCATTCATTATCAAATTTTGTTTATGTTGGACAAATAGTTATTCCATATTTAGAAACAATGGGACCAATTATTGAATATTATTATAACCAAAACACACAATGGATAAGTTTATGATGAAGTTTATTTTCATTTAAGGATTGCAAGACAACTCTTAAATAACTTTAAATATTCTATATACATTTTGAATACACCAAAATATAATCCATTAATACAAACACAAACTAATACATTTGCAAACTAAAAATTATATAAATAATATCAAGGTATAGAACGAGTGAATTGGCTTACACAAATGACATAACTAAAAATTCTTAATGGCCATATCAAGTAAAAAATGTGGTCATCTGAATGTATGCGTCCTTTAATTTCAACAAATGGTACCCTGACCACAAGTCAATGTTTTAATAATAATGATCACCTTGGAGATGATGAAAAAACCATTGATATGACGAAAATGATATTTTTTCATAACATCTATGTTATTCATGGCTCTATAATCAATGAAATGTCTCAAAACCCATATTTATTTTTAACAAAAAAGACAGGTGAAACTCATGGTGATGTTCTAGGTCGAATGAAACATTTATCATATAACTCTTACAATTTATTATTGAAATATAAAATTTTAATTTGAGAAATTCAATATGGGGGTTTTGGATATTTAATATCATCAGAAACAAATCCACCGAAAATAAAACATCCAGACCAGTTATTATACTAGACTACTCATCAAGAAACACAACAAGATACCCATTTTCCACTGTCATATAATTTATCTGAATAGTTCCTTTGTTTTCAACAATATATGCAAGATAACATTCATTTCCATCATTAAAGAGTTTCTCTGTATCATGATATTTTATCAAATATAAGGGTTCATTCTTGTACACAAATTGAATGTATTTCCGAAATGAATCCTCTTTAACTCTGTAGTGAATCATAGTATGGAAAAACGATAGGAAATTTGTTCCCAAAACAGCATCAAACCCTACTATAGGAAAAACAATATGTATTACAGGTAAATTATTTCCACAAATAAGTAATTAATTATCATATAATTCATTTTTGTCTTAACATATCGACTCAGTATTTTACCATAAGTTCCGGATTCATATCTTCATATTGAATTCCTAATTAACTAGAATATTTATCAAAATTGATTGAATTTTTAGACCCTGAATCAAAAAATACATTGGAATAATATGAATAAACTAAGATTTTACTCAATACTACTTCATTTGATGGACCAATTACTACTGAAGTAGTTTGTAAAGGATTTAAGCAATACATTCTTCTTGTAGTTTGGATAATTTCCTCAGTTGAGTTCTTTATTAGACACTCATTTTCATAATGAACTATTGAATTGCACTAAATTTTATTATGACTATAAATAGGATTTTTCTTTAGCACTACCCTGATCCTTTTCGGTGCAATTAAAAGGTTTATGAAACATTTTACCACATTATATGAACTTACTAGAATTCAATATTAATTCCATAATATTCTTTTTAACATAATTTTTTCAAACTGTAAACTTAGGTATCTAACAATAATAACTTCTTTAAGAGTTATTCCCTTTCAACTACCACTTCAACCTCTTTTTTTTAGTTTTTCAAAGAACACCTATTAATCAGAAAACTCCATTTCCACCATCTTCGCACATCAAAATAGATTTTTATTAAATTTAGAACTAATGAAAACCTAAAGCCATTGGATACATTCATTATAATACTTTGTAAAAACAAATAAATATAATATGAAAATCCCATATGAAAATTTTAAAATACATTGACAGTAGAGTGAATTTTGCATCATAGGTATCCACTGAGTTATCATATGACCTCAATTCAAAGAATATTTCTTCCATCATATTTCAAACCACCTTAGGAAAATATTTCCCATTAATCATACCATTGAAATCATCCTAATAAGGAGAATATATCTCCTCATTATACCTAATATTTTTAACCATCGACCACCACTGATCAAATTCACATTCGAAACTATAAAAAGGAAGACTAACATTTTGATTTTTTTAAAACACCACAACATCAAAAATATTTTCCAGTTCATTAATCCACACATAAGATAGAACATGGTCAAATGATTCTATAAATGATGGGGGATGTTTCCTAATTAAATTCTCCAATACCGACATATTTTCTTGTGAATTATCTATTTGATCATGTGCACGAATACCCCCACCATTTATAGCCTATGTAAACTGTTCCATCACAGCAGCATTATGTTTAGTTCTGATTTTTTCCATCTCAGTTTTCTAATTTGGAATGTTATTTTCTTCGTGATTTCCTCCCATTATAGTAGTTGTATTTCCACTATGAAAAACAATTTTCACATATAAATATCATAGGAAAAGCAGCATTGAAATCTATAAATTCTATATCATTTCAATATTACCATTAATAAATTAATGGATTTTAATTTTACAATATCCCAACTCCTACATTTTTCAAAACTAACCTATGAATCCCACTATTATTCTTCATCCATAAACATTATGTAATCTAGAGAAATGTCCATAATTTGACATTAATTCACATCAAGGATATTTTCATGTTTATAGATTTATATAATTATGTAAAAACCTATATATAACATCTTGAATGTTACAAATAGACACATCTACTCATTCCCCATTTTTTTATAAAAAACCCCTTTAAAAAAATTACATTGTATCATGTTTTAACAGTATACCATTTCACATGTCACATCCTTGAATCTATTCATCTTTTTGTCTGGTGAAAAAAATTTCAAAACATTGCATGATCATAAAAAGTGTAGTATAAGATACATAAATAATGATAACTTTTAGCCATGGAATTACATGAAAACAAAGAATACTTTATTGTGATGTGATATTTTTCACCATTAATATGTAGTAAAATACATCACTTAATATAAGATCATTACATAACATTTTTTAACTAGAATATTACCGTAATGAAAATAAAACTTATCCAATATTATTGAAAGGTAACTTCAGAAATGAACATAATAAAATCTAATAACCATACATTCTAATTACACACATATAGAAAATTTTAATATCCCTATGGTTGACATCCATAACCAAGGCATTATAGGTTATAATGTTACCACATGTCCTTGGTTTATCATGGAACCATCCATCTTTTGGTTTATCATGTAACCACCATTCTTTGGTTTATCAACTAAACACTCATCAAATGTCTATGTACCATGTAATAATCATATCACATAAAACAAGCATAAAGTAAAAATAATATTTCCTCGCTATAACCACATGAGATTAAATTTAGATACTAAAAAATTCAACCCATTTCCAAAACCTTTTAAAACATTTAATAAAAATAGATTAGAATCAAAGTGTCCCATAAAAATTTATAATTTTTTAAAGAATTTTTCATTTTAAAACATTCATTTTCATAAAAATAATGTCATTTAATCCAGTTTGAAAACATGGAAATTAAATAGATGGTCTTATAAGAATAAATCATTAATACATCAAAACTAATGTTTCGGTAAAAAAACCTTTCTTCTTCAAAAAAACTAGAAAAATAATAGTTAAAAAATAAGAGTAATCAAAAATCTAAATATCATGAGAATATAATAATTCATTATATAATGATTCAATAGTATATATATTCTCTTTATAGGATAATAAAGGTGAATAACACTGAGATATTCCTCATTGAAAGGAGATAGTGGCAAAGTCCCTTACAATGATATTTTTATAAATAAAATAGATTCATTATGTGTATTAAATATAAGTACACATAAATAAGTATAAAAAAATACTGGATATGAATATTAGTTTCTAACAATGTTATATCCTGATGTAATCAAAATTTTTAAATTTATCCTCATGAATGGAAATTGGGTTTAGATGTTTCCTTGATATTAGTCTGACTCGTCAAGTGTGATCCTTGTTCTTATAGAATAATAAAAATAAGTAAATTTATAATTTATAAAAACCCTTTGAAAAGTTTATTATTCCTTTTATTTCAGTTATTAAAAATTAATAAACATTACATAATTATTTAAGTTAATATCGGTTGATTTGTCAATATTCTGTACTTGAGTCCCAAACGAACTTCTTATAATTACAAATTTTCCATGTTTTCAAAATTAATTTATATCCCGAATGGTATTATATAATTTAATATCATATATATATATATCTTATATATATTTATTTATAAAAGTACAATTATTTAGATACATTAAATGAAATGCACCATTCATGGAGAGGGTAAGTTGCATGCACGCCTGAACACTGCATTCATTTATTTTACATACGTATAAGATTAAAAAGTAAATGATAAATCATTATATTAAAATTAAAATATAATATAATTTTTTATATATGTTACATAATTTTATTAATTCCATCTCTGATATAATTCATGTATGGTATAAATGAGTCATATAATATTGAGGGGGCGGTAGTACGAACATCCATAACTAAAATTATCATATTTACCCTTATCGAAAAGCATAAAGTTATATTATAAATGAAAAATTTAGAAGAATAGAGGAAATATATATATAATATATATAATAAATAAATAAATTTCCTTCATGCTGGCCGCCATTTAATCTGGCAGGGAAAAATCGAACAATCATTGTTTCATTTGGAGGTAGTTCTCTATATACATAAACAGTATGTTTGTATAAATTAGATGGAGGTGTGTGTAAGTTTATTTCAAACCATTCTCATAATAAATTATATAATATTGAAGATACTGGTATTTTTATAAGAAAATTTAATAACATTATTTTAGGGTTTTTAGAATGGATAATAGATTAATGAATTTTGAGAGAAGACATTACCTCAAATCTGGTAATTCATTTTGATATATGATAAAAATATTTAATTAATTGAATTCATTCTAAATTAATTCTTATATGAGTAATATAAGGATGGTTGGAGCTTTTTTAGGAATATTTTTTATGAGCCAAGTGTGTTGGGATGTGTGATAAAATGGTTTGGATTTATTCCCTTTTATAAGAGGGGGACTTTAGGAATGTTTGAATGTATTATTTTATTATAAAATCATTTTTGGATTAAAAAGTTCAAAATGAAATTAAATTAAAAATAATATATTTTGGGATGAAAAACTAACAACTAATATGTTTTGGACAATTCAGGGAACAAATTGAACCTTATATTTTAACTATAACCCGTAGTTAATGTATTTAAATCTTACCACGTCTTCTTGTATAATCATACATTATGGTTAGTATAATTTATATAAAATTCCAATCGAACCTCATGTTATTAATTAATGATATTTCCAACATTATCAATTTAATTTTGAAGAATCTTATATTTATTGGACTACAATATCATTTAATAAAATAATATTTGTTTTAAAAACTAATTTATGTCAATTTTTATTGTATTCATATCATGGATTTTTAAAAATCAATAACATGATAATTTGGCGTAAAAACATCATTAATTAAAATATAAAAAGTCATAATCATATATAAAATTCATGTATGTCCTAAAAAGTTAAAAAATAAAGTTATTTAAATATTTCTAATCACAATTATTGAAATAAATCATTAATAACGTAATCACTACATCCTCATTGTTTCATAAATATATATATGTATTTGATGCATAAAATTATAAATAAAACACCATGATTTAAAAAACGTTTTATCATATAAATGACTTTTAATAGTCCAAATATTAACTTATATAACCCCATATATAATTTTTTATATTAAAAGATAATTTTTTATGTTACAGTTTTCTTTACAGTTAAATTATTCTTATAAAATGTCATTTTTAAATCATATTTAGATCCACGATGTCCCAAAATCGACTCAAGGGATCCCATAGCCAGACATATCTCATACAATAATATTAGAACACGGGTAATAGTAATTTAATATTATTATAATATTATTTTTTACAATAATTTACCATAGTTACCCTTTATCCTTGGTAAATAAAATAATTACTTAAGTTACTATTAATATTTTCTAAAAAATGTACATATTTAAACAATTTGGACCTCCAAATTCCATATAAACAATCCATTTTTCCAAATTCAAAACACATAAGTTAATGAAATAAATTTTAAATGAATTCTTGCAGACATACCCAGAAGGAGGGTTTTTTATGAAGAAATAACTATGAAAAATTTGACAAGTGATTATGCATAATTAAAATTTAAAATTAGTACCAATGACAAAAATTGGATTTAAGGATAAAAAATAAATCTAATTACACATTCAAACCAATTAAAAAGATAATCATACCATATAAATAAATCGGATTAAAAGTAAATTTTGATATAAAATGTGGTATTTGTCACGATTCATTAAAAACGTACCTTATCAAAAAAATATAAAAAATTATCCCAATTTTTTTCATTTCCAACTTCTAAATAAGAATTATATTTCTTCATAAAAACATATAAAAGAAAACAAAAATATATTTAAAAAGGGTTCTCCATCAAAAGGCTATAAATTTATTGCTTAAAAATTATTAGAGTATTTCATGCCTAAAATCAAATACATTCTTATTTTAATCAACTAAAATTTATTCGATAAGTGTAAAGAAATTTTAAAAACAAGTATAATAATATTTTACTTATATTTGTTCATTTTCACCAATACAAAAGCTATGAATTAACTACCATTTAAAATAATAATAATATTATATTATTTTTGGTTATAACTAATATGTGTGTGCAACATTTGATTTCAAAGAAACCAGTTTTTTCTTGTTATATATGCTATCATACATAGAATCCCCTTTATTGCTAAATTAAATTTTAATTCGTGAATATTAATAAAATTAAAATTTCATATTCTTTATTCACCAAGGATGTTACCTCATTCTCCCTTTTGGGAATTGTCTCCCTAAAATTCTATTCCCTTATCACATAAGTGAGGGTTTTTACCCCTCAAAAGATTTTCATATCACACATTTCCACTTCAACTATATGGTTTTTTCCCAAAAAATTTACATGATTAATTATCTTATTTCAAAACACATGTTCTCTTCGACCATGAATCTATACCGGTTGAACTTCATATGAAATATTTCGTTCCAACTAAACTAACATAGGACTAAAAATATGAGATAGATCTGGTGAATAATTTCTCAACATTGAAACATGAAAAACATTGTGTACCTGGGATAAAAATGGATGCAAATCCACTCTGTAGGAAACTGATCAAATATTCTCCATAATTTTAAAGGGTCCTATGAACGATGCACTCAACATCCATTTTTCACTAAAACACAACACACTTTTATATGGTATATCTATTAGAAATACCTCATCACCTACCTATTAAGAAATATCATTCCCTCTATTGTTCGCATAACTTTTATTACCACTCTGAGATATTTTCATGTGATTATGAATTAAATGAACTTTATCTCCAATTAATTCTACCAATTCAGGTCCTATCAACTAAATTTCACCCACATCATCTAAAAAGGTGGATTTTCACACCGCTTTCTATATAATTCCTCAAATTGTGTCATCTGTATAATAGAATGGAGAGTATTATTATAAGAAAACACATCCCATGAATTATGTTAGTCCCAAAACCCATGGTAATATAGTGAAAAATAACATAGAATATCCTTCATGGTCTTAATTTATCATTCTAACTTCCAATATCACTAAGGATGAAAAGTTTTACTTATGTTTAGTTCAGTACCCAATGACTCTTAAAGGCCTCTTCGAATGTTAGAGGTGAACATGGGATAACGATAATATACAATGGAAAGAATAAATCCATGAAAAATGTCTCTATATTTATCATACTACTGTGAAAGTTGATATAGGGACAAAGAATAATAAATAGGAATGAAATTGGAATATTTAGTTAATGGATCAATAATTACAAAGATTGAATTATTAACTTGAGATGAATTTGGTAATCCCATAATGATGTCCATGGATATATTTTTCCATTTCCACTCTGGAACTAGTAAAGGGTGAATCATCACTTTCAATAATGGTTGATCAACATTAACATGTTGACAACTGAAACACCTCCCAAAAAATTTTGCAGTATGTCTTTTAATTCCCTCCCACCAAAAATACTGTCAATGATCATTGTACATATTAATGATACAAGGTTGAATGGAAAATTGAGAACTATGAGATTCCCATAACAAATCATTCTTTAAAAGTGAATTAGAAGTAACACATAATCATTTCCTAAACATCAAAACACAATCATTATCAATGTTAAATTCTGATTATGTAGCCTTTAGAACCAATTTAACCTTTTTCAGCAACTCACTTTCTTCCTTTTTCACTTTCTTAATTTTGTCTGATAGAAATGATTTCAATGACACTAAATACAAATCAAAGGTACCTCCTGTAGCAAAAACTTCTATGCTAGAGTTCAAAAAAAATCAAAGGATCTGGTCCCATACATAACATGGATAATGCTGGATTACTTTTTCAACTCAGAGCATCGACTACATTAATTACTTTTTCAGAATGGTAATGAATTGTTAAACCTTATCCATGATTTATTCTAGCCATCTTCTCTATCTCATGTTTAATTATTTCTGAATTAATATATATATCAATATTTTTTTGTCAGTATATATTTTACACATCAATCCATGAATATGATGCCCCCAAATTTGTTAAGAAAAAAACTATTTCAAATATTTCCAAATATTGTGTAGGGATATTTAACTCATGTGTT
Source organism: Viscum album (assembly GCA_963277665.1). Classification (NCBI taxonomy): domain Eukaryota; kingdom Viridiplantae; phylum Streptophyta; class Magnoliopsida; order Santalales; family Viscaceae; genus Viscum; species Viscum album. The sequence goes on along the minus strand of OY728166.1, from coordinate 66,543,758 downwards.
ACCAATTGATGTGAAGCATCAAAAATTACTTGATCATTCGACATTAGGCCACTACCAATTTTATTCAACTGATCATCACATTAGTTAACTAAATCACCATTTCTGGAAGGTAAAGGAATTATTGGAGAATACAATAGTATTATTTTCATTTCCTCAAAACAAATCATCACATCCTGTTTTTAGATAAATTATACACCATTTCAAGTTAACATAGTTAGTGGGCTACATAACCATAAAAATTATTCAACCTACCTCAGGAAATAACCTGCTGAACCATTAAAACTATGAATGTCAATTATATTTTTGGGTATTTGAAATTAATAGTGAACTTTTTAGAATGATTTAAAAATATTATATCTTTAGAAATAATATGAACAACGAATAAAGTTTGTTGTAACCAAAACTCACACTTGCTGAATTTCCGATACAGTTTTTTTCATTTAATATTTTCAAGATAATCCTTAAATGAATTTCAGGCTCCTCCATACATTTATAATACACCAATATATCATCAATAATCACAACTAAAAACATATCAATGAACTCATGGAATATTATATTCATAAGATCATTGAATACAACTGGCTCATTGGTTAACTGAAAATGAATAACTACAAATTCATAATTACCAAATATAGTACGAAACACGCGATTTAGAATGTCTCCTTCCTTTAATTTTGACTGATTATAGCCCAACAAAAATCCAATAATCGAAAAAACCTGATCTCCCAAGATATGATCAAACAAATCATCAATATGAAGAAATAAAAACATTTACATATGATTTATATTAGGGAAGACTCAATAATCAATGAAAAGTCTCATTGAACCATATTCCGTTTTTAAAAATATTCCAGGTGCACCCCATGTTGAGGTTCTAGGTGAAATGAAACCTTTATCAAATAATGCCTAATGTTTCTTCTTTAACTATAAAAGATAAATTTGAGCCATTCAATATGGGTGTTTTGTAATTCTATTAGAATCCATCACTAAATCAACAAAAAATTCAACTTCACGATCTGAAATTAGAATAGGAAAATCATTTGGAAAAACAATAAGAATCTCATTAAACACTGGCACATCATTAATCTAAACAGTTTCTTTGTTTTAGGAAATATATATAAGTTAACATTCATTCCCCTCTTTCACTTGTTTCTCAGTATCTTGATATGTTATTAGAGTTAAGGGTTCATTATTTTACACAAATTGATTTTTTTTTCTGAAAATAAACCTTTTAATATCTATTGTCTTTCTTAGCATGGTAAAAATAAATCCAATCCATTTACCAAATAACATCAAACTTGACCAGAAGAAAAATTACAATGTTTTCAGTTAGATTATTTGTACACACAAAGACATTATGGTTCTTATTAGTTCTGTTTCTCTCAAAATTTCCTCCCCGTGTTTCTACAATAGTTCGAGATTCATATATTGAGATAGAATACCCAATTTAATAAGAAATTTCTCAGATATTATTGAATGTTTAGATCCATAATCATAAATCACATTGGCATAATCTAAATAAACATATAGTTTACTTTAGACTACTTCATTTGATGGCCCAACATCTTATGAAGTAGTTTCATAGGATTTCACCACTCCTGTCTATAAGTAGTTATTCATTATGACCATAATATAGTTCTTCATTGAACACTAATTTGCATAAAGAAAAATTCTATTGCACTAAAACATTTTACTGGCTATAAATGTGATATTTTCTTTCCACTATGCTGATCTTTTTTTGTGAAATTATGAGACTTATACCCCATTTTACCACATTAGAAGCACTTATCAAAATTCAAATAGAATTCTATCGTATGATTTTTACATCAATTTTCACCAACTATAAACATAATTTTCTAACCATCATAATTTTTTGAAGAGTTAAACCCTTTCTTATTTTATCTCTACCTTATATTCTATTGTATTTCAAACAAATCATGGTCAATGAAAATTTTAATTTCCCCCTTATCCACTTATCAAACATTCTAAATCAAAACATCTGTGGCCACAAGAAGCAAAACCCCTTTTATAATATTTCATTGATCACGATTTAAAATGATTGATTTTACTATCATGATATAATAAGAAATTTGGAGCATTCCGTTCTAGTATAGTGAATATTTCTTTATAGGATGCCATTGAGTTATACTACTACCTCAATTAAAATAATTTTTTGTCCATCATGTGCTGAACCACCTAAAGAAAATATTTCCCAAAAAACATTCATTTGAAATGATCCCAATCAGGAGCATAAATCTCCTCACTTCCCCTAATATTTTTAACCATCAACCACTAATAGTCATCTTAAATATCTAAATAGTAAACCATAAGACTAAGAATTTGATTTCATAAAAACCCAATGACATCAAATATATTTTCTTGTTATTTAATCCACCATTCATCTAGCACATTGTAAAAGGATACTCCAACTGATTGGGTATGATCATCATCAAATTCCCCTTGACTAACATGTTCTTTTGTGGTTGATCTGGATGATCTCATGCATGGATACCACCACCATTTATAGAAAGTGTCAATTGTGGGATCACATCACAAATCTGTTCTGTTCTGATTCTGAAAATCATAGGTTTCTGATTTGGATGGTTGTTTTCATCTTGATGTCATTCCATTATAAACACCATGATTCCATTGTGGAAAACCATTATGAACACATAATGTTTTTCGGTGAAGAAACATTCAAATCTTTAAATGGTAAATAATTTCAAAATTATGATAAATTATTTGATTTATATTAATTTCCCAATATCCAAAATTATAAATATATCTCAATAGAAATATGATACCATATATAATGACTTGTCCTTAAACATTTCATAATATAGATATAAGTCAAATATATGACGTTAATTAACATCATTTATCTTTTTAGGTTTAGTTCTTTATAGATTTATGCCATAAATTACACATAACATATTTAATATTACAGGTAGACACATCTACCCACAATACAAGTTTTTTTATAAAAAACACTATAAACAGAAACTTTACATTGTTTCAAGTTTTAATAGAAAAAATTTTCACTAATCAAATCGTTGATTTTCTTCATAATTATTTCCAATATAAACATTTCAAAACATGGGATGAGAATTAAAATCATAAAATGGGATACATAAAAAAAGAAAATTGTTAGTCTTGGGATAACATGAAACCCATGAATACATTATCACAATGTAATACTTTTCATCATTAAGGAATTGTAAAAATAATTCACTAAATGTAAGCTCATTACACACACTTCTTGTAACCATACGACTGCCATAAATCCCATAAAAAGAATCATATTCAATTTATATTCCACTTTGGACATAAAAATATTTAAATAGAATAACCATATGGTGGACATCTACACATATATTTAAATTGAATATCCATACGGCTGATGTCTATACAGAATTAATTAGAGGTTATAATGTAACAACATATCCTTGGTTTATCATGGAACCACCCGTCATTTGGTTTACCATGTAATAACTAGTCTTTGGTTTATCATGAAACCTCCCGTAAAATTTCCACGTATAATTTATTAATAATAACACATAAAACAAGAATAAAGGAAAAAACATTTCCACACTATTACCAATATAGATTATTTTTAGATATTGAAATTTTCAACCCATTTCCAAAACCCTTTAAAAAATATAATAAAGAGTGTATTGAATAAATGTGTCCCATACAAGTTTAAAACATTTTATATAATTTGACATTTCTAAACATTCAAGTCCTTATAAATAAATTCATAGTTACCATTTTGATAACGTGTAAACGGAATAGATTTTCTTAGAAGAATACATCATTAAAATATTAAAATAATGTTTTAGTTAATGTTATGATTTCCACATTAGAATTACATGAACAAAATAATTAATGAATTTAAATAATATAAACTATAAATATCATGGGAATAGAAAAATTCATGATATAATGAGTCAAATGGTTTTATATACACATTATAGCATAATAAAGGTTCATAACATCAAGATATGCCTCAATGAAAGGATATTGTGACGAAGTCCCTTGCAAAGACCATGTCATGAACGGACCTGTATCGAGGCCCGATTCACATCTTCCCTAGTTCCGTCTACATAGGCTAGGGGCTGGTGACAAGTGTCGAAAGCAGAAAAAACTCAGGGATCCATTTCCTTTTAACGTATACACACACATAAATCCAACTCAATGAAAAAGTGCAGTTGAAAAGAATGTAAGGTATCATAATACTATACAATGGGATCCAAACGTATATTCATCGACCTATAAAGAGTAAAAGTTCAATAGAATTAAATCTATAATGGAAGGAGAATAATACACACCCAATAAGAAATTCCCCAAAACCCATTAATCGGGGAATAAATAAAACAGCAGCGGGAGTCCCACTCCTAAATCGCCATCAACGACAACCTCACGTGGACCAAGACCCCTATATCTATAGCTCCACTAATTTCATGATCAACTTGTCTATCATATGCAAGGGAACACCAAATTTGGGAAAATACCATGTTGGGGGGAGTATAAGAATGCACATAGGATGCATAGAATGGTCAAGGGAGAAGAAAAATATGAACTGTATAATGGGAATTAAAAAGAGAACTAGGTATAACAAAAATAAATAGAATGTGTAAAACTCCTCCCAAAAGTAGATAGAAAACAAATAAGAGAGTAAGGGAATATCCATCTCACAGATCACACCATGTATAACATTAAAAACATTGGTAAAGATTATTAGTTGTAAAACGAAGTCATCTTATTTCGTTGAGGAGTTCCATTATTGAACCACAAAGAAGTCATTCTATTTTCGATCCACATAGGAACCTATGTCACAGATCCGCATAGGGTTGTAATTCACCGATCCACACAAGGTGGTAAGTTGTTGATCCATGATGGGTTACCCTAAGGCTGGTCCTCATTAGGTGGTGCTACTTCTTTTCCACATAGGGTCATAAGTCCATGATCCAAATAGGGTAATAAATTTCTGATCCATGATGTGACACTCAAAGGTTGGTCCTAATCGAGTCGTGCTACTACTGATCCACACATGGTCATATGTCTTCAATCGACACATTGTAATATGTCACTGATCCATGGTGGGCCACTCTAATGCTGGTCTACATCGGGTCACACTACTGTCGATCCACATTGGGCAGCTCTAATGTGGATCCATAAACGGTATATTTTCATATGAAAACTTTCCACATGATTGCCACAAATGTTTCTCTTCAGTTCTATAGATTGTACAACTAAAGGTGTTGATCATACTTCAAATGACACTATGTCCCATGTAGATGTAACCCGTTGGACATCCTTTCCCTAAGGGTTCCAACATGAGAGACAACACACCAATTAGATTCTCGATACATTTCTATACATAGGTACTAATCATAAAATCAATTTCCCTTATGCATGACAGTTTACTCCCAGAGTACATGATCTCTCCATCTAAAAAAATGATGAGTGTGCAGTGTTCTTTGGTAATCAAAAGGGGGGAACATACTTTTACTATCATTCCTCTTCAAAAGGCACTGGATATCCAAACGGATCAGACAATAACAATACTTGGGAGAAAACATATAAAATAAAATATGCATTCTCCCTGAAGATACATCTGATGGAAAAAGTCATATATCACTGCATTGTGATTTAATGATGTCACATGAAGCTCACTACATCGTAAAAAAAATGAATGAATCCTTCCATTTTGATCCTCATGATGAAACAAACGAGATAGGCTACCCTTTTGTCCAAAACTGTTACCCAGTGAAAAAAATTCATTACATTGAAACATTCACGAACTGACCTCCTGGGGCCTGCACCTCAACCATAACGTCAATATATAAAATAGGTCTTGAAACATCCATCTTAATTTTAGGGTTACAACCTCGCAAAGGGTTTATCATTCCAACAAAAATGAGAAAGATATGTCATATACAAGATCCGGTGATATTATTATTAGTATTATTGGGTGTTTTTTGGATTTGAGCCAAGGACCAGAATTTAATATTCAAATTATACATAAATAAAAATTCATAATGACAGGATCGCGTCGTCGCTGATGGCATGTCAATCAGATGCCACACACAAGAATTATGGAAGTTCATTTATTTAAAAATAATATTAAATCCATAATTTCACAAGAATTTCATATACCTGATCTGAATAAAAGACATCCAATATCAAACGTGAAATATTCATCTCGAAGTTCGGGTCGCATTTCCACTAAGGTTTCGTGAGACCAAGGTTTCATGGATAAGTTACGGATGATATACAGTTTTATCCTCAAATTTAATAATAGCTATATTTTATTATTATTATTACTTGTTTATTTATTTATCCTTTCTTAACCCCAAACCCATTCAACATTCCAAATCCATCTATGTGCACGATTCTCCATCACTATCTCTCCCACTTTATTATTATCTATTTATTTTTCATATAATTTATTTACTTTTAATTTTTCTTCTCTCTAATTAACATTCATTCACAATTTTCTTCTAACAGCCCTAACCTCTCGCACTACACGCAGTCACCTCTTCCACATGATCTGGTGTCACCATAGCCGGTTGCTCGCCACACCGTCTCAGGCTGCCTAGCACCGAACTTTCGCTGCACTGCCTGGCCCCCATTCCACTCGCTGCACTAACCGCACTCCACCATACTACCCTGCTCCCACCTTCTCGTTCATTCACACAACCCTGAATTACCAGATCTTCCTCGCATACAACTAGGTCCACCTCACCCAAAATCCCCTACCGCCTACTCGCCTCACAGGAACAACCACATAGAATAGTTGAAACCCTCACCGGACTGGAAGGAAGTAATTTTTTTTCTCCATTTTGTATTTGAACATTCTCATAATTAAGTTACAAATGTGGATCTATGATTCTCAGGTCAAGATATCTATGTCCATATTTTGGGTTCAACAATTCATCAGGTTTTTGACATGATTAATTATTTGGTTGTGAAGAACAAGAAGTGAGAACTTACAACGAATGAAATAGAAAAGTGAATGGACTATCTGTTAATCAATGGTCATGTATGATTTTTCATTGTTGTTGAGAATATTGAACATGAGGATTTAGGATATAAATACTTTTCATAATTCAAAAAATTTAAATTCAAGATTAAAAAATTATAAACTGATTCAACGAATTGGTCTTTGATCCACGAATTAATTCATTTAATTAATGTTCATCATGGAAATTCAACCAGGTTAAGGAATAAACAATGATAAATCTAACCTAGATTGGATCAATTTTCATTGATGAATATCACACTTTTGCAATGATATGGAGAAGCTGCTGCATTAGTCGCACCTTGTTCTGCCTTGATCAAAGATTTTATTCATCGTTCATCTTCATTCTTAATTCAAAAACAGGAAGATGAGAAGAATAAAGGATGACATTTTTTGTCATCATTGTCCCAAATGAATTAAGATGACAACCCCCTCTAAACAACGAATTTATAATCACTCTTTATGATAATATAAATTAATTAAATTATTAAATAAACAATTATTTAATTATTTAATTATTTCTCTACTATGGCACACAAGCCAAACACAAGATCCAACTAATTTTATACACTTCTTAGGGTATGGCCAATTTTTTGAAATAATTAGTGGTCTTATATGTATCATCCTAGAATATTTTCCATGAATTATTTGGGTTTGAGATATTAAATGAATATATTAATAATTTAATTTATCAATTTATCACAATGCCAATGAATGAGGTTTCTGAATGTCCCAAACCGACTTATATTATGTCATGGCTAGGGGAATAAACACATTTTAGATGAAACTATGGTCTCAAATTTCTGATATGATCATTTTTTAATGTGATATAACATTTTCTTTTTCTAAATGTGTGTGCATAATATAAAAACAATTATCTTTTTTATAAAATTAATTCCGGGCACACCGAGAATCGGAATTGCACTCCATATAAGCGCCGAGCTCTAGAAATATTCATAGAAATAATTAAATGTTTTAGTAGAATAAATGGGTCTCTTCTTTATTCTCTACATCACGTTTTTCTCCTGTGAATAAAAACCTAGGTAAACAAATTGGGATACCGAGCCAGCACTTAGATCTCCCTCTCTTGGTGAAACATATATGTATATGTGCTTCCAAATAATGTGAACTAAAGAGATGGTAATCCTTCATAATAAATTCATCAGTTGATGACATGTGTAGGAACACACATGTATCTCCTCAATTTCTCCACGTGTAGGACGTCATGTTCCCACTCCAACTATTTTGGGTAAGCCAAGGCAGAATGCAACCTCACAATCTCCTTGAACAATCTCAAATGACCTGATTGAACCCTGGGGGATAGTTTTCCTCCATGGCTGAACCACTACATCTCATGTCACAACTCGAATCATAGTTTTTCACTAGAACAAGTCATCTTGATCCCCTCCTTCATAATTTCTATATGGTTAAAGACCTAATGATATCTGGTCACATAATATTTCACTGTTGATGAATCACAAATGAGACTCTCTTACACACTCTATAAGTGAAAGTGTCAACACTGTCAAATGGAAAAAGGTTATACCCTCTTGTTCTACCAGGGTCAGCTTTACGGACATTATCATCCATCAAACATCCCACACTAGGTGAGGCTGGTACATCCCACACTTCCAGTTAAGGGAATATGAAACAGAATTGTGCCTTGAGTTCAATAATGAAAGGTAATATTTCACTATGATTCCAATACACTATTTTGGGCCTCATATGACCAAGTTCCTGAGACCAATCCTGAGAAGATCTCTTACGTTGTGATCTCATCACCTGGCGTCTTCTTGCTGAAGCGGATGTCTTAGATCTATTGTACTCACTACCACAACCAACTATATGGAATGACATAAATATTTATACCACCAGTGCCTACTCGAGTATGTCGACATAGGTAAGGATGTATAAGGGATTTATGATGGCATATATCTCTCTACAAAGTCCGTAATAAAACATCTGTTCTCAAAAATAACCATCATGGATCATGTCCATAGAGTAGCTTGCATGTTATGTGAACCTTGTTGTGTACTCAGTCACTATCGTCCCTTCCTTCTATAACTGGAGGAGTTACTGATGTCAAACTGAGTGCAACAAGGATGGTTATAAATCCTCAAGAAACAGTTGTAGGAAGTCATCCAATGATCGTGACAACTCATTGTGTATCTGAGTAACTTAGCTCCACCAATGATTAGCTGCTCCGTGAAAAAGCTCAGCTTCCAAAGCCACAATATGAACTTCGAGTTTCCATACAAGACTAAATAGGCAGACCCCCTTTCTATGGTCAATCCTCCACTAACTTAGGGTATGGCTCACTGTGGAACCTTAACGATCATGGGTGTTGGAACATGCGAAGTGCGATCAACCTATGAATGTTCTCAATTATCTCTGTTGAGGATATATGCTGCTTAATAGGTAGGGGTGATTATACCTTCCCACATAGATATAGGGGATCTCATGATGGGTCTTGATCTGAGGTCTTGATTCTCATAGAATCGTCATCACAAATCGGATCTAGTATCTTGTATGACTGTCATCGGGGATAAATCATGATTATTTTCAAGGTGCACACCGATTTAATAAGCGTATCAATATATAAACAATAATGGGGATCTAACTCAAGAAGTAAAATCAACGACTAAATAATATATAACCCATGTACCATTGTTCTTGGATGTTTGGGTTTTAGGGTGTCGGGTTGACAAGAGGGTAATCAATGTCATATTGAATTATATGTCTGCCACACATACCATCACTGGACACCTTATTTTGAGAGTTTCAATTGAGACACATCAACATTTATTTGCTAAACCCAACCATGAACATTTTAGGGAAACATATGAACAACATCCCATGGGTCAAACCATCCATTGATACCACTTTTCTACATCCCAGCCCATACAGGGCTTGAGCCACAACAACCCAAAGCCTCACCCATAGGCCAGGGTTAGGAAACTAGCGTTGAAGGCATGTAAAACTTGTGGAGTCCATTTTCTATCATCCTTTACACACACAAAAACCAACTCAATGAAAAAGTGCAGAGGGAAAAAAAGGAATGTGCCAGAAAACTATAAAAAGGGAACCGAACATATATATGTATCAACCTCTAAATAGTTCAAGTAAAAAAACTAAAATGGTAATGTAAAAATTGACACTCAACTCGAAAATTGCCCCAACTCAGAAATAGGAGAAAACGTAAAATAACTGGGGGAGTCCCACTCATTAATCCCACACTACAACCATTAGATGATTTCCAAGCACCTTGTTTCTCTAAACTCCTCTAATATCACATTCATCCTGTCCATATCCTTCAAGGTCACACAAAATGTTGGAAAATCAAACTTAGGGGTGAGTATGTAAATACTCATTAGGATGCCCTAATGGCTTGATGGAGAAGCAAAATAGGTACTGAAGATGTGAGTAATACGGGAGAAAGAGTTACAATAAGAGTGAATAGAAAGAGTATATCTCCACCTAATAGTAGATATTATTTCTCAAAAAATGCAAATGAAATGGTATGGGGATATACATATAATGGATCACACTAGGTATTACTTTATGTACATATATAAGAATTATTATTCATAAAACTGAATCATCTTATTCCACTGAGAAGTTCAACTATTTAACCACAAAGAATTCATTCAATTGTCAATCCATAGAGGGTTGTATTTCACATATCAACATTGGGTCGTAATTCACCGGTCCACATAGGGTTGTATGTCACTGATTCATGACAAGGCTACACAATGGATGGACTATTTTGGTCCATGAAACTACGGATTCACACAAGGTCATTATTCATTGATCCATAGTGTTCCATAAGTCAGTGATCCATGATGGGCCATTCAATGGATTTCCCTCTTCAGTTCGTAGTACTATTGATCCACACACGGTGTCTCTGATGCCAATCCACAAGGGGTCGCTCTTCACATGACAACCAGCCACTGGATTCCCAAAAATTTTGTGCATGACTTCCCTATTTTTTTCTCTACAATCCATCAGTTTTACTACAACTGCTATGATGTACCACGTAGAAGTATCCCAATGGACTTCCTTATCGTAAGGGTTCTAATGAAAAAGTCAGTGCGCCAATTAAGAAACATGATACCTTTCCATACCTGGGTACTAAAATAAAAATCAAGTACCCCTAGGAAAGGTAGTGTACCCCCTATGTACAATATATCACTAGCCAAAAATCTGATTAGTGCGTAATTATTTTTTTAAAAATTTGGGGGAAAACTTCCATTTACTAGTAGGGCACCTCAAATGGAAACAGATAACCATACATATCACACCGTTATGATCCTTGGAAAAAAACGTACATTAATGACTATTCATTCTCTCTGAATGGACATCCAATGGAGAACTCATATATTGTGGCATTTCACTTGAATGACATCAAATTGGCCCCACGCTGTGGTCCTGAAATTTTTTGAAATGAACACTCCATTGATATACTAACAGAAAAATACATGATATAGACTACCCATTTTTTCAAAATATATACCAAGTGAAAAATTTTCATTTCACCAAAACCTGCACGAACCTGCCTCCTAGGTCCCACACCTCAATATTGACTTAAATATCGAAAATCGTACTTGAAACAATAATCTTAATTACAGGGTCACAAGTTCATAGAAGGTTTGTCATTACGACACCATATGAGAAAGATATGTCAGATACCAGATCCCAAAATATTATAATAATAATTATTATTGGGTGTTTCATGGACCCAAGCTATGGAGCATAATATAATATTCAAAATTAGATGTAAATAAAGTATCTTAATGGAATGATCATGTCTCCACTGACGACAAATCAATAAGACGTCACATACATGAGTCATTGCAGGTCGTGAATTTAATAATAATTTTAAATATATTATTTCACAAGAGTTTCAGGTACTTGATCAAAAACCCAAAAAAAAAATCATCCAATATATGACTCAAAATGTCTGTCTCAGAGTCAGGGTTTCACTACAAAAGACATTTCTTAAAACTGAAGTCACATGGATATATTACAGACGATATAGTGTTTCATAAAAAAATTATAATAAGAATATTAAACTTTAATTTTTACTTATTTATATATTTATATTTCCTTCACTCCATACCCATTACACATATCAAAACCCACTTTGTGCATGAGATTCCATCACCCAGACTCTCACATTATTATTCTCAATTTATTTATCTTCTAATTTATTTCCATTTAATTAATCCTCTCTATAATTAAAATTAAATCAAAGTTTTCTTCAGGAAACTGTAACCACAAGTGATTTATGCAACTGAATCCATATTCCCTTCAGGCGAGTGCCTCTTTAGTTGGATCTGCAGCAACCATTGTTGGTCACTCGCCGCACCATCTTTGGTTTCCTCGCACCCGACTCATGCCACACCGCCTGACCCCTAGTCCGCTCACCATGCTGACATTACTCCCCCAAACTGCACTGCTCACACTGGATCGATCTTCCAAACCACCCTGAACATTCATATCTGCCTTGCTTGACAGTGGATCCACCTCGCCCAGCCATTGTAGTCTCTTTCACGCCTCACTAGAACCACCTACTTGATATGCCAGAACCCTCACCGGACTCGCGGAGCCACATTCCCCAGACATTGACATTCTTAATTATTTGGTGTTGATGAATTCATGGAGAACGCATGAAGGATGAAATAGAAAATGGCATGCACTATGTGCGGATCTATGGCTGGGTTTGTTTGTTCATTGTCTTCAATAATCAAGAACATGCTGAATTTTGAAAATAAATATTTATCCTACTTTAAGAATTTCAATATTAAGACTATACAAGAAGAAAATGATTAAACCAATTGTTTTTCGATTCGTGAATTAATTTATATAATTCGCATTCAATATGAAAATTTAACCAGGGTCAAGATTAATAAATGATAAATCCTTCCATTATTTGATACATTTTCATTGATGAAGATCACCCTCTACACAACGATTGGGAAAAATTGTTGCATTCGCTCTATGTTCATCATCAAACAAAGATTTTCTTCATCATTCATTTTTGTTCTACGTTTTTCAAGGAGAATAGTATGATAGGAGATGAAGGGAGGGTGTTCCGTAGTCGGCTAAATTGAATTTTGAGGCCACCCCCCAAAAAATTGAATTTATGACCTCTTACTAGGATAAATGAAATTAATAAAATAATTAAATAAATAGTTGTTTAATTAGTAAATTATATTCCAGCAATGGCACATATTCCAAACACTGAATGCCGACAATGGTTATATCTTTCATAGTGTAAATCCTACTTTCTGAAATCATTGTGGCCTCATATTTCACATTCGTGCTCTTTTCCACGAGCTATTATTGTTTGAGCTATGTAATGAATAAATTAAAATTTTAAATTAACTATTTAACACTCCTCCTATGAGAGAGGGGTCTAAACATTCTGCACCAAATTATGTTATGTCGCACAAAGGGGAAACACCATATTCCAGAACAAATAGTGGTAAAAAAATTTAGATTTGATCATATACTAAAGAGATACTCAGTTTTATTTATTAAAATGCATGTGAATAATATAAAAACAAATAATTTTTTTAATATTAATTCTGAGCACACCAGGCCTCGGAATTGTACGTCGTCTTAGGGCCCATCTATGGAAATATTTATATAAATATTTTAAAGTATTTTTAAGAATAAATTGGGTCTCTACATATCATTTTTTAAATAAATTATATCAATTGGGTGTATTAAATATATGTACACATAAATCATGAATAAATACTTGATTGGATATCAAAATTAGTTTCTCACATAGACATATCATGAAATAATAATAAAGTATAAAATTAACCTATTTAATGGAAATTGGTTTAAGATGTTCTCATACCTTTAGTCTGACTCGTCATGTATGGTTATTATTCATCCAGAATAACAAACTTATGTTAATTTATACTGCCATTAAATTCTTTTACATGTTTATTATGCCCTTGATATCACTTATTATCAATTAATAAATAATACATAATTTTTTATGTTAACATCGGTCGATTTTTCATTATTCTGTATTTGAGTCAAAAAAGAACATGTAATAAATAAAAATTGTACTTGTGGTCAAAAGATCATTATATACATAATGATATTCTTTATTTAAATAACATATATATCCAGTATATATGGTTATTTATAATAGTACACAACATTTTGAGATTATAAATGAAATGCAATGTTCATCGAGACGGTATCTCGTATGTACACATGTACGCTAATTTCATTTACTTTTCAAACCTAATTATATAAAAAATAAATGATACATAGGTATATTATAATTACTATATATTAAAATATTATATATAAATTACATAATTTTATTAATTCCATTTTTTATTCGTCCAATGTATGGCATTAATGAGTCATATCCCTTTGAGGGGGTTGTAGTCCACACTTCCTCAAATGAAATTATCATTTTCACCCATTATGGAAACCAAAAAGGTACGATATAATTGAAAAAACTTAATTATAGAGACAATATAAATATAATATCTATCACATATAAATAAAGTTCCATCATAATAGCCACCACGATATGTGGTATGAAAAAATTGAACAATCATCATTTCATGAGGAAATAGTTTATTGTACACAGAAAATATATGTTTGTATCCATTAGATAGAGGAGTGTGTAAGTGAAGTTAAAATCCTTCTCATAAAAAATAATATTATATAGAATAAAATTTGGTTTTTTAAAATAATTTCAAAAATAGAGTATAGTGGGTTGGAGAAACAAAAATAAATGAATGAAGTTTGAGATATGATATTCTATCAAATCAGATAACTCTTTTGATTTAAACTAAAAGGCTTTCTTAAATTGCATTATGCCTAAGGTAATTCTTCTTGGATTAATCAAGGGATATTGAGAGCTTATTATGGATTATTTATAATGAAAAAAGGATCATGATAGGTGTAATTAAATGGGTATGGGTGATTCCCTTTTATAAAAGTGAGGATAGGAACTTTATGAATGTTAGAATGTATTATTTTATTATAATGTTATTTTTGGTTTCAGATGTTCAAAAATAAATTTATTTCAACTATATGATACTCTGGGGTCGAATATCTCTCAACCAATATGTTTTAGATGTGTCTAGGTATCAAATTTAACCATATCTTTTATCATTAACAGTATCTAATTAATTAATCTCTTACCAGGTCTTATTGTATATTCATACTATATGGTTAATATAGTTATGGTATAATGACAATAGAACAAAAAGTTTTTTATTAATGACATTATCAATATTAATTATGTCATTTTGATTAATCATAGATTATTTTGGACTATTATTTAATTTAATTAAACAATATTTGTTTTAAAAACACGATTATGTCAATTTTTATACGATTAATAAAATGAATTTTTAAAAATATATAACAACTTCATGATTTTGAAAAATAATTATTAATTAAAATATATTAAGTTATAATAATCTTTAATATTCATGGATGGCATGAAAATTTACCAAATAAATCTATTCTAAAAGTAATAATCACATATAATAAAATCATTCATTAATATGGTAATCACTACATCATTATTGTGTCATAAATATATTTATTTATTTGATGTCTAAATTTTATAAATAATATACGATAATGTGGGAAATTTATTTGAATATCTAATGAATATTTATAGTCAAAATGAAAAATTATAAAACCCCATAAATAACTTCATTTACCAAATGATAAATGTTTTTTATACATTTTTAGTACATTAAATAAATTCTTATAAAATTACAATTTCACACCAATATGGCTCTATGGAATCTCAAAATCGAACCTAGGGTTCCCATGGTCGTACATATACCATCCAATAATATAATGACAAATGTTTTTGTAATTTGATATTATTATTATATTATTTTTTATTTAAATTTACCTGAATAGCCCGTTAACCATGGTAAATAAAATAATTACAGATGTTACTATTCATAATGTATAAAATTATATGGTATCTATTTAGAAAATTTGTACCTCATAATTCCAAATATGAATTTCATTTTTAAAAATTAAATTTACAGAAGTGGTAGAAATTAATTTAAAATTAATTCCTATTATTAAATACAAAAAACAGATTTTTTATGATATAATTACTATCAAAACACTAACATCTGTTTATATATAATTAAAATGTTAAATTACTTGAAATGACCAAAATATTATTAAGTGATAATAAAATAATCTAATTAAAAATTAAAAATATTATTAATATAATCTATCCACAAAAATATATCATATGAAAAGGGTGTTTTGACTTAAAATGTTGTATTTTTAATTATTAATTATAAAAGGAAAATTATCATAAAAATTTCAAAAATTTAGCAAATGTAAATTTTTATATCCCTCTTCTATTGAAGTTGACTATTTTTTCAATTAAAACATAAGGCAGTGAAAAAACTATTTTTAAAAAGGGTTCACTATGAAAAGTCTGTAAATCAACCTTTTAAAGAATATTAGATAACTTCATTCTTAATGTCAGATTAATTTATATTTTAAGCCAAAAAAAATTGTTGGATAAATGTAAAGGCATTTAAAAAACATGTATAATCAAATTTTAGTAATCTCTGTTCATTCCATCTAATACAACAACTAGGAATTACCTACAATTTCAAATAATTATATAATTATATTATTTTTTGGTATTAATTATATTTTTGTGCGAAGTATGATTTCAGAGTAACTCTTTGTTGCGTGTTAAATATCATATCGGAAATAGAATCCCATTTAAAGTATAATTAATATTTAATTCATGAATATTAATAAATATTAAATTCCGAATTCTTTATTAACCTGGGATGTAATAGTTATAGTATTGATAATCTAGCCACTGCTTGGGACATATCTTCATATGAACCTTGGGAATACTACAAAAGACATGAATTTATCTATTGAATTTATTTTATAGAAAAATGATAAGTTATGTTGTATTTCCATTACACTACATCCATTAGTACCTTTGTAATAATCGTCATCTTCTGTGCATTCCTCTATCTTATGGATTCTAGTATTAACTAATCATATTAAAATCTTGTTATAGAGATCTAACATTTTTTGTACAGATTGTGCAATTATATATAAAATTTTTTATATCGAATATGTAAGGTATTTGGTTTTGTTGAAAAAGATCTCCAAAACCCTATAATTTTGTGTTAGTTGTGACAAACAAGGAAAAATATGTCCACGATGATTCATGTAACCATATTCAGAACAACTCATCCCAATAATTAACCCATTTGTATCGGACCCAGTATACTAAGGACCACTTGTTAATGAAATTCCCCATGGTCATGGATCACTACCACCAGACTAGTACTAATTAATTTTCAATATTATGTTTTGGTAGATACCCAACTATTTAGGTTTTAGTAACTAGGTGGTTGATAGTGTTTCATTATTTTCCTCGGTTTTATTTTCATGTGTGTGGATTGTTTATTGATAATAGAACTTCATTAAAAGACAAAAAAAATCTACATTTCTACAGTAGATATCTATATGAATTTACAAACAATGAATGGAAGTATTTAATCTCATTCCAGGAAGGGAAATTTGATCACATATAATTAATTGATATAGTGATAGATGATTTCATAAATTATACTCCCACTACCCATTAGTAAATGATCAAGATGTATATGATTATTTTCTAGAAACATCATGAAAAATTTATTTTAGGGTGCCCAAATATTTCATTCTCATATACTATTTTTACTTTAGAATCCTAAACATCAATTCTTGTACTCTATTTAAAATCACACTAATCCAATTCAGTTAACATTTTTGTTATTTAAATAATACACCTTCATGAAATTTAATGATCACTTTTATGAGTGAAATTTTTTAATTGATCATACTAAATATTGTTTTTAAGAAACCATGTAATGTGATTGCAATGATCAGAAGCTTGAGGATTTCATAAAATTCAATGTTTCATGAAATTCGAGTAAATGTAAATCATTATTTAAATACCATGGTCTCTTCTTGTCCACCTATACACATTTTATAAAATGGTCATCCATAGTTTTTAAAACTCAAGAAACCATTTATATTAGCATATAATTAGTTTTGTGAGGTTATATTTTAATTGTATCTATTAAATATGATCCTTCAATACGAATTAGATATTATTATGAGGTAGTAATTTTTTTAGTGAAAAATTACATGTAGATAGTAATGTAAAATATTCTATATAAGGATAGGAATAAAAAATTACAATCAAAAATAATTCTATAGAAAAACTTAAAATTTCTTGAAACATCCATAAAATAGAGTAAATCTGTCTCTTTAGGGTCCATAAATATGGGAATAATTCATGTCCAAACCACTATAACGACAAAATACCACCACTATAACTCAATTTATGGATGATAGATCATCATAATGTATCTTGAATCAATGTTTGAGCACTAATCAACACTCATGTTATGTATTCATTAAAGGGTTAAGAAAACCAATGAACTTGGCTGATATAAAATCATTATAATGTCCTCATCTAAACCATATTTAGGGATCGAGTATTGAATTTATTGGGACACACTATTATCTTATTCCACTCTTCATTCATTTAATTTTACAGAATTAAGATGCTAATTGATTCTCAAAATTGAGGATCTTGTGTGAAATTCAATAATTATGTTCATTTTTTAGTATATTATATTTTATATGAGTTTTTAAAACATTCATAGGTGGATAACACAATTTTTATTAGATTAATTTTCTTCTTGTTGTTCCATGTTTGTCATAATAACCATCTTTCATGATACACCAGCCGTAACAAGAAAAATAAAATATAGAGCTCAGGTCTATGGAAGCATGATGTGCTCAGACAACTAATAATTGAAGTAACCTTATCCAAAGGACACCCAATTTTTAATATTTTCACGCAAAATTTATTTTTAAATTTTTAATGCTCATAATACTTACATTCCTTAAATTCAGGCTTAATCATGAAAAATCTATATATATAAATATTATTGTGGACCCCTATACATAATCACACTACACCATGAATGATATATGATATCCATTATATTTTTTTCCTAAATATAGGAACACTCTATAAAAAACACAATAATTATTGAATAAATAATTTCTTGTTATTTATCATGAGTTGGATAGTTATATTCATTATAATTATATTATGTAATATAAGAAAAGTATATATATTAGTAGAAAAATTAAATTTTATTTTAAATGTTTATTGTTCAAAATATAGAACATTAATTTGACTAAATTTATTTATTTATTAATCCATAATGTTAAAATTGTTTTATAGTTGTTATTTGAAAATTTTCTCAAAAAAATTAATTTTCCAATGAATACTAAACAATAATGATTTTTATTGAAAATCAAAATTAGTTTTAATGTATTTAAAAAATTAAATATTATTTTGGATTACATTTAAAATTTAATTTCATTTTTATTATTTAAAAAACCCAATTATAAATTTTATGTGGAATATACAATTTTATTAGTAAAAAATATATTATATTTTAATGGTTATTTTTTTCGGAAAACCAATTTTTCATCATATTATACTTGTATATTTTTAATGTAAATTATCCAATATTTGTGTGTTTAATAGTGAAAAATGGATTTCATATTTATCATTATTGATTCATAGTTGGAAAATAAGTCTATTTTAATATTAGTATAAAATATATCCTTATTATTTTTATTACCATGGTAATGTGTATATCATGTAATTAATGTTATAAATAAAACAATTAGGATAGGAAATGAATGTAGCAACTTCATTCACTATATTTTATTAGTTCAATTCATCAAAAGTCATTTAATTTTATATAATATGACAATTTATTTCCTTTTAATTGAGATTTCCACTTTTATAATATTTTTTAAAGGTTAGGAAGATATTGCTTTTTATTGAAACATAAAAGGTGCAAAAATATAGAGAAGGAACTAAAAAAGAAATAAAAGATAAAGCGAACTCAATTTGGTCATTCTGGATCGAGTTCTCATGTTGTGATGAGGGGAGCAGCCACCCCTCCCATGAGGATGCCGCCCTCCACTCAATGCTTTGGCCCATATCCATGGTCCACCTCCATCATCAGGAAGTCCAGAATCATGAACATCTGCCATCTCATCATCCCCACATACACGGGAATCACTTTGCACATCTTCCTCACTACTACCTGACTCAAGCAAAACAAAAGAATTATTAGTACTTACCCTTACAAGAGGATTTTCCTTCACATTCCAAATATTTTCATTTCTGGGAGTTTTCAAGACTGAAGTCCCAGTGACAAACTGTTATGTGCATCCATCCCCTTTTGCATTGATATCCAGAAGAGAAAGATCTTCAGTTCTGGACTCAATCAAAATATCATAAAGAACAACCAGTTTCTGGAATTTTTGTTGGTCAAAAGCTAAAACACACTAAGAAACTGGAAACACCTACATGGTCTTAGTATGTTCAGGTTCATGCGTGTCATTCACCCACAATTCGGGTGTTCCCTTAATTCGAGATTTTGAAAAAACAGCCTGACTTCATTGATTACATTCACCACATCATTTGGATTTCACAGGTGTCTTCCCTTTATCTAGAGGTTTTAATGTTGTTTAACCATCCTAAAAATGAACCCCTTCCTGTCCAGAGACAGTAGGAGTGGAGGAGGAATCCGCTGATTCATTTGAAACCATAATTCTTGAAGGATTATAGTGATCAGACCTTTTTTCACGAGGAAAAACATAGTGTACCTTTTTAGATGAGGAGACATAAAATTTGGTCTTCCCCTTACGAATAAAAGAGAACACTTTCTTCTCTTGCCACAAATCAAAGTCCACATCATTTTGTACAGAAACTTCCCTGTATTCCTGACTATCAGTTGATTCGTTAGTATCATCATCACCTATGATATCCTTAGTTAAGGAATCGTTGAAGGTGAAACGAGTGAGAACACCATCATCAGCTATATCATCCCAATACAACATCAGTTTATCAACTTGAAGAATATGTGAAACCAGCATATTGATATTGCATAGAAAAGAGGTAGGCATCATACCATTTTTGCAACCATTAATTTTTGGGGGGAAATCAGAAATAGGTGTACAACCATCTTGAGGATTTCATGAGGCAACCTGTGCATTAATCAGACTACTTTTAGGATTAGGATCCCTTGAATTATAAAACTTTGCAGCAACAACCGTTTCAGTAGGATGAGTATTAACTTTAATATCTATCATTCTACAATTCTGAGAGTCGTGGCCTTTTTCTTGACAGTTTGAACACAAAAGTCCACTTCTGCAAATATCCTTTGAGTGACCAATTATCTGACAAGAATCAAAAACGTGGGGCTTCTTCTCATATTCAATTTTGATATTGATTTCATCCTAAGGAGTGGATAAAAATACATTGTAAATCATAGTTGATCTTATATCAAATTCAATCAAAATCATAGCGAAGTGACCAAAACTGACCATCTCAGTGGCAGTGTCTATCCTAATGGGAGTACTTATTGCAGTGGCAATGTCAAAGAGAAATTATGGATTCCATAGAACCCAATTAAACACATGTATTTTGATCCAGATTTGTGCATAGGTTTCTCTAAAATTATTGAGGATGAATTTTAAATTCCTTTCATGGAAGTGAATAATACTCGGTTGAAGATTAATCGAGCCAGAGCTCCACGCTCGGTTTTTCAATTCCATAGAAAGGAATGGGAGATGGAAAAACCATCGACTAAAAGAAATTCATTTAATGTTTGTAAATCCCAAAATGTTGTCAAATCGATCAACTAGATCTATCACCTTCCAAGGCTTCATGCCTTTTGATAATGAGATATGAGAGATGAATGAATGTTTATAGATTTCGATCCATTCTGGGATAGCACCGTCGGAATCTACAACATGAGAATTTTCCACTTTTATAATATTTAATTTGATGAAATGTCAAAATGTAAAACTTTTTTCATATCAATTAAATTTTTGAAATGTGTATATAAAGGTCATTTGGTCTTACATAATGAGTAGTTATATATATAGAAGAGCTATACTCTTATTTTTATTTTATACTTAATTTACATGGAATAAGTTATTTCCATAAATATTAGCACAATAGTGACATAGTAAATGTTTAATTAATGGAAAAATAAAATATATGATCTTATAAATATTAAAATAATTATAATTTTCGATAATTAGATTATTACAAGATTTTTATAGAGTACAATCATGTTTTTTAAATTTATTATAATATTTTAATCAAATTTTACTTCTTATGTTGATGAAATAAAAATCAGAGAAATGAATAATTTCCAAAATTTAAATTAATGATATATTATAGTAAATAATATTTTATTAAATGATTAAAAAATTAAAAATTAAGATGATATTCAGTGTTTTTAGGATATGTGGCATAATAACTACAATAATCCAATTACGAGTATTTTTATATTTATTTTAATTATATTATTCCATAAATTGTATCGAGGTGTTTGGTCTTGGTAAGAGTGAAAATGGTTAAGGAGTGGTATAAAATAATTATTTAGTTTAAAAATTTTAATAATAAATGTCCAATAAGTATTCTATGCGAAGATTTTTACAATTAATAATTTTTAACATAAATAAATTTTTTTCTCTATTATTAATTCATTATTAATATATATTATTTTAATATTTAGAGTAATTTGAGTAGTGCCTCGCACATCACATATAAAATAGAAACAAATTATTATAATTTCATCACACATAAAACCCCATGTAGTTAGAAAAATAAATCCCAAATAGATTTCTATAATCCTTCTAATATTTATAGAGATCATTTTTTTTGGAACGAAAATCCTTTGTGTTCTTCATATGTTAAATAAATAGGTTGTTCACAGAAATGGTATCATGTATAATTGAGCATTTGAATTTTTTTCATCTTCCACCCACTAAAAATATTCTTCACCCCTGATATAATTATAATACCGGTATCATTCATATAGTTATATCAAATTATTTGAATTTAAAAACCTATATTTATCTCCACTTTCATAAAATTACAAAAACCTATCATTCAAATATACATGAGACCATCGCCTCATGAACTAATGTATGTCAGTTTCCATCTCCATTGCCCATAGTGGGGTTATAATAATGTAATTTTTGTTAATATATTATAATAATTAAATAATTATATTGATGAAAAGTTTATATATCATTTACCATATAATCATTTAATTCACTAATAAAAGATAACTTGTATCTTGTTAATGTGTGGACTACAACCTCCATAATGAGATGTGATTACCTATTCTCTACAATATAAAATATATGATATATATAATTATATATGAAGGTATAATAAGATATTAATAATATAATTTTATTTCATTATGTATGAAATTACACTTACAAAATTTCCATAATTAACGTTGAAAAACTGAAATATTAGTCATGTGTATGTACTCCCTAATGTTTGAAAGATTATAAATTAGATAATTTTTCATAACAATATTTATTTTTTCTATTTCAATGTATTATTAGTATATAAGAAATTTAATTAATTCATTATTATTATTCAGGATATGATGTAATAATTATCAATTTTTCCATAGTAAACCCAACGAATTTATTTATGACATATGAGCGAAAAATCATGAAAACACCAGATGTTGATTCAATTGATTTTGTAATTATATGTAAAATAGTATTAAATAAAATAAATGAGTAATAAAAATAAAAAATATATGTTGACAATATATACAATTATTATATGATGGTTATTTATAATGTTAATACATGTATCTATTGAGTCAAATTTATTTTAAGTGGATTACTTTAAAAATTGCTCATTCAATGATAATTGTTAAACTATGTTACAAAGGTTAAAAGTAATATATATTTTTACATATACCTACTCTTCATAATTTCCTACCCTCATGCTTACATAATAAATCAATTTTTACATTATAAATTTTCATAGTTCATTTCAAATAAAATGGTTTCTTCATTAGGGCCATAGTTTTTAGATTATAATAGTTGTTATTCATTAACATTAATTCAGTGGATTTTAAAATAAATATTTTTAACGAATTATGGATATTTATTTAGGAAAATTGTAATATTAAATTTAAATTTATTCAGTTATAATGAATTTTCAAACCACTATATGTATTGTTCCATTTTAGTATTCATCTATATGTTTTCATGTTTTCCTTATCTAAAAACCCAATTTTCTTTTTGGATAATTTTTCTAGAAAATATGAATTTTAGTTGAGTGTGTATTTTGATATGAAAATGTGATTTTCATGTTGTTATCAAGGAATTTAAATGTGGTTTTTTGATAAAATTATGGAAGTATTGTATATGAATCATTATCATTATATGTGAAATGTGTGATCCCAATACATCATATAGGACGAGTTGATCCCCATTATATCTCAGGAGAGAACCTAATATAGCTTATACATTGGGTGTTCCCATTCTTCCCTAGATAAGGCCAATAGAACATATATGATAGTTTTACCTAGAAAATGCTATCATTTATTTGGTAACATTCCTTACATTAACATATTGATAGAAGGGAGTTACCGAGGAGGTATCTCCAATGGATTTAACTAGGCTATAGTTATTTATTTCACAGATGAGGAATGTAATCATGCATTTCTCCAAAAGGATGTTTTATAATTTTTCTGTGAGTTTTAATGGTTTACTTTGAGAAATAGTGTGTTTTAATTTTATAAGGAAATTAATTATTTCATTAGCTCAAGGATTGATGAGATAAAAGTAAACTTATCATGGGTTTTCATGTATTTCCTATGAATGACAATTTTTTTACTTCTATGTCCCTTAAAAATAAATTTCTATTCATTCAAATATTTAAAATATTTTTCACATGGTAAAAAGAATTTTGGAAGATATATGATGTCAAGATGAATTTTTTAATATTTTTTAACAAAATATATTATATTTTTTCAAATAAGTTTGTATGGAAAATATTTATAGTAATTAGAACTTTCCCCTTATAATTTATTATATTATTATTTAATAGTTTGTCATAATTATCTAAAACACTAAACCTAGATGATATTTTTGGAGGAAGGAATGTAAATTTTAGTTTAAAGATACAATATTATGTATTTTTAATCACCATTAATTATAAACAGTATCATTTAAGCGTTTAAATAACATTAGTTGTTATGATAATCATAAATGAATTCCCTTATATGATAATACATAATGGTTAAGATATTGGGTATTTTGATGATTATCATGTTACTTTAAAAAAACTATGTTTGCTCATAATAGGTTTTAATGGAGGAAATATAAAGGTAGTTATAGTAATAAACCAATGGAATGATATACTCTTGAACCTGCTATCAAGAATTTTTGGAGTTTGAATGAAGCATTTTTTTTTGATAGATCAGTTAAAAGAAGATATTAATGTTAATGTAATTCAGGATAAAGAAAAGCCAAATCAGACGATAATGAACATGTTGATATTATTTAATTTTATAAGAAAATATCTTCCATAATTGCATGGATATTTAATCCATGTGGATGTGAATATATATAGTTGTATTATAGTAATGAAATTTTATGTATTGGAATGTTTATAAAGTTAATAAGGTAATATTTCAATTTATATTTTTGAAGGTGAAGTAGATCAATCATGGTAGGTTTTTATTAATACCATAGATATATATGATTTTTAGTCTATTTAATGAGAAACATTTCATAAATTTATTCTATATAAATATTTCAATAAATATATTTGGCGTATAATTGATAAACTTTTTCAGGAACTGATGAAGATAGATGATGATTTTATAGAACTGTGTGAAGGAAATTTTATAATACAATATTGTTACATAAAATATTAAGATCATGAAAATGATAATAATATAAATAGATTTTAGTGTAGTTTGAAAAAATGTTCCTGAAGAGATTTAAAAATATGATAATTTTAATATTTTGATAATGTTGATTTTTATTCTGATAATGTGGAGATATGGCATGTGGATAGTTATGATCCTCAATATGAAAACAGTATAAAATTGTTAATGTTTCAGGAAACTTGGAAGAATCTTGTAAATAATTTTGAATGATTCTCTAAAATTATTCCAGGGTTGGGAAATGAAATATCAAGGAATTCTAAATTAGTTCCGGAAATACATACTTGAGTGCTATGCTGGGTTATATTGAAATTCACTAAAAAGAATAATTTCTTAAAAAATTAAAAATTGTGGACATAGTTATCTATCTAGTGGTAAGGTGTTGTAATTACAATTTGATGGGACATTTTGATAACATGTGTCCAAATTAAGTAAAAATGAGGAGAAATCATCTTGATTATAAACCAAAGTGTGTGGACAAATCAATATCAACTATTATGGTTGTTGTTGGCCCATCCATATATGTTTTGACATGTATGTTCCATGTTCATAAAAATTATGCTAAAAACATGTTTGATTATATATTATTGCATTTGATAATTTTTGAGAAATTTTTATGTGATTTCAAAATATCACATCATGATGTAAATATTGGAACATTAGTGGAAAATGCTAGTTTAAATGCTAAAGAAACAATGATTATTTAGATATTACCATTTTTATTAGTGGTATAGTACTTCCAATAAATCATTTTGAATTTTCATAGGAGGTATTGATATTATTTTTTGAATGGATTGGATTTCAGTTTTTCATTATATGATATACTACAAAACCCATTAATGTTTTCTCAATAATTTTATAACATTGATAAAGTACAAAGAAGACAAGAAATCTAATAGAGATATTTTTAAAAGATCTATAGTTAATATTTTTGAAATGAATGGAACTGTTCAAATAGTTATCATTATATAATAAAATAATATATATATATGATTTTTATAGTGATTAACATAATTTTATTATTGATCAAATTTTTTGTTTATTATTGTCTTAGTGTTCTATGATATGAAAATTTGAAAACCCCATTATCAAAAGGTAGAAATAGAAAATTTTTATTTTAAACATAATTACATGTGTTTAATTATAGATCTACTATTAAATAATGCACATCACTTTTTAGTGAACATGTTTTTTGGTTAAATATATTGTTTGTTCCATTATTATTATCATTTATTATATTACATTGAATTACATCAATATTAATAAAAAATTATTTTCTTTATATTACTGATTATTTTTTATCATCTATAGAGATGATTTTATTATTAATGATTGTCATCATATCAGGGTATAATATATTTATAGTGAAGTAGAAATATGTTCTGAAGAGTGCATTTTGAACTAGATATGAGAATTATAAATCAATAGTTATGAAATTTGGTTTTTCTAAAGTACCAAACTAATTTATAAATACAATTGATAAATTTTACCAAGATTTAAAGATATTTTTTTGTTTTATTGTTGATATACTATTATTTTCTAAAACTGATTAAGAACATAAATAACACTTTGGGATTATATTTAAAACCCTAGATAAAAGAAATCAAATTGTAGAATTTATAAATTAATAAATTTGGTTGCCAAAAAATTATTTCAAATGATTTTTTTTTCAAATTATGGAATTACTATTGACCATGCTACAAATATTATTTTTAATGAGTGTCAAAGACTGAAAATTCTATATAAATTAAATCTTTTCTTAGATTTGTGGGTTAGAACTGAAATTTTTTCAAATATTTTACTCGTTTCAATATCCCAGTAACTATGTTAACTCTAATGGGAAATACATTTTTCTTGAAAAAAGAATATGAAGATTATTTTAAAAAAATTAAAATAATGGCTAGTGAATCCATTTATTTTATGCCATTCCATCAAGAAATAGTGACGTTATCATATATTGTTATAGTTTATTGAGTGGAATTATTTTTTTTCTTATTGTACAATGAAAATTTTATTGGCTTTCATTCATTTCATCTAAAATCTCATTATTTTAAATTAGATATTGTGGTTTCATAATTGGAAATTATGAGAAATTATTTATATGGATTAATGTGAGAATTAAATACTAATAGTAACTTTTAAATGTATATATTCTTTAAGAATGTTATTAACATGAGGGGAGAGGATTGTTATAACTGATCAAAGATTATGAATCCACAACTATTTACCATCATGGAAGAGAAAAAAAATAAACATATTCATTAAATTGAAAAAATAATTCATAATTAAGGATGGTATTTTGGAAAATTGTCCCTTTAGTTAAAAATATGATGAATTTGGACCAATAAGGTTTTTATGAAATGACATCCTCTATTATATTTATAGTGTTGACACAATATTCTATATCACAATGAAATAATAATTCTCAAATGGTGGATTTTATTTTACCAAAAATATCAACTTAGTTATTAATTGAATGTTTCCAAATTTTAATGGTGAAAAAGTAATGTTTTGAGATAATAAAGTAGTTTATTTGATCCTTTTTATTTCATTTTAATTGATAATTGTTGAGTAAATTACATATTTCCTTATTTCTTATTCATCCTAGTAACTTGAAAATTTATATATACACTGTTGAGTATTACTGGTGGGATGGAATAAAAAGAGATATTACTAAATTTATTATGAAAAGTTTGAATTGAAATACTATTACTGCAAAACAATTATTATTGATGGGTATGAATCATTTATTTCAGTACCGAAGTGGAAATGAGAAAATATATATGTGGATTTTATGGTTGGATTTTTAAATACATTTTAAGGTAATAATCTGATATAATTTATTATTGATATACTTACTAAAACTATGAATTTCCATATAGTTTGAGATATTATGTCAATAGATCAAAATTCATGATTATATATCAAGGGTACATTTTGGTTATTTGATATTAATCACTCTATTGTATCTTTTTACGATCCAAGGATCACAATTAATATCTGTAAATGATTTCAGAAGTGATTGATTTGTAATTTAAATTTTAATACAACATTTCATTCATTATTTGATGGACATCATTAATGAGAAATTCAGAACATGGAGGACATGTTTTGTTCTTGTTCTATGGTCCACTAGGGATGTTGTGTTTAACATAATTCATTGGTTTATTTT
Source organism: Viscum album (assembly GCA_963277665.1). Taxonomy (NCBI): domain Eukaryota; kingdom Viridiplantae; phylum Streptophyta; class Magnoliopsida; order Santalales; family Viscaceae; genus Viscum; species Viscum album. Next base: position 66,514,684 of record OY728166.1, on the reverse strand, counting down.
TATATAATAATATTATTTAATCCAATATATACATTGCAATATTTAATATATTATCTAAAATATGATGTCAAACTCCAATTTTTTGGAATAATGTTGGATAACTGATGATGATGGAAACAAAAATTATATAGGATGTTGATGAGAAGGTTTTTATTATATTCCAACATATTATGATAGTTCATATTAGAAAAAAAATTCTTGATGATAACAAGATGAAAAACACATCATTAGTAGTTGGTGGCCAATTTCTCATAAAGTGTATCCATGGAAAATTGTGATGGATTCTCAAAAAAGGGGATGTTTAGTTTGTTTTTCAATAGAAAATATTAAATTTGGGAGAATTGTTGATCATTTTTACTTTTCTTGACACTGTTTATAATTTTATCCCATGTAAACAATATATTTCATGTTTCAATGTTATTAAAATATGCTTTAGATATATATCATAATTTGTTCCTCGAAATAGTTTATTTTGATTTAAACATTCATGTAAGGAATAAACTAATATAATTCAAAATCATTGACAGAATTTTTTGTTTAGTAATATAATTCAGTAGGTTATGGTTTTATTGAGAAACTGCATGGTAGATGATTTATCATGAAAATATGGAAATATAATGAGATAATCATATCCCCACTTGATTGATACGTGAAAGAGATTTAATGGAAAACTTTTCCGAAGGGGGGAATATAGAAAAATGTATTGTTTTAAGAAATCAATTTCATATTAGTATTACTGAATAAGATATTTTTATTAAATTTATATATATTAATTATAATAACAAAATGAAAATGAAATAAATTTATGAAACTCATTCCATATAATATTTTATTTAAAAAATTGATTTAGAAAATTTAAAATTTTTATTTGAAAAATAATTTTAAATTTTTTTATTCTTCGTTTCAATATTATATTAAGATTAATTATTAATAATTTAATAAAATATTGATTTTTAAATTAATTGTTAAAAATTATTGATTTTTATTGAAAATTTAAATTTATTTTAAAATATTTACAATGTATAATTTTATTTTAGATTAATTTTTTAATTTATTTAGTTATTTTTGGTTAAAAATATTCCAATTATTTTTTAAATATATTTTATAGTTTTATTCAGTATAAAAATATTTAATATTTGAATTTTTTTTTGGGAAAACCATTTTTCCTCACAATTTACTAATTTTATTTTATATCTAATTATTCATTTTCAATGTTTTGAATTTAGAAGAAAAATGTTTAGAAATTTGGAATTGGTGGGTAAAAATGTAATAAATATTTATCAGTTTTTTAGGCAAAATGAATAGGGACCTACAAATTTTTTGTTTTCATGGAAAAGGTTAAATAAGGTAATTAATGTACGAAATAAATTTTTTTGGATTTAAAAAAAACTATATCATATAAATTAACTAAATTTGATGATTAAATATCTTTTAATGTAATCCAAGATTCTATTATATGGTTTTGTTCTGCCATTGATATGATATTTAAACTATAAAAATATTTTATTTCATGAATTTTTAAAAACATCGCACTCTTTTTTCCATAAAAATAATATTATTTATTGGGGTATTAATAGGGGATATATTTAGTTTTATATATTAATTTTAAATATATAAAATTTATCACCTCATTTGTAATTTATATATATTTTTAGTGAATAAATAATTAACCAAAACATTAAAAAAACCATGATGTAATAAATATTAAATTAATGAAAAAATCAAATAAATAGTATTACAAACTTTAAAAATATTATAATTTGTATAATAAGATTGATCCATGAATTATCAAGATTACAGATAAATATTTTATATTAATTATAATATTTTTTTTAATTTTAATTCATTTCATGATATTGTTAATATCAATGTATCGAATAGCTATAAAAATAGGCATTAATGATATATTACTAAAAATAATATTTTATTTAATGATAAAAAATATAAAAAATCTAATATTTGGTGAATCTACATGAATATGGGTTATAATATCAACCATGTTATCTTTTTCATTTTTCTATTTATAATGCATATGTTAACCCTAAAAAATTAACAATCCTTATTGTCATTTAAGAGTAAAATTGGATAATGACGGGTTAAAACCAAAAAATATATGTGATAATGTGGCATAACTTGTAAATAAATTATATTATGTCGTAAATACTAACTTTATTCATCCTTTATTCTAATGAAAAAAATGTTGGAAAAATTTTTCATTGAAAAATAAATTATATTAATTTAATATTTTGATGAATTTTATGTGTGACACTACCCATCTAATAAATGGGTAGAACTTTTCATTTCATCAAAAAAACCCCATTTTCTCATCCCATCCATTAAATTTTTTATATTATTATTACACTCATTGTAGTGGCTTTGGTTTAGGCATAACTAAAAATTTAGTGGTCTTATGGTGTTAAAAAATGAGGTTATTAGAAAAATATGTATTATTTTTAATCAAGCTTTTCAGATTTATTTCATATTCCATGTACTTAAAATATTCATAAAACATGATTAAATAATAACACCAGTATCATCCATAATCATTGATGTTATTATGTGAATTTTATAACCTACATCCTGCTCAGATTCCCTCAAATGGAAAACCAATCCACCATTCATTTTTACGGAAGATTAGCGGCTCGTGAAACCAATGTAACTCATTTTCCATCACAATATATCATTGGTGGAATATAATGATTTAATTAATTGTTATATATTATATTAATGAAAATGTTTCCATTAGTAATATAGTATATTTAATTTACATTTTTACCTATACATTCAATGGAAATGATAACATCATTCGTGTGTACGTGTTCACTACCTCCCCCAACAAATGATGTGATTCGTTTTTCATCCCCACGTAAAATAGATGATGCATATATATAATTATAATTAAAGTATTAATATTTCACTAATGATAATTTTTTAATTATTTAAAAATAAAACATACCCTTTTACCATTATCATTTTTGAAAAATATAAAAGCTACTCATCCTTACAAACAACCATCCATCTCCATGATTTTAATGTAGTTAATTTTTAAAAACCCAAATTTAATGATAGAATTTAATTTTATATTTGGGTAATAAAATGATAAAAATTAAATGATTATTTTGAAAAACATGATAAAATAATTACCGCATTTTACATAGTCCACATATGAATCTCATTTTTGATATATGAGTGAAATAAAATAAAAAAATTATAAATTTAATTAATTAAGTAATTTTATAAAATATTGACATAATAAATAAAGGAATAATTTACATAAAATATAATATTATGAATATAAAATTCAATGAAATATTTTAGTCATGATGATAAAGAACATACATGACAATTCAAAAACAATATTTGGTATATTGTTTTAAAAATAATCCTTTTAATGTTCCACTCTTAAAACATCTTACAAAGGTAAATTGGAATGTTTTTTTATATATATAATGTTCCTTGAAATTTTAATCATCATGATTACATAATACATTGAAGTATTATTTATAGTTATCAATAGTTAATTTCAATGAAAATGGATTCTTTATTATGTGTGTAATTTTTAGAATTTAATTAGTGATTTAATTTAACATTAAATATATGGTTTTAAAAGAGAATATTTTCATGAAATATAAACGTTTATATACAAAAAGGGAAAATAATAATGTTTCATTTCATTATATATAGTGATAACTACTTTTCCCACCAATGAAAACATTATTTCATTATTGAATTCCACTATATGCAACCACGTTTTGTCCAATGAAATGGAATTTTTTATTTTTATGAATATTTTTTGTTCAAAATGGGTATTTAAGATGTACGGGAATTTTAATATCCAATTTATATTTTTATGGATTTTATATAGTTATTATAATGTTTTATGATGAAAATAGGTGAGGATAAATTATTCTAAATAATATATGATCATTATATTTGAAATCGTATTCCTCATACAACTAATATGTAATGTATAGCCCCATTGTCTTTCATGGGTTAGTGTGATATAACATACACATTTCGTGTACCCTCATTGCTTCAGGTGAGCTTGATAAAACATATATGATATGTTAAACCGTATTGCATTCCAATGCATCGCGTAAGGATAATTTTCGTAATGAATAATAAGGGTGTTACTGGGGATATTTCACTAATAGAATTACCTGGTCCAAAATTATTTATAACAAGAGTTATGAATGTAAATATATAAATATCCAAAAAAATGTTCTTTTTTATTCATTCATTGTATTTTTTTCAATGAGAGAAAAGTTTTTTATATTTTCATATATAAATTTTCTATTTCATCACCTTTATATTCAATGGGATAAAGATAAAATATTCTGAGGATATCATGCTTTTGAATGGAAAATATTTTATCTTTTATTTCTACAACATACTGATTTTCTACTTCTCATTCAAGGTTTTGAAATGTTTTCTACAATTTTGAGGATGATTATGATCATGTATTTAATCAAGATTAAAATTATAAATTATATTCATGAATGTAATTCATATTTTTTATCTTAGTGTTTTGTGGTATAATGGATACAGATAAATAATGACACATTATAATATATATATTTACCATATAATATTTTTTTGGTAAAACTATAAAACTAATAAATACATTTGAAATGGATGAATTTGGATTCAAATATAAACACTCATGATTATGTTATGATTAAATTTACCCCTTAAACATTCTCCCTTAATTCTGCACAATAAGAATGGAATAGGAATAATCAATGCTGGTTACACACAATAAACTTTTTGATAAAAAAACATGTCGTCAAGCCTCAATCAATATTCCCCAACTCCTGTATGGTGAATAATACTCAATATTGGTGTGATTCAATTCATTGAATAATCAATTATCTCTTTCATTTCAATCAAATGAAACATGGTTTCCCTTGGGATGAATAATTATCAATCCCAACATCATCCATTATTTTTTACCATTTTTCATCATAAACATCCTTAGTGTAATATGTTAAACTACAACATATCCTATATGATTAGAATATTATTCATTGAGGGAAGTGTTTAGGTTACATTTTGTTATTATAATAACACGAAACCATTTATGTGCAGGATAATCTCAATATCTCATTGGAAGCCCTCAGACTATTACCTATAACATAAATTATTCTCACATGTTTTCTAATATATGTTTCTTTAACGAATGGTATTATACAACATGGATGGGCTATATCACATTATAACTACCATTAAACTATGATTTAAATGATTTTAGATTAATAAATCATAGTAATACATGTAGGATTCCATATTGAGGTTCAATTTTGAGATCACTTTAATACAATGTCCCCCTAGGGAGGTAGTATCTCTAAACCATGATCGTCATTTGGGATAATTCAAATACATTCACCATTTCGTCCCAAAATTACTCACTAGTAATTTTTATATTACCACATATGTAGTGTATTATATGATGAAAATACATTATCACTATATGTTAAGTAGTTACCTTCAATATGTGATATGTTTATAAATATTTATCTCAACTACATATTATTTTATAACTAACTGAATACCCAAGGGTCATGTATTAGATGTATATGCATATGGCCATAAAAAATTACATAATATTGAAATAATTGAATAATTCACATTTATAATTCTTTATGGTTTGGAGTTTTATAGAATTAGGATATAACTATTACATCTCAAAAGATTACAAAGTAGACACTTCTACATAGTTTCTATTTTATTTTCATAAAATAAAAACTCTTGAAAAAAGAGACATGTCTACTTCCAGGTTATAGACAACATGAATTTTCTCTGATCCCATCCTTGACCCAATTCATATTTATAACATGTGAAAACATTTCCAAACTTGGGATGAGCATAAAAAGCTCAGTAAGGGTTATAAATCAATGAAAGAAAACATTTGTTCATTAATACATTCCAAACAAAAAATATTTTACATACCTCATTAAACATAATATTTATGAATAACACATAGAAATCATAAATCATAAACGTAACTTGTGGAATCCATATCATACTTACATTTTAGCTATCACAGCGACATAGGGAGTTACATTGGAATAACCATAATATTATATTCTGTAAATGTCTTAGGAGAAACATTCACGTTTACCTCTGTCACGTTACCCAATGCATTGGAGAGCAATCTCGGGCTCACCCGCCCTAAGTTTATCACGGAACCACCCGTATACATAAATAATTCCCAAGAACCATAACATGATAATATCACATAATATAAGCATAAAAGACAGATACAATTTCCATGTTTCAATAACAAAATATTATTTCAAGATATTGAAATAACAAATCCATTATAAAAATCATTTTCAATACCAGAATACGTAAAAAGAGTATATGGTATTTATTTTTCCTTTTAAAAACATTACTGCTTGTTAAGGAAGCCAACGATCAAATAATACTCGCGGTGGTAGAAAGCTCATTGTCATCGCTTACAGTAAAAATACATTCCTTTTTGTCATTTAGTAAAACGCTTAATATAAATATAATCCATGTGAATAAAATTAAAAGTAAAATGGGTTTATACAGAATATAAAAAAATTCATGTATTAAAACAAAATATGCCTCAATTTAAAAAGATTGAGATGAAGTCTGTTACCTCATTTCCATCTTGACTCAATCGTTCTTTAATCTCCTAATTAATAAACTAATGATAATTTCTAATTTCATAAAAACCTTTTTTAAGTTTATAATTCCTTTTATATAACTTATTACCATGTTATTAACATTATGTAATCATTTACGTTTATAACGTTTGTTTTGTCGATATTTGGCACTTGAGTCAAAAAATGAACACCTTATATTTACAAGTTGTCAATTTGGTCAATAGTACATTATATCCGGAATGAAATTCATTATTTAGATATCATATATATCATATATATCCATTATATACATATATTTATAAAAGTACATATCATTTGGGGGTAAGAAATGAAAAGCACCATTCATGGAGATGGTAAGTCGTACGTACGGATGGATGCTACAATCATTTCTATTTATTATATTAATGGAATTAAAATATAATGATACTTAGGTATATTATAATTCCAGTATAATTTCATATATAATATCATTAACTCCATCCTTTATACTTCCCACATATGGAATTAACGATTCATATCAATTTGACGGGCCAGTAGTCTGCATTTCCTATAATGTAATTATCGTGTTTACACATAATAGAAACCATAATCCAATGATAAAAAAATAAATGCAAAAAAATAAGGAAAACATAAACATAATATATATCGTATATAAATACAGTGTCATATTAATGGCCACCATGAGAGGCGGTGGGATATAATTGAACAATCATCATTTCGTGAGGTGTTAGTTTACTATCCAAAGAAACATTATGATCTGCACCCATTATATGGAGGTGTGTGTAGATGTAGTTAGAATTATTCTAATAAAAACATCCTAGTTTATTGATGAAACTAGTTTATTTATAAAATAAAGTAATAAAAAGAGTATAGGGGTTGGAGAATTAAAATAAAAGAAAATAAGTTAAGAGAAATGGTTACCTTTAATTTGGGTAACTTCCTTTGGTTTGAACCAAAATGACTTATTAAAGTTCATTCTTCCAAAGTTAAGGCTTTTTAAGAGGAGGTGAGTGATGTATGGAGATTACTAGGGCATTGTTTGGATAAGCCAAAAGTTTTCAAAGGTGTGAGGAATTGGCTAGAAGTGGTCTCCTTTTAAAAGGGGGATGCAGGGATCTTTAGGAAAGTGTGAAAATATTATTTTATTATATAATGATATTCGGTTTCACAAAAATCGAAAAATAAATAAAGTAGAATATAAGATGATTCAAAGTCGAACTAAAATCATCCAATCATAATTTTATATGTTTTTTATAATATTTTAATCATTATAATCTTCTTCATTTAAATCATTTATTAATTAAATAAATAATGCATCATTATTGTGTAATACATAATTTAATTTAAGTGATGTATAAAAATTATAAAAAAATACCATGATGTTGGAAATTATTTTACCATTATAATTAATATTTATAGATGAATATATAACTTATATAACAGCATATAAAAATTAATTTACTAAATGATTTTTGTTTAAGTCATTGTTGCATTTTCATTAAATTAAATAATATAAAGTGTCATTATCATTCAAGAGTGGCTCCATAAGGCCCCGAAATAGACTCAAATATACACATATTCGTCCATTAATCTTACAATAAGGTAAGTACATTTGATAAGGTAATTTTAAATTATTAAAAAATTATTTTTACCTTGAATTAACTTATTTAACTTTAACTGTGGTAAATAAAAGTCAAAATTTACTATTCAACAAATGTTATTTTCATATTATTAAACCACATTTTATTTCTTGATATTAACAGCATCTCTCGAATTTTTGAAATTAAACACAAAAAAGTGGTAAAATTTCATTTAAATGAAAAAATCAGTTTTTTAACTACTACTAAGTGGTTTCACTATTCATAAAAAATTGTAGTTTTTCAGAAAAAAACCAAAACATCAGCCTAAGTTATATTTGATATACCGAATTCAAAAATGATGTCTATTTTACATATTTATAAACATATAAGTTTCATTAATTAATTAAAAATTAATTCCCATTATCAAAACAAATAGCGTGTTGTTATGAAACAATAACTATCAAAAGATTGATACTTGTTTATGTCCAATTTCAAAGTGAAATTAATTCCAATGACCAACATTGGATTAAATGGTAAAACTATATTATAATTAAACCTTAAAACAAATTAAATATATAATCTATCCATATAAATAAATTATATTAGAAGAATGTTATGAATTAAACTACAGTATTTTTCACTGTTCATTAAAACAATGAACTTTATCAGAAAAATACCCAAAAAAATACCAAATTTTAATTATGATGTCCCAAATATAAAGAATAATTTTATTTGGTCAAATATAAAATATTGAAATGAACTAAAATATATTTACAGATGTTTTTCCAATAAAAGGTGGTAAATCAACCTCTTAATGTATATTATTCTTAAAATTAGATTTATTCACATTTTATGCCTCAATAATTTTATTGGATAAATTTAAATACATTTAAATAACTTGTATAATAATATTATAGTTAGTTTTTTTTATTCCGGCCAATACAATGACTAGGAGTTAAATAATAATATTATATTATTGGTGTGCAACGTAAGATTTCAAAGAAACTTGTTGTTGCGTATTGGGTATGCTATCGAACATAGAAACCCCTTTAAGGTAACATTAATATTTAATTCCAAAATATTAATAAATATGAAATAGGTCTTATTCTTCATTTATCTGTGATGTTACATCCTTTCCCCCTTTTGGTAATTGCATCCTTTCAATTTTACATATCAAAATAAGTGGGGATATTTCTACCACATAGAATTTTCACATTCCAATGTGGCCTCTTCAACCATAAGGTTTTTCCACAAAAACATTACTTGGTGAATTACCTTATTCCGAATCACTTGCTCACTTCGGTCAAGTATGTGGACTGGTTGTTCTTCATAAGAGATATTCTCTTCCAACTGAACTACCTATGTGCTCAAAACATGAGATGGATCTGGCATATATTTTCTCAACATCAAAACTTGAAAAACATTGTGTACCTAGGATAAACATGGAGCTAAAACCACTCTGTATGCAACTGATCCAAGATTCTCAAGTATTTAATAAGGTCTAATGAACCTCGGACTCAACAATCTCTTCTTACAAAAACACATCATACTTTTCCAAGGAGAAAATTTGAGAAATACATTATCACCTACAAAAAAAAGAATGACCTTTCCTCCAGTTATCTGCATTACTTTTATGTCTACTCTAAGATGTTCTCATGTGCTTCTGAATCAGCTGAACTTTCTATGCCATATCATTTACCAATTCTGGTCCCATCTGCTTCCTTTCACCTACATTATCCCTAAAAGCTAGAATTTGACAACGCTTTCCATATAATTCCACAAATGGACCCATCACTATACTGCAATGAAAATTGTTATTATATCAAAATTCAACCAAAAAAAAGATGGTGTTCCAAACTTCCTTGATAATCCATCGAATAAGCACATAACATATCATCCAATGTCTGAATTATCAGTTTTGATTTCCCGTCTTATTGAGGATGAAAAGCTGTACGAAAATTTAATTCAGTACCCAATGACTTCTGAAGGCCTTTACAAAAGTTAGATGTAATCCTGGGATCGTTATCAGATAAAATGGATAGAGGAACTCCATGAAACCTGAATATATCTTTAACATAAAATCGATAAAGTTGATCTAGAGACAATGTATCTAGAATAGGATGGAAATGAGCATATTTAGTCATTCGATCAACAATAACCAAGATTGTATTTTTAACTTGAGATGTCTTTGGTAATCCCAAAACGAAGTACATGGATATATTTTCCCATTTATACTCTAGAAATGGTAAAGGATGAATCATCTCTTTTAGTAACCGCCCCTCTGCTTTAACCTGCTGACAAGTCAATAATTTCACAGTAAAATAAGCAATATCTCTTTTCATTCCATCCCACCAGTAATACTCACAAAGATCTATGTACATCTTTGTACTACCAGGATTAACTGAAAACAGGGAACTATGTTCTTCACATAACAACTCATTTTTCAACTGTGAATCACAAGTCACACATAATCTCTTTCCAAATATGAAAACACAATGATTATCAATGTTAAATTAAGGAATCATACACTTCTGAACCAACTCTACCTTTTTTTCTGTAACTCACTGCCTTCATTCTGTGCATGATTAATTCTATCTGATAGAGGTGATCTCACTGACTCCTGATACAAAACAGAAAATTTTCTACACCAACAACCTCTATTCCAATGTTTATCAAATCAAAAAACAAAGGATCATGTTTCAAACGAAACATGGTTAATAAATAATTACTTTTTCGACTAAAATCATCACCCACATTATTTTATTTTCCTTGATCGTAATGAATCGTTCAATCATAATCCGTGATTAATTCTAGCCATCTCCTCTGAATCTTGTTCAATTATTTTTGAGTGAATATATACATTAATTTTTTTTTGTTAGTATATATTTCACATTTTACTCCATTCAAATGAATCCTCCATATTTTTAAAGCAATAACAACTACAGCTAATTCCAAATCTTGTGTAGGGTAATTTAACTCAAGTGGTTTCAACTGTCATAATGCATAATCAATTACCTAATTATTCTTTATTAGGACACAACCAAGTCCTTTCAATGGAACATCACATTAGATAACAAACTCACCATTTCTGGATGGCAGTTCTAAAACTGGAGCATTCACTAATCACCTTTTCAATTCCAGAAAACAATCATCACATTATTTTCTCCATAGGAACATAACACATTTTTTTTAACATAGTTGTTGGACTAGATAACCTTGATAAATTTTAATCATCTCTCCGGTAATAACCTTTCAAACCATGAAAACTACGAATCCCTGTTATATTTGTGGGTCGTGGCCATTCATTAAATAATTTTTTTTATAAGGATCAATAGTTATGCCCGTTTTTTGAAAAAATGAGTCCAAGGAAAAAAAAAATTTGTAACCAAAAATAACACTTTCTAAATTTACCAAATAGTTTCATTTAGTTTAAGGTTTGCAAGACAACCCTTAAATTACTTTCATGTTCCTCTTTGACTTTGGAATAAAGCAAAATATCATTAATAAACACAGCCATTATTTATCACCAGATTCAATTGAGCCATCACTGTAGTAAACTACTCAATTCTGATTCTGACCATTTTAGGATTCAGATTGGAAGGATGATCTCCTCTTTATGGATTCCCGGAAAAGTTTCTCTGATTTCTCTAATAAAACCATTCTTGTAAGAACCCAGTTCTTATTTTAAGGTATGTTTTTCTTCTTTTCTCTTTTCCTTATGTGTTTTTGAGAAAATAATGGAAATGGGGAAAAATCCAAATTTTTGGGACTACACGCCATGTAATTTTCCAGAAGCTGTGTAATTTGACCATGTGGGATGAGAACACTGGGTGTGTAACCATGCCAACCACGAAGGGTGTACGAACCGACTACACGCCGTGTAGTGGGTATGTACACGCCGTGTAGTCAGCCGAAAGGGAAACGGTAAGGCAGTGGAAGCCACAGACAACTGTGCGAAAGTACACGCTGTGTAGTCAAGAATACACACATTGTACTCATGTCGATGAATGAATAGTTTGGAGGTGCCGCCAGTAGAACAGTTAAATAAAAAAGTACATGCTGTGTTCTTGGAAGTACACGACGTGTAGTTTGTTTATTTTCATAAAACATAAAGTGGCCTCCTCATTTGGAAGAGGATACGTTTGGGTTTGTTTTGGAGCATGAGAGGAGGGAGAAGATTTGGAGATCCACCGAGTGCACTTCGGGAATCAGATTATTCCACCAATGATCTCGTTGGAAACGAACTGGTAATCCCTCCGCTCTATTTAACAATTCTTACCAATTCATTCCCGATGGATAGTTATTTACATTTGAACAGGTTTTCTTCTAACCCAGATCTATGTCATCTTTGGTCGTTTCTGGAATGAACGTTCGCATATACCGTTCGTGGGAGTTTATGGTAGGTGTCATGGTGTTTAATTTCCAACTGATGTGCGTTTTGTGTACTGCTGAGATACGCGCCCATGAATGGGGTGTCGTATGGTTGAGGTCGTTTTGAATTAAATACCTAGAATTGTGTAGGTAATTTAAATGTGATAATAAACTATTGTTTGGGATCACTGCATGGATCTAGGACCACCCTGAGGGTGCGTTCCTCTGTTTAGCCGTTTGGCCAGGTTACCCAAGGGTATACTGTAAAATTGTTGCATGATTTAAACTGCCTTGAGAAGAATTTTATATAATTGCTTTCTTATCTGTTGGTCACGAACCGATTACTTTAGCCTGAGGGTGGTGTTCTATTTAGCCTGAGGGCGGGGTTATATTCTTCCGGAGGGAATCATCGGGATGCTAGTGGTGTGGGCCAGGGCGGTTCAGCCCTAGTTTTTGGTATTATTCCTACTGGTAAAAGGAAGAGACAGATATACTTCACTCAGGGTGGCAGTACCAACCGGAACAATGGTTCAGGAGGCCTGATCAGGTGCTACCATTGTGGTAAGGAGGGGCACAAGAGACCTCAGTGTCCACGAGACCCCATGGAGAGCCGAGCTTGTGGCAAGAAGGGGCATCTGTCGCGCTTTTGCAGGGAGTTTCCATCTGTGGCTGGTGAGAGGGGTTTTGTGTAGACTCCACGTGTGGGGGAAGGACCAAAAGCTTCTTTCTAGTCGGGAAACTAGAATACGTCCGGGTGTGCAGGCAGGGATGGTGGTAATGGTCGTGGTAGTAGGACACCAGGATCACAAAGGCAGTAGGGCGGGACATCTCAGGGTAGCCAGGCTGTGTCATAGGGTTGCGGCACTGGGCAGGTATATGCAGTACAACAGACCTAATAGAAGCAGGATCCCGAACCTTCTACAGTCATAGGTACTATTATAGTAGCTTCTGTTTTATCTTTAGTACATTTCGATATGGGTGCTACACCTAGTTTCATATTTGTGCCTGTTGGGGAGAGCCTAGGGCTCTGTTTTTCTTCTTCTTCTACTATTATGATGCTAGTCACTCTGTTGGGGACGAGAACGGTTGGTGTGTGTCAGTGCAGAGAGTTCCCCCTTGAGGATTGTGGGTGTCACTTCTTTTGGGACCTCAACGTCATAGAGATGACGAGCTATGATGTCATTCCTGGGATGGACTGGTTAGTTATCTTTCGAGCCATTGTGGATTTCTACCATCGCAGGTTGAGTTTCACATCACCAAAGGGCGGAGAGTTTCTATACAAGGGTGAGTGTGATTTTCAAGCGAGTCGAGCTGGACCAGAGAATCATGGGTGAGGTGGTATCACATCCCAGATTGTGAGCTCATATCTGGATGATCGGGGGACTTGTCAGATGGTTTGACCTCCAGTGGTTGATCATTTCATAAATGTCCTCCCTAACGACTTTTTAGGTCTTCCTCTAGAGTGTGAGGTGGATTACTCTATTGAGCTTGTGCGGGGAGCCGCACCGGTGTCAATTTCTCCTTATAGGATGGCTACACCATTGTTGCAGTAACCCAAGAGACAGTTAGAGGAGTTACAAGCAAAGGGTTTCATCTGACCCAGTACTTCTCCATGGGGTTCACCGGTCCTCTTTGCGAAAAGGAAGATAGTACCCTCAGGCTCTGTGTTGATTATCAGATGTTGAACCAGTTTACAATTAAGAACCGATATTCCTTGCCATGGTTTGATGATCTTTTTGATCAACTTAGGGGAGAACGAGTGTTATTGAAGATTGACATGAGATCATGATATCATCATCTACGCATTAGACCAACTGATATACATCTCATAGCTTTCAAGAGCAGTTATGGTCTATACGAGTTTACGATTATGTCGTTCGTACTCATGAACGCGCTAGAAGTTCTGATGGCTCTGATGAATTATTTGTTCCATCTCTATCTTGATACTTTTTTGGTAGTATTCATGGACAATATCTTGGTGTACTCTCATACTCGACATGACCATGCAACCCATATTGATATAGTCTTGATTACACTGAGAGAGAATCAGATATATGCTAATCTCTCAAAGTGCCACTTTTGGATCGACCAGATTCACTACCTGGGTCATATCATCTTGGAGGCAGGAGTTGCAGTAGACCTAGAAAAGGTGAGATAAGTAGTTCCCTGGGAACAGCCTAAGAATGTGTTTGAAATACGGAGTTTCTTCGGGCTGGTTTGTTACTACAGACACTTCATACAAGACTTCTCCCACTTAGGAGTACTATTGATGGGTTTGACTAAGAAGGGTGTGAATTTCGTTTGGTCAGAATCTTGCGAGACATCCTTATAAGAGCTGAAGGGAAAGTTGACATCATCACCATCCTTATACTCCCAGAGCAGGGAAAGAGCTATATAGTTTACTGTGATGCATCTGGTATTGGGCTGGGAGTTGTGTTGATACAGGGTGATCGAGTTATTGTATACGAGTCTCGGCAGTTGAGGCCCCATGAGAGGAATTACTCGACACATGATCTCAAGATAGCTACAGTTGTTCATGCATTGTGCTGTTGGAGAAATTATCTCTTGGGGGAACATTTTGTGGTGTTCACGGACCACAAAAGTCTCAAGTACATCTTTACCCTTCATGAGATAAACCTGAGATAATGAAGGTAGGTTGAATACCTTCAGTCCTTCGATTTTGAGCTTGCCTATACACCTGGTAAAGGTATTGCAGTAGCCGATGAACTGAGTAGGAAGACATAGATACAGGTAGTGCAGGAGGCCAGTGGTGAATGGCAGCTGATGGGTTTGTTCTCTGAGATGCATCTGGAGGTGCACGACAGTCAAGGGCAGACTTATCTTTCATCTTTAGCTGTGACCTCTACCCTCCTGGATAGAATGAGGATGAGACAGCTATCTGATTCAGAATGCCTAGTTCTATGGGATTCAGTGGCAAGTGAGAACCCTCCTCCTGGGTGGACGATAGGCGATGATGAAGTTTTGTGTTTCCATGGACGACTGTTGGTTCCAGGGGATATACGTGAGGAGCGGATGTGGGGGTTTCATGCTTCAGTCTGGGCAGTTCATCCCGGAGTTACCAAGATGTACCATGACTTGAGGCGTTAGTACTGGTAGCCGTGTTTGAAGAACAAGATATCTAATTTTGTTATGAGATGTTCCACCTGTAAGTAGGTGAAGGTGGAGCATAAGAGGCTAGTCGGACTATTACAGTATTTACCCATCCCGTAGTGGAAATGGGATGATCTCACGATTGACTTCGTGACTGGGTTGTCGAGGTCACCTCAAGGAAATGATCTCTTGTGGGTTGTTGTGGAAAGACTCAAAAAGGTAGATCGCTTTTTTCCAATCAAGGAGACCTTAAATGTTGACGAGTTCGGGAAGTTGTATATCCGATAGGCCGTACCTCTTCATGGGGTATCTCTTTAAATCATTTATGATAGGGACGCCCATTTTACGTCTCGTTTCTGGTAGAGTTTTAAGATGGGGGCTCTTTGGAGAAGCATATACCCCTAGTAGAGTTTGACTATAATAATAGTTTTCAGGAAACTATTGAGATGGAACCTTACGAGGCTTTATATGGTAGGTCATGCCTATCACCGTTGTGTTGGTTAGAGGCATGTGAGGTTGCTTTTGAGTACTGCTTACTTTATTGCATTTTACTGTAGCACGCTATTGTTGTATGCTTACACGTAGTTGCGAACATGCCTTTGGTGGGTGCCTACTGAGA
Organism: Viscum album; assembly: GCA_963277665.1. Taxonomy (NCBI): domain Eukaryota; kingdom Viridiplantae; phylum Streptophyta; class Magnoliopsida; order Santalales; family Viscaceae; genus Viscum; species Viscum album. The sequence continues at coordinate 66,498,371 of OY728166.1, read as the reverse complement.
TATATTTCTCACACCCTGTTTGGGTCATGTTTTTCATCCCAAATAGATTATATTTATGCTAGTGTGGATAGGGGAATGTGTCCTTATATAGGTACTTGACTGTTTCTATGGAGTTGGAGGGAATGGGACCAAGCCTAGGCTCACGATTCCGCTGCCAGCTGTACTCTGCTTTGTTTTGCTATACTTTTCTTGTTGCTGTACTGTACTGATGTATATCATGTTATGGCTGTTTTCCTAGAACTTGAGACATGTTTCATCATTTTTATATACTTTTTCTTATATCCACTGCTGTTATTTATTTCATTTGTGTATGGTTTACTCCTTCCGCTATCGTTGTATGTTTACATTGTATTCTACTACTCTACACTTTGAAAAATGAGGGAAAAGATTCCACACTATCATACCTGGGCCTCTCGCTACTAGTCGGAAACCTCTGGTTTTTGGGGAAATGTGCTTGAGGTCAGTGGAAAACCGGGCTTGGGGCACCTGTTGCATGGAACCCGGGTCCGGGACGTTACAACCGCATAGTCTCGTCAGAAATATTATACAGATCTCTGCAAAAGACCCTTGGAGTGCATGGTCGGGGATCAATATTTCTTACATGCTTCACCGAGGTTGGGGAACTGGCGGATCAAGAGACAGGGTAAACTTTCACCTAGGTATGTTGGGCCATTTGAAATTCTGGAGAGAGTCGGGCCAGTTTCCTATCGGTTGCAGTTACCACAAAGGTACCGAGCCCTGAATGATGTCTTCCACATATCTCAGTTGCACCATTATCGTTCAGACACTTCTCACATTTTTCTGCCCCAGTAGGTTGAGCTTGACTTAAATGTGTCTTTTGAGAAGCATCTGATTCGTATCGTTGATAGGAGCACAAAGGTTCTCTGAGGCCGGTCTGTTCCTCTCGTATGGGTGCTATGGAAGCATGGTCGAGTGCAAGATGAAGCATGGGAGCAAGAGACTGATGTACGTGTTCAGTGGCTAGAGTTATTCACTATTATAACTTCACCACCCATGGAAGGTAAATTCGGGGACAAATTACTTTATGGCAGAAGTTTGTAAGAACCTGGTTCTTATTTTGAAGTACATGTTTCTTCTTTTCTCTTTTCCTTAAGTGTTTTTGAGAAAATAAAGGAAATGGGGAAAAATCCTAAATTTTGGGACTAAACGATGTGTACTTTTCCATACATCGTGTACTTTGGCCGTGTGGGATGAGTACACATGGTGTGTAGCCATGCCAGCGTCGAAGGGTGTACAAAACAACTACACACCATGTAGTGGGTTTGTACATGTCGTGCAGTCAGTCGGCAGGGAAACATTAATGTGGTGGATGCCACCGCAAGCTGGGAGACAGTACACGCATTCTAGTCAAGAATACATGCCGTTTACTCATGTCAATGGATGAACAGTTTGGTGGTGCCGCCAGAGGAATAGTTAAATGAAAAATTACACGTCGTGTACATTGAAGTACATGTCGTGTAGTTTGTTTTTTTTTTGCATAAAATGGGCAGTAGCATCCTCATTTGGCAGAGGAGGTGTTTGGGTTCGTTTTGGAGCAAGAGAGGAGGCTAGAGCTTTGGAGATCCATCGAGCACACGTCGAGAATCGATTTCTTCCGTCGATGATCTCGTTAGAACTGCACATGTAAGACCTCCTCTCTCCTTAAGCCATTATTACCAATTCGTTCATGAGGGAAATTTATTTATGTTTGAACGTGTTATCTTCTAACCCAGATCTACGTCATCTTAGGGTGTTTCTAGAATCGGCATTCACGTATACCATTTGTGGGTGTTTAAGGTAGTTATCTTGGTATTTAATTTCCTACTGATGTGAGTTTTGTGTACCGTTGAGATACGTGCCCATGAATGGGGTGTCGTATGGATGAGGCAGTGTTGAATTAAATACATTGAATTGTTTAGGTAATTTAAATGTGATAATATACTATTGTTTCTCATCGCTGCTTGGATCCAGGACCACCCCGGGGGTGCGTTCTACTATTTAGTCATTTGGCCAGGTTAACCGTGGGTATACTGTAAAATAGTAGCATGATTTAAACTGCCTTGATAGGAATTTTATATAATTGACTGCTTATCTATTGGGCTCATCCTGATTACTATAGCGTGAGGGAGGTGTTCTATTTAGCCTGAGGGTGGTGTTATATTCGGCTTGATAGAAAGTTCTTCTGTGCCCGAGGGTAGTAGATTCTGTTCCTGAGGGTGACACACTGTAAGACTAAGGGAAATACTCGATATACATAGGGCAAGCTTGAGGGTGTGGTTTTACCATATTAGCCTAAGGGTAATATTATAATTGGCCTAAGGGCTTGGTTCTATCGAGCACATAATGTTATTAAATTAAATGGTTAAAATGAATAATAAAATAGAAATATAACTTGTAAAGTTTGTTACTTTTGGGTAATGAATAGTTTATTGCATTTTACTGCTTCACACTTTGGTTGCATACTTTTCACATAGTTGAGAACTGGCCTTTGGTGGTTGCCTAGTAGGATTTATTTCTCACACCCTGTTTGGGTCACGTCTTAGGTCCAAACAAATTATATTTCTGCAAGTATAGATAAGGGAAAGGATTCTTATACCGGTAATTGATTGTTGTTGAGAAGTAGGGGAGCATGGGACCGGGCTTAGGCTTTCAATGCTACTGAGTATTTTTTTTATTTTGTTGCACTCTGTATTGTAATGTACTTTATTGTTGTGTAACATGTTCTGGCTATTTTCTTAGAACATGAGAAATTTTGCATCATTATCAATATTACTTTTGGTTATATTTTGACGTAGTTGTTTATTTTCCATGTGTATGTTTTATTGCTTCTGTTGTTACTGAATGTTTTTATTATTACACTACACTACACTTTGATAAATGAGGGCACAGTTTCCCCACTATCAGACCTGGGCCCTTGTTGTTAGTCGGCATCCTCTAGAGTTTGGGGAAATGTGCTTGAGATCATGTGACCAACTGGGTTCAGGGCACCCGTTGAGTGGAACCCGAATCCAGGATATTAAAATTCTTATCATTTGAAATATCTTTGGCGATGAAACATGGTAATATGTAAATGATATATCATTTCAATATTATGATAAATTTATTTATGGAAATTTATTTAACAATACTTTCACTCCTAAAGTTATCTAAACTGACCTATGATACCAACTATAAGGACCCAACCTTAAAACATTACATAATATCGAATTAATTGAATAATTCACATTGAGGATCCTTTCAGGTTTATAGTTTTATAGAAATAGGACCTATCTATTACATCTCAAAATATTAAAAAGTAGAAAATTCTATATTGTTTCCATTTTTTTCCATAAAATATAAACTCCTGAAAAAAAGAGTCATGTCTAGTTCCAGGTTTTAGATAACATGACCTTTCCTTGATCCAATCCCTTGATCCAATCCTTGTCCTTGTTCATATTTAAGTCTTGTGAAAACACTAAAAAACATGGGATGAGCATAAAAAGTTCAGTAAGGGTTATAACTCAATGAATGAAAACATTTGTTCATTAATACATATGAAAAAACTCATTTACCTACCTCATGAAAAACATATGATTTATGAATAACACATAGAAGTAATAAATTATAAAGGTAACTTGTGGCGTCCATATCATTCATACATTGTAGCTATAACATCTACATAGGGAGTTAATTTAGAATACCCATCATAGTATATTCTCTAAATCTCTTAGAAGAAACATTCACGTTTACCTTCGTCATGTTACCCAATTCATTAGAAAGCTATCTCGGGATCATCTGCCGTAAGTTTATCACGAAACCACCCGTATACATAAATAATTCCCAATAACCATAACATGATCATAACATATAACATAAGAGTAAAGGAGAGATAACATTTACACATTACAATAAAAAAATATCATTTCATGATATATAAATAATAAATATATTCTCAAAGTCATTTTCAATACCAAAATATATAATAAGAGTATATGGTATTTATTTTTTCTTTTATAAACATTACAGATTGTTAAGGAAGCCAAAGATCAAATAATACTCGCGGAGATAGAAAGGTCGTTGTTACCACATACGTTAAAAGAAACGTTTTGTTTTTTCATTTAGTAAAATGCTTCATATAAAATGATTCCCTTTGAATTAAAGTAAAAGTAAAAGGGTTTTATACACCTTATAAAAATATACGTCTATTAATACAAAATATGACTCATTTTAAGGAGATTTAGATGATGTCCCCAACCTCGTGTCCCAATTGACTCGACCATTCTTTAATCACTAAAAAATAAAAGAAAGTTAATTTCTACTTTCTTAAGAACATTTTTCAATTTTATAATTCCTTTTATGTAACTTATTACCAAGTTATAAACAGTATTCAATCATTTATGTTAATAACGTTCATTTTGTCGATATTTAGTACTTGAGACAAAAATGAACACCTTATATTTACAAGTTGCAAATCTGGTCAATAGTCTATTATATCCAGAATGAAATAAATTATTTAGATATGATATATATCATATATATATAGTATGTACATATATTTATGCCAGTTCATATCATTTTGTGGTATAAAATAAAATGCATTGTTCATGTAGATGGTAAGCCTTACATACGCATGAATGCTACTGACATTTCGATTTCTTATTTAAATGGAATTAAATAAAAATTATACATAGGTATATTATAATTACACAATAATTTCATATATAATATCATATATAATATCATTAATGACATCCTTTATGCGTCCCACATATGGCATTTACGAGTCATATCACTTTGAGGGGCGGTAGTCCGCACTTCCTCAAATGAAATTATCGTGTTTATAGAAAATGGAAACCATAAAGATATGCTATATAAAAAAATTACATAATCATAAAGAAAACAAAAAAAAATCATATATAAATAGTTCAATCATAATTGCAACCATGAGAGGTGATAGAAGATAATTGAACAGTCATCGTTTCATGAGGTGTTAGTTTGTCGTCCACAGAAACATTATGTTCTTCACCAATTAGATGGAGGTGTGTGTAAGTGTAGTTCAAATCCTTCTCATTAAAACATACTAGTATATTTAGGATACTGGTGTTGTTATAAAATAAATTAATAAAAACAGTATAGGGGTTGGAGATGTTAAATAAAACAAAATAAGATAAGTTAAACTGTTACCTTTAATTTGGGTAGCTTCCTTTGGTTTGAACCAAAAAGGACTTCGTAAACTTCCTATTTCTAAATGTAAGGAATCTCGGAGAAGTTGATGGATGTAGGGATATTTATTGGGAAGAGTTTTGACGAGCCAAAAGGCATTAGAGGTGTGAGAAATTGGTTAGAAGTGGTCTCCTTTTATAAGGGGTAGAAGGGGCTCTTTAGGAAAGTGTGAAATTATTATTTTTATATAATGATATTCGTTTTTTAAAGATCCCAAAATCATTATGGTATAATATAAGATGACTCAAAGTAGAAATAAAATCATCCAAATATAATTTGACATGTTTTTGATAATATTTTAATCATTATAATCTAATTTTTTTAAATCATTTATTATTGAGAGAAATACTACAACATTATTGTGTCATAAATAATTTAATTTATATGATGTCTATAAATTATAAATATACTAAAATGATATATAAAATCTTTTTATCTTTATGGTGAATATTTATAGTCAAAAATATAACTTATATAACACTATATAAGAATTATTTTACTAAAATATATTTTTTTAAGTAATTTTTTCCTTTACATTAAATTAATTAATCTAAAGTGTCATTATATTTTCAGAAGTGGTTCCATTGGGTCCCACAACTGTCCCAAATATTCCTATGGTCATCTATTACTCATCGAATAATGTTAGGACATGTGTTAAGGTAATTTTAAATTATTACAGTATTCATTTTTCCTTGAATTGCCCTATTTACCTTTAACCGCGGTAAATAAAAGTCAAAAGTTATTATTCACCAAAAGTTGCATTCATCTTATTGAACCACATTTTACTTCTTGATATTAATCGTTTCTCTTAGATTTTTAATATTCAACTCACAGAAGCAGTAAAATTTCGTTTAAATAAAAAGTCTCTTTTTTTATCTACTATTAAGTGGTTACACTATTCAACATAAATTGATGTTTTTCAGAAAAATACAAAAAATTCAGCCTAAGATATATTGGATATTCTGAATTCAGAAATGATGTAATTTTTTTTCAAATTATAAATATAGAATTTTCATTAATTAATTTAAAATTAATTCCTGTTATCAAAACAAATAGCGTGTTTTTAAGAAACAATAACTATCAAAAGATTTATACATGTTTATGTCCAATCTCAAAGTGAAATTAATTCCAATGACCAACATTGTATTTAATGGTAAAAATATATTCTAATTACACTTTAAAACCAATTAAATTTAAAATATAACCATATAAATTAATTATATTTAAAGGAACTTTTGAATTAAAATACAGTGTTTTTCAATATTCATTAATAAATGAACTTTATCAAAAAATTACCAAAACATTATCCAAAGTATAATTTGATTTCCCAAATCTAAAAAATAATTCTATTTGGTCTAATAGAACATAAAAAATTTACCAAAACTATATTTAAAGAGGTTTCTCAATTAAAAGGCTGTAAATTGACCTTTTAAGGTAATGTATGCTTAAAATTAGATTCATTCACATGTTAAGCCTCTATATTTTTAGTGGATAAATTTAAATATGTTTATAAAACATGTATAATAAAACTGTAGTTTGTTTTTTTCATTCTCATTGATTCAACGACTAAGAGTTAAATAATAATATTATATTATTAGTGTGCAACATAAGATTTCAAAAAACTCGTTGTTGCGTATCAGGTATGTTATCGAACATAGCAACCCCTTTAAAGTAAAACTAAATTTTAATTCACAAATATTAATAAATATGAAATATGTCGTATTATTTATTTACGTGGGACGTTACAAGAAGCATCTACATTGGTAATTAGACCATAACCCTATATTCAATGTTGTTCTCACGATCACTTTGGGTGTAATACATTGATACCCTTACTCGGAGGGGATGAGCCTGTAAGGGGCACGACACATTAGGGTTTTCTCCTCGTCGCCGACTTCTACGACTCAGATCGACACGGCGACTCTTCTGCTTCTCGGCGAGATCAGGTAGTGATTCCTTAATTACAGTGGCATTTTGTGGACTCGAATCGTCTCCCCCTTTGCACTATTTCCAGCCCTTCCCACCCGATTCCTTCATCACAGGATAGGGTTTCACATGGAGGCATGGTGTCGGTCTGTGACCGAGCTTCCAGATCCAGCAGCTTGAGGTCTCCGCCTTGTCTACAGTTTGTGCGGTCGGTTCATCGTTATGGTCTATGAGTGCGTTATAGTTGGAAACAACTGGATCTGGGTAGCGAGTATTCCTTCCGGCATTCTGGTGATCTCTTATGCCTTCGTTTTTTTATATTTATTTTGGTTATAGATGCACTGGGTCATGGTGTGGAGTCTACATGATAGGGGTGGATTCTCTCTTATTGAGTCCGTGATTTGGTGTCAATTTTCTGGTTCTTTTAATTCTGGTATCCTTCCTTTTGTGGACACAGCCATGAATTTTATGCTGAAATCTCCATTTGATTATCAGTTGGATGCTTGCTTGTGGATTGAATTATGTTCGATCTTGCATTGTGCTCTTGTATAATTTTGGATGGATGGAGGTAAGTGATATGTTCATCTTGAGAATGTTTGATGGTCGGAGTTGGATTAGTGTGAAAGTCGATTGTTTTGTTGATGGTGTCCTTTTTTGTGTAATTTCGGTGTTACTGCAATGGTTCAGATTTTGGTCTTTGGAAGGCTCATTTTAGAATTTCAACATGGGTTTTCTCCAAAAAAGAATCAGAGCAGGAGATTTCAGCACGGTGTGTTCCCGCCGGCAGTCATTGCAGTGGTAATTTCAAGGCAGCTCGTGTCTCGAGTTCTGACATGATAGTGCATAATGATGGATTTTGATTTGTGTTGATAACATTGGGAAAAGGATCATGAAAGAGGCGGTCTTGATGCTGGATTTTGGGATTTTGAATTTTGAATTTTGAATCAGTTATCTCATGTATGACTCGGTTTGGGTTACCGGTCATCCTTAGAGTGGATTTTGAAAATAAAATAAAAAGAGAATTTTAATTCATTGATACCCTTACTCTATTATTCATTAATAAATCATTTTTTAATGTCACGACCCGTCCTCAGGGCCGGTACCGTGACTACCCCAAGCCCGCCTTCCATAGGCCAGGGGCTAGAGACTAGCACCAAGGCATAATTCCCGATAAAAAAGGGAAGGAATTTCCATTATAAAGTAAACAAATGCACAGAGTAAGCAAGTAGACGTAAACACTAAGTAAATATCGATACAAAAGTAAGTGCATAAAAGTAAGTGGGCCAGAATACAAACCCAAACTGAAAGTAAAGTACAACTGAAAAAGGGAGTACAACAACCGAAATGTAAAGCCACAGCGTCGAGTTGTCCACTAGTAATCCCACCTGAAGGGTGGGTATAGATACCCTCCACCGCTCCTCAGGTCTAGCCGTCCGCTCCATCTACATCCTGCCCAGTGGTCCACCTCCAGGTACCGTCTGGCCCCACAAGCGTCAACATGATCAGCGTTGTCCGTCGTCTGCATCCAACACAACGTAGTGCGGGCATAGCCCGTGCAGGGGTGAGTATAAGCTACACAGTAGGGACCCCGAGACCCCTGAAGGTCTCCCATAATCCACAAAGGATAATCCACAATGGAAAGATACAATCACGAAGTAACATCTGACAATACTTAGGTATATGCCCATACATATACCTAAGTCATCAATTCCAGTTCGGCCCCGACATCCGAGCCCGAGTTCGATCATGTCCACACATGATAGCACAACACAATCCACATAGGAAAGAAATTCAATCATATTGAAGATAATGATTTAATGTCAAGATTTAGCTCACAAAGTAATACTTCTTCGTAAGACGATAGAGATGATCAGATGTAGCCACTGATTCATCTATGTCGTCGGCCGACACATGATAGATAGGTACTAAACCCCTCAATGAACCACAAAGGATCGATAGGTACTAACCCCCACAATGACCCACAAAGGATCGATAGGTACAAACCCCCACAATGACCCACAAAGGATCGATAGGTACTAACCCCCACAATGACCCACAAAAGATCGATAGGTACTAACCCCCGCAATTACCCACAAAGGATCGATAGGTACTAACCCCCACAATGACCCACACATGATTTGACCCACACAGGATCGGTAGCACTGATCCACGTAGGATCGCTGGGTGCTGTAGTCATCGATGTTGAATCCACAGAGGATTCCCGCACAGTCTTCATCATCGTCGCAGTCGTAGTCAGCTCTAGGGTTCCCGCACACAGCAAGCTCGTTCGGGAGGGTCTGCTCCACGAGACGAGGGGATGATACATCAACTGACATGAATTCCGGAGTTTATGTATCCAATAGTTCGGTATCGTCAACAGGAACTCAACGTATCAGATGACGCGTCAATCGGACACCTGGTCTGAGAGTTATTAGAATTTTTGTCCCAGGGGCACGTTTTTTTTAAGTCAAAACTAACCTGAAAAAACTCCAACTGCATTAAAAACTCAAGCGGATTAAGCCAAAGTTCTTTCTCACTAAAGGGAATCTATAAAAGTTGAAGGCATGTCAATCAGACGTCTGGAGCTCAAGTTATAAGCGTTTCGCTCCGAGGGCCCTGTTGGTTTCGTGTACGAACCAACCCGGACGAACCCAATGTACTCCGGAACCTTGAGTGTAATATAGTGAAACGACCATCTCGATCCAAGGATCTCTACGCAACTGATGGTGCATCGATTGGAGGAATGTAGACTGAGTTATGGGAAACAGACCGAAACAGTTCGAAAATGGGGGGTCTGGGCCCGGTCCAACAAGGCAGGGCGCGACCCAGCTCGGCCTGGGCGGCCGGGCACGCGGTGGCTGGTCCGGCCCGGGGCGGCATGGCGCTGGGCGAGCAGACGCACAAAGGGGGCGCTTCCCCTTTAATGAAACCGTGGCCCCACGTGGGGGGCTGCTCTTTCCCAATGGACGCGGCCTAGCGTCGCATCCCCACTTCCTCGGTCCCGCACGGTTGCGGGACCAGCAGAGTGACACCGCGTCTTCATCCGCGACGGCCCTTCCCGGCAGCGTGGCGGTGGGGTTTTCCACAGAACAGTGGACGTGCTCTGGTGGTCCGTTTTGCCTACCATCTTCACTAGCAGTTCTCCCGGGACCGACTCTTCACTGTGAAGACCTCAAAATCCCCTTGCGGACTGCTCCGTCGTCGCCTGCCAATCCGCACACCAAGAACGTTTCAACGGTGGGTTCGGTCTTGTTCGTTGGTCCACATCCACCGCGTTAGCGGTTTAAGCGTCTTCTGAAAAATTTTAAACACATGCCGAGGATATAAAGCACATAGATTTAATTGATCCAAAACCCCTACCTCAAGCGTCGTCGAGCGAGGGTTCATCGCGGAATTGCACATCGCAGAAGAAGGCGTCGTGGAAGGGGGATCATCGCGTCGCGGAGAAAGGATTCGTCGGCATCACGTCCTCGATCTCCGGGGATCTGGCGTTCATGTCGACCTTTATTAGAGGTCGGCGTTCATCGCGTTCTTCACGTTCTTCGCATTCTTAATCGAGGAAGGAGTGCTTCACGGCTTGATTATGTTCTCCCCAACACTCTCGCACAACCAACCTCTAAAAAAATAAGAGTTTTTCTTATTTTATTTCTCAATCCAAGTATATTGAAAAACCAAAACAAATCAAACAATTAATTTAATTAATTGCAACGTTTAAACTGCCCAATTAATAGAGGCATTCCATAAACAGATAAACACAATGGTTGACTTCCAATTAATGGGGGTGCGATTGCATTACCTTATTATAAGAGGGGGTTTAGGAAGAAAAGAAATGGTGGGGCTCGTGTGGGTCCCATATCATAATTATCTTACATAGTGGGTAGGATATTGTGGGTCCCACTTCATCCACATAGATTAGGTTAAACAAAAAAATAAAATAAAATTGGTTGCACCTCTTTTATTTTATTCCTTTACATAACCAAAAAATTTAAAAACCACACCGGAGCAAACGCAACTCCGAAAAATGTGTTTCTAAGCAATTACCGGCACTGCGATTCCATCGGTGTCCTCAGATTTCGATACCGAGCACCGGTTCAAAAGTTAGGATAACCCGCTCATTCGTTCACTGAACGTACACGAGCTAAACTTTGAAAATGATTCTGGGAACACCGGGCCTCAGAATCATGTGCCGTCAGAAACTGCGTTCTAGAATAATTTCCAAGAAAATTAAGAGAAAAAAAATTCCTTTAATTTTACGGGTCTTTACATTACTCCCACCTCAGGGCTTTACGTCCCCGTAATGAATCATCAGAAACCAGGGAAAAATATGTTGGTACTGAGAACGAATCTGAGCCTCCCACTCCCATGTTCTCTCCTGGAGGTTTCTGTGCTCCCATATGATGCGCACTAGAGGAATCGACCTTCCACGTAGGACCCGCTCCTGTCGATCCTCAATCTCCACCGGGACATCCACAAACGTCGCCCCATCATCAATGTCCATCTCCCCATGGTCAATGATATGTGTTAGGTCATGCACGCATTTCCTCAGATGGGATACGTGGAAGACGTCGTGCACCCGGTGCAATTGAGTTGGTAGAGCCAGGTGATAAGCCACCTCACCAATCCTGCTGACGACCTGGAATGGTCCGATGAAGCAGGAAGATTACTTTCCGCCCCAGCCAAATCGCCGTGGCCTGGACCTTCTCTGTCGTGGCCTGGACCATATCTGGTCCCACAAGTTCTGACTCCCCAGGGTCTGTCCAGTACATAGGTGATCTGCAAAGTCGGCCATACAACGCCTCGTATTTTCCCATCCCGATGGTGGAGTGGCATCTGTTGTTGTATGCAAACTCCACCAAGGGTAGGTGATCCTCCCAACTGCAACCAAAGTCGAGGACACATGCACAGAGCATGTCCTCATGCTTCTAAATCATCATCTCTGTCTGACCATCCGTCTGAGGGTGAAAGGCGGTGCTCAGACGTAGCTGCATCCTGAATGCCACTTGCAACCCCTTCCAAAGCCGGGAAGTAAAGCGAGCATCTCGATCGGAGATGATAGATGATGGAACATCATGAAGTCGTACAATCTCTTGAACGTAGAGACGTCCCAACCTCTCCACTGAGCCCTGCTCTCTGATGGGTAAGAAGTGGGCCAAATTGGTGAGTTGGTCGACAATCTCCCAAATGGAGTCATGACCTTTTGAAGTGCATGGAAGTCCAGTCACGAAGTCCATAGATATCTCATCCCACTTCCACTTTGGGACCTCCAAGGGAAGTACCAAGCCTGCTGGTACCTGGTTCTCTGACTTCACCTGCTGATAGGTGAGGCATCGAGAAACAAACTCTGCCACATCCTTCATCATACCCGACCACCAGTGCTATCGTCTGAGATCTTGGTACATCTTCGCCACTCCAGGATGTACCGCCAAAGGGGAAGTGAGAAACTCTCTCAGCACCTCTTCCTGTAAAGAAGCTGGTACCATGGTACGTCCTTTGAAAAAGTCATCATGCACTCCTCCCACAGAGAATCCATCAGGTGCCTGTCCAGAGGATATCTGTGCATGCCACGTCTCACAGTCAGCGTCCCCACACTGTGCCTCTCTGACCTGCTGCAGTAGTGTAGGAGTGACTGTGAGTGACTGAAGAAAGGATGCTCCATCTCTATCCACGAAGGATATCTACAAAGCGTCTAGCTGCTCTGTCGCCTCCCCATGTATCTGAATTCCTATCCTCCTGCTGAGGGCATCAGCTACTACGTTCCCCTTTCCTGGAGTATAGACTATCTCAAAGTCATAGTCCGGGAGGAACTAGAGCCATCACCACTGTCTCAGGTTCCGGACCTTCTGTGAGAAGATGTACCTGAGACTCTGATGGTCACAATAGACTGTAATGCGCTCACCAATCAGATAGTGTCACCACATCTTCAGAGCAATGACCACTACTGCTAACTCCAGGTCATGGGTAGCATCATTATTCTCATGCTGCCTCAATTGACATGATCAGTAGGAGATAACTTCCCGCTCCTGCATCAGGACACATCCTAGTCCAGTCCCTAATGCATCGCAATAAATTACATACCCTACACCCTCCTCTGGCAACCTCAAGATAGGCGCGCTGGTCAATCTCTATCTCAACTCTTGGAAGCTCTACTAACATATATCTGAACAAACGAAGGGTTTTCCCTTATTATTCAAAGCTGAGAGTGGTGCCGAAACTCTGTAAAAGTCTGGCACGAACCTCTGGTAGTACCAAGCTAGACCCAAGAAACTTCGCTCCTCCGTTACGCTCCTGGGTGGCTCCCAAGCTAGCACTGCCTCGATCATCGCAGGATCCACCGCAACTCTCACCTCAGAGATGACGTGTCCCAAGAAGTGGACCTCACATAACCATAACTGACACTTAGAGAGCATTCCATAAAGCTGGTGCTCTCGGAGTGTGTCTAGTACAACCCGCAAGTGGTTGGCATGCTCCTCCACAGTGGTCAAGTATATCAAAATGTTGTCGATGAAAACCACGAAAAATTGATCGAGGTATGGCCGAAAGATCTTGTTTATGAGCCCCATGAACACTGCTGGAGCATTGGTCACACCGTATGGCATAACCAAGAACTCATTGTGGCCATACAGACATCTGAAGGTCATCTTCTCCACGTCCTTGTCCGGAACTCTGAGCTGATGATAGCCTGACCCAAGGTCTATCTTTGAGAACCACCGTGCTCCTTTGAGCTGATTGAGGTGTTAATAAATCCTTGGTAGGGGATAAATGTTCCTCACGGTCACCTGGTTCAGGTGACGACAGTCGACACACTGTCGCAAGCTCATGTCCTCCTTTTTCGCGAACAAAATCGGGGAAGCCCAGGGTGAAACACTGGGTCAGATGAATCCCTTGCCCTGCAAGTCCTCCAACTGTACCCATAGCTCTCGAAGCTCAGCCGGGGCCATCCGATATGCTGGATTGGATATCGGGATTGTCTTGGGGTACATGTCAATATACAATTCTACCTCTCTATGAGGAGGTAGCCCTGGGACTTCATCGGGGAAAACGTCCACATACTGATCCACCACTGTAAAAAAACTAGGACTCCACACGTCAACTGCCCCTACAATGAGGCTAGCCAAATGATTAGTGATGGTATGTCCTCTCCTCTGCGTGAGTCCATCCTGTGCTGCAAAGGCTCCCTTCTCGCCGGTTAAGGTGAACCTGCTCCCGTCGGTGCGTAAACACCGTACCTTGCGCATAATACAGAAAATCTGAACATGGACTGTATATAACCAATCCATGCACATGATGACGTCTTAAGGCCTCAACACCGCTAAAAGAAGATCTCAACCAAAGCTCTCGCCTCCTAGAGTAAGCTCACACTGCCGGAACTAGTGCGTAATTGTCGAGTGTGATCCCATAAGAGTCTCTAGCCGTAAGGATCGAGCCAACTGCTCCTTCGGAATCTCCGAGATCCAAACAAGTGCAGCGGAAATGAAATAATGACTCAATCCTGTGTCTATAAGAACTGCAAAAAGGGTGGAATAGACACATATAGTACCTTGAATCATCTCGGGCGCATCGTGGTCATAGGCCTCCGCTGCCTGGAGATGTGCATATCTCTGCCCGCCAGCACCCTTTGGTCGAGGTGGACCTCCTGGTGGTGGGGGTGGTAGAGACTCAAAGCGTCGCCCACCACCTTCTACTCGGAAAGCTCCTCTGTCTCGTCCACCTTCTCCCGGCGGACAACCACGGTTGACCCTCTGCCTCTTCTTTGGTGGCTCCTCAACCATCTGCTACTCCTCGGTATGGCGGGTCGGGCAGTCACGAGCTATGTGGCCATACCCACAGCATGTATAACAATGTCTGCCTCTCGAAAGACTGGCTCTGCATTGTGTGCCCCGCACCTCTGAGCCAGTGTCCTGAGGTCATCTTCCTGAGGGTCTGGTCGGACTAGACCCATGTGTCATCCGTCGACTGCCTACTGCAGAAGACTCTGCTACGAGCCGCCCTGCGGTAGGACTCGCTGCTGATGTAGTCTTAGAAAGGAAGCTCTCGATGAGAAGGGCTCACTCCAGTACCCCTGCCTGTGTCGGAATGCTATGGGAGATCAGCGATGCCCTGATCTCATGCCTCAGTCCCTGCTCGAAGGTCCGGGCCCGGAAGAATGGGTCCCGTACCATGTCCGTCGAATAGCGCGAGAGATCGGTAAATCTCGCAGAGTACTGGGCGACAGAGAGGCTTCCCTACCGCAGCTATAGAAGCTCCTGGAGGCGCACCACACGGAGGGTGGCTGGGATGAACTTTGAGCGGAAGAGGCTCTCAAAGTCCATCCAGAGGAGTGATGCCTCGTTGTTCACCTGATCCAACAAGCTCCACCATCTTCCTTTTGCCGCGTGTAGGAGACTCGCTGCAAGGATCACCATGAGGTCTGATGGTGTCCCTACCAAACAGAAAACTCGTACGACTGCCTCCAGCCAATCCTCAGCTACCTGAGGGTCTGTCTCCCCGCAGAACCTGGGCGGTCACTGACGCTGATACCCGTGCAGTGCAGTAAGGCGACGGGCATCGTCAGCGGCTGTGGATGGTAGCATCGGTGGCTCGACGGGTAGAGGTACCGTCGGTGCCTTTGCTGTCAAAGAGCCCTGTACCGAGGCCTCGTCGCTCAGTGGGCTGTCGTCCCGCACAACACTCAGAACCCTAGCTGGCTGCCATCGTGGGGCCATCCAGAAAAGAAACAGGTGCGCCACGGTCAAACAGTATAACTGGTGGGCGGACACAAAGTACTCACAACGAAAACTTGAAACACACATGCAATCAATGTCTTCGTGCATTGAGTCGGATATCAGAAGTCAGGGTCCTGGTGTATGGATACGTTGGCCGCCTCACCAACACTGGACTCTCTGGACTGATAACCACACTCGATACCCTTAACACCATTGCTTCACATAGAAGAAAGATCAGAGTCCAGAGTTTTGTGGTATAACCGAACTCCTATGATTCCAATTTGTCACGACCCGTCCTCAGGGCCCGTGCCGTGACTACCCCAATCCCACCTTCCATAGGCCAGGGGCTGGCTACTAGCACCATGGCGTAATTCCCGATAAAAAAAGGGAAGGCATTGCCTTTGTAAAGTAATAAAACGCAGTGAGTAAGCAAGTAGAAGTAAACACTAATTAAAACTTGGTACAAAAGTAAGTTCGGAAAAGTAAGTGGGACAGAATACAAATCCAAACTGAAAGTAAAGTACTACTGAAAAAGGGAGTCCAACAACTGAAAAGTAAAGCTGCAACGTTGAGTTGTCCACTGGTAGTCCCACCCGAAGGGTGGGTACAGATGGCTTCCACCGCTCCTCGGGTCCAACCGTCCGCTCCATGTATGTCCCTCCCAGTGGTCCACCTCCAAGTACCGTCTCGCCCTACAAGCCTCAAAACGATCTGCGCTGTCCATCGTCGGTAACCAACACAACGTAGTGAGGGCATATCCCGTGCATGGGTGAGTATAAGCTACTCAGTAGGGACACCGAGACCCCCGAAGGTCTCGCAGAATCCACAAAGGATAATCCAAAAAGGAAAGATACAATCACAAAGTAACATCTGACACTACCTAGGTATATGCCCATACATATACCTTAGTCATCAATTCCAGTTTGGCTCTGACATCCGAGCTCGAGTTTGATCATGTCCACACAGAATAGAACAACACAATCCACACAAGAAATCAAGTCAATCATATCGAACATAATGATTTAAAGTCAAGATTAAGCTCACACTGGAATACTTCTTCGTAAAATGATAGAGATGATCAGATGTAGCCACTGATTCATCTAAGCCATCAAACCTAGACAGGATCGTTAGGTACTAACCCGCGCAATGACCCAGAATGGATCGATATGTACTAACCCTCGCAATGACCCACAAAGGATCGATAGGTACTAACCCCCCTCCAATGACCCACAACAGATCGATAGGTACTAACCCCCACAATGACCCACACATGATCATACCCACACAAGATCTGTAGGCACTGGCTCATACAGGACCGTTGAGCGCTGACCCACACAGGATCTGACCCACACTGGATCGGTAGCACTGATCCATGTAGGATCGATGAGTGTTGTAGTCGTTGTCGTCGAATCAACGGAGGATTCCCGTCCAGTCTTCATCATCGTTGCAGTCACAACCAAATATAGGGTTCCCACACACATCAATCTCGTTCGGGAGGGTCCACTCCACAAGCCGAGGGGCTGTTACATAAACTTACAGGATGTCCATAGTTTATGTATCCAAAAGTTCTATATCCTCAAAAAGAACTCAATGTCTCAGACGGCGCGTCAATCGGACACCCAGTCTGAGAGTTATTGGCTTTTTCGTCCTAGTGGCCCGGTTGGATTTTAAGTCAAAACCAACCCGACCATACACCAACTATGTCCAAACCTTGAGTGGAGTAAGCCAAAAGGTCTGTCTCACTAAGAGGAATCTAAAAAAGTCGACAGCACGTCAATCGGATGTCCGGAGCTCAAGTTATAATCGTTTCCGCTATGAGGGCCCTGATTTGTTTCATGTACGAACCAACCTAGATGAACCCAATGTACTCTGAAACCTTGAGTGTAATATAGAGATACGACCGTCTCGATCCAAGGATCTCTATACAACTGACGGTGCGTCGATCGAAGGTCTGTAGCCCATGTTATGGGGAACAGACCCAAACAGTTCGAAAAATGGGGCTCTGGGCCGGTCTGGCCTGGGGCGGCTCGGTGCTGGCCGAGCGGGTCGGCTCAGTGCTGGCCGAGCGGCCGCGCAAAGGGGGAACCACCCCCTTGAATGAAACCGCGGCCCCCGCATGGGGGCCGATCCTTGCCAACGGACGTGGCCTAGCGCCGCGTCCCCGCTTCCTCAGCCCCGCACGGTCGCGGGACCAGCAGCCTACCGCCGCGTCTTCAGCTGCGGTGGCTGTTCCCAGCGGCACGCCGGGCGCCGTTGCCTCTGGCCACCGGCACCACCGTGCCGACGAGGTGGGCCAACGAGGTTTTATGTAGACCACCAGACGCGCTTCGGTGGTCCATTTTTCCTTCTGTCTTCGCCAGCGGTTCTCCCGGGACCGGATCTTCACTGCGAAGACCTCAAAATTCCCTTGCGGCCTTCTCCATCGTCGCCCACAGATCCGCAGACCAAGAACGAAGAAACGGTGGGTTCGGCCTTGTTCGTTGGTCCGCACCCACCGCGTTAGAGGTTTAAGAGACATCCTACAATGTTTAAACACATGTCGAGGAAATAAATCACATAGATTTGATTGAACCAAAACCCCAACCTCAAGCATCGTCGAGAGAGGGTTCGTCACGGAATTGCATGTCGTGGAAGAAGGCATCACGAAAGGGGGATCATCACATCACGAAGAAAGGATTCTTCAGCGTTGCGTCGTCGATCTCCTTGGATCTGACATTCTTTTAGACCTTCGTCGGAGGTCGGCGTTTTTCGCGTTCCTCGCATTCTTCGTGATCTTCGTGTTCATCGTCGAGGAAGGAGTGCTTCACGGCTTGAGTGATTTCTCCCCAACCCTCTCGCACAACCATCCTATAATAAAAAAAGAGTTTTCCTTATTTTATTTCTCAATCCAATTGTTTTGAAAAACAAAAATGAATCAAACAATTAATTGAATTAATTGCAACATTTAAACTGCCCAATTAATAGAGGCATTTCATAAACAGATAAACGCAAGGGTTGACTTCCAATTAATGGGGGTGCGGTTTTGTTACATTATTAAAGGAGGGGATTTAGGAAGAAAAGAAATGGTGGGGCTTGTGTGGGTCCCACCTCACAATTATCCTACCTAGTGGGTAGTATATTGTGGGTCCCACTTCATCCACTTAGCTTAGGATAAACAAAAAAATAAAATAAAATTGGTTGCTCCACTTTTATTTTATTCCTTTACATAACCCCAAAATTTAAAAACCACACCTGAGCAAGCACAACTCCGGAAAAGGTGTTTCTATGCAATTACTGGTGTTGCGATTCCATCTGTGTCCTCAGATTTTGATTCCGAGCACCAGTTCAAATGTTAATAAAACCCGCTCGTTTTTTCACTGAACATACCTGAGTTAAACTTTGGAAAAATGATTCTGGGCACACCGGGCCTCAGAATCAGGTGTCGTAAGAAACCATGTTCTTGTAAAATTCACAAGAAAATTAAGAGAGAAAAAAATTCATTGAATTTTACGGGTCATTACATTTAATGACCCTTTGGCGCCTCATGTGATTATAATGATATTCAATATGTGGTTAGAATAAGAGGAATGTATGAGTAGCATGTGATATCACAACCATTTCTAGAATTGATTATCAAATGTTGTTTTCACATGTGATTATCATTAAAATATTGATTTGAAATATAACAATTTTATTAGATGACTGTGGTTTATATATTCTCTTTACATAGGTTAAGATACAATGATTTTTCATCATTTGATGAATATGACTTTCCATATTTTATCAGAACGATAGGCCCATGTGAACATCATGGTATCTATTTGATCTCTCATTAGGTGTTGAATTTCTGATTCCTAAATAATGTGATGATTATAGTATATATATATATATTGATAATATTGGTATACCATTAGGAATTATCCTAGGTTTAATTATGTGATGATCATAAGATACCATTGGTAATGAAAATGATATTCCAATAGTGACAATCAATTATACCCATAGTATAGAAGAAATGGATAGGTTGTGTGATTATTATAATTTTACTTCTTTGGTTATCATTGGATTAATAATGGATTAAAATAAAGAGTCCCTAGGTGGAGAAAATTTTTGATTCCCTCATGAACCTTGTGATGGAATGTATGCATAGATTTCCAATGTAACCAATGATGTTTGATAATGAAAAAAGAATAATTTACTTTACTATAACCTTTTCACCCTGTTTGTCAATCCTATGATGAAACTAAATAATGTCGATATACATATGGAATTGAGATTGGAATTCATATGCAATTCATAAATCTATGAGTGAGACCAAAATAATGAAAAAATTTCTACGATGGAATATATAGAAGTTGGGTATGGAATCCAAATATATTTTTATAATCTTAGTGAAAAAACAACCACACCCCATGTTGAAGGAATCCAATCCATGGTAACCCATAGTACGAGACAAACTGTACATGAACTCTAATTACACTGATCTAAGGATTTTGGTTGCAATAATAATCATCATAAAATAATTCACATAGCTATTTTATGACTTTGTGTCAGTTGTTGAACCACAATTACGATTGTGTATCTGTGATATATTGGTTGTGTTTTTTTATAAGGGGGAATAAATTAGATAGTTGGGGATTTATAGTGAATATGGTTATCTATGTTCCAAATTAGTATACCTCATATGTAATGCTGGGATGAGTGGGTGGGCATGCATGTCATTTTCCATTTTATTTAAACATAACATGATCATATTACAAAGGATCTAAAATCTGGTCCCCATGTAATTATGGTGGGGTTTTACATGTTTTATAATGGGATAAATAACTTTCCCTTATAATTGGGTGTCAATCACCCATATGTGTGTCCATTAACACCCATGGTTGATTATAATCTCATTCAATGAGATCTTGGTTTCTATATTTTATTAAAAATTCATTAATATACTCTAATATTGGGATTTTTGTTATGGGCGTTCAATGAAATATGGTTTTTTTGCAGAAACAACTATGTGTCAGAGAGTTTTGATTATAGCCATGATCATTTTGATAGTTGTTATATTTGAGCATGTATTGTAGCTCATTGTTTAATTTTCTCCTTTATTTGAGAGGTCAACCTTACTGGAACCTTCTTATGTATTGTGATTTGATTCTGATTGGCATCATATAATGTTAGCTGATGATAATTGATCATCATGGTTATGAATAAGCATAGAAACTGATTCTTATACAATAATTTGGAAATTATTTATGAAAACAGTAATCCAATAAATGGATGTATTTTATTTAAATACCATTTTACCTAATGTGATTAATATGGGGTTTTTGGTTAATTGTATCTGCAAATTCTTTCCAATCTTTTCAATTACCCTCTTGACACGAATTTGGCGTTTTTACTATTTTTTCAATGTTTCTAAACCAACCTTCACCTCATTTCCCTTTAATTTTCCAAGAATACAAATAGTTATTATTATATACGTCCATGCATTGTATTAATGAACATATAATGTTATTTTTTGTAATATTAGATGTTTTTAGTTGTTATTTCAGTGGGTGAGGATTTATAGAGCCTGATCATTGGATATCCAGATGGATTTTCATTTATATAGTTCTTGGCATAGCGATGGTATAGGAATGTTATTTTTCATCACAATCACAATATGTAATTAATATTTTATGATGTTTGGTCATCAATTTGTTTTATTTTTCTACATTTATATTTTATTAAATGTGATATTTATCATGTAACATATTCTTTTTATATTTTAGTTATATATAAATGTCAGTGGTCTGTGGTTTTATGAATTTATGATGATTTATACATATTGTAGGTTATAAAATTTATTCCCTATCATGTTTGTATAATTTCTTAATGGTGCTATTCAATAGCCCATATCTTATTGGAGTAGGGGTTAGGATGGTACAATAAAAATACTTATATCCCTAATTGGGTTTTTATGAGTCCATTCATACCAATTTGTTATAATATTGTGTCTATCCGAGGATCATATTTTTAAGATACAAATATAGTGTGCTTTGTTAGGGATATGTGAAAAACAGTTCATGATGTGATTATTTATACTTATAAAACCAGGTAACCCATAACGGGTGTGGAAATCAATGCATTCAAATATAAGGACGCAAATAATATATTATGTTACATAAGATCGTAGGCAATTAAATGAATGGTACTGTTAATTTACTCTATACAACATATAAAAATTGGCGCATTTGTGTATTGTATGGATCAATAATTTCTGATATGTAACCATGAATTAAATATGTGGATTCCTACTAGATAATAATTTATCTAGAGGTCAGGAATGGATCATCCCCAAGTCATATTAGATATGGTACCACCCAAAATAGTGTGATTTCTTAGGTCATTCCATTCTGATTATCTATTGTTTATTTCCAATAGATTGTTTATGTATAATCACATAAATATGGTATATATCACTATATTAATTGGTCTTTGGGACTGATGGTATTGGTAACCCAATTGAGGAGTATATTCTAAAATTATGACTTCCACAAACCAAGAAGAGTTGATAATGGGATTGATTACTCTCCAATAATTAACGGTCATAACAATTATAAATCAATCCTATTCAAACTTCCCTAGACCAAATTCTTGAATAATATGTAGTTATACGATTCTCTATACTGATGGTTTAAATAAATGATGGTTTAAGAACACCAAAAAAACTATTTAAAGAAATATTAGTATACATTAATATTTATTAATACTTATTTATAACAGTTATAACAGTTTCCACTCCCCTGAAAATTTTTATAAGGGACCCACCCCACTCAAAATATAATTCCTCTCTTCTCTAGCAATGGACATCAAAGATTCTCCCTCAATGAAATGATGAGTTCCCCTCCCATTCTTATATTTTTTCTTTCAAATCTCTAATAAAATGAAATAATTTAAGAATAGGTACATCATAATTTATTTTGTAATTTAGTATTTTTTCATTATATTATAATAAAAACATGATCATATTAATTACTTATTCTTCTATATTCAGTGATACTATATTTGTTTGTAGTATTTTTATTGTAATTAATGATAAATTTGTTTATAGTTCTTGTATATTTTTCAAATTGTAGTTACTAAATATCTATTACATTATCCAATTTTCATTTTCATATGTTGTGATCTTTATTAGGGTGTTATGGATTTAAAAATTTCTAAGAATGAGTTTTTTAACGGAACTATAATACAATTGAAATCGAATTATCTTGTTATTATTAATAATTTAGTGATCCAAAGATGTTTTATACAATTATTTATATTATTTATTCATTTTTAGTATTAATAATTACATGATTTATTTTTATTTTTAAATTTATTATAATACATTAATTATTTTATTTTTTATAGATGTTTTTAAATGGTGATAAAATTAGTCATTTCCTAATTTTATACTTCATTATTTTTAATTTATAGTATCATTATTGTAAATATTAACAGTTTATAAAATTCTTCATCATTTCTGAATTAAGGAATTTTTTTAAAAATTAATTAATTAAAATTAGTATAAGGAGTTATGTAATGTATGAACAAGTATGCCAATATTGATGAATATTAATTGAAAGTATGTATATTAAATTCAGAATAATGATATTTTTTGTTTCAATTTGATATTATTTGATCATATTAATTATTTTTTAATCGTGATGATAATGAGTTTGATTGTTTTAAAAAATAAACTAAAACCATTATTTTAAAATGGAATAAAAATTTAAAATATGACATTAAAAATATCAATTAAAAATAAATATTGAATGAAATACCATTTTTATAGTATATGAAATATCAATTAGGATTCACAATAATGAAATATTTTTGATCAAAATATTGAACTTTTGTAAACCCTCTTCTTATCAAAAATGATGAATGAAATCAGGGACCAACTTAAATCTTTATAATTATATAAAAAAATGTTCATAATCCTTGTAAACTTATTTCAAAATAATTTATGAAAATTTATTTGACATTATCATGTTTAATATTTATGAAAAATATATTATAAATTTTGCATTATATAAATATATATTCTTATTAATAAATCCAAATTTTTTTAATGAAGACATGTATCAAACTATAGGTAATGTTTTTTCAGTGTAGTATATTAACACAACTATTTCAACAGTATCATATTAATAATTCACTAAAAGTATTTAATTTTTTTATGTTATGCATATTATATATATTAGAATTAATTTTTTAAAAATAAACAATATTTTTCATTTTTGTGAATAAATGGAGAACATTTGATGTTGATCAGATCTCAACTATTCCTCGATGTGAGATTGAAATATTTTTTAAATTATGTTTAAAATAATTTAGATTCCGTACTTAGTAAATAACAATGTTTTGAATGTTTTAAAAACAATATATATGTTAAGAATATGTTGGTTAACATATTGTAATAATTATTTTTCAAACTAACTATTTGGTCTAGTGTTATAATATAGAGAAAAATCAATAAAAATTTATTTATGTTAGAAATTAAAAGAGGTGAACGATTAATTTTATAATTTATTAGATTCCATTTATTCATCATCATGAGGTTGAATGTAATCCAATGAATGAAAAAAATATGATTAATTTTTTACATGTAATGACAATGAAGATGTTGAGAAATTGATGATATTTAATAGGGATACAAGGAATCTTATATTTTAGGGATGTGGTAAAATAACTATGTAGGAATATTTAATGAAACAATATAATAGAAAATTTATGTATTGAGTTTATATTAATATCATTGATTATCTTTTTATATTTTTGAAGGAAATGATTTATTATGATTCAAATACATCCATATATCATTATATCTAATCTATGATAATTGATTATTTTATATTTTTTACAAACAAAATCAAAACTTTCACTACATTTTATATCATATATTTTGTGAATCCTTAAGAAACATTGAGTGAAAAAATGTGGCATGACTCGATAAAATTAAAATTCATACAGGGAACCATATAATGTATCATAAATTCTAAAATGTATATTTTCATTTCATCATTGGCTTAAATATCACTTAATATGTAATTAAATTGAAAATTAATATGTTATAGAATTATGAAAAAATAAATAAGGAAAATAATGATTTGGCCTTTCCTACCAATGGATCATAACAAAATATATTTTATTTCATAATATCTTGATTTCATTATTGAAGTAAATAATGTCAGTATGGGACTACCATGTGATGGTATTAATCAATTTTATAGATTCATAATTCTTATAGAACATGGATATTTGATTATTCAAATTTATAACCTTCTCCAAAAATATGAATGAAAAACTATATTAATTTATGGTTATACTATTATCAATTTTTATTGATCATAAAATTAATTTTATTTTGTATTTGAAAAAAATAATAAAATCGTGTAAATATAATTTGACTAAGGGTATGTGACCAAATTATTTCTCTTTACAAAATACATTTCAAATGTGTCTTTTGAGTATGTGCATGACAAATTATTTCCGAAAATATCAGATGTTTTCAAGTTAGTGAATAATAAGAATGATTTCATTTTATTTTTGACTTATACATTATCATTTTAATTATAATTAAATATATATATTATAATAATACACTTGAAAAAATTTATGAAATAGAAGTTAACAAATTGTCCAAAATATATTGAAGCTCGAGATGGATAAGAATTTTTCCTATGAAGATAGCAATGAGAATTGTATTTCATTTAAATATATAAATTAAATAATTAAAAACTTCGAATTATTAGTTATTTTTTAATTAAAAATTGTAAATATAATATATTAACAAAATAAATTCTTTTCAAACTAGAATCAATGTCTACATTCCTCAAAATATGAGATGAAAGAAATATAGGTACATCGATTTCTCTTCCTACCTAATAATACCAAGAAACCATACCATATAAATCATTTACCACCCATTCTCATCCCATAGTCACCCATGAGGATCTATAAATATTAAAAAAATAGATTTTTTCAATAACATTTATATTATTCCATGCTTCTCGTGGAAACATTAGTTATCCAATGAAAAATAATTCTAATTATTCCCTTTATCATGTTTTATTATCTAATATTTTTTATGTATTTCATTATTCATTAATATATCCAAGAATGTATTTTCATTATATTTCAACATTTTTAGTATATCATTGTAAAATTATATTGAATGAAAATCATTACAAAAATAAATTAATGAATACTAATACTAAAAAAGACATTGGTCCATCATAACCATAGGATCCATCATCACCCACATATCAGTTTACCTCTGATTTTTGTATACAACTCTATTAAATATTGTGACCATAATTTTTTCAGCATAACAAAAAATAAATTTATGTTATTATGTTATTTTTCCTAAATTAGATATATTAATTATAGGAAACATTTACATAGTCTCATGAGTGATATATTTATCCTAAATAAATAATTAATGGATGATTATAATTGAGACAATAAAGTTATTAGTAATAATGTTATAGAATGGATTAGTTTTTTGGTGAATCTTAAAAAATATAGTCACATAATTTTTTATGGAAAATTATCATTGATACACATTGGATACAATATAAAGGATAATTAATATACTTAGACGAGGTTAATAAAAATGTTTTAAATTTTATTTTATATTTTTTTATATTTAAATAAATTATTAATTTGTTTTAATATTTAATATATAATTTTTTGAAGAGAATCGTGTAAGGTTTGAATGATTAAAATAATTACGTGTCACATGTATAGAATCTACGAATGTGTTGTAAAATGGATATAATTATTTAATGAAAAAATATTTATAAGGTATAAATTTTATTAATTTCTTATAGTCAAATAATATAGAGGGTTTATTTCAAAATTATATAGCGATCAGTTTAGGTAATTGTTGAAATATAATGGTTTTTATTAAAAATTATAATTATAATTATTAAATTATTAATTATTAATCAAATAATTTTTTTTATAATTCATAAGAATGACATAAAAAGTTTCTTATAAAGAATGTTCATATTTTTGGTGAAAATATGCCACAAAACATTAGATAATTCGTGTATTTACTCTGTACAATAGAGAATGATTACATTTGTATGTTTTATAAAATAAGAATCCCTATGATAATAAATTTTTTTGGTGATGATTTCATCAATAGCAATATTATTGATTATTATATTCATATGTCTAAGAAGGAGACCCAAATAAGGAAACAATATCCACAATGGAATACATAGAAGTTGGACATGGAATCTAAATATCATTTTATAATCATAGTGATAAAAAACCACACCCCATGTTGATGGAATCCAATTTGTGGTAACCTATAGTACGAGACAGATTGTACACGGCCTCTAACGACACTAATCTAATGATGGTGGTCCCAAAAAAAATCATCATAAAATAATTTACATAGCTATTTAATGAATTTGTGGGAGTTGTGGGACCACAATTAAGATTGTGTAACTGTGGGAGTTGTGGTACCACAATTAATGAATTTGTGGGAGTTGTGGGACCGCATAAGTAATGTGGGGATGAGTGGGTGGGCATCCATGTTATCTTAAAATTTATTTAATCAGAACATTTATATAGTTTAATCTCCATAAACCATGGTCTTCATGTAATTAAGGTGGGGGTTCATGTGTTTAATTATGGGATAAATAACTTCCACTTATAATTTGGTGTTAATCATGCATATGTGTGTCCATTAACAGCCATGGTTGATTAAAATCTCATTCAATGAGATCTTGGTTTTAATAATTTATTAACTATTATTAATATACTGTAATATGGAGATTTTAGTGTGGGGCTTCAAGGGAATATGGTGTTGTTTGGGAAAAAATTTTGTGTCAGAGTGTTTTGATTGTAGCAATGAACATTTTGGGATTGGTTATATTTGTTCATGTAGTGTAGCACATAATTTAATATTTCTTTTATTTGAGGAGTCATCATTACTGGAATCTGCCGATGTATGGTGACTTGATTATGATCAGCATCTGATAATGTTATCTCATGAAAATTGATCATTATGGTCATAAATAAACAAATAATTGGTTTTTATCTAATAATTTGGAAATTAATTAATAACATAGTAATCCAAGAAATGGATGTATTTTATTTAAATACCATTTTACCAAATGTGATTGATTTTGGGTTTTTTGTTACGTTTAACCACCAATTCCTTTCAATCGTTTCAATTACCCTCTTGAGATGAATTTTGGGATTTTAAAATTCTTTCAATGTTTCTAAATCATCATTTACCTCATTTCCCTTTCATCATTTAAGAATCCAAATAGTTATTATTATATACATCCATGCATTTTATTCATGAAAATATAATATTATTTAATATAATATTAAATTTTTTTTAGTTGTTATTTCAGTGGCTGAGGAGTTATAGAGCTTGAGTATTGGATATCCTGATGGATCTTTATTTATATAGTTCTTGGCATAGCTATGGTATTGGAATGTTATTTTCCATCACAATCACAATATGTAATTAATATTTTATGATGTTTGGTCATTAATATTTTTATTTATTTTTCTACATTTATAATTTATTAAATGTGAGATTTATCATGTACAATATTATTTTTATATATTAGTTAGAAATCAATTTCATGTGTCTATGGTTTTATGAATATATGATGATTTATACATATTTTAGGTTGTATAAAATATTCCCTAACACGTTTGTATAATTTTTTAATGGTGATATTTAGTTCCCATATCCTGTTGGAGGAGGGTTTCAGTTGGTATGATCAACATAATTCTATCGATAATAGGGTTTTGATGATTCTATTAATACAAATTTGTTAAAATTTTGTGTCTATCTGAGAAACATAGTTTGGAGATACAAATCTGGTGTGCTTTGATTGTGACATCTGAGAAACATTTCATGAAGTGATTTGTTATACATATAAAACTATGTAACCCATAAAGGGTGTAGAAATCAATGAATTCTAATATAAGGACTGTAATAATATATCATGTTACTTAAGATCCTTGGAAATTATATGAATGGTACTATTAATTTATTTTATACATTATATAGAAAATGGATCATTTGTGCATTGTGTAGATTAATAATTTCCGATATGTAACCATGAAATAAAGAATTGTATTCTTATTAGATAATGATTTCTCTAGAGTTCTGGAATGGAACATCCACAAATCATCAACTCTATGGTACCAACCACAATAGTGTGATTTCCTGGGTCATTCCATTCTGATTATCTTTTTTTTATTTCCATGATATTCATTATGTATAATAACAGAAATATGATATTTATCACTAAATTATTTGGTCGTTGGGTCTGATGGTTTGGGTAATCCAATTATGGACTAGAATCCAAAATGATGACCCCCACAAACCCTGTGGAGTTGATAATGGGTTTGATTACTCCACAATAATTCAAGTTCATAACAATTATAAATCAATCCTATTCAAAATCCCCTACACCAATGTCTTGAAAAAGATATACTTATATGAATCTCTATACTATTGTTTTAAATAAATGTTTCTATAGAAACACCAAAAAAACTATTTTAAAAATATTATTATACATTAATATTTATAAATAGTTATTTAAAATAGTTATTACAGTGCCAACTCCCCTAAAACTTTCTGTAAGGTACCCACCCCACTCAAAATAAAATTCCTCTCCTCTTTAGCCACTGACATCACAGATTTTCCCTTTTTGAAATGATGAATTTTCCCTCCCATTCATCTATATTTTCATTCAAATGTATACTAAAATGAAAAAATTTAGGTATAGGTACATCTTAATTTCTTTTTTAAATTATTATTTTTTATTATATTGTAATAAAACCATGATCTTATTAATTGCTTATTCTTCTCTATTCGGTGATACAGTATTGGTTTGTAGTAATTTGTATAGTAACGAATGATACATTTTTTTATAGTTCATGTATGTTTTTCAAATCATAGTTACTGACTATATATTACATAATCCAATTTCCATTTTTATATGTTGTGATATTTATTAGGGTGTTATGGATTTATAAATTTATAAGAAGGAGTTTTATTCGAGGAACTACAATACAACTAATATATCATTAACTTGTTATTATTAATAATTTAGTGAACCAAGGATTTATTATATTATTGTTTATATTTTTTATTTATTTTTAGTATTAATAATTACATGAATTTTTATATTAAATTTTATTTTTTTATAATACATTATTGATCTTATTTTTTATTAGATAATTTTAAATGAATAAAAAATTAGTCATTTTCTAATTTGATTCATAATTAATATTAATTTAGAGTTTTATCATAGTAAATAATAACAGTTTATAAAAATCATCATCAGGTCTCAATTAATGATTTTTATGAAGATTTATATAATGAAAATTACTATAAGGAGTTATTTAATGTACGTATAAGTGTTCCAACAGTGATGAATATTAAATGGATGTATGTATATTAAATTCAAAATAATGATATTTTTTGTTTCAATTAGATATTAATTGACCATATTAATTTTTCTTAATCGTTATGATAATGAGTTTGATGGTTCAAAAAAATCAAATATAACCATTATTTAAAAATTGTATAAAAATTTAATACATGACATTAAAAATATAAATTCAAAACAAATATTGAATGACATACCATGTGTATATTGTAACGCCCCACCCCCAATTACCCAGAGACGGTGCATTATTACATAACATTGTCATGATCACAAAATTTCATGTCTAAAAATTCTGATTAGTTTAGATTCCTTGGAAATAATAGATTCATTCATAAGTCTTACATTACATGATAAAGTAAAAAACTACAACAATATAGTCTCCATAGTCCACAATAATATCCCCTCAGACTATCCCTACAGGTCAGTCATAAAATACTTCTTCACATCCTGGGAAGAATAAAACATAGAAAGGGGTGAGATCAGATTCTCAGTAAGGTTAACAACATAGCAGAAACTTTCAGAAATAGGCATAAACTATTAAGGAAATGTATAACTAAAACAAAAGCCTTTTAAACATGAATATCAGCTTAATATGGAAAAAATAAAATGAAATACTGTCATTTACTTATTCAAATTTATATTCTACTAGTTGAATAATCAAGGCAATATCAATAACCACATTCTTAATGATGGAATGCAGAATGCCAGACTATCATAACCACATAGTCAAGGCCTCGTGCCAAGACAATAAATATTATTTTTTTCATCTCCTTGTGCCAAGACACTAGTTTGTCTAATAAGACATACTGATTCATCAAGTAGCTATAGCGGGCTCCACCAGTCACTTACTAAGTCCAATGCATTCCACATATGAATAGGTTTAAACATAACATAAACACTCGTATTAAAACGAGCATACATAATGTTAATACTTTATCCATAAAACATGAATGGTATAAAAATAACACAGCCACAATAAAACATTTCACAAAACCATCAATACAATATGGAAGTTTTGTATTATAATTAATCAACTTCAATAAAGCTTAAAATCCATCAAAGGATGTTGTCATAGATGAAATCAATACTATTTTAGAGAAATATCACTTTTTTTAAATCATTTAAAAGTCACATAATTTTAAAGTAAAACATTTAATTTGAAAATATTCTTATAAGCTTGTAAGGGAAGGATCAACGATATTATAACAGTGAAAAATAGCTACACCCACCATATAAATTAAAAAAGACAATCTTACCATAATTTTGTCGAAAAGGTTAAAAAGGACCTTGTTTGGAAAACGATGGAATGATTCCATTCAAAACATTTTATAAATATTAAAACAAGTGTATAAATGTGTTTAAAATCTTATATAGTAATTATTAAAAAAAAAATTGGAATAAATATTTAAGAATCATGAATGTGGATGATAAAGAGGTCCCAGTAGATACTTACGTAAAAACAACCCCGAATAATAAAGAGATTGTGAAATTAACCCTTACCATTTACGTTTTCATTAGTTGCGGGTAGGTTAGCCTCTTGTATAATAGGTAAATAATTGTTATTAAATTATACAATAATCATATACATAAATATGATATCATATATGATCTTCTAATATTGCTTTCTTAATAATATTTTATTATTATTGTTGTTTCGGTGTTCACTTACTCATTTAATTTAATATGTCTTGTTTCATAATAAATTTTTTTTATGTATAGGTTTTAATTATACATATCCATAATTATTTCAAGTCCTTAAACATTATTTTTATTTATAAAATTAAAATTAGTCTTGAATGGATACAATGGGGAATAAATCTCATCGCGTTCGTAGAGACGGTAATCTTTATATACACACAAGTGACAATATCATTCTTTTGATATTAAAAATAATATATAATTGGATGGTACATTTTATATAATGAAAAATTATCATGTTATATTTATTATTTTCATCAATTTAACATCATTAGTATACCCATCCAAGTAATAATGTATTGAATAACAATTACACCACGATGTGGAGACGGTAAGCCGTCCGTATGCACGTATGGTGACATGAAATTCAAAGGATGGATAGAATAATGAATTTTTTTATACCATATTTATAATTACATAATATTATATAGAATATAGTGGAGTTATTTTTTTATAACAGAAACAAAAAATAGAAAGGAAGTGGAATAAGAAGGGAACTTCAAAGAGGTGACGAAATATTTACCTCTTCTTCAGGTTCTTCATTTTGATTTGATCAAAAGGGCTCTCTAGGTTGGATTTATGACAAAATAAAGGCCTCTAGGATGAATGGAGGACAGTTGAGAGGGTATTTTCAACAAGTTTTTCTGATCCAAAACGCTTTGAAGCTGTGAATTATAGAGAAGGGGGATTTCTCTTTTATAAGAGGAGTCAGAGGGACCATAGGAAAAGCTAGAAATAATATCTTATAATATAATAATTTTCAGTGTCTAAATGATCCAAAGTAGATTATTTAAAGTCCAAGGTGGGGATGAGTTGAAAAACACTCAACCAATAGGATTTAGATAGGTTGGGGTCACTATATTAACCTTATTATTTAGATTTAACTATTAGTTAAATAGATTGACATTTACCATGTCTCTTTGTATGTTTATATTACATGGTTAATTAACATACTATAAACGTACACGAGAACACCAAGTGGTTCATTAATGTTAAAACTATAATTATATATCTAATTTGGTTGAACCTTATATTATTAGGAATATTATATCAATTAATAATATAGTATTAATTTATAAAACTCCTTCAGGTCAATTTTGGGACTATTTAATAATTAATTTTTTTTAAAGTCGAAGAAACCTTATTAATTCGAACCAAATTACTTTTAATAAATCCTAACATGTCATATTATCCTATTAAATTCTTGGTTGACAAAAAAACTCTCAAATTATATTTATTTTAACATTTATAAAACCAATTAATTGATTCTTTCATTAATAAGGAAAATACTGCATCATTATTGTGTCATAAATAAATTTAATTATTCAATGTCTAAAAATTATAAATAAAGTACCATTATGTTGGATATATTTTTAAATTTCTAATTAATATTTATATGTGAATAGATAACATTATATCATTATGTACAAATTGTTTTACTAAAATACATATGCTTATGTCATTTTTGTTTTTACTTTAACTTAATTAATATAAAGTGTCATTATCATTTACATGTGGCTCCATGGGGTCCCAAAATCGACCCAAAGATTCCCATGGATGGAGATTCAAATTAAAATAGGGTTAGGACTCATGTTAGGGTAGATTAATATTATCTAAATATTATTTGTTTACCCTTATTTACCAGATATACCCTTTAACCATAGTAAATAAAATATTTAACGATGTAATTCTTCAAAATGTCTAAAAATAAAAGGTACCTATTTACACAATTTGGACCTCTTGATTCCAAATATGGAATCCATTTTTCTAAATTCATAACATAGAAGTGGCATAAATTAATTTAAAATTAATTTCTATTGTCAAAAATAAAACGAGTGTTTTTATGAAATAATAACTATCAAAAGATTGACATTTTTTATGTAAAATTTAAATGTAAAATTACATATAATGACCTAAATTGTATTGAATGATAATCATATAATATAATTTTACTTATAAACCATTCAAATTCATAATTTATAACTATTAATTATTTCGATTAATAATGTTGTTTTTAATTAAAATTTAGTAATTTTCACTATTCATCAAAATATGAAAGTTATCAAAAAAGTACCAAAAATTCACCCTAAGATAATTTCAATATTATTAATACGAAAATGAAGTCCATTTTGAATGATAAAATTTATAAAATATCAAAAATTGGGTATTATTATTCATAACGGCGAGTTTGAGTGGTTGTGGTGTGTCAGAACTCGAAGTTGCGTACAACACAAGCTATTGTATTATTAATAGAGATGCGTACTGTGGAAGCCTGGAGTGTTACATTATCCCCTCCATATAATTTCATCCTCCAAATTCATAGAATATTACTGCATAAAAATACTCTGGTGGTTTTTCATCATAAGTTTCTCGGGTTCCCACGTTGCCTTATCCATCTTATGGTTTCTCAATAGAACTTTTAGCAGATGAGTCCTATGGTTCTTCAGAACTTGTTCACTTGTATCAAGATCCTTGATAGGATATTCGAAATAAGACAGATTGGTTTCCAGTTCAAATTCCTCATAGTTGAGTACATGTGTTGGGTCTAGCATGTATTTTCTCAATAGTGATACATGGAAGACATTGTGAACTTTGGTGAGACTTGATGGCATTGCCAACAGGTAAGATACAACCCCAATTAGTTATAGAATTTCTAAAGTTCTGATGTTCATAGGACTCAATTTACCCTTATTATCGAAATGTATAACTCTTTTCCATAGATATACCTTCAAGAAAACATGATCTCCAACCAGAAATTCCAAATCCTTACTTCAGATATCGACATAGCTCTTCTGCCTACTTTGAGCTGGTCTGATGTGGTTTTGAATTACCTTCACCTTTTCCATCATTTCCTCCAATAGTTCTAGGCCTACAAGTTTTTTTTCCCCAACATAATCCCAACAGGTTGGAGTACGACATCTCTTTCTGAATACCGCTTCAGATGGTGCTATCCAAAAATACTTGAATGGATGCTATTGTTATAGGAAAATTCCACCAGTGGTAAATATTGATATCACATGCCCTGAAAATCAAGTGAGCAAGATCTCAATATGTATTCAATGGTTTGAATAGTAATATCTGATTGCCCATTAGTTTGGGGGTGGTAGGCAGTGCTTAAACGATGTTTACTATCCATGTCCTTCTGAATACTTTTCCAGAATCATGATGTAAAATGTGGATCACGATAAGAAACAATCGATAGGGGTACTCCATGAAGTCTTTCAACTTCTGTAATATACATTCGTGGTAGACATTAAAGTGATAAATCTTCCCTTATAGCATGAAAATGTGCTGACATGGTAAGATGATCAACAATGACACATATTGCATCGTTCCTTCTAGGAGCCATTGGTAGTCCCATGACAAATTCCATCGTAACAGTATCTCATATCCACTTAGGTATGGGAAGAGGTTGCATTACTCTTCCAGGCTGTTGCCTTCCAGCTTTCACTTATTGACAAACCATTCATCTTGACCCAGAACCATCAATCTCCCAATTCATGTTGTCCTTCCAAAAATGTTCCTTCAAATCTCTATACATTATGGTTCATTCAGGGTGAATAGTGAAATTTAAACTATGAGCATCATCCAACATTTCCCTTTTTAGATTAGGTATATCGGGAACACAAAGTATGACGCCCCAACCCCGGTAGCCCATAGCCGGTGCTATGGTTATGGTGTGTAATTTATTTCGAAAAAATGAAAAAAATAAGCCACACATCATAACCCATCAGGAGGAACTTTCCGGTTTAGATCCCGGAGAATCAGAGACAACAGCTTTGCTTCTTTATTTCTGAGCTAAGAACAAACATCCAAGTCTTGGAAAGGCTCTATCAACCTGTAAAAATTTATCATAAAACATAGGGTGAGCATTGAAATACTCAGTAAGGGGTTTTTGAAAATACATAATTACAGCCTTAGAAAACCATTTTGAAAATACTTTTCTATACTTAATATGTTTCCTTAAAGGAAAAAACTTTAAGACAAAACAAAAGTTTATGTAACACGGTTAAAGAACATCATATTTACACACTAGAACTCTTAGCTGGAACTCAGTTAATAGACAAGATAATCATGCTAATAAAAAGACATGGGTTATACTAATTTAAGTTTCCATAAACAGGAAAGGTGTGCATGAACAAAAAGGGGTAAACATTATCAGAAACACGCACAAGCGCATTATCTAAAAAAACACATCATGACATGATAAATGTAAAGAAACATTTATAATAAAATTCTGGAAAAGAAAACTGGACATGCATCAACATTGCCATATCATATGTCTTGTGTTTATTTCTTTTTTTATCTGATACTCATAGGTAAGGTTCGATCACCAAGGATATTCCTCTAGTCGGAGTAATCACTTGGTTGGTCATAAGCTAAGAAATGTATGCTGAAGAACTCATGGTCTCTGTGTCTAGGCCTTGTGCCATGACCTAAGGGTAAAAACCCAATCTGACTGTCTCGAGAACTATCGATGCATCGAGGGGATTACTTTTATCGGTCTCCAACCCGGAGGGCTTACTTTAACCAGTCCCCAACCTGGAGGGTTTTCTTCTTACCGGACCCCATTCCGGGTAGTCCCATACATTTCTCACATGTTGATAAGGTCAAATATTCAAGGTGTCCCATACCACTTTGAATATTTAATTTTCATTTCATATTACCCAAGGTATCCCATACCACTTTGGGAAATACCATTTTCATTTCCCATTACCCAAGGTGTCCCATACCACTTTGGGTAGTTAGTTCTTAGTTCCTCTTCATGTTGAGTCATATGCATGAATAATATGAATAATTTAACAATTACATAATTGGTTTACAAATACATTATATGACAGAAAAACTTGAAAATATGGAATAAATGAAGGCATGGTTAAGCAAGCATACTATGTGCATAGAACAATTATTTAAGCACATAAAATGATGAATGTGTGAGACTTGCTCCCAAGGGGTATTAAATGATGAGTTTCTAAAATTCCAGTACATGGAAATGATCTACTTGGCATTAACTATTGTTCTTCACAGGTCACAGTACTTGCAACAAATCTCCATCCACTAATAATTACTACGGCATGCTTGGTATAAAAATAATAAACACTTGAAATCATTAAAATTCCGACACTTGGAAATAAACCACTTTAAAAATAATAATACCTGTCATTAATTATTATTCTTCGCTGGTCATAGAATTTGCAGTTACACTCTGCTCACTAAAAATCATTACAGCAAGTTTGGTATAAAAATAATAGAGGATTTCTACATATTAACATAACCCTTAAACCCATATCCTTTTAAAATGAGTTTAAAACAGGCATAAGCATATCCTTAAAAAAACACACAAATCAGTTCAAGGGAGACATTAATCAAGTTCATTGGTGTACCCTAAGTCACAGAATTATAAAACAGCATAGGCAAGCGCTAAAATCCTATCTGTATGGAAATATTAATAACCATTTCTTGAGACTAGGGTTTTCAGATATTAATCATAAAAACACATACATACATAGGGAAATATACACAAAGTATATATATATATATACGTTTTCTCATAAAATAAACATGGTTCACTTAAAATCTTAATACCATTAACTACTTATCTTTTAATCAGTTTGAAATTCAAAACCTCATTGGGGTTTAAATGTTCATGAAACTATAAATACATAAATATGTAAAAACTTTTTTTTTAACTATAACATAATTGTACTTAAACCAAAAACCATGTTCGCATCAAAAATATTTTTCAAAGGTAATTATAAACACCAAAACACATTCTCATTCCAATACATTACCTCATATAAATATATAGTTATATAAATATATACGACTTACATAAAATCCAACCTGTTAGGAATTTATTTTAGAAAAACCCTTTTCAAGAGCATAATTCTTGGTATAAAATTACTGAATAATCATGGATACCCAAAAAGAATGGGTTTGAGTTATAAATGTATATATATATATATATATATATATATATATTTGTATATATATATATATATATATTCAAAATCGTAAATACAAAATACACTAAAACCTGAGTTTTAGGTTTGTAAAATAGGATTTCTAAAACTAACTTAAAAGTGATATCCCTTTTTATATCACAAAGGAAACACCCTTGAAAATCATTCAAAATCGGAGGGTTTCTGTTGTATATATGTAAAATTATTTTATCACACCTATTGTATCACACCAGCTACAAAATAAAGGCTAAAAAAATAGAATCTTTACATCATATTAATGAAACACCGTTCCAAAACCACACACCATTTTCGAAACAAAGAGTAATACAAATATATAACATTTATAAGTACATATATATATTTTATGTAACCGATTTCACATGGAAATTTTATACAAGGTTTTCTTTTATATAG
Source organism: Viscum album (assembly GCA_963277665.1). NCBI lineage: Eukaryota > Viridiplantae > Streptophyta > Magnoliopsida > Santalales > Viscaceae > Viscum > Viscum album. The sequence continues at coordinate 66,460,025 of OY728166.1, read as the reverse complement.
AAGAAACAGAAGTACCCCTCGAAGGCAAGCACCCTAGGAGTCTGATCCTTAAAAGAAAAAGGTTAGTATGGAACTTATATATATATATATACCTTTAACTATAATTTATATATATACATACCCATGTTTATATGGATAATTAAAAACCGAGGTGCATGGGTGGGTTTCTAAAAAAAGACATGGAAATGGGGCACCCTTACCGCTTAAGGGAGGAGCTCGCCAGAGGGAGGCTTGCTGGGTGGCCAGAGGTAGTCCGGTGAGGTCGAGGATTCCCGGAAACGCTACAAGGTGATGGCATGGTGAACAGCAGCGTTGTGCCAGCAATGGTGTGGTCGTGCATGAGGGCGTGGTGCGAAACTGGAGGTGGTTCGTGTTGTGGCGAGACGACGGCGACAGAGGTTTCACAGTGGTGCGGGTTGGCTCCGGAGGTCCCCGTTTACACTGGGGTTTCCTGGTTCTTAAAGGAAGACAATCCGGGGGTTAGGCCGAGCCTACGGTGTCCTATAGAGGTGGGTGCGCGAGGTCAATGTGAACAGCGGGGAGGGTAGCATCCTCGACAAACCTGTTCTGGTTCGCAGGTCCCTAGCGTGAGGTTGAAGACGACGGTTCTGCGGAGAAAGGAAAAAACAACGGATTAGATCCGTCTTGGGAGAAATCGGATGGACGCGGTGAAATGAGCATTTTTAAAACACATCATCAGCCAGGATATTCCCAGGTGAGATCGGACAGAGGAGGACGATTGCACGGCCAGCTAATGGTTTGCCGAACAGGAACAACGCGCCTTTTAAAAAAAACAGATTACTTTTAAATGGAAAAAATGGTATATAACATTAAAATTAAATTTACACAATTTAACACAAATATTTAAATTAGAGATTCCAAATTAAAAATCCCATTTTAGATTATGTAAGATACCCCATAAATATTATAAATTTTATAATTATAATACTAAACTTTTATTAGGGACTTATATATTTAGAAATCAAAAATCAAATTTATAACTTACTTCACTTGTTGATTTATAAAATTATTTTTAATAGACCCGTATTTTTTATCAAATTCAAAACACATAGTTTTAGAGATCCGAAAAGATACATTTTTCAATTATTACTGATACCCCATTCGACACATTTTAAAATATTATGTTTTCCACCATATAAATATCGTCATAAAAATAGATTCATTTTCAATAATAATATTTTATTTTAAAACTCAAAGATATAATTCTAATATTTTGTACTTATTAAAATATCGAAACACCATTATATTATAAAATCATTATAAAGGCCAATTTTTTTTATAAAAAGATGCACCTTATCCCTTGGAATCCAATTATCAAAAAAGAACGGTCATATCCCCTTAGAGGTATATTATAAAATCAAGGGGTAGGATGTTTAACATTTCCAAAACACCGGACCCTTGGAAGATGGCTCTCCTCATACCACTAGCGCTGAGTGTGTGCGCGGTGGTTCTGGCAGTAATACTTTTCACACTGATGGATCCTGAAGATGACGATTATCTGATTGCCCGTGTTGTGGTTCTCAGTAGTCTTGCTGTAGCCGTGTTAGGTTTTGTGCATGGTACTTTCAATTAGATGGATCTTGTCGCAATGTATCTTTTAAATATATAACAGTTTATCGTATTCTTCATGTTTGATTTCCATTCGAATTATTTATCAGCACACAAACCATAAAATAATATAAAACAAGAGACACCATTAAAAAGCACAACATTGTTCACTTGGACTAGTTTATAAAACCTGGGGCGTCACACAAAGCCTCTTCCCAAATTTCAAATTTTCATCTTCATACACAAAGTCACTAAATCTCCTATTTTTTATAGCTTTTTTCTTTTTTTGAAACTCTTTATCACCGATCTAAGAGCTCTTTATCCTTTATAGTAATTATGGTTTGGCAACCATTTGAAAAAGCACTGATGTTTCACTTTCCATGGTTATTACCATATCAATATTTACTAGATCCATGTATATAGTATCCTTTTAATCTCTCATCTTGTTCAATACTCCATGATCATTTCTGCTCAAAGCATCTACCACCTTATTTCCTTCCCCGGGTGGTAGTGTACTGTGAACTCATAATCCTTGAGTTGTTAAAGCGATCTCCTTTACCTCATGATGAGTTCTTTTTGTTGGAAAATATACTTCAAACTCTATTGATCAGTATAAATCTCACTTTTGTCACAATATAGACAGTGTCTCCATATCTTCAATGAAATGATTATAGATTCTAAATCAAGATCATTAGTATGAATATTTTTCTCATGAGTTTTTTGTTGTCGTGATGTATAGACAATAACCATATCATTCTCCATAGGGACACAACCAAGTCCTGTCTTTGATGAATCAATATAAATAACAAACCCATCATTCCTTGATGGTAGAGTCATTATAAGAGCGTTGACTAATCTTCTCTTCCGCTATTCAAAATATTTTTTCCATTCATTTGTCCAGAAAAATTTAACCAATTTATGTGTGAGCTTCGTCAATGAGTTAGATAATCGGGAAATATTTGTGGCGAATCATTGAAAATACCTTGCTAAACAAATAAAACTACGTACCTCAGTCATACTCGTTGGTCCTGGTCAAACTTGGATTGATCTTATCTTTGAATGATCAAAAGTGGTTCCATCCATAGAGATAACATGGCCAAGAAAATAAACCTCCTCAAACCAGAATTCACACTTATTAAACATCCCATATAATTCATGTCTTCTCACAGTCTTCAGGATAATTCACACTTGATTTTAATGATCTTAGTAGCATTCTGAGTATTCAAAAATATCACCAATAAATACATCTACAAATTCATCATGATATTTCTTGAAAAGTCTATGCATTAGATCAATGAAGACATAGGGTGCATTAGTCAATCCAAAAGGCATTGATGTAAACTCATAATTCTCGTACATGGTTCGAAATGTTGTCTTCAAGATGTCTTCCATCTTATTGCACAACCGATGGTATCCAGATCGAATGTCAGTATTTGAAAAATATGGAGCTCCCTACAGTTGGTCAAATAAATCATCAGTGCGAGGTAGGGGGTAATTGATCTTTATTGTTATAGAATTGATCTCCCTGTAGTCATTACATAACCTCGTAGATCCATCATTCTTCTTAACAAAAATGATAGGGGCTCCCCATGGAGAACACTAGGGAAAATAAATCCTTTATTAATAAATTCCTCTTGTTATTTTTGTAGTTCCACTAATTCCACAGATTCAATTATATAAGGGGTCTTCGATATGGGCCTTGATCCATAAATTAATTCAATGTAAAACTCAATTTCTTATTCTGGAGGATGTCCAGGTAAATCTTCTAGAAAAACATCAACATATTCCTTCACAATAGGTACATCCTCTATTTGAACATTCCATTCCTAACCCACAATTATTTTATTATCTTCCTGCCAAATAATGGAATTTAGTTGAGTTATTGGGGGTGGATCTAGATAAGAATTAGGTGGTGACGATTCCGATTTAAAGATAAGGTGATCTTTATCATCAACGTCAAAAATTGTATCCTCCTTCTTCTTACATTAAATCATCAAATTGTGGTCCAAAATCCAATCCATACCAAAGATTATATCAAATTCAATCATGGGTATGATGATGATATCATCAGATAAAGAGCATTTATATGCTCTAATGGGGACTGATTCACAAAACTTTTTTGCAATGAAACTTCTTTTAGGATTTTTTACTGACAAATCCCTTGTTAAATCAAATTAGAAATATCTAATTTTCTTATCAAGCTAGGATGATATAAAACAAAACGCTGATCCAGAATAAAATAAATCATTTTCTAAACATGAGGAAACCATTAAATTACCTGCCACTACGTCTTTTGGTGCTTCAACCTCAGATGTAGTGTTGGCATAAGATTAGCCTTGGTCCCTCGGCCTTTTCTGAGGTATGTTCCCTATATGCTTCGGAAATTCATTTGCATACTTCCCTATCTCCCTGCAATTGTTGCATTGAGCATCTGCAGGTTCTTTCTTCCCCTTACAATCATGAGCTTTGTGGTCCTTTACACCACACTTGTAATAGTCTCCCATTCCCTTCAAGAAATTTTTGGGGTGTTTCTTCCCACATTTACTGCAAGATGGATATTCACCCTTTCCCTTATTCCCCTTATTTCCATTTCCATAGTTTTCAGTCGATCTATTATTCTCTTGATTTTCATTAAAGTCGTAAAACTTAGATAATTCTTTTTCTGTCTTGATATCACATCAGACAATATCTTCATATTACGACAATGTTTGTGAGGCTAATGATCGACAGAGAAACTGTTTTAACCCATCAAAGAAAGGATTAATCATACTTCTTGGGTTACATATATAATCTGTAGTGTGCCTCGCTAACCTTGTAATGTTAGCCTCATACATTGTGACATTCTCATCCACCTTTTGCCTCAAATATAGAAATTGTATTTCCATATATGGTTGATGGTCACGAGCAAAGTATTTTTCTACGAAAATATCTTTAAACTCCCTTAATTCCATAATTTATACTTAATCATCTTCCTTTGTCTTCTGAATCAATGACCACCATTGACCATCATCTCTAGTGAGGCCGTAAACTTCCATGAAAACCTTTTCCCTTTCGCTACTACCCAAGGAATGGAATATTTTCTCTAAATATCTTGTCAATTGCTCAGATATCAATGGATTTGTACTCCAATTTAATGATGGTGGTTTTTTCCTCATGAAGTGATCTAACATTGATCCTTCACGTTGTGGATCAGGGTGCTCTATACGTGTAAGGTTATTATTCATAACCTATGTGAGTTGTCCCAGTATGGTGATAAGCTGATCAGCACTAGTTATATCACCATCTCCACTATAATTATATTGAATAGGAGGTAAGTCCCATCATGGACTGCGTGCATTGATACAATTTCCAATCCTTCCACTATGCGCCATTTCTAAACAATGGAATAAACTAGATTTGTTTATGAATCACAATAAATAAATCTATACTTGTAAAATAGATAACAAAAACTGAATAGTTTATGGATATAATCCATAAACATAAATATGTTTTTTTACAAAGTATATACTCATAAACCATTCATAATGCTTTTTAAAAGAAATGAGAATTATCCTAAGCATATCCCCCGGGTGTGTCGTAACAAAGAGTGCAGCAAAGCCGATTTTTGTGAACCAATTTCCGTTCGAATATAGATCAAAGCGGTGTTTTTTTACCAATAGTTACATATCTTCTAGATCCACCACTACCTTCTCATATTAAGATAGGGATTTATTTCATGGGGAACTCACAAAATCTCTACAATAGCAAAATTCTAGGAAGTTATTCTATTGAAATCCTTAAAGTCTATCTTAGGGTAATGTTCACTAATCAGAGTTTATCTAAATCAAGTTTCCATGGTTTTTACAAAACATACTCTGACACCAACTGTAATGCCCCAACCGTAGTTACACATAGACAGTTCATTATTATATAACATTGGCATGATAAAAAAAGATCACGTCTCGAATGACCGATTAGTTTAGTAGCCTTGGATACATTAGATTAATTCATAAGTATTACATTACATGATAATGTGAAAAACTAAAACAACAAAGTCTCCATAGTCCACACTCATATCCCCTCATACAATCCCTACAGGTCAGTCATAAAATACTTCTTCACATCCTGGGATAAATTAATCATATAAAGGGGTTAGCTCAGATGCTCAGTAAGGATAAAAAATAGCGGAAACTTTCATAAATAGGCATAAATTTTTAAGGTAATGTATAACTAAAACAAAATCCTTTTAAACATGAACTTCAGCATAATACAGAAAAAAAATTATCAAATAATTTCATTTAATTATTCACATGGATATTTTACTAGTCAAATAGTCACATGCAATATTAAAAACCAGTTTCATAATGATGGAATGCATAATGCTCGACTATCATAACCATATAGTGAAGGCCTTGTGTAAAGTATACAACTAATATTTTTTCAAGGCCTTCTTCGAAGACACTAGTTTTCCTAATGAGACCTACCGATTCATCGAGGAGCTACAGTGGGATCCACCCATCACTTACTAAGTCCAATGCATTCCTCATGTGAATAGGATTAAACATAACACAAACATTCGTATTAGAACTAGCATATGAAATGTCAATAGTTTATCCATAAACCATGAATGTTATAAAAATAACACATCCACAATAAAAAATATCACAAAACCTTCAATATAATATGGAATTATTCTATCATAACAAATCAACTTCAAATAAGAATAAAATCCATCAAAGGATGTTGACAAATATGAAATCAAAAATATTTCAGACAAATATCTATTTTTTGAAATAATTTAAAAGTCACATAATTGTAAAAGAAAACATTTACTTTGAAAATATTCTTATAATATTGTAAGGGATGCTTCGAAAATTTTATAATGGCCGAAAATAGCTGCACCCACCATATAAGATAAAAATAAATTCTTACCTTCATTTTATCAGAAATGTTAAAAAGGACCTTGTTTGGAAAACAACAGAATGATTCCTTTAAAAACATTTTATAAAAATTCAAACAAGGATATAAATTACTTTAACCCATAGTCTAGTAAATAGTAAAAATGTTTTGGAATACATTTTTATGAAACATGGATTTTGATTATAAGGATCTCCCAGTGGATACTTACGAAAAAACAACCTCGAATAATAAAGAGATTGTGAAATTAACCTTTACCTTGTACTTTTCCTTGGTTTAGGGTAGTTTATCCTCCTAAATAGTAGTTAAATCATTTTTAATAAATTATACAACAATAATATACATAAATATGATATCATATATGAACTTCTAATATTTCTTTATTAATAATATTTAAGTATTATCGTCATTTCGGGTGTTCCATTACTCGTTTTCTTTTATATGTTTTGTTACATAAGCCATGATTGTTATGGATAAGTTTTATATTATTCATATCTAGAATGATATAATTTCCATAAAAATTATTCTCAATTATCAAATGATTATTATTCTTGAATGGATACTATGGGGAACGAATCTCATCGAGTTTATGGAGACAGTAATCCGTACGTACGCAAGAGTGACTACATCATTCTTTTGATATTAAAATGATATATATTTGGATGGTATATAATATATTCAGAATCATTATAATTATATATTTATTATTTTCATCAATTTAACATCATTATTATACCAAACCAAATAATAATGTATTGAATAACAATTACACCATGACGTGGAGACGGTAAGCCGAACGTACACATGTATGGTGACATTTCATTAAAAGGATCAATAGAATACTAAATTTGGTTGTAACATATTTATATTAAAATAACAGTATATATTCGATGTTGGTGTTATTATTTTATTATGGAAACAACAATGAGAATGGAAGTGGAAGAAGAAAGGAACTTGAAAGAGGTGATGAAATATTTACCTCCTCTTCAAGTTCTTCCTTTTGATATGATCAAAAGGGCACCTTAGGTAAGATTTTTTACCAAAGGAAGGCCTCTAGGATGAAACCAGGATAGTTGAGAGGATATTTTTTCAGAGTCTGTCTGATCCAAAAGGCATTGTAGGTGCAAGTTAGAGAGAAGGTGGAGTTCCCTTTTATAATAGGAGGGAGGGGAACCTTAGGAAATGCTAGAAATATTATTTTATTATAAATTAATTTTCGGTTTCTAAAGACTTCAAAGTATATTATTTAATGTATAAGCTAGTGATAGGTCTAAAACCACTCAACCATTAGGTTTTAGATAGTTTTTGTTTACTATATTAACCTTATCTATTAGATTTAACTTTTCCTTAAAAAGTTTGACATTTACCATGTATCTTTGTATTTTTATATTATATTTTTAATAAACGTACTATAAACATCATAGTGAACCTCAAGTGGTTCATTAATGATTCAAATATTATCATATAAATAATATGGGTGAACCTTCTATTTTTTTGGAAGATTATATCAATTAATACTATAATATTTGTTCTAAAAACACCTTTTTGTCAATTTTGACACTATTTAATAATTGAATTTTGATAAATATTAGAAATATTATTAATTAGAAAAAAATAAATAAAATAAATACTTACCTGAAATATTAACCTATAAAATTCATGTATGGCATAAAAACATTTAAATTATATTTATTTTAACATTTATAACAACAATTATTTGATCCATTCATTAATAAAGAAAATACTACAACATCATTGTGTCATAAATAAATTTAATTATTAAATTTCTAAAAATTATATATAAAGTACCATTACATAGTTATTATTTTCATATTTCTAATGAATATTTATATTTGAATATACAGCATGTATAAACCTATGTAAAAATTATATTACTAAAAGATAAATGCGTATGTCGTTTTGGTGTTTACTTTAACTTAATAAATAAGTAGTGGCATTATCACTTAAAAGTGGCTCCATGGAGTCCCAAAATCGACCCAAAGATTTCCATGGTCAGACATGTATCATAAAATAGAGTTAGGACACGTGTTATTGCAATTTAATATTATTATAATATTAAATTATTACCCTTATTTACAGGATTTACCCTATAACCATGGTAAATGAAATATTTACCAAAGTAATTAATCAAAATGTATAAAAATAAAAGATAACTATTTACAAAATTTTGACCTCCTGAGTCCAAATATGGAATCCATTTTTCTAATTTCAAAACAAATAAGTGCAAGAAAGTAATTTAAAAATAATTCCAATGGTAAAAAAAAGCGTGTTTTAATGAAATAATAACTATCAAAGGATTGGCACTTGTTTTTGTCAAATTTAAATGTGAGATTACATATAATGAACTAAATTGTATTAAATAAAAAAAATATAATATAATTTTACTTCCAAACCATTCAAATGGATAACTTATACCAAATAATTATTTCGATTAAAAAAGTCTTCTTTAATTAAAATTTAGTAATTTTCACTATTCATCAAAATATGAATGTTATCATAAAAGTACCAAAAACTCACCCTAAGATAATTTCTATATTAATAATCAAAAAATGAAATATATTTGGAACGGTAAAATTCACAAAACTTCAAAAAATCGGTATTACTATACATAATGGCTAGTTTTAGTGGTTGGGGTGTGTTAGAACTCGAGGTTGCGGTCAACACATGCATTTGAGTTATTCAAAGTGAAGAGTACCATGGAAGATTGGGGTGTAACATATATTATATGAAATATGAATTAGTATTCACAATAATGAAATAATTTTGAACAAAATAGTGAACTTTTTTAAACCCTCTCCTCATCAAAAATGATGTATGAAATCAGGGACTAGATTTAATCATTATAATTTTATAACAAAAAGTGTTAGAATCCATGTAAACACATTTAAATATTATTTATGAATGTTTATTTTACATATTCATGATTAATATTTAGGAAAAACATATTATAAATTTTACGTTATAGAAATATATATTCTTATTAATAAATCATGTATTTTAATGTAGACACATCTCAAACTATAGGAAATGTTTTTTAGGTGTAGTATATTGATATAACTATTTTTACAATATCATAGTAATAATTCAGTAAAAGTATTTTATTTTTTTATGTTATGAATACTTTATTTATTATTTTTATTATTTAATAAATAAACTATATTTTTCATTTTTTTGAATGAAAGGAGAACATATGATGTTGATCAGATCTCAAATATTCCTCGATGTGAGATGGAAATATTTTATGATTTTTTATTTAAAATGTTTTAGATTGAGTACTTAGTCAATACCAATGTTATGATATTGTTAAAAAACAATATATATGTTAATAATATGTGGGTTAACATATTATGAAAATTATTTGTAAAACTAACTATTTGGTCTACTATCATAATATAGAGAAAAATCAATAAAAACTTATTGATGTTAGAAATTAAATGAGTGGAACGATGAATTTGATAATTTATTGGATTCCATTTATTCACCATCATGAGGTTGTATGTAGGCCAATGAATGAATAACCAAATATGATTAAATTTTTTACATGTGATGACAATAATGATGTTGATAGATTGCTAAAATTTTAGAGGGATACAAGGAATCCTATATATTAGGGACGTGATAAAATAACTATGTAGGAATTTTTAATGAAACTATATAATGGGAAATTATATATTGAGTTTATATTAATATCATTTATTATCTTATTATCTTTTTGAAGTAAATATTTTATTTTGATTCATATACATCCACATATAATTATATTTAATATATGTTAATTGATAAGTTTTTTTACAAACCGAATCAAATACTTTACTACTTTTTATATCATATATTTTGTGAGAACTTAATAAAAATTTCGTGAAAAAATGTGGCACAACCCTATAAAATTCAAATTCATACTGGGAACCACATAATGTATCATAAATTTTACAATGTATATTTTCATTTAGTTATAAGCATAAATATCACTTAATATGTAATTAAATGAAAATAAATATGCTATAAAATTATGATAAAATAAATAAGGAAAATAATGAATTGATCTTTATTACTAATGGATCATAAAAAAATATATTTGATACATAATATCTTGATTTCATTGTTGAAGTAAATATTGTCAGTATGGGACTATCATGTGATGGTGTTAATAAATTTTATATATTCATAATTCTTATAGAACATGGATTTTTTATCATTCTAACTTATAACCTTCCACAAAGGATATTTATGAAAGAAATATTCTAATTCATGGTTATACTCTTATCTATTTGTATTGATCATGAAATTAATATTATTTTATATTTTAAATAATTAATAAAATAGTCTCAATATAATTGGGCTAAGGGTATGTGAACACAATATTTCACTTCAAAAATTGCATTCCAAATGTGTCTTGTGAGCATGTGAATGATAAATTATTTACCTAAATATCCCATGTTCTTATGTTTTTGTATAATTAGAATTATTTCATATTTATTTATGAATTATACATTATTATTTTAATTATATTTAAATATATATAATATAATAAATCACATGAAAAAATAAAGAAATATAAGGTAAAAAATTGTCCAAAATTTATTGAAGCATGAGATGGATCAGAATTTTTCTTATGAAGATAGCTCTTAGAATATTATTTCAAATAAATATATCAATTAAATAATTTAGAATTTAGAATTATTAGTTTATGTAATTAAATTTTTGAAATAAGATATATTTAGGAAATATTTTACATTTCAAAACTAGATTCAATTTATTCCTACATCGAAATACGAGTTGAAAGAAATATAGGTACATTAATTTATATTCATACCAAATAAATCTTTGAAACCTTAACATATAAACCATTTATCACAAATTCTCATCCCATAGTCACCCATGAGGATCTATGGATATTAAAAAATCCATGTTGTCAATGACATCTATATTATTCCATGATTCTTGTGGACACATTAGTTATACAATGTAATATCATTCTCCTCATTCCCTTTATCCTCTTCTATTATCTAATATTATATATGTATTTCATTATTCATTAATATATCCTAGAATGAATTTTCATTATTTATCGTCATTTTTAGTCAATCATAGTAAAATTATATAGAATAAAAATCATTATAAACATAAATCAATGAATTATAATATTACACAGTACCTTGGTCCTTCAAAACCTTAGGATCCATCATCACCCACAGATCAGTGTTCCTATGATATTTGTATACAACTCTATTAAATATTGTAACCATATATTTTTTAAGTATATCAAAATTTAATTTTAGGTAATTATATTATTTTTTATAAATTACATATATTAATATTAGGAAACATTGACATAGTCCCATGAGTGATATATTTAACCTCAATATACAATTAATGGATGATTATAATTTATACAATAAAGTTATTTGTTATAATGTTATAGAATGGATTGGTTTTTTGGTGAGTCTTAAATAATAGTCTCATAAATTTTTGTGGAAAATTATCATTGAGACACATTGGATACAATATAAAGGATAATTAATTTACTCATATGAGTTTAATAAAAGTGTTTTCAATTTTATTTTGTATTTTTTTATATATAAATAAAATATAATTTGTTTTATTATTTTCTATAGAATACTTGATGAGCATCGTGTAAAGTTTGTATGTTTAAAATATTTACATGTCACATGTATAAAATCTATGAATGTGTAATAAATTGGATATAATTATTTAAAGAAAAAATATTTATATGGTATAATGGTTATTAATTTTATATAGTCAAATATTATAGAGGGATTACTTCAAAATAATTAAGTGATTAGTTTAGGTAATTGTTGAGATATAATGGGTTTTTTTAAAAAATATTATTAATAATAATAAATTATTAATTATTAATCAAATAATTTTTTTATATAATTTATTTGAATGACATAAAATGTTTTTTATAATGTATGTTTATATTTTAGGTTAAAATATGCCCTAAACATTTGGATAATTCATGTATTTAGTATGTACAATAGAGTATCATTACATTTGTATGTTTTATAAAATAAAAATCCCCATGTTACAACATTTTTTGTGATGATGATTTCCAAAATAAAAATATTATTGAATATTATATTCATAAATTCATTTAATTTCATAACAAGTGTTGTCAAACATTAGAGGTTGTATACCACAATCATACTTGCATTTCTCATGCCGAAAGAAGAAATAATGGACTTCTATTAACTCTGATACACAAGAAAATACTATATATTTTATTATATGTTGACAAATTTTAACATGAATTTATTTCATATTTTTTGATTCTATATTTTCTATAATAAATTATAGGGTATATTTACGAGAAATATGGTGAGATATTTTTCTCTACTTATCATTAATGAATTGTATTATTAGTCGAGCACAATGGGGGGTCAATTCTCAATCATGAAATTCTATTATTCCAATTAGATATTGATAAAATTTATGAGATTCAAATCTTCTACAAGTATTGAGTAGTAGTTATAAGTTTTTGGTATATAATTATAAGTGGTAAATAATTGGTAGTCCAGGATTGTGATGGTGATAAATATATCACTATGTAGTTAATGAGAGATTATATGGCTATGTTTCCATCACGTATGATAAGAAAACTTGATGTTGTTAATACTTGTTTGTGAATTATGAACTCATTGTCTGATTCACTTGAAAATAGAGACATATATATAAGATCTAATCATTTTGATAACTTCCTAGTGCTGATGGTGATTATTTCATTTAGGATGAGTATTCTACTGATGAGGTTCTTGAGGAGGATGATGCTATTTATGACCATGTTTAGTGAGTCCCCTATCCAGTATTGTGATTTTTGTCACCTTTTTTTTGGATACTGGGTAATGAACTACTCTCTATGGGGTTATGATTAATTTATTCAGTCATGGTTCTGGTATTCCACCAATTTCAATGGGTTGTGTGTTTCTAATAACATACTAAAGGATATACTCCCCTCCAAGATATAGTGAAGTTCCTCCATCTATAATAATTTCATTAGAGTTTAAAATTGATTTCTGGTCATTTAACCAGGAGTGTAAGTACTCCTCCTTGGAGAGGGATATGGCTACTCAATTTTACAATTAGTACACCATAGAAAATTTATTTTTCTAAATGATCTTCAAGTCCCCCATGTCCATTGTGACGTTGGGTTCTACCAACAAGAATACTACATCATAGCGTACCTTTACAACGTGGTTGATTACACTTTCAAATGATGAAAAAGATACTACCATGATTATAATGAGATTTGGGTTCCCTTTATTAATTATTATTATTATTATCCAATGATATATAGTGTGTGTTTCCTCTTTTTGTAGACATTGATGTTAAACATATAAGAGGGTATAGTAATAGGTTGTTTTGCATAATATCCCCCACCCAAAAAAATGTGTTTCTTCTTCTACTCATGAGTTTGATTATCTCTTCAACTGTTTAATAGATTATATGTGTTTTTGTTCCCTTATCATGTATATTATTTGGATTGGATGAGAGTTTATGTTGAATAGTTTTAGTAACCTCACGGTCGACACCTCATCTCAATGATGATCGGTTGGGTGAGGAATGTGTATCCTATCTAAAATTCATAATCTAATATATGATAAATATAATGTGACATATTCTAGGACAATTAGATTTTTTTAGTGACATGGATATAATTATTTCCACTTTTATTTGTGTGGTGTATTTTTTTTTCAGATCTAGTTTATAAATCAGTATAAGGATTATGAAATATGATTGTTTTTCTTGTTATATATTGATATGTTGTGGATAATTTTTCAATTAACATAATATTCCACCCCAATGTATGGGTTTGTCACTCAAAACAATTTGTAGTTGGGTAAGATCATTGATATGTGATATTTATGGAAGGATTTGATCAATTCAATCCTAATGTTTATTGATATTCAACAAGTGGAACATTTTTTTTATAACCCATATTTTTATAACTAGTTTTGTTCCATCCAATATTAACTAATACATTAGAGAGATATAGATCCTAGAATAGTTTATATAAAAGATTTATACCACAAGAATCTCATAATTTAGGATACCATATACACAATTTCTATAATTGGTATCATCCGTATTAGGATGGGAGGCTCTCCTTAGGTTCCCAACATGCCTGAGTGTGGGATATTTATAATATCATTTTTTAATGATAGTTATTTTTATCATGATCATATGTAAGTATCCATATGACTGGTGAATTTTATAATTGATTATATGGTTCATGGTATACCAAAATCATAATGTGTGTCCATAATGGGATGAGTGTGTTTAACACAATAAATTATGCAACATGTACTTCAAATATTTTTAATTATTAGCTTCATGCATCATGGTTATTTCATATGTTAAATATTTAAATATTAGTCTATGATATGGTCCTTTCAGCGAGGTAATGTTCTATGATTTCAATAAATCCATAGTTTTATGATATAATTGATTTGTGTTTTAGGTTCCCTAAATTCCTTTTGGATTCTATCTATTACAACAGTTGAAATTGTAGTGATGTCTATTGTGATTTTGGAAGACTTCTCATATCATAAATATTAGTTTTATAGGTTATAAATTATATAATATTATACACTCCTATAAGGTACATATATATTATTTATCTCTTTTGTGTTATATATTATTATGTATTTTTTATTTGATATATCTATGTTCTAATGTGGTGTACATCTATTTAATGTGATATTAATTGATATAATTATCAAACTGACTAGTAGTTATTCATCTCAATTTTATTCCACCATTATGTTATTGAGAATTAATTTTTTGTATTTAATATAAGAATGTAGATATTTTATATTAGATGAATAAATTTGTGAGAGGGTTGTTTTGATCATTTGAATTTCAGTAAAATTTAGTACAATGTTCATTTATATAAAAATGAGTATATATCATATATGTGAGAAATATAATGAGTAGTGAAATGTGTCTGTTTCGTTCTCATTTGAGGTTGGATTGGATAAGAGAAATCATTGAATACTTTTCCACTAATACAGTTATAATATAAGAGTGTAATTTTTAATATGATGATGATTAGTGGGGTATAACCCTTATAATGATGTTCTGTAATACTAATTCGGTAACCAGTAATGGATTTTTATACCAAATGAAGTTCATTGTGTGGTAGTGTTTGGGGTCTCCCTTTAAATGTTCTGGTCTGTGAGGATCTCATCTAAAATAAATTTTTTAATAATGAATATGGTATTGATAAAAAGTGTTTGTGGACATTTTATATAATGGTATTTATGGTAATCCCATTGTTGTAGAAAATATATTTTGGTGGAATTTCTTATTTTGGTCCATGTAAGGTCAGTGTCTCTAATATAAAGAGACTCACATACTATGAGATGACATTTCTTGAATTTTTTGGATAAATGAAAATCTCATTAGTGAACCATTTATTTTGAGTTATATAAATTGGATGTTATATAAAATAGTTTTATTTATAGTTACTATTTTATTTTGGGACCATTACATGGTGGTGGAGCACATTCAAGGGTGTTTTATCATACCATATGAGGATAATTTATAGGGATATTGATATCCATATCCAGTTGTTTTCTTCTATGTAATGAAATTTTTAAAATATGGGGACGTGGAAGTGAACCATGTTATTTTTATGTATAGGAAAAGAAATCATATTTGAGTTTTAGATCCTCAAATCAGTTAGATTTGTGTAATCATAAATTTACTATTGAAATCATCCTCATGAATAATAATTTATTGTTTTATCATGTATTGAAAGTTCTGCATTAGGATGTATTTTAATGATATTATAAGATGTTTAACTATTCATCATATTAATTCTATTATAAATAATATATATTTATTATACCTCATGTAGAAAAATAGATAATTCATAAAAATATTTCTACATAAATATTTAGACACTACATATTTTTTCTGAAATTGTATTTTTTTCATAGGCGAGGTATCAAAATAATACAAGGTTCAGGTACCTTGATAATAATTTAATAGGTCTTTACTATTTTAATTTTTTTAATTTAATTATCTCCACTCCCACCCTGTGTTGTTTCACTTTCTTCATATGCAGAGGTGAATTCTATCATTGGAACCATGGAGCCTAAGGGAATATCATGAAGAGGGAGGAAGATTCTCGTCTATGTAGGTTAATCAGAGTAAAATCCTAATGTTTTGATGATTTCCCTTGTATGGTAAGTATGGGAATCACTAATAATCATTAATGAATTATGAGGTAGGAATTATTATTTAGATTTTTCCTCACTATATTTTATTTGGATGTTTTTTTTTCAGGTATTGGGTCTTAAATTACTTTTGGGTTCCTAAATGGTATTTGTATAGTTATGTGAATTGAAATATACTGATATATCCCATTTATAAGTTTCTAATATGTGCAATTACCAATTATAAGACATGTTGTTCCATGAACACACAATGTATAGAATGTTGGTCCAGTAAAAATGGAGGATTATTGAAATGTTTATTATAATTCATATGTATATGACTTTTATATTTATTAGGTACATGATAAATTTTGTGAAATACATGAAAAAAACCTTATGTAAAGTAAATTGATTATAAATTTTGAAAACATTATTACTCAACCAATCATTAATAATATTTCGTGGAATTTTCTATAAGAGTACAAAACACTGGGTCTCATGTGGCATCACATATCATGTATTATATGTGGAATGCCGTGTATTTTTTTTTACTTGATGAGATGATGTTGCTAATAATAGATAAATAAACATTGTGGTTACACCACATATTGGGAAGACCATTTTGTCCAGACTTCATAGAGAGTTTAAGAGGATACATTCCAACAATTTTTCTATTACACATGATGAATGACATAGACCATTTCTTTTTTATATTCAATCATAGAGATTTATGTACTATAACAAATAAGATTTATATTTTGAAAATTAGATTTCCCATTAAGAGTATTTTTCTATTCAAGAATCAATGATGGTTTCTTATTCAATATATGATGTTATTGATGATATTATTTGAATCCATTTATAATTAGTTTCCTTTTCAGGCTTAAATGTTATTCCAGGATACGATTCATGGTATGTGTATATATGTTAATAACCTAAGAAGCATTTAGATATTAGG
The DNA here is from genome assembly GCA_963277665.1 of Viscum album. Classification (NCBI taxonomy): domain Eukaryota; kingdom Viridiplantae; phylum Streptophyta; class Magnoliopsida; order Santalales; family Viscaceae; genus Viscum; species Viscum album. The sequence goes on along the minus strand of OY728166.1, from coordinate 66,442,400 downwards.
GGTTGGAAAAGTTAAGTTTATTTTGAATTTTATTACTATTTTTATTTTTTTAGTGATGAATCTTTTGATGGAAGTCCAAAGAGTAATGAACTCTACATTTTAGTCTAGTCCTTAGTGGTACACACATTTATATAGGGAAAAATAAAGGGGTTTATTGTTCAATTTTGAACATAATGAGATACCCTTCGTCCCATACAACATCTGGTTAGTGTCGGTACAAGTGTTTTGGGATTAAGTAATGGGTTGATAGTTAATAATTTCCATTATAATATTGTCATTATAGAGATTTTAAATTGTCGAAATTAAATATAATTCATCCCATGAATGGTAACATTTTTCAAATTCAGGGATAAAGAGCAATAATTTCATTTAATTCTTATGGGACCTTTTTTAAATATAAATTTTATTCTAATGAAATTACTGATATGGTAGTACGGGGAGTTTTATTTAGTATCCCCTAAGGATTAGTATCATTATCAATGTGTTGGTTAACTCCTCTGTTGATGGAGTGAAATCTCGTGTGATGATACTGGTTGTGGATTCTCTATTGTATGTAATATATGTTCATAAATCAGTTTAATTTGTGGGATATTATTAAATAGATTTATTTAATACTCACCTATAATGATCTTGGTTTTTTATGATTCTTGAGTTACCTATTAAGTGTATGTACCTCTTATAGTTTGTTTATAATGTTTAATGAGTCATGGGTCCCCTATTTTGACTATGTAGTGGTCAAATTTTAATAATTATATGTGAGGAACATGGATAATTGTTTTTTATTGGGGATAATTTGTTCACAAATATCCATATGATTTAATTAGGCATGTAAGTAAAAGTGGGATAGGTTCTGGAGGTAGTGATACAACTTTTTTATCTTTTTATCTTAACATGTATATTGGTCTCCTGACATACATCATAGGCATATATTTATTGCGGTGCTATTTTTTATTATGTTATGTTATTATATGGATCACCCCCATTAAAATATTGTGTGATTCACCCATATATAGTATTAGTAATTACTTCTACTAATATTCTTCTCATTAGTTGATAAGAGGTTCCTCAACTACAACTAGCCTTTTCTTATTAGACATTGAATGTGATATCTTCTCATAGGACATCTATTCCATGATATACTGTAATTGAAAAATGTTATTTGGATGATTCCATCATGTTTCCATCATTTTTGTTTTTAATGATATTATTTTATATATTGTACCTCACAATTATCTTATCCACCTTTGTAGTATGATTGTATTAACCAGATTCCTCATTAAAATGAAATAGTTATTGGGATTGTGTTTCATTTGTGTAAACTAATTTTGTCTGATTATTTTGGTCATAGATAAGTAGGGATTTATTACTTTATCCTATATCATGATATTTATTTTTAGAGTACTCATTAAACTAAATGACTAGAAATTTATTCCAGACCTTTTTTTCCATTGATTATAGTATGGTGTATTATTTTTATGTGATGATATAGATTTATCCTATCATTTGATTTCCCACCCATGATCCATGTTGTGTTTCTGTACAGTTCAACCCATATTTCAATATTACCTACATCATATTAAGCATTCCTTTTTAGTGTATCCTAATAGTTATTTTTTTACTAAAACTATCACATGATTCATTCATAGTATTTAATTTTTATTATAGATGACACATATTTCAGTTGTGATTGGGGGTGGGGTTACAGTGTCAAAGCTTTTAATATTAAAATAGGTTTTCCATAGGTAGTTATCTAGTTAGTTTTTTAATGTAATTGTTACCTTTTTTCAATTTTCTTGAGGGTTGTTTTATTTTGGGATGTTTGGAATTTCATTTTTCCCTTGATTACAATAATTTTTCTTGATTTATAAGGGATTTATAGTGTGTATTGCTTGAATGATCCATTTTAGTCAGTTATGTATAACCCATGGGGTATTTGTTTCATGGATGGAATCAAATTTATATTATAAATTGGTTATGTTGGTTGTAGCCTCCAATATAAGTATTATGCCTTATTGTGCAACATATCATTAACTGATCTATAGGGTAATGTCTTGGGGTGGCACACTAAGTATACTATCGACAAGGAAGTTGTTCTCGTGGTTTAGGACTGGTCATAAATATTATGGGTAACTAAATATTGACATGATTTTGAATGGGTAACACAAGTTGAATTCAGAATTAATTAAAAATATTTTTTTAATGTGTATGTCAAGTTGAATTTTGATAAGGGTAAGTAAATATTGACATGTTTTTTAATGGGTAACTCATGTTGATAAAATATTTATACGACAAAAAAATTCATCCAAATATTTTTTTAACTAAGTGAATAATATTAATAGTAGAAAAATATAAATAAATTATTTAATACACCCTAGTATCAATGTGATAAGTAGGTCCCGAAAACAATTTGTATTGAATTATATATCGTGGAAGAATGTGAAATGGGTTAGAAAATAAATGTACATAGTATTGAGAATGCATTAGGAATAAATATTAAATATCATATGAAAATTGAAATCATGTCACTCATATCTCTAATAGAGGACTAAAATATAATTTTTTTAATGATTGGGTGTCTGTGAATGAAAGTGGTATAGAAGAACTCATGAATATGTTTAAAAATTAAAATGCCTGAATTCAATTAGAGATGAAATTTAGAAGAAGCATATCAATGGCCTTATTATATATGTTATGGTTTTCATTATATGTACATTTAAAATAGACAATTTTTATTTGTATATATAAATGAACCCAAATTTCTGTTAAATAGTTTTAGATTCTTAATATCATCGATATAACAGTAAAACAATATCATCTCAATACACATGAGAATAAATATATGAAGGAATTCATCATGAAAAAAACAATAACCACAAATGTAAAATATTAGGTTTCCCTAATTCCAGTTTTCCATATACCTATCTCTTATAAAAATATTTGTATAAGGAAATGATTTTTATTATCAGGTGGTATGTATTTTCATATTTCTCAATGATAAATTTAAAATAGTGTGGCATGGTGACATTCCATGAGTTTTATGTTTGAATAATAAGGATATATATATATATATATGTGAGGTTATTTATGGACATGTGATGTCAGTATCCGAAAAGTTAACTACCATCATAGGGGAATGAATTATTGTATGTGATTTTAATTTAATAGGTGAATAAAAAAATATCAAGTTCCACTATTAGTAGGAGCATGACTCATCCTCGTTGTGAATAAAAAGTGATGATTAATATAAATAGGGAAAATTATTATTTATTTTTGTTCAAACACATTGGGCTATATCCATGGAGTATAAGACTTCTATATGTAAATGTAACAAATTCCCTATTATAATTACATGTTTATTTAAAATTTAGAGTGGCCACACTGGCCCTCATGGTTTACAATACTGAGAAAGTACCCCAATATCTACTCCCAATCACATATAAATTCCACTACACATCAATGATAATAAATATAAATAAACATGAAACAATAATTAGTTTGCACCAGTTAAGGTTTTTCAATATTCTTAGAATTCATATATGTGTTAATACTTGTAGAGCCTATAGAATTTTATCAAACATATATCCAATTATTCTATATATTTTTTATAAATATCCGTAAATGATGACTATATTAAAAATATTTGTACTTCAAAACTATTTTAAAATATTAATATATCGCTAATAATAATAATTTTTCTAGGTTTCCACATTATTTTTTTACAAATCATATCAATATTTGAGGGAACCATTTTTTGAAAACAAATAATTAATTAATGTATACTAACAATTATTTGAGTCATAGAAATTCATTAAAATATGGTATCACTAATTAATGAATTTTTTTTTCTCTCAACCGAGACATGACATTTAAAAAAATTTACACTTCAATGTATCCTCTTATTTGATAAAATTATTCCACTAATGAAATCAACATGAAAATTTGATCTTTATTATAAAATGAGTTCCTAATACACTAATAATTATGGCTTGTACACTATACTTCTTAAAAATAAGAAATAAGAAATTTTTTGTTTACTACTATTTAAAAAATAAAAAATTTATATCTTGTTTAGCATAATAAGCATCAGATGAAATCATGAAATCTATGGATATTGATTCATGGGTATTTATCCCTACTGCAAAACTATATTATTAATTATTGAATAAACAAACTCCCAAATCTAATGTGTGAATCATAAAATATCTAATCAGAAATAATTGCAGCATGACCATTTCATGAATGTCATAAATTTTTTAGAATCTAATAATACATATCAAAATTAGGGAAATTAATCTTGCATCAGGGTAAAACGATAATTCATGCCAAAACCCATTACTAATATGCCGATAATGTGGTAGTGTGTCCTCTGTTAATGTATAATTAATTTTTTCCTCCAGGAAGTACTCCTACAGAATGTTATACAAAATATCACCCTTTATATTATAGATTCTATAGGACTCTTTTATCCATCATGGAATACATTCCCATGATTTTTCAACAATGATTTCAAAAAAAATATATTATGTCATTTTTATTCTAAGAATATTTCCCTTTGAGGTTGTTTACTACACATGAACATATCATAGAAAATTCTATCTTCTAGTGTCTCTAAAAAAGTTCATTTACATGAAATAGTTTGTCAATGAATCACTATACATGGACTCTTTAAATATATGATTTAAGGATTTCATGAGAAATAAATGTTAAATAAAAAAATCCACATGAAATAAATTAGTTCCTCATCATGTCCAATGATTCCTTGATTTTCCTAAACATAAAAATTAAAATCCCCCATATATTAATCGATATACCTTAAACAACAAAAAACATACAGAATCCAAAAAATATCATATATATGAAAAATAATTTATTATTTTTAAATGTACGGAATAATAATTTCACTAAAGGTTTACAAGGGGAAACTATAATAATCATATCCTATCAAATATATCCTTTTTTAAAACCACTTGTTAATTGAAACAATGAAACATCATCCTATAGTATAGAAAACTCTATAGTGGAGTGGTCGAAACATCTATAAACTATTATGGTATATGGATACAGTATTACTCCATGGGTTCGTGGATGCCTTTCAGAACAATAATTGGGAAGATCCATTATCATTGTTTCAACACTATGTTTTTTATAGATATATACGTCATCTTCAATAATAAAATATCTTCCATATAAATGATAAATTGAAATCTTATATTTAGAAGATATATCCTTGAATAGTGGAAAATATCATTATTGAGATTTAAAACACTCATGATATATCACATAATTATAATATAAAACTCCACATAAACAACAACATCCGCAATGTGTTTATCCATATAAAGATATTGAGTAAAATATTCAATGGTCTTGATGTATTAATATTATTTTTTATCCAAAAATGTTATATTATTTATTCCAATTTCAATAAATACAAAATTTTATATTGTAGGATGCACCACAGACTATTAATCTTAATTCATCAACTAAGCCAACACAATTAACATCGATAAATCCATGTTTTACTTGTTTTGGGTGATAATTATAATAAAATTCAAAATACCATGACCTATTAAGACACGATTGTATTCATATCAATATTATAAGTGTATTTAATTTGTCTTACTATGGTATGATACATCATTATAGGTTCCAAATTCAATGTTTTTCTATGTTACTATTATGTATAATAGGATACCAATTTTTTCAATATATTTATTCACCTAAAAATCCATTCGTTTTCAATATCTTGAAAAATTCATATTTATTCCAATTGTATTCCTCATTTATTTTGAATTATAAAATCTAAATATCTTAAATATATATTGTATATATATAATTTGGTATACATATTTTGTGTCTTCATTATGTCACTAGAAAATAAATGAAAACCGATAATTCTCTTATCAACATCATTTAATTCTTTTTTACTTATATTAAACAACCTTGTAGCATTTTAATTCATTTGATCTTCTATAAAACATGTCATCAGTATAAATTAAGATGATTATTTATTGAGTGTATGTATTTTAATTCTAGAGACATGTATTTTTTATCCCCATTTGAATCCATCATTTTTCAGTTGACGATCATTCCTAAAATAGAAATTCATTATTGATTAAATTTTTGTTTATAAATCCTTCATTAATTGGAAATAATTATATTGATATCCAGGAATAAGAATACCAAATGGTTATTTTGTATATATATTCCTCATGATGTCAATTAGAATGTGATAATTAGATGTCCATTTTGAAAATCATAAAGTTGCATTTCACAATATTCAGTAGAAATAGTCAAATACTCTAAATCATTTCAATGTGAAAAAATATCCCTTATATATAAACCAATTAAAAATGAAAATGCCCATTATAGAGAAATCAATCCTTGTTCTGATATACCTTTTCAATATTATCGATTTTGTTATTCAAAACACACATAGTGCCAATGACATATGCATCCTCCATCCATTGAGTATTTTTCAATTTCAAATATTAGGGATTTTACCACCTCTATAGATACCTTTTTTTATTAAAATTATAAATATTAGAATCATAATTAACTTTTAATGTATCCATTAGTGACATTTATTACGTTGAATATAGTATCTTTATCCTTTTTCTTGAAACAATATATTCAACAATGATTCTATATTCATAAGTCGCATGCCTTCTAATAAGCCTCTATGTAGAATGAAAAAATGGCTAAGATGTAAGGTGAAGAATGATTCATGTTCTAATGAGGCATCATTTATATTTTATGGAAAGAAAACAAATGTGTGTAGCTCATGGTACGTTAGACTAAAAGTGGATGAAAATAATCATATACATGGTGATAATAGAAACTTTGGGGACTTTATTAGCCAATCGAGAGAACATAATTACCTAAAAAGATGCATAAAATAAATGAAATAAACTTAGTTATTTCAAATGTATAAGATACCACATCATTATAAAATTTATATAATAATATATCAAAAAAATAAATTGAAAAAAATATGAAATCATAATAAGAAATTATAAATTTGTTTCATAACATATGACAAAAATTTTGTTGCTTAAAAATTTGGTTTATACTTTTATGGAGTTGAAGTAAAGAAAAATAATTGTATTATATATCTAATTCAATAGACGATGTAAAATTAAAATATGTATCATGGGTTATATCAATTAAATAAAAAATATTTTTAGATCCATATTTCCAAATTGTTTCTATGATCTTCAGATTTTTTTACCACTAAACAATAAATTCAATCATTGATTTATTATTATGAAATGTATAAAAATGTGTTATATATCCAAATACATAAATTTAAAATTAATTCATTCAAATAACAGTTTTTATAAATTTATTATCAATGAAATCATTTACATAATAAAAAAAGTGTTCATACAAAAATCATTCATCATGTTCGGGTAAAAATTTGATCATATTAGAGACTGAATTTTTTTTTCCTGGATGAATAAATTTTATATTAAAATGCTATATTTTAAATTAAATATACTTATTAAAAATATAATCAATATAACATGAGTTATAAATAAAATATATAGAGCTAGAAAAGAGTGATTTCCCCATATGTTGTTAAGAGGGGTTTTTAATATACATAAAATATAAATATTTATTGTAACAAAAAAACCATAATAAAATGACATCCCATGAAAATAAAATCCATAACTTATTGATTGATAAAAAAATAACAAATGATGAAATAATTTGTCATCATTTATGTTAATTATAAAAAAATATCATCATTTATTATATTTATCAAATATTTTCATTAATAAAAAGTTATTCTATTTCTCTACATTAACCATATAAAAAAATGGTGATAATAACAACAACAACAATAAAACCCCCCTAAAAATATCATATCATTATAACTATAATACACCCTATCAATTTTAAAACTATAATGTATAAGATAGAAATAATAAATAAAGGTAAATCCCACTTGACATAATATTAAATTTCAAAATGTTAAACATATAAAAATGATTATAGAAAATAAAAGTTTAAATACTCAATGTAATTAAATGAAATGAATCCTTATTTATAGATTATAAATTTTTTTAATTAAACAATGATGAACATGTGGTAGTTTCCTATAAATATTAAACCACAACCATTTTTTTCACCCAATATATTTTTTGTTCAATTTGGATAGAAACTTTTTTTATTAACCAATAAGAATTTAGAAATTTATTGAATAGTACATGAGAAGATACTCATTTACTATCAGAAAACATAGTCATACCCAATGATTTATGGAACATAGGAGATCCTTTTTTAAAATAATTCCCTTGGAATTAATATTTAAAACTCGTTACAGAACAATTAACAATCATCCATTAAAAATAATGACTCTTAAAATGAACAAGATGATCATGGTTTGAAATTGAAATAAGAATGGTAATTTTTAAATCTATTTAAACATTTTTAAACATTTTACAAATCATCATTTATTTTAATATGAAAAAAAACATTAAAATTTATAAAATTATCCATATTTCTCAACATTTATTTTTAATCATCATGTTTTTTACAATTTTATTCAACTTGAGATAAATCATCTTTTAATAGATTAAATTTCCCTTAATCTTCCTCATTTTTTAGAATGAATATCCCTAAATATATTATTATTATAATTACACATTAATATTTTAGGATCATAACTTCTTAACCATAAAACATCAATAGATAACATTTTATTTTCATCAATTAATTTCTTGTATTTTGATTCAAGAGATAAACAGATATTAATAATTTTATGATGATTTGGAAGATACTATTCATTCATATAAGCAAAAAATATATTATAAAAAATCTGGATTTAGAATCAAAATCCTAGGTTGAGACCCAATATTACATGCCAAATCAGAGAACTCAATTACATAAAAATATATTATCTCACGCCCTTAAAAGATATTATTTTCCATGAAATATTTTTTTGTCCAGCCAATACTTAAATAGTTATATGCTTGTTTTTTTAAAGTAATAGGTATACAATTTACCAAAAATAATAAAATACAAAATATAACTATGTAACCATAAGAAAGTTCCCCCTTTGAATAAAATTGTTACGCCTCAAAAGGTGATGGCATACAAACAAAAGGGTTTAATATGAAATTATGAGAATTATCAGTTTTGATAAAAAATAATTGTAGAATTTAGTGGTCTAAAATCAATAATATAATATTTCGTAAAATATTAATAATTGTGGATTTGTAAACAGTGTATGTATAAAATTAAATAGAATAATTCATAGAATTTTATAAAATTTCATATCTAAGATATCCCAAGTCAACTATTCACACCCCAACTAATAGATTATATAACCCACTACGATTTATGGAGGAAATTTTTTATTTCTATCTATATATAGAAATTTACACTGGTGAAATAAAAAACATGTACATTCAACGGACAATACCCAAACATACAGACACCATTTTGTAGGAGAAGTTAGATACCCATGATTTTTATATGATCATCCCCAACTTATGAGTTCTTCTTTTCAATCCAGTGTTCATAACCAAGGAATACTTTTTTATTGGTTTCATAAACTATGGGCATAATGATTATGTGTAGACCACTTCCCAAAAATATAATATTGAATATAATAAAATATTTTATAGAAGAAAAGAATGAATTATTGTTGATAAAAATTAGTTAAAGTTTTCCCTTTGAAGGGATGTAGACAATATAAATCGACCATTCAAGGAGTGGTATAATACATACCTTCAAAGTAAATATAAATAAATTATAAATGTTCGTTCATTTAGTGTTTGAAAAATATGTTATCATTGTGTACAAAATACATTTATTTTATTTTAGAATTATTTCTTGAATTTTTCATATATTTCTCATAAAATCCATTGCGTTATTCATATAAAAATATATCCGGGATACAAAATGAAGTATATCTTTAAAGTATTAATATACACAAATGATATATTCAAAAATAAATAACTCGTAGATAAAACAATTTCCTTAATTATCATGAAATTTAAACTAATTTCATTACGAACATTGAATTATTTTATAAACGTAAAAAAATATTATTACTATTTTAATATCTCATAATAAAAAATTTCAAATATTAAATCACAATTAAATTGATTATAAAAAAAATATTTTGATTATTTATGGTACAATTATATAAAATATTACACATTTTTAAGATGCATTTTATAAATTTAAAATTAGATTGAAAATATTTCAAAAATAGAATATGATATTTGGAAACTATTAAAACATCGACATAATAAATGATAAATATTTCACATCATGTAGAATATATGTGTTGTATGTTTATATGAATAATTATATAATTATTTATAACACTCTAAAAACATGATGAAAATATTCTATAACATTTCACATAGATAAAAATTAATAATAAATAAGTATAAAATAATAATGAAATAAACAATTATCATAATAATACATTATTTAAAATAAAAAATATATATAAATTTGAGGGTGTGAAACTATATATTTATTTTTCAAGAAAAAGGAAATAACTAACTTTTCGTTGAGAGATGTTGTGGTTGGTAAGCTTATAATAGAGAGATGGTAGTTGTCATGCAATTTCCATACCTGTCATTTCATGGTCAGTTGAAATGATCTTGTTGTCATTTTATATCACCAATAGTAGGTATTCCAATTGTAAGAGAAACACGTTGTAACCATTATATTAAAACATAATGAATCCTCGCTGCCTCATAGTTAGTTAAATACATGTCATACAATTGTTTGTTTATCATATTTGTTATGGAGAGAAAATATAACTGTAATATTGAAAATGGTAATGTAATTCAAAAATTAGAAATATAGTAAGGAGTATTCAATAATTTATTAGGCATATCAATCTCACATATATAGATCATGGGTTTTCAGAATAAATAAATAGAGAGAATCATATTCTAGATGATAATAGATACACTTAATAATTAATATTCTATTTAAATGATCAAATTATCAAAATACATAGAAGACTTAAATTTATATAAAATCAATAAAATTATTATGGATCAATTAATTATTAAATATTATGTTTATAAAAAATAAATATATCATTAAAACGCCTTTAATAACATGTTCTGAAACTTACATAATAAACAATAAATACTTTTTATAACTTTAGAAATAATTTTAGTTCCTAAATAACATTTTTATACTTGCGTATAGGTGAATAAAATTATGATAAACTTATTATCCTCATATCCCAACATTAAATGGGAAATTATAATAGGATTCACTAGAGATATCAATTTAATAGAAAATATTTATAATATTTTAAATTCTAGATTTTTCCATCTTTGTACAATACCACAAAAAGTTCCATTAGAAATGTGAAAAATAAGCATTAACCACAGTAAAAATTTCATGATTTTAAATATATATTCAATGGGGACCTTTTAGAATCTTGACAAAAATATCCAATAAAATAATTACTTCTAATATCTGTTGATTGAATAAAAAAAAATTTAGTATATATATTCATATCGAAGCACCTAATATTTTGAAAATATATAATTTTAATTTAAAAAAAAATTACAAAACATATAAAAAAATATATTATTGACCTTTCAATCTATTTTTTTTTGTAAAAGTACATTATAAATAACTATTATAAAAATTCAAAAACATCAATTTTTAACTGTCTATATCACCCAATCCTATATAGAAATAGAAAATTCAAGGAATATATTTCTACAAAAGATTCCTTAACATAAGAAATATAATCCACCAAAAAATGGAAATAAATAATTTGTTATTAATAATATAAAAAATAAATTAAACCCAAATATGAAAAAATTTAATAATAATATGTCACTTTTAAACATGAAACAACCTAATCTGATTCATTCTATGTACATAAGTTATCATATTGTGGTACGATTGATTCATACATGTCACAAAAGACTTCTATGTTAGTTTCATAATTTTTTAAAATAATGTAAATGTGTTTCCTCAGTTTGGTGTGTTTCACTTTTATTTTTTACTAAATATTAATTTAAAACTAAAAACACACACATTGAGTCAAACTAGTAACACCAAATGTCAATTATACATGATACTAATTATCAAATATACAAAATTACATATGAATTGTTTTCATAAATTTTCTGGATAATCTGACCATGAGTGCTCTATTCTTTTATGAGGGCACACTTTTTCAATATAAATTTGAATTTATATTGATAAAAGTAACATTGTGTCATACCAGGAACACTTTGAATCATATTTAGGTGCAGATAATTCCTACCTGACAAAAATATCTCATGGATTATTTAATTATTGTATCAGAAACATCAAGATGAATTCTCTCTATTTTCAGTATGTTAGTTTGGTTTTTTAATAAAATTTAAACATCAAATAAATATACACACATGGAGTCATATCAGTCACACCATATATAGGCTTGATAATCCCACATTTCCATTCTAATAAAATTTCATTTTAAACGTAAATGGTGTACTATGAGTCATAATACTAAAATTGTGTGTTATTTTGATTTGAGACTTGTTCTTGCATATAAAAACGACTTATGAATTTTTCCATTAAATTATCAATATAATCGGAACATTTTTTCTTATTTTTAGTGTGTGAAAAATTATTTGAACTAAAATTTTAATTCTAGACAGTTAATAGACACTTTCAGTCATACCAGGAACACATCACAACAGAATCAATTTTAGAAGATTCCTACATGTCACAAATGACTAATGAATCATTTTACTAGAGAATAAACACAATTAGAATGTTCTTGATCAGTTCTTATATGGTCCATTTTGTATTTTATAAGAATTTCAATTTAAAACAAATGACACACTTGGAGACATACCTATCACACCGTGCATCAAATTAATGTGATGATTAATCGAACATGATAAAATTACTTATGGTTCATTTTCTAAAATATCCAAAAAATAATAAAAAGGTTTTCTATAATTTTTTTATGCCACTTTCTTTTATTACTAAAATGGAATTTTATTCTAAAAACAAGAACTTTGGGAAAAATCGATCACATTGTGTGAATGTTCTATAGTAAAAAAACAAACACACGATAAAAATAAATTTAAACTCATTTTCATATATTATAAATACCCTAAAACTATGTTTTTAAGTGTTTATAACAGGTTTGTAATTGAAATGTCGAATTTAAACTGATAATAGAAACATTGTCTCATAATGGGATCACCATGTATTAGATTATAGTTTGTATGATTAATACATATCACAAATGTATTATATAACATTATCCTAATGTATCAAAATAATTCAAATGAGTTTTCATAGTTTTGTCATTCTCAATTTCCCTTTTTAGTAAAATGAAGGAAATGATAAAATAAAATATTTATATCCAGGGTCATACTGGACACACCTAGCATCATATTTGTTGAAGTTCACTCTTACACCATAAAAATGAATTATGGATAACTTTTATAACCTATAAATATATTTATAAATCATTATGTTATTTTTTAATATGTCACATGTATTCTTACAAAAATGTCATTTTAAACTAGAAATACACAATTTCAGTCCTATTAGTCATAATATTCATTGGTTTTATGTGTGACTGACTACTACACATACAAAAATTACTTATGTATCATTATTTTTAAATATTATTATAATGTGATATAATTTGCATGGCTTTCAGTAAGTGAAACATGTTTTGAACTAAAATATAAATTTTAAAATCAATTAACAATATATGTTGTACTAGAGATGCTATGTATCAGATTAGGTGAGGTTGATTCCTACACATTAGAAATGATTTATGTATTGTTTTCCTACATTATCAAAATAATATGTATATTCTTTATAAATATTTAGTATGATACTTAAATTTTTCACTAAAATATAATTTGTAAATAGAAAGACATAAATAGATTCATGCTGGTCTCACTTTTCATCCTATTTAGATGATGCTAATTCACAGAAGTAAAAAATTATTTGTGAGTCATTTTTCAAAATTAACAATATAATCCAAAAACAAATTTCTTAGTTTTGAGTATAATAGTGGTATTTTTTAAGAAAAATTAATTTTAAACTGAAAACACATACATTGAGTCACACATTTCAAATAATTTTTTTTATTGATGTGAGATTGATTCTTAAACATCAAAATGATAAATTAATAGTTTACCTAAATTTTTAAGTCAACCCTATAACTTTTTCATCATTTTATTTGTGTGACACATTTTCTGAATTAATTATCATTTCTAATATGAGAATTACCACTTTGAGGCATATTGAGTACCATGTGTATCATATTTATGTGAATATGATTCTTACACATCGAAAATTACTTAATGATTATTTTACTAATTTATCTATATAACCCAAATGTTTTTATTGGTTTTTAGAAATTGACATTTATTTATACAAAAAATGATTTCTAAAATTAATTGATATACTTGTAGTCATACCAACTTCACTCTGTATCATATTTTGGAACATTTAATTCCTACATGTAAAAAAATATTTCTGGATCATTATCTTAAACTAAAAAATAAATGAAAATTTGGATTCTAAATTATTTAATTCTAGCTATTTTTTTACTAAAATTTCATTTTAGAATATATATTTGATATTTGAATCATAACAATATCATCATTCTATTGTTTAACATTAGATTTATTTCTACACATCATAAATGATTTATGAATAGTTTAATAGATAAATCATTATAATCCTATAATAATGATTTTTTTCAATATGTGGCATATGTTTTGAACTAATATGTCAATTTTAATTTGATGAAAGTTACATTGATTCCTAAAGAGATCAATGTGTACCTAATTGAAGTGTAGATAATACATAAACATCACAAATGACTTATGGATCACTTAAATAATGTATCAAAACATTTTGAATTAATTTTTTCTATATTATGAATATCACCTTTATATTTTATAAATGGGTTTTTACACAAAAATACACATACAGTAATATTAGTAACAATATGAGTCCTATTTAAATATGGTTGATTCCAACAAATCCAAAATAATATATCGACCATTGACCTAAATTATCAAAAAAATGAATTCATTTTCATTGTTTTGAATCTGGGATATATGTTTTGATCTAAAATGGAAATTACAAACTAATAACATATAGGTCAAGTCACACCGAACACAGTATATATCAGATTGATGTATGGTTTCAATATTTACTCATTTCAATTATCATAGATGTAGCCATGAAGTTCAAAATCTAATGAGTATGAGAAATATCTAACAAACCACCAAAAATCAAGAAAAATATCCAACTATAAAATAAAATATTTATTATTTTAGTATTAATATAAATAAAAAATTAACAGAAATATGAAAAAATAGATTAATAAAATATAAATTTTGAAATAAAACCACACAATTGGAGTCATACAAGGTGAAAACAGTGTTATATTGAGGTATGTTTAATTCCACAACTTCTTTTTATCCTACAATTAATTCCCCCTTCTTCCACTATCTTCCGTGTTTTGAAGATTGTTCCTTCTTCTCCTTGCCTCTGAATCTCTCATGATTCCCTCACCCCTGTTCTGTCTCTGTCTCTTCCCTCTTGTGTCCCGAGATTCTTGTTTCCTCATCCTTGTCACTTTAGTCTTTTACCATCATACTAAGACCCCGTTTTGTTTTGGCATTTCTTGTTTTCTTATGATCAGTTTGATTTATTGACCTATGATTTCTCTTGGCTGTCCCCACTCAATCGTTATGTGGTTTTTGAAATTATAGTTTCAGAGGCATTAGTATGGTCATCCACATCAATGATGATGGTCTGTGTTTTTAATATTCTTATGTATTGTGTTTATGGTTTCAATGATTATGGTTCTGGTGATGTGACGAATGGGCGACGACGACAACATGGTGATATTTTTCGATGGTTTGATGATCTTAGACAGTCTCCAACGGTTTCAGATCATTTCCACTTCATAGTATACCCAATCTGTTCTCTTATATGGTTCTATATTTAACTATTATCTCTAAGGTGGAGTAGCACGATGGTATTCAAGGGTCATTGGGATGTGAGTATGAATAGGTGGCATCATGAGGTGGAAAGTGACAACAAATTGGCCATATATGGAAAGGTTGTGTTCAGAACCCGTGAGACGGTAGTGGTGGTTGGAATTTATGACTAGTGCTAGTGATGTGAATATATTGGTGTGGTGTTCGACAGTTGGATTCTATGGACGAACAGTTTCACGTGGCCCACAATCGATTTGAATGTTTTTTTTAATTTGAATTTGAATTTTTATTCTGAAAATCATCAGGCACGATTATTGAATACTGTTGTGGGTTGGGATGTTTTACTTCCGGGATGGGTTGAATTTGATGGGCTTATTGTAGGGTTCACACTCACTTCTTTAAATTGTTATTAGAAAATACACAACTCGGGATTGTGTGTGTTTGTTTGCTGAAGTCAATTCCTGGTGGTCTTTGTCAAAATTTGCAAAAATCTACATTATAAAAATGATAATTAAATTACCCAAAACAATTAGATTAAATTATTTTAAAATTATATAATTAAGTAGTAGGATGTCACATATTAATTATATATGTTTACATTATAACAGTAGGTATGTTTCCTTAGAATTTATAAATAAATCTATTTCGTCTTGTGAATATGAGAAATTTTAATAGAAATTATTGTACTGAAAAATTTAAATAGAAAAAGGAATAATATATATTTACATTGAAATTTAAATTATCTCCCAAAATACTTATTCAAGATTTCATGTTTAATAATGATATATGATTTCTCTCATAAATTTAAAAACATGTTTACCATAATCATTATAACTAGTTTGTTTTAGAAAATGTATAAATATTTAATCAAATAATTAATTTTTAAATTTGTTTTGATAGTGAAATATTATTATATATAACTGAAACTATATCCACTTGTTGAAGACAATGTGAAACATGTAAACGTGGAATGTCCTCATGCCATGACATTGGAAATATTTATATCACCTCCCAACCATAATATAATTCTCATTAAAACAAAATATAAAATATATAAAATTATATTTAGTTCTAATATATTGGATTTAATATATTAATAATTGACAAACGTCATCACTTGTGGTTGGTTTGATTGGTATCCATGTTGTTAATCCTTGAAATAAACCATTTTAGTATCAATATTAAATTAAATGAGTAACCAATGACTCTTAAAAATGAATATTTAATTAATGTATTGAAAATATATTTTATATGAGTAAACTATTGAGTTTTACCCCTACATCAGTGGTAATATGAATTTCATGTCCTCTAAAAGTTTTCATTTATATACTATAGAAAATTTTTCAATTATTGCATCTTTTTTATAAGATCAAATTATGTTTTTGTGTATAAGATATTTGAGGACTAAATATTCAATATTTATAATCATAGATTTTTCCCTATAAATAATGTTTATATATATTCTTGAGAAAAATATGAATATTATATTGTTTTAATTAATAGGGTAGATCATAAATTTGAAAAACACATCGGTAAAAAAGCCACATGTATAAATTTATAATCGGTACTATTTCTAAGTCATACATTAGGATATCATTTACATTCTCAAGAGAAATGTAGTCTATAATACCATCTTTTTAAATTTTTTTCTCAAAATCAACAATGACATTACTAAAACATTGTAACATGTATCTTCATAGAACATCAATTTTAATAAAATCATAAATAAAATGGGTGCCATATAGTTTCTTTGGGAATATATTTTCTAATGGGTTCTTGATCATTATGATCATTTTGATTTGTATTTTCATTTTCCACCATTCCCTTTCTTCGTTTTTAGTAGAATTCATTGGTTAAGACCATTTATCATTAATTGTAAAAGTTTTTCATGAAAAGTAAATTGGAAATAAATACCTCCTCATCGATATGCTATTTTACATGATATAATAGAAATTATATGATTCTTACAATATCATTATCAAACATATGAACATCTTCTTCATTAAGTGGAATTTGTAGCATGATGATCAGATCACGGGCTATGATAATCCCTACTCTCATTTGAACAAATGAATGTTTTCTATTGAATTGAATATCTTCCTAGATATTGAACATTTATCCTTCATAATAATTTATTTTTGGGTGTTGATAGATATAATTAAAAATCATTCACACAATATAACATTAGTATTGTAACGGTGATAGTGACCTTCTGAATCAAAATTATCATAAAAAATATTATAATATTAATTATATCATATAATATATCTCATTGAGGGTAATTTTTCATCTCAATGTTGGTGGGGGTCCTCATAGTGTTGTTGTTCTTGAGTTCATTCTTCTCATTTCATCCTTTTATAATCATGTTCGATAAAATGCAGGCTTAAAATAATATTTTTCTTCAATAGATTCTAATTTTACTTATATATCTTCAATATTTAACTCTATCCATCTGTCAATTTATTTTATAATAATATGTTTAGTGTTTCACCCCCAAACCCACACTTCTAATGTTGATATACTATTTGGTATGCTTCAAGTCCACTTATAGTAATATATCATCTAGTACAACTGATGATGATTAGTGTTTCTATGTCGGATAAAAAATATATCAAAATAAATGGTCATTCCTATGTAATTACAATTCTAAATAATTTTAATCTTATTATATACATATACGTTGGTCAAATACTTTTTAGTGTTTCCATCTCATAATATACCATTTATATCTAAATAGTTGCCCATGTATAGCAGCTGACGTATGATTAATGTGGCTTTCCATTTGGAATCATCAATAATCATATAAACATAGTAACCTAATTATTTTCTTGTTTTAGGTCAAATTAAAAAATTATGGTATATTTAAAATAAATAACAATTCATATTAGTTTATTTCTACGCCATCCTGGCCTTACGATTGATTTAAAATACTTACCAATGTCAATCCAATTTAATCGTACTCCAACCTTGCTTTATGGTAGGGGTACATTGGTTTTTCTTCCAAATTTTTATTTTAATAACATATTTTTGTTTAATTAATTTTTAATTATTAGTCAAATAGATTTATACATATATTTTATAAAAATGTATTACCATCCTCAATTTGATATAAAATATGTCTCTTCGGGATCCCTTGTAAACACATCCCATACTTCTTGTCTCGATAATGGTGTATACTGCTATGGTGGATAGGGGTTTATTTCCCAGTCATCACCATTGATATTAAACATCATTATTATTTTGTGGGAGACACTTTGATGATTTCAAAAAATAATTACTACAAATTTCATTTAGTATTAATGTGCTATAAAAACACTCATCAAGGGATAAAGAAGATTAAGTCAATGTTTCAATATTTTTATTTTATAGTAAAATAATGAATGTATATCATAATGTTACCCTAATCAATTCACATGTCATTGTAATAATCATAGGGACAATATTGTTCCATAAAACTATATCAATCATCATTCATTCCATTTGGTGATCCCAGTGAGACTACATAACCTATAATTTTTTACTTTAGTATCTTAGCTTCATACATTTTATCCGACAACATATTCTATGACTTTAATTTATCACATTAATAAATCATTATTAGACCATCTCGCTATATATATCTTATTTTTTCTAGTAAATTATTTGTTTAACATCGAACATTTTCCCAGGGTTGAAAACATTAATTTGTAATTCCTATATATTGGTATTATTAGCATGTGTAACGGTTGTTGTTCCTCTACATTGGTATCATGATAATATGGAGAAACCTATTGTTCCATAGGATTGGAAGCATTGTTATATGAACAAATCATTATCTATAGATGTGCTTGAACATATATTTATTTTATGTACATATATTAATAATTATATTATGATATTAAGAACCTCAATTGATATTTTAAAAAACATATTTGACATAATTATTAAACACTAATTTTTAAATGGTTGAATAGATCTGACCCCTCTATCGAGTATTCAAAATGCTTTATTTTGGATTAATATTGAATTAAATATTTTATCATAATTGGGATTTCTAGGAAATTAAAACATTGGTTATTTATCATATCCAACACATACTAAGGATAGTTTATGTGTCTGTATGAATACCCAGATATAGTCAGGTTATCCTATCGGAACTGTAAAAGCCTCTGGATACACATCGCCCTTAGCTGACAAGGTGATAACTCCTCTATGAAATTTCCTCAATCACTTTCATTGTATGAGTAACTTCATCATATGATCGTGTAACAAAACCCCATAATTACCCATCAATTGCATATAAGAAGACTCACTTCCAAGACCATCATATGACATGTCGGCATCCTGACTAGATAAAAAACATGGATCACTAGTTGAAGAATGACCTCAGTCATCGGTTTGTCTAGCTCACCTCAGATCATGAGGGGTCACTAATCTTGAATCACATGAACAACACTCTCCCTACACATCTCATTTGTATGAACTACAGGTACATTGTGATGCTTTGCAGTTGGTTATATGGATTACACAACACATAGAAGTACATTATTATATACATATACCGATATTGATTTCTCTCTACCATGAATTTCATCCTTGTGATCACCTAATGGAATTCTAGAATATTTTCCACAGGAATAAATTTTGTTGTAGAACAAGTTATACCATGGTCAATTGAGTATATATAGAGATTTGACTCATAAAGAAAATAGAAAAAATAATAATTTTTTTATGAATATACCATTTCAATCCCTTCAATAAATGTTTTCATATACTCAGTCATAAAGTAGTTAACCATGGTCTGGGTGTATGGATTCTTTGGTCGTCATACCAACATTGGATTCACTAGCTGGAAATCCAATCATGGAACACATAAAACAGTTTTCCCAAGATAATCTCACTAACACCCATTTCCAAGTTGGAACCGAACCCCTCAGATAACAATCTGTCAAAAACATCCCTGTGGTCCCATCCTATGACTACCCCAATCCTTTCTCTAATTGACCCAGGGCTGGGGACAACCACCGAGTAGGAATATCCCAATAAAGAAAGCATTTACCTAAGAACATGTATACACACACACAAATCAATGAAAAAGGTGATGGAATGTAAAAAACTAAGTAAAAAATGAATGAATACTACCACAACTGAAAAAAAATTACAAAATATTGTAAACATGTAATGTAAAACTGGTCAAGGACACAATCTCATAGAAGATAGAAAACATAAAGGTTCGTCTTCCAACCTAGGGTACTAAAGATACTGCAGATGCCTTTGGAAACAACTCACCCCATCTTATCTCACAAGGAATCCTCGAGTCCTCGTCCTAGTCCAACACTACATTAGTCTCTATTGAAGTGTAATTCATCAGTCCAGGAAACAAAATATGCGGGAGAAGCCTATGAAATTGTGAGTAATGTAATACTCAGTATGAAACCTTGAAACCACAAAGTTAAACTAAAAGTTAATGACCAAAAATAAAGAAAAAGCATATTTAAAATTGTATATTACCATAAATATACTAATATTATCCAGACATACTAAAAAACATTCAGAAGGAAAGAGAGAGCTTGTCACAGCTAAATGTCTTTCATAATACATGTTTATCCTAGTCCCTACCCAATAAGAAAACGTGGGACAAAATTCCTGATATACATATTGGGGATTATGAAGAATACCAAGAAACCAATATGTAATACCCCAAAATATAGGGGTTTCACAGAGAATACCATGATCATTATTGTCTAGCTCGTAATGTTGGGGATTCAAATGATTACCATAATCCCAAAAATACGCCCCACTATATGGCGGAATATTTCTATGCAATTAGATCTTACATCAATACCCAACTAACTTCATCTTGGGTGATATATTATCACTCTAGTCCCAATGAATATTTACAAATATATCAATAACTCATCTCTCGAGGGGATTTCCATGCAATGTTGTATTATACCCTCAAGTGGGAAATGAAAGTGGAACTAATAACATATGCTTGTCCATTCTAACAGCCCAAATATCTGTCTCAAAATCTCTACATCATTGCGAGGGTCTATATTCCACAAATGGTTTGTCAATACGATGTGTGGTTTGAATGTTATAGAATTTTGTTTGAAATGCATCCAATTGGGGCTTGGTCCCATCAGACCCAGCCTGGCCGACCCAACCCGACCCGGATCTGGGTACGCCGACATGACCCAACCCTTCAGGTCAAGCTAGCCTATTGGGGCATGCCTGAACCGGGTGGGTCAGGCATGGTCTGCTATGCTGGTTTAGTACGCTTCAACAGCCCAACCAACATGTACATCCCCACCCACTAGAGCATTCCAGCCTTCTCTACCTGAGATGTGTCAGGTGTCGTGTCACTGAACCAACCCTGAAAACAGTCACTAGCCTTTTTAGTGGCCTAGGTAGAGCATTTCCTCCAGATGCATCTGTTTAACACCACTTCCAGCTATTACTGATGGTCCCCTTCCCACTGCATGTGGCTTAGCTATAATACTCTCCAATTGTTGAGTCACTCCACCATGAACACCACCTCTTACACTGCATTAGCCGCCAAGAAATGTCCCCCCATACACATCATTCATCCTCCTTCCATTGGACTCCTCTACCACCTATCGCATTCCTCCTCTGCCATCATTATATAGCATCGACCCCCCCCCCCCCCCACCCACACTATTGTGGTAATTGAACCATGTCCCTCTACCACCACAGACTCCAACCGTAGCATCCATCCAGCAGAGCCTTAGCCAGCCTGGTCAAAACTTATTCTCACCATTGTGGTCCCTACATGGCCTTCTGATCAATGTCTTCATTGTGATCACTGAATCCTTTTCATATTTTTGAGGTGATGATGAAAAGGGAAATCATAGGAATGGAGGAGAAAGAAATTCAATTGAATAGACGTGGTTTACAGATCTGACATTGACATTGATGTCCTTTAGTCATCCATGTTATTGTATATGAATGGCTGAAAAAATCAATTCCCGTCATATGTTTAACATAGATCCATTTTCCCAATGATTATCCCATAATAAGAACAATCTAGAAATTGTGCACACGATCTATGAATCAATAAATTTGTTGATTGATTCACATCTATTTTGGAGATTTGAAAATATGGAAATTGAAGTTGAATCAAACCAATAACCTACCTGGGATCAAATCTTTAGCTGATTTAGGGAGAATTTGTCTTTATTGACGATCTGCGGAAGAACTCTCTTTATCATCAATCGATGAATCACGAGGATGTCGATATGTCTTCATTTTTCATTGATTATTGTTATCCATCATCCGGGAAATTACTTGACTCTTCTCTAGAACACATAGGGAAGGATCATTCCTTTCCTTATGTATTCATACCAGTTGTTAACAATGAAAGTCAAACTTCAGTGTTTCATGAATTTTATCATTACAATTTCACATTATTTTATTGTCACCAAAATATATTATTTATGAAAGGAAATAGCTACAATGTCATGGTTTCACTACGTCGATGCAAAACAACAAAATAAAATTTTCATATAAAATATTATAATGAAGTTCACATCCTAAAATATATGTTTTTTATCGACCCATGTTTGCTAATGTTAGGTCATGCCAAAAAAACACTCCCACATTGTTCAACAATGTTATCAAAATTCCAATCAAATTTACCATTTATGAGTAATTAATATTTTAAAATAAATTCATTTTTTAATTTTATTATTTAATATTGCATCCCCAAAACTACATTCCACATTTGACCTAAACAGAACAATGCATAGTCGCACATATGGTAAAATCGTTGTTCTAAATGCAACAGTGCAACGATATTCTTGATTCTATAAACTATTTGGATGGTCTTAGATTTTTTCTGAAAATACAAATTTGGGCACTATTAAAAACATAACATTTTTCTAAAAATTATTCTGAGAAAACCGGACATTGAAATTGAATGTCGTCTCAGCACATAAATCCAAATGTTCATAGGCTATGTATTTGGTCGAGAACAATAAAAAAATTAATTAGTTGTAAATTATTAAAAAAAGAATTAGTATTATCATTCCAACAAGCGGTTCTGTGATTATTATGACCTTGAGAATGCATAGTCATGTTGTCTTACAAGATATCATGTTGAGGTAGTCAATTGAGTTCCAACATTAAATGAAATCATCCAATTTCTCCCTGAAAATGTAAATTATTTTGGTCTAAATAATAAATTAAAATAGTATTTATCTTTATGGGATTCCACAGTTTTGGATTTGGGGTCCAGATGTATATCCAATTAGTTGGATAGAGAAAGTCAAAATCCTTTTCCATCGTATTATTATCAATCTATATTATATATAATGTTACATTTTTTGTATCTTAAAGGAATCATAAGGAAAATATTACAATATAAATATCTATACCACTATTTTTCTATAAAAAGGGAAAAAATTTAATATATAGATACCCATAACTTATTTACCGCCTTTTGTCAATGATAAAATACCACTTCACAATAATTTGTAATGAGGCTCATTCATTAAAAATGTAATCCTATATGATCTCTATAATATTCTTCTTCAACATTCTCATTTTTTTGTATCCATTAATAATTAAATCATGTATTAGGACATTGAATACTTTTTTATCATTAAATTTACCTTTTTATTTGTTAGTGTGGATATTTATCTTGGATGATACTGATGTAATACAAAGTTTCCCATTTTTAGTTTCATAAATCATATAAAAACAAACAATAAGAAATTTTATTGATTTATTTTGATAATTGACTTATTAGCAATGTGAGAAGATATTTCAAGAGTGTGATTTAAGAAATTAATTCAACATATGTATTAACATATGATGATAATTATGGAATATATTTTTAGACCATATTGGACAAAATAACATGTGTATAATAACATAGGGAGAAAATCATAGTGACCTGATAAGTATAAAAAGAAAAATAATATGAAGTACGAAACATGCCTAAAAGGAAAAAAATTTAATTATTCATTCAATTATTTATAGATAAAATCTAACCAATTATAGATGATCATTAATTTATATAATTGGGTAACTTTGCACAAGTAAACTTGAAATTGATAGGGGATTATTATTAATAGTATTAGATAATTTAATTGTATTAACTCTATTTTATTTGACATAGATTTATAATAAAATGTGTATATGAATAAATATTTAAGAATAAATGTAGATAATAAATAAATTATTATTTATATATTATCCATTCATATAATAGAATGTAATTAATAATGGTGATAATTCATGACTATTTCATGTATCATAATATTCACCATGAACGTTATGTTCCATATAATGCATAATATTTTTTTTGAGGTAATGAATAAAATATTAGTCTAAATTGGTAAAACATTTATTATAGGGAATACAACATTATAAAAAATATATTTAATCTTATCACTAAAATTTCAAATCACAAAACTATGTTTTCAAGTCAATGTGAAATTTAGAAGATCCAATATTGAGATCATAATTAAAACCCAAATTATTATGATCATTCTGAAACATAAATGTGATATTTTTTATTAACATTAAAACGAATCATTTACCCATAATAACACATTTAAATTATTAAAATATAATGATATTGTTCTAATAAATCAATCAAACGCTTCTTATTAGTTTTCAAAAATTATTTTCATTGTAAATAAAACTTGTTAAAATGTATTTATTATCATTTTTAACAAATTATTTATCCATTAAAATATTTTTTATAAAATCAAACATCAAATTCATTTCAAACTATCTTAGAAAAATTTATTACATTTTTCAATACAAATCAAATTATATTTTGATCAATGTTTTCAAACTATTAACAATACCCACCACCCTATGAGATTCTTAGATCAACAATTATAAATTATAATATGTATAACAATTTACATCTATATATTTTAATTGAAATAAATAAAATAATATTATTTGAAATTTATTTTATTAAAAAATTTAGCTATTGATTATAATGATTGTTTTTAAAATAAAAATTATATTATACTATTTTAAAAAAATATATCCAACACTCGTATAATGTTTAATAAAAAAATAAATTAATTGTTCTAATACATATCAAAAATAATATGATCAACATGAATAAAATATAAAAAATTAAGTGGTATTGTCACAATAAAAAATAATTTTAAATTATTCAAAAATAGAAAATAGACTATTGAAAATGATACATATAAAAAAATTAATTATAAATTAAATATATTAAATTGATATTTGTAATTATATATAGTTATAAAAAAATAGACATATGTTTCTCAATAATGGGACATGGTTTAAAATATTTTATGTATAATTTTTTTTTGAATAATCAAGAATTGAAATTTTATATTCAATGGTACTAGACTGAATAAAATAATTTCGAATCACAATTTTGAAAAAAATAATGTCCAATATATAAAGCATGGATGATATGAACATTGTGATTATAGTGAAATTCCACATGGAATGTGGTGGATTATGTAGTGGGGAAACAATTTTCCATAGTAATTCCACATCTTGACATTTTGATTATTATTTTACACAAGAAGAGGGTCAATTGAACAAGAATGTGATTTGTGAAGTATCTTAATAAAAAATGATTGATTAATAAAGAAACCATGAAAGAAGAATATGTGAAGACAAGATTAAATAAATGATGAAATGAGTAAGGTAGGTGGCACTAAAAAAATAAATAGGTACATACCATATATTTAGAGATAATTGATTCTTTGAGAAAGCCGATGAATATATATATTTTCATTTGTATTAGAGTTCAGTAAGAGTGGTGTAAGTAATCGGATTATGAGAGAGAGTTATGTCTTGAGTGAGGAGAATAAGTTGGGGTTCTTATTGAATGGGATTCTGATTAATGGTTTGCCATTTCATAGGGATTTTGTGACTAGAAATACATCCACATTGAGAGGGGTAATTTTGTACATCATTTTATACTCTGACGATTTCCAGTGGAAGGAATGAGGGTTAAGCCTGATTTCTCTCAATCTAGGGATGATGTGCATCCATTATTGTGATCCTAATTGCAATTTGTAATTACACATTAACAGATTAACATAGGTTTTAGCTGACAGTTATTGTTTCAATTGAATATCATTACATCTCTATATTTTATTTGACATTGTATATTTAATTAGAACCCCGATCAATCATGATCATGTAATTGATGATGATCTCTTGGGATATATTCATGCTTCTCTTGGTAGGTGGATGTAATATTAGTTCCCATTTAATATGTGGCATTTTCTACATTTGAGTTAATCATTGATCTAGCACCCCATTCTAGTAAGGCACCATGACCACTCGGGGGGCTACATCACCTCTACAGTTTTGGAGTTTCCCAATAATCACATAGATCATTCAAGTCAGATAATTAATTCTCACTATGAGGGTCATCTTATTGATATCTTACCATAGCTATTTCATGTGTCACAACATGACACTCATGATTAACATCAATCATACCTTTTACTAAAAATCTATTACTCATGACATAGCTTTCCAAGTGTACATGAGATAATGATAAAGTTCATTTATATCGCTCATATCATGTGCACCATGAAAATTCACTTCAAAACCTCTCTCATTAATATGAAAATGGGTACCCCAACCAGAATATATCTATTTAGTGTCATTCCCGAAGCTATCAATAACCACAATGGTATTAACCTCAACCAAAAGAAAACAAATCTTATAGGAATTCTCCCCATGTACAACCATAGGGGCTCTAAAAAAACAACACTACCTACATATTCCCATTTATTTATCCAATTATATCTTTCTAGACCATCATCATAATGTTGATCAACATCAATATTATTAATCAACTCAAGCATCAAAAATATTTACATTTTTGGGTGTCACCAGTAAGAGAGACAACCATATTTCAAAGCTATGATATTCTATCCATTTTTATTTCCTTGTCCTAATGTGAATCCCATGGAAAAATAGTCATAGGTGCAGAGGACATTCCCTTAATTCCTCAAAGAACATCACCTCATTGTTGAAAATTATTCATCCTAGGACCACGTTCTTCCCCAACTATATCATCCCACGAATAAGAAGAAAATAAAACTAAGATACATTTATGCCTAGGATTCATATATTCCATAACATTAATGTCCCTCATAAATTTATCTCTAACATTGTCATCATACACCAATGATAATCAACCCCCATATATCTGATGGCTGCTAACAAAAACATTAGAAGATGAAATAATATTTGACCCTTATGTTTTGAATTCACATTCATGGGACTAAAAGATATAATATTCTAATGAAGAATAGGAAATCAACAACCTCCATTCCATGCATGTCATCATGAACATTCTTCCAATCCAAATTTACAATATTCTTTTCATCTAAATATATATTCCCATAAGAAATGGGAATCCTAAAAGTACAACATTCTACATGGCATCCATACTTCATACTGTTAGAGCATGTCCAAACCAAGGGGTAAGATTATCTTATATTTCGAATAAACAATAAATAGAATAAAAAATTAGAAACACATTTATATTCAATTGGAATTTAAAATTTAAATTCACCGGCAGCAAGATAAAAATTAATTACAAGCGTTGACCTGAGTACAAATTCTAGAAAATATTAGGAATTATACCCATACCTGCTCGTCTTTATCACCTTGTCAATCATAATTAGCATTTCAACATCCAATGCAATGCCCCAAATAATATTAGGGTTCCAAAAGAAAATTTTCAATACATTAATCTGAATCGATTGAATTTTTATAGATTTATTGGCTTTAAACAGTTCAACCCAAGGATCCCAGACATAAAATCATTAAACAACTTGTTCTAAATTTTCAATATCATAGATCCATGCCTTCAATGTCAGATTAAGTGATGGAAAATTACTTTGAAAATTCAAATAATGATCTAAATCGTATCAAAACTATCAGAATTTCAAATCTTGATCATCCACTACATCATAACCTCATGTTTCCATCCATCAATCACTATTTGAGAGGGGTGTCGTACAATTATGTAATGTCAACATGAATGAACCTGCTCCTGGAAGAACATATGATCCAATTTAAAAAAATCCAATGATGTGTTTCTAGAAATGTTGTTGGAATCAGCAGATCAATGACTAAGAATACCAATAAATAATTGATCACCCACAGAAACCCTAGACCACAACACAATAGAATCCTTCGTGACATCCCGTTTATTCTTGTACATAGGGATTGGAGGGAGAGAAACATTGCCAGATCATGATCTGCATCAGCTTGGGAATATCATTCCCTCCAATCCATAAAATCATAACTCATTGGGGGTAGTCTCAATATCCACCTAAGTTGAAGACAAACAGATAGAAAATTCATGAGTCATGGAATCCAGATTCCTAGATCATGGATCAAAACTAGGGTACACCAAGGTGTTTATTCAAACATGATAAGACCCATATCTACAAACTCCTCAATTTCAAATATTAGCATCACCATAATTGATGGATTTTGAATTCATTGATGCTCAGACTAAAGGGGATTACCAATGATCACCATGTACAAATATAGAATTTCTCCTGCTAATTTTCAAATCCTCCATTCCCATTAATTCAATGAAATTATATGTATTGATATAACTAAATATATTTAAAATATTATATATATATATATATATATATATGAATATGAAAATATATATAATTATAAATATCTTAAATATATTTGTAATTTAAATATAATTAATAAAATTTATAAATTATTGTATTATATATTTTATTGATTTAAAATTATAATTATAAACAAATACATTTATAAATAATTATATATATTTGTAAATATATTTATATAATAATTTATATATTATTGTTTAAATTTAAATATATATATTTATGAATATAATAAATATATTTATTATAATTTATATTTTTTTAAAATGTATATATATATAAATATGTTTTCTAAAATATTTTAAATATATATTTTAATTTTTAAAGAATATATTTTAAAATAACATTTTTATATTAAATATATACAAGAAATTTTTAATTATTTTTTATAAAAAAAAATTTATTTTTTCATAAAAATATAATAATTCTGTATATATTAATAATATTTTTTATTAGAAGATTTTATCAGCCAAAAAAGAACTGATAAATGGTATACCTTAATCAAAACATTTTAGCAATGACTAAGGTAACATTTATTGGTGTGTTTAGCTAGTGTATATAACGGATACATTTTAATAAACACTTTATGATTAGTGCTAATAAATACAAGAATTGGTAATGGTGCGATCTTTGGTAGTTTTATGAACATTATATATTTTTTGAATCAAAAAAACAAAACATTCAAACATCAATTTATTCTGATGAAATAGAGATAAATTACTATGTTATCCAATTTTAAATGTTTTGTAATAAGGAGGTATATATAACCCATGTAATAATTATATAATAACGTAAAATGTAATAGCACATTAATCAGAAAAAAATTTCAAAGTCACGTACCATGTTCGGATCAAAATGACAACATGTTAAATATTGAATTATACATGTTTATAGTTGAAAAAATTGAAGATATACATTTTACTTTTCTAATGAAATAGGAATTATAAAACTCTATTCAATATAACTCATTATATATCTATTACATAGTGGTATTGTAAAAAATTCACTTATATTGTTAAGAGGTGTTTTTAATATACATAATATCTAATTACTTCATGTATTAAAAAAACATAATATATATTAAATAACATGCAAAAAAATATCCCTTTTTATTACAAACATGAATAGGTAAAGCCAAAAATTCTCTACATTTTCTATATATAAAATATATGTATTAATTGTATTTAATCATATATTATCATGAATAACAGACTACTCACTTTTTTAATTTAATAGTCATTGTGAAAAAACTAATAAAAATTATTATAATAATAAAATCTCCATGAACACATTAGATTATATTAAAACTATAAATAACATTTTCTATGATAAAACAATAAATTACACATTAGAAATAAAAAATAAAATGTGAACATCAAATATAATTAATGTCTTGTTTTTTGAAAACATCTAACTGTAAAATATGAATAGAGAATAAAAAAATTTAAATACTCTTATTAATTAAATTCAATGAAAATTTATTTAGACAGTATCCACCATTTTAATAAATAATGTTGGACTTCTAGAATAGTCTTGAATAAAATAAATCACAAACAATATTTTGTAACCATGCAATTTTTTTACCAATTAAGTTAGTAATAAATAAAATTAGTACAAAAACAAGATTATAAACATTTATTGAATGGTAAATTATATGATAAATTTTTATAGATTGAAACTGTAGTGATACCAAGTGATTGAGGAAACTATATAGAACATATATCCAAAAAATTTCCTTGCAATCAATAATTATGACCGATAACTTATGAATAACAAATCATCATTTTTATCACTCATCATAAAATGAACAGGATGATCATGGTTTTATTTTGAAACCAGAATGGGTTTCTTCATACCATTTGATAATTTCATGATATTTTCAAAATGATATTTTATTTTATTATCAACAAAAACATTATAATTAAATTAATAAGAAAAATTTCTCAAAATATAATTTTTATGCTTACGATTTTTACAAATTTCTTCAAGTTGAGATAAATCATCTAACAACAGATTAATTTTTAATCCTTTCGACACATTTTCATTATAATTAAAATCCATAAATATATTTTTATTGTCTATAATATTTCATATTTATATATCATAAATTCATTACATTTTTACTTCATGAAAGAAAATTTTATTTTCATCAACAAAATTCATATATTTTGAATCAAAAGAAAAATATAAATCTATCATTTTAGGATTTATTTAATTATACTTCGATTAAAACTCGTCTAAAATAATAATATTAAAAATAAAAAACTATTGTTTAGTCAATGATATTACATGGTTGATAATAATACTCCTTTACATCAAAATATTTTGGAAAATGACCCTTGATTGAGTTTATTTATTTGGAAACTTTTTTTTTCTTTCTAGCTTTTAATGAAATAGATAATCGCTATATATTTTTAATAAAAATGAATAATTTTATCAAAATAATATTAATAAAAATATTTATACATAAATAATAACCCACTAATAACAATTCATAGGTCCTGAATGGTGGTTTCAAATGGAATTGACGTGATAGTGAATATACGTTTATTAAATTTATCAATTTTGTTAATAATTATTTGAAATATTTTGTGTTATGAAATTATTTAAAAATTATTTTGTAAAATAATATGATGTTTTGTTTTATGAATAGTAAAAAAAATTAATGATAAGAACATTGTTAGGATCTATATGATACTTCATCTACTCAACAAACCCCAACCAATATAGTATAACATCCACTAAGATATAGATAAATACTTTTACATAGGTGAAATCTAAACCCATCCTTTTACAAAGAATAAATCCAAACCTAGGACACTAGGAGGAGAATTCCAAAATCTACACATATCCTTTGGACAGAGTATATGTAAACTGGTAATTTTTACCAGATCAACCCGAACATAATTGTTTATTTTTTGAGAAAAGGTGATCATAAAAAATGAAATAATTTTTAGAGTTAGTATAACCAATGAAAAAAGGATTTTGTGCAATCCTCTAATTAGAAAAAAATTAGAACTGATAATTCAAATGGATGTAAAAATAATTTATGTGGATGAAAACAATTGATGCGATCCATTCAAATGGACACATACAATGTACATATAAAATATTCATTGTGGTATAGTACATATCATCAATGAGAATGAAATGGAATATTATTTATTCATTATTGAGCTTTTTCACAAGGATATAAGCAGAATGTACAAGGTCACTTGTGTTTATTCTAGTAATATCTCATGTAGTCCTTGTGTATGTTTCTATGTATCCATTGAGTTCATTATGTATAACTCAATTTGGAATACAAACTCAATCAAACAATTAGAATCTTCCAAAATAAATATGATAGAGTCAACCACAAATATGGAATAAATAAAAAAATTTCCATAAATATAAACCTATAGAAACTACATTAAATACAACATTTCAGTATGGTTAATAGATTAAAAAACTAAATTAAACACTCAAACAATTCCGAAAAATATGGTTAATTATTGATATGAGAAAATTGAAATTAATTTGAATGTAAAAACATACCTGAATATGTTTTGCACAAAATTATATATTATAAAACATTTATAACAAGAATTTTATATATTACAAATATTTTGAAAAAATTAACTATAATTACGCAATACATATGTGTTCATTATTTCTATAAATAATAAAAACAGTAATTTAAACATTATTAAAACAAGGTCAATATATTTTAAAAATATTGACAAAGAAAAACATGATTAACTAATAATTACTCATTATTAAAAATGAAAAAAAATTGTTATAATAATACATTGTTTAGAATTTAGAAATATATCATAAAAATGAATAAATAAATATTTATATTTAAACATAAAAAATAATCAACTAATTGTCTATTACTCGAGAGAAAAATCGTCAGTTTACTATTTAGGAACATCATTTGTATTGTAGTCACCTTACTTGATATTTTATACTTAGTTAAAATGATATGATGATTAATAATAATATAAATTATAGGAATATTGATAAAAATGAACAATGTATCGAAACCATAAAAATTATACTTGGGGAATTATCCTTTCATAAGGATTATATTTATTTATATTGCACGGTATATTGTTTATCACAGGCCACAAAAAGTGGAATCCTTATGGTATGATATAAAACATGTCCATGAAGTAAGGTGAAGAAGACATCATGTTGTAAATAGGAGACATTCATATGGTCGGTTGGAAAACTAACTCTCACTAGAAGCCAAATATCATGCTAAGGTGGAATAACAAGGAGAGATAAAACTATGCATTTTTACAATATGAACATTGGGGATTTATTAAACTATCTAAATGACTGAATAATCCAATTTCCAAGAATAATAATATATATATACCTAATATCATTACAGAATATAATAGAATTCATCCCTACGATGTTTATATAATGAGATATCATCAAAATACATTAAATACCATGTTCTAAAATAGCAACAGAAAATGATAAATCTGTTATAGAACTTCGTAAAAAATTTGATATGTCTAAAAGAAAATTTTATAAATTAAAAAAGTTCCAATAAATGATAATAATGTTATTATATTTTTATACCAACAAATGGACTGAAATTCTAATATTTATCTTGAGAGATATGAAATAAATAAAATTGATTTTGAATCATGGAAATTTCATAATTCCATATTAATTATGTGATATGTGTATATTTATTTGACCTCTCAAACAATAATATATGACTTCAATTTATTATAATTAAATGCATTGAAATATGTTTTCTATATAGATATTTATGTTTAATAATAAATAGATCTATATAAACCATGTTATAATTAATTATCAAATATAATATTAATTACCCATCAAGGAAAAACATATTGTTCAAACCAGAAGAATGTACCATGATTTTATCAATATGACAAAATGATGGATATTGAATTAAACATTTTTATTTTTGAGAAAAGTTTTTATAAATATTTTATATTTTGACTGAAATAGTAATTATAAAAACTCATTCAACATAAATGATGATATGATTGAAACATTTTAATCTAGTAGAAAGTTATTTTCACATAATATGGTAAGAGGGTTATGAAATAAAAAATATAAATATTTATGTCATAAAAAATATAAAATACTTGAATTAAAAAGAATGATGTTTTTGATTCACATTCCATGGAATATCAATCATAGATATTTATAAATGTATCCAACGTAGATACAATTTATTTATTATAAATCACCTTTATATAGATTATATTGAAAAAATATATCAATAACACATTTAATCTTTTTACATTTGTATATTTCTCTCTCTATAGGTCAATTTAAAATGCTTCACGATCCATGCTAATTATGATCTCATGTGTATTTTTTTATGAATCCGTTCTTAATAATGAAAAGAAATTTAAATAATTTCTTCCATAAATTATTATTTTTTTCCAATATTGTGATATATTTATAGTTGTTGATAGCTTCTATAGTTCCCAAGAGGGACTATTAAAATATCCATTCATACAAATTTGATATTATTTATTTTTTAGAAACATAGTAAATTAATATTCAGGGGGTGTGGGTCAATCAGGGTATATTAATTTTAGTTAGATTACATATTGTAATGAGCGTGTTCCACAATTAATAAAAAAAATATCTATATTATAATGAATGCATATCAACATAAGAAAAAAAGGAATTCCATGAATAAATTTTAACCATTTAACATATTTCATGATATATATTAGGATAACCTCACGATGTCTTGTCATTTTACTACATTCAGTATGAAATTTATTAGACCCAGATCTTGGAGTTTCTTTTATTTTATTATTTATTGGTATTTTGTTACATTGGGTGGTGTTCAAGTTAATTTTTTGGTTTGAATTATTGATTTTCCATGTTTCCATGTGGTTTTTAGCCTACGAGTGATTTGAGTTCCTGGTTTGTGGTTAACCATGTGTTATATAAAGGATATAGTTACTTTTATATAATTTTTTTCATGTACGATTTTATTTGAACTATTTGAGCATGGCTTGGGAAAAACTATGTGAGGTCTGGGGAAAACTATGTATCAGGCAGGTTAGTGTCTTGGACATGGAAAACGACCTTTGTAGGGTCTATGTAAATTTTCAAAGAATAATGTGGGGGTAATACTTTTTGAATTGTTGATTTTTTATGGCTGGGAAATTATTTGGGAAACCATGTGGCTAGCCTATGTGTGGTTTCCTCATATCTAGTAGGGTGTTCATTGTTATCCCACGATTTTTTAAATCATATGACCTTTTAATAAATAATTAACATGTCTCTAATGTTAAAAATTACTTATTTTACCATAATTTTTAATCATATTTTTTATTTCTCATCCCTTATTCTACCTAGGTGCCTCGAGGGGATCCATCAAACCCTCATCCCTTTATCTTCTTACCCTATTGAATCCTTATGAAGGTTCTTATGTATGATTATTTGAGATTTTTTTTTGAATTCTTATTCGCTTATTCGATATTTTTTGGTTCATTGGTTTTTATTTAGTTGGATAACACTTCGATGAACACTAGAAGAAAAGGTTTGATATGATGGGTTGTGTTTATTTGTTGTTAACATGTTTGAATTGTCTGTTGGGCTATATTCTACCTTCTCTCAAAGATTCATTTAATTTGAATGTCGTTATGGTATGTGTTTCAATCCATTCCATTATTTCAAATACCATTAATGATAGATATTTTCTATAATGACTTCAAAATGTTATATCATTACTTGACATGTGTTAGAATAATTTTTTTGTGATTTTATGATGAAAAAATGGTTATTAATGTGTTTCATAGTATTTCTATAATATTGATTGTATTTAAATGCATGAAATGTGTATGATGAAATTCCTTTTTTGTCCAAAAGTAAAATTGATTACATGTAGTGTTATTTTTCCATGTTTTTATCTTGATAGCTGGGTTGTAATGATAAATTTATCGTGATATGAGGTATGGATTCTTCTCGATTACATGATATAATGTATATAAATGTTTCAGAATGGTTCTTCTAGTTTTTTAAATGCTTATCGGCGATCTCGACCTTGTTTTACTTATTTTGTTGGTTTAAAAGAATATGGTATTTCTTGAAAATTTGTTTTCGAGGATTTTATGGAGAGTTTAACACTTACATTGAATGTTGTTTTTGGTTTTCATTAATGTATTTAATTTTTTTTTGGTTTTCACATGATGTGGCTGATTTTTTTTTGAAGTATGAAATTTCATAATGGTTTCTTAAAGCTTGTTTGGAACATTTTTGAATTATTGGTTATTACATTAATCATGGTTTTCCAAAATATTTCCCTTACATCACATTTCCTATGTCTAATACGGTTCCTTAATTTCTAAACTTTTTGTTTGTTCTTCATGGGATATCAAATGTGTTTTCAAAATTATTTCATAATAATTGGAACATTTGTCATTTTTATGAAATGTATTTATGAATGATTGGAACAAAGGCATGTCCGGAACATTAGACACACATGGAAACTAAAATGATAATTGGTCATGACTAGAATTTTGTGATGTTTATTGGTTTTTATTATGTTGAAGGTTATTTTGGATGTTCTTCTGTTTCTTACATTTTTCACGTTGTCTTGGGATGTTTTTTTATTTGAAATGTGAAGTCACATTTGGCATTGTACATGTGAAATTAGTGTTATATATTGAATTTAGAAAAGTCATAGAAATTTATTTTTAAATGTATTTGGGTTTGATGTTATGTGATGTGAATTATTGATTAGAACCTTGTGATGTGTTAGAAAATGATTAGATAACATTGGTATGGAGATTCTTGGTTTGTATTTAAAATGATTAGTAAAGGGGTGTTTTAAAATAAAAAGATGTGATGTCCTGATTGGAACTAGTGAATGGATTATTTTCAAACAGGGACCTCAATGGATGATTCTCCAAATACATGGCAATCACATTGGTGGTGTCAGGGTTTGGGTTCGGTATGAAAAATGGTAGTGGGTTTTTGTTAAATGACATGTGTGACAACCTTCGCATTAAACATGTACAATAATTAATGTATTTCGTACTGTCATCTTGAGGGTTATGTGATGGTTTATTTTTGAACCTGAGTTATATAGATTGGTACCCTATACCTTTATTGAAAGGCCAGGTGGGATGTTCCACTAGTTTTTCTAGGTTAGAGTGTCACGTTGGTTATTGACAATGGAATTGAGCAATAATCTTGAAATGTATGTTGATATGATTTTGTCAAATGATTTTTTATAAATAATATTAGGGAGTGACAATGATTAATATATCAATGTTCAATTTATTTTCAACTTCTTGTATGGATATCATCCCTACTTGTTCTGCCTTCTTTATCATTATCACAAGTATTGTTTTCTTTATTTCTCGTCATGTGTTTTCATTATTCGGATTGTTTACACAACTAGTGTAATTTATTATTGTCAAGGATTTTTAATTTTACACAATTTTTTAGAAGAATATCTTCATGTGTGTTATTAGAAAAAGAATTTATTGAACTTTATCTTGGGTTGTTTCAAATTATTAAAATCCTATATTCTATATGTATTTTAAACAAGATTTTGTGGAATGTTTTGGGAATTTAAATTCATGAAATAAATAGAAATTGTCATCTGATTTGTTAAAAGTCAAAAACTACTTGTTCCACTCAGTGTGGGTAGTCCCGTTATATATTTCTAGAATCGGTTTCCGGTTCCTTTTCCATTGGATTAGGATGGTCTTGTGGTTTTGTAGGGATCAAGAGTTCACAAGGAGATCTTATTAACATGGTTCAGTCTCATTTTTATATAGATTATTTTTTGTTGCTATTTTTTTTGATTGGATATATATTTGTTAATCATTAGTTGATGGACATTTCTTCATGAGAATTTTTTTGAAATTTCAATTTTTTTTGTTAGATTCAAGGCTAAATTATTCTCATTAAATTATTTTGAATCCCACCAAGGGTTTCCATCACATGGTGATTCACTTTAGTCATGTAATTGTACTACTTATGGTGTCAAGATGGATGGAATTATGCAACAGTTAAAGAAATCAATTGTATACAAGCCATGTTTTTGTTATTTGGGAGCATCTGGTAGTCAGAGATTAGGACTGTCAGGGTATTAGATTTAGGTTCTGGAAAGAAATAGTGGACCCATACATATTCAAATCCTCGAGATTTAGGTTTAATCTAGGGTGTGATTCTTTTTAATTTTTATCTATTTTTTATTCATGTTGTGTGACCATGGAAGTGGTCTATTTTAATGTTTTGATCTCACATTGACTAGTTACACATTTATTGTCTGAATTCATGGTTCAATGTTATCAAAGTTGTCGATGAAAAATCGGGTCATAGACTAATAGAATGGTCACTACGATATTTATCAGACTAGTTCATCATACCATATGTTTTATGTGAGTTATTATTTTCAGTCTGATTTTATTGGTTTGAGGATTTCTTAATGGAAAATGGTTTTTAGAAAATTGGTATTTCCATTGAGAAATAGTCTTTTGAAATATATTATTTAAAAAGGGAAAATGACTTTTTGTAATGGATATTGTTTTAAAAGAAAAACTGGATGATTATTTGGATTGGGAAATGGTTTTTGGAATTTTTAATGTGACCTCACAGGATGGTTTTTTGGATTTGAAAAGATCAGGTGGTTCATGAAAAGTGGTTTTTGGTTTTTTTGGGATTTTTGGAAGGTGAGGTGGTTTTTCAGGATTATGTTGTTTATTCGGTAAATTTTTGTGTTAATATAGATTTTGGTATTATATGATTTGATAATTTAATAAATGTTACATAGAAATGTCCCTAATGTTTCTAGTAGGTCTTTTATAGTTTCTAGTTTCAATCAATTTTTTCTGATGTTTTGTACCTAAGGAGGTGAAGACGAAGAAAGTGGAAGTGATCATGAGTACTTAGTAAGGATAATAGATAGTGGAGGCATATGTTCTCTTCAAGAAGATGGTTTTATTTCCCCTAGGGGTAGTGTCGTTGGATCTATTAAAATGTCTTATTTTAATTTGGAATC
Source organism: Viscum album (assembly GCA_963277665.1). Taxonomy (NCBI): domain Eukaryota; kingdom Viridiplantae; phylum Streptophyta; class Magnoliopsida; order Santalales; family Viscaceae; genus Viscum; species Viscum album. The sequence continues at coordinate 66,402,768 of OY728166.1, read as the reverse complement.
ATTCTCCATAGAACAATGAGAGATCCCTCTCATACAGAGATCCATGTTTTGAGAAATTAGTGGTTGAGGTGTTTTTAGCAGTGTTGGATTTTTGGGTTCATTTAGTGATGGTTGTTAAACCAATAATTCTATGTGATTGTCAAGGTTCTCCATATAGTTATATATGTATTCTATATGATTCTTTTTATGAAAGTCCTCTTTAAATGATTTCAACTTCTTGCTCATCTGGACATTTGATGGTGTTCTCTAAGGGTGGTAGGTTTTTGTAATTGAAGTTATATTTTCATATTCTTTGAAAAAGGTTTCATCATTGTGGTCATTTGGGTCAGTTGGAGATGTTTTGTAATGTGAATTTCCTATTAATGAAACCTAGATCATTAGGTGTCACCCTCACTACTGGAAACCTGAAGCTTTAAGACCTCAGGGCTACAACCATAGGCCCTAGGGTGAATCTTCTTACGCAGCCATGAATTTCATGGGGTATAAGGAACAGTGGACTATTGTTTATAACCATTTCTCTCATGGAGATGGTTAAAATATATTAGTATACATTTTCTAATAGTTTTCAGAATTATTTTCTTTTTTGTGACTGAGTTTTTTATAGAAAATATGAATGATGTTTTAGTTTTTAATTTTCATTGGATATATTTCATGAGTAACAATTTTTATTAGTCCGGGGTTTTCCCTTGTTTTTTGGCCCATGTTGGATTTGTTCATAATTATTGGTCTTTTTGGTAGTGTTATTCCGCTCTGACTATGATGTATGGGTTAGATCGTGTTGGGAGTTCCCCCATTGAGACAACATGAATTTTTTCCACACTGATTCTCACATTATTTTAGTAGGGAACCTTCTAATTTTTGTGGTTCCATCCATTTTGGTGTCTCTCAATTTTTATTTACTCTATCTTTCAGTGTATATGGTCACAATATGGTTCATGGTTTCATTCAACTTCATTTGGTATTGTGATTGTGTTTTGTTTACAGTTTCGAGGGTTAACATTCTTGGCGTAAAATGTGCATGTGGTATAGATAATTAACACACACAATTCTTGTAATTTCCAATATTTAATATTTTTTGTGTATCATTCACTTTTTTATGGGCTACCAGATGAGATTGCAGTTTGAATTTTTTGGTATTAAAGCTTCTAGGTGAATTTTTAGCCTCTTCCTGGATTATGGGTTAACTGTGTAGTCAGTATAGTCAGAGATTATATTAAGTTCAATTTTTTCTGGCATGGTTTTTCATACAGGGTGTGAGCATGGCTTGAGAAATACGAGGTGATATTAGGGAAGAATGTGTTTATTGAGGGTCGGTTTCTAGGACATGGTGCATGACCAGCACACAATTAATGTAAACCGTACAACAATCATACAAGAGGATTTAAATGTTGGAGAGTGTAATTTTTCATTTTTGGTGAATGGTTCGGGAAACCGTGTGGCCATATCATGCATAGAATCCTATTCTCAGTTAATTTGTGAAAAACTGGAACACAGTTCTTCAAACCATGTAGCATAAACATGATATTTCTCTAGTTCATTAAATGTTTTGAATTAAATCTTTCCCCATCCATTGTTTTAACCCTATTTCAGGTTTCTCTTCCATTTTTTTACCTAGGTACATAAAGAGAATCCATGAAGCCCTCATCCATTTCTCATCTTCCTCTATTAAAGCTCATTTAGTGTTCCATTATTTGATTGTACAGGTTTTTGGACAATTTATTCTTATCTTATTCCTTATCTCATCGTTCTTTATGGTTTTATTTGTGGGATCTCTCTAGGATGAACCCAATAAGTAAGGTTTGTTAGGTTGGGATTTATTTATTTGATAGTATGCTGTGTGGATTGTCCGATGGTGTGTATTCATTCTTCTCCCAAATTAATGTTGCATTCACACATCGTTGTGGTTGGGTTTTTAATTCACTTACTTTCTATCAAAGCCAATTGATGCATGATCATTCATTTAATGATTTGATAATTTTATATTACTTCTAAGGAGATGTTGGCATAAATTTCTACGATTTTTTATGGGAATTTGGTATGAAAGGTTCCTCAAATTTCTTCCTTAATTATGGATATATTTTAATATATTTAAGGTGTTTGATAAAACACCATTTGTTTTATAAAAGAGATATTTTATACATGTGGTGATATTTTTCCTTGGTTTTGTATAGATGGTTTGTTTTAAATAATAAATTTGTCCTGATGGGTTTTTTGGATAACTATTTGTGGATTGAAATATAGTGTCATGATTTTTTGGAATGATTCATGATGTCTGGTAATATATTTTTGGTCATCTAATGATTTTTTTAATTGTTGTGTTGGTTTAATGTGTAATGTTGTTTCTTGTAATTGGTTTTTGTTAAATTTCTTAGATACATGATGTGTGTCAATGTATGATGGTTTTTTTTCTTAATATAATTTTTATATGGTTATGAAATTTCAATTAATGGAAGCAATTCTATTTATAGTTATAGATTTCATAATTTTAACATAAGGACCGTTATGAAATTTTATGAATTTTTTTTCTTCCATGAATCAGGGATTTCAAAAATGTTCTCCTTCATTCCATATTTTTTTTCAAATGTTTCCTCAATTTCTGAATAGTGTGTTGATGCTTCATGTCACTATAAATGTTGTTTCATATTCCATTCCTTATACATGATCAATTTATCATTTCATTGATATGTCTTAATGAATGATTGACAAGAAGGCCCATTTGGCTCTTTAGACACACATGGTAACCAAAATTAAATATGGCCCCATGTGTATGTTTTTAATGATTTTTTGTTTCTAAAATATTGAATGCCCATTTGGATTTTCTAGAGTTGTTTTATTTTTTATCTTTGTCTTAAGAAGAGTTTTGAATTTGAAATATTAGTCTCGTTTTTATTCTTGTGAAATTGGTGATTTATATTGACACTGGAATTTGTGTGGATATTTCTTTAAAACATTATTTGGTTTTGATGTGACATTAATAAAAGTATAGATTCAAACCCTACAATATTTAAGAAAATGAATTGAATGAATGGGTATCTTGTGGTCCCATTGGAATTCAAATTTATTGGGAATGTGTCATTTGAAACTCAAATGATGAGATGAACTAGTTGGAACATTTTAAAGGATTATTGTGAACAAAAACCTCTATATTGGATTACACCATGTGAGGTGTGTTTCAAAAGAGGTGTTAATGTTTGTGTTAGGAAATCATAGTGGTTGTGGTTTTTAATTGAACCACGCATGTGAGGACCTTACTATTCACCAAGTAAAATTATCATTTCTCCTGGGAATCATTTAGAGGGTTGGGTGACTACTTATTTTCAAACAAAATATAGAAGGGTTGGTACCCAATGGATTATCTGAGAGGCCGAGTGGGATGGGCCACTGGTTTTCCAATATAAAATAAATTAGTTGGTTACTGACTATGGAGTTACACAATATTATGGAAGGTGAGTCTAATTTTACAATATATTGGTATTTAAATTAGATATGTTAAGGAAGTCTCCTAATTACTATATATACATTCTATTAATTTTAATCTGGATCATTTGATATTAGCCATTTTTGTTTTCCCTCCATTATGATCATCACCTTTTTTATTTTCATTATATCTTGCATGCTTTTTTCTAACCAGGGGTTGATTACACTTTTGGAATTGGTTATTATAGGCATGGTTTTTGAAATGTGAAAACATTTTGGAAAAGGAAAGATGTGTGTGTAGATTTAAAAAGAGAATTTTTCGAAAGCATTGTTTGTTTATTTCAAATTATTAAATCTATTTTAATCATTTATTTTAATCTAGTGCTTGTCTAGAGTTTTAGAAAAGGAAATTCAAGGACTCTAAGGGTTTTACAGCTTTTGTTTTAATAATACCACACACTACTTCTACAACTCATTATTGGTAGACCCGAGATGTTTTGAAGGTTCATTCTTATAGTTATTCTTTCATTGGAGGATGTTTATCTTGTGGGGGGGGTGGCCAAGAGGTTACATTATGATCATGTTTACGTGGTTCAGTCTATGTTTTGTTTTTGTTCAGTTGATTTTCTATTTGGAATAGTTTTATATTTATTAATGTCTAGATAAAATTGTATTTTCAAAATATTGTTTTTGATATTTTGATCCTTGTTGTTTTTTTTGTTGGATAAATAATTCCTATTAGATTATTTTGATTCTTGGAAACAGTTTCTATCCAATGGGGATTTAGAATTCCTTCTGTTTCATTTGATAAACAATGTTAAGTGTCAGTTTGGATGGAATCATATCTTAGTTAAGGAACCATTCATTAATTTTAATGATTTTAAATATAAAACACTAATTATCATGGAAAACATCCAAAATAAATTATAAAACCAACATATCTCAGTCAATCAGATTGTACATTGTTCAATTAATCTTTTTTTAATTTCTGAAATAATATTGGATTTATATCAATATTGGTGCAACAATTCACTCTCCTTTCACCCATTTATTGAATGTACCAAAACCTATAGTGAGACTGTGCCATGGATATACCTACATTATCTCTTCTTTTTATCAATTTCTCTGAATCATCAATCATTCTAATGTCATTATATTCATCCAAATTTTAAAAATAATTATATATCAGGGGTCTTAAGTGAATGACCATGTTGAATTTATTTTTTATCATTAAATTAACGTTGAGTTTTTACTAATAATACATATATATTGATCTACAATTTCATGATAATGTTTAATTATTTATGTCATATAATATATCTAAAGTATAAGAACATTTATTTTTTAATATATATCAATGAATTGTCAAATTAATGGAATTACCAATAGAATCATGACATAAGGCCTCATTAAATTTGAATTATATTACCTACCATTTGATTAATTTTGGTGAAATGAACATCAAAATACAAGGAATTCATCCTCGCATGATATTCATAGATTGAACTCATAAATTAATAGGAATTAAAATTATTTATAAATCATTTTTGGATATTATTACATGGAATATGAATTATATCATATAGTAGACACTAACATGTAATATATATTTTTCATCATTTCATCATAGTACAATAATCCCATTCACAGAATAATATTAACAATTGGAGTGGTAATCATTTCATATTTCTAAAATTAATCACAAAAATCTCCAGTGATTAACATTATAGTGTGGGAATTTATTATAAGTTATATCTTCAATAAATTTAAATATTATATATTATCATTTTTCATGACCCCATTATTCATTAAAAAAAACATATATACATACACAAAACATTACTTTTATGTGAAACATGTCATATTATGAAACATGGTGTAATAGTGTGAATCATATCCTCTGGGAAAAAACTCTTGTAGTATCATCTGAACAACTTCATTATTCGTGATATGGGTTCCCCATGACTATATATTCCATATTTTTAGATTCGTATAGAATATTTCAACAAACAAAACCCAAAAATACATTAAGGGGAACTTTTTTCATATGATAATAGTCATGTGTTACAATGTTTTATGTTATTATATAAGAACCAATCCATGAAATTTTATATAAATTAGTAAATAATAAAATTCTATTGACCTTTTTATCAGGTTATAAATATATTAATAAAAATAATGTAATGTTGTGTGTTATCAAAATTATTTAATATAATTATTCTTCTCATGATGAAGGAAAACAACTCAAATGTAATGAATTGTGTTTATTCTATATTATGAATCATGAATTTCTTTTTTGTGAAATCAACTCACCATCTAGGCTAATCATAGAGTTGGATCCATTAGAGTAATCCTTGTCCATAATTATGAGTTAATCAAATTTTGATTATAACAATGGGGTATTTGTTATTAATATAACTGGTGGTATTATAATAGTTAAACATACTATTTATAGAAACAATTAAACCTATCACTTCATAAAAAATTACTTATTTATGTGTATTTATTTATCCTAAATGTTTTTACACTCCAATACACTTCTCAATATTTATATCTTACACATCAGTCCATTCATGATAAGATTCATCTTATATCTTTAAGATCTATATAGAGTCTAACAAAGGAGCAAAAGAAAATTAATGGATACTACTTCTATATTCCTATATAAGTGTAAATAAAATTTATCTTATGTTTAAGACCATGTTATGTTGGGATAATCAAAAAACGTTTTGATTAACTAATCTGGCGAACTCTCTAAATTTATTTGAATTATAATTCATAAAAAACTGGTTTGTTTTTTAATAAATTAATTTACATATACATTGGTAAAAATATATTAATAAAAGGTTTGATTTAATGTATCTTATATTTTTTATTAAACATTTTTAAATCATGTGAATACATGTTATGTCCAATGTCCATTGGGATTGTAGGGGAAATATTAAGTATATTTTATATTTTATATTTTATATATGAATCCTTGAGTTTTATCATAACATTATTCAAGTGTAAATTTAAAAATCATATTTTGAAATGACAAATGTTGTACTGATAATAATAATAAATTTTCATTTGTTTTCGATATGTTATAGTCTCATAACAAATATAACACACATATAAAATGTTTTGGAGTGTTTGTTGGTAGATTACTACTCAAATAACCATTGAAAAAGATGAAAACAACATGGGGAGTATGAAACATAAAACCTTGTGTAATTACCAATGATAAAGGTATATTAATAATAATAACCTTAAATTTTATATGAGAATTTAATTCCCATATTATGGAATCCGTATATTAATCTTCTCACCTCAAAATATACTATGTAATGCTCTAAGATTATTGCCGATATGACCATTATCATGCCTCACCAAATGAAACTGAATTGCAGCAACAAGTGAGGGACTAGGATGTTTCTGTTGGGAGAATGTTTACTCATTATAAGAGGATAGAATGGAGTTGACTGATAATCATAAGATATTGAAACATAATAAATTAGGTAGAAAAAAAATTATAATTAATAATATATTATATCCGACAAGATGAAAGTGAGTCAGCTTAAAATATAAAAATAATTATTAGTCTATGATTCTATTAAAAAATGCATTGGAAATAGTGGTATAATAAAATATAATGTGGTAAGAAATTGAAAAATGTCCAAAAATATTCCACCACAAGAATAATGGGAATTGGATCAGTTCTCTACTCTCATACTCCATCATAGTACTCAAAATCTAAATTAAGAGCTGGGATATTCCCTATATCAACACCAATAGTCTTGATGTATATTTAGTTACAATAGGTGGATCAAAAGTGGGTGATGTATACAAAGTAGTGCACCACCAAGGGTACCTAAAACAATCAATCATGTGCGTATAAAATGATCAGTGTGAAGGTAATGAAAAATAAGAAAAATAAATAAATAAATAAACCTCATCGAATCATGTTCGTCATGGTTCTCCGGACAAACACTACCTACTTTAGATGATTTCATATGTCATTTAACAATGTAATATATGTGCAGATATGATTTTGATGTAAATAAAGGGACCATCAATGTTCATCGATCAACATTGGAATGAAGTAAATCAATGTATTTCTCTTATAGTATAACACATTCAATTAGTAGGTCTAAATTAATATATAGAAATGAAATGAATGTTGAGATTTTCATATAGAGAGTTTCATGATACCTTTTAAGGTTATCCATAAATGGAAACCAAATTATCCATCAAGGATCTCCAAAAATATATATCATTGTATGAGTTATTCAAATGCGATGGGTAAATAGGGATCCCATGTATCACTCATTTAATGGTTTAAATAATAACCCCCAAACCCATCATAGGTATATATCATAAGGGACCAAGTGAATATCATTGAAAAATATTACCATATCACCCACCTATCCCATCCATTGTATCTCCCATATATCACCGGTATTGCTCATGGGTATGTAAAATATTTACTCGCTGATCCTGCAAAATGAAACCTAAAAAGAATCCATGTATCACTCCTGATGTATTATGATTCATTATACCAGTTCCAATTTTAATTCATAATGAGCTAGTACATGGAATCCTAAAATTTGGATCCTTGTATCTTCATATTATTACTATAAGAATATAGGTTTAAGTAGAATGAATACAACCTCATATAATTATAATTATAATAAACATTAATGAGGAAAACATTAGACCTAAAAATGTTTATTTAATTTTACTCAAGACGTGATGCATCATAGTCATTTATGGACAGAACACACTTTTGGGTGTCTCACGTTGAAGTGGTCAACCTACCATATTTCTTGTGGGTATCTAAGAGTATAATAATCATGTGAAATCAATTTAATAAATTAATATTTTTTTAGGAGGGGTCATGGAAAATGTTCAACGTAGTTTATAAATCATCAGAATTACAAAGAAAATAATTATCCAACCCACCTTCTGTTTGTAGTACTCTCCTCATATAGTATTATACCTTGAATCAATCTAGGATGAGTTAAATTGGAAAAATTGAAAAAATGAAAGAAAATATTTTATATAATCTCACCCAAAAATTGCATGAAATCTGGTGAGATAGATAGGATAACCAAAGAAGAAGATTATATATCATACTAAGAAATATCCAACTACAAAATATATAGATTAATAGGATGTTGGACTTAAGAGAAATCCTATATCCTAGACTAAACATTGATGAGATATCAATGTAAATAGAGGGGGTGTAAACTATATGAGAAAATAACAGTACATGAGTTATACAGGAGGAATAGAATATTTGTGATTTTGTGAAATTTTAAAAAGGAACATGGTTTGGAATCATGGGTTTCCAAACTATATGTCATCTTTCATCCAAATATTACCCAATTAATATATCCTACATTATTGGGGAGCAAAAATTTTCTTATTATTATTGTAACAAACCTGATCAATTGATTAAGAAACTTATAGCTGAAAAGGATTCCAAGTATTCACATGCATGACTCCCCATACAGTTATGTTTATTGACTAGAATCAATGGTATATTCATTGTATGGGGTGGATACTATACCTTCTATATGTGTGTCACAATGTTGTATAATAATATATAAAAAATCAATATTGCATGTTGTAAGTCGAAGAAATATATAATAACTGAGAAATGCGTCCAAGTCCAACTATAAAATGATTCTTGTATGATAGATGAAAATACATGTATAAGAAAAAATATTTACAAATACAAATATACTCTATTAAATTATTAACATAACAACGACTAGCTCCTTGAAAATATTGAACATAATTGTTGTCCTTTTTTGATTTGAAGACCTTATTAAAATTTAAATTCCACCTTTGGATATTAATTTTATCCAAGAAGTAAATGTATGAACTAGGGAACCATGGGAAATTGTTATCGATTCATTGGGTTTTAAATTAATTAAAAAATTAATTCAATAAGACCCATAATAACTTATAAAGGATTCATTAGATTTTATTTTCACCAATAATATGCGATATAAAATTTAAATGGTAACATTGGATTTTAAATTCATCTCTGAATATTATATGTTATAAACAGAACTATAATTCACATATGATACTAATGTTATTTTATAATTATGTAAACTTAATTAAATATTTTGTGTTTTATCATTTTTGACATATTTTAAAAATAATATAATTTCTTATAAAAATGTATTGTTTTTCATCATGTTTCGTTTTTTAGATATATCTAAAACTGGTGTGATTATGGTTAATAATGTTGATTAATGCTTTATATATTATAATACACCATACCATCAAGAACATCAAGTAAATATTCGATTAAAACATTATTTATTACATTTTTAAAATTTCTTAGTCTATAAGTGTTCAATATCATGAATAATATGAATGTTTTTATAATTCACTATTACATAACCTTGAAGTGAGTAATATTTTAAAAAATTCATATATTAGACAATATATATTATCAATAAAAACTATTCATATAATAGAATTGTAGAGTGTTTTATAGCCTGTAGAACATCCCTCTAACCATAAATATTTAGTTATATATCAAATAAGTGTCAATAAAAATTAACTAATGTATTATTATTACTTTTATATAGTATAAAAAATCAAAAACATGAGTTCATTTATTGATACCCACATTGAAATATATTTTAGAGTGGAATTATCCCTTGCAAATTGGGTCTATAAATATTTTTCAATATTGAAAATCTAATGAAAATGGAGTTTAATGAAGTAATCTAGACCTCATCATTTAATTAATTGAAAATAAATGTTATTCTTGACCTCAACATCCACTATATTATGACTACAAACTCCTTTCACTCAATTAGTTGAAATGTTTAGAATCACACATTTTATATCTTTATAATAATGTTAATCTATTTCATAGATAATGTTTACAATGAGTATCTATAAATATAATTTTATTTGGATAATGAGTAATAAACGCTTATCCTATTATATCAACTACTACCTATTTCAAAATATAAAATAATGTAAGAGCACGATTTTCAATAAATATACCATTGAAAAATTTTGTATATATTTTTATGATACTCATAGGAATAAATATATAGGTGAATATAGATAAAGGTTGGTTGAAATAGAATTCACATTTCATCAACACTGCTTAATGGGTAATGTTAGAAGTATGGAATTATAGAGAATGAGTATATAAATATACCTAAAATCCTATTTCTCATTATAGATTATATAGAGACCAGTTTTTTTGTATCTTAGAGTATAAAATTTTGAAAATAAAAAATCTATTTGAAAATATTAATTTACTATGATTTTTTTAATATTTTTATGTTTTTCCTTTGCCTATGGACATGAGAGATATTATCAACACAAAAAGTTACTTCTCAAATATGATATATATAAATATATATTAAGGGATAAGAAATGAAACAATAAGAATTTACCAATAATATTAAATATTAAATTACAATTTTTTTGGTCATTCACATTTGGAGGAATACATCCGTTTATCGATAATAATGTCATATATTATCTTAACACAATATATTAATTCACTATATAATTTATCTTTTTAAAAAAGAAGATACCAATACCACACTTAAAAATAAATTATTAGTTGTATTTTTCTTGGATGTGTAAATTTTAAAGGATGTTGTCTAATAATTTCTCACATGTCAAAGTCAAAATATTATCATCCTAAATAGTTATAAGAATATTCCCTTCTTATTTTTTCACCCTAATAAAATATGTTAAAAATATGATGTTAGTAATGTTATTTTAACAGTTAAATAATTCGCCATGTAATTTATGTGAATAATTAGACATGTTTATGTCAGGATTAGGGGAAAAACCAAGACATATAATTTCTATAATAAAAGAACAATATAAGGAGATCCAGCTAATAAATTCCTTATGATTTATGATCTAACACCATGTGAAGACATTATTGTGGATCCACCCTTTATAATTTTATATATAAAGAAACATATATTTAGTGATTTATCTTTCATGTATTTTAGGACTATATTTCACATCCTGTATAATCTACTAGAGATTTGAAATTCCATGGATCCTAAGAATATTATGTCTAGGGAAAACACTTTTGTGATTATTTTCTATATTTAAGACATGGAAAAACAAAATCTCTTGATTTAAAACAAAAAAATCTATATATAATAGCTTCTAAAAATTTTTAAAAGACGAAGTACTTGTTGTTTCTCATATAGAAATTTTTTAGGTTTTGAAAATGATCATGATGATGATACTGACTATGAAGAGTTGATATGATCACCTATAATAAGGTAACGTTTACTCTTTCATAGATAAATAAAAAATGAATTTATTTTCATATTATTATATTTTCATTACACATGAAATTGTGTATATATTCATTCATTGATAATCATGATAATATATAATTATTATGGGGGGACTCAAAAGCCTCTAAATTAAATAGTTATAGTTAGGAAAACTATTTAATTATATCTAAATATTAATAGTTGTTTCCAATTACACCATCAACAAATCCCCCTTCAAAACTATAATCATATTATATCATTTACTAAGAGTGAGAAATGAGTTAATTAGACACCTATATATTTTCAATCCAAAAAAGTTGATTGTTCATATTTCTTAATTTTTTTGTTATAAATCTTGGTATTATCCTCTTTAAGGCATAAAATAATTTAGTAAACCAAAATATATAGATTTTAATCTTCTATTAGCAAAGAGTACATGATTATTTTAAAGAAAATAGATTAACATGAAAAACTATAGAGCGGTAGGAAATCATGAACATTGAATTTAAAATTACAGTCTCAAATATAAAAAGTTAATAAATAGATTGAGGATAATAATTATGTTTTATTTATTAAATTTTTAGGTTCACATGGAATACATGAAATATTGTACTAGTCGTGTAAAACACTACATCACATAAGTGTAATATCATGTATAGGATAAATTATATGAATTACATCAATGTGAGTAATTAAATATTTCAATCCCCCATCAAATATGAATCATATCATCTCTTTGATAAAATGAATAAATATAATCAATTAGAATAAACCCAATATAGACAATGAAGATTCCATAATAGAAAAAAAATCATATATTCTACATGAAATAACTATTGGGTAACATTATTCAACAAAAATAGAGTAATAAAATTTTAATAAAGGTTAACATTGTCAATTAAATAATTCATATAATTCATGTTCATTTATGAGAAAGTGTTACATTAAATAAATTAATGAATTTAATCAAAATAGTATCAATAAATAATACATATTCCATTATGTAATGAACCAATTACTCACCTACATGATGATGCGAACCTTTATATGTCATCATATACAAACAAATAGTCACCAACCAAGTGGATTATATTGAGCCCAAATCTCCTATAAAAGCATTGTATCCATGTATTTATTTAATTAATATTTGTTGGGAATTCTATTATATATGTTGGTATTACTTTTATCGAATTATACATTAAAAATAGTAATTTTGACATAAAACAATATAAAAAATATTTATTATTTTATCTCTGAAATTAAAGGATGATTTATATATGGGAATATATATTATTTTCTATATTTCAGATCGATATATAATATTTTGAATGTATTATTAATATATTATGGAATGATAAAAAACAAAAATGTGTTTTGTGGTAAAAAAAATATTTGTTATTTTAAACATATAAATATTTTAATATATTATATGTTTATTTTAAAATAAATTATATTATAATTATAGATTAACATTAATAACATAAGATATTTATTTTTGATCATTTTTTAATAATAGTGGAAAATTAAATGAAAAATATACGACAATAATAAACTCATGTGATATATAAACATTATAACCATTAAAACATATTCAAAACCATATTAAAATTTATTTTATTTCATTTTACATTCATTGTTGTTTTGAAGGTTATATTTTAGATGTCATAATTTCTAACTTACTGATATTATTTGGGATAATATATTTATATTATTGACTTTTGAGATAAATATCTAGATTATTCAGTGATGATGATCAATAATTATGAAATTTAAAATTATAAAATATGTACATTTTCCAAATATATACCCACTACATGTGTAAAGTAATATAATTTAAAAATCTAATTCAATAAATTTTATCATGGTAAGGACAAGGATAATCATATATAATGATTAGGTTGATATGAAAAAATGTTGAGTTAGTAATTATATTCTTTTAAATGATTTATTTTTAAAAAGGAATAATAAATTAGTTATATAAAACACTTAATCAGTGTCTATGTATTACTTCTACATGTAGGGGAAATATAAAAAATAAATGATTTATAATTTCTAAATTGGAATGGTTAAATTTAATTTCCACGTATTCATTATTCTATAGGATGAATATCCTAAGTACAAAATTACTTAAATATGTATTGTTTGTTTGTACTATTTTTGGTATTTTTAAGTCATATAATAATATTAAAACTATAATTTAAATTATATGTCATATATTTCTTAAAAATATTTATGTTGGCACTAGAAAACGCATCCACAAAAATTTCTTGATACTTCCATACACAATCCAAAATTGTATCCCTTTTTGCAAGCTTCGATTTGGTATGTCGTAGGGCCCGAACGAAGTTACAGATTATGAATTATGGACATTTGGAGTTGGCGTGGAAAACTAGCTCGTGAAGTCCCATCGCGGAGTCCCCCGGCCCCGCGGCCACCATGAAGCAAAGAAGGCGAGAGGCTCTATGAACACATTTGACATTCACGAACCCTCCGTGAAGCACAGAAGGTGGGACGCTCCGTGAAAAAATTTGACATTCACGAACGTGCCGTGATGCGAAGGTGGCAGGAAGCTCTAAGAACCCATTTGATGTTCAGAAGCACGCTGCAAATCCATTAAGACCTTCTTCATGTCGCGTGAGCTCTACTCTGTGGTGCCTCTTGCCTATAAATACCCAGCCCACCCCCCCCCCTTCTCCTGACGGCCACTTCGCCCCTTGGGCATCCGATCTCCCGGTTTGCGGAGGTCGGCGAGCAGCGTCCTCTGGGAAGCTGCTTCATGAGCCCATGCTCTGTGAGAAACATCCTTCGCGATGCTACTCCACTAGTCCATGCTCCGCGAGCACCCTCTGCTCCAAGAGAGACCTTTGCTCTGCGAGAAGCTTCCTTCGTGATGCTGCTCCACGAGTCCATGCTCTGCGACCACCATTTCCTCCACAAGAGTCCACTGCTCCATGAGAATCTTCCTTCGTGATGCTACTCTGTGAGTCGAAGCTCTGTGAGCACCCTCTTATCCATGAGAGTCCATTGATCTGTGATCCGCCCTTGCTCCGCGGGATCCCTGTGCTCCGAAAGAACCTTTCTCTGCGACGCTACTTCGCGAAGACCTATCCTTTGTGATGATCCTACCATTGTGCCAATCAGTCCCTACCGCAGGGGCTGCCCCCCCCCCCCCCCCCCCCCCCCGCACCCCCGCTCGAGTTCAGTGCTGGGATGTGGTCCCATCCCTTTGGGACGGTCTCTTCGCTACCTCCACAGACCCCCATGAAAAATGTACAATGGCAACACAATATTTTCAGGCTGGGATGTCGGATTGTCCATTGCACCCTAATGCACAACACCCTTCCACCAATGGAAGACCATGATTTGAGATACTCCTCTGCACACCAGGAATCACCTTGAGTCGACATAATCCTTTTGGTACCTTTCACATGTTGTGACTTGAGATTCTCATCATCAATTCCCTAAGTACCTTGAGTCGAACCATTCCTCAAGTAACTCATCCAAACCCAATCACATGGCTCCTTTTCCAGGATAAACCAGAAAGGGATGCCCTTGTGTAAGTCCCAACAACAGCCATTTATAGTCTCCTTATGCCCAACAATCCTATCTACAAGACTATAAACTATAGTGATCCCTATATGATCAATATAGGATGCCTCTTTCCCTATACGAGAGATGCCTTATGCTCCAACCATGAGATTCCAATAATCTTAGCTACATGATTATAAACTATAGTACTCCCTATATAAAAAATGATAGGATGCCTCTTTCCCTACATGATATATTCCTTATGCTCCAAGAATGAGATTCCAATAGTCCTATATATATGACTTTAAACTAAAGTACACCCTATGTTCCAAACATAGCATGTCTCTTTCCATATACGAGAGATGCCTTATGCTCCAAGAATGAGATGCCAATAGTCCACTATAAATGACTCTAAATTGTAGTAAACCCTATGTTCCAGACATAGGATACTTGTTTCACAATAAGAGAGATGCCTTGTTCCCCAAGAATGAGATGTAAATAGCTCTCACTTCATGACTTTAAACTGTGGTAATCCCTATATTCCCAACATAGGATACCATTTTCTCCAAACAAGGGATGCCTTGTGCTCCCAGAATGAGATTACAATAGTCCTTTCTACATGAATATAAATTATAGTACACCCTATCTTCCAAACATATGATGACTCTTGATCTAAACAAGAGATTCCTTATGCTCCTAGCATAAGATGCCTAATGCCATGAACACCGTTTCTCCCTTGGCATTAACCCACTTCTGCACTAGCGCATAGGTGAGGAATCAACCCACCAGTGGGTTGGGATTCCCTCATGGGCATACATGATGAATATACATGGGAAACATCCTTGCGTAAGGCCCATCCACAATTGGCGCTCCATAGCGGCACCCGAGCAGCTTCCTTGCGTAAGCCCCATCCACCGTTGTCATGCCATAGTGGCACCCAGGCAGCTTCCTTGCGTAATACCTATACATGATTTTCGATCCTTAGAGACACCCGAGAAACGTACTTGTGTAATCTCCATCCATGATTTCACATCCATAGCGGCACCTATGAAGCTTCCTTATATAATCCCCTTCCGTGATTCCGCTCCACAGCAGCACCCGGGCAGCTTCATTGCGTAAGCCCCATCCACGATTGTCGCTCTATAAAGGCACCCAGTTAGTTTCCTTGTGTAAGCCCCATCCACCATTTCTTCTTCATAGAGACGCATGGGAAGCTCCCATTCGTAAACCCCACTCCACATCCCACGGACGCACCTTTCACGGCGTTATTGTTAGGTTTGTGCTGCCTCTTGCTTCTCACACCGAGCACGACTCACATGGGCTTAGAGTATGCACTGAACGTGAAAAAAAATGAACTATGAGGACTTTGATCCATGTCAGGGCATGGTAAGTAGGTAGCCTCAATGAGGTTAAATCCCACCCCCCGGTCATTCCGACCTCATTCACGTCGGTTCACACCCATCCCGCATGACATAAAACTGCACACCAACCCGAACTACGTAGACTTTGATCCATGTCAATGCATGGTATGTAGGAAGATTCCACGAGGATCAAGCCCACAACCTGGTTGTTCTGACCATGTCAGCTCACCATCAATAGGGAAGCCTAATGTTTAAGCCCCACACCATCCTGAACTACGCAGTTTTTGATCCATGTCAAGGCATGGTATGTAGGATGCCTCCATGAGGTTAAAGCCCGCCATCCACCTGGACCAAGGTCATTATTCACGTCGGTTCTACAACACACCAACCTGAACTATGTGGTCTTTGATCCATGTCAAGGCATGGTACGTAGGAATCCTCATGAGGTTCAATCCCATCACCCATCAGACCACGTCCCTTATTAACATCGGTTCACCGAAACCCACCAATCATGAACTATGTGGTATTTGATCCATGTCAAGGCATGGTACGTAGGAAGCCTCACGAGGTTCAAACCCACCATCAGTGGACCCCCTAGGTTCACCTTCACGTCGGTTCACTAATGAAATCCATCCTGAACTACGTAGTCATTGATCCATGTCAAGTCATGGTACGTTGGAAGCCTCACGAGGTTCAATCCCATCACCCATCAAACCAAGTTCTTTATTCACATTGGTTTTCCAACACCAACCCATCCTGAACTATGTGGTCTTTGATACATGTCAATGCGTGGTACATAAGAATCCTCATAAGGTTCATGCCCATCATCCACCTGGACCAAGGTTCACCTTCACATCAGTTCATAGACAAAACCCATCCTAATATATGTTGTATTTGATCCATGTCAAGACATGGAATGTAGGTAGCCTCACGAGGTTCAATCCCATCACCCATCGGACCAAGGTCATTATTCACATCGGTTCGCTGACACCCACCCATCCTGAACTATGAGGTCATTGATCCATGTCAAGGTATGGTACGTAGGAAGCCTCCCTGAGGATCAATCCCATCATCCACCTGGACTAAGGTCCTCATTCACGTCGGTTCTCTGACACACGATCCTGAACTATGTGGTCTTCGATCCATGTCATGGAATGGTACATATGAAGCCTCCCTGAGGTTCAAGCACATCATCCACCTAGACCAAGGTCTTTATTCACGTCGGTTCTCTGACACACCATCCCGAACTATGGAAAGCGGGAATGCGGGGTAAAAAATGTTGCACCGGTCGCACTCAAGCAGACAGATGCGTGCGCCCTGACAAAATCGTCAGAAACAATTTATATAGTATCAAACATCAACAAAAATATATCATGAAACCTATGAGGTTAGAGGATGCATGAACTCATCATTACATGTCAATTTAAGATAAATATCCAAATTATTATTTTCATCAATCTTATTTATAAATAATTATTTTTAAAATTTTAAATAAATATTTTCAATAGAAGGTGTTTCATGCAACATATTCCAAAACATGTTTAATTTTTTTATCTATCAATATTCATCCCAAATCCTACTATAATAATCCCATTAATATTACAAAGACAATAAAATATGAAAAAGACACTTTGTTAAAGTTTGAAGATTCAATACAATGGATTTGTTTCAAATAGAATCATAAGTGTTACAAAATAAATATTTATTTAATTTAAAAAAAAATTTTATCATAAAACTATTTAAAATTTTCTATTTATTTTTATAAAATATTTTATTACATTTTTATAATTTTATTTTTGATCCATTCGTAATGATATATAATTCATTACAATTCTTTGAACCCAATTTTTAACATCAATATTATATTGATGTAATAATTTTTAAATCCATATGCCTCCTTTCCTATTATAGTCTTTCCCATTACATTATATGGGTAACCATTATCATTAATTTGAAATAGTAATATAAATATTCAATTTTTTATTTATCTCATATATTTTTTAAATATATATTTACTTTTAAACTCATTTATAAAACATCATTTACCATGGGTAGTTTTATAACAGCTATGTAAATGATAATGATTTATCTTTAAATTCATTAACACATGGATATTTTTAAAAATGGATTCCCTGGTCAAATATTAAAATAGTAAACCATAATATTTATTTATTATTATATGTTGAAAAAATAGGCATGAAAATAAATATATGGATTGTAAATAATAAAATTGATTTTTTATGTATCATAATCTCATTTTCCCATGAATGTATTCTAAAACTTCAAATATTTCAAAATATAATTCTCCAATTGAAATATTTAATGTTATTAAACATATAAATTTACACATTAACAAATCATTCTGCGAAATATTTAATGTAAAAAGTTGTTTTATTTTCATTTTAATAATGATATTGTCCTTATATTAATGAATACATTCACAAGAAGATAAAATATATCAAAAAACTATAAATCTATTAAATGATATAGGGGAAATATATCTTTATCATGTCATTTAAAATAATATAATGGTACAAATTAATTATATAGAAGTGGTAAATGAATATTTATATGTATTTAAAGAGGATTTCATGTGTTTTTTTCCTATTTGGAAGGAGTATTTCATAGTTACCATATTTCTAAATAATTAGAAAATTTTGAATCAACCATATCATGTTCTTTTTAAAGATATAGTAAAATAGAAAAAAATAAAATTTTTGACGTTTACATGTTTCATTCGTCCTAGAAATTCACCATGGTTCTCACTTGTTTTATTAAATAATAATATAATTGATTCTATGAGTTTTTTCATTAGACAATGTGTCATAAACATTGTAAATATGTCTATAATATATTCCATAATCATATGACATGAGTTGTGTTAAATATGGTGTAGTAAAACACTTTATTATGAAGAAACATATGAGATATTTTTTTTGACACGACATATTTCATACCATGGAATGAATATCCTTCAATAAATTATCTCAATCTAGTGACATTTGGGTGAGAACCTTCCAATAGTATTAGGATATATGATTAATTCCAATTGTGGATTAAATTATTCACCATTATTGAAATATATTTTTATATAACATTAGGGGATCTTTTGGGCTTGTAAAAGATGATTTTTTATCAACAAATACATGGTGTAGTTTCCTTCACATACATTAATCTAATTTATCATGAAGACTAGGTAAACCTATAAATAAAATATTATTTTCATGTGATGGTGTATTTTGACAGAGAGGTCTTGATAAAATAAATATTCTAACATCCTCTCATTTGAACATAACAATTCACTACCACCAATTTAATCATACTCTCATTATGCCTCACATGCACACAAACATACACACTACCACCTGAATTCCATGCCTCACATGATGTTATCATCATGAAAACCTATACATGGAAACATAATTTGATAATGATAGATTAAATGTGAACCAAGAGTAAAATTAATTATAAAATAATACAATATCATATCATTTACAACACTAAGTTTAATTACCAGGACATGTCACACTAATAGAGTTCATATAACACTAGATCACATCGCGAAGTCATCAATGTATGAACACAAGTGAATTCTAATGAAATAAATTCTTAATGGGATAGAATAAATTCATGATTTTTTTGAACCTAAGATTCATTTGAGTAGATCCACTCTATTCCCTTTAACTATATAAAAAGGAAATGATTCATGTCACCTTGGTCCTAAAAATATGATACCTTATATTGGTCTTCTATATAAGTAGTCATGACTAAGTATTCTTAATGTATAATAATGTCATGCCTTCATGTCTACATTTGAGAAACAAATCAATGAGGTACTATTTCTCTAAACCTAATCTCATATACCAACTATTTTGGCTATAATTGAACTAGGACTCCATGATTAGAACAAATATTAACATGTGACAAACCTAGGTTCCCATTTATCCCAGTTATATACTTCAGCTCCCAGTTACACTAATTATAGGGGAATTTATGTTACACTCTTGGTTGGGATCAATATAAGATCTAGATTGAGGAATTCATCCTAATCAATCTACATTTTTCACTATTCCAAATGAAAAAATCATTTGTCGGGCCACAACAAATTTCATCAAGTTACATAAAATTTGACTAACCATTATAACACACTCCATCATTATTCTTAAGAATACATGGAATCATGATTCTCCTGTGGCAACCCATGGAAACCGTGTGTTAAAATTTTATTTTAGGATTATTTATTAACCTTGAGATACTATTTCCCTCGTCATATCATAAATTACATTTTCTAAATATTTTCTTCTATGTTTCCAAAATATCCAGTAGTATATATTCTTATAAATAATTCAACAATTATATTGAGTCATTATTCTATAGTACCAAATATTCCATGATTCAATATTATTTTTTGGTATCCTCAAATTAATTGAATTTATATCCACAACATGGAAACAAATAATCAAAATATATTTTCATATAAAAAACACACATTAGTATAAATTACACAATAATCTTATTTATAGTGTCCTTTAACTTAGTATGTATCATTAAAAAAATTAAAATAGATGGAAGTTTCCAAAGATGATTGATATTGAAAGGATCAACAATATAACATATTTAATATTCATAAATTAATTATGTGACTCAATAAAAATAATAATTATACATTAATTTGTATTTCATTTATATAGATACATTGGAATCCCTATTCTTTCTATTAATTAAACTCCAAATTACAATAGGTATCATTACACCAGATCATAATGAATCCATGGTTATAGATAAATTTTAGAGTTCCTACACAGACATATTTAGACTATAATGTGACAAAATGGTTTCCTCTATATATAGGGATAACTTCTATATATTTTTTCTCTATAGATACAATTAAAAGTGTTAGAAATTTATTTGAATAAATGATGAAATATTTAATCTCTATATGTCGGTATCTTTTAGATTATTGTATTCATTCAATGAATTTCACATAAAGGGTATCTTGAATTTTTACTCCGAAGGATTTCACCAACATGATATATATATATATATATATAAGACTCCGTGATAATTAAAAAAATAAGATGAGCCTACCAAAAATTCACTTGTATGATGAAAGGTTTCATCATCATCATTGTAAGTTATAAATCTGTCTCCCAACATTGTAAATATTGGGAGCTTCTTGAGAACTAAAATTACAAATATATGATGAAGAGAAATTATGTTACCGAAATAAATATTATTTAAGTTAATTATATATAACTAAATAATATTAATATTAAGAACATTTTTCTTTTCATCATATCAAAAAATGTTTTGGCAGCTTTGTTGAGATTAGTTCATTTTAATGACTGACCAAAGGTATAAATGTATTCAATTGAATAGAAAATTTGAAATATTTATATGATGGCATGTTAAAAAAGGTATTGTCCCTACAAGTACGTCATAATTCAAATTTGGTTAGAAAAATGACCATCATTATTAATAGATTTATTTAATAGATCCTTCAAAACATTTAAATTATTTTTAGTATTATTTGAGGATATTTTGGTATATTCTAATGATTTTTGGATATTTTTGAAATATGGGTATTTTTTTCCAGACATTCAATGAAAACATTAAATATGGATTTTTTATTATATTTGTAATTGTTTTATAAAAATTTTCATCCATTTAGTATATTATAAATTTTATACAACTATAGTGAATCATATTGAATCAAAAGTGGTGGAAGAATTAAATTGACAAAATAATATCACATATATTAATGGTTTCCATTGATTTGAGGAAAATTGGAATTTTTTGTTTATAATTTTTCTCAATTTGTTGTGCTATAAAATATGATAACTGAAATTGGAGTAAATTAAATTGTGAAATGGAGTGTGAATAATTTTCGAAACTGCATAAAATATTGATATTTAAAGTCCCCGTATTTATCTTTCAATCAATAATGTAGGAATTTAATATTTATAGTGACTCAACATAAATTTATATTAGTACATATTTGACAAAAAATATTAATGTGATAGAATGTGAATTTTGATATTTGAATCAGGAGGAGAAAACATATGTAGTGCATGAATTTGAACTAGTAGTTTAACTTTTAAAATCATAATGAATTATTTATATGAGTAAAATGTGTTATAAATAAATAAATATCATATAAAATTGATTTATGTATTAAATATAAAAAAATTATTTTGAAAAATAAGGCAATTTGAATGGATAAAGAAATATGATTGAACGATTCATTATAATTCTAGTAAATAAAAAAAGGTTTTTGATCTTTTTAGTAGAAAGTATATACCATAATTAACAATGATATGGTTAGATCATGATTTATAGTAATCTTTTTAATAAAAATTGTTTTTTAAAATTTTAAGGATGAATATGAATATATTTTTTCATAGGTAAAAATAAATTTAACATTTTTGCAGATATCGATGTAAGCAGAAAAAGATGATAACCAACTAAAAGTGATAATAAACATAGTAACTAAATGAATTTCATACTAGTTTAATATATTTTTAAATTGATTCCTATTACATCTAAGGAAGTTATGTATATAATATTAATCCCAATGGAAAATTAATTTTTGTGTGATTTATTAGATATTAAATATTTATTTCATTCATCAATCCCAACGATATATTTAAGTAATTTGTAATATTTTTTGTGATGGTATGGGGAATGTTGTTGATAATTTTACCTTATAATGAATGATTTTTCAATAGGTCAAGTATAAATAAATATAATTTAATTTAAT
The DNA here is from genome assembly GCA_963277665.1 of Viscum album. Classification (NCBI taxonomy): domain Eukaryota; kingdom Viridiplantae; phylum Streptophyta; class Magnoliopsida; order Santalales; family Viscaceae; genus Viscum; species Viscum album. The sequence goes on along the minus strand of OY728166.1, from coordinate 66,379,426 downwards.
GCTTTAGTTATTATAATATGAAAAATAGAAATGGGATTTTATCAATTGATTTTACCGTGGTATTGCAAATGATATGTGAAGGTAATAAAGAACAATGATTTATTGATGGTCATGTATATAAATCAATGAATTTTATTTCTATTTATTAGAATAAGTATTTGTATTATTATTTCAAACACAATCATAATAAATTAGATATGATAGGCATAGTTGATCTTTTGTTTGTTTCCTATCAAGATCCATGGGTAATATATAATTTTATGAAATGGTATAAAAATTAACTATGTACTAAATTAAGATTAAATACATATTTTCATTCTAATATAATTTGATAAGAAATATTGAAAATTATGAACATAGATAATAGACTTTGAGATTGTTAATTATATTATATAGGAGTTAGGGATTAATACGTATCGTTGTATAAATATTTTTAATAAAACTATATGTACCAATAAATGGATGTCTATTGTCAATATATTAGATGGAATCCTTATTAACTCTATATTTTGTAGAGGATTTTGGGTAAAGTATGTTATTAGGTATATAATTTTAGAATTATGTGGTTGAATATGTGATATTATTTTAACTTCAAATGGATCAAATACAAATATTTGATGTAGATATATATATAATTAAAGTAATGATATAACTATTAAGGAATGAACATATGTTTTCCCTAAAATATCATAGAATAAATGTTTGATATAACTCTATTGGAATTGGAAAATAAAACAACTATTTTGTGGTCCATATGATATATTTCCGAATTTTAGATTGGTGGGATTTTTTAAAACCCACCCAAGTTCATCTAAAGTATATATTTTATTTCATGATTCATTATTATGGAAATATGTACAGGATTCTTCCCATATTTTAATCCATAGTGTATTGAAAATGGTTGAATGTAAATATTATAAGAAAAAATCATATCACATTTTTAAACGAAAAAAGAAATAATAATGAAATGATGTAACTCTTGAAGTTATGTTATTTAAATATGCCACATTGTTGAATGACTCATATTAATACCAAAAGATGAAATGAAAAGAAAATATCACAACCTATCCAAAAATATGTGAATGTTAAGTTGTTGCAATTTTTTGAGATAGTATCCAGGCTATTTAAAATAGTAATTTTTAAGTATCCTTATATATTTTCAAGACAAATAATTTTTTAATTATTAATTTAAAATAGTTGATTCATAACCAAAAATAACAAGACCTTTTTTAATATAGATTTATATTGTTTTTATTATTATTTAATGATATCTAAAGTTTTTAATACTGTTAAATGATATAATCTCCTAATATGAAATATGAATTTAATTTCTAGTTTAACATAACATATTGTTATGAATTATATATAAAAATATATTATTTAAATATATTATAATTCCATTTTAAAAATAAATATGTAACCATTATAGACTGATTATAAGGTAATATAATATTTGTTTTGAATCAATATATAAAAAAAATTAAAATTATTAGAATAATAAATTAAATTATATAATAAATTTAATTTATAATCATGGTTTTGACTATAATTTTCGCAAAAATATTATAAATATTTATTTTATTTCAATTTATGTTTTATTATGTTCGAAATTATTGATTTTTGAAGTAAAATATTTTGTAAAATATATTTTATTTAATAATGTAATTGTTTATACTAGATTTGTGATATTAATATTATTAATATTATAAAATTTTATTTATATTTATTACATTAAAATTTTATTAAATTATAGTAATTGAAATTCTTAACCAATAAATGTGCACAGAAATAAAATCATAGAATATTATATTGTTAATGATATAATGACATAGATGAGTTTAAAATATATTTTGAATAGTTTTAAATGATAAGTATGGTGAATATGTAATTATATTTATGTTTAGTTTTTTGAAAAATAAAATAAATACATAATTATCCAAAACACTTAAGTATTTTTATTTGCGTGGTTATTATATCATAGGGAAGATAAATATATTTAAGAATAAAAATAGAGAAGTTTTATATGCATATTTTTATTTCGAAATTAATAATGATAATCATTATATGTAATGAATGATTTAAATATATAATGTTAATTTCAATATTATAAAAAATATGTTAAAAAAAATTTAAGATTATTAATAGAAATTATATGATAATGTATGTAATGTTAAAATTTTTATTTTAATTAATAAAATGGTCAATTAACATTTTAATTATACATATAAAAATATGAAATAAAAAAAGATATCTTTAATTCCCCATTTTGTGTGGCCTCTTGATTGAGTTCCCATATTTCACGACACTTCATTAACATACACATTTTCCCAGACCTCCCTTGTAGTAGACTCTTTACTAAGGTCACCAAGAAAGGCATCAAATTTTATAGACCACATACGTAGGTTCACATTAGTTCATACAATGAGGTCTTCACCCACGATCCTCTATTTGGTGTAATTTAAGTGTTGTTATCCTGACCAGTAATATCGATATAATTCTTTTGGTCATATTCTCATTGAATAATCCTGAGTAAACCCACAGAAGTTTTGAGAAAATTAAAAATAGAGTTGGTCACCATACTTATGGACCCATAAATGATCTCATAATTACATAAATTCATTATTAACTTATTGGCTATGGTCTAATATCAATTTTATATATTTTCATATTGTTTTTCTTAAATAAATTTGGCCAGGAAACGCCTCATGGATTCACATAATTTAATGAGTGAATATCATAATATTGGTTTTATAAATTACATTGAGTAATGAAAATTTCCTTGGGACCAAATATTCGTTAAATCAAGATTTCCCTCCTAAATAGTTAAATTTCATTCATTATAGATCCTCCATTTAGTGATCATCAATCCATTTTGATGGATTATCATAAAAAATAAACCATAAAGTTATTCTTCATCACACAAACAATAATATCCCATTGATATATCCCTTTCTATTAGAATTCCATATAGAAAGTCATCAAACTAAATTGATGAATATTTTGATTCATGTATTTAAATGTTTTTATAGGGTGTTTTATGGAAAAAACATTAAAAAATATATTGTGTCTCACTAAATTTAACTATTTTTTTATTCCATTTTCTGGGATACATAAGAATCCCTTTTCCTATTCCTAATCCAAACTCAAAGACACAATCTACCTTTTTCATAGGCCCCCAAAACCTACCAATATTGTGATAAAATCTAGATTTCTTAACTATATGGAATTATAAAATACTCTGTAAATTAATCACATCCACATATCGTGATACTTTTACGAGTACCTTTATATATAGTCATAATATTTAGTTTACCAAAATACATTGTTCAAATAAGAGAATTATAATTATCATGTGGTGTATCCACTTAGATGAATGTTGTATATCTATCAATTTTACTCAAATAATACTCATTATTATTATTTTGGGTATATTTTATGAATATAATAGAAATATATTAAAGATTTTTAAGCTATGAAATAGACATCTCAATGGGTTAGATGACCTACAAACATTTAATTTAAATAAATATGTTATTTCACCATGATAGGTAATCAATGGGTCTCCCTTCATTGGGATAAATAATATACATGTGAGAACTAAAATATAAAACACATACCCATGATAAAGTAGTAATTTAATCAAAACAAGTAACTAAATGTGAATTTATTCCCAAAAAAATGACCATGAAATTTCAATTGTCATAATGTTATGTTGGGTTTCATGTTTCTCTCATTGAATATAGAATACCTCTACATTGAATTTAACACCACATGATTTTGAGAGATAGATTATTTTCAATTTATTTAACGTCTTGTGTTGTATTCTACACCAATATTATCTTTCACTAAACGCAACACCGTATTATCTTACAGTATAAGCAACACTACTCTTTTCTTTTGTTACACACAATTTCATGTTCCATTGACAGAATTCATTTCACGCAACACTGAGTATAGATATTTTTCAATTTAAGAAAGGAAAATGTCTATATTATGTTATAAGTAACACCAAATGAATATTTAACTATATGAAACACTTACATGGACTGCATTAAACGTAAGAGTGACCTTCCTCGATTACTTCATTGCATGTAATACCGAATCTGAAAAAACATTACTATATTATTAAAATATTATTTTGTGATACAAACTAGATGTTATGAATACTTTTATCAAAATTTTGAATTTTATATAACATTTAAATTCATTTTATTTATTTTTTAGAACATTATATAAGAAAATTTTAATTTTTTCAGATAAAATAATCATTTTTAAAAAAATTAGGTTTTACCGCCTTTTGATTGAAAACCCAGTTTAGATATTGTTTTCTCAAATTTTATAATTTTTATTATATATAATAAAATTTTTTTCATCGTGAAATTTATCTTTACCTTGGATTAAATTTTGGTGTTTCTCTTTTGAAATGCATATTTTAATAATTAGTAAAAATTAATTCATTTAAATCCAAAACTGCATTTTTTCTAATTTATTCAAATAGTAAGATTATTTTTTTAATTTTATTTAAAGTGTAAAAGAGTTTTGTCATTTAATCCAATTTTTATCATATGATGTAATTTTACTTTTAAATTGTACATAAATAGATTATAATTTGTTGTTAATTTGTTACTTTTGAAAACCTTGTTTTTTACAACATGTATTAATAATAAATTATGTTATTATGTGTTTTGAATAATGAAAAATGGATTCCATATTTGGAATAATTGGGTCCAAATTTTCTTACTTTGTTAATTTTATTTTTTTAATTACGAATATTAAATACAAAAAATAATATTTAACACAGGTAAAGGTAAATCGGTTTTATTATGGTAATAATCAATATGAAAATGATAATAAAATTATCCTAACTTCAGAAAAAATACTATTGGATGAATTAAATTCTAAAAATATCAAGTAATAGTCAATATAGAGTCAATTAACAAATTTTTTCTATGAATGTGATGTAATTATAATTAAAACAAATGAAAGTGACAATAAGTCACTCTCATATATCTTATAAGTATAATAATTTAATTATAGTGATAAACAATATAAAACAAGAAAAATAAATTGCCTCTGTAAATATATTTACATCTATGTCATGTTAATATATTTATATTTTTTAGAGATTAAATAATTACCTTTATGGATGAAACAATAGTGAAGGAGGAATTTTTTTATTAATAGAAATATCAAATAAATGATTTTAAAACTAATAAAACAAATATAACATAAAAACCTATTGTTCTGCAAGAATTTTGTAGGCAACTATGAAATTTTAAGGGTGTATTAAATATTTGGTTTGAATTTATCTTTAGTATGGTTTTTAATTAAATTCAAATAAATGAATTGTGTTAAATTTAAAATAATGATATTTTATAAAAAAACTATATCATTAAAAATTTTCAAATCAAGAAAATATATTTAAAAATCAAAACGTGGGAATTATAAGGTTTAAGATTTCATTATGCATCCAATTACAAACAATTTATAACACATAAGATAATATTTATAACCATTTAATATTTTTAATATTATTACCATAATTAAAATTAAATTTATTAAATAAGGATAAATCAAAATTATTATGTTAAAAATAAAATTAAAAAATAAAAATCCTATTGGCTAATTTGATTTAAACCCATCCAAATATGAGATTAAAAATTATCATATTTTTAAGAATTGTAATTTAAAAATTAATTTATATTAAATTAATATTTTTGGTAATTCCCAAGGTTCCCCTCACCTCAATTATAAATGGGGACCTACTCTCTCATTTTCCCACAACTCATTAAGCCTTCATGTTCATCCATACCCTACCTATTTAACATCTCAAAATCCCAATATACATTCTTGCTGTAACACCCTGAGATTTTATGAGGTAAATTTTTTTTATTTTCTTTCATATATTTTGATGTATGCCACACAATGATTATCTTGCGCTATACGCAACACCATATTAGCTTGCAGTATACACAACACTATTCTTGGATTGGGTTACACACAATTTCATGTTTGTTTCATAGTAGTTATTCTAAGCAACATTGAGTGTATATATATATATATATATTAAATGTATAAATGAAATGTGGTTGGATTATTTTATATGCAACAACAAAGGAGTATTTTACTACACACAACCCTGAATTGGCTTGCGCGACCTTCCTCGATAGCGTGTGTAGTACGCAATATTGGGTTTCACTAAACAACGATATATTATTATCATATTATTATGAACTAGCCGTTACAAATATTAATACCCACTTTTTGAAATTTTATAAATTTTATCATTCAAAATGGACTTCATTTTTGGATTCTGAATATCAAAATTAGCCTAGGGTGAATTTTTAGTATTTTTCTGAAAACTTTAAATTTTTGATGAATACTGAAAACACTCGGTTAGTATTTAAAAACCGACTTTTTATTTAAATAATTTTTTATTTTATTTAAATTTATTTTAGGTAAAAATTGATACATAATAACTATATAATTTCATTTTAATTCATTGGAGTCATTTTATAATAATTTTAGATATATAAAAATTTAATTTAACTTTTAACCGTCTTTTACCCACCTCCTAGGAGAATTTGGAAATTCACTTAAAACATAATTTTACCGCTTCTGTGAGTTGAATTTTAAAAATCCGAGAGACACAGTTAATATCAAGGACTAAAATGCGGTTCAATGAGATAAAAATAATATTTTGTGAATAATAACCTTTTACTTTTTTTTACCACCGTTAAAAGTAAATAGGGTAATCAAGGGTAAAAATTATATTATTATTACACTAACACATGTCCTAATTATATTGGATAAATTTAATTCGACCAAAAAAACATTAGGAATAAAATAGTACCATTAAGGTTCACTTGGATTACATTAGGACATTTATTATTAATTTATTTTAAGAAGGGTTAAAATAGATAAAATCAATGTTTAATAACTAAATGATTTTTAATATAGTGTTATAGATAAGATAAATTCAACTATAAATATTTATTAGAATTAGAAAAGATTTCGTACATAACTGTATTTTATTTATAATTTTTAGACATTAAATAATTTAATTTATTTATTACACAATGATGAAGCAGTAATTACCTTATTAATGAAATATTAACATATTTGATGTTATAAATATCTATATAAAGATAATTTTATACTTTTAATGAATTACACTAATTTTCTATGTTAATATGACATGTTAGTATAGATTTAATTTACTTTTTTCTAATTAATCATGATGTTATGAGTTTCATAAAAATCAATTACCAAATAGTGTCAAAATTGACATAAAATAGTTTTTAAAACAAATATTATATTATTAATTGTTATCTTATTCCTAAAAATCTAAGGTTCATCCAAAGGACTTAGATAAGGATATATATATTGATAATGAACCACATAGGGTTTTTTTGTCTTGTTATAGTATGTTTATTAACCATATAGTGTAAGAAAAAACAAGAAGACAAGGTAAAAGTTAAATTATTTAGCTTTGAGTTAAATCTAAATGATAAGGTTACAATTGTAACCTAAACACGTCTAAAATATATTGTTTGAGATGATTTTGACCCATCCACACTTTATCGTCGAAATAAATCAATTTGGAGCTATTATAAACCGAATATGACTTTATTATAAAATAATATTTTGAGTTTTTCCAAAGGTTCCCCTCTCCTCCCTTATAAAAAGGTCACCCCTTACCTCTTCTATTCACATCCTTTTGAGCCTTGAAGCTCAGAAAAAAACTGCCCATTTCTCTTATTTACTTCCCTTGAAACATTCTGGAGGTTCTGGTCTTCTCAAAAGACCAACTCTACTTCTTTATGAGAAGTCTTAAAGGAGGTGTGTCGAAGAAAAGGTAATCTCTTATATCGATTCTCTCAAGTTTCTATCTTCTTCAACTTCTTATTATTTAGTTGTTTTATTATATAGAAATAAATAAGTATCACTCATATACTGATATGTTATTATGAATATGAAACAACCCTATTTCACTTTCTATTCATCCTACAGAAAACGAAATCACCACGTGTGCGTACGTACGAAATACCGTCTCCACGCCGTGGGGTAACCAGTTTTTCCACCACCACCTTAAATGGATGGGTATAATGGTGTAAATAAATAACTACATATGGTTATTTTAAAGTGATATTGATTCTTTAATATTATACATACACTTAAATACAATTCCATGATCATGGGAATGATATCATCGCTCGTGCGTACGTACGGACTATCGTCTCCACGAATGCGATGAGATTCATTTTCCATGATTAACCATTCAAGAATGATTATAAAGTATCTATAATGAATAATAATGAAATATATGACATAATTAAGATACTGGATTTATTTATACAGATATATATATATATATTTCTTCTACATACTTCCATTCACGTCAATAAGGAAAAGAAAACAGTGTTCATGCGTACGTATGGCCTACTGTCTCCATGAACGGTGTATTTCATTTCATTTATCTATATATATATTATATATATATATATATGTACTGAATATATATGATATATATATCATTATTTAAATTCTGGAAGTAATTAAATAATGATATAAGTAGTAATAATATCCAGAACAACAAGTCCAAACACGTGCGATAAATAAAACGTTTTACCCAAAACGGTGCTTTAACATGAAATTTACAAAAGAATGGGTAATATAAAGTCATAAGTGAACCATATATGATATCATAACAATTAATATGATTTTGTAATAAGTTAATGTCATTATTTAAATCATTATACAGGAGTTTCAGATACATACAAAGCATATCAGACCTATTGTAAGGGATAACTTTTACAATCTCATTTTTATCTGAGATTGTTTATTCGTAAGTATTCACTGGTGTTATATCTATAATCAATGTCACTATTTTCTAAAAATGATTTCATTAATTTTTAAAGTCCTTTTTACCCATTTTTGTCTTTTACTACATATTATGTAAGGAATCTTTCTTTTGTTTATGTTATGAGGTACTTTTTTGACTTCTCTGGCAAAAGTATGAGAAGAATGTTTTTTTAACTTATATGGAATGAAAGGACTTTTATGGTTTTATAAAGAGTTATTTTCATGAAGCATCCTCCAAAATAATTCATCACTATTTTCAACAAAATCTTTTTCTTTAAAAATTGCATGACGTTTTGTGAAACGAAATTGATTTTGAAGAAGAAATGATATTTTCCTAAGGAATTCATTTCATGTGTTTAATCAAAACCATTTTCCATCTAAGATGACATTATTTCATATGTCTATGTTTCAATTATAATGTCTCAATGATTTACATGGTTTCACATTTCTTATTATTAAACGCTATCCATATTTTAGTATGGATTATGTTATTATGGGATGATGTTTATGAATCCCATTTTATACATTGGGTAATGACGAATGATTTATGGTCATGTGGTGGCACATGTAAGAATGATTTAATTATGAGATGGGTGGGACCTATATATCCCTACAATGCATTGGGTAAAGATTTATATCTCATGAGATAGACATGGCTGGAACTGTAAGTTAATCTGGTTCAGTAATACAGGACTGAACGAGGAGTGAACTCGATTCAGAAAGAGACTTTCTCAACTAAGATGGTATTGGCAGCAATGCATTGGCTACTATTGAAATCATATCATGTGCTTAATAGTTGCCACAATCAAATGTTTAATTCCCATTATCTTTTATCATGATTGATTTTCTTTTATGATATATGCCTTACATACTTCCATGATTTATGTCTTTTCTCAAGATCTTGATGTTTAGATTTTATGTTCATGTTTTTGTATTCAAATGATTAGGGATTGTTCAATGTTATCTCTGTTTACTGTTACTATGCATTTGAGCTCACCCTTTTTATTTTTTCTTTTCCCTAGGATATAATGAATGGTTTTAGGTAAGAAAAAAACGACGAAGATCTTTATGGGAGATGTTGAAGATCTTTCACCACGATTAGATGATTATGTTTTGAGTTTCCAAAGACACTAAACTATTACAGGCCTTGAGTGTTTTTTTTGTTATGTATCAATTATTCCAAAAAATTAATGTAATTTCCATGTATGTCAAGATTTGGGCCTCTACAGTTGGTATCAGAGGAAAGGTTTAGTTAACCATTGGAAACTTGTATGTGAAAAATTTAGTGAGATCTCTAGAGATATTTATAAGGTATGTCGAGAGATGTCCCTAAGGTTATGTATAAGTATAGGTTATAGTCATAGAATTATGATAAAGATCATGAATAACCTAGGATTAAACATATGAAGTTAGATATTGAATGTACACCCCTTGATTCTGTTGTTTTTCTAGAATGATTTATGCCTCTCACACAATTATTTTTGGGTTTTAGAAAATGGATGGAAACCAGAAGATTCATGTTAATGGAGAATATGATGGACAATGGAATGATATTCTTCATGATCAAGCAAATGAAATGGGATTTGGAAGGTAAAACATCGTTATTATTGCTATTCAGCAATCTCATAATATGATCAATAATATAAACTTTTCTATGTTTCATGACTCAGCTAATAAGATAATGATGGAGTTTCATTATGATCATAGAGGAATGAAAGATCAATTTTCCTCATGTCAATCATATGGGAAGAGAAATCAAGGAGAATGTTTCAAAGGAACTTGAAGATGCTTTGGTTGTGGAGAAGAAGGACAGAAATAAATTAATTGCAAAGGAAAAGGATCAGTTAACACCATGGACAAGGATAATGGTATTTCTAATACATCAACAATGGTTAAATGTTTTAAATCTGGAATGTACGGGAATTATGCAATCCAATGACCTAAGGGAAAGTATCATGAAGAGAATCACCATGGATGTATGGGTGTTATTTATGTTTATGATGATGAAGAGACTACAAATGATCTATGAGATGAAATAATTATTGAATCTCTGTCAATGGTTTAAGAAGGTAGCAGAATGATTTATGTTCATCAAGAGTTATATTGTATAGGTAATGGTACTATGGAATAAAGGAACATCTAAGGATTGTTAAACTATTTTTCTTCATAAAGTATTTGAAAGTATATGTTGAATGATACCGGTAACCATGAACGATTATTCAGATATCATTGGAAAGTAGATGAAATGCGCATAATGAAGGGATAAGAAGAAAATTAAATGTTTGATAGTATTCATGAGATCATGACTGATATAAGGACAAGGTTATATCATGGTTTGAGTATATAGAATATTTGGATTTTGGTATGTGGAAAGAGTTAACTTTTGACAGCATTCATGTTTTCCCTAAGGTTTAATGGGTATTCATTTTTCAAGAGAATACATGATTAAGGTATTCACATGATTGGAATGTGACCAACAAGATATATGGGGGATAAATGATGGTATTCACATGCTTGGTTGATGACATTTCAAGTAATAATTTTCATTATACTATGAGATTGGATATTTGTATTTTGGAAAAGCCTAATGATTGGAATGAATTATGTTGGACATATGTTACTATTGTTTAAGGATAGAACATTTTTCAATATTATTGATGGAATGATAAAATAGTGTAGTTTTAGAAAAGGGACAACATGCAGGACGGGCGACAACCCGTCGCATCAGACAAGGCTGTGAGAATCTAACACACAACTAAAGTGCGACATGCCTTTATCACATACCACTGGCCTACAGGAAGTCCCTGGTAGGAAAAACTAGTTTTATTATATTAATAAGTATGATATATGAATTATAAGTCCATTTTTGGAACCAAATATGATTAATCTCACTAAAGATGGCCTTATGTATATTTGATAAATTTTTCTAACCTTTTGTTGGATACAGATGGAATGACCCATCATTCTATCACCTGATCTATTAACTCTTCAAGAATGACAAATTGAACTTCATTTCTTTAAGAGATGAAGTGGAAATTGTCCATGGAATAACCAAATATGAGATTGTACCCAAATTAAGTATGTATTTCATCTAATTCAAAATTTTCAACTTTAGGGAAATGATATTGAAAACCAAAAATGTTGTCCTAGTTCCCTTATATCCGATGAATTAGATGGTACCTTAGATCACCAAAAATTTATGGTGTTGTGACTATGGGCTTTATCATAGCCATGTCCTCTACCACTCTCCATCTGAACATGATGGTTAGATTTCTCTTCCATATCCATATTTTACCTATGTTATCCTATGTGGAAACCCAGTGATTAGATAATTTGGGTAACCATTACATTTCATAATATAGTTTTTTTTAAGTTCAGTTTTGGTATTACTTTTTACTATGTGGGTTTCTATGAAAGAAACTTTCAAGTATAAAACCATTTATAACCCCGATGAATTTTCAGGGCGAAATTTATTGTATGGGGGGGTAGAATGTAACACACTGAGATATTATGAGGTATATTATTTTTATTTTCTTTCATATCTTTTGATGTACGTCACACCATGATTATCATGCACTATACGCAACACCATATTAGCTTGCAGTATACGCAACACTATTCTTGGATTGTGTTACACACAATTTCATGTTCGTTTGATAGTAGTTATTCTAAGCAACATTGAGTGTATATATATATATATATTAAATTTATAAATGAAATACGGTTGGATTATGTTATATGCAACAACAAAGGAGCATTTCACTACACACAACCCTGACTTGGCTTGTGCGACCTTCCTCGATAGCATGTGTAGTACGCAATACCGGGTTTCACTAAACAACGATATATTGTTATAATATAATTATGAACTAGCCCTTATGAATAGTAATTCCCACTTTTTGAAATTTTATAAATTTTATTTATCAAATTGGACTCTATTTTTGGATTCAGAATATCGATATTATCCTAGGGTGATTTTTTGGTATTTTTCTGAAAACATTCAATTTTTGATGAATAGTGAAAACACTCAGTTACTATTCAAAAATCGACATTTTATTTATATAATTATTTATTTTATTTTAATTAATTTTAGGTAAAAATTGATACATAATACATATATAAATTCAATTTAATTAATTGGAGTCATTTTATAATAATTTTAGACATATAAAACATTTATTGAACTTTTCACCGTCTTTTACCCACCTCCTAGGAGAATTTGAAAATTTATATAAAACATAATTTTACCGCTTCTGTGAGTGGAATTTCAAAAAACCGAGACACACGGTTAATATCAAGGACTAAAATGTGGTTCAATGAGATGAAAATAATTTTTTCTGAATAGTAACTTTTTACTTTTATTTACCACAGTTAAAAGTAAAGAGGGTAATTAAGGGTAAAAATGATATTATTATTACCCTAACACAAGTCCTAATTCTATTTTATAAATTTAATTCGACCAAAAACAACTTTAGGATTAATATATGACAATTTAGATTCACCTGGATTAGATTAGGACTTTTATTATTAATTTATTTAAAGAAGGGTTAAAATAGTAAAAATAAAGGTTTAATAACTAAATCATTTCTAATATAGGGTTATACATAAGATAAATTAAACTATAAATATTAATTAGAAAGATAAAGATATTTCATAGATAATGGTATTTTATTTATAATTTTTAGACATTATATAATTTAATTTATTTATTACACAATGATGATGCAGTAATTACATTATTAATTAAATATTAGCATAATTGATGTTATCAATATCCAAATGAAAGTAATTTTAGACTTTTTAGGAATTAAATTAATTTTATAGGTTAATATAACATTTTATTATTGATTTAAATAACTTTTTTAAAACTAATCATGTTGTTATGATTTTCACAAAAATCAATTACCAAATAGTGTAAAAATTTACATAAAATAGTTTTTAAAACAAATATTATTTTATTAATTGTTATTTTATTACGAAAAATCTAAGGTCCTACAAAATGACTTAGATAAGGATATATATATTTATAATGAATCTCTTGGGGTTATTTTTTCTTGTTATAGTATGTTTATTAACCATATAGTTTAATAAAAAAAGAAGATATAGTAAAAGTAAAATTATTTAACGTAGAGTTAAATCTAAATGATAATGTTAAAATTGTAACATAAAATTGTCTAAAATATATTGGTTGAGAGTATTTCGACCCATATCTACATTAGCTTCGAAATAAATAAATTAGGATCTATTATAAACCGAATATGACTTTATTATAAAATAATTTTTTGAGTTCTTCCAAAGGTGTCCCTCTCCTTCTTTATAAAAAGGGCACCCCTTCCCTCTTCTCGACACACCCTTTTGAGAATATATGATGGGCCAAACCCAGAAAATTTCTCTTCTCCACTTCACTAGAAACATTCTGTAGCTTTTTTTATTCTCAAAATACCGACTCTACTTCCTTAAGAGAAGGCTTAAAGGAGGTGCGTCGAAGAAGAGGTAATCACTACTTTCGATTTTCTCATGTTTCTTTCTTCTTCAACATCTTCTTATTTAGTTGTTTCAGTATGAATTAATAACATAAGTATCACTCATATAATGATATGTTATAATGAATATTAAAAACCTCTATTTCACCTTCTATCCATCCTATGTAAAACGAAATCACCACGCGTGCGTACGTACGGAATATCATCTCCACGCCGTGGTGTCATCAGCTTTTCCACCACCACCTTACATGGATGGGTATAATGGTGTAAATAAATACTTTTATATGGTTATTGTAAAGTGATATTGATTCTATAATATTAAACTTACACTAGAATACAATTCCACAACCATGGGAATGTTATCATCGCTCATTCGTACGTAGGGACTACCGTCTCCACGAACACGATGAGATTCATTTTCCAGGATTTGCCATTCAAGAATGATTATAAAGTATATATATTGAATAATAATGAAATATATGAAATAATGAATCTAATGGATTTATATATATATATATATATATATATATATCATCTACTTACTTCCATTCAAGTCAATAAGGAAAATAAAATAGCGTTCATGCGTACGTACGACCTATCGTCTCCATGAACGGTGTAATTCATTTCATTTAACAATATTATATATATATATATGTACTGAATATATATGATATATATATCAGGATTTTCATTCTAGAAGTAATTAAATCATGATATAATTAGTAATAATATCAATGACAATAAGTCCAAACATGATCAATAAATAAAACATTTTACCCAAAACACTGCTTTAACATGAAATTCACAAATGAACGGGTAATATAAAGTCATAAATGAACCATATATGATATAATAACAATAAATATGATTCTATAATAAGTCAATGAAATTATTTAAATCATTATACAAGAGGTTCAGATACGTATGAAGCATATCCGACCTAAGGTAAGGGATAACTTTTCCAATCTCATTTTTATCTAAGATTATTTGTAAGTATTCACTAGGGTTATATCTATCATACATGTCCCTATTTTCTAAAAAATTTCATGTATTATTAAAGTCCTTTTTACCCATTTTTGTCTTTTACTACATGGTATGTATGGAATCTTTCTTTTGTTTACATTACGAGGTACTTTTTTGACTTTTCTGGAAAAAGTACGAGAGTGAGGCTTTTTTAAATTATATGGCATGAAAGGATTTTTATGGTTTTATAAAGACTTATTTTCATGAAAATTACTAAAAATGATTTCATGACTATTTTCAAAAAACAATATCATTCTTTTAAAATTGCATGATGTTTTGTGAAAAGAAATTGATTTTGAAGAAGAAATGATATTTTCCTTTAAAATTCATTTCAAGTGTTTTATCAAAACCATTTTCCATGTAAGATGAAATTATTTCATATGTGTATGTTTCAAGTATAATGTCTCTATGATTTAAATGTTTTCACTTTTATTATTATGAAATGATATCCATTTTTTTCTTTATGGATTATGTTATGATGGGAAGATGTTTATGAAAACCATTTTATAATTTGGTTAATGATGAATGATTTATGTTCATGTTGTGGCACAAGTAAGAATTATATCATTATGAGATGGATGAGACATATATATCCCTCCAATGCATTGGGTAAAGATTTATATCTCATGAGATAGACTTGGCTGGAACGGTAAGTTAATCTGGTTTAGTAATACTGGACTAGAACAAGGAGTGAACTCGATTCAGAAAGGGACATTGTCCACTAAGATGGACTTGGAAGCAATGCCTTGGCCACTATGGAAATCATATCATGTGCTTAATGGTTTCCAAAATCATATTTTTTATTACCGTGCTATTTTAACATGATTTATGTTCCTTTATGATATATGCCTTACATACTTCCAGGATTTATGTCTTTGCTCAAGATTTTGATGTTTAGATTTTATGTTCAAGTTTTTGCATTCAAATGATTATGGATTGTTCAATGTTATCTATGTTTACCCTTACTGATCATTTGAGCTCACCCTTTTTATATTTTATTTTCCCCAAGATATAAATAACGGTTTTAGGAATGAAAAAAGGGGAAGATCTTTATGAGAGATGTTGAAAATCTTTCACCATGATTAGAAGATTATGTTCTGAGTTTTGAAAGACACTAAACTGTAACTGTCCTTGAGTGTTGTTTTTTGTAATGAATAAATTATTCGGAAAAATTAATGTAATTTCAATTTATTTCAAGCTTTGGGCCTCTACACTTGTGGTTCTGGTATTCTCCAAGGTCCATCTCTAATTCCATTAAGGGGAGATATAAATAGAGTAAGTCATTGAAAGAGGTAATATCCTATTCTGATTCTTGTATATTTATTTATACATTGAATTCTACTTCATGAGTTGTTTTATTATAGAATAATAACACTAGTACCAATTATATACTTATAAATTGTTATTATTATAAAAAAATATGTTTCTGTTTTTCCTTCCAATGAATGATGAAATCAACACGCGTGCATACGTACGATTTACCGTCTCCATGTCATGGTGTAATCTGTCTGTCATCAACACCCTACATGGATGGGTATAAATAAAAACTTTATAACTATATATGATTATATAAAAATTATATTCAATCTAAAATATATAAATCCATGCCAATCAAAACAATTCAACAATCATGGGAATCGTATCGTTGCTCGTGCATACGTATGACTTACTCTCTCCTCGACACGATGAGATTAATTCTCCATGTTAACCAATCGAGAATGATTATAAAGTATATATAATAAATAATAATTAAATATTTGAAAAAATAATGATACTTTATTTATTTATTTATTAATTTTTTTTTAATTTTTTTTCTTTTTCAATAAGGACAAAGAAACAGTGTTCAGGCATATGTACGACTTACCGTCTCTATAAACAGTGTATTCCATTTCATTTTTTTCGCTTATATATATTTATATACAATATATATATATATATATATCGTGGTTAAAATTTTGGATGTAACTAAAACATGATCTATGTAATAATAACAAGAATAAAAAGTCAAAACTCATATAATAAATAAAACATTTATTACCTTAAATTTTGGTTAATCATGGAATTGATAAATAAATAGGTAATATAATGTTCAATGTGAATCAATGCCCATGTTTTCTAAAAAGGTTTCATAAAATTTTTACGTTGATTATATGTATGTTTAATGTCATTTTTACACACTTTTAACTTTTACAACGTGGTATAGAAGGAATATTCCTTTTTTTACCATATGAATTTTTTTGACATTTCCAGAAAACATACGTGGAGAATATTTTTTTTTTATTATATTAAATGAATGGATATTAACGATTTATTGATTCCATATTTCCATAAAGCATAGTATACAATATTTCAAATTTATATTCAACTAAATTCTATGTTTTTAAAATTTTGTGGAATTTTTAGAAATGAAAATGTATTTGAAGAGTAAAATATATTTTCCTTAAGAATTTAGTTCAAGTGTTTTATCAATATTATTTTCCATCCAAAATAAGATTGGGTTTTTTTATATACTTATTTGTATAGTAATTTTCATTTTTTGTATAATCTTTTTTATTAAATCCATTTATTTTATGTAGATAAGGTTATGATGGAATGATATTTAAGAAACCCATTTTATTTAAAGGGTTATGTTGTAATGAATGATTTATGTTTTTTTTTGGAACTTGTTAGAATGATTTATTTATGATATGGGTGGGACCTATATATCCCACCAATGCATTAGGATATATTTTTATATCATGAGACAAATATGTCTGGATCAACAATTAAATTAGATTCAGAAATATTGGGATGGGAAAAAAATAATTCCAATTTAGTAATATATGGCTTGAATGACAAGTAAACCCGGTTTAGTAATGGACTTTTATCACATTATTGGTCTTGAATGATATTTCCTGGCTACTATGTAAACCATCTTTTGTGCTTACTTGTTTTCCAGAATTCAATGTTTTATTCAAATGATATTTTAATTGAGTCAATATTCCATTATGATCTATGCCTAACGAACTGCAATATTTTTTTTTCAGTACTCGCGGTTTTGGTATAAAACATTTAAAGTTCATGTTTTCACATTATTATTTTTATGTTTTGTTTCATGTTCTTCATATATATCATTATTGTTAATTTAATCTCACCATTAATTTTTTCCACAGGAAATAAAGAAAGGTTTTGGTAGGAAATAAAAATGGGATGTTCATTGGGGGAGATGTTGATGATCATTCACCATGTTAGAATATATTTTTTTCATTTTTCTAAAGATGATAAACTAATTGGTTCATTGGTTTTATATTTTCATATAATATCATATATTTTTCAAAAGAAATGTAATGTCCATGTACATCATTCATGGTTTTAAACATTGAATATACATTGAGGGATCATGTTTATCATCCATTCTTGTATAAATATCATTATAATAATTTTCACATTCAACCATTGATTTTTATCAACCTTAACCTTTTCTACTAAAGCTCATATTAAATTATCTACAATATAATTATGGAACTGATGAATTACTCACTCATAATTCCAATAATTCTGATTGATGAATGCAATGGTTTATGAAAACATTGTTGAAGGATCATTATTAAATATGAAAAAACTCATGAACGAATCAAACTGATTATTCCATAGAATTTGAATCTAGGTGAAAAACAGTGTAGGGATTTGGTAGTATGCATATCAATATCAAACCACTTGGGGAGTCTCTCCCATTAGTAAAAAAATTATTACATTACAAATTTGTATAAGAATTGAAATGAACTATCATAAATCCATATAGTCACTCTATATCAACCAATGTGGCATCAAACATATAAATGATATTTTCACCATCATTTCGTGATCCAAATTTTATAGGATGATATAGAGGAATATATGATATCCCTATTTACATGGACACTCGAATCAAAATTGGGATCCTATCATGAGATGCAAATGATTGAATCTCAAGATAATGTATATGTCCTAAAGACAACGATTATATGTGAGTCTAATTTTATTGTCAAGATAATGGCAGAATTATAATTCAAAATACCCACTAGACATAATATTCATATATCATCAAATATAGACTGTAGTAATGAAATAATATGCCCCACAATAATCAGAGTGTGAATTTAATGAAAATCTATGTTGTATCTCATCACATATGGATCTTGACAATATATGATCCTACAAAGGATATATATTTATAGTTATTACTGAAAAATAAATGGGGATACCCCAACCCATAGTGATGGGGTAATATTATACCCCGACATTCTTCTCTATCATCATCAATTCTCAATATGGTTACCTAGATTATTGATATTACTCCTCCATGGAAAAATTAAAACCTATAAAAACAATCATGAACTAAATATCATTACTATTAACCCAATTTTTGATAATAAAATTATATTACAAAGGAAAAAGTAAAATACAAGGAATATATAGTGAATTCCACAACTATTGATGTTTGAAAGAATGACATATATTCCCATCATCGAATGAATCCCCCTAATTTTTTATTTCGTTATAATATACAAATATAAACTACAGGGAGAGATATTAGAATAATATATGGAAAGTTCATTGCAAAGTAATTATCCCACATGCCCACAAAGGACGGTGATAATATATTTGAAGAAGTCAATATTTATCAATTTTGTGGAATAATTGAGAATCAATAGCAGATCAATGCTAAATTGTTCATGGGAGTCATACCCACTAATTATTATTTTAATGTTATGGATATACTTACTCCTAATAACACAATTCAATGGGTGTATATTTCCTGTTTTATAACGATAATATTAAGACACACCATTAGTATAAAATTTTATTATCTAGCCTATTTGATTAGAGAGAGGATTGATTCTAATGAATCCTCTAGTGGAGAAACAACAACATATTTTCAAGGAATGGAATCTAGATATTACATTGTATACTCCCAAAAATCTTATTTAATTTGTAATTAAATATGAAGCATATAAATAAATTTTATAATATGTATCTTCTCAGGAGGTGGTGTCCCAAGAAATAATAGACGGTCTTAATAATCAAATGGACACTATGGACGGTTCTGATGAACAAGTACTACATAAGAGGAAGCCCAATCCAATGTGGTTATAAAGGAGTCCACAATCACCCAACATTTTCAATCCACTATTATAGAAATCTGATTGAATAAGAGATATAGAATTGTATCTATCCCATTTCCCTTTTGATTGTAGCATAATATTTGTACACTCCAAATTATACAATTCTTCCAGAAAAAGTTTCATCATGAATACCTTAGAATTTAAACAATTGTATTGTATAATATGCCTATTCTTTGGCTTATTTCGTATTTTGAAGATTCCATTTTGTAGTTATTCAATCCATTAATATATATAAGTGAATAAATTTATCCGTCACCCTTACTACTGAATGGAGTGATATAATATGGAATTGAGGTATTTGTTTTATGAAATGACTGGTTATGAAATTAGATAGGGAAACACATCTTTATAATGAATAATAAATTTTCATCCTCCTAGAGAAACAATAAGATTAATAATCAACCACATCATTCACCAAGATGTAATATTATAGGTTTTTAGTTAATATGACAATAACTCCTCAAATAATGGTTTAATTTCAATAATCCATATAAGGTAATCTCTATGAATCATTTTTATATATGTGGAATTTGAGTAATGGAAAAATAGTTATTAACACCCTAATGATGATATGGTTCAGTAGATATAACATTGATTATCCAAAGGAAAAAATATATTCCTTCCATATTGATTAGGATCATAGGTACTCAAACACTTATATATTTTAAAAAATATTGGAGTTATCAAAAATCAGGAATCTAGAAAAATTTTGAATTAAAATCTGCATAATTATTTTTCACACATTCCTATCCTGAGAAACTAGGTCAATGAATACATCATCATGAATGATTGTATAAAAGTATGGTAATTGATTGTAATAGATTATTACATTTTCCCAATTCCTAGCTCACATGGGAGTTTACCAAACTCTCTAATTAATGTAAATAATGGGAAAAATCCCAATATAGGTATATAAAAACATGAGTATTGTATCATATATAATATATCTAATCATACACATTCAATATTTACGACATGATTGAATTACCCATTTGTTATCCTAATTCTGTCGACCACCCCAATGAATATAAATTCTACCTCTTATACTTTTTTATTCAAATTATGTAAACATATATTAAAAAATTCCAAAATATCATCCCCCTTATATTTTTAAAAATCTATAAACTAAAAGGAAGTCCATACCCACATCATTAAGAGATTGAGAACAATCCTGAAAAATGACATCCTCTTCATAGGCGATGTACATATGGGGACTATCCAAACAAATGACATAATCTTTTAATAGCAACATTAATGATAATTATCGTTCTAAATGATATTTTCATTCAACATGGAGCCATGGTTCTCCTCAATCAATTTTAGTCAATTTATGAACATGTATACTAGAAAACATATGGTTTTTAAATGGTAGAATAGGTTTCCCTAAATATGATGTCAACTACATCAGATGAATTATAACCAGTTTCTATGCAGTTAACACTTAATATGGACTATAATACATGGATTCAATAGTTTGGGGCTCATCATGTTTTCAATCAACTACAAATAATGTTGGTAAAGAAGATATTGGTGAGACCCCACAACCTTCAAATAAATAAATACTCTTCCAACCTATTAATGAAAAAAGCGATGGTAGTTCATGTTCTTGAGGTCAATGGTTGATAAAAAATATTAAATCCCATTCTAGTAATAGCATTATCATCTATTCAACATAATATATATAATCTAAGGGGTTTAATAATTTCCACATCCCATTTTCCACATGACTCTATATGGACATCTCCATCAATGATTAGAATTATATGTTATAGAGATAATATAAAAATATATTGAAAATAATTATTTAATTAAACCAACATGTAACTACCATTAATAATTATCTTTATTCTAAAATATCTAATTTAGTGGTCATACACATAGAACAACATCCATATAATTGGATAAAAACAAATTGGTTCATCTTGGATGTTTTTCCCTTACTAAACATCCATCATCTATCTATAATAGTCTACCAAATAGGGAAGTATCATTTAAAAAAATTATAACAGATTTTAAAAATCCCCCAGCCCCCTCATATTTTTAATTATGGTAATTTTTTTTAGTTTTTTGATAACTACAAAGTCAAAAAAATGATAGAGTTTTATAGTATATATGTGGTATTATTTATGTACCAGTCAATGAAAATAGTTTTGTCAAGATAGAAGTGGATGATGAAATAAGGTATATTCTATCCAACATAGAAATGTTTTAGATATATCACCATTTACAGATTGAAAATATTGAATGATCTCCCAAGTATCAAGATACATAAGTTAGAATATTTTAGAGACTATTCCAATTACTTCTTTAATCATAAATTTCAAATCCATATAATATGGTTTTGAAACATTAATACATCTTGAATTAATAATAAGATATATAGGTTCATAATATAGTATGATACAACTAAATATACACTTAAACTGCATGAACACTCTTAAAAACACATAAATATTGTATGAGTGAATCAATTTCAATAGTGTGGTGATCATAAGATCAATGCAGACTCCTACTAAGTGGTGAATTAAGTGATCCCAATATAATAATAAAAATATATGTTTTTGTATAGTATAATCCCTATTGAAATTGAACTGTTGATACAATCTATGAAATATGATTCTCTATTTTATATTTTCCCAACAGACATATATGACATGCAGTGTAGAAAACTCTAAACAATAAACCTTGGTATATTAAAAATTGTCACCCCCAATGTGGTGCATAAAACCTTACTATATTTTTGAATATATTATTAATATAATTCCTACAAATATTTATAGATTAATATATGGAGTATTGTTAAATATTATCATATAAACATTTCTATTATAAATATCCTTATATCCCTCAATATTCTTAATCTGACTCATTACTTCTGAGAATCCAGAATTTAATTTTACGCAACACAATGATGAGAACATTGGGAGTATGTTATTGATCCTCACAGAATCATATTTATTGGATAATGTATACTGTTAAATCAATAATTTTATAATTCAAATTTTTATAATTTGGCCATTCAATCTTCACATGAAACAAATAACATCTATTCACTAATTTAGTTTTACAAAATATTAATATTTAAAATGTTTTCTATGAATGAAGATTTTATGGGGTATACCATTAATTGAAATTAGTTTATTGAAACTATTATCTATTATTTGGATATTGATAAAAACTCTCTCACTGAGTTTCGAGTATGATAATGCTCCTTCTATTGGTATATATTAACCATGTTCTGAAGATCAATTTATTAGTCTGATAAATAATTTTTCTTTAAAATTATTATTGAATGTTTGTGATGATGATGAATTAACATGTAGGTCTTATCATTATTCATTTTAATTCATTTAAAATTCATTAAAATTTGTTAATTGTCTAGTTGTGGAATATATATATAATGAGATAAGGGTGATGATTATAAATTTTTAGAATCATATGAGAAACAATTATCTCAATGAAAAAATTCCATAACATATGATAATGCTTATTTGTAGCCACAACCCAAATACAAAGGACATGATTTTCCAAAAATCATGATAATAATTAAAAACAAGATCCACATCCATAAGACTTCATTGTAGTGAGGGGTATTGGAAAATAATGTTCAATGAAAAAATGATGGAACCATGATTCCATAGAGTATGAAGACATACTCCCTCAATAAGAGACCTACTAGATGATTAATGAGTCATAAAAATGGTTAGAAACAATTAATTAGTCAACCCCCAATATTGGGTGTAGATATTTTAATATCAATAAAAATAGTATATATGGTGGTTGATGAAAATTAGATGGCCCAACTATCATGGGATCACAACATAGTCTCACTGTTTAGTAAACCATGTAAGAAAAGTGATGGATTATCAATCCCTTAAATTATAGCATTTATAGATTCCATTAACCTCCACTATGTCTTTAAACTATGTATTGATCCTATGAAATTGATATAAACCTAAAATTTGAATTATATACAATTTATTAGTGATCAAAATTAGTTTGGTAATCAATGAAGAATCTATACAACATATACCCTATATTTCAAATTTCACATTCATCATTTCTTGGACTAGGGAACAATGTATCTATATTCAAGTATAAACCATGTTTCATAGAAAGATTTCTTAAACTCCTTAATATTTTCTCAAAATCCCATGGTTCATGAAAAAATAAATACAATATAAATGAATGGATCATATGTTACCAAGACATTTACATTTACATAGTATGTATATGAAATATAATATCATTATCCCATTCCAAGGTTAAATGTATTCCAATATTTTATTTATCACACTATTGCACAAATATTCCCGACACATAGTCATTGTTTTCATATTCAGGTAATCCACTAGAGAATAATTATATAGGTAAAACATATAAAAATGAAAACATAAAAATTCACATTAACAAATTGGGAATAATATTAAATAAAAAATCATTAAATGTACCCAAATAAACTTTTATGACCACAATCTCCAAAGTTATTAACAATCATAGATTTTTGATCCCATTTTAATTTTCACCTCAAATCAATTTTTATGTATGATATCGTCATTTTTATGTTAATTTCAATTGAAAAAATTTCTTATAAAACTTCTCATACACTCATGTATGATAAATTGAGTGTTTTTAACATCATAATGTGGCCAAAAAAATTTATAGGCCACACAATTTTATTTTTGTACTCCATTGAGGATTTATGTATACACACTATTATCTTGGGAAATACTTTTGAAATATCAAAATTTTAAATGAATAGAGATAAAAGTATTAAAAATTTATTGACCAAATTATATTAATCACTCATGAAGATGATTTAATATAAAAATGAATGATCGTATCAAATTATTTCTGCATAATAACCACATGTGTTATATCTATAATTACCTGGAATCACATTCTCAAAATTAATAACAATGATTGAAAATTGAAGTATTTCCTGAATATAAACAATGTCTTTCGAAAATTTGACCTCAGAAAATATTTTCATATTTACATTTTAATGTTTTTATATGGATTTTCCTCAGTAAACACAATAAATATAAATTTTCAGCTATCCAATAATAGAAAAAAAATTATGTTGATTAACCAATGATATTTTATATGTTAACTAATATTCATTCCTGAAATAACTATTAGATCATAATTTTGTATTAATGGAAAACATTTAATCCATTTTTATTTTTATAGAATTGACCAAATGGTGTGTTGAGGTGTAAGGTTACCTCCCCCCATTATAGAGTTAAATTCTTCCCATAAGAACATATGAATGTTGAGAGTGGAGAAACGTTGATCACAAGAATATTGAATGATATTTATTGAATGAAATTTGTTGTATTTAATGATAACTCTCATGGAATGATGTACAATTTTAGAAAATAGGAACGTGTGGATGAGCCAATTGAGCAGAATAGTGTGCCTAGAAAAATGTAAGGGGACCATATACACTATGATTTGTAGAAACTAGAGAGAGTGATGAAACGATATCATCATTGAAATGGGGGAATAAATAAATAACACAAATTTATAATATTTAAATTAATGTGATATATAGAAAAAAAACATTTTGAAATAGGATCTGAGAATCAAAAATCTAGTTATAAAATTATAGTATCTGTAAAGGATAAACGTGCTAATAATCAATATGATAAAATAATTATCATCCTTATATTGTGTTATTTAATATCCAAAATTACATAAGAATCAAACATGGTTTACCACATCCCTATGATAAGTCTAAATTGGACGGTTCAAAGAACATTATCATAGCTCTTATAGAGGTGGAACCATCACCCCCAACCGATATACACCATACTCGGATATCATTTTTCCTGAATTTTATGATTTAATTAGTGGTTGGTGTGGTAGAACATGAAGTTACAAAGGGTGGAAATTCATCATCCATTATGTAGTAAAAATGGGTAATTCCTGATATAGGGTGTGAAATGGCCAGTAAAGGGGATTATTTACAATAAATTCAATATAATGGGTGGCTAAAATAATCATTATTCAAGTAAATTGTTAAATATTTATCTCGATCACACATTCCATTCTTCTTTAGTTTAGGGTAGGGTGATCCATAGATTTTAAGGAATGTAGTGGTTGTGTAGTAAGATATTTGAGGAATTGATAAAGATTTTCAACTTGTATGGTTGCTTCTGTGTGTGTTGGGGTTTGGTGTACTACCTCAGGAGTGGAAGTATGGTCAGTTATATTAGGTGGTAGAGCTACTCTATGAGGTTTACTAATGGTTAAATCATGGGGTACCAAAAAAATATAGTTTTTTCAATTAATCATTATAATATTTATGAATTTTATTATAAAAATATTTATGTGGATATGTATGTTATAATCAAAAATGAAAAGTGTGTAGAAATGTATGCATAGATAATCAGCTAAGAGAGTTATATATGGGACTCAAGTCATTCCCCCCATGGAAAGGTAAAAATGTTATAGTGGTATTAAGTGAAATAAAATTACATGATTATAGTAATATTTTAATTTAATGAATAAGAAAATGAAAATTAATTTCATTACCATTGATGTCTATGTATGTAGTAAATTTGGTTTTTAGAAACCTATAATGGATTTAGTTAATTTGATTTAGAAATTTTGAGGCCATAGTTGTTTGAGGAACATATTAAGTATCTGATGTGTACTTTTTTAAAAATCCCAATATAAATCTGGTTCTTAATTTTATAAATAATCATTTTACAATGTTTCATTCATAAAATTTATGTAATAAAAACTGACCATACATACAATTCTACTAATATGAAAGTTTTATCATATCATATCGAGGTGGATTATTAATTTATATTCATTATAAATAATTTATATGTAATTATTAGATTAATACCACTCGATGTAATGAAATTTATATAAATCCAAAAGGACTACCTCTTTATAAATTGGTTTATACTTAAAAAAAATCCATGTTGTGATCCCTCCAGAGAATGATCTAGAGCTCCTATTCTATACCATGTGTTGTGAGTTTTTGACAGTAAATGTATCAATGATGGAGAGTTTCCGTAAAATTTATTATAATGTAATTTTTTTCTATTATCTACGGGAGAATAACATGTGTAGTTTGAAAAGATTTTCTATGCTAGAAATATAGAAATATCATAGATAAATCCATTGTGCGGTAAATAGGATTGGAAATGTTACAATAGTTAGTGAATATTAAAAAATGATAAAAAGGTGTATAAATGATTTAAAACATGTATAACCTTTTTTAATAAAATGATATACCATCATCGATATTTTTTATGAATTAATTTTTGGTTTTTTGGATTAATTTGATATTTTTTTACATGATGTGGATACCATTGAAAGTCTATATAGAAAACAATGGAATGATAATAATTAATTTTTTTAAATAATGTTCTAGTAAAAATATGATGGAAATAACACAAGGATAAAATGAAAAGGATGGAGTAGGAGACAAATTAGACGAATAAAGGTGATTGGAATGATGATTATGATAATAATAAAAATAGCAATAATAATTATGTTAAAAATTTGAATGATTAAACTATAATAAATATTATAAAATATATAATTCAATGGAAAGATGGATGGGAGATAAAGAGGAACGAATTGTGGGATAACATGAACAATTGTGTTTTATAAAAGAGTGTTTTTAAAATGATTACATAAAATTAAAAAAAAATTGAGGGGTACGAAATGGTGGTATTAATTACTCAACCATATAGTAACAATACAGTTAGTTGTAGTTAATGTATTTCATGATAAATTATTATGGTTCAATGTTTGTTAAACTATGTTGTAATATTTTTATTTTAAAATTTTTCCCAAACATTATTTTAAAATTAATTTGTAACCTCAATTTGATAATTTATTTTTCTTTATTGATTTAATATTAGAAAAAGTAAAACCTGTATATCATATTATGAACAACATAATATAAATTTATTCTTAAATTTTTTTATCATATCAATGAAATATACAAACAAAATAATAATAATAATACTCTAACATGCTCGGTAAATTATCTTAAAATAATTTAATGTTAAATAATTTTTTAAAATTTTTTATTTCCCCTCTCTTAGTTATACATTTAACATATATTTTTAGATTTATATAATATTTTCCTATCATTATTGTTTTTTAAGATCACTAAAACCTTGTTTTAAATTTCAATTTAATATTATACCCATTACCTTATAAATATGAATAAAAAATTTTCATCTCCATGAATAAGTACCTCACCACAATGAAATTATTTTACAACTCTAATAGAATCATCACACTGGAACTATGATATTTTTGGTGTGGGCCCCACGAGGTGGCTTTCAGATGTCTGTTGTGTTTTGACGACTTATGCTTCATAAGTCTGTTTTCTGAAAATGTATAGCCTATTCCTCGTGGTTATATAAAAGGAACGCAATGGTACGATCTGTGAGACGTGTTTCTGGATCGAGTTGTGGGCCCCATAGGGCCCCGTTGGCATATAACACAGGGAGTTGCAGCTTCTGCATCCAGAGTCTATTTTAGGCTCCGTTAGTGGCATTGTGACCCTGGCATCGAGGAAAAGTTGATAAGGGTGGTTTCAAGAGTTGAAGATGGAGTTGGGATGTGGGCTCCACGGGCCATCCTTTAAGCTATGTGTAGCGTACTGTGACTTTTTCATCGGGAATCCATTTGGGGGGTATGAATAGGCATTTCGGCATGTTTTTCTGTGAGCATTATGATGATGCAGTTCGCCTGACCACTTTTGGGACTGAGGTGTAGTCCGCACGAGACGTCGTATGGGCATAGATCAGTGTTGAATAACGTTTCCATTGGGAGCCCATTTCCAATTATTATGTAATCTATCTCACGTGTTTTTTTGTGTGAGGATTACAATAGTGTAGTGTATTTGGGAATGTAGAGCCTCCTTTTAGAAGATATTAAATGTGGAAACATGAAAGGGCATTGGTCGGAGGCACAGTTTATGAGCTTCAAACCAACGCACAACAGCGATGTTAGTGACACCCTATGATGGCACGAGAATTGGGGAGTTATCAGACCAGTTTCGGGTTAACCCTCCAGCGGGGTTGGGCCGTGGGTTACCCACTAACCATAGGGTTTACCCACCACCGGGGCTGGGCGGTGGGTTACCCAACGACCCCTTATGGTTTACCCTACAATGGGGACGTGTAGTTGGTTATCCGTTGACCATAGTTTTTACCATCTAGCAGGGCTAGGCAGTGGGTTACCCGACGGCCCATTAGGTTTTACCCTCCAGTGGGGCAAGGAAGTGGGTTACATGATGACCTTAGAGTTTACCCTCCAGTGGGGGTGGGTAGTGGGTTACCCAACGAACCCTTGGGATTTACCCCCAGTGGTGCTGGGTAGTTGGTCACCGATTGACCTTAGGGTTTACCATGTAGCAGGGCTGGACAGTGTGTTACCCGTTCACCTTAGGGTTTATCCTCCAGCTGGGCAGGGCAGTGGGTTACCCGATGACCTCGTAGCGTTTACCCTCCATCTAGGTTGGGAAGTGTGAACCCGATGACATCATTCGGACTCAGCCCTTCATATGGGGCTATTCAGTTACTTTTCTCCACGGTTACAAGAGCAGGACCATTGGTTGTGTGTGTTATCATTGAGACAACATTGTCTTACGAGACTATTGGGAATTAGTAATGAATATCTATAGAACTATTGGAAAATTTTCATGGGATGAGCTTGGAGATAAAGATCCCATTACACACTCGTTCAGGTTTCTTATTGAACATATACATATATATACAAACCCTACTTTTGTTCCCACTCCAATGGTTCATTTACTCTCCTTCTAGGAGGGGCGATGTCACACAGGGTATGCCACATGCTTTCTGTGTCTACCTCCACTTATTTGGATGAGTCTACTTCCTTTTTTTGATGGGTTGAGAAGCATCTAATACAATGTACCATTTCATTGTTCCTTGTTCTGTCTACTGCTCACCATTTTGGAACCTCCATTGTTGCTCCCTCAAGATTTCGGGGCATCCAACTGAGTATCTTTGTACTCAACCATGATTGGGATTTTCCCAACCTTGGTGTGCCCTTGCAGACGATGTAAGGTCGACCGATAATACAGAGGAGCGTAGAGGACACAATAGCTTGGGCTGGGTTATGTGGACGTTGTAGGATCATTATACGTGAGACTCACTAGTTGTTTAATTTTTTTTTACTGTTTCCAGATTGTGGCACCTTTATAGTTGGGTGTGTTTTTTCCCATTACTTTTTTGTTTACTGGATTTGTTATAGAAGTTTATGCATGACTGAGGTTGGGTTATAGTTGTTTGTACATTGGTTTCTTTTTTTTCTCTGCACTTCTGTATTGAGTGGGTTGTGTGTGTGTGTGTACAGGTACATAGGAAAATGCATCACCGATATTGTTACAGCTTCAGCGCTTTTCTCCTACCCCTGGCCTATGGAGGTGAGCCTGGGGTAGTTGCGGCTTGAGACAGGTAGGGTCGGGTAATGACAAAGTGGTATCATGGGTGTTTCGTTCCTTGGGGCATTGTTTGGACGCCCCTAAAAAAGAATTCGTTGGTATTTAGGGAAATAGTGTCAACATGTCTCGAGAGTGGCTCTTAGGCTAGGGAGTCTATTGAGGGTGAGATTGCCGACGTATCCATTCACCAGGACCCCAATAAACCACTTGTTGACTCTGCACACTGAGACACCTGTTGTAGGGAATTTGGTTCATACATCATATAGGATTGAGTCGTTGACTATCCCTTTTGAATCATCTTCCAATATTAATTGATATATATATATATGATCATTTGACTACGGTACTCCTTGATGAAATTAAGGATATCTCTTTAATGATAGCCAGCCAAGAACTAGCTCTGGTTTGTGATGACAACTCCGCGAGTGATGAGGCCTCAGTTCAAGATCCATCATACGATTACCCTTTTTCCATGATGACATGTAGTATCCCCTCCACTTGTGGAGTAGCATATAGTACTGGCAGTAATGTTTGGGTGCGCTATGTGAGTTCTAGGGTCAGCGACCACTGAGGTTCCATTGGTAGCCATACCCTCAGACAGTGAAGGGTTGGCTAGAGTCAATGGATCGCCTCTTCAGTCTTGTTCGGACACTAACTGGTTAGATGGTGGCTTTAATAGCCAATCATTTCCCACCAAGCGATTTGGCGTTAGTAGAGCCAGGGTTACTCAGATGCACGATGAGTCGGTACTCTCATGGGATGATTTCTAGCAGAAGTTTTGTGAGGTGTACTAGCCCTCATACTTATAGTTTATATGTTTTCAAGAGCTGCTGGAGCATCAGCGTGGAGTGATGGAAGTGGCTAAGTACGCGACTAGGTTCGCAGACCATACTCAGTACTATTAGGAAATGGTCCATGAAAGAATCTTCTGAGAGCAGAGGTTTGAGAGTGGTATATGTAGATAATATTTGTACCAGCACAGTTCTCTTGTGCATCTTCACCCATCACAGGGAGCTGGGGAAGGCGGTGGTGACAGAGAAATTTCTGTCAGAGGGACGTCAAGTGGTAGGGCCTAGGCGCCTGAGGTCTCCCCTTGATGAGACTCATTCACATGGTCTGGGAAAACATAGTTCACCAAGACAGCCCAAGGTGGAATAGTGCTATGATTGTGATGGGTGAGGTCATGGGGTGTGAGAATACCCGACCAAATGTGACGAGTTTTCCTGATAGTTGTTAGATTCACCGCCGTGATAGAGGTAGTGTTGTGATTAGAGAACTCTCGTGTAAGGATAGGTAGGTCCCCATGGAGGCGGTATTGGAAGAAGAGAAGGAAGAACTATGGTTGGCAGAAGATGTTTCGAGACCCTTCCACCACCACTAGGCGGCCCATGTCAGGCTCAGGGAGCTGACGGACGGGGTCATGGGCGGCTGTGTGCTATGGATGTCTACAATCCTGCAACACATGAGATTATAAGATGTACACTCTGTATCTTTATCTACTTTTCTCGGAAAAACATGTTAGACGCTGCATGATGTACTTTTTTATACAAACTCATTTTTATAGGGGTTACTGGGGGGGCGTAGGCCGTCAGTGTATCCATGGGATGGGGTTTTCCGACATAGCTTTGAATGCACATGAAATAGGGGTTCTTCCCCCCACTGAGATGTATTTTTGTGATTCAATCAAATCCATGAGGGAGAGATAGTACAACCCAAAGAAGATAGTATTGAGGTGTGGTGGGTGAGTCCCTCTAACATGTGCATTCATGGAAGGGTAGTGTGGTGGGGTGTCAGAGAACGTTCTTGGTTTTCTAGTGGGGATTTTCTATTTGACCTCCCTTTTCGTGAGGTGCCACTAGTGGGTTTGGAAGAGTGCCTATTTTGGGGATTACTCTCCTTCCAACGGTGGCAAAGACATGTGGGGTATGCCACGTTCTTTCCATGTCTATACTCTATCTATTGGATGAGTTTGTTCGCCTTCCATATTCATTGGTACCTTGCATGCTCAACATTAATCTTGAAAACGTTATCAAGTACAGGTCGAGGTGATGGACACCCCATAAACAGAACTACACGATTCACTATGTGGTGAAAGTGGTGGTAGTCCTTGTGCTGATAATGTAGAGACGCTATCATCTAGGAGAGCGCTTTGTGGTTTTCTTAGACCACCAGTGTCTCAGGTACGTCCTCACCAAGAGGGAATTGAACATGAGACAACAGTGCAGGTTGAAATTTCTACATGACTATGACTTCGAGGTAGTCTATGTTTCGGAAAATGGCAGTGTTGTAGCAGGTTCCCTTAGCAGGAAGTCCCATGCTTGACTAGTGAGGGATGTTTCAGAGCAGTTGGTGTCCCTACAGCTGACCTTGGTGAAGCAGGAGGGTACGAATTTTCTACAGTCGATGGTGTTGACTCATCCACTTTTTATGAGTGTAAGAGAGTCTCGGTTGTGACGCACCGACTATGAAAACATGTGTGACCGAATATCCTTTGGTGTTTCACCAGATCATTATTCTGATTGATGGAATCAGTAGAACATCTACCATGAACAAGACGTGATTTCAGTTGCGACATGGAAAGTAGTGGTCCGACTGGGGAAGTCCACCGAGTTTATTTGGGTCATTCAAGAATCGTGTAAGATATTGAGAGTATTCCTACCATCTTTCCCTACCCTTCCAATAGTAGGAGTGGGCGCACAACATTTTCCATGTGTCGCAGCTGATGATGTGCTTGTGTGTTCGTACACATGACATCCAAAGTAATAGACCTTATGAATATGAACTATTTCATTGGTTATTGTGTTGTCCATCATTGTGTCGTGAATGTATTCTTTGGAGTAGTAGAGCTAGGTGTGAGCTATGTATCCCGAGCTGTTTTTCCAAGTTTTTCATTTCGGGGATGAAAATCTTGAAGGAGGGAATGGCGTAGACACCTGGTTATTTCCCTGTAAGACTTTTAAATATTTCTACATATATTTCACGAGCTAGGAGCTGAGATGGAGTGTGATTTAGAGTTCTAGTGTGCCTGGAATAAATTTTTATGAAAATATTAAGTTTTTTTGTACTATGCACGTGGTGGGGTAGTGTTTTATCCTAAACGGTAGTTCAGATTGTAAATCTGAGGGCACGGTTGCGTCCAGAGAATTCCGTTTACACTAGGTGGTGTGTAAAAGTTGCGGACGCAGGCCTACTGTGAGACATGTCACATAGTGGAAAAATCGTTATTTTGTAATAATGACTCAGTGGTTTTTATCACTAACATTCTTTTCATATAACATTCGATCGACGTTTCAAAATGGAAATTTGAGAGATCTGTTGAGATTGAAATGGGGTTTATTCCTAGGAATGATATACAATAAGAGGGCACAGAGGTTTTGGAATCCATGACCGTGGGTGTCATTTCAGCAAGTCTTTATAAATTCACTTGAGATAAGGGGAGAACACATTATTCTTATTCTCTCTCTCTAACACCAAAGCTCTCTCTATCACTCTTTATCTCTCTTGTCATTCTTCATCATTCTTTGTCAGATCAAATAGAGATCTCCACTAGATATTTGGTTGATTGCAGCGGGTTCATCGTGGCCGCGTCGTGAATGATGCATGGCTGATTCAAGGTAGGATTCATGGTAAATTTTTGCACCTTCGTCAATTTCTGGAGTTTTTGTAAATTTAATCATTTTAAATTTATAATTCTTGAATTTGGATGATGTCCAAACTAACATGGCCATTGCCTGAGACCCATTTTTTTGTTCTCGTTCTTTGAAATTCTTTGTAACACACCAAGATTCAATGGTACGCTTCTCATTGAATAATTCAATAGCGTGTGTTGTATGAAACATCAAGTTCTAACACACCACAACCACTCAAACCTGCCGTTATAAATACTAATACCCACTTTATGAAATTTTATGAATTTTATCATTCAAAAAGGAATTCATTTTTGGATTTTGTATATTGAAATTAGATTAGGGTAAATATTTGGTACTTTTTTGATAACTTCCATATTTTGATGAATAGGGAAAATTACTAAATTTTTATTAAAAACAAGTTTTTTAATAGAAATAATTCATAATGATAAGTTATTAATTTGGATGGTTTGAAATTAAAAATAGATTATATTTTTATCATTTAATAATATTTATGTTAGTATAAGTAATTTCACATTAAAATTTGACAGAAACAAGTGTCAATCTTTTTAAAGTTATTATTTCATAAATACACGCTTTTTATTTTGACAATGAGAATAAATTTTAAATTAATTTTAGCCACTGATGTGTTTTTAATTTAGAAAAATTTATTCCTTATTTAGAATCAGGAGGTCCAAATTGTGTAAATAGGTAACTTATATTTTTAGACATTTTGAATAATTACATCGGTAAATATTTTATTTACCATGGTTAAAGGGTAAATCCGGTAAATAAGGTTATAAAAGTAATATTAAAATAATACTAAATTACCATAACATGTGTCTTAACCCAATTGTATGATACATGTCCAAAATTGGGAATCATTAGGCTTATTATGAGACCCCATGGAGAAACATGTAAGTGGTAATTAAACATTATAATAATTATGATAAAGTAAATAAAAAAAATGACAAAAGCATATATCTTTTAGTAAGACAGTTTTTACATAGGGTTATATATGTTATCCATTAGACCATAAATATTCATTATAAAGATAAAAGGATATCTTACATAATGGTATTTTATTTATAATTTTTATACATTTAATAATTAAATTTATTTACAACACATTATTGATGCAGTATTTTCATTATTAATGAATGAATCAAAAAAATGGAACTATAAATGTTAGAATTAATATAATTTGAACGTTTTTGTGAAATCCACAAATTTTATAGGATAATATGAAATTTAAGGATTGATTAAATGAATTTAGATTTAGTTAATAATTTCTTTAATACTTTAACAAAAATCAATTATTAAATACTATCAAAATTGACATAAAAAGAGTTTTGAAAACAAATATTATATTATTAATTGATATTCTATTCCAAAAAATCTAAGGATCATCCAAAAGACTTATATAATTATAGATGTATCATTAATGAACGAATTGTGGTTCTCTTGGATGTATATAGTATTTTTATTAACCATATAATAAAAAAACAAAGAGACATGGTAAATGTCAAACTATATAACTAAGAGTTAAATATTGATGATAAGGGTAACATAGTGACCCAAACCTGTCTAAAAACTATTTGTTGAGTGGTTTTAGACCCATACCTAAATTATCCTTTAAATAATTCATTTGTGTTCCATTATAATCTTAAAATGATTTTATTATAAATTAATATTTCTAGCTTTTCCTTAGGTACCCCTCACCCTAATATAAAAAGGAATTTTACCTTCTCTCTAATTTATAACTTCTAAGCCATTTGGATCAACCCAAATCATCCCAAATACCCTATAAATTATCATATTTCATCCTAGGGGCCTTTTTTGGTCATTAATCCATAATACGGAGCACCTTTGAACAAATCAAAAGGAAGAACCTGAAGAACAGGTAAATATTTCATCACATATTTCATGTTCCTTTCTTCTTCCACTTACATTCTATTTGTTTTTTCCATTATAAAATAAAAAATCCAGTATCTTCTATGTACTATGATTTTATTATAAATATTTTAAAACCATATTCATTATTCTATCCATTTTTTGAATGACATGTCACCATACGTGTGTACGTACGTCTCATCGTCTCCAAGACGTGGTGTAAATGTTATTCAACACATTATTATTTGGCTGGGTATAATAATGATGGGAAATTGATGAAAAAAATAAATATAAAATGATAATTATTATGTATATATGATATACCATCCAATTATATATTATTTTAACATCGAAAAAAAGATATTGTCGCTCATGTGGACGTATGGATTATCGTCTCCACGAACGCGATGAGATTCATTCCCGACCAACTCCATTCAAGACTAATTTTCATTTGATGATTATAAATAATGATTATGGACTTTATATCATTATTTATATGAATAATATATGACCTATCCATAATAAACACAGCTTATGTAACAAAACATATATAAAAAAATGAGTAAGTGAACACCTGAAATGATGATAGTACTAAAATATTATTTAGAAATCAATATTAGAAGAACATATATGATATCATATTTATGTATATGATTCATTTATAGTTTAATATATATTATTTAACTAATATAAAAGTATTTAACCTACCCTAAACCATGGAGAATTACAAGGCAAGGGTTAATTCTACAACCTCTTCATTATTCAAGGTTGTTCATATCTAATTATCTAATGGGACCTCTTTATCATCCACATCCATGTTTCATAAAAATGCATTTCAAAACATTTTAACTATTTAATATAAAATGGGTTAAAGTAATTTATATCCTTATTTTACCTTATATTATTATTAATGGAATCTTTCTCTCGTTTTCCCAACAAGGTACTTTTTATCCTTTTTTCAAAAATTAAGGTAAGAGTATTTTTTATCTTATATAACGGGTGAAGATATTTTCTACCGTTATGACATCATCAAAGCCTCCCTTATATGTTTATAATAATATTTCCTAAATAAATTATTTCTTTTATAATTATAAGAATTTTAAATGATTTCAAAATAGATAGAGATATTTCTCTAAAAGTGGTTTTGATATCATCAATGTCAATATCCTTTGATGGATTTTATGATTATTTGAAGTTGATTTATTATGATAAAAAATTACATATTGTATTGATGGTTTTGTGATATGTTTTATTGTGGATGGGTTATGTTTATACCATTCATGGTTAATGGATAATGTGTTGACATTTATTATGCTAGTTTTAATACGAATGTTTATGTTTTGTTTAAACCTTTTTATATGAGGAATGCATTAGACATATTATGTGATGGGTGGAGCACTCTATAGATTATCGATGCATCGATATGTCTCATGAGACAAACTAGTTTCTTGGTACAAGGCCTTGAAAAAATATTATTGGTAGTCTTGGAACAAGGCCTTGACTGTGTGGTTATGATAGTCTGGCATTACGAATTCCATCATTATTAAAGTGGTTATTGATATTTCATGTGATTATTAGACTATTAGAATATCCATGTGAATAAGTAAATGGAATTATTTCATTTTATTTTTTCCATAGTATGCTGAAATTTACGTTCAAAAGGATTTTGTTTTAGTTAAACTTTTTCATTAAATGTTTATGCTTATTTATTAATATTTCCTCTATATTGTTATCCTTACCGAGCATCTGAGCTCACCCCTTTCTATGTTTTATTTTTCCCAGGATGTGAAGAAGTATTTTATGACTGACCTGTGGGGATAGTATGATGGGATATGAGTGTGGACGATGGAGACTATGATGTTATACTTTTTTACTTTATGATTCAATGTAATCATTATTAATGTATCTAGTACTTCTAAGGCTACTAAACTAATCGGTGTTTTGAGAATTGATCTTTTGTGATCATGCCAATGTTATGTAATAATGCACCAAATCTAGGTAACTGGGGTCAGAGAATTACATGTGGTATCAGAGGAAGTTTAGTACAAACCTTGTAATCTATATATAGATACACTCTGATTAGAGCACATAGCCCTATGATAGACTTTGAGTATTAGTATTAATGAACTTCCTAGAATTTTGGTATTATAATGATTTTGTGAGTTTTCCAAACAATACATTCTTGTCTAGATATGAGTAGGTAGAGGTGGCTCTAGAATAGATGTACCTAGGGGTAAAACCCAAAAACAACGCTTTGGGCTAGACTCGAACGAGGACTGGTGCACGATAACGGTCCTTGCTGCACTCTTGGTTACAACACTCTCGGGAGATATGTATAGGATAATTATCATCTTCTTTACAAACCATTATGAAGGGTTTAGGAGATTATAATTCCTCAGGGAAAACATTTTTGTATGATTATGGATTATATCCATAAACTATTCAATTTATGTTAAGTGTTATACAAGTTTGGTATTATGTATTTCTATTCATAAATTGATTTAGTTTATATAATTGTTTAGAAATGGAGCATAGTGGAAGGAATGGAAACTGTATCAATGCACGCACTCCATGTATAGATTCCCTCCTGTTGAAGATAATTATTATGGAGATGGTGATACAACTGGTGCTGATCAACTAATTACCATACTGGAACAACTCACTAAGGTTATGAATAATAACCTTACCCGTATAGAGCAACATGTTCAACATCATGGAGGATCAATGTAAGATTGCATCATGAGGTAACAAGCACCAACACTCAATGGGATTGAAAATCCTATAGTAGTCGAGAAATGGATTAATTCCTTAGAAAAAATATTCCATCCCTTGGGGAGTAGTGAAAGGGAAAAATAGTTTGAATTAATTTTTTCTCTTTTATAAATATCACTTTTCTCTTATATAAATTTTATTTACACAAAAATACACCTAAATTAATATTAGTAACAATATGTGTCCTATTGAATTACGTTTGATTCCAAGAAATCAAAAATAATATATGGATTATTTTCCTAAATTATCAAATAAATACGAATTCATTTTCATTGTTTTGAATATGGGATATATGTTTTGATCTAAAATGTTAATTACAAAATAATAACATATACGTCAAGTCACACCGAACATAGTATATATCAAATTGATGTGCGGTTTCATGATTAAATCATTTCAATTATCATTGTTGATTCCATGATATTCAATATCTAATGAGTATGAGAAAAATCAAACAAACCACAAAAAATCATGAAAAAATATCCTACTATAAAATAAAAAATTTATTATTTTTGTATTACTATAAATAAAAAAATTAATATAAATATGAAACATTATATTAATAAAATTTAAAATTTAAAATGAAACCACACAATTGGAGTCATACAGGGTGAAAACAATGTTAGATTTAGGTATGGTTAATTCCACAATTTCTTTTTATCCTACAATGAATTCCCCCTTCTTCCACATTCTTCATCATTTTGAAGAATGTTCTTTATTCTCCTTGCCTCCAGCTCTATCATGCTTCCCTCATCCATGATCAGTCTATGTCTCTTCCCTCGTGTGGCCTAAGAATCTTGTTTCCTCCTCCTCTTCAATTTTGGCTTCTACCATCTTACTAAGACCGCAGTTTGGTTTGGTATTGTCTGTTTTCTTATGACCAGTTTTATATATTTCCCTGTGATTTCTCTTGGTTTTCCCCACTCAACTGTTATGTGGTTTTCAAAATTATTGTTTCGGAGGCATTAGAAATGTCATCCTCATCAATGAAGATGATTTGCGTTTTTTATATTCTGATGGATGGTGTTTATGGTTTCAATTATTTTGGTTCTGGTGATGTGAGGAATGGACGATCACAACTACATGGTGATGTTTTCCGATGGGTCGATGATCTTATAAAGTCTCTAGTGGTTTCAGATATTTTCCTCTATATCATATACCCAACTTTTTCTCTTATATGGATCCATATTTAACTATTATCTCTGAGGTGGAGTAGCGTGGTGGTATTCAAGGGTCATTGAGATGTGAGTATGAATGGGTGGAATCATGACGTGGAAAGTGACAAAAAATCTACCATCGATGGAAAGGATGTGTTCAGCACCTACGAGACGATAGTGTTGGTTGGAATTGATGACTAATACTGGTGATGTGAATATACCGGTGAGGTGTTTGAGGTTTGGATTATAGGGCAGAATAGTATCACGAAGCCCAAAATCTATTTAAATGTTTTTTAAATTTTTATTTTTATTTTTATTTTGAAAATCATCAGGCACGGTTATTGAAAGTTGTAGTGGGTTGGGATGTTTTACTTCTCGAATGGGATTAATTGGATGGGCTTAATTTAGGGTTCACCCCCACCCCATTAAAGTGTTATTAGAAAAAACAAAAATCTGGATTGTTCCTGTTTGTTTTATATGGTAAATTCCTTGTAGTCATTGTCAAAATTAGAAAAAGAACTATATTCTAAAAATGTGAATGAAATTATCAAAAACAATTAGAAGAAATAATGATAAAAATATATAATTAAGTAGTAGGATGTAACATATTCATTATATATGTTTACATTACAACAGTATGAATGTTTCCTTACCATTTATAAATAAATTTCTTCTGTCTTTTGAATATGAGAAATTTCAATAGTAGATCTTGTACTGAAAAAAATAAATAGAAAAAATGAATAATATATATTTAAATTGAAATATAAATTAACTTCCCAAATACCTATACAATATTTCATGTTTAATAATGATATATAATATCTCCCATAATTTTAAATACATGATAACGATAGTCATTATAATTGGATTGTTTTAGAAAATGTAGAAATATTTAATCAAATAGTTAATTTTTAAATGTGTTTTGATAGTGAAATATTATTATATATAACTGAATATATATCCACTTGTTGAATACTATAGGCCCCAAGTACATGTGGAATTTCTTCATGCCATGACATTTGAATAATTTATATCACCTCCCTACCATAATATACTTGTAATTAAAACATAATATAAAATATATAAAATTATCATTAGTTCTATAATATTGGATATTTTGTTTTAAAAATTGACAAACGTCATCACCTGTGGTTGGATTCATGGGTATCTATGTAGTTAATCCTTGAAATAAACCATTTTAGTATCCAAATTTAATGAAATGAGTAACCAATGACTCTTAAAAAGGAGTAGGTAATTAATGTAATGAAAATATATTTGATATGAGTAAACTATTGAGTTTAACCCCTTCATCAGTGGTAATAAGAATTTCATGTCATCTACAAGTTTGATTTAATATACTATATAAATTTTCCAGTATTGCATCTTTTTTATCAAACCATATTTTGTTTGTTGGGTATAAGAGATTTCAGGAATAAATATTTAATATTTATATTCATAGTTTTTTCTCTATAAATAATGTTGTTATAAATTCTTGAGAAAAATATGAATTGTATAATTTTTTAATTAAGAGATTAGATCATAAATCGGAAAAACACATCAGTTAAAAGCCAGATGTATAAATTTATAGTTGGTACCCTTTTCATGTCATACATTAGGATATAATTTACATTCTCAGGAGAAATGCAGTATATAATATCATCTTCTTAAATTTTTTCTCAAAATCAACAATGACATTACTACAATATTGTAACATGTATCCGAATGGAACATTAATTTGAATAATTTCAGATATTAAATGGGTTCCATATAGTTTCTCTGGGAATATATTTTCTAATGGGTTCTTGATCTTTTTGATCATTTTGATTTGTAATTTCATTTACCCCCATTCCCTTTGTTCGTTTTTAGAAGAATTTACTGGTTAATACCTTTTATCATTAATTGTAAATGTTTTTCATGAAAAATAAATTGGTAATAACTACCTCCTCATAGAAATTCTATTTTACTTTATCTAATAGAAATGATATGATTCTTACAATATCATTATCAAGAAAAATAACTTCTTCCTCATTAAGTGGAATGTGTAGCTTGATGATCATATCATGAGCTATGATAATTCCTACTCTCATTTGAACACGTGAATTTTTTCTATTGTATAGAATATATTCTTAGATATTGAACACTTATCCTTCACAATAAATTTATTTTTGGATGTTGATGGATATAATACTCAATCATCCACAATATATAACATTACCATAGTAACTGTGATAGTGACCTCTTCGTAAAAAATTATCATAAATAATATTAGAATATTAATTACACTATATAATATAGCTCCTTGAGGGTAATTTTTCATCTCAATATTAGTGGGGGTGGGGGATCCTCATAGAGTTATCATTCTTGAGTACATTCTTCTCGTTTCATCCTTTCAAAATCATGTTCGAAAAAATTTAGGCTTAAAATAATATTTTTCTTCAATAGATTCTAATTGTACATATATCTGTTCAATATTTAACTCTATCCATCTATAAATTTATTTTCTAATAATATGTTTAGTGTTTCACCCCCCAAACCCACACCTCTAATGTAGATATACTATTCTGGATGCTTCAATTCCACTTATAGTAATAGTTTATCTAGTACCGATAATGATGATTAATGTTTCTATGTCGGATAAAAATATATGAAAAAAATTGTCATTGTTATGAAATTCCAATTATAAATAATTTAAATCATAATATTTTTCTCACACATAGGTCACATAATTTTTAGTGTTTCCATCTCATAGTATTCCATTTATATTTACATAGGTGTACTTCTATATCAGCTGACTATGATTAATATGGATTTCCATTTTGAATCATCAATATTCATATAAACAATGTAACATAATTATTTAATTGTTTTAGGTCAAATTACAAAATTATGGCATATTTAAAATAAATAAAAATTTATTTTAGTTGATGTTTTCCCCATCATGGAATTAAGATTGATTTAAAATACATTCCAATGTCAATCCCATTTATTCTTACCCCAACCATGCTTTATGGTTAGGTTACATTGGTTTTTCTTCCCATTTTTTATTTTAATAACATATTTTGGTTTCATTAATTTTAAATTATTAGTCAAAGAAATTTATATATATATTTTCAAACAATATATTACCATTCACAATGTGGTATAAAATATGTGTCTTCAGGATGCCTTGTAAACACATCCCGTACTTCTTGTCTAGATAGGGGTGAATACTTCTATGGTGGATAGGGGTTTATTTCCCATTCATCACCATTGATATTAAACTTTATTTTTATTTTGTGAGAGACACTTTGATCCTTTGAAAAAATAATTACTACAAATTTCATTTAGGATTCATGTACTATAATATCACTCCTCAATGGATAATGAAGAATAAGTCAATGTTCCATTATTTCGATATTTTAGTAAAATAATGAATGTATATCATAATGTTACCCTAATCATATTACATATCATTGTCATAATAATAAGCACAACATTGTTCCTCAAAACTATATCAATCATCATTCAATTCCATTTAGTGATCCCAGTGAGACTACATAACATATAATTTTTGGATTTAGTATCCTAGCTTCATACATTTCTTCCAACCTCATATTCTATGCCTATTATTTAGCACATTAATA
Source organism: Viscum album (assembly GCA_963277665.1). Classification (NCBI taxonomy): domain Eukaryota; kingdom Viridiplantae; phylum Streptophyta; class Magnoliopsida; order Santalales; family Viscaceae; genus Viscum; species Viscum album. The sequence continues at coordinate 66,335,387 of OY728166.1, read as the reverse complement.
AATCATTAGTAGACCACCTCACTATAGTTATCTTATTTTTTCTAGTAAATTATTTTTTTACCATCATACATTTTATTAGTTTCGAAATCATTAATTTTATATTCCTATATATTGGTATCATAAGAATGTGTAACGATTGTTGTTACTCTGCATTGGTATCATTGTAATATAGAGATACCTATTGTTCCATAGGATTGGATGCATTGTCATGTGAACAAATAATTATATAGAGATGTGGTTGAACATTTAATTTATATTAATTAAATATATTATTGATTATATTATAATATTTAGCACCTAAATTTATATTTTAAAAAACATATATGACATAATTAATAAACATTGTTTTTCTAAAAGGTTGAATACATCTAAACCCTCTATCGAGTATCCAAAAAGCTTTATTTTGTTTTACTACTTAATTATAGACCGTATCATAATTGGGATTGCTAAGAAATTATAACACTGGTAACATATCATATCCATCAAGTATTGAGGATAGTTTGTGTGCCTGTATGAATACCCTGATATAGACATGTTATCCTATCGGAACTATTAAAGCCTCTAGACACACATAGCCCTTAGCTGACAAGGTGAGAACTCCTCTATGAATTTTTCTCAATCACTTTCAATGTAAGAGTAACTTATTTATATGATAGAGTAAAAAAAAATCCCACAACTACCCATCAATTCTATATAAGAAGCCACACTTCCACGACCACCATATGATATGTCGGCATCCTGACTAGATAGAAAATATAGATCACTACCTGAAGTATGTCCTCAGTAATTGGTTTGTCTAGATCACCTATGATCCTGAGGGGTCACTACTTTTGAATCACATGATCCCCACTCTCCCTACACATCTCATCTGTATGAACTACGGGTAAATTGTGATGCTTAAAAGATGGTTATATGGACTGCACACGACATAAATGTACTTTATTATATAAAAATACTGATATTGATTTATCTCTACCATGAATATCATCCTTGTGATCACCTAGGGGAATTCTGGAATATTTTTTACATGAAGAAATTTTTTTATAGATCAAGTTATACCATAGTCAATTGAGTATATATAGAGATTTGACTCAAGAAGAAAATAGAAAACATTACAAATTTATTTTTGATGAATGTACCATTTCAATCCCTTCAATCAGTGTTTTCTTGAACCAAGTCATAGAATAGTTGACCATGGTCCTGGTGTATGTATTCATTGGTCATCATACCAACATTGGATTCTCTAGCCTGAAATCCAATCACGAAACAAAAAAAATTGTTTTCCCATGCTAACATCACTAACAACCGTTTCCAATGTTGAACTGAACCCCTCTGATACCAATCTCTCAAAAACATCCCCATGGGCCCATGCTTCAACTACCGCAATATTATCTCTAATTGGACATTGGTTTGTGACTACCACCGAGTAGGAATATCCTACAAAACGAATCATTTACTTACGAACCTATACACACACACAACTCAAAGAAAAAGGTGATGGAATGTAAAAAACTATATAAAGAAAAGAATTAATACAGCCACAACTCAAAAACAAATTACGAAATATTGTAAAGTAGTAATGTAAAACTGGTTTACGATACAATCTCAGAGAAGATAGACAACATAATGGTTCATCATCCAACCAAGGGTACTAAAGATGCTGCAGAAGCCTTTGGAAAGAACTCACCCCGTCTTATCTCAAAAGGAACCCTCCAGTCCTGGTCCTAGTCCTAGAATACCTTGGTCTCCATGAAGTGTAATTTGTCAGTCTATGAAACGACATATGCAGGAGAAGCCTATGAATGTGTGAGTATAATTATAGTTAGTAGGAAGCCTTGAAACCTCCATGGAAAACTACTTGTTAATGAACACAAAGAATGTTCCAATCATATTTACAATGGTATATTCCCATTAATATACTAATATTACCCGAATATACTCATAAACATTCACAGGGAAACAGAGAGACTGTCATAGCCAAATGTCTCTCATATGACTAGGCTTCCTTTGTCCCTGCCCAATAAGAAAACATGGGTCAACATTCATGATATACAAATTGGGGATTATAAAAAATACCATGAAACCAATCTGTAATACCCCTCAACATAGCGGGTTTACATAGAATACCATGAACCTTATGGTGTGGCTCATAATGTTGGGGATTCCAATGAATAAAATGAACCCTACAATACACCCCACTACATGGAGTAAAAATGCCATGATGTCAGAGCTCACATTAATACCCAACTAACATCATCATGGGTGATATAGTATCACTCTAGTCCGAATGAATATTTACAACATTATCCATAACTCATCTCTCGAAGGGATTTCCATGTAATGTTGTATTAAACCCTCAAGTGGTAAATGAATGTGGAAATAATAACATATACTAGTCCTTTCTAAAAGCCCAAATATCTGTCTCAAAATCTCTACATCATTGAGAGGGGATAAATTCCACAAATGGTTCGTCAAAAAGGCTTATGGTTTGAATGTTATAGAATTTTGTTTGAAAAGTGTCCAATTGGGTCTGGATCCCATCAAACCTAGCCTGGCCGACCCGACCTGACCCAGATCCGGGTATCCCGACATGACCCGACCCATCAGGTCAGGCTAGCCTATTGGGGCATGCCAAAACTGGCTGGGTCTCGCATGGTCTGCTATGCTGGTTCAGTATGCTTCCACAACCCCTACAACGTGTACATCCACACCCACCAGAGTGTGCCAGCCTTCTCTACCCAAGATGTGTCGGGCGCCGTGTCCCTGAACCAACCATGAAAACAGTCACTGTCCTCTTCAGCAGCCTAGGTAGACCGTTTCCTCCAGATGTGTCCACTGAACACCATTTCTAGCCATTACCATTAGGCCCCAGCCCACTACCTGTTGCATATCTATGATCCTATTCCATTTCTGAGTCACTCCACCATGCAAACCACCTCTTGCACCTCGGTATCCACTGAGCTGTGTCCCCCCATAAACATCAATAAACCACCTTCCACGGGCCTCCTCTGCCACCAATCACATGCCTATGTTTCCAGCATTATATAGCATTGACCATCCCCACCACCTGCACTACTGTGGTCATTAAACCATGGACCTCTACCTCCAGAGACTCCAACCGCAACATCCATCCAGCACAGCCACAACAGTCCTGGTCACAACCTCTTCTCACCATTGTGGTCATTGCATGGCCTTTTGATCACTATGGTCATTGTGATCACTGATTCCTTTTTAGATTTTTATGGTGATGATGATCAGGAAAATCAAAATAATGGAGGATGAAGAAATTCAATTGAATAGATGTGGTTTACTATTCTGACATTGACTGTGTTCGCCTTGAGTCATCTATGTTATTGTTTATGAATTACTGAAAAAATAAATTCTTGTCATATGTTTAACATAGATCTATTTTTCCAATTATTATCCCATAATCATTCCAATATTTAAATTGTGCACATGATATATGAATCAATCCATTTTTTATTGATTCAATTCCATTTTGGTGATTTAAAAATATGGAAATTGAAGTTGAATCAAACCGATTCCCTACATGGGATCAAATATTTTGCTGATTGATGGAGAATTTGTCTTTGTTGACTATCTGATGAAGTACTCCCTTTATCCTCGAACCATGAATCAAGAGGATGTTGATCTGTCTTCATTTTTCATTGATTGTTGTTATCCCTCATTAGGTAAATTTCATGGCTCTTCTCCAGTACTCATAGGGAAGGATCATTCCTTTCCGTATGCATCCATAACAGTTGTTAACAATGAAAGTCAAATTTCAGTGTTGCATGAATTTTAGCATTACCATTTCACATTATTATATTGTCGCCACAATATATTATTTATGAAAGGAAATAACTACATTTTCATTGTTTCACTACTTCACTTTAAAACATCATAATAAAATATTCATATAAAATATTATAATGACGTTCACGCACAAAAATTTACTTTTTCTATCAACCAATGTTTGAAAATGTTAGGTCATTCCAAAAAAGCACTCCCTCTTTGTTCAACGGTGTTGTTAGAATTCAATCAGAGTCCCCATTTGAGTAATTAGTATTTTAAAATAAAATAATTTTTTATTTAATTGTGTTATTTATGATTGCGTCCCCAAAACAACAATCCACATTTGACCCAAACATACCAATGTTTAGTCGCATCTATGGTAAAATCGTTGTTCTGAATGCTATAGTGAAATGATATTCTTGATCCCATATACTATTTGGACGGTCTTCGATTTATTTTGAAAATACCCATTTGAGCACTATTAAAAACATAACATTTTTATAAAATTTCTTCTAATCAAATCAGACCTTGAAATTGAATGTCGTCTCAGTGCATAGTCTCGTCATTTTTCAAATTAGTTCTCAAAGTACAAAATCAAGAAAATTATGTCATTATAATAATTATATTTCCAATTCATATAATGTTAAAAAAAATTAATTTTCAATAGCAGGAAATTTAATCTAGTATATATATTATTCTTATAGATTTGAAAAAACATATAAATATTATTGTATGATAGATATTCATCAAAAAAATAAAACGTAATTCTACATTCATTTGATCATGAATCAAGATATGGAAGCCTTGTGATTTCAGAACCATTAATATAAAATTATTCATTGAAATTATATTCATTATATTTGAAAATTAAACCACTTTAACCATTACGTAGTTCAAGAATATTAAAAACTAATATATAACTTTCTTGGAATTTTTGTCTGCATTAGGAGGAAGAAAAGTCTATTTTCACCAAATATTATCACAAATTATTCTCAAATTTTTATGTCTATCTCATCCAACCTATCTTTAGTTACATACTTTATTTAAACAGTTTCATTTAGTATCGTTCCCATGAGAGTATCAAATATACATTGGTAGACTTACATTCCATCAACAAATGTCTGATTTAATAACATTTCTAGTATGGTAATTGAAAAAATAGATATATTTTTAACTGGTTTTCTATGTTCATTTTGGAAAAAAATTTAACCAAAAGTAGTGTCCATGTATTTTACAATCTAAAATAGTTGGTCACCTATTAGTGTAGATACTGATTAATGTTCTTATGAACTCTCATAGAATTATATCATACATTATCGGTACATATTTTCTCGAGGTAGAAATTATTGATGTCCCAAAAATAGATTCATTAATGAATGATTCTACCTAATTTACTATGTACCATGTATACAAATTGGGATCCCATGAGTTCCATTAATTCTATAACCTCAAAATTTTACACAATTATGAAAACCAATTATTTTAACTTAAATATATATTTAAATGTGAAATAATAATTTATGTAATCATCTTACAACATAGCTTCTGAATCCTACAAAATTTTCAAATCAACGATCAATGGATCCAAAAAAACATAAATATCATTAAACAAAATTCTACTACTTATATAACTCTTTATAATATAATCTATTTGGGTGTTATTTATATCTTTGGTGGAATGATATAATATACCAACAAGAATTCCCATGTATTGTGACTCCTACATTGACAACCAACAACAATCACTCAATATGTAGATAACATAAGACAAAATAATCTTGTCTTGCTTTAAAATTTTGGATACACATAATTAATCCAATTCAAATAATGAGAGTAATTTGGTAGATGAAGTTTCTCGTATTTATTTATTTTAAATTCATTCCATGTCAATTTATGTGTTGTATTCCCTCTTCTATATAAACAAATAAAACATTGAATGTTTTAAATACGTCATACTACATTTTTAGTATGCGATTCATTACTCTTTTATAGAGAAGTTCCAAAATTTTGGAATTACTTAAGTGATTTTTGGTCATTACTAATAAATATGGTGTCATTTGGATAGGAAGGTAATGATTTAGATATCATACACATGGAATATAGATTACAGTCATTGTCATATGTTTACCTTGGAGTCACATTATTATCTGGTAAAATATCAAACTAGAGTCACTCAATCCATTTACTACATTTATATTATACATCTTTAATACGAATTACTCTGAAATATATTTATTAAAACAAACATAAATTAAATCGTTACAAATTTCATTAACTTTAAAAACAATTTTTGATAATCATTAAGGTCGGCTTCAACGTTCATTATCATTTCATAATCATGATCATCATCATCATATATACATTTAATCACATACTAAATATAGTATTATTTATTTTTCACATATGTAATAATATGAGATGATCCATAAAACACAGTGTTATTTCATACACTAGATACATTCACTTTTTATTTATGTTTTTTTCCAAAAATTATAACATTGAAATATTCCATAAAAGATTATTAATCATTCAAATAAAAATTGACTAATTATTCCATGAATAAAATTGTATAAAAATGAGAAAAGGAGATGAGAAGGACCTTCTGTATGATATTATTTAATCATTATTAACTCTTTTAAATTAACTTCAAACTCTTTTAACATATGATTTGAATCCATCCATTTTTTATTTATATAAATTCTACATGATTCAGTGATATTATTATTTAATTGAATAAATAAATACACAAAAAGGGAATTTCAAATAATGGGATCATAACATTTGAATGATTTGAATAATTTCATCATTCTTTGAATGAAATGGGAAATTAAATTTGTGTAATTAATTACTCAAATTATAGTATATGTTATCCTATGAATTCATCCACATTGTTCAATGGTACCTAGTATGGCATAAAAACAACACATAGTAGTTATTGCATCATAGAATACTATCAAGAAGATATGAGACAATAGTAAAAACCAAACATCGAAAAAAAATGTTTTGGACATGATGTTAATGATGATGAATGTTGTCACCTTGAATCCAAATGTTCATAGGTTATGTATTTGGTGAAGCACCATATAAAAATTATTTTGGTGTCAATCATTCAAAAACTAAGCATCAATATGATGATCCCTACATGGGGTTCCGTGATTGTTGTGACCATGAGAATGCACAGTTGTGTTTTCTTACATGATATCATGTTGAGGTAGTCAATAGAGTACCAACATTAAATGAAATCATCCAATTTCTCCCAGAAAATGTAAATTATTTTGGTCTAAATAATGAATTTCAATAGTATTTATCTTATTTGGAGTCCACAGTTTTGGTATTTGGGTCTAGATGTATATCTAATTAGTTGTATGGAGTTAGTTAAAATTCTTTTCCATAGTATTATTATGAATATATATTATATATGATGTGAGATTTTTTGTATCTATGAAGAATCTGAAGGATGATATTACCATATTATTATATATACCACTATTTTTGTATAATATATATATATATAGATACCCATCACTTATATGTCGCCTTTTTTCATTGATAAATTACCACTTCACTATAATATATAGTAAGTCTCATTCATCAAAAATGTAATTGAATATGAACTCCATAATATTCTTCTTCAATGTTCTTATTTTTTTGTATCCATACATAATTAGATTACGTATTAGGACATTGAATATTTTTTTATCATTCAATGTACCTTAGTATTTCTTAGTGTGGATAGTTTTCTTGGATGATACTGATGTAATACAATGTTTCCAATTCTTAGATTCATAAATCATATAAAAACTAACATTATGAAATTTTATTGATGCATTTTCATAATAGACTTTTTACCGATGGGAGAAGCTATTTCAAGAGGGTGATTTAGGAAATTAATTCAACATATGTTTTAATATATGATGATAATTATAGAATAGATTTCTTGACCATCTTGGACAAAAAAACACGTGTATAATAACATATGGAGAAAAACCTAGTGACCTGATAGGTATTAAAAAGTTAAATAATTTGAAGTACTCAACAAGCCTAAAGGTAAAAAAATTTAATTATTCATTGAATAATTTATAGATACAATTTAACCAATAACAGATGATCATTTATTTTTATAATTTTTTTACTTTGAACAGGTAATCTAGAAATTGATATAGGATTATTATTTCTAGTAATGATATATTTAATTGTATTTACTCTATTTTATTTGACATAGATATTTATTAAAATGTGAATACGAATACATATTTAAGAATAAATGTAGAGAATAATTAAATTATTATTTATATATTATCAATTCATATAATGGATTGTAATTAATAATGGAGAGAATTCATGATTATTTCATGTATCATAATATTCACCATTAATATGGTCTTCATATAATGCATAATAAAAATTATTAATTAATGAATAAAATATTAATCTTGAGGGATAAAACTTTTCTTATAGGGAATGCAACATTATAAAAAATCTATTTAATTTAATAACTATAATTTAAAATCACAAAACTATGTTTTAAAGTCAATGTGAAATTTTGAAGATCCCATATTGAGATCATAATTGAAACCCAAATTATTATGATCATTCTGAAACATCAATGTGATATATTTTATTTACATTAAAACAAATAATTTACTCTTAATAACACATTTAAAATATAAAAATATAATTATATTGTTCTAATAAATCATTCAAACAATTATTATTAGTTATCAAAAATTATTTTCAATGTAAATAAAACTTGTTACCATGTATTTAATATAATTTTAACAAATTATTTACCAAATAAAATATTTCATTATAAAATCTAAAATCAAATTCATTTCAAACTACCTTAGAAAAATTTATTACTTTTTTCAATACAAATCAAATTCAATTTTGATCCATGTTTTCAAACTATAAACAATATCCACCCCCCTATGAGATGCTTAGACATTCCATTATATATTATAACATGTATAATAATTTACATATATATATATATTGTAATGGAAATAAAAGAAATTAAAATTATTTGAAATTTATTTTATTATAAAAATATATCTATTGATTATAATGATTGTTTCGTAAATAAATATGAAATTATTTAATTTCAAAAAAATATTTTCAACACAGGAATAAAGTGTAATGAAAAAAAATAAATTAATTGTTATAATACATATCCAAAATAAAATGATCAACATGAATAAATTAAAGAAAATAAGTGTTATTGTCACACTAAAAAGTGAATGTAAATTATTCAAAAATATAAAATAGACTATTGAAAATGATAAATATAAAAAATAATTAATAAATTAAAATATAATAAATTGAAATTTGTAATTTTATATAATAAAAAAATTGATATATGTTTCTCAATAATAGGACTTGGTTTATAATATTATATGTATAATTTTTCTTTGGAATAATCAAGAATACAAATTCTATTTTTAATGGTACTAGACAAAAAAACATAATTTTGAATCACAATTTTGAATAAAATAATTTCTAATATATACATCATGAATTATATGGACATTGTGATTATAGTGAAATTCCACATGGAATGTAGTGGATGATGTAGTGAGGAAAAATTCATATGGGAATTCCACTTCATGAAATTTTGACTATTATTTTATACAAGAAGAAGATCAATTGAACATGGATGTGTTTTTTGAAGTATCATAATAAAAACATAAAAGGATTGATTAAAAAAGACACCAAGAATGAAGGATATGTGAAGATGAGTTAAAATAACTGATGAAATTAGTAAGGTAGGTTGAACTAAAAAATAAATAGGTACACACCATATATTTAGAGACAATTTATTCATTAAGAAAGTCGATGAATATATATATTTTTGCAGTAGTAGTCGAGTTCATTAAGAGAGGTGTAAGTAGTCATATTATGAGAGAGAGTTGTTTCTTGAGAGAGGATAATAAGTATGGGTTCTGATTGAATGGGATTATGATTGATGGTTAGCCATTTCATAGGGATTTTGTGACTGGAAATACATCCACATTGCGAGGGGTCATTTTGTACATCAGTTTCTACTCTGACGATTTTCAGCAGAATGAACAAGGGTTAGGCATGATTTCTCCAAATCTAGGGATGATGAGCATCAATTATTGTGATCCTAATTTCAATTTTTAAGCACTCTTTAACAGATTAACATCGGTTTTAGTTGACACGTTTTTTTTCAATTCAATATCATTACATCGCTATATTTTATTTGACATTGTAAATGTAATTAGAACACCAATAAATCATGATCGTGTAATGGATGACGATCTCTTGGGATATATTCATGCTTCTCTGGGTAGGTGGATGTAATCTAACTACCAATTTAAAGTGTGACTTCTTCCAAATTTGATTTAATCATTAATCTAGCAGCCCATCCTAGTAAGGAACCACGACCACTCGGGGGGGGGGGGGGTTTCATCACTTCTACAGTTTTGGAGTTTCCCAATAATCACATTGATCAATCAAGTTAGATAATTCATCCTCAATATGAGGGACAACTTTTTGATATCTTACATCATCTATTTCATGTGTCATAACAAGACACTCATGATCAACATCAATCATACCTTTTAATGAAAATAAATAACTCATGACACAGCTTTCCATGAGGCCATGAGATAATGATGAAGTGAATTTATATCCCCCATATCATGTGCACCATGAAAATTCACTTCAAAACGACTCTCATTAATATTCAAATGTGTAGCCCAGCCAGAATATATATATTTAGTGTCATTCCCGAAGCTATCAATAATAACAATGGTATGAACCTCAACAAAATGAAAACAAATATTTGAGGAATGCTCCCCCAGTACAAACATAGGGGCTCTAAAAAGAACAACACTACCTACATATTCCATTTTATTTCTCCTGTAATATCTTTCTAGACAATCATGATAATGTTGATCAACATCAATATAATTAATCAACTCAAAAATTAAATCTATTTACTTTTCTGGGTGCCACCAGTTAGAGAGAAGACCATATTTCAAAGTTCTGATATTCGATCCATTTTTATTTCCTTGTCCTAATGTGATGCCCATGGAAAAATACCCATAGGTACAGAGGACATTGCCTTAATGCATCAAGGAATATAACCTCATCAGTCAAAATTATTCATCCTAGGACCACGTTCTTCCCCAACTATATCATCCCACAAATAAGAAGAAAAGAAGACTAAGTGACATTTATGTTTATGATACATACATAAGTTAACATTAATGTTCCTCCTAAATTGATCACTAACATTGACATCATATACTAATGTTAATCAACCCCCTTAAATCTGATGGCTCCCAACAAAAACATTAGAAGATGAAATAATATTTGAACCTTAAGTTTTGTATTCTCATTCATGGGACTAAAAGATATAATATTCTTATTAAGAATAGGAAATCAACAACATAAATTCCCTGCATGTCATCATAAACATTCTTCCAATCAATATTTACAATTTTCTTGTCATCTAAATATATAATCTCATAAGAAAAGGAAATCCTAAAAGTACAACATTCTACAGGGCGTCCATACTTCATACTATTAGAGCATGTCCCACCCAAGTGGTAAGATTATCAAACATTTATAATAAACAAGAAATAGAATAAAAAATCAGAAACACTTTTATATTCAATTGGAATATAAAATTTTAAATCACCGGCAACAAGATAAAAAATAATAACAAGCATTGACCAGAGTACAAAGTCTATCAAATATTAGGCATTATGCCCAAACCTGTCCATCTTGATCGCCTTGTCATTCATAATTAGCATTCCAACATCCATTGCAACATACCAAATAATATTAGGGTTCCAAAAGTAATTTTTCAATACATTAAACTGAATCAATTTTTTTATAGATTTATTGGCTTGAAACAGTTAAAAACAATGATCCCAAACAAAAAATCATTAAACACCTGGTTCTAAATTGTCAATATCATAGATCCATGTCTTCAATGTCAGTTTATGTGAAAGAAAATTACTTTGAAATTTGACATTATTATCTAAGTCATATCAAAACTATCAAAACATAAAATCCTGATCACCCACTACCTCATAACCTCATGTTTCCATGCATCAATCACAATTTGAGAGGGATGTCGTACAATTGTGGAATTTCAACATGCATGAACCTACTCCTGGAAGAACATAGGATCAAATTTTAAAAAATCTAGGGAAATGTATCTAGAAATGTTGATGCAATCGGTAGATCAATGACTATGAATAACAATAAATAATTGATCACCCACAGAAACCCTAGACCACAATAAAATAGAATCTTTCGGGACATCCTGTTTATTCATGTCCATAATCATTGGAGGGAGAGAAAAATTTCTAGATCATGATCAGCATTATCTTCGGAATATTATTGCCTCCAATCCATAAAATCCTAACTCATTGGGGGTAGTATCAATATCCACCTAAGTTGAAGATAATGGAATAGAAAATTTATGAGTGATGGAAACCATATTCCTAGATCTTGGATCAGAACTAGTGTACACAAAGGTGGTTTTTCCAACATGATAAGACCCATATCTATAAAATCATCAATTTCAACCATTAGCATCACCATAATTGATGGATTTTTAATTAATTGATGCTCGGACTAAAGGGGAACTCCACCGATCTCCATGTACCACTATATAATTGGTCATGTTACATTCCCCATCCTCCATTCGCATTAATTAAATGGAATTATATATATTGATATAACTAAATATATTTAAAATATTATGTATATATATATATGAATATGAAAATATATATAATTTTAAATATCTTGAATATATTTGTAATTGATATATAATTATTAAATATTATAAATTATTGAAATATATATTTTATTGATTTAAAATTATAGTTATAAATAAATACATTTATAAATAAATATATATATTGGTAAATATATTTATACACATATTTATATATTATTGTTTACATATAAATAGATATAATTATGAATATAAGAAATATATTTATTATAATTTATATTTTTTTAAATTTATATTTATATATATATTTATAAATATGTTTTGTAAAATAGTTTAAATATATAATTTAGATATTAAAGAATATATTTTAAAATAAAATTTTTATATTAAATATATACAAGAATTTTTTAATTAATTTATATAAATAATGTTTATTTTTTCATATAAATATAATAATTCTGTATATATTAATATTTTTTTTTATTTTAAGTTTTTATCAGTGATAAAATAAATAATAAAGGGTACTCCTTTATCAAAACATTTTAGCAATGATTAAGGTAACATTTATATGTGTGTTTATCTAGTGCATATAATGGGTAAATTTTAATAAACACTTTATGATTAGTGCTAATAAATACAAGAATTGGTAAAGGTGCGATCTGTGGTAGTTTTATGAACATTATATATTTTTTGAGAAAAATAAACAAAACATACAAACATCAATTTATTATGATGAAATATAGATAAATTTCTATGTTAACCAATTTGAAATGTTTTGTAATAAGAATCTATATATAACACATGTAATAATTATTTAATGAAATAAAATGTAATGGCACATTAATCAGAAAAAAAATTGTCCAATGTCACATACCGTGTTCGGATCAAAATGACAACCTGATAAATATTGAATTATACATGTTTATAGTCGAATAAATTTAAGATATACATTTTATTTTTCTAATTATATAGGAATTGTAAAATTCTATTCAATATAACTCATTATATATCTATTACATAGTGAGATTGTTAAAAAATTAACTTATATTGTTAAGAGGTTTTTTTAATATACATAATATCTAATTATTTCTTGTAATAATAAAACGAAATATATACGAAATAACATGCACAAAAAATTATCCCTTTTTATTACAAACATGAATAGGCAAAGCCAAAAATTCTCTACATTTTATGTATATAAAATATATTTATTAATTATATTTAATCATATATTATCATGAATAAAAAACGACTCGCATTTTCTAATTTTATAATCTTTGTCAAAAAATAATGAAAATTATAATAATAATAAAATACTCATGAACACATTACATTAGAATAAAACTATAAATGACATGTTCTATTATAAAACAATAAATTACACTTTAGAAATAAAAACTAAAATGTGAACATCCACTATTATTAATGTCGTGTTTTTTGAAAACATCTAACTGTAAAATATGATTAGAGAATAAAATTTTCTAAATACTCAAAATAATTAAATTAAATGAAAATTTATTTAGAGAGTATCCACCATTTTAATAAATAATTTTGGACATCTAAAATATTTTTGAATAAAATAAATCACAAACAATATTTTGTAACCATGTTAATTTTTTACCAATTGAGTTAGTTACAAATAAAATTAGTACAAAAACATGATTATAAACATTTACTGAATGGTATATTATAAGATAAATTTTTATATATTGAATCTCTAGTAATACTAAGTGGTTGAGGAAACCATATGGAACATATATCAACAAAATGTTCTTGAAATCAATAATTATGACCTATAACTGATGAATAATCAATCATAGTGTTTATCACTCATCATAAAATGAACTGGAAGATCATGGTTTTATTTTGAAACAAGTATGGGTTTCTTCATACCATTTCATCATTTAATGATATTTTTAAAATCATATTTTAGTTTATTATCATCAAAAACATTATAATTAAATCAATAATAACAATTTCACTACATATAATTTTTATCCTTAAGATTTTTACATCATTCTTTTAGTTGAGATAAATCATCTAACAACAGATTAATTTTTATTCATTTCGAATTATTTTCATTATAATGAAAATCCATAAATCTATATTTATTGTCTATAATATTTAATATTTATATATCATACATTCCTTAAATTTCAACATCATGAAAGATAATTTAATTTTCATCAATCACATTCATATATTTTGAATAAAAAAATATAAATCTTTCATTTTATGATTTTTTAAATCTTACTTCTCTTACAACCAGTCTAAAATAATAATATTAAAAATAGTAGATTAAAAAAACCATATTTTAGAAAATGATATTACATGGATGATAATAATACTCATTCACATCGGAATATTTTGGCATATAACGCCTGATTGAGTTTATTTATTTGGAAACTTCTTTTTTTCTATCTATTTTTTAATGAAATAGATAATCTCTCTATATAATTAATAACAATAAAACATGTTATCAAAATGATAATAATAGACATGTGTTTCCATAATTTATGACCCACTAATAACAATTCATAGGTCCCAAATAGTGGGTTTACATGGAATTGACGTGATAATGAATATATGTTTATTAAAATTATCAATTTTAATAATAATTAGTTGAAAATTTTTGTGTTCGGAATTTAATTAACAATTATTTTGTAAATCAATAATAATTTTAGTTTTATTAATAGTAGAATAAATTAATTAATCATAAGAACAATGTTAGGATCTATATGATATTGAGTCTACAAATAAAAACACAACCAATATAGTATAACACCAACTAATAAATAGATAAATACTTTTACATAGGTGAAATCTAACCCTCTATTTTACAAAGAATAAATCTAAATGCAGGACACTAGGAGGTGAATTCCCAAAGCTACACATATCCTTCAGACAGAGTAGATGTAAACTGGTTTTTTTACCAGATCAACCCTAACATAATTGTTCTATTTTGGTGCATAGGTCATCATAAAAAATGAAATGATTTTGAGAGTTATTATAACCAGTTAAAAATGATTATTTGAATTCCTCTACCTAGAAAAAAAAATTAGATTTGATAATGCAAATTGATGTAAAAAAAGAATTGATGTAAATGAAAACAATTGATGCGGGCCATTCAAATGGACACATGCAATGTACATACAGAATTTTCATTGTGGTAAAGTACATATCATCAATGAAAATGAAATGGAATATTATTTATTCTTTATTGAGTTTTTTCACAATGAGATAAACATAATGTACAACATCACATGTATTTCTTCAAGTATTATCTCATGTAGTCCTTGTTTATTATTCTATTCATCCTTTGAGTGCATTAAATATAACTCAATTTGAAATACAAAATCAATCAAACAATTAGAATATTGAAAAATAATAATGATAGAGCCAAAAATAAGTATGGAATAAATAAAACAATTAACATAAATATCAACCAATATAAACTATATTAAATACAATGATTCACTATGGTTAATAGATTATAAAACTTAATTAAACATTCAAACAATTCCCAAAAATATGGTTAATCATTTATAAGAGAAAATTTAATTTAATTTGAATGTAAAAAAATACCTGAATATGTTTTGTATAAAATTATATAATATAAAACATTTATAACAAGCATTTTATGTATTATAAATATTTTGAAAAAAATTACTATAATTACGCAGTATATATGTGTTCATTATTTCTATAAATATTAAAAACATTAAATTAAACAATATTAATACAAGGTCAATATATTTTAATAATATTGATAGAGAAAGACATAATTAACTAAAAATTATTCATTATTAAATATGATTATTATTATTTTTGTAATAATAAATTATTTAGAATTTATAAATTGATCATAAAATATGAATAAAGGAATATTTATATTTAAACATAAAAAATAATCAACTTAATCTCTATTCCCCGATAGAACAAATGGTTAATTTACTATTTGGAGATCATCATTTGTATTGCAATCACCTTACTTGATATTGTATAGTTTGTTAAAATGATATTATGATTAATAATCATAATAATTATTGGAATATTAAAAAAATGAACAATGTGTGGAAGGCATAAAAATTATACTTGGGGAATTAAACTTTTTTAAATATTATATTTATTTATATCTTATGGTAGGTTTTTTATCAAATGCAACAAAAAGAGGAATCCTTATGGTATGATGTAAAACATGGCCTTGTATTATGGTGAAGAAGAAATCATGTTGTAATGAGGAGTCATTCATATGGTCAGTTGGAAAACTAACTCTCATTAAAAGATAAATATCATGCTAAGGTGAAATAAATAAGAGAGATAAACCTATGCATGATGATAATAGAAACATTGGGGATTTATTATACTATATAAATGATTGAATAATCCAATGTCCAAGATTAATAAAATATATATAAACCTAATATGAATACAGAATATAAAAGAAGTCATCTATACAAAACATATATAATAAGATATCATCAAAATACCTTAAATAACATGTTCTAAAATAGAAAAAAAATGATAAATCATTTATATAACTTCGTAAAAAAATTTATGTGCCTACACAAAAAAATTTTAAATTGAAAAAGTTCCAATAAATGATAATAATGTTGTCACATTTTTATACCAACAAATGGAATGAAATTCTAATATTTATCTTGAGAGATATGAAATAAATAAAATTTATTTTGAATTATGTAAATTTCATAATTCCATATTCATTAAGTGATATGTGTTCATTTTTTTGACCACTTAAACTATAATATTTGACTTCAATTTATTATAATTAAATGTATTGAAATATGTTTTCTATATAGATATCTATGTTTAACAATAAAGAAATCTATATAGACCATGTTATAATTAATTATCAAATTCAATATTAATTACCCTACAAGGAAAAATTTTTTTTTCTTACCATAAGAATGTACTGTGATTATATCAATATGAAAACATGATGTATATTGAATTAGATATTTTCATTTTTGAGAAAATTTTATATAAGTATTTTATATTTTAAGTGAAAAGGTAATTATAGAAATTCATTCAATATAACTGATGATATAATTAAAAAATTGTAATCTAGTAGAATGTTATTTTCACATAAGATGGTAAGAAGGTTGTAAAAATAAAAATAAAAATATTTATTTCATAATAGATATAAAACAATTTAAATAAAAAATAATCATATTTTTGATTTACGTTCCATGCAATATCCATCATAGATATGGATAAATGTATCCAACGTAGATACAATGTATTTTTCTGAAATCACCTTTATATTGAATATATTGAAAAAATATTCCAATAACACATTTAATCTTTTTAGATCTGAATATTTATCCCTTTATACGTCAATTGAAAATGCTTCATGATCCATGCTGATTAAGATCTCGTGTATATTTTATTTTTATGAATCCGTTCTTAATAATGAAAAGAAATTTAAATTATTTTTTCCATAAATTATTATTTTTTCAAATATCGAGATATATTTATTGTTTTTGATAGCTTCCACAGTTTCCAAGAATAACTATTAAAATATCCATAAATATAACTCTGATAGTATTTATTTTTTAGAAACAAAGTAAATATATATTTTGGGGGTGTGGGAAAATTAGGGTATATTAATTTTATTCAGATAAAATATTGTCATGATCGTGGTCTTCTAATAATATGAAAATATATCTATGTTATAACGAATTCATATCAATATATGGAAAAAAATAATTCCATGAATAAATTTTAGACATTTAACCTATTTCATGATATATCAATGGATAACTTCCTGATTTCTTGTCATTTTACTACATTCGATAAGAAAATTTATTAGACCAAGATCATGGAGATTATTTTGTTTTATTATTTACCGGTATTTGGTTACATTGGGAGGTTTTCAAGTTCATTTTTTGGTATGAATTATTTATTTTTCATGTTTCCAGGTGGTTTTTAGACTATGAATGATTTGGGTGACTGGTTTAGTGGTTAGCTATGTGTTATATAAAGGATGTCGTTATTTTCAGATAATATGTTTCATGTACGATTTGATTTGTACTGTTTGAGCATGGCTTGGAAAAAACTATTTGAGTTTTGGGGAAAACTATCTACTATGAAGGTTAGTGTCTTGGACATGGCACACGACCTATGTAAGGTCTGAGTAAATTTTCAAAAAATAATGAGGGAGTAAGAATATTTGAATTGTTGATTTTTTATGGTTGGGACATGATTTAAGAAACCATGCGGCTACCCTATGTGTGTTCCCTCTTATCCAGTAGGGTTTTCATTTTTGTGGTGCGATTTTTTAAATCAGATGACCTAATCATAAAAATTTAACATGTCACTAAATTTATAAATTACATCTGTTGCCATAATTTTTAACCATATTTTTTATTTCACCTCTTTTATTCTTCCTAGGTGCCTCGAGGGGCTCCATCAAACCCTCATCCCTTTATCTTCTTACCCTATTGAATCGCTATGAAGGTTCTAATGTAATATTATTTGAAAAAAAAATTGATTTCTTATTCCCTTATTCGATCTTCTTTGGTTCATTGGTTTTTAATTTTTTGGATATATCTTGGATGAACACTAGAAGAAAACGGTTGATATGATGGGGTGTTTTTATTTGTTGTTAACATGTTTGAACTATCTTTTGGGCTATATTCTTCCTTCTCACAAAGCAACATTGAATTCGAATGCTGTTAAGGTATGTGTTTCAATTCATTCCATTATTTCAAACTCTATTAAAGAATGAGATTTTCTAAAAAGCCTCCAAAATTTTATATTATTTCATGACATGTGTTAGAATAATATTTTTTGTGATTTTAACATGGAAAATGTGTAGAATTGGGTTTCAAAGTATTTCTATAATATTGATTTTATTTAAATACATGCAATGTGTATAATGATATTCCTTTTTTGTCCAAATGTAAAATTGACCACTTTTTGTGCTATTCTTCCATGATTGTATCTTGATATCTTGGTTGAACTGATAAATTTATCATGATATAAGGTATGGATGCCTCTCGATTACATGATAACATGTGTAAAAATGTTTCGGAATGGTTCTTTTTTTTAAAAAAATTCTTATTGGTGATATCGACCTTGTGTTACATGTGGTGTTGGTTTAAAGGAATGTGGTATTTCTTGAATATCTGTTTTGGAGGATTTTATGGATATTTGAACAATGAAGTTGAATGTTGTTTTGGTTTTTCTTTAATGTATTTATATATTTTTAGGGTTTTCACAAGATGTGGTTGATTTTTTTTAGACGTATGAAATTGTATAATGGTTTCTTAAGGATTATTTTGAACATTGTTGAATAATTAGTTATTACATTAACCATGGATTTCCAAAATATTCCCCTTCCTTCACATTTCCTATTTCTAAAATGGTTCCTTCATTTATAAATTTTTTGTTGGTTCTTCATGGGATATTAAATGTGATTTCAAAATTATTTCATAACACATGGAACATTTGGAATATTTATGATATGTCTTGATGAATTATTGGAACAAAGGCATGTCTAGAACATTAGACACACTTGGTAACTAAAATTATATTTGGTAATGTCTGTAATTTTGTGATGTGTATTGGTTTTTAAGATGTTGAAGGATTGTTTGGACGTTCTTGTGTTTTATACTTTTTTCACGTTGTCTTGGGACTTTTTTTAATTTGACATGTGAAGGCACATTTGGCATTGTACATCTGAAATGGGTGTTTTATATTGAATTTAGAAAATTTGTGGAAATGGATTTTTAAATGTATTTGGGTTTGATGTTATGTAATATGACAGCTTGATTGGAACCTTGTGATATATTAGAAAAAGATTAGATAGCATTGGTATGGAGATGCTGGGTTGGTATTTAAAATGATTAGTAAAGGTGTGTTTGATAATCAAATGATGTGATATCCTGATTGGCACTAGTGAATGGAATATTTTCAAACATGTACCTCAATGGAAGATTCCCCAAATATAGGGGCATCACATTGATGGTGTTAGTGATTTGGTAAGGCAAGCACAACGATAGTGGGTTTTTGTTAAATGATATGTGTTAAGACATTCCCATTCACCATGTGCAATAATAAATGTATATTGTGGTGTCATCAAGAGGGTTATGTGATGGTTTATTTTTGAACCCGGGTTATATAGTTTGGTACCATTTACCTTTTTTGAAAGGCTGGGTGGGATGTGCCACTAGTTTGGCTAGGTTAGAGGGTCATGTTGGTTATTGAAAATGGATTTGAACCATAATCTAGAAAGGAATTTTAATATTATTATGTCGAATGATTTCTTATAATTATGATTAGGGAGTGGAAATGATTATTATCTCAATGTTCAATTTATTTTCAACTTCTTGTTTGGATATCATCCCTACTTGTTTTGTCTTATTTATATTTAGCACAAGTATTGTTTTCTTTATTTCCCAAATTGTATATTCATTCGTGGGATGGTTTCTACCATTATTTTATTTATTATTGTCAAGTTTTTTTTAAATTTTACTCAATTTTTTAAAAGGATTTCTTCATGTTTGTTATTAGAAAAAGAATTTATTGAACATTATGTTGGGTTGTTTCAAATGATCAAAAGCCTGTATTCTGTATGTATTTTAAACCAGTTTCTGTGGAATGTTTTGGAAATGTAAAAGCCTGAAATAAATGGAAATTATCATCTGATTAGTATACTCTCACAACCTACTTGTTCCACTCAATGTGGGTAGACCCATGATATTTTTCATGAATTGGTTTCTGGTTCCTTTTCCATTGGATTATGATGGTTTTGTGGTTTGTAGGGACCAAGAGTTCACAAAGAGATCTTATTAGAATGCTTCTGTCTTGTTTTTTATGTATATTATTTTTTGTTTCTAATTTTTATTATTTTTATTGGTTATATATATTTTAATGTTTAGTTGATAGACATTTCTTCATGGTATTTTTTTGGAAATTTTAATATTGTTTGTTAGATTAAAGGGTAAATTATTCTCATTAAATTATTTTGAATCCCACCAATAGTATCCATCACATGGTGATTCCCTTTAATCATTGACTCATACTATGTATGGTGAGGGTATGGATGGAATTATGCAAAAGTTAAGGGAAAAAATTATATATGAGCCATGTTATTGTTATTTGGGGGCATCTGGTTGTAAGAGATTAGGACTGTTGGTGCATTAGAGTTAGGTTCTAGAAGGAAATAATGAAACCCTACATATTCAAATCCTCGAGATTCAGTAGTAATCTATGATCTGATTCTTTTTAATTTTTATTTAATTTGTATGGATGTGGCATGACCATGGATGTCATCTGATATCATGTTTTGTTCTCATAGTGACTAGTTACCCATTTCTTGTCTGAATTCATGGTTCAATGTTATCTTTGTTGTTGATGAAAACTTAGGTCATAGATAAATAGAAAGGTCACTCGGTTATTTATCAAACTAGTTCATCATAACATATGTTTTATGTGAGTGATTTTGTTCAGTAGGATTTTATTTGTGAGAGGATTTTCTAATAGAAAATGGTTTTTAGAAAAACTGCCTTTCAATTGTGAAATAGTTTTACGGAATAATTTTTTTTAAAAGGGAAAATGAATTTTTGGAATGGATATTGTTTTTAAAAAAACTAGATGATTATTTGGATTGGGAAATAGTTTTTGGTATTTTTAAAGTGACCTCACAATAAGCTTATTTGGATTTGAAAAGATCAGGTGGTTCGTGAAAAGTGGATTTTGGTTTTTTTTGGGATTTTTGGAATGTGAGGAAGTTTTTCTTGATTAAGATGTTTATTGGGTAAATTTTTGTGTTAATATAGATTTTTGTATTATTTGATTTGTAAAATTTAAAATATGCTATATTGAAATGTCCATAATATTTCTAGTAGGTCTTTTATAGTTTCTAGTTTAAATAAATTTTTATCTTATGTTTTTTACCTAAGGAGGTGAAGACCAAGAATGTGGAAGTGATCATGAGTATTTAGTCAGGATTGTAGATAGGAGAGGCATATGTTCACATCAAGAAGATGGTTTTATTTTCCCTGGGGGTGGTGTCGTTGGATCTATTAAAATGTACACTTTTAATTGGGAATCTTTCTCCAGATATCAATGAGAGATCCCTCTCATACAAAGATCCTTGTTTTGAGAAATTAGTGGTTGACGCGTTTTTAGAAGTGTTGGATTTTAGGGTGCAGTCACTGATGGTTATCAACCCAATCATTCACTGTGATTGTGAAGGTTACCCATATAGTTATATCTGTATTGCATAAGATTCTTTTTTTGAAAGGCCTCTTTAAATGGTTCCATCTTCATGCCCATCTGTCCATTTGATCATGTGCTCCTATGGAGGTCAGTTTGTGTAATTGAAGTTGTATTTTCATAATATTCTAAAAATGTTTCATCATTGTGGTCATATGGGTCAGCTGGAGATGTTTTTTAATGTGAATTTCCCAATAAATATACCTAGATAATTACGTGTCTACCTGACTGTGGGCAAGAAGATGCTTTAATAAATTATTGCTACAACCATAGGCCCATAAGTGAATCTTCTTACGCATCCATGAATTTCATGGGGTACAGGGAACATTTCCCTACTGTTTATATTCACTACTTTCATAGATATGGTTAACATTTCATAGTATAATTTTTTTAACTATTGTAAGATTCATTTTGATTTATGTTGCTGGGATGTTTATGGAAAAAATGAATGGTGTTTTAGATTTTAATTTTCATTGGATATATTTCTTGAGTACCACTTTTTATTGGTTAGGGGTTTTGGTTATCTTAGGGGTTTTCCATTGTATGTTGGATCATGGTGGAGTCATTCCTTATTATTGGTCTTGTTTGTAGTGTTTTTTATCTTTGACTATGATGTATGAGTTAGAACATGTTGGGAGTTCCCCCATTGCGACAACATGAATTTGTTTCACACTGATGCTCACATTCTTTTAGTGGGGATAACCATTTTTATTTTTTTGTTCCATCCATTGTGGTGTCTCTCAATGTTGATTGACTGTGACATGGAGTGTATATGGTCAAAATATGGATCATGGTTTCATTCAGCTTCATTTCATATTGTGCTTGGGTTTTGTTTACAGTTTCGATGGTTAATAATCTTAGGGTACAATGTGCATGTGGTATAGATAATTAACACACCCAATTCTTGTAATTTCCATTATTTAATATTTTTTGTGTTTCATGAACTTTTGTATGGGGTTCCGGATGATATTTATGTTTGATGTATTGGTATTAAAGATTCTAGGTGGCTTTTTTTCCTCATCCTTTTTTATGGGTTAATTGTTTAGTTAGTAATGTCAGAGTTTATTTTTAGTTCATTTTTTTTCTAGCATGGGTTTTCATGCAGGGTGTGAGCATGGATTGAGTCACATGAGGTGGCATTATGGGAGAATATTTTTATTGTGGGTGGGTTTCTAGGACATGGTTCATGGTCAGAACACAATTAGAGTAAACCGTACAATAACAATGCAATATGTTATAAATGTTGGAGAGTGTAATTTTTCATTTTTTGGTGCATGGTTTTGGAAACCGTATGGCCATCTCATGCATGCTCTCTTATTATCCATTAATTTTTAAAAAACTGGAACATATTTCTTCAAACCATGTAGCATAAACATGATAGTTCTCTAGGTCATTAGAAGTTTTGAAATAACTCTTTTCCCCTACATTGTGTTAACCCTATTTAAGGTTTCTCTTCCCTTGATTGACCTAGGTACATAATGGGAATCCCTGAAACCCTCATCCCTTCCTCATATTCCTCTATTAAAGCTCATTTAAGGTTCTATTATATGATTCTATGTGTTTTTGGTCGATTTATTCTTATCTTATCCCTTATATCATGGTTCTCTATGGTTTTACTGGTGGGATCACTCTAGGATAAACCCAATAAGTAATGTTTGTTATGTTGTGTTTTATTTATTTGATATTATGTTGTGTGGATTGTCTCATGGTGTGTATTCATCCTTATCCCAAATTAATTTTTCATTCACACATCATTATGGTTTGTTTTTTAATTCATTTACTTTCCATAAAATCCAATTGATGCATGATCATTCACTTAATGATTTGATAATTTTATATTACTTCTAAAGATAAGATGGAATAAATTTGATGGATATTTTAGGGGAATTTGGTATGAAAGGTTCTTCAAATTTCTTCCTTAATTATGGATATATATTAAAATATTTAAGGTGTTTGATAAAACACCATTTGTTTTATAAAAGATATGTTTTGTACATGTGGTGATATTATTCCTTTGTTTTATATAGATTGTTTGTTTTAAATAATAAATTTTCCCTGATGGGTGGTTTGCATAACTATTAGTGGATCGATATCTAGTGTCATAATTTTTTGGACCGATTCATGATTCCTTTTAATATATTTTTGGTCATATAATAATTTTTTTAATATTTTTGTTGGTTTAATGTGTAATGGTGTTTCTTATAAATGGTTTTTGGAAAATTTCTTGGATACTTGATGTCTGTCAATGTATGATGGGTTGGTTTTTCATAATATAATTTTTATATGGTTTTGGTATTGAAAATGGTGTGGGTGATTCTATTTGAATTTATTGTTTTCATAATTGTATCATAAGGACCATTTTGAAATTTTATTAAAAATTTTGTTATTCCATGAATCATGGATTTAAAAAAATTTCTCTTTCATTCCATATTGTTTTAAAATGCATCCTCAATTTCTTAATAGTTTGTTGGTGCTTCATGTGACTATAAATGTTGTTTATAATTCCATTCATTATACATGACCAATTTATCATTTGTTTTGATATGTATTAATGAATGATTGACAAGAAGGACCATTTGCCTTTTTAGAAACACATGGTAAGAAAAATTAAATAAGGCCCCATGTGTAATTTTTTGTTGATGTTTCTTTGTTTATAAAATATTAAATTCCCATTTGGATCTTCTCCAATTTTTTCATTTTTTAACTTTTTTTTAAGAAGGGTTTTGATTTTTAAATATTAGTCTCATTTTTATTCATGTGAAATTGGTGTTTATATAGACATTAGAATTTGGGTGGATATGTCTTTAAAACATTATTTGGTTTTGATTTGACATTAATAAAAGGATAGATTCAAACCCTACGATATTTATGAAAATGAATTGAATTCATGGGTATCTTGTGGTCCCGTTGAAATTTAAAATTATTGGGAACGTGTCATTCAAATCTCAAATGATGTGATGAACTAGTTAGAAATTTTAAAGGATTATTGTGATCAAACACCTCTGTATTGGATTACACCATGTGTGGTGTGATTCAAAGGTGGTGTCAATGTTTGTGTTAGTAAATCATAGTGGAGGTGGTTTTTAATTGAACCACACATGTGAGGACCTTACTACTCACCCTGTACCCAAGAATCATTTACATGGTGGGGTGACTACATATTTTCAAATAAAATATATAAGGTTTAGTACCCACTGGATTATCTGAGTGGCCGAATGGGATGTGCCAATGGTTTTCCAAGATAAAATATATTAGTTGGTTATTGACTATAGAGTTACCCTATATTATGGTAGGTGTGTCTAATTTGACTATATATTGGTATTTAAATTAGATATGTTTAGGAAGTCTCCATAATTACTATATATACTTTCTATTAATTTTAATACGGATTGTTGGATATTACCCATTTTAGTTTTCTCTCTATTATGATCATCACCATTATTATTTTATTTATTTTTTCGATGATTTTTTCTAACGAAGGATTGATTACAAATTTGGCATTGGTTATTATGAACATGGTTTTTGAAATATGAAAACATTTTGGAAAAGGAAAGATGTGTGTGTGGTTTTAATAAGTGAATTTTTCGAAAGATCAGTTGGGTTATTTCAAATTATTAAATCTTATTTCAATCATGTCTTTCAATCCAGTGTTTATCTAGAGTTTTAGAAAAGGTATTTCAAGGACTCTCTGGGTTATACCTCTTGTGATTTAATGAGATCACACACTACTTCTACATCTCATTATTGGTAGACCCAAGATGTTTTAATAATTCATTTTTATAGTTATTCATTCATTAGAGCAGGTTGGTCTTATGGGGGTGGTGACCAAGAGGTTACATTATGATCATGATTGTGTGGTTCAGTCTTTGTTTTGTTTTTTTATTTAAGATGTGATGCATAATAGTCATTTATGGACAGAACACACTTTTGGGTGTCTCATGTTAAAGTGGTCATCCTCCCATGTTTCTTGTGGGTCCCTAGGAGTATAATAGTCATGTGAAATCATTTTAATAAATTAATAATTTTTTTACCCGGTGTCCTGGAAAATGGTCAGTGTAGTTTATAAATCATCAGAATTATGTCGAAAAGAATTAGACAACCCAACTTATGTTTGTAGTACTCTCCTCATCTAGAATTATACCTTGAATCAATCTAGGATGAGTTAAATTTAAAAAAAATCCTTATCCAAGAAAATAGTTCATATAATCTCACCCAAAAAATTGCCTGAAATGTGGGGAGATAGATAGGATAACCAAAGAAGAAGATTATATCTATTACTGAGATATATACAGATACTTAAAATATTGATTAATCGGATGTTGGACTGAGGATAAATCTTATATCCTATACTAAACATGGATGTTATCTCAATGTAAATAGAGGGGGTGTCCACTATATGAGAAAATAACGGTACATGAGTTATACAGGAGGAATAGAATATTTGTGATTTTAAGAAATTTTAAAAAGGCACATGGTTTGGAATCATGTGTGTTCAAACTATATGTCATATTTATTCCTTATACTATCAAATTAATATATCCTACATTGTTGGGGAGCACAAATTTTATTACCATTATTGTAACAACCCTAATCAATTGATTAAAAACTGATAGCCGAAATGGGTTCCATGTATTCACATGCATGCCACCTCGTACATTTTAGGTTATTGACTAGTAGTAAATGTCTATTTATGGTATGGTGTGGATACTATACCTGTAAGACCTATGTCACAATGTGGTATAATAATATAAAAAAATTAATATTATATGTTATAATAATAAGGAAAAAATGTCAGTCGAAGAAATATATAATAACAGAGAAATGTGGCCAAGTCCAACTATAAAATGATTCTTGTATGATAGATGAAGATACAAGTATATGTAAAATTAATTACCAATACAAATATATTGTATTAAATTATTATCATAACAACAACTAGATCCTTGAAAATATTGAACATAATTGTGGTCCTTTTTTGATCTGAAGACCTTATTGAAATTTTAATTTCACCTTTGGATATTAATGTTATCCAAGAAGGAAATGTATGAATTAAGGAACCATGGGAAATTGTGAGGGATTCATTCGGTTTTAAATTAATTCCAGAATTAATTCAATAAGACCCATAATAAATTATAAATGATTCATTAGATTTTATTTTCCACAATAATATGCTATATTAAAATTTAATGGTTACTTTGTATGTTAAATTCATCCAGGAATATTATATGTTATATACAGAACAATAATTCACATATGATATTATTGATATTTTATAATTCTTAAAATTTAATTGAATATTTTATTTTTTATCATTTTTAAAATATTTTCAAAATAATATAATTTATTATAAAAATGTATTGTTTTTCATCATGTATAGTTGTTTAGATATATCTAAAACTGGTGTGATTATGGTTAATAATGTTGATTCATGCTTTATATATTATAATACACCATACCATCATGAACATCAAGTAAATATTCCATCAAAACATTACTGATTAAATTTTTAAAAATGCGAAGCCGATAAGGGTTCGATATCATGAATAATATGGATGTTTTAATAAATAACTATTTCATAACCTTGAAGGGATTAATATTTTAAAAAATTCATATATTAGACAATATATTTTATCAGTATAAATTATTCATATAATACATTTATTGAGTTTTTTATAGCCTGTATAACATCCCTCAATCCCTTAATATTTAGTT
Source organism: Viscum album (assembly GCA_963277665.1). Taxonomy (NCBI): domain Eukaryota; kingdom Viridiplantae; phylum Streptophyta; class Magnoliopsida; order Santalales; family Viscaceae; genus Viscum; species Viscum album. Next base: position 66,306,916 of record OY728166.1, on the reverse strand, counting down.
ATATATCAAATAGATTTCAGTATAAATTATCTAATATATTTTTAATTTCATTTATATTGTGTATAAAAAAACATGAGTTCATTTATTGATACCCAAATTTGAATATTTTTTAAAGTGGAATTATCCTTTTAAAATTAGGTCTATAAATATTTTTCAAATTTGAAAATCTCATGCAATTGGAGTTCAATGAAGTAATATAGTCCTTATCATTTAGTTAATGGAAAATAAATTGTATTGTTGACTTCAACATCCACTATAACCCGACTAAAAACACCTTTCACTCAATTATTTGTAATGATTGGAATCAATCGATTTATATATATATGATAATGTTAATCTATTTCATAGATGATGTTTAAAATGAGTATCAATAAATATAATGTTATTTGGATAAAGTGTAATAAATGCTTATCCTATTATATGAACTACTACATAATTAAAACTATAAAATATTGTAAGAACATGATTTTCAATAAATATACCATTGAAAAAGTTTCTTTATATTTTCATGATACCCATGGGAAGAAATATATTGGTGAATATAGATAATGGTTGGTTGAAATATAATTCTCATTCCCTCAACACTACTTAATGGGTAATGTTAGAAGTATGGAATTATATAGAATGAGTATATAAATATACCTAAAATATTATTTCTCATTATAGATTATATAGAGACCGGTTTTTTTGTATCATAGAGTATAAAAATTTGAAAATAAAAAATATATTTTAAAATAATAATATACTATGATTTTGATCAATATTATTATGTTTTCCATTGCCTATGGACATGAGATAGATTATCAACACTAAAATTTACTTCTCAAATATAATATATATAAATATATCTTAAGGGATAACAAATGAAACAATATGAATTTACCTATAATATTAAATAATAAATTAAAATTTTTAAGGTCATTCACTTTTGGAGGAATACATCCATTTATTGATAGCAATGTGATATATTATCTTAACACGATATATTAGTTCACTATACAATTTTTCTTTTAAAAAAAGAAGATACCAATATCACATTTAAAAATAAATTATTAGTTGTATTTTTTCGGGATGTGTTAATTTTAGAGGATGTTTTCTAATAATGTCTCACATGTCTAAATCAAAATACTATCGTCCTAAATAGTTATAAGAATATTCCCTTCATATTTTTTCTACCTAATAAAATATGTTAAAAATATGATGTTAGTAATGTTCTTTTACCAGTTAAATAATTCACCGTGAAATTTATGTGAATAATTAAACTTGTTTATGGCAGGATTAGGGAAACAAAAACCAATACATATAATTTCTATGAGTAAAAGTATAATATAGGGAGATCTAGCTAATAAATTTCTTATGATTCATGATCCAAACCCATGTGAAGACAATATTATGGATCCACCCTTTATTATTTCATATATAAAGCAACATATATTTGGTGATTTATCTTTCATGTATTTTAGGATCATATTTCACATCCATGTTAATCTCTTAGAGATTGAAAATTCCATGGATCCCTAGAATATTATGTGTAGGGCATAAACTTAGGTTTTTTTCTATATTTAGGACATCGAAACACAAATCCTCTTGATTTAAAACCCAAAGAATCTGTATATATTAGCTTCTAAAACATTTTAAAATACAAAGTACTTGTTGTTTCTCAAATAGAAAATTTGTAGGTTCTCAAAATGATAAAGATGATGATACTGACTATGAAGAGTTGATATGATCACCTATAATAAGTTAAATTCTACTCATTCATAGATAAAAAAATTATAAATTTATTTCCATCTTTTTATATATGCATTACACATGAAATTGTATATATATTCACTCATTGATAATGTTGAAAATATATAATTATTATGGGGGATACTCAAAAGCCTCTAAATTAAATAGTGAAAGTGAGGAAAACTATTTAATTATATACAAATGTTAATAGTTGTTTCCAATTACACCATAAAAAATCCCCATTAAAAACTATAATCATATTATATCAATTACTAAGAGTGAGAAATGAGTTAATTAGACACCTATATATTTTCTACCCAAATCAGTTAGATGTTCATATTTCCAAAATTGTTTGTTATAGAACTTGATATAATCTTATTCAAGTCTTCAAATAATTTAGTAAACCAAAATATAGAGATTTTAATCTTCTATTAGCAAAGATTACTTGATTATTTAAAAGAAAATAGTTTATCAAGAAAAACTATAGAAAGGTAGGAAATCATGAACAATGAATTTAACATCTATAGTCACATATATAAATAGTTAATAAATAGTTTGAGGTTAATAATTATGTTTTATTTATTAAATTTGTAAGATAACATATAATACATGAAATATTGTACTACTTGTGTAAATCCCTACATCACATAAGTGTAATATCATGTATAGGATAAATTAGATGAATTAACTCAATTAGAGTAATTATGTATTTCATTCCCCCATCAAATCTGAATCCTATCATCTCTTTGATAAAATGAAAAAATATAATCAATTAGAATAAACCCAACACAGACAATGAAGATTCTATAATAGAGAGAAATAATATATTCTACATGAAATAACTATTGGGTTACATTATTCAAACAAAATAAAGTAATAAAATTTTAATAAAGGTTAACATTTTCAATTAAATAATTGATATAATTTTTCTTCATTTATGAGAAAATGTTACATTAAATAAATTACTGAATTTAATAAAAATAGTATCAATAAATAATACATATTCCATTACGTAATGAAATAATTATTTGCCTACATGTTGATGCGAAACATCCTATGTCCTCATAGGAAAAAAAATTGTCACCAACCTAGTGGATTTAATTGAGCACGAATTTTCCACAAAAGTGTTATTTCAATGTATTTATTTAATTAATATTTTTTTGGTTTTCTATTATATATGTTCGTATTAATTTTATCGAATTATACATTAAAAATAGTAAATTTTGACATAAAAAATTATAAATAATATATATTATTTTGTCTAGGAAATTAAAGGATGATTTTTATATGGGGATTTATATTGTTTTCTAGATTACATATTGATATATAATATTTTGAATGTATTATTAATATATTATGGAATTATATAATAAAAAACGTGTTTTGTGGTTTTAAATAAATAATTGTAATGAAAAACATATAAATATTTTTATATATTATATGTTTATTTAAAAATAAATAAAATTATATTTATATATTATCATTAAAAACATAATATATTTATTTGTGATCATTTTTTAATAATAGAGGAGAATTAAATGAAAAATATATGACAATAATAAAATTATGTGATATATAAACATTGTCATCAAAAAAACATATTCTAAACCATATTAATTTTTATTTTTTTCATTTTACATTCATTATTGTTTTGAAGGATATATTTTAGAAGTCATAATTTATATCTTACTGATATTATTAGTGATATTATAATTCAATTATTTACTTCATAGATAAATATCTAGATTATTCAGTGACGATGATCAATATTTATGAAATTTAATATTATAAAATATGTACATTTTCCAAATCTATACCCACTACATGTGTAAGGTAATATAATTTAACATTCTAATTCAATAAATTTTATCATGTAATAACAATTTATTTATCTAAAACACTTAATCAGTGACTTTGTGTCACTTCTACATGTAGGGGAAATATAAAAAATAAATGTTTTATAATTTCTATATTGGAATGGTTAAATTCAATTTTCACGTATTCATTATGCTATAGGATGAATAACCCAAGTACGAAATTACTTAAATATGTTTTGTTTTTTTGTACTATTTTTTTATTTTTCTTATAATATGATTAACCCTATTAAATTAATTATATGTTATATATTTCTTAAAAATATTTATTTAGGAACCATAAAATGCGTCCCCAAAATTTTCCATATACTTCCAAACACAATCCAAGATTGTAGACCTTTTCGAACGATTCGATTTGGTAGGTCGTAGGGCCCAAACAAAGTTACAGATTAGGAGTTATGGATATTTGAAGTTGGGTTGGAAAACTGGCTCACGAAGCCCCTTCGCGGAGTCCCACATCACATCGGCCACCACGAAGCCAAATAAGGCAGAAGACTCTACAAAAAAAATTTATGTTCAAAAGACCAGCGTGAAGCACATGAGGCGGGATGCTCCGTGAGAAAATTTGACGTTCGTGAACCCACCGCGAACTGAAGGAGGCGAGAAGATCTGCAAACCCATTTGACGTTCACGAGCGTGCCGCAAAGCCACCAAGCCCCTCTTCGTGCCAAGTGAGCTCTGCTCCACGACACCTCCTGCCTATAAATACCCAGCTCACACCCACTTCTCTAGAGATCCAATTCTCCCCTTGGGCAGCCGGTCTCCTGGTTCGCAAAGGACGGCGAGTAGCTTCCTTCGGGATGCTGCTCTGCGAGACCATTCATCGCGAGCAGATTCCTTCGGGATGCTGCTCCACGAGTCCATGCTCCGCGATAACCCCTTGCTCCATGAGATACCTTTTATCCACGATAATCTTCCTTCACAATTCTTCTCCATGATTCCATGCTCTGCAAGCACCATTTTCTCCAAGAGAGACCTTTGCTCTGCGAGCCGCCCTTGCTCCGTGAGATCTCTCCACTCCGCGAGACCCTTGCTCTGCGAAGTTTCATTGTGATGACCTATCCTTTGTGAGGATCCGGTCGTCTTTCCAAATGGTCCATACCACGAGGGATGCCCCCCCCCCCCCCGCACCCCCACTCAGCGTCAGTGCTGGGATGCGGTCCCGGCCCTCCGGGCCGGTCCTTTCGCTACAACCACAGACCCCCATAAAAAATGGAGAGTCGCACAACAAAATTTTCGAGCCGAGACGTTGGAATTTTCCATTATGCCCATATGCGCAGCCACCTTCCTCCTATTGAATACCATGATTTTAGATACTCCTCTGCACACCATGAAACACTTTGAGTCGACATATTTATCTTGGTCCCTTTCACGTGTCATGAGTTGAGATTCTCATAATCAATTCCCTGAGTACCATGACTCGAACCATTGTTCAAGTAACTCATGCAAACCCCATCACTTGGCTCCTATTCAAGGATGAACATGAAAAGACTGCCCTTGTGTACGTCCCAACACCAACCATTTCTTTGCACCTTATGCCCTATAATCCTATCTACATGACTATAAATTGCAGTGATCCTTATAAGATCAATATAGGATGCCTATTTCCCTATACGAGTGATGCCTTATGCTCCAACCATGAGATTCCATAGTCCTATCTACATGACTATAAACTGTATTACTCCCTATCTAACATATTATAGAATTCCTCTTGCCCGACATGAGAGATTCCTTATGCTCCAAGCATGAGATGCCGATAGTCTAATCTATATGACTTTAAACTGTAGTACACCCTATGTTCCAAACATAGCATTCCTCTTGCTCTATAAGAGAGATGCCTTATGCTTCAATCATGATATTCCAATAGTCCTCTCTACATGACTATAAAATTTAGTACACCCCTTGATCCAGACATAGGATGCCTCTTGCTCTATATGAGAGATGCCTTGTCCTCCAAGCAAGAGATGAAAATATTCCTATCATCATGACTTTAAACTGATGTAATCCCTATGTTCCCAACATAAGATAGCATTTTCTCCAAACAAGGGATGCCTTGTGCTTCAAGCATGATATGCCAATAGTCCTCTCTACATGACTATAAATTGTAGTGCACCTTATTTTCCAAACATAGGATTACACTTGATCCATACAAGAGATTCCTTATGCTCCAAGCATAAGATGCCTTATGTCATGATCACAGTTTATCCCTTGGCATTATCTCGCTTGTGAACTAGCGCATAGGTGAAGGCCTCAACCCGCCAGTGGGTTGGGATGCTCTCATTTCTAGAAATGAGGAAGATACATGGGCAGAATCCGTGCGTAAGCCCCATCCACGATTGGCGCTCCATAGCGGCACCCGGGAAGCTTCCTTGTGTAAGCCCCATCCATCGTTGCTGCTGTATAGCGGCACCCGGGTAGCTTCCTTGTGTATTCCCTATCCATGAATTCCAGTACATAGCGGCACCCAGGAAGCTTCCTTTCATAAGCCTCATCCATGATTGCCACTCCATAGTGGTACCTGGGCAGCTTCCTTACATAAGCCCCAATCATGATGTCCGCTCTATAGCGGCACCCGGGGAGCTTTCTTGCATAAGCCCCATCCACAATTGCCGCTCTATAGCGGCAACTGAGAAGCTTCCTTGCATAAGCCCCATCCACTATTACTGCTTCATAGTGTCACACAGGCAACACCCATGCATAAGACCCACTCTACATCCCATGGACGCACCTTTCATGACGTGATCGTCAGGTCTCTGATGCCTTTTGTTTTTCACACTGAGCATGACTCACATGGACTTAGAGTAAGTACCGACCTTGAACAAAAAAAGAACTATGAGGACTTTGATCTAGGTCAGGGCATGGTAAGTAGGATGCCTCCATGAGGTTCAAGCCCACCACTTGGTCGTTCCAGCCTCCTTCACGTCGGTTCAGCCCCATCCCTCATGACGTTAAACTGTACACCAACCCGAACTACAAGGACATTGATCCATGTCAAGGCATGGTACATAGGAAGCCTCCACGAGGTTCAATCCCACCATCCAGTCGTTCCTACCATGTCGGTTCACCAACACTTGTGTAGCCTAATGTGTAATCCACACACCATCCTGAACTATGTGGTCTTTGATCCATGTCAAGGCAAGGTACGTAGGAAGCCTCCCTGAGGATCAAGCCCGCCATCAACCTAGAACATGGTCCTTATTCATGTCAGTTCTCCGACACACCAACCCAAACTACGTGGTCTTTGATCCATTTCAAGAAATGGTATGTAGGAAGCCTCACAATGTTCAATCCCATCACCCATCGGACCAAGGTCCTTATTCACGTCAGTTCTCCAACACCCACCCATCCTGAACAAAGTGGTCTTTGATCCATGTCAAGGCAAGGTACGTAGAAAGCCTCATGAGGTTCAAAACCATCATCAGTGGACCCCCGTGTTCACCTTCACGTCGGTTCACTGATGAAACCCACCTTGAACTATGTGGTCTTTTATCCATGTCATGGCATGGTATGTATGAAGCCTCATGAGGTTCAAGCCCATTACCCATCAGACCACGGACCATAATCACGTCTGTTCGGCGACACCCAACCTTCTTGAACTACATGGCCTTTGATCCTTTTCAAGGAATGTTACATAGGAATCCTCTCTAGGATCAAGCCCATCACTCACCTGGTCCAAGGTTCTCCTTCACATCGGTTCGCTGACGAAACCCATCCTGAACTACGTGGTCTTTGACCCATCTCAAGGCATGGTATGCAAGAAGCCTCACGAGGTTCAAGCCCATCACCCATCGGACCAAGGTCCTTATTCATGTCGGTTCGTCGACACCCATCCATCCTGAACTACATGGAATTTGATCCATGTCATGGTATTGGGCGTAGGAAGCCTCCTTGAGGTTCAATCCCATCATCCACATGGACCATGGTCCTCATTCACGTCAGTTCTCCGACACAACATCCTGAACTACATGGTCTTTGATCCATGTCATGGCATTGTATGTAGGAAGAATCCATGAGTTTCAAGCCCATAATCCAACTAGGCCAAGGTCCTTATTCATGTCGGTTCTCTGACACACCATCCCGAGCTATGGGGACTTTGATCCATGTCAAGGCATGGTCCGTAGGAAGCCTCCATGAGGATGAATCCCACCACCTGGTCATTCCACCCCCCTTCACGTCAGTTCACCCCCATCCTGCACGACGTTAAACTATGCACCTCCATTCAGTGGTAAGCCGTTTTCATTGTAGTGGTAAGCCGTTGCGACCTCATCCAATGGTAAGCTGTTGGAAACCCCAATCAATTGTATGTCGTAATTAGATTAACCACGTGGACTGTGATTCCCTGCCACGGGGATATGTAGGAAGCCTCCATGAGGCTCAAGATCATCACTCATGTTTCATACTGATCCATCCCTCGAGCCTTTGTGTCTCGGGAAGGTCATGCCCCAACCCAGATGTTCCACTTCCTCTAGGTCCCATCCTTGTGTCCATTCTCATGGGTCACCTCCTTAGGTGTCCCATCGCCCCACCGAACTACCTGGACTTGATTCCCTTCCATGGGGATATGTAGGAGGTCTCTCCGAGGCTCAATCCCAACTTCCCCATCTCCCTTATGATGGTACCATTTCAGTCCCCCTCTACTTCATTCATCCATCCATCATCCATCCTGATTCTCACCCCGGTCGCCACATCCCGGTGGGATAATTCCATCCACCTCCTCACTGATCCTAGCAGTACTTGGGATGTTATCCACGTGTAACCCCCTGCATGTCTCCGGGTCGTTGTCCTCTATGTACATCCCAATTCATCACCCCTTCGAACTATGTGGGCTTTAATCCTTGTCGTCTGCACAGGGTATGTAGGAAATCTCCATGAGGTTCAATCACAACCAATGGTAAACCATGGTGTCCCCCATCCTGGGGTGCACTCTCCCTGATATGACATTAGTGGTGTTCAGATCAGCCATTACGGTGTGACATCTCCCCTCCATGGGGCGCACAAACTCAGATCTGTCCACATTGGGAATTCGGTTCCATCCATCTTTCGGGTTTTCTCTCCTTGGGGTGTACCAATATGATCTGTCTCTATGGGACGTTTAGATCGTTGTCATTCCTTCTCCGAAAGACGTTAAACACACGAACTACCTCGTGTTAAACATGATATGCCTGAGGAAAATCTCAGAGGACACGCCTTTGGTGTAGCCATCTTTGAAAGACATTAAACTCATGGCATACACCATTTTAAACATGTGAAGATGAAGAAAACAACAGATACATTCCCCCGACATAAGATACCCCATGACTGACATGGGATGCCGCGAGTTCGGCCCCATTGAGATGCCCTCCTATGAGAAAGTATAGAGGTTCTCCTAAGTCAATGCATCCAGATATGCCTCGACAAGCCTGATGTTACCGTCTACTCTAACCAAAGGTGGCTACCATGTCAAGAACCCATGGAATGCCTTGAAGGAAGTAGTGTAATTAACCTGCATCCATGAAGATATGGAACCGGAAACGAGATTCACAAACCCCGACCTAATTTATGGGGGAGACCTGGACTAGGTGATGAGTTCCGATGAGGAATCCACGGAAGGAAGAACTGACATCCCATCATCCTGTTTCATACATGTAGCCAACATCCCTGAACAAGGAACGAATTCTGCCCACATTTGGAAAGCGGGAATGCAGGGTAACAAAATCCGCGATGGTCTCACTCACGCAGACAGACGCGCGCGCCCCGGTGAAATTGTCGTAAACAATTTATAGAGTATCAAACATCAATAAAACATTATCCTAAAACATATGAGTGTATAGGATGAAAGTACTCGTCATTATATTTCCATTTAAAATAAATATTCAAATTAATATTTTCATCAATCTTATTTATAAATAATTATTTTTAAAATGTTAAATGAATATTTTCAATATAAGGTTTCTCATTCAACATATTCCAAGACCGATATAATTTTTTTATCTATCAATATTTAACCCAAATACTACTATAAGAATCCCATTAATATTATCAAGACAATTGAATATGAAAAAGTCGATTCGTTAATGTTTGAAGATTCAATCCAATGGTTATGTTTCAAATAGCATCATAAGTGTTCCAAAATTAATATTTATTTAATTAAAATTTTTTTTTTCATAAAAAAAATTAAAATGTTCTATTCATTTTCATAAAATATTTAATTCCATTTTTTATAATTTTATTTGTGATCCATTCGTAATGATATATAATTCATTAAAATTATATCAACCCATTTTTTAACATCAATATTATATTGAGGTAATAATTTTTAAATCCATATGCATCCTTTCCTATTATAGTCTTAACAACTACATTATATGGGTAAAAATTATAATTAATTTGAAATAGTAATATAAATATTATATTGTTTATTTATCTCATATATTTTTTAAATCTATATTTACTTTTAAAATCATTTATAAAACATAATTTACCCTTGGTGGTTTTATAACAGAAATGTAAATGATAACGATTTATATTAAAATTCATTAACACATGGATATTTTAAAAAATGGTTTCCCCGGATGAATATTAAAATAGTAAATAATAATATGTATTTATGATTATATTTTGAAAAAAATAGGCATGAAAATAATTAATTGGATTGTAAATAATGAAATTTATTTTTATGTATCATAATCTCATTTACCCATGAAGGTATTCTAATACAGCAAATATTTAAAAATCTATTAATATTTTAGCATTAGTATACACTTCCATAACCATATTATCATTTCCCAATCATTTCCACTTACTAGGAAACATGGTTTTGAGCTATTTTGGACGAACATCATATTTTTATTTATCTCTTTCCAAGAGTATGTTTTATCAACCATATTTTAATTGTGCATTTTCTAAAAATTAATTTTAAAATTCCAAATACCTAATTGTCCACATAAAGTTAAAATAATGAGGACTCAATTTGATTAGAAGTGGGTAGAATGAAACACAGCAAAATATTATTAAACTATAATTATAAAATATTTTTAATTTATTCAATAGTGTTTGTTAATTGTAACAATGATTTTAATCAAACTGCGATATACTATTAAAATATTAAAAAACTATTGATTTAACATTTCCGTTATATATGAGATTATGAATAGGATAGAATAGATTTTAAAAATTATATGGTGGACACATATATAAAATAAATTAATTATCCTTTAATAGAATAGAAATGAAAATAAAAATCATATTAATTTAATATAAATCTTTAACTGAAAGAAATTCTTATGTGGAAAAAAATTATTACATATTATGAAATTTATTTATTCAATATTATTGAATGATTTCAAGGAATTTATATATTATTCATTCAATCATAAATTTAATAATTCATTATTTTTTTCAAATAATGAGATATGGATATGTTGAATTTTATGCATATATTTATTATGTTTCTAAAAACATAATAATCCCATTTTGCACAATATTTTTTAATTAATTAAGGATATATATGTATATATATATATTTATTACATTAAAAAAATAAAATATCATTTTTAAAATAAATATGTAAAAATTATCTTCCATTGAATATTTTATAATTTAGTTAGATGCTTAAATTTTTTATGAATACTGAATGATATTAATATTTAAAATGAATTTTATTTTAAAGAATTTACAAAGATATAATTTTATTAAATTGATTAAATAGTAAATTTAGTTCAATTAAATAATGATTAATGTTTTTTAGATCATTTGAAGGAAATTTATACTTAACATCAATATGAATAAAATCCACACATTTAAAAAATATTCCAATTAATAATAATATTTTTCACTAACATGTGTGATTAATTTTAAATTAATGTCTACCACATTTTAGAATTAAATTTTGTAAAATTTATCCAATGTTTTTAATAAAAATATATATTATTATTTAATAAGCTTAACTGTAACACCCCAGGTAAATAAATAATATGAAATTTTCATATTTATCCATATTTGTGAATAAAATATTAATATGACTTTAAAGGGGACACTATGCTTGATGGCGTACCGAACACGCAACAATGAGTATCTTGGGAATATTACGTGGCACTCTAATAATAAAATAATATTATTTTAAATGGTAGTTATCATGTAGCCATTGTATTGGTGGGAATGGATAGAAATAACTAAAATATGATTATATATGTTTTTAAATGTTTTTACATTTATCCAATAAAAGATAAAGGCTTAAAACACGGATAGAATTCAATTTTAGGCGTATATGCCCTAGTTTTCACTAAAGGTTCAGTTATCGCCTTTTGATGGAAAAACATCATTAAATATAGTTTTTTCACACTTATAAATTCTATGGGACGAAATAAAACTCTTCTTAATAATTGGGACGTCAAATTTTACTTTGTGTAAATTTTTGGAATCTTTTCGATAAAGTTCATTTTTTTAATGAATAGTGTAAAATGTTGTATTTTAATTCAAAACCTCTTTTTAAACTAATTTATTTATATTATTAGATTATCTTTTGAATTGGTTTTAAAGTGAAATTAGAATATATTTTTACCATTAAATCCAATAGTGGTCGTTAGAATTAATTTCACTTTGAAATCAGACTTAAACTAGTGTCAATCTTTTGATACTTATTGTTTCATAAAAACACGCTATTTGCTCTGACAGTGGGAATTAATTATTAAATTAATTAATGTGACTTATAAGTTTTGAATTTTGTAAAATAGACTTCATTTTTGAATTCGTAATATCAAATATAGCTTAGGGTGAATTTTTTGGATTTTTCTGAAAAACATCAATTTTTTATGAATAGTGAAACCACTAACTGGTACTTATAAAAACTGATTTTTCCATTTAAATAAAAATTTTCCATCTTTGTGTTTTGAATTTCAAAAATCCGACATACATGGTTTTCATTAAGAAGTAAAATGTGGTTGAATGGAATAAAAATAATTTTTTGGTGAATAGTAACTTATTAAGTTTTTAATCGCGATTAGAGGTAATTAGTGTACTTTAATGTAAAAATAATGTTTTAATAATATGAAATTAACTTTAAACATGTCCTAACCTCATTGGATGTGTCATGGCCGACCAAGACAACCCATGGGTCAACTTGGGGACCCCATGAAGCCACTTTGGTTGGAAAATGACATTAATATCTTTTTATTTAAAGTTAAAGTAAAAATGAGACAAACATGAAATGTTTTACTAAAACAATTTTCCCATAGTGTTATAAAAATTCTATTTTTGACTATAAATATTAATTAGAAAGATAAAAAGATTTCCTACATAATAGTAATTTTTTTATAATTTTTAGACATTAAATAAATTAAATTATTTATGACATCATGATGATGCAGCGATGACCTCATTATTTAACTATTTAAATAAAATGGAAATATAATGTAATATCTAAGACCTACACATGTCCAAAACCTATTGGATGAGTGGATTTCGAACCCTTACCACCTTATCCTATAAATACATCAATGTGGGACCTTTAAAATCCGAAACTCTTTTGAAAATAAAGGATCATTTTGTAACTTTACAAGAGTGCCCCTCCTCTCCTCATATAAAAGGCCCCCACCGCTACCTCCTTACCCACACTCCCAAAGCCTTTGGCTCGGCCAAACTCTGCCCATTTTGTCTCTTAACTTCCCTCTCTTACTCCATGAAGCCTCACTTTGGGAAGAAGTCTTCACAAGGAAGCCTTTGAGCTCAAACCAAAGGGAGTTACCCGATTTTAAGGTAATGTCTTTACTTGAGTCCTTTTGTTTTATTTTGCATCTCCAACCCCCTAAACTCTTTTTATTCATTTCTTTTGTAACAAATAAAGTATCCTAAATATACTAGGATGTTTGTATAAGAAGTATTCGAGATACACTTTCACACACCTACATCTAATGGTTAAAGAACATACTGTTTCCGTGGATGGCGAATTTCGACCTCCCGAAACGATGATTGTTCAACATTATTTTAACACCTTCAAAGGTGGCCATTAAGATGACACTATATTTATATGTGATATATAATGTGTTTATGTTTTCCTTAAGCTTCTTTATTTTTCATTTTGGGCATACCTTTATGGTTTCCATTATGGGTAAACGCGATATCTTCATTTAAGGAAGTGCGGACTACCGCCCCCTCAAAGTGATTTGATTCGTTAATACCATATGTGGTATGTATAAAGGATATATTTAATAATATTATATATGATAACATACTGGAATTGAAATACTATTATGTATCATTATGTTTTAATTACATTAAATATGAAATAGAAATGAAAGTAGCGTTCATGCGTACGTACAGCTTACCGTCTCCATGAACGGTACATTTCATTTCTTATCTCAAAATGTTATGTAATATTATAAGTACATATATATAATGGATATATATGTAATATAATACATCAAAATTATGGATTTCATTCTGGAATTATAACATATATATATCTCTCTCATTTTGTTTTAATTCCATTAATATGACAAAAAAATGAAAGTAGCATTCGTGCGTACGTACGGCCTACCGTCTCCATGAACGGTGCTTTTCGTTTTTTATCTCCAAATGAAATGGAATAGTATGAAATGAATATTTACTGGATATATATGATATTTTAATCATTAATACTATTCTGGAAATTATTTACTTATAACTACATGGGCAATCTTTTTTCAAACAACTTCATTTTTGACTCATGTACCAAACATCGGCAAAAACGTCTGATATGAACTAACATTATTAAACAATTATTATAACATTATAATATGTGATATGAACTGAATAATAATCTATAAAGGAGGTACTTAGGAAATTATTAATTGACCAAAGTTTATTATTCAGGAATATAAAGAAACGAACAAGACAAGTTGGACTTGAGGTAAGGGATCCTACACCTCTCTTTCTTTTTAAGTACACTCTTTTATGTCATTCCTTTTAAAGATCATATTTCGTGTTATTGGGATGTTCTTTTATATTACCCTTACTGTAATTTTTATTGTTAATATGTTGAGAGACCCTATTCTCTCTCATCAATCCATTTTGGATGTTTTAAGTGGCACCGTTACGCTGCTGAGTTTTTGTAAGGGATTTTTCATCTCACTTTTATTCCCTTGAGATTTATGCTACATTTTCCACAATTTCCTTTGGGTGGTGTATGTAATGCCCATTATTATACACTTTGTGTAGTGTAATTTCATTTAGGGGTATTCACATCTTCGTTGTATGACCCTTCTTCCTTGGGTTGTACGTTTCGAAAGCTACCCAACTCGGTAAGGGGACCTTTCACCCTCCTCTTTTTAAAAGACTTCTTTTTTTATGTCTTTTAATTCACATACTATTATGTTGGTATATGGTCTCTTATATCCTTATTGATGTAAATTTTATGTCCAAGTGATGAGACGCCCTTTTTATCTCTCATCAACTCTTTTTCTGAATTTTGAAGTGACGTCTTTAGGCTGTCTAATTATTGCAAGGTAACTTCATAACCCAATTTCGATTCTTTGGGATAGGCATGTACTCCTTGAATATGTCGTTCTATGAATATGTGTGAATAACCTCTATTTGTTTTACACATAATATACACTTATATTTGGTGTATTAGTTTGTCACAACGAATTATGTAATTGATTTATCCTTAATCCAATGATACCATATTTGTATGGGACTTCGTCTCAATCTCCTTTCATTGAGGCATATTTTGTTTTATACACAACCTTCTTTTATATGGTGTATAAACCCCTTTGACTTTTACGTTTATCCAAAAGGAATCTTTTTTATACGAAGCATTTTACTAAACGACAAAAGGGGTTGTTTTTGGTTGTACGTATGCGGCGGCAAAGACTTCTCCGCCGCCGCGGCCGTTATTTGAGTTTCGGCTTCCTCTACAAGCCATACCTACTTTTTAAAGGAAAAATAAATACCATGTTTAAATTTTCTTTTATTTTGGTATTGAAAATGGGTTTCAAAATTTTTTTATATCAATGTGTTGTTTTGACATCTTGTGATTGAAAGGTGGAAGTGTTATGTTTCCTTTATGCATGTTTTATGTGATACGATTATGTTGAGGTTCTTGGGCATTATTATGAAGACTGGTGGTTCTGTGATACACTAAGGGCGGGTGAGCCCGATATAGCTCTCCAATGCATTGGGTAACGTGAAGAAGTGAAACGTTATTATTTCTCCGAAGATATTTAGGGAATATACTGTGATGGGTATTCCAAACGTAACCAAGAGGGTTACTCCCTACGTAAGAATGTTATGAATGCCTCAAGTTACCTTTATGTCTTATGTTTTCTATGATTTATTCATGGTTTGATGAGGTATGTTAAAGTGACTATGTTTTATGGGTAAAGTATGATTTTATTCTTATGTATATATAAACTCATGTTTCCTTTCCATATTTTTATAACCCTTACTGAGCTTTTTATGATCATCCCATGTTTTGGAAATGTTTTTCACAGGTCAAGGGAAAGGTACATGATGTGATGATAGTGTCAAGGATGTGTCAAGAAAGAATCTATGTTTTATTTTCAATATGTTTCTGTTGATGGGGAGAATGAATACTGCCTTTTATGTAACCACTTTGTTTAAATGTGGAATGTAATGCAAGTTTCATGATCTAATTCTCTAAAACTCTAAACCTGAAAAGATCCTCAATTTGTAATCTTGTAATAACTCAATATTGAGTAAGATTTAAGGCTGGGGCCTTATAGTTGGTATCAAAGGTCGGTTTAGATAACTTTAGATGTTAAGGTATTCTATAAGCACAAGTGACATTACCATAATGGTTAGGATTTCAGAAAGAGTCCTAGTTTTAGATAAAGTGAATGAGTAAGGATATATTAGTGTTTATCTTCTTCATTAGTACATGATGGTTTTTTTTATATACTCACAATGACCTTTTTGGTTTTAGTAAATGGATGGATCTAGCAGGCACCAATGTAATAGTGGATGTGAAATAAACTGTGACAGTTTTTTGATCAAGCAACTGAATGATATGGGATCTGCAATGAGAACTCTTGTGATTATCCTCAACCAACTATCTAGAGTCATGATTGACCACCTAAACCTTGGTGATTTCTCTAAGTAATCATATATGCAAGAAACAAATCCCTACGGAAGTACAGGTAATAATCATAAAGGTAAGTGTGTTAAAAAACCTATGTGTCAATGATGTGGAAAGAAACACCTAGGAATATGTTTCAAAGGGACAGAAATATGAAATATATGTGGAAATTAAGGTCATAAAGCAAGAACCTTCCTTGGAAAAAGGAAGCATCCAGTTGCCTCGAGGAAAGGGAAAGATGTTCTTTCTGAGGGATCAATTGAATGTTTTAAATGTGGTGTGAACGGTCATTATGAAAACACATGTCCTATGAAGAAGTTTTGTGAATGGGGCCACCAAGAGCGTACAAATGTTCATTTACCAATACCTAATGCCATTCCGATTGAGGATGAAGAAACTTACAATGACCAATCAAAGGTATGTATTATTTCATGACAATTGTTTTCCTATTTTGTAATCTTAGGATATGATTCATGATTTTTTTTGTAGGAAAGAGGTATTTCAGAATAAGTTGGAAAGGAATGGTTAATGGATCTTGAAGAATGTTGAATGAGTAAGATGTCAACATATAAAGGCTTCAAGAGTTATGGTGAAATTTTTAAGAGTATTAAGTCTCTTTTGATGATGGGGTTACATTAGAAGACTTTTTATATTATGTGTAACCCTGATGTTTAATATGGGAAAATTTTATTCAAGGAATAGTTATCTTATGTTTTGTGGACCTAGTTATAAAGAACCATTGGGGTTTATATGATCCTTACTTTTGAGGTAATTATGGGTTACTATATGTTATGATTGAAGTGAACGACAAGAGATAAAATTGAGGTTAAATTATGTTATGGTTATTTTTGATGATTTTATCCCTTTTTGGGGAATTATTTTAGAATTATATAGTTTTGGAAAAAGGAAAACACGCAAACCGTGTGACTACCCGTCGCGTCGGACAAAGCTGTGGGAATCGAACCCACAACCAAATTGCGACTGGTATTTATCGCCTACCACTGGACTACGTGAAGTCCTTGGTTAGTTTGACTGATTAGTTTTTTTAGTTATATTATTTTATGAATTAAGAGTAAGTTGATTTTGGGTTATTTATGAAAATGATTAACCTATCATGGAGGATATGTGATTAGGTTAATTACTTTTCAATACGAGACTTTAGGAGAAACTATTATTTTTTGGAGATAAATGTTACGATTTAACTTGGAAGACTATGTGACTAAATCCTTCAAATATTTGGGTTTCAATATTATATTGGCTTACTTTGAATAATTTTATGGACAAATTGTTTATCAGAAGGTCCTCTTTGAACTTTGGGTTTTGTTGGACAAATTTTAGAGATTAAGCATAGATTTTATTTTTAAAGGGTTATCCTTTTCTGGATTATCTAACCTTGTACTAACCTTTCTGGTTTTGGTTTTGGTTAAAGCCTAAATACATGGTATGTATATAGTTCTCTTTGGTGGATTAGGTGATTCTCTAGAAGTTGATTATAGTACTCTTAATGTGAACAAGTCTTCCTAAATACTCGTCTTTTAGAGAAAATATGAGTTTGTGTAAAAGGTGAAATTCAAAATGATAAGTGATTATGTTTCCCTATGAATAAATTACTCAATAAAAAGTAACTTAATACAAAAATGTTGTCTATTATCTTTTCCTACTAGGTAATCGAATACCGTTTAACCCATCACAAGTTTGTGATTTTCGTGTGGTTAACTTTCTCATAAACATGTTTTCCATCACTCTCCATCAGAACATGACCCTATGTTTTCTCCTCCATGTCGATATTTTTATACATGGAATCCTAGTATGGTTTAACTCGGGTGACCTTTATACTTATCATTCTTTATTTTAAAGTGAATTTTTTACCGACTTTTGTTCCGATTTGGGACTTTCAAGGATGTTTCCAAGCACAATTTTAAAATTGCGAGGACGCAATTCTCAAAAGGGGGGAAGGATGTAACACCCCAGGTAAATAAAGAATATTAATTTTAATATTTATCCATATTTGTGAATAAAATATTAATATGACTTTAAAGGGGACGCTATGCTCGATGGCGTACCCAACACGCAACAACGCGTTTCTTGGGAATCTTATGTCGCACTCTAATAATAAAATAATATTTTTTAAAATGGTAGTTATCATGTAGCCGTTGTATTGGAGGTAATGGATATAAATAACTAAAATATGATTATATATGTTTTTAAATGTTTTAACATTTATCCAATAAAAGATAAAGGCTTAAAACACGGAAAGAATTCAATTTTAGGCGTATATGCCCAAGTTTTCACTAAAGGTTCACTTATCGCCTTTTGATGGCTAACCGTCATTAAATATAGTTTTGTTCACTCTTATAAATTTTATTGGACGAAATAAAACTCTTCTTAAGAATTGGTATATCAAAATTTACTTTGTGTAAATTTTTGGTATCTTTATGATAAAGTTCATTTTTTTAATGAATAGTGTAAAATGTTGTATTTTAATTCAAAACGTCTTTTTAATCTAATTTATTTCTATGATTATATTATTTTTTGAATTGGGTTTAAAGTGAAATTAGAATATATTTTTTCCATTAAATCCACTAGTGGTCTTTAGAATTAATTTTACTTTGAAATCAGACTTAAACTAGTGTCAATCTTTTGATACATATTGTTTCATAAAGACACACTGTTTGCTCTGACAGCGTGAATTAATTATTAAATTAATTAATTTGACTTATATGTTTTGAATTTTTTAAAATAGACTTCAGTTTTGAATTCGGAATATCAAATATAGCTTAGGGTTAAGTTTTGGGATTTTTCTGAAAAACTTCAATTTTTGATGAATAGTGAAACCACTAAGTGGTACTTATAAAAACTGATTTTTCCATTTAAATGAAATTTTTCCATCTTTGTGTTTTGAATTTCAAAAATCCGACTTACATGGTTGTCATTAAGAAATAAAATGTGGTTCAATGGGATAAATTTTTTTTGGTGAATAGTAACTTATTAAGTTTTTAATCGCGATTAGAGGTAATTATTGTAGTTTAATGTAAAAATAATGTTTTACTAATATGAAATGAACTTGAAACATATCCTAACCTCATTGGATGTGTCATGGACAACCAAGAAAACCAATGGGTCAACATGGGGACCCCATGAAGTCACTTTGGTTGGAAAATGGCATTAATATCGTTTTATTTAAAGTTAAAGTAAAAATGAGACAAACATGATATGTTTTACTAAAACAATTTTTAAATGGGGTTATACAAATTATCTTTTTGAATATAAATATTAATTGGAAATATATAAATATTTCATACATCATATTATTTTGTTTATAATTTTTAGACCTTAAATAAATTAAATTATTTATGACATCATGATGATGCAGCGATGACCTCATTATTTAACGATTTAAATAAAATTGAAAGATAATGAAATATCTAAGACCTAAACATGTCCAAAACCTATTGGATGAATGTATTTCGAACCCTTATCACCTTATCCTAGAAATACATCAATTTGTGACCTTTAAAATCCGAAACATTTTTGAAAATAAAGTAACATTTTGTAACTTTACAAGAGTGCCCCTCCTCTCCTCTTATAAAAGGCCCCACCCCTACCTCCTTACCCACACTCCCAAATTCTTTGGCTCGGCCAACCTCTGCCCATTTTGTCTCTCCACTTCTCTCTCTTACTCCTTGAATCCTCACTTTGGGCATAATTCTTCCCAAGGAAGCATTTGAGCTCAAACCAAAGGGAGTTACCCGATTTTAAGGTAATGTCTTCACTTGAGTCCTTTTGTTTTATTTTGCTTCTCCAACCCCCTAAACTCATTTTATTAATTTCTTTTGTAACAAATACAGTAACATCAATATACTAGGATGTTTTTATAAGAAGTATTCTAGCTACACATTCACACACCAACATCTAATGGTTAATGAACATACTGTTTCCGTGGATGGTGAATTTCGGCCTCC
This sequence comes from Viscum album, assembly GCA_963277665.1. Lineage (NCBI taxonomy): Eukaryota > Viridiplantae > Streptophyta > Magnoliopsida > Santalales > Viscaceae > Viscum > Viscum album. Next base: position 66,286,298 of record OY728166.1, on the reverse strand, counting down.
CAAAACGATGATTGTTCAACATTCTTTTAACACCTTAAAAGGTGGAAATTAAGATGACACTATATTAATATTTGATATATAATGTGTTTATGTTTTCTTTAAGCTTCTGTATTTTTCATTTTGGGCATACCTTTATGGTTTCCATTATGGGTAAACGCGATATCTTCATTTAAGGAAGTGCGGACTACCGCCCCCTCAAAGTGATTTGATTCGTTAATACCATATGTGGTACATATAAAGGATATATTTAATAATATTATATATGAAACCATACTGGAATTAAAATTTTATTATGTATAATTATGTTTTAATTCCATTAAATATGAAATAGAAATGGAAGTAGCGTTCATGCGTACGTACGGCTTACCGTCTCCATGAACGGTACATTTCATTTCTTATCTCAAAATGTTATGTAATATTATTAGTAAATATATATAATGGATATATATGTAATATATTACATAAAAATTATGGATATAATTCTGGAATTATAACATATATATATATCTCTCTCATTTTGTTTTAATTCCATTAATATGACAAAAAAATGAAAGTAGCGTTCATGCGTACGTACGGCCAACCATCTCCATGAATGGTGCTTTTCGTTTTTTATATCCAAATGATATGGAATAGTATGAAATGAATATTTACGGGATATATATGATATTTTAATCATTAATACTATTCTGGAAATTATTTACTTATAACTACATGGGCACTCTTCGTTCAAACAAGTTCATTTTTGACTCATGTACCAAACATCGGCAAAAACGTCTGATATGAACTAACATTATTAAACAATTATTATAACATTATAATATGTGATATGAACTGAATAATAATATCTAAAGTAGGTAATTAGGCAATTATTAATTTACCAAAGTTTATTATTTAGGAATTTAAAGAAACGAACAAGACAAGTTGGACTTGAGGTAAGGGATCCTACACCTCTCTTTCTTTTTAAGTACACTCTTTTTTGTCATTCCTTTTAACGATCATCTTTCTTGTTATTGGGGTGTTCTTTTATATTACTCTTACTGTAATTTTTATTGTTCATATGTTGAGAGACCATATTTTCTCTCATCAATCCATTTTGGATGTTTTAAGTGGCGCCGTTAGGCTGCCGAGTTTTCTTAAGGGATTTTTCATCTCACTTTTATTCTCTTGAGATTTATGCTACATTTGCCACAATTTCCTTTGAGTGGTGTATGTAATGCCCATTATTATACACTTTGTGTAGTATAACTTCTTTTATGGGTATTCACATCTTCATTGTATGACCCCTCTTCCATGGGGTGTACGTTTTGAACGCTACCCAACTCGGTAAGGGGACCTTTCACCCTCCTCTTTCTAAAAGACTTATTTTGTTATGTCTTTTAATTCACATACTATTATGTTGGGATATGTTCTATTATATACTTATTGATCTAAATTTTATGTCCAAGTTATGAGACACCCTTTTTATATCTCATCAACTCTTTTTCTGAATTTTGAAGTGACGCCGTTAGGCTGTCAAATTATTGCAAGGGAACTTCTTAACCCAATTTCGATTCTTTGGTATAAGCTTGTACTCCTTGAATATGTCGTTCTATGAATATGTGTGAATAAACTCTATTTGTTTTACAGTTTATATCCACATATATTTGGTGTATTAGTTTTTCACACATAATTATGTAATTGATTTATCCTTAATCCAAGGATACCATCTTGGTATGGGACTTCGTCTCAATCTCCTTTCATTGTGGCATATTTTGTTTTATACACAACCTTCTTTTATACAGTGTTTATACCCCTTTGACTGTTACATTTATCCAAAAGGAATCTTTTTTATACGAAGTGTTTTACTAAACGACAAAAGGGGCTATTTTTGGTCGTACGTATGCGGCGACAATTACTTCTCCGCCGCTGGGACCGTTCTTTGAGTTTCGGCTTCTTCTACAAGCCAGACCTACTTTTTAAAAGAAAAATAAATACCATGTTTTAATTTTATTTTATTTTGGTATTGAAAATGGTTTTCATAATGTTTTTATATCAATGTGTTGTATTGATATCTTGTGATTGAAATGTGGAAATGTTATGTTTCCTTTATGCATGTTTTATGTGATACGATTATGTTGAGGTTCTTGGGCATTATTATGAAGACGGGTGGTTCCGTGATAAACTAAGGGAGGGTGAGCCCGATATAGCTCTGCAATGCATTGAGTAACGCGAAGGAGTGAAACGTTAAGGTTTCTCTGAAGAGATTTAGGGAATATACTGTGATAGGTATTCCAAACATAACCAAGAGGGTTACTCCCTACGTAAGAATGTTATGAATGCCTCAAGTTAGCTTTATGTCTTATTTTTTCTATGATTTATTCATGGTTTGATGAGGTATGTTAAAGTGCCTATGTTTTATGGGTAAAGTATGATTTCATTCTTATGTATATATGAACTCATCCCATGTTTTTGAAATGATTTTCACAGGTCAAGGGAAAGGTACATGATGTGATGATAGTGTCAAGGATGTGTCAAGAAAGAATCCATGTTTTATTTTCAATATGTTTTTGTTGATGGGGAGAATGAATACGGTCTTTTATCTAACCACTTTGTTTAAATGTGGAATATAATGCATGTTTCATGATCTAATTCTCTAAAACTCTAAACCTGAAAATATCCTCAATGTGTAATCATTTAATAACTCAAGATTTAGTAAGGTTTAAGGCTGGGGCCTTATATTAACATAATTTTTTATTATAAGGAATTGAAAAAACAATGAAATTAACTACCAAAGTGAAGGTTAATTTAAGGTTTTGTGAAATACATGAGATTTTATTAGAATTATTTTTCGAACCCAAATGGTCATGTATTTAATATTATTTACTTTATATTTATATTATGTGGATGGAAATTTTATACAAAAGATATTTTAGTTTTAGTATTAACTGGTAAATTAATTAGTAATATTAGTAAATAAACAAGTTATTGTGGTGGAAACTAACATAGTAAAAGAAAGTAACCATAGAGGATTATAATATACATGTTTTAATATTTTATTCTTTTGGTGGATGTGTGGATCTATAATATCATCCATCCATTCTATTATTTTTTAAATTTCGATATACATGGGATAACTGTGAAATTCCATAATTGATCAGTTTGGGGTATTTTCAAATATTTCACTCCCCATCAATTATAAAATAGTTCCTCATCCTACCACTTATTGAAACATAATAAGGAATTTGGAATTAAAAATTTTACGTACAATGTTTTTATATGTCATATAGATACATTATATTTTAGTATAACCCTTTATATCGAACCTAATATGATTGAATAATGCTTTAAAGGTTGTTTTAGGTGGTGTTTTAGAATTTTATGAACCTCAAAACTAGGCTGGTGGTGAAAAGTATTAGGTTGATTTGATAGTAGAAGTCATGTTATCTAGTTCATATGGTTACCGTATTTGTATGATGGCTAGAAAATTGGGTGAAAATTGATGAGTGGTTAGAGGAAATAATGAATCATGAGGCACATGACCATAAGGATCGTCTGATGTTTTTAGTAGAGCCATCTAGCTTGGTGGGCTCAAGGTTTCTCATATCATATGGCATAATAATGATGAGTCCTTTCTTAGGTAGTGAGAGGAATATAGTTACCACGCATTTTTTCCAATGGTGTGGCCAAACCATTTGACAAAGTTAAATTTGGGTGAAATGTTTAATATTCCATAAATAACATATAATACTATTTAATTTTACCCTTACCTGCATAAAAAATATTTTTGATCATAACTCAATAATAATCACTCTAAATACATATTACATGGTTAATAAATATTTTTTCATCCACATTCTAATTAGAGATATGATCGTCGCGTTGGATATCAGTCGGTATGCACATCGATCCTTAGGATGAGTTCATCAATTTTCATTCCCTTGATGATAAGGTATTGATTCATGGTCATATTCCATATTTTTATTACATTCATCCATCATAATTTTTCTTCATAAATAGGCCAATTTAGCTTTTGATACTACATGGGGAGAGTGGTATCAGATAAATCTAAGTGGTCTGTGACTCCTCCCTCATGTCATTCCATTTTATAAATTTTCAATGTTGTTTGCATGTTTATTATAGCTTGAATTTAATATAATATTAATTTTACACAATTATAATTAAAAATCCCAAAATATAGAGCCCATTATATATAGGATCATCATGTCATTGGAGGATGTGACCTCCACACCGTCCAAATCATGTAGGGTTCTGCCATAATTATTCCAATAATGGTATATTATGGTTGTCTCCACCAATGTTATGGTGTTCTATCACATTACCCTTATAAAGTTTCTTCTCATTTATAATAAAGGGACCCATGATTGTTAAATAGTTATATTATGTATAGTTTCTATTTTATTCTTCTAATATATGTTTCTTAATTAATTATTTAACATTTAAAATGTTTAATTAAATGTATATTTAGATATGTCAAATTGTATAGTTTATTATAATTAAATTTTATATGGTGTCATTTCCATACCCTGCCATGTCATGATTCTGAATAGTAAAGGAAGAAAACATGTAATTTAATACATAATTAGAGTAATTAATATTTCTATATCCTAACGATCCTTTTCACCAAGAATGAATGGATTTAAAATGAACCATTTGAATTATCAAATTCAATGTGCATTATAATGAATAAAAAAAGTAATAAGGTATCATCCACCTATTGTATATGTACTATTTTAACATTATGGGTGTGTTCACACTTCAGTAAACCTTGGATTCTGAAGGTAATTCCATGATAAATGAGTGGATGACATCCCCACTCAGGGAGCCAGTTTACAAGGGAGATACCTAACATCAAACATGGTCAATGTCCAGTAGATTATGCCTAACATTATTATTTAATATCCATTAACTACCTTTCAGATATTTGGATTCCTCAAATATAGTCATTGGTTCAATCGTGACATCTTCATACATGTGGTGCCAAGGATTCACCACATCGCACCAAGTAATGATTATCTTTTTATACCTTAGTTTAGATCCTAGGAATCGGTTTGAAAAATGTACATTGAAATGTTGGGGCATGGACCCTTTTTTTACACCTAGAACCCCTATATATAGGAAAAATGTATTTATTGAGTTTGATTAAACTATTAGGCCATGTATTCCAATGTAATTGTCTTGGATTTTCTAAATATCATCATTATTATAGGATTCCCTATTAATACCATGGAACCTTTGTTATATTTATCATAATATATGGATATTGTTGTTTAATCCTAATATACCTCTTCTATATAGAATAACCTTAAATAAATTAATTAACCAATTACATTTTCTGACACCCACTAAGGTTGAAGCAGGTATGGGATGTTTAAATTTCAATAATAATTTAAATTTATTTATATAAATTCTCACTGTTTATGTTTACATTCACAGATTGGACAATATAGATGTCTTTGGCGATGGCCTATCAAGATTTATCTCACAACCTATCCAATCCTCCACCAGTACCCATGTTGCCAATACTTATACTAGTGCTGACAAGGGGAAGCATCTCTTATTGGACAACAAATATTTCTATATTTCATTAGGATGGTGATTAGTAGCATATGAACGAGACAATGCCCAAGATTATGGATTGTTTTTGGAATCATTTTTGATAAATTTTTATTGAATTTATTTTCATCAACAATGTAATCATATTTTCAAGCCTTATTGTTACATGGAATATTGTATCACCCCTGTTTTAAGGTATTTAACACTTAAATTATGTATTTTATGTATAAATACTAATGGGATTAGTTTGGGAAGGTATGGATTATTTTTGTACTTTTTTGAATAATCTTGATTTTTATAAATTTTGAACAGTTTGTAGAAACTCTGTACCATGTATAAGGAACCATGCATGGGAGAATAAGGTTCATTCGGTAGAAGCATGATTGGTACATGATTTGGCCAAACCATGAGTACAACCATGTGAAATCTTGAATTATATATAAATAGGTAAAATTTTGGTTTACAAATTATTTGTATAACCATGAATGTTACGCCCAGCTGCATTTACCCAAAGTCGGTTCATTATTACATAACTTTGGCATGCTCACAAAAGATCAAGTCTCGAAATACCTATTAGTTTAGTAGCCTTTGAAACACTAGATACATTCAAAAGTATTAAATTACATAATAATGTGATAAACTACAACAAAATATTGTCTTCATATTCCCTCATACTATCCCTGCAGGTCATTTAAAAATATTTCTTCACATCATGGGAAAAATAAAACATTGAAAGGTGTGAGATGAGATGCTCAATAAGTATTAATATATAGCGAAAACATTCTTAAATAAACACAAACATTTATGGAAATGAATAACTAAAAAAGTCCTTTTAAACATGACCTTCAGCATAACATGGAAAAACTAAATTGAAATAAAGCCATTTACTTATATACATGGGTATTCTACTAGTCGAATAATAAAATACAATGTCAATAACCACATTCATAATTATGGAATTCATAATTCCAGACTATCATAACCACGTATCAAAGGCCTCATTCCATGTCTACAAATAAGATTTTGTCAAGTCCTCATGTCAAGGCACTAGTTTGTCCCATGAGACCTACCGATGCATCGAGGAGCTATAGCAGGCTCCACACATCACTTACTAAGTCCAATGCATTCATCATATGAACATGTTTATCCATAACATAAACATTCGTATTAAAACTAGCATATGAAATGTAAATACTTTCTCCATAAACCATGAATGGTATAAAAATAACACATTCACAGTTAAACATATCATAAAACCTTAAATACAATATGAATGTTTTGTATCGTAATTAATCAACTTCAAATAAGCTTAAAATCCATCAAAGGATGTTTTCATTGTTTAAATCAAAACTATTTGAGAGAAATATATCTTTTTTTAAATCATTGAAAAGTCACACATTTATAAAGGAAGTAATTTAAAAGCGATTTTTGAATAAAAGTGTCCCATACCACTTTGAAACTTTTGAAAAGAAATATCATTTCAAAACATTCATGTCCATATAAATAAATCCTTTAAATCATTTTGAAAACATGGACATTAATCAAAAATATTTAGAACGATAAATCTTTAAAACATTTAAAATTCTGATCTTGATAAAGAGTACCTTTCACAAATTCCTAAAATATTCATTTTAAAATAATTTAAAAGTAACATAATTATAAAATAAAATATTTACATTCAAAATATTCTTATAAGCATGTAATTGAAGCTTCAACGAGTTTATAATGCTAGAAAATAGTTTCACCTGCCGTATAAGGTAAAAAAACATTTGTACCTTAAATTTGTCGAAAATGTCAAAAAATACCATGTTTGGAAAATGACGGAAAGATTCCTTTCAAAACAAAAAAGGGTAAAAATTAATTTATCCCATTTTCTAGTAAATAGTAAAATAGTTTTGAAATATATTTTTATGAAACATGGATGTGGATGATAAATATGTTCCAGTAGATAATTACGTATAAACAACCTCGGATAATGAAGAGATTCTGAAATAAACCCTTACCTTGTGCTTTTCCTTGGTTGAGGGTATGTTAACCACCTGTATAATGGTGAAATAATTGTTATTAAGTTATAAAAAAATTATTTACATTAATATGATATCATATATGATATTTCAACATTGATTTGTTAATAATATCTTTGTATTTTCATTGTTTCGGGTGTTAACTTACTCATTTTCTTTTATATGTTTTGTATCATAAGCCATGTTTATTTTGGATAGGTTTTATCTTATTCATATCCATAATTATGTGAAGTCCTTAAACATTATTTTTAATAATCAAATGAAAATTAGACTTTAATGGATAAGATGGGGAATGAATCTCATCGCGTTCATGGAGACGGTAGTCCGTACGTACGCACGAGCGACAATATCATTCTTTTGATATTAAAATAATATATAATTGGATGGTATATCATATATAAAAAATCATTATAATTTTATATTTATTATTTAAATCAATTACATTTTATTATCATACCAATTCAAATAATAATGTTTTTGAATAACAATTACACCACGACGTGGAGACGGTTAGCCGTACGTACGCACGTATGGTGACATGTCATTCAAAAGATGGATAGAATAATGAATATGGTTGTACCATATTTATAATAAAATCACAGTATATAGAAGATACTAGAGTTATTATTTTAGAAAGGAAATAACAAAGAAATAAGAAGTTGATGTAGAAAGGAACTTGAAAAACGGTGTTGAAAACATTACCTCTTCTTCGGGTTCTGCATTTTGATTCGATCAAAAGGCCTCCATAGCATGGATTTCTGATCAATATAAGGCCTCTAGGTTCAAGTGAGGGAATTTTAGAGAGTATTTGGGTAGGGTGTGGTCGAACCAAAAGGCTTTGAATGTGTGAATAATTAGTTAGAATTTGTGTCCTTTTATAAGGGGGAGAGGCTCTTTAGGAAATTCTTAAATTATTAATTTATAATAAATTCATTTTCCTTTTTAATGGCTCCAAAGAGTATTATTAAAAGTATAAGGTGGGTATGAGTCGAAATCTATTCAACTAATAGATTTTAGATAGGTTTGGTTTATTATATTATCCTTATCTTTTAGTTTTAACTCTTAGTTAATTAGATTGACATTTACCATGTCACTTGGTATTATTATATTATATAGTTAATAAACTTACTATATACATCCAAAAAACACCCAAGTGGTCCATTAATGATACACCTATCATTATATATGTTTTTTGGCCGATCCTTAGATTTTTAAGAATATAATATAAATTAATAATATAATACTTCTTTTAAAAACTCATTTATTGCAATTTTGACAATATTTATTAATTGATATTTGTTAAATCTAAAAAACATTATTAATTTAAACCAAATTAATTTAACAAATACTAACATGTCAGATTAAAAAAAATCGTGGATTCCTTGAAAACATTCATATTCTATTTATTTTATCTTTTATAATACCAATTATTTGATTCATTCATTAATAAGGAAAAGACTACATCATTATTGTGTCATAAATAAATTTAATTATTAAATGTCTAAAAATTATAAATAAAATACCATTATATAGGAAATATTTTTTGATTTCTAATGAATATATATAGTCGAAAATATAACATATATAACCCTATGTAAAAATTGTGTTTATAAAAGATATATGCTTATGTCATTTTGGTATTTACTTTAACTTAATTAATATAAAGTGTCCTTATCACCTACAAGTGGCTCCATGGGGACCCAAAATCGACCCAAAGATGACCATGGTTGGACATGTATCAACCGATAAGGTTATGATACGTTTTAGGGTAAATTATTATTATTATAATATTATTTTTTGAACCTTATTTACCGGATTTACCCATTAACCATGGTAAATAAAATATTTACCGATGTAATTATTCGAAATGTCAAAAAATAAAAGTTAACTATTTAGATAATATTGATATCCTAATTCCAAATATGGAATAAATTTATTCAAATTCAAAACACAGAAGTGGCCGAAATTTTTTTAAAATTAATTCTCGCTGTCAAAACAAAAAGCGTGTTCTGGAAAAATAATAACTACCTAAAGATTGACGGTTTTTATGTCGGATTTAAATGTGAAATTATTTCCAATGACCAACATTGAATTAAATTAAAAAAAATTTATTTAAAATATAATTTCAAACCAGTGAAATTAATAATTTATCAGTATTATTTATTTTGATTAAAAAAGTTGTTTTAATTAAAATTTAGTAATTTTCACTATTCATCAAAATATAAAATTTATCCAAAAGAACCAAAATTTTACCCTATTATAATTTCAATATTATGAATCAAAAAATGATGTCCATTTTGATAGATAAATTTTGAAAAATTTCAAAAAGTGTGTATTACTATTCATAACGGCTACTTTGATTGGTTGTCGTGTGTTAGAATCTCGAAATTGCGTACAATGCAAGATATTGCATTATTCAAAGGGAAATATACTATGGAAGCTTGGGGTGTAACATTATCCCAACCTTCAATTAATTTCATCCTCTAAATTTGAAATTTTTCTTCGAAAATAAAAGTTTAAAAATAGAAAATATCTTTGTGGGAAAACCCATATCAGAAATTAGGTTAATAAAATTCAGTCTTAATAAGAGGAAAATATACATGAAAGGGTCACCTCCAAATTATGATCTCGATTTTGAGGACATTGGTGGAAATTAGAGACACAGAATTGGGGGAAAATTTAAATATTTATTGAGAGTGATTGAGGTAATCAGTCACAAACAATTGTAGAATTGAGGGCCTCAAAGCCATAAATCTATGATGATTTAAAATATCATTGGTTCAATAAAACAGAAGGTATTAGGATTACACATTTTTGGATTTAATATCCCATAACTAATTTTTATGAATTATTTTCTTCGTAGAATAAGAGAAATATATATATATATATATATACTTGACAAGTATAGTTTCATCCTTCAACTAATTTCTACCACAAAATCATCTTTCACTCCAAAAGATAATAGAACTCAAAAATATTATATTTATCATAATATTATAAGGATCAAAACATTAAAATATACCATTAAAATGATGAAAAATACGTTTTAATGATAAAGGCTTGTCGCACTATGGTTGTAGGATCGATTCTTGCAGATTTTTCTGACGCGATGGGTTGTCACATGGTCTGTGTGATGTCCTTTTTACAAATATCCAAAAATAACTTTAACCATAGTATCCAATGTAAAATATAATCCATTACTACCTTTATACTTATCCAAAATACTTCTTTAAACCCTCAGTCCAAAATTTATATAAAAGATAAACATAATGTAGATCCTTTTTACCCCATAATTGCATGTGAATACCTTCATCATATATTATTTTAAAACACTGAAACATCATGAATTACCACAAAACCTTATTGATTACATTCTTGCTCCATCATTCCTTACAGAATACTGGATATACATCATCCATCGAAAAATGTGGAAAACTACAGTAATGATCGAATATACAAATCTTTAATCAGTTTCAATGAAGTCAAGAATATCCAATATAATTTACCAAAATCAACCATATCGTATTCCCAAATCAGTACCTCAATATTAGGACCATATTAAAGATTATAATTCTTTCAACCATGTAATTTGAAAAATGTTTAACTTTCTGATGAGTCACTTTTCTTAGTACCATAAAATCTCAACTCCTCAAATAAATAGCTCTACAATACAATGCTTATATACTCCATAATTATTATAACCAGTACATTGATGATTCAACACTAAAATGACATAATTCTATAATAACAACATAAGAACTCTAATCATTCCTCCCCAGCTGTGGTAGTATCATATCTTGATTATTATCCAATAGCATGATTTGGGGAACACTCGGATGATTTGGACATCGGTTCACGTAGTGTCCCAACTCCTTGCAGATGAATCATTGTTTATTTGAATCCTTTTTCTTACCCTTGCAGTCACGTACCTTGTGTCCTTTTTCTCCACACTTATAACAAACTCCAATTCCCTTCAGGCAAGTTCCAGGGTGTTTATTCTCGTAGCTATCACATATGGGAAAATTATTCTTTTCCCTCTTCCCTTTATCTATATTTATCTCTTCCATCATTTTCTTCTCTTTCTTCCCTTCAAAGCCATAGTATAGGGAGAATTCTTTACATATCTTATTTACACATGATACTATTGCTTTATATGTTGAGAATGCATGGGAGAATCTTTCCCTTCTAAACGATGGATTAATACTGTGAATGATATGATCCTTCATACCCTTTGGATCATACGTATTGTTGGAGTTCGCATTTCTTTTACTGGGCACCATTTCTATAAAATAGAATAATCTATGTCAGTTTACAAATTGCAATGAATAACTGTAAACTTGTAAAATACATAATGTAAAATGAATGTTTTATGGATATAATCCATAATCATAAAGGAGTTTTCATTAAGTAATTATATACTCATAAACCATTTCATAATGATTTGTAAAGAAAATAAAAATTATCTTACGAATATCACCCGGGAGTGTCATAACCAAGAGTGCATCAAGACCCATTGTCGTGCACCAGTTCCTATTTGAGTCTAGCTCAAAGCAGTGTTTTCGGGTTTTTCCCCTAGGTACATCTGTGCTAGAGCCGCCTCTACATTCTCGTATCTAGAAAGGTATGTATTTTCATTGAAATCTCACATAATCTCAACATTATGAAAATTCACGGAATTTATTCTATACTAATCCTCAAAGTATATCTTAGAGATATGTTCTATAATTAGAGTTTTTCTAAATCTATCATTCAAGGATTGTACTAAACCTCCCTATGATACCAATTTTAACACCCCGACCCCAGTTACCTAGAGTTGGTGTATTATTACATAACATTGGCATGATCACAAAATATCAATTATCGAAAGTCCGATTAGTTTAGTAGGTTTGGAAACAATAGATACATTTATAAGTATTACATTACATAATAATGTTAAAAACTAAAAAAATATTGTCTTCATATTCCCTCATACGATCCTTGCAGGTCATTCACAAAATACTTCATCACATCCTGGAAAAAATAAAACATTTAAAGGGGTGAGCTCATATGCTCAATAAAGATAACAATATATCGAAAAAATTCTTAAAAAAACATAAACATTTAAGGCAATGCATAACAAAAAAATCCTTTTAAACTTGAACTTCAGCATAACATGACAAAAATAAATTCAAATAATTCCATTTACATATTCACATAGATATTCTACTAGTTGAATAATCACATGAAATATCAATAACCACTTTCATAATGATGGAATCCATAATTCCAGACTATCATAACCACGTATCTAAGGCCTCGTGCCAAAAATAGAAATAATATTTGGTCAAGGCCTAGTGTCAGGACACTAGTTTGTCTCATGAGACCTAGCGATGCATCGAGGATCTATATCAAGCTCCACCCATCACATACTATTTCCAATGAATTCCTCATAGGAACGGTTTTAAACATAACATATACATTTGTATTAAAACTAGAATACGAAATTTAAATACTTTCTCCATAAACCAGGAATGGTATAAAAATAACACATCCACAGTCAAACATATAACAAAACCTTCAATACAATATGGAATTTTTGTATCAAAATAAATCAACATTAAATAAGCTTAAAATCCATCAAATGATGTTGACATAGATAAAATCAAAACTATTTGATAGAAATATCTCTTTTTTTGAAATCATTGAAAAGTATCACATTTATAAATGAAGTAATTTAAAAGTAATATTTTAATAAAAATGTACCATACCACTTTGAAGCTTTTGAAAATAAATATCATTTCAAAACATTCATGTATTTATAAATAAATCCTTAAAATAATTTTGAAAACATGTACATTAATTAAAATAATTTAGAAAGATAAATATTTAACACATTTAAAATTATGATATTGATAAAGAGTGCCTTTCAAAAATTCTTATAACATTCATTTTGAAATAATTTAAAAGCCACATAATTATAAAATAAATACTTTACATTCAATATATTCTTATAAACTTGTAAGGGAAGCTTCGACGTGTTTATAACGGTATAAAATTGCTGCACCCACAGTATAATTTAAAAAACATTCTTACCTTAAATTTGTCGAAAAGGGAAAAAGTACCTTGTTTGGAAAATGACGGAAAGATTCCTTTAAAAACACATAAGGTTATAAATGAAATTAACCCATTGTCTATTAAATATTACAAAAGTGTTGAAATATATTTTTATGAATCATGGATGTGGATTATAAAGAGGTCCCAGTAGATAATTACGTAAAAACAACCTCGAATAATGAAAAGATTGTGAAATAAACCCTTACCTTATACTTGTCCTTGGTTAAAGGTATGTTAAACTCCTGTATAATGGTGAAATAATTGTTATTAAATTATACAAGAATCATTTAATTAATATGATATCATATATGACCTTTTAACATTGATTTGTTAATAATATAATAGTATTATCATTGTTTCGGGTGTTAACTTACTCGTTTTATTTTATATATTTTGTTACATAAGCCATTCTTGCTATGGATAGGTTGTATATTATTCATATCCATAATTATATCCTGTACATAAACATTATTTTTAATCATCAAATGAGAATTATACTTTAATGGATAAGATGGGGAATTAATCTCATCACATTCGTGGAGACGGTAGTCCGTACGTACGCATGAGCGACAATATCATTATTTTGATATTAAAATAATATATAATTGGATGTTATATCATATATAAAGAAACATTATCATTTTATATTTTTTATTTACATAAATTACATATCATTATCATAGCAATTCAAATAAAAAAATTTTGAATAACAATTACACCACGACGTGGAGACAGTAAACCTTACATACGCACGTAAAGTGACATTTCATTCAAAGGATGGATTGAATACTGAATATGGTTATAAAAAATTTATAACAATAACACAATATATTGAAGATACTAGTGTTTTTATTTTAGAAAGGATATAACAAATAAAAAGATGTTTAAGAAGAAAGGAACTTGAAAAAGGGTGGTGAAAACATTACCTCTTTTTCGGGTTATTCCTTTTGATTTGATCGAAATGGCTCTTTAGGTTGTCTTTATGATACAAATAAGGCCTCTAGTTAGAATTTAGGGATGTTTATAGAGTATTTTTTCCAGGTTTTGGCGGAACCAAAAGGCTTTGAAGGTGTGAAGAATTGGTTAGAAGTTGTGTCCTTTTATATGGGGGGGGAGGGGCTCTTTAGAAAAAACATTAGGTTTTAATTTATAATAAATTCATATTCGGCTTCTAATGGCTCAAAAGTGGATTATTCAGAGTATACTATTAGGATGGGTCTAAATACATCCAACCAATATACTTTAGACATGTTAGGGTCATTATATTAACCTTATCATTTAGTTTTAACTCATAGTTAATTAGATTGACATTTACCATGTAAATTTTTATTTTTATATTATATAGTTAATAAACATACTATATACATCCAAGAGGCCTCCTAGTGGTCTAGTAATGATACACCTATCTAGATATAAGTCCATTTTCCAAACCTTAGATTTTTAGGAATAGAATATAAATTAATTATATAATACATCTTTTAAAAACTCATTTTTTTAAATTTTAACAATATTTAATAAATAATTTTTTATAAAGTCCTAAAAACATTATTAATTTCAAAAAAATTCATTTAAGGAATCCTAACATATCATATTAACCAGTAAAAGTCTTTTATGCCATCAAAACGTTCAAAAATATATTTATTTTAACTTCTATAATACCAATTACTTGATTCATTCATTAATAAGAAAAATATTGCATCACTATTATGTCATAAATAAATTTACTTATTAAATGTCTAAAAAGTATAAAAAAAACAATTAGGTATGAAATCTTTTTATCTTTCAAATTAATATTTATAGTTGAAAATATAACATACATAATCAAATGTAAATTTTTTTTTCTATAAGATATACGCATATGTCATTTTTGTATTTACTTTAACTTAATAAATATAAAGTGTCCATATCTCCTAGAAGTTGCTCCATAGATCCCACAAATAGTCCCAAAGATGCCCATGGTCAGACATGTATCAACCAATAAGGTTAGGACACGTTTTAGGAAAATTAATTATTATTATATTATTATTTTTTGGACCTTATTTACCGGATTTACCCTTTAACCATGGTAAATAAAATATTTACTGAAGTAATTATTCAAAATGTCTAAAAATAAATGTTATCTATTTACAAAATTTGGACATCCAGATTCCAAATATGGAATCCATTTGTCCAAATTCAAAACATAGAAGTGGCAAAAATTAATTTAAAATTAAATCTCGCAGTCAAAACAAAAAACGTGTTTTTGAGAAATAATAACTATCAAAAGATTGACAGTTGTTTATGTCGGGTTTAAATGTGAAATTATGTCCAATGACCAAAATTTTATTAAATGGTAAAAATATATCCTAAATATACTTTAAAACCACTCAAATTCATAATTTATCACTATTAATTATTTTGATTAAAAAAAGTGGTTTTTAATTAAAATTTATTAATTTTCACTATTCATCAAAATATAAAAGTTTTCTGAAAAGTAAAAAAATTTAACCCAGGGTAATTTCGATATTCTGAATCCAAAAATGAAGTAAATTTTGAGAGTTAAAATTTATAAAATTTCAAAAAATTTGTATTAGTATACATAATGGCTACTTTGATTGGTCGCGGTGTGTTAGAATCTTGAAGTTGCGTACAATGCAAGATATTGCATTATTCAAAGGGAAACGTACCATGGAAGTTTGGGGTGTCACAATGAATTATTACCTTGTAATGTAGTGTCTTTATGAGATGCAGGCATGTGGTTGGTGCATGGTTCTCCAAACCATGCTAAAAAACAATGTGGTGTACATGTGGTTAACCATAAAATTTGATCGAAAATTAATGTATACAGAACCAATTTTTTTCTAATTTAGACCCTAACTCATTTTATTCTAATCTTAATGTTTGTAAAGACCCATTAAATTGTTATGAGTGAAATATGTTAGTGATTCATTTTGCGTTGGAGGATTTGATTCATTGGTAAGTGATCATTCTAGGTTGTTTCCTTACATTTCTTCTTATCCCCTCTATTGTATTAATTTATATAATCCTTTTTGGATTGATACCTGCTTTGTGATTCCAATAATACTTATATATTGTTGTTTTTATTTTAAGGAGTAATATATGATGATTTGTTTTTTAGTTACGACCCATTCTCGGGTGGATTTTGTGCGGTTCGTTGTTTTTGCTAATATTTGAGACGTATGTGGCATCAATAATGACTCCACAAGTTTGAACATGAAATATTTATTTAAACATCATTTAATATGATTAAAATGATTATAAAAATGATGTGAAATGATTTATAAAGACACTATTTAGTGATGTTTTAAAAAAATTTGGAAATTGTTTGGGGTTAAAAGATTTTTCTTCCATGATTTTTAACAATGATTTTAAAATATTACATTATTTGATTTATTGAAATAGTGTAATACAATAGTTATAAATATATTTTATGTTTTATTGAAATTGATTGAAATTAATGGGAATGGATGAATTTTAATGGAATTAGATTACTTGATTGGTTTGTGTTTATTTTCATTGACATGACCGTGTGGACGGTTTGTTTTCTCTTAAATGACCAAGTATATGGTAGCCTTGTGATTACTAGGATGATTGATGAATAGAAACACGTGAGTCTAGAAATCCCACATATGAATTCATTTGTGGTTTTTTTATTTGTGGATCAATTTAATAAGTACACCAAATTAAATATAGAAATTGATTTATGTGAGTTTTCATTTCCATTTATTATTAATATATTTTGTTTGGAAAAATATTTTGGTAAAATTAGGGTTGTATATTACTAAATAAATTGTTTCAAATTGATTTATATATTTGTCTAAAATACATGTGCATATATTTTCAATCCCATTTGTGTGAGTATGGAATTCATTTTTGGAAATAATACTATGATTCATTAATTAAACATGCTTGGGAACTTTGGTGCATTTGTATATATTTATTACTATTAAATATATAACAAAAAAAAATTCTTTATTGATGCATCTTGATACATTGGGCATGTCGTGGGGAGTTGAATCATGGATGACATTTTGAGCAAGATATTATCTCTTGGGAGTCATTGAGTATTGTTAGTTATTTCTTACACTTAATTCAATGATATTTGATTTGGTTTTTTAATTGTAATATATTTTCTTTATTAGTGGTTAATGTTATCATTTTTTTTAAAATTTTATATTGAATCATTTCTATGACTTTTGAAATTATGGCCTTTATTGGTTTTTTATTTTCAAATGAAAAATCACATCCATATATTTATGAGTTCCTTAGTATTTATTTCCATCCTTTGGTGTCATGGGAAAGTCACATAAGACATAGTAACATCCTTATTCCTTCTCAAGACAATGAGGAGGCATGAGCTGTTCAAAATGGTATCGTTATTGGATGTCAATCATTCATGATGGGACAAATATTTTTCATGTTTTTGTTTTGGATTATGAAAATAGTTCATATATATTCTATGAGATGGGATGGTGGAAATGAGTAGTTTCATTAGAACATGAAATATACATCATAAAGAGGACTGTCTATCATATTCATGTGAACCCTAAAGTTGTTGTGGAGTTGGGTATATATGTGTTTTGTGACTAATTATGTATTTTTAACCTCATTATGATATTATTATGTAATGGGATGTTCTATTCAGGAATTGATATAAATGACTTTCAACTAGGATTTCATATTTCATTTAGATTAATGAATAATGACTTTGTGAAAAAAGGTGATTTTTAATTGGGTTGAATTTTATTTTCAAATTTGATAATTTCTAAAAGCATTATAGTGGTATTGGAAAATTTGTTTTCATTTTCAAAATAATTGTGTAATTTTCGAAAACCACTAAAATATCATTATACTATGATTTTTGGAAACCTTAGTTTTTAGAGTTAAAATGTGATAAATTTGATATTTCTAAGACTTTAATTTCTAGAGATTAATAATTAATGGAATAGTTTTGGTTATATAGAATAAAACCTTGTAGTCAACGAAGAAATATACTAGAAAAAGCTTCTAAAACTATGGTTTCCCTTGATCCACAAGTGAACCAACACATGGTTTAGTGTATTTTACATGATTTTGTAACCATGGATAGAGAGAACATATGGGATGAATCAAGTAATGAGGATAATTATTTTTAGATCCGTAAAAATACTCCACCAATCATTAGGGATGATTCAAAACCAGAAAAATCATATATATGGCTGAATATATTAAATTGAATCACTTATTTTCTAGGAAAAAACTATGTTCTCAAATACAAGTTGGCAATCTGCATGCTATATATTCTTGCACACAAATAGTTGGAATTAGATGTTCATGATAAATTAGACCATGATATTTCATGGTAGTATTTTGAATAATATTTAAATAAATACATATATCCTCAAACATTTACATTATCAAGAACACCATACAAATTTCATATTGAATCATTAGAATAACTCATTGATATAATATGTTGTAAAAACCTGAATTTTTCTGATTTTTACAAAAGGTTTATGCATCTAAATATTTAAAAGAATTCATTATTTAATCAGGGATAAGGACATAGATTCTCGCAATGATTTATGTGCATTTTTAAAGGATTATACATGTCTATTCATTTGATAAAAAGTGGATGAATTAGGTATTAGAGTTACTGTGGGTGGATGACGAATGTTGATACCAATCAAATATGGTGGGATCTTTAATGCTGGGAATAAGAATAAGAGGGAAACCTATTTCAAAAGTATTGTTATGACATAGAATGATTCCTATGTGTTTGAAAGTATTTATCCTAAATCGTAGAGTATGAATGTATTATTTCGTAGTATTTCTTTCGATCACAAAATGCAAGATTTTCTAGAACCACATAGAGTATTACATAACTGAAACGAGATGAAGAATATTTTTTAAAATTCCATCATTCACCATGTATGGGTTCTAGGTGACATCTCATATTTTACATACAACATATGATTCCACTCAGAAAGGGATTTCAAATAGTTATTATCAGTAGAACCATTCTATTTATGGAAATTTTAGGAATTCCATTACTCTTTATGAATGGAATTCACAACTATCTTATAATGGAAAAGAGCATCAATTAAGTAGTTTTACTAATCTAGGTAAGTAATTATGGATGATCAATTTATAACATAAATATTGAGATAAATGATTGTTTTGAATTATATTATTATTCAATATTTTTTGATATTATTGTATCCCATTAATTTATTGCTTCTCACCATATACAGATTTTAGGTTTTCATATTGAGATGATGACCAATTTTTTGAAATGAAAACTAGACATGGCCATATTGAATGTCGATCTATTATGTGAAATACATTTTCTATAAAAATTTATGGAGACTTGATGATATGGTATTTCATTATAATTGATATGGATGTTTATGAAATAATAATATATATGGATTCATTGAAAATTTTCAAATCACACATCGATTATTATACGAGATTGGTTAATTTTACACCTGATGTTGGAATCGATAATATTATTAAGGGTGTGTATAATGTAATGGAAGTAGAAATAGGCTTGTTAGGACCATATTTTGGAGTTATCTCGTACCATTTGGTAGTGTTACCCTTGTAATCAATGGATGTGATCAGGGATATTGGTTATCTAGAAATTATTGATCAATTTCAGTTGTTTTTCAGAAAATTTCCTTAGGTTTCTACTAACTACAGAAGATGATTTTATGATTGATCTCTTACATAGGACTAGTTCTATCTCACTACCATATTATTAGATTCTACCAATAGAATTTATGGAAATTAATGTCTAGTTGAAAGAGGATTACAAAAATGGTGCATTCAACCTAATACATTTTTTGAGAATCCCATGTCTCAGTTTTGAAAAAAAAATTGTATATAACAGTAAGGATATGTATAGATTATTGTAATAAAAAACATGAAATAATAAACAATATTTATCCTCTTCTAGGAATTAATCACCTATTTTATTATTTGATGGAGACCCCGTGGTTCACTAAAACCTACATTCATTTAGGATATCAAATATTTTGGGTACAGAAGGTGGATATTAAATAAATAGTTTTAGGAGTAGATATTGTTATTCGAGTATGTTTTATATCATTTGGTGTTGTAAGAACACGGTTCTTAGTTTTGAGGTACATGTTTCTTCCTTTTCTCCTTTTCTTATTTGTTTTTCATAAAATATGGAAAATGGGGAAAATCAATAATTTTGGGACTACACGCCATGTACTTTTCCACACTCCGTGTACTTTGGCCTTGTGGGATGAGTACAGTGGGTGTGTAGCCATGCCGTTGATGAAGGGTGTAAAAACAGACTACACGCCGTGTAGTGGGTATGTACACGCCGTGTAGTCAGTCGGCTAGAAAATATTAAGGTGGTGGAATCAGCCTACTGATGGGCAATAGAATACATCATGTAGTCAAGAATACACATCGTGTACTCATGTCGATGGATGAACAGTTTGGTGGTGCCACCAGAGGAACAACTAAATGAGGGAAGTACACGCCATGTAGACAAATGTACACGCCGTGTAGTATGTTTTTTTTCTTAAAATGTGCAGTATCCAACCCTATTTACATGATTGGCTTAGAACCAAATGAGAAATCGGGAGAGGAGGTCATACCTTCGAGGATAAGCCGATTGAGCATTAGGAATTCGATTATGCTTCCGTCGATATTGTTGGAAGCACACGGGTATGAGCTTCATTCTCCTTGTGTGTTTCTTGCCAATTCATCCTCTAAGGGAAGTTATTTGAGGTTGAATGATAATTATTTTACCTCAGATCTACGACGTTATTGGATGTTTCTGAAGGCGTCATTTTGGTATACCATTCTTAGGTGTTTAAGATATGTGGCATGGTGTTTAATTTCGAACTGTTTTGTGTTTGAGTGTATGTTTGGGCTGCGAACACATGTTGGGGTGTCGTGTGGCTGAGGCCATGTATGTTTAAATACCTAGAATTTAATAGGTAATTAAATGTGATAATAAATATCTTTTTGGGGTCGCTTCTTGGATCCAGGACAACCCCGGGGGTGCGTTCCTCTGTTTATCCATTTGGCCAGGATACCCTATGGTATGCCTTCATATTAATGATTATAGAATTTCCTTTAGAGTTATTGTTTGTGTGTTTCTTTTTTACAAGTTGGGAATAACCTAGTTACTTGTAATCATATGGTCAGTGTTATGTTTAACCTGTGGGCAATGTACTACATAGCCTATTGGTAACTTCTTTCGTGCCTGTGGGAAATAGTCTCTATGCCTGTGGGTGACACATCGTACGGATGAGGGCAATATACGTTATGCCTGTGGGTAAATACCTACCAGTTACATTTCTGATTACATGAGGGTAAGGGTTTGCGTGTTTGAGGACACTGGATGTTTTACATAGAATAATCACTATGGTGATATCTTAAATTGAATGTTTAAAAAACAAATAAAATGGAAATTTAACTGGTAATGTTGGTTACTTTTGAGTGCTGATTAGATTATTGCATATTACTACTGCACAATGTTGTTGCATATTTTCACATAGTTGGGCACGAGCCTTTGGAGGATGCCTACTGGGATTTATTTCTCACACCCTGTTTGGGTCATGTCTTCAGCCAAAACAGATCACATTTTATAGGTGTGGATAAGGGAAAGTGTCCCTATACAGGTACTTAATTGTTACTGGGAAGTAGGGAAGCGTGGGGATGAACATGGGCTCGCGATGCCGCTGGCTGTTCTATTTTCCTTTTCTGGACTTTTACTTAAGTTGTATTGTATTGAAGTGTAACATTTTTTGGATGTTTTATAGAATAGTGACATGCTACATATTCATATAAATATTACTATTGGTTTCCTTGTTATTATCAGTTATCCATTCCTGTTATATATATTCTTTACCGCTTCCACTTGTTGTATGCTTTTTATTTATTTGGCTACTCTGCACTTTCACAAATGAGGGCATAGTTTCCCCACTATCATACTTGGGCCCTCACTGCTAGTCGGTAGCCTCTGGAATTTGGGGAAATGCACTTAAGGTCATATGGAGAATCGGGTTCGGGGAACCCGTTGAGTGGCACCCGGAACCGGGATGTTACATAGTGGTATTAGAGGGTTTCTTTTCTTTGACTTACTATTTGTAGCCTTAGTCAAGAATAGAGAGAGAACTGAAGTAGGTAATAAGTTGTGCCCGGGCGTAGCTAACCCGTGTAGGGAAAATCCAATTTACCTCGTGTTGCAATTTTTTCTGAATTTTCAATTTTACATTTGAATTGATTTTCACCGAAGGGTGACACACTTGGGATTGTGCTGTTTATAGTTTATTCATGGGATCTATTTAGTTGCAACCCGATAAGATGAGGGTATTCCATCTCATGCATTATATAGGCACATTCTAGAAATAACATAACATGCATAGTTTCCATGCCAAGTAGGTGAATTAGAAATTGCATGTTGTTGTGATAGATGTTGTGGTAGTAAAAGCATGTTGTTGTCATAGCTGCTTGGATTGATACCTGCTATTTGATAGGGTATTTTTATGTGAGCCTGTTTATCGAATGGATTCCATAATTTGGTTTGGGGGAGTATTATCCCTCATTGAACGAAATTTTGTGGATCATTGACTGTTTATCCAGTTATAACACATATAAGATTTCAAAATTTTATTCATGGGGAGTATAGGCCCTCACAGATTGGAATTTGGAACTTAATTGTTGTTTTTCAGTATTTTATGTGTTCAAGATAAGTTTCTGAGGCATACTGTCTGGATACCGAGTATACACGCCGTGTAGTTCCTTAAACACACCTTGTATGTTCTTCTGTTTAGGAAGACCAGAAAACATTTTGACTAAACGGCGTGTACCCTATGTACACGCCGTGTAGTATCTTTTTGTGTCATAGACCATGAGGGCGTGGACATGGGGAAGAGAAATTCTTTGGGCGAACACGTCGTGTACCAGATGTACATGCCGTTTAGTGTTGACCTGGAGTCAGCCCATGTAACAAACAAACATGGACAGAGGAGACCTTAAGACATACACTGCGTGCCCACTATAGAACACACTATGTTGTTGGAGCTGTGTATCCAGGCGTGTAACGAATAACACGGGTCGACGAAGCTCGTCTAGTATAGGTCGTGTACCTGTGGGACACGCCATGTAGTCTTGACCAGTGACAGACCATGTGGACCTGACCGTGTGGGTGGTAAAAGGGGTAGTGTACACGCCGTGTACGTGAGTAAACACGCCATGTAGTATCAAGGAGAGTAGTCGGATGTGTCACAAACGACACAGGTAGTTAGAAAATAACACTATACAAGCCGTGTAGATTATATAAACGCCGTGTAGTTTTGTTAAATGGGAGCCATGTTTATTGGCCGTATAGAAGGACCTGGGCAGGGGAAGAGAAGTCAGGAACATTCCATGTAGTCAGTATACAGGCCGTGTAGTTTTTTTGTGAAATCATAAATTCCTTCTTACTCATGTTCCCCTTTTGGTTCCATCGTTTTCAGACTATGATAATCATGATCTAAGGTGTACATTTGACCTTGTAGTGTCATGACGCTGAGACACTCAAGTGTTGTTCGCCAGGAGAGCGACAACAAGTATACTCCAAAGATGGTGGGCCATGGACTACCAATGGATCCTCCAGCAGGGCCAGATGTGGCACCAGCCGTAATACCGGACATAGGTGCAGAGGCGCAGTTCTGTGAACAGTTTATGCGGTTCATGCAGACCTTTCAGGAAGCACCATCGGCTGCCACATCTATGGCCAAGCTGACTCGTATATTCCTGCAGCAGCATTCGCCTATTTTTTCAGGGGATGCAGGACCATAGGCTGTGGATTCTTGGCTGGGGTCTATGCATACTATTTTCGAGCATCTTGAGATGCCTCGAGGGCGGAGGGTCAAGCTCGTGACTTATATGTTGCGTGATTCCACCAAGATGTGGTGGGATGTTACCTCCAAGTTAGAGGATCACAAAGACCTGGCGTGTGAAGATTTAAGGCAGCCTTTTATGACTTCTTCTTCCCAGAGATGCTGAGGGCAGATCAAGCTCGAGAGTTCCTGAATCTGCAGCATGACGCTATGTCTGTGATGGATTATTCAGGTCGCTTCACTGAGCTTCAGTGTTTTGCACCCGTTCTGGTGGGCGATTAGACACTGAGAGACAGATTCTTTGAGGATGGTCTTTAATATGACATCCTAGCATTGGTGAATGTTTTCAATTTTCCTACAGTACATTCTATTGTGAAACAGGCACTGATTAAAGAGAGGAACCTGCGGGAAGCTAGTGGTGTGGGCCAGGGCGGTTCAGCACTAGTTTCTGGTAATATTTCTACTGGTAAGAGGAAGAGACAGACGTACATATCTTATAGTGGCAGTACTATCCAATAGAATGTCTCATCTGGCCAGGTCATGTTCTACCATTGTGGTAAAGAGGGGCACAAGAGACCTCAGTGTCCACGAGAGCCAGTGGAGTGTTGAGCTTGCAGCAACATTGGTCATCTGCAATGCTTTTTCATGGAGTTTCCACTAGTGGCTAGTGAGAGGGGTTCTGTGAAGACTCCACGTGTGGGGGTAGGACCCGTAGCTTCATACTAGTCAGGGAACTGGAATACGTTAGGGCGTGCAGGAAGGGATGGTGGTAGAGGTCGTGGTTTCCAGACACTAGGATCTCAGAGGTAGCAGGACGGGATAGCTCAGGGTAGCCGGGCTGTGTTGCAGGGCCGCAGCACTGTGCAGACATATGCAGTGGAACAGACCCAGCAAGAGCAGGATCTCGGACCTTCTACTGTAAGTGGTACTATTCTAGTAGCTTCGGTTTTATCTTTAGCACTTTTTGATATGGGAGTTACACATAGCATTATATCTATACCCATTGTGGAAGGCCTTGGGCTCGGTGTTTATACTTCCTCTGATGTTATGACATTAGACACCCCATTGGGAACTAGAATGGATAGTGTGCATCAGTGCAAGGAGTTCCCCCTTGTGGTTGGTGGGTGTCACATTCTTTGGGACCTCTATGTCTTAGAGATGACGAGCTATGATGTCATTCTCGAGATGGACTGTTTGGTTCCCTTCCATGCCTTTGTGGATTTCTATCATCGCAGGGTGAGTTTCACGCCACCAGAGGGCGGAGAGATTCTATACAAGGGCGAGTGGGATGTTCGGGCAAGTCAAGTTGGACCAGAGCATCATGGGCAAGGTGGTATCCCAGCCCAGATTGCAATCTTATATATGGACAACCAGGGGACTTGTCAGAAGGATTTCCCTCCAGTGGTTGATCGTTTCAAGGATGTTTTCCTGGATGACTTTTCAGGTATTCATCCAGAGAGTGAGGTGGATTTTTCGATTGATCTTGTGAAAGGAGCTGCACCGATGTCCATTCCTCTTTATATGATGGATCCACCAGAGTTGAAGGACATTAAGAGACAGTTATAGGAGTTACAGTGAAAGGGTTTTATCCGAATCAGTACTTCTCCATGGGGTTCTCCTGTCCTTTTTGCGAAGATGGTTGATGGTACTCTCAGACTCTGTGTGGATTATCGGAAGCTGAACTAGTTGATGTTTAAGAACCAATATCCCTTGCCAATGATTGATGATCTTTTTGATCAACTTTGTGGAGCACGAGTGTTCTCGAAGATTGACTTGAGAACATGATATCATCAGCTGCATGTTAGACCATATGATATACCTCTCACAACTTTCAAGAGAATGTATGGTCTATACGAGTATACGATTATGTCGTTCGGACTCACAAACGCACTAGAAGCTTTTATGGATCTTATGAATCGTGTGTTCCATACTAATCTAGATTCTTTTGTGGTAGTAATCGTGAATGATAACTTGGTGTACTCTCACAATCGACATGACCATGCCAACCATCTTAAGATCGTATTGAGTAAAATGAGTGAGAATCGGCTATATGCTAAGCTCTCAAAGTTACACTTTTGGATGGACCAGATACACTTCATGTGTCATATCATCTCTGAGTCAGGCGTTGTAGTAGACCCAGAGAAGGTGAGAGCAGTAGTTTCCAAGGAGCAGCTTAGAACGTGTTTGAAATACAGAGTTTCTTGGGGCTGGATAGTTACTACAATTTCTTCATATAGGACTTCTCCCACTTAGCAGCGCCATTGACAGGTTTGAATAAGAAGGGGGTGATGTTCTTTTGGTCAGAAGCTTGCGAGACTGCCTTCCAGGAGCTGAAGGGAATGTTGATATCAGCACCGATCCTGATACTCCCTGAGCAGGGGAAGAGCTATACCGTTTACTATGTTGAACCAAGTATTGTGCTAGGAGATGTGTTGATGCAGGGTGATCAAGTAGTTTCAAACGGGTCTCGGCAGCTGAGGCCACATGAGATGAATTACCCGACGCATGATCTCGAGTTGGCTACAGTTGTTCATGTGTTTCACTATTGGAGACATTATCTCATGGGAGATCATTTTTTGGTGTTCAAGGACCACAAAATTCTCAAGAACATCCTTTCACAACGTGACTTGAATCTGAGACAGTGACAGTGGGTTTAATACATTCATTCATTCAATTTTGAGCTTGCCTATACACATGGTAAAGGTAATGCAATAACTGATTCACTCAGCAGGAAGAATCAGACACAGGCAGTGCTGGAGGCCAGTGCTGAATGGAATCTTATGGATTTGTTCTTTAAGATGTGTTTGTAAGTGCACAATATTCAGGGTCAGTCCTATCTTTCAACTTTAGTTGTGACTTATATTCTCTTGGATAGAGCGAGTATGAGACAACAATATGATTCAGAAGTCCTAGTTCTACTGGAGTCGGTGACCAGTGAGGACCCTTCTCTTGGTTGGATGATAGGAAGTGATAAAGTATTGTGTTTACATGGACAATTGTGGGTTCCATGAGATATTCACGAGGAGCCAATGCAAGAGTTTCATGCTTTAGATTGGGCAGTTCATCTCAGAGTTTCCAAGATGTACCGAGACTTGAGATGTCAGTACTGGTGGCCAGGTTTGAAGAGAGAAATATCTGGTTTCATTACGAGGTGTTCCACCTGTCAGCAGGTGAAGGTGGAGCATCAGAGGCTAGCCGAATAGTTACAGCAGTTACCCATTCTGGCAGGGAAATGGGAGGATGTCGTGATGTACTTTGTAAATGGGTTGTCAAGGTCACCTCGAGGAAATGATTTCATGTGGGTTGTTTTGGACAGACTAACAAAGGTAGCTCACATTTTGCTGATCAATGAAACCATCAGAGTTGACTAGCTCGGGAAGTTGTATATCCGAGAGGTTGTACATCATCATGGGGTCCCCTTTTCTATCATATCAGATAGGGACGCTCATTTTACCTATTGTTTCGGGAAGAGGTTTCAGAGGTCCCTGGGTACACATGTGCTTCTGAGCACAACTTACCACCCTCGGACCGATGGTCAGTCAGAGACTACGATAGAAGTTCTTGAGGACATGTTTCATGCTTGAATCCTATACTTTCGGGGTTCTTGGAAGAATCATATACCCCTAGTCGAGTTTTCCAGAAAAATTGTTTTCAGAAAACTATCTAGATGGAACCTTATGAGGCTTTATATGCTAAGCCATGCTGATCACCATTGTGCTGGTTAGAGGCAGGTGAGGCAGCTTTACTGCGACCATGTCTCATGTAGGAGTCTTCTGAGCAGGTCCAGTAGATTCAGAAGTGGATGTCTACCGCACAGTCTCGTCAGAAATCATATGGTAATCGCTGCAGATGGCCCTTGGAGTTCGTGGTTGGGGATTAGGATTTCTTGCATGTCTCACCGAGGTTGGGACATAGGCGGATCATGAGATAGGGTAAACTTTCACGAAGGTATGTGGCCCATTTGAGATTTTAGATAGAGTCGGGAATGATGCCTATCAGTTTCAGTTACCACAGAGCTACCGGCCCATACACGATGTCTTCCATGTATCTAGTTGAGTTGATATCATTCAGACCTGTCTCACGTCTTTCATCCTGAGGAGGTTGAACATGAGGAAGATGCGTCCTTCGAGGAGCATCTAATTTTTATCATTGATAGGAGCATGAAGGTTCTCCAAGGCTGGTCAGTTCCACTCGTATGGGTGATATGATAGCGTGGCCGAGTGTAGGACAAAACCTGGGAGCGGGAGACTGACGTACATGCTCAGTGGCATGATTTATTCATGGAGATATCTTCACCACCCTTGGAAGGGAAATTCACGGACTAATTTCTTTAAGGGGGGATGTTTGTAAGAACCCAGTTCTTAGTTTTGTGGTACGCGATTCTTCTTTTTCTCCTTTCCTTAAGTGTTTTTTTAGAATATAAAGAAAATGGGGATAATTGAATATTTTTGGACTACACGCCGTGTACTTTTCCACACGCCATGTACTTTGGCCATGTGGGAGGAGTACACAGGGTGTGTAGCCCTACCGGTGACGAAGGGTGTAAAAACTGACTACACGCTGTATAGTGGGTATGTACACACTCTGTAGTCAGTCTGTATGGAAATAGTAAGGTGGTGGAAGTATCCACCTATTGGGCAATAGTACACACCATGTAGTCAAGAATACACGCCGTGTACTCATGTCGACGGATGAACAGTTTGGCAGTGCCTCTAGAGGAATAGTTAAATGAGGGAAGTACATGCAGTGTAGCCAAAAGAACATGCCGTGTAGTTTTTGTTCTATTAAAATTTGTAGTAGACATCCCTATTAAAAGGATTGGATAATGAGATGATGGGAACTTGGGAGAGGAGGCCATACCTTCGAGGATCAACCGATTGAGCATCGGGATTCCGATTCTGCTTCCGTTGATCTCATTGGAACCACACGGGTAACATATTCCTTCTCCTTGTCTGTTTCATGCCAATTCTTCCTCTAAGGGAAGTTATTTGAGGTTGAATTAGAAATATTTTACCTCAGATCAACGACATTCTTGAACGTTTCAGATGGTTTCATTCTGGTATACCGTTCTTGGGTGTTTAAGGGAGGTCGCTTGTTGTTTAATTTCCAACTATTGTGTGTTTGTGTGTATTTTTGGGCTGAAAACCCTTGTTGGGTCATCATGTGGTTATGGAAATGGTTGTTTAAATACCTAGAATTGAATAGGTAATTAAATGGAATAATAAATTGTTGTTTG
The DNA here is from genome assembly GCA_963277665.1 of Viscum album. NCBI lineage: Eukaryota > Viridiplantae > Streptophyta > Magnoliopsida > Santalales > Viscaceae > Viscum > Viscum album. Next base: position 66,256,539 of record OY728166.1, on the reverse strand, counting down.
GGGTCACTGCTTGGATCCAGGACCACCCCGAGGGTGTGTTCCTCTGTTTAGCCATTTTCCCTTGATACCAGAGGGTGTACCTTTATATTAAGGATTATAGAATTGACATGAGAGGAATTGTTGTTTATTTCTTGTTTACATGTTGGGCATGGCCCCTTTACATGTTATCCTGAGGTAAGTGTTGTGTTTAGCCTGTGGGCAATATACTACTTAGCATGTGGGCATCTTCTTTCGTGCCTATGGGCAACATACTCTCTGCATGTGGGTGAAACTTCATACGCCTAAGGGTAATATCCATTATGCCTATGGGTAATTACCTACAGGTTACAAAACTGATTACTTAACTGTAAGGGTTTGCGTGTTTGAGGACAATGGATTTTTTAAATAGAATAATCACTGTGGTGATATTTTAAATTGAATGTTTAAAAGACTAATAAAATGGCAATTTAACTGGTAAAGTTATTCTTCTTTTGAGTACTATTTAGTTTATTACATTTTACTATTGCACACTGTTGTTTCATATTTTCACATAGTTGGGCACGACCCTTTGGGGGGTGCCTACAGGAATTTATTTTTCACGCCCTATTTGGGTCATGTCGTCAGCCTGGGAACGACCCATTATGGGGTGCCTACTGGGATTTATTTCTCACACCCTATTTGGGTCATGTCTTCAGCCCAAACTAATTACGTTTCTGAAGATGTAGATAAGGGCAAGGGTCCCTATACAGGTACTTTATTGTTGTTGAGATGTAGGGGAGCATGGGGCCGAGCTTGGGCTCGCGATGTCGCTTGATGTTCTGTTTTTCTTTTCTGTACACGAACATCAGTTGTATTGTATTGCAGTGTAACATTTTTTGGTAGTTTTATAGAATAGTGACATTCTACTTATTCATATAAATATGACTGCAGGTTTCCTTGTTATTATCAGTTATTCATTCCTATTATATATATTGTTTACCTCTTCTGGTTGTTGTATGTTATTTATTTATTTCGCTATGCTGCACTTTGAAAAATGAGGGCGTAGTGTCCCCACTATCAGATATGGGCCCTCTCTCCTAGTCGGTAGCCTCTGGAGTTTGGGGAAATGCACTTGCGTTCACGTGGAAAACCAGGTTCGGGGCACCCTTTGAGTGGCACCTGGAACTGGGACATTACAAGTTTTTAGAATTCACTCTAGGTAGTTATGTAATTTATGTATTCAATATTTCAATGGTTTAAGATTTTTTTAGGATAGTGTTTGTGGGTGAAATATTTGTGTATTCATGGATATCAACGCATCATGAGCACCACATGGATATAGTTTGGGGTATATCAAGGGACAATTGTCTATGTGCCAAATTATCAATGTTTAATTTCTGGATACAAGTGAAATGTTTCCTTGTCTGTGTTATATCAAGAATATGTGTTTCTATAGATCTAGAAAAGAAATAATATGCACTCTCTTAGAAATTTCCAAATAATTTCATGGATATATTCAATTTCCTAGGTCATGATTGTCACTATCGATGTTTTATTCATGATTTTCATGACCAAAACCATTTATGTTAAAATTTACAAGGAATAAAGATCCATCAAAAGAGAATTATGAATTCCATACTACATTTCAAGAGGTAACAATTCTCATTAAATTAGTACCGATCATGATATTTTTGGAAATATGACAGTGTTATGTGGTGTATTTTGATTCATCTATATCTTGAATTGTATCTATTACCAAGAAAGGAGATCATTTTGTTTCATATGGAGCATGGAAGTTATTGTGTCATGGGAATAACCACCGAACACCTGATTTATCATTAGTTTATGTAGTCAATACATTGATGGAAATGTATCATTACATATTTTGTATGAAATTTATGGTGTGTGAATATCATAGTAGATTGAAAAAAATTCATAAAGAGAATTGAATTTGAGACAATTAATATAGTCACATTATCACAAAATCACTGAAATTGACATGATGTCTACACATGATAAATTAAATTTTGTGGCATATACCTCAGGTAAAATTTCAAAAAGTCATTTAGATAAATAGGATTCACATCAATGGTTGTTGTTCTCAATCATACTCGAAATGGCAAGGGACTGTGAAGACAAAAATAGCTTTTAGAATAGTTTCTTTTGATAGGGATTTTGCGGGGAAGGTAATTTCAAATTGAAATCTAATACATAATGTGTTTATATGAGTCCAAATATAAATATAGGGGAAACCATTGAGTGATAGAATATAGACCGGAGTATATTTTTTGGTTTTGTGGATGGATGGTTGTACCTCTAGTTTTTCAAGAACATAATCTTCATTTTAACCAACATTCAAGATATTTTGTACATCCTAGAATATAGAAGATGTATATAGTACTGTGTGAATAATTTTGATTGGACGGTATGAAATAATATGTGGATAATATAGTTTGGATATTCATTACATGTCAAACTATTAAGGTAGAGGACCTGTGGAACATGGGTATGTTGTAGTCTTTACGCATTCATGATGGGAAATTAAATCATATAGCCATGGAATTTAGGATAGGTCTCTCATTGGTGGTTATGAAACCCGATTCCATATTGTTTATAGTGAATCATATAAAAGAGATATAACAATTCATACCTACTGTTTAATCTCATACGGTTGAGGAATTGATTGAAAACCTATATACAGGAAGTGTTAAATGAGAATGGGGTCCAGATTTTTATATTATCAAACCCATATTAGTGGTTTAAATATTATATTTAAAAAAATTATAAATTATTCCCTTCACACTCAGTTGACTACGAGAATGACATATCATACATAGGAATATGTACAATCAAAAATAAAGAAACAAATATTGGTATACATGAGTCGGAATTGTGTAATTGATTTTGGTTGCTTGTGGTAGCAGAACCTACTATTTTTGTAGTTTTATTATAACAACAATTATCTTCCATCAAACACATATTATTCGTTTTGAAGTATTTTATGGACATCCATTTTGTTCTCCACGTTTTTTATGAAAAAAATTGAGAAATCACTTGTTCGATCGAGCCTTCTAGAATTGAAAACATAGAAGATTTGTTTGATCATGATAATGAAGGAGATGGATCTAACTAATCCGAAATCATTTATTGATCATCGATTATTTACATTGTCATTCGAGATGAGTGTTCATATGCTCATGAGATTCTCTCAATCACAACAGTATCATCATTTTGGGATTCATTAAAATATATATCCCCAAAACCTACGCCCTTTTGGTTTACATGAATGTGTTAGTGAGGTGAAATTTTAGTTGGATTTTCAAAAAAATCATAGTTTAGTGTATAATCAGTTTCATGTATTGTAGTTGAAGAATAATCTTCATAATATTGACCCTGCTATTTATTGAGATAATGTTTACTTTGATTTGGATACATTTGTTTTCCATGTGATATTATTTATTTTGGATAGGAAAGAGAGATTTCTCCATGTGAAAAGAATCATTTTAGTGTAGGTTATAGGTATGAATGGAAGAATATAAGAAGAAACATATGAAAAATAAAAGAAAATGGTGGAGAAGTGTCCAAAACTCTTTTAGGAAAATTGTATTTTTCTACTTTCGTGGAAGAGAAATGAATACGGGGGGGGGGAATTTATCAGCAATAATTTCATGTAAAACCCATTATTTTTATATTTTTAGTATATAATGTAATTGGTTATTTTTGGGAAGGTTCAAAGGTGTTTGAGAATATTTTTGGGTATTTTTTAGTGCATCACGTTTTGAGAACAACTACTATAAACTATGAAATATCTTCATGAAACCATTATGATGAGAAGATGGGTCACTATGTAGCAACATAGTTGGCACATGGTTTGTCCAAAACCTATTTCCACCAATTAAAAACTATGCATTTTATATATAGAGGGAAAATTCCACTTGAAATATAGTTTTTCTAGCCATGTGATACAATCATATGATGGATATAGAGACCCTTCCTTTTAACCCATAATGAATCTATTGGTGATTTTTTGTGTGATGGAGGCCCATATTCAATGGTAAATTCTGATTCCTATTTGTTTATTTAGTTTTACTCTTCTTCCATCTTTTTGAATAATGGATCTAATCAATTGTGTAATTATCTATTTTATGTGATGAAAATTATGACCAGATATTTTTTTTACATTAGGGAACAACATATATGGGGGGTTATGAAGTTTCAACTTGGTTTTTTAATGATTTTTATTCATTATTAATTTTAACATATGTTTGTAAGGTATGATTTTTTACTCATTATAACTCTTATTAAAACATGATGGCTTGATTGAAATTTTTTTAATCACATGAAACATATTTTTAAATCGATCAAAAATCATGGTATAAAGACTCTATATTGGTTGTTTTTGAAATTGTTGAAATTCATTGTGGGGAAAAGTGTGTTTTTAAATCATTTTCACATATTTATTTTAGAATATATATATTAAAGAATCATTAAAATTTATATATATATATATATATTCAATAAATTAATTGATTTAGTAAAATTGATTTAAATGGTCGGTAATGTAATTTGGATTACATGGTTGGTATGTGTTATTTTTTGTTAATTTGACCTTGTAAAAGGGGTGTATACCATTAGGGAAAAATGTATATATTTACCTTATTATGACTTGGTAGATCTATGATAGGGCACTAATGTATATGGAACTATAACAAGGTAATTCATTTGTGGTTGTGTGGATGTTTGAAATCATGTAATGAGTATTCCAAATGAATTTAAAAAATTGTTTAATTGAATAGTTTTCTTCCATGGAAATGGATTTGGGTTGGAATAAAATTAGTATGGGAATTTTTCTTTATTATGATATAAACTCTATAATTTTTTTTATAAATTATGTTATATAAAATTTTCAGTAGTTTTTAACCTAGTCGCATGAGTGTGGATGTCATTTGGGGAAATACTATTGAGTTTAGTTAATCACCCCTACATGGAATCATTAATGTGTTTGTATATATTGTTCCTCGAGACAGAGGAATGGAAATTTAATTCAGTTTGTTAGTGATGATTCGTCATAATTGGGAATATCTAGTTGATAAATACCATATAGAATGTTGGGAGCTAGAGTTTATATCTATAGATCCTCTGAGTTTTTAGTCAATTTATTCACTATATACAATAATATTGGGTTTTCATTCCTCATTATACTATGTTTTTTGTTTCAGTGGGTATTGTTTTAAGTTGGTATTAAAATTATTGCATCCATTATATATTTTTTATTTGGTAATACTGCACTTAATTTGGTTGTTTTATTTTCAAATGGAATATCATCCTACATCTATTTCTAAAGCCCATGGTATTTGACTCTAGCATTTGCTGAATTGTAGTTTTAACCTATGGTATAGTAAAATCAATCCAAAATATTATTGCAATGACGAGGGTGGGATGTTACACATAAATTACAATCATTTTTAATATAATTCAGTTTCTAGTAACTAGTTGAAATTTTCTACTATAAGGTTTACCCTTATTTATACTTCATGATTTTCCACAATCATTTCAATTTAAGTCTTTATTTTTTTAATCTATATTTTTTGTTATAAAATCCTGTTATGAGGCCATAGTCTCCCAATGGAAGCACCATATGCCCCTATATGATTTCAGTATCCATTGAGGTACATGGAGGTTTGATTTTGGCCATGTGGACTATAATGAACTGCGAACATCTCAGTGGACCCTGGTCCCGGAGGTCACAATGTTGTATTAGAGATTTCTTTTACAGATATACCTTTATTTAGATAATATAATGGAGATTAGAAACACATTATAACTTGGTTTTGAGTCAATCCTAGGCATATTTATCACATGTTCTGGGTTATTATCGGGTTTCCAGAAATGAGAATTATTGCTCAGTATTTTTTCTTATCATAGTTGATATACTACCACTATAGGGTAACACACATGTTATGTGATGGTTATAATTTTTATTATGATAAATGGTATCATATTATCCTATTTATAATGATATTATGGAATGGTATCATTAATCATAAATCATTCTAGGATATTAAAATTCACATTCCATGCATACTTTTTTCCATATAGTTTAATTACACTACATTCATCACTGGTGTTGCCTATGATTGTTTAGTGTTAAAATAGTGTTTTATATATACCTATTCTATTAACAACATATACAGTGTTGATATTTGATTATTTAATATTTTTCATCACTATAAATATTCCATTCCTTTATATGTTGATGGCGGACACTTAGAGTTTTAGTGTCTACTAATGTTAGATATGCACCACTTGTTACTTGACTTGGGATTTATTTTGGATTCAGTGATTGATTGATATAGTTCATGAGGTTTATTTTCCATTATTTATTTTAATAGGTCATTTAATGAGTTGATATATCATATATTACTCTTAAATTCTAAGGAAATATGTTGATGTGGTAAAATAGAGATTGAATATTGGACGATGTTACAGATAATTATTGTGGGCCCTTATTCAATGGGGGATCATGATGAATTTTAATTTATCAATTATATATATATATAATAAAATTCTAATATAGTGTTCGATTCATGAACAATAAAATTGATTGTTCTGTAGTAAAAGAAAAGGTTGTGTAAATTTTACTATTAGACTATTATAACCCTTATAAATCAAACATGAACTCTTAACAAAACACTGGAATTATAAGTGGGTATTTGGTGTAGTTCCAATGGTAATGAGACACTATTATTACGAAATGATACCTCTAGGGATTTTATCCTCTCAAATATTGATTTGTGGCATGGTCCTGATATTTTTAGATTTATTCCACCGTGAATTCCTGGAATTATGTGTTAGGAATGTAGTGAAGACCACACAGTAGAGATGGTGGGATCATAGAAACTGAAAAAACATCTATGACTATCACATGATTGTAGCGACTCGAGCTTTGGCCTCATCAGACTTTGTAATTTTCCTCTGAATTATTCCAGAGATAGGCAGGATGACGACATGCGATTCTGAAACCCGGTGTGCCCATAATAAATTTTATAAAAAAATATTAAGTATTTTTTATACTATGGACATGGAGGGGGACTGTTATCTCCTAAAAGGTATTTCAAAATGGGAATCTTAAGGCATGGTTACAACCGAATCATGATGTTTACCCAAGGAGGGGTGTAAACCTTGCAGGCGTGGGCTTGATGTGAGAAAAGCCAGCAGGGGAGTTTTAATAAATAAATGGAAAAAAAATTTTATGAGTGTTAGCTCATATAACTTCTGAACGGAGTCTCAGATCGAAAATCTGAGACTGTAGTTGGGTTCAGAATGTCGTGTTTACCCTAGGTACGAACTAATATTAGTTGGCACCTAGTGTCGGGTCAGAGACATATTGGTTGGGAGATAAAATGATGTCTTTTTATTAATATAATAATAATGGAAATTCAATCATCTCCCCCACCCCAACTACTCTCTCCACATGGCATATCCCTCCCTCCCCTACCTCCATTATTCCCCAAATCGAGCTTTGGACGGCCGTTTTCACTGTCCGTCATCAACAGATCATGCTTTAGGGTGTTGCGAGCCTCGTTCCGCACCCGAAGCTTCGGCAATCCACCAATAGGTAGGATTTTTGACCATTGAAAAAAAAGATCCCAATTTGGGTGGTTTTTCTCTATTATGAGCATACGGATGCATAGATCTAGTCCTAAGGGGAACACAGATGTATTCAGATGCGGGTTTGGACAAAGGGGGTGCCCCAGAGGCCCTCAGATGTTTCGTCGGCTGCGGGGGGGCCCCGGAATAAATCAGGATTGTCGCACCACGGAGGTCTGAGGTCATTCACTGGTGACCCCCACTATAGGGGGTGGTCAAGCCGCGCTCATGCGCTATTCCGCGCTGTTGCAGCGTGGTTTACCTCCCGGAACGACCGGAAACAATGGCGGCTGGGTCGCCTAGATGGACCGGCCGGTTCAGGCCAGTGCTTCCATCTCTTGTAACATGGAGTTTTTAAAACCCCCCATATCTTGCATCCTGGATATCCAAATCGTGTTTTTTCTGTGGAAATGCGACCCTGGTGATGATACAAACCCTTCAGTGTGGGTTTGAGGGCTTCGATATTTGGGATCTTGGCACGGGTGCTAGAAACGTTGAAAAAAATAATGATATTTTATTATTATTCAACTTTATGAAATTGTATCTTCTACACGGAGTGTCCGATTGATGTTTTGTATGTGGTGTTGAGTCCCTGATGGTATAGAAGACCTTTTTTGTTGGTTTCCGGGTGTTGGGACCAAGATTGAGGTGCGGGCCTGACGAGGCCGGGTTTGGGCTTTTACGAAGAAACCCAACATTCACACCAGGAGTCCGATATTGGCAGATGAATAGTCGATCATGTGTGTTATTCTGAGAAGATCACAATGGTGTGATCCACTTGATTAGTTTCGGGATCATGGTGTGGGCCGCACCTGGACTGGCTTCAGAGAATATTACCTTTTTCATCAGGTGTCTGTTTGAGACGATTGAGTAGCTAATCTCGTGTGGTTTTCAGAGGGGATCGTTGTGATTTGATCCACTTGATGAGTTTCAGGATCATAGTGTGGGACCCACACGATCTAGATATGGTTAATAGTTCCTTTTTCACCATTAGTCTATTTTGGGTGAGTTAACAACCTATCTTACGTGTTTTTTCGCGTGGATCGTGATGGTGGACTCGTTTTCAGTCTTGGAGGTGCTCGGTGTGGCGTTGTGTTGGGTCGCTCAGGTTAGAGACGTTTGAACCAGCAGTGGTTGGGGGTTTTCCCTTGGTTCGTTCCTACGAGGGTTCACATGGCATCAAAACCTTGGTATATGTTTGTGATCCTCTCTATGGGATTTTTTGTAAGTATGATTTGTAAAATCCCTATGGTGGGACCATATCTAGATCCATTAAAATTGTTTCCCTAGATTGGGTTCATAGAATCGTTTTGACCGCTTATCCACAGGCGACGATCCCCTATATAGCAGGTTAACCTCGTAGGGTTTGTGGTTTCTTCAAGAATATGATCCCCTATATAGTCAACTATGCTCAATAGGGTTGTGGCACCATTGGGTATACGTTCCCCAACTCAGCATGAGGATTTTAGTAGGGTTCTGGTATCATTGTTTATACGATCCCCTACTCAGCGCATGGTTTTTGTAGGGTTGTGACATCGTCAGTTCGATCCCATACATCATGAGATGTACCAGATAGGGTTTTCGGTATCATCATGACCATTATGACATGGGTGATGATCCTCTATCTGAGTGGTATATTTCTATCAAACACCAGATTGGGTTGTGGTATCCCCCAGATGATCCTGGGAGTGATCCAATATCTGTGAGATCGATAAACGCCAGATCAGGATATAGTATTCCCTAGCGGACCCTGGGAGTGATACCATATCTGTGAGATATTTGTATATCGGTGTGGGTTCTGGTATACCCTATAGGAGACTAGGAGTGATCCCCTAACTGATGAGTTTGGTGTTTATGATGTTTCAGTGTGGATTCCTCAGGGACAATACCAGAAGTGAGTGATCTCTCTACTGAGCATCTGAGGTGTTTTTGTGGGACCCGATGGAGTGTATCTCCTAGACGAGTGTCGTCTGGGATGATAGTGATCATGGAGTGTGCTCTCGTGGTTGAGATCTGTTGCCAGTGATAAGGTCCGTACCTCATGTGTCTCGGTGCGTGAGATGAGTATATCTGGATGTTCATGGTATATGTATGGGCATACACCTGATTTGAGATGACTAGTTGTGTTTAGTCAATGATGGTCATGAGATTGAGTTTCTCTCTTGTATTGGTTCCCTCTAGATGGGATGAGCATATTATTTCCTTTCAGTTTCTTTCTTTTGATTTTTCTTTTTGGGGTGCCTACTGAGTGTTGTTACACTCACCCCTACACAGGCTTTTCCCGCACCTATTTGTGTCTTATGTAGACCATAGGTCTTTCGACGGTGTCCTAGAAGGATCTGGCGCAGGAGAAGACGAGTGAATGGGACTGACCATGGAGTCTTACCGAAGCTGTGCCGAGGTGATTTCCGGTGGTGCTTTTGGAAAAGTACCACTTCTTCTGACCAGGTTGGATGCTTTTGTGATTATACTTTGGTTGGACCTATTTTTCACTTTTTTATGTCTATTTCACTCTTTTTTGGGATAGTTGTATTAATGATTTTACTTTTAAGATTAATATATCGATGCACTGTTCCATAGAGCTGTATGTGGGTGCGTGTGTACAAGTACTTTAAGCTAATGCCTCCCATGTGTGTGAGATCCTACTCGGCACTAGTCGCTAGCCCCCGACCTATTGGAGGCAGGCTTGGGGGGTCTCGGATTGAGCCATGCTGGGTTGGGTCATGACAGAGTGGTATTAATGTAGGTTCAACCTTTGGGATCATAGAGCGTAGCTACTCTGATGTGATTTTGGTTTGGGTTACAGATAGGTAGTGTTAGGATGATTTGAGTTTGGATTTCAGGCCTGAGACTCCACTGTTGGTGTGGTGGCCGACGTATCCATTCACTAGGACTCTGAAAACCTGATTTTCAACTTGGGACATTTTGTACACTGGTCACAGGGGAAAAACAATGGGACATGCATCATATAAGACTGGGTTTTGGGTTTTCCTTGTCTTTCTTGAGTTGGATCTCCAGATATACTCTTTGACCACAGTGCGTCTTGATGGTATCTCAAGATGCCTCCATGATAACAGCCAGCAAGAGTTCTGTAACGCGATTGTGGTGATGATCCTCCCTATGTAGAGGATGTGATCCAGGGCGCATGATCGGAGGTTGGACCTCCAGGTGGTCCGCCAGGTGAGCCACCACCTGTCGAGAATCTAGTTATGCCAGTAGTGCAGGATGAGGTCTCCGCAGAGGGCGAGTGTGTTGCACGCGTTCCATAGGTAGCAAACTCTGAGGTTCTGGGGGGTCCAGACTCTTAGGAAGCTAATGAACGGCTTGAAGCAGTCACCCAAGTTTTCCTCCTAGTGAGGACATCCCCAGATCAGATGGTGGTTCTAGCGGAGAGCCTTCTCCATGGTTCAGTCGGGTGATGGTGGAGTTCGTTAATGCAGTCCCATGATTAGGAGTCGCTCATGTGGACAGAGTTTGAGCAGATCTTCAGGGAAGAGTTCTATCTAGTGATGCTGAGGTCAGTGCAGATTCAGGAGCTTCTGCAGCTTCTTCATGAGGACATGACTGTGTCAGATTACTTAGTGATGTTTACCAACCTATCACGCTAATCTATATATATGGTTCAAGACCCGTTATTTAGGGATCGAACCTTCTAGTGGGGCCTATGTAGAGACATCTTGGTATGTGTGGATTCCTTGTGTCTTCCCACCTTTGCTAGTGTATTGGAGCGAGCCTTGGTGGTGGAGAGAATTTTGGACGAGTAGATCCCACCTGTTATTGCTGGTCATGTGAGAGTAGAGACTTCATCAGTCAGATCAGCATCTGGTAGCTGATGAAAGACTCAAGGGTCCAGATGTCTGCAATGTTTCAGGAGGTGACCCCAGGTTGGAGGATATGAGGCTCAGGGATCACAAGACAGTTTTGGTCAGCTGCAGGAGAGGCGGTGTTACGTAGTAGACGGTCAAGGATATGTTTCTAGATATTTTCCGACCCGTCGTGCGGCTGAGGGGGAGCCAGTAGTCATACCTTCCTAAAAAAGTCAACGTCTCATGTGTGGAGGTCCGCAGGGCAGGAGACGTGGCGAAGGAGCTGGTGCAACAACAGTATGTGGTAGGCAGTATCATATTCCACCACCACCACCCCTAGGTGGTCCACGCTGAGCTCAAGGAGCTGGAGGGAGAGGGTGATGACAGCTTCATGCCCTTGAGTCCATTGACCTAGAGGCTATATGTTTGGATAGTGGTACAACTATTGTCGTTTCTACTTTCTGCAGTAGTTTGATAGACATTGTTTAGCAGTACACTTCCCTTTCCGTTTCATTCTCTAGTTTTGTCTAGGAAATTGGTAAGACCCTGTGTGGGTGTTCTTCTGAATGCTTCAAATGCACGAGGAAGAGGGATCCTTCCCCCACAAGGATGCGTTTTTGGGACGTGATCAAAGTCGTGCATGCGAGTTAGTGTCTCCCAAAGTAGATAGTGTTGGGGTTTGGTGGATGAGTCCCTCTGAATTATGTGTTCAAGCAGGGGTGTTTTTTAGTTAACTCACTGGCATGTGAGACCCAGTTGACAGTCCAGTTGCTTTCCTTGTGCTTAATGATTTTCAAGGAAAAAAAATATCTAAAGTGTGGAGGATTTAGAGACTCGGGTTTTGGCTATGTCGGACTTTGTAATATTAATTTGAATAATTCCAGAGATAGGCGTGAAGGCGGCGTTCGATTCCGAGGCCCGGTGTTCCCAGAATAAATTTTATAAAAACTATTATGTATTTTTTATACTATGCACAAGGGGGGGTGTTATCTCCTAAACGGTAGCTCAGAACAGAAATCTGAGGGCATAGTTGCATCGGGATCATGACGTTTACCGTAGGTGGGGTATAATCCATGCAGGTATGTGCCTGCTGTGAGAAAAGCCTCCAGGGGAATTTTCATAAATAAATGGAAATGTATATATATGATCGTCAGCTCGAATAACTTCTGAATGGAGTCTTGGATTGAAAATCTGAGTCCGCCATTGCGTTCGGAATGTCGTGTTTACCGTAGGCGTGAAATGATTTTAGACGGCGCTGGTTGCCAGGTCGGAGGTGGGTTGGCGTGGAGATGAAAATATGTATTTTTATTAAAAAAAATGGAAAATCAATCATCTCCTCCCACCAAATTTTCTATGGACATGAAACAATCTCCCTCTGGTACTCCCTTTCAATGCCAAATTGAGTCGCGGATGGCCGTTTTTAGTGTCGATCGTCATCGGATCGAGCTTCAGGGAACCGCGGGCGTCGTTCTGCACCCGAATCTTCTGTGATCAACCAAATGGTAGGCATTTTGAAATTTAAAATCTCAAGTCCCAATTTGGTTGGTTTTTCTCTGTTTTTGATCCTACACATGAATAGATCCGGTCCCGGGGGGCATGCAGATGCTTTCAGATGCGTGTTTGGACCCCCTGGGTGCCACCGGTGGCGGGCAGCGAGAATCAACTGGGACCACTGCACTGTGGAAATCCGATGTCAATCACTGGAGACCCCCGCGGTGGGGGGGTCGACCAGCCAAGCGTGCATGCTGCACCGCGGCGCAATAGAGAGGTTTGACGGCCGGGTCGCCCGACGCGGGCCGACCCTCTCATGGAACACGGGGGGTTTTAAAACCACCATATCTTACATCCTAGAGATCCAAACCATCTTCCATCTATGACGACGTGACCCTAATGACGATGAAAAAATTTCGGTGTGGTTTGGGGGCATTGATATTCAGGATCGTGGCCCGGGTGCTTGAAAAGTTGAATAAAATAATTATATTTTATTATTATTCAACTTCGGGCCATTGTATCTTCTACCCGGAGTGTCTGATTGACATGCCATCAATGTAATTGAGGCACTTAGGTTACTACTAACTATTGTTTTTGTTTTCGGTAGTTGGGAATGAGTTTGGGGTGTAGGCCCCAGGAGGCCGGGTTTTGGCGTTTATGAAGAAACACAACTTTCTCAACAAGAGTCTAATTTTTGTGGAAGAATAGTAGATCCAGTATATATTTCCAAGGGAATCACAATGGTGTGATCTTCCTGACGAGTTTCTAGATTGTGGTGTGGTCCCCACCGAGGTTGGCTTTGGTGAGTAGTAACTTGTTCACCGGGTGTCCAATTGGGACAATCGAGTAGCTGGTCCTGTGTGCTTTTCCAAGGGGATCGTAGTTGTTTGATCCGCATGATGTGTTTTGGGATTATAGCGTGGGCCCCACACATGCTAGCCACAGTGAATAGTGACTCCTTAACTGGTTGTCCATTTCAGGCGAGTAAATAGCCTATCCTATGTTTTTATTCGCATGGATCACAATGTTGGCCTCGGTATTGGGCTTGTAGGTAAGCGGTGTGGCGTTGTGGTGGGTCACTCAGCTTAGTGACATTTGGACTAGCAGGGGTTGAGGGTTTTACCTTGGTTCTCTCTTACGAGGGTTCTCATGGCATCACAACATTAGTATAGGTTTGTGATCCTCTTGATAGAATGTTTAATCTGTTAGAGTTGTCGCATCCCTCCTGTGGGCTCGGAGCATGATCTTCTAACATAGATTCCCTATATCGGGTTATTCGTATCGCTGTGACTGCTTATCCACGATAGTAGATCCCCTATCTAGCAGGTTAACCCTGTATGGGTTTTCACATCATCATGAATATTATTCCCTACATAGTGGGCCATGCTCAGTAGTGTTGTGGCATCGTCGGGTATACGATCCCCTACTCCGCAAGAGGATTTTAATAGGGTTGCGGTATCGTTGGTTATATGATCCCCTACTTAGTGTGTGGTTTCTGTAGGGTTGTGGAATCGTCATTTCGATCCCCTACTACGTGAGATTTACCACATAAGGTTTTCCGTATCTTCATCACTGTCATGACACAGGTGATGATCCTCTATCTTAGTGACATATTTCTGTCGAGCACCAGATCAGAATGTGGTATCCCCCAACAGATCTCGGGAGTGATCCCCTATTTGTTAGATATAAAAATGCCATATTGGGTTGTAGTATACCCCTATGGACCCTAGGAGGGATCCCATATATGTGAGATCTTCATATACCTGTGTGGGTTCTAGTATCCCCTAGAGGACCCTAGCAGCGATACCCTAACTGAGGAGTTTGGTTTTTATGTTGTTTATGTGCGGTTTCCTCTATGACGATATCCAAATATCCTGATCTCTCAGGTGAGAGTCTGAGATGTTTATGTAGGACTCGATGGAGTGTATCTCTTAGAAGAGTTTCATCTGGGATTATAGTGATTGTGGACTGTGCTCTCCTGGTAGAGAACCGTTTATGGTGATGAGGTCGGTACCTCTTGTGTCTTGGTGTGTTAGTTGAGTATATCTGTATTTTCATGGTATAGGTAAGGGAATAAACCTTATTTGAGGTGACTAATTGTGTTTAGATGAGGATGGTCATGATATGGAGTTTCTCTCTCGTCTGGTTTCCCTCTGGCTGGGATGAGCGGATTGTTGTCTTTTAGTTGAACTCTTTTGTTTTGAGTTTTTGGGGTGCATAATGAGTATTGTTATACTCACCCCTTCACGGGATCTGTCCACACAAGCTTGTGTATTGTGCAGACCACATTCCATTCGACGGTGTACAACGAGGACCCAAAGAAAGCATATCTGAGGAGCTGAACTGAATAATGAGTCTTACCAGAGTTGTGCCAAGGTGCTTTCTGATGGTGCTTTTGGCAGCGTACAACTTCTTCCGAGCATGTTGGACGCTTTGTGGTTTTCCTTTGGGGGTCCATGTTATTCACTTTTGTATATATGTAGAAATATAGTTAGGGATATTGCATGCATGCTTTTACTTTTCAGTATTATATTTCTATGCACTGTTTCATGGTGCTGTTTTTGGGTGCATGTGCATATGTACCTTAGGCTAATTCTTCCCATGTGTGTGATAACCTACTCGATGCTGGTCACCAGCCCCTGTCATTTTTGAGGCAGGCATGGGGAGTCATGGCTGGAGCCCCGTTTGGTCGGGTCATGACAATGATGAACCACCTTATATACTCAATCTAGGTAGTGAAGCTCATTTTTTATATTGTCTTATACAAGAAATGTAGTACAAACAGGGTGTGCCACAACCATCATGTACAATGGTTGACCGTACTCTTGACTTCCTACCACTGCATCATCCCATTATTTTGGGGGATGGCGGTCAACATGCTTCTTATTCATTTTTGGAGGGCACAAAATAGGTCTTTGATCATTGGTAGATCCCTCTAGATTGGAGGGTCAATATTTCCACATATATGATGTGTGGTTCTAACATGTTTTGGGGGAATGTGACTACCCATGATAGTTATTGTTAGGGAATAGTCTCAGATGATATTCATACATCCTTCTATTATTAATTATTTAATCAAACACTGAATGCTATTTAAGACATAGACTTCATGCATCTAAATAAGGTTGTTATTCCCTTCATGGACTATTCGGGATTTTTAAAGAGTTTTATTGTTTTTCACCACTTATTTCTTGATATGATTTATCTTTGGGGATAGATTTCGTGGTTGGGATAATGTATTTCATCCGTACATGGGAAAAATATTTTTCCTACATAAATTTATGGGGTCATGAATAATGTTTATATAACTAATATTATCTTATATGAAGGTGATAGTTTTGGGCCTAGAGATTCAGGGCTGAGGTAGGACATTTTTTCATTAGGTAATAGGATGAATTCTCTCATGTATTCCATTCAGAGTAACAGTTTATAGAGATTCCACATGGGATTCATTGTTATATACCATCAGGGTGGATAGAATGTGAATTTGAAGGCATCGTGTGATAGAGACGCTCTTTAGTATCATTCATATGGTGCTATAGGGAAGCATCATATATTAATTGGTACCATTCCATCTACTGCCCACAGGAGAGGATCCCCACTAGAACCACCTTTTGTAGAAGGTCTTGTGATGTCATGTTTAGAGGGGATTTGGAGTGTCATCAATAAAATAGACTATGGAAGAGGTCATGGCCATGGTATCCATACATTAGATTGTCAATGCTAGTATAATAGTCTATCTCAAGGTAGTCATGTAGTAGAATAGGGTCATGGATCATGAAAGTTTCATTAATTACAAGGTATACCTATACATGAATGTGTATGGAAATATAAAATATGATGTACCATATAATTTTCCATTATTATTGTATCACTATTATTCATTATAGGTTCTCCAATTTCAATTGTCTTCATAATTACAATGAAATATCTTGGGCTTGAAATTATGTATTATTGTGTGGGGATGACCCTCAACATTACATTGGTATTGAGTCTAGAGGGAATTTTCCAATGCTAGGAAACCCTCTTGAGATAGGAAGTTATCATTTCTTAGAGAAATTATATTCCCTAGAGATGAAGGTTTAAATTTTATTATAATGTTCTAATGTTATATCCCTTACCACACTATAGTGGACTGTTATCATTACAATTCATTGTTTACATCAATAAAATGAAGCAGTTATCTCTACAAGGGTGACCAAGATGTCTTGGACAACAGATATAAACAAGAGCACCATGAGAAAGGTCAGGTGACTGAAAATATTATGTTTCTATTTATAATGTTGAACAAAATACATATAATATATTTCTGTCTAGTAGTAGATCTTTTTAGGGATTATTTTCAAACAAAAATTCTATCTTAAATATAGAGAGAGTGATAGAGGTTACTATCAAGCTCATACAAGAAGAAGATATTGTTTCCATTCCTCCACATTGGATAACACCTAAATGGATTTTGGAGATTAATACAATGTTTGGGGATCTATATTCAAAAGTCATTACCATATAAAGTATATATTTTTGGGATTCACCCATGAGTTTCACAAAAAAATCCCAATGGGCCCCTACATTTTTATATGGTTTACCGATGGCTGAAACATCATACAATTATGAAAAAGTATCCACTAACTCACATAGTCGATCGTATCAAAAAATCATTGAGGATCTTTCGTATACACATTGATCGACCTGATATGTGGATATCATCAGGTGTAATTTAGGCATTCAAATGTACCTCGAACAACTTTTCATAGTAGTTATGGTATTTATGAGTATATCATTAGTTTATTCAGGCTTATTAACCTACCTGAAATTTTCATGGAATTGATGAATAGTGTGTTCCATCATGATTACTTTATCATAGTATTGGTGGAATAAATTTTAGTGTATTATCATTCTCAGAGATACTATGCTATGTATCATGATATTGTTTTGAATACTCTAATAGATTATTATCATTATGTTATGATTTCTATGATTCTATTCATGATCGATAATGTTCACTTCTATATTGAAATTGTATCAACCATATAAGGCGATTTTTATGGTTTCATAGGAGAATACCAATAACATGTTTGATATACGAAGTTTTTTGGCGATGTTTATATATTAGAGGAATTTCATACAAAACTTTACAAACTTTTTTCACCCTATAGTGTACTTACAATTAAGTGTGCCATTATCCTATAGATGGAAGAATATGAGAAAGCCTTTCCGGAGTTGGAAGGAATTATTACCTTACCACATATTATTTTTCTTATAGAGCCTAAATGATTATATGAAATGTTCTTTGAAGAATATAGAATAATGTTGGGTGTAGTAATGATTCAGTAGGATATATTCATTTTCATTCGAATATCAGTAGTTCCCTCATCAAGAGATAAAATAACCATCCCAGGACCTTGAGGTAGTAGCTATTTTTCTTAAGAAGCACTGCTAAAGAATCTATCTTTTTGGTATTCACTATGTAGTGTATAAAGCCTAGAAGAGTCTCAAATATAGGTTTACATTGCATGAAATGAATATCTGAATGGGAAAATAAGTATAATAACTTTACTGGTTTTATATTCATATTTACTATATTCTTTGAATGTGTAATGTGGTAGTTGATGCGCTGAATCAAAACCAATAGGAATATGTTATACATGTTGGAGATGGTGTCTTAGAACCAAATAATATTTACATTATTAATTAATAAATAACTTATCACGTCTTTATTGTTCTTATATGTGACAATGCATGAGATAATTTCTTATGGATAACTTTTTCATTTAAGCATCATAGTGGATCTTTACTATGATGAGAACCCTGAAGTGCCACAACAATGTTCTTCAATATATGTTCTTTGATTGGAAGATGTTATTTGAGGGACATAAATAATACATTCCATTAAGGGTGAGGACTCATAAAAAATTTAGTTACCTTCTAATGGTGTGAGAACTTCATAATATCAAGGAGGTTATTATGAGAATGAGACCCACTAGTAGGAAATCCACATTTCATAGGGTCATTGGATATTTCTATCTACGCTTGTATGCATTGGTCCTTGGACATTAATATCATTATTAATGGGTTTTAAAACATGCACACATATATGCATTGATAAAAACTATGAAGACAAAGTATTCTTAGAGAGATATGATATGTTGGGTGTGTCACGAGTAAAAATGCATTAATAGATAACGTGAAAAAGAATTTTCCCTTATATTCAATAATGGAAGTAGATATCTCAGGACCATTGATGAAATTGATATAGCCTAAATAAATCAACGACCATAGTATAAAATGGTTGAGTTCATTTTTGGATAGTCAAAGAATGAATAATAAATAGCATGGGTTGATGGACCTAGCATCGAACCCGCATGATTTGAGATATCGAGGCAAATGGATTACATTACACTGTAAGCGTTCGCAGGAGGTGACACATCATTATGGCATTAACTTCTTTCTCAACGGCTTCTTTGGCATGTTGGTAGATGGAATAATTGGACATTAGGAATTCTCCACCTAATTCCACTAAGAAAAAGTCCTAGAGGGTCACACACTATGTGAGAGCATGTATCTTGAATAAATATTAATTTAACTAGTTAAAAAAATATTATTCCCGATTATGGTTAAATAAATTTTTAAGGATGCATAATCACATTTATTTCGATAGTAGTTATTCTAGAGAATTTATTGTGGGAAAAATAATATATGTATTATTGAGTAATTCAGTGATATTTATTTTAGAAATAAATAGCCCTTATTCATTGTCTAATAAATTTGTTGTATGAAATAAAGATAATGGAAAAACAAAAGTACATGACGTGTATATTAATATACACATCATGAATTTTTTATGTGAGTTTTTGAGAAATAATATTATTTAATTAATTAAATAATATTATGTGTAACTCGTTGGGTGCCTGTTAAGTAATAATAATATTCAACTGTTATTATTGAACATGGGTTATTGTTAAGAATTAAATGAAATGAATAAATGACTTCAGGTAATTAATTCATATTATTATTCTATGTTATTAATTTCCTAATAATATAATTCTTAGTATCCTATACACTTTCAGAGGATGTGATAAATGGATCTAGAGAATTGTCTTAAGCTAAAAGAGAATCATTTTCTTCCAAGAATGCTCTCATGCTACAAGAAAGAGATCCTTCTCCACTAGATCACAACGATCATTGGCGGATATTGAAAGTAAAGGTTCTTCTACGACAACACCCTAAGATGAAATAGGTGAAATCCAAAGATACGTGGATAATGTGTGGATCACCTCTATAAGAATCCCACACTTGGATTCTAAGACGAAATGTTAGATCACATCAGGTCATGATGGGGAAAATCAACAGTAAAAGAGAGAATTCCATCAAGGCAATTCTAGTGTTTTAATTAAATTAATTATATCCAACATTCGATGATCTTTTATATGGTTACATGAGTACCTTATTTTAATTAACTCTTCATTCTATTATGAAATTCTAGTGATTTATTATCCCAACAGAACTTGGATTAAACGTCATTAATAGAAAATATTAATGTGTGGTACACCCACCAACGTGCTTCTAGAGCTCCCAGAACCTACAATTATTATCATAGTAGGTCGTATCATTGATTATTATTATTTAGTTTTATGTTGGTAATATACTCTTTTAATAATCTTGTTTTTTGAATTCATGTTAATCATTCTACAAATCCGAATCTCGATATCAGTTCCTCTTCACTCATTTCATGTTCACCTTATAAAAGTGGATTTTTCATTATATTTTGATTAATATAAAGTAGAGTATATCTTTCCAGAGTTTGAAAACATTCCTGGACGTACAAAAATAGAATACACGGTGTCTATTAATATGTACAGGTCTTGTAGTCTAGTATCAATGCATCAGACTGGTCTACCAAATATGTCCATGTGTTGGAGTATATATAAGTCTTCAATGACACCATGAGTTGACCAGGTATAAGTAGCACATGGTTTCCAAATTACATGTCGTTTGGTCCACTTAACATGGCATGTCATCCCTTCGAGTATGTTTTGGACCATGTACCCCATTCACGGCTTGGCCGGCTTTAAACTGTGTAACGTAGATACTACAAAGCATGGGTCCCACTGAACACACCAGGGACTTCAAAAAATTTCTGAATTACATCTACATGACTTGTCCCTTGGTGTGTACTTTGGATGGATGGTGAAAATACATACACTCTGTGTAATCATGACTACAAACCATATACTCATCCGAATTACGCATATTTAAAAAAAATTATTATATTTTATAAGCCCTTGCGGAGTGTACCATAGAGTTGGAATAAAGATGAGGCACAACACGGGATATGTGTTATATATATGTGTTTAATTTAACATCTATGTAATGTTCATTTATAATAATAATATAGTTATGAATTGGAATTCATCAGGTAGCCTCCAACGTACAAGTTATGTACAAAGATAATTATAAATAAATTTATTTGTTTAAATTTATGATGGATGAATATGTAAATGAAATTTATGAAAGGGTTTAAAATTAATGTATATATTAATTGAATATAATTAATTGATTTGTGTGTGATTTATATAAAAAATAATGATTAATGAATTGAATGCTAGTTTTATTTATGCGTAAATATCATTTCGTGTCTAGATGATAATGAGCTAGACCAAGACTGTTGTATGTGAATTGATTATTTTAATTTATTTATTTTAAATTTGTTGGCCTACAAGACTTCTCTTCATTAATATGGTTAGCCTCCGTGGCCATGATTTCATATATGTAAAACCCCGTTTTACCCCTCACATGCATGTCAGATAAAAGAAAATGTTATGGATGGAGCTCACAAGCTTATGGCGGTGGCTCAAGATAGGATCCATGGTTTAACCAATCCAAGGAGATACAAAGGTGAACATGTGGGTAGCTGTAAACATGATCCCAAAAGGTTAAAGATGTTTCTTCTCTAGGTCTTGGGTACGTTTATCCACCA
This sequence comes from Viscum album, assembly GCA_963277665.1. Classification (NCBI taxonomy): domain Eukaryota; kingdom Viridiplantae; phylum Streptophyta; class Magnoliopsida; order Santalales; family Viscaceae; genus Viscum; species Viscum album. Next base: position 66,234,657 of record OY728166.1, on the reverse strand, counting down.
CTAGATAAACTAACCAATATAACAATCTCATGAGCATACCATTATTTTAATTTATGTTTTTAGCATGGTTTATTTATTGTGGGTGTGTTGTCATCATCACACAATTAATGAATCAAACATGTATGCAAGGGGGAACGAAAATAAGACTGGATTATACATAGATATTATCTTATGCATGGTTAATAACTTATGTATATCCTATATAATATTAACAATTATGTAATCAATGATAATAAAATGGAAATTTATGTGTAAGGATAAAATCCCTCCAAAAAATATTATGTCGTTATAGTCTTTTATAATCATTGTTAGAATCGAATGATCGTTAAAAGTGTTTGACCAACCCTATTTGTGTTTATTTTTATTATAGGGAAATTCTAATTCAGTTTTTTGGGTTGACATGACTTGGTTTGCATCATGGTTTGACTAACACAATAGTACATGGAGAGACCAAGAGGCAAAGGATGAGGATGTCCAAAATAAGAGAATTTCTAGATTGGGGAGTCCACACAGCAGATCAACGGGCTGTGAGTTAATGTAGTAGGGATTTGGAATGCCTACCTAAAACCCTTAATGTTTCTTGACCAACCCTAGTTGGGGTAATGTGAAGGGAAATCTGGATACTTTCCACTAGATTATTCAGGAAACCAAATATTCAAAAGTCAATGATGAGGGATATTTTATTTTTATAAAATAGTGAGATATTAATAAGTAATAAAATATATATTGGTCTTAGTTTTATCATGATAAGGTACTATAACTTTTCTCATCTTAATTTGTAAAAGTGACAATAAAAATTAAATCAAACATATCATTGTGAAACATACTCATGAAGGAAACATTCACACCAACACAAATTTTCAAAAATAGAAGAGGGGTTTACACATCATAATTCGCAACAAGAGAATATTGTACATGATTGAGGATGATATTTTAGTTTAGTCTGTGAAAGATGATAGTGATGAGGAACTATCTCCATATATAGAGCATATATATTATGCCACAGATTTCAAATGTTTCAAGCTATTTTTCAAGTTTGATGATCTCTTGAAACAACATGAAAACAAGTATGTGTATCGCATGATGTCTCACCTTGAGTATATCTATCAAGATAAGGAGAGACAACAGAGATATCAGATCTCCAATTATTTTTTAACAAATAACTTGGAATGTCTGGGCCAAATGGTTCTCATATATTCATGTTTAATAACGGAAATTACTTCCAGAACATATTAGGGATTATGTTCTTAGATGAGTTTCTTATATATCTCATCTTATCATCACATACCATGACCTTATCTAGCTTTATTGTCATATAAAACATGATCTACAATGATAAGAGTCTATCAGAACTTTTGACCTTCATTCTCCCGGTATATAAGGACATAGGGTGTGACCAACCCGCGTTCATTATGGTTAATAATAAAAGGAAGGACAATAAAATGGGACAATGACTCATAAATGGACTAATGTCCCTGAGTTTTTCCCATAAAATTAGGGGATGATCCAAAGGCCCGGAATGGTATTGGAGGAGGTGTGTTTTTCATGTAGAAAGCAAGGCCACTAGAAGAGGAACTGCACCGATAAACATGGGGACACTAAAGGTGCGATCATTATCGAGTGTAATCTTTTCATTTCTATACATTGGGTATGAGATACAGCTTGTGGGTATCACATCAATATTCAAATGTAGGATCGAAGTGGATTTATATTTTTTTCCAGAGGGCAGTTGGATCTTCGAGCTACCAATGTCATGAAGCTGGTTGCATTGTCCATTGGCGATTACAATCTCTCATTACCAACTCGGATGATTTTGGCTTTACATAACTCTTATTATCTTCCTAGTGTTTCCAATATCATAATTTCAATATGATGTTTGGATATGGATGGATTTATTATCATTTTTGAAAATAAGGGTTTATTCTTATATAAGAACAATAAATGTTATGTTATGGTGCATTTAATTAATGTTTTGAATGTATGAAATTACGAAAACCAGGTGTTAGAAACTGATAATTAAATAATATCACATGACTCATACATCACCTAGTTGTTGAATCACATTATTAGTCATGTAGACGAGAAGTGATTGACAATTCTCTTCCAAGATGTCTATTTAGACTCTAATGAGCTAAAACCACTTGATTGATTTCACACTTGTTTAAAATGAAAAATGACCACGCTGCTTTTCGGTGGACAGGGTGAGAGGGCCATTGATCTTCTAGTATTGGTTCGCATAGATGTATATGAACCGTTTCCAATAGTAGATAGAGGTGCATATCCTTACTTCATAACATTTACTAATGATTTTAGTGACACAATTAATACATAACATTACGTTTGAGGACTCCTAGAACATTGAGGCACCTTCCCATGGTGTGAACCCTAGAAAATATCCAGGAGTATATAATTAGAATGAAACCCACCCGTATAGAATACACATATCATAGTTTCATTGGATGTTTCTATCTACGGATGTCTATATTGGTCCTTAGAATTTATGACTATTATAAATGTGTATTAAAACTAGATCACATATATGTATTGATGAATATTTTGACGACACACTATTCGTAACGAGGTAGGATATCTTGGGTGAATCACGAGTAATACATCATGAACATATAATGTGAGAAACGATTTGTCCCTTATGTTCCGTAACAGAAGTACATATATTTATCCCATTGATGTAATTTATATAGCATAAATAAATCAATGGCCATGTTCTAGAATGGGAAAGATCAATTTTGGAAATTAAAATAAAGAAAATAGAGTACATGGGTTGATGGCACTAGAATACAACCCACTTGGTTTGAGATATTGATGAAAAACGATTACATTACATAGTACGTGTTTGTAGGAGGTGACCCGTGATTGCGGCATTTAATTATTTTTCTATGGGTGCCATGGCATGTTGTAATAAACTATCCTAGAACATTAGGAAGGATCCTCATAATGCCACTAATAAAGAGGCCTAGAGGGTCACACACTCAATGTGTCCTTCTATCTTAGTTGAATATTAATTTAACAAGTTAAATAAATATTAATCCTAATTGTGGTTTAATAATTATTTAAGGATTCCTGATCGCATTTATTTTGACACTAGTTATTCGAGGTAATATGTTGTGGGTGAAATAATATATTTTTTAGTGTGTAAAGCATTGATATTTATTTTTAGAAATAAATATCCATTATTCAATGTCTAATAAAGGTTGTTCAACAAATAAAGATAATGTGAAAACAAATTTACAAGATGTGTACATTAATATTGATTCCATGTATTAATTATAGTAATTTATGAGAAATAATATTATTTATTTAATAAAATAATATTAGGAGTAATTAGCTAGGCACATGTCAAGTAATAATAATAGTCAACTGTAATTATTATACATGGACTATTTCTAAAAATTAAATGAAATGAAGAAATGCATTTGGGTAATTAATTTATTTAATTTTCTATCTAATTAATATCAAAATTATATAATTATCATTAGCCCAAACAATTTAGGGGGTTGTACACAAAAGATGTATAGAAATCTCTCAATCCAATAGAGAATTATTATATTCCAAGAACACTCTCAAGCCATGAGAGGGAGATCCTTCTCCATTGGATCCAAGCCATCAAAGGAGGACATCACAAGAGAATTTTCCTCCGTACTAGCACTCAGAGATCCCTTCGGAGATGTCCAATGATATGTGAAGCACATTTGGATCCCCATTAAAGGAATCCTACACATGGTTTCTATGACTCAATGATAGATTACATCAGAAAGTGACTACAAACATCAACGGGGAGAGAATTCCATCAAGTTAATTCTTGTCTTTTAATTAAATTAATTATAACCAACATATGAAGATTATCACTATGGTTCATGAAATACCCTCCCTTAATTCATTATTACATCTATTCTGATGATTTAGTTTTTTATTATTATGACATATCTAAGATAAAATGTCATTAATAGAAAAAAAAAATTAAAGCTGGGTACACCCACCAATGCACCTCCACTACGTCTAGAACCTACAATACTTGAATTCAATGATGAAGAGAAATAGATGGCCCTTTTTTCAATGTGCAAGATGATTTAATATATATATATATATGGTAATTCATCTCTTAGAACTATGATAATTACCAATTTTTTCTTTTATTGGCTGAAGAACATGATGTTCTTTGATCCTGGGGAGTTTGTTCTCCAGGAGAGAATATCTTGTTAAGAACCAACCTATGGATTGGTATGTTTATGGGGAAGAAAATTTTCATTAATATTGAAATGTATGGTTTCTTATAGGTATGTTAATGGACATAGTGCCTGCGTACCATGCCTCTCTATGGAAAATTCATCAAGGAATCTCCATGATGTCTCAAGATATGTGATACCATTATTTTTGACTAGGGATGAAATGTCAGATCTCATTTTTTTCAAATAGGTGTTCCATATTTTAGTAGGTGAAGGTAGAAAAAAAATACAAACTAACTTTTTAAAGTCATTATCTATCCTCTAATTTAAATGTGAATATGTATCTATATATTTTTTAGTCTTCTTATGAATGCCACCTTTAAAGAGAGACGTAATTTGGGTAGTTGTGGATTAAATTAAAAATATATCATATTTCCTTCAGTTAATGGAGACTTTTTTTAGTTTATTATATTTGAATATTGTATGCTTGTGGGATTATATAACTACATGGGGTACCTCATACTATCATTCTACATTGGGGATATCAGTTCAACAAATTTTTCTAGAAGTGATTATATAGATCTATGGGTACACAGGTGCTTCTAAGCACAAATTTTCACACTCAAAATGATGGATAATCAAGATGAACATTAAATGTTTTAGACTGCATGATTAGACCATTTTTCATAGATTATATTTGCTCATTGTAGAATTATATATCCATCTTCATGTTATTCTACAACAATTTCATTTAGGTGATGATTTAGATAGATCATTATGATGCCTTGTCTGATAAGTATTTATGTTGACCCTTATTTGAGTATGAGGCAAGAGAGGTGGTGCTACTAGGTCCTCATCCCTTATCGGATACTTATTAATAGGTTTAGATGATTGGGAATCATAGTTTTTATATATTAGTATAAGAAAACAATAGATGTCAGTCATTATTGATGACATATAGAGTTTGAGGATGGGGACCATGTTTTACTATGGGTATCACTCAGGCATGGGAATAATGTATACCTAAGAAAGGGAGGAATTCACCTCATTATTTTTTGTCAATTAAGATTTTTAAAGAGCTTAGCTAGAAACAGATCATTTTCTATTACCTCAGTGGTATTGTGTCATGCATGGAAAATTCCGTATTTCAAACATTTTCCATTTTCATGCCAACATGTCATATATTTTCATACTGAGTAGGTTGAGTTAAATCTCAATGATTCATTTTAGTAGTGTACTATAGGAATATCTGATCAGGGAATGAAGGTTCTCTGAGGTTGGGTTGTACCTTTAGTACGGGTCTTACGAAAGTATTAACCAGTACAATATCATACATGGGAGTATCAGGATGCGGTACATGAATAGTGGCTAGGGGTTTTCTCAGATGATGTTTTTCCAACCTTGGAATGTGAACTCGAGAATTCATTTCATCACGGGGGAGAATATATGAACAAATGTTTTCCACGAGTTATATGTCCAATGTATTTTAGTACAATCCAATGTTCTGTATCTAATATTAAATCCAATAGGGGTTAAATTGGTATTTGTGTGTGTATAGGACCCATTTGGAGATTGGAACCATGAACAATGGAGAAAAGAAATTGGGTAAATGGCTATAAAAAACTATTCAAGGCAGTATACTAGTTTATGTATTATTGAATATGTTGGAAGGTGGGATGAAGAAGGCCCCATGGTTTGAGGTAACCACTCATCCTTTGGTACAGACATGTGCAGTTGGTAAGAATTTTTTAGCATAACCACCGAGCATTAATGGAACATAGGTTCTTAAACCAGGATGAGTCCCTCCTTATATAGTGATAGGTTCACCGTTAACACATGGTTTGTCCAGCAATGTGACAAAATGGTATGAACTAGTTTAATATAGTTGAAATGTCTATTTTTACCATAAATCCGTTATTACCATATTTTATTATCCCATTACCTTTAGTGGATAAATTATATCTTCTACCACCCATATTATGCTCTAAAAATCCATACTCAAAGGTTATACATCATTTTCACCACCAAGACTCTGATTCATCATTTGATCATCACGTTTGATATCCATCTATAACTGATTTAGTTATTGGGATCATTTCATCATTTTTCATTATCTTTATTATGATTTTTTGATGGAGGGTCATATGCACTATTTCTAGGACGTTTATCTGTTAATTAGTTTTCATATGATCTAATCCATACTAAAGACTCATACAAGCTAGGGAGATTGATAACGGATCAATGTAGGTGATCAATGATGCATCCCAAAAGCCTCTCTATATTATAAAATATTATCTTTGGGAGAATGGTGATTTCATCCATAATTTTATATTAAATTCATATTCCATTCTTATAATTAGTTTTCCCATAATCTAGAACACATTTTTTACACGGCCATCTTGTGATTGGAGGATATTGCCTCAACACCAACCTCCCAATACCGGATTCTCAAGTAACTATACTTTTAGTGTGTGTTTTTTGGTTGTATTATCTATAATGAAGGAATGATAATATAATAAAAGGACACAAAAATCATAAATGCCTAGAATATTTAAATATTTAACTCTACCATTCTCATGTTAGTATCCCAATTAATTAATTTCCCAATAAAATTTTAAATGGAATGTGTATTTATATATATTACCTGTAATAATTTAACATAATTTTATTTTATAGGGTTTCAAGTATGTATACTGAATTATCATGATTATGAATGTTAAAGGAATTAACTAAATAAATGAATATCAAATGACTATAATTAATGGATTTATGTCCAAAAAAATCTTTGTCACCTAGAATGAATGTCGTCTGGATGAAACTTCTAAATTACCAAATAGAATGAATATAAAATGGATTAATTAAATAATGAATTATATAAAAATTTCCAATATTAAATCGATATTTATATCTTTAAAAGGATGGTAGAACATTAGGTGTCACGACCCCCTCCCCAAAATGTGTGCCCCTCCTGTGCCAACATTGTGAGAAGGGAGATAATGACCCCCGAGTCCCGCCTCCAATAGGCCCTGAGTGGGCGGCTAGCACCGAGGGTATAGTAACAAACAAATGGGAGGCATTGCCATCTAAGAGAACACATACGGAAGAGAGAGATAAGATTGACACCAATCAACTCCAACTCAGAACTGTAAATATAAATGAAAAACAAAGTGAACATATGTAATGTCATACAAAAGTACTACAACTAAAAGGGTAAAACTAGAAATACCCAAAGGAAACTAAAAACAGGTGATGCCACAAGCCCGAACAGCTCTTGCAACCCCAAGCTAGTAGAAACCTGATTGATCTCCAACCTGCTCCATGTGACCTAAAAAACAGTTTATATATACGTAGGGTGAGTATAATAGTATACCCAGTAGAATCATCCATGATGCCTCCATTCAAAAATAAGGAAAGAATGCTAAAGCACAGTTAACAACAAGTGAAACTAACATGTCAACTAAATAGGTATACTACGTTTCCAACCTCACCATGGATAATCACACCAAGAAATGCATACAATAGTATAGAATATTGTAAATAATATCAAGGGTACCCCGCTACTACTTCTCCACAGGTTTGATTCTTTTCCCCAATGACATATGTCATGTGCATCTCTCTCCAATGGCTTGCCTGCAGACACATGGGCTAAGCTCCACAATCTGCCCCACGTGCACCACAAATGCTTGAGCGCAGATACCTAGGTGAACAACCACAACATCCTCACAACCAAAAGTAACCAGATTGTTTCCGGGAGCCACCACAGCTTGCATAACGTGTATCATACGTCGGGTATTATACCTCAATCCATTACAGCCCATACACGTAGTGAGGATCCTCAACCCATCACACCCTACACGCATTACACCTATAGTAGTCCATAAGATACTCTATCCAGAATATATGTGTGTGAATAACCACAAGCCATTACATACCTCTACACACATATATGGGGAAATCTAACCACTGTACCTAATGGCAATAGTATCTACCAAGAGAAGAGAATGGGGTCAAAGGGGGTAGTCAGCGATTCATCCTCCCACCAGAATGTTGGTGAAAACACCCCCAGGTCTCATAATCCTCAGGGTGTTAGTTTACCTTAATGGCAGGGTGGAGTAGTGTATAGAAACACATAAAGTACATAATATATTATAAGTCACAACTAAACTATGGGAATAACTTATTCTTAGACACAACTGCAGCAAACGTCTCTCAGAATCTGGGATGCCACTTCTTAGACTATGTATCCTATAAGAACATAACCATTTAAAGGGATTTAATAGATTACGTCCTTCAATTTTTATCAATTCTACATTACGTTAATTAATTCTTCAAACATTAATTAACCATGGACAATTCCACATTAAATTCTATTATCACCCCATCAAAAAATTCCACAGTCCTATCAAAAGTTTTCAACCTCATCATTAAGATTCAACAAACTCCATCCCCATGGGGTAACAAAATTTATTCAAACATTCATTACAGAATTACTTTCCCATATTCGTAAGCATTCTAGAAAAGCATCCTATGCTACTAAATACAAGGGGGCTCAACACGGTTAGTAGATGTACTACCCGCCGAGTCTTTTCCGCCTATAGTAAAAGCGTAGACCCATTATCCCTTGAGATTCTAAACCTGGAAAGCATGTGGCATACCCCGAGTGTCTTCGCCATATTTGGAAGAAGATTAAGAAAGACCACTTTCCTTGGGATGTGGGGAAAAATAAAGTAGATAATCAACCAATGAATCGACAAGCATCCAACAACCACATCCATCCTATTTCATCATCACTGGAGTAGTCCTCGAAACCCACATGCATAAACCGATGCATCTTGCCACTCTAGGCGTCATCCGCCGTGACATCCAAAAAGGCCTCTATGCCTCCACATACCACAACACCCCTCTAGGGTCACATTACAGCACAAGAAGTAGGAAAAAAAACATCATATCTAATTGGGATCTTGGCCCTTTTAGAAGGATTTAATCCTTCAAACAATAAGATCCAACATATTTCAGGTTTACAAACCAATTGAATTAATCACACACATCGACATCAATTTGATAAACATCAAATGGGAACAATAATAACATAATCAACAACCAGATTCATTTACATGCCTCTTTATCTTTATCCAATTAGTTATCAATTAATTTTGTATTTACGTTCATTATAAATTTCATTAAGAACAACATGCTAATAAGCAATGAATAGATATCACACTATATAGAAAATCAAGAGGAAAACTGTTATCATGGTACAAAGCAAAAACATCTGATCAAACAAATTCAATTAATCTGGTTCAAGTATTTAATTAGGTCCATTTCATTTTGATCCAAAGGTCTAAATGATGATAACTCTACGATTGCACATAAACAATTAGAGATGCCACGAACCCCTACCTCAATGGGTTTTGATGAAAACTACAGTGGTCGAGGAATGCTCAAGTTACCCGGGTCGATTCTCTAAAACCCCACCTTAGATCTCTCCTTCCAGCAAGATCATGACCAAATCTCATCATATATGTAATCCACACACTTAGATCTACCCATAACGGGAATATATATAAGAAACTGATAGAAGAGAAGGATTTGATCTAAGTAGATCAAAGAAACAAACAAAGAACGATCACATACCTCAAGAAACCAGCTTTGATTCGTGAAGAGAAGCCTCTGGATCGCCACCAAAATTCTTGGGAGAGGTTTTATAACCTTCAATGGAGAGTAATCCTGAGTTTGGGCCTCTTAGGGGATTAAATTAGTTGATTAAAGGAATAAATATTTACATCCACAATTTTAGGATCTAACGTTAAGTTCCCGCAGGGCTAGTCCGCACGGTTTAACAAACCGTGCGTTAACCGTGCGTTAGCTTCTGTCTCGTCAAACACTCCTCACACTGTTAGTCCACAAGGTTAGACAAACCATGCAATAAATGTGTGTTTTCCAGTGCCCCCAAGACCAGCCTTGCATGGTTTGGGATGCACGGTTTAGGAAAATCGTGCGCCGACCGTGCGAAAGCCATTGCCCATTAGCTTTCCTTAAAAGTCCACCCAAACACACCCCAAGCCACCATAACCTTCCAAAACACCTCTAACACCACATTTTCACAAAGGAATGGACCGGAGAGTTCCGGGCCATTACATCAGATACCTCTCAAAACATTATCATCCTCGAGAATCCAAAACCACCTAAAGTGAAAACGAAACACGGTCTGAACAACCACCCCTCGACATAACTCTCAAAAGAGATCATGCCACCAAAGCAACAAAGGGAGCCATCTCAAAAACATGAAAGTTTCATAACCAAAAAATTTACAACGATAAATGAAAAGAGTCAAACATCAATCAACTCTAGGTACTGGACACGCATCTGTGACTCACGTTCCCAGGTACTCTCCTCCACGCCACCGTGTCGCCACAAGACACGATTTAAGGGGATACAACACCCGTGTAACACCTTCTCCTTGTGGTCTTGGATCTCCACAGATCGCTCCACCAAGGTTGCATCACCATCAACATTGATCTCTCCCCAATCGATGATGTGAGCGTCATCATGAATATAATGTCAGAGTTGTGATACATGGAAAAGATCATGTATCTGACTCATCTGCGGGGGAAGTGCTACTCGATACGCCACAACCCCAACATGAGATAACACCTAGAAAGTCCCAACAAACCGGGGATAAATCTAACTCTGACGGCCAACCCTTTTCATCCCATGATGGGTTTTCACCTTCAAAAACACATGATCCCCAACATCAAAATCTAAGGGTCTCCTTCTTTGATCGGTATAGTATTTCTGACGATCTTGCGCTGCCTTCATCCTCTCACGAATCACCTAAACCATCTCTATTTTATTCTGTTCTAGTTTCGATCCGAGAATTGCTGACTCTCTGACCCTAGTCCAGCACAACGGAGAATGGAAAGGCCGGACATACAAGGCTTCAAACGGTGCCATACCGATGGTGGAGTGAAAACTATTATTGTAAGAGAACTCCTCCAATTAATACATGTCACTTTTCGGTGTTCATGACCTAAATGAAATTATTCATTTATTACCACTTGAATTAGGATAGAAATTAGTTTATTAATTACTATGAATCAATATTTGTTTTCAATAATTGACCTATTTAACCATTCTTTTTTACACTAAAATATTGGCTTACGTGAAATCATTGAGAATATTATAATCCATTTTTATGACTCCAACATATAATATGAGCTCCCTATAGTGGAAATCAATTAGTACATTCTATATTCCATGAAATTATATCCCAAAAATAATGGTAACCTCTTCAACCACATACATGTTCAGAATAAATAATTCATATAGAAATATATATCTCTCAACCATAACCAATATATATTATAAAAGACACTTGTAATTCTTTCATGATCTATCAGCCAATTAAAATTCAATGAGATTCAAATTCATTTCATAGACTCCCATATCCAGAGTGATTATGATTTGATTTATATTAATGATGGATGAAAGGTAAATAATATATTTCCCAAAATATATTTTGTTCATAGTACATGGGATATAAAAAAACTGATGTTCTTACTAAATTTGAAGAAGTTCAGGTCAAGTTAAATTTGATCAGTCCTTTCAAACAGAAATGGATCTTCAATCATGCATATTTTTTTTGTTTGAATGAATTTATTTTATATAATTCACATTGGTTTTGAATTGATATAATTTCTAAAAAATGGGATTATTAATGTGAGGGTTTTAGAACACTAAAATTAATTTTTATCATTCTGGTCTAAAATCATTTTCATTATATACTACAGAAAGAGGAATACTAGTAGATATAACATAACCACGTCATTGTATTTTTCATAAATTACTACCAAGAAATTTAATTTTACATTTTTTAATGATGCATCAATATCTTCTATTAATTATAAAACATGTTATAGAAGACCATATTACATCACCACATTCACTAATATATTTTTTTGTTTGGAGTGGTTTCCACAATACCGACCAAGGATTTTGTAATATATTTTTTTAGGTAAATTAATTTTATCACTAAAATCATTTTCTCATAAAATAAGAAACCTAAACTAGTTGATTAATATTAAATGAATATTTGAAATAAAATATTAAAAAATTTAAATCATTAAGTAAATATAATTATATTAATTGACAATAAATAATTTTATAGGATACATAATAGATGATATTTAATATTATAATGACTGATTATTTTTTAAATAATATTCTATAAATATATTTCATATTATATAGAAGAAAAAAAATCCACTAATGTTAAAGGATTTTATTTAATATTTTAGTATATAAACTAACATATTATCTATAGTTTTATAAGATATTTATAAGAAACAAATATTAACCAAATATAACGTTTAAAATAATCATCATTCGATAAATTCATTTTTATTTTTAATTTTGTATTTTAATTTAAAAATAAATTTATAAATACAACAATAACAATTACAAAAAAATAAAATAATATTTCTGATTTATTATTTCAATTTTATATTTGGGTTATTGATTTAATATTTTTCAAAAAGACCATATTTTAATTTGAAGAGTAAAATATACATTTTTCACAAAGACTGTGAAATTTATTCCAACAATACTATATATGTAAGGCATAAAAATTAAAAAAATATTATTAATTAAAAAAAAATTTTAAATTGAAATTACATAGTTTATAGTTTACATGCCAATATTTGATATTTTAAAACTCTAATATTGTTTTTATAAAAAAATTATTTTAAAATATTATACATTTAATATATTAATAATTATTATTATCACCTTAAATGTTTTAATATGATGAAATGTATTGCCTATTTAAAATTACTTGGTGGGAAATACATAATAATGATCACATTACTTGTAGGTATAAACATTATGTTACCTTATCTAAAAAGTAATTAAAAAAATAAAAGAATAAATTTTACAAGTAAAAATTCAAAGTAGAAAGAACATGAAACCTGTCAAAAATATATCTTATTTCATTTTTTAGATATTCTCATCCTTACATAACCCACAAACCATAATTTATTTTTTTTTTTCTCCACATTACATGTATAAAAATTTATCCCATTATTTGAAGTTGAAATTTCAACTAAAATGTGATTATTCACACTTACAAAAGAGATTACTTACAAAACATTCAATACTAATCAAAAATTTATTTTTTCTACATAACTTTTTTCCAATTTCTATTACATACGAAAATATTTATTGCAGATAATTATTTAGTCATATGATATTATCATAATACCTTTATTTATGATGACTCTTAAAAATTAAACCTATAGTTTTAACATAATAACAACCTTTTAAATAACATTATTTATATTATTATATTAATTTAAAATATTATTCCCCATATAATATGATATAATTAATAAATTTAAGGATTCTATGTTCGGTAATATATTTGGAATAAAAATGAACAACCTCTCTATTAAACATTAAGAAAAATCTGATGTTCAATCATGCATAAGTGTAGACAACCACATCCATATCATAATTAATTTTTTATTTCATTCAACACCTCAAAAAGATGTTTATAATAAATAATTAAATATATATAATAAAATATTAATGATTTTTTTTGTTTTAAAAATTTTAATCATTATCAATCATTTCTCCTGATCAATTGAAAATGAAATCATCATTACTATGTATATGTTTACTACCACTTCCATGTGAAAAAGACTTCCAATTTTTACTTCCGTTTTCATCGACAGTTATAAATTATAATTTAAGAGAATATATGATATATTGGATTAATAAATTACATAGATTTTTTTTATTTATCAATAAGTTGAATATTTTTTTATCATAATTAGTTATGAAATCAATATTGATGCAAAACTAAAACTAAGACATCACTAATTTATTTTTTACAAAATGAGACCCAACAAATAATTGAATGTGATTACAAAATTATGGGTCATTATAAAACCTAAATTATAGTAGAATATATGAACTAAGAATGATAAAAATGGAACTAATGAATTCATTATAGACACGACATTATAAAGGATGCTTGAAAATATTAATGCTATAGACTCATAATGGTAAAAATATAAAATAAATGACTTATAAATTAAAGAACTTTAAAGAGGGTATTTTATATGATGGATGTTTTTATAAATATTAATATTATAGTTATGTTTATTTTGTGTCAATTTATTTCTCATTTCACTAAATATCAATAATGCTTAGTAGTTTACATAACATATATATTTTTCTTCAGTCATATAATCTAATTTTGGTTATAATAATTAAATACTAAACTATAATACCCAATGGTAGTAATAAATTATATTGAAATTTTTTATCATTGTAATGGATGATTTGTGAACTAAATCCCTCTTCCTTTTTGTATATAATTAATGAATACAATTTTTGATAAGAATAATTACCATAAATATATTTTTATTTATATACGTGTTTTCACTCTCCAATGATGTTCAAATATTTTTTTTAAAATAAAATAAAATATTTTCTTTTTTCCATATATTAAATTTTATTCATTTAAAAAAATCAATAAACTTTTAATGACACAGGATTTCAATAATAACATAGTAAATATTTTAAATGCATTTCATTACTAGTATCATATATTATTCCCTTCCACATAACATTTTGAAATATGTTTTTATTAATAACATGGCCCTATTATTTAAATAGGATATAAATAAGACTTTTAATATGTTATCATTTTCCTTTAAAAAACAAGTTTATTTGAATGCAACATGAAAATAATGACGTTTAAGGTGACATTGATAATTTTTTTTGAAAAACCATTCACAATTGTTTGTCATCCACTACAATTAATATTATCAATGATATAATGGCTTATAAATCATCATATATTTTGTCAATCTTAATAAAATTAATTTTATATAATAATTATCTTATCAAATGATGATTTTCCTAAGTGATACTATTTAGAAATGATAAGAACCCCATTTTATTCCCACATATAATTTCTGATAATATTTTTTTTAATTTCAATGAATATCATATGTAAGGATGATGATGAAAGGGATACAATATTTTCATCAAATGAAATTTTTATGTATTTGTATCTTCTAATTTATATTTTGGAATCAATTTTTTAATGTTATCTCTAATATGGGAAGGCGTATAGAAGACTACACCACTATATTTTTGGGATTATGTTGTTATCTCTTCTCCATTATAATATTGCAACCTATGCTTATTATTTTCATTACTTTAACATTGATGTCCTATATTTCAAATATATTCCAAATTATTGTGATATTACATGAAGTAATTTAATTTCACCATTTATGTTGTCATCTGAAAATTATCTTAATTTTTGTAATAGAATTCAATGTAATGATTTTAATGATATTTAATAGGTATTATATATATATATTCTATTGTTTATAATGATATATCCCCTTTTATGTTGAATTTTTATTCCTTCATCTTTAATATGATTATTTCCACTATATGTGTTTTATTTATTGTTTATGGTATAAAGGATCTATCTGGTTAATGATTCACCCTTATAGACAATCTGAACCCACCCTTTTCTCATGATTGAATTCCCTATGCTATAAATATGATTACATCATATTATATTTCAGGAATACTGTTTATGAGATCAAATGTTTTGATAAATTTCCACATGTGTTGTAAATTTGTTCATTGTGTTGCTATCCTCCAAGAAACTAAAACATTTGGTACACAGGTTATGTTACGAACTATGAGATGTAACGACCATAACTATTATAAATATTATTTACCTTATTATATAATTAAATGTGTTATTATGTATTATTGTTATATAAATAAAATAAAATTACTTGGTTTTATTATATCCTATGTATTTTAAAATTCGGTTGGGTTTCATTTCAATTGGTTATATAGTCAATGAACTGTGATCACAAGATTAGTAATAATATAGGGTTTTGAAAAATAATTTTAAAATAGAAAATGGAAGTGATGGCCTCAACCACTAGGATCATAACCTATCAACCCCATTTATTAGAGTTTCTGATGGATATATAATCATTGGTATTTTTTCCCATGAACCAGATGAGACCCATTGTCTTAAGAAAGATTGAAACCATTAATTGGAGAAGTTCAAGCTCGGTGAGTTTATGACCCAATCCATTTTCACCAGAACACCCCCATTAAATTATCTCCAACATGGAACTTACCATGAAGTGGTTTTTGGATTATTATTGTGATATTTATCGTGAACCTATAAATATGAGAATAAAAATTATTTTTTTAGAATAATGAATATATTTTTATCCTATTATTTTTTATTTTTAAATGATTTTATTGAGATATAATAAATCAAAATTACACTTTTTCCATAATGATAATACTCAATTAATGAATTTTTTTAATTAATAAATATTATATAATAAATAATATTTAATTAAAATTGTATTCTAAAATGTTTTTTATTAATTACAAATGTTCATATAATTTTCATGAAATCAAATTATATTTTTATAGGGGTTTAAAAAATGATATTGTAATAAAACACGCATTTCTTAATAAATGTAACATTTGTATTAAAAGTGGAAATTAACATATTTACTATTGGAATTAGATAAAATGAATATTATTTTTGGAATAAATATGTAAAAGATACCCAGTGGTGAATTTCTATTAATTTTGTTAGACTGTGGAATTTTTAGATAAAAATTATATAACGTTTAATTATACTCTTTGTATTATGAAATTTTAATAAACCAATTGATATTTCAAAAAATACAATAAATGGTATAAATTATAAAATATATTTTTTCAATTTAAATTATTTTATTTTATTTTTATTTGATTGACTTTATAAATCTACTATGAATCCTCTATAACCATTAATATATTTTAATGTTTCATATTCATTTATTTAAGAGTGAGACTCACCTACACATAAGAAAGATAATTATATTATTTTTATTAGAATATTGAATAATAAAATAATGAGAATAAATATCATTTTTCAAAAACCATTGGAAAAACAACTGAATGGTTTGTGGTTTTTGTTATTTTATTTTGACAATTTCAAAAATGAAATAACAAAAAATCATCACCTTTCCCTATATAAACTGACCCATGGTCCAATTAATCGCCAATATATCCCCATGGAGGACTATGCTAATCTTAAATACACTCTCTAAAGTCTGCCCATGCATCCCCCAAGCTCTCAATAATCGCATCATAATCATTTCTATTCACACACTGAAGTAATGGACCTTTTATTCCTCCTTTCAATTCACACACCTTCTTTGGTATTTTTCTTCTTATTTTATTTTTTTACTGTATTTTATTCATATAAATAAATATACATTATAATTGATGTTATTTTAGTTAGTGATCATTTTATCATTATCATTTCTACATTTACCTGAGTAGTTACAATACAAAAATTTAGTAATCTATTTCTTTATTATCATTTCCATTCAAGATATTCAATCTTGTTATGTCTCCAAAATTCATTATTTATATTTTTTTATATGTTCATCCATATACCAATTAATATATATTTGAATTAAAAATGATAATTTCCCCTTTCATTCTCACTATGACTCTCATGATTCTTTATGTGTGCATGTTACTATGCTGAAATATAGATGGGATTATATTCTTTCTTCAAGTTTCTTCATTTCCTTATGCATCAATTTCCAATTTTTTTTATGGGGATTTATTTTAATGTACCTATGAATACCAGTGAGATTTATATTTTATTATAGTATCCTTTTTCTATAATAAAATAATATTTATTAACTGTTAAGTTATGTTTTTATTCTTCCAAAATATCACATTGATTATCCATGCCAAAATAATTCTGTTGTGAATAGAATAAAAATTTACTATCAAGGGGAATAAACTATTTTCACAAATAATTTTTATTTGTGAAATAAATTTATAAATATTCCACAGTCCTTTATTGAAGACAAAAATTATGATGATGAATGAAACCATGATGTACAATCTATGTGGTACACATAAGTATGAGACAGGAAATGAATGTGATGGGACCACAAAGAATTGTATATCGCTCGAATGAATTGGGTAGTTTTTAGATTAATGATTAGTCATGTTTTTTAAAATTTTGAGCCTAATTCCATTATGGGAAATTTTCCCCTATGATGTCTTGGTAGATATTTATCATATGTTTATGATGAAGTGTTTTAAGTTGTTTCCACATATCCCATGTTATAATTATCATGATATATCTTGTATCATTTTTCATGTTTCTAATTACTATTATTTCTTCATTTTCATGCCTATCATATAACCTGAATATCCTTATTCCATTTTTATTCCCTTACTGGGATTTATAGCATACCCCTCTCTTACAGTTTCCCTAGGTTAACTCAGGTTGTTTTAAAAAGACATGAAATTTTAGAACCCTTTTAAATAAGTTTTCAATAATATTGTTGAATATCTTGTTAAATATGTTAATATATTTAACTAATTCCCATATAGAATATTCATATCAATTTTTTTGTTTTTATTAAGTGTAATTGTATGTAATAAATCATAAATTAATTTGAAATTAAGGGCAGGGTTGTAATAGTTGGCATCTAACAAAAATATTTGTTATTTGTGGGATTTGATATATAAAACTCTAGGTAAATCATTAGGGATAGGTAATAGTATATGAAAAAATAAATATATTTTAGTAAGTATATCTTCCGTTGTTTTTTGGTAAAATAAATCTATTCCTGGATAATACAAGTGGATGTGGTTGTGGAACATATATACATAGGAATAACAACTCCGACAAAGTGTGCTAGGTCTGATTCTTTGTATCCTTGTACATGACAACAAGACATAAAAAAATGGATGTCCTAGGGTATATTCCTTTGTGAATTCTTCATAATTTCATGATCAATTATTATGGGAATAAAAAAAATCTTATATAAATATATTTTAGAAAATAGATCATGGATAACTAAATTGAATCGAAAAAATATTATGATAATGATATAAAAGTGATTTATATTTTATAATATTAATGTCCTTGTGTTCCCTTTTTATGTTTATTTTATTAAAATAATCAACCATATTTTTCATTTTATTACATTCAATTGTCAAAAATAGGAGGAATCAGGTAAAAATTCAATTTGACGGGTAATGCAATGACTGCCAATTATGATGCTCAAACTGATTGAGAGGGAGTCAAAATATATGTCCAAATATTATCTCAGCTGACTCAGGTTCTGAATAAAAACCTAGATCACGTGGACAATCAAAACCCCCAAAAGAGATAACATGGTTAGACTAAGTGCTTAATGCGACAAATGCCTCAAACATATAATGGATCATTTGATCCCTTAATCTTATTAAAATGGATTAAATTCATTGTGATGATGTAACACCCCGATCTTCCACGATACGCTTCTCATTCAATAATGCAATAGCTTGCATTGTACGCAACTTCGAGTTCTAAAACACCGCGACTAATCAAAGTAGCCATTATGAATAGTAATAACCACTTTTTAATATTATAGAAATTTTATATTTCAAAATGGACTTCATTTTTGGATTCGGAATATCGAAATTAGCCTATGTTTAATTTTTGGTATTTTTCTGAGAACTTCTAATTTTTTATGAATAGTGAAAAATACTTAAAACAACTTTTTTAATAAAAATAATTTATTGTGATATAATATACTATTTAGTGTTTTTAAAGTATAATTAGAATATATTTTTACCATTTCATCCAATGGTGGTCATTAGAATTAATTTAACATTGAAATTGGACATAAACAATTGCCAATCTTTTGATATAAATTGTTTCATAAAAACACGCTATTTGTTGTGACAGCGGGAATTAATTATAAAATTTATTAATGCAACTTATATGTTTGGAATTTTGTAAAATAGACATCATTTTTGAATTCGGAATATCAATTATATCTTAGGGTGAAATTTTGGCATTTTTCTGAAAAGCTTCAATTTTTGATGAATAGTGAAACCACTAAGTGGTAGTTAAATAACTGATTTTTTGTTTAAATGAAATATTACCACTTCTGTGATTTGATTTTCAAAAATCTGACATACATGGTTTTCATTAAAAAGTAAAATGTGGTTCAATGTGATTAAAATAATTTTTTTGGTGAATAGTAACTTTTAAGTTCTTAATCGCGATTAGAGGTAATTAGTGTAGTTTAAGGTACAAATAGTGTTTTAATTATATGAGATGAGAATGACACTTGTCCTACTCCTATTGGATGAGTCATGTCCGACCAAGACAACCCATGGGTCAACTTGGGGACCCCATGGAGCCACTTTAGTTGGAAAATGACATTAATATATATTTATTTAATGTTAAAATTAAATTGACACAAACATGAGTTATTTTACTAAAACAGTTTTTAAGTGGGGATACACAAGTCAAAATTTTGACTATAAATATTAATTAGAAAGATAAAAATATTTCCTACATCATAGTATTTTTTTTATAATTTTTATACATTAAATAAATTAAATTATTTATGACATCATTATGATGCAGCGATGACCTCATTATTTAACGATTTAAATAAAATGTGAAGATAATGCAAAATCCAAGGCCTACACTTGTCCAAAGTCTATTGTATGAGGAGATTTCGAAACCTTATTACCTTAGCCTCGAATTATATAAGTGTGGGACCTTTATAATCCGAAAAGAATTGTGTAATAATGTAACATTTCAATCTTTCCAAAAGTGCCCCTCCTCTCCACTTATAAAAGGCCCCCACCTCTCCCACCTCATTTACACTTTCAAGCCATTTGGCTCGGCCAACATCTACCCAAATACTCTCCCAACTTCCCCCTCTTACTCCTAGAAGCCTCACTTTGGGCATAACCCTTCCCAAGGAAGCCTTTGGCTCAAATCAAAAAGAGTTACCCAATTTTGAGGTAATGTCTTCTCTAATGTTGTTTTGTTTTATTTTTCTTCTCCAACCCCTTAAACTCTGTTCATTCCTTTCTTTTGTAACAAAACCAGTATCTAAAATATACTAGTATGTTGTTATGATAAGTATTTGGTTTACAATTACACACACCTTCGTCTAATGGTTAAAGAACATACTGTTTCTGTGGGTGGCGAAATACTGCCTCACGAAACGATGATTGTTCAAATTCTTTTAACACCTATAATGGTGGCCATTTTGATGACACTATTTTCATATATGATATATATATTATTTTTATGTATTCCTTATTCTTCTTTATTTCTCATTTATGTCATAATTTATGATTTCCATTATGGGTAAACGCGATAATTTCATTTTAGGAAGTGCGGACTACCGCCCCCTCAAAGTGATATGAATCGTTAATGCCATATGTGGGATGTATAAAGGATGGATTAAATGGTATTATACACTATATTATACTTTAATTATATTATAAATTTATATCATTATGATTTTGTTCCATTAAATATGAAATTGAAATGAAAGTAGCGTTCATGCGTACGTACGGCTTACCGTCTCCATGAACGGTGCATTTCATTTCTTACCTCTAAATGTTATGTAATATTATAAATGAATGTATATAATGGATATATAAGATATATATGACATATAAATCATGAATATAATTCTGGAGATAATGGATATTCTACCACATAAACAAATTGTAATTATAAGAAGTTTATTATTGACTCAAGTACCAAAGATCGACAAAACGATCGTTATTAACTTAAATAATTACATAATGTTCATAACATTGTAATAAGTGATATTAAAAGTATAATGAAATTAAAAATGGTTCTTAATAAGGTATATATTAACTCTAGTTTATTATTCAGGAGGTTAAAGAACGGTTGAGTCAAGTCAGACATGAGGTAAGGGAACTTCTTAACCCAACTTCCATTCTTTGGGTTAATCTCCTACTTTCAAATTATGTCATGATATTATTATGTCTTATTTTGTATTTTTACTTTCTTTATGTGTACCTATAGTGAATACACATAATATATCTATTTTATTTTAAAAATGATCTTTGTAAGGACTTCGTCTCAATCTCCTTTCATTGAGGCATATTTGCTTTTATACACAAATTTCTTTTATACGGTGTATAAACCACTTTGACTTTTACGTGTATTCAAAAGGAATCTTTTTTATACGAAGCGTTTACTAAATGACAAAAGGGAATTTTTTTGTCGTACGTATGCGGCGAAAACGACTTCTCTGCCGCCGTGACCAAGATTTGAGTTTCGGCTTCTTCTACAAGCCATCATTTTTTTAAAGAAAAATAAATACAATGTTTTAACTTTCTTTTATTTTGGTATTGAAAATGGTTTTGAAAGCATTTTTATTATGTCAATGTGTTGTATTGAAATATTGTGATTGAAATGTGGAAATGTTATGTTTCTTTTATGCATGTTTTATGTGATACGATTATGTTATGGTTTATGATATGTTTAAACCTATTCATATGAGGAATGCATTGGACTTAATAAGTGACGGGTGGAGCCCGCTATAGCTCCTCGATGCATCGGCAGGTCTCATGAGACAAACTAGTGTCTTGGCACGAGGCCTTGACAAAATCTTATTTTTGGTCTTGGCACGAGGCCATGACTACGTGGTTATGATAGTCTGGCATTATGCATTCCATCATTATGAAAGTGGTTATTGATATTGCATGTGATTATTCGACCAGTAGAATATCCATGTGAAGAAGTGAATGGCATTATCTCATTTTACTTTTTCCATATTATGTTTATGTTCAAGTTTAAAAGGCTTTTGTTTTAGTTATACATTGCCTTAAATTTTTATGTTTCTTTATGAAAGCTTCCGCAATATTGTTATCCTTACTGAGCATATGAGCACATCCCTTTCAATGTTTTAATATTTTCCAGGATGTGAAGAAGTATTTTATAAATGACCTGCAGGGATATTATGAGGGGATAATAGTGTGGACTGTGGAGACATTATTTTGTTGTAGTATTTTTTCATTTTATGATGTAATGGAAAACTTATGAATATATCTAGTGTTTCCAAGGCTACTAAACCAATCGGTCTTTCGAGATTTGATTTCTCCTGTGATCATGCCAATGTTACGAAGTAATGCACCGACTCTGGGTAGCTGGGGTCGGGGCGTTACAGTTGGTATCAGAGGCAGTTTAGTACTAACCTTGGAAGCTAGATTTAGATAAACTCTGATTAGAGCACATAGCCCGAAGATAGACTTTGAGGATTAGTATAGAAGAACTTCCTAGAATTTTGTTATTGTAGAGATTTTGTGAGTTTTCCGAGAAATACATCCCTGTCTGGATACGAGCAGATAGAGGCGGCTTTGGCACAGATGTACCTAGGGGTAAAACCCGAAAACACCGCTTTGAGCTAGACTCGAACGGGAACTGGTGCACGACAACGGGCCTTGCTGCACTCTTGGTTACGACACTCCCGGGGGATATGCTTAGGATAATTACCATTTTCTTTACAAACCACTATGAACGGTTATGAGTATATACTTCCTCAAATAAAACCTTTTTATGATTATGGATTATATCCATAAATAGTTCAATTTATGTAAAGTATTTTACAAATATGGAATTATGTATTTTATTTCATAAACTAATCTAGTTTATGCCATTGTTTAGAAATGGCGCCTAGTGGAAGGAATGGAAACCGTATCAATGCACGCACTCCGTGTATGGATTGCCCTCCTGCTCAAGATAATTATGGTGGAGCTAGTGATACAACTGGTGCGATCAGCTTCTCACCGTACTGGGACAACTCACGCAGGTTTTGAATAATAACCTTACTCGTATGGAGCACCCTGATCCGCAATGTGGAGGATCAATGCTAGACCATTTCATGAGGCAACAACCACCAACCTTCAATGGGAGTAAAAATCCTATATTAGCTGAGCAATGGATAAATTCCTTAGAGAAAATATTCCATGCCTTGGGGAGTAGTGAAAGGGAGAAGGATGTCATGGCAGTTTACTGCCTCACTGGAGATGCCGATCAGTGGTGGTCACTGATTCAAAACACAAAGGAAGATGATTACGTATCGAATATGGAATGGAGGGAGTTCAAAGAGCTTTTCTTAGAAAAATACTTTCCTCGTGACCATCGAGCAGATATGGAAAGGCAATTTCCGAGTCTGAGGCAGAAGGAGGATGAGAATGTCGCAAAGTATGAGGCTAACTTTACAAGGTTAGTGAGGCATGCTGCCGATTATATATGTAACCCAAGGAGTAATATTGATCGTATCTTTGATGGGATAAAACCATTTCTCCATCGATCTTTAGTATCGCAATCCTTCTCATCATACGAAGATATTGTCTCGTGTGCTATCAAGACAGAAAAGGAATTCTGTAAGTCTTATGACAACAAAGTAAAGCAAGAGAAGAAGAGAACGGTGGAACAAGAGACAGATAAAGGGAAAAAGGGAAAGAAGGATTTTCCATTATGTGATAATTGTGGGAAGAATCACCCTGGTACATGCCTAAAAGGAATGGGAGTTTCTTATAAATGTGGAGAAAATGGTCACCAGGCTCGTGATTGCAAGGGAAAGAAAGAGGCTATCAATGTTGAATGCTACAATTGTAGGGAAATGGGGCATTATGAAAATGAATGTCCTAAGAGTCAAGGAAACTTACCTCAGAAAAGGCCAAGGGATCAAGGACAATCTTATGCTGTTACTACAGTTGAAGCAGAATAACTATTGTATTGGTGCTTTTGGACTAATGGATTATATTCTGGTTTTGGAATAATGTGATATATATATAAGGATTGTACTGCAGTACTTTTTGATTTCAGTAAGGTTTTAATATGATTAAGTTAATCATATTTTTAGTATGTGACAATAAGAGAAACTTTTCTTGTTTGGGAAATCTGATGTTATAATTGATTTTAGAATTTAGAGACCTTTTAGAGAAAGTCTGGACGGAGGTATTTTGGATAACTATTAAGGTTGGAATGGATTAAGTTGAACCATGGATAGTATTGTTTAATGTTAAATCATTTCTGAAGATTATTTTTGAAATATTATAATACTATAGTTTTAGGAAAAAGGACAACCTGCAGGGTGGGGCATAACCCGTCGCGTCGGACAAAGCTGCAGGAATCGAACCCACAACCATAGTGCGACAAGACTTTATTTCCTACCACTAGCCTACAGGAAGTCCCTGGTTATTACAAAATAATATTACTAATCTAAATGGTATCTGTTAACATTTGGAACCTTATACAATTAGGATAAGTATAATATTTTTGAGTTCTATTATCTTTTTGAGTGAAAGATGAGTTGAAGGTTGAAACTCTAATTGTCAAGCATAAATATATATATACCTATCTCTTATACAATGAATAAATTAATTCTTAAACTTTAGTAAAGGGATATTAAAACAAAAAAATGTGTTATCCTAATACCTTATGTCTTGTTGAACTGATGATATTTTAAATCAACATAGATTGAAGGCTTTGAGGCCCTCAATTTGACAGTTGATTGTGATTGATGACCCCAATCACTCCCTACAAATATTTATGTTTTTCCTCAAATTATATGTCTCTAATTGCCACCGATGTTCTCCTAATCGAGATCATAATTGGGTGGTGACTTTTTCATTTCCCGTTTCCTCTTATTAAGGCTAAATTTTATTAATCTTATTTCCGATGTGGGTTTTCCTCAAAGGTATTTTCTCTTTTCAACCTTTTATTTTCAATGAAAATTTTCAAATTGCGAGGACGCAATTTATTGAAGGAGGGGAGAATGTAACACCCTGAGCTTCCATGATACGCTTCTCATTCAATAATGAAATAACTTGCATTGTACGCAACTTCGAGTTCTAAAACACCACGACTAATCAAAGTAGCCGTTATGAATAGTAATAACCACTTTTTAAAATTATAGAAATTTTATATTTAAAAATGGACTTAATTTTTGGATTCAGAATATCGAAATTAGCCTATGTTTAATTTTTGGTATTTTTCTGAGAACATCTAATTTTTTATGAATAGTGAAAAATACTTAAAAAAACTTTTTTAATCAAAATAATTTATTGTTATAAATTATACTATTTAGTGGTTCTAAAGTATAATTAGAATATATTTTTACCATTTTATCCGGTGGTGGTCATTAGAATTAATTTAACATTGAAATTGGACACTAACAATTGCCAATCTTTTGATATAAATTGTTTCTTAAAAACACGCTATTTGTTGTGACAACGGGAATTAATTATAAAATTAATTAATGAAACTTATATGTTTTTAATTTTGTAAAATAGACATCATTTTTGAATTCGGAATATCAATTATAGCTTAGGGTGAAATTTTGGCATTGTTCTGAAAAACTTCAATTTTTGATGAATAGTGAAACCACTAAGTGGTAGTTAAATAAATGATTTTTCATTTAAATGAAATATTACCACTTCTGTGATTTGATTTTCAAAAATCCGACATACATGGTTTTCATTGAGAAGTAAAATGTTGTTCAATGAGATTAAAATAATTTTTTGGTGAATAGTAACTTTTAAGTTCTTAATCGCGATTAGAGGTAATTAGTGTAGTTTAAGGTAAAAATAGAGTTTTAATAATATGAGATGAGAATGAAACTTGTCCTACTCCTATTGGATGAGTCATGTCCGACCAAGACAACCCATGGGTCAACTTGGGGACCCCATGGAGCCACTTTAGTTGGAAAATGACATTAATATATATTTATTTAATGTTAAAATTAAATTGACACAAACATGAGTTATTTTACTAAAACAGTTTTTAAGTGGGGTTACACAAGTCAAAATTTTGACTATAAATATTCATTAGAAAGATAAAAATATTTCCTACCTCATAGTATGTTTTTTATAATTTTTAGACATTATATAAATTAAATTATTTATGACATCATTATGATGCAGCGATGACCTCATTATTTAACGATTTAAATAAAATGAGAAGATAATGCAAAATCCAAGGCTTACACTTGTCCAAAGTATATTGGATGAGAAGATTTCGAAACCTTATCACCTTAGCCTCGAATTATATAGGTGTGGGACCTTTAGAATCCGAAAAGCATTGTGTAATAATGTAACATTTCAATCTTTCCAAAAGTGCCCCTCCTCTCCACTTATAAAAGGCCCCCACCTCTCCCACTTCATTTACACTTTCAAGCCATTTGGCTCGGCCAACCTCTACCCAAATACTCTCCCAACTTCTACCTATTACTCCTAGAAGCCTCACTTTGGGCAGAACTCTTACCAAGGACGCCTTTGGCTCAAATCAAAAAGAGTTACCCAATTTTTAGGTAATGTCTTCTCTAATGTTGTTTTGTTTTATTTTTCTTCTACAACCCCTTAAACTCTTTTCATTCCTTTATTTTGTAACAACACCAGTATAGAAAATATACTAGGATGTTTTTATGATAAGGATTTGGTTTACACTTACACACACCTTCGTCTAATGGTTAAAGAACATACTGTTTCTGTCGGTGGCGAAATACTGCCTCACGAAACGATGATTGTTCAAATTCTTTTAACAACTATAATGGTGGCCATTTTGATGACACTATTTTCATATATGATATATATATTATTTTTATGTTATACTTATGCTTCTCTATTTCTCATTTATGGCATACTTTATGATTTTCATTATGGGTAAATGCGATAATTTCATTTTAGGAAGTGCGGACTACCGCCCCCTCAAAGTGATTTGAATCGTTAATGCCATATGTGGGATGTATAAAGGATGGATTAAATGGTATTATACACTATATTATACATTTATATCATTATTATTTAATTCCATTAAATATGAAATTGAAATGAAAGTAGCGTTCATGCGTACGTACGGCTTACCGTCTCCATGAACGGTGCATTTCATTTCTTACCTCTAAATGATATGTAATATTATAAATGAATGTATATAATGGATATATAAGATATATATGACATCTAAATCATGAATATAATTCTGGAGATAATGGATATTCTACGACATAAACAAATTGTAATTATAAGAAGTTTATTGTTGACTCAAGTACCAAAGATCGACAAAACGACCGTTATTAACTTAAATAATTACATAATGTTCATAACATAGTAATAAGGGATATAAAAAGGATAATGAAATTAAAAATGGTTCTTAATAAGGTATATATTAACTCTAGTTTATTATTCAGGAGGTTAAAGAACGGTTGAGTCAAGTCAGACATGAGGTAAGGGAACTTCTTAACCCAACTTCCATTCTTTGGGTTAATCTCCTACTTTCAAATTATGTCATGATATTATTATGTCTTATTTTGTATTTTTACTTTCTTTATGTGTACCTATAGTGAATACATATAATATATCTATTTTACATTAAAAATGATCTTTGTAAGGACTTCGTCTCAATCTCCTTTCATTGAGGCATATTTGGTTTTATACACAAATTTCTTTTATAAGGTGTATAAACCACTTTGACTTTTATGTTTATTCAAAAGGAATCTTTTTTATATGAAGAGTTTACTAAATGACAAAAGGTAATGTTTTTGTCGTACGTATGTGGCGACAACGACTTCTCCGCCGCCGTGACCACTATTTTAGTTTCGGCTTCCTCTACAAGCCATCATTTTTTTTAATGAAAAATAAATACAAAGTTTTAACTTTCTTTTATTTTGGTATTGAAAATGGTTTTGAAAGAGTTTTTATTATATCCATGTGTTGTATTGAAATCTTGTGATTGAAATGTGGAAATGTTATGTTTCTTTTATGCATGTTTTATGTGATACGATTATGTTATGGTTTATGATATATTTAAACCTATTCATATGAGGAATGCATTGGACTTAATAAGTGACGGGTGGAGCCCGCTATAGCTCCTCGATGCATCGGCAGGTCTCATGAGACAAACTAGTGTCTTGGCACGAGGCCTTGACAAAATCTAATTTGTGGTCTTGGCATGAGGCCATGAATACATGGTTATGATAGTCTGGAATTATGCATTCCATCATTATGAAAGTGGTTATTGATATTGCATGTGATTATTCGACCAGTAGAATATCCATGTGAAGAAGTGAATGGCATTATCTCATTTTACTTTTGCCATATTATGTTTATGTTCAAGTTTAAAAGGCTTTTGTTTTAGTTATACATTGCCTTAAATTTTTATGTTTATTTATGAAAGCTTCCGCAATATTGTTATCCTTACTGAGCATCTGAGCTCACCCCTTTCAATGTTTTAATATTTTCCAGAATGTGAAGAAGTATTTTATAAATGACCTGCAGGGATATTATGAGGGGATAATAGTGTGGACTGTGGAGACATTATATTGTTGTTGTAGTTTTTCATTTTATGATTTAATGTAAAACTTATGAATATATCTAGTGTTTCCAAGGCTACTAAACCAATCGGTCTTTCGAGATTTGATCTCTCTTGTGATCATGCCAATGTTATGAAGTAATGCACAGACTCTGGGTAGCTGGGGTCGGGGCATTACAGATGTTCATATTAATATTTGAATGTAACTAATAAGGGATGTTTTTAATGTATATTTATCATATATAGGTAGAAAATTATCAGTTGTGTAAATTGATCCAGAATGTGAATCCAAAGATGAGATAGATGCAATGGTGTGGATGGAATTCTGAAGAATGTTTTTTGTAAATATTTTCCTAGCACACTCAGACAGAAAATGGAATGAGATTTCTATTCCCTCATAAAAAATATGAATAATATATTGAGGCAAATGAAGAAAAACTACTACAAAACAGATAATTATTTGTGTTATAAATGGCCTTAATAAGTGCTAGAAAAGCACAGATAACATGAGCGGCATTATAATCCAAGTACTTTAACCAAGGACAAAACAGAGGAGATAAATGGGTCATTTATCAACACTTTTATATGTTTAGGTAAAGGTCAAATTTATCAAAGCATTAATTTAGTGTCTCTAAAAGAGTCCATTATCATCACTATTATATGTTATGATAAAAGACTCTTATTAGTACTGGAATAAGTGCGGATAAATTACACCTTTATGACAACTTTTAAAAGCACCGATATATGTATCCTTTGTCAAGTCATTTAAAAATGATTAAAAATGTTTTATTTATGAGCACTTATAAATGTGATGATAAAGGGACATAATGATGTGTGTTGTAACTTCACCCTATGACACCATTGTAGTGTTCTCTTACAACACATAAGAGCAACATAAACACACAAAAAACAAAATAGATTTCAAAAAAAACATGTCATAATTCATAAATTAAAAGATATGAAATTTACATCACAAATACTATAAAAAATATATTATTGAATTTACAGCAATGGTTTAAACAATTACATAAATACACAATATGACAAATCTTCAAAAACAAAACAAACTATTAATGTTACAACAGTTTCCACTGAATTTCATTTTCAAAATTCTAATAATGCAATAGTAGTTTTATAGAAACAGCTTTAAAAATAAAAAAATAATTGACCAGTATAAGAAAAAATACTTATTATGTGTAAAACTGAATAAAATAATTAAACATAAAGAATAATTAATACTGTAATTTTATTAGAAAATATTTATGTATTCAAAAATCCAAATTACCTATATAATTAAAAATATACAACGTCATTTCTCTTCTTACAAAGACTTGAAACATGGATAGAAATCTTATAAAATAAACCAGATCATAATGGAATTTTGAAAATAAAATCAACTTTCTATTATAAAATTATTCTATAAAATAGAAAAACTAAATCATAATAATATATTGGCATACATCCAAAGAGGTTCCTTCATTATTTTTTGATCTTCTGAGGGATTAACATCATCTTGTGCAGAAGATGTTATCTGCATGATCAGTCTATGATTTAATTTAGATTATGATAATTTATAAGAGAATATATAATATTATAAGAAAAAAAATTATATATTAAAATCACTTTTACATTCTAATTGAACTCTCATTCTTTTTTTAAAGATTTCAAGGATTAGGTCCTTGTTTCCATAATCCAAATCCCTTCATTCATGTCCCCTATAATGTAAAAGAAATTGTCTATATTAGGGCTATCATGAACAGATTGTGATTTTCCAAAGAATGAGGCATCATCGATTGAATATTTATATAACTCAGAATTTTTTTAGTCACCAGCAAGTCAATCGGCCAATTATTGTTTGTTGGATTAGAGACATAATCTACATGCACTATATGTGATGAAACTATGAACGACTTTTGTTTTCCCCAACTAATCTAAAATTCTCCTTCACAAATCACATTTAATTAACTTTCACTCCATTGATTTTACAGACCCATTTTAAAAGGAAAAGGACCACAATAAATGTTGTATCATACAACTAGAATATTATATCTATAATATAAAAATGACATATTTTCATAAATTTTATTTCATACCTAAGACCCAAATATGTGTGTCACTTCATCCATATGTGTACCATCACAATTTCTCATCATACTGATTCCATAATGTTCCATTTTATTGAAAAAGTTACCATTGATTATAATCCCATTGTAATGAATAACATTTTCATTCAGTGCTCAAGATAGCCATTGAATTTTTTCATCAATTGATTTTAGATTTTCAAATAACACATTATAAAGTATATATCTAAACCATCCTATATAATATTAATAATGTTTATTTTAAATCCATATTTCAACAATTGTTGGATTCAAATCACTAAGAATTTATTTTTGGGATTCAAAAAATAGATCAACATCTTTAATATTATATAATATGTAATGATGTGCATGCTCTTAATTTTTTCAATGTAATTTTAACAAGAACTCAAATTGAAATCCCTTCACCTATACGCAGTTTGTTGTGATGAGTCTTTAGGAGAATGATGCTTTCAAAATCTGGTCGGGAATCAGTGTAGAATTCTATAAATTCTTCAACAATATATCATTCTTCAATAAAAACTTATGGCTGACTTTGATTATTGACATACAATTAAAAATAATTATATATCGTTCAATGGAGTATATCCATTTTTTATCGACATGACCACATATTTGAACCTTTATGTCCATGTGAACCATCATGTTGATCAATATATCATTGCATGATGGTGGTAATGCAATTCTATTTAACCTAATATGATTGAAATATCATTTTTTTAATGGTAATCATCACCTGGTCTACCACATACTACATATGGAATGAAAAATAAGGAATATTTCAGATAATGTATGTCATAAAATCTAATGTATAATGTAATGGAAAGAAAGATGAATTAAACATTTCATCACAACATTTCAATCGTTTGATTTGAGTACTTTTAACTTCAAATTATTCATTGAAATGACATACTTGATATTTTATTAATACCCATGTAGAAATGTTAAACTCATAACAAAAAAAAAATTTCAAATTTTCCAATCTGGATATAGTGTTGGATTCTAGATGAAAAAAATACACATTTTACCTATAACTGGTGAGAACTCTTTCCTTTTTCCAATTTCAATCAAGTAAAACATATCCATGATTCTATCATTTATTTTTCTATGAACATTTATTTACATGCCAATAACAATATCAAATAATTTTTTTCTACGTTCACGACTTTAAGAAAATATATAACATATAATAAATTCCAAAACGGTAGTTTAATGAAAATTTATCACTAAATAAAACTGTCTTTTTTATGAATTTTCAAAATTAATTTACCAAAAATAGTGTTAATCATTTTTTATTTTTTCTAAAGTAGATCCCTCCTTGCTGGAGACCATGTTTTACCTTATTTGATATTCCCATCAAATATTTTCATCCACGATTATTATTTATTTTTTCGAGGTAAGATTTTTCAATTTCCAGAAAACACCATATTTGAGTAATGTTTCAATAGTACTTAGTATATTCAATTTTATAAAATGGGACACCACACACGCCTATAATTCTATAGCCTGATAAATTTATAGAAGTTAGTAAGTCATTTATCATTCCATACAACATGGATACCAATGTGAATTCTTGAGTTCTATGAGCATCATACATTGTAACACTTGTATCACACTTCAATTTCAGATCTTCCATCAATGGGGCCAAATAGATATCCATATTAGTATCTGGTTGCTTTAGTCTAGATATATGTAGAGATAAAAAAATGTACCATCACTTTATTCTTAACCATGGTGGAAATATATAATTTAACAATAAGAAATGTCATATACTATGAGTACTAATATGTACACCCAAATGATTTATTCTATAATTAGATAATGAAATATGAATGTCTCTCAGATCATCTCCAAATTCATGAAACTAGTAATCAAATTTCCTTCACTAAGGAAAATCTACTGCATGATATTTGTTCATATCATTAATTATTTTATCAGCATTCCATGTTAATTGTATTGAGGTTTACTAACATTAATATTGTGTTCCAAATAGTGGAATTATAGAAATTTATCATACATATTTTGAAGGAGTTGAATCATTTTTAATCTATCGATCTATTACATACATTGGGAATTTGATTAGTGATCCATGGTCCATGAATAACATTATAGAATAATTTAGAGTATAATGAATTTTTTAATAGAACATTCCCATTGAACATAACATTCATATAGTGTCAAATGTTTGGAATTTTTGTTTATTTTTTTCAGGTAGCATTACTCTCAATGGACCATGTAGCTCTGGAAATCTAGAGTCACTCCATCCGTTGTCAGATTTTAGATTTTGTTACATCAATAAAACATAAAATTTTGTATATTTAATACAATAGGTTAACAATTTTTTCTTGTAAGAACTATTTTATTACTCAAAAAACATTTGGAAATCATGATCTTCATATTCAATTTACATTTTCTTTTATTTCACGTGATCTCCATCATCTTTTAAAAAGTTATTCATATCAAATTAATCATATGTTGTAGTATCATCCCAATTTATGACCACATTCATTTTCCCCAATGTTTAGTCAATCATTTATAGCATTTATCTATTTTGTGCCAAATATATTTTTCCTCCAACTTTTATTGAATAATTTTTCTTGAATATCAACATTGTAAACAGAGACATAGGATTGTAGAAAGGTTTTATACATGCTCTATTGTCATCATGGTGAACTCTTAAACTCTATATTCATATTCATTTTTTAAACAATTAGTTTCCATCCATTTTATGATCATAAACATCCTATTGGGTTCATAAAATATTAATTTTATAATATATATAAATAAATACACATTAGATATTAATGATCAAAAGTGAATGTTATAAATAATTCTACATAGGGAAATATGGATCATTACAACTAGAATAATTGAGTTCCTTGATATTCCAAATCCAATATTAAGGGATATTGGAATATGCTACAAATATTGGGGGATAAAGTTAGATAAAAAATTATTTTTTCACTAATCATTATTGTTTTAATCTAGAACATGGATAGTGTAATGACCCTAGATTGACCTGAATTACCCAAACAACACTAGGTTATATCATCTTCTGACCTACAACATACCTCAAAGTCACTAAAGTATGGTTTATACATTGGCTGTTAAACCCCACAATTGGGATCCGCCACCTATAATAGAAACATTTAGT
This sequence comes from Viscum album, assembly GCA_963277665.1. Lineage (NCBI taxonomy): Eukaryota > Viridiplantae > Streptophyta > Magnoliopsida > Santalales > Viscaceae > Viscum > Viscum album. Next base: position 66,199,989 of record OY728166.1, on the reverse strand, counting down.
ACGTGGGTTCTTATTAGATTCTAGAATGGCCCTTGGGGACAATCAACATTGAAACCCAAAATCATCATTATCCAATATTGGCATACTTATTAGACAAAAAATGGAAATAAATGATTCAATTTTTATATATTCATATATAAATGACACACCTATATAAATTATCACTCAATAATAGTGTTAAGAAATATTAAATATATAAAAATGAAATATAAAAAACATAACATGAACTAAAAGCACCATAATGGTTCACAATTTGAAGGCATGATGTGATAAAACATAATGTGGTTAATTGGGGATAACCCCTTTAAATATTTTCCAAAAAAAAACTAAGGACCATAATAAATAATAAGAATAACTAGATCCTATGATATAAATATAACCATGAGTAGAACATACATAAATCCACTAACAAGGTTCCTAAAATATATTATCTGAAGTTGCATGTCCACATATGGGTAAATGAAATGTGTCAACACATATATAATTACCTGGGAACCACCAATGTGCATAAAATCAGTAGTCAATAAAAAAGAGTATGGATAAAAATTCCTACACACACACACATATACATATATGTATATGAAAAATTATTTAGTAATAATATATAAAACATAGTAATAAAACAACAATGCATTAATCCACCGTTCAATGTTAGATTCAAAAAAGGAATTATAGATCTATAGAAAAAAAATAAAATAACCAATAATTTTTCCCTAATCATCCGATCATAAAAAAATCATAAAAACCGGATCATGAAAAAATATAGAAGAATAAAATAAAACTAAAAATACAAAAGAAAAATAGGTAGGCCGACCTCGCTAGGTTGTAGAAAATGTGAGACCCTCTTTCGATGTCGTATGAGATAATTGGAGGCAGTCGAGTGGTCTGATTCAACAATTAATTCACCAAGGAGGAGTTCTAGAAGTGGGTTGCTTCATAGGGAAAATTCTATGTCACGAAAGTTTTTGAAATGGTTTGGGTTTTTTAAATAGATTCATAAAATTTTGTAAGCACATACCAATAAGCATTGCAGATGATATGTCATTATTAGAGCTAAAAAGAACTGAGAAGCCCAATATTGGTCAATGCTAAACATTTATTGATGATTAATGTTCATTTTTTTCAGTGTGTTGTTTAGAACTTATAAAGCCTCATCGTTTTCAGAGCAAGAAAAGTGCTGACAATGATTCTTTTATAATCACTTCTATCTATAACATAGTCAAAGTATTTATAATTAATATTATGAAAAATAAAATATTAAATATTTATAGATATATAATAAATAAATATAAATATAAATATAGTTAATAAATTCATTTTTAAATATATGTATTTTTATTTTATAAATAAATATTTATAATTATATAAATATTTTGAAAAATTATTATTTATATCATTATAAATATTTATATAATAAAAAATATTTCTATATTTATTAAATATTATTTAATATAAATATTGTAAATATATTGTTTTTTTTATTTTAATGTATTAAAAATTTAATAATTATTTAAATATACATTATTACTTAATTATATTTATATAAATAATTTCATAAAATATAATTATTTTTTTATAATTATAAATATAAAATTTAATCAATTTAGTGATTGTAAATTTATAAATACAGTTACTGTACATTAAAAAATATATATATTTATAAATAAAAATATTAATATATATTTTAAAATAGTTAATGAATATATAATATTGACTGCATGAATATATGATTTAAATTAGTGAAATCGAATAAATTAAGAATGTAGGTACACATTAACAGTATTTAAAAAATAAATATGTTCTGTTTTTGTGCATATTGTATATAAATATTCATTAATTATGTATATGTGAAATCAATATAACACAAACATGATCTATATTAAATAGAAAAATAAAACGACATTCAATTATATATCATGTACTATGAAATTAGTCCATAATTTTAATTTATATTAATTTTTAATTCAATACCATTATTCAATAAATATATTTCTATTTAATGCAAAAAATCTAAATATTTTTTAATATATAAATCATACTTACATACATTAATATATATATATATTTATTTATTTATTTAATATATAAAATTTTATAACATTAATTATCCTAATTATCTAATTACTATATTTTTTAATATTTATAAATTTATAATCAATAAATTCATTTTGAAAAATAATTATCTATTTAATTTAATTTGTAATATTTTTTTAATAACTTCATATATCATTTTTTATTTAATTAATTATTTATGTTTATCAGTACACAAAATGTGTTTATGACTGGAATATTTTTTATCATGAAACACAAAGCATCAATTAAGCATTCTCATTATTAGTGCTAAAAAAATCATGATAAAAGATACCCTTTAGAATCACTAAAAATAAAGCACAGATAATATTTATCTTTATTTATGCTAAATTTAAAGTGCTGTTAAAATTTTAAATTTATCTGCACCATCTATTGCACAGAAAAATATTCCATTTATCATTACCATTACCCCCCAAAGGAATGTTGACCACTATATTATTGGGCAAAATCCTGGCATATGAAAATCCTTATAGATCCATGATATCAATAGTTATGAAGAAATTTTATCATGCACCTTCAAGGATGAAATGAATATCAGATAATATTAGTGGTATCATGGTGATATGAAGAGTAAATAGGAGTATAATTCTGGAATTCTGATTGAAAAACCGAATGATTCCATGAAATTTCATCGTCCCACTAGTAAATGGTGAATGAAGAAGTACCCTATAAATTTATTTATAGGAACAAAGGCATGCTTTAGGTGCGGGGACGAATGAACCCTATTATGATTTTTTTTTAAATCTTACTATTGAAATGGACTAAAGGAATGATCTATTTATCCCTATGCACATTATCCATCTTTTTTTACTACATAAAACTAGGGAAAATTTCAAACTAATTCACAAAGCCAAGTGATTTGAAAGACAACCAGCAACATATTTGTCAACATGGGTGAGATTTTATCCACCACTTCTTCTAATATAGATCCTAGAAATGATGTGGTGATAGGTAAACTATTTATTCATTACCAATTAGAGAAGATGCTTTTTATTTTGTCTTCTACTCATTCATTCATATCATGAATGTTTAGTAGAACTATCCAAACACCACCATATCTAATGGGTGTAATGTTGTTGGAGAAATTGGTTAATGTGGTGACTATTTCATCTGATGTATATTAATCATCCCTTATCATTGTTTTTTGGGATGAAATTAGCACTGAACATTGTCATACTTACTTTGGTATAATTTAAAGCAATTTTTTCATGGATTAGATTTCCCAATATATATCCAACCTAAATCACATTGAGAACAAAATCAGTATCTATATTATGAATCAACCCCCGATTATGTACATTTGCAAGGAGGATTATGAATTTTTATTAGCACAATAATCACATGAGTGGATATCATTTCCCTATGGGCAAGATTATGAATCTCAAATGACCGACTCAATGAAAAAAACTATAATAGGAAACATGTATATTGTGAGTTCATACGATGATGTTTTTCCCAATTAATGTCATTGTCTTTATCCTTACTGTGATGTTGAATTTTCAATCAATATTATATCTCGGGATCATCCATTATCCAAGCCACTATATTTAATAGTTTTTGTGAAACTTGACCATAAGATGAAACAACAATAGGAGTATCTGTATAAAGTATTTATACATCCATGTGATTTACCATGGTTTTCAATCGTCCTGTTCTTTTGGAATATGGATGGGTCAATGCACCACTGAATTGATTATTGTGAGCTCAAAAATATAACGATAAAGAACAAATATATTCTATCATGGATTGATGCCTTGTTTGATCAGCTACATAGTTCATAATACTTCTCCAAGGTGGTAAGTTGGTCAGGATATTATCAATTATAGATAAAGAGAGTTGATATCTCCAATAATTCTTTCTATAAAATGTTCCGGCACACTAATTTCATAGTTATTCCTTTTGGACTAACTTATGATCTAGAAATCTTAATTGAATTGATTAATTCTATCTATTAATAATAAATTTGACAAATAAAAGGTAGTCTATATTGGATATATTCTAATATACTCCGTAATAAAGTGGAGCGTGTGGTGAATTTGAAAATAGATCTAAATACACTATAAAAGGATTAGGATTATACCTTTTTTGAAAATTATGAGTTCATGTTGAATGAATTCTCATTCATAGGGGATATCATCTCAAAAAAGGTTTGTATATGGACCCCTAAAATTTTGAAGGAACTTAAGGATATATGAGGCCACTAAAATTGATAAATCTCTATAGATTCCTCTTTTTAGATATGTATTATCATCTATTTTTTGAGACATATATTTATTTTCGTACCCTCTAACCAAGATAACTCCAAAGGGAATCATGTTTTCTTAAAATGATGAATTTGAAGAGACATTCATATAGTTGAAAAAGATGCTTATCAATATGGATGTACTCACATTACCCACAGTTGAAAATCCTATGTGGTATTTAGGGGTTCTCTGTGGATGTTATTAGGTTATGTGTTAATGCATAATGAAAATGTAACAGCCTATTATTAAAGGCAATTAAATGTTCAATAAAATGACAACACAACACATGAATCAGATTTGGATGCAGTGATATTCTCTTTGAAAAATTGGTTACATTAACTCATTGGCGATAATAGTAAAAAATATATGGACCAAAAATTCTTAATTATATATTCAAATTAAAATAGCTGAAAATGTGTCAATGGAGATGGTTAGAGGAGATTGAGGATAATGACTGGTCAATTAATTACCATCATAGAAAATAGAATAATGTGGTAGACACTCTATGTATAAAGGATATATTATCATTATCATTTATGATAATTTATAAGGATCTAATCATCCATGAGTTAATGAGGATGGACATGGGAATCATCAACAAATTAAACCCATAAATCCATTGACAAATAATTGCTCAAGCATCTATTTTGGAAAGTATAAAGAATGTGTAATGGAATGTTGTCGGAATTCAAAAGAATGAGGAAACAATAAGAGATAAGAATCAAGGATTTTTAATGTGAATAAAAAAAGAATTTTTATATTTTGGTCAAGACTATGTGTTCCATCATATCTTGATTTTAAGAAGGTACAGTTTGATGATGAACCTAGTTTGATTTTCTGTATTCACCCAAGAAGCACTAAGATGTATCAATATCTCTAAGAGCACTATTTTGGTCAAAGTTTGATAAAATTTATCAATAAATATATATCAGAGTTCCTGGTCTGTCAATAATTTTAAGATGAAAGGAAGTTGTATATGTGTATGATGAAATCATGACCCATTCAAAAAGGGAAATATGAAAAATCACCATGGAAATTCTCATTGGATATCCAAAGACATCAAATAAATACAATGTTATCATGGTTATTTTAGATCATCATTATATCTATGAACACATCATTGCGATTTGAGAGAATTTCCCACTACATAAAAATTAATGGGTATACATAAAATAAGTGGTGATTCATCAAGGATTACAACTATTGATTGTATCTTATCGAGATCCGAGATTCACCTCTATATTCTAGTAAAGTCTCCAACATGATCTACAAGTTGAGCTGAAATTTAGTATAAAATATCATCCTAAAACTGATGTCCATTATGAGAGAAATATCTACACACTTTTGGAAATGAACATAGCTTAATAAATAGACTTTGATGGAGGATGGGATAAACAACTTCCTATGGTTGAGTTCTTTTACAACAATAGTTTCCACTCAAGAATTTAAATGGTTCCATATCATGATTTTTATGAGAGGAGGTACAAAATGCGTACATACTGGTTTAAACTTGGGTAATGAAAACTACTGGGTCCTGAAATGGTTGATGAAATGCTGGAAAAGGATAAGACCATTTATCAGCAAATCAGTGATGCCTAGAGTCTACAAAAGAGTTATTTTTATAATTTTTTATGATACATAGATTTTAATGATTTTGATATGGTGTGTCTATAAATATCTTTATGTAAGAAGGTGATGATATTTGGGATGATGGTAATGATTATTACAAGATACACTGGCCCGTTTTATATCCTTGATCACATTAGAGTAGTGTCACATCGAACAGAACTCCAAAAAAACCTATCTTAATATTTATATATATTTATTATTTGTATACATTAAAACAAAAACAATATTTTTTGGACAAATATTTTAATTTATTAATAGATTTTTTAAATAATGAATATTTTAATAAAATATTATTTTTAAAGGTATTTTAAAAAATAAAAAATTTCATATAATTTTAATGAAGTGAAATGTAATTTTTTGAACGGTTTGAAAAATATTATTCTCAAAAACTGATCATTTCCTAATATATTTTGATTTTATGTTATTTTAAAATTACAATATTTATAAAATTAGTTAGATAGAATGTATTTTCTTTTCTCAATTATAACATCATAACTTTGAAATGGTTAATTATTCATTATTTTCTAAGATAATTTAATTTTAGCTTAAAAATTAAATATCATATAATTATAATTTGTATATTATGAAATCATAATGACCCAAATTTGATGTAATAAATAATAAAAATGTTATACGTGAACCAATATTTGTTTCCCTTTAAAATAATGTGATTTTTGATTTATTATATTTCTTTAATAAATCTATTAGGAATCCTCTAAATACATTAATATATTTTAATGATTGAAAACAATTTCATTGAAAGTGTGACTTTACTAGATATTATAAAAGAAAAATATATTATTATGTCAGGCCATTTGGTATATTAAATAATGAGAAACACTCCCATTTTTTCAAAACCATGGGAAAACCATGGTATTGTTTCTAGATTATGTTGTTTTATTTTGAGGGTCAAAACATAAATAATAATGAAATCACCCTCTTTTCCAATATAAAACCACCCATGATCCCATATATATTCACTAAAATTCAATGGAGAACATACATAGACTACCATAAACCATTTATAGTCCTCCCACGGTTCCCCCAATCTCTCAAGAATATCATCTCAAGCATTTGGAGTAACATAATCCAGTAAGGGACCATCCTCTCCTCCATTCAATTCACGTTCAATTTTTTTTATATGTCATCTTAATATAGATTTTTTATGATATAATTTTTTTTATAAACATCTATATAATTTAAAATTTATGATATTCTAATGGTAAATCATTTTATCTCTAAAAGTTTAAACTTTACCTAAGTCGTTAGTCTGCCAAATTTTTTTAAGTGATTTATCTCTTCTAATTTACATTTAATCACATATTCTATTCTATGTCTCTTAAATTTGATTTTTTATTCTGGGATATGTTCTTCCATATTTACCTTACCTTCCATTTCATTTAAAAATTATAAGATCCCAATTTAACACTAATTATTCCTCCCATGGTCCTCTATTTATACATATTACCATGCCAAAATATAGTAAGGATTATTTTCATTGTACATTTTTTATTCCCATATGAATATAATTGCAATTTAAAATTAAGGTATATATATTACCATGTTCATATTACCACCCATACGTATTTTATGTTATGAGAGACCAAAATATTTATCATCAATCATTTTTTATGAATCTTTATGTTACATCGTAATGAAACTGTAATATCACCTAGGTAATATTAGAAAAAAAAATTGTAGTGAATACCATACCCATTTCCTATAAATTGTGTTAACCATTTACACCTATACTTTTGAAAAAGGAATTTCATGTTTGTATTCCAAACTCCTTGATTTTGGAAAAAATTATAATGATGATTGAATCCTTGTTGTAAGATATATTTTGTACACTTATAGATGAAAATGAAATGAATTTGATGAGTGCTTCTATAATTATTTATCACCACATTCCATTGGGAAATGTATAGTATCATGATACATCATGTTGGAATAGGTAGTGAACCTATTTACTTATGGAAATTTTTCTAAAATTATTTATTTGTGGTTTATCCATGACCTAATATTCTGATGTTGTGTATTATGTTATTTCCACTTTTCCAATTTTATGATTAGCATTCTATAAAAAATCTCATCGTTTAGGATTATGATTCCTAAAAAAATATTGCTCCATTAATATGAAAATTTTCTAACATGTATCAACCTATTTTAATTTTATTCCATTACTGATATTTATATATAACCCTTCTCTTATGTTTGTCCCTAGTTTGCCCTATGCAGTTTTAAAAATCTTATGTAAATTAGAAGAATGTTAATGATTTTTTAAATATGTTGATGTATCCTATGGTCAGTATGTTATTCTAGTTAATTATTTCTCCAAGAAAATACACATATATATAACACCCCATTATGATAAATGGTTAAATTATTAAATGACATGAATTATGCCAGTAAGGTAATCCATTCTTTCTTAGAGACTACTTCATTATAACTCCAGAGTTAGGTGTGCATTAATTAGAGTAGTGATTCGGATGTGTGACCATCTGGGAAGTTTCACATGGTATGCATAAGTGAAGATCAATCTCACTAGAAATAACATGTGTTTTCATTTGGGTATATTCAGTAGTTAGATACACTTCCAAGCATGTTAGTGGGACCCATAGTAAAGACCACATGTCTATGGGAAACCAGTGGTTCCTGGAGGCCGAGGACCCAATAACCATGATATGTCATTTTTTATGTTCTATATATAGGGTCCAATTTTTACATTTTGTATCAGAGTTGAGCCTATCCATTAGTGTGTAAAACTATTTGGGTTAAGATGTATGGTCCAAAATTATGATGATGTGATATAATTAGAGGGAGATAAAAGTAATACCCTTGAATGATAATATGTAAAATTACTAAATTATATGACTAATTCCAATATGGTGACCTTTATATTTGTGATCCTAATTGATTATAAGTCCACAGTTAAGTGTTCTTGTCCTGGAGTAGTGATAATGATGGGTGACCTTCAACAATGTTTCATTGGGTGTGTCTGAGGGAGGAAGAATCACATGAAAATGATCATTTATGGGCCTATGGGGATTAACAATAGTCAGATGAACCGTTCGGGCATACATATGGGACCAATGGTGGGTACCACATGTCTGTGGGGAAACAGGTGGTACCTAGAGGGCCAAGACCCATGGAGAATTTTAACTGGGTGTTTATGCTGTCATAGGGGCCTAGTTTATAGATTCATTTCCTTTTTGGTTGTATTAAGGGAAATTTTATGTAATAAATCATATATTATTATAATATAAAGAGAAATAATGTTATATGAAATATATTAATTTGATAATGGAGTGAAGTTAATATTTATGTATCGTTTACAGGGGTCACTATATTGGTATCATAGGCAGGTTTTAGTTGTTTTTGTGTATTAGTTTTTTTAAAATTACTGATTTCCACATGTTTATGTCTATATAAATATTCTATAAGTTGGATAAAATCCAAAATATTAGTAGTTTAGATATTTTGTTGTTCTACTATCATTTAAATCCATGTATGGTTACTACAAGTGGATGTGGTGTTTTTTAATGATATACCTATGTGTGATAATCCCAAAAAAGATGAATTTTGTATTGACTCAATCATCACTAGGTGTAAAATAATGTATCCTAGAAACAAAACTAATTTGAAACAGTTGGGGAATAAGATTTGGTCATTAAAATTATTATTACATTCCATAATGTGAGATTTTATTTATAATGTAAATTAATTGGGAAAAATACCCAAATTTAAAATATCCGTTGATGACCTAGAAAAAAATATACATTCATATATTAATGGATTCAGATAATTTATGAAATCCTATTATTATGTTTAATTTTTTATTATATATATATATTAATTAATTTAATTATATTAAATCCAAATTATTCTTTAGTGGAGGTAGTGGTGGGAACCTAAAGTAATCATGTTATAAATGGTTGAAATCACACAAAAATTAATTAATAAATTCCAATTAAATGTCATTGTATTGATTTATTTGAATATGGAGTACTTCGATGGGTCACCTCATGGGAATATACTCTTCATGAATCAAGTACATTCCATTGTATAATTCAATGTAATTTTAGGCACGGAAAATCTCCCACTACATGGAGAACATAACAAATTTTGGTATATAGAAATATAATTTCATATCCCAATTCATTCTATTATCAAATTTTAATAAATGGAAGATTGAAACTCAAAAATGAGTTAAAAATTGTTCAAATGAGTTGTGGTATGTTCAATATTGATGACATCCCTATTGTATGACAATATATTGATGTAATTATAGATGAAGTACATGGTCTTACCCCAGAGTGAGAGTTTGATTTCAGGATTTAACATATATGTGGATCTATAATTATGTCAATGATAATGAATAGAATATTACCAAATGAAATATAAAATTTTAATCAAAAAGCTCCTTAAAGTTTTATTAATGGTTTCATATTCAAAACTTCTTTACTATAGGGTTTTTGAATTCAATTTATAAAGACTCAAAAATAAATTTTACATATTATTGTGTGATTAAACCTAAATTAAAATTCATATATTACAAATGGATTTCTGTTTTTTAGAGAGTTAGTTCAGACCTATTACATAAAAAATCATATATTACCAAATTGTACACTTTTAATTAATATTAAAATTTTCCATTATATATAATTATTAAAATGAAACATGATTTATTTTCCTGAAAAATTTTAATGAAATTAAAATTGACTTTATATTTTTACATACACATGTCTAAACCCTATAAAAGATCATTTATATCATTATATTATAAATAAAATCAATGTATGGGATGTAGAATGATTGAAATTGATTTTTATTCTATTAATACATATAAAAATATTAATTTTTCAAAATAAACATTGACCTAAAAATAATCATTTCATTACCCAAAAAAAACCATCCCTTCCAAAATGAAAAACTAAAAATATTAGAACAATTCTTAAATAAAATATGAAACTCATAAGTTTTCATTAAATACATGAAAAACTCAAAAAATATTATATAAAAAATGAATACTTTTTACCCATAAAATATACAATATAAATTCCTTTAAATGTAAAATCATTATCCCACCTTGAGTATTGGTAATATTCCCACAAAACCAATATCATGAATAGATAAATCATTTTGTAAACATGGGTAATCTGTTTAATATACAACATAATAATTAGATAAACTTCATAATTATATATAGAAAAACCATCACTATTAATCATTGATTAACTATCATGAATAAATTTGGAATTATTGTACTATTATATCAATAAAATCTCTTATGAGAAACCAAGTAATTTTACTCCAACCCTTTACCCATTTTAATGGATTTTTATAATGGGATCACTGACCCTTGATTTATAACCTAATAACATCTCATCATAACAATATCATTGAATAATAACATAATATATAAAATATTGAATCCAAAAAATTATCCTTGGAACCATAGGAATGTAAATTCAAATATTGATATATCCCCTATAAATTAAAAGAAATTTTAGAAATAAATATAACATATAGAAGGTGTGTTTTATTCATTTGAAAAATATTATTTATTGTAATTTAATCAAAATATAAAATAATGGTTATGGATGATGGATAGTCAGTGTTCAAATATAGTTTAAAATATCTATTTTATTTTTTATCTTTCTAAAAATGATAAAATCCTTCTGAAATATGATTCTTTTTCAAAACCTATTGTAGAATTTAAAAATAAAAATAATTTTTTCATTATAAATCACATATTTCCATATAAATATATCATAAAAATAATTTTCAATTATTAAAATCGATGAAAATGGATATTTACATTAACGATTTATTAGACACTTTTAAAAAGAAATTAATGTTCATTGAGTTTGACTAATCATGTATCTTGTTTGACATACTGAATAATTATATTATGTTAATTATACACTTTTAGGATAAAATTTTATGTCTTTATTATTAAATTTACCTCACATATATCAGAGTTATAAAAATTACATATTCATTTATGTTCATGTTGTATGATTTAATAATATTTAGTTCAAAAGTCAGATATTACTTTGGTAAAATTAATATGGTGAAATATGTAATTATTCCATCATATACATAATAATTATAAAGATATATTTAATTTACTAATACATAAATTGATATTTTGAAACAAACCACAAATGATACTTAGGAAAAATGAACTATGATAGAATTCTAGAGACGGTAGGTCGTGTGTACTCATGAGTAACATTTCTATTATTTATAAATCCTTGTGGGATAAAAGTAATTTTAATATTGGATCGATATTATGATATAAATAAAATATATATCTTAAAATATTTATATATGACAATACATATCATCTATGTGATGTGGTGATGTCAAAAACCCTCTCGATATATAGAGTAGTAGTCCACACATACACAAAGAGACGACATTTTTTCAATGAAGGGATTGATAAGAAATCAAATGATATATCATATTTTATGAATTATATATACATCATTAATATCATGTATAATAGTTAATTCTTTTATTAGAGAAACCCTGAGAGACGGTGATGGAAAAATAATTGCATCTGTCTACGAGGTGCTAGTCTACCGTATACATGAACGATGGTTTCCAGTCCCATTTGATGATGGATAGAGATGGATATGTGTTAATAATTTAAAATCATAAAATAAAAATATATGGAGATAAGTATTATATTATATAATAATGATTTTACAATATTTTAAGAATGTTGAAGGATAAATAAAATTAAAACATGCAGTTAAAACTATACCTATTATTTGAAAAAATTAATATTCTCTTAATAACCTAACACCTCAAATATTGGGATAATTCCTAATATAAGGCATCAAGAATGTGGGTATGGATTATATGAAAGAATTGAGTTGATATATCGCATGAAAAATGACATTTTTAATTGTGATGTAATTAGAATAAGATGTTTCCTTCTAAAAAATGTTGAGGGGAACTCTTTAGATTTAATAAAAATTAAATTAATATAATGTTATTATGATATCCAAATCGATCTTAATTTATAATATTAAAATATAAATATATAAGGTGTCTAAATACATTAATATAATAATATTTTAACATATTTGTATCATATATGAACCGTTCTCTAATTTTAACCCTATATTAATTCATTAGAAAATTACTATTTTATTAATGTTTTCATCACTTAAATGGTTTTTAATGATACAATTAATTAAAAATAACTGATAAATGGAATATGTTAATAAAATTATCTAAATAAAATTCATTTTATATAATGTAATATTCTTATGAAATTTAAATTGTTGTACAAAATATTTTTCATTATATAATATCATTAATTTCAATTTTTGAAATACTCCTTTTAGTTAATGTTAATAAAAAATGAACAAATTAACATTAAAATAATAAATCCATACCTATATAATATTTATTATATAAATATATATATATATATTAAATTCATGGGACATATAAAAATTTCCAAATTATATAACATTTCATATTTCTAATATCTTTTGTTTTAAGTTATATTACTTGAAATATTATTGTTCATGTTCTGTGAAATCATTTACAGAAATTAATTATTCATTAAAAAATAAAATTTAATATACATGAAGAACATAAATTATTTATATTATAAAATTAATATATCTAAATCAAAATTTCCTATGTGTATTAACATTTTAATTCTATTGTTGTTAATAAAAACATGATTGTGGCATTTTTTTATTTTAATTACATTATATTTTATAAAGGTTATAATCATATCCAAATGGTGTAAAGAATTTCATATGACTAAATATTTGATAATTATGGATTAAATGTACTCATACAATAAAATTAAGTTATGTTTTAGGATAATTTTTTATTCCAATCATGTTATTTTCAACATTAATTACATGATTTCCCCTTTACCGTGGTAAAAAATTACTATAGATAACAATTATATTGATTAAAAAATAAATGGGACATATTCAATAAAATTAACCCACTAATTAAAAACATTGAATGAATATTTTTAAATTTGAAACCTTGGGGTAGTACAATTTTATTTAAAATTAAACTGTACAAATTTGAAGAAAAAATATTTTTCAAAAAAATACACTTTTTATGTATCAAAATTTTTTATACTAATTTTAACAATAAATATATTTAAAAAATAATAATTAGTTTTTTATAAATTAATATTAATTATTTAGAAATTAATAGAAATGAGATATATAATTTAATTTTTTAAATAATTAATATGAAAATAAAAGTTTAATTAAAATCATTATTTTTCACAATTCATTGAATTTTTTTAGAAAAAATTATTAAACTAATCATTAAAAAACATTGATATGATTAATTCAAAAAAAATAAAATGATAATTAATTAACTTAAACATCTTGAATTAAAATAATATAATTGAACTTGTAAATTACATTTTTTCTGTTTGAATTTTAATTAATTACTTTTGAGCACAAAATTGTATAAATTTTATAATTAACTATGGAATATATGAAAATTTACTATATAGAAATTACCTAGGTTATTACATAGTTTCACCTACTGGAAATTCCATCCTATAAGTTTTATTTACTTATTATATATGTTGTGACATCCTTCCTTCGTAAAATATTTAGACTCCCATGTAACATCTTCAACAATATAGTTAATCTATAAAACCATGACTAGGTGAATTAAATTATTCTTCAATGCATTCTCAATATGTTTATGAATTTCAATATTATTTTCCTGATATGAGAGGTTATGTTCCAAAAAAATACATAATGGCTCAAAAACATAGATGAATATCACATATATTTTGTTAACATCAATACATGAAAAACATTGTTTACATGTTATAAATTCATAGGAAATTAAAATTTATATGAAATACAAAAATATTTTTCAATTATTTCGTATGTTGAAATGAATAATGTATGTAGATTGTGATTTTTATTAAAATACTTAATAATTTTCCATTGAGATACATTAATCAAACCATGATCGCAATCCTTTAATGAATAATTTTTTTTCTAGTTCTCTACAGGAATTATCTACCATCCCGGTTTCATCAACATATGTTTTTTTAATATCATTCACCTTCTCAACCATATAAGGTTCCATATTTATAATGTAATGAAAATTAATTTTATAATAAAACTAAAATAGGGAATGATGATGATGAAATCATCCTTGGTAATACATTAGAGAAGAATAATGAATATATTCCATAGAATGAATCATTAATTCAGGCTGTTCATCATATTAAGGGTGAAATGTTGCAATAAAATTTAATTTAACTCACATCTAAATTGATATTTCTTTGCAAAAATTTGAAGTTATCCTATAATCATGATCAGATAAATTAAGATTGAAACTCCATGAAACTTGAATATCTCCTTATGATAATGTTGATAATGTTGATCAAAATAATGTGTATATAAAATTCCAATGAAATGTAAAAATTTAATAAATTGGTAAACAATAACACACATTTCATTATTACCTATGCTTACTTTAGAAATCACTCATTAAAGTCCATGGATATATTTTATCAGTTACACTCTAGAATATGAAATGGATATAGCATCAACATTATAAATTATTATTGATATTTAACCTATTGACCAGCCAAACAATCAATTGGAAAATTAAAATTATCACTTTTCATTAAGACCCCATGTAATAATTTCTATGGTCTCTATACATAATAGAGAATACAATATGAATAGAATTAGGGTAATTAATGTATTCACTTAGATATTCACTCTTCAAATAGGAAAAACAAGGTACAAATAAACTCATTAGAAATCCAAAAACAATTCTATATTGAAATTAAATTTAATCAACTTAACCTTTATAACAAATTATAAATTTTCTTATTACTCACATATTCCTTTATCATAATTTTAAATTCATTATAAAAACGAAATATATACTAAAAATAATGATGATATTATTTTATCGAAAAAATAAAGCAATAAAATTCATCATACAAATAGCTAATGAGTCATAATATAATTTTAACATGGCTAATGATGCATTATTTTTTCGACTCAATGAATCAACTACATTTTCTTGTATGATTTTAATGGTGTATGAAATCATATTCCATAATCTATTCCAACCATCTAATCTTCCTCAGACTTAAATATTTACTATTGAATATATACATAGAATATTTTTGATCAGTATGAATTTTATACTTTACTCAATATAATGATTACTACATAATTTTACAGCCTAAACCAAAGCACCTAATTCTTAATCAATTGTTGGATATTTTTACACTTAAGGATTCAGTTGTTATGAAGAATGAGAAACTTAAATATCCTTATTCATTAGGACACAACCAATTTATATTACTAAATCACCATTTTATATGAGTTGTTCACCCTTTCTGTAGAGTATATCAAGATCTAGGGCATTCAAACTTCATTTATTTTCATATTGGAAGCCAACAAAACATTATTTTTTTAGATAAAAATAACCCTATTTTGTGTTAACGTAGTTAGTGGTCTTGATAAAAGTAAAATACATTCATCAAATTATAGTTAATATCATACTAATCAATTAAAAATATGAATCTGGAAAACATATTTAATTCATGACCATTCTGAGATTACCCAACCATGATTCAAATGTCTTTTAGGGGGAGGGGGGGAATCAATGATATCAATTTCATTAATGTTTGTGTACATTAGAAACAACCTTTATCTAATTTTAATGATTTTTTCCCTTATAACGAAAAATGAAACAATCAACCATAAGAATATAAATATTTACATGGTTCACGACTAAACAATAGTGTGTACATCCTTAGAATGGTTGGGAAAAAATCCAATACCATAAAATACAATATAAAAAATCATTTGTCTAGAATACAACGAGTGGGATGTTCCATTACACTCATGTAGCACTATGATCAACACAATTGTATGTGTTATTCAAATGGAATAAAGTGGCATAAGAATATTTTTGTTAGAAAAATGTTGTGGTGAATGATTATCATCTTTAAAAATTATAATCTTTATAAAAAATTATTCAGTTTCATACCCATAAACTTGTGTAAAATTCTAGGACATTGTAATGAGACTCAGTACAATTTCACCATCTGATTCCTATATATGATTAATCAAAACAAATATTTGTTAGATTACTTCTGAATCAATATGAAATACTATTAATATGAGTATAGAAGTCTTAGTCTGATTCCCTATCCCAATTATTATGTCTAATTTGTCAATATAAAAATAGTATACTGTAAGATTTCCACACAAAAATCCCTAAATTCCAATTTCTCCATCCATTAATCTCATCAGAAATAAGAATTTCTTATTCCAGAAACTATAAATATGACCTTCTTCTTTTCATCTTATGTTTCGATAACATCGATAAGAAACCAAAATATAGAAACTTCTTATTTCTCAAATTGTTGTGCTTCTCCCTCATCTTTCCCGAGAAAAGCAAGTCACAAAATATAAAATGTATTCTCTACCATTTATAGATAATCCAAAAAGTATTAATTGGTATTTTTAAAAGGCTTTCCCACTTCCCCAATTTTTTAAATAATAAAATTCATTTAATCTATTATCTTTCAATGACTCATTTAATTTTCCTTGACATCTGGTTCATTATTTAACGTATTCAACCTTCATTGAATTTTGTATCTTCTCTTGATTACAAATCCCATCATACATTCTACAAAATCGTCAATACAAAAATGAAATGAAATTATTCTTTCTCTAATACAAATCTCCATTATGATGGTCAGCCAAATTTAATTAACCATGTGTAAATTTATAACTGAATACTTATTTACAAACATATATCTAATTTTTATTTCTGATTTTTATTTCCCAAAATTTTTTCTTCATTATGATAAATACACTAGGTTATATTAATTTTCATTACCCACTTGAAAAAAATCATAACTAATGATATTTTAATATGTTTCTCTACACCACATGAAAGACTATCCTCCCATTGTAATTTCAACATAATGGGAGATGAATATGTCAAAAAATAGTTTCTAAATTATTTATCTCTACATAAAATATAATTAAGGGAAAAAATTTCTTCTCATTAATATTATCATATACAATACTCATACTAATTTTTTCCTTACGATGAAGGCCAAATATTCTTGAATAGGTCACTCAGTATAAATTTGGGACAAATTTATTCCATCCCATTATGTTTCTTCATAAAAAATTATAATAACATGGGAAAATAATTCATCAAACTTCATGAAATATTTTTTTACAACTTTGAAAACACTTTCAAAAAGTATTTAAATAAGATTGTTCTTCATCTTCATTTTTTTACAAATTAATGTACCCATGAAAAACCTATAACCATTGAATTTTTTATTTCACAACCTTATGTTTGCAATATTGACAGCTTTAATGAAATTAAATATGATGATGATCTTATTTTCTATCCAATGACTCTGTCAGGGACAATATTGAGACTTCCCATTCTTCCACCATCCTTATATTCTTTCTAATAAAATATGAATACAATTGTTTGTACATTTATATTTCACATATTTAATCAATCTAGAATCACAATTTTTACAACATACTTATGATATGTGATTAAGACAAAATAGAAAATCATCACCAGATTCATATCAGATCCATGATGAATTTTATTTACTCAATTATTTTGATCAAGTCTTCATTCTGGACCCATCGTGGTTTCTGTAATCCATTTCATCAAGAAAAAATCTTCCCAAGATGATAGAATTACTTAGGAAATGGGAGTCATATTTCTTAATTACTATGGTTATTCCAATTTTATAAAACATTTACAAGGTGAATTGATTGATAATATTTTATTACAAAATGAAACACACTTGTAAAAAGCTTCTTCTTAAATAAATAAATATTTTCTATCTATCATGGTCCCAACAATATCCCCCTTCGTATAATTTGTGTAACGAAGGTTTATAAATCCCTGATTTTTGTAACCTCATGTTATTTATTAGTTATAAAAAATTATAAGACTACATGATATAACACATTATAGAAACAAATATTCATTTAATGAAAAACCTTTTTGTCTTAAAGAAACGACTCAACAAATTTTTTCACAACATTCATCCTTAGAATCCTTCCTTAGATTTTGTTCTTCATCAATATTATTTATCTTTATTCCTCATCATTTATTAATCATATTTCTTACATGGATTTATTTCTCAAATTTCTACCTTAGAATTCATCCACCTCATTTTGACTCAACAATTCACTAATTATTCAACTTCCTAATAATATAAAAAAAAATTCAACAATCACCCCTACAAATAGTAACAATATTTCACACACTTATATGATGAAATCAGAGAATAACCATCATTTCCCATTGTGTATGCTTCTATACGGATTGATATATGAAACAATTACCCCTTTAAAATAATATCCAATGGTAATATGTGACCGGGGAACAAAAGAATTACCTTATCCTTTTTGAAAAATTGTTTGGAAAACCCTGCTCAAAATCAATTTAAAAAAATTTATTTGGTTATGGTTGTCTAAATATGTCAGCTACTTGTTTTGATATAGAAACATAATCTATCATAAATTCATTATTCTCCACATTCTATTTGATGAAATTTTATTTTATATAAATATGATTTGAATTATAAGGTTGTACCAAACATTTTGTAATGTTGATATCACTTTAGAAATCACATCCCATGATTAAGGGTAAATTTACCTCAATAATTATTTCTTACAAATGAGTTTTCATCCACACAATTGTGGTAGCAGGTTGAGTGGAAAAAAGATACCCAAAATCCTCTATACTAACTGTTAACTAATATTGTCTTTTTATATTACAACTAACACAACCATTTCCCAGACGGAATACTCCATCAGATGTGGATCTTAAATCATCAAAATTTACTGCCTAATTAGTATATGAGTACCCAAATAAGACAATACCTTCTAAAAAGAATACATGATTCTAATTCTTCACCATTTATATATCCATGGAATCATTTTCTAGATTTTATATTTTATTCTTTATAATATCTCTAAAATCATTAACATAAGAAAACATGATTAATAATGTCAATTATTTAGTTATTCAAATATATAATCTCCTATTCAACATTCAAAAATAATTTTAATAAAGATCCTTACATTCTCCATCATATAAAACATGGTCCCTAATGATTTTTTTGTAGAAACATGATTCAAATTATTCACGTAGAACTTATTAAGAAGATATTTAGTCCATTTTTATTGATAAATAAAAATAGATTTCTTATTTTGTAAGATTTATAGCCCAAAAGGTGTTTCATTTCACCTTGAATTAGAATTTCAATCAACTTTTTCATCTCTTCATCAAATCATTCATATGTTCTTTCATCATTCCCAGTAATTACGATGTTAAAAAAATAAACAATTATAATGATGGAAAACTCTTGAAATTTTCTAATGTAATGGATGATATTAACTATACATTTATTGAATGTTATCCTCCTCATTCTAGTATCAAATTTGGAATACAATGCCATTAAAAATAGTTTAAACACACCCAAATTTCTCTTCAACTTATATACATAACATTCATCATCACCATCATAAAATACCCAATGGTGTTCAATGCCATCTCCCAAATCATGATCACTAATTATGAATTGAAATATTCCATTTATTTGAATGATTTATTTACTTCCATATGAAATAATATCTAGAAAGATTATAATTGTTTAAAATTGTTCTACCTGAGAAAATGTATCATCAAAATAATCACTATAAATTTTTGTGTTACCATATCATAGTTATCTATCATTTTTCATAATCACTTCACCTTCTTCATTTATCTAGTTCCAAAATAACCATTTTGTTACCAAATTTTTTTATCTGGCTTGGGTGAGAACGCCCATGTATGAATCCTTCCTAACTAATCAAGATGTTTTATTCCTAGATTAGACCCATTTGGTGTGCTAAAAATCATCATTAACATATTTCAGATCAACAATTGAATACAATCCCATGTGTGTAATAATATTTGATCTTATTATTGTTTGATCCTTCTTTTGTTAAACACCAATAAATTTCTTATCCTCTATTTGATTCTTTATCCAAATATGTTTTATTTTATTTTCATCTTTTTCACATAAAATATGTGAGTGTGATTTTTCCTCTAGAATAGGATTCCAATTGTCTATATCCCTATCAAAAATATTAATAAATAAATAATTATCTTGTCTGACTTCCTCATCTACATGAGACTGTTTATCCTTCATTTCATTTTCAATAACATTAAAATCAACAGAATCAACAATTGTATCTGTTTTTTGTTAAATCACTAGTATCATCTTTTTTATGAAGAATAGAAAATAAAAATTCATTCTTCGCCACTCTTCTCAATCATTCTATGGTGTCCAAATTTCATCATTATAATAAATGGACTTGAAAAAGCTCTTATGTGTTTCAATAATTTCTTTTCTCCATATATAATTTCATATTATATATTATTTGAACATGGAAAGTAGATAAATTGGTCTTGAATATACCCAATAGTACTCTGTGCTTGCCTCCAATAGTAATGGGAAACACAATGTTTAAGTATAATATTTTTTACCATTTCAACAGAACATAAATTCTTATTTTCCAAAAAACCATTTTTTAAGGATTGTATGGTGAACTAAACTAACTCCGAATTCCAGGTTTCCTATATTTCATTCAAATTATTAATTTTTTACTCACCACAATTATCGGTTCTCAATATCATCAGTGAATAGTCAAATTTATTCATATATTTCTGGCTGAAAACTGTAAAAAATTTAAGAAAATTTGACTTATATTTCAAATACATCACACATTTAATGTGAGTAAAGTAATCAATGAAATTAATGATGTCCTTATCCCTATTATTTCAATATTTTATCATTGCCCCACAAATATTACAATGGATAAGTTCCATGGGTTTTTTGAACAAATACCAACTATTGTATGTAATGAGTTTATAATATTTCCATTCTAAAAAAGATTGCAATGTCAATATAATCTTCCTGAAATGTCAAGAATCTCAATTACACTGTCTCAATTTGATAGATTGAAAAACATTCTTTGATACATGTGTCCCAGCCTTTAATGGAATAACTTATTTTCATTCATCATACCCTAGTAACAAGAGTATTGTATTTCACCAAATTTGAGGTTATTTAATATTTTTTGTTGGCCTCATGAACTATATTACCATATTCTATAGTTTAAAAAAACCAATATTTTATAAATATATATCTTTTACCTTTTTTTACAAATTCATGTAACACTCGTTTGGATGTGATTTACCACATTATAATATAATGATTTTTTGGATTGAATCATTTCATTCAAAATTATGGATGATCAAAAAAAATTATTCTTAGTGATTCCTCTCTGAAAAAAGTAATTGTTATTCTTGTAATATCTTTCACATTCGTAAAAAACATTATGTATTATATAATATGAGATGAACACCTAAAATCATGAATCTATGTTTTTCCTCATTTTTTATAATTAAAAGAGGATTCCACAAAAAGAGCCTTTAATTTTATACCATCCTTCTTTGGATAATGGTTACAAATAATTTGTGATGCTGGTAACAAA
Source organism: Viscum album (assembly GCA_963277665.1). NCBI lineage: Eukaryota > Viridiplantae > Streptophyta > Magnoliopsida > Santalales > Viscaceae > Viscum > Viscum album. Next base: position 66,177,431 of record OY728166.1, on the reverse strand, counting down.
ACAAGAATTCCCATAGAAAAATTTATTGGTTGTTCAAATATTATACAAATATTATCCCAGGATTGGAACATATTTTTAACATTCACACAATCCTTCACAGATTACTTCAAAACATGCTTTTCAAACTTATTCTTTTGAGAGGATTTAATATTCCTCAATCCATGCCTTCTATCATTTTTGGAGTAGTTGTAATGTTGTGGATTTATCAAAAACATATTTTCAATATGTATAAATCCAATAAAGGCCCATAATTGTCTATAGAACAAGTATTTCCCACTAGAATACCCAAATTGACTGATGTTGTGAGTATATTTCATAGAAATATTCTTAACAAATAATTTTTGACCACCAACAACTTTGATTTCAACAAATTGTTTTTCTATTTTTGGGGTTTCATTTCAGCCTTATATGAAATATATGTAATAGAATATTTTTAATACTAAAAATGATTAGGAACCATTTCAGTATATAAAATTTTGGAAACATTAGACATCATGTGTATTGTGGACATGGTCACATATATAACATTCCCATCATTATTATTTTCAAAAACATTTCAAACATTCTTTCCATGATCAACTTCATCTTTCTTATTGACCTTTGATTGTGAATTCTATCCTTCTCATATTCATACTCATAATAACATTAACCAACACAATATATAGTGTTTTCAAATCTTGTACTTCTCTTTTAATATTTAAACATTTTTTATTCAAAAACATCGAACTGTGCTTATTTTTCTTCTATCTTTACTTTAGATGTTCATTTCAATTTTTTGATTTCTCATAAAAATTCTTCAAATCAACAATATTTTAACATATTAACATATTAATCAGGAAAACATTCTTGATCATTTTTTGATGATCATTCATTTATCAAAAACATTTCTTCTTTCTAAATAATTATATTCTGAATCAGGAAATCATTAATCTCTTCATTTAATTGAAATTCATGTTGAGTTTTTTGTTCTTTAGAACCACTAATTTTGTAATTATCATTATTAATTATGAAAATGAATTCTTTATCTATTGAAATCATTGAATTTTTTTTCATATTCATCTTCTCGTTCATCTTCTTCTTCATCAATAGAAAAATCATCATCATTTAGATTTGATGAAAATTTTATATTTCCCTCAGGAAAAGTATTTATACTTATCTCCTTGATTAATTAATGACCTTCTTGGAAGAATTTCTTATTCATTACTATCCCATTATTTCATTACTCATTGTAAATTAGCCGCAACGACCCAAAGGACTCCACATTCAAAAAAAACCCAAGGGATGTTTCACTTTATATTTACTTATAACCCTTCATTTTTATTTTGAAAATATGGTTAAAAATCATCATGGTTTATACAGAATCAATTATTGGAGTTAGGGTTAGAAACATTTTCGTTTTTAAGAACATTGTTATACATTTCATTCATGGAATCTTTGATAGACATTTCTCTAGCACCTTTTTTTCACTTCTTAACATTTTCCCTTCATATTTCAAAAATAAATTAGAGTAAAGTGGATATCAGTAAATGATAGAGTATTGAGATATATGTATTCCAATTAGATTACATTTATATAAAACATTGTAAAAAGTATTCTTTTGACTTTTTTAAAAAATAGTTGAATTTTTAAAATTTTCACAATTACATCTGATAGTGATGACAAGGTCATATACCCATGTAAATAATTCCCCTAATGATTCATAGTCCCCCATTTTCATAGATTAATATTCCATCCTCTATATTTTTATCATTTTTGTGTTGATTTTTTTATTTCTTTCAATATTTTTTTCAATTTATTTTAAATATAATTGACATTAAAAACATCTATCACTCTTCATAAGTCACTATCAGAATGTCATGAGTGTAAATCATTTTTATCCCTTCCATTATTCTCAAGATTATTCTTTACTAAATGTGTAAGAGGAACCTTATAATCTATAATAGGATATTCATATGTTCAAGCATCAGTAACATTATACCCAAGATACATTAGATAAGGAAACATTTTATCATTCTAGATATGATACTTTTTTCTATAAAATATTGTAATACCATTACTAGTGAAATAATTCAAATATTCCATCACAAAATCACTTTAAAAAACAATAGTACATTGTAAATAAAGGGATTCGTAACTCAAATACAAATTGAGTTGGCCCATCCAACATTAATGTCTCATTTATAGAGTGTGGGAGAATATTTCATAGATTTTTATTTTTTTTCACTTGACTTTATAAACATCTTTGAAGTACTCTTAAATATATAATTATCTACTTAAAATAATCCAAACGTGCATCCCTATGAATACAATAATTAATATTGTTCACTATACAAAAATAACATCTCAATCCATGTTCTGGTTTGGAAACAATCAAATACATCACAATAAACTAGGAACCAATTTATTTTTTTGGAATACAATTAGTATGATATACAATTACGCTCGAGTTTTACTATGATCAATACAACAATGTGTGTGATTAACGTTTCCCAAAATTATATTAGAATGTTTTTCGAACAATAATGTTATTATGTTTCATGATCAAATTTCCCAAATACAACATGGCATTAAAATTAATTACTTTTTTACCCATAAGATGTTATTAATTTCCCTAACATTGTAAATATACTAGGTCTGATTTCCCATTACAATTCCCTAGTCTAATTGAAAAATATAGGAATATAGATTTATCATAATACCACTAAAACATTTTGAACCACTTCTAATCTGTGTGTGGAAATCCTATTTTGACTCCCTAGTATAATTCCTAAGTCAAATTACTCAATACCAAAATAATACACTGTTAGAATAATACTAAAGCAATCATAAACTTCTTCTTCCCTAGTTTGGAAATCCCCATAAAAAGAACGACAGTCTGATTCTATAAACTTTGAATATATTCATCTTCTTTTATTCCTCTGTATAGATAAAATCTATAAGAAAACACTATCAACAAACATATCCTTTCTATAATTATTGAGATTCACACACCTCTTTCATGAGAAAATCAATCCACAAAATACACAAATTATTTTTCTCCATTTGTAGACATTTCAAAAAAAATTATATTGTATTTTGGGAAGGTTTTCCCACATATCCAAATATTAAAAATAATTAATCATCCTTATATATCTAATCATTATATGAATAATTCAATTCCCCTTGAAATATATATATTTTTTTGACTTCTTCATCCTTCAAAAAATTTTGGATCGTCCCTTAATTTTGGATCCCTTTAGAATTTATAACAAATCATTAATCTGATTCCAATTTTTTATTCTGATTTTCCCAATTTGATTCTCCATTATGATTGTCATCCTATTTTCATGACCCATATAAACATTTGTAACTACAGACTTTTTAACAAATTTTAGTCTAATTTCGATTCATGATTATGATTTCATAATATGATTTATTCATTACCATAATAACACTTGGTCATTCTGATTTTCTTGACCAACATTAAAACAAATCAGAATGAATGATATTTCATTACGTTTTTATAAACCACCAGAAATACTATCTTCTCATTCTTATTTCGTCATTACGTTGGAAACATATGTTCAAAAACATTTTCTTCATTATGTTTCAACTCACCAAATGTAAATAATAAAAATTTATTATTATTAAGATTCTCATAAGAAAAAATTATTTCAACTTTATAATTACGATGATGAAAAAAAATATTTAATAAAATTCCCTATATCAATTTTGGACAAACATCTATCTTTCTAATTTGATTCTCTATAACAACTGATAAAAAAGGAAAAAGAATTCATGGAAAATTATGAAATATTCTAGTCCCCTTTCACTACAATTTCAAAAAGTCATTAAACAAAACACTTCTTATTCTTCTGCACTATTTTTTCTATGATACCAATGATCTATATGTGACCACATAATTATTTATTTTACAATATTATGCTTGTAGTAATGACATTGTTAATCACATAGAATACATTAAAGATAAACTTATAAATTCTCGTCCTTTATCAAGGAAATTATTGTTACTTTACAGTGATGTAATGTTAATTTCATTCATTATAATAAAATAAGAATACAATTGGTAGAACCTTTTCCCCCCTTTTATTTTATTATGAATGAATCACAATTTTCACAACTTACTAATAAGTTGTGGGAAATATAAATTTTCAATGCATCATAAGATTCATATATGTTTAATTATTTACATGATTACCTTCATATATATGATTAGAAACACATTATAAACACAATGTGAATCTGATGAGTCTTTTATTCAATAAAAATTCTTCTTAATATGATGTTAATTTTTATGAATTGTGAGTTTAATTTCATAAAAATTATGGTCAATTCAAATTAAAATTTTTTTACTACGTTAATTGATTTCTCCTCTTTTAAAAAAAACCACAACAAACTTATAGCCAAATTGTTCCCCACACATTTATCAACCACTATACATTTAGCTGTAGAAACTACTATGTGATTATTTTTTATGATATGTTCATGTTATGAAATTATCATCAAAAAATTAGATTTTCTAAATTATCAACATAAAATATTTTGGTTTTTGTTTTTAATGTAATCCTTTAATATTTTTTCCTGAACCTTTTCAATTTTTTATTAAATCAAGATATCATCAATAAAAACATATGTTTAATTATCCAAATATTCATTAAAGACTCTATTAATAATAACTATAAATATATCTGCAATATGTTTTTATCGTTATGGGAATGACCATAATCTCATAATACTAATATTTTTTCTAAAACACTACTATTTTAATTCAATATTTATTTACCTTTAGCATATATGAACCAAAACATAGATAATCTAATAAAATATATTGAGCTCCATTTAGTCGATCAAAAATATCATCGATATGTGGACATAACTAATTATACAAAATAATACAATAAAAATCAATATAATTAATGCATAACCTCAAGGATCCATCTCCCTTTTTAAAAAATGTGATAAGACCACTATGTGGTGATGTTATAGAATGAATATAACCATTATCAAGAGACCATGGAAGTATAATTTTGAAATTTTAGATGTTCTACATTAGCCATTCAATATTATGTTTTAGAAATTGGCATAGAATAAAGAACAAGGTCAGAAGTAATTTCAAATCCCCAATCAAGAATATTTCATGGATTTATACTAGAAAAATCATCAATATTCTATTTTACTATTCACAATACATTTATTTAAATTGATCCCTTATTTTAAACAATATATGAAACATAACATGCATTTCCATATATTCACTCTTTTTCTTCTCCGTGATATTTTATCAAATAAATGGGTTAATTACTGTATACAAAATGAAACTATTAGTGAAAGAAACAACATTAGTTATAATATATACAATATAATTGTAAACAGAGATCTAATCAGTACAACGAAAATCCTAAAACATGACTAAGTCAATGAAAACATGGATTATATGTAATTTATTTCAAAACAAATTATTGGAAGAATATTATAATTTCTTTATGCCTCATTGCACACCACATGTCTTCCTAACGTAATGAAAAAATATATTTAATAATGTGTAATTATAAATTGAAATGAAAATAACTCAGATATGATAAAAAGTGATGACATTGAATAAAACAATATATTAAAATAATCTGAATAAAAATGTTATGTACGTGATAACACTTAATTAATAGATAAAAATCTACTTGATTGATTTTTCAAATATTTTCTCACACCATTATTATTATAGTAATTTTTCATCCAATAATTTTTCTTCTTATTCATACATGTGAGTTCATATTGAACTATCACATTTATTTTAAAACATATTACAACTTATTTACTAGAAATAGTCTTTAAACTACCACGATTATATTCATTTCAATTATGATAAATATTCAAAATCATACAACATCAGAAAAACCTAAATATATCATAATGAATTCACATGTATTTAATTTTCCACAACTCATTGTAATTGAAAACTAAATTTTCATTCCATTGGATTTATTTGATCAATTATTCCCTTTTTATCTGAAACTCAGTCAATTTTTCTGTTAGTTTTATAAGTACAAATGTTAAACAGGAAAACACATTTCATCATATTTGTTACATTGTCCTTTTTTTATAAAATTTACATCTCAGGATTCCAATGACCTTATATATATTTTATTTTGACCAGTGTAAAACATATTAATATTACTATAATGAACATGGATAACATTTTGTTTGTACCATACCAATTGATTTCTATTTTCCTCATATGGGTCCACTGAGTTGATATCACATTACCTCAATTACATGAATTTATAATCAATTTTATGTCTAATAATGTTAGGAAAATATTTTTTGGGGATTATATTCTTAAATTCATCCCACTCCATTTAATTAATATCCTCTTCTCAATGATATTTTATACGTATAACCACCACTAGTCAGATTCATCATTACAATGGTAAATAAAAAAAATTTCCTATTTAAAGATCTAATCTTCCTGAGACATATAATATTTTTAGAGGGATTTAATTCATCCTTCTGCTACTACAGGGACAAATGAACCACTGAATTCTATATGATGCCGTCTCATTAAATGTTACATTATTTTCCTATTCCTTTGTGATATATCTAGATGGCCCTATCTTGGATACCACCACTATTTATAGACAAAATTACCTTATCCATCAATATAAAAATACATCCAATTCTAATAGAAATCATTCTATGATTTTAATTCTAATGGATATTATCCAATTGGTTCATTACTAATTTAGATTCTTTCTCCCTTATATGGAGAAATATTCTAAAAAATAATATTTTAGATATTAAAAAATATAATTCATTAAATTCTATATCATTTAAACATAACCATAATGTGAAATATTTTATGTGTATCCTATATACCATATACAAAAATTTAAATTTATCTAAACATTCTCTCAAATTTAAACTATATAGAAGTAACTGTAAACATTACATAATTCAATATCTGTATGCTAGAATTCACATTCTAACGTCACCAAAGATCTTTTTTATTTTGTGTATTAGAGATATATGTCATAAATCTTTAATAAAAAACTCATATATTATAATGTGGAAACCTCTATGAAATATGCATTTTCCCATAATATATAACATTAAATTGAAACTTGTTTTCTAATATGGAAAAAAATCAATAATTTCCAAATGACATTTTAACTTACTATAACAATGTTTAACCCATATGAAAAAATTTAAAAAATTTTATGAGGAATAATGATATTCTAGGTACATAAAAAGGGAAAAAAATTTATCCATTGAATACTTAAATAACATATCTTTTCCAAATGAAATTTGTGATCAAAATAATAATTTTATTACCAATTAAATCAACTTCTCTTCACAATTATGTTGAATATAACACTTAATAAGAAAAAATTAACTAAAAAATAAAACCATAATGTTGTTGATTAATCATGATAATATCCAAATTTCATTATTTCACAAATTTTTAGTAATCCCCACAAAAAGTATCATTTACAATCTAGTAAATATTATATCATTCTATAACCTTGATAAATCATATGAATTTCAAAAAAAACCAATAGAAATAATAGATAAATCAATTAGGTAACATGAGGAGTAATTTTTATATTCATATTACCAATTAGAGAACCTTTATAATTAATCAGAGAATATATTTCATTTTTACACATAAAATTACCATGGTGAATACAATTAGAATAACAATAGCTGTATATTACCATAATCTCTTTAGAGAATCCAAATTAGTAAACTCCACCCCATTACCAAATTATTTGGACTTTCATATGAGGATCACCAACACTCAATTTTTAATAGAACCACCATCCCCATAGACAATTCCAATGAACCATAACATAATAAAAAAATATCATTATAAAAATGTTATTTTAATTAATATAAAATATAGGTTATTTGTATATCCATTTGATTTTATATACCTCTTATAAAATCACAAAATCAATAGGAAAATTTTTTTTTATAGAAAAACATGATTTATTATAATGGAATAATAAATATAAATATATTTTATGGAAACAGGAATGACCATTGTCACCATATATGTAAAAAATTAACATTCGTTTTGTTTTTGTGTAAAAAATATTAAAAAATTAAAAGAAATATTCGTTTTTAAACTTATTCAAATAGTGTTAAATAGAATAAAAAATATCCTTAGTAATTCACACATATCCATATAAATACATTAATATATATATTTTATAATTTTTAAAAGTATGAAAAGTGATTTTAAAGGGAATCACTAAAAATGTAATTTAAAATAAAATTTTCTTACCTTGAGAATCCCTAACTGTGTACATTATTCAAATTACTGAATAAAAAATTTATGATAGTTTTTCAAATTCATTATAAACATCATCATGTTTGTTATTCATTTTATATTGAATATTATAATGTTATAGAGTTAGTTATTCATTTAATATCATGTAATATGTTTTGTTGATATTTGAATAATAATTACCAAATGACTTTAGTGGGTTGACTATGGTAAAACAGGACATTATTACATCATCAATAGAGTAATTATAATTACATAATTTAAGTTTATATATATAAATTAAATTGCTGAAAATTATTATAGTTATTGATTATGAAATTAGAGCCATGTTTTAATCATTGAGATGATAGGTTGTATGTACGCATGTGTACTATTTCACTTTTTCCAAGATCATCATAGAAAGGAAGAAAGCATAATTTTATCCGTACCTAATTTTCTTAATATCATATATATATATATATAATTAAATATTATATATATATATATCATCCACGTGAGGTGGTGATGAAAAAAATACTAATTCACTTTTTCAGGGTGGTAGCCCGCACGTACGCAAGAACTATATTAACATTTATAAGTAAATCCAAATGTAATAAAATAGATAATAAATTATATTTTAAGAATGATAAAAAAATTTTGAATATAATATTTTAAAATTTATTAAATAAATCTATAATTCTATAATATAAATAATAGAAAATAAATTTCATCAGCCCGTGAGGCAGTAGCCTACCATAAACATGACTGATAGATTCCATTCCCATTTAATAGAGGATAGAGAGAGATATATGTTATGAAATTAATAAAATAAATGATAATTATTGGATATAAATATATTTTATTATATAATCATAGTTAGATAGTATTTTTATTCAGTGTTAGAAGAAATAAAATTAAAATATTTGGTCAACACTATAACTATTCGTTCGAATGTCTCCTTTTTATTTAACATAATGAACTCTTAGACTTTTATAATGTATAAAATAAGTCATTTAGAATTTTGGGAGGTATTCTATGAAGTTATTTTTATAGGTTTTGTCTGAACTAGATTATTTTTATTTGTGGTGTAATTATTTTAATATGAACCCTTTTATAAGTACGGGGAGGGAAACTGGTGGAATTTCATAAAATAATTAATTAATATAAAATAATTTTTTATTTAAAATAGTTAATAATATATAATATTTATTTATGAGAGGTGGCAGAGTTAATATACTATTATACAATAAAATTTTATATTTTTGGATCAAATGTTTAACCATATAACTTTTAATGCGTCATCAACCCTTTTAAAAATTTCCACAATATTAATGTATTTTGTCATTTAGGGGTTACTAATGCTACTATAAAATGAAAAAAAATCCAATAAATATATATTTTTTTTAAAATTAACCATATCCCATTACACTTTCCAAATATATGTTTTAAATGATTTTTATATCCTGTAATAAAATATTCTTTATTACAAAGTACCATTAATGTGAATTTTAGAAATGTTCATTTACATTGACATTAACAACAATAAGAAAATATGGGAATTATAATACAATTATTAAAACCCTGTATAATATATTATATTTAAATATTAAATTCTTAGGTATCACTAATTATTTCATGTTACAATACATTTAATATTTATTACATCAATTAATTGAATACTTCATTAATAAGAAAACTACTATGTCAGTGTTGAATTAGAATTTATAGATAATAATTCATAAATAAAAATAATGCATAAATTACAAAGATGAAGTTTAAACTTTAATATTTAAAAAATATTAATTATAACTGAATGTATATTATTTTTATCCTAATGTCATATATTTTATAGTTATTCATAAATAACTATTACTTTATTTACTTTTCATTACATATTATATTATAATCCCCATAATCAAATAAAATTGACAAATATAGACATTTAACAAAATATTGGATTTTTATTGATGAAATATTATCCCCAAATAAAATTATTGAATTTTTTATAGTCAATTTTTTCCTTCTAATCATGTTATTTTACAATTAATCACCCAAGTAACAACTAATAATGCTAGAAAGAATTACACATGTTGTCATTTATAATAACCAAAAATAAAGGGGATTAAATTATCAATTTTTTACACACTTACTACATGTATTGAATCAACTTTTTCAAAATGAAAAATGCAAAACATTAGTAATTTTATTTAAAAATAAATTTTAATAACATGAAAAAGGGTTGTTTTTTAGAAATAATTTCATTCTCTATAATAAATGTCTTTATACTAAATTAAAGTATATGCTTTAGTTCTCGACATTCCTTAGGCCATGATCCTAGTTATTTTACCACATGGGTCTCCGGTAATTCAATTTTTTCTTCCAAGTCATATCAATTTATATTACTGATTGTGGTCACTAATTGAATAAATGAAAGTTCCCATAGTCTAACACATGTTCTTTTTTTGTTTTTTTCCTCACTCACCCATCGTAATCCCTACTATAGGGAAAGCATGATTAACTGTGGATTTATAACCAGTTAGTCTTTTGAATAGATTGTTGTACTTTGTTCAAATTAGTGGTAACATTTATCCTTTTATGTTCTCACTTATCTATAGGTATTAAACTCTCAACCAATTTAAATAAAAACACCATCATTGTGTACCCCAATCCTCTAACCAATGTAGAGCATATAAAATTTCATCTGGTCAATTATTCGGACATCAATTTAGATGACCTGGACTTCCTTGGTCCATGATCTTAGTCATCTAACCCCACATTTCTCTTGTAATACCTTGGTTTCCTTCCCAACACACCAAAGTTTATTAATCCCTTGAGCCTCTCATCAAACTAATGAATTTCCTCACATGCTAACCCATGTTCTTTCAACTTTTTTTACATCACTTAAAAACTCCCTTGGAAACATACCCAATGGTCACCAATTTTAATTACTACTCCATGAAAAAAATTCATAAATATGTCTCTCAAACAAGGTACAATACCAAAAAAATAGAGGGGAACATTATTGAAATGGGTTGTATCATTTATAAATTTAAGTATCACTTTTCCAAATGTGCTTTAATAAGGATGATTTCGAAAACCATATTAAGATTATTTTAATAAAAACAATTAAAATATTAAAACATGTAAAACGTGGAATATTAACATCTAAATAATCAAAATTAAAATATAGTTTTCAATAAATTTATTATATTTTTGTATCCATTAAAAAGTCAATTTTTTAATAATCATCTCAAAAATTGTTCCAATGTTAATTTTTACTTTATTTTTGTAAAAAATAAAATAAAATTTTTTCAAATTGAAATTCTCTATTTTTAAATCCTGATTTTAAATTAAATAAGATAATGATTTAAACCAAATTTTATCAGAATTATTGTTTTTCCTTTTAATAAAAAATTTTAATATTATTTATATTAAATAAATTAATATATGAAAGTATTTTATATCAAAATTATTGGGGCTCTAACAAGAATTTTTTAAAAAGAAAGAAAGATTGATATATCAATTCATTGATTATTGGAAGAATAATAAAATCCTAAGAATTAACAAGTATACTCTACCAAATATCTATGATCTATTCATAATTTTTTTTTGGAAAAGACACTTCTTGGTGTTCATAATTTTACATAGATATGATTATTTATTTTTAAAACTAAACATTAAGAAGTTGAATTCCATTTTGTAGTGAATAAATAACTATTCATGTAATGATTTTATTTTAAAAACATGCAATACCTTGGTTATTTTTGAGAATTATAATTTCTATTAAATGTAAAATAATATTAATCTTCATACCCATTGAAAATATAGTCATAGTACTATGACCATTTTATTAGTATATTTTAAGCGATGGGATAAAGTACTCTTAACCCAAAAAATTAAGAAATGGACTTTATGAATTAGATAATACCTTATGAAGCACATTTATTAGAGCTCCTAAAATAGATAGAGTCTCTCTGGATAGAACTATCCAATTCTAAGAAATGATTCAATAACTAAAGCATGAGATAAACTGATAACATGATTATTTCTAAATCCTTGAGATCATGAACCAAACCATATATGATGAAACACCCCTAGAAATTCTCTTTATCACTCACATTACCCGTAGGGTGTTCGATGGTGAATTAATGTGTTATATATCTATATCGTAATCAATAAAATTTACAATTTTTTATTTTCTTATAATAAAATAAATGATATCTTTATAAAATTATTATAACTTTTAATGACAAAAAAATGTTAGTTAAACATGAATTTCTATGCGAGGAAACACAAATTATTTTAATAAAAATATATACTTTCAATCAAGACATGCGTTTTTTTTATTCAAATGTATTTGATTTATAAGATATTTTAAAAAACTATTATTATTTAATAATATTAAATAAATACTTTGGAGAACATAATTTTATGATGTAAATAATAATTTTTATATTGGTAAGATGACTTTTATTGTCTAAAAACATGAAACATTTCATTAAATTTTGATAAAAGAATAATAATAATAGATTCACATACATAAATAATAGTTTACATAAAGTATGTATTATTTTGTCAAATCAGCACCTCGAAAATTATCCAACAGCTCATTTTTCATCATTTTTGGACACATCTATATTTTTTGGGTAAAATTAGATATTGAATAATTATAATCTATGTAATGTGAAATAACAATTACTATAAGAGAATTGTGATATTTCATAATATAAATGGATAGATAAAAAAATTTCCCCTGTAAAATATTGTATTGTCTATGTTATTTGATCAATTTAATAATTCCATAATAACTCCTATAAGTTCTATATCATATTTTTAGTATTTAAAGTAAAATATTTATAAACATGACACACATCAACATCAATAAGGTAATTATTTAATATATATATATATATATATTGACAAACATTGAAACTAATTATATACATAATTCTTTTGAAGAAAAATTGAAAAAAATAATTGGATGATAAGTGGTTTTTATTACATTATCATATTGAGTCCAAAACCAAAATTTTCAAATTAATACATAACTCTCCCATTTTTTATATAAAATACCACCCATACACCCTTTCATATTCAATAAAAACAACATAATGAATGTACTATGATTTTACACTATTAATTATTCTCAATGTGACTCCAATCACTCATGATGATCCTCCCAATAATTTGATGGACCCTCTCAAGGTATGGTGTCGCAACATCACATCTTTCTTCAAGTACCTACTTTAATTTATGCCTTTATACATATTGTTTTAGTTCTAATACGTTATCACACATCCATATTACATCCTGTTTTTTTAGGTGATGAGATACCCATTTCACTCTAATTAATCCCTCTCATAAACCATTATGTTCCCTTGTTATGCTGCTAACATTTTTCAATGATTTTCAAACCCAAACCCTTATGTACTGAAAACCCATACCAATTTCCACTTAATGGAATTAACCTATTTGTGACTATAATTCATTTATTGGGGTCTCTAAATTATTTAATCCACAATTAATTATCATGTGAATAAATTTTATTAAATATTATTGTATGTGGAATAATTAATGTTCAACATAGGTGCATGTATATATTTTGATGATTGTGTCCCGATCATAGTCCAATACACTGTGAGATGTTATAGTATCATAAGACATAATGTATTGGAATACGTAGCATAACTAATCCATTATGGGACACTATTTATTTAGGGGATTTTAACTTGTAAATATACATGAAAAACGATTTGGATGTGATTTATGTTGTTTCTGCATTCCCATGTTTCTTTTATAAAATTGTGTTGTATCTTGCTTCATTGTTCCATATTATGATTATCACCCCTATCATGATACCATGATATTCATCTTGGATGATATTTAATAGTTTTTAATAATTATATTATTTTATTTATTCCATTTTAGGGATTTATATCTCACCCTATTTCTTTTTTACAACCCCATGTCATCCCATACATTTTTAAAATAATGATGGAATTTCATAATCATGTTACAGATATATCTAATAATGATGTTATATTAATGATTCTTTATAATGTGTTTATGCCAAATTTCCCAATTAATCATGGATATATGATCTTATGACATTTTTTATATGTACCATTATGTTATAATTCATGAATTAAATTGAAATAAAATATGGATTGTCATATTTGGTTTCAAAGGAATGTTTCATTTTAATGGGATTGGGATTATAAAATTATAGCGAAATACATAAAAATATATTTATACATTATAATGTAGAATGAAATTTTGTTAAAGTATATATTAATTGGTTTTCAGGAAAATGTATCCCTGCATGGGTTCTTCAAGTATTTGTGGCTCTATTATATATTCCCATAGGGTTAATACACTGGAAAAATTCTTATTGACCAGGGCACAATCATCACTGGGTGGAATACCATCAGAATTTTTATGCACCTATAATGACACTAGTAGAGGATATTTATTGGTAATCATCCAAGTTCCACATTAAATAATATTAAGGTAAAAAAACAACCATAATATTTTCTCTTTGGAAATTGATCATGGATAACATAGACCAGAACAATGAAATTTATTTGTTATCCAATCTATTTCATTTATCAGTTATCTCTTTAATGTTAATGGTTTCTTATTTATTTGTTTAATATTGAAATAATTACATTCCTTATGTATATCATGGAAGATTTAAATGATTAGAACGAGAATTATGTAGTGAAATATATGATTTTCTTCCATTCATGAAACCATAATATCATATTTGACTATGGTTTTATGCTTTATTTTACATCATCCCTGTTTAGTAGAAATTTTCAAGAACCATACAAATTTATATTATTTGGAATATTTTTGAAAATTTAAAATGGTTCATTTATTGGATCCCAATTTCATAACTCACACCCTATGTAAATATTTGTATTAAACAACCTAGTAAGCCTTGTGATACTTAGATTATTGGGGATTGATGAAATTTTGTGGTTTTAATATCTTTCCTTATATAGACTCCACCATTATATCCATTATAATTAAATCACCCCTTATATCATGAATCACCCTTTGATTCTATATAAGTGACCGAATGAGGATAAATCATCTCTAGTATGAATAACATAATTATGTATATTGTTTCTAAGTGACAAATCTAATCAAGATCAAATAGTTGCGAACAATGAAAAGGACATTTGTGAATACATTCACTTTGTGAAGGAATAAAATGATTTGATTTCCAATGATTTTATTAGTCATTATACTGGATGAGTGGTTGAATATTCAATTGATCTTATACTAATAGATTTACGAATAGTACCTATTTTATTGTACATATAGAGATGATGAAGAAACTATCAGAGAATGAAATTAAATAGTTCATATGTTAATGTTCTTCACAATGGGGTACACCAATCCTATTTGTTTTAAAATGCGATAGGTTAATGAAACATTGAAATTAAATTCATGAACTAAATTGGATCAAAATTTATAAATCTATTCTCTATAAAAAATTAATTACTTATTCGATTAGCTACATGGAGCATGATATTTATCTATATTATGTATTTAGTCTAAATATTGTCAAGTAAATTTTACGAAGTATTATATCCCCCTAAATTTATTTTTTACGAGGTATAATCACTATAATTAGATAATTATTCCTTTATAATGCACTAATTTTCTATCAGCCATTGAGAAAATGATGAATATTGTATTTAAAAATTACATCGATAATTTTTTTAGTATTTATTGACAATATTTTCATATACTCCAAAAGAGTAAATGATTAAGAAGAAAATTTTTATTTTTTAATCATAAAAATGAGGAATGGAAAAATGTATGAGATGTATCATATTTGTGAATTTTATTTGGAATAAGAAACATTCTTGTGGCATGAAATCCCTAACAACGAGATATCTGTAGAACCTCCAAT
Source organism: Viscum album (assembly GCA_963277665.1). Taxonomy (NCBI): domain Eukaryota; kingdom Viridiplantae; phylum Streptophyta; class Magnoliopsida; order Santalales; family Viscaceae; genus Viscum; species Viscum album. Next base: position 66,161,241 of record OY728166.1, on the reverse strand, counting down.
AACAGATTCAATTGAAATATGTCCCAGAACAACCTCTATGAAAGATAGTTGTAGTATCAATGGATTAGAGTTGTACTATCCTCAATTTATAAGAATATTTTGAAACTTTTCAACCCTATTATCTTAGATATCTCATACAGGGGAATTATTTTCTTCGATAAAAAATGAAATGAGTATTTTAAAGAGATTAAGAGAAGAAAAATTAATATACCAGTTCTCAAATAACCCACATGTAGGGATATATTTGTGATCAATGGCGATGTATACAAAATGGGATTGGTTTTTGTACTCATTAATGATGTTAAAGTGATATCCTATGACTCATCCCAAAAAAATAATATGGATAAGAACAACCCAAATATAAGTCTATAACATTATATGATGATATTCTAAATAATTATTTTGGAATCCTTATATCTATGTGGAGAAACGTAAAAAATTTTCATTAAAGAATATTTAGGTATATATTCAAAAATATTGTGATTAGTATGTTCCGAATAAGATTGTTAGAGATGAACACAGATTGTGATTAATCATTCCATTACCATTATGAGAAGAGTAAAAAACTGGCATATTCCCTATGAATTAAAGACCCCGCAACATTACCCTTAATTTTGAGTACAGGGTATAAAAAATTATTTGACATGAGATTGATAAATATGGTAATAGATAAATTATCATAATAAAACCATTCAAAAATAACTTTTCAACCACACATTCACTTGATTAACAATGAATCCTATAAAATTAATGAGGTTTAATAAATAAATATAGCAATATTTTTAATTTTATAACTTATTGAAGCTGAATTTATATGGTAGGGAAATAAGATATGTTTCAAATGAAAACTAGATATAAAGTTGGATTGTTCGAATAATGTTAAAATATCATACTTACCAATTTATCAAGAAAATAATAATAAATATTACGATATTATGGAAATTTTTGGGAGTTATATTATAGAGAGACGGATCACAGAGTTTTTATCTTAATAATATTTATGCAAAAAATTCCAGGTTGAGTGATAGAAGTCTATGGTTATGATGAAATCATCACCCATGGCATAATATAAATGGAAATTCATAAACATGTATTTCATTGTACGTATCCATTGAAATATATGGAAATAGTGACTTCTAGGTTCTATATGCCCACATAAAAATTAATAATTTTTCATTATTGTCATGGAAGATTTCTAGTTTTACAAACTAGTCAAGATATATATAAGATATTCTCTATTATTGGTAGTATTTCCACTCATTATTATATCTGATTGAGAACCACGAATTACCTCATGTTTTTAGAAAATTATTTAGTAATTAATGAATATTAAATTGATCTTTTGTTCTACTTATCACCCTTATATGGATTCATGTAATCAATGGACTACTCAACCACTCGAAGATATGTTTAGATCTTGTAAAATATATTTTGTGGAATATTGGTGTAAAAAATCCCCAATTAAAGTTATCATATTACAGGAATTTCCATTATATAATTTAAATGGTACATTATGAGGATAAATGGTATGTGGTTTCATACTCATACATGATAATATTATGATGGATAGAGGATGTTGATGAGAATTGATCATATCCATGAGATGACAAAGAACGTTCAAACCCCTAAATTTCCCATGAAATACACACAATAATGATTGAAATGATATGCAGATAGGCATTGATAATACCTAGTGTTTGAGGTTAGAGATAAGGTGTTACATAACATATAACCATGGGATAAATTCATGAGGTTTAGGAAGAAGGGGAAGATTAATCCAAGATATATAATACCAATTGAGATATTTCATCACATTTGAGTGGTGTCCTATCGACTATGACTCCCACCTAACATCTATCAGGTACATGTTTTTGTATAAATATCTTTCTTGATTATGTAAATAACATGCCCCAAACATTGAATAAATTAATTTGTGGTATCATTAGTTAGTGTTAATTTATAAGAGTAATAGTCGTTGAAGATCTCAAACCATAGATAGAATGTAAAACAAAACAAGTCATCTCACCTGGTCAAAGTGACTTGGAAGAACAATAAGTTTGAGGAATTGACATGGGAACTAGATGAGACAATGAGAGAGAAGTACCCTAGTCTTTTTATGTTTATGAAGTGAAAATTAATATGGTCATATTTTTTATGTGAAAAAAGTAAATGAAATCGACTTTTATAAATGAATGTCTATTTTTAGATAACTAAATAATTAATCATGTAATGAATTTATTAAAAACACAAGAAACTATTTGATTAATTTATACCATTATATGGTCATTCAAATTTTAATGAATGTTAAGAATAATAATTCATGAAGGTATCATTAATTAAAATTTATTATATGATTTTTATATATTAATGATTGTGGATAAAATATAATTTATAAAGATAAAAGAATCTATGGGATCAACTTGTAGGATAATAACTAATGCATCCCAATTATTAGAGCTTACAAGGGAGATAAAATATATAGGATTTTACTATGAAAAATAAAATGATTCAATTAAAAATTTAATCCTAATTTTAATTTTTTATTGAAGAATATCAAGCTCATTGAGATCATTTCAAAAACAATGTACATAGAACGACTACAAAAATCTCAACATTGTGCACCTTACACTTATGATGTTCAATAATTTAATAGAGTGGATAGTATCTAGACTATAAAAGTATGAATTTATTATATGTTTATTTTGTTTCTAAATAACTAAATATATTTATAAACTTATTATTACTTTAAAATTATTAAATATCATTTTGTTAATTTTATTTCAATATGATGTAAAAAATTTCTATTCCCTGAAAATAAATAGTTTCAATCCAAAAAATATTATATCTGAATTCAAGAGTTTATTGAAATAAATGATATTATACAAAATTATTATATGATAATATTTCTATATAAAAATGATTACATACTTTTAAAGAGTTAAAAATAAATTATTATGTTATGGGAAAATATTGTTATAAAAAGAGTATATTTAAATAAATCAATATATTTTTATTTAAAGTGTAATTTCTAATAAAAAATGAATTGTATTGATAATATATTTACTATTTTTGAAATGAGATTGTTGATTTTATCAAATGGTGTATATTTCCAATTATTCTGAGATAGCCTAAATTTTTGGAAAAACTAAAATACAGTAAAAATAAACAGTGTGTATAGAATAAGAATAACCCAAAAGATATATAAAATATTCCATAAAATTAATACTCTGAGATTATTATTTTGTAATTTAATCTAATTATTTTTGAGGTTATTTTATTAAATTTTTAATTCCTTAGTGAATATTCTCAAAACTATAATATTTTTAATGTTATTGAAATCAATTTTACCTAAACCTTACATCCAACCACATCAACAAATTGTATTATATTAATGAGATCAGAACATATAGAAGTTAAATAAACATATAAACTATAATTTTGTAGAAACCAAGGAAAAAATGATGATTATTTATTTTTATTACTTAATTGAATAGAGTCCATAACCTAAATATTGAAATTAATAAAGTACACTTTTCTCCTTTTCAAAATATGCCCAAATAAATCCAATTTCCCAACACTAAAAAACATTATATAATTAATTTACTATTAATATTTACTATTCAAATGCCCCTTATGTTAACCAAATCGATCAATATGATCCTCCCAAGCTTTTATAAGAACCCACTTCAGGTAAGGGATCCTCTCATTCTCAATTTTATTCAACCACATTCTTTGTGTTAGGCATTTTTTTGACATTTCATATTGATTATATATTCTCTAATGAATATCCCATAATTTAAATATAATTTCAATGTGATTAGTCACCAATTTAAATATAACTAATCCCTCCCTTGTATCTTAATGTGCCCATGATATGGTGCAGTAATTTACCTTCAATTTTCAATGGAAAATAAGTGTGAGGTGAATACCCATACCCATTTCATCTCAAGCTCAGTCACCTTGATATATGTATACATAATATATTCTGTAATAACTTGTATATAAACCTACACACAATTACTTTTTGGAATAAATGTGATGAAATATATATTTCTGTTGAATGATATAAGTGGAGCACATGAGAATATAAATAATATGATAGGGTTTTCCATATAGCACTCCAATGCATTTGGCTAATATTTTAGTCACATTAGGCATCAAGTATGAGATTATGGATTGATAATAATATATTATGGAACAATGTAATGCACCTCACACTAGTTACATGTAGTTTGTGCAGTATTACTAATGTTGGAATGATCCCAAGAGATCACATTTCAAACGACATATTTGTTTAGTACCCATGTATGTACTATATACATAAATAAGATTTATATTATATTATGAAATTTAAAAGAAAAAATATTTTTTCCCCTTTGAACACACTCATACCCCTTTGTCTATTCTTATAGGTTATTCGTAATATACTTTTTCGCATCATAGGAAAAATAAAACATAATAAAGGGGTGAGCTCAGATGTTCTGTAAGGATAACAATATAGATAAAAATATCATAAATAATGATAAAACATTAAGTCTATGTATATTAATAAACAAAATCTTTTTTAAAATAAACTTCAGGATTATATGGAAAAGTCAAATCATTTAATTTCATTTACTTATTTAATTATATATTCTAATAGTCGAATAGTCACATGTAAAATAGATAGCCAATTTCATTATGCTGCAATTCATTCTGTCAGACAACATAACGGCATGGTCAATGACTCATGCCAAGACAAAAAAAATATGATTTTTTCCAATCATTGTGCAACGAAACTAGTTTGTCTCATGAGTCCTACTGATGCTTCAAAGAGTTATAGTGGGCTCCACCCATCACATACTATGTCCAATGCATTCCTCATATGAAAATATTGAAACATAATACAAACATTCATATTAAAAATAACATATGAATCATTAATTCAAAACCATAAACCAAGAATTGTATAAAAATAGCACATCCACAATCAAACATTTCACTAAACCTTCAATACAATAAGGATTATTGTATCGTAATATATCATCTTTAAATGATTGTAAAATCTATAAAAGTTTTTTTACATAGATGAAATCAAAACTATATGTTGAAAATATATTATTCTATTTTGAAATCATATAAAAGTTAAATATTTATTAAAGAAAAAATTTATTTTGAAAATGTTCTTATAATCATGTCAGGGCTACTTTGAAGGTGTTATAACGAAGTAAACTAGCTGCACCCACCGTATAAGTTAAAAAATTCTACCTTAATTTGAGAAAATGGTTTTAAAGTACCTTCTTTAGGAAACGACATTAATATTACTTTAAAAATATTTTATAAAATTTAAAAATAGTTTATAAATTAATTTGGCCTCTATTTTAGGAAATATTTAATAATTTTTGAAATACATTTATAAGAAACACAGTTGTTGATGATAAATATGCTCGAGTAGATTCTTTCATAAAAACAACCTTAGTTAATAAAGAGAATGTAAAATTAAACTTTTCCTTGTAATTTTCCATAATAAAGGTTATCTTGACCTCAATTATAATTTTTAAATCATTGATTTTAAATTATAGAGGAACCACATACATAAATATGATATCAAATATGAACTTATAATATTGCATTGTTCTTAATATTTTTGCAGTATCATTATTTCGGGTGTTAAATAATTCATTTTACATTATCTTTTTTTGTCATTTAAGTCATGTTTTTTATGGATATGATTTATTTGATTCATATAACGAATTATATAATGCTCATAAATATTATTTAAAATCTAAAAATAGAAACTATTCTTGAATGGTTACGATGGGGATTGAATCTCATCATGATCGTGGAGTCAGTAATCCGTACGTAGACATGAGTGGAAATATAATACTCTTAATGTTGAAATAATATGTAATTGGATGGTATATTACATATATAGAATCATTTAAATGTTATATTTTTACATCAATAATGCATACTCATTAACATACCCTTTCAAATAATTATGATTGGAATTGCAAACTACACCACTACGTGGAGATGCTAAGCCTTACGCGTGCACATATGGTAACAATTACATTCAAAGGATTGATAGAATAATGAATATGGTGGTAACATATTTATAATAACATATATTTATATAGAAGTTATTGTAGTTATTATTTACTTATGTAATCATCAAATAAATATGATGTGGAAGAAGAACATATCATTAAAATAAGTGATAAAATTATTACCTCTTCTTCCGGTGATTCCTTTTGATTTGATCAAAATTGATCCTTAAATTGGATTTTTGATAAATGTAAGTCTTATTGGATAGATTGAGTGTATATAGAAGGATATTTTATTAGTTTTTTTCTAATAAAAAAGGATTTGGAGTTGTGACATGGAGATAAGGGGAAGTACCCTTTTAAAAAAGAGGTGAGGGTCACATCAGGAAATGCTAGACATATTATTTATTTTACAATCAAATTCAATTTATAATCTCTCTAAAAGTATTTATTTCTAGGATTATGTGGCTCTGGGTCAAAATAATCTCAACCAATTAGTTGTAAACCAGTTTAGGTCACATTATTGACCTTATCTTTTAGATTTATCTCTTAGTTAGACAGTTTAACTATTACCATGTCTTCTTGTATTATAATAATAAAGGGATAATAAACATACTATTAAAAGATAATAGAACTCCAATAGTTCATTATTGTCATATATAACCTTATATATGTCCATGTCCCAAACCATATATTTTTAGTAATATTATAAATTTTAATAAAATAGTATTGGTTTTAAAAATTTGTTTATGTCGATTTTAGATATTATTTAGTATTTGGTTTTTGTGAAAGTCATAAAAACTTTATCACATTGATAAAAAGTTTCTTAATTAACCCTAAAAAGTCATATTAACCTATAAATATTGTATATTTCATAAATAGACTAAAATTACATTTATTTTAATATTTATAATATTAATTATTTTTAATATTCATTAATAAGGTAATTACATCATCTTCATTGAGCCTTAAATATATTTAATTATTTAATATCTAAAAGTTATAAATAAAATATATTTATGTAGGAAATATATTTATCTTTCCATTTCATATTTATAGTCAAATTTATATAATGTATAAACCTATATTAAATATGGTTTAGTTATTAAAATTTGAACTTAACACTTTTAACTCTTCATTAAATAAAATAAAAATAAATGTGCAAATCAAATCTGTACGGATCAAAAAGGAACATATTTTATTAATAATGATGATTTAGGATTAAATAATCATATAAAATAGAATTTGGATATTATTTAGGATAATAATAATATAATTTTTACATTTAATTACCATATTTACATTTAACAACGGTAAAACAAATTCAAAAGTTACTATTCACCAAAACTTATTTTCATCCTATTGTTCAACATTTTACATACTGATGTAAACTGCATCACTCAGATTTTTTAAATTCAATTCATAGAAATGGTAAAATTATGTTTTATACATATTTTCAAATGTGCCTAGAAGGTGGGTAAAAGACGTTAAATAGTTAAATAAAATTTTATATCTCTAATCCTATTATGAAATGACTCCAACGAATTAAATCAGACTAATATTGTAATTATATATCTATTTTGACTTTAAAATAAATTTAAATAAAAATAATGATTATTTAAATAATATTTGGTTTTAAAAAATAATGTTGTTCTTTTCACTTTTCATTAAAAATTGCATGTTTTCAAAAAAATACAAAAAATTAACAATAAAATAATTTTGATATTCTGATTCCAAAAATGATATTAATTTTTAAAATTAGCATTTTTTATTTTAAAAAATTTGGTATTTTAATTAATCAATCCTTTTATATCAACTAGATTTATTTTTCGTGGTGTGCTATAACTCGAAGTTGCGTAATGTACAAGCAATTTTAATATTCAAAGGGAAATGTACCGTGGATGATTGGGGTGTTACATTTTTCCCTCCATCAAATAATTTCATTCTTGAAAATATTATAATAAAACTACATAAAAATATTCGGGTGGTTCTTCTTCTTGAGTTCCTCATGGTCCCACGTCACCTCTTCCATTATATATATTATCCATATAACCTTTACTAAACTAGTAATCTAGTTTCTCAACACTTTTTTGCTGCTATCAAGAATCATTACATGCTCCTCACAATAAGACATATCAGGATCCAGTTCTATTTTGTTATAAGTGAGTACATGTGTTGGTTCAGTTGTGTAGTTTCTCAACAGTTATATGTGGAACACATAATGAACTTTGGAGAGAATTTGAGATATTTCCAAATGGTAAGATACAACTCCAATTCGTTCTAGAATTTTGAAAGGTCTAACGTACTTGGGGCTTAAATTACTCTACTTTCCAAATCATATAACAACGTTCAATTGATATACCATCATTAAAACATGATATCTATATTAGAATTAGAAATACTTCCTTTGATTATTGACATATCAGTTTTCTAAATTTGAGCTGCTTTGACGCGGGTTTGGATAATCTTCACTTTTTCCATTGCTTCCTTAAAATGTTATGGGTCTACAAGATTCATTCAAAAACATCATCACAAAAAGTTGGTGAGAGAGATCTATTTCACTATAATGATTTATATGGATAAATCTTAATACTTGAATGGAAGCTATTATTGTAGGAAAATTATACCAGAGGTAAATATCAATCACACATAACTAGAAATTCATGTGAGAAATAAATCTACATGTATTCTAAAGATTGAATAGACCATTATAATTTTCCATCAGTTTTACAGTGGTAGGAAGTGCTCAAACAATGTTTAGTGTCTTGGGTTTTCTGATGACTTTTCCAGAAACATGATGTGAAACGGGGATCAGGATCAGAAAAAATCTACATATATACTCTATGAAGTCTTACAACTTCATTAATATATAGTATTTATTAACAGTAAAGGGGTAAATATTCTCTTGATATGATGAACACTGACCCATATTAAATCATTCCTTTGGGGAGTCCTTAGTAACCCATTGAAAAATTCCATAGTTATGTCATCACATTTCCACTCAGGTATATGAAGAGGATTTGTTACTCCGCTAGGATTTTCCTTCCAGTCGTAACCTATTTTCAAACCATACATCATGACACATAATCAATAATCTATCTCATTATGTTGTCCCACCAAAAATGATCCTTTAAATATCTAGACAACTTAGTACTATATTTTTTGTATAGAAAAACTGGTGCTGTAAGCATCATCCAATGATTTCATTTTTAGATCAGGTATATCAGGAACATAAAGTCTCTTCTAAATTTCAAAATTTCATCTTCATATACAAAGTCGATCGATCTTACATAATTCATATCATTATTATTTTTGAAATTCCTCATCATTAGTATGAGAAATTTTTATCCTTTATAGTATAGATGGTTTGAAACCCATTTGAAAAAGTATTGATGGTTCACCTTTCATTATTATTCCCATATATATCATTACTAGATCAATGAACATAGGACCACGATTAACTCTCATCTTCTTCAAATCTCCATTATCCTTTCTACTCAAAGCATATGCCACATTATCTTTCTTCCCTGTGTGGTAATTTATAGTGAAATTATAATCCTTGAGTTTTTCAAGACACTATAGTTGCATTATATTGAGTTATTTCTGTGAGAAAATATATATTAAACTCTTGAGGTCATTATTTATCTCACATTATTCAACATCAATATACTGTCTCCATATAGTCAAAGAAATGATTACAGCTGCTAACTAAAAATCAAGAGTGGGAGATTTTTGTTCTTGAATTTTTAGTTTCTGTGATGGATAGGAAATAACTCTAACATTTTACATAAGGACACAACCGTGTCGTTTCATTGAAGCATTAATATAAATAACAATCACATCATTCCTCGATGGTAGATTCATGAATAGAGAATTGACTAATAAATTAATTAATTCTTCAAATAATTATTCACACTCTTTTTTCCAAAAAAATATAACTTATTTACATGTGAATATTGTTAATGAGTTAGACAATAAGGAAACAATATGGATGAAACGCCGATAATAACCGTCAAAACAAATAAAACTGTATAGCTCTGTTAAAATTGTTGGTGCTGTCCATTTTTTTATTGCACTTGTCATTAAATTATCAATAAATATTATATCCTTAGAGAAAATATAGCAAAAAAATTAAATATCCTGAAGCCATAATTCACACTTTTTAATCATCCCAAATACTTCATTTCATCTAAGAGTCTTTGGATTTGTGCACATGTGATTTTCCTGATCTTCATCGCAATTGGTGTATACTAAGATATCATCAATAAATATCACATCTAATTAATCAATATATTTCTTGAAACCTTTATTCATTATATCCATAAAGACATATGGTGCATTAGTAAGAACAAAATGCATTGTAGTAAACTTGAAATCCACAAACTAAGTACGAAATGATGTCTTTGTAATGACATCCTTCATCACACACAACTGATGATATCCAGATTGAACACCCGTATTTGAAAAATATTTTTATCCATGAAGTTGATCTAATAAGTCATCAATGAGAGGTAGGGGATACTTGTTAGTTATTGTTATAGCATTGATATCCATGTAGTAAATACAAATTAATATTGAACTATATTTATTCTTAATAAAAAGAACATGGGCTCCCCATAGAGAAACACTATGGAGAATAAATAATTTATTATTAAATTCCACTAGTTGTTTATTTAGCTCTACTAATTCAATAGAGTCCATTATATATTGGGTCTTCTATAAGGTAATTGAACCAGAAATTAATTCAATGGGAAACTCAATTTCTCTTTCTGAAGGATATCTAGTTAAATCCTCTGGACACACATCAACATATTCCTACATAATAGGTTCATCCTCAATTTGAACATTCCTTTCATCACCCGTAGTTATTTCACACTATTCCTTCCAAATAATTTAATTTATTAGAGATACTAGGGGGGTCTATATGAAAATGACATTGTGATGTTTCTAGACTAAATATATGTTATTCCTTATTATCATCCAAAATGTTATCCTTATTCTTCTTAAAATAAATTTTCGCATCATGGTTTGAAATCCAATCCATTTAAAGGGTTATAAAAAATCAATTATGGTTATTATGATTATATATATAGATAAACAATGTTTATATTCCATAATGTTAACTGATTCTAAAGATTGTCATAATGATACTTCTGTGATGATTATTATCTGAAAACTTTCTTGATAAATAAAATTGGAAATAACTAATTTCCTTTGAAAACTGGGAAGATATTAAAGAATTCGATTATACAGAATCAAATTAAGCATTGGCTAAATTTGATGAAATGATTAATGAACATTATTCCACATCATTCAGAACATCAACCTATGCAGTTTTGATCTCATAATCTTGGATTTCTGCCTTTTCCATTTATGAGGTATGTATCCTAGCCACATAGAACATTAATTTGCATTATGCCCCATTTCTCTACAATTTTATAATTCATCATTGAAAACCTATTTATTTACCTTGCAATTATATGTCTTGTGGCCTTTTTTTACAACACATGTTATAAACCCTCATTCCATTCAGGAAAGTACTAGGGTGTTTTATCTCACATATATTGTCATATAGAAATTCCACTTTTCCATTATTATATTTATTTCCATTTCAATAATGTATAAAAGATATCTTATTCTCATGTTTTTCTTTAAATTATTAAGAATTAGATAAGTCATTTTCTCTCATGATAGACCATGAGACTATATCTTCATATTATGAGAAGGATTTTGAAAAAAATACATGATAGAGAGATGGTTTTTCCCATTGAATAATCGATAAATATTACTCCTTTGGTTATGTATATAATCTGAAACATTCCTTCATTTCCTTTTAAAATTAGGCTCATACTTTGCAACATTTTCATCATCCTTTTTCCTTAGACTCAAATATTTCCATTCCATATACACTCGGTGGTCATGATGAATGTAATTTTATATGAAAAGTTCATTAAGCACCTTCCATTAAATATTTGATACATCTTAATCCTCCTATGTGTTTTGTATTGATGAAAACCATTTATCAACATTTCAAGTGAGGTGCTAAACTGTAATGACATTTTTCCCTTTCGATACTCCAAAAGCATGAAATATTTTCTCTGAGGAATATATCCATTGCTCATCTAGAAATGGACTTTTATTCCCATTTAAGAGTACTGGACATTTACTCAGGAAGAGGTATAACATTGATACTCTATGTAGTTGATCAGGGTTCTATATACGGGTAAGGTTATTATTCATATCCAAAGTGAGTTCTCCCAATATGGTAATAAGTTGTTCAACACCAATTAAATCACCGAATCCTGTAATTTTCTAGAGTTGGAGGGGAATCCCATTATGGATTATGTGTGTTGATACTGTTTCCATTCCCTCAACTAGGGACCATTTATATAAAACTATATAAACTAGACTAGTTAATGAATCACAATACATAATTTCAAACTAGTAAAATACATAACATAAATTGAAATGTTTATGCATATAATCCATAATAAAAAAACTTTTTCTTTGAGGAATTATTTACTCTTATATCCACCATAATGGATTTTAAACTAAATGTCAATTATCTTAAGCATATCCCAAAAGAGTTTTATAACTAAAAGTGTAGTAAGGCCTGTTTTCATGCACCAGTTCACATTCAAGTCTAGCTCAATCCGGTGTTTTTGGATTTTACCTCTACGTACATATGTGCCAGATTCGCGTCTACCTGCTCGTATTCAGACATAGATATATAGAATGGATAATTCATAAAATATCTTCATTACCAAAATTCTAATAACATCATCTATACTAATCATCAATGTCAATCATAGGGTTATGTTCTCTAATCAGATTTTTCTAAATCTAATTTGCATGGTCTTTGCTACACATCCTATGATACTAACTATAATTCCTTGACCCTAGTTACCTGTAGTCATTTCATTATTACATAACATTTTTATGATCAAAATAGATAATTTCTCGAAAGACTGTATAGTTTTTTATCCTTGGAAGTACATGATACATACATAAGTTTTACATTCCATTATTAAATAAAAAACAACAACATTTTGAATCCATTGAACCCACTCATTTCCTTTATCTTATTATAAAAAATTAATCATAATATACTTCTTCGCATCCAAAGAATGATAAAACATAATAAATGGGTGATCTCAGACGCTTAGTAAGGATAAAAATATAGTAGAATCTTTCATAAATAAGCATAAAAATTTAAGGCAATGTATAAGAATAAAAAAACCTTTTAAACCTAATAATAAGAAAAATATAGAAAAGATATATCAAATAATTCCATTTACTTATATACATGGATATTTTACTAGTCCAAAATTCACATGTAAAATCAATAACTAATTTTATAAATATGGAATGCATAATGCCAGAAATCCTAACTACATAGTAAATTCCTCATGAAATTATTAAAAGTAATCTTTTGTCAAGGCCTCCTGCCATGAAAATAGTTTGTATTGTGTGACATATAGATGATTTTTGGAGATATTGTAGGCACCACCGATCTCTTACTAAGTCTAATTCATTCCTCATATGAAAAGTTTGAAACATAACATAAACATTTTTTTTAAAACTAACAAATGAAATTTTAATAAATTAACCATAAACCATGACTGGTAAAAAATTAACAAATCCATATTCAAACGTATCACAAAACCTTTAAAACAATATAATATATTTTGTATTAATAAATCATCTTCAAATAAGTGTAAAATCCATCAATGGATGTTGACATAGATGAAATCAATACTTTTTGAGAGAAATATATCACACAATTTTGAAATCATTTCAATGTAACATAATTATAAAAGATAACATTTACATTTAAAATATTCCTATAATTTATTATGTGAAGATTTTATGGTGTTATAACTACTAAAAATAGCCACAACAACCATATAATTTAAAAAGTATTCTTACCTTAATTTGTCGAAAAGGTCATAATGTACCTTGTTTCAAAAATGATGGAAATATTCCTTTTAAAACATTTTCTAAAAACTAAATCAAGGGTAAAAATTAATTTAACCTATATTATAGGAAATATTAAAATATTTTGACATACAATTTTAAGAGAAACTGATGTGGATGATAAACAATTCCCAGTAGATACATTCATAAAAACAATCTGCAATAACAGAGAGATTGTGAAATTAACACTTACATTGTATTTTTACATAGTAAATGTTATGATAACCACCTTTATAATATTTAAATAATTTATATTAAATTATACAATAACAAAATAAATAAATATGATATCATATATGATCTTCTAATATTGGTTTGTTATTAATATTTTAGTGGAATCATTGATTCGGGTGTTAATTGGTCTGTTTACCTTTATATGTTTTGTAACGTAAGTAATGTTTATTATTGATAAAATATATTTAATTCATATCTAGAATTATATTATGTTATTAAACATAATTTTTAAATATAAAATGAAAATTATTCATTAATGGTAACAATGGGATATGAATCTCATCGCGATCGTGGAGACAGTATTCTGTACGTACACAAAAGCTACAATATCTTTATATTGATTGTGAAATTGTATGTAATTGAATACAATATTACATATAAAAAAATATCATGATATATTTATTACTTACATAAAATATACTCATTATTCTACCCATCCAAATAATGAATTTCTGAATAAAAAACTACACCCCAACGTGGAGACGATATGTCATACGTACGCACATATGATGACATTGTCATTCATAGGATGGATAGAATAATGAATATGGTTGTACCATATTTATAATAACATATAATTATATTTATGGTAATGGAGTTATTAAATTTTTATGGAATAAAAAATTAATGAGGAAGTGGAAGAAGGAAAGAACATGGAATGAGGTGATGAAATTATTAATTCTTCTTTGGGTGCTTTGTTTTGATTTGGTCAAAATGGATCCTTAGGTTTGTTTTCTGATCAAATTAAGGAATGTAATTTTATCTGACGGCTGTTGGGAGGATATTTGAGTAGGGTTTGGCCGATATAAAGGGCTTTGATGGTGTGATTTCAAGGGAAAGGGATGTACCCTTTTAAAACAGAGGTGAAGGTCACTTTAGAAAAATCCTGATATATTATTTATTATACAATCATATTTGGTTTTATAATGGCTCCAAAAAGAATTTATTTTGAGGCTAATATGGGGGTGGGTCAAAAAAATATCAACCAACGTGTTTTAGACAAGTTTATTTCCCCATATTAACCTTATATTTTAGATTTAAGTCATAGTTAAATAGTTTAACTTTTACCACATATTCATGTATTTTTATAATAAATGGTTAATAATCATACCATAAAAAGTCCGGAGAACCCCCTGTGGTTCATTATTGTCAAATATAACATTATTATTGCCCATTGGGAAATGAATATATTTTTAGGAATATTATATCATTTAACAAAATAGTGTTTATTTTAAATACACAATTATGTTAATTTTGACACTATTTAGAATTTGGTTTTTGTGAAAGTCATAAAATCATTATCACTTCGAAAAAAATTATTTAATAAACCATAACATGTCATATTATCCTATAAAATTCTTTTAATACATCAAAGGTCGGAATTTACAGTTATTTTAATATTTATAATACCAAATATTTTAATCATTCATTAATAAAGTAATTACTGCATCATCATTGTGTCATAAATAAATTTTGTTATATAATGTCTAAAAATTATAAATAAAATAAAATGATGAATGAAATATTTCAAAATTTTTAATGAATAATTTTAATTGAATTTATCTTATGTATATCCAAATATTAAAAAAAATAGTTATTAAAAGGTGAATTTAACACTTTTTTACTCTTCTTTAATCAAATTAATAAAAAATGACTTAATATAATAGAAGTGGATAAAAAAGAACCATATTTTATTACATAGGATGATTTAGGTAAAAATTATCTTATCCATATGAATTAGGACATGTGTTAAGGTAATTATAATATCATTTTTACTTTTAATTACCGTATTTACATTTTACCGTGGTATATAAAATAAAATGTCACCATTCATCAAAAATTATTTTTTTATTATTTTAGCACATTTTACATACTGATGTAAATTGTGTCAATCATATTTTAGATATTCTATTAACTGATGTGGTAAAATTATTTTTTATGAATATTTACAAATGTTCCTAGTAATTTGGTAAAAGTTGTTTAAAAGATCAATAAAACATTATATATCTATTATTTTTATAAAATGACTCCAATGAATTAAATCAGTCAAATATTGGAATTAGGCATCTATTTTGACATTATAATAAATTTAAATAAAAATAATTATTATTAAAATAAATTTCAGTTTTAAAAACTAACGATGTGTTAGCTTATTCATCAAAAATTGAATGTTTTTTGAAAAATTCCAAAAATTTACCCTGAGATAATTTTGATATATTAAATCCAAACAAGATGACCATTTTGAAATATTGAATTTATAAAATTTCAATAACTGATTATTAATATTTATAACTACTTTAAAATTGGGTTGTTGGATTTGTCATTGTGTGCTTTAACTTGAAGTTATTTACAACACAAGATATTTTATTATTCAATGGGAAACTTTAACATCCCATGTAAATTAAGAATAATACATATTTCATATTTATTAATATTTGTTAATTAAATATTAATTTTACTTTAAAATGGTTTCTATTTTCGATAGCGTACCCGATACACAACAACGAGTTTCTTTGAAATCTTACATTGCACACTAATAGTATAATATTTTTATTTTAAATGGTAGTTAACTCTTAGTAATTTTATTGGAGGGAATGAATGAAACTAAGTACAATATGATTATACATGTTTTTTCAATGTATTTACATTATCCAATAAAAAGTTAGAGGCTTAAAATGTGAATGAATCTAATTTTAAGCATAATTTTCATTAAAATGCCGACTTATCACCTTTTAATGGAAAAAACTATTTAAATAAATTTTTGGTCACATTAATACATTATAATTGACCAAATAAAATACTTCTTTAGAATGGGGAAATTAAATTTTACTTTCAGTAATTTTTTGGTATTTTTCTGATAATGTTCATTTTTCAATGAATAGTGAAAAATATTGCATTTTAATTCAAAATTCCATTTTAATATAATTTATTTATATAGTTAGATTATATTTTTATTTGGGAATAAAGTGGAATTAAAATATATTTTTACCATTTCATCTAATGTCGTTCATTTGAATTAATTTCACTTTAAAATTGGACATAAACAAGTTTCAATCTTTTGATAGTTATTGTTTCTTAAAAACAAGCTATTTGTTTTAACAATGGGAAATAATTTTAAAATTAATTAAAGAAAATTTTTTGATTTTAATTTGTAAAAATAAACAACATTTTTTAATTTAGAATATCAAATATATCTTTGGCTGAATTTTTGGTATTTTTCATAAAAACATTAATTTTTGATAAATAGTGAAACCACTTTGTAGTAGTTAAAAAACTGACTTTTTAATTTAAATGAAATTTTACTAATTTTTTGAATTGAATTTCAAAAATCCAACATATATGGTTGTTATCAAGAAGTAAAATGTGATTAAATAAGATGAAAATATTTTTTGCTGAATAGTAACTTTGGACTTTTATTTACCACTATTAAAGGTAAATATGGTAATTCAAGGATAAAAGAATATTATAATAATTTTAAATTAACATAACACTTCATGAAACATTATTGGTTGAGTCATTTACAGCCATGGGAATCTTTTGGTCGATTATGGAACCCCATTGAGCCACACCGGAGTGATAATGAAAATTTAGATTAATTAACATAAAGTAAAGACAAAATGGCAAAAGAAATTATCTTTTAGTAAATTAATTTTTATATGGGGTAGTATAAATTTTATTGTAGACTATAAATATTAATTGGAAATATAAAAAAATTCCCTATATCATGGTATTTTTTGTATAATTTTTAGATATCATATAAATAAAATTATTTATGACACAATAATGATGCAATATTTACCTCATTAATAAATGATTTTAATAAATAAGATTATAATGATTAAAATATTTTCCAAAATATTTCAAATTCTAATTGTATGGATTTATTTCAAAAATTAGTCATCTTATATTCAACTATAATGATTATTGGTCAACTATAAACTGAATATCATTATATAATAAAATAATATTTTCAATCTTTCCCAAAGAGCCCCTCCTCTACCTTATAAAAAGAGACCACTTCTATCCAATTCCTTACATCTCTCAAGCCATTTGGATAGTCCAAAATCTTCCCCATTATTCTCCCCACATCCTTCTCCTCCACCTAGAACCATACCTTAGGCAAAAGGCACTTCAAGAAGTCCATTGGTTCAAACCAAAGGGAGTTACCCAAATTTAAGGTAACGGTTTCTCTTATTTTGTTTTCTATTATTTTACATCTCCAACCCCTAAGATCTTTTTATTCCTTTCTTTTATAACAACATCAGTATCCTCGTATATAATAGGAATTTTTTATGGGATTTATTCAAACTACACTTACACACACCTCCATCTAATGGGTGAAAAACATAATGTTTCTGTTGATGGAAAAGTAACGCCTCACGAGACGATGATTGTTCAATTAACTCTTACCGCCTCTCTTGGTGGCCATTATAATGGCATTGTATTTATATATGATATATATATTATTTTTATGATTTACTTATTCTTCTATAATTCCCATTTATAGCACACCTTTTGGTTTCCATAGTTGTAAATACGATAATCTCATTTGAGGATGTGCGAACTACAGCCCCCTCCAAGTGATGTGACACGTTAATGTCTTATGTGGAATGTATAAAGGATGGATTTAATTGTATTAATTATGATATTATACTATAATTATAATATACCTATGTTATCATTATGTTTTAATTCCATTAAAATAAGAAATAGAAATGAAATTAGCGTTCATGCATACGTACGGCTTACCGTCTCCATGAACAGTGCATTTCATTTCTTACCACCAATGGTTATGTACTATTATAAATACATGTATATACTGGATATATATGATATATATGATATCCAAATAATTAATATCATTTTGGATATAATGAACCATTGACCACATGAACAACATGTTATTATAAGAAGTCCATTGTTGACTCACGTACCAAATATCGACAAAAAGGACATTATTAACATAAATGATTAAATAATACTTATAACAAGGTATTAAGTGACATAAAATGAATAATAAACATTAAAAAGGTTCTTAAGAAAGTATAAATTAACATTAGTTTATTATTTAGGAAATTAAATAATGATCGAGTCAAGTCGGACACAATGTAAGGGATTTTCTTATCACACATTTAATTTCGTGATATTTCCATTATTCACCACTTATTCATTGCATGTGGTGTATTTTGTACTCTAATTTGATATATATTATCATGATTATCATTATATTCATGGTATTCTTTGATTAATTTGGAACTTATTAACTATTGGTCATAGCACTCAGTTGATTACAACGTGGTAAAGGGTTTTATATCACTTTTTATTCGTGTGAGAATTAGGCTATATTTTCCAATATTTTCTTTTGTATGGTGTATTTACTGCCCATGATGGTTTTCTTTATGTAATATACATTCATTTATGAGTATTTACATATTCATTGTATGATCCTTCTTTCATATGTCATATGTTTTATAAGTTACCAAATCAGTAAAGGAACTATTCACCCTCCTCTTTATAAAAGACTTCTTTTTGTTATGTCTATTAATATACATATAATTATGATGGGATATGTTTTTTATATCCTCATTGATGTAAAATTTATGTTCAAGTTATGAGATACCCTTTTTATCTTATCAACTCATTTTCTGATTTTTAAAGTGACGTCGTTAGGCTGTCGAATTTTTACAAGGGAACTTCTTAACCCAATTTGAAATCTTTGGGTTCAACTTGTACTTATTGAATATGTCATCCAATGAATATGTGTTAATGAACTCTGATTGTTTTACACTTAATATCCATTTATATTGGGTTTTTTTATATTTTTCACACATAATTATGTGATTGATTTATCCTTAATTTAAGGATACCATCTTTATAAGGGATTTCATCTCAATTTACATTTCCATTGAGACTTCATTTTTGTTATGCACCAATTCACTCTTATATGGTGAATATACAGTACTTTGACATATTATATAATGAAACCCTTTATTTTCCTCATATTATAATGTTTTTATTAAATGTTATTTCTCAATTATTTGTATTCAGGTGTCTCTTGTTTTATTAAAAAACACATTAACTAAGATATCATTTTAAATGTTTTAAATATTTATTATTCTAAATATTTCTCATTAATGAACCTGCTTTGAAAATGGTTTTTGGGATTTATTTATATGGTCATTAATTCTTCCAAATGATAATTCATTTAAAAGCTCCATAGTGGAATGGGACACTTTGATTCAAAAATCTCTTCTTAAATGGTTTTGAAAATGAGTTGATAAAACATTGTTTATTTAAATATCTTGATTTGATATATTGGAATGTGGAAATGTTATCTTTCAATTATACATGTGTTATATGTGATGATTATGTTATGGTTATTGGGAATTATTTACGTAAACAGGTGGTTCTGTGATAAACCTAGGGAGGGTGATCCTGAGATAGCTCTCCAATGCATTGGGTAACGTGATGGAGGTGAATGTAATGTTTCTCCTAGGAGATTTTGGGAATATACCGTGATGGGTATTCCATGTGTAACTCCCTATCTACCTTTTATAGCTACAATTTATGTTTTATATGGATTCCATAAGTAACCTATATGATTTATGATTTGTGTGTGTTAATCATAAATCATAGGATTTCGAAAGGTATTTTATGATTGAAAAGTATGGTTTCATTGATTTGTATTTATTGATGGGATCATGTTTTCCTTCCATATTTTATAACCCTTACAATGAATTTTATGCTCATCCCATGTTTTTGAAAGGTTTTCCATCGGACTTAATGATGAATAGTTTAATGGATGGGATCAAGGAAAATTCATGCTATCTAAAACATGAAAATAAAAAAATTTCTTTCTAAGAGTTTTTTATATTATAAAAAATCGATACTGAGTTATAGTGTCTACTTGTAATATTCATGTTGTAATGTAATAGTTATGGCCTAATTCTCTAAAACTCTAAACCTGAAAAGATCCTCAATGTGAATTATTCATTTAAATCAATATTATGTAATTTTTGTGGTCGGGTCCTTATAGATTGTATCAGTGGTCGGTTTAGATAACTTTGGGAGTTAGGGTATTGATAAATAAATGTCCATAAATTAATTTATGGAAACATTGAAATGATATAGCATTTAAAAATTACCATGTTTATTCGCCTAAGGTATTTTTGTTTTAATAATGGTTTTTGTTTAAGGAAATAGAGATGATTTTCTGGGAAGGCATATAGAAGAGAATAACCTTCCAGTCCGCATCCTAAGATGGTCAGAATAATAATTGAATAGTTTACTACAGTGATGGCTCTGTTGAATCAGTTGATAAATGATAGTTGTGTTTATTAATGATATTTTGGTTTATTCCTAAAGTAATGAGGAACATGAAAGTCATTTAAGTGTTGTCCTGCAAACCTTGAAAGAAAAAAACTTTATGGAAAATTCAGCAAGTGTGAGTTTTGTTTACAACAAATTTCATTCCATGGTCACATTGTTTCAAGAAATGTCATAACTCTTGATACTGCTAAAATGAATGTAGTTGAAGAATGGCCAAGACCCACAAATATAACCGAGATTCATAGTTTTCTTGGATTGGTAGGTTATTACAGGAGGATTGTTGAAAAATTTTCATGGTTATCTAGTACAATAACTAAGTTTACACAAAAAGGTGTTAAAATAATTTTGGCAAAAGAATGTGATGATTGATTTCAAGAATTGAAATAAATATTGGTGAATGCTCCAGTTTTGGAACTGCCATCTAGAAATGGTGATTTTGTTATATACAGTTATGCTTCATTGAAAGGACGGGGTTTTATCCTAATACAGAATGATCAAGTAATTGCTTATGCTTCA
The DNA here is from genome assembly GCA_963277665.1 of Viscum album. NCBI lineage: Eukaryota > Viridiplantae > Streptophyta > Magnoliopsida > Santalales > Viscaceae > Viscum > Viscum album. The sequence goes on along the minus strand of OY728166.1, from coordinate 66,139,159 downwards.
CATCAGTTGAAACCTCACGAGTTATATTACCCTACACATGATTTGAATTAGCTGTTGTTGTTTTTGATTTAAAAATTTGGAAGATTCATTTGTATGGAGTGATGTGTGAAATATATAATGATCCAATAATATTAAAGTATATATTCACTCAGAAATAATTGAACATGAGACATATGAGATGGTTGGAATTAATCAAGGATTATGATTTCATAATCCTTTATCATCATGGGAAAGCAAATAATGTGGTTGATTATTTGATCTGAAAATGTAATACACCATTAACCATGTTACATTTGGAACGAGATCCTTTGGTTTTTGATTTGATGAACTTTAGAATATAAGTTGTTGTTTTAATAAATTCTTTTATTTTGTATCAGGTGTCAGCGATATCATCTTTATCAGATAGAATAATTAAGAACAGAAAGAAGACAATGAGTTACAAAAAAGGTAGAGTTGGTTTAGAAGGGTATGTTGACTGATTTTAAGCTTGATAATGATTCCATTTTGAGTTTTGGGAAGAGATTATGTGTACCATGAGATTCACAGTTGAATAGTTAGTTTTTATGTTAAGCTCATAGTTCTCCATTTTCAGTTTATCCTGGCAGTACTAAGATGTACAGAGGTCTCCTTGAGTATTAATGGAGGGATGGAATGAAAAGAGATATTTCTGATTTTACTGTGAATTGTTTTAATTGTCAACAGGTTAAAGCAGAGCGACAGCTACTGAAAGGAATGATTCAGCCTCTACCGGTGCGAGAGTGTAAATGGGAAAATATATCCATGGATTTTGTTGTGGGATTACCAAAGACATCTAGAGGTAATAATGCAATCTGGGTTATAGTTGACCAATTGACTAAATCTGCTCATTTACTTCCTATTAGAGATACTTTGTATCTAGATCAACATGTTGGGTTGTATGTTAAAAAGATAGTCAGGTTGGATGGAGTTCCCCTCTCCATTGTATCTGATCGTGATCTCAGGTTTACTTCTAACTTTTTGAAAGTCCTTCAGATGTCATTGGGTACAGAATTAAATTTTAGTACAAGTTTTCATCCTCAATCATATGGGCAGTCATAACGAGAAATTCAGAACTTGGAAGATATTTTACGTGCTTGTTCGATAGATTATTAGGGATGTTGGGAACAACATCTTTGTTTGGTTGAATTCTCATATAATAATAGTTTTCATTCTAGTATACAGATGGCTCTATTTGAGGAATTATATAGAAAGCATTGTCGAACTCCAGCATTCTGGGATGAAGTAGGTGAAATGAAGCTGATGGGACCAAAATTGGTTGAAGAGATAGCATAGAGAGTTTAGTTGATTCAGAAGCACATGAGAACAGCTCAAAGCAGACAGAAAAGTTATGTACATAACAGGAGGAAGGATCATTCTTTTGAGGTAGTTAATCATGTCTTTCTCAACGTTTCTCCATGGAAAAGTGTGATGCGTTTTGGTAAGAAGGGAAATTTGAGTTTGAGATTCATTGGACCTTGTAAAATTCTATAGAAAGGTTGATCGGTTCCATACAGAGTGGCTTTACCTCCATGTTTATCCCAGGTACACAATAATTTTCAAGTTTCGATGTTGAAAAATTATATACCAGATCAATCTCATGTTTTGAGCCCAGAGGTAGTTTAGTTGGAAGAGAATCTCTCTTATGAATAACAACCAGTTTGGATTCCTGACCGTGGAGAGAATGCGTTAGAGAATAAGGTAATTCACCAGGTAATGGTTTTGTGGAAAACCCATATTATTGAAGAAGAATCGTGGGAATCTGAAAATTCTATGATAGATAAATACACCCACTTATTTTGATAAGTGAATAAAAATTGCGAGGATGCAATTCTCAAAAGGGGGGAAGGACGTAACATCCTAGGTAAATGAAGAATAAGACATATTTTATATTTATTAATATTTGTGAAATAAATGATAATTTTACTTTAAAAGGTTTTCTATGTTCGATAGCGTACCCAATACGCAACAACAGGTTTCTTTGAAATCTTACGTTGCACACTAATAATATAATATTTCTATTTTAAATTGTAGTTAAATCATAGCCATTGTTTTGGAAGGAATGAATGAAACTAACTAAAATATGATTATAAATTTTTGTTAAATGTATTTACATTATCCAATAAAAAGTTAGAGACTTAAAATGTGAATGAATCTAATTTTATGAATAATTTACATTAATAGGCCGACTTATAAACTTTTAAGGGAGAACCCTCTTTAAATATTTTTTTTGTTCACATTAATACATTATAATTGACCAAATAAAATCCTTATTTAGAATGGGGAAATCAAATTTTACTTTCGGTAATTTTTTGGTAATTTTCTGATAAAGTTCAATTTTAAATGAATAGTGAAAAATATTGCATTTTAATTCATAAGTGTCTTTTAATCTAATTTATTTATATTGTTAGATTATCTTTCTAGTTGGTTTTAAAGTGAAATTAAAATATATTATTACCAATTAATCTAATGATGGTCATTGAAATTAATTTTACTTTAAAATTAGAGATAAACTAGTTTCAATCTTTTGATAGTTATTGTTTCTTAAAAACATGCTATTTGTTTTAAAAACGAGATTTAATTTTAAAATTAATTAATTACAATTTTTTGTTTTTAATTTGGAAAATTAAACATCATTTTTGAATTCATAATATCAAATATAGTTTAGACTGATTTTTTGGAATTTTTCTTAAAAACATCAATTTTGATGAATAGTGAAACCACATAGTGGTAGATAAGAAACTGAATTTTTCATTTAAATGAAATTTTACCACTTTTTTGAATTGAATTTAAAAAATCTTCCATACATGGTTGTTATCAAAATTTAAAATGTTGTTGAATAAGATGAAAATAATTTTTGGTGAATAGTAACATTTGACTTTTATTTGTCACGGTTAAATGTAAATAGGGTAATTTGAGGTTAAAAGAATATTATAATAATTCAAAATTACCATAACACATGTCTAAACATTATTGGTTGTGTCATTAACGACCATGGGAATCTTTGGGTCGATTTTGGGACACCATTTAGCCACATGGGAGTGATAATGAAAATTTAGATTAATTAACATAAAGTAAAGGCAAAAATGACAAAAGCAAATATCTTTTAGTAAATTAATTTTTAGAAGGTGTTATATAAATTATATTTTCGACTAAAATTATTAATTGAAAATATAAAACAATTTCCTATATAATGGTATTTTTTTATAATTCTTAGACAAGAAATAAATTAAATTATTTATGACACAATAGTGATGAAATATTTACCTCATTAATAAATGATTTAAATAAATAAGATTATAATGATTAAAATATTATCCAAAACATTTCCAATTTTTTTGGATGGTTTTATTTCGAATATGAGTCATCGTAACATAAACTATAATTATTATTTTATATTTAGAAACCTAATATCATTATATAATAAAATAATATTTTCTCACTTTCTTAAAGAGCCCCTCATCTCCCTTATAAAAGAAGACCACTTCTAAACAATTCCTGACACATCTCAAGCTATTTGGATGGTCTAAAATATGCCCCATTACGCTCCCCACATCCCTCTCCCCCACCTAGAATCCTTACCTTAGGCAGAAAGCACTTCAAGAAGTACTTTTGTTCAAACCAAAGGGAGTTACCCAAATTAAAGGTAATCATTTCTCTTAATTTGTTTTCTTTTATTCTACTTCTCCAACCCCTACACTCATTTTATTACTTTCATTTTTAACAACACCATTATCCTATATATACTAGGATGTTTTTATGATCAGTATTCGAACTACACATACACACACCTCCATCTAATGGGTGAAGAACATAATGTTTCTGTTGATGTAAAACTAACAACTCACGAGATGATGATTGTTCAATTACCACTTACAGACTCTCTAGGTGGCCATTATTATGGAACGATATTTATATATGATATATTTATTATGTTTATTATTTCATTATGCTTCTTTACTTCCCATTTATAGCACACCTTTTGGTTTCCATAGTGGGCAAATACAATAATCTCATTTGAGGAAGTGCGGACTACCACCCCCTCAAAGTTATATGACTCGTTAGTGTCTTATGTGGGATGTATAAAGGATGTAGTTAATGATATTATATATGATATTATACTATAATTATAATATATCTAGGTATTATTATGTTTTAATTCCATTAAAATTAAAAATAGAAATAAAAGTATCATTCATGCGTACGTACGACTTACCGTCTCCATGAACATGGCATTTCATTTCTTACCTCCAAATGTTATGTACTACTATAAATACATGTATATACTGGATATATATGATATATGTAACGCCCCGACCCCAGCTACCCAGAGTCGGTGCATTATTACATTACATTGGCATGATCACAAGAAAGATCAAATCTCGAAAGACCGATTGGTTTAGTAGCCTTGGAAACTCTAGATATATTCATAAGTTTTACATTACATCATAAAATGAAAAACTACTACAAAAACATAATGTCTGCATAATTCACACTCATATCCCCACACAATATCCCTGCAGGTCATTCATAATTTACTTCTTCACTTCCTGGGAAAAATAAAACATAGAAAAGGGGTGAGCTCAAATGCCCAGTAAGGATAACAATATAGCGGAAACTTTCATAAATAAGAATAAACATTTAAGGCAATGTATAACTAAAACAAGAGCCTTTTAAATATGAACTTTCAACATGGTATGGCATAAATAAAATGAAATAATGCCATTTACTTATTCATATGGATATTCTACTAATCGAATAATCACATGAAAAAATCAATAACCACTTTCATAATGTTGGAATGCATAATGCCATACTATCATAACCACATAGCCAAGGCCTCGTGCCAAGACTACAAATAAGATTTTGTCAAGGCCTTGTGCCAAGACACTAGTTTGTCTCATGAGACCTACCGATGCATCGAGGAGCTATAGCGGGCTCCACCCGTCACATATTAAGTCCAATGCATTCCCATATGAAAAGGTTTAAACATAACATAAACATTCATATTAAAACAAGCATATGAAATGTCAATACTTTCACCATAAACTATGAATGGTATAAAAATAGCACATCCACAGTCAAACATATCACAAAACCTTCAATACAATATAGAAGTTTTGTATCATAATAAATCAACTTCAAATAATCTTAAAATCCATCAAAGGATGTTGACATAGATGAAATCAAAATTCTTTTTAAAAAAATATCTCCTTTTATTTTGAAATCATTTAAGATCCATATAAAATAAAACACTTTCTTTGAAAATAATATTATAAGCTTGCAAGGTAAGCTTTGAAGATTTTATAACGGCAGAAAATAGCCGCACCCGCCGTATAAGTTAAAAAAAACATTCTTACCTTAATTCTGTCGAAAAGGTTAAAAGGACCTTGTTTTGAAAACGACGGAAAGATTCCTCTTATAAAAAAGTCAAACAAGGGTATAAATGACTTTAACCCATATTCTTGTAAATAATAAAAATGTTTTTAAATACATTTTTAAGAAAACATGGATGTGGATGATAAAGATATCCCAGTAGATTATTACATATAAACAACCTCGGATAATGAAGAGATTGTGAAATAACCCTTACCTTGTACTTTTCCTTTGTTGGGGTAGGTTAACCTCCTGTATAATGGTGAAATAATTGTTATTAAATTATACAAGAATCATATATATTAATATGATATCATATATGATCTTTTAACATTGATTTGTTAATAATATCTTAGAATTATCGTCGTTTCGGGTGTTAACTTACTCATTTTATTTATATGTTTTGTTACATAAGCCATGGTTGTTGTATCTTATTCTTATCCAGAATGATATCTAGTCCTTAAAAATCATTTTTAAATCATCAAATGATAATTATACTTGAATGGTTACGATGGAGAATGAATCTCATCGCGTTTGTGGAGACGGTAGTCCGTACATACGCACGAGAGACAATATCATTCTTTTGATATTAAAATAATATATAAATGAATGGTATATCATATATACAGAATCATTAACATGTTATATTTATTATTTACATGAGTTACACATCATTATTATACCCATCCAAATAATATTATATTGAATAACAATTACACCACGACGTGGAGACGGTAAGCCGTACGTACGCACGTATGGTGACATGTTATTCAAAGGGTGGATAGAATACTGAATATGGTTGTACCATACTTATAATAACATCACAGTATAAGTGAGATACTGGAGTTATTATTTTAGAATGGTAAGAACAAAGGAAGAAGAAGTGGAAGAAGAAATGAACTTAGAAAAGTGTGGTGAAATCATTACCTCTTCTTCGGGTTCTTCCTTTTGATTTGATCAAAAGGGCTCCTTAGGTTGGCTTTCTGATCAAACTAAGGCCTCTAAGTTGTAGTGAGGGATGTTGGGAGAGTATTTGGGCAGAGTTTGGCCGAACCAAAAGGCTTTAGAGGTGTGAAGAAATCAGAAGGAGGAGTGCCCGTTTATAAGAGGGGTGAGGGGAACCTTTGGAAAAGCTAGAAATATTAATTTATAATAAATTTATATTCGGTTTCTAATGGCTCCAAAGTTGATTATTTAAATGTTAAGGTGGGGATAGGTCGAAAACAACTCAACCAATAGAAGTTAGACAGGTTTGGTTACTTATATTAACCTTATCTTTAAGTATTAACTCTAAGTTAATTAGTTTCACTTTTACAATGTCTCTTTGTAGTTTTATATAATATGGTTAATAAACTTACTATATACATCCATGCGACCCCCAAGTGGTCCATTAATTATGAACCTATCATTATATAAGTCTCTTGACCGAACCTTAGATTTTTAGAAATTTAATATCAATTAATAATATAATATTTGTTTTAAGAACTCTTTTATGTCAATTTTGACACTATTCAATAGTTGATTTTTGTGAAACTCATAACAGATTGATTACTTCGAAAAAAGTCAATTAAATCAATCCTAATATATCATATTATCCTATCAAAGTAGTTTAATTCATTAAAAGTTTAATATTATATTTATTTGGGTATTTATAATATCAATTATTTTAATTTTTCACTATTATAGTAATTACTGCACCATCATTGTGTCATAAATAAAATACATTATTTAATGTCTAAAAATTATAAATAAAATATAATTATGTAGGAAATCTTTTTATCTTTCTAATGAATATTTATAATCTAAAATACATCATATATAACACTATGTAACAATTGTTTCTCTAAAAGATATATGCTTGTGTCATTTTTGTATTCATTTTGACTTAATTAAAATAAAGTGTCATTATCACTTACAAGTGGATCCATGGGGTCCCAAAATAGACCCAAAGATTCCCATGGTCGACCATGTATCAACCAATAGGGTTAAGACACGTTTTAGGGTAATTTAGTATTATTATAAAATTATTTTTTAACCCTTATTTACCGGATTTACCCTTAACCATGGTAAATAAAATATTTACCGCAGTAATTATTCAAAATGTATAAAAATAAAAGTTACCTATTTACACCATTTGAACATCCTGATTCCAAATATGGAATCCATTTTCCTAAATTCAAAACACAGAAGTGGCAGAAATTAATTTAAAATTAATTCCCGCTGTCAAAACAAAAACCGTGTTTTTAAGAGATAATAACTATCAAAAGATTGACACTCGTTTATGTTCGGTTTAATTGTAAAATTATGTCCAATGACCAACATTATATTAAATGGTAAAAATATATTCTAAATATACTTTAAAACCACTCAAATTTATAATTTATCACTATTAATTATTTTGATTAAAAAAGTTGTTTTTAATTAAAATTTAGTAATTTTCACTATTCATCAAAATATGAAAGTTATCCGAAAAGTACCAAAATTTCACCTTAGGATAAATTCGATATTCCGAATCCAAAAATGAAGTCCATTTTGAAATATAAAATATATATAATTTTAAAAAGTAGGTATTACTATTCATAACGGCTAGTTTGATTGGTTGTGGTGTGTGTTAAAACTCAAGGTTGCGTACAACACACGCTACTGTATTATTCAATGAAAGCGTACCGTGGAAGCTTGGGATGTTTCATTTTAAATTTTTGATGTCCCCATTTATTCAAAAAGTTTAAAATATTGTATTTAAAAAGGGTTCACTATTAAAAGTTGATAAAAGTGAAATACTGAAAATGAATTTGTTCTTGCATTATATCTAAGAAACTCATAATATGGATTCTAAAATTATAATGATTATATAAAGTTTAAAATTTAGATAATACTATCCATAACCTCTTTTGAATGGCTTTTTTTTGTAATTCATGGTGTGATTGAACTCGTTGTTGCGTGTAGTGCAAGTTATTGAATTATTTTGAAGAAATAACACACTATGAAATCTTGGGGTGTTACATTCTCCCCTCCTTCAATAAATTGCGTCCTCGCAATTTCAAATTTTTCTTCGAAAATAAAAGGTTGAAAATAGAAAATATCTTTGTGGGAAAACCCACATCGGAAATTAGGTTACTAAAATTTAGTCTTAATATGAGGAAAAGAGAAATGAAAGAGTCACCACCAAATTATGATCTCGATTTGGAGAACATTGGTGGCAATTAGAGACATATAATTGGAGGAAAAACGTAAATATTTATAGGTAGTGATTGAGATCATCAATCAGAAACAAATGTATAATTGAGGTCCTTAAATTCATCAATCTATGATGATTTGAAATACCATCGGTTCAACAAAACATAGGGTATTAGGATAACACATTTTTGACGTTTCAAAATATCTTAGTTGAAATCCCACATCGAAAAATGAATTAATGAGGCCTCTATTTAAAATAAAGAGTCGAAAGTATGAAGATTACCGAAAATAACACATACTAGGGTTCCATGTAGGAAAATATGGATATGGAAGAAAAATATAACCATCAATTATCTGATGGAGAGTGGTATAGAACATGGCTATGAAAAGGCCAACAATCCCAAAGCCATAAATTAGTGATGATTTAAGGTACCATCTAGGACAACATTTTTGTTCTAAGTTCCTTTTCTTAATGTTGAGGAATTTATTTATGAGATTGGATAAGATCATAAGGAGATATACTTACTTTATAATTAGAGTTTTGTCCATTAATAAATTTCTACCACAAACTCATCTTTCACTCGTAAAAAAATTCTTTTTATACTATTCGTACAGGGTTCCAAAATAAACGAATTTATAATTAATCTACATGATCCTTTAATAAAAACTACATTATTTAATCCAGGACATCTCATGGGCCAGTGGTAGGTGATACACCCTTGTCGCCCTTCGGTTGCGGGTTCAAGTCTCGCAGCCTTGCCGGACGCGACGGGTTGCCGCCCGACCCCCGGGTTGTCCTTTTATGGCAATTCAAAATAATCCAAACTAGAACTATCCAAAATACTTCTATCCAAACTCACATTCCAACATTTATAAGTAAGGTAAACATAATGTAGAACCTTTTTACCCCGTAATAGCATATGAATACCTTCATCATGTATTCTTTTAATACACCGAAACATCCTGAATTACCATATTCCTTATTGATTACACTCATGCTCCCTTATTCCATATAGAAAGCTGGATATACTTCATTAATCCAAAAATGTTTTAAACCCCAACAATGATGGAATATACAAATCATTAATCAGTTCCAGGGTAGTCAAGAATATCCAATATAATTTATCCAAAATAATCACATATTATTCCAAAATCACTACCTCAGTATCAGAACTATATTATGATTTATCATTCCCTCAACCATATATTTTCCAAAAATTTATCCTACTATTGAGTCACTTTTCTTTGTTCCACACAATCTCAAGTCCTTAATGAAATAGTACTGCAGTACAATCCTTATATACTCCATAATTATTATAACAAGTACATTGTTGATACAACACTCAATTGACATAATCAACATAAGAACTCTAATCATTCCTCTTCATCTGTGGTAGTATCATAACTTGATTATTATCCAATAGCATCATTTGCGGCATAGTCTGATGACTGGGGCATAGGTTCGCGTAGTGTCCAAACTCCTTTCAAATGAAGCATTGTAAATTTAAAACCATTTTCTTACCCTTGCAGTCACGTACTTTGTGCCCTTTTCCTCCACACTTATAACAAACTCCCATTCCTTTCAGGCAAGTTCCAGGGTGTTTCTTTCCACAGTTACCACATATGGGAAAATTCTTCTTTTCCCTTTTCCCTTTATCCATCTTTCTCACTTCTATCCTTTTCTTCTCTTGCTTCCCTTCAAATCCATAGGACTCAGTAAAATACATGATATTATTTCTTCATATGATGATAATACATGGGAGACTATTTCTCTTATAAATTCTAGCTTAATACCATGAAAGATATGATCCTTCCTTCTCTTTGGATCATGTGCATTTCTGGAGTTCTCATTCCTTCTACTGGGCGCCATTTCTAAACAATGGAATACACTAGATCAGTTTATGAATCAAAATACATAATCCCATACTTATAAAACACTTAACATAAATTGAACTATTTATGGATATAATCCATAATCATAAAAATGTTTTCTTTGAGGAAGTATATACTCATAAACCCTTCATAATGATTTGTAAAGAAAATGAGAGTTATCCTAAGCATTTCCCCCGGGAGTGTCGTAACCAAGAGTGCAGCAAGGCCCGTTGTCGTGCACCAGTTCCCGTTCGAGTCTAGCTCAAAGCGGTGTTTTCGGGTTTTACCCCTAGGTACATCTATGCCAGAGACGCCTCTACCTGCTCGTATCCAGACAAGGATGTATTGCTCGGAAAACTCACAAAATCTCTACAATACCAAAATTCTCGGAAGTTATTTTATACTAATCCTCAAAGATCATCTTAGGTCTACGTGCTCTAATCAGAGTTTATCTAAATCTAGCTTCCAAGGTTTGTACTAAACTTCCTCTGATACCAACTGTAACGCCCTGACCCCAGCTACCCAGAGTCGGTGCATTATTACATAACATTGGCATGATCACAAGAAAGATCAAATCTCGAAAGACCGATTGGTTTAGTAGCCTTGGAAACACTAGATATATTCATAAGTTTTACATTACATCATAAAATGAAAAACTACTACAAAAACATAATGTCTGCATAATTCACACTCATATCCCCACACAATATCACTGCAGGTCATTCATAATTTACTTCTTCACTTCCTGGGAAAAATAAAACATAGAAAAGGCGTGAGCTCAAATGCCCAGTAAAGATAACAATATAGCGAAAACTTTCATAAATAAGAATAATCATTTAAGGCAATGTATAACTAAAACAAAAGCCTTTTAAATATGAACTTTCAACATGGTATGGCATAAATAAAATGAAATAATGCCATTTACTTATTCATATGGATATTCTACTAATCGAATAATCACATGAAAAAATCAATAACCACTTTCATAATGTTGGAATGCATAATGCCAGACTATCATAACCACATAGCCAAAGCCTCTTGCCAAGACTGCAAATAAGATTTTGTCAAGGCCTTGTGCCAAGACACTAGTTTGTCTCATGACACCTACCGATGCATCGAGGAGCTATAGCGGGCTCCACCCGTCACATATTAAGTCCAATGCATTCCCATATGAAAAGGTTTAAACATAACATAAACATTCATATTAAAACTAGCATATGAAATGTCAATACTTTCACCATAAACTATGAATGGTATAAAAATAGCACATCCACAGTCAAACATATCACAAAACCCTCAATACAATATAGATGTTTTGTATCATAATAAATCAACTTCAAATAATCTTAAAATCCATCAAAGTATGTTGACATAGATGAAATCAAAATTCTTTTTAAAGAAATATCTCCTTTTATTTTGAAATCATTTAAGATCCATATAAAATAAAACACTTTCTTTGAAAATAATCTTATAAGCTTGTAAGGTAAGCTTTGAAGATTTTATAACGGCAGAAAATAGCCGCACCCGCCGTATAAGTTGAAAAAAACATTCTTACCTTAATTCTGTCGAAAAGGTTAAAAGGACCTTGTTTTGAAAACGACGGAAAGATTTCTCTTATAAAAAGTCAAACAAGGGTATAAATGACTTTAACCCATATTCTTGTAAATAATAAATATGTTTTGAAATACATTTTTAAGAAGACATGGATGTGGATGATAAAGATATCCCAGTAGATTATTACATATAAACAACCTCGGATAATTAAGAGATTGTGAAATAACCCTTACCTTGTACTTTTCCTTTGTTGGGGTAGGTTAACCTCCTATATAATGGTTAAATAATTGTTATTAAATTATACAAGAATCATATATATTAATATGATATCATATATGATCTTTTAACATTGATTTGTTAATAATATCTTAGAATTATCGTCGTTTCGGGTGTTAACTTACTCATTTTATTTATATGTTTTGTTACATAAGCCATGGTTGTTGTATCTTATTCTTATCCAAAATGATATCTAGTCCTTAAAAATCATTTTTAAATCATAAAATGATAATTATACTTGAATGGTTACGATGGAGAATGAATCTCATCGCGTTTGTGGAGACGGTAGTCCGTACGTACGCACGAGCGACAATATCATTCTTTTGATATTAAAATAATATATAAATGAATGGTATATCATATATACAGAATCATTAACATGTTATATTTATTATTTACATGACTTACACATCATTATTATACCCATCCAAATAATATTATATTGAATAACAATTACACCACGACATGGAGACGGTAAGCCGTACGTACGCACGTATGGTGACATGTTATTCAAAGGGTGGATAGAATACTGAATATGGTTGTACCATACTTATAATAACATCACAGTATATGTGAGATACTAGAGTTATTATTTTAGAATGGTAAGACCAAAGGAAGAAGAAGTGGAAGAAGAAATGAACTTAGAAAAGGGTGGTGAAATCATTACCTCTTCTTCGGGTTCTTCCTTTTGATTTGATCAAAAGGGCTCCTTAGGTTGGCTTTTTGATCAAACTAAGGCCTCTAGGTTGTAGTGAGGGATGTTGGGAGAGTATTTGGGCAGAGTTTGGCCGAACCAAAAGGCTTTAGAGGTGTGAAGAAATGAGAATGAGGAGTGCCCTTTTATAAGAGGGGTGAGGGGCACCTTTGGAAAAGCTAGAAATATTAATTTATAATAATTTCATATTCGGTTTCTAATGGCTCAAAAGTTGATTATTTAAATTTTAAGGTGGGGATAGGTCGAAAACAACTCAACCAATAGAAGTTTGACAGGTTTGGGTACTTATATTAACCTTATCTTTAAGTATTAACTCTAAGTTAATTAGTTTCACTTTTACAATGTCTCTTTGTAGTTTTATATAATATGGTTAATAAACTTACTATATACATCCAAGAGACCCCCAAGTGGTCCATTAATGATGAACCTATCAGGATATAAGTCTCTTGACCGAACCTTATATTTTTATGAATTTAATATCAATTAATAATATAATATTTGTTTTAAGAACTCTTTTATGTCAATTTTGACACTATTCAATAGTTGATTTTTGTGAAACTCATAACAGATTGATTACTTCGAACAAAGTCAATTAAATCAATCCTAATATATCATATTATCCTATAAAAGTAGTTTAATTCATTAAAAGTTTTATATTATATTTATTTGGGTATTTATAATATCAATTATTTTAATTTTTCACTATTATAGTAATTACTGCACCATCATTGTGTCATAAATAAAATAAATTATTTAATGTCTAAAAATTAAAAATAAAATATAATTATGTAGGAAATATTTTTATCTTTCTAATGAATATTTATAATCTAAAATCCATCATATATAACACTATGTAACAATTGTTTCTCTAAAAGATATATGCTTGTGTCATTTTTGTATTCATTTTGACTTAATTAAAATAAAGTGTCATTATCACTTACAAGTGGATCCATGGGGTCCCAAAATAGACCCAAAGATTCCCATGGTAGACCATGTATCAACCAATAGGGTTAAGACACGTTTTAGGGTAATTTAGTATTATTATAATATTATTTTTTAACCCTTATTTACCGGATTTACCCTTAACCATGGTAAATAAATATATTTACCGCAGTAATTATTCAAAATGTCTACAAATAAAAGTTACCTATTTACACAATTTGAACATCCTGATTCCAAATATGGAATCCATTTTCCTAAATTCAAAACACAGAAGTGGCAGAAATTAATTTAAAATTAATTCCCGCTGTCAAAACAAAAAACGTGTTTTTAAGAGATAATAACTATCAAAAGATTGACACTCGTTTATGTTCGGTTTAATTGTAAAATTATGTCCAATGACCAACATTATATTAAATGGTATAAATATATTCTAAATATACTTTAAAACCACTCAAATTCAGAATTTATCACTATTAATTATTTTGATTAAAAAAGTTGTTTTTAATTAAAATTTAGTAATTTTCACTATTCATCAAAATATGAAAGTTATCCGAAAAGTACCAAAATTTCACCTTAGGATAAATTCGATATTCCGAATCCAAAAATGAAGTCCATTTTGAAATATAAAATATATATAATTTTAAAAAGTAGGTATTACTATTCATAACGGCTAGTTTGATTGGTTGTGGTGTGTGTTAAAACTCAAGGTTGCGTACAACATACGCTACTGTATTATTCAATGAAAGCATACCGTGGAAGCTTGGGATGTTTCATTTTAAATTTTTGATGTCCCCATTTAGTCAAAAAGTTTAAAATATTGTATTTAAAAAGGGTTCACTATTAAAAGATGATAAAAGTGCAATACTGAAAATGAATTTGTTCTTGCATTATATCTAAGAAACTCATAATATGGATTCTAAAATTATAATGATTATATAAAGTTTAAAATTTAGATAATACTATCCATAACCTCTTTTGAATGGATTTTTTTTTTGTAAGTCATGGTGTGATTGAACTCGTTGTTGCGTGTAGTGCAAGTTATTGAATTATTTTGAAGAAATAAAACACTATGAAATCTTGGGGTGTTACAATATATATGATATCCAAATAATTAATATCATTTTGGATATAATGAACCATTGACCACAAGAACAACATGTGATTATAAGAAGTCCATTGTTGACTCAACTAACAATTATCGACAAAATGGACATTATTAACATAAATGATTACATAATGTTTATAACCTGGTAATAAGTTATATAAAAGGAATAATCAACATAAAAAATGTTCTTAAGAAAGTATAAATTAACATTAGTTTATTATTTATTAAATTAAATAATGATCTAGTCATGTCAGACACAAGGTAAGGTATTTTCTTATCTCACATTTAATTCCATGAGATTTCCATTGTTCGCCACTAATTCATTGCATGTGTTTTATTGTGTAATGTGATTTGATATATATTATCATGATTCTCATTATATTCATGGAATTCTATGTTTTATTTGGTGGTTATTAACTTTTGGTCATATGACTCAGTTGATTACAACGTGGTAAAGGTTTCTGTCTCACTTTTTATTCCCGTGAGATTGATGGTATATTTTCCACTATTTCCTTTTGTGTGGTGTATTTACTACCCATGATTGTACTTTTATGTAATATACATTCATTTGTGAGTATTTACATCTTCATTGTATGATCCTTATCTCATGTGGCGTATATTTTGTAAGTTAACAAATCAGTAAGGGAACTATACAAACTCCTCTTTATAAAAGACTTCTTTTTGTTATGTCAATTAATTTACATATTATTATGTTGGGATATGTTCTATTATATCCTCATAGATGTAAAATTTATGTCCAAGTGATGAGATACCCTTTTTATCATATAAACTCATTTTCTGAATTTTTAAGTGACTCTGTTAGGCTGTCTAATTTTTACAAGGGAACTTCTTAACCCAATTTCAATTATTTGGGATCAACTTGTACTTAATGAATATATCATCCAATGAAATTTTTTGAATGAACTCTTATTATTTTACACGTAATATCCACTTACATTGGTTTTTTTATATTATTCACACATAATTATGTTATTGATTTATCCTTAATTTAAGGATACCATCTTTATAAGGGATTTCATCTCAATTTACATTTCAATTGAGACTTCATTTTTTCTATGCACCAATTTACTATTATATGGTGCATATACAGTAATTTGACATATTATATCATGAATTCCTTTATTCTCATGATATTATAAAGTTCAGATTAAATGTTATTCCTCCATTATTTGTATTCAAGTGTCTCTCTTTTGGTTAAAAAACTATTTAACTAAAATATAATTTTAAATGATTTTAAGATTTATTATTCTAAATATTTCTCATTAATGATCCTTTTTTAAAAACGGGTTTTAGGATTTATTTATATGGAAATTAAAGTATCCAAATGATAATTTATTTAAAAGCTTCAAAGTGGTATGGGAGACTTTGATTCAAAAATCTCTTTTTAAATTGTTTTGAAAATGATTTGATAAAACATTGTTTATTTCAATATTCTAATTTGATATATTTTAATGTGGAAATGTTATATTTCCTTTATAGTTGTTTTATATTTGATGATTATGTTATGGTTATTGGGAATTGTTTGCGTATTCGGGTGGTTCCGTGATAAACCTAAGGCGGTTTATCCCGATATTTCTCTCCAAAACATTAGGTAATGTGACAGAGGTGAATGTGATGTTCTCCTATGAGATTTAGGGAATATACCATGATGGGTATACCAAGTGTAACTCCCTATGTAGATATTATAGCTACAATGTATGTTTGATATGGATTCCACACGTAACCTTTATGATTTATGATTTGTGAGTGTTGTTCATAAATCTTATGATTTTGTAAGGTATGTTATGATTTAAAAGTATGGTTTCATTGATTTGTATTTATTTATGGGAAAATGTTTTCCTTCCTTATTTTATAACCCTTACTGTGATTTTTATTCTTTTCCCATGTTTTTGAAATTTTTTCCACAGGACATAATGATGAATAGGGTCATTAATGGGATCAAGGAAAATTCATGCTATCTAAAACATGGAACACAACATTTTTCTTTATAAGAGTATTTTATTTAATGAAAAAATGGATACTGAGTTGTAGTGTCTACTTATGATATTCAAGTTGTAATGTAATAGTTATGGCCTAATTCTCTAAAACTCTAAACCTGAAATGATCCTCAATG
This sequence comes from Viscum album, assembly GCA_963277665.1. Taxonomy (NCBI): domain Eukaryota; kingdom Viridiplantae; phylum Streptophyta; class Magnoliopsida; order Santalales; family Viscaceae; genus Viscum; species Viscum album. The sequence continues at coordinate 66,121,993 of OY728166.1, read as the reverse complement.
TGAATTATTCATTGAATTCCATATTATGTAATGATTGAGGCTAGGTCCTTATAGTTTGTATCAGAGGTCATTTTAGATAACTTTGGTAATAGGGTTTTGTTAAATAAATGACTATAAATTAATTTATGGTAACATTGAAATGATATATCATTTACAGATTACCATGTTTTTTGCTTAAGGTATTTCTATGTTAATAATGGTTTTTGGTTGAGGAAAGAGAGAAGATTTTTTGGGAAGGCATACAGATGAGAAAAACCTTCCAATCTACATCCTAAGATGGTCAGATTCATAATTGAGTAGTCTACTGTAGTGATGGCTCTATTGAATATGGTGATAAATGGTAGTTGTGTTGTTTATGACATTTTGGTTTATTCCAAAATTAATGAGGAACATGAATGTCATTTAAGGTTTGTCCTGCAAACTATAAAAATAAAAAAACTTTATGGAAAATTCATCATGTTTGAGTTTTGGTTACAACAAATTTCTTTCCATGGTCACATTGTTTGAAAAAATGGCATAACTGTTGATCCTACTAAAATGAAAGTTGTTGAAGAATGGCCAAGACCCAACAATATAACATAGATTCGTATTGTTCTTGTATTGAGAGGTAATTATATAAGGATTCTTGAATTTTTTTCACGGTTATCTAGTCCAATTAATAAGTTAACACGAAAAGGTGTTATGTTTATTTGGACAAAAGAATGTGATGATTTTTTTCAGGAATTGAAATGAAGATTTGTTAATGCTCCAGTTTTGGAGCTGCTATCAAGAAATGGTGAGTTTGTTATATACATTGATGCTTCATTGATAGGATCATGTTGTGTCCTAATGCAGAATGATCAGGTAATTGATTATGATTCACATCAGTTGAAACCTCACGAGTTAAATTACCCTACACATGATTTCGAATTAGCTTCTGTTGTTTTTTCATAAAAAATTTGGAGGCATCATTTGACTGGAGTGATGTGTGAGATATATAATGATCAAAAACTATTGAAGTAAATATTCACTCATAATGAATTGAACATGAGACATAGGAGATGGCAGGAATTTATCAAGGATTATGATTGCACAATACTTTATCATTCGGGGAATGTAAATAGAGTGGCTGATGCTTTGAGTCGAAAAAGTAATACTTCATTATCCATGATATGTTTGGAATGATATCCTTTAGGTTTTGATTTGATGAACATAAGAATAGAAGTTGTTGTTGCAGGAAATTCTTCTATTTTGTATCAGGTGTCAGCAAGATCATCTTTATTAGACAGAAGAAAGAAAGCACAGAAAAAAGACAGTGCGTTGCAGAAAAAGGTAGAGTTGGTTCAGAATGGTATGTTGCCCATTTTTAATCTTGATAATGATTGTGTTTTGAGGTTTGGGAAGAGATTATGTGTACCTTGAGATTCACAGTTAAAAAATGAGTTATTATGGGAAGCTCATAGTTCACTGTTTTCAGTTTATCCTGGATGTACTAAGATGTACAAAGATCTCCTTGAGTATTACTAGTGGGATGGAATGAAAAGTGATATTTCTAATTTTACTATGAAGTGTTTGAATGTTCCACAGCTTAAACCGGAGTGACAGTTACTGAAAGGAATGCTTCAGCCTCTACTAGTGCCATAGTGGAAATGGGAAAATATATCAATGGATTTTGTTGTGGGATTTCCAAAGACATATCGAGTTAATAATGCAATATGGGTTATAGTATACTGATTGACTAAATCTGCTCATTTCCTTCCTATTAGAGATACTTTGTCTCAAGATCAACTTGCTCAGTTTTATGTTCATGAAATAGTCTGGTTTCATGGAGTTCCCTTCTCCATTATATCTGATTGTGATCCTAGGATTATTTCTAACTTTTGGAAAGGCCATCAGAAGTCATTGGGTACAAAATTAAATTTTTGTATAACTTTTCATCCTCAATCAGATGGGAAGTCAGAATGAACAATTCATACCTTGGAAGATATTTTACGTTCTTGTTCGATGGATTATCAGGGAAGTTGGGACCCCCCATCTTTTTTTGGTTGAATTTTCATATAATAACAGTTTTCATTCTATTATACAGATGGCTCCATTTGAGGCATTATATGAAAAGAATTGTCGAACTACAACATTCTGGGATGAATTAGTTGAAAGGAAGCAGATGGGACCAGAATTGGTAGAAGAGATGGCTGAGAAAGTTCAGTCGACTCAAAAGCACATGAGAACAGCTCAAAGCAGATAGAAAAGTTATGCAGATAACCGGAGGAAGGATCTTTCTTTTGAGGTAGGTAATCATGTCTTTCTCAACGTTTCTCCATGGAAAAGTGTGATACGTTTTGGTAAGAAGGGAAAGATGAGTCCGAGATTCATTGGACCTTATGAAATTCTATAGAAAGTTCGATCAGTTGCTTACAGAGTGGATTTACCACCAAGTTTATCCCAGGTACGCAATGCTTTTCATGTTTTGATGTTGAGAATGAATATACTAGATCCAACTCATGTTTTGAGCCCAGAGGTAGTTCAGTTGGTAGAGAAACTCTCTTATGAAGAACAACCAGTCCGGATTCTTAATCGTGGAGAGAAAGTTTTGAAGAATAAGATAATTTACCAGGTAATGTTTTTGTGGAAAAAACTATATTATTGAAGAGGAAACGTGGGAATTTAAAAATTCTATGAGAGATAAATACCCCCACTTATATTGATAAGTGAATAAAAATTGCGAGGACGCAATTTGCAAAAGGGGGGAAGTATGTAACATCCCAGGTAAATGAATAATAAGACATATTTCATATTTATTAATATTTTTAAATTAAATATTAATTTATTTTAAAATGGTTTCTATGTTCGATAGCGTACCAGATACTCAACAACAGGTTTCTTTGAAATCTTACGTTGCACACTAATACTATAATAATATTATTTTAAATTGTAGTTAACACTGAGATTTTGTATTGGAAAGAATGAATTAAACTAACTACAATATGATTATACATGTTTCTTAAATGTATTTACATTATCCAATAAAAATTTAGAGGCTTAAAATGTTAATGTATCTAATTTTAGGCATAATTTACATTAATAGGCCATCTTATCATCTTCTAAGGGAGAACCCACATTAAATATAGTTTTGGTCACATTAATACATTAAAAATCACCAAATAAAATCCTTCTTTAGAATGGGGAAATCAAATTTTACTTTCGGTAATTTTTTGGTATTTTTCCAATGAAGATCATTTTCAATGAATAGTGAAAAATATTGAATTTTAATTCAAAAGTGCCTTTCAATATAATTTATTTATATGGATAGATTATATTTTTCATTAGATTTAAAGTGAAATTAAAATATATTTTTACCATTTAATCTAATTTTTGTCATTGGGATTAATTTTACTATGAAATTGGAGATAAACAAGTTTCAATCTTTTGATAGTATTTGTTTCTTAAAAACATGCTATTTTTTTAACAACGATAATTAATTTTAAAATTAATTAATACAAGTTTTGTGTTTTTAATTTTGCATATTAAACATCATTTTTGAAATTGGAATATCAAATATAGCTTAGACTGAATTTTTTTTATTTTTCTGAAAAAATTCAATTTTGATGAATAGTGAAACCACTTAGTTGTTGTTAAGAAACTGAATTTTCCATTTGAATGAAATTTTTCAAATCTTTGAATTGAATTTAAAAAATACAACATACATGGTTGTTATCATGAAGTAAAATTTGGTTCAATAAGATGAAAATAATTTTTGGTGAATAGTAACTTTTGACTTTTATTTACCACGGTTAATGGTAATAGGGTAATTCAAGGTTAAATGAATATTATAATTATTCAAAATTACTATAACACTTGTCAAAACCTTATTTTTTGTGTCATTCACGACCATGGGAATATTTGGGTCGATTTTGCGACCCCATTGAGCCATGTGGGAGTGATAATGACAATTTAGATTGGTTAACTAAAAGTAAAGTTATAAATGACAAAAGCAAATATCTTTTAGTAAATTAATTTTTATTCGGGGTTATGTAAATTATATTTTCGACTATAAATATTAATTGTAAATCTAAAACATTTTCCTCTATGACGGTATTTTTTGTATAATTTTTAGACCTGAAATAAATTAAAATATTTATGACACATTAATGATGCAATATTTACCTCATTAAAAAATGACTAAAATAAATACGATTATAATGATTAAAATATTATCCAAAACATGTCCAATTATGATTGGATGATTTTATTTAGAATATGAGTCATCATAACATAGACTATAACGATTATTGGACCGTTAGAATGCTAATATCATTATATAATAAAATAATATTTTCACACTTTCCTACAGAGCCCCTCCTCTCTCTTATAAAAGGAGACCACTTATAACCAATTCCAGAAACCTCTCAAGCCATTTAGCTCATCTAAACTATTACCCATTAAGCTCCCCACATCCCTCTCCTCTACTTAGTATCCTTACCTTATTCAGAAAGTACTTCAAGAAGTACTTTATTACAATCCAAAGGGAGTTACCCAAATTAAAGGTAACAGTTTCTCTTAATTTGTTTTATTATATTTTACTTCTCCAACACCTAAACTCTATTTATTCATTTCATTTGTTACAAAAAACTATCCTAAATATACTAGGATGTTTTTTTATAATTATTCAAACTACACTTACAGACACCTCCATCTAATGGGTGAAGAACATTATATTTTTGTGGATAGAAAACTAACGCCTCACGAGACGATGATTGATCAATTACCTCTTACCGCCTCTCATGGTGGCCATTATTATGGAACTGTATTTATATATGATATATATATTATGTTTATTATTTTCTTATGCTTCTATACATCTCATTTATAGCACACCTTTTGGATTCCATAATGGGTAGATACGATAATCTCATTTGAGGATGTGCGGACACCCTCCCCCTCAAAGTGATGTGACTCGTTAATGAAATATGTGGGATATATAAAGGATGGAGTTAATGGTATTATATATGATATTATACTGTAATTATAATATACATATGTATAATTATGTTTTAATTCCATTAAAATAAGAAATAGAAATGAAAGTAGTGTTCATGCATACGTATGGATTACCGTCTCCGTGAATGGTGCATTTCATTTCTTACCTCCAAATGTAATGTACTATTATAAATACATGTATATACTGGATATATTTGATATATATGATATCAAAATCATGAATATCATTCTGGATATAATTAAACACTGACCACATGAACAACATGTGATTATAAGAAGTTCATTTTTGACTCAAGTACAAAATATAAACAAAATAGACATTATTAACATAAATGATTACATAATGTTTATAACATGGTAATAAGTAATATAAAATGAATAATAAACATTAAAAAGGTTCTTAAGAAATTATATATTGACTTTAGATTATTATTAAGGTTATTAAAGAACGATCGAGTCAAGTCAGACACAAGGTAAAGGATTTTATTATCTCACTTTTAATTCCGTGAGATTTCCATTGTTCGCCACTTATTCATTTCATGTGGTGTAATGTGTACTTAAATATGATATATATTATCATTATTATAATTATATTCAAGGTATTCTATAATTAATTTTTTGGTTATTAAATTTTGATCATACGACTCAGTTGATTACAACATGGTAAAGGGTTTCGTCTCACTTTTGATTCCCGTGAGATTCATGTTATATTTGCCACTATTTCATTTTGTGTGTCGTATTTTCTGCCCGTGATTGTAGTCTTTATGTAATATAATTTCATTTATGAGTATTTACATCTTCATTGTATGATCCTTCTTTCATGTGGCATATATTTTGTATGTTACCAAATCTATGAGGGAACTATTCACCCTCCTCTTTATAAAAGACTTCTTTTTTGTTATGTCTTTTATTTTACATCTTATTGTGTTGGGATATGTTATTTTATATCCTAATTGATGTAAAATTTATGTCCATGTGATGAGATACACTTTTTATCTTATCAACTCATTTTCTGATTTTTAATGTGACGTCGTTAGGCTGTCGAATTTTTACAACGGAACTTCATAACCCAATTTCAATTTTTTGTGTTCAACTTGTAATTATTGAATATGTCATCCAATGAATATGTGAGAATGAGCTATGATTGTTTTAAACTTAATATCCACTTATATTGGTTTTTTTATATTTTTCACACATAATTATGTGATTGATTTATCCTTAATTTAAGGATACCATCATTATAAGGGATTTTATCTCAATTTACATTTCCATTGAGACTTCATTGTTGTTATGCACCAATTCACTCTTATATGGTACATATACTGTATATTGACATATTATATCATGAAACCCTTTTTTCGCATGATATGATAATGTAATGATTAAATGTTATTCCTCAATTATTTTTATTCAAGTGTCTCGCTTTTTGTTAAAAAACACTTTAACTAAAATATCATTCTAGATGTTTTAAAGATTTATTATTCTAAATATTTATCATTAAGGTCCATGTTTTCAAAATGTGTTTTAGGATTTATTTATATGGACATTAATGTTTTCAAATGATAATTCATTTAAAATCTTCAAAGGGGTATGGACACATTAATTCAAAAATCACTTTTTAAATATTTTTGAAAATGATTTGATATAACATTGTTTATTTAAATATCTTGATTTGATATATTATAATGTGGAAATGTTATGTTTGCTTTATACATGTGTTATATGTGATGATTATTTTATGGATATTGGGCATTGTTTACATATGAGGGTGGTTCCGTGGTAAACCTAGGGCAGATGAGCCCGAGATAGATCTCCAATGCATTGTGTAACGTGACAGAGGTGAATGTGATGTTTCTCCAAAGGTATTTAGGGAATATATTGTTATGGGTATTCAAAGTGTAAATCCATACGTATACGTGATAGCTACAATGTATGTTTGATATGGATGCCATATGCATCCTTTATGATTTATGATTTTTTTGTGTTATTCATAAATATTATGATTTTTTTCAGTATGTTATGATTGAAAAGTGTGGTTTCATTGATTTGTATTTATTGATGGGATAATGTTTTCCTTACTTATTTTATAACCCTTAATGTTTTTTTTATGCTCATCCCATGTTTTGGAAATGTTTTCAACAGGACATAAAGATGAATAGGGTCATGGATGGGATCAAGGAAAAGTCATGATATCTAAAACATGGAACTAAACATGTTTCTTTCTATGAGTTGTTATTTTATAAAGAAAATGGATACCGATTTGTAGTGTATACTTGTAATATTGAAGTTGTAATGTAATAGTTATGGGCTAATTCTCTAAAACTCTAAACCTGAAAAGATCCTCAATGTGAATTATTCATTTAATTCAATATTATGTAATGTTTATGTCAGGGACCTTATAGAAACATACAGTGGATGTTTTTGGTGTTACATACTATGTCCACCATGTTATATTTTCATGTATGGTAACTTTTTCATATGATTATGACATGATTTATGTTGTTTCTGCATTCCCTTGTATCCATTATTCTATCATGTGTGATAATGATTCATTTTTAAATATAATGATTCTCACCAATATTATGTATCATTAAAAGTTTCATCGATCACATGTACTTCACTACCTTATGTTATTATCTTTTTATTTTATTACTGTGATTTATATATGAATATTAACTTATGTGAATCCCCATGTTATCCTATGCAATTTTTGAAGAATAATGGAATTTTATATGAATGTTATAGAATATTTAAATAATATTGCTGTATCCATAATTCATATCGATGTGAGATATAACTAAATACCAAAGTAAAATAGGCTACATGATCATCTTTATTGTTTTATTTTCACCGTTGTGTAATAATTCATGAATTTAAGTGAATTTTTTTGTGATATGTTATGGTTTAAATTGGAGGATATTTACCATATATCTTTTGATAAGTGTTATAGACACTATGAATTTATAAAAAATCCATTTTCACATATGAATTATCTATCTATATTAATGGATATAATGGAGATCATATTTACTGACTACCATTATCTTTCAATAGATTTCTTTATATTTGATATTTATATAAATTCAAAGAGCATAGAATATCACAAAATAACAAAATTATTTTGTTAAATAATTTAATGATGGAAAAATTGCTAAAAAAAATTAATTAAGTGTGAATTATAGTTTTTATAATTCTCATTATTTTTTATTTTATTCACAATTAATGTCACATCAGAATACCCATCAAATAAAGATATTATTTAAAAATTTCATAGTGTTACCACTATTGTTGAGTATATTTTTTGCATGGGTTCATAAGATATTATCAATGTGTTATGAGAATTTTATCATGGAAATAAAGTATATCAATCATTATAACATAAAAGATATTAATGACCCATAATAAAGATGAATGTGAAAATTAATTTATTGTAGTAAAAAAATATTAGTCACTGCTCTTGTACTAACATTGCCCTTTAGTTGGTATGGGTATGTAAAATACAGTAATTATTTGAAATAGTGTTTTCATTTCTTCTTAATGTTCGATGATAAATTAATATGTTATTCACCATTAAAATTAAGAACACATGTAAAAATTACCATATTCATGTTTTATAAATTTAAATGGTGATCTTTTCATTATTGAATTTCTAATAATTTCTCAGTGGAGAAAACTGTCAAATATATATATATATATATACATACTGATTATATGATATTTAATTTTTTTATAACATAAAATTTATTTAGTATGAACTAAAATATGTTGTTAGGATTTATAAAATATTATGACTAATCAATACATTACCACTATGAGAATGAAAATTAGGTTACTGATGCTCTGTTTAGGAAAGGCCATGCCAATCAATCCATGATGCAAATTAAAAATGGCATGATATTCAATTATTTATAGGGTTAAAAACATGAAATCCTAATGGTTGGATATAAATTTGATGATAAACATCATAAAATCATTTATAAATTCATATAAAAATCAAATATTCCTTGGATTATGATGTATACAAATGTAAAATGTTAGAAAATGTTTCATATATTTTCAATTGTAATAATGTCATTATAAAGATGATAACCATTATTCATATTCAATAAAAAATTGAATTGAATAAGTGAAATTTGTATTATTTACAGAGGTAATACTTCAATATATATCTTAGATGAAGAAGAAGTCAATAGATAACAAACAAAACTACTATTGGAATTACCTGATGATAAAAATTGATGAATATGATTTTTTAAAATTTGGTATTCTAGATATTCTTGGATAAATGAAAACACATTATTTATATGTAGAATCAATTACTTATGATAATCTATAAATTATAAAACATTGATAGGGATTATGTTTTTCGCCTCCCCTAGCAATCTAAAATACAATATTTCATTTTTGTTGTGACTAATCACCTTATAATGTTAGTGAATTTTAATTATATTAAAGAAAATAACCCTTTGGATAACATATATAAGATACATATAAGAGAAATAATACTACATATTGCATTACCACTTTCCATTTCATTTTATAGAGATTATAGTTCTACCTTATGGGTAAGGGGAATTATTCAAATGGAATTGTATATATAGTTGATTTATGGATCAACATATACCCAATAGACATATAATCAATTTTCGATATCTATAATATTTTGTACTACATATTGATAACTTGATAGATAGAATTAAAATGATATTGGGATCAAAACTGCCCCAATTTAGATTTATCATATAACAAATGTTTTTTTATAGAATCTAGAAGACACCATATGGGGCTTCGTGAGGGATAATATGTAGGTCTCCAACAAGTTTGGTGTTATGCTAGAGATAAGATGCTGATAGGTTCTGACATTATCCATTAAATGAGAAAAATGTTTGTACTACTCTATAGAATATGAAAGAATTATAATTTTGTTTTTAAATTTATGCTAATAATCATTAATTTTTTCTATAGTCCAGTTATTTTACATTTTATCTGTATAGATATCATTGTGGAAGCTGATTATACGATTTGGGAAGAAAGGTAACTTGGGTACTAGTTATATCAGTCCCCTAGAGTGTTTTGATCCTGAATAGGAAAAAGATTATCATATAGAACTCCCATCCTTACTATAACATGAATACGTTGGGTTCAATTTAACCTATTAGAGGATGTACATATTAGACACTTCACATGAAAAAAAACCTCAAATCAGTGAAATTGTAATGTGATATCTCATAATAGGAACAATTAGTAAAGGTACTTAATCAAAAATAATGTTTTATGTGGAATAATACCACTCCTCTAATTACTGTTTTATTGAGAAATCCTATTATTGAAAAATATATATGGGGAACAAATAATGTAAAAAATAATTTATTCCTAACATGTTTTCATCCAACTGACAAAAAATTGTAGGGAGAATTTTTTTTCATGGGGATTGTATGAAGCAATGACCCATGTTTTTGAATAGATATATATTTTTTATAAATTATTTTTATATTATATATCATATTTCAAATGATAAAATTATATAAATTTATGTGAGGCATATTAGATTGGTATTATAAAGAAAAATGTTTGATTAAATAAAATACTATTTGTAAATTAATATATCTTAACAAGTACAGAAATTTCAAATTCAATAGATAAATAATAAATGATATTAAATATTTATATGAGTTATGCATTATCAAATAAATTTTTATAAAATCTATTATAATGTTTATAAATATAGTTAAATTTAGGATAATAATAAGATAATAAAAAATATTTTAGTATATGATCTAATATGTTATAATTCATTAAATTTTAAGTTAATAGAAATTATATAAAGAAAACCTAATTATTAAAAACATCAATAATTAATAAAAGAATATTTTCTTCATATTTATTATTTTCATTTAAAAACAAAATTTATATTTTAAAATTTCCAATTAAATAAAAATATCTTCATTTTATGAATTTAGAGTATCAAAATTTTAATGGAATGAATTTTTAGGTGAAATTTTTTTTAAGTGAATAGTGAAATATATCTATATTACATATACTATGAGTTTTATTTATTATTAGTTTATATGTATTATATTGATATTTATGAATCATTTTTGGAGAAAATAGTTATTTAATTGTTAAAATTAATTTCAAAATAATTTAGAAACCAATATTTGATATTTTAAACCAAATATAATATTTTTTTTCAAGCACACTTTTAATGCTATATAGAATTATTAAAGAAAAATAAATTTATAAGATGTATAAAAAATGATACATAATAAAAGGATTTTGAATTTATAATCAGTACGTCGAAATTCAATAATAAAATTATCTTTAATTTTTTGGGAATTATGATGATTTAGGCCTTGGTAACAACTAGTTATCGTGGAAAATCATAAATGCGGAAGTAATTATTAAAATGGAAATGGATCGAAACATGTCAAAAATATTCTTATAATTGAATAAATGGTATTCGGTTGTTCATATATCACCCACTAATAGAATATTTTTTATTTTCAGAGAAACATGACATGATAAGCGTGTAATATCGTTATAATAATTTGAAATATTTAAAAAACTATTCTCACGACCTAAAATAGAGACCTCTCAATACCTCAAAAATCCACACAAAAAAGTTTTTTACATGAATTTTTTTTATATATCGATCACATATAATATAATTTCACTGTCTTTTATATATTCTCATATTATATTAATCTATGACCATTATTTCATTATAATCTACCAATAGAAACCCATTATATTCAACATATGTTCAATATTTTATCTAACATCATATAATTTTTTCATATATTTTCGAACATATATTTACAAATATTATATGATGAATCCAATAATAATATTAACTTTATTGTTGGTATATTAACGTAATAAACATTAACCACCACTTTAATTCACCTTAAGAAAAGAGAGAATGCTTATCCTTTGTATGTGCAGTCTACTACCCCTAGATATAGCATATTTTTTTCTCTTCACAACAATGAAATATTTTTCTAAAAAGTTATTCAGTATGTAATTATTATATTATTAAAAAAATGAGTATTTTAAAATGAAAACCAAAATTATCCTTTCACTTATTCTGTGGGAAAACATATCATCATCCATGCATGCATGTAGACCACTACCTCATGGTAATGATGTATGACATTTTTTACTTTAAAATTAAATATTATTTTAAAATGAAATGGGAATATAATATATTTTAGTTTAAATAAATTAATGAATATATATTTATTTATAAAACAATCAATAATATTTATTATGTAATCCAAAAATATTGGTTAACAACACAAGACTAATTCATCTATGATTTATTCTTCGTGAAATGTGGAAAAATTAACATTCATTGTTATTATATCATTATATGTAATAAAAAAAATTATAGTAGATTATATTACATAGGAATGATGAAAATGATATAAATGAATTGGTACCTGAACTGAAATCATTAAGAGTATGTGAAATATTTAATGTTACATACATCAGATTGTAAACATAATAGATCACTCACTAATATTATCAAAATATTTGACCGTAAATGAAGTTTATCAATGGGAAATGTATATAAATATGTATTTGAAATAGATTAATAATATAGTAATATTTTTTTCTCTACTGTGGAGCACAGTTGTAATGGTGGGAGTAAATATAAGGGATTTTATAGACTAAAATATTATTCTTGGGTCATAATTAATCTACATAAATTATAATATTTCATGATTGAATTATAATATCCCTCAGGGATTTTATTTTTTATATCCATGTTATTTAATAGGTAAATATTTTTTCAATAATGTATTCTTCCTTGATTAATGTAATTTTCAAATAAAATAAAATGTAATTTTAAATGAATAATTACATCAATTTTAATGTTTTTATCTATATTAATTATTTTACATTCTTATAATGTTATCCATTTTCTAGTAGAAATTAATTTTTTCACATTATAGTGATCTCAATATTTACCTTTATTCATGAATTTTTTTAAACATTTTTACAATATAGGATTTCAATAAAGGGATTTTAAAATATTTTAATTGATTTTCCTTATTATGATATTATATTCATCCCTTCTACCATATTTTTTATATATTTTAAAACTTATAATGGAATATTTGTTGTTATTTTTTATGTAATTTTTTAATAATGTTTCCCTTATTTATAAAAAATGGTTATTGGAATGTGACTTCAATATCACATCTACTAATTGTTATATTATGAAAGAGAAATCAATTTTGTGGTATATTTTTATATTATAAAGTATTATTATACAATTAATTAATTCCTCATTAATCACCAAATATTTTATCTTTTTATGTAATCATTTTCTGTATCATTATTATTTTATCAAACGATCAAATTATTTATATGATACAATTTGGATATATTAAAAAAACATTCATCCCAAGAGTTATTTATGATAAGATAAATTATTTTAATTAATGTAGAACTAATATGTATGAATGTTGTATTATGGGGTCATATATACCTCTCTATATGATTTTATATTTCATGGGAAAACTATAGAGATTGATTAATAAAATCTCACACCACAATGATAATTTTTAGGGATTCAATGCTAAATAGTTAATGGATTTTAGGTGGTGATGCCTACTGTAGTATGATCCTATTGCCTATTATTATGTTTTTTAAAACTATTATTCCAATTTTATTATTCATTTCAATGTTATAGAATATTTTAATGATATTCCATGTTCGAAACAAATTTCTATTACTTATGTTTTGATTTAAAGTTTTGTTTGATTTTTATTATACTCTTAAAATTCATAATTGTTTTGACTTTTTCTTGGTCATATGTTTCCATGAAAAAATATAAAATAAAAAAAATGATTTTCAATATTATGTTTTCATCACCTACTTTTCTTATTATATATTTTCCCCCTTCTTTCTTCTCATGTTTTTATGATCATATATTTTTAATTGGTTAGTAAGTTTCTCGTAAAATGAATTACAGATCCCCATGTTATTATATTTCAATTATATATGTTATAATAATTATTATATCATATATTAAATATAGATGAGATTCAATATTAGAAATTGTATGAATAAATTTAATCAAGTGATTTAAAATTTAATTTTTATGTATCGAGTCCTAGATAAACTATGTCATTTGTTCGTCATATTGTGAAACTATTAATAATATGAACTAATATAACAATGAAATAAATTTTATATCTATGTATGTTTATATTCGATATCCATATATTGATATTTTTACTACTCCATGATGATATAATCAAGGATTCCCCTCAGGGATTCTTTTTAGTGTTAGGTGGTAGTGTATTGTTTTGTCTCAACAATCATAGATCTGTAAGTGGAAAATTTAATTTATCAATAGTTTATATGAATTCCTATTTATTTAGGAATAATGCTTCAATAGTCACGATATATTTGTAAATAATATATTGATAGTTCAACTTTATATTTTATTGTAGTTTTCAAACCAGTTTTTTTTATTACTAAATTTGAGTTTATTCTTGATGATGTTATTGATATCCATATTTTCAATATAAGAAATTATAGTATTGGTTTTATTATAGTGTTATTAGTTAATAAATAAATTAAATAGGTATATCATTAAATTTATGTATTTGAGGCATCATCATTAAATTTGATGTTGTTGTGGATTCCAACGGAATTTCCCTATGTTTTTTATCCTCTAGTTTTAGAAAATACATACATATATTTAGATCACGACCCAATGATACATAAATTACTTCACTATAACAGGTATTAAAACTTTTTTGGTCACTCTCTTATGGTTTTTTCATCACCATAATCACTATATCCATGATATGTCAAAGATTTATCTCACATGTTTTTCTATTTTAGAGCTTAAAAACCATCACTAATAAGGAATTTTATTGTTCTAGCAGCATAGTGGTTGCATCAAAATTGTTAATTCCATTATTATATATTTTATTGTCTCAATTGTTTTTAAAAATGGAGGATGAAATATCATATAATGATGAAAAAAATCATCAAGGGATTACCTCATTACTATTCCAACAAATACTGCATGTTCCGGAAAAATTGTGTTGGTGGTAAATCCTCAATAGAATTTTAAAATAGAAACCATAATGGGATAAAATGATGTTGTAATTTCTATAATATGTTACTGAATATATCCATAGATTAATAGTGGGGATAATTATCAGTCTCCTAAAAAGTGTCGATGTCCTTTCTCTTAATAATGTTTTCTGATTTGTTATGTATATTAAAAGTAATGCTTGAGTTGGATTATCCCATGTCTGACTTCTGTGATGGAAAAATTCCAGGGCCTAATTTTCATCCCTAATGAAAAATTTATAATGTGATTTCTTATTGGGTCTGAAAAACAACTATTATATCCAAAAGTGTCATAAATATCTTAGAAATAGGCAAGCTGGGGATTTCAGTATTCATAATGTTAGCCACCAAATTAGGCTTTATAATATAATTCTTGTCATATTAAATAACTTCTTTGAACAATTATCTTACCTATTGATAAATTTGAGGTATATAAAACTACAAATGAAAATGAATATTTTTATTGTTTCTGAAATATATAAAAACATCAATCCATCTTCAATTATAACAGTTTTGACATATAAATCCACAAATTTTATGGGAGCATTTTGATCATTCTCTCCACTATGTGTATATCATCACCCAGATAGTGATCATTCAATTTAAAATTCATAGAGGATTGACTGAGATTATTCAAATAACATGGATCGAGTTCTGTAGCTACACATGCATCTAAAGCCCTTCCCACAAAATAATACACTCAAACAATAAAACAGAAACACCAAATGTAAAAAAAACTGAAATCAGTTTCAGAATATTTTTTTAATTAATTTCAAATTTGTTTTATGAAATTAATAAATATTTGATTATTAAATTGTATAATGTTAAAGAGTTTCAATGAAAATAAAACAATAATAAAATATCTCTCTACCATACTAATTATAATATAGAAGAATAAATTTAATTTATCTCATCTCCATAATTTTTTTAGTGGAAGAATTGGTATCATCCTCCATAAAACTATTTCTGTATTTTGATGTGATCTCCCAGTAATTTTATATCATTATTTTACTAATTTATTGAGAATAATTCAATTTTAAATGAGCCAAAATTATATCTCATTGATATTTCAAGGTCACCAAAGATTGAATATGTGAATATAGTGTTTACAATTAACAATGAGGGTGAATTGGGGTTATAAATTCAATTGAAATAATATGATATTTCTGATCCTTCATGTTTTTTATTTTCTAAACGACAATACCACTAGGATAAAGGTATAACTGACCCCCTTAGTTAAACATTTTGAATTTTTTTCACAAACTAAATACCGTAGTATGATAATTAATTTTGAAAATATTCTATTGTAGAAAACCTATGGAGGTTTTTATTTCAAATAATAGCCATATATTAATTTATCATAGAACTTTAAAGATTTTTATAATTTTCATTCCCATGTATATATTATATATCTAGAGGATGTGAGAAATATTAAATTAATAAATAAAGAGAATATTAATGGGGGAAAATTAAACAACATAGAAAATTTAATTACACAGAAAAATGTCCATTACAAGTGACATGACTAATGTTGAAGAAATGATTATCTTTTCAGAACGTAAATTGTGAAATAAAATGGATCACTTACTATATTAGTTTATTAGATTGAGGGGAAGATAAAAATACAATCCAAAATAATGAATAGAGTTGATTCCCCTTTTTGTTTTAATAAATTTCTTTTTAAAGATACCTCTCATATGATGAATAAATCCCAAAATGCAGTGACAACATTATTTGTTCTACCACTTCTATCTATTAGTTGATTGAAATATAAATCATGAGTCACAGATTGGTTATAGTAGTAAATGAAATGTAGTATCTAAATTGCTATTGGTGTATGGATAAGTCAAAAGGTTTAGTAAACCATGTACCGACTTTGCATATGGATATGTCTCTTAAATTAAAACTCTCATTGTTTCATAGAAAATAAACATTGTTTTGTAGACCATGTGGTTCCCATAAAATTGATATATTCATCATAATTGATATATACACATCTTTTGTGTCATCTTAAACAATTTACTGAATTGAGTGAAGATCATATAACATATTATGACTCTTGAAATCATTTCTATTTTGGTAACCTAAGATAGAGAACATGATTTATCTATTTCAACAGAAATCATATTCAGTCTAAAAATTAAATGAATTCATACATATATTTTGAATCCCGAATTTCGTGACCAAATAAATCAAATCTTCATTGGTGTACAACTTTTTACCTATAAAATCACATTAAATAATTAATATATAAAATCCAAGTGATTAATCATTTTTTTTATTGAAGTATATTTTGATATTTGGTCATACACACAAGTGAATAACTAATATTGCAACCCACACCAACACAACGTCCCACCATGTCTTCAAGTAGCATAATGGGGTTCCTTCTACCCAGATCATATTTAAATTTTCTACGAATAGAGTTACAATACATGATATTTTTCAATGATTAAATATTTTTATACTAATTAAGAACTTATGGTGGTTTTCATGGTTCTGCATCTTATTCTCTATTTGAAATAATTAAAATCATTCATTATTCATCATAGAATACATAAAATGAAAATAGATAATATCTTATTCTACTTTTTTCTTTTTTATCTGTCTTTATGTTCTGTAACAATAAACTTCACAATAAATGATTTGTGAACATATATATCATCATACTTAATGTTTATACATTAAAATTGCATATTTACATTATGTAATCACATCATTCCTTCCATAAATAATCCTCTTCATTCAAAATTTTCAACATTTCCAATAGTTGGATTGATTAGAAGAAATCACCAAATATATTTTGTCATCATAATAATAAATCTTCCTCACTAAACATAAAAAAATAACATTATTCTAATAAGGTTTTATTCCTCTTTGTTACATAAGATATGTTTCACCACAATTAGGTATCATTTTATTCTTCTTCACTTTCTTCGATATAAAAAATATAGAAGCTCTCTTATTGTCATAAATTATTAACCCTCCAGAATATTATTTTCATATCAATTTTTTATATTCATCAATTTTTTTAATACTAATTAAAAATATTATTTATATAAATTCAATGATTATTGGCCTTCTTCATAATTCAAGTAAATTATTCACTTATTATTCAATAAATCCCTGGTAATGTTGAATTTTAAAATATTAATATTAAAAATCCTCCAATATTTCAGTATTATATTATTATTCAAATACATCACTGATCCTAAAAAATTATCTTTTAAACATTATCTATGATATCCACTAATGCAACATACAATTGTTACTTCCTTAATTCATGCATAATACCATGAAACCTCATATAATTTAAATTCTCTTTTGGGAATCGATTTTTTATTATAAATTTACAAAAACATGTTTTTAAATATTTTAATAAGTTATGTTTCATGAGAATATCTTGAATTAATTTTATTCATTTAAATTCATTTTTATAAATTTAAAAAATTCATCCCATTGAATTTATTCTAATTTTGAAAAGTATATGACATTTATTAAGTTTTTCATTACATATCAAAACTGGGATATTTCACTACTAGAGAATATTTTTAACATTAATAGGTATATTATACTCTTATTTGGTGATATAATATTTTAATGTAGTACACTACTCTCTTAATGTTGATGACTAATTGTCAAAATTGGCATTTTTATTTTTAGATGTCTATGTTTTTACATCCTAACTCTGAGACTACTCATCCAAATTATTGAATTATAATTATATTATTACCATATAATCCTCTTATGTTGCGAGATACACTTCTTATATAAGTCGTTTTTAATATTTCTAATGTCTTGTTTATTATAGAAATCTTCTATTCCTGTGGGGACATAGTCAAATTTTAGCTTCAAATTTAAAATGTCAACAATATTTCAAAACCCATACAAACATATTCCAAACACATCCAAAAAAACTCAATGACTTAAAATTACATATTAAAATTTTATTTATGTGAGTTCTATATGATTTATGTATTAACCAAAATGTATAACAAAATAGACATATCCACTTCAACACTAATCAAAATAAAATGGGAATTTTTTTATGATTTATGTATATTTTCTAAAGAGTTCCTATATTATATCAGAATAATAAATAACCAATTTATATTATATATAAAAAATTGAAAATATTCTTAGTTCACTGATCTATGTTATATCCATGATTTAAAGGTCCTTCATTATTTTAGTTAATAATAAATATTCTATATGTTCAAATTATAGTTTGGATTAATGATTATCTACATCACATTAATTATTATCTACACAAAGGTACATTCTCTTAAGTTCTAATATTTCATAAATTTATCAAATTATTATATAAAAATATATGGATTTTACTTCAAAAAAAGATTTTCTATACAAAATACAACCAAATTGTTCCAATTTCTAAATATGGACTATTTAATAAGCCTTTTTTTAATTTTTTTCACTGCCTAATATAATTAAAAATTAAATATTTATCTCCCCCATTATGTAAAATTTAAAATTCAATTTTGATTCTCAAGTAACCCTTTTCATAATTTCTTCATCATTATTTTATGGTTTAATTGGTGGTCTTCTCAGTGGTGGATTGCATTTATCGGGTAAAATGACCTAAAGTTTTCGGATGTATGATATTTTTAATTAGTGGAATATATGTCTAAATGTTTTAATGGATTTGAGGCATACTCAGAATGTTTACTTAAAATTGTATGTTCTTTGGTTATTCACTGTTGAGATATGGCTTGTTTTATATCTTTTTGGATATTACAAAATGTGTAAAAATATTTATTGATATGTAATGGTCATTAGTAATTTAACAACCTAAAATTTATTAAATAAGATTTCACTAATAGTTTAATCATATTTCTTATTATATTATATTGTTAAGGAAAATTCATGAAATTATTTTTTTTATAATATAATAATGAATATAAATGATTTTTAATAATTATTAAACTTGATAATATAGTTATTTAATAGTGATGAAATTATTTTTATAAATATTGAGTTTTAAAAAATCCAATTGACCCTATAAAGGAAGTGATGGTCTCAACCATTTGGATAGTACCATATGAATTCCATTTATAGAATCTCTCAAGGGATATATAACTGATAGGATTTTTCCTTGACTAATTCCTTGATGATATCGAACATGTTATGCTTGGGAGAAACTTTTTATACCAGACGTTAAAACTCCTCAAGATCATAGAATGAACCATTAATGCCAAACCACCACCAAAAATTCTCACCGTCTCACACCATACTCCTATATTGATTTATGGGGAATTAAAAAAATGTATCAAGACCCTATAATTAATAGAACGTATAATATTTTTTATATAGTAATGAATATATTTTCATTCAATTATGTTTACTTGATAAATTCTTTTTTATTTTGATACAATAAAACGAGAGTAGTATTTTTTCGGTAATATTCCAATTCAACTAAGGAATTTATTTTTCAGAGAAAATATATTTTGATATTAAATTATATTTAATTAAATTTTATTATTTTATTACTTTTAATAATAATAAATGATCATATAATTTTTATAAATTCAAATGTAATTTTTATAATGGTTTAAAAATAATTATTCTCCCAAAACAAATAATTTCTCAATAAATGTAAATTCATAATTTAAAAGTGAACATTAAAATATTTATTAAAATAATTTGATAAAATGAATATTATTATCTGAGTTAAAATTCCCAAATCATCTAGAGAAATTTTTTTATAATTTCATGAGAGAGTTGAATTGTCTGTCAAATATATTAAATACTATCTACATATACATTGTGTATTAGGACATCATAATTCCCCCTAAGTGAATTAATAAATACATTAAATGAGATACATGACCAAAAAAATTTATTACCTATAAAATATTGCTATAGTTTTTTTATTTGGTTCATTTAATAAATCATTATGAATTTTCAAAACCATTAATATATTTTATGGTTAAAAGGCCATTTCATTAAGACTGTGACTTACATCCACATATAGAGGTATATTATTTTATTATGTAAATCCCTTAGCCTTATAAAATAATTAAATCCACTCATATGGAAGAATCTGTGTAAAAATCATGGAAAGGATTGTGGTATTCTTATTTTATTCGATAGAGTCCAAAACCTGAGTTTTTCTAATAATAATGAATCCCCACCTATTTAACTATAATAACTCTCCCAAGATACAATTTACCTTCTCAAAAAATATTTGGACTCAATACCTACTTTTATATCCCCTGACTAGATTCCAATGATGGTTCCGCCAAGCTATCAAGAAGCATCATTGAACTATTTTGAGTCACCCACTCAATAAAGATTTCATCAAATTATCTTATTTACTAAATATTATTTATTTTTTTATATTCCATATATTTTCAATAACTAATTTTTTTATATGTATTTCCATTCCCTATTACATCACATTTATGTTGAAATTGTGAGGGAATAATTTCTTCCATATCAAAACATTTTATGAATTGCTAATTGATGTAATTAAGCTACCAAAATTTCATAGTCATTTTCCATGGTAAATCAATTATATATTGAATACCGTATTCATTTCCTATCATGGGTGTCAACATTTATAAACCTACACTTATTCGACTTCAGACTTACATGTATGTATTATAAACTCCATAATCATGGAATAAAATATGCTGATGAATTAACCAAAGTTGAATGCTCTATGTGGAACACTTATTCGTGATAATGAGATAAATGTGATGGGTGTGGCTAGAATTATATATCACTCCAATTCATTGGGTAATGTTTAGTCTTAGTATACATTATATTGTTATAGATATTGAACCTTATTCATTAATGGGAATTTCTTCCCTATGATTTTTTGGCAGTTATCATTGACATATGCCAATGATTCAGTGTTTTATGTTGTTTCCAAATTTTTAATGTTATGCTAGAACTTTGATATCATGCTGTATTCCTCATGTATTTTATTCTAACTCCATTTAATTCTATAAGGATATTAGTATTTTCAAACATGTATTAGTTTATCTGATGATTATTACGTTACTATTCATTAATGCTCACCCATTTTATATGTATTACATTTGTTATCCAATGAAATTTTAAAAGGAATTTAATTTTATAAGAATGATAAAGGATTATTTGAGTAATATTGTTGTATTCCATGTTAATGATGTCATGATATGAAATAATTCACTAAGGATGCAAGACTTCTTGATATTTTTGTGCTTAATAAGTATAATCTTATTTAATATATCATGTAATATTGTAAAATAAAAAGAATGGTTGTTATAGTTGGTATTAATGTACAGGAATACATAATTTTGTGATTATGATTATAAAAATACAGTGAATCCATTATGAATAATATAATTTATATGAAAACATACCTATTTTTTTAGATTGTAATGTTTGTTGTTTGTCATGAAAATACATCTATGTCCATATACAACAATTGGATGTGTCTCTAAAAAATATGTACAATGGGTAAGCCACAATATCATCTAATTGAGTTGGAATTAACTAGGAAATGTAGAATGAAGAAGGGTCATGATTTAAACCTTGTAGTAAAATACTATGGGATGAGATTTGGTAAATTCATAATCACATTATGATCCATTATTATGTGAAAAAATTACCCAGGATAACGTAGATTGATTCCAAGAAACTCTTATGTTATGTAATACATGAGGTTTTTAAGTTATATCATTAAGGTCATTGAATTAATGTTTACATGCTTAATATTTTAAAAATAATCATCCCTAATATTATTTTTATTCTACCAAATATCCGGAAATGGATGGAATCTAGTAAAAAATCAATTTTACATGATGTGTGATAACATCTATAATGAGATGCCCAAACAGATAGGAGAATGAATTTTAATCATGATGATGATACTACCATTGTGGGATCAGGTTTTGAACAAAAACACCGATCATGAGGGGAACATAAATCCTCCTATGAATGATCAAGTTGTAATTGATTATTTTACATTAATAAGGACTCTAAAAATCAATGGATGATCAAATACTTTAATCATGAGAAAATAGATCAACACCATTGAGAATATGTACTCCATTCATCAATTTTCCAATCAAGATAAGGTTATACTAATGTTTTATATATGGAGGGATAAATTTATTAGTGGTGGATGTTGATCATGAATATGAATATAATGTCTCATATATTCCATAAATTTATTTTAAAATATTATTTGGGAATATTCTAAGAGTGTGCACTAATATAGAACGGGATTTCGAGGGCCGTTGAGCCCAAAATAAATTCTTGAATAAAGTTATTTTTTCTAATTAAAATTCACATAGTGTATAACATTAAACATTGATAACTTCAAAATGGGTTCCCCAAATCAAAAATTTTCGGGCATCGTTGTATCTCAAACAGTGTCTTTACCTACGGCATGACCTAACATCTTCTGGCATGAGTTAGATGAAGAAGTTACATTTTCGACATAAACATCATTAAATAATTTAATAACAATATTTTTATGATGAAAAAAATTTAAATTTAAATAAAATAATCAATTGGGAATGCTGGCTATAATTTCACAACCCTATAAATTCGATGAGGTCAGTTGACATAATGAACCTCAAAAGAAGGTGATGTCGAACAATAACAGATATACTCAATCTCAAATCAATGATCATTGATTGAGAGAATTCATCAAAGGATTGTTAATGATGATGAATTCTCCCTCCACCAATGAATTATCCAATCCCAGGTAGGACATTGTTTCATTATGATTCTTCCACGATTAATAGGTTAAATGGTGAATGTGGAACAATCCATTAATATGTTGATTTGTGACTCAATCATCCTTTCAAGATGGGATAAACATATAGGGTTTAAAATGGGGATGATCCATGTGAGGATTTTGTTCATTTCAAACCCTTCTAAAAAAGATGAATCAATGCCAACAGAAAAAAATGCCATGATCTTTCCTCTGTACATTTATTATGCCTTCTCATTCTATGATATTTCTTGAAGGTCTTTTTTTCTGGATATCATTTGATCATTGCACATTCGTTTTATGGAACAAAGATAAGGGATAGAATATATGAACTCATGACGACGCCATGGTGGTCGGAAAATGATGGAACATCACGGTCCAATGGTGGAAGATTGTCCTTTAGAAGGAGGCCACAAGTGGGGACAAGTGAGTCCACCGACGAGGTGGGGGTGGGGTGCATCCTATAGGGACATGACATGTGGCCCTAAATAAGGGCCACAGCTCACCAAACCTATGTTAGATAGATTGGGCCTATAGTGTCATCATACACAGCTGGTGAAAAACAACTATGGCAGGAGGACTCCACGATGGAGGGACGTGGCTCACCTGATCCACGTTGGGAGAAAGACCCACAAAATCACCATTAGTCGCCACTGGTCATGAATAATGAAATCATTGAACATAGACATCCTACATTGACTGGGTTGAGGCATGCCCTACTGGGCTGCATCTGATTCAGGTGGGATGGATTGCATGTAACCGGCCGGGTTGGAGAAATCGGGCAGTCCCAGGCAGCCCATCAGGTCATAACTGTGGCCTAACTGGCTTGGGTTGCATCATGGGTCTGGTTGGCCCATATATATTGGTTCATGTCAACAATTATCATAAAACATTGGGTTGGTATGGAATGGCAGGGTCGGACCACATCGGGACCCAACCAGACCTCCTTTTACCAAAATCCCAGTAACACGCAAACTATAAGTCCATTTGATGATCCATCTATGGCGTTGATACCTAGTAGATAACGTGGTCCTTTGGAGAGTGTTTTTGAGAAATTATTAAGTAATAATAATGGTTTAGAGATTCCCTAAGGTATTTCCTTATATGGTTTTGTATAAAATTGAAAGGAAATCTCCTAAAGAGACTGTGTCCTAGATAGTGTTGGGTAATCTTGCATTGGAATAGAGTTATACTCTATCATCCATGATGGAATTCATTTTTTATATACGTAAATTTCGAGTGAAGGGTGTTAATCCTCCATATACTAGGCCGTAACGATAGGGTTCATAGTATTCTTTGAAATCAAAAATGTTATGAGACACATCTATATGTTTCGTGTTATTCTCTAAGAAACCCCTATGTTGCGGGGTAATATAGATTGGGATTATTGTATTCTCCAAAGAGAATCACATATCTATATATCATGATCATGACTAGAGTTATCTCATTGGTTTGGGACCCAGTTATCAGAATCATGTTGTAAGAACCCAGTTTTTGCTGCAAATGAATTTGGAATATTGTTGATGTTATTCTAGAGCAGTGCCTTCAGACAGCGTGCAATTCTGAGCCCTAGAGTGTCCGAATTTAAATTTTCCGTGCGTTCACACTGGGAACACCAAATAAATGGGATAACTCCTAAATGGTGATTCAGATCAGAAATCTGAGTGTACGGATGGGTCCTAAATGGGGTGTTTACCCTAGGAACGAAATAATACTTGTTGGAACGGCACGTTTGGACCCCTCGCTCGCTATCGGAGCGTGGAACGGATAAATTAAATAATTAATTTATTCGTTTAATGGTTAAACTCAAGTATCTCTTAAATGGTGGATCATATTGGAAAACCGAGGGCACCATTGAGTATAGAGCGTGCCGTGTACCCTATGAGGGGTATATGTTTTTCATGCGCGGGTCGTCTATGAAAAATGGCCCCAGGGGTGTTTTCGTAATTTGAGGCATCGGGCGTTGAGTTTAATAACTTTTTAACGGCAGCTCGGAATCAAATTATGATACCTCCATTGCACTCAGAGCGTGGTTTTTACCCTATGGGAAGCTTAACCTCAACCTCGTTGTATGTTTCAGATTCAGGCTAAATATGGGGGTTTTAATTAATTTTCTTTTTAAACCCTAATCACCCCCACCATCTCCTCCTTTGCATCTCTCTGGAAGAAGATCTCCCAAATAATGAGTCCTCAAAAATACCTCTCCTCTTACACTCTGACGAGGCATCTCCAGCAAGGTGATGGTGTGGCGGCAATACGTCCGTGAAGCGTCGGGCGAAGCCCAACAAGGTAGGAGGTATTGGTTTGCGTTTTAATTTTTGAACCTTCTTTTAAGATCAATTATATGTATCTATTGTAGTTTGATCATCCAATCAAATCCCATGTATGCATGGTAAAATTAATGATCTTTCCATCGCACTCTTTGGAATTGAAATCTGAATTCGGAGGAGGCCGCAATGGTTCGTCGATGTTTGCGGGTTTTGTGGTTTTCCGGTGGGTTTCTTGCAGTCTGGGGATGCGGAAAGCCCAGGCGGCGGCGCGCAGGGGCTTCGGCCGGTCGCAGAAAAGCACAGGTGAGCGAGGGCGGTCGGGGGGCTTTAGTGTCAGTCGGGACATGTGGAAATTATAGGGGCCACCACAGTGGAGGTCGGCCGCGGGTGCTGGGGGCGACAGCGAGCGGTCGCGGGCGCTGGGGTTTAGTGGCGCTCGGGAGGACCGGGGTCGCGTCGCGACCCCGTGGTGGAGACCAAGACCCGCCAAAGGCGGGTCTCCGCATAGAAGGACCGGCCCAGTCGGCCGGTCGGTGGCAGCGGGCCACAGCCAGTGGGCCGCAGTGTAGTGGACTGGACCCACGGCTGGGCCACGGGCCGGCCAGGTGGACCGGCCGGACCGGGCCGGTCCGGCCCAAGGGGTTTTCCGATCCAACTTCAGACGCACGTATCTTGAGCTACGGGCATCCGTTTTTTGTGCCGACAGTGGCAATGCAGACCTCGTGTAGAGGCGAATGCTTTGAGATGGTTTTGGTATTTTTTAATTCCTAAAACGAGGGGCCGTGGAGGTGCAGTGCTTCCTTAAGAAAATTGACCTTTTCCAGGGGTATTTTGTTTTGGACTGCGCGGACACGTCTGACGTCCGTTTTGAGCGCTGTCAGTGGCATTGGGATGCTGACGCCGGGCGAAGTATTCCAGGGTGATTTTAGGCATTGAGGCCAAATATGAGGTGTGGGAAACACGGCCCGTCTTTCGAGCTGCGTGCATATTTTCGCGACTTTTTTCATCGGGCGTCCATTCGGGGCGTGCGAGCAGCTGTTGTAGGGTGTCTTTCCGAGGGCATCGCTTTGGCGTAGTCTGCCTGCTCTAATTCTGCACACTGGTGCGGGACCCACGAGGGCTGTTTGGGCGTTGACAGTGGTTTTCCTTCTATATCACTGGGTGACCGTTATGGATAAGTTAATTTTCCATTTTGTGTTCATTTTCGAGAGGATCGCAGCAGTGCGATCCATTTGTTGTGTTTCGGTACCGGGTTGCGGGTCCCACGATGCACCGCTCATGTGCGGTGTGCCGGAATGAATATTTTTTTTCCAGATATCTATTGCGCTCAAGTGAGAAGTCTTTTTGACATGTTTTCCCGAGGTGATCGCAATGGTGCGATGCGCCCGACTATTTTCGAGGCCGAGGCTCGGGACCACGGGACGCCGTTCGGGCGTAAGGCAGAGTTAGTGACTTTTTCATCGGATATCCGTTGGAGGCGAGTATGTAGTCGATCACGCATGTTTTTCAGAGAGTATTACAATGATGTAATCATTTTAGGCGTGCAGAGCCTCTTGCGTGATATTATTAAATGTGGAAATATGAAAGGTGCCATGGTGGCGTTTCTTCTACCGTGTTTGTAGTGGACCTTCGGCGTGTGTTCGCGTGCACTCCTTGGAAAGTGAGGTTGGTTTCTAAAGAGATGTGGTTGGTTATGCCTCAGGCGTTGAGGTGGTAGGTTGGAGTTGTTACGTTCATGCCTTAGCATTGACGTTGGGTGTCGTGTGTACGATAGCCTTTGGGCTGGAACGTGGTATACTCAGGGATTATACGGGAACACTGGGAGGTATATGTGGTTGTTTGTACCTGAGAACGTTTGTGCGTTCAGTTGGGGTTGAATTGGGGCCACATTTTATGTGGGACCCATGGTCGTGTTGTGCTCTGCTTTACGTACTATTGACCTCTCGCGACATGGAGGGTTCCTTTTTTCCCGTGGGTTGACCAGTAGGGTTGATTTTTCTTCTGGTTCTGTTCTCGATGGTTTGGCCGGTAGTGGTGCTAGTGGAACCTAGTAATGGAACGGGCGTTTAACCTCTATTAGGTGAGTTGTTCTGGAGTTGGTAGGTTCCACGATACCCACACTGTGTTCGGTTGGCCATTGTTGTACCCTCCAGTAAAGATGGCCAGAGAAGTTCTGAGTTTTACCCTCCAGCGGGGCTGGGTAGTGGGTTACACATAAACTTCATTGGGTTTATCCTACAGCAGGACTGGGCGGTGGGTTTCTTGTTGACTTCTCAGGATTTACCCTCTAGAAGAGACTAGGAAGTGGTTCACCCGATGACTCATGAGGGTCTACCCTTCTGCAGGAATGGGAATTGGGTGGCTCATCTTATTGTTTCAGGTCTACCCTCCAGCAGGGCTGGGCAGTGGGTCTCCTGTCATCTTGTTCTGGGTGTACCCTCAAGTAGGGCAGGGCAGTGGGTCACCCGTCGACTTATTCCAGGTCTACCCTCTAGCAGGTTTGTGCAGTGGGTCACTTATCGGGATATTCTAGGTCTACCATCCAGTAGGGCTGGGCAATGGGTTTCCTGATAATGTCTTAGGGTTTACCCTCCAGCAGGGCTGGGCAGTGGGTCACACGATATATTATTAGGGTTTACCCTCCAGCCGGGTTGGGCAGTGGGTCACCCGATATCTTATTATGAATTACCCTCCACCAGGGCTGGGTAGTGGGTTACCCATTGGTATTTTAGACTCATTATTTTATACTAGGCTAGTCTGTCTTTACTCCATGACTACCAGAGAGAGACCCTTGTTTGTACGGGTCACTGATATGACATCTTTGACTTTGAGGAGACCTCTCGATGGTGGGGCAATGACGAGGTGTGGTTTGACTTAACCCGGAACTCTCATGTACTAGGGGTGATTTCCCCACCAAGACACGTCCTTGTGATTCAACCTAAAACCATGCGGGCAAGTCAGTTCTGCCAAAAGCGGATAGTATCAAGGTGCGGTGATTTTATCCCCTTGACTTGTAGTTCAGGGAAAACGTGCGGGATGCTGGGCACCGTTGGTGTTTACTTCTAGGACTGTTGGAAACTCACTTTTCTTGGGCTAAGCTACAGGATGGAGATCCCCTTACAGTCTTGTTCGGGCTTCTTGGTAGTGCATATGGTTGTGTATATACCTTGTTCTGGTACCCACTTCTTGGGTTTGGTTACTATCCTTCCAGTAGAGGAGAAGACGTGCGGGGTATGCCACGTGCTTTCTGCATCTAGCTTCTCGTGGTTGGATGAGTCTACTCTCCTGCTATCGGAAGCGAAAGCTCGACGAGAAATTCATCCTCTCATTGTTCCTAGATCCTTGTGTTAGGAAGAGTCTTTTAATTTCCACTAGTTGGGTTGAGCTATACTCTTTACTGCACTCTCTGTTGTACTTCTGTTCTATTCCTCGTTCGATCTACTGCTCACCCTTCAGTACCTCCTTTGATGCTCTATCGAGCATTCGGGGTTTACTATGAAGTATTTTTATACTCACCCCTGCTTGAGATTTTCCCGCACTTTGTGTGCCCTTACCGACAACAGACCGGTTGGTCGTGACTTCAGTGGAGCATAGGAGTTCGGGAGCTTGGACCGCTTGCGGAGGTCGTAGTCGGGTTCCAGGTGGGGAATACTTCCAGTTGTTTTTCTTTTGTTCACCTATTTTTGGGTTGTGGCACTTTTCTAGTTGGGCATGTGTTTTGCCCCTTTTCTTTTCAGTTTACTTTAAGCACTTTCTTTGTATTCTTTAGAGGTCGATTCACTCTGGTGGTTATTTATAGTAGTTGGTAAATTGCTTTTCTTTTTTACTCTACACTTTTGCATTGAGAGTGCTACTTGTGTGTGTATAGGTAATTAGGAAGAGGCCTCCCCGAGTTCTTGTGACTTCGGCTCTGGTCACCAGCCCCTGGCCTATGGAGGCGGGCCTGGGGTAGTTGCGGCTCGAGCCCATGTGGGGTCGGGTCTTGAAAAAGTGGTATCAAAGGTGGTTTTTTCCTTTGGATATTGTTCGAACATCCCTAAAAAGGAATTGGTTTGGTTTAGGGAAATGGTGTCAACGTGTTTTGAGAGTGGCTCTCAGGCCAGGGAGTCCAGTGATGGTGCGGCGACCAACGTATCCATTCACCAAGACATTGATAACCCGCTTGTCGACTCGGTATGCTGAGACACCTGTTGCAGGGAAAATTTGTTTGTGCATCACATAGGATTGAGTCTTTTACTGTCTTTCTTGAGTCATCTCCCCATAGTTTTTATTGGTATATAAATGTATGCTCATCTAACCGCGGCTGTCCATGATAATATTCAGGATGTCTCCGTGAAGACAGACAGCCAAGATACAAGCTTTGGTGCATGACGATGACCATGTGAGCTACGAGGCCTCGGTCTAGGACCCATCATGCGAGCCCCTTTCTCTGGGTGGGTCGATAGAAGAACCCCCACCTGTTGTGCAGTAGAAAACTACATCAGAGTAGGCTGAGATTGAGCGCTGGTTGAGCGAGCTCCGTGAGTTACAGTGGCAGAGACCGCTGAGGTTTAGTGGGGAGCCAGACCCTCAGGCTGTAGAGGCTTGTCTAGAGACAGTGGTTCATCTTTTTAGGATTGTGCATACACTGATAGATCACAGAGTGGCTTGGCAACCAACCATTTTCGTGGAGGTTCTTGGTGTTGGTGGAGTCTGGTGACTCAGTTTCTTGTCGAGTCGTCGCTTTCACAGGGCGACTATCTGTTGTTGATCTGTGACGAGTTTTTTCCCCTCTTTCTTGCGCTCTGTTCAGATTTAGGAGCTTCTTCAGTTTCAGTAGGGAGGGACGACGGTGGTTGAGTACGTTGCTAGTTTCGCAGACCGTGCACGCTGTTACCCAGACTTGGTCCATGACGACAACATCCGATCGCGGAAGGTTGAGCAGGGTCTCCACTGAGAGATTTGTGCTATCATAGTACCCTTTGGATTTACACATATTCTAGTGTCCTAGGGCAGGCGCTGGTGACAGAGAGCTTCCTGTCATGTTCTAGATTTGGTGGTGGCAGTAGATATGTAAGAGCCGAGGCATCTGTCGCAACTAGCGGGTGTCGGCAAGCAGAACCTCGACGAAGGTGGATTTCTAATAACCAAACTCAGGGGTGTGGTCGTACACCATAATAGCACCGGAGGGCACTAGTGCAGCCCGAAGATAGTTAGTGTTATGCTTGTGATGGATGAGGTCACGTGGCACGGGACTACCCGACCAGGCATGTGGAGAGCTTCGGGCAGGCAGCAGGTGCCCCACCATGACAGAATCAGCACCGTGATCGGAGTAGCGCAAAGAGAGGCAGTGCTAGCAGAGGAGCAGGAGTAGCTGGTAGTGGCCGACGACATTAAGGGGTCTTCAAATCACCACTAGGCGGTCCAGGACAGGATCCGGGAGATGACAGATGGGACCACAGATAGTCGTGGGCTGTGGATGTCTATGATCAAGCAGATCATAAGGTGATACTAGGTACACTCTACAGCTCTTCAACATTTTGCAGTAGAATTGTTAGATTCTCTGTGTGGAATGATTTTCCCCCTTCTCCCTGTTTGAGGTGTTACCAGGGTAACGTGGGGCATCGTTGTAACCCTGTGTTGATATGGTAAAAAGGTTTGGGGCCTTTTTCTTTAGTCAATGGTGATGACTCCATCTCTTTCCGAGAGTGTAAGATAGTCTTGGTTACGAGACATCGACTGTGAAATATTTCTTGAACAGACTTCCTTGGGTGTTTCACCCGATGGATATTCTGATGGAGGGAATCATCAGGACTTGTTCCAGGTGAGGGAGGTGATTCTAGTTGCGGCGTGAGACGTAGAGGATTGGTCGGGGAGGTGAGCTACCCCCGAGGGCCTTCAGGCCATTTGTGACCGTGCGAAGGGATGGAGAGGTTCTCAACCACCTTTCCTGAACCCCAATGGCTGGTTTGGGTGCATAGCATCTCCCGTGTGACTCACCTCAAAAGACGTGTGCGTGCTCCTATACACTCCATTGGAAAGAGTAGACCTCACGTGAACAGATCAAATCCTTTGGTCTCTGTGCAGTGACGCAGAGCTGTGTGTGAGTTCTTCTTGGTACGAGAGAGCCAAGTGTGGGCTTAGTACCCCAATTTGTTCCCTACATTTTTTTCGGGGATGGAAATCTTGAAGGAGGGAATGATTTAAGAACACAGTTTTTTCTATGATAGTATTTGGAATATCCTTGATGTTATTCCAGAGCAGCACCTTCAGAAGACGTGCAATTCCGAGCCCTGGAGTGGCTGGAATTATATTTTCAATGCGTTCACACTGGGAACGCCAAATAAATTGGATAACTCCTAAACGGTGCTTCAAATCATAGATCTGAGTGTACGTATGTGTCCGTAATGGGGTATTTACCCTAGCAACGACATAAAACTTGTTGGCACGGGGCGTTTGGACCCCTCGCTTGCTATCGGCGTGTGGAACGGATAAATTAAATAATTAATTTATTCATTTAATGGTTTAACTCATGTATCTCTTAAACAGTGGCTCAGATTGGGAAACTAAGCGCACCATTGAGTTCCGAGCGTGTCTTTTAATCTAGGAAGGGCATAATATTTGTGGGCACGTGTCGTCTATGAAAAATGGCCCCAGGGGCGTTTTCATAATTTGGAGGCCTCGGGCATTGAATTTAATAAAATTTGATCGGAAGCTCGGAATCCAATTCTGAGATAAGATTTGCGCTCAGAGCGTGGTGTTTACCGTAGGGGATTCTTAACCTCGACCATGTCGGATGTTTTAGACACTGGTTAAATTTTGGGGTTTTTAATTAATTTTCTTTTTAAACCCTAATCATCCCCTCTATCTCCTCCTTTGCTCCTCTCTGGAAGAAGAAATCCCAACCAAGGAGTCCTAAAAAATTGCTCTCCTCCTCCACTCTGGCGAGGTAGCTCTGAAAAGGAGACGGTGTGGCGGCGGTCCGTCCGTGAAGCGTCGGGCGAATCCCAACAAGGTAGGAGGTCTTGGTTTGCGTTTTAATTTCCAAACATTCATTCAAGCTCAATTATATGCGTCGATTGTTGATGATCATCGAATCAAGTCCCATGTATGCGCGGTGTGTTTTATGATCGTTCCATCACACTCTTCGGAATTGAAATCCAAATTTTGAGGAGGTCGCAACAGTTCGTCGAATTTTGCGGGTTTCGTGGTTTCCCGTCGGGTTTCTGGCAGTCCGGGGAGGCGGCAGGCCAAGGCTGCGGCGCGCAGGGGCTTTGGTCGGGTACAGAAAGGCACGGCCGAGCGAGGGTGGCCGAGGGGCTTTGGTTTTAGCTGGGGCTCGTGGCGACAGCAGGGGACACCGCGGAGGAGTTCGTCCACGGGCGCTGGGGGCGACGACGAGCGGCAGCGGGCGCTGGGGTTCGGCGGCGCTCGGGAGGACTGGGGTCGCATTGCGACCCCGCGGTGGAGACCAAGACCCACCAAAGGCAGGTCTCCCCATGGAAGGACCGGCCCTGTCAGCCAATCGGTGGCAGTGGGCCACGGTGGAGTGGACCGGACCCGTAGTTGGGCCGCGGGCCGGTTGGGCGAACCGGCCGGACCGGGCCGTTCTGGCCCAAGGGGTTTTCCCCTCCAACTTCAGATTCATGTATCCTGAGCAACGGGCACCCGTTTTGCGAGCCGTCCGTGGCAGCACAGACCTCGCTTCGATGGGAACGCTTTGAGATGGTTTCAGAAATTTTTTATTCCCAAAAAAAGGGGCCGCGGAGGCGCGACGCGTCTTTAAGCGAATTGACGTTTTCTAGGGGGATCTTGTTTTGGACGGCACGGACACGTCTGTCGTCCATTTTGAGTGTTTTCAATGATGTTGGGACCCTGACGCCGCGGCGAAGCATTCCAGAGTGGTTTTAGGAGTTGAGGCCGAAGTTGAGCCACGTGCCCCTTGACTCGTCTTTCGAGCTGCGTGCAGTGTTTCACGACTTTATCATCGAATGTCTGTTCAGGCCATACGAGCAGCCGATGATGGGTGTTTTTCCGAGGGCATCGCTTTGGCGCAGTCTTCCCACTCTAATTCAGCATGCTGGTGCGGGCCCCACGAGGGTCGTTTGGGCATTGATGGTGTTTTTCCATCTCTATCACCGGGCGACCGTTTTGGACAAGTGAATAGTCCATTTTGTGTGCTTTTTCGAGATGATCACAACAATGTGATCCGTTCTTTGTGTTTCGGGACTTGGTTGTGGGTCCCACGAAGCACCGGTCGTGTACGGTGCGCCGTAATGCATCTTTTTCTCCGGATATCTGTTGCGCTCAAGTGAGCATACTTTTTGATGTGCTTTCCCAAGGGGATCGCAATGGTGCGATGCACACGACTATTTTTGAGGCTGAGGCTCGGGACCACGGGACGTTGTTTGGGTGTAAAGCGGAGTTGGCGACTTTTTCATCGGATATCCAGTGGAGGTGAGTAAGTAGTCGATCTCACGTGTTTTTTTCGCAAGGATTATAACGGTGTAATCGGTTCATGCGTTCAGAGCCTCTTGCACGATCTTATTAAATGTGGAAATATGAAAGGTGCCCCGGTGGCGGTACTTCTAGTGTGTTTATAGCGGACCATTGGCGTGTGATCACGTTCACTCCTGGGAGAGTGAGGTTGGTGTCTAAAGAGATATGGTTGGTTGTGCCTCAGAAATTGAGGTGGCGGGTTGGAGTTATTACGTTCACACCTTCGCGTTGACGTTGGGTGTCGTGTGTACGATAGCCTTTGGGCTGGAACATGGTATACTCTGGGAGTATACGGGAATTCTTGGAGGTACATGTGGTTGTTTGTACCTGAGAAGGTTTGTGCATTCGGTTGGGGTTGACATGGGGCCACACGTCATGTGGGCCCCATGTCTGTGTCGTGCTCTGATTTATGTACTTTTGACCTCTCGCAACGTAGAGGGTTCCTCTGTTCTCATGGGTTGACCAGTAGGGTTGTGTTTTCCCCTAGTTTTGTTCTCGATGGTTTGGCCGGTAGCGGTGCTAGTGGAACCTAATGATTGAACGGGTGCTGAGCCTCTATTAGGTGAGTTGTTCTGGAGTTGGGTGGTTGTGTGATACCCACTCCGTGTTCAGTTGGCCAGTGTTGTACCCTCCAGTAGATATGGCCAGAGTAGTTTTGAGTTTTACCCTCCAGCAGGGCTGGGTAGGGGGTTACTCATCAACTTCATCGGGTTTACCCTCTAGTAGGGCTGGGCAGTGGGTTGGTTAAAAAATTCTCAGGGATTAACCTCTTGCAGAGACTAGGTTGTGGGTCACCTGACGACTCTTGAGGGTCTACCCTTCAGCAGGGCTGGGCAGTGGGTCGCCTCATGTCATCTTGTTTCAGGTCTACCCTCCAGCAGGGCTGGGCAGTGGGTCGCTTGTCGTCTTGTTCCGGGTTTAATCTCTGGCTGTGCAGGGCAGTGGGTCACATGTCGACTTATTCCAGGTCTACCCTCCAGCAGGGAAGGGCAGTGGGTCTCCTAATGATGTATTAGGGTTTACCCTCCAACAAGGCTGGGCAGTGGGTCACACGATATCTTATTATGGTTTACCCTCCAGTAGGGCTGGGCAGTGGGTCACCTGATATCTTATTATGAATTAACTTTTAGTAGGGCTGGCCAGTGGGTTACCCATTGGTATTTTAGACTCATTCTTTTATACTAGGCTAGTCTAGCTTTACTCTGTGACTACCGTAGCGGGAGCCTTGTTTTTACGGGTCAGTGATATGACATCCTTGACTTTGAGGAGACCTCTCGACTACGGGGAAGTTATGAGGTGTGGTTTGACTTAACCTGGAACTCTCATGTACGAGGGGTTCATTCCCCACCAAGATGCGTCCCTGTGACGCGACATAAAACCGTGCGGGAGAGTTAGTTCCTCCCAAAGAGGATAGTATCATGGCGCGGTGATTTGAGCACCTTGACTTGTAGTTCGGGGCAGACGTGCAGGATGCTGGGCATCAATGGTGTTTACTTCGGGGACTGTTGGAAACTCACATTTCCTAGGCTGAGCTACGGGATGGACATCCCCTTACGGTCTTGTTCAGGTTTCATGACAGAGCATGTGGTTGTGTATATACCCTATTCCAGTACCCACTTCATGGGTTTGGTTTCTCTCCTTCCAGGAGAGGCGAAGACCCGTAGGGTATGCCATGTGCTTTCGGCGTCCAACTTCACGTGGTTGGATGAGTCTACTCTCTTGATATAGGTAGCGAAAGCTCGACGAGAAGTTCATCCTCTCACCGTTCCTAGCTCCTTGTGTTGGGAATAGTCTTCTACCTTCCCCTAGTTGGGTTTAGCTATACTCTTTACTGCACTCTCTATTGTACATATGTTCTATTTCACGTTCGATCTACTGATCACCCTTCGGTACCTCCTTTGTTTCTCCATTGAGCCTTCGGGGTATCATACTGATTATTTTTATACTCACCCCTGCTTGGGATTTTCCTGCACTTGGTGCCCCCTTGCAGATGACGTACAGGTCAGTCGTGACTTCAGTGGAGCATAGGAGTTCGGGACCTTGGACCGTGTGCGGTGGTCATAGTCAGGTTACAGGTGGGGAAACCTTCCAGCTATTTTTCTTTTGTTCACCTGTTGCCGGGTTATGGCACATTTCTAGTTGGGCACATGTTTTTCCCCTTTTCTTTTCAGTTTACTTTCAGCAATTGCTTTGTACTTTTTAGAGGTCGATGCACTCTTGTGTTTATTTATAGCAGTTGGTACATTGCTTTTCTTTTTTACTCTGCACTTTTTCATTGAGTGTCTTGCATGTGTGTGTATTGGTACTTAGGAAAAGGCCTCCCCGAGGTGTTGTTCCTTCACCCCTAGTCTCCAGCCCCCGGCCTATGGAGGCGGGTTTGGGGTATTTGCGGCTCGATCCCGGGTAGGGTCGGGTCGTGACACATGTGGACAACATTTGGCTATGTTCTACCGTCCTTCCATTTGGATAGTTTTATAGTATATTTGAATATACTTGGTAAATATATGGGTGTATACCTATGTAAGGATTACTTTTTCAATATTTTGTGGTTTTTATTTTTTGTTTTTGTAGAGTCGTACAAAGTAATATTTTACTCAATCCTACATGGGATTTTCCTATATGTGTCAGTTTTTGTGAAGATGATCGAAAATTTCATGGAGTTATTGGTGTAGTAAGACTATGATCAGGATTAGATGGTTCCTTATGAGATTAGATGTAATGAGGTGTTCCTAACAACTTTCTATTATAACATCAGTACACTTTTATGTATTTAGGACTCTATAGTTGTGTTACTTTTTGGACTTGAATTTTTTCCTGGTTAACATTCTGGTACATTACATTCATGTTATACTATGTTGTTGTTATTTAGAGTATTCATTCATAGTTATTTATTCTTTATATTTTTATCTTTGAGGGATTGGATACATCATTATGTGTATATGTAATCTGGGAAAGGAATCCCTTTTGAGGTATGCCTACTCGGTGCAAGTCGGCTACCCTTGGCCTATAGGAAGCAGACATGGGCTTGTAGCAGCATGAGACCCAGTGGGATGGGTCATGACAGGGTGATATCAGAGGAGTTGGTTCATCATTGTGTCTTAGAGTCAGTGCGATTTGTTGGGGGTAATAATTTTATATGTTTTGAGGTTGGATCTCAGGGCAGTGAATTTAGTGTTATTGTAGAAACCGATGTATCCATTCAACTCAAGGACTCTGGGAACCTTTTTTTGCATCGGTACATGAAAACACTGGTTTAAGGGAAATGAATGGAACATCCATCATAAAGGAATGTGTTGTTTTTTTCATGTATTTCATGACCCACCTCTCCAGATATACTCTATTTACAATAGTTCATATTGATTTGTTTCTGGATGCATTAATGTAGATAGCTTGTCAGGATCCAAATGAACTATCTTGTGGATGATTCTCTTAGAAATCATGCATCAATACATGGTAATATGAAACATATACAACCCCTTGGTGGTTTTCCTAATTTAGTACCACCCGTCGAGTAGATGTTCATTCCAGCACTACTGGTAGAGGATACATATAAGATCAATGCGTTTCATTAGTTATAGAGGCAATGACCTCCCAGATTCATGGGTGAGATTGACCACTAGCTATCTAAGGATTGTTTTGATGTTGTTACATGCATATACATCCTTGCTAGGACACCACATGATCAGATTATAGTCATAGTCACGAGCCTTATATGGGAATATCTGTTATGGTAGTGTTGATTACTGACCCAGACACATAATCTATGAACTCCCACATGGGATGACATTGAGTGTCTCTTTATAGAGGAGTTCATTCTGGAGAACTTGCAGTCAGTATTCATCCAAGGGCCCTTTCATCAATAGTAGGGTATACATACCATAATAGAGTACACATATATGTTTATACATCATTATTGAAACTCCATAGATATAGTGCGAGAACCATTCTTATGAGAATATACTTTTGAGAAGGGATTTCCCCATGAGATCAGGCTGTCCGTGGTGTCTCTTAGAAAAAACACAGGATAGGGGGATGGAGTTCGATCCACATGTGATGATATTTTTTATAGGGAAAATGGAAACCGCAAGAGCTACTCGTAGAAATCTGGTGGCAGAGTTTTTGTTAGTGGTTAGTAGGCAGCAGACGAAGGTTCCCATGTGGGGAAGGTCCTTTAGGAGACATCCATAGGATATGAGATCCATGTTGTGAGGCTCACATGAAAGTGTGGTGAAACCATATGTCATAATATGTTTTGAGTGCGGCATTCAAGGAAACTATGCTCGTGATTGCCCAGAAATTCGGGCAGGTGATAAGTGAATGGTCGATGTGCCATCTTGGGAGTGGTATAAGATTGCGATATGTGGTTTTTTGGGGAGGATTACATGTTAAGAGAGTAGGTAGTGAAACCATTGGTGGTTGGAGGTTCGAGGTACTACCAAAACCACCCCCAAGATGTCTTCCATGGGCTCCAAGAGTTGGTGGACTGGGTTGAGGACAACATTAAGTGATGGGAGATTATGACCCAATATCACTTGATATCATTAATGGAATGATATATGTTTTCTCACCCAATATATTGTTCATATAGACATAATTTCGGGTCACACATTCTATTTTTGTGATCTTTTTTGGAGCGTAACGTTTATGGTGGTGTTGTTTGATCGATATTTATTTTCTGAGAATCCTATGCGAATGTATTACACAATCACACACCTTTTCAAATAGTATAAGATTAATCTTAAAGGAGTGAGATTTTTAGGGATCTCTTGTAGTGGTTTCATGGCTATACTATATCATTTTAGTAGTGGACTGTTTATCAACAGTACATGCTCATATAAACTATTTTAGACCAAGAGTGAGGTGTGTCTGTAGATATGGGACCAGGTTTTCTTTTACTAGAGAAAATATAATGCATTCAGTCAAGGATAGTCTTTCTTGGATGATGGTAGAGGAAATAACTCAATATTTAGATTGTTTCACCCTTGATGAAATGGAAGAGAGTGTGCCATATTTTCCTATAGTCATGGATGAGTATGGGGATGTCATCCCCAAGGATTATCCAGGATTACCTCCATTGATAGAGGTTGAATTAAACGTTGATTAGTTCCCTGGAATGCCATTCATATCCAAACAATCATATCATTTCACTCTTGTTCATCATTGGGAGTTGAGGTTACAACTACAGGATTTGAAGAGGAAGGGCTTCATCAGGCCAAATGTCACACCCTAGGTACACCCAGATTTGTTTTCCAAGAAGGCATATGTGATTTTGAGGCTGTGTGTTGACATCAGGTGCCGGAATTTGATGATTGTGAAGAACAAGTATCCACTATCATGAATTGATGACTACATTGACCAGCTAAAGGGAGTGAGGTGGTTCTCACCAATAAGCTGGAGATCTTTCTATCATCAGCTTCATTTACGGGATTTCGATGTACCATAGAAAACCATTACTTGTTAGAATTTTCAATATGATTACTTGGTTATGTCATTCAGAATAACCATCACCCAACATTTTTCTTGGGACACATGAACAAGATCATCCATCCAAACCTTGACTAGTTCATTATGGTCTTCAGGGATGACATTTTCATGAACTCGATGTCTGATGGAGACTACATGATACATTTGAGGATGGTCATGAATACGCTTTGGGAGAACCCATATTCTGGGAATCTCTCAATGTTTCACAGTTGTATTTGTGAGGTCCCCTTACTATGACATGTCAATTTGGAGGTTGGTGTTTCAGTGGATCCATTGAATATTGAGGTAGTGGTTACTTGGGGGCCACCCATGAGTGTGACTGAGGTGATTAGTCTCCTCGGTTTGGTTAGGTACTATTAATGGTATGCGCTAATTTTTTCTTGGATAGCAGTACCTTTGACGAATTTTACATCTAAGGGGAAGCCCTTCGTGTTGATGAATAAGTTTCTACATTGTTTCTAGGAGGTGAGATAGTGGTTGGAGAGTGCTCCCATCTTGAGACTACTAGAGGAGGGTGTTTGGAATGTATTGTTCTAAAATTCCTCAGTGAATCAGATTAGAAGAGTCATGATTCATGGGAATGTGGGATTGCATATGGATTGTTTCATTTTTGGTAGTGTGAGAAGAACAACGCAACCCATGATCTTGAGCTGGATTTATTGGTCATCACATTGAATATATGGTGGCATTTCATGATGGGGGAGCAGTTTAAAATATACATGGACCATAAGATCCGAAAGCACGTCTTATCTCAGATCGATCAATAATTGAGATAGAGCCATTGGATGTATTTCTACAGGATTATTACTTCATGAATTTATATACTCATAGAAAGGGGAAAATGGTTGAAGAATTACTCGGTAGTATATCCATCTTGTAGTTACAGAGTGAGGCGTTGGAGGAGTTGGATGCAATATAGATATCCTTCATGGATGATGGTGAAGAAGAATTTCTACAAGTGATGGTTGTCACCCATTCACTCTTTTGGTATGATATGAAGTAACAACATGGTGATATCAACTATGATTCCTGATGTGCTCAATTGTTATTCGGGAAGGTCCCTGATATATTTTAAATAGGTGGTGAGAACAAAGTTCTCTTCAGAGGTAGCAAAGTATTCCCTGTAGTTTTATGGGAGTATGTTGTATGGGAGTACCAAAAATACCCTTGGAGGTATATCTAGGTATAGTGAAGATGTTCTAGGATATCCAACCATTGTTCTGGTGGTGAATGATAATGAAAGTAGTGGTAGAGTTCATTTCTCTATACCTCTCTTGTCAGCAAGCGAAGGAGGATCATCTGGTCCATGTATGCTTGATTAAGCCACTGAAGGTTTGAGAGTGGAAGTGGGATGTAATATTGGTTGCTTTTTTGATGGTTTTAACACAAATTCCAAACAGTTATGATACCATATGGGTGATTTTTGAAGAACTCACAAAGTCAAACCACTTCATACACATATAAGAGAAGAGATCTATAGAGATCTCGAACCACTTATATGTGTAGGATATATTTTGATTTTATGGAGTTCCTTCGATGATCATTTTAGATGGTTATTCTTAGTTCACTTCACACTTGTGTAAGGGTTTCATGGAGTCTTTTGGAACATTGTTTCCATTGAGCACATATTTTCATCCCCAAAAGATGGATAGATTGAAATGATCACCCAGGTGCTAGAGGGGATGATTAGTTCCAATTTCATGGGATTTTATTTTAGATGGGAGGACCACATTACTATAGTGGTGTTTTTGTACAATAACCTTGAGCCTCCACCATTGGTATGGAACCATTTGATGCCTTGTATGGGTGACCTTGAAGATCACCATTATATTGGATTCTCCCTGGGGATTCAGAACTTATGGGCACCGAGTTGGTGCAGGATACCATCGAGAATGTGAAATTCTTGAAGGTGTGGTTGAGAACTTCATAGATTATGTAAATGTCATATGTTTATAAGAGAATAATTTTTATTGAGTTTGAGGAGGGAGACCTTATTTTCCTTTGGGTCTCCCCTCAGCAGCGATTGCAGAGATTTTTTTGGGTGGAAAGTTGTCTTTGATATTCTTCAGCCATCTTTAGATCCTTAGTGGGGTTGGAGATGTGTCATACAACCTTTCTCTACCCCAAATTAGCAATAAGTGCAAGATTTCTATTACATTACACATCTGAGATGATATATGAATAAACCGTCACATGTTATTGGCTAGGGTGAGATGACAATTTATAATGGGGAGATGTTTATAGTGTTCCCAATATATATCAAGGATCAGAAGGAGTGTAACTTTGAGGGTGGTTGATTCCATTAATATGAATTCGATGGAAGCTTGGGAACCTCCATGAGAGAACCTAGGAGTGGGAGGATTAAATCCATGCTCAACACCCTCATCATTTTTTGAGTAGCATTTGTTTTGGATATTGGAGATGAAAATCACTATGGTGGGGAGAATATAATGACTCATATTTTCCTCCAATTTATTTTAAAAAAATAAATTGTAAATTACTGATAGAGGTAGATTATATGGCATGAGCTTCCATGGACCAGTGTGCTCAGAGTAAATTTTCGAATAATGTTCAGTTTTTAATTAAAAACACTCACTCGCTCACATTGATATTTAATAACATCTAAATGGTTGTCTGTATTTAAAATACAAGGTTCTCATTGTGTCTTGAACAATAAAATCGCTTTCCATAGGGCCTAACATCGTATAACATGGTCCAGGTAAAGAATTTAGAGTTTTCATGTAATCGTCATTATATATTTTAATAAAAATATTTTAATGACGCAATTGATTGTGATCCTTCAAATAAAATCTTCGTCAGGTAATACATGATTTATTTTCACGACCATATATTTTTTTGAGGGATCCTGATATATGGAACCTTTGATGAAGAAATCGCTGAATGGTGATAGATCGATGCCATCTCGAATCAACGATCAACAATTGAGATCATTATTTGGAAGGTCATCAACAACAACAAATTCTCCCTCTATCAATGATTGATCAAATCCCCGATATGGAATTTTTTCTTTGACACTCGTCCCCAATTTTGTGATTTGACAATGAATGCAGACCACATCATGAACTATTTTATCAATTATTCGATCGTTCTTATAAGATGGGTTATACTTGTGGTGTTTTAATGGAACTTGTATTTGGCTGATTATTTTGTTCTTCACTAACCATTATAATAATGGTGAATCAATTCCAACATAAAAAATCCATGATCCATCATTCTTAAATTTCTTGTCAATTATTCTCCCCAACTATTTCATCATGTTTTTAATTCCTTATGAACAAGATACCATTAAAATTTCAGTTTATTGAGAAACAACCTAGTGATGTATATCTGACTCCTCGTGACATCACAATGGATCTGTTAGGATGATGTAAAATCGCAATCTGGCATTGGAAGATTGAAAAAGGTTGGGGGATATGGGTGGTGGCAGGAGAGGCTGCCAGATCATCATCTGGTGGAAGTGAAGCCCACAGTGGCACAATATGGGCGGAAGGGGGGAAGGGCATGCCCTAGTAGGCTACAGTGGAGGGGTGAATCTTGTAGGAGATATGTCGGATAGTGGGGGAATGTAGTGGCATTGGCCATGGGCAGAGGTGGGCAGCTGTTGTAGGAGGCTTTGGTGCCTAATGGATGTGTGTCGCCTAAGCTGCAGGCCACACAAACTGGCCGCATTGAAAGCAGGACACCCACATTGATCAGGGTGTGACATAGCCACTGCGG
The DNA here is from genome assembly GCA_963277665.1 of Viscum album. Classification (NCBI taxonomy): domain Eukaryota; kingdom Viridiplantae; phylum Streptophyta; class Magnoliopsida; order Santalales; family Viscaceae; genus Viscum; species Viscum album. The sequence goes on along the minus strand of OY728166.1, from coordinate 66,078,214 downwards.
ACATGTATGGTGTCATTGGGAAAAGCTAGATATACTAGGAATCCTCAGGCGGCCCAGTGGGAAGGAACCATGACCCAACATGCTAGGTCTAGCAGGACCTATGGGAAAGGCCTTCATTTAAGGACTAATGTGAGCTGGGTTGTCCCAAAGGGGTTGGTCAGGCCCATATGGTCGATCTAGGTCAAAGGACCCCTAGGACTGGTCAGGATGGTATGGTGTGTTCGGGTCGGACTAGACCCATACCGAACTATCCCTCATTTTACAAAAATCCTTGTAACATTCAAACCATAGGTCCGTTTGACGATATATCTATAGAATTGGGACCCTTATGAAGAGTTAGTCTTTTGAGATGGATTCATGAGACCATGATAAGGACTAGTATAGATGAAGAGATTCCCCTTGACATTTTCCTTCAGGGTTCAGTATGATATTGCAAGGCAATCCCCATGGGGAACCATGTTCAGGATAGAATTGGGAATCCACTGTAGGACTATAGTGATACTCTCTAACACAATATGGAGTTTGTTGGGTATTGATGTAACCTCAGAGTGAAGGGAATCAATCCAATATCTGGTGTTCCATATCGGTATCGTTTGTGGTATTCTTCACAATCATCTATCTTACAATCCACATCGATAGGTTTCATTATATTCTATCAGAGTCCCCTATATTACGGGGTAATTAAATTTTGGTCATGGTATTCTTAAAGTAGAATCCTTAATCCATATATAATGACCTGGACAACGATTCTCCCATTGGGAGATGCACATTTTATCGAAAGCCTTTGTCGATATTTGGTAGAGTTCTACCCTACTTCATCCTTGTGGATCTTATTTTAGTATATCTAGATATCATTGGAATATGTATTAGAATATACCTATTTAGATATTATTGTGCATTATTTTGTTATTTTGTGATTGTGGTTTCATGGTGTCATACTCAGTATTATTTTACTCCCAAATTTATGGGTCATTAATATACATTCTATGTCTTGTGCAGACAACCAAATATTTTGTAGAGTCCCTGGTAGAGCAAGACTAGGACCAAGACTGGATGGTGTATTGTGAGATCAAACAGTCTGAGGTGTTCTAGACAGTTTTCTACCATAGCCTCAGTACCCTTGTTTGTATGTCAATCACTGTAGTTTTCTATCTTTTTGTGGGCCTGTATTCAGACCCTGTTTAACATCTAGTACATTACTTTCCAATTTTAATCTAGGGTTGGTTTTTATTGTATTCATTAATAGTGGTTGGTGATTCCTATTTTTATCCTTTTGGGCTTGGAAACATGTTCTAGTGTAAATGAACATAGTGAAAATCCTTCCTTTTGTGAGATATGATTACTCAGTAATAGTCATCTGTCTTTGGCCTATTAGAGTAGGGCTTGGGGTAGTCATTTCCTAGTCCCCACTAGGATGGGTCATGACAATGAAGCCTGAGGAAGAGATCTATGCAATGGTGTTGAAGGAACTATTGAAAAAGTTTTTCCATAACTATTTTCCTCATTCTCTCCAACATAAACTAAAAGGGTATTTTTCTACATCATGATGAATGATTAAGAATCTATCAAGTTGTATGAATGAAAATTAAAAATACTTCAACAATACATATCTATCATTTTCATTACTAATTAATGTAAGGTTTACCACTTCAATGGTGGGCTAAAAAAATTATATTAAAAACAATAGTGATCTATGATCATGATATATATGAGGAAATTTCAATATGTTCCCACAATGTTTGAATATAGATTAAAAAATTTCAAAGGTATAATGATGATTAGAAGAAGAAGTAGATTTTTATTTGGGAATTCTGATGGAGAAATCAAATGGTCATAGGAAATTTCAACATCCTAGTGGTTAAAGTTCCAGAAATAAGCACCCCATAAATCACATATGGGTGATGAGGAAATTATTTTTGTGTGGGAATGAAGATCACGTAGTTATAAATTTATGATAGGAGAAACCAACCAATGTGTTGGAGAATATAAATTTTCTAGTGAACCCAAAACATATTTTATATTGTTACAACTGTAACGAACATGTGTACTTTTCTATCCAATCCACTAATACATTTGTTTTCAGAGACACCCAACATTTTCCAAGGAACCAAGGGGGATATATTACCATCATAACCACTATGGTTGATCATAACAGTAATGCAGTGACATGTATGTTGTTTATTCATTCAATTAGAAATAAAATACATGTTTAATCTAGTTCTACGAATTCTTTCATTTCATGAATGAATAATACTACAATTCAAACACCACTACACAACATGGAAGTATAATTGTCATTGAAAATTAAAAATGGTTAAATTATTACATTCCCTATTTATAATCCCTCCCCTTTCAACAATTGTGGAATTAACTTCCATGAAATATTTTTTATACTGATTTTGGTAAAATTTGATTCAATTCTTGGTATACATAGTATTTACCTATGTAGATCCAACATAAATTTATGTGAGAAGGAGACCAATATCCATATAATCTGTCAAACCCCAATTATATACAACTGTAATGGGTTGGATATAAGGCCCCAACCTTAAACATTTCTTTATCATGGGTTATATCATGAATTCACATTGAGGATTCTTTTAGGTTTAGAGTTTTAGAGAATTAGATCATAAATCATGCATTACATTCCACATTTAAACAAGGTGGTTATTTAAAAGACAATATTCATTTTTTTCACCCAAAGAAATATATTGAAAATGAAACATGGTTTATTTCTTGACACTTCCTCGAATCTATCATCACATCAGGTAATTTCCCCTCGACATTTGAAAAACATTTCAAAAACATGTGATGAGCATAAAAATCTCAGTAAGGGATATAAAAATATGGAAATAAAACATTAGTCCATTTATACATAAGAATCAATGAAATCATACATTACTCATAAAACATAAGCACTTTAACATACCTCATGAAATCATAATATTTAGGAATAAATTATAGATATCATAAGCCATAATGTTAACATGATGCTTTCATAACATTCTTACATATGGAGTAACCCTCATGGTTATGTTTGGAATACCCATCATAGTATATTCCCTAAATCTCTTCGGAGAAACCTTAGGGTCTAACTCATTCACATTTCCCAATGAATTGGAGAGATATCTTTGGCTCACACTCCCTTAGTTTATCATGGAACCACCCAACATCATAAACAATGCCCAAGAACCATAACGTAATCATAAAACATAAAACATTCAAAAAAGGAACCATAACATTTCCACATTTCAATCACAAGATATCAATACAGCACATTGATATAATCAAAAAATTATCAAAACCATTTTCATTACCGAAATAAATGAAATGTAAAACATGGTATTTATTTTTCATTTTATATAAGTCATGCGTTGTAGTGGAATCCAAAACTCAAATAATGGTCACCGCGGCGGAGAAGTCATTGTCGCCACATACGTAAGACAAAAACATTACTTTTGTTGTTTAGTAAATCGAATCGTGTATAAAAGACATAATTTGAATGAAATTATAATTCAAAAGGGTTTATTATAAAACTAATAAATTATGGAGGTATATAAATTGATGTATTCCTCAACAAAAGGAGATTAAGAAGAAGTCCCTTACCTCAAGTCTGACTTATTCTCGTTCGTTCTTTATATTCCTTAATAATAAACATTGGTCAATTTATAATTTCTTAAGTACATACTTTAATGTTTATTATTCAATTCATACCACATACTATCATGTTATAATAATTAGTTAATTAAGTGATTTAATGTCATACGTTTTGTCGATATTCAGTACATGAGTAAAAAATGAACTTGTTTGAAAAGAATTCCCCATATAGTTATAAGTAAATCATATCCAGAATGGTATTGATGATTTAAATATAATATATATCCAGTATATATTCATTTTATACTATTCCATATCATTTGATGATAAAAAATGAAATTCACCGTTCATGGATACGGTAGGCCATATATACGCATGAACACTTCTTTCATTTCGTTGTCATATAAAGGAATTAAAAAATGAGACATATATATATTATATTTACAGTATAATATATATTTTCTATAGGTAACATAAATTAATAAATTACATTCTTTATAAATTCTATTTGGCATGAACGAGTCACTTCACTTTAGGGGGTGGTAGTCCACACTTTCTCATATGAAATTGTCACAGTTCCACAACATGAAAACCATAACGATGTGATTTTAAAATAATATTCAGAATCATATAAAAAAAATACCATATATATAAAATATAAATACAGTGAAATCATAATGGCCACCATGACCGGTGTTAAAAGAATATTTAATAATCATCGTTTTGTGAGGTAGTAATTCGCCACCCACAGAAATAGTATGTTCCTTAACCATTAGACGGAGGTGTGTGTGAGTGTATGTAGAATCCTTATCATAAAAAAAATCCTTGTATATTGAGTATATTGGTGTTATTATGGGATCAAATAATAAATATATTGTGGTGAGTTAAGAAGGAAAATAAAATAATGGAACTCAAGAGAAGACATTACCTCGAAATTAGGAAACTCTTTTTTATTTGATCCAATGGATTCCTTGGAAAGATGTATGCCCAAAGTGAGGCTTCTAGGAGTAATAGAGGTATGTTGAGAGATAATATGAGGCGAGGTTCGATAATCCAAGGGATTGAGAGGTGTGGGTAAGGTGGTAGAGTTGGGGGGCCCTTTATCAGAGGTATAAGGGTCACTTTTGGATTGTCTTGAAATGTTACTTTATTATAAAATGATTTTCTAATTTGAAAGGTCCCATAGTGATATAGTTTTAGGCTAAGTTGATAAGGGTTGGAAATAGACCAATTCAATAAGTATTAGACATGTTTATATCATATATTTAACTTTATTTTTTATTTTTATTTAAATCGTTCATTAATGAGGTAATCAGAGCATCATCATGGTGTCATAAATAAATTTATTTATTTAATATATAAAAACTAAAAAAATACCATGATGTAGGAAATATTTGTATCTTTCTAATGACTATTTATAGTCTAAGAGTACATTTATGTAAACAAAATTTCAATTTTTTTACTTTGGATATACAAACCATTGTTATATTTATATTCTTTTTAAAAATAATGTCCTAAATGTCACTATTACACCCATGTGATTCCATGGGCACTCAATTTTGGTATAAAGCTTCCCATAGACGTCCATGACAAAAATAAGTGGATTTGGACACATGCTGCTATCATTTTAAATTATTATGATATTATTTTATTACCCTTAACTACCAGATTATTAATTAATCGCGATAATTAAAAATAATTACCGTTGTTACTATTCATAATGTCCAAATACAAAAAAGCCTTAATTAATTAATTTAGACATTATGATTCGAAATATGGAATCCATTTATCAAATTCAAATCACATAAATTGCATTAATTAATTTAAAAATGTTTTATCTTGTCAAAACAAATAGCTTGTTTTTTAAGAAACAATATCTATCAAAAGATTGACAATTTTTATGTCCAATTTCAATGTGAAATTAATTATAATGACCACCATTGGATTGAATGGTAAAACTATATTCTAATTAGACTTTAAAACCAATTAAAAAGGTAATGTAACCATAAAATTAAATTAGATGAAAAAGCTGTTTGGAAGTAAAATACAGTACTTTTCACTATTCATTAAAAAAATGAACATTGTCATAAAAATACCAAACAATTTATCCAATGTAAATATCAATGTCCCAATTCTAAAGAATAATTTTATTTTGACAAATAGATCTTATAAAATTGTCAAAAGTGACATTTAAAAATGGTTTTCCATCAAAAGGCTGTAAAATAATCTTTAAAAAAAATTTGAGTATTCTATGATTATGATTGGATTTATATCATTTTAAGCCTCTTAAACACTATATAATTCATTAATGGACATAGATATGAAAATTTATTATTCTTTACTTGGGATGTTACATCCTTACCCCCTTAAAGAAATTGCATCCCCGCAACTTATTTACTTATCGAATAAGTGGGGGTATTTATCACTCATTTCATTTTCAGATTCCCATGTTGCCTCTTCAATTATATGGTTTTTCCATAGAACCTTTACATGATGAATCACCATATTCTTCAAAACATTCTCTTTGTGGTCAAGAATTTGGACTGGTTGTTCCTCATAAGTTAGATTTTCTTCCAGCTGAACAGCCTCTGGACTCAAAACATGAGATGGATCTTGCATGTACTTCCTTAACAATGAAACATGAAAAAAATTATGTACCTGAGAAGAAGTCGATGTTAAAGCCACTCGGTATGCAACTGATCCAACTCTCTCCAGAATTTCATATGGTCCAATGATCCTTGGACTCATCTTTCCATTCTTACCAAATCGCATCACACTTTTCCATGGAGAATCATTGAGGAAGACATTATCACCTACTTTAAAAAAGAGATCCTTCCTCCTATTGTCCGCATAACTTTTCTGCCTGATCTGTGTTGTTATCTTGTGTTTCTTTATCAGCTGAAATTTTTCTTTCATCTCATATACCAATTCTAGTCCCATCAACTTCCTTTCACCTACATTATCCCAAAAAGCTGGAGTATGACACTGCTTCCCATATAATGCCTCAAATGGTGCCATTTGTATACTGGAATTAAACTGTTATTATAAGAAAAATCAACCAATGAATGATGTTGGTCCCAACTTCCCTGATAATCCATTGAACAAGCACATGTCATATCCTCCAAAGTCTAAATTGTTCGTTTGGACTGCCCATATGATTGAGGATGAAAAAATGTAATAAATTTTAATTCAGTACCCATCAACTTTTGAAGGCCTTTAAAAAATTTAGAAGTGAACATGGGATCATGATTAGATATAATATAGAGGGGAACTCCATGTAACCTAACTATATATTTATGATATAATCGCGAAAGTTGATATAGAGAAAAGGTATCTCGTAAAGAAAGGAAATAAGCAGATTTAGTCAAGAGATCAATAATAACCCAGATTTCATTATTACATTGAGGTTTCCTCAGTAATCCCACAATGAAGTCCATGGATATATTCTCCCATTTCCACTGTAGCATTAGTAAAGGCCGAAAAATCCCTTTCAGTAATGGACACTCTTCTTTAACCTGTTGACAAGTCAAACACATCACATAAAATCAGCAATATATTTTTTCATTCCTTTCCACCAGTAATACTCCTGAAGATCTCTATACATCTTAGTACTGCCTGGATGAACTGAAAATGGAGAACTATGAGATTCACTTAACAACTCTATCTTAAACTATGAATCACAAGAAACACACAATTTCTTTCCAAATCTCAATACACAATCATTATCAATGTTGAATTTAGGTAACATACCCTTATGAACCAGATCTACCTTTTTCTATAACTCACTATCTTGCTTCTTTGCTTTCTTAATTCTATATAATAGAGAAGATTTCACTGATACCTAAAACTAAATAGAATAATTTCTTGCACCAAAAACATCCAAGACAAAATTCATCAAATCCTTAACCAAAGGATCATGTTCCAAAGGTAGCATGGTTAGTGAAGCATTAATTTTTTTGACTCAAATCATCTGCCACTTTATTTTCTTTTCCTGGGTGGTAGTGAATTGTGAAATCATAATACATGATTAATTATAGACATATCATCTATCTCATGTTCAATTCTTTCTGAGTGAATATATACATTAAACTTTTGTGATCAGTATATATTTCACACTTTACATTATACAAATGATTCCTCAAAATTTTTAAAGCGAAAACAATAGCAGCTAATTCTAAATAATGTGTAGGATAATTTATTTCATGAGTTTTCAACTGACGTGAAGCATAAACAGTTACCGGATCATTCTGCATTAGTATGCAACCAAGTCTATTCCATGTAGCATCACTGTAGATTACAAACTCACCATTCATAGAAGGTAGTTCCAATACTAGAGCATTCAACAATATTTTTTCCAATTCCTGAAAATAATCATCATATTATTTTTCCCAGATAAACTTAACACCCTTATGAGTTAGCTTAGTCAATGAGATGGACAACCGTACAAAATTTTTAACAAACCTTCGGTAATAGCAAGCCAAACCAAGAAAACTAAGAATATCGGTTACATTTGTGGGTCTTGTCCATTATTGAACAATCTTTATTTTTTCAGGGTCATCATTTTTTCTATCTTTAGAAACAATTTGACCAAGTAAAGAAATTTGTTGCAACCAAAACTCACACTTGATGAATTTCCCATACAATTTTTTTTCTTTTAAGGATTGTAAAATAAACCTTAAATTAATTTCATGCACCTATTTAATTTTAGAAGACACAAAAATATAATCATTGAAAACATCCACAAACATATCCAAGAACTCATGGAAAATTATATTCATAAGGTCCATGAATATAGAGAGTGCATTGGTTAACTCAAAAGGCATAACTACAAATTTATAATGGCCATATCCTATACGAAACACGGTCTTGGGAATATCTGATACCTTTACTTTCAACTGATGGGACCCCTATCTCAAGTCATTCATTGAAAAATACTGAGCTCTCTGAAACTGATCAAACAAATCATCGATATGAGGCTAATGATATTTTTTCTTAATAGTGATGTAATTCAAGGCTCTATAATCAATAAAAAATCTCATTGAACCATCTTTCTTTTTAAGAAATTATACAGGAGCACGCCATGGTGATGTCATAGGTCAAATGAAACCATTCTCCAATAAATCAGGAAATAGCTCCTTCAACTCTAAAAGTTCAATTTGATCCATTCGATAAGGGGGTTTTGAAATTGGCATAGCATCTGGAAACAAGTAAAAAGTAAATTCAACTTCTCGATCTGGTATTATTCCAGGAAAGTCTTGAGGACAAACATCATGATACTCATTTACCAATGGCACATCATTAATTAGAATGATTCCTTTCTTTTCAACAATATGTGAAAGGAAAGATTCATTTAAACCTTTTACATGTTTCTCATCCCTTTGATATGTTATCAATAGTAAGGGTTCATTCTTGTACACAAACTGAAAGTATTTTTGAAAAAACTTCATTAGCTCTATAGTCAATCTTAGCATGGTAAACTGAGAGCCAATCCATACCTAGGATAGCATCAAACACTACTAGAGGTAAAAAAATAAAGTTTTCAAGTATATTGTTTCCACAGATATGTAATGGAAGATTCTTATAAATTATTTTTGCCTCAACATTTCCCTCATGTGTTTTTACCACAAGTTCATGAGTCATTTCTTGAGATGGAATTCCCAATTTACTAGAACAATTTTCAGAGATGAAAGAATGTGTAAACCCCGAATCAAACAACACATTGGAAAAATCTGAAAAAACAAACAATGTACCTGATACCACTTCATTTGAAGGCCCCACTTCCTTTGAAGTAACTACAAAGGATTACCACACACCTTTATGCTTGTAGTCTGACTTCTTCCAATCATTCGAGCACTTTGTTGAACACTCGTTTGCATAATGACCCATATCATTGCACTTGAAACATTTCACTAACTGTAAATCAAATTTGGTATTACAATTACCTTGATATTTTCCAGTGCAATCATGAGCCTTATGTCCCATATTATCACATCAGAAGCACATTACAGAATTCAAAATACATTCCCTGGCATGATTTTATGACATTTTTCACAAACTGCAAACATAGTTTTCTTACCATCAAACCTTTTTGATGGATTATTCCCTTTCTCCTGCCACCTCAATATCTTCTTTTGTTGGTTTTCATAGAATAGTTGATCATTGAAATAATCCATTTCCACATTCTTAGCACACTGAACAAGTTTTTTATAACATTTGAACTCACAATAATCTAATGCCCTTCCATATTTTATCTTTAATTATAAGTAAAAATGATTGATTTTACTCTCAAGGTCTCAGATAAAATTTGGAGCATACCTTGCCAATCGACTAAAATTTTCATTATAAACAACCATTAATTCATCCTCTTGCATCAAATCCAAGAATTTCTTTCCATCCTAATTCAAACATTCTTTGGATAATATTTCTCAAGAAACATACATTTGAATTCACCCCTATAAAGAGCATAAATATCATCAGCGTCCCTGATATTTTTAACCATAGACCACCACTGATCTGCCTCACCCACTAAACGGTAAACATCAAGACTAACCTTTTGATTGTATGAACACCCCATGACATTGAAAATCTTCTCCAGTTATTTAATCCACATTTCAGCTAGACGAGGGTCAGATGATCCTCTAAATAATGGGGGATGTTTCCTCATGAAATTTTCCACCACTGACATGTTCTTCTGCGGTTAATCTGTCTGATCATGGGCATGGATACCACCACCATTTATCGCTTGAGTCAACTGCACCATTACTGCAACAAACTATTCAGTTCCAATTCTGACCATATCAGGATGCTAGTTTTGAAGGTCATTTCCTTTTGTATGCCTTCCTAGCTCTGCTTCCCTATTTCCTCTGTAGATATCCATTCTGAGGAAACATCTCTTAGATGAATCAACATAGTAATCTTCAAATTCTATATCATTTAAATTTTACCAAAATGTGTAAGAAAATATTTTCAGATAATCATTTAATATAATTATAACTCCTAATGTTATCTAAACTGACTTCTGATACCAACTATAAGGCCCCAACCTTAAGCATAACTTAATCATGTGTTATTTCAAGAATTCACATTGATAAACTTTTCAGGTTTAGTGTTTTAGAGAATTAGATCATAAATCGTGCATTACATTCCACATTTAAACATGGTGGTTACATAAAAGATAGTATACGTTTTTTCCACCAAAGGAAACATATTTAAAATAAAACATGGGTTCTTTCAGGAAACTTCTTCGACACTATAATCACATCATGTAATTTTCCCTTGACCTGTGAAAAAACATTTCAAAAAAATGGGATGAGCATAAAAATCCCAGTAAGGGATATAGAAAAATGGAATGAAAACATTTGTCCATGTATACATAAGAATCAATGAAATCATACATTACACATAAAACATAATAAATTTAACATACCTCATGAAATCATTATATTTATGAATAACACATAGAAATCATAAGAAATAATGGTAACTTGAGGCTTTTATAAAATTATTACCTAGGGAGTAACCATCATGGTTACGTCAGGAATACCCATCAAAGTATATTCAATAAATATTTTCGGAGATTCATTAGAGTTTAACTCCTTCCCGTTACCTAATGAATTGGAGAGAAATCTTTGGATCACCCACCCTTAGTTTATTATGGAACCACCCGACATCATAAAAAATGTCCAACAACAAAAACATAATTGTATCACATAAAACATGTACAAAGGAAACATAACATTTCCACATTTCAATCATAAGATATCAATACAACACATTAATATAATCAAAAAATTATCAATACCATTTTCAATAATGAAATAAAATAAAAGTACAACATAATATTCATTTTTCATTTAAAAAAATGTTTTGGCTTGTAGAGGAAGCTGAAACTCAAATAATGGTCACGGCAGTGGAGAAGTCATTATTTCCGCATACGTAAGACAAAAATAATCTTTTTTCCATTTAGTAAAACGCTTCATGTATAAATGATTCCTTTTGAATGAAATTAAAAGTTGAAAGGGTTTATTATATAACTAATAAAAAACTGTCATATATAAATTGAAGTCTGCCTCAACGAAATGTAATTGAGACGAAGTCCTTTACCTCAAGTCCAACTTGTTCCCGTTCGTTCTTTATATTCCTAAATAATAAACATAGGTCAATTTATAATTGCTTAAGTACTTCCATTAACGTTTATTATTCAATTAATATAACATATTAACATGTTATAATAGTTATTTAGTTATGTGAGTTCATATCATATGTTTTGTCGATGTTCGGTAATTTTATCAAAAATGAACTGGTTTGTAATGAATTGCCCATGTATTTATAAGTAAGTCATCTGAAAAAAAGTAATTAATGATTTAAATATCATATATATCTATTATATATTAATTTTATACTATTACATAACATTCGGAAATAAAAAATGAAATGCATCATTCAGGGAGACGGTAGGTCGTATGTATGCATGAACGCTACATTCATTTCATTGTCATATTAATGGAATTAAAACTAAATGAAACATATATATATTTATTACATTATAATATATATTTTATATAGGTAACATATGTTCATTATTTAAATTCTTTATATATTCCATGTTTGGCATGAATGAGTCACATCACATGAGGAGGAGGTAGTCTACATTTTCTTAGATGAAATTATCACAGTTCCACCACAAGAAAAGAGTAATGATGTGATTTAAAAAGAAAATTTAGAATCATATAGAAAAATAAATAAATACCATATATATCATATATAAATACATGTAAATCATAATGGCCACCATGAAAGGTGTTAAAAGAAGACTGAATAATCATCGTTTCGTGAGGCAGTAATTTGCCACCAAAAGAAATAGTATGTTCTTTAACCATTAGACGGAGTAGTGTGTGAGTGTTGATAAAATCATTATCATAACAAAATCGTAGTATATTGAGGATACTGGTGTTATAATGGGATCAAATAATTAAAATATAGTGGTGAGTGAACAAGGAATGTAAAAGAAAGGAACTCGAGAGAAGACATTACCTCTAAATCATGTAACTCTTTTTGATTTGAGCCAAAGGCTTCCATAGAAACACTTCTGCCCAATGTGAGGATTCTTGGTGCAATATAGGAATATGGAGAGATAATATGATCAGAGGTTGGAAAATCCAAGGGCTTGATAGGTGTGGGTAAGGTGGTAGAGTTGGGGCCCTTTTATAAGAGGGAGAAGGGTCACTTTTGGAACGTCTTGAAATGTTACTATATTATAAAATGATTTTAGAATTTTAAAGGTCCGAAAATGAAATATTTTGAGGATAAGGTGATAAGGGTCATAAATCCATCCAACCAATAGGTTTTTCAAATGTTTAAGTCTTATAGTTTACCTTATCTTTTTATTTTAATAAAATCGTTCATTAATGAGGTAATCACTACATCATCATGGTGTCATAAATAAATTTATTTATTTAATGTATAAAAATTAAAAAACAAGTAAGATGATTTTTGATATATATTTAGCTTTCAAATGTCTATTTATAGTCTAAGATATCATTTATGTAAACAATAATAAAATTGTTTTACATAGGATATACAAACCTTTGTTATATTTCTTATTTTAAAAAAATAATGTCATAAATGTCGCTATTACACCCATGTGACTCCATGGGCCCTCATGTTCGTAAAAATCATCCCATGGACGTCCATGACTACAGAAAGAGGATTTGGACACTTGTTGGGGTCATTTTATATTATTATGATATTATTTTATTAACCTTAACTACAAGATTACTAATTAATCACGATAATTAATGATAATTACTGTCATTACTATTACTAATTTCCATTTAAAAAATGTTATTAATTACATAATATGGACCTTATGATTCCAAATATTGAATCCATATTACCATATTCCAAACAGAGAAAATTCAGTAATTAATTTAAAAATAATTCCCGTTATCCAAACAAATATCATGTTTTTTGAGAAACAATATCTATCAAAAGATTAACAATTGTTTCTGTGCAATTTCAAAGTGAAATTAATTCTGATGACCACCATTTGATTAGATGGTAAAAAATATATTCTAATTAAACATTAAACCCAATTAAAAATTTAATCTATCCATATAATTAAATTATCTGAAAAATCCGTTTTGAAGTAAAATGCAGTATTTTCTAATATTCATTAAAAATGAACATTGTCAGAAAAATACCAAATATTTATCCAAAGTATATTTTGATGTCCCAATTCTAAAGAATATTTTTATTATGAAAAATATATCTTATAAGATTTTCAAATGATAGATTTAAAAATGGGTTTCCATCAAAAGGTGATAAAAACAATCTTTTAAAAATTTTAGAGTCTTCTATTCTTAATATTGGATTTATTCTCAATTTAAGCCTCTAAAACACTATCTAATTCATAAATATACATAGATATTAAAATATATTACTCTTTACTTACTTGGGATGTTACATTGGATGAATCATATTTAACTCCATCATCTCAATAATGGATATTATTACCCATCATGTAATCATATCTAGATCAAATGATTGAGTCTATGTAAAATATCATTCCTTGAAGACATTAATATTGTATGAAAGTACACTGATAAGTTTTCTATCAAATTTATTGGTTTTCCTCCTATCTTCTAGGTTGAATTTTCAACTGAAATCATACCAAGGGAATTACCATTATCCAAGAGTCCATATATAATGGTTGTTGCGGAAAATGGGGAGCTAAAGATACTACTCCATGAGTATATTTGTAAAGGATTCATTCAACAAAGAGCATAATATGGGGTGCACTAGCCCTATTTGTTATTAATATGAATGGGTCAATGAAAATTTTCATTGATTATCATGTTCTAAAAAAGATCATAATAAATTATATTTATCCTCTACCTTGGATTATTGACTTTTTCGATCGTCTATGTGGAGAATAATAAGTTTCCATGGTCGAAATATGGTATGTATATTTCCACGATTGGGTGAAGAAGAAGGAAAATTGTAAGACTACATTTCGTATGTGTTATTGACATTATGAGTTAATTATGATTCTTTTCAGACTCACTGATGCACTAGAAATGTTCATGGTCTTGATGAATAGAGTATTTATATATTACCTCAACAATTTTTTGGAAGTATTTATAGATAATATTTTAATATATCGTAGTAAAGGAGGATCAGGAGGATCATTTGAGTGTTATGATAAAGACCTACAAAATCAATATGAATTATGAAAAGTATAAAAAACATGAGTTCTTATTGAAAGAAGTATCATTAATGGAGAATATCATCATAAAAAATGGGATATGTGTGGTCCCTTAAAAGAAAGAAGCAATTGAAGGATTGCCAAGTCCAGAATTTGTGAAATATATATAATGTTTCCATTGGACATATTGTTATTATCAGCAATTTGTGATAAATTTATCATGATTTAATAACAAATTAACTTTGTCAGAACTAATTGTATTCATGTTTTCTTGTAATAATTAATATTAAGAGTGAATCAAGTAGATAAAAATGATGCTTATCAATTCTCACACACAAACATTTTCCACAACTGGGAAACTTTTCATAGTATTCATCAACTCCTAAAAGAGGAGATTGGGATGTGTGTTAATGAAGGTTGAAAATTATATAGCCTATGATTTAATGAAGTATAAATTTATTTAACATAACTACCCAGATCAATATCTATAGAATGCTATAGTAATATTTACTTTGAAAATAAGGATGAATTATCTAAATGGTGATAAGTGTGAAATATATTCAAATCAAAAAATCCTTAGGTATATATTAAGACATAAAGAGATTACTATGCACCCACAAAGAATCATAAAGATAATAAAGTGTTATTACAATTCAATCCACTAGCATCTTTTTAAGGAGAATAAAAGGGTCGATTATCTAAGTAGAAAATATTCAACAATTCAATCATGGATGATAATTCTGAGGGATCTGGTCTTATTATATTTGAAAAGGATGGACATGGTAATCATAACGGGGGAAACATAATAAATCATTTCACAAATTATATCTCAATCATCCCCTATATTTATAATGAAAGATGGTTAATGAACTTTTTTGGGAATTTAAAAGAATGTGGAATCAATAATATAAGGGTAGTCATTGGACTTAAATGATAATGAATATGAAGATGTGAGACTTGGATAAACCCCTTCGGTACAATCAAATATTTTCTTAAAGAAGGAGTTGTTGTATTATTCACATAGAACAACATTATTCATCCATATAAGAATCATAAATATGTATCGAGATCTCCAAGTGTACATTTGGTGGGAAATATGAAGATGGATATCTCATGAATACATCAAGATGTCTTGTATGTCAGCAATTGAATGTGTAAGGGAAAAAATACAAATTGATAATGTGACCATTGAAGATATCTATATTGAAATTGGAAAACAATACTATAGAAACATTCACTATCATACAAAGAAATCATGATGGAATAATGATATATGGGTTGTGGAGGAACATCTTACAATTACATCCCACTTTATTATTATTTTATAGTATTTCTAACTCGATCAACTTGGTGGGATATAAATTAGATACTTTGTGAGGATTCATAGAACACATCTATCAATTATATCGGATCATGATCCAAGATTTACAACTATATTCTTTGAGAGTCTCCAACATGCTTTGAATATTGATTTCAACTTCATTAGGTCCTATCACCCCCATACAGATGGATAATCTGAGCAGACTATACATAAACATGATGAAATGTTTAGAGAATTCTCAAATGGCTTCAATTATGGATGTGATCCATATCATCATCAAATCAATTTCCCATATAATAAAAGTTTCCACTCAATAATTAACACGTATCTCTATGAATCCCTTTATGGTAAGAGGTGTAGAACACCTTCTTGTTGGGATGATGTTGTTGAAAAAAAACTCATAGGGCCAAATATTGTATAGGATATGGAGGAAAAGGTTATAACCATTCTATAACACATCATGGATACTCCATGATGACATATGATATATGATATAAATTATCAATGTTGATGTTGGAGACATGGTTTTCCCCAAGATATATCTGTTGAAAAAATCCATGCGATTTGAGATAAAATAAATGACTAGTCAAATATACATAATTCTCATTGTGATCCTTGATCTCATTGGAGATGTGTACTACCAATGTTCACTACCACCTAATCTTTATCAACTACATGAGGAATTTGATGTATCCCTCTTGTGAATGTATATAATAGAACATTCACATTCACTCAATCAATATGTAGTAACACTATATAATGACCTCTCTAATGAGGATCATCCATTGAATATAACATATCATATAGAAAATGTTCATCAAAATAAGAAATTGTACCTTGTAAATGTGTTTTGAAGAATCCAAATGATTGAAGAGGTTATGTGGGAACTGAGTGATTGGGGAATCGATGATTCCTTGATCTCTTTTAGTGTGAGAGAGGGAAATTTCGAGGGCAATATTTATGAAGGGGGAAGATTGAAATGACCCAAACTGTTACAATTAAAATATTAAATATGATATAATTAAATCTCGTATAATGTAAAATTTTTATATAAAACACAAGAACATATATTGTTTTATTATATCCAACAATATTTAATTGGATATTTAGCACCATTATCATGAAAATATAACCATTGAACAATGTCCTAAGGATTTATATAAATATATGGTTTTAATATATTCATTTGGAAAGAAAAAATTATGTATTGGCTACAACCAGTTGTATCATAACCAATGAATACCATTTATCATAGCATTAATGGAATATAACAGCACTAGGCTTGCCCATAACCCTGTGAATGCTGAGATATGACAACATAAACATGAGAGAATCCATTTATTAGAGGATTTCATGCTCATATATATCAAGACCCAAACCATGTATGTTGAAGCACAACATGAAAGACCCACAGTCGTTCTCCTCACTCTTATGGAATTTTCTAACGTATTAAAGGGATACATTTCAATACCTGAGCAATATCAGTATTAATATTAGTTTTTATAGAATAATGAATATACTTTAATCCTATTAATGTTAATTTATAAATGATATTTATTTTTATACAATAATGTTGTAAAACTATTTTGGTTAATATTGAAATTCAACATTGGTTTTTTAATTAATTAGTTGATTTTGGAAATAAATAATATTTTAATAAAATATTGTTGTTATGTAATTATTGTTAAAGATAAATGATCATATAATTTTTAAGAAATCAAATATAATTTTTATTATGGTTCGAAAAAGCTTGTTTCCCAATAAAACATAATTTTACCATAAATGTTGTTTTCTATTTTGGAATTAAATATTCACATATATAGAAAATTATTTTTAGAAAATCAATATTATTTTATGTATCAAAATGTCAAAATTATCCAATGATGAATTTTTTATAATTTTTAAAATCGTGTAATTTTAGTCTAAAATTTTTAATGTTTTATAAATATAATTTGTGTATTATGATGTCATAATGACCAAGAAATTATTTAATAAGTAATTTAAATGGGTTGAAATTTTTTTTATTTATTCAATTTAATTTTTTTATGTTTATTGTGTTAATTTTACAATTTTGTTATGAATCCCCCAAAACCATTAATATATTTAATGGTTTGAAAATAATTTCATTAAAAATATGTCTCACTTTCACATAATAAATGGGGTTATTTTTTAATGATTGTCCCACAGCCTCATAAAATATATAATTTCAATCCAATTTTTTAGAAACCATAGGAAACCCCATGGTATGGTTTGGGGTGTATGTTGTTTTATTTTATGGAGTCCAAAACCTAACATTGAGATATTTTAAAGATATCCCTAATCATTTATTGTATATAATCCCTCATGATATCATTTCACATCACTCAATATACATGGATCACATCTCTACTCTTCCCTCCCATTAGTAGAGTCTTCCAATGATTCCTCATAATCATTATGAAGATCCTGGAATAAATTCTGGTGTCACACACTCATGTAGGGAATCATCACATTCACTTATTTTATCATGTTTATAAATTTTTTATTCCATATATTTCTAATTGATAATGTTATGATATGTATTTACATCATTTTATTAATACCCATTTGATTTTAAAATGACGAGAGACATCTTTTTTTTCTCATCAACTGTAATTTTGATTATTTATGTCAGGTCATTATTCTGCCAAAATTTCCCCACGATTTCCCATGAAAAAAACAACTTTTTAGTAAATACCATATCCATTTTCTATCCATGGTGTCAACCTTAATACAATTATAATTATTTGACTTGGGATTTACATGTATTTATTCTACCATCTATATTTTTGGAATAAAATAGTATGATGAATAAATCCTTGTTGTATCATCTCTATGGAAAAAATATGAATGAAAATGAAATAATGTTAGGGGTGTGCCATTAATGATATAGTGATCAAAATAATTAGCTAATATATAGGTTCATGAGACATTATTTTGGAACAATTAGTGAACCCAATTTCATAATATGAAAAATCCTCTCTTGATGTCTTGACAGTTATCCTTGAACTATGTTTATGATGTAGCTTTTTTGTTTGTGGCCAAATTTTACATGTTATTCATGTCATTCTATATCATAAATTATTATTCATGTTTAATGATTATCACTAAATGAAATTCCCCATTTATATTATTATTTTCAAACAAGTATTACATTATTCTATTTTTATTTCCAAACATTTCATTTATGCTTACCAATATCTTATGTATATCTCATGTTATTCCATGCATTGTTAAAAGCCATGAAATTTTAGAAGCACATTATGGAATTTTTCATTAATGTCTTTGTACACCATTTTCAAGTTGTAATTTTATGGAACTTTTTAATAAATACAATAGGATTATAAATCTCATGGGTTTAATTAAGTCTAATTATATATAATAAATCATTAATTAAGCTGAAAAAAGAGAATAATTATTATAGAGAAGATTCCATGAATCTTTTTCTGGGTTTGACGTTTAGATGCTATGTATTTAGAGTGTTTGTCATTTAATGGATAATGGTGGGTTCTTATAAAAAGGAGACATGTTTTATGATGATTTCATCCTTCATTTATGTAAAATTATTTATGTGATTACTCACCATGTAAGAATCAGACCTTTGGTTTTTAGAGAGATGTGCCAGTGTTTATTATTTCATTCCAACTTTATCTTCCTAGATGCAACCCAAACCATTACATAGGTTGTTTAGGAGATCTCTTATCTATAATAATTATTCATTATACAATAAATTATCGGGGATGTGGGGGTGCACCCTTATTTGGAAGAATTAATTCTATAACTTCTTTTTCATTTGTTTTAGCTTTAGTTTTTTCCGATGTTGTGTTCATATTCTGATTTTGATATGTGTTTTCAATCACATAATTTTATTTTCAATGATTGGAATATTTTTTTATTAATTTTTATCATAGTATTGATATATAATTTCACAATCATGGAACATTGGGAATCATGGGAGAATTGGGAAATAGACATAGGAAATCATAGTGTGTAAATAACCAGTAATGGTTGTTTTGTTGATATAGAATTCTTATGGAAGGACTCGATATTGGATTGATCATGTGTTTGACATTGTTTATTCTACATTATGGGTAGTGTATATTATCCAGAATGATGGATCCCACAAGAAAATGTTCTTGGCAATTTATGTATTTTTGTATCATGATAGTTTTTACCATGAATTTTTACTCAATGGTTTTTATATGAGGTCTTATCACATTGTATATGATTTTATATCAAGGATATGTTTTTAATTTATTACATAGTGACACATATATAAGATTTTTAATTTTATCACAATTACTTTTCATATTTCTAGAATGATATTATGAATGGATTTTACGAACTAAGTAAGGGAAAATTTTTTATAAGGGGTTCTAATATATGAAATGATTTTTAAAACTATTTTTTAAATTATTCAACTATTGAATTCATGATATTAATCCTTGTATAGAATATGTGGTGGTACCAAACTATTCTTTCTGATCACAACCTACTTTTTCCATTAGGTGTTTGTCGATATTATATTATAGGATGCATGTAGTGTGATGTGATTCTTGTATCATTTCATCTTCCCTATTGTCATTTAGGTGATAGATTAGTTTTTTGGAGTTTATAGTTGGTCACATGTGTATCTTTCATTCATTCTAGTATATCTTATTTTTCATGTATTTCATGGTTTATATTTTCATTCCTTTTTTTCTACATTGTACTGGTTTTTAAGTCTTATTTTTTAAATTAAAGACTTTTTCCTTTTATCCTTCTTTCACCTCATTATATGAAAACTAGATCTAGTGTATTTTTTAGTTGACCGGAGCTGTTATGTTATGGTTTGATATCATAGGAAAGGCTCAAGTATTATTGTGTTAATAGTTCCTCAGTTTTGAATGGTTTCCTGGGTTGAATGGAGTTAAGACCATTGAAATTTAGATAGGATGTTCCAAAATGGGGCCTGACCAGGTCATTCCTATTATTACACATGAGTAACCATTGGTTTTATAGTACTTTGATTGGGTTAGAGACGTGGGGTTTTAGAAAATATAGATGAACAGTGGGGGAATATTTTTTAAATGTTCATATTTATTTTTTATCAAATTCATCCTTGATTAGAACTCACAATTTCATTATCTTCATTTTATTTTAACTAATTTTCTTCAAATTACTAATGTGGTACTATGATTTTGGAATTTATAACATGAACTAAAATTTTATTATCTTCTATTTATTAGAAAATTGATCTGAGAATATATAATCTAAATTTGAGGGAAAATAATTTCAGATTGGATCCACAAGTGAATCTTCCAGTTGAACCTTCATTGGTAGAATCTTTTATCTATGATATTCAGACTCTGGATCATGTGGGAATCAATTACCCAGGAAATGTGGTGGATCATGGATATATATTTAGTAAGACCCAACCACCTATCTTTTTGGATTACAAAGTAAGAAATCAATACATTGAGTGGCTTGATTGGGTTGTGAGTTTCTTTAAAATCAAGAAGACTCATGAAGACTAAATAGTTGTTAATCCCACATATGTTCTATAAAGAGAAGGATGTATATGGTGGGATACATTTTTTAAATCTATGTTTTATGAGGATCATGCCTATGGTTTTTTAAATAAAATATTTATGCATAGTTTATTTCCAATTTTCTTACATATAGGAAATGCATGAGTGTATATAACAATATAGAAATAGGTGATTTCTACTCTGGGGAATTCTATAAATTTTGTTGAGTTGTTTCATACAGAATAAGATAATTTCACAAATGAGTACGTAAAGGATCATACGTTTGAATTTATAATGTGGCATAATATTGAGTTTTTGTTGATTATCATGAGACTTATGACTATTATAGATGTTTTTGAGAAGGAATAATTGCTAGAGTAAAACACAGCTATAAATAATTGTTTGGGTAGAGATTCATCTGTGGTAGTTGTTTGCTAGGGTGTATATTGTAGCTTGAAAATGAATCATAAATTTATCCATATTTATTCAGGACCTATTTTCGTGTCATTAAGATGACACTAATTGAATATTTGATATCATTGTGAATGTATTGGTCATACCAAGACAAATTTTGAAGAGGAACTCCGGAATTTTTGTCATTGAGAATGATATAGCCATCATAATTGACGTCATGACATGATATTCGATGGAAATATGGCTAGATCCACATCCACCAAGGGATCACATGTTCATGTAGATACTTTAATGTGTATAGATCTGCATCTTCATGTAATGTATGAAATTTATGGGGATAATAATGATAAAGTATAAGATAGTAATATAAATTTTATGTTTTGTAGTATACAATAGATGAATATAGAGTAGTGCCACCTAAAACTGATGGTACAATGTCTATTTCATGTTCTATAGTTCTATAATTGTTTGATATAGGTGCTACACATTCATTTATATCGTAAAATTAATTATAAATATTCTTCTTGCATTCGGAACCTATTTTATAAATGTATTATATTTAGATGACATTATAAATGAGGATCAATCATGGTTTTTCGTTCCCCACAGGTCGAGTAATTATGGTTGACATTGAGATGGAGTGCAGTTTCATAGCGATCGATCACGAAATCATTGATATGATTTGGTTCCTTGATTGTATGACATGTTTCCTGGCCATTATATATTGTTATCATCATTGGGTATAGTCTTTATCTACCTCTTTGTTCACATGGGTTTTCAAAGTGGGTGGGATTGTAGATTCGGAAGGTCGGAGCTTATTGTTCATTATACAATGGAAATATCATGCCCAATATTAGAGATGTTTCTTGATAAATTTGTAACTTGTTTACGGACTCGAATAACTATAATGGTTTTTGTTTGACATGAGGTAATTCTAGATTACTTTTTTAGGTTTACCCACATAGAGAGAGGTCGAGTTCACTATTCAACTTCTCCCTAGTACTATTCACATTTCTATAACATCTTATCAGTTTTTATCTACTGAGTTGGGGGAGCATAAGTTTCTCCTTATAAACATAGAGAGAAAAATCATTTTTTAACATACCATGTTATCATGGAATTTTCCTTTCTTCTTTTATAATAATGTATGTGGAATATCAATCTTATTATAAACTATTTGATGTTGAATAAGGTGATTTTTAAGAACAAATATCATTTTCCAGGGATGGGTGTCCTATTTGACCAACTTTTGGGGGGGATTTTGGTTTCCAAAGATCTAGAATTGGTCAGTGTACCTCCATTTGAGGGTATGAGATGAGAATATACCTAAAACAATTAGGACACAATACTGGCATTTTCAGTTTCATCTTATTCTATTCATTTTGAAAAACACTCTTGTAGTGTTTATGGATTTTATTAACCAACACATTAATCGATTATTAGACACTTTATTACATTTGGGATGAAATTTTTGTGTACTCCATGCCAAATTAGTAGAATAGGAAAAATTTGGATATCATTTTTCTTACAATGAAAAAACATATTTAGTATGGTAATCTTTCCAACTCTATGATTCTGATATAGGAATTAAAATATATGGGGCATGTCATATTTGAGAGGGGAGACATAGTGGATCTTGAAATGATATAGAATGTAATGTCCTATGATCAGTAACCAAATGTGTTTGGGATATGATGATTCTTGGGAATGGTGGATTACTGTATGTTGTTTTATATTGATTTATCCAATATATAATCAATGATAATAGATTTAACCCACATGGGTGTAAATTTCGATTGGAATTAACAATTCATATATCATTTTGGGAATGGAAGGATAGATTAGATTTAGATTTAGTTCGAATTCATCTATAACTATGTTATGGTTATGATGTTTTCTATAATTCTTCTAGTATATTCTTAAGATGTGTATTAATGTTGTAGAAATATTTGGTGATTTATGGATTGAATGTGATACAACCTAATGAGAATAAAAACCTTACCCACAATCATATGATAACATATGTGATGAATATACTGAAAATTATGTGTCACTACTAATTTGTACAGTGGATTACGAGGTTTACTGATCATAAGATAAATAAATACATTTCAACTCAGAAGGATAAAAAATTTCAATTCAATAGATGAATAGAATACCTTATTATATTTGATTTATATATTTTGTCCAACCCCAACATGTTAAAGTTGGTTGTTAATTGATGTAGGTGAATGATAATGAGAAAATCAATGAATGAATAAATTTGGGATTGAAATATGTTTAGATTGATTGTTCTGGGGATATTTGCTGTAAAAGAGGTTAGGGAACATTTTTTCATGGATTTGTTGATAGTCATATCATCTTTTGATGAGAATGTTATACTCAATAAGGGGATATATTTTGTTTTCCAATTCATGGGTAAAATACACTATGGTCGGATGTCCTCAGGTGGGTGGTCATGGTCACCATGTGGAACTTTTTCTTATTTAATAGGTCTATTTTTTAATATTCTCTATGGTGGGAGTTAATGTAATGCGGACACCAGTATTGTGGGTATGTCCACCCTATAGCTAATTTTATTCATGATTTGAGATAGCTATATTTATCTTATAAGGATAAATGTTCTATTTTGGATTTTGAATCATATTGTATTACTTTTTAGAGAATCAATATGTAACACTAGAGAAAAGTTAATTTTTTTTATACCCTACACATTTATTTATTCAAGTTGGATGAGATCACTATATATTTTTTCATTATATAAACAGATAATCCTAGTCATAAGTTTTTGATTCTAGTGGATATTTATCAAATCAGTAAAATGGATATTTTAATCCCAACAAAGAAAATGATGGAGTTTTATCAAAAAAGGGACTTGTATGTATGATATATTGTGAGACTTTAGGGGGTTCTACCCATGGTTTTACTTGAATGAGTCATGAGATTCATGTCCATGTTCTGGAAAAGCTTATATGTGGAGGTGGGCTACTATATTATATTCAATATAAAATATCATCTGAATATGGATGGATATCTATGTTCATGACGATATGCTCCAGGCTTGGGTTCATGATTTTGCAGTGTTATTTGAAAATAATTTGCCTTTAGGTGAAAATTTCTATTATAATAGTTATCATCTTTATATAATAATGGTTCACGTCATGTTTTTATGGCTACGCATATAAATCTCCTTTGTGATGGGAAATCATGGAAGAGAATTCCTTGGTAAGTTTGAGTTTGTTCAGGAGATGATAGAGAGAATGCAGATGATATGAAGATGAATGATCATATAATAGAATCTTAAAAAATTGAATACAAACCATCTCTTTTGGCTGGATGAGCATGAAAATGGTGATTGAGATTTTAGAAGACTTCTAGCTTCCTTGGGCAATGATCATTATAATAATCTAGATAAGTTGGTATTGATGATTGTGGGAACTATTTATATCCATTAGTAATTGGATATTGTGTTCTATCAATTGGACTTGAAATTTGGTTTGATATATATCCATGAAAAGATTCATGTTTCACTGTTGGTGAGGTATATTTCTAATCCATCATATTTTAATTGATGGGATGATGATGATATTTATACCGACACAACTATGATTGAGCATCCAATAGAAATATCAATCATTGAGGGAATTGATTTTATTGAATTTTTTTTTCTAGACTATGTAAAATGGTAATTTGGATGATATAGCCATTATATGAGGGAGATTGAATTGTGGTTAATGAAAAATTGTACTTCAATTTAATTGAGAATAGGAATTTAACGTCATTTTTTTTGGAAAATAAAATTTATAGTGTAGTGAATATTACATCTCATTATTATTTTCAAATACCCCATTGATAATTTATTGTTTTTCATCGTTTTCTGGGCGTGTTAACGGGTTTTACATTTCCTCTACAATATTAGAGAATGTATTGTGTCGTTTTTACTTTTATACAGATAACATGCATGTTTTTGTCTTTGCGGCGACTACACACCATGTAAAAGGATTAATAATTATGTAGTGTTTTCCAGTTATTTTTTGAGGATCTGGTTTAGGGAATGATGCTTCTATTCAATGAATTTGGTATTCACTTCATGTAATTGTAAAATCTGATATCTATAAAAACAAAATGTGTTTTTTGATGATTTCAACAATTGTGGAATTCATGTCATTTAATGGGATTAAAAATTCAATAAGTCTCATATAAAGATATTTTAGGAAACAATGCATTGTTTTAATTTTTCATTCTATATTTAAATTACGTCTCATGAATAGATATTACATTGATGATTTTGTAGATCAACAATCCTTCAAGATAATTCATTTTGTGATCTATCATCGACTTTATTGTGGTTACCCTCTCTAGGAAATTCTTCCATCCAGTTATTCTTTCTCACTGGTTATTTTTAATGGATGGAAATTGTTGTGTATATATTTGTCCTAAGATAGAAATTTTTATGGATCCTTTTTAGTTTATTTATTTTCATTGTCTTTCTGAGGACTTTGTTTTGGTAACTAATCAAAATCTTTTAAGGCATCTATATTTATACCAATTTGAAGTTGTTGTTTAGAAAAATTATTTTTAAATTAAATTGATTTCGTTATATTATCCTGTTGATTACTCAATAAAATAAATTTATTTATCTATTCATAAAATTTCTTGGTATGATAAATTCTTCTCCAGCGACTATCATTTGATTTTTTCCCTAATTCAAAAACGGGGTCCTCACACACCTATTTGGTGTTGAATGGATTTGAAAAAATTAATAAATTTTTATCATGGATTAGAAATGTAATTTTCTATTCATGGATCTCAGGAAAAAATTTTGCATTAGTTAATAGACACATGATACCTTAGTATTGGTTTTACCTTTAGTGATTATTGTGTTGATATCAATAGGCTATGGTAAGACTTGATATAGTTTTGATCGAACATTTCTAATAATTAAGGATCATTTATTTCTAAAATATATTATACCAAATGATAAATACAGAATGATATTATGTTGTGTAATTTATGGATTTTTTTTTTGAATTATGGTTTTTAAATTCATTTTTTCTCATAAATATTTATATTAGGTTGTATCACATGGAATTTCATGATGGAATTTCATGGATTTGTGTTCAATTATTTACGTTATGAGAAACTAATATAATTTTATATTTCAAAAAATTTAAATATCATAGTTTTTTCATGTGATTATAAATTATTTTTATAAAACCCATTGGAAAATGATTTATAATTTTTTTAGATATATGAAAAATCATTGCAAATCCTTTTTATTTTAAATTCTAGAAATTTTACAAACTTGTAATTATTCTATATACGGACTCTATGGTGGAGTCATACAAAGCTTTTTTATAAAACCCAAATTTTACATTTTGGAGGTTTTAGTCATTGTGTAAGAAGACATATATAAATGGACAAGAATCTTGTACCATGTTTTATTCACTTTTGTGGTTTCCTTCGTGGTGTGCTAGTTTGGAGGTGTCTATTTTACACATGGATATTTTTCGTACTTTCTAGTTTAGCCAAATTTTTGCATAGATTTTATGGCTTATTATGTATTAATTTTTCATCCTTATTTTAATATTTTTATTTTTTATTTTTTGTGATATAATCAATACTTGTCTCATGTATCATTGGTTCACAAGACCATGTGATGGCTGACATGGAATTATGGTTCGGTTGACCTGGGCTGGCATGTTACCATAATGAATTGAATGGTTTATGTACGTAATATCCCAGACACTCATGTTCCATTACATTTCCAATTATGGTGTTTGGGACACCCCAGACACCATCAGTATGTCTGAAGGGAGACATTTCAGTAGCATGATGTCACTGTGGTTTCACCCTTAGGTGACATCAAACGATGGGTCACCGATCTGTGGCTCATCGATCTGTGTGTCACTGATCATTTAATCATTGTTAATTGAGGCACTGATATGTGAGTCATCAATAGGGGAATCACATATTGGTGTGTCGCCAATTGGTGTGTCCCCGATCGGTGTTTCCCCATCGGTGTTTCCCGGATCGGTGAGTAACTGATTGGCGCCACACCCGATCGGTGAAATGAGGAGGGGGGTTGTTTTTGTTTTCTTTCTCCATTTTCTTGTAATTCCACTTGTAATATTTAAACCTTTTATAGTGTCTTAAGGCCATTTTTAGCCCCATAAATGATGTTTTAAATCCCCTAAGAGTGGGGTGACCCTCAACGTACTTGTTTTTCTCCCTTTAAATGAAATATTTTAACACACTACTGCTATGGAAATCTCTCTGATAAGAATTATTAAATAACAATTAATTCCATCATGGGTAAACATCCAATAATGTGGTGAAACCATTAACCACCATTACAACCATTCAAAATTCATATCTTGTATCTCCAGGATCTCACCACTTTTTGAACAAGAATTATTTTTAAATCTTGGTTGCTCACTTTTTTCATTAATTGTGTGTTTGGAGACACCCATCCCAAGGCTAGTGATGCGCCTGTGGTAGAGCCTTTCCTACTCACTCTTGGAGTCCCCAAAATTCCTCCCCTACAAGTGGGGAATTTCTAGATATTGGGACAATGAGAAAATCATTGATCGTTGATCATCCGGGTAGGGTTCTTCCTTCCTCATTCTTTAGTTTGTATCATGTGGTGTGGGAATGATAATTTTTCCATAAGTGATAAATGGAACCCAATAATTATAAATATAATAAACTATTTCTAAGGAATTAATGGTTGTGTTTGATTATTCTATTTTAAAATTTGATCATTGATTGTACGTGGTGAATTGAATGGGATTATGTGAACTAAAAATCACAGTCTTTGGTGGTCCTTCCATGAGCACTAATAGACCTCAGTTTTCTTATAAATTCTATTATTGAATTAACGTAACATTGAAACATGTTAATCATGTAATCTCAATTGATTAAATGGATTCCCAATGAATAATAATCCTTGTGTGGTCGCCATAGTTAACCAAATAGAATGAAGGAACTTAATGAATTGTGTGTTTTAATATAAAAACTCTCTTTCTTTTTCATGTTAATATTGGAGGTTGTTGTAGCCCAGGTGATTGTGGGTGGGGTATGGTAGAAGAACACTAAAGAGAATGGTATGGGATGACTGACGTGTATGATTCCTTCAATAACCAGGGGGAATTTTGTGCAGGGAACACATACATAGATGTGTTATTTCTATTACATTACTTGACATGCATTATTTTGGGAGTGTTCCTTGGTGAGGTTTGTGTGGATAGTTTCCTTACAATGTTCTTTGGTTATCTACATTTATTATAGGGCATTAGAATTCCTACCCACTTATGCATGAGAGATTTAGGTTTTCTCTGTTGGGTATAACTGTATACTCACCCAATGTATATAAAACTACAATAAGGCTTCCAATATAATTTTGAGGACCATTCCATACCCTATTAGCTCAAACATAGGGATTTTTGACATTTATTCCTTTCATTTCATTTGGTACATTACTTTTGAATTTTTGGTATTATTTTATCACTTTTTATTAGAACATGCATATGGGAATGGGTTGTTTTGGATTTACATTTACATAACGTTTTGTTGTCGTTTAGGATTTACTATCTTATATCATGATCCTACAAAATAAAAAAAGTTTATTGCCTTCTATATTGCGTGTGATTCTATATCCTTGGTGCTAGTTGTCACTCTAGGACATATTGAAGGTGGGTATCAAGGGTCATTATCCATCAATAAACTTGAGAATGTAAAGGTCTAGATATCTATTGTCCCATACCTCATCTTGGGGGAGGCAGGTCATGAAAAAACGGTATTAGAGCGGAGGTTGAGAGTTGGGATGTAGTACAGAGTTTGGATTTGTGAGGTTTTCATGGGATGGTTGGGAAATAATGTTAGGATATCTTGGTGTGAAAAATAGGCTTGGGAGACTGTCTTGGACACAGAATTTTAGGGGCCCTGGTGACTTTATGCACATACTCTTGACCTACTGAACGACCAAGTGGTGTTACACTAATTCCATGGTGTAGACCCTTGGAAAGGTATATGAATCATAATGACTTGTTTTATTATGTTTCTATTGTATTTTAGGAATTTAAAATAAATCAAATGTCTAAGAGAAATTTAAAATAAATCTTCTACCCTACTCAGGATTATGCATTCCATATATACATTGAAATTATGGAACCAAGAAGGCGACCAAGGGTAGTGCGATAAATCAAGGACCAGGAGGCTGATTTAGATGAGATGTAGAGGACTGATCGATAGTAGGGGTGAACAGTGGCATGGGACGTTTCATGCCTTTCAGTGGAAGACCCTCAGGATGTAAGAGGGAAGCATCTCAGACATGGAGACAGAGAGATGGCTCGAAAGGGTAGTGATGTATTTCAGCATGATCTGGGCAGTGATAGAGAACTAGGATTCTCAATCTGTGTTTCATATGTGGGGAGAGACGACATAGTGGTGGTTTCACTAGCTTGGGTAGAAGAGGGACGCTTGTGTATCATAGACCAACTTCGAGATGAAATTATGGGTGGAATTCCTGTCTTCCATGATGATGGTGGAGAAAAGGTAAGAGCTACTGTCCCTTGAGTAGGGGAGAATGTCAGTGATGGAGTTGGAAATCATGTCCAAGGATATCCTTTAGTTTTCTCTGGTCCTATTTCCAGATGAGGATTGTCAGGTAATACGTTTATAGGAAGAACTTGAGCTTCTATTTAGTATGTTGTTTCTCCCTTCAATCTAATGACATACTTGTATGTTGAGAATGTGTAATGAGTTCTTTAGATGATGCACACACAGGGAGGGGTTCCGCAAGAGAGGATCCAGTTGGGCTCGTCAATGTGGAAGGCTGTCTACAGTAGGCCTTCAATGTCAGGTCCTTTCAGGTTTCAGCTACTGGGGTGTAGGCCCCAACAGTTCCAGATTTGATATCCCGGTCCATACCCCTTATTTTCCGGTCTAATAATGATATTATTCATCTTTCACAGTTGTGGAAACCTTTTTAATTATTGCTCAGACTGATTCCAGTATAGTGGCGGTGGGGAGGTTTTGAACCCACCTCCGCAGCAGATGTTTCCAGCCAGGCCCTTTTAGTAGCAGTAGTAGGGACATCGAGCTCCCTCTACTCTGATAGTAGATGTTACAGGAGGAGGCCGACCTCACGGTGATACTTAGGGACCTAGAAAAAGGCATGGTTGGGGAGTTGATCGATTGTAGAGGGGCATAAGTGATGGGAATTGGCAGTTACATGATGTGCAGGAAGTAGTTCCAACATGGCCAAAGGTTGTTTGAGGTAAGATAACTTTGGTTAGTACTATCACAAGTGCCTTATTTGATTCAAGAGCTTCAAACTCCTTCTTTTCTCCCATAGATTCCCATGATATTGGTCTTGATGTAGAGAGTCTTCTCATACTTTTGGTTTTGAGCATACTAGTCGGTGGTCAGACCAGCTTGTCTAATGATTGCTGAGGATATAAACTGATGTTGGGACCACATCAGTCCATTGGGGACATTATTTTTCTGCATATGAAGCCATATGATAACATTTTAGGCATCAACAGGATATTCTCGTTGTGTTTCATTATCAACTTCTTCCTGAGAAAGGTAATTTTTTTCAAATATAGGTAGCCATCGTGTATCTTTCATCAGTGAACCGGGTTTCCAGGAGGTCCATTGGTGAGTTGAGCCCCTTATTTCCTTTTTGATGACATTTCAGTGGAGTCAATAGAATCAGAGATGGTGGATGTATTAGGAATTTTCAGTGTGTTCAATAATTTCTTTCATGAAGATGTGGTGACTCTACTATTTAGACGTGGTATTGAGTTCTGGATATACTTGCAACCCGATGCCCATCCGATTTTGATGGATCTCTATCAGATGATGCCTTCTGTGTTGCGGGAGTAACCAATTGAGATTGATGATCTGATGAAGAATGGTTTTTTCAACCATGCAGATCACCATTTGGAACTCCGTTCTTGTTCACGAAGAAGTTAGTGGGTTGTCTCAGGCACTGTATAGACTACCAGAGACTGTACTAGGTAACAGTTAAGAACTGATATTCTCTCTTGAGGATAGACGACCATTTTGAACAGTTGATGGGGGGAGGATTGTTCTCCAAGATTGACATGTGGTCATGATATCACCAATTGAGGGTGAAGGAGGGTGAAATCTTGAATTCTACCATCAGGTGAAGATATGGGAACTTTGAGTTTTTTATCATTCCATTTGGCCTTATGAACTCACCAGCTGTGTTCATGGGTTTCATGAACTCCATCATATATGATTATTGAGACTGGTTCAAAGTTTTGATTATTGATGACATCCTGATCTACTCAATATTTGAGGAAAATCATACTAAGTATTTGAGAATGTTTTTTGGGAACCTCCGAGATCACCATCTCAATGAATTGTTTTCCAAGTGCATGTTCTAGATATGTGAGCTGAACTTTCTTGGACTAATGGTGTCCGAGCAGGGAATATCAGTTGATTTGTAAAAGGGTGAAGCAGTTTTTTCATGGGAAGCACCAATGAATGTGACAGAGTTTTGTAGTTTCTTGGGTCTGGCAGGCTATTATCATTGGTTTGTTCCCGACTTCTCTCAAGATATAGCTCATTTGAACAATTAAAACAGAAAGGACCATGATTTTGTGTGAAGTGATCAATTCCAGGAAGCCATCAGTAATATGAATTCGATGTTTGTCAGTTCCCCATGGATGTGGTTTCTAGAAGAAGGGGTTATGTTTGAGGTGTACTCTGATGCTTCAGGACAAGGCATTGGGTGTGTTATAATTCAACAATAGAGGGTGATCTCTTATGTGTCTAGGCAGTTACGTCCCCATGAGTCTAAATATGCCACCCATGACTTGGACCTAATAATGGCTATGTTTACACTAATGTAGTGGAAGCACTACCTCATAGGGGAGCACTTTGTGGCCTTCCTCGATCAAAATATCTTGAGGTATATATTCTCTCAAAAAGACCTGAACTTGTTACATGGGAGGTGGATGTAATTTCTTTAGGAATACGACTTGGAAATTTCATACACATAAGGAAAGGGGGAAGTGGTTGCTAATGCCTTGAGCATGATGTCGCAGAAGTATGTGGTTCATGAATCAACATATGGTTAGAAGGCGATGGAGGAGTTGGCTTCCCAATAGGTGGATTTAATGGTGGATGAAAGAAGATATCGTCTATTCCCTAAAGCTGGATTTAATGTACAAGAGATACATAATATATTTAAAAGGATTAGACCATGGAAATTATTTTATAATCATTTCGGTTAGGGATACTTTATTCAATTTGAATACTAAATCCTATAACTAATTCATAATTATAGGCAAGCTAAAATTGAAAATTACTATTACAACTCAATTGTGCATTTAGTTAAAAAAAATAGAGGATAATTTTATTCTTAAAACCATTGTGGGAATTGATGTGACATTATACATGGGTGGTACATGTATGTTAGTAATATGCCTTTACGGGTAATACCCTGTCATCATCTAATATCCTTTATAATTATTGTTTTCCTATATACATTTTATTATTATTAAATTGTGTTTTGGATGTTAATACCAACAATATTGTAAGGAGTCTCTACATATATATCATAAATGATTGGTTAAACAATAAACATTATATATGGGTTGAAATTTAATAAAATATTTGTTTTATTAATTTAAGAAACATGATAAAATAATATTGAATTGGAATGAATTTTTTCTGTAATTCTATAATATTTTAGTGGGAGTGCAATAATTTAACTTGTTAAATATAATTAATAATATATTAAAAATTATTTATGGTATTATAGTTAGTTAAGAATATAATTAATAAAGCTCTCCCAATACGGACTAAAAGTAGAAACCTATGTTTTAGGGAACAAGAAATATATAGTTAGAGATAATGAATGTCATAAACCATGTCAACATATATATATATATTAACAAGGTGTCAAATTTCATCATCCTCACTGAATATCATCCCATAGTAACTGTATCATTAGTGAGAATACATTTTTTCCTCTATAATGATCGTTTCCAAAAAAAATCAATATTTTACTATCCTGAAAATATTCTACTTTATATTTTGTAAAATAATTATTTTTTATATCATGTGGCTTTCATATATTCATTCTATTTTATTTAAAGAGTTTCATTGCTATTTTTTTAAATTTGTATTTAGATAATTTAATTTGAAAATATTTATAAAAAATCATCTTTGAAAAAAAAATTATCATCCAATATAATTATTTGCTGGTAATGTTATGTCATTTAAATTATCAATTATTGATGATTATTTTTCATAAGAAATTATTTTTAAAAAAATCACTTCACTATTTATATACCATTCTATCCTCTTCATGGCTCTATTATTGGATATTTTATTTATGAGTATAGGTTATCAATGTGTTTTTAAATTAAATATTTTAATACTCCATTTATATTCATTGATAAATTATTCATGTTTATTGATTAAAATATAGTTTCAAAAATCTATTAATTTCAATTTATTAGCAATTATTTTCATAAAAATTACAAGTAAATGTAAATATAAAATTAAATTTAATGCCAAAGAAAAATAAATTAATAAAACATTTATTTTATGATTTCACTACCATTTCCTCCTAAATTATATAATAAATATTTCATTTTAAATATTTTTCATGAATATAACCACAAATTATCATATAAAATTATCTTTAGGAGGTATTGAATTTTTGGTATTTATTACTTACATTCTTGAGGACAATTCTGGGTGATGACATTTAGAAATTATGTATAACACATTTTATTTATCTATGTTTGTAAAATAATTATAATAGATTTATTATGTCCATGGAATAAATTATCATGTTTGATATTTATGATGAGGTTTAGGTATGATAAATTATTGAGATGGTATAGTTCTGATAAATTCTTGAGATTGTTTGAGTGGAATAATTATTTAAAACATCAAAGGTCTTAGAAATACCTAAAAAGGGTAGAGTATGATAAATATGTGGGACTTGTTTTGTCCATTAATTACATCCAATGAATTGGTTAAAAATTAAATTATATTAGACAAATTTATTTCCCATGAATTATTTATGTAATTTTTTTGAAATAAATATTAAATTATTTAATATCATTCCTTACACCAACCCCAATGTCTATATAAAAAAAATGTAGTAAATCATTGAATTCAAACCAGTAAATTAGAAATGTTTGAATTGTAATAAAATATTTATTAAAAATATTTCTTAATTACTTATTAACTAAAATATAATTTTTAATTAATAATAATTAAGAACACAATTTTCTATAATGTAATTTTAAATTTTAATGTTATATTTTTTTCAAAAATGGATATTATCACATTAAAACATCAGATATTTATAATTATAATTAACCATTTTATGATATTTAATTTTATTAATATAGTATATTTTTTAAAATAATCATGTAAATAAAATTTTACTCTGCTTTTTTTTATTTGACAAAAAAATTTCTCACTGAATAGTGATAAATTATGATTTTTGTAATAATACATTTTATTAAAACAGTGAATTTTTGTCACAATAAATAATTTTATTTGAAAAGAAATTAGATATTAAAATTATATATTTTTTAAAATATAAATATAATATTTTACATTCATCTTATGGTCATTAATTGGAATTTATTGAAGTAAATAATGTTTTATTTCAAAAAAATAGTTTTTGGACATAGGTTTTCATTGTGATTTGTGTGCTTAATTAATATTAAATTCTACCACATTTTAAAAATTATATCTGTTAAAATGTAATATATTCTGTTAACATTAATAATTAATATAATTTATTAGGTTGAGTATAATATTATCATAATAAATAGTAAAACCAATTAAAAAAATTTACAGAAGGTTTGTTAAAATGATTATAGGATAGGGTTAAAAAATGCGGTAACATAAGGATTTAAATAAAAACCTATCATATTTTAAAAAATATTAGTTATTTGGTCATTCTTCCATTTAAATTTATTTAAAAAATTCCATTAAAGGGTCAAAATCATGGAAATATTCTATGAATTTTAACGTGTTTCACTCCCATCACTTATAAATGGGATCTACATCTACTCCCGCTAAAAACAATTTGAACCATAAGTATTGAAAACCCACCACTCCAAATCCATATTAGAATCCATACGTTACTAATATATCAATTATTCTTCTCCTATGTCTTATCCTTCATGACTTAAGGAGTAATCCATAAAAGGTATCTCAAAAGGTGGTATGAATATTTACCATGCTTGTTCAATTTTTTTCATTATTTTTCTTATAATCATGTTGTATCTATAAAAACAAGATTAATCACATATCATAAATATACTTTTATTTTATATTTATTTTTTCACAAATATTTTAATCGTTTTTTAAATTATACTAGAGATTAATGTATAACTTTTTCATACATGTCCACTATCGAATTCACAGAGAGATATGAATATTTTTCCACAACCATAATTCATGGTGGATGTTATCATATATTAATTATTTTTATATTATATTAATTATAATATAATTATTTTCATATTTTAAATTGGTTTTCATATTTCTTTTATTCCATCAATGAAAATTGGAAAATACACTCGTGCGTACAAACGTATTACCATCTCCATGTGGTGATATAATTCATATTTTCATAAATTTTTAATATTAATGGATATAAGAATTAATATAATCAATATTAATAATTTTAATTTCATAATGAAATGAATGGAGAGAAATTAACCATGACCCTTGTGTAATTAATATACTAGATAACCCAAAAATATATGAAAACTAATGTAGTTAACATGTGATATTATGATAATGATGATGAAATTTTATAAATTAATTAATTATAATTTTTTTCTGGTAAAACATGTGTGGTATTATAAGTGTGATTATAATTCTAGTATATAAATATAAAAAAATTAATTTATGTTATAGAACATCAGATCTTGTATGAATAAACATGGACATAAGGAATGGGTTTTATGTCATAATTTATTTCCCCCATGGCTGTTTCTTATTAATCATTATGATCATAATATTTTATGATATTAATCTCCCAAATATTGTTTATTTTGTTAACCTATGGTAATTTATATAGATTATATATTTTCATTTTATTTTCTAATTTTATACATACTCAACAGACTATAATTATAATTTTAATGAAAATCTACATCTTTTTCCTATTGATTTGGAATATTCTCTTTGATGTACATATTTATCACTAAAATTCTTTTCATAAGTGTATTTTCAATTATAAAAATATTATTTAAAATCATTTTTATACAATATTTTATCATCATTATCATTTTATAAAAAGAACATTCTATTTCATTTTTATAATACAGATGTTTTTACTTCTCACTAAAAATTGATAATACTTTTTTTACACACACCACATGAATGAAATAAAAATCCATATGAATAATTGTTTAATTAATTTTCTCTATTTTCATTTTTGCATAATTTTTTTCAAATATTTGGTAACATTTTCTATAAAAAAAAGTGCATTCAAATAAAATTATCACTTTTTTAAGAAATTTCCCATAGAACGTTTAAACATTAATTCATCTATAACAAATCCTTTGATGTTTTATTATTAAATATGAATAAAAACAAATGTTACCATTTTGTATTTTTATAAATTATTTATGATTATGATGACGAAATATTTATAAATCTTTATCCAATCCAAAAGTATTTATTTTATTATTTGATGAATATTTTATAATGACATTGCATAAATATGTATGGATGTGGTGGGTGAGATTATCATTATATATATCTCCAATGTATTGTATAAAAAAGGATATATCATGATATAATAAGGAATTGAATTGGGTGTGATCCATGTTTAGCTAGGGAAAATTATAGTAATATAGATTTTAATGAAATCCTTTCAAAATAATTGACAGAATGGGGAGTTAAGGCAATGAACTATGATTGCGTTGGTAGTGATCCATAACTAAGGAAATTATTTTATATTCTTATGTGAATGAAAAACAACTATGTTATTCTAGTGATTTGTTTTCCATTAGAGTTATTGTTATTTATGATTATGTACCCTTATATCATATATCTTCTTCATCAAAAAACATTACTAAATGTTTCATGATTAATAATTAATGATTGAATTGGTATGATTGTTGTCTATATTGATAATTTTATAATTAATCTTATGTTTTCCCATCATTATCACAAAATATCATAACTTTTTATGTTTCACTGCCAATGTAATAGAGAAATATTTTATATATGACATGTCTATGAAGGGTTATAGTTTTGAAGAAAACAATCAAAAATTGTATTGGTCTTGTATGTACCAGATTCTTTCATATCTGTGTTTACCACAACACCAAACCCTTATGGAACATAGGAAATTATTATGTGAAAATTTATTTAATATTAAACCTAAATGATGTAATTTTTATGTGTGAAATGTATGAGTCACTATTGAATATAAATAATCAAAATTAGTTTATTTATTAACAAAAATAAATGGTTGTTATACATATATTTTATGCAAACTTATAGGGTTGACATGCATTTATTTTATTAAAACACAGAAAGAGGAATTTCATGAATATTCTTATAAACATAGATTATGGACATTCTTTTATTTCTTTCACACAGATAATGTCTGAGAGTTCATTGAGTTTTTAAAAATATATGGGGTTCACATACATGTGTTTTTTTTCAAAAAAACATGGTGTTCCTAGGCATGATTTTTTTTAATAAACATAAGTAGTTCCAATGTTTAGATTTTTTTACAATAAAAAGTTGATATACATGTATTTTTTTGGCCAAATTTTATAGTGGATATTACATGATTTGAAAAAAAAAATGTTATGCTTTTATTTTCCTCAAAAATATAATGGATGGGAATAATTTTATTTTTTCACATTATTAATGATGTGAATTATTAGGTTGGGTCAAAATATTACATTTTGATGAAGTTATATTATTTAGAATTGTAATAATTAATGGATCGTGATTATAATGCCTTGATTTCACACTCTAATGTCATGGTATTTTTCTATTCATTAGAGAGTATATATCCCTCTATATTTCCTTATATACAAATCTTATTCTTCTATTTTATTATAATAAAATACTTATTATCTACTCATTTAAAACCATACATGTTAGATCTAAACCCTAGGAACAAATTGAAATATTTTATCCCAATTACAACTTGATGTTACCTTTTTCTTATGTTTCTAATACCCATGTTATGAATATGAGTATAACTAATGTTTTCCTTCCCAATTTTGTTAAGAAATGTTTCCTTTTTTACTAATCCTATAAGTAAAAAACCACTCATTCATAGTATTTTTGAATTATTTATGTGATGTAAAATTTAGTATAAGAATTTTTTTTAATATAAATATGGGTTCGTGTAAAATTTTTTCAAATCCATATTGTAAATAATGTTTTTTTAGATCCGGACGAAGAGTTTTATATTGGGTACCTAAGACAATATCAAAATTTCCTATAAAAGGAAAACCACTTTTCCTAATTCCATAGAATATAAAATATTTCTCCTAATAAAATATAATGTTTTAACTTCTCCCTAGACCATATATGTTATACCACATGTCCATGACCATAAAAGGTAAAAAATTTCTATTAGATACATAGAATGGTGAAAAAGTCAACTAGATCATTAGAATAGATACTATGCTTTCCCAATCCATACGGGGGTTACCATTTCACCAAGACCCAAATATGTATGACCACATCACCATAATCCATAAAAAGTAGATCATTTGGTGTAATCACATAAAATGGTGAAAACTTTACCTTGATCTATAAACAATAGAAAACATAACCATCACCTATATAATGTATTTGATCTCATGCTCATAAATATATGTGTCATCATTAGACATGGATCCAAATAAGGGAAACCACGTCACCGTAAGCAATAAAAGGGGGACTGCATAAATAAACATAGCTTATTCAAATCAAAATAACTGATTTATTACATTTGTTTGAAATTAAAAAATTTCTAATATAGTTTTTGTTAACTATTTTATAGTGATATGTAAAACATTACTTAAAAAGTGTATATTTCCCCATAGTTTCCAGTTCCCAAAATACATTTTTTTATATAGACAAACGTGATTAATAAAAACTATAACTAGAACTAAGATTTTTTAATGTATCGTCTCTTCTTTCAGACCTATGATGCATTATTTAAAAACACATGATGATAAAAATTAATAAATAAAAGTAATATAAAATAAAATAAACACTTTAGTAAATTTATAAACATGTAAAATTAAAAATAGTGTCTTTCTTTTTCAAAAAAATCAATTTAAAATAAATAAAATTTAAATTTTCATTATAACAAAATAATTTATTCATAGAATTTGTGAAACATATCACAAGAATTCATAATGTAAAAAATCATAATCATAATTATTTCTAGTAAACCATGAAAACACAATAATAATTTTTTTTTAAATATAATCCCACATGATGATTTTAATCAAATCTAAAACATTTATTAAAAATAGAAGCTCATTTTCAAAACATTGTTTTTTCTTTTTAAACAATTTCAACAATAAAACGCATGTCTGATATGAAATTATACTTAAATATTACCTTAAATGAACACATATAGTTTAATAATTGAGACATATAATTCTCATATCACATAAGAGTAACCTAAAATTGGTAAAATTACTCACATTACATAGTGCATTGTATATAATTTTCAGGATCACATGGCTTTAGATTTATATCTATCTCACCGAATATTCATATTAAATTCAAAACCAAAAAAATTTATATAGTTTGATTATTTTTCATAAAACCAATTGGGAATTTTATTCATTCCCATATGAAATAACACATCAACATATCTCATAAATATGATTGCAACATTCCGTTTCCTAAGAAAAAAAATTTGAATTCTAAAAATATTTAAAATATTTACTGAAACATTTAAAATTTTAAAAATATATTATTATATAAGAATCATTATAATTAATAATGGATATATATTTGGGATAAATAATTAAAGTCTTAAACAATAAAAATAATGCATTTTTCACTATTAAAAATTTTCAAAATAAAACAAACAATAATTTTTTGAGGATTTCATTTTATAGAAATTAAAAATAAAGGCCAAAGTAGTTGAAATTTAATTATTGAAATACTTCATCTATGAATAAAAACAATTTGGGAACATTTTGTTGACACATATCTTCAATGTAAATATTTTAAATGAATACTTTATAATAATGTTTTAATGTAATGTTCCATTCTGTAAAACCCATGTTGATTCCATTAGTTTATAATTCATAAATAATAAATTTATATAATATATATAAAATTATATGAGAGATTTTAGATATCATTTGACTATAATTATTGCATTTATATCATTTATTACAATTACATATTTACTTATTAAAATTTTTAGATACACATTAGGTATTTTTTAGTTGATTGGATTATTACGTGAAAATTATATGAATATGTTGACCATGGTCAAAGGGGATTTGGTTATATTAATTAAATAATATTAAAAGAAAATATATTTTTAATATTTAGAAGATTAATACAATATAAAAAACAACCATTTCTGGTGGTCATTAAAAATTGATCACAACATTTAATGTAAAATGTAGTATTGTACATACCCATGAAAGATATTTTCATGTTTTTACTAATAATAAATGAAATAAATAAGATAATATTTTACTTTTTTAGAATAAAAAATATTTTTTAAAAAAATTATTTATTCATTGTCTCATTTTAATGGCCTGGAATGTGAGGGGGTAATAAACAAGCAATCACATTGCTTCATTGAAGTGGGATTTCACATATACCCTCGATAAATGTAATTTATATCCAACATTAATAATGTGAAAAATTTAATGTAAAATATTATGATTTAAAAATAAAAATATTTTAATTAAAATCTTATTTATTAAAAAATTAATTTTATATAATTATGTTTTGTGGTTGTGATGGGAAATAAATACATCAGTTCACAATGGTTTTAATCCACACATATATATAAGATATGTTTGAAAATTATTTTCATAGGATGGAGAATGATGAATTTATAATATTATTTGTACATGTTGAGAAATAATGATCCATTTTATAATTGAGGGAACATTTAATATTTTTAAATGTTTTAAAAAAATATTGTCTTCATCAGGGAAAAGTTCTTCTAAAATAGTCAAATATTAAATATAAGGTGATTATAGTCAAACTAACGTCATAAAATATTAATTATGACAGGAATTTGATTTCAAGGCATTTTTATTCACTTTAATTCTTTTATTTTACAATTTTAATCATTTTTATGGTGATAATGTTTTACCAATGTTTCTAAAAACAATGAATAAAATGAAAATTTCCAAATTAAAAAAAATGAACAAATTTATTCTAAATAAGAAATATATTTTTCAAATATTATTTTTTAAAAATTATTACAAATTAAATTTTATATATAAATACAAACTGCAACAAAAATAGTTTTTTGAAAAATTCCCTCCTAAAAAATAAAAATTATTTTTGTTTTTTCGAAATTATATTATATTTTTTATTAATAATGAATAATTAGAT
This sequence comes from Viscum album, assembly GCA_963277665.1. NCBI lineage: Eukaryota > Viridiplantae > Streptophyta > Magnoliopsida > Santalales > Viscaceae > Viscum > Viscum album. The sequence goes on along the minus strand of OY728166.1, from coordinate 66,035,556 downwards.
ATTTTTTAAAATGGTGATAATTTTATATTGAAATTAATCTGAAATAAATTAGTTTTTTAAATGCATTAAATTAAATGATAAATTTATTAAAAATTGATATTTTTTAGTAATCCCAAAAAAATCTATATCATTGTTAAAATTATAAAAAAATCACAATCTGATGAATTAAATATGTTTACATCAGTAATAAATTCAATTTTGTAAAATAAAATTTATAATATAATCGGATTTATATTTTAAATAAAACCGAGTAATTTAGGAAAAAATTATTTAATAAAATGAAACTATACTTTTTTGGATTGATAAATAATATATATTCATTTATATAATTATGACGGATAAGATTTCAAAGAATGAATAATTATAAATCATAATATTTATTTATTTAATGGATTTCCTTTGTTGAATCATTTTCCCCTTTAGAAAATTATGCTTTCATAATTTTATTAATCTCTTAATAGAGTGATGGTATCTTTCCCTCAATTATTTTTATTATTAACTTGTTTCCCATTAATGATATGAATCATTAATTAGACAATAACATATTTAATCATTATCTTTTTTTACCTTCTATATGTTGAATAAAATGAGCTATAGATTAGTTATATTAATGATTCCCCTCTAAATATTACACATCATGGCTCAAAACATTGGTTGCTTTATATACATACATCCTTATAAAAATAAACGAAACACACAATTTAAAAAATATAAACTAAGGGGTAAGGCTACACATTAGGTAACTGATAAAACATTACCAAGAATTTTAGAAGCTATAATGTGTCATATATTAATATTAATTTAATATTAAAACTTATTACACATTTATAAAATAATATTTTAAAATAAATTTGATCACTTACCTAAAAGGAACTGTCTTCCCTATGGTTATATTGAATAAACATTTTCATTAAGTCACTACCCTCAAGTAGTGATAAATCATATTTACTTACCCAACCATTAGTTCTACCAATTATGGACTGAAAATTTCCACCCCTTATATTATTTCAAATACATTTGATTCAGACATAATTTCTAATATAATTCCTCAAAAGGTTCTATAAGTATAAATGAATTAAATTTCCAATAAATGAAAAATCACCTCAAATTATTTTGATTAAAAAAACTTAGATTATTTAATAATAATGATAAAATAATATCCTCTTCTATTTGAATAGTACATTGTATTGTTGTATCATAATGAAGATGAATGGTTTACTAAAATTTTATTCCGCACACATTTATTTCTGAGGTACATTCAAAAAATTTAATTAAAACTTGGGATCAGAGTCTGACCCAATGGAGAGGGGAACACTATATGACCTAGAAATATCTATATGATAACGTAATGAAATATAAAAAAATAATCACCATCTCAAATATATATAAAATTGATATATTATATAAAATAATCAACCTTATCCGTAATCACAATATTAATTTTAGAGGTCTATACTAATTAAACAATGAAATCCAAATATATGTTTTCCCATTTTCATTCCAGTTAGGATGAAAAATGATCAACCTAATTTTTATTTGTCATTAATATTTAGATTATAGAAATTTCAAACATATCACGATAAGATCTGGTATACCCATCATTATACCTTCCCAAAAAAATATTCCTGAATGACTATATATATATATTAGTAATAACGTGGCAGACAAAAAATGAAGTGCTATGAGATTCAAATAAAAACTGATTATTCAACAAGGAATAACTAAAAATACACATTATCATAACCAAAATGATAATAGCTTCATTACCACTAAAAAATTACATATTTACTATTGTATTTAGAGGGAGTTATATGACACCCCCTCTAAATTTATTTTCAATATAAATGAGAGGGGGTTCTGCATAAACCCTAAAAAATAATTGAATTTACAGGCGGTTCATGACTCCTAGGAAATTTTGTAAAATTAATTTATTAATATTTGCTTTTATTATATTTTATGTTATGTCAAAACCACAATTAATTAAATAATTATTTTTTCTATATATTCATTTTGATATTAGAGTTGATGTATATATATAGATATTTTGGTATGTATACACATCTGTTTGTATGTACATATTTATGTATGTATATTTTTGTATTTTATATGCTATATTTATATTATGGAAGTTGATTTTTATGGAAATAGTGGGGTTTCACAACCCCTCCAATTTATGAAATTATAGGTCGTTTATGAAACATCACCAATACCTTTGATAAGTTGGTGTTTTGGACCACCTCTAATATATTTCATAGTGGGGTTAATGAACCACAACAAATTCTATGGAATAGAGTGGATTATCACCCGCTCTAATTTTTATAAAATAAATCTCATATAAATTGAAAATTTAAAACATATATGTGTATGTTCAGCTGTGGGAATATATATGACATAAACATGTAATGTAAATGTATTTAAATAAAATATATACATCTATATATATATAAATTATAAAAATAATTTAAATAACACATTAAAAAATTCATACATTTATAAATACTTATATTCATAATATAAATGTAATACAAAAATTTTATTTTAAAAAAATTATTTTATATATGGTTTTAAAAATAGTATACATTTATATAATGATTTATATTAAACATATATTATATTAAATATATTTGTATTTTATATTCATGTATAAATACATTTTTCTTATATTATGTATAAAAATATATATTATATAGATATATAAATATATATAATCATATATAATATAAGTATTTTATTTTAATTTGATGTTTTATATTATATAATTATTTTATATATACTATAGTATATCATATTAATTAAAAATAAATTTAGTATATATAAATATATATCATTTAATTGTATAATATATTTCTAATTAGATGAATGTATTTAATTTATATATATATATATGTGTGTGTGTCTGTGTATATATGAGGTAATATAAATTTGTTTATATTAATATAGGTATATTAAAAATCATAAAACATATAAATGTATAGTATTTATAAAACCATAAAATAAATTTAATATTTTAGAAAATATGTTTAATAATTATTTTTAGAAATATTATTTTTACACCCGAAAAAAATATATGTATATAAATATAGATATATAAAAAAATATATGTTAATTTTATAATATATATTAATATTTTATAAATAATAAAACAGCCACACACATACACAAATATATATATATATATATATATTAATATTGAGACACACGCATCAGTTGGTTCTTACCTTTGGATGGTCATTTTCGTTGCCTCGAGGGATTGTTTCGGGTGTCTAGGGGCACCTACAAATAATATTTAATAAATTCAAGGTAGTTTAGGGGTTTTTTATAGAATAACGAAAACTAAAATTAGTGTTTGGGTGTTCAATTAGATGTTGTTATAACAAATTAAAATTTTGTTTCTCGATTTGCGGTGGTTACAACACCCTATAATTTATATGATTCTATTGAAATTTAGATGGTTTGGGAGGGGGTTAAATCCCCATCTATATTAACCGCCACTAGAAACATTATTATTTGACCAGTGCTTTTACAAAACCAATTGTAATTAATGTAGGAGGAAATTTTTTTGGTGTTTATGGGAATCAACAACTAATGTGTTTGGAGGGGGTTATAAACCACTCGAAATTAAAAAACAAACCCCCCTAATAATCATTTTTAGAGTGTACATTTATTAAACATTGTAAAAATTAATTGTTAATCTAATTCTAAAATTTCTTGAAAACCATGATATTCCTTTTGATCCTTCTTAATTCCATTTAACATATACTACTACAGTGATACCACCATCAAAATCGAATTTTTCACTACATAAGAAAATTATTGCACAGAATTAATTAAATAATTAACTCTGGGATCATTTTCAGAATGTATCATTGTTATTGATGCATTATATTTTCGACTCAAGTCATCATATACCTTTTTTTCATTTCATGGGTGATATTAAATATTAAGATCATATTCCTTAATCAGTTATAGTCATATTTTATTCATAAGGTCCAATTATTTTAGAGTTAATATAAACTATATAATTTTTTGATCCATATGTATTTCACATTTATACTCATATAGATTGTTCATATAATTTTTTTTCCAAAACGTCTACATCAATGAAATGTCCATCCATACGATAATTATCCATATTGGTGTTCAATTTATGAGATTTATATATGATTACCTAATAATTATTCATCAATAAAAACCCATCTAAAATCAATGAAGTATAACATAAAATAAAAAATTTTCCATATATTTTTGGCAAGGATAATTCTACATCATTTACAAATATTTATTTCAAATTCATTAAATATTAATCACATTCCTATCTCCATATGTATTTAATAACATTAACTAAACTCAGTTTCTGTATAGCGAGTCAATCAGTGTTTTTAACAAAATATAAATGGTAAAAAAATATATTAATAATATAATGAATCAAAATTAAATTAATAGGACACAAAAAATCTTCTCACTATATATATTGAGTGGGTTCAAAAATCAAGAAACCATTAGATTTTTAATTTTTATGGAATGAAATCAGTTTTATAAAAATTTATATTTATATAATTTCACAAAAAAAAGTATTTTCTTATGTATATAGAATTATAATTATAGGTTCTATGTGATACTTATATCATTTATAGTAAATTAGAATATGACTGATAAATATAACCGCAAATTCATCTAAATACTAATGGAACACTATATTCATTAGGTCTGTAAAATAGAGGGGAGAATTTTATAATTAGAACGAAATATCTATTGAATCATAATGGAAATTCCAAGTTAGAAATGATCTACATGTAATGTAAATTTACGTGACAATTAGATAATGATACTCCTAATAAGGATCATCTTTGGAAAATAATACACTTCGTGGAGCTAGATAAACAAGTTATTTATAATAGGAAAATTAAATTTATTCTTTAACATAGTGTTATTAATTTTTTTTATAATCAATGTATTATCTAATTGAATTTAACTTATTTTTTTAAAAATAGCCTGACATTCCAAAATGTAAATAACTAGGGTTGATTAAACCCATATAAATCAATTCATGTAACTACATTTTCTATTATTAAAAGATAACTGAATCCATTTGATAAATATTTTGACATTGACTTGGCATCCAAAACAAAGTCAATATTAAAATTAACTATCAAATTAGTCATTACATAAAGAGAATAATTATTTAATAAAACCTAATATTTGTTTACTACTTGAATATCTAAATTTTGAATAGATAATATAATTTTAAAAATGTGGGTAAGATAACACTCACTTCAATCATTTATCTATCATTCAGAATTATGATATATTATCAATTATGTGATTTAATACCCGTATTCACAGAAAAAAAATAGTTATGAAAATTAGCTTATTTATCTCGATAGTCTATCATAGAATGATACAAAAAAAAGAGAATCCATTAAAAAATAACATAAAACTCTACAATTGGAACCAACAAAAAGATAAAGGGGAAATCCATTACACAATTAATAATATAAGGATATATATAATTATTTTTTCTTTTATACTAATATGAGGAGTTTTTAACTACTATTTAAGATCCATTTTGGATGAATTATTTCAATTTTAATTTAAAATTTCAGATAAATAATATATTGTGTGCTCTCAAATGAAATAAGAAATTAATTTACTCTCAATATACTAGAAATGTACCCATAAAATCATTATTTAAAGGTTATGTATCTTTCAATGAAGTATAAAATAGTACATTATACACATTATTACTTGTGATGATTAAATTCCTTACTCATGAAATTAAATTTAAAAATGTATTAGCAAAATTTCCTAACTCATTACAATAAAATCATTTCTCGTCTACTCTTATTTACATATCTTACCATTTATATTTCAAATTTCATTGTTTTTTGGAACCATGTGTCAATGAATTAATCCTAGATAACTCTTCCCAAATCTCAAATTACATTGTTATGAATTCTTTATTCCGCACATATCATAAGAATGTAATTGAATTTTCATAACTTCCGGTTTTTTTTGAATAATTCCAGTATATCATCCACCTAGATTGTTTCTTAAACATATTTTATTATAATTTTGAATAATCCATTAGGCATTATCATCAATCCATGAAACATCATCATAAAAAATAAACACTTTAGTAATTATAGAAAATATTCTTCTTGTATTCAATCCTATTCACAAATTGGTATATTTTATTCACATTTTATAGAATGAAATTAGATTCATACTGAGTAAATATAGAAATATTAACATTATATGTGGAAGTATATTTCCACTCTTTTTTCTTGAACACTAAGAATATCAATTTCATTATATATACACTAAATTGAGGAAAATACTTATCATGGACGAAATATTTAAATTATATCCTTTCCCTAGAATAAATTTTTACCTTTTCCATGTAGTTCATAGTCAATGTCCATCACCATTCAACACCAAATACAAAATGATAATTAAAAAGGGAAACATTATAATGTTAAAAAAATCATAGATATATATATTCCTTATCTATGGATTTAATTAAACAAGCATCATTCAATAAAATTGGGATTCCCAAAAATTATCGATTTTCATGATTAACAAATTGATCTAAAATTGACATATTTATCTAACAAGAATTAATCTACTCTCCCCCATGGTCTACAACATTAATATATTCTTTTAACTATGCTAAAAATACTGAAAACTAGTATATTATAATCATTCAAGGTAGTTTGATCATATGGACATTTTCTTCATGATGTATTTTTCCTTAATTTCATTCTTTCAAATGTAGAAAAACATATTTGAATAGACATTGATTAGATTCAGGATAACATATATCATAAAAAATATATATATAAATATAATACAACCATCAACATCAATACATTATGAGAAACATTTAACATCATCCAAACAACAAAAATTATGTAAAAATTTACTCTAATAACAACTATAATGACATGAACCTTATTAAACCCATAAATACATGACTTACAATAGGAACAAATCATTATTAAATATTCTTGATCATTTCAATTTAATGATATATATATATATATATATTTATATATTTAAAATAGTATATATAGAATTAAATAATTCAACATAGTATAAAATCTTGACACAACAGATGTTCATTATAAAGACACACATTATTTTACCAAAGTAACTTCTATAAATTGAAATATATTTATATTAAATATTATACTCATCCTTAATCCTTCTATAAGATAATTTGAAAATACGAGACAACAAAATAAAGATATCTAAGTGACCAAAATAATTTATTTTTGTTAATAAATTTTTACAGTAAAATATTTTATATACTAGAATAACTTCTTTAAAATACGCTTTTGAACATAAATATCAATTGAATTTCCAAAGAATGTTTTTTTATGAATATGTAAAGAAAATTTCATATTAAATAATAATGTAAAAACTCATAATTATGATATTTTCTAAGAAAAAAATAGAACTCTTGATTATCATTCCATGAAAATGATTTCATTCATTATTTTTTTAACAGTCATAATAATTATATTAAAATATAATTTCCCTTGATTAAATTTTGAAATTAATAGTAATATTTTAGAAATTGTAAAAAAATAGGATATATGATCTTTAGAAAATTATACTTAAATTAACTATGAAAATTAACATTATAATGGAGTGACATTACTAGATAATTATTATATTTCTTAAGAGTAACCTATAGTCCATGAACTCCATCACATTACTCAATGCATTAGTGAGCTATATCGGTCTCACAAATTATTGGAGTTGTATTGGGCTCACCATAATTCTCATAAAATTTACAAAAACATATAATGAATAAAAAAACTATATATTTTAGAGTCATCCTAAAACCATATTCATGTTTGAATTCATGCCCACAAAAAATAAAACTTTAGTTATCTCATATATATGAGAAATTTTTTCTATTTCATTTGAAATAAAATTAAAAAATAAATATTATCAGAAACGTGAAATAATTTTTTCTAAGAATAATATCATGGAATCATGTATAGAATGCTTGATTAAGAATAATGGCTATAAAAGATATAAAAATATTTTAGTTTGTTAATGTTAAAAAAATACATCAATTTCTAGTTCTGTAAAAAAACATCCAAATGACTCAAATTTGTTTTATAAATGACAGATTTTAAAACAAAAAAAATTTCAACAAAATTGAAATTTAATTTTAAAAATATTGTATTTGTATAAATTTACATTATTTGTAAATTATCTATAGCATGGATATGTATGAGAATAAATTTATACGAATACTCTTAACTATGTCATTAAACAATCACTTCACATAAGTCTCTTCAAGAATTATATACCCTCTAACTACAAAAAAAATAATATTAGTTATAGTATCAATTAATAAGAATTTACTATTTCATTAAATAATAATTATTATTACATTTAATTAATTTATTATAAATAAATCATTATTTACTAAAATCATTATGTTTATGTTGGATGGTTTATTGTCATTTTGTTTACAACCTCAAAGAAAACATTGGTAATTTGAACAAGCATGTATGAGATATGGTTACCATACCACCATAATCATAAATAATTTATATTTATCATATATATAAATCAAATTACATTTAAAAACAAACCATTCAAGGTGGTCAACAAGTCTAATTAAATCATTTCATGGAGACGGTCATCCGTATGTACACATAAATGAAAATTTAATATTTATACTGAGTTGAAATGATATAATGAATCTATTTTTTACAACTATAAATTCATAAATATGTTATAAATTTCATATGAATTCAATTGATAAAAATGTATGACCATCCATGTGTGGTTTTATTGAACATTGAATCGGATTTCTTTATAGTAGAGTTATTTCACATATACACTTGAGTGACAATATAAATTTTCAATGAATAATCATTGTTACTTGGTATGATATATATTATCTTTATAGTATTATAATAATTCACAATAATATTTAATATTCAATAATTAATTATTAAAAATAATCTTTGTGTGGTAGTGATTTCAAATGAAACACAGTTATGGAGGTATTAGTCCAAATGTATGCACATGGAATGTTTTAATTATGATAGTATATTTTTTCAGTTGATATAATAATATATATATATATAATTTAATTATTTTATTATTTTATATTGTTTTTAATTGTTTTTAATTAGTTATAATAATAAATAAACATGAAATTGGTCTCTTAGGATTTATACCACCTCTAATATCTCACATAGGAATTCACCGTAATCCGTCTAGGATTTTTTGTTTTCAAAGAACATGATATATAAAATGTGGTAGGGATTAATAGAAAGTATTTGGTTATATAATTTTTTATATAAACGGCACAATTTGTGTGAATAATTCATGATTGGTGGTGTCCTCTTATATGTGATAGAAGTTGTACACATGAAATTTTTTTATGTTTTCAAATAATACAGATTATTAATCCAGTGAATTTCATTTAGAAATTATCAATTTTATAATCTGTGGTGGCACTGGTTGAAATATCATCATAAAATAACTATTCAAATATTATTTTTCGTCATTTTATATTATGATTTTCCAAAAGAACTAGTCTTACACTTTATATATTTTTGTTGGTGAGAAAATTTTAACATGGTTTCTATTCAAAATTACCAAAAGTGATATTCATCGCTTTACCATGTTTGAGACTCTTAATTAAAAAAATATGACCCATTATTCAGTATTATTATTTTTTTTAGTGGGAAGTGAATTTAAATTTAAAAATTTAAAGAAGAAAATATCAATTATTTAGAAAAATTAATATTTTTAGCCAAAAATTGAATTGTTTTTTTAGAAATAGATATACAATTTTTATTTTTATAGAATAAATTGGATTATATTTTCTAAACTAAAACCAATTTAAATTTAAATATATAAAAATATAAAATAACAATTTTTAAATATTCAGTATAATGTATATTTTTTGTTAAAATTGAAATTTTTATAATTAGTCTGAAAATAAATCTTTTTAGAATATAAAAATAAAAAACTCACAAGTATAATGTTTATTTATAATAAAGTAATTCTATTCTGTGTAATTTTATTTTTAAAATATGGAAATAAAATATTCATTAAAATAATTAATATCAAGAAATTGTTTTAGTTTAACAAAACTAAACCTTTTTATTTATAAATTGTGTAAGGTCACATATAAAAATTAAGGAATATAAATTAATAAAATGTATAGTTTTAAGTCATATTATTAAATTATTGATTGGATTTCATATGTTATCAAAGACCAATTCACCCAAAATCATACCCTAGAAAAAAAATCATTCATTGTTCCATTCATTAATGAGCAATGGATAACCTCATTCCATTGATAGAGAATCTCCTAACCTTACTGTCATACCTGATAATCTAATTATTTTTGTATCCATGAAATACACATAATGTAAATTATTAGGTAATATACACTAGTTTACAACTATATGATCATATAGTACATTCATAATATAACTCTACTCATAAGTATTCCATAATTTATATGCCCTTTTAGGTTTTTATATTCAATTAATACATTAATAACATAGATTCAAGTTGAGGGATAAAAGTATGACATTCCAAAACTTATGATACATGACACTTTAGACACATATATGAACTCTTTCATCATGCTTTCTTTGGGGATCCATGATTTCAATCAATTATAAAGGGATACATATGTAAATATAGAATATATTCTTATGTAATACACACTAAGTCTCTCCCAACTCTCTAGAATCCCCAAGTAGCCTAAATGAGTCAGCCCTAATATATCATCCTTATAAAACCACATCCACTTTGAGTCTTTTATTCCTCCATTTTCTAAACATCATACTATTTGAAGTAAGAAACCAATGTTTTTTATCCTCATTAGTGATGTTAAAAACACATTCCATAATTAAGGACATCGTTGTGATAATCCATTAAAAGACATTGTAGAGAAACCCATGAAAAAACCTCAATATATCACATATTATAATCTTTTTTGTAATAGTTATATTTTAGTTACACAAAAAAAACTTTATAAGAATTTAATTTTTTAAAAATGTTCAAAAAATGATATGTTCCTTCAACATGACCTTAAACTATGTAACTGAAATGAAAAGTTTTTTATTAATATTAACCAGTAATTAAATGACCCAATTTTACCAAACATATATATTACATATTTTTTATGGATATTATGTACAATAAAAAATACACACCTGAGGACTATATTGGTTTAGAGTGTTTGGATACATGATACACTATCTTCTTATTTTGTTAATTATTTATAATTTCTCACAAAATGATCATTACATTATGTAATATTCTTATATATTCCCCCACATAAATCCTTTCTTATGATCATCATTAATAAATATATATGAAAGGGTGAGCTCAATTGGAAACTCTTAATAAAAAAGAGAAATACATAAACATCTCATGAACCAAAGTATTTTAGAAAATGAGCATACATATAAAAATAAATCACTCATTTCCATTATCAAAATCATTAGTCATGCCATAATGATTTGAAATTAATAATACATGAATCAAATGGTAATTAGATAACATGATCCATGATAGAGTAATAATGGAATAAGACATGGAATCATTTCACACACATGCTCAAAGAGAATAATTTATATATTAGTCAATGACTACATCCCATGCTATCATTGAAAAATGGGTTCACTCTCGAGACCATCATAGTGAGCAATGTTTTTTTCTGAATAATGTTCACTCACCATTATATTATTCTCTATTTCAGGATATAAAAATACTTACACATTTTATTGGAGTGATATATAGGTCCCACCCATCCCACAATGAAAATCATATGTTAGTGTCATATAATATCATAAAACAGTCCTCATATCATTACACATGAAATGAAATTGGTTTCAAAAACCATTAAATATATCATAACATTTGGGAAATAAAATAGTGTTTTTAATAATTTCATATTTATATCAAAGTTAAACCAATGAAATTAGTGGGTGAAATAAGAAATTTATAATTTCATAAACTATGTAGAGGAATGAGTTTCGTAAGGAAGTTTTTTTCATAATCAGTGTCCATCTAGATAAAGAATAAGAATACCATTCTTGTATCATATCCTCATCATATCATATGTAACATCAAAGGATTCCATCTTAGATAGATAATAAATTTAAAATGATAACATGGATCATTTATTTAGAAAAATTACTTTTAAGTGAAATTATGTTATTAAAACAACAAACTAGTAAAATAGTTTGGATATTATTTTCATTAGAACCAACATTGTTAATATATAAATTAATATTTAAAAATAAATTAAAACATTTCTTGTGAAAAATTTATTTCCACATTGAATAAGTCTTTTTAAAACAAAATAAATTGTAAAATATTTTTTATTTTAAATGAAATTGATAACATATTCATAATTCTTTAATGATTATTTAAAATATACCTTGAAGAGAATATACATTCAAATTTTAAAACACATTATAAAACATAGAATATATTAAAAATCATAATATATGAAAAAAAATCAAATGAAAATAATTGAAACATCAATGAAAATATTATTTATAATAGAGGGAAATTTAGTTCATGTTGTATACATTGAATCATAGATTTCATTAAAATTGTCAATAAATTTTAAATTAGTATTAATTAGAAAAATACATGATGATTCCATTAATTTTCTTTATTAAATGTAAATAATGTGTAAAAATTTCTACATTGAATAATTTTTATAAGGATAATAACATGTTGGAAAAAATATTTTGAAAACATATTTTTGGTTGAAAAATTGTTTTTGAATAATGAGTGAAATAAAAGTCATTTTTTCAAAATATTTATTTATACTATTGTTTGAATATTGAAATGAAAATTGAATGGAAACAATTTAATCTCATGATGTAACTATAGGATAATAAAATTCATGATTTTTATTATATATTTATCAAAAACAAAATCTTAGGACACATTCAATGGATGATGTGCTCCATGTATGTGGTTTTCAAGAGAGTGCTAATGTGCAGGGATGCCACTCATGGGATAGCGTTGTAGAGAGTGGTCCAACAGTTCTTCCCCCACATCAAGTTTCATTGAAACCTTTTTGGTTGGGTGATATTGAGGGAAATAATTCCATATTGGAAAATTAAGGTGAATCTTCTTCTTACCCATTGGGTTATTCTGAAATTTCAAAGGATGATAATGTTGTTCCCTCACCCCTATTATCAGCAATGCTAGGGTTTTTTTGGGAAAACCAACCTTGTATAATTCCTCCTTCTATCCAAGCAGGAATGAATCATCATATTCCCACCAAAGAACTGGCCAATCCCACTCCTAAACACCGCTTGGATTCATCTCATAACAATTATTCCATTATAAAGGTTTTTCGTTCTATTTTTCATGATGTAAATATTGATTAATTCTCTATATATTCCAAGGGTGATGACCCAATCTCCAATCCAATAAAGAGTTGTGATATACTTGTGGCAGAATAGATCACCCACTTAAAAATACCTGCTAGAGAGGACAATGAGTTGAATACTCATGGAAGTATGATGACATTGGTAAGTGTGGAAAGAATGCTAGGAATCATGCGATGGGATGTGGAAGTGATGAACCGACATCACGAAAACAGAGGATCCATCTAAGGCCATAGACATGGATGAAATAGAAATTGAAAATATTATGAATCATGATCAGGAATTTAGAGGTCTTCACCATTGGGGTTTATACATGGTCGTGGTCCATGAATATATTATGGAGCCATGCAAGAAAAGGAATGATGGATCGTAGAAAAGATTATAAAAAATCTATGGTCCACGTAATGGGGGATTTGATGAACTGTTTTAAATATCCCTCTATATGATATGAATCTTTTTTCCTCTCTTTTTTGATTCAATAAAAATGTTCCTCACCCCTACACTTTAAAAAAAATAAACAATCATTTTAAACAATGTGATTGTAACTTAAAATATTTATTACTTTCTATCATTGATTTATAATTACCAAGAAAAAATAAAATTTAATGAGAAATAAAATATATTGATAATAAATAAGTTCATTATATTACTTTATAACAGTGATTTCTGTACCCCCCATAAAATATTATAGGTTCATACAATTACATATTTATCAAGGGAGGAAAATTGAATAACAATTACATTACTGCATTATTATCTGATGAATAGTAAACCACACGAAAGTGATATCCCCAGGTGGATTTTTGAGTAAAAATAATTTTCAGGATAATAATAATAAATATACATTACATTGCTATATTTACACCACATAAAATAGAAACTATTGAATACAATATGTGTCCCGTAGTAATAAAATGTGAGATGTAAATCCCTTATAGTTTTTTTATATATTATATCATAAACCGCAATAAAAAATAATTACAAATGAAACATTAAATATCATTAAAATAAAGATATTAGTGACATGACTTGTCAATGATGTATTATATACATGATATAAAAGAAACAAGTGGTGAATTTTTATTTGTCTCTTAGAAAATAATGTTTAACTAAACATCAATTATCTAATGTCCTAACTTCTATCATACACATTAAAAATCATGTATAATAAATATAAGTGTATTATTAATATATTAAAGATCCCTAATTTTATATATCATTCCATATTTTTTTTTCTCAGGACCTTTTTTACTTATTTATTTACAATCCCATTATAAATTCACCTTTCATGCGACAATTTCAATTTTGCATGTTTGTTTTTTTATTTTGGTTCGTCTAAATTTTATAATGGTTAAATAAATTCCAAAATTTGAAATAGGATATTAATATCAAATAAATTAATTATATCTGTTTTTATAGCAATCTAACATATATAGTGATAGAAAATGAAATTCATTGTTTATGGAGAAAGTAGGTCGTACGTACGAATGTGAACTATTAACATATTCTCAATGGATTAAAATAAATAAAGGTAAATAATTTCTTAAAATTATAAAATAATTATTGGGTCATATATATCATATATTTTCATTAAACCCTTAACTTTTAACTTATGTGTAATTAATTAATACAATACGTCACATCATGTCATTGTAATCAACTGTACACATAATCACATTACCAATTTATTACATAATGGAATGTATAAATACACATGAGATAAAAAATTAAATAAATATAATAATTTCATAAATATAATATATAGAAATATAATCCATCATTATATATATCTGTGAGATATGGATGTGGAAAATGAATACCATCGGGTCGGGGGGAGGTATTCCACTGTACACATGAATGATTATTTTATATCCCTTTTGAAGGAGATTATATGTTTATAGTTCATTAAAAAAAATCAAATTTTGTATTTAATATTTGTATTATATATTCATGGATTAATAATAGTTGATGTAGTAGGTGGATGAAATAAAATAAAATGTTTCATTATGGATGTTACTTCTTATATAGACATCATCTTTTGGTTTTCACCAAAAAAAAATCTTAGCGTGCAATTATAACACAAATAACGTTTATAGGATGAAAACTGAAATTTTTTAAAACAAAAAGTTGTGCTATAATTTTTTTCATTCCACATGGATAAAAATAAAATGTTATTGAATATAAAAGATAATAATTCTATATATGGATAAAAAATTGAGATGATTTGGGGTCATTTTAAAAACCTATCGTTTTTTTCTTAACCCATTGGTAAACCTATATTTACCTTCACTGTGGTACATAATTTCTAATGATGTTACTATTCATTATGGTAAAATTTTAAGTTCAATTTATTAGATAATATAATTTATAATCATTATAAATATGAAATATAATTTCAAAATTATTTTAGCAGAAGTAAATAAAATTTAATTTGAAATTAATCACACTATAGTGTTGAGAAGAAAGTTTTCTAAATAGATGATGTTAAAATGTTTAAAAATATATATATATCAGAATTAAAAATTGATTTGATTACTATAACCTACATTAGATTAATAGAAATAAAATTTAACTAATTCTACATTTAACAATATTTTAAAAAATTATTTTTTTTAATTCATTAAACCAAATGACAATCCATAATAAAAATAATAATTTTTCAATATTCATTGCAATATTTATCATATTTAGAAATTCAAAAAAACAACATAAGATAATTTAATGTTTTTTTAAATTAATTTTTTCATTTTATCAAAAAAAAATTTAATAGTATGGAAAATTACATTGAAAATAAGTGCATAAATGTTGATAAATCAATTTTTTAAGAAAAATAATATTTTTATCCGTAAAATTGGATTTCTTTCATAAATAATTTATATAAAACACATAAGAAAATATTAAAATATATATTTAATATATAATATATAAATTTTTAAAAAATAATTCACTAAAAGATATTTATTTAATTTAATGAGATAAAAAATTCATGTGCGTAGTAAATTTTTTTCAAAAAATCATCTTCCTTATTTTAAAAAGGTTTTTATTTTCATTTTTATCTAATTGGTAATCAATTAATTAATTATATATAAATTATTAAACAATATATTTTCAATATATCATTAATCCTATTCAAAGAGATTATTCCAATGGCTATTTGATCACTATTATATTATATAATAATTTCTTAATAATAAGTCACATTTCGTTTTGGCCAAACATTGTAGGTAAAAGAAGCTAAACTGAGTGTCGTGTGTAATAAAAGATACACTCAGTGTTGAGTATAATATAATCTAAACAAATTTTTTCATGCAACACAAGTTAATTCAATATTACCTATAACACCAAATATCATAAACATGAAATTTATTTAATAATGATTATATTTTATACAATCTCATAGTCATGTATTTTACCTCACAAAAATGAATTTCCCCATCAAAATATTCCACTTTTAAACTTACATCTGATGATAATTTCAACTCATTACATCCCTCGGTTCCCATGTACAATAATAAAGAAATTGTTTACACCAAAAAACAATTACTTGGTGAGTATTCTTGTATCCTAGTTTCTTCTCTATGTGATCCATAACCACAACTAATTGTTCATTATAATAATTTTCACTCTCAAATGATATGAACTCTACTCTTAGTGCATGTGATGAATAAAATATGTACTTTCTCATGAGAGAGATATATAAAAAATAATAAACTTGTTATAAGTTCAGTAGAATTTCTAAATGATAAGATACTATCTTGAAACAGATATGTATTTCAAAGGGACTGATATTCCTAGTGATTAATTTTCCCTTTTTTCATATATGGGGAAATTTGAACAATGAAATTATCTAACAAATTTAAGTTATAGAACATGTTGATTATTATCGTAATACAATTTTTATCAAATTGGAGTTTTCCATACATGTATTTGAATGGATATTTAATATTTTCCACCAAATCATTTTCCCCAATCCCAATTACATTATTTTTGTAACAACATTCTAGTAAATTTGAATTCGATACTTCTATCCATAAAGGGATTAATAATAAGCCATATGAATGATCGAGTGCAAGGTATTGGTTTAATAAAACCTACCTTTTGGAAGGTTTTTATGCCAATCATCTTTTAAATCATCATAAAAAGATCATATAATATCTCCAGGGTTTGAATATTACTATTTTAATGATCATCATTCTATGGATGATATGCAGTGATGAATCTCACCTATTATAAGAGCTTACTGAGGAAATCACCAAAACATCATGGTAATCATCTGATTTCATGAATCCGTTCACTCATTGAATAGAGAACACAAAATCTCCTCCAAAGATCATAAAATTTGATATATTCATCAGAGGGTTCATATGGGGGGGGGTGGTGGAAGTGATAGATCTCAAGTGGTGTTGTGTAATTCTATTTTAGCTTCTGAAAGACCATTATGGGTTTTCATTAATATTTTTGTGTTAATATTCGTTACTATTGAAAATAAAACTAATGTTTTATATAATTTATCATATAAAAATTCCATAGGTGATTCAAAATTTTATCACACTAATTCGACCATTACAATTATATGTTAAGAATCTTAATGGATTTAATAAACACATATTTAAAATAATATTAGTATTCTGTGTCAAGTTTTACATATTTTATTTTCCACTATATATCACATCTGACATGATTACTGAATAAACTCTTTAACATCCTTCTGAAAAAAGTTAATAATCATAATTTTGTCTAATATAGGGAAAAAAACCACACTTTCCATGTCATTTTGTATGGTTTTTCTTCAATAACATATAGAAAACATATACGGTGTTTTTTAAAACCCACAATTTCTAGTTTCTATTTTATTTCACATACCCTATAACCTATAAAAATTTTACCAATTTCATTTTATCTGATATCAACCAAAACATGATAATTGATTGTTATTATGTGGTTCATAAATATCATTATTATTTGAAATGTAAAAAAATAATTATTTTTATCAGTACTATAAATACCCATTAATTACATTCCTTTAAAAATTTATTCAATTTGATTATCTTCTATATAACACTACGAATAAAAAATTTAAATATCATTAATGATTATCTGATAATATAATAACTTAAAAAACTATTTAATGTGTTTAAAATGATGAATTTTTTTAATGTATATGAAATATATAAATCCAAATTTTGAAAACCCATCATCATTAAACATAATGTATTATTTTATGGAGGAAAATATATAATTGAAAATAAAAAGGAAATTGAAGCCACTCATTAATGAATTTGTATTCAAAAGAGGTCTCAAAATATGAGATATGTGAATAATATATTATATATTTAATTTTCCTAGTTTAATCTAATGGATGTTATAAATAATAATAGAATTGTTAAAGGTAAAAATAAATACAATAAACTGATTTTTTATCATACATTCTAGTGTTGCAAAATTTATGTGAACAAAAAAATTTTTAATGCTGATAAAATATACAAAATTAGGAGTATTTCAACTTGAATTATACTTTTTAAAAAATCAGACTATTATAAAACCATGCTGTCAAAGAATGTTAAATAAATGTTCTCATATATAGAGATATTCAATTTTTATATATGTCGTTGATCATTTTTTATTCTATAGTAAAAATTAAATGTTTTCTGGAATATATATTTCATATTATATAAGATGAATTCATAATGATTTTCATAGACTATTACTTAATTTGGAGATAATAAAATATTTCATTATTTAATAATATAGAAATTATTAACATGATTTCTAAAGAAATATTTATATTATTATAGTAGGAAAACATGAAACCTCATAGAAATTCTTGAAATATTTCAATTTCATCATAACTCAAAATAGTGGATTTATTTGTACTTATTGAATAGTTTTATCAAATATTTACTTCCCTATAAAAAATAGAAATAGAAATATGAATATTTCCTAGTGATTTTATTATCAATTTAATATTATTAAAGATTTAGGAAATATTTATAGACCATTAACACATATCCAATTGAATTATGTGCTATTAATATTTGTTAAATAATTAAAATATTTTTAATATCCAAGAATTTTTATATATCTTTTTATAAAGAATTATTTAGAGACCTAAAATGTTGATAGCACATGACTCCATGGCATGGAGCGCCTGAAATGATCTGAAAAAAATTATTATTTAAATAGACCATGTTATGGGTTTTCTAGGAAAGTGGAATGACAATTAATTAGGTGCCTGAATAATAAATCTAAGAGCACAGTTACATTCAAGATGGCAGTTTTACCGTAGGCATGACATATGCTCACTCGACGCATGCCTCTAGTGAGGAAACCAAAAATGGCCTACCTATAAATAAAATAACTAAATAAATTTATTTTATTTTTCAAATTATTATAACTCAATAAAAGAGTCTTAGATTAGAAATATGGGACCACAAGTGTACTTGTGAGGGTATTCAATCCTTAGGAAGATCATAGCATTATCCAATGCAAGACAATAGTGGATGGTAGTTTTTTGCTTTAAATAAAATAATTAAGTAACAATTATTTTATTGCTAAATCCTTTAACTTCTAAACGGTTTCTCAGATTGAAAATATGAGTGTATTGTTGAGCTCGGGAGGGCGTGTTTCCCTTAGGTAGATCCTATCCTCATTCAACACGGGTCGAGGGTGACTGTTTGTAATTTTTTGATGTTTTTATGGTACATTAAATAAACATGTGAGCAAGTATTTCTATCATTTTAATGAGTTCATGGATAAAACATATGAGGGCACCGTTGAATTCGCAGAGTCAGGATTTTCTTAGGAAAAACATTACTTCTTCTGGAAAGGGTTGGACAAAAATGATAAATTTTGGACATTACGGAAAAATAATAAAATATCTAAATGAGTAATTTCAATATTTCTTTACCCAATGAGTGGCAGTTGGAGTTATGGATGTGTAATTCAAGATAATGAATAAAAGATAATTTAATCTCACAGCCCTTCAGTTTCGTAACCATGACGCTCTTATGATTAATGAACCATTAAGTTGAATTTCGTTAATGAACCAAATTAATGAATACAATATAGGTGGTTCCTTTTATTTTATTTAAACAACCCTTTAGCATGGGTTTTAGGAACCTCTGAGAGGTAACTATATTGAAACACTGAGGAAGACTTCTTCTAATGAAGAACATAGTTTTGATCAATGGCCATCGGTGGATTTGAACCAGGCATCGATGGGGGGGAGGTGCATAACAATGAATTTGGAACATCTACATATGTGAATCTTCTCCATTGACCATAACACCATTTCTATGTAGGGGTTTTTCGTGGTTTTATGTTCCCTTTGTAACACCCCACACTTCTATGGTATGTTTCCCTTTGAATGATGAAATAGCTTGCACTGTACGCAACTTCGATACTTTATCACACTATGACCAATCAAACTAATTTTTATGAATTGTAATACCAAATTTTTTATATTTTATATATTTTATTTTTAAAAATGTACTTTTATTTTTAATTTGGAATATCTAAATTTTCATAGGTTGAATTTTGGGATTTTTTCTGAAAACATTCAATTTTCGAAGCATAGTGAAAAACACTACATAATTTGTTAAAACCTAATTTTCATTTAAATAATTATTTGTTTTATTTAAATTTATTATAGGTCAAAATATATAAATAATACCTATAAAAGTTCAATGTAATTCAATGGAGTCATTTTCTAATTAATTTATATATATATATATAAATTGTATTAAACATTTTAACTTATTATACCCACCTCCTAGGAGAATTTGAAAATTTTCATAAAACATAATTTTAGCGCTTCTGGGAGTTGAATTTAACAAATATTAGGGACATGGTTAATATATGTAAGTAAAATTTGATTCAATATGATAAAAAAATTGGTCCATAGGAACTTTTTACATTTGTTTACAACGATTAAAAGTAAATTGGGTAATTTTGGGTAAACAATTATATCATCATTACCCTAACACATGTCTTAATTTTATTGGATAAATATAATTCGACCAAAATAAAAAATAGGAATAAAATACACCTCTATTTGGTCCTGTTAGATTATATTAGGACATTTATTATTATTTTATTTAAATACAAGTTAAAAAATTTAAATTCAATGTTTAATAAGTAAATAATTTTTAATATAGGATTACACACAATATAAAATAGAAATTTAATTCTAGATAGAAAGATAAAAATATTTCCTACATTATTTTATTTTATTTATAATTTTTAGGAATAATTTTATTTAATTTTTTATGACACAATGATGATGTAGTAATTTTCTTATTAATGAAATATTAAAATAATTGATATTATAAATATCCAAATAAATGTAAGTTGAGACTTATGATGAATTACACAAATTTTCTCAGTTAATATGACATATTATTTTTGGTTAAATAAATATTATTTGAAGTGATAT
The DNA here is from genome assembly GCA_963277665.1 of Viscum album. Lineage (NCBI taxonomy): Eukaryota > Viridiplantae > Streptophyta > Magnoliopsida > Santalales > Viscaceae > Viscum > Viscum album. The sequence continues at coordinate 66,013,710 of OY728166.1, read as the reverse complement.
AGTTTTTATGTCTTTCAAGAAAAATAAATACCTAATAGTGTCAAAATTGACATAATTGAGTTTTTTAAAAAACAAATACTATATTATTAAATGATATAATATTCCTAAAAACATATTTTTCAGCCCAAGGACTTAGATAAGGTTTTTAATGTTAATAATTAACCACTTGGGGTTCTCTTGGAAGTTTATTGTAATTTTATTAACCATATCATATTAAAATACAAAGAGACATGGTAAAGGTCAAACTATTTAACTAAGAGTTAAATCTAAAGGATAACATCAATATGGTGACCTAATCCTATATATAACCTAATGGATGATATTTTTTCGACCCATACCCACCTTATCCTAGAAGGAAATCGTTTTCATCCAATCATATATTGAAAATTATTTTATTATAAATTTAATTTTTAATGTTTTTCCTAAAGTGACCCTCACCTCTCTTGAAAAAAGGTCAGTTACATTTATATTAATTTCACTAATCCAATTCCATTCGGCTCTATGAACCCTAGACCGAATATCCTCCCAACATCACTCACTTAAACCTAGAGGCCTTACATTGATCAGAAGTCCAACTTAAAGAGACTTTTTGATTAACTCAATAGGAAACACCCTAAGTAGAGCTAATAATTTCACAAACATCTTTCAAGTTATTTTCTTCTTATACATCCTCTTAATTTGTTGTTTCCATAAAAAATAATAAATCTAGTACCTTCTACAAACTTTTATGTTATTATAAATATGGTACAACAGTATTTTTTATTCTTTCCATCCTATAAATGACAATGTCACCATACGTGCGTACGTACAGCTTACAGTCTCCATGTTATGGTGTAGTTTGTTATTCAAACACAAAATTATATAGATGGGTATAATAAAGAGTATAACATATGTTAATAATAAAAATATAATGTCAATTATTCTTTATATATGATATACTATCCTATTACATACGATTTCTCCATCAAAATAATGATAGTGTCCGTCATGCGTACGTACGGATTACCATATCCATGAACACATTGAGATTCATTTCCTCATCATTAAAATTCAATAATAATTATAATTTTATGATTAAAAATATTGTTTAAGAACTTAATTTCATTCTATATATAAATCAAATACATCCTATCCTCAAAAAACATGGCTTACATAACCAGGAATATTAATGAAAAATAGTTAGTTAACAACCAAAACGATGATACTACATAGAATTTATAAACAAATAAATATTATAAGATCATATATGATATCATTGTATAATTTAATAAAAATTTATTAACTATTATACTAGAGGATAAAATACCATATTCTAAATAAAAGTATAATGTAATAGATTTTGAAATTAACCCTTAGTCTAGTAAATATTAAATATACATCTATGTCTGGATATGAGCAGGTAGAGGTAGCTCTAACATTATTGTACCAAGGCGTAAAACCTAAAAACATCGCTTTTAGATATACTCGAACGTAAATTGGTGCAAAAAAATGGGTCTTGCGTCACACTTTGTTACAACACTCCCATGGTATTTTCTTAGGATAACTCTAATTTTATTACAAACTATAATAAAGGATTTATGTGTATATACCTCCTTAAAGAAAATATTTTTATGATTATGGATTATGACTATAAATTGATTAATTTATGTTAAGTGTTTTAATAGTTCATAATTATTTATTGTTGTTCATAAACTAATATACTAGATGCCTTTGATTATAAATGGAGCCTAGTGGAAGAAATAGAAGTTGTATAAATGCACATAATCCATGTAGGGACTTCCCTCCTGCTTAAGATAATTATAGTGGTGTCGGTAATACAATTATTACTGATCAGTTTATCAACATACTGGGACAACTCACACAGGTTATAAATAATAATCATACATGTATAGAGAACCCTGATCCACAACGCGGATGATGAATGTTATACTGATTCAGGAAGAAACAACCACCTACATTCAATTGGTCTACAAATACATTTGTAGAAAGGAAATGTGTAAGTTCCTTAGAGAAAATATTTTATGCTTTGGGGAGTAGCGAATGGGAAAAAATTGACAAGGCAGTTTATCACCTCATAGGAGATGCTGATCAATGGTGGTCATTGAATCAAAACACAAAGAAATATGAAGAATTATCAAACATGGAATGTAGGGTTTTTAAAGATATTGTTTTAGAAAAGAACATTCCTCATGACCATCGAGCGAATATGGAAAGTTAATTTCTAAGTAAAAGGAAAAAGGAGGATGATAATGTCACAAAGTATGAGGATAACAATACTAGTTTAGAAAGGCATGATGTAGAATATATATGTAACCAAATAAGTAAGATAGATCATTTATTTGATGGGTTGAAACCATTTCTCCATCGATAATCATTCTCAAAATCCTTCTCATCATATGAAGATATTGTCTCATGTGCTATCAAGACAGAAAATAAATTCTCTTCGTCTTATGAATTTAAAGTAATGTAAGAGGAGAAGTGATCTTCTGAACACTATGTGAAAGGAAATATTATAATAGGGAAGATGGAAGGAGTTTAATTTCCACCATGTGATAATTGTGGAAGGAAGAACCCTGGTACATGTCTAAAAGGAAAAATAATATCTTGCAAATGTGGACAGAAAGGGAATGTTGCTAGTGAATGTAAGGGGAAAAAATCTACCAATATCCAATGCTACAATTGCAGGGATATGAGATATTATGTAATGGAATGTCCTAAGCATTGGGGAAAATAACCTAATAAAATCCCAAGGGATCAAGACCAAGCTTATGCAATCACGACTGCTATGGATGAAACTCAGAAAGACTTGGTGGCAGGTAATTTTATGGTTTCCTCAAGTTTAGCCAATGCTTTATTTTATTCTTGATCATCGCATTGTTTCTGATCCTCCCTCTTTAATAAGATAATTAGATATTTCCAATTTGATTTAATAAGGGAGTTGTCAGTCAAAACCCCTAAGGTAAGTATCATTGCAAAAAAAAATTGTGAAACAGTACGTATTAAGGCCTATAAATGATATTTATATGTTGATCTAATAGTCATACCCATGATTTAATTTTATATAATAATCAGTATGGATTGGATTTTGGACCATGATGTGAAAATTTATTTTACGAGGAAATGGTTACAATTATCGATGATGATAATGAGTACATTATCTTTAGGGAAGAAACGTTACCATTTTATTGTTTTCTAGATCCATCCCCTGTATCTCTACTAAATTCAATTATTAGGGAGGATGAGAATGAAATAATTATGGGTGAAGAAAAGAATTTTCAAATAGAGTACGTACATATTTTGCAACAATATTTTGATGTGTTTCCAAAGGATTTACCTTTATATCATCTATAATGAGAAATTGAGTTTTCCATTGATTCAATTCACGGTTCAGGGCCCATATCGAATACACCTTATAGAATGGACATTTTGGAATTAGTGGAACTTAAGAAACGTCTATAGTAATTGAGTAATAAGGGAATTATTCTCCCTATTTTTTCCTCATGGGGATCCCCTACCCTTTTTATTATGAATATTGTCAGATTTATGAGGTTTTGCATTGACTACATGGAGATCAACACTATAACAATAAAGAACAAGTATCACCTATCTCTCATAGATGATTTATTCGACCAACATAATGGAGCTCAAAAATTTTCAATGATTAACCTTCGATCTGGATATCATCAGTTGTGTGTGAAGTAGGAAGACATTCTAAAAACAGAATTTTGAACCAGGGATGGGCTTTGCAAGTTTATAGTAATTCCTTGTGGATTGACTAATGCACCCTATGTATTTATGGATCTAATGAATAGATTTTTCAATTAATATCCTGATGACTTTATAGTGGTATATATATATGATATATTTTTAAACTACAAATTCTATAAAGATCTTGAAAATCATGTGAGCATTATTCTAAAGACTCTTAGAATAAATGAATTATATGGGACGTTAACCAGTGTGAATTATGTCATCAATATATTTCTATTCTTTTCCATATTTCCTCTCTGGATGGAATAACTATTGATCCTTCTATGATCAAGGAAATCTAAGAACGTTCAGCACCGACAAGTATAACTTAAGTATGCAGTTTTATTGGATTAGAATGTTAGTATCGATGTTTTCATAAAAAACTTTTCCCGATTGGATAACACATTATCTAGGCTCACACTTAAAGGTGAAGAACTGGTTTGGAAAAAAGAGTCTGGAGAATGTTTTGAATATACTAAATAAATATGAGTGAACTCTCATATCATGACTCTACCATCAGGTATTGATGGGTTTTTTATTTATAATGATGCTTAATTTAAAGAACATGGTTGTGCCCTTAAGAAGAATGATAGAGTTATTGCCTCCGCATAACGGAAGCTAATAATTCATGATAAAACCTATCCCACTCACAATCATGGGTTAGAAGCACTAATATTCAAAATGAATATATGGAAAAAATCCTTCTATGGTAAAGAATGTGAGATTTATACAGATTAAAAGAGTTTGAAATATATTTTCTCACAAAAAGAACTAAATATATGGAAAAGGATATGGCTTGAACTTCTCAAGGATTATGATACCACAGTACATAACCACCCATGAAAGGCAAATAAGGTGGATGATTCTTTGACCAGAAAAGATCATGGAGTTTTGAACAAGAAGAGAGTTTAAAGGGGTCATATTTTAATGGATCTAGTAATTATGTATAAGGGAATAACCGTGGAAGGTGAAACTTCAATAATTTTTCAAATGGATGCAAAAATATCTTTACTAGAATGGATAAGATGTCATCGGACTAATGATGAGGAGTTTCAAAAGAATATTAATGTTTTATGGGAGATTGTTTTACTTCGTATACGAAGATTGAATAATTAAATTTTTGAAGAGAAATTGTGGTCCCAATATACCTGATATAAAAATGTAATTGTCAGATTACAATCATAGACCCAATTTCTCTATACACCCTGGGAGCACCATGAAGTATTGAGATTTGAAATAATATTTTTGGCAGGACCACATGATGTGGGATATTGCTGATTTTTTCTCAAGATGTATGGTTTTTCAACAAGTAAATGATAGAAGTCAACAACCAGGAGGAGTCATTTAACCTTTTCCCACACCTAAGTGGATATGGAAAATATTATGATGGAAATTTTCATTGGTCTACCAAGGACTCTTAGATTGAAGGATGCAATATGGTCCATTGTTGATCGTCTTACCATGTCTATATTTTTCGGGAAATTAGAGAAGATTTAAAACTTGAATGTCTGGAAATACAACATATTAATGAAGTTGTAAAACTCCATTATATACCCCTATCGATTTTTTCTGATCGTGATCCCTGTTTTGCATCAAGATTCTGGAAAAGTCTTCAAATGACCCTAGATACTTAACTTTGTTTGATAACTACCTACCACCCTCAAACCAATGGACAATCAGAGCGGGAAATTCATACCTTATAAGGCATGTAGAGATATTTATATCATGACTTTCAATATATGTGGGATCAATATTTACCTTCAGTAGAATTTTACTATAATAATTTCTTTCATTCAAGTATTATATGGAATCATATTAAGTGTTATATGAAAAGATATGCCACACACCAACTTGTTGGGATGATTTTGGTGAAATAAAACTCATAATCCTAGAACTTATTGATGAAAAGATAGAAAATGTGAAGGTTCTCCAAACCCACATCAATGCTGCTCAAAGTAGGCAGAATTTCTATGCTGATAAATGAAGGATGGATTTGGATTTTTAGGTAGGAGATCATGTTTTCTTGAAGGTATCTCAATGAAAGTGAGTTATACGATTCCGTAAAAAGGGTGATTTAAATCTTACATACATCAGACCTTTCGAAATTCTAGAATGAAATTGGGCTATATCTAATATTTTTAGCAATGCCGCCAAGTCTCTCCAAAGTTCATGATGTGTTCCACATATTACTATTGAGGATATATATATGCCTGAACCAACACATGTAGCCACCTATGATGAAATTGTACTAGATCCTAATATGTCTTATTGTGAAGATCATGTCAAGATTATTTATACTAAAGAACTAGTGTTGAGAAGCCGGACGAGTTGTTTGGTAAATGTTTTATGGAGAACCATAAGATGAAAGAGGTAATGTGGGAATCAGAGGAAATTATGATGAAAAACCACCCAAATAATTTTGTGAAGTAGTATTCTATAAATTTTGAGGATGAGGTTATTTTATTGAGGGATGATTGTAACAACCCAAGCTTCCATTGTATGTTTCCCTTTGAATAATGTTATAACTTGCATTGTAAGAAACATCGAGATTCTAACATAATGGTGCCAATCAAACTAGTCGTTAGGAATAATAATAACCAATTTTTAAATTTTTATATTTAATATTTCATAATGGACTTTATTTTTTAATTAGGTATATAGAAATTATCATAGGGTGAATTTTTTCTATTTTTCTCAAAACATTCAATTTTTTAAAAATACTGAAAAACAATGAGTTATTGGTTAAAACCGATTTTTTTTTATATATTTTTATGTTTTATTTAAATTTATTTTAGTTCAAAATAGACACATAATACCTATATATGATCACGGTAATTAATTAGATTCATTTTATAATATTTTTAGATATATAAAAATTTTATTGAGCTTTTTAGCAACTTTTACTCACCACCTAGGGGTATTTGAAAATTTGCATAAAAATTTATTTCACCAATTTGGTGAATTAAATTTAAAAATTATAAGAGACAGCGTTTGTATAAATAACTAAAATGTTGTTCAATAAGATGAAAATAATTTTTTGTGAATTGTAACTTTTGCCTTTTATTTACCATAGTTACAAGTAAATAGGCTAATTAAGGGTAAAAATGATACCATAATTACCGTAACACATGTCCCAATTTTGTTGGGTAAGTATAATTAGACCCAAAAAACCTATTGGTATAAAATATGATCTTTTCTGGTCCCCTTGGATTGGATTAGGACATTTATTATTATTTTATTTAAAGAAGAGTTAAAAGAGTTATATTTAATCGTTAATAACAAATCCAAATTTAATATAGGGTTACAAACAATATAAATTATACTATAAGTATTCATTATAAATATAAAATGATTACCTAAATAATTGTATTTTATTTATTATTTTAAAAAGTTATGTAATTTATTTTATTTATGACACTATGATGATGCACTAATTACATTATTAATGAAATATTAAATTAATTCATATTATAAAAATCAAAATAAAAGTAAATTGGTACTTGTGTTGAATTAAACTAATTTTATTGGTTAATATGAAATTTTATTCTTTGTTAAATAAATTCTATTCTAAGTGATAGTGTTTTATGGCTTTCAAAATAATAAAATAATAAATAGTGTCAAAACTGACATAATTGAGTTTTTAAATCAAATAATATATTATAAATTTATATAATATTCTTAAAAATATATGGTTTGGAAAAAGGACATAAATAATTGTGTATATATTAATAATTAACCACATGGGGTTCGTTTGGACGTATATAATAATTTTATTAAACTGAAAATGATTTTATTATAAAATAATATTTTAAGATTTTCTTAAAATGACCCTCACCTCTCTTATAAAAAGGCACTTCTCCTTCTCTTTATTTAAAAATTCTGAATCCTTCTTTCTCGGCCCAACCTATCCCTAATATCCTCCCAACATCCCTCACTTCATCCTTGATGCCTTACATTGATCCGGAACAAGCCTATGGAGCCCTTTTTATCAACTCAAAAAGAAACACCCGAAGTAGAGGTAATAATTTCACCATCATCTTTCAGGTTCTTTTATTCTTCCACTTCAACATTCATTGTGGTTTCCATAAAAAAATCATAAATCCAGTACCATTTAAATACTATGATGTTATTATAAATATTTTACAACCATATTCAATATTCTATCAATCCAATAAATTTCCAAGTCACCATACGTGTGCACGCATGACTTATCGTCTCCACGTCGGGGTTTAGTTTTTTATTCAAACACATAATTATTTTGATGGGTATAAAAATGATTATAAATGATTCAAATAAGAAATATAACAGGCTTATGATTCTCTAAATATGATATACCATCCTATTATATATTATTTCTCAATCAATATAATGATATTTTCACCCATAGGTACGCACGGATTACCAAATCCACAAACACGATGTCATCCATTTCCCCATCATAAAAATTAAAGAATAATTTTAATTTGATGATTAAAAATAATTTTTATGAATTTAAGATCAACTTGGATATGAATCAAATACATCCTATCCATAACAAACATGTCTTATGTATCCGAGCATACCAAGGAATATGAGTCAGTTAACACCCAAGTCGTTGATACTGCTAAATTATTATTTACAAATAAATAATAGAAGTTCATATATGATATCATTTTATAATTTAATAAAAATTTAGTAACTATTATATAGGAGGTTAAAATACAATCAAATAATAAAAAGTACAAGGTAAGGGTTAATTTCACAATCCTTTTACCATCCGAGGTTTTTGTATATAAGTATCTACTCTGACCTCTTTATCATCAAAATCCGTGTTTTCTTAAAAATGGATTTCAAAAAAAATAATATTTAATAGACTAGGGGTTAAAGACCATTTTACCCTTTTATGACCATATATATTATTAAAGGAATATTTTCATTGATTTTGAAGAAAGGTACTTTAAGACCATTTCAAAAAAAATAAGGTATGCAGGTTTTTTTAATAGATACGGCGGGTGTGGTTATTTTCCGCCATTATAACAGCATCAGATCATCCATTACAAAATTATAAGAATATTTTATAAATAAATGTATTCTTTTATAAGTTATTGAATATTATATTATTTCAAAATATACAGAGATATTTTTCTCAAATAGTTTTTTATTCATCTATGTCAGCATCCATTGATTAATTTTACACTTGTTTGAAGTCGATTTATTGTGATAAAAATAGTGCATATTTTATTTACGGTTCTGTGATATGTTTGACTGTGGATGTGTTTTTTTCTTCTATTCATGGTTTATGGTCAACGTATTTTCATTTGATATGCTAGATTTAATTCAAATGATTATTTTATGTTTCATCCTTTTCACATGAGGAATGTATTGGACTGAGTATGTGACAGGTGGAGTCTGATATATCTCCTCAGTGCATCGTTATGTCTCTTGAGACATTTAGACATGGAATTGGCCAAGGCTTTTCCCAATTTGAGATATGGTTTTAGCTGAGGCCTAAATCATTTTATGATGTCTTGGCTGAGGCCTTGATAAGACTTTTCAGAATGTATGACATTATATATTCCCTCATTATGGAAATAATAATTATTTTTCATGTGGTTATTCGACTAATAGAACACCTGTGACTATTTTTGATTCTTTTATTTCTTTTGTTACTTTTATTCCTTCCATAATGTGATCAGTTTTATTATTGGTAAAGGCATGTGTTTTAAATTATTCAAAATACCTAGTGTTTATGTTATCATCTGTTGTATTTAAATCCCTTACTATGAATTTGAGCTCACCCCTTTCTTATGTTTCATTTTCCCAGGATAAGAAGAAGTTAGTTATGAGTGACTTGCAGGCATAATCTAGGAGGCTTGGATGATTCTAATGGAATAAATCAGTGTTTTATTTATTTTAAAGTTGTAATTTTGATCTTGTGTATGTATCTTGTTTCCAATAATAATAAATTGATAATTATTTTAGGACATGATTCTTTATATCATGGCAATGCTATGTAATATCCCACCGACATTGGGTAACTAGGGTCGGGGCGTTACACCCTCTCTTCCCTTTCTTGGAAAATACAACGAATGCATACCAACCGACTTACGGTTTTCTCTGCATCTTTTCTATTCATGTATGTGGTTGTTGAATGGTTTTATATTTGGGATTGTTCACCCTTTTTGTTTACTGATATTACCCCATGATGGAATAGTATCTTGGAGGGTGTGGGAAATTCTAGACAAGCCCCCCCCCATTGTTCTTGGTTTATGTGTATTTTTTGTATGTTGCTAGGAAACATAGAAACAAGGATTTTTTAAGGTTTCGTTGTAGAGGATGCACCTTGGGAGGCCTTTAGACACATAGGGAAAGAATAAATGGACCATTGGGTTATCTATGGTGGCATGCAGAGGTAACCATAAAAGAGGTGGTCGGCTGATCATGTCTCCTGGAGAAGCAATGCCCACAGGCGCTAATGTTGTGCAAGGGAAGGGTGCAGACGTGCTCTGCAGAGGGGGAGGAGCGACCCACTTGAGGTGCTCTTCTGAACAAAACAGATGGATAATCTAGTCATTTTGGAAGAGTGGGTCGCGCCCACTAACACAGCCATCCAGCCTGACCAGACACAACGTGTCAGGTCGGTGCACCATCAACCGGCCCTCAAGCGGGCCGAATCCTCGAGCCAAGTCAGACCCATCGAACGGGTTGGATATCGACCTAGGACAGGCTCTCCGGCTAGGTTGGACCAATGACTAGGCTATACCTACCGTCCGGGTCGATGCTATGTTCAGCAAGGACCCGCATACCTGGCTGTACCCCCCAGTCGGGCCTAAGCCAGACCAAACCGGTTTCGTCACACTAACTTTGGAAAATCTTTCATATTGTGTGTCAGTTTGATGCATTGTCAGTGAAGTGAGGGATCTCATGAATAGGAAATATTTTTGAGATAATCCACTTGAATTTTTGAGGAAGTTGGAGTATGGGGGTGGGGGTGTATCGAGCTCACCACTAAAACTCCTATAACATACAGACAGAGCGTCCAACTGACCTGAAGTCTATTACATTGAAACCCATATTCAATGGAAGTTCTCATCATTACTTCATTGTGGGACTTAGTGGAGGTTGAATTATGACTGATGGATTGATGATAAAATTCTCTCAAAATCAAGTGTTCTATGTTTGTGAATCCAGTTGCTAGTTGTGACATGATGAAGCAACTTCATTTCCTCTGTGGGTCAGTAGCTAGTGATCCTATATGGTTAGAAGTTAGAGATTATCTATGGGTTAGAACATATCAAAACTTATGGGTCATTAATTAGAAATCCTCTCTGGGTAAGCACCTAGTGACCCTCTATACGTTCTCACCATTGCGATCCTATTTGGTTCAGTACATAGCAATCCCCGATGGATTAGCACCTAGCGATCCTCGGGGGGTCCGCATGTAGCGATCCAATGAGGGTCATCACCTAGAAACGATGTGCAGTCTTGCATCAAAAGCCACTCGACATAATTATATGATCTAGATTTATGACTAATCATATTTATTCTTGTTGTTTTTGTTATATACATTATGTGAGATGTATTTTACTTTGTACATTGTGATTGTGATCATGATTTTTTTTCCATTTTAGAATTCTTAGAGACCATTAGGGGTCTCGTGGGCCCTAATAATTACTGTTATACTCACCCCAACATGGTATTTTCCATCACATTATTTTTTATTTTGTAGACAACAACCAACTTGACTGAGACTTGAGGATCTATGGCTAGACGGTGCTCGGAGTTGACTGACTGATGGGGTGTGTGACAGTGACGAAAGACGACGAGATGTACCTACCCATTAGGTAGGATACCTGGTGGACGTACACTAGAGCACGACTTCCATTATTTAGTGTACATTATTTCTAGTTGGTCTTGTATACTAGCCCTTTAACATTCAGTACTTACTTTTACTCTTAGTGGTGGTTTTTAGAAGTGGTTATACATTACATTTTCTATCGTTATTTACTTGTATGAAGCATGCATTATATGTTTGTGTACATGATTAAAGTCAATTCATTTTTTGGGTTTTTCCATTCCGATTCTAGTTACCAGCTCCTGGCCTGTGGAAGGCATGATGGGGGTAGTCACAAAATGGTCTCCCGGGGGTGGGTCATGACAATGTGGTATCAATGGGAGGTATGTTCCAACAGAATAACAAAGAGTATTTATTATCAATGGGGGAAATACTTTTATGTGTCTTGAGTTCTGATATTATTCAATGGAGTACAATGTTAGTTGGGTTGTCGACATATCCATACAACATTTCCCCAAGTTCTGTTTTCCAACTCGGTTCATGAAAACAAATGTTGAATGAGTTTTGAAAATGTTTTTCTATTGATCTATTTTGATTCATCTCACCATGTATTACCCTTTAACTGTGGTTCATAATTAATCACTTTCAATATGCCTCCACATTGAAAACAGGATAGGCTTCCAATGTGTTACCATGAGGATGGTCCATAGAGTGATTAGGATTTAGTATAAATATTGTTACCTGGGATGGTATCAATATGTGGTGTCTTTGAGATTCCACTACTAGTTTGAAAAAATTTACTACAGACACAACCGGTAGAGGCACATGTAGGCTCAGTACCTAACACATGTTTTAGTGACAGATACCCCTCTGGTTCCATGGAGAGCCCAAATCATATTAGGCTATATACTGGGATGAGGTGGTGACCGATTATCCATCTAGATAGGGAACCACCTATCAGATAGAAGACCTAGTAGTGTGCCTTTTGTGTTGCTATGAATGGTGATGATAGGGATTATATTGCCCAGATCTCATGATGAGGTGAGTTTCTATGGACATATCCTGAGAATCTTCTTCAGAGAAGGGGTATTATGCCATAAAAAGATAAGGGGTATGTGTTCCCAATAGATTCTATATCTTTGGTAGGATGAAATGTTTGTAGCAATGTATTCATAGAGTCATACCAACAATTCCAGGTACTTGATTAATACGATATGACCAATGCTTTGGGGCTCGAAGAACTGAGTGAGATGTGTTTAGGGATTAGATTTCCCATATCTCACGATGAACATAGAATTTATGGTTAAATAGTTGATTTGACCCTAACATCAGGATATACCTATTAGAGGAGACTCGATGATCATATTTATGCTGACGGGGTTATATGACCCTTGAGGTAAGAGATTCGGTTGGAACCCCTTGGTGGAAGCTTTGAGTCCATACAATATAGGTTTTTGTATGTACTGGTCATCTAGAGTTCATGATCATATTAACTACTTTAGGAAAAAAGATGTGTTATATCTATAGAGATGGAATCAGGTTTTCCTTGGTTGACAAAAAAGGAAACTGTGGCAGCACAAGATAAAATCATTAATAGGAGGGTGAAATTGATCCCACATGTCTTGTTCAGACTAAACCTCAAGGAAATATGTGTTTTGAGTTTTCAGCTCCCAACAATTGTGGTAGAGTGTGGGAACATCCTTTAAAAATATGTTTCGTGGATTACCTCCCCGCTTAGGATTGGACTTATTCTTTGTCTACTACCCAAGGATGTCACTGATATCTACAATAGTATATTGGATGGATCCTACAATGTTATGGGATATGAGAGTATAGTTGGGGGACTTAGAGAGGAAGGGATTATTAATACCCAGTTTTTGAGTTTACCTGTGGATTACTGTCACTCTAACCAAGTTTCCGTGGAAATGATTACCCACTACCAAAGGGATGATGGGACCACCAATCATTTTAACAGGGAAGCCTTTTGTGCAAATAAAATTGTTCTTATAGGCCGTATAGTAGTTGAGACAATGGTGATTGAATGAGTTCCTCCAAAAAAATAAAAATTTTACATAGCATATACTACTGGAAATTGGAACATGATAGAAGATACAATCAGCAGGAGGAATGTTTTACAACTTCTGAGTGCTGCGATGGAGCAGCTAGCCATAATACAGATATCCTTAGTTGATAGTGATGGAACAAATTGCCTCTAGTATATGACCCTCACTCCCCAACTCTTACAACAAGTTAAGGATGTACCCCTGGTAGATGTTTTCTACAATTCGTGACATGCACCGATATCCTCAGTACATTCTTCTTATTGATTTTCTATAGGTGGGGGGCACAACATCGTTTTCCAATGATGCACCAAAGTGGCTGTGATGTTATGAAAGGATGTGATGAGGGAATAACATACATCCCAAATGGTGGTGCATCATGGTTTGATGAATATTTACCAGGACCACCAACATCGGTACTGGTTATCAAAGTTGAATGAAGGTGTGGAAAAATTTGTTTTATGATGCCTCACTTTTCAGCATGTGAAATCTAAGCATCATTTTATATCTTATTTAAGAATATCTTTTACCCCAGATTAATGATGGGACGTAGTAGACCATACAGAACATGAATAGATTCTTCATTCTTGCATCATTGATTTTGGATGCATTTGGGTGGAAAACCATACACTGGTAGAATTTACATACATCAATAGTTATCAATCCACCATAGGAAGGGTACCGTTTGAGGCCTTGAATGGGTGACTGTTTAAATCACCCCAATGCTGGATAGACCAATAGGAGACAACACTCATGGGTCTAGATTTGTACGGGTTACCACGGAGAAGGTTCAGATCATCCCAGAGATGATGATGCATTCACAGAGCTAGTATATGTCTTATGACGAAATAATATGGAGACCCATGTGGTTTGAAGAGGGATATCATGTTTTCCCTCATGTCGTGACACAATGAGGATAAAAAATATTTGGGTGGGATAATAAAAAATATTTGGTGATCATCAGAACTTTTCAGATTATCAGTAGAGTTAGTGATGTATCATACCACCTATATTTTCTCCATAGCTGCACCAAGTTCATAATGTTTTCCTTTGGTCACAGCTGAGGATGTACGTTAATGATATGTCACAAGTCCTCAATAGTGGCGAGCAGGGAATATTTGATGGGGTGGCGTTTGTGGAGTTCCCTGTGAAGATAGAGGATCGACAACTGCAGGTCTGTAATGGAAAGTCAATTTTTTTGGTGTGCATTTGGTGGAAGCATGTGAATCTCTATAAGAGAATAAGGGAGACATAGGATAAAATTCATTATCAATACCCCCACATGTTTAATTTTTCCTTTGTTTTTTATTTCACAGATGTAAAGTCCCATGGTGGGAAGAATTTAATATCCCAAAATTTCAGTATAATTTTTTTATATGGACTTATTTTGAGACAGCGAAAGTTGACAACACATGATTTTGTGGGATAGAGTTCCCAAAATGATCTACTGAAAAATTTTAGCCATTAAATTGCACTACTGATGGGTTCTCCCTAAAAAGTGGAGTAACTCTTAAATGGGTGCCTAGATAAGAAATCTGAGAGCAGTATTGCATTCTGAATGGCGTGTTTACGCTAGGCATTACTTATGTTTTGTTGGTGAAGGCTTGTAGTGTGGAAACATGAAATAAGAATAACTATAAATAAAATATTTAAATAAAATTATTCTATATTTCAAATCCTCATAATAAAGAATGAAGAATCGAATTAATAATTAGATATAACCACAAAACTCATGATGGTATTTTTTTCGTAGGCATATCCTAACATTGGCCGGTGCGGGAAAACCTGAGAAGTTATTTTTCACCTGTAAATAAAATTACAAAGTAACAATTATTTTATCAGTAAATCATTTGAAATCTAAATGGTATCTCTGATTAGAAATATAAGAGTACCATTGATATATTAAGGGTGTGATTCCTTTAGGTGGTTCCTAACATCAACCGGAGCAGGTCATGAAAGACTGTTAATATTTTTTTTCAATTTTTAACGTATGTTCAGTAAACGTCCAGGTGAGGATTTCAATATTTTGAATCAGTGTTCAGATTGAAAATCTGGGGGCATCGTTGAATTCTTATATCGAGATTCCCTTAGGCATACCATAACGTTGACCATAAAGGGTCATACAAAGAAGATAATTTATGGACATTATGGAAAAATAATAAAATAACTAAATGTGTGTTTTTATTCTTTCTCCAACCATTGGGTGGTTTTTGGTGGGACCACAATGTAACTTCATGCATTGAATGAGAGACATTTAATCACATGATTATATGGTGGGGTGATTAATTCCTCATAAGATTAATGGATCATTAAATTGTTTCTCATTAATAAACCACAATAATGAATGAAACATGGGTGTTTCATTTTATTTTATTTAAAAAAATGGCATGGGTTTTGGGATCCTATGAGAAGAACCACTGGAGAAACCCTGATAATGAATTCCTCCAAAAAAGAAAAAAGTTGTGATCAATTGCCATTGGAGGATTTGAACGAGACATCGATGGGCGACGTTGAATCCAACTGATGTGGAACATTTATGAATGGGAATCGATTCCATCAACCACACCACTTTTTCCATGTAGGGGTTTATGTTCTTCGATGTTTCCTCACTTTTCATTCATTGCAAATACATTGAACCCAGACAAACTGGCTAACGGGTTGATCTGTGTCATTCCTGTTCATGAAAGTGGTTTTTTCGGTGTCATAAATTGGGGATTGATCTTCCATTATGTTTACTGATATCACCCCATGTCATAATTGTAAATCAGATGGTTCCAGCCAATACAAAAAAGTTCTAAACCCCCCTTTCATTCTTTCTTTATGATCATTTCTTGTGCACACCTGGAAAAATGGTGGTAGGGATTTTTCGAGGGCATAGTAGTGGAGGCAGCAACCTACGAGTCTCGTTGAAACATACATGACGAATAATGGACAACCAGAGCATCTTTGATGGCCTATGGAGGCAACCACCGGCATGACACCATAGCACATCAGCTGGCTAAGATGGCCGTGTGGAGGAGAAGTGCTCACAAGCACTACGACGGTAGGAGCCGCGACCATTGAAGGAAAAGGCGATGATGCACCGCATGGAGAGGGAGGAGTGGCCCACTTGGGAAGCTTGACTAGACCAAAGAGCTATATGTGCCAAAAAATTTGGAATAGGGGTAGGCTCCTGCTAATGCCTCCATCTAGCCACACTAGTCTCTCTATGTATGGTCGTTGTACCAGCAACCAGCCCGCATGCGCTCCCAGTTCATCAAGGTTGTCCGGACATGCCAGTCGGGCCATTCCCACGAGGTGGGACGGACCCTTGAGACTGTCCAAACCCAAGATCCAGGTTAGACCCTCCGATTAGACTGGATCCACTGACCGGGGATTACCCCTATAGGATCCAGACCCAACCGACCCTGTTTCACTAAAATTGGATAATGTCGCATACCATGCTTCCATTTGACATGTCGTCAGCAACATTTGGAACCTCACAATGAGGATGTCTTTTTGAGATAGGCTACATGGGTTTGGAGGATTTTAGATTATGGGTGGGTTGAATAAATCTTGAATCAAACTGGTCCCTTCGAACCAAAATGCAATAACATACAGTTTGAGCATCAGATTGACATTCTATTTATTATGTTGAACACTTATTACATAGCAATTCATTGGGTTACTTCTTCATGAGATTTTTTGGTGGTTGAGGTTTGACTGATGGCTTAAGAAGATGATCCTCACAGAATCAAATGTTATATGTTTCGAAATGTATTGGATAGTTGTGACGTGATGAAGCACCAAGTGATCCACTATGTAACAACATTTATCCATCCTCTGCGGGTCAACACATATTGATCCTCAATGGGTCAGCACTTAGTGATCCTCCATGGGTCAGTACTTAGGGATCCTCTGTGGGTTAGTAGATAGTGATCCTCTCTGGGTCAGAACCGAGAGACCCTTAAGGGTTCAACACATAGAGATCCTACATGGGTCAACACCAATAAGTATTTTTTTGGTTAGCACACAATGATCCTCTATGGGACAACACCGATCAATCCTTTCTCTGTCAGCACATAGCAACATGGGGGGGGGGGTCTAGCAGTAAAAACTTTTAGACAAAATATTATTATATAACTTTATGACTAATAAACATTATTCATTATCTTTATGTTAAATACCTCGTTTGAGATGTCTTTTACTTTGTACTTTATGACTGAGATCAGGATTTGTTGTTATTATTCTTTGAATTCTAAGATACATTTAGGGGTCTTGTAACACCCCAGGTAAATAAAGAATATGAAATTTTCATATTTATCCATATTTGTGAATAGAATATTAATATGACTTTAAATGGGATGCTATGCTCTATGGTGTACCCAACACGTCACAACGAGTTTCTTGGGAATCTTACGTTGCACTCTAATAATAAAATAATATTATTTTAAATGGTAGTTAACATGTTTCCGTTGTATTGGAGGGAATGGATAGAAATAACTAAAATATGATTATATATGTTTATAAATATTTTTACATTTATCCAATAAAATATAATGGCTTAAAATACGGAAAACATTCAATTTTAGGCGTATATGCCCTAGTTTGCACTAAAGGTTCACTTATCGCCTTTTGATGGCGAACCGTCATTAAATATTGTTTTGTTCACTATTATACATTCTATTGGACCAAATAAAACTCTTCTTAAGAATTGGGACATCAAAATTTACTTTGTGTAAATTTTTGGTATCTTTCCGATAAAGTTCATTTTTTTAATGAATAGTGTAAAATGTTGTATTTTAATTCAAAACCACTTTTTAATCTAATTTATTTATATGAGTAGATTATCTTTTGATTTGGTTTTAAAGTTAAATTATAATATATTTTTACGATTAAATCCAATAGTGGTCGTTGGAATTAATTTCACTTTGAATTCAGACTTAAACTAGTGTCAATCTTTTGATACTTATTGTTTCATAAAAACACGCTATTTGCTCTGACAGCAGGAATTAGTTATTAAATTAATTAATGTGACTTATATGTTTTTAATTTTGTAAAATAGACTTCATTTTTGAATTCGGAATATCAAATATAGCTTAGGGTGAATTTTTGGGAATTTTTTGGAAAACGTCAATTTTTGATGAATAGTGAAACCACTAAGTGGTACTTATAAAAACAGATTTTTCCGTTTAAATGAAATTTTTTCATCTTTGTGTTTTTAATTTCAAAAAAATCTGACATACATGGTTGTCATTAATATGTAAAATGTGGTTCAATGGGATAAAAATAATTTTTTGGTGAATAGTAACTTATTATGTTTTTAATCGCGATTAGAAGTAATTAGCGTAGATTATGGTAAGAAGAATGTTTTAATAAAATGAAATGACCTAGACACATGTCCTACCCTCATTTGAGGTCTCCTGGCCGACCCAGACAATCTGTGGGTCAACTTGGGGACCCCATGGAGCCACATTGGTTGGAAAATCACATAAATATCTTTTTATTTAATGTTAAAGTAAAAATGACACAAACATGAGATGTTTTACTAAAACAATTTTTACATGGGGTTATACATGTATGATTTTTGACTATAAATATTCATTGGAATGATAAAAATATTTCCTACATCATAGTATTTTTTTTATAATTTTTAGACATTAAATAAATTAAATTATTTATGACATCATGATGATGCAGCGAGGACCTCATTATTTAACGAGTTAAATTAAATGGAAAGATAATGTAATATCTAAGACCTAATCATGTCCAAAACCTATTGGATGAGTTTATTTCGAACCCTTATCACCTTATCCGCGAAATAAATCAATGTGGGACCTTTAAAATCCGAAACGCTTTTGAAAATAAAGTAACATTTTGTAACATTACAAGAGTGCCCCTCCTCTCCTCTTATAAAAGGCCCCCACCTCTACCTCTTTACCAACACTTCCAAAGCCTTTGGCTCGGAAAAACCATGCCCATTGTGTATCTCCACATCCCTCTATAACTCCTTGAAGCCTCACATTTGGAAGAAGTCTTCCCAAGGAAGCCTTTTAGCTCAAACCAAAGAGAGTTACCCGATTTTAAGGTAATGTCTTCACTTGAGTCCTTTTTTTTGCCTCTCCAACCCCCTAAACTCTTTTTATTCATTTATTTTGTAACAACTCCAGTATCTTCAATATAATATGATGTTGTTATAATAATTATTAGAGCTACACTTACACACACCTACATCTAATGGTTAAAGAACATACTGTTTCCGTGGATGGAGAATTCCTGCCTCACGAAACGATGATTGTTCAACACTCATATAACACCTTCAAAGGTGGCCATTAAGATGTCACTATATTTATATTTGATATATAATATGTTTATGTTTTACTTAAGATTCTGTATTTTTCTTTTGTGGCATAACATTATGGTCTCCATTGTGGGTAAACACGATAATTACATTTTAGGAAGTGCGGACTACCGCCCCCTCAAAGTGATGTGATTCGTTAATGCCATATGTGAGACGTATAAAGGATGGATTTAAAGTTATTATATATGATGTTATACTAGAATTATAATATACCTCTATATCATTATTATTTCCTTCCATTAATGTATGATATAGAAATGAAAGTAGCGTTCATGCGTACGTACGGCTTACCGTCTCCATGAACGGCGCATTTCATTTCTCATCCCTAAATGTAATGTACTATTATAAGTACATATTTATAATGGATGTATATAATTAATGTTACATATAAATGATGAATATAATTCTGTAATTAAAATATACATACCTCTCATTTGGTTTTAATTCCATTAATATGACAATGAAATGAAAGTAGCGTTCATGCGTAAGTACGGCTTACCGTCTCCATGAACGGTGCATTTCATTTCTTACCTCTAAATGATTATGTAATATTATAAATACATGTATATGCTGGATATATATGATATATATGATATCCAAATCATGAATATCATTCTGGATATAATGAACCATTGACCACATGAACAACATGTAATTGTAAGAAGTTCACTTCTGACTTAAGAACCAAATATCGACAAAACAAATATTATTTACTTAAATTATTACATAATGTTTATAAAATTTAAATAAGTGATATAAAAGGAATAATTAACTTGAAAAGGTTCTTAAGAAAATATAAATTAACTCAAGTTTATTATTCAGGATGTTAAAGAATGATCGAATCAAGTCGGACCCAAGGTAAGGGATCCTACTCCTCACTTTCTTTTTAAGTACTTTCTTTATGTCATTCCTTTTAAAGCTCATCTTTCTTGTTATTGGGATGTTATTTTATATTACTATTACTGTAATTTTTATTGTTCATATTATGAGAGAACCTATTTTCTCTCATCAATCCATTTTGGAAGTTTTAAGTGGCGCTGTTAGGCTGCCGAGTTTTCGTAAGGGATTTTTCATCTCACTTTTATTCCCGTGAGATTTATGCTACATTTCCCAAAATTTCCATTGACTGGTGTATGTACTTCCCATTATTCTACTCTTTGTTTAATATAATTTCATTTATGAGTATTTACATCAATTATGTATTGACCTTCATTCATGGGGTGTATGTTTCGAAAGATACCCAAGTCGGTAAGGGAACCTTTCACCCTCCTCTTTTTAAAAGACTTCTTTTGTTGGGTCTTTTAATTCAAATATTTTTATGATGGGATATGTTCTCATATATCCTTATTAATGTAAATTTAATGTGATGAGATACCTTTTTTTATCTCACATCAACTCTTTTTCTTAATTTTTAAGTGACGCCGTTAGGCTGTCAAATTTTTGCAATGGAACTTTTTAACCCAAATTTGATTCTTTGGGATAAACTTGTACTCCATGAATATTTCGTTCTATGAATATGTGTGAATAACCTTTGATTTTTTTACACTTAATATCCACTTATATTTGGTGAATTCGTTTGTCACACATAATTATGCAATTTATTTATCCTTAAACCAAGGATACCGTCTTTGTAAGGGTCTTCGTCTAAATCTTCATTAATTGAGGCATATTTTTGTTTTATACACCACTTTCTTTAATACGGTGTATAAAACCCTTTTACTTTTATATTTATTCAAAAGGAATCTTTTTATACAAAGTGTTTTACTAAACGACAAAAGGAAATGTTCTTGTCGTACGTATGCGGTGACAATGACTTCTCCGCCACCGTGAGTATTATTTGGTCTTTGGCTTCCACAACAAGCCGTAATGTTTTTTAAAATGAAATAAATACCATATACTCTTTTATGTATGTTGGTATTGAAAATGGTTTTTATAAAAGATTTGTTATGTCGATGATATATTGTGATTGAAATGTGGAAATGTTTTCTTTCCGTTATATTTGTTTAATGTTGTATGATTTTATAATGGTACTTAGACATTATGACGGGTGGTGCCGTGAATACCAGGATGGGTGGTTACATCATAACCTCCAATGAATTGGGTAGGGAATTCGGCCGTATGGCTATTCCATTATGTATGTGTGGATGTCGGCCGTATGGCTATTCCATTAAGTATGTGTGGATGTCGACCGTATAGTTATTCCACTTAAGAATTTTTATGTCACAAGTTACCTTTATATGTTTTGTGGACATTATATGGGTTTTGTGGTAATCTTTTGGTTATAGAAGGGTATGTAATGTACTTTTATTCAGTGAAGTGTTTATACTACTTCGAAAAGGTGAAAAGTATTAGTTTGATAAAGTATACATGGTTAAATTGTTGTTTTGAAAAAACTAACACTTTTCATTCTTTGTGTATCCCTTACTGAGCTTTTTATGCTCATCCCAAGTTTTTGAAATGTTTTTCACAGGACTTATCGTGGAGTAGGGTCAAGGATGGGATCAAGGGAAAGTAATGCTACCTAAAACATGGAACTAGACATGTTTCTATTTAAGAGTTTTTATTTCATAGAAATTTAGTAGAAACGACTACTTTGTAATCCTTTTGAGATGTAATAGTTATGTCCTAATTCTCTAAAACTCTAAACCTGGAAAGATCCTCAATGTTAATTATTAATTTAATTCAATATTAAGTAAGGTTTAAGGCTGGGGACATATAGTTGGTATCAAAGGACGGTTTATATAACTTCAGAGGTTAGGGTATTCTTTATACATAAGTGACATTACAATAATGGTTAGAATTTCAGAAAGAGTCCTAATTTTAGATAAAGTTAATGAGAAAGTATATCTTAGTGTTTATCTTCCTCATTAGTACATGATGGTTTTGTTGATATAATCACACTGACATTTCTGTTTTTAGTGAATGGATGGATCAAGCAGGCACCAAAGTGACAATAGGTTTGAAGGAAACTATGGTGGTTCTCTGATTAAGATACTAGATAAAATGGGATATTCAATGAGGAAACTCGTGGTTGTTCTAAACCAACAATCAAAGAGTCACGATTAACCACTTGAACCTTGGTATGATCTGCAATGCATCATGTATGAGATGACCAATCAATGTGGAAGTTCTGGTAAAAATTATAAAGGTAACCATTAGAGGTTATATGATCCTTACTTTTGAGGTAATTATGGGTTACTATATGTTATGATGGAAGTGAAAGGCTAGAGATAAATTTGATGTTAAATTATGTTATGGTTATTTTTGATGATTTTATCTTGTTTTGGGAAATTTTTTTAGAATTATATAGTTTTGGAAAAATGACAACACGCAGACCATGTGACAACCCGTCGCGTCGGGCAATGCTGCGGGAATCGAACCCACAACCTAAGTGAAACTGGTATTTATCGCCTACAACTGGACTACGTGATGTCCCTGGTTAGTTTGACTGGTTCTTTTTAGTTAGATGATTTTATTAATTAAGAATAAGTTGATTTTGGGTTATCTATGGATATTTACTAACCTATCATGGAGGATATGTGATTAGGTTAATTTCTTTTCAATATGAGACATTAAGAGGAACTCATGTTGTTTGGAGATAAATGTTACGATTTAACTTGGAAGTCTATGTGACTAAATCCTTCAAATATTTGGGTTTTAACCTTATTTTGGTTTACTTTGAAGAATTTTATGGACAAATTGTTTATCGAATGGTCCACATTGAACTTTGGGTTTTGTTGGACAAATTTTGGAGATTAAGCATAGATTTTCTTTTTATAAAGGGTTATCCTTTTCTGGATTATCTGATCTTGTACTAACCTTTTTGGTTTTGGTTTTGGTTAATGTCTAAAGATATGGGAAGTATATAGTTATCTTTGGTGGATTAGGTGATTCTATAGAAGTTGATTATAGTACTCTTAATGCGAACAAGTCTCCTTAAATACTCGTCTTTTGGAAAAAATATGAGTTTGATTAAGGAATCTATTAAAAGTTGAAAGTCAACATGATAAGTGATTATGTTTCCTTATGAATGAATTCCTCAATAAAAAGTAACTTAAAACAAAAATGTTGTCTATTAACTTTTTTTACTGGGTAATCGAATAACGTTTAACCCATCACAAGTTTGTGATTTTCTTATGGTTAACTTTCTCCTAGACATGTTTACTATCACTCTCCCTCAAGAACATGACCCTTTGATTTTCCTTCCTTGTCCATGCTTTTCTACCTGGAATCCTAGTATGGGTTAACTCGGGTTACCTCTGTACTTATCTTCCTTTATTTTAAAGTGATTGTTTTACTGACTCTTGTTCCGATGTGGGACTTTCAAGGATGTTTCCATGCTCAATTTTAAAAATTGCGAGGATGCAATTCCCAAAAGGGGGGAAGGATGTATCACCCCAGGTAAATAAAGAATATGAAATTTTCATATTTATCCATATTTGTGAATAAAATATTAATATGACTTTAAAGGGGATGCTATGCTCGATTGCGTACCCAACACGCAACAACGAGTTTCTTGGGAATCTTACGTTGCACTCTAATAATAAAATAATATAATTTTAATTGGTAGTTAACATGTAGCCATTTTATTAGCAAGAATGGATAGAAATAACTAAAATATTATTATATATGTTTTTAAATTTTTTTACATTTATCCAATAAAATATAAAGGCTTAAAATACGGAAAGAATTCAATTTTAGGCGTATATGCCCTAGTTTTCACTAAAGGTTCACTTATTGCCTTTTGATGGCGAACCGTCATTAAATATAGTTTTTTTTTCACTCTTATACATTATATTGGACCAAATAAAACTCTTATTAAGAATTGGTACATCAAAATTTACTTTGTGTAAATTTTTGGTATCTTTCCGATAATGTTTATTTTTTTAACGAATAGTGTAAAATGTTGTATTTTAATTCAAAACCTCTTTTTAATCTAATTTATTTATATGATTAGATTATCTATTGAATTGGTATTAAAGTGAAATTAGAATATTTTTTTACCATTAAATCCAATAGTTGTTGTTGGAATTAATTTCACTTTGAAATCAGACTTAAACAAGTGTCAATCTTTTGATACTTATTGTTTCATAAAAACACACTATTTGCTCTGACAGCGGGAATTAATTATTAAATTAATTAATGTGACTTATATGTTTTGAATTTTGTAAAATATACTTCATTTTTGAATTCGGTATACCAAATATATCTTAGGGTTAATTTTTGGGATTTTTCTGAAAAACATCAATTTTTGATGAATAGTGAAACCACTAAGTGGTACTTATAAATACTGATTTTTCCGTTTAAATGAAATTTTTCCATATTTGTGTTTTTAATTTCAAAAAAATCCGACATACATAGTTTTCATTAAGAAGTAAAATGTGGTTCAATGGGATAAGAATAATTTTTTGGTGAATAGTAACTTATTAAGTTTTTAATCGCGATTAGAAGTAATTAGCGTAGTTTATGGTAAGAATAATGTTTTAATAAGATGAAATCACCTAGACACATGTCCTAACCTCATTGGATGTGTCATGTCCGACCAATAAAATCCATGAGTCAACTTGGTGACCCCGTGGAGCCACTTTGGTTGTAAGATGACATAAATATCTTTTTATTTAATGTTAAAGTTAAAATGACACAAACATGAGATGTTTTACTAAAACAATTTTTACATGGGGTTATACAAGTATGATTTTAAGGTAATGTCTTCACTTGTGTCCTTTTGTTTTATTTTTCCTCTCAAACCCCCTATACTCTTTTTATTCATTTATTTTGTAACAACTCCAGTATCTTCAATATACTAGGATGTTGTTATAAAAAGGATTCGAGCTACACTTACACACACCTACATCTAATGGTTAAAGAACATACTGTTTCCGTGGATGGAGAATTCCTGCCTCACGAAACGATGATTGTTCAACACTCATATAACACCTTAAAAGGTGGCCATTAAGATGTCACTATATTTATATATGATATATTATATGTTTATGTTTTACTTAATCTTCATTATTTTTCTTTTGTGGCATACCTTTATGGTCTCCATTGTGGGTAAACACGATAATTTCATTTTAGGAAGTGCGGACTACCGCCCCCTCAAAGTGATGTGATTCATTAATGCCATATGTGGGACGTATAAAGGATAGATTTAAAGTTATTATATATTATTTTATACTGGAATTATATTATAACTCTATATAATTATTATTTCCATCCATTAACGTATGAGATAGAAATGAAAGTAGCGTTCATGCGTACGTACGGCTTACCGTCTCCATGAACGGTGCATTGCATTTCTCATCCCTAAATGTAATGTACTATTATAAGTACATATTCATAATGGATATATATAATGTATGTTACATATAAATGATGAATACAATTCTGGAATTAAAATATACATACCTCTCATTTAGTTTTAATTCCATTAATATGAAAAAGAAATGAAAGTAGCGTTCATGCATACGTACGGCTTACCGTCTCCATGAACGGTGCATTTCATTTCTTACCTCTAAATGATTATGTAATATTATAAATACATGTATATGCTGGATATATATGATATATATGATATCCAAATCATGAATATCATTCTGGATATAATGAACCATTGACCACATGAACAACATGTAATTGTAAGAAGTTCACTTTTGACTTAAGAACCAAATATCGACAAAACAAACATTATTTACTTAAATGATTACATGATGTTTATAAAATGTAAATAAGTGATATAAAAGGAATAATTAACTTGAAAAGGTTCTTAAGAAATATAAATTAACTCAATTTTATTATTCTGGAAATTAAAGAACGATCGAGTCAAGTCGGACCCGATGTAAGTGGTCCTACTCCTCTCTTTCTTTTTAAGTACGCTCTTTATGTCATTCCTTTTAAAGCTCATCTTTCTTGTTATTGGGATGTTATTTTATATTACTATTACTGTAATTTTTATTGTTCATATGATGAGAGACCCTATTTTCTCTCATCAATCAATTTTGGAAGTTTTAAGTGGCATCGTTAGGCTGCAGAGTTTTCGTAAGGGATTTTTCATCTCACTTTTATTCCCGTGAGATTTATGCTACATTTCCCACAATTTCCTTTGAGTGGTGTATGTACTTCCCATTATTCTACTCTTTGTGTAATATACTTTCGTTTATGAGTATTTACATCAATGATGTATTGACCTTCTTTCATGGGGTGTATGTTTCGAAAGATACCCAAGTCGAAAAGGGAACCTTTCACCCTCCTCTTTTTAAAAGACTTCTTTTGTTGGGTATTTTAATTAAAATATTGTTATGTTGGGATATGTTCTCATATATCCTTATTGATGGAAATTTTATGTGATGAGATACATTTTTTTATCTCTCATCAAATCTTTTTCTGAATTTTGAAGTGACGCCGTTAGGCTGTCAAATTTTTGCAAGGGAACTTTTTAACCCAAATTTGATTCTTTGGGATAAACTTGTACTCCTTGAATATGTCATTCTATGAATATGTGTGAATAACCTCTGATTTTTTTACACTTAATATCCACTTATATTTGGTGTATTCATTTGTCACACATAATTATGCAATTGATTTATCCTTAAACCAAGGATACCGTCTTTGTAAGGGTCTTCATATCAATCTCCATTTATTGAGGCATATTTTTGTTTTATACACCACATTCATTAATACAGTGTATAAACCCCTTTGACTTTTACATTTATTCAAAAGTAATCTTTTTATACGAAGCGTTTTACTGAACGAAAAAATGGAATGTTCTTGTCGTACGTATGTGGCGACAACAACTTCTCCGCTGCCGCGAGTATTATTTGGTTTTTGGCTTCCTCAACAAGCTGTAATGTTTTCTAAAATGAAATAAATACCATATACTCTTTTATGTATTTTGGTATTGAAAATGGTTTTTATAAAGGATTTGTTATGTCGATGATATATTGTGATCGAAATGTGGAAATGTTTTCTTTCCAATATATTTGTTTAATGTCTTATGATTTTATAATGGTACTTGGACATTATGACGGGTGGTTCCGTGAATACCAGGACGGGTAGTTACGTTATAACCTCCAATGCATTGGGTATGGAAGTCGGTCGTATGGCTATTCCATTAAGTATGTGTGGAAGTCAGCAATATGGATATTCCATTAAGTATGTGTGGAATTCGACCGTATGGTTATTCCACTTAAGTATGTTTATGTCCCAAGTTACATTTATATGTTATGTGATCATTATATGGGTTTTATGGTAATTATTTGGTTACAGAAGGGTATGTAATGAACTTTTATTCAGTGAAGAGTTTTTACTACTTCGAAAAGGTGAAAAGTATTACTTTGATAAAGTATACATGGTTTACTTTTTGTTTTGAAAAAACTAACAGTTTTCATTCTTTGTGTATCCCTTATTGAGCTTTTTATGCTCATCCCAAGTTTTTGAAATGATTTTCACACGACTTAGCATGGAATAGGGTCAAGGATGGGATCAAGGGAAAGTCATGCTACCTAAAACATAGAACTAGACATGTTTCTTTTTAAGAGTTTTTATTTTATAGAAATTTAGTAGAAGCAACTACGTTGTAATCCTTTTGAGATGTAATAGTTATGTCCTAATTATCTAAAACTCTAAACCTGGAAAGTTCCTCAATGTGAATTATTCATTTAATTCAATAATAAGTAAGGTTTATGGCTGGGGCCTTATAGGTCTCATGGTCCCAACTGAATATTTTTATAATCACCCCTAAAAAGGATTCATTTGAATGTTTTGGTGAGCTATGTAAATGGTGATCAACTTGAATGAGACTCAGGGAGCACATGCAAGACAATGCTCATATGCGATTCGAGATCGGAGAGAGTGAGAGTTATCATAAACTATGAGTTGTACCTACCCATCATATAGGATCCTCGGTGGATAACCACTAGACCATGTAATCCCCTTTTTGATGTACTTTCATTCCAGTTGGGATTTTATACTGTCCCCTTTACTTTCAGTACTTACTTTTACTCCCATCGGTGGTTTTTAGTAGTTGTTATACATTACCTATACCGTTGTGTTTTATTTGTATGGTGTGTTCTCTATCAGTGTGTGTATAGGATTACTGACTGTGAATTCCCTTTTGGGGTTTTTCCTTTCTGGTGCTAAACAACAGTCTATGGCCTATGCAAGGTAGGATTGGGGTAGTCATGGCACAATCCATGTGGGACAGGTCGTGAAAATATTCTATATATTTATTTTTGAATAATATATTGAATACATTTATAATTATATCAGTGAATTTTGGGAATATTTTTGAGTTTACATAAAATGATAGTGAGTATGTAGTGTCTAAAACTCTTAGAGAAAAATCAATTACATGTTATAGACTATATATTAAAAAATTAATATCTTTCAGTTTATCATGATAGATATGAAACTAAATCAAATGAATTATTTATTGTTTTCATTGCTTGTAAAAATGTTTACAACCTATGTAATATTCTCTAGTTTTTATTCTATAAAAATCATCCTACCAATTAATAATTTTTAAACTAGGAGGATTCAAGATAAATATTTATTAAATTAATTATCATATTATATTTAGTTTATGTTTAATTAATATATAGAAATTCTTTCTAGGATGTGATATTTTTTCACAAATAAATAATTTTGTAATTAAATATTGTTAATATGATGGATAATATAATTCTTGTTGAGATACCTGATAAATAATCATTATATGTTTATTTAAAATCCTAACTATGGTTTATTGATAGGGGTAAATAAATGTGAAATGGGATAAAGTACTATAGTTTCACATGTAGTTAATATAAAAAAATTTATGTTGAAGAAACAGTATAGTTTATGGAAGATTAATAAATTCTCAAGTACTCTATGAATGATGTAATTTGATAGTGTATTCTTGAGTCTGAGGTGATATGAATTCACTATTTTTTTAATTTATAACCTACAAGATAATTCCACAAGCATGGTAAAATATTGTCTTACAACCTATAATGGGAATTATTTTAGGTATTCCTCCATAAATATTCAGTACAATATGTTAAAAATAAAATAATAATCAAACTATTGGATCTTTTGAAAAAATCACTAAGATACCACAACACCTGATATTTTATGATGAAGTAATTAGTGTTATAGAGATCGATCATATGATCCCCTTTGAAAACATCATTCCCAATTTATAATTTTAATGGATTAGGTTTTGAAATGGTTATAATTTTGGGCAACGATAGCCAATAGTGAAGGAGAAAAAATTAAATTCTAAAAAAACCAATATATTTTATTGGTTTAAAATATGTAAAATAATGATGAGTTATTATTAAAACCACCTTAATATACATTTTAGGGGATTTATAATGATATATAAAATCCATTAAATAAAATAAATTCCTATCAACCACACTCTAAATATATAATTTAATCTTATAACATATAAAACAAACTAATTATGAAGAAATTGGTTATAAAAGACCAAAAAGGAATTATAGAAAAATATTGATGATGCACATTGGTTATTGACCCATTTTTTATATGGAGGGGAGAATCTTAAAAAATAATTATAATGAATATTAATTGACCAAGGTCATCCAACATGACAGGATTCTAAATTCACTTATGTACAATTGCTAATAACTTATTATATTATTAGTTTTCCATGTTTTATGAAATATATGAATTCATATTGGATTGATTAAGGAAGAAAAAAAAATATTATATAAGAAAAATATATTCAATAAATATATAATGATACTAAATATAAGGATAACAATATCGATATAATTACCCAGGGTAAAAATTCAATGTATTTTTATTAGTTTCATATCTTCATACAAAATTCAGTTAATGGTATGTAAAAATAGACATTCCCCCTAGTTATATAGAATATATTATAATCATTGATTGAATAAAAAATCCACCTTTTATATTAATGTAGAATGTTTCACAATGAAAAAAACTATTACATAGACTCCAAGTAGCGATAAATGTTCTTATTACCCATAAATTAAATTTTTTAAGATATAAATAATTAAAATTTAAAATGAAATATATGAAAATTATATTTCTTATAAATTATAGATCTCAATAAGATTAAATTGTTAGGACATCAAATGAAATATATAAAAAAAAATTACATCCTATGTGAAAATATAGAAAACAAAAATGAAGAGAAAAATAGATTCACTCATAATTAAAAGTATCATTTATCCCTACTGATCTTTATCCACTAACACACATAAATTTAATACAATGTCCATGTTATCAGTTTTTTAATAGAGTGGAATTTAGTGAAATTAATATTTTACTAGGTGGCATTGTGCTAAAATACATTACCCCATTTTTCTTATAAAAAATATTGATTACCCAATTTCGTAATAATACTCTAATGTTATTCAACAATGATAAATTTTTAACTATTCCTATCATGTTTAAAATTACCCCAATATAAATTCATTCAAATTTTAAACATAAGTAATATATTTATAGATTCATTTAATTTTTTTGTTTTATTATTTTCATATATTTTTTTCTTATGAATTATAAGGCTAATATCTCCAAAATTCATTTGAAATCCAAATATAAATATTTCACGTGGGTTTGAAAGGTCAAATATGAATGCATTTTTTGAGTTTTTTCTATGAGGTGTTATTTTTCCCCATTTCCATGTTACATAATATAGATTTAAAAAATTCAATTCCCCCTGGTTAATTTTTTTATTGAATAATAATATATTCTAATTTTCTTCTATTTTATTTTATTGAGAGAAATAAATTCCACGAAATTAGATAAAAACACATAAATATTCTTATTAATAAAAAAAATTAATAATTAGTGAAACAATCATGAATATAATTAAATTAATCACTTGAAAAAATATATTTAAATCTCAGCAACCTATACTCCAAAATAATTATAAAGAAAAAAAATAAAACCTATAAATATATCAACCAACCTACAATCTTGTACTATTAAAAACCCCTATCAGACTCAAAAATGTTTTTATATACATTGAATAAAGATATTTATTATGTATTAAATTTAATGAGATGAGATTTTGGATCCTATTAAATACATACTATGTCCAAAACTGGTGCCACATACTAAACAAAACATAGAAAAAAAATTATTTAGATGAAATTATTTTTAAATATATAATAAAAATTTTTATGGGTAATCAATAATATTATTCACCTCTAGCTTGTGAATAATAGATTTGAGTTAAAATTGAGAATCATACCATTAATAAAAGCCATTTATATAATAAAATATGAAATATTTTCTTATGATAATTTTTCAAATTTTATAATTAAATTTAATAAAGTAAAATTAATTTTAAACTCCTCACATTAAAATTATCTTTGGAGGAATTTTTTATATTTTTCTAATATAATTTATTTTTCGGTGAATATTACTTAATAAGGTTTCTGTAAAAACAATTACTCTTATCAGTTTTATTAGTATATGTTCGATCCATAAAATTTTATAAAATCATTGAATTTATAAATTATACATTTTAGTTTTATAAATATGATATATATATATATATATATATTATTATTATTATTTTTAACTTCTGTAATCTAATTTTTATATTGTAAGACTGAAGAAAATTTTTATTTGAATTTAAAAGTAGTTTTCACTTGTTTCTTTTAATTGAACCTTTTTTATAGAGATATGGGTTTCATGATTTATTTTGAATTCAAATCCCATTTATTTACTTTATAATAAATCAATTAATATCATGAAAAGTAGTAAAAATAAAATATTTATCTTATACATAACATTAAAATTTAATAACAATGTTTTTTTGGAAATATATTTTATGACTTATGTGTTAAATTTAAATTAATATTTACTCTGATTAGTGAAATTAGTTAGGTAATTTGGATAAAAAATTTGGTATTAACCTATTGATATTTGGTAATAATGGTTAACTTATATTTGTAGTTATAAAATAATTTAGATGATAATTATTTTATTGTGATTAATAAGTGTATGAATGACTTATCTATGATGGATAAAATATTCCTTTACTAGCATGTCATTTTGAAATTATATAATTGCTTATTTTTTTGAGGAATTACCTAGATAAATTTTCAACCATTTATGAATTAATATATAAAAAACCCAAATATAGTAATTTATAGTTAGTGTTATTGTTTTTACATTGTTACAATATACAATGTATCCCACCATGTAAGATCAATCCGTTCAACAGTCCTAAAGAACCAGATGCATTGGTGACTTCACTATTATATTATAAATATAAAATATATATCATAAGAAAAAGTGTCACTATATTGATATTGTTTACAATATCCTCCTTCATATCCAGAAGAAATGGAAAAATATACAGGGATATCAGATGCCCGTTAATGATTATGCAAGTCGGAAGATTTCATTATAAAATAATTCATAATCAATATGGTACAATGAAAAGTAAAAACACATGACATTGAATAAAAACATGATTTTAATGGGTATCCATTGATAATATTAACATATAAAACACATGACAAGTTTATACTAAATTATTAATTAAAGAAAAGAATAATTCTGGATGTCCATTACCAATGCATCTTATCCATCATATCATGACACATACCAAAATGGTCTGTAAAAAAATACATCACTCTTAATAAAAAAGTATGTGTGAACAAAATAATGATTAAATATATAATTTCATCAATTTATTCTATTTGTAAATGTAGATACATTAAGGGTATATCTGTAACCAAGACCTACCCATCGTATTCTTATCCTATGAATTCATTATAATTTAAATGACCAATATATTTCATTCCCAAAAAGAAATATATGTCAACAATTATTTTTATTGAATCATTACTATAAAAAAAATAAATTTATAATCTCATAAACAACATGGATAAGGTATAATGATTGTATCATTATAACATAGAGTGGGTAAAATCTTTGGGTGTTGTTATAATTGAAGATAAATATAAAATACAACTCTAAAAGGTAACTAGAAATTATTTGTGTATAATACTACTTTTTATATTTAAATAACTTATTAAAATATAAAAACATCAGAAATATTAAAAAACAAATTTTTTTAGAAAAAAATTAGAATCCTATAATGGAAGAATCAATGTATTCAGAAACGGATGAAAATATTCCATTTATAAAACATAAAAAATCCTGGGTTTTAATGGATTATAATAATAATAGGTGAATATTAAAATATTCTTGGAATAATTTTTATAAAAACATAGATATGGACGAAAAATATTCTTGACTATTGTAGAGATATAACCCATTTTTCTTAAAAATATTTTCTCAATATTTTTCTGTAACCAATAGAGTAAAAAGGTACTATTACTTGAAATTCAATGGAAATAAAATAGTATAATAAAATTGAATGGACTTATCCATTATGAGTTATATAAATTACCACAATGGAAATTCATATGTAATAAATTCAAAAATAAAATGAGATTGTGAGTGAAATCCATTTGATCTATCTCAAATTTCATTTTATATTGTTTTATAATTATTTATAAAAAATATATTTATTATAATTATATTAAAAACACATATAAGAAGTCATAATATCATTCACGATCCATTTATAACATTCTAATACTAGTTTAATAATATTTTTATATTGAGAATATGGTTTCTTGGTGTTAATAGTTTTATTTATATTGGAGTTTTAGTTTTGTTGTTTCCATACATGTACATTGATCATGGTTCCATAATAACTATAACGATTACAATGACATAAATATCATATATATTTATCATATATATATAGAGAGAGTAATCCAAAAATGTATATATAAACATTAAATCACACAATTCCATGAAATCCATCAACTTCATGCTATATCATAACATAATTAATAATATATGAGTATTTTTATAAATAGATATATCTTATCATATATTAAAAAATGAACAAATTTAACCAGGAGATCTACAACAACCAAAAAGAAATTATTTTCATTCGATTTTTTGGGAGTTTGGTGATGTGATTTGTAGTTTTGTTATCCAAATTTCTATTCTGGTGTAGGTAATTGTTATACATTCAATTTGTACTTATGTATCAATATATTAACATTTATATATAATTAGAATCCATATATATACATATTAATATACATTTTTTATCTCACCATAAATACACTTTCATATCACTATATATTTTTTTACATCGGGTATGAAAAAAAAATGTAGAATTTTGTTCTTCATCTTACAGATCATTATTTTTACCTTATATAGACTGTACACATTCTTTGTTCCAGAACCATTTCATTCAATCCTGATAAATGTTGAACTCAATATCATTCCCCACCATCTTACATAATGAAACAACTTTTTCTTTGCCTTCTGAATCCTCTCAGGAATTGATGGTCAAAAATTTACATAATAAATATATGATATTTCCTCGTTCCTAATAATTTAAATATCAAAATTATAAAAATCAATAAATATGAGGACAACTAAAGTATATAACATGTAGAATATTATATGGTTTTTTAAACCCATTGAGTAATGCAACTTTTTCACCTTCTAATGGTATAAATTTATGGGGCAGTAATATTCATTGTTTGACTCTAACTATCTACTCTGGAAAATATTCAACACATTCTATGTTAATATACCCTGAAAGATATTATGATCAGTTTATTAATCATATCATTATATATATATATAGATAACTCCTCTATATCAATAATGAAAAAATTATTGACTCCCACATTAAATTTTAATATGGTAATTCTTCATAGGAGTTATTAATTGGAAGGAAGCATAATTAATCACAAATTTTTTTTCAAGACAAAGAATCCAGGTAACTAAATAGATGAATCACTATATAACACAAAATATTATCTACTGAATTGTAGTATAAAACATTCTCACTAAATGTACATATCTCTTATTTGTTAAAATTATTCACACATTCATCAATCAACATGAACATAACCCCATACCAAGTAAAATTGGTGAGTGGATTAGATAGTCACAATAATTTTCATACAAAGCATTAGTAATATCCAAACAACCATATAATATAATAGTACATAACTATATATTGGTTTTTTTAATTTATCTAAATTATTTATTGTGTTTAAATATTAGTATACATACCCTCACATTAAAATATTATTACTATTGAATTTGAATATTGTTAAAAAATATTCATAAGTATAAAATTTTTCATATTAATTATCCATTAAATGGTTTTTCAGTATATAAAACAAAAGTCAATAATACAGTTCCTTGATCCTAGAATAAATAAAAATAGCATCAACAAACAAAACCAAAAACTAATCAAGGTGATCCCCAAAATAATTATTCATTAATTCCATAAATATTTTATGATCATTTTTATGTCAAAATGGAATAAAAAAATACCTAATGGCCTTAAGATGTTTGGAATTATTTCCTGGGTATATCATCCTTCAAAACCCTTTTATGATGATATATATATCTAATATCAATCATTAAAAACCATTGATATCATTGTTATTGATATAATATGTCATCAACATGTAGTACATGGTATTTGTTTAGTATAGTTATATTGTTATGTTCCCACTAATAAATTTAACAACTCATTGAGCCATCCTTATTATTAAAAAAAGAACATGTTGAACCCACTATGATTAACATGTCTGAATAAATAACAATTATATAATATCTATTTGTGCTTTTAATTTTTTTTGTATTTCAATCTTGTATTTTTTATATAGAGTCTTAAACATGGGAGTACAATATGGTATGAATTATACTGAAAATACAACTTTATATTTTCCAGAGAGACTAGGAAACTATTGTAGGAACACATTATAAAAGTACTATATAAATGGGAATTTTTTAATTTTGAGTTTCTCGGCAACCACAAAAATTGAATATCCATTTCAGAAATGTATTGAACCTCATATGATATATGTAATTTCGAATCACTTTTCAAGTTCATCCTCACACTAAAAGACGATGATAGTTTCATTTAGTGTATATAATATAACTTCACATCCTTGATAATTGATATTGGATTTATAGATTGAGAGATAAAACTTAAGAAAAAATTAATTAAAATCATTGTGAGGAATACTAACATGAGTTGAAAGAAGAATATTCCAACAAAATTCAATCATATTTTATCTATATACGTGATATGAAATTAACCTATCAATGGGTTTATTTGCTAAAAATTAGACATTTAATAGTTGTGGTGCTAATATGATACCCCTAGAAATATATTTTCCTATAAAAAACCAGGTAGATATTGAATAAAATATTTTATTTTTACTTTTGGAGTGTATAACCATTGTATCTTGAGAAACATAATTAGGAACTACTTTATCAGCTGTATTTATTGTATATGCCTAGACATACCCCTTTTCATATTGTCAAAAAAATGACCGTGATTTATATGAAATTTTGTTAAATAATTTCACATCTCATTATAGCTGAAGAACAACTTATTTTTGGTTTCATTGGTTTCCATTCATTCACAAAACTTATGGTATCTTTCTCCACAATTTAAAATAACTCATGATCAAATTAATAAAATTAATGGGTGTGTTTTCCAATAATTTTCACATGTAATATATATAATCCTATATTAATTTTGATTTGAAAATTTATTCATGAAAATGTTATCATGAAACATATTCTTTTCCTGATATCTCTTGAAGATATAAGTAATTGAAAATCCATTCCCTATCTTGAGGGAACACTATAGTGTATCATTATTTATTGAAATTTTTAGAGAAAATAGTTCTCTTTGATGCTACATTTTAATACAATTAAATAAACATTACATATTGCTTCATCGATTACATATATATTATTTATAATTCCATTTTTTTCTTTTCATAATAACATAAATATCTATAACACATCAATCCTTCATCTTATTTAAAGTGCGTAAATTTCTCCCAATTTTTCACATTGTTCATGGGAATGTATTTATCGATTATTATCACATTAAAAGTTCATCATACCATGATTTTTATTTCTTCTACATTATGTTTGTTTTGGATCAATTAACAAAATTGATTGGTATCTCCTATAAAAAAATATTTAGAAAAATATTTTACCCATTAATTACATTCTAAATGTTAGAATTTAATTTCCTAGGACATAATTTTATTTCCTAAACCAATCATGCATTTGTTCTATTTAAACATTGAGGACTATATCTAATCAAGTGGTCTTCAATTAGTGAATCATTTTATTGATATTTTTTTAGATCTATATAGGAATGTTTATTCATTATAACCTATGTTATATTCCCTAATATAACCCTGATCTTATCAGTTATAACACAATCTGTGTGGTATTACTCAATATGAAAATCCCAATATTTTATTTACATGTTTATTCTCATTTTTCTATTAGGTTACATAAATGATTAATGAAAAATTATATGTTATTTCATATTAATCTTCAATATTGAGGCATAAAATTGCTAATATTTATAAAACATCTCAATTAATATAAGGTGTCATTATAATTCAAATGTTAGCTATGTTTATTTAAAATCCATTTCCCAAGGATCCTATTAATCATGATATCTTTCTAACTATATAACTAGAAACTATTTTATCCCAGATCTAGTTTCTTATTATTTAAAATAAATATTGATTCTTGGGTATCATGCCACACATGATCGATCTGTTTTGTTGTCTTAATAAATTAGATAACTTGATATTTTTTTCTTTAAATTTGAAATATAAAAAATATCATAATAAAAATTCTTAAATCCTTGATATTATTCATAATATCATTACATATATTATATTGAATGTTTAATAAAGGAAATTAATAATTCTAGATAACCATGATCATGTCCACTCAACTGAGATATCGTGAATCTTACAATTATGGCTTCTCAAATAAGACAACATTCTTAATAAATGGATACATGTAAATAGAATAAAAAACTGATTTCTAATTATATTTTTTTTGTCTCATGAGTCATTTTGATTCATAAAGGGTCTATCTATTATCGGGTCGCAACTGCCACTTTCACATCTTATACATTCCTTATATTTTTAATTTTTAATACATTTGATTTATAAAATTCGTTACAATTAGAAATTATCTATATTAAATAAATATTACAATAAATTAACAGTTTAAAATCATCATAAATTGTATTGATAAATAATATAATATGGTTTCATTAGATCATATCTCTAAAAAAATTAATTGTTTAAAAAAAAGAAGAAAATACATATAAAAGATTACTAGAAAATTCATGAGGAATAAACCATATTTAAATTGGAAAAACATATTAATATCTAAATATTTACCATATAATAGAGATAAAATTATAATTTAATTATATATTGGAAACATGTAATGGATTCTTTAAATCATTGGGTGGTCATGACGATAGAAAATTCATTTTTTCCCTTTATCCAAAAAAACTATTCCTTTTAAAATTCCATTGAATAGTTTGAAATACCTCATTAGAAAAATATTTGAAGATTAATTTTAAAATATTTTTCATTAGTTAAATAATGGGTAAAAATTACTTTAAACCATAATATGGAAAAAATTAAATTATTTTTTGAAAAATCATGGACATGTAAGAAAAAGATTATAGACTAAAGAGTAAATAATATGAGTTTTTTCATAAAAATTTTTTATTGGTCTTTTAATGTAGTAAATTTTTTAAATGCTATTATTTCATGAAGATCGTGTGAATAAATAGTGGAGAATAAAATTTAAGGGTTTTATTAGAAAAATATATTCTAATTTTTCTTAATGTAAATTCAAACATAGAAATCCTTGAAATAAAATGATATTATAAAATAACTCATCTCTTACTATGGTACTCTCGGTAATGACCTAATGTGAGGTCTTTATCGAGGTACCTTCCCTTTTGGGGATGGGACTCCATTTTCCTTTATATGTTCACAAAACCTTCCATTCATACTATTCTCGATGCAATATTTCCTTCAACCCTTCCTCGACATCAAGATTTTCCTTAATGTTCCAAATCTCTTCCATGGTTTTCCTCAGACTGTGTTTTCAACATCAGTTTTCATAAAATCATATAATCTCCAGAACCTAACAATGGTGTCATTTATATTTAGAATCTACCATTATCTGACTCCATTCATATATTTCTGTTTGGTTCATCTGGTTTATAGGGAACTATGATTAATGGCCTCCCTGTTGAGTACTATATCATGAATTGGTTCTCCATGGTATTTGATTTGATTTATTTTTTGTCAATAAATCTATGATTTTTCAATAGATGAAACTGATTTCTCTTTAGGTGTCATATGATATTCATTTGAACCATACAACTCTATCTAAAATGTTATGGGTATTTCTTTATAAACATAACATTTCATTCTAAAAAAATGTCAACTATACAATTGTAGGGGAATATAGGTGGTTATTTTTTTAGATAGTAGAACAAATATGGGTTTTCACCCAATTTCACACTATATATTTTTCATGGTTGATGTTTCGAAACTACCAATATAATGGTTATAGATTACTAATGGGGAGTAATTTTATTTCATGTATAATGTAGTATTTAAGTCTTTTAATGTGTATTTATATTCATATTGGTCATTGGGACACTCCATTTTTAATGCCAGTGTGGTCATATTGATCTCCATGTTGATGATGAGTTTAGATAGTAAATCAGTATAGTTCATGATGTTATCATTTCTGATGGTTTTTTAGTTAATAATAAAATACCCAATTATGATTACTATCATGAATTAAGGAGGATTATAAATTTGGACCCAATAGTGGTGGTTATGCTTCTTATGCTAATGAGTTTTTTACTAATAAAAAGATGTTTTAATCCTCCTTGGGATTGTATAGTGTATCCTTTTATAATTATGTTATGTATCAAGGTATGTATAATGGATGAGAGATCGAGAAAATCACTGATACCAGTCTTATTTTCACCTATGCATACTCAAGGGATCTTCCATAGTTTCATGATTTATAATTTTTTAATGCAACATTTTCTCTCGAACCGGGGTTTCTCATCTAATGAGAATATTCAATGACTATTCATCTCTAAACCAGTTTCTCAATATTTAATTGTTGTGTATAGGATAATAATAATCCTGATGGATGGATAATATACATTACAAGAATGAAATGAATGAATGTAAAACCAATGCCATTTAAATATATTCATATATGAAGAAATTAAAAATACTCTAAACTAATGATGAAATAGGAGAAGGACTCCCTAGGGGAAATGATAGTTGGGTCTCGATCAAGAAATGGAAATAAAGGTAATATTCTCTCTTGTAAATTCTTAGTTTAAAAAGTATAAAAATAAAGACTTCAGATGGAATAATAAAATATTACAAAAAATTGTTAAAATATATTAATAAAGTTAATTGAAAAAGGGGATAGAGTTGAGATTATGGTAATCATTATTTCTTGAATGAACTAAGTAGTTTTTATGTATGTCGGGTGAGAAAGAACTAATTGATGAAATCATCACTGTTGAAGGTAATTTCAACATGTATATAAGGGAATTATTAATATAAAAAAATCATAAACATAAATGAGTAAAGGTGGATGTGCGTAATCGGTGATGTTTGTAACCCCCACTATGCCTTAAAGAGAATGTGATAGAAGAAACATTCCATATCCATGCTTTGAAGGAGGTTATTAACAAAATATATGAGTGATCAATTCAAGTTATCATAAATAAAGATAAATGGTTGTTTATATACAAGAAAAATATCATTTTAGGGTGAGTTTTCAATGAATGGAATATTGATTTGGTGGAATATATCCATACCTAGCAGAATATAGATAATAATTTAGATGATATTTTAAATAATTTTTCAGATATGTAGACAACCAAGGTTAATTGAGGGAAATATATTTTTTTTCTATTATTCATGGTCATTTATTTAATGGCATTATGTTGTATTTCATTGGATAACACATTTATTTATCTTTTTTTGGTTTCGCACATTTTCTTCAAATGTGACTTTGAAATAAAAATAAAATTTTCAACCGGATTATAAACAAAATCCATTACCTCAACCTCAACTATCATAAAAAGTGATATTGACCTATTATTTTATAATTCTATATTTGTATAAAGTTATATAAAAAGAAAAAATACATATAAATTATAACTCACATTTCCTCTTTATAACATCCAATTATCAATTTAGTAATAATTATTTATTAAAATTGTAATTTTAATATGTTAATTGTTTCATTTTTCATGAGAGTTTTAGTTTGGTAGTCCTGGTTCTTATATAATGATTATAGTCACGTAATAGGAAAAATTTAATGAATTTATGAATATCATATATATTGATTATATATAATTTTAGAGTAATTATAAAAATTTTGAGATAAAAGAATGAATTACACTATTCATAGAGACAGTAGGTTATATGATCCCATGAATGTTGTTTTATCTTTTCAATGATTGGAATAAAATATAGATAAATAATTATTTCCATTCATTAAATAATTTATATATCATATATAAATTATATATTCATAAAATCTATCCATATTACCATCCAGGTAAAGTGTAAAATAAAAATTAACCACATCTCTTTATGGAGGTGGTATTCCACATATATGCTCGAGCGACATAATAATTTTCCAAAATATGAAAATAAGATAAGGTAGATATGAAATTATAATTTTATAATAATTTTTATTTCATAAACATTATATAAAATCATTAAACTAGTTATAAAAACCAACAATGAATGATGGTGATGGAAAATGAATTGTATTTCTATATGGATTCGGTAGTCAACCCATAAAGATGAGTAATACGTTAAATTCTCATTAAATTAAAATTTGGTGAATAATGGTGGTTTCATAACACAATAACATTTAATTATATTAATAAAATTAATATATTATTTTATTATGAATAACATAGAGTTAGGAAATATATAAAAGGAATGTGTTAAAAGTACCTGGATAGGAGATGTTCCACTTCATTGAAAAATCCCTTTTCTATTAAACCATAAGCCTTGAAATGATGGTATTATATAAAAAAAGATAACATAGAAATGGTTAGGAAATATATTATATGATTTATTAGAAAATATCTATGTCTTTAAATGTGTGTTCACAGGAGGAGATGTTGTGACCTTATATAAGTGAGGGGATTGCATTGTTGGATACACATATTTTGTTAATTAAAACAAAATTAATTATCTTAATTATGTGCATATAATTATATATATTAAGAATATATAATTACTATGATTCAATTTAATATCACCCAATAATATAAAAAAAATATTAGATAATATTTTAACCCTATCCACATAGTTATATGCCCATGTAAACCCTTTCAACAAATAACAAAATATCAATATTTTATTATAATTAATGATCATAAATGTTTTCATGAAAGGAAACATAACCCATTATGTCACGACCCGTCCCCCGGGGCTCGCATCGTGACTACCCCAAGCCAGCCTTCCATAGGCCAGGGGCTGGCGACTAGCATCAAATGCGTATTTCACTAGAACTGGGAAGGCATTGCCTTTATAAAACTTAATGACACATTACCAGATAACAAGTGGAAGAAAACACTAATTAAAGCAGTATAACAAGTGTTCTAAAAGTAAAATGGGGTAGGAAATAAAATCCCAACAGAAAGGTACACCTACAACTGAACGAAAGTACAACTAAAAAGAAAAATTAGCTGGAAGATGGAAGCAGCTCCTAGATCGTCCTCCTGGTACCTACCTGAAGGGTAGGTACAGATGTCCTCCTCATCACTTTGTGTCTTTCGGTCTGCTCTGTGTGTCGTCACGCTTAGTGTCCATCTCCAGGTACCATCCAGTCCTCGTACACTCTTCCTCGGTCAGCGTTGTCCATCGTCTGCATCCAACACAATGAGGTGTGGGCATAGCCCGTGTAGGGGTGAGTATAATTATACATAGTAGGGTCCCCAAGACCCTCATGTTCTCACATAATCCAACAAGTATAAACCAAAAAGAACGAACGCAATTGATAACCTTTAATTAGGTATATGCCAATACATATATATAAGTTATCAATTAACCCATCTCAATCATGAAGAAAACACAAAGGTCATTGACTCAGCTCAAACAAGGACTTTCATTATCGAAACCAAAACTTCTGGAGATATCCTCCTCTATAGAGAACATTGGCCTTGTTGTAACTCTGAGGCGCTACTCACTAAACTTAAACTGCTGAGGTACTCCTCCTGTCGAGTACCATGGGTCTGCTGAAAAAACTTGCACTCCTCCGCTGTGGGTCGGCCGCAAAACCTGGAACTCCCCCTAATAGTCATCAGAGGTACTCCTCTTGTCAAGTACCACAGGTCTGCTTTCAAAACAAATGCTTTGTCGGCCATGGGTCTTCCATCATACTAGGGGCTCCATCTACTGGGCTAGTCAAATCACTCCAAGCTGAATTGGTCAAGCAGTCATGAGGTCTACAGCTACTAGGTCTCTACACTCTGTTTTCTCGTCTCCAGGAGGATCCGCCCCACGAGCTAGTGGTTGATACTCCAAGTGTCACGACGTCTCACGTAGAAGTATCCCAATGGACCGCCTCATCATAGGGGTCTC
This sequence comes from Viscum album, assembly GCA_963277665.1. NCBI lineage: Eukaryota > Viridiplantae > Streptophyta > Magnoliopsida > Santalales > Viscaceae > Viscum > Viscum album. The sequence continues at coordinate 65,969,229 of OY728166.1, read as the reverse complement.
AATGCAATAGACTTCGTGTTAATCGGAAGCCCAGTCTGTGAGTTATTGGCGTTTCTGTTTCAGGGGCCTGGTTGGTTTTTAAGCTAAAACCAACCCGACCATACTCCTACTGTGTCCAATCCTCAAGTAGAGTATTCCCAAATATTCATCTCATCAAAAGGAAACCAACGTAGTTGACGACACATCAATCAGACATCTAGTAATTATGTTAAAAATGTCTCCGCTGCAAGGGCCAGGTTAGTTTTCGGTTCGAACCAACCCGGCCAAAACCAAATTGGTCAAACCATAAGTGTAATATTATGAGATGACATTATTGATCTGAGGAATCCTATGAAATTGACGGTGCGTCAATCGGAGGTCCGTAGCTCATGTTATAGGCAATTAACCAAAAATGGTCCGAAAAAAGGGGGGTCTAGGCCCGGTCCGACCCAGCCCAACACAACCTGGGTTGGCCCAAAACGGTTCGAACTGACCCATGTCTGGTTCTGGCCTAGAATAGCGTGGTCTAGCCATGCTCGAGAGGCATGGCCCGGCCCGGCAGGCGGGGCTCGGGCAGCTGGCCGAGCGAAACGGGGGCGCGATCCCCGGTCTCCCCGAATCAGCTGTGTCAGGCTGGCACCACCCAGTCTTCCCGGATCCCGTGCGGTGCTGGAACCGTTCCACCACTGCCAGTGGCATGCAAAGAAGCTACCTCCTCTAGACGGTCAGCTGATGTCATCCGCCACCTCTGGTCACCTGTGGTGGCGAGCTGGTGACCCGTGCCGCCGCGATGTTCCTCAGGCCCCCTGAGTCACTCCGTTGGTCCGTTTTAGCTTCGGTATATGCCTACAGCCTTCTTGGGTTTCACTCTCCACTACGACGGCCTCAAACCAAATTTTCCCTTCTGTTCATCTATCTCCAAACATTCCACGCAATAGGAACAAGTTTTCGGTGGGTCTGGACTTCTTCGTTATTCCATACCCACCGCCTTAGTAGGTCAAATAATCACCTAACAGAATAAATGCCCATGTTCGAGGGCATAAATCCGAAAAATGATAATAAATATAACCACCCTACCTCGCAAAGGCATCGCACATCGTTGAACCGTGGAATACGAACATCACGGTGGACGGGCGTCGTAGAAGAACGATGTCAATTCCGTTGACGACGGAGGAGGAGTTGTTGTTGTTGGCGAAGTTCCCCATGGCGGTGTCTCCTCCCTTGACGCCGAGGAAGAAAAAGATTGAAGAAGTTGCTTCACATCCTTCGGGCCGTAGAGCATTCTTCATTCCCTGGAGAGAATTATGTTCTTAGTTGAAGAACGAAGCTTCTCTAATTGTCTAGTGGTTCACCCACCATAAATATTTTCTATGCCAATATTTTAATAGCCTTTTTCAATTATAATGAATTTCCAACCAATTAAAAATAATTCAAAAATAATTATTAACTCCCATATAAATTCATGTACATTAACTATTTTGGTTGTCACACATTATGAGAGGAGTTATGTCCTCATTAAATCTTGGGAGGTGGAGAGGTTCCACATAATTAATAAGCGAGGAGTTAAAAAATTAAAGAGGGGGTGTTAAGGGAGTTAAGGGGAGTAATGGGGAAAATTAAAGGTTAGGGATAATGTGGGCCCCACCTCACAAATATCCTCTCATGGGAGGTTATGTTGGTGTGGGAACCACCTCTAACACCCCTTGGGAGAAAATAACCATCACCCATAAATAAAAATGCGCGCTACAATTTTATTTATTTTATTCAAAATCCCCTAAAATTAGATCTCATCCCGTACAAAACACAACTGCGGTAAAGGTCCCCTTAAGCGAATATCGGCGCTGCGAGTTTATCAATGTCCTCAGATTTTGGTTCCGAGCACCGGTTCAAAACATATTAAACCCACACGTACGTTTACAGAATGTACCCGAACGAAACTTTATAAATTGATATCGGGCACACTGGGCCTCAGAATCAGGTGCTGTTAGAAACTGCGGACTCATAAAATTACATAGATTTTATGATAAAAATTCCCTTGTAATTTCTGGGTCTTTACATTACCCCCACCTCAAAAATTTACATCCCCGAAAAGATACATCACATACTAGGGAAAAAACTGGGGTACTGAGCATGCATCTGATCCTCCCGCTCCCACGCGCTCTCCTGGAGGTTCCCGTGCTACCAGCAAATTCATACCATAGGAATCGACCATCCATGCAGGACCCGATCCTGTTGATCCTCAAAATCCACTAAAATGTCTGTGAATTTCTCCCTATCATCAATGTACATCTCCCTGTGGTCGACGTTGTGGGACGGTTTTTGCACGCATCTCCTCAGCTAAGATATGTGGAAGACATCGTGCACCCGGTGCAACTGAGGTGGAAAGGCATGTCGGTAAGCCACCTCACCTACTCTGTTGACGAATTAGAGGAGTGACTATAAGAGACTGAAGATAGGTTGCATCATCTCTATCCATAAATGATTTATGGAAGGCAGCCAGTTGCTCTCTCGCCTCTCCTAGCAGCTAAATGCCAGACCTCCTGCTGTGTGCATCCGCTACTACGTTCCCCATCCCAGGAGTATAGTCTATCTCAAATTCATAGTCTCGGAGGAATTCAATCCATCACTACTGTATCAGGTTCAGTTCCTTCTATGAGAAGACAAACCTGAGACTATTTAGATTAGAGTAAACTGCAAACCATTTGCTTCACGAAATACGGGTAATACTGGCCAATTAACTCGTCTTCACCCTTCTTCGCCTACGATTTACATGAGATGATGATATTTCTCCTTTTCCGAAAAGGGAAATCTGGTCTCATCCCCTGGATGAACCACATCCTTTTCCAAATACATTCAATCCATTCTTGAATGATACTAATTAATGCCATGGACGACTTCATAATGCCTCGACACTACTACCAAGAGATCCAACTGTTACTCTCACCTCCAAGGGTTGAGTCACACATTCTGCATCAGTGTGTGGTCATTGGGTCTCCTCTAGTAGGAATCTCTAAAGTGAGGTTCAAGTCAGCAGTTCTAACAGGAACCTATTTTTATTAACCAAACAAAAATGAAGGAAACAAAACGTCACAAGGACAAGTTTCATTTTTTTACTGTAGCTCTAAGTACCATGACACAATGAAAACACAATAACGACATTATCAAAGCTAGTTGCATCATGAACTAAGGCCTCTATGCCTAGAACTAGTCACACACTTTTCCACCTGCTTCCGGAGCTCTATAGTCATATTCATTAGTTGTATGAAGCTGTGTAATCCAATGTCCACATGTACCCTGAGGTCAGGGTGGACCTCCTGGTGGTGGTGGTGGGAACAACACAAAGCATCATCCACCACCAACTGCATGGCCAGTTCCTCTTCCTCGTTCTCCTGATCCTTATAGTCCACCTTGATCAAGCCTTTGCCTCTGCCTGGGAGGTGCTTCATCTATATTCTAATCACCTTCACGGCGGTTCGGACAGTCACGTGTCTGGTGACCAAGCCCACAGCAATACTAACATTGTCCATTCCTGGTATGCCTGGCTTTGTCTCCACTCTGGATGCCCCGCACTACCGATCCTACGTCGTGTGGTCGACCACATATAGGTATGGTCCCCGTGGACCTCATCGTCATCTATCTACTACCAGCTGTAGGAGACTCTACTACGTGTCGGCTAGTGGTGGGTTCTGCTGCTAGATACTGCTCAGTAAGGAAACTCCCAACTAAGAGGGATCTCTCCAACACTCATGTCTGCTTCGGGATTCTTTGGGAGACAACCGAAGTCATAAAATCTCACCTGAGTCCCTTCTCAAAGGTCTGAGCCCTGAAGAATGTTTCCTTGTACCATATTAGTGATATAGCACGACTGGTGGGTGAACCTCTCTGAGTACTATGCCACTGTCATGCTACCCTACTGAAGATGCTTTAGCTCCTGTATCCATACCGCTCGAAGGGTGGCTGGGTCAAAATCCACCCAGAACAGGCTCTCGAAGTCTGCACAGAGTAGTGTCACCTTTTCATGCATTTGGAGCATCAAGCTCCACTATCTGCCTGTTGCTGCCTGAAGGAGGCTTGAAGAAAAGATCACCATAAATTTTTCTGGTGTCCCTACTAGCCTGAAGACAGAACAACCTCCATCCAATCCTCAGCCGCCTGTGGGTTAGTCTCTTCCCAAGACCTGGGTGGCCTCTGGTGCGGGAACTCGGGCAACGCACTCAAGCGGCGTGCCTCGCCTACTGTTGGGGCTGGTGGCATCGGTGGACCAACGGGTGGTAGTACCACTGGTGCCTCCACTGGTGACTCAACTCGATGAGGGCCCTGTACTGAGGCCTCATCGCTCAGCGGGCTGTCAGTACGTACAAATTTCGGGGATCAAGCTCGTCGTCCGTGGGGAGGCATCCTGAATGAAACAGATGAGACACTGTCAAAGACTATACCTGGTGAGCTGACGTGGATTGAGCTGACTTAAATATAACTTTTATAAAATACTTGAGCAATTAGTGTTTTCATGCACTGAGTCAAAAATGAGATGTCAGGGTCCTGGTGTATGGATACGTTGGCCGCTCGCACCAAAACTGGAATCCCGGAACTGAAAACCACAATTAGTACCCTTTACACTATTGCTTCAAATAAATAAAATACCAGAGTCCTATGTTCTGTGGTAGAACCGACTCCTATGATACAAATTTGTCACGACCCATCCCCTGGGTCCCACATCGTGACTACCCCAAGCCCTCCTTCCATAGGCCAGGGGCTAGCGACTATCACCAAATGCGTATTTCCCTAGAACTATGAAGTCATTGACATTATAAAATGTAAACACACATTACCAGAGAACAAGCTGAAGGAAACACTAAGTAAAGTAGTATAACAAGTGTGCTGAATGTACAAAGGGGCTGGAAATACAATCCCAGCAGAAAGGTACACCTACAACTGAAAGAAATTATAGCTTAAAAGACAGAACCGCTGAATGATGGAAGCAACTCCTAGATTGTCCTCCGAGGACCTACTTGAAGGGTAGGTGCATATGTCCTCGTCATCACTCCACTACTTTCAGTCCGCTCCGTTTTCCATCACACCGAGTTTCCACCTCCGGGTACCATCCAATCCCCGTACACTCTGCCTCAGTCAGCACTGTCTTTCGTCTGCATCCAACACAACGAGGAGCAGGCACAACCCATGCATGGGTGAGTATAACAATACTCAGTAGGGATCCTAAGACCCTCAAGGACTCAAAAAATCCCAAAAGGATAAACCAAAAAAGAAATATTTCAATAGATAACCTTTACATATGTATATGCCCACACATATACCTAAGTTATCAAGTAACCCATCTCAATCATGAGGAAAACACAAATGTAATTAACTCAGATCAAACCAGGATTTTCATTATAGAAATCACAACTGCTAGAGAACTCATCCTATATCGAGTAAAATCGCCTTGTAGCAACTCTGAGGTGCTACTAACTAACCTTAGACAACTGAGGTACTTCTCCTGTCGAGTACCGCAGGTCTGCTACCAAACTGGGTGCTCCTCTGCTGTGGGTCTGCTGCCAAAACGGGTGCTCCCCCTAATAGCCATTATAGGTACTCCACCTATCGAGTACCGCGGGTTTTCTGCCAAAACAGGTGCTCCGTCCGCTATGGGTCTACCACCAAACTGGGTACTCCATCCACTGGGCTAGTCGAATCACTCCGAGTCGAATAGGTCAAACAGTCGTCAGGTCTAGAGATACTAGGTCTCGGTACTCCGTCTGCTCATCTCCGAGAGGATCTTCTCCTTGAGCTACTGTTCGATACTCTAAGTGTCACTAAGTATCAGATAGAAGTATCACAAATTCCCGCCAAGTCATAGGGGTCTCAACGCAATAGACATCGCGTCAATCCGATTCCCGGTCTGTGAGTTATTGGCTTTTCCGTTCGAGGGGACCTATTGGTTTTTAAGCTAAAACCAACCTGACCGTACACCAACTATGTCCAAACCAAAAGTAGAGTATGCCAAACGATTTGTCTCATCAATATAAAAAAAACTTAGTTGAAAAAACGTCAATCGGACATCTGGTCCTTAAGTTATAAGTGTTTCCTCTCCGATGACCCAGTTGGTTTCGGTTTTGAACCAACCCGGCCATTCCCAAATATCGCTGAAACCTTGATTGTAATTTACTGAAATGACCGCCTCAATTCATGGAATCCTACGCAACTGATGGTACATTGATCAGAGGTTCATACCTCATTTTATTGGAAATTTACCAAAAAAAGGTCCGAAAAAGGGGGGTCTGGGCCTCGCCCGACCCGGCCCAACCCACCCTAGGTTAGCCCGATCCTTGTAGACCCGACCCGGTTCTGGGTCAAACCCTGGAAGGTGCGGCCCGACCTAGCCAGCGTGGCCCAGACCAGGGGGTACGGCCTGGCCAGCGGGCCCAGCGAAACAGGGTCGCGGCCCCCGGTCTCTTCGAATGGGCAGTGCCAGCCTGGCGCTGCCCCGTCTTCCCGGACCCCGCGCGGCGCGAGATCAGTTCCACCATCGCCGCGGCCATTGCCGCGGTGGAATTTTTCCGGCAGCGCGCTGAGGCACCACCGCCTCTGGCCGCCGGTGACGGAATCCCGCACCTCCGCGATGTTCCGCGGGCCCCTAGAGTCGCTCCGGTGATCTGTTTTAACTTTCGTCGGTTCCTGCAGCCTTCTTGGGTCACGCTCTTCACTGCGACGACCTCAAAAAAATGTTTCCCATTCTTTCATCTGCCGCAAAACATTCTGCGCAACACGAACAAGTTTGCGGTGAGATTGTACTTGTTCGTTAGTTTGTACCCACCACGTTAGTAGTTCAAATAATCACCCGACAGAATAAACGCAGATGTTCGAGGGAATAAATCACATAAATGAAAATATAAAAAAAAATCCCCCTACCTCGGAAAGAAGTCGCACGTCGTTGAACCACGGAAGAAGAACTTCGCATTTGTCAGGTGTGGCAGAAGAACGGTGTCGATTCCATTGATGTCGGAGGAGGATTTTTTGTTGTTGGAGACATTCCCCACGGTGGTGTCTCCTCCCTTCATGCGGAGGAAGAAAAAGATTGAAGAATTTTCTTCACGTCCATCGGGTAGTACTGCATTCATCGTGTCATGAAGAGGACAAAGTTCTTCGTGGAAAAACGAAGCTTCTTTAATTGTCCAGAGGTTCCCCCACCAGTAATATTTTCTATGCCAATATTTTAATAGCATTTTTCAATTTTAAAGTATTTCCAACCAATTCAAAATAATTCCAAAAGAATTATTAACACCCATTTTAACTCATGTACATTAACTATTTGGGTCGGCACACATTATGAGAGGAGATATGGCCTCATTAATGCTTGTGAGGTGGAGAGGTTCCACATATTTAAGAGGAGAGGAGTTAACAAATTAAACAAGAGGGTGTTAATGGAGTTAAGAAAAGTTATGGGGAAACTGAATGGTTAGGGCTCATGTGGGCCCCACATCACAAATATCACCTCATGGGAGGTTATGTAGGTGTGGGCCCCACCTCTAACTCCCCTTCGGAGAAAATAACCACCACACATTAATAAAATTGTTTTCTACAGTTTTATTTATTTTCTTCAAAATCCCCTAAAATTAACTCTCAACCCGCAAAAAACGAAACTACGGTAACAGTCCCTTTAAGCGAATACCAACACTGCGAGTTCATCAGTTCCCTTAGATTTTGATTCCGAGCATCATTTTAAAAGATAGAAAAACCCGCACATACGTTTACTTAACGTACATGAACAAAACTTCAGAAATTGATTCTGGGCACACCAGGCCTCAGAATCAGGCGCCGTTAGAAACTGTAGACTCGTCAAACTCCAATGAATTGATGAAAAAAATTCCTTGAAATTTACGAGTCTTTAAACTTTAATTTTCCATGAATGAAATTTCAAAAAAATCCAATAAAAGTGGAAAATGATATAATTTTTATTAATTTAAAATAATATAATAAATTTATTTATTTCATAAAATAAAAATATATTAATTATTAATACAATTAATAAAATTTGACACTAAATAAATAAAGAAAAAAAATTTTATTTTTAAATAATATAACAAAACATATATATTATGTTATATTTATCAAAAAAAATTATATGAAATAATAATTCGAACAAATTTTAGAAATTTGTTATTTAAATATATATTATTTAATAGTTTTTTAAATTGAATAAATAGCATTTCTGGGTTTTGTATGCATTTACAATAATTATTAAATTAGTAATATTTTTACAAAATGTCATGAAAAAAATTATTCATATTTCAAAAAAACATTTCAAAATGGACATATCCTCTTAATAAAATTATTTAAAATTGTAGAGATATGAAATTCAAGAGCGTTGAATTTTTTAATTATTCGTCTCATTATATTATACGATTGTAAATATCAAATTAAAATGAAACCACGTGGTGATATTTTTTAGTCATGGATGATAACAATCAAAAACCACTCATCTAAAAGGATAAATTATAATATAACAGTAATTTTTAAAGAATAACTCAATCTTTTAAGGCTATTTTACCATTATTATCCTTAATAAGATTGAAAATATTTACCAATATCACTATTTTTAATAATCAAATTCAAAGTAACTGATTTAACATATTTTATCCTCAAAATATGGAACATATAATACATATTATAAAATTAAACTCACATAAGTGAGATAATTTAATTTAATATGAATTCCAGTAAATAAGATGAAAATAGCTTTAACTTAAAAAAATTTATTTTTAGAAAATTAAATTATATTGTTTATTATAAAAAAATTATTAATTTTTTAATAATAATGCTCAAATTAAATTGAAAACATATTAAAAAAAGAATATATCGTTGTAATTAATTTATATAAAAATATATACTTCAATAAAAATATATTTTTTCTAATATTAAATAAAACGTTAATCTTTTAGAAAATTAATACTATTATAATGATGGTATACTCCAATGTAAAATAATATGAAATTTATAAAATAAATATTCTAAATGATCTAATAAATAATAATAATGTTTTCTCACAAAAAATTAAAAAAATAATTTTGTAAGAAAATGTAAAATGAATTTACTAGATAATTGAGAGTATCTTTCCAAATCATTTATGGAGAAATTTTAATTTAATTTTTCCTTTTTATATATCTTAATATTGTGGTAATTCATATTATTTCCACCAATTTCAATAACTATGTTGTAGTAGTATACTATATAATAGTTCATTTAGGGTTGGGGTTGTCTGTATAAGAAGAAATGAAGGGAATTTAATTTTTTTGTAGATGAATATATAATAAATTATTATGGTGTTACAAATAATTCCCAAAAATTTAATAAATTATATTCTTAGCCTTTATATATCATTCCTTTCCATTCAAATGTACCCTCCTTTCAATTATTATTGAATCTACTTATACTTCTTCCTTACAAACCAATATATTAGAAATAATTGGTGAAAAAATTCACATTTGATTATCATTGAACCAAATAATATGATTCATATCCTTTGGACACTGATAATTATCCTATTAGATTCATTTAGAACTATATTATGACTGAAAATCATTGTTTTCCACTAGATTATTACTCTCCTCTATGTTTATAATTTTAATTTTCCTCTTTCCAACAATCTATAACATTAATTATATAATTAATATATTATTATATATTTAAATGTATTAAAATTTTATAATATTAATGTAATAAAATTATTCATTAAATATATTCCATTCTCTATGAAAAAATAGCACCGATTGTCCATACTTGTCGAATGCATCTTCTCTGACATGATGTATATTTTTATCACCACATCGTAGGGATGGTATAAAGAATGATTTTAATGAATAAAAATTATATAGATAAAAATTATTAAAATTATTAAATGATCTCCTCACACAATTACCTTTATTTAATTAATATATAAATATATGACAATAATAATCATTTAAAAGTCCATACTATTACCTCTACGAATGGCATGTCTCGAATCTCAATAAAATAGGGATGGAAATAAATGGTTAATTAATATATTATAATTATGTTAATAGCATGTTACATTTAAAATTTTTGAATTTACACATACATTCACATCATCTTTTCATTGAGAAATGAGTTCCTATATCATGAATATGTATGATCTTAGTCCCCCACGAACGATGAATTTCATTCGTAAACACAACCCATAATTAATTTTTATTATAGTATATTTCATAAATATACCAGACATATATTAAATTTAATGAATTATTGCAATGATATATTTACATTATTTAAAAACACTCACTTACTCATTCGATAAAATATGAAAGACATGTTTATTCAATTTACATCTACATAAGTGATGTAGTAATATTTTTATATTGATTGTATAAGTAATGTATTATATTATCAATGACATGTTATAATTAGGTGATAATTTTTATTTAATGGTTCTTGTGTTCCAATATTTATATATAAACAATATAATAATATATCATCTCTGTTCATTAAGAAATTCAAAAATAGGTTTTCCTAAGGATTAATCTTCACATGTCATAATTTAGACTCATATATGATGAAAGTTAAATATTATAAATTTTAATATGATATATAATTCTGAAACATTTATATTATTATAATAATTTACTTGTTATCAATTTTCTTGGATCATCATTAGCATTATAATTCATGTGTCAAACACTAAAATGTGATAACACCTAATGGGAAAAATATTTTGTAATAAACAATTATATTCATATTAAAAATTATATATGAATTATATAAAATGGATATGTAGATAAATATGTTAATCATATAAATGATTAATATTGTTATTTTGGTTTTACATAATGTTAAAATGTGATAAACATTGAGGGGAAATGTGGTAAGGGAATGTTTTTCAAACATGATTTACTGAGACATGTTTTACATTAAACAAATATAATATTTCATGGAAACAAAAAATTAATTCTATTAATTAAACAATATCAAAGTTAAATTATTTTTTGAATTATATTTAAATCCTCATATAATTTTTTTTAAATAAATAAAATAATATTTTAAAAATCAGTAATAATAAAAAAAATATATTTCTCCTATGTTTAATGTTTAGAAACACTCATTAATAAATATAAAATGTTAATTTATTATATGTGATGAATTTTAAATATTAATTGCTCATATTTTTGAAATTATTAAAATTAAATGGTGACCATATTGGGATTTATCATTATTAAATTTGGAAGTATTCTTCTTATATTTTTATTTATAAAACAATATATGTTATTAATATTTAATATAGGGTAATATGTTTTTAAAAACTAATCTATTGGTGGCACAAATTTACCAAAATAATAATGACAATTAGATGTTAAATAATTTAGTTTCCAATTTTTAAATTCAAAAAAACATTTTATACAGACCATCCTTAATTTAAATATCTTTACTCTCATTTCATTCCCTTCTTACCCCGTACATGACATCATTTTCATTGAAATTATTTATTCCATTCAATTATATAAGAGATTACAAACACCTTTTCTTTTCAAACATAGAAATTCAAATTAAATTGGTAAATTCTTCCATTATTTTTATTATAAAATAATTCCCCACAAGTTCTAACATTTTTTCACCCTCAATTATCTTTATCCATTCTTTTATAAGGATAATAACATAGAAAATAAAAATTACCAATGTGATTATTAATCTAGACGTTAGCATTAAATTTAATATTCTCCCTCTAAATCATCTATAAAATTTTTACAAAAAAGAATTAAGTATCATATATATATGTATAATTAATTTGAATAAATATAAAATCAATTATTAAATCATTATATGTCATCTATTATAAAAATCCAACACATCTCACATGCGTGTATACAAACATAAATATTTTTACCTCCATAACAATATAAAATTAAATTTCCATCACCTCCTTTTATTGAAGTTAACATTTATGGGATTAATAAATAATAATGTTATTAGGACACTTTTGAATTCTTATATTACTATATTTTTTTGATTACATACATTCCCTATATTCGTTATGGAGTGATTTCATTAATCATGCATAAGTGAGTTTAATAGGATCTATAAAAAACAGGTAAAATTTCTATTAGTGAAAAAAATATCGTCATAAATTATAATTTGTTATCTAATTTTATTCTCATATTTGTAATTTATTTTTCAAAAGATGATTTTTGGTATATAGTCAGTCTATCCATTCGAAAAGAAATTGTTTCATAAATCATGCATATATAAGGACTATCGCCTACACGATGAATGAATTTCATATGTCAAATATACATTTTCATTAATGGTAGTAATATATTATTTTATGAAAATATAATATATATATTTTTTTTATAATAATATTTTTATGATATATTAAAATTATGTAATATCACTTTCTTTATCATTGGATTGTTATGACACAGTTTTGTTTTAGTCAGTTTACCCCTACATAAGGAGATATTATTTTTATATTGTGATTGATTAAGTTATGTTATTTATATTTTATTACCATTAATAAAAAGGCATTAAATGTGTAAAATTTATATATATTAAAAATATTAATATCATAACATTTTAATAATACATCACCACAATTCATTAAAAACTATAGATACATGTTTCTCTCTATTCTCATCTTCACGATTCATAATTTCAAATATAATGGGATAAAAGTGTAAAATTATAAATAATCCTGGGTTATATATAATCTAATGATAGTTAAGATATTAATTATGATCATCATATGAATGATGTGATAGAAAAACCACCATCATAAATTCATGTGAAGGTAAATTAAAAGTGTTATCACACAACAATAAAATTAATCTATAAAGAGTAACTATATTAAATGTATTTAATTACAATTAAATTTACAAAATGATTATATAGATGACTATAGTTACTAAAATTATTTTTCATATTATTATGGAAGTTTTATAGGATGATAGAATGTTATCAACCAATCAAGAAAATAAGGTAATGAATTTTTCTCTTAATGTCAATTAGTTGAAAAACATTTTATATAATATCCAAATAAACATTGACATTATGTAATTTTTCCTACTTTTTTGTGTTAATTAAAAATATAATATATTGATGTTATTTGAGTTTCATTTTAAATATCTATATCCATTAAAAATTTAAAATAATATTTTTCTCAACTGGTAATTGTTTCCTCCACTCATATATTTTTTCCTATGAGTTGAAAATATTTTTTTAACATTGATCTTCTATGTAAATTTTCTATCCATTTTTTTCTGAAGGTGGATTTCATTTTTTCTATTATATTAATTCTTGTCTAAATTAATAACCTTTATTTTGATTAATTATACCTCAAATGAAATCTGGATTTAGATTAGAGTAGATATTATATATTCCAATTTATATATTTCATCCATGTCAAGATTTTACATAAAAAAGTGGGACATATAAGAAAAATAAATTTTATTTCAAGTGAAATTACTTTTTCACCTAATCTCCTTTCAAAACAATGATTTATAATTATTCTTATGATCTTTGTTTAATAAAAGACATTAAAAATAATTTCAATTTCTTTTACATGGATGGATTTAACAAAGGTTTTCTTTTTATGTAATGTTATAAATAATTAAAAAAGTTATACGTATTGATTTTTTAATGTTATTTTGAACTATATTTAATTCATATAAAAATATTTAATGTAAAATTTATTTATCATCTTCCACATGAGCCGTTTTTCAGGGGTAGGAATATCTTTTACACTTTCCTATTTGAACTCTTCATTACACCAATATTGTCATTTACTAAGCGAATTCATCTCTATGATTTATTTTTTTCAAAAATGAAATTCTTATTCATATATTTTAATAAAATATTCCAATTAAATTGTTTTAAAATTACACTAACATTTCTTATTGTCAACACTATTTTCCTAATTATTCTAAAAGTGTTCTTTATCTATGTCATATGCTTGATCATTGTAATTATAAAAATAATAACATCGACTATAATTGTAAATATAGATTGATAAAACTATAATTTAAATCTATGGGATGATCCTTAAATACTTTTGTATTAACTAATAATATATATTTATTTGCTTGATTTTTTTCAAATTTATTTTATATATGAATTCTCTATGTTCCAATATGTTGATTTAGTTATAATCTCTTATATACTGCTTATATTAAATTATTGGAGAATTTTTTTTCAACATGATATTTAAATTTCCTCTATTTTTTATATACAAAATTAAAAATCATATTATTCCATTTTATTAACAAATAATGATTTTCTTATTCATTGGATACAAATTTTACTTCAATGGGATTATTATATCAATATTATCAATGAAATCATGAATTATTCTTTATAGAACATCATAAAATTAATATTAAATCCCTTTTATTTACTTGGTATTTTATGAAATATGGACTTAAACCACGTGGAAACAATTTTTATAATTTTTTATATTATTTTTATTTCTATATAAAACACAAATGCATTGGGTAGGGTTAATGTTTCATTAAAATATATTTCTATAACTTTTAGAGAAAAAATAATCCTTTTTTATACACTATGACGTAATCTTAAGAATATGATAATGGAATTTAATGTACTCCATTGAATATGATGATGATATCCTAGGGAGTATTCTTTAGCATTTACTAATGTATAATTTTTTTATGTTATGACATATTTTTTATTCCATTATTCAATGATGTAATTTTCTATTCCTTGTTTTCATGAATATGATAATTCTCATTATGATAAAATGTTATGAATATTCAATATCATGTTAAAATATTTTATCATTTTAGTCATTATTATGGGATTTACCTCATACATTATTACTTTTTCCATTCCCCAGGTTATGAATTAATGTTTTATGTATTGTAGTCCAATAATTATATTTTATATGTAAAATTTAAATTTTATATTGAAAACCCCTTTTTAATTTTTGTGCTTATTATATAGGGAATAATGTTTTACATGGTTGAAAAAGATAGGGGATTCATTAGTTGGTGTTTTTTCTTATTGCATTAAAACTATAAAATAATTTAAACTTGAATTTTTAATTGAACAAAGTTATTGAAAACATATACGTGTATCAATATTAGTGTTTTATGTTATTTCTTTCACCACAAGGATCGGGAAAGTGGTTTTGGAGGTTCTATAGTTTTATATATATAGTAAAACAATTATATTCCATGTATTTTACAAATTTAACACCTTGAGAAATTTTCAATTTTT
The DNA here is from genome assembly GCA_963277665.1 of Viscum album. Taxonomy (NCBI): domain Eukaryota; kingdom Viridiplantae; phylum Streptophyta; class Magnoliopsida; order Santalales; family Viscaceae; genus Viscum; species Viscum album. The sequence goes on along the minus strand of OY728166.1, from coordinate 65,954,013 downwards.
TTCAAATAGATTTATTTTCTTTATTAGCTTCCATAACATGAAACACCAAGTCTTAATGAATGATGATACAATACAAAAAATATAATATAAACATGAAAATTATAACGTACTAGTTAAATACAACAGTTGGAATAAGAACAAAAACATTTTAAATATTCTGAATTATGTTTTTCTATAAACAATATAAATAGTAAAATTTAATGTTTATTAAATAAATTATTTGTATTGAAAATACCGTTTCTCAAAAAAAATTATTTAATTTTTTAAACAAAAAATAAATTAATTTATCATAGTCTACAAAAAAAATATTTGAAACAATATAAATATATTTTTTAATTCATATTGTAAATGATATATTTCTGTAATATTTGAGAAATTATTAAATAATTAAATATTATATAAATATTAAAAATATAAAAAAATATTTATTAAAAAATCAAATCATTTAAATAATATTCATGATAAATATTATTTCACTATTTATTTTGAAATATAATTTAGTTAAATTATATATATCATAACCAATTTTAGGTCATTGGAATCAATATATTATTGAATTTTATTATTAATTAATTCTATAATTATGAAAAAAAATTGATTAGATAATTTTCGTTTCATCATGACTATGGGTTTATTTTGAAATTGAATTTTTCCACATTAGTTAATTGAATTTAGATGAATGATTTCTTATTATTAATTATAATAATTAATAATATTTAATAATTTGAACTTAGTTTTTTCTAAAAAAATTAATAATTAAAATCATTACAAATCAGTTATCCTGTATAGGATTAAAAAAGTTTATTGCGAAATAAGAAAAAATAAAAGGGTTTAAAATGACATTGAAATATTTCCGAAAATAAATTTTATTACCATATTTATACCTTATTTATTATTTGGTTATATAATTATCCACATTGTAGTCTATTGTTATTTTAAAAATTTTGGAATGCATTTTTCATTTTCATTAATTCATTTTGTTTCCTCTCCCCTACTAAAAATCACCTCCCTCCTCTTATCCATATCACACATTCAAAAAACATTTCTTTAGAACATCCTAGAATAAATGCACAATTTTATTCTCTATACACATAATATAGTCCATTTATTTACTTTTTATCAATAATATGATTTATTTAGGTATATTCCTTTTGTGGTTCTTTGTAGAAGTGGTATAGTCTTTAACCATGCTTTTAAATTTAATTTATTCATATAACTTCATAAAAAATTATTTAACCATGCTTATATAAAAAAATATATATCTAAAATATATGTTTCTGTTATTTTTTTCATTCAATGTCTATCAACAATCTCCTCTTATATCATGCAGTAAAAATATAACGTTGGTCATTTGTATGACCGAGTATTGCTTCGTGGTGTAATGTTATATTTTTTCATCACCACGTTTCACAAAAAAAATATAATGATTGATTTAACATATATATGTTATGTTTATGACATAATTTTAAGTCATGATTTATAAAGTCACATATTATTTATTTCATTTTATTCCATGGGAATATGATAACGTCATTCATGTGTACTATGGACTACCACCTCAGAAAGCAATGTGATTCGTTCTTCACATGAAAATTACATGGAATTTAATAAGGATATATTAATAAAAATATAATAAAAAAATATAATAAAAAATTATTCTTAATGGTAATATTTTCATTACATTTATTTCATTTCTTTCAGCGTGAAAATATAAATTTCATTCAAGTGTACAAACAACCCAAAGTCTTCATGAATAGTGTAATTCATTTTTTATCTCTATAATGAAGGGAATAATATAAATATAAATATAATTAATAAATTTTATATTTATATCATAGTTTATATTATATATATTAAGGAACCATTATCAATGATATGTAATCAGAAATACCAACTAAAACAAACATGAAAAACGAAGTAGTTAAAAACTGAAATTTAATTTTAACATAAATTCTTAATAAAATAATAAAAAAATGTAATAAATATATTATATATGGTATAAAATATGTGATTATTTTTATATAATATATTTATAATAAAATAAATTTTTTTTATTTTAGTGTTTCAAATGTGAATTATGAAACTCTCGATATAATGTACTGGAATATTTTTTTCATATTATCTAATTTGATATAGATGTTATGTCATAAACCAAAAATAATTTTTAGATGTATATAAATCACATATTAAATTCTATATCAATAATTTATTAATTTTAATGACATTAAAAATATTTATTTAATGTTATTTTTTCATTATTCTAATGATTAAAATGTTACCGAAGTTAGTAAGGGATTTCAAGTCTATATTTCCTTTTTTTGTTATACGTGACTTATTCACCATTCCTTTCATTTTTTGCGGTGTATATACTTCATATATGACATGATATATAATTATTTTATCTATTCTAATTCTATATAACATTTCATTATATGTTATTATTAATAGGGTGTTACGATTCAATTGTTTCCAAAGTGGTAATGGATTTTTGTCTAACATTAATTTATCGAACACAAGGATTATACAATACTTATTTACTTTTTTCTAGTGTATATAGTAAACATTATGTATATTATGATAATTAAAATGAATATAAATGGATTTAAATATCGAAAAATGTTTATTTGTTGATTATGCATTATAATTCATATGTTACCAGAGTGTAAAATGTTATATGTTATAATATCAATGTTTATCAGGGTAGTTTATTATAATATTCCCATTGATGAAAACATATGATCTACTTATAAATATTCTTAATATTTTATTATAGAATAGTAATTTCATGAAATGAAATGATTAAAAGTAAAATTTCATTGTTTATAAACTTTTCATTCTTAAAAAAAAATTATGGAATACCTTAATTTATATCTCTCATCAGTCAAAAATCATTTTTATTCCATGCCCATGATTTCTAAAAATTATTGAATGAAATATTTACTATTCTAAAATAATATTAGAATGAAATTTATTCCCATATTTACCTTTTTATCTAAATTTTCTAAAAGTGACCTTCTTTTTTATTTTCTGAATGTGATAGCTTAGATGTTTTGTCGAAAATTTGAAATGAATCATCATTTTAATGTTTACAACATGAATGGAATTTTCAACCATCATGAACACTCAATTATTTTATTATTCAATTATATTTTTTAAAAGAATATTTAAATAATATTCATTCCATTAAATTTGAAGAAAATTATGTTTTAATGAATTTAATTCAAAAGATAATAATATATTTATCTCAAATGTTGTTATGATATTTTATGTTATTTCAATTAACATTTTTAAAATAAATATAGGTGTTGATTATAATATATTTGGGATATGATTAAATGGTACCATCCTTATAATATTTTGGATGGTTCACTATTATGATTGTTATAAAAATAATTTTATGAATACTTCTTCTTTTTTTGTATGTCATGATATTATTAATTGTTAAAAATTTTATGAAAACTATTTATTTTCCATGGGATATAAAATGATAAAATTATTATGATTCTGACTACATATTTAATGGTTTATGACATGATGAATGATTTCTGATATTTTGGAACAAACTATAGTATTGTTTGATATTAGGGAACTTAAATACCCTCTAATGTATTGGATAATATATTATTTCACATGAGATAGATACGTGTTATATGAATATGTGCTCGATCCACTTTTGGAAACATGGTGATTGTATTGAGTCACTATGAGATACATGTGACGATGCCAAATCCCTTATAAAATGGGAAATGTTTTTTATTCCTGATCCATTTATTATTTAATTATCCTGAATATTATCATTGACATATAAAATAATATCTATACTAATTATGGGGCCACACATAATTAGAATTTACACCTAGTTGATGATTTATTTATGTGGTTTTTTAGTATAAAGGATAATTTATTATATTTTGATAACGTTTTAAACCATGGATCATATATAAAATCACTAAAATATTGGGTTTGAACATTGAATAATATATTTATAATCTCATACTATTTTTTATTTTTTCATTTGAATGAACATCTATTGATATCTTCCATATTTTCTCATACAGGGCATCTATGATCACCATTTCATAGGTTTCCTTTTCCCAGTGTATTGGAAATTTATTAAGGTATTTATATCTATTAAGGGAACTTATTATCATGTTTGTTATGTTACATGTTTAATATCATTTATGAGATAATAATATTTTGCATCTTCTCTCTAAATACAATCAACTTTTATGGTCCTTGGGAATGTATTTGTGAAATATAACGAATAATCATCCTTATGGATATAATATCTTTGTATGAAAATACACAATCCCTATATTTTGTATCAATGTGAATTTTTTTAATAATTATTATTGTGGGAATTAAATGTTTAGTAAGATCCCTATGGATATTTTTATATATATCTCTAATGATATTTCCATTTATATATATATATGTAAGTCAAAGGATAAGTCTTATATAGGAAAATATGCTTCAATTTTAGTGAACTTGTCATCGTACTACATGTGGATATGGCTCTAGAAAACATTACCTATGAGTGACATTGTCCTAATGGGTGCTTTAATATTGACTTCATCGTCGCATGATACATAACTATAAGTCGTCTTGCACTCCTAGTTTGACACTACAATGGGATATGCAATAAAAATTCACAAACTATTCTCAAACCATGACAATGGATTTTAATAATGGCGCTAAATTTCCTAGTTTAAATAAATGGATTCATTGATTTTATAAAAGATATCATGATTTATACATACATTGAATAAATTTTCATAATAAATCAATTTTATCAAAGATTCATTATATTCATGATTACTATTTTTTTGGAAAGGGATTAGATATGGAATGATGATATTTATGTGGTAAAAGGTATGATCAAATATCGATGTAACCTATTTGACCATTGTCATATGAAATTAATTATATCATGAAAAATCATTATAATTGGTAATTCTATTCCTTAATGATTTCGTGTTGAGTTTGTAGTGAAAACCAATAACGATATGATGATATCATCACATGTATATAAATCATCCCATATTGAGGTTCGTGGTCATTTTATTCTTATAAAACTTTTTATTATACATTTGGTTTAATTTTATGTTATATTATGTACGAATTGGATTTCGCTATATAAATTCCAATTCAATTTATGTGGTATATAAGTCACAATTGATTTTCCAACCCAAGTATTGATATTCTGTTAGTGTTATGATAAATATGAAATCATATCTATTTATGTGTTTTAATTCCTATACAAAAGGGTAATTTGTCCCATATGGTTTAGATAAAATCAAAATCAATTATATGCATATTTCTTAGAAGTTTTTTTTATGTATTTCTAAAATATTTTCTTATTATTCCACAGAACCATGATGTGAAGATGTCAATAAAATGCATACCTCATGCCACACTAATTTCAAGAACACCATATGGAATGGAACAAATTAAGTTAAAAGAAATTATGAAAAATTTAATGGATAATATTGACAAGGGTTTCATTCATCTATGTGTGTCACAATAGGGAATGCCTAATCATTTCATTATGAATAATGAGGAATCAATACATGTTTGAATTGACATTTGAAACCAGAACATGATCACAATCAAGAACTTATATTATCTATCCCATAATATTGACTTTATTTAAGAATTATAAATCTCAATACATTTCAATGATTGAATTTCATTTTGGTTATAATAAATATTGGGTTCAGGAGGATGATATTTCTCATAAATCATTCCATATATGTTATGGAAATTTTTATTATATAATCATTCAATTTGGTCTTACAAATTACCCTACTATCATCATGTATTTAATGAATTGTGTATTTAGATAAAATATTTTTCATGTTGTGGTTGACATTACTGAAGACAATATTACCTATTAAAAGTGAAAGTGGGATCATGAATCTAATTTTATAATTAAATATATGACTCTAGAGAGAGAGAAACTATATAAATATATTACAAAGAGTGATTTTTTACAATAAAAATAGTAAATATTGGGTAATATTATCTCATTTGATGGTATATTAGTTGATAAATTTATAATGGTATTTATTGAATGTTGGGACAGGACATGCATTATGTCTATGTTCTATTGTTTTGGTTTGTATAGATATTGTCAATGATTTTTGGAAACTTTCTCGGCATTGTAAAATATAGTCACCATGTCAACATTCAACAGAGCGAAGTTCCTTGGGATAGATGAATGTGGGGAAAAGTTAAAGGAAATGAAGAGAAGAATTATAAAAACACTTGTTCTTATATTACTATATAATAGAGAAGGTTTTTTTCCTATATTTATGTGTCAAAGAATGGAATGGCTTTAGTTCACATGTATAATGATATGCTTATAGCTTATGCCTCAATAAAATTTTTTATTAATGGGAAAACATAAACATATATCGATTTAATGATAGTTGTGGTAATATTTTCATTAAGAATATTTATGAATTATTGTTATGGAAAAACAATTTAATATATAACTATTAAAAAATATTAAATTTTATATTAATATATAACATTTTGAATGTTTTCTATAAATGTTATTTAGAGATTATTATTTAATATAACATCTCAATACATTACCACCTCGAGAATGAGAACTAGGTGGATAATGATTTGAGTCGAAATTATAATGCTATATTATTTATTATCATGATAAAAAAACTAATATTTATATATTAACAATGAATGGATATTGAAATCATTAATAAATGTGATAAATATTATCTTTCTTGAAAAAAAAATCCAACCCTCTGTCTATGTGAAAATAAAGGTGGTGCAAAAGGAAGATGTTGAGTTAAAAAATATGGTGATAAATGTTTCTAATTTTATTCAAAATTTTCATATAATGATAATGATCAATAACCATTAAATTTTTCCATCCATGCTATATTTGAATAATGATCTATTCGTAGTGGATCAATGTTCTTCACTATCTATTAATATTCTAATAAAAAAAGATGTTTAGATATTTGATAGAGTATTTCTAGTGGAAGGGAATGAAAAGATATATTATAGGGTTTGTATCTTGGAGTTTTGTATGTTTCTAAATTAATGTTGAATGAAAAAATTCTAAGGGGGTGTTAAAACCACTTCGAAAACTATAACCACAATGGTAATAAATCACCATGGATTTTATTATTGAAATACAAAAAAAATTATTCGGAATAATGTTATATGGGATGTAGTCATTAGATTTATAAAGAATACACACATTTTCACTGTCAGATATGACTTATATCATGATCATATTTTCATTATATGCATTAAACAAGTAGCAATTTTTCATACAGTAACACATTGTATTTTCTAATATTGGGATCTAAAGATTACATTGATGTTTTAGTTAAATCATTAGTATTATTTGGAAATGGAGTTTGATTTCAATATTTTGTATCATCCTTAGATGGATGTTCATTCTGAGATAACAATTCAGACACAATAAGATATATTGAGATATTTTTCAATTGATTTCAACACTTGTTTGGATCAAAATCATCAATATATTGTATATTCATACAACAATATCATTCACTCGAGATATTATATAGATCTTCATGAGGATCCTTATGGAATGAATTGTTGAACTCCAATGTAATGGAATTAAATAAAAAAGATATTGAGAAATAATCTATTTGATTAAATGGGATAGAATGTTAGATCTATGTAGTAATATGTAAGGGAAATATAATGTTTTCATGTAATTTATGTTTCAAATAACCAGCATGATATTGAATTTGTATTTGGTGACATGGTCATTCAATTAATTTATGCATTGAATTATTCAATGATACTGGATAAAAATGAAAACTAATAACTATGTATATTGGTCCCTTTGAAATTATTGACTATATCTGGATGTTAACTTTTCTATTACAACTTCCACCAAAACACTCTCAGGTCTAAACTATGCTCGATATTTCTATCATAAGTAAGTATGTATTTGATCAATTACAAGGGATGATCATGTATGACCTTCAACTGGATCATGTTATTTCTTATGACTAATTTGCAATAATGATACTTTATAGTATAGAGAAATTTCTATGAAATTAGATGACTCATCATGTCAATGTTATTTAGAGAAACCAATAACATGGCTAAGCTATGTGGGGAACCGAGGATGAAATTGTTAAATATTACATATAGTTATTTTTAATAAATAATCATAATATTGAGGGGAAATTAATTTTATTGGGGTTGAATGTGATACCAAATAATTTTATAAAATTTCTTTTTCAAATTAATTTTATTTCATCAATAACTTGTGTTACATGCATCAATGAGTATAATGAGTCATGATATTAATTAATATAATAATATAAAAATTACCATTACAAACAAGCTGTATAACATAGATGTTGGAATATGAATAACAAAATTTAAAATCATTTGTGTAATGGATTTATATACTGAAATAATATAGGTAAAATGTACTTAGTTTTTTGTAATGTCATTGTATGCCTAAAAAATACTATTATCACCATATTAGTTTTTTTTTAATATTATGAAAAAATAATGAAGTCGGTATTCCAATTTTGAAAAATTTATTTAACTAAATATATATAATTTTTGAAATATAAATTTCAACATTTAATGTTTAGTTAATTTTTATTAATTTATTTACATGAATAATTTTCAATTAACAGTATAAAAATAATAATTTTTTACTAAAATAATACTTTTTATTTATTGAATTTACTATATATAATTTTTTATGATGGTTTTAAATTAAAAAATAGTTATATTATTTATATTTTAATCCAATTTATTTCATTGAAAAAAATTACATATCAAATTTTGATATTAAATTTGATTATTATTATTATAACATTCACTTTAGAAAACATATTTTTCATCATGTCTATTGGCTAATTTTAAATACAAAATACTCTACTTATATGAATAGAGTTATGAAAAATGCATAAAATTAATTGAAGTGTAATAATTGACACTATATAAAATTATCGACATAATTTTTTCTCAAATTTAATAGTAAAAACATAAAAAATTCTTTAATAGGGTTATGTTAAAATGAGTATACATGTAGAAAAATTAAAAAAGCGATGGGGTAAAATGTCATGGAGACCAGTCCAACAAAAATTTATATAAATATATAGACCTTATCTCATATTATGTTCATGAATCATCAATTTTAAATCCTTATAGAATGTTTAAAACAATTTTATACATTTTTCATTTGAAAATATATTTGTTAGTTCTCTCCCCGCATATAAATAGCCACACCCCTCCTATTAAATTCACACAAGGGAAATACTATCGATTAAAAAATACTTGGAAAATGATATTATTTAGTTACCTCACCACTTCCAATAGGATTTTTTTATGAAACTCTCTAATGAATGCATTAGTTATAAACCAAATGAGATTTTCTGAAGAAGATGTATAGTACGTAACCATGTGTTTTCATTTCATTTAATCCTCTATATCCCCCAAATATTCAAAATTATTTTTTATATAAAAATAATATCTGAAATAAATAGATATTTTAATTTTTAAAGGAAAAGTCCTATATTTATCTCCACTTCCATCGTGTAGGAATCAAACCTATTAATAATCATTAAGGTGAAATACCACTACCAATCATGTATGGAAATAATGTTGTATCTACAATATATATATATATATATATATATATATGATATTTAAGAAATTATTATACTTTTTAAATTATAAAATCACATTTTTCCCTTATAATGAATTCTTTGGAAATACAATAATGTTGATCATGTGTATAGTATACCACAACTCCCTAATGATATGTAATAAATTGTTAAAACATACTTTACATGGAATAGAATAATGACATGATTAATGAACAAAATGTATATATATGGCATAAAAATTTTTCATTAAATTTTAAATATTATATTCCTTCCTCTTATTTAATATGTCGATAAAATTGAAATAGTGTTCTAGCTTCTGTATGGCCTACCGTATCCTAGAATAGCGTAATTCATTTTGTATCTCTAACATTATTTGATTACAATGAGTAAAACAAAAATTAATATATTTGATATTTATATCATGATTAATATTTATATCATGTTAAAATTGAACAAAAATACCAAACTAAAACATATAATAAAAACAAAGCTATTATGACCCAAAAAATGATTTTAATATCGAATTTTTACTAAAAAGGTAATAAAATTTGAAAAGTAGATACTTATTTAATGATATAGATGATTACTACTCGTTAAGGTGTTTAAAATTAAATTATATTAATTATATATTATGTATCATGGTGTATGAAGGAAGGTGAAACATACGGTTAGGTAATTTCATCTCAATTTTGCTTCTTTGGACGATATGTTATACTATGCACCAAAATTATTTTATGAGGATCCTAAATAGCCACCATGATATGTTATATCATGAAGTTATTTATTATATTAATATTTAATGTTTTATTTAATGTTATTATTTTCTAGGGTTTATTATTCAAATGGTACAAGAGTAGGTAAGTAATTTTAAGCGTTTTTTAATTTTGGGAGACATGTGCCTTATTAAACTCTAATTTACAGAGTATTTTGAAAATAATAATTCAATGATATGTTATATAGTTGATATAATTATTTTAATGGTATTGATTTATTAAATTAATGCTATTAATTATTTGGTATTATGATTTAAAAGATTCTAAAATTTTATGGGATTTTGCCTCACCTTTATATATTGGGGAAACATTCATCACACATCACCTGTTACTTTTGTGTTTTTGTATATAATGATAATGACATTATTTTATGATTATTATCTTCGATACTATGGGTTTTAAAAACCGATATATTTTCATTCCAATCATGAGTCAAATGATTCAAATTTTACAAATTTACTTATATTATAATGATAAATTAACATTGTTTATTTGAAATTTTTTAGAATATTATTCTCTTGATAAAATTAAATCACCCACTACTCGAATAAATTTTGACTATTTTAACCTATTTATATTTATTGAAATAACATATTTTAAATTATCTTAATTTTTTTATGTAATCAACATTAAAAAATAATTTTTTTAAGGTATAATATAATTTATCACTCTCATGAGTCAAAAATCATTTTTCTCCAACATCCCTAGTTTATATTAACGTTTTAAACAAATGTTTCCTATATTAAGATGATTAATTAATAAAATATACTAAAATGTTTGAATTTTAAAAAAATTAATAGGATTCTTCTTGTCAATTCCCAAAATAGAATGATTTTACCTTTTGTTGAGGATGTGAATAAAATGTTGGTTTTGACATGTAACACATGATATTTTTTCCCATCATAACCACACAATTATTTAAAGATCACACTAATAGTATTAAAGTTTCATTTCAAAGAAAACATTTTCATTAAAATTTGTAATAAAATTTGGTTTAAAATAAGTGATTTTATATTCAAATAATATTTTCCAAAGAATTTTTTGATGATCTTTTATAAAAATTTAATTTATCAATGACAAAAAAGTTTACTGTTACATTTATTTTTTTAAGGATAAAATACAATATTAAAATAATAATTATTTAAATGGATATATTATTTTTCTTAATATGATAAAATTATATCATGGAAACAAATTCCATTCAACTTGTTATAATATGATGAATTGATGAAATTTTTATGAAAATGTTTTATTTTCAACTTGTTATACAATAATGAAATGATTTGAAAACCATCTCCTTTCTCCATTGGTTTTGAAATTATGAATGTTTAATGGTATATTTCCCAAAAAATATATGGATTATATGACGTTTGGTACCTATACACCCTAATATGAATTATGTAATGTGTTATATCTCATGAGATAGTTATGTGAAACATGAGGATGTGCTTGATCCACTAAGTGAAACTGGTCTATGGGATTGATCAAATATAGGAAATTGGATATGATTTATAATCCACTTGGAAATGGGAAACATACATTGATTCCTAATACATTATGATTTAGTTTTCTCATATGTTATCTCTGTTATATATAATTACTTCAAAACTGATATGGAGAAAAAAAAATATAACATAATATTATATTTCATGATATATTAATAATGATAATTCACTCTTGTGAATTATTCCTGTAATAGAAAGGGTTTTTGGGGTCCATTACATGGTAAAAAACCGATGTTATGGTGTTCTCGGTGGTTTGGAATGTCATCCCAGCTTCTCGATGACTCCTAAAGGTAGCCTTGGCCTACCGGTAGCCTCGACCTACCGGTAGACCTATCCTACCGGTGACCTTGCGGTACTGGTGGCCCGCGACTACCAGTAGCTCTCAGCTACCGGTGGCCCCCGACGACTGGTAGCTCTCGGCTATAGGTAACTCTAGGCTACAGGTATCTGTCAACTACCAGCAGCTCCCGGCTACCGGTAGATATCGCTGACCGATAGCTCTCGGCTACCGGTAGGTGTCGTCGACTGGTAGCTCTCTACTACCGGTAGCTGTCGCCGACTGGTAGCTCTCAACTACTAGTAGCTCTTGCCTACCCCCCACGGATTTTCCAGTAGCGCCTCCTTTTTGTGGTAATTCATTTTTAAACAATGTTAGGACCCATTTATGCCAGTTTTAAATCCCATTAATGCCTATTTAAATTAAAGGATTAGTAAGGTACCCCCTTAAATTAAAAACCATGAGGTGTGCATCAGTTTAAACCCCCCCCCCCCCAAGGCGGGGACCTTTGAGTAGCGTGTGGGGTGTCTGACCCGCGTGGTCAACCCACGATCCCGCGTCTTACGCAATTTCGAGTTTTTCTTTCGTATCATAACCATCCCGGGAATGCTGTATCTCAGCCATTATATCCAAAGCCTTCTCCCAAGGTTTCTTTTCTCGATCATCCTACTCAGAGTCTGGTTCCTCCTGACGAGTCGTACCCATGTTGCGAGGTTTTCCTTGATCGTGTTCTGTGGTGTTCCATCCACTCCTATTTTCCAGTTTCCATGTGAGGACATAACATCAATCCTTGATTTTCAAGCAGGGGTTTCACCTTCGTCTCTCCCTTCTGTGTATCTTCTGGGGTGGGTATGCTACTGCTACTATAGAATTGGATGAAACATTATTTAATGAAGATAATAAACTGATTCTAAATAATTAAGGGGAGGGGTGTGATCGATGATGCTGATATGTTTTTCTCCTCTTTCATGATTATTGATTTTTGAATTGTGCGGGCTTACGCCTACTAAAAATCATGGTCGTTGGTGGTCATTCTCTCTGAACTAATAAACCCTTACCCCTTGTTACTTTTAAATGTCTTGTATTTTTTTGTGAACCTTTTGCTGTGTAAATGAAATTTGTTAATTACGTATATTCGGCTAAATAAATTGGAAGCACCATGATCAACTAATTTTCTCTGATAACTCTGATTTAAGATTTGTGGAATTGAAATCATAGAGTGTGTTAAATCCTTTAAATATGAAAATATCAATTGAGTCTAACTTGTGTTGGTAGTATTAGTTTGGTTGTTTCCTATACGGGCCGAGTATGGTTGACCTTATGGTTTTCATGGATAGGGGCATAGATTGCTGGGGTGATGTGGGTGAGGATGGGATCCTCTGTTTATATCACAAATTGGGGTGGGATCCTCTTATATTGTGAAACCTCCTTATTCATAGTTCTGGGAACTTGGGACTGTATCTCACATTGACCTGCTTTGGTTTCAATACATGGAGGGGTCTCACTAGATGTTCTTTTACAAGATAGTCGAGTGTGAATGTTTCAATTGTTGTTGGGTGTACTCTTTCCTTGGCTTATGCATATGCTTACTAGTTGCCCATGTAGGTGAAGAAACTTATTTAACAATTTTTACTGAATATGAAAACAAGGATGGGACAAATGGGGATTTGGTTTGGTGTGAGTTGTGACTTAGGCGTGGATGTTGTTCTCTTCTCTTATGAATGAATAGTAAGGATAGTTTTCTTTAGGCTGGCCGAAGAAAAACCAAGATTGGGTGAGTTCTTGTTACCAATACATATACTTGTAGTTTTTGTGTTTCTTATTCGCATCCCACCCAAGTAGAGAACTTAGTGTCAAACACCCACATTTCATGGTGGAGGGTGTTTTTCCCAACACTTCTATTAGTGGCTGGTTATTAGCTCCTTTCTGCTCCCTTTCCCGGAGAACCCAAGACACTACAGGCAGGATGTGATGGCCTAAAGTCCATTATTTTCCCATGAATCATCGGGCAAGTAGTGTGGTGGTTGTCCTAGGTGTGTGCGGGCAGGTGGTTTCCCATGTATCTTTGGGATCTGTCCTAGGTGTCTTCGGTTGTGGCAATAGCTCTTCTAGCCCATGTGTCTTCAGCCGTGGCGGTGGTTGTTCTCGCATAGGTGTTTGCAAGCGTGGGTATCGGTGACATTTGTGGCCCAGGTGTCTGTGGGGGGGGGGGGGTTAGGGGTTGTGGCGTAGGTGTTTTCGTATAAGGACCCGGCCTTAATCCTTGCTTAATCATGAGTTATTTCAAGAATACACATTGAGGATCTTTTCAGGTTTAGAGTTTTTGAGACTTAGAACATAAATCATTCATTACCTTACACATTTAAACAAAGTGGTTACATAAAATATAGTATTCATTATTTCTCATCAACGGAAACATATTTAAAATAAAACATGGATTCTTTCTTGACACATCCTTGACACTATCATCATATCATGTACCTTTCCCTTGACGTGTGAAAAACATTTCAAAAACATGGGTTGAGCATAAAAAGCTCAGTAAGGGATATAGAAATACGAAAAGGAAACATTAGTAAATGTATACATAAGAATCAATGAAATCATACATTACTCATAAAACATAATCACGTTAACATACCTCATTATATCATAAGATTTATGAATAACTCATAGAAATCATAAGACAAAAAGGTGACTTGAGGAATTCATAACATTCTTACATAGGGAGTAACCCTCATTGTTATGTTTGGAGTACCCATCACGGTATATTCCCTAAATATCTTTGGATAAACCATAGTTTTTAACCGATTCGTGTTACCCAATGCATTGGAGAGCTATATTGGGCTCACCTGCCCTTAGTTTATCACGGAACTGCCCGATTTCATAAAAATTTCCCAAAACCATAAAATAACCATAACACATAAAACATGAATAAAAACATAAAATTTAAACATTTCAATCACAAGATATCACATCATGATATTATAATAAATAAAAACATCTAATAAAATCATTAAAACTCTATGAGATAAAAATCCATTTATATTTTAAACATATTAAAAGAAGACATTTAAAAGAGATTTTAGAATCAATGTGTACCATACCACTTCAAAACTTTTGAAAGGGTTTTAAATAATTCATTTACATATAAATAAATCCTTAAAACCATTTTTAAAACATGGACATGGATGATAAATGTTTAAAAAAATAAATCTTTAAAACCATTTAAATAAATGTTTTAATAAAAGAGTCCTTTCCATTTAAAACATTTAAATTATAAGCCACAAGAAATTAGAACATTTTAAAAACATTTAAATGGCATTAGTATATACATAATATAGGTAAGGAATGTAAAATGGGATGTATATACACTTTATAAAAAAATAAAAGTGCATATCATTTAGAAATGTCTCAATGAGAGGAAATTGATATGTAATCCCCATCAAGGATCATGTCATTAGAGAAAGGATAAAGAAATTAAATAATTATGTGTGAAAAATATAAATATACCAAATATAAGTGGATACTCAATGTAAAACAATCATATGTAATCCAATCATATACAAAGCACAACAAAATCAAAAAGTAGAGGTTTAACCCAGAGAATTGAAATTTGGTTAAGAAGTTCCCTTGAAAAAAGTTGATAGCCTAACACCACCACATCAAATTTTATAAAAACAGTTGATGAGAGGGATAAAGGTTATATCATCACTTGGAAATAAAACTTACATCAATAAGGATATATAAGAACATATCCCAACATAATAAGATATAATTTAAAAGACAAAACAAAAACATGTCTTTTAAAAATATGAGGTTGAAATGTTCCCTTACCGACTTGGGTAACTTTCGAAACATACACACCATGAAAGAAAGACTAAAAAATTTATTTAAATACTCATAAAAGAAATTATATTACAAAAATAGTATAATAATGGACAGTACATACACCACTCAAAGTAAATGGTGGAAAATGTAGCATAAATCTCACGGAAATAAAAGTGAGATGAAAAATCTCTTATGAAAACTCAGCAGCCTAACGACACCAATTAAAACTTCCAAAAATGGTTTTATGAGATCAAATAGGGTCTCTCATAATTTGAACATAGTAAGTACATAATGAGTAATATAATGGAACATCCCCACACAAAAAAACGATGAGCTTAAAAGAAATGACATAGAAGAAAGTACTTAAAAAGAAAGAGAGAGGTAGGATCCCTTACCTCAAGTCCGACTTGTCTTATTCATTTCATTATATTCTTGAATAATAAACTATGGTCAATTTATAATTTTGTAAGGAAATAATTTAATGTTTATTATTAAATTAAAATAATATATTATCTTGTTATAATAATTAGTTAATTATGCGAGTTCATATCATACGTTTTGCCGATGTTCGGTACATGAGTAAATAATGATCTTATTTGAAATGCATTGTCAATGTAGTTGTATGTACATCAGATCCAGAATAGTATTAAATATGTAAATATCATATATATCTAGTATATATATTTTTATATTTATTCCATAATATTTGGAGATAAAAAAATGAAATGCACCGTTCATGGAGACAGTAGGGCGAACGTACGCATGAACGCTACTTTCATTGCATTGGCACATTAATAGAATTAATACTAGATGTGATATATATATATATATTATAATTACATTATAATATATATATATATATTATAATTCCATTATAATATATATGTTATATAGGTCACACATTTTTATTAATTTCATTCTTTATACATTCCATGTATTGCATGAACGAGTCACATCACTTGGGGGCGGTAGTCCACACTTCCTTGTATGAAATTATCGCATTTTCACAACATTAAAAGCATAAAGGTATGTTTTAAATATAAAATACAGAAGCATATAGAAAAAATAAATACCATATATATCATATATAAAATACAGTGACATCATAATGTCCACCATGAAAGGTGTTAAGAGAAGATTGAACAATCATCGTTTCGTGATGTAGTAATTCACGTTCCACTGTAATAGTATGGTATTCAACCATTTGACGGAGGTGTGTATAAGTGTAGCACGAATAATTCACTTAAAAATTCCTATTATATTTAAGATACTGTTTTTGATACAAAATAATGTAATAAAAACAGTTTAGGGGGTTAGAGAAGCAAAATAAAACAAAAGAACACAAGTGAAGACATTAACTTTAAATCGGATAACTCCTCTTTGTTTGACCCAAAATGGTTTCTTGAAGAGAATTATGCCAATGTTAAGGCTCCTAGGTTGAATAGAGGGATGTGTAGAGATAACAGGAGAATATTTTGGTCGAGCCAAATGATTTAGTGGTGTGGGTATGGAGGTAGAGGTGCGGGCCTTTTATAAGAGGGAGGAGGCACACTCTTGGAATGTCTTGAAACATTACTTTATTATAAAATGATTTTCAGATATTAAAGGTACAACAATTAAATATATTTAGAATAAGGTGATAAGGGTTCGAAATCCACCCATCCAATAGGTTTTTGACAAGTATATGTCTTATATTTTACCTTATCTTGTCATTTTATTTAAATTGTTTATTAATTAGGTAATCATTGCATCATCATGGAGTCATAAATAATTTAATTTAAATAATGTCTAAAAATTATAAAAAAACTACTATGATGTAGGAAATTGTTTTATCATTATAATGGATATTTATATTCAAAAAGATGTCTTTTATAACCCCATGTAAATTTTTTTTAGTAAAACAATACATGTTTGTGACATTTTTATTTTAACTTTAAATTAAAATTTATTAATGTCATTATCCTAACAAAGTGGCTCCATGGGGAACCCAAGTTGACCCATGGATTTTCTTGGTCGGCCATCACTCAACCAATAAGTGTATGACATGTTTCAAGGGCATTTCATATTATAATAACATTATCTTTACCTTAAGTTACACTAATTACCTTTAATGGCGATTAATAAAACTTAAAAGTTACTATTGACCAAAAAATTATTTTAATCCCATTGAACCAAATTTTACATTTTAATGAAAACCATGTATGCCGGATTTTTTGAAATTTAAATCATAGAAGTGGTAAAGATTCAATTAAATGAAAAATCAGTTTTTTAACTACCACTTAGTGGTTTCAATATTCATAAAAAATTAATTTTTTTCAGAAAAATACCAAAATTCACACTAAGCTATATTTAAAATTCTGAATTAAAAAATTATGTCTACATTATAAAATTAAGAACATAAAATTTTCTTCAATTAAAATAATAATCAATTACTTCTTTCAAAACAAATTGGTTGTTTTTAAGAAACATTATTTATTAAAATATTGACAGTAGTTTAATTGCAATTTCAAAGTGTAATTAATTCCAAAGACCACCATTGGTTTAAATGGAAAAAATAAATTCTAATTTATCATTAAAATAAATTCAATATATGATCTAATAATATAAATAAATTAGATTAAAAAAAGGTTTTGAATTAAAATACAACATTTTCACTAAAACTGATCTTTATCAGAAAAATAACAAAAATTTACACAAAGTAAATTTTGATGTCCAGATTCTAAAGAAGGATTTTATTTTGTCAAATATAAAATATAAATTATTCAAAATTATATTTAAAATGGGTTTTCCATCAAAAGGTGGTTAATCAGCCTATTAAATAATATTAGAAGATTTATGTTTAAAATTGGATTCATTCACATTTTAAGCCTCTAACATTTATTGGAAAAAATTAAAAATATTTTACAAACATATATAATCATTTTTTAGTTAGTTCTGTTCATTCCCACCATTACAACGACTGGGAATTAACTATTTAAAATAATTTTATTATATTATTAGTGTGCAATGTACGATTTCAAAGAAACTCATTGTTGCGTATTGGGTACGCCATCGAGCATAGCATTCCCTTTAATGTAATATTAACATATTATTCACAAATATGGATATATATAAAAAATTAATATTCCTTATTTACCTGGGATGATACATCCTTCCCTCCTTTTGGGAATTGCGTCCTCACAGTTTTTAAAATTGGGCTTGGAAAATTCATTGAAATCCCCACATTGGAAAAGGAGTAAAATCAACTATCACTTTAAAAGAATTAAAGGGAAGTACAAAGGTCACCCGAGTTAACACATACTAGGATTCCTTGTAGGAAAACATGGATATGGAAGAAGAAAAAAAGGGTCATGTTCTGATGGAGAGTGATAGAAAACATGTTTAAGAGATAGTTAACCACTAGAAAATCACAAACAGGTGATGGGTTAAACGGTAGTTGATTCCCCAGTAGGAAAAGTTAATAGACAACATTTTTGTTTCTAAGTTACTTTTCATTGAAGAATTTATTTATGAGCCTAACTAAATCATAAGGAAACATACTTACTTGTCGTGTAGACTATCATCTCCTACTATATTTCATACACAAACTCATATTTTCTCCAAAAGATGAGTATTTAGAATGACTTTATCACATTAAGAGATCTATAATCAACTTCTAGAGAATCACCTAATCCAAAAAAGAGACCTATATGTTTCACATGTCTTAAGACCTTAACCAAAACCAAAATTGTTAGAAAAATATCATATAATCCTCAAATATTTAATCATTTATAAAAAAGAAAATCTATTCTTAATATCCAAAATTTTTCAAACCAAACCCAAAGTTCAACAAAGACCATTCAATAAACAATTTGTCCATAAAATTCTTCAAAGTAAACCCAACTAAGTTTGAAACCCAAATATTTGAAGGATTTAATCACAAAGTCTTCCAAGGTACAAATTAACATTTATCTCCAAATAACATCAGTTTCTCTTAAAGTCTCATATTGAAAAGTAATTAACCTAATCACATATACTCCATGATAGGTTAATAATTTCCATAGATAACCCAAAATAAACTTACTCTTGATTCATAAAATCATCTAACTATAAATAATTAGTCAAACTAACCAAGGACATCACATAGTCCAATGGTAGGTGATAAATTCCAGTCACACTTTGGTTGTGGGTTCGATTATTGCTGCTTTGTCCGATGCGATGGGTTGTCAAAAGGACCGTGTGTTGTCCTTTTTCCAAAACTATATAATTCGTAAAACATTCCCCAAAACGAGATAAAATTTTCCAAAATAACCATAACATAATTTAACCTCAAGTTTATCTCATGTCGTTCATATTCCATCATGACATATAGTAACCCATAATTACCTCAAAAGTAAGGATTATATAAACCATAATGGTTACCTTTATAAATATTACCTGAACTTCCACATCGAGTTGGTCATATCGTACATGATGCATTAGAGAACTCACAAATTTTCAAGTGCTTGATCATGACTCCTGATAGTTGGTTTAGAATAACCACGAGATTTGTCATTGAATCCCCCATTTCATCCAGTATCTTAATCAGAGAACCACCACAGTTTCTTTTAAACCCATTGTCACTTTGGTGCCTGCAAGATCCATCCATTTAGTAAAACCAAAAAGGTCATTATGAGTATATCAACCAAATAATCTTGTACTAAAGAGGAAAATAAAAACTAAGATATACTTATCCAAGTTATCTCAAACTCATTCCAACATTCAAAAATAATAATGGCTCTATAAAATATAATAACCATTGTGGTTATACAAAACATCTCACTTATGCTTAAACAACACTCTAACCTCTAAAGTTATCTAAACCGACCACTGATACCAACTATAAGGACCCAACCTTAAACCTTACATAATCATGAGTTATTTATTGAATACACATTGAATATATTTTCAGATTTAGAGGTATAGAGAATTTGATCATAAATCATGCATTACATTCCACATTTAAACAAAGTGGTTTCATAAAAGATAGTATTCATTTTTTCTCATCAACGGAAAAATATTTAAAATAAAACAAGGATTCTTTCTTGAAACTTCCTTAACACTATCATCATATCATGTACCCTTCCCTTAACCTCTAAGAAACATTTCAAAAACATGGGATGAGCACCAAAAGCTCAGTAAGTGATATAGAAATATGGAAAGGAAACATTAGTACATTTTTACAAAAGAATCAATGAAATCATAAATTACTCATAAAATATAAGCATGTTAACATACCTCATGAAATCATAATATTTATGAATAACTCATAGAAATCAGAAGACATAAAGGTAACTTGAGGCATTCATAACATTTTTGCGTAGGGAGTAACCCTCATGGTTGCATTTGGAATACCCATCACAGTATATTCCCTTAATCACATGGGAGAAACCTTAGCATTTATCCCCTTCGTGTAACCCAATGCATTGGAGAGATATATCGGGCTCACCTGCCCTTAGTTTATCACAGAACCACCCGATTCCATAAACATTGACCAAGAACCATAACATAATCATAACACCTAAAACATGCATAAAAACATAATTTTTCCAACTTTTCAATCACAAGACATAACATCATGATATAATCATAAATAAAAACATATAATTTAATCACTAAAACATTATGAGAAAAAAATACATTTATACTTTGAAAACATTAAAATAAGGTATTTGAAAGAGATTTTAGAATCAAAGCGTCCCATACCACTTCAAAACTTTTGAAAGGGTTTTAAAAAATTCATGTCCCTATAAGTAAATCCTTAAAACCATTTTTAAAACTTGGTAATGGATGATAAATGTTTAAAAGAATAAATCTTTAAAACCATTAAAATCAATGTTTTAATAAAAGAGTCCTTTTCCATTTTGAACATTTAAATTATAAGCCACAAGAAATTAGACCATTTTCAAAACATTTAAATGACTTTAGTATAGACATTATATTGATACGGAATGTCAAATGTGCTGTATATACACTTTATAAAAGAATAAAAGTGCATATCATTAAGAAATGTCTCAATGAGAAGAAATTGAGATGTAATCCCAATCAAGTATCATGCCATGAGATCAAGGATAATGAAATGACATAATTATGTGTGAAAAATATAAATATACCAAATATAAGTGGATACTCTATGTAAAACAATCAAATTTAATCCACACATATTCATAGCAAGACAAAATCAATATGTAGAGGTTTAACCCATAGAATTGAAATTGGGTTAAGAAGTTCCCTTGTTAAAATTCGACAGCCTAACGGTGTCACCTCAAATTTAAGAAAAAGAGATGATGAAAGGGATAAAAATTATCTCATCACATGGAAATAAAATTTAAATCAATATGGTTATATAATAACATTTCACAACATATGAAGATGTAATTTAAAAGACAAAACAAAAACATGTCTTTTAAAAATAGGAGGGTGAAAGGTTCCCTTACCGACTTAGGTAACTTTCGAAACGTACACCCCAAGAAAGAAGGACCATAAAACATTGATTTAAATAATAATAAATGAATCTATATTAAAAAAATTGTATAATAATGGGAATTACATTCACCACTCAAAGTAAATTATGGCAAATGTAGCATAAATCTCATGGGAATAAAAGTGAGATGAAAAATCCCTTATGAGAACTCGACAGCCTAACAACGCCAATTTAAACATCCAAAAATGGATTTATTAGATCAAATAGTGTCTCTAATAATATGAACATAAAAATTAAAGAATGAGGAATATAAAAGAACGTCCCCAAACATAATAAATATGATCTCAAATGAAATGACATAAAAGAGTGTACTTAAAAAGAAAGAGAGAGGTAGGATCCCTTACCTCAAGTCTGACTTGTCTTGTTCATTTCATTATATTCCTTAATTATAAACATTGGTCAATTTATAATTTCCTAATTACACAATTTAATGTTTATTATTCAATTAATATCATATATTATCATTTTTTAAAAATTAGTTAATTATGTGAGTTCATATCATACGTTTTGTCGATGTTCGGTACATGAGTCAAAAATGATCTTGTTTGAAATGAATTGTCAATGTAGTTGTATGTACATCATATAAAGAATATTATTTATTATGTAAATATCATATATATAAAGTATATATTCGTTTTATACTTATTCCATAATATTTGTAGATAAACATAAATGAAATACACAGTTTATGGAGACGGTAGGCCGTATGTACGCAAGAATACTACTTTCATTTCTTTGGAACATTAATTTAATTAAAAATAGATGAGATATATATATATATATATATATATATATATATTATAATTACAGTATAATATATATGTTATATAGGTCACATATTTTCATTGATTTCATTCTTTATACATTCCATGTATTTCATTAACGAGTCACATCACTTGAGGGGGCTGTTGTCCACACTTCCTCGTATGAAATTATCGCATCTGCACAACATGAAAAGAATAAAGTTATGTTTTAAATATAAAATACAGAATCATATAGAAACATAAATACCATATATATCATATATAAAATTCATTGACATCGTAATGGACACCATGAAAGGTGTTAAAAGAATATGGAACAAACATAATTTCGTGAGGCAGTAATTCGCCATCCACAGTAACAGTATGTTCTTTAACCATTAAGCGGAGGAGTGTGTAAGTGTAGCACAAATAATTCACATATAAACATCCTAGTATATTGAAGATACTGGTTTTTTACAAAATAAAGGAATAAAAATAGTTTAGGGGGTCGGAGAAAAAAAAAATAAAACAAAAGAACACAAGTGAAGACATTACCTTTAAATGGGGTAACTCCTCTTGGTTTGACCCAAAAGGTTTTAATTAAGAGATTTATGGAAATAGTAAGGCACCTAGGATGAAGAGAGGGATGTGGAGAGATAAAATGAGCAGATTTTGTACGAGCCAAAGGCTTGAGAGGTGTGGGTAAGGGGGTAGAGGTGGGGGCTATTTACAAGAGGGAGGAGGGGTACTCTTGGAATGTCTTGAACAGTTAATTTATTATAAAATGATTTTTAGATATTAAAGGTCCCAAAATTATATATTTAGAGGATAAGGTGATAATTTTTCGAAATCCACCGATCCAATAGGTTTTTGATAAGTGTATGTCTTAGATTTTACCTTATCTTCTATTTTTATTTAAATCATTTATTAATGAGGTAATCGTTGCATCATCATGGTGTCATAAATAAATTATATTATTTAATTTCTAAAAACAAAAAAACACTATTATGATGTAGGAAATCATTTTACATTTCTAAAGGATATTTAAAGATAAAAATATAACTTGTATGACCCCATGTAAAAATTATTTTAGTAAAACAATACATGTTTGTGACTATTTTATTTTAACCTCAAATAAAAAGTTATTAATGTAATTTTCCAACAAAAGTGGATCCATGGGGTCCCCAACTTGACCCATGGATTGTCTTGGTTGTCAATAACTCATCCAATAAAGGTAAAATGTTTCAAGGACATTTCATATTATTATAACATTATCTTTAACTTAAATTACACTAGTTACCTTTAATCCTGATTAATAAAACATAAAATTTACTATTGACTAAAAAAATTATTTTAATCCCATTTAATGACATTATTCATCCTAATGACAACCATTTCTATCGGATTTTTGAAATTCAAATCACAGAAGTGGTAAAGATTCATTTAAACGAAAAAACATTTTTTTAACTACCACTTAGTAGTTTCACTATTCATCAAAAATTGAAGTTTTGTAGAAAAATAACAAAAATTAACCCTAAGAAATATTTGATATTCAGAATTAAAAAATGATGTCTATATTATAAAATTCAAAACATAAATGTTTCATTGATTAATTTAATAATTACTTTCTCCTGTCAAAACAAATAGCGTGTTTTTAAGAAACTATATTTATTAAAAGATTGACACTAGTTTACGTCAAATTTCAAAGTGAAATTAATTCCAATGACCACCATTGGATTAAATGGTAAAAATATATTATAATTTAAATTTAAAACCAATTCAAAATATGATCTAATAATATAAATAAATTCTATTAAAAAGAGGTTTTGAATAAAAATACAACATTTTCACTAAAACAGATCTTTGTGGGGAAAAAACAAAAATTTACACAAAGTAAATATTGATTTCCAGATTCGAAAGAAGGATTTTATTTTGTCAAATATAATATATAAAATCTTAAAAAGTTTATTTAAAAAGGGTTTTCCATCAAAAGGCGGTCAATTGACCTTTTAAAGAATATTCGAAGATTTATGCTTAATATTGGATTTATTCTCATTTTAAGCCTATAACATTTATTGGAAAAAAGTAAAAATATTTTACAAACATATATAATCATTTTTCATTTAGTTCTGTTCATTCCCACAATTACAACGGCTAGGAATTAACTACTTAAAATTATATTATTATATTATTAGTGTGCAACATAGGATTTCAAAAAAACTCATTGTTGTGTATTGGGTACACCATCGAGCATAGTGTTCCCATTAAAGTAATATTAACATTTTCTTCACAAATATGGATAAATATAAAAATTTAATATTCCTTATTTACCTGGGATGTTACATTGTCAGCAGGATGTGTGGTTGTGTCCCAGGTGTGTGTGGGTGGGGTATGGATGTAGGACTGCAATGAGAATGGTGGGATTGGTCTGATGCATAGGATGTCTTCAATAACTTGTGGGAAAGTGGTGCGGGGTACCCAAACATTGATGTGCTATTACTATACATTACTTGACTTGTGTTATTTGGGGAGTGTGCCTTGGTGAGGCGTGGGTGGTTAGTTTCCTTTTTAGGTGCTTGGTTATCTCTTTTCTCAAAGGTCATTAGTATGCCTCCCCACTTGTGCATGAGAGTCTTGGGTTTTTCCCTACTTAGTATACTTGTATGCTCACCCTACATATATAAAACTGTTATAATGTTTCCAAGAGGTCTTTAGGTATTGTGAGGGACCGTACTATCTTGTACTATTGAGGCAGTTTCTGTTGTTGTTTCCCTTTTTCTTGGTATCTTTTTACCTTTGGAGTTTATGTAACTTGTATCTTTTACCCGTGAACATGCATATTGGAATGGTTTATTTTTCAGTCGTAGTTTCACATTCGGTTTTGGTGTTGTGGAATTTACTATCTTATCTCCCGATACTATTAATAGAAAAATGATAATGCCTTCCATTTAGTGTGTGATTCTATACCCTTGGTGTTGGTCACCACTTCGGGACCTATTGAAGGTGGGTTTCAGGGGTCATTATCTCTTCTTTATCTTAAATAAAGATGGGCCTGACAATCTGCTGACCCTTCCCTCCTTTGGGTGAAGGCGGGTCGTGACAGAATGGTATCCGAGGAGAGGTTGGTTGAGAGATAGGATGGATTCTGGAGTTAGGCACAGTAAGGATTTCATGTAATGGTAGGGAAACAATGTTGGGTGACCTTGGTGCGTGAATTAGGATAGGCAAGACCATCTAGGACACAAGATTTTAGGGCCCCTGTGGTCCGATGCAAGGACTCTAGACCTTCCGAACGACTATGTGAGGACATGCTGATTGGAGGGTAGATACCCTAGGAAAAGTACATGCATCATAATGACTTGTGTTATCATGTTTCGTGGGGGTTTTGGGGATTTAAATATGTATGAAGTTTACAAAAATTTTAAGAACAAATATTCTGCACTACTTGGGAAAAGGAATTCCTTTTTTACCTTGTAGATATGGCACCTGGGAGGCGACCACGGGTGGTGCTGGAGATCATGGCCCAGGAAGATGAATTGGCTGACCGGCAGAGGGCTGATAGATAGGAGGAGGATGGCTAGTTGTAGAAGTCTCTTCGAGCCTTCCAGCGACAAACCCTTGAGAAGTATGGGGGAAACACCTTTGACATGAAGACAGAGAGCTGGCTAGAGGAGCTGGTGATAGCTTTTGTCTTAATTCGGGCTCCTACCGAGTACTGGGTTCCTCTGGCCATCATCCAGATGCGGGGAGTAGCGCGTCAGTGGTGGACACTCTACCTAGGGGAGAGGAGAGATGTTGAGGTGGCATGGGCTGATTTTGAGAAGGATTTCCAGGTAGAATTACTCTCTTTTACGATGAAGGTGTAGAAGAGGCAGGAGCTAATCTCACTCAAGAAGGGGAGTATGTCAGTAAGGGAGCTGGGGATCATGTTCAAGGAACTCCTCCTCTTTTCTCCAGACCTCTTTCCGGATGAGGAGTCTCGGGTGAGACGTTTAGAGGAGGCTCTCTAACCTTCCCTCCAGTAATTTGTTCCCCCCTTCACATTGTCGACATACTTAGAGGTACATAAAAAGGCTGAAGTGGTAGAGTGGATGAACACACTGGGAGTTGTGTCACATGAGGGGATGTAGCTAGGATCATTGAAGGGAAAGGCCATCAGCAGCTGACCTCTAGCATCGGGACCCTATAGGTTCCGACCAGTAGGGAGCAGGCCGCATCAGTTCCAGTCCCGGTCCCCTAGTCCTCGCCCATTTCCTTTGGGCCTAGGACCGAGGTGCTTCATCTGTGGGAGCCATGAATATCTTCGGAATAAGTGCCCGGACCGAGTATAGTACGGTGGTGGCGGACATGCCCAGCACCCGCCCCAGCAACAGCTTCCAGATAGGCCCTTCCAGCATCAGCAGGGACAGAGAGCTCCCGCTCATCTGAGGGTAGGCGTTGTAGGGGGAGGTCCACCTCAGGGTGCTCCTCAGGGACCTCGACCAGGGCGTGGTCGGGGAGGTAGCTGATAGCCGAGAGGTAGTGGATTTGTGTGAGGGTAGTTTCATGCCGTGGTGGAAACTATTCCAGTAGGACCGGAGGGCGTTCGAGGTAGGATCAGTTTGTTTAGTACCCTTTCTTATTCCTTGTTCGATACCGGAACTTCACACTCCTTTGTTTCACCCGGTCTGGACCATGCTCTAGGTCTAGATGCCAAGAGACATCCAGTGCCCCTTGTGCTGAGCACACCAATCGAAGGTCATACCGACTTGTTATATGATTGTCGAGGAGGCAGACAGATGATAGGGTCACCTCATTCGGTCATGGATCTATTACTGCTACAGATACAACCATATTATATCATCCAAGGCATCGACTGGCTGTTCTCTCTGTGTGTCCTCATCAACTGTATACGAGGAATTGTTGTGTTATCATACTTGGGTGGCCGACGTGTTAAATTCACTTGTGAGCGGAGTGGCCAGAAGGTCAGCAGGAGAGAGGAACCCCTCCTCTCGTTGTTAGCTGAGTTGTCAGTAGATTCAGTGGATGGTGAGATAGTGGAGGTACCAGGGATCGTTAGTGATTTTATGGACGTCTTTCCTGAGGAGGTAACAAGTCTACCCCCTCGACGTGATATCGAGTTTTGGATGGGCTTGCAACCTTGTGTTTGTCTGATTTCGATGGCTCTTTACCAGATGGCACCTTCGGAACTACGGGAGCTGCAGAATCAGATTGACGATCTGATGAAGAGGGGTTATGTTCGACAAAGTACGTCACCATGGGGTGCTCCAGGTTTGTTTGCAAAGAAGGATGACAATGGTATTGGGTTGTTTATAGACTACAGGAGGCTGAATCAGGTGACGATCAAGAATCGCTACCCTCTTCTAAGGATAGACGATCTCTTTGACCAGCTGAAAGGGGGCATGACGGTTCTCGAAGATCGACCTACGGCCTGGGTATCATCAGTTGAGGGTAAAAGAGGGTGACATCTCGAAGATGGCCTTCAAGTGACGATATGGGCACTTCGAGTATTTAGTCATGCCTTTCGGTGTTACGAACGCCCTGGCTGTGTTCATGTGGCTTATGAACTACATCTTCCAGTGGTATCTAGATCGTTTCGTAGTCATGTTCATTGACGACATTCTGATCTACTCATGATCAGAGCAGGACCATGATGAGCACTTGAGGGTGGTTTTTGAGGTTCTATGACAGCACCAAATCTATGGGAATTTGTCGAAATGTATGTTTTGGACACGAGAAGTGAACTTCCTTGGGCACGTAGTGTCCGATCAAGGGGTAGCGGTGGACCCATCAAAGGTTGAGGTGGTTGTTTCTTGGGAACCACCCAAAAACGTGGCAGAGGTTCGTAGTTTCCTCGGGCTGACAGGTTACTACCGGAGGTTCGTACCTAGCATCTCTCAACTTGTGGCACCTTTTCCTGCCTTGACAATGAAGGACCAGGTTTTCGTTTGGAGTGGGCAGTGCGAGACAGAAGTCAGCTATCTGAAAGAGAATTTGGTTAGTTCCCCAGTGCTGAGACTACCTGAAGAAGGGGCAACGTATGATGTGATTTGTGATGCTTCAGGGCATGGCCTTAGATGTGTGTTGATGCAGAGACAAGGGGTGATCCCTTATGGGTCTAGGCAGCTATTCCCTAATGAGCGTAATTATTCCACCCATGATCTGGAACATGCAGCGGTCATTTTTGCACTAAAGTTATGGAGGCATTACCTCATCGAAGAATGCTTTGTGGTCTTCACGGATCACAAAATCTTGAGGTATGTCTTCTCCCAGCAGAACCTAAACTTACAGCAGTGAAGGTGGATGGAGTTCCTCCAAGATTACGACTTCGATATTTCTTACAGTTCGGGAAAATTTAATGTAGTGGCCGATGCTTTGAGATGGAAGTCATAAAAGGATGCAGTCCGAGAGTCAGCAGATACCTGGAAGGAAATAGAAGAGTTGGCTGCCTTGCACCTGGATGCGAGGATGGATAGAGGTGGAGGTTTCCTATATCATATGATAGTGCAATATTCTCTTTTTCGGCAAGTGGAGGAGTCTCAGTGGGGAGACCCAGAGTGCGAAGTGATGCGTGACCGAGTTGACCAGGGCAATGCTCCGGAAGGGTGGACGGAGGATAGCCAGATCCGGATGATTTTTTGAGCAATGTTGTTTGTTCCAGAGGCGATGTGTGGCCAAGGTTCTTAGTGAGTTCCAAAACTCACCCATATCAGTGCAACGGGAAGTTTCCAAGATATACCAGGTTCTGAAGAGACAGTTTTGGTGGCCCAGAGTAAAGCGAGCAGTGGCAGAGTTTGTGGCCAAGTGCCTAGTGTGTCAGCAGGTGAAGGCTGAACACTGTGTTCCAGATGGCCTGATGTAGTCTCTAGATGTCCCCAAGTGGAAGTGGGATCACCTCTCGATGGATTTCATAATGGGACTTCCCATGGTTCAAGGGGGATACGACACCATCTGGGTAGTAGTGGACCTGTTGATGAAATCCGCTCACTTTCTGGCTATCAAGGAGTCAGGTGCAGTAGGTGCTTTAGCATGAAGGTACGAGGATGAGGTGGTGCAGTTGAATGGAGTTCTGAGGTCCATAGTCTCGGATTGGGATGCGCGGTTTACCTCATGATTCTGGAGAGTATTGCAGCATGATTTTGGCACCCATCTATGTCTTAGAACTTCTTTCCATCCCCAGACAGATGGACAGACATAGCACACCATCCAGACCTTGGAGGATATGCCACATGCATGTGTTCTGGACTCAGGATGATCGTGGGTGCGACACTTGCCTCAGATAGAGTTTGCCTTCAATAATAGCTATCACTCTACCATTGGTATGGCTCCGTTCGAAGACTTGTATGGGAGGCCT
The DNA here is from genome assembly GCA_963277665.1 of Viscum album. Classification (NCBI taxonomy): domain Eukaryota; kingdom Viridiplantae; phylum Streptophyta; class Magnoliopsida; order Santalales; family Viscaceae; genus Viscum; species Viscum album. Next base: position 65,923,387 of record OY728166.1, on the reverse strand, counting down.
TGTTGCTCACCTGTGTGCTGGACCGAAGTCGGAGAGGCAGGCATACTTGGCCCATAGGTGCTTCTGGGCACGACAAAGAAGGATTAGCTTATATGGGAACGGATGAAGGCCTCCTAGGACCGACAAAAATCTTATGCCGGTAGCATGATAAGGCCCGTGGAGTTTGAGTTAGGAGACCATATGTTCTCGAATGTATCCCCTCGGCATGGACAACAGAGGTTCGACAAGGGAAGTATGATTTCCCCTAGGTTCATCGGATCATTCGAAGTGTTGTGGTAAGTCGGGGAAGTGGCTTATCATCTAGCGTTACCACCACCGCTGCTGAGGATACATAATGTCTTCCATGTGTCCTAGCTTCGTCGATATCTACATGACGACTTCCACATCATCGATTGGGGAGAGTTAGATATCGAAAACAATGCGACCTTTATAAAATGACCAATCAAGATCTAGGATCGTAAGGAGAATGTGTTTTGTGGATGAACCAACCCCTTGGTTCTTGTTTTGTGGAGGCATGGTGGCCTGGAAGATAGCACATGGGAGAGGGAGGCCCAGTTATGTGTTCATTACCAAGAGCTATTTTGACTTCCTTATTGTTTTTGTTCTGATCCTTGAGATATTGTACATTGGGATTTAATATATGAAATTTTTGTTTTTCTTAGCTATTAGATGATATGTTCAATGTTCTCTATGTGTGTGTGTACGAATGAGTGATGATGGGAAAACCTGAATGATAATTAGGATGCATTAATGTGGATGCGATTAAACTCGTGCGTGCGAGTCAGTGCTGCCAAAGCGGATTATATCATGACATGTAGGAGGGGACTCCCTAACTCCTGTGTTAGACAGTGTGATCATTGTGATTGTTGTGAATTTTTGTGGTTGATAAATCTGGGGGGAGTATTCCTGGATGTAGGGGGAGGGTTCTGTTCCATCTTTCAAACAACTCTAGCGTTTCCCCTAAGAATTATCTTTAGAGGGTGGTTGTTTGGACCCCACTTCTCTTATATCTGGGTTGTTCTTATATTCTCGGGGACGAGAATATTTTTAGAAGTATCTGATGTAATGGCCCAGATTTTCGGGGTCCATTACTTGGTAAAAATCTGATGTTATGGTGTTCTGGGTGGTCTGGAAGGCCATCCCAGCTTCTCGGTGACTCCTAGTGGTAGCCTTGGCCTACTGATAGTATCGTCCTACCGGTAGACATAGAATACTGGTGACCTTGGGGTAATGGAGGCCCTCTTATACCGGTAGCTCTCCGCTATCGGGTCACTCTAGGCTACCGGTAGCTCTCAGCTACCGGTAGCCGTCACCAACCGGTAGATCTCAAGTACTGGTAGCTGTCACTAACCGGTAGCTCACAGCTGACGGTAGTTGTCACCAACCAGTAGCTCTCGGCTACCAGTAGATGTCGCCAACCAGTAGCTCTCGCCTACCCCCACGTGTTATCCACTAGGGCCTCCTTTTTGGGGTAATTGGTTTTTAAACCATGTTATGACCCCTTTAAGGTTGTTTTAAATCCCATTAATGCTTGTTTATATCAAATGATTGGTGAGGTACCCCCTTAAATGTAAAACCTTGAGGTGTCAATTGGTTTAGACCACCCCGAAAGGCGGGGACCATTAAGTAGCATATGGGGTGTCTCAGCTGCGTGGTCAACCCACTATCCTGCGTCTTACACAGTTTTGAGTTTTTTGTTCTGTATCTTAACTGTCTCGAGAATGCTGTATCTCAGCCTTCATAACCAAAGGCATCTCCCTAGGTTTCTTTTCTCGATCATCCTTCTCGGTTTACCCTTCCTCCCGATGAGCCGTACCACTGTTGCAAGGTTTTCCTTGATCACGTTCTGTGGAGTTCCAGCCACTCATGTTTTCCAATTTCCACGCGAGGACTTAACATCGATCCTTGATCATCTAATAGTTGTTTCATCTGCATATCTTATTTCTGTGTATCTTATGGGGTTGGTACGCTATTGCTTCTATAGAATTGGATGAACCAAACTTTAATTAAGATAATAAACAGATTCCAAAGAATGAAGGGGAGGGGTGTGATTGATGATGCTGCTCTGTTTTTCTCCTTATTCATGATTAATTATTTTTGAATTGTGCGGGATTACACCTACTGAAAATCATGGCCATTGGTGGTCTTTCTATGTGCACTAATAATCCATTACCCCTTTTGATGTTTAAATTTCTTGTATTTTGGTTGTGAACCTTTTGTTGTGTAAAGGAAATTGGTTAATTACTTATATTTGTCTAAATAAATTAGAAGCACCCAGATCAACTCCTTTTCTATGATAACCCTAGTTTATTCCCAATTGAATTAAAATCAGGGAGTGTGTTAAATCCTTTAAATCTAAAAATACATTTTCAGTCTTATTTGTGTTGGTAGTATTGGTTTGGTTGTTTCATACACTGGCCGAGCACGAGTGACCTTATGGTTTTCATGGAAAGGGGCTTAGATTGCTGGGGTGATGTGGGTGAGGATGGGATCCTCTGTTTTTATAATGATTTGGGGTGGGATCCTCTTCTGTTGTAAAACCACTTTATTCATAGTTCTGGGAACTTGAGACTGTATCACACTTTGACCTGCTTTGGTTCAAACACTTGGAGGGGACTCACTTGATGTTCTTTTACAGGAGAACTGGGTGTTATTTTTTTAATTGTTGTTGGGTGTACTCTTTTCTTGGATTGTGCTTATGATTACTAGTTTCCCTAGTTGGTGAAGAAACTTATTTAAACATTATTACTGAACATGAAAAAAAGGATGGGAGAAATGGGGATTTGGTTTGGTGAGAGTTGTGACTTGGGCATGGGTGTTGTTCTCTTCTCTTATGAATGAATAATAAGGATAGTGTTGTTAGAATGGATGAAGAAAAACCTAGATTGGGCGAGGGCTTGTTCCCAATACATATACTTTTAGTTTTTGTGTTTCTTATTCGTGACCCACCCAAGTTGAGATCTTAGTGCTGAACACCCCCATTTCATGGGGGAGCATGTTTTCCCAACACTTCTATTAGTGGCTGGTTATTAGCTCCTTTCTGCTCCCTTTCCCGGATAGCCCAAGACACTACGGGTAGGCTGTGATGTCTTGAAGTCCATTATTTGCCCATGAATCTTCGGGTAGGGAAGTGTGGTGGTTGGCCAAGGTGTTTGCGGGAAGGTGGTTTCCCAAGTATCTTCGGGATCAGGCTGAGGTGTCTTCGGGCATGGCAGTAGTTCTTCTAGCCCAGGTGTCTTCGGGCGTGGAAGTGGTTGTTCTGGCCTAGGTGATTGCAGGCATGGTTACATGTGACAGTTGTGGCCCAGGTGTCTGCGAGGGGGGGGGGGTTAGGGGTTGTGTCCTAGGTGTTTGTGGGCAGGATGTGTGGTTGTGGCCCAGGTGTGTGCGGGCGGGGAATGGATGTGGGACTGCGATGAGAATGGTGGGATTGGTCTGATGCGTAGGATGTCTTCAATAACCAGTGGGAAAGTGTCGCGAGGTACACAAACATCCATGTGCTATTACTATACATTACTTGACTTGTGTTATTTGGGGAGTGTGCCTTGGTGAGGCTTGGGTGGTTAGGTTCTTTTCTAGGTGCTTGGTTATCTCTTTTCTCACAGGGAATTAGTATGCCTCGCCGCATGTGCATGAGAGTCTTGGGGTTTTCCCTACTGATTATACTTGTATGCTCACCCTACGTATATAAAATTGTTTTCATGTTTCCTGTAGGAAATCAGGTATCGTGTGGGACCGTACTAGCTTGGTCCGTTGGGGCAGTTGCTGTTGTTGTTTCCCTTTTTCTTTGTATCAATTTACCTTTGTAGTTTTGTGGCTTGTATCTTTTACCATTAAACAAGTATATGGGAATGGTTTATTTTTCAGCCGAATTTGCACTTTTAGTTTTGGTATTGTGGGATTTACTATCTTATCTACCGGTCCTATTAAATGAAAAAGGATAATGTCTTCCATTTAGTGTTTGATTCTATACCCTTGGTGTTGGTCACCACTCCGGAACCTATTGAAGGTGGGTTTTGGGGGTCATTATCTCCCCATTAACTTAAATAAGGTAGGGCCTGACAATCTGCTAACCCTTTACTCATTTTGGTGAAGGCGGGTCGTGACAGAATGGTATCAGAGGAGAGGTTATTTGAGAGATAGGATGGAGTGTGGAGTTAGACATAGTAAGGATTTCATGGAATGTTAGGGAACCAATGTTGGGTGACCTTGGTGCGTGAATTAGGCCAGGGAAGACCAGCTAGGACACGATATTTTAGGGCCCCCGTGGTCCGATGCAATGACTCTGGACCTACCGAAAGACCAAGTGAGGTCACACTGATTGTAGGGTAGAGACCCTAGGAATGGTTCATTCATCATAATGAATTGTGTTATCGTGTTTCATGGGTGTTTTGGGGATTTATATAAATAAGAATATTAAGAAAATTTTAAGAACAAATATTCTACACTACTTGGGCAATGGAATTCCTTGTTTACCTTGTAGTTATGGAACTTGGGAGGCGACCACGGGCAGTGCCGGCAATCGAGGCCCAGGTGGTTGACTTGGCCGATCGGTAGAAGGCTAATCGAGAGGAGGAGGATGACCAGTGGAAGAAGACTCTTTGAGCCTTCCAGTGATAGACCCTAGAGAAGTATCAGGGCATCACCTTTGACATGAAGATGGAGAGCTGACTAGAGGAGATGGTGATAGCTTTATGTTTGATCTGGGCTCCGACCGAGTACGGGGTTCCTCTGGCCGTCATCCAGATGAGGGGAGCAGTGCATCAGTGGTGGACACTCTACCTATGGGAGAGGAGAGAGGATGAGGTGGCATGGGTTAATTTTGAGAAGGAGTTCCAGGTGGAATTCCTCTCTTCTATGATGAAGGCGTAGAAGTGGCAGGAGCTACTCTCCCTCAAGAAGTGGAGTATGTCAGTAAGGGAGCTGGGGATCAAGTTCAAGGAACTCCTCCACATTGCTCCGGACCTCTGTCCAGATGAGGAGTCTTAGGGGAGATGTTTAGTGGAGGCCCTCCAACCTTCCCTCAAGTACGCTGTTACCCCCTTCACCTTGCCAACATACATAGAGGTATAGAAGAAGGCTGAAGTGGTATAGAGGATGCACACACTAGGAGTTGTGTCACGTGAGGGGATCCAATTGGGATCATCGAAGGGTAAGGATGTCAGCAGTAGGCCTCCAGCATCGGGACCCTGTAGGTTCTGACCAGCAGGGAGTAGGCTGCAGCAGTTCCAGTCCTGGTCCCCCTGTCCTCACCCTTTTCCTTTGGTCCCAGGATAGATTTGCTTCATCTGTGGGAGCCATTGACATCTTCGGAATCAGTACCCGGACTGAGTACAGTACGGCGGTGGTAGACAGGCCCAGCACCCGCCCTTGCAACATGCTTCCAGATAGGCCCTTCCATCAGCAGCAACAAGGACAGAGAGCTCCAGCTCCTCCAAGGGCAGGTGTTTCAGGGGGAGGCCGACCTCAGGGCACTCCTCAGGGACCTCCACCAGGACGTGGTCGGGGAGGCGGCTGACAGCCGAGTGGAAGAAGATCTGGGCGAGGGAAGTTTCATGTCGTGGATGTAGCAGTTATAGTAGGACCAGAGGTCATTCGAGGTACGATTAGTTTGTTTAGTATCCTTGCATACTCCTTGTTCGATACTGGAGCTTCGCACTCATTTGTTGCCCCCAGTATGGCCCGTTCTCTGGGTCTAGATGCCGAGTGACATCCAGTGCCCCTGGTGCTGATCGCACCAATCAGAGGTCATACTGACTTGTTATATGTTTGTCGAGGATGCAGATAGATGATAGGGCCAAATCAGTCGGTCATGGATCTATTACTGCAACAGATATAACCATATGATGTCATCCTAGGAATTGACTGGTTGTTCTCTCTATGTGTCTTCATAAACTGCTTCCGAGGAAGGGTTCTATTCTCAGACATGGGCGGCTGACGTGTTACTTTCACCGATGAGCGGAGTGGCCACAATGGCAGGAGGCGAGAGGGACCCCTCCTCTCCTTGTTATCCAAGCTGTCAGTAGAGTCGTTGGATGCTGAGATGGTGGAGGTACCAGGGATCATCAGTGAGTTATTGCACGTCTTTCCTAAGGAGGTAATGACTCTACCCCCTCGACATGATATCGAGTTTGGGATAGACTTGCATCCTGGTTCTCGTCAAATTTCGATGGCTCCATACCAGATGGCACATTCAGAGCTACGGGAGCTTCGTAATCAGATTGACGATCTGATGAAGAGTTGTTATGTTCGACCAAGTGCATCACCATGGGATGCCCCAGTTTTGTTCTCAAAGAAGAATGATGGTGGTCTCATGTTGTGTATAGACTACAGGAGTCTAAATCAGATGATGATCAAGAATCACTACCCTCTTCTGAGGATAAAAGATCTCTTTGACCAGCTAAAGGGGGCAGGATGGTTCTCGAAGATCCACCTACGCTCTGGGTATCACCAGTTGAGGGTAAAGGAGGGCGGCATCTCGAAGACGACCTTCAGGTGCTGATATGGGCACTTCGAGATTGTAGTCATGACTTTTGGTGTTACAAATGAACCTGCACTATTCATTTGGCTTATGAACTCTGTCTTTTGGGGGTATCTGGATTGGTTCATAGTCATGTTCATTGACAAAAACCTGATCTACTCAAGATCAGAGGAGGACCACGCTGAGCACCTGAGGACGGTTTTTGAGGTCCTCCGACAGCACCAACTGTATGGGAGGCTGTCGAAATGTAAGTTTTGAACACGAGAAGTGCACTTACTTGGGCACGTAGTGTCCAAACAAGGGGTGGCAGTGGACCCATTAAAGGATGAGAGGGTTGTTTCTTGGGCATCACCCAAGAACGTGGAAGAGGATCGTAGTTTCCTTGGGCTGAAAAGTCCCTATCGGAGGTTCGTACCCAACTTCTCTCGAGTTGTGCCACCTTTGACGACCATGACCATGAAGGGGCAGGTTTTCATGTGGAGTGAGCAGTGCGAGACAACCTTCAGCTATCTGAAGGAGAAGTTGGTAAGTTCCCCAGTGTTGAGACTACCTGAAAAAGGGGCAACATATGAGGTGTTTTGTGGTGCTTCAGCGCAAGGCCTCAGATGTCCGTTGATGCAGAGACAAGGGGTGACCTCTTATGGGTCTAGGCATCTACACCATCATAAGAGTAATTATGCCACCCATGATCTAGAACTTTCATCAGTCATTTTTGCACTGATGTTATGGAGGCATTACCTCATCAGAGAATGCTTTGAGGTCTTCACATATCACAAAATATTAAGGTATGTCTTCTCCCAGGGGGACCTAAACATATGGCAGCAAAGGTGGATGGAGTTCCTCCAGGATTACGACATCAAGATTTCTTACACTTCCGGAAAATGGAATGTAGTAGTCAATGCTTTGAGCTGGAGGTCACAAAAGGATGCAGTTCGAGAGTTGGAAGACGCCTGGAAGGCAATAGAGGAGTTGGCTAACATGCACCTGGATGTGAGGATGGATAGCGGTGGAGGATTCCTCTATCAGATAAAAGTGAAATCTTCTATTTTACAGCAAGTGGAGGAGTCTCAGTGGGAAAAACCATAGTGTGAAGTGATGTGTGACCGAGTTGACCAGGGTAATGCTCCGGAAGGGTGGACAGAGGATGGTCAAAACCGGATGCTTTCCTTAGGAAAGTTGTTTTTTCCAAAGGCGATGTGCGGAGAGGTTCTTAGTGAGTTCCAAAACTCACCCATAGCAATGCACTGGGGTGTTTCCATGATGTAATAGGGTCTGAAGAGACAGTTTTGGTAGCCTAGAGTAAATCGAGCAGTGGCAGAGTTTGTGGCCAAGTGCCTAGTGTGTTAGGAGGTGAAGGCAGAACACCGTGTTCTAGGTGTCCTTATGTAGTCTCTAGATGTCCCTGAGTAGATGTGGGATGACATCTCGATGGATTTCATCACAGGACTACCCAAGGTGCAAGGGGGATACGACTCCATCTGGGTAGTATTGGACCGTTTGACCAAATCGGATCACATTCAGGCTATCAAGGAGTCGAGTGCAGTAGATGCTTTATCACGAAGGAACGTGGATGAGGTGGTGCGGTTTCATGGATTTCTGAGATCCATAGTCTCATATTGGGATGCACGGCTTACCTCACGAGTCTGGAGATCATTGTAGCATTATTTTGGCACCCAAATACATCTTAGCACTGCTTTCTATCCCCAAACACATGGACAGACAGAGCGCACCATCCAGACCATAGAGGATATTTTGCGTGAATGTGTTATGGACTCAGGAGGATCGAGGGTGAGACACTTGCCTCAAATAGGTTTTTCCTTAAATAATATCTATCACTCTACCATTGGCATGGATCTGTTTGAAGCCTTGTACGAGAGGCCATGCTTCTCACCCGTGTTCTGGACCGAATTCGGAGAGGCGGACATCCTTGGCCCGGAGGTGGTACTGGGCACGACAGAGAAGTTTCAGCTTATACGGTAAAGGATGAAGGTGGCCCAGGACCGACAAAAGTCATATGCCGATAGCAGGAGAAGGCCCATGGAGTTTGAGGTAATAGACCATGTGTTCTTGAATGTCTCCCCTCAGTGTGGACAACGTAGGATCGGAAAGGGATGTAAGCTTTCCCCCAGGTTCATCGGACCCTTTTAAGTGTTTCGGCAGGTCGGTGAAGTGGATTATCAGCTAGCATTACCACTGCCACTACTGAGGATACATGACATCTTCAATGTTTCCCAGCTTCGTCGATATCTACACGACGAACCCCACATCATTGATTGGGGAGAGTTAGATGTCGAAGATGATGCGACCTTAATAGAACGACCAATCTAGATAAAGTATCGTAAGGAGAATGTGCTTCATGGACAAACCATCCCCTAGGTTCGTGTGTTGTGGAGGCATGGTGGCCTGGAAGATAGCACATGGGAGAGGGAGGCCCAGTTACGTGTTCAGTACCCAGAGCTGCTTTGACTTTCTTATTGTTTTTATTCCGATCCTTGAGAAATAGTACCGTGTGATTTAATATATGAAATGGTTGTTTTTCTTGGCTATTATATGATATGTTCCCTGTTCTCTATGTGCGTGTGTACGAATGAGTGATGATGGGAAAACCTTACAACTAATCCGGACACATTAATGTGGGTGCGATTAAACCCGTGCGGGCAAGTCAGTGCCACCCAAAGCTGATAATATCCTAACATGTAGGAGGGGAATCCCTAACTCATGTATTGGAAAGTGTGATCTTTGTGATTTTTGTAAATGTTTGTGTTTGATAACTCTTGGGGTAGTATCCCTGGATGTAGGTTGAGGGTTCTATTCCAGCTTTCAAAAAACTCTGGGGTTTTCCCCAGAGAAGTATCTTTAGAGGGTGGTAATTTGGACCCCACTTCTCTCCTTTCTTGTTTGTTCTTATATTCTTGGAGACGAGAATAGTTTGTGAAGTATCTGATGTAATGGACCAGATTTTTGGGGTCTATTACTTGGTAAAAATCTCTTGTTATGGTGTTTCGGGTGGCCTGGAAGGCCGTCCCAGCTTCTCGGTGACTCCTAGCGATAGCCTTGGCCTACCGGTAGCCCCGTCCTACCCGTAGGCCTAGCCTACAAGTGACCTTGGGGTACTTGTGGCCCTCAACCACTGGTAACTCTCGGTATCTCTTGGCTACTGGTGGCCCTCTTCTACCAGAAGCTCTCGGCTATCAGTGACTCTAGGCCATCAGTAGCTCTCAGGTACCGGTAGTTGTCGCCAACCGGTAGCTCTCAGCTTCCGGTAGCTGTCGCCAATTGGTAACTCTCGCCTACCAGTAGCTGTCGCCAACTGGTAGCCCTCACCTACCAGCAGCTCTCGCCAACTGTTAGCTCTCAGCTACCTGTATTTGTCGCCAACCGCAAGCTCTCAGCTACTGGTAGCTCTCCCCAACCACCACGGGTTTTCTAGTAGAGACACCTTTTTGCGCTAATTGGTTTTTTAACCATGTTTTGACCCCTTTAGGCCTGTTTTAAATAGCATTTAATTCCCATTTAAATTAGATGATTGATGAGGTACCCCCTTAAATTAAAAACCATGAGGTGTGTGTCAGTTTAAACCGCCTCGAAATGTGGGGACCACTATGTAGCGTGTGGGGTGTCTCAGCTACGTGGTCAACCCACTATCCCACAACATATGCGGTTTCGAGTTTTTATATATGTGTCTTAACTATCCCGAGAATGTTGTATATCAGCCTTTATAAACAATGGTGTCTCCCTAGGTTTCTTTTATCGATCATCCTTCTCTGAGTACCCTTCCTCCCGACGAGCTGTACCCCTGTTGCGAGGTTTTCCTTGATCGCATTTCGTGGAGTTCCAGCCACTCCTGTTTTCCAGTTTCCACGCGAGGACATAACGTCGATCCTTGATCATCTAGTAGGGGTGTCACCTACGTCTCTCCTTTCTATGTATCTTTCATGGTGGCTACACTACTGCTTCTATAGAATTGGATGAACCAAACTTTAATGAAGATAATAAACGGATTGTCAAGAATAAAGGGGAGGGGTGAGATCAATGACAATGCTCTGTTTTTCTCCTAAATCATGATCAATGATTTCTGAATTGTGTCGGCTTATGCCTACTAAAAATCATTGCCATTGGTGGTCTTTCTCTGTGTACTAATAAACCCTTCCCGCTTATGGTGTTTAAATGGATGGTATTTTGGTTTTGAACCTTTTTCTTTTAATGGGAATTGGTTAATTACGTATATTCGGCTAAATATATTGTAAGCACTAGGATAAACTCCTTTTCTATGATAGCCATAGTTTATTCCCAATGGAATTGAAATAATGGAGTGTGTTAAATCCTTTAAATCTGAAAATACATGTTCAGTCTGCCTTGTGTTGGTAGTATTGGTTTGGTTGTTTCTAACACTAGTCGAGTAAGGATGACCTTATGGTATTCTTGGATATGGGGTTAGATTACTCAAGTGATGTGGGTGAGGATGGGATCCTCTGTTTGTATCATGAATTGGGGTGGGATCCACTTCTGTTGTGAAGCCTCCTTATTCATAGTTCTGGGAACTGGGGACTGTATCACACATTGACCTGCTTTGGTTCAAACTCATGGAGTGGTCTCACTTGATGTGATTTTACAAGAGAACCGGGTTTGAATGTTTAAATTTTTGTTGGGTGTACTCTTTCCTTGGCTTGTACTTCTGCTTACTACATGCCCATGTAGGTGAAAAAACATACTTAAACATTATTACAGAACAAGAAAACAAGGATGGGACAAATGGGGATTTGTTTTGGTGTGAGTTGTGACTTGGGAATGGGTGTTGTTATCTTCTCTTATGAATGAATAGTATAGATACTGTTCTTTAGGCTGGCTGAAGAAAAAACTAGATTGGGTGAGTGCTTGTTACCAATACATATACTTGTAGTTTTTGTGTTTCTTATTCTCTCCCCACCTAATTTGAGCACTTAGTGTCGAACACCCCCATTTCATGGGGGTGGGTGTTTTTTCAAACACTTCTATCAGTGGATTGTTATTAGCTCCTTCATGATCCCTTTCTCGGATAGCCCAAGACACTAAAGGAAGGCTGTGATGGCCTGAAGTCCATTATTTTCCCATGAATCTTCAGGCAGGGTAGTGTGGTGGTTTTCCCAGGTGTGTGCGGGTAGGCGGTTTCCCAAGTATCTTCAGGATGAGGCCCAGGTGTCTTCGGGCGTGGTAGTAGTTCTTCTAGTCCAGGTGTCTTCGGGCGTGGCAGTGGGTGTTCTGGCCTAGGTGCTTGCAAGCGTGGTTACGTGTGACAGTTATGGCCTAGGTGTCTGTGGGGGGGGGGGGGGGGGGTTAGTTGTCCTGGCCCAGGTGTTTGTGGGCAGGATGTGTGGTTGTGGCCCAGGTGTGTGCAGGCGGGGTATGGATGTGGGACTGCGATGAGAATGGGGGGATTGGTTTGATGCATTGGATGTCTTCAATAACCATTGGGAAAGTGGCGCGGGGTACCCAAACATCGATTTTCTATTACTATGCATTACATAACTTACGTTATTTGGGGAGTGTTCCTTGGTGAGTCTTGGGTGGTTAGTTTCCTTGATAGGTGTTTGGTTATCTCGTTTATCATAGGGAATTAGTATTCCCCCCACCTGTGAATGAGAGTCTTGGGGTTTTCCCAACTGAGTATACATGTATGCTTACCCTAAATATCTAAAACTACTTTCACGTTTCCAGGAGGACATCTGGTATCGTGCGAAACCGTACTAGCATGGACCTTTGGGGATGTTTCTGTTGTTGTATCCATTTTTCTTGGTATCTTTTTACCTTTGGAGTTTTGTGACTTGTATATTTTAACTTTAAACGAGTATATGGGAATGGTTTATTTTTAAGTCGTATTTTCACTTTTAGTTTTGGTTTTGTGGGATTTACTATCTTATCTCATGATCCTATTAAAATAAAAAGGATAATGCCTTCTATTTTAAGGGTGATTATATACCCTTGGTGTTGGTCACCCCTCTGGGACCTATTGAAGGTGGGTTTTGGGGGTCATTATCTCTCCTTTAACTTAAATAAGGTAAGGCCGGACAGTCTGCTGACCCTTTTCTCTCTTTGGTGAAGGCGGGTTGTGAGAGAATGGTATCAGAGGAGAGGTTGGGTGAGAGATAAGATGGAGTCTGGAGTTAGGCATAGTAAGGATTGCATGGAATGGTAGGGAAACAGTGTTGCGTGACCTTGGTGCGTGAATTAGGCCAGGGAAGACCAGTTGGGACATGATATTCTAGGGCACACGTGGTCTGATGCAAGGACTCTGGACCTATCGAACGACCAAGTGAGGACATGACGATTGCAGGGTAGAGACCCTAGGAAAGGTAAATGCATAATAATGACTTGTGTTATCATGTTTCATGGGTGTTTTGGGGATTTATATAAGTAATAAGTTTACGAAAATTTTAAGAACAAATATTTTGCACTACATGGGCATAGTAATTCATTATTTACCTTATACCTATGGAATCTAGGAGGAGATCACAGATGGTGCAGGAAATCAAGGCCCAGGAGGTTGACTTGGCCGATCAGTAGAGGGCTGATCGTGGGGAGGATGATGACCAGTGTACGAAGACGCTTCGAGCCTTCCAGCGATAGACCCTTGAGAAGTATGAGGGAATCACCATTGACATGAAGATGGAGAGGTGGCTAGAGGAGCTCATGATAGCTTTCAGCTTGATTCAGGATCTTCCCGAGTACTAGGTTCCTCTGGCTGTCACCCAGATATGGGGAGCATCACTTCAGTGGTGGAAACTCTACCTAGGGGAGAGTAGAGAGGCTGAGGTGGCATGTGATGATTTTGAGAAGGAGTTCCAGGCGGAATTCCTCTCATATATGATGAAGGTGTAGAAGAGGCAGGAGCTACTCTCCCTCAAGAAGGGGAGTATGTCAGTAAGGGAGATGGGGATCAAGTTCAAGGAACTCCTCCACTTTTCTCTGGACCTCTTTCCAGATGAGGAGATTCGGACGAGATGTTTAGAGGAGGCGCTCAAACATTCCCAACATTACGATGTTACCCCCTTCACCTTGCCGACATACATAGAGGTATAGAAGAAGGCTGAAGTGGTATAGAGGATGCAAACACTAGGAGTTCTGTCACGTGGGGGGATCCAACTGGGATCATCGAAGGGAAAGGCCGTCAGCAGCATGCCTCCAGCATCAGGACCCTATAGGTTCCGACCAGCATGGAGCAGGCAGCAGCAGTTCCAGTCTCAGTCCCCCGGTCCTCACCCTTTTCCTTTGGGCCCAGGACCGAGGTGCTTCGTCTTTGGGAGCCATGGAAATCTCCGGAATCAGTTCCCGGACCGAGTACAGTACGGCGGTGGCATACATGCCCAGCACCCGCCCTAGCAACAGCTTCCAGATAGGCCCTTCCAGCAGCAGCCTCAGAGACAGAGATCTCCCGCTCCTCTGAGGGAAGGCGTTGTAGTGGGAGGCCGACCTCAGGGCTCTCCTCTGGGACCTCGACTGGGGCATGGTTGGGGAGGCGGCCGATAGCCGAGAGGCAGAGGAGCTGGGCGAGGGAAGTTTCATGTCACAGCGGCCGTAGTTCCAGTAGGACCGGAGGTCATTCGAGGTACGATTAGTTTTTTTAGTACCCTTGTTTACGGTTTGTTCAATACCGGAGATTCACACTCATTTGTTGCTCCTGGTCTGGCCTGTGGTCTGGGTCTACATTCCGAGAGACTTCCAATGCCCCTTGGTGTTGAGTACACCAATCAGAGGTCATACTAACTTGTTATATGTTTGTCGAGGGTGAAGACAGATGATAGGGACAAATCAGTCGGTCATGGATCTATTACTACTACAGATATAACCATACGATGTCATCCTAGGCATTTATTGGCTATTCTCTCTGTTTTCTATCATCAACAACTTCTGAGTAAGTGTTGTGTTCTCAGACATGGGCGGCCGACATGTTACATTCACCGGCGAGTGGAGTGTCCAGAAGGGCAGCAAGCAAGAGGAACATCTCCACTCCTTGTTAGCCGAGCTGTCAGTGGAGTCATTGGATGCTGAGATAGTGGAGGTGCCTGGGATAGTCAGTGAGTTAATGGACGCCCTTCTTGAGGAGGTAATGACTCTACCCCCTTAATGTGATATCATGTTTGGGATAGACTTGCAGCCTGGTGCTCATCTGATTTCGATGGGTCCTTACAGGATGGAACTTTCGGAGCTACAGGAGCTGCAGAATCAGATTAATGATCTGATGAAGAATGGTTATGTTTGACCAAGTGCATCACCTTGGGGTGCTCCAGTTTTGTTCGCAAAGAAGGAGTATGGTGGTCTCAGGTTGTGTGTAGACTAAAGGAGGCTAAATCAGATGACGATCAAGATTCACTACCCTCTTCCGAGGATAGATGATATCTTTGACCAGATAAAGGGGGAATGATCGTTATCGAAGATCGACCTACGGTCTGGGTATCACCAGTGGAGGTTTAAAGAGGGCGACATCTCGAAGGCAGACCTCAGGTGCAGATATGGGCACTTCGAGATTGTAGTCATGGATTTCGGTGTTACGAATACCCCGGCTATGTTCATGGGGCTTATGAACTCCATCTTCCAGGGGTATCTGTATCGGTTCATAGTCACGTTCATTGACAACATCCTGATCTACTCATGATCAGAGGTGGACCACGCTGAGAACCTAAGGACGGTTATCGAGGTCCTCCGACAGCACCAGCTGTATGGGAAGCTGTCGAAATGTAAGTTCTGGACATGAGAAGTGCACTTCCTTGGGCACATAGTGTCCGAACAAGGGGTAGCGACGAACCCATCAAAGGTTGAGATGGTTTTTTCATGGGAAGCACCCAACAATGAGGCAGAGGACCGTAGTTTCCTCAGGCTGACAAGTCACTGCCGGAGGTTCGTACCCAACTTATCTCGATTTGCGGCACCTTTGATGACCATGACCAAGAAGGACCAGGTTTTCATGTGGAGTGAGCAGTGTGAGACAGCCATCATCTATCTGAAAGAGAAGTTGGTATGTTCCCCAGTGCTGAGACTACCAGAAGAAGGGGCAGCGTATGAGGTGTTTTGTGATGCTTCAGGTCAAGGCCTCAGATGTGTTTTGATTCTGAGACAAGGGGTGACCTCTTATGGGTCTAGGAAGCTACACCCTCATAAGCGTAATTATGCCACCCATGATCTGTAACTTTCAGCGGTCGTTTTCGCACTAAAGTTATGGAGGCATTACCTCACCAGAGAACGCTTTGAGGCCTTCACGGATCAGAAAATCTTAAGGTATGTGTTCTCCCAGCGGGACCTAAACTTACGGCGACAAAGGTGGATGGAGTTCCTCCAAGATTACAACTTAGATATTTTTTACACATAGGGAAAATTGAATGTAGTGGTCGGTGCTTTGAGCTGGAGGTCACAGAGGGATGCAGTCCGAGAGTCGGCAGACACCTGGAAGGCAATGGAGGAGTTGGCTAATATGCACCAGGATGTGAGGATGGATAGCGGTGGCAGTTTCCTCTATCAGATAATAGTGCAGTATTCTCTTTTTCGGTAAGTGGAGGAGTCTCAGTGGGCAGACCCAGAGTTCTAAGTGATGTGTGACCTAGTTGACCATGGAAATGGTCCGGAAGGGTGGACAGAGCATGGTCAGAACCGGATGCTTTTCTGAGGAAAGTTGTTTGTTCTAGAGGCGATGTGCGACGATGTTCTTAGTGAGTTCCACAACTCACCCCTAGCAGTGCAAGCATTAGTTTCCAATATGTACCATGGTTTGAAGAGACAGTTTTGGTAGCCCGGAGTAAAGCGAGCAGTGGTAGAGTTTGTGGCCAAGTTCCTAGTGTGTCTGCAGGTGAAGGCTGAACACCATGTTCCAGGCAGCCTACTATAGACTCTAGATGTCCCCGAGTGGAAGTGGTACGACATCTCGATGGATTTCGTCACGGGAATACCCAAGGTGAAAGGAGGATATGACACCATCTGGGTAGTAGTGGACCAGTTGACAAAATCGGCTCACTTTCTGGCTATCAAGGAGTCGGGTGAAGTAGATACTTTAGCACGAAGGTACGTATATGAGGTGGTGCAGTTGTGTGGAGTTCCAAGGTCCATAGTCTCGGATTGGGATGCATGGATTACCTCACGAGTCTGTAGAGGATTGCAACAAACTTTTTTCACCCAAATACATCTTAACAATACTTTCCATCCCCAGAAAGATGGACAGACCAAGCCCACCATCCAGACCTTTTAGGATCTGTTGCGGGCATGTGTTTTGGACTCAAGAGGATCATGTGTGCGACTCTTTCCTCAGATAGAGTTTTCCTCCAATAATAGCTATCACTCTACCATTGGTATGGGTCCGTTCAAAGCCTTGTACGAGAGGCCATGCTGCTCACCCGTGTGCTGGACCGAAGTCGAAGAGCCGGACATCCTTGGGCCGGAGGTGGTACTGGGCACGACAGAGAAGGTTCAGCTTATACAGGAAAGGATGATGGTGGCCCAGGACTGACAAAAGTCGTATGTCGATAGTAGGAGAAGGCCCATGGAGTTTGAGGTAGGAGACCACATGTTCTTGAATGTCTCCCCTCAGAGTGGACAATGAAGGTTCATAAAGTGATGTAAGCTTTCCCCCAGGTTCATCGGACCCTTTGAAGTGTTTCGTCAGGTCGTCGAAGTGTCTTATCAGCTAGCGTAACCACTGCCACTACTGAGGATACATGAATTCTTCCATGTGTCCCAGCTTCATCAATATCTACTTGATGACTCCCATGTCATCGATTGGGGAGAGTTAGATTTTTAATATGATGTGACCTTCATAGAACGACTAATAAAGATCGAGGATCGTAAGGAGAATGTGATTCGTGGATGAACCATACCCTTGGTTTGTGTGTTTTGGAGGCATGGTGTCCTGGAAGATAGCACATGGGAGAGGGAGGCCTAGTTACGCGTTCAATACCCAGAGCTTTTTTGACTTCCTTATTGTTTTTATTTTGATCCTTGAGATATTGT
Source organism: Viscum album (assembly GCA_963277665.1). NCBI lineage: Eukaryota > Viridiplantae > Streptophyta > Magnoliopsida > Santalales > Viscaceae > Viscum > Viscum album. Next base: position 65,905,938 of record OY728166.1, on the reverse strand, counting down.
ACCTTGTGATTTAATATATGAAATTCTTGTTTTTCTTATCTATTAGATGATCTGTTCCATGTTTTCTATGTGTGTGTGTATGAATCAATGATGATGGGAAAACCAGACTTCTAATCCGGACACATTAATGTGGATGCGATTAAACCCGTGCAGGTGAGTCAGTGCCGCCCGAAGTAGATAATATCCTGACATGTAGGAGGGGAATCCCAAACTCATGTGTTGGACAATGTGATATTTTTGATTGTTGTAAATTTTTGCGGTTGATAACTCTTGGGGGAGTATTCCTGGAAGTAGGTTGAGGGTTTTTTACTTCTTTCGAACAACCCTGGGGTTTTCCCCTGATAAGTATCTTTAGATGGTGGTTATTTAGACCCCACTTCTCTCCTTTCTGGTTTGTTCATATATTTTTTGAGACGATAATAGTTTAATAAGTATCTGATGTAATGGACCGGATTTTTGGGGTCCATTACTTGGTAAAAATCTCATGTTATGGTGTTCTGGGTGGTCTGGAAGTCCATCCCCGCTTCTCGGTGACTCATAGTGGTATCTTTAGCCTACCGGTAGCCTCGTCCTACCTGTAGACCTAGCCTACCGGTGACCTTGGGGTACTGGTGGCCCTCGACCACCAGTAGCTCTCGTCTATCGGTGGCCCTCAGCCACCGGTAGCTCTTGGCTACCAGTGGCCCTCATCTACCGGTAGCTCTCAGCTATCGGTGACTCTGGGCTACCAATAGCTCTCAGGTACCAGTAGCTGTCTCCAACTGGTAGCTCTCAGGTACCTGTAGTTATCGCCAACCGGTAGCTCTCATATTCCGGTAGCTTTCGCCAACCGGTAGCTCTTGGCTACCAGTATCTCTCACCAATCGGTAGCTCTCGACTACTGGTAGCTCTCGCCAACTAGTTGCTCTTGGCTTCTGGTAGCTGTCGCCAACCAGTTGCTCTTGTCTACCAGTAGCTCTCGCCTACCACCACGGGTTTTCCAGTAGCGCCTCCTTTTTTGAACTAATTGGTTTTTAAACCATCTTTTTACCCCTTTAAGCCTATTTTAAATCCCATTAATGCCCTTTTAAATTAAATGATTAGTGAAATACACCCTTAAATGAAAAACCTTGAGGTGTGCATCGGTTTAAACCACCCCAAAAGGAGGGGACCATTAAGTAGCGTGTGGGGTTTCTCAGCTGCGTGGTCAACCCACTATCCCTCGACTTACGTGGTTTCGAGTTTTTCTATCCGTATCTTAACCATCTCGGGAATGATGTATGTCAACCATTATAACCAAAGTCTTTTCCCTAGGTTTCTTTTCTCGATCATCATGCTCGAAGTACCCTTCCTCCCGATGAGCCGTACCCCTTTTGCGAGGTTTTCCTTGATCGCGTTCCATGGAGTTTTATCCATTCATGTTTTCCAGTTACCACGTGAGGACATAAAGTCGATCCTTCATCTTCTAGTAATGTTTTAACCTGCGTCTCTCCTTTCTGTGTATCTTGAGGGGTGGGTATGCTACTGCTTCTGTAGAATTGGATGAACCAAACATTATTGAATATAATTAAAGGATTCTAAAGAATAAAGTGGAAGGGTGTAATTTATGATGCTGCTCTGTTTTTCACCTCATTTATGATTAATGATTTCTAAACTGTGTAGGCTTCCGCCTATAGAAAATCATGGAAATTGGCGGTCTTTCTCTGTTCACTAATAAACCCTTACCCCTTGTGATGTTTAAATGGCGTGTATTTTGGTTGTGAAGCTTTTTCTGTTTTATAGAAATTGTTTAATTACCTATATTCGGCTAAATAAATTGGAAGCACCATGATCAACACCTTTTATATGATAACCCTAGTTTAAGCCCAGTGGATTTGAAGTCATGGAGTGTGTTAAATCCTTTAAATCTGAAAATACCTATTTAGTATACCTTATATTAGTAGTATTGGTTTGGTTGTTTCCTACACTGGCCGATTACGGGTGACCTTATTGTTTTCATGGATAGGGGCTTAGATTGTTGGGCTGATGTGGCTGAGGATAGGATACTCTATTTGTATCACAAATTGGGGTTGGATCCTCTTCTGTTGTGAAACCTCATTATTCATAGTTCTGGGAACTTGGGAATGTATCTTACATTGACCTTCTTTGGGTCCAATACTTGGAGGGGTCTCACTTGATGTGATTTTACAAGAGAACCAGGTGTGAATGTTTAAATTGTTGTTGCGTGTACTCTTTCCTTGGCCTGTGCTTAGGCTTACTAGTTTTCCAAGTAGGTGCAGAAACTTATTTAAACATTATTACTGATCATGAAAACAATGATGATACAAATGGGGATTTGTTTTGGTGTGATTTGTGACTTGGGCATGGGTGATGTTCTCTTCTCTTATGAATGAATGGTAAGGATAGTGTTCTTTAGGCTGGTTAAAGAAATACCGAGATTGGGTGAGTGCTTGTTCCCTATACATATACTTATAGTTTTAGTGTTTCTTATTCGCGCACCACCCAAGTTGAGCACTTAGGGAAGAACACCCCCATTTCATGGGATAGTGTGATTTTCCCAACACTTCTATTAGTGGCTAGTTATTAGCTCCTTTCTGCTCCATTTCCCGAATTGCCCAAGACTCTACGGGCTGGCTATGATGGCCTGAAGTCCATTATTAGGACAAGAATCTTCGGGCAGGGTAGTGTGGTGGTTGGCCCAGGTGTGTGCGGGTAGTTGGTTTCCCATGTATCTTCGGGATGGGGATCAGGTGTCTTCGGGCGTGGTAGTAGTTCTTCTAGCCCAGGTGTTTTCGGGCATGGTCGTGGTTGTTCTGGCCTAGGTGTTTGCAATAGTGGTTACGTGTGATAGCTGTGGACCATGTGTCTGCAGGCGGGTTAGTGGTTGTGGCCCAGGTGTTTGAGGGTGGGATGTGTGGTCGTGGACCAGGTGTGTGCGGGTGGGGTATGGCAGTGGGACTGCGATGAGAATGACGGGATTGGTCTGATGCGTAGGATGTCTTCAATAAGTAGTGTAAAAGTGGTGTGTGGTATCCAAACATCGATGTGCTATTACTATACATTTCTTGACTTGCGTTTTTTGGGGAGTGTGCCTTTGTGAGGCTTGGATGGTTAGTTTCCCTGCTATGTGATTGGTTATCCCATTTCTCATATGGCATTAGTATGCTTCCCCACTTGTGCACGAGAGTATTGGGTTTTTTCCCTACTGAGTATACTTGTATGCTCACCCTACGTATATAAATCCGCTTTCACGTTTCCAAGAGGACTTCAGGGACCGTGCGGGACAGTACTAGATTGGACCTTTGGGGAAGTTGCTGTTGTTGTTTCCCTTTTTCTTGGTAACTTTTTACCTTTTGAGTTTTGTGACATGTATCTTTTACCTTTGAACATGCATATGGGAATGGTTTATTTTCAGCCGTATTTGCACTTTTAGTTTTGGTTTTATGGGATTTACTAACCTATCTCCTGATCCTATTAAAAGAAAAATTGTAATTCCTTCCATTTAGTGTGTGACTCTATAGCCTTGGTGCTATTCGCCACTCTGGGACCTATTGAAGGTGGGTTTCAGGGGTCATTATCTCTCCTTCAACCTAAAGAAGGAAGGGTCTATCAATCTTCCGAACGTTCCCTCCTTTTGGTGAAGGCGGGTCATGAAAATTCCATTCCGAATGAAAATGATTTATATAATGACTCTTTTTAATTATACCTGTTATATTTGTTGTGAACATTGTATGTTATAATTTTGAAATCATACCATTTTTCTTTTTCATATGATTTCATATTATACTTTTTTGATATTATTAATTATTACTGTAAGTAATCATATGAGCTTTCCCTTTCTTATGTTTAATTTTATAAAGTTAAAATGAATAGTTTATGTATGTAATGTAATTAATGAGTACAAAATGGGAATATAATTATTCGAGATACTGAAGATATATCCTGAAATAATAATACGGTGTTACTAATCTCCATAGACACTAAACATTTATATTCCCTAAGATTGTATTTGTAAAATTTACTAAATATTAATTTTTATAATATGAAATTTTAATATGAAAAACCCCAAGACACAATATAAAAACTATATATTGCTTTATATTATACTCAATTTAGTATTGATATTATTAAATTAAAATGTGTTCATGAATTTATTGACTCCTTATGTAGGTTCATATTAAATTTTATTGTCAATGGAAACTACATATTGGCGTTTCTTTATAATATATGAAAATAGGACGTCATGTTCCTTCACAATCTCCCCAAATTAATCTAATTTATGGTTTATATTTCCTCATACTAGAAAATTTATATATGATCTCATTTTTAAAATAAATAAAGAGGATAATGAAAAGGATTTGATAACAATCTTATGATAAAAATAAGAGAACCTACTATTAATTGTATCTAATTAAAGGGTTGTGCCATTTTATTTTATCTTATATGGTGTCCTCGTGGAATATTATATGGGTAATATCATTACTTCTTCTTTTAAAATGTTTTGGGGCATGAATTGGTCACCCAATTCATTCCACAAATAAATTTATTCAAGATAGAAAGATACATGGAAATCTCGAGGTTTAATGAGTATAAAACAACCAGGGGATTCATCGGGTTACATGTAAATTTTTTCAATATAAATTTAACAGAAAAAATAGCAGAAGGAAAATTATTCAATTAATGTATCCATTTTTAGAGTGATATTGTCACACCTGTTTCAATAACCAAAAATGAATGTTGACAGAAAAAACACTGATCCATTAAATACTGGCTTAATTTTAGCAGACAAAGACTCAATATAAGGCATAACAGAAGATCCAAACTATGTTGAAAAATAAATCTAGAATATGCAACATTAGATGATGTGTAACTTTGTCAAGGAAAATTCTTAATTATATATAAAAAACATATTAATCTAGGAAGATTAAGACACATAATTATTTTTTTTAGTCATATGAATAATGAGAACACTGCTTGAAAGTTAAACCAATGTGGCTAGAAAATAAAATAATTGGACTAATGGAAGTCTGCATATTATAGGAATAAACATAGCAAATTGAATCATTTTCAACAATGGAGAGAGATAATAGTAGAACCTCCAAAAAACACATTTTTAAAAACATAATTCAACCTGAGTCCACTAAAATTATTTATTTCTAGAGTATATCATCAAAATTTAAGTAATAATCATTTTTGAATTCGTCAACAACTTTGATGAACATCATCTTCTTAAGATCATGATGGGAATCAGCTAAAATCTCAATATATTTTTTATTTTAAAAAATATTTATTACCATTCTCTTCAATCCATTATTCATAGTCATTTGGAAAAACAAGTTCTTTCAGAATTGTATAGTAATCCATATATATAGCGTCATCATTCTCACTATTTTATGATTTTAGTCAGAATCAGAATATATTGTTGATGAATATAAGGGGTTAGCCACATTAACCATAGGGGATGGTTCTGTTGGTATTTTATTTTATTCTTTCATACTGGTAGCATGGGATAGAGTAACAATTGTTCCTCCCACATTGTAATTATCCTTACAATTCCAGTAGTAGTTAGAACTCAAAGTGATGAACTCATCAGGTTCGGTTATTTCTCTTTATCCATTTTCTAAAACACGATTTAAATTAGTCTTCTTCCTATTAGAATGTTTTTTCAGGATTTTTTTTCAAGGATTATAAATGGTCAGATTCAAAAGCTTATTTTCCATTTGATATAGATCAACTTGCCTCCGGAATAGTGGATTCAACATTAGAGATATATTGTTTTGATTTTTTTGAATCCACTATTTTGTGCGTGGTTTCTAAATCAAATAGGTTTGGGGAATTCTTATTATATTGTTTAGATAAATTCATAATGTATGTGTAGTCTGTAGGGTTATGTGTTTGAATAATAGGGATCACATTGGGGGCTTCCTTTTCAACCCAAATATATTTGAATATATGGGGATGCTGAGGGTTATTACATTGATTCTCACATTCATTCATAGAATGACCATTATGTGAGTATTTTTGGTAGAATACATGAAAATTCACAATGAATACATCCTATATGAAACCAGTATCCCCATTATCAGTTCAGAGTCATGAAGTTAGTGATTTAGAAATGTCAACCATAGTGAAAATTCTAGTGATTGAGAGACATGTTATGTTTATGGTGGCCGAGTAAATCTTAGTGGGTTGACCCAGTAGACCAAAAATGTCAAATAAGTTGTTCTATTACCTTTTACACTTCTTCAATGTACTCTAGAATATAATATGATGATTTATAAAATATTTGGATAAAAATTTAATATATTATTGTATAATGTCCTCTTCTATGTAATTGATGATATCCTCAGATTTAATCCCATAATGGTTGGATTGACACTCTTCTCACCAATATAGATAATAATGAAATAATATGATCCATGGTGTAAGAGGAGTAATATAATGTTACTAATTTTTTATATTTTTTAATTTATTAACAAAATTATCAATAAAATTACAAAATAATAATAAATTGACTGGTTAATACAACATGGCTCCATGAAAACGTTTTATTATTTTCATAAACCTATCATATGTTGTTTTAAAAAACTCTACATGTTTTCATAATTTTATATAGTTGATTATTTGAGTCATTTTATGTGAGGATCCTTTAAAATCATTCTCTTACTATTCATACTCAATTATTATATTTTTGGGGATCTTTTTATTAATGAAGATAAATCATAAGGTATGGAATGTTGAATGAAAAAAATTAATGTAGTCATGAAAAATTTTATTAATGTATATATAATTGATTTAATTTTAAAAGAATAAATCCAAATAGAATTAAAAAAAGTAAATAAAAAATCTTATTAATAGTTCCATATATAATTAATGACTTCACTTTGTTGTTAGTGAAAATAATCTTCTTCAATATTTTTGAATTTACAATGCACTCATAAAATGAACTGAACACCCATATCCACCATTAAGTTATAAAATTAATTAAATAATAAGATATACATCATATTCCTATCAAAAAAATTATAAAAAAGAGATCACTCTTGAAACATTAATGAAAAAATAAAAACATGAAAAATGAAAGTCTGTATACCTAGGATTGGAAGTGGATTAAACCCCTGTCGTTTCCTCAACATAAACTCTCAAAATCATAAGGTAAATTGATTATAGTAATGAAGTTAACAAGGATAAAAAATGATAGAAAAGAGATATATGGGGAAATATAGAATATGAAAAGAGAACATTATATAAAAAAATCATGTGATTACATAATGAAATTGTAATATAATAAAGACAAAAATATTAAAAAAACAATCACCAAGTAACACCAAATATAAATGTGAATTATACTTATTTAAAGTGTGCATGGGAGGATGTAGACAGAAATTTTAGAAATATGTATGTAATTGAATTACTTAATACTAAATTCATATATTTTTATCACAAATGTTGACTATCAATATTATAAAAATAAATATTTATTTATATAAATGTGTTGAAATAGTGGGTGCCCTAGACCCAAATATGTAGTACTTTTGATTACCATATCATGTGTAGAGTTAGCTATGTATGATATTATCTTACCATTATAGTGCAAACTTTTCTGCATCCAGTATAATAATGATAATGTCCAAAGGTTAGATGTCGTGTCGAGAGGTTATAGCAGACCCCATGCTATAACGAGAACCTCGAGATACAATGACATTGATCTGAAATATATGTTCTATAGTATAGATACATATTAATGACTAGACACAGTAGATGTCTGAATATCAGGTGCTGGGGGCTCATAGTCCTTGAGACTTCTTCTCATGATGTTCACACTTGGTGATCTCTAGTAGTGAGATTATGAGGAAAAACCCGCCAATAGGAACACCACATGTTTTGGGTGTCATTGGTTGTTCCTATCTATGGACATGTGTATTGGTCTCCTGACTTGAGACCATTACCAATGTATATCATTTAATTATGTACTTTGATGCAAGGTGAAAACCAAGGCAGTAATGTCATGGCGAGGTAGTTTTTGTCAGGTGCGTCATTAGTGGTGTGACGTTGGTTTAATGGTCAGGAAATGATTTTTCGCTTCCAAGTTTAAGAAGTTATGTATCTCAGGACTGGATGATCAGGATGGTGCCACCTTCATAAGTCTTTGGCCAAAGTAGTAGAAAGACAAATCCATCCGGATAGATAAACAAATAATAAATCAAGACATGGATGATGACATAAGTCTGCATCCTACTTTATGAGATATCAAATGACAAAGAGACTATAATACACAGTCAATGATCATAGGATGGTAGTCATTTCTATGACTATGGTTATCTCTTTAGGGGCCATTGCAGGTTGCTAGACCACTCTCTTGGTCTGTGAATTTTATTCACTGCTATCGAGATAAGGGCCTAGAGGGTCACACATAACAACATTTTCAAGAATCTGCACCTATTCAGTGGAATAGGAATGTGGACATAGTGGGCCCCGTCACGGGGTCCGAGCGTTGTCGAAGTTTTAGATCACCAAAAGAATTAAATAAATTCATTAATATTCAAGTTATGAATATTTGGGATTAAATTTATTTAATTTATTTATGAGTTTTGTAAATATGAGAAAATATTAATTGAACGAATATTATTTTAATATTCAAGGTTTGTTTAATATGAAGTGGGACAGAGAGTCGAGTTTAAAGGCTCTGATTTTATCACGTAATATATTTTTTATATTACAAGTATGTGATAAAATTAATAAATAATATTGACGCAGTTATAAGTCGTCATAATTATTTATTTAAAGAACGTTGATATTAACGGGGTCCGGGGAACCCTACAGGGTATTTATCAACATGTCTATAAATAAGAGAGGGGGCTCTCTCTATTTGATGTGAAATTCACTATTCAATCATTTTTGCATGGAATGAGAGTTGAGAGCTTCTCTCTCCTCCCACTTCTTAGAGAGAGAAGCACTTGATCCATGAGTTCAGATCATGTTTCTTCTCACGCATCGCAAGATCGACGATGCGGTGATTGTCGAGACATCGAATATATCGTTGAATCACCACACTAGCACCCGGAGTTTGACGATCGGCATTCCCGTGGATTTTTGAGGCGTGTGTGGAAGATCTAGTGGGATCCTGCTATGGATCCTTCGTGCAATGATCATTGTCGACATGTAGTGGTCGACGACGGCTTCAGATATTCAACGGGTATGTTTTCCCTTTTAATTTTGTGCTCTTAAAAATCTACGCGATATCCTCAGACCTCTTTGGGGCTCGGATCATCGGCAATGACAAGTACCATCATTGTGCCGATGAAAATTTTAAAATCCCCGGCCCACCGGCTTCCGCTACGGGCCCCAGAAACCCAATAGTGGTATCTGAGGGATCTTGTAAATTTTCTGATGCTAAATATTATTTTTCATAAATTATTATGTAGAGGGTTTATAGTCGGTCACATCGGTTCAAACCGCACTTCGATCCGATCTTGAACGGCCAAGATACGATCAATTTAAATTTTCAGATTGGATCAAATATATAGTTTTGATCTCGGGTAGTAATTTTATTACATCCAGCGGAACCGATCAAGTTGAGATTGGTTCAATTGATGTAATTAAATTTCTGAAAATTATAAGTTGTCAAATTAAATTATTTTCACAATAATTATATTATTTTAATAATTATTATTTTTTTGTTAGAATAATGTAATAATAATAAATTATTATTTAGTTATAATAATTTTATTATTATTTAATTTAAAAGTCTATCTTTAGCCTTAAGAATAATAATGGAAAAGACTTGAAAAGAAAAGTATTAATGTTTTTTAAAAAAAATTGGGTGGAACCAGGAATTAAAAGAAGTCTTCTAGAAAAAGGTAGGGTGGCTGGTGGTTACCGCGTGGAAGAGAGAAAAGAGAAAAAAAGGGGGAGGGGGTCTCCACCGTGGGGAAACAGAAAACTGAATAAAAGGGCTGCATGCATGGGGTCCGAGCGGACCCCCTCTCTCCATCCCGTGCGACGCACTGTAGCGCCACAGGGAAACCACTCCTGCGCGAGGGGCCGCCGCACCCCAGCTCTTCAGCCGGGTGTCTCGCCTGCTCCACCTTTCGCCCAACACCAGATTTGGATGGCTCTCTCTTGTTCTCTCGGGCGCTGCAGCACCGCAACAGCCGCCCTCTTCCCTCCTCTGCCGGCAGCACTGCAGCACCAGGCCACAGTTCCGGCTGCCATCCCTTCTCCCACACGGCGCGAGCCACCTGCAAGCCGCCCTCTCCCCACACCACGTGCTGGAGGCTGGCCGCCTAGCACTCCCCTCCGCACAAGCACCAGTCGGCCACTGCTGTCCCTCCTCGGATGTGCACTGCGGTGTAGCCCCACATGAAGCGGGCCCTCCCTCTCCAGCATGGCGCCCCCCATGCAGTTCGGCCGTCTCCCTTCCTCGCACATCACCCGCACGAGACCCAGTCTGACCCTTCTAGTCCTCTGCCAGCACCACTCCCTCCCGGTCACCACCCCGGCGCATAGCAGTAGAAACCGCGGCCGCCTCCTCTCCCGCCCGCTGCAGCAGGACGCCGCACCCCCAGCCAGGCTCTGGCTTCCAGCCGCCGCGCACCTGCAGGTGCAGCGTCCCCAGACATCGTCTCCTGCCCGCACCCCTGCAGCATCCTTCTACCAGCTGGCCGCTGGCCTCCAGTCGCAGCGCCCCCTCCATAGCAGGCTACTGGCGCATGCAGACAACCGAGGGACCAAGCCCCGGCCTCCAACCAGCTCGCGCAGCGGACGCCTCCTCTCCTCCCCAGCCTCACACAGACCCGCGCATAGCAGGGGGCGCACCTCGAGCTTGCTCCTCCTCCGGCGGACCCACACGATGCACCCACACCGCCTCCTAGCCTTCACGAGCAGACCACGGTTTTCTCCTGACCTCGCGCTGCTAGTAAGACCACCCCGCACACCTGGTTCCCTAGCGCGATGCCCCGCGCTCTACCAAGAGAGGCGTCACGTCCAGTAGTGGTAGATCGAGGTTACCCGGTCGTCGCCCGGTCCTCCTAGCGGGCAGGTAACCCTTTGGGATTTGTTAAAATAATCCATATAATTAATTAAATTAATTAATTAAATTAATTAATATATTAATTGTAGTGAAATAAATTTTAATACCCTATAAGAATTAGTTTAATTTAGATATTAAATTAATTAAATAATTAATTTCATTTTCAGTATTAAAATTAAATTAATTAAAGGACCTTTAATTAATTAAATTATTTGAATTTAGTAATTCATTTATTTTATTTATATATCCCTCGTACTTATTTAAGCATTTTAATTTTTCATCGAGCAATATTTTAAATTACCCGTCGTCTGGTCTTGAGCATCGACCCATGAATGTCTTCTTTTAAATTATTTATTTAATTAATTATTTAAACTACGTGGGATGATTGTAATTAATTAAAGACGGTCTTCGCATCATCTATTTTTGGTTAAAATATATAAGGGCCTGCGCGCCAAACAATTTATATGATCTAATTTTTTACCCGAGTCCCCCGTGCATGCACGCGAGAATCTTTGTACTTTGGACAAAGACAATGAGAAACATCGACCCTTCCAAGGCGAGGCGGAGCATGATTATCAAGACAATGCATGAAAGATGACACATGGACTACTCCATGATGAGGCGGTAGTCCAGAACGTGACGTGGACTTCGCCAAGATGAGGCGATGCTCTATATGAGAAGCAGACATATAGAACGGGCAAGCTGCATCAAGAGTCAAGTATATGACTCAGGTATGATGTGCTTAGGTCGTTTATATGCTCAAGACCAGTCGGGTAGTAGTTTTTCCTTTATTCATTTATTCATTATTTTATTCATTTTTAGAACAACTGGAAAAATACATAAAATGATAAATAATAAAATGCATAAAGAAGCGACGTTTGATTTCTATTAAAGTTCAGTTCTGAGTGAGACAACATAGATGAACAAGATTAATAGAAATAGATTATATTATTCGAGAGAAAACAAATAAAACCCTTAAATAAAATTTAAGTTAAAAATAGCCTTCCATAATTCATTTTTGAACAAATCCGGTTGTTCGAGGTGCCGGTTCATGCCTCAGCTGAGGGTGCCACTTACTACCGGGGAGTTCTTATTTGAGTGGTGGGTCGACTTAACTAAAATTGCGGCAAGGATATAGCCTTATCTAGTTTGTTGTAATTTTAGTGGCAAGCATTGAGTAAATCAGTAAATGATTTTTGAAGCTCGGACATCACTCAACTGATCAAGAAACCGCGAGCTAATGTGGTTGGCCAGCCTAAAGCCTACCTTGGACCCTCATAGTACTGGTGTAGGCCTAGCTTGTAGACTATGAGGGAGGTTCAGGGATACTTTCCACTACAATACTCAAGAGTATTCCGATTCTAGTACAGAGGGTTCCTAGAATTCGAAAAATTAGTGGGAGACAATTAATCATTAAATAATCTGTAATGTCAGATTAGGTAATCACATAAATGTACAATTTTTTCTAAAGTATAATTGTAGATAATGGAAAGAAATACCACAATAAAACTGAGATATATATTAGACAAATTAAATGTCTAAACTAAGCTCGAATTTCTTAAATGTAGTGTAGTCGCTTGTGTATATTACCACTACAATGGAAATTCAAGGTGCTTCTGTCCCAACCTGTTAAGCCACCTCAGGAAGCAGGGGTGTAAAAACAGCTTACCAGAGACTCCTGAAACAAGCATATGATAGTTCTATCATAATGTTATCATCAACATCTGATGTTAGTTGAGGTTGCTACATCAAGACATGGAAGACGTTACATGTAGTCTCATCTCCAAGATCCTTTCAAGGAAAAAGTGAAGCAAGATTTGAATGTGATGGATGCACTTGGTATGTGTAATGTGAAAGATGGTTCACAATCATTCATGCCATCACATTTCTTATACCTTTTACACCCAATTACAATAGTTTTGTTTAAGGATACAAACGAACTGTACAGAGTATGAACTTCATTAATGTTAAGGTAACATTCACCAAGTAATAAGAATATGGGAGATAACACCATCTTTTATTCTTATGGCGAATAAATTGAATGACAAGATGAAAAGGCCTATGGAAAGTTACGCCAAAGGCACCTTCTTCATGACCTGCAAAGTAAAGTGGTTGGTTAATTAACAGGAGGTTATTTGCATAACATAATGAAATGAATTCATGGATGTTTTAAAAAATGAATTACTAGATGATAGTACCCGCTTCTCGTTCAGTTTATATTCATCAAATAAAAGTATTTCTTTCTTGAATACTTCTTGGGTATTAAAATAAAATATGTTTTTCACAAATATGTATTGAAATTCAATAAATAAGTAAGCTGAGAAACATTACTAGAAGTAAAGTTTCTTCTTCAAGCAGCTAAGAAATGGTGATTCCTATGTCAGTGGGGAGAAACACATAACTTCTAATTGCCATGTTATTGATTCAAATTGAACAAGTTGTGGTGTATAACCAAAAAACATTTATCTCATGTGCCCATTTGGACATGATGAGACATTATTCCATGTTTTGGGATCAATTTTGTTCGTGGTGACATACTCAACAAATATTTCACAACTATTTGAATCGATGGAAATACATGATGAATATAAAATATAGGGCCTACCTAGTTGTGGAAATATAATTCTTTGTCAAGTAAAACTAAGAGCAGACGTCAACTATATACCTAGTATGGTATTTAGGATTTTCCCATCCAAACCCCTAAGGTATTATTGAAACCCTTCGTTTAGAAAAAGAATCCTTTTGAAATAAAGGTGCACCACAAAGCTTCTGAGGTTAGTTCAACACGAGAGTGTGAACGATTCCAAAGAAAGCTAGAGGCAAGGATACTTCATAAGATTCCTTTAAGTCATTATGGAATGTACCAATGAAGTATAAGTTTTGGTCAGATGATATGAGTTTCTTCGGATCCACAGGCCAAAGAATATCTTGACCAAACAATCATCGATCATGATAATGTAGCGTGGAGAAATTCATAAACGCATATGTTACACATAAAAGTTATAATGTAAGTTCTATCAATGTTGAAGGTTGTGAAAACTTCCATCATATTTCAAAATGTGATTTGCAAATACTAGCGTAAACCCATAACCAATACGCCAACTACAATGACGAATGGATATCATACCAGTCATAGTGTGAGGGAAAACCCATTATGTCATAGGACGTGTTTAGATGCAAAGCGTTTGTTAGGATTTAAACAAACATGAATCAGGTTAAACACATTGTGCATCTAATGTAATTATCCTAAAAGTTGCTTAAGATATTACCAAAATCCCTATGATAGAAAAGATGTAGTCAAGCATTAGAATACATTTTTATACAAGGGTGCACATATCTATTAGAGATAGTGGGAGATGAATTGTCTTGGACTTAGTCAATGCTCGAGATGCACAAATTGTTGACAAAGGGAACAAGTTCCACAAGTACATGTGGAATACACATGTTCTAGAGACACATACTGCGTAGGAAGAATGAAACCATTATGATGGTTTTATATTCACCGTGGATGGTGATAAATTATTCATTAAGAATAATAAATCCTACCAGTAAGAAGTATATGGCAACAAGCTAAGATTGAAAAGATCAACTAAAATTCAATAATAGATTCCATGTATCAATTTGAAAAGGGGATTATAAATTGAATACTATGGTGGGTATTCAAACGAAATGATGCATGGATGGTACAAGTATGGTACCAATAAGGCTCGATTGGTTACACCAAGTCGGTACTCCTAAATCTATTAGAATTTTACTTGTCATAGCCAAACTTCTAAGATCCTTTTATTGTTCATTGGATTTCAAGATCATCTTTTGTTGAAGGTGTCTATATGACGCAACCAGAGAGAGATAATGACATCAAATGATGCTAATAAGGGATGAAAGTTACTGAAATCCAATTCTGGATTAATGTAAGCAACAAGATCATAGAGCATTCACTATAAATTAATCTTTTCCTTGTGTTTACCATAGGTTAGTGGGAGCGGAAATGTTTTCCAAGAGATATATCTTCGACAACATATGAAAAAAGATATTGATCTTACATTTAGATAAGATTAGGTTAAAAGTAATTCTCAAATTATTGACTTCAAATAGCAACCTTTGTTCTAGGGAATTGGATCCACTGAGGTAGATCCAAAGGTTGCTTGGTCCTAGTTAATCATACATATAGTGACATTGTACTGAAAAATATAAGTTGGAACAATTCATGTTCAGAATTGTTGCCTATGTCACGTGGCTTAATCTCTCCAGGTTGACATGTTCGGAGCATGTGTAGAGATTAAAGTTGTGAATTGATATCATATGCTTTAGTGATGGATCAATCACATATGCCATAATATGTATAATAATTGAAACTTCCATGATATAATTTATTATAGGCAGATATCAATTATTTCCAGGAGCACTGCAAGTGATGCAGTCAGAACTATCATCTTGTACTTCTAAATGTACATATGATATATACCTGAAATATAGAGAGGAAGGTATAATAGTTTTGGTGGGACACATACTAGTAGTCCTTAGATCAATTTGATTTGGTATCATAGTTAGGAAAAGGAGATGAGCAAATCAAGATCATAAAAGCTTGTGGTAGCCATACCTACAAATACCGAGTATGTTGCAGCTTCCAAAAAAGCTAAGAAGAAGTTATAAATTGCAACGAGTTGTTCAAATTCTTGGATTCAAATCTAGCAAGGCAAGTATTATCATAATGAGAATTATTATATTCTTACTAGACAAGTTGTCAAGTTATGACAATGGACAAAAGTAATCTACTCTGGGATACCTTATCTTGAGTAGTTTTACTCAAGTCGATGAGGATGCATATACCAGATATTCCGCACAGTGAAAACATGGTAGGCCTAGCAGTTAAATCCATTACTCAGCAGAAGAATGATTTTTATAATGTGAGTAGCTAACAAGTTTAATTAACAAGTTGGATTTAGTGCAAGTGGGAGTGTTGAAATAGTGGGTTCCCTAACTCCAACTATATAGTACATTTGATTACCATATCATGTGTACAGTTACATATGCATGATATTATCTTACCGTTATAGTGAAGACTTTTTTGCGTCCACTATAATAATGGTAATGTCCAAAGGTTAGTTGTCGTGTCGAGAGGTTATAGTAGACCCCAGGCTATAATGAGAACCTCGAGATACAATGATATTGATCTTAAATATATGTTCTATAGTCTAGATACATCTTACTAACTGTACACAATAGATATCTGACTATCAGGTGCTGGGGGATCATAAGCATTGAGACTTCTTCTCATGATGTTTGCACATGGTGATCTCTAGTAGCGACATCATGAGAACATACTCGCCAATAGGAACACCACATGTTTTGGGTATCATTGGTTGTTCCTATCTACGTACATGTGTATTGGTCTCCTGACTTGAGACCATTACCAATGTATATCATTTAATTATGTACTTTGATTCAAGGAAAAAACCATGGCAGTAATGTCATGGCGAGGTAGTTTGTGTCGGGTGTGTCATTAGTGGTATGACGTTGGTTGAATGGTCAATAAAGGATTTGTCGCTTCCAAGTTTAGGAAGATATGTATCCCAGGCATGGTTGATCAGGATCGTGCCACCTTCATAAGAATTTGGCAAAAGTAGTAGAAAGGTGAATCTGTCACGATAGATAAACAAATAATAAATCTAGATAAGGACGATAACACAAGATTGTGTCCTGCTTTATAAGATATCAAATGACAAAGAGACTATAGTACACAGTCAGTGTTCGTAGGATGGTAGTCGTTGCTATGAATATCCTTATCTCTTTAGGGGTTATGACGGGTTGCTAAACCCCTCTCTTGTTCTATGAATTTTCTTCACTGCTATTGAGATAAGGGCCTAGAAGGTCACACACAACAGCATATTCAAAAATCCGTACCTATTCAGTGGAATAGAAATATGGACATAGTGGGCACTTTCACAGGGTCCAAGCATTGTCCATGTTGTCGATCACCAAAAGAATTAAATAAATTCATTAATATTCAAGTTATGAATATTTGGGATTGAATTTATTTAATTCATTTACGAGTTTTTTAAATATGAGAAATTATTAATCGAACGAATATTATTTTAATATTCAAGGTTCGTTTAATATTAAGCGAGACAACAAGTTGAGTTAAAATGCATGGATTTAATCATGTAGTATATTTTATATATTACAAGTATGTGATAAAATTAATAAATAATATTGATGCAATTATAAGTCTTCATAATTATTTATTTAATGAACATTGATATTAGCGGGGGTCGGGGAACCATACCGGGTATTTATCAACATGTCTATAAATAAGAGAGGGGGCTCTCTCTCTTTGATTTGCAATTCACTATTCACTCATTTTTGCATGGAATGAGAGTTGAGAGCCTCTCTCTCCTCCTGCTTATTAGAGAGAGAAGCACTCGATCCAAGAGTTCGGATCAAGTTTCTTCTCACGCATCGCAAGATAGATGATGCAGTGATCGTCCTGACGTCGAAGATATCATTGAATCGCAGCGCTAGCACCCGGAGTTCAACGATCGACATTCCCGTGGATTTTTGAGACGTGTGTGGACAATCTAGAGGGATCATGATATGGATCCTTCGTGCAACGATCGCCGTAGACATGTAGTGGTTGACGACGACTTCAGATATGCAACGAGTACGTTTTTCCATTTATTTTTGTGCTCTTAACAATCTACGCGAGATCCTCGGACCTCTCCGGGGTTCGAATCGTTGGCAACGACAAGTACGGTCGTTACGCCAAAAAATTGAAAATCCCTAGCCCACCGGCTTCCACTGCGGGCCCCAGAAACCCAACAAAATGAATTCATAATCATTGTGTAATTTATATTGTGTCAATTGTTAATCCTAATCCATGAATGGGAGAAAATGTTATGGGATGAACATTGAAGTGACACACACATTAAAAATTCAAGTATATTAGATCAATTAGGGCCCATGATCACTAAGAAATATTGTGATCCAATTTGAGGGTTAAAATAACATTATGCATCACAACATGTCCATAATCCATTAATAAAATTTTAAAAAATTCAACACATTTAAAAATTTATAATCAAAACATTTGTGTGAAATTGGAAATGAAAAACTTGATTTTCCTTATTTCTATAAAATTATATCTCTATTTAAAAATTCTTATAATTTGAGAACCTAAAAACATGAAATTATTAATTAATAAAAAATCATTTATTTATAAAATTTATCAGATTTATTATTCCATTTTCAGAATTCAATCAAAATTATTCCTTTAATAAAATATGAGAAAAAATAAAAATTTAAGAGTTTAATGGGATAGAAAAAATTAAAAATGAAATATTTTAAAATAATAAAAGCAACATGTAACTCCCCAGTTTATTAAAAAAAACTATCTTTGATAGCATATACAAAATGAAACACCGATCATAAAAAATATGTGAAGTATTAGTTTTTGATTATGGATTTTATAAACTATGAATTGAATTATATAGTGTAAATTGTGTTTTCCACAATATGAAATAAATACATAAATGACCTATTGAGTATAAATTTATTGATTACATCTTTTGAAATATGGACCCAATTTATTGAATATATTTTATTCTAAAAAATATGTTTTCATCAATAATGGGTTCTCAATCATATTGTGAGAAATTATTTTCATTAATATTAGTACCATTTAATTTTTTTTATAATAGGAATATAGTGTCTGAAAAAAATAATCCAACAATATTATTAGCTGGGTTTTTGAGATTTTTTTGAGAAATAACATTTTATAGTTAATAGTAGTAAATATTGATATATAATGAAAACTATAATTTTAATCATGATTTTTCAAATATCTATTTGTTATGAAATTTTTTTAATTCATAACATGTTTTATTATATTTCAAATCATACAGTTATTTATAGTAGAATTAAATTTTTGGTGGAATGTGATATAAAATCATTTTTATACTTAAAAGAAAAATTTCAAAAAAAAATTCATATTGAAATTTACAATTTCATCATTATTTAAGTTCAAAAAATATAAATATTATATTAAATAATCATAACCATATTTTCAATCAATAGTTACATAATTTTTAAATTGTCCAATTTTATTTTTTCATTATGATTAATAAAAAGAGTAATATTGTTGTCTCCGAGGTAAGGGTAAAAAGGGTAAAATATTTTAAAAACATTATGATAATACATTTAAATATCTATAAATATTTATTTAATCCAATAATATTATTTTAATTTATCTATTTAAATAAAATTATTTATTATATTAACAATTGTAATCATATTTATTTTATTATGAGCATTAAAATAATTTACGAAATGAATATATTCAAAATGCCACTCTATTTTCATTAAGAACACTAATTTTTTATTAGGAAGATAAAAAACCATATATTATTTTATAAATGGTTATTTCAAAAGAATTTTTTTATCAGAATAATTTAATTTTAAACATGTGTGATTGATTAATTTTCATATATTCTTATAAGAGACTAACAATGTGATAATGTAAGAAATGAAAAAATCGAGTAAATGATGTAAAAAATGGTAATATTAATTTTTTTATTAAATAATATTGTAACATTAATTTCATTGATAAAAAAACATTTGAATCATTATAATGGGTTATATTTTAATTTTTTTGTTGGCATGTTATGAATACAGTCAATTAAAATGATTAGTGTCATGAATTAAAATAATAATATTCTATGTTATCTAATTTTTTAATGTTATTAAAAACCATGAATGATTACATGTATTAGGAGATATATAAATAATTTAACCCATTTTTCCATTTATGATCCAATTTTTACCTTATAAGAAAATATTAACTCTTTATTATAAATTTTTTTACCATGGTTAAGATTAAAATTTGATAACCAATGGTTTAATCCAAACTATAATGTTTTAAATATCCACAAACATGTCTAAATTTCATTATATTGCGTTATTTAGACGTACTCGATTTTAAATTTATTTATTATATATTTTGAATCATTTTTTGTGAGAATTAATTAAATAAATTTTAATCTTTTTGGTAATTCCATGTGTCCATAATCTCCATTTTAAATTGGAACCCCTATTTTATTTTTCGTACCCCATTTTCAGTTTTCAATATTGAGAGAACCATAAAAGTTTATCAAATATTAAACTATAAAAATTATATATAGTTTTATTATTCCAAAAATTCCAATCAAAGGTCATTAATTGGAGATCTAAATGAGTTATTCCCAAAAAGATGTAATATCTTTAACCCATAACTTTCATTATTACTTTTTATTTTACCAAAGAAAAATATATGATGTTTATCATAATATATTATATTAATAATACTATATATACATAAATTATTTTATTATTATGATATAGAATTTATATAGCCTCTTTTATTTAAAATGGGATGTAAAGTTATCACTTATGCATAAATAGGGCTTACGGCCTCCACGATGGGATACAATACATTTTTATCACTATTTTTATGTAACGTCATAAAAATGGGATTATTGTTTATATATGATATATATTAAATTATAATTATTATTTAATTATAATATATTATATATCTTCTAATATTTGAATCTGCTGTAAAATGATAATGTCACTTATGCCTATGTGTGGACCACCACCCCCTGTATGCGTTGTGAATGATTTTTTGTTTCCATAAAATATGGATAGTAAAAAAATATATCTAATATATATATATATATATTTTATTATATAATAATTATTATTGAAAGGATAATTATTATTTACCTTTCTTTTATTCTATCTATGGAAAAGAAAAAGCATCTTTTATGTGTACAAATGGCCTACAATCCCCATGAATGTATAATTTGTTTTTCAATCAATATATATTATGTATGATAGTAAATATAAATTTAAATATATAATTAAAATATATGATATTTATATCATGATACAAATTATGGAGATATTGGTATGATGATTAATGTATAATTTCCAAAACAATCGAACAAAAACATACATGAAAAATATAGATTTTATCCTCCAATATAGAGATTTTAACAAATAGTTTTTAATAAATGGATTATAAAATGATATAAGTAAATCATATATTGTATGATCTATATTATTCAAGATTTTATTAGTTTTTTAAATTTATTTTTTTATTATATAAATGTTTTTAGTAAAAATAAAGGAAGACATTCCTATTGTCATGGGTTATCATCTCAAATTATCTTCTATGGGACAAATGTAATATTACAAACCTATATAATTTTATGAGGTGTATACAATTAACCATTGATTTAATTAATTATGTATATCTTTATATTATTGGTATATAATTTTTCTTCTGATTTTATTTCATTCATTTGGGTTATGTCTCCAAAATTACAAATTGGTAAGGGTTTATTTCCCAATATAGTAATTATTCATGACTTTTTAAGTCACAGTATCTCCCTAGGGAATTTTCTTTTATCTTTATTAAATATATACCTATATATATATATATTATTCGTTGAAAGTCATTTTTTTGAAATAATAATTTTTCCACTCATCTTCACAAGTTATATACTGATTAATTTTAATTCAATTTTATGTAAAACTGACATTATCATTATACATGGTAAATTAAATTTTTCTTCTATATCAATTTTTTAACTAAATTTTTTTCAAGAATATATTTATTGTTCTATATGGATTTATTAATGACAATTTTACCCTTTTAATATGTTTCAAAATGTTTTAAAATAAATCTTATTTTTATTTTCTTGAATGAGGATATTTTTTACTTTTCATTCAAAAGTATTAGTGGTATTTTTGATAAAAAATTAGAGCAACAATGTAATTTTATAATTTCATGAAAAATAAAAGCATTGAGTCTACAATTATAGTAATCCATAGTTATTTTTAAATAAAATACTTTTTATATTGTTTTGGAAACTAATATTTTTAAAATATATATTTCAATGTGTAAATGTAATTTTTCTCAATAATGTTTTTGATAATTTTTTCATTTTAATTTATCAATTATATTATTCCTTTCATTAATTATACGACATGATTTTTATTTTGTAATTTTATCATCCTAATTATTTATTTTGTTGGATTATGATTAGTTTGGTTTCTGAATGAAATGAAATTAGGTATATTATGACTTATAATATAGAATATTATTATTTATTAAGGCATATAGATTATGATGTATTGTTTATTAATATGATGAATTTATTAGAAATATTATGTGATTGTATTATAAAATAATTAAATATTTACTCAATGTATCGGTAGGTCTCATAGGATAAAATATATAGGATACTTGGATGAGGCCTTACCCATTTATATAGATATCTTGGTATGAGGCCTTGATTATTTTTTTTTGAATTTATATCATAAGGTTGTAATGATATGATTGATATATATTGAATTAAAAATTACATCATTATAAAATTTCATATTAATGAGATTATTTTAATCACTTTTATAACCATGGAGACATTTCATGATCAAGTGATTAAATATATGGAATTATACGATAATAATTTATTCTATTCTCATAATGAATTCATTATTTATCATCCATTATATGAATTCCCTTAATTAGAATTTTATTTCACACCATTTCATTGGTTTACATTCCATAGGATTCTTGGATGTGTATGATGATTGATAAGAATATAAACCCTAGAGAGAATATTGATGTTCTCAAAGAAAATATTATATTATATTTTAGTTTTTCAAATGTATTGTGAGATTCAGGTATGTATACAGTTTTGCGATTCTATTGTACTATTGATTCTATTGGGATATGACCACATGTTTCTGGTACCTTTGTAATATTGTAAACACCAACTCTAGGATTCATGATGTAGGGTATTTTACAATGGTATAGGAGAATTTTTAGAAAAACCATGAAGAATCTATATTTTCAAACATATATTATAGAACATAATCTTATTAATAACATTGGGGATAAGTCTAAATATGTGATAAAATAATAGTTTTTCTCAAGTAATGATCATGGAGTTTTTCACGAAATATATACATTTATGGATAATAAAAGTTGATGAGGTTTTCAAAGAAATTTATCTAGAGTTAATAACCAATAAATGTGACCTAGTATTCTCTAACCATCATTCTGGTGAATTGTGAATATTACATTACTATGATCCAAGCTTGACACTCTATTATGATTCTCTATGGTGAACTCACAAATTCTTTATAACCATTATGTATGATTTTGATATATGATAACCATGGAAGGACTAATTTAATCATAGGGTGACTTAAATTGAAAATAAGGATCCATGATTTAGACAACCTAAATGATAATTTTGATTATGATTTTTCATAGATAGATAATTAATTATTATACCCTAATTTTTTGATTTAGTTAATTGATATAAATAAGTAGAATAATGTTAACATTCTATGTGATATATTTACTTAGTTATTTTCGACACCTTCATCATGATTCCCTTTTATTTTCATAAATTAATAAAAATACAATATTAAGTCCTTGTTATGAAATATTATGATTAAAAAACTAAACCATAACCAAATCATATAATCATTATAGATAAGAATAATATGATTTTCTGAAATAACAGTTGTTGGAGACCAAGGATGAGTTTCATATTAATTTATTCTATGATGAAAATGTGGAGATGAAACGTATATAATATATCAATAGAATATAAAAATTTATTATATGTGGAAATTAATGTCATAGATCAAAGAATTGTAGTGGTAAAATTAATAGTTTGATAGAGAGACAATAATTTCATCTTAATGTTGAATTTATATTTCAATGACTTATGAGAGGTGACTACAGGTACAATAAAAGGAAATGAAAAATTACAAATGTTAACTCATAGAACAAGGGTAATATATGTTATTTCAATATTTTATGTGTAATGATTAAATTAAATATGTATTAGGATATTCGATTTATAATATTCACATAGATATACAAAAACTTAACCTTGACCTTGAGACACCATTGATTAAGTAGAAGTAACTATTTAACCCTAAGTGCATAGTTTTCGAAACCCTTATAACCCACATTAGCTCAGTGGAGGACTCCTCATGGACATGTATCCTGAGGGTTATAGTTTAATCTATTTTTGTGCCCCCTAAAGCTTATAGTAGCACAACACATGGTTAAGGGGCAAGGTTTTCACTCATTGTGTGCTAACTAGGTAGCATAGTCTCACTTTCCAAAATATAGAGCTCCATCCAATGAATGGGTCCAGGAAACTCCAAAAAAATAACCTAAAATATTAGTAAATTACATAATAATGTAATGAAAATATTTAATAGATCATTAAAAGGAACATACCTAAAGATATAAGATAGTACAATACATATGTACTACACTTTTGATATTGTATTTCTTCATTTTATTTATATTTATGGAATTTATTGTATATTTATGTGTTATTAATTTCATATTCAATTTTTTAAATGATTCCAATGTAATAAGAGTAATATTTCACAATATCACTATTATTATGTACTAGTTATGTAATATTTGTCATTGGGGGAAATATTTCATCTTAATATATTAAAACCAATATATTTTATTATTTTATAATTATATATGGAAGTTATATGTTTCCATTCATTTTCTACTCAATATATACTAATCATATCAAAATCCCATTTTGAAGGAAATATAACTTTGTCTCTCTACATTGATTGGAATATTTTTCAATATAAATATTTTAATAAAGACGTTTTAAATAATAGTTTTAATATTCTCTATTGGATTATTATAGAAATTTATACTCATTTTTGAATTTGAAAATAATTTTTTTAAAGGAATCTTCTGGTAATTTTGAAAGCACATTACTTTTTCAATTTTCATACAATGAATTGTAATAATGTTTTATTAATATATATATTTATAATATAAAAATTCCCCCCATCACAACTAATAAAAAATTTAATTAATCCTTTAAAAATTTCATGGATGTTTTCAATTAAAATATTTTTTCCTAAAATTATATAATTTTTTATTTTATAAAATTTATTTTTCTAACATAAATAGAATTCTACTCAAATACATATCGAAAATTATGTTTTATTGTTCTATGTCAAGAACCAAAAAACACCATGAAATGTCGACATCTAATATAGAGAAATCATATTCCATCCTATGTAGAGCCTTTTTTTTCTTGATACTATGGAGTGTAGTAATATCAAGGACGTATGACAAAATTCCCATTGGAGGATTTTGAATATTAATAATAAGGGTTGAAATAAATAAACAAGATGCACCAAAAAAATAATTTTGTCACTAATAATAAAGATATGGTTATGGTACCTATCACATGCACTGGACTTTTAAATTTTTCCTCTAGAGTCCTTTCCACTACATGTGGAATCATTATTCTATATTCCTATGGCTATAACCCTTTTAACCTTGAATAAACATATTTACAAATAGTTTTAGAATGATTATATGATCTTGTTAAATTTTTCATTGTGGAATAATCATTGAATAATTTTTGTATGTTACATGAGAGCCCAATAGAACAACATACCTTGGACGCCTCAGTGATACTCCTATTATAATTTCTAGTATTTCCCCAACTATATATATTCATAGGGAATATAAAATGTATGATTAGAGGTCGTTATTGAACCTGTTACTATGAAACTTTAATAGATTCATCAAGCATCTATATCTTTTAAATGGACCCACACTACTATTAAGAGAGAGAGAAAATCCCGATAACCTATCCATTCTAGACATATCTATTTGGACCATTAGCAATTTATCCCACACTTAATTATATGAAATAATATACATCTAAAAAACCTGATAATTAATATACATTTTTAGTCCAAAAATTATCCCTAAATTATTTATATTATCATCCAATACTATAGATGTTGTGAAATGCAAGAGCTAAGAAAAACTGTTTGCATACTCTGTCAAGGTCATGTCAGATTAACCTATTTTGAAAAAAAATGTATCCTTTTCCAAATGCATCAACTATACATTGAAATGTCCTATGAAAAGAACATTATAGTAATTCCACACTATGTCCTCGTGCTTCTTCGATGTCAACATTTGTTCCAAACATCACATGATTGGTCCTTCCTCTAAAATGGTCGAACAGTTTACCTTGATTTCATGATGTTTGTCGAAAAACCCAATCAAACATTTCATTATTGTCAAGAAATTTTAAGCCTATTCAGGAACATTTGAACTGTTTAACTAAACTGAAATATGGTGAAGGAATTCTTGAGAACTATCTCATAGATCATCCCTTAGATGATCAACTACTGGGGGCTAAATAGGAACTGAAGGTGGTGCATTTCCCAGATCATGGATTGAACGCACAGTCACATCAACCATGTTCAGGTCTATAATAGGATTTTCCCAATTAAGATTATAGTTATCTTCCTCCTATATCCAATTAAAATCCCTACTCATAAGAATGATACTATAAAATATCATCAAACAAAAAAAGAAGACATCTGAAGAACATTCAAACAGAGTAACAAGGGAAATTAATCCCAAAAGATAGATAAAAAAGATTTGGATTTCCATCCTCACTAAATAAAAATTAGAAAAATAGCAATAATAAAACACCAATACACCTTTACTATCCAACACCATTTTCATATGGTTTTTTATGTTGAGATATGGCTAGGAACACATCTGTAACAACATATTATATTTCGACATGATTACAAAAATGCATAAAGAATTCAAGGAAGAATCTCAACCCAGATACCTGAAACCAATTTTTCAAGAACATTATTGGGGACCCTAATGACCCTATAACTAAGGAAATCATGAAATACCCCTATGGTTTTCCTCGAACACCTTGGACTTTTGAGTAGAATCTATAATTGTAAAAAATGAATGTGTCAATTTTTTTCACAAACATTTTAAAATAGTATAATCAAGCCCGTATGTATTCATGATAAACTCCATAGGGAAAAGTGTTCTATTAGTCAAAAAAATATGAAATACCAAACTAATTCATATATTTACCTATAAAACATAATGTTAAATATCCCAAGAGTCCCAAAAAAATGTAAATCTCCACATCCAAATATCCATCTCATGAACCACCTTTATGTGGTGATTTACTCATGAATGATCCCAGATGAAGATAATCTAAAAAACATTAAGTAACATGTAGGGTGTGATCTAAAAAAACAAGTAGGGTCTCTAAATGTATTCAATAATATGATCCCAACATTTAATTAACCAAAAAAGGAGTTCAATTTCAAATAAAACATGTTTCGATTTTCGAAATCATATTTAATCAATAATTCATTAGATTTAAAATTTACGAAATATGTTAGGAAAATGGATTAGTAAAAACATTTATATGAAAATTTGTATATAAATAATAAAACATGTAAAAAATTTATAAACATTGGAATATATTTATTTCTAACATATAAATGTGTAAGAGACATGGTCATCTGCTAAAACTTATGATAACTTTAGCTTATTGGATCCTCACGCACTCATATGATATTCACCACAATGTGTAAAATCTTCCTTTGGAACGAGAAATTATGGACTAATCAATGTCCAATTAATGAATCAAATTTTCAAAAAAATAATCTTTTTAGTGTTGTAATGTGTCAATATGATGCTAGGGTATTCATATCCTAGTGTCTTTATCAATAATAACTAAATAACTGACTTTTATTGCATGTTATCTAGTTAAATTCAATGATTGGTAATTTATTTTAAGTAAACATAAAATAAAAATAAATCTCCTTGCATCCATTTTAAATTATCAAATTTACATTCATAAAAACAAGATGTGTTTTTGATGAAAACATGTTTGTTTACAACAACAAAAAACCAATGGTTTTCATCAAAACAAATTTAATCTAATTTCTAAAATAACAATGTTAAATCTATGAACAATAAAATTTTACAATTCAATTCCCATAATTAAATTTAGAAATTTAATTGAAACAATTTCCACCAGTTTCACATTTTAAAATAAACAAGTTACTTCTCCAAATGTTTCGTACAATTTTATATTGACCCCTAAATTTAATGGAATTTCATGTTTCCAAAATTCATGGAAAAAAATATAAATTCAATAAAAACTCCTCCAATTCAATGCAATTAGTGATTTCAACATATTAAATTACATAAGAATAATATCTCATATATTCAATTAAAGTAAGTTTAATAAAAAAAATTCTAATTAGGGTTAATTAAATTAGGCAATCAAAACAGAACAACCTACCTAAAGAATACAGTTTATTAAATCACCAATCCCTAATTCAGATTCCCAAACAAATAAAGTGGACCAAAAAATCATGTAAACGAGAATCAATCATATGTTTTATGGATTTCATGGGTTTTCATGGCATGTTACTTGATTTTCAAAAACCATACACTAACTGTAAACTAGCCCATTATTTTCAAAACATGTACAAAATCCACACCTAAATAACCATAAATGAATCCCTACAAATGAATTATCAAAAGTGTGTTTTAGGAAAACATTAAAATAGTAACATGATGTTACTTTTAATTAATGATAAAATAAGTAATTATTTATATGATATTCATTTTTAATGATTATTTTATACTTTCATTGTTTTTATCATGCACTTTGAATAAATATATTGTTACTCATCCATATTTAGGGATAACATTTTCAATGATAGTAACATAATTACATTTTACAAAATATATTTCATGGATAGTTTAAATAGTCTAATTAATGAATATAAGTTATAATTATTTACTTGAAATTATATTGTATACGATTTAATAATAATCTATTTGACCACAAATATATTAACATATCCATTTCAATGTTATTAACCAAACATCGTTAAAAACATTACATATACATAATTATTTATGTAATTAAATATTATGTTAAAATAATTTATTTATATTATTTGAAGAAAAAGGATTAATATTAGAAAATTTTATTCTCAAATAAAATAATTTTTATATGCTTATTATATTGGTTTTAAAGAACATACATTTCATGTTTGAACATGATGGAAGGGATGTTGGGTCAATTTTACTTCAATTAGGCAGATTTTAATGACATACACATAATTATATTTATTTGGTGTATATAGTACCAATTTATATAATATATAAATATTATTTATTACTTCAGGTATTTTTTTATTAAATCCATTTAACATTATCCATTATATTTGATTCAGAAGTTACCAAAGCTGAAATGTATTTCTAGACTTAATTTCAATTCATTGTGTTATACATCTACATAACTGAATTTATTATTCCATGATTATTTTGGAATTAATCACTAATCTTTTAATTTACATATAATTTATTATGTGAATTTACATATTTGAACATATGAACCATATTTATTAATTATTCCTTAATTGGTTATGATATTGGGAGGGGTTTCTTATATCAAAATAAAATTCATTGATAGTTTTTTCGAGTCCTATACACTTATTTCAGTGTACGGTGCACATAATAATTCATGAATACATGTTCACATAAATACTCATGAAATTCATGGTAATATTATACAAAGAATGTACTCATGTTTTTAATGAAATATTATATGAAAATATTCTACTTGGGTAGGGGATTTATGTTATAATCTCTAATGTTGTGAACATTAGTTATGAAAGGACCTTCATATAAAAATTACATATTCCAATGTCTTTGAGATGAAATTAATTTTCTTAAAATACCATGTATATTTTTAGTATAGATTTTTTAGAATAATGAGAAACTCATATATACTAAATTCGTAAATTAAAATTGGAAACATATACTCGGTATCCATTTTTATCACCATAATAAATTATTAATGATAAACATTATTTATTTTCACAAGAAAATAATTACATGTTACATGCTAACTGCATCCTCATCCCTAATCATCCACTAACCCTATGAAAAGAATTAAATAATTTATATTTTTTTGAAAAATATAATCAGGGGAAATAAAATATAGAAATATATTTTTATAGTGAACATCATGAAATTCCATAAAAATTATTCTTCTAAAAACACTACTTTTTACCATAAATTTGTAAAATAATTTCATTTACACAAATAAAAGTAATCGTTCCATTATAAATTAATTATTTCTTATAATAGTCATATTTTAGTATAAAATAGTTCTGTTGTCACCTTTGGGAATCATTATTGTAGCAATTTTATAATTTCCATTACAATTACTCTTACCAATAGATGAAAAATATGGTTAGCATTAAATTCTGGAGACCCTAATGAATTTGAGAGCTATAATGGGGCTCAACCCTCTAATAAGGTTTATCAGGTTCATACATGATCAAAAATTTAGAGTAAATAATTGTAAAAAACTTCTTCATACATTGCCATGAATAAATCCCTTAAAATCCATTTAAACCATTATTTAAAACACAATTTGATATCAAAATACAAATTGCAGTTAATTTTTTTTGAAATCCTAAAACTCCCCACATAATTTTGAAGAACGATTCATTAAAAAAAATAAAAATGCATAAATAAAACATCAAAACATAAATGTTTCATTATAGAGGGAAATTATGTTTCTGTTATTTATGTAATAAAAATTTATTCCTTTTTTTTTATAATAATGGTGGTATAAGAACATTAAAAGAAAATTTTAAAATGAATTTCTCTTACTATAAGTCCAACTCATAAGGTGAATTCGTCATCATCCTAAATCATAGATATTGATTATTTATTTACCTGATTAGTAATTTTTTCATGTTTATTATTGACTTTATATCATCTATTTATATTTTTTGAAAATTCATATTCATTTTACTTCTCATCGAGTGTTTTGTTGAAATTTGTTTCATAAGTCCAAAATGACTTCATTTGGCTGAATATATCAAAAATTTCTTGAATTCCATTAACTTGAAAAGAAAATTCCTAATATTAAAATAATTATATTCATAAAATATACTATTACATACAAATAAAATGGTTATGAAAAAATTACTATCTTACAATCATGGAGACGATTGGCCATATGTATGCATGAGTAACATTTACATTTTACAACAATCATTATGGAATGTGGTAAAATATTATGTTTTATTATATAATTTTATTAATATAGTATATATAATATTATTTATATATATAACTATATATTAAATCAATTAGATATTGTGATGAAAAAATGAATCACATCTATTTGTATACTTGGTAGTCCACACGTAAGCACAAACAAAGTTATCATTTTTAAAAGAATAGAAATATAAGAAGTTAAATGATATAGTATCTTTTAATAATGATAAATAAATTATGAATACAATATAAAAATATTAATTCTAAAATATAGTATAACCCTGATTGATTATGAATGAAAATGAATTACATCAGTTTATGAGGTTGTTGTCCATCATAGATAGAAACAATAGTTTTTTCCCACTATATTTAAGATTATATTTTTATAAGTAATTTAAATAAATTAATAACATATAAATATATGTAATATATGGGATTTATTAATTTATATTGGTTAATTAATGATTGATGTATGGGGAAGAACAAAAAAATCCAAATAACAAAGATAAAACATATAACTCTACTTTTGAAAACCTCATTTTCTTAACATGTTACGACCTCTATGATTTTTATTATAATTTAAAAAGACAACTAAAATGTAGTTTGGGATTATGTGATGTGAATATTGAAGGTATTAGATGATTCAAGTGGGTTATGAAGTGTGATTGATTGATAACAATTGATACCTTATATAATTGAGGGGTGGGGCACTCTCATAATTTCTCAAAATATTAATATTTAAAAAGATTAATATATAGGTAAATTTCTCCAAATTGTCTATAAATTTATAGGTCATGGAATTTTGGGCCACATATTACTCTTTTGTTTCTCATTTAATATTTTTATGATTTTTATATAATTTCATATAGTATTATTCTAATAAAAAACAATTATTGTCTATTATGATACTATACATGACATTAACATTTAAATCTACAAGAAAACATGTAAAATTGGTAAAAATGTTTTTTAAAATTTTCAATTGTCAATAAAGTTTATAATATTGTTTTATTACATTAATTATCTCTAATTATATTTATTATAATATTTTTAAAAACATTTAATTTAGTTTTTATTAATTGAAGGATTACAACATCAATGGTTGGTTATCATTTAAGTTAATTATTTATTCCATTCTAGTTAAAAATAAATTATCATGAAGAAGCTAATAATATATTAATTCAATATAATATTTTTTTATTGAATATATTCTCTATATAATACAAGATTAATAATATTATAGTTATTAAAAATAGGAGTGTGACATTCTTGATGTTTCATTAAATAAATTATTATAGTGTTAATTATATCATCCATGTGGCCCCAAAAAGTCTTAAATATGACCCTTGGATAACCGTGGCTTATATATACACATGAAATAATATATATTAATTTATATTGTTCATTTAAAAGTTCTAATCATTTTATTATTAACCTATATTGTCTAATTTACTAATTAACATGATAATAATGATTACTAAGACAACTATTCATATTGTCCAAAAATTAAAATAGACATATTTAATATAACTTAAATAAATGACTAAAAATATAGATTCCTGTTTCAATATTAATAATGTTGAATTTTCATAATTTATGTAAAAAACCAAGAAAAAGGCAACGACAAATAGTTTTTTGGAAAAAATCATTTTAAAATATAAAATGATTATTTATCCAAAAATAAGGTATAAAATTAATTTTAAAACAATAAGTGTATTATTTATTATAAAAAATGACTTATTAGATATTTTTTTTTTTAAATTCTTCGTAAATACATGAAAATACAATTTGTTTCAATAATAATTGGTTTTTTAACTAATACTATTAAAAATCAATATTTAATGAAAATTATCAACAATTAATTATATCATAGTTTTGAAATCATGAATTAAAAAATAATAATAATTTTTAGAATGGAATTTTCTAAATTTATAGAAAATAATTATACTAATCACCCATAAAAAGCAATAAAATTAATTTTTCAAGAAACTAGTTTTTTGAACAAAAAAAATATATTTACAAATAAATAGTACCTATTTGAAAAGAATTTTTTGACAAATTTGAAATGAGTATAAAAAATAAATATTATATAATGTGGTGACTAATATTCATTCACTCTAATTTTATGGAATGCATATATTGTTCAAAATTAAATAATAATATTTAAATGTTACCTGAATCTCATTGTTTCTTATCTTGTATGCTATCTATAATAGACATTATTTTATAAAATATCAGGATATTAAATTCTCCCCCTATTATGTAATTTCACTTATTCAATTAATACATGATCTTAGTAAGAATGTTAATGAATTTTCAAAAGTATCTTTTTTGAAATCCTAAATCATAAAAAGGATTAATAAAGATTCTTCTTGAAAAATTGCTAAAATTCAAATGCAGTGGTAATAATAAGTTACAAATACTAGGTTTCCAATTTTGGGATGATATTTGGGTACTGATAAAATTTATATGGAATAAGAAAATAACTCCTATATACTAATATGGAGTGATACAGAACACTGTCAAGAAACAGCTAACAATCACAAAATAATAAATATGTGATTCTTTAAAAGGATGATGATTTATTTATAAAAAAATTAAGGGAAATGTTTTTATTTCAAGATCATATTCCATGATTTGAAATAGAAATTTAGAAGTTAAAATATGAATATAATAAAACATAGATACATTAATATAATAATTTCAATCATTCATAAATTTCCTCAAAAATCACATCATTGTCTTCATTATATGAGTAACAAGGAATAATTTTTCATGCCTAGAGAATTAAAATCAACATTTATAGATCTAAATATTTAAAAATATTAGTTATATATTCATACTATATTTAAGAATTAGACAAAACCAATATGGTTGGTACATGTTACGATAATTATAAAAAAGTATAAAACAGTTTATGATGGAAAACTATTTTAATATCCAAAATATAACATTAATACCAAATGTTTAACTTAGAAAATTCAATAAATAAGTATCCTTAAATGTATTAAAAATAATCATGTATAAAATTTCAATCCACATATAAAGAGGAATTGATCACAATGTCATCTAAGATAAATGTTACAACCAAAAAATTGATGATAAGAACATTTTATTTGATATTTTATGACACACACAACACATAGATTAAAAAACACAAGAAATATACATTTTCATTTTTTTATTGTTTGGAGAACACACATCCCTGAGTTAAAATAAACCATAATATAGTATATCATTACAACCAATCCATTAATAATATGGGTATTACTAAAACTAAATAAAAATGAAAAATATGGTCATATTTTTTTATTCAAAATAAAATTTGAATCATTTGAAATTAAAAGAATCATTTTCAAAAAAATGTAATTTTATAAAATATGTACTAGTCATGTTGTTCACAAATAAGATGAAATTATTTTTTATAAATTTTATAATATTGATTTGTGTAAATGAACATACATTTTAAATTCACAAAGCAGAAATAATTTTATAGTGATTTTTTTGGATTTTTTTTGAAATTCTTCATTTTTGAATAAATATTGAAAAAACTATATCGTAATTAAAAACAACCAATTAATTTAGATTAATTTTACTATAAAAATTATATTTATAATTGAATTTGAGTTAATTTCAGTTAAATTATATATCAATTAATCCTATCCAGTTCATTTTAACCATTTTTATATTAAATTTTGAAGTGGAAACATTATAAAAATAAGAAAATTTACTCTTCCAAAACAAACTTTCTTATCATTTATGTGAGATTAATTTTAAATAAAAATTTTCTATCCAGGTTCTTATTATTTTGAAAAAAAAAATTATTATATTTCATCTGAAAATTTATTTTTTAGTAGGACGTAACCATATTTATTACGAAAAATGAAATGTAAAAACAACAAAAATTATTTAGTGTGGCTAAGGTAAAAATCAATTTACAAGGATATTAAACTAAAAAGGTAAGTGTTAAAATGAAATAAAACTTCTATAAAATCTATTAGTTTCTATATTTCTACCCTATCATGTCTAATACATGATAATACTCCATTTACCCTATTTTATGTGATAAAATTGGGTAAACTATTTTCATTTCAAAAATTACAAGTACGACAGTCACATTACTTTCAAAAGGCCACCCCTCCAATATATTATTCGAACCTTAAAACACATCTTTTTCATAAATTAAAAAATAAAATAACATCCAATTTTTTGTCCAATCATACTAGAATCCATTATTTTTTCATAAATCCCACATAGAGAGGAATTTTCTGCAAATCGATGGATTATACCCAAAGAATAGGTTACATTATTCAACATGGGTTTTATTTTATTTATTCCACCACCAGCATAAATTATTATACAACCATGATTACATAAATACATCAGTATGTTACCGATACTAAGATGAATTAATAGTATTGGATTGATTTAAATCTATCTCTACTTTCATCAAATAGGTTACGAAATTATTTTTCATTTGTACGATAAACCACGACCACTCAAACTGATGGAATTAATTTTTCCATTACCACCCATCATTATTGAGAATGATGATTGATATAAAGTATATATATGATATTTATAATATAATTATTCTATTAGAGTCATTATATTGTACCATTATCTTTGTAATTTTTATTCATTAAGTGATATAATAGCATCGCTCGTGTGTGGGATGAACTACCACCTCACAACGTGTTATGACATATTTTTCAAAACAATGAATGTTTGATTATTATTGAAAAATTGAAAGGATTAATTGTTTTATTATGTATGAAATGAAAATAATTTCCAACCTTCATGACCACTGAAATGTTTTAAAGAACACATTATATGTTTAAGAGGTTATTTTAAAAGAAAATGTATTTTTAATATTTTTTAAACTCTTAATGTTAAAAACTAATTTTTAAAATGAAAATAACCTTTTCCACAACAGTCTTTTGAAATATCTATTTATGTTATTTAAATTAGATAATGAAAAAACCCATTTTTATAAATAAAATTGGTATGTGATGTATTGATACCATAAATTTTATTTCATTAGATGGATTATGATCATTTTAAAAAATGAATTTATTGATATTCAGTCCCTTCAATAATTTTTCGAGTCAATAAATTTACCATTAAAAATGAATTACTTGAGAAAATTATATTTAATCTTAATGTCCAAATTAATTATCATTGATAAATTTAGTTCCAAAAACATATATCATTTCTACATTTTATGTGATATATTGAAAGATATAAGTTCATCTGGATAAATATGGATAAATCCCTATTCATTACCCAAAATTGATATTTTATGTTAAGACACATTGTTCCTAATTTAACGGATTAATTGATATATGAGGAATTAATTTGAAATTTAGATATAGGTTTTCCTAGTTACAGATATCCCATTGATGCAATGGTATCATCATGATATGAGATCGAAAGAAAACATAAAATTAGTTGGAAAAACGAAATGGGTTTAAACCCAATAGTTTGAAACCCTATTGAAGATAGATTTTGATCGTAAAGATATAATGTTCTTGAGACAACATTTAAAATAATTTTGCGATGACATCATTTAGAATTTAGTTATTACTATCCATTATATATTTTAAATGATATTAAATTTTTTACATTTCATTCTTAGATATTTATTAAATGACATGTGTTTTCCATTATTTTCTTTTTCATATTGATTATGTCTTATCTATTTATGATATTAATGTTAAATTGTAAATGTAATGTGTTTTTAGTTATTTAATTTTTTAAATATTGATTATAGATTATTTAGTTATGATATTTTTGTAATAGATTAAATTTCATATGTTTTTAGTTATTTACCTTTATATTTTGATTATTTTCTACATGATTTATCATCGATATTATTTATAGATTCTCTTAATAATAAGTTTATTAATACTATGGAATGAGTGTGTAGTTATTTACCATTCCATTTTATTAGCATTACATATTTTTGATTTATTTTTTGACCAATATTATATACTAAACATTTGATGTTACCCTTATTTTTTTTCTTTTCTTCATGATTCCCAAATGTGAATTATGATTGATGTTCAATGATTTGATAGAGGGAATAATTTTATTTTCATAAAAAATATATTATTTTTTAAATGTTATATAATAATTAGATATATATCTTGTTTACCATGACAACTAAACTATTTGGTCAATAAATATGGTATTACTTGTATTTTATTCAATTTTTATTAAGTAAATTCCAGCTCTAGGATACTAGGCTTGGGGTTTCTATTGTTGGTATCAGGGAAAGTTTAGAAGATTAAATTTGAACTAGATATAAGAAATCATATATTATTTTTCATAACCTTAAGTTATAATTGGGGATATGTATTGTAGAACATCTGAAATTTTATGAAAGGTAAAGATTATGCGGGTTTTTTCTTAAAATATATCTTTATATGGAAACAACATGTCAAAATTGTTCTAAATCATATATACTATGGGGTAATGAATTTGATAAGGGAGTTTTTGTCTTATTCCGATCATCACTTGGATCTTGATAATTGGCCATACTGCATACTTGTTTTGAAAATACTTTGTAGGATAATTAGCATTTTCCTTACAATCCTTTATGATGGATTGGAATATTTCATGACAATGAATGATTGAAAATAAACCTAAGGTTGCATCGATTAAACAAATAATTTTTCATGATTTATGTAAGAATTAAATTATTATATTGTTTTCCCACTATGATTACTATTTGTTACACATTGTTTTCAGTTTTAGTCAATGATAGGAAGCCGATGGAATCATGATAACATTAAATATATAGGAGAAGTTGGCGAATTTATTAAATAAATTGGATGATGACTAGAGTTAATTCTATTTTAATTATTCCTAATAATTTTTCCTGAAATACAAATTACAATATATATATATTTAAAAACTCAAAAATTAATTAAGTAATATAAGTATAGAGTTTTCGAAGGGACTGAATGATGTAAATAGTAGTTAAAACAACTATCGATTTCTATAAAGAAATAAATTTGGATGGATAAACCTAATAAGGGGTGTAAATGAAACAATAAAATTCATTATGTGTGTAATTCAAGAGTATAAATAAACAAATTTCTTATTAAAAATGAATACAAAGGTCCATGTAATTAAATCTTATCCTAGACATCCATTTTGAGGTCGTTTTCTAATATATGAAAAACATGGGAATTATCTAAAAAAATTTAATATTATTATGAATAAACCCAATATATTAGATGAAACTATTTTGAAATTAAATAGAATAATTAATTTAGGTATTGGGATTCAATATTTAAATTGTATATGATTTTTAATAGTGGTATTTTGGTGATAAGATTCATGAAACAGATAATAATGTTATTAAATATTATAAGCATATGTGCCTTCATTAACATAAGTGATATTGATAAATTCATGAGTTTATTATTTTAAGATTGATCATAAGTTTAATTTCTTAAACACATATTGTTTATGTTTTATGTAATGAGATTCTTCCTTGAACAAGGATATTTTGGTAGAAATTATATAGAAATAAAACACAATGGTTAAGTGATTGTTTTAGTGAAAATGTTATTTTATAAATAGTTCATTTAAATTTTACTTATAGGTATTGATAACATTTATAGAAAATATGATCATTAATGACATTGTAAAACTAGTCAAACAATATTTTTAAGATTTTTAAAAAACATTTTTGTTCAAAAAAATAGTGAAAAATATCGTTAATGATTAATTTTCATTCAAGTATGTCTATCCTATTTATTTATTCATGTTATTGGAATTATATTAACGTAATATAGAAAAATAATAATCCACATGTTGGGTAAAAACTGTCACCTCTAGAAATGTCATAGTGATTAATCCCACGTTTAAAGGATTATAGGGGTTAAGCACCTATCATTGGAATATATAGTGAATTTGATAATATGGAATAGGTTTTATATAAAACATTTGGAAAATAAATATTCATGATGTATTGGGGATATTTAATTTTTTTAAGGATATATTTTTTATTGGATAACTTATGAAACGAAATTGTTGTTATGAAATTAGATAGAGATATTAAAAAATACCAGTCTCTCTTTTATGGATCTAATTATCTATTTAATTATAATTTTAGTTCATTAGAAAGAAAATATTCATTTTTTTAAACTCATTTCATGGATTTAGGGGTCTATTAGAAATTGAATTAATCACAAACAAAGGATGAAATTGTGTATATGTAATAGAAATATATCAAGAATGTATATTTCCTATTATCATTAGACTATAAAATAATTTCTCATCTTTAGGAAAATAAAATTAAAACAAAAATTTTATCCTATTAAATTCATGTCCAATGAATAAAATGGCCTTTTAAATCATTTAATTTTAATGGTTTTTAGTTCTTTAACATTCCATTGATCATTCACTTTCTTGTGATCATGGATCATACTCACATTATATAATTATCTATGACTTTGTTCCATGTTTGTATATTAAAATTCAAATAATTTCCTTCTCAGTGTAATCCTAGTTATGTGTTATTCCACAATCCCATTTTACATTAATATAAATCTTTTTAAAAGTATTTTATTTAACTATTTTTTCAATTTGAGATTTCAATATATGAATCCTCAAATATCAATCCCTTAATTATAAATATCATGTTTAAATTATGATGACCAAAATTATTTTATATGTTGTGAAAATTGCACCTTCAAATTATAGTAAAAGAATATTTTATTGAAGAAAATATGAAACCTTCATCATTGTTCTCAATCAACAAATGAAATATATTTCTTTAAATTTAATATGATCAATATCTTGTGGAACACTCACCTAGAGTATAAATAAACCATAATATAGTATACCATTAAAAACATTTAATTAAATTGGATGCTAATAATAGTGCTAAATAAAATATGATTAAAATTGGTAAAATTAATTAAATAACAAAATAAAAATAATTTATATGAAAAAGAATTAGTTTCTAAGCAAAAATTATTGTTCTAAAGGAAATATTAGTCTCCCTTGGAGAGCCTAATTTAAAAATAATTATTACTCCATCTATATAATTTATTATATAAATATAATTTTATTATTTTACACATAATATCAAAATTATCATATGGTGACATTTTTTTTTTTTTTATAAATATTTAAATGTAATTTATTTTGATTGAAAATTAATTTTTTTAAATAATTTATGAGGATAGATTATATTATTAATTATTTTTAATGTAAAACTGGTTATAATTTATTTTAATTAAAACAATTTAGGTCATTCTAATATTTTTCAAATTTAATTTTGAAATAGAATCTTTGGGATCTTGGGAACATTTTTTCATTAATGGCCAGTTTTCTCCTCGCGTCTACAAGATTAATTTTAAATTAAAATTATCCACTTGTTGAAAAAAATTTAAAAAAATTTATTAAATATTTTTAATCATAATAAATTTCATTTTCTAATTATTTAATCTAATTTTTTAACAAAATTAATAGTGAAAACAATAAAAATTAATTTCCATTGTTAAGGTAAAAATGGATTTATTGAGGGTTAAATTTAATATATATTGGTTTAAATAATAATTAAACATGTATAAAATATGTTTTATGAACCTATTTTGACCCAGTATTTTCTATATCTTCGTTATACTACATTGTTTATCCTTTATTCATGTGAAAATCGTTGGCACACCATTTTCTCTTCAAAAAATTCAAATATACCACTAACCTCACTTATAAAAATTAACCATGTATCCTATTTTCATCAAATTTTAAAATCTATTTGGGTAAAAAATATTCCTACTAAAATATGTTACCCACATCCATACCCTCATCATATAAGTCTTAGTTTGTAATGAAATGCAACCTTGGGCGGATTTTGGTGTAAACATATGTAGTTTACCTAATGAATAGGTAATGATCTTCAATATGTATTTTTATTTTATTTCCTTCCTACCAAAATAAATAGTGTTATATTCTAGATGATATAATAAAATATATATCTTATATATTATAATAATTTTTCAAAAAAATTGAATAAATTTATACCGTAACCACTTTAATAAATTTGTTTATGAAATCATTATTTGTTTGTATGTAGGACTACTGCCTTACAAAATGATGTCATTCTTTTTTTTTCATTACCACAGTTCACTTTTGGATATAATTATGGATATATTGTATATATGGAATATTTATAATATAATCATACCAATTTAGAACATACAAAAAATACACCCTTTTAAATTTCCGTTCATAAGGGGATACAGTAATGTCGCTCATGTGTACAGTAGACTATTCCCACACATAGCGACGTGATTCATTTTCAAAAAATTCATTACATTGAAATGAATATTTATAAAATTATGGAATATATGTGACATATATTAGAAAATTAAAATATTGTTGAAATATTTATCATTTTTAAATAATATTTTATCATTTTTTTTACAATGAAAGATGGTCACTTCATTCTTGTACGTGTGGATTAACACCTTCATGAGGCGATGTGAACCTCTTCTCATCATCACGTGAGATTGATGATATATATAGGTTTATTTAATGAGTTCATATAATATATATTATATAATAATATTTATATAATGATAATATATTACTTAAATTTATTCCTTGATGATCATTGGAAAATGGAATCGTTACCGATGCATATGTTAGACCTACCATCTTAATGATCATAAAACACTTCATTTTTCATATCCAAATTATTTGATTGGTATTTAAATTATAATGAAAATATAAATATTATAATTATTTCATCTTTATTATTTTTTATATGATGTAACTATATAATATAGAAAGGAATGCTAACATTCACGAAAAAGAACGATTGAGAAAATAATGTTATTAACAAATGATACAATGAGATATTTTTATTAAGATGGTGTGAAGATTTTATTAAAGGATAATATGTGATATTATTTTTGTGTAATATCTCTTAAGGTATCATTGAATAATTTTTATGTGATTCTATTTGTTGACATCGCGAACAACAGTGATTTGTTCATTGGCAAAGCTGAACATGATGTGAAATTTATCGACAAAATATGGATTCCATTGTGAGTTGTCAAGTTCCAGATATATTCATGACAACATATGTTGACAAAGAGTCAAGAAATAAGAATATGTGATATTGAGGAATTAATATAACACATAGTAGTTGGTTCTATTTTCTAGTGCTTTCCTTATTTTTTCACCTCAAATCTGAAAAATAGAGATAATTGTGTTTGGAAAAGGGACATGCAGGACAATTTCTTAGTGGCTAGGAATGTTTCATACCATATTTTATTCAATATTATAACAACAATATATAGAAAAAAATAGTTTCTCCCATGTATTTATTTCGATGTGAAAAGTAACTACGAGGATAGAGGTTGAGGCGGCTAGACATGCATGCCAGAATGGGACTTTCACGCAGTGCTAAGGGCGCCCAAATTCATATATATATAGGTACAACCCTCTCAATTAATGTATTTCAACACTTAGTGATAATTGTAGATTCATTCATGCATGTAGGTTTGGGAAGACACGAGGTGGTTTGGTTGTGCAAGAATA
Source organism: Viscum album (assembly GCA_963277665.1). Classification (NCBI taxonomy): domain Eukaryota; kingdom Viridiplantae; phylum Streptophyta; class Magnoliopsida; order Santalales; family Viscaceae; genus Viscum; species Viscum album. Next base: position 65,863,360 of record OY728166.1, on the reverse strand, counting down.
ATGATATTTAGAAGTTTCTGGCATGTGGATAGTTTGGTGCCAATATTGGTTCGAGGGTAAAATGGTGTGATTCACCCATGATTTGATTTATATTAGGGAGTTTAACACTAGTAGTTTTCTTAAAATTTCATGTGAGGCATTGAGATGCACACCAGGCATAGAGAATCACACCATCCATTCTAGGGTTGCGTGGTGGTTGGAAGATTACCCAGTATGCCCTTGGTAAAGTTGTATTCATCAATGAATGAATGTGGAACTTCACCAAACCATCAACACACAGTGGAAGATTCATTCATTTGTGATTATGAAGGGAACTACATGTCTATAAACTATTATCAGATCTTGTGAAGATTTTTTTAGGACACATCAGTTGAGGGATCAATGAGATTTTTTATTGTGATTTCTTGTTAAACATGATGGACATTGAGTCCACTCCAAACATTGCAAACTGCACTGTTATTTTATTGGATTTCGTATATCAAATCATCAATGATTTATGCTCTATGTACATATCCCAATTTTAGTGAACCATGTAAAATTGTTTGGACCTATTCATACTTTAGGATTTGTTCATACTCCACAATGAGAAAGGGAGAGAAGAGAGTTTTAACTATCTATGAAAGGAGATAAATTTGGGCAGTTGTTTTAATCTGTCATACCCTAATTCAACCCCAGTCAGGGTTTCAACCTTGTAGACCTAACAATTGGTATCATAGGAAAGGTTGATATTCGTTTTTATCACTCAAATAGATGTCACCAATCATAAAAGGATTCTGATCATCAACATGAACAATTTTCAGCTATGGAAGAATCAGATGCATCAAAAATTCTGATATTTCGTAATGGATGTGTTTACAGAAATAATGTTGATATAATAGCTAATATTAATAGTGGTTCTTTATCGAATGTTTATTGAATATAATTGGAAGGTGAGGCCATTGGAAGAAAGTCTTAATGGGGATCTTTATCCAATGCTATCTATAAGAAGATAATTTCATGAAAAACATCACATTCCATGATGGATCTTATTTGAATATATATTAATGAGTTTCAATGTTTGGACAATAAAAGATGAAAGTGTTTTAGAAAAAGTATTAAGATCTTAGAATGAACCCCGAATGAATATGTTTATGCATTCTTTGATATGGTAAATGTTATAGAGGGATACATGTGTGGTTTTGGTGAATTAATTTTTGAAATAAATAATGTGAAGCACATCTTGATTAACCTTCCACCTTTGATTCAATACATATGTTTCTGTATTAGAAGAAAAATATCAGAAAGATCTTACACTGGATTACTTGCACAGTTACCTTATTGTATATGAAATTCTAAATTATTATAATGATGTTGTGGAAAAGGGGAAATCCAAAGATGTGGCATTTATAGCCATGAAGAAGCTCAATATTTAAGACACTATAGAAGAATAAGAGACACATGAAGTGATATCATATATTTCATCAAAACATCATAGTTGAAAATTAATGTTTAAATAGAAACATACACTTTTTTTCAATGTTGGAAGGTTGGATATCTTGCAGTAAGGTTACACAAAAAGTTACAAGAAAATGATGATGTTGATGAAGCCGAAATTCTCATGAATAAGTATTATGTATATGTGAATGATAAGAAATAGTTCATGATATATTTCATTTAGAATAAAATCATTCTTTCAAAAGAGTATAACTATTCAGGTGATTTTGAGGTTGAGGGGGTTAAAGAGATATAGAACTGCAAAGATCATAGAAGGAATGCTATGCTGTTATTTTTTAGTAGTTCCTATAAATAGGATGAATCTGAAGCTGATAAAGAAGAATAAGTTTAAAGAAGAATCGATATAGAAGATAAATTACAAACAACTCTTGAAGAGAAAGATATTTGAAGAGGAATAATTAAGAAAGAGAACAAAGTGGTACATAATGTTAAAATCTAGATGCCACAACTGTAAGAAGAGAAGTCTGAGCGGCTAAAATAAATTGAATAACAAAAGTCTTCTATGTCATAGAGCTTAGAAAATTTTTATTGAAATAAGCTCATGGTTTAATAAAATAAATGTTATATCGATGGATTGAATAGAATAGTGAATGATCAAATCATGTGTATCAAAGAACATGATGAAGTATAAGTAGTCATGGAAAATAATTTCAACGATCTAGGGAAAATCATGACTCCTAATATGACATCAAAAAAGCATATTACTCAAAATACCAAAACATTGATTGTGAAGAATAGATTTCAAGCAGAAAATAACCCTCAACTGAGTTCAGACATTAAAAATGATGTGGTTATTTATAGAAACAAAAATTCGTGGAAGTTGATGCCAAACAAAAAGAAACCATTCTATGATTTAATTTTTATTTGGGTACAATGAAGAATCAGAATATTCTGAGATCCAAAGGGTATAATAGTAGTGTCGAAGGTACCCATAGGAATGCACCTTATATCAGGTGTTATTGCTGTGGAATGATGGGACGTTCACTATATAAGATCCAAAGCCAAGAGATACTTAAAGGCAGAAGAAAAATTTTGGAATCTAAACATAGACCAATATTTTATAAAATCTATTTATGTATGTTGATTTTTGTGTTGATAATTTGGGAACATGGAATGGTATTGTACATAAATACTATTGAGGAGTGTTCCAGGGAAAATCTAAATAGTCGCAAGTAGAAAATCAACAAACCAACAGGTGAGAAGAGAATTCAAAATCTATTTTCATCTCTACAAGATGAATCTGGTCCATCACACTCTGAGGAAGATCAATATCTTTAAACTATACCGAGTGTGAGATCCAAGAAATGGATCAAAATGAAAATTGATTAGAAGGAAGTTGTGCATTAATTTCCCTTAAATAATTAGGTCGTTCTGGTGTATAGATCCTTGATAGTAGTTTCAAATAACACATTACAGGTAATAATGATCTTGTTTTAGGCATAAAATATGATAAAGAAGGATTTTTCATGTTAGGAAATGATGAAGACCAAAATATTATTGTCTCGGGATAGGACATGCTTGGTGGAAAAGAAATGATATGTGACGATGTCTTAATAGTAGAAGTTCTCATTTAAAATTTTCTTAGTGGCAGCCAACTATGGGACTCAAGGCATTCTGTAAGGTTTACTAAGAAGATGTCTATCATCAATAAAAAACATGGTGTAGTGGTTCTATAGGGAAACATAAAAAAGCGAAATATCTTCCTTGTGAGTGGATAAGAATATATGTGATTTCTATCTATATAGAACGAAAACATATCGTGGCACAAAAGAAATGGTCATCTATGCTAACCATTACTAGAATATCTAATAATGTGTGAAGCATCAATAGACCTCCCTAATATATCATGTGATCTTTATCACATATGGGATGAATTCTAATTATGGAAGCTCATCAGAAAGACGTGTAAAGAAAAAAATAACTCAACAAGAGTTCTCTAATTGGAGCATTTTGATGTTTGTGGGCCTATCACGCCCAGAGAAATTGATGTTTGGATGTAATATATTATTTTAATTAATGAATAATGAATAATGGTATTGAAATTTTTTATTACATATAAGTTGGATGTGTTTGTATTTTTAATGTAGTATAGAAGGTTATGTGAAAGGATTATTAAAGAGAAAATTATGAATTTTAGTTCTGATAATGGTACTAAATTCCCAAATAGTCAGGTGAAAAACAATCTCGAGATACACGAGATAAATTATCATGTTTTTTTAGTAAGAACACCCCAAAATAATGGAGTTGTTGAATAGATAAATCAGATCATCAACAACATGGGAAGAATGATTATTATATAAATATATTGTACAATGAAAATCTAGAAGGAAGAAGTAGTGAAATTAGACTAAATTTATTATAGTTCTTTTTTGTGTGAAAATAAGGACAGACATCTTATGAGATTCCATAAATAAATAATACAATAGTGAAATAATTTTTAATTATTGGAAGTAAGTGTTTCACTCACTACAATGAAAATCATAGGAACTTTGAGTTATGTGCGGATGAGGGAATATTCATTGGATACAAATGAAAAATCAATGAATAAAATTGATTCAACTATAGAATAGGAAAAATATGAAGTTGATGGAAATGCAGGGGGAGGAGAAAAAGAAAATGATGATTTAGAATAATATTATGATGACAGAAGGAGTAGGTAATGTCAGTATCTACACAGAAACCAATGTGTTAGGCTAAAATTGATAGGGAAAATATAATAGGTGATCAGACAGTGCTTGTTCAGAAAAGAAGAATGAAATAACTATATTAGAAATCTTTATTGTCTTAGGTTGAGTCTAAATTCATTGCTAAAGCATCTGAAGAAGAAAATTGGTTGTAGGTTATGAATGAAGAGCCTAATCAGATTGAGAATAATTAGATATGGGAAATTGTTTTAAGTCCAGAATATAAGAATTTCAATAGCACTAAATGGGTCTATCACGAAAAGATAAATGACGATGTAAAGATCATTTAAAAAACATGACTAGTGTCAATAGGATACTCTTATATGAAATGAATAATTATTGAAGTGAAATTTACATGAGTTTCATGGATAGATCCAATCAGATTATTCATATCCATTACAATGCATTGTATGATCAGATTGTTACAGATTGATGTCAAATCTATATTCATAAATGTGAATCTGGAGGATGAATTTTATATCGAGCAGCCAAATGTTTTTCTCATTCATGAAGATGAGAGAAAATGTTGTGAACTGTAGAATGTGTTATATATGATAAAACACAAACTAATAGCATGGTACTAAGGCTTGATCCGTATTTGATGAAACTTAGTTTCCATCATGGTTGAGTTGACTGCAATAGTTATTTCAAAAACGATAGTAATCTAATGATGATGGTTGTAGTTTGTGTTGATGACATAATATTTGGTGAATTAGATGAAGCTTAATGTAGAAAAATATCTAAATTCATGAAATGTGAGTTCAAAATGAATATTATTGGAGAGACGATTTTTTTCTTGGGATTACATGTAACACAAGGAGGGAATTGAACAATTATCTTTCAATGAACATATTTATAGGAGGTTCTGAGGATAATTGGGATGGAAAATTCTGTCTAAATGAAGAATTTGATTTCTACCCAGATAAAAATATCAAAATAGGATGATGGAAAGGCTATTGATATCATAGAATACAGGAAATTTTTTTGGAGTTTACTATAATTGACGGCAATAAGGCCAGACATTGTATTCACCAAATGCCAGGAACCATGATATCCGTGTAATCCCAGCTAAACTATAATGATTTCAATAAATTTAATCATTTGGTATATTTCGTGAACTATGGATTTTAGTTTAATGTATAATGAAATATTTTATCCAGAGCTGTTGGGATATATAGATGTAGATTGGGCAATTTTGGCAGATTACAGGAAATCAATGCAACAAGGTGATTTATATTATGGTTTATTGGGAATTTCATGGCTAAGTAGGAAGCAAGATTTAATTACATTACACACTAGGGTAGGTGGGTATATTGTGGTCACTCCATCATGAAAATAGTTTATATAAATGATGCAACAACTTTATGATACGCGAGCTGAAGTGTAGTCGGTTATTAGTATCTAGTGCAATAACCCAAGTGATATAAATCACTACAAAATATCACCATTATTCAAGGAAAAAAGGAAATTGAGATAATGTATCATTTTATTAAGGAGTAGGTTGAATAAGGGATCGTGATGTTGAAGTATGTTCCTACAAAACTAAACGTTCGATACATTTTTACAATGACCTTACCACAGGATGCTTTTAAATGGTATTGAATGGATCTTGGAGCTCAGTCAACTCCCTTCACATGAAAAAGTGTGGTGGTGGACCCCCCCTCTTCATGAGGTATGAATAATTTTTCCTTAATGAACTGATTTGTGTATTTACCCCATTGTAACCCATATGAAATTGACTTTTGGGTTCTTTTACAAAGGTGGGGGGAGTAGTATTCAAGGGGGAGATAATGTCATTTGAAATTACATAGAGAGATGCTGACAGGTGGATCTGTCAGATTGGGGGAGTTAATAAAAATAGCTGAAGAAGATGTTATAAAAAGTTTTTTGGGAAAAGTATGTCTTTCATTGGTCATCCAAGGCTTATCATAGACAACACAATAACCCACATAGTGAAGAAGGAGGGTATGATTTATGTTTATTCTCTAAGCGATTGATAAAAGAATAGATATCATGAAATTTGATGATCGTGATAAAAGTAGAAGAGTGGCGTTGGAATTCTGTCCGAAGGTTTCTAGCTATCAACAATTTGTATCATTTTGGTATCTACATATAGTGTAATAAATGAATTGATTCATTGATGAACATTTAATTTTCTTTTGTTTCTCAGGCTGAGAATTTCTCATGTGGGAATATAGTATTTGTTGAGTGAATCCTTGATCTTCATCTGAATTGAAACAGGTGAATGATGGTGGATAATGGATAGATATTAAGTGTTGTATCAATGTGCAGTGACTAATTTTGAGAGGAGTTTTCCACAAACCCAAAGGGGGTGATATTTTGGTAAAATTCCTCAATGTATCATTGATGCATTTTTTTGGGGATTGTGTTTGTTGGAAAACCAAGCCTCCATGTAGTTTTCATTGACAAAGTACACCACAATGTTCAATTTTTCGACAAAAGGTTGTTTCAATGGTGATTTGTCGAGTGTGAAACATATTTTTTAGAACCAATGTTGGAAAATAATCATTATTACGGAATGGATTATCAGTAGGATATACAAAAAGAACATATACAAGGTGGTGTTGTTATCTAGTGTTCTCTATATTTTTGGGCCACCATATCGGAAAATATACATATCTATTTTTTGCAATGGGACTTGTTCACCAGTTTCATGGTGGATTGAAATATTTCACAGTATATGTTATTTCATAATAATAACATTAAAATATAGAAAATTAATGAGTTGTTCCAAATTATAGGTTTGGTATCCAATGGTATCTAGGGAGACAGAGGCTCATGCAGCATGACATTCACACCGGGAGGAGACTTATGCACATCGCTTTGGGTGCCCAACATTCCTATAAAGATAGGTACACCCCTCCTCATTTTATGATGCCCAAAACATTGTGAAACTTTGAGCTGTAGTCATGTAAGTAGTTTTGGTAATGCATTTTGTAGATTGGTCACGCATGTATAAATATATTCAGAAGTTTCAAGCTTGTAGATAGTTGCACGCCAATATTAAATTGGGTTTAAAAGGGTGTGAGTCGCCCATGTTCTGAGTTGTTGAAGGGAGTTTCTCATAAGTAGATTGACAACACTTGTACTCCAGGAGCAGAAACTCATTCTATGAATGGATAATTGTGCCATTGATTCTATGGTTGCGCGAAGGTTGGTTGATTTCCAGATACACTCGTAGTAAATTTGTACGCATCTGTGGGTGAATGTTAAACTTCAAGAGAACATCTACATATAGGGGAAGACGAATTAATTTGTGATAATGAATAGACATAATGTTCTATAATATATCAGTGTATCTTCTGAAGAATAAGTGAGAATAGTTTATTTTATATATCAGTGTGCTTTCATATTGTGACTGGTTGTAAACCAAGAGGGAGTGTGAGTATTCTCTGAACATTGTAAACATCATTGTGATTTTAGTTGATTTGTTACATCATCACATATCTGGTGAATGATCCATGGACATAACCCGATGAGGGTGAACCAAGTTAATTTTTTGTTTCATGTGAATACATTAATATTTGTTAGTTATTTGCAATGAAAAATTAATAAAAGAGAGTTTTGAATCACAATGAAACTACTGCAATAGGTTTATTTGTTTTAATATGTCATACATAAATTCAAACCACCTCTTAGGGTATATAACCTAGTGGATATAAAAATTATAAATATTAATATAATTCTTTTATAATTCCTAACATGTTTAAAACAAATATATTGTTTTTTTAGGAACATATAACCAAAATGAATTGGGAGTAAGGGATTTCATTTAAATTTCCCTTTTTAAGGAATATTGTAATGTTGAGAACTTAATTTATTATATGTGGTGCATATACTACCCCTTTTACATTTTATAATTTCAATAATTAATAAATCATGGTATTTTATGTCTTAATTTTAATTATTACATCCAAGGGTATTTTCATTATATGTTTCAATTTGTTAAATAATTGTATAAGTTAATTTATTTTCAAGAAGTTAAATCACTCCTTCCTCATCATTCATATTCTATGATTATGTCTAAAATGAATTTTCATTATATTATATTTTATTTACACTAGTTTTATGAGGATATATATTTGATAAACATAATATATTTATTGACTAATTATCAATTCTATATTATGGTCATTGTAATTGTCGATTTCATATTCTCATTCCTATCGAGATTGTTTATTTGAATTCTAGTTGATGGAAATTATTTGATAATTGTATAGTAAACCCAAAAAAGTATCCTATTTTTCTTATTCATGATATTTTTATGTAATATTACCTTTTTTAATCCATGGTACATATAATAGTTCATAAAATTATTTTACGAAAATCTGACGTCAGCCTTATCTTATACATATGTCTGTTTTCTTCCAAAACCAGGTTTTCAAATGAAATGGTTTCAGGTATATTTTTATGAATTTATAAATGAAATTTTCAATATATTTTCCCCATTTTTTATTTTTTATATTTATTAAATTAAATGAATATTCATCTATTATTCAAAAAAATTCCCATTTATATTTCACCAAAAATGTGAAAAGAATCTATGTATAAGGCCTCGGACTTAAACCTTACATAATATTGAATTAAATGAATAATCAACATTGAGGATCTTTTCAGGTTTAGAGTTTTAGATAATTAGAACATAACTATTACATCTCAAAACATTACAAAGTAGACACTTCTACTAAGTTTCCATAATAAAAAAAACTCTTAAAAAGAAACTGGTCTTGTTCCATGTTTTATATAGCATGACATTCCCTTGATCCCATCCTTGACCTTATTCCACATTAAGTCTTGTGAAAAACATTTCAAAAAAACTTGGGGTGAGCATAAAAAGCTTAGTAAGGGATACACAAAAAAATGAAAACTGTTAGTTTTTCAAACATCAAGTAAACCATGTATACTCTATCAATGTAATACCTTCACCTTCATGAAGTAGTAAAAACTCTTCACTGAATAAAGTATCATTACATACCTTTTTTTAACCAAAGGATTACCATAAAACCCATAAAAAGAACACATAACATATATAAAGGTAACTTGGGACATAAACATACTTATGTGGAATAACCATACGGTCGACCTCCACACATATCACTTAATGGAATAGCCATACGGCCAATTTCCATAAATACTTAATGGAATAGCCATACGGCCGACTTCCATATCCAATGCATTGGAGGTTAAACGTAACCACCCATCCTGGTAATCACGGAACCACCCGTCATATGGTTTATAACGTAACCACCCGTTAAAATGTCCAAGTACCAATATAAAATCATAAAACATAAAACCAAAATAAAGGAATGATAACATTTCCTCATTTCAATCAGAATATATCATAAATATATTGACATAATATAATCCTTTATCAAAACCATTTTCAATACCAAAATACATAAAAGAGTATATGGTATTTATTTTATTCTAAAAACATTACGGTTGGTTGAGGAAGCCAAAGACCAAATAATACTCGCGGCGGCGGAAAAGGTCGTTGTCACCGCGTACGTTAAAAAACATTCCTTTTTTTCATTTAGTAAAACTCTTCGTAGAAAAAGATTCCTTTTGTATAAAAGTAAAAGTCAAAGGGGTTTATACACCGTATAAAAGAAAGTTGTGTATAAAACAAAATATGCCTCAATGAAAGGAGATTGAGACGAAGTCCCTTACCTCGGGTCCGACATGACTTGATCGTTCTTTAATGTCATGAATAATAAACTTGAGTTAATTTATACTTGATTAAGAACCATTTATATAATTTATTTCCATGTTATAAACATTATGTAACCATTTAAGTTAATAATGTTTGTTTTGTCGATATTTGGTTCTTAAGTCGAAAGTGGACTTCTTACAATTACATGTTGTTCGTGTGGTCGAAGGTTCTTTATATCCAGAATGAAATTCCTGATTTGGATATCATATATATCATATATATCAAGCATATACATGTATTTATAATATTACATAATCATTTAGAGGTAAGAAATGAAATGCACAGTTCATGGGGACGGTAAGCCGTACGTACGCATGAACGCTACTTCCATTTCTATTTTGTATTTTCTGGAATGGAATCTTAATGATATAAGAGTATATTATAATTCCAGTATAATAACATATATAATATAATTAACTTTATCCTTTACACATCCCACATATGGTATTAACAAATCAAATCACTTTCAGGGGGCGGTAGTCCGCACTTCCTAAAATGAAGATATCGTGTTTACCCATAATGGAAACAATAATGGTATTCCATAAATGAAAAATACAGAAGCTTAAGGAAAGAATAAACATATTATATATCATATACAAAAATAGTGACATCATAATGGCCACCTTTGAAGGTGTTAAATGAGTATTGAACAATCATCGTTTCGGGAGGCAGAATTTCGCCATCCACGGAAACCGTATGTTCATTAACCATTTTATTTAGTTGTTTGAGAGTGTAGCTCGAATAAATCTAATAGAAACATACTAGTATATTTAAGATACTGGTGTTGTTACAAAATAAGTAAATAAAAAGAGTTTAGGGGATTGGAGAAGCAAAATAAAACAAATGAACATGAGAGAATGAATTACCTTTAAAAGTGTAACTCCTTTTGATTTGAGCCTAAAGGCTTCCTTTGAAAAGATTATTCCCAAATGGAATCATCTAGGATGAGGAGAGGGATGTGGAGAGAGTAAATGGCCATGGTATGGCCGAGAAAAAGGCTTTAGGAGTGTGTGAAATGAGGTAGAGGTGGGGGCCTTTTATAAGAGGAGAGGAGGGGCACTTTTGGAAATCATGAAACTATTATTTTATTTTCAAAAGTGTTTCGAATTTCTAAGGTCCCACATTGATATATTTCGAAGATAAGATGATAAGGCTTCGAAATATTCTCATCCAATAGTTTTTGGAAAAGTGTAGGTCTTAGATTCTATATTATCGTTTCATTTTATTTAAATTGTTCATTAATGAGGTCATCGTTGCATCATCATGATGTCATAATTAAATTAATTTATTTAATGTCTAAAAATTATAAAAAAAATATCCTGATGTAGGAAATCGTATTATCTTTCCAAAGAGTATTTATAGACAAAATTATGATTAGTATAACCCCTTATAAAAATTGTTTTAGTAAAACAATTTATGTTAGTGTCATTTTCACCTTTATTTTTAAAAAAAGGCATTAAAGTCATTATCTCACCCAAGTGGCTCCATGGGGTCCCCTAAATCGACCCATGGGTTGTCTTGGTCGGCCATGACTCACAAAATAGGTGTAGGACACGTGTCATGGTGTTTTCACATTTTTATAATATCATTTTTTCCTTAAATTGCACTAATTACCACTAATCGCGATTAAGAACTTAATAAGTTACTATTCACAAAAAAAATATTTTTATCTCATTGAACCACATTTTACTTCTTAATGACAACCATGTATGTCGGATTTTCAAAATTCAATACAAATTAGTGATATACTTTCATTTAACTGAAAAATCAGTTTTCTTGATTACCACTTAGTGGTTTCACTATTAATCAAAAATTGAACTTTTTCAGAAAAAATACCAAAAATTCACCATAGGCTATATTTGATATTACGAATTAAAAAATGAATTCCATTTTACAAAATTCACATCATATAAGTTGCATTAATTAATTTAATAATTAAATTCCACTGTCAGAGCAAATAGCGTGTTTTTATGAAACAATAAGTATCAAAAGATTGACACTAGTTTAAGTCCGATTTCAAAGTGAAATTAATTCCAACGACCACTATTGGATTTAATGGTAAAAATATTTTCTAATTTCACTTTAAAACCAACTCAAAAGATAATCTAATCATATAAATAAATTAGATTAAAAAGTGGTTTTGAATTAAAATACAACATTTTACACTATTCATTAAAAAAATGAACTTTATCGGAAAGATACCATAAATTTACACAAAGTAAATTTTGATGTCCCGATTCTAAAGAAGAGTTATTTTTGGTCCAATATAGTTTATAAGATTGATCAAAACTATATTTAATGATGGTTCGCCATCAAAAGGTGATAAGTGAACCCTTAGTGAAAATTAGGGTATAAATGCCTAAAATTGAATTCTTTTCATATTTTAAGCCTTTATCCTTTATTGGGTAAATGTAAGAACATTTAAAAACGTATAAAATCATATTTTAGTTATTTCTATCCATTCCCGCTAGTACAACGGTTACTTGTTAACTAACATTTAAAATAATATTATTTTATTACTTGTGTGCAACGTATGTTTTCAAAGAAACTCATCGTTGCGTATCGAGTACGCTATCGAACGTATAAACCCCTTTTAATTAAAATTAATATTTAATTCATAAATATTAATAAATATGAAAATTCATTATTCTTTAATTACCTGGGATGTTACATCCTTCTCCCCTTTTGGTAATTGCATCCTCGCAATTTTAATCACTTATCAAAATAAGTGGGGGTATTTATCCCTCATAGCATTTTTAGATTCCCACGTTGCCTCTTCAATCACATGGTTTTTCCACAAAACCTTTACCTGATAAATCACCTTATTCCGTAACACCTGCTCCCTATGGTCAAGAATCTAGACTGGTTTTTCTTCATAAGATAGGTTCTCCTCCAGCTGAACTACCTCTGGACTCAAAACATGAGATGGATCTGGCATATACTTCCTCAACATCGAAACATGAAAAACATTGTGTACCTAAGATAAACTCGGAGGTAAAGCCACTGGGTAAGCAACTGATCCAACTTTCTCCAGAATTTCATATGGTCCAATAAACCTTGGACTAAGATTTCCTTTCTTACCAAATCTCATCACACTTTTCCAAGGATAATCCTTGAGAAAAACAAGATCACCTACCTCGAAAGTTAGATCCTTCCTCCGGTTATCCGCATAACTCTTCTGCCTGCTCTGAGCTGTTCTCATGTGCTTCTGAATCAACTGTACTTTTTATTCCATCTCTTCTACCAATTCTGGTCCCATCATCTTCCTTTCACCCACTTCATCCCAAAATGCTAGAGTTCGACACCGCTTCCCATATAATCCCTCAAATGGTGCCATCTGTATACTGGAATGAAAACTGTTATTATAAGAAAACTCATCCAAAGAAAGATGTTGGTCCCAACTTCTCTGATAATCCATCGAACAAGCTCGTAGCATATCCTCCAAGGTCTGAATTGTTCGTTCTGACTGCCCATCTGATTGAGGATGAAAAGCAGTACTAAAATTTATTTCAGTACCCAACAACTTCTGAAGGCCTTTCCAAAAGATAGATGTGAACCTGGGATCACGATCAGATACAATGGAGAGGGGAACTCCATGTAACCTAACTATCTCTTTAAGATACAAACGGGAAAGTTGATCCAGGGAAAAAGTATCTTGTATAGTAAGGAAATGAGCAGACTTGGTCAAGTGATCAACAATAACCCAGATTGCATTATTACCTCGAGATGTCTTCGGTAATCCCACAACAAAGTCCATAGATATATTCTCCCATTTCCACTCTGGCACTGGTAAAGGCTGAAGCATCCCTTTCGGTAACTGCCGCTTTTCTTTAACCTGCTTACAAGTCAGACACTTCACAGAAAAATTAGCAATATCTCTTTTCATTCCATCCCACCAGTAATACTCCCGCAGATCTCTGTACATCATAATACTGCTAGGATGAACTGAAAACTGGGAACTATGAGCCTCACATAACAACTCATTCTTCAACTGTGAATCACAAGGCATACATAATCTCTTCCCAAACCTCAAAAAAAAATCATTATCAATGTTGAATTCAGGCAACTTACCTTTCTGAACCAACTCTACCTTTTTCTGCAACTCACTGTCTCGCTTCTGTGCTTGCTTGATTCTGTCTGATAGAGAAGATTTCACTGATAACTCAAACAAAATAGAAGGACTTCCGGCACCAACAACTTCTATGCCAAAGTTCATCAAATCCTTAACCAAAGGATCACGTTCCAAACGCAACTTTGCTAATGAAGCATTACTTTTTCGACTCAAAGCATCATCCACTTTATTTTCTTTTCCCGGATGGTAATGAATTGTACAATCATAATCCTTGATTAATTCCAGCCATCTCCTTTGTCTCATGTTCAATTCTTTCTAAGAGAATATATACTTTAAAATTTTGTGATTAGTATATATTTCACACTTTACTCCATACAAATGATGCCTCCAAATTTTTAAAGCAAAAACAACATCAGCTAATTACAAATCATGTGTAGGGTAATTTACCTCATGAGTTTTCAACTGTCGTGAAGTATAAGCAATTACCTGATCATTCGCCATAAGGACACAGCGAAGTCCCTTCAACGAAGCATCACTGTATATAAGAAACTCACCATTCCTGGAAGGAAGTGCCAAAACTGGAGCATTCACCAATCTTCATTTCAATTCCTAAAAACAATCATCACATTATTTTGTCCAGTTAAACTTAACACCCTTACGAGTTAGCTTAGTCATTGGACTAGATAACCGTGAAAAAATTTCAACAAACCTTCGGTAGTAACCTGCCAAACCAAGAAAAATACGGATCTCGGTTACATTTGTGGGTCTTGGCCATTCTTCAAAAACTTATGTTTTAGTAGGATCAACAATTATGCCATCTTTTGAAACAATGTGACCTAGGAAAGAAATTTGTTGCAACCAAAACACACACTTACTAAATTTCCCATACAATTTGTTTTCTTTTAAGGTTTGCAAGATAACCCTTAAATGTCTTTAATGATCCTCTTTACTTTTTGAAAACACCAAAATATCATAAATAAACACAACCACCATTTATCACCTGATTCAACTGAGTCAGCACTACAGTAAACTGCTCAATTCTGATTCCGACCATCTCAGGTTGCTGATTCGGAAAGTCATTCAACTCTGTATGCCTTCCTAGAAAAGATGCTCTATTTTCTTTTATGTAAAACCATTCTTATCACAGAAATACCTTAGGTGAAGGAACATGGTAATCCGTAAATGCTATATCATTTCAATCATATTATAATTTAACACTTTTCTAACTCCTAAAGTTGTCTAAACCGACCTTTGATACCAGATATAAGGCCTCGGCCTTAAACCTTCCTTAATATTGTATTAAATGAATAATTCACATTGAGGATCTTTTCAGGTTTAGATTTTTAGAGAATTAGAACATAACTATTACATCTCAAAAGATTACAAAGTAGACACTTCTACTAAGTTTCCATAATAAAAAAAACTCTTAAAATGAAACATGTCTAGTTCCATGTTTTATATAGCATGACATTCCCTTGATGCCATCCTTGACCTTATTCCACATTAAGTCCTGTGAAAAAAATTTCAAAAAAACTTGGGGTGAGCATAAAAAGCTCAGTAAGGGATACACAAAAAAATGAAAACTGTTAGTTTTTTAAACATCAAGTAAACCATGTATACTCTATCAAAGTAATACCTTCACCTTTATGAAGTAGTAAAAACTCTTCACTGAATAAAGTATCATTACTTACCTTTTTGTAACCAAAGGATTACCATAAAACCCATAAAAATAACACATAACATATATAAAGGTAACTTGGGACATAAACATACTTAAGTGGAATAACCATACGGTCGACTTCAACACATATCACTTAATGGAATAGCCATACAGCCAATTTTCATACATACTTAATGGAATATCCATACGGCCGACTTCCATACCCAATGCATTGGAGGTTATAACGTAACCACCCATCCTGGTATTCACGGCACCACCCATCATATGGTTTATAACGTAACCACCCGTTAAAATTTCCAAGTACCAATATAAAATCATAAAACATAAAACCAACATAAAGGAATGATAACATTTCCACATTTAAATCACAATATATCATAAATATATTGACATAATAGAATCCTTTATAAAAACCATTTTCAATACCAAAATACATAAAAGAGTATATGGTATTTATTTTATTCTAAAAACATTACGGCTGGTTGAGGAAGCCAAAGACCAAATAATACTCGCGGCGGCGGAAAAGGTCGTTGTCACCGCGTACGTTAAAAAAACATTCCTTTTTGTCGTTTAGTAAAACACTTCGTAGAAAAATATTCCTTTTGTATAAAAGTAAAAGTCAAAGGGGTTTATACACCGTATAAAAGAAAGTTGTGTATAAAACGAAATATGCCTCAATGAAAGGAGATTGAGACGAAGTCCCTTACCTCGGGTCTGACTTGACTCGATCGTTCTTTAATGTACTGAATAATAAACTTGAGTTAATTTCTACTTGATTAATAACCTTTTATATCACTTATTTCCATGTTATAAACATTATGTAACCATTTAAGTTAATAATGTTTGTTTTGTCGATATTTGGTTCTTAAGTCGAAAGTGGACTTCTTACAATTACATGTTGTTCATGTGGTAAAAGGTTCTTTATATCCATAATGACATTCCTGATTTGGATATCATATATATCATATATATCCAGCATATACATGTATTTATAATATTACATAATCATTTAGAGGTAAGAAATGAAATGCACCGTTTATGGAGACGGTAAGTCGTACGTACGCATGAATGCTACTTCCATTTCTATTTCGTATTTTCTGGAATGGAATCAAAATGATATAAGAGTATATTATAATTCCAGTATAATAAAATTTATAATATCATTAACATTATCCTTTACACATCCCACATATGGTATTAACGAATCAAATCACATTCAGGAGGCTGTAGTCCGCACTTCCTAAAATGAAGATATCGTGTTTACCCATAATGGAAACAATAATGGTATACCATAAATGAAAAATAAAGAAGATTAAGGAAAGAATAAACATATTATATATCAAATATAAAAATAGTGACATCATAATGGCCACCTTTGAATGTGTTAAATGAGTATTGAACAATCATCGTTTCGGGAGGCAGAATTTCGCCATCCACAGAAACCGTATGTTCTTTAACCATTTGATGTAGTTGTGTGAGAGTGTAGCTCAAATAAATCTTATAACAACATCATAGTATATTGAAGATACTGGTGTTGTTACAAAATTAGTAAATAAAAAGAGTTTAGGGGGTTGGAGAGGCAAAATAAAACAAATGAACATGAGAGATTGAATTACCTTTAAATGTGTAACTCCTTTTGATTTGAGCCTAAAGGCTTCCATTGAAAGGATTCTTCCAAATGGGAATCCTCTAGAATGAGGATAGGGATGTGGAGAGAGTAAATGGGCAGGGGATGGCCGAGCCAAAGTCTTGAGGAGTGTGTGAAATGAGGTAGAGTTGGGGGCCTTTTATAAGAGGAGAGGAGGGGCACTTTTGGAAATCCTGAAACTATTATTTTATTTTCAAAAGTGTTTCAAATTTCTATGGTCCCACATTGATATATTTCGAAGATAAGATGATAAGGCTTAGAAATATTCCCATCCAATAGTTTTTGGACAAGTGTATTTCTTAGATTTTATATTATCGTTTCATTTTATTTAAATTGTTCATTAATGAGGTCATCGTTGCATCATCATGATGTCATAATTAAATTAATTTATTTAATGTCTAAAAATTATAAAAAAAAATATCCTGATTTAGGAAATCATTTTATATTTCCAAATAGTATTTATAGACAAAATTATGATTAGTATAAACCCTTCTAAAAATTGTTTTAGTAAAACAATTTATGTTAGTGTCATTTTCACCTTTATTTAAAAAAAAGGCATTAAAGTCATTATCTCAACCAAGTGGCTCCATGGGGTCCCCTAAATCGACCCATGGGTTTTTTGGTCGGCCATGACTCACCCAATAGGTGCAGGACAAGTGTCATGGTGTTTTCACATTTTTATTATATCATTTATTCCTTAAATTGCACTAATTACCACTAATCGCGATTAAAAACTTAATAAGTTACTATTCACCAAAAAAATATTTTTATCTCATTGAACAACATTTTACTTCTTAATGAAAACCATGTATGTCGGATTTTCAAAATTCAATACACATTAGTGGTAAACTTTCATTTAACTGAAAAATCTGTTTGCTTGATTACGACTTTGTGGTTTCACTATTCATCAAAAATTGAAGTTTTTCAGAAAAAATACCAAAAATTCACCCTAAGCTATATTTGATATTCCAAATTCAAAAATGAAGTCCATTTTAAAAAATTCACTGCATATAAGTTGAATTAATTAATTTAATAATTAATTCCCACTGTCAGAGCAAATAGCGTGTTTTTATGAAACAATAAGGATCAAAAGATTGACACTAGTTTAAGTCCGATTTCAAAGTGAAATTAATTCCAACGACCACTATTGGATTTAATGGTAAAAATATTTTCTAATTTCACTTTAAAACAAATTAAAAAGATAATCTAATCATATAAATAAATTAGATTAAAAAAAGGTTTTCAATTAAAATACAACATTTTACACTATTCATTAAAAAAATGAACTTTATCGGAAAGATACCATAATGTTACAAAAAGTAAATTTGGATGTCCCAATTCTAAAGAAGAGTTATTTTTGGTCCAATATAATTTATAAGATTAATCAAAACTATATTTAATGACGGTTCTCCGTCAAAAGGTGATAAGTTAACCCTTAGTGAAAATTATGGTATAAATGCCTAAAATTGAATTCTTTCCGTATTTTAAGCCTTTATCCTTTATTGGGTAAATGTAAAAACATTTCAAAACGTATATAATCATATTTTAGTTATTTCTATCCATTCCCACCAGTACAACGTCTACTTTTTAACTAACATTTAAAATAATATTATTTTATTACTTGTGTGCAACGTAAGTTTTCAAAGAAACTCATCGTTGCGTATCGAGTACGCTATCAAACGTAGTAACCCCTTTTAATTAAAATTAATATTTAATTCATAAATATTAATAAATATGAAAATTATTTATTCTATAATTACCGGGGATGTTACACTATGATTTAACGTGTTAGTCATGGACAGAATTTATATACATCATGAAAACAAAAATATTTTAGTGATTCATTTGTTATTTTAACATTTTATTTTCTATTATATTTTCTTAAAAAAAATTTGAGATCTTTTGAAAAAATTTATTGTCTATATGAAAATCATATTTCCCTCAAGAATGTTTCTAAAGATATTTTATTTGTATTTAATTTACTCAATACCAACAACTAAAATTATTACCATCATTGGTAAATATAGTAGTGATTCCCTACTTATTGTTCCTCTAGAAGTATTATGTTTATTTTGAACAATGTGGTATTTAAATAACATTTCTTGATTCATTTTTTAGTCAATATGTTTCCCTTAAATCAATCACCTTACTTTGGACATTAACATTTACATAAATGTAAATAGTATTTATCATGAACACGATTAGTTATTAAACAATATATTAGTTCAACATATAGTTATCTGCATTGAATTTCATCTTTCTATATAGGTAAATATTGATAAATTTTTATTCATTCTTAAATATGGATATTTGATGATAGGGAACGTTGTTCATGAATTATATAGATTATCTAATGTATGGGGAATTATATGGGCATGATTATATATTTGTGGACCAGTTATAAATATCCCCTCAAATCATTGGTATTCCCATTATGTGAATAAGTATGTTATAAAAATCATTTCTCCAAACATGATGGGTTTAAAACAAATAGATCCAAATATTCTTTTGGATTGATCATTGAAGTAGCAATATCATGTTCAAGAGATATTATTTATAATAATTAATTCTTTCTTTCTTCAATAAATAATTTATTATTATCCATGATATTATCTCATTGATATTACCACTAGATTAATTTAATTTAAAATTATCTATTATATGGCATGTGTTTGATATTTTTTTCATATCAATATTGATTATTCTATACCATGTAATGATATTCATGATATTGATTAAATAAAAAGTTTTTTAATTTATTTTTCATTCATTATTTATTATTATTTATGATATTTTCACATATATATTATCTTTAGATGCACTTCCTTTTTAGTTTAGTGATTATATAGAATGCGTGTTCAAGTATTTACCATTCCATATTGATTATTCTTATTTTTTCTTGATTTCATCCACTCTATTTAACAAATACTATGAATTTGGGATCAACCATATTGTGTTTCCTTTCCTTAGTATTCCATAATGTTTACTATGATTGATGTTCAAGGATTTTCCAATGATATTAATGTTAATCTCTAAATAAATATTTAATAATTTTGGTTTTAAAATTAATTTAATACACAATTATGTATCAATTTTTCTAGGACTAATAAACTTTTCAGTCCATCCAGATGTGATTCCTCATATAATATACCAATGAAAAAAATATATACTGAGTCGAGGCTACTAGAATTGTGGTCTATTCAATAAACATAATATTTATCACCAAACTATATCAATAACTCTTTATATTTTCTATAATATATATAATTACATAAATAATATTATCTCCATGTTATTCAAATCATTTTGAAAAATAATTGGAATAACCATAAATATAAAATAAATCCTTAACACCTCAAAAATAAAATACAACAATTATTCATTAAATAAAATTCATAAATATTTAATTAACCTTATTCGTATAATCAACCCAAAAAATATATTGTGATTTTTATCTAAAATAAAATGAATTAGTATATCGAAAAGGATTATCATACTTACCAAAACATCACCTAGGCCCCTAATAGGTAATGCACCATTGTATACCATTAGTTTTGGGTTCAAACCTTGTAGCATTTCCCAATTAAACTAGTTTGTGAACTACTTGTGTGTTGACCTTCTTTAAAACATTATTAATATAACAATTATAATTTTTCCAGAAATATAATAAATATCCTCCAAATTTTTGAAATATATTCAATATTAATGAAATTGTTTAATCGTACTGTTTAACTCATTCCTCTCACTTTTAATCCCAAAATGTAATAACTCAAATTTACCTCCAAATAAATTGTCTTATAAACTGTAACGGTTTACCATACCATTAAAATTATGTCCAAAAATTTGAAAGGCATTGTTCCCATAAGATAAAAAACATTGTGGATATATATATTCATTTAAATTACTGTTTTATTATCTTGTTCGTGGTAAATGATATACTTCTAATATAAAGATATACCTTATGGTATTTCAAGGGGTAAAGATATGGAAGAATTGAAAAACAATACAATACGTGAAAGTCTCGCAGTTATCACCCAGTTTAGTCAAATATTACAAAATTTCCATGTTACTATATAGACTTAGAATGGGGATTAACACATGATTAGACCATTTCTAGAAAACCATTCCAATCTTACCAAGTAAATATGTGAAAAAACATCCTTAGATAGTGGATCTCACATGGATTGTGCACAGTTTGTCAGACTGTGCGATTTAACCGTGTGGCCAAGTAAATTTGAAAAAAATTACAAAAATACCATTACGGGACATTAAACCCTCAGTCGATGTTAATCCCTCATTTTCTTTATTTGAATCCCAATGATGATCAAGAGCTACCAAGGGATCCCATGGGTGATTCTCCCTCATCACTAAGTTATTTGGAGGGTCTTTAGTTCTATATTGAAGCTCAAGATATGACTAATCTTCTCCTTGTTTCCATTTCTCGAATAAGGTTTACATCATTATATTATCTCAATAAAATGTTCTAAAATCCCCTTTTATAAGGATATCTAGGTAGAGGTTTAAAAGGGTGGTTGAATTTGGATCTATGAATACATTGAATATGATGATATTCAATGGATTCAAGGTAGCTAGACAATTAGTTGTATCTCATATTATCATTATATACTTCTGCATGTTGGTTTTATTCTTGGTTTCCTCTTGTTGTGATTTAGATTAATTTTTTGGGGTTTTGTAAAATAGATTTATAAATGATAAGTAGATACCCTCATTGTCCCAAATGGGAAGTATCGACGATGATTTGACTAATTTAGGGCCACCCATGTGGTGCCCTGATATTTTCTCAGCCTAGAATTTTTTTAAGTAAGTGAAATGTTAATTTGTTACAATGTTAATGACATGTTGAGTTTGTTCATATGATTAGTGTATGTTAGAATAAAATAATTTAAATGTTTCTATGTTGGGTAATGAATTAATGTGTTGTTTACCACAACACGATAATGAGTAAATTTCGTTATGTGTGAGTGTGGCATGTGGCTCATAATCCTCACTAGAAATACCTAATAAAACTAGTGCATATGAAATGGTGGATGTGTTAAGTGGTAATGGTCTGTGAAATTAATATTATATTAAATGAGA
Organism: Viscum album; assembly: GCA_963277665.1. Classification (NCBI taxonomy): domain Eukaryota; kingdom Viridiplantae; phylum Streptophyta; class Magnoliopsida; order Santalales; family Viscaceae; genus Viscum; species Viscum album. The sequence goes on along the minus strand of OY728166.1, from coordinate 65,840,950 downwards.
TGAAATATGTGAATTGTTAAATATGTTTTTTTAGATAATCATGAGAATGGTAATGGGGTTGAATGATTTAATTATGGTAAAAGAAAATTGTTTTAATGGGTTGATGTATTAAAATAAATTCATTGTTGATGGTTTTGAATCATGATTGTTATATGTATTGGTATTGATTTTTTGTTATATGGGTTATGTATAGTGAATGGATGAATAATCATGTGGACATGTATTGAGGTGTGTTGCAATGTATAAAAAGATACTCTGATAGTTCGATTTGGACTGATGCTCTATCTCCACACCATTATACACAAGTTAGGGAAGGGGATGGTGATATATTCCTCTAATGGTGGCATTCCACCTGGATTGAGGCTTCTAGGGGAATAAATTTTGGTCTTTTGATATATTATACCTAGTGATAATGATGAATTCAATAAAACTTGCGTGAATGTTGTAAGTGACTACCCAATGGATTACATGTTATTGATGAACTATTAATAAAGAATATTCACATAAAGAATTTTTAATTTTAGCAAGTAATAGATATGTAGGGATTGTTATGTAGTGGACCTTAATTACTTTTTTTTACGTTAAAGTTATTCATTCATTAATTCAACATCTGTTAGATTGGATATTTTGTAGTCACCATTGGTGGTGGCCTACTGAGTTGCACTCACACCCTGCCCTGGCTTCCACTGGGTACCTGAGTAGATTTTATGGATGCATGTTAGGAAAAGGGTATACACCATATTTTTTTTGAATAAATTACTGTTTGGGATGTATATGTATAATGTCTCAAACAAGGAGTCATGGCTATTTTGGGGATTCCAATTTTTTCTTCATTTTGGGTTTTGATCACTCATCACTGTTATTAGGAGATGGCATGTTTACTATTGGTTATGATTTGTACCCAATTTGGGAGATATTTTTGTTTACCTATTTCCATTAGTTATTGCATGTTTCTTATGTTATTTATTCAATTAATATAATGTGTAATAGTTTGTTAAAGGTTTAATATACAACCCACATGAAATGTATACCACATCTTTTAGTTAGCATCCTCTAGAGGATGGGGATGTGTGCTTGAGGTCATGTGATGTCCTAGCTCGGGGCACCAGTTTAGTAACTCATGGTACCAAGACATTACAAAGTGATATCATATCTAGGGGTTTATATGAATTTCTATTTGGGTAATGGTATAATTGATGTTTGATATGTTTCACACCTTCGAAATGTGCTTGAACTTGGGAGTTGTTAACCCTGGTATGGACGGAAAACGATGTCAACAAGGGTGCTAGTTTTGGTTCTTGTTTTGTGTTATTACATTTGATAATATTTCACCATTTAGTGATGAAAATATTGTGTGGTGTGAATGTTTTATGATTTTTTATTCATGTCCATAATGTCGCGAGGTTTTACCTTCACTCATCATTCAAGGAACCTAACTATATAAGTGACATGTATCATCGTAGGCACACACATTGGACATGTGTAAGGGGTATAACATGGGATGATGTATTTGATTTCATGGGAATGATGAGAATGGGGTATAACCAAGTGGTTCACCTAAATAATATTGTAGAGTTAGTAGAACAAGACCATATCTCATAAGGGAATCTGAAGGGAGAATTAGGAGGTTGACTTGAATTCCCAGTAGAGAAGATAGGTGGACTAGAATTCAATATTTGGAATCATCATTTTATGAATTTCCAACTAGGTGAAAGTGAGAAGAGTAATCAGGAGAGAGGGATAGTATCTTAAGGTGTTTACCAGGTGTTCTATTATGATTCATACAAGTCAAGGAACATGCGAGGTTAGTGTCCTTGATCACTATTCATTTTATTATCATGTGGTATATTGGGAAATATATTGAGGATATGTAAGAACATTTAGAAACCATGTATAAACAGAGGTCATAACAAAATTTAGAGTGAGGTAAGGGTGTATGTCATCCCATAGCTGGTATATAGTTGGAGCTTCACAGGTCATACTGGTTGAGGTGGTGGATTTGGAACTCTGGTAAGAGACCATCTGTACCCATAGAGTAGTGAAGTGTAGGGTATTCCTGATGGATCCTAGGGTATGGGGGCAGTTAATCATCCTGAATTTTTTTGACACTAAATGGAGGAGAGTTTGGGTCTCCTACCATTTGAGGTACGATTATTTTATCTTCTATTCTTTCTATTTCATTATTTGAAAAAGGTTCCACAAAGACTTTTAGGTATGCTTAGTTCATAGTTGTGTTGGGACAAGCTGTGGAACTAGTTCATTGGGTGAAGATAATAGATACATTAATGGTGGTGCGAAATGAGGATAAGAGATAATGTAATTTCCCACAAATTCTCAATTTCTTGAGAGTACAATGACTCATTACTATCCCTTAAGCGACATCCCCATGAGGCCAAAGGCTGACAATAAATGCTGAACGGTTTCAAATACTTGTGGGTGACGATTTTATCTTTATGAAATAAACGAAATAATAGACCAACCATAACCAAACATTCACTATATGTTGCATGAACATATGAAAGATACCTCGACAACTTCATGTATCTCATAACCACATAAAAAAATAGCGGATGAATTACCGAGTATCAATGTACATAGCGGATAGAATACACAGGACTCTCCAAAGACCAGAAGACTCCATACTCCACAAGCTCCATGCTCCAAAATCTCCAAACATCCAATACACCATGAGGTGGTACTAAGAACATGTGGAACATTACCGTTTCACTTTTCATGGATGATAGATACTATAAAAGCACCAAAGTTCCAAAGAAGGGGTGCGTATATAACTTAGTAGGTTTTCCATAATGACTTCCCTACTCACACCACTAGGATAGAAGAGTTAGAAAAAATTATATAAAATGGATTATATAATAAAAATTCTATAAATATGTTGACAACTAAATATAAAAAATCTTCCCAAACCATTCATTACCATAATCATAGTAGTGCTATTGAAACCAATTTTCCTAGCAAGATATTTTTCTAGAAAAATAACTAAACAATATTTACAACTATACCACAATAGCCCTATATAGGCTTACCCAACCATTCCTAAAACACATGAAACCAACCATGCATGCTACGTTATGACAGTTCCATACTCAAGTGTGGTTTCTCATCGATCTACCAAGTTGTCACAAGGTAATTGTTTCTCATGTACCATTAATCCTTTGGCACTGAGCATAAGGTCATATTTCAACAATGCCCCATATATGAAATTCCCATGTTCCATTAAACCATTGGCACCGAGAACAAGGTAATATTTCAACCAATCCCCATATATGAAATAGGAACACAAATCACAAATGCCCAATGATCATGCCAAAATAATCCTTTCATTAAAACCTCATTTTTATTGAAAACTATTTCTGTCAAAACTATTTAAATGCCAAACCCTTTCAACTCACAACCATTTCAGTAAAACACCATTTTTATTAAATACCATATCTATTGAAAACCAGTTTTCATCAAACATTTGTAAATTCTATAAAATACATAATTTAAAATCATCATTTTAAATAAAACCCCATTTTGCACAATTATTCATCATGATCACGAAATTTCACTAAAACCAGAAATCATCACAAATGAATTTTTTTCCATGAAATTCACAATAAATATACTAATTTGAATATAAGACAATAAATTATAGAAGGATTAGATGAGATTGAATCCACCATCCTATAAGGTTTTGACAAAACATTGAAAAGAGACGAAGAACACACCATAAAGCAGGTAGATTCTCTAAAAGGGACCACAAATCTATTATCCTTGCAAGATAATTACACAACATTGAATTATTTGGCATCCAAAATCATAGATATACCCAAAAAAGGTTCATATCTAAGGAAAAATAGATATTGGAGATGTTGAACTAAGATGATATACTAAAACATGACAAATCGGGAAAGAATGGTGACATACCTAAAGAATCGGACTCGAAATCTCCAAGGGAAAGATCTTGGTTGGAACCAACTTGTGTGGGGAGCTATTTATATATTTCTAGGGAGATTAAACTCATTGTAATGAAGTTTTTAATAAAAAAAGAAATATAAAGTGGAAAAATGAGTAAGCTCCTAGAAAATAGGATCTAGATTTGACCTCTTCACAAGATTTGACCACACGGTTTAGGCCAACAGTGTATAGATCATGCAACAATCCTTTTTGGTCCCAATACTCCTTACTAAACAAAAAAAATCCCCCATCCTTCACCTTTATACTTTTTATAGAAATGTTTTTTATGGAAACATCCCATTATATAGAAATACCCCACATTATGGAAACAACCCACTTTATGGAAACACCACACAATATAGAAACACCCCAGTGTATGGAATCAACCCACTTTCTAGAAGAAAAAATACTTTATAAAAACTATCTATATTATGGAAACACTATATTTTATAGAAAATATTTAATTTATTGAAACACTCTATTTTATGGAATCCCAATTAAAAACATAGAAATTAAAAAAAACATATGTAATGGGGTTATGTACCTGAAACTAGTGGTACTAAATTATCCCCACAATTGGTCTATCTATCCGCATAAAGTAAAAAATCCATGCTGGCCAAAAATTGTTCAGACCACTACTCTTTTATTTCCATCCCGAATTCATATGCCTCTTACTGAGTTTGACCATGTTTCCATAAAACCCACAATAGGATGATTATTTTTCTGTGCAAGACTTTTTCATGTCTATCCACGATCTGCACTGGGATATGTACCTATGATGCATCTCGTTCTATCTCAAGATGATGCCATATAAAGACATGTTTAGGCTCAGGGTGATACTTTTTCAACTTGGATACATGGAACACATTATGCAACTAACTAAACTGTGCTGGTAATTCCAAATGATATTACACCTCTCCAACCCGCTCTAGTATCTCAAAAGGGTCAATGTATCTAGGAGATAACATGACGTTCATAACTAAATTTTGATGTCCTATCCCTGGAGAGATTATCAAGAAGACATGATCACCCACAACAAATGACAACTCTCTTCGATGGTGATCTACATAATATTTCGAACGATTCTGAGCCATCTTCATCCTTTTTCTAATCAGATGTATCTTCTCCGTTGTTTCTTGGACAAGGCATGGCCTGACTAGTGATGTTTTAACAGTTTCCACCCATCATAGTGGGTAACAACAAGGTCACCCATAAAATGCTTCAAAAGATGCCATGCACATCGAGGGTTGACAACTGTTATTGTATGTGAACTTCACTAAAGTTATATGCTCCGCCCATGATCCACCAAAATCAATTACACAATCCCATATCATGTCTTCCAACATTTGTATCATCTTCTCGGATTTCCCAAACGTTTGAGGATGATACGTCAAGCTCATAGTCAACTAAGTTCCAAGAGCTTACTGTAATGATTTCCTGAAACGATATGTAAACCATAGATCTCTATTTGAGACTACTGACATTGGTACACTATTAATATTTACCAATTCTCAGATATATATTTTTGAATGATCCTCCACCATATGAGTATCACGAAAAGGGATGAAATGGGACAACATGGTTAGACGATCCAATATCACCCAAATGGCACCATTTTCTTGGACAGTTCATCGATGACCTATAACAAAATACAATTCCATTTGATACCATTTACACACTAGGATAGGAAAATATTGTAACATACTAGATGCCCTATAATTATCTCTTTTATCCTACTCACATGTTATGTACTACGAGATGAATTCAGCCACCTTCTTTTTCATGATACTCCACCAAAACTGCACCTTCAATGCCTTATAAGTATTCTATCTACCTGGATGTACAACCCATCTTGAATGGTGGTAGGCATGAAGTGTTTTTTCTTGAAAACCATAGGTTAACCCATCCAATCCATGAAACACAAAACTAAACCCAAATTTAAGTTTCCAGCCTTCAATGTTTTTCTCACCATTGAGCTTTTAACTTATATCAAGACATTCGGCATCTAATGTTTGTGCCTCTTTGATCATTTTTACTAAATAAGGAACAAGCTTAGCATAAAAGAAAACTGAAACATCACCTAGGTCTTCACATTCCACATGAATGTTGGCTAATATCAACATCAACTAACATTCATCTAAAAAAACTTTCACCAAATGAGGGTATACGTTTCTACTCAATGCATCTACTAAATAATTTATTTTCCATGGTGTTTGCATATTGTCAAATTCAACAATTTGGAGATACGCCATCCATATACTTTGCCTCTAATTCCAATATTTCTGTGAGAAAATGTGTTTCAAGCTTTTGTGTTAAGTAAAAACAGTAAATTTCCCACTAAAGAGATAATGTCTCCCTGTTTTAAAATCATGGACGACTGAAACTTACTCCAAATCATGTATAGTGTAATTCTTCTCATCAAACCTCAACTTCCTTGAACTATAAGTAACCACATGATCTATTTTTCTGAGAACGTAGCACATCCCTGACCCCGAAGCATCAAAATACACCACATATCCCTATTAAGATTCTGTAAAGATCATGATAGGTTCAGATGAATGTTGAACATTCAGTTACAAGAAAGATTTCTGAAATTCCTTTATCCATTGGAATTGAGCATTATTTTTTATCAGATATGTCATTGGTGAATCAATTCAAGATAAATCAGGCACAAAGCGTCAGCAGTAACCAGCTAAACAAAGAAAACATCGTACCTCGAATACATTCTTTTGTAGTTTCCAACAGATAATGACTACTATCTTTTCCTTATCAATAGAAATGTTGTTCTCAAAAAGGACATGTCCAAAAAATTGCATTTTTTGTATCCAAAAATCACACTTTTTTTATTTTGAATACAATCGATGATCTCTCAATATTTGTTACATTATTTCAAGGAGCACCTCATGATCAACCCTTGTCATTGAATAGACAAAAATATCATCCACAATCACCACAACAGATGAATCCAAATATTGATGAAATATTTGATTCCTCAATGCCCTAAAAAATTATGGTATATTCATTATAACAAAAGGAATGACTATATATTCATAGTGGTCATATCTACTTCTGAATGGTGTCTTTGGAATATCATTTTTCTGAACTCTCAATTAGTGATATCCTGATCGCATGTCAATCTTGGAGAACCACTGAGCTCCCCTTAATCGATCGAATATACCATCATTGCATGGAAGTGGATATATATTCTTTATCATATATCGGTTAAGCATAAGATAATAAACACATAGATGAAGAGTTCCATCTTCCTTTTTCACAAACATAACTGTTCAAGCCCATGAAGGTGTACATGGTTGAATGAATCCCTTGAATTCAAACTCATTTAGCTACACTTTCAATTCTCATAACTTTGTTGGTGTCATCCTATAATATGTATGGGAAAGAGGACTATTCAATGGATGGAGATAAATAATAAAATCCACTTCCCTTAGAGGTGGTAACCCTGAGAAGTTCATGGGAAAGGCATCTGGAAATTGATCCACAACAGCTGGAAAACAATTTTCCTCAATATCTTCTAGTGATACCAATGTCAATGCTTCCAATTTTTAAGATATCGTTCCCACCATTGGTTCCAACAATATCATTGCACCTTTCTTTACAATCCTCTTTCCTATAAAGAGATGCCCTTTGTTGTCCTCAGTCATGAAACTAATTGTTCTCCAATAATAGTCAATTTGAACCTTGAATGTTGTAATCCAATAAAAACCATGATTACATCATAGATATCCATATCCAACATTGAGAAGTACCATTTTATCTGTGCTCCATAAATGGTGTTAGCACATGTCTATACACAAAGGATTGAAATTCTCTATCACCAAGAGGAGTTTTCAGTTTCAAAATTGAAGGCATCATTTCTAGTGTCAAACTGAGAAAGTCAATAGTATGAGAATCAATGAAGGAATGTGATGACCCATTATCAAAAAACACTTTCATAATAATAAAACTCAAAAGTATCATACCTCTTACTATAGATAGTCTTTCCAGCTCTTTAAAAATTATCTTCTCAGCTCCATTCAATTGCTCCTTCACTATACTGTTCTCTTTGATTCTTTCCTGAGGTAGCCCTGGTTGAGGAGTCATGGTATTTCTAGAATCACCATGGATAGATCTTTTCTGCTGTTGAGACTAATTATGTTTTCCTTGTCCAGTCAAAGCATATCATGCTTGTGACATTTGAGAGGTTTCTTGAACACATATACATAGAGCACTACGATAATTTCTTTGAAGATGTCCCATCTTGTTACAAATAAGACATAGACTAGGTTGTTCCGTACAATCTCGCTTTATGGGGTCAAGAGATCCACATTTAAAACCACATGCATTTTTCTGGGGTCGTGAAAGAAGGTTTACAAATCAAGTCGTCTCGTTCTGATTTCCACTTTCACTATGGATATAAATGTCACTTTTCCTCTTGTTCCTAGTAGTTGTGTTCCCATCGTTTCTTATATGTATCATCATGCATCCTCAAATGAATACATAGATATCATGTTTACCCACAGTCGATCTGTTCACCATCTCTGTATATTCTTTAAAAAATGTATTGAAATATTTGATCAAATCTCTTGTCCTATCCCTGATTCGATGATGTGTTCCATCAAAGAGGCACATTCTGAAACTTGTAGTGCAAATCATAATATGTTCATAAACATAGCTAAATACACTGAGATAGAGATACACTCTTATTTCAGGAGGAATATGTCCATGGTTTTTTGATCCTGAACGTGTGAGGGTAGAATTTTTTGTTGAACAATTCTTCAAAATCATACCATTTATGTACCTCTTCTAATTTATCCTGCAATGCTAAATCCCACTTCTGACGTTCATGATCATAGAGAATATTAGTCTCCTGTTTGACCTTTATCTCTATTTGTGTTCCAAATATGTCAATGATACAATTAATCCTACTTAGCCACACCTTCACCTTCTCAGGTACAGAATCACACTAGAAATTAGGTGGATTTCGCTTCATAAACTGGATGGTATGACCCACATTTCATTGCTCTTTCCTCCGATTCCCTGTGTCAACAGCTTGAAATGAATGGAAAATTATCTGAACCCGATCATGGTAAACACTTGTTTTAGGAGAAACCACATTCTTCGTAGCTTCTTCGGGTTGGTTTTGACGACGCGTATCGGGTTCCATTTTCTCTACTAACAAAAAATTCATTAATCTTACTCTCTAGAAACAATTGGCTTAGTTTTTCAAATTCTATCACACCAACTATCACAATATTATTTTTCAAAACATCCTTTTTTCCATGTTCAACTATTTTTTGAAATAACTTCAGATGCTTTTGAAAATTAAAACATTTTCAAAATATGTTAATCATTCACATTTTTAAAATCATTTATTAGAAAACCAATTCCATACTTTTTCAAAAATGACCATTTCTCAAAATGATATATGAAACCCTAGTAGTATGTCATTCCTCTATAATTAATGTCATGCTTTTCTCATAGGAAAAAAACATTATAATGAGATTTCAAAATACTATAAGTGTCTCCAAACACTTAATTAGACAAATCCATGTTAACTTGAAGTTCAGCATAAAAATGTTAGCTACATCCTTTATGCTATATATTTCAAATTCTGACCATCCTAGTCATTTCTAAGATTCCAACCCATGGAATAGACATGAAGGGATTTCATACCCAAGAAAAGGATCATCGATGACTACATGTTAAGCAAGGACCGAACAAGCCATTACCATTGGTATGGACCCACTAATTCTCATTGTATTGAGAGTAGAATTAGTCATTACTAGGTCTTAAGGAATAACTATAAGATGCCCAACGAGGGAAATAAATGTTAAATGGTTTCAAATAAAAGTGGTAGGTGATTTACCCATTGTTGAATAAACCGAATAAAATACCAACCATAACCAATAATTCACTATATGATACATGAACAGATGAAAGAGAACTCAAAAACATCATTTATCTCAAAACCACATAACAATAAGAAATAACGGAAGAATAACCAAGTATCAATTTATACAACAGATAGACTATACAAGGCTCTCCAATTACCTCATGAATCCATGATCCACAAGCTCCATGTTCCACAATATCCGAACAACCCAAAAATCATGTTGTAGTGCTAAACACGTGTGAAAATTACCTTTTACCTTTCCCCAGAAGATACCATCTGCAAAAGCACCAAAGTACCAAAGAAGGGGTTAGTATAAATCTCAGTAGTTTTTCCCCAATGACTTCCATACTCACACTATTATGATAGAATAGTTAGAAACAATTATATAAATTGGTTTATATAAAACAATTTCTCAATACCCATTTATATATAAATAAAAACATATTTTCAAAACCATTCATTACCAAAATCATAAAGGTGCAATTGAAACCATGTTTCCCAACAATATATTTTCCCAGAAAAAATAACTAAAATGTCTTTAAAACCATTCCCCAATATCCCTATATCGGCATACCCAACCATTATTCAAACCCATGCATCCGACCATGCGTGATATGTTATGAAAAGTCCATACTCATGAGTGGTTTCTTGTCGATCTACCACGTCGTCCCAATGTAATTGTTTCCAATGTGCCATTAATCTGTCGGCACTGAGTACAAGGTCATATTTCAACCAAGCCCCGTATATGCAACTACCATGTTCCAATAAACATTTGGAACAAAGAAGAATATCATATTTTAACCGAGCCCCATATATGCAATGTGAACAAACAAAACATATGCCCAACGATCAAGCCAAAATACACCTTTCAATAAAACACCTTTTTATTGAAAACTATTTCCATCCAAACCATTTCAATGTCAAACCATTTAAACACCAATCCATTTCTATAAAATTAAATTTTTATTGAATCCCATTTCAATTGAAACCCCCTTTTTAATTAACCATTATGCAATTCCTGAAAATCCATTATTTATAATAATAAATTTAAATAAAAACCCCATTTTGTACTACTATTCACCAAGATCACACAATTTCAAAAAAACCATAAATCATCACAAATGAATATATTTCCATGAATTTGACAATCAATAAACCAATTTGAATCTAATAAATTCAATTCGATCAAGAAGAGATGAGAGTGAATCCACATGCCTCGAAGGTTTTGGAGAAACGTTGACAGCAGACGAAGAACGCTTTAGAAAGCGGGTCAATTCTCCAAGAGTGGCCTTAGATATCTTATCCTAGAAAGAACACGAATCAAAATTGAATTTTTTGGCATCCAAAATACATAGATCTACATAATATACGTTCATATCTGAGAATTAATTGATATCAGAGAAGTAGATATAATAAGATCTATGAAAATGTGACAAATCCGGAATGAATGGTTACAAACATCAAGAATAAGTCTTGAAATCAACAAGGGAAGGCTCTATGTTGGGTCAATCTCATGTGGGGAAAATTCTCCATCCTTATAGAGAATGTAATATCTATGTAGGGGATTTTTTTTCCAAAACAACATACAAATATAAAAAAAGAGTAATCTCCTACAAAATAGTTTCTTTATGTGACCTCAACAAATTATTTGACCACACGGTTTGGGGAAACCATATATAGATTGTACGACCTTGCTTTTGGGCCTAATGCTCCTTATTAATCCCACAAAATCTCTTATCCTTCACCATTACCCTTTTTATGGAAAAACATATTTTTAGGGAAACATCCCACTTTTTGGAAACCTCCCACATTATGGAACAACCCACTTTAGGGAAACACCCAAATTTATGGAAATACCCCAAATTTGGGAAACAACACACTTTATGGAAATAAAAAACTTTACGAGAACCATATAAACTATTGAAACTCTATACTTTATGGAATCTCTCTATTTTATGGAAGATCTCTATTTTATGGAAACTCTCTAGTTTAATGAAACACTCTATTTTATGGAAACCCAATAAAAACAAACCTATTAAAAAACATATGGAATGTGGCTATGATCCCAAGACTGGGGGTACTACATTCTCCCAAACATTGGTCTTTCCTTATTCAGAATGTAGAAAGCCCTTGGTGGACAAAAAGTGTTCTGGACACTTCTCTTTTTTCCCTTCTCACGTTCCCAAGTCAGTTCCTCAATCTGACCATGTTGCCATAAAACCCACACTAGGAAAATGATTTTCCAATGCATGATGTTATCTTGCCGATCCATGATCTACACTGGGATATTTACTAGTGATACATCCGGTTCTAGATCAATGTTATCCCATCTGATCACATGTTCAGTATCAAGGTGATACTTTTTCAACTGGGATTCATGGAACACATTATGCATCAAACTAAACTATGGTGGTATTGCAAACTGATATACCACCCTCCAACCCATTCAATTATTTAAAAACAGCCAATGTATCTAATATATAACTTTCCATGCTTCCCTAAATGACGACATCAAAACTTTAGAGATATTATAAGGAAGACATGATCACCCCCAACGAATGACAACTATCTTCGACGGTGATCAGTATAAAATTTTGGACGATCTTGTGTCGTCTCAATCCTCTTTCTAATCAACTGGATATTCTCTGTTGTTTCTTGGGTAATGATTGTCCCGACTAGTGATGTTTCACCCATTTCCACCAAGAATATTGGAGAACTATAAGGATTCCCATACAATGCTTCAAATGGAGCCATGAGTATCGAGTCTTGATAGATGTTATTGTATGAGAACTCCACTAAGGGTATATACTTCTCCCATGAGCCACCAAAATCCATTTTACAAACCTGCAACTTGTCTTCCATCATTTTTGACATCTGGTAGGATTGCCCATCGGTTTGAGGATGATACACCATGCACATAGTCAACTGTGTTCCAAGGGCTTGCTATAATGATTTCCAGAAACGATATATGAACCTCAGATCTCTATCTGAGATTATTGGAACTGGTACACCATGCCTCTTTACCACTTCTCCGATATATATTTTTAAAAAAATCTCCACTGTTTTAGTTTCAGGAATAGGGATGTAATGGGCCATTATTTTTAGATGATCCACTATCACTGAAATGTCATCGTGTTTCCGGACCGTTCATGGAAGACATGATACAAATTCCATTACTATTTGATACCATTTCCACAATAAGATGGGAAAATATTTTAACATAATACCTTTCCTTTGATGCTAAGCATTAACCTACTAAAATGTTAAACATTATGAGAAGAATTCGGCAACCATCATTTTCATGCTACTCCACCAAAATTGTGTCGTTAATACCTTATACATTTTCTTTGTACCTATATGTAAATCCCATCTAAAATGGGGGTAATCATGAAGTATTTGTTCCTGAAAAACCATAGGTACAACCATCTGATCTCTAAAACACCAAACTGAACCCCCATTAAGTTTCCATCCCTCAATGGCCTCCCCACAATTGAGTTTATAATTACAACTAGGCATTCTGTATCAGATGTTTGTGCCTCATGGATCATTTTTACTAAATCAAGAACAATCATTATAGAAAATAAAATTGTAACATCACCTCGCTCTAACATTCCACTTGCATGTCCACTAAAACCGACATCAACTTCCAATCCTATAACCCTTCATTTACCAGTTGAGCATATGACTTTCTACTAAATTCATCTACTACTAAATTTTATTTCCCTATTTTGTACATCAATTCAAATTCATACATTTAGAGATACTCCATCTATATCCTTTGCCTCACATTAAAATCAGGATGTGAGAAAATTTGTTTCAAGCTTTTATGATCCATAAACATAGTAAATTTCTCACCAAAAAGTTAAAGTCTACCTTTTTTCAACGCATAGACGACTGCATCTATCTCTAAACATGTGTTGGGTAATTATTTTTATGCACCCTCCACTGCCTTGAACCATATCCTACCACGTTATGTCATTGCATGATAACATATCCCAACCATGATCCGGAAGCATAAAAATACACCACATACCCCTGTCCTGATTTTGGAATGTTCATGATAGGTGCCAATGTAAGATGAACATTCAGTTCCTAGAAAGACTTATGACATTCCTACGTCAATTGGAATGGTTCATTTTTCTTTGTTAGAGCAGTCATTGGTGAAAATTTAATGATATATCAGACACAATATGTCAGTAGTAACTAGCTATACCTTGAAATCTTCGTATATCGAAAACATTATTTAGTGGTTTCCAATAGATAATGGCTTCTATCTTTTCAGGATAAACTGAAATTCCATTATCAGAAATGACATGGCCATGGAAACGTACTTCCCATATCCAAAAATCACACATTGATAATTTGGAATTCAAATGATGATCTCTCAATATTTGTAACATTGTTTCCAAGTGAACCTCATGATAATCTCTTATTATTGAATAGACCAAAATGTCATCCACAAAAACAACAACAAAAGAATCCAAATATTGATGAAATATCTGATTCATCAATTCCAGGAAGATACCTGGTGAATTCATTAGATGGAAAGGTTGGTCTACATATTCATAGCAGCTATATCTACTTCTGAAAGCTATATTTAGAATATCATCTTTCCATAAATTCAAATGGTGATTTCTTGATCGAAATTCAATCATGGAGAACCACTGAGAACCACTTAATTGATCAAATAGTTCATCAATGTGTGGAGGTGGGTATTTTTTCATTATCGTATCTTGGTAAATGTTATGATAATCATCACATATCCTAAGTGTTACATCTACCTTTTTCATGAAAAAAACTCATGTTGCTCATGAAGATATACTTGGATGACTGAATCCTTTGCATTCCAGCTCATTTAACATGACATTCAATTATTGTAACTCTATTGGTTCTATCCTATAAGATGGAAGAGAAATATGACTGGTCCACAGATATAGATCAATCGTAAACTCCAATTCTCTTATTGGTGGTAACATTGAGAAATTCTTGGGGAATACATATGGAAATTGATCCAAAAGAGTTGAAAAACTATTTTCCTCGATTCCATTGATTCCAAATTGAACACTTCCAATTGATAAGTTATCATTTCCACTATTGGTACCAAAAATCTTGTTTCACCTTTCATTACAATCATATATCCTCTAAAGATATGATCGATGTTGTCCCTAGTCATGAAACTAACTATTTCCAATGACAGTCGATTTGATCGTTGAATGATGTCATCTAATCCATAGCCATGATTACATCATAGATATCCATATCCAGGATTGATATGTACCATTTTATCCTAGCTCTATCAACTGTTATCACACATTCTCTACACACAATGGGTTGACATTATCTTTCACCAAGAAGAGTTTTCAATTTCAAAACAGAAGACATCATTCCAAGATTTAAACAAAGAAAGTCAATAGAATGAAAAACAATTAATGAATGTGATTCCCCAGTATCAAACAACACATACATAACAGTAGAATTAAAAAGTATCATTTCTATCACTGTAAATGGTCTAGCCTGATCATCGACAATAATAAGCTGAACTCCGTACAATTTCTATTTCACTATACTGTTCTCCTTGATTCCTTGTTGAGTTTACCCTGGTTTTGGGGTCATGGTATTTCTAGAATCATCATGGCTAGATCTGCTCTGCTGATGAGACTAGTTCTTCTATCCTCGTCCAGCCGAAGAATACGATGCTTACGACAGGTGAAAAGTCTCCCGAACACCAGACCATAGAGCACTGTGACAATAACACTGAAGATGTCCCATCTTGTAACAACTATGACATGCTCTTGGTTGTGCCATAAAATATTTCTTTATATGGTCATGTGAACCACATTGAAATCAACCTTCTATGTTGTGGGGTCATGGAGGAAGTTTTATTGATCCAGCCACGTGGTTTCGATTTCCACTTGCACCATGGATATAGAAGTCCATTTTCCTCTTATTCCCAATGGTTGAGTTCTCACGGTTTCTTGTAGGTTTCATCAAGTCTCATCCCATAGATCCCAATATAGCACGTTCTACCACAGTCAATGTGTTCAGTATCTTAGTATAGTTTGTAATAAAAGTACTACAATATTTGATCGAATGTTTTGTCATATCCTTGATTCGAGGATGTATTCCATAAAAGAGGCACTTGCCGCAAATTCGGAAGCTAATCATACAATGTTTATGAACTTATTCCCGTACATTGTGACTGAGATACACTATTGTTCCAGGATGAATATTTCCATTATATTTTAGTTCTTGAACATTTGAGGGTAGAATTTTTGGATGAACAGTTCCTCAAAATCATCACTTCTATGTCCTTCATAGAATTTACCTTTCACTAATAAATCCCTCCACTATCATACAAAATCGTCAAGAAAATACTTTTCCAGTTTGACCTTTATCTCTACTAGTGTACTGTTGACGTAAAAGATACGATTCATCCTACATAGCCACACCTTTGCCATCATGGTATCGGAATAAACCCATAAATTAGGTGGATTCTGCTTCATGAACTGGATGGTATGATCCACATGTCGTTGCTCATTCCTCAGGTTCCCTATGTTTACATATTAAAAAGATTGGAAAATACTCTGAACCAGCTCTTGGTTCACATGAGGTTCAGGTGAAACCACATTCTACACAGTTTTTTTATGTTGGATTCGATGACGCCTAACAGGTGCCATTTTCTAAATTAACTACAAAAACTGTTAATCTCACACTTTAGCAACGGATGGATTTGAATTTAAAATTATATCACATCAACTATCACAAAATTGTTTCCAAAAACATCATTTTCCCTTGTTAAACTATTTTAGAATCCACTTCACATTATTTTAAAAATAAAACTATTTTGAAATTACCATAATCATTTAATTTTTCAAAATCATTCATTTGAAAACCAATTCCATACTTTTCAAAAATGATCATTTCTCGGAATGATGTATGCAGTCCTAGTGGGATGTCATTCCTATATAATGCATGTAATGCTCGTCTCATTGTATAAACCCATTACATTGAGATTTCCAAATCCAAGAGGAGTCTCCAAACTATTATTTACCCAACTCCCAGGCAACTTGGTGTTCAACATAAAAGGGATAGCTATATCCTTTTATGCTATATATATTATGTTATAAAAATCCTACTCCTTTATAATATTCCCACCCAATAAATCGATAAGAAGGGATCTCAACCCCAAACTAGGATCATTGATGAATATTTTTTAGGAAATGACCGAACAAGTTCATTCCATTTTTAAACACTCTCTAATTATCATTGTCTTGATAGTACATTGAGTCATTACTTGGCCATAAGAGACATCCTCAAGACCCCAAAGGATGGAAACAAATGTATAAGTGTTTCAAATACAATTGGGTGATGATTTGACCTTTAATAAATAAACCATATAACAGAGAAACCAAAATAAAAAATCCAATATATGATGCATGAACGGATGAAAGACAACTCAAAAACTTCATATATCTTAAAAACACATCAAAATAAGCAATAGAGGAAGAATAATCGAGTATAAATGTACATAACATCTAGAATACACAAGACTATCAAAAGACCTCAAAACTCCATGCTTTACAAGATCCATTCTCCACAATCTCTGAACACCCCAAACATCACGAGATAGTGTTAAACACGTGTGAAACATTACCTTTTCCCTTGTAAAGGAAGATAGAATCTGCAAAAGCACCAAAGTGCCAAAGCAGGGGTGACTGTAAAACTCAATAGGATTTCCCTAATGAATTCCCTACTCACACCACTGGGATAGATGATTTAACGACAATTATATAAAATATTTTATATAAAACAATTTATCAAAAGCAGTTTATGACTGAATATAAACAAGATTCAAAAACCATTCATTAACAAAATCATACAAGTGAAATTGAAACCAATTTTCCCTACAGGATATTTTTTTTCAAAAAAATAACGAAACAATCATTAAAACCATTCACCAATATCCTTGTATCAACATACCTAAACACTCCCCAAACCCATGAAACCAACCATGTGTGCTATGTTATTGAAGTACTATAATCATGAGCAGTTTCTCATTGAATTACCAAGTTGTCACATGGTAATTGTTTCCCATGTTCCATTAATCAACTGGAATAGAGCACAAGGTCATATTTCAACCAAGCCCTGTATATGAAATTACCATGTGCCATTAAAACATTGGAACTGAGAAAAAGGTCATATAGGAAACAAGCTGCATATATGAAATATGAACACCCAATACATATGCCCAGTGATCAAGCAAACATAAACCATTAAATAAAAAAACTTTTTTATGGAAAACTATTTCTTTCAAGACCATTTAAATGCCAAACCATTTCAACTCCAAACTATTTAAATATAACTCCAAATTTATTAATAACCATTTCTTTTGAAAACCCCCTTTTCATCAATGATTTAGCAATTCCATAAAATCCATAATTTAAAATCATCATTTTAAATAAAACATACTTTTTAATAACTATTCACTATTATAATGAAATTTCACAAAAACCATAAAAAATAAAAAAGGAATATTGTTCCATTAATTTCAAAATATATAAACCAATGTTAATCTATGCCAACCAATTATAGCATGATGTGATGTGTGTGAAGCCACCTACATCAAAGGTTTTGACAAAAAATTGACAATATAAGAAGAATGCACAAGAAAGAGGGTTGATTCTCAAAGAGAGGCCTTAGATCTCTTATCCTAGCTAGATCATGACACAAAATTGAATTATTTGGCATCAATAAATGTAGATCTCCCCACTATAGGTACAGATCTGGGAATGAATGGATATCGGAGAATTATTTCTAAGAAGATCTATGAAAACGTGACAAAATATGAAATAATAGTGACATACCTCAAGAATAGGACTTGAAATCACCAATGGAAGGCTCTTGGATGGCTCCAACTCGCGTGGGAAGGGTTATCCATCCTTTTAGAGAGACTAATCTAGAATTAGGGGAGTTTTTCATCCAAAACAATATATGAAGTGAAAAAATTAGTTGGATCCTAGAAAATATGATCTAGATTTGACCTCTGCACAAGATTTAACCACACGGTTTGGGCCAACCATGTGTGGATCGTGCAACCTTACTTTTGGTCCCAATAATCTTATTAAACCGACAAAATCTCCGATTCTTTACCTTTAACATATTAAAAGAAACACATTTTCTTATGGAAACATACCAATTTATAGAAACACCCCACAATATGGAAATAACCCACATTATGAAAACACCCCACATTATGAAAACACCCCACTTTGTGAAAAAAAACACAATTTATGGAAACAAACAACTTTACAGAAACACACTATATAATTTAAACACCTTATTTTATGGAAAAATTCAATATTATAGAAACACTTTATTTTATGGAAACACTCTATTTTATTGAAACGCTCTATTTTATGAAAACCGAATTAAGAACAAAGCAATTTATAAATAAACATGTGGAAGGAGGTTATGTACCAGAAATTGGGGATGCTACAGATAATGTAATGGTTTTTCATTAGAGGATGGTGCATATCATTTCATATGGAATATTTTTTTTCTTTAAGATGTCTTGTTTTGACATGATTTTTTACAGACATTCTAGTGTTATATCAATCCCATATAGATTTTTAGCATATTTGGTTAACCGTCATGTCCGTCAATGGTAAAACATATATCCTTTTTGTTAAGTTGGATTTCCAAAGAAGATGTTCATGAATAGTTTTTTAGATGTTGGGGGATTGATTGCCTATGTAGCATGACTTATTCTTGATGATCGAATAGTGGGAAAACATGTCTTTCCTCTTATTGTAGTTCTATTTTAGGATTTGTTTCATGTGTAATTCATATTAATAGTACTAAAAAGGTGTGTAGAGATAAAAATAATGTGATAATAGGGGAATAACCAGTTTCAATTCTTCTATATAGAATGTAACCAGAAGAAAATTATGAACATAAGGACTGGTTGGAATTGTGGGAGATAAAGGGGTTCATCCATCCTAGTATATTTCCATGGGTATCTCCCATGATGTGTTCCCTAAAGACAGATGGGTTGTTGTGGATTTGTGTTGATTATAATAAGTTGAATTATATGTTATCTCAGAACTGATACCTTTTTCATAGAATTTATTACATTTTTTATCAACTGAGAGGTGCATCAGTGTTATCCAAGATAGAATTGAGATTAAGATACCATCAGTTGAGGGTTAGAACTTCCGACGTACCACAAATAGAATTCCAAAGTTATTCTATGTTGTATGAGTTTGTAGTGATTCCATTAGTATTGAACAATGTACAATCTATATTCATGGATTTAATGAAAGGAATATTTCACCTATATAATTAATAATTTGTGGTTTTATTTGTTGATGAAATCATTGTGTAATTAAAAATTATTGATGATAATTCCCAACAAATTGGCATTATCATTAGTATACGGAGAGAGAATTGGCTATACACCAATCAATATAATTTTCAATAATAGATTGATAATGTTTATTTCATGAATGGTATCATTTCTCAATTAGTTCTCTAAGTAGATCCAAATATATTGAAGGATATTTTGTCATGGGAGTATCCCTAGAATTTTTTGGTTGATCTAAGTCACGTTGAATTGGCTGGTTATTATAGAAGTTTCATTAAGTATTAATCCCA
Organism: Viscum album; assembly: GCA_963277665.1. Taxonomy (NCBI): domain Eukaryota; kingdom Viridiplantae; phylum Streptophyta; class Magnoliopsida; order Santalales; family Viscaceae; genus Viscum; species Viscum album. The sequence goes on along the minus strand of OY728166.1, from coordinate 65,820,447 downwards.
TTACAGTGTTCCACTCTCAAGATAAAACAAGAAAGTTGTTATGTTTGAGTGGTATAAAGAATTTGAGAGTTTTCTCTAATTATTGAAGATGTGGTTGGAAACTACACAAAAATTTTATCTTAGAACAACCATGTAATAAGTACACATTTTTCAATGATGGTCTAGTATTGGACATGGGTAGTGTTGATTAAGGATGATCATTTTGTATCTTATGGAGTAATAAAATTGAGGAATCATGAATGGAATTCTCCTACTCATGTCCTTGAGCTAGCATAACTGTTTTATGGATTACTTTGTTAGAGTAATTTCTTTTTGGCAGAGTAGTTCATGGTCATTATCGATCATAAAAGTTAGAAGTACATTTTCTCTCTATAGAAATTGATTCATTTGTAGTGATGTTGATTTGAGTACCTTTAATCCCATGATTTAGAGTTGCTTTGCACACTAGGGATATGGAATAGTTTAGTGGATTCTTTGATAGAGAAGACATTGAATCTGGTGGTATAGGAATCCAACTATTAGTGGATAATGGTGGGCTTGTTTTCTAAGATGCATTACGCGGTATTCGATTGGCACATAAAGATGATTATTGTATCTATAGTAGATGAATCCATGAAATTTAGTGGGTTCCAGGATATTTAGATGGTGGATTCAGATAGTTTGGCTATGATGGATAGTGTTATGTGTCATGAGTCACTATCTTGTTGGGGTATGAGTTCTGATGGAATTTTTTATGATCAGGACTATGTAGTTGTACTGACAGATGTTCAAGAAATGTTGATTCCTATGTTCCATGAATCAATGTGGGTAGTACATCCTTGTTTTATTAAAATTTTTAATTATCTTCAACAACTGTATTGGTGAATTGTATTGGAGAATGATGTTACAGATTTTATAGAATTATGCATTACCTAACAATAAGTGAATGTCGAGCATCAGTACCCTGGTGGGATATTGTAGTCATTACCCAATACAGAGTGGAGTTGTAATGATGTAATGATTGAATTTATAGTGGGTATACCAAGGAAAAAATAGAATAATGATGTAATATCGGTGGTTATGGATCGACTGAATAGTGTGGATCATTTCTTGTCGATCTAGGAGATAAACCCAATTGATAAATTGGGCATGTTTTTTTTACAAGAAATGAATAAGACACATGGTGTGCCATGAAAAAATATTATTAGATAATGATATATGATTTACATTAAAATTATCTAGGGGGTTACAAAATTCTCTTCATACTCAAATGTTTTTTGGTATGTCCTATAACCCATAGATGGATGGGTAGTCCGAGCATACCGTTCATGTTTTAGAGGATATATTGAGCACATGAGTATTTTTTTCGTGGATCATGGGAAAATATCTTGTAACTAATTTATTATTCAAACAAAAATAGTTTTCAGAGTATGATTTAGACGGTTACCTTAGAGGCACTATAAGGAAGTCAATATAGATCACTTTTGTCTTGGTCAGAAAAAGGATCGTCTGAGTTATTAGGACTGAGACTCATGCAGAAAAAATTAGAAAAGGTTTGATTGATTCAAAATCCCATTATAATGATTCCGAGTAGGTATAAGTATTATTCAATCGTGCAGCATAGAAATCTTCTGTTTATGGTGGGACATATTGTGTTTCTACGAGTGTCTCCATGGTTGGTTCATAATCTAATTTAGAAACATGGCATTTTGGAACCCATGTATGTTGTGTAGTTTGAGATTGTGTAGTGGATAAATCATGTGGCTAACTAATTGGTTAATCTAAAATGGTATAGTGGGATGCATTGTTTTTTCCTATTTCACAACTATGAGAGTATCACCCCAATGCATCTCGTGGGATTGTTATTTAAGGTGTTGTGTATTAAGAAGATGCATCCATTGTAGAGCACCCGGTTGGTATTGTAGACCATAGTGAGACGGTTTAAAGGGGATAGACTATGACCATAGTTCAAATTTTAGTGCATCAAGGAAATATTCAAGAATAATCATGGGAGTGAGAATCAAATATGCAGTCACATTGGCTCAGCCTATTTTCTTTCGAATCACCATAATGATCATGAAGTGCGGATCGAGGATGATCGTTAAGAAGGTGTGGAGGATTTAATATCTCAGACATTATGGACGTATTTATTCATTTAATTTTTATTTTATCTATTTTTTTGGTTTATAATATGTTCTTAGTTTTACTAGATATATCCTAGGAGTTCCCATAGGTTGGTATTTTGAATAAAGGAAAACTGGGCGAATATGTTCATGGTGAATGGTTGCGGAATAGTTTAATAAAACTGTGTAGAACTTATATGTTACTGTGTATCCATGGATTGAATATTAATCTATATTTGAAGCATGGTTAGTAAACCATGTGAATATTACCATGTAACCATGTGACCCAACTTCTTTGGAAAGTGGCTTGCAGAAAGTTTTTCAACAGTTTTTTAAATATTGTGGGTTAACCATGTGTCTCATTAAAGATGAGAAAAATTAGGAAAATTAAAATATGGTATTCTAAATCCTCACATGATATTCACCCCTCATTTCATACATTAAAACCTAGTGATGAAAAGGATCTCCAAAGGGCTCTTGAGGTGGAATCTCTTTCATTTCCATGTGATTTTGAGTGCCTTCAATTACGAACCAAATATCCCGGTATCTATAACATCATTATGGACTCCTTTTTCAATTAGGTTTTTCATCTTTTTATTATATCATTTAAATGATCTAGAACACACTTTTTCTAGTGAGATCCTGGATTTGGATTCAAAGGCTGGTTGAATGGGATTTTAGGGCTAAAATTGGTAGTGTGTTCTTTAACAGATTCAAATTAAGTTGTCTAAACGTTATACCACATAGATTCGTTGTAGGTTTGTGCATATTGGTTTTATTCTTGGACTCGCATTGTATTAATTTTTATTTCATTGGTGATATTTTGTAAAGAAATGTTTAAATTATAATTAGAAAACCTAATGATCCCCAATGGGATGAATCAACCATGACATGACTTATTTAGGTGCCACTATGTTGTGCGACGATATTTTCCAAGAACATAAATTGGATAAGTAAGTGAATGGTTTTTGTGTTATAATATAGATCCCTTGTTGATTATTTTTATATGTTTATTTTACATGAAAATTAAATATTGGAAATGTGTCTATGCATAGTAATGGTTTAAGGGGTTTTTTGATCAATTCCGAAATTGGTAAATTAAGTTATGTGTGAGTGTGGAATGGGTAATATGATCTTCACATGAAATGCCTATGAGAAATAGTACATATAAAAAGGTTATTGTGTTATGTGGAAATGGTATGTGCAATTAATAAAATGATAAATGGGATGAAAAGATTGAATGATTAAATATATTTAACAAGATATTCCTTAAAATGAGACTATGGATAAATGATCTTAATGTTGTAAATGAAAATTTTGTTAATATGTTATGGAATAATAATAATGTTCACAATAATCTTTATTAATCACGATTATTAATTGTATTATATGTGATTTTTGGTGATATATATTAGTATTGGTGAATGGATGAATAAGAATGAACACATAGATTGAGGTTTTGGGTAAAGGACTAAGGCTCCTCCTATGGGCCAAGTTGTACTAATACTCAAACACCACAAAAAATTCTGAGGATAGAGATGGGTATGGATCTCTATTCTTTTAATAGCTTCATTCTACCTAGACTGAGTCTTTCAGGTGAGGACATTGTGTTGTCTTGATATGTCATCATGGGTGAGATACAGACATAACATATTCCCTAATTCAGAATGAAAAATTACACTAACAGTGTGTGAATGATTTAAATAACTAACATATGGATTATATGTTACCAAATAACAAGTATTGAAGAACATTCAGAAAATGAATTTCCAAGTTTGGTTAGTAATAACTATGTATATATTGTTAACTAGTTGACACAAATATTATTTTATTTACTTTCTATTTTTCATACATTCATGAACTATATACCTGACTGTATATTTTTTGGACACCATTAGTGGTGGCCTACTAAGTTGTACCCATACCCTTTTTAGGTTTCCCTTGAGTACCTGAGAAGATTTCATAGTTTGAGGGCATGAAAAGGGAATAATCCTTATTCATTTGAACTGATAAGTATTAGGGATGTACATGGATGAGGTACATACAAGGTTTCATTAACATTTTGGGGATTCCACATTTTGTATTCATTTTAGTATTGGTTCACTTAGAACTATTTGAAGTATATGGAATGTTTACTCTTTTTTAAGGGTTGTATCCAATTTGAATCATATATTTTTATGCATGTCTATATCTAATTAAATGTATTCTATTATTTATTATATTTATATGTAGTGGAATACTATACTAAAGAGTGTATTGTCTCCCAGCATTACTAATAGACCATAACTTAAAACTTGGAAGGCTCTAGCATATGAGGAGGAAAACATGGGGTCATGTGATGACCAGGCTCCGGGAATAAGGTTAGTGGATCCTGAGTTGGGGATGTTATGATTCCTTAAATAAATATTTTTATATCAAAAAAATAATAGTTATATATACATCAAACATTTATCAAAACATGAAACAAGTCTCCCAATGTATTTACATATCACAAAATTAAATATGGGGATCCTAATAAAATGAAAATGTCATCAATCATTATATAATAAAAACCATGATGGTATCCCAAAATCATAAGATAATATTTTATGAAATCATCATTATCACCAAATTTTCTAAAACCTCATATGATACATGTTGTAAGGGACCAACCATAATCATTTCATTTTATGGTGTCATTGGGCGAGAACTCAATATCTTGAAATCATGAAGACTATTTTTGTTTAGATTTTTAGAGAAATAAGAAAATATATTATATAGTAAAACGAATCATTATATGTGAAAATAGTACTGAGTATCAATTTTCCAACCAAACTAAACTATTAAAAAGAAAAGTGATTTATTTTCATGAAAATTATTCCTAATTTACATTTGGACCTCATTATTATCCCAAGTATTACATACCCATTGTTAATCTTTTTAACAAATTTGTTCTGCAGAATAAAATTATCAGTGAGGAAGAAAAAAAGAAATCCATTTTACTGTGAAAAAGATAAATAATGATTAATTAAAATTTTCTTTAAACATCTAATTTATCTAAAAAAAAGAGAAATAACTATTTCAAATCATGTAAAATTTATTTACCCTTTGAAATAAATGATTTACAAGAACACTCATTATTCATTATATAAAATTAATATAGAAACTATTCGACAACATTATCATATCACTATTACAATAACTCTTACAATCACACTTATAAATTGAGTAAACATACTATCAACTTCCTCCATATAACTTAATGAATGCGTGAGCTATAATGGGGATCACCAAACAAATAAGCCATATCGGGATAACTTGTGAGATATAATGGGGATCAAACATTTTTAAACAAATTACAATGAAAATATTCTTAATAAATCCCTTAAAAAACGTTAGACCCATGTGGAAAACAATATTTGATAAAGAAATAAAATTTTTAAAAAAAACACTATATTAAATTCATTAAAAATTACACATAAAAAGGAAACAAATTTTATTCATCATAAATAATAAAAATAACAAAATAAACATTAATGAATTATTTTTTCCATGGGGTGAGAGTTATTTTATGATGATTTTTTATGAAATATATTTTCCATTTTACATTGGTAAGAAACTGAATGATGAACTTTAAAATAAGTTTTTTTAATTAAATCTCCATAACTTATGTCCAAATAATCAAATAATTTCTTTTAAATAATTAATTATAGACCATGATTAATTAATTAAACTATTAGGAAATTGTTTAATGTTCATTATTATTTTTAAATAATTTATTTACAAGATGTGTTCAATTTAATAATAATATTAGTTCCTGTTAGTTGGTTTTACTGTATTCTGTTCAGAAGTCCAAAACGTATTCGGTCAGTTTAATAAGGTAAAAATATCATAATTACATCATATATAGATTAATATTATATAAATTAATATCATTTCATATAAATATTATACTTTTGATCCAACCATCAAATATGGTTGTGTAAAATGAACTATGTAACACTCATGGAGATGGTAGGTCGTATGCACACATTAGTAACATTTCAATTGGTCAAAGATAATTATTGTCTAAAATTAAATATTCTTTTAATCATTTATGATGATAATTATATCATATATATAATATTAGTTCTTTGAAAATATTTATATATATTATTCTTGAGATTTCATGATGACAAACAAATCACATCGATTCATTGATATTATATTTAACACGTACACATAAAAGATGTTATCTTTTTTTAGTGAATGGAATGGTAACAATGTGAGAGGTATATTATATTCTAATTATTACTAATATTTCATGAATTTAATATTTAAATAAAAATTAAACAATTTTAACTAGGATTTTATAAACAGAGACGGAAAAGAAATGACATCAGCTCACAATGTAGTAGTGGGACATACAGATAATCAATGTATAATGTTCTCATTTAATGGAAGGGGATATACTTATTTGTCATTAGAAATAAATAATATAATCCAATTATATATAAGGTACTAGGGATAATATTTGTTAATGACTGAATAATGATTTAGGGATATGTTAGATGAAATGAATCAAAAACCTAAAAATAAAACGGAAACAACTTCATGAAAATCCTCATTTTTAAAACATCATAATACCTATCTAGTTATAATAATAAGTAAATTTAAGACATATGAATTATATAATGGGATTATATATAATTATTTGTGATTTTATTGATGGATCCATATGGGTTATGATGTGTGAAGTACGGTGTAGTCGATTTCACCTTTTATAAGGGAGGGGAGAGAAATTCTTAGAATTTCTCAAAATATTATAATATAAAATTAATATTCTAGAAAAAAATGATTAAAAGAGAAAATAAATACACATTTTATGCAATTAAATACCCGATATTATCCCATTTTTTCTGATTTAATGATTTAATGGTTTTAAAATTATTTAATAATATTATAAAATATCATTATTGTTATTTAAGGAACAATGAATTACGTTGATATAAATATCATTATGTACAAAATTAAAATTAGAACCAACTATTTTTTATATAATAAATTTCCATTGTAATCTATAATGTTATCATATTAAATTAATTATATAAAAATAATATTTTTAATTTTTTTAAAATCATTTATTTTATTTTTCCATTAATTTAATTATTAGGTCATTAGCATTATGAAATCATTTAATTTAATTATGTGTTCCTTAAAAATTTAACAGCAGTTATCCTGAGGAATTTAAATTTTGTATATTTTAAAATACTATTTATGGTTTAACATTTCTTCAAGATAATATGATAATAAAAAAATTACACTTATTAAGAACAAGTATGTGATGTGTCAGACATTCCATTTAATAAAATACATTTAAGGTCATAGTCTCCTCCAATTGACTCTATGATGTCATAAATTCTACCATTATATTTTTATTGTCAGCATCTACTCATAAAATAATATTTAGTAAATTTTTAGGCATTTTACTGTACATATAATATTCTTCATAACATAAATTTTACGATATACCCTTTTCCATGGTAATGGAAATTACTAATGTTACAATTCATACTATCAAAAGATAAAAGTTGTATATTCAAAAAATCTAGACATACTTATCTAACAAAAGGAACACCTTTTCTAAAAAATTAAACAAATAATTTTTATAAATTTACTTAAAATAAAATAGGAAAAATGAAATGAATATATTTTTAAATGAAAAATCGTTTTTAAATATAACTTTTTTCAACCTAAATAAAAGTATAAAATAATATTTTAAAATAATATTTTGTTTTTAAAAAAATATATATAAAATATTAAAATTTAATAAAAAACATAATTTTTCCTTATAATCAAGTTGAAATAAAATAATGTTATCAATAATAATTAGTATTTTTAATATTCCATGAAAATGATATATTTTTTGAGAATTTTATAAAACTAATCCTACTATAATATTGAAATATTGAATTAAAAATTTAAATTGAATTTTAAAATTAAAATTTATAAAAATAACAATAATTAATTATAATTATAACCTATAAAAATATATAATAATCATTTGATAATTTTTTTTTAGAATTAAATGACTTTACTAAAAACCCAATACTTATTTAAAAATAATTAATTAATATATTATAAATGTGTAAGACCATTATATATTTCATTATTTCATGATGTCTATTGATTCCCCAAAAAATAATGACTACATTATAATGGCCACATTTAAATAAAAATAATTTTTTTGTTTTATTATGTTCATTGCTGTATATTATGTACTCTATTGAATGTAGTTTTTAATTTTTATAATCTATGGATTTTACAATTTATTTTCAAATTTCATTTTGATAAATAATTTGAACATAATTTCATGAACCTAATTTCTTTTCAACTCCTCTAGGTATGAATTTGGATTATTTCCTTTGTTATAATTTAATCCCTTATAGATTAAAGAAAAAATGAATGATATTTGTAAGTGATACTGATCTTTTATATTCATTTAAAATTTTAATCATTCTCTTCCATATATTTCTTTGATAAAAAATTAATCTATTAAATTTATAATCATAAATGAATTGCAAAAGTCATTTTACATGATATATGATATTATTTTGATACGTTTTAAGTGGAATCTTATTAAATTTTTCAACATGTATAACTTTTTACACTCATTACAATGGATTGGAAATAATTTTTTTAACATTTCAGCATGTATAGATTTTCTCGCCTTCAAAACCATTATTTTCATTAAAGATACATAATATATTTAAGTAGTTATTTTCAAAAAACTATTTTTTATTAATATTTTGTGATTTTCTATTTCTTATTTTTTAAATGTTATAAATGTGCATTCCCCTATAATTTTTTTTATCATTTAATAGTATTTCAAATCAATAGTGAAAAAATACACTTGTTTTTAATTATTCGCTACTTGGTATATTTTTTAATGATTCCAAACCTAGAGTTTATATATATGTATTATGATTAATTAAATTAAATTTTAATGAGATACATTTATTATCTATGGGTATATCTGGATTTGAATAAAAAATAATTATTTTTATATAGACGATATCACCAATTATTTTTTTATGAATTTCTTGGTTTTATGGATATTGTTTATGATTAGGGTGACCCCCATATATATCAAAATAACGAATGATCTTGATATATATCTCCAATTAATATGGTAAAAATATAGATTTTAATAGTTATATGTTTCCCCCAATGAATTATTGTAATTTTATTGGGATGATACTTTATTTTTATGATAGATTATACAAGTGATATAAAAATGATATTTATCATTGACAACATGTTTTTATTATGAATGATTATAATTATATGGTATCCTTTATTGAATTATTGTTTTTACAGAGATCGTGATTTGTTAAATTTTTGACTCATGTCATATGTTAATTCATCATTCTATGTTTCACAACTAATGATCTATGTTTTCATTATTATGAATTCACTTATGTAATGATCATGGTCTTTGATAATTTCAACATAACCTTATGCTCATATTAGAAAAACTTATAGGGATGAAGTATTATTTTCTATGATTACCATAATTTTTTTTTGAGAAGAAGCAATTTATATATTACTATTACCCAGGTTATGAAGAATAATATTTAATTCATTATTTAAAAAACATTTACATGTGTCAAACATTTGATGGAAGATATTTAAAATTAATGTGGAATAGAAACATAAGTTTATGGTTGAAAATGACCACTTAATGGTATTCTTATTATTGAGGAAATATTTTTTAAAAATTATCTGAAATTTTATTCGTAAAATATCTTTAGTTATAGAAATGATCCAATATTTTCCATTTAATGTTGAACATTTAGGACATATAAAATCAGTTAATGTTTATAGGGGTAAAATCTTGATATGTAAGGATTTTTTTTATAATATGAATTAGGAGTGTGGTTTTAAGGTAATTATAGTTTTTAACAGAGGTACGAATAGACAAAATTAGTAATTATGATTCTTTCTTATGATTGCAAAGTAGGAATAACATAATTAGTTTATAAAAATAAGGTGAATCGTAAGTTCAATAGAATATTTACCATGTTTTTCTGATTTATGTGATTCAATTTTACTATATTAATTTGATTTTTAGTGAGGTTTTATTTTAGTTTATGTATATATGGCCATTATGTTAAATATAAAGGCATTTTTGGTAAGAATTATATTATATATTTGGGGATATATGATTATGTTATGAGAAAACCAATGATGATTCAAATTTATTTAATATTGAGGTTATTGGTGTTATTTTGTATATATGAATATTTATTTTAGGATTTGTATATATTTAATATAGGAGAAAAGTGATATTTAAACATATGAATGTTTACAAATTGTTAGATATCATCATACCATATAATTACTATTTAATTTTTCTGGTAATATCTAAAAATATTTGTATTATCTTATAATACTTTTTTGGAATATGTAATCTATTATAAATTAATCATAGTTCATTATGCATGAGAAATTCATCTTAAATACAATTTTTTGGAAGGAAAATAAAATCATGGTAGAAATAAATTAATGGACAAATCTATAATTATCATGTATGTATACATCCATATGTTATTTTTAATGATGATATATTAATTAATCATCTTTAGAAAAATAATATTGAATTTAATTTTATTTACTTATTACATTCATTTCGATGAAATTGATAGCCTTTTTTACAACATTTTAAATTATTTTTTTATCACTAAATATCTAATGATTATAAAATTTCTTATGATCAATATTCTATGTCACACTACATAATTATTTAGAAATTATGGTTTTCCTTCTAGGTCAATATTTTTACTTCCATTAATGGTATTCTATTTGTAATCATAATTATCTATTATTTAATATGTCCTTTGTATTTCTATTATCAAATATCAAAATGTTGATTTTTTATCCTTTTAAAATTTTCTTTTCCAATAATTTTATTTCAAATTATTAAAATGTATTTAAATTCATGTCCATATGTTTGTGGAATTAATTTATTTAATGTTTTTAAGCTCTTTTAATCAGGTATTAGATATAATTATGTGTTTAACACCAAGGGATTTAAATTTATAAGAATCATATTCAGCTGAATGTAGGAGATAAAACTCAATTATTTTAATGAAATATAACATCCTCACACTTTATGATATATTTATATTTTTAAAAATCAACCACATTAATATCAATTGACTCATGCCACAATGTGTTTCAACGATATGTTATACAAATTAAGAATAAAATTATTTAAACATTACTATTATAATGGAGCAATAAAATTGGAGGGTAACGATAATAATTACTAAATTATGAATGTTACATAATTTAATGGAAAATAAAAATAATAATATCTATATATATTTTTTAGAGATGAAATTAAAAACATTTCAATAAAAAATTATTTCTACGAACATGTATTTTTCATAAAGGTGTTTTAGTCACCCTTCATGTACAGAAGTGATAATCAATTTTAATAATTATAAAAAAGTTATTTCATAAAATAAAATAATTTTTTTATATAATCATTTAAAAATTATATTAGGATGTTTTTTTATAATTTTCTGAATTTTTTTAGTTTTTTGATGAATTAGGAAAAGTAAATATTTTAATTGAAAACTAAATCACAGTTTTAATTAATAATAAAGTAAAATTATATTTTAAATTAATTATAAAGTAAATTTATTTAAATTATATTACTATAAAAATATTTTCTATCAATTTTACCATTTTTACTTTTAAATTATTTCTAAAAACATTGTAAACAATTGAATATTTTCTATTTAAAACCACTATTAAAGTATCATTTGTAGGCTTAATTTAAAAATAAAATTTTCCCCATTTGTAAATGTAATTTTGGAATATGCATTTTAGAATTTTAATCTGAATTAGATATATTATATAATAATTTAATAATAATATTTGACCATACTGAAAATTAAGAAAATAAAAAATTACTTACCACAGTTAATGTAAAAATAGGTTTACTAGGGTGTTAAACATAGGAGATAAGGGTGAAAAACCGCTTACCAAAATGAAAAAATATTAATTTATAGAATTATTTCTAGTTTATAATTCCCATAATATAATATATGGTAATTTGATATTTATTTTTTAAAGGAGAGACTTTATCAATTTGGATTTTTTTTAGAATTTTCCAAATATTTTCCAAGGAGGTTCCATTTCTCCTTTTATAAAAGGATACACCCAACCCTCTCATATTGACACATAAAAACTCATTAAACACTTTGAAATATCAAAATATCACCCAGTAATCCATATTCACAATATACTGAATTCTTTGCTCATATATGACTGTCCCTATGATCTTTCATTAGAGAGGTAAAAGAGGTTTCTCTTAGGGAATTTAATTAACATAACAATGGACATTTATTTTATTTCATCAATTTACATATTAAATAATTCCTATTTACATAAAATATAAGAAAATGTTGTATCCCATATATTTATATGTTATTATACAGATTTAATCATACTTATACATCTCCACTTTCATAAAATGGGAAAAGAAATCACTGCTCGTGGGTACGAACAAATACCTCCCTAAAAATCAATGTTGTTTGTTTTTCATCACCATATATAAAGGATGTATATATTAATGGATAAAAAATATATGATTTATATGATATTATTATTCTTAAATAATTTAAATATTACACATAGTTTCTTATTTTCCATTCCATTTCATATACGACAATGATATCTATGTATTCGATGGACTACTACTCAACAAAGCAATGTGATTCATTATTCACTTAAAATTCACATTTAATGTAATAAGAATAAATATAATTAATACATTTGATATATATTAGATTATATTTAATAAATAAATGTCATATATCACCCTCTTCTTTATCTTTTCACTAGTTAAGGGCTTGTTATCATCCCGAATGAGTATATACAATCTACCACCCCAACAAAGTGATGTGATTCATTTTGAATTCAAAAATATTTTGAGTGGTTTGGGAAGTTTATATAATGATTAAATATTTTATTTATATTATAATTATTATTATTATTTTCTTTATATATATATATATATATTGTATAAGAAATAGAAAATTCACGAATAAACGCACCTGGAAAAATAAGGCAATTATGACCTATAATAGTGAAAATAATAAAATTTTATATACTTATTGGAGTAAAAATGTTATTAGAGGACCATATATGATATTAAAAATATGATTATGGTTCTTTCATATATTTATATTTTTTTGCAACCAATACAATAAAGTTACATACACATACAATGTATGTTAGACTCATGTTAAGGGTTTATTGTATCACTTTCACTCCTATGATAAATATTGCATATTCCACAATTATTTCATTTGTATTGTGTATAAACATCACTCTTTATATGATATATCATTAATCAATTTTCCGTCATTAAATATAATGGTTCAATTTTATATTTCTTTTATAAGTCTTATGATTCAAAAGATACAAAAGTTTTAAGGGGTTATTTCACAATGCCATTGTTATATATGATTTTTTTCTTTACATATCCCATGGGAAATTCATTTGATATTTATATAAAAAATCATTCTATTTTTTCTCCATTTTTTATTGAGGATCATTTTTATTTTATTTTATAATTTTCAATTTATTTTTATTAAATAAATTGAAATTATTTTTAGAACATCGTTTATTATATCTCTTATTTTTCAGAAATCCATTTCCAACAAAACCAATGTTTTCTAAAAAAAATTCATTTTATTTCGCTTACAAAAATTAATTATAAAATTAATTTTGATCAAATAATAATTTAAAAAAATTATTGTAATATTCATTTCATTTTCTAAATAATGTGTATCATGATAATATAAATAATATAAAAAATCACTTATTTTAACATGTATAGAATGCAAATTATTTACCACCTTCATTATCAATAAATTATTAAGGGATTATTTTAAAATTTTAATAGTTTTTTTTTATCAATGACATGTATTTTAATAAAACAAATAATTTTTTATTTTAAATGTATATTTTCTAAGAAAAAAGGTATTGATCTTATAAATGTATTTATGTATCTTTTCATGATATTTAAATTCATAACAGAATTCAACCATAATTTTTTATTGTTTCCCTTTGATGAAATATTATAATGATACCATTTATATTATTTTATCAGATTGTTTATAATTAGTTTGATGGGGTGTTTAAAAATTTATAACAATTCACCATTTTACTATGGAGAGATTATGATTATTTTTTTTGATTGGATTAATTTTTAATAATAATAATTTTAATTTTTCAATATGAGTGCTTATGTTGATTATGTTTCACCATGTTCATATGAAGAATGAATTTGACTTATTATGTGATAAGAGTTTCCCCCTATAGCCCATCAATGAATCAGTATATCTCATGAGAAACACCAGATTAGGTTTTTGATCCTGACTTACATAATTATATATTTTTCATGGAACAAGGCTTTGATGGTATTATATTTCTTGAAATAAGGCCTCAAAGTTTGTTTTATATGTTCATAATTATTCTTCACATAATTAAGAAATCAAATATTGAAATTATATGTCATATTTTTACCAGTGTAAATATCCACGATTATGTATCACTCTTATGTGATTATTCATTACTATTATTATATTTATATTATTTCCTACAATATTATTCTCAAGATATTTATTAATTTGAATGTGATTCACTAATTTATCATTCTATATTTATTAATTTTTATTTTATTATATCTTTTGATGATTGCTTATCCTTAAAGAGAATCAGAGATCAAAATTTTTTTAGGTTTTATTTTTACCAAAATATGAGGATGTATTTTTTGATTGATATATAAGGAAATAATAATTGAAGAAATTAAATTTTCATTAAAAAATATGTGGATATTTTATGTTTTAAAATATAATTTTAATTTCAAGAATTTATATAGTGTACCAATAATAATAATCTATTTTGTCATTCAAGATATTATACCTTCAAAATATTTTCAATTTAATAATTTAGGCACTGTCTTTGTGAATCTTCGGTCTAGGTCCTTACAATTGGTATTTAAAGAATATTCATAGAAACATATGAAACAATATTTAAGGAAGTAATATATTAATGAATATAAACCTATGATAGATTTTCTAGGAAATTATAGAAAAATATCCTCATTTCATGGTATAAATGAAATTATGTGTCTTTTAATAGAAAATATATCCATGTCTTGATACTACAAGTAGATGTGGTTGTGGAGAAAATATTAATAGGGGTAAGAACTATAAAAAGGTAGTATTTGGCTTGTCCTGATCATCACATAGTGTAGAAAATATGCATTAATGTGTACTTCATTTGATTGTCCCTAGAGTTGTTCTATGTTGAAATAATTTTTTTACAAACAATTAAAAAGTAATTTAAAATAAATATATCTTCAATTTAGCCATATTTATGATTACAAGACTATCTATGCAATTTTTTTTAAATTTATCTTGTTTTTTTAATAGATTTATTATTGTACACTGTGATTCATAATGCTATGATCTAATGTAGTGCACACAACTAATTAGACATGGAATATAGTAGGAAGATTAGAAACAATATCAATTCACATAATCCAATCTGTAAGAATGATCGTTACTATGATTGGATGAATCATTTATTTCAAAGGTAACCAGTCTACCAAAAAATATCATAATAAGTAGATGTAATAAAATTATCTATCATGTGAACCATATAATAATCTATGTATTATGGATTAAAAATGAATCATGAAAAGAAGAGGGAAGATGGGAAAAAGAATAAGTAGAACACGTGAAATAATGATTTCCCACATATGATAATTATGAAGGGGAACAACATGGTACTTGATAGAAGGGAATGAGAGGTTCCTACTAGTGTGATGTTAAATACAACCATGATACTCATGGAAAGGGTAATTAAAAATTTAAAAATTTCAATTATTTAACAATATGAATACATGGAAGTTTAAAAAACTATTTCTCCAAGCTTCATGGTAATAAACATCAAAATGAGATAATGTATATGGATATTCTTTTTATATTACCATAGAATAAATGGAATGACTAATTTTGTTGTGTTTTTATTAATTAATTATATTTTAGGATTATTTTAACAATCATATTATGTTCCTCGGTATAATTAAATGTTTATAGATTGTAATGTTGTATTAATATAATAATTATTTGGGATCATATGCGGAATCATATCAATGTCTAGGAAATATAATTTAATGAAATTCAACACTCATTGAAAACATTTGATTATGGTAGGATAATCCCTGATATATACCAGATGTTTATTTAATAATTAAATGATTGTTATATAGTTTTTAACAAGATATTAGTTAGAGGTTTTATGGGTTCTCATAATTTCCATAGTTTACTACAAGTATTAATATAAGGAATATAATAAAAACCCTAAGACATTATATTTGGAAGTAATCTTGTTTTTATTTTTCTTTTATATAGTGATCATGGAATTCAAAAAATTGCACTGCGACCATAGGAGAAAAGTTATATTTTATGGGGAATATAATATTGATTTAGTGACGTTAATTAGAAATTTTTGGACTATGATTTTAGATAGATTTATTTTGAGTGAGTATTATGGATAACTATTTCTTGACTATATTATATTTAAAATTATGTTTTATTATATAAATGTTTTTAATCATTTTATTTTATAATAAAATATCTATAGACAAGTGGGATGACAAGCCAATATTTTATTGATCAATTGATTGGTTAATTATTAATTATAGTGATTCTTGGATAAAATTTATTATTTTATATTCATTTCCTAGAGTAAAATATGGAGAAGGAATTTACCAAACCACATAAAAATGATCAAATTTTCACTATTTAATGTTATCAATTTATTATAATTAATGATGTTATTATCCAATATGGTAAATGAATTCCTCAACACTAGGGAAAGGATATTTAAACAAATTTTGTAAAGACTCGGAAATTTCAAGGAATATTTTTTCTTAATTTTCTTTGGAATTGTACAAGAATGCAGTTTCTGACGGAGCCTAATTCTGAGGCCTGGTTTGCCCGGAATCAATTTTCGAAGATTATCTTGGGTACGTTCAGTGAACGAACGAGCGGGTTTTTCTAACTTTTGAACCGGTGCTTGAAATCGAATTTTGAGGGCACCGATGGATTCGCAGTGCCTGTAATTTCATAAGAAGATCTTTTTCGGAGTTGCAATTTCACGAGAGGAGTTGTTAAAAATTTGTGGAAGATAAAATAAAAATTGAGTTACAATTTTTATTTTAATGTAGTTATATCCTTTGAGTGGATGTTAGGGAACTACCCATGAGAGGTTAAGAGGGTTGTGGGGCCCACAAGAGACCCTAACCCCCTTGATCTTCCCATAACCCCCTTGACCTCCCATAACTCACCTCCCACTTTAATATTGTAACTCCACTTTAACTTAAGTGACTCCTCTCCTCCTCACCTCCCACATTAATTCATGACACCTAATCATTAATTATATTGACAACTCAAGATCAATTAATTAGGTTTGTTGGCTTTGAATTTTGTAATTTTGAATTCATGGCATGGGTAAATAAAATAAGGTGGTGCCTTATTTTATTTTGGTTAGAAATGTTGTTTCAAGAGAAAGGGAAGAGATCATTTGAGTTTTGAAGAACATCCTCTCTGAAGAAGAACGCTTCATCTACTTTGTTGAAGAATGTGAAGAACACCGATGATTCGACGAAGAACATCATCTTATCTTGCACCTTCTCTCCACATCGAAGGAAGTGAGACGCCGCATTCTTCATCGGGCGATCACCGACGACGTGCCTTCTCCTCTTCTTCCTCCGCATTAAGGGTGGAGACACCACCGCGGGGAACGTCGCCATTGACAACGACTCACCCTCCGATGTCAACGGAATCGGCACCGATCTTCCATGACGTCCGATCACCACGACACTTGCCTCTTCCACGGCTCGATGACGTGTGACATCTTGGCATGGTAGGGGTTTGGTTTTCATGTCGTGATTAATTTTAGACGTTCTTCGATATCAACGGCCAACTGTTATCAAAATAACGGAGGAGGTCGGACCACACAAACACGATCGAACCTCCTCCCCTTTTATTTTTTTTGGTAATCTACATGTCTTGAAATGGAAGCGACACAGTGTCGTCGCACCATGCTGGAATTTAGAGAATCATGATGAAGAAGCGCGGGGCTGTCGCGCTGCGCCTTTGAGGTCGAATGAATCCGCAGTCGAAGTCGGGTCGCGGCGAAGGGGCGTGGCGCCGTCGTGCTGTGCTAGAAAACCTCGAAGACGACATGTTTTGAACACTGAGTGCGGATCGACGGGCGATGACTAATCGGGGCGAAATGGCATTTGAATTCCTTCACAGTAATGATCGGGTCTCGGGCGGACTGTTGGCGAAGGCGACAGGCGAAAAGGACCACCGGAGCGCGTCCGGTGGTCCGCAGAAGGCGGCGGCGGTGCGCCACGCCGGCGCAGCAGCGCCGGCGACCGGCGGCGATGGCACGCCCCTAGAGCAAACCGCTGTGGCTGAGCTGCGGCGGTGGGACGTGAACCGGAACGACCGGGCCGTTTCGGGTTTGAGGCGGCATGGCTTTAAGCCACGCCAGGTTGACAACCGGAGGGGTTTGTAACCCCCCGTACCCATCGCGCCGTGCTAGTGCAAGGCCAGCCGGTCGCACAGCCGGGCTGGGCCGTGCCCAGCTGGGCCAGACCCGGACCCGGTTCGGGTCAACCCGGTTCGGCCTACCCGGTTCGGCCTACCCAGGGGTGGTTGGGCCGGGCCGGGCTGGGCCCAGACCCCCATTTTCGGACCTCTTCGGTCTTTCACCCATAACATGGGCTACAAACCTCTGATCGATGCACCGTCAGTTGAGATGCGATTCTTGGATTAATACGGCCGTTTTGGTATGTTACACTAAATGTTTCGGAGAACTTTGTGTTCGACCGGGTTGGTTCAGATACGAAACCAATCGGGCCGTCGGAGCGGAAACGCTTTTATCATGAGTTCCATACGTCCGATTGATGTGCCGTCGACATTGTTGGTTTCCTCTTGATGAGACGGAACTTTTGGCTTACTCCGATCGAGGTTTGGACGCCGTCAGAGTGCGGTCGGGTTGGTTCACTCACAAAACTAATCGGTCCCCTAGAACGAAAAAGCCAATAACTCACAGACCGGGCGTCTGATTGAAGAGCCGTCTATCTCGTTGAATTCCTCTTGATGAGACGGAACATTTGGCATACTTCGCCTCAGTTTTAGATGCAGTTGCAGTATGGCCGGGTTGGATTGTAACTGAAATCCAACCGGGCCCCTGGAACGGAAAAGTT
Organism: Viscum album; assembly: GCA_963277665.1. NCBI lineage: Eukaryota > Viridiplantae > Streptophyta > Magnoliopsida > Santalales > Viscaceae > Viscum > Viscum album. The sequence continues at coordinate 65,801,016 of OY728166.1, read as the reverse complement.
GATATATTTCAGACCGGACGTCCGTTTGACAAACCGTCAGCGGTGTTGGTGATTACATTGAGAAACGGTCCCTATGGGTATACCCTATGAGAGTTCGAGGTAGAGTTGAGATATGGCCGGGTTGGTTCACACACGAAACCAACCGGGCCCCTGGGATGAAAAGGCTAATAACTCACAGACCGGGCGTCCGATTGATGCGTCGTCGATTTCGTTGAGACCCCTATGACGAGGCGGTCCTTTGAGATACTTCTTCGTGGGAATTGTGATACTTGGAGTATCGACCTATAGCTCATGGAGCGGACCCTCCTAGAGATGAGCATACAGAGTACGGAGACTGTGTAGCTGGTTGTGACCGATGACTGCTTGTCCGATTCGATTCGGAGTGACTAGCATAGCCCAGTGGGGAGCACAACATTGTGAGGAGGAAGACCCATGGCGGAGGAGCACTACTGTGTGAGGTGGCAGACCTGCGGTACTCGACAGGAGAAGTACTTCTGTAGGCTATGAGGGGGATCACTAATGTGTGAGATGGCATACCCATGGCCGAGGAGCACTATTGTGTGAGGTGGCTGATCCGTTGTACTCGACGGGACGAGTACCTCAGCAGTCTTAGGATAGTGAGCGGTACCTCGGAGTTTTGATAGGATCATTGTACACTCCAGAGACGGACTCATCAGCAGTTACGGTTTCGATAATGAAAATCCTGGTTTGAGCTGAGTTTATGAGCTTTTTGTTTACCTCTTGATTGAGATGGGTCACTTGATAACATAGGTATATGTATGGGCATATACCTAGGTAGTGGTTATCCGTTGATTTCATAATCTTTGTGTTTCCTCATGATTGAGATGGGTTACTTGATAACTTAGGTATATGTATGGGCATATACCTAAGTAGGGGTTATCTGTTGCGATCTTATTTGTGGTTATCCTTTTTGTTTTTAGTGAGACCTTGAGGGTCTCAGGGTCCCTACTGAGTATCGTTATACTCACCCCTGCACGGGCTATGCCCGCACCTTGTTGTGTTGGTTACAGACGACGAGCAGTGCTGACGGAGGCCGAGTGTTTGAGGACTGGATGGTACCCAGAGGTGGACTACATGATGAGTCAGTATCCGGAGGTGGACTTCAGGGCGAGACGACACTCAAAGGAGGTTGACAAGAGAGAGCGATGTGGAGGCTATATGTACCTCCCCTTCAGGTAGGATCTGTGGTGGATGATCCAGGAGTTGTGCCATCTGCACCTACCCTTCAAGTAGGATCCGAGGAGGATGTCCCAGGAGCCGCTTCCGTTCTTCCAGCTGTTTTGTTTTTCTGTTGTACTTTTGTTCAGTTGTAGTTGTACTTTCTGTTGGGTTTGCATTCTGGCCCATTCACTTTTCATCACTTCTCTTTATACTTAGTGTTTTACTTCCACTTGTACTCTGTGGTGTTTTGTTTACTTTTCTAAAGGAAATGCCTTCCCAGTCATCTGGATTTACGTCTTTGGTGCTAGTCGCCAGCCTCTGGCCTTTGGAAGGCGGGCTTGGGGTAGTCACGGCACGGGCCCTGAGGACGGGTCGTGACAAATTGGTATCAGAGGATTCGGTTCTACCACAGAACTTATAACTCTGATATTTTTTTTCTGTGAAACGATAGTGTTAAGGGTACCGAGTGTGTTCTTTAGTTCAGGGATTCCAGTGTTGGTGCGGGCGGCCAACGTATCCATACACCAGGACCCTGACAACTAATTTCCAACTTTGTGCATGAAAACACTGATTGTGTGTGTGTTTCCAGTAGTTTTTAAATGTCACCTCAAACCAGGTCAGCTCACCTGGTATAATCGTTTGACCATGTCATGTTGTTTCTTTCAGGATGCCTCTTTATGGACGATAGCTAGAGCCTAGAGGTATGTGCGTACTGACAGCCTGTCGAGCGACGAGGCTTCATTACATGGCCCTCTTGCAGTTGAGGCACCAGGGGTACTACCATACTTTGGTCCACTGATGCAACCATCCCGAGCAGTAGGCAATGCACGCCACTTGAGCGCGCTTCACGACTTCCAGCGCCGGAGGCCACCCAGGTTCCCGGGAGAGACGGACCCGCAGGCAGCTGAGGATTGGCTGGAGGCTGTGGTGAAAGTCATCAGGCTAGTGGGGATGCCAGCAGACTTCATCGTGATCTTTGTTGCTAGCCTCCTTCAGGCAGTAACAGGAATGTGGTGGAGCCACTTGTTCCAGTTTTACGATGGGATGACCTTCACATGGGAAGACATTGAGACCTTCTTCAGGGTGGAGTTTGTGCTAGTAGCTCTACACCCCGAGCATGTACAGGAGATTCTCCCTTTTCCGTATGGTTTTCGATCAGTAGACGAGTCATCTATGGGAAGTAGACAGATGATGCAGAGGTCCAAGAGGACTAGACTAGCAGGTGGGTGACCTCGGGTTATAGGATTAGTAGCACGGGGCACCTGAGGTGTAGTCAGGGCCAGGCATGCCAGAAATGGACAGTGTTTCTCCTGCGGAAGGAAGGGTCACATGGCACGTGGCTGTCCGACTCCTCGCACAGTCGATCCGTAGTCGTTGGAGGAGCCACCAAGGCCGAAGCAGTGGCGAGTGCTTGAGCAACAGCCGAGTAGTGGACAAGGCAGTTGAGTTCCGTGAGCAGGTGGACAGGAGCAGAACTAGTGGATACATCCCTTGTACTTCTAGTTCCATGTTTTTGTTGTATTCGTGTCTTTGTACTATGAGCTGCAATAATGAAAATACACTTATCTTTGTGATGTTTTCTTTCCTTCCCTTTTGTTAGGTTGATACTAAGTGGTCCCGGTTAAGACTGTTGACTTGACCCACACTTTTGAGATGTCTACTGGAGGAGACCCAGTGACCTCACACTGATGCCGGCAGTGTGACTCGACCCTTGGAGGCGAGAGTGATTGTTGAATCTCTTGGTAGTTACGTCGAGGCCTTACGATGTCATCCATGGCATGAATGCATCATTCATGTCAGGATTGATTGTATTAGGCAATGGGCGTGGTTCGTCCAGGGGATGAGATTGAGTTTCTATTTTCGGCAAAAGGAGATATTTTAGCAGCTCTTTCAGATCGTAGGAAAAGAAGGTGCAGATCATCCAGGAGCGGATGAAGACTACACAGTGCAGTAAGAAATAGGAAACTGGCAGCAGTCTTAGAGACTCGGGCATGTTAAATGTTTCAAGAAGTGGAATCTTTAAGGAGAGATGAGTCTGCGAAGCAGCAGACGTGGAGGCAGAGATAGGAGGGAAGCATGTGGTGGTGTACGTTTTAACATACTATAACCACCCACCTTAGTTTTCACCGCCAGGCTCAGGGAGATGGGGGGAAGGGCAAGAGAGTAGCAGCTTGCGGTCAGGGATAGTGACCCAATGGCTCTAAGAATGATTCAAGGGATATTCTGTATCCACTACTAGCTGACGTAGTAACAGACGTCGATATGAATCATTCCTTCCTTCCACGAATCATGTCCCAGACCTAGAGATTCTGGTAAGTCGTAGACTTGACCCTCACGTCTGGAGATACCTTGGGAGAAGACTCGATAATCACACTTACACCAACAGTGTGGTCAGACCCTCGAGGAGAGAGTTTCGGTTGGAATCTCTTGGTTGCAGCATCGAGGCCTTACGACATTGGTTTGAGTATGGACTGGGAAATCATAGTTCATACAAAAATTGACGGTATTAGGCAAAAAGGTTGTGGTTTAACTACGACGTCAGAATGGGTTTTCCTTGGTTGGAGAATAGGAAATCCCAGGCAGCACAGGATAAACTCATGCAGAGGAGGGTGCGACCGATCACTCTTGAGTCGGTCAAACATACCCTCGTGGTAGCTGTCATTTTGAGTTCCAGTTCTAAACAAGAATTGGAGACCTCTAGAGTTCGAGGAAGATGATCATGTCCTTATACGGGTCTCACCTCGACGAGGATTACGGAGATGTGGCCAAGGCGACAAGTTATCTCTGAGGTTCAGTGGATCATTCCTAGGTCCTCAGCTGGGTAAGCGGGGTGGTTTTCTATTTGACCCATCCACCTTAGTTGCACCAGGTTCATGAAGACTTCCATGTATCTCAACTGAGGAGATACGTGCGTGATCCTTCACATATCATCGACCATGGGGAGATGGACGATGGCGATGGGGTGTATTTCACGGAGGTTTCAGTGGGGATCAAGGATCGACAGGAGCGGGTCCTACGAGGACTGTCGATTCCTCGGAAGCACTTTCACTAGTAGTACGGGAACCTCCAGGTAAGCACAATGGAGCGGAAGGCTCAGATGTGTGTTCAGTACCGCTTTTGTAACCCTCGTTTGTGTTAAATCTTTACGATGACGTAAATACCTGAGGTGGGGGTAATGTAAAGATCCAAAAATTTCCAGGAATTTTTTTCTTAATTTTCTTTGGAATTTTACAAGAACGCAGTTTCTGACGGCCCCTGATTCCGAGGCCCGGTGTGCCCAGAATCAATGTCTAAAGTTTAGCTCGGGTATGTTCAATGAACGAACGAGCGGGTTTTTCTAACTTTTAAACCGGTGCTCAAAATAGAATTCCGAGGGCACCGATGGATTTGCAGCGCCGGTAATTGCCTAAGAAGATCTTTTTCAGAGTTGCGTTTTCACGGGAGGAGTTGTTAAAAATTTGTGGAAGATAAAATAAAAATTGAGTTACAATTTTTATTTCTTTAAAGTAGTTATATCCTTTGAGTGGAAGTTAGGGAACTACCCATGAGAGGTTAAGAGGGTGGTGGGGCCCGCATGAGACCCTAACCCCCCTTGATCTTTCCATAACCCCCTTGACCTCCCATAACTCACCTCTCACATTAATATTGTAACTCCACATTAACTTAAGTGACTCCTCTCCTCCTCACCTCCCACATTAATTCATGCCACCTAATCATTAATTAAATTGACAACTCAAGATCAATTAATTAAGTGTGTTGGTTTTGAATTTGGTAATTTTGAATTTATGGCATGGTTAAATAAAATAAGGTGGAGCCTTATTTTATTTTGGTTATAAATGTTGTGTCAAGAGAAAGGGAAGAGAGCATTTGAGTTTTGAATAATTTCCTCCTCCGAAGAAAAACGCTTCATCTCCTTTGTTGAAGAATGTGAAGAACACCGAAGCTTCGATGAAGAACGTTGTCTCATCTTGCACCTTCTCTCCACGTCGAAAGAAGCGAGATGCCGCATTCTTCATCGGGCGATCACCGACGACGTGCCTTCTCCTCTTCTTCCTCTGCGTCAAGGGAGGAGACACCACCGCGGGGAATGTCGCCATTGAAGATGAATCACCCTCCGACATCAACGGAACCTGCACCGATCTTCCGCAATGCCCGATCACCGCGATGATTTTCTCTTCCGCAGCTCGACGACGTTTGACGTCTTGGCAAGGTAGGGGGTTGGTTTTCATGTCGTGAATAATTTTAGATGTTCTTTGATATCAACGGCCAACTGTTATCAAAATAACGGAGGAGGTCGGACCGCACAAACACGGCCGAACCTCCTCCCCTTTTATTTTGATGGTTATCAACGTGGATTGAAATGGAAGTGACACAGTGCCATTGCACCGTGCGGGAATTTAGAGAATCACGACGAAGAAGCGCGGCGTCGTCGCGCCACACCTCTGAGGTCGAACATATCAGCGGTCGACGTCGGGCCACGGTGAAGGGGCGTGGCGCCGTCGCACCGCGCCGGAAAACCACGAAGACGGCGTGTTTTGAATGTTGAGTGCGGATCAATGGGCGACGACGAATCGGGCCGAAATGGCGTTTCAATTCCTTCGTAGTAAAGATCGGTTCCAGGGAGGACTGTTGGCGAAGGCGTTAGGCGAAACAGACCCCCGAAGCGCGTCCGGTGGTCCACAAGAAACCGGTGGCGGTGTGCCACCGGAGAAAAACATCGCGGCTGAGCCACGGCGCGGGGACGTGAACTGGAACGGCCGGGCCATTCCGGGTTTGAGGTGGCGCAGCTTTAAGCCGCGCCAGGTTGACAACCGGGGGGGTTTGTAACCCCCCACACCCGTCGCGCCACGCCAGCGCGAGGCCAGCCGGCCGCCCAGGCTGGGCCGGGCCGCGCCCAGCTAGGCCGGACCCGGACCCGGTTCTGGTCGACCCGGTTCGGCCGACCTAGGGGGGTTGGGTCGGGCCGGGCCGGGCCCAGAACCCAGTTTTTGGACCACTTCGGTCTTTCGCCCATAACATGGGCTACAGACCTCTGATCGATGCACCGTCAGTTGCGATGCGATCCTTGGATCAAGACGGTAGTTTCGTTCTGTTACACTCAATGTTTCGGAGAACTTTGGGTTCGGCCGGGTTGGTTCGGATACGAAACCAACCGGTTCCTCTGGGCGGAAACACTTATATCTTGAGTTCCGGACGTCCGATTGACGTGCTGTTGACTTTGTTGGTTTCCTCTTGATGAGACGGAACTTTTGGCTTACTCCGCTCGCGGTTTGGATGTCGTCGGAGTGCGGTCGGGTTGGATAGCTCACGAAACCAACCGGGCCCCTGGAATGAAAAAGCCAATAACTCACAGACCGGGCGTCCGATTGACTCGTCGTCTGTCTCGTTGAATTCCTATTGATGAAAAGGAACTTTTGTCATACTTCTCCGGAGTTTTGGATGCAGTTGGAGTTTGTTCGGGTTGGATTGTACCCGAAATCCAACCGGGCCCCTAGAACGGAAAAGCTGATATCTTTCAGAACGGACGTCCGTTTGACGAACCGTCCGCGGCGTTGGTGATCACATTGAGAAACGGTCCATATGGGTATACCCTATGAGAGTTCGGGGTACAGTTGAGATACGGCTGGGTTGGTTCGCACACAAAACCAATCGGACCCCGTGGACGAAAAGGCTAATAACTCACAGACCGGGCGTCTGATTGACGCACCGTCTGTTGCGTTGAGACCCCTATGACGAGGTGGTACTTATAGATACTTCTTCATGGGACTTGTGATACTTGGAGTATCGACCTGTAGCTCCTGGAGCGGACCCTCTCGGAGACGAGCATACAAAGTATGGAGACCGTGAAGCTGGTTGTGACAGATGACTGCTTTTCTGGTTCTATTCAGAGTGACTAGCATAGCCCAGTGGAGAGAACTACTTTGTGAGGTGGCAGACCCATGGAAAAGGAGCACTACTATGTGAGGTGGAATACCTACGGTACTCGACAGGAGGAGTACCTCTGTAGGCTATGAGGGGGAGCACTACTACGTGAGGTGGCAGACTCATGGCAGAGGAGCACTACTGAGTGAGGTGGCAGACCTGCGGTACTCAACAGAAGGAGTACCTTAGCAGTCTTAGGTTAGTGTGCAGTACCTCGGAGTTGTGATAGGATCAATGTACACTCCAGAGACGGACTCATCAGCAGTTACAGTTTCGATAATGAAAATCCGGGTTTGAGCTGAGTCTATGAACATTGTGTTTACCTCTTGATTGAGATGGGTGACTTGATAACTTAGGTATATGTATGGGCATATACCTAGGTAGTGGTTATCCGTTGATTTCATAATCTTTTTGTTTCCTCATGATTGAGATGGGTTACTTGATAACTTAGGTATATGTATGGGCATATACCTAAGTGGGGGTTACCTGTTGAGATCTTCATTGTGGTTATCCTTGTTGGTTTTAGTGAGACCTGGAGGGTCTCGGGTTCCCCACTGAGTATTGTTATACTCACCCTTGCACGGGCTATGCCCGCACCTCGTTGTGTTGGTTGCAGATGACGGAGAGTACTGATGGAGGCCGAGTGTTCGAGGACTGGACGGTACCCAGAGGTGGACGACACAATGAGTCAGTATCCGGAGGTGGACTTCACGGTGAGACGACACTCAGAGGAGGTTGATAGGCGAGAATGATGTGGAGGATATCTGTACCTACCCTTCATGTAGGATCCGTGGTGGATGATCCAGGAGCTGCGCCATCGGTACCTACCCATCACGTAGGATCCGAGGAGGACGTCCTAGGAGCCGCTTCCGTTCTTCCAGCTGTTTTATTTTTATATTGTACTTTTGGTCAGTTGTAGTTGTACTTTCAGTTGGGTTTGTATTCTGGACCATTTACTTTTCAGCACTTCTCTTTGTACTTAGTGTTTTTCTTCATCTTGTACTGTGTGGTGTTTTGTTTACTCTTATAAATGCAATGCCTTCCCAGTCATCGGGATTTACATCTTTGGTGCTATTCGCCAGCCCCTGGCGTTTGGAAGGCAGGCTTGGGGTAGTCATGACACGGGCCCTGAGGACGGGTTGTGACAAAATTTTATCATAAAAAAATCTACTATATTGAAATTATGGTATTTTAAACCATTACAGATTTATTTTTATGAGGTCATTAACATTCCATTGATCATTCAATTTTTTCGAACAAATAACCTTTATCACTTTATAGAATTCTTTATGATTATATTCCACGTTCATATCTTCACTTTCCAGTAATGTACGTATATTTAGAAACCTAGTTATCTATTTTTCTAGAAAAAAATTTCATTTTACATATCTCTAATCAATTGGATGTATTATTAACATGTATTTTGATGTAGTATTTCAATATGTGTATTTTTTAACTTCAAAACGTTTATTTCTAAGATCAAAATTAAATTAGAAGGATGAAATTTATTTACTGTTGTCAAATGTATCACCCATATATTTTAATATTCAAATATCATGTACGATATAATGTAAATGAAAGATAATGAGTCAAAGGGAGAATTATGTTTCTGATAAATTTATTTTTTAGAAAATTAAATCTCTCTGATATATTGAAATTCACACAAAATAGGGTTTAAATGAAACACGGTACATTATAACAATATATATATTTAAACCTCACTATTTTAACCTAATCATTAAATTAGAGTGTATGAATTTTAATATATAAAATTTTAATATTATAAGGGTGTATACTGTATTAATATTAATAAAAACATATTATTATTTAATAATGATAAAATACGAAATATTTCAATGAAAAATAATTTTTTTTCTGAAAAAATATATTTTTTTAAAAGGAGGTTCAATCACGCTTCCATTAAATATTTTAAATTTAATTTATAATAAATTTAGAATATTTATTTTATAAAATTTAATTCATTTTCTGAATAATTATATAAAATAATATTATGATAATTTTTTGATGTTTTTCTAAAAGGATTAATTTTTCATTGATTAGTGAAAAATACCAGGTTTTAATTGAAAACCACATTTTCATTGATATTTTAAATAATGATACAATATATTTTCAATATGTTTTAAATTAAAATTAGTTAAATTATATTTATATTAATAAATAATAGGTAATTTGACTTTTTTTACATAACTAATCTTGAAAAGAAATCAGTATAACCTTTTGAACATTTTATATTTAAAAACATGCTTTCACATTAATCCTATATGAATAGTTTTATACTAAAATTTTCCACTTATATCAATTTAAATTTAAAAATTGGTTTATTTATTTTTAATAATTGTAATTAATATATTTTCTTTCGGATAAAATAGTTTTGGGCCCTAATTAATAGTAAAAAAAATAAAATTTATTTATGGATGTCAAGGTAAAAATGGGTTTACCTGGGGGATAAATTTAGAAAATTAGGTTAAATAATTACCTTACATCATTAAAAATATTAAATTGTGATAAAAATCATCCATATCACATCAAATATATATTCTATGGATATTTCAAATCTTTTTTCATGCATATAAAATTATCATTAATGATTATTTGGGGAAATTTCCTCATAATTTCTAATGTTGTCCACATTCACCACATATAAACAGAAACTCACTCAACTAAAATCATCAATCCTACAAATATATATGGCCAAAAATACTCTTAAATATTATATACATGAAATTATTAGTCACATTATATAGCTACTAGTGCTCCCAAAACACCATCTATATTGTTATTAAGAGGAGATCCAAGGTATGTTTCTCTTAGAGAAGGAAATTATCTTAATAAAGATCATTCATTTTCTTTCATCATTCTCCCCATTAATTATGTCTTAAAACAACTAATATAATAAAAAATAACCTACCATAAAATTAGAGGTTATAAATTATGTGAATTAATATTTATCATACTCCAAATCAATTAAATGGGAAATTAAATTCTCAATCGTCTGTACGAAGTACTACCACATCATGAACCGAGGTAGTTTTTTTTTCAAGACCCACAATTAAAAGAATGATATAATGATATATTTAAGAAATATATATTATATTTATGATATTAGTATAATTATATAATTTTAATATCACAAATAACTTTTTATAATATATTTCTTTTTAAAATATGATAATGATGCATGTCTGTATGAGGAACTACCACCTCAAAAAGCAATGTTATTTGTTTTTCACCTACTATTAAAATAGTATATAATTAAGATATAATTAAAGAATATATATGAAATATATGATATTATATTTATTATTTATAAAAATATATCATAAAATTCCTTTTCATTTCACCAGTTATGGGAATGATCTTATTTCTTGTGCATACCATGGACATATCATCTCCATGAAGTGATGTTACACATTTTCCAATAAAAATTTTAAGAGTGGTTGTAAAAAATTGTATAGTTTGTAAATATTATAAATATAAAATTATCATTATTTTATAGATTATATATATATGTTCTAGGAAAACCAAATAAAACATTTATAACAAAACATACATGAGAAAATAAGGAACGTAACGCCCTAAATAATGAAAATAATGATATATTATTAATAAATAGGATATAAAATGTTAAAATATGATGATCTATAATATTATAAATATGATAATTATTATGTTATAAATTAATAAAATTTTCATAATTATTATAAATGATTTATAAAAACCTAAAAAATAAATTATACTTAAGGTAATGGTTTTTCATCTCACTATATATTTCATATGACATATGAAATATTCACAAAATATTAACATTCTGATGTTTATATAATCCAAATTTGATATTTTATATCATTAATGTATTAAAATTAATGGTATTTAATGTTTCATTTGATGGAATGACTTTTATAGGGATTAAGAGTCAGAAGTTACAAGAGTGGAAAGGTTTTAATTCATAGTCTCATCTTTTTTCAAGATTGTTTATGTTTACGTATCTAATAAAGGTATTATTTATTTTTTACCTGTATATAAAAAAATTTCGTCAAATATGGTTATTAATTAAAAAAATATTTTAAATATTACTATTTCCCACTATTTTTGACTTAAAATGATTAAGAAAGTGATTTTAATAAAATAGAACGTTATTTCTCTCTTAGGATTGAAATCATTTTTCATAAAAAACATGATTTTTAAATATTTTTTAAAAAGGGATTATATATATTTAAAAATTATTTATTAATTTTTATTACTCATTTTTACATTTTAGAAAAAATAAATGAATTTTTATGTCACATTCAATATAACGATTATAAAAATGTATAGAAAATTGGAAATGAATATTTATTTTAAAGGTTATGTCATGAAATAAATGTTCATTATTTTTGGTCAAATAAATGTTTTAAGGATTATTATACATGTTTTGAAATGTTAATTTCAGTGAATGTTTTTTTCAAAGTGTGTTGCGATTTTTTAAATGGTTATTTTCCAAATAGAATGTTGATTTTTTTCAAAAAATGTTTATAAAGAAATTTCAAGGGTTTTTCTATTTATCATTGATATAAAACCACTATTTTACTTATGATACATTGAATATATGTTGTATTGATTCCATGATTATTATTTATCTTGAGTTTTTATGATTAGTTTTATAAGGGATGTATAATATTGATATCATTCACAATTTTATGTGGGATGGTTTATGATTATGATTATTGATTAGGTTATATATTATCATTTTATATGTTAGTGTTCCAATATGAATTCATATGTGGATTATATTTCCCCCAATTCATAAGATAAATTCATTCTACTGAGTATATGTCATATGGTAATCTATATAGCTTATAGATTCATCAATTCGCCTCCTGAAACAAACTATATTGGGTTATGGTCGGGGCCATATACATTTATATAGTTGTCATGACATAGTGCCTCGACGATATTAAATGTATGGACACAAGGCCTCAATGTAATTTTGTATAATTATAATATAATTCAATAAATTATTATATATTCATTTATTTATAGTCCATGTGATTATTCAACAATTAATTATATTCATGGTTAACATTCATTCTCATGTGATCATTTAATGGTTACTATATGATAATAATTTATCCTTGCCGTATTATGATCATGTTTCTGATAAAATCACATGATTTTTATTTACATTTACATATTGATTATTCCTTATTTATTCATATCTTATGTTGTATACATATCATTATTGAGAATTCACTAGTGCAGAAAACGTTTTTTACGTCGGTTATTTTTTATTATTTACGTCGGTTTTTAGGTGACGTTAATACGGACGACGTTATAAATAACGTTTTTTACGTCGGTTATTTAAAACCGACGTAATATCCCTAACTTCACGGTGGTTATCACGTCGGTTCATATAATAACCGACGTGATAAATATGCGCGGGGGGCTTTATCACGTCGGTTATTCCCTAAACCGACGTGATAAAACGCCTGGGATATCGTTTATCACGTCGGTTATGTCATAACCGACGTGATAAACCCTTCCCCTGGCCTATTACCACGTCGGTTATTTAGGAAACCGACGTGATAAAAAGGCCTGGGAAACGTTTTAGCACGTCGGTTATTCAATAACCGACGTGGTAAATCGATTCCCAGGCCTTTTATCACGTCGGTTATACTAAGAACCGACGTGATAAAATCCCCGGGAAAGGTTTATCACGTCGGTTCTAGAAAAAACCAACGTGATAAACCCCTACCGATTTATTTACCACGTCGGTTATAAAATAACCGACGTGAAAGAATTTTTTTTTTTTAAATAATTGCACTGCTCTCACCAAAAAGCAACTAGAAACCAAACAAAAATAACCATGCCAGCCCTCCCCCAAGCCCCAACTGAACCCCACCCTCATCTATACCCACCTAACAACCTGGCCAGCCCTCCCCCACCACATTGGAGCCCCACCACAACCCTTGGACACCCTCCACCCCTTGGACACCCCCCCACCCTCATTTACACCCCCAAGACCCCTAGTGCAGCCTCAAACACCCATTGGACACCCCCCCACACCTTGACAGCCCTCCCAGACCCCTTGGACACCCCCCCCCCCTCATTTACACCCAACCTGCCCCTTGGACACCCCCCCCCCACCCCTTCGACAGCCCCCCACCCTCATTTACACCCCCCGAACACTAGGACAGCCCCAAACACCCCTTGGACACCCCTCCCATATCCCTTGGACACCCCCCCACCCCTTGGACACCCCCCCACCCACTGGACAGCCCCCCACCCCCTGGACACCCCCCCGACCCCTTGGAAACCCCCCCTACCCCTTGGAAACCCCCCCATCCCCTTGGACAGCCCCAAACACCCCTTGGACACCCCTCCTATATCCCTTGGACACCCCCCCACCACTTGGACACCCAACCGACTCCTTGGACAGCCCCAAACACACCTTGGACACCCCTCCCATATCCCTTGGACACCCCCACCCTCATTTACACCCCCCCGACCCCTAGGACAGCCCCAAACACACCTTGGACACCCCTCCCATATCCCTTGGACACCCCCCAAACACCCACCCACCCCCTTGGAACCTCTCCCCCCATACCAAAATCCAGACCAGAAAAACCATCAACAGTAGACCAAAACAAGAAGTAGAGAAAAATTAAACATTCACTGATATAACATTCAAAACTTACAATGTCAACTTCAAAAAAAACTAAATCCAACCTAAACGACTACGAAATACACAATTACATTGACAATATTCAAAATTACATTTTACATTACAAACAACTAAAAGTCAATCAAACCTGTAAAATAATTTGACCACTCCACTTGTAAGTGTTTGATATCTTCAGCAGTAAAGGGTTGAGGGTCATCAAAAAGCTACAAAGGAAAAGGATAGTAGTCAACGTGTATAATGAATAAATCAAATTGAAATATTATTAGAAAGAGGAAATCTTACCAGGTCAAAACTCAGAACTGTCCCAGTTGTTATTATTTCATACATAAATCTTAACATGTAATATCCGCATTCGATGATGCCTTGTTGCTCATGACATTTCTGTTTGAATGAGTGTAAATTCAATATATTATTTTTATGTAATAAATCAAAATGTACAAATTATAAATGGATATTTACCTTCGCATGTACATATTTGATCTTGTAATTCCTTTTCTTTGAGCTTTTTCGAAAGTGGACCCATGCCCTGTTAGAAAATAATACGAATGGGGTAAATTTAAAATTCATTATAATATATAAAACTATTGTGAAATTGAAACTTACGTTTCCAATATATTCTTAAAACTTTCTCGCACATCATCATGGAGAGTGCATATCCAATAAAGTGTTTTCTCCCTAGGGAAAAAAACCCCTAACATCCAATGATCCCTGAGAAAAGGAAATTTAACGTTAGTGGTTTTTTATGTTAAAATATAATTAACTCTTTGAGAGGGATGTGTTTCATACCTCTCACAAAAAGGCATCATCCAACACTGTGTGATTACATTCTTTTCAAATCTATCAGCAATATAAAGCATTCTTTGTTCCTCATCCAATGCACATGCTTCAGGGGAAATCAATTGTGGGTCCATGAATCCATATACATCTGTCAGCTCATTCCTCTCACAAATTTTATACATATACCTAATACAAAGCAGACATAAGTATACATTTTTAATAAATATAACGCAAGGAAAAGGAGTTAAGACTTACATGATAAAAATTTGCACCACGTTGATGCCCATCTTATCTCCAGTGACAACCTCCATGATATCAGTTTTCATAATCCCCACACATAGTTCACGTCCACAGACATGAGCTTCCATTGTAAAGTCATAATGATCCAACAACAAATTTGAATATCTTGACAATTTGTCAAGACTGCTAGTATCTGCATCTGATGTCATAGCTATCTGTCTTTGTTGTTGTCTATACAGTATTTCTTTACCTTTGAAGTATTCCTGTAAAAATAAATTGAAAAATATATTAGTTTTCAAATGATAAAACATTAATAAAAATATAAAATAAAAGATATAACATCCATACCTCTATGGTAATGAGTCGAAGAAGTCTGGATGGCCAAAGTAAAAAATGGCCGATACTATGTCCAACTGTCGTCACCTCATCTGTAGGTAATGGTATCCGAGCTGATCTATCTATAATATCCTGTACAGTGACCCTCTGATTCTCTACCTCTAACTGTTGATGATGAACTGTATCTCCTATACAATATACCATCCCATATTCAACTATATGATGTTGAGGATCATCAACATACAACTCACAATAAGTAGGTAGCTGCGGCGGAGGAGGAGGATCAAAAATGGGGTCCGCAGGCTGAGGTGGGGGAGTGGGAGCTACTGGGAGAGGTGGAGTGGGAGCTGCACCCTGAAATTGTCTTTGCAAGTCTGCAAACATTAACTGCACCGATGCTCTAATCTTGTCCTCCATTGTCGCATTAATATTATGGACTTCAGCCTCCAACGATTCTATTTTTTTTTTATAAACTCCCTCAACGTTAGAAGTTGAGGAACGTGGCAACACTTTTCTTACCGATACACCTGTCGGATATCCTCTTACACGGCCAGGATGTTCGGGCTTTCCCAATGCCACAGATAAAATATCTTCCCTCCCAGATGGTGTAAATGTCCCCTGTGAACTCTGCTCCTCAAGAGAGTCCTGTAATAATTAATTGAACTTTTCTATAATGATTGGAAATATATGACGAAAATAGTAAACTTAAATAAATAAAATAGATATCTTACAATCCTCTCAACTACGAGTCTCGATTCTTCCGAAAGATATTGTCCTTTTTTGCCCTTCCGAGCTCTTTTCCATTTCTCATGTCTAGATGGAGGGGATGGAGGGGCCACCTCTCCAGAGCTTGAAGACTCAGCTCTTAGTTGTTGAAATTTTTCTGCCATCATTTGTTCTTCCAATAATGCATACCCTCCCCGAGATAAACTATGAGGGTATACATTTTTAGATTGGATCTCTTGATGAGCTTTCCTTGTTTGCTGTAAATTAAGAATAAGTAATCATTAACAAAACAATAATAAGATCATTTATATAAGAAAGCTTATAAAAGTTTACATTGCCCTTACCAAAAATGATTCTTTTCTTCTACTTTCAAAAAATTCTCTCCATGTGTCTTCATCTATAAAAGGATATATACGACATGGATTCTCACGACTCCTATGACCATAAATGAAATCAGATGAGAGGGTTGATTTGAAATCCCTCCATCTCCTAGCAGCCAACGATAAGCATTTCTTCCTGACTCCTCCAGTGTCAGGAATATCAAATGTCATCTGATAAAAAAGAGGTTAAAAATATTATATATACTAGAAACATTTAAAGAACAGTCAAACAATAGCAAAAGATCTTACCAAAATGGTCTCCCACAGCTGAGAAATTATCGCCTTATCCACACTTCTCCAATCATCATAGAGAATGCTTACTTTGCTCTTAGCCTGAGTTGCTACAAAACCCTTAAAATCTTTAGCATTTGGACCTCTAGGAAGATCATCCTCATCAAACTCCACGACTATCCTCTCCTCCTTCGTACGGGCAAGTGATAATTTTGGTAAATGTGTGCACCCACGCTTACCAACCTTTGAACTCTTTTTCGTAATAGGAGCATGTGAATGTTCCTCCCCAGATGTATGACCAATATGCTCATCTCCAGAATCATGTGGCTGATCAACTGATTGATCTGTCATTTTCCTTCAAATCAAAAAAACAAACATTAGTTCACAAATAGAAAAGTGTACTAAATTACATAATAGTAAACATCGGTAATATGATAAGCATGTTAAACAATGATAAACATGGTAAACACAGGCAAAATGTTGCCAAGGAGTTGGCATAAGAAAGCTGAAAAGTGGACTCACTGATGCCACCGGCCGGCCGCTGGCTCACCACCGGCCAGCCGGTGGAGCAGACAGCCTTCCTCTGTCTGGACCACCGGCCGGCCGCTGGATCACCACCGGCTGGCCGGTGGACCAGACAGAGAGCCTTCCTCTCTGTCTAAACCACCAGCCGGCCGCTGGCACCTCACCGGCCGGCCGCTGGTGATCCAGACAGAGAGGAAGGCTCTCTGTCTGGTCCACCGGGCGGCCGGTGGTGATCCAGCGGCCGGCCGGTGGACCAGACAGCCTTCCTCTCTGTTTGAACCACCGGCCGGCCGCTGGCTCAACACCGGCCGGCCGCTGGTGATCCAGACAGAGAGGCTCTGTCTCTGTCTGGACCACCGGCCGGCCGCTGGCTCAGCACCGGCCGGCCGGTGGACCAGACAGAGAGCCTTCCTCTCTGTCTGAACCACCGGCCGGCCGCTGGCTCAACACCGGCCGGCCGCTGGTGATCCAGACAGAGAGGAAGGCTCTCTGTCTGGTCCACCGGCCGGCCGGTGGTGAGCCAGCGGCCGGCCGGTGGTACAGACAGAGAGGACCGGTTGCCGGTGCGCGCAGGACTTCTCCTCTTTACGGTTTTTATTGTTTTATCGTTTTGGTTTGATACATATTTTAATAAGTAAAAAATTTACAGTATCTAACATTATATGAAAAAACTAAATGTAAACAAGATATATACTTGTGTTACCTGTAATTTTAGGAATGTACAGTTGGATTGTTTTCCCAAATTCCTTCGTCGTGATCGTTCCTAATGGCACAAACCATGTCTTCAACATACTCATCATTATGTTCTGTTAATCTTTCCATGGAAGTAGGGATCTCACATAAATCACCATCTTCATCAAATTCATCCTCACCAACATATTGGTTTTTCCCTTGTAAAACAACAGCCCACTGCATATCTGATTGATCTACTACATAGAAAATTTGTTTGGCATGTGTTGCCATTATAAAAGAATCAGCTGTGTCTTCCAATCTATTCAGATTAACAAGTGTCATTCCAAATTCATCGTGTCTGACACTGTTGTTACCGATAAACCATTTACAGTTAAAAACGGGAACTTTAATTTTAAAGTAATCAGCCTCCCATATGTCTTCAATCACTCCATAATATGCACTTGATGCCGAAATTGGGTTTCTATCCTTAGCACTCGAAAAATGCATTGCTTCTGCAAACACCAATACACCACTATTCTGAACTGCACTTCTGTTGTCCTGAGCTTTCGTATGAAATGTATAGCCATTAATGTCATAAGCGGACCATGTTATCACATTTAAAGATGGACCACCCACTATCCATTTTAATGTCTCTGATACATCTGATCTACCAAGCAAGGTCTTTTTAAACCATGGCAAAAAAGTTTTGTTGTGCTCATTCAAAATCCACATTTCTTTCTTCTTTGGATGACATTGTTTCAACTCATTAATATGCAATGTGATATACGGTTGAACATCATCTATGTTATTCAAGATGTATGATTCTAACTTCTTCATATGTTCAGCTGACAGTGATTTGACTTTCAAGCCACGAATCCCCTTTCCCTCATTATTAACCCGTTCATGGCGAGATGGAGGCAAACCTATGTGTTGCGCCGTAGCCAAGTAACTCGTACAAAACTCTGCTACCTCCTCAGAAATATACTTTTCAATAATGGAGGCTTCAGGTCGATATGGATTTTTAACATATCCCTTTAATATTTTCATATACCTTTCAAAAGGATACATCCAACGAAGATATACAGGTCCACAAAGCCTTATTTCTCGAACCAGATGAATCAGTAAATGCACCATCATATCAAAAAAAGTTGGAGGAAAATACATTTCCAAATGACAAAGTATAATAATTGCATCCTTTTCCAAAATGTTCAAAGCATTCACATCAATCGCCTTATTGCAAATTGAATTGAAAAAATAACACAACCTCATTATAGTCTTTCTGACACGGATGGGCAATATTCCACGCAGTGCAACTGGTAGAATTTGTTGCATCATGACATGACAATCATGTGATTTCATACCTATCAACTTCAAGTCTTTCAATGAGACAAAATTTTTTACATTTGAAGAATAACCTTGAGGCACTTTGATATCATGAAGACACTGACAGAAGCTACTTTTCTCCCTCTTCGATAATGTATGACAAGCCGGGGGAAGAAATGTTCGTCTTCCTTTAGGAGTGGGAGCTAACTCTAAACGTATTCCCATTGACAGTAGGTCTAACCTTGCATTCAACCCATCTTTTGTCTTTCCTTTAATATCTAGCAATGTTCCGATCAAAGAATCACAGATATTCTTCTCCACGTGCATGACATCAATATTATGTTTGACTTCATGATACCTCCAATATGGTAGCTCAAAAAATATTGACCTTTTCTTCCAAATATGTCTATCATTACCAGATTTCGGTGTCTTTCCCAATGTCACATCAAGGTTTTTCACCCTCTCAAAATACAATTCTGGGGATAAAGGTTGAGGTGCAGTATCAAATTCTTGTGAGCCATTGAATGCCTTTTTTAGTCTTCTATAAGGGTGATCCATAGGCAAAAACTTTCGATGACTCATGTACACTATTTTCCTCCCATGATGCAATTGACAATATGACGTCTGTTGTTCGCAAATTGGACATGCTTTATGCCCTTTAACACTGTATCCAGACAAATTTCCATATGCTGGGAAGTCATTTATAGTGAATAGAAGCACTGCATGCAGTTGAAAATATTCCATTTTATAAGAATCATACACCCTAATACCATCAGCCCATAAAAGTTTCAAATCATCAATCAGCGGTGACAAGTATACATCAATATCATTGCCGGGTTGCTTTGGACCAGAGATCATGATACTCAACATGAAATATTTGCGCTTCATACAAACTTCAGGAGAGAGGTTGTAAATTACCAATAAAACAGGCCATGAACTATGTGTGCTACTGAGGGTTCGGTATGGATTCATTCCATCTGTGCACAAGCCTAGTCTCAGATTTCTAATTTCATTTCCAAATGTAGGGTACTGGGCATCAATTTTCTTCCATTGTGGACAATCAGCTGGATGACGTATTTTTCCATCACATACCCGCTCATCAGCATGCCATCTTAACCTTTTTGCATCATGTGAATTAGCAAATAAACGTTTGAAACGAGGAATTATAGAAAGATACCAAAATACCTTTGAAGGGAGCTTTGTAATCTCTACATCAGCTTGTGATTTTTCTTTCACCTTATACCGTGATGTCCCACATTTGGGACACTCTTTCAGAAATTCATATTCCTTCCTATATATAATGCAGTCATTCGGACATGCATGTATTTTCCTGTATCCCAATCCCATCGGGCATAATATTTTTTTGGCCTTATAATGTGAATCTGGAAGATCGTTATCTTTTGGAAGAATGTCTTTCATCAATTGTAGCAGCTCTGTAAAACTTCTGTCACTCCATCCATGTTTCGCCTTCAGGTTAATCAATCTTAACACCGCCAACAAAACCGTAAAATCTGTACAACCAGGATATAATGGTTTTTCGGCATCACCATATAGACGTGCAACTCTCGGTTCTATCTCAATTTGTTCTGCTACAATATCGCGAATCATTTCATCAATTCCATCAGAGTTACCATCTTGCGATTCATTATCATCAGTGACATTCTGTCCAGTTTCGCCATGCCAAATCCAAGGGTTGTAACTCGGATTGAAACCATGACAAATCAGATGATCTTTTATCTCTCTACTTTTCAACTTCTTCATATTCAGACATTTCAGGCATGGACAGAAAAAAATGTCACTACTTGGAACATTTCGTTTAGCAAATTCCAAAAAGGCATCAACACCTTCCTCATATTCATTGCTCATTCGATGTGCCGTAATCCAACTTCGACTCATTATTACCTATAAAAAATAGCAAAAATATATATATTTTTTAGATAAGACAAATATATGTTTATATGAAAAAAATCATAATTTGAATATAACAATTTTGAAATATAAAACAAATCGATGTGTAAACCCCCCTGGACACCCCCCGACCCCTCTGGACAGCCCCCCACCCCTCCTGGACACAACCCCCCACCCCCGACCTGCTTGGACACCCCCCTGGACACCCCCCAACCCTCTGGACTGCCCCCCCACCCCTCCTAAACACCACCCCCACCCCCTACCCCCTTGGACACCCCCCTGGACACCCCCAACGCCCACCCACACCCTTGGACAGCCCCCCACACCCACCCACCCCCTTGTAAACCCCCCTGGACACCCCCTGACCCCTCTGGACAGCCCCCCACCCCTCCTGGACACCACCCCCCACCCCCTACCCCCTTGGACACCCCCCTAGACATCCCCCAACCCTCTGGGCAGCCCCCCCACCCACCCGGACAACCCCAAATACCCTCTGGAGAGGCCGCCACCCACTTGGACAGCCCCCCACACCCATCCACCCCCTTGGACAGCCCCCCACACCCATCCACCCCCTTGGACACCCCCCTGGACACCCCACCGACCCCTCTGGACAGGCCGCCACCCCCTTGGACAGCCCCCCACACCCACCCATCCCCTTGGACACCACCCTGGACACCCCCCGACCCCTCTAGAAAGCACCCCCACCCCTCCTGGACACAACCCCCCACCCCCGACCTGCTTGGACACCCCCCAACCCTCTGGACAGCCCCCCCACCCCTCCTAAACACCACCACCCACCCCCTACCCCTTGGACACCCCCCTGGACACCCCCCAACACCCACCCACGCCCTTGGACAGCCCCCCACACCCATCCACCCCCTTGGACAGCCCCCCACACCCATCCACCCCCTTGGACACCCCCCTGGACACCCCACCGACCCCTCTGGACAGACCGCCACCCCCCTTGGACAGCCCCCCACACCCACCCATCCCCTTGGACACCACCCTGGACACCCCCCGACCCCTCTAGAAAACACCCCCACCCCTCCTGGACACACCCCCCCCACCCCCGACCTTCTTGGACACCCCCCTGGACACCCCCCAACCCTCTGGACAGCCCCCCCACCCCTCCTAAACACCACCACCCACCCCCTACCCCCTTGGACACCCCCCTGGACACCCCCCAACACCCACCCACGCCCTTGGACAGCCCCCCACACCCACCCACCCCCTTGTAAACCCCCCTGGACACCCCCGAACCCTCTGGACAGCCCCCCGCCCCTCCTGGACACCACCCCCCACCCCCTACCCCCTTGGACACCCCCCTGGACATCCCCCAACCCTCTGGACAGCCCCCCCCCCACCCACCCGGACAACCCCAAATACCCTCTGGAGAGGCCGCCACCCACGTGGACAGCCCCCCACACCCATCCACCCCCTTGGACACCCCCCTGGACACCCCACCGACCCCTCTGGACAGGCCGCCACCCCCTTGGACAGCCCCCCACACCCACCCATCCCCTTGGACACCACCCTGGACACCCCCCGACCCCTCTGGACAGCCCCCGACCCCTCTAGAAAGCACCCCCACCCCTCCTGGACACAACCCCCCACCCCTGACCTGCTTGGACACCCCCCTGGACACCCCCCAACCCTCTGGACAGCCCCCCCACCCCTCCTGGACACCACCCCCCACCCCCTACCCCCTTGGACACCCCCCTGGACACCCCCCAACACCCACCCACACCCTTGGACAGCCCCCCACACCCACCCACCCCCTTGTAAACCCCCCTGGACACCCCCCGACCCCAAATCCATGCACCTATGCCATGGTTGTGTGTGAATAAAGTAGTAACAACTGTAAAAGGGCAACCCATCCAAATGGACACGCCCCAACCCTCTCGGGGATTTATAGAAAACGATGAAAAATTAGTGAAATCATAAAATTACTAAATATTGCAAGTCGAACAAATAGATCTAGGGATGATAAATAAGATTA
The DNA here is from genome assembly GCA_963277665.1 of Viscum album. Taxonomy (NCBI): domain Eukaryota; kingdom Viridiplantae; phylum Streptophyta; class Magnoliopsida; order Santalales; family Viscaceae; genus Viscum; species Viscum album. The sequence goes on along the minus strand of OY728166.1, from coordinate 65,778,113 downwards.
TGGTGCCAAAACGAGTTAAAAGGGTTCGCAATCGAAGAATCTTAGCTAGTTTCAACAAAAAAATCACAACACATATATATTTACTATCCGCGAAAAAAAACGAACGAGTGGGAGGATTACCTGAGTGCTGCGAGTTTAGATGATTGATCCGAGGAGATTAAATATGAGAAACGATGATCGCAAAACGAATCTAAACCAACGAAATGGACGAGCCGATTCGGGTTTACGCGCGAGAGAGACGAGTCGCGACTGTCGAAGGTAAACTCGCGAATGACAATCCACGGGTCTGGGTAAATTTTTAATTGAGTTATCACGTCGGTTATTCAATAACCGACGTGATAATTGTTTTAAAAACATTTATAACGTCGGTTATTTCAATAACCGACGTCAAAAAGCCTTCAAAAACCGCGTTTGTTACGTCGGTTATTCAATAACCGACGTGAAAGGGCCTTCGAAAACCGCGTTTTTTACGTCGGTTATTTTTATAACCGACGTAAAAAACGAAGCCGCGAGATTAATAACGTCGGTTATTTGTATAACCAACGTTAAATGTGTACCGAACACAGGTTTTTACGTCGGTTAAGAAATAACCGACGTAAAAAACCTCGTTTTACATATTATGACGTCGGTTTTATATAACCGACGTAAAAAATGGTGACGTAAAAAACGTTTTCTGCACTAGTGATTTGTTCTCACACATTTCTTGTGTTTTATTTTCCCTCCTATTAGAGGATGTTTATTGTGATAGATATGTAGGTATAAAGTAAAGTGAATAATAAAATTCATAATGAAAATTCATGGTGTATAATATATTTTAAAATTTAATATTAATTTCAATTATGGTTCATTTTTAAAATTGTATAATAATCTATTTTACATTTTGGTATGTGATACCTTTTATATTATTCCAATGTACTAATCTAGACACAGAATCAGAGCTACTGGGGCCAGGTTTGATACAATGATGATACAATTTCTAAAAGGGGTAAGAATGTAACAAACTAGATATTTTTAATATTAAATCACTTTCAATACTTATTAATATTGATGAAATATATTTTATATATTTATATTTATGATAATGATATAATATAATTTTAATTATAGTAGAGGACGCTATATTTCTAACCAAAAGGTGTTTTCATGAAATATATGTTTTCTTTTAAATAATTTTTAAAAAAATTAAAATTTTAACTATAGAAAATAAACATCATTTAATAATTTAAAACTTCAATGTGATGTTATGAAAAAGTTATCAAAATTATATGAAAATTGTTTTTTTCAATGAATACTCAAATTTTTAGAATTTAGTAAAATTTAATATTCTTATGAAATTTTTATAAATTTAATTTTTTAGATAATTTTTTAAATTTAATTTCATTATTATTATTATTATTAAAATATTTATTTATTGGATCAATATTATACGTTAATTTCATATATAATCAATATCATTCTTAAAAATATATGTTCCAAAAACATTCTTCGTCATGTTTTTTAGGATAAATTATAAATTAAATTATCCAATTATAATTAATTTAATATGATATAATTTAAAATATAAATTTAATATAGATGAAAATTTTTTGTATTTATTACCATATTTGTTTTGTTCATTATGAATATTAATGATAGTAAATATTTTCCACATTGGTAATGGATAATAGGGTAATTATGGTATCAAATAATACTAATGGAATAAAAATGGACCAAAAAATTACAATAATCTATTTGATTATAGTGGATAGGATATAATTATCCATATTTAAATTTTACATAATTTTTATTACATATTTCTTGGAAAAATAATTATGTATTATTTAATGTTATGAAGATAAAAATTATCACACTCATGAATTTAAATATATATTTCATTTTCACAAAGGGGGAAATTTAGTTTTGAGTAAACATTAAAGGATATATTGAGTGTAATAAAATTATTTTTTAGTAATTCATTTTTAAATCTTGTTAATGAACTGATTTCCTTAAATTCATTCAAAACACCAACTAGGTGCTTGTTCATGTTATAGAAAATTGTAGTAAATTTTATAGAAAAACATCAAAAGTAATATATTTTGTGTGGTTTAGGGTGTCAAATAAATTTTATAGTTAATCATATGGTATAATTTATGATTAAATATATTTTCATAAAATTTGATGGTTTTCATGTTATTTTCAAATTCAAATTATGGGAATAGAACATAATATTTCATTAATAGTTTTTTATGTTTGATAAATTTTTGTAAAATTACTTATAGATCATAAAAAACATGGAAGATGAAAATTAATATGATAATATTTTTCAAATTAAATATCTATTCCACTGATAAACTATTTTTTAACTTATTATAAATTTAAAATCCTTTTTTTGAATGAAAGTAATTATTATTAAGGTATATATGTTTAATATGAGGGACAATCCAAAAAATAAGGCTTAAAATTATTTCTAATACTAAAAAAAATTATTGGATTATTGTATTAAGGAATTGTCATATTTATATTTAAATTTATATCATTTTTGAATTATTTTATATGTCGTTGAATCATATTAGGTTATAACCTTTCAAGTACTTCCAAAATATCCTTTCACCTAACTTATAGAAAGACACCCCATATCATCTTCTCTCCACACAAAAAGAGACTATTTTTTGACCATGATTTATAACAATAACATTCTAGAATACCTAAAAAAGTCATAAAATATATTTTTAGATATTAAAACCATCCTAGGATGGATTTTTTTATAATCATATGGTTGTTGTTTAAAGGAGAGGTATATTTCTAAATTGGACATAATGGTTTTATTTATTATTATATATCATTTGAACATTCATTAAACATGATAAAATAATAACATCAGTATCCACCATATATGTATAGGTTGTTAACTAAATTTAATTACATATATGCATATCCTCTTCCATCAATTAAAAAATTAAATCATTTTCAATGTTTACGGAGGACTACCTCCCTAGAAACTGATGTAATTTGTTTTTCAATCATCACCTCCCATAGGTGATTATAAGGATGAATTTAATATATATATATATATATAATAATTTGGTATTTATGAAATAATTATCATTATCTAGTGATATGATATAATATATATTCCAAGTATTCCATCTTGAAAAATGATAGTCTCGTTCATTTATTTGATTAGATAACTACCTCCCTAAGTATATGTGTTTTGTTATACATCACCGCATCACATGGCTGTAATATATATATAAACTAAAAAAATTGAAATATTATATTTATTATCTAATAATATTTATTTAAATTTATAATTATACTTACATTCATTCTCATATGATCATTGAAAATAAAAATGTTACTCATTAATACGTACAACATACCGTCACTATGCTTGTAATTTAATTCATTTATTAAAACATATATAATAGATTATCACAATTGTATAATTAATATATAAAATTTATAATTATTATATAATTTTTTATATTACTAAATAATTATCTCTTTTTCCATATTAAACATACCATAGTTATTTTGATTTTAAATATCAAACGTCCTCAAAACACACATTTTTTACTTAAATAATTATGTAATTAAGATTTAATAAAAATAAATTTAATAAATTTTCTAAGGAAATGTTACTAATAATGAAAAATATTTTTAAGAAATAAAATATTTTTTAAGGTTATTCTATCGTTTTTAATTGACGTACCTTGGATGTCTGAACACGGTGTAATGGATTTCACACTTCTTTCCCTTCATTGAGGTAAAACAAAATGTTATATACCAAAATTAAATTATATAGTGTATATACAACCATATTAAAGGTTATACGAAGTATCCAAAAAAAATTCAGGGAATTTTATTCTATAATTCTTGTTTCTTCATCAAATGGGTAATATTTTGATGGTAATAAAGCAGTAAAGTGATTTTTAAATCAATTCGATTTCATTGACTTATACATCTAATAAATTGAAATTGTAATTCAATTAATATTTATGATTCAGAATCAAAATTAACATATTTTGTATTTCAACTTTATTTGGTATTTTTGAATATGTGAACATAATAAAATTGTTGATTAATTATCAATTCAAAGCATATGATATTTGGAATGGTTTTCAGTGTCTCAATCTCATTTTCTTAAGACATATTTTATGCCATGAAACCTTATTTAACTGTATGGTATGCATATTTTTTATGAATAAAAATTGAAATATTAAATCATAAAATTAATTATATTTCATAAAAAATAATACTATTTTTTAAATGAATTTTCATTCAGATTGTCAACATTGCAGTGAATACATTATTTTACAGTATCCTTTATTTGTGAGATTAATTATGTTCTAGTTTAATTTAGGTAAAACATGTTATTTTATTTTATAAATACATATATATATATATATATGTATATATATATTAATTTCATCACTTTATGATTTTTTTACATTTATGTTTCTATATCCTCCTTTATTAGTTAATGAATCGTCACGAAAGTTTTTTTATGTGATATTAATCATGTATTTTTTTGACAAAGAATATTTCCATTCCATACCAATATAGTCTAAAATTATTTCAAGAATTCTATATTTTAACCAAAAACTATTTCTATGAGATATTTAAATTATATTTTACTGTTAATTATAATGTATATAATGTAATTTTATTAATTTTTTACACATCAGTAACTTTGGACATTAATTAAAAAACATTGAAACAATTGTTTTTTTATTTTCAACGTAATATTTTTTTATAACATGTTCGTTTTGTAAATTGAGGATTCAATCATATAGTTCTATGAATATTTTTGTGAGAATTATTTTCACAATATCATATGAATTTAATGTTATTAGATGTTTTTTGAAGATAAAATTCCATTCTCTTCATGAATATTTTAAATCAACTTTTAATTTTAAATTTATTCATCAATAAATGTTATCCTTGATGTTTCTTCAACCCAACCAAGGATGTAAATTAATGATACTACCCTTATAATTTATTTGGCTGATTTATTACCATTTAAAAAAAATCTATCATTGAATCATTTCATTTTCCACGAGTAAAACAATATACAAAAGCACAATGGTTATTCTAATTTTTATAATTTAATCAGTTATATTTTATTATTATGTTATGGTTCTTTGTAAATTTATTATAATGATGTTTGAGCCTAATAAAGATCATTATTATAGGTGGAACCTCATATAGACGTATAATTCCTTGTGTAATTTGAAATAATTAACCAATTATATTTATCTCCTAAGAGATTGTTTTAATTTTTCACATTGGTTATTAAATTTGTAAAAGTGGTTATAAGAGAATTAAGTGGATTTTATTCCAAATTTCCAACATGTTTTTTATGATTACATATTGTTTTAATGTAATTATTACAAAATTATTGTTTTCCAATTACATGTAGTTTTTGAAATATGTGTTTTTTATATTAAATAATTATTCCATGTTTCACAATTTATTATCAATATGTTGATGGTTATGAATTATATTACAATATAATAAATAAAATAGAATATATAATCATAACATTATTTTCATATTATTCTTACTTATTAGTTTGATTTTTCTCATTTTTACCCTTAATATTAATTTTAGCTTAGCCTTCATATGTTTTCCATTTTATTATGTTATGTGGTTTGAGGTTAAATAATTTTTATTTTGAAATGAATATTTTATTAACATTTTTATAATAGTTGTTGAAGATGTAATATGAAATTGAAAAATAATCTATAGTAAGATGAATTATAATATAAAATCTAGGGTATTATTTTGTAATGGTTAATCATAAATCAGTAAAAATATAAACTGAATAATCCTTCAGTATGAAGTGATCCAATATTTTTTCTTCTATTTTATTTATTTTGGATTGCTAAAATTTGATAATGATTATGAATATTGATGATAGTAATGTTATGATTATTATTTTTAGCATCTAATGTAGGATGGAATATTAAGGGTTGTTATAGAAACATGACCAAAAAACTATTAAAATAACATAAACAAATCAATCCACTATTGTAGGTAAGTACAAATAATCCCCATTCAAGAGTTTGTAATTGAATACATCCATAAAAACAACCATTGATGGTTTATAACATTGATTACTCAACTCCACCCTATGTTTAGTTAGTGAATTGAAGAGTGGTAAAATGAATTACAATAACGAATGAAAATGAGATAAATAATAAATGATTGAATACCATCATCACCTACATCCTATGATATTAACAACACAAACATCTTAGTTTGAAATTGATAAAGAATTATATTACATAAATAGTAAAAATATTGCATTGTTATCTTATCTATAGAAACCCATTAGCTAGATATCCATTTCTATTAATATCCTAAAATAGTTACTGAAAACAGAATTACAAAATGGAAAAAAGACATTAATCCCTATCTTAAATTCTACTGCACTGAAGGAAATAATAATTTTTTATTAACAAAGGGGAATCTAAAAAAATTTTCATTATAAATATAATATCAAGCTACATGGAAGTACCATGTTGACATTTACTTTTTATATTCATAGAATTTAAAAATTCATTCTAAAATATTTGTTAGCTGTTTAAATATATTAAAATTTTACTAATAAATTCGATCACATCCCTATAAATCATAAAATCCATGTCACCCACATATACAACATAGATTATCCTCCAATACATTCTGATTGAACAATGGGGTACCGAGAATTTATGTTATCCATGGTGAGTTCCCAAAATTTCAATGAATTTAGTTTAATATAAAAATAATTAAAAAAATATGTGTATCCATTATGATATTATTGACTTATTGAATGAATTTATGATCACTAAATATATTAAAATGATATGTTCTATATGAAATGATATATCTATATAATTTCCAAATATATTTGGTTATTTTTGTAATTTATAATGTCAATAATAAAATTATCATACACAATGTGGATCTTAAATATATTTATATAATGATTAATGGTATATTTTCATTTTTCAGAAAAATAGTTTTTTAAAAATCAATTTATTAAATACATTTTTTTATCTAAAATAATTTTTCTTGTTTCCATTATGATATGATATTTAAAAAGTGGTTAGATTTCATGTCTCTATTGTAAAATTACACAACATTTAATATTTTAAGATATATAGTATGACAATGTATTCCAACCATTAATATAAAATTCATATATAAAATTCACATAAAATAATAAAAGATAATCCATCTAGAAATTTAATTCGTCTGATGATCATTGAATATAATTTCCAAACACACACAAAATATTGATAATCGAAATTCATTTAATTATGAGTACATTTGGAATGGATTCAGATTGTATTGTGTTACCTAATGTTATCCTCAGGGCATCTAATACTTATTAAAAGAGATCAAATATCAATATCAACCAAATGGATTTAAAATATTCTCAAATACAATAAATTCACTATCATCACAAGAATCTTATAATACCTAGAAACCATTGAAATACCCTTTAATTATAAATTATAACACATGTATTAGGATTCACTATTGAATAACAAAATTTGAAGAAATTATAAAACAGTGTTCTGAAACCTTCGAAGAGAGTAATTTAATTTCAGAAAGTGTTCATATGAAACATAATTACACTTGATTATAAATATATAATTTCTAAAATAATGATTCAAGAATAAATTTTATAAAATATTACATTAATGATTACATTAAAGTCATTAAAACCTGAATTGTAATTGGAAATTCAATTTATTAGTAGTACTGAATTATATTAAAACAAAACTAAATTGAAAAAATAAAAAAACAAATAGAAGGAATTCAATTAAAACCCATGAATAATTAGTTAACTACTCCCTATCACTAATTTCATTCATTGTAATCAATGAATAACATTTTTTAATTAACGATTTATAAAGTCGAAAATAAAAATAAAATAAATAGTGTGGAATGAAACAACCTATGATTTTATTTGATGAATGTGTTATAGATATACATGGTAGATCTATAATGAAATTTTTTAATAAATTCCATATTTAATCATAAACAAAATTACTGATAAAAGAAACAAAAAAAAGTAAATAAAACATGTTTTTAACAAATAATGAGCCATTATGTTTTTACATAAAATTGTAATAATGTGGTTGTATGTCATTTCCAAATAAATTGGTACATGGTTTCATCAATAAAAAACTAAAAATTATTGTGGAACCAGTACTCATCATTATATAATGGATAAAAGTTCCCATTTTTGAATAATATTATGTCCCCTTTATTGGATTTATTGTACGTATAATTTAGTGTAGCGAAGGATAGGATGTATATATATGTGATTACTATATTATACATAGTTAATTACACCATACGTGGTATATTTATGACTTGATTTATTCAGGAAAAATATCAATTTTTCTGAATATACTAGATCTAAAAAAATGAGTTCACTATTCAAAATGATGATTATTAAATAAAGATAAATTTGAATCACTCTAAAATCAATGTAATAATTTATCAAATAAATGTATAAATTTTTTAAGAATAAATATAAAATGGATTGAAATAATTTATTATATAATAATTTTTTCAAACTCTAATATATCTTATTCAATGTTCAAAAGATTGATTCAATTTATATTCGGAAAATATTTATCATGAACGATTCTGTTATTGAATCCTAGAATGTATTAAGAGAATTAAATATGGTACTTTAATAGTATCTCATTAAAATCAATATATTTATATTGAACTATATAATGAATTATATATATAAATTGATTCTCTTTATAGTGTGACCTTTAAAACGATAATATTTTTCTAATAGCAAAAAATTATCCAAAAATTGGTGAATCAAACTCAATATTTTTATTTATATTATATTAATTTTAAGAAACTAAATATTAATCAATAAATATATTTTTTCATAACCTATAATCCTTATGAAAATGTATCATTGCATTATTGTTTCAATAAAATCAATTTATATTATATGTTAAATGAAATAAATAAATTATCTCTAGGATAATTTCAAAGCCTTCCATGAACAACCATTATTTTTTTATTTTTTTTAATACAAAAATAGAATTTAATAAATAAATAAATAAAGTTTAATGGAAAATTAAACATTAAATTTATATTGATGAAATGGAATCCAAAATGATAGATATAATGGAGTTACTCCATTAATGAGTTATTATGATCACATTCATTATCACAGAATATATCATCTAATTTTCACACAATAATTAAACTCAATAACATTAAATCTTATTACCTCTTATTATTTTTGAATTATAATGGTTAAATACACTCCATATCACCTTTTATGTATATTAATCACTAAGTCATTTGTGGTAGATATGTAATAGAACTCATTGATTAGGATAATTTAGTTACAAACTTCTGTAGTATAAAAATCATGGCATAAATCATGATCCTAAACACATATAATGTATTTTGAGTTATTTTATGAAAAATATTATTATAGTTGAATAAGATAATATAATGATGGAAAAATGTTATTCCAATATCACATACCTACAATGAAAAAAATTTATTATTAATAATGTGTTTGAATTATATAATGATTTATGTTGTATATAAGGACTAGAAAAATATGTAGTTCCACTTATATGTGTAATCTAATGGGCATATCTCTAATCAAATTAATTAAGAAAGAATAATAAATTTAAATACAAACATTAAATTTTAATTAAAAAATTTCCTTAGTGAGAAACTCGAACACTATCTGTATCACTATGAAATTATATGTTGTATATTATCATCAAAAGTAACATAGAAATTCTTCCACCAACTATAAGCCAATCCATACAGTTGGATCTTCTTCAATGAAAATTAATTTCATTAAGAAGCTTCCAAAGTCTTCCAAAAATCATTACTACCAATATAATAAAATAATATGATCCTTTATAAAATTCCATTTTATCCCCGCATGGTATAACTTTCACATATTCCACATATAAAAATTGGATGCTCCTCCTCATAACTTTGTTTTTAATAATGGGTACACTCATTATCATTATATTCACGTACTATTTAGATAATATTATGGAATATAGTTCACCCATCTAAAATATTTAAAATTAACCTCATTATCTCAATATTGGGATTTAAATATTTCCATGGATTTAACATGGTTTAAATTTTTATTGATTTATGTTCAAAATAAAACTATATTATTGTAATGTATTTTAATATCCTGAGGTTATTTGGAACATTATCCTTGTATGATTTTTTATAGTTCATTCATTGAATAAGAATTAATGTTATTAATCAATTTAGAATAATTGTATAAAATAAATAATATATTAATAAATTAGTTGTAGATTTATCTTTATAAGTTAAATTTTTTTAGTTAATGATATCCTTGTTTTCTTGAATTCATATAACCTAATTTATTATGTTTCCATTCAAATATGATATTTTATCCAACTATAAACTTGTGTGGAAATGTTTATTAACTCCATATATAATGACTTGATATTTCAATGTGTCTTTTTCCAAACTTAATGTTAATAGATTTTACAACTAGTAACAAATAACTTAAAGAAAACCATGTTATATATAAATATTACAAATATATCCGATAGAACTACTGGTTGAATTAGTAGGTATGAATATGTGTAAAAAATTTAATGATATATATATATGTATATGATTTTTTTAACAAAAAAAATTACTAAATTAATTATTCTATTTAAGTATCAATTTATTTATGGGTTGTGAATTATATAAATGAATGTGAAGTATTTTTGTGATAAATAATCATGTTAATAAAAAATAATATTTATCAAATAATTCAATAATATTTATTCTTGTATTGGAAGAAATTATGAAAAACAAGTACAATAAATATTTTTTTCCAATAAACATATTTTAGCTTTTTTATGAAAATATATTTTAATATTATATTTATAAATTTTATACTGTTATATTAATATAAATTATATTGTTAAATTGAAATAATAAATTTCATTTTTTATCAATCATAACCATATTACTTAGAATAATTTATTTTATATTGAGATTGATTTTATGAGGAATAGTGACTTTTAAAATTTTCATAATGTTATCTCATTTGTAGAATTATTATATTTTAATTATTACATGGATGATTTTGTCAACAAAATTATTTGAAAGAAAAAATTATTTTCTATGAGAAATAATTTATTTAAAAAGATTTAATTTTCATTACATACATAGAAATATCATTTTATAAAATGAATAATATTTTTATAAAGAAAATGATTTTAATTTAATATACTTTGAGTATTTCTATAATAATTATATTCTATTATAGAAATTAAATAAAATATAATTTCCTTCCAATTATGAATAAATAGGATCAATTTCTCAAATATGTTCCATTTTCTTTGTTGACAAAAAGTATAAGTTGTGTTTGGTAGAATCATGTTATCACTATAAAATATAAAATAGTAAATGAAAAAAAACTAATGGTAATCTATTGAAAACATATTTAAAATTGTTGTGGGAGTGGTTGGTATGGTCATTGATCAACCATATCTATTCTATCTCTATTATTTCTCAGTTTTTTACACATGATTTTAGAGTGACTTCACATTATAAAATGGTATTATATATTTACCAAAACATGAAATATGTTTATTAGAAAAACACGAACATGTCTCCTCACATACCATTTCATGAAACTTTCCACCATGGGTACCCTCAAAGGCCAAAAATGGTAAAAAAAGATAATGATTTCTAAATCCCACCACTAAAAAGATATAATTTTGTATCAATCACTAATATTATATTATACAAATATATGGAAGAAAATTCCTTCTTATGTTTGTGGAATAAGAGATATGACAGAAAGGAAAAACAAATCATACTCAATGAAAAAGTAAACAATTATCCAAAATATATTCTTGTAATTGTATAGAATGAAGATACTGAAAAATTGAACTACAACTACAAAATTATAATCCCATGCAGTTACCAAGAAAGCATAAATAGCTCTTTAGAACCCAACGAGATATTAATTTCCAGACATATCATTAACATTATCTTTTTATTATATATATATACACACACATAGTGTGATTATAACTTGTGTACTCAGACAGATTCTCTATGGATTCTCTAAGGATTGTGAAAGAATGGATTACTAAATGATATTGAACAAAAATCGAAGCGAACTCATCACCTATATAGTTATGATATGATCCTAACATCACTATGTCTATCATTATCTACGAATAACATATAAGTGAACGTATAATAAAATGTTAAAATAAAGATACCCTATTTCTAATTCTCCACTTTTTTCATTCTACATAATACATAATGCCTTGATCCATCCCTCTCCAATAGAATCCATCGAAAAAATCCTAGGAAAAAGTATCATAACATGAATCCCCTGAATCACATTATCTCATCATTACATACCATGGACCCCACAAATCACATCCTATTATCATCTCAGTATACATATCTAAATTGTAATTGAGTACAATTTAGGATCCATTATGGCTCAATGGTGTGTAATATTCCCCACAATATGGTATCATAAACTATCATACATAAAATAATTCATATGATACAATGTATGATGATACATGTGTGTAAAATAACCACATGAAATTACATAACTATACACAGATATATGGGGATTATTAACCACCATGCATACTTCTAAAGAAAACTACAATGAGATGAATGAAGTGTTAGAGGGGGTAGTTATCAATACATTCCTCTCTAACCTGGATAATGGGGAAAACACTATCGGAGATACCGCAGAGATTCAGTTTTCTTATAATCATGTGTAGGGTTGCACATAATGTAACAAATCATTGAATATATTATATATCTTGAAACCACACTATAGGCAATAAAATTGTCCTTTTATAAATTATTGTTATCATGAATCAGATAAGTCATTTCTACAGTTAAGGACTAGATATCATATAAGCATAGAATAATTGAATATAATATCATTCAATTAATTCATTCCCTTAAATCAATACACATTCAATTTATTAATTCATTATCTATTAATTAACATTACCCCATTCATATTTCATTAACAATCAAGTGATTTCCATGACATCTATGAATAATTCAATATATTCAAAGGATTCTCAACATTATAAACAATTTTGTTCCATTTTAGAACCATCCCCATGGTTTAAAATATTCTAAAATCCTAATCATTCAATAATTCTACGTATTTTTGCTAAAGTTTGTGGTCGAAGCATCATTTATTATTAAAGGAAAGCAAAGACATCTTTAACTGAGTAGAGGGAGACCCATTACATGGCATGAAGGCCAAGTGGGCATTTAGCCCATTACAAGGCCCGTAGGCCCATTTTTTTGCCCCAAATCCCATTCTGTGAATAGTACTGCTACAGTACCCCCTGGCTGCTACAGTACTGCACAGTACCCGCCTCTCCTACAGTACTCTGCCACCGCTATAGTGACTTGTCGCCGCTATAGTGCCAGCAGCTACTACAGTGTCGCCACTGCTACATTATGCTACAGTACTGCTACGGTACCTGCGCCCAATGGGTTTTGAACCCCCATTTTTCATGTATAATTAAGGGGTGCTTACAACTAAGCCAAAACCATTAAAAAAATATCCAAACCATTTCATCAATCCAGGGGACATCTTTATCACCACAATATACATCATCATGCATATCACCATGAATCACGTCAATAGAGGTGTCCACCTTACACAAAAACCATAGAATCACCACATATATTTGACCAAACAAACTACCATCTCAAGATGAAATTTTTTTTAGAAAGGCTCACATCTAGATAGACCTGATAATGTAAAATACAAAAAACCGAGTAAACATGGATTGCAATCCCTATAAACATGGTATCAAAAAATCATATGAAAACCATTTTACTAATCACCAAGAAATTTATCATTATCAAAACAACCATTTCATTATAATCTTATATTAACCAAATTTTTTATCATATTATACAATTATGTGTAAACTAAGGAATAAAATAATACAACAAATAAAAAATTATAAATTCTCTAAATTATATATTCCATTTCTAACAACCCATAAAGAGGGGTAATTATAGTAACATACGTCTCTATTATTATCAATAATAATAAATTTGAAACTTCATATTCATTATGATATTCCATTAAAATATTGGAGAACAATTTTAATTATATATTAATTAAGTATTACTTTTTTATTTCAACATAATAATTAGAATATCAATTTGAAATAATAGTTATATTTAATTATTTAACCATCTATAATTACAAGATATATCTTCTTTAACAGTTTTCATCAAATTAACAGATTAAAATTTCCAAAAAAACATAAAAATTAATGTATAAAAAAATTTATCATAATCTAATGTTAAGCAAAAATAAATCTTCTATCATGATGGAACCACATGTGATTGATAAAAAATTAAACCATTTGTTTTCATTATTCATGTTTATTATTTAATTTGATAAAATCCTCCATCATAGACTTTGAAAAATAATGATTTGTTTTTTATTTCACGTAAAATAATATGAGATTTGATGAATCCTTTACATCAACACATTTTTTCGATCTAATCAAGAATATTTCAATAACTCAGATTCCAAATCCGCTCTCCCATAATGAACCCATATCCAACAAAAAACAATATGCAACATTAACCACAATAATAATAAAATATATATATTATAAAAAATGATATCAATATCCCTATAATGGAAATAAAACACTTATGAGGAAAAATATATTAAAGGATAAAACATAAAAAAATGAAGTAAACAGGCATTATTTCACATTGGATTAATCCTGGGAAGCTGAGGATCAATCTAAATTGGAACAAATTTAAAACAAAATGAAAAATCCCCTCAAGAGTCCAAAAGTATTGAGATAATCGGCGGGGTTCCCAGAACTATGTGGTTGTGATGATGTTTATATAATTTATACCAAATTGATTATAATTACCTAAATGGGTGATTCTAATTTTGAATTTCCTGAATTTAATACCCACTAAAAGATTTCTTCCAGATCCCCTAAAAGTGGGATTAATTCATTTCAAAACTACATGTTTAAAAAAATTATTTTGTGTAAATATTCATTTAATATTATCCTCCACCATTTCATGTGGGAACTAATTGTTAACGTCCTAAATCGCACCAAATGAATAACCTTTTTTAGACTATGAATTCATATTCAATACTTGAACCAAATAGTCACATCATGAACATATCCTATTTTAATATTCTATCTCCCAATTACTATTAAACCATATCTAGGTAATTTGAATGTAGTACATACAATAGAAAGATGAAAAAAAACGAGATATAATTATTTTATAAATTACATCGAATACCTCTAAATTAATTGTCCTCCTAGTGAATATAAAATGAAAACCAAATACAAGAAAAAAATGGGTCATCTGAACATCCAAAATAATAAATATATATAAATAATCATTCCATCTAAGGGTATCAACCACCTCATGTAGATGAAAAATGTGAAAAAAAAATTCATCAACAACAACCTTATCAATAAAATTATCCTATAAGAGGTAAATTAAAAAAAATTACAAAGATAAGAAAACATGGATGGTAAAACTATATCTTAAACTATATAATGACCAAAATTAAATAAATCAGAATCAATAGAAGATAATAATTAAAGATAAAACTAATGAGGATATTAATCATTTATATAAAATACAACTTCTGAGTTTCAATCCTCCACACAACTAAGTCACTGAAAGAAGTGAACCAATAGAATAACACATGTGCACTACACCATCTCTTATATATTCTAGATATACATAGGTTACTCATGAAAGGTTATAACATTGTTTACATTGGTCTCACCCAAAATTCTTATGTGTCCGTCATTATTAAGATAATATTAATGATGAAACAGCTGTAAATCATAATTTATCATTAAATAATAATTGTGAGGTGTTATTATATATGAGGCAACTCCACTACAAACATATACCACACAAGGTAAAAAATTATATGGTGAGATATTACTCCCTTATCCAAAACATTTATCCTAATAAAAGGTGAAATATTTAATAACACCTGATATCCAATGATGAACTCTAGATATATCCTCCTACAATTTGATTATGATTGAATCAAATCATACAATATACTTTTTCTACCATGAATCTAATGAACCATGTCAATATTTTTCTACCCTACTTCCATCAAAATATTTACTGATTCTATAAAACCAATATATTACAACCTATTAGAGAATGGTCATACAAAAAATTGTTACAATGATGACATAGAAATTGTAAACTGACATCTATTATTGTATGAAAACTGAGAGATATGCTCCTCCTCCTAAGACCTAAACAATCCTTGAATCTATTTCACAACATGTCATTAATATATTTTAGCGTCTAATCCGTTGACCATCCATATTCAGAGACAAATTAGTTATATGAAAGAAAAATGTTCCCAAATAATTCAAGATATCTATCAACACCTTATAAGTATAATGAGAATCACAATTAGAAATTATCACCCTTGGGAATCCATGGAGTGAAATCAAGCCCTCAAGGCACCACATTGAAAAAAACTCTAGATAGATTGAGTCCTTAATAAAAATTATGTGATATTATGTCCAAAAATGTTCCATTATCACCTATATATCAGAAATGGTACCCTAATATTAATTTTAAATGGTCAAGAAGATAATGAATATTCCCTCATACTTCCATTAAGGAATATATAATAGTTGTTAAATCCTATAGTGAAATATATAAGTACCTATCCCAATAATATTACATAATCATGAGTTTTTTGTTCGGAATAGATTTTCATAAATTTTAGGATCATTATGATTATTAATTGTACACTTTTAGGTCTATGTCCTACATAACAATCCCATTACTATAATTTCCACACTTCGATTTAGTTTTCCATTTACCCAAAATTTAAAACTTTTATTAAAAAACATATTGTTTTTTAGGAGTAATCAAAATAACTTATAACATGGGATATTAATTTTCCTACCCATATTTAATAATTGTGAAAATGATTTAACAAATATGATGATCAAAAAATCAATATGGTACATAAAAAAGAATAAATTTTTTATTCTATTAAAAAATGTCAGAATCCAAAAAATGTTTAATAATATAACAATTTTCATCGAGTGTATCAAATAAATATTTTCAACATAATAAACACACACATTTTTTTTCAAAGAAAAACATTAAAACATAGTGAAAGAAACTAAACTATTTCACTCTCCATTATTAACACTGAGAAAAGGAACATTACACAATGTATTGAAAAGAGAGAAGTACCACTGATGAAAAAGAAACGGAAAATGAAATTCATTCGAAGGATGAGTTAATAGAATGACTAAAAAATATTAGAAGACTTGATTTAAAAAAATATTTTGAAGATGAATTCTCTATCAATGGTGATTTTATTGCTTGTAAGAACAAAACATTGTGGAATGATACTGATGATTTTAAGAAATATATTGAAGATGAAAACATTTTTAAAAATATTTTGGATATTATGATGAATGAAAATGATGTATATTTGGAAATTTTCCAATAGAAACACTCTATATATGGAGACATAAGTACATGTTTCAATAACTCTATCAATGAAATTATTGAATGTTCTCATTGTGAGAAACATGATAATGTCCATGAAATTACTTTCAAATGGTGATAAAAACTGATGGTATTGTTTCTATAAAAAGAATGATTGAAAGGTCATGTATTTGGAAAAACTCTACAATGTTAGTTTTTCTCAAGTCTCAAAGAAATTTTTAGTATAAAATAATCAAGAAACATTATGAATTTATAAAGGATTGAAATTCTTCATGTTCTGATAAATCATAAAAAAAGATGATGTATCTAGTTGATAATTGAATGGTTGGTGTCTTAGAAAAGAATGACAATAAGGTAGTTAAGAAACTTTTTCACAATTTTGATGAGTATAAATGTTTGAATGGAAAATATTGCTTATATAGTTTTTGATAGTATTAAATGGGATTCAGACACATGGAATGTATGTATTGTTCAATATAATTTTCTTTACAATCCTAAAGGTTAAAAAAAGTTAGATATTGTGTGGGATTCAATATCCTAAAATAATGAATTATGAGAAAGTTGTCTTCTACAAACATGAAAAGGATAATGTGATGATTTAAAATAGTTTCCAACCCTTGGAATATATTTTTATGAGATCCAGTCAACCTAGAAAAAATATAAAAAGTTGTTTTGTTACCATCTCATAATGAGGATTATATTTTTCAGAAGATAAATGTAATGAACGAATATAAAGAAGAAAAATTATTTTTTTGGTGAAACATTATTTAATTCAAAAAAAAGGGAAGATCCTTGGATACCTGATAGATGTGGATCATCACACATGACGATATACATGAAATTTTTGAAGAATGAGGATGATTTTAATGAAGGTATTGTGACATTGTGCACTGATGAATCCACGAAAATAAAAGGTTTTAGAACCGCCGTTATTGAAAATGAAATATGAAATACATGAAAAAAGTATAAGATGGGATAAAACACAATCTATTAAGAGTTTAACAATTGTGTTATTAGGTTAAAAAAGTTATATTCGATAAAGGTTGGTTTATTGTGAAGAGTTAATAAAATGGGAAGATTCTTATAAGAGACCAAAGAATAAAAGGTAATTTTTTCAGATTTGATAAATATAAAAATTTTGTTAAATGAGGATGATTACTAAAAATTATTTGTGGAAAAAAAGACTCTGAAATTTGTTTTAGAGAAATATCATCAATTTATCTAAAACAGATATTATCTGAGACATTCATGATAATTATGGATGAATAAATTGGTGTTTCACATTTTTTTATAAATGAAAGATGATAAATTATAAACACAAGAAGTCAAAATTAGTTCAAAACAACCCCTAGAGCTTATTCATTCTGATATATGTTGTTAATTGAAAAACAAGCCATCCAATGGAGATATGTAATCCAGTATATTTGTTTATTATTTTACTATCATTACTTGTGTCTTGTATATGAATCAAAAATTAGATGATTTGAATTTTTTTAAAATATTCAGGAGATGAACATAAAATTATTGTGAGTATTCAGGGAAGATGTAGTGAAAAGTTAATGGTGGTGAATATATAATTGAAGAGATTGAATACAATATTGCGAAGAAAGAAATTTAAAATGAGTATAGTTCTCCATACACTCCCTAAAAATGTGGCTTCTAAATGAATGAATAAAATCTTGGTGGAAATTGTTTGTTCCATATTACATGAACATGGAAATTCTCTTTACTCTATGTGGCGAGCCATTATAAATTTATTTTATATTTAGAACCATTTTTTCTATTGGCCTCAATCATGTATGGCTACATATAAATGGGTTTAAGAAAAAAACCTATTTTGATTCACCATATTGATTTTTTGAGTCCATGCATTATAAAAAGGAATGGTGGAATCTATGGTAAGTTTGACCAGGAAAGAGAATAGGGGATCATTCATAGTTATTCTATAGAATGAATATGATACATATAAATCAATAAGAAAAGAATTATTTATTCAATTTAAGGTAATATGAATGATGGATTTGAGAAATATATTCATTTCATGAAGACAAGTATGATGAGTATGTTGATGAAAACAATCCAAATAAGGATACAAGTAATTATATACCTTCTCAATAAAAAGAATCAGACACATTTATTTCTTGTGATAAATGTGATTCTCTAAAAGCTCATCCCTAACTGAGTGAACATGTGGGAGCCCAGAATATTGTTGGAAATCAACCACAAAAGGTCTAAAACAATATAATAAAAAAATTCTATTAACCAAAATTCAATTGACTAAAAAAATGTAACAGAATGATGTGAAAGAAGATAATGAGCATCCAGTATGGGTTCAATACATGAATTACTAATTATATCACATTGAATAGAATAATACATGATAACTCGTACACATTCCTGGAATCAAAAACATTGTAATCGCAAAATTGGTTTTCTGGAATAGGATGAATAAATTAAGTTAAGTGATTAGAAACAAAGCAATATTGCTTTGTAAAGGAAATTCACAAATTGAAGGCATTGATTTTGATGAGTCCTTTGTTTGGATAGAAATACATGAAACAATTATTAAATATATGGATATTTCTACACTATGATGTTACAATATCATTCAAATGGATTTTAAATACGAATTCGTGAAGGGTGGTATTTAAGTGGAGGTTTATATTTGATAACATTATTGAATTGTTTTTGGGAAAGATAAAATATATATGTTCATAATAAAAAAATCATTGTATGGTATAAAATAATCTCCAAGGGTATCGAATTCAAAATTGGATATATGTTTAAAGAAGATTAGTTTCATGAAATGAAGAGTGGATAACAATCAGTATATTATAAAATGTTAGTAGTATTCCCACAATTTTATAGTTTATGTTGACAATATTATATTTTCTAGGACTGATGAAATATGTTGTGAATTATTTTATGAATAGATGAATAAGGTATTTTAAATTTCTATTATAGGGGAAATGAAATACTTTCTTATGTTACAAATATTACAAATGATTGAATACATTTATCATTCCCCAAAAAATTATTCTACAGAATATCTAGACACGTTAAACATTGAAAAATCTATACCAGTTTCCAAACTAATTTTAGTGGGGACAATGCCATGTAATTATGGATAAGGAAAAGAATATGATTATTAAAAGTATCTAAGCTTATTAGAAGCTTCTAGTATTTGACAACCTCATAACCCATCCTTGTTTATATTGTTTTCTTATTTTCCAGATTTTGGATTTATTCAAAAGAATCAAATCTAATTATTTGAAAATGAAATCATAGATATGTTAGAGGAACAAAAGAATTTTTAATTAGGTTATGCATCATTGATTTTGTTTATTGTATTGTGTGTTCAGATGTAGATTGGGAGGAAGTATTTAAGATATAATATTCACATGTGGTGGAGAATTATTTGTGTGAAAAAACTTTCTTACCTGGAATTAAATTAAATTAAATTAAGATACACTCAATATAGATAATGCTGAGTATGTTTCTCACATTAAAGACTCTAATCTACTCTTGTGTATGAGGACACAATTGATGGATTTTTCGCAATCCCTTGGCCAAAGAAATCATTTTCAAGATTGAGTTTGATCATGGGTGTCAGTCATGTTTCTGTTCAAGGATGTGTAATGTGTTTATATACCCTCCCACATCACACATTTGGAATATCTTTTCAAGGGGTATAATGAATGGACATTAAAATCTATTTAATAAAAGAGAGTGTTGTTGTTATGATGTCAATTCAGTATTATTTTTTGGTTTATCTATTCTATCGTATAGTTAGATTGTTTATAGGAATGAATTGTTTTTTATATAGTATTGATGAATAAAAGTTGTGGTTGACTAATATGTGAGGGAAAATGAATATGTTATTAATAATCACTACTCAAAAAACATGTTTTATATGTCAACAATTCTGGATTTGAACCATGAGTTTACAAAAATCGGTTTATATTTGTTTATTTGTAATCTCTTTCATGAGGATACAATTTTCTGGGATTTATTAAACATTTTTGACGTAGAAATCCCAAAGGTGATATTTATAAGACCAAGATATTGATGAGGGTGCATGTTTTTAGGTGTCATTGTTTTTAATGTATGTTTGACGATAGAAAATAACATCACAATTTTTCTGGAAACAATCCTATTAACTACTATTTTTAAATTAATCAAGATCTTGTTTAGAAAAGTATTAGACTCGTTATGAAAGTCCATCATAATGAGAAGAAGATGGTTAGAAGAAGTGGTTCTGATTAAACTCACATAGGGTTTGACTGAAAGTGATAATATATTTTTTTATTTAAATTTTCAACATATTCACTCTGAATATGATGTGGACGTGTTTGTTTTCATAATGAAATAGATTCCTTTTTACTATTAATGATTAATTATGACATAATTTTTTTGATTTTTATTTCATATAATCACTTGTTGAATTCAAAAAAAAATTATGTAAACCATATAGATGAAAGGGGAGTGAAATAAAGGGATTGTACCAAAAATAATCATGTCTGGGAAGACAGTATTGAATGATTTGGAACCAATTTTTTTGTAAGATTTTTTTGGGTGAAAGTGTACAAAAAGGTGATGTTAATTGAAGAGTTGATGCATATTAAATAGGATGTATGGATTTACTATAGCATTCAAATTATAATCAGATGTTATAAAAACATTTAATACCTAGAATTATTGCCTTCCAAATGATCGATGTATAAATGATCATATCCAAAACCATCATACTCAAGAAGATTTTTTTTCAATATAAAATAATGGAAAATTATTTGAGTTCAAACTGATGATGATAATGTTGTAATATAATGATTAAAAATGTATTTATCCATTGAAAAAGTTGAATTACATATTTTTCTCTTTATGTAAATTTTTAATGTGGGTCAAGATAAGTATAGAAGTAAAAGATTATATCATAAATTGGTCAAGAGAAGAGGTAATGGTGTTTGGTGAATTTATTTTCATTGAATGTCAAAGAGTATTATGATTTTATTCATTCATTTCTTCAAATTATATACAATAATTTGTTGATGAAAATTCAACATTAGAAAATTGGAATCAGAAATTGAAATTAGTATAATGATTCAAAAGAATGTATTAAGGAGATAATGTTTGAAAAAGAATCAAGAATCTTCCAGATGAATTGAAAATTTCAACATGATCCTGAAATTTTAGGTGAAATTTTAATTTGGGTTAATCAGTGCAAGCAGGAACGAATTTGGGGATTCTTTCCAAAACCCATAAAGGTCACCTATAAAAGCCGTAAAGTAAATTTTACTTTCCTGATGAAAAAATATTGTTCATCATTGTTGATTGAAAAATTATGAGTTTTTAAATGAGTGAAAGTGATAATATTTTTAATTTGGTTGATGGAATTTTGAGAAAAATAATATATATGAGAAGAGAAAATATAGAAAAACTGTATTCAGCAGATTATCATACATTGTATTTATAATACCCAGTAGATCATAATTTTCGGATTGTTAAGTTTATTTAGTGGATATTTATATCAAGATATATTAATCAAATTTGGGATTTCCATATTCAGGTTTTCAGGCTATGTAAAAATAAGACTAGGCTTTATCATTCTCAATAATTGAAGTGGTACGGATTAATTTATATTGTATTCCATCAAAAAATCAGACAATAATTATATTTTTGGATGAATCGTACTCAGATGACATGGACAAGGAAAATCAGACACAAGAATTTCATACTGAATTTTTATAAAAAACTCTAAGAGGATATTGC
This sequence comes from Viscum album, assembly GCA_963277665.1. NCBI lineage: Eukaryota > Viridiplantae > Streptophyta > Magnoliopsida > Santalales > Viscaceae > Viscum > Viscum album. Next base: position 65,754,800 of record OY728166.1, on the reverse strand, counting down.
CATTCTTCTAGATACGGAATTTATGATTTTTAATTCCGTTGATTGAATTTTTTAATTGAAAATAAGCATAGAAAACAAGAGTTGTTAGACACACATTTGAATTTACCTATCTATAGTAAGATCATGAGCACTCACTTGTTGATTTTTTTCAAAGTTATGTATGAGTGTAATATTATATCTTACTCATTTTAATAAAATTATTTATTTCTCATGGATTTCTTGGTATTGGATCCTTTATAAACAATACTAATGACGTAGCTATTCTTATTCAATACTGAACATTCAAAATCACTGTGATTATATGGATGTGTATTGGATTTGATTAAAGTAGGGAAATAAAATCTCTTGAAGTAGGAAGAGGTATTTTTTAAATGGAATGAAACATAAATGAAAAATAGTATCAATGATTTACCCCTCCACCTATCAGTGATACAATCACATTAACTGAGAACTTATAACTTTTACCACCATTTTTGAGGAACACATGTTAAATAAAATTTATGGACATTTTAGAAAACTCATATGTCAGAATACACATTACCTTTAAAATAAGAACATAAAAAATATGTTATAGGTAATATTTTATTTTACATTGATGATTAATTTTTTAATGAATTCTGAAAAATATTGAAATAAATTTCAATGATACTTTTTCAGATAATTTTTTCAAGGTATATACATTTAATATTTGTAAAATTTTCATTAGGTCATATTATTATAAATTAATACAATTTAGGTCTTTTTAATCTGTTGAAATTCTAAAATTACTATTAAAACATATAAAACATATAGACATTCTTACATTAAAACCCCGCATTGTCGTTCCGTTTGTGATATTAATTTTAATTTAATTTCTACCACTTTTTTCATTATAATTTGAAAAAATGGAATATATATTCGGAATCATCAAAATTTATAATTTCTAATATGGACAATTTAATATTTTACCCAAAATAATATTGAATGTAACTAAAATTAATTACAATGATTAAGGTAACATTAACCTCAATGTAGTACTAAAACATATCATTAAGGCCCAAAACGACATATAATGTTGTCTAAAAGCCATTTTTGGCCATATTTTGACCGTATAATCCCTTGGACCTAATTTTTACCATTATTTATACACATGGATTAAAAAACGTGGGTGGGGTTCCATTCTTCTTCAATATTACAAGAGTCCCACTCTTATTCCATTATAAATGGCCTCCTATCCTCACACATTTGAACATATCAAAATAAACATTGGGTAAGATAGATATAACCAAATCTCTCACCAAATTACTTACCTTCCCCCTTCATTTCTCTATTTGGGAGGAAAAGAACCCAAGAAGTGCTTTGGTAAAAACCAAAAGGGGTTACCCAATTAAGAGGTACCGTCTTTCCTAAAGATCATTTATTTAATTTCCATTCTCCACACCCTCAATTATCATTATTCAATAATAATATAAAAAAACAATTAAATTCTATATACTAGTACGTATTTATGGAATATATTTTTACTTGTATTATACACACATCCAATTAATTGGTAACAAACATATTATCTATGTGTCTGGTAGACTACCACCTCACTGAACGATGACTGTTCAATTTTCATTTACTTTTATCTTGGTGGACATTATGATTCAAAATATATTAATATATGTTATATATAATAAATATTAGTAAGTTAATCATATTTAAATATTTTATGACAAATATACTTATACTTTTAATTTTGTGTAAATATGATAACAACCATTGTGGAAGTGCAGACTACCAAACCCTCAAAGAGATGTGGTTTATTCACACATAACATTGAAATTTTTGGAGTGAATTTATATAAATGTATAGGAAATATATTAATTAAATAGAGTGCTATAATTATAATATACATTTCTAATCAAATCATTTACATATTATTCGTTTATAATATGACAATGAAAAGAATATTGGGTTCATTTATTCGTACGAACTACCTTCTCCATGAATGGTGCATTCCCTTTGTTATCTCTAAACATTAATGATTTTTCTAAAAACATTTATAATAGATATGTATTACATTAAAATTATGTTTTAAATTACATAGATCATTAAACCATGATAAATTTATAAAATCAACAAATAAAAAGTTAAAATATAATCAAGAAACTAGGACATTGAAAGCTGATATTGCAACATTAAAGAATTTTTGTTAACAAAAGGGAAATGATGCAATATAAGACATTAATGTATGGTATTTTAAACATGATTATTGTTATTATATTTTTTATTAACATATAATAAACTACTATATTTTTGGAAAAATAAACACAAAATAAGTATATTGCATTGTAATTGATTCTTATTTCATTTTATTTTTTTAAGGAATACTTCATTGTTGTGAACCTAATTTCATATATATAGTATAAATACTTCTATATAGACTTGTAATGAAACAAATGATATATTTATACATGTTATTTTATGTTGAAATTTGAATTACTCCATTTAAATGGATTTGAGTTAAATGTTATCAAGTGGATTAGAATTTCATCAACAAATTTCATATTATTGAGTTATATTATTTACATGTGGCCACTAATATTCACTAATATTGTGTCTAATAAATTTTTAATATATATATATATTTATTTCCACATACCATATGTGTATTTATAGTTGATACACGTAATATAATAATTTATTTATTCTCACGTGGAAAATATACCCTTTTCCCTTGTTTATATCACAACATAAATTTTATTCATGTTTATTTGTACATGAATTTTCATTCGAGGATATTATTGGATAATTGATCCATAAAATTTTTAATATAAATATTATTTATTATAACAACCATTATCCATTATAGTACCATTTTTACACTCTTAGGTACTCAAATTTGTTAGTAATTTTTAATGAAATCCTGAAATCATTTTTATGTTTAATCGGAGAATGTGATTCTTCTAAATTACATGTTTTTTTAAAATCGTTAAAAATGGTGTTTTTAAATACATTTTAGAATTTTTTGTTTTTACATTGTTTTCAATGTAATCAGCTTGTCTCTTTCCTGAAATAAAATTTTCAATCCATATAACCTTGTATATGAAATGTAATTTTTACCTCATACAACATGTACGGAGTAATATATTGTCATTTCCTTGAAGCATCATTTAAATAATTTAAAAATTATTTTTAATTAAAATTCTATTAAATGAATTTTAAAATAAAAATATTTTCAAAAGTTTTTTAATGAAAAGGATACACCCCTCTAGAATACACAAATGTTATATTATTTTATTATTTTATCAATGAAAACATCAGTCTATTTTTACTCCAGTTGGGATATTTAATATTTACAACATTAATTTCTATTCTCCAAATTGATATTTATTTTCTTAGAAAATAAATTTAATTATATTCAATTATTGATCGCATTGTTATTCCCATTGATATATTGACTCTCTTACGATATATTAAATTTTGAATTTCCTTTAATGGTCTACTTCATTTATCTTTGATATTACTATTTACCAAACATTATATCATTATTCATCTGATTTTATCATTGAAATTTATATGATTAATAAGAGAATCATTGATAAATCTTTATTTCTCATTCAATAAGATATTTGATAAGTAATATTATTTATTTTGACTATTAAATATAAGGAATGTCCTTAATTAAAGCCATCTTGTGAATGGTCTTGATGAAATATGATTTCATATGCCATAAACATGACGTCCATTTGGAAATTATTGAATTCATTTAGATTAATTTATTATTCATCCTTGTGAATTTTCCTCAAAATATCTATCGATACATTTCATATTAAGTTATATATAGATAATGTGATGTAGTCTCATACCATTAAAAATTTATTATTACTTCTGTAGTTATTTTAGTGGAATGTGTTTATAGTTATTGATATGCCACATTATTTATTTACATCCATTTTCTTTATCGATTACATGTAAGGTGTGTTCAATTATTTAATCACACGCATTGGATATTTTAATTGGTTAATAATTTCTTCCCCTATATTTTTCCTTTACAGGTCATTTGTGATAACCCTTATTATATTTTATTCCCCATGAATCTACGAAGAGTTCTATGAATGATATGTAGCCACATTATAGATGGATTAGAGATTATCCTCAACGATATTTATTAAGAGTGAAAGAAAAAATGTATGTTATAATTAGTTTATTCATTATAAATACAAGTCTCATTTATGTATCTGGATCACCAAGACTACTAAACTCTCGGTCCATCAAGATTTGATTACATGTAATCATGAAAATTTAATTGATAAGATACACCAGCTCCAAACTATAGAGGTTTAGATCAATATGTTTGGTATCAAAAGAAGTTTTGTAGAAACCTTGTGAATAAGATTTAGGAAAAAATAAATTATATAACATAACCATATGGTTGTATTTGAGGATAAGTATAGATGAAAATCGAACAATTTTGGTAATGATTATATTTTATGGTTCTTCTTAGAATTTCATTGGTGTTTTGATACTACATGTGGACATGGATATAGCATAGATTAACTTAGGAGCATGAAATCTAAAAAAGTGTCCCAGGCCTCACTCGAGGTAACCTTGTACATGAAAACAACCTTTATTATGCAACTGGTTAGAAACCCCTAAGGAACATGCATAGAATAATCCATATCTTATTTACCAACCATTGTAAAGGATATTGACAATGAATAAAATTGGTTAATCATAAAATGATTTATATTGATTACCTGGTGTCATGATTATAAATTATACAAATCATATAATAGATAATTTATAGACCAATGAATGATATACAATGTTCCAAAATGGATTAAGTATTTATGTATTGATATTGTAATTAATGCCTTATTTAATGGGGTATTTAGTGATTAAACTTATTTCAATGAAGATCATCATATATATAGTACATTTTATATTAATAATGTTTTAGAAAAGGAAAAATTGTATCCCATGTGACAACATGTCACTTCTGGAAAGGCCTTGGGAGATGAACACATGACTAAAGGATGATAGCAGTTTCATGAAAAGCACTATCCTATAAAATTTCTTGGTTAATATATCAATGTTTTTAGTAAAATACCATTAAGAATATATTTTATAGATGAAGAATTAGTATCAATTTTATTGGAGTATATATTATCATATCAGCCATATTTTTTATATAATATAGTTATGGAAAAAATGATATACTCGTCACTATATTATAGGCCTTTTGATGATCCTCCAATAGTTTTTTAGTGCATTAGGAAAAAAATTAATTTGCGGTCCAAGCGTGCTTGGATCTGACTTCTGGGGTATATCTATACATTCCATTGATTTTCTCTTTCTTATATAAATAAATTTATGTTTGTCTATGGGAACTTTTCACTTCCCAAATTCTATTTTCTATAGGACGTTTTCTGATCCCATCATGCGATGTGGGATTTGAAAATAGAAAACACCCAACAATATATTACTAATATACCATGTAAATTGTGAGGATTCAATTTATTTAAGGTGGGTAAAATGAATCACAACAAAAATATAATGTAAGAACATAGTATTTGATAGCATGTATAACATGTAACACCAAGGGATTAAGGAATATAATATCCAAAAAATTGATAATATATTTAATATTTTAAATAAAATGATATATTCTATAGTATTTGATAGACACGATACTGATTTATTTTATGTTGTATTAATATATATTTTCATAAATTTCTTGTGTAGCACGCTAGGTTGAGTTTTGATGAACAATAATATATTTTTAAAATATTAATATTAAATATAATGATAATAACTGAGCCATTAAATTAGTTGTTTTTAATTGTATTAACTATGATAATATATAATATATAGTTTAAAAAATTATAAAATGAATTAATATAAAAAAAATTTATTAGAAATGAAAATACAAACCAATTGAATATAAATGAAATATTATTATTTTTAATCTCTCAAAGGAATTTTTTGTATATAAACTAAATTTGTTTCAATTTTTGAATGATATTAGTGAAATATATATTTTATATATTTTGTCAAATAATTTTATAATCTTCCAATATAATCTATATACATAAGATAAAAATAGGTCCAATATTACACAAAAATATATATATTTAATATTGCACTCTTACTACCTTTTAATGAAAAAACCATTTATAATATATATTTTTACCATTTACAAATCATATTTGTAAAAATTAACAAAACCATTGAGTTAGAAATATAATAATAAATTTAGGATGAGTATTTTGTATTTTTCTTTGATTTTTCATTTTTTAATGATTAATGAAAATTACTGAAATTAAATTAAAAACTTATTTCCATCTAAATTATTCATATGAATAAATTATTCTTTAAATTTTTATTAATGTATAATTAAAAAATATTTATATAAATGAATATAATTTAGGTAATTATTCTCTTCTATATTGACGATAAAAACATAGAAAATATCTGGATGTTTTTACATTGAAACCCTACATTATCATCCCGTATGTGGGAATATTTTTAATTTAGTTCAGACACTTATCTGATAGGAATATAAAAAAATAGATTCCATATTTGGATTCATGTTAATTTTCATTTTATAATAAGGTAAACATTGGTTTTTAGAAAAATTATTTCTTAATGTAGTTAAAATGAATTACAGTGATTATGATTTAATAAATCCTAATAAGGGACTAAACCATAACAATAAGGCTTAAAAGACCGATAAACATGTACCCATTCAATTGGTTATGCATATTTCATCATTTTCCCTTTTAGATCTCATTTTTACCTTTATTTATCCACTTTATGTCATAAAAACGTTTTTGGGGTTCCATTCTTCTAAAATATTACCAGAGTGCCACTCCACATCCATTATAAAAGCCCTAATTTTCTCCCATATTCTCGCACAACTCATGAAACATAAGAAATACCAAAATCATCTCAAACTAATCAAAACAATTATACCCTTTTTATCTAAATCCTCTATTATGGTAGAAACCAATATAAGGAATCCCATTGGTGAAAACCAAATGGAGTTACCCGATTATAAGGTATCTTTTTTCATAGACCTATTTAATTTTATTTCAATTTTCATCACCTTAAATTCTCATTATTAATTAAAAATGTAACAACACCAGAAAAATAAATATACTAGTATGTATTTATGTTAGTAATATCCTTCACTTACAAATATTTCAATCTATTAGGTTCGGAATGTTCAATTTACGTGTAAGATAGACTTCTACCTCACTAAATAATGATTGCTCAATTTTCCATTACTGTCTCCCATGGTTTTAATTATGATGTAAAATATGATTATATATTTAATATATTATAATTATTAAGTCTTTGAAATTTATTAATTTTTTAAAAACATGTATTCTTATAAATTCTACTTTGTGTAAAAACGATAACATCGATTGTGGAAGTGAGGACTACCGCCCCCATTAAAGTGATGTAATTAATTTAGATTAAATATGGAACCCATAATGAAAAAATTAAAGTAATCCTATGTTAAATATATTACATAAATAGTGTTCTATAATTATAATATACATTTATAAACATATAATTGACATTCTATTCTTTTAAAATATGATAATGAAATGATGGTACCATTCATGCCAACGTAGAACAATCATCTCCATGAACTATACATTCCATTTCAAAACTCTGAAAATTATAGATTATTATATATATATATAATGGATATATAATATATTTAAACCTTTTATTAAATTATAGAGTAGATGAAACCATTATATATTTAATATGACAATAAAAAACAAGTTAAAACATACTCGACAAATTATGAAATTAACACCCAATATAGTTAAATTAATGACTGTTTGTTAACAAATGGGTAGTGATACATATGTTAATATATTAAATTATAAACTAGATAATGTTTATTAAATTAGTAATTAACATATTCTATTGCACTATATTGTAGTTTAAATACACATGAGGCAAGTAGAATTAATGGTAAGGGATTCATGTCTCATTTTCTTTCCACGAACAATAAATAATTGGTTTCCGCCTAATTTTTTATATATAGTGTATGTACAAAGATTTTCATGTAATATAATTAATAAATATTTCTTAATGTTATTTTATGTACCAATTTTTGGTATTTATTAATCTATATTTGAGTTAAATGTTACAAAGTTAAATAGAATTTCATAATTCAATATCTTTTCATTGAGTTAAATTCTTTACTCATTCTATAAAATATTCTATGAAGTTGTGTGAAAACATTTTTTACTACTTTTTGTTTTATTTCCACTTAACTTATGTGTATTTACAATTTTGAAATATTATATTCTAATATATTTTTTCTCACTTTAAAATTATATCATATTTAAGGGATTATTTTTCAACAACAATTTTATTCGATATTATTGGTACATGAATTTCCATTTAAATAAATTATTGGTAAATTATTCTATATACAATTAATTTAATATATTATGGGTTTTAATTATCCTTATCAATTATAGGAATTTTTTCTACTCCTTAGTTATCAAATTTTTTAGAAATTTATTTTACTAAAACATGACATTATTTCTTTAATTAGTCCGATAACTTTTTCTACTATAAAATCTATGTTTTATTAAAAACATTTCAATTAAAATTTGTAATGACAATTACCCTTGTGTCATTTACCAATTTTTTAAAATGAAATATTCTATCCACTTTCCCAAAAAATAAATTTTCAAACACTTTTATTATGAAAAGGGAAAGTAATTTCTACCTCACACGCCATTTAAGGATTTATCCTGTGAACTTTCCTTAAATCTTACACAACATATTAAAAAAATTATTTTAAAAAAATTATTTAAACTTTTATTTCAATTAAAAATAATTTCAATGGTGTTTTCAATGAGAAGAAACATCCTCAAGAATATATATATATATATATATTCAATTTTTATATATCATCAACGACAACAACCATTTATTTTTAATCCACTTGAGAAACACCACCTATATCCTTTCTCTGGACAATTTTTGATATATTTGTAAAAGGGAAGAAATTATATTTACTTCTTTAATATGTATATTATTCCCATTGAAATATTAAATTTCCTATGATCAATGAACATTTAAATCCCCTTGTTGATTATTTTCATTAATCATATATATTACTATTTCCAACACAATTTACAATTTTTATCGTGGCATTTACTTTGAAAATTATTTTATTAACTCGTGAATTATTTATTAACCATAATTTTTCATTCTATATAATTATTTGATAAGGATTAATATTTTTTTAGTTATTCAATATAATTAATTCTTTATACGAACAATGACGTGTGGAGTATAAACATTATATAACCCCTCGATGAATCGATGTGTTCTCATGTAAAAAATATTTCATATCATGATTAGGTCTTATAAAATTAATTTAAACTTTTTTTGAATTTTATTGGAGGTATAGGATTCCATGTTCCATAGAAATGATATCTATTATGAAATAATTTCCCTCATTTAGTTTCTAATATTATTCATCAATGAAATTTTGTTTCGACATATATATTGATACATTTCATTTTCAGTTATCTAGATGGAATAAGTTTCAGAATCATAACTTGACATATTTATTTTTCTTTATCTACTTATTTTAATGGTATGTATTCCTATTATCAATGTTCTATGTAATTTACTTACCTCTTTCCATTTTATATAATACATGGAATGTTTGTTTAGTTATTTACTGCTCCATGTTCTAAATTATCATTGATTCATTATTACTCAAACTATAATTATTTCATTTTTGATTATTTGAGTTCACACTTGTTCTGTTTCCATCCAATTGAATCTAGGAATATTACAATGAAATAAATGCATTCATTTACTATATGGAATTGATATTATCCTCGACTTAATTTATCTAGAGAAAGAAAACAATATATTCTAATTAGTATATTCCATTTTAATAAATGATGCATTTATGTATATGGTTTACCAAGACAATTAAAAAATATTTTGGTAGGAATTTTATTCCTTGTAATCATGGAAATGTAATTGATAACATACATAGAATTCAGGTATCTGGGGTCAGGTAACTACAAATTCGATGAGATTGGTGGAATTTACGGTTTATCTTTTTCGAGGAGGAGACTTGGTATCTATTCCTCCATTCATTTAGAAACATAATAAGCTCTTGGATATCAATATATATTTTGGTAATTTAGAATATAATGGTTTTATCATTCCCAATACTTAATCTTTTGGTTTACTCGTGATTCTTTGTAAAGCTTATGTGACCCATTGTCTATGTTGTATTAAAAGTGATTGAACCCTATTAAGATCAGAAACCATTATTTATTGCATATAATATATGATAACATTGAATAAATCCAATAAGATGATGAATTCATGGTGATCAACCAGAGATTAGGTTGTCATCATATTTGAGTTAAGACTGCATATATACCATATTCTACTTTATGTGAGAGGTTTGGTCTATATGAGTATCTGGTTATTTCATTCGGTCTTGTGATTGTGCCTTATGTTTTCATTAACATCATGAATATGGTTTTATAATACTACTTGGATTTCATTTACATGGTTTTTGTGGATAAAAACTTTTTTTATTTTCATATTTGAGGATACCATTCCTTATATATTTACATCACAATGAATAAACTATTAAATTATAATCAATATCATATAATAAAAAAGTGACACATATATATATACAACTATCACTTTTTGGTACATATAATCACATAAAAAGGAGTATCAGTTCAACTTATTACAATGAGTACTATGGTTCCCTTGGTGCATTCTAAGAACATGATTGATGTATAGAGTTTATTAGGGATGGATAGATATTACATCCATTTTATATGTGAGTTCTAATACATTAAGGAACATCTTATCATATTAAATATAAATGTTGTGATGTCCTTGTTGTATAAAGCATGTGATATGTAATTTCATAAGATAAAAGGAATGATTAAATCAAACCCTATAATAATTATACTACACCTCTGAGGATTCTATATAGTATTCTTTGATCAATCGGGTATTGAGATAGGTGTATTATTATTATAGTAGATTCCAGTCATTTAATATGTGTCTCAGTAATTGATAAATCACAAATATAATTACCCAACGTAATATGTTGATCATACAATGGTCATTCATGAATTGTACTGACAGAGACATTATATTATGGTAGAGTTCTTTGTGGTTTATACAGAATAGAATATCTTCAAATATATCTTTATTCACAATCTCCTGAATTTATGAAATGAATTATTGGTGAATACCTTCATTAAATTGACTTAGTTCTTTCATATACACATGGAATGAGAAACCCAATAGCTCATGTTTTGAGATTAAAAAGGTTGGCTCAATGTGTTTAAGAATGAAGTGATGATCTGAAATTGATGGCTCAGTTTTTTGATATACAATAATGCTTCAATCTACTCATGAGTATAATTTTCATATAGCCATAGTAGTTACCTTGTAAGTCATAGATAGGGTGAAGAAAATAAAATTTACAGATATGAAATTTTTGGTCTTACATGAATGTTTTTTATATGGGTACCAACCTTTAGATTTATCTATCGGTGGAGAATACATATTAATAATAAATTTGTGTATCTAGGATCCAACGGATCTGAGAAAGGGTCGTAAGTGAGAGTCACATTAATCTCAATGGGTAGGGAACTCATGTCTCTCTAAGATGTATCTTGATATGTGTCTCTAATATTACTAACCTATAGTGAAATGTTAGATTATATGTTTTATTAATTAATGGTCCACATATTAGATGGTGAAGGAAGAACACTAGTATCCACATTACTGGTTATTTACATTTCCTATATTGTAATATAAATTAAAATATAGTCTACTAGATTTTTTTAGTTGGATTCCCATTATTTAATTGAGGTTATAATATGTTTTGGATTGTCCTGGATTGATTGATGAAGGTAAACCACATCCTTTGTATTTGAGAGGAATTCTCAGTTGAAAATAAAGGATGAATTAATGTATATAATTTTATACAGATACTTGGGATCAGTCATACTAATATTAACTATTGGTATCCAATTATCACAACGATGTTCTAGAACAGGTTAAACAATTCATTATGTACATTGGTTATTATGAGCATAGATTTTTAGGCTAACACTAATGTCTAGTTGTAATAGAACATAAAGGTGTTGGTGGATATGCTTAGAGTATTCATCGTTGATTTTAGTGGTTCTTGGGTGAAACAAGTACCTCATTTCACGTTTTTAGAAAATAAATTTTTTCAAGAAAAAATCCAAACGACTTCCTAAAAATACATATATCATAGGACATGTCATTCAGTTCTCTGACGCATGGATGTTGGGTAGGTAGTGGTACTAGGTCCTTATACAATTAAATAAACAATAGAGATGGTATAGTACATCATAATTAATATTTCTACTACATGGGGTAGATATAAATAATTTATAATTTCTTTCAACAACTATGGAGTTCGAGGTATGGGATAATGTTTTCTCTACAATATCACCCAATAACGGAAATATATGAATATAGAGGAAATTAATATTTTCACCACCTTTTTGGACTATTTGAGATCTTATATTGATTCAAGCTAGTATCCAATTAGTTTATATTACCTTAATGGTACAAACCAAAGAGCAATGTCTACCATGTTTCAAATATTCACTGTTGCCATGCATACCCATCTCATACATTTGATCCTGATGATATTGAATTTCATTTCTATGATTATTTTGAGGAGTATCACAACAACATCATTAATAATAAAATTAATCTGTTATGAGAATCATCTATGACTCTAGTATGGGTTTAATGGAAAAATGATCATGTATAGGATTATAATTGTGAGTGGGGTGATAATGTCCATGCTTAGTGTTTGGAGTTATTCTCCGGTGATGTTTCACTACCCATGTAAGGGAAACTTACTTAAGAGTGCCTATTATGGATGAATACTATAAGAACTATTGTTTTATCTATGGTTTGAAAGCATTTAATTTTATTTAAAATCATTATTTTCTCCTTATATACATTCTTAATCCCACAAGTAATGCTTTCAAATAATTAAGGGATTTATATGGCCTTGAGATCCATCCATTGGAGGTAAGAATTAGGTCGAAAAATTAGTAAAACTTATGTCTCCATTTCTGTATTGTTAAATATACCATGTGGGGGTGTTGTAGCTATCCACAAAGGGGATCTAACATGATAAAAACTGTTTTCTTGAACCTATGATGCATCCCATGTATTTTTCGACCATAGGAATAGAAGAAGACATGGGTGGATCACTATTGGAAAAATTGTTCCCCCTAAAATGTGAAATCCATTGTTATTGGACAGTAGATGGTGTAAGTTGGCACAAGTTTTGATTAATATAGTTTCCATGTAGGATCGATAGTTTGATAGATATGATAATGATTTTAGTATCAAACAATGATGCAGATACTCAATGTACAAGAGTGGGGGGTGAATTGTATACATTAAACATTCATTAAGGAAATTTTGTATAAACAAAATTCACAACTCCTCTGAATTCTAATAACATGCCTGATTCCGGAAAATTTACTCTGGAAATGAAACCTAACAATTGTTTATAACAACTATGATTCTAACTTGAAGTATATAGAATCCTATATAATCAGATTACAAGTTTAAGGAAGTATAAGATAGTTATACATTCCTTAACAATAAAAAAACAGCGGAAAACAGAATTGAAACTCTATATGTAACAAGTAGTTACTATTTTAACCTATAGAAAACGGTATCCAACAACCCTGGATAAAGGTCACTTGATTTATAATTTCATGAGAGTATGTCTTCCCCAATACCAGGTAAGACCTCAATCCGAATATTGGTATCTATCTTGATGTCCCTGTAAGTCCTCAATTTGTATGGAAATCGGCACATCAGACTTCACAACATGAAGTCTCTGATTTCAAGGTAATCTCACCTATGCACAAAGAAAATATACATGAAGAAATGATTGAACAATCCATTCAAACATTACGCATGAATCCTGAGAGTTTATATGAGCCTCTCTCTCGAGAAATCACTTCAACAACATCAAATAAATGTAAAGGTGTTAAGTAAAAGTATTGAGATCATTCAAATGTGCTGATATTTATAGGACAAGCTCCAATGGTTGGCTCCATCCTCTAACAATCATATTTTTCCATGAATTTTGGATGTACCTGTACATGCTTCACTCAAGAAATGGTTAGTTAGTAACTGAATGATTGACATTGATTTATAAAAAAAAGAAGTGTAAGAAAAATATTATCAAATAACCAAAAACAGATATTCAGAATTTAAGCAAATAAATGTTCGGAATCCAGCCAAAAACACATTCGGTGTCTATAATACAGGGATATTCAGATTCTTTTTTCTTAGGTATTTAGAACCTGATGTCTATAGAATTCTGGAATCTGTATTTACAATGTTCAGAGTCGGAGTTTTTTAGAATTCTATGTTAGAACTTACAATGTTTGGAGTCAGAGTTCGTGAGAATTCAGAGTCAGAACATACAAATTTTAGAGTCTGAATTTAGATAACTCAGAGCAAGAACTCAGAAAAGTTCGGAGTCTGAATTCAAGGAATTTGAAACCTGAATTCAATCTGAAAACATAATTCTCTTTATCTATGTATTATATGATTTTAAGGTTTTATATATTAAACTGAACATTATACTTAGAAAATATAATGACAAATGAATACATGGTAAGGATTAATTTCCTTGGGGAAGGAAAATTTTCCTTATAGAAGAAAAATACAGGGTAAAATGAGATTTTCCTTGATATAAGGTGTTTGTGATTTTCAAAACAAGAATGAATAGTAATTTCAAAAGGTGACCTTATTGACTCTACAATCTCCCCAATTTATAATGGAATGGAAAATTAATAAATAACACCATACTGAATCAATAATCTCCCCCTTTTCGTAAAGCACAAACATCCTTACAAAAGAGAAGAAAAAGGTCGTAGTAAATATTTTTCTAGACATTGAAATTAAAACTTATCTCGCTTATCATATGGTCTAGGATGAATGCGAATAACTCCCCCTTAGTCTTTGGAACACTAAGGATTGTATTCTAGATTTCAAGAAAGATATTTTTCATAATCTTGTATATGAATATATTCGTAATGAAAACACCCCCTTAGATAAACTCTCCCTTACTTAGGGATATATCTTCATTACTTAGTGTATTTTTTTCCCCTCTCCCCCTTTGGGATTTTAAAAAAAATGAGTGAATGGAAAAGAAAAGATAGTACATATAAGATTAGTACAATGAATCTAAACGAAAATGAGCAACCAAAAATTTCATTAAGATAGCACGAATTTGTACATGGAAAGAATACATCAAAAGATCTGATTGGATATATTTTCCTTCCTTCACTTTGTGTATCAATTTATTTACTATGGTTTTTAGAATTTTGAGTTCCTTATGGTATTTCTCTTCTTTCATTAGGAGTGGATTTTGATCCTTTACTTTCTTCTCTAATGATTTGATCTTTTATTCTTGAGCATTCATAGATTCTCCTTGAGCCTTCAATAATACATCTTGCTTAACTATCTTCTCTTCTATCACGCTATGAAGATCCCTTAACTTTTCCAACTTTGGGAAACAAAATACCACTTCACATTCATATATTTTACTTCTTGAATCTGTATATTCTTCTCAAGAGATAACTTTTCCTAAAAGAAACTTGTGAGATACTTAATTTTACTATATTCATTATCAAAGGCTTCCTTAACTTCATGTTGAAACTCATAACGATCTCCAAAGTCATCAACTACTTTCATTGAACAGCTAACCATTTTATTATAGGACCTTTTTTGGGCGTCGTAGTTGATAAGGAAAGATTTAAAGTCTCCCTCCAACTTGACACACTTGTCCATCACTGTGGACACTAAATCGGATTTTTTATTCGTCCTGTGTTGAAGCATTTGACATCTTGAGTAAATTCTTGGATAGATCAGAATGGTCCCAACCAGCTTCTTTAAAGACTACACAATGAAATCATGTCCAAGTGAAGATTATTATGAATTCGAGAGTTTCATTGGTGAGGGATATTTCTATAACTCAAAAAGCATTATCTTTGATGTTCCACTAACATAATTCTTCTTCACAACCACTTTAGTGGAGGTATCAACAACCACTTTTTAACCCTTGTTAGTTCTCAAAATAGCTTCCTCATATGTAGACTCTTGTTCACTGTCAAACAGCTGAACAATATTATCTTCATCTATATTCTTTTTATCAGATCTAGCCACAACTTCCTCAAGATAAATTAAATCATGGATATATCATTCTTCCTCAGAGGTGATATTCACTTCTTCTTCACCCTTTTCATCACACCAGGAGTAGAAATCATTGAAGATCTGTCTTGAGAGGTTTGAATTGAAAATTTCTCTAATGAACATTCCTTCTCATGAAAGTCATCACCTTGATTTATGAGCTATTCGGTGTCATCACTGCTTTCTTATTTTCGTTCTTCTTCCACAGCTTCCATTTCTTCAATAATATTTTGTTGTACCTTTTCCAAACTGACAAACATTCTACCCGATGTTTTTGGTAATTATTCTACCATGAAGGATTTCAGTATATGAATATTCTCGGATGCTTTTTTAGTATCTCTTAGAAGTGATTGAAAAATCTCAGTCTCTTAAATATTCTTCTTTTTCTTCATTTCCTTAGCCTACTTCTCAAGCTCATCAGCTCCATTTCCTTTTAAATCCTTAGCTTATGAAGGATCCAAGACAAAATGTGGCTCTCCTTTCTTCCAATTTTTATTTTCTTTCTTTCACTAGGATACAACCTCATCTGGATAGGATTTTTGGTTTCTTAGGCTTTGTAGGTGCAGATTGGACTTCCTTACCTTTCGGGATTTTCTCTTGTTCTACCACTTCCTTCAATATTCTCTTCTTTCTAGCCTTTTTCGAGGGTTCATCAACTTCTGTATTCTCTAGAAAAACTTCATCCACTTCCTCTGGTAGATCATAAAACTATAAGGAATCTTTAATGAAACCAATATTCATTCTCTTCAAAGTATCATCACTTACAAAAATGACTTTGCAATTCCTCAGCTTGGAACTGCATGGGAATTTGAAAGACTCCAGACACCGAACAATCAACATGGACAAAATATCTGGATACATTATAATCTGAGCCATCAAATTTGAATTCATGATATTCTCTATCATAATGAGAATATCCATCATCATGTTGATCTTCATTAGATTCACCAGATAATCTATGATGTAAATGTCACTCTTCTTCAACGTGTCCTTATCACCATTTCTTGGAATGATGAATCCTTGAACCCATAATTATTGGATTCGATTATTTTTTGAAAAATGATAAATTTTCAGAGTCTTGAAATCTAAAATTCCAAGACACTCTAATTATTTTACCTTGAAAAAACTCCCTTGGACATCCAGCAATTTGCAGGAATAGAATTTAGATTCCCCTTCATAAGACAACCCCACCAAGCTAGAAGCATTTTCTTATGAAAGGGAATATGTTTTTCCATTAATTTTAAAAGAAAACTTACTCCTCTATTCTTATTTGAAGAAACTCACAGATTCATAAAATTCCTCAAGCAGTTCCGGATAAACTACATCTTGAGCTCCAGAATTTCATATACAAACGCTTTCCCATCCATTCATCCTCATATTCTAGGATATATTGGAATCGTACTAGGAAAAAAAATTCAGATGCACCAACCTTTCACTTTACATTGGCCACTCCGAAATCAGCTTTCCAGTTGAAATCTCTTGAGAAGGAACTTCACCTGACATTCGGATTTGAGCCAAAATTGAGAGATTCAGAATGAGATTTTGATAGGGGGTAGTGCATTGGCACGCAAAGTATTCAAATAGATGTGGGATATTCATCATGGGGTCGTTTATATAGGCGTTTTAAGCTATTTTTGAACATCCAAATGAAATCCAATAGTTGATAAATCTATTGATTAGATCTGATGGTTGAAAATTTAGATGCAAAGAAAACATAATGGAATCTGATCTTTTGAGGTTTTTAATAAAAACATACAAATTTAAAAAAAATGGAATCTAGAAAATTTTGAAACCAAAAGAAAATTACAGTAAGTAAAATATTATTACGATAACATAAGAAAGGAAGAATACCTTTTGGATTTCTAAGAAGATTATACATACTAGGAATTATTTTCTTTGAAGAACAATTGATTCTAAAAAAACTACTTCATTATGAAAACAAATTTTGTGTATGAAAAACATCATTACAGATATTTTGAGTACACAAATCATCATTACGAAAATTTTAAAAAAATGACTATAAAAAACTAAATATGAAAAACTGACAATGAAAATTTTAACTATGAAAAATTTTATTATGAAAAATTTGAAAAGAAAACAGTCTACAAAATGTTTTGAAAAGAAAACTGACTATGAAAAATTTTCATTGAACTAACAATCATTGTACTCCCCATATGAAAACGAGTTTATTTTTTAGAAAGGTTGTTGATTTTAACAGGAAGTTAATAAGGAATATTACATTACAGTTATCATTCCTAACATCTATTTAATGTATTTAAATCTACCGGAGGGTAAGGATTTTGTGAAAATAACCGCAAGTTGATCTTTCATCCCGATAAATTTAAGAATGTTATCTCTTTTTTGTGAATGATATCTAAGAAAGTGATGCCTAATATCTATGTGTTCTACATAAGAGTGATGTGTAGGTATTTAACTATGGGAAATTCCAGAATTATTATCACAAAAAACTTTTGTTTTGGTAAAAACTCATGCCATATTCTGTGAGTGTGTGTTGCATCCACAATACATGAGCACAACAAATTTAAAATACTACATATTCATCTTAAGCAGTGGAAATTACTTCTGAGTGTTTCTCATTGCATGACCATGTAACTAATTAATCTTTTAATAAATGACATATTCCAGATTTACACTTTCAATCCATTCTACATCAACTAAGGTCAACATCTGAAAAACTTTTTAGAATGAAATCATTTCTAGAAGTATAAAAGAGTCCAAAATTCATGGTACCAATTAAGTAGAAAAAAATTATTTTCACTGCCTTTAAATGTGATTCCTTAGGATTGGATTGATATTTTGCACATAATTATACTGAAAACATGAAGTCTTGATGACTAGATTTCATGTAATGTAAACTTCACATCATACCTCTAAAAGATGTTTGATCAATTGGTTTCCCAGCTTCATCGATATCAAGAGTGTTTTATGTACCAATAAGAGTACTACTACTTTAAGTGTTTCAATATCCATACTTTTCAAGAATATCGTTAATATACTTATGTTGGGATATATAAATTCCTTCTAGTTTTTGAGAAATTTTAAATCCACGTAAAAATGTTAACTCACCCATCATACTCTTTTCAAAATCAGATTTCATTAGATTCACAATGGAATCAGTTAAAGATTGCTGAGTTGAACCAAATATAATGTCATCAACATAAATTTGAACCATCAAAACATTTTTCCTATCTTTATTTATAAAAAGGGTTGGATTTTCATTTCCCTTAACATAATTATTTTGTAGAAAAAATCATATAAGTCTATTATACCAGGCTCGAGGGGCTTCCTTATGTTCATACAAAGATATCGTAAGTCTAAAAACGTGATTATGATGTTTTCTATCTTCAAAACCATGAGGATGTTCAAAAAGAACTTCCTATTGAACATAACCGTTAAGGAAATAACATTTCACATCCATTTGAAATTGTTTGAAATTGATGAATTCTATAAAGGCAAGTAAGAAAGGAATTGATTAATGTCTAGCTACTAGAGTATAGGTTTCATCATATTCTATTATCTCTTGTTGATTATAGACATTTGCAACAAATCTAGATTAACTTATAACTATGATTCAGTTTTCATCACACTTATTTCTGAAAACCCATTTTACTCCAATTATAAAAGTTCAATTAGGTATTTCAACCAAGGTACAAACCTTATTTCTTTCGAATTCATTTATCTCATCTTGCATAGCTTTTATCCAATAATCGTCATTTAAATCTCCATCAGTGCTTTTTTTGTTATAATTTTGAAAGAAATGCATGAATTTCTTCTTTATTTCTTAATGAACTTCTAGTCCTTGCAAGTTGATTCACATCACAAATGATAATATCACTCAGATGATTCTTTTGAAATAACTGATTTGGGTTTTGTAAATCCTGTTCATCAACATAGGGTAAGAAATCTTCTAGGGTAAATGCTCAGAAACATTTTCTAGGGAATTTTCTTTATCAGAAATATCATCAAAAAATGGTTGACAATAAATTTTTGAAAATGCATCCCAAGATGTAGGATGGGGTTGTTTAAAAACAAAAGGATCAGTTTCATCAAATATGACATGTATTGTCTATTAAACAGTACATGTTATTTTATTTAAAACTCTATAAGTCATAGAAGTTGTGGAGTAACCTAATAAAATTCCTTCATCATATTTTGTTAATAAATTGTGAAGATTATATTTATTATTCAGAATAAATACCATGCAACCAAAAACCATAAATTAGGAATGTCTAGGTATTATACCATTATATAACTCATAAGCAGTTTTATTATGACAAGGTTTAATCGAAACTCGATTTATAGTATTACAAGCAGTACTTACAGCTTCAGCCCAAAAATGTTTGGCTACAGAATACTCACTCATCATGGTCCTTGTTATCTCTTGAAGAATTCTATTTTATCTTTCAAATAACACCATTTTGTTGAGGTGTTCTAGGTGCTGAGAAGTTATGAGTAATTAATTTTCTACTAAAAAAAGTTTCAAAATCATAATTTGGAAATTCTCATCCATGATCACTATGAATAGATATCAAATGAAGTATTTTCTCATTTTTGACTTGGGCTTTAAAACTTTTTGAAATAACAAATGGCTTCATATTTCATTGCTGTAAAATAGAACCACGTAAATCAAGTGTAATCATCAACTAAGACAAATACATAACATTTTTCTCCAATTCTTCTAGTTTTTATTGGACCGAAAAGATCCATATGAACCAACTGTAATGCATCAGCAGTTGAGACTTCACTGACTAATTTAAAACTTGATTTATGTTCCTTGACATATTGAATAGGATCACAATCTTTTGATTAATCAAATCTAATCTCAGGTAGATCCTTAACTAATGTTTTCTTAGAGAGTTTCCATGGGTTTTTATGGTTACAATGTCCTAACCTTTTATGCCACAACAAATAATGATCTTCCATTGGACTCAAGCAAGGTATGTCTTGGCTCTTATGGTCTTCAAAGTATAGTGTGTAAAAATTCAATTTCTATTGGTAGAAATAATAAACTCTTCCTTGAAATTGTGTACTAAGCACTTTTTATTCCTAAAATTCACAAGGTAACCTTCATCACATAATTGTCTTATGCTAATCAGATTGTTATAAAGACCCTTAACAAACATTACATTTGAAATCAATGTTGTTCCAAGAAAAATGACATTACCTATACCAAAAAAATTTCCCTTATCATTATTTCTGGATGTTACTTTTACTCCTTTCATATTGATAATATTTTCAAAGAAGTTTTTGTTACTAGACATATGCCGGGAACATCCACTATCCATGTACAATGTATTTCTATTGGTACCTTCTTTATTTTCCTGAAAATAAGAATGATAGATTTTCGGAATCCAAACATCCTTGAATCCTGAATTGTTATGTAAAAAAATTTTGGGTATACACATTTATTTAAAGCAATAAGCTTTATGAATCCCAAGATATTTAACATTATTCAAATATAATTTTTTTCTCTCAATTCCCACTACTTTGACATTTATTACAAAATGGGGCTCTGGAAGGAATGGAATAATTGTTTTTAAAAAGTAGTTTTTGGTGAGTATAACCTACTCCCGTAGTATTTTCATGAGGTATGATTTGAGAATACATATTGTAAAAATTTGATTTACCAGAAGTAATGTTTGCATGATGTGTCTTAAGAGAATATATTTTGGATTTTAGTCTGATGACTAAATTATTATCCTCAGGATTTATTTCCTTAGAGTTAGATTTTTCCTCAAAACCATTTAGTTTTAAAATATAATTCTTATGATCTTTATAATGTTTTTCCTTTTCAGAATTGACTTCCTTAAGGTCTTTAAAAAAAATTCTAACAGCTCATCCTTATCTTCAAGATCTTTGGAGAGGTCTGAAATTACTTTTGGAAAAATTTATTCTCTAGTATTAGCCTTTTCCAATTTCTTAGCAATTTTTAAAAAAACATTCTACAGACAACATTGAAAATATAGATACTTTTTCATATGAAGGTATTTCTTCATTATCTAAAGATTATGTTTCTTCATTAGAAGTATTATCTCTAGAATAGTAATTCATATCAAGAGGTAAATTTCTTAAAGCCTTGGCAGAGCATTCCTTGGCCATAAAACATGTATTTGGGAAAGAAGTAGTAGCCATGAATATAATATTTTACTATGATGATTATTCATATTTAGAATATTCACCTTTCAAAGAGTCTCCATAGAAAGCACTCCAAGGTTCACTTACTTTAAGACTTTTCATGTGCTTTGAGCGATAAAAATTCTTCTTGTTTTATTATGAATTCTTTTCCTTATTTTCCTTCTTTTTAAATAGAAGGAAATCTAGTCTGATAAGATATGTTCATCTACATTCCAAAAAAGTTACTTCCCCAAATTTCTTCTCTTTGTAGTCTCTTTTATTGAATTTATTCTGATAGTTCTTTTGAGCATCTATCGTGTTCATTATCCGAGCCAGATTAGCTAATTCATTCTTAGACTTTTCTATGTCACTAGATTCTGAATGAATAGTATCTTTTTTTTAATTTGATCTGGTAAATCTTTATGGAGTCTAGGATTTCATATGTTTATAAGTAGTTGTAAAAGATACTCATCCATTCTCATTCTTCTTTTTAACATTATCAACATCTCTCTTCATTCTAGTCTCATGCTGAAGAAGAGTTCCAAATAATTCATCAAAGGAAATCTAGGTAACTTTCAAGTTCTCATCAATTGTTGTCCTCTTGGACACCCACTCATTTTACATGATATCTATGATTTTATCTACAAGATCCTCATCATCCAAACATTTTTCTACCATAGACTGTAGTATATTCAAGATAGTCTTAAACCTATTCTGAACATTCCTTATCGGTTCTCCAAAAGGAAGTTAAAGCCATGGTATTCGGCACTCAACATAGCTCTTCTTGTCTCTATAACATTAGTTGTACCAAACTGTGTAACTTTAGGTTTCTTCCAGATGCTGTTTGTATCTTCACATAAAGATATTTTACTATAGATGTTCCTAGTCATGGAACATAAAAACCTATTTCTGACTCTGAAATTTTTATGATATTCTGATTTCTCCTAATTAGTAAAATATCTCAATTCCTTATCCAGAATTTTATAGTCCCCTATCAGAATTAGGTGGTTATCAACTACAGTGTTAATAATGAACATTTTCAACCTATCTCTCTAGTACTCATTATCATTTCTATCAAAAAAGGATGTCTGGTAGGATTTAGATTGTCAATAGAACCAACATGTAATCCAGTCATCTTAAGGAAAAAAATACTGGCACAAAAACTTGTTAGTAATAATTATTTATAATCAAGGAAAATATTCCTTAGAAAAAAATATTTAACTAGTGAATCTCTAAAAAATATTAATCCAAATTTGTGAACCCAAAATCTAAAGACAATTTTTGAATTGGTTCAGGGTACAAGGTTGACTCCTCTGATACTAATTGTAGGATCGATAGTATAAAAGATATGATACTAATTGAATTATAAAAATATGATGTAGATAATCAATATACAAGATGGGGGGGATTTTAAACATTAAAAATTCCTTAAGGAAATTTTGTATAAACAGAATTCAAAACACCTCTAAATTCTAAAAACTATATTGATTATGTAAAAGTGATTCTGTAAATGAAACTTAACAATAGTCTACAGCAACTAAGATTATACCTTAAATCATATAGAATACTATAAAATAAGAGTACAAGTTTAAGGTATTATAATATTTTTATACTTTACTTAACAATAAAAAACATCAAAAAACAAAATTGATACTCTTCATGTAACAAGTAGTAAATATTTTAATTCAAACAGAAAGGTATCCAACAACCCTAGACAAAGTTACCTTGATTTAAAATTTCTAGAAAGTCTATCTTATCCAGAACTAGGTATGACCTCAATCTGATGATTGGTATCTGTCTTTCTATCCCCACAAGTCCTCAATTTGTACGGAAATTGGCACACCTAACTTCACAAACCAATGTCTCTGATTTCAAAGAAATCACACCTCCAAACAATGCAAATCTGTACGATGCAAAGTTTGAAAAAGTCGTTCAAACTTTCTGTACGAAGCCTGAGAGTATATAAGAGACTCTAACTCTAGAAATCACTTCAACAACATGTCAGAAAAGTAAAAGTGTTATGTAAAATAATTTAATTCATTCAAATGATCTCATATTTATAGGCACATCTCTAACGGTCGGCTCCCTCCTCCAATTGTAATATTTTTCCTTGAATTTTGGAGGGACATGTACACATGTCACTTAAACAACGTGTATTTTGTAACTGAATGAATGATATCATTTTTTAACATAAACAAGTGTACGTAAAAATATGTTTACATAACCAAAAAAAGATATTCTTAATGTAAGAAAATAAAAGTTTAGAGTCTAACCAAAAACACATTCGGTGTCTACAATACAAGGATATTCTGATTCTGTTTTCTTAGGAATTCAAAACCAGAAAAATATAGAATTTTGGAATCTGGATTTACAAAGTATGGAGTCAGATTTCATGAGAATTCTAAGTCCATAAATAAATTTTTTGGAGTTATAACTTTCAAAGTTTGTAGTATGAATTCAGAGAATTCGGATCCTAAATTCAGATCTAAAAACAGAATGCTTTATATCTAAGTATTATACGATTCCAAGGTATTAGATATGAAACCTAATTTTATACTTATACATGATAATGAAAAATTTAAAACATGGTAAGGATGAACTTACTTGGGGAAGGAGAATTTTCCTTATAGAAGCAAAATATAGGAAAAAATGATATTTTCCTTGAGATAAGGTGTTTGTGATTTTCAACACTATAATGAATGGTAAAGTCATAAGGAGACCTTATTGACTCTACAATCTCCCCCATGTATGAAGGAATGAAAAATTCATAAGGAAAACCTTATTGGCTCAACATTCCAAACTATTAACTTATTAATAGTGGTGGGTTTTTAGCATTTAAGACATCTCTCAAAAATAAAAACCCTCGATTTATCTTTTTTATTTCTAGTTGACAAACCAAAATCCTTCTTAACAATTATAGATACTCTAATTATATACATTATGGATTTATTTTATATAAATTTTCAATCCTTGTAATGAAGAATAAATTGTCTCATTCAATTAAATATTGTATTCTTATACTCTTTAGGATCCTTTCATTGTTCATCTCCATATCGATGATGGTATCTTTCTGAAATATCAGGTGCCCTTTTTTCTATTTATTAATCTATTTTTATAATTTTTATTCCAATCTATGAAAATATATCATTTTATACGGGAAAAGTTTTCTAATAAGTGATATCATTGGAGTTCTATGACTCATACCTTAGATTCTTTCTATCAATAAGTTGTTTCTATTGTGTATATTCTAGATTCACCCGGTGTTTTCCCTTACATACAGATGAAATAATTTTAGTTAGTTAAATTTTTACCAAGTCTATAATGACATGTCTAGACATCATCAGATGTTGATACATTAATGTTATCCACCCCATGTTGGGGGAAGGACTTTTTATACCTTTAGAGACCCATAATATGGGCATTTGAGACATTCTTCATGTTTATCTGACGTGACCTTTGATATGGTATGTTTTTATTAATTTTTAATAAGTACTTTAGATTTTTTTATCAATTGTATAAAATTATATATATCACTAGGCATGGTAATATTTTTAATTGATTTGATAATTGGTTGCAATTACCTAGTTCACCTTGTCATACTTATGGAAATGTAATAGAATGATCCTGTTAAATGATTAAATAGAATAGGTATTACATGAAACGTGATTAAAAATGTCTATATCTGAAATGATTATAATGTTCTGACAATATTTTAAATTATTTATATTTATAAGAGTGGTTTGAAATGATTTAACCTTAGATTTCATAGGGAAATCCCTAATTACTGAAAGGACTCCATTCCAATTCATTGATATTATTGTTGTGGAAGATACCAACCATTTAATACAGACATTGTATTATTATGTAAATTATTCAACATTATAATTACAATTCACTTAAAATATTTTCTAGATATTTTAATTCCTCAGATATAGTCATTGTATTTATCTTGATTCCTTCTCACATGCAGCACCGTCGACACAACCCATTGTGACTATTCATTCATATCCCATGATTATTATGGAAGATATCCTAATATTCAGTTAGACTCATTTATAGTTGAATGTTCTTGGTGTACCCCTTAGATTAACTCAATCCCTTATAGACTGAGTGAATGAGTTACTAATATGAGTTTCCATGACCCCAATGTTCAAGGATTCTATGAATTCACTTTGTCTCCTCACACTTAATTATAAATACCTATTTTATTTTTATTGAAACATTCAAATATTCTGTATCGAAAAACTAAAATTTTAATTAATTAATAAATTTTTTATATTTTTAGACACAAGTTGAGGATGAAGTTTTAATGTGTTTTTTACTTTTACACTAATTTACATTTTTGTATATTCCTTCCCACTATTTTAGTTCATATTCACAACCTATATTTCTATATATCTCATTGATGGTGAGATATTGAGAGATATCTCACAGAATATGATGAATTTCATTCTCAATAATTCAAATTATATGATCATGTCTGTGGATAATGAAAAGTTTCCTAGTTTAGATACATGACATTCTTGATTGATGAGGGGACCTATATAGAAGATGAATAATATATAGATCGAGGTGATTTGATATGTTTTGGTTCATTTGGATCTTTTTCATAACATTTATTTCATTGTGTCCCTACATCGTTTTTATACTATTTTTTTGAAGAGACAATCCATAAATATTTTTTATATCATAATGTTTAATGCTCTAGAGTAGATTATTTATTATATGTATGTTAATTATTTATTTGAAAAAATAATTCCTTTTTATATTTCTTATACTATTTATTTATCCATTATATCTCTAGTATTCTCCACTCTTACTAGATAGAATAATTACTCCATATCACTCTCAAGGCACTCAGTGCTATTCGACGTCATCTTTCGAATAAACAGGGTTGTTTTAGACCATTTGGCTTCTTGTTTTAGAAACATAAGAGTTTATCGGGTTGGATACATCAACTTTTTTCTCCTACAAAAAAATAAAATGTATATAATATTATTTTAAAACATTATTAGGAATCATAGATAACCATATTTATAACGTATATCAAACTTGTGGCAGAAATAACTAGAACCCACATAAATCATTTGGAGAAACCACATCAATTATCACCCACTTTGTTTTTCAAAATAATGAACAATACAAAATGTATTGGAGATATAAAATTTTTCCCTCCCATGGAATAATATATTTCAGGCTCACCCATCATCATGAGGTATAATGGTCCTCACATATTATATAATCTATGACATGTTCCCCCTTTCTCTTATATTTTTTTCAAGTACCATATTATAATAATTTCTATGGTTTAACCTTTTCATCAAAAATCCCATTAAATTATCTTTTAATCCATATTTAAAACATTTTTTGATATTGAAATATCCATTTTAAAAAAAACATTTTCAAAAATATAATACTCATATGAAATGGAAGGTGGATTTTTTATGCAAACATGAATAATTATAAATAAATCCAAACATAAAATAAATGTTATTGTAGAAAAAAAACAAATTAATTGTTTATAAAATAATATAAAACATAAAAGTTTTATATTTTGAATAAATTTAAAATTTTTTGTATAAAATAAATCATATACAATCCATTTATAAATCGTTTAATGAATATCAATATAGAAAAAAATATCTCTATATTTAATTTCTGTCCACATATATACATTTAAATATAATTTACTTGAATATGGATGGGAAGAAAAATATTTTTCAAGAAATAATTAGGTCATTTAAAATTATGTAAAAAATATACATATTCGCATACATTGTGATTGGTTCGTCATGTATTATCATTATAATCATCCTATACAAACAACCACTTAAGGATTACACCAAAATCATTCCTAAGATGTTTTTATAATAAAAAACCCTTTTAGGTTATTATTAAGGATGTAAATAAAAAATTTGGGTAGGTCATTGATAAACCAAAATGCATTAATAATGTGTGACGAAAAGATGAGAGAAGGTATCAATTTATATGAGATGGGAGAATCAGCCTTGGAATTTTTAAGGTATTAAATTAATATAATTTAATTTTCATATTAATATGTATCTATGTTGATATTTTTATATTATATGTTGATTTTGAGCCTAAATAATTTCATCATATAAATGTTTTGATATTTTAGAAAAAAAAGTTACATGTATCCTTATTTTAACCCCCCCCCCTAACAATTTTTTTCAATTACTATGATATTATCGGTTTTTAAACAATAGTGGTTAATGTAGTTACATTTTAAGGACTGTTCTCTAATATATATATATTGCTTGATATTTTAGTCAATATCCAAAGCACATGTATGATGATAGGATTTATAGTTATTTAAAATCATTTAATAAATTATCATTTGTTATAATATACCATTAATGTAATTTTTGGATCTATTCATTTTATTTGACTATTAGAACAACATGAAATGAATGGAATTAGAATATAAAACATTAACAAATTTCTAACATGTAATACTAATCTTGAAATGTTGTGTACCAGAATAATTTACTGAAATTAAACTACTATTATTAATATTATTTATTTTAATTTCAATCCAATTTATTGTATACTGGGTTGGTGTTGTGTATGAATTAAAGGTAATAAGCTTCACTCTAATATATATATATATAAATTACCATTAAAAAATTTAAAATCTTTTAAATGATTATTTATAACTGAATATATGTTATTTTCATTCATGTGACAATATTATATTAATATTAAAAGAAAATGAGTGACAATTTTTCCGTTTTATTCATGAAATAATATAAATGTTATAATCAATGGATATTGGATAGAAATTTCCACATTTTTGGAATCATGAATAAGTGATATTATAAAAATATATTCCAATAATATTAATTCAATTTTGGCGAATAGTTTTATGCCTTATGGCATTAATTATTACTTTAATTACCCATTTTACCCTTACGAGGGTGATAAATATTTATTATAGTTAATATTGATGTAGTCAAAAAATAAATTGTATCTATTTAGTAAATTTGTACATCATAATTATATATATAATGTTCTTATTTCAATATTAAATTTCTATATCTTTCATATATTAATTTATTATTAAAACACAATTCATATAGAAAACATATTTGTCAAGGAAAATTTGTTTAGTGATATAAAATGAACATATACAAAAATTAGGTGTAGTAATGAAACAATTATTATATATATTTAAATCAGATTTATGTATATTTGAGATAGAATTAATGAAATAATGAAAATCGTTATATGTAATAGAAAATTTTATAAAAATAGTTAATTTTCATTATTCACTGAAAAATAAATTCTTCCAAAAAAAGATCATAATTATTAATAATATAATTTGTATAAAATGAATTATTTTATGATTTTAATATCTGATTTATTTTATGATAATGTTATTTGGAATTAATACATTAAACTATATAATAATAAATAAATTTTTCATAAAGGTGAATACCATTGATAGAGAAATGGGCATGGTATTCATGATACGATGACCTTGGACTTGGAAATTTGAAGTGCAATTTTGGAAACATAATAGTGTTCCATAAGAATTCATAAAAATGGTTGATGATAGTGAATTGGTTGTCTCATCATATATACCAAAAATGGAAGTTAAGGGGGGCATATTAATACATGTCCGAACATATGTGATGAAATTTTAGATTCATAATACAAACTAATAAATTGAATTAAAATGACGAAAGTGAAATACCTTATGGAATTTCATCATGGTAATGGGTGTACAATGGGTTGAATTAAAGAGATAGAAATGGGTAACACATCATTCAAACATAAATAGGGTGGTGTGGGGCTTCTAAACCACACCCCAACATTTGTAATAGAAAATAAAAGGGCATAACAAAATAATGAAATTTGGAAAAAATGAGAAAGGATGAAATCCCCTATGGAGTTTTGACATGGTAACGGTTGTACATATGATGAATTAATTAGATAGAAAGAGATATATCATCATTAAAAAATAAATAGTGATGTAAATGGGATGTGTAAAATCATGCCCCAAAATTTTTATTTGAAAATATATCGATACAGATACATCAGGAAACGTGGAAAAAAATGAGAGAAGAATAAATCTCTTACTTGGCAGTGTAATCCCAAGGCTTGGGAGCGTCTTGAGAGAGGCTTCTTGATAACCTGTGGATCCTTGGGAGGATTATAGATAGAGTAAGGACGATTCTGGTCTATCTACAAAGGCATTGAATGAAGAAAATGTGGATGCTAGGGTGTTTTATATAGGAAAATGGTAATATTTCTTTATTATTTATGTTTGGGTCACCACACATTAAACAAATCCAAACCACAAATCAACCCACTTTTTTCCCACGGTTTATTCCAAAGGGGAGTGGAAAAATATATTTTATATGTCCAATGTCATAACTTCTAATAATAGTAGGTTTTCTTATGTGTAAGTGAGTCATGCTCTTAAAGAAAATCAATTTAAAAAGGTAAATTCTTTTTATAAACACTGAAGGGACCACTAAGGCTTTGTAAAATAAATCAAATAAACCTAAAATCACATTATTTTAATGGTAAAAAATATATTCATGAAAATATAACTTATATTATTTTATTATTTCACTATTTGGTCATTATTATGTCATAAAACACATTATATAATTAATTAGTATTTAATTTTTTACCAAAAAATTCATATGTCTTAGAAAATTATGAAACATTTACCATTGGATAATTTCAACATCCTGATTCCAAAAAAAATATTAATTTTAACCGAATAATTTTCTTTAAATGTTAATATTTACTTTTAGAATAAAATCCTTTATTTTTTTTTAAACTCATGGGTTTTGACAAAAATAACATTCAATCATTAATAAAAATCAGAATCGTATTCATAATCATTATATAGTCATTTATATTACATAAAAAATTAATTTTTAATGAAAATATTATTTAATTAAAAAAATATTTAAATCATTACTGTAGATTTCTTAATTGAATATTAACTAAATGTACTATTTATAATTTAAAAACTATTTAAAATGTATCACTAATAAAATGAATGTATATTGTTTATTATATAAAAAATTTGTGCATATAAACATAGTTCTGAGGTCTAGTTTCATATTCCCTTATAAAACCCACAAAAGACTGAAGGGTAAGGTGTGCGATGGTGAAACACTGTTGGGGTGGCCCAGATAACATCACTCAGGTGGTAATCTCTATCGACTCCCACTTCTCCTGTTGTTAGCTTCACACAAGCTTAACGTGTTGTAGATCAACTTGGGAATGGTAAAGAGCGAAGCCCAAGGATGCCACCTTCATCCCATGATTCGACAAATGGGCTTCGTACCAGGAAAGTCTACTGGATTAGGACATCTCTCTCTTTTCTTGAAAAAATTTGATTTGTAAAAGCCCTATAATAATACTAATCATGTGATCTATATTCAAAGGGTAAATTATCAATGATGAATATTCATAAAGTCATTTTTCAATACAATTTTATAACCAAAGATATGCATATTTTATATAACCATTTTTCATTGTAATACATTTTATTAGACCAAGTGTAATTTTCATTGATAAAATTTTGGGACGTTTCAGAATATGTTTTATATGTCATTCCTTAACCATTGTAAATCCAATTTTTTCCTTATACGTAAATTATAACACGTTTATATTGAAATATTTTTGACCATGGTATTGATGCAGTTAAATAAAAGATAATTTTTAAGTGATAAAAAACATTATCCAATTTGGATTTTTAGGGATTATAATAATAAAATAACATATATATTTTTTATTTCATTTTTTACAACATTCACATGAAAAATAATGTATTATATTTATATCATTTATATAATTATGAGTGTTTACATTCCATCACTATAAAAAGAATCTACATATTCTCTAATAGTTTTCTAGACATGATATATTTAGATATTCTAAAATATGAAAAAATAATATACCAAAATCATTACCCATTTCACACCCATATTTGTTAAATTTAATAATGATCAGGTTTATCTTTTAGGCCAACTTTTTATCTCGAGTTTTGGGATTTATGGTTTTAAATTTTGAGGTATGAATGGTTTTCATCATGTTTCATGGTTTAGAAGCACAGTTGGAGTAAAACATGTATCATATCCTAAGAAATCATCCAAGTGTTGGAGTGCTTCTAGTTGAAGGTAAACGACCCACACAAGGTTATTCAAAAAATGATTAAAGCATGTGGGGTGTATTTGTGTTAGGATATAACCATTTCCCACATCTATTTCCTTGTTTTCAAACCATGTGGTTAAACCATATAGGGTTCCTTGTGCATACAATATGGTGTGTATAAATAGCAGACAGTTTGGTATACTATGTGGCCAAATTGTGGGAGCTGTTAAAATCATAAAATTTGAATAATTACACTATTACCCATCGGGTATTTCTATCCCTATTAAACGATCTCTTCCTCATCATAGTTATTATGTCCCTAAAAATAACCCTCTTTAGTCTTTAAAGCCTCCACATTTCTCCCATGTGTATATCCAAGGGAATTGTTCATGTTAATTAGGTGATTTCTCAATGTATTTTTCTTATATCTTATCCAAATCCCATTTTTTTCATTTTCAATTCACATCTTCTTCTCCTATGGTCATTTATATCAAAATATCATGATTCTTTTGGTTTTTTGGTTTTTTTGTGTCGAAGATTCCTCGTCTATGTTCATTTTTCCTTGATTTTTCTTGAGTTTATTTCGGTTGTGTGTTTTTTAAGTGTCCTGTGAATGAGGCAGGTTTAACTTTGATAATGCCTTTTAAATTTAATATTAATTCATTTCATACATTTCACAACTTATTTTTATCTAAATAGTTATTTTTGAGCTTCAGAAAAAAGAACTGTGTTGGAAAATTGGTGATTTCTTCCATATTTTTAAATAGATGGCATTATTTTGTCAACTGTTTCACACCCAATATTCAATAAAATTCTCGGTTATCTTATAATGTAGATTTTTGATCCCTAAAAACAATTTGGTTTTTTAAATTAATTCTTGAAATATTAAATTATGACATGAGATTCTTGAAAGAGTTTAATGTTGTTTGAAATAAAAAAAATTATTTACTTATATAAGAAATTTTTTTTGGCCCGTCAAGGTAATTATTAGCCCATTTATGACATTGATAAAAAAAGGGTTTGGCATGTAAAAGAGGTGTAAGTGTTTTAAATAAAAATTTATAAATCATTGTGAAATGGAAAATTATATGATTGTACACTTTTCAAGAAGGGGTATTTTGTTCATTCAAAAATGAATGTATGATAAAATGTTATTTAGGTCCATTTAAAAATTTTACAAAAATAGTTAACGTGTTTATCATGAAAACTCTCCATGGATTATTATCATTCCTTGGTTATGTTGAATTTTGTTTGTGGTACATGCTGAGAGAATCCATTGATTTTAAATGGTTTAAAGGAATGATATGGACACGTGTGGTGATCAGGGGTGGTGTTTATTGTGTTAATTAATTAGATATGATATATGTTTACATGTTATTGGATTCGAGGATGGAATAAATTATATCACTCCCTTTTAGACTATTGACTTGGGAACCTAGAATAGTGTGAAAATTATCATTATAATTATTGATGTACATGATTATGATTATGTATTAAATGGTGTCCCATATAAGTGGGATATATTGTGTTTTATGGCTATGGGATAGTGCCCCTTGGTTTGTACCATGTAGGGGATGACAGATTATTTGTGCATTTTTTATTTCATCATGTGAGGCATGCATTTCGGGATGAGTCATCATTTATAACTATGTATTGGATTATTTCGAAACAGAAATTCTCACCCTTGTATATCAGAACTTATATGTTTGTCGTTGATGATATAAAAGAAGGTGTGGGTGGGTCCCATATCTATGCATATTTTTATTGCCCTTGATATGTGATCATTACTAGTTATCTCATGTGTGGTGTATTTCATTGGAAAGTAATGATTTTTTTTCATGTTTTTATGGAAATGGACTATTTTCCATTTTTTTGAATTTCTTAACACTATTTCATTATTCTTATATGAAAAGACATTACCCTACGTTATAATGAATGTGGATTTAACCTGTGATATGAATCTAGTTTTTAACATTAAAAATGGAAATGACTTGTGTTTGGTTTAAAAGTGTAAAATGTATGTAAAATCTCACTTTTATACATTGTATTTCATACATAAACATGATGATTATTTTATATTAAATATTGTGCACTAGGTATAGATTTGTTCGGGATTTCCAACTATGTAATAATACTGACAACTATAGTACATTCTTGTTTTTACCTTTAATTGTGGTTTCCCTCTTTGTTTTTATATCTATGTTTAATTTTTTGGTTTGGTATCAGTGGGTGACCATTTAGGTCGTAGGGAGTGGTTGTGTTCTTCAGGTTCAATTGGATTTTGTTGTATAGAATTGTAATATTTTTATGTTTATTTGTAAATGATTCTTAGTTTGGATATTTATATTATATATTGGGATTCTAATTTAATTTCTTCTATTAATTTCTTTTATTTATATTATTTAATAGCATTACCTAGTATCTTTTTGAATCCCATATCACTCATTGCCACAATGTGATGATCAAACGTCCATTTGGGTAATGTTGTGGATCATACCAGGTGATTGGTTTGGGGTCAACTACGGGTGATTCATGACAAAAATGGTGTCACAGCCTTGTTCCCTTAGATAACCTTGATTTTTTATAAGCCTTTGTTAATTATGTATTTCATGAAATACAAAGTAGGACTATGGTAACCATAAGGTGTAGGTATGAGGGAGTTACTTTCCAATGCATTCTCTAAGGAACATTAGGTATCCATGGGATGTCCATCTTTATTTGGTCTATTTGGTTCTATTAGATTATTTTGTGTCTGGGAAATGAATTTGGAGTTGGGATGGTGGTATCTATGATATATTAGGTCCAGGAGAGCCATGTTGAGTTTGGGATATGATCCTAGAAGACTTGCTATGATTTTATCATGATTGGAATATGGATGCCAACCATATGGAAATGTAACACATCGAAACTAGATTCCCCATGTGAGTTGTTTCCAATCTCCCTATATTTCATAAAAATAACTTGAAACTATTTCTTCGGGATTTTTGAAATAATATATTGAAATGGAAATGGTTTTGTTTTGGTAATACGGAAATGGTGTTTTAGAAATCATTTTTACCTATTCATTGGAAAGATGATTTTTATGAAATGTTTGTTGTGTAAAATGTGAATGATTTTATGAGATTGGATTTCTATGATGTAAAAGTGTGTTGTATTGAAATTTTTTAGTTGATAAATAATTATTTGTTGTTTAATTTGTTTTGTAAATTTGTTTTAAATGGGAAGAAATTTGTTTTTAATCAAATGGGATTGGATGGAATGGTTTTTTTGTATTTCTGAAATTTTCATGAAATGTGATTTATTTTTATTGATGGAATCCATGGGTTGTTATATTAAAAATGTCTAAAATGGTTTAAAACATGGGGATTGAAAAAGGATTTTACTTGGTGGTAGGATGGCCTTGAAATGTTTTCTGAATTTGGAAATGGGAATGTTTTTTTGACCTTTAGTATTCCCATGTGTTCTCACATGCATGGAAATGCATGGAAATTGTGGGATGATGATGTGGGAGGATAAGTTCGTAGAAGGGAATTATTTTTTTTATTGTCGAGTGTGTCATGGGATGGTACGTGTGTTAGGTTACAAAGAATTACATTGGTGAATGTGCTACCAAAAAAGACTTTTTTCTTAAGAAAATATTCTCAAGATGAAAATTATGATGTTTAGAATGATCATTAGTAGTGTGATTTGTTTACCTATTATTTGTGGATTGTTGTTTATTTGGTGTTTTAAGTTTGAGAACTCTTGTTGATTTTTTTGTTTTGATTAAGCTCTTGTTTTTCTTGCGGGTTAGTGTTTGCCCCCACTAAAGGCATAATTGATATTCTAGCTGTGGCTATGGGTGGTTTACCATTAACAATAATTGTAGTTGATCAATGTAACTTTTTTATGGTGTTTCTAATGTAAAATACACTTCTCATATATTGTCATTTATATCCGCTCAATGAAGATGATTGAATGTGGAAGAATAAAATGGTATCTAATATTATTGAGCTTTTTGAGTCTCTTAATGACATTTTCACCACAAACATGGTTGAAGGACCAACCAGTAAGGGGTAGAGGTCAGTCTCTTGAAACAAGCCTCTGGATGATCATACCAAGGAGTTATTCATGTATTCATTAATCTTACAATATTTATCTATGCTGGTGAATTCTAGATGTTGAATTTGGATGTGGTATTTATAATATGGTGAAGGAATCATGTTAGATTTTTTTCGTCAAATTTTTAATATAGTTCACAACCCTTAATAGATTGTAATGTATGATTTATTAAAGGATCAATGTTTTCACTTATTGATTCATATTGATATAAAGTAAAATGTGTCAATGTTCATTTTAACCTCTTTTATAAATGTGGTGAGTAAATATGTATGGTAGTAAGCTATTCTACCAAGAGTTATTGAGATGGATAATCTTCTTCCAGCCTCTGGATATGGTGAAAAAAATTCTAGTAAGGAGATAGGATAGTTCCATCAAGGTGACTATGATAGTATTTGGAACTATAGGCCTTCTTATCTTTTATCATCCTCATATATCCTGAAGTGTCATCAATGTGGAAATCCAATTCATAGGAGGTTGTCGTGTCTATGTGACACAAATACCAGACATGCTTATGGATCCATAGGTCACATACAATGTATTTTTCATTGAATTTACAATATGATTCATGGATCTAGATTGACCCCTTTAGAACACACCACATCCCATATATAAGAGTAGAGTTTTGTTTTTTGATTTATATAATGTCACATTCAATGTATTGTACTTTTCTGTGGTAGGGATTGTTACCATTGGTGTTCTCTTATATTTGAAATTTATAGTGATGTAGTGTAATAACTTAAGAACACTTATTTTCATAGAATATTTCTTTTATTTTAAAATGATGAGATATTTTAGTTCCATTTGAAGGTTTGTGTATCCCCTAAATCAAATTTTTGATGGATATACCAGGTTGGAGAATGTGAGTGTTTTTATGTGATGTGAATATTCGGATCTAACTGGGTTATTGTGTGGATTCTTGTGGAACCAATAGAAGAAAATATAATCAAGGATCATTAGATATTTACTGAGGTGTATCGTATGATTCAAAAAACTAGGCTTCATCCATATGCTTTAGTGGGATTCATTTCATGATGTCATAAACTGTCGGGGTGTGAAAGACCAATTTTTTATTCTTGTAACCTATTTTTTGGAGTGGGTAGATTTTAGGGCCCATAGTGGTCAATGTTTTTAGTGTATGGGGAGAGTTTGGTTGTTGTGTTAATCTAGTATTCTTTTAACTATTTAGAGACCCATCATGGATCTCATTGAATTTTATTTGTGTTGTAAATAGTACTAGTTTGTTTTTAATATTCTGGATTCTATTACAACACCCCATGTTTGGTAATCCATTTTAATTTTTTTAGAAATAGATTAATTGAGATATTTTTTATTAACATTTATCTAATATAAAATTCCTTTTAAATTTATTGGTTGTTGGGATTCTTAGGAGTATGACAAATATTAATGTTTGAAGCATGGTTGTGGAGGTTGTGGCTTGAGTTTTATACTTTTTTTGCAAAGTGGTTTTGCTTCATTAGTTAATTTAAATTAAGAGACATTATTTTTATTTATATGTGATTGTGATGTTCTTGGTTGGAGAGGATGTATCATCCAATAATTGGAATGCATAGTCTTTGATCAGTCAACAGGAAGATGTTATGGATTTCTAGGGGAAATAATGTAGTGGTGGGGAGAAATGCTACAACTAGATTTTTAAATTTTTCTCTTTGATCCAGTCTACCTTTAGCACCTTGGTTTATATATTGTTTTATTTGTGCTACATTATTAAATATTTAATTTCGAAGGGGTTTTCTCATTTTTCACAGTTTAGGTGGACAACTAGATTAAACATTTTGGCATATCCCAAGAAATCATGTGAGAATTAAAGGGATTTTTATTGAAGGTTCATGACCCATGAATGGTTTTTTAATAAATTATTAATTCATATGTGGATGATTTTTGTCAGGACATGACTATTTCACATATTTCGCACATTGTCCTTAAATATTTCTGCCAAACCGTGTCAGGTACCATGTGTCCCTTATAAGGGGTGCATGTTTGGTACACATTTTGGTAAATTGTGCGACTGAACCATTTGTGAAATGTTGATTATATAATTTTTTATATTACACTTATACCCTCTAAGAATTTGTATACAAAATCCACCCATTTCATCCCCCTCTACGTTCATGCTACCCAAGGGAAGCCCCAAATTGGTTCTTTATAACTCCTCCTTCTTACAAAGTGTATATCTGAGGGGATTCTTCAAGGATTTGGGGAAATTTATCATTGTATTTTTTTCATCCATTCTATAACTTACTCTTTCGGCCATTTTCTCTTTATATCTTATTCTCCCATGGAAATGAGGATATAGGGTTCATTTTACCTTATATTATGTTATTTTTTATTTATTTTTGTTCATTTATGCTCTTTCTTCTTTGATATATTGTGGGGTTATTTTTTGTGTGTGTTCAGGAAGTTTTTTGATATTGTGGTAGGTTTCTGTTTTCATATACAATTAAATTTATGAATCATTAATTTAATTCTTTTATCACATTTTTTATATGCTAACTAGTGTAGTTTAATCATTAGAAAAATTATTAGGATTGAAAAGTGGTGATTTATTCATGTTTTGTAATAGTTTTCATTGTTTTAATAATTATTGCATCACAAGCGTTTGATAAAATCCCATGTTGAATTTTATGTGTTATTACTGACACATAATGGTTGGTTTGGTTATGTCAATTAATTTGTGAAATGTGAAATGATGACAAGATTTTCATGAAATATTTTCCAGGTGGATTAGAAGAAAAAGAAATAACTACATGGATTTAAAAAATCCTTTTCAAATCATGGTGGTTAATGTACCATTCATTACATTAAAGAAAAGTCCTTTGGCTTGTCAATGTGATGTGAATTTATTACAATGTATTATCAAAATTATTATCATATAGAAAATTATGTGTTTTCCCCTTTTGGATTGGTGGATTTTTTTACTTTCAAATGTGATGGTCTGGAGAAATGCTCTTGAGGCCCATTTAGAAATTTTCAAAATATAGTGATTGTGTTTATCCAGAAATTATTCCTTGGATAATTCACTTTTATTAGTTATGATTATAGATTTGGTAGTTCCAGGTTGAGATACTCCATTGTGTTCAAATGGTTGGAAGGAAATAGATTGACCCTTGGGGTGACTTAGGATACTTCATTCTATATAAATTAATTATATATGATACATGTTTCCATGTGATTGAATTCTCGATTATAAGTATTTGTATCACCTCATTTTATAGTCTTGACATGGGAAACTAGCATAAAGTGTGATTTTTCTAAGAATTATTGTTTTAATGGATTATGATTATGCAGTATTTAGTGACCTATAATAAGGGGATATATTGAGTTTTATTTCTAAGGGATAGTTCCCCATGGTTTCTAATTTGTAGGGGATGGCCAAAATTGTGGGTGTTATTGATGTCATTGAGTGAGGCATTTTTTCAGGAGGTGTCAACATGTATACATTTGTAATAATTTATACACAAGCTCCTAGGTTCACCTATGTCTATCGACACATATATATCTATGGTAGAATGTTGAAATGAATTTTTTGGTTGGTTAAACATGTATTATTATTACCATTTATCATTTTGTGTTATCATTCTAAGTAATCTCATGTACGATGTATTTATTTTCAATGTAATTAATTGGATTTCAATGTTTTATGGAAATGGTTTTTTTATTTCATGGAATTGTTTAAATATAATTCAATATTTTCAAATGAAACTTCAATTGGTTTATTTAAAATGACTGAGTTTTTCCAATTTTAATGGAATGTGGTTTTAATATGGAAAAGGGAAATGGAAAGTGTATGTATTAAACATAGAAAATATGTGGAAAAGATTAATTTTATATATTTTATTTGAAATGGGATGTTAATGTTTCTCTTATATAAAATATTTTATATTTGAAATTTATTTGTTCTGGTTATCCGACTGAGTTTTAATACTCACTCCTAAAGTAATTTCTTGTTCTTAACATTTTATTTTTATTCTAACTTGGTTTTCATCACTGTGGGTGATACATGGTTTCTTAAGGGAGTGTGACCCTTTGGGTCTCATAGAGACATTATCACAGTCTTATTCTCATCAGTATTATAGTTTTATAATCATTTCATTTATATTTTCAGGATATTTATTATGAAAATTTTATTTATAAACTATGTAGCTCTATTTATTTCCACTATTAATTTTATTTATATATATTGGTGAAAAAAATTAAATTGACTTTCTATTGATTCCTCAACCTTAGATTCAAGCTGCTGAGGGATGGGAAATTCTTCTAGGTGATTACGCAGATCGTCTTGGGTGACCCGTTTGGTGTCAAACTAGATTGGTTCGTGAAAACCCATGTAATAATGATAATTACATCCTAAAGAGATCATTCTATGTTTCTATAAAAATAGATTCAAAGAAGGTTTTTAAAATAGAAGGTAGAAGTCAAAAAAGTTATAATTCTTTTTACTTATTGTTTTACCAATATCAATTATATCCTAACCATTAGAAAATAAATAGATTATTATTAACCATATATAAGATACATATTATTATTATTTCATAACATTTATCCATGTCCTTTTGATTACGTGAAAAATGAATGTATTGCTCATGTGTACGTCTATATTACCTCATCCATAAAGTGATATAATATGAATCAAATGATTTTACTTCATCAATGGCTTTTACTATGGACTTAATATTAATAAATTAAATTTATGCATTAATTAGGACTGTTAAATACAATTTATTATCAACCATTACAATTTTCCATCTTTTAGAAAATTATAACGCCTCCCGTGCCTATGTCTGGGCTACTACCTCCATGAATTAATGGGAATGATTATTAGTTTCCAAATTATAGGAATGTTAAAAAAAATATATTAATCTAACATATATGATAATTATAATACAGTAATTATGTTTTATAGGTGAACTACTGTTTTTTCATAATTTCATTACATCAATCGCACATTTTGAATAACAGCTCTACACAGGTATGGACTATTATCTCCACGAAATGATGTAATTCAGTTTACAACACTAATTTATATATATAGATATAAATGTACATATAAGTTTTGAATAAAATATATCTTTATGATTAATATTATTTATATTATATAACTATTGTAAATTTTTAAAGACCAGTACTTCCAAACTGAAATGTACATAAATTATTAAACAATTTTTATTCGTAATCTTAATTTTAATTAACAATTATTATTAATTGAGTAAAATATGTTATAATTCAATAATATATAGTTTGATATTTATTAAAATGGTTTATCATATATTAATAATAATTATATTTGTTTTATATATGAATTTTCAATGCATTAACTACAATATATGAATTGAGTTGAGGATCTCTTGTCTCGGTTTTGTTTGGAGACATATGTCATATTCACCCATTGTTTCATTTTTATGGTGTATATATATTGCATGAATTAATTTATTTATGAAATTTATGAAAATTATTTGGATTTATAAAAAATACAAATTTCCCTTTTTATATAGGTTTTGATAAGATGAATACAAAAGTGGTGTTTATTTGTTTGCAATCTTAATTCATTTCTAGATTGTCTATTATAATTTTTTTTATATGAAATTTTATGGATTTTAACATTTGTAACTGGTATATATTACCCTACATGGGTTATTCATTCAATTATATTTTATTATTACAATATTTCATTTTCTATTACATAAAGTGATCGAGAAATATTTTTTAACGAAAATCTGACAATATTTCAACTCTGGTTGTTGAACTTTTTATTTTGTGTCCATATTTTCCAAATTTTTATTAATAAAGGTATTTTAAATTATCGAATGATAGTATCTTTAAATATTTAACTACATTTTAATTTTTATAAAAAAATAATATTTATCTTCATAATGTTTTTTAAATGAGTTATTTTTTGTCTTTTTACCAAAATGTGAAATTTTTTTAATATACATATCGAGAGATAAATTTTATGTTGACATGATAATACATTGCTCTAAAAAACCATATAATTCATTGGGTTTTCCAATGAAAATAATTTTATCAATATTCTAGGAACTTTTATAATTAATGATATAAAAAGACAGGGTTACTTTCTATCATTTCATGGTAAGGATTCAACTGTTCTCTAAAAATTATTTATCTATTACATCAACATGCTCTATTTTTTTTTCATAATCCAATAAGGTTATGTTAATATTTAAATATTATTATTTATTATTTTTTCATATTATTGTGACCTTTGAAGTAAAATGTAATCCTTTTTCATTCCACTAGTCAATTAAATAAATATTAATTATTTTATTATCATAATGATTAAATATTGATAAAACATATTTTCTATTAAATTATCTACGAAATGATTAAATGATAAATTTACTATTGATATTTTCAAATACACATTACTTTATTAAGATTGTGTGATGGGTGGGAAAATTATATCCTACTAATTTAATTGGTAAAATATTAAGGCTTAATGAGTTTAAAGGGTACACAAGAGGTTATCTGAAGCCCAAAAGATAGAACACATGAGGTTTTCATAATAAAAAAATAAGTTATATGTGATTTCAAAAAAGGACCATATAGTTTCCATGTGAGGTTATCTAATGGAAAAAAGTTGGTACATGAGATATTATACCTAGCATGTAGTATGATGATACGTTTTTATTGTATTCATAACACATGATGAATGTATTGAAAGGTATCCTTGAAATAATATATATGTGTTTATGATTATTACACTCTTTTATGATGTTATATTATTCCACTAATATAATCTCATAGATAATGTTATTTTATACTCTTATAATTCATATATTACGCACTTCCATGATTGTTCTATGACAAAATATTATGATCTATAAATTAATGTATATAATTTAAAAATATTTTTATGGTATTATCTAACCATAAAGGGCACACTAATATTTGGTAATCATTGATTGTTCAATTTTTTACACATCATTATCATCTCATATCACCCACTATATTGGTTTAATTTTCAAACTATATGAATGAATAGTTTAATTTTGATATGTATAAGAAGGGTGATAGTAATGAAAAACTATTTGGGAGATGGTGTAATTTTTTTGTACATGTTGTTAATTTATCAATGATTATGAACAAATAAAATATTGTTGATACTAAATGGATTGTAATATATATAAATTAGTACTCATCAAATAATATGTAATTTTTATTTATAA
The DNA here is from genome assembly GCA_963277665.1 of Viscum album. NCBI lineage: Eukaryota > Viridiplantae > Streptophyta > Magnoliopsida > Santalales > Viscaceae > Viscum > Viscum album. Next base: position 65,710,938 of record OY728166.1, on the reverse strand, counting down.
ATTTACTTGTTAACCTCAGTTGGTATCAGATCAAGGAGTAATTATTATTGAAAACCTGGATGAGGAAATTTTAGTGAAAAAATAAAAAAAACTTATTATATTATAAAATCTAGTTTTATTGTAAGGAAATTAGTGTCATTTTATTAGATAACATATTTATTTTTATAAATAATCAAGTGGATGTGGTTGTGGTGAAAATATAAATTTGGGTAACTACTCTGAAATAGAACTTTTTTTACTAACTCAGTCATTGATTATGAACAATAACTAATACTAAAACATTACACCATTCTAGATAAAATGGGTAATAATTGTAGATCAATTTAGATTTTAATTATGACAAATTATTGTGTATTTGAATAGATAATGTATATGGAAGGACTATGCCAAACCAAAGGATTCATATATTGAAATGAAGGTGTTATGGTTTAGGAATCCTATAAATTATTTTTATCATTATATGATTTCATAATATGATTACTTTCACTAAAATTTTATTTTTTATTTATATATATTGGCTAGATTCACATAAAAGTATATTATCAATAAATGTTATAGATAGAGACATGATGTTTCTCCTATGAAATTTAAGATTATATGATATAGAATGGTAAGGGTTGTGATTATTCCTAACTAGATATCATAAAATATAATTACAAAATTAAGTATAGGGGAGATTTCAAATGAACAGTTAGAGATATTAGTAGAGTTTCCTAGAGTCCATTTAGGAAAACATTTTTGGAATTTCACATATAGTAAATTTGGACTGAATCACACATGGAAATGTCTCCAATGAAACAAAAGATTACATCGATTTGGAAAAAAAATTCTTGGATCCAGTAGTTAATGTGGAAAACATTATGTTAAATGGGGGAATATTAATTTCATCATAGGCACCATTAATAACTCACTATCGTATGTGTATGTAGCATGATAATTATTCTGAGACAATGCCCAAATCTAAATAAAATATCATTGAACAAAGAAGTCCAAATGTTATGAAAATTATATTAGTGGAAAGATAGTAGTTTTCCGATATTGGGAATAAATAATTACCTCATAAATGAGAATTATTAATAATATCATATTTATGAGAATCCGTAATCATCTACGTAATGTTTTACAGTGGTTATTCAATAATTAATTTCAATTGTTTTTTGAATAGTACTGATAACCTACAAAATTAATTTTTTGTTAAAGACTTATTTAAATCACAATATTTAGGGAAAAATAATAACTAATATATTCATTATATTTAGATTATATTTTTTTTTGATAAAAATTATGATTGATAATGACAAATTATTTTTTATTGTATTTATGACATTAGAGTTTGTTAGTGGTTGATAAAAAACTCATTTAATTGATAATTGATAATGTTCATTGTATTTTTATATTTATTAAATATATTCAATATTATATGATTTTATATTTGGAATAACATATAGTTATGTCTTTAATATTTTTTTGGGGGGATAGTAAGACATGGTTTATTTTAGAAAAGGATTTCTAATTTTTATGAGAATATATGATAATTGTATTCACATGTTTAGTATATAACCTTATAAAATATACTCTACTATTTGGGGATAAATGTAATGTTGATTAAAAAAACTATAATTTTATCTTTTTTTTATTTAGTTAATACATATTTTAGTAAATTATTATAGATTACTATTTTTTTAATTGGGTATGGTTAACTTTGGTTGTTATTGTAGTCATTGTAGAGACTAATTTATTATATCGACCTGTGAAGATTTCTCCATGTCACATAAATATTTATTATAATATATTTTTTATACCTAAGTACAGATAGATGTAATTTTAATTGTCTTAAGGAAATTATTAACCATTTAATAGAATTTAAAATATATTGGTCATAAAATATTCTACATGAATATTAATTTATTAGAGTGAGAGATTTGGTGGAAATTGATTTCAAAGATACCAATTGATTAATTAATGTTTATAAAATGTATATAAATTAATTTATTTTATTTTCACTTATTCTTTTCATTATAGTAAAATAATTTTTCATCTCTAGGAAAATGATCATAAAATAAAAAGTGTAATTCTATAACATTCATTTAAAATGAATTGATTGTATGAATTAACACTTTCTTATTTATAGATTTTTTTAATTACAGTTTTTATGATGTTTTTATATATCAATCTATACTATTGGTTTTAAATTATATTTGGAGTCTTTCAGTATAGTTTCATTCCATACTAATGTTATACATATCTTGGAATGAGATTGTGTTTTATTTTGTTTAAAATTTCTCTTCCCACATACCCATTTCAATGGAAAATATATGGTTCCCATTTATGGTGTGGGATTTAAAAAAAATCAATTCTAAAAATTCTAAACAATGATTACCATGAAAACAATTATGTGCACACAACTAATTTATGTTCGGGTGATGTAACAACATATAAATTTAGTTTTAAATAAAAATAAAATTGATATCTGACATAAAATGGACCACTATGATTTAATGAATTTGAATATTCATTAAACATATATTTACTTCAATATGATACAGATAACCTATACATTGAATTGTTTTTACTTAATATGAGTGAATTCTTGATCAATTTTATGAATATTGACTACATATTATTAAATAACAACTCAATCTATTTTAAAACCATTTTATTATTTAGAAATTATTTTCCATATAAAATTATATTAAAATATTTTTGAATGATGATATTATAATAATATTATAATAATAATAATAGAAAATGTGTTTTATAAAATTAATTGATATTTATAAATTAGAATATTTAAAATATAATATATTTAAATTTTAATACATTTCTAAAAATATTGAGTTTTCATTGAATAGTGAAAAGAAGTTATTTTTTAAATACAACATTTTATTTTCATGTATTTATAGAGTCACATATTTTATTGAATTATTATTAAAATTCTTTTACATAATTGAAATAAAAAAAAATAAAATTAATTTTATTTAAATAAATATTATGCTTTTTTGGTATAAAAACATTGTTATTCAAAAAAATCTTTTTTCAGAAAACATTTTTATCATCCCATTTTAGGATTTACTTCAAAACTAATCATCCACTTAATTAAATTAAATGTGATAAATTGGATACAATATTTGTAATGATAATTTCAAATTTAGACCAATGTGTCAGCATTAATTCTTGTTATAATGAATAGAAATTATTATAAATATGTTTCCCCTTGTTAATGGTATATTGGGAAATTAAGGATACAAATATTGTGAAAATCTTTTGAGTATCTATCTAACATATACCTTCTTTCTATTAAATGAGTTTAGTTTGGACACCCTAATAAAATGTTCGTGGATATGGAAACATGGTTACATTTTTCTTTGGTTGTGAAATTGATATTATTTTATGTAATGAATAAATATGATATGAAACTCTCTATTTAAATGTCTCTAATATTTTTACAAAGGGTTAAAAATAGGCCATGCATGGTTCTAAATGTTTAATTATAAAATGAATTCTTGTTTTATCATCTTAATTTTTTTAATATTTATTTATGATATAATAACATTAATTTCATACACTACACTAACATAGTGCATGTCCAATTAGTAGAAAAATAAAACTAAATGGATTGAAGAACACCAAAAATAAATATTTATTGTATACAATCAACTTTTACATAAATTTAATTGTTTGTAATAATTTATGATTAATGATTAATGATTTTATATTTGATTGCCATTCCTTTTGTGACGCCACTAATTTATATATAAGTAAATTGTTCATTAAATTAATTCAATGGGTTTTTAGGTAAAAACAATTATTAAAATATTTACACATAATAAAAAATTGGAAATAGGAAAGGGGGTGGAATATATAAGAATTTATTATTTCTTGATAATTTTTATGAAAATAATTACCTTAATTGTATATTTATATCCCTTTTAGAATTAAAATATGTTACCATGGTTAAGGTAAAAATGGGATAATGATCGCGATAAACCAAATTAAAATGTAAAAAATCCCACATAAACCTATGATATATTATAATTTTATGGGATTAAAACCACAAACTATATTATATTGTAAATTATGGACATTTTTGTCACTTTTACATGAAAATATATTTATCATATTTAAATCGTTTTAGTAATTTAATGTGTGTCCTTATAAGAACTCAGTTTTGACTCAGGTATTGATCATATAAATTTAATTATAATTCATCATATTAGACCTAATATGTATTCATAATGTGTTATTGGAGCTATCATTAGATTTTGGGATTTCTCAAAGCACAAAACCAATTTTTTTTAAAAAAAGGCCATGTCGCACTATTAGTGTAAACCATATGAAGTGGACACAAAGTTTGTATAAAACATATAGATCGACGTTATTTTCCAAAAAACACATAATTCATGGTAGGTGCATGTATTTCCAAAACTTGTGGCCTAACCCAGTGTGTGCCCCATCATCTCTAGGTACCAGTGCACGGGTTGCGTACTGTTTTGAAAACCATACGGCCAAACTTTGACAAGGAATTTTTGTTGGTAATTTTACATTTTTCCATTTATATCATTATTAATCCCTCATTATTGCATAATCCAATTGTCAGTAAACATAACCGTAGTCCCTCACTTTTTTTATTTTTTAATAACTTACTATGGAATAAAAATATATCCATCATCCGAGATTTGTTTGAGCTTGATTTTGACATGTTGTATGCCCAATATTTAGTACAGAAGTCCGTTTGTGTTATTATAAATCTCTCTTTCTCTTTAAATAGAAGTCAGGTGTGATCGTTTTTACCTTTTCCTCATATCTACATTGTTCAAAGATGAATTGTAGGCTAATAATGGTCTAGGAGAGTTATACAAGCCTATGGTCAGTGGTCCATAAATCACCCCCCATGTTGATTTATTTGTTAATTATCGTGTAGGGAATGCAGATTTCATCATGTTTCATTTTTTTAATTTATTTCATATTCATATAATCATTAGAAAAATATGGTTGTACTCTTACTAAATATGTGATTAGTTGTTGATAGTTATTTCCTCAAGTCTCAACACTCCATGTATGGTGTTATTTCAAAATTTAATTTTTTCGTTTAGATACATTTGAGTAAATGTTCATGTGTGTTCGAATATTACCACCCTAATGGTAAGGATCATCACATTAATTTACTATTGAATCATGAAATTTTGAATTTAATTTTCCTTTTAACTTCTACATTCCCTACTTAAGGTAATTTCTTAATGTAAGTAATTGATTCAAGTGATATTTTGGAAAGAATATTTATATATATGACTTAGCCTTATTAAATAAAATTAATGTTTATTTCCATGTATATAACACCCCTTTCCATTTCAATAGAAGGCATAATAGTGAGACTTATTAATTGAACATAACATATATGGTTTGAATTAAAAGGAATCATGATACATGTCCTTGTTAATCTAATTAAAGGAAAGGATTATACCAAGGTAATTTGTCAATGGCATAGTTATCATTGGGAAAATTAATTGTTATGAATTATATGTCATGTTCTCCATTATGCACAAGGACCATAAATGTGTTATTTATAAACATGACTCTTATTAGCTATTGGATTATGAAGGAAATTCCTTGTGCACTCAAGGAAATCATTCTAACTCAAAGATTTCAGTTTCCTTATGTGAGACATAATCGAGAACATGATCATTTTCTACCTATGGATTCTTAGTATTATACCATAGGATACCTTAATTATAATTTTAACCTGCCAAATATACTGTTTTTATATCTAGCCTAAACAATTAGGTTCAATGGTAAAATCAAACTAGGCCTAGTTTTTTTCAGCACTATTTTACCTTAAAGAAATACTTTGGTATCAATTGGCATATTATCATGGGAATTAATGAGATAAAGACACTTTAACTACACTCTTAATCCCTTATACTGACATAATTAATAATGATTTAGTTTCCCATGAGGTATAGGTTGCTTTAGTGATTATCTTAGAACCACTTACATTTATGTAACAATATTGTTTCCCTTGTTACCACATGAAACCTAAAAATCTTTATGATACCACAATATGATTATGTTAGTGTTTCCTTTTCCTCAAATGACTTACTAATAGAATTTGGTAATCAATAAATAATGAACTAGTTACATATTCAGTCACCAGTGGAGGTCGAAATTAGATAGTTAGGTATTTAGTTAAATTGTACTATTTTAATTAATATATGCATGTAGGCACACCAGTTTCTATATATTACAGAGGATTAATGATATAGAAAAAATTGGTGGTGTCCCATTGTGATTTATCTCACACTCTATCTAGGAACCATTTATACCAAGGAAGAGTACATGATTTCCTGTGTTGATAAAGGAAACAAACAACTTCGTACAGTTGATTGCTTGTTTTGTTAGTATGGAGAGAGGATTAGATGACTGAATAGGATCATTGGATTCATTGGATTATTTATATATTTATTTTTCTATATTGGTATTTTCATGCATTCCTAATACTTTTTATCCATGTTCTAAAAAATTCTAGTGATATGGAATATACCATCAATATGTATTGTATGTAATTAATGTTATTCTAGTTATTAGTATCCATGTCTCTTTATATTTTCCATTTTGTTTAATTATATTTATTATGATGGTTAACTTTTTATATATTTATCAATTATGCTACAATATGGTACTGAGGATATAGTATCCCCATAGATCCATCCTAGGCCCTTACTACTATTCAGAAGCATCAGGAAATCGAGGAGTTTTTCTTGTGGTCGTGTGCCCACCCAGCTCAGGACACCTTCAATGTGGATTCTGGGTCAATGAAGACATAAAGTGGTATCAAACTATTTCATTTATTTTTTTACTATTCAAAAAAATAACTAAGAGATTAGGTGTTCTTGGGAAGTTGTCATTAATCAGGTTTCGGTGGTGATAACCCATGTTCAGGGTAAAAGCAGAGTTACCAAAATTATGAATGTTTTCCACTTTTTCTTATTTTAGTTCATATACTTTCAACATTGGGGAACTATCATGTTTTATAGAGTTGTTTATTATTGTTTTGATTTTGTATTTCACTTCATCCTTGGACCAATGATATTAGGGGAATGATCATTGTTACTGGAATCATTATTTTCACCTACAATTCACATAGAATTCATATTTCCATGCCATATATGTGGATTTTACTGCTTTTCATTTCATGTTATGACTATGATTATTGAGTGATATATTCCTTCTATATATGATCGTAATGTTTTTAGTAGTGATTGGGTGATTTTTTGTTTCAATTCATGAGGTGTTTTGGGACCTAGTGGGTTGGAATGAGTAATTTACAAAAATTATCCTTTTACAATAAATTCATATGGGTGTTAATCTCATCGATAAGATGTATGTGCCCTAATTAACTGGGGATGGCAATAATGTTAAATGAAATTTTATACAACTCATAAGGAAATGAAAAGATAAAAGTGTAATTGTTGCAGACCCTTATCCCATTATGTCATTCTTATAGAAGGTAAAGGAGTGAACCTAGATATTAAATGTTAAATGTAATGAAATAGATGTCCGCAAATGATGATGCATGGTACTATTACACATTCATCAACTAAAATCCCTAAAACATATAAATGATCACATGCAAATACATGATCGTCATAGTGAGTAATTGGGGTATTATTCCTTGGGTAGTGAGCTTCCTATCATTCAGATTCCACTAGTGATGTTATTTATAAACTTATATGTTTGTTATGAGGGTATTATTAGAAATTGTAGAAAAATTCTTCCATAAAGACCTCATCTCATATTCCCAAAATGACTTAATGATCCAGATTCAGGTGATTCAGTCTATATGATTCAAATCTTACTGCTAGGGGTGACTCTAGAGGAAACTCCTTCTCTACCTGATCAAGGAAATTATGCTTACTTTCATGACAGTTTTTAATATGTTAATAAGTATATTCTTGGTGCTCCACATATTGCACCTATAATAACTGATTTGACTCATTCGTTTCTAATGTAGAATCATACCACCAATTCAATGGATGACTATTTAAAGAATAATGATTCTTGGATAAAGGCCACTATTTCTATCTTTGAGTATCAAGACAAACCCCTCTATGGGATGGTCAAACATTCTACACACATGCTGCGTGATTCAGCCAAGTATGGGTGGGATGTGATTACCAAGGCGGGTCTTCATCTGGGCATGTTATGGGTACATTTTGAAACTACCTTCAATGACTGGTGCTTTTCGTAGATGTCGAGAGCTGATAGAGATTTTATAGTCCTTGAATCATGAGAATGGTTTTGTGATAGGTATTGAATATTCATCATGTTTCACATGGCTTCATCCATTCCCACTACTTTTAGATGGTTATGAGATTCCACATGCTAGAATCATCGATTATGGGAAATAATATTCCATTAGTAATCATTTGAATTTATTTTTCCTATATAACATATCTATAATACTAAATGAGACTCATATCCTTGTGTGTAACATGAGAGAAGATGGAAATATCGGGCATAAAGGACTAGTTTCATGTTAGGCCAGTTGTTTTTTTGGTGACAGGTATAATTCTCTTGAGGTTTCACATTTGGGATGTGGAAACTAGGGTACCCATGAAGGTATCTCTATAGTGTGTCACTAGTTTAAATTTATTTTGAATCTAGACCTCAGTGAAATAGAGACCCACTAGAGTTTCGGCCTTGCAACCATATGGGGAATCTTTATTGTTTCTGTATTATATTTCTCATCAGCATCTAATGGAAGAAGGTCCATTATACCTCCACCATAAGATGTATGTTATTTTATGCCATGTCAGACAGGGACATGGAGTAGCACTGGAAGGACTGGCTGAAGTGGGGGTCATCACCATGGTATCATGTCCCTAGATCACCAGCATCACCATCAAATCAGTTTTTTTCATGGACATCCAGTTGTAACACTGGTTCATAGACGATGTTATTTTCTTGCATAATAGCTGACTCCAAAGGATCTAGATGTATATATTTCTATAGTTTATTGTACTATTATATTAGCCTCCTCTATTGAATCAGTTTTATTTGATATAGGTGATTCACAATATCTTATCTCTTAATCTATTGGGGAAATACATGGTCGTGAAATTCACTGACATTGTGGTGTAATGACCCTAGATAAACCATTATGGGACTGATCAAAGGGTCTATTCATGTTTAGGGACATCCCACATGATGTGAAAAGTTGCCCATTCTTCTGAGACAACTACTTTCTCAATATTATGGGCTTCAATGTCATTATCATTATGTGTTGGTTTGTTATGTATCACACCTTTTTAGACTTCTATCATCAAATTATATCATTCACATAAAAATATTGAATAATTTATATTTTATAAGGGGAAGCGTGATGTCCAAAATTTCAATTCTAGTGTAGAGAATCATGAGATAGGTGGAGTGTCCATCCATATTGAAAATCACATCATAGAGGATCATGGATTATGACATAATGGATTTCCTCCTGTTGTAAATCAATTCAGTGATTTTTTTTCTAGATTAAATTCCTAACACACCTCTTTATAGGTACGAAGAGTGTGTGATCAACCTTTTTCTATGAATTTATTTCATGTCTATTACTTCTTATAGTCTGGAAACCAAAAATCATCAGGGGCTCGGGTGGTAGTTAGATGATCTAGAGGCCAAGAGTTTTATATAGACTAAATTGTTTTAATAGTTTATCTTGTGGTTTTTTCTAAAAAGACTTATAGGACCCTTCAATTATCCACAGACTATAGGATGTTTGTCAAGCTTACTATTTTTAACTAGTATCCACTTCCATGAATTTAAGATCACAATGATAAACTCTGAGGATCTTGGGTATTTTCCATGTTCTACATGAAACTAGACTATCTTCATGTTTTAGTCAGGCCATTAGATGTACATTTTAATCATTTTTGTAACTGGTATTCTATAAATGACTACCTCGTTATAATGTTAGGCCTTATGAATGCGCATTATATTTTCATTGATCTATTGAATAGTGTGTCCTGCGCATATTTGGATTACCGAGTCATAATATTTTTGGAAAAAATATCGGTGTATTCTTGCACTCTTAGTGACCATTCTAAGAACATTGAAGTCATTTTTAGGAAACTATGAGAAACTCGTATTTAAGATAATATTTCTATGTTACACTTCTAAATCGACAATTTTCACTTATTGTGACATGTTACATGAAAAACAAAAGTATATGTCGACCTAGATAAGGATAGTGTTGTGAATTCCATAGAAATTTCTAAGAACATGTTTGATATATAGATTTTCATAGGTCCAGATAGATATTACATGAATTTCCTACATGACTTCTCAGACCATTCTTCATCCCTCCCATGCATTACAATGAAGGGTTTAATGTCATTGTGGTAAAAATCCTATGAGAAGGAATTTCAAGAGATAAAATATGGGCTGGTCTCGAAACCTGTTCTGACTCTCCCACACCTAGGAAGATGTCATATCATCTACTATGATACATCATGCACCAATCATGGAGCTTTGACGGTGAAATATGATAGAGTTATTTCATAGAGATCAAGACAATTAAGGTCTCATGGTATAAAATACCCAATTCATTACCTTCACTTATTAGTACTTGTCCCTGACAAACGTCGCTAGAGACACCATCTTTTAGGTGAGGTATTTTTGGATTACATGGACAACATGATTCTAAAATACATACTTTCACAACCTGACTTGATCCTTATAAAATTAAGATTGGTCGAATATCTTCATCCATTTATTTTTAAAATTCTTATATAACTAGGAAGGTAAATGTAGTCATTGATGCATTGGGTTGAAAAAACTGAGTCAAAAGTTGTATTGGAAGCTAGTTATGAGTGGTAGTTAAAGCCACATTTTCTTAGATGCATTGGTAGTTTCATGTTACTCACAATAAGACATTCATATCATCATTGACAGTTAACTATTCTCTCCATGAGATGTTGAAGGTTAGTAAATTTTTAGATCTGTAGGTATTAGTTCACTATGATAGTATATTATGGAAGGTCCCACCTCCAAATTGCTCTATGTATAGACAGGACATCTCGCGTATTCAGTTTGATAGTCTATTAGTTAATACTAACTTCGAGGTATCGTTCCATGAATGAAATAATTAATAGTTTGAAGCCTCACTACTATCATGTAGACCCATCTCATACCATGGATCTTGAGGAAGAATCATTAGATGATTATGCAACATTTATGGAGTATCCATTATGTATCATTTTCAAATGAAAAAACACTCTTCGAGCACATTTTTTTCCTCTAGTATGGGTTCTATAGCAGCAAAACCTTGTATAAGATGATACATTGGAGCACGAGTTCAACATATGAGCACAGTAACCAGAGTTTTTCTCAGACAATATTTTACTACCCTTGGAAGGTGAAATCGAAGATGATTACATTTAATGGGATAATATTATAACAACCCGTCTTTTACAAAGGAATAGATTTAATAAATTTTGGTATAATTCATTATCTTTGACCTAATTTGGATTCCTAATCTGTTAGTTAGGGTCTCTAGGATGTATGTTGATCGTTCAAAACCTAAAACCAATTTTTTTTCAAAAAATGGTTATATTGAATGATTATAGGAAACTGTGGGGGGGATGCACAATTAGTATAAACTATATTGATGGTCTGAGTTTTTTTTGTAGAGGCATGTAACAATGTTAGCACATAGTTTCTCAAACCATTCCACCAATCCATGCATGTTCCCCCATATTATCAGATTACCTATTGATGGATTGTACAGAATTTGGAAAACTGTACATCCAAACCATGTACATGATAAATTTTTGTTAATTTTGCATTTTCCAATAAATTATCTAATTTTCCCTCATTCTTCCCATGTCTAATTTTTAACAAATAGAACTCCCTTCCCTAAAATTTTTTTTCTTCTTGAAGGCCTTAACTAGGGATCAATAGATCTATGTCATCATGTATCTCATTGAGATTATGTTTTTCATGATGGATGCAAAACTATATGAACATAGGTTTATTTGTTACGTTATTCATCTCACTTTTTTTCAACCTTGTTTTCATGGTCTGATTATTTTTATTTTTTCTCTGATCTGGTCTATAACATGTAGATTTTTATGCTAATAATAGATGTGTAGATTAATATCAGGCTACTGTGGGTGTTCAATAACTCATCCCTCAAGTTTATTAATTTTGTAATTTCTATGTGGGGCATGCAGAATTAATTTAGTTTTAATTATTTAATTTTTATCAAATTCTTATAATCATTAGGGCTATAAGGCTATAATCCTTCTAAATAAGAAATTTTTTTTTGTTATTTTTTTCTATAACTCCCAACACCCCTTGTAGATTTCTTTTTCATAATTGTGATTTAGTGTTTTTACAATTATGAGCCACCATTCGGGTGTGTTCAAGCTTGAACCCACTAATGGAATGACGGCTTAAATACATTTCCAACAGATTCATGAATTTGTGAATAGATTTTACCTTATAACATTCAAATGACCTGCATGCGGTATGTTCTTATATATATGTAATTGATTCAAATGATAATATGGAAGGCATGATAATGTATATGACATGGTCATATTAAATGTAAATGATAGTTTTGAGGAAAATCTGTAAAAAAAATTTCTTTTTCATGGAAGGTTGAGAATAGAACCTTATTAATTTATCTTAGCATACATGGTTTATATTAATTTTTTTCATGCTTCACGGTTGTTTCAATCTGATGAAATAAAATTCATGACTAAGGTAAATTATTAATGTAATTGTTATCATTAGAAAAAATTAATTATAATAAATTAATTGTAGGTTAAAATTTATTAACATGGACCATGGAATTTTTATAGGATAAATTTACTCTTGTTATCTCTTGGATTCCCAAGAGAATGCCATGGGTTCTCGAGGAAGTCTTTCTTACTCAAGGATCTATATTGCCTTGGGTGAGACCTACCAAGGCCCATATCGTTGCCTATATCTTGGTTATTGATAAGAAACTACATGACCCATTCATTATTATTTTATTATTTCAAGGATAAACTCCTTGGGTACATCATTGACATGTAGATACCTTTGTTGAAGACCACCAAGCCTAGTTATTTCTTATCCCAATTTTAAATTGAATTAACTCATTAAACATGGTATGAATCTTATCATGGGAATGCATTGTATGATTCTCCTAGTATAAAAAATTACTCCCTTATCTAGAATCAATTAATTCTTAGTTTTCAACCCCTATATTCTAGTTTTCCTTGGTGATTATCCTAGAACAACATCCTATTAATTATTACTCATGGTTTCCTTATTACAAGTTCGATCCTTCACTATTTATATAATTACATGATGATGAAGTCAGTGTTGGATATGACTCACATAAAATAATAATACAATTTTTTAATAAAATAATAAATAAATGGTTACATTCTCAGACACTAGCTAAGGGCAGAAAATTGTACACGGGTATATAGGTATATTTTACTACATTACCTAATATATGCATTCTTTCACACTATTATATTTCCATTATGTGGGTCATATGTTTTAGAAACATATGTTTTTGACCCATAGATCCTTATCTCCCAACATATCTTACTTCCATTAATACATGGGAAGTCTATATTATTTAAGGGGTTGATAAAGTGAAGAATGATGTTTTTCACACATTATTGCTTGTTGTGTTAGTATGGGGCTGGTAGCAGATAACAGGTTTAAAGCTTAGTATTATTAGGATAGTTTCCATATTTCTTTTTCTATATTGGGAATAAGGCCTCAGCCATAAACATTACTTAACATTGAATTAAATGAATAATTCCCATTGAGGATCTTTTCAGGTTTAGAGTTTTAGAGTATTAGATCTTTACTATTACATCTCAAAAGAATAAAAAGTAGAAACTTCTACTAAGTTTCCATAAAATAAAAACTCTTAAAAAGAAACATGTCTAGTTCCATGTTTTATATAGAATGACTTTACCTTGATCCCATCCTTGACACTATTCCACATTAAGTCCTGTGAAAACAATTTCAAAAAAAACATGGGGTGAGCATAAAAAGCTCAGTAAGGGAAACACAAAGAATGAAAACTAATAGTTTTTCAAAACAACAAGAAAACCATGTATACTTTATCAAAGTAACACTTTTCACCTTTATGAAGTAGTAAAAACTCTTCACTAAATAAAAGATAAATACTTACCCTTTTGTTACCAAATGTTTACAATAAAACTTATATAAATAACACATACATATAAAGGGAACTTGGGACATAAACATACTTAAATGTAATAACCATACGGTCGAATTCCACACATATCACTTAATGGAATAGCCATACAGCCGACTTCCATACCCAATGCATTGGAGTTTATAATGTAACAACCCATTATGGTATTCACTGCACCACCCACCATATGGTTTATCACATAACCACCCGTCAAATGTCCAAGTACCATTATAAAATCATAAGACATAAAACAAATATAATGGAATGAAAACATTTACACAATTTGATCACAATATATCACTTAAATATATTGACATAACAAATCCATTATAAAAAACCCTTTTCAATACCAAAATACATAAAATATTATATGGTATTTATTTCAACAAAAAACATTACGGCTTGTTGAGGAAGCCAAAGACTAAATAATACTCGCGGTGGAGAAAAGTTCGTTGTCATCGCGTACATTAAAAGTAACATTCCTTTTTGTCGTTTTGTAAAACGCTTCATAGAAAAAGATTCCTTTTTTATAAAAGTAAAAGTCAAATGGGTTTATACACCGTATAAAATAATGTTGTGTATAAAATGAAATATGCCTCAATGAAAGGAGATTGAGACGAAGTCCCTTACCTCGTGTCCGACTTGACCCGTTCCTTCATTAATCTCTTGAATAATAAACTAAAGGTAATTTCTACTTTCTTAAGAACCTTTTTTAAGTTTATTATTCCTTTTATATCACTTATTACCAAGTTATAATCATTATGTAATCATTTAAGTTAATAACATTCATTTTGTCGATATTTGGTACTTCAGTCAAAAATGGACTTCTTATAATTACATGTTGTTCACGTGGTAAAAGTTTCATTATATACATAATGATATTCAGGATTTTGGTATCATATATATCATATATATCCATCATTTACATGTATTTATAATAGTATATAACATTTGGAGGTATGAAATGAAATGCACCGTTCATGGAGACGGTAAGCTGTACGTACGCATGAACGCTACTTTCATTTCTATTTATTATTTCAATGGAATTAAAACATAATGATACATAGTTATATTATAATTCCAGTATAATATCATATACAATATAATTAACTCTATCCTTTATACATCCCACATAGAGCATTAACGAGTCACATCACTTTGAGGGGGCGGTAGTTAGCACTTCCTCAAATGAGATTATCGTATTTACCCACCATGGAAACCATAAAGTTTTGATATAATTGGGAAGTAAAGAAGAATAAAGAAATCATAAATATAATATATATCATATATAAATACAGTTCCATCATAATTTCCACCATGAGAGGCAGTAAGATGTAATTGAACAATCATTGTTTCGTGAGGCGTTAGTTTTCCATCCACAGAAACCTTATGTTCTTCATCCATTAGATGGAGGTGTGTGTAAGTGTAGTTCGAATCCTTATAATAAAAATATCCTAGTATATTTAAGATACTGGTGTTGTTACAAAAGTAAAGAAATAAAAAGATTTTAGGGGTTGGAGAAGCAAAATAAAAGAAAACAATTTTAGGGAAATTGTTACCTTTAATTTAGGAAACTTCCTTTGGTTTAAGCCAAAAAGACTTCTTAAGTGCCTTATGCCAAACGTAAGGCTTCTAGAAAGAGGAGAGGGATGTATGGAGCTTAATTGGGCAGAGTTTGGACGATCCAAATGGCTTGAAAGGTGTGAGGAATTGCATTGAAGTGGTCTCTTTTTATAAGGGAGAGGAGGGGCTCTTTAGGAAAGAGTGAAAATATTATTTTATAATATAATGATATTCGGTTTCTAATTGTCCAATAAATCATTATGTTCGAAGATAAGATGAATCATAACCGAAATAAAATCATCAAATCAGAATTGGACATGTTTTGGATAATATTTTAATCATTATAATCTTATTTAATTAAATCATCTATTAATGATTAAATACTGCATCATTATTGTGTCATAAATAATTTAATTTATTTCATGTCTAAAAATTATCAAAAAACTATCATGATGTAGGAAATCGTTTTAGCTTTCCAATTAATATTTATAGTCGAACATATAATTTATATAACCCCTTCTAAGAATTAATTTACTAAAAGATATTTTCTTTTTCCATTTTTGTCTTTTCTTTAAGTTAATTATTCGAAATTGTCATTATCACACCCAAGTGACTTAATGGGGTCCCAAAATCGACTCAAAGATGATAATGGTCTTACATTACTCAACCAATAATATTTGGCCAAGTGTTAAGGTAATTTTGAATGATTATAATATTCTTTTAACCTTGAATTACCCTATTTACCTTTAACCGCGCTAAATAAAAGTCAAAAGTTACTATTTACCAAGAATTATTTTCATCTTATTAAACCACATTTTACTTCTTTATAACAACCATGTATGTCAGATTTTTTAAATTCAATTCACAAAAGTGGTAAAATTCTATTTAAATGAAAAATTCAGTTTTTTTAACTACCACTAAGTGGTGTCACTATTCATCAAAAATTGAATTTTTTCAAAAAAAATACCAAAACTTCAGCCTAAGCTATATTTGGTATTTCAAATTCAAAAATGATGTCTATTTTTTAAAATTCAAAACATATAAGTGGCATTAATTAATATAAAAATTAATTCCTGCTATTAAAACAAATAGCGTGTTTTTAAGAAACAATAACTATCAAAAGATTGATACTTGTTTATGTCTAATTTCAAAGTGAAATTAAATCCAATGACCAACATTTGATTAAATAGAAAAAATATATTTTAATTCCACTTTAAAACCAATTAAAAAGATAATCTAACCATATAAATAAATTAGATTAAAAAGCACTTTTGAATTAAAATACAATATTTTTCCCTATTCATTAAAAAAGTGAACATTATCAGAAAAATACCATAAATTTACCCAAAGTAAAATTTGATGTCCTCATTATAAATAGGGATTTTATTTGGTCAATTATAATGTATTAAAGTAACCAAAACTATATTTAAATAAGGTACGCCATTAAAAGGCGATAAATCGGCATTTTAATGAAAATTATGCCTAAAATTAGATTCATTCACTTTTTAAGCCTCTAACATTTATTTGATAAATGTAAATATATTTAACAAACATGTATAATCATATTGTAGTTAGTTTTGTTCATTCTTTCCAATATAATGGCTAGGAGTTAAATACCATTTAAAATAATAATATTATATTATTAGTGTGCAACGTAAGATTACAAAGAAACACGTTGTTGCGTATCGGGTATGCTATCGAACATGGAAACCCTTTTAAGCTAAAATTAATATTTAATTCACAAATAATAATAAATATTAAAATATATTATTCTTCATTTACCAGGGATGTTACATCCTTCCCCCGTTTTGGAAATTGTGTCCTCGTAATTTTATTCATTTGTCAAAATAAGTGGGGGTATTTATGTCTCATAGCATTTTGAGATTCCCATGTTGCCTCTTCAACCATATGGTTTTTCCACAAAACCTTTACCTAGTGAATAAACTTATTTCGCAACACTTGCTCTTTTCGGTCAAGAATTGGGACTGGTTGTTCTTCATAAGAGATATTCTCTTCCAACTGAACTACCTCTGGGCTCAAAACATGAGATGGATCTGGCATATACTTTCTCAACATCAAAACATGAAAAACATTGTGTACCAGAGATAAACCTGGAGGTAAAGCCACTCGGTATGCAACTGATCAAACTTTCTCTAGAATTTTATATGGTCCAATGAACCGTGGTCTCATCTTTCCTTTCTTACCAAATCGCATCACATTTTTCCATGGCGAAACTTTGATAAAAACATGATCATCTACCTCGAAAGATAAATCCTTCCTCCGGTAATCCGCATAACTCTTATGCATGCTCTGAGGTGTTCTCATGTGTTTCTGAATCAACTGAACTTTCTATACCATCTCTTCTACCAACTCTGGTCCCAACAGCTTTCTTTCACGTACTTCATCCCAAAAATCTGGAGTTCAACACCGCTTCCCATATATTGCCTCAAATTGTGCCATGTGTATACTGGAATGAAAACTGTTATTATAAGAAAACTCAACCAAAGAATGATGTTGGCCCCAACTTCCTAATAATCCATCGAACAAGCACGTAGCATATCCTCCAAGGTCTTAATTGTTCGTTCTGACTTCCCATCTGATTGCGGATGAAAAGCTGTACTAAAATTTAATTAAGAACCAAATGACTTCTGAAGGCCTTTCCAAAATTTATATGTAAACCTGTGATCACGATCTGATACAATTGAGAGGGGAACTCCCTTCAACTTGACTATCTCTTTAAGATACAAACGAAAAATTTGATCTATGTAAAAAGTATCTCGAATAGGAAGGAAATGAGTAGATTTAGTCAAGCGATCAACAATAACCCAGATTTCATTATTACCTCGAGGTTTCTTCGGCAATCCCACAACGAAGTCCATGGATATATTCTCCCATTTCCACTCTGGTACTGGTAAAGGCTGCAGCATCCCTTTTGGTAACTGCCGCTCTGCTTTAACCTGCTGACAATTCAAACACTTCATAGTAAAATCAGAAATATCTCTTTTCTTTCCCTCCCACCAGTAATACTCTGGCAGATCTCTGTACATCTTAGTACTTCCAGATTAACTGAAAACGGAGAACTATGAGCTTCACATAACAACTCTCTCTTCAACTGTGAATCACATGTCACACACATTCTCTTCCCAAATCTCAAAACACAGTCATTATCAACTTTGAATTCAGGAAACTTACCTTTATGAACCATCTCTACCTTTTTCTGCAACTCACTGTCTTGCTTCTGTGCTTGCTTGATTCTGTTTGATAGAGAAGATTTCACTGATACCTAAAACAAACAAGAAGGACTTCCTACAAGAACAAATTCTATGCCAAAGTTCATAAAATCAAAAACCAAAGTATCTCTTTCCAAACATAGTATGGTTATTGAAGAATTACTTTTTCAACTCAAAGCATCATCCACTTTATTTGCTTTTCTCGGATAGTAATGGATTGTACAATTATAATCCTTGATTAATTCCAGCCATCTCCCCTATCTCATGTTCAATTTTACCTGAGTGAATATATACTTTAAACTTTTGTGATCAGTATATATTTCACACTTTACTCCATACAAATGATGCCTCCAAATTTTTAGAGCAAAAACAATAGCAGCTAATTCCAAATCATGTGTAGGGTGATTTACCTCATGAGTTTTCAACTGATGTGAAGCATATGCAATTACCTGACCATTCTGCATAAGGACACAGCCAAGTCCTTTCAATGAATCATCATTGTAGATAACAAACTCACCATTCCTGGAAGGAAGTGCCAAAACTGGAGCATTCACCAATCTTCTTTTCAACTCTTGAAAACAATCATCACATTCCCTTGTCCAAATAAACTTAACACCCTTCCAAGTTAGATTAGTCATTGGACTAGATAACCGTGAAAAATGGTTCAACAAACCTTCGGTAGTAACCTGACAAACCAAGAAATCTATGGATCTCAGTTACATTTGTGGGTCTTTTCCATTCTTCAATAACTTTTGTTTTAGCAGGATCAACAGTTATTCCATCTTTTGAAATAATGTGACCCAGGAAGAAAATTTGTTGTAACCAAAACTCACACTTACTAAATTTTCCATATAGTTTCTTTTCTTTTAATGTTTGCATAATAACCCTTAAATATCTTTCATTCTCTTCTTTACTTTTAGAAAACACCAAAATACAATCAATGAAAACCACCACAAACTTATCCAAGAACTCATGGAAAATTCTATTTATTATTTCCATGAATACAGAATGTACATTGGTTAGCCCAAAAGGAATAACTACAAATTTATAATGGCCATATCTAGTACAGAATGCAGTCTTCGGAACGTCTGCTTCCTTTACCTTCAACTAATGGTACCCCGACCTCAATTCAATCTTTGAAAAATACTGAGCTCCCTGGAGCTGATCAAACAAATCATCGATATGAGGCAAAGGATACTTTTTATTAACAGTAATGTTATTCAAGGCTCTATAATCAATGAAAAGTCTCATTGAACCATCTTTCTTTTTAACAAAAAAGACAGGAGCACCAAATGGTGATGTGATAGGTCGAATGAAACCTTTATCTAATAACTCCTGCAATTGTTTCTTTAACTTTAAAAGTTCAACTTGAGCCATTTGATAAGGGGGTTTTGAAATTGGATTAGAATCAGGAACTAAGTCAATAGTAAATTCAACTTCCTGATCATGAATAATACCAAGATACTCATCAGTAAAAATATCAAGATACTCATTTACCACTGGCACATCATTAATCTATACAGTTACTTTATTTTCAACAACATGTGCAAGGTAACAATCATTTCCATTATTTACTAGTTTCTAAACTTCCTGATATGTTATCAAAATCAAGGGTTAATTCTTGTACACAAACTGAAAATATTTCTGAAAAGAAACCATTTTAGCTCTGCAGTCAATCTTAGCATGATAAACAGAATTCCAATCCATGCCCAAAATAACATCAAACTCTACTAGAGGAAAAACAATATGGTTTGTAGGTAGATATTTCCACACACAAGGATAAGAATGTTCTTATAATTTCTTTTTGTCTCAACGTTTCCTCCGGGTGTTTTTACCATAAGTTCAGGATTCATATCTTGAGATGGAATTTCCAATTTACAAGAAAAATTCTCAGAAATTAAAGAATGTGTAGACCCTGAATCAAACAAAATATTGGCATAATCCAAACAAAAAAACAGTGTACCTGATACTACTTCATTCGATGGACCAACATCTGCTAAAGTAGTTGAAAAGGATTTCACCACCCCTTTCTGCTTGTAGTCTGGCTGCTTTTCCCTAGTTGAGTTCTTCATTAGACACTAATTTTCATAATTACCCATTTCATTACACTTAAAACATCTTACCTCTGGCTTTTCATTCCTACTTGACCATCTTCCATATAGTTACGATCAATATGACCAGACTTACCACAAAGAAAGCACTTTCCAGACTTGGATAAACATTCTCCAGGATGCATTTTACCACAATTCTCACATGATGGATATTTGGTTTTCTTACCTCCTTGATTCTTTGATTAATTCTTCCCCTTTTCCTACCAACTGGACCTCTTATTCTGTTGTTTGTCAAAGAACACATGATATTCAGAAAACTCCATTTCCACCTTCTCCGCACATCGAACATGTTTTTCATAACTTTTGAGCTCATGAGAAGCTAAATCCCTTCGATACATTGGCTTTAACCCAAAGTAAAAATGGATTTTATTACTATCAAGATCTCATATGAAGTTTGGAGCATACCTTTCCAATCGAGTGAACTTTGGTTCATAAGCAGCCACTGAGTCATCCTCCTGCCTCAATTCTAGGAACTGTTTTTCCATCCTAAGACGAACCACCATAGGAAAATATTTCTCAAGAAACATACCTTTGAATTCGTCCCAGTAAAGATCATAAATCTCATCATTATCCCTGATATTTTTCACCATCGTCCACCACTGATCAGCTTCACCTTCAAAACGGTAAATAGAAAGACTAACCTTTTGATGTTCTGAACACCCCATGACATCAAAAATCTTCTCTAGTGTTTTAATCCACCCTTCACCTTGCACGGGGTCATATGATCCTCTGAATGATGGCGGATTTTCCCTCATGAAATGTTCCACCACTAACATGCCCCTCTGCGGTTGATCTGGATGATCTCGTTCATAGATACCACCACCATTTATTTCCTAAGTCAACTATGCCATCACTGCAACAAACTGTTCAGTTCCAATTCTGACCATCTCAGGTTGCTAATTTGGAAGGTTGTCCTCCTCCTGATGTCGTCCCAACATAGCTGCTTTGTTTCCTCTGCGGAAAACCATTCTAAACATAGAAATATCTTAGGCGAAGCAACATGGTAATCATTAAATGCTATATTATTTCAATCATACCATAAATTAACTTATAATTTAACAATATTCTAACTCCTAAAGTTGTCTAAACCGACCTCTGATACCAACTATAAGGCCCCAGCCTTAAATATTACTTATCATTGAATTAAATGAATAATTCCCATTGGGGATATTTTCAGGTTTAGAGTTTTAGAGAATTATATCATAACTATTACATCTCAAAAGAATACAAAGTAGACACTTATACTATGTTTCCATAAAATAAAAACTCTTAAAAAGAAACATGTCTAGTTCCATGTTTTATATAGCATGACTTTCCCTTAATCCCATCCTTGACCCTATTCCACATTAAGTCATTTGAAAAACACTTCAAAAAAACATGGGGTGAGCATAAAAAGCTCACTATGGTAAACACAAAGAATGAAAATTGTTAGTTTTTCAAAACAACAAGTAAACCATGTATACTTTTTCAATGTAACGCTTTTCACCTTTATGAAGTAGTAAAAACTCTTCACTGAATAAAATATCAATACTTACCCTTTTGTAACCAAAAAGTTACCATAAAACCCATATAATGAACACATAAAATATAAAGGTAACTTTGGGACATAAACATACTTAAATGGAATAACCATACGACTGACTTCCACACATATCACTTAATGGAATAGCCATACGGCCGACTTCCATACCCAATGAATTGGAGGTTATAACGTAACCACTCATCCTGGTATTCATGGCACCACCTGTCATATGGTTTATCATGTAACCAACCTTCAAATTTCCACGTACCATTATAAAATCATAAGACATAAAACAAATATAATGGAAAGAAAACATTTACACACTTTGATCACAATATATCACTTAAATATATTGACATAAAAAATCCATTATAAAAAACCATTTTCAATACCAAAATACATAAAACAGTATATGATATTTATTTAAAAAAAGATTACGACTTTTGAAGAAGCCAAAGACCAAATAATACTCGCGGCGGCGGAAAAGGTCGTTGTCACCATGTAAGTTAAAAGAAACATTCCTTTTTTCATTTTGTAAAATGCTTCGTAGAAAAATATTCCTTTTGTATAAAAGTAAAATTCAATGGGGTTTATGCACCATATAAAATAAATTTGTGTATAAAACGAAATATGCCTCAATGAAAGGAGATTGAGACGAAGTCCCTTACCTCGTGTCCGACTTGACCTGTTCCTTCTTTAATCTACTGAATAATAAACTAAAGTTAATTTCTACTTTATTAATAACATTTTTTATGTTTATTATTCCTTTTATATCACTTATTACCATTTATAATCATTATGTAATCATTTAAGATAATAATGTTCATTTTGTTGATATTTGGTACTTGAGTCAAAAATGGGCTACATATAATTACATGTTGTTCACATGGTAAAAGGTTCATTATATCCAGAATGATATTCATGATTTGGGTATCATATTTATCATATATATCCATCATGTACATGTATTTATAATAGTACATAACATTTGGAGGTATGAAATGAAATGCACCGTTCATGGAGACGGTAAGCCGTACGTACGCATGAATGCTACTTTCATTTCTATTTCTAATTTTAATGGAAATAAAACATAATGATACAGATGTATATTATAATTCCAGTATAATATCATATACAATATCATTAACTCTATCCTTTATACATCCCACATAGGGCACTAACGAGTCACGTCACTTTGAGGGTGTGGTAGTCCGCACTTCCTCAAATGAGATTATCGTATTTACCCACCATGGAAACCATAAAGGTTTGATATAGTTGGGAATTAAAGAAGCATAAAGAAATCATAAACATAATATATATCATATATAAATACATTTCCATCATAATGGCCACCATGAGAGGCGGTAATATGTAATTGAACAATCATCGTTTCGTGAGGCGTTAGTTTTCCATCCATAGAAATATTATGTTCTTCATCCATTAGATGGAGGTGTGTGTAATTGTAGTTCGAATCCTTATAATAAAAACATCCTAGTATATTGAGGATACTGGTTTTGTCACAAAATAAAATAAATAAAAACATTTTAGGGGTTGGAGAAGCAAAATAAAAGAAAACAATTTAAGAGAAAATGTTACCTTTAATTTAGCCAACTTCCATTGGTTTAAACCAAGGTGACTTCTTAAGCACCTTATGCCTAAATTAAGGCTTCTAGGAGGATGATAGGAATGTAGGGAGCTTAATTGGGAAGTGTTTGGACGAGCCAAATTGCATTAGAGGTGTGAGTAATTGCATAGATGTGGTCTATTTTTATAAGAGAGAGGAGGGGCTCTTTAGGAAAGAGTGAAAATGTTATTTTATAATATAATGATATTCGGTATCTAATGGTCCAAATAATCATTATGGTCGACGATAAGATGACTCATAACCGAAATAAAATCATCCAATCAGAATTGGACATGTTTTGGATAATATTTTAATCATTATAATCTTATTTAATTAAATCTTCTATTAATGTGGTAAATACTGCATCATTATTATGTCATAAATAATTTAATTTATTTGATGTCTAAAAATTATAAAACAACTACCATGATATAGGAAATCTTTTTATCTTTCCAATGAATATTTATAGTCAAACAAATAATTTATATAACCCCTTCTAAAAATTAATTTACTAAAAGATATTTTCTTTTGTCATTTTTGTCTTTTCGTTAAGTTAATTATTCTAATTTGTCATTATCACACCCAAGTGGATTAAAGGGGTCCCAAAATCAACCCAAAGATGATAGTGGTCCTAAATGACTCAACCAATAATATTTGGACAACTGTTAAGGTAATTGTGAATTATTATAATATTCTTTTAACCTTGAATTACCCTATTAACCTTTAACCTTGTAAATAAAAGTCCAAAGTTACTATTCACCAATGATTATTTTCATCTTATTGAACAACATTTTACTTCTTGATAACAACCATGTATGTCAGATTTTTTCAATTCAATTCACAGAAGTGGAAAAATTCCATTTAAATGAAAAATTCGGTTTTTTTAACTACCACTAAGTGGTGTCACTATTCATCAAAAATTGATGTTTTTCAGAAAAATACCTAGAATTCAGCCTAATCTATATTTGATACTCAGAATTCAAAAATGATGTCTATTTTTCCAAATTCAAAACATAGAAGTGGAATTAATTAATTTAAAAATTAATTCCCGTTATTAAAACAAATAGCGTGTTTTTAAGAAACAATAACTATCAAAAGATTGATACTTGTTTATGTCTAATTTCAACGTGAAATTATATACAATGACCAAAATTGGATTAAATAGTAAAAATATATTTCAATTCCACTTTAAAACAAATTTAACAGATAATATAACCATATAAATAAATTAGATTAAAAAACACTTTTGAATTAAAATACAAAATTTTTCACAATTCATTAAAAAGTGAGCTTTATCAGAAAAATACCAAAAATTTACCCAAAGTAAAATTTGATGTCCCCATTCTAAAGAATGATTTTATTTTGTCAATTCGAATGTATTAAAGTAACCAAAACTATATTTAAGGTGGGTTCTCTATTAAAATGCGATAAATCGGCATTTTAATGAAAATTATGCTTAAAATTAGATTCATTCACTTTTTGAGCCTTTAACTTTTATTTGATAAATGTAAATATATTTAACAAACACGTATAATAATATTGTAGTTAGTTTTCTTAATTCCCGCCAATACAACATCTAGGAGTCAAATACCGATTAAAATAGTAATATTATATTATTTGTGTGCAACGTAAGATTCCAAAGAAACTCGTTGTTGCGTAACAGGTACACTATCGAACATAGCAATGCTTTTAAGATAAAATTAATATTCAATTCACAAATATTAATAAATATAAAAATCTATTATTCTTCATTTACCAGGGATGTTACATTGGGTTTTTCATGTTTTATTACAAATATGAATCCATCTTTTCAATATTTATAATCATACGACATATATCATCATCTGCTATTGTATGTTATTCAATTTATTCCAATTATTTATATCCATCTATCATTCCAGTATGCATTTTGTTTTCATATATTTCATATTTTATTTTCCTTGTTATATTAATATTTTTTTCCTACACTATGGTATTGTGGTCATAGTCTCCCCATAGACACACCATATGCCCTCAGTGCTATTAATGTGCCTCTAGTACATGTGGAGATGTGCTTGAGGATGTGTGGCCCACCAGGCTCGGGGCACCTCTTCTGTGGAATCAAGGTATGAGATGTAATAGTCTATCCCTACACTATTAAATTAAACCATGTATACTATATTATGAAAATAATATTGAGTTATCTAGAACAGTAAAACCCAAATAATCTCATCTAAACATTCTTATCCATCTTTTTTAGGGATTATTCTCCTCAAAATATCATCCCTAGGGTCCTTGAGATGAAACCCAATGATTGATTCTCATAGAGGAGGCATTCATCTTTTCTACTCTCTTCCATTTTACATATTATTTTACCACATTCAACTCTATCAAAACAATTAATATAATAACATAATTATATATGGTAGAATACTATGTTATTGTATTTATTTAAAAAATATCATCTATATCATTTCCATTAACTAGAAAATGAATGTATCGCTCATGCGTACGTGGGAACTACCCCATCCACAAAGTGATATGATCCATTTTCAACAAAATATTTAATTTTTGGTTATTCTGATGAATTTAATTTTTATATATTTTATTAATGCTATAATTATTCTTCTATAATTATCATATAGTGAATAAATTTTTACATTTCCATCCATTAGAAAAATATAAGGTTGAATAAGCTTACATATGAAATCATTACCTTACGAAGATATGAGATCCTTTTCCCCTATTAACATTATATGGTTGGTAATAAGGACATGTTTAATGTATATATATAATATTTATGATATGATAATTAGTTTAAAAACATAAATTGTTTTTTTATTTATTTCATTGCATTCTTCCAAAATTGGAAACATCACTCATGCATTCTTACATACTACCATATCCATCAATTAATTTAATAAATTTTTATTCAAATAATTATATAAATATTTATAAAAGGGTATATAATGATGAAATATGATAATAATTTCATGATCAAAATTATTGAGATTGCATAACCATTATCAATGTACATGTACTGAACTGAGGAATCAAAATATTCATGAAAAATTAAATAGTTATCTCCCCGAACCTTGTTTTTAAAAAATAATATATAACTAATGAGTTATGATATTTGATAAGTAAATAATATTTATAAATAAATGTTTGAATACTTTTCTATAATTTATTTAATATAAATTTATATTATATTTTAATTTAGTTGATTTTTTTATAATGTAAGGTGGTTCATGAGTTAAGGGTTTACCATTTCACTTTTTTCTATGAGACATATTCATTAGTCAACACTTATTTATGTTGTGGTGATATGTTATAACCATATTTGTGTTTACAATTCATGTAAATACAAGGAAATTCCATGTAATTTTTATTATTATAAGTGAATATTACAAGTCCACAAAAATTGATGGTGCGTGATTCTGAGGCCCAAAGTGCCCGTAATGAATTTTTGAACTTTTTTTAAGTACGTCCAGTAAACGTGCAAGAAGAATTTTATAACATTTGAACTGGTTTTCAGAATTGAAATATGAGGGAACTATTGAACTCACACTGTCAATATTCTATTAATGATACCTTCACCTCGACCGTAGTAGGTCGAGGGTGGAAGATATTTTCTCTTTTTTCGTGGAAGAAGAAAAATATAATAATTAACATTTTATTTTTTCTTTTAAAACCTATATTTTGAAATTATGAAGGTGGGGACCACCAGTGCTC
Organism: Viscum album; assembly: GCA_963277665.1. NCBI lineage: Eukaryota > Viridiplantae > Streptophyta > Magnoliopsida > Santalales > Viscaceae > Viscum > Viscum album. The sequence continues at coordinate 65,682,950 of OY728166.1, read as the reverse complement.
AAGAAACCTCCCAAATTGAATTCATGTTAGTGGGGACCACCAGAAACCCTCTTAATGGGGGAAAACCTCTCAACTCTCTGATTAAATAATAGGGCCATTTATTTATTCCCACATTAATTGTTCCAATGTAAATTAATTTGATAAAGATATTTTAACTTGTTGGATCCTCATTTGCATGAGGGAATCATTAGAAAAGGGGAGAACATTGGAGAAACTCTTCCTCCAATGAAGAACACACTCTCTAATGAAAAACAATGAACTGACCCCGAGCTCAGATCGGAAGTGCTTTGCCGAAGCAACAAACGCCAATGTTCTTAAACGACATCATCTTCTACCATTAGACTCCTCCATCAAATAACAATGTGGGGGTTTGATTTGATAGATCATATTTAATTTATTTTAGGTTGATTCTCTCCCCATGATCCTCAAGATACCTCTCTAATATAGAGGGTGAAAGATAAACGAACATGGTCCGACCATTGTAAAACCTTTTGGGTTTTTGATGCATTCTTCGTGATGGAGGAGGACGGTGTCTCGTACTAGATATTAGGACCGGTAGGACTTGGGAGCAGAAAGAGGCACACCAAAATACTGTGAAGATGGCGGCGGCACAACCACACCACCATTGGAGGGCCGCAGCCTACCGGCCACGACAGAGTAGAGTTTGTAGGCCAGGAACGACTGGCTACATGAAGGGGAGGTGGTAGTGTGCGTCTGTGCCGCAGGAGTGCAGGAGCCACGACAGGAGGCCGTAACAGAGATAGAGGGTGGTTGGATCACTTCCGGCCACCAGTGGTAGCATTCCATGTGAATGCGCAGAGGAGGGATGGCCGCCCATTGCATCCCACCCATCATGGGCCGCACCATGGGCCTCCCAGTAGGCCCCCCATCGCTGGCCGCCAATAGGTCAGGTCGTACCCATTGGGTCGGGCCGGACACGGTGGGCCTGGCATGGTGGGCCGGGTCGGACCCGAGGCCAGACCCGGGACGGGCCGAGATTCACCCGAGGCCTAACCCAGGATGGGCCAGGTCGGTCTGACCCAGTCAGACTAGACCCAAACTAGCTTCATCCCTTTTCGCTCTTTTTGATATAACATGAGCTACGAGCATCTGTTTGATGAAACGACAATTGTTACATAAACCATGGATCGAGACAGTCCTTTTTGGTATACCCCATTTGAGTTTTGTATAATGTTGGGGTACGACCGGGTTGGATCGAAAATGAAACCAATCAGTCACCAGAGACTAAAAGGCCAATAACATAGAAACATGGCATCCTATTGACGCAGCGTCTATTGCATTGAGACCCCTATTAAGTGGTGGTCCATTGGGATACATCTTCATGGGACATCATTCTAGTGGGAGTATCAACTAGTGGATTTAGTATTGGACCCTCCCAGAATCAAGAGAGCTTAGTGCGGGAACCCTGTAGCAGGCTGTAGGATGAGAAAGAGATATTATGTGGGTCTGTGCCTTAGGATCCGATGTAGGTCTATGATTTTGGATCATACGTGGGTCTGTGTTAAAGTATCACCATTTGATATGCTCTAGGAATCCATGTGAGATTACTCTAGTATCCTACATGGGTATGTTGTACAAGCAACCTATGTGGGATTTAATATTTCGGATCCTACGTGGGTCTGCCTCTTAGCAGAGTAAGATGATTCAATAGTTGCTTCTAATGATCTTTACATTCTAACCTATGTTATACCAGATGTGATATGATTCTTTACCAATGTTGTAATCATCTTTGTGTATTACCATTATAATTTATACCTTCGTGATTATACCTTTGTGGTATTCTTCTGTGTGGAGTTACCTTTGTGGCATTTACCTTCGTGGTGATACCTATGTTGTATTCATTTTTTTGACATTAAATTTGTGGTACATACCTTTGTGGTGTTACCTTAATGTTACTCATTAATTTATGGGACATTTGATCTTTGGGCTTTTGGGTTGGGCCTTGTGTTTCCTCAAGATTGAGATGGGTTTACTAGAAAACATAGGTATATATATGGTCATATACATAAGTAGGTTTGTCAGTTGTTTTCAAGATTTATGGTCTATCTATTGTGGATTTCATGACACCTTCAAGGGAACTCGATCCCTATAGAGTATCATTATACTCACCCCTGCACGGGCTATGCCCACACCTTGTTGTTTGTGGTGTAGATGACAGACAACAATGATCGGGGATGAGTGTACCAATGCTGGAGTTTGCTTGAATTTGGACATTAGATGAGGCATACTATAGTGAAAACCATTTGAGAGATGTACCTACCCTTCAATTATGATCCTTGGAGAGTGTTCACAAGAGTTGTTCCAGTTTACTTGTAATTCCCAATTTTCTTTTACTTTTTAGTTGGGATAGTATTATGGCCCCTTTCCATTCTATACACAGCTTGTTTACTATATAGTTTTACTTTATTCTTGTATCTTTATTTGTTCATATTTGTGTGTTTTTACAGGTTATAAAGGAAATACCTTCCCTATTTTAGGGAATACACCTTTTGGTTCTATTCGCTTGCCCCTGGCATTTGGACGGTGAGCTTGGGTTAGTCAAGGGATGGGCCCCATGGTAAGGGATGTGAAAAATTGGTTTCAGAGGTGTCAGTTCTACCGTAGAACATTGGACTTTGATCTTTCAACCACAATAGTGTAATGTTTTATGAGTGTGGATATCTGTTTAGGGAATCTAGTGTTGGTGCGGTGGCCGACGTATCCATAAAACAGGACCCTAGACATTGGATTTATGACTCAGTGCATGAAAACATTGATTGTGTGACCACTCCATGGAGGAGGTCTGGTCGTCCAGCCATCTACGAGTCACCGAGTGTGGGCCGCACCGCGGACCGCACCGTTGGCCGCCCATCACAGTCCGCCTAGTGGGTTGGGATGGACCCAGAAGGATGGGTCCGAACCAGTAGGCTTGGTCGGACCCAGCGGGCTACGACGACATGAAACGGGTCTAGTTCACCTTGGCCAGGTTGGGCCACGTCGGTTTGACTATGCCGGACCAGACACAGACCAAATTCGACCCTTTTCGCTCTTTAGAACATAATTTTAGCTATAAGATTCCATTTGACGAACTCTAAGTGGAACTAGAATCCTTGGATGAAGACGGTCCTATTTGGTATACCCCACTTGAGTTTTGGATAATGTTGGGGTGTGGACGGGTTGGATCGTACATGAAACCAACTTGTTCCTCGAGACTAAAAAGCCACTAAATTATAGACCGAACATATTTTTGATGAATCATATATTGTGTTGAGACCCCTATTACATTGAATTCCTTTGGGATACATTTTCATGGGACATCATGGAAGTTGGAGAATCGACCTTTGTGTTGAGAGTGAAACCTCCCAGAATCAAGAGAGCATAGTGCGGGAACCCTGTAGCTGGATGTATGATGACAAAGGGATCCTATGTGGGTATGTGCCTTTGGATCCTATGAGGGTATGTTCTTTGGGATCCTATGTGGGTCTGGGTTCTAGTGTCCCATTGAGATACACTCTAGGAATCAACGTGGGATTACTGTAAAATCCAACATGGGTCTGTTGTAGTAGAATCCTACGAGGGTATGATGATTTAGAATCCTACGTGCGTCTGACTTTTAATTGAGTAAGATGATTTAGTAGTTACATCTAATCATATTTCCTTTCGTACATAAGTTCTACCTAATGTGAGAAGAGTATTTAGGTGTGTGGTAATCATCTGTGTGGTGTACCTTTGTGATGCATATCATTGTGGTGATACCATTGTAGTATTCTTCTATGTGGTGTTACCATTGGGTACTTACCTTCATGGTGATAAATTTATGGTATTATTTTTTGTGGTGTTACCTTGGTGGTGCATACCTTTGTTTTATTACCTTAATGGTACACTTTTTTTGTGGGACAGTTTAGCATTGGGCTTTTGAGTTGGGCCTTCTGTGTCATCATGATAGAGATGTGTTTACTCGACAACTTAGGTATATGTATGATAATATACATAAGTAGATTTTTCATTTGTTTTCATGCTTTTTGGTTTATCCTTTAGGGATTTTGTGAGACCTTTGAGGGTCTTGGGGTCTCTATAGAGTATCGTTATACACAGCCATGCACGTGTTACGCCCACTCCTTTTCATGTTTGGTTTAGATGAATAACAGCAATGATCGAGGCAAAGGGTACTCGTACTAGAGGTAGCGTAGAGGTGGGCATATGATGAGGCGTACAATAGTGATGACCGTTCAAGAGCAATACCTATCATTTAGGTAGGATCCTTGATGGGTGTTCATTGGAGATGTTCCATTTTTCTTGTACTTCATAGTTTTTATGTACTTTCCAGTTGGGATTGTATTCTTGCCTTTTTTTCTTTCTGTACAAACCCTATTTTCCATATAGTTTTACATTGTTCTTGTATCCTGCTTTTTGTATAGTTGTGTGAGTTTATAGGTTATAAAGGTAATTCCTTCCCTATTTTACGGAATACGCCTTTTGGTGCTAGTCGCCAGCCCCTGGCCTATGGAATGATGGCTTGGGTTATTCATGGCATGAGCCCCAGAGGATGGGTTGTGAAAATTATTAGAATGAAATTTATATTTATTTAAAAAAATATATATAATTATATTTTTCATGATGTTTTGAATCAGATATTACCAAAATGGTAAGGGGTTATGTTAAAATTTCATTTCTTTTATGCATTCTTGATTCTAAATTTACACTGTGAGAAATTTTAATGGCCTTATTCTTTAAACTTAATTTATTTTATTCGTCTATTTTTATTTCTATAACTTTAAACATTTAGTTTAATATTTCAATTTTTGGAACTAAAAAATAAGTGAATGTTTATAAAATAAATTTTGAACGTATTTCCCCTTATATTGTTGAATATTTTCATCCATGTATATATTTTCTAAAGCTTGTTAAACAAATCAAAATTTTATTCACCAATTATATATTGAAGTTATATTTTATCTTTATTTTAATTCTTATAAAAAAATATAATGGAATTTTCTTATTGTATTTTAAATGAGGAACCTTTTCCTTTTTCAAAATGATTGAAGTTAATTTTTTAATGTTAATGTCATTATCATGTTTAAGACAAGAATTACCATTATTTTTACTTAATCTTCATTTACATAATTTCATTTTTATTTTTTAATAAACAAAATTTCGTAATATTATCAGTCATAAAATATAAGTATTAAATTTTCCATTGATGAAATATTTTATTTAAGTCATCACCATTTTATTTTTCTTAATATCCCAAGTGATATGTTATTTTTCACCATATTTATTATTTTTAAGGATGCATTCTTATATTGGAATTAACAAGAAAATAATATTCATTAAATTATTAAATTTTTCAATAAATAAAATTTTTATTATTATAATGATGAAATATTAGTGAAATAACAAGAAAATTTTATAAAATAAAAATATTTCATTCAATAGCATTTAGGAAACACAACATGATGATTAAAAAACCCATAAAAAGTATATCCTTAAATTTAATCCCTTCGACAGCTTGTCCAAAATGCAACACCAAGTTTAAATGAATTATTACCTCATATAAAATTATAACCTTACTATTATATTGGTATTTAGGAATAAAAAATATATATTATGAAACAAATAGAAAATTTTTTATTAAAAAAAATAATTTCTTAAATGTAAAAGGAACTATTTTTTAGAAAACTATTATTTTTTCTAAATGACTGTTATGTCTTATACTATAAAAATAATTAAAAATTATTTTTTGTCCAATTAATATTTATTAAAAGTGAAACTAAAATTATATTAGAAATATTAATATAAATATTATATTAGTGTTAATTTTCTTGATTTTTCAAAAATGTTTCATTTTTTGAGGAATAATGAAAATTCTAATTTTTTATAGAAAACTGCATTTTCATTTAAATAATTTACAAGGTTCAATTAAATAATATTGAGGTTTAAAATATTAAATACATGTATTATATTAATATTTAACATTTTTAGTTCATTTAAATGAATTTTATATAAAATTTGTATATTAAAAACATTCATACTTATGAGAAATTTCTATTTGAAAAGCTATATTTCATCGCTTCTATATATATAATTTTAAATACGATTCCATTATGTATATAAATTTAATTAATAAAAATGGATTCTTTATTTATAATAAAATTAATTTATATTATATAAAAATTTAATCTTATTTTTTGAGTATTAAGATAAGTAGTAGTTTTAAAAAATAATTAACCCGGTTAATGTAAAAACTAATTTACAGAGGGTTCAAACTACAATGATAATTGTTAAAAACTTATTTACATAAATTTTAAAAACCCAATTTATGGAAATATTACAACAAAATGACATCTAAGGGTCAATATTGACAATTTTAGGTGGACTTTCATATGATAAAAATATGTTTGTAATGGATTCTTTTCCAAAATTCCATGTGTGTCTTCACCCCAACATTTAATTTGACACCCCATATCCACATATAATTCCACATAACAATACATTTTTTTAGATAATACAATATCATATAACTTAAATAATATTATATAAACATTATATATATCTTGGATTTTTCAAAAATCCATTCTAACTAGCCTTTTCATGTATACCGAATGAAGTTTTTAGAAGAAGTGGTTATGTTCTGCAGAAAGCATTATAATTTTATTTATTCTTCCACTTATATAAAAAACTATTTATTCTTTTTATTATAATACCATCATCATATAAAATATAACTATATGTTATTGTGTTCATTTTAAAACTTATTTCCCTCTACTCAACCATAAAATGGGAAACAAAATCATTGATCATTTCTAATCTTACTACCGCCTTGCGAATAGATGTGATTAGTTTTCCATCACCATATTACATGTATATATATAATTATTCATTTAAAACAATAATATTATATTAATGATATTAATATACTTATATAATTATAATATCACTTATACATTAATATTTTACTTTCTTTTTAAAATATGAAATTGTAAATCATGTGTACGCCAGATTTCTGACACACAATGTAATTTGTTTCATTGTTCAACTACACATTAAATGGAATGTAATTATTACTAATGTGACACCTGATTTTTATTGTTATATGGTATATTTACTAATTAATATTTTCAATTATCTTTTTAATGATATTATATTTATAATGAAAAAAACAATTTATTTTTGTAACACTCTATCGGGGATATATTGTACTGATAAAAAAATTATTCTTATAAAGTATGACTAATGATTGTTTTTAATAAGTATTGACATTTAATTCATAGAATCATTTTTAGTCATAAACATTAACTTTAATTAAAGACAATCCTCTTATTATTTGAAATTAAATTTACCGTAACTATCCATATTATTTAACCTATATATATTTATTTGTTAAAAATATATAATTTATAAGTTTTGTGTTTTACATTCAGTATTGTTTTATTGGAGAAATATTGATAAATATTTCTTGTTTAATCAATACAAATATTTTAGGATAAGATATATTGTTCATTGATTTAAATGATTATTTTTTATATAAGTAATTATTTGGTAATTTAGATGTGGGGTTGGATTAGTAATAGATAACCCCTCGATTAATAAATATTATCATGAGATTTTTTAGTTTTCTAGAATTAGTAAAAAGGGTTTCTAGTGTATAAAAAACCATCAGTTTTGAACTATGTTGTGAACGTTTGTGATAGTGGATGTGTCATATTGCTTTAGATCATGACATCTAACAATTAAGTGTTTCTATCATCAACATTCAATTATATAATTTTCATGATATATTCAAAATGATATTTTATTTATATGACTTTATTATTAGTTATAAAATGAATAACATGTTTTTAAAAAAATTTACCATTCAATATTGATTAATCAAGTTAAATTATTGAAATTTCATCAGTATTAATTTATTTATCTTTCGATATTAATTATTCTAGTAAATGTATTTAAATTGAAAATGTGAACAATAATTTACCATTCCATAATAATTATACTACTAAAATTTTTTAAATGTCATGTATGTTTAGTTATTTCCGATGACATATTAATTGTTTTAGTCAATTTATTTAAACAGTAGGTGTGTTTATTTATTTACCATTCCATATTGATAATTATTGTCATATTAATTAAATGGAATGTCTATTTAGTTATTTTCATTTACATTATTATGATTATTAATTAATAGAATCATTGACTATAATAAAACCTTTCTGAGAATTTGAGATTATCCTTTTGTTGTTAACATTTCCATTAATATGAGAATTATATTTAGAATTATATACATGGATATTGTAGATGGAATAGTTATATTCTGGGAAAATTGTATCATTTATATTTTCTGATGAAAAAATAGAATAACTTCTCTATTATGTTTTCAAAAACTAAAAAATGATTCTTTATTTTAGGATGTGATTCCTTGTTTCATTTTCAATTGCAATACTGTAGGACACTTAATTCATATTACTAGAGTATCAGTCAATATAGTTTGTGTTAGATCATGTTTAGTATAAACTAAGGGATCCAGATTTAGGAAAACATTAATTACATATCAAAATCATATGAGAGACTATGAGTATATGTATATATGAAAATTCCAATATATTGGTATGGTAGTGATTGTTTGGTTTTTTCTCTTAATACATGTCTTCTTGGATACTACAAATTGACATGGTTTAGACACATATGTATATATGGTTAATAACACAAAGAAATACATGTTGGGACTAACTTGAGTGTTACCTAGTACAAATTAATGAGCCTTACTTCACACATGTTTTTCACTCCCATGTGATATTATTATGATATATCACATTTTATTTACAAACACTCAAGAATGATTTGAATTGATGCTGAAAATGAATGACCAAGGTAGAACCAAATGTTCCTTATCTTAAAATGATTGTGTCATGATTAATACATGCTATAAATTATTCTTCAGGATTTTTTGTTTTAAACATTGTTTATTATTGTTAAAAATAATTTGGTTCTATTCAATGGATAAAACCTGATGAAATCATGTTACCATTGAATCTAATGGATAACTCGGTAATACAGGTAACAAAATATGATACTGCAAAGATTGAATGATATAATTAATATGAAAAATATATAATTATGAAATATTTTTTGAAATATTTATCTATTCCAACTCTTGGTCTCATAGATATAGTGAAGGATGGAGTTTGCTAAGAGTATGTGTAATGAAAGCCAGTGTGGAATGAAGGCACGATGTTATAAATGTCAAAAAAATGTTGAAAGAAACACCAGCGAAATATTATAAATGGAATATTAAAATGTTTTATTTGTAGAAAATAATTTAATGACGTTATTAATTATTGATGAAAAATGATGAGTTTGACGGAATGAAATAAAAACATCTAACTGATCTATTGATAATTAGTTTTCATAAAAGTGGAAACTTGGAAATTATCTGAGTCAATTTTATCTTCTAGAGGTTAAACCGTAGAAAAATAAAGAACCTATTTATAAAAAAATTGATGACATATATTTTCATTAGGATGAAAAAATACATTATATAATAATTTTTACAAACAAATCGTTGGAAATAAGAATTAAGAATCATCAATGGATTATAAAACATTTTTAAGCATAAATGTCTCAATTAACAGAAATGGTATGTTTACCATCATTGTATTATTCTTTTAAGGTTTATCATAACATTTGATTCTCAAACACCACTTTATAAATTTTCAAAGTTTTATTATAACATAATTAATGACATTTTTTTGAAAATACTATAATATCTCAATCCAACGGTTAAATATAAGAATAATTTAATTGAATAAGAATAAATTGACATTTATTTGGACTTATTATCACTAGTATTGGTAACTGTAAATATTATGTACTCTATGATGTTTTTGTATATATTTTTCCCCCATATTTTGAAACAATACAATAATTTTATTATTAATGTTTTAAAAATTGGACAAACCATCTTACGGTTGAAACCCAATCATTTTCTGCCAGGATGTAGGGATTGAACCCACAACCAATGTATTAAAAATAATTAGAACTTACCATGGCTTACGTGATGCCCAGTATAATATTTCATTTTTATTATTTAAAAAATTTGAAAAATAAAAATTAAATATAATCTAGGGTGTTATGGTTTTGTTTTATAAATCAATGTGTTATTTAGGATAATATGTGACAACCATATTGGTTCAAAAAAAAATTTAGTCATATGGAATGAATTTTAACAATTTTGGAACTTATGATCCATTAAATATTAATTTTAGTGAATTAGTCATAAAACCATTTCATTTTTTGATTTTTATTTCTTTATGTAAGAAATGTATTCAAAATTGATCAAATCACAACCAAAAGATTATTTATGAAAATAAAATATACATTTTTCATGTATTTATATTTCATTATATTATTATATAGTAAAAGAATTCCTCAAAATTGCGAAAATGATCATGGGAGAATTTTTTCCTAATTACATTTTAATATGCAGATTCAAATTGAAATTTTAATCATCAAACATAAATGGTTTTGAGGACCTTAAATATAAATTAATCATTCACATGTTTGGGTTAAATCACATCTAACACTATTTTTAATTATTTATCGTACTATTCAATGTGAATAAATTAACATTACACCGATTAGTGTCAAATTAAACAAAATTATATGTCATTAAAAATGGCATTTTACTTTTATTTATCTAATTTTAAGTGGATTTTATTTAAACAATTTTTAGGATAATTGGTTTAAAATAACAACATTTACTAATTTGAAACCGTTGATTTCTGATCCTTAAAACAAATTATGAGTAATTTTTCTCTTTTTGGAGAATGTAAAAACCCAAAAAAATAAATTAGTACAATTTATTCAATATAATATGAGACAGACAACAATGAACATAAAAAAACCAATAAATATATTTATTTTAATTTAATCACTTTGATAACATGTTAAACATGGAACCAACTATGTAAATACACCATAATATAATACAACATTATAACCCCACTTTATATTCGTCAATATGAATTTTACTAACTATATTATAATTTTTTTATATATTTAATATAAAAAAATATTCACTAGTCAAAAGAAAAAAATTATGAGAAACATTATTTTATAAAATGTTTTTTATCCATAATTTTCTCACATAATTTAATAAAAATTTCTGTCAATTATGGAAAATTTATTTTCTAAAATAATAAATATTTTAAAATAATATTATATAAATAATCATATGGTCATATTTAATGATTTTTTTAAAATGTTTCATTTTTGGATTAATTGTGAAAAATATTGAATTTTATATAAAACATCTTTTTAAAAAAATACAAGATTAAATAACGTTTTATAATTATATTAATTTTCCATAATTTAAAATATATTATTATTTATCAATTTTACTGGACTTGAATAACCATCATATTGTTATTTTTTTTAAAATTTCTATTCATATGAAAAAATTTACTTTGATACCATTCATTTTCATAATGTATATTCATGTAATTTTAAATTTGATTATACCATTTAGTTAAATTGAATTTTTAAAAAGTAATTTCACATTTTTTATCACGAAATATTTATATTTTATGATAACTTCAACATAATTTCTTACCATTATTAATATTAAAACAAGTAAAAATTATATAACATGGTTTTGGTGAAAAACAATTTCCTAGGTGCTAATAATAAAAAAGATAACAGTTAAAAATGACCTAAAATGTTATCCAAACAGATTAACTAGAAATATTTAGAACTTATAAAATATATTTTCCAATAACTAAACATTTTTATTCTTTGGTAATGAAACAAATGTGGGTGTAAATGATTCTTTTATAAAATTTCATTTGTGTCCTCTCCCGCAATTATAAAAGGCCACCAACTATCATCCACTACTCACACATATAAATACATTTTGATTAGAAAATATCTACCCATTTCAAATAATTAATCCCATAAAAATATTCATAATACATTTTTTTGATGACAAAGTTATCATATGATATATTTTAGTGGGAATCGAAGGATGTTATTCGAAGAAGAGGTAACATTATTAAATGCAAGATTAAATTTTATTTATTCTTCCACATCCTAAAAATATAATTTTAAAATTTTATTTTAATAACAATGATATATCTCTTATATTTATTTTTTATAACCTTACTATAATATCCTATATAAATATCTTCTTCTATAAAATAGGAAATAAAACCATTAATCTCGTGTATGGCAGCCTACCACCTCACGAACATAAGAATTTCATTTTCCATCACCACCTTTCAAGATAGGATATAAAGATTAATTTTATGCATTTATTTGAAAATAAAGATATTTTATAATTATTAAATTCTATAATGAATTAAAAATTCTTATGTTCTATTCTATTTAAATCACAATAACTTCGCTCGTGTATATGGTGGAATACCACCTCTCTGAGTGATTTTATTCATTTTTCATATATGATTTACATGGAATGTAATAAAGATAAATTTAATAAATATATACGATATATATAACCTGATATAAATTCATTGAAATTAATATTTAAACAAAATCCATACCCATTAACTTGTTAAGTAAATAATATATTTTCTTCTGTATATATACCATTTATTATCTCCATGAGGCAATGTGATTAATTATTCCTTGTAAAACGATCAATAAAGATTATAAAAATGTATAAAATAAATAAATATGATATTTATATAATTAAAATTATTATTTATTTGATTGGTACATATCACATTCTTAAGAACCAAAAAATTCATTAAAAATTTTGAATTTCAAAACAAGTAAATTAATAGATGAAACAATGAAAATAATTATATATTATTAGAAAATGGGTAAAAGATGATATAAAAGGATTCAATATGATATTATAAGTTCTAATAATGTTCTATTATACATTTATAAGAATATTAAAAATATTTATACATGATTATAAATAATTATCATCTAAAAAGAATCATAAAGGAAGAGACCTAGTCTCAATTTCACTTTATTAAGGTATTTTGTAATGTCATGCACATAAATTTATTTAATATAGTATATCTACTGACCCTATTTCATTTAATTTAATGAATATATCATAATTTTAGGTATTTATGTTTATGTTATATTTATTTCCTCTTAATTTATTTTACATGGAAATTACATAGTGGTAAATAATTTCCTGCTAACATATCATGTCACTGGTTTATATTACATCACCATTATCATAGAAATTATTTGATTATGTGTACAATTTTTTTTCTATATTATGTCTTATTTCAAATTTTATTATGTGGATGTATATTTTATAAGCATAATTTGTTCATTGATTAATTTTTCACATAAATTGAATTACGTTGGAAAGGGTGTATTTAATAATATAATTTCAATTTGGATTTTTTCTATGTGAATTACGACTGAGGGATATTATTTGATCATTTTAAAAAAATAATTTAATTTTTCTACACTGGTTATTCGGGATGATTTCAAATAATTTTACAATATTTCATTCAATAGTATATAAAATTATTTAAAACATCATTTTAACAAAATGAAACATCAATTCTCTCTTCAGTCAGAAATATTTTTTCATTAAAAAACATGATTTGTAAAAATATTTTAAATATATATATATATAATATTATCAAAATTATTTATTAATGAAATTTATAACCATGTTATTTTTTACAAAATTTTTATTATGGAATATTGACTTAATTTTCCAAAAAAGGCCCAGTTGGAATTTAATGAAAATATGGAAAGAATCATTTATTTAACATGTACAATAGGTATAGAATTTCAATATTTCTGGAAAATTAAAATTATAAATATTACATTATAAATTTCCAAATTTATTTTCAAAAAATTTAATTAAATTATATATTAAAAAAATAATTAAATTATAAATTATTTTTTCTTCTTGAACCTTTTTAAATATAATTTTATTGTATTTATATTTTTCAATGAAATGTACTAATTAATTTACTTATTCTTCACTGGATATGTGTTTTATTAATACCATAATTAATTTTTCAATGGATTATTTGTGATATTTTTCAGCAATGAACGTATATAAATTTTATCCATTGATTTATTATTGTACTTATTAACTTGCCGAGGATATATATTCATTCCAATGATCATTGAATGTTAAATTCCACCTAAATATAAATATTAATTACCATGGATATACTTATTTCTTATACCTTATGAAATTGGTACATACCAAGGATTGCATTGAATTTTATTTGATTATCTTGGGATATTGACAAATATGTATTATTTAATAAATAAATATATTTTCTGATTATTCATATTGTTAATTAATATAATCAATTACTCAATATATGTTGAATTATATCAACAGAATAATATGGTTGTGGTTTAATTATAGATACCCCACTGATGGGTCAGTATTTTCATTAGTCAAATCTATTTCATAGCCTTATAAATTTTTCTTCTGAAGTATACATACCCATCAATTTAAATTTATCTTGTAAAAGGTATTTAATTTAGATGAATCAGGATGATTGATATCATGATGTTCAACATATAAAAATTCCCTTTATCAATAGTTCAATTATAATTATCAATGTGATTTATGAATGATATTATATCTTGATTCATTTCATTCATAGTTATTGAGTAAGTGTAATGTGTTTTCAATTATTTTCCTTACCATATTTATTATTCTTTATCCAGTTATGATAGTAATGTTTTTTTATTAAATATCATGTTTTTTTATTTAAATACTTTTTCATATTTATTTTTCTATTAAAATAAATAATAATTAATGTGTTTTATATTATTTACATTTTCACATTGAATATTCTTGTAATTTATTTTAAATGGAATGTGTGTTTAATTATTTACCCTTACATATTAATTATTCTGGTAAAATTATTTATACAGAATTGGGGTTCAATTATATAATATTATATGTTGATTTTTTTTGTAAAAATATTTAAAGGGATTGTGTGTTAAGTTATTTATCATTCCATGATTATACTCATTTTCTCTGGATTTTTAGCACTGTACATAATCCTTAATGATAATTTGATCTCCCCATTAATTATTTAAAATTACCATGTATCAATGAAGTGTACTAAGAATGATATTTAGTGATATTCTAAATTGAATAATAATAATATTGAAATACATTTATTTCTGTTTAGAAATGTAATATTAGAATCAATTATATATTTAGTTCACCTTGACTACTAAACTATTCAATATTTTGGGATATATTTCCTTGTATATTATTATAATAAATAAATTAAGACATTTTCTCTAAGTGGTAAGAGTCAGGGTCATTATAGTTGGTATCATAGGATGTTTAGTAGAAACATTAGGAACTATATTTAGGAAGATTTAAATTAGTAATCATATCCATATGATAGAAATTGAGGATAAGTACTGATTAATCCAATAATGTTTTGGTAATGTATTTATTAGTTGTATTTCCATAGAAATACTTCCATTTCTAGATACAACAACGAGATGTAGTTCCTGAATAAATGTACGTAGTGGGTAAATGCTACATAAATTGCGTTTTAGGTTTGACTTGAGTATTACCTGATACACAATCATGATCCTTCTCACCATTTTAACACTCCAGGGAGATATTTTTTTGACCATTCACATTTTATTCAATTCCCATTATAAAATATTTTAATAGATGATGATATATTAATAACCTAGGGTACACCTATAGAACTTTTAGAAACCAAAAAATGTTTCAATATTTAGGTATCTTTTAAATGATTCTTCATTATTAAGTTGTTTCAAACTATGAATATTGTCTCTCACAATATGAATTTTGGTTTTAGACAATGGATGGAACCCAAAGTATTTGTGTTAATATTGAATATGAAAGACAATTTGGGGACTACATTAAGAAAATAGGGCGGTTATAGGACAGAAATATATCATGATCAAGCCTAATTATGTATCCCAAAATATTATTATGAATATATACCATAAAAATCTCAAAGACACACCAAATAAGAGAATTAATTAGTTCAGTAATAGCTTGAGTGATAGAGATAATTGATGATTGAAGGATATGAAGGTCTCGGGCCCATTAGAAACTCATGGGTGGATGTGCCAACATGACTTTTTGTCATTAGAAATGATCAATCCGGGTTTATATGAATGTAAATTCCAGACTACAATGATCAAATCACAAAAATTTACACAGAATAATAATAATCCCAGAACCACAATGGAGGACCATCACAGGTTTATTATATTTAATTTAATTAATTAACAAGACGTACAT
Organism: Viscum album; assembly: GCA_963277665.1. Classification (NCBI taxonomy): domain Eukaryota; kingdom Viridiplantae; phylum Streptophyta; class Magnoliopsida; order Santalales; family Viscaceae; genus Viscum; species Viscum album. The sequence goes on along the minus strand of OY728166.1, from coordinate 65,666,689 downwards.
TTTATGGAATTATTTCTTCATTGATATTTCTGATCACATTCAGATGTGATTCATCATTGTGTCACAGAATCCATGTAAAGACTTCCTCTGGTGGTTATGTACTGGTGCAGCACATATCTCTAGACATCGCCAATGGAATCATTGGGTGCTATCGTGGATAAGCCTTTGGTTGAATTTTTCACCTTAGATCGCCATGATCTGATGGAGGATTATCTCTCTCGGTATTGAGAGCGTTCATAGAGGAAGGATTTCTTTTTCCAGGAGTGAATTCTCCAGAACTGTAGTGAAAAATGTTTAAGGAATAGTTTTGGGCTTGTGAGGGTATTTATATTCGAGTTTGAGGTTATAGAGATAAAACAAAAAATAAATGTGTTATGTGTTTTATTTATTTCATTAACCCTTATAGAAAACCCCATGTCGAAACATTAATTCCATGACATGAACCCATGATGATTAAAATAAATATCAATTAATAAAATTATATTATTTCATAAATATCCCGACTTGAAAAACTACATGGCTTGTAATCAATTATACAAAACATGTACTCGTTTTTCATTTCCTTTTCAAAATTAAAACTACACGGCGTGTAAATTTAATGTACATGGCATGCATATCTTATTTTTATTTTATTCTTCCTCCAACATTAAAAAGATTTAGGTTTACTTGAATAATTATTAAACCACATGTTGGAATATTATTTATTAAACTTGAGATACTAGGATAGACCTATTGTATAACCCTCTAGGCCTCTTTCACTTTGGAAATAGGTGGGCCTGCCGAATGTCTAAGATTACTATCTAGAAATGGGTCAATTATCCCATGAGAAAGAAGTTGATGATGAATTTATGCATCACATCATAAAAATTATTACTGTGTAATTTAATCTATTTTCTCAATATATCATTAAGAAGATTTCATGGTAGTGTTATAAGACTATATACTTGAACTGTCATTCTATGAATTCCAGAAATAAACTAGTCATGACCCCATGACCATGGAATTTTGGTGATTGTTCTATTTCAGTCAAAGGGCCAAGGATATCTACTTCTAGAAATATAGAAGGGACACATTCTTCCTTGACATATCCATTAAAAAATTTCATTCGTAAAGCACCAAACATACCCTACTTCCAGCCAACTGTCTTAGTAATGGTTTTTGTCAGTATATCTAAGTGCGCGAGTCATGACATGAGTTAATGATAATCTTCCTGTCTAATGACCATTTCCCACACTCGTAGATCAAATTGTCCGATGACACCATGACATGAGGAATTAATATTGGTGGGTATGTCCTCATAATCTCTCGTCATAGATATTATCAAGTGTGTACTCCATGGGAGAGAGTCGGTTCTTCATATGAGTAGTCGCACATGATGGTATGTAAACTATGTGTCTTATCTTAGTATGTCATCCAATCATAGAACATTATTTAAGAATATTTTAAAAGAATTTTAGTATTCCCATTATAGCGGGGATCGAACATGACCATATTAATGAAAAAAATATTCTAGGACAATATTATATTATAGCCATGCCGAACAATGAACAATATATAACAAGTGTACATTCACGTAATCAAAGTATAAGAATTTGGTTCTCCAGAAACCAACTCTAAAAAACTCCCACATTTTATAGATCCAACTACCTACAAATTTTAGTCCACTAGGACTCACATGATGATCATGTTTCTACTTAGTCAAGGCTTGAGTCAAGGGGTCTTCCACGTTTTCATCCATGGAAATACAAATCACTGCAACTTCACCACTCTATGAAAAATCACTCAGGAGATGATACTTCTGAAGTATGTGCTCTGTCTGCTGATGTGACCTTGGCACTTTTGAAAGTGTCAGCACTGCAGTATTATCACAATAGAGTGTGATAAGATCTTTATATCTAGGTACTACATCCAGTTCTTGGATAAATCATCGCATCAATAGTCTTTCTTTAGCTGCCTTAGAAGCTGCGATATACTTGGAATCTTCTGTAGAATCTGCGACCACACCTTAATTTTTAGCTCTTCCAGCTCACAGCACCTCCATTCAATCTGAAGATGTATCTAGTCTGTGACTTCCTATCATATTGATCAGTCTGGAAAATAGTATCAACATTTCTTATAATGACTAATTCATCATCTCCTCCATAAACTAGAAACGTTTCCTTAGTACGCATAACATACTTAAAGATAGTCTTGACTACCAACCAATGGTTATCTCCTTGATCATCTTCATATCTGTCTACCTCACATAATGAGTAAAAAAATCTAGCCTAGTATAGGGCATAGAATACATGACTGACCCAATCATGGATGCATAAGGGGAATTTTCCATTTTCATCCTTTCATCATGTGTCTACGGACATATTTTCTTTGAAATATGAATTCCATGTGACACTGGAAACAATCCTCTATTGCACTATACCATACTAAATATTTGTAGTACCTTTTCAATGTATGTACATTGGCTGAGGCCCAACATTCTCTTGGATATATCATGATGGATCTTGATCCCAAGAATATATGCTACCTTGCCCAAGTCTTTCATATAGAAGCATTTATCCTACAAATACATAACAGACTGTAAGACAGGTACTTCATTTCCAATTAGAAATATGACATCAAAATATACTATTAAGAAAACTAATGCACTTTATCTAAACCACTTATAAACACAATGCTCACATTCATTCTTAACAAATCCAAATTCAGTTACGGCTTCATCAAAATGAATTTTCCATGACCATGATGCTTGATTTAGTGCATAAATGGATTTTAGCGACATTCATACCATGTTTTCATCCTTTGGAGTCACGAACCCTTCATTTTTTGTCATGTTGGAATCTTACTAGAGGTTCCCATTATAGAATGTTATTTTGGTATACATTTTATAAATTTCTTGTTCATGGTAAATGACAATGGGAAATAGTATTCTGATGAATTTCAGTATCACAAATAGTAAAAATTATTCATCAAAATCAATTATTTGATTTTGTCTACAACCTTTGCAACCAGTGGTGCCTTATTGGTGCGAACTTGTCCCTCTATGTCCAGTTTCTTCTTAAATAACCATTTATTACCAAAACACTTTACATCAACTATACCATATACCAAAATCATGACTTTTTTTGGGTACATGAAATCAATTTCAGAATTCATGGATTCTTTGCCACAAGGCAATGTATGTTCCTTCAACAACATCCGTGAAGGTTAGAGGATCAATATTGCCATCCAATAATGATTCACCATCGTCAGTGACAAGAAAACCATATTTTTATTGTTATTTCACCTCTCCCATGCTTCTATATGGTTATTGTGTCTCTAGAATAGATTTTTCTTTCATAGATCATTGTAGATTATTTTATTGTAACAACTCATGTGTATCTTGAGTTTCGAATTCATCAATGTCTATCTCACTCCCACTATCTCTTTTTGAGATGTGCTCCCTCTCAAGGAATATGGAATGTCTTTCCACTGTAACCTTTTAATCTGAGGGGTTGTATATGTAATATCGTATTTTTTCCTTAAGATATCATATACAAGTACACTTTGTTCCTCATGGTGGAAGTTTGTTACCTGAAGAGGGACTAACAAATGCTTTTTTTACCCCACACATGTAAATTTGATAACATGTCATTGTGTCAACTCGATAACTCGTATGGAAACCATTTATCATTTTAGTTGGTACTTGGTTAAGTATGTGTGCTGATTTTTTTAATGCATATCCCTAAAAGGATAATGGAAGAATCTCATGACACATCATTGATCTCACCATGTCCAATATGGTGTGGTTCCTCCTTTCACGTACACTATTCAACTGATGCGTGTAAGGAATAGTGAGTTGAGAAAGAATCCCAAACTCCCATAAGAAATCAATGAATTACAGATTAAGATATTCTCCTCCTCTGTCTGAGTTGATTTTGTAAATCTTCATATGAAGATGGTTCTCAACATCATTCTTGTTATCTTTGAACCTATCTAAAGAATCTGACTTATACCTCATTATGTACATATATCCATATCTACTAAAATCAGCAGTAAAAGTTATGATGTACAAGACCCCACCCATTTCTACCTCTATAAATGTTCTACACACATCTATTTGAATAAATTCTAGAAGCTCCTTAGCACTTTATAATTTCCCACTAAATGGGTCTTTTATCATTTTTCTTTGAAGACACGGATGACATACACCAAGTGGTTTTAGTTCGAATGAATATAAATAACAATCTTGATTTAATCATTACAAACGTTTCTCATTTACATTACCTAGTTTGTGATTCCAAAGTTGGGTGTGGTGTGATTCTTGCGAATTAACATTGTAATCGATTTCCATTACATATTTTGTGTAGTCTAACACATAATCGATGTCATATAAATGTGCCCTACCAATACAAATCTTATCTTTTTAAAAGTAGAAACATTCATTTCCAAACATGATGTTCAATCAATAAGTATCTAAGATGGATACTAAAATAATGATTTTGGTTACATAGGGTACACAATAACATCTTTTAAATACTAAGACCATCCCAGTAGGCAGAGTGAGGTGGTAGTCTCCGATAGCTACAATGGCGAGTCTGGCCCCGTTGGCTATTCACAGATCCAACTCACCTCGGTCAATATTTTTTAATCCACTTGGATCCTGTATTTGGCTATTTATGTGAGCACCACTTGTAGTATCTAATAAAAAATTTTAGAAATAGATAGATTTCATTTGATTAAAATCACACCTGAAGCTTCCCCATACTTCTTGGGTTGGGTGCAATTATTCTTCCAGGGTCCCGTTTTTCCACATTCAAATAAAACAGCCTCCTGTTCTCTTTCCTCTCGTTTGATCTTCCTTTTTATGGATGGCATTGAAGAAGCTTTGGGCTACAGCTTTTTTCCATCCCTTTCTAACTATTCACTATATGGACAAAAGGATTTCCATGCTTCATATCATTGTCCACTTTGGAGAATGAGTATAAGCAGATCAAATAGTGACTCCTCAATGTTTTTCAGGTTGAAATTTACAACAATGTTATATAAGCTCTAGGGCAGTGATTCAATAATGATATTGGTACCCAGTTCTTCATGGAGTTTAAATGATAGAACCTTCATGCGCTCAATGTATCCAATGATCTAGACCACATGAGGCCCAGCTGAGGCAACCTCTCCAAACATGCTCTGAAATAGAGTTGTGGATATTTCAAACCTTTCTTGTCTTACACTCTCATGGTATAGATGATGGAGGTGCCCGAGGATCCTCTAGATATCCATGTATTCATGTGAAATCATGATATCATTAGACATTGATGACAACATCAAACAATGAAAGTCGAGTGCATCATTCCAATGTTAATCATAGACCATAAAATCTTCATCACTCACCCCTTGGGCAGGCGAATCAGGATGTGAGGACAAAAACACGTAAAACATTCATTCATGGCATAAGATAATCTGAAGGCACCTAAAAATATTGAATGTTACTTCCAGTAAGGATATTGTCTTTTCCCAGAATTGATCGTAGAGAAAATGTGGTTGATGAAATTTTCTTATTGATTCATCAAATTAAAATAGAATATTTATTAGTACCTTATATTACATTTTATGAAAAATAATAAATTAATTTATTAATTCTCCCATATTTTATCATGTCCCTACAACCCCCACCATCGAACTTGGAATTCCTAGTTTCAATGATATTATAGTGGAAAGGATAAATATTCCCCTTTGCATAAACCCAAAAAGGTTCAGTCAAGATATTTAAATATATTTAGGTAGGTAGTTATTTTCCACCTATGAGCTTACAGTTCCATGATCTATTGAGTGAACTCCCCAATCATAAAATCCTGACTTGGATTTCTTCACCACTTGCTTCGATTTTACAACAAGTCTAACAAGGGATACTACTCTTGAGGTAAAATGATTAAGTTAACCCGAAACATTCATAAGATATTCCTTTATAAAATATAGTGTCCCAACAAGGGTTGGTCAAACACATAGTTTTAGTGAGTTTTTCCCTAATCAAGTAACAGATGACTTCCTCTAATGTAATATGGTATTTGGGGGATTTCAATCCATTTTTCGTAGTTTTTCATTATCACATGATTTTTATTATTAAGTGGTGCTTGTTTAAGTGATTAATCAAGTTCTGGTAATGTTTACACATTCTCTGATTTTTAATTTATTATATCTTTTCATGCTTGTTTATTTCATTAACTATGTGATCGCGACAACACATACACATTAAATAAACCATGCAATAAGATTGAAATTAAATAAGATTTCATGATCATGAGATTCTATTGGTTGGCTTATCTAGCGGGTTTGATACGCTAACCCTGACCTTGGGAAAAACACCTTGAACCCGATATTTTGTGTTTTGTTTCTCCCACCTTTCCTCCATTGTATCTTCTTTGGCAGGTTTTTCCACATCTTCGGATTTTGAACCGTCTCCTCTGGCTTGGGAGATCCTCTATTACATGGGTTTTACATTAAAGAATTCATGGGCATGCATGCCCTAAATTTTATTATAAGAAGGTTTTCATGCCAACGAATTTAAATTAAATAAATTTAAATGAAACCATAGACACACAAAGGGTCTTTGTTCTATCTCATGATCATTAATAGAATGCAATGACATTTATTCATATTTAGTATTCATATTCTTTTAATAGTTATTTTATTCATGATAATTCATTCTTGAATTCAATTATTTATGATCTTATAATTAATCAATTCTTTATCATAAATGTTTTTTAGAATTTCATTGTGATTATTCTCATCCATATTCCTTGTATGGGTCTTTTTACTTTGGAGGAAACCTGGTGAGATTCTATTTCTAGAATGTAAACGGTGTGTAGGCTATATTACAAAGCATATTTTTATTTTCACCCATTAACCGAAGTTTAAACTGAGGGATTTGGTGTGTTTTCTTTACATAGTAAATTTTGGTGTAAATGGTGTGAGAATTAATCTAACATGGCTTGTACATACTTATTACAAGGTTATCGGCCTGCCAATACCATGTACGCGGTTATATGACTTCTCCTTGTTCACAGTTTTACCTGTGTCGGAACGAACTACACAGTGTGTTGATTCAACATATATTCTGTTTATCCAGGTTTCCATGCATCATTTAGTTCCACTCAATATGGTGTATTAAAAAAACTTCAGTATGCTCAATTAACATGGAATGTATTGGTGGACCAGTATTGGTTTGTTGAACTTAATTACATGAAGTTTAGATTTCACTACAAGATGTGTATTCATGTGTTTTATAGACAGAACGAGTGGCACCTTCGGATGAGTTCCTCGTTCTTATGTTAATAAAAATTATAATTAAAAGGTTATTTCTATGATGTGAATTGAGAAATGGAGGTTGAAGAATAGATCTAGTTCATTCAGTTTTATAGAATGATTTATATTGAATTGAATAAAATATAAATGCAAAAATTATCAACGAAAATTAAATAACTATAATCAACTTTTTGACCCCTCTGATACCATTTGAAGGTCCCAGGCATAGCTAAATCTCGTGGGTTGATGTTCCCACTTGACTTTTTGTCATTATCAATGATCAATCAGGGATCAATACAACAATAAATGCCACAATCCACAGATTGAATCACAGAAGTAGACAAAGAAGAAGTATAGTCCCGGAAATGCAAGGTAGGATCACCATAGGTTGAATATAATTAATTTAATTAATTTACATGAATTATATTTTATGGAATTCTTTATTCTTTGATATTTCTGATTACATTCCAATGTGATATATCATTTCATCGTAGAAGCCATATGTAGGCTTCCTCTAGTGGCGATCCACATGTGCACCACATATCTCTGGACATCGCCAAAGGAATCTCTGAGTGTTAGCTTAGAAAATCATTTTCTTGCATTGTCTAACATAGAACTCCTTGGTCTTATGGAGGAGGATCTCTCTCTGTCTTTAATGCATTTATGGAGGAAGGATTTCTTTCTTCCTTGATATAATTCTTGAGAATTTTTGTCCACAACAATTAGGTAATATTGTTGGGTTTGTGAGGATATTTATAATCAGGATTGAGGTTATAGAGTTATCACACTAACTAAATGCGTTATGAGTTTTATTTATTTCATTAACTCTTATTGAAAACCCCATGATGAATCATTAATTTGATGACATGTGACCACACTGATTATAATAAATATCCATTAATAAAACGATATGATTTCCTCAAAATCTCAACTAGAAAAAATACACTATGTGTAATCATTAAAACACGGTGTGTACTCATTTTTCATTTCCATTCCAAAATGAAAACTACACGGTGTTTTCATTCAATGTACACACTATATATTTCTTGTTTCCGTTTTATTCCTTCTCCAAAATTAAAATTATCTATCCTTCTTTGAAAAACTAATATACCACATATGGGAATAATCATCATTCTACCTAAGATACATTAATTGGATGCACTTAGTGTGTGACCCTCTAGGCCTCTTTCTTTTTGTCATTAGGCGGGTTTGCCTAAAGTCCAAGATTACTGTCTTGCAATGGGTCAAGGTACCCAAGTGGAAAACAATGATGCCTCATTGACATGTCACCTCATATAAACACATATTTTGTAATTTAATCCCTTTATCTCAAAATCCCATCAAGTAGGATTCATGGCAGTGTAATAAAGCTATATGCTTGATCCATCATTCTTTGACTTCCAGAAATAAACTTTTTCTGACACCATAGCCATGGAATTTGGGCGATAGTTCTATTTTAATCAATGTTCCCGAGATATATAATTCTATAAATATGTATGGTATGAATTATTTGTTGACTTATCCACTAAAAACATGTCATTTGTGACACACCCAACGTACTCTAAATTCGGCCAACTATCTTCGTGATGGTTTTCATCGGCAAATCTAAGTTCTCGTGTCATGATATGAGCTAATGATAATCTTCTAGTCTAAGGACCATTACACATGCTCATAGATATTAATGTCTTATGACACCAGGACATGGAGAATTAGTACTAGTAGTTATGTTCTCATAATCTCCCACCTTGGAGATTACCAAGTGCGAACTCCATGAGGGAGAATCTCATTTTCTTACGATTACTCGCACATGACGATTTGTATACTATGTGTCCTATCATAGTATTTCATCCAACCTTAGAACATTATTACTGAATATTGTTATAGAATTTAATGGTTTTCATCATAGCGGGGATCTTCCATGACCTTATTAATTCAAAAAATATTCTGGGACATTTTTATATTATAGTAATGTGGAACATTATAAAATATATAAGAGTTATACATTCATGTAATCAATGTATAAGTATTTGGTTCTCATAACACCAACTCTAATTGAATAATCATCCTTTATGTTTGAAATGTTGAAAGATAAATAATAGAATGTTTATAAAAGGAAGAGGAAAATGGTTAATTCATGAAAAAGAAAAGCACAATGAAATAAATTACTGAGGAAAAATTAACTGTATTATATAAGTAAATAAATCTCATCATATGGACCAATTTAATGTTCATAAACAATGAAAGGAAATTTTCTGAAATTAAATCATATAAATTATGTAATTATTTGGATTCAAGGAATTAACTTTTAATGTTTTATTACAAAGACTGTTTTGGTTTTTTGATTTATGAATCATCTATAAGTTTTTGTAAAATTTCAGAATAATATATGTCTTTATTAACATAAGATTTATAGATTAAAACATGAGTTTAGGAGTTTAATATTGATAATAATTTCAATTTCTAAGAAAACAGCTTTTTTATTTTTTGTGGTGGGAATATGATAGTAATTAATGTATTTGTTGAAAAACATTTATGTTAATAAAACCCATTGGTTTAGTATATATAAATGATCATTGAGGTAGAATGAATTTTTTTTACCGTAGATTAATCGTATTGATAATCCTTAATATTTTTTTATATATTTTTTGTAATTATGGGTTATCAAAATTAATGTATGTTAAAGAAATTATATTCATAGATTTTATATATAAAAGATATATCCCATGAAAGGGGAAAACTCATTGAAAAAAATTGTATTTTCATGCAAATATTAACCCATTTTAAAGGATTTTTAATATAATTTTATAGAAAATACCATATATTTTTTTAGTGTATTTGAAAATTATATTTTTGAATAAAGAATAAAATGTCAGTTATTTGAATAAAATAATTTCATTTTTTGGACGTGATTTTTTAAAAAATTATATGTGTTTGATATGTTTTATTGAAATAATTTATAATATATTTATACTTTTTCTGGTGTTTAAAATTTTTTTTAATAACCTAGAAACATCAACTAGAGTGGAGGATTGACGCATATCTAGGTAAATGTCAGCTAGTGGGCCACACCCGCCCATACGTGCAACATGGCCCCTGTCGAGTGTTGGTGTAACGTCCCGGATACGGGTGCCACTCCACTGGTGCCCCGAACCCGGTTGGTCACATGACCTCAAGCCCATTTCCCCAAACACTAGAGCCTACTGACTAGTAGCAAGGGACTATGTCTTATAGGGGGGAAACTATACCCTCATTTGTAAAAGTATAGCACAACGGAATACAAGAACAAACATTCAACAACAGCGGACGAAGTAAAACATACATAACTGAAATGAAAAACTGAAGTAAAAAAGAACCAGCAGTCATAAATATATATATCAAGATGCATCATGTCACAATATTATGAAAACAACCAGAACATGTTACATTGCAGTAAAATATGATACAATGGAGTGTACAAGTACAGTAGAACAAAACATAACATTTGGAAGCATCGTGAGCCTATGATCGATCCCACGCTCCCCTACACCTCAGCAACACTCGTGTACATGTATAGGGACTCTTTCCCTTATCCATACCTACAGATATATATTCTGTTTGGGCCAAATACATGACCCGAATAGGGTGTGAGAAATGAATCCCAATAGGCACCAACCAATGGTCTGTTCCAAACTGTCAGTCAAAATGTGAAACAATAGTGTGCAGTAGTAAATGCAATAAACTAAGCAGTACTCAAAATTAACTAACTCTACCAGTTATATTTCCATTTTAATATTAATTTAACCATGTCAATAATGTTCTTTAACATTATAGGTATCATAGATAAAAAACACCACAGTGAACATTTAATGATAACATTGTCCTAAGACATACAAACCATACCCTCAGGTAATCAGAGTCACAACCCACAGGTAGTTTCCCATAGGGATAACAGATATTTCCCTCAGGCGTACGAAGTGTCTCCATCTGGGACATATTCTACTGCCCTCAGGAATGAAAGGAGTTTCCCTCAGGCTAAATAGAACACTGCCCTCAAGCTAAATAGAACACTGCCCTCAGGGTAAATAGAACACTACCCTAAAAAGCAAGTATTCGGGCCGAGCCCAACATATAAGAAATAAATTACATAAAACTCCTCTCAAAGAATTTAAATAATTATAAATTTTATGTTATACCCTCAGGTAACCTAGACAAATGGCTAAAAAGAGGAACACACCCCAGGGGCGCTCCTGGATCCAAGAAGCAATCTGAAATAGCAGTTTTACAATTTCATTAAATTACTTATGCAATTCAATGTATTTAAAACAGCCAAGGACCCAACCACACGACACCCCAACATGGGTTCGTTGCACATTGGTACACAAAAATGCACAAAAGTTGGAATTTAAACACTATACCGCCTACATAGATCACCCTTGATCGGTATATGTGAACGACGCTCGTCGAAACGCCCGAGAACGATGTAGATCTGAGGTAAAAGAAATCTCGTTCAAACTTAAATAATTTCCACTTAGGAAATAATTGGTAATAACAATTCAAGGAGAGGGGAGGGCATACTCATATGGCTCCAACGGGATCGATGAAGGCGGAATTGGATTTTCGGTGCACGATCGGGTGGTCTCCAAAGTTCTTTATGTCCTCCTGAACTCTCCTCCAGTTCTAAGCCTTCTCTGTGGACAAGGGAGGCTACTTCCAATTTTAAGTGAAAAAAACAGAATACACGGTGTGTAATATTGAGTACACGACGTGTACTTTTCATTTTTTAACTGTTCCTTCGGCATATTCTTTACACCGTGGCACTATTCATCTATCGACATGAGTACACGACATGTATTCATGATTACACGGCATGTACTGTCGCTCAACTGGCCAACACATTACTGTTTTCCTGCCTACTGACTACACGGCGTGTAAATACCCACTACGTGGCGTGTAGTCAGTTTTTTCACACATCATAGTCGACCGACCTACACGCCCTGTGTACTCCTTCCACACGGCCAAAGTAAACGGTGTGTGGAAAAGTAAATAGCTTCTAATCACAATATTTAGTATTTCCCACCATTTGACTTATTTTATCAAAAACACATAAGGAAAAGAGAAAAGAATAAACTCGTACCTCATGAATAAGAACCAGGTTCTTACAAACTTCCCCCCTTAAAGAAATTTGTCCCCAAATTTCCCTTCTAATGGTGGTGAAGATGACGCTCAGAATAACTCTGGCCACTGAGCATGTACGTCAGTCTCCCGCTTCCAAGTTTTTTCCTACACTCGGCCATGTTTCCATAGCACCCGTACGAGAGGAACTGACTGGCCTCAGAGACCCATCATGATCCTATCCACGATACAAATTGGATGCTCCTCAAAGGATGCATCTATCTAAAGTTCCACCTCCTCTAGCTGAAAGACGTGGTATTGGTCTGAATGATAGCGGCACAACTGAGATACATGGAAGAGGTCATGCATGGATCGGTACCTCTGTGGTAACTGCAACCGATAGGCAACCGGTCTGACGCTCTACAGAATCTCAAATGTCCCAACATACCTCATTGAAAGTTTACCATGTCTCCTGATCCGCCTATGTCCCCACCGCGTTGAGACACGCAAGAAAACCTAATCCCCGATCACAAACTCTAAGGGTCGTTTGTGGAGATCAGTGTAAGATTCCTGATGATCCTGTGCAGTAGACATTTTCATCTGAATCAACATACCTGCTTAGAGGTCTCTTACACGAGATGTGGTCCCAGTAAAGTTGCCTCACCTACCTCTATCCAGCACAAAGGTGATCGGTATGGCCTACCATATAAAGTCTCGTAAGATTCCATCTCAATAGTTTCCTGAGAACTATTATTATAGGAAAACTCAACTAGGGGTATATTCTTCTCACCAGAGCCCCCAAAGTCTAGGAAGCATGCACGCAGCATGTCCTCTAGTACCAATATCATAAGCTCTGACTGACCATCGGTCTGAGGGTGGTATGTTGTGCTCAGATGCCCCTGTGTACCCAGTACCCTCTAAAAACTCTGCTAGAAACGAGACATAATATGGGCATCCCTATCTGAAATGATAGAACGAGATAACCAATAAAGTCATACAATTTCTCAGATATACATCTTTCTGATCTCGTCAACACCGAAGGTCTCCTTGATCGGAAAAATGTGAGCTACCTTCGTGATCCTGTCCACATAAACCCACACGACATCATTGCCTCGAGGTGACCTCGGCAACCTAGTCACAATGTCCATATCGACATCATCCCATTTACACTCTATAATGGGTAACTATTGTAACAGTATGGCTGGCCTCTGATGCTCCACCTTCACCTGCTGACAGGTGGAACATCTCGTAACAAAACTAGATAATTCTCTCTTCATACCTGGCCACCAGTACTTACGTCTCAAGTCACGGTACATCTATGTAACTTCGGGATGAACTCCCAAAGTTAAAGCATGAAGCTCTCGCATCAACTCCTCACGTATATCCCCAAGAACCCACACTCGTCCATGGAAATGTAGAACCTCATCATCACCTATCTTCTAACTCGAATGATGGTCCTCACTTTACAACTACTCCCGTAGAGCTAGGACTTCTGATTCAGATAGTTGTCTCATCCTCACTCTATCCAGGAGGTTAGAAGTCACTGCTGAAGATGAATTATAGGTTTTCCCCTGACTGTCGTGCACCTCAAAATTCATCTCAGAGAACAAAGCCATAATCTGCCACTCACCACTAGCCACATGAACCCCCTGTGTTCAAGTCTTCCTGCTAAGTGCATCAGCAACTGCATTACCCTTACCAGGTGTATGTGCATGATCAAAATCGAAGGACTAAAGGTATTCGACCCACCTTCGCTACCTCAAATTCTAGTCATGCTGAGTAAAGATATACTTGAGACTTTTGTGGTTGGTGAAAATCAAAAAATTCTCTCCCAACAGATAATGTCTCCAACAGCGAAACACACGAACAACTGTAGCCAACTCGAGGTCATTCTTCGGGTAATTCTTCTCAAGTGGCCTCCACTGCCGAGACCCGTACACAACAACTCGATCGACCTACATCAACACAGCTCCCAGCCCAATACATAATGTATCAATTCAAACTATATAGATCTTTCCATGCTCTGGGAGTATTAGGATTGGGGCTGATGTCATCTTTCCCTTCATCTCCTAGAAGGATACCTCGCAAGCTTCTGACCAAACAAACTTCACACCCTTCTTAGTCAAACCCATCAACGACACTACTAAGCAGATGAAGTCTTGTATAAAACAACATTAGTAACCAGACAACCCCAAGAAACTATGTATCTCAAACACATTCTTAGGATTCTCCCAGGAAACTACTACCCTCACCTTTTCTGGGTCTACTAAAACTCCTGCATCTGAAATGATATGAACCAGTAAGTGTATCTGGTCCATCCAAAAGTGTCTCTTTGCGATCTTAGCGTATAGACGATGCTCTCTTAGTGTACTCAATACGATCACTAGATGGGTAGCATTGTTGTGTCGAGTGTGATAGTACACCAAGATGTCGTCCACAATGACTACCACAATAGAATCCAGATAAGGATAGAACACACGATTCAATATAGATATGAAAACTACTGGAACATTCGTGAGTCCGAATGGCATAACCATGTACTCATATAGACCATACCTACTCTTGAAGGTTGTGAGAAGTATATCAGATGGTCTAACGCGAAACTGATGATATCTGGATCTCTTGTATATATTTGATAACACTTGTGCACCTTGAAGTTGATAACAAATATCATAAATCCTTGGAAAGGGCTATCGGTTCATGAGTGTCAATTGGTTCAGCTTCTGATAGTCCACGCAGAGTTTGAGGGCACTATCCACCTTCTTCGCAAAAAGGATCGGAGAACCCTAAGGAGAAGTACTGGTTTGGAAGAAACCATTTAACTATAACTCCACTAACCGTCTCTTGAGCTCCTGTAACTATAGTGTAGCCATCCAATTAGGAGTAATGGATACCAGTGCCACTCTTGGAACAAGATCAATAGAGAAATCCACCAAACGCTCTGGAGGTAGACCTGAAAATTCATCCGGGAAGACATCCCTGAAACGATCAACCAATGGAGGGAAGTCCTTCTGACAAGTCCCCTGGCCATCTAGATATAAACTCACAATCTGGGCTGTGACTCCACCTCGCCCACGATGCTCTGGTCCATCTCGACTCGCCTGAACATCCCACTCTCCTTTTTATAGAAACACTCTTCACTCTGGTGATGTGAAACGCACCCTACGACGATAGCAGTCTACAAAGGCTCGAATGGGAACCAACCATTCCATCCTGAAAATGACATCATAGCTCGTAATATCTAAGACATAGAGGTCCCAAAGTATGTGACACACACCAACCACAAGGGGGCACTCCTTGCACTGACGCACACCAGCCGTTCTAATCCCCAACAGAGTATCTAACATCAAAAAAAAGAAGAAGAAACACAGAGCCCAAGTCTCTCCACAACAGGCACATATACAAAGATATGTGTAGAACCCATATCAAAAAGTACTGAAGATAAGACATAAGATACTAGAATAGTACCTCTGATAGTAGAAGGTCCGGGATCCTGCTCCTATTGTGTCTGTTATAGTGCATATGCATGCCCAGTGTCGCAGCTCTGCGACACAGCCTGGCTACCATTAGCTGCCCCGCCCTTCTTCCTCTGAGATGTTGGTGTCTGGCTACCATGGCCAGAACCACCATCTCTGCCTGCATGCCCTAACGTATTCCAGTTTCCCATCTAGTAAGAAGCTACTGGTCCTGCTCCCGCACGCGAAGTCTTCACATAGCCACTCTCACTAGACATCGATAAAAATTCCATGCAACAGCGTTGTAGATGACCCATATTTCAAAATCTTAGAACTCTACTGGGTGACGTGGACACTACAAACCCTTGTGCCCCTCCATACCACACCAGTAGAAAATGACCTGGCCACCTGAAACATTCTTCTGGTTGGTACTGCCACTGTGAGAGAAGTCCATCTGTCTCTTCCTCTTACTGATAGAAATAGTACCAGAAACTGGTGTCGAACAACCCTATCCCACACCACTATCTTCCCACAGATTCCGCTCAGTAATCAATGCCTAGTTCACAATAGCATGCATGGTAGGTTACATGAAAATATTCACCAGTTCACGGATGTCATATCTAAGACCATTCATAAATCGTCTAGCTCTCAACATCTCATCGCCAACCAGAACGGGTGAAAAAAGCTGATGCTCGATGAAAAGAGAAGAGTAATCTATCAACTACATAGCACCATACTTTAGATTCATGATCTCTCGAGCTCTATCTTCCATCAGTATCTCTAGAAATAATAATTCATATAAAGATGTCTGAAAAATATTCCCACGCCATGTATCGGTGATGCTCGAACTGGGTGGTAACATCTCACAACCTCTTAGTGTAATCACGCAGCATATAAGTCACGAGCTTGACCCTCCGCCCTGGAGGTGGTCAAAATGGTGAAAATAGTCTGCAATGAATCCAGCAAAGACTTAGCATCATGTGGTCCTCCATCCCCTAAAAACATAGGTGAATGCTGCTGCTGCAAGGTACGAGTCAGCTCTTCCATAGATATGACAGCCGACGGTGCTCCATGAAAGGACTGCCTGAACCGCATAAAGCCTTCACAGATCTATGCATCCACGCCTGTGTCCGGTATAACGGCTGGCACCGAATGTGGCTCTACTGGAGGATCCACTGGTAGCTCATGGCCTACCATCTTTGGAGTATAATCGTTGCCGCTCTCCTAGCAAACAACGCGTGGTCATCTCGGCAGCATGACTCCACAAGGTCAAACATACAACTTAGATAAAGATTATTAATGACTGAAAACAAGGAGACGGAGAAGGAATGTTTTCAAAATTTACAAAACCTGACTACACGACGTATATAAAAATACACGGCGTCTTCTTGCAATCCATTCACATGGGCGTGTACCCCAGCTTAAACTGGCTATGTAACACCCCAAACACAAGGTGGGCCTTCTAAATACATGGTGTATACCTGAATCCTCCTTCCATGCCTGAGTCCTTAAACATGGCTAACCCACACTACTCACTTTGAATAAGACTACACAGCGTGTATTGCATCTACACGAGGTGTATGGTTTAATTTTCAACTGCTCGTGTCGTTAGTGAAACAGACAACTACTTGGCTGACACCATACGACATGTGACACTAGCACACGGCGTGTACACCACCCCATTTCCCAATCCACATGGCTAAGTCCACACGGTCTCCCACCAGTAAGAACTACACGATGTGTCCCTCAGGTACATGACTTGTTCACAAAGAGGTAACACCGACCCGTGTTTGTTTGCTACATGGTCGGGTCCCCAGTCCAGACTACACGGCGTGTTCTATAGTGGACACGGGGTGAATGTCTTGAGGTCTCCTTCGTCCATGTTGTTAGTTACACGGGTAGTCTCTGTGTCAACACAACATGGTGGATATATATGGTATACTGTGTGTTTTTTCCAAGCCTTTCCCTACCCCGTGTCCCCGCCCACACGGTCTATGACACAGGATGATTCTACACGGCGTGTACTGAGGGTACACAGCGTGTAATAAAAATGTTTTCATTTCTTCATGAACAGAAGAACACACGGAGTGTGTCCGAGGAACTACATGGTGTGTATCCTGTGTTTTCCTGACAATAAGCCTCAGATTCTACTTCAAAACCCAGAAAATACTGATGAATAACACCTAAGGGCCAAATTCTGATCCGTGAGGGCCCATACTCCCCACGAATCAATGTTTGATAGATTATACAAGCTATACACAAGTAAACACGTCAATGATCTACCAAATACCAGTTATTGAGGGCCCATTCTCCCCAAAAAACAATGTTTGGCATCCATCCTCTTAACAGGCTCACACATAAATACCCTATCACATAGCAGGTATTTATCAAAGCGGCTATCACAATAGCATGCTTTTCTAGCACAACGAATATCACAACAACATGCAATTTCTAATTCGCCTACATGGCATGGAACAATGCATGGAATGTCGATTCTAGCATGTGCCTAAATGATGCTTGAGATTCCATACCCTCATCTCATCGGGTTGCAACTAAATAGAACCCATGTATAACATATAAATATCACAATTACAAGTACGTCACCCTACGATGAAAATCAAATCAACTATAAATTGCAAAATCCAGAAAATTGCAATAATGATGAAGGTTGGCTTTTCCCTGTACACGAGTTAGCTACTCCCGGGCACATCTTATTACCAACTACCATTTTCGTCCTATCCCTAACTATGGATCCAAATATTAAGTCAATTAAAAGAAACCCCTTTGATACCACTTTGTAATGTCCTGGATCCGGGTACCACTCCACAGGTGCCCTGAACCAGGTTGGTAACATGACCTAAAGCGCATTTCCCCAAATTCCTAAGGTTGTTGACTAACAGCGAGGGCCCAGGTCTAATAGTGGGGAAAATATGCCCTCATTTTTCAAAGTGTAGCGCAGCAGAATACAAGAATAAACATTCAACAACAGTGGATGAAGTAAAATATAAATAAATGAAATGGACAACTACAGTAAAAAGAACCATAAATCATATAAATATATTTATATATATATCAAGATGCATGATGTCACTATTCTATGAAAATAGCTAGAACATGTTACAAAGCAGTGCAATACGATACAATGGAAAGTACAGGTACATCAGAACAAAACAGAACAGCCGGAAGCATCATGAGCTTGAGCGCGGTCCCACGCTCCCATACACCTCAGCAACATTCATGTACCTATATAGGGACTTTTTCCTTTATCCATACCTGCAGAAATAGAGTCTGTTTGGGATGAATACATGACCCAAACAGGGTGTGAGAAATGAATCCCAGTAGGCACCCACCAAAGGTCCGTGCCCAACTGTTATTGTAAATGTGCAACAGTAGTGTGCAATAGTAAATACAATAAACTAAGCAGTACTCAAAAGTAACTAACTCTACCTGTATTATTGCCATTTTAATATTAATTTAACCATGCCAAGCCTGTGCTTTAACTTGAAAGGTATAACAGATAAAAATCACCACGGTGAACATTTAGTGATAACATAGTCCTCAGACATACAAACCTTACCCTCAGGTAATCAGAGTAACAACTCACAGGTAGTTTCCCACAGGCATAACAGATATTTCCCTCAGGTGTACAAAGTGTCTCCCTCAGGCATAGAATCTACTGCGCTGAGGCATGAAAGGATTTTCCCTTAGACAAAGCAGAACACTACCCTCAGGCTAAATAGAACACTTCCCTCAGGAAAAATAGAACATTGCCATCAGGCACAAGTAAATGGGCCGAGCCCCCAACATATAAGCAAGAAATTACATACAATTCCTCTCAAGGCAATTAAATCATGCTAAATTTTACGGTATACCCAAAGGTAACCTGGACAAAGGATTGTTTCCCTCTAGAATGGGGGATGATCTCATTGATTTAAGATTCAAACATTTCAAGGGGTTTCTAAAGGGTTTGGTCGTAGAACCGGAAACATCCAATGATTCCAAATCCATTTGAACCTACATTCCGAAGGTAGGGGCTCATTAGTTGTGGACTGATGAGGCTTAGGAATTTTCATTAGTCGAGAGGATGGTAGGTCGGACATATCACACCTTTTTTAGGGGAATTATTGTCTACTCCGGAACTCTTTTTAAAGATTTAAGTTATGTTCATGAATCCTTATTACATTACCAAGTAAAAAAAGAGATTTACTTTAGATCTGACAATCAATGATTGATATGTAGGAAATTTAGAGAATCTTTTATATGTATTTGAGGTTCTTCATTGATAGAGAATCATCTGTATTTGTTAGAGATTTTTATTCAATGGTATCCTTTGATACATAAAAGTCTCTTGGTCATTATGATGACTATACTGGTTTTAAAGCCACTCAGTGGGGCACTTGATGTTTATTTTCACTCAGAAGGACATGGATTATTTCAAAGCTGGGATCGTACCCATATATGGGATACCTACATATCCTTTGTTTTGGAAAAGGAATCAGAACCCACATAGTTCAAGTAAGGGAGTGCGATTTTTATGCATGATTGATGGCTCAAAGAAAGATGTCATGATTACTTTTACACTCTAAGCTCACATGAGTCATTCTCTGTGTGATAAACAGGAGGTATTGGTGAAACTAGAAAATTGTGCCATGAAAGATGCAATGATGTGGGGCTTATGTGTCTATGACCACCCAAATTGATGAGGATTTGCTTTAAAGAAGAAATCTAGGAAAATGGTCCATAAATGTATATGTTCTTCATGGAGATTTGGATACTCTAATCCTGGTGCTTACTCTTAAGGAAGATTCCCAAGTTAGGATGGGACTTATGATTGGGTTTTACTCATGATATTGAAGGGCAGATCAAAAGGAAATTAAGACTGGTTAAGAGAGATTAAGGTTGGGGATTACTCTTGATAAGAAGGCCCAGGTTGAGGGACTTGAAAAATTAAGAGACATGGGGCTTACTCTTGAAGTGGATGCCCATATTTGACATTGGGGCTTACTACTGAAAAGGAAGCCCAGGTTAAGCGAATTATGGTTGGGGATTACTCCTAAGGAGGATGCCCATATTTGGGAATTTTATGATTGGGGCTTACTCCTGAAAAGGATGCCCAGATTTGGAAGGACTTGGGGCTTACTCCTTAGGAGTATGCCCAAATTTAATAGGAATTATGACTGGGACTTACTCCTAAAAAGGAGGCCCAGGTTAAGGGGTTCACTCATCTTAAAAGATGAAGTTGAATGAATGAAATCTCAATATTTTGTGACAAAAAGATGTGTAAATCACTAGGTTTTGAGAGATGTTCCACGGAGTTCCTTTCAGATAAGGAATTCAAATCAAGAAATCATGCCATAAATGGCATTGAAGAGTGTCTTGAAGACTAAATCTTGAATAGGAGAGGTGGAATGGGATAAGAGGGGTGAGATGGGCAGGAAAGACACCCAAAAAGATAGGGGCGTGCAAGTCTTAGCAGGTGCGCAGGTACTACGTGGGCGTGCAAATCCATGTTCGTGCAGGTATACCTGCGCGGCACATGGGTACTTGCACGATTTTCAGTCCTTAGGGTAATACCTTGGCGAGACTTGGGTCAAACCCTTGGTATTATCCCAAGAGGCCTTCCAAAAGATGGCGCACATGTTCTGGTGAAGAAGTAGGGTGGCGCGCAAGTGTGTCCATTTCCTTTAAGGGTAAAACCACTTATGGGCTCAGGTGTTAGTGAATTCTAATACTTAGACCTTACTTCTCTTTTTTAGACCATCAATTCTAGGTAAATAATTACCTTAGAAGTGTTCGGCTGACCTGAAGAAGAGACTTGTGCGTTCGGAACTCTGTATGTGAATTTGGGAAAAAATACTCCCAAAATGGGGGGCCCACCGGGGGTATTTATAGGATGGAGAACACCCCGGGCAGTTATCACTTAGGGCGCGCAAGTCACTTGCATGACCATTAGGCAACGTGCAAGTATGCTTGCGTGACAGTAAGGTAACTTGCGTGACCCTAGGTCCTTTGAATCCTTTTTTATTCCTTTGTTGATTTTTGATGTTTTCTTCAAAGGATGAATCACTTTGTGCTAAGTCATTTCCCTTTCCATTCTTTTAGACAATGTTATGAGAAGGAGCATCAACAAAAGTCCCCCCTCAGAGTTGGATCCGAAATAAATAAGGATGTGAATCTGAGGAAAAGAATAAAACCAAAGGGAAAGATTTTCACATGTGTTCACCACGCAACCATCATCACGTAGGTGCGAGTCATGCAGGGCTGGAGTGCACCGGCTGTAGGCGCACAGGAGGCGGGCCTGGCCTATAAATATGGGACCATTTGGCGCGCATAACACTGTCTTCTGGATTTTTGAGCTCTTGTCGCGCAGGTCCTCTCCGCCATGCAAGTTGCTCTCTTTTATCATTTTCCTTTGCTGTCGCATTACTGTCAAGGTTTCTGGACCTGTTCGGTGATACTTGTGTGCCAAATACTTGCGCGTCACATTATACTTGCACGACACATCACACTTGCACGCCATGTTTTAGACTTTCACACCTTAATGCCTTTGCCATTTTTTCTGAATTCCTTCAAAAATGTTATGAAAAATCAACTTACTTAAGAGTTAATTGTTCATCTTTTGTGCAGAATCAATGGCTCTCAGGAGAATTGGAATACTTGATGAAATGGCAAGAAAACTTCTTGATGATATGATAGATATCATTGGCCATGATTATTATACCTTCAAAAATATCACTCTTCCGGATTTGGCTAAGTATCTGAAGAAATATCATCGCGAAATCCCCCAAAGCATTTATCTTCCTTTTTATGGATATGGTCATCTGTGAGAGGTCACTATTCCAGAAGCAAAGAACTATCTCCAATTTTTGTGGTTTCAGAATTACACCAACTTTACATCAGCAAATATCTCATGTGGAGGAGTATTTATAAATACTGGAACAGTGGAGAAGGCCCATATGATGCATCACAACCCCTGTACGCCAAATTTGAGACCTCATTAGCCAGAGTTGCAACCACATTTTCATCCCTAAATCATTCGAAACGCTCAGATGGATCAATCCAAAGGCTGGAAGAAAAGTTGGGACTTCCTTCCTGGGAGCGGTGTGAAGCCAACTTGGATGTGGTAATACTGGGTGCGACAAACCTCTGTAGAGTTTGTCGAGGATTTGAGAGGAGTGGTGATATACGAATCTGTCTGGGTTGGGCAAACATATGTTTACAGAAATGATAACTTCGTGCCATAGACACTCAGCCACTAGAGCCTAGAAACCAATTCATTCCATCTGACTCATGGAGAAGTAGGCATCAGTCTGTGGGATGTCCACAGGATCTCAGGGGCTCCAATTTTGGGAGACATGTATGATTAATTCATTCCTCCCAAGGTGACATGGAATGATTCAGAGATGTCTCCTGCTTTGGCTCAGGAATTATTTAAAATCTTCCACAGGCTCAAGAGTTCAGAGACCCCCTTAACTCATTTTATAATGTATATTCATCCGTAGGAGTGTATGAATATATTTCTTATTGAGAAGAAAGAGAAGGAGCCAAAGGAGAAGGAGCCGAAGGAGAAAGGATCCAATAAAAAATCCAAGTATAAGAGGCCCACCCATCCTACCACCTGTCTAAAACATGAGAAGAGGGGTGCTCCTGGTACATTCTGGACAACTCTAGAAGTAGGATAGTTTGAGAAATGGGGATATGAGGTGAATCAAAGGACCCCAAAGAAGACTCATCTGGTGGGCTTCTTGGATTTGTGACTCAGTGTTTATCTATTTCCAGTCAGGGATTCGAAGGGAGGCGTCAGGCTTGGGACCTTCGTTATTAATGCAATGTTGGGTGAGGGAAAAAATGGTTGGGTTGGCTACCCCCATTTTAGAAAAGATTCACAGGAGTTTATTTCATGTCCTCATGGGTAAATCTCCTTTGAGAATTGTGGTTCCATTCTATGTTTTATGGGGATGGATCGCCACTCACTTCAGGACTTATAATGTACAGAATAGAGTACAAATTCCTTAAAGTTCTTTCAGGCCATCAGTGCAACCATTATCTTGAGTTGTTCCATTAGATATTAATACCTATGACGTGAAAGTGAGTCTAAGAATGTTTAAGGAATTAAACTTCTTTCCCTATGGAAACCCGCCAACCGGGTGGTTTGTTGATGATTGAACAACCCACTTGGATTTGAGGGCATACATGCTAGATTATAGAGATTGTGTGCTAGTTTCCAGGATTGAGAGAGAAATTATATGTGAGGCCTATACTCCCTATAGATTTTCACGTCAATTTACGTTTCTGTAATAGATTTATGTATCTCCCCCAGTACATGTCAGGTTAGAGTAACATCTGATGGTTTCTCGGCAACTGTGTCTGCTAATGTCAAGGGAGAAGACTGGGGAAGTATTTTTTCTACAAGTTAAAAAAACGGCACATAACTTGAATAAATTGTATGTCGATCCCTAGATAGCATCATACCTTAAAGGGGTGCTAAATCACCTAGTTTATCATGTGGGGAAAAGAAGAGGACTATAGAGAAAGTAACCATTCCTCACGAAAGTGATGCTTCCCCACCTGAAACTGATTCGCCAGATTCCCTTTATAGGACTGATTCATCAGATTCCCATGATGGGATGATGAGGCACAACAAGTGGCAATGCGGCCTCATGCCCGATATAATCCTCCTGTTAGAATCAAAATACCTACTCCAACAACTCCTAGTGATAAACTTCATTGTGGTAATTTAATCACTACTACATTAAAAAGCAATAAGTCTTATTTTCTTAATCTCTATCTGCAGTTGCCGGAGCTGGGAAGAAATTGAAATCAAAGATTGTAGGACCTTCCTCACATCCTTCATATCTAAGAGCAGAGGCTGTCCAAACATGGCAGAGTTTATACTGTGGTACTGAGACCGCCTGGATGGATTTGTGTTAGGGCCTACAACTTCATAGAATAGGGAATCGTCTGGCTTCTACAGATATCCAATACAAGGATAACCCTAATGAAGTGCGGGTTTACATCAGAGAGCTAGAAATGATGATATATTCCACTGATGAGTCCATTCCTGTCACGAGGCGGGTGAAGGAATTGATTGATCGTGGCACCACTGAGGGGAATGCTGAGGAGTGGAACGATTATGTGGCTCCTGAAAATTTATGTTTTCATTCCTTATTTTCTTTGAAACTTGATTGCAGTAGATGCTTTATTACTTAAGGGGGTTATTTTCTTCATCATGCATCTTACAAAGAAAGGAACTACTGAGGTTCCTTCGCCACAATATAGCCCTGGTGGTACTGCCATCGGGGATGGTGATGAATCTCCTTGGGAAGAGGGAAAGATATCTCCAGGCCAGCTGGCCATGAATGAAGAGTTGGACATGGATTTCCATTCGCCAATTCATGTGCCATTCCGGGAGATTGCCGACACTCCCAAAAAGCCAAATGGACAAAAGTGATGAAGGAGGAAGTCATCCGATAAATGCTTTATCAGTAGTAGTAAGTCCTTCAGATAATCATGAATTTTAATCCATGAAAAAGATTGCTCATTTTCCTTGGGATTGTAGGGGCTTCTTCAATTTCACCTATGAGGGAAAGGACTGATCATCCTTTAAGAACCACGGAGGGTGTTGTCGAACAAACGAAAATTTAGGCTCACTTGGCTGATTTTGAAAAAGAGACAACATCTATTCCCAGTGTTTCTCCTCCTGCTACTACAAGTAGAGAAGAACCTGCACCCGAATCATTGGAGGCCGCAGTAACTGAATCTACCATCCTTCCTGAAGAAGCTGTCACAGGTCAGGGGCCGCAGAATGAGGGTCTCCAAGAGGACACATCAAATTCTCCCACTAGTGATACTAACCAGGATTTTGAAATATCATGGGATTAAATGATGAATCCTGGCATGTATTTCAAAGAATTTTATGATAATGCTAAATTATCATGTGATTTAGAAGACCTTGGGCGTGAGTGTTATCCTTCATCCAATAAATTTTCTTATAATTTACACTTCTAATCATGACTGAAAATAATATGTAGTTCCATCCATAGAAGTTGCGGAATTTCCAATGCTTGAAGAGGGTGTGGACATTGATGTCAACCCTACCATTGCAAAAACATTATCTCAAGTGGAGCTAAACTTGATAAACCCTCCTGAGACCCATATTGAAGATCTTGTTAAAACTGGGAAAGATGGGGAGGAGTCTTATCAAGCTGCTGATCTACTGTTAGGTAATGATTGTACTGAGTTTTCAAGATAGATAACCAACTTCCATCATTCTAGGAAACTAACCATACATTTAATTGATCAAACAGGGCTATCAACATCAATGTCTAGAACTGGAGGTGAAGTCTCAACCACTGCCCAAATAGTAGTAGAAGGTGAAGCAACCAGGGTCAGGGGGGAAGGAGCAGAACAGGGAACTTCCTTAAGTGCATTAATCCCAGATTACATGCCCCCCCTGTGATGATGATGTTGAATCAGACCCAGAGGTGCTTAAGGTGCTCAGCTTTTCTTGACCCAAGACATGGAACAACATATGGAAAATCATATCTGAGTTGCCTTTAGAAGAGCTATCATTGAAGATCCCTCGATTGTCATCCCAGTTCGTCATGCTAGGATTTGGCGGTTTTGGATACCAAGAGATCCATACCATGGTGAAACAAGTCATCTTAACACTACTGGAAATAGAGACAATACAAACGGTTCAAAACCATTGGTATAGGCTGGAAAACTGTGGGTATAAGATATACCAATGGTTTCCCAAACCATAGGGAAGTAAGGCGTTGGGAAAGACCTTTCCCAATGGTTTAAGGAAAACTGTTGGTAAAAGGTGGTGAAAGTTTTAATTTCCCAACAGTTTAAAATCGTTGGGAAATTCATATTTTTGAGCTTATAACAATGGTTCAAAACTGTTGGTATAGATTTTTACCAACAGTTTAGATAAACCGTTGGTATATATTTATATATTCTCCACGTATACCAACGATTCTAAAACGTTTGTATGGGGTATTTTCACAAAAAACCAGCAGCCTGCATATAGCTACCTCTACTTGATAGACATGCATAAAAACATCACAAATAACATCTATAAATAAACTTCAAACACCACAAAAAAACATTGGAAATAACACAAAACAACACATAAAAAATTCACTCTTCAAACCATGCCATGTACTACAATTCCCCATTTCAATCGTCATATGACAACAACTCTTCAAATTAACCTATTTCAATTTATTGGGTTCACACATATCAATTTTTTCTTACTCAAAAAGGTGAAGATTATGATATAAATTGGTGTATAAGGGGTATGTGTGATAAAGTGAATTAACAATGTGGTTAATATTTGTGCATCATCTAGAGTGATGCATGACTTGCATTGAATGTGATGTGGGGGATGTCCAAAATGGGGAAGGGGTTGTCTAGGAAGAGTGGAGGGGAGATTTCCAGGGAGCGAGTATGGGGGTAATGGAGAATGTGCAACAAGTATTTGTATTCAAATTATAGCATATCATCACATGAATTTGATGAGCATGAGCTAATAATCTTACCAAGTCATTCATATAGTATAAGACATACAAAAATGGAATAATCCCAAATAACATTGCATGATCAAAGAAATAAAAAAAGGCATGTGAAATCAACATGCCTACATTTACATATCATCCATGAGGTATAACATTTAATCAAATTGTAATAGAATTATACATAAGGAATACGAGTCTCATTTACTTGCATACACAGTGGTACAAAAGGAAAATGTTATTCATGTCTGGGGGCTGTCAGGGGTCCAAGGAGGTGGGGGGGGCTGTCTAGGGTCCAGGAAGGGGGTGGGGGGCTGTCCGGGGCTGTCCTTTCATGTCACATTTTACTCATGGATCGTTGTCCTTATGTTTCAACAGAATTAGAAGGTGTTTGGTCAGTTTGTCGTATGTCGGTTGTTGATTTCACATAAAATTAAGTCCATTTTTAACAAAACAGAGGCACATTGAGTGGTGTCGGCCACATCGGGCCTCGGATTGAGTCAGGGTTGACTCGAACATGTCACATATGAGACATGGATCATTGTGAAAATGTATCAACACAATCAGAAGCCGTTTGATCAGTTTGGCGTATGTACGTAAAATATTGTCTATTTTAAACAAAATACATACACATGGAGTGATACTGGCCACACAGGGCTTTGGATTGAGCCAGGGTGGACTCGTACACATCATATATAACCCATGGACCTTTTTACTAAAGTTTCAACACAATCCGAAGGTGTTTGGTTGGTTTCCCATCTGTTAGTTGTTGATTTCACTTAAAAATAAGTCCATTTTGAACAAAAGAGAGGAAGTTTCAGTGGTACCGGCCACACCACGCCACAGATAGAGCCTAAGTTGACTCTTACACGTGACATTTGACCCATGGATCATTTTCCTTAAGTTTCAACAGAATCAGAATGCGTCTGGTTGGTTTGTCGAATGTCGGTTGTTGATTTCAATTAAAATTAAGTCCATTTTTAACAAAACAGAGGCACTTTGAGTGGTGTCGGCCACACCGGGTCTCGGATTGAGGCATGGTTGACTCGTACAAATCACATATGACTCATCGATCATTGTTCAAAAGTATCAACACAATCAGAAGCCGTTTGATTGGTTTGACATATGTACGTAAAATATTGTCCATTATAAACAAAATACATACACTTGGAGTGATACCGGGCACACCGCACTTCATATTGAGCCAGGGTTGACTCTTACACATCACATATAACCCATGGATCGTTTTACTAAAGTGTCAATACAATCCGAAGGCATTTGGTTGGTTTCCCGTATGTCAGTTGTTGGTTTCACTTAAAAATAAGTCCATTTTGAACAATAGAGAGGGAGTTTTAGTGGTCCTGGTCACACCGCACCTCATATTGAGGCGAAGTTGACTCTTACACATCACATTTGACCCATGGATCATTTTCCTTAAGTATCAATAGAATCTAAATGTGTTTGGTCAGTTTTTCGTATGTCAGTTGTTGATTTCACTTAAAATTAAGTCCATTTTTAACAAAATGGAGGCACTTTGAGTGGTGTTGGCCACACCGGGCCTCGGATTGAGCAGGGGTTGACTTGTACACATCACATATGAGTCATGGATCATTGTGAAAAAGTATCAACACAATAATAATCCGTTTGATCGGTTTGATGTATGTACATAAAATATTGTCCATTTTAAACAAAAGAGGGACAGTTTGGGTGGTTCCAGCCACACCGCGCCTCGGATTGAGGCGGGGTTGACTCGTAAACGTCACATAAGACCCATGGATCGTTTTCCTAAAGTTTCAATAGATTTTGAATTCATTTGGTGAGTTTTTCGTGTGTCAGTCGTTGTTTTCACTTAAAATTAAAGTCATTTTGAACAAAAGAGAGACATTTTGAATGGTACCGTCCACACCGCACCTCATATTAAGTCGGGGTTGACTCTTACACATCACATATGACCCATGAATCGTTTTCCTATAGTATCAATAGAATCCAAAAGCGTTTGGTCAGTTTACTATATGTCAGTTGTTGATTTCACTTAAAATTAAGTCCATTTTTTACAAAACAGAGGTATTTTCAGTGATTTCGGCCACACCGAGCCTCTTATTGAGGCGGGGTTTACTCATACACGTCAAATTTGACTCATCAATAGTTTTCATTATTTTTCAATATAATCTGAATGTGTTTGGTCGGTTTTCCGTATGTCAATTATTGATTTCACTTAAAATTAAGCCCATTTTTAACAAAACAGAGGCACTTTGAGTGGTGTCGGCCACACTGGGCTTCAAATTGAGGAAGGGTTGACTCGTACACATCACATATGAGTCATGGATTGTTGTTAAAAAGTATCAAAACAACCAGAAGTTGTTTGATCAGTTTGACTTATGTACGTAAAATATTGTCCATTTTAAACAAAAGAGGGACAGTTTGGATGGTTCCGGACACACCACACCTCGGATTGAGGCGGGGTTGCCTCGAACTTGTCACATATGACTAATGGATCGTTTTCCTAAAGTTTCAAATGATTCGGAACACATTTGGTCAGTTTTTTGTATGCTAGTTGATGTTTTCACTTAAAATTAAAGTCATTTCGAACAAAAAGGAGACATTTTTAATGATACCGTCCACACCGCGCCTCAGTTTAAGGAGGGCTTGACTCGTACACGTCACATATTACCCATGGATCGTCTTCCTATAGTATAAACAGAATCTGAATGCGTTTGGTCAGTTTATCGTATGTCAGTTGTTGATTTCAATTAAAATTAAGTCCATTTTTAACAAAACAGAGGCATTTTGAGTGGGGTCGGCCACACCGAGCCTTTTATTGAGGCGGAGTTTACTCGTACACATCACATTTGACTCATGTATTGTTTTCCTTAAGTTTAAATATAATCCAAATGCGTTTAGTCGGTTTGTTGTATGTCAGTTGTTGATTTCACTTAAAATTAAGTCCATTTTTAACAAAACAGAGGCGCTTTGAGTGGTGTCGGCCACACTGGGCCTCGAATTGAGGCGAGGTTAACTCGTACACATCAAATATGAGTCATGGATCGTTGTGAAAATTTATCGACACAATCAGAATCCATTTGATCTATTTGGCGTATGTACGTAAAATATTGTCCATTTTAAACAAAAGAGGGATAGTTTGGGTGGGTCTGGCCATACTATGCCTTGGATTGAAGCAGGGTTGACTCTTACACGTCACATATGACCCATGGATCATTTTTCTAAATTTTCAATAGATTTGGAATGCATTTGGTTGGTTTTCGGTATGCCAGTCGTTGTTTTCACATAAAATTAAAGTCATTTTGAACAAAAAAAGATACATTTTGAATGGTACCGTCCACACTGCGCCTTGGATTGAGGCGAGGATGACTCGTACACATCACATATGACCCATGGAACATTTTACTATAGTATCAATAGAATCTGAATGTGTTTGGTCGGTTTACCGTATGTCCGTTGTTGATTTTACTTAAAATTAAGTCCATTTTTAACAAAATAGAGGCATTTTGAGTGGTGTCGGCCACACCGAGCCTCATATTGAGGAAAAGTTGACACATACACGTAACATTTGACTCATGGATCTTTTTCCTTAAGTTTCAATAGAATACAAATGCGTTTGGTCTGTTTCCTGTATGTCAGTTGTTGATTTCACTTAAAATTAAGTCCATTTTTAACAAAACAGAGGCACTTTGAGTGGTATCGGCCACACATGGCCTCTAATTGAGGCAGGGTTGACTCGTGCACGTCAAATATGAGTCATGGATCATTGTGAATAAGTATCAACACAATCAAAAGTTGTTTGATTGGATTGGTGTATGTACGTAAAAAATTGTCCATTTTAAACAAAATACATACACTTGGAGTGATACCGGCCACACTGTGCATCGGATTGAGGCGTATATAACTTTTACATATCACATATGACCCATGAATAATTTTCCTAATGTTTCAACACAATACGAAGGCATTTGGTCGGTTTCCCATATGTCAGTTGTTAATTTCAATTAAAAATAACTCCATTTTGAACAAAAGAGAGGCAGTTTGAGTGATCCTGGCCACACTGAGCCTTTTATTGAGGCGGGGTTGACTTATACACGTCACATTTGACCCATGTATTTTTTTGCCTTATGTTTCAACAGAATACGAATGTGTTTGGTCATAGGGGAAGGGTCCAGTCGGGTACGCAGAGATGCACGTCTACCTCTAGTACGAACCTCTCGCGTACCATCAGCCTAAGCACTGAAAGAATGGAATAATGAAAAGTGAACATACTTATGTACCTGTAAAATCAACACGTAGAGAGCACATAGCCACATCATGTCATAAAAAATAACACAAAGGATCATACAAAATAGAAGCAGTCATGCAGAGTAATGAAAAGTGCACATACAGATCAGAAGCAGCTAAAAAACTATTGCATACATGCCATGTTTATTTCCTAAAAGAAAGTAAAAAAGAAATATGATGAAACTCTATAATATGGGTTTCCTCCCAAGAAGCGTTATGTTTTACGTCTTCAGCCAAATGGATGGACACTGGTCAATCTTCTTGGTCCATCAGCTCAGAACTCCTCTTCCTCTTACAAGAACTGGTGGCTGTGTCATCAAGCTCACAGGGACGCTTAGTGGGATTGATCACTTCAGGAGTGTAGTGGCTGTGAATCTGGTGTGGATGTAAGAGAATCTGGCGCTCATCATTAGCCAGAAGCTGATTCATCCATCGTGCGAGGTCAGATGGAGACGGGAAGTGCACATCGATGATCATGGAAGAGGCAGACAAGCTAGACATTGTTAGTTAAGATGCATCCAGAAATAGATTCAATTTTATATATTAGAACCTTTATAAATGTTTGTCCCATTTTTACAAACAATTAATTTGAGAAAATTGTGAAAAATAACTTATCGGATATATAAAAATGGATTTACTCATGGACATGATGCATAATATCTCAAATATTCCTCATTGGATCACAATTTGAAATTTTAATCCATTATCAAATGTCTTATATCAATTTATTTTTATTTGGATCCTTAAGGTTGAACGCTTTTTGAAAAATCTAGCCAAGGGAGGATAGACTAGTGACTTGGAATAAAATTGGATGCTATGTGGTGAAAACTACATTATAAGAATTGTTTAGGATATTATTGAGGTGGTTTGAGGATAAATCTATCTTTTTAGAGAAAATCCAGCATGTCCAAGTTTGGTGGTAAAAGTTTTGAAGTGTGGGGTATTTGGTGGTTAAGGAGGGGGGTGAGGGGGATGTCCAAGGTCTAGGAGGAGGGGTGGGGGCTGTCCAGGGTCCAGGAAGGGGGGTGGGGGCTGTCCAGGGTCAAGGAGAATAGGAGAAGGGGTTGTCCATGGTCCAGGAAGGAGGGGGGATGTCCAGGGTCCATCGAGGAGGGGGGCTATCCAGGGTCCAGGGTGGAGGGTGGGGGGCTTCCTAGTGTCCAGGAAGGAGGGGGACTATACAAGGTTCTGGGATAAGGGTGGAGGGATGTTGTCCAGGGTCCAGGAGGGGGGATGTCAAAGTTTCAGGAAAGAGGGGGGCCAGGCTGTCCATGTTCCAGGAGGGGGGGACTATCCCTGGTCCAAGAGGGGGTGTCCAGGGTCCATGAGGAGTGGGGGCTCTATTAAAGGGAGGAAATCCAAAAAATAATTCATTGAAAATTAACTAATCTTAATCCAAAAAACATCACAATTCCAATCCATCACCCAACCAACATCCAATTCATCCTCAATATCACTAACCTTCACATGCCATAAACTACACAACCTAGTTTATACCAAATTAAAACAGAAAACATAAATAATAGATGAAAAAAATTAAAACTAAGGTAGTACATACATATTTATAGTGTAGAACTAAAAAATTGTTTGATTTAAGATGGATCTATGAGTGGAACGAGTTTCTGAGTCCCTGTATAGAGAGATCCAAGACGTTTAGGTCAAATCAAAATAAAAAATAAAAAAATAGATGAAGAACATTAGAACATACATATTTGAAGTGTATAACAGAAAAAATGTTTGATTGAATAGGATGGATGGAGTTTCGGAGACTGGGTAACAAGAGTGCGTTGGGAGAGCTTCAATTTAGGGCTGCAGTCGAGCGGAGGAGGACTACAATCGAGCGGAGAGGCTACTGGACACCTGAACTGGATTTAGGGGAAAACTTTCCCAACGGTTTTTAAAAACCATTTGGAATGTATGTTTACCTAAGGCCTATAGCAATGGTTTGTGTAAAACGTTGGTATAGATTCCAACATATACCAATGGTTAGTGTATAACTATTGGTAAAAGTGTCTTAATTGAGGCATATACCAACAGTTTTATAAACCGCTGGTAAAATTCTTCATAAAAGCCTCTATACCAACAATTTTCATAAAACAGTTGGTATACATAACCATTCCCAACGGTTTATCAAACCTTTGAGATATAACCGTTGGTAAAAAAGGGATTTCTAGTAGTGTAAGAAGGGAGCAGGAGAAAAACTTCTGTGAAGATCTGATCAGGGTGAAGATGTCAGTAAATATCAGTGAATTTGAGGCTGCAGAATCCCGAGCTGAAGCTAACTATGCTGCCAAGATGAAAGAGAAGAAGCATAAGATCAAAGAAAATGTCGTCCACCAGGTGCAGCTCCAGCAAAAGTTAGATGTTATTACTGGGGAAATTGACCAGCTCAATAATTCATTGGAGGGAGCTCAAACAAATGATATTAAATCCATTGGAAATGGAAAGAAGTCACTCCATCAAGCTAAGAAGAGTGAAGCTGGTCGAGTGCACGAGCATCATGTAGCTGCTGATGAATCTTGGGATGATGTACATCAAGTGAAGACTTATGTTGAAAGTCTTTTGTAATTTTCTGAAAAAGAGAAGAGGCTCCAATCTGTGGATGTCCCTCTAATTATTGTGCATCAATGGAGAGTACTATTATCATTAATCATTTATGCTTGTATTCTCTCGCTACCTACTTTAAATTTTACCTAAGCCAATGGTCCTAGTAAGCATAGTTTGATTTTTTTGCTAGTATTAATGTAGATAACCCTACATGCTTTGAATTTATTAATTTCTTAATATTACCTAAATCTTAAAAAATATATGTTTAGTGAGCTAGAACATGACTTTTATTCAGATTTCCTTTGTCCTTTGTGGGTAGTTTAAAGTCATGCACGTCGGACATAAAGAGGCTAATGTTAAAGGTAGAAATAGCTTTGACCGAAATGGATTAAAATTGACTCAATTCCTTGACAATTAATCTGAAAACATATTACCATACACAAGTATGAGGGGAAATATGTAAACTATGACTTAAGAATATTTGAATTTGAGGAATGATATGTAATAGACCTAAAAGGAATTAGAAGAAGTAGTTCCCAAGAATGAAGTTACCATTATTTAACAAACTCGTTTGGGGGTTGAATTATGCAGGGACACCTAAGAGAATTGGTCGCATAGTCAAATAAATACCATCTTTTGGCTGACAGGTCCATTATGTAGAGTACTTATGCAAGGCCACCGAAGGGTACATGCTGCATAGTCAAGAAAAATAACTCTCAGAAATTTACTTTCCTAGTGCTAAAAATCCAGTGAACGTTTATGGAGATTCAATTTTTCCAATGTATAGTGTTTACTGTATGGAAAGAGGTACATGAATATGGAGAAGATATATCCAAACAAGATTATCGAAGAACTGGATGGATATCACTCCTATGAAGGTCTAACCCAAATGTAGGGAAGGAGAATATAAACCATAGTCTTGAATACTTTCAGATCATGAAAAAGGATATGGGACAAATATGTTAAGGATGGATATTTTTGTGGATCCCTACAAATTATCATGAAAATTAAAGACAAAAGAAGTTTTCCTCCAAATAATGAAGTTACCACTATTTAACAAACCCGTTAGGGGGTTGAATTATGCAGGGCTACCTAAGGGCAATGACTGCATAGTCAAATAATTTCATCTTTTGGCTGACATGTCCATTATGTAGACTGTTTATGCAAGGCCGCCTAAGGGCACGTGCTGCATGGTCAGGCAAAAGAACTCTCAGAATTTCAGGACTTTTGTGATTAAAAGATAAGAAAAGGGTTATGAAAATATGATAATATTTAAGGTTAGGATTATGACACATAAAGATCGGTATTTTCCAATGTATGCAGAGATACACAAATCAATGCTAACCATAAGAATGTTGTGGATGGGTCCTGAATGGTAATGTTGGACTTAAATATGTATCCCATTAAGATGGTAATCAAGCCATACGTAGTTCTTGAACTAATGTTTACCGTCGTGTGGGACACAGGGATTAGATATCTTAGTTTATGGTCATAGATCTTGGACCATTATAAGAATTACACAGTGTGTGTTTTCATGGGGACTTTTCAGCCAGGCGACTAAAAGAGGAATTTTGGGTTAGGCCCAAAAGACTTGGGGCTGGATTCGAGGGACAATCGATCATTCCTACGTATCCCATAAATATGGTAATAAATCCCACATAGTTCTAGATCTACCATCTATACAAATTAGGTTCGTACATGTGGAAGGTGAAATGGGATTTTAGTGCAATGATGGTTTAACCCAACATAAAAGGTTCAGGTATTTTCATGTATGCACGTAGTCTTTGAAATGAAACATGATTGAAAATCAATGTAAATAATGATTCCCTCTCAGGTGAGGGTATCAAAGAATATTGTAGTTTGTTTTCATAATGGAAAAAAAGTGTTGTATAGTTTAACGTCGTATAGCAAGGATGAAAATTAACCAATGTAAAGATATTGATTCTAGGGGCGGTTTCATGAATCAACATCGTATGAGATGGACGTGAACTGATGTGAAGAGATTGGTTTTGGGCATGAACCTTGATAGGTTGCCTACGTACCCATCTTGGAAGGCAAGGATCAAAGTCTGCTTAGTTCAATTAATGAATGAATTAGTGATCAAGTTTTACTTGGGGACAATGACCTAAAAAAGAGTGTTGGGACTTACACATGGTTAGTAGCCTAGAGAGATTGTTATGGTTGAAGTTTTCTCTATGATCACGTGAGTCATACTCGATGTGAGAAACAAGAGGTAGCAACAACCCTAACGATGCACAGTTTAATGTCATGTAGGACATATAAAGGTATTGTTCAATTTTAATGTCACGTTGGACAAAAGGGGGACTGTGTAGTTTAATGTCAGGCCATGAGGACAAAAGAGTAGACCATTTTACATCATGTTGGACATATTAGGGACTTTTTTCATAGTTTAACGTCATGTTGGACGAAAAAAAGGGACGATACAATTTAGCGTCATGTTGGACGTAAGTGCCAATAGTCTAAAGTCGTATGCATGGACCGTTGGTTATTCATTTTAACGTCTTGCTGGATGTAAGGGAATTATATATAGTTTAACGTCATATAGAAAGGACGATTATGGGGGAAATAGTTTAACATCATGTTGGAAAAATGTGCAAATAGTTTAAGGTCATATGCATTGACCCTGGATGGTGCAGTTTAACGTCATGCTATACATAAGGGATGTGAAAATAGTTTAAGTTTGTATGCATGGACCCTTGTTGTATTTTATGTTCATACAAAATATTTCTTCAGAAATCTACCATTCGTTGGAGTAGTGATGAGTTCTCCATCCATTGAGAATAAAGAATAAGCTCCATTGGAGTAGACCTTATGTATTGAGTAAGGTCCTTCCCATTTTGGAACAAGAATGGGAGGATTCATTCCTGGTATCATTGGAGTTCTTAGAACTAATACCAATTCTCCCTGAGTGAATGAACGAAGATGATCTTTTTTGTTGAAAGCTCATGGTATTCGATTCTGAAAGACTTCCATGTGGTGCAAAGTGCACAATCTTTTCTCATCTAACCATTCCAATTCATTCAATATCTTTTGAGATTGTTCATCTGTAGATGACTAATCACAAATGGATACTCTAATCTATGGTAGATGAACTTCAATGGGAAATACGGCTTCTGTTCCATATACCAGTGAATATGGATTTGACTGTGTTGCAGTGCCGGTGGTAGTCTGATAAGCCCATAAAGCATGAAAGAGTTTATCAGGCTATGATTTATTATCTTTATCCTCCATCATTTGCAGTATATTTGAAAGAGTCTTATTGGAGGATTCTATCTGGCCATTGGCCGCAGCATGATACCGAGATGAATGGTTGGATTTCATGTTGTATTCTTGATACAACTTCTTCACCTTGGATGAACATAAGTTGGTGCCATTGTCCGTCAGTATGGTATGAGGGACACAAAATCTGGTAATGATGTTAAACATGATGAAGCTAACAATGCATTTAGAACTGACTTCCTTAAGAGGTATTGCCTCTTCCCATTTGTAAAAGAAATTAGTAGCAGTAAGAATATAATTAAACTTCTTGGCCGTAGCTGAATGGTAAGGTCCCCCCACATCCATTCCCCATGTGGAAAATGGCCATGTGTATTTAGTTGTATGAAGAAACTATGGAGGTTGATGAATGAAGTTGGCATGTACTTGGAATGAATGAAACATATTTTTGAAATCAACATGATCTTGTATCATTGAAGGCCAAAAGTATCCAAGCCTTCGAATCTGATCAGACTGTCTATGTCTAGAATGGTGGGCACCACAGACCCTTGCATGAACTTCTTTCATGACAACCATTGTCTATTCACCATCAATGCATCTGAAGAGAACTCCACCAAAACCACATTTGTAGAGAATTGTCTCGAATTTATCTGGGCTATCATAAAGACTAAAATTGACCACACATCGTCAGATTTGTTCTTTATCAGATCTATCAGGTGGAAGTGTTCCATTTTGAATGTATTTCTTGATATGTGGAATCCATCTTGTAGTATGACCATACAGTTCAAGAATGGTACTAATTTCACTAATTTCCTCTGTTCAGATTCAAACAGAAGGTGAAATTGCATGACGGTGGGAAATAATGATGGTTGTCTCGTCCCGATTTGGATCTGCCAAAGCTATGGCTATATTAGCCAGTGCATCAGCTTGAGAATTTTGTGATCATTGGACATAAGAAAATGTCAGTTTTGAAAAGATTTATGCCATTAACTCTCTGACGTAATCATACAAAGGGATTAGTTCTTCTTTTCTAATGGCATAATCTCCATTGAGATATTTGATTACCTGGTCTGAATCACCTTTCACCATTAAGTGATTCACTTGTGCTTGAAGCACCAATTCCATGCCTGCGATGAGAGCTTGATATTCTTCTTCATTATTGGTACCACCCTCCCACAATAAGAAGTAATAAGGTAACACTTCCTTTTCTGGAGAAATGAGCATAATTCCTAAACCAACATTGTTGAATTTAGAATTTTCCATTTTCCTCCCTATGGGACTTCTGGAAGCACCATCAAAATACATTTCCCATGCCTGAGTACTTTATTGAATGGAGAAGACATCCTCATCATGGAGTTCAATATCTTAAGATGTGTCTTCCACTGAAGGGTGTTCAGCCAGGAAATCAAATAGAGCTTGGCCCTTTATTGCCTTTTGAGACACATACTGAATGTCGAATTCCTGTAAAATAACTACCCACCTTGATAGACGTCCTGTAAGCATTCGACAACGAAGGATTAATTTGAGCAGGTTATTACGAGATAACAATTAGACCTCGTAATGTTGCCGGTAGTGTCTCAACATCTGAACTGCAAAGATTAATGCCAGGCAGCACTTCTCAATACATGAATACCAGGTTTCTGCTTCAAACACAGTCCGACTGAGGTAGTAGAGGCTGTTTTCATTCCCAGCATCATTCTTCTGAGAAATAAAGGCACCAAATTTTTGCTCTAAAGCTTTCATGTAGAGGATAAGTGGTTTTCCTACAACAGGTGGCATGAGTATCGGTGGACTGAAGAGGTATTTCTTGAGAATATCGAATGCTTCATGAAATTCTTCAGTCCACTGGTAAGTGACTCACTTCTTCATAAATTTGGTGAAGGGTAAACGTTTTCCTGCCAAATTGGTGATGAAACGCCGAATATAGGCTAAGTGTCCTTGAAGTTCTCTAAATTCTTTCAAATTTCGAGGAGGCGACATACCAATGATTGACTTTGTTTTCTCAGGATTGACTTCAATACCACGATGGCGTAAAACAAAGCCAAGAAATTTTCCTGAGGTTACCCCAGAAAACATTTTAAGGGGTTCATCTTCAAATCATGTTGTCGAAGCTTGTGGAATATGGGTTTCAAATCAGCCAAGTGATTATAACGTTGTATGTATTTGACCACCAAATCGTCCACATTGCATTCAATAAACTTCCCAAAAAAGTGTTTGAAGATACGATGCATGGCACACTAATATGTTGCACGTGAATTCTTTAAGCCAAAGGGAATTACCCGGTAGAAAAACACACCTTGAGGGGCTCTGAAGGCTGTGGATTACTTGTCATCTGGGGCCATTCAGATTTGATTATTTCCAAAATATCCATATATGAAGGAAAGTTCTTCATAGCCAGTTGTTGCATCAATTAAAATTTCTGTAATCGGAACTGGGAAATTATCCTTAGGACAATGCCGATTAATATCTCTAAAATCGATGCAAACCCTAATTTTTTCATTCTTCTTCTTTACAATGACAATATTAGCCAACCACTTGAGATATTGAACTTCTCTGACGAAGTTAGATTTGATAAGCTTATCCACTTCATCTTCAATTTTGGAAGCATATGTTTGGTGTGTTCTTCTCGCGTCTTGCTTAAATCCTCGATGTTCTTTTGGTAAACCCAAATGATGAGTAGCAACATCAGGATCAAGCGCAAGAATATTGGTATAGTTCCAATAAAATCTGCCTCGATTTTTCTTTAAAAAGGAAATATGCATCTCTTGTTCTTCAAGAGTCATGGACGCACTGATTAAAGTGGGGTGTGGATCTTCTTTTGTACCCAGATTTATTTCACTGAGTTCATCCATAGTGGTAGAGATACCTTCTTTAAATTCTGGAGGAGCATCTCTGAGATCTTCCTCTTCTTCTTCAACATGTGTTATTTCTTCCATTTCCACTTTCATAGTAGATGATAAAGCAGAATTTCCATAATCAGAAGAGATGTTAAAATTTGAACATCTTGAAGAAGAAGCTTCCATTTCTGACCCGATTGATGGTGATGGGTCTTCCTTGGAAAATAAAGAGGAGATGATGGATTGAGAATCGACATCATTTTTCACCTCCGATGTTGCTATAACTTCTTCTGGCCTGGTTGGTGAAGTATAAACTTATTGGATTTCAGCAGATGAAATGAAGACGTCACCATTTGTAATTTCATCACTGCTTGGTGGATTACCAATTTCTCTTATGTTGTCTGGCTCGATTGTCATAATTGAAATTATGGATCTTTCTATAAGATTATTTTTATTTGGTTCTATCTTGTCAATTTGACTGATAGGCAACCCATAATCTGTACTCATATGTGTAAATGTATTTACTGGAATCATCTCCAAACCATATGGAGATTTAACTTTTGTAATCTATTTTGTTGTGGATTTCTCCCTTCCCTTTATGTGATAGAATTCAACATCAATGTATTGAGATTCACATTTCTTGAATGGGGCCTTATCACCATAAAATGTCCTAACATGATCATCGAAACCATATTTGAGACATTTATGGTATGATGAAGGGATAGCCACATGTTGATATATCCAGGGTCTTCCAAGAAAGATGTTGAATGTTGAGTCTTGATCAACAACCATGAAATCTGAATTGGATACAAGATCTCCAAACTGAGTTCAGAGTGTAACTTCGCCCTGTGGTTCTTGTTCATTTTTATCATATCCTTGTAACATCATGGAAGAAAGAGATAAATCAGATACCATGAGGCCCAGTCGATGAAGTGTACGAATTGGCATGAGGTTGACTCTTGAACCATTATCAATGAAAAATCTTCATATGTCTAAACTGTTGACCTTTCCATATAAGTACAAGAGTCTAATATGTCCATGCAAGACATCATTTTCATCTTCATTAATAAAAGATATTACTGCATGGCATTCTGCAGGATTGTTCTCTATTTGATAGACTTCAGCTGTAGTAGTGTCAGTTTCAAACTCCTGTGGACTTGAAAAAGCCTCAACGAGTGCTTCCCGAAGATCCTTTGATAAATTCAAGGCATCTAGAATTGATAACTTGGCCGGTACTTGGGCCAGGTGTTTCAATATTTCATACTTTTGATCCAAAGATCCATGTTTCCCAACAGGAACATGTGGTTTAGCAGGTGTCTTGGAAGTTGATGCATCTTGTATCCGGATAGGAGTTGGAAATATTCTTGGATTTGGAAGATTAGACTGATTAGATCCATTTACTTTCAGAGAGGATGAAGATGGAACCTTCAACCAGTCATCCAGAATAATTGTTCCAGGACTAAATGTTCTATTGGTGGAAAGAGTTGCTTGTTCTTATTGAGCTCACTGAAGGGCTCTAACACGATTTTCTACTGTATACACAGTTCTAGCAGGGGTAGAATTAAAATAGTGGCTTCTGAAATATCCACGTCTTCCCATGTATCCAGAGCCTCTAGAACATCCTCTGATTCCTCTATTTGATATAGGGAATCCGGGGCCATCAAAATTGAAACTACAAATGGCATATGGATCTGTTAATTGAATTATATTAATAGAACCAAAATTCAACTCTTCATCCGTTGAAGACTCTTCCTGATTAGCCTGTTTAGGATGTGTTTTTTGGTGGGACGGTGCCCGTTTCTTCGAATTGGATGGCATGAAATCTGCTACAGTCAACGACAACTTAGGCTTTGACACATACTCATCTTCTTCTGATTGTTCCACCTTGTAATTGTGTCGTTTCTTTGAGGATTTTACCTCTAATGAAGAGGGTTTTGCTGCAGAATTCATGGAAGAAGGCACAATTGGTTTCTTCAATTATGTTCACAAAATATCATGAGTTCGGTTGATCGTCTTTATGAGCTTCCAATCATCATATTTTTGTGCATTTATTCTTTTGACTTCTTGCCACTCACCTTCCTCCTCTAGAACTGTAGCAGTAACACATGCTACCTGGGATGAAGTGTCTTTTAGTTTGACTTGTCCCGAGTCAACCATCTTTTGCAGGAGGTCCATGAAAACAAAACACTTCTGAATGGGATTCCCCAACATCTGGTGAAACGGGCAATAGTTGGGATGATCTTCAACTCCTTCCTTGTTTGGCCTCTTGGTCCATGGAAATTGAACCAAATTATTTTCCACAGCCAAAATGAAATAACCCGGAGCTTGTTCATTTTGGAAAGAGTAAACTTTGCTTTTCAAATCCTCAAATTGTTTTCGTCTTTTATCTCATTCATCATCTTGATGAAACGACCTCTGTTGTTGATGCTCAAGAGGTGGAGCCCTTCGGGAAGATGAAGGTTTTGAAGTAGAAGAAGGTACTGGTGCTTGCTTATTCATAACGGTGGCAGTCTCTGCTTTAACCATTCTTTTTCCTAGAGCTAATGGAATTACACAATATTTAGCCTTATTCTGTATAAGAAAATCTTAAATCTGTTGAGAGAATGAAGTAAGGTCTCAAAACCCTCCTGTGTATTTCCTAGGGATCAACGGTGTGCCTAATTCATCGTAGAGATTTGCCACACATATTGGCAACAGTTCTTCGTGAGGGAGTGCTAAGATCAGGGAATATGTTAATCCCGTCCAGCGTGCA
This sequence comes from Viscum album, assembly GCA_963277665.1. Classification (NCBI taxonomy): domain Eukaryota; kingdom Viridiplantae; phylum Streptophyta; class Magnoliopsida; order Santalales; family Viscaceae; genus Viscum; species Viscum album. Next base: position 65,623,686 of record OY728166.1, on the reverse strand, counting down.
ATGAAATCAGAGACTCTTTCATTCTCCCTTTGCTTACAGTTTTTATGATCGAAAACTGTTGTCTTTGGAAAAGTTGAGCTGAATTGAAGAAGAAATCATTGATGGAGATCTTCCCATCCAGTAATTGACAGGGATTTCAAGCTTGTGTACCAGACAAAGGCTGGCCCTTACAAGGTTCGCATGAAGCATCTGAGTTTCAGTGCTTCTTGAAGCTCTAGAGTTACCATAATCAGATCACAAAATGAAACATAATGCGTCAAATGCTATTCAGGATTTCCTGATCCATTAAAAATTGAGAATATAGGGTTCCCAAAATTTGATGGGGGAGGGTTTTCATATACCCATTCAGGGTAATCTCCCTTTTCTTGTTGAACCTGAGCACACTTTCCCACTATAGCTTCCAACCAAGCTGTTAATGATTCAATATTATTTATTAACTTTTGAGAAACATTCGGTTGAGCTTGGACCTAAACCTGTGCATTGACTAGAGCTTGGACAGGTATGTCAGCTAGTATTATAACTAATGGCAGCACTTCCAATTGTTGTTTCACTTGACCCATAGGATTAGACCTGTAAGGGTGTAATGATAAAAGAGGATATTCTTGATCCATCTCAGTAGCCACAAAAAATTCCCTTGACTGGCTGGCTCCACCACGTTTAGGAGGAAGACTACACTGAAGTAGTTTTGCATTCATCCTCCTCAATTCCTTCATTTCTTCCTCCTATTGTGAAAACATTTTCTCTAGTGAGAGAGATTGGCCTTTTCCAAAGGAAGGATATGTAAAATGATTATTTCCCTTCCCCTTGTTTGATCCCTTTCGGAGAGGGGAAGTGGATTATTTGAAGGATTTCCTAAATTATGAGCAATCCATTGATTTCGTGTACGCACACCTTCTTCATTTGTTTCTGTGCATACAACTTCTTGAACATGAACCTCTTCATCTGATCCCTATGAATGAGCCTCATCTGGTGGATCAGCAACAACGGCATTGATGACATTTATTGATGCATAATGCATTGCATTTCTCCTATCGGCATTCCTGCGATATTGTCTTCTCCCATGCCCCTGATGAGACATTGCCTTTTGCTGGTTTGATCCCTTGGGAATTTCTTGGCGAACCATAATTTGGAGAGAATCTCCTTATAATTTGGCTATTCGTTCCACTTGAGGCTTCTTACCTAATCATGAAAAGATCGACTTTCTCTGAGGAGGGGGTTGATGATTTGAAGAAGTCCCCATTCCGGTGGACTGCGGTTGTTCCTACTATCTTTGCTCAACTCCTCAAATCCTCTTTGTTGATTCCACGGGTTCATTTAAAAGATTCCCCAATCTTGCAAGCGGGGGTGGCTCTTGACATGATATGTCTGATAAATTCTTAAAATCTCTCCTGATCTTGCGGACCTTAGTCCAGAAATTAGCTGGATGCATCAATCAACATCCACTTTTATCACCTGACTCGAAAGACCATTGGATGATTTCCGACACATCTGCCACTTGATGATGTGCTTGCTCCATACGAGAGGCCTGTACAATATTCTTGTTTGCTTGACGTAGGAGTAATTCAACAAACTTGTTCTCTGTATTCTTGATTTTGAGAGGAACTAGTTGAAGCATGTTCATGGGAAGGCCTTTGATTACAAACAATGCCAGTTGATTGTTGCCGGCCACGGGCAATAACATTGCATGAGACCATTTTTGGCGGGATTTTCTGACTGGAGAGCACAATGAAATGTAGTGCTCCATGAACACCTCATCCTCTGACATGAATACCGGAATGGGCATTGGCAATTAACAGGGGCAATCTTCTTAATACGCCAAGGCATGAATGCTGAAGGGCTCTCTACTGCTTTTAGCCTTTGGATATTGAGAGACTGATTGAGATGCCAAATCATTCTGACATTGTAACCCTTCTATTATCTTAACATGATTTTCATATTCATCATAAGATAATACTTTCTTTTTCAACTGAAAATGAGTTTTCCATATGTTGAGACAAATATCCTAAATTTCATCTTCCGTCAACATCTCTGGAATGTCATACTGAGAGTCAGCAAGAGGCGAAAACATGACTAGCACTTCACCTTTCGCCAGTTGGTTTGTCATGTTCAGCATTTCCTCTTTATCATTCAATGAAGATTCTTCTACCTGATTTGACCAGAGCTGGTGCTTCCTTGTTGGTTCATCGGATTCAACAAGATTGGTAGAGAAATCATTGATCAAACTAGAAGATGCATGACTTAGGGTTGGTTCGGAGAATAAACTACACCCTGGTCTATCTTCTGATTGATAAATTATTTCACCTGCTAGCGATGAAGCATCAGACATGACTGGTTTCACATTTGCAAGTGCCTCATGATAAGAGGGCTTTTTCGGCACTACATTTTCCACTATAGCATTTTCCAGGCAATGTGTATGACTACTGTGGAGATGAATTTCACAGCGAAATTCATCATCATGGGTAGCACCACCATGGTGGGTTATAGAAAAAAGATGATATCTCTTTCTCCTTGGTCTTATAACCACACAGAGGGTTCTTGTGGCTCTCATATGAAGATGAAACTTTGAGATCGACCAAATTTTCATGAAGCAAGCCTTCATGAGGAAGTATATATTGAAGACCTTCGGAATTTATGTTCCAACTATTGGGAAATGAGGGAGTAGAATCTAGAATTCCAACAGATAACTATCTAATATCTTCAAGAACTCCAGCATCGAGCAAGGCCTTGTTAAAGATTGGCTCTTGATCACATGACTATGCTGGGTGGTTCTTCTTCTTAGAGGAATTCTTACTCACCTTGGAAACCACTTGTTGACGAAAGAGGATACTCTGACCAGGTATATGTGCCTGATCAGGAGTGATGGCTAGGTTATGCTGAAGATCTCTACTCAAATCAAGTGTATGTGCCTGACCTGGTTGTCCGTATGATATGGGGGAGTATGCCCCACAACCCTCTATGACTAAAACAGATGTGTGTGTCTATTCTGGAGTGAACTGTTGATGTGTCACTCCATTGGTAGGGATAGATTTATGTGTCTTTCCCTCAGATGTTGCTAAATCTGTTATAATATCCTGGAAAGCATCCAGAATATGAGTAGAGATTTTCTTCTGCTCTTTCACCATTGATATAATATTCTTTGTGACTTTAGCTACCGGAATGGGGATATTCATCCATTCTGTGCTTGGATTAGGTGAATGTGCCTGCTCCTGTCCTTCTTTTCCAGTCAGTGTATCCTAACAGTACTCAAGTGTGGGGGCAGAAAGTTGAGTCTACCTCATATTTTTCACCGGAGCTTTCTGACAGACTTTTCTATGTGCTACCACGTGAGACTGTTGGTATGTTTGATAAATACTAGCAGGTGTATGTGCCTGCAAATTGCACTTCGCCGAATGTGGTTGAATAAATCCATAATATGTAGTCAGACGAGCCAGCTGACTAGCTGATGATGTAGAAACAGGTAAATGTTCCTGCCTATAGTACTCCGCTGGAATTTCCTGGCGGGATTGGCATGATGTTGCCAGATGAGTCTGCTAGACAACAGAATTAAAACAGGCAGGTGTGTGTTCCCGCTCATTGCTTGCCACCAAGTTAGGTTGGTGGACTTTTTTGGAGATGGTAGAGATGAGAATCTGCTCACTATTAACTAGATTTTTCCTCTGGCGATTCTTCTTTCCTGGTCGGGTTCGAGTTACCTGAGCCGAATGCCTGGAGTCGGTACCCTCATCAGGTTGAGGGCGCACTGCCACACGAGTCTAGCAGCGATTGTTAATGGGATCCCTTGGGAAGGACTCTTGTATCCTTGAATTAAGGCCCTGAGGGAACCACTCATTCACCTCCTCAAAATATGGGAGTGAATGGTGATTTCGTTCTGGGGATAACGACCCGAAACAGTTGGAGATAGTTGTTAGCACCGCCTGCTTCTGGATCACTGGTCGTCACTATCTGGACGACCAGGGTGAATTGTTCACTTGGAGGGATTTTCGGGTAGCCTGCAGAGTTGGAATTGTAACGTTTTGATGGTACTCCTTAACCAGTGCATTTGATACCAATCGTTGAATACGCGGAGTAGGTGATGTCATCCTCCGAGCAGACGACGATCCATCAAGAGTAGCAGTAGTGGAATTCACAGCAGCGGTATTCACAGGTGTGGACATGAGAGCAGCCATTTCTTAGAATGCAGAAAATCTTGGAAAAGAGTGCCTATTTGATATAACATACGTAATCAAGATAAATTCAGCCACTACATCTTTTGAATGAGAACATATGTCAATGATTGTTTTTCATGGCCCTCTCATTGAGTTTTAAATAGGGGCCTAATAAATAAGTAAAACATCATTTTAACTTGGATAAGGATTCACATCAGGTTCACCATTTTTTGTTTCCCTTTGGAATGGGGGATGATCTCATCGATTTAAGATTCAAACATTCCAAGTAGTTTCTAATGGGTTTGTTCGTAGAACTTGAATCATCCAATGATTCCAAATCCATTTGAACATTCTTTCCAAAGGTAGGCACTCATTAGTTGTGGACTGATGAGTCTTAGGAATTTTTATTGGTCAAGAGGATGGGAGGTCGGACTCATCACACCTTTTTTTGGGGAACTATTGTCTACTCCGGGTCTCTCTTTATAGATATAAGTTATGTTCATGAGTCCTTATTACATTACCAAGTAAAAAATAATTTTTTCTTTTAGATATGACAATAAATGATTGATATGTAAAAAATTTAGAGAATCTTTTATATCTATTCGAGGTTCTTCATTGATAGAGAATCATATGAATTTGTTAGAGATTCCTAGTCAATGGTATCCTTTGATACATAAAAGTCTTTTGGTCATTATGATGACCATACTGGTTTTAAAGCCACTCAGTGGGGAACATGAATTTTATTGTCATTCAGAAGGACATGGATTATTTCAATGTTGGGATCATACCTGCAGATGGGCTACCAACGTATCCTTTGTTTTGGAAAAATAATCAGAACCCACGTAGTTCGAGTAAGGGAGTATGATGTTTATGCATGATTGATGTCTCAAAGAAATATGTCATGATTACTTTTACACACTAATCTCACATGAGTCGTGCTCGGTGTGAGAAATAAGAGGTATTGTTGAAACCAGACAATTGTGCCACGAAATATGCAATGATGTGGGGCTTATGTGTGTATGACTACCCAAATAAATGAGGATTTACTTCAGAGAAGAATTCTAGAAATAGGTTCCATAAAAGGTATGTGTGATTCATGGAGATTTGGATACTCTAATCTTGGGGATTACTCTTAAGGAAGATGCCCAAGTTAGGAGGGGACTTATGATTAGGTTTTACTCCTGATAAGGAAACCCAGATCAAAAGGAAATTAAGACTAGTTAAGAGAGATTATGGTTGGGGCTTACTCATGAGAAGAAGGCCCAAGTTAAGAGACATGAAAAATTAAGGGACTTGGGGCTTACTTCTGAAGAGGATTCCCATATTTGAGACTAGGGATTACTCTTGAAGAGGAATCCCAGGTTAAGAGAATTATGGTTGGGGCTTACTCTTAAAGAGGATGCCCATATTTGGGAATTTTACGATTGGGGCTTACTCCGGAAAAGGATTCCCAGATTTGGAAGGACATGGGGCTTACTCCTAAAGAGGATGCCCAAAATTTATGGGAATTATGACTGGGACTTACTCCTAAAAAGGAGGCCCAGGTTAAGGGGTTCCCTCTTCTTAAAAGATGAGTTTGAATGAATGAAATATCAATCATTAGTGACATAAATATGTGTAAATCACTTTGTTTTGAGAGATGTTCCATGGAGTTCCTTTCAGATAAGGAAGTCAAATCCATAAATTAGGCCACAAATGGCTTTGAAGAGTGTCTTGAAGACTGAATCTTGAATAAGAGAGGTGGAATGACATAAGAGGGGTGAAATGGGTAGGAAAGGCACCCAAAAAGATAGGGGCGCGCAAGTCCTGGCAGGCGCGCAGGTACTGCACGGGCACGCAAGTCCTTGGTCGCGTAGGTATACCTTCGTGGCACAAGGGTACCTGCACGATTTTCAGTCCGTAGGGTAATACATGGGTGAGGCTTGGCTCAAACCCTTGGTATTATCCCTATAGTCTTTCCATAAGATGGCGTGCAAGTTCTGGTAAAGAATTAGGGCGGCGTGCATGTGTGTCCATTTCCTTTAAGGGTAAAACCACTTAGGCAAGCAAGTTTTAGTGAATTATAACACTTAGACCTTACTCCTCTTTTTTAGACCTTCCATTCTAGTTAAATAATTACCTTAAAAGTTTTTGGAAGACCGGAAGAAGAGACTTGGGTGTTCAAATCTCTATATGTGAATTTTGGAAAAAATCCTCCCGAAATGGGTGGCCCAGCAGGGGTATTTATAGGCTGGAGAAGACCCAGGGCGGTTATCACTTACGACGCGCAAGTCACTTGCGTGACCATTAGGCGGTGCGCAAGTATACTTGCACGACAGTAAGGGAACATGCACGACCCTAGGACTTTTGACTCCTTTTTCATTCCAAATTCGATTTTTTTTTTCTTCAAAGGATGAATCACTTTGTGCTAAGTCATTTCCCTTTCCATTCTTTTAGACAATGTCACAAAAAGGAGCATCAACATATTTTTCTTCCCTCTGGAATGCAGGATGATCTCATTGATTTAAGATTCAAACATTCCAAGCGGTTTCTAATGGGTTTTTTCGTAGAACCGGAAACATCCAATGATTCCATATCCATTTGAACCTACTTTCCAGTTGTATGTGTTAATTAGTTGTGGAATGATGAGGATTGGGAATTTTCATTGGTCAAGAGGATGGGAGGTCGGACTCATCACACCTTTTTGAGGGGAATTATTGTCTACTCCAGGACTCTCTTTATAGATTTCAGTTATATTTGTGAATCCTTATTACATTACCAAGTAAAAAATGAGATTTCATTTAGATCTGACAATAAATGATTGATATGTAGGAAATTTAGAGAATCTTTTATATGTGTTCGAGGTTCTTCATTGATAAAGAATCATATGTATTTTTTAGAGATGCTTAGTTAATGGTATCCTTTGATACATAAAATTCTATTGGTCATTATGATGACCACACTGGTTTTAAAGCCACTCAGTGGGGAGCTTGATGTTTATTGTCATTCAGAAGGACATGGATTCTTTCAGTATTGGGATCGTACCCACATATGGGTTACCTACGTATCATTTGTTTTGGAAAAGGAATCAGAACCCATGTATTTCGAGTAAAGGATCATGATGTTTATGCATGATTGATGGCTCAAAGAAAAATTTCATGATTACTTTTACACTCAAAGCTCACATGAGTCATGCTAAGTGTGAGAAACAAGAGGTATTGGTGAAACGAGACAATTGTGCCATGACTGATGCAATGATGGGGGGCTTATGTGTGTATGACTGCCCAAATAGATGAGGATTTACTTCAGAAAAGAAATCTAGGAACAGGGTCCATAAAGGTATATGTGCTTCATGGAGATTTAGATACTCTATTCTTGGGGCTTACTCCTAGGGAAGATTCACAAGTTAGGAGGGGACCTATGGTTGGGTTTTACCCCTGAAAAGGAAGCCCAGATCAAAAGGAAATTAAGACTAGTTAAGAGATATTAAGGCTGGGGCTTACTTCTGAGAAGAAGGCCCAGATTATGGGACTTGGGGCATAATCCTGAAGAGGATGACCATATTTGAGACTAGGGCTTACTCTTGAAAAGGAATTCCAGGTTAAGAGAATTATGGTTGGGGATTACTCCTAAGGAGGATGCCCATATTTGGTAATTTTAAGATTGGGGCTTACTCCAGAAAAGGATGCCCAGATTTGGAAGGACTTGGGTCTTACTCCAAAGGAGGATGCCCAAAATTAATGGGAATTATGGCTGGGACTTACTCTTGACAAGGTGGCCTAGATTAAGGGGTTCTCTCATCTTAATGGATAAGGTTGAGTGAATGAAATCTCAATCTTTAGTGGAAAAAAAATGTGTAAACCACTAGGTTTTAAGAGATGTTCCACAGAGTTCCTTTCTGATAATGAAATCAAATCAAGAAATCATTCCATAAATGGCATTGAAGAGTGTCTTGAAGGCTGAATCTTGAATAAGAGAGGTGGAATTTCATAAGAGGGGTGAAATGGGCAGGATAGGCACCCAAAAAGATAGGGGCGCGCAATTCCTTGGGCGTGCAGGTATACCTGTGCGACACATGGGTACTTTTGCGATTTTCAGTCCTTAGGGTAGTACTTGGGAGAGACGTGGCTCAAACCATTGGTATTATACCTAGAGGATTTCTACAAGATGGCACACAAGTTCTGGTGATGAAGTAGGGCAGCGCGCAAGTGTGTCCATTTCCATTAAGGGTAAAGCCACTTAGGCATGAAAGTGTTAGTGAATTCTAACACTTAGACCTTACTCCTCTTGTTTAGACCTTCCATTATTGGTATATAATTACCTTAGAAGTGTTCATAAGACTTAAAGAAGACACTTGGGAATTCAGAGCTCTATATGTGAATTCTGGAAAAAATTATCCTTAAATGGGGGGCCCACTAGGGGTATTTTTAGGCTAGAGAAGACCCCGGGTGGTTATCACTTAGGGTGCGCATGTCACTTGTGAAACCATTAGGCGGCGCGCAAGTATACATGCACGACAGTAAGGGAACTTGTGAGACCCTAGGTTATTTGACTCCTTTTTCATTCCTTTGTTGATTTTTGATGTTTTCTTCAAAAGATGAATCACTTTGTGCTTAGTCATTTCCCTTTCCATTCTTTTAGACAATGTGACGAAAAGGAGCGTCAACAATGACTAATTAGAGGATCACACCCCAGGGATGGTCCTGGATCCAAGCAGCAATCCCAAACAGCAGTTTTACAATTTCATTAAATTACCTATGCAATTCTAGGTATTTAAAACAGCTAAGGCCTCAGCCACAAGACACCCTAAAATGGGTTCGTTGAACATTGGTACCCAAAAACGCACAACATTTGGAATTTAAACACAAGACCACATACCTCGATCACCCCTGATCTGTATATGTGAACGGTGCTCCTCGAAACGCACGAGAATGACGTAGATCTGAGGTAAACGAAATCTCGTTCAAATGAAAATAATTTCTCCTCGAGATCGAATTGGTATGAACGGTTCTAGGATACGGGAGGGCATACCCCTACGGTTCCAATGAGTTCGATGGAGGCAGAATCAGATTCCCGGTACTTGATCGGGTGATCTAGAATGTTCTGGCTGTCCTCCCGAGCTCTCCTCCAGTTCTAAGCCATATTTGTGAACAGGAGAGGCTACTGCACATTTTAATCGAAAATAATAGACTACACGGTGTGTACTTTTGAGTACATGTCGTGTAATTTTCATTTTTTAGCTATTCCTTCGGCGTCTTCTTTACACCACAACATTGTTCATCTGTTGAAAAGAGTACACGGCATGAATTCATGATTACACGACATGTATTGTCACTTAGCCGGCCACCGCCTTACTATTTTCCTGCCGACTAACTACACGACATGTAAATACCCACTACATGGAGTGTAGTCAGTTTTTACCCCCATCATTGTCGACCGACCAATATGCCCTCTATAATCCTTCCACATTGCCAAGGTACATGGAGTGTGGAAACGTACATGGCGTGTAGTCACAATATTTAGGATTTTCCCCCATTTTCCTTATTTTGTCATCAACACCTATGGAAAAGTGAAAAAAAACTCATACCTCAAGAATAAGAAGCGGGTTCTTACTGTTGGTGGGCCTAATCTCACATGGTCCATGTAGGTGCATGATATCCAATCTCAATCTTGTTTTCATGTTTCTTATTATCCACTAGAGTGTTGGGTTTTGAGATGATATTTTATGTATTTTATTTTACCTACCTAAGTTCATAATTTTTTTGATCTCCACTTATGAGTCATTGGGCAAGAGAACTATTTAATAAATTTCTTACTTGGAGTGAAAGATAAGTTTCAAGCACTCCCCATCCTCGTATTCCATGTCTCTTGTTTTCTTTCTCTATTATGCACTTTCCCCATTCTGTATAGCTTTTCTTTCCTTGTTTTTACCCTTCTTGGCCGACCGGGTCTCCATTGGTTATGGAACATATGAGAAGACCTTATGTCCCTTTGTTTTTTTTCCCTTGAACAACAATACATTTCCCCGAGTCATGAATGCATTTTTCACCTTATACCATCATGGGCAGTGAGGACCGTTCACTTGAATTTGGTCCATGTTATACACTGAGGTTGGACTAAAAGTTTAATCACTAGAAGACTACACCTCTAGAGGTATAGGTGGATCTTGGGCATCCAGACCATCAAAAAGGATCCCCAATATTATTGTCGCACAATATTTGAGGGCTGAAAACTTACACAGAGACTCCTTAAATATTTGTGTTTCTAAACCAAATTCCATCCCCCATTCCCAGCCTTCTTTAGTCCTTCATAGATGGATATAAGGGTGTTTGGGTCTATGGAACTCAGATATTCCCTCCATCAATCCTTTCTTGTATACTTTGAGCATATATTGTAGCCCAAAGGAAGGATATCCCATGCATCATATCCAGGCCTATGGGCTGATCATATCCTCATCCCATAAACTGGGGCTTCATGTTCATGTCCTCCCAGCCCCGGGCATGAGAGCTACCCAGAATTTGAACATCACACACTACCAAGCTCACAGTTGAGGAATCTTCCTTAGCTATCAAATCTAGTACCATTTCCTTCTTTAAATGGTAAAAACATCCACAACCTGTGGCTCAGCCTCCTTAGGCTTCACACACTTCACTACCACTGGAGGGGCCAAGGGAGGCCACTCCTAGAGTTGATCCACCCATGTACTAGACTCTTCACCTGTAATAGCGTATTCCAACACCTCTGTATCAACCCTGAACACCTCTTCATTATCATCCTTACCATCAAAATATGGCACCTTCCAGTTCGCAATAGGATCAACCAGCACCGCATTCCCCTCTGTTACACTAATCTCTTCTTGCCTAATCATGTGCCTACAATAACAAAAAGAGACTGAATGTCATAGTCTGTGACACCCCAGGCTGAATGCGGGACAAGATTCGAAGATAAACATTATTTTCCAAATAAAATATTCTCTGATCGAAATTCATAGCCACTCAGTGGGGGCCTTTGAAACATCATACTCGACACATGTGCAAGGGTAGATTGGGTGACATATCGCCGATGTCAGACTATTATAGAACATGTATCTACAGACCATATTCACTAATATATGTATAATTAAAGGGTTATGGAAATGGAGTGTTAGATTATGAAATCTTACCCATAACACAGATAAAGGAACGCCGTGATTCATGATGAATTTGAAAGACTAGAGAAGAAGAAAAACCTCACTCAATTATTTATACTAGGGTCTCCGGACCAAGCGGAAATCAGATCATTCTATGGGGAGAAACTAATATTCAAGTGACACTGATCGAATATACCTACAACCAATATTTCATGTTGATCCCATGAATCAATTAAGAATTCATAAAAATAATTCCTAGAGGGATGTAGACCTCTGAATCGACTATAAGTGTCATATGGTGTAGATATGATACCTCATTGAACACTATTGAAGAGATCACAAGCTGAGGTGAGGTGTTTCGATGGTCAAGGACTTTATTGAAAATAAGGTTAGATATAAAGGGGGTAAGGAAAAATAGGTTCATGAAATTGATGAAGGGTAGAGATTTCAATGAGGAAGGGAGGATATGACCCCTCCCACTACCGGGGAGGAGGGGGCAGAGCTGCCGACATCTCTGCTGGGGCATCAGCGTCAGGGGTCGAGCTCCACTAGGGATCCAATCCAAAAAAATATGTATTCCTTATAATCATTATAAATTCTTGGTAAGCACTTATAATATTCCAATATGGGGAAAATACCTTGAGTATATATTTACATTTAAAAAAACGGAACCATCCAATTTCAGTCCACCTCACGTATCACAAACACCTCTTCGCTATTGTCCACCATCATCTCTTATTTTCTATGCGACTTCCACCAAATCATCATCACTAAAGAACCTTAATCTCTACCCTTTAGAATGAACTATAACTAGAAAACCAAAACCAATAATTTATAGGGACACCATGAATCATCTTTTGAACCTGGATAACCCCATGAAGAATATATCAACGTTTCCTCTAGACACTATGAAGGATGGATGATGGAGGAACCTCTTCTACTGTTCTCCAGTTATCCTTCACTCTACCACATCATATAATAGACCATTATTTTACAGTATTTGTACTCTTAAATAAATTAAATTTATTCAACATGTTACATTGTAGAAAAAATAATTTCATATAGTAAATATTATATAAAATCACAAATAGAACACAAAAGAATATCTAGAAATAGAAAATTAATTATATAAGTGGCATTTTTAAGGAATTAAGAAGTATATATGAATGAAATATTATATTGACCTTTAGAATGGTAATGTGACCCATATGAATAATACTTTTTTTACAATAAAATATTAACCCCACATATGTATTTATAAAAAAATTATTCATCTTATACATGAATGTTTAAAAAAATTATATAATAGTATGCGTAAATAAATATTTTGAATCTGATAAATTTAGTACTGGGTTTTTTATAAATAATAATGATTAATTTGAAATTTTTACATAATATAATGATTAAAAACATATTTTCAAAGAATTGATTCCTAAATAAATATTGTGCTTCCTTATGATTATATGATACTATTATGACACATTAGTTATATTTTCATTGTTTTATAAATCATGTTATAATATTAAAATTTAGTATTTTTTATTAAATTAAGATTTTAAATAATAATAAAATTTAATATATTTAGAAAATTAATTTTCATAAAATGGAGTTCAAGATTTAATTTTAAACATTAAAAATTGTTTGTGTTGTTGTTTTTGGATTTTTCTAAAATAGTTGAATTTCTGGTGAATATTGAAATATGACAATTTATTGTCTACGCTAAATACCTGAATTATTGAGTCATAGATAATGCATGGATGAGGTTAGCATAATTGGATCTAAATAACATGTAGTTTTTAACATATTTATTCAAATGAATCAGTATTATTGATTGTCTTGAGAAAAATAATTAAATAATGATAATTATAATAAAAAATACCCCTCATATCCACTATAAATACCAAACCTTACAACCACATGTCCTCACATCACTAAATAAGTGAATATTATAAAAATTCTACCCAATAATATTCCTTATTCTCTCCCCCATGTCAAATTTCCTTTGGTATAAATAATATAACAATCCCATGAACCTTAAAAATGTTCTCATGGGGATGAATTCAGGGTGAGAAACACTAAATCCTTCCCATTTATTTTCTATTATTTTATTTTATTTTAATATATTTCCCTCACATATTAATTCAAACCTAAATTATAAATATATTATCATATATATATATAATAATTTAATTATGTTAATTTAAAAAATTTATCATAATTTGTCTTTCTCTCCCCTTTGTTCGAAAAATATAAATATCCTCTATGATGTCTTAATTTATCGTATTCAGGGAATATAAATTTTCAATTTATATTACTAGCTAACTGTTTGGTCATAAATCCATAAATATTGTTAAAAAATATATTATAAAATAGGAATTATAACTTATTTAATGTTCATGAACTAGTGTATATACATACCATTAATTAATAACATAAACCTAGTTTGTGATCATTGAAAAAAAATGACAAAATAATCTAAATGATTTTCACTAACAATTTATCAAAGGATATATCCCCATACCATATAACCGAAGGAAATATATAACCCTTATATATTATGGTAGATAATTAATATCATGTAATTTCAATTTTGGAAAATTATTTTCATTTAACATGATTTTTAGTACATATATACTAGTAAACAGATCATAAAAATCATTTAAACAAACTCTCCTGGACAATAAAATTGGGTGTTATAACTCGTAATAATTTACCTAAAAGAGCATAATAAAATGGAAATAAATAAAATTTATGTATAAACGGTTCTTAATTAATTAATTAATTAATTAAATCTGATTCTTCATTACAATTAGATCATGTGAAAAATGTAGTCTAATATAAGGTAAGGTTCATTGTCTCAATTTCAATTTCGTTGAGACTTATATGTTATAATGAACCTAAATTTTTTTACATGTTTTACATACTTTACAATTGAGATCATATTTCATTTGAAATTATATTCATCTTAAATACCCATGTTTTATTATACCAAAACTATTATTAATGTATAATCCATTAACAATGTTAACATATAGTGAGTCAAAATAGTTGGGTACAAACCGTTTTTGTTTGTTTTCATGGAGAATTAGATATGTTTCTACCCACAGACATAATCTGTATTAATGGTATAATGGATAATGATACAATACATGAAAATAAATGATAAATAATTTTATTCAATTACTATTTAGTAATTACTATACATGAGACTTTCACTATGAAAGAAATCTATGTATGAATTTTCATAATAATTTTTTTGATAGAATTTTTGAAGTTATTTAAATTTACATTGTGAAATGATGATTTTTTATCATATTATTTTTTCATGAGACCCTTACTAGATGTTTTCGGTCACCCAATTAATTTTTTCCTTCCCATGTTTGTGAAGATGAAACCTTTTAATATGTTTCAGGGAAGAAGTTTATATTCGTTTTTTCATGTTATAGGTTTAATAAAATATGTAATAAAGGAACCACATATGTATCAAGTTTCACTCAGAAAACAAATTGGATAGATCCATGGTGAAATGATATCTTGTATAAATGTTCTTGAAATAAATCGACCCCTACCTTTGGGATTCTACGTCAGGGAATTTACTGTTTCAATCACAGAATGTTTTGGATAATACAGAAAAAGTAGATTAGGGATCATAACCACAAAAATATTTAGGATAAGAATATAATAGTATAATATAGTATATATAAGGTAGATATTATGTATGTTTTATTTGAAATATGACACCATCAAGATACAAAAAGTGGACATGGTTTTAGAATAGATGTACTTTGGGGTAACAAATTTGATAAGGTGCTTCGGCCCAGACACGGTGTAAATGGGTACACAACAATGGGACTAACTGTGCACCTAGTCTTACACTTACATGGTATATTATTTAGATAATTCATATTCTCATTAAAAACCATTTTGAATTATTTAATAGAAAATATGTCTATAAAGAATCGATTTTTATGAATATGATATTAGCTACACTTAAATATTCAATTTATGATAAATGTTTTTGTAGTTCAAAATTATATATTATGAATAATAACTTTATTTAGTGTATTCCATTATTAGAAATGGAGAATAATGCTAGAAAAATAATCAATACCCACAGATAATGTAATGAATTACCCACTGAGGAAGTCAATATAGTTAGTATTGGAGTTGATCATATCATGACCATATAAGGAAAAAATACTCAGGATATGAAGAATAACCATAAAACAACTATGTTGGATTGTTTCATGTGGTAGAATCCAATAGATCCCCAGAGCCATAAATCCAAATTCATTTAAAACAATCTGTATATTATAATTACTAAAAAAACTAAAACACATGCACTAATTTACAACTGGGGATCATTATCTAATTAGATTTTGGAAAAAATCCCACAAATATATATTATCATAGTTGAAATACAAAAATATAGATAGCGAAGAAATTTTTTTATCACCAGCCCATTTTCATGATAAACACTATGAATTATCTATATGAACCTAAAAAAATTCTATAAAAACATATGGTGTGAAAAATTTCCTCGTAAAGGGTTTTGGATAAGCCATTGAAAACCCATTTTAAAAATACATAAATCTTTCAAAAAAATTAAAAAACATTTTTATATAATATTAAAAATAGATTTGAAAATACAATTTAAAACACCATTGATAAATATATTTTAAAAACAAAATTTTTAGATTCCTTTGATAAATACTTTAAAAAATACAAATTTTATTTGAAAATGATTAAATATTATTTTTAAAAATACTTATAATTTCAAAAAAAAGATGTTGAAAACTATATTAAAAATATAATAGAATTATGAAAAAACTTTGTAAATATAAATTTAAAGATGGTTATGAAAATAAATTTCAAAATACCAATGCTTTTAAAATCATATAAATATACTCTATTGAGAAATAATTACGATTTTTGAAATTAATTAATGTCTATTAAAATAGATACACTTTTGAAAACATTATATAGCTTTTAAAAATACTTACATTTTTAAAATGATTTTAAATCAGCTAGTAGTTATATAAAATATACTAAGACTTATTGTGAAAACACACCATTTTGGGAAACATAAGCATCAGTGGCTATATTGAGCCTACCCAATTATTTTACGAATGGGTACACCCGACTTACCTTCTTGTTTACAATGTCCATGTACCATATTTAATAAAAAAAATTAACTTTATTTACATATATACATATTTCTTGTGGATTTTGTGGTTTTCAAATCCTAACAAAGCTTTGTATGTTCATGAAAATTTATAAATATGTAAATACTTATCTTCTTAGAAAAATCACATCTATTATTTGGAACTACCAAATCTCCCACCATTATTTCATTAAATGTCTTGTTAATAAAATAATAACATCCACAAAAAATACATTTCAAAAAAATCATTATTTTAAAAAACTCAACCTTAAAATAACGTATTAAACAACAATTTTTTAATCCAAAATTGATGTTTGACATAGTAAACCATTCACATAAAATAAAAATAATTGTATATTTAATGACACATGAAATGATGTTTGTAAAATTTTTCTTTCTTATAATTATCATTGCCATAAAAAATCATAGAAATATAAATAATGGGATGTGTAATAGTAATTATAAAATTACAAAAATACACATATTAATAATATAATCATATATATAGTTTTAATCTCATTAATAATTATAGGAAATTGTATATTTATCCAAAACATATAATTTTAGAAGAAAAACTATATGACAAATATAATTAATATATGAGTAATATTTTCAAAACAAAAAAATTAATCATGGATTAATTTAAAAATATTATGTTGGATGATTTCATGCCTTGAAATGAATTAAATAATCATTTTGAAACCAAAGATGATTGCCTGAAATATATACATATATATATATATATATTAAAAGTAACCCTATACTTAAAATTTAAACATATTTCATTATTAATTACCAGATGATGTAATTCCTTTTAAAATTTTAACATTAGGATTAGTATGTATATATATATATATGGATGAATTTTAAAATAAAGTACCACATGGACACATAAATTTCATAAGCACAAATATAAAATATACTTATATAACATGAGTAATAATCTCATGGGTACCTAAATATATTTGGTTGATAAAGATGTACTGAAATGCATATATATATTTATAAATCATTGATTTAAATTGTATAACATGAACATGATGAAATTTAAAATCATTGGTTCATAATAAATAAATATATATATGTATGAAAACATGAAAGTTTATGAAATATAAAAATATATATACATATATATTTTGAAAAAATTCTTATTTGGAATAATAACATAACACGTCCTCATATGATATTAAATTTGAAATAAGGACTCTTGAGTAAAAGTGATATCTTTTTGTTGATAAATATGGATGCGTTATAAAGTAAACATGACATTATCACATAAATATACATGATAATGAAATAAAAATAAGTAATATATATATATATATAATTCCCCCTAAACTATTTTGAACGAAATAGAATGGAGACAAATATTATTTCATTGGGTATTTGAACAAAAATAAATCAATTTTATTATATAATTCTTGCACATACTCGAAATAGTACAAATTTATTAGGATAAAAAATATATGATGGGAGATTCATCTTACATTATTCAACTATAATATCTCCACACATAATGCCACTTTTATACAACTAACCATTTAGCTTCTATGAAAAAAGGGAAACTGATAAACATGAAATTGTATGATTATTTCTATTACTTATGGATGAGGTCAATGAATACCGATTGATATATTTGGATCGGTATGTCTCCTACTCAGGTGGGACGATGGAGACAGCTTGGCATGACTAGCATTACTTGCGAGATAAGTCTTAAACTAAAAACCAGAGGATTCATCTAGATCAAAAAGTTGTCATGTTGGCCAGGGGATATTTCGTATTTAGTTTGGAGGTGGTCATTTGACTCTACAATAGAAAGGATGTTGGCTCAAAATCGGTGGTGAATGTTTCTTCATAAGACATTGGTTCTCTATGATGCATAATTGGACTAGACTTTACGGTAGAAGATGGAATGATGGGGGCTGATCTGATGGTCAAGGTGGTCGATGGAGGGTTGATATAGTGTCTAGTGATGTGTCTCAGGAGGCTCGACGTTTCCTAGTTCGGTGTTGGAAATTGTTTGAGGGGGGGAGGCTAGGAATGGGTCAATAGTGAGGTTGAATACTACATGGTGGTGTCAGGAGGGTGTCGAGGAAGACGAAAAATGTGAGTCATTTTATTCATATTTGTTTCCATTAGAATTTTCATTTTATTTTTTATTGATTTTTAGTTTTATGATTTTTTTTCATTTTATTAAATAGTTTGTCTTATTTTTTCATGATATACATATATATATATTCTATTTCTCATATAAATATATATTTAACATTAATAATAAATTATAAACTTATACTTAATTAATTATAATATTTTTTTATGTTTATATATATATACATGAACATAAACATAATCAATAATAAAAAAATATATAAATAAATCAAACTATTATTATTATAAGCCAAATTTTTATTATTATTAAATTCCATATTTTAAACAAACCATTATTTTTTTACATTTTTTATAAACATATAATTATGTGTGTATGTCTTATTATTCCATTTATTGTTTTAAGTATAATATTATATTAATTAGTGTAATTATAATGGTTTCAGAAATAAATTTTTATCACTATCCTATCTCATTTGGGACTTTGAATAAATAATCAACATAACCTTTAAATTGTTTAGGTTATAATCTTATTTTTTATGTTTATATATATACAGACATTATTATTGATTAATTTAATTCTTATATGATAATATAAATATTTTATAAATCTTATAAATTTTTATTCACATTATAATGTTATATTGACAACTAATTAATATTATTTTTTAAAAAATTATATATTTTATCTATAATATTACAATCAAAATTTATAAAAAAATAAAAAAATTATTAAAAAAATTAACTTAATGTTAGATTAAATTTTATTTTATTATACTTTTCAAATAAATCATTTAATAAAAAATTATAATATGCTTAAATTTCTATGATTTTACGTTCTATCCAGCATGAAAATAAATTTTTCCTTGAAATTCATTTGTCGTACAATAGGAAAAATTATAAAATTCCACTTTCATAATTTTGAGAAGTAGAATTACTTGAATTATATATTCTCAAAGGATACTTAACCATTGTGTAATTTTTATTTTCAAATATAATAGAAGAATCATATAGGAATCTAGTTTTCCAATAATACACACAATTTGACCATTTAGGATATGATTCATGTATCTTATGCATGATTAATAATGTAATACACCAGATCTGGGTTACTCATGCCAGGGTCATTACTCATGAAACCGGTTTCCATATCCATGAGTTTAAAAATGGTGATATGATAAATATAATAATCATCATGTGGCATATATATGAATTTATTATGGTTAGAAGAAATTTGTTTCTGTTATAACACTCTAATGAATTAAAAGAAGATTAACATTTTATGAACACAATGGTTGCATGGGAGGTTATCTGAAAATAAAAGGTTTATAAACAATAGGTTATTAAAAACAAAAAAATAAGGTGAATGATAGGTTATATCTATCCTGAAAGAAGATATATAAGAGGTTTTCTCAGTCCTAAAATAGGTAAACATGAGTCAATCTTATTCTAGATGTTAGTACATGGGTTGTTAGACATTTCCTAACATGTAATTTATGTCTTTTTGGGTATCATTAAAATAATATTTATATGATTATATATATGAATATTTTTTCCACATTTATATTATAGGATTATGCCAATTTAATTATCACATTTATCATATAATTTGATTCTGTTATGCCTAATGTATTAAAATTGTAATTCATTATGTGATGACTCAAAATTATTATCTACTAATTGATATTTGTTGTTTAAAAATGCTGACCTAAAGTTTTAAGGCAATTAAGATCAATGTTATGATTAAGGGATAATTAATTTCTCCCTTCTTAAACATTAATGAGAAAATTATGACACACCTTATTATGTTTCCCTTTCCACAGGATATGAATAATGATTTTGTGTATAATATTTCTGAGAAGAGTACTTGTGGTAAATAACTAATTGGGAAATGCGTATATCATTAAATAAAATTTTCTTACGAATCTATGTTTACAATGACAATGGATCTTTATTGTTCTATCATGGATCATAATCATAGGTAATTAATATTAATTTAGTAAGATTTAATATTTATTTATGAAAATAACAGGGAACTTCATTTACTATAGAAAATATTATTTCACATTTAATATTACATTAGTAGAGATTAATTTTTTAATTAAATGTTTTTCAATCATTTATCATCAACATTTCAAAAGATTATTTTAACAGTGATATGTGTAATTGTATTTTATATCCATAATATTTTTTTCTATAAAATATTAATTATGTTTTCACCTTCATATTCTTTTTCAAAATAAATGAATTCCCATTATTCAGATTTATAATATATGTTTTTAAAATATAACATATATATATAATATGGGGGATTGAATTAATAGAATCAAAAAGTTCATTTATTGATCCCCTATCGGTGATTCAAATTATGCATTATTTTTAAATATTATTTTTCATTTGTGTCCATATACATATTTTTCTATTTTTTAACACTATGGATATATTGTTTTACAATAATATACCTTTATTAATATGATGGATTTTTTAATGTTATCTTCTATTAATGAAATTATCCATCATTTGTGTAATATTTTTATCCATTCTCCATAAATATCCATAATAATTATTCCAAAGGATTTACTTTATGTGCACTTAATATAACATCCCTTTTATTGAATAAGTTTTACCTTGATTCCATAATTTATTGATTGAGTAAAATATTGACATAACCATATAAAATTTATTTCTACATTTTATATACAATTTTATTTTTTATTAAAGGATTTATACATTGAAATTTCCTAAATATATTTAGATTTATTTTTATTTCACATTGGACTCTAATGTTGATTATTTCAATATGTGAATCGATTAGAAATTATTCTAATCCCATTATTCCCTCAGTTAACATTAATGTGATGAATGAATCTCATTTTCTTTATATGGGTTATTTATTATGTGTTAAATGATAATAATATTATTTATATAGGTTACATATGTAATAAATTGTGAATCATTGTCTTTTTAATGTTTCTTGTAGACTAATTAATTCTTTATGTTATTAATGATGTGATATGTGAATATTATTCATGTTTAACTCATAATTATGTCTAAATACAATGAGGGGTCATATATATATATATATATCCAAATAATGAATTTGTTTTAAATTTATATATCTTAAAATTAGTGTATGTTAATACATTATCATTACTTATATGTATAGGAAATTATAGTTTTTATCATGAAATTAATATATCCCCTTAGTGTTTTTCAACATTTTAATGATACTCTAATGTTTTATGTAATTTATCATGAATATGTATGCTCCCATGGATCAATTTTGTTTAATATTTTCCATGTTTTTTTGTTCATTCCTTGTGATAATACGATCCTTATTATATAATTTAATATCAGGGATTTTTTTGTTATATTTATCTAATGTTTATTATTTATACACAAATTATGATATAATTATCTATAATGATATTCGATTATTATCAATCCTATTTACAATTATTGAGAATTTACACTCACCCATTTTCTAATGTTTCAATTTCTCTATGTTATAATAATTCGAGTATAGTGAATTGTATAGAAGAGTTTATTATGAAAATAAATTATATTTGATTTTGAATAATCGTTATATATTAATTTGTATTGAAAATAATAGTAAAATAGTTCAACTGATACAAAACAATAGTTTTTTGTTAGTATTTTTAAACCATTTCTAGAAAATTTGAAAAAAAAAATGGTTTAGGGATTTTACTAAAATGAATTTTTTTCCTGTAATTGTTGGGAAATTATTTCGAATAATATACAATTGGTATAAAAAAAAGTATTTGAACTAAAATTGTTTCCCACCAGATCCCGATTTGTAGGGGTGGGATGTTAGAGTTGGTATCAGACTTGGATTTTTATAACATTATAGATTAGGATTAAAATGATTGAAAGAAAAATAAATTTTTAACTATAAGAATAATACTATGAAAATGGTAACAAATTGAAATTTTGGAAATGTGGAAATTTTATTGTCTTCCTATCAATAACATATTTCTACAAATAATACTACTGGATAGAGGATTTGAAAAAGGTGTTCTATTGGGTAATAAATATGAATAAGATTTATATGTTATTAACTCAATTATCAACTAGTGCACAAAAAAGAGGCCTAACATCACATTTGTATTGACACTCTCTAGTGATAGGATTTGGTAAATTAAAATCAATTTCGAAAGATTATAATGTTTTTATTTCATATATAAATTAATTTATTATTTAGAAATGTACATAAAAACCTAACATAAATAATAGTATATTTATTTAAATGTATCAATATGTGATAATGTTTAATAATTAGTGTATACATAATAGGATAGTTTTTTAATATTCATGTAAATAAGGACTATACTTTTTCAAATAACCAATTTGGGTTTTATTATTTTGTTGAAACTGTATACTGAAAACAAATATGAGACAATTATGTGTCTAGAAACAACTATGTCTTATAACAACATATGTTGGAGTACTATAAGTATTAAGAGTCATTATATATAACAATTAAGATAAAAAACTTAGTTTCTTAGGCTTACTTAAGGATATGTGGTTATCATATTAATAAAATATAATCCATGAAAAACATAGATATTTTTAATAGTTAGTGATATATATTGATAACATAATAGTAAATTCATATAGTTAAGATAGTTTTGATAACATTTATTGATTTTCCTCTAATAAATTTGTTATATAAAAATTTTAAAAAATATAATATAGTACAAATAACCTTGAACCATGGTTTTATGTGACAGTTATATATTGGGGAAAACTACTAGAGAAAAAATTATTAAATTACAGTGAAATCATTGGTAAAATATATTCCTAAAAATAATGTATTAAATTGTTAATTTATTATAAGAATATAATATTGGAAATAGTTTATAGTACACGAATTTATTATTCATTTAATGAAAATTAGATCCTTGATATTTTTTTTAATGTTTATACTAATTCAATTATAGTGATCTATATTAAATAGTTTGTGAAATTATTTACAAGTGATTTATACATTTAATGGTTAAAGATAATTTTAATTTATAGAGGAATATATAATATCATAATGGTTTTATTTATTTTAGATTAAAATTATTTTTATAGAGGTATGTTAAAAAAATTATAATATTTTTGTATATACAAAATACAATACTTGATTGTATGAATGGATAATATTGTTTAACAGAAGACAAGTTACATGAAATAGCCTTTAAGAGTAATTTAGATGTAATATTAGATGTAATCTCATAAATGAATCATTTGTTATCAAATCCCTCACCAAATTACATTAGTTAGAAATAATTATAATTTATAGTATGAATAATAATATAATGACACATAATTAAACTATGTATTAATCATAAATAAATATATATATTTTGGTCTACAGGAAACACCAAAATAAAAAAATAAATCCTGGAATATATATATATATATATATTGAAAATATTATGTATGGAAACTCAAAGAAGTCAATGAATGGTTATGTAAGAATAGCTTTTACAATATATATATATATATATTGTAAAAGATTACATATTTTATAGTTGTCTAAATGAATATATATGTTTCAGTGACATTAATATTATTAATCAAAAGTATTTATATTATTTTTATATGATGCAATTAATAAATTTTAATATTATTCATTTATTATATATTAAATGCTTCATTACTAAAATTAACAATAAGAGAAACTTGAATTTTAAATTTTTTTTACTAGAATGTTTTTTCTCTTCACACTATAAATTAATTTAAATGATAGATTTATATATTTTCTAAAAATAAATTGGCATAATAAACACAATTTTTGAATTCATCATAAAAATACAAACATTGGATAAATTGGTTGTATTTTTTTAAGATTGATTTTATGGTGAATAATGAATTATATAAATATAACATATTTCATGCCTCTAATAAAACTATTAGTATATAAAATTTTATTTCAAAACTAATGTAATCATTTTTATTGAAAAAATATTTTTTTATAATTATCATTATAAATTGAAAAGTATATAATTTTCGATACAACCATATAATAAATATTTTATAACACGAGTGATATATTTCAATATTAATTTTTATGTTCTTTATAAATTTATTCAAATAATATTGAATAAAAATGAGGAATTATTATTTAAAAATTATATAATTTGATCCAATTTATTTTTGGACATAAAGGATGAGAATACTTTGGTAACAACTAGTTACCATGGAAAAAGATAAAATGGAAAATTTTAATATTTAAATAGAAATTGGATGAAAAAATGTAAAAACATGTTTAGGAATGGGATTATGAGGCCTTTATGAACATTATTTCCTATAATCCATATCATTTCTCATATATAGATTCATATTCCATGGAAGTGACATCCAATCATTAAAAAAAATTAGATATTAACAAAAAAACCAACCCTTGTAAATTATAAAATGGCCACTCTAATCCGCACTTCCACCCAATCCAAATCCAACATATATCATATTATATTCATAAAAAACATATCATAATAAATTTAAAACACCGTAAAATTCTTCTTTTATTCTCATAACACCATCCGTTAAAGTCTTAACACTATTTGAAAATGAGCTAATCCAAGAAGTGATAAATAAATTTATAACCACTTTTTTAGTATTTCAATTAATTTATTTTTACATATTATTTTAAAAAATTACATTAAGTCATATTAAATTAATAAAATTATTATCATTATTTCTGTGACATGTTAATATAATTCTTTATTATGAATCCATGAGCGTCCCTGTTTCGATTTAAAAAATTAAACTTTCATTCGTACGTAGTGCGGACTACCACATCTATGATGCAACATGTTCCATATTATAATACCTTATTACAAGGATGGTACTCATATTAATTTTAATATATAATTATGTTATTTATGAAATATTTTATATTATTAATTGATATTAATTATTATATATTTTCCATATACTATAAAAATATATATGTCATCCATGCGCTCATGTGGAGTACCATCTCCATGGAATATTGAATTCATATTATTTATTTTGAATGATTGGATACATGTGTGACCATGATAGTGAGTTATATTGATAAATATTATATTACTTATGTTTTATAATATATAGAATTTAAAATAGATAAAACATTAAATTATATGATCAATAAACCGCCATTTTAAATTAAACCCCCCAAAAGATAATTCTAAGTGAGAAAAATAATATCCCTATACTACTAAAGGATATAATATTTTATATATTATTATTTTAATTCATTTATATTATTCTTTATAACAATAAAAACCCATATATTATCATTGTTCTTATTTTTTTATGACATTACAACTAAATTACATAATAATGATCAATTAATTTTGATATGTTCTTATCCAGGATTTTTTAACCACCTACAAGACCGATTATATATATATATATATCCGGAATGAATATGGGGATATATATTTTGATAAAAATTGACAAAAAATATTAAATAATCTGTGTTTTTGTATATTTTCATTATAATAAATTAACTAAATATATATGAAAACACACTCCATTTTCTAAATTTTTTTGAAATATTTTCATTGTCAAATTTAAATTTAATAAATAAAACCAAACCGCCCAATAGAATGATATTATGTATTTATAAATAATTATAAAAAATTAATCATAGTTCCTTATATGATGTGGTAATGATGAAATTTAGAAGAAGAATGATGGAAAATACTATTTGTATGAAACTCATAGAAAAATATCAAGATTACTACCACTAAATATCAAAAACTGATTATAAAAAACAAATATACATGTAGAGAATAATTATAAGTCAATTTAAAAAATTATATGGATATTAAAAATGATCATAATTTTTAGAAATGATTTTAAATGTTTTATACATGAAATTTTAGTGCATATTTCTATGATGGTTTTAACGTAAGGGATTCATCAATAAATGTTCACCCCATGAGGCAAATATCATATCAAACACCATTTATTAATTAGAATGGTTTATCTAATGGACATTAATTTTTTTCATGATTCTATAATATTTAAATATATTTAATTTTCAATGCCATATTATCTATCTAAATGGTTTTGGACTACTAAATAAAAGGACTATAAGGGATTTCAGGGTATTATTTCTGATTCCTTGAAACATAATACATTTAGTACACTATAAATTCCATTTTTATGTATATAATTACCTTGGATTATTTTTTACAATTTTATTTTATTTTATGGGATATACTATGAAAATTAACAATCACTTCTTTAAATCGATATTAATTGAAATGATATACATGTAGTAATTATTTTTGATAACTTTACTTTTTTCATTAACTAATTATCACTGTCTCAAAATTATTTATATAAGCCTATTAAATTATTAAATGGTTTTTATTATATGGTGTCATCCCTTTTTTTTAGGATATTAACTCCAAAAACATTAATTATTAGTAAATATTTATTAAATTATATAAAATGTTTCAAATACAAGATATTTGAAGACAAAATATCCATTACTAAAGTTATACAGCAGAATCTTGAAGTTTTCTTCATCCAAATATATGTTATCCCACACTAATATTTTATTATATGATATATGTTCATCCTCATATGGAAAATTAAATTGTTAAAATAATATTTATTACACTTTTTTTAATGTGGGTTTTCTATAATTGATATTTAAATATATTCAAGGGTTACCTTTATAATCAAATATGTTATAATTGGATCCATATTTTCTATATAAAAAATTATTTCATTTTCTATGATCCTTTTTTGTGGATTATTTTTAAAAGTGACATTGTTATAAATATTTGACAACATTTTTCCAATACATACTTTGGAAAGTGACATGTAAATTAGTATTTTAAATCAAAGTGAAAATTTAATTCTATAATATCTTTTATATTTTCAACTCCATTTCTTATTCATATTAAAAAACATTTACACACATGGGAATGATTTTGAATGATATATTCATTAATATATATATATAAATATTATTAGTATCTAGTATATAAAAATACGATTATTGATCACTTTTTGAGTGATATCATTTAATGAATTATTTTGAGGAGGTTTTTCATCTATATTTTCATCCTTATATGATTAATTTAATACAATGGCGATATATTATCTTATAAATATATTACATTTTTTATATGATGGATTATGTAATTTTCGTTTATATTAATAACATGATCTCTAAATACCATTTTATTATTAACCACCAAACATGTGTAGACATTACTTTTATTCAAAATTCATTGTGTTGGAAACAATATATGTTTTAATACTTTGATTGAATGGTGTTCATCTATATTAAATACATCTATGGATTGAGGATATTATTGAATTATTGTTATAACCTATATTTAAATTTTTTAAAAAACATATTCATTATATTTATTTTATGTTATTTAACTAGAATGTTATATCATATCATTGGATACAAAATATGTTTTCCTGGGATCATCAAGTTGAATTTTTCATAACATAAATTATTTGGAAATGGCAGGAATCTCATTTTCTTCCTTGCATCATTTTTTATGGGATAAATAAAACCCATTTATTTGACATGGGTTATTTAATATGTTTTTAATTAAAACTATTTTTATTCCACTGAATCATTTTTCTATAATATATGACTTATTTTCAATTAAAAGTTTAATGAAACACACATTACATCCATTGGAACATTATGGTGTAACAAGTGAATAATGTACATGTGGAACATGTATTTATGGATTAATGGTGTTTGGAATCCAATATAAATAATCAATTCATAGTCTAAATGATTACGTAGTGTTGGATAAGTATTCTTTTGTATGTTTTATTTTATCATAAGTTTTGTAATTAAGGGTGTGGATTATGAATGTATTATTTTCATATTCTAATTTTGTTAAATATTTAAATGATATTTAATTTTTTTATTTTTGATATTATAAATATACCATACTCATAGAGAGAATGCTTATTAATGAACATTTCTACTATGTTAATTCATGTCTTTCAATAAGACAAGCATTGTGAGATGTTATATGATCTATGATTTATTAGGAATTGTTTTATTATGTATATTTATTATACCTAGTTATGATCATATTCTCAATAATGATATTAGAATATTATAACTTATTTTTACCTCTACTGAGAATCTAATCCCACCCTATTTATATTGTTCAAATTCCAATGTTTATAAGAAGAGGAAAAGTATGAAATTTATAGATGAGTTTCCAATGTGTAAAATTTGAGGATATGTTGAATAATTTATTTGGATTATGTATTTTTTCATATATTTTAAAAAACATCCCAATAATATAAATAAAATTGGAATTATTGTAATTTCATCATAAAGTTCAAAAACTATAGACCTAGATTTTGTGGGGAATAAATTATAATGAAATATTTACTTTATGTTATAAAATTTTGGGATGATTATGTTAGGGAATTTACAGTGTTTATTAATCTTATTTGTAATGTATATGTTTTATGAATTAGAGCATGGTGTATAGACTAGGGATACACTAACTCATAATAATAGTATTATATATTTATTATGAAATTATTCTATAATACTCTATATTTGTTGATGTAACTCATAAACCAAAAACACTAGGATTTAATCAAAGATCCCTTTGACATGATGTGCACTACCCCATATTAAATAGGATTATAACTAGAAATGAGGTTCTAAATTTAGTTAAAGGGGAAGCTATGCCATTCATTAATCAAAATAAAACCCAAAAGTATAAAAAAAATATATAATCATAAGAAATATATAATATTGTTAAGGAATCATAATATAATAATAGATGGAACATAGTTCAAACAAATATATAATAATGTATCATAGTTTGGAATGGAAAAAATAGTGTATGATGTCTAGTTAGTTTAGTATGTGAAGTATCATTATGAAAATACTCAAATTTTTACCTTGGTTCTTGTAACATCTATTTTCTATCCTAGTCAACCATATTTCATAGACCCCTATCCCTTTCATGGATCCCTATACATGATTTCTTCATATGTGTTTTGATATCCTTATATGGTGATAGTAATAAATCCCAATTGGCCACAACCAATGCTTAATTTACTAATTTTCTTATATATAAAAAATATATCGAATGATAAAAATTAATGCAAAAGAAAGAACAATAAATCATACACCAAGTACCCATAGTCTATCTATGCCACCCCTACCTTAATAATACCTTATTTGACTCCATGTTAAAAGGCCAATAAAATGATATCATAAGTGATCAAGAACAATGCATATGGATGATAATAAATTCTAAATAGTTTAAAAGAATCAATTTAGATAATGAAAATATATTAACCTATCTCAGATTCACTATTGGTTTGGCCTCTAAGACATCATAATATTTTTAATCATTTTGTACGAACTCCTTGTCATCATTCCCTAAATGTTTCTTCCTCCGGTAAGGCCTTTATTTCATCATTCCACTACCCATTGATTAGAACATCGTCACTATAATAGAATGTTTTTGCGTACTCACCCTAGAATGGTTAACTATATAATGATTGTACAACTGTTATGAGTACCAAGAAATAAAACTTTAAAGCCATGGTAGCATAAATAATTGGGTATAGAATTCAAGGAAAACCATGTATATCATCAAGATGATATAACAGTAATATACAATACATGTGACCAATATTGAACACAATCAACCTAGCTATAAGTATAATCATGACGTCAATAATCATATGTAGTCTTTACGATCTACACACACCCACATAGACCTCAATAAATAAATACAAATAATCTATATAAAACAAATAATATTCCAAGGAAGAAATAGTATAAAACTACACAAATTGTAAGGAAAATATTACCTAATTTTTTTGGTGAATTTCATTGTTTTTCATCAGATATTAAAAGCCATAACCAATATTCAAAACCATAGAGTGAGACCTCACTTGTCACGTATTCCAATAATTGTCATGATTCCTCAATAATAATATTTAGAAAGAGATGTTGATGGAGATTACATGTTAGGATTTTTGTTCTAGGAATACCTCACTTACATATTCTACCAATGGAACATGATCCAAGATATATTGAAAAAGAGGATTACAATTCACTAGATGCATTATCAATATAATATAGGATCAATAATTACTCATAAATTCTAATGCTGATCATTTGGTCATACCAACAAGAATCCATCAACCAAAAATCCATCAATGTAAATTAGATCTATGATGAGGCTTCAAAAGGGGATAGTTTCAATATGATCAATATTGGGATCCTTGCAAGGAAATATGTACTGTTTATGATGGGTCAATATTTTGTTAAATGAATTTCATTAACATGTTAAATACACCAACAATAAACTAAGTTATCATCATAAAACTAATGTTTTATCATCTATAATCTATCAAGAAGAGTATTAAGAACCATAATAATAACCACATACTAATAATTTATCTGAATTAGTTTGAAGAACTCAATCTGATCATGAGAGATCATAAAAATTCATGATCCATCACTAATCATTTAAGGAATTAATTATTCATCATCATATCATCATAAAAACCTCATATTTATAATATTTCTATGCATAAATCAAAAATAGGAAGTCGAATTTGGGGTAAATCATGAGGTCACTAATCATTCTAGCATCACCAGCTTGATGCAATCATTAAAGAACAATAGGGATATGAATACAAGATATTTATGATCAAGACTATTTTCTTTAGTTCAATATATTGATTTTGTGTTTATAATTATGTATCAAATAAGGTTTGGGTTATTGTGAAATTAAAAACCATGGGTAGCATTTATTTCTCTCATTACAACGATATATCATCGATCTTGTAGGCCTCACTGGTTGGATTGTGACTAGACTACTGTGAGCTAGAGGGATATTTAGTTTTATTCCAACCAATATTAATTACTCTAGATTTATAGTGGATTAGACCAATGATCTGGTGTTTACATTATTATAACAATATGTCAAATCATCATCTCATTACTTAAACTATTTTATATGAACCCCTTACACTAAAAATATTCATTAACAACCATATAT
Source organism: Viscum album (assembly GCA_963277665.1). Lineage (NCBI taxonomy): Eukaryota > Viridiplantae > Streptophyta > Magnoliopsida > Santalales > Viscaceae > Viscum > Viscum album. Next base: position 65,592,123 of record OY728166.1, on the reverse strand, counting down.
GAAATAAAATTTATAGACATATAATAACATTAAAACCTATCATTTTATACATATAAATATTTTGATTATGTTATAGATGGTACTACCTCTGATTTCTTTCTATAATTAAAAATAGTATCTTAATATTCCATTACGTGATTGTCCAATAAAGTATTGATAACATTCTGTAATGTCTATCAACACCATAAAATCTAAGAGATATATTTTAAATACCTAAAATTCTCTATATTATCATTCATCACAACTCCACTCATCATAAGTAATCATTTTATTATCATACATATATTTAGCTTTCTCATAATCTTTGCTAAATTTAACTCCATCACAGATTATTTGATTTTTAAAATTTATTGTACAAATTTATTCTTATTCAAATTTACAATATTGAAACATATAAAAATGTAAATCAAACATCCATACCCTACATAGAATCACCTTATGATCATTTAGGATATAATATACATAATCTTCATTGAGTCCATACTAAAAAATAACATTTATAGGCTCAATTTTTTTTAATTTGTATGTTATTTTTGTCTTAATAAAATTATTTATTATTTTCCAAAATATTCAAAAATAAGAAATTAAAATTACAATTAAAAAAATAATGAAATGATAAATTATTTTTTATGTAATATATAGAAATACATAATTTGTAATCATTTTGAAAAAACTATTATTGACATTATCATTAATAAGAAAACCATTATATTATTTGACATGAAATTTTTTATTTTTGATACTATTAGACAATATATTCTAAAAAAATGTTACTAGATACATATAATAATGATATTTTTCAAATATAGTTATTAATATTTAAATTTTATCCATTAATTTTAATAATGTAATGGGTAGTCACTGTTAAATTTTACATCATTATAAAATAATATGTGTTGTACCTCAAGAATATCTCATTATGTTTATACTTAATAACATATAACTACCATAAAAATAAATCAAAATTTTAAGATTTAGAGATTGATACTTGAATATTTTGTAAGATTTTCTCATTGTTATGACCCCCATAAAACATAATTCAAAATAATCAATGATATCAATTTATAGACATATTTTTGATCATATTTAAAAATATATATATTTACTACATAAGGAATTTTTTCCGCCACATGTAAAATTCTTAATAACTCCCATTTCTATCAGGTTTTATTCGGTCAATTTTCCAACCTCCCAATCGGGATCCACCTTGTGATTTCAATCTCAAAATTCTCCGGTTTCCGCTGCTCCACCATTATTCCATCCCCAAATTCCACTAACTAAAGCTTTTACATTGTTCCCAATCTAGGTTTTCTGCTTCTTATTAATTTTCTAAATTCCTTCCTCAGGGTCTCTATGAGTGCACTATGATGATTTCCCCCTTCAACCACCCCTCTATCCTTTAACTCTATTACCCTCAACCCTAGGGATTCAATCGACCTGCTATCCATCTTCATCTATTCCATCGATACAATCCACACCTCCCATATTTCTTTACAATTTCAATGGTTTCCCCTGCATTAATTCTCTGACCTCTAATCCTTGTACGATGATCAGAACCATAAAATATGTCATCTCCTACATTTGTGAAATCGAACTACCGCATTGCCTCTCATTTATCCAAAAACACCGAAATAATGGGAACCAGCTTCTCCCCAAAACACATCTGTTATCCAGATCTAGGGTCCGCTCTTCTTCTACATTGGTTCCCCCATGTGAATCCCCTGGCCTCATCCAATGGTTCTTGCATAACTACATTGGAATCGTTCTACCTCTACCTCCTCGATGCTCTACCTCCTGGAATAATGTGAATGTTTCATCACCATCGACTATGGTGGAGGTCACCCACTCAGTAACTCTTTGTGAAGAACATATCTATTGATTTTATTTCTATCCAATGATTTTATGTTTTTAACTTTTCTTAAGATCTTTTCATACGTTGAAAAAATACATCGATTTTCAAGAATCAGCAATCGGGGGGTCTCTTTCATTCGGACGACTAGTATGTATTCACCAGTAAAAGAATTAAGGATTGATACATATTTTCTATAAAAATTGAGATTTTATTTCATCAATGACACTTCGACAATGATCTCCAAAACCGGGACATGATTTTTCTTGGAACATTATCTATTCATCACTATAGAAGGTATTTCTTCAATGTTTTCCTACATTGTCTTCTATGTTTCCCAACATTATGTTGATTTTCTGAAACAATAATATTCTTGGATTCCAGTATTTTACACCATGAATATTCATAATAATCTAGAAACAATATAGTAGTTATCATTGGTGATACAGTTTTTAGAAGTTTTTTGTTTGTCCTACCAAATCCACACTGATTGGTATGAATTGGGGCCCAATGGGCTACTGTTTTGACTGATTATGTAATTTTTCATTGATGATATTTTTCAAATAAATCAGTTTATTATTGGGAGAAATTACTACATTTTTATAATGTAAATGCATACTATATTTTTTATTCTTTTATTATCTGATGATGGAATACTAGTGTTTTTTCTATTCTATGGGTTTTTATGTTTGAATTATTTTGAATTTAGGATATGGGTTCTAATCGAAGAACGTGTCATTTCCTGGAAAATGTGGTCGTTCAATTGAATTCTCTAGTCAGAAATCCTAAACTACATCATATGTGTGCTTATTAAATTTTCGAGACATATTATCAATATAAAAATTTTCATCTCTCAATATGATGGATTTAATAGTGTTGTTCATATATAAAAATTTGTGATGGATCATCGATTTTATTTTTGAATTCATGATTTGGAATATTATCCATTTAATGTATAATTTTTATAATTGGTTCATGAGAGCATAATTTTTCCCTTTATTTAGCCAAATAGATCCATTAATGTCTTCTATACTATTACCATAACCTTCAAGTCTATTACCATTCTCTATATATTGCTTTTTTATGCCTTAAAAACCATCTTCAGATCGCGTCAATATTCAGATATCTGTAATATGTATGTTTTCCTAAAATTATGGTATTCAACTACCTTCAATCCATCATATTTTAGTTATAGTTACATTCTATTTGAATGTAGGTAATTTATCAAAAAATTGTGGTCTAAAACTCCCTTTTCTCCAATATATGGTTATAGGTAGTTTGTTTTAACTATTTCATCCACTACATATTGTTTTTATGAACTAAAAACTTCTGAATATGATTCATATGAGATAATACACATATAACAATATTTTAGGATAACTACATTCACCAACCATTTATGCATGTCTAATGGAACATGCATGAGACTTTCACTCATCTTCTCATTGGTTCACCTCTCGCAATCCCATAAATTATTAACTGTTGTGAAAACCAATTTTCACAACACATTGACAACCACCTCCCAAACCAACATAACATCACTCATACATTCTTCATTCATCCTACAAACCAACCTATACACAATAGATATGTCGTCCTTCTATCGTAAAATACATATTCCTTTTGTGCATCTATGATTATTTTCTTATTATCAAAAGGTAATGATTAATTCATACTAATTATTCATATTCAAATACTCCAAGTACATATGTTTAATCTCTCATCCATTTTTTATTAACCATTAATTATTTTCAGGTATTACATTCGATTCATTATAGTAATCAACTATAACTAGTATTATACAACCCGGTCAGTGACTACGTGAACCTTATACAGATTATTTGTATTTATGGTATACCATTAATATACTCTAATAATATTAATGGGAAGAGGTTCAATTATACTAGATTTTGTGATTCCTTTTTTCTCTGATGTAACCTTACTAAGATATTTTTTCCTTGTATTGTTGCACAATGTTGCTTCAATTAATTTCAGGATATGGTTTCACATTGAATAACATGTTTAATCATGGGAAACAGTTTATTCTGATGAAATAGGTACCAGATTAGGATAATATTATCAAAAAAAATTCCTTATTAGTTTATTGTAATTGAATAATATATATTTTACTGTAAATGAATAAAATCATTTCACATTTTTTTATTTGATGATGATAGATTACTGGTTTTTTCTTTTATATGCTTTTTGATGTGTGAATTCTCTTGATTTCAGAATATGGGTTCACATTGAAAAATTTTTTTTCATGAAAAAATTGATGGCTTAGTTGAAGTTGGTACTTGGTAATCCTACACTACATAAAACTTAAGATTATTTAGTTTTCTAGACTAGTTATCTATTTGATATTTTCATCTCTCAATGTTATTGAATTAATCATGATGTTCATGTTTAGAAAAATTTGATTGAACTCTACTTAGCTTTTTGAATTCCTGATTGAGGATCTTATCCTTTTAATATATTCTTGTCACTATTTTTTGATTATAAAATCATGTTTTAATTTCTTTATCCTACTGGATCCATTATATTCTTATGGTCTGTCAGCATCAACTTCAAGTCTTCTAGGATTTTAATGGATTGTTTTCACTTTTCTATAAATAATGTGTTATTTAAGAGAATTTTAGTATTTTTTCCTTTACATACTTAGGAAAATTATAACATCTTTATTCAAAAAACAATTTTTTCCTACCATACTATACCTACCTATTATCCCTATACTTACATAACTATGAATATACACATTCATGAAGGTATTTTTCTGAATGTTCCATTCCAATATATTTGAATTCATAGTTGAGATTGAGTATCATGAAAAACAATTTAAGGAATCATAATTGGATTACTTAAAAAATGAATATTAAAGAATGTCCTATTGCTATAGGTATCCAAAAAAATTATGTGATCATTAATGATTAATATTCCTCTGATTCAAATTCACAAAAATATTAGGGTTCATGAAGTTTCAGACATTTCTCTAAGACAACTATCACTACCACATTGTCTCGTCTATTCATAACATTCTGGATTCATCAGTTTTGGTTGCTTCTGATGTAAAATCATCTCCTAAAACTGTAAAAATAGTTTTCTATGAAATCACTGAAAATAAAACTTATGTTGACATGCATTCATAGTTTACACGTAACCTTATTACCTTTATAACTTTTTCTGTTGAAGGAATCCACCAGTTTGATTTGTTAATAATAGATAATTTTCTATTTCTTGAACCTGTAGTGATTCACAAGGACATCAATAATTAATTATATGGGAACCACATTATCAAGGTCAAACTAAGCGATACTACACCACAATTTATTTCAATGATATTGTAATCTATGAATCCCAAGTAAATTTATTTTCTCAACCATCTACATATATATTATCCAAATGTAATTAAATGTAATTGTATGTATTTTCATTACATTCGTATATTTTTATTAAATAAAAAACAATTTTGAGTAAATAGACTAAAAATTCACAAATGAGTACCTTATATTTGGTTGGATTCTTACTCTATTATCTGTCCCACATTCTCATTCTCATTTACTACCAGACCAGATATATTTTTCAATTTTTTATGTGTCGTAATATTTATAGTAACAATATTTATTTACCTTTCAGGAAGATTTATATTTATTAAATGTGATATTACTATTGAAAAAAATTAAAATATTCCAATCATTATTGATACATTAACTAAATTTATACATTTCCTCCCATAACAGGCATTTCAAGGTTACTATACATTAAGTTACATTACATTGAACATTCCCAACAATAATGAAATATTTTGTTGGTTGAGATAATTCATGTTTCATTAAAAGGTAAAAAAATTCATACCATTTTAAATTTCATGAAAATTGTTAGTACTTATATTTTTACTATGGTTTATGTTGCTTGGGTGGGTTGGATGGGTGGGTATGTTTATTTTCATTTAGTTTTGTTACCTAGTTTCTTCCCCCTATAATAGTTTTCTACATAATTATTTTCATTTTGTTTCTTAATTTATAATATGTTGAGAAATTATTTTATGCAGTGTGAAACATATATTTGATTAAATCATTATTATTAGTTTATGTGATGTTTTGTTTTATAAATGATTCTTCATGTTTATGTGAATATAATTTTAGTTTTTTTATTGTCAACAATTAATGACATATATTTTTTGAACAAATTTTCAAAGGCTTTTCAAATTATTATTTTCAAAATAATATTTTCTGATTCAATAGGTTTTCTATCCATTATGGTATATTGGTCTTAGGGGAAAATTCAATAGAGCAATGAAAAATATGAAAAGATGTAGATGAGTGGGTGATATCTATGACAACAAACATAATTCAATTTGTTTCATCCATGCCATGATAAGGTCTCAAATATTGTTCAATTTTCATGGGATTATGGAATAAATGTAATATATTTACATACATTGAGAAAAAACATATTTTTAAATATATGGGTGTGTCACATGATTTGAATTTTGATGATTATTTTAATATATTTAATTGTTAAAAATACATTAATTGTTTTTTAAGAATATAATAGTTATAAATATTAATAAAACATATTATATAATTAAATTAACTACCACAATGTAATAATAAATTTTAAAATGTAATGTGACTAGATTCAATTATCAAATGACTTATCCCCCCCCCAATTTCTGATTTTTTTCTATTGATTATTTACAACTTTCTTTTATTTACAACCATTATATTTCATGCTCATACTAAATTTTTATGCATTATAAATTATATTAATTTCTTTATACTAAAATTATGGTCTCTAACCAATTTTATAACATGTATTTCTAAATATGATGCTTCTATTTTATTTTTCTATTAATTATTATTTAACTCTACAAACAAATGTTTCTGTAAAAGATATTTCAAATGTTGTTGTATCATGTTATTCAAATCTGCATAATTTTATTCTATGTTAATGATGACCCCATATTTTTTACACTTGTATTCTAATATTATGTACTACATTTTGATTTTAATATAATAAATAATAATGAACTATATTAAAATTGAAAAATAATAATTACTTATTGAAATTATTTGTTGACTAATAACACCATGTTAATGCAGAGATGAGTACTAGTTTTCACTATTGAAAAAATTATTTTTTTATCAATGTAAACAATGTTTTATAAAAAATAAATAAACATACATGTGTCATGTATTATTTATGATACATTTATTCTGATAAATATCTTGATAAAAAACTAAAATTATGATATTCATTCTTCTATTATTGTTATTTTCTGCTCAAATTAGAGTATACTAATATCCTAGAATCATAAATCTCTATGTTCCACTCATTGTACAAAAATTAATAATTCATATAAAATGATTAATGTAATTTTAGTTGTAATAACATTATAATATCATTAAAAATCATTTTATAAATATCACATCTAAACTCACAAACACTCAAAATGTTACTGTATTATGTTATATGATCTAATTTATCAATAAAAATATTTTAATCCATTCAGTTAAAATATTTATTAAAATGATATATTCTTCATCAATGAATTTCGTATTTCTCATGATTTTTCTTATATATATAAAATTATTTATGGTATAGAAAAAACATATAAATGATACAAAATTATCTCCTAATTAGTTTTGTTTAAAACCTATAAGTAAATAAAAAACTTGAATAAATAAACATATAAATATTTCATAAGATAAAATAGTTATAAAAATAAAATATTTTCTAAGACTGAGACATACAGAAACCCAAGTAAAATACACTTAAATATAAGCATAACATTTCCTTCTGCTTAATTGATTCTATAATAACTCAAACACATAAATTATTAAAATCAATTAATTCCATTAAAGAATAATATTTTATTCATTTTACATAATAAGTATTATATACATCACCTAAAAACATATCAAATTGAAAAAAAAAACTTATTGGGTATATTCTTCAAAAAACACTCAATTATATTTTAGAACAAAACAACATGAATATAAACATATTATCTATTATATTATTTATATATGTAATTTTAATGTTTATATCAAAAAAATAATTCAATAATGAAAAATGTTATAATAATATAACAATATTTTTTCGAAATAAAAAAAACCATCCCATTTTAGGAAAAAATATAATTTATAAGAAAAAATTGTTATTCAAATAAGCAAATTGAGACTCAAGAGTTGTCTATATAGATTTATTGGTCAATAACTAACTTTGTAATGATGCTTTTTCCTAAAATTATTATATAATACATTTTATTACTCAACATAAAAACACATTAAATAAAGAAACCAAATATACCAAATATAGGTGATGAAGGGGATGATGAGACATGACATGGTTATTACATAAACATAGATATATTTTATTCAAATGTTATTTATTTAAACAAAAAGGTGAATATTGATTATCCAATAATATTAACACCCAATCTTTTATGGGAATAATAAACTTCAATATTTTAATGATAATCCTCCCCAAAACACCTAATACTTTTGAAATGTGAAGAAATTAATATTTATTATATTTTAAAAAATCACATATATTTATAAAGATAGAAACTTCAAAATAAACATATTATACATTATATAAACTATATAAGAAACCTCTATGAGTGTTTCAAAACAAAACATTTTGCATGAAAAATGTTATAACAAGTTCTTAATATATTCTAACAATATTGAAACTAGAGAAACCAAATAGAATTACAAATTATAATTAAATATTGGAAAATTATATTGATAGTGACATAATGGAAAATTATGTTATGAAAATGGAATATCATAAGGGAAAGGAATAATATTTCCTGATTATATAGGTTTCAATACTTTCTGTGAGGTGATTATTTAAGAACACCATATTCTCCTTCATCAATACTAACTATAAATGATACAAAATATAATAAATAAATAATTTTTATAGTGTTAGGATACAAACCAAGGTTATGACTGTGAAATATATCATTCTACTTCTTATTATATTATTCAATACAGTAGCGGATATAGATTTTTCCACAAAATTAAATCTATGATCCCAATATTAGAATAATTATCATTTAATAATAACAAAAAAATATAGCAAAAAATATATAGATAATAATAAAAAATTTATTTATAAAACATATCAAACAATTGAAATATATTAAAAATTATTTTTTTATAATTGAAACAATTATCATGAAAATATAAAATTTTTTATGTAGTAAATAGAGTTAGTTTCTTGTTTTCTAGGAAATAATGAGTTTCAGAAAGATTTAATGAAAATATATCATGTAAAAGAGGAGTGTCCTAAGATGGGAGTGGGTAAAAAAGTCCCAATATGTCATCCCAATTAATTGGTAATAAATAATATTAGTACTTATTCTCATTATTTCTTAGATTATTAGGGTATTTTATTTTCTAGGTTTTATTTATTTAAAATACTATTTTTCTGTTTAGTATTATCTTAAATTTGTCTTTATAATATTTCAAAAACCAATGATCTAGTGATTCATAGGGAAAAATATTGAAAATAAGTATTAATTATTAATATATTATAAACGATAATATGAAATACATTTGTGTTTATATTTATAAAGAATGTAGACTAATATCATAAAAATAGTTATCATGATGCACCTAATGTTTAAAAATGTTAATTAAACAACACGAATAAAATTTCTTTCCCAAATTAATTACCATCCTGCTATTTCTATTTTGATAATAAAAATATATTTTAATTTAAATTAAAGATATATTAAAGAATACCATAGAAATAAGAATGACCCTCATTATAATATAGAACAAGGAGTGGGGGATCTCTGTTTTAGTTACTTGTTAGTTCTACCTTTTCAAATAATATTTTACCCTATTAATATGTTAATTATTCTCATTGTAATCACATTTGAGTACACATGGAAATGGGAATATTATATTAAATAGGTTAACCGTTGAAAATATGTATCTTAATACTTGACATGATCCATATTTCACTGATACTATAAAATCAACTAGTATTAACTTATGAGTGAAAATAGAAAGGAAATGTCAATATACTCAAGATAGAAAAAGGTACTCAGTTTTGATTAAGGTCTTAATTACATGTACTAATTATAAATGAGGTTAATTCAACATTAATAAAAACATAAACTATAATAGCCTTCCAAATAGTTATTCTATCTTTGATTTTTTTCTTTTTAAACCTATATTATTTCATGATCAATTATTTCTCTCTATATGAATTCCACAACAACTTCTTCCACTACATTTTCATTAAAACGTTCTCAATAAGTTTGATATGGAATGGTCTCCACATTTTATAAATTATTTCATACATGAAATTATATTGTTAGTACTACACGCAAATAGAGGACGCAAATGTTTTTTATTGAATTTTATATTCAATTTTTTAAAAAATTCTTATCTACTATTGATCCTCATATTATTCTTCTCAATACATTTTTTCTATTAAAATTCATTTCAAGGGCACTTGGGTTTCATTTTTTTGGTTGTAGCCCAATTATTCCATTTCAATAATACCTACATCATATTCCGTGACACAACCATATTATACATAGTGAATGGAATTTAATAAATATTAATGAATCAAAAAATGGAATTATATGATGTTTAAAGATTATTGAACAACACTATAATCATCTTTTACTATTTTTCCCGTTAAAATACTGAATAGAGAATTTAATATTTCATTAAAACATAAATCATTAATATAGGACATGTACCCAACTCTTATAAATTAAAAAAATGACTCATATAATGCTAAATTTATATTTCGAATGTGGGTGACACTTATGATGTTCATCTTTATAATCCAAAACGCCTGGTTTACACTTTTTATATTAGAATTAATCTTCAAAATTAACTTATGAATAATCCAATGAATTAAATCTAATTCTTTTAAATCCCCATGTTTAGACTTCAAATGATAGAGTGATTCTTATGATTTAAATCATATTTCATTATAGGTAATGAATTTTCTAATTTGAATACATTACTTTTTTAATTTTGTATCCTCCCATCACTATATAAATATTCCTGACATTTGAGGAATAATAATGATTTTATGACAAATTTCCATAATATCATAATACATATAAAGAATTATAGATTTATTTTAACGTTCTACAAACATTAAAAAATATATCACATCCTATCATATGTCTTATTTTTTATATAATATTAAAAATTATCTATTTTTGGAAAATAATATCAATGAAAATGATCAAAATCAATTGGTACATGTACTTTTATTTCCCATGAAAAATAGAAAACTCTATATGGAAGAAATGTTTTCAAGATTATTTTTATTTATTAAAAATATTAAAAATAGTTATTGGGTTCAACGGTCACCCTATTTGGATTAAATTTTAACCATGGATCATAAATAACTTTTAAACACAATCAAATTAAAAATGGATCGAAATTTTAATAAAATTACTACTTGAGAAAACATAATGTATATAATAATAATAATAAATATTGTTATAATGATTTTATTTAAAACGTGATTTACATTTATAACTTTTAATCTTTTGTTCCACATTATACAAAGCTAAAAAAGATAACTTTTACCATTATTTTGATCAAACTATCAATATTAGTATAGTTACCTGTTTAGAATTAGTACTTCTTAAATATATAAAATAAGTCTTTTCTCCAATAAAATTTAAACCTATTTAAAAAATATATTCATTCCCAACATCATCTGAAAATATTAAAATTGTTTATAAGGAATCAAACACCAAAATATTTTCTCTTAATTCTTTCCACTTTAAATAGCTACATTAACATACATAATGACTTAAAATAAATGACCTCTCCCTTATTTTGAAAATATTAATCTATCAATTTTTTTCTGAATAGTCCACAAAACCCTTGTAGATATAAAAAAATTAATAGGTATATGTACTATATTTTTATAATAATTTAACATCAATAATACTAATAATTCAAGATTTATTTATAGTGATCACCAAAAAATATTTTCTTCCATGATAATAAAATGAATACATATTTATCCATTATATTTTAAAATTATTCGGTGCTTCATCCTAAGTGTCAAAAATATTTCCATGACACAAATTCCTCAATTGGCTATATGTATGATTCCTTAGAAAAATTCTCTAGAATAAATTACTTAAGTGAATAATTAATTGGTTGAGTAGATCACATTTTAGTAACATTGAAAAAGTGATTCCCAATCGTGAATATTCACTAAGTCTAATAAAATTTTATAGCATTGGTATATATTTCTATAAAAACTTAGTATATGATGTTGAAATTTCATAGTTGATAAAAAACATTTTAGAAATCAGGGAGTGTATGAAAATATAGAACATTAATTCTTGGTGGATCAAAATGGTGTCTTAAATCAAATGGTATTCTACTCTATCTAATGTGAATGAAATATTAATATGACATTTTCTCATCTCAAATATGGTGAGAAGCATTATGTTGTCAGAAAAATTATTTCTAATCATGTAATTTGATTCAATGTTCAAATAATCAATGCTACTATAACTTCCATTAAATTATTGGATGTCATAATTACTATACTAGTGAATAATGATGATAATATCATGTTAACCATAATGCCTATTGTCTTTCAGATTATAGAGGATGTAATTTCTAAAAATGATAGGTTCTATCATATTCATGATTGTTTCAAAAATTATATCTTAAAATCATATGTGATATCCTTCATGATGATGTATGAAAAACATGTTTACACTTCAATAAAATGGTTTTCTATCAAATGTTATTTTGATACTAAAATCAATTCTATTATTATTATAGTGGAAAATGATGTTTACATACGTCTATTTAGGAAGGATTCTATTGTTAACACTATAAAAAATTCATTGGAAAAATAATTTATATTTAAAGAAAATATTGGTTACAACCGCGAAAGCGGCATGCAATCAAGTAATAAAAGTACACGTAAATCGCAAGCCTATGGACTTGACCCCGTGACTTCCCCCTCACCCCCAAGCCCTTACTACCCCAACACCATCGGTGGGGAAAACGTGTTGATCAGTTTAGGGGGTATTGAGGCCGCCTTACCCCACCCCCTGTCGCACGTCCCCAGCTTGGCCCATAGTGGCCAACCTTGGGCTTGGACTAGTTCCACACGGAGTCGACGGGACGAGAGGATCGCTGACATAAATTGTGCATTACCATTGTGGAAAAATAACTTATAATTAAGGTGAAATACACTCTAATAAAATTAATTCTATGAATATTTTTGGTTACATTAAGGGATGGTAATTAAAAAAATCCACTAAATTTAAATATAATGGGTTAATATTCATAGGAATCAAGCCTCTCGAGGTATCATTTCCTTCAATATTGATATCAATAAATCTATTGAAACCACAGACAGTGAATTCAATGGTAAATTCATAATTACTTTTTGCATTGTTTATAATTTAGTTCCCTAAATTAAAATTATCTTCAATTTAAAAAATATTTCATTTCCCATTATAATATCTAATATGGGATACTTTACATGATCAATATGTGTTCGGAAGCAGAATTTCATCCATTATATTGTCAATTCCATTATAGAAAACTATTTTAGCTGCAGTCTCCTAAATACATTAGAAAATGGAAATGTGAAGACCATCATGCCTACAAGATATCTATCTTCACCATCAAATTTATTTTATGTTGTTGATAATATTCTATTTAAATAGATATGAATAATTATTATAAATATTATAAAAAATTATCTCTTTTAATATGATGTAGTTTTGTGATATGAGGTATGCAAGAAAAAATACTTTAAATTCATTGGGAAAACACAATTCATATCCTTGAAAATAGAAATTACTAAGTAATTGGTCATCGTAGAATTGGATTTCCATTTATTTAACAAGGATTTCTCATGTTATGGTAAAGACCCAACACTATTCATAAAAATCATGTCATAGGTACGATTTGAAGTGTTATGACCTCATAGAAGTGAATGTATATATCAAGGTTGTGGATGTTTTTCCTTGTGAATAACATCCTTATTTTAAAATTTATATTTCTATTCGTGGTATATAAATTTCTTACACACTTACTAAAAAATATCAATATATCATTAAAAAATATTTGTAGAAAATCCATTACTTTTGAAAAGTTTGTAAAAATTGCTTGGAATAAATTTTTAAATCTATATGATCTAAATTTCCTAAGAACCATTAATATCTTTAAATTTCAATCAATAAATTAATTCCCATTTTAAATAGATATTTTTTTTGGTTGGAATAATTATGGTGAATACATCGATACAATGTGGGGTGGGTGATGGGGAGACTCATGTTCTTCAAATACATTGATTGTTTTAAAATTATCTTCTTATTAAGTAGAAAATATTTCCTTATCATATAGACGAATGAGTAGCATAAATGAATATTAGAAATGAGTAAACAATTTATAAATGGTATAGAGAATAAATATCCTCTATTCCTCTCTACCTACACTCAACTACATGATCATAATTATTTTAGAATTATATACTATTATCATAATACCATTAAATTAAAACTGAGTGTAGTTAGTAGAAACCTTACAAGGATTTATAGTATTTTATTTTTCTTTTGCCTGGAATAAAATAACCAATGATTTGCAGAAGAATTTGAATCTTCCCCACGTTTGAGTATGAGTAGTTGAAACTCAAATAAATCAAAAGAAATATATTTATTTAATGGTACATGTTATACTTTAGTGTTTTCATTATCTAGTGATAGATGAAATCATATCATCAATATAGCACAATAGATAATAGACCTTAAATGTTGTGTAGCCTTTCTTAAACAAGGTGAAATGAAAATTACAAACAGATGTTTGCCAATGTATGTCTCCAAATTGAATCCTCCCAAAATTCATCATTATTCTCGCAGAATATGTAAAAATAAAAAGAAGTAGTAGAAACAAAAATTGAAAAAATAGTAAGTTAGTAGATCAAACCAGATATGTCTCCAAAATGTTTCTCTAAAGGAAAAAACATTTTGGGTTAATATATAATATCATATATATACGTATTCATGAAAATATATATATTAATATATTTTTAAATGTATATAATCATGAAATTTATACAGAACATTGAAAAACTCTATGTGAAACCTGTACTATAAACAACGCACAATAACTCATAAATATTTGAAAATTATTATAGAGAATTATAAAATCTTGTAAGTTTATTATTGATTTAATCTGTTGTATATGATCCCTTAAAATCAAACTTGTAGGGTCTTTGAGTTAGTCATAAAATATAATTGAATATATTTTTAATTCTTTCAAGACAAATCCATAAATCATGGATAGTATATTGGATTCAAAACTCTTATTTTGAATAGTCAAACGTAGGGTTCCTCCATGTGAAAAAGATCAATCATAGGGTTGAAAACATATGGTTTATTTTCATAATTTGGATAAATATACCATATGTTTGTTTCTTTATACGTATGATGGATTCTGAACATAGGGTTGTATAACCACAATTTCCAGACTGCATAAGCTATATGATCCATATGTGTTGTTTAAATGGTTGGAATGATTCCTTATGTTTTGATTTCACATGTAGGGTATGAACAGTGTTTCAAAAATATTCTTAAATGAATCCTAAAAGTTTTTACAAGCATTCCTCAATATAAAATTACTTGAATACAATTCGAAAATAAATATTTCCATTCACATTAATTTACTAAATTTCCAATAGAAGAAAACTCATTAGTAATACACATGTAGTATTTTATGAGAATAAAAATCAAAAAGAAATTAACAAAATTGTTTAGTAACCATATTATCAACAATATAAAAGTTTTTTGGTTTATTAAATCTATAAAACAAATTACTGATGTGTAAAATAAATTTGAAAAGCGTAAAAAAATTCCTCCCTGTTTTTAAATTTAAAATATTTATTCCATAAAATAAAACTTCTCCCCCATTATAAAAATTTAATCTTATCCCATACTAATTTTTTTTTAAATGACCCCCCATTATAATTATCATTTATTCTAGAAACCATGACCCTAAAAAATAAATATCTTGATATATTATTCACTTATATAATATTTTTTTAAATATCCCCAATATATAGGAAAATAAGAATAAATAAGAATAAATTTATAAACATGATAATAACATTAATGATTTAAGATTCATCCTAATAAAAATAGATAATCATATCCCCCTTTTGTGACATAAAAAAGATAACAGTGGTAAATTTTACTCCCCCTAAATTTATTCTCTATTTAAAAAGATATAAATATTCAAACAAAGAGAATATATAGATAAATTATTTTCTTAAAACTAAACATAAATAATATCATATAGGTTTTATTCAATGTGTTAAAACATTTTAAAATAAAATGTTTATATAAGTAATAAAATTTGTTACATATAGTAATAAATTAATTTGTGTGATAATAAAAAGTTAATGCTAATGTAAAAAAGAATAAAACAAAAATAACATTATATATCAGATCATATGATTTTATTAATATATAATATATTAATAACAGTGTATATAAAAATTATTTTTAGGTAAAATAGGAATAAAATCAAAGAGTAAAGAAGATTTTGACTTTCCCTTTGAAAATTCCAAATTTCAAGCCTTTTTTGAACTATTTATTAATCTTGATAGTTCTTCTAACAGTTTTAAAAATCATTTCTACATTGATAAGAAAAAGTTTAACACTATTCAACCAAAAATAAATTCTGTTTATCAAGATCGATATTTAAATAATACTATGTTATGTGAAAGTCTATTTAAATTATCATTTCTACATTGTGATCTTCAAAGACTATTTTTGAGATAAAAAATACGTCATATTTTAATATTTATTTTTTAGAGAATCAAAAACAACATTGGATACAGTTTTCTTGTATAATGACATATGACTTTCTAAACACATTCAACTCACCTTTAAATTTCTCTTTCTTCTTCATTCAATTAGATAACACTAAATTGATTCCTTTCATAATACACTTGATAATATGAAATTTATTTTTGTTCATGACTATAAAATTTCTTATTTCTTTCAAAATTAATTTTAATCAAACATCAAAAAAATAAACAAACTTTTCATTCAATGATTCAGAAAAATTACCTTTCTTCCTTTTATGAGGAAATTCTTCTTAGATACTACATGCACTTTAATTATTCTTCTTTTTATTAATAGTTTTGAAGAGTAATGTGAAGAAGATATTTTGATGATGTAGAATATGATGATGGGTAAAATTAAATGTTTTAAAACGAATATAAAATTATTTTTCTGAAAAAGTATATAGATCGTTTTATTTTCATTATCTAAAAAATACATTACAATCATTCCAATTTGAAAATATATGCTTCTTAAAAAGAGTTTTTCTGATTATATCCAAATGAAATTTTGGGAAACTGTAATATAAATACTTCAAAATATTATTATGATGAATAATTGGGAATTTATATAATTAAAAAAAGAATTTAATTTATCATAAAGAGTGAATAAATATATAAATATTGTTGAACATTTTTTCAAATAAATTAAAAAATAAAATATAGACTCGGACTGATTTAAAGACTAAATAGTATTATTTTTCATATTTAAATAAATATCACACATTCCCAGAAAAAATTATTTAGTGAACCAGAAGAATATAGTTATATAAAATTAAATACTTATGGGATAATAATGATGATTTTTTTATAAAAAACTACTTATAATTTGTTCATCCTATTTGTATATACATTCATATATCAAGCGATTGACCTCTTATATATTTTAAAAATATAACATAAATGTGTAATCTGTAAAAATGTCAATGAAAAATTTCTTTTCATATCCATAAGATATTTTATCCATTAATTCTAATAACAACATGTTTGGGTAAAAGTCATTTTTATTTTGAATATAAATTCATTTATTCCACATAGATAATTATTTTCAACAATAAGAATTTTTAACTCCCGAAATGTTCAGTTATTTGAAACCGAAATAATTTTCATAATGATTCTAAATACCAAAACAAATGCATTTAAACATAGACATGTTTTATTATTTATACCATGTATAAGGACCCGACCTTAAAAATTTACATAATATTGAATTAAACGAATAATTCACAATTAGGATCTTTTCAGGTTTAGAGTTTTAGAGAATTAGGCCATGACTATTACATCTCATTTCAAATATAAAGTAAACACATCTACTCAGTTTCCATTTTCTTCACAAAACATGAACTCTTGAAAAAAAGATAAATTTCTAGTTCTATGTTTAAGACATCATGACTTTTCCATGATCCCATCCTGGACCATATTCCACATCATGTCCTGTAAAAACCATTTCAAAAACATGGGATGAGTATAAAAAGCTCAGTAAGGAATAAACAAAAAAGGATAATTGTTATTTTTTCAAAACAAAAAGTAAACCATGATTACTTTTACATAATTAATACTTTTCACCTTTATGAAGTATTAATTACTCTTCACTAAATAAAATATCACTACATAACCTTTTGTAACCAAATGAT
The DNA here is from genome assembly GCA_963277665.1 of Viscum album. Lineage (NCBI taxonomy): Eukaryota > Viridiplantae > Streptophyta > Magnoliopsida > Santalales > Viscaceae > Viscum > Viscum album. The sequence goes on along the minus strand of OY728166.1, from coordinate 65,573,757 downwards.
TACCATAAAACCCAAATAAAGAACACATAACATATAAAGGTAACTTGGGACATAAACTTACTAAAATTAAATAACTATACGGTCATCTTCCACACATATCAGTAAATGGAATAGCCATATTTCTTACTTCCATACGCAATGCATTGGAGGTTATAACATAACCACCTATCCTGGTATTCACAAAACCACCAGTCATTTGGTTTATCACGTAACCACCCGTCAAATGTCCAAGTAACATTATAAAATCATAAGACATAAAACAAATATAAAAAATGAAAACATATTCACATTTAAATAAAAATATATCACTTAAATTTATTGAAATAACAAATCCATTATCAATACCATTTTCAATACCAAAATAAATAAAATGATTGTATGGTATTTATTTTCTTTTATAAACATTACAGCTTGTTGAGGAAGCCAAATATCAAATAATACTTGTGGTGGCGGAAAAGGTCATTGTCACCGATTACGTTAAAAGGAAAATTCTTTTTGACATTTATTAATACGATTCATAGAAAAATATTCCCTTTGAAAAGTAGATGGTGTTTATCCATCGTATAAATAAAATTCGTGAATTAAAAAAAATATGCCTCAATGATAGGAGATTTAGACGAAGTCCCTCACCTCATGTCTGACTTAACTCGATCATTCATTAATCTCCTAAATAATAAACTAAAATTAATTTCTAATTTCTTACGATCCATTTTCAAGTTAATTATTCCTTTTATATCACATATTACCATGTTATAAACATTATGTAATCAATTAAGTTAATAATGTTCATTTTGTCTATATTTGGTACTTGAGTCGAGAATAGACTACTTATAATTACCTATTGTTCATGTGGTTAAAGGTTCATTATATCCAGAATGATATTTGGTACTTTGATATCATATATTTCAAATATATCTAGAATATACATGTATTTATAATAGTACATAACATTTAGAGGTAAGAAATGTAATGCACCATTCATGGAGACGGTAATTCGTTCGTACAAATGAACACAACTTCCATTTTTATTTTAATATTTAATGGAATTATAACATAATGATACATAGTAGTATTATAATTATAATATTTGATCATATATAATATCATTAAATATATCCTTTATACGTACAACATATGGTATGAACGAGTCATATCACATTGAGGGGGCAGTAGTTCTCACTTTCTCAAATGAAATTATCGTGTTTACACATAATGGAAACCATAATGGTTTTCTATATAAAAAAATACATAAGCATAAATGAAACATAAACGTAATATATATCATATATAAATACAGTTCCATCTTAATGGCCACCATGAGAGGCGGTTGAAAATATTTGAACAGTCATCATTTCGTGAGGCGTTAGTTTTCCATCCACAAAAATATTATGTTCCTCCTAAATTAGATGGTGGTGTGTGTAAGTGTTTTTCGAATAAATCTCATAAAAAATACTAGTATATTAAAGATACTTGTGTTGTTAAAAATGAATGGAATAAAAAGATTTTAGGGGACAGAGATGGAAAAAAAACTATTTAAAAGAAATTGTTACCTTTAATTTGGGTAACTCTATTTGGTTTGAGCCAAAGGACTTCATGAAGTTACTTATACTTAAGTTAAGGCTTCTAATAGGAGGATAGGTATATAGGGAGTTTAATTGGGAAGAGGATGGACGAGACAAATGTTTTGAGAGGTGTGGGGAATTGGTTAGAAGTGGTCACCTTTTATAATGGGGAGGAGGGGAACGTTAAGAAAGTGTGATAATATTATTTTATTATATAATGATATTTGGTTTCTAAAGGTCCAAAAATCATTAAAGTCGATAATAAGATGACTCATAGTATAAATAAAATCATTTAATAGAAATTTCACAGGTTTTGGATAATATTTTAATCATTATAATCTTATTTATTTAAATCATATATTAATGAGGTAAACTCTGCATCATTTTTGGGTCATAAATAATTTAATTTATTAGATATCTAAAAATTATAAAAAAATACCATGATGTAGGAAATCTTATTATATTTCCAATGAATTTTTTTAGTTGATCAAATAACATATATAACACCATGTAAAAATTAATTTACAAAGAGATATTTGTTTATATTATTTTTGTCTTTACTTTAAATTAATTAATCTAAATTGTCATTACCACTCCCAAGTGTCACAATGGGGTCCCAAAATAGACCCAAATATGCCAATGGTTGGAAATTATTTATTAATTAAGGATAGGACAAGTGTTAAGGTAATTTTGAATTATTACAATATTCTTTTAACATTGAATTACCCTATTTACCTATAACTGTGGTAAGTAAAAGTCAAAATTTAATATTCACCAAAAATTATTTTCATCTTATTGATCCACATTTTATTTCTTGATAAAAACAATATATGTCAGATTTTCAAAATTCAATTCACATAAGCGGTAAAATTTCATTTAAATGAAAAAATCATTTTTTAACTACCACTAAGTGGTTTCAATATTCATCAAAAATTGAAGTTTTGCAGAAAAATACCAAAAATTCAGCATAAGATATATTTGGTATTCCAAATTAATAAAATGATGTCTGTATTTTCAAATTAAAAACATAGAAATGGAATTAATTAATTATAAAATTAATTCTTGTTATCAATACAAATAGAGTGTTTTTAAGAAACAATAACTATCAAAATATTGATACATGTTTATGTCCTATTTAAAAGTAAAATTAATTCCAATGACTAACATTATATGAAATGGTAAAAATACATTTTAATTACACATTAATAATAATTAAAATGATAATATAACTATATAAATAAATTAGATTAAAATAAAGTTTTGAATTAAAATTCAATATTTTAACTATTCATTAAAAAAATGAACTTTATCAAAAAAAATCCAAATATTTACAAAAAGTAAATAATGATGTCCCAATTATAAATAAGTATATTATTTGGTCAAGTAGAATATATTAAAGTGAACAAAACTATATTTAACGTGGATTCTCTATTAAAAGGTTTTAAATCGGGCTTTTAATGTCAATTATGATTAAAATTAGATTCATTAACATTTTAAGCCTTTAACTTTTATTGGATAAATGTAAATAAATTTAGAAAAAATGTATAATTATAATGTAGTTAGTTGTGTTCATTCCCTCCAATTCAACGGTTAGGATTTAACTACCATTTAGAATAATTATATTATATTATTAGTGTGCAACATATGATTTCAAAAAAACCCGTTGATGCGTATCAGGTACGCTATCAAACATAGAAACCCCTTTAAATTAAAATTAATATTTCATTCACAAATATTAATAAATATGAAATATGTCTTATTCTTTATTTACCTGGGATGTTACATCCTTCCACCCTTTTGGGAATTACATCCTCGCAATTTTACATATCAAAATAAGTGGGGGTATTTATCCCTCATGGCATTTTCAGATTCCCACGTTCCCTCTTCAACCATATGGTTTTTTCAAAAAACCTTTACCTGGTAAGGACCCCGAAATTTGAAGGAAATAATATTTCTTAAATAATTTGTAATTTTAAGAGTCTCTAGCTTCTGACGACACTTGTTTCTGAGGCCCAGTGTGCCTGGAATCAATTTCTGACGTTTAGCTTGGGTATGTTCAAAAAACGAAGGAGCGGGTTTTTCTATCTTTTGAACCGCTGCTCAAAATTGAAATCTGAGGACACAGATGAAATCGCAGCGCTGATAATTTCCTAAGGGGACATTTACCGTAGTTGCGTTTTATGGGGGTTTGAAGTTTTAAATTTGTGGTTTAATTATGAAGACAACTAAAATTGTTGGAACAATTGTTTTTATATCTTTGGCAGATAATTCCTCCCATGGGAAGTTTTTGTTGGGGCCCACACCCACCCAACTTCCCATGTGTGGATATTTGAGAGGTGGGGCCCACACGATCCCCAACCATTCATCTCCCATAACCCTCTTTAAACCCTGCTTCATTAATTCTTAAAACTCCTTGTTTAAATCATGACAACCCTCTTTATTTATGAAATATCTTCACCATCCACTCTCCATTAATTATGTGTTTTGAATTTTGAATTTTGAATTCGTGGAATGTTTAATTAAAATAATGGGAAGCCTTATTTTAATTTGGTTGGAACTTTTTGTGTCAGGGGAAATATTTGAGAGAGAGATCCTGTGAAAGAAGTGGAGATTTTCTCCTTTGATGAAGAACACCAATACTCTGACGATGAATGATGCGGCTTCTTTTCCCTTCTCCACGACAAGAGTGGAGACACCAATTCTTCTTCGGGTGCACTCCGACGATGACAGAAACGACACCGTCATCCGTGACGCTTGTCAAACTGGGAACCTTATTCGAGGTAGGGGGTTTCCTTTATTTATTTTAAATAAACTACTCTTTTGTTCTTGTTTTATTCAAGTGAACATATTTGGCCGATTTTTTCCGCCAGATGCATAGGGTGCGGGCCGAACAAACACGGCCCGATGACCCTCCGTGGTTCCTTGTCATGTTTGGAATTGGGAATCAGTGATGATCGAAGGAGACAGTCGCGCGCCGGCTGCATGTGGAGGAACCATGTCCCGCAACTTCAGGCTGCTTGACCGAGGATGAACCGGCTGAACATAGTTTTCCTGGCCGAAGGGTGAAACGGTTGCGTCGCATGGCACCACGCTATGGAAGAATACATCCCACCCAAGCGGGCTGCTTCGACGGAAGAACCAGCAGGCTCGTTGGTCGTCCAGGCGGAGGAGAGCCACGGCGCCAGGCTGGCGCCGCGTAGGAGAACTGGCTAGCCCGTCGGCCTGCCGGGAGGAGCAGAACTACTGCGCCAAGAGGGCGTCGTGCTGGAAAACCTATGGCCTGCCCGAGCGGGCTAGTTGCGCTAGAATGTCGGCGATCCTAGACGGCCGGTTTGGGAGGGCGGCACCGCTGGTTCGGGCAGCTGCCACCCCCCCCCCCCTCCCCTCGAACTGCTTAGCCTTCGGGCCACGCCCGGATGGGTCGCACCCCACCAGGGCTCACCCTCTTTGAGCCAGGCCACGCAAACTGTTAAGTCAGTCTGACACCCCTACTGGGTCAGACCCTCCAAAATTGGGTGACCCGACCCGCCATCCCTCTGGCTTAATGGGACGGGCCCGTTACACACTTAAACATGAATAACTTAATGACCGTGCATCCGATCGATGCACTATCTACGGCACTGGTATATTTCCGACGAGGCGGTACTTTTGAGATACTCTAAGTGAGTTTTGGTAAACTTTGGTAAATGGTCGAGTTTGGAATGAGCATATTTACAACCGGGCCCCTCTAACCAAAAAGCCAATATCTCCTATATCGGGCGTCCGATTGACGTTTCGTCTATCGCGTTGAGTTCCTTTTGATGAGATGGAACAGCGGGATACATAAAATTTGGACTTCGAGACAGTTTATGTATCAACCCCCTTTATTCCAGGGGCGAACCCTCCCGGAATCGAGCACGCTGTGTGCGGGAACCCTAGAGCTGGCTGCGACTGCGACGACTTCTGTGCTGGGATCCTCTGTGGGTTCGACAACGATGATGACTGTACATGGATCCTACGTGGGTTCGGTAGCGAGGAAGACTGTACTTGGATCCACTGTGGATTCGACAACGATAAATACTTTACTTGGATCCTACATGGGTTCAGCAATGATGGTTACTATACTTGAATCCTATGTTGGTTCGGCACCAACGACTTCTGTACTTGGATCCTACGTGGGTTTGGCAGACGAGTTGATTCAGAGGCTACATCTAATCATCACTGCACCACTTAGTGAGTAGTATACCTATGTGAGCTGAGTCTTGTTATTCAATCATTATCATTGAATTTATTGACTTCGTTCCTGTGTTGACCGCATTGTGCATGGGATCAGAAGTTGGTACCGAACTGAGATTGATGAATTAGGTATATGTATGTGCATATACCTAAGTAGAGTTGGTTGATACTTTGTGTTTGTATCATTCCTTTGTGGTTTATCCTTCTTGGATTCTGGAAGACCTTCGGGGGTCACGGTGGCCATACTGAGTATCGTTATACTCAACCCTGCACGGGCAATGCCCATACTACGTTGCGTTGGTTGAAGATGATGGACATCACTAATCGGGGTTGAGGCTTGTGGATATGGATGGTATCTGGAGGTGGACAACATGGTGGGATGTACACAGAGCGGACGGACTGACCCGAGGTACTGACGAGACTATCGGTACCCACCCTTCAGGTGGGATTCCTGGAGGATGACATGGTGGTTTCTGCATTAATTTATAGCAGTTTTACTTTATTTCTCAGTTGTACTCTACTTTCAGTTGGGTTTGTATACAGGCCCATTTACTTTTCAGCACTTACTTTTGTACTCATTTTTACATAGTGCTTACTTCACTTGTGTATTCTGTTGTGTTTTTTTACTTTTATAATGGAAATTACTTCCCATTTTATAGGAATTTACGCCTTTGGTGCTAGTTGACAACCCATGTCCTATGGAAGGAAGGCATGGGGTATTCACGGCACGGGACCTGATGATGGGTCATGAAAAATTGGTATCAGAGGAGTCGGTTCTACCACAGAACTAAGGACTCTGATAAATTCTTCTCTGTGAAGAAATAGTGTTAAGAGTATTGAGTGTGGTTTTCAGTCCATGGAGCCCAGTGTTGGTGCGCTGGCCTACGTATCCATACACCAGGACCCTGACTTGTGATTTCTGATTCAGTGCTCGAAAACAATGATTGCATGTGTTTCAGAAGTTTTCATTCTTATTACTTTGTGTCAGCTCACCAGGTATATTGTTTGACTGTGGCACACCTGTTTATTTTCAAGATGTCCCCATGATGGCAGCCAGCTAGGGTTTCAAGCTACGTGCGAGATGGAAGCCCACCGAGTGAGGAGGTCTCAATGCAGGGCCCCATTATAGTGGAGGCACCAGCGTTACCACTACCTAGAGATCCACCGATGCCACCAGCCCCAACAGTAGAGAGTGTACGCCGTCTGAGTGCGCTGCACCAGTTTCTGCGATATAGGCCGCCCAGGTTCCGCCGATAGATGGACCCTCAAGTAACTGAGGATTGGCTAGAGGCTATTATTAGAGTCTTCAGATTGGTAGAGAAACTGACGGACCTTATGGTGATCCTTGTCGCGAGTCTCCTGCACGTAACAGCAGGTAGATGGTGGAGCCTGATGCTCCAGGTGCACGACGAGGCATCATTAATTTGTACAGACATGGAGATCCTCTTCCACTCAGAGTTTGTTCCACCCACCCTCTATGCGGTGTGCATCTATGAGTTAGTACATCTGCGGCAGGGCAGCATGACAGTAGCCCAGTACTCGGCGAGATTTACCAACCTCTCACGCTACTCCACGGACATTGTACGAGACCCATTCTTCTAGGCCTGATCCATTGAGCATGGACTGGGGCTTGAGATCAGAGCTTCGATGATCTCACTCAGCATTCTGACATAGTCAAGAGTACTAGAGCGAGCCCTTCTTGTGGAGATATTTCTTGCTAAGCCGACGCCAGCAACGAGACCCACCACAGGGCAACCCGTAGCAGATTCATCTGCATCCGGTAGTAGAAAGATGTCGCAGAGGTCCATGCAGACCACGCCATCAGGTGGGAGACCTCTAAATACTGGTTTAGATGTGCGGGGGACATAAAGAAGAGCTAGCCATACGAGGGGCATGCAGTGCTTTGCATGCGGCCGGCAGGGCCACATGGTTCGTGACTGCCCGACTCTCTATGAAGAAGAGCAGTAGTCAGTGGAGGGACTTCCCAGGTAGAGGCAGAGGATTGACCGTAGCGGTCCATAGGGAGCAGGCGGAAAAGGCATAGGAGCAGGCCGAGCAGCAGGTGGTGGACGACACTTCGAGGCTCTACCACCACCACCACTAGGAAGACCACCCTGACCATAGAGAGCTGGTAGAAAGTGGCAGGCTTAGCTCCAGGAAGTCGGGGCCTATGACCATGGCGCACCTGAGATGATTCGAGGTACTATCTGTGTCTACTCCACCCTTGTTGCAGTTATTATAGAAAAAGGAGTGAGTCATTCCTTTTTTGTCGCTACCCTGGTTCGGTGCTCAGAGATTCCGACAGAGCCATTGGCTTGATCCTTACGGCTAGAGACTCCTACAGGATCAGACTCGATGATTACGCACTGGTGCCGGCAGTGTGAGCTTACTCTATGAGGAGAGAGCTTCGGCTAAGATCTTCTTATAGTAGCGACGAGGCCTTACGACATAATCTTGCATATGGGCTGGTTATCTACAGTCCATGCCCATATCGACTGTATTAGGCACAAAGTGTGGTGTGTCTGAAAAGATGGGAGCAGGTTCACCTTCACCAGTGAGAAGGGAGCCTTTGCAGTGCAGGATGGAATTATGTAGAGGATAGGGCAGCCGATCACACATCATTTGGCCAGTCTTATCCTAGGAGCGGTTGATATGCGGAGTTTGAGTTTTCGTGTTATGGTGGATCAGTGTGTGGACGTTTTTCCATACGACATTCCAGGACTACCTCCTCACAGAGAGGTATATTTCTACATTTACCTCTACCAAGGGACAAAACTGATATCTACTCCCGCATATCTGATGGCACCCGATGAGATTCGTGAGTCTGAAGGTATAGCTGGAGGACTTGCTGGGAAAGGGATTCATCTGACCTAGTCTTTCTCCCTGGGATTCTCTGATTTTATTGTCCAAGAAGGCGGATGAGAGCTTACGACTCTATTTCGACTACCGTCACATAAATCAGGTGACCTTGAATAACAAATATCCACTCACAAGGATTGAAGACATCTTTGATCAGCTCAATGGAGCACTATGGTTCATGAAGATAGACCTCAAGTCAGGCTATCATCAGCTCAGAGTTTGAGATGAGGTTGTGAAGAAGATGTCCTTCAGGTGTCGGTATGGACACTATGAGTTCTTGGTTATTCCCTTAAACGTAACCAGTGCTCTTGTAGTGTTCATGAGTCTCATGAACATGATCTTCCCTCCTTACCTAGATTGTTTTGTTATAGTCTAATCGACGACATAGTGATTTACTCGACTACTTTGGAGGATCACGCCTACCACTTGCGGGTTGTACTGGATACACTCTGAGAGCACCAGCTTTATGGTAAGCTCTTGAAGTGATATTTTTGGATTCAAGAGGTTCACTTCTTGGGGCACGTCATCTCAGAGGCAGGAGTTTCAGGGGATCATGCGAAGATCGAGGCAGTTCTTTCTTGGGATCCACCCAGGACCGTGACGGAGGTGCGGAGTTTCCTAGGTCTGGCTGGGTACGATCGGAGATTTGTACCAGACTTCTCCAGAGTTGCAGCACCACTTTCAGCATTGAAGAAGAAGGGGAAACCCTTCATGTGGTCAGATATATGCTAGCAGAGCTTCCATGAGCTGAGACAGAGATTGACCAGTGCAACCATCTTGAGGCCACCGGAGGAGGGTGTTGGGTACGTGGTTTACTTCGATGCATTAGAGACCGGACTCGGTGTGTGGTCTGGTGCAGGAGTGGGCATTGATCACCTATTCTTTATGGTATTTGAGGAAACATTAGAAGAAATCATTTACCCACGACCTAGAGATAGTAGTAGTGGTCATCGCCTTGAAGATGTGGCAGCACTATCTGATGGGTGAGCGCTTTACATTCTATTCGGACCACCAGAGTCTCAGGTATATTTTATCGCAGAAGGACCTAAACATGAGACAGTAGCGATGGCTTGAGTTCCTCCATGACTATGAAACTGAGATAGTCCATACTCCTAGGAAGGGGAAGGTAGTAACTGATTCTCTCAGCAGGAGATTGGGCATTCAACTACTTATAGAGGAAATGGAGCATTTAGCTGCTTTGCAGATATCCTTTGTGGATAGAGAGGGGAAAAATTTTCTATATTCCCTCATAGTTACTCCTCCACTACATCATTGGGTTAGAGAGGAACAACGTGGAGTCATTGACTATGAGATGCGAAGTGCATAGATTTCCATAGGGCTGGTGCCTTATGTATTTTTTGAAGGAGGAGAACACGTCATCATCTTCAGGGGACGTACCATGGTACCAGTTGTACTACAAGATGATGTGCTGAGGGAGTTTCACACTTCCCCTCTAGCACTACATCCTGGAGTGCTGATGATGTACTAGGACCTCAGACGATAGCACTGGTGGCTGGGTATGAGGAAGGTTGTAGCAGAAATTTTTTCACGATGACTCACTTGCCAGCAAGTGAAGGCAGAGCACCAGGTACCAGCAATCGTGGTACATCCCTTAGAGGTTTTGGAGTAGAAGTGGGACATGATATCCATGGATTTCATGACGGGGCTTCCACATACTTCTAGAGGAAACGACTCCGTCTGGGTGATCGTAGACCGACTCACCAAGTCGGCCCACTTACTTCCGATCAGTGAGGAGGGATCAGTAGAGAGATTAAGATGCCTCTACGTTCAAGATATCGTATGGCTTTATGGTGTTATATCGTCTATCATCTCTGATCGAGATGCTTGCTTTACTTCACGGTATTGAAAGGGGTTACAAGAGGCATTTGGGATGCAGCTACACCTGAGCACCGCCTTTTAACCTCAGACGGATGGCAAGACAGAGAGGACCATTTAGACTCTCAAGGACATTCTCTGTGCATGTGTCCTCGACTGTGGTCGCAGCTGGGAGAATCACCTACCCTTGGTGGAGTTTGCGTAAAACAATAGCTACAACTCCACCATCGGGATGGCACCATATGAGTCATTATACGGCCAACCTTGAAGATCACATCTATGCTGGACTGACCCTGGGGAGTCAGCACTTGAAGGACCAGAGATGGTTCATGCTACAAAGGAGAAGGTGCAGACCATCCAGGAGTGGATGAGGACTGCACAGAGCAGACAGAAGTCCTATGATGATAGGAGACGAAGACCACTGGAGTTCGAGGATGGAGACCACATTATCTTACGGGTCTCACCTCGACGTGGATTACAAAGATTTGGCCGGAGCAGAAAGTTATCTATGTGCTTCCTCAGGCCTTTCCGGGTCCTCAGCAGAGTAGGCGAGTTAGCTTACTGCCTGGCCCTTCCACCTCAGTTGCATCGGGTGCATGATGTCTTCCACATATCTCAGCTGAGGAGATACGTGCATGACCCAACCCACATCATTGTTCATGGGGAGCTGGAAATCGATGACAGGGCTACATTCACGGAGGTCCTGGTGGAGAACGAGGATCGACATAAGGGAGTCGCACATAGATGGTCGATTCCTCTGGTGTGCATTTGTTGGCTACATGGGAACCTCCAAGAGAGCACATGGAAGCGGGAGGCTCGGATTCATGCTCAGTACCATCATTTTTTCCATAGTTTATGTTGTAGCTTTACGGGGACGTAAATCCCTGAGGTGGGTGTAATTTAAAGACCCAGAAATTTCAAGGAAATTTTTATTCTTAAATAAGTTAGAATTTTACGAGTCAGATTTAACATTCCAACTAAGTAATGAATAATAGATATTTTTATCTATGTCTATTAGTGAATTAGATAGTGTTTTAGAGGCTTAAAATGAGAATAAATCCAATCATAAGCATGGAATACACTAATATTTTTAAAAGATTGTTTTGCTGCATTTCGAAGGCAAACAATTTTCAAATAAAACTTTTGACAATTTTATATGCTCTATTTGTCGAAATAAGCTTATTATTTATGATTGGAACATTGAAATTTACTTTGGGTAAATTTTTGGTATTTTTCCGATAAAGTTCATTTATTTAATGAATAGTGAAAATGTTGTATTTTAATCCAAAACCCTTTTCTTATCTAAATTATTTATATTATTAGATTATTTTTTGAATTTTTTTTAAAGTTCAATTAGAATATATTTTTACCATTTAATCCAATAGTGGTCGTTGGAATTAATTTCACTTTGAAATTGGACTTAAACTAGTGTCAATATTTTGATACTTATTATTTTATAAAAACACGCTATTTGCTCTAACAGCGGGAACTAATTATTAAATTAATTAATATAACATTTATGTTTTGAATTTTTCGAAATATAAAACATTTTTGAATTCGGAATATCAAATATAGATTAGGGTGAAGTTTTGGTATTTTTCTGAAATACTTCAATTTTTGATGAATAGTGAAACCACTAAGTGGTACTTAGAAAAACTGATTTTTCGTTTAAATGAAATTTTATCACCTCTGTGTTTTGAATTTCAAAAATACGACATACATTGTAGTCATTAAGAAGTAAAATGTGGTTCAATGGGATTAAAATAATTTTTTTATTAATAGTAACTTTTAATTTTTTAATCTCGATTAGAGGTAATTAGTGTAACTTAAGGTAACAATAATGTTTTAATAATATGAAATGAACTTGATACATGTCTTACCCTTATTGGATGTGTCATGGACGACCATGAAAACCCATGGGTCGATTTTTGGGACCCCATGGAGCCACTTGGGTAATATAAAGACATTAATTCCTTTTATTTAAAGTAAAAGTAAAAATGACACAAACATTAGTTATTTTAATAAAACAATTTTTAAATGGGGTTATAAAAGTCATATTTTTTACTATAAATATTACTTATAAATATAAAAATATTTCTTAAATCATAGTATTTTTTTATAATTTATAGATATTAAATAAATTAAATTATTTATGACAACATGATGATGCAATGATTACCTCATTATTTAACGATTTAAATAAAATGAAAATATAATGTAAAATCTAAGACCTAAACTTTTAAAAAACCTATTGGATGGGTGGATTTAGAACCCTTATCACCTTATCCTCTAAATTTATAATTGTGGGAGCTTTTCTATCCTAAAATCATTTTATAACAAAGTATATTCTCTTAACATTCCAAGAGTGCCCCTCCTCTCCTCTTATAAAAGGCCCCCACCTCTACCACATTACCCACACTTCCTAAGCCTTTGGCTTGGCCAACCCCTGCCCATTCTGTCTCTCCACATCACTCTATAACTCTTAGAAGCCTCACATTGGGTAGAAGTCTTCTCAAGGAATCTTTTGAGCTCAAATCAAATAGTGTTACCCGTTTTTAAGGTAATGTCTTCACTTGTGTTCTTTTGTATTAGTTTGCTTCTCCTACCCCCTAAACTCTTTTTATTAATTTATTTTGTAACAACTCCAGTATCTTCAATATACTAGGATGTTTTTATAAGAATCTTTCAAGATACACTTACACACAACTACATCTAATGGTTAAAGAACATATTGTTTCTGTGGATGGCGAATTACTGCCTCACGAAACGATGATTGTTCAACACTCATATAACACCTTCAAAGGTGGCCATTAAGATGTCACTATATTTTTATATGATATATAATATGTTTATGTTTTACTTAAGCTTCTGTATTTTTCATTTCTGGCATACCTTTATGGTTTCCATTATGGGTAAACGCGATATCTTCATTTTAGGAAATGCGGACTACCGCTCACTCAAAGTGATTTGATTCGTTAATACCATATGTGGTACTTATAAAGGATAGATTTAATGATATTATAAATGATGTTATACTATAATTATAATATATCATTATATAATTATTATTTCTTCCTAGTAAAGTACGAGATAGAAATGAACGTAGCGTTCATGCATACGTACGACTTATCATCTCCATGAACAGTGCATTTCATTTCTTACCTCTAAATGTTATGTAATATTATAAATGATTGTATATACTGGATATATATTATATATATGATATCTACATCATGAATATAATTCTGGATATAATGGATATTTTACCACATGAACAACTTGTAATTATAAGGAGTTTATTTTTGACTCATGTACCAATGATCGACAAAACGACCGTTATTAACCTAAATAATTACATATTGTTCATAACATGGTAATAAGTGATATAAAAAGAATAATGAACTTGAAAAATGTTCTTAAGAAAGTATAAATTAACTCAAGTTTATTATTCAGGAGGTTAAAGAATGATCGAGTACAGTCAGACCCAAGGTAAGGGAATCCATCTCAATCTCCTTTCATTGAGGCATATTTTGTTTTATACACAACTTTCTTTTATACGGTGTATAAACCCATTTTAATTTTACGATTATTAAAAAGGAATATTTTTATTGGAAGATTTTACTAAACGACAAAAGGGAATGTTTTTTTCGTACGTATGCGGCGACAACGACTTCTCCGCCGCTGTGACTATTATTTGAGTTTCGGCTTCCTCTACAAGCCATAACATTTTTTTGAATGAAAAATAAATACCATGTTTTACTTTTTATTTATTTTGGTATTGAAAATGGTTTTCATCATGTTTTTATATCAATGTGTTGTATTGATATCTTGTGATTGAAAGGTGGATATGTTATGTTTCCTTTATGCATGTTTTATGTGATACGGTTAGGTTATGGTTCTAGGGAATTATTACGAAGATGGGTGGTTCCGTGATAAACTAAGGCCGGGTGAACCCGATATAGCTCTCCAATGCATTGGGTAACACGTAGGTGTTAAATGTTAAGGTTTCTCCGAAGAGAGTTAGGGAATATACTGTGATGGGTATTCCAAACGTAACCAAGAGGGTTACTCCCTACGTAAGAATGTTATGAATGCCTCAAGTTACCTTTATGTCTTATGATTTATATGATTTATTCATTATTTGATGAGGTATGTTAAAGTGATTATGTTTTATGAGTAAAGTATGATTTCATACATGGACTAATGTTTTCATTTCATACTTTTATATCCCTTACTGAGCTTTTTATGATCATCCAAAGTTTTTGAAATGTTTTTCACAGGTCAAGGGAAAGGTATATGATATGATGATAGTGTCAAGGAAGTGTCAAGAAAGAATCCACGTTTTATTTTAAATATTTTTCCGTTGATGGGAAAAATGAAAACTATCTTTTATATAACCACTTTGTTTAAATGTGGAATGTAATGAAAGTTTTATGATCTAATTCTCTAAAAATCTAAACCTGAACAGATCCTCCAGGTGTATTCTTGAAATATCTCAAGATTAAGTAATGTTTAAGGCTGGGGCCTTATAGTTGGTATCATAGGTCGGTTTAGATAACTTTAGGAGTTATAATTCTATTAAATGATTATCCGAAAATATTTTTTTATGGTCAAATTGAAATGATGTAGCATTTAAAGATTACCATGTTTCTTCGCCTATGATATTTCTGTGTTAATAATGGTTTTTCATAGAGGAAACAGAATAGCTATTCTTGGAAGGCATACATAGGGAAATGACCTTTCAAATCAGTATCCTGAGATGTTCAGAATCAGAACTAAGCAGTTTGTTGCAGTGATGGCACAGTTGACTAAGGTGAAAAATGTTGGTTGTTTTTATTAATGATATTTTGGTGTTTTCTAAATTTAAAGAGTAGCATGAAAGACATTTAATGTTTATTTTTCAAACCTTAAAAGAAAATAAATTGTATGGGAAATTCAGAAAGTGTGCGTTTTGGTTGCAAAAAATTTCTTTCCTTTATTAAAATGTTTCTAAAGATGGGATAACTGTTGATCTTGCAAAAACAAAGGTTGTGGAAGAATGGCCAAGACCCACAAATGTAACTGAGATTCATAGCTTCCTTGGTTTGGAAGGCTATTACCAAAGGTTTGTTAGAAATTTTCACGGTTATCTAGTCCAATGACTTAGCTAACTCGGAAAGGTGTTATGTTTATCTGGAAAAAATAATGTGATGATTGTTTTCAGGAAGTGAAAAGAAGATTGGTGAATACTCCAGTTTTGGAACTACCTTCCAGGTATGGGGAGTTTTTTATCTACAATGATTCTTCATTGAAAGGACTTGGTTGCGTCTTAATGCAGAATGATCAGGTATCAGTGAAATCTTCTCTATCAGACAGAATTAAGCAAGAACAGAAGCAAGACAGCGAGTTGTGGAAAAGGGTAGAGATGGTTCAGAAGGGTAAGTTTCCTGAATTCAATATTGATAATGATTTTGTTTTGAGATTTGGAAAGAGATTGTGTGTGCCGTGTGATTCACAGTAGAAGAGATATTTTCTATGTGAAGCTCATAGTTCTACGTTTTCAGTCCCTCCTGGGAGTACTAAGATGTATATAGATCTTCAAGAGTATTACCGATGGGACGGAATGAAAAGGGATATTACTGATTTTACTGTAAAGTGTTTGACTTGTTAATAGGTTAAATCATAGCGGCAGTTACCAAAAGGGATGCTTCAGCATTTACCAGTTCCAGAGTGGAAATGGGAAAATATATCCATGGACTTTGTTGTGGGATTACTGAAGACATCTCGAGGTAATAATGCAATCTGGGTAATTATTGATCGCTTGACTAAATCTGCTCATTTCCTTGCTATACGATATAATTATTCCCTAGATCAACTTTCCCGTTTGTATCTTAACGAGATAGTCAGGTTACATGGAGTTACTCTCTCCATTGTATCTGACCGTGATCCCAGGTTCACTTATAACTTTTAGAAAGGCTTTTAGAAGTCGATGGGTACTGAATTAAATTTTAGTACAGTTTTTCATCCTCAATCAGATTGGCAGTCATAAAAAAAATTCATACATTGGAAGATATGCTAAGTGCTTGTTCGATGGATTATCAGGGAAGTTGGGACCAACATCTTTCTTTGGTTGAATTTTCATATAATAACAATTTTCATTCCAGTATACAGATGGCACCATTTGAGGCGTTATATGGGAAGCAGTGTGAAACTCCATATTTTTGGGATGAAGTGGGTGAAAGGAAGATGATGGGACTAGAATTGGTGGAAGTGATGGCAGAAAAAGTTTAGTTGATTCCGAAACACATGAGAATAGCTCAAAGCAGACAGAAAAGTTATACAGACAACAGGAGGAAGGATCTATCTTTCGAGGTAGGTGATCATGTTTTTCTCAAATTTTCACAATGGAAAAGTGTGATGTGATTTAGTAAGAAAGGAAAGATGAGTACAAGGTTCATTAAACCATATGAAATTCTAGAGAGAGTTGGATCAGTTTCTTACTGAGTGGCTTTACCTATGAGTTTATCTCAGGTACAAAATGTTTTTTATGTTTCAATGTTAAGGAAGTACATGCCAGATCCATCTCATGTTTTGAGTCCAGAGGTAGTTCAGCTGGAAGAGAACCTATCTTATGAGGAACAACCGGTCCAGATTCTTGACCATAGGGAGCAAGTTTTACGGAATAAGGTGATTCATCGGGTAAAGGTTTTTTGGAAAAACCACATGATTGAAGAGGCAACATAGGAATCTGAAAATTCAATGAGAGCTAAATACCCCCACTTATTCTATAAGTAAATAAATTGCAGGGACACAATTTTCTAAATGTGGGAAAGATGTAACATCCCAAGTAAGTAATGAATAATAGATACTTTTATCTATGTCTATTAGTGAATTAGATAGTGTTTTAGAGGCTTAAAATGAGAATAAATCCAATCTTACGCATGGAATACACTAATATTTTTAAAAGATTGTTTTACTGCCTTTTGATGGAAATCCATTTTTAAATAAAAATTTGGAAAATTTTATATGCTCTATTTGTCGAAATAAATTAATTCTTTATGATTGGAACATATAAATTTACTTTGGGTAAATTTTTGGTATTTTTCCGATAAAGTTCATTTTTAAATAAATAGTGAAAATGTTATATTTTAATTCAAAACCTCTTTTTAATCTAATTTATTTATATGATTAGATTATCTTTTGAATTGGTTTTAAAGTTCTATTATAATATATTATTACCATTTAATCTAATAGTGGTCGGTGGAATTAATTTCACTTTGAAATTGGACTTAAACTAGTGTCAATCTTTTGATACTTATACTTTCATAAAAACACGCTATTTGCTATGAAAGAGGGAATTAATTATTAAATTAATTAATGTAACTTATATGTTTTAAATTTTGTTAAATAGACATAATTTTTGAATTCAGAATATCAAATATATCTTAGGGTGATGTTTTGGTATTTTTCGGAAAAACATCAATTTTTGATGAATAGTGAAACCACTAAGTGGTACTTAAAAAACAGATTTTTCGTATAAATGAAATTTTATCACCTCTGTGTTTTGAATTTCAAAAATCCGACAAACATGGTTTTCATCAAGAAGTAAAATTTGGTTCAATGGGATTAAAATAATTTTTCGGTGAATAGTAACTTCTAAGTTTTTAATCGCGATTAGAGGTAATTAGTGTAATTTAAGGTAAGAATCATGTTTTAATAATATGAAATGAACTTGACACACATACTAACCTTATTGGATGTGTCATGGCCGACCATGACAACCCATGGGACGATTGTTGGGACCCCATGGAGCCACTTGCGTAAGATAAAGACATTAATGCCTTTTATTTAAAGTAAAAGTAAAAATGACACAAACATGAGCTGTTTTAATAAGTCAATTTTTAAATGGGGTTATACAAGTCATATTTTTTACTATAAATATTAATTATAAATATAAAGATATTTCCTACATTATAGTATTTTTTTTATAATTTTTAGATATTAAATAAATTAAATTATTTATGACACCATGATGATGTAGTGATTACCTCATTATTTAATGATTTAAATAAAATGAAAATATAATGTAACATCTAAGACCTACACTTGGAAAAAACATATTGGATGGGTGTATTTCGAACCCTTATCACCTTTTCCTCAAAATTTATAATTGTGGGACCTTTTTTATCTGAAAATCATTTTATAACCAAGTATCTTCTCTTAACTTTCCAAGAGTGCCCCTCCTCTCCTCTTATAAAAGGCCCCCACCTCTACCACCTTACCCACACTTCCAAAGACTTTGGCTCGGCTAACCCCTGCCCATTTTGTCTCTCCACATACCTCTATAACTCTTAGAAGCCTCACATTGGGCAGACATCTTCCCAAGGAAGCCTTTGAGCTCAAATCAAGAAGAGTTACCCATTTTTAAGGTAATGTCTTCACTTTTGTTCTTTTGTTTGTTTTTTTGCTTCTCCAACCCCCTAAAATCTTTTTATTCATTTCTTTTGTAACAACTACAGTATCTTCAATATACTAGGATTTTTTTATAAGAAAATTTTTAGCTACACTTACACACACCTACATCTAATGGTTAAAGAACATACTATTTCTGTGGATGGAAAATTTCTACCTCACGAAACGATGATTGTTCAACAATCATATAACACCTTCAAAGGTGACCATTAAGATGAAAATATATTTATATATGATATATAATATGTTAATGTTTTACTTAAGCTTCAGTATTTTTCATTTATGGCATACCATTATGGTTTCCATTATGGGTAAACGCGATATCTTCATTTTAGGAAGTGCAGACTACCGCCCCCTCAAAGTGATTTGATTCATTAATACCATATGTGGTACATATAAAGGATATATTTAATGATATTATATATGATATTATACTCTAATTATAATATACCTTTATATAATAATTATTTCTTTCCATTAAAGTATGAGATAGAAATGAAAATAGCGTTCATGCGTACGTACTGCTTACCGTCTCCATGAACGGTGCATTTCATTTCTTACCTCTAAATTTTACGTAATATTATAAATGCATTAATATACTGGATATATATGATATATATGATATCTACATCATGAATATTATTCTAGACATAACAGATATTTTACCACATGAACAACTGGTAATTATAAGGAGTTTATTTTTTACTCAAGTACCAATGATCGACAAAACGATAGTTATTAACTTAAATATTTACATATAGTTCATAACATGGTAATAAGTGATATAAAAGGAATAATGAAATTGAAAAAGGTTCTTAAGAAATTATAAATTAACTCAAGTTTATTATTCAGGAGTTTAAAGAACGATCGAGTCAAGTCGGACCCGAGGTAAGGGGATCCGTCTC
Organism: Viscum album; assembly: GCA_963277665.1. NCBI lineage: Eukaryota > Viridiplantae > Streptophyta > Magnoliopsida > Santalales > Viscaceae > Viscum > Viscum album. The sequence continues at coordinate 65,553,929 of OY728166.1, read as the reverse complement.
AATCTCCTTTCATTGAGGCATATTGTTTTTATACACAACATTCTTTTATACGGTGTATAAAACCCTTTGAATTTTAAGATTATTAAAAAGAAATATTTTTATATAAAGCGTTTACTAAACTACAAAAGGAAATGTTTTTTTGTCGTACGTATGCGGTGACAACGACTTCTCCGCCGCCGTGACCATTATTTGAGTTTCGGCTTCCTCTACACGCCATAACTTTTTTTTTAATGAAAAATAAATACCATGTTTTACTTTTCATTTATTTTGGTATTGAAAATGGATTTCATAATGTTTTTATATCAATGTGTTGTATTGATATCTTGTGATTGAAAGGGGGAAATGTTATGTTTCCTTTATGCATGTTTTATATGATACGATTATGTTATGGTTCTTGGGCATTGTTGTGAAGACGGGTGGTTCCGTGATAAACTAAGGGCAGGTGAGCCCGATATAGCTCTCTAATGCATTGGGTAACACGAAGGAGTTAAACGGTAAGGTTTCTCCGAAGAGATTTCGGGAATATACTGTGATGGGTATTCCAAATGTAACCAAGAGGGTCACTCCCTACGTCAGAATGTTATGAATGCCTCAAGTTACCTTTATGTCTTATGATTTCTATGATTTAATCATGATGTGATGATGTATGTTAAAGTGAGTATGTTTTATGAGTAAAGTATGATTTCATACATGGACTAATGTTTTCATTTCGTACTTTTATATCCCTTACTGAGCTTTTTATGCTCATCCCATGTTTTTGAAATGTTTTTCACAGGTCAAGGGAAAGGTACATGATATGATGATAGTGTCAAGGTAGTGTCATGAAAGAATCCACGTTTTATTTGAAATATTCTTTCGTTGATGGGAAAAATTAATACTATCTTTTATATAACCACATTGTTTAAATGTGGAATGTAATGCATGTTTTATGATCTAATTCTCTGAATCTCTAAACCTGAAAAGATCCTCAAGGTGTATTATTGATATATCTCAATATTAAGTAATGTTTAAGGCTGGGGCCTTATATCAGTGGCTCTTGACGGCACTTGATTCCAGGGCCATGTGTGCCCAGAATAAATTTCCTAAGTTTAGCTCAGGTACGTTCAGTAAATGAATGATCGGGTTTTTCTAACTTTTGAACTGGTGCTCGAAATGGAAATATAAGGACACCGATGAACTCGCAGCCCCAGTAATTTCTCAAGAGGACCTTTACGGTAGTTGCGTTTTATGCCGGTTTGATGTTTTAAATTCTTGGTTTAATTAAGAAGATAAATAAAATTGATGAAATTTTTTTATATCATTGGATGTTAATTCCTCTCATGGGAAGTTATTGGCGGGGCCCACACCCACCCAACTTTCCATTTTTTGATATTTGAGAGGCAGGTCCCACACGATCCCCAACCATTCATCTCTCATAACCCTCTTTAAACCCCCTTCATTAATTTTTAAACCTCCTTGTTTAATACATGACAACCCTCCTTATTTATGAAATCTATTCACCTTCCCCTCTCCATTAATTAAGTGTTTTGAATTTTGAATTTTGAATGCTTGGAAAGTTTAATTAAAAGAAGGGGAAGCCTAATTTTAATTTGGTTGGAACATTTTGTTTCAGGGGAAATATTTGAGAGAGATCTCTTGTGAAAGAAGAGGAGAGTTTCTCCATTGATTAAGAACACCAATCCTCCGACGAAGAATGACTTGCCTTCTTCTCCCTTCTCCACGACATGAGTGGAGAGACCAATTCTTCTTCGGGTGCACTCCGAAGACGATGGAAATGACACGGTCATCCATGATGCTTGTCAAACCGTGAACCGTATTCTCGGTCGGGGGTTTGCTTAATTTATTTTAAACAAACTAATCCTCAATTCTTGTTTTATTCAAGTGACCATATTTGGCCGATTGTAACCAACTAACGAGGGGGGCGCGGGCCAAACAAAAACAGCATGACAACCCTCCGCCGTTCCTTATCTTGTTTGGAATTGGGAAGTGGCGACGATTGAGGGAAGCGGCCACGCGCAGGCCGCATGTGGAAGAACTGTGCCCCACAACCGCAGCCCGTTCGACCAAGGAAGAACGGGCCGGCCAAAGCCGACCGGGCCGAAGGAAGAAACCGCGGTGCTGCATGGCGCCGCCCTATGGAAGACTATGGCCTGCCCGAGAGGGATGCTTTGGCAGAAGAACTGGTCAGCCCGTCGGTAGGCCGGTCGGAAGAGAGTCGCGGCGCCAGGAGGGCGCCGCGCAGGAGAACCGGCCAACCGGTCAGCCGGCCGTGCGGAGCAGAACCACGGGGCCAGGAGGGCGCTGCACTGGAGTACTTGGGCCCGCCCGAGCGGACCACTGGCGCTAGAAGGCCGGCCAGCCTAGGCGGCTGGTTTAGGAGGGTGGCACCACTTGGCGTCGCCGGTTCGGACAGCCAGGCACCCCCACTTAGACAGCTCGGCCTTTGGGCCGCGCCCAGCCAAGCCACGCCGGGTCGGACCGGGCCGTAACGGGCCGCACCACTTCGGGCCGGGCCGTACACCTTAGGCTAGGTCGCGCCCCTCATGCCGGGCCGCACAAATCTTCAGTTCGGTCCGACACCCCAACCGGGTCGTACCCTCCAGCCCACTAGACTTAACGGGTCGGGCCCGTTATTCACTTAAACTTAAATAATATAATTATCGCGCGTTTGATCGATGATCTGTCTGCAGCACTGGGATCCTTTTGAAGAGGTGATCTTTTTGCGATACTCTAAGTGAGTTTTTGAAAACATTAATAAACAACCGGGTTTGGAACGAGCATATTTCCGACCGAGCCCCTGGAACGAAAAATCCAATATCTCTCTGACCGGGCGTCCGATTGACGCGCTGTCAGTCGCGTTGAGTTCCTTTTGACGAGACGGAACTTCGGGATACATCAACTCTGGACATTGTGAAAATTGATTTATTGACCCTCTTTACTCGAGTAGTGGACCCTCTCGGAATCGGGCACGCTGTGTGCGGTAACCCTTGAGCTGGATGCGACTGCGGCAACTACTATGCTGGGATCCTCTATGGGTTCGATAATGATGATTACTGTACATGTATCCTATGTGTGTTCGACAGTGAGGATGACTATACTTGGATCCTCTGTGGGTTCAGAAATGATGATGACTGTTCTTGGATACTACGTGGGTTCGGCAGTGATTGTTACTGTACTAGGATCATATGTGGGTTTGGAAATGACAACTTCTATACTTGGATCCTACGTGGGTTTGGTAGAGTAGTTGATTCAGAGGATACATCTAATCATCTCCACCCCACTTCATGAGTGGTATACTTGTATGTGATGAGTCTTGTCATTCAATCATTATCATTTATGTGATTGACTTCTTTCCTGTGTGGACTGGATTGTGCTTGGGCTCGGAAGTTGGAGGCGAACTGAGATTGATGACTTAGGTATATGTATGGGAATATACCTAAGTAGATTTGTTTGATACTTTGTGTTTGTATCTTTCCTTTTTGGTTTATCCTTCATGGATTCTTGGAGACCTTCAGGGGTCTCAAGGTCCCTACTCTGTATTGTTATACTCACCCATTTACGGGCAATTCCCACACTACGGTTTTTTGGTTGAAGAAGACGGACAACACTGATCGTAGTTGAGGCTTGTGGAGCTAGACGGTATCTGGAGGCGGACTACCTGGAGGGACGTACACAGAGCGGACATACATTTTAGAGGTACCGGCGAGACTATATGTACCCACCCTTAAGGTGGGATTCCCGGAGGATGACTTGGTGGTTTTTGCTTTACTGTACAGCTATTGTACATTCTTTCTCAATTGTACTGTACTTTTAGTTGGGTTTGTATATTGGACAATTTAATTTTCTGCACTTACTTTTATACTCAGTTTTCCTTAGTGCTTATTTACATGTGTGCTCTGTTTCATTTGTTTACTTTTATAAAGTCAATGCATTCCCTTTTTATTGGGATTTATGCCTTTGGTGCTAGTCACCAGCCCCTGGCCTATGAAAGGCGGGATTCAGGTAGTAACGTCACGGGCCCCGAGGATGGGTCATGACATACCTAGTGAATTACATTATTCCACAACACTTGGTCTCTACGGTAAAGATTCTGGACTGGTTGTTCTTTATAAGAGTGATTCTCTTCCAATTGAACTACCTCTAGGCACAAAACATGATATGGATCTAGCATAAACATTCTCAACATCATAACATGAAAAAAATTATGTACCTATTACAAACATGGAGATAAATCCACTCTGTACGCAACTGATCCATCTTTCTCTAGATTTTCATAAGGCCCATTGAACCTCATACTCAACTTTTCCATCTTACAAAAAATGCATCACATGTTTCCATGGAGAAACTTTGAGAAAGAAATTATCACATACCTCAAAAGAAAGATCCTTCATCCGGTTATCTACATAACTTTTCTGTCTGCTCTTAGCTGTTCTCATGTGCTTCTGAATCAACTGGACATTCTCTTCCATATTTTCTAACAATTCTGGTCCCATCATCTTCCTTTCACCTAATTCATAACAAAAATCTGGATTTTGACAACACTTTACATATAATGACTCAAATAGAGCCATCTGTATACTATAATGAAAACTATTATTATATGAAAATTCAACCAAAGAAAGATGTTTTTCCCAAAATCCCTAGTAATCCAGTGAACAAGCATGTACCATATCCTCCAGAGTCTGAATTGTTCGTTCTGACTTCCCATCTGATTGCAGATGAAAAGATGTACTAAAATTTAATATAGTACCCAATGACTTCTGAAGGCCTTTCCACAAGATAGAAGTAAACCTGGGATCACGATCAGAAACAATGGAGAGGAGAACTCCTTGAAACCTGACTACCTATTTAACATACAACTATGAAATTTGATCCATAGGCAATGTATCTCTAATAGGAATAAAATGAGCATATTTAGTCAATCGATCAACAATAACATAGATTACATTATTACCATGATATGTTTTCGGTAATCCCAAAACAAATTCCATAGATATATTTTTCCATTTCCACTTTGGAACTAGTAAAGGATAAAGAATTTCTTTCAGTAACTTCCGCTCTGCTTTAACCTGCTGACAAGTCAAACACTTCACAGTAAAATCATCAATATCTCTTTTCATTCCATCCCACCAGTAATACTCCTAAAGATCTCTGTACATATTGGTACTACCAAGATGAACTGAAAATGGGGAAATATAATCTTCACATAACAACACATTCTTCAACTATGAATCACAAGGCACGCATAATCTCTTTCTAAACCTCAAAAAAATCATTATCAATGTTAAATTACAGAAACATACCCTTCGGAACCAACTCACGCTTTGTCTGTAACTCAATTTCTTCCTTCTATGCTAGCTGTATCTAGTCTGATAGAGATGATCTCACTGACACCTGATACCAAACAGAATAATTTCCTACACCAACAACTTATATGCCATAATTCATCAAATCAAAAACCAAAGGATCCCATTCCAAACATTTCATGGTTACTGTACTAAATAGTATACAATCCACAGTTTCTAGAAAATAATTACAACAAGTAAGAAGAACAAACAAGTAGAACAAACAGGTAACCTCTTGGTAGTTCTCACAGCCTAACCCCTATGGTTCAACATACAAGTACTAGAAACCATCTGGGAGGTACCCACAATCTCACCCCTCTGGTTCAGCTAAAGAATAGACTCTCTGGAGAATCACTCACCATCAATTCCCCCTATAGTCTAGTATCGTAATAAAAGATCTATGGGGAAGCACTCGACGCCTCATTCCCCCTGTGGCCCGCTTCGAGGAACTACAGACACTCTGAGGAAGAACTCAAAGTCTATTCCCCCTATGGTCTTGCATCGTATTATAATACACTCTGTAGAAGCACTTACGTCCATTATCTTTATGGTCTACTACATAAGGTTCTCACAGCCCTGTGTGAAAGAAGCAAGTATCGCATCGCTTAACAGCCATAATATCCTAAATAACTACTTTGCTATCATTCTATGACAACATATTTTGGAAGAACAACATTCACACCATCTGACAACTAGTCATGGAACTAGAAATAGCCTCACAAGAAAAACATGGAAAGCACTATAAATTACCCTATTTACAAAAAAATAACTTCTACTCAACCATATAAGCAAGTAGGCAAACAAAAAGGGAAAAACAGGAAACATGCAACACCCCATTCAAGGGTATTGGTGGAATTTTCACAAAATACTCAAAGACTTCCTACAGAAAGGCACCAGCCACCTACCTTGACGTTAGGAGATCGATATTATTGAACCTCGAAGTATGAATCTCCTTGGAACGTCATAGATCTAAGAAAACGTCCAAAATTCTCAAACCATTATAACTTGAGAAAAAAGAAGAAATTTGGAAATGAAGCTATAGGAGAAGGAAGATCTTACCTCTGCAGTTCCAATGCAATCGACATCGGTCAATTCCAAGAAAAGACGGAGTCTTGGGGGTTCATCGAAGATCTTTGTCCATACGTAATGCTCTTGGTCGAAGAAACTGGAGAAGAAGACGGTTCTGGGGTTAAAACCCGACCCCGGTGCATTTAGTGAAAATGGAAAGTACACGACATGTACTTTTGGAGTACACGGAGTGTACTTGGATTTTCAGTACAATGCTTTAGGTGGCCTCCACATCACCCCTATATGGTCATGTGCATGGTCATGACACAGCCATCATGCGGACTCGAGCAGCATCAAAGTAAATGGTGTGTACTTATAAAGTACACGGCGTGTACTTCAAAAATTTTCAGAAACTCATCTTTTCTCAAAAACTCTAAAAAATGGAAAAACATACCTAAAAATAAGTTCCAGGTTCTTACAATCTTCCCCCCTTAATGAAATTTGTCCCTGAATTTCCCTACTGAGGCATAGTTGAAGAAACCCCAAACAACTCTAGCCACTGTGATCGTACATCGGCCTCCATCTCCCAAGTCTCATCCTGAACTCGTTCAAGCTGTCATAGCACCCGTACCATAGGAATAGACCAACCATGAAGAACCTTCATTATTTGATCAACAATCCAGACAGGATTCCCCTCAAATGATGCATCTGCTTCGAGCTCAACCTCATCAGGTTGAATGACATGAGACAGTTCTGAAAAGTAACGTCGGAGCTAAGAAACATGGAAGATGTCGTGCATATCCCGGTACCTTTGAGGTAACTGCAACCGATAGGCAACTGTCCCAACTCTCTCCAACACCTCAAACGTCCTGACGTACCGTGGTGAAAACTTACCATGTCTCTGAATCCTCTTATGTCCCAACCTCGTTGTGACACGCAGGAAATCCTAATCCCCGACGTCGAACTACATAGGTCATCTCTTCTGATCACCATAAGACTTTTTTTGAGACTGTAATGTAGCCATCCTCTTCTGAATCAACTATATCTGCTCCGAGGTCTCCTGAACAAGATGAGGTCCCAACAAAGCTTCCTCTCCTGCGTCCAGCCAATATAAAGGTGATCGGAATGGAATACTGTATAGATCCTCGTAAGGTGCCATCTGAATAGTCACCTAAAAACAGTTGTTGTAGTATAACTCCACAGGAGGTATATGCTTCTCACAAGAACCTCCAAATCAAGAATGAAAGCTCGGAGCATATCCTCAAGCACCTGAGTCGTACGCTCGGACTAGCCATCTATCTGGGGATGGTATGATGTACTCAAAAGTACATGTGTACCCAAAGCCTTCTAAATCCCCTGCCAGAACAGAGAAGTAAAATGCGCATCCCTGTTAGAAACGATGGAGTGCGGAACTCCATGCAGATGTACAGTCTCTAAGATGTAAAACCTTCCCATCTCATCAACATTGAATTTCTCCTTGATCGAGAAGAATTGAGAAACCTTCATGAGTCTATTAATGACAACCCATACTATGTCATTACCTAGAGGCGATATCTTCAAACCGTTCACAAAGTCCATCACGACGTCATTCCTCTTCCACTCGGTAATGGGTAACTGCTGTAAAAGACATGTTGGTCGCTAATGTTCTACCTTCACCTGTTGACAAGTGGAACACCTCATGACAAAACCAGAAACATCTCTCTTCTTACCTGGCCACTAATACTAGTGGTGTAGATCACGATACATCTTGATGACGCCAGAATGAACTGCCCAAATTGAGGAATGAATGTCCCGCATCAGCTCCTCGTGTATATCTTCTAGCACCCATATGCATCCCTGGAAACGAAAGATCTCATCCCCGCCCACTATCCATCCAGGAAGAGGGTCCTCCCCTTACACACTCTCCCACAGGACTAGGCCTTCTATGTCTGATAGCTTCCTCATCCTTACTCGATTGAGAAGTGTAGATGTAGCGGCAACAGAAGATAGAAAAGTATGACCTTGTCTTTCATGCACCTCCAAATGCATTGTAAAAACCTGAGATTTTATGAGAATTATTTTTTTTTTCATTGATGTCTTGTGTTGTACGCGACACCAAAAGTAGATTGTACTATACGTAACATCGTATTAGCTTTTTGTATACACAACACTATTCTTGGCTCGTGTTACACACAATTTGAAGTTGATTTTGTGGAAATTATTTTATGCAACATTAAGTATAGGTTTTGTATAATGTATAAATGAAATAAGATTTGATTATGTTATATGCAACACCAAACAGAGCTTTCACTACATGCAGCTCTGACTTGGCTTTCATTACACACAATCAAGGCCTACCTCGATAGCGTGTGTAGTACGCAATACCGAGTTTCACTAAACGAGATATTATTATAATATTATTATGAACTAGCCGTTATGAATAGTAATACCCACTTTTTGAAATTTTATAAATTTTATTATTCAAAATGGACTTCATTTTTGGATTTGGAATATCGAAATTAGCCTAGGGTGAAATTTTGGTATTTTTCTGAAAACATTCAATTTTTGATGAATAGTGAAAACACTTGGTTACTATTTAAAACCCGACTTTTTATTTAAATAATTATTTATTTTATTTGAATTTTTTTTAGGTAAAAATTGATGCATAATACCTATACAAGTTCAATGTAATTCATTTGAGTCATTGTATAATAATTTTAAATATATAAAAAATTTATTGAACTTCTCACTATCTTTTACCCACCTCCTAGGAGAATTTGAAAATTTACTTAAAACATAGTTTTACCGCTTCTGTGAATGGAATTTCGAAAATCCGAGAGACACGGTTAATATCAAGGAGTAAAATGTGGTTCAATAAGATAAAAATAATTTTTGGTGAATAGTAACTTTTAACTTTTATTTACCACGGTAAAATGTAAATAGGGTAATTAAGGGTAAAAATGATATTATTATTACCCTAACACATGTCCTAATTATATTGGATACGTTTAATTAGACCAAAAACAACCTTAGGAATAAAATATTACCCTTTAGGTCTACTTGGATTAGATTAGGACACTTATTATTATTTTATTTAAAGAAGAGTTAAAATAGTTTAAATCAAAGTTTATTAACTAAAATATTTTTAATATAGGGTTATACATAAGATAAATTCTACTATAAATATTCATTAGAAAGATAAAATGGTTTGATAAATAATGGTATTTTATTTATAATTTTTAGACATTAAATAATTTAATTTATTTATGACACAATGATGATGAATTAATTGCCTTATTATTGAAATATTATCATAATTGATGTTATAAATACCCAAATAAATGTAATTTGAGACTTTTTATGAATTACAATAATTTTATAGGTTAATATGACATGATAGTATTGATTTAATTAACCTTTTTTTAACTAATCATTCTATTATGATTTTTTTAAAAATCATGTACCAAATAGTGTCAAAATTGACATAAAATAGTTTTTAAAACAAATATTATATTATTAAATGTAATTATATTCCTAAAAATATAAGGTTCTTCCAAATGACTTATATAAGGTTATATATATTAATAATGAACCACCTGGAGTTCTTTTGGCTTGTTATGGTAAGTTTATTAACCATATAGTGTAAGAAAACAAAAGGACATGGTAAAAGTTAAATTATTTAAATTTGAGTTAAATCTAAATGATAAGGTTAACATAGTAACCTAAACTTGTCTGAAATATATTGGTTGAGAGGATTTCTACCCATCCCCACCTTATCTTCTAAGTAAATCAATTTGGAGAAATAAAAACCGAATATGAATTTATTATAAAATAATATTTTAAGTTTTTCCAAAGGTGCCCCTCTCCTCCCTTATAAAAAGGGCACCCCTTACCTCTTACCTTAACAACCTTTTGAGCCATGAAGCTCGGCCAAACCCTGCCAATTACTCTTATAAACATATCTAGTTATATCATAGAGGTTCTGGTCTCCTCAAAAGACCAACTCTAGTACCTTAAGAGGAGGATATGAAGAGGTGTGTCAAAGAAGAGGTAATATCCTTTACCGATTCTTTAAAAATTATTTCCTCTTCTACTTCTTCTCATTTATTTGTTTCATCATAAATTAATAACATCAGTATCACTCATATAATGATATGTTATTATAAATATGAAACAACCCTATTTTATCTTCTATCCATCCTACGGAAAATGAAATCACCGAGCGTGTGTACGTATGAAATACTGTCTCCACGCCGTGGTGTAATTTGTTTTTCCACCACCACCTTACTTGGATGGGTATAATGGTATAAAGAATAACTATATATAGTTATTATAACATCATACCGATTATATGATATTACATCATCCACTAAAATTCAATCCAATTATTATGGGAATGATATCATCGCTTGTGCGTACGTACGGACTACCGTCTCCACAAACGCGATGAGATGAATTTTCAATGATTAACCATTCAAGAATGACTACAAAGTATATATAATGAATAATAATGAAATATATGACATAATGAAGCTACTGTATTTATTTATACATATATATATATATATATGTCATCTACTTACTTCCATTCAAGTTAATAAGGAAAAGAAAACAGCGTTCATGCGTACGTACGGCCTACCGTCTCCATTAACAGTGTATTTCATTTCATTTTCCTATCTATTATATATATTTATATATACTGAATATATATGATATATAAATCATGATTTAGATTCTAGAAGTAATTAAATCATGATATAAGTAATAATAATATCATGAACAACAAGTCCAAACACGTACGATAAATAAAATGATTTTACCCAAAATGCTGCTTTGACATGGAATTTACAAAATAACTGGTAATATAAAGTCATAAGTGAAGCATATATGATATCATAACAATTAATATGATTCTTTAATAATTCAATGACATTATTTAAATAATTATACAGGTGGTTCGGATACATACAAAGCATATCAGACCTAAGGTAAGGGATAATTATTCCAATCTCGTTCTTATCTGAGATTGTTTATTCTTAAGTATTTACCGGGGTTATATTTTTCATCCATGTCCATAAAATCTTTTTCATAATGTGTTAAATATTCTTACATGTATTTTTAAATTCATGTTTACCCCCTCTTTGACTTTTTCTTTGTGTTATAGAAGGAATCATTCTTTTGTTTACCATACGTGGTACTTTTTTTACTTTTCCGACAAAAGTACGAGAAGAATGTTTTTTTAACTTATACGGAATGAATGGATTTTTACAATTTCATAACGAATTATTTAAATGAATATTCCTCTACAAAATTTCCTGATTATTTTCAAAAGAATCATTTTATTTTAAAATTTCATGGCATTTTGAGAAAAGAAAATGATTTTGAAGAAGAATGGATATTTTCCTCAAGAATTCATTTCAAGTGTTTTATCCAAACTATTTTCCATCTAAGATGAAATTATTAAGTATTTTTATGTTTCAAGTATAATGTATCAATTATTTAAGTGGTTTTATTTTTCTTATGATGATATTATATCCATTTCTTTTATATGGATTATGTTATGATGGAATGATGTTTAGGAAACCCATTTTGTTCGGTTATGATGAATGATGTATGTTTATTTTGTGGAACATGAAAAAATGATTTCATTATGAGATGGGTGGGACCTATATCTCTCTCCAATTCATTTGGTAAAGATTTATATCTCATGAGATTGAAATGACGGCAACAGTAAGTTAATTTGGTTCAGTGTTACAGGACTGAAACGAGGAGTGAACTCGATTCAGAAAGGGACTTTGTCCACAAAGATGGTGTTGGAAGCAATGCTTTGGCTACTATGGAAATCATATCATGTTTTTAATTGTTTTACAAAATTAAATTTTTTATTCCCATGCTATTTAATCATGATTTATGTTCCTTTATGATCTATGCCTTATGGTCTTCCAAGATTTATTTCACAACTCAAGATTTTGATGTTTAAACTTTATGTTCATGTTTTGAAGTTAAAATGTATATGGTTTGTTTCATTTTCTCCATTCATACCCTTACTGAGAATTTGAGCTCACCCTTTATATGTTTTTTTTTTCAGGATATATAAAAAGGTTTTAGGTATAAAAAAAGGGAAGATCTTTATGGGGGATGTTGAATATAATTCACCAAGATTAGAAGATTATGTTCCAAGTTTCCAAAGACACTAAACTATTACGGTCCTTTGGTGTCTGTTTTAACTATGTATTACGTATTCAGAAAAAGTAATGTAATGTCCATGTACGTCAAGCTTTGGGTATCTACATGCATCTCAGAGAATAGAACCATAAGCTGCCACTCAATACCAGCCTCCTGAACTACCTGTATCTGAGTCCTCCTGCTCAACGCATCAGCTAATGTGTTGCCCTTTTCCTGCATATAGGAAAGCTCATGGTCAGAATACTGAAGATACTCATCCAACCAGTGCTGTCTCAGATTCAGATCACACTGGGTGAAAATTTACTTGAGACTCTTGTGGTCGGTGAAAACCACAAAAGTGCTCTCCTAGAAGATAATGTCTCCAACAGCATAAGGCATGAAAAACTACCGCCAGCTCGAGGTCATGTGTCGGTTAGTTCCTCTCTTGTGGCATCAACTGTCGAGACCCATACACAACGACTCCATCTCCCTGCATAAGTACACCTCCACGCCTGATACCTAAAGCATCACAGTAAATAGTGTAGCTCTTTCCCGGCTCTGGAAAGACTAGTATTGGTGCGGAATTCAACCTCCCCTTCATCTTCTAAAAGGTTGAATCCAAAGATTATGACTATAAGAACATCTCCCCATTATTGTTCAGACCTGTCAACGGTGCTTCTAAGCATGAAAAGTCTCACATGAAGCATTTGTATTATCCATCCAGCCCTCGGAAATTTCGCACCTCAAAGACGTTCTTCAGATGCTCCCAAGAAACTACTTCTCTCACTTTCTCTAGGTCTATTGATACTCCTATATCTGAGATAACGTGACCCAAAAAGACAACCTAGTCCATCCAAAAGTCTCATTTTGAGAGCCTAGCATATAACTGATGCTCTCTCTGTGTACTCAACAAGATCTCAATATGGATAGCATGGTCGTGTCGAGTGTGAGAGTACACCAAGATACCATCCATGAAGACCACCATGAAAGAGCCTAAGTATGAATGGAACACTCGGTTCATCATTACCATGAAAATTGCAGGCATGTTCGTGAGGCCGAACGGCATAACCATATACTCGTATAGACCATACTTGCTTCTGAAGGCTATATGAGGTATATCTAATGGTCTAACGCACAACTGATGATAATCGAACCTCAAATATTTCTTTTAGAACACCCTGGCTCCTCGAAGCTGATCAAAGAGGTCATCAATCCTAGGAATAGTATATTGGTTCTTGACTATCAACTGGTTCAGCTTCCGATAATCCACACAAAGACTAAGGGTGTCAGCTGCCTTCTTCGAAGACAGGACAGGTGAGCCCCTAGGAGAAGTACTAGGACGGATAAAACCCTTTGTCTATAAGTCCTCCAAATACTTCTTGAGCTTCTATAGCTCAGGTGTTTCCATCCTATAATAAGGAATGGACACCGGTTCCGCTCCTGGCATTAGCTCAATAGAAAATTCTACCTCACGCTCCAGAGGTAAACCTGAAAAATCCTATCGAAATACATCCCTGAAACGATCCACCACTAGAGGAAAGTCTAATTGTGATGTCCCGTGGTCATCGAGATATAGACTGGAAATCAGTGTTGTAAATCCTCCTAGCCCATGATTCTCGGGTCCTTCTCGACTCGCCAAGATATCCCACTCACCCCGATGAAGAAAAGATCCACCCTCTAGTGATATGAAACTCACCATGCAGTGATAATAGTCGATGACTGCATGGAAGGGAACTAGCCAATCCATTATGAGAATGAAATCATATCCTATCATCTCTAAGACATAGAGGTCCCATAAGAAGTGACACCCCGAAACCTCAAGAGGGAAATCTCTTCACTAAGGCACACTAACTGTTCTAGTCCTCAATGGTGTGTCTAGATTCAAAGTATCGGCAGGGGAAAAGATGAAGATCCCAAGGCTCTCCACAACATCAATAGAGATAAAGCTATGGGAATCGCCTGTATTGAAAAGAGTGGAAGATAAAATGGAGGCTACTATGATCGTACCTCGAACTATAGAGGGTCCAAGAACCTGCTCCGACTGGGTCTGCTCCACTGCAAATTTCAGACCTGTACTGCGGCCCTGTGGCCCTGCTTGACTGCTCTAAACTGATTTTCCCTTCAGAAATGATAACTTCTACTCAAGAAAATATACAAGCAGGCAAACAACAAGGGAAAAATAGGAAACACACAACACCCCATTCAAGGGTATTGGTGGAATTTTCACAAAATAATCAAAGAATTCCTACAGAAAGGAACAAACCACCTGCCTAGACCTTAAGAGATCGATATACTCGATCCTCATATCTTTATTCTTCTCGGAACGATGTAGATCAAGGAAAACGTCCAAAACTATCAACCTAAGATAACTTTTGAAAAATGAGAAATTGGGAAACAAAGCTCTAGGAGAAGGAAGAGCTTACCACTATGGTTCTAATGCAATCAACGGCGGTCGATTCGGAGAACGGACTGAGGCTCAGGGGTTTGTCGAAGATCTGCAGTCATACAAAACACTCTTGGTCGAAGAAGCTGGAGAAGAAGATGGTTGAGGGGTTAAGATGCGACCCAGATGTGTTTTGTGAAAAAAAGGAAATTACATGGTGTGTACTTTTGGAGAACACGGCGTGTACTAGTCTTTTCTGTACTCCGATTTAGGCAGCCTCCACATCACCCCTACATTTTCATGTGCATGGTCATGACATGGCTAGCACAAAGCCTTGAAAATCATCAAAGTACACGACGTGTACTTATAAATTACACGGTGTGTGCTTCAAAAATTTCCAGAAACTCATCTTTTCTCAAAAACTCCAGAAAAATGAGAATCATACCTGAAAATAAGTTCCGGGTTCTTACAAAATCAATCATTCCAAGTCCTATTATGAAAATTGGGGAACCATTTTCTTTTAAGCATGTTATAATAGGTTCTCTCTTTGAAACATCTGTGATGGTCATCTCAGGTCACATCCATGAACATCATCAACAATAAGAAAATATTCCAAAATAAAATAGATCAATTAAGTTACCACTTCTGAATATTTTTATAACATGATCTGAAACTTTTGAATAATGTCTCTATATTATAATGTCTTAGATTTAGGTAAATATTCTGAAGATTCCACCCGAAGGTCACTCTAATATAGAGATGACCCAAAAAGATAGTATTATGGAATTCAGGACTCTTCCTCTATGAGGTCATGAATCAAAATATTTCATGTTTATATGTAACAAGATCTCTCAAATAAGATTTTTTTAATGAATAACTTCCTTACTCGAAGAGAAATTTTGGTAAAAACAAATTCAACAATGATATTGAAACAACTTGAGATGAACCACGAGTTCCGAACATTTGATAGTTTATACATGCATTAACTCATATCCATTTGATTTATAAAACAATTAAAGGTACATTAAATCTTGAGTCTATCCCCAATAAAAAATAAGAAAGGGAACAAAACCAATAACGAGGATGAACATGAATAAGGTGTGTCTATTCCATAAAACTAATGTATTAGATGATTATCATATCCTTCAAAAGATTCTACCTACCAAATGAACATCCACTTACCAAGGGGTTTCATTTCAACCCTTAGAGTCCTACTATGGAAAACTGACACAAGAATGTCACCACTAATCTAAAAATATTCCTAAACATTTGAAAATTCATTTACATCATGGTCGCTACCCCAACCAAGGTAGAACCTTACAAATGTATTCAGAATAGACTCTATACTTATGAAATTGTATGAATTTCACTAGTCTTACTAGCCTAACCTCTATGATCACTAAAAAAATAGTCAATGTTATCATTGACAAACAATAATGTTATTACCCATTGTAATAATTTTTAAACATCCATTATTCATTTGTTGAAATGAATGACACCACATTATGATTTCATATGTTAGGTATTTTTTTTATTCTCATAAATCATGACATTTGAGGAAATACATTTTCCACAGACATCATGTGCCTATTTTAATGGAATCGTTGTTAATATCTTTATAAAGATGACACCATGTAACATAGTAGTAAAATTATCTTATATTTTTATTTTTAAATATATAATCACTACTTATTTTACAAATAATTTATCATAATAGTCATTGTTAATGAAAATTTCAATTTCATGCTATAAAATAAAGTACCATTGTAGATTTAATAGAATTATATATAATGGAATCCTTATTATAATAAATATAAAACAAAGATTTTGAATTTATCCATTCAATGGGATTGGTTCATTATCATAAACCCAAAAATTTATACAAAACTCTTATAAGTGGTAGTTAACACTTTCAATATCTATCCAAAAATACATGAATATAACCTTTTTGGGTCAATCAATAAATCATAAAATATAATGGAAACCTACTAGGGTACCTTTATACCAAACTAGTTCCATTTTAGTACTTCCCCTAATATTGGAAGAATCTATTTTTAAAAACACACTTTGTAGTTTTAGAGCATAAGAAACATTCCCCAACATACCAACTAGGGTCTAGGTGTGCATTTAAGAATTTAGTCATATGGGTCCTCATGACCATATTATAAAAGTACCATCCAAAATAAGGGAAACTAGATTTCCATAGGAATTTCAGTTAAATATATATAATGGATTAGTTGGTAACAATACCATTTCAAAATTACATAGGCCCTTTATTTTATATGTTATAATTCTAGTTCATGTAAATGAAATAATCTTTTTACCTTCAGTCTTAGAATACAACAAGTCCATAGGTTATTGTTTGATTATATAGGTTAACCTTCTAAATTTATAAAGGCATATACTCTTTTTATATTCTTATTGATGTCCATTAAATTCCTAACAATTATTTTTCTTCCCCAGATACCAATGGTACACAACATAAACATGTTTAATTTATAAAATCTTATTCCACTGTAAATAAGAATGGGAAACACCAATTTGGATGATTCCAAAACATTAATAACAAATCATGTATGATAATTATAATAAGGAATTGTATCAAAATAATGGAATACATGAATAAATGTGGGAAACCATATTAACACAATACATTGGGAAGCATGCCGATTAATCACAGAATCATGGTATACAAATGACCACAAATTATAAAAATCTATAATTTATTCTATATAGAATGGAATACACATGACTTTGGAATGTCTACATGACTCTGACGATCTATGTAACAACACTTCCTTTCAATGCTGATACAATGGTAAAAAACTATAACATGTATGTAAATGAAATATATTAATCACTAAAGTTGAAATAATAATTGACTACAATATTGAGCATCATGAAGAATTGTATCACCCCTAGATACTCAAAAAATCCCTCAATCATGGTTTGGTTGGACCCATACTCGTGTTCTTTACTAGGCGGTTAAAAATTCATAGTTTCATGTATACCATCCCAAAATACTAATAAATATTAAAATATTTATTTAATACAACTTGTAATTCCATTACCTATATAACTATATAATAAGTAGTTGGAATGGTCATTCACCAGGTCCAAAGATAACCTTCCCAAATGATTGAGCCCTATTACTAGAAATAGATGGTCCAATGATGGTATAGGGGGAGGCTATACCCACATGTCTAGAGTGAAAAATATGTACATATAAATATATCAAAAAAATTCAATATAATTGACTATGATATAGAAGATAATAACTAAAAATCCTTAAATAATAAATTAACAACCAGAATGAACCCAAATAAATATCCATGTATAAACACGTTGAGATATGATTCAAGTACTTAATAATAAAGCTAATATATACAATAAGACTAAACTAACAATATTAAATAAATAAATAAATAGGTATAACTCGAGAAGGTAACTAAAGTACATACATAGGTGATACTCCCAAGGACCAATACCCAGTCTCTATCCATAAATAAATACCACACAAACAACAATCCAATACCTAACCTACATCCTGGAGATATGTTTAGTAAAAATCAGCAACCATAATAGGGTGTGATATAATATCTATAGTAAACCACCATACCCCCCGAAAGGAAATAGAATCTGTGAATAAAAAAGATGGAATTTCGTAGGTATAAAAAGAAACGATGTTAATAATAAGTTGAATCAATTCAGGCTTAGGTATCTCAAAAGACATCTGGATTAACATACCTACTTATACATATGATGGTATGTCTATTAATAGGGAATAAAATATTAGTATATTGTGGATTTATTTATGTATATATATTCATTCATCAGTGAGGACCTGAGGCTTAAGACCAAGGTATCGGCATAAAGAAAATATAGAGGTTTCACATTTAAATTAAAGGCAACCATGAATCGGTAACATGTTTTTTAAGGTACTTCATGAATAAGGGTCTTTTATAATAAGGGATTCCATGCATGTGGTTCAGGTATAATAATGGGTTCCATTCATAAGGATCAAGTATAATATGGGATTCCCTCCCCAATGATCATGTATAGAAAGGTACACCATTCCCAAGGATCATGTATTATAAGCATTCCATATTACCATTTTTGTATGTGTTTATGTCAGTTTCATAGAATAATAAATATCATATGAAACCAAGGACCAAGGTTTTCAATCTACACCAAAATCAAATCAACTATGAATCTATAACATTTAATTCATAAAAAATAATGAGGTTGAGGAAATCACCCATGAGATATATCAAACAAATAAATATTAGGGTCCATCATAGTCTGGTTTCCATATCTCTACTCAACATAGATTACTAAATTGATTGATGGAAATTATAAGATGTTTTTTCAATGGAAAACCCAAACAACATCCAAATTCATTAATTAAATTTTGAAACATTTGCTCCCATGTAAAGTTGTTGGGCCAGGTATTTTAGACATTCCGTTATATAATTTTTTTTAAAGGTAATGCTTTGGTCAAAGACCAAAGCATAATTTATTGATAAGCAAAAAAGGATTACAAAATGCGAAAGGAAGGGATTTTTTTACAATCTCTATCAAAAAGATAAAATAAGTTAGAAGGAATAGAGTCCATCCAAGTCATGTTTTGAGGGACTCCTTGGTTGGCTAGAGAATTAGCAAGGGAATTTGATTCACGGTAGGCATGAGTAGCTATAAAATAAATCCCATGGAGCAAATTAAGGTAGTTCATCCAACGAGTAGTGAGAGACCAGGCTAGGTGGATGTTTCCATTATAGATGGCATGTATGATAGTGGTTGAATCACTTTCAATCCATAGCTTTCTACAACCTATTTGAAGAGAAAAATTAATAGCATGAATAATGCCCATCATTTCTGCCTCCAGAGATGAAGAGTCACCACATCCAACAGAGAAACAACCCTGAAATTGACCAGCTGAGTCTCTGAAGATAGCACCACAACTGGCAGGACCAGCGTTGCCTTTGGAAGCACCATCAACGTTCGCTTTGATCCACCCTGGCATTGGAGATTTCCAAAACACTTCAAAGGATCTTTTAGGCTTTCGGAAAATTCCAGGTACATGAAGATGATGAAGGACCATAAAGTCACTAACTGAGTTTTTGCAACAGTCCTTCTGAATTGAGGCTGCTTCATGAATCCCAAGAAGAATTCGGGACTTCCCTGCATTAATATTGACAGAGTGATTATTGTGAATGAGGGCATTTCTAACATACCAGAGTTCATGCAGGAGTTCCGCCACTACCGCAAGAAACAAATTTTTGACCTGCAGAGAGGCGTCATGTCTAGTGCAATAATTTAAAAACAAAGAAATTGAATCATAAATGGGATTTCTGCAATTAAAAAGATCCAAGATGTATTTCCAAAGTGAAGAGGCCATCACACAAGATAGAAAAAGGTGATTGGCATCTTCACTGTGCTGGTTACACAGACGACATTTAGAACAAAGGGAAATTCCAAAGGTTTTCAGACTAGTTTCCATAGGTAATCTAGTGTGCACAATGCGCCAAATAAGGGTAAGCCTGGAAGGTTTAATCTAGGGTTTGTTAAATTGATTCACCCAGGAAAAATTAGATTCATGGTCAGAGAAATTGTGTCTATAATAGCTTTTATAATCTAGAATGCCATTAGAAGAAGGTTCCCAACCAAGGAAATCACCAATAGAAGAAAAGGTATAATTCTCAATAGCTTGCGTACTAATATCAGGGAGATCACAATCAGGAGATTGTAAGACCTCCTTTATAGACTGATTAGTATCTTCATGAAGATTAATAAAGGGAAGCAATAAAATCAGAGGGCTACCACACCATTTTCCACACCAAAAATTAATGGTAGAATCAGCACTAACAATCCATCTAGAATTTTGCATGATTTTGTGATAAGAATCCCGGATGGAAGGCCATATGGATGAGTTAATGAAATTAAAATTTCCTTTTGAAAGCTTATGGAAAACCCTATGTTTGAGAAAATCAGTAGCTTTAGAAGTGGAGTTAATGATGCATCAAGTAAGGCAGGCCTGAAGAGCATCATTGAACAACTTTAAATTTTTAATGCCAATTCCTCCATTAGCAATGGGTTTACAACATAAATTACAGGGAATTGTAACAAGATTCTTTTCAAAAATTCTTCCAGACCAAATGAAGTTTTTAATATATGTATTAATTTTTCAAAAAATACCAACGGACCATTTATAGACCATAAGGGAATAGACCATTTTGAAAACAATTGTCGATTTAACCAAACAGATTCTCCCAGCCATGGAGAGAGACTTCCCTTTCCAATTGGCTAGTTGATTTGTGATATGAGAAATGATATTAGAAAAATAGATAGCTTTGTGATGACCCAAAAATAGAGGAACACCCAAATAAGTAAAAGTTAAAAGGCCCTCATTAATACCCATGTAATTTATAATACCGTATTTCCTTCATATAGGAAAATAATTGCCAAAATATATATAAGATTTTTTCTAGGAAATTGCTTGACCAGAGACATCCTCATAGTGAGATATAGTTTTCTTGAGAGCATGTATATTTCTTTGATCCCCATTTATGAATATGATCATATCATCAGCATATAAATGATGGGTGGGGGCATTTAAGTTCCTGGCCAGCTGAATGGGTTTAATCAAATTTTTTTTCAACCTGGTGGTTTATGAGTCTGCTAAGGTAATCTTCAGCAATAACAAAGAGGATGGCAGAAAGGGGATCTCCTTGCCTGACACCTTTAGTGCATTTAAAGAAACCTCTAGGGGTACCATTAATCATGATAGAGATATGGGCTGAGTGAAAGAGAGTCTTGATTCTACCAATGAAGGAATCATTAAAACCAAAGTTTTTAAGAACTTTAAAAATAAAATTCCAATCAATGGTGTCAAAAGCCTTTCTAATATCCAGTTTGATGGCCACACAACCACCTCTAGATTTTTTTTAAAAGTATTTGTCCATTCAGAAGCAAGAAAAATACAGTCCTGAATGGATCTTCCTTTGATAAGACCAAATTGGTTCCAAGAGACAATTCTATTGCAGATAGGTGAAAGTCTATTTGCAATAATTTTTTTGATGATTTTATAGATAGTTTTAATTAAAGCTATAGGTTTGAATTATTTGATCTCAGCAGCATTCTCAACTTTAGGTATTAATGTTATAAATTGAGCATTGATTCCATGAGGAAGAGATTTATGAGTGAAAAAAGACTTAACAAGGTTACAAACATCATTTTGAACTATATCCTAATTATTTTTGGAAAAACCCATTATTGAATCCATCCGGACAAGGAGCACTGTCTGGGTTTAGCCCAAAGACAGTGTCTTTAATTTCATGATTGAGAGGAGTACTTAAAAGGGAATTATTGTCTCCTTCATCAACTAATAAAGGAATGATGTCAGGTTTAAGATCAACATTTATGTCCAGACCATTTAAAATGTTATGAAAATATGAGGTAACATGATCCATAATGGCTTCTTCAGAATCAATGACCAAGTCATTATGAATGAGAATTGAAAGAGGACGATTGGCCTTTCTAATTATTTAAAGACAATTATAAAATTTAGTATTGCGATCGCCATCAATAATCTATTAAGTTCTAAACATCTATTTACGAATATTGTCCTTAAAAGTGAGTAAGAAATTAAGTTTAGAAGAGATATTAGCTTCCAACTGAGGTTCCAAAATAAAATCAGAATTAGTGTTCTGAGTTTGGAAGCGACTGAGTTCATCTTCAAGGTAAGAGATTTCTAGATCTATTTGGGAGTTTGAATGTTTACACCATCTTTTGAGAGGCTACTTAAGAACTTTCAATTTATGTAAACAAGCAAAAGGATCTTTATGATGCTTCATGGAGTTCCAAGTGTTAAAAATAAAAGTGACACAATCAGGATTCGAAGACCAAGCATTGTTAAATTTGAAGGGAATGAAAGGTTTTCAATCATTCATGAGAAGATTAACAAGGATTGGATGATGATCATAATTGATTCTAGGGAGAGTAACACTATATATTTTGTCCCAAATATCAATAGCCTTCATGTTAACAAAGGCTCTATCAAGTTTACTAGCAACATTCTTATTGTAATTTTTTCTGTACCAGGTGTATTTTTCACCAATAAGATTGATCTTGAAGAGGTTACAACAATCAATAGTATATTTAAACTCTCTAGTTGAAATGGAGAGATGAGAGGGACCAATTGTTTCAGAAGGGGTAAGAATGGCATTGAAATCTCGCAAAACAATCCAAGAATCTTGAATATGATTAGCAATATCAAGGAGTTCAAGACATAATATTCTCCTATCCTGATACCTATTTTTGGCATAAACCATAGTACAAAATATATGATGACCATTCCATAAGAAGTCAAAGGTAAATTGCTGATCAGAACTTCTAAAAATGTTAATATTTTTTAAAGAGTTATGGTAATAAATCCACATTGAGTCAACATGAGGACTTTTATTATAAGAACCTAGAAAACTGTAATTAAGAGATCCAAATATCATAATGTTCATTTTAAAATTGACCTTAGGTTCAGTAATGGAAAAAAGATGTGGTTTATTAGTATTCAAAAACTTCCTAAGAGTAGTGGAGGTGTCATTGTTTGCCACCCCTTGACAGTTCTAGAAGAGGAAATTCATTTCTGATTGTGTCTTGGGTTAGAACCCTTCTTTTTTTTATTTTACCAGAACCCTTCTTTTTTGGGATCTTGTAACCATTGAAAAAGAAGATGAATTATGTTGACTCCCATTAGTTTCATAACTTTGAGAGAAATCAGATTTCAGATCTGCATTTTGAGAAGGAACATGATCTGAGGTACACATTGAAGCATTATTGTTCAGTGTGTGAAGCTTTTCAGCTCTATTTGCAGAGTCCTTTTCAAAGACAAGAGGTAGAATAGAGCTGGTCTGAATGGTCTCAAAAAAGCATCATGAGCAGAAGATTACTCAGGATGAGGACAAATGGAAAGATATAGAAGATGAAAACATAGGAAAATGATGGAGTAGAAGGAACGACTATTAAAGAATAAAATGGAAAAATTGTAAATTGAAAATCAGTAATGAGTTTAATGGTATGGTCACATGGTTTAGAAAATAGTGTCCCCACTCTATGGTGTTATTTTTAAAAGGGACATCATCTTTCTTGGATAGGAACATGTCTTGAAAAAACATGTTCATTTTGTGTGATACCCTATGATTTTTTTCATAAATACTGAACTATCATGTATCATTTGGTGATATGTTTAGAAAACCATGTAACTCCCCCACAAGGATTTATGGTTTGGGTGAGTAGTGTGGGTTTCCAATGTTTACCAACCATATGAAAACTGTTCATTTGACATTCAATTTCTAAAATCATGCTATTGGAGATTAGAACTCATAAAACTCAATCGAAAGAACTATTTATTCCTTGTTCCATAAATAAAAACTAAAAATATCAAATGTATTTTATCCAACTCATGGAATCCCAATCAAATAATCAACTTACAATTTTTTATATACACAAAATGAAAAGATAACATTATCCTAGAATTTTTAACCTGTTCAAGGAATGGGATGTTACACTACCCTCTATGTGTTCACATTGGTCATTTAATCCACAACCATATATGTTTTATTATGGTATCATTAACATGAAGTATATCATCCTCATCCCCTCCTCTAACAATTCATGCCCCTCATGTTATCCATATCATAAAACATCAACATAGTAATCTTTTGACATTTGGTCATGAAAGTTTATTCATTTCCACATTTATTATATGGTATAGAGGAGAAGAGTTGGGAGACATCCATTCATCAACATGATTTATATTTCTTGGAAAAACATGACCAAATAATTTGGTTTTCTTTATAAAGTGATCTTTATCGGTGAGGTTCATATAGATAATCATGGTGAATATATAATGTATATATATAAAGACACATACATGGACTATATGAGTGTTCAAGACAAGAGATACATGAAACCCCAAACATAACCACCAAAACTCCCCACAACCACCACCTTCACTACCACCTCTAAATGTAAAATTTCACATTATATGAAATAAGATGCAAACCACATTTCACTCTATCCTTTCAGAAGTATCCAACCACTAGATTTTATATTAGTAACTAATTTATTATCCAATACCTTTTATTTCACATATAAAAAACAACCAAAATCAACTTCTCGTTTCATATTATTTCATCAATTAACTAACTATTTAATTAATTCCATTTCAATTAATAATTTTTAAATTAATTCCACCAATACTCGGGAATCTAGAACCAAAAAAACACATCACAACCAACCATCCTCCTTATCACAAATCCTATTCACTACATATTACCATCACATATACCACACATAGATACCAAGAAAACTCATCACATTCACAAAAATATATCAAAAATATATAATATCAAAAAATCTCAACCACGTCACAAAAAAACACATGTTTTATTCATATTTATGCAACGGTGTTCCTATTAAAATTCACCTGTAATTAATGGGAATTATCACACATGATATAAATGGAAGGAGAATTTTTATTCTTAATAAAATATTAGTGGTCATAACATTTAATTTAATTTGATGTAAAAGAATATAAAACATGATTCCACAGTCAGAGTGAAAACAAAGCACCCCAAAATAGTGATTTTCCATAAGGCATCAAGCTAGTATTAATCCAATATCAATTAATATCAAGTTATATAAAATGTGTTATTATATCCCACATCCCTTTTCAATGTTACTTGCACTAATTATTCATCATCATTATCATAGTACATATATTCTTCCAAAAAGATAAGAACGTAATTTAAAGTCATAAGTAATACAACTATAGAGAAACAACAGACCCCCTACTGCACAAAAAATGATTCTTAATCAACTATATAGTTTCATCAGGATGGGGAGGCCACCACCAAGTACATTGATGAAAAATAACACCTTGATCACCCTAAACATTACACCCCACAACATATCCTTAACATAAAACCATCCCACATAAGGACATACTTATTAAAAACCTTCTATGGACAAATATATAGATAGAAATTGGGGAACATAAGGAGGAAACACACCTAAAACCATCAGAATAATTCTTTCATGGTTATGCGTGAAAGAAAATGACTGGTAGATGAATGGACTTAAAATAATTCACTTGGGATACCCCTAACATAATAGTAATATGAGATAAATATGGGATTTTAGAGATATTTGGATTTTATACCCAATCTTCCAAACACAATACCATGACGTTACTCGGGCTCTACACCATATAATTATAAAAAAATTACAAGAAAATGACAAAATGAAAGTGACCACAATGCTTTGGTTTTATTCAATGATACATCGGATAATTTCTGTAATCGATATATCATCGATATAATAAAATAGGAATGGAAGAACGACATAACCATGACCACTATACCACAAACCCAAAGAATTGGAAGGTGGGAAATATAGAATCCCAACTCCATGATGTTGTTTCCCCACAAAATAGTATAACCACTAGAAAAATATCTTCAAAAGCTATCACACATTTAGTTAATCCAAAAAAACATCCCTCAAAAACCCACAATGGGATATGTTAATTCCATTATGTATTGTAAAGATACTTGCAAAATGGTAGAACCTCCAGAACTCACCCTCTGAACATGAATCGACATCCAACACCACTACTCCATATCCATTTGGCCATCAAACCAGGTCCACATCACAACCAATCTCAACACTACAATTATAATGATTTTAGAAGTGTTAACAAAAACCTCCTCCTGAGCCTGTACACTATAACAAACATCCCCACACTATAGATTCCACCCTTATAGTGCGACCTAGGAAAATACACCACAAATCTATAATTTTGAATTTTTCAGCTACTCTCCTCCTTTCAACCACTAAACTCATATAGAATTCCACAAGACCCCATTACCAAAATAATTTCAACAATGTAACTATTTAAATGGAATGGACCATTACATATTAAAATTCAGAGAGTGAAATTTTAAAATAATTATATTATTTTATTAATATAAAAGAAAAAATTCAATGAAAAATGGGGCAAGGTACCCATATATTCAAGAAATGTAAAAACATAGATTAACTCTACACTTAACATAGTATAAATGAAAGTGTTATAGAAATATTAAATATTAATCCCAATGTTTATTTTCTATTTAACCTATATTTCCATTACTAAGAAGGAAAATATTGTAAATCGTTACTTTTGATAATGGACCAAATTAATAGAGACCTATTTACCAAATATTACCCTCTTGATTCCATAAATGGATTCTATTTTTAAGGTTTCCTTTTCTATATATGGTAGAAACTCATATTAGGACGGTAGATGAATGTTAAAACATTTTATTAACTATATAACATATGAATTTCATTAAAATAATTAACCAAAAATGATAAATTTAATTTATTATGATAGAAACTAAATGAGTGCATAAATACAGTGTTCCATAAAAATAAAGCATTTAATTTCAAATTATCTTTATTTTTATTTCTAATAAATAAATAACCATTGAGTTCATTTTATAAATTTTTACACCATAAAAATTTCATAATTCAGTTCACCTTATTCATTCAATAAAAATAAATGGTTATGTGAGGATTGTCACATTAAATTATAACAATTCAATAGTATAATGTTGTTACACTAAACTGGGTGTATTGTTGAAATAAATAAATAAAATATATATAATTTATTTATATGGTACTGTAACAGAAAATATTAGGGATTCCCATTCAACCCCCTTAATAACTGAATTTTTCCCTAAAAATACATTCACTCTAATATATATAAATAAAGATATATCTATTTCAACACATCCTAAGGTTCCCAAATATCTTCATTAAATTTTGGATTCTTCTATAGAACATTAACCTTATATGTAATAATTTTCCATAGATATTTATCTCTTCCATACAAATTTTTTATTATTTGTTCTTAAAAGGAAATATCATTCCCTAGTGGAATTACATCATTTATTAGTTGATGTGACAGATCTAGAATTTACATCCTTATGATGGACATGCATAAAACATCATCAATATGAGAGTGATTATGCAGAAGTTATATGAGACAATATATTTTCTATACTAGACCAAGGATCACAAAGTTGAAAATATAATAATGGATCATAAATAATTTATGTTCGAATTCCATAACCTTCATAAATATAAATATTTTCAATAATACCTTCCCAACAATATTTAATTCCATATTTCACTGATTATAGTCAACATAACACTTATGTTGAATCTATGCTTCCCTGATAGACTACTTAAAAAATCTAATTTTCACTTCCATTTCCTCATATTTCATATGTCCCACTAGATCTCATTCTCAAACATCTTCTCAGAAAATTGGATATCTACACTTATTTTCATATAGGGATCCAAAAAGAGACATGAAAATGATTGATTGAGATATATTGTTGTAAGTAATAGTTGTTGTATGAATGTTTTTTCCATAAATCTATTTAAATCAATTGGAGAACATCTCAACATATTCTCTATGGGTTGAGATGTTTTCTCTACATGAACAATATTCAATGGATAATTAACAATAATAAAACACAACTACATATCGATATCCTGCTAAATAAATCTTCATAACATCAGGGTAAACCTCAGATTTCTATAAAACATAATATAATTTGGTACTTAATTCAACCTTACAAAAAAATTAATTTATATTATTCCAATATAATAAATATACATCTAATCTATTTCCAATTAAGTGTGAATACTTTATAAGATGATTCAACATAACTAAATTCAATATGGATAATAGATATTTTTGGGGGGTCGACGAAAAAATCCATGGTGATTATTACCCAATTTCATTCAAGAATTGTTACTAGTTTTAACATCCTCTTTGACTGCTGTATCTTATTCTTAACTTTATGATATAAAAAATTATATATATACCTTTCATTGTATCTTTTCATGTTGTCTTATCAGAAAAGATATTTCTGATCTCTATATATCTTTTTACTTTCAGTGTGAAGAAATAATGAGGACCTATGATCATCATAAAAAACATTATCCTTCATAATTATTATAGATATAACACATATATAGATATTGAGCCTTAAAATTCTATCATAATCAAGGGGGAACCCTGGAAGATTTCTCTCTATATTTCTCAGTTCTATAACTTCTATTTTCACATCATTAATCATTACATGGTTAGATGATTGGAAAATAATTTAGTAATGATAAGATCATTACTTATGATTTTGGATTCTTCTATACATCCATTGTAAATCAAGAAATATTGGTTCTTTTTGGGATAATAATCATAGGTATGATATAATGATCATATCGACATAATATTATCACGTCTTTGTTCAAATTACTATAGAGATAATGTATTGAGAAGTCATAATAAATAACCAAATTCGACTATAATATGTGGTGCATATTCATATATTCTTGGGTGAATATCTACATTAAAATTTAGTAATCATTATATATGGAACATATATCCCAATAAAGATAATTCCTCTATATCGTTATTAAAAAAAATATTGTAGATAACTCTAAATCATGAGTTTGTTAACATTAATAATGATTATTAAAATGGTTTGAGGAATTAAATATTACCTTGTCATACAGTATGATGATAAAACCTAGTCCCTTAATGATGCATCACTTTAGATAAGAAACCAGTCTCTATTATAAGGTAGTATATGAAATTATTTTCTAAATAAACTTCTCTTTATTCTATGAAATCTTCCTCACATTCATCTATAGAATGTATCTAGGATACCATCCAAGTTAACATGGATGTGAGGATTAGAAAAATATGAGAAAACATTTAAATAATATTGATTACATAAACCCAAAAAAAACAATACTGTGGATTTCATTCAAAATGGTTCTTCTATTATAGTGTTCATTAACATCAATAAATTATGTACCCATAGATATTCACTCTCTTAAGATTATTCGATACTAAAATAAATACATTTATAGCCAAAATTAACATGTTAAAATTTTACTGCATAGTTTTCATCATTATTTTACTCTTTACAGTCATCAAGTGATCATCTTTATCTTTCTAACTATTTGAATATATGAGAATAAAATCTATAAATGATACCACAAACTTATCAAGGTTCTCTATAATGTATTTATTGTTTATATCTATAATGGATTAAAGTGCATTAGTTATTCTAAATGGGAATATTCTGAATTCATAATTCATATACCTCATATGAAATGCTATATTGTGTATAATCTACTTCCTAACCCTCAATTTAAAATATAGAAATTTGATGTTAAAATTTGAAATGTATTGAGATCATATTAACTAATCAAAAAAATGATCAATATGGGGTAAATGATACAACTTATTTATTGTGATCTTGATAAGTTTCTGATAATTGATGTAGATATGAATGGATATGTATTTATTCATAAAAAAAATAATAGAGAACCATAGGGTAACAAACCAAGATTAGTGAATCTCATGTTAAGATTATCCTAGTTGTGTTTATTCAATTCTATTAACATCATCAGGGTCATTCTATATGGATTCATTAAATTAGGTGTAACCCCATGTATGTGTTTTTATGATAACTCAACATCACTCTTTAAAGTAATAGTAGATAATAATTATAAAAAACAACAACACATTCCCATATAAAAGGAAAATTATTGATGTTGATTTTAACCCCATTCATTTGACAAAAAACATTAATTTGAATAAATCCATATATGGTGGATAAAATAGTCATCATTTATTTCATTTTATCATCACCCTAATAGTGGATCGTATGTTGGATAAACAAAATAAAACATAACTTACCTTACTTATATATTGATGTGATATTTATTTAAATAAATCCAATCACATCCTAAGGTAATATTAAATTAAATTCGAGGGGGAATATCATGATTTAAAGCAAACACATTCCTTCAAAATTATGTTGAAGAATAATAATATCTTGGAGTTCTGATCACCGAAATATTTTTATTTTCACTACAAATTTAACATGTCATCATTTTTAATTAAAATTTAAATTTCTTGAGAATTTTCATGATTCTTGAGTATTTATATAACTATGGTCAAATAATATAATTCCATACTGGTAAGTCCCTTTCACAACTAAAACATAATTGGTCTATATTAAATCCCTTACTAAATCAAAAATGTTTATAATGACCATAAATATCATTAATCGTAGTGGTTAATCATATAATATTAGAAATAATTCTTAGGATATCCAAATCATAAAACCTTAACTCCAACCTATTACAAAATATACCTAACATAGGTCATATGTGATCATAATGTATTTGAATACTTCATGATGTTTAGAAATTAAAATGTGAATTAACACAATAATATTTCTTGGAATTTTCTAACTAGGCACACAGTATGAGAACACTCATTGTGCTACAGAATTATGGATGAGATATAGATGACCAAATATTTTGGGGTTTTTACAACAAGATGAATCTCTTACAAATAAACGTCTAGATATCTTATACAGAAATGGTTTTTTTTTTGAAAAATACACTTCTTTATATACTGTAACGTCAAATGTTCTCATAAACAAAGGATTATCCTATGTGTTATCACTATGATTTTCACATCCCATATTATATAGGCAACTAAAACATTCTCTGATACCAACTACAACAGTTTGGACATATTATCAATGGGATATAATGGTTACCTATGATAGGACTATATTGGAGGGTACACCTCCATGGTGGGACTCCTAAACTATCCTAACTTCCAAACCATTCCTTATCACTCCCTTGGTCTATGACCCATGGCTCATCCAATGTTCACATGTGAGAGTTCCAAATTATTTTATTATTTCCACTGTAATGACACTAAATATAGAGGCCCAACATATCCATACTTAAATATTAAACCATATTTTGTTAATATTTATTATATTACATCACAATCAATAACAGAACCATATAATATTAGTTTGATTCAAAACATTGATAAATATGATCCTTAATCATAAAAATTATACATCTTATATGATTATTTCATAAAAAATAGTATCCTTATTAGTCATACCATACACAAAATCATTCTTTATAAACTAGGGGTAGAAAATATAATAAATGGTGAGACATTATTCATAGTAAGGGTAAACAAGGGATATATCTATGATCACATAAATATAACATCATAATAATGGTGTGAGAACATGAGAATACCATTTGAATACTATACCCTTTATATAAATGATAATAACATTTAGTGATTCCATAAATCATGAGGTTTAATAAAAATGAATCATAAATTAATCAATGAAATTGATCTATGAATGAATAGCATTAGAATAAGACATTATTTAGAGACATTAGTTTAGCATAATCATAATCCTAGAAATATTTTGTCCAGGATACCCATTATAATATTCATAACATGATATGATTCACATAACAACCCATGTGCCTACTTTTATAAGGGTATAACCTCTAGTTTAACCACTTTTTGGTATGATATAACCCCATGTATACCTTCATTCGGGGTTGAAGAAACCACTTGTGTATCCACTTTTGGGATTAGGATAACCTTTCATGGACCCTTTTCTCTCATATAACATTAATAATTAACCAACTCATTAAAGGGATATATAATTCTAGAAAAATCCATTACATAATCCAAAATCCATTCATATGTTTTCTAGCTGATCATAAAAACATTCAACATTGTTGAACCCATGGATTAGATAGTGGGTTTCATTGATATTTCATCTTGATAAACGTTAATAACCAATAGAATTCAAAAATATGGAATCATTGTATCATATTTCATGTAAAATTTCATTAAAATCAATTGATGTTATTGTAGATGAAAATCTATATTCAAATATCACTAGATTTTTTTGTGGAAAATACCATTTTAATTTATAAATCACATTTTAAAATCTAAAAAATTCCACGATTTTAAGAGAAACTTTTTCCATTAAATTAACCAAGGAAACATGAAATGTAATTTTTAATTAATTTATTTTTCTTGTTTTTGGGAAATTTTCATAATGTCGTGTATATTAAAATAATGATTCCTTTTAATTTCTTTTTTGAAAAATGTCAAAAGTACCTCTTTTGGTAACTGAAGATAGGATTATCATTATTAAATTTTAACAATATTAAATAATTTATTGAAATGAATTTAAACAATAATTGATGAATATGAAAACATGTTTTAATTTTTTTTCTAGACATGTATATTAAAGAAAAAGGATTTTCTACTAAAGGGAGATGTAAAGTGGTTTTTTATTAAAAAAATAATTTTGGTCACATGAATAACTTATGTGAGTAAAATTATTGTCAAAAATGAAATACAAATAATAAAACATAATATAATAAAATTAATATTATTATTGATAGAATTATTAAAAAAATATCTCTATTAGAAACTTATTCGTAAATGATATTAATAAACACTGAGATTGTATCACAAATTCCCTACAACATTGGTAACTATTAAATAAAAACAAATAAAATAAATTACATTATATGGAAATATGTAACTATAATTTTCATTGTAATAATAATAATTAAATCAATGTATGTATATAAAACAAATAGAAAAATCATGTGGTGTTTATGGTGTTTTCCCCACATAAATAAAAGTGAGACAAAATCCCTTACATCGAGTTTGATAATTCCAAAAAACTACATTGACCTCATATATAATAAGTTAAAATTGAAAATATATCAATTATAGTGTTGTTTGTATTAATATAATTACATATATGACCTCCATATAACATTTTTTCACATATTCATTGATAAATTCTTATTAAAATCATTATTATGGTCGTCAGCTTTTTTTTAGAATTTCAGTTCAGTTATTTAGATCATTTTATATTGATCATGCTTACATAATATGCATATTTTTAATGTTGATATAGATATAATATATAATAATGAAACATATATTTAGATATATCCATTAATGATATAGATACAAAAATTAGTAACAATGTTCTGGGTCGAGTAGAATTTACTAACACAATAATGATGTTTTCAAGTAGAATTTGAATAAAAAATGTTAAATAATAAATTTCCTTTATAAAAAAATAATTATTTCATATAATTATAATATATTCATTAAATATATCCTTATTTATATTTATTTAAATAGAAAATGAAAAATTACTCACATCGCTTCATAGAGGTGGTAGTCCACATATACACATGGGCAAAGATATTATTTCCCAAAAAATTGGAATATGATAATGTAGATATTATATTATAATAAAATAAGAACAATAATGTCATAAATATTATATAAAAACATTAATCCCATCATAATAACCATATAAAGAATATGGAAAAGTAATTTTATTTTTGTTGGTACTTAGAGGTGGTAGTACTCCTCTATGCACTTGTGATACATTCACTTTCAATTATATGAAAACGAGTGTATATAAATTTAGTTACATAATAATAATAACATTTATGTATATTTATGTTACTGTAGTTATAATATTATTATAATTAACATATATTCATTATTGGAAAAATGAATTAAATTGAAATAGGTCTGGCCAGAAGATAACCTCTTCATTGGTGGGCCTCCATTAGATCCATTCCTAAGGTTCGTTAGAATTATATTAGATTAGTAAAATAATTTACATTTCATTATTATGAATTTTTATAATATAATTGGGTAGGGTTTTGCTGAGATATATGGATCAAAATAGTGTAACAAAAATGGAGAGGTGATATCCATTTATAGAAAAGGGAATGTAAACACATGAAATTAGAAAAATGATTAAAATGTATTTAATTAATCATTGATACATATTGTATAAAAGTCCATATATTCGAATAAAATGATTATTAGGTATAAATATCATCATCCAATTAAAATTACGAAAATTTTGGTGTCTTTTTATACATTATTGTTTTTTTCAATCACACGGAAAAAAAATTTTAATCTTAACAATGGTAATATAGTTTTAAATATTAAAGGGTCGTAATTTAATATATAAGTTATAAATTTCTCATAAAAGACTAAGGGATGGTATATTTTAACATTTAATTACCCACATATCCTATTTAGTTTTTTATGATTTTAAAATAATTTATATATTTATTTTTATTATAATATAAAAGATGGTAATTTTAAGAATTATACACATAATTTTACATTAAAACAAGATGAAATAAATGAAATTTTATCATAATCCATTCCCACAACTCTCAAAATTTATATTCTTGAAAATATTTATTAGGACACATTAATTCATCCAAATTAAATTACTTTTTATATTTTTTTTAAAGTCAATTTTATTTTTTTAATAAGTAAATTAATACATTGTACATGTTCAGAAATAATTTTAGTTAATTATTCAACAACAAAATATTAAAAATAAATTTCTAGGCTAAAAAAATTATTTATATTTCAAATAAATAGTTATAACCAAATGTATATTCTTTTTATCATTATGTAAAACATTTAGAGATATTAGAATCAAAAGAGAGACATAATGTATTTATTCTTTTATTAAATTAATATAAAGGAAATAATGAATTGAAAAATGTGAAAAAGATGCCATATAATGGATAATTTGATGGAAATTTAAAAACAAGACTCATATAATGGGATAATCAATGTGTTATAGAAATTTTAACGCCCTCACACAATGTTTTAACCCTATTTTGTTGGGTTACACATTCCGAGGTGACACATATTTTTTGAGATTAATATTCATAACAAAAATATAGAGATTAATAATTAAAAAAATCATTCTCTGATTTTGATTATTGAATCTATATTTTATGACCCAAAATCTATAACTATGAGAAATTCATTATAAATTACATGTGAAAAAGCTTATGAAATCCCTTTGTAAAAATAGAACATATCTAAGAATGAAACAAAATTTATTCCTATAAAATTCTTAGAAAATTAGTATATCAATGTTAAACTATTTTATTTATTATTTAATATATATTTCATTTAAATAATTCACCAATAGTGATTAATGTAAGTTTATAATATTAAAAAAAATCCTTATAAAAGTATTTTTTCATAATAAAAAATTATTTTACCATAAAATGATCATTATTTAAGTTTATAATTAATTTATAATCAATGAATTAGTTTTTAAAAAGTTTAAAACATACACATTGAATATTTTATTTAGTTGTATTCTAACTCTCTAATCAAATGGCTATGTGACGTCTGTCACATTAAATATACATATTTCAATAGTATGATGTGATCCATTTAAAATCAGTGTAGTGTGTAATGAAATATATAAAAGAAAACAAATATATCTATAGATATCTATGTAATAAACTTGGGTTGTGTGTCATAATGTAATGGATTTCCCATACCAGATTTATTAAAATTTAATGTATCTAATTTGTCATTTTCCCCTAGTTGTCTCCCTCTTTTTCATAATAAATACTTGTATACTCTATAAATATCTTACTTTTATTTATTACTAGTTTATTTTCCCATTTCTTATTATTATAATTAAATTTATATTCTATAATAAATATTTTATTTAATAAAAATTTCATTAAAGGGGACCTTTCATTTCTTTAATGTTTTTGAAATTTACCTCCTTAAATGAATTTTTCCTCCTTAGTTTAAAACCCGATTAAATTTTATATGGGGAAATTATTTTGGTATATTTACAAAAAACAATTGGGTTTTATTCACATATGAACTCTACAAGGAAGGTCTGAGGGCTTGGACACATTACTAGGACCCCATACCCCAACCCCAAGCCACCCCAACCGCCTGTGGGAATAATTTTTCTATTAATATATTAAGAAGATTACTATGTTGTTATATTGTTTAAAATTATATTTCTCATTTCTGAAGACATTATTTTACTGGTTCATTTCCATATAATCTACTCGACCTCTTTCATAAAATATTTTATTTACTTCAAATCATTACTCATTAACTATGATTCCTTACTATATTTTAAACATACCAAAGGATTCAATCCTTTATCTTCTTGTAAATAAAAAATATATATTGTTTTTTTGTGAAAGGTTTTCTTACCTCAACTACATTCCATAGGGTTCTTCCTTTGGATCATTCATTTATTATACCTTTTTTCTTGTGTGGAAAACATATTCACTTATATTTTTTGATGTGATGGGTCATATCAGAGTTATATATCCCAAAATAGAAAATTTATTGATTTTATGTCATGAGATAATATATATAATGCATTGGTACTAACCCCGGTACATTGTATTTGTTTGTATTGGATGTGTGCCTTGACTAATGCATGTGATGGAATGTATTATGTAATTTATTCATTCTTAATATTCCATAACCCCATGTTGTCATTATTTTTATGCAATTTATATATGTAATTATATGTGATTATCCACTTTAATTATTTTATGTTACACCACATCACTCAAATGTTATATACCGTTATCATTCCCATACAAGGTTTTATAACTCACCGTTTTTATTATGTTAATTCACACGTTATAGTAGAAAATAAAAAAAAATAATGGGTATGATTATAACATTATAAAGATTAAAATGAATATTATTTATCTTGATTTTATCTTTAAATATTGTTTATTTAATCCCTAAAAAATAATATATATAAATATATATATATAACTTTTTGGGTTTTGATTTGAAAATATTTTGTTAAAAATAATATAATAATACTTTTATGTTAATTGGGTTATTTTATACAATTTTTATGTTTATTTGTATGTGTTTAAATGAAATAATTTATGTAAATTATTAAAATATTGTGGTAAAAAAATATAAAATCTTACATAAAAAATTTCATCATATTAATTTTATTTTTTAATATTGTATGTTATCATACAGTAAAAAATTAACCTAATTAAAAAATATGTATAATAGCAGAATATTTTTGTATTTATTTTATTTAATGATTATCACATTAGATATCATGTGAAATATGATACACTAATATTAAAAAAACTATGATATTCTATAGAATTTTTTATACATAATTATGGTTTTTATCACTAAGGTTTTGGTTTTGTAGGTATGGATATAATTCACATTATTATAAAATACATTCAGAATTTGATTCCTTAATAAAATGAATAATACATCATAAATTGATTATAAATTGTTTAAAAATGAGAATAATGTGTTTTAATAATAAAATATTTTCTTCATAAAATGGTTTTTCTGTGACTAAAGTACATTTTTTCTTCATGGATTAATGAAATTTATATTTATAATGTAATATAATGAAATAATTTTATTATATATTAATTAAAATGAATTTACCCTTATACAATTATCGTAACTGGTCATGGAATGAGGATAAAATAATTTTTTCTTCAAAAATACATTTTTTTAAAATTGGTTTAATTTTTTTGATATTATAGTTAATTAATACCTCATTTATAAATTTCATTTAATGAATGTATATCATGTTCTAAATATACATGAAATAGTAGAATTAATTTTATGCCCCCAACCCATAAACATACCCATAGTGGGTCAGAAATGAGTGAAGAGAGATAATGATTCTCTATGAATTCCATTAATTGGCCACTATATGGGTACTAATACCAAGGGTATAACGTAAAAAAATGAGAGGCATTAACCTGTATTATTTGATAAGTAAGAGATAATATTAAAATAGGGGAAAAAATCCTCAAAAAAAATAAGAAGAAATCCCAATAAATGGCATGAATGTATTAACATAATACTGGAATCACTAAAATCATTAAAAAATATTGGAAAGGATCCCACGTCTACAACTACATCGAAAATAATCCCCAAACTTGTAAGGTCTTACTTTATTTCCAATCAATTCATTCTGACTTGAATATATATATATAT
Organism: Viscum album; assembly: GCA_963277665.1. NCBI lineage: Eukaryota > Viridiplantae > Streptophyta > Magnoliopsida > Santalales > Viscaceae > Viscum > Viscum album. The sequence continues at coordinate 65,515,228 of OY728166.1, read as the reverse complement.
ATATATATATAGTGATAATAACATCTATACTTATTATTATTCGACCTTTAACACATCACGATAAATATTAAAGAAGAATATTAAGGTTGAGTGAGTAAATAAATGAAACTAACTCATATCACAAATAGGATTTCTATTAATTTCCTATTCGAAACATGGATTTATATCACAAGGTATCTCATACAAGAAATGAGATAATATAATAAAAAATTGGGTATCCCACTACCACTTCCCCATTAATTTTCTACTCTACCGTATTGCTTCACATCTCGAGCTGTCTCTCCAAAATCTAGCCAGTAGATACATGGGATAATGTAAAAAAATCATGAATTTACTTAACATAAAATATATTTAACCTCATGCATTGCATCATCCCTTCTTCAAATCCACAAATCGATATAGTAACTGAGTAGTTTATGGAGGCACTAATTCTTGTTCATCTTGTATTAAACCTTAATCAGTCACAACACATACAAAATGTACCAGTAATTTCCATTAGAATACTATATCTATATATATATCTAATTGAAATATTATCAAGATAAAATATTTCTCTATACAAATATATGTGGACATATAACAATTGTTAATAAAAAAACCTAATACAACATGGAAAAGATAGAGTATACATAGGGGGTATTCGTCCATCTATTCCATACCAAACAGGTTGTTAGTAAAAACACCCTCACATATTACACTAATTGTTAGTACCCTACATAAAATGGGTGGGGTAGCGTAAGAAATAAGAACCATATATAACGTATATAAGGCTAAAAACCACACTATGGGAAATAAAATTACTGTAGACTCATTTTCCTCAAATAATGAATTACACTCCCAGATTCCACTTATAAGGAATAAGTTTTGAAAGCATAAAAGTAAAAAATCACAACATTAATTATTTAACCATTAATTATTTATTAAAAATTTAATTTCTATGATTTATATTTTAATATTCTAAGAGAATTTTCATCAGAAAAATAATGTATTTTCTAATATTAACATTTATTTCATCATCGGAAGAAATAATCAAGAACCACCACCATTATTTTATTAATTCTTTTAACAATTTCTAATATTTTTTGTATGCTTATTCAAATCCCAAGATTCAAAATAATTGACAAAATAAATGAATGGTATCAATATAATTCTTAATGTTTCAAATTAATTATATAAATAACCACCATCTATCAACCATTAAACTAGTATATTCATTTTAAAGAAAGTATCTCTATTGTCATCACAACCACAACATTTAAGACTATCATTAGAATCTTATATCAGTCCTTGTCCCATCATGGACACCATTGCACACTATAATAGATATGACATATTATTCCAAAATTATCATAATAATAATAATAATAGGAACTGTATTAATCAATCATAATTATCACTATCAAATCATTCCATAATTATAACATCAATCTTCCACACCCATATCATCATCACAATTGGAATTTTAGGCCACCATCACAACCTTATAATTCCTTACCTATTTTTTCAACCATAAAGGGTTTTCTGCCAATCACTTCATGGACCTAAATATATAGTTCTTAAATAAATATTAAATCTATTATCACTATATAATTTCAATAGAGAAATGGATTAATCAAAAAATGGTGGGATTTATCATACCAAAAGAAATGATTTAATAAATCATGAAATTCTCATTAATATCCTTAATTATTATATTTATAATTAATAAATGTTACTAGAATTAGACATATCAATATGAAAAGATAAATCTTTTTTTCTCTATAATATAATTTTTTATTTATCTTTAATCTTTATGATTATTATTTAAACATGAATATTTTTTATTATAAAATAATTTTAATCTTATAGTATATATTTGAAATCCATGAATATTAACAAATATTTTCAAACACAACAGTAGATAAAACACTACCAGTTAAAATATATAGGCAACAAAATATATTTTCAATGTATTTTATTCCACCTTCAAAATATTTCAACAAGAATTTTAAAATTTCCTTAAGAGATAATATTTTCATTTCATGAAATTTATTAAAAACATGAGATAATCATCTCTAAGAATTAATAATGTTCTCTACATGAGTTTATCTATTTCTATGTCTTAAATAATTTCTATAATAATTATTATTTATCAATGAAACAAGTTATCATTTATTCATTCTACTGATAATCACATAGATTACCATACACTATTATCCAAAAATTGTAATATATCATTATTCATCATCAGTGAAATTAATTACAACAATATTTATCTCAAAAATGAATTTTTAGAATCTATATAAAAATTTATTGTTATCTTAATTATATTTTTTATAATTTAGTTTTTCAAATTAAAAATTAATATTGAAACCATTTTCCACAAGCCTCAATAAAATTATTTCATTTCACTATATAACACACTAATTTTGTTTTTATAAATTATATTTCTAAAAGAATAAAATAGTATAAATTATAATTATTGTTCAACATAATATTATTTGGTTTATAAAATTTCATGATAATTAATATATTTTCAATGAAACCAATTCAAAAATCCATTTTATAATTTATTTATTATCTCAAATTCATTATTTAAGAAATTATCTTGTTAAATTATTATTGAATTATGGGTAATATTATTATATTGAAAAGAGGAATCTAAATCCTGATAGTTTCACACTATGAAAATATAAAATAATGATAAGGACAAGAAACCCTTCCTATAAGATAAGGATTCATACAATTTCTACCCAAGAATAGAGATTAGATGAAAATGGAAACAATCCAAAAAATTATTTCAGAATCCACTCAAAAAAATTTATTTGGACTATAATTCCCAAAAGTATAGGTTGGATCACCCAATATAGAGAGAATTGAAGAGATAAATGTTCAGGGAGAAGAAAAATATTTTTAATGTTAATTGATATCCATATGAAAATATATCAGAAACAACAAAAAACATTATATTTTTCATACAGTTTGTAAAAAATTGTATTCCATTTACATTACAACAAATCATATTTTATGATCTCTTCAGGTTATGCCAAGGATTTAAATTAAATATCATAACTTGTAAAAAAAACTAGTGATTTCCATCATTAATTATTTTATCATTCTTGAAAATGCAGTATAAAATAAAAGAAATAGAAAAAAATCCTATTCTATATAAAAATGGTAACCTTACATGAAAAGAATGAACGGTGTAAGGGTATAGTGATTTTAGACCTAAATATCCAATTATCCTTATATCAGACACACACATTACATTAGGATAACATAATTCTATCCATATGAGGTTTACTACACCTATTTAGGTATAGGGATTTAGTTAGTATTGTTATGTAGTTAATAAATTAAAATTAAATGAACTAGGGATTTTCTTACATAGTTTTTCAAAAACCCCCCAAGATAACCATATACAAATCCAACCTGATGTGAATACCCTTATATATACTGAACTATTTCATAACTACCATTATAAAAGGAACAACCTACCACTATATAACATTTATAATCTAAGATTGTCCCTTATAGAGGATGAAAACTGTGTTTACACGGCTTGGGGGTACCTTTACCAATCACATGATATATCTAAATTAACCTTTTGTGAAGCACAATTGACATTTAGAAAGGTTACTTCAAAACTGATCCACTCTTATAAGAGAAGATATTGATCAGCTAAACATTACAAATCCAAAAACAAAACAATCTTATATTGATGCATCTCATAGAAAAGAAGCTCTACCTTTACACAACATAGGAAAACGTCTACATATACATATATGGGGAGTAAAAAAAATTCATCACCTTAACACAATTCATTAAAAATCTCTCTTATATTTATTTAGGATTCCAAAACTCGCCCATAACCTTATAAAATACAATTAAAATAGTATGTACCCTTGCACACCATTATAAAAAAAATTCCCTTACACAAATGAATTCATACCAGCAAGGGTATGAATATCCTTAAAAATAATATGCTTTCACATTAAAATGTAAATAATGAGGATAATGATTCATTATAAATTGAAAAAAAGCCATGTTAACCACCAATTAATTTTTGAAACATTGAAATTACATAAATAATTTTTAAATGAATTGTTTAACCTTAAAAAAATTAAAAACTCATTTTTTTATAACATTTAATGTTTATAATATTTACCCTGAACTATCAAACATCCAAGAATGATAATAGTAGGGATAAATAAAATCATACCATTATATTATATACATCTCAAATAATTTATTCCCTCTAAATTTGAAATAAATCAGAAAGATGAGTTGTAGGATTTGTGATAAATCAACAACACTGAAAGATACCTCTCAAGGATCTCACTATATGTGCAATATAATAACCTCTCATGAAAAAAAACTATACACTGAAAAAAAAAATTAATAAAATATCCTTAAAAATACAAATTTAAAATAGAAGAAACTAAACATGTAAAACATTACATCATGGGATGAAATCAATATTATATATGAAAATTAAATTTTTAATTTTATCGAAACACGGATTTAAATAAAAGGGGATTATAGCGTGAATTTATTGCTCTCATTTCAATGATAGGTCACATCAAATACCACATAGATAATAAAAACACAAAAACTATCAAGCCCTACATATAAAACATAAAAACAAAAACATTTTCTCTATATAATTCCTTTTATGATAATCATTTATCAATACATTTGATATTTAAAATCATTAAATTCCAAAACACGGTGATAAAAATATTTAGACATGTCTCATGAGTTTTTAATCTAGTTGGTTAAGAAATGATTAATTGAAAACATTTTGATTCTTCTTCATATAATGGTATTTATTAAATAATACTATGACAAAACATATTAAATATATTTTCAAAAAGTTATTTTAAATTATATAAAAGATACATGAAAAAGAATAATTGCCTATTTAATAAAACATAATTTCATAATTTTTTTCAAATATGGCCTGACTAAATAATATGATAAAAAAGAACACAAAAATACCGGGATGACACACTAAATGTATATTTTTTTCTTTTAAAAAATTATATTTAACCTGAGTTTCATGATAAATCATGTACATAACCATATTATATGCTTTCATCAAATACTATTATTTCAACTGAATGATCTATCCCATGCCCATTAGAAAATTATATCACTACATGTATCTTTAAAATCAAGGATAACTAAAAATTAACATAGAAAATTCATTAAAAACAATGACTATTTTTTAAAAAATTACAATTTTCTAAATTTAACATTTTTCATGTTTGTTAAAAAATTGTTATTCTCATAGGGAAAACTCATTCGAAATACTAAAATAAATGATAAAATGTACCAATTTTTGATTATCATTTACGCTATGTGTATTCCATTATGTTATCAGTTTTAAAATTAACATCACACAACATTAATGAATATTTATTGAAAGAAAGATAAGTATAGCAACAAAAAATATACAAATGAAAAGAAACCATCCACCCAAATAGGATAATACTTAGTATGGGTGGTACTGAAAACCCAAATGATTTTATACAATGGTTTAACATAAACAAAAATCATATTTTATGTGTCCCCTATCTTTATATAATCAATTAAATTATATTAAAATTATTACTATGATAGAAATCATTTTTAGGGATGAAAGTACAGAAGGCACCATTCAAGTCATAAACATAGCCACATTAATAACCCAAAATATGCAAAAATTTAATTAATAGTATAGATAGTAATTAATCAAACACATAGAATAGATAAATTAAAGGAAAACATGAAATATTTTCATTTTAATGAATAATTCCCCATATCATATTGAATGAGTAAATATTATGTTGGATATACTAAATGAATGCATAAAATAACCCCTTACCCAAAAAAAATCTTCACCACAAAAGCCTTTAAAAAATAATATAAGATTAACATGATGATTTCAACCCCTACCCCTAGGGGAAATGGGCTTCAGGATAGAGTAATATGATTTTATGAACACTGATAGAGAAATTCCATCACCAAAACACTATAAATATCAATACTATGGTCGAGGAATTATTTATTATTATCATATATTATGTATGATATGTATGGGTTTGATATAAAAGGTTTAATTATACAAATTATCATTAATCATGTATTTATTAGGTTGGTTTAAATAAAAATGAATCAGTTTTACTACACTCATTCTGAAGGTCTATACATTTAAGAATGATGATGATCCTAATAATTAACTTAAAGGGTATAACAATTATAGTTTTTTCCCTAGAAAAGACAATTCAATGGTCTTACACACAATAAGGGCATAGATCAAAAATCCTAAAATGGAGGAAAAATCATCTGGTTAGAACCCATCCCCTTGCATTCGAATAAAGAATTATGGCCAAAAAATATCTTAGAACATCCCTAAAAATAATTCATACTCATCATAATCTCAATGGAATAAAACCACCAAATTCTAGACGACCCACAAAAACATCATCATAATAAAAGTAACATGGTGTTGTCTCTAGTTTAGCTTCAAACAAAAGGATATCAACACCTATAACAACTAAATCACATTACTGTGATCTAAAAGGAATCCCTTATAATTGTGAAAACTCTTGAAATGGAAAACATAAAGTTTTCTCAAAATATCATTGACGTCATTTTCCTACACTCTAGAAAATTTCATAAAAATCATAATAAATGCCTTATTCCTAAACCAGACATGAACATCAACATATAGAATCTCATAAGAGTGAAAACACATTAGGGACTCCTAATGAAAGAAGTAGATTACATGGGTAAGTTATTAGAATTTTTTAATCCTTTCCCATTATCAAACCTAGTTAAAAAATAGGCCAATGTAATCATTAAGAATTATCCATTAATAGATCTATATCCCACTATAATTTTCATGAAACACTGAATATCCAATACTCTTTAAAGTCCTTGAATCAGATTACATTGGTTACTAAAATCTCATTTATTGTATGTTATCCTATATTTATAGCACGTACTAATCCCAGATAACACTATTTCCCTACCAACCCATTCACAATCACAAGTTAGTAAGTCCAAAATCCATTCTATCTCTTAAAAATCTCTATCAATACCACAATGTTATAACCATCAAACCAAATAGTACACATCCTGGCCTAGAAATGTGAGAATATGGATAATGTTTCTTGAATCTCACCTCTAATAGGTCATGGGTTGGTGACCTTAACTTATGGTATAACATAGTCACATATTAAAATAATTAACCCCTGTGATTGGAGATGTAAGAGATAGGAGGTGAATTACTAATAAAAACACCTAATCATAATAAAATAAGAATCTATCCAAATAAAAGTTTTGAAATTAATGTCATACAAAAAGAATAATTATAAACACTACAAATGTTCAATGATAGTTATCCTAAAACTCCAACACCTTCTAAAAAACTCCTAGAACTATTATATTTCAACTCTATCACCAACTATCTCTTTCTGAGTTGAAAAAATGTCTATATACATAGGTTGTGTATAATAGGGATACTCTATAGTATCCTCCCTATGACCCAACATAAAAAATATGAAAAGGGGATATTAAATACTAGAAGGTAAATAAAGGAAACTGACACTCCACAAAATAAAAATTACTTTAATTTTACCATCTACACCATGGCTATCTCTCATAATGTTTCACATAGAATAGACCATGTAATATAATAGAAAATATGGTAAACATATACCACTTTCTCACTTGTTATTATCTCTTCCCCAGTGCTTCACATCTTAGTATATCTCTCTCTAATAACCGTCCCAACTACACTTGGGATAATGTATGCCTTCTGGAAGAAAACATCAATATTATATCATGCACCCCATATATTGTATCATAACATCATCCTAATCATGTCCCCAAATAATTATTGAGTATTTATGAGATCCAAAACAACCCAAACATAATGTATTATACCTCATTCCCTTACCACCTAGACACAACATGCCTAAAATAACCACTGGTTTAATTTTTAATCACATTAACAATTACTTACATCTAATCATTATGATGGAAGATATAAATTGTTATAAAAAATTATTATATTATAATAATGTTTTGAGTCTTCATGGGAAACATATTTTGATTATATTAGATCATTCATAACTGTTTGAATAGAAATTATATAGATATATTTAGAAGTTAATTAATATAAAACTACATTTGATAAATTACTGTCATCATTTGATAGATTTATTGTATGAATATACAATAAACACATAATAAGATAAGTTGAGGTTATGATCACTTGAATTTCATGCTATTTGAGATCATTATGTACCTTTTTTGGTATATTCATATAACAATATTATCCATTTTATAATTTGAAAGGAACCATATGAATAATTTAATGGGAAAATATGGGATGCACCAATATGTTGGGATGCAGTACGTTAAGATAATATAATAGGACCAAATCATGATAAGGAGACAAAAATTAATGTGAATTCTAGTGACTAAAAAATTAAAACTATAATGAACCAACCAATAGTAATAACCAAACTATTTTTTGAGATTATTATCTACTAAACCAATTATTGTTTTCGATCCTCATGGGGTGGTGAGAAGCACTTGGACACCACAATGTACAATATGGAAAAATTCTCCCCCAAAAATTAAAATTAATAAAATAATCAATGTAATGTAAAATAAAATACACACTAAATGATACATCTATATAATAATTTAAAATTCTCAAGATAGTATTTCAACCAAATTCATCAGACAATAACACCATGGAATCTTCCCAGAAACACCATAAAAAAATGTTGATCACACAATACACTGGTCAATACCAACTCCAAAAAAATGACTTATATTTTAATAGGAAATTACAGGTCAAATCAAATTATTATTCTCAATTAAAAATAAATAGTGGGTTGAAACAATTCATATAAATCTATGATTTAAAAAATATGTCAATAATTACTAAAAATGGGTAAAAATGACCATTTCTACCGAACATGATTGAATTTAACATTTTTTTTAAATAAGGAATGTGTAATAATTTCAATCAAAACAGATAGATATAAAAAATTCAAACAAGTATGAATTAAACATTTCTATCCAAATTATAAGGAATAATTATTTTCTTCAAAATATTTATGAGAAAGGAATTTTAAAACCTAGGAAATTTCAAATCATTTAATAATCAATAAATCAATTGTAACTCAATGGTTATGAGCCCAAGGGGTATGATTCTATAATAATTATTACAAATTTTTGTAATTCTATACTCTTATTCTGCAACCATTTTGAGGCCTAAACCAATGTAAATTTTTCTAATGATGGGGAAAAAGGGAACACAAAAAAACTATTAATAGGATATTATAACTAATGGAAAAACTGCTTTTTAAAAAATTAAAACCCATAAGGGTGAATAGATGATTATCCCTAATAAATTAAAATATAGATTTAATATATACCAAGTTTGAATTCATCCTACATAACTACCGAGTCTCAAGAGTGAATTAAAGTAAATATAACATTTATGTGGTTATCATTCAATTCCATCAGTCTCAATCACATCAAAAATAATTCGATCATTCACATTACATTATCACTAAGTACATGCTTAAAAATACTCTTTATATTTAAAAACCATAAAATTAGTTTTTCAAAATAGAAAAGAATTAATTTTTGAAATAAAAATAAAAATATTTTAATCAAATACTCATTCCCTCAAGTTAAAAAAACAACATAAAATAAATTTATCAAAAACTATTTTGTCCCATTTAAAACACACCAAATTCAAATAAAAACAATATCATTATATTCCATTTAATTTAATATCCTAAATAAAATCATTATTTAACTTACTCAAAATTTTCATATAATTAATAACTAGTCTTTAATATTAATTTTTTGTTGGTTTCACCATACAGACTATTACATTTCGAAAACCATATTTCATAATCCACCTTCAAACATTATAAATTAACTATAAAACCATTTTAAAATATATGATATAATATTTAATAAAAATAATAGAGATTGAATTTTGATATGACATGTCTTGATAATATAAATGAATAACTCATGAAGAATGATCCACAATAGAAAAAGGACAAGGTCCAAACACCATGAAAAATAGAAAAAACAAAAAATACCTATTTTAGTTCACATATCCATGAGAAAAAAATATTTACTTAAAAGGATAACAAGAATAAAATTATAAAGGGTGTAGGTATTTTATAAATATATAGGGAGTTTATATTTACAGGATTTCAAACCATAAAAAACCTTTTAATTTTTCATTTATGCTAAATATTGAATGAAGTTGTTTAATAAAAATTTAAAAGAGAAGTTAAATCCTTCAAAATTAGTTAAATAATTTTTTTCATCATTTTTACATCATTTTTAATGGCATGAGATGAAATATAGCATGTTCATAAAAATGACTGAAAATTTAATTTCCAATTTTTTGTCTCTAAAATGGGTGTCGTGTTAGGGTAAACTAGTCCAATTTTGAGTTTCTATTGAATTAAACATATGTATAACCATTATTACCCATAGGGATGTCATGAATCCAAACCTACCATTATGTATCTTCCTTTAACATTGCAATATCTTTATAAACACTAGCAACCCCAATAATAGGGACAATTTACCTTTATGAAGTGGCTATAATACCCTAACACATGTAAGGTTAGCCTTATGTAGTTATTAGGTACCAATAAGTAGATTTTATAAATCCATATCTACCAATATGAAACTCATAACTTTCCCATTAACAACATATTGAAAAGGTATTTACCCATGAGCTGTTCAACCCTACCATATCATAGAATAATAGATTTTAAAATTAACCATAAACAATATCAATCATACCCTTATGTGATACATATAAATAAGAACATCCCATCTTCGATAGTATATAAAATAGTATCTACCATTACAAAATTCATAGAAAATACATTTTACCTTTACCCAACTATGGGAAACTCCTATTTAATCATACACTACAAATAAAAAATTGATTTATCATTCTATAATAATTAAAATACACTATGTGTAATTTTATGAGACACTTACCCTAAAAAAGCTACAATACCAATCATTAGGGTAAAAATATACATAAAATTTATAAAATTTTCCCCAGAAATTCTATATAAATTAAAACCATAAGGGTATATAATTACTTTTAAAAATATATTGTTTCAATTCTCCCCAACCATAGAGATTTATTTCCTAAAAATACATTCACTGTGAAGGATTGAAAAATATTAAAATAATATAAAAACATCACTCAACCGTAAAAGAAGGATGGTCCACAAAACAAAAGAACACTCACCCAAAAGTAATTACTTATAAAAAAATGAAGTTCAATAAAAATATCAAAACAAAAACTCAACAATATTGAGATGAAACATAAAGAAACCTAAAAAAACTAATGACATAGTATAGTTCTCTCGTATGTTTATTTATTTAAAATTATATCGTTACATGATGAAAAATAATCACCAAAACAGTTATCTTCAATTAAATGGTGAGACAACGATCACACATCAAATTGAATAATCAATGATATGAAATTGATGACTGAAGGTATGTCACATATAAAATCCATCGATGATCCCCAATAGAGGAAAACATATCAAGATATATTAAAAATCCAACCATCAACGAGTATCTTATAAGACTGATAAGGATTTATACAATTGGAATTTATTTGTTTGAAAGATATCCTTTTCTACACCAAGCCTATCATACAATTGATCTCATTGAATAATACCCATGAAAAACTGGGTTATTTGTTTATCAAGAGTTTTAAATATAAATTTATCTATTTGAATTATAAATTACAATAAATTATTTATTGGAATGTTCTTAGATTAACTAGGATAGTTCAGAACCATTTCACTACACTCTCACAAAAAATATCATGCATCATTTGATGATTCATCTCAATCCATCAGGGAAAAAAATAAAAGGATACCAATGAACAATAACTAACAAAATATTATCCAACACCAGCTATATAATGACCCATATATAAAGAATAATATTAATGAATTTGAAGAAAAAACATTAATACATCAAAGGGTTTTATATATATTAATTCACACCATCCCCAAAATAAAAATATACCTTAAGTAGTTAAAAACTACTCTAGATAAATACTAACCAAAAAGTGTATATTAATAATGAATAAAAATAGATATCTATGGAAAATTAATCCAATATCACAATCACAACCAAGGGAAAGAATATAACATCCAAATGTACTAAAAGAAATCCAAAATAGATTCCTAAAATATGAAAGTCTCAAAAGAATAATGATTAGCAACATTGAAATCATTGATGTTCTCTACTCCAATATTGGAAAAACATTTGGTCAAAATACATCACTATTGATATCACCTCCATTATATGAGAATATTTACTTGATATCTTATGGCTATATAATATTTTTCATGAGTAATATATTACCCCAAAGTCATGATCTAATGATCAAAAGTTGAGAAAATTCATTTTAGAATCCTAGACTAAAAACCACCTAATTCGTTCCATGTGTCTCAACCATTAACAAACTCTTTAAGAATTTAAACAAGAATTTTTAGAATTAAAATTTTATCTACATTAGACATACATGAAATGATTATTGAATTCCCTATAATAGATTTTTTTTTCCTTGAACTAGTTCCACAATCCATCAAATTGGATTTCTCCATCTAATACAACAACGAATGAGGAATTATTCCCTTATTGTGGTTTTTCAATATCTTCTTCATCTGATAGGTCCCTTCTATACATCTCATAATAAGATGTTGAATAATATGATAATATTATAGTCCCAAGGTCTTAGTGAATTACATTTATTTTATTCATATCATTATCGGACTTATCTCCAACAATATCATTTAATAAAAACATTAAAATTTATAATTTCATTGAAAACTCCATAAATAATAGATCATATTCACTTAAATCCATAATTTTTGGAAATTTACCCTTATTCAATTCCTCATAATTCTAAAATTGGATTAAAAATGACTTATTTAATTCCAAATACAATATTTTGGGTAGATAGGTTAGAATCATAACATTCCACCTCTCATTTCAAGGTCCCTCAAACTAACTATTGATATACCATACTATTAATGAATCTAGAGACTTGGAAGAATGAAATACCTCATAAAAATCATTAAGGCACTACAATAATTTAATTGAACCCCACTCAACCTAATAATATGTAAAATGGTCAATGAGAACCTGAATAGGATTCAAATATTTGAATGTTTCTATCTCCATCACCCCATTTGATGGTTGGGTAGAGTTGTCAACTTGAGAAATAACTTCTAAAAATGAAGGGAAATATCAAAGCATCGACCATCAAAAAAATAATCTATCCTTCTTGATTAAAATTCTAGAATATATTTCAATACATCAAGATTCAAAACCTCATAACATAGGCTTAAAACAAAATAACAAATTAAATGCAAAAAATCTAAATCAATTCAATAAATACACAAAAAAGTTAAAGATCATCATTTCCATCAATGATTTCCGGATTTACTCATATATAATATGTTACATTTTTCATAAAATGATAATTCTTTGATATAAATTATTCAAAGTATCTATAATTTTTTTACAATCTCATGGAATTTTATCAATGGTATCAAAACCACTAATATTACTTATTTAAAAATAAATTTTCAATGTTAAATTCATTAGATAACCAAAATAAATTTTCATAATCATTCCATTATCACATAACAAAATATTAGTTGAAAATCTGTTTCCCAAACTAATACTTTGACAAAGAACTGACAATTTGGTAATTGAATAATTTTCAAATAACTAAAATAAAATTTTCTTCAATCCATATTTTGGTTTTAAAAGTAGATTTAAAATAATAAAAAAATATTAATCTAGATATATATATAAATGGCCTGAATGAATTTCAATTGTAACCCTCTAATCTAACCTCACATGTGTGAAGTAATTTTATAGGGAAATGTAAAAGGTATTATGTTGAAAATATAGTTTAACTGTTCATGTCATAAACATAAGATATTCATGTTTATGAAAAAAATATAAAATTCTTCATACATTTAAATCTAGACTGGTAATAAAGATTTATCATTTTCTATCATACCTGATAATCATAACGTTCCTTGGGTCATCTCTCTGTTCCTACCCAAAAATCATAAGTGGATCTTCAAATCAAGGAAAATGTCATTTAAAGTCTAATGATCATTTATCATCAAAAAGGTAATAAATCGAAAGAAATAATTAACTCTCCACTTTCCCTGGTAACTAATGTTTCATCATGGGTAGGGGTGATCAAGAACCCACTCACAAACTACCACATGAGTCCTAGAACATTTTTAATCACCATTAAATGAGAATATTCTCCAAAAAAGTTATGTAATGTCAAGGAGGGGTAATTTATTTTATATAAGGACCTACATTGACTATGTTTCAATAATAATAACCTATAAACCCAATGAAACTAGTAATGAAGATAATTTTCCATTAACCCAAACTGCATTCTGGATCTCCAATTGTTTTCAACAAGCACTAAGGAAACAAAAAATTTATGTGGGAATGATTCCATCAAAAACAGAAATAAATACAAATAAAGAATGAAATTTTAAGTATAAAAAATAAATAAATCCAAAATAAAAATATATTAGCCAAAATATTATATATAAAACAAACTAAATTGATAGATCCACCAATAAAAAAACCAATAAATTCCATCAGACTTGTTAATCACATGATGAACTAACCACATCCAACTATAGAGTCCCACAAATCATTTATAACCAATACTTATTAGTGTTTTGTTCTTTGTTTCATGGACCTAGAATAAGAAAAATATAAAAACACCATAAATAAATAATATAATGCGAGATAGAAGGACAATTATGATTTCACAATATCATTTAATAAAAAACTAAATATAAAATAAAACAATTATGTATAATTTTAAAAAAATGTGATTACAAATTCATATTTGCACATTCTTTCAAAAATAAGACAGTGGCTAATGAAAAAATGTACAAAAGTTGACTTCAATAATATATGATCTGAATATAATAGTTAATTTCCTGATGAATTAATAATAATTTCAATAACAACAGATAGATATAAATGACTATTTAAAAGAATCATGAATTTAAAATTTCTAACAAAAGAGACATAAATAATAATTTCCATCAAAATTGATAAGAATAGGTAATTTCAAAACATAGGATAGTTTATATCATTTCAATAATTAATAAATAAATTGTAACATCATGGTTAAAAGTCCAAGGGGTATGTTTATATGTGTAATTTTCCACATTTTAGTAATGTTTGACTCATGGTGTGCACATGTTCATATTCATAAGGTAGGGGTAATAATCATATGAATTGGGAATGAGGTACACCCTATAGGTGAGTAAGAGAAGATTCCTAGGGAATAATCTCTCTTATGACAAATAAAAACCAGTAAGGATGAATATAAATAAAATCTAATGGACCTACTTGTTAGAGGTAATCGATACCTAGTTCATGTTCTTCCCACATAACCACACATGATCCAATGTAAATCATTGAAAATCAATCATCTATGGTTTTATAATTCAATACCATAACACTCAATTTCGTCAAACAATAATTCAATATTTTATATCAAATCATCCCCATGTTCATGTTTCAAAATGTGACTTCCATTTAAATAGAAAAAAACAAATTATTTTAATCTAAAATTAATTCCATTCATTTCAAAAACCAAAATTATATATATATTATCAACTACTCATGACTTCTATTTTAAAATCGACAATTTTTTTTATAAACTCAAGCCTTACCTTTTAAATCACCCCAGTTGAAATAATTTATAATTTCATTACTTCCCATTATATTAAAAATCCTACTTCAAATTAAAATTTTAATTTATTAACATTTTATGAAAGTGAACATTTATTTTCCATTATCCACTTTCAAGGGTTTTCATGCCACACTTCTTGAAAATTTAAAAACATATAGAAAAATTACAAATAAAGATTTACAAATTAACTATAAAAAATATTTAAAATATCTAAGAATAATTTTATTAAAATAATATATATTAATTTTTGAAATAAATTATTGAAGATATATAATTTCCAATCACGTGATGAGGGAACCAAAAAAGAAATAAGATAAGGGCCACACCCTATGGCCAAATTAAAAAAAACATAAATAACCCTACCATTGCAAACTAGGTAAATGTACACCCCAAATATATTCTCAAATGGATTAGAGGAATCCATGTTTTAAGGGTTTATGAATTTCTTAAATATATAGAGAATTCATATTTGTATAATTTAAAACGTCATTTTAAAACAATAGTTCAGTATTTCATTACACTCAGATCCAGAATGCATATGGTTTAAAAACATTTTAAATGATATTTACGTGCATTACAATGGGATAAATCATCATTTTTATCATATTCCATAACTTTAAATATCATAAAAAGAATTACTAGATGTTGTGGAGGATACAAAATTAAAGGAGGATTATAAAAAAATCCCATAAAAGGTCACTTCTTAAGGGTATCATTGTTTACCCTTATAATACTCATGGAAGCCAAATAAGGGTTTTTTATTACCCAAAAACATGTAATAAATCAACACATAAACTTATTTTTCTCTTTCTAAACATAATCATCCATTAAAAAAATTATATTACCCTTACATAGTTGTGGGTTAACATTATTAACAAGCTATAATAACAATACACATCTCAAGTTACCCTTATCGGGTACCTTGGTGACCTTATTTAGCTTTTTGATATATGTTATTACCATTAATCAACTCATAAATTTATTATTATGATGCGTATAGTCAAAAGGAATTACACTTATAGAGGTCAAACATAACGTTAAGAAGAACATAGGATTTCACCATTACCCTTATTAAACAAAAATATGATCCTTTCATAACTTATATAAATATGTCATGAACCTTGTGATCCGTATATAAAATTATGATATTCCCTTAAATATGGCGTAGAATGACAATATGACCTTTACTAAGATAATGTAAATTCCACTCTACATTTACAAAACCAATTAAAATAGGGTTTTACCCTTACACCACGACTAAAATACGAAAATTTCAATGGTAGTATAGATTATACCTGACACATGATTAATGGTAAAACATGAAATATAATTTATTATTTTATTCCCGAAAAATGTATTTAAATTAAATATAAAAAATGTTAATAAATACTATAATATACATAATATTACATAGGCATCTCAATAAAAAAAATGTGTCAATAATAAAATAAATAATTATTAATTTAAAGTTGGAGGTCATGTTTTCATGAATATATCTTTGTGGAATGGTTTTATAAGATTATACAACAATTTTAAAATAAGTAAAAAGTATAATAGGAATTTTTAAATTATATAAATAATTGGATATGTGGTTTACAATTTTGAAATCCCATCTAACCTCTATAAAGGTCATGATGTTCTCTATATCACACTATTGAGGAAGTAAATGGGAAAACACATTTTCCAAACTCTCAAGAAATATATTTGAAAATATATTTATATAATTGTGAAGTGAATATCCATATTAAAGACACTTGATAACACATTTTTTAAAATTAAACAACTATATCGGTGAAGGTTCATTGGAGAAATTCTAAAATCAACAAGGAATAATTTGAACATGATGAATTTTTTATGAAAAACTACCCGCATTTTCTAATGAGGTAGCATTATATAAATTTTTAGGAAGTTTTTTTCAATGGCTGGAAAAATATGACACTCGATATTCAATTTTAATAGTTAATATTATATTTATAAATAATAGACAAAATCATTCACATAGATATATTAAATAATTTCATTATAAATTAAATTCCAAAAATTTAGATATTGAATTTAAAAAAAATTACATTTTTGAAACATAGGATGAATTTTTGAAATTTTAATAAAATTGTTTCCTTTTTGGTGAATTGGGAAAATAAAGATTCAACAAAACTACATATTTTATTAATTTATATAGATATAATAATAACCTAATACTTTATAAATTATTTTTTATTAAAAAATTATATATCATATATTAAATATAATACATATAAAAAATAATTTGGAAACTATAAATTCATCCTTAACATTTTTTTAAATCTATGTAATGATTTTGTACAAACAAAATAATTTTTTTCCTATTATTTTATGCATGTTATTACACATTATATTCTGGTTTTTGGTTGGTTGAAAATAAAAATTATCCTCTTTTTATTTAACAAAATTAATTCAATTTCATTTTAATAAAAAGTATACTCTATCATTCTGTAAAATCAATTTTATTCTTAAAATAAATATTTGTATAAAAACGGTTTCATTTGTGTTTTATGAACATGGATTAAATGAAATTTTGTAAAAAAAATTTATATAAATTATATAATAGAGATTACACATTCGGAATCATTATATTTGATATTATGTCAAATGATCTACATAAATTTTGGTCATAATAAATAAACTATTGTAAATAATTATAACCACTTTTTAGGGTAGAATGTGTAAAATGGGTTTTAATTAAAGGGATAATGATCCATGAAAACAAAAAATCATTATTAGACAAAAATGGTTAGTTTAATTTCAAGATTACAATTTTTTATATCAATTGAATGAAAAATTATATTCTTTCATAAGAAAATTACTATATATTAAAACAATATTTTTAGTAATTACAATATGTTCCAATCCTCATTATAAAAGGGTACCTCTTATCATATTTTGTTGACAAGTTTTTAGCTCTATAAATGGGCCATTATCAACCAAAAACCTAACAGTTTTTTTTTTCAAATTCATTATTTATATTCTTTTCAACTCTTATAAATATCCTAACAAGGCTTAAATGTTTTCCAAAAAGTAGCCTCTCAAAGAAGATGTAATAGTTTTTACCAACTCTTTCAAATATTTTTTCTTTATCTACATATTGTACATATGTGGAAGAAATTATCACATAATTATTATTTTATCATCACTATATTTATTTGTTAATATCATTAAAGTAAAATATTTTCAACCACAATTCCTTCTTATATAAAATAAAAATACCACTAATGCATGTGCATGGCCTATTGTCTCCCTGATGTGGTGAAATTAGTATTTCACTACCTCTTTACATGTATGTACACTTTTATTGTTAGAACAATGAAATATATATGTCATGAACTCTTCCAAAAAAATATTCCTCAATTAAGGTAGAGATATAATGACATCGATGCCCCACCTCCAATCGTCCCTAGGCTGGTGACAAGCATGGAGGGTAAAAAATCTACAAGTATGGGGGGGAATTACCCTCATTAAATGAATCAAAATCAGGAGATATGCTTGAAAATCACCAAACAACTCTAGAAGACTATATAAGGTTAATCCAAAAACCACCCCACAATGTATTAATATAAATAACTAATATATATATATATATAATCTTCTAATGTAAGTACTAATAAGATAATTCTACATCTATAAATCAAAATAAACTTGAACCCAGTTAATAATGTCTAGGATGGTCCCAAATTTCATCATGAATACTTACAAGGAATTTATATATGTAGGGTGATCCTAGTATGTATTCTTAGCAGGGACATAACCAACGCCTCAAGTTAACATTTTAAAAAATAATTCTACTTCACCAGTAAAACAATGAAAAACTAACGAGCACTAAAACAGGTCAAATAACTAGACCCAACCTCACCATGTTTGACTCATAAAATTACACATCCAATATAACAATATAGCATGCATATCATAGAAAAAATAAGGCACCTCACAACCTATTTTTACTGATTTTAATCCCCCACTCCGAGACATCAAAGGTCTTATGCTCCAATACCTTATACATATAAAACATAAAATCCCACCCATACACAACTGGGATGCACCTCACATCACATCACAACCCACCCACACTCACCAATTCCATACATCACATCACACCTATCCCAAAAACACCAGGTAAAACACATTACATCTGTTTCTGAATATACATGGGACTAGGGTGAGTAGTTTCACCGAATATATGTTATCGGTGTCCCAAATTGATATTAACCACTCTTAAACTTAGTACAGTTCAAGCGAGGGGTTGATCCATAGAGAACATTGGTACGTACGTGAATTCAATTGAGTTCGGAATAAATTTAGTGAGTCTTGCTGAATTTAGAGTGTATTTTCTTGTTTTGGATTATAGAAACTTTTTTGTTTACTTGAAATTATGATTAACAATTTAAAAGAAAACAACAAGAGATTTTTAATATGTATAGTATGAAAAAGAGAATGTTGGGGATATGGTGATTATGAAGATTTTATTCATATTTCTTATATAGTTGTGTTGGTCATGATAATTCAACATTCTGGATCTTATTTATGACAAGATTCCCTTAGTCCGGTTGATTTTGTCTTGGAATAGATGAAATCTGACTACTTGGTCTGGTAGTCAGTGTTTCACAATCCTTAATTTGAGTTTATTCTATTTATGAATCGATGGATCCTTTCAATAATCATGAAAGCATTCATCGTTATTCTTCTTTTATCTCCCAGAGAATTATGCCCCTATTCTAGATCATAATGCTCAGTGGTATTCAATAATGGTTAAAGAAGAATGAGAACAATTTAAAAGAACATACACAACCATATAAATCAATCCAAAATACAAAATCTATTCATCATCCACAACCCAACACAAGGGGTTTTTAGTTACAAATAATGGACATAATAAAAACAACACCTTTGATACCTGATAAGATCATTGAATAAGCTTCAGGGAGAGGTGTTGGAGGTGGAATGGTGGAATAGTGGCACAATGGTGGCTCGAGAATATGGCAGCAGAAGTTCCCCTCTCTCCAAGTGTTCTTACTCTCTTGGTCCGGAGGCCAAGGCCTCTATTTATATAAAATTAAACTACATAGCGTCTACAAAAGTACATGGCTTGTACTTATTTTCAATGTGTTTTACCCCTATTTTCTCTGCTGGTAGGTGGCCTAAGATGTCGTCTTTGGATTTGAACATGGCACCGCCTGTTTAGTAAATCTACACGGTATGTAGCGCCTCCATACACAGCGTGTAGTCTCTTAATTAGGCCACCAACCGCTTATATATTGTCTTACACGGCGTGTATCAATAGAACATGGTGTGTCTCCTTCAGCCAGCCACATGGGTGTGTATACTCTTCTCGGCCCCCAACTGCTTCTATAATTTCTTACACGACATGTATGAATGTGAACACAGTGTGTGCTTCGGTTTGGTTATTTGGGAATGTGTTTTTCCTTGTCATCTTGTGTCCGAACTTGAAATTACACGGTGTGTATATTTGTACATGCCATGTAGTTGGGAATTTTTGCTCAGTTTTCCTCCTTTTTGTGCATTCGGGAAATAAACTTTTTGAAATGAACAAGATCACCAAAATCAAATTATTTTTCCACTAAGCAGTAGGTAAATGATGAAAACTTATTCTTATTTTTCAATAAATTACATGAAAATCTATACACAAATCGGTTGTATCAAACTCCCCCATACATAGTAATTTTTTTGACCTCATGTAAATCTCAACATTTAATTAAAAGAATTTATATTTTAAAAGGAATGACTTTAGTTTATCATAAATGTAAATAATAAGTGATAGGAGAAAATTTCAAAAAATAATACAAAGTAGTTTCAATCCAGGAGATATTCTAATCATGCCTCATATATAATTCAATTAAATACTTTCATCCTCTTTTAACAAATGTTTCAAACTCTCAAAAAGTAGCAAGCCACTCGATGATTTACCACACCAAAAATATGCTCAACACTCAAGATTTTTTTACAACGAAGTTATGATAAATCAAAGATTTATACACTCTATCAATAGGTTTTCAAGAAACCTAGTTCTCCAATTTAGAAAATTTAATTTACAAAAGTCAAGAGGGATTTTCAATAAGGATCATAGGTTTCTATGGCTAAATGTTGGTAGTTAAAGATATGAAAAATAACTCTGAGGGCTGAAAATGGAGGCTAAATTCTTAAATAATAATTCATGATATTCAATATTAAACTCAACGTAAAAATGTCCTCAACATGCTTTATCATGTGATCTTATCACCACCATCTCTGTTAGCTGAGTAGAAGTCACAAACCAAAAAATGTGTATATGGCCCCTATGTTTTTACCTTTTTTTAATCAACAAAGGGTACCTTTCTGAATTTTAAAAAATAGAGGTTTGGAACTTTTTTTCCCCAAATAATCAAGAGGCACTCCCCCATACTTCATTTCTAGATAATTCACGAATTTATACCATGTTTTGTAAATCCCTTCTTGTGAGATCAAATTAATATTCATGCAAAATCATAAAAGAATTAATCTAGAAATGGAAATACTCTTGTAATATGGCTTCATATAAATGTTATTCATGGTCTCTATGGGCTTCACGAAGATAAGATGATGGGTAGGCTCAGGATAAAGAGGTTAAAACAATCTTATGCCTTAATTATTTTAATGTTATTCAAAAATTCCCCAAGTTTTGAAAAGAAAACTTGAAAATTATGGTAGTTATGTATATTCTAAGAATCTCTCAAGAAAGAGGGTATTAGAAATAATTTAACAACGGGGTTTAGAATTCCTCTCAGGAGTGGGAAAAATAAAAAAAGATACAATCAGGTCTTGACATAAAAACAATTGATAATTCTAATCACTGTAATTATCCAAGGATTACAAGTTGTAATATAAATTATATCAGTAATAATTTTAAAATAACTAATAATCAAAATAATCATGCAATTTTTTTTAAAATTTTCCACTTTCAGCTTTATTATTTAAAAATATGAGTAACCAAAAATGTCTTCACGTTTTAAAATATATCTTCTAATAATGATGTCTCCTAGAATCTAAAAAATGGAAACTACTAAAGAGGTCGAGAGACACCCCCTACTTAATAGTGCACGTGGTCCACCAAGTGACCAAAAAGAGGAACAAGGGATGGCAGGGACACAATAGTGGACCAAAAAAAGGGGAAAGAAGAAAGGAAGTAAACCAAGAATGGAATGTGAAAAATGGAAAGAGAATACTCCCCTCATGTCTAGGTTTAAGAAAATGGTATGTGATGTAAAAGCGCAACCCAAAACGTGCCAGAGTACCTATGAGAGGAAAGAAATAGAACACTGCAAGCAAGCATAACAAACACAGGCACTCGATATCACAAAAATATATATACAATGAAAAGCATGAGTCCCAAAACCAGTCAAGGGGTCGCCTCAGAAGAGGCATCATCCAGTACAGAGCTGGATGGTTGAGAGGGATTAGGAGCCGTAGAAGCTGGAAGATCAGACTCGGCATCTGGAAGGGAAGCTGAAGAAGTAGGAGATACAGGTACTGGACTCGGTAATGGAAGCTCGGTATACCCCCTAGACTGGCAATAGTGGCGGCGAAAGCAACAGTAGCAACATCAGAACCCACCGTTGAGATCAACATGGAATCTATGGCCATCACAGTGAAGGTAAGTGGATCAACAGCAGAAGGTCCATGAATGGAGGTAGAGGCAGGCGACGGAGGTAATGGAAGACCCATATGCTGAACAAGAAGCTCTAACAGCTGCTCCATCCGGTCCTGGCGGCTGTCAATACGTACCAAATGCTGCTCTATCGTGGCCAGGTGGAGTGAAAGTGCGTGATCAACCGAGGGTGCAGGGGTAGGTGGGGCTATTGGGGGTATATAAGAAATAGGGCTAGAAGAAGTGGGTTGAGTATGAAGGAGGGTGGGGTGGGGAGGGAGGACCAGGTGCAGGTGCATCAACTGGGGCAGGAGGGTCAGCACGTGGGTGGGGGCGAGCCTGGGCAAGGATGTAGGCACCCCCTGCTTTGGACCAATCCCATGCGAATGAGCATGAGAAATTCCATCTGCTGGGGAGAACATAACAGGTCATGGGGTAAGGAAGGATCAAATCCCCCAAGGTGGTGGGCGAGGTGAGTGGCGTAAAACATGTCGTTCAGGTTTCCCTGACGGCTGGTAAACATAGCACGGAAATAGGGGGCGGCTTGGTAAGTGAGGTCCGGGTAGTCTTGCCAGACGACACAGGAATGGAGATCCATGTCACGGCCAGTCACGACCCCCATATCCTCATGGTAGGGAAAAATAATGGCGTTGAAGCGTCAGTGGGAAAAACTAAGGATGGATTCAATGATAAGGGTTCTCTTATGTGATTTAGGGGCTTAGCGGTGGTCAAGCCCATCAATCTCCCACCACATACCCATAATCGTAGAGCGCTCGGGTCTGGTCATGGTGGAAATAGGGGGTGGGGTAATAGGATGGGGGTAGAAACCGCACCGTTGGCAAAACTCTGCCATAGTGAGGGAAAATCGGCGGCCGCCCAGTCACAACCGAACCAAGAGCACCGCATCACCGGGTGTCTCCCGATACTCAGCTCCATAAAACTCGAAATAGGCCACGAAGTCCAAAAATAAATCACGGAAGATAGGAGTGTTGACCTGGAAAATTGCGAGTAGGGGAGTGTGGCCAAGGAGTTCCTCTAACTCTCCCCTGATGCCTAGCTGCCGAGGAACGGTGCTATTGAGGTAGGGGCCGCTCATCGGAATTGGATGGCGAGAAAAGCGTTGAATCTTGTCATGTGCTAGATCGGTGACCGGGAACACCATGTAGGGATAGGGAACACCTGCAGGTCCTGGCCCAGGTGGAGGTGCAGCAACTGGAGCAGGCTCTAGGGGTGGATCGGCTGCAATAGGTGAAGGGTCACTGGATGGGGCGGTCGATGAAGTTCCAGCTATGGAGGAGTATATCTCAGGTGGAGTTGTAGTAGGGAGGGGAGGAAGGATAGTTCACGGAGCAGCCTCTGTAGAGGGAGTGAAGGGTGGAAGGGTGGGCAATGGAGGGAGCTCATAGACCTAAGCATCTGGGTCTGGCTGTGTTGGAGGTCGGTGTCGAATCTGCCGAACAATGGGCCTCTCTCCCTCAGTAGTGGAGGCCTGCCACTTCCCCTGTGAAGTATCGTGACTACCATATCCTGAAAAAGAAGGAAAATGAAAAAAAAAGAAAATTAAAAGAAAAGAAAACAAAGAAAAAGTGAGAAAATTTAAAAATAAAAGTACATGGTGTGTACATCCAAGTACATGGCATGTAATACAAGCTGAGCAGCATCCCATGTTCTCTATATAAACACGTCGAGGTTGAATAATATTTTCCATGTAAAGGTACATGGAATGTACCAAACATACACCTCGTGTTCATACAAAGTGGGCATGGTCGTGTATTACAAATGACATGGCCATGATTTTATCAGTTTGAAGAATCAAAGACACACAGTGTATGGGAGAGACACATCGTGTTCTGGATTTGAGGAACATGGTCATGTAGTGAGTAGACATGGGTCTGACCTAATGAAAATAGGGTACACGGCGTGTGCTGAACACACACACCCTGTATGGAAACATGGTTGAGAGGCCATGTCAGGTGATACACACGAAGGGGCCAAATGAAATGATATACACAGCGTGTACCAAACACACACGCCATATAAGTGAAAATGGTGTATAAGGCCGTGTGCAAAGGGTACTCGAACACAATGGGGAAATTACATGGTGTGTACCAAACATACACACCATGTGTATTCAAATTGTGAAGCCTTTTGTGTGTGGTTGTGTACAAAAGTACACGGCGTGTGTTCTTCATGTCGTGGCCATGTACCGCGGAATCCGAATGATCAGTAGATCTATAAACACCCTAAACGCTTCTAAAAACATAAAATAGTGAGTGTAGAAGTGCATACCTTGACAGAGAATTGCAATTCAAGAGAAATCAGAGCTCGAAACGAACCAAAATGACAGATCATAGAATGGGAGGGCGGGTGGCAATCTGGAGAAGAAAACGGGAAGAAGGGGAGGAAAGGGGGAGCCGCGTGACACGGGTTGAAGCTGGGTGGCCCACGGAATATTTAGTCTTGGTAAACAACATGTACTTATAAACTACACGCCGTGTATCCCCATTTGTTTAAAAAAATCATATATATATATATATTTAATATAATAAACTATATAATAATTAATATTAATTATCTAAAATAATAATATTAAAATATGTATATATATATATATATGTATATACATAATTGAAAAATAATACTATACATGTAATGTAGTGGGAAAATACACGCCGTGTGTTTAAAAATTGTATAAAGAGAAGTACAACATTTGGTCCGGTGCTTGGGGTGAGGTTTGAACTGGTGATCGGTCATTCCGAACGGAAGCCCTCAACCACTGGAGCGAAGGTTGTATAGATGCACATATTTCTTATTTATATACATATAATCTGTACAGCCTATAAACACGGGAATAAAGAAATGCACGGCATGTGGTTTTTAATTATAAAATAATGGGATGAAGCAAGGAGATTAGCCAAGTTCAAACCTGGGTCTTTTGGATTCAGGGATGAGACTTTCCCAATCTGCCAACATCATCCTCATGAATTACTTTATATAGAAATGTGTTTTTATATTGTAATTCTTAGAAATAAAATATGTCACACATGCTGTATTTTGGAAGACAGACCGTGTGTTTTTTATTAATAGGGGAAATGATGGAAATGGGGCGGTTGTCAGGATTGGAACCCGGGTCTTCTAGAAACTGGGTTTCGATCTTGGCCAACCGACCCATCCCCACTTCTGATGGAAAAGAATGGTTATGAAGATCCTCCATTATCCAAGTCGTGGTGTCTGATGTATGGAGAGGATGTATTCAAATGTGAAAGGAGTATTCTCATCTTTTTTCACCATATATCTTGGGTGGGTCATGACAAATTTCGTACAGTTTAACTTCGTGTGGTGAGGACAAATTCGGTGCAGTTTGACATCATGTGGTGAGGATGAGGGGTATATATGCCTGTATTTTCTTTTCTCAATGGAAGGGATAAGAAATAAGATCCCAAGATCGCTACATATCCCGCGAGGGTAGGAATCAATCCACACGTAGTTATTTTTGGAGTACACCCCGTGCAGGTCTGGTCCTTATGCGGAGGGAAGGGGGAATATTTCTTTAATCCTTATCCGTACAGTTTAATGCCATGCGGTAAAGATGATGAACACACCCCATGCAGGTCTGGTCCATGAACAGGGGAAAAGGGCATTTCATTTTTTTAAAATCTTCATTCGGGGGGGGGGGGGTGGGCCAGGATGGGGGATCCTGGCGTCGCTACGTATCCTGCAAGGGAAGGAATCAAGGTCCACGTAGTTCTTTTTGGAGTACACCCTGAGGAGTTCTGGTCCGTACATGGTGGGAGAGGGAATTTTTAATTCTTCTTTTCCCTTCAGTTTAACGTTGTGCGGTAAGGATGAATAATACACCCTATGCAGGGTCTGGTCCGTACACGGGGGGAGCGAGCATTTTTTTTAAATGGATGGGCCAGGATGGGGAACCCTTGCATCGCTATGTATCTTGTGAGGGCAGGAATCAAGCCATGCGTAGTACTTTTGGGGATTACACCCCGTGCGGGTCTGGTCTGTACGGGGGAAGGGGTATTTTTGGATTCATTTGAGGTGGATGGGCAAAAGTGTGGAATTCTAGCGTCACTACATATCCTACGATGGAAGGAATTAAGCCTCACGTAGTTCTCTGAAAGACAATACACCCTATGCAGGTCTGGTCCATACATGGGGGAGAAGGTGGTATTTTTTTGAATCTCATTTGTTCGGTTTAACGTCGTGCGGTAAGGATGAGGAATACACCCCGTGAAGGTCTGGTCCATACATGAGGGAAAAGGGAAAAAAATTAAACCTCATTTGGTGGTGGTTGGGCCAGGATATAGAGCTCGGGCATCGCTATGTATCCTGCAATGGTAGGAATCAAGCCATACATAGTTCTCTAAAAGAAGTACATCTCGTGAAGGGTAGGTCTGTACACGGGGGAAGGGGACATTTTGTTTTAATTTTATTCCATTTTGGAGTGGTTGGTCCAGGATAGGGGATCCTGGAATCACTGCGTATCCTATGAGGGTAGGAATCAAGCCGTACGTAGTTCTCTGAAATCCGTGCAATTTAACATCGTGCAGTGAGGACGAAAAACTCTTAGTTTATAGTCATAGAGTTTGGACCGCATGGTACTTGGTAGTTTAACATCCTGCAACTCAGATGATAACTGCTTTTAGTTGTGCCGATGAGGACGAAATACTCTTAGTTTAGGGTCATAGTGTTTGGACCGCTGGGAGCTTGGCAGTTTAACACCCTCCAGCTCGGACGAAAACTGCTTTCAGTTATGCCGGTGAGGATGAAATACTATTAGTTTAGGGTCATAGAGTTTGGACCGCTTGGTGCATGGCAATTTAACGTCCTGCAGCTCGGATGAAAACGGCTTCTAGTTATGCCCATGAGGACGAAATACTCTTAGTTTAGGGTAATAGAGTTTCGACTGCTAGGTTCTTGGTTGTTTAATGTCCGGCCGCTCGGACGATAACTGCTTTTAGTTATGCCAGTGAGGACGAAATACTCTTAGTTTAGGGTCATAGAGTTTGGGTCGTTGGGTGCTTAGCAGTTTAACGTCCTGCATCTTGGACAAAAACTGCTTTTAGTTATGCCGGTGAGGAAGAAATACTATGATTTTAGTGTCAATGTGTTTGGACCACTGGGTGCTTGGATGTTTAATGTCCTGTAGCTTGGACGATAACTGCTTTTTGTTATGCCAGTGAGGACAAAATAATCCTATTTTAGGGTCATAGAGTTTGGACCATTGGGTGATTGGAAGTTTAACGTCCTACAGCTCGGACGATAACTTCTTTTACTTATGCAAAATACTTCTTCATAAATCTCGCATTTTTAGGAGCGGTATTGAACTGACCGTCCATGGAGATCAGAGCATATTCCCCATTGGAGTAGACCTTGTGTATAACATATGGTCCCTCCCACTTTGGATCCATCTTTGGAGGATTATTTCCTAGTATCATTGGGGTTCGTAGGACCAACAGCAGTTATCCTTCCAAGAAAGACCGTAGGAGAACCTTTTTATTGAAGGCTCATGCGATCTGGTTCTGATAAACATCCAGATGGTGAAAAGTGTGCAACCGCTTCTCATATAGCTGTTCCAATTCACCTAGTCGTTTTTCTAATTTCTCATCATTGGATAACTGACTACAAATGGCAACATGAAGCGAGGGTAATTGGAGCTCTATGGGAAGGACCGCTTTTGTCCCGTATACAAATGAGTACGGAGTAGCCCGGGTACCTGTCTGAATTGTGGTTCGATAAGCCCACAATTCATGGAGGAGTTTATTCGGCCACAATTTGTTGTCTTTGCCCGCCATTTTTTGGATAATGTTAGACATGGTCTCGTTAAAAGCCACTATCTGTATGTTGGCTGCTGCATGGTAGTGGGATGAGTGGTTAGCCTTGATACCTTATTCTTGGTATAGTTTATCCAATTCAGCAGAGCAGAAGTTGGTGCAATTATCCGTCAGCATGGTATGAGGGACACCATATATGGTGATGATATTGGCTTTCATAAATCTAACAATGCTTCTTGCCCCGACCTCCTTAAGGGGTATAGCTTCTGCCCATTTGGAAAATAACTCAGTTGCCGTGAGGATATACTTCAGCTGTTTGGATGGGGTGGGAGGATATGGTCCCACGTCATCCATTCCCCTAATGGAAAATGGCCAGAAGTACTTGGCCTGATGAAGTAACTCCGGGTGTTGGTGTATGAAGTTGGAATGAATTTCACATGAGTGGCATTTTGAGGTAAAGTGCTCGCAGTGTCATGCCACAGTGGGCCAATAGTACCCAAGCCTTTGAACCTGATGGGAAAGCTTAGACCCCGACTGATGTGCTCCATATATTCTGTCATGCACTTTAGTCATGATGGTAGTGGTTTCTTCTCCATCAATGCATATGAGGAGGATTCCGTCGGGGCCTCATCTGTAGAGGACCTCTTGCTGACCCGCACTACCATATAGGACAAAGTTAATTTCCCTTCTCCGTATTTTCTCTCGATCATCCCTTTCTGATGGAATTACGCCCTGTTGAAGGTACATTGCAATAGGGGTCATCCAGCCCATGGCAGGAGAATATGGCTCTCGGACAGGACTAACTTCATTTATTTCATTCGTCTTGGCCTGACCAAATGGCAGGACCATTCAATGATGAGAAATACTGATAGTTTTTTTATCCCTGTCTGGGTCAGCTAGGGTTGTGGTTGCATTAGCTCATGCATCGGCCTGGGCATTCTGAGACCAGGGAATATATGTCAATGTTGGTTCTGTGGAGAATTCCGCCATTAACCCTCAGACATGGTCAAACAGGGGAATCAGATCCTCCTTTTTAGTATCATAGTCACCATTGACTTGCTTGATGACCAGTTCTGAGTCACCTTTTACCTTAATGTGTTGTACTTGTGCCTGGAGTGTGAGCTCCAGGCCTGCAATAAGGGCTTGATACTCTGCTTCATTGTTCGTACATCTTTCTGACAGGAGGAAGGAATATGAAAATACTGCCTTTTATGGGGACATGAGTATTATCACCAAGCCCACCTTGTTAAATTTGGGATCTTCTATCCTCTTCTTGGTTAGGCTTCTGGATGCGCCATCTAAGTACATTTCCCAAACTGGAAACTCCTCTGGAACCAAGAATATGTCCTCATCCGGAAGCTTGGTGTCCGGTGCAGTGGTCCCCATTGAATGGTGCTCCGCCAGAAAATCTGCTAATTCCTGGCTCTTGACAGCTTTCTGAGGCACAAACCGGATGTCGAACTGTTGCAGGATGACTACCCATCGAGACAGGTGCCTGGTCAGCATTGGGCGGCTATGGATATACTTGAGAGGGTTACTCTACGAGACCAAATGGAATTCATGATGCTGCAAATAATGTCGCAATTTTTGAACTATGAAGACCAAGTCCAAACAACCCTTTTTGATGGTTGAGTATCGAGTTTCAACGTCGATCATGGTTCGACTGAGGTAACAGAGACTGTTTTCACTACCGACGTCATTTTTCTGCGTGAGGAAGGCTCCCATAGATCGCTCTAAGGCCGTCACGTATAGGATGAAAGGTCTTCCTTCAACCGGGGTCATGAGCACTGGAGGACTTAAAAGGTACATATTTAGGCTATCGAATGCCTCCTAGCAGTCATCTTTCCATTTTTAGGTAACCACTTTTTTATTAACCTAGTGAAGGGAAAACATTTTCATGCTAGGTTGGCTATGAACCACCTGATGTAGGCCAGGTGTCCTTGGAATCCCCTCAACACAGTGAGATTGCGGGGATGTGGTAGGCTAAGGATAGCCTTTGTCTTTTCCGGGTCGACATTGATGCCACAATGGAATACGACGAAGCGAAGTAATTTCCCTGAGGTAACCCCGAAGGAACATTTCAATGGATTAATCTTCAGGAAATGTTGTCGGAGTTTGTTTAAGACGGTTTCAAGGTCTGACAGGTGATCTGAGCACTATATTGATTTGATCACCAAGTCATCCACGATGCATTTGAAAAATCTCCCTAGGAATGGTTTAAATATATGTTGAATGGTGCGTTGAAATGTGGTGTCGGCATTCTTCAGACCAAAGGGAATGACTCTGTAATAGAATATTCCTTGAGGGTCTCTAAAGATAGTGTATTATTCATCTTCTCAGGCCATCCTGATCTAATTATACCCAGAATAACAGTCCATGAAGGATATATCCTCATACCCGGTCGTTGAATCGATTAATAAAATGGTGATCGGGACCGAGAAATAATCTTTCGTACAATGCCGATTAAGATCTTATAAATCAATGCAAACGCGGATTTTTTCATTCTTTTTATTGACAGGTATGATGTTGGCCAACCATATGGGGTACTGGACCTCCCGAATGAAGCCAACTTTAATAATCTTATCAACTTCATCCTCTATTTTGGCAGCATGAGAGGGGTGTGTTCTTCTGGAGGCTTGTTTATAACCCCGGTGGTCTTCTGGCAACCCTAAGTGGTGGGTTGCCACTTCGGGATCGAGTCCCGGCATTTTTGTGTAATTCCCGAAAAAACATCTCGATGTTTCCTTAAGAAAGCGATATATACCTCGTGCTACTCGGGGGATATGGCTTCACTTACAAGAGTGGGCCTCGGGTCTTCCTTGGTACCCAGGTTTATTTCCCTGAGCTCGTCCACAGTGGTGGAGATACCATCCTCAAATGCGGGAGGTACATCCCTGAGATCTTCCTCCTCTTCTTCTCTCAAATCCTCATCTTCTCTATCTAGTGAGGGGAGCACTCTTGACTCAGGGTCCTTGGAGTCTGGAGGTGAGGCATTGTGGGCGTCCTCGCTCAAGTATTCTCCCCTAATTTTAGGGTTACCCATTTTTTATGCACCGCTATGCTCGAGCGTCATGACTGAAGTCATGAGGAAAGTCGAGTGTGTGTCCAAGCTTGAATCCATGCTCTCAACATGGTTTATGGGTAGTACGTAGTCTCTTCCAAGCTTCCTGATGGGGTTATCAAGAACCATTTCCAGACCATTTGGAGTGGGTATCTAGTCAATACCATCGAGTGAAGGCTTCGTTTTCTTTTTCTCAAAAAACCCAGCGTCAATGTAGTGAAACTCGGAGAGCTCGAAAGGGGGTTTATTAGCATGCAATGTCTCACTTTTTCCATTGACACAATACTTGATACACTGGTGGTAGGATGAAGGAATGTCCATGTACTTATGGAGCCATGACCTTACAATCAGGGCATTGAATGCTGTGTTCTGCCGGACCACCAGGAATTTCAAGTAGGCAACAAGGTCGCCAAAATGGGTTTTTATCTTGATTTTTCCAATTGGCTTCTCTTCACTCTTGTCATAACTCAACAGGGTTGTGGTTAGGGGGATTTTTTCATCCTCACTTTATCCCAACTTGCGTAGTTTTTGTAGTGGAAGGAGGTTAACTCCAAATTCGTTGTAAATAAAGACTTTGCGGATCCCAACATCATTTAGTGTGTCGTACACATATAGCGGTTTGATATGTCCCTGCATGATGGCATCTTCATCCTGATCGGTGAAGGAAATCATCACATTCCATTCAGCAGGGCCAGTCTCCATCCTGTAAATCTCAACAGCAGCTAACTCAGCTTGGAACTCCGGGGGGTTGAGCAAGGCTTCAATAAGTGCCTCCCTGAGATATGCTGAAAAACTTCGGTCATCCAGGATTGACATCTTGGCTGATACTGACGCCAGCTACATAAGGATATCATATTTTTTCTCCAACGGCTGATGCTTCCTTGTTAGTGGGAGAGTTTTATCAGGCACTCTAGGAGTTGGATCACACGATGATGAAGGACTAGCTGTGGTGTTAGAGGTTAGGGGTGTTCCCACGTTCTGGGGACTCGGCCCGACCAGTCTATTTGTACACACTAGGCAGCTAGACATATGTTCCTCTTATGATGGGTACGGCAGAATGACAGGGCCAGAGTGGCCTCTTGTGGAGTTGGAGGGATATTCCTTCTCCAGTTGAGTTCATTGAAAGGCTCTCCCATGGGTTTCTGCGATATTAACGGTTTGGGCCGGGGTAATACCATAGGGTTGGTTTCAGCCACGACTGTGCCTTCCCCGATATCCCCTGCCTCTGTGATTTCTCCTCCCGACCCTTGAATTAGGAACTCAAGTTCATAACTATACCCTTTATCAAGGAACGATTCCATTAGATGGATGATGTTGATGGAACCATAAATGAGCTCCTCACCCTATGACAGGTCAACCTGGTCGGTTGTCCATGATGGTGTCTTTTGGTGGGTCGGAGCCTGTGGTTCTATGTTTGATGGCATAAAATCTGAAAGTGGCAGGGCTAACTTTGTCTTTGTTGCAGACTGATCCTCTTGCTCTTATCTCCTACCTTTTCGATTATGCCTGTATGGCCAGCTCATGGAGGGTTGCGAGGCTGATATTGTCGGTTGTGCAGCATTAGGGGCTATTAGTGGAAACACTGACTACTGTAACTGAGCTCGGAGTATGCCCTGAGCCCGGTTGATAGTCTTCCGATTCATCCAGCTATCAAATTTCTACCGCTTCTTTCTGGTGACTTCTTGCCACCCCTCCCCTTTGTCAGAGTCAGTGGTAGTAATATATGTCACATGTGCTGGGTGTGGTCCCAGTTCGACCTGCCTGTAGTCTACCATCCTTTTCAGGAGGTCTTTGAAGAGAAAGCATTCATAGATACTATTCCCTAACATTCGATGGTAGGGACAGTAATCTGGCCTTTCATCATGGCTGAATTCTTCGAGCTTCCTTTGCTCTGGGAGGCGGAGCAAGTTGAAATTCATGGTGGCGATGAAATAGCTGCGGACTTGGTCCTATCGAAGCGACTATACATTTTTTCATCGTTCCTCAAATTGGTTCCGCTTCGATCCTCTCGGATCGTCCCGCTTAGGCGGAGGTGGCCGCTGATATACAGGGGGACCTTGACGATTTGGTGGAGGCATGAGCGGTGGAGCAGGCACAGGGGATGGCTTGAGCATGACAGAGGACGCTTCAGCTCTAACTATTCACTTTGTAGGAGCCTGTGAGACTATTCGGGACTTCATATTTGTCTTCTGCAAGGAGTCTTCAATTCTCTGGGCGATGGATGAGATATGGCGAAAGCCAGTGGTGCACTCCACTGGTATGAGCGGTGTTCGCAGCTCATCTCGAAGGTTATTGATACATATGGCCAGTATCTCGTCTTGGTGAATTGGCCCATTCAGAGAGTAGGTCAGACTATTCCCTCTAGTAATGAAATATGAGACTCTCTTGTTCTCCCTTTGTTTTCAATTCATGAGGTTGCTGACCGTTGTTTTGGTCAACGTCGAGCTGAAGTGGAACAGGAACTATTGCCGAAGGTCTTCCCAGCTTTTTATTGACTAAGCGGGCAGACTCATATACCAGACGAAGGCAGATCCTTGAAGGGTCCGAACAAAGCATATGAGTTTCACTGGTTCTTGTTGTTCCAAAGTTCCCATCATAGGGTCGTAATAAGATGCTTAGTGAATCATGTGTTCTTTTGGATCATCTAAACCATTGAGAGTAGGGAATAAAGGGCTCCAAAAATTGGGTGGAGGAGGTGTGTTTCTCACCCAATGTGGGTAGGGCTTCCTCTCTAGTTGTATCGAAGCGTGTCAACCTTCCATTGCTTCCAATCGAGATTTCAGTGGTTCGATGGTGCTAGGGAGTCCTTGGTTTTCATCCTATTGGGCCTAGTATTGGGCAGGTGTAGCCTGAGGCATTGCCTGAGGATCCAGCTTGGCCGACACCAAGGGTGTTTAAGCTGTTTGTGACACCTTCATAGGGTTCAGACATACTTTCTCCAGTTTCATTCTATGTGAAGGGAAGTCTTTGTATTCATTCGGATCCACATTTAGGTAGTTGGATGGGCCGGGCACCTCATTGGGCGGGATCCCTGACCGTGCTTCATTTTCCTGGTCAAACCTTGGTCTTTGAGGTGCACTTGCTGGGAGTGCAAGGTGTGTCTATTCTTGGGAAGCTCTTTAAATAAGACGGTTCCTTTGGAGGACCTCTATGTTAGGCCACCTCAATTCTTTCATTTCCTCTTCCTGTCGAGCGAACCTCTCTTCGAGCGTAAGTGGCTCGTTTTTATCGAGAGAAGGAGGTGAGTTAAGGGTAACCAGTCCTTTGTTCTTATCCTTATTTGGAGCTCACAGGGTGAGTAGAGTAAGGTTAGCTGAAGGGGTGGCCATTGTTAGAGTGGCCCTCTGGTTTCGGGTGTGTACACCTAGTGGTTTGTTGTGAGTCACATCTTGACTGGAACCATCGTCTCCTGATCCATCCGGATTTGAATCGTCTCCAGTGTCACCTGTGGGGTTTACCTCTATGTAATTGATGGATTCATATCATGGGTTGGAGGAGACGACATCTTCTAAATAGGAATAGGACCTCTCGTTGAAGGGGATAGTGACTCAAAATATGGGATAGGGTAGGAACCCCCTCTTGTGACTGTCCTCCCTAGATGATAAAATATTGATCCTCATGGGGGAGGTTATTGTTGAGGGGGTAAAAATCCCCCTAACCCTAAGGGATAAGTATAGCTTTGTTCCTTGTATGTTGAGCCTTTTACAGTTTTTATTGGTATTACAAGGGCTTTTATTGTTAAAAATGCCCACATCCCTACAGGATGGGGTTGGCCCTCGATTGCGACAGCAGCTGCTGCTCTCGCTACATGCCTGATCTTGTGTGCCCCCATTTGGGGGTGAACTGGTTCTGATGACGAGTTCACTCGTGACTCAATCCTCTCCGAGGAAGCTAGAAATGACTGATGATTGGCCTCTATTAGGCGAGAGGCTTGTTGTATTCTCTCGGTGGCCTGATTTAGGAGTTCTTGGATGGATTGTTCCCGTCGGGCCTGACGCTTCTAGGACTACACCGAATGGGTTATTCTGGGAGGGAAGGGGATTGAAATGTAGAGCTCCATGATCTCCCCATCCTCTGATATGGACTCCTTTCGGAGCGTCACCGATGAGGCGGCGCAGCTGGTGCAGCGCACGGAGGCAGGATATCTCCATGTTTCCTTTATGCCTCTCGGGTCGCTATTGCCCCGCCGAAGGAAGAGCTTCCAGGTCGATGTGACACAAGAGTTCTCGTGTTGTCTTGAAATGCTCTACATATCCATCACATGGCAGGAAGCTTGATTTCAGCTGGTGGGGGTTGTCCATATATTTTAGTGGATGTCACGCATGCATTCTCCTGACAACTTTCTGGGTATGTCGAATTGAGAGGTGTTCGTGGTCCAAAACATACCTTCTATATCATCTCTATCCAGTCGTTTCCTCAGGTGCAACATGATGGAATACTCCTACGCTAGTGATTCCTCAACCTGGTCATCCCAACTGAGATGCTCAATGATAGTGTGGGTGGAGGCAGTGAGATCGGTAGGTATCAAATTATCATGTGGGTGATTCCGAGATGGTTTAGAAGATGAACGTGGACCTGTAACATCTTCTGATAGAAGAAGGGCGTCGTTGGAGACTAACTGGGATTTTTACATGCTCGATCCATTCCTTCTGAGTTCCTCGACATATGAGGGCTTCTCTGTGCTTGATTCGACAGGGGGAGGACCTTACTGTCGATATGATATGTCGTTGCGGGGAGGGCCTTCTTGAAAACTGCCACCATGGTGAGGATGACCATCATGGTTTGACATTATATGTGTGTCCGGGGGAGGACCTTCAAGATACACTGTGACAAGGGGAGGACCTTCTTGTTTTTTTTGGGCCAATGCAGGGAGGACCATCACAATGGCGTTAGTGGTGGTGAGTACTACCATCATAGCTACTGCAATGGAGATAACTACCATCACAGCTGCCGTAGGGAGAATATATGTTGGGTACACCCTGGGGAGGGCCTTCAGAATGTACTGTAACGTGGGGAGGGCCTTCTCGTCTCTTGACGTCTCTATGTGGAGGACCTCCATTATCAGGGTGGCGAGGACTACCACCGTGATCTGATGCCGGACTGCGTGGAGTGTTGTTGCAATGTAACCCTTGGGGAGGACCTTCAGGGTAGGCTACGACAAGTGGAGAGCCTTCTTGTCATGATGAGACGTCACTGCGGGGAGGGACTCCGAATTTGTGACTATGATAGTGACGGCTACTATCATAAACGGTGGTCCCACTACATGGAGAGTGCTTGCAGTGTATACCCAGGGGAGGACCTTCAGGGTGGACCTCAACAAGTGGAGGGAATTCCTACTACTTGATCTTCCAGTCATGTGGAGGGTCTCCATGAATCCCATCAAAAGAGGATCTCTGGTAATCTTTCGTTATACGCCCGTGGGGGAGGCCCCCACGGGTGCTCTAGGGAGGACATTTAGAGCTGCTAATAGCGACATTGTGGGGAGGGCCTTCACAACTTCTACTTCCAATCCCATAATATGGTACTGAGTGGGCAGGGTTTTGATCCTTTGATATGTGCTTAGCGGCATTGGGAACTCCTGCTTCTAGCAGAGTGGAGTTATGAACCCGCTCTTTATTTTCTAGCTACCTTCCGCACGTTTGGGGTGCTTTCTTGTAGGCAGCGGGGACCATCTGTTGTTGACAACTGCCATCTCCTTTGGGTCCCTATCTAATGGGGTCATGTGATGTTGCTGGGATATACCAATGAACATATTGGCTTTTAGTAGGGATATATGCATGCTCTGGAGCATCCAACGGGATGGACAGGTGTCCCCCAGTTGCAAAGAGTGAAGCTGCTTGATCGGGTTACCCTTGCATCGTGGAATATGGCCGGTGAC
This sequence comes from Viscum album, assembly GCA_963277665.1. NCBI lineage: Eukaryota > Viridiplantae > Streptophyta > Magnoliopsida > Santalales > Viscaceae > Viscum > Viscum album. The sequence goes on along the minus strand of OY728166.1, from coordinate 65,477,029 downwards.
CCTCCTTGGCAGAAGTAGGGATGCAGATCTTCTATGAGGCAGCTATCTCATCTCTTAGATGAGTTGCCTCAATTAGGGAGGTGGGATCACAGGCCCGAGTCCTTGTTGTTGCAGCTGATGCAATTACATTCTAGAAAGTTTGCAAGATATGATGTGGGATCGATACCTTCTCCTCCATCATTTCCAGGATATGCCGAGAGACATCTTTGGCTGGAACGGGTATGAAGGCCCATTCCGGTATCAAAGTATGAATATCCTGCTCCGGTCCTCTAGTGGTCAGTGGTTACTGAAAATTCTCCTATGTCGTGGCAGGTGAACGAATCTTCCCATGGGCTGGGATATGCTGATTTAGCTCTCAGTTTTACGCCACATCAGGGTGGCAGACTTCACTTGCATCCACTCGGAGTTGGCCATGCATATGTCGGTTTCCCATCGTATTGAGTCGGTGGCCTTTGTAGGCAGGGATACATTCTTGCCTATTGATTGTCTCCACATCTGGATGGTGAGATTTTTTGATCTCCACCATGTCGAGATGGTTGGCGTTAAGAGCATATGCTAGAAGCTGGTACTGCAGGCACAGGGTCGCCACCATGTCGGGTTGGTGGGCTTCACGGCCCTAGGCAGGGAGAGGTGACCGCCAGGTAGGTTCCGTCATGTGGGAGTGACCACCTTGTTATACTGTGGTGGGGATGTGATCCTACTCATATGATGCCTCCATGTCTTGATGGCAGGTTTTGGAGGACAAAACAGGTGTATGTGCCTGTTCGTGATACGTCTCAATGATTGGGTAGCAGAGCTCCTCCTCAGGGACAACGGTGATGGTCAATCTCTGGTTGTATGCTTGCCACCCTCGTCGGGCGGTCCGAGGGGCCGGATCTCAGGGAGTGTGGGCCGGGATCCTCGCTGCGACATCCTCTTTATTTTGAGGATGCTGAGTTGTGGTGTGACCGTGATGACGTCTTCCGGCGGGGGCCTTGGATTGGAACCCCAGTTCAGCGGGGATGAAGTCCTCGGCATCGACCTCATCCGCCTCCCTAAGATAAGGGAGGTACTTGTTGTCTCGTTTCGGGGATAGACTCCTGATGTAGTTTGAGAGGGAAATAGGGGCCATCTGGATCTGCTTTTGTGGTCGCTGCTGGGCAAGCAACCGGTGAGTCCTGGCAAATTAGAGGGCATGCATGGCTGCCTCCACCATTGGGAGAGTACCGTTCACGTGGTATTCTCGGATCAACGCATCCAAGACACAACGTTTAAGATGATGAGTCGGTGATGTAGTCCTTTTTTGGTGAGTATGTCTAGTCATTGCGTACCCTGAAGCACGCCCATGCGAGTTCCTCCATGATTCTATTGGATCGAAGGGAGTTCTGAGTGGTACCTGTAAAAATATTTTAATAAATAAAAACAGAAAACCCATCAAAGCAGCATCTCATTACCCCATGCAAAATTAATGACTTTTCATGGCCCTCTTTGTGAGTATAAAGGGGGCACAGGGTGGGATTAGGTTAAATCTGTAATTCTTGGTTAAATATTCACGTCGGGTTCACCATTTTTAAACTCGTGGTGCACGATGGGATCGTGGGGGAGAAACATGTGCTATCCGATGGTTTATTAGAGAGGATTGGTTTCTGCTTAATAACTCATATCGGGTGCACCTTTTTCACCTAGAAACACCCAACGGTTCCATATTCAGCAATATGTGGACCTGCTTTCCAAAGGAAGGTGTTCGCTGGGTGGTTTGACCAGTGATGCTTAAGAACTCACATTGGTCGAGAGGATGGGAAGTCGGGCTCATCGCACCCTTTTGGGGGGTAATTATTGCATGTTCTGGGACTCTCTTATAGATTTAAGACGTATTCATATGTTCGTGAATATTTGTTTTATACCCAAGCATTTTATCAAGGGATTACTCTTGTTTGGAAATGGTCAGCTAGACGTAGGGGTTTGGAATCATTTATGCCCGAGGTTTACCATCCCTCATTTGATTAATGACCCCATGGAGTCTAGACTCATTGATATGGTACTGGTTTAAAGCCTTCTAACCAGGAACTCTGGATTTTATTGGCATCCATGGGAGACTGATAACGACTTGAGCGTTTGGATCGAACCCATGATACGGGCATCCTACGTATCCTCATGAGAGGAATCAGAAACCATGTAGTTAGGTCTGGTATGGGCTTACAATCTAAGATGCCCAAGGTTTATGCAGTTAACACACATGAAGATGGTTGGAATGACCATTTATTGGGCTTGAACCTCGGGGAGGCTTCCTACGTGCCCCGCCTAGGAGACAGGGATCAAAGTCCGCGTAGTTCGGGTTGGCATGGGGCTTACTCTTTGAGACAGCCCAGGGAAATGGATTGGGGCTTACACTTTAAGGAGACCTATGAGAGGATGTCGTGGTCTATGCTAACTCTAAGCCCACGTGATTCATGCTCGGTGTGAGAAACAACAGGCAGTAGTGACCAGATGATCATGTCGTGAATGGTGTGTCTGTGGGAAGTGCGATGGGGCTTACACGTGGGGGCGGCCCAAAAATTTGGGGCTTACTCCTAGTTGGATGCCCATAATGTCTTCCTCATATCCATCCATGAGGTAATCCCAACTCACTGGTGGGTGGAGGCCTTTTCCTATGCGCTAGTGCAAAAGAGGGATAACGCCTAGGGTGTTGGAATCAGTCCGAACAATGGGAGATGAAAAGTGTGAATCACATGCCTGACATTCGGAACACAGTGAGGGTGGCGTGACGATGGAGGAAAACTATTGACCATGTTCGAAACACAGTATCCATATCACGTTAGCCTGAAATGGGGACAAACAAATGAGGGTCGACTGCTGACCATGTTCGAAACACAGGACCTTACTCAAAGTGTCGTTCAAAGTCATCTGTGGCATTGGCCCAGGACGGTAGGTGATCCAATGCGGCATGGGAACAGGCTGTTTGGGGGTCCCTTCAGACATAGAAGTGGATGAAGATCCAAATGAAGGACATCCAAAGCGTGGAGTGGAGTGATGGAATGTTGGAACAGATTCCAACACTCTTGAAATCACGCCATTGTGATCATGGCATTTGGCATCCTGGGTTTGGAACATAAGGATTACTATAGTTTAAAGTCATGTAAAGAGGACTGATGACATCACAGTTTAATGTCGTGTTGTAGGGATTATTTCCATATAGTTTAACGTCATATGGATAGGAAAAGGTCCATACAGTTTAACATCATGTGGTCAGGACGACTAGGTATAAGATACCTAGCAATGGTTGGTGTGAGACTTACGCAAGGTCGGCCCTTTCATGATGAACCTAGCAAAAGGAGATAGTTAATGGGGTTATAGGAGAGTCACAAGGAGTAGCTTGACTCATGACATGTATAGGAAGGATGTTGGGGGCAGTGTAACGGTGGAATGTAGAATATTGTTGGCATATCCTGAAATGTTCGCGGTGCGACTCTCCATTTTTCATGGGGGTCAGTGATGGTTGCGAAGGGACCGGCCCGAAGGTCTGAGACTGCAGCCTAGAACTGACACCGAGCAGGGGTGTGGGGGCTGCACCCCCCGCGGTATGGACTGGTGAGTGCATGGGGTTCATCACATGGGGGCTGGCCGCAGAGGAGGCGGGCCGCGTAGAAGCTGGCCGCCTTGGATGTCCGTAAATGAAATGGCTCCTAAGGGATGGCAGCATGTGGTTCGCGGTTTGGATGTCCATGAAGGGTGTCTGAGAAGGAGCTAGCCGTGATGGAGCAGGATGGGAAGGAGTAGGCCGCGAAGGAGGTTGTCCATGAAGGATGGTTGCGGAAGAGATGGTCGTCTGTGAAGGGTGTCCGCGGAGGAAATGGCCACGAAGGAAATGGCCACAAAGGGTGTGGCCGCGAAGGAAATGGCCGCGAAGGGTGTCTGCAATGGGGATAGAACCCATCGTACTTCATGCCCGCGGAGGGCTTCTTGCCACTATTTTGTGAATGATGATAGTCCACGGAGGGGTGGCCACGAAGGAGCTGGATGTGGAGGGACTATTCGGGAACGAAATGGCCGCATGTGGGTCGCGGGTTGGTTTCTCCTCAATGAGGAAGAGTGCATCCATGAACGATATGGGGTCTGCGGATGGTCGTGGAACTTTACCTCTGGGAGAAATTTCTCCAGCGTCTCCCCACAGGTTTTCACCCATCCTTCCTCCACCTTTTTTAGTGCCCCTCGGGGTCTATTTATATAGTTGCGAAGAGGCAGTATCGATGGGCCCATGGAACTTTCTGCGAAAGCCCATGAATGAATCCCCACCCACGAATGACTCGGTTAACTAGGTATTTTTCGAACCAAGATTCGCGGAATTGCTCCTCGGTCGCATACCTTTCTACTTCTGTTATACGAATGAAGAGGTTCGCAGCCGCATACTACTTCTGCCTCTGTTTCACAAGCGATAGCATTCATGGATGCATATGCCTTCTGCCACAATTTTTTGAATGACAGCACACGCGGGATTTTTCTTGTTGGTGCGGTTTGTGGAGGTGGATCGTCCTGGCTTCATCGGTGGTCTTCCTGGTTCACACCTGTGTAGGCGCTCTGCCTCCATTTCGTGAACGACAGTGTCTGCGGGAGGGTGGTTCGCTGAACTGGCCACGTACTGTGGTTGGGAGCCGGTACAAGGACCATTTCGGTCCTTTTCCATGTCTTGGGGTAATTGGATTTCCCCCTTGAGAAATTTTCAGGACCCTACAACATGGAATATTAAAGCTACCTGGATCCTGGAGCTTGGGAGGAAGGGAATGTTGTACGACTACGAAGCACTCTTTTGTCAGTGCTATGGTGCCCAAATCCCCCATCATCATTTTATTCTAGAGGATTTCCATCATGAATTTGGTATATCTGGGAATTTTTTTCAGAGCCACTAAAAATGGGATATTGATGTGAAACTTTTTTAATACTTCCATGAATTTTGAAAATTGGTGATCCAGCTTCCTTTGATGCATCCTCTCAGGAAAAGGTAATGCAGGCTTGAATGGTTTGACGACCTCCTTTCCTTTGCCTGGTTGAGCCTCTGGTGATGGATTTTCAGATGAAGTGGGGTCTGAAATAGTAACTTTGTGGTCAACATGGAGTATAGGTGAATTTGAATGTGTTGGTTCCTTAGGGGGGTAGATTCTTTCCACTTCTTAAAGTGATGGCATGGGCCTTTGACCTTGGGTTCTTCTCGGTGTTTCCTGGTAGTGTACTAGGCTGTCTCCCAAAGAGATGGTTTTCTTACTGGCCGATTTGGTTCATGAGGCTTTGAATAGAAGCCTCCTGGTTCTAAAATTTGGTCTTAGAAGTAGATATGAATTTTTTCATAAGATCCTCTAACCTTGAAGTATTTTCTTGATGAGGTGGTTGTATAGCTGGGGGAGATGGTTGCTGCCTTTGCTGTTACGAACGAGGGTTTGGATACCCTTTTTGATTGGTAACCCTACTGGTTCTTTTGTGTCCTTGGGTATTGGTTCTGATATTGTGTTTGACTATAGCCAGGCAGTCACTGGGGCGGAGGATTCTGCAGTTGTTGGCCTCAGCCTCTGTTCTGGTTTTCGCGCCATGTCGGGTTCTCATATTGTTGATACTGGTTTGACCCTCTGTTTTGAGCAACATATCTCACGTCACCTTCCAAAGGGTCGACTGAAGGTCTCGGGAATTCTCCCAGGATGTTGCTGTTACCACAGTCAATGCATGTTGGATGGTTCGACGCATGGACTTGAGATGAACCCTTGAGATTCAATGTGTATATCTTTTTGGATAATGCATCCAACTGGGTAGAAAGCATGGTAGTAGCATCAATACTATGCATATCTCATTTTGGGGTCCCTCGCTCAGAATGACACTAGAAGCTGTTTGCAGACATATCATCCAGTAGTGCGAAAAAATCATCAGGGGATTTTCTCATTACTGTTCCTCCAGCTACTGCATCCACCACAGAATTTGTATTCATTGTTAGTCCTCCATAAAAGGTTTGGACTTGCATCCAGAGTAGAAGTCTGTGGTGTGGGCATTTACGTAACATCTCCTTGAAATGTTCCCATGATTCGTACAATGACTCATAGTTGTTCTGCTGAAAGTTGTGGATTTCATTCAGCAAGGTTACCGTTTTTTAAGTTGGAAAATACTTGGACAGAAATGTCTGATCCAACTCCTCCCAGGTTAGGATGGATCGTTGTGGTAACCCTTTGATCCAGTCTCTCACCTTTTCCTGTAGAGAAAAGGGGAAGAGGCGAAGACGAATGCCTTCCTTAGACACTCCATAGTAACGGAATGTATTGAAGATCATCAAAAAATTGGAGAGATGTGTGTTTGGGTCCTCACTGGGAAGGCCTCCAAATTGAACGGTGTTCTGGATCAGCTTCATAATATCAGGCTTGATCTCGAAGTGATGGGCCTATACCGGAGGATGAATGATGCTCGTATCATCTATGTGGATCGAAGGTAGGTCGTACTCCATAAGAGTACATTGTGGAGGTGGTTGCAGAGTAAGTGGAGGCGGCATGTACTACTGCTCCTGAGGGGTGAAGTACGGCTGTTGAAAGAGCTGCCGCTGCTACTGGGGCTGGCCGTATTGCGGAAGTGCTTTTTGTGGTGGTTTTTGGTAGTCCCTTGGGAGTAACTCCATGAATCCTCCAGGTTGGGCCTGCTCTGGTATACCAGCAGTGGGAGGCTATTGTTCTTGGAATGGTTGTCCAACTGCAGCTTCAATGGCTGGGGCTCCTTCTTACTTGTTTTCCATAGGTAATAATTTATGTCTGTGTATCTCTACCCATGCACGTCGACATCGCAACAAGGTTCGTTCGATCTCTGGAAAAATTGGAAGAATATTCGATGACTCAGCACTCCTTGACCATGTGAGGTGTTGGTTCATGCACCTGTGATCAGACACATACACAAAGCAAAACCCAGGCATAAAAGGAAAAACAAAAGGTAAACCGAAACGGGTATTGGAAAGAAATTTTTGAGAATTTTTAATTTTTATTTTCACCTAATTAATTGCTAACACAACAAAATTTAGAACATTAACCGTTAAGAGTTCCTCGGAATCAACACAAAAATTTGGTGAGTCGTTTCACCAAAGATATGTTATCGGTGTCCAAAATTGATATTACCCACTCTTAAACGTAGTATAGTAAAAGTACGGGGTCAATCCACAAGGAAATTTGGTATGTGCGTGAATTCAATTGAGTTTAGAATTAATTTAGTGAGTCTTTCTAAATATAGAGTGGATTTTCTTGTTTTGGATTATTGAAACTATTTTGTTTAATTGAAATTATGTTTAACAATTTAAAAGAAAACAACAAGCGATTTTTAATATGTTTAGTAGGAAAAAGAGCATGTTGTGGCTATGGTGATTATGAAGATTTTATGCATATTTCTTATATATTTGTGTTGGTCATGATAATTCAACATTCTGGATCTTATTTATGACAATATTCCCTTGGTCCGGTTGATTTTCTCTTGGAATTGAAGAAATTCGACTCCTTGGTCTGGTAGTCAGTGTTTCAAAATCCTTAATTTCTATTTAGTCCATTTAGGAATCGATGGATCCTTTAATTGATCACGAAAGTATTAATCGTTATTCATCTTTTACCTCCCTGATAATTCTTCCCTTGGTCTGGATCAGAATGCCCAGTGGTATTCAACAATGGTTAAAGAAGAATAAGAATAATTTAAAAGAACAGACACAACCATATAAATTAATCCAGCATGCAAAAGCTCTTCATCATCCACATCCCCAACACAAGGGGTTTTTAGTTACACATATTGGACATAATAAAAACAACACCTTCGATACCTGATGAGATCATCGAATAAGCTTCGGGGAGAGGTGTTGGAGGTGGAATAGTTGAATAGTGTCACAATGGTGGCTTGGGAATATGGCAGTAGAAGTTACACTTTCTCCAAGTGTTCTTCCTCTCTTGGTCTGGAGGCCAAGGCCTCTATTTATTCAAAATTAAACTACACAGAGTGTACAAAAGTACACAACGTGTACTTATTTTCAACACGTTTTCCCCCATTTTCTCCACAGGTAGGTGGCCTAACATTCCGTCTTTGACTTTGAACACGGTGATGCCCGGTTGGTAAATCTACACGGTGTGTAGCGCTGCCATAAATGGAATGTATTTTCTTAATTTGAGCACCAACCGCTTCTAGAATGTCTTACACGGCGTCTATTAATGGAACACGACGTGTCTCCTTCATCCAGCCACATGGGCGTGTAGACTCTTCTTAGCCACTAACTGCTTCTAGAATTTCTTACACGGCATGTACGAATGTGAACATGGTGTGTACATCCTTTTGGTTACATGGGAATGTGTTTTTCTTGGTCATCTCGTGTCTGAGCTTGAAAGTACACGGCGTGTATATTAGTACACGCCGTGTAGTTGGGAATTTTGGCTCATTTTTCCTCCTCTTTGTGCATTTGGCCAAAAACTTTCTGAAAATGAACAAGATCACCAAAATCAACGTATTTGGCCACTATGTAGTAGGTAAATGATGAAAACATATTGTTATTTTTAAATAAAGTATATAAAAATGTATACACAATTCGGGTGTATCAGACTGTGTGTCACATCTCACCTTAAGAAATTTGGGGGCACCGCATTACTATTGAAGGAAGTATAGGGGAGAGGGGGTAGTAATCCATTCTTATTAATAACATCTGGGATGTTGGAGAAAACACTTGGAACACAAAACCTATAGATATGGGAAAGGGTATCCAATTCAAGGGTTTCATATAAAATATAACCTAAACATACATTATATAGAGATAGAACACAATATCTAGCCAAAGGGTTCTCATGAAAAATAATATTGCACACTATGTCACCACCACATACCACTAATGAACTGTCACAAATAATACCTCTACTATATGCAACACACTACACAACAATCGCGCATTATTTTATACATTCATCATAATGGTTTCTCAACATTAATTAACTATACCACTTACCACACATTAACATCGATCCCATTACATTCAATTTACCACACCTTAATTTATTAATGTCACTTTAGTTTAATCCATTTATCATATATCTATTTTGACCCCTCCTTTTTCATTTAGCACTGAATTTTTTATCATCACAATTTATCCCATGTCAAACCAAAAAACAATCTCATACATGACACATAGTTGTCCCAACAAGCATAACTACTTCCATGGAACCACACATCTACCTTCAATGTTGCATCACATCACCCAAACTTTCCCACCAAAATAAGCCCCAACACCCAAATTATTGTTTCAAAAACACAACAACAAAACCATTGCACCAAAACCTCATCAAACCGCACCAATGAACATCCCATATACATCCATTTTATCCAACCACTGCATCCCTACCCCACACATTGCACATATTATCTGGTCAAATCAGTCATATCAAAACATCCCAATCTACATAGGAAAACTCAAATATTATAAGTACACATCACGAAAAATATTCTATAATAAATTTATTGAAGAAATTTCTCATACTAATTCCTAAAATAAGAATAGGTATTATCAGAATAACTAGATATATATGGGATGCCAATTATTAGTCAAATTTACATTCCATAGCCTTTTTTTTCTTAAATCATAAAACTAAACAAAAAGGGTCAACAAAACATAAAATCTAATTTGGATGAATGTCTCCCAATAGTCACAATTTTTGTAATTGTAAAATATCCTGAATAACAACCTTAACAAAATAAAAAAAATAGCAATACAGGTGACAACCCCCCATACCCATCAATTATATAGATGATAATTAATTTTATGACTTCTCATTCCATTAATATTCGAGAAAAGGTAAGAAAAATAATGATGATCTCACATATCGCACGTAATAGAGTGAGAATAAGGATCCCTTACCACAAAGATTATTTTTATCTCACTCTGAACTACATAGAGAATAAGAACCCACCCAAGAACCACTATCGTGCAATAATTTTGAATGTCAACCTACACTGTACTCAAAGATCATTAAATCTAATCCCAACACAATATAAAAACCGAACCACTCCACCGTAGTGAACTATAAAGAAGAACATCTGGAAATATATGAGAATGAGAGGATAACTCACCATGGATTTATGATGGGAATCTAATGAATGAAGTTGGGAATCCGCATATTAATCAATAGAAACAGAACCTAGAAACTCTTCAAGGGATCAACGTCATCCACCTAGGACGAGGGAGATAACATAATGTTTGAGTAAAATCCTAAGGCACTCCAAAAATTAAAGCTAGGCTATAAATAAGAATTACAAGATGTGAAATCCCCTTTTATTTCATGTAATCCTCATTGTTCAGTTTCTCTGAAAAATGTGTCACCATTTTCTTATTTAACCCCAAAAATATACACTTCATTAACCTTACTCATATAGTAAGTGAATTACATTTACACATAAGTGCACTTATATGGATTGTATTCCCTCTCCTTACATATTTTAGCTTCTAAATTCCTCCAAATCTTCTCTATGCCTCTTACAAGGACCTCAAACACCCAAAAATGTAAATTTTACATATCATAAAGTCAAGGACTATTACATTCGATATCACTCACTCAATTATCACCCTTGAGAATTCAATAAACAATCATAAAATGAAAAGGAGGTCCAATGAAATTCCCCATGATATAACACTCAAGGATCTAATTATACCTCAAATTATTACACCAAATGAACTGAATAAACCAACATCCATAATCTCTTAACAGCCAATCAACCCCCATTCACTAGTAACAAAATTGAATCTTCTTGTACCATTTATAGACACAAAATTTATTAACAAAAACTATATGAACATTTAACCTCTTCACTTTCTAAACAAATATTACATGCTGCACCAAGCATATGGATTTGGGAATTTCATCCTCCATGTTAAGATATTATCCATTCTTGGTGACATAGACTCACCTACAAAGGGTTAATTGCATTGTAGTTAATGCATATTGGTTGAAAATCATGTCTCCCCATTTTTACATGTTGGGTTTCTTATCAAACATTACGACATAAAACAAATCATCAAATATTATAACATAGTAAGATCCAAACATAAAAACACATGAAACACTAGGAAAAGAAAAACTAGAAACTGATATGGGTACTAGGAATTAATCTACATTTCTCTCTCCCAAGAAAAATCATATATGTCAACATTCTTCTATAGAACGTGAACCAAGGTAATGGTTCATCCATGCATAACCCTCTCTCAAGGATCATATATCTCTAATTTATACTCCATAAAATTCATGTATCCCTCAATAACTAAATAATCCGAATAAATAATATGTGAATCATCGTGATTATATTGACGAAGATGAGAGAACAAGAAGATGTTTTGGATACTCAACAAAGAAGATGGAAACTCAACTGAATATGGAACCAAGAAAACACATGCATGACGCCTCAATGTTCCAACATACCTGAAAGAAATACTAATTCTCCATCCATAACTACACATCCCATCTAAGGGGATGCTATCATTAACACATGGTCTCTATCCTCAAACTCATGTGTCCTCCTCTAATGATCTGCATAGCCTTTCTAATATTCCTAATACACCCTCATACGCTAATTTCCCAATTGTATCTTTTCTATCATGTTATGCACTGCATCTAAACCAATAATTTCTTACACCTTGAACTCCATTCAACACATAAAAAATGACATGACCACTCATAAAATAGAACAAATTGATCTATACCAATAGCAGAGTTGTATCTTTTTTTTACAAAAACATGAAATAGGAATGTGTCTTACCTAATATCCACGAATATATAGATGCATGCCGACAACATATCATCTAGTTTCTGGATAGATCACTATGTCTGTCTATCTTTCTATGGGTGGAAAACATTTATAAAGATTAATAGGGTGCCAAACGAATACATAAATCCCATATGGAATCATAATGTAATACTAGGATCCATGTCATTGATGATGGTACTTAGCCACCTATAAATCTTAACCAATCCTCCCATTTAAAACCTTTCCAAAAGATTCATGCAACTAGACTCATGGATCATCAGAATTTGAGACTATTTCATCATTTGTTCCATTATCACCTAAAATTCATCACATCCTCTCTGATCCCAGGGTAACCCCATGAAGAAATCCTTCAATTTATCCTCCCATTTTCCACTATGTAATATCCAATTACAACAAAAACCTCTTAGGGTCAAGTGTTCCTCTTTCACTAAAACACAAACTCAACATATTTTAAAAAAACACTACCACTGACTATTTCATCCTTGACCACCAAAACTATCTCTTCCAGTCACACTACATCTTTTCCACACTAGGGTGTACAGCTAATAGTGAGATGTAAAATCTAAGATAACTTCCTTAGACATTTCTTGTGGGTTCAAAAACCACCCTATAAAAACATTCGGTTCCAATATTTACCTAAATATCCCTTCTGAGCATCACCATTGGCTACATGATTATGCATCGCCTCTTCCTTTAAGTCTCCCCACTTAGGCATCTCCACCTTCTACATCAAATATGACTCCACGATCATCAGATAAAGACAACCTAAGCCAATTTTCTCTCCAATTTGAAGATGAATCACAACAAGATCATCTTTTTTTTGAACATCCATAGACTCCCTATCCAAATCTTCTTGGGAAATACATTTCATCAAATCATAAATTACATTACCCTTTGATGGGATTTGGGAGATATATAAATAATAATGATGAAGAATATTCATCCTCCTCCACTAGTATATATTCATATCACATTGATGGAAAACATGTCTTAGACTCTTGAGGAATATGAGAACAAGAAAACACTCACTAATGTGGTAATTACAACAAAAATTTAATACATACACAACTTCTTAAAAGTCTAGATCATGGGTGGCATAGTTATTCTTATCGGGATATAACTTCATAGAAATATAATAGATAACTACTCTAAGATGAATCAATATGCATTCCAAGACCAAATTGGTTATGTAATAGAATAATTCAAAACAACACAGCCTCCTCTGGAAACTGAATCCTTAGAGAACTAGTAAACATCTCCTCCAAGTAACTAAATGGTGCTTGACACTAATCTCTAAACATAGAATCATGGTTCTTACTCATTAATGATTTCAATTGGGATGTGGATTTATATAAAATGGGTAGAACCCTTCGATAATAGTACATGAGACCATGGAAACTATGAAATGATTCTAAATTATTTGGTTCTTACCAAGAAAAAACTGCATCAATATTCGACAGGTCCCCTACCACACCCTATTGATACCCAACATGTCTAAGACACCCCACCTTTCATCTCTCGAACTCATAAATGGAAAATTTCTCATAATGATGGTTGTGCTGATAGATATGAAAATCAACTATGAGATACTTGAATTTTTCCCCCTCTAACATCGAGTAGCATAAAATATCATTAATTTATACAACATTGAAATGTTCTAGAATCAAATAGAACACATAGTTCATAAGTCCCGTGAGCATTGATGGTGAATTTGTAACATTGAATGGAATTTATATAAATTGATTTCCAAATACCATCATTTGAAAAAAGTTTTTTAATGTCCGTGTCATTCATCCTAAAATAAGGATATCAAGAAAACCTATCAATCATTTAAAATCAACTAGATCCTCTCAACTATTGAAACATATAGTTTATCCTTGAAAGAGGGTAATGATTTTTAATTGTTTCCTAATTAAACCTTGGGCATTATATTCACAAGCATAGACTACCATCCACATTGTAGAGAAAAATATTGGAGCACTTCATGATAAAACATTTCGTAAAAAACCTATATGCAAAAAATCATCCACCTACAACCTCAAATCATTTAAATCAGTGGGCTCCATGAGATAGGGAATTTTCAAAACCAGAGATGAAACCACATATAACATTACCCCAAACTGAACATTGTATCATGGGGGTAGTTCCATTACCTTCTCTTCGAAAACAAACAAAAACTTCTCCATTACCCTTAGAACACTGTAAATATAAGATTCTATAGAATTCTCTTCCAACTAAAAAAGAGGTTTCAAATTACAAAAAACCCAACTGATAACCTATCACACCAATGAATGTTGCTCGATGGCCCTCCACATTAGAAAACAAAAATCATCCCCAAAAGAAGTCGATGATAGCATGCATGTGATATAGCCAATCCATAACATGTATAATATCATATGGATGTATTTATAATAATAATAATTCCCTCAATGACTGGTGTTGGACCTTCACGAATATAAATTTTCTTCACACATCAAGAAAGTCATATCATCATACAAATAGAGTATATAACAATAAGGTAATTGGAATCCTCTCCATGTATAGTACAAACATGTGATCTAAATTGGAAAAAATAAAGGTGTGTGAGGATCCTAAATCAAACCAAAATACAAAAGGGTATATGATAAACTAATCATACCTCATACCACTCCCTTATCTATAATAATTGTTTCCTTTATCATGTGCATATGACCACACCTAGATCGGATAACTCTAGGATACTAGACACCACATCCATGCTCTTTCATGGGTCCCTGTGAACGGGGACCAAAATATTGCATCCCTATTCCAACACTATAGGCTCTCCATTACTAAAAAACAACCTAAAATTTCTACTACTAGAATAATATGTGAGGTAGATTTTGCTACTAAAAAGGGTCCTAATTGACCAATAGAAATTGGCCTCCCTGAGCTATTGGACACCATTCTATGTGGTTCCCATAACTCATTTAGATATGGAACATTAATGGAAATCCCCCAAAAGGTACTTGAAAACCACGTGTCCCTAATGGACAGAAAGGAAATTTCATTGGTTGGTACCCTACTGAATGGAATCATCAATGCTAGAACATCTGTGCCCCACAAAAATAATTTCTACTCCATCAAACCCTCTTCAAGCAACTCTACTAAGGCTCAAATCCCAAATAATGAATCTAATTGATAAAAATCATCCTTTTTGTACAAATCCTGATAGATCATGATTGTAATTGATGTGACAATATACCAGATAATTTGATGAAAATACTCTTCCATAAACCATGATATGGACTCCACATATGTGAATACAAATGCAGAATAGTGTAAGAGGTCCTTGAACCCAATCCCAAGCTCTATCAGACACATACTCTTCTACTGTCGGAAGAATATATCCTTCCTCTTTTCATCCATCATTATCAATTATAGAAACTTTAACAAAAAATATTTATGTGTTTTGGGGTAAAAATGATCTTCCTCTTTATGTAATCCAATAAACATCATCCACCACTAATGCAAAACTCACAACATCTTTCAATAGTTACTGAAACTCAGGTTGTGAATTGATCAAACTGAAAGTGATCTCTAACTACTATATCTAGTTATTCATATCTAGATATTAGACACTCCCCTTTTATATATTCAAACTCTACCACTGAGATGCATGGAAATGCCACATCCATGATTCATCCTCCTCTATCAGTTCAACCCACTGAAGATCAACTAAAACGGCCTTCTAAACCTCATGTGCCTAAGAAACTCATGGATAATGAAAATTGGTCATATATGATAAGAAAACAATAACTCCTAATCCCCCTAGTATTGGATTTTTTAAAATAATATTTATTTTAGTTATTTTATTTTACCAAATTACCCAATTCAAATTTTAAAAAAGCCCTCATGATGCGTGTACCACTCCTACGTATCTACCCTATATATAGAACCATATCACTCGGTAATTCAAGAAATTTATAGTCAGTGAACTGAATCATGGGGGCCCTAAAATCCCATTTTATAGTCGGTCTCTCTATTTTATGTCATACACCATTTCAACTGGAACTGCCTCTATACTAAACCTTGAAATTCTCATTGTTCCCAACATAAAACTTCATCATACCCATCAACTATTTTCTTAAATACCACTCATTAATTAACCTCTCCAACATAATATTCCATATTTAAGGTAGATACATAATGAACCTTGAGTCCCTTCTCCAGTAGGCCTCATGTTGGAGAATAACACTGAGGGTTTCAAAATCTCATAGAATGTGAGGCTTTACCCAATATTAATGATACATGAACATGAGAGAGGATGAAAAATCACCAAATAGTCCAATTGACTATATAATGGTAAACCAAAAGCTTCCATAAATTCATGAATAAAAGAAACAGACAAATATTATAGTCTCCAATATAAATACTAAAAAAATCTACTACAGTGAATCAATAGTAACTCTATCATAGTAATTAATGTCCAGATCTGTCCACCAGTCCCTCTTGAAAACCTAGAAATAGTTTATATCAATAGGTTGAGACTAATATGTATACTCAGTAGGGACACAACCAAGTCCTCATGTGCACATGTGAAAATAGAATTCTAATATTCAGTGAAATAACAACATAACCAAAAACCATCAATACAAGTCAACTAACCAAACACAACCTCACCATATCGCATTCACCAAATCACACATCCAATATAATAATATAACATCAATATCATTAAAAAGAAAGGTTACATGCTTCATATTCCTCACTTATTTTACTAACTCATTCCACAATGTTGAGAATCCTATGCTCCCATACCTTCCACACATATCACATCAAATCTAACCCACACATAATAGGACGCACCTCAAATCACATCACATCACGTCTTCACACACCAAATACACACATCAGATCATGTACCACCCAAACACACCTGATCCACACAACACATATAATACTAATGACACCCAAGACAACATGTTTCATCTCACTAGAACACATCTGGGACTATTGCATACCTATTTATGTAAGAGGGTGAGATGGGTTATCTATCCATCTATATTACTACCATCTTGGGTGATGGGGAAAATACCTAGAACCCAATACCGTTGAGTTTTGGTAAAGTTAACCAACTCATATGGTGAACGTATGAAATAGAATAAACATACATGATATATTGATTGTACCCAATACACTAACTAATTATTTAAATCAACAAAACTAGTGTACACCACTTCACTACCACATACCACACATCAATTGTCACAATTGTTCCTACCACTATTTTCCTCACACTAAAAAACCATCACACAAAATTTCCCAATTTAAAATTACCAGTTTCACCATATTTATTTATTAATACATTTAACACACATCAACTAAAATCCCCTTACATTCAATTAACAACCCATTTATTTATTCATTTCTTTTTTAGTTCTGTACATTTACACATATCTCATTCTAACCCAAATTTTTTTAAAATCCTATATTTTTATCATCACATATCATCCCATGACTAGAAAGGGAATTATATCAACCATGACAACCAAATATCCCAATAAACATAAATACTTCCATAATAGTACACATATAATATCCTTATCTCATCACATCACCCAAACTATCTCACCAAAAAAAATTATGGCACTACAGCCACTGCACCATAATCACTGTGTGACAACCATTTCACCACAACCACTATGAAATAACTACACCACATCACAACACACAACATCCCACACACATTCATTCCAACTAACCATTTATTTAGTTATCTAGAGACCAAATATTCCAATTGGTCACTTATATAATCAGAAAATAGACAAAACAATGTAATCCAACACATAAAACACAATCACATCTCACAATACACATTCCAGCATAAATTTGTTAAGGGTGTTTATCACGTTACTACTTTAAATTAGCATGGATATTACCACATAAATAGGATATCCTAGGAAAAATCATTATTTGAAGGATAAAAATTTCATAACCTTTAATTTATGTATTTTAAAACAACTACATAGAATGGGTTATCATAAAATAACATATATAGTGCATGAAATACTCCCAATGGGATCTATATTCAAAATTTTAAATTGCCATGCATGAAGAAATCAAAATCATATATCGAAATAGAAAATCATTTCATAACACTCCATGAAAGTAAATTTTAAACATTACAATTTATTATATGATTGTTGTGATCATCAAAATACTCCCAATCATAAGAAACATAATTAATACCTCACATATATCTCATAAATGAGTGAAAATATGGGTCCCCTTACTCAAAGAAACTTTATGATCTTCCTACAAACTGCAGGAAAAAATAGAAAATTTCCTAGAAACACTAACACCCAAGAAACTTGTGAATTAGACATTATTTCACCTGAATAGAATCAAATCACATCCCATCAAGTATCCCTAACAAAAACAAACCACCTCATAAAACACAAATAAAGACCAGAGAGAAATATATTTGAATAAGTGGATAAATCTCCATGGATCGAATACATGAATCCAATGATCAAATATGGGATACTATAGATCAATCCCCGTTGAAGGAATACAAAAAAAATTAAGGAAGAACCATTCAAAACCTGGGATGAGTGATATATAACATAGACTTTGAGTAAAAAAATTAAGTCGGCCAAAACTTTCAAGACTCTCTACACAGGGTAATTACACGATGTATAATCCTATTTCACATTGTGTAATATTTGGGGATTAATTTCTCAAAAAAATTATTTTTATTATTTAACCCCTAAAGTATAAACAACATGAACCTACTTAAAACAGAACATGAATAACCTTTTAACATATTGTACACTTTACAATAAGATTATTCCCTTCGATTCCAACTTTTGACAACCAAACTCTTAAAAATCTGCTCTATGCCACCTTTAAGAACCTCTAACATCTAAAACCTGCAAAGTAACAGACCAAGAAGGAACAAAACATTACAATAAATATGATATTTAAATCTTAAATTATTATTTTTTAAATATAATATTTCATTTATATTTATAAACTTTCACCCATTAAAAATAATTATATCTCTTGTGCATATTTGTGGACTGAAACCTCTAAAATGTTATGTGATTAATTTATCATTCCCAGCCTTCATGGATGATTCGAAATTTATAAAATTTGAATATGTATATATATATATATGATATTTATTTCATTATTAAAATTATATATATAATTAAACTATTTTCATAATTTAAGAACCATACTTTAATAACCAAACATACATGAAAAATAATGTTGTTAACATATAAAACATTGATGCTAATGAACTGTTGTTAATGAATATGAATTGAAATGTAATAGTTTGATCATATAAAATATTATAAGTTTTTATAAGGTTTAGGGATAAAATTTTAACAAATAAAAATTCATTATAAAGAATTTGATTAGCACTTACATGTTGTGTCGAACTTGGAATAAATGATTACTTTGAAAATATAATTTTATATCTAGAATGAATAGGTTCGGATTTTTTAAGGGAAAATTATTAGATTGTTATCACATAAAACCCATTTATTAAATCTTGATTCAGTTTTATATAGGTTTTTCGACATTATTTTCCATTACATAACACTTTTTATCAATAATAATCATGTTGGTTACATGAATGGGACATTCATTAAAAAAAATTGGAATGTTTTCCTTCCAACTATTTTTAATTCATGTCAAATTATTATATAAAATGTTATCAATAAAATTTTAAATATTTTAAATGTATTTATATTCATAGTATTCACTCACTATTTAAATTTATATTAAATAGTTTATAGTAATATTATCATTATACTATGAATAATGAAATTTTTACCAAAGGTGGGAATTGAATCTTATTATATCATTCTATAAATTGATTACTTTTCAAACTGTACTTTTCATCAACCAAGATGGGTTCTTTCATACATTATAGTCGACCTAGACCAATACATCCCCTAAATGTATTTCTTGATCCCCATGATGAGTATACTAGTGAAGGAGCTCAAAGTAATCACAATGGGAAGGATTCTTTCCAAACAAACAATTATCAAATAAACAAACTCCACACGTGGCATTACCAACAATAACTGAAAATCAGTAAATATAAAATAATCCTAATACAATAGATGAAGAACAAACTATAAACTAAATGAAAAATTGAGACCGAACCATGCTAACATGATCTCTATATGACCTCTTCATCACCTACAACCATAAGTTCAACCTACTCCAATGACACAAATTAACCGAATACTAGAACCTTAAAAAACATAGTCCTACCAACGTAGAGTGGAACAAGTATAGTGCGAGATTAAACATATAAGTTGGTAACAACCATATATTTCATCCATTTCCTTTACCAAATAATTCATTAAACTCTGGTTTGAAATAAATTTAGAAAATAGTATTTTTAAAACATTTTGAGCAACCAAACACGAATTTCCACTAATTCTATTTTAAAAACCTCGCATGCATATTTCCATTTCAAATATTTTTATATTTTCATACTCAAATTCAAAAACAAAAACCATATACAAATCTATACCATGTAACCAAAGATAGGTAGTTCATAAAGTAAAATAAATCAAACATATAGCCAAAACTAACATATCCAAAATCCAACAAGTAGTAGACATAAAGACAACACGAATATAGTAACACATTTAAATTTATTGAATATCTCTTGAGTAAATACCTAGACATACTCATTTCGGAATCACCAATCAGAGGATAGTGTAACTCTAGATTCAATAACAAATTATTCTTTCTAAACAGTAAAATCTCATGGCATTTCCTACCTCGCCCCATCAAGTTGAGGGTGTATCAGCCCATCAAATTGGGGTTGAAAAGAAACGGTCACTCTTTCCTCTAGATGATGCCCATGTATCCCATGACAATAATGATTTATAGAAAAATACGGTATAGAAACCATAGCCATTAACAACCTCATGAATGATCCATTAGGGAGGAACACATTCCATGTTTTAATAGACTCAATATCCATAGCATAACTATGCACGAGACACTAGATATGATCACATCCCAAAATTCTAGTGGTCTACAATCAAAAAACAAGAATCCAAAAAACACATAGAAAACATTTTTTTCATTATAATGGTCATCCCAAAATTAAATTTAACAAGGAAACCACAATAACCCATAATCAAAACCACATTCAAAAAATTATAATTTAAAATACCTATTGGGCCTCCACACTACCCAAATTATCAATCCATTTTCCAGAACAAACCATGATTCCCACCACGACCATAAAAATTTCTTCTAAAATCAACTTCTAAAATATCACAAGCCGTCAATCAGCCATTCACATCACTTCTCATCAAACCCAACATTTAAAACACATCAAAAAGTTCCAACCTTTCCTTCAACAATTCAAATACAAATATATTTCAAATCCCCCTACCAAACCACATAGAAATTTAATATAAAACACAAATCTCACTTTCATAAGGAAATATGTTCAATGCTTTTTGAAACACATTTAAAATAACTCAAATAAGAAAGGCTATTTTTAACAAATTTCACATGACCTTCACAATACATATAACCCATTTGGAAATACAATAAGGAATTAATACATAAAATCCAACCCTTTACATGGACAAATCCCCTTTTAAATTCAAACTCACAAAAACCGCTTTTAGAAACACATACTACAACACTATCACAACCCACAAAACCCATTAAAGGTTCACCACAAAGAAGCACGTAAGAAAAAAATATCAAAAATATATAAAATATAGTTTAAAGACATTTGAACATTAAATTTATATCAAAACATAATTTTCATGAAATACCACATACTTTAAAATCAACACAACATGCCAAAAATAAGGTTCATGCCATAAATTCTATAGTTTTGGCAAAAACCACCCTACTCGCATATTAAACACATTTAAAATATATAACTGAGGTTAAAAAACCACCCAAAGTACCAAATTACACCTTAAATGATTAATTAACATTTGTAACAAACACCTTGTTTGCATCAAAATATAATCATAATTAATTAAACTCTATTGAAATCATTTCCCACAAATTTATCATCTTGAAAATTCCATGAAAATTTATACTAAAACATCACAAGAAAGGATATAATATTTTTAAATCATAATGAGCACTTAAGAATCAATGAAATGTGATGGATAGAAAATGGAAGGAAACACCAACCACAACGACTTGAAAAAAACAAATATTCAGGGGAAAGAAGAACCAAGCATGAGAGACAATCCACACACCCAAACATCCATGGAAAAAAACCCAACATCAACCTTAATCCATAGGGTTTTTCCAAGAGAGGATCCACTAAAGAAAAAAAAATGTACCCAGAGAGAGGAGATAGGAGATGATGAAATTGACCAAAAACCACAAGACTCGTCATAGAGACCATCAAGGAGCAACAATGGAGGTTTGATAGAAAAGGTGGAGGGTTTAATACAGCCCCCGGTGTGCTTAGGTCAAGCAAGGGGGAAACCAAAATATAGTTCAAATAATGGAGGGAAAGATTAGAATTTCACACATTTAATGATCTGGTGAAGCTTCTTTTCTTTTTCACATGATTTGACAAACGATTCACCAACTATCCAATCCATAATAGATAATAGGGTACCCCATTTGATTTCCCAAGCCATGTAAAAACCATGAAAAATGACACTTCCCAAAACACAGAACCCCTCACATGGTTTCTGCATGGATTCCCAAACCGTGTGAAAACCATGTGCCTTACTCAAGGCTACCAAAAACATGTCACATAGTTTCCTTATTAAGGGATAATGGTTTCCCCTAACCATGAACCAATCATATTCCACCTACTATAAATACCAAAATCTCTATTTATTAATAAAAACTCACATGGAAACATCCAAAATACAAAAATTGAAACTATGTCTCAATGAGAACCCCTACCAAGGGATCGAAAGAAAGAAACATAATTTAATAATGTAATTTTCATGGTTGGGTGTGAAAATTTTCCCACCATAGACACTTTCAACCCCCCATAATGTCACCTAGTATAATGATAAATAATACAAAATCCCAAATCTGAATTTATCCAAACAAACCCATGAACCTCTGGGTAAAATTTCACTTCTGAAGTCCCAACTGATCATATTAGATAAAAATACAACATGAAGAATAAATATAAACAATATTGGGTTATCTAATAATAAAAATATAACTAACACCAAGGCGTGACTTTGGATTATCTTAGTATGGGAAATTCCGTGAACATAACCTTTGGGAGACTACAGCAGGAACTCTCAACACGAGCTAGCCAAAACCTCTCTATATAGGATAAACAAAACCACCTCCAGAACTCGAAAATCATTAAATAAAAAATACACAACATAGGGGGAACCCCATGAATGGAATTTGAACCAAATAAGGAATATAACTACAATTCATCATTTCCAAAAAAAATCCAAATATCAATAAAATGAAAACTACTGAAATCTATAACCAGACTGAATGGGCCATGAACACACAGGAGGAACTGATAATCGGGGAGTCACATTAAAAAGTAACATCTATTAATATTACAATTGAGAAATACCACTAATATTATTACAATAGTAGAAAAATTACAACAACAAGGAAACTATAATAAAGAACTCCAACCATATCCATTCTATCACTAGAGACAAACTGTGGGTAAAGGTTTCCACAAACCCAAAAATTTCATGAATATGTGAAAAGAATCCCTTCATGGCCTATAACCAGTGCCCTGATGTCTGAAGCATCAGCTTCTCTACCATAATGGGATGACATCCTCCGATCAAGGATTCTTACAAAACATCTCAAAGTGACCCAAATGACCACAATGTTGACAGGTATTTAGTGGATTTTGACAATAAGTCTTTGAGTACCCAAACTGACCGCATTGAAAATATACAAGTAAATGGTTTGAAAAATGAGTTGTTGCAACCAATAAAGATGAATCCCAAAGAATAGGTTCCTCTCGTACAAATCTCTTGACCTATGGGGAACCTTCATAAGCACTAAGCGAAATTGGTTCATTAGCTACCACATAATGCCCCTCGAGAACCAATTCAACTAAGAACACATCCTACACTAACATCTCAAACTAAACATCATCGGATGATAGAACGTTCTCTTTGATCATCAGATAATTACCCCAATGTAATGGAGTAACATTCAACTGATCATGTGGCACTGTCCCCAAAGTGAATGATATCATATCATTGAAATTATTTAAAAATAATTCACTATCGATTGAACCTGCTGAACACACAACATATCATCCAATTTATTGATCTCCACCTCCTCTGATATACACCATTAGATGAAAGTGGTATTAAAAACCACCCATGTCAGCACAACTTGCATTGATGAAGGGTAAATAACCTTAAACTGATTTAATTTTAAATCCTCAAAAAATCTCTGAATAGCGCGTACCCTCACTAATTTTGGAGTTCCCAATAATTTGAAGATGTTATCAACTTTCTAAACCCATTCCACGACCTCTAACATACCTTGATCAATGCAAAAGTTATGAAATAATAGAAAAGAATCTGAAATAGGATGAGAACCACTAGAAACTATGGGGAAATTTCTGGTGCAATATTTTGAACAAAAAAAAGATCACAAAGTCAAGAAAATCATCAAACAAAAAACATAACCAAAATAAGAATGTCAATCCCAAACAGTGATCTCACAATCCGAACACCACAAACGAAACTGAAAATTATAATTTCAAAAATAACTATTTTTCTCCAATTCAAAAACTGCATTCATCCAAGGCCACCATCCAAATACCAAAATCCATTTTTAAGGAAATATGAACCATTATTTTTATTCGAAAACCAAAGTTGAAATATTTTTCCCTTTCAAAAGTTATTTTTGAAAAACAATAAGATTAATTTAAATTCAAACACTCATCAATGGTTTCTTATTAAACATCACATATGTGTCCATCACATCACTACATATATCATCCCTGCACAAATGATAACATGAACTTTCCATACATACCCACACATATGTGAATGATTATAAAGAATAACATGGGTCACACAAACAATTATATATTCAAATACAAACATTTTCTAAATTCTAAATTCACTTTTCCTCTACATTTTCCAAAAAGGATCAAAATTAAAAAAGAATTTGTATTATAAAATGCATTTTTCAAACCATCACAAACATGAAATTCCACTTTTACCATAAAACCATATTGAAAAATAATTTTCCTTTAAATATTATTCCCCAAACCATTTTCATTTTAAAATCCCACTCAATCCCATCGAAACTAAGAAAAAGAACAAATCGCGCCAAACTATTGTAATGAGGAACTAGTGGTGATGTAAAAAATTGAAACATGATTAGTGGTCCATGCCCCTTGTAAGACCTAACCACTATGAGGACCTTGAACCATGTACCCAGATTCCACATGGGTCACTACACCATGTGAGATCATGACATGAAACTATCTCACCTCCTTTGTAATTTTTCATCCACTCAATCCTAAACCGAACAAAAATATCCAATTATCAGACTACCGTAATAAAATAAATGATCAGAACGAAAAGGGTTTCATGAAATCCTTTCATTACCAACATACAGAGTCTGGAAACTCATAATATCCAAGATACCTAAAACCCCAAAAATAAAAATCTTCCTTTCATACCATGTCGCCATGAACCAATTCGGGGTTCCATCCAACCCGACCCTAAACCCGGTTTGAGAAATGGAATAGAGGGAGTTATCGATCCCAATAGGTTAGAAACTATTGATGGGTATCACTGTAAACAAAATAGGATGGAATTTTCCTAAAAACTAGATAAAATAATCAAACTGAGAACAAAGCAAAACCAATAATAACTGGATATCAATGTATTCAAAACTGATCTAGATACAATAGGTGAAGAATAAAATGGAAACTAAATACAAAACTGATACTGAACCGCACTATCATGATCACTATGGGACCTCTTGGTCACCACCAACCATAAGACTAACCTATTCCAAAAGCACAATTAATCATAAACCAAAAATCTAAAATAACTTCAATCTACAGATGTTAAGTGGAATAATTATGGTATGAGATTGAACTTATCATTAGGTAATCACCATAGATTCCAGGCATTTCCATTCCGAAAAAAATTCAAAAAATATTGGTTTGAAATATATTTAGAAAATAGGCTTTAAAAAAAATTCTACAAAAAAAAGATTTACAGAAATTGCCTTTTTAAAACCATAGATATAAATTTTCTTTTCAAAAATGGTTCTACTTTCCACATCCTAGTTCAAAACCAAAATCCATATACAAATCCATATTGTTTAACCAAATATGGGTAGTTCGTAAACTAATAGAAACCAAATAAGCAGGAAAAAATAAAAAATCCATTATCCAAAAAGTAGTAAAAAGAAGCATAACATGTAGATAGTAAATCATGAGAATTTCCAGGTCATCTCTTGGGGAAATACATGAATTTAATCAGTTTGGAATCACCTACTGGAATATGATATAGCTCTATATTCAATAACTAACTGGCCACACTAAACTATCCAATCCATTGGAACATCCCAGCTATACCAATCATGTCAAGGGGGTTCCAACTTGTCTAGTTGGGGTTGACAAACAACTATAACTCGACCCTCTAAACGACACCCATGAATTCCTTTATTATACTGATACTTATAGAAACATGGTATTGAAACCATAAACAACAACATCCCCATGAATTAACCATTATAGTGGAATGAATCCCATGTTTTAATGCACTGAATCCTAATAGCATCCTTATCTATGAGCCACTATGGAGGATCCCATACCATATTTCCTATGGTCTAAAAAAATAATCAATGAATAAAAAACACACATTGAAAGAATTTACTAAAATAATAAATATCATCAAATAATTAAATTTTACATGGAAATCACAACATCACATAATTAAAACTATAGTCCAAAAATTATATCATAAAATACCAACTAGTCTTCTACACTTCCCAAATATTCAATCCATTTTCCAAAATATTCCAGGATTCCTACTATGCCCATACAACACATAGGTTCCAAAATCAATATCTAAAACATCACAAGGTGGAAATCAGACCATAAAATTACATCACATCAAAACAAAAATTTCAATGAGAACAAAATGTGACGGTTTTTTCCTTTAACAATTCCTATATAAATACATTTATGAATCCCCTTTCCACAACACCTCCAACGTCAACATAAAACACACCTCTCAAATGTACAATGCCAAATGGGTGAAGATATTTGAAAAACCATTAAAATACATTTAAATCCACTCAATGCACCATGACTATTTGGAAACACATTTTACACCTCCTTGAAAATGTATAGAACCCATTTGAAAATACAAAAAATAAATCTCACATATAATCCAATTGTTTCTATGGGAAAATCTCCTTTCAAATTCATACTCAAACCAAAACCATTTTATAAGCTCATTCCACAACATATGAACCACTATAAAACCCCATTAATGGGGAACCATAAAGACGCACAAAATAAACATTGTTCATATCTTTAGAATAAACTATATTAAAAATATTTTCACCTCAAATTTTTTTTGAGATAACATTTTTCAAGAAATAGCACTTTATTTAAAATCAACTCAACAAGCCATGGAAAAGCTTCATTACATAAATTCAAAATCAAAATACAAAAAAACCCCAAATCAAAATGCGACCAAATTTCCAAGACATAACCATGGTCAAAACCAACCCAGGGTACCCTATTCCACATTAAAAGTTCAATTGTCATTTTATCAAACATCGTACATGCAAAAAAATATAAAAATAATTAAATAATCCATTTGGAAATAATTTTTCATCTATTTTTCATTAAAAAAATCCATAAAACATTATTATAGCATAAAAAATTTGTTTATAATATTTTGTGATCATTAAAGGAAATCTAAAGCATCAATGGAATGCGTCGGAATGGAAATTGATGGAAACACATACCTCTGCAACGTTTGAATGTAACCAAACTGTGGGCAAAGAAATGTCAAATCCCATGATATAATCTTGACACCCTAAAATCCTTTTAAAATTACCCACTATTGGACTCACCTGTTTTGATAATCCCAAATCATTATTAAATATTGATCATGATATATTAAGTCATTTGATAACTATTTTTAATCTGTATTTATAATTATTTTATCCTGAACAATTTATACTCTTAGTATCATGGCTTTGTTGCATCAGTTTACAGTTTACATTTATCTATATACATGTTCACTATTAAAGGATACTGGTGAGAGTCATCTATCCAAAGTCACCATTATAGTTCACTGTTACTATAGTTCACTGATCCTAGAAGGTTGCTGTTGAAGATCTACTGTCACTAATAATAGGCTACCAGTACAAGGTTACTGTCACAAGTCTACCGATGATCTGCTTATCAAAGCTCACAGACAAAGAGTCACTGTCACAAGGTCACTGTGGTGATAAGGCTTCTGTTAGAAGTTCACTGCCAGAATCTTTTTCAAGTATTAAGTTGGGAACCTCACTATTCATGTCAAAATTTGGACATGTCTACCGTTAGTAGAAGGCTACCGCTAGATAACTCCTACTGTCGAGATAGTCGACTGTTGTTCAAATTCTACTAATGGACATATTTCACTGTTAATGAAATTACCTGTTGAGATAAGTCTACCATTGGAAATGTCCCTATTGAAGTAGTCTGATCTTAAAAATCTTTTGTTAGAAGCTTACTATTGGAGTCTACCGCTTATCAAGCCTACTGATGAGGCCCACAATTGAATAGCCTATCGATGAAGTCCACAGTTGTAGAGGCTACCATTGAAGTCAATCGTGTGACATGCATCTCCAACCAGTCTAATGATATTCTATTCATTTCATTACCAATTTTATTAATAATATCATAACGGTCATGTCTGGAAAAATTAAAGCACCTGACATTATTTAATGTTATTTTCAGGCATATCAGGATATAGTATGATGTACGAGGAAGACCACACGTGGTTGCAACATTTTTCCTTTGGCCCCTGCTGAACCAAACGAGAAAAAGCTCAGCATAAAAGTGTACATATATATATATGTGTGTGTGTGGAGACATCAAGAAAAGACCTATAATTAGGATACAAGCGTGTTCATATTGAATATACACAGAAAACTCATAAGAGAGAAACATACACAATCTGAAGAAGAACACTCAAGCACTCATTCTGAAGAACAGAGAGCTTCACGAAGATCTATTTAAAGAAAAAATTTCAAGCTGCAGTGGTGTGCTGAAAAGAGCTTCAAACCCAATAATATGATCATCTCTACAACTGGAAGTCCGAACCATGAAGTTGTGACACTCTGTTTTGGAGGCAACTTGCAGAGAAGGAACAAAACTTCATTTCCTTCATACCAACGAGTCCAGAGATGATCGTCCAACACAACAGAGCATTCTAAACATATCACTACTATCTTTATCTCTACTGTATTTAAGCATTTTACATTTGTGAGTAGTGTGTATGTGTTACAGACACTGAAGCTTGTGATTAAACTGAGGGATACTAAAAATCCCCATACCAAACACTCCTTAGATTTATTTCCCACGTATAACTGTGGAAGAAGCCTGGTGTGGCTTGGTAGTTAATGTTTTCCCATATATAATTGTAGTAGAGGTTGCAAAACCTGGACAGTTTATGAAAACTATTGTAAATGCCGATACAGGTGTTGTATCACTCTCTAATATAATTACATGTTGACAGGTGATCCCCAAGTGGAGATGACTATGTATTGACTTAAGACTGAACCTCTTGTTTAAATTATTGTGTTCATCTTTCCATTACATTTTTTACATTTATCCGCAGCTTATATTTTCAAAGATAGAAATCTGTTTTTACATTCACTCTGATAGTTAGTTTTGGTTAGTGTGTATATCTGATTTGTTTAGTAAATTTGTTTCAAAAGTCTAATTAGTTCTCATACTGATTCAACTAAGGAGTAATCAACCATTGAGAACCTGTTGAACAATAAGTCACTTATATGTCTACTGTCTTAATTAATTGGGCCGTTTTAATTTGGGGGATTTTAATCCAAAAAGTTTTTAATATAATTTTTAATTGGAACACAATTCACCCCACACTTGGGTATCCACTCCGACCAACATTTGGTATCAAAGGAAACATTCTTATTTATAAAAAGTCCTCAAACCCTCTGTTTTTCAAACTGTGATTTTTGTTTTATCTTCAAGAACATAAATTTCTCTTAGTTCTAAATTTTATCTCTTTAATATATTTTCTAAAATCTAGTTATGGACAATAGACTAGAAGGTGATGCTACTAATAGGACACCTTTCATTAATGGTGTGAATTATGCTCAATGGAAAATTAAAATGAAAATTCATGTGGAAAGTATTTGTTTTTATATTTGGTCTGCTATAGAATCAGAATATGAGGTCCCCAAATCTGCTAGATCTACCTAGGACGATGCTACAAAGTCTCACTATAACAATAACTATAAATATATGAATGCCCTTTATTTCTCTTTAGAGATAATGAATTTAATCGAATTTCTGCATGTAAACCGCTCATGAAATCTGGGACACCAAGGTTGTTTCTCATAAAGGAACAACCAATGTCAAGGAAATGAGATTAAATACTTATACTATTAAATATGATAATTTTAAGATGAGACCTGATGAACCCATTTCTGACATGTACCTCTGGTTTAAGGATATTGTCAACACCATGGGTTCACTAGGAAAAGTTGTTCCAGAGAAATATAAGATCATGAGAATATTGAGATGTTTTCCAGACAGATGGAGAGGCCCTTCTGTATATATCCGATAGTCATGTGACATCAGAAAGCTACCTGTTAAGGAGTTGATTGGTAAACTAATGATGTATGAAGATGAACTGAAAGTGAACAAAGAAGAAGATGATGAACATAAGAGAAAATCCATAGCATTCAAATCTACTGCTTCAAAGAACAAGGAAAAGGAGAAAATACATGTACCTACTGAAAGTTCAACCAGTGAAGATTCAGATTCAGAATGTGATGAAGAAATGGCTCAAATAGCCAAGAGATTTAAGAAGTTCTATAGGAAGAAAAAGTTTTTCAGAAAACCGAACTAGAAGGGTAAGTATGATCAACAAGGTAAGTGGAAGAAGGATTAGAAGAAATATGATAAGGACGACGATATAGTCTTCTATGAATGCAAGACAAAAGGACACATCAAGGATGACTTCCCGAAGTTAAAATTCAAAGAGAAATATGATTATAAGGGAAAAGTTATAAAAAGGCTATGAAAGAAAATTGGAGTGCTTCAGAAGATAGTTCGAGTGAATCTGATGCTTCATAATCAGAACAAAACAAACATTCCAATCTATGTTTTATGACAGAGACACCCGAGGTAACAATTAATTCCCCTATGCATAATACTTATTATTTTGGGAATGAAAGTGACTCTCATAATAATGAATATATGAATAAGGAAGAATTATTTGAATATTGTGAAATGCTTTAGGACACTTTTAATTAACTCAATGACAAATATAAGTCATTAAAAAGACAGCATGCTTTAAATACGAATTACAAGTCAATACTAGACATAGAAAAAGATAAATTTGCTACACTGCTAAAGGAAAATAAAGAGCTAAAATTATCTAATGAACAATTAAGAAAGGATATTCAAGAGTTCACTGCTGGTAGGGATACCTTGACACAGTTTCTAGGAAAACATATTTCTCCAAAATATACAACAGGTCTTGGATATTAGCCTGGACAGAGACAAATTAGCAAAACCAATTTTTTTCCAAAATATGGACAGTTCACTGATAGTTCTAGACCATATTTTGAGAAACAATTTTCTAAAGGACCTAAAAAATTATCTATGTCTCAAAATATTTTTGTTGATTTTAGAAAACCTATAAAGAAAATATGGGATCCCAAAGTTTTATTGGCTAACCTTTCTGGACCCGAGAAGATCTGGGTACCAAAATTACCCCATATTTAATTTTTTTTGCAGGGAAGTTGATTAAAGAGTTCCTATAATCCTCTATGGTACTTGGACAGTGGATGTTCAAGACATATTACAGGAGACTATTCTTGCTTCAAGATTATAATTAATGTTTATGGTGGGCAAGTCACCTATGGTTACAATGAAAAAGGAAAAATCATCGGCTTAGTCCAGATTGGTAACCCTGATACAATATTAATTTCTAAAGTACTTTTTGTTGATGGATTAAATTACAATTTACTTAGAATATCTCAGTTATGTTATGATGGATTTAATGTTAAGTTTGAAAATGATTCATGCAACGTTTTTAATTCAAAAAATTATTTAGTTTTCACTGTATATAGAAATGAGAATGTATATGCTGTTAATTTAAATTCCATATCCAAAAAAAATGTTTCCTGCTTAAATTATTTTCATAAAGAGTCTTAGTTGTGGCATAGAAGATTAGGACATTGTAATGTTCACTCACTTAGGAAGCTATCTAAGAAATGTTTTGTTAGAGACTTACCTAAATTAGAATTCCCAATTGATAAAGTGTGCAATCCCTATCAAAAGGGAAAACAACACAATGTTTCTTTCAAACAAAATAACGATGTTTCAACTTCTCAACCACTTGAGTTGGTTCACATGGATTTGTTTGGACCATCATGATTCTCAAGTCTAAATGGGAACCACTATGTTTATGTTCTTGTGGATGACTTCTCAAGGTATACTTGGGTATAATTTTTAGCTCACAAAAGTGAAGATTTTCATTATTTTGTCAAATATTCCAAGTCTGTAGAAAACCATAGTGGACATAAATTTAAGACCCTGAGAAGTTATCATGGCCATGAGTTTGAGAATCATGAGTTTGAATCCTACTGGTCACATAATGGCTATAGTCACAAATTTTCTACCCCTAGGACACCTCAACAAAATGGAGTTGTAGAAAGAAGAAATAGGACCCTTCAATAAATTTCAAGGACTATGCTCAATGAGTATGACTTACCTGTTTATTTTTGGGTTGAAGCTATAAATACAGCTTGTTATGTTATCAATAGAGTTTTAATTAGACCTTTTCTAAAAAGGACCCCTTATAAACTTTGGAATAATAGGAATCCTAAGGTTAATTACTTTATAGTTTTTTGTTGCAAAGTCTTTATTATTAATACTAAAGATAATCTTAACAAATTTTCTCCCAAAAGTGATGAAGGAATTTTCCTAGGTTATTCTATCCAAAGTAAAGCCTATAGAGTATTCAAAAAGAAAACCAAATGTGTGGAAGAATCAGTTCATGTAAAATTCTATGAGACTGATCCACATGAGCCTAAAACCTCTCTAGAAAATCTTGAGGAAAATTTGTCAAAAATGAACCTTAATGATAAGGATAGTGAATCTCCAGTAAAAGTATCCAGTTCTGGAAATTTTCCAAAATCTGCTCCTACTGATTCTGAACCAACAGAAAACAATGAATAATCTAGTTCAATCCTTTCTAGAGGTATTAGGACTCTCTAGAATCATCCTCTAGATTTTGTTGTGGGAGATTTAAATAAAGGAACACAAACTAGAGATTTTCTAAGAAACCAGGTTGAACATCAAGCCTTTCTTTAATAGATAGAACCTAAAAATGTCAATGATGCTATCAATGATGAATTTTGGGTAATGGTTATGCAGGAAGAGTAAAATCAATTTGAAAGAAACAAAGTCTGGGAATTAGTTGACAGGCCCAAGGACACTTTGACAACAGGCGCTAAATGTCTGTTTTGGAACAAAGTTGATGAGTCTAGGAATACAGTTAAAAATAAAGCTAGTCTAGTTGCACAAGGATATAGTCAAGAAGAAGGAATAGACTATGAGGAGACCATTGCACCTACATCTAGACTATAAGCTATTAGGATACTACTTGCATATGCAGATCATCTGAATTTCAAGCTTTATCAAATGGATGTTAAAAGTGATTTTCTAAATGGGTATATAGTTGAGGATGTATTTGTTGAAATAACTCCTAGTTTTACAAATTCACATTTTTTAAATCTTTTTTTAAACTATCTAAAGCTTTATATGGCTTAAAATAAGCTCCATGAGCATGGTATGATAGGCTCAGTTGTTTTCTTATTTCAAACGGTTTTACCAAAGGGATAGATGATCCTACTCTTTTCATTAAATGGATTTCTAAAGATGTTTTTATTGTACAAATTTATGTGGATGATATTATTTTTGGATCTTCTAAAAATTAATTATGTACTGATTTTCCAAAAATGATTCAAAATGAATTTGAAATGAGTTTAATGGGAGAACTCAAATTTTTTCCTTCGATTTCAGATCTTTCAAAATAAAAATGGAATTGTTTTGAATCAATGTAAATATATTAAGGATCTTTTAAAACGTTTTTCTTTGGATGGTAGTAAAGGTAGTGACAAACCTATGAGTACCACTTGTAAGTTGTATATTGATGAAGCTGGAGAACCAGTGGATCAAACCAACTACAGAGGTATGATAGGGAGTCTACTCTATCTTACAGCTAGCAGAAATGACATCATGTGTAGTGTATGTATGTGTTCTTGCTTTATAGCAAATCCAAAAGAGTCTCATTTAACTACATTAAAAAGGATTTTTAAATATCTCAAACATACTCTCAACATATGACTATTTTACAAAAAGAAAGATCATTTGATTTGTTGAGTTATTCTGATGATGATTTTTCCAGTTCCAAGTTAGATAGAAAAAGCTCCTCTAGGACATGTCACATTTTAGGAAAGTCACTAGTATCTTGGTCTAGTAAGAAGAAGAATTTTGTTGCATTATCCACTACTGAAGCTGAGTACATAGCTGCTGGTAGTTGTTGTGCTCAAATTCTGTGGATGAAACAAACTTTACTGGACTATGGATATCAATTCAAACATGTCTCTATAAAGTGTGACAATACAAGTGATATTAACATTTCCAAAAATTTAGTATCTCATTCTAGGACAAAGCATATTGATGTGAGACATCACTTTTTGAGGGATCATTATCAAAAGGGTGATATCACTCTTGAATTCATTGGCACTGAACATCAATTGGCTGATATATTCACAAAGACTTTGAATTAGGAGAGGTTAAATTACATGAAACATGAGTTAGGTATGATTAACATTAGTAAAGGAGACCTCACTATTATACCTCACTATTAGACATCATAGTTGGACCTCACAGTGAGACCTCACAGTTAGACCTCACAGTTATACCTCACTGTGAGACCTCACTTTCGGACCTCACAGTCGGACCTCACTGTTAGACCTCACAGTGAGACCTCACTGTTAGACCTCACAGTGAGACCTCACTGTGAGACCTCACTGTTAGACCTCACTGTCAGACCTCACAGTTATACCTCACAGTTAGACCTCAGAGTTAGAGCTCATAGTTAGACCTCACAGTTAGACCTCACTGTTAGACCTCAAAGTGAGACCTCACAGTTAGACCTCAGAATCGGACCTCACAGTTAGACATCATAGTCGGACCTTACAGTTATACCTCATAGTTAGACTTCACAGTCGGACCTCATAGTTAAACCTCACTGTTAGACCTCACAGTCGGACCTCACAGTTAAACCTCACTGTCGGACCTCATAGTTAGAACTCACTATTGGACCTCACTATTATACCTCACCAGTGTACCTCACTGGTACATCTCACTATTGGATACCTCGCTGATTGTCTTTATTTTTGCAAGAATTTGAACCGTTTTTATTCCTATTTGTTATTATTTTTAGTTTTAATCCCTAAATGATAAAACCAAAGGCAATGAACATATCTCAATCCAACTTCCTCTCTCAATATCAAACCTTACTCTCAAAATTCATAAACCATGACCCTTCGTTTGAGCCCTCAAACCTCTCTCAATCTCTATGGATAGAACCAATCAACCCCTGACTATCAATGAGAATGCACCAAGGCCCAAGAGAACCCGAGTCTAATCCAGTGGGACCAGTAATACTCTGACAGGACCTATCAACCCGCATCTGACCAAGAGAGAAATCTTTGCTGAGAAGGAGTTAAGTGAAGAATGGATGATATCAAGCAAGTCATTAGTGATAAAAGCACTAGATGCCCAAGGATGGACTGAATTTTTTTTCCAATAACAATGGACCATACTACCTGAATCTTTTTAAAGAATTATATGAATATCTGAAGTTCAAAGAGGAGGATGATGTGCAAAAGCTAATATCCGGAGTCAATTTCCATAAAGTTAGCTTCTCGTCTACTGAGTGGGATGCCTGTTTGAGAGTTCCTCGTGAAAGAGTATATGATTACTACTCTGGAGTGGCTCCTCCAGACAGTAATGTTTTTGAGTATGAAAAATCTCTAGAAGAACTAACAAGAAATGGACAATCAAGGATGATCATTACAGCTGAGATGAATGGAGAAGACAGACTTTTATTCAAATTCATTCTGCATATACTTAGTCCCAGGAGAGGATATTTTGCAGTGCTAAAGTACAAGGACACATTCCTGATGTACTTACTTAAGCATGGAAATAAGATTAACCTATGTAGGTTACTGATGGAACAATTGGAGGATATGACTAAGACAATCTCAAAATACAATGCCCTATTCCATTCCAATATTATTTCAGTAATGATAAAGGTAAAGGGTGTTGATGGAAATCAAGAAGAGATAATAGTGGCAAATAATAGTGTCTGTATCTCCAAGGTGATTTTCAAATTCATGAAAATTATCTGGAACCCCTGGAAGAATTCATGGGTGAATGA
The DNA here is from genome assembly GCA_963277665.1 of Viscum album. Classification (NCBI taxonomy): domain Eukaryota; kingdom Viridiplantae; phylum Streptophyta; class Magnoliopsida; order Santalales; family Viscaceae; genus Viscum; species Viscum album. The sequence continues at coordinate 65,440,565 of OY728166.1, read as the reverse complement.
TGAAGGAAAGGAATATGAAACGATTGACCCTACTACACACCCATCTAGGACAAAAGAAAAGAGAGATCTAGGTCTGAAGCCTGATGAGCCAGAACCTGCTTATTCAGATGAGGATGACGAAGTTGACGGTGTTGTGGACCCTAAAAGAGAGAACACCCCCATTGATGATGGGATTGATCCTGATTTGCCTCACAGTACTGTAAGGACAGTAGCTTTTGGAGCATCTAGACCTCCAAAACAACTGCCAAGAAGAGAGACCATTCTGAAGGACACTAATACCTAGACCACTGAAGAAGAAGAAGCATATCCGAATATTGTTAAGGACACCTCTGAATAAGATGAGGCTACCGAGTCAGATCATTCTGCTCATGAGACAGAGGAGGCATGTGATAAGGATGAAGGAAAGGAGGTTGTTGTTGAAGTTGATGATGATGAGGAAAATGAAGAAGTAGAGCTCAGTTTGAGCCCTCTGATAGATAATACAGACAAGACAGTGTCTGGACAGGAAGCAGGAGTGACGTCTACCGCCATTGATATGGATGTCATTGATTACTCAATAGAGGCTATGACTCACCCCACTGGTGAACCAACATTACAAACTGTTGTTGGAACTGCTGAAGTTGTAGAAGAGGCTGTTGGGTTACCTAGAGCAGAACTAGTAGGGGAGAATACTCAGGAGGGAGCTCTAAGTGAGGGTGAGCATCTTGGTTTAGTTTCTTGGTGGTATGACATAGAGGGTTGGACATCAGATCCATGATACATGGTACTTGGACTTAATTATAGAGATTCTGATGAGGAAGACCAGCCTCAAAGGGATTTTGTCATCCTACCTGAAAGTATTCCAGTAGTTGTGGCTGAAAATTTGGAAACCAAGGAGGACCTTGAGTCCTTAAAATATGAAATGAAAGAGGCCCTGAGAGAATTAGTGGCAAATTTGAAGAATAGCCTTGTTGAAGAGCTGGGGAGTGTGGATAAATCCTTGGATCTATCTCTAGGATGTGTTGTGTCTAGTCCAGTGGTAGAAATTATGGATGAGGTTAAAGTGTTCCATACCCAAATTGAAAGCTGGACATGAGCTGTGGTTGCTCTGAGACAATCGGTTGCTTCATTGACTGCCATGAGTAGTTATCAGAACCCCGTGAATGCTGAGATTCGATATATCAAAGAGGTATTCATGCAGTTTGTGGAAGTTTTTTAAGCTTTTAAGACATCAGTCAAAGAACAAATGAACAGTCAGGATGCACTTCTTCAATAGGTGATTAGTAATTTGACTGGGTCCTTCAAAGAGACAGTAGCTTTCTTGGTCAAACCCCTTCCCTCATCTAGCTCCTTAGTGAACATTGACCAGATCAGAATTGTGATCCCGGGAGAGCTTGCAAAGGCCAGTACCAGTGGAACCTCTGATTCTCAGATACATGCTACCACTAGGGAAGACAACCATTATGTTCATGAACACTTTCAAGAAGCTACTGCTACTCAGGAAGCCATTGAGAATAAGGTGGATTATTACTTCGAGAAGATCTATACCAAGCACCAAATGACCAACCACTTTGAGATTTTGATAGAGAATATGAAGCTGCCTCAAGTAAATCAACCATTTAGGGAGAAGGTCAGTAAACTAAGAGAATTGACCCCTGCTTTGGATTTATTTTTTGAGAATAAATATCTTTTTTTATCTGCTATGGAAAGAGGAGAAAGCATTATTATGTATTTCAGAAACCTTCCTCTACCCTTTCTCCATGTGGATTGTACCCCTGTCATCATACCTCCTACCTTACCTGTATCTCAACCTAGTGGTTCTTATACGATGTCTCCTGCTGAAGCTATTAGAATCCTTACTCCACTCATCTCTCAGCGAGCTACCCACTACAGACCCACAGGAGCTTCTGTTCCTGCCCCTCCAGTCATTCCTACAACAATTCCTAAACCAGCTAATCCAACGACTCATCCTCCATCTTCTTCTTCCAAAGATAAAGATCCCTTACCTTTGTATGATGTATATTGAGACTGTTTATGTCTTTTTATAGGGACTCTATATTCCTTTTGGGTCATGTAATATTCTTTTATTAATACAAGCTTTCTCAGTTCTCTTTATTTGTACTTATTTTTTCTAATAAAAAAGGGCGATAAATACTTTGCTAATTCTAGACTAATCATGTGATTGGGGAGAAATGTGTTAATATTATAATATGATAGTATGTTGAATTTTTTCTGTCTTTCTCTGTGATACCATGTACCAATATTTTTGGGTTTTACACTCTAATTAATCTCTGATACTTGAGACATTTTTTATCCATGTTTAGTAACAGTATTATATATGATATCTATCTTTAATACATACTGGCATAATTTGTGATTATCAAAAATGGGGAGATTGTTGGACTCACCTGTTTTGATAATCCCAAATCATGTTTAAATATTAATCATGATATATTAAGTAATTTGATAACTCTTTTTAATCTGTATTTATAATTATTTTATCCAGAACAATGTATACTCTTAGTCTCATGACTTTGTTGCATCAGTTTACAGTTTACATTTATCTAAATACATGTTCACTATTAAAGGCTACTGGTTAGAGTCTTCTTTCCAAATTCACCATTATAGTTCACTGTTACTATAGTTCACCGATCCTAGAAGGTAACTATTGAAGATATATTATCACTAATAATAGGCTACCGGTACAAGGTTACTATCAAAAGTCTACTGATGATCTTCTTATCAAAGCTCACAGACAAAGAGTCACTATCACAAGGTCACTGTTGTGACACTGCTTCTGTTAGAAGTTCACTCTTAGACTCTTTCTCAAGTATTCTGTTGAGAACCTCACTGTTCAAGTCTAAAGTTGGACATGTCTACCATTAGTATAAGGCTACTGCTAGACAACTCCTACTGTCGCGGTAGTCGACTATTGTTTCAAGTCTACTGATGGAAATATTTCACTGTTAATGAAATTACCTATTGAGAAAAGTCTACCGTTGGAAAGGTCACTGTTGAAGTAGTCTGATGTTACAAATCATCTGTAACAAGTTTACTGTTAGATTCTACCGCTAATTAGGCCTACTGATGAAGCCCACAATTGAATAGCCTACCGATGAAGTCCAAAGTTGTAGAGGCTACCGTTGAAGTCTACCATGTGACATGCATCTGCTACCTGTCTAATGATATTCTATTCTTTTCTTTACAAATTATATTAACACTATCATAATGGTCATTTCCTGAAAAATTAATGCACCTGACATTATTTAATGTTATTTGCAGGCATATCACGAGACAGTACGATGTACGAGGAAGACAACACGTGGTTGAAACATTTTTCCTGTCGGGCCCTGCTAAACCAAACGAGAAAAAGCTCAACTAAAAAGTGTACATATATATATGTGTGTGTGTAGAGACATCAAGAAAATACATAGAAACAAGAGAAAAACATGGACATATTGAATATACATAGAACACTCATAAGTGAGAAACATACACAATCTGAAGAAGAACACTCAAGAACTCATTCTGAAGAATAGAGAGCTTCACGAATATCTATTGAAAGAACCATTTTCAAGCTGTAGTGGTGTGCTGAAAAGAGCTTCAAACCCAAGAAGTCGATCATCTCTACGTCTGGAAGTCAGAACCTTGAAGTTGTGACACTCTATTTTGGAGGCAACTTACAGAGAAGGACCAAAACTTCATTTCCTTCATACCAATGAGTCCAGAACTGATCTTCCAGCACAACAGAGCATTCTAAACTTATCACTACTATATTTAGCTCTATTGTGTTTAAACATTTTACATTTGTGACCAGTGTATATGTGTTACACACACTGACTCTTATTCTTAAACTAAGGGATACTGAAAATCCCCATACCAAACTCTCTTTAGATTTATTTCCCACGTATAGCTATGTAAGAAGCCTGGTGTGGCTTGGTAGTTCAATTTTTCCCACATATAACTGTGGTAGAGGTTGAAAAACCTGGAAAGTTTGTGAAAACTGTTGTAAATCCCGATACAGGCCATGTATCACTCATTAATATAATTTCTTGGTGGCAGGTGATCACCAAGTAGAGAGGACTAATTCTTGACTTACGACTGAACCTCTTCTTTAAATTATTGTGTTCATCTTTCCATTACATTGTTTTACATTTATCTGATTCTTATATTTTTAAAGACAGAAATCTGTTTTTACATTCACTCTGATAGTTAGTTCTGGTTAGCGTGTATATCTAATTTGTTTAGTAAACTTGTTTCAAAAGTTGAATTAGTTCTCATACTAATTCAACTGAGGAGTAATCAACCTTTGAGAAACCTGTTTATCAAAGAGTCACTTATATCTCTAATACCTTAATTGACTGGGCAGTTTTATTTTAGGGGATTTTAATCCTAAAAGGTTTTAACAGAAATTTTAATTGGAACTCAATTCACCCCCCTCTTGAGTATCCACTCCGACCAACACCCACACATAAATCCTAACCCATAGGGTAAGGCCAAGAGAGGCTCTAACGAAGAAAAACCAACGAACCAAGATAAGGGAGAGAGGATAGGGGAAGCCAACCAAAAATCACTAGAACTCACCATGGATACCCTCCAAGAGTATCAATGGAGGTTGGAAAGTAAAGGAGGAGGTTTTTTTGGAGACCCATGGTTCACCTAGGTCAAGATAGTTGTGGGAAGCCTGAAATATGGTAAAAATGGAGGGCCAAGATTGGAATTTTTCACATTCAATTATCTGGGAAATCTGTATGGTTTGGCCACACGGTTTGACAAACTAGGAGCTAACCATGCATACCATGATGTAATATAGGGAAAGTCGCATTGTTTGGTAGCATGGGTTCCCAAAAAATGTTCAAAATGTTCTAAACTCCACTACCGAAAATAAAATACCCCTTGGATGGTTTCTGAATGGTTTCTTAAACCATGTGAATCCCATTAGCCTTTCCCCTAAAAAAAGAAGCATCACAGTTTCTTGGGTGAGGGTCCACGATTTCCACTAACCTTACACAAATTGTGTTCCAACTTCTGTTAAACCCAAAATATTCATTTCTCAATAAAAACTCGCCCAAAAAATTCAAAAACTCAAAATTTCAAACTAGGTATCACCCCAAACCTCCACCAAGGGATCTAATTCTAGGAAATGAATAAATTAAATTAATTTTCATGGTTGGGTGTGACATTAATGTCTACTAAACTCATTGAATCTACCATTACATGTTAACTTGGATATTTTCAAATAAAATATTTCTATTAGTTTTTTAATAATTCTTATTCAATATGATATCATAATAAAATGGTATTATTTTCATGAAGGAATGAAAATAATTTTGAATAGTGATTTATAACATATGTATAACATGAAGATGCAGTGATTATATTTCTAGTGTATTGGCTATGATTTCATTTATAAAGGTTTGGTTTTACTAAAATAATATTATTTCATATGAATCTATGTTCTTATATAATCCTTTACTAATAATGGATTATACTCTAGTTTGATCCCATTAAATTAAAAAGATCATGTTTTTTATCACTCTATACTATTCATTGGACATTATTTTTCTGTCAATCATTTCCATATTTTTGATATTATGGATGAATTTAGAAACATTTTTAGTACTTTGATTATGCTTCAGTTGTGAACCTCTACTATATATGGTATCATTTGATGGATGGTTATTAAGTATGTTGTTTCATTTATTGTGGAAATATTAATGATTCATATTATTGATTCAATATGGTAATTTTTTGACTTATATTGTATTTTTAACAAATTGTACTATCCGACCTAAATCTGATGAATGTATAGGATATTAAAGACAATAGTGGGGATAAGTTTTTGATAGCCCCTCAATGCGTTAATATGTCTGGTGATAAAAAATAGCTCTAAGATTATATTTCATGGGTATCTTATTTATACCTTCCAATTTAGTAACAATAATGTCTTGGTATAGATTCCTTGATGGTAAGATTCATGATAAGTTGTTTGAAAGGCATTAATCATTAATGTCTAAAATTATGAATTCCCCTTATTAAGAATTTAGTTAGATTTATATAGAGGATTTATATACTAGTACTATACATTTAATTTAATTGAATTAGTGTTTATTGAATAAAATATGTTCTCATTATCCAATTGACCATATTTATTATGAATTATTAATTTATGTTATATTCCACTGTACCTAGCCCTTACTACGTATCTGAACTCACCCTTTGTTTACTTTCCTTTCCCTAGGATATGACGAATGATATTGTGAATTATTTAAAGGATGGTATAATGTTATTTATTATGTCATTTCAATATATTGTGAATAACTACATCATGTTGTTTAATATCATTTATGAAGAAAGTAAATGTGTTCATTTGAATATTGAGAATATAGTTTTATCATTGGAGGAGAATTATAAATATCCTATCAAGATGGTAATTAGACTCTATATATTTCATTTAATGGGTGTCTACATCAAAAAATATTAAACATTAGAGGCCTTAAGAAGAATATATTCTCTAAGGGTTCCTTAAACTGCCTCATCAAGAGTACAACCCTTTTAGTGGAGCATATATTTAATCAAGATTGCATCCCAAACAAAGTCCTACATTTGAGGTGTAGGTATCATGATATTGGTTAAATAATTGAAGGTATTTAATCTCACATGAGGGTTTTTCATTCTGGTAAATAACAGATATGGAAGGATTGGACACATTGCATGAGAGAGTTTCAGTATAGGGATTACACATTGAGGATTCCCTTAGAGAGATATTTGACTATTGTTTCGATATTATGTAATGAATTTATATCTGTAGGAAGGGTTCCCATGTATCATTTTTTTAATAATAATAATATTCTCCATGGTCCAGTTCATCTCCATCCCGCTTGTGGGTTTATGGTAATTGGGAGCATTATCAGGGATTATACTAAAGAGGATTCCCAAGTACAAACCCACCTATATTACAAATATAAACTATTAAGTATTATACACTCAAATAATATTTTAGGTTTTATGAGCTATAATATTTAGGATATGGATCTACTTATTCTATGGAGGATTCCAATTTCACACACCCATTATTTTATCCTCTAACGCGTAAATAGAAATAATTAATATTAAAGGGTGATCAGATTGGTTTTTATAGAACTGAAACCATTTTGAGAGGATCACATGAATATGGTTTCATGAGTTCATAAACCTATACCAATATTCTCCCTACTCCACCCATATAAATGGGGTTCTCGGATGCAAGTTCATAGATGGGGGTTGACATGGTAAATGACCAAGTGTGTCTGTCAAACAAGGTTGACATGATTAAGGGTGTTTTCATGAAATATCCATGGCTGATACTAGAAATAGATGATATGTACAAGTTTTTGTACCTTACATATCCTAGGGTGACTTTCAGATATGGGGAAAATTTATGAGATTTCATTCATGGAATGTTTGACATTATATAGAGTGTCCACCAGACATTCTTGACAGGTCAGAGCATGTTTTCCTGGTAATGATAATTTTTCATGTGTCTTTTCCAGATCTAATAATTCCATGTTCATGTTTCCAAACTCACATGTCCCTGGGAGTCTACCTAGATTGTCCAAGGTGTATTCCTGGCATGGATTACGTATCCGATGGTTTTTTACTGACATGTCATTGGTGATTTATGTGATTCAAGATGACGTGTCCATAGAAATTCCCCACGTCAAAGATGAATTTTCCAAGGTTCTTCATCTGAACAAGGAAAACTAGTCCAATTTTATTTGAAGGATCAAATAACACATGTCCAATAAAATTTTATTGATCAAATATTACATATCTAGTGTGCTTCACATGATTTAATCATCCGTGTCTAAGGATCTTATTGTGATTGAAACAGACATTTATAGGGCGATTAAAAAGATCAATGCAAACATGTCCATGTCTATTCAAGTAGTAAATTCCAAAATATAAAATTATCTTCACGTGATCAATTTTGTATTTTATCGGCCCTCTAAAATAAAGAAGGCTAGCATTTCAAGGGATCCACGAGGGCATCATTAGAAAAGTTAGGATACCTAAGATCATGTGATCATAAGAGAGTAACAGAATGATGTAACCTGGACATACCCCAGATTTCAGCCATGATAATGAGAGAACATACATGGGTTTTAATGATAATTTGGGGTGCTTGGACGAGGGATCATATCCAGGCTTCACCTCCAATTTTTTTCATTTTAAAAGGGAGTTCATGTCAAAATATTAATATACATGTCTAGGGGTGTCTTCCAGAAAATGTACATGCTTGTAGATGTTTCTATGAGAGATTCACATAACATATTTCTCTCATGATGATAATATTATCATAAGATTATAGGATGCAATGGAAATCATGTGATGCAGTCTCTCTATGATGTCTCTTGTTGGATTCGCATGGTTGTCTCTCACGATTACTTGTATAATTACTCCAAAGGTAACAACCCTCTCTTCTCCTCGTATCGACTCCTTTATACCATTGTACTCTGATAAGTGGGTCATCTTCTCCTTCTCTTATCTAATGTGTATCAATTTACCTTTTTTATATAGTAGGTATTGATTTATATATGAAACGGTTACCTATATTTTTCCTCTTTTCATGGTTAATGTGCCACATGCACTAGTATAAAATTGTTGAGATATTCACATGTTAATCACCAAATAATTTATATTCAATCACATGAAGCATTCATTTGATTAATATGTGGTATCTCATCAAATCAAAACTTGATAGTAATCAGGGGCATCAAATGATAGTTTTAATGACTTTTCATGATCACTAGACATGTCCACAGACAAACATTAGACACATGTTAGCTGCATCAAGTGAAAACAAAATGTAACTGGTGGAATCGTATCACCAAAGAAATATATAGTATATTTAAGGTGAACCATGTGTTTTAATCACGTATCATCAGATATTCATCACCTCAATCACATGGTCAATGATATATCCTATGATGGATTCAAGCGATTTGAATTATTAGACTTCAAAACATGAGATTCTTCAGCATGGTTATCACACCAATACACTAAATCTCTCAGCTTTCATCATTCATATGTGTTGCTAATGTTAAAATTTTATTTCATGATCACTTTCTTGATCATGTTATGCATGATTTATTCACATGATTGGATTTAAATGATCATATGATATCTCTCAAGTCAATAGCTGATGGCTTCATGTGATCAATTCATAGGATTCACATGATCATGTGGAATATCAGTAGAATCACACTTGAAAACCATCTTAGATATTCATGTTAAATTCTGATAAAATGGCAATGCCTCTTGAGAATAAAAATTAAGTTATTTTCATGTGAACCATATGATTTTAACGTGATTCACATGATCATATTTATTCAATCATATGATCTTTGATACTTCTCTCTATGTATTCTCATGATCACATGATAGGATACATGTAGAATTTATTTTCAATGATTTTATATAATTAATGATATATTATATCAAATTCTTATACATAGGATATTGAGTACATCTATGGTTGTCTCTGTTTGATCTTTAGTTTTATTATGCACAGGGGGATTGGTGAAACATGGGTGGATCCTAGTATCTAACTAGTGTCATCAAGGAGTAAAGTGGAAAAGTGGAGGTTGATGATGATACAAGGTCATTATTGGATGGTATGAATATATTTGATCAGATGACCATCATTTTGTATGTATGTTTTTTATGGAGGAACAGTTCATGTAACAAAAGTCGTTCCACATAAATTGTATGAATGGATGCATGAATCCTAACAACCATCACCATGTTATGAAATATTTAATCCACAACACTGAGGTTTGCACCTCAATATACCACCACCCACACCCTCACCGACCATGAAACTCTATTTCATAACCCTAATATGCACCACATAAACATGTAAGATGTTCTCACAGTGTCCACTATGACTTCCAACACCCAACTGCTTTGCTTCCATGGTGGCTAGCTCATAGGCCCAATTGAGAAGACTCTCTAATGTGTCTTGGTTGAGCTGGTCATCTGGCTAACTTCTCTATCCAATTTGTTTCTTAATAAGTACATAAAATATGTAGAACAAAATCTATGTAAAATGAGATGAATAAAACCTTAATTTATTGACATATAAAATAAAACCCATGCATATGCCTTAATTATTAAATATTTTCACTTCCAAACCTACTTACACATATGATGTGGAAAAAAGGATTTTTACTTTCTCAAGATTTTAACATCTAAAATATTTTATGGTAATGTATTTGGGGCATAGTTATGGGTTCTAGAACCCCCTAAATATATAAATTCAATTGGAATTAAATGAATCCAATTATAAACTCCAAAATAAAGTGTTGTGTACTTGAACGTATAATGGTATTTTATATTGAATCCTTTGATAGGATTTGTAATTAGTTTGTTGAATGAGTTATTTTTATCACCCCCAATAGAAGAATGTCAATATAAGGTTTCTATAATTTTAAAATGAAAATCTATCATTCTACCATGATGGATAATATTCTGAAAGAATAATGTTTCCCAAATGAATAATATCATCTTGAGAAAATAATATCCTTGATTGGAGAGTAGGTACACCTTCTATCATAATAAAAATATTCTTTGTTGAATGGAAATTATGGAAGGATCTAAGATAAGAGACCTAGACATCACTAGGTATCCCAAGAGAATTGAAATCAATAAATTTTTTAGTACTATAGAAATAATCATATATGAAACAATATAATGTGTATAGTACATATGTTTTTGGATTAAGAACAATATAATTAAATCTTCAATGTAGATCTAGCTCATAAATATTAAATAGTATGGCATCAATCTTTGATAAAAACATGTGTAAGGACCATTGTTTTTGTGGACATGTTTTATAGATATTGTTCTTGTTGCATATTATTGACCACAAAGATTAGAAAAATCTATTTAATTAATGGTAAAAATGTATAAAAATGTGTTATATAGTTTTTTGGAAATGATTGGAATAGGTACCCTTAGACTGAATGTGAGGAATAAAGATTCTCTTGAATTTATTCCTTGGACAATGAACCTAGTGAGCATAAGTCGATTTTATCTTAGGGTATATAATGTCCACAATAAGATATTTATCTATTTTAATTTAACCAAAAATTTAATTATCTATCAAGGGATACCATTTTTAGGTATGGAAATGTATTTCCATCATGCTTCCCATAATGGGTATTCATCCTAAAAATATTTGTGACATTACTCCTTTATAAATTCTCATTGTTTCTTGAGGCACGTAAATTGTATTACTATTTATGAGTGACTCTGTGTTTTCTGAGGGTGACTTTTTTCATCCTGATTAACATTGTACATATTTCAATTTTTTTCTATCCATTAATTATACACTGATGGGATGCTATAATTTCAAGAACAATAGATTAGACCTTCTATTAAAATTGATTAGGTTCATTTAGATCATACCATATGTTTTTTCTAATATATGGTCTTCTAACATTGAAATTATTTTTCTTTGTATTCCCACGACATGGAATGGGTGATGATTGGGTTTTCATGGAGGGTCTGAGTACCCTGTATATGTTCATTTTTTATGAAGGATTGGTATTCATGACATTATTAGACACCCCATATCCTTATGAAGATGATGAAGGATGGGTATTTATGAAGGGTTTGGACTCCCCTGTGCCTTCTTAGATGATGAACGATGGGTATTGATGAAGGGTTTTTGAAACACACAACCTTTATGAGATGATGAAGGATGAGTATTCATGAAGGGTTTAGACACCCTATATCGTTATTGAGGTGATGAAGGATCATTATTCATGATTGATTTAGAAACCCCACATCCTTGATGAGGTGATCAAGTATGGTTATTCAACAATAGTTTGGACACCCCACGTTATAACATAGATTATGAATGATGGGTATTCATGAAGGGTTATAAAACCCTAGATCCTTGCAATGATGATGAAAGATGGGTTCTCATAAAGGGTAAAAACCTACCATATCCTTCCTAAATTGATGAATCATGGATATTTTTGAAGGGATCGGACACCCCACATCCTCATGGATATCTATATTGGTTTATGGTTTTGTAATTTTAGGGATTAAAAATCTACATGGATACATGTAATATGGTTTGTCTAATTACCAACCTATATAGTTTAAACTATGGAATATCTGATGGATAAGATATATCTTCAATGATCAAAAAACACTCAAAGGTTCTGAGATCTAGAATGATGTTACTCGAGATCATGAGGGTTGGAAGTTTATGATTACCAGGAGGTGATTCTAATAGTTGATGGGTCTGTGAACTTTAGGTATATCCAACCCATTCTTTTTCAAACAATGTTATCCTAACTCATTTATAAGGGTCATGGAAGATTTATAAAGCCTACATCTCTTAGACAATGAAGAAGGGTATTGAAAAAAGTCTATCCAATGTGGTTTATTTCATCTTGGGTGTTCCTATGATTATATTTATAAATAATAGGATCTATATCATATTGTTTCATCACACATAGTGATGGACCCAAAAATGTTCTTTAATGGAATATGTTATTCATTCTTTTTGAATGTGTATAATACATAGTGATTTAATTTCAAATAAGACAAATCCAATTGTATAGTCTTATTATGGTTATTGTAAATCATTGAATTGGAATGATAGAGTCACATTATAATGGGGTAGTTGATATATGTCGACCATTTTCAATGGTGTAAACTAGTATAACATGTATATAGAAAAATAACTCATGGGTTTATAGAGAATTACTTTTAGAAAAAGACACACACTATGAAAATTCACTGATTCATTACATTAGATAGTATAATATCATATTGATGTGAATTTATAGTATTTAATTTGTATTACCAATACAATACAAGTAAGAAACAAGTTAATTACTCGTGGATATGGGGCTATATTAGATGTTTATCAACTAAAAGAATTGGTAATTTTCTTCTCATACTTACAAGAAATGATTCTGATTTTTTTGAAATGGAAGATTAAATAAGGGTTTGGAAAAACTAAAATCTGTTCCATTCAATATCAAACACATTATCATGAAAAATAGATGTTAAATATTGTTACTCTATCTTATTCCAGGACTATTGGAATCCAACAACCATGGGATGGATTTTATTATGGACACATGATAGGCTATATTAACTTTTTATATTTTTTATTTATTCACACTATTTAACCTAATCTCTAAAGATGAAAATTTAATAAAGTGAATAATTAAATTCTTTTCAAATCACCCTATGTGAGGTTTCATCTATAAATTTTTTTAGTCGTATTCCTTAGGAGTTTAAGGTTGTTCATTTTGAACCATAAAATGATTTTTTTTAATTTATTATATTTTCTCCCAATGTTAATGTGGTTTAAGATCATGATGCATGGTAAAATGGTATTAGTGGAGTGTCTCACAATATCCTAGTTTGGATTCCCATGGTTGAGAGTACACAAAAATCATTCTGAGTAGGATATGTGAATATTGTAAATCATGGTTCAAGTTTCATGAGTCATCTGTAATTGTTTGGGATATTAATATCGAGGATGATCTTGAATAACTCTATAGTGAAAAATTCCCTGATGATGATGTCAAGGATCATAGGGAACATATGATCCTTCATATGAGGCCAAGATAACAATGGTTTATGGATCCATCTCTCTTATATAGATTTATCCCATAATTGGTAATGTAATGGGATAATTTCTTATTTTTAATGGTCGTGAAAGGTTTTTAGCTACTTTAGGAACCAATGAAGTGATTGTGATTTATGAATTAAGGATATTAGAAATATTATGGAATCATCTTGAACTTCAGTTGACAAGGGTCGGGCAATATTGGTTTGGTGATAAGGAGTGATTTTATAAGAAGTTCTACATATTTTATCTTCATGTAATGGAGATTAATCTATAATGAACTTTAAATTCATCTAATAAGGACTCCATATTTTTATTTTATCTTCATGTGGTAAGGATTTTAGAACTAATGTGAAATTTTGAATGATATAATTATTGGCATTTTAAAAATGTTTGGGGAAGCCATATGCAGGAATCATCTTTTATCCATACAAAAGAATACTTGTGGGTATCCATGTACTAGGGATCTCTTGTATAGATCTATATAATACCCATGAAATCCATATGTAAATCAAATTCATATTTATGAATGGTGAGTCTATATTTCTTGGTCATCCGTAATCAGGTAAACTCCATGCATGAAGGATTAGTGATTAGGGGAATACAAAATTTCTTGGGATGGAATTTCATGTGTTTCCCTATGTTAATTTTAAGGTAATGAATCATGCCACAATTTTCTATTTTATATGGAACCCTCCAGGTATATCTAAATCACGTGCAAGTTGTATGAGAATATTTCATCTAAAATGGAGGTCATACACTACCATTTATGTGCATGATCTTGTACTACTGATAGAATGGTTGAGGTGATGATATATCATATATTATTAGGCATTAATTATTTAGGAAATTAATATAGTATCATGACCAACTGATATTAAGTGTATTAAATATGGATAATTCACTGAGGAATGTTTTGATATTTGTAAACTTTTGACTTTCCAAAAGAAAATATACTCAGGAATCACTACGTATCCTGATAGGTCCAGAATCATGATACATGTAGCTATTACATTCATTTACTAAGACATGACATGATAGATGGATATGGGTCCCTCTACATGTATCTATTTCATATGTAGTGAATGGGAATTTCCATATTTCTTTTCGTATAGAGATGAAACATTCATCTACATCATAGATTTAGTGTTACAATTTTGTTATCCATTCAATTGTTGGCCATGAAATATGAAACATATGTTTGGTTGTTTAACATCATGTAACTAGAACATTTTCCTGAATTTTAATATCATATGTCTATTACATGGTTCCATGTCTTTAGATTAAACACATATCAATTGAAGTTGTCAAGGTATCAGTTTTGGTTCATATCACCACATAGTCAATGCTCTATGTGAGAAACAAGAGACAACAAGATAGTCGATTGAGCTATGCAATAGTTCATTCTTGGGAATATGAGATGGTATTCACATTTTTGTATGACCAATAATCCAAAAACAATTGTTGTTCCAATTGAGAAATATAGTTTATATTGATGTTAATTCATGGATAGGGTCGAAATAGAGGAATTATGCATAACTGTGTATTCTATTGTGAGTGAATTAGGAAACACATTGTCTATATTAATTAATCCCGTACACAATTCAATCCCATCAACAATGTAAGGGGGATTATTTGTTTCATCATGACTGGGCCTAAGATTGGAGACCGTTGTGAGACTATGTGACTTTGAGTACAATAAAAAATTCATGTTTATTTTATCATAATAATGTTCCCTAAACAAATAAATCTTGAGTATAGGGTATTGGGGAAACACTAATCTGAGGATAAGGAGGCACATGTTCCAAAAGAATCTTCATGTATGAAGTTCACATGTAGTGAATAATTTATAGGGCAGTATGAAGGTGATATCATGGAATCACTATATATATCAGGGGGAGTAGAATCAAAACACACATTGATCCAACATAGGTAATTCACATTCTCACATCTAAACCATATGTAGGGAGAGGAATTTTATCAATATACCATGGATGAACCCAAAATTGAAGTCCTATGCATCCATAAATATCTTATTGTAAATGGAATCCTACCAAATGTAATTATTATATATATTTTGAAGTATATTACAATATTTTATCCATGAAATGGAATATAAAGGCATAAAAACATAGAAATTATTAATCCCCATTATTCATGGTAA
Organism: Viscum album; assembly: GCA_963277665.1. NCBI lineage: Eukaryota > Viridiplantae > Streptophyta > Magnoliopsida > Santalales > Viscaceae > Viscum > Viscum album. The sequence goes on along the minus strand of OY728166.1, from coordinate 65,424,780 downwards.
AAATGATTTGAATAAATCATGTCAATAAATACCTATATCCTGAATGATTATTCGATGATTAGTGGGACCAATGGAACACCATTAGAGAAACATATCATGGTACTAAGGGTGACTATCCCTATGGAACTAAAACATCCCCTACGAATAAGATCTTATCTGTTGTGTTATTCACCAGTGTATCCTTGTAGGGACCCTTCAGGATTGTTTAATGGTGATAACTAATTTCCTTAAAAGAGAAGCAAGTGTATGTGGGATCAAACCACATGAAATTACAAGAGAATATGTGCTAAATTTATATTATTATTTATACATGAAAATGAATAATTATGATTGTATGGTAGAAAAAATTGGGTATCCAATGGGATTTTGAATCTGATGTAAGTTATTTATTAATAAGGGTTTCATATCCCTAAATGAAAGGGTTCAATAATGTTATGTCATAATCTTCCATTGATGATGGGTATATTGCAGTGATGAGTAAAATTGAGCACATCCAAGTCATAATGAATAGTTAAGATATTCTGAGCATAAATAATAATCCATGAATGTACGATTCAATATAATATGAGGACCGAGGAGTATAAGTAAACCAATAATAATTGTGGAAGGCTATATTCTATGTATTTAGGTAAATATATCAAGTATTTAAGGGGGGACTCTCCTCCCAGACCAGAAAAACCACTAAACACAGTATTTTATGAATAGTTTTATTCACTAGTGAATATTATAGGGGTTCTTTTTCATTAATAAATCATCATTACTAATTTCCCATAGTTTAGCACAAATATCATGGGATCTCATGAACCATGGGGTTCCAAGATAAGTATTTAAGATAAGGGAATTTTTTATCAAGATATATATCAAGGATATGTATTTGGATCATGTAAAAAGTAATATTCAAGAAGTGTTCAAGAACCATAAAGTATATGAAAATTTTTATTGACCACAATTTTTGGGTTGAGGGATAGAACACACAATTCTCATATACGCATTCGCTTATGGAAAAATTTATGTTGCATTAATAACTCTTTTTATGATGTTTTACATCAAGAGACATGAAGTTTTCATGAAGTATCACATCATTTAACTATTAAATATCACCCTAAGGATTTCATAATTTAGGGAAATTAGGTCTTCACAGGACATGCATAACCTAGTATGAAGGGGGGTACAAGAATATGATATTGTAATCCTGGTATGATAAGAGGGTATGATGAATAGATGTTTAAAATTTATGGTATTAGAATGAAAATAGTAATTTTTTTATGGGATGTGTAAATAATTACCATTGAATATTTGAGTCAATTTTGAATAGAAAATGGTCGGTATGTGTTAGCCATTAATAATATTGGATTCTTGTATTCTATGTAGCTAAAATAATAACATAGGTATTTAAGTGGGGGCCTATCCTCTAGGAACAGAAAAACCACTATATGTAAGCTTTATGGTGTTGTGTTACTCACCAGTTAATCTTAGTGGAAACCATTTTGATTAACATATCCCAATTACTTTCTTTCTACCATGGATAATGAAGAAAATTTTATCATAATCAATAGTGTTCAAATATATGGATAAAAACTCGAGGAATTCTCTAGTATCAACTTATATAATAATGATATGAAGTTGGATTAGGAAGAACATAACATTAAAGAAGGTTTTGGGAAACATAAAGATTGAATAAATGTGTATTGATCTCATTTTAATAGAGATAGTTTAAAACATGTAATTCCTTGATACCCATTCATCATAGGGGATGATACATTCAACGTGATGACATTTTGTGGTGAATTTTACTATCATGCACCAAATAAGGTTTTATACAGTGTGTAATAATGTGACCAAGATATAATTCCATATTTATAACACATATCAATCATAGTAGTCAAAGTGACATTCCTGGTTCCCTAAGATCATGTGATTCATTCAAGACATGGTAATCATGGGATAAATGGGAATCCTATTGAGCTGCACAAGAGTATGTGATATGGAATATGTGGGGCTGTTAATATTTTATTGTAGACTAGATCCTCTAAATTAATATAATTTAAATGAATGTATATGATTGGGTGTGATGTAAACACCTATCTACGACTAGGATGGAGGATCCTGGAATCACCATGTATCTTGGGGTAACATTAATCATGCAATGAATATATCTTACATGGTAAATTTTATGGACTTCTTGAGTATCTATACGGAGAGAGGTGATTTTATCATATTAGAGGAGACCCCAGTATTTTCTATTAGGGAATGAATACATATCCTATGATGATAGGAATATTTCTGCATGTTGTTTTTACATATAAATATCACCATCATATGTCCAAATAGGAAATAAGGATAGTGGATTCTTATTTTATATATTCAATTCTTACCAAGTATTTGAGACTAAAGATTCACAAAATATCCCATGATTGTAAGAATAAATAAATTGTTCTGTTATAAAAAAAATCAATTTTGAACCATAGGCATGGGTGTAATTTTAAATATATATTGCGGCAAGACCCAGGATTTGAGATTCATGTGTCACTACATGTTTCTCTGTAAACAGAATCAAGAAATAAATTTGTCTTCTGAAGGTGAACATTATAGTTTTTAAGCATATGTAAGGTGGGTTCTATTTTTCTATATATTTTGGATTGTTCCATGATTTTATATATTGGAAATACTATGTATCCTTTGATAATAAAAATTAATTTACATGTAGTTATTAAAATTTAAAATTCCATGTGATGGTATAATGCATACATTAGGAAGGGACATTTTATAACATATATTTTAGAAAGGTAGTGGATTCAAGATCTTGGAATCAATACATATCAAGTGATAACATGAATCGAGGAGGATATAGTTCATTATATTTAAAATTCTCTTTGCAAGTCTAATGCATATATAGGGATGGAGAAATTTTCCATTTATATATGAACATGAAACATGGTATAAGATCCTAGAATAACTATTTATCCTATGATAATTGGAATCAAACCAAGAATAGATCATTATTTGTAACATTCCCTATGTAGGACTGACCCATACACATGGAGGGGAAATTTATTCTATTATATTATTGTAGAGAACAAGATTTGAGATCTGGGCATCTCTATATGTCATGTGCTAATAAGAATCAAGCCACACATCATTCCTAAGATTTTTACATATACATGTTCGACCCATATATAGGGAGGGGTATTTTCATATATTATGGAAGGGCCCAAAATTTGACACATTAGTGTCGCTATGTATCTTGTTGGGACATTAATCGATCAACATGTAGTTCTCTTATATGAAATTCCCTACATATGAGTTATACATATATAAAGAATATAATTTCCTGCTTATATAATGACTGACCCATAATTGGAGAACTATGAATCACAACATATCTTATGATAATGGGACCATGCCACAATTTGTTCTGTTATGGAAATTCTCTATCTAGGTCTGGCCCCTATGTATGAAGGGGGATTTTCAATTTATATTATGGTTGGACCCCTGATTGGAGACCCTAGTTTCATTACGTATCTTGTGATAATGGGACTCTGTAAATACCCAAAACATTTATCAATAAAATTCCTATATTATAGCTATTTAATATAGTATAATCACATAAAATCACATTAATAACACAATAAAAACTGTATAAATATATAATTAATGAAATAAAAGTCATTTATAGAAGTTAAGAAACATATAACAAAAGAGTAATAACTTGACCTATTGAATAAGAACACGATCCTTATGAATAGTAAACTTGATAACTGAGTAGTAACCTCCCTATAGAAAATTATTAATAGTATATTTCCTTCTTATAAGTGATAATATGATATAATTATATCATAGTATAAGTAAAAAAATTTAAAAATTATTAAATAATTGTTGGTATTTTTGTTTTTCATAAATATTTAATTACCATTTCATGAATAATTTAATAATTTAAAATAATTTTTTTCTTAAATTTTATTCATAAATTATTATATATTTTTTATTATTATAATATTATTTTATAGGACCTCAATTAAATTTTCAATGTGATATAAAAGTAGTTATAATTTTAAAATTTATATTTTCTAAGTTAAATATTATTTTAATAAAAATTATAATTTACTATGTTTAGAAAATTATTCTCATAAAATGGAGTTCAATTTTTACTTATAAACATCAAAATATAGTTATGGTGAATTTTTTGGATTTTTTTAAAATACTTGAATTTTTGTGAATAGTTAAAAAGGATAATTTATAGTGAAAGTAAATAAGTGAATTTATTTAGTCATTCATGTGTCTCGGATAATGTAAGTGACCATCGATTTGAATACACATTCATTAATTACTATTTTTAGTCTCATGAATCAGAACTATTTCTTTTCTTCAGAAAAATAATAAAATATTGGGTAAAATAAAGAGAAAACACCCCTCTTCTCCACTATAAATACTACCCTTCACCACCTTTTATCCTCATACCATTAAATCCTTGAGACTTTTCCAAATTCTACCCAAATATCCTCCCAATATCCTTCACCAGTTCTAGGAGATTATGTTCTTAATAAAAATAGCAAAACCAATCCCCTAAGGAGGTTTTCAAGAAGAAGGAATCAAGAGGTAAAACACTCTTCTTATTCTAGTAATTTATATTCATATTCCTTTCTTTTTTTTCTTGTCCTTACGTCCCCTCTGCCAAATGGTATAATAAATATAGTACCTTACATATACTATAGTTTTTTATTCTAATTCAATAATTCATCATCATTTCTATTTCCCCTTTCATTTATACTAAAATGAAAATATCATCAGTGGTTGGCTAATTTATAGCATTCAAGGACGATGAGTTTCAATTTATATTACCTTTTTCAAGGATGGTCATGAAACAATTTATACATTGAAAAAATATTATAATATATGTATTATGACTTATGAAATTTTCTAGAACCATAATATATATATATATGATATTCAATAATAGAACAAAACTTGGTCGTTGTGGTTGAAAAATCGCAAAAACTAATCTAAACTGTTATCATTAACATGTTATCTAATGATTCAACAAAAAAACTAAATTAATTATATGATATTCTATTTTTCTGCATGATCATTAATAACATATAAATTTAATTATGGACAACCATTCTAATCATACACGAATATTTTTACATGTATATAAGTAAACCAATCATGAAAACCAAGGAAATTAACGCTCTTGAATGATGAAGATGAACCTCATAACAATTCAAAAGGGATATAAATTAACATAATAAAATTATAATGATTCAAATAAATTTATGAAAGTTTATGAATTAATTAATTGATTGATTTTAATTTGATTATTCAAGATATTAATCATAATTTTAAAATCATTTCGGACATATGGTATGGTATTCTGCCCAAACCTCTGTTAGTTATTTGGGTTATTCTTTCTCTATTTTTATGCAAAATAAATTATCTTTTATTTTTATGTAAATATTATAAATTTATTTTACATGTTCCAAAATCATCTATAAATATCCTTTAATCCTTTTATTTCATGGATATATATGTTTTTAAAATGATCCCTAATCGATTCTTCCTGATAAGTAAGCTCAATATAAGGGAACTTCTTGTATTTGTACAAAATTTCAACTAAAATATATATTCTATTTTAAGAAACTATTATTTATATAAAATAAATAATTTTTCTATAAAAACAATATTTGATCACTTCTTTTTTGTAGAGAAGTTTTTTCATTTAATATTTAAATGCTCATTATTATTTTCCATAAACCACAGTCAAATGTTTTAATTATAAAGTTTCATAAATACTTCTTTTACATGCTATCACTTCAATTTGACATCAATAATAATGATCAATTTTAATTTTCAATTATTAATTTCTATGTGTGATTTATTTCCTTTCTATCATGGACAGATTCATGATACACCCACTTATTATGATTTATAACATGATTATGATATCCATTTATTTCCATGGGTAGACCTTGTTTTTAAGTTTCATTGATTATGTATGATTATTTATTTTTTAAACAGGTTCATGAAAATGTAATAATTGGTGTTTCCAAATATCACATTAATTCATTGTGTAATTTTTAGTCTCATTAAATGTAATTTTCAACGGTCTCGGTGGTTATCCTTCACTCTTACTCCATGTGAAACGGTTTTAGCAGTTAGCCTTGAATAGTTCTCATCAATGTGCAACAAGACATGAATCAAGATAAAGTCATGTTTTATGTTTCTTACACAATAAAATGATTCCATGATTATATGGTTTCATGTTCTTTATGTCACGGTTTCATGTATGTATTTTTTTTTCAAGCCATTTCATATCATCATGGTATGCCTTCTAACCCACGTGTTATGTTTTATTCATATTCATATTCTATTACAATGATTTTTAGCTCATAACTTTGTTATTATTTTTCCTAGGGTATCTTATGATGATGTAATATATCAATGTATATTATGAGATAGTAATGGATTAGAAATATAGAAAAATATTTTATTCCCTTTCTATCAGTTTTAGGTACATAGTCTTCCGAAGACACTATTAATTGTGATTATTCGATTGTAATTTGATATTTAATTATGTTTGAAATCATGTAATGATATTTTAAAGAGATAGGTTCACTAAAGTTGATATAATAGGATGGTCTATTTATTTTTTTAGATTATGACTAGATATTTTTACTAATAACCCTTGGGTTAATACCAAGTATGAGAAAACATCCTTAATGTTTGGGAAATATAGAGTATGTATTTTATCAAGAAAGTACATCAATATCTGGATACTATAAATGGAGGTTGTTCTGGAAGAGATTTACTTTGAATTAAAAACTTCTAAAAGGTGTTCCGATCTGAACTCAGTGTAACTTAGTACACAAAAAATGGGCCTTACTGTCCAACTAGTTTTACACTCCTAGGGGATATGCTTTTGTTAAATCATAAGCTCATTAAAAACCATAATTAATAGAACAAAGATAATTCTAATAAAAATATATTCTTGTAAACAGATCATGGATAACCTAGATTAAAACCTAAGGAATCAAAATTTTTGATATATTTTCCCTTAAGAGTTTCTCCTTTTATGTTTAAAGTTTCATTATTATTCATATTAGTTGTCTACTCAATCCCCCTAATTTAACATTTTTTCAATAGTTAGAGGTGGGAAATGGGGGAACATGTGCCAAAAATAAAAGTGATTGGAAATGTTATTATTGTCTTAATGATATAAAAATATGATGGGAATGGGTGATCAATCTTTATGACAGTATGTTCTAAAATATCTCGTGTAATGAATAATAACATGGAACATGTAGAATTCCCAATTTCTCTAAGGAAAGAGAAAGTTTTCATCAAATCATTCATGTGGAAAAATCCTCCCTTGTTTAGTGGATCCTCAGATCCCCTCCTCATGGAACAATGGATTAACTCCATTGAAAATATATTCGTTATCCTTTAGTGATCAAAAGAATAGAAAGTTGTGTTGGTGGTATATCATTTTCGTGGGGAAGCTTATCAGTGGTGGAAACTGATCAAAAATATTAAGTCTAATGAGGAAATTGATTCCATGTATTGAGAGGAATTCAAGAAAATACTTTTCAAGTTAATATTTTTCTCAAACCCTCTGTCTCAATATGGAAAGAGAGTTCCTCAATCATAAGTATAAGAAAAATAATTACATTGGGCATATGAAGAAGAAATTACAATTCATTCAAGATATGGCTTCTGTTATTTCATGAGAACCGAAATCAAGGTGGATATCTTCTTTAGTGAACTAAATTTCATTCTACAAAAAGAATTGGTGATTTGAGACTTCGATTGTTATAAAGAGATTGTACAATGTTCCCATAATAATGAAATGGTGATCAGATACTCTCAATGGTCTCATGGTCCCTGTGAAAAAAAGTGGAAAGTGAAGTCTAAATGGTTGTATTAGAAAATTAATTCCATGATTGAATGAATAAAAAATATCCCATGTTTCAAAATTTTGGGTTGAAGTGTCTTCGGAACAATCTAAAGGGAACCAGGAAATTAATCAAATGTAGAAGAATGATGCATCTTTCTATGAACTACCAAAGTGAAATAAAGAATAACACTAATGTAGAAGAAGAAAGGAATCTTTGGATCAACACCCATCCTATCGTGGAGTGTATAAATTTCAAGGAAAATGGTAATTTTTAAAACCAATTCCCTAAGACCAGGGTTGTTGGAGGAAATCAATAACAACATCCATGACACCTAGTAAGGTCATATTTCATCACTACTACTGAGGTGGAGCTACGTAATGAGATGCTAATAGGTATTTTGGTTATTAATTCATGAATAGGGAACATACAATTTGATTTATGTACTTTTCATTCATTCATATCTTAAAAGTTTAGAAGAACTATTCAATCACTACCAAAAAATATAAAGGTTAAGTTATCTATCAAAAAATATAATGGGGAAATTATTGCATCCATAGTACATAACTCATACATGGTTAATGTTAGTGGAGTAAACCTCTTATAATATTTTGTCTTACATCTTTTGGTGGAGTTTGATGATATATTGGGCATTGATTGGATATCTTTTTACAAATATAACATAATATCTCAGAAAAGCGGGGTCACTCTTCATGTCTCAATGTGTCCCACAATTCATTAAATGTGTAAGGAGGAAGATGAATCTACTTGAAAAACATTATATCATGTGTGGATTTTACTACCTTATGAATAGGAATATCTTCCTCAAATGATTGTTACAAATGAGATTATCATGCTCAAAGATATGCTCATCATAAGGGATTACACTAATGTTTTCCCTGAATAATTGTCTAGTCATCCACTTGATCAAGAGTTTTAGTTCTCAGTTTAACTTATTATTGGATCTCAACCTATATCAAATACACCTTATATAATAAACTCTGTTGAGAATGTGGAACTGAAGAAGTAGTTACAAGAGACCATGGACAGGGGTTTTGTACACCTGAGTGATTTACCATGGGGTCCACCATCCCTATGTTTCAAGAATATGGATGGATCAATAAGCCTATTAATTTATTATCATGAGCTAAATAATACCATGATAATGAGAAAGTGTCAATCCTCATATATATGACTTGGTTGATCAGGTACATTGGGCCAGTTGTTTTTCTAAGGTGAACCTTCGGTCAAGATACCACCAATTAATGGTAAAGAAATAATATATTACTAAAGATTACTTTAGAGAAATGTATGGACAAATGAGTTTATAGTGATACCATTTTTAATCAATAATTCTCCAATAATATTCATAGACTTAACTAAATGAGTTTTTAGTTCTTAACTCAAATAATTTTTTGTTGTCTTTATCGATGATGTTATGATACACTCCAAGAGAAAGGAGGATAATGAGGGGAGTTTGAATATGATGTTTCATACGTTGAAAAAGGGAAAACTCTATGAAAATTCCTAAATTTGATTTATGGATGGAGGAATAATCAATTATGGGGAATTTTATTACCCCCAAATAGAGATCTATGGACTTTTCCAAAACAAAGGCTATCAAAGAGTGGCATAGGAAAACTTTTGTAATAAATATCTATATATTCCATAACCTATCTTGGTATTACCAACGATTTATGAAAAACTTATTATAAATTTAAAACCAAATAACCAATCTGAAATAGAAGGGAGTGATGTTTTTCTAGACTAAAGAATGTTAGGAAAGACTTAAGGAGCTCAAAAAGTGGCTTATCACTGTGTCAGTTCTCACACTCTAGACAAGTGAGGAACTATTTGTGGTATATAGTGTTTCTTAAAATAATGTCTTAGGATGTGTACTAATAAAAAATGTTAAATTGATAGCATACACTTCAAGGATTTTTATAATTCATGAGTAAAATTATCCTACGCATGATCTGGATTTGGCAGCTGTGATCTTCACAATGAAAATATGGAAACATTATCTCTATGTGGAAACATGAGAGATATATACTTATTAAAAAGAGTCTAAAATAAATATTAACATATAAAAAAACTAATATGAGCTAGTAAATATAGGTAAACCTCAACAAGGATTACAACTACTCAATCCATCATTTCCCTAATAAGGAAATTAAGGAGGATATTAAACCTTGATGAGAATTTAGAAGGATCTAATCTTCTTAAACTTATAAAGGATATACATGGAAATCATTGTGAAAATAACAACATAAGCCCATTCTCAAATGATTTATAAACCATAACTTTTAGATAAAATAATTTATTCACAAAGAAATGATGTGGAAATTTAGAAAATGGTTGAAGCTATCAAGAATGGGAAATCCACCGTGTTCATGATCGGTGAGGATATAGTGATAATATTTGGGTCATAACTATGCAGACCATCCAATCCAAAGATAAAGAAAAGGATTCTGAATGATTCACATGGCTCAAAATTTTCTATTCACCCAATGAGAACAATGATGTATCTACATCTCTGGGAGAACAATTGGTGAGAAAATATTAAAAATGATATCGCTAAATATACATCAAAGTTCCTAGAATTCCAACAAGTGAAGGTTGAAAGGAAAATTATAATGGGAGGATTAAACAATTACCCATACTGATATAGAAATGGGAAAACATCACAAGGGAAATTTACACTAGACTTAAAAATACATCTAGAAGAAACAATTCCATATGGGTTATTGAGGATCATCATAAAAACATGTCTCACCTTATTACAATTCAAGTGGAATTCTCTCTGGATCTAAATTCACAAATATATATATCAAATCAGTGGTAACGAATCTTGGATTACCACTATCAATTCTATCCAGTCGAGATATGAGATTCGTAATGAAGTTCTGGAAAAGTCTACAAAATGATCTATGCACTAATCTAAACTATAGTACGGCCTATCATCCTCAAACAGATGGCTAATCTGAGTGAACTGTTCTGACTATAAAAGAAATGATGAGATCATTTTATGTAGACATCAAAGGATGATGGGACCAACATCTTCTTATTGTTGAGTTATCATAAAACAATTGTTTACCCTTAATCATTTAAATGACTCCATATCAAGACCATTATGGGAAAAGGTTTAGAACCCTATCATGCTAGTATGAAGTTGGTGAATGTAAATTTCTAAGACCTAAAATAGTGAAAGAAATGGTAGAGAAGGTGAAAACCATTAAGTATCACTTCAAGGGAGCCCAAATTCGATAGAAGAGTTATATATAAAATAAATGATGGGGACTTGATTTTATGGTTGGATACATGGTGTTACTCCACATGTCTCCATGGAAAACGATCATGAAATTTGGGATGAAAGAGATGTTATGTCCCATGTACATCAGGCCCTTCATGATTCTTGATCATTTCATAGTTATGGCCTATCGACTTGTACTTTCGCCAACCATGTCTCAAGCACATGATGTGTTCCACATATCCTTATTAAGAAAGTATATAGAATACCCCTCACATATACTAAATTAATAGGTGGTACAGTTATGAAATGATCTTTTTTATGAAGAGAATCCAGTGAAGATCATGGATTTTAGAGATAAATATCTATTTAATAATACTACCAACCTGGTTAAAGTACTATCTCAAAACCTTAAGTATAAAGAATAATCATGGGAACTGGACGATACAATTAAGGAAAAGTATGCACACCTCTTTTCAACATAGAATGTACCACGTAATTTCAACAACGAAATTTCATTATGGGGGATGAATATAACAAACCCAAACTTGTATCAATGAAATTAACTTCTTATAATTATGTAATAAAGACTAACAAAATAAAATCACATTAATAACACAATATAACCATAAAAAATAATTAATGAAATAAAAGTAATTTCGAGAAGTTATGGAACATATACCAAAGAAATGTAAATTTCCCTTTGGAATAGTAAGATGAACCTTATGAATAGTAAACCATATAATTTTGTATTAACCTAACAAATAAAATTATAAATAAAATCTATTCATATTATAAGTGAAAATATGGTATAATTATATCACAGTATATGTAAATAAATAGTTTAAAAATTATTAAATAATTTTGGTATTTTTTTAAGTCATAAATATTTAATTACAATTTTATGACTTATTTAATGATTTGAAATAAAATTTATTTTCTTAAAATGTATTCAATTTTTTTTATTATAGGAAAATTTTATGAGAACATCGTAAATTTTTTTAAAGTGAAATAAATGGAGTTATAATTTAAAAATATGTATTTCAAAATTAAATGATGATTTTAATTAAAATTAAAATGTATCATATTTATAAATTTTTTTCGTAAAATAGAGTCCATTTTTTAATTATACACATCAATAAATGGTGATGGTGAATTTTTAGTATTTTTCTAAAATACACAATTTTTTTTGTGAATAGTGAAATACGGTAATTAATAGTATATGTAAATAATTGAATTTGTTTAGTTATGTCCGATTCATGGATGATGTCATTGACCATTGGTTCAAATTAACATGCATGAATTACTATTTTTAGTCTAATGATCATCACTATTTCTATTCTTGAACAAAACAATAAAATATTGAGTAAAATAATGAGAAAACAATCTTCTCCTCACCTATAAATACCACCCCCACCACCTCTTATCTTCCCACCTCTAAAGCCATGATCCTTTTCCAAATTCTGCTCAAATATCCTCCCAAGACCCTATCACACATCCAAGAAATTTTTTCCTTAATAAAAGTCCAAAACCAATCCCCAGCGGAGGTTCTACAGAAGAAGAAATTAGGAGGTAAAACCCCCTTCTTTTTCATTTCATTTATATTCAAGTTTCATCCTTTTCTTCATCTCTCCTAAACTACCCTCCTCAAAATGGTATGATAACTCCAGTACCATACATATATGGGATTTTTTATTCTATTTTAATAATTAATCACCATCTATTTTTACCCATTCATTTATACTAAAATGTAAATATCATATGTGATGTGTTAATTTATCAAATTAAAGGACGACAAGTTTAAAATTTATATTACCATCTTCAAGACTGGTCATTAAAACAATTTTATGGTTGAAATAGATTATAATTTATGTAATGTACCTTATTTAATGTTCAATAAAAATCATATATATATATATATATATATATGATATTATATAATGTAACAAAACTAGTTCTATGTGATAAAAACCCATTGGAATTAACCTAAATGATTAGTAATAGCATGTTATATAATGATTTATCCTCACCCAATTTAAAAAAATTAATTTTATGATCTTATAATATTTTTTATTGTGATTAATATCTTATTATTTTAATTATAAACAACCAATCCCCTATTATATTATTATTCGTACATGTATATTAGTAAACAGATCTTGAAAACCACAAAAACTGACACTCTCAAATGATGAAGTTGAATCACATAACCCCTCAAAAGGGACATAAATGAACATAATAGAATTATGGTAAATAAAATTCATATATAAAATATTTTTAATTAATTAATTTGTGGATTTATTTTTATTATTTAGTACAATAATATCAAGTGAAGAATCATTTCAGACATAAGGTAACAGATTCTACGCAAACCTACATTATTCTTTCAGGTTATTCTTTCTCTATTTTTACCCAAAAAAATTATATTTTATTTAAATGTATTTCATCTATTTTATATGTACATGTTCCAAACTCATTTATCAAGATTATTTAATTCATATTTTTTTGGATACACATATTTTTAAAAGGTTCCCTACTCAATTCTTCCCAATGAGTATACCAGGTTTAAGGGATCTTCTGAAATTATCACCCTATTATAAGTGAACTCTAAAATATATTTTAAGACACCATTATTTATTTAAAATCACTAAAATTATGAGGAAAATATTTTTCATTCACTTTTGGTTTTATATATAATATTATTCATTTTCCCTTTAAATGCTCTTTCATATTTTCCTTAAACTGCACTAAAATGTTTTAAATCTATAGTCTCTTAAATTATCTTTTTCATGTTATCACTTAAATTTAACAAAACTAATCATGATATATTCATATTTTTCTTTATGAATATCCATTTATGATTTAATTACATTCTTTCGTGGAAACGTTTATGATACACCCATTTAATATGCTTTATGATGTGATTATGATACCCATTTCTTTCAATGGGTAACCATTATGTTAATATTGGATTGCGTATATATGGCTCCTTATAAAGAAATATTGTTCATGAATAAGTTATAATGGTTGGGCATAGATAGTTCCCTAATAAAATGGGTAATTTTGTTTCTCATGAGATGTTATATGCAACGGTCTTGGTGGTTCGCCTTGACTTGTGCTCTATGTGTAATGGTCTTGGGGGACATCTTTGAGACATGATGATCTATGTGAAATGAAAAATGACACATGATAAATTCATATTTTATATTTCATCCACATTACTATCATTCCCTGATTATATGATCTTATGTTCTATATTGTATGTTTCCATATGTTTATTTAGGTTCCAAGCCTTTTGATATCATCATGTTATACCTTCTGTCACATGTGCTAGGTTTTTTTACTCTTCTTATTTCCCTAATGGGGTTCTTAGATCATCATTTTGTTCATATTTTCCCTAGGGTATCCTAGGATGATATACAGGATCGAAATAAATTATGATCTTATAATGGATTATAATTAATGAAATGTTTTATTTTGTCACATGTGTTCAATTTTATGTACTTATTAATCCAAAGACACTATACTTTAAAAAAAATTATTGTAATTTCATAGTTAATTATATTTTAAATCATGTAATCATATGTGTAAAAGGATAGGGTCTCTATATAATCAAGACATGTAGAGTTATGAAATGGAAAGTTCCTATCATTGAATTGGATTATTCTTTGTGAGGTTATATTTTTCATTTATATTATGGCGGGACACAGAATTGGAGTCTCAGGCACCACACTGTATAATTTGATAACATGATTCAAGATTGATGTTGTTCTACAAAATGATCCCTTATGTTGATCTGACTCCTACATTAGAAAGCATCACATCAATTTTTTCATTTTCCTAGATACAAATTATGCTAATTTAGTTTTCAATGAAGTGATACCTGGTATTGAAATGTAAATAAACCTCCCATTAAAGAGTTTTTGGTGAAAAGATCATGGATTTGTAACATTTTTTTATCATATTTGAGTTGATAAAACCCTAATCCAAATATATAAAACATATATGTTTCTTACACATATGAGTGGAGGTAGGGACTAAAAGGTAAACACATGTTTTCAATTTAATGTCTTGTAACTAAAACCATTTCATACAGTTTAATGTTATGAGATCAAGATGTGGTTTTAAATAAACATTTATATGGAGAGATAATAGAATTCAATTTTCAGGGTATCCTACTAACCATGTTAAGGAATTTCCAATAGTTTATGGGGTACTCTATGTGGTTAATCATGGTGTTTTATGAACCTCTATATAAGAAGTTATCTTGATATTGGGAGGATTTTCTTTTCATGTTGAGGTAATACCTTGGACTAGTTTTCCTTAGAAAAATTCATTTTTATAGTCCTTATAATCAATCAATATAGTACCATGATGAGGATTATCATGGAATTTTAAATCTTTTTCTTCAATTGATGTGTCAAAAAACTCCTTATGTGTTGTTGATTAGCTTTATACAACCTCATGGACACTATAGTTGAGTAAATTAGGATTGCAAGACCCATCCTATGACATCACTAGAATAATAAAACCTACCTTCTAAGGTTTAGAATGATTTTGAACATACTCTATATTGGTCTCTAAGGTATGTTGAAGATTGAATTTTTCTATTAGGGTATGAGTCAGTTGTCGATAAAATACCATACTATGCCGGTGAGATTTCTCAATGAATGGCAGAATGTGATCATAAATTTTGGTTCTTTTTAAATTATATTAGTAAATATTGGATAATAAAGGGTTATGAGACTGGTTCAGATATTCATTCCCAATCAGAATATGTCGATGGACCACCCAAATGTGATAAGGTATTTTTAAAAACTCTTGCATATCCCGTGAAGGATGTTGATGTAGTCCTTAATATGATGGAACATAGATGTATGCCAGATCCAGTAAAATTATGGAATATTTCAAGAATATTCACTATTAGGGATGTGGTATTATAACGGAGAAATGGTTGAACTACGATGACATACCACAATTTGAGTAGTTTTATGATCCCTATCCTTCTATTCCATTAGTTTATAATTATATATTTCATTAAAAATAATGTGCTTCTATCCTAAATTGATTTCAAAACTAATTTGAATCACCCCATTAGAAATAGGGTTATAATATTTTTCCTATTTTTATTCCTTTATTATAATATACATATAATACACTTGGGTTAAAGAATGAATGTATTCTTTACAAAGAGTTACTACATCTTCATTTTTACCATAATGGTTTGATTCTCTTCTTATTATAATAGTAATGTGTGTCCATATATGTATCATTCCAATAATAATATTTTATAATTACACTGTCACTGCAAAAAAAAACATAACTTTAGAAGGGAATGTGTTGGGATATATGACATCCTGAAATAGGTTTCTAAAATATATTGGTAAATGTATTTAATTGTAGTAGGGATATATGTCCACTCATATCCTCCTCATTCCATATTAATATTCTGATGGACATCATGCACATGGATGTAGATTTATTTCATCCTCATGCCTGTTGTCCATATATTATTGTAGAAATTTTTTGAAAACATATGGATATGATCTTATTCACTAATTGTCATCAGAATATGTTGACTAACATCACTAGTGGAGGTGGGAAAATGAACCATCTCCCCCTGGTCTACAAAATTCCATATCTGGAAATATGACATTGATGCGCATGATCAATGTTTACGATGAGGTGACTTTTAAGGTAATGTCATCAGTTGAAGACTGAGGGGAATTGGAAATTTTTTATGTTATTAGAAATGATATTGTATTATATTAGTGGTACATTCATGGAATTATAAATTTTTACATAATTTTTATTATATCTCCTAGATATTTATATGTCATATAGATTTCCATCCAATGAATAGGATTGGTTCCATACAGATTTACGTTGTGTGGTATAGGCGTTGTAGTGATTTTTAACAAAATGTGACTAGGAATTTGTCATGTAGTTTAATTTCTTGCGACTAAGACAATTTTATTAATTTTCATATCCTATCAATTGGATATTTTCGCCTATTTCAGTTTCATGTGATTAGGATTCTATCCATGAGTTTACCATCATTCAAGTAGGATATGGTCATGCGATTTAACATAAAGGGACTAAGACATGGTTAGACCATAACCTCTCATGGGGGAGACTTTCTTGATGGATATCAGAAGAATTTTATGTATGTTTTATGGGTTTTTTGATCCTATAACTCTATCAAGACTTAAGTTTTATTCCTTTTTAGAAAATTAATATTAAAAAAACAACCTACAGTTTTATACCCCAATAGACAATGATAAAGAAAAAAATTGAGGTGTTAATTCTTAGATTCCTCATAGGGTATCATAGAACTTGTTATCCAAAGAAAGATGTGTTTTAATGAACACAAGAAAAATTTAGTTGTATGATTAGTCTTAAAGTAGTGGACTTCATTACATTTGAAACATTGATATTCTCATCTATAACTATGATACATGTGTCTAATATTATGCTAAAAAACATGTGTTTTTTTAGAGTTCTCACTTGATTATAGTGGAGATTTAGGTGTGAATATATCCATTATTCTATCCTCTATCTGATTATAGATCCAGCCCATAAACTTAAAAAGCTCTATATTATTACATAGATACGTTAGTGGTTGGGGAATTAATTTTCATGAACTATAAACTTCACCTTTTTAGACTACCTCCTTATTGGGAGTTCTGTTATTTTATTACCCATTTAATATTCATAGTACACAAGTACATCCTTTGTAAAGATGGAGTATTACGTTCTCTATATTCCATAATGGGTTGGGAAACCACACTACTTCCCCCATATGGTAACTATACCTCTATAAGAATGGGAACATGATTGAGTTTAGATCCTCGGATTACTAGATGAGGTCATCATTAATTTGGCGGTAGGAAATATTTTAGGGCCTGAACAGTAACATCCCACGGATTATAGAAACCAAACTCTCCTTCAGGGTGTTTGGAAATATCAGAGGTCAGTTAGTGTCTGCAGTGCACAATTTTAGGGGGTGGAAATATGAAAATGCTCCAACCCTATGTTTTGGGATTCATGAACATATAAAAATTTACCCAAACATATATGATAGGGGATGGTGGAATAATTTATTGATTTATCTCATACTAAGGGGTATGTAATATAAAAAATCTCCCACTTGTGTGGGCTATGGAAATTCACTTTAAGGAGGACCTTGATAGGATAGTTTCGATATGTCATTACATGATGGATATCCAAGAAGAATGAGCAAAAATATTTCTTAGAGATCATCATTCACCCATTGGAGTTGATCAATATATCCGTCCTTAAAAATTTCCGTTTCATTATAAAGGGGTTGACTACCAAAAATCATGACAACACCCTTTCCTCTATCAATGGATTAACACCTTCAGATTATGTGAAAGGTTTTTTCCAAATAAATTTATCCTTTTCTATAAGTTTTCTATTAAAATAAAAATTGTTTTAAGCTTTAATTACAATAACCATTTTGTTTTTATAGTGCTACATGTAAAAAAACTATGTTTCAATTATACAGAACATTATGTTTAAAAGAAACATGACATATTTTAAAAATATTTTGATTTATTATGATAATAATCACCCAACCATTTGAATGGATGGTATGAATAGGATTAAGTAGACAATGCAATAAATATTTCATGTATAAAAGGAATTCCATGGTGCTAATTAATTATTAATGATAATAAATACTTCTAAAATTAATGTAATATTTATTTGAAAAACTAATTGTATGCATAAAAAACATTAATTGTTTCAATAGACTAAATAAATAGCTTCTAGTTAATTATTTTTAATCAAATTTTATATTATATATTAAATACAAAAACTTAAACTTTATCCTATTTTTTGTGGATAAGTTACCAAAATAAAGCATATTTTACTCTTCAAATTTACTTTTCTCTATAAAGTTTTTTCAACACCTTTTTTGGAGATATTTTTTAAACAAATTTTTCAAAAAAATAGAAAATTTATTTGAAAAAATAAATATAATTTTTGAAATAATCCCATCAAAAATATCTTTGGGCTATTTTTTGAAAATATTGTGAATAGTTTAATTTTTTGATGAAGATTGACAAATACTTCATTTTAATTGAAAAATTACTTTCTTTATATTATTTGTAATTTATAATGTTATTTTTAATTATTTTTATGGAAAATTAGTTAAATTATATATCTAATAATCTAATTTGGGTTATTATAATAAATTTCATATTGAAAGAGGATTTAAAATCACTGTAATCTTTTGGGAATTTTCTCTTGCAAAACATGTTATCTCATAGCATCTAAGAGATTAATTTTAAATTAAATTTTCACACATATGTAGATGGTGTTATGAAAAATGGGCCCAAAATTTTTAATCATCATAATTTATATTACATAATATGGTACAATTAATATTTTATCATATTTAATAAAAAACACTAAAAATATTTACTATTGTTAAGGTAAAAAAGGGATTAAATGGGGGTAAACTAAAAATATAAAGGTTTTAATGACCTATAATATTTTATCAAATTTATATTCAAAAAATATATTGAACATATTGTGTTTTAGGATATAATTTGGTCCATTTTTACTATTTTTTATTTGAAAACTTAGGGTACACTTTTTCTTTTCTAAAAAAACAAGTGTGCCACTCACCACACATAGACATGGTTACCCACTCTCCTAACACAATCACACCTAAAACCACTTTTGATTAGAAAATAACTGAAAATAACTTCTAAATTTCATTAATATCATCCTAGATGCCTTTTTTTGTTCGTAAATTTTAACATGGAAGGATTTTGGTATATACCTAATAAGGTTACCCGAAATTGAGGTAACATTCTTGAATAATCCTTTTAATTTTATTTCATTCTCCACCACATTAAATAGTTATTATAACATTATGACATAATATCCTATGTATCATAAACATACTTATATGTTTTTAATTTGTGGTTATTACCTAAAAACATCTCAAATTTATTCAAAAGGGTTTTGAAATCATCGTTCTTGTGTATGACAGACTACCTCCTCGCAAACCTGTGTCATTTTTTTCAATTTTCAACCCTAAAGGTTGGGTATGATGATGATTTTATCTTATAAATATGATATTTATGACATAAGTGTACCTAAATAGTAATTATATTCAATATATATTTATATATACCTTTTTTCTGTTAATTTCATAGGGAATGTGATAACATCGCCTGAGTGTACGGAAGATTACTACCTCATGAAGTGATGTGATTCATTTTAACTAATGATTTACATGGAAGACAATAAATTATAATGTTAACGAAAATATGTGATATACAAGACATGTTTGTGATATTTATGATGCATTTATCAATCTAAAATGTTAATATATCATTTAATTTGTTACCTTTTCACTCACTGAATGATGATTATGTCATTCTTGTACGTGTGGAAAACCTCATTTAAGAATCAATGTGACTAGCTTATCATCACCACAACTCACGGTTGATATGTATATGAATAATTAATAAAAAGAAATTAATTTTAGATAATTTTATCATTCCTAAAAGATAATATTTTACTTACCTCATGTCTATGATGATCATTGGAAAATGGATATGTTACCTATCCATTTGTAAAACTTATCTTCTCCTTTATAATAAAATAGTAAATTTATCAAAAAAATAATAATTAATTAGTCATATTAATATAATTATTGGTGTATAAATATTATAATTAAGTCATGATTATTATTTTTTATGTTATATAATCATGATCAATGTAACTGGACAAAAAATAACATATCAAAACACATATGAAAAAAAGTTGTTATTACTAAAGGGTGACTTTGACAATGATTTTTTATTAAAAAATGTATAAGAGGTTATATGAAAACCTTATAATGTATGATATATATATTTATGGATTTATAATTTATTAATAACAAACTTATATTTATTATACTATAGGATTGAACATGTATAAAGGATGTCGAGACTTATGATATAAGATTTATGTCTTAATTTTATATTCTATGAGACACAAGTAATATTCACCACATGTTTCGTGAATTTTTTTGTATATACATCCAATTTATATATTTTTTAATTCCTACAATTTTTTTTTTCATTTTACTTATCCATTTTAGGATATATCTTTTGGGGGGTTTATCGTTTCTATGTTACCAAAGCGGTAAGGGATTTTTGTCACAATTTTCGTTATTTGGGACATATAGTATTTCACACACCTATATTATTTTATTATGTGAACATAATTCTCATTATATATGTTATATCCTCATTATAATTATTTTAAAGATATTATATGTTTTTTTTAATGTTACTATTTCCTTGTAATTATTATCCATCATTACTAATGTGGTTAGATTTTTATGCTAAAATATCATCGTTTATTGGGATTATTTATGATTATACTTAAAATGATAAAATATTATGATATTATTATAAAGAAACTCATGAATTCATTTATCCTATTGATATATATGATAATTACTATTAATAGTACCATTTTTACACTTCATGGTGTTTAAAATAATTAATAACTTTTCTGTGAAAACAAGATATTATATATCTATTAGGTTTGAAATATAATCTTTTTCCAATATCATGTTTTATAAAAAAATTAAACAAGATTAAAAAAATCAATATTTTTATTAGATAAATTCTTACCCATGTTTGAATTTTTAGAAAAAAAAAATCAATTGATTTTTAATGTTATTTCCCAAAGAAAGACCTTTTGCCTTTTACCAAAAATGTGAAAGGAATATATTATTTATAATATATCGAAATAAAGGAACATCATGTAGTCATATCCAATTTTTTATTTGAATAATATTTCATATTTTTTAACGTTTTTATAAAGAAATTCATTTTGATGATGTTTTATGTATTAAAAAGTGTTTTTAAAATCAGGAATGATATTTTCAACAATAATTTATTTAAATGATTTATAGGGATTCCCTTATAAGTTATCTAGTATAATTTAAAATTAATGTACTTCAAAAATATTTTATAAATTTTTGTGAATTAAATTGATTATAAAATAATGTTTATCTAATACATGGAACATTACATGAGATTTATCATTCCAAATCATTTTCAATATAACATTATATCCATTGATGTTACTTATACTTTACTCAGGATATGGTCTTAGGATACAATTCCCAATATTTCTCAAAATAGTTTATGTTTTTTATGATAATTTGTTAATTAAACCCATTTCTCTTCAATGGGTTATTCCATAATAAAATTCTTATGAAACATTCTTATTTTTCTATGGGTTAATAATTGATAAAATGACAAAATTATTATCAATCCTATTTATTATTGGAATTTTATATTATAGGGAAATGATTATAAAACTCATTTCAATTAATGGGTTATGTTATAATGAATTTTTTATGATCTTTTGAGACACATATTTATTATTTTAATAATGAGATGGGTGGGGCGATATCTCCATCCAATGTATTGGGTAAATATTAATATCATAGGAGATACAAAGGATTAGAATGGGGAGTGATTCTAGTTATTTAAGGTATTGTGATTTCTATGATGGATATGAGAGAGAATCTGGACTACTATGATAATTTTTTGGAGTAAACCAATTCCACTGTGAGTAAAATCACTACACTGGGGATATGATTGTGTCCCTCCTAGGAGATGAATCAGCCTTTGTAGTGACTTGATAAGTATTTTAAATTATTATTGACTACTTAGAATTGATTTTATATGAATATGTGTATTCCATAATTCAATTTCTTATTCCAATGTTATGATCTCCTGAATTAGGTTCTTTGATTTCTATATGAATCTTGTATTATGAACATAAAATCACAATGAAATGACAGAAGATTTAATCTTTTATATGTAGGGTTTGGTGTTCATATGTTATTCTCACATTATCATTACCTTATTCTCATGATATTTTTATGTGTTTCCCTTATTAACCATTTATAAACTTCTAAGCTCACCCTATATTATGTTTCCTTTCCCTAGTTTATGAAGAAATGTTTTATGTACATTATATAAATAAATTGTATTAAATGAGAACATCTTTTGGGGAATCACTAAATATATTACCCTACATAAATATATCATGTACATGTATCCAAATACATAAAAATATTATGGTTCTCAAGAATTTGTTTTTGTAATGTATGGAATATTCATATAAAAAAATGTTATAACTATGTATTCATATCTTGGGTCACTATAGTTAGTATTAGTAGGTGGGTTTAGTTAACATTTTGAAACTAGAATGAGAACTCATTAGTGTCAACCCTAAGGATATTTCAAAGCATGTGTCTAGGGATTCATATAAGGATATATATATATATGACTAAAAGAATCGAAAAATGTCATGGAGTATTTGTAAATGATAGAGATTGTGTTTTCTAAGAAAAAAATCATTGTTTACATATGACATGTTGATCTATATTTCTAATAGTGGTATGTAGGAGTAATAAATATAAAAATAGCGAATTGAGATGGACTCTATTATCACTCTATGCATGAGAATGGGTCTTATTTCACATCTAGTTTGACACTACCAGGGGATATACTTTGGAAATTTAAAAATCATTTTCAAACAATTTATAATTATTTAAATAGATGATAAATTTTAATTACCAGGATAAACCTGACGTTTCATATATTAAAAATAATGTTTCATTATTTTTACATCATATAAGTGATTTCCAAAAATATTTTGTTTACCATTATTATTTTCATATCTCACAGTATTTTTTTGTTTTATTCAATGGTTAGAACCAAAAGGAAATGCATTAATATTAAATTTAATGGAGATTTTTCTGATGTTAATCCAAATGGGATTATGATTGGAGTCAATAAAATTTTGATTTCCCTATTCATTTATCAAAGAACATATTCAAGAGTGTTATCCTTAACCAACTCACAATAACACTAAATAATGGAAGGATTGAGTTCACTAAGAGTATTGGTAGTGGATACCATGGAGGAAATAAGGATTTGTTTATTATATATTACGAATGTGGGAAGAAGCACTCAAGGGAATGTCTTAGAGGGATGATAAGATGTTTTGGGTGAGGATACAGATAACACAAATAAAGTAATTTCAAATTTAAAATGAAAATTTTGGTTAACATAATGGATGATAAAAGTGTTATTTCTATACTATGATCTACTGTTGAATGTTTTAAATATGGATAGAAGGGAAGTTTTGAAAATTTATGTCCTAAGGGGAAAGATCATGAAGAGAATCAATATATTTTTTATGTGTAATGGTTTTTCTATTGAACATGAAGAGACTGTGAATGACATATGAAATTATATAGGTATTAATGAATAAGATTATAAATCCTAATTAATGTATTATGGATGAGGTGGAATATTTGATGTGTTTATTTTTTGGAATTAAAGAATTATGGCATCAGAATTAAAATATATATATATATATGGACTAATTAAAGAAATTTCTCTTTAAGGATTCTCAATATTATGTTAAATGTTGTTGATGGACTAAAAATTTGATCTAATGGAAACAAGTTATTTTTATTTAGCTAAGAGAACCCTTAATATGTATTGGATCTTGAGTAAATGATGGGGGGAAATAGATATTTGGTATGATTAAACAAATTGGTTAGTACAACTTACCTTGGAACTTATTAATGGTTTTTAGAAAAAGTGGTTTATTCTATTATTGATGGAGTTTAAATAACATTTGGATTTAAGGATTATATCCAATAATATATGTTTTTATTAAATTAATGATGGAGGGTTTTTTTTCAATATGGTTTTATGGTAATTCGGGTTATTAATAATTTTCAGGGGAATACGTGATAAAGGTTTTCACTTGTCTGGTATATGAAAATCAAGATCCAATTAATGATATATTTGGGATTAATCATTAATTAATTTTGATAAATTTATTGTACTTAGATATAAATTTTATATTTTATATGGGTTTTAATGTTAAAAATGTTAAGAAATGTTTATGTTTAATTTTGGATGAGGTATTTGAGATTAATGTATTACTTCACTATATAATGATTTAAGATTTTTGAATAATTCATGCTAATTATTTATTTGTGATGATGACTAGTGATGGATTAAATGAATCATCATTATATTTTTGGATCTTAGGATCCATTAGTTAATCATGAATTTAAAATTCAACTTTATTTCATTAAGTAAGAGTTGATGTGGATGGTAACAAAGGAATAACCAAAGGATGCTATTATGATTATGAAATAGAATGAAATAAAGTAAGTATAACTTCTAATTAAAATTATAAAACATTAGGAAAACAATCTTTAAATGAAATTTTTTCCTACTATCATCACTTTTTATGTGTCTAGTGATCGTTTTCAAAACACTTTATTTTATAGATTTATGGTTGTTATCCTTCATTGGATCACCCAAATTCTTGTGATCAATGATCTCTCTCACTCTTTATAATTATTTATTCATTTCTTCTATGTCCAAATAATCACATCCTACCAATGTTATCCTATATTGAAACATGGCTATGATTTTCTTTAGTTGACCTTTATTATTACATCATTACATTTTTAATTTTATTTTTATTATTCATTAATACAATTTTATAGTTTTCAAAGGATAATCCTTTGATAATATAGAAACTTTTTATTGTAATATTTATTTTATGGGGGGGTATAATGTGACACCCTGAGATATTTTGAAATATTTTCTATTCAAATAAATTTTATATTTTCTATAATTTTCATTACACAAAACATAGTAATTATATTTTTTTTATAAAAATGATGGTTTTGTCTTTCTTTACACATAACATCAAGTTTGACATGCGTAACACACACCACTTTGTTTAAACGAAACATGGCATATTATTAAGATGTTGATATATAACATGATATTCATAACCATGATATTGTAATGGTAGTTATTAATTGGATTAAATAAATTATAAAATAAGTTTTACACATATATAATGAATTAATTGGTGACCAATTAATTAGAAATGAAATTGAAGACTATTTGAAAATCCATTGAATCATTTTATGAAAAACTAATTTTTTGAGAACCAATATTTTGTGTCTCAATAAATTAAATAAATCACTATTAGTTAGTTATCATGATGAAATAAATATTCTTAATATTAAATAAACTGTTTAAATGTGTTATCTATACATAAGAAAAAAAAATCAATTCCTTTCTTAAAAATTTTATTTTTCTAAAACATTGTTCTATAACCTTTTTTTGGTAATTATTATAAATATAATTTTTGATAGCTATTTAATATTTATTATATAAAATAAAAATATTTCTTGTAAAAAATAATTCAAAATAGTATTTTGTTTAAATTTTTATAATTTCCTTAAAAAATTAATTTATTTGAATAATGAAAAATACATAATATTAATTTGAAAAATGCCTTTTAAAAAAATAATTATAATTTTAAATTATGAATTATAATTATATTTTAAATAAAATATGTTCAATTATGTATTTATTAATGTAATTTTCATCATTTAAATAAATTTAATTTTTAAATAGGATATAAAAACATTTTAATATTTTAGTCATTTTCTCTTGGAAAACCTAATTTCTCATCTCATTTGTGTGATTAATTTTAAATTAAATGTAATGATATATATAGATGAAATTATGAGAAATGATTCCATATTTAAAATCATAATAATTTATGTTATATAATATGGTTAAAATAAATTTTTACCAAATTGAATAGTAACAATAGTAATAACAATATGCCGCTGTTTATGTAAAATTGGCTTTACCAGGGGTTCAAATAATCAAATAAGGGTTATAATTACCTATAAACTTTTCAAAAATCTATTTTATTTATATATTTATATCTTATAATATCTGAGGTTTGAATATGAACCATTTTGGAAGATTTTTTTATTGAAAAACTAGGTTATACTTTTTCTTGTCAAATATGTACAAGTGTTCCACTCCCCTCACCTATAAAAGGCCACTCACTCTCCCATATTCTTCAAACCCTCATACACTTTTGGTTCAGCAGACTCCTTCCTAAATAACATAAAATAGTACCTCATATGATACTATAAGAAATATTTTGTGCAGAAATCCATCCTAGGAAGGATTTTTGTACCAACCTAATAAGGTTACCCAAAGAATTTTTAATGTTATTTAACATGAAATTTTATTTTATTTTTCTTCTTTCAGATAATAAATTTATTATTTAAATATTATAGTATAATATAAATATTATATTTAATATAATAAAATTTTATTTCTATTAATGTAATGATATACTACCATATCTGTATTCATAAAATTGTTTATGAAATCATTATTTTTTGTATATGGCGGACGATCCTCTCGTGAACTGGTTTCATTTGTTTTTCAATTAGAAACTCTCAATTTTGGTGTTGGATTTGAATATACAGTATGTATATGATATTTTTCAAATAAATATAACTATTTATTCATTATAATATATATATATATATATATCTCTCTTTTCTACACTCCATTTAATAGGGAATACAAAAATGTCTCTAGTGTGTGCTATTGACTCCCACCTCATGATGTGATGTGATTTGTTTTCACTAACTCAATACATGTAAGATAATAAGGGAAATATTTAATGAATATATGTGATATAAATGTATTATTTTTTAGATTAAAGAGATATTTATCATTATAAAAGTACAATATATAATTTTTATTTTTAACCTTTCACTCAATGAAAGATGATAGCATTATTCATGTATGTGCGGACTACCACCTTCATGAATATTTGTGAATCAATTTTCAAAAAGAACACCCCATGTATGATATGTACAAGAATAAATAAGTAAATAATGTGGTAGTTAATATAATTTCATCATTATTTATAGACAATATTTTACTTACCTTCTCTCTGTAATGATCATCAAAAAATTGAAACATTACTCATTCATATGTATGACCAACAGTCTTCATGATCGTAACATACCTCATTTCTCCATAAAATATTTTACAATTTGAAAAATAATAATTTTTTTGAAAATAATATAATTATTTCATTATTATTATTCAATATAATATTGAACCATTATCAAAGTAAGTGGACCAAAAAGAAAAAATCGGAACATATATAAAAAACAAACTTATAACCTGAAACATGACTTTTACATGGAATGGTCAATAAAAGGGTAATAAATGGTAAAAATTAAATAATATATGGTATGATATATATATTTTTGGTTCTTTAACAGATTTATAATAATAATATATATTATAAAGGAGGTATAATCAATTCGGAAGAAGTCGAGTCTTATGGTAAATAATTTTTATCTCTTATTATATTTTATATGAGAGACGATAAATATTTACCACATAGTTATTTTATGTATTGTATATACATCCAAAAAACTTAATTATTATTAATATCCATAAATTTATTGGGATTTAAATAATAATTTTAGGATCCCACTTTCATGGATTTTATGGATTAGATGTTAACAAATCAGTAAGGGAGTTTTGTCTCAATTTTCATTCTGTAAAAAATATGTTATGTTATGATCCTATCATATTTTATAAGGTGTGTATAATTCAAATATAAAATATTATATCATGAATCAATTTTATTTAAAGATATTATAAATAACTATTATTTTTATTATTTCAAGGGAATTATGATTTCATGTTACAAAAGTGGTTAGAGTTTTATGTCCCAATTTAATTGTTTATCGAGATTATTTATGATTATACTTATAATAATAAAATATTATGATCAACCTATAAATAATCTCATGAAGTTTCTTATCCTAGGTTCAGTAATAATATTTACATGTAATATTACCAATTTTACCCTTTTTGATACAAAAAATAATTGAGAAAATATTTTTATGAAAATATGACATTATTTCTCTCATAGGATAGAAATATATTTTCTTCCAAAATAATGTTTTATAAAAAAAATTCCAAAACTTTTTTGTCATTTTTTCAAAAAATATTAAATGTAATTTTACCCTTGTAATAAATTTGAAAAAATTGTTTTGAAAGGAATATTCATGTCACTATCTAAATAATACATGTTTGTCTTTTACTGAAAATTTGAAATGAATTATGTGTTTTAACATGTATGCAATGAATGAAACTTCCTAGATTCTTGAAAAATATTTGATATGAGACATGATTTTTATTTTTTAGTTTTATTTCATAATAAAATTATCTTCAAATATTTTTATGTTTTAATTTTTTTTCAAATATGGGATGATATTTAACTCCATAAGTTTTTTAAATTAATTTTAAATATTACATTATATGAATTCAAGTTTATTTTCAATGGGTGGTATTTCAAAAATATTTAACTATGATTTTTTAAAAGGTGACTTTCAATGATAAGTTATATTCCTCATGGAACATTTTAGGTGATTTTTCATTCAAAATCATTTCCCCCCTAATATGACATCCATTGATGCTAATTAGACTTTACAAGGGATATGATCAAAGGATAAAATTATTATTATTTCTCTATATGTATTATGTTTATGAAGATAATATGTTTATGAAAATGGTTTTTATTTCACAAGTAATACCATGAAAAAATTCTTATGACACAAGATTCTTTTTCTATGGGTTACACATTGATAAAATAATGAAATGATTTTGAATCCTATTTATCTTCCACGATTTATGTTATTATTAAATTTTAATGA
The DNA here is from genome assembly GCA_963277665.1 of Viscum album. NCBI lineage: Eukaryota > Viridiplantae > Streptophyta > Magnoliopsida > Santalales > Viscaceae > Viscum > Viscum album. Next base: position 65,394,983 of record OY728166.1, on the reverse strand, counting down.
AAACCATATTATTTTATGTTTTTTAATATTATGATTGTTTTATTTTGTTTTGGAATACATATATATGGTTTTCATTTTATATGGATGATAACTATATCTCCCTCGAATATATTTGGTAAATATTTATATCTCATGACATAGAAAGAAGTGGAATATGGAGTGAACCTTGTCTATTAAGTGTCTTTTTACACTCTCATGGTCTTGGGAGTGAACATGTTTTACTATAATAGTTTAGTAATTGATCCCATTCTGCTATGAATAATGGGTTACAACAAGGTATTGTTGTATGTCTCTCTTAGTAGGTTTACCCGCCTATAATATTATCTGATATGTTTTTTCAGTGAGCCTTTAATAATTATGAAATAATTTTTTATTCTTATGTGTACTCTGAAATTCTATTTTATATTCCAATGTTATACTCTCATGAATTGTGTTCTTCAATTTCCTTATGAATCAAAACTTATGGTATTTCAATCATTATGTCATGACTCAAAATTTTAATCTTTGATAAGCAGGGCATGTTTTAAAAATGTGATTATCATGTTATAATATCCTTATTATCTTGTTACGTTAACATATTTCTCTTATTTAACCTTATTTAGAATATGATCTCACCCTTTATTATGTTTTATTTCCTAGGTTTTGATGAATTGTTTTATTTAGGGTATGTCTATGAAGATAATTATATCGTAATATATTTGTTAGAATAATTGAATACCTTTCACTAGATAAGATGATTATGTACATAGTCTCTAAGGACACTAAACTATTATGTTCCTCAAGCACATGTTTTTGTAATTTATTGAAATATTTTTCTCAAAAAAATTAAATATATATGTATGAAACTCTTGGGTTTCTACGGATGCTACGGTGGGTGTATACTGATTGGAGTCTCAATACGAACCCCTAAGACTAAATCTGCTACTATAATTGGGAATATTTTTTATCAAAATTTCACTCTGAAACCACTAAAATGTTGAAACACCCATGTATAGGTGTATGAATGGTATCATTAAACCCTTACTAAATAATAATGAGGATAATGAAGGATCCACTTTAAACAAACCAGGTGATTTCTTATGGGAAGAACCAACCTCATCAAGAGAGGTATCAACAGAATCTAGTGTAAAGTCCTCATATATAGTAAATATCATTATGTTAGAGATATAATAGAAATAGCTATCATTTCAAAGTAGTGTTTCATATGATGGATTGGTTCCCAACGTTCCATTTAGTGGGATTATTCCCATTTTATTGCATGCATGGAAAACACCAATATTGGAGATGAAATTGGGGTCTAAATGGATAAAAATTCACCCAGACTTGTGGGATGAGTCTCCCAATAGTATTCTATAGGTGTTAAGGCTTGTTGGGGTGTAGTATGATATTCATACCTTGTGATGATATGGGATTAATTTTAGGATATTTTTGGGATAATCTTACGAGAATAAGATGCGTTTGTAGTATCATGGATGTATGCCTTCTCTAGAGTTGAAATATTTGGATACCTTGGGTGGGATCACCTGTTGGATTCCCCAATTTTTATGGCTAGGTATATCTACATTTCTCTAAACCTCCTTGTGAAATTATGGGTATATACTAATTATGATGACTAGAGTGGAAATTAAAACTCTTAGTAAGATCTTGAATGGTTTATATGATGTAGGTATTTTCCTTATCTACCCTCCTAAGATAGGTATGGTACATTTTTAACTACAGTATAAAAACTAATTTAGTCGAATGAATTATCAGTGGAATCCTCATCTTCAGTGGTATTTCATTGAATATATGGAATTTGGGGCTCCAATATATGGATGATTTAATAATATACATCAATTATTGGGATAGAATTGTTGAGGTGGTACACTTGGAAAATAAATCTCACCAACTATAAATGGAGGTGTTGAGATGGGGATAGTGTAACACCCCAATCTTCCACGATACGCTTCTCGTTCAATAATGCAATAGCTTGTATTGTACGCAAGTTCGAGATTTTAACACATCGCGACCAATCAAAGTAGTCCTTATGAATATTAATACCCACTTTTTGAAGTTATATAAATTTTATACTTCATAATGGACATCATTTTTGGATTCAGAATATCGAAATTAGCCTATGGTGAATTTTTGGTATTTTTCCGAGAACTTCTAATTTTCGATTAATATTGAAAAATACATAAAAAACATTTTTAATCGAAATAATTTATAGTTATAAATTATACTATTGATTGGTTTTAAATTATAATTAGAATATAATTTTACCATTTTATCCAATGGTGGTCATTAAAATTAATTTCACTTTGAAATTGGGCATAAAAAATTGTAAATCTTTTGATTGATATTGTTTCTTAAAAACACGCTATATGTTTTGACAACGAGAATTATTTATAAAATTAATTAATGAAAATTATATTTTTGGAATTTTGTAAAATATATATCATTTTTGAATTCTGAATATTAATTATAGCTTTGGGTGAATTTTTTGTATTGTTTTGAGAAACATCAATTTTTGATGAATAGTGAAACAACTAAGTGGTGGTTAAAAAACTAATTTTTCATTTAAATGAAACTTTACCACTTCTGTGAATTGAATTTCAAAAATCCGATATACATGGTTTTCATTAGTAAGTAAAATTTGGTTCAATGAGATGAATTTTTTTTGGTGAATAGTAACTTTTAAGTTTTATTAATCGCGATTAAAAGTAATTAGTGTAATTTAATGTAAATATAATGTTATAATAATATGAAATTACCTTTAAACTTGTCCAACCCTTTTTGGATGAGTCATGGATAACCAGGACAATCCATGGGTCAACTTGGGGACCCCATGGAGCAACTTGGGTATGAAAATGACATTAATAACTTTTTATTTAAAGTAGAAATAAAATTGTCACAAACATGTGTTGTTTTACTAAAAAAATTATTACATGAGGTTATATAAGTTAACTTTTCAACTATAAATATTAATTGGAAATCTAAAACGATTTCCTACATCATGGTTATTTTTTTATAATTTATAGTCATTAAATAAATAAATTTATTTATGACAGCGTGATGATGCAGCGATTACCTCATTAATGAACAATTTAAAAAAAATGAAAAGATAAAGTAAAATCTAAGACTTACACTTGTCTAAAACCTTTTGGATGGGTATATTTATAACCCTTATTACCTTATCCTAGAAATATATCATTGTGTTACCTTTAAAATCTGAAAATCATTTCATAATAATGTAACATTTCATTACTTTCTAAGAGTTCTCCTCCTCTCCTCTTATAAAAGGCCCCCACCTCTACCACCTTATTCACACCATAAAAGCCATTTGTCTCGGCCAAAATCTGCCCAAATACTCTCTAAACTTCCCTATCTTACACTTGGAAGCATCACTTTGGGTAGATAACTTCCCAAGGAAGCCTTTGGCTCAAATCAAAAAGAGTTACCCGATTTTAAGGATATTAAAGAACGATCGAGTCAAGTCGGACACAAGGTAAAGGACTTCATCTCAATCTCCTTTCATTGAGGCATATTTTATTTTACACACAACTTTCTTTTATGCTGTGTATAAAACCGTTTGACTTTTAGGTTTATTAAAAGGGAATCTTTTTTTATATGAAGTGTTTTACTAAATGACAAAAGGGAATGTTTTTTTTGTCGTACATATGCGGCGACAACGACTTCTCCAACGCCGTGACTATTATTTGAGTTTTAGCTTCATCTACAAGCGATAAAATTTTTTTAAATGAAAAATAAATACCATGTTTTACTTTTATTTTTTTTTGGTATTGAAAATGGTTTTATTATATCAATGTGTTGTATTGATATCTTGTGATTGAGATGTTGAAGCGTTATGTTTCTTTTATGCATGTTTTATGTGATACGATTATGTTATGGTTTATGATATATTTAAACCTTTTCATATAAGGAATGCATTGGACATAATATGTGACGGGTGGAGCCCGCTATATCTCCTCGATGCATCAGTAGGTCTCATGATACAAACTAGTGTCTTGGAACAAGGCCTTCACAAAATCTTATTTGTAGTCTTGGAACAAGGCCTTGACTATGTGGTTATGATAGTCTGGCATTATGCATTCCATCATTATGAAAGTGGTTATTGATATTTCATGTGATTATTAGACTAGTAGAATATCCACGTGAATAAGTAAATGGCATTATTTCATTTTATTTTTTCCATATTATGCTGAAGTTCAAGTTTAAAAGGCTTTTGTTTTAGTTATACATTTCCTTAAATGCTTATGTTTATTTAAGAAAGTTTCCGCTATATTGATATCCTTATTGAGCATCTGAGATCACCCCTTTCTATTGTAACACACCGAGTTTCCACGATACGCTTCTCATTCAATAATGCAATAGCTTGCATTGTATGCAACTTCGAGTACTAAAACACCGTGACTAATCAAAGTAGCTGTTATGAATAGTAATAACCACTTTTTAAAATTATCGAAATTTTATATTTCAAAATGGACCTCATTTTTGAATTCTTAATATCAAAATTATCCTAAGTTGAATTTTTTGTAACTTTCTGAGAACTTTCAATTTTTTTATGAATAGTGAAAAATACTTAAAACAACCTTTTTAATCAAAATAATTTATTGTGATAAATTATACTATTTAGTGGTTTTAAAGTATAATTAGAATATATTTTTACCATTTTATCCAATGGTGGTCATTAGAATTTATTTAACATTGAAATTGGACATAAACAATTGCCAATCTTTTGATATAAATTGTTTCTTAAAAACACGCTATTTGTTGTGACAGCAGGAATTAATTATAAAATTAATTAATGAAACTTATATTTTTGGAATTTTTTAAAATAGACATCATTTTTGAATTCGGAATATCAATTATAGCTTAGGGTGAAATTTTGTCATTGTTCTGAAAAACTTCAATTTTTGATGAATACTGAAACCACTAAGTGGTAGTTAAATAACTGATTTTTCGTCTAAAATGAAATATTACCACTTCTGTGATTTGAGTTTAAAAAATCCGACATACATGGTTGTCATTAAGAAGTAAAATGTGGTTCAATGAGATTAAAATAATTTTTGTTGAATAGTAACTTTTAAGTTCTTAATCGCGATTAGAGGTAATTAGTGTTGTTTAAGGTAAAAACAATGTTTTAATAACATGATATGAGCTTGACACTTATCCTACTCCTATTGGATGAGTCATGGCCGACCAAGACAACCCATGGGTCAACTTGGGGACCCCATGGAGCCACTTTTGTTGGAAAATGACATTAATATATATTTATTTAATGTTAAAATTAAATTGACACAAACATGAGTTGTTTTACTAAAACAGACGTTAAGTGGGGTTACACAAATCCAAATTTTGACTATAAATATTCATTAGAAAGACAAAAAGATTTCCTACATCATAGTAGTTTTTTTATAATTTTTAGACATTAAATAAATTAAATTATTTATGACATCATTATGATGCAGCGATGACCTCATTATTTAACGATTTTTATAAAATGAAACGATAATGTAAAATCCAAGGCTTACACTTGTCCAAAGACTATTGTATTGGTATATTTAGAACCCTTATCACCTTATCCACGAATTATATAAGTTTGGGACCTTTGGAATCCTAAAATCATTGTGTAATAATGTAACATTTCAATCTTTCCAAAAGAGCCCCTCCTCTCCACTTATAAAAGGCCCCCACCTCTCCCACCTTATTCACACCTTCAAGCCATTTGGCTCTGCCAAACTCTGCCCAAATACTCTCCCAACTTCCACCTCTTACTCCTAGAAGCCTCACTTTGGGCAGACCTCTTCTCAAGGAAGCCTTTGGCTCAAATCAAAAAGAGTTACCCGATTTTAAGGTAATGTCTTCTCTAATGTTGTTTTGTTTTATTTTTCTTCTCCAACCCCCTAAACTCTTTTTATTCATTTCTTTTGTAACAACACCAGTATCCTCAATATACTAGGATGTTGTTATAAGAAGTATTCGAGCTACAGTTACACACACCTACATCTAATGGTTAAAGAACATACGGTTTCTGTGGATGGCGAATTTCTGCCTCACGAAACGATGATTGTTCAACACTCATATAACACCTTCAAAGGTGGCCATTAAGATGTCACTATATTTATATATGATATATAATGTGTTTATGTTTTACTTATGCTTCTGTATTTCTCATTTATGGAATAATTTATGATTTCCATTATGGGTAAAACGCGATAATTTCATTTTAGGAAGTGTGGACTACCGCCCCCTCAAAGTGATTTGAATCGTTAATGCCATGTGTGGGATGTATAACGGATGGATTAAATGGTATTATACACTATATTATACTTTAATTATATTATAAATTTATATCATTATGATTATGTTCCATTAAATATGAAATAGAAATGAAAGTAGCGTTCATGCGTACGTACGACTTACCGTCTCCATGAACAGTGCATTTCATTTCTTACCTCTAAATGTTACGTAATATTATAAATGAATGTATATACTGGATATATAATATATATATGACATCTAAATCATGAATATAATTTTGGAGATAATGGATATTCTACCACATAAACAACTTTTAATTATAAGAAGTTTATTGTTGACTCAAGTACCAAAGATCGACAAAACGACTGTTATTAACTTAAATAATTACATAATGTTCATATAATTGTTATAAGTGATATAAAAAGGATAATGAAATTGAAAATGGTTCTTAATAAGGTATATATTAACTCTAGTTTATTATTCAGGAGGTTAAAGAACCGTTGAGTCAAGTCAGACACGAGGTAAGGGAATTTCTTAACCCAATTTTCATTCTTTGGGTTAATCTCCTACTTTCAAATTATGTCATGATATTATTATGTCTTATTTTGTATTCTTTTTGTGTACCTGTGGTGAATACACCTAATATATCTATTTTATTTTAAAAATGAACTTTTTAAGGACTCCGTCTCAATCCCCTTTCATTGAGGCATATTTGGTTTTATACACAACTTTCTTTTATACGATGTATAAACCCCTTTGACATTTACGTTTATTCAAAAGGAATCTTTTTTATACGAAGCGTTTTACTAAACGAAAAAAAGGGAATGTTTTTATTTCTGTACTTATGCGGCAACAACGACTTCTCCGCCGCCGTGACCATTATTTGAGTTTCGGCTTCCTCTACAAGCCATCATTTTTTTTAATGAAAAATAAATACAAAGTTTTAACTTCCTTTTATTTTGGTATTGAAAATGGTTTTGAAAGCATTTTTATTATATCAATGTGTTGTATTTATATCTTGTGATTGAAATGTGGAAATTTTATGTTTCCTTTATTCATTTTTTATGTGATACGATTATGTTATGGTTTATGATATGTTTAAACCTATTCATATGAGGAATGCATTGGACTTAATAAGTGACGGGTGGAGCCCTCTATAGCTCCTCGATGCATCGGCAGGTCTCATGAGACAAACTAGTGTCTTGGCACGAGGCCTTGACAAAATCTTATTTGTGGTCTTGGCACGAGGCCTTGGCTACGTGGTTATGATAGTCTCGCATTATGCATCCCATCATTATGAAAGTGGTTATTGATCTTGCATGTGATTATTCGACCAGTAGAATATCCATGTGAGTAAGTAAATGGCATTATTTAATTTTATTTTTTCCATATTATGCTGAAGTTCATGTTTAAAAGGCTTTTGTTTTAGTTATACATTGCCTTAAATGTAAATGTTTATTTATGAAAGCTTCCGCTATATTGTTAACCTTACTGAGCATCCGAGCTCACCCCTTTCAATGTTTTAATATTTTCCAGGATGTGAAGAATTATTTTATGAATGACCTGCAGGGATAGTCCGAAAAGGATAGTAGTGTGGACTATGGAGACTATGTTATTATAGTTTTTCACTTTGTGATGTTATGTAACATTTATGAATGTATCTAGTGTTTCTAAGGCTACTAAACTAATCGGTCTTTCGAGACTTGATCTTTTGTGATCATGCCAATGTTATGAAGTAATGCACCGACTCCGTGTAGCTGGGGTTGGGGCGTTACAGTTGGTATCAGAGGCAGTTTAGTACTAACCTTGGAAGCTATATTTAGATAAACTCTGATTAGAGCACATAGCCCAAAGATAGACTTTTAGAATTAGTATAGAAGAACTTCCTAGAATTTTGTTATTGTAGAGATTTTGTGAGTTTTCCGAGCAATACATCCCTGTCTGGATACAAGCAAGTAGAGGCGACTCTGGCACAGATGTACCTTGGGGTAAAACCCGAAAACACCTCTTTGAGCTAGACTCAAACGGGAACTGGTGCACGACAACGGGCCTTGCTGCACTCTTGGTTATGACACTCTCGGGGGATATGCTTTGGATAATTCTCATTTTCTTTATAAACCACTATGAAGGGTTATGAGTATATACTTCCTCAAAGAAAATTTTTTTATGGATTATATCCATAAATAGTTCAATTTATGTTAAGTATCTTACAAGTATGGAATTATGTATTTTGATTTATAAACTAATATAGTTTATGCCATTGTTTAGAAATGGCGCCTAGTGGAAGGAATGGAAACCGTATCAATTCACGCACTCCGTGTAGGGATTTCCCTCCTGCTCAAGATAATTATTGTGGAGCTGGAGATACAAGTGGTGTTGATCAACTTATTACCATACTGGGAAAACTCACTCAGGTTATGAATAATAACCTTACTCGTATGGAGCACCCTGATCTGCAACATGGAGGATCAATGTTAGATCGATTCATGAGGAAATAACCACCAACGTTCAATGGGAGTACAAATCCCTTAGTAGCCGAGCAATGGATAAATTCCCTAGAGAAAATATTTCAGGCTTTGGGGAGCAGTGAAAGGGAAAAAGTTATCATGGCAGTTTACCGCCTCACTGGAGATGCCGATCAGTGGTGGTCGCTGATTCAAAACACAAAGGAAGATGATGACGTATCGAATATGGAATGGAGGGAGTTCAAAGATCTTTTCTTAGAAAAATACTTTCCTCGTGACCATCGAGAAGATATGGAAAGGCAATTTCTGAGTCTGAGGCAGAAGGAGGATGAGAATGTCGCAAAGTATGAGGCTAACTTTACAAGGTTAATGAGGCATGCTGCCGATTATATACGTAACCCAAGGAGTAAGATTGACCGTTTCTTTGATGGGTTAAAACCATTTCTCCGTCAATCTTTAGTATCACAATCCTTCTCATCATACGAAGATATTGTCTCATGTGCTATCAAGACAGAAAAGGAATTCACTAAGTCATATGACAACAAAGTAAAGCAAGAGAAGAAGAGAACGGTGGAAGAAGAGACAGATAAAGGGAAAAAGGGAAAGAAGGATTTTCCATTATGTGATAATTGTGGGAAGAATCACCCTGGTACTTGTCTAAAAGTAATGGTAGTTTGTTATAAATGTGGAGAAAAGGGTCACCAGGCTCGTGATTGCAAGGAAAAGAAAGAGACTATCAAAGTTGAATGCTATAATTGTAGAGAAATGGTTCATTATGCAAATGAATGTCCTAAGCGTCAGGGAAGCTTACCTCAGAAAAGGCCAAGGGATCAAGGACAATCTTATGTTGTTACTACAGTTGAAGCAGAATAACTAATATATTGGTGCTTTTGGACTCATGGATTATATTTTGATTATTAGAATAATGTGATATATATATATAAGGATTGTACTGCAGTACTTGTTGATTTTAGTAAGGTTTTAATATGATTAAGGTAATTATATTTTTAGTATGTGACAATAAGAGAAACTTTACTTTGATTGGGGAATCTGATAAATTGATTTTGGAATTAAGAGACCTTTTAGAGAAAGTCTGGACAGAGGTATTTTGGATAACTATAATGGTTGGAGTGGATTATGATGATCTTTGGATAGTATTGTTTAAGGTTAAAAAATTATGAAGATTATTTTTGGAATATTATGATACTATAGTTTTAGGAAAAGGACAACCTGCAGGGTGGGGAATAACCCGTCGCGTCGGACAAAGCTGCAGGAATTGAACCCACAACCATAGTGCGACAAGCCTTTATTTCCTACCACTAGCTTATAGGAAGCCCCTGGTTATTACAAAATAGTTTTACTAATCTAAATGGTATGTGTTAACATTTAGAACCTTATAGCATTAGGATAAATAGAATATATTTGAGTTCTGTTACCATTTGGAGTAAAAGTTGGGTTTGTGGTAAAAATTTATTAACGAATGAAAGTATACATAACATGTATGTATATTCCCTTACGTTCTTAGTAAATCTCCTAAATAAATTCCTCAATATTATAAAAGGTAACATAAAACAAAAATGTTGTCGGTTAACTTTTCCAACTGGGGATTCAATGACCGTTTAACCAATCACAAGTTTTTGATTTTCTTGTGGTTAAACTTTCTCCTAATCCTGTTTTCTATAACTCTCCATCAGACCTTGATGGTTTGTTTCTCCTCCATATCCATATTTTCATAGAATCCTAGAATGGGCTATATCGGGTGACCTTTGTACTTATCTTGCTTTCTTTTAATGTTATATATTTATTAACCTTATTTCCGATGTGGGTTTTCCTCAAAGTTATTTTCTCTTTTCAACCTTTTATTTTCAAAGAAAAATTTCAAATTGCGAGGATGCAATTTATTGAAGGAGGGGAGAATGTAACACCCCGAGCTTCCACGATATGCTTCTCATTCAATAATGCAATAGCTTGCATTGTACGCAACTTCGAGTTCTAAAACACTGCGACTAATCAAAGTAGCTGTTATGAATAGTAATAACCACTTTTTAAAATTATAGAAATTTTATATTTCAAAATGGACTTTATTTTTGAATTCGTAATATCGAAATTATCCTCAGTTGAATTTTTTGTAACTTTCTGAGAACTTTCAATTTTTTTATGAATAGTGAAAAATACTTAAAACAACCTTTTTAATCAAAATAATTTATTGTGATAAATTATACTATTTAGTGGTTTTAAATTATAATTAGAATATATTTTTACCATTTTATCCAATGGTGGTCATTAGAATTAATTTAACATTGAAATTGGACATAAACAATTGCCAATCTTTTGATATAAATTGTTTCTTAAAAACACGCTATTTGTTGTGACAGTGGGAATTAATTATAAAATTAATTAATGAAACTTATATGTTTGGAATTTTGTAAAATAGACATCATTTTTGAATTTGGAATATCAATTATAGCTTAGGGTGAAATTTTGGCATTGTTTTGAAAAACTTCAATTTTTGATGAATAGTGAAACCACTAAGTGGTAGTTAAATAACTGATTTTTCGTTTAAAATGAAATATTACCACTTCTGTGATTTGAGTTTCAAAAATCCGACATACATGGTTGTCATTAAGAAGTAAAATGTGGTTTAATGAGATTAAAATAATTTTTGGTGAATAGTAACTTTTAAGTTCTTAATCGCGATTAGAGGTAATTAGTGTAGTTTAAGGTAAAAACAATGTTTTAATAATATGATATGAGCTTGAAACTTGTACTACTCCTATTGGATGAGTCATGGACGACCAAGACAACCCATGGGTCAACTTGGGGACCCCATGGAGCCACATTGGTTGGAAAATGACATTAATATATATTTATTTAATGTTAAAATTAAATTGACACAAACATGAGTTGTTTTACTAAAACATACTTTAAGTGGGGTTACACAAGTCCCAATTTTGACTATAAATATTCATTAGAAATATAAAACGATTTCCTACATCATAGTATTTTTTTTATAATTTTTAGACATTAAATAAATTAAATTATTTATGACATCATTATGATGCAGCGATGACCTCATTATTTAACGATTTTAATAAAATGAAAAGATAATGTAAAATCCAAGGCTTAAACTTGTCCAAAGACTATTGGATGGGTATATTTCGAACCCTTATCACCTTATCCACGAATTATATAAGTGTGGGACCTTTAGAATCCGAAAAGCATTTTGTAATAATGTAACATTTAAATCTTTCCAAAAGAGCCCCTCCTCTCCACTTATAAAAGGCCCCCACCTCTCCCACCTTATTCACACCTTAAAGCCATTTGGCTCGGCCAACCTCTTCCCAAATAATCTCCCAACTTCCACCTCTTACTCCTTGAAGCCTCACTTTGGGCAGAACGCTTCTCAAGGAAGCCTTTGGCTCAAATCAAAAAGAGTTACCCGATTTTGAGGTAATGTCTTCTCTAATGTTGTTTTGTTTTATTTTTCTTCTCCAACCCCCTAAACTCTTTTTATTCATTTCTTTTGTAACAACACCAGTATCCTCAATATACTTGGATGTGTTATAAGAAGGATTCTAGCTACACTTACACACACCTACATCTAATGGTTAAAGAACATACGGTTTCTGTGGATGGTGAATTTATGCCTCACGAAACGATGATTGTTCAACACCCATATAACACCTTCAAAGGTGGCCATTAAGATGTCACTATATTTATATATGATATATAATGTTCTTATGTTTTACTTATGCTTCTGTATTTCTCATTTATGGAATACTTTATGATTTCCATTATGGGTAAAATGCGATAATTTCATTTTAGGAAGTGCGGACTACCGCCCCCTCAAAGTGATTTGAATCGTTAATGCCATATGTGGGATGTATAAAGGATGGATTAAATGGTATTATACACTATATTATACTGTAATTATATTATAAATTTATATCATTATGATTGCTTTCCATTAAATACGAAATAGAAATGAAAGTAGCGTTCATGCGTACGTACGGCTTACCGTCTCCAAGAACGGTGCATTTCATTTCTTACCTCTAAATGTTATGTAATATTATAAATGAATGTATATACTGGATATATAAGATATATATGACATCTAAATAATGAATATAATTCTGGAGATAATGGGTATTCTACCACATAAACAACTTGTAATTATAAGAAGTTTATTGTTGACTCAAGTACCAAAGATCGACAAAACGACTGTTATTAACTTAAATAATTACATAATGTTCATATCATTGTAATAAGTGATATAAAAAGGATAATGAAATTTAAAATGGTTCTTAATAAGGTATATATTAACTCTAGTTTATTATTCAGGAGGTTAAAGAACGGTTGAGTCAAGTCAGACACGAGGTAAGGGAATTTCTTAACCCAATTTTCATTCTTTGGGTTAATCTCCTACTTTCAAATTATGTCATGATATTATTATGTATTATTTTGTATTATTTATGTGTACCTATAGTGAATACCCCTAATATATCTATTTTATTTTAAAAATGATCTTTTTAAGGACTCCGTCTCAATCCCCTTTCATTGAGGCATATTTGGTTTTATACACAACTTTCTTTTATACGGTGTATAAACCCCTTTGACTTTTACGTTTATTCAAAAGGAATCTTTTTTATACGAAGAGTTTTACTAACCGACAGAAAGGGAATGTTTTTATTTCTGTACTTATGCAGCGACAACGACTTCTCCACCGCCGTGACCATTATTTGAGTTTCAGCTTCCTCTACAAGCCATCATTTTTTTTAATGAAAAATAAATACAAAGTTTTAACTTTCATTTATTTTGGTATTGAAAATGGTTTTGAAAGCATTTTTATTATATTAATGTGTTGTATTGATATCTTGTGATTGAAATATGGAAATGTTATGTTTCCTTGATGCATGTTTTATGTGATACGATTATGTTATGATTTATGATATGTTTAAACCTATACATATGAGGAATGCATTAGACTTAATAAGTGACGGGTGGAGCCCGCTATAGCTCCTCGATGCATCGGCAGGTCTCATGAGACAAACTAGTGTCTTGGCACGAGGCCTTGACAAAATCTTATTTGTGGTCTAGGCACGAGGCCTTGTATATGTGGTTATGATAGTCTGGCATTATGCACTCCATCATTATGAAAGTGGTTATTGATATTGCATGTGATTATTCGACCAGTAGAATATCCATGTGAGTATGTAAATGGCATTATTTAATTTTATTTTTTCCATATTATGCTGAAGTTCAAGTTTAAAAGGCTTTTGTTTTAGTTATACATTGCCTTAAATGTTATTTTTTATTTATGAAAGCTTCTACTATATTGTTAACCTTACCGAGCATCCGAGCTCACCCCTTTCAATGTTTTAATATTTTCCAGGATGTGAAGAATTATTTTATGAATGACCTGCAGGGATAGTCCGAAGAGGATAGAAGTGTGGACTATGGAGACTATGTTATTATAGTTTTTCACTTTGTGATGTAATGTAACATTTATGAATGTATCTAGTGTTTCCAAGGCTACTAAACTAATCGGTCTTTCGAGACTTGATCTTTTGTGATCATGCCAATGTTGCAAAGTAATGCACCGACTCCGGGTAGCTGGGGTCGGGGCGTTACATCTATGTTTTATTTTTCCCAAGATGTGAAGAAATATTTTATGACTGACCTTCAGGGATAGTCTAAAGGGGATATGAGTGTAGACTATGGAGACCATGTGATTGTAGTTTTTCACTTTATGATGTAATGTAACATTTATGAATGTATCTGGTGTTTCCATGGCTACTAAACTAATTGGTCTTTCGAGATTTGATCTTTTGTGATCATTCCAATGTTATGTAATAATGCACCAGCTCTGGGTAACTGTGGTTGGGGCGTTACAGTTGGTATCAGAGGCAGTTTATTACTAACCTTGGAAGCTAGATTTAGATAAACTCTGATTAGAGCACATAGCCCTAAGATAGACATTGAGGATTAGTATAGAATAACTTCCAAGAATTTTGGTATTATAGATATTTTTTGATTTTTCTGAGAAATACATCCCTGTCTGGATACGAGTAGGTAGAGGAGGCTCTGGCACAAATGTACCTAGGGGTAAAACCCGAAAACACCACTTTGAGCTATACTCGAATGGGAACCGGTGCACGGCAACAGGCATTGTTGCACTCTTGGTTACGACACTCCTGGGGGATATGCTTACTATAATTCTCATTTTATTTACAAACCATTATGAAGGGTTTATGAGTGTATACTTTCTCAAAGAAATTTTTTTTATGATTATGGATTATATCCATAAACTGTTGAATTTATGTTAAGTATTTTACATGTATGGAATTTTGTATTTTGATTCATAAACTGATTTTTTTATGCCATTGTTTAGAAATGGGACCTAGTTGAAGGAATGGAAACTGAATCAATGCACGCACTCCATGTAGGGATTTCCCTCCTACTCAAGATAATTATAGTGGAGCTGGTGATACAACTGCTGCTGATCAACTTATCACCATACTGGGACAACTCACTCAGGTTATGAATAATAACCTTACTCGTTTGGAGCACCCTGATCCGCAATGTGGAGGATCGATGTCAGACCACTTCATGAGGAAACAACCACCAACATTCAATGGGAGTACAAATCCCTTAGTATCTAAGCAATGGATAAATTCCTTAGAGAAAATATTCCATGGCTTGGGGAGCAGTGAAAGGGAAAAGGTTATCATGGCAGTTTACCGTCTCACTAGAGATGCTGATCAATGGTGGTCATTGATACAAAACAGAAAGGAAGATGATGATGTATCAAATATAGAATAGAGGGAGTTCAAAGATATTTTTTAGAAAAATACTTTCCTCGTGACCATTGAGAAAATATGGAAATGTAATTTCTGAGTCTGAGACAAAAGGAGAATGAGAATGTTGCAAAGTATGAGGCTAACTTTACAAGGTTAGTGAGGTATGATGCAGATTATATACGTAACCCAAGAAGTAAGATTGATCGTTTCTTTGATGGGTTAAAACCTCTTCTCCATTGATCTTTAGTATCACAATATTTCTCATCGTATAAAGATATTGTCTCATGTGCTATCAAGACAGAAAAGGAATTCTCTAAATCTTACGACAATAAAGTAAAGCAAGAGAAGAAGAGAACGGTGGAACAAGATAGAGATAAATGGAAAATGGGAAAAAAATATTTTACATTATGCGATAATTGTGGGAAGAATCACCCTGGTACTTCCCTAAAAGGAATGGGAGTTTGTTATAAATGTGGAGAGAAAGGTCACCAGGCTCGTGATTGCAAGGGAAAGAAAAAGGCTGTCAATGTTGAATGCTACAACTGTAGGGAAATGGGGCATTATACAAATGAATGTCCTAATCTTCAGGGAAACATACCTCCGAAAAGGCCAAGGGATCAAGGCCAATCTTATGCTTTTACTACAGTTGAAGTGGAATGATTAATGTATTGGGGTTTTTGGACTCGAACTATATTATGGTTATAAGAATAATGTGATATACATAAGGATTATACTATAGTACTTTTTGTTTTCATTAAGGTTTTAATATGATTAAGGTAATCATATTTATAGTATATGACAATAATAGAAAATATACTTTGTTTGGGGAATCTGATGAATTGATTTTGGAATATAGAGACCTTTTAGAGAAATTCTAGACAGAATTATTTTGGATAACTATAAAGGTTGGAATGGATTAAGTTGAACTTTGGATTGTATTGTTTAAGGTTAAAAAATTTCTAAAGATTATTTGTTGAATATTAAAATATAGTTTTATGAAAAAGGATGACCTGCAGGTCAGGGGATAACCCGTCATGTCCGACAAAGCTGTAGGAATCGAACCCACAACCATAGTGTGACAGGCCTTTATTATCTACCACTAGCCTACAGGAAGTCCCTAGTAATTAAAAAATAGTTTTCCTAATCTGAATGGTATGTGTTAATATTTGGAACCTTGTATGATTAGGATAAATATAATATTTTTGGGTTATATTATCTTTTTAAGGGAGAGATTAGTTTTTGGTAGAAATTAGTTGAAGGTTGAATCTCTACTTTCCAAGTATATATATATATATATATATATATCTTATTCTTTGAATAAATTAATTCTTAAACATTAGGAAAGGGATATTAAAAAAAATGTGTTATCCTAATACCTTATGTTTTGTTGAACTGATGATATTTTAAATAACCATAGATTGAAGCCTTTGAGGCCTTAAATCTTAAACTTGTTTGTGGTTGATTATGGAATCTCGGCTTATTATTACATAAACTTTCATTACATTTTACAAAACTGAGGATCTTTAATGTTTAGTGTCTTGGAAACTAGGAACTAAAAACAAGAAAAAATAAAATATTCTTCTTAAACACTTGATAGGATTCTCTATATGTTCATCCTAGGTTCATTACTGCATCTCATAAACTGGGTACATTCATCAAAAGAAAGGGTGAGAAGAAGGACTAGTAAGGGAAACAAGGGGAAACATTTAACATGTGAACTTGAGATACAACAACAATGTCATGAAAAAGAACATTAAGGCATGAGAAAGAAATCATGAGGCATATCATAATAAAAATAACGTATTTCATAACATGAAGATGTGGCTACAACATTTAATATTGACAATCATTTCTGTTTCACCAAGGTCCATCCCCAACGTGTCATTAAAAATTATCAAGGTTATTCACCAAGGCGTCGTTAAAAATGGTCATCTCTAGAGATTAAGTCTTTACCCAATGCATTGGAGCGCTATCAGGGTGCACCTTTAATTTTTGTTTTTATCATGTGATCCACATATATCATCATCAATAATTTCATTAACAACACATATAGAATAAAATAAATGGTTTTCATTTCATAATCATAACGTTTTCAAAACTACTTTAAAGACATGATCTTTATGTCACTTTAAACCCACGGAAAGGGAAAGTGAGTATCATGTATGTAAATCCCATAATTTAAAATAGACCATTTTGGTATATATGTGAATACCCCTTTAGAATAAATATCTTTGAGTATTCACTTAATAAAATAAATTAATTTGATAATAAGAGAGAGACATTTTGAGACGGAAATTCTGCCGCATAACGGCTATGTTATGAGGTTTTAGAAAACATTGAAAACAGAGGGGACATGGGTAACCCACTCATAAATTATCCATAAAACAGTAGGGGGATAGAATATAAAGGATTTAAGAATATGGTAATGAAATTTTAATGATATACTATATGAAATGACGAACATGAAAGGAAGACAAAAATTAGATTCCTCTTATGAAAATTCGGCAGCCTAACAGCGTCACTTAAACTTCAGAAAAATGAATTGATGATATCAAATGGGGTATCTCATAATATGAACATAAAAGATCAGTATAATAGATATAGAGATCATACCCCAACATAATAAAAAGAAACTTGAAAGACTTGACATGAAAGTAGAACTTTGAAAAATGAGAAAGGTGAACGAATCCGTAAACAATTCGGCAGCCTAACGACGTCAACCAAACTTCAACAAAAAGGAATTGACAAGATAAAATAGGATATCTAATAATATGAACATAAAATATCATTATGATAGACATAGAGATCATACCCCAACATAATAAAATGTAAATTGAAAGACTTGACATGAAAGTAGAACTTTGAAAAATGAGAAAGGTGAACGAATCCCTTAAAAATTCAGCAGCCCAACGGTGTCACATAAACATTATTAAAAAGAATTGATGAGAGCAAGAGGGGTATCTCATAATATGAACATTATAAGGGAAGTAATAGGAATATAAAAGAACATCCTCCAACATAAGATCATGGAACATAAAAGAAATGATATAAAAGAGATTACTTGAAAAGAAAGAAAGAGGTAGGATCCCTTACCTTAAACGTAACTCTTAAAACTCAAATGTTGGGACCTTGAGGGCTTGTGGGAACCTTGGGAGGCCTCCTTGGGAGGTAATGAGAACATATATTCGTTGGGGGAGAGTTGGGAGTAAAAAATAAAGGAGGGAAGGGTGGGTATTTATAGGGAAAGTGAGGGGACAAGGCATTAATGGCCAAGGGACACCTCATTAGTGGTTTTGGAAAAACCATGGGCTTGCCCATGGTATTTGCCCATGGTATTGTCCACTTGGGACACCTCATACCTTATCTCACTATTCATAGGTCGACCATATTGATTACATACTTAACACATCATTTAATGATGTCATTAAACACCTGTAACTTAAAAACTCTATTTTCACTATTCATCGAAAATTCAACTTTCTCAGAAAAATCCCAAAATTTTACCTTAACCAAATATCGATGCTCTGATTTCAAAAATGAACTCAATTTTGTAAAAATAATTTTTGAAATATTTTTAATTTATTTTTTAATTAAATACACTATTCACCGAAAATTCATTTTTTTTAGAAAATTCTCCAAAAATTACCTTAGCATAATATCGATGTTCTGAATTCAAAAATAAAGTCTATTTTATAAAAATAATTATCTAAATACTATTAATTTAATTTTTAATTATAAAACACTATTCACCCGAAAAAACTAATACTTGAATAATAATTTATGAAACCGTTATTTAACCATTTTATTGAATAACATTACTTAATCAAGGTGCCTAGATTATATTAATAATTTCTTTAAGTCAAATTACTAATCCATTTGGTCACATTACTAATCCTAAGAATAAAATCACTATTCATAATTTACTATTCATCAAAAATTATGTTGATCTTGTTAGACTCTAAATTTCGTACTGAACATAATTGTACAAGACCATTTTTTGAAAATCATTACACATTTTTCATTATTTAAGGTTTACATAAACATTTTTTAAAAATATCCTTTCACAAAAATTCATCAAAAATATGCATACTATATTTATCCGGACATTTGAAAATTCATAAGCTTCATCATGAGAAGAAATCAAAAAATTTATTTAAAATAAAGGATTACACAAGGCAGTTACGATCTCCTTACATAGCCCCTTATAACCCCGGCATAGGACCTAAGTGTAAGGTGTGCTAAGGTGAGAGAATCTGAGGGCGGCTCAGCCAACATTGCACGAGTAGTAATTTCTATCAGTTTGAACTTCTCACGAAGGCGATTTCATTCTAGCTTCACACGATAAAGTTCAGCTTGGGTTGGGTCTAGAGCAAAGCCCAGTGGTGCTACCTCCTTCCCAAGATCCGTTAGATGGGCTTTGATTGGCCTGAGACTACTGGATGAGGCCATTGAATCTTCTTTCTATATTAATTAACCAAGATCACTTGTATTTAGAGACAATAATCGAATTGTTTAGTTTCCAGTGGTCATATTGACCAATGGTCATATAATAGTCAAAACCCAATGGTCTCATTTTAATTATACTCATGTTATCAAATGAAACAGTTTTGTTGAGTATAAAAATAAAATAACACACAAAATTAGGAAACAATATTTATTCAAAATTATGAGTCGTTACAATCTTCCCCACTTAAAAAATTTCATCCTCAAAATTTTTAAAATTGGGTTTTGAAATTTCATTGAAAGTCCCACATCGGAAAAGGAGTCAGCAAAACTATTACTTTAAAAGAAGGAATGGCAAGTACAAAGGTCACCCGAGTTAACGCACACTAGGATTCCATGTAGGAAAACATGGACATGGAGGAGAAAACAAAGGGTCAAGTTCTGTGGGAGAGTGATAGAAAACATTATTAGGAGAAATTTAACCACAAGAAAATCACAAACATATGATGTGTGTAAACGGTCTTTGATTACCTAGTAGGAAACGTAAACCAAGAAAGTTTTTGTTTTACGTTCCTTTTCATAATTTTGAGGAATTCATTTACTACATAGAACAAAAACATGAGGAAATATATGTACCTTTATGTAGAGTTTCATCCTTTAATAAGGTTCTACCAAAACTAATCTTTTCTCCAAACGATGAGCATTCAAAAACACTTGGTCTCATCAAAACACAACAATGATCTTCTTGAGAGTCACGTAACCCACAAAAGATTAACTACCTATTTCTTCTATCTTTAAACATTATCCCAAAAACAGAAAGGGTATGATAAAACAACTCTTCAAAAAGAAAGAATCCCTTAGGAAGGGAAACTACTTTTAAATCTTCAAAGTTCCATGGTACTACCCAAAGTTCATCATAGACCATTCCATATATAATTGTCCTTAAAATGCCTCAAAATAAACCAAACTAATATTGAAACCCAATTATAATAATGATCTCATAACATAGTCTTCCAAGATAGACTTTATCGTTCATCTCCAAACAACATCAACCACTCTTATCATCTTATAACAAAAGAAACTAACCAAATCACATTTTCCCCAAGATAGGTTAATCGTTTCAATATATAACCTAAATTACTATAATCTCGCATTAAATTCATTGATTATTCAAAATATAAGTCAACCTTTACTCCTCAAAGAAAATACCATAGTAATCTATTTACCTCGATCATATAGGGTTCCCAAAATAGTGAACGTCTTCCAAAATAATAATCATCTTTTAATCCCCTAATCACCTTTTTTTAAGAAGAACAGTTTCACTACATCAACATGTGGTACATAAAAATAGATGTTTTCCTTAATGATATAAAATCATCTTAGGTAGTGACTCAATGATCTTAGAAAACATAAAAGATATGCTCATAGAGCACAAACTAAAATACAACATGACATAGACAATTATTGCAAAGAAGTTACATGTACTTCAGTCATCATGATCCATCTCAGTATAGGAATTGCATTGTTCCCTTGTCCTCGAAGATTTTTGATGCTCATCATGCTTCTCACACATTCGAAGAGATCATTTACTAGGATAATGTCTAACTTCTCCACATTTACGAAATCGAAATGTATAAGGTACATTAGATCGAACCTTATCTCCATTCATCAGATTATCCATTTTTTTAAAGCAATTGGCTACTTTATTCCCTATCTTCCCACACTTAAAACATGTCCTGATTACTTTGGGACATTATCCTTGGTGCCTCTTCCCACAATATTTTCAAAAAATAAATTCGGTCTTCTTTCCCTTATCAACTTTATCAGATGAACACCCTTGAGACTTTGTCTTCTTCTTCCTTGATGAATTTGGGAATTCAATTAGGTACCAATTGTTAATTGTGATTATTGATAGCCGGTTTGGCATAATCACAGTATGTTCAACTTTATCTTTCGTCATATCTATCACATTAATAGGTAAATCATCACATTTCCTATCACATTGGTTGTTGGGACATGCTCTTCCATTTCCCGCCATTAACTAAGAAAAGAATGTATAATTAAGGGGGCTTAAATACGTAGCAAATAATCATTAAAAGGAAACTTTAATCATAGAAGGATATACTTATAGAAGGAAAGTATACCCTTACTTGTGATTCCCTAGGTTCCAAACTAGGTTATCCATGATCATATATTCTTATGTGAATCTTTATTTAATTTTATCTGTGTTCCTTTAATAATGGTTCGTACTAAGCTTATGAATTTACCAAAGCATATCCCCTGGGAGTGTCGTAACCAAGAGTGCAGCAAGGCCCGTTGTCGTGTACCAGTTCCCGTTCGAGTATCACTCAAAGTGGTGTTTTCGGGTTTTACCACTATGTACATTTGTGCCGGAGCCACCTCTACCTGCTTGTATCCAGACAGGGATGTATTTTCTTGGCAATCCCTTACTCAATACTCACCAAAACACAAGGAAGATTTCTTATATTTAAAATTTTCTATAGGGTTATTCCTAGAGTTTTCATATCCTAATTTCCAGAAATAACTAAACCATCCTTTGATACCAACTATGGAATACCGCCTTTTTGTCACATAAACTTTCATTACATTTTTCTAAACCGATGATCTTTAAGGTTTAGTGTCTTGGAAACGAGGAAGTAAAAACATGAAAACATAAAAGATACTTCTTGAACACTTGACAGGCTTCTACTTACGTTCATACTAGGTTCATTACTACATCTCATAACCTGGGGACATATATCAAAAAAAAGGGTGAGCAGAAGGCCCAGTAAGGGAAACATGGGGAAACATTTAACATGTGAACTTGAGATACATCAAAAATGTCATGAAAAAGAAATTTAAGGCATGAGAAAGAAATCATGAGGCAAATCATAATATAAATAATGTATTTCATATCTTGAAGATGTGCCTACAACATTTAATATTGAAAATTATTTCTGTTTCTCCACGGTCCATCCCCTAGGTGTCATTAAACATTACCAAGGTTATTCACCAAGGCGTCGTTAAAAATGGTCATCTCTAGAGATTAAGTCATTACCCAATTCATTGGAGCACTATCAGGGAGAACCCTTAATTTTTCTTTATTATCATGTGAGCCACATATATCATCATCAATAATTTAATTAACAACCCATATAGCATAAAAGAAATGGGTTTCTTTTCATAATCAAGACGTTTTAAAAACTTCTTTAAAGACATGATCTTTATGTCACTTTAAACCCACGGAAACGGAAAGCAGGTCTCATGTATTTAATCATAGAATTTAGAATAGAAAATTTTGGTATATATTTGAATACCCCTTTAGAAGAAAGATCTTTGAGTTTTCACTTATTAAAATAAGTGAATCTGAGAATTAGAGAGAGACATTTTGAGACGGAAACTCTGCGGCACAACGGCTATGTTATGAGGTTTTAGAAAACATTGAAAAGAGAGGGGACATGGGTCACCCACTCATAAATGATCCAAAAAACAGTAGGGGGACATAATATAAAGGATTTAAGAACATGGTAATGAAATTTGAATGATATACCATATGAAATGATGAACATGAAAGGAAGAAAAAAATAAGATTTCTCTTATGAAAATTCGGCAGCCTAACGGCATCACTTAAACTTCAAAGAAATGAATTGACGAGATCAAATAGGGTCTCTTAATATATGAAAATAAAATATAAGTATGATAGATATATAGATCTTACACCAACATAATAAAAATGAACTTTAAATAATTGACATAAAATTAGAACTTTGAAAAATGAGAAAGGTGAACGAATCCCTAAAAATTTCGGCAGCCTAACGGCGTCACCCAGACTTCAACAAAAATGAATTGACGAGATAAAATAGGGTCTCTCATAATATGAACATAAAATATCAGTATGATATATATAGATATCATACCTTAACATAATAAAAATGAACTTGAAAGACTTGACATGAAAGTAGAACTTTGAAAAATGAGAAAGGTGAATGAATCCCTTAAAAATTCGGCAGCCTAACGGCGTCACTTAAACATTCTTAAAATGAATTGATTAGAGAAAGAGGGGTATCTAATCATATGAACATGAAAACGGCAGTAAGTGTAATATAAAAGAAAATCATCCAAAATAAGATAATGGAGCATAAAAGAAATGACATAAAAGAGATTACTTGAAAAGAAAGAGAGTGATATGATCCCTTACCTTAAATGTAACTCTTAAAACTCGAAGGTTGGGACCTTGAGGGATTGGGGGCACCTTGGGAGGACTCATTTGGAGGTAATGAGACCATAGATTCGTTGGGGGAGAGTTGGGAGTGATAAATAAAGGATGGAATGGTGGGTATTTATAGGGAAAGTGAGGGGACAAGGCATTAATGGCTAAGGGACACGTCATTGGTGGATTTGGAAAAACCATAGGCTTGCCCCTGATATTTTCCCATGGTATTGGCCACTTGGGAAACCTCATACCTTATCATATTATTCATAAGTTGACCATATTGATTACAAACTTAACACATCATTTAATGATGTCATTAAACACCCGAAACTTAAAAACTGTATTTTCACTTTTCATCGAAAATTCAACTTTCTCAGAAAAATCCCAAAATTTCACCTTAACCAAATATCGATGCTCTGATTTCAAAAATGAACACCATTTTATAAAAATAGTTTTTAAAATATTTTTAATTTAGTTTTTAAATAAATACACTATTCACCGAAAATTCATTTTTTTCAGAAAATTCCCCAAAAATTACCTTAGCATAATATCGATGTTCTGAATTCAAAAATAAAGGCCATTTTATAAAAATAATTTTCTAAATATTTATAATTTAATTTTTAATTAAAAAACACTATTTACCCGAAAAAACTAATACTTGAATAATATTTTATGAAACCATTATTTAACCATTTTATTGAATCACATTACTTAATCAAGGAGCCTAGATTATATTAATAATTTATTTAAGTGAGATTACTAATCCATTTGGTCACATTACTAATCCTAATCATAAAATCACTATTCATAATTTACTATTCATCAAAAATTAAGGTGATCTTATTAGACTCTAAATTTCGTACTGAACATAATTGTAGAAGGAGATTTTTTGAAAATCATTACACATTTTTAATTATTTAAGGTTTACATAAACATTTTTTAAAAAATCCTTTCTCCAAAATTCATCAAAAATATGCTTACTATATTTATCCGGACATTTGAATGTTCATAAGCATCATCATAAGAAGAAATCAAAATATTTATTTAAAACAAAGGATTGCACAAGGCAATTACGGTCTCGTTACATAGCCCCTTATAACCCCAGCATATGACCTAAGTGTAATTTCACGACCCATCCCAGTGGGGCATGAACCGCAACTCCCCAAGCCCGCCTCTAATAGGCCAGGGGCTGGTGACTAGCATCGAGTAGGCATGCTACTAACATGGGAGGCATTGCCTATAAACCTATACACATGCACACACATCTCCATGCCCACAAAGCTGAAAAGTAAAAACTACTAAAAGGAAAAGATGCATGCAAACACTAAAACTCAACCAACAGAGTACGATAGGGAAGTAAAGTACAGTAAAGTAAAACCCTAGGCCAAAAGTACAAGCCCACCAAAAGAAAGTCTGCAACATGTCCAACCTGTAGAGAAAGGTTCTGGGACTGCAACCCGTCGCCGAAGGAACGCATCTCAGCCTGTCTGGTCTCACTGAGCACCGTCTGGTCCTGGTCCGCCTAGAATCCTATCAAAGGCTCGCTCATCTGCACAAGACATGACACATGCAGGCAAAGCCCATGCAGGGGTGAGTATAACAATACCCAGTAGGACACCCCGAAAACCACAAAGGAAATACAAAAAGGAAATACAACAAAGGAAAAATACCATGAAGAAAGGTACAATCATCTCTACTCAGTATATATCTACAGAATATATAACAAGAATATCTAAATATACTCATACACAGGCAACCATCGTGAAACCACCACTCAGATCCAGCTCGAATATTACACTAAGAATACAATTGGGAGAACACACTCCTAGGCCCGAAGACCGAGACACTAAGTACTCATTCCGGGAGAAAACACTCCACATGTACCTTGGGAACAAGATGCTCAGATGAGCATCACAGCCAGGTCATGGGGTGATTCCAACAACTCAGTCTGAGCTAATCCGCTAAGTAGAGGATTGGTGCCCGGGTAAAGTTGGTCACTTCGATACAAAGAACTCTACCTAGGGTTCCAGGAATGAATAGAGGATCCGGCTCTAAGTCTCACAGAGGGGATTCCAACAACTCTATTCAAGGAGTTCTGCTGAAGTGATCATACTTCTGTAAAAAAAGATTGATACCAGAACCTTCAGAGGATTACCAAGGGTACGAACCCTAAGAACTAGTCTAAGTCACAGAAGGAAATTGGCTCAAGCCATGAAGAAAAAGTTACATGGTGTGTAGTATGGTCACACGTCGTGTTCCTTGACCCTGAGTACTGCCTCTGTACATGGCCCATGTCCTCCATTCAAGCTGTGCAAAACCGAACTACACGGCATGTGGAAACGTACACGCCGTGTTCCTTGACCCCGGGTGCTGCCCGTGTAACGGGCCCGTGTCATTTGGGTTGTCGAATAGAAAACAACTACACGGCGTGTAGAAGAAATCACAAACCGTGTTCGAGCACCTGGACTCGCTCCGGGTACACTAGCCATGTGCCCGTACACGGTCTCTGCCCGTGTTCATGTCGCCTGCCCGTGTACCAGTACACGGGGTATCCCGTGTTTCTGGTCGGGTCTGGCCGGGGAGGGGTATACCCGGCGTGTCACACACTGTGTACCATTCCCGTGCCCATGTACTCTCGGAGTACACGCCGGGTAACCCTACCGATGAACACACGTCGTGTAGCCCATACTACACGGCTTGTAGTCTGGATTTTTCCAGAAATGTCGTCTTCTTCCTTGCGCTTCGGCCGATCCTCCGGGTCTTTATTTTCTCGTCCGTTCATCTCGATGCTCCGGGGTTTGGTTCGCCTTATTGATGAACACTGAAATGGGTGTTTTCGGCTCTTGAAAAGGATCATAAACATCGAACGATCCATCCGATGAAAAATGCCTAAAAACTCGTTTCTCCCGATCCGCTCCGAATCGCCTGCCGAAACCATCGTCGCACCTCCATGACACCGCTCCGGGGTTGAATCCACAATCTCGGATCATTGTGTCATAGAACGGATTCACAACGATCTATTGTTCATCGCCCCGTGAAGAACGCGAAGAACGCAAAGGAGATAAAGGGGAGAAATACAATAAAACAAAATTGAGGAATGAACCTCCACCGTCGTTTGTCACGGCATTGACCCGCTCCCGTTAATAGGATTAAACAGAGTAGAAAAGATCAAAAACAGAAGAGTCATTATGGATTTAATCTCCCAGAATCCCCACAAAAGCCCATCCCTCAAGAACAACCGATCCGCGGGCTAATCTGTTCGTGGATTAGCCCACGTTCATCATAGAAATCAAGAACGGGGAATGGAAAATCAAAATCAACATCCTACTTGGATCCGTGGTGTTCGTTGGCAAAGATTCGGTCGTCGTGTCGTCGTCACTGACGAAATCTGTCAAGAATGTCACCGCTGCGTTGGGGGTTTCGTCCAGAGCTTTCCAAGAGCCTCCAGAGAATTTTAGGGTTATGGGGATTGTAACCCTAATTCCCGTGTGAAATCTCTATTTAAAAGATAAGATATATTTGATGTAACAAGATTTAATAAAACATTTTAATTAAATATTTTATTACAGTTACGTCCAAAAACCAGATTTCACCACCGTCCTGCGCCGGAAAAAGTTACGCCTCGCCCAAGGTAAAATTGTTGTTCTGAACGCAACGGTTCCCATAGATTTCTGATTTGATCTCTCGTTCAGGAGTTATTCAACTTTTTCAGGAAAACTGCACGCGCACATAATTTAATTATTAAATTAAATTCAAACATTTGTTCCGGTCTCACTGGGCCCCAGAACCGCACTCCGTCTCAAAGCCTGGTCTTGAAGTAATTCCCATATAATATTAAAATAATACATGGAAAAATCTGGGACAATGCATCACACATTCCATAGGGATTTTTCATCCCCAAAAAAGCCCAAACAAGGGCTACTCAAAAATTTGTGGGTACTGCATGCGAATCTGAGCCTCCCACTCCCACGTGCTCTCCTAGATATTCTCGTGCTGCCACTGGACACACACCAAGGGAGTACCTCACCCACAAAGGATCTTCTCCTGCCGATCCTCGATCTCCACTGGGTATATAAGGCCCCGGCCTTAAACACTACTTAATCATGAATTAAACGAATAATTCATATAGAGGATCTTTTCTGGTTTAGAGTTTTAGAGAATTATGTCATAACTATTACATCTCAAAAGATTACATAGTAGACACTTATACTATGTTTCCATAAAATAAAAAAACACTTACAAAGAAACATGTCTACTTCCATGTTTTAGATAGAGTGTCTTTCCTTGATCCCATCCTTGACCCTATTCATCTTTAAGTCCGGTGGAAAACATTTCAAAAACTTGGGATGAGCATAAAAATCCCAGTAAAGGATACACAAAGAAGGAAAACTGTTAGTTTCTCAAAACACAAGTAAACCACGAGTACTTTACCAAAGTAATACTTTTCACCTTTATGAAGTAGTAAAAACTCTTCACTGAAAAAAAGACCATTACTTACCCTTTTGTAACCAAAATATTACCATAAATCCAATATAAAGAACACATAACATATAAAGGTAACTTCGGACATAAACATACTTAAATGGAATAACCATACGGTCGACTTCTACACATGCTTAATGGAATATCCATACGGACAACTTCCATACCCAATGCATTGGAGGTTATAACGTAAGCACATGTCCTGGTATTCACAGCACCACCCGTCATATGGTTTATCACGTAACCACCCGTCAAACGACCAAGTACCATGATAAAATCATAAGACATAAAACAAATATAATGGAAAGAAAACATTTCCACATTTCGATCACAATATATCACTTAAATATATTGACATAACAAATCCTTTATAAAATCCATTTTCAATACCAAAATACATAAAAGAGTATATGGTATTTATTTCATTTTAAAAACGTTACAACTTGTTGAGGAAGCCAAAGACCAAATAATACTCGCGGCGGCGGAAAAGGTCGTTGTCACCGTGTACGTTAAAAGAAACATTCCTTTTTGTCGTTTTGTAAAACGCTTCATAAAAAAAGATTACTTTTGTATAAAATTAAAATTCAAAGGGGTATATAAACCGTATAAAATAAAGCCTTATATTAGAACAAAATATTCCTGAATGAAACGAGATTGAGACGAATTCCCTTATAAAGACGGTATCCTTGGATTAAGGATAAATCAATTACATGATTATGTGTGACAAATGAATACACCAAATATAAGTGGATATTAAGTGTAAAAAAATCAGAGGTCAGTTAAACATATTCATATAACGACATATTTCAAGGAGTACAAGTTTATCCCAAAGAATCAAAATTGGGTTAAGAAGTTCCCTTGCAAAAATTCGAAAGCCTAACAGCGTCACTTTAAAATTCAGAAAATGAGTTGATGAGAGATAAAAAGGGGTATTTCATCACTTGGATAAAAAATTTATAGAAATAAGGATATATAAGAACATATCCCATCATAATAAGATTAAAAGAACTAAAAAATAAGTCTTTTAAAATGAGGAGGGTGAAAGGTTCCCTTACCGAATTGGGTAACTTCCGAAACGTACACCCCATGAAAGAAAGGTCGTACAATGATGTTTTAACTACCCATAAATGATATTATATTATACAAATAGTAAAATAATGGGAAGTACATATACCAAACAAAAGGAAATAGTGGCCAATATATCATGAATCCCACGGGAAAAAAAGTGAGATGAAAATCCCCTTATGAAAATTCGGCAGCCTAACGGCGCCACATAAAACATCAAAAATGGATTGATGAGATAAAATAGGGTATCCCGTCATATTAACATAAAATTTAAATCAAGAGGAATATAAAACAACATCCCCCAACATAAGAAATATGAGCTTAAAAGAAATGACATAAAAGAGAGTACTAAATAAAAAAAGAGAGAGGTCGGATCCCTTACCTCGTGTCCGACTTGACTCGATCGTTCTTTAATATCCTGAATAATAAACTTGACTTAATTTCAAATTGCTTAAGAACATTTTTCATGTTCATTATTCCTTTTATATCACTTATTACCATGTTATTCACATTATGTAATCATTTATGTTAATAACGGTCGTTTTGTCGATATTTGGTACTTGAGTCAAAAATAAACACTTTATAATCACAAGTTTGTTCATGGGGTAAAATATCCATTATATCCAGAATTATATTCATTATTTATATATCATATATATCATATATATCCATTATATACATTAATTTATAATATTACATAATCATTTAGAGGTAAGAAATGAAATTAACCGTTCATGGAGACGGTAAGTCGTACGTACACATGAACGCTACTTCCATTTCTATTTCATATTTAATGGAATTAAAAAATAATGATAAATAATAGTATTATAATTACAGTATGTTATCATATATAATATCATTAAATATATCCTTTATACGTACCACATATGGTATTAACAAATAAAATCACTTTGAGAGGGCGGTAGTCCGCACTTCCTAAAATGAAGATATCGCGTTTATCCATTATAGAAACCATAAAGGTATTACATAAATGAAAAATACAGAAGATTAATGAAAAAAGAAACATATTATATATCATATATAAATATGGTGACATCTTAATGGCCACCTTTCAAGGAGTTAAAAGAATATTGAACAATCATTGTTTTGTGAGGTAGAAATTCACCATCCACAGTAACAGTATGTTCTTTAACCATTAGATGTAGGTGTGTGTAAGTGTATCTCGAATCCTTATTATAAACAAATCCTAGTATATGTAAGGTACTAGTGTTGTTACAAAATTAATTAATAAAAAGAGGTTAGGGGGGTTGGAGAATCAAAATAAAACCAAAGAGCACAAGTGAAGACATTACCTTAAAATCAGGTAACTCCCTTTAGTTTGAACCAAAAAGGTTTCATGAAGAGCATCATACCTAAGGTAAGTCTTATAGGATGAGGAGAGGGATGTGGAGAGACAAAAGGATCAGATATTGGCCAAGTCAAAGTCTTGAGAGGTGTGGGTAAGGAGGTAGAGGTAAGGGCCTTTTATAAGAGGGGGGAGGAGCACTCTTGGAAAGGTATAAAATGTTACTTTATTTTCAAATGAGTTTCGGATTTTAATGGTCCCAAATTGATGTATTTAAAGTATAATGTGATAATAGTTCGAAATACACCCAAAAAATAAGTTTTATACATGTTTATGTCTTAGATTTTACATTCTCTTTTCATTTTAATTAAATCGTTAAATAATGAGGTAATCGCTGCATCATCATGATGTCATAGATAATTTAATTTATTTAATGTATAAAAATTATAAAAAAAATACCATGATATAAGAAATCTTATTATATTTCCAATTAATATTGATAGTCAAAAATATGACTTGTATAACCCCATGTAGAAATTGTTTTATTAAAACAATACATGTTTGTGTCATTTTTACTTTCACTTTAAATAAAAGGCATTAATGTCATTATCTTACCCAAGTGGCTCCATGGGGTCCCAAAAATAGTCCCATGGGTTTTTTTGGTCTGCCATGATGCATAAAATATGGTTAGGACAAGTGTAAAGATATTTTCATTTGATTATAATATCATTTTTACCTTAAATCACACTAATTACCTTTAATCGCGATTAATAAAACTTAAAAGTTACTTTTCATCAAAAATTATTTTCATCCCATTGAACCACATCTTACTTAATAATGACAATCATTTATATTGGATTTTTTAAATTAAAATCACATAATTGGTAAAGTTCCATTAAAACAAAAAATCTGTTTTTGTAACTACCACTTTGTGGTTTCACTATTCATCAAAAATTAAGGTTTTTCAGAAAAATACCCAAAATTCACCTGAAGCTATATTTGATATTCCTAATTCAAAAATTATTTATATTTTACCAAATTCATAACAAATAATTTTCATTAATTAATTTTATAATTAAATCCCGCTTTCAAATCAAATAGCGTGTTTTTAAGAAACAATATCTATCAAAAGATTGACACTCGTTTATGTCCAATCTCAAAGTGATATTAATTCCAATGACCACCATTAAATTAAATGGTAAAAATATATTCTAATTTCACTTTAAAACCAATTAAAAAGATAATTTAATAATATAAATAAATTATATTAAAATGTGGTTTTGAATTAAAATACAACATTTTTCAATATTCATTAAAAAATGAACTTTATTGGATAAATACCAAAAATTTACACAAGTAAATTTTGATGTCCCGATTCTAAAGAAGAATTTTATTTTTTCAAATATAACACATAAAATTTTCCAAAAGTGGATTTAAAAGAGGTTCACCATCAAAAGTCAGTTAATCGACCTTTTAAAGAATATTAGAATGTTTACGCTTAAAATTGGATTCATTCAAAAAATTTAATCCTCTAACATTTATTGTAAAAAGTAAAAATATTTGACAAATATATATAATCATTTTTTAGTTAGTTCTGTTCATTCTATTCATTAAAATGGCTAGGTGTTAACTACCATTTAAAATAAAATTATTTTATTATTAGAGTACAACGTATGATTTCAAAGGAACTCATTGTTGCGTATTGGGTAAGCCATCGAGCATAGTGTTCCCTTTAAATTAATATTATCATTTTATTCACTAATAGGGATAAATATAAAAATTCCATATTCTTTATTTACCTGGGGTGTTACATCCTTCCCCCCTTTTGGGAATTACGTCCTCGCAATTTTAAAATTGGGCTCGGAAACATCATTGAAGGCCCCACATCTGAAAAGGAGTAAATTAAACTATCACTTTAAAGGAAAGAAAGAGTAGTACAAAGGTCACCCGAGTTAACCCATACTAGGATTCCATGTTTGAAAACATGGATATGGAAGAAGAAAAAAGGGTCATGTTCTGAGGGAGTGTGATAGAAAACATGTTTAAGAGAAAGTTAACCACCAGAAAATCACAAACTTGTGATGGGTTAAACGGTATTGGATTCCTCAGTAGGAAAAGTTAATAGAAAAATTTTTTGTTTTAAGTTACTTTTCATTGAGGAATTTATTTTTGATCTTAAAGAAACATACTTACTTGTCATGTTGACTTTCAACTTTTACTAGCTTTCTTACACAAACTCGTACTTTCTCTAAAAGATGATTATTTAGGAAGACTTGTTCGCATTAAGAGTTCTATATTCAATTTCATGAGAATCACCTAATCCAAAAAAGAGAACTATATATTTCCCATGTCTTTATACCCTTACCAAAACCAAAATTGTTAGAACAAGATCAGATAAACTCGAAAAGGATAACCCTTTATAAAAACAAAAATCTATTCTTAATCTCCAAAATTTTTCCAACCAAACCCAAAGTTCAACGAGGACCATTCGATAAAAGATTTGTCCATAAAATTCTTCAAATTAAACCAAACTAAGATTGAAACCCAAATATTTGGAGGATTTAGTCACATAGTCTTCCAAGGTACAAATTAACACTTATCTCCAAATAACATCAGTTGCTCTAAAAGTCTCATATTGAAAAGTAATTAACCTAATCACATATCCTCCATGATAGGTTAATAATTTCCATAGATAACCCAAAATAAAATTACTCTTAATTCATAAAATCATCTACCTAAAAATAATTAGTCAAACTAACCAGGTACATCTTTTATTCTAGTGGTAGGCGATAAATAACAGTCGCACTTTGGTTGTGGGTTCGATTCCCGCAGCTTTGTCCGACGCGAGGGGTTATCACACGGTCTGCGTGTTGCCCTTTTTATAAAACTCCAAAAATAACCCTAACATGTTTTAACCTAAATAGTTTCCTTATACCTCTCATTTTCATCCAAATTAATCACGACCTCAACATCTTAATTCTTGAAGTCTTATTTCACCAACATAAAATAAAACGATTCCCAAAATGAATAACAGCATACCTTGTTCATGGAATCCAATTAGTCTCATCGTCATCTTGTTCACGTAGGTAGAAGTCCCATGCATTACAATAATGATTTAGATATCCTTCAAAATCATTTGCTTCCTCCATCCAAATACACCTTGTACAATATGGGTCATATGGGTGTTAATATAAAAACAGTTTTTGAAAATAATCATGTATGACATATAATTCCAAAACATCTGATAAAACATGATTTCTATAAAATAGTCTAACAGAATTTGAGTTGAAACTTTCTATTATTGGTACTTTTAAAATACCATAAGTATGTGCTGAGAGACTATATTTTAAAATAAAATATAAATAGGTTGTGCAAGGGTCTCCTTCCTTAGCAACATTTTTCAAATCATAATATGCTTCAAATTATTGGGATAAGGTAAAATATTTGAAAATACCTTGATAATATTTACCTTTCTTGAAAATATGAGAATATTGTGAAAATAGTATTTGTATAAATAAAACCCATGATCCACGATGATAACGAGGTATAGTGGTGGTGTTTGATATCTCAAACAACTTCTTGCAAGAGAGTTGTATGCTAGAAAAAGATTCACAATCATCCGAACATGACTTTGCAATAATTATTGCAAGCATGTCATCAGGAAGAGATAAGAATGTCGTTTGAAATTATCCTCCTTCCATTCGTAACTAACCTTACTTGACCTGAAAAAAGTTATAAAACAAGGATTTAACGGAAATAACAAATATAGGGACTAACCATGTGTCTAACAAAAACTCTTAATCCCTAAAGTTGTCTAAACCGAGCTCTGATACCAACTATAAGGCCCCGGCCTTAAACACTACTTAATCATGAATTAAACTAATAATTCACATAGAGGATCTTTTCAGGTTTAGAGTTTTAGAGAATTAGGTCATAACTATTACATCTCAAAATATTACATAGTAGACACTTCTACTAAGTTTCCATAAAATAAAATAAACACTTAAAAAGAAACATGTCTAGTTCCATGTTTTAGAAATAATGTCTTTCCTTGATCCCATCCTTGACCTTATTAATCTTTATGTCCGGTGGAAGACATTTCAAAAACTTGGTATGAGCATAAAAATCCCAGTAAAGGATACACAAAGAAGGAAATCTGTTAGTTTTTCAAAACAACAAGTAAACCATGAGTACTTTACCAAAGTAATACTTTTAACCTTTATGAAGTAGTAAAATCTCTTCACTGAATAAAAGACCATTACTTACCCTTTTGTAACCAAAATATTACCATAAAACCCATATAAATAACACATAACATATAAATGTAACTTGGGACATAAACATACTTAAATGGAATAACCATACAGTCGACTTCCACACATACTTAATGGAATATCCATATGGCCGACTTCCATACCCAATGCATTGGAGGTTATAACGTAACCACCCATCCTGGTATTCATGGCACATCCCATCAAATGGTTTATCACTTAACCACCCGTCAAATGTCCAAGTACCATGGTAAAATCATAAAACAAAAAACAAATATAATGGAAAGAAAGAATTTCCACATTTCGATCACAATATATCACTTAAATATGTTTACATAACAAATCCTTTATGAAAACCATTTTCAATACCGAAATAAATAAAAGATTATATGGTATTTATTTCATTTTAAAAATATTACGGCTTGTTGAGGAAGCCAAAGACCAAATAATACTCGCGGTGGCGAAAAAGGTCGTTGTCACCACGTACATTAAAAGAAACATTCCTTTTTGTTGTTTTGTAAAACGCTTAGTAGAAAAATATTCCTTTTGTATAAAATTAAAATTCAAAGGGGCATATACACCGTATAAAAAAAATCCTTGTATTAGAACAAAATATGCCTGAATGAAAGGAGATTGAGATGAAGTCCTTTACAAAGACG
The DNA here is from genome assembly GCA_963277665.1 of Viscum album. Taxonomy (NCBI): domain Eukaryota; kingdom Viridiplantae; phylum Streptophyta; class Magnoliopsida; order Santalales; family Viscaceae; genus Viscum; species Viscum album. Next base: position 65,359,015 of record OY728166.1, on the reverse strand, counting down.
GTATCCTTGGATTAAGGATAAATCAATTACATTATTATGTGTGAAAAATGAATACATCAAATATAAGTAGATATTAAGTGTAAAAAAATCGTAGGTCATTTAAACATATTCATAGAACGACATATTTCAAGGAGTACATGTTTATCCCAAAGAACCAAAATTCAGTTAAGAAGTTCCCTTGCAAAAATTCGACAGCCTAACGGCGTCACTTTAAAATTCAGATAATGAGTTGATGAGAGATAAAAGGGGTATCTCATAACATGGACATAACATTTATAGAAATAAGGATATATAAGAACATATCCCATCATAATAAGATTAAAAGACCTAAAAAATAAGTCTTTTAGAATTAGAAGGGTGAAAGGTTCCCTTACCGAATTGGGTAACTTCCGAAACGTACACCCCATGAACGAAAGGTCATACAATGAAGATGTAACTACCCATAAATGATATTATATTATACAAATAGTAAAATAATGGGCAGTAAATATACCAAACAAAAGTAAATAGTGGCCAATGTATCATGAATCCCAAGGGAAAAAAAGTGTGATGAAAATCCCCTTATGAAAATTTGGTAGCCTAACAGCGCCACATAAAACATCAAAAATGGATTGATGATATCAAATAGGGTATCTCATCATGTTAACATAAAATTTAAATCAAGATTAATATAAAATAACATCCCCCAACATAATAAATATTATTTTAAAATAAATGACATAAAAGAGAGTACTAAATAAAAAAAGAGAGAGGTCGGATCCCTTACCTCATGTATGACTTGACTCGATCGTTCTTTAACTTCCTGAATAATAAACTTGAGTTAATTTATACTTGATTAAGAACCTTTTTCAAGTTCATTATTCCTTTTATATCACTTATTACCATGTTATTCACATTATGTAATCATTTAAGTTAATAACGGTCGTTTTGTCGATACTTGGTACTTGAGTCAAAAATAAACTCTTTATAATCACAAGTTTGTTCATGGGGTAAAATATCCATTATATCCAGAATTATATTAATTATGTAGATATCATATATATCATATATATCCATTCTATACATGCATTTGTAATATTACATAATCATTTAGAGGTAAGAAATAAAATGTGTCGTTCATGGAGATGGTAAGTCGTACGTACGCATGAACGCTACTTCCATTTCTATTTCATATTTAATGTAATTAAAACATAATGATAAATAATGGTATTATAATTACAGTATGGTATAATATATAATATCATTAAATCTATCCTTTATATGTACCACATATGGTATTAACAAATCAAATCACTTTGAGGGGGCGGTAGTCCGCACTTCCTAAAATGAAGATATCGCGTTTACCCATAATGGAAACCATAAAGGTATTCCATAAATGAAAAATACAGAAACTTAAGGAAAAAATAAACATATTATATATCATATATAAATATGGTGACATCTTAATGGCCATCTTTGAAGGTGTTAAAAGAATATTGAACAATCATCGTTTCGTGAGGTAGAAATTCACCATCCACAGAAACAGTATGTTCTTTAACCATTAGTTGTAGGTGTGTGTAAGTGTATCTAGAATCCTTATTATAAAAAAAACCTATTATATGGAAGATACTGGTGTTGTTACAAAATAAATGATTAAAAATAGGTTAGGGGGGTTGGAGAAGCAAAATAAAACAAAAGTGCACAAGTGAAGACATTACCTTAAAATCGGGTAACTCCCTTTAGTTGGAACCAAAAAGTTTTCTTGAAGATCTTCCTGCCTAAGGTAAGGATTATAGGATGAGGATAGGGATGTGGAGATACAAAATGATCAGAGAGTGTCCGAGCCAAAGGCTTGAGATGTGTGGGTAAGTAGGTAGAGGTGGGGGGCTTTTATAAGAGGGGAGGAGGGGCACTCTTGGAAAGGTATAAAATGTTAGTTTATTTTCAAATGTGTTTCGGATTTTAAAGGTCCCACATTGATTTATTTCAAGGATAAGGTGATAATAGTTCGAAATCCACCCAACCAATTGGTGTTTTACATGTTTAGGTCTTATATTTTACATTATCTTTTCATTTTATTTAATTAGTTAAATAATGATGTAATCGCTGCATCATCATGATGTCATAAATAATTTAATTTATTAAATGTCTAAAAATTATAAAAAAATACTATGATGTAGAAAATAGTCTTATATTTCCAATTAATATTTATATTCAAAAATCTGAGTTGTATAACCCCATGTAAAAATTGTTTTATTAAAACAATACATGTTTGTGTCATTTTTACTTTTACTTTAAATAAAAGGTATTAATGTCATTATCTTACACAAGTGGCTCCATGGGGTCCCAAAAATCGTCCCATGGGTAGTTTTAGTAGTTCATGACTCATCTAATAGGGTTGGGACAAGTGTCAAGAAATTTTCATTTTATTATAATATCATTTTTACCTTAAATCACACTAATTACCTTTAATCGCGATTAATAAAACGTAAAAGTTACTTTTCATCAAAAATTATTTTCATCCAATTGAACCACATTTTAATTAATAATGAAAATCATTTATATTGGATTTTTTAAATTCAAATCACAGAAGTGGTATAGTTCCATTAAAATGAAAAATCAGTTTTTGTAACTACCACTTTGTGGTTTCACTATTCATCAAAAATTAAGGTTTTTCAGAAAAATACCAAAAATTCACCCTAAGATATATTTGATATCCCTAATTCAAAAATGATGTCTATTTTACCAAATTCATGAAATAGAAGTTTCATTAATTAATTTTATAATTAATTCTCGTTGTCAAATCAAATAGCGTGTTTTTAAGAAACAATATCTATCAAAAGATTGACACTCGTTTATGTCCAATCTCAATGTGATATTAATTCCAATGACCACCATTGGATTAAATGGTAAAAATATATTCTAATTTCACTTTAAACCCAATTGAAAAGATAATCTAATAGTATAAATAAATTAGATTAAAAAGAGGTTTTGAATTAAAATACAGCATTTTTCACTATTCATTAAAAAAATGAACTTTATTGGACAAATACCAAAAAATTACACAAGTAAATTTTGATGTCCCGTTTCTGAAGAAGAATTTTATTTTTTCAAATATAACACATAAAATTATAAAAAAGTGGATTTAAAAGAGAATCACCATCAAAAGGTGGTTAATCGACCTTTTAAAGAATAATAGAATGTTTACGCTTAAAATTGGATTCATTCGAAATTTTTAATCCTCTAACATTTATTGTAAAAAGTAAAAATATTTGACAAACATATATAATCATTTTGTAGTTAGTTCTGTTCATTTTCATCATTACAACGTCTAGGTGTTAACTACCATTTAAAATAAAATTATTTTATTATTAGAGTGCAATGTAAGATTTCAAAGGAACTCGTTGTTGCGTATTGGGTAAGACATAGAGCATAGGGTTCCCTTTAAATTAATATTAAAATTTTATTCAAAAATAGGGATAAATATAAAAATGTCATATTCTTTATTTACCTGGGGTGTTATAGGGTACACAGCAAAGGTCGCTCCATTATCGATGTCCAGCTCGCCCTAGTCGATGACATGCAATGGATCATGCACGTACCTTCGTAGCTGCGACACATAGAAGACATTGTGTACCCGGTCCATCTGAGGAGGTAGATCCAACGATACGCCACCTCGCCAACTCTACTCAGGATCTTAAAAGGGCCAACGAACCTTGGAGATAGCTTGCTGTCGTGGCCTAATCTCTGCAATCCTCGTCGAGGTGAGACGCGAAAGAACACATGGTCTCCCTCCTCGAACTCCAAAGGCCTCCGCCTCCGGTCAACATAAGACTTTTTCCGACTCTGTGCAGTCTTCATCCATTCCTGGATGACCGGCACCTTCTCTGTAGTAGTTCTCACCATTTCTAGGCCCATGAGTGGTGACTCTCCCAGGTCAGTCCAGCAAAGTGGCGACCTGCAGGGTCGCCCGTATAGAGCCTCGAATGGTGCCATACGAATAGAAGAATGATAACTGTTGTTATAAGAAAATTCCACCAGTGGTAGGTGATCCTCCCAGCTACGACCAAAGTCAATTATGCAAGCTCGTAGCATATCCTCTAGGACCTGGATGGTTCACTCTGTCTGACCATCATTCTGGGGATGAAATGCTGTGCTCAAGTGTAACTGAGTCCCAAAAGCATCCTGCAATCCCTTCCAAAACCGGGATGTGAAATGAGCATCATGATTTGAGACAATCGTGGATGGTAGTCCATGAAGTCGAACTATCTCCTGCCCGTATAGGTGTCCCAGGATCTCTACTAAACTCGGCTCCTGTATGGATAGGAAGTGGGCTGACTTGGTGAGTCAATCAATGACCACCCAGATGGCATCGTGTCCCCTGGAAGTGCATTGTAAACCTGTCACGATGTCCCTTGATATCCCGTCCCACTTCCACTCTAGCACCTCAAGGGGCTGAGTCAAACCTGTTGGAACCTGGTGCTCATCCTTTACTTGCTGACAAGTAAGGCACCGAGAAACAAACTCTTCCACACTCTTCTTTATCCTTGGCTACTAGAACTGATGTCGGAGGTCCTGCTACATCTTTTCCATGCCTGGATGAACCGCCAAAGGGGTTGAATGGAACTCCATCAGGAACCTCCTCCTGCAACGTCACTGGTACTACCGTGCGCCCTCTGAAAAGGACAACATGCTCCCCTCCTTCTGAAAATCCATCAGCAGCATCACCTGTGGATATCTGAGCATGTAGAGACTCACAGCTAGCATCCTCGTGTTGTGCTTCCTTGACTCTCTATAAGAGTGGAGGGGTAACAACCATCGACTGAAGGTAAGCTCCCTCATCTCTATCCACAAAGGACAACTGAAAAGAGGCCAACTGCCTTATCGCCTCATCCAGCAACTACGAACTGGATTTTCTACTGAGAGCATCTTCCACCACGTTCCCCTTCCCAGGAGTATAAATGTTATCAAAGTTGTAATCCTAGAGGCTCTCAAGCCATCGCCTCTGTCTCAAATTCAGATCCTTTTGAGAAAAGATATATCTGAGACTCTTGTGGTCAGAGTAGACGGTAAATCGTTCGCCCATCAGGTAGTGCTGCCACATCTTCAATGCGAAGACTACCGCTGCCAACTCAAGATCATGGGTCGCGTAGTTCTATTCATGTGGCCTCAAATGACGTGATCCATAGGCAATCACTGCTTGTCTCTGCATCAAGACACAACCAAGCCTGGTTCTTGATGCATCGTAGAACACTACGTACTCAACACCCTCCTCCGGTAATCTCAAGATCGGGGCACTCGTCACACTCTGTCTCAACTGCTGGATAGCCTGCTGGAATTTCTTGGTCCACACGAAAGGCTGTCCCTTTTGGGTCAAAGCTGTCATGGGTGCTGCAATCCTGGATAAAATCATGGATGAATCTCCGATAGTAGCCTACCAACCCAAGGAAAGTCTGCACCTCTGTCACACTCTGGGGTGGCTCCCATGCTAGCACTACCTCCACCTTTGCTGGGTCCACTACTACACCATCTGCTGAGATAATGTTCCCCAGAAAGTGGACCTACTGTAACCAGAACTGACACTTAGAGAGTTTCTCATACAACTGGTGCTCTCGGAGTGTGTCCAGAACCATCCTCAGGTGTCTCGCGTCCTCCTCCTCGGACGCAGAGTACACAAGGATATCATCTATGAGGACCACTACAAACCAGTCCAGATAGGGATGAATGATACGGTTCATGAGTCCCATGAACACTGCTGGGGTGTTCTTTATGCCAAAGGGCATCACCAAGTACTCATAGTGACCATAGCGACATCGGAAAGTCTTCTTCGGTATATCCTCCTCCCGTACTCGCAACTGGAGATAGCGAGATCGTAGATCAACCTTCAAGAACCTTTGTGCCCCTCTCAACTGGTCGAAGAGGTCATCGATCCTCGGTTGTGGATACCAGTTCTTCACGGTCACCTGATTCAAGCGCCGTTAATCCACACACAGCCTCAAGCTTCCGTCCGCCTTCTTAGAAAACAGCACTGGGGCCGCACAGGGTGAAACTCTAGGTCTCACAAAGCCCTTCTTCTGCAAGTCGTCCAGCTGCATCCTCAGCACATGAAGCTCTGTAGGAGCCATCCGATAAGATGATGATGATATCGTGGTCATCCTGGGTTGCAACTCAATGCAGAAATATATCTCCCAATGGGGAGGTAGCCCAGGGACATCCTCTGGAAAGACGTCCTCGTATTCATCCACCACTACTGGAAACTGGAAAATCGTAACATCTATCGTGCCAAGGGCTAGGCTAGCCGACTGATGTGAAATTGGTTGTGCCCTCCTATGCACGAGTCTATCCTGCGCTGCATGGGTCTCTCTTTCACCAACAAAAGAGAACCTTGTTCCATCACTATGGACACACCGCACCCTTCGCCTAAAAGAATTTATCTGTGCATGAACTGTACATAGCCAATCCATACCATGAATGACATCGTAAGGCCTCGATGCTACCACCAAGAGGTTCCAACCAAAAATATCACCTCTGAGGGTCAGGTCATACTGCCTAAAAACGTGTGTGATCTCTGAATCCTCTCCAGTCGGTGTTTCTAAGCGTAAGGGTCGAGTCAACGGCTCAACTAGAATCTCAAGGTCTCAAATAAGATAAGCAGCCAGAAATGAATGACTAGCATCTGTGTCTATCAAAACGGCAGCCAAGGTAGAAATGACGCAGATAGTACCTCTAATCATTATGGGAGTACCTGGGTCATAAGCCTATGCTGCCTACAGTTGTCCCTGCCTCTGTCCACCAGCTCCTTGAGCCTGGGGTGGACCTCTTGGTGGTGGTGGTGGTAAAGGGTTGAAACGTCGACCACCTCCAGCTGCTCTCCTAGCTCCTCTGTCACGTCCGCCACCTCAGGGATCTGCCTGATCCACATGTTGCCTCTACCTCGGTGGTCCATCCACTGCTCTCATGTCAGCATCACGACGGGTCGGACAATCTCGAGCGAGATGTCCCCTAACGTCACATGAGTTACATAGCCTCTCTTGAGGCTGGCTGGATGTGCCCTATGAACCCTGTACGGCTGATCCCATGTCCTGGGATCTCCTCTGGAAACGTCTCCAATGCCTGGGTCCCGGATGTCGGCTCCCTGCCACCGAGGTCTCTGCTCCATCTCGCCCACTTCTGACAACTGTCGGTAGTCCCTGCTCTGCCAGGAATCTCTCGACCACCAAACCCCACTCGAGTACCCCAGCATAAGTAGGAATACTCATAGGGATGATGCTAGCTCGGATATATCTGCGCAAACCTCTCTCAAATGTATCATCTCTGCAGTACTGATCTCTGACCATATCCTTCGAGTACTGTGAGAGGTTGGTAAACTTCGATGAATAGTCAGCCACTGTCATGGTTCCATGCTGGAGCTGAAGAAGCTTCTTGTATACGTAATGCTCTTAGGGTAACTGGTGAAAACTCCTCTCTGAATAGATGCTCGAACTCCGACCATGAAAGAGTCGCCTCTTCGTGAGTCTGGATGACCAAACTCCACCATCGCCCAGCCAAGCCCTACAGAAGGCTCGCTGCCAGGATCACCATCTGGCCTGCTGGTGTCCTGACCAAACAGAAAACTTTGGCCACTGCCTCAAGCCAGTCCTCTACTGCCTGAGGGTCTGGTTCACCTCGAAACCTGAGGGGTCTCTGTCTCTAAAACTCGTGGAGTGCGCTCATCCTACGCTCCTCATCCACTGGTACAGCAGGCACTAAACACTTCCCCAAAGGTGGTGGAATAACTAGCATGACAGCTGGTGGTAGAACGGGGGGATCTGGTCCCTGTATCGAAGCTTCATCACTGAGGGGGTCAACCTCGTGACCAAGTTGCTGGATCCTAGTGGGTGCGCGTTGCGGAGGCATCCTATTTAAGAAACAATATGTATCACAGTTAGTGAGTATATCTGGAGAGCTGACTCAAGAAGGACAACGAAACCACATCCCATTCCTATATGATGCATGTACCATTATTTTTCCACATGTGGCTAGTGTTTTCTTGTGCCGAGTTGAAAAGAAAGTTATCAGAGTCCTGGTGTATGGATAAGTCGGTTTCCTCACCAACACTGGGCTCCCTGGCCAGAAATCCGAACTCGAAACACTTAACACAGTTGCCCCAAACCAACTCACAGACTCTCGGTCCTCAAGTAGAACTGACCACCTCTGATACCACTCTGTCACGACCCATCCCAGTGGGGCCCGAGCCGCAACTCCCCAAGCCCACCTATAATAGGCCAGGGGCTGGTGACTAGCACCGAGTAGGCATGCTGCTAACATGGGAGGCATTGCCTATAAGCTTGTACACACGCACACACATCTCTAATCCCACAAAGCTGAAAAGTAAAAACTACTAAAAGGAAAAGATGAATGCATACACAAAAACCCAACCAACAGAGTATGACAGGGAAGTAAAGTACAGTAAAGTAAAACCCTGGGCCAAAATTACAAGCCCACCAAAAGAAAGTCTACAACAAGTCCAACCTGTAGAGAAAGGTACTGGGACTTTAACACGTCGTCGAAGGAACGCACCTCGGCCTGTCGGATCTCACTAAGCACCGTCTGGTCTTGGTCCGCCTAGAATCATATCAAAGGCTCACTCGTCTGCACAAGACAGGACACGTGCGGGAAAACCCATGCAGGGGTGTGTATAATAATACCCAGTTGAACACCCCGAAAACCACAAAGGAAATACAACAAAGGATAAATACCACGAAGAAAGGTACAGTCAGCTCTACTCAGTATATGTCTACAGAATATAACAAGAATATTCAGATATTCTCATACACAGGCGACCATCGCAAAACCACCACTCAGATCCAGCTTGAAGATTCCACAAAGCATACCATCGGGAGAACACACTCCTAGGTCCAAAGAGAGAGACACGAAGTACTCCTTCCAGGAGAACACACTCCACATGTACCTTGGGAACAAGATACTCAGATGAGGATCACAGCTAGGCCATGGGGTGATTCCGACAACTCAATCTAAGCTAATCCTCCAAGCAGAGGATCGGCACTCGGGTATTGTTGGTCACGTCGATACCAAGAACTATACCTAGGGTTCCAGGAATGAATAGATGATCTGGCTCTAAGTCTCACAGTGGGGATTCCAACAACTCTATTCAGGGATTTCTGTTGAAGGGATCAAACTCCTTTAAAAAGGGATTAATACCAAGGCCTTTAGGGGATTACTAAGGGTACGAACCTTAAAAACTAGTCCAAGTCACATAAGGCAAGTGGCTCAAGACATGAAGAAAAAGTTACATGGCGTGTAGTATGGTTACACATCGTGTTCCTTGTCCCCGGGTACTTCCCGTGTAAATGGACGGTGTCTTCCATTCAAGCCATGCAAAACCAAACTACACGGCGTGTGGAAACGTACACACCGTGTTCCTTGACCCCGGGTGATGCACATGTAACCGGACCATGTCATTAGGCTTGTCGGATAGAAAACAACTACACATCGTGTAGAAGAAATCACACACAGTGTTCGCGCACCTGGTCTCGCTCCGTGTACGCTGGCCATGTGCCCGTACACGGTCTATGCCCGTGTCCATGTCGCCTGCCTGTGTACCAGTAAACGGTGTATCCCGTGTATCTGGCCGGGTCTTGCCGGGGAGGGGTATACATGGCGTGTCCCTGGCCGTGTACCCTTCTCATTCCCATGTACTCTCGGAGTACACGCCGGGTAACCCTACCGATGAACACACCCCGTCTAGCCCATACTACACGGCGTGTAGTCGGGCTTTTTCCAGAAATGCCGTCTTCTTCCTCACACTTCGGCTGATCCTCTGGGTCTTTGTTTTCTCATCTGTTCATCCCGATGCTCCAGGTTTTGGTTCGCCTTATCATAAGAACACTGAAACGGGTGTTTTCGGCTCTTGAACGGATCATAAATGTCGAACGATACATCCGAAGAAAAATTCCCGAAAACTCGTATCTCCTGATCCGCTCCGAATCACCTACTGAAACCGTCGTCGCCCCTCCGTGACACCGCTCTGGGGTCGGATCCACAATCTCGGATCGTTACGTCGCAGAACAAATGCGCAACGATCCGTTGTTCATCGCCCCGCAAAGAACGCAAAGAACGCGAAGGAGAGAAAGGGGAGAAATCAAATAAAACAAAATTGAGGAATGAACCTCCGCCATCATTCGTCACGGCGTTGACCCACTCCCGTTAATAGGATTAAACGCAGTAGAAAAGATCAACAACAGAATAATTGTCATGGATTTAGTCTCCCAGAATCCCCGCAAAATCCAATCCCTCAACAACGATCGATCTGCGGGCTAATCTATTCATGGATTAGCCCGCGTTCATCATAGAAATCAAGAACGGGGAATGGAAAATCAAAATCAACATCCTTCTTGGATCTGTGGTGTTCGTTGGCGAAGATCTGGTCGTCGCGTCGTCGTCGCCGACGAAATCCGTCCAGAACATCGCCGCCGCGTTGGGGGTTTCCTCCAGAGCTTTTCCAGAGCCTCCAGAGAATTTTAGGGTTATGGGGATTATAAACCTAATTCCCCTACGAAATCTCTATTTAAAAGATAATAGATATTTGATTTAATAAGATTTAATAAAACATTTTAATTAAATATTTTATTACGGTTACATCCAAAAACCAGATTTCACCACCATCCTACGCCGACCAAAGTTAGGCCTCGCCCAAGGTAAAATCGCTCTTCTGAACACAACGGTGCCCTCAAATTTTTGATCTGAGCACCCGTTTGGGAGTTATTCCACTTTTTCAGGAAAACTGCACGCGCATGTAATTTAATTATTAAATTAAATTCAAACATTTTTTCCGGGATCACCGGGCCCCGGAACCGCACGCCGTCTCAGAGCCTGGTCTCAAAATAATTCTCATATAATATTAAAATAATACATGGAAAAAATTTGGGACATTACATGTAAGGTGTGCTAAGGTGAGAGAATCTGAGGGCGGCTCAGCCAACATTGCACGAGTAGTAATTTCTATCAGTTTGAACTTCTTGTGAAGGAGATTTCTTTCTAGCTTCACACGATGAAGTTCGGCTTGGGTTTGGTCCAGAGAAAAGCCCAGTGGTGCTACCTCCTTCCCATGTTTCGTTATATGGGCTTCGATTGGACCGGGACTACTTGATGAGGCCATCGAATCTTCTTTCTATATTAATTAAACAAGATCACTTGTATTTAGAGACAATAATCGAAACATTTAGTTTCTAGTGGTCATATTGACCAATGGTCATATAACATTCAAAACCCAACGGTATCATTTTAGTTATACTCATGTTATCAAATGAAACAGTTTTGTTGAGTATAAAAATAAAATAACACACAAAATTAGGAAACAAGATTTATTCAAAATTTCGGGTCATTACATTGATGTCCTCAATCACTCCCTACAAATATTTAAATTTTCCCTCCAATTATTTTTCTCAAATTTCCACCAATTTTCTCCTAATCGAGATCATAATTTGGTGGTGACTTTTTCATTTCCCTTTCCCTCTTATTAAGGCTAAATTTTATTAACCTTATTTCCGATGTGGTTTTTCCACCAAGGTATTTTATATTTTCAACCTTTTATTTTCGAAGAACATTTTCAAATTGCGAGGACGCAATTTATTGAAAGATTGTTGAATGTAACACCCCAAGATTCCGCGATACGCTTCTCTTTCAATAATGCAATAACTTGCATTGTACGCATGTTCGAGATTCTAACACATCGCGACCAATCAAAGTAGTTGTTATGAATAGTAATACCTTCTTTTTGAAATTATATAAATTTTATATTTCAGAATGGACTTCATTTTTGGATTCAGAATATCGAAATTAGCCTTTGTTGATTTTTTGGTATTTTTCTAAGAACTTCCAATTTTCGATGAATAGTGAAAAATACTTAAAAACAACATTTTTAATAAAGATAATTTATAGTTTTAAATTATAATATTGAGTGGTTTTAAAGTATAATTAGAATATAATATTACCATTTTATCCAATTTTGGTCATTTGAATTAATTTCACTTTGAAATTGGGCATAAACAATTGTCAATCTTTTGATTGATATTGTTTCTTAAAAACACGCTATTTATTTTGACAACGAGAATTAATTATAAAATTAATTATTGAAACATTTATTTTTGGAATTTTTTAAAATATAAATCATTTTTGAATTCGGAATATCAATTATAGCTTAGGGTGAATTTTTGGTATTGTTCTGGGAAACTTCAATTTTTGAGGAATAGTGAAACCACTAAGTGGTAGTTAAAAAATTAATTTTTCGTTTTAATAAAAAATTACCACTTCAGTGAATAGAATTTAAAAAATATAACATACATGGATTTCATTAGTACGTAAAATTTGGTTCAATGATTTGAAAATAATTTTTGGTAAATAGTAACTTTTATGTTTTATTGATCGCGATTAAATGTAATTAGTGTAATTTAAGGTAAATATAATGTTATAATAATATGAAATTACCTTTACACTTGTCCTACCGTTATTGGATGAGTCATGTCTGACCACTAAAATCCATGGGTCATCTTGGGGACCCCATGGAGCCACTTGGGTAAGAAAATTACATTAATAACTTTTTATTTAAATTAAAAATAAAATTGTCACAAACATGTGTTGTTTTACTTAAACAATTATTACATGGGATTATATAAGTTAATTTTTAGAATATAAATATTCATTGGAAAGAAAAAAATATTTCCTAAATCATGGTAATTTTTTTATAATTTTTAGTAATTAAATAGATAAATTTATTTATGACACCATGATGATGCACTGATTACCTCATTAATGAATAATTTAAATAAAATGAAAAGATAAGGTAAAATATAAGCTTTAAACTTGTCTAAAATCTATTGGATGGGAACATTTCGAACCCTTATCACCTTATCCTCGAAATATATTATTTTTGGACCTTTAAAATCCGAAAATCATTTCATAATAAAGTAACATTTCATGACTTTCCAAGAGTTCCCCTCCTCTCCTCTTATAAAAGGCCCCCTCCTCTACCACCTTATTCACACCATAAAAGCCATTTGGCTCGGCCAACCTCTGCCCAAATACTCTCTCAACTTCCCTCTATTACTCCTAGAAGCCTCACTTTGGGCACAAATCTTCCCAAGGAAGTCTTTTGCTCAAATCAAAAAGAGTTACCCGATTTTATGGAGATTAAAGAACGATCGAGTCAAGTCGGGCAGGAGGTATGAGACTTTGTCTCAATCTCCTTTCATTGAGGCATATTTTATTTTCCACACAAATTTATTTTATTTTTTGTATAAACCTGTTGGACTTTTATGTTTATTCAAAAGGAATCTTTTTTTATACAAAGCGTTTTACTAAATGGAAAAAGGGAATGTTTTTTTGTCGTACGTATGCGGCGACAACGACTTCTCCGCCGCCATGACCATTATTTGACTTTCGGCTTCCTCTATAAGCGATAACTTTTTTTAAATGAAAAATAAATACTGGGATTTACTTTTCTTTTTTTTGTATTAAAAATGGTTTTATTATATCAATGTGTTGTATTGATATATTTTGATTGAAATGTGGAAGCGTTATGTTTCCTATATGCATGTTTTATATGATACGATTATGTTATGGTTTATGATATTTTTAAATCTTTTCATATAAGGAATTCATTGGACTTAATAAGTGACGGGTGGAGCCCGCTATAGCTCCTCGATGCATCAGTAGGTCTCATGAGACAAACTAGTGTCTTGGCACAAGGCCTTGACAAAATCTTATTTGTAGTCTGGGCACAAGGCCTTGACTATGTGGTTATGATAGTCTGGAATTATGCATTCCATCATTATGAAAGTGGTTATTGATATTCCAAGTGATTATTCGACTAGTAGAATATCCATATGAATAAGTAAAATGAATTATTTCACTTTATTTTTTCCATATTATGCTAAATTTCAAGTTTAATAGGATTTTTTTTATTTATAAATTTCATTAAATGCTTATGTTTATTTATGAATGTTTCTACTATATTGATATCCTTATTGAGAATCTGAGATCACCCCTTTCTATGTTTTATTTTTTCCAAGATGTAAAGAAATATTTTATGACTGCCCTGCAGGGATAGTCTGAAGGGGATATGATTGTAGACTATGGAGACCTTGTTATTGTAGTTTTTCACTTTATGATGTAATGTAACATTTATGAATGTATCTAGTGTTTCCAAGGCTACTAAACTAGTTGGTCTTTTGAGACTTGATCTTTTGTGATCATGTCAATGTTACACAATAATGCACCGACTCTGGGTAACTAGGGTCGGGGCGTTATAGATATTGTATATTGGGGCCCTATGGCCAAGTCTTCTAAGGAAAATGATTCCCAAAATTACTATGGTAGCTCATCGGTCTTAATACCTATATGTTTTCAATTTGAATTTTCATATTTTATTGTAATCATAGAATCTATTGGCACATTTGAGAATCCAATTTGATTATATGGAATCTCAAAAGTCCTAGAGTATAAACATGACTCCTTATTAGAGAAACATCATATATAAATGTTCATGGTCGATCAAATACTTTCATAGTTAACGGATAAAATGAGGTCTCATTTATTATTTAAATGTTTGAAACTTTTAAGGGGTTTATTTTGGGTTCAATGATTTTTTTTTCAATGAATGTTTGAAGAAAAGTGTCCCGAAGGGAACCAAAAAATATTTCCTTTTATAATCATGAAAGGGTTAATGATGTAAAAGGTTTCACATTGGGTTCACTATTTTAGTTACTAGAAAATGTGGATCTTTTAATTAACATGTTATTTTTCAAGATTGGGTGTGGTTTTATAATCATTTTCATCATGTTTTTCATTTTTCTCAATTGGAAACTCCAAATTTTTCTTGAATCCATAACATGGTATGGTGTTCCTTCTAAAGGAATTCAATCATTTTGGATTTCATACCCAAGGAAACATAGGAATTCAAAATACTCAAGATGATATGTGGTCGTGATAATCAAACCCTTTTAGGGGAAATTATTTCCTAGTCAAGGACTCTCTTAACGATTTATGATATTTTCATGAATCTTTCTTAATCCCTGATATGGTACTAGTTACCCTTGTACTAATGCCTTAATTGGAACCATTTATTGACGAGAAAAAAAAATTTATCACATATTATCCATTTTCATTTTATCCATTTATGATTCCAAAATGTATATCCATGTTGAGGCCCTCTGGTGTTTAACAATTTTTGGGAGTTAGTTGGTGTATTGTATTTGTGATTGAACCTTTTAGATGAGTCTTAGGTATCCTATGAGAACATGAATAGAAACATAAATAGTTTATTTAACATACAATATAGTCAAATGGTAGGACTGTAACCTTAAGTTCCACATCATGTCGGATGGGAATAAAGTAAAGAATTTGAATTTTGAGTAATAAGATCGAGAATTTAGGGGGTATCTTATGCATCCTATCTATACATGAATCAAATTTCAAATAGTTCATATTATGGGTGTATTTGTTGAAAAATATTTGACAATAGATTCATTGAGTGGGATTTATGAAAGTAAGGATCTCTTAAAGTGCCTCATCAAAAGTGTGACCAACTGAGTGAATATTTGATTTAATCAAACCAACATCCCAGAGATGGTACCAACATGGAGGAATTCACATCATTTTGTTTGTATAATCATTGATTTTCACTGGTACCACATGAGTGGTGATTTGTGTCATAAATAGGATATTAAATATTTTTAGACACATTTTATGAGATAATATATGTATGGGGATAACAAAATGAGGTTCCATTTGATAGATATGATTACCAATATTTTGGAGAATATGTTATGGATCTCATGACTGAAGAAGGTGTCCAATGTATCATGTTAATAAAATGTTTTAGTGACCTTCTATTTAAATTTATCCAGAACCCCCTAGTTGGTTTATGGTACTTGGTATCCTGGTTTAGGCATTCACGTAAAAGGGTGCTTGCATATAAACTATCCAATCATCTATTGATATAAGAGGAAGGATAATAGATGCATATGATAATTTAGGATATACTTCTAGAATATTTGGAATATGAATAGACTTACACTATGATTTATTATCATGTCGCATATTCATTATTTTTTCGTATAACACACAAATAAAAATAATGAACATTAATAATTGATGAGATGGGTTTGTATAGAACATAGACCCATTCAAGATAATTTCACAAATAGGGTTGCATGAGTGAGTAATTATATCCTATTATAGAGAATATCCTTATAAATTTCTATTTGATATGAAATAACATCGATCAAGGTATACCTGAGAGGTGAAGGGTCAATCAATGATATCATTACATTTTCTGTTTTATTTATTACATAACAAACTTCACCTCTTGTTAATTAATTATTAATTTTCAAAAAATAAAACATTAAAACACCCATATGAAAAAAAATTATATGTTTCACTTCTCAATATGAGTATCTATTCCTTGTAATGGTTTTTAAATAATCCAGTACCACACAATCCACTAGAAAACAGACCTTTTGTGTAGATACAAAAAGTAAGAAATACACTAACACTTTTACAGAACTATGATCAATAGAATAATGCATATACATATTCTATAATTAATGATGTGATGTTTCTTTTGTAAAAATATTATAAAATTTACCTATTTGTTATCTTATATATCAAGGTTTTACTTCAATAGCTTCCACTTTTATAAAACATTATAATACAAGTTTTCCCTTTCTTAACCAGCAGTAGGTAGAAACTACTCTCATGAAATTTGTATGAAAACTCAGTACAATGGCTCATTAAAATTACATAGTCTGGTACATTAGTCTAGAGGCATGATTAAATAAAATATAAGGAAAATTATGAACCACATCTCTTTATCTCCTAAAATATAAATCTAATTTCTTGGTCTGAACCTAAAAACCCTGACCAATATCTCTTCCTTCCAAATATTTTTTTCAGGAAATATCTCGATAAAACACTCTCCTAAAACATTACTTATACCAAATATCCATAGAAACCTTCATAACTCTCTCTCTATCTATCATATGAAGAGTGTCTTCATCAGATTGTGATTTTTACTTCAAATTCTATTTATATGTCTTTAAAAACTTGAATGGGTGTGAAACCAATTTTATTATCCCTATCAAAAACATATCCATAAGCATAAATATGAATTTAATTTAAAATATATCTTTTAACACATCAGTGCTTCTCAATGATAATTGATTCCTTTCTAATATTCTTGACACTTTTCACAGATTCACTTTACTTTGAATATACAATAATTTCATCATTATAATTTAAATTTTCATACCGATAATGTTTTTAATTTTCATTGAACATATCAGAAAGTAATGAATTTTAATTCTAATGATATGACCAAAATGAGTGTTATATCCCATAAAAATTGATGTATCATCTATATCCTTTAAAACCCCTTTGACAACACTTTTGAAAAATCATCAAAATAATTCCCCTTTTCATTAAATGATAAAATATTCCTTAGACTAATGAGATTATATCCGATGACTTCTCAGTTTCATCATGCATCTAATTATTCAATCTATTTTTCCCATATAATGGAATGATATCATGATATGTATGATTAGTCTTGAACTAAATGAACAAAGAACATTTTTTTCTATGAAAATGGTTGTCTATATTGTTGAACATTATCTATTTTATTGGTCTCAAATCCAATCTCATTAATAGACCCCAATAACTCAAACTAATCCATTCATACTCTAATAAAACTAGACATCTGATTACATATTGATTTTTTCATTGTTTCTGATAGGTCAATATCATGAATCCTCTGATGCATCAGTGTGACATATTATCCTTTGAAAAAGATTCATCACAAACTTCTTTTCTTTGAGATTATCTAAAATTTATGATTGATCTTCTGGATTGGATCATTTAGTGGATCAGATAGTTGGATGGATCAGTTAGTATGGTGGATTAATCAATCAACACATTAGAAAAACATTTCATTTCGGTAACAATAGACATTCCATCCTTTAGAAAAATTACATGTCTTGTGATCATCATATAGAAGATCTTAATACAACATACTTTTGAGTTAATAATCTCTATTCCTATACAAACTATTTCTTGTGTCATTACTTCCTCATGATACTGAGATCATTGATATTTTAATAGCATCATATGACTTTATTTTGAATGTTCTATTACATACCATAATTTCATCATGTTTTGTGTTTCAAACAGCAACTCAATCCAATTGGAAAACCATTAACAAACTCAGAATCCTTTTCTCCCACATTCATTAAGAACACTTAGACAACATGTTTTCCGAAAACATATGATATTTATGGCTTACTAAAAAAATATAATCCTCAGATTTAATGTCTATTTTTTTGAAAGACATGCAGAATCATTTACATCTCCTCACCATAATAAAAAATATCATAACAAACATAATGTGAGTCTGATAAAAACCTTCCTATAAAAAATAACTCCTGAAAAAAAAAACCGAAAATAGTGAACTTTCTACTAAACATTGTGTTTGATTCATTGGTTTCAATATTACATCATCTAATCATACAAAAATTCATAGAGATTTTATTTTTTCAGTGGAAATAAAACCCAATGAAAAAACCAACAACATCTTTCAGCATCTGAAACCCACTTCCAGACAACATGGTCCCAACAATATCATCCATTTTATTTTATTTTTAACATATATTCATAAGTCCCTAAAACAGTATAATGTTGATCTATTGATTAATAATCATCAATTATAATCAAACATGAGTGAAATAATTGTTGAAAACATGAATCATTGATAGAAAAGAAATTTCGTCCAGAGGTAGTGACCTAAAACACAAAATCTTAAACCTTTCCACCATTCAAAAATTATTTCGATTTTCTATAAATAAATTTTTTTACAATCACATCTGAAAAATTATAATAGTTTACACAATTATATTTCGAGTTCATAGCATACACGTAACTCCCCCTAATACATGTTTTCTTAACATGTTTATCACGTACAAATTTATATATGTATAAATCAGTATATTTTTCTCCACATTGAAATCAATATCCAAATACAAGATGATATAGGTGATAGAACAAAAAACCTCAACCTTATTGAGAAAGAGGACGGAATCTCTTGTTCAACTTTTAATTGAAAAAATTTCGACTGGTAAAGATTTTGTGAAAATGTTTGCAACGTGTTCTATTTTAGGAACATAATACAATATGAGTTCATTCTATTCCAAATTCTATTTGATGAAGTGATAAATGAAATCATTATTATTTTAATAATAATGTGTTACGTGATTTATTGTATGGTTAATGTCACCTTCATTATCACAACCTAAGAGAATATGTAACATCAATTCCATAAGTAAGTCTTCCATTTGAGTCTTCATCCACATAAGATCTGTTGAATATTGAGTGGAAGAAGCAAATATATTTTCAATTATACTAAGAGTTACAAAATTAGCTTTCATATTATGAAAACCTATGAAAATTTACCCCATAATGAAAACTCCGTCATATTTGAATATTTTACCATATATACATCATGTCTGATTAGCATCTATATAACAAAACAAAAGAAATTTTTCCAGAACATTCATATATGATTCTAAAATTTATTATTCCTTTTTATATATATGTATTCTTTTACAAGACATGAGAGTTGAAAAAATATACTCACTTTGGGACCATTTATATAAAATTACAACATACTCAATATCTAGTCTTCAAAAAATCATATATAAAAATATTCTAATCAAATTCCAAAAATATTTAGTGTATTTTTACTTAACTTATCTATCTTTAGACAACATTGTTCCTGCTAAATTTGAACTTTCAATGATCAAAGTAAAATAAGATACATCTTTGTCATTTTTTCTATATCAGAAGAACTTTATTTCTAGGATTCTGGTGCTCATTTTCTTTATATCCCGTTCATTTGGGAGATGACACTCACTCATGACATTTACAATCCTAAATCAGCATATTTACCATTGAGTATCTCCCTTTGCTGTGGTTTAAATTCTAGTTGTTTTGTATTTCAGAGGATTCTATTTCTTTCTTTCAAGGTGTTTGTGTCTACTTTGGAGTGGATACTATCATCAAATTTTGTGACTCCCAGGTTGGTGGTAGGTTGTCTTGAAAATTATGATGTTTTTTGTGCTTCTTTTATTCTTTTATGCTTCATTATTATGTATCTCCCAAAATTCAATGGTAGATTAATATTGTTACACCTCATGAATTCATTTTTACTTTTATCTTGTATAATATATTTTTTTGAATCATTATTTGGGTGACTAAGTCATGTATTCGTTTGTTTATTTTAAAAATGGACTACAATACTCTTGAAGATTTCATTAACCCATGATTTGTTTTTCATATTTAACACAAAACATTAATATTTTATAATAACAACACCATTTTTTTATTATATATATACAAATTTATCAATATATCTATTTAGAAATGATGATTTCACATCATTCCAAAAACTTTTGTACCTTTGCAGTGGAG
Organism: Viscum album; assembly: GCA_963277665.1. Classification (NCBI taxonomy): domain Eukaryota; kingdom Viridiplantae; phylum Streptophyta; class Magnoliopsida; order Santalales; family Viscaceae; genus Viscum; species Viscum album. Next base: position 65,338,519 of record OY728166.1, on the reverse strand, counting down.
TGATTCAAAGAAAGATTCATATTGTTTATAACCATGCCATTGGATAAAATGTTACACCAAAATAATTAACTCCAATTTGTTAGTAACCATTTTCAAATCACTCTTTACATGTTTCTTTTCACTTCACCATCATCATATAGAATGTTCTGGAATTCCCACTTTATACCAATAACATTTTTTTGTTTGGTTTGGGGACAAGTTCCTAATTATCATTCTACTCAATTTGATCAAACTCTTCATTAATAAAATAAAAACATTATTGTTAATAAAAATATTAATTAAAATCTTTCCAATCAAATATTTAATAAAAATATGTATGTATAACCTATTTTTATTTACTTCATTTTTGAACTTTTAAATATTGATCACCAATAATGTTTGGCGCTTCAACCAAATTCCTTATCATATGATGATATTTATGATGTTCGTACTTGTTACTAAAAAGAGATGAGTCTGATTCTTCCATCTATATTTTATATAAAATTTTTGAATTGTTTTCATGTTTTATAATAAAAATCATTCCATACTCTTCATCTCCCTCTTCTTTATATGTTTGTGAAACATCTTCCTCGTATTTTTCATGAACATTTACATCAATGAAATAAACTATTCTTTAGATTAAATTAATAAAACATCTATACCCTCTTACATATGGATCATATCCATGAAATATTCCTTTTTCACCTCTCTAATAAAACATTCCAATGTTTCCACATTAATTATTTATGATGTAGAGACTCCCAAAAACCACTTATGTGTTTCAAATTTGGAGTTTTATCATAAAATGGTCATAAGAAGACATATCGTAACATGGCCTATAGAAAACCCAATTCTCAATATATAATAAAGTAATCATATCTTTACTCTAGAATTAGTGACAAATACAATGATCAATCGGCATTATAACGTCCCAGGATTTCTATATATGGATAATAGATCATTTTAGATGAATATTTGGTATATTACAAAAATAAATTCTCGAGGACTCTAATAGTGTAATGTCTTTGGAAACATGGAAAAAAAATTATCTATACTGGTGATATATATTCAGCACATATCATAATGAACTCAACCTTTATTACTTCACCCTAAAGAATTTTTTCATAACTTGGTGAATGGAAACAATAGGAAAGGGTGATCTTAAATGCTCATTAAGGGTAAATAAATGAAATTTTTAAGCATAACATGAAGAAAGGGTATGGAACTTGGGAATAACATTATAAGATCCTACCCTACATATTATATATAATAATAAATATTGGAATTTCATAACAAATAGATTATATGATAATTAAGATCATAATTCATGAAATCATAACATATTAATAATACATAGAATTTATGTCTTGCACATAATAATTAAAAGTCTTATGTTAATGATACGTACCAAGAATGTTATAACATGTTAGCCTTGGGATATGATCCATGTACCTACTTTAGGATTTGGATAACAACTTTTCTACCCTCATACTTTTAGGCTCGAGTAACAACACATAAATCCTTGTTTTTTGGATTTAGAAACAACCCATATACCCTATTTTTCGGCTTGGTCAATAATCCATGTGCCTTCTTTTTTTAGGCTTGGGCTACAACCTGTGTACCCAATTACTGTTAGGCTTGGGATACAACCCATTTACCTTCTTTTGGGGGGGCTTCTACTACTACTCGTGTACCCCTTAATCTCATATATAACATATCTTTAACTACTGTACTAGAGGGAGATATAGTTTATACTCATATTTTAATAAATCCATTCATACATGTGACACGTGATAATAAACAATTTATCATATCATGACCCATAAAAGTATATAGTTCTTATGAAGATAAAACCATACACCATGAAATAAAATTGGTATCATTAATATTTTATCAAATCTTATCCTATGAAATGATATAGGTTTCAAAATCACTTCAGTAAACCATAACCCCTAAAAAGAAGTGTGTTTCAAAAGAAGAAAACTACAATTAGTGAAACATGTGTCTTAAGAATCATTCCATCAAAAAATAAACCATTCAATAAATAAAATGAATGAATCTTTTGGATAGCTTCATATAAATTAATGATTAACATAAATAGATGTCATCTTAGATTGAAATTTATTTTGAAATATCTTTCAAAAAAATTTCTTGAGGAACACATATTTTCATCATTGAAAAAGAAATCTTAATACATAAAACCATTTGAAAAAAAATTCATACAAAATAAAATAAAAAATTATAAATAATACTTTAAATAATATTGACTACATTTTTTCTTGAAAACATCTAAATTAGATTTAAAATATTTTAAAAACCATTTTCTTTGAAAACAATTTGAAAACATATAACAAACATTAAAAACATTTTAAAACCATTTTAATGGAAAACATATGAATGAAGTTTAAAATTTTTTTTAGAACCATTTATTTGAAAATACATGGAAAACATAAAAATAAGGCATGAAAACATTTTAAAATCATTTTTCCTTGGAAACATATAAAGGAAGTTTCAATAAAATTGAAAACAATTCCCCTTAAAAACTACTTTTAAAAAATTCATAAAAATTATATGTTTAAAAATGAATAGGAATCTTCAAAGAAATGAAGCAGGGTAAATCTATACATGTTGTGTGAGGTAAAAATAACATTCATTTTTAAGGTAAAAAGGTTGGAAAAATTATTTTTTTAGAAAGAGACAAGAATATTAATTTTAAAACATTGGTAAAATAAAAAAGTGTATTAAATTATTTTAAATATTATTGTAGAATTGTACAATATTGATGGAAACCCTTTTTATAAAACATGGTTTTTAATGAACCTAGATTTTTTACTGATGATAGAGTAATGTCAAGCTTCTATAAAAACACTTTCTTAACTATATTATATACCAAAGAGTATAAACATTTTATCAATACACGAATTTATCATGGATAAATAGAGGAAATAAATCATGAATGTTCTTGTGATATCGGTTATCGGATTTCATCAACAGAAGAATAATCATAAACAATCTTCAAATGTGAGAATTTTTTCAATAATCTCTTATCACATGGTAACTTGGGATCATTCTCTCCATATAAGAAAAGGAAATTAAATGGATCATAGAATATCATTAAAGGTTGAAGATTCATGATATAGCATGTCAAATGGAATTATATAGACCTAAACATGAATTTAATCACTTAATAAAACATGAATCTCAACTAAGAAAAATTATGGAAAAACTATTTAATCGATTCAGTAACTTTTGAAACAGAAACCCCATTAAATAAATTTCATATAATTGATATATAAATACCCATTTAAATTAAAATAATAATTATTAATTAAATTTATGTGAATTATACACACCATAAAATTGGAATGAGTGGATAATAAAACATGTATCTCATATAAATAAAAAGTGAGATGAAATCCCCTTACCTTATGTCATAAATCATGTCGTACTCATTCAACCCACCTTTATAATAAATATAAATTTATTATTAATTTTTTAAATAACCATATTATTATATATAATAGTATATATGGTTTTATTATGACCTTATATTACCCTATTTTTGACAATCTTATGCTGAGGACCCACTTCAGGTGATATCTGCTATGTTTTTCGCATGTGTCTTAATTTGTTTTATCTTTGGTTCATATACTTATATCAAGATTCAGGAATGTAAAACATCATATAAATAAAATTTATAATCATTATATATTTGTTATAATGAAATATATAAAAATACATGTATGAAATGGAATACACAAATCATGGAGATAGTAAGTTGTACGTACGCATGAACATTATTTCCATTTTTATTTTCTTATTGAACGAAAGAAAGAAAATGGCCTATATGAATATATGTATCTAATATATTTAAAAATAGTAATTTTATATATATAATAAAAGTTCACTAAACCAATATTTAATAAATTTCATGTAGTGTGTGAATGAATAACATCAGTTTGTGGGGTGGTATTCCCTACTTGCTGAAATGAAATTATCATATTTACACCAAATGGAAAGTAAAAAAGATATGTTTTCATAAAGGAATAAATAAGATTAAATAAATAATTAATATAATATATAAAATATATAAATATATTTTTCATTATAATTTCCACCATGATATGAGGTAAAGGGAAAATGAACAATCATTATTTACTGAGACGATAGTTCGACGTACAAATAAACAGAATATTTGTTACCCATTATATAGTGGTGTGGGTAAGTTTTGGTTAAACCTATAGCATGAGACAATTATAATATATTTAGGATACTTCTTTATTATAAAATCATGTAATAATGAGATTTTAGGGTGTGGAGAATTAGAATAAATGAAATGATCTTGAGAGAATGTGTTACCTCTTAATCGGGAACTCCTTTTAGTTTGTGCAAAAAAGGATTCCTTGGAAGACATTATTCCCAAAATAAGGGTTAAAGGAGTAAGGTAGGTATTTTTATGTGTATTTCGAATATATTTTCTGATAATTAGTGTTTTAAGATGTGTGAAGAAGAGGAAGAGGTGGTGGACATCATTCGGAAGGAGGAGTGGCACTGTTGTAAATATTGGAAGAGAGAATTTCACCCACATTTTTCTTGTTGAAAGTGGATCAAATAATTATCCAAAGTCTAGAAAATGGAGTATAGTGAAGAAATAGTTCCATACAAAGTATTTTGGATAATTTTATAGGTCTTTTTTTGCATTAAAGTTACATTTTAGTCTCTTATTAAGCTTAAGTTAACATTAATCGATGTAATTAATTTCATTCACTTTTACTAATATTTTATGGTCAAAAACTAATTTTAACTTATTATAAATTATAAAATATTATTATTTCAAATATGGAATCCATTTTAATAAATTATAATAACATAATTGGTATAAATTAATGGAAAATTAATTCCATTTTCTAGTCAAAAATGCAGGTTTTTATAGTAAAAGCATTCAAATGTTTGTTTTGTTTTTGTATCCAATTTCAGTATGAAATTGATCTCAATTATGTAAATTGTTTTAATTGATATAAATAATATATAATTAAACTATTAAAACCATTTAAAATATAATTTAGCCTTATGAATAAATTATATGAAATGGAATTTTTGAACTAAAATGTTATATTTTAAACTATTCATTAAAAATTGAAACCTTACTGAAAAATACCAAAAAATTATCCTTAACTATTTTTATGTGTATCTTCCAAATATGATGTTTATTTGGACATATTAAGTCTATAAATTTCAAAAAAATTGATTTAAAATGGGTTCTCCATTAGAATTTTGTAAAAGTGCATTTATAAAAACATATGTTTTAAGCATAAAATTGGGGTTGTTATTTATCTTATGTATATATAATCTATTGAATGAATATAAAAATATTTTAGTGAATGTATAACATAAATATTATATTAATATAAATAAAAAAATTTATTTATTTTAATTTATTACTGTTAAACATCTTTGTGACCATAAACATAATAATATTATCTTTTTTAAAATTGGATTTCATATTAATTTATAATTAATTGGTAACCTATGAATTCATATTATATTTTATAAAAAATATATTTTAATAAATTAATTAATAATACTCATGGCCACTAATTTAAAATCTTGCTTATATATTATTATTTTAAATAATCATATTTGAATAATATATTGTCATTTGGCAAGCCTTGTACTTGCGTGTTACGAAATCAATTGAGGAATTTTACCCTTTCAAATAATTCTAGAGACCCTACTTGTTTCATGTAGAGGAAGCTAAAGTTTATGTTGTTTTTAGCTCCAGATTAACTTGGTGTTTTTATAACATAAGACAAACCAAGTGCTTTAATATAAAATAAACTATCTATTGTGTTGCATGAAATGTAAAATATCAAAAATATTGAATTAATTCAAAAAAATATAATTCAAAAAAATCACAAAGTGTTATATTCTACCCTGCTTAAAATTAATCTCTCCCTCTAAATTCATCATTTTCGTCAAGGATTTAATATATGAAATTTTCATTCATAGAAACCCATATCATAAAAATGAATATTAAAACATCCCTTAAAAGTGAATTTTGGAACAATAATTCTTACCCAAAGTACGATATAACTAGTTTTACACATATGGGAACTTATATGGGAAATGAAAACGTGTACATGGAAGAAAAATATAAATACCCTGTTCTGATGGATACTGATATAGAACAATGACATGAGAATGTTAATAATTGGAAATCCATAAATCTGTGATGAACTAAGGGACAATATTATTTAGAAGAAAAATAGGTTCTAGGATAACATGTTTGGTTTTAAGATCATTTTTATTTGAGTTTAATAATTTTCATGTCAATATATACATGCATTATTTTAGTACGATGTCACCCGTTGTTGTTCCTTGATCAACTTTACCTCTTTCTCTAAAAAGAAAAGTGGAATTTCATTCCTGAAATACTAACATATCATGGGATCCATGATATTCCATCACATTTGACATCACTTTTCATCCACAAAAAATCGTTTTAATAGTTTATTCAATATTCATAAATTTGTATATAGAGAGATAATAGTTATATCTTACTGACATCATCTAAATTTTCACTTAAATTTTCCATAAATGGTTAACCTTATAACCCTTCCCAATGATGAAAATTCGAATAATTTGAATGACATTCATGAAATAAACTTAACATTGGTCCCTAATATATTATAATGTATCACTTGGTTGTCACATTCCCAACATGTGAATACCCTCATCGTGTATTCACTTGAAACATGGTGACAACCTTAGTTTACATAAATACTTTTGGAAAACATTCATAATTCCTTAATATAAAGATTACTTGATATAATTTTTAAATCGATGATATTATAAACATCATCCTTAATGACATTAAACAGATTTTCAAAAACCAATTCAATGGAAATTTTTTCCATCTAATTTACTTATTCATTTCCATAATACCTTAATCCAAACATCATTATCTCTACATCAAGCATTAATTAAAATTTACATTCTATTAAATAAATTATCACATTTCTATAGAATTTTTCTTCTATGTCTTTATTGCCATTAAAAATATAATTTTCAATCCTTAATTAAAACATATAAAGGCTATTCTTATATTTTTCATGATTCATATAACATAATATCTAATTTCCAAAACATTATACTTCATTCAAAAAAAATTATTCTTAAACTATTACTTTGGTTTCGTCAACAGAATCTGTAATACCCCGTTACTAAAATATGAAACATGAATCATGCCTTGGGGTTCCTCTAACTCAATGAAATCATGTTTCTTATTTTTAATGTAAAAAATACTAAAAGAACATCACATACCTTTCACATGATATTTTTGGTCTCTTTATCCTCAGAAGTATAAGAAATACATGTACCAACTTCTTGATTCACTTTATGAGATTACTACATTAGAAATTGATTCAAATAATTCACATACATTCCACATTTGAAACATTAAATTGTACCCGCTATTATTCTAGTTATCTTTATGGACTAAATTATAAATCATAGTGTGTGGAACATTTATCATAGTGTGATACCATATAATCCTGAAAAATCACTTTTATGGTTTAAAAATAATGGTTCATACTTAGTTAATCAATGAATACATAGGTTTATTCAAATTTATTCATACTCATACTCTATATAAATACTTCATTATGGTTCGTAAAGAGTATGTTAATTCCCAATGTAATCCCTTGGGAGTGTCAAACAAGCTGTGAAGCAAAGCCTGTCGTCACGTACCTGATTACCCTAAGTAGAGAATGATACATCTTGTTGATGTTTTTAACCATAGTTACATTTTATCCAGAGCCACATCCACTAGTAATATCTATAAAGGGATGTATTTCTAGGAAACCAATCACTATATCCTATAGAAAAATTCTAGGAATTTTTCCAAAAAAAATCACTCATCCATATACTTATCCTCAGATACATCCCTATACACATCCTTATAAATATACCTAGGTATATCAATAATGTTTTCTCATTATAGTTTCTAAATATGACTAACCATGTCCTTTGATACCAAATATAAGGACCATGCCTTATCATACATGGATATTACATCATTTTAGATGAATATTTGGTACATTTCAAAAATACATTCCTAAGGACCAAAATAGATTACTGTATTTGTAAACATGAAACTAAATCTTCTATCTCGATGAATGATCTTGATCATCTATCATAAATATCTCCACCTTAAGTAATTATACCTAAAACCATTCTTTATAACCTGGGGAAAGGAAACATAAGAAATGGTTGATCTCAAATTCTTAGTAAGGGTAAATAAAGGAAATGAGTAATCCTAACATGATCAAAAGGGTATGAAAATTGAGCATAACATTTTAAGATAATAACATCCGTAATATAAATCATAATAAATATTTGAATTTAAAGACATAGATCATCATAAAATTATCATCATTAGTCATGAAATCATAACATAGGAATAAGACATTGAATTTGGGGCATACACATAAGAATATGAATCCTTATTTCATGGCTACCAACTAATACATTTATAACATGTTTGTCATGGGCTATGACTCACATACCAAATTTGGTCTTCCGGTAACAACCAGTAAACCCTATTACATTATTGATTAAGCTACAACCCATGTACCATATTGTTTTTTGGGTTGGATCATTACCTCTGTAACCTCGTATTCTTAGGATTACGTTAAAACCCATGTACCTTCTTGTTTTAAGGCTTGGGCTATAGCCCGGGTACCCTCTTATTGTTAGCCTTGGGTTACAACCCATATACCTTATAGTTTTTAGTATTGTTCGACAACCTATGTACCTTATCATCTCATGTACAATATATCATTACCCAATGGATTGTAATGATATATATGTCCAACTCATCTCAAAATAAGATTAGTCATACTTGTGCCACAATATAATAAAACATTCATCATATCATGTCACCTTAAAATAGATAGGTTTTATAAAAATCAAATCATAACCCATGAAATTAAAATGGGGTCATTAAAATTTCATCACATAATAACATATGAAAAGATATTGGTTTAATAATCACTTCTGGGAGTAATAACCCATGAAAATAAGTGGTTTTCAAAATCATAAACCCATGGTAGTGAAATAGGTGTCTTGAAAATCATTCCATCATAACATAAACCAATCAAGAAATAATATTAATTAAACATTTGAATAATTTCTTATAAAGGAATGAGTGATGCCAATGGATTCCATCTTAGATGGAGAATAATTTTAAAATATCTTTCAAAAACATTTCATGGTGAAAAAATTGTTTCTTCTTTGAAAAAAAAATTTTAAATACATAAAACCATTTGAAAATAATTTTCTTATAAAATACCCTGAAAACATTAAAAGAATGATTGAAAAAAATTTCAAGGCATTTTTTCTTAAAAAAATAAAATAATATTAAAAATATTTTTGAAGAATTTTTCATTGAAAACATGTTCAATACATGTTGAAAACATATGAAGTATGCTTAAAATTGTTTTGAAAACCTCATTACATGAAAACATTTGATAGAATCATGAAACTTTTCTCAAACCCATTTCTTTGAACTTAATTGAATACTTATAAATGAGGCTTGAAAATATTTTGAAAAAAAATATTGAAAATTAATTTTCAAATAATTTTCTTAAAAATTATCTAATTGAAAATGAAAATGAAGCTTCAAAGAAATGGCGGGGGTAAATGCGTACATGCTGAATAAGGAAAATATACCATTTCTTTTTAACGGTAAATTTTGTTAAAAATTTCATTTTTCAGAAATCAAAAAAAAATATTATTTTGATGAAATTGGTAAAATAAAAAAGTAAAAAAATATATTTTTAATATTATCGGATAATGGTAAAGTATTCATGGAAATCCTTTTTAGAAAAAAAAATTTTATGGAATATATATTTCCGAACGAATAGAGAGTAAAGTTAGTATTCCATAATAACAATTTATTAACTATATTATATACCAAATAGTGGATAAATTGTATCAATAAATACATATTTCATGGATAACTAGAGTATATTAAAATCCAAGAATTTTCTTGAGACATGGTTTTTATTATTTCATCAAATGACTCATAAATATAAATAATCTGGAAAAGTAATGAGATTGCTTCAATAAACTCTTATCACGTGGTAGTTTGGGATTATGCTCTCTATGTAAGAACAGGAAATTACATAGATCATATAAAATCATGAAAGGATGTAGAATCATTATATATCATTTCAAATGGATTTATATAAACCTAAAAATGAATTTAGGTGCATAACAAAACATGAGTTCCAAAGAAGTCAAATTGAAACAAAAGTAATTTACCGATTTGGTAACATTGAAAACATAAACCACAAGAAATAAATATCATATAATGTATATGTAATTACCCATAAACATAACTATTAGAATCATTTATTACATCCATGGAAAGTATAAACACCACACAAAAGGTATCAGTGTTGAATAAAACATGTATCTCAAAAAAAATAAAAAGTGAGATGAAATCCTCATACCTTGTTTCTGGACTCCCGTCATACACGTTCAAACCAATTGAATAAAAAAAATAAATTTATCATAAATATTTAAATATCCATATTATTATATCTAATATCATATATTATTTTATTATGACCTCATATTACCCACTTCTTAACAATATTATGTTGAGGATTCACTTCAAGTAATATTTTCTTTGTTCTTTTCATGTGTTGGGATTTGATATATCTTTTGTACTTATACATATATTAGGATTACAGAATTTATAACATGATTTAAATAACCACAAAATTTAGTATATTTTTATTATAACAACATATAGAATATATAATTAAAAAATGCAATACATGGTTAAATTAGACGACAAGATGTATGTACGCATGAACGTTGTTTTCGTTTTTATTATCATATTAGAAGAAGAATGAAAATGAAATATATGCATATATTTAAATAATATCATTAGAAATAGGTATATTTTAATATATATCATATAATTTCAGTAAACTCATCCTTCATAAAGTCCATGTAGTGTGGGACCGAATCATAATGCATTGAGGGGGCGGTAGTCCACACATCCTCAAACGAAATTATCATATTTACCTCAAAATGAAAGTAAAGAAAATATGTGTTATTAGAGGAATAAAAAACATAAATACTAAATAAAAATGTCATAAAACATATATAAATATATTTTTCATCATAAGTATCACCATGAGAGGTGGTAAATGAAAAAATGAACATTCATTGTTTTCTGATGCGGTAGTTCGTCGTACACGTAAAGAGTATGGTCGTTACTCGTTCAATGGAGGGGTGTATAAGTTTTGGTTGAACCCATAGAATAAGAAAAAACTATTATTTTGAGTATTCTAGTTTTTTTATACAATCATGGTATAAATATAGTGGATGGGGGATAAGAATAATAAATAAAAGAATCTTGATAGAAAGTGTTAACTCTTAATTCAGTATATCCTTTTGGTTTCTTCCAAAAGGCTTCCTTGGAAGACTTTACTCCCAAATGGGGGATTCAAAAAGGAAGGTATAGATTTTGGGAAGATAATTGGTAGATATTTTCTAAACATAAGTGGTTTTAGATTTGTTATGAATATGTGGAGGTGGTGGTCTTTTATATGGAAGGAGGAGTGCCACTCTTGTAAATATTAGAAGAGAGAATTCAACCCACGTTTTCCATGTTGGAATTGGATCCAATCATAATAAAAATTAGATAAAATGGATTATATTTAAGAAATATGGAAAAATTATTTCTTTTGTCAAATATTATAGGTCATTATTTTCCAAATGGTTATGCTTTAGTCCCTTATTTAGCTTAATTTAACCTTAATTGATGTAATTAATTTTAATCCCTTTCACTAATATATTTAGTAAAAAAAAAATTACGTTTTTAGAAAATATAAATTATTTTAATTAAATATATGGAATACATTTTTACAAATTATAGTCACATAATTAATATAAATTAATTTAAAATTAATATAGTTGTTAGGTCCACAATGCATATTTTAAAAGTAAAAACATTCAAGTGTTTGCTATGTTTTTATCCCAAATTATTTGTAAAATTTATCTAAATGGAATAAATAGTATTAATTGATAAAATTATTATCAAATAAAAATTTTAAACCAATTTAAAATATAATTTACACTTATAAATAAGTAATTTGAAAATGAATTTTTGAACAAAAATTCAGTATTTTTAGCTATTCATTAAAAAATAATCCCTACATAAAAATACCCAAAAATTATCCATGACTAATTATTATTTTTATAAATAAATTATTAAGTTTATTTTGACATATTAAGTTATTAAATTTTTTAAAATATGGAATTTAAATGTGTTCTCTATTAAAATACAGTAAAACTACATTTATAAAAATATATATTTTTAGCAAAAAAAACTGATTGTTCTTTGTCATATGTATATCAAATCTATTGAATGAATATATAAAATATTTTTTTGAATATATATCATATATATTACATTAATATCACTCATTAATTTTATTTAATTAATTTATTAATGTAAAACAACTTTGTGACCATAAAAATAATAATAACACCTTTTCTTATTCAATCAGATTTCATATTCATTTATAATTAATTAGTAACCTATGAATTAATATTATATTATGAAACTCATATATTTTCATTAATTATTTAATACTATTCATAACTTCTAATTTAACTTCTATATTATATCCTATTATATTAAATAATCGTATTATAATAATATATTATTATTTGGTAAACCTCAGCGTTGCATATTTTGAAAGACATCGAGGAATGTTATTGTTGCGTATATCGCAAGCTAACCTCAGTGTTATGTGAGGAGAAATCTAAGGGTTTTTTGTGTGTAGTGAATGATTAAAATGGTTTTTCATATAACATAATCTAAACAATGTTTTTTAATATAAAATTCACTATATTCTATGTTTGGTGAAATGAAAAATATCAAATAGATTAAATTTATTCGGAAAAAATAATTTACAAAATATTGGGGAGTTAAAAACATTGTCTGAAGTATCTCAACTGAACACCTATTATTCCTTTAAGTAATGATTTTTTTTGTTGGTGTATGGTGTACTGACCTCATGTTGAATTACTTTCTAATCAAGATAACTTCTGAAAAATTCATTCTTGTATTCACCACAATTATCAATTTGAATTATATTTATAGAATAAGAACAATCATTTCCATCTTCTATCCCATAAATATAAAATATTTTTATAGATTTAGATTTATAATTTAGATACATAACACAAGTAATAAATGTAAATTCATAATTAAAATATATAAATTACTTATCTCAAAATGTTTATTTTTTTCTCATTACACCACACATATAAGAATTATTTGGTTCCAGGTGATGAATTTTAGGAATATAAACATTATTATACACATAGTTTTTATTTACCTATTTTCAAAAATTGAACTACACCAAATCTTATTCTTGACATATTTGAAATATCATGGACACTACCTCACTTTGACAACTTTATCATGTTTTTTTGACACATATTTTATAACATTTTATGTAAAAAAATTATTTTCTTCTATCAATATTATGTAACATGAATTTTGAAAAAATTTTTGTTGAAAGAAAGTTTCTTTTCAGTTCAATAATTTTGTAATAACATTTCTATCATCCTTTCTATTTTAAAAATAATTTATTCTATAAACAAACATTGTTTCGGACGTCATTGAGTTGGAAAACACTCAACGTATAGTTTTTTAACCCATAAAAAAAATCAGTCATGGATATTATCTTATGATCCCCAATAATAGTAGATCCAACATATTTCATTCAGAGAGATTCATTATTTTCAAACATCAAAGATCCTTCATTTACATCTTAAACCTTCTTAAATAGTTATAAATGTCATATCATTTTTATAGAAACACATTATCCATAATCAAAGGCCATTATCCTTGTGTAGTTTTAGGAGATGTTACTATAATAAGATATTTTTTATTACCTTATCTTTCATCATAATTGAAATTTTGAAAACAGTTATAAACATATTTTTATGATGATTAATAAAATAACCCATTATTAAGATGTCCGTATTGAACACTTCATTGATAAATAGATTCAAAATTTTGCAATCAATTTTCAACATTAAAAACAATTTTCTTCAGTTTTTTCGGTTGAGAGGTTTGATTCCCCATACAAAATTTCTTTTTTTAACTCGTTGGATAATTGTAATTTTGTTAATTAAACCAACATTTATTTAATTGTTCCCAAATCCACCATAATACTAGTAGTAACCAAAGAAATAATATTTACCAATATAATTTGTATAATATCTAGAATTTGAAACCTATGTTTTATTAACATTATTATCCTTCATAAAAAAACTTTCTTGAGTCCCAAACTTTCTGTTATCAACCAGAATATTTTTATTTAGTTAATATTTTTAAAAATTTATTATAATCAGAAATAGTAGAAAATTTTATTTCAAAATGATACATTTTAGAAACTTTTCAATTTTTAACATTATTGGTTTGGGTTATTTATACAATTTTCTCATCCTTCCTATTCATATTAAAAACATCTAATTTATTTTCAAACATTGAAGATATATTTTATTTATCTTTCGAAGGATTACACATTCTAAAACGTTTAATAATATTAGATATCGATATTTTTATCTTTTGAAACCCTTCTCATCTTTAAAAAATTTTCTAAACAATTTCCAACGTTTCCACATTGGCACTAAAATTCACTTCATGGTGTTAATTTAAATTATTTTATTTTTATTGAGACTTATTCTAATGATCATCTTCTTCTAGATACAAAACATTATCTTCAAAAATAAATTATTGATTATTTTTTATATGTCATTCTTTCTTCAACTTTTTAATTTCCTTTTCACCTCTTACTATATTTATAATACATTCTATCGAATCTCTCTTCAAGTGAAACACTAACTCAGTCAATACTTCGTTAGAAATACAGATTCTAAACTCCTTATTTTTAACTGTTGAAATAAATGTATTATATCCATAAAAATATGAAGGTTTTTCATATTATTCTTCTTTATCTTTGGAAAATTTGAATTTTTTTATATTTGGTGGAATTTTTATCTTTTCTCATTGAAAATTATTTTTATTTTTTAGCCTATTTCATCAAATATCACCATTAAATTCAATCACATTTGTCACTATCACTTTCAATCCTTTTAAGAGGGGAATTTTCTTAAAATGTCCCAATATCTCCATTCTCAAAACAGTTTATCGGTAGATTCCATTTATACATTCTTATACCTCTTTTTATATTTATAGAAAACTAGGATACTAATTCATCAAAAAATTTACTATCCTCATTTTCTAATTCAGAGTCATGAAATTCTTCATCATCCAGAACAATCTTATATTTTACTAGATTGGATGATTTTAAAGACATTTCTTGATCAATTTTTTCACTTCTCTTAATAAAAATTCCATTCAAATTTTTTTGTAATTAGTACGATGAATATCATCCAAATATTGAGTTTCTTGATCTATATCATCTAACAATGAAACATTTTCATAAACATTTTAAAGTATAATTCTCAAGATGTTTTCAATAATTGTTTCTTCTTCCACCTACTCACCAATAAATATTATGGTTATAAAAATATTATTCACCCTTATAATGAAATAACCAAACGATTTATACTCACCTATTTTTAGATCTTCATAATATAGCCTCTATACATTTAAAATTTCCTTATTCACATTAATATTTCCTTCGTGAATGGATTTCAACTTTAAATAAATACTATAAGGAGTATAAAATCCATTCACCCTAAGGAATTAAATTTCATAATGTGATGTGATTAAATCATTCTTATATCTTCCATCATTCTCCATATTTTTCTTATCTACATTTGTAAGAGGTTAATATTAAATTATCGGATGGAATCCATATATGGAATATTCAAAAACATTATACCTAAGATAAATTAGATATTAAAACATTATATCTTTATAGATATGATATTTCATTCCATAAAATATGGAAATCCACTTATTATTTACAAAATTCAGAATTTATATAAATTCTTATCTTCAAAAACATCAAGAAAGTGTAAATGGAGGGAAATTTTCACTAATACCAATTTAAAATTACTATCCAGGTTTATTGTATAACAAAGAGGGTGGGTATGGTGAATCATTGTTATCTTTTATTTTTTTATCATTATTATATAACACCCTTGACCACTTATAAATGAATTATCAGGTTTTAGAAAAAAACACTCAACCATCCATATAAAAATAATTATTTACAAGTTTTACTACTAATTAATAGTATCTAGTCATTTCCATGGTTCATAAATAATCCAATGCTACACAATCCACTATAAACCAATCCTTTGGTATGGATACAAAATGTAGGAAAACCCATTTCATTTTAATAGCACTATGGTCAATAAAACAGTGCAAGTGCCTATTTTATAATTAATACTGTAAATTAGGTATGGTAATATGTTTATAAACCTTAACTAGTTTATTTTGAACATGTCACATTGCTTATTAAACAATTTCCAATTCTATAAGACTTCAAAACATAATTATTCTCTTTTCTTACATTGTCGCAGGTTGAAACATCTCTTCGTGAAATTATCTGAAATATCAGTCCAATGGATTTGTATAATTATTTAGTACAATAATTTATTTTAGAAGAAAGACAAAATAGATAATCGGGACACAATTCTGAATCACTTCTCTATTTCTCTAACGATTTCAGTCTGATCCCAATAACCTTGAATATTATCTATTTCATCCAATTATTCTATTTGGAAAACAATTTCTATAAAACATCTCCTAGAAACATTCCTTTTAAAAATTATATATCCAAACATTCATCACTCTCACTATCTCTAATATATGAATATTTTCTTCATCATAAATTACATTGTACTTAAACTTCTATATATAGTTGTGAAATAAATTTATCTGAAGGGAAATCGATTTTTTTATCCAAATCACCAAAATTTATTTAAACATGAATTATATTTTCATTTCCATAATATCTATAAATAATTCAGTGCTTCTAAACTCTTCTTGATTCTTCTAAAACTTATTAAAACATATCATAGATCTAACATGCCTAAATCTTAAAAAAAATTCCGCTGCTTAATGAAAATTATCACACCGAAAATGTATTAAATTCTTATTAATTATTTAAAAACTAAATTCTTTCATTCAGATGATCCAACCCAATTAGAACACAACTTTCAAATTAATTGTTGAAACTTATATATCCTTTTATAACCCCTTTAAATCATTGGGGAAAGTCAATATAATTATGAATTTCATAAAATTTTCAAAAAGTCGCCAGACTAATGATATTTAATCTAGTGATTTTTTAGTCTAAACATGAAAATGATAAACCAATATATTCCACCCATCGAATTGAAAGATGGCATGGTTTTTCTAATTACTCGTGACCCAAAAAAAATGAAACATTGTTTTTTCTATTAAAATGGATGACTACATTATTTTACATCACCAAATTGATGAGTCTCTAATCTCACTCTTTCATTGGTCCAAAAAGAACCAACTACACTATTATTCTACTGATAAAACACTAAATATTATTCCCTATTGATATCGACGTGATTTGTGGAATATCATTATTAGGACTCCACTGATGAATTGGTGGAATATCATGTCTGATGGAATAGTGTCACCATAGAATTCATTTCTTCCAGATTATCTATAACTAATGATAGTTCATATGGATTATTTATTTATATGGACTTTATAGTTTCATTTATTGGTATGTTCGATGCATTGGACATTCAGCACATCAAAAAACACTTATCATATGTAACTTCAAACATTCCATCCATTAAAAAATTCTTTTTCTAGTGATTCTGAATCCAAATATCTATGACATCAATAATTTTAACTTTATACATTATTTTGTTATAAAATATTTTTCTTGAATCGTTACTTTCACATGATATTGAGACCATATCAATTGAAATAAAATCTCCTGACTTAAATTGAAATACCTTTTTGACTATCCATATTTTCATCACATTCTTCCTTTCAATAAGAAACGCAAACCATTTTTCAAATATTTTACAATCATGGACACCTTTTATCTTTCCTTGTTTCAAAAATTGTGGATTACAAGTTTTAAAAAACATAAGATATTGAGGAAATAAAAATATCAAACATTAATTAGATTTAAAATTTAAATTATTAAAAGACATTATGGATCTGATATTTCTTCCCACTCTGATCAAAAATATCATACCAAAAAAATGTGATTAAGAAAAAAAAACATGATCAGGAAAACATTTCTAGAACAAAAAACAAAAACTGATGAATGTTCAAATGATCATTTAGTTTAATTAACTAAGTAGTGTACTGATTTTTCCTACCACCAAAACATTTACAGTGAGTTGATCTTTTGAAATGATAAAAAATAGAAAAAGAGAAACCATATATTTCATAGTCTAAAAACTTATTACATCTAATTGGGTCATAATAGGTGGTTGATTGAAGGCTCATGGATGGGGGTTCACATCGTACATGTTCAATTGCGTAAGTCATAAAATATTGTAATGTACATGCCTTCCTGAAATATCCAAGTGATGATTACTAATATATCTGATGATGTTTACCTAATATTACAAAGGTTTTCTTCCTAAAATGGATATCTTCCTGAGGGTGTCTTTTTGACATGGTTGGAAAGTCAAAGGGTATCTGTCTGACATGTTTGACACATAATAGGGTTCCTTTCTAACATAGAGTACATGTCTGGGGGTGTTCACATGATTGAAGCTTACTTTTCCATGTTTTCTACCAATAATCTACTATAGTGTATTCATAACATTTCCTAGTGTATCTTCATGACTTGGATGACATGTTAGTGGGTGTCAACATAACATTTACTTGGTGATTTTCATGATTAGAGCTAACATATTGAAGGTTCTTTTCCAGATAGAGGTTCACATATCTATATTTCTTCCCCGGATCAATGTAGACATTTCAATGGTGTTTCATATTCTAAAGAATAATTTTAAATGGTTATTATTATGATAAATGATTATATATCTAGGTTCATTATCATGATCAAATAATACATGTTTTTTTCATCGTTTGATCGAATTTGGCATATCCAAAGCCTTTTATGATATCAAGTTCAATATTTTTACAGAATTTTCCTCATCAAGGATGACATGTCCAAGGTCTTTCATGTGATCATGGGTTAAATGAATATTGAATTCCCCGTTATCAAGGTAAGCATGTCTCAGACCATGTGGTGGAATCACGAGACAAGTGAGGAGTCATTTGATTGTTTGATCTAAGGAGAGTCCCAAGACGAGGTATCACTAACATTCCTAGGCTTTGTGGAATGAATAAGATCCCAAATGTAAGGGTTTTAATGAATAGGGTAGTTTTATGGTTGATTGTTCATATCAAGGATTCACCTCTAAGTGTATGCAAGGTAATGGGGACTACATGTCCATGTTTATATCTGAAAGTCAAGGGGCCACATCGAAATATTAATTCCTAGGGATGATCACATGAGCATGTCATATAAAAAAGATATAGAATGATGTTCCCATAATCATGTGATCGCATGATAATAGGGTAATGATTTTATATATTCTCATGAAGAGGCCTCATTGTGGATTCTTGCGTTGGGGTCTCTCAATTACCTGATGAATTTTTTTTGATGAAATTAGCCTTATATTCTCCTATACACCGCTTATTCTACCATTTTTCCACTCATGTGTGTATAATTTCCCCTTTTCCCTCCACATACGTCTCTATATGAATTTTTATGGGATATAATGCACTTTATTAGGGTAATGAGGGCCCATATTTCTATCACATTGCACATTTTTTGTGATGCATGAACCATCATCTCATTATGTTGAGCTACACATGATCATTTTTTTCCAGACATGTATTTTTATAACAAGTTATTTTCATTATTTATCAATGTTATTTCATCTGATAGATTATTGATTGTAATAATGATATTTTAGAGATAGATTTAAGGTCTTTAGTCTAATAGATTCATTAAAAATATTATTCTCTTCCTATAACTATATCTCTCAGTCATTTTTATGATTATATAATGTTTATATTTTCTTAAAAATCATGATATATTCACATGAGGGGATTTATATGATCATGTGATAGCTCACTAGACAACCACTAAGGTCATTGTGTGATCACTTTAGAGGCTTCACTTTATTATGTGGCATTTTAGTAGAAAATCCTCGTAAAACCATCCATGAGATACCCATTACGAAATATTTAAATGCAATATATATCTCTTAAAGTAATCATATACTAATTTTCATGAAAATAAATTACTTTTAGTATAGAATTCATGAGAATCAACATTTGATCACATGATCCTTGTTACTTTATCATATGGATTCCCATAATCCAGTGATTAGATTTGTGTGATGAATTATATTATTAAATGTATTGACATGAATGTGAAAAAAAAGTAACATTAATATATATAATAAATTGATCATGTCCTTGGTTTTTAAATTTTTCACATTGGTTTATCAGTTTTTTGGGTTTGAGAGAATCTGTGGGTTCTTATAGTATCAAAATAGTGGATCTAAGAGTGTGATTGATGAGTGTAGGTAGAAAATAATGTGAAGGAATAATTGAATAGTGTCAATTGACTTCCTTGGAACACCACCATTTTATCAATATATGTTTACATAGGAATAGTAAGTTCTTTTGAATCCATCTAACTTCATTTTTCCTGATGGATGTATGAAACTTGATAACACATAATGTTTCATTTGATTTTTGATCCACGACACCGTGGTTAAAACCCAAGCACACATGCTCTAATGCTATCAAAAGTCACACCACAATATTGTATATCCCTCTTAGGAAACACCTTCATGTTCTATGATCACCCATAATAGGAACAATTCCTACCCATACACTTATTTTAGGCTGGATGGGTGGATGTATCCAGAGTTCAGTTAAGAAAACTTCCCTTTGGGACTTGGTTGAGCTATTTGGAAACCTAGATTGGATAAATAATTTTTTTCTACGGGAATAAATTAAAAAAAACATATAAGTTAAATTTGAGAAATAAGGTCTATAATATACACCATTATTCAATAAATTCCAAGAACAAACCTATATTCTTCATGAATTCAACTTCGAGAACCTCCTTATAAGCCCTCTATAAAAAATATAAATTATATTTTCATTAGTGGAAAAATTCTCAAGTGAATGATAGAATATTGTTTTTAACAAAATTACAGGTTACAACAAGTATTTAAAATAATACTTGGACTTATTAACATTTATTACATCTCTAGGAACATCAGGCCCCAATAAAATACCTCCCTCAACCACAAAATATATTTTTAATAGTTTATGAAAATATTTTTATCAATACATTTTTTTTGAAAAGACCAAAATTAATTAAAGAATATCTAAAATAATGTTATAGAAACAATAAATTCATAAATATAAACTTTTACACATACATATAAAAAAACATAAAAAATAATCACATCATATATCGTTGAGTTTATCCTATATAATTACGTTGTCCTGATGGATTTATCAAATATGAATATTAAAAATGGGGTTGTAGATGTGTTCTTTACTTAGTCTTGAGGTCCAATATGGGTTTTGAAATACCATTAAAATATATCTAAAAAAATCATTGTTCTTCAAAATAATTATATGATGGATTTTATAATTAAATAGATGGGGGATGTGATACAGTACTGTTAGATGGCTATGATTCTTATAGTCTATAACCACAATAATTTTTTTTCGTAAACTATATAGAATATTATAAAAATGTTATTTCATTAAAAATTTAAAACAACTCATTTAGAGAACTATTTTTACTATACAAACCCATTAGATAACGATGATTAAAACAATTATTCAATAAACTAAAAAACTGGTAACATACATTTTTAAAAACATCAAAGGAAGCTGAAATGAGACTCTACTAAAACCACATAAAAATTTTATTTTTATACTCAAAAAACCCTATGGAATAAAACTTTTGGTATTAATTATTTTTATTTTATTTATTGTCCCTTTTTTGGTTTTTTTTGTTATCCTTAAATATCTCTTATAATTGATTTCTATACAAATGACCAATTAGTAGCGATAATTGGAATCATTTATATCCCTATAAATTTTATAAAATATAATTGATTCTATTTATGTTATTTTTATTAAATTTAATTGTGATCAATATTACAAAATAATTAATGGATACAAGATGAATTTTTAAAATGATGTTTGGAGATATTTGGGATAATGTTAGAACGTTATGTCTATAGAACAATATTCAAACCAGGACACTCTCTTTCATTAATGAATGTAATAATGTTAGGAATTAATTAATCTAGATTAATATATATTTTGTTATGATATTATTTAATATTTCATACCATAGTGCATCTATATAGGAATAACTATAGTGGAGTCATGATATAAGGATAATACACACACTTGAATGTATTTCATGTTGTAATAACTAATTATGCTGAAGAATAATGTTTTTATATTTTAGGAATGAATCCATGAATAATTTTTTTTATTTATTATTAATCTATAAATAATGGTAAATATTTATATGGAAATGATAATATATCATCCCTCTAAGGATTTTATAACACCATGAAGTGGAATTTAGAACACATAAATATTCTAGTAGAAGAAAGATATTGTTCTATGGATATAATATTGTATTTATTTATTAAATAAATATATGACATGATTTTTTTGGACATAATTCATAGAGTAAAAATTATTTGAACTAAAATAGTGGTTTATATTTCACAATGATAATAAAATTGTTAAAATATTGAATTTTATTTTAATATTAAGGGAGTAGTATTATTGCACCATAAAAAATGTATCACACTATGAAGATGTTGAGTCATCCATATATACTATAATTCAAAGTAACTATACTTGTAATATTTTAATAGATTTAAAATGAAGGATTTTGAATGAAATTAGTATAAAAATTAAAGAAAGGTTTTGTATATTTTTCATGAAAAAATTATGATTAAAAAAATTTCATGATTTGGGTTTTTTTATATTAAAAGATATATTTTTCTATAAATGGTATCTAAATATTTTTATTGATTTATTATGGATGAATATTGGAAGGAATTTCATATACATGATTGAAAAAATGTAATGATTCAATATTTTAATATACAATATTATTGTCTTTAAAAAAACAATGTATAGAAAGGTTGTTTCCCAAGAAAAATAAAATTAAAATAAGCCAAAACCAAATAGATATGTACTATTTTGTGTTATTTTAGGATAAAAAATACCATAGTAAATATGATGATATTAATAAATGAAAAATGTATAAATTTAAATGAAGAATAATAAATGTTATTTAATATTTCCTTATCAAATAATTTTTAAAGTTATCTTATTTTATATCCAAATAAACTGAATCAAATGATTTTAAATGATAATATACAATGTTCCCTTATATATACAAATATATTTTAATTTTTTATAATTGAAATTTTTATAGAATAATATCAAATGAATATATTAGGTAAGACGGAATTTTTATATAAAGGAACATTATCATTATTCTTAAGGAAAAATATATATTTTTTAGTATTATAATAAGGTAAAATGGATATAATTTTTGAATTTATAATTAAAAAATTATTTAAGGACGTTTTGAGGATTTTTCACAGATAACTGATTTTTATATGGATAGTGAACAATACAGTTTTTACAAAGACAATGATTTTTTTGTAATTTTAAATAGATGATGTTGGTATATAATTTTTTAGATTTTTTTAAAATAGTAAAATATTAATTTATGAATAAAAAAATATATGTTTATACTATGTGGATATTAGAAAATATATTCATATAATTTTAGAACATAAGTAATAATTTTGTCTTATAAAAACAATTTTTGTGTTTTTCATTTAATTATAAATTAATTGGAAATAATTTTATTTCATCATGATTTTAATTAGAAATAAATTTTTTATAATAAAAAATATATATTTTTAAATAAATTAAAAAAATGTTAATTTTATCATAAACAAAATTTTTATGAATAAAATCACACATTTCCAACAAAACTTTTTTATGAATTATGTGAATTAATTTAAAAATAAACATTTCATATACAAAGGAATATTATTTGAAATGAATATTTTTATATTTGATATAATATAGTAAAAACTGGGTAAAAATTATAGTTTAAATTTTTTTATTAAAAAGAAGTAATATGGGAAATAATAAATAGCTCTGATAAAAGTAAAAATGGTAAAAATAATTAATAATGTAAAATTACCCAATGTGCTAAAAATAAGTATACAAATAGATTTTTCATATGTTGAATGAATAAAAATCATCTCTTATTACTCATTTTTACCTTTTTGGGTCTTTTACCCTTGAATAATAACTTTACATTTTTGAAAATGAGTAGGGTTATTACAAAATTCTCATCCTTTTAAATTATAAAAGGGGATACATTAAGCACATCAAGAAAAATATTACCATCAATTTTATATATAAAAATATGATATTTTTTCATTATATAATCCTATCCCACTGAATTAATGTTGTGGTAAATTTTTTTAAAATAATCCCTAAATTTTTATAGTGATTTAAATGACAAACCTAAACTTCTTGGCATATGTAATACCTATTTATTAATCATTTATTGTAAATAAATATTTTTTATAACATTTCTAAAAACCATGATATAATAAAATCATTATAAATTATATAACTTTATGTTTTTATATTACTCAATGAACCCTTATTTATTTACTTCCAATGAATATGAAATAATGAACGTCGATAACGCCTACATGTGGACTACCACCTCAATGAATTTGTGTCTTATATTTTCCATATAATCCTCTAATAGATGTCTATAATGATGGAATTTATGAGTTAATATGGAATATAAAATATATTTATTGTTTTTTAACAAAAAATTATTATTTAACTTCAATGTAACTAATTAACGTAAAAGTAACAAATGTCAACATGCATAGATGGGAACTAAACCCTCCATGAATGACCTGTATTATTTTTAATGACCACCCAACATGGATGGTGCAAGAAGTGTTATTAACAAACTAATATAAATATATAACATTATTAAGGTTTAAAAAATCTAAACCATTCACTAAATTCCTCATATTATATAACAAATGAAAATGGAATACATGCATACATGTTAACTGTTTGAAACATAAAATTTATGTTATTCATCTTTAATCAAGATATTAATTATATTCCCAAATCAATTAAAATTTTATTCCCATGAAAAATAACATCAAAATAATGAAATTATACTTTTTTTATAATGATTTTTTGACAAAGTCACCTCATAATCATACTTAATAATTAATTATTGAGTGTCTGTGTTTTTGTCATTTTAACCCGCAATATGAATGATTTTAAAATTTTATATCATAGATAGGAATGAAAAAAAGTAAATGTGTAATTATTACATAATAAGAAATATTTTAATAGTTCTAGAAATACAATATAGTTAATATTATATATAATATTAATAATCAACATTCATATTAAATTTAACCCCCAAAAGAACATATCTAGTTAATTTTCATACTTGGAGTCCATAATTGAAAACTATTGAATTATACTAAATTAATAATAATGTAATAATGATAGATGAAAAAAAATGAATCTACTAATTATAATTATATCATAAGAAACTTATGACGATTTTTAATATACATAATGAGTTATAAAATTTATTTAATAACCCTAATTAATCAACAAAAGTGAAAACTATTGAATGAATAAGTGAAATATGATAATAGGAAAACATAAAAACATTAAATATATATTAAAATGGTCCTCAATATAAAATTTGAAAAATAAATTCATTACCCAATAAGTTCAGATCTTATACTGAATGAATAAAGATATACGAAAGGGGTTATTCTCTCAAATTTATATTCATCAAACAAATTTTTTATTATAAACCACGAATATATTAATATAGTGTTATTAACTCCCAAATAAAATCATTTACCATATTCAAGTAATTATTAGATTTTTTGGATCCATATAATGTTCCTTTCAAAAATTCCTTTCAATTCAAAGGATACCATGTTTTTTTGGATTTTTGTTAAATCATTTTCCTTGCATTGATTTATAATAATTTTTATTAAACTCTATCATTCCAATTTTTATTTATTCTAACTAATTATTATTATATCATAAATTTCATCATTATTTTTTGGGGTTCAATATTCATCTTGATGAATTCATTATCAATTGAATTTTACCTTAAAGTTGATGCTTCTTATTCTCATTTCCAATTTCATTGGAAAATAATCTTATTAAATAGAATATTATATTTACATTGTCTATATGTTTATTATTTATAATATTATATCATTCAATATCCTTTATTAATGGTATCTAATGTTAATTTTAAAAATATTTCTCTTACAATGGTTTTTTTCCCTATTACAAAAATAGTTTCGGTTTTATTTCCAATCTCATTTTTAAATCAATATTTCATTTAAAATATAATCCATCATGAGAATTTTTATTAATTATAAAACACCTCATAATTTCTTTATAATATTCTTGATTTTTTACATGTTAAAAAAAAATTCCAATTCACCTTCACTCAAATTAACGACGTTGTGTTTCTTGTAAGTGAAAATGACAATTTTTTGTCTTTTCTTTTAAGAACCTCCCTTTTTCCATAAACATTTTTTTTATTATTTATAAAATTTCTATATCTATGCGACAAAAAGTTATTAATTCTTTTTTATACTAATTTACTTTAATTTAAATATTTTAAAGAGGATTTAATTTTTTTCATATAATTTTTTTTACAAAATTTTAAATAAATCATTTTTTAATGTTTATATATGAAATCTTCCTTCTACATACTTTTCCTTTTTTATGAATATTGATCTCTAAATTTTCATGTTTATTGAAATAAATTGTTTATCAACTTGATTTATAAAATATATCTTTTAAAATCATTTTAAGTGATAAAAAAACTTCTAAATTACAAAGAGGTTTTTTTCTGATTGTTTTAGAAGTATTTTTCATTTATATAAATTTCTTTCAGAATATGTTATTCATGATTGAGTAAATTAATAAAAAAATTTCCAACCACCTTATCTCTTTACTAAATTATCTAATGTTATTATCTTTTTGAGTAATTATCCAATACTACCTTTTTCTTTTCTAATAAAATTTCATCTTTGACCATAAATTTTATTCTTACATATTTTCCATGTGAATAAACTATTCCAAAATCCATTGAATGATGTTTATATAAATATATCCCAAAAATATATTTCCTGGTAAAATTATTTACATAATAATATACCCTTTATATATATTGTTTCAATACCATATTCTTTATTATAATGATTTAAAGGGTATTTAAAATATACAATTTTGGAATAACTTTGGATGACTATTCATTTTCCTTTGGTTATCGTGTTATGTTCATTAACACAATTATGAAATATTTTTTATGATAATCCACCTTAATGGGATATAAAACCCATTTTTATTCCATTATTTCATTATGGTATATTTGAATGAACCCCATTTTTTATCCATGGGTACTTTTTTATTTTAGGAATGAATCCAATTTTTCATCCCATGTGTTTTTATGATATAGTGAATTTGTGAATCAAAGACTCGCATATAAGTATAGATATGTAATGATTGGATTCTTATAACACCTTCTTAAGGAATTAGTTTATAATTTATCCCTCATGGGAATATTATTTTAAATTTAGTATTAATTTATTGTATATTGGGGAACTGATTATATAGATTAAGAAAGTATTGATTCCCTATGATAATTTTTTTCCATAGTTGAATGATATCATAATTTTATTCATATTTTCAGGACTATATAATTCTTTAATGGATCATTTTATCCAATTTTATATTTTATTCTTTTCTTATTTTCTTTTAATATATATTCCATTATTTATGGACCATGATTTGGTGGGCTTGAAATATATTATGTATCTTGATTATACCCATATAATAAATATTTTTTCAATTATGATATTATATTGTTATCTCTTATATAATCCCATCTAAAGCATCTCATCTGACTTATAATTCATATATTCATTACCATAGTTTATGAAATAAAGTGTTATATTATATTTACATTGAATGTAGTTATGTATATATAATTTATTATATGTTTTTATTAACCACTGTGAATTAATTTGTTTCATATAGAATGGAAAAAATATTTGTTTGATATAATGAAAATTGGATATAATAAGTTACATATTGGTTAGATAAATCTAAAATAATAAAAATAAATGGCCCTTATAATGTTATTTTTACATTATATTTCAATGATAATGTAATTTGATATTTGAATCAAAACCACTATGTAAATATTATGTATTTAGTATGGGATCTAGGAGTGTTGTTCATGGGGTCCCTTAGTCGGTATTATAAGAGGGTTTAGATAAAATTATAGGATATGATTTTATTGTTTAAAGACAAATTAATATTCTATAATGGTCTATTACTATTTATAGGTTATGTATAACCATGGTTTTAATTTTATAAATAAATAGATTCCTTGTTATTTTTAGTATGTTATGTTGTTAGAAGTTTATAGTGGGAGATAATTATAGAATAACTTTGGGATAAGAATATAGAATATGTATAAATATAGTATATATTCTCAGTTTTTTTTAAAAATAGATATAACATGGTTCTCTTATAAGTTATATCTCTCTCAGGATATAGTTATGTGTACGTGGTTACAGAAAATATGCATCTTTGGTAATCAATTTAGAAATGTCTAATTGGGTATATACTAAATCATTGCTTTGGTGCATGATGAATGAACATAATACTATAAATCTAGCTACTCACTCCCTTCAGATGTTATGTTTTCAATAAAATTCAGATTACAAGGAATTTTGAAGGATTTTTTATGTTAAGTAATTAATTTATGGAGTACATGAATGATCTAACCAAATAATAGTATATTGAACCAATAATGATTTATCTTTAGATGAAAGATATTTTTATGGTTTTAAAGAGTAAAACATTTAAAGGATGATTTTATTACAATATCATTGCTTAATGATGTAAATTATTCATCACTCACATTATCTCTATTTGGTTTTAGTAATAGTTATATCTTGAAGCTTCCAAGTTGAAAATGGATACAATAGAAAAGGAAGAGATTGTCCAAATAAGAAAAGTGATGGGATAAGAGATAGAATAAGAAACCATATTATTATTCAAAACTAACCATATTGATTTATTATTAATAATGGGAACATAGATAAAATCCTAAAAAACCCCAAAAGATGAAGATTTCCTCTCTTGGATGATTGGGTGATGGAGATGATGAATCGAAGAATATTAAATTTCATTTGTTCAAGAAATATGTGATGAGATATCATGGGGAATTTCTAAAATGAACTATTAGATGTATTAAATGGGTTAGGAGAGGTAATCAAGAAATAAACTATAAGAAAAATGGATATTTATTTCAAAAAATATAGAAAAAAAAATCATCCAATGGTACCATAGATAAATCAATGGGTAAAATGAGGAAAACATGGGAATTATCAAATTAAATTTCATAGAAAACATGATATAAAAGTTATGAGAATCATAAAAATCAAATACAATGTAATTATTAAACAGAAAAAACTAATTAATCGAGTTGTTAAGATGATTTGGAGTTAGGAACACTAATGATCTGCTCAATATTGATGAATTTGGTATTTGTTCCACTGTTTAACAACAGATTTCTATCTTTAATGCAAGGTAAGAATTTTAAATCACCAACTTAGTGATGAGATTTCACTTTATCAATAAAATATTATAGTGGTATTGGTATAGTTCATATTCTAAATCTATTATTTTATGAATTTATTTATTCTATCTATCAACTCATACTATCCATATGTCAGTCCAATTTATTGTGTTATTGGGAATTTATATTCCCTCTCTATAATGAGACCATGATAATCACCATGATAAGAAAATTATATTTTAAAATCCTAAATCAACCAACAATCAACTATTGGTGGGTCATCGATTATAAAAACCATATAAAAATTTAGTTCCAAATATATACATCTTAACAATTAATCATGAGTGGTACTTACTTGAAAAAATTATAAAGAATAACATCAAAGTAATATTCCTATAATAATTTAAAATATGATTTCACTAGTGGTATCAAAGATAATAAGGAAGAATACACTCAAGAAATAACATATTGAGTCATGTATATCATTTAGACACACTTATATTTTTTCATTAGTGGGTAACAATTAAAATTGAAAGGACACAATTTATTTAAGCATGGACAATGCGACGAACCAAGATTTCACTGTAGACTTTTAACTTATTGAATAAACTATGTGACGATAGATTGTTTACCACCCAACATCAAACTCAATGGAGCCAAATAATAATATCTAAATACTATTTAGAATCTAATGAGAATAATAAATATGTTAATAAATTAGAAGTTATTATTTTACATAAAATATCTTATATTTACATAACAATAAGTAAATGTGATTTAATTTTAATTATAAAATAACTATATAAATAATTTGATATTTTAACCAAAAAAAAATATATTTAAAATATTTTATATAATATTTCAATTTATTTGGTAATATATATAAATTGTCTTAAATTGAAATTTGTATAAAATAATACTAATGACACCTAATTTGTAAAAATTTCATTTTTCTAATAAATGAAATTTATCATTTTTTTAAGATAAATTTATAAATTTTATAATAATAATTAGGAAAGAAAAATATAATTTTAGACTTTTTAATTATGATATTATAATAGGGTAATTTCTCAAGATTTGAATCAAATAAATTATTTTTATGTGGATAATCATAATTACTATTTTTATAAAAACTAAAATTTTATTACATTTTGATTACACTAACATGTATTATAAATTTATAAGACAATTTTAAAATTAATAATTGATTTATTTATGTAATAAAAATTTATTCGTTTCAAAATATTATTCCAAAATTGAAAAACATGAACTTATAATTTTAGATTTTACGTAATATTTTTCCCATGTAAAAAATTTTGGTGGTTTATTTAGTTAAACATAATGTTTTAAAACATTAATTGTGTATTTTTTTGAAATATAAATAAATTTTTATTATATTATATGTAACCAATTTATTTTTTGAAAATAAAATTCTTAGATAATTTTTTCCTATACATAAATTTTATGAATAAAAACACACATTTCCTTGATATTAGGCTTACTTATTCTATTCGTTTATATTAAAATAAATTATTCACTCTATTACAAATAATATTTGATAAAATAATTTCCATAATATTAATAATTGTTTTAAAATTATTAGAAATTGTACATATTAAATTTCTCATTAAAATAAATTTTTAATTTGAAAATTTAATTACCCTCGAAAAAGTAAATATAGTAAAAATTGATTAATTAATAGTAAAAGACCATGTAAATGTTACAAATATTATAATAAATGGTTGTTTAAGATGTGACCCCAAAAAATCAAATATGATTCCTCTTTTTATCATTTTTTATCATGTTACCCTTGAATTGTGTGTTGAAATTATTAAAAATTTAATGTGCACTTCCAAAATTTCCCTCATATTCACTTATAAAATGGGATTTTTCACCCAATTAATTTTCTAAAATTACCTTTGAATTATATTCTAAATCTCTACCACATTTTTACTCATAGAATCCTATCCAAAATCATGAAGTCTCTTATCACTTGTATTTGACTAAAGGTATCCATTTCCATAGATTTTTCTAAATACAAACTCATGTCCGTGATGAAAGTATTATCTTTTTCATAGTCATTTCACTGTAGTCATCCTATTCCTAACCCTTTATAAAAACCTGATTGTTTTTAAATGAGTATAATTAATATTAAAATATATTATGATATTAATCTAACATGAAATATTTATTCATTTCTATCAACTATGGAAAATATAAGAATATGTATTATATAATGTGTGGACTACTGCCTAAAAACCGACATCTTCAATATATTATAACTACCATTGATGACAATTAATAATGATTAAATTGAATAAAAAAATATGTCATATAAAATATTTTCATGATTATTAAATGAAAAATTTATATTTAATTTCAGTCCCAATAATTCAATGAAAAATAAAATTTTCCTCACACTTAGTTCGGACGACCACCACCATGAATGAAGTCTCTAATTTTCCTTTACCACTAAACATAAATAGAAATATATGTTTAGTTAATTAAATAGTATGAAATATATAGTATTATTATGGTTCCTAAATTATTACCCATTCATTATTATCCACTCATTATATGAAAAAAAAAATGAAAATGGCACATGTTCGTATGTGTGTACTACCGCCTCCATGAAATAGATATAGTTTTTTTCTACACTACACATTTGGTAGTTTTAGAAAAAATTTAATTTAATTTTAAAAAAATAATAAAATATAAATATATTCATTATACATCTGAAATAATGATATTATAAATAAATTATAAAATCAATATTTTTAATTAATTATTTCATGTTTGTGATTAGTTCTATTTATCCACCCACATGAATAATGATGTTAATTTTTTTAATGGATGGATAATGAATGAAATTAATGATATAATAATAAAAAATTAATAGTTTTTATTCTTCTGAAATATATTATTTTAATATTTATATGTATTATTAATAATAAACATTCATTGTAAATTTAATCTCCCAAAAGGAATATATCAAGTTGAATTTCTTAATTTGAGTTCATTTTTGAAGCTTATAGAACTATAAAAAAAATTAATAATGAAATAATAAATGAAATAAATCTATATATAAATATATATATATATATATATATATATATTATTCTATTTTATAACACCTTTGACTATTTTAAATATAAATGTAGAGTTATAAAAACATAGATTGAAACCCCCTGGTAAAGGGCATACTGGAAAACAATATAATAACTAAATAACATATAATTATATATTAACCTTATAATATTAAATATTGATTAAATTGTTTCTTAATAATGTTTTCAAAATAATTAATTTTATTATACATGGTTTTAAGAACATGTGCAGATTGAATCCGGACCTAGTTACGAGGTTTATTTAAAATTTATAATTTCTTAAGTCAAATTTCATATTGTGCACTATAAATTATTTTATTTGGTGGGATTACTAGTCAATGAATATATTCAACATTATTAATTTTATTTTTTGGGTATTATGAACTATATCGTTTTATTTATTTCAATAGAATTCAATTCAAAGGATTCCTAGGATGTATGTGTTTTCTTAACACTATAAATATATATTTATTATTTAGGAAGATAAATAGCATACGTGATGAGCTAGACTCAAGTTAAGGGTTTAACATCTCACATTTACATTTGTAACACATATTCAATTTTCACTAATTATTTATTCTATATGGTTTATATAAAACACTTTTTTTAATATTATAAATTATTATTTTAATGAATTTAATCTTTCATTTAAATTTATTTCATTCATTTCTCTTAAGATTATATAGTTACCAAAGTGGTAAGGATTTATTTTATAATATCATCATTATTTAGGATTGATTTTGTTTAAGTCTCCCATAGGGGCATTATTTTATTTTATTTATCTTAAAATAAATCTATTTTTTATCTTCTGGTCATTCATGTTCTTTTTCATGTAATAGCCCTACTATTCATCTTATTGGTACATACAATTATAAAGAATTTTTTTAAGAAAATCCAATTTTTTTCTCTGATTAGTTGAAAATATCGTTTCCTCTTAAAACATGTTTTTAAAAAATCAATTGAATATTTTTTTGTCATTTGTAAAATTATTTAAAAATAAATATTTTACCCCTAATTAATTTTGAAAAAATATCTTTGAATGTAATCTTGTTATCATTTTCAATAAAAATCACTTTGATATTATTTTCATAGTTGAACTTGAATTTTCATTTCAACTTATATGGAATGGACATAATTACCCACAATTATTTATTTCAAGCTTCATTTTAAAGTTAAAAAATAAATTTTTAAGGAAACTTTTTTCCTAATATTTTGGAAATTAATAGTGTTTAAAAGTGATTCTTATTGAAAATTATATTTGCAATAATATTTAATTTTTATACATAAAAAATAAAAATGGTTATTTTCTATGAAGGTTATTTTCTAAAGAAATTTTCCAAGTGGTCTTTCACAATATTTTTCCATTTAACAAGAAAATATTTGTCATTACTTATGATTTATTAGGTATATAATCATATAATTCCATCTTTATTGTATCTCCTAATTGTTTGTGATCAATTTTAGTTGGGATGTGAAATTTTTAAACCATTATTTTTACACTAGATATTGTATGATATTGTTTATTTATTGGGTAGAGTATTCACATTTTGTATGAATATTTAAATATAAATCTTTATTTTGATTAGGATTCTCCCCTTCTATTTGAGGAATGAATTAGACATTATATGTAACAAGCAAGACCTTTTATAGCCACTTGATGCATCAGTATGTTTCTAGAAAAAAACTCGATAAGGTTTTTTAGAGGTTATACCCATTTTTATAGATGTCACATCCCATGCCCTCGATGAGATAATATGTCTTTGTTAAAATATTTGATAGTAGGTTTTATATGTCCAAAATTATGAATTACATCATTATGAATTCAGTTACTTATATTCCATGTGATTATTTGATTATTTATAATATCCATGGTTATGCTTTAATATGATTTGATAATTTATATGGAATTATCATATTATCATTAATCCCCAACATATTATTATCATGTTCTAAATTAAAGGTAAAATGTTTCAATTATCTACCTTTCTATTTAGATGATGCCTAATTTATTCATAACATCTGGTGTACTCTTACCCTTTCTGAGCATCTGATCTCATATATTTCTTATGTTTTATTTAAATTGTATATGAGGAACTTTTTCTAGATTTATAGGAAGGTATAAAATAAGGTAAATAATATAATTATAAATGAAAATTATTTGTGTGTTATATATTTTAAAATTTATTCTAAATTTCTTATGTGTATATTGTCAATAAAGGATACTAATCAATTTGGTACTTAGGGGTGTGATTCCTTGTATATTATTCCAATATAACAAATAAGAAATGTGTGCCATGTTATTAAGGTCGGGTTACTAGATACAACCTCTGGATTCAATACATGTGCGAGATTAGGTATGTACATACATTGGATACATATAAGGAACAAATCGTTAACATAAACCTCATTTTTTCCATGTTATGTAAATTTATCCATTACTACAAAGTTTTCATTGGTCTAAAAGGTGAAAATATAGAAATGTATAATCATTAAT
The DNA here is from genome assembly GCA_963277665.1 of Viscum album. Classification (NCBI taxonomy): domain Eukaryota; kingdom Viridiplantae; phylum Streptophyta; class Magnoliopsida; order Santalales; family Viscaceae; genus Viscum; species Viscum album. The sequence continues at coordinate 65,303,132 of OY728166.1, read as the reverse complement.
TTCCTTCCAAACTATATGAATCTTCTCCACAATGATATTTGAATGATAACATTGTCTCCAAAATCAGACTCCATATCCCTTCCATGGTTTTTATCGTAGCTCTTATGTCAATTTTGAGTAGCTTGTGTATATTGTGTATGGATTAAACCATCTCTATCATATCTTTTAATGTATCAGTTCCAAAAATAAATAGTTCACTAACATTATCCCAACAACTATTATTTATACATATATTCACATATATGGATTCAAGTGTTGATATATTAATACTTAAGTGGATGATATTTTTGTATAATAACTAAACTAATGGGATATGTTGATACCATCTTAAAAAAAATACATTTTGAATGAACTCAGCTTATCTGCAATTTTCCAAATAAAAATTCTTATTGGACATCTGTTAAGGTTGTTATGGTACACATAAATTCAATTTATTATTCATATAATATTGTATACATCTCCAAAATTTAAAATTCGACCAAAAATAATTATCAGAGGTGATCAAAAGTGGTAACCCATACAGTCTCACATCATATATCACATGTAAGTAAAAATTAGATCAAGATAGATATATTCCTACATAGAGATTAAATTGGTAGTCTTGGTTAGTTTTATATCACCCTCAGTTTTCAATACTAAAACATTTCATATTATTAGATGAATATTCAATTCAATACAAAATAATGAACCTATCGAACATATTAGTTTATTGTCTTTGGAAACTAGGAAAACAATTTTCTAATTTGATTATTGATCTCCAGAATCTCTCATGAAGATATTTTTTATTAGTACTCCTCACAAACATACCCAATATATAACATTTCTTTATAAATATGATAATGGAAACATAAGAAACTGTGAGATCAGATTCTCTAGTAATAGTAAACAAGATAGAAACATGATCATAATAAGTACATAAGGATACGAGAACATGATTATAACTTTTTAATACCATACACCATATATCAAAGATCATAATCTTAATTCATGGAATAAAGATTTAAAATTCATAATAAATTACTCATATGGTAGTCAAAGAACATGATACATGATAGAATATCATTGGAATATGACATGGAATTATGGAATGGAATCTATCCTGGAAAATTAATCCCAAAATTGTGAAGTCTCACTTCCAATGATATTGTACTGGAATCAGTTTAGTCCCCAAACTATCCAAGTAGAAATGGATCACTCGAAGTACCATAATATGAGATAATTTTCTTTACTAAACCTATTTAACCCATCATTCCTATCCTATCTTTCTAATTATATATAAATATTTTCCCAACGAATTTAAGGTTGATATGGGCCCCACATTTCACATAATGAAACTGATATGTTTGAGTTTTTCAATATTATAATACATTCATCTTATCATAACCCATTAAATGGAATGGGTTTCAAAAACATTTCATCATATCATAAATTGTGGAAAATAAATAAATTTATTAATCATGTCATCATTTCATCATAGCATAAACCATAGAAAATGAATTCTTTTGCCTAATAATTTTATCATGGAAAAAAATGTGAAATAGAAATAGGTTTCATAAAAATCATGTCATCAAAAACTATTCAATATAACAATAATAATAGAATACTTGGTATATATACATATAAAATAATATGTAAGATCAAAGGATATCTTATTATATGGAGAACTATCTTTGAATGATAAATAACTTGGAATGTTTCTTGAGGAATATAGATTTCCATTAAAGGTCACTTATAAAAAATACAAATTCATAAAATATTATGGAAATCATTTTCAATGAAAATAACAAATTAAAACATATAATAGAGGATTTAAAAATCATATATAACATCACCTGAAGAAAATAACCTTCTCTATTTGAAAGTAATTTTTTAAAACATAAAATATTTTCAAAATAGTTTCCTCATAATATAAACTTGAAATCATATAAATTAATCTTTAATAATCCTTTCAAACATTTCTTGAGTATAATATCATTTGTCTTTAAAAAATAACCTTTAAAATGAAATGTTCACAAAAAATTTTGAAAATAGTTTTCCATGAAAATATACATTGAAAAATTTCAAAACAATATTTAAATCATTGATTGGTTATGACTGTTGAAATTTTCATTCATTTTTCCCATGTTGAAACACATATTCCATCAACAATATCGGTAAAACCAAAATTATCATAGTATAGAAAAATACAAGAAGATTCCTTCTAATTTATTCTAAAAAATTAAAACATTGGAAAATTTTCTTTAATAAATCATTTTCAAAATTTTAGAAATTATTTTGAAAACAGGTTTTGATAACATTGTTTAGTAAGAAAAAAATTCTGCTTGAAGAGATAAATAATGTTTTATTTTCATAAAGATAGCATTATAAACTATTTACTAAATAAGGAGAGTAAAATAAAATAAAACCTTTTATATTGAATATATAACCATTTTAGAATAAAATACTACATTTTCATGATATATAGATCATATGATTTTATCATTGGAATCATAATCATGAATAATCCTAATAAAAGATGAGATTGTAACAAAAAACCATTAAAAATTTCATAATTTGGAATCATATGCCCCATGAAAGAATAAAATAAAATGAAACATATAAAATCATGGTAGTAAAAAACTAAATATATAACATGTAAATGGGGATTTATATAAACCAAATAATAGATGATAGGTTCACAACATAACAAATATCTTAAAGAAGGAAAATTGAGAAAAAAATCCCATACTGATTTGGTATATTTTGAACCATATACCAGATGAATGTGAGATCCTAAAATGGATATGTATATACAAATAAATTTCATAATAATAATCATGAAAATAATATATTGTAAGTATATACACAACATAAAAAATAGGTTTTGAATATGGCATGTGTCATACAGAAGTAATAAAGTGAGATAGAAATCCATTATCTTTATCCCAACTTGTCACGTACATTCTTTATATACCTGAATAATAAACAGACACTCATTTATTAATTTATTAATAAAATTTTCAATGTTTATTATTTTTTTATTTCCCTTATTACAATGTTATATATTATTAGTAAATAAATTAGTTTGACAACATATGTTTTTGCCAAATTTGGTTTATGTGTCAAAAAATGATTTTGTTGGGTTGACTATGGTAATAGTGATGATAATTTAAAAATTTATATTTTTTAATCAAGAAATAATTATCATATTTAGACATCAATTATAATTTTTATGCCTATAATGAATTATTTTGGTTACAAATGATTTATTTTTTGACCAGGGAGATGAATGGCCATATATATGCATGGCTAACATTTTAATTTGTCAATGATCATTATGAAAAAGAGGTAATTATTATTTTATCATTGAATATTGATAATAATAAAATATATTCTATATTATTTAATTCCATATACTTATATATAATCCATGTTTTTGGTGGTTAAAATTGGGTCACATCACTTTGTGAAGGGGATAGTGCACACGTACATGAACGATGTTATTTTTTTCTAATTAGTGAAAAGGTAAGAAAAAAATGATATATTAACTTTTCAGAATGATAAATACTTAATTAAAATAATTTTAGTTTAATTTGTATAAAATATATTCCTTAATATTATCCCTTTTCACCTTACATGTAAATCATTAAGGAAAAATGAATCACATTGCTTCGCATGGCGATAATTCACCGTACACAAGGGAAGCATTATCATATCTCCCATTGAATGGAATTTCATATGGTATATAGGATATAATGACTCAAACATTATTTTTTATATTAAAATAATAAATATAAATTATATTCATCATCATACCCATTCATGAGATGTTTTTATGAAAAACATGTCACATCAGTACATAGGGTAGTAGTTCGTTGTACACATAATCGACATTGTCATTTCGCATTTGAGGGAAGAGTATATGGATATTGGTCATACAAAAAACATATTAAAATTTTAACATGTGGATTATTATTATTTTCTTATATAATCATAAATTATGATGATTTTATGGATATGGAAAAATAAATAAAACAAAAACACGTAGTTAATAATTTTACCTCTTCTCAGACCGCCACTTTATTGTTATAACTAATGTATTCCTAGAATGAATTTTAGAAAAAATAAAGGATTCTGGAATGGGAGGAGGTAATTAAGGATGATATTATTTTATTTAATGGCTGATAAAATTGGTTTTTAATGAGTTAATAGGAAAGGAGAGTGTGTGGCCTTTTATAAGTGATGCGAGTGGCACAATTTTAATTTTTTAAAATAAAAACATGAACCCTGGTTTTTCATATTAGAAAATTCAAAATATGAAATTTCAAATAATATAATATATGTGGCCTATATGTTTTCATAAAATGGTTGTTTGACATCATTTTTTCATTTTTAAAATGTATCTTTTTAGAATACCCCCTATTAAACACATTTTTACCTTATCCACTGTAAATAATTTCTACAATTTTAATATTAATTTTGGTAAAAAAATAAGTTTGAACATTTTAATATAATATTAATTATGATTATTCCAAATATTTAATCCATTATTCCAAATTCCATTAAAATAACTCAAAATTTTTAATTTAAAATTTATCTTGTGGAGATAATAAGAGTACATGTTTTTCCAGAGAAAAAGATCAAATGTTTAGAATATATTTATATAAAAATTAAAAATTAAAAATATTCCAATAAAATAATTTTCATTAATTTATATAAATTTTCACCTAATTTTATTTTATTAAAATGTATATAAATTATATTTTTTAATAAATCTTAAATTAAATGATAGTTCACAATAAAATCTGGTATTTTTTTCTAGTTATCAGAAAATTAAAATATCAAAAAATTCTTAAGACAACACCTTATGATAATCTTTACACGATGATTTCAAAATATTCATTTATTTTTTAAAATATATTTTCTTTAGTTTTTAAAAAATAAAAATATGTTCTCAACATAATAGATTAAATATTCTTAGAAAAATATATTTTTTAAGTATAATATTAGATTTATTTATATCTATTATTTAGAAAACCAATGAGATGAATGCTAAAAATTTCATTGAATATATAATATATAAATTTCATTTAAATAATTCACCAAAATTAGATCTTTAATTTATTATGTTAGAATACATTTTTTTCATAAATATAGTTTTCTAGAAAATGATTTTATTTATTTTGATATAGTATTTATTTTCATTTATAATTAATGCTTTACCAATTAATTCATTTATATAGAGGAGTAAACCATATATTTTCATAATTTTGTTATTCATGTTCATAAAAACCATTCCAACAAATATGTGATAACTATAATAAAAAATAATATGATATTATTAGAATGTCATGTTTCTTATAAACTAAATTTTTTTTGTAATTAAATATTGACTAATTGTTTAATATAACACAAGATAAAATCTGTGTTTAATGTAAAAAATATTAAAAAAATAAATTTATTTGAAAAATAATAATTCACAGATTATTAGAGAGTTAGATTATACCAACCATAAAATTAATTTTTTCATCAAAATTCAACACTTTGGTACCAAATACTATGGATAGTTATACATCATTAAATCCTCAGGTCCCATGTAGCTTCCTTAATATGGTGGTTTCACTGAAAAATATTGACCTAGTGAGTGGAATTGTTCCATATAACATTATATATTATATCTAGAATCATCAATGGTTTTTCATCATTACAATGATCAGGATCCAATGGTACAACCTCTAATTTCTATTTATGTGAGGGATCAGCTATTTAATCCCTACAGATATATACATAGAACACATTGTGAACTTGAGAGAGGTTTTTTACAAACACCGAATGATATTGTACTATCCTGATATAATAAAGTATTTCAAATTAAAAAATATTCCTAGGATATATTATTCGGTTATTTATTCCACATATAATCTCAATGAAATACCTTCTTACCAACATTAATTTTATGATAATTTCTATTATTATCATTTTTATATTTTTATCATCACTTTCAATAAATTTTTCAGAATGGGTATAACATTCTCTACCATTTCAATAGTAATCTCAGGTGATAATATCTTTCTTTCTAAAACATCATTCTTGTATGTTAGAGTTTAGTAATTATTTCCATAAAGATATTAATAAGGATCCATCTAAATTTTCGAGTGAAGGATTTTTTTTACAAAATCTCAACTAGAGGAAGGTTTTTATCCCAACCAAATTTACTAATCAATAAAAATATATCATAGAATATCCTATAGGGTATTAAATATTCTCTCAATTTTACAATCCATATGAGGATAACAAAAAGTTAGGAAATTAAATTCTTTTTCAAGATCCTACTAAAGACATCCCCAAATATTATGGTAATTATAGGTTCCCTATAAAATACAATTTAATGTGGTGCTCTATAAAATCATAACACTTCATTAATATTTTTTTGGAGATCTCATCCAGAGGGAGGTCTTCCATGATATCAACAATGTGAATTGACTTCATAATTTGTTTGACTAAAACCCATAATTACCTCAACATCAATGATAAGATAATCCTTAATGGTTACCAATACCTTTAATCATAATTTAAAATTATGTAAATACACTACATATAAACTAAACATATACTGAAATATGTACAAATCCATAAGGTTCTATTGAAATAAATGTATCATAAAATACCCTTAATATTGAGAAAGTAACATCACAAAATACATTGAAAGGGGTGTCAATGTCATTGAATATATGATCAAAGGTAAAATCATTAACCCATGATGGTATCTATAAATAATATGTTAATATTTCATAGATACATATATGCTTTCAAAAATAAATTCAAACTTTATTACTGATAAGTTTATATCTTATACAAAATCACACCCATTTTAATCCTGGGTAAAAACTATACTAATATAATATCATATGTAATTTCATTATTCAATAATCCATGTAGAAAAGTATAATAAATGGTAAAATCACTTTAAATTTCACTAATGGAGGAAAAAAATTCATTGGGATCATTCATAAAACATAATACATGAAATTCCCAACATGGGAGATGAGTATAAGTATTCCCTAATTATCAGGATTCGCTTTAACAATCATGATTGAAAAATAATTCCATTTTTCCTTTATCTTCAAAGGTTTTAGTGGATTATAATCCTTATAAACCAATTGATATGGTCATTGATGATCATAATTCACATTCTATTTGAATTTCAAACAATAAAGTATGGTTTGACCATTCTATGTAGCTTTCTCTTTATATGATCCATTAGATAAATTCTTCCCATTGCGTTGGAATTTTTTTTCCTGCTGAAAAAAAAAATTCAATCCATAAAACATTTTCTAGTTCCCTAAATGAAATTTCACCCATGTTCCTTCTCACATATTGATCATAATTGAAATCTCATTTTCTTATCCCAATATTTTTTATATTTTACTTTGAATTCCAATTTTCTCTTTTTATCAAATCCATGAGATTGATACATAACTCTAACCTCAATTTAATCATTGATATTATATTGATCGATCTATTCATTAATATTGTAGTCTCTTATAGATAATTCTCTCTATATACTTGGTTTTAAGACACTAATGAATATATCAACCATACATTCATGTTGGACGATAATACCATATCATTACATCACATGTCTTTTAAAATTTCCTCAAAGGTACCAATGGACTCATCATCCATTTTATTTAGCTCAATTATCTCCATATCCATCTTTACAAAAAAAAATAAGATGAAATTACTTATTTCAGTGTATGTTATTGATCTCATCCAAATACATGGTGGTAATTTCAAAATGTACACTTATATTCTTTATTATACTCCACTAATGTTCTACTCCACCTTCCATATTATTTAAAACCAAAAATATTGTTTCTTATTCCGAATACTAGAGAATTAAAAATATATTTTCAGTGTTACTGGTCCATTTTAAAATAAATAGTGGATCCACACATCAATTGATAGTTGATATACATTTCCTCATTATGGGCTCAACATTACATCATTACCTTGTTTTCGCATTTGGAGGTTCACTATGATTTATGGATAGAGATAGTTTTGTGATTATATCAACGATATTTTTCATTTCAACTCCAATAATTATTGTATTCTCATGTGTAAAATCATTACATTATAGGTATCACTCATAATTATCAATGTTCCTTTTGGGTCTCTCAATTTATTAAACCCATATGTATGGTGTAAAAAAAATAACCACACTTGGAAACCACAAAACAATGAAAAAGAACTTATAAGATGTCTAAATAATGAAATATTATTTTCAAAATATGGAACCATAAGATTATTATAGTTCATTAATATTCATCATCAATTTAAATCTTTCATTATGGTTTACAATGTGTTTGAAAATTTCCAATGAATATTCCCTCAGAGTGTCAAACTATGTGTGTAATAATATCTAGTTTCATGAAACAGTTGATGATAGAGTCCAACTCATGGTGACCTTTTAATAGTTAATACCTCTATGTACATATGTTTTAGATATAATTCCACTTTTAGTATCTAGAAATTGATGTATTTATTTAGAAACCACCTTTTATACCATTTCAAAAAATTAAAGTACATTATCATTAACTTTAAATCATCTTTATATTTATCATCATACATATATCTGGACATATCCTTATAAATATCTCTATAGATCCCAATAATGTCCAATAATACTTGTTTTTAGAGGATAAATAATCATATACTAAGATACCATATATAGATACAAAGCCTTTTTATATATAGGTGTGACATCTTATTAGTTCACTATTGAATATAAAAAACATGCTTGAGGAACAAAATAGTTTATGTTATTGTAGACTTGGTAAAAAATCATCCAATTTGGTTAATGAATTTTAGAATCTCCCATATATATTTTCCCCTTTAATACTCTTCACAAACATACCTTACATATAACCATTATTTATTTCTTGTAGAAATGAACCATAAGAATAGGTGAGCTCAGATTCTCAGTAAGGGTAAGTATATGAGAAATAAAATCATTACATGAACATAATGGTATAATAACATAAGTATAACATTTTAATACAATATCTTTCATATCAATGGTATTAATCATCAGTCATGGTATAAATATTGGAAATTATTAATAAAATACTCATAAGGAAATCAATGAACATAGGACATTAGATCATTACGTTGGAATAAGAAATGGAATTATAGAATCTATATAATCATAGAAAATAATTTCTATAGTGGTCATGGAACACTACAAAGGATAGAATAGTAGGATGAGTTCGTTCCCCAAACCATAATATTATCAATGGTTCACTCCTAATACCATCATAACAGACAAGGACCATTTTTGAAGTAAGTTCACTACCCAATCATATCCAATGTAATTTGTGAGATATAAATCATTACCAAATGCATTGGAGGGAGATATAGACCCCAAAAACCCCATAATTAAAATAATATCTATGTTTTCCATAGGATAATGAAATATTAATTGTATCATAACCTTTAAAATGATTCATGACTCATAAAAAATTCATTATAACCTAAACAATGTAAAGTGAGAGGTTTCATAATGATATAACAATTTCATCATTTCATTAAATATAGTAAAATCTATGTTTTGAAATAATTTAATCATGGTGAAACCTCTGGGAGAAAAATGGGGTTCACAAACATATTATTATCATAAACTATTTAGAGTATCAATAAGAATGGTATCATTATTTTATATAACCATAAAATAATATAGTACATAAATAGATGCCATCATAGATAGATAATGGTTTTGAATGAAAAATCACTTGGAACTATTCTTGAGAAAAATAAAATTTCTTTGAAAATAACTTTATGAAACTGAAAATTCATAAAATATTTTTTAAATTATTTTCTATGATAATTACACTGAATACATATATTAGAATATTTAAAAATAATAATAAATTTTTTGAGTTAAATATCAATTCCTCTTTAAAAAATATTTTTATATAATAATTCAATTTTTAAAATCATGTTATTTTAAAATAAACGTGGATATATATAAATAAAAAAATATAAATAATTTTGAAATTTTTTTGAGGCAAATATTCTTTGCATTTTTAAAACCACCTTTTAAGAGAAAAAAATCAAAAAAACATTATAAAAATATTTTTCATTGACAATATCCTAAGAAAAAATGTAAAATAATCTTCAAAACATCTAGCTTTCCTAAATTAAGAAAATTCCACTCATTCCATACAGGTTAATAAAATGATTTCATTCACATATTTTGTAAAATACAATTGAAAATTGTTTAAAAATTACGTGATTATTCCTTTGAAATTATGATTTTAAAAAAAGTCAAATAATATGTAAAAGAATATTTAATAAATTATTTCAAATAATTTAAAAACATTTTTAAACCAAAATTTATAAAACATGTTTTTTAAATGAAAAATGGATTTTCGACTGAATAAAGATATAAAGTAGAATTATCATAAAAATATAATTTTAAATAATAATGTATATAAAGATAGTAAAACGAAGGGAAAATATATATTCTAATGGAATAACTATATGGGGAGAAAATTCATTGATTTCATGTGAGATAGAATATATGATTTTATCATTTGATGAACAATCGTGAACATTATCTATAAATGATGAGATTGTAACATAAAATCCTTAATATTTTGGTATCATTTAATCATAAGAACCAAGAAAAAATAAAAATTAATGAATAATAGAATATCATGAAAAAAATTAAATTCGTGTAATTAAGTTTATATTTATATTTATATGATACATATAATATAATATAGGTTTATAACATAACATATTCCATAAAGAAGGCAAAGAGAGAAAAAAAATCCTTTACCAAATTTGGAAACATTTAAACCAAAAACCCCATTAAAATAGTTAATCAAATGAATATGAAAATAAAAAAATATTTATTTCTATAATAATAAAATAAATTCATGGATATTTTATAAATGACATAATTAAAATAGGTTGGGAATATGGAACGTATCTCACTAATGTAAAAAGTGGGACTGAAATCCCTTACGTCGAGTTTGACTCATCACCTATATTATTTATATTCAAAAAAATAAACTCATTTTAGTTATTTAGTTTAATAAGAACCTTTTCATTTTTATTATTTATTTTATTTCACTAATTAAAATTTAATATATTATTATATAAATAATTAGTTTTATGTGATATGTTTTTACCATATTTGTCTTATGTATCAAAAATGATTTTAGTATGTTGACTATGGTTAAAAAGGTAATTATTTAAACATTGGAAAAATAATTATTTTATAATTATCATATTTATAAATTAAATACACTTTTTTGAAAAATCATGAATTTTTATTTTTATAAATGCAGTACGTTACGGTCAAAGAGATGGTATGAATTATAAACATAAGAGTAACATTTCCATTTTTCAAATATCAATATAGAAATTAGGTAAGTATGATTTTATCATTATAGAAAGATAATAATATCTTATATATCATAATATTTCATTAAATATACTTATATATATCATCCATTTGGTTTGGTGATGTAATGAGAGTCAAATTTCTTCTTGAAGAATATATTCCAAAAGTTCACGAAAAAAGTTTTAAATTTTCAAAGAGTAAAAATATTAAAAAAATGATATAGTATAATTTTATAATGATATAATTGAAATTAATATCATTATTATTTAATTTTATAATATATATATATATATAATAAAATTAAGTTTGTTACCTTCAATATATGACATTAGTGAAAAACGAATCACATCACTTTCCAGGGCGGTAGTCCGCCATACACCTGAGTGGTTTTTTTTCTTCCCCTATATAATAGAAAGTAAAAAATGATATATATTTTACAATAAAATCATATTTATTATAATTTTATAAATATCATATATATATATATATATATACTTGATATCCAAAATCACACCTAATCATTAGTGGTTATGATGGAAAACTTGTCAACTTAGTTCACGTGGTTGTAGTCTTCTATACACACGAATGATGTTAACATTTCTCATTTGAAGGAAGATGAGATTTTGATACATAATGACATTAACATAATATAATATAATTATATATTTGATATTTTTATATGATATATGAATAAATAATTAAGAATTTCAATACTTTGAATAATGAATAATGAAAAAACATATAGTTGAGACTTTTACCTCTTGCCGGAATACCTCTTTGGGATTATACCAAATACATTCCTAAAATATATTTATGGTTGAAAAGGGATTAAAATATTAGATTATTGAGGTGATTGTTTTATTTCATATGTTCTTGTATGAACTAATGGGTTTTGAATGTTTGATGTTATGAGAAGAGGGGTGGCCTTTTTTAATTGAGGTGATTGAAACACTTGTAATTTTTGAAATTAACAAGGTACACCAACATATTTTAATTGAAAATGATATAAAATAAGAAAATATTTATCATATATAAACAATTTGTGTATATGTCAACAAAATGAGTTTCTTACATGTTTTGGGTCATTTTTAAACCTTATATTGTTAGATTAACCCCTGGTAAACACATTTTTACCTTAATCGCAATAAATTATTTTTTCATTGTTTACTATTAATTACTATAATATATTAATTTTACATTATTATATAATATAAATTAATTTTATTCAAAATATAGAATCCATTTTTTAAAATTCCATTCATATAATTATCATAATTTAATTTAGAATTAATCTTGAAGATATGATTAAAAAGCTGGTTTCCAATGAGAAAATGATCAAAAGTGTAAAATGTTTTATATCAATATTCAATATGATAAATATTAAAAAAACTAAATAAGATTAATTTATATATATAAATTAACTAATATTTATTTTAAAACAAAAATTAATCATTTTGGATATATTTAAAAGCATTAAATGAAATGATAATTCTATATAAAACCAGCATTCTTTCCTTTTCATCAAAAATTTTATCTTCATAAAAAATTATCCAAAATTCCCCCTAAGATAATTTTTAAATTTATATTTAAATAAATAATGTTTTATATATATATATATTTTTTTTAAATTGTAATATATTTATTATTAAATAAGTGTGAAAAAACAGATAAAATGTCTTTTTAAAAAAATAAAGCATAAATTTGGATTCATTTATTATATATTGTCTAAAAATATGATAAAATGAATTTAAACAAACTTTATTGAATATATAATATATTAATTTTCTTAAATTAATTCAACGAAAGTGTATTTTATAATTTATTATTGAAAAACATGTTTTTTCATAAAATTTATTTTTAAGAAAAAGATTTCTTTTATTGTCAAATTGTTTTTGTTTTAATTTTTCAATAATTGGTCTCTTAATAATTAATTTTATATACTTTTTGAAGCCATATATTTACATAATTTATTTAATACAATGCATTCCCTCAATTACAACAACTAGGTGATAATTATTTTCAGGAACTAGATCTGGTCGCCTATAAAATCGCCACCTGATCCAGTCTATGGCAAGACCCGAAGGGTGTTCTCAATCACCATAGGCTGGAACAGGTGCCCGAGTATTATAAAACAAAATTTTGGAATGATTTACCTGATTTTGTAAACATATAACAAAAAACGAATCCAATAAAACAAATCTAGATTTTAAAAACCAAATTATCTATTACAAAATTTCAGAATTGAGTTACGCAACTTAAAAAAATGTCTAAAGAATATTAAAAATGAAAAAAAACCAAAAAGTGTTTCTCATGAACCACCTCATGACAAGGGGTAATTTCCAAAAGCCTTCTATAAAACACAGCATCACGAAGGACTCTAGAAACCCAGACCACCTTCACTAAAAGCATTATCTAACCTACGACAAAGATAACCAAGTATACTTACACCCAAAGGTGTATGTAGGTTTTGAACCAAATCCATGTAGTATGCCACAACCAAAATATTCCATGTGATAATCATTATAATACCTAAACCTTGAATGTTTTGTAAACAAGAAATGCTAGTAAAAATTATTAGACGATGCAGCCTTAAAATAAATCTGTTTTCAAATGGGTTACATTAAATGAAATCAAAAAATTTAAATAGAATGAAAAAATCTACTGAATTTCTCCATTCAAACAGACTATATTCTGATGTTCAGTATAAAATATCTAATGATCACTAGTAATGGGAAAACAACCATAGGAACTAGCTCTTTATGGGTCCCAGGTACCTCGTACTCAGTCAACGTAACCTTATAAATATTAGTTCTCATGCACACGAGCCACAAGTAAGGATAATACTCATAACCCAGTTGTCCCCCAACATCATTATCATATTTTTTTAGTTAGTTTTCTCATTCTCATACATTGTATGTAAAACAAGGGCCAAACTCCACGGGATCACAAGAATACTAGTACATTCCCACCAACCTAGATACCGAGGTTTTCCATCCTATCCTAAAAAAAGATCCACAATCTATGAAATATAATTTTTACATGAAAATACCACTTCTAGGTCACACACACCAAACAACCCAGACATATGTCACATGATCCCATTTTTCATTCAAATTCATTTTAGAAATCATACTCACACCGAAATAGACCTCAACAGGTTTCACCTCACAATCACAATGCATCAAAACCTTTCATAAATTTTACAAAATATTTCCAAGATAGTACACATCACAAAACATACCTTTAACATTAAAACAGGGAATTTCAAAAGTGCACTCCTACCAAAAAAATTCAACCTATTTTAACACCTTATATAAATCAAGAAACCATTTAAAACCTTCACAAAACAATTCCAAGGAGTGTAACCATGTTTTTCACATAAAATCCTTCGAAAAACCCTCTTTGAAGAAAAAAATCATACCCATATCACATCAAACCAGAATTTTCTGCCATAACTTCATTTAATAAAACAATTACAAGAATCATAAAACCACCCCAATGAATAAAACATGGAATACACACATAAAATATTCATTTTTACACAAAAATGCCAATTAAAAACCTACTAATTAACAAATACTACCAAATATAATTTTTTCACCAAAAACAGTAAAATATAATCATGCTAAAATATAAATCAAGAAAAATAACTCGTCCAATAATGCTTACACATGGAATCACCCACAATTTGTGCCAAAAACTCCAAACTATTGCGCAAAAGTTCAATCACGCCACTACTACACCACAAGGAAGTGAAATTAAGCCCTAATCCACTTGATTTCACAAAAATGACACAAAATTAAACCCTAGATACTAATTATAGCTTCTGTATATTTTAGAACCACAAAAAAGTGTAAGAAACCCTTAGAAAATCGAAGGAACATGAGAGGAAACCCACTTACTTGAGATACCATGAATAAAACGTCCCAAACTCACTAGTATCTGAATTTAAAAAAATCCTAAAATGAAAGTAAGGTTATAATAAGGTTGAGTAGGTCATATAGGAACTAAAATGGGGGAAATGGAGTAAATAGTGAGGATTTATGAAGGAAACAAATTACCTCTTAAAATATGGACATTTTGAAAGATCTTGAGAGGTTTCTCCCTAATCCGAGAGGGAAGTGAGCTCCAAAGAGAGATACATGAAGATTTGGGCGCTCCTAGGGTTGTTGGATTTCAGTGGGATGTGGAATCCTAGAAAAAGAGTAAAAATGAATAAGATATTAAATAAAATAAAAACATTTTAAAACTGGAAATGGGCTTATGGGTTGGTTAAATTCCATAAAATAAAATCCAGATCCACCATGATTATGAATTCATAGATAGTACAAATTGATATGGTGGTGTTAACAGGTTAGGGGAGACAATTTTAGAAGTGTAAGGGACAGAAAATGTTGAAAAATTAAATTTTTATAAAAGAAAAAAATTGGTTTTTAAATCTAGAAATGGGCTCACGGTTTGGCCCAAATCATGGAAACTCACCCTTTCCCCAAACAATATATGGGAAACCCCCCCACAATAAATAAATAATGTAAATTAAATTAATAATACCTTTAAAATAATCCATGTATGTTATAACTATAATATAAAATATTAAAATATCAACAATACGTCACATTTCTTTTAAAAATGGTGTTGTGTGTAACATAAGATAAACATAGTGTTGTGTATAATTCAAATTGAACTTGGTCCTTTGTGTAAATAACAATATCAAAACAATTAAATTTATTTTAAAAAATATTTCACCAAATCTTTGGGTGTTACAAGTCAATCCACCACAATCTATATCTCATTGAATCCTTTGGATGTCTTTAGAAGACCAAGGACAAATTACATGGTGATGTACTCTTATTTTGATGTGGGTATGAAAAATGGGTGCATCGTCCCCAAGGAATTATATCATTTTTCATTAACTTACTAACATACCAATAACTTTTATGTGTAAAATGTGATCTCATTCTTCTTATTTTCTATGTTGATGTGCTCTAGAAGATCACAATGAATCTTTCTACATTCAGGAAATATAGAAAAAAGACGTGTTATGTTAACTATCAAACTTATATATCATTGTATTATTTGATGGAGTAACAAAAAATCATTATCCAAATTTAATGAAACCATATTAATCAATATATATTTACCAAATTTTAAATACCTTTATTGCTTCCACCTTCTGTTGATGATCAATGTCATGCCTTTTCATCTCTTTGATCATCTCATAGATCAATTAGTGGGAAATAAATTGGGAAAGGTTAGATGTCTTACGAGAAAATATATTTTCTATATAAATATTATTCGTATACATTAAGGTAGGTTCTTTCACAATACACATTAGGAATATGGTAGAATTTTGTTTTCTTCTAAGTGCATCAAATACCATGTTCCCCATTTCGAGATGGTAGTGAGTATTGTAATTTTTTCCCTTGTTCAAGTCTAAATATATTGGTTTATGAATATTGATCTCATTATATGTAAATATATAATATATAATCTTTTTATCTATATATTTATATATCACTCTTCTCACAATTTAGGTGGTGTTACCAAATCATTAAAGTAATTATCGTAGCTAAAAACTCAAGTTCATGTGTTGGGTAGTTCTTATCACACCCCCGGTTTGTGGTATTCCATTGTTTTATGAAATTTTTATATAGAATTAAATAGAATGAATATATGGATGTTATCATAGGTGTAATTGTTACAATAACATAGTTTACTCCTATATAAATTACTATATGTAATATTTACCTTTGTAAACGTTTGTTTTACAATGTAAAATTGATGTGATTGATTATGTAGATTTTTTTCACATCAATAATGGATTTCATTAGGGTAATTCATGATGTAAAGTCATATAATGACATAGAAAATAACTATTTTTAATGTAGTTTTAGGCGAAGTGTTTTTTGGAGAATGTGTGACCATGCTGAATTTATAGTTTATATTCACAATTAATGCCTTAAATTGGCTGAGTTAAGCCAATTTTATTCTTTATTATGGTTGTACATACTCATAAACCATTTTCCTTTTCTTCTTTCTTTTTGGTAAATCCTATGAAATTTAAGACCATCATCAACATCTAAGATCTGATTCTATGTAATAATTTTTCATATAACTGTTCAAATTAATGATTATGCTCTTGTAATTTCTTTTAGCATCAAATCTTTTCATGTTGGCTTGATTGGAACCATATATTTGTGTGAAGGAACTAGTTCTATGTGTGTGGATATTTAATTATGATGTCTTCTTTGGTTTTTGTGGAGTATCATAATGAATATTTTAGATTTATAAGATCGACATTGATATTTGTTTCCTATTAACTTGAGGTTCTTAGATTCTCTCCCACTATACTATTCAAGAACATTTTTACCTGATATTTTCTAATATATGTTTACCATTTCTTTTAAATAACATGTGAAATTGATTTAAAAACTAGTATTTGTTTTTTATTTGATAGTATAGGGTTTAAAAATATTGATTTCATGTTTAAAAAAATGGCTTAACTATGATATTTGAATAAATGTGTTAGCATGTTTTCATGAGAAAATGGGAAAGAATATGGGTGTCAAAGTACCCCGGAAAAGGTGGTATCGAATAAGGGTGTGAATTTTCCCCCGTAAGTAAGGGTTATCAAATTGAAGGCTTGGTGAATATCATCATCATAATATATATATTTATTCAATGATAACCAAGAGATTATAGGATTTAGCCCTTAGCACCCTTAGAGCCAAGAGACTGAACTAAGGAGGTCTGAAATAATGAAGCCCAAGGGCATCCCCCCTAATTAGATTGACCCCCTAAGGCTTCAAGCTAACCATAGTATGCGAGAAAATATTCTCAGAACCAAGGACATTTAATGAGGCCATGTAATGAACTACGTTGTACAGGGAGGCTGTTGGTTGAATGAAATTTTTTTTTTCATTGTATGGAATTGGAATTGTTAAGATATGTAAAATAGAAATATGTTTTAAATCATTGTTTAATGGTGTCTAGGGAACTTGTTTGTTTGTTTTTTAAATATTTATCATATTTTGAAATATTTTATATAAAATTTGAAATATTGGTCTTTTCTAAGTGGTGGGTGATGTGAAGTGTCTATGAATTATTTAAAGACCGTATATTCATCCACTTCATGGAAGCATCAATACATTTTAAGATGAATTCAACTATAATATAAGAAATGATAAGGTCTTGTAATTAACTTGTGGAATTCCTTAATGTTTTTATTGTATTTAGTTTAGTTGGAACATTAATGGTTTTTTTCTTATTCTATTATGGTTCCACCTCATTGCATGGCTCCTCATTTGTTGGAATCATTACATACATCCTTTATTTATTTTTTACTGTTACATTGATATGATTTTTATCTATATTTTATTGATTTATATGGTTTATTATCACATAAATCATATAAATTATTTTGTTTATCATTTCATTCTTTATATGGTGTTTGGTTATTTTTGAAAAAACATCCCCACTATTTTTACCATGCCCTGGGCATTTATTTCCTGCAATTTGTGTTGTAGGGATGTCAACTAATGTTGTTTTGTTTTCATTTCATCTTAAGAGAATGATTTGTAGAGGGGTGTTGTAATAGTTATATACATTTTTTTCCTTTTTGTTTTGGTAGTAATGAAAGTGTAATTATGAAACATAAAAATTATATCTTAAATGGAAACAAATAAACTCATTGTGTTTAACATCTTGTTTCTAGAGTCATTTGATTATAATATTGTTCTATTACACTTATAATCAAAATATAATCTCATAATAATTTGTTTATTGAATGATTTTAGAATACCATGAGTTACTGTTGAGGCTTCACATTAGGAATAAATTGTTTATATGTTTGATTGTTATTTTTTAATATCCATTAAAATGGTTAAAGTTTATGAGTTTTTAAATGAAAATTGAAAATGATGATTTTATAGAGGGATTTAAAATTCTTGTTTGGCCTTTTGCTCCTAGATAGTGATGTCAACATTGTGTTTTTCATGATTATAGAAAATGGAACCAAGTAGAAACCATATAAATTAGTAGGAGGATATGGAAAATGAGTTTTCACCTAATCTACAAGTGAACCAAAAACATGTACAAATCACTATGAATTATTTTCAAAACATTGGTAAATGGAATCAAAATAATAAACCAAGTCAATTGGACCATTTATTTAAATTTAAATATAAGAATAAAATAGTTAGGAAATTAGGTTTTAAACCTACAAAATATGAATAATTGATCTATAGAATGAATATAGTTTTTGATTTCCTTGGTACACCAACAAAGAAAAAGGTTAAGATATCAACATTTATATTGGATGATATTGCATGTCAATAGTGAGATTTAATTGTCCTGGATAAACCAAAAATAATAATTATGTATGGGGATGTTGAAAAATTTCAAAAACTATTATATACCTAAACATTCATTATAATACGGAAAAAAATTGGCATAATGTGTAAAAAAATCATCAATATAACATGAAACTAAGTTCCTAAACTCGATCTATTTTAATCCAAATATTATAAGGACCCGACCTTATTACATACATAATTTTGAATTTATTCAAGAGTAAACATCTTTTTACATTGAAGATCTTTTCACATTTATATATTTAGAGAATTAGGACAATACATTCATAACATTACACATTATTATAGAGTGGATACCATAAAAAAGTTTCCATTTTTTCAAAATATAAAACATTAAAACATAAAACAATACTCCTTGAAAAATATTCAACATTTACCATGGATTACATCCTTGTATTACACATCCATTAACCTGTGAAAATAATTTTTAAAAAACATGGGATGAGCACAAAAGCTCAATAAGGTATGGAAAAAAAGGAAAGATCACATTAGTCCATGAATACTCGTATGAAAGCATTTTCAAAATACATTCTTGTCACCCATATAAACTTAATTTGTGTAACATGATATTTACACAAGATCCAAATAAAACATGAGAACATAAATAAAATCATAAAGGTATCTTGGGGCATTACATACATAATCTTGTTACCATTCTTGGCTACCTTATAATTTGTAACCCTCACTACTACCTTACCTTGTGTAACCACCGCAGTTACACTTGGAGTAACCATACAGCCAACCTCCAAATTACACATACCCAATTCATTGGAGGGATATATAGTTCCCACCCTTCATCATATATAATTACCAATAACTAAAACATTATCATACAACATGAATAATTCCATAAAAACTTTACTTAGGAATTTCGTAAAACTGGATTTAAAAAGGGATTTTTAAGTAAAAATGCCCTTATAAATATCATACAATTGGAAAGAGACATAATAGAGTGGATGGAGTATGTATATATACTTAAAATACATATAATAAAATATAATACAAATAGAACCCATCACACGGAAAATTTAAATAGCACATAAATTATAAAGTCGAAGGTTAACCCAAAGAATGGAAATCGGGTTTAGAATTCCCTTACCTTGGGTATTTATTACTTCAAACTTGTTTAAACTTCCTGTATAATGTTTAAAAGAGTGTTATTAATAGATTACAGAAACATGTTATTTTTATAACATTTTATATTATCATTTCATAAAATAATTTTACCCTTTAATTGTTAGTATTTTTCTCCTTGCAATATTTTTTTGGGTGAGTTCTTAACATGATTTCCATGATTGGGTCATGGTGGATGTTCTTGTCGATTTGAAGTGAAATTTCATAATTTAAATGGAAAGGTATTTACATATATCCATTATCATAATTTATACCATTCATCATTTTTTATTTTTAATATCAGGATGATTCATAAGTTAAAACATTAATGATGTTCGTTTAGATCATTTTAGTGGTTCTTTGATAATAACAACCTCATTTTGTCATAGAAATTAAAACCATGTGTTAAAACGAATTATAGAACAATTTGTGACACAAAATAAATATATTATAACATGGTTCAACCATAAAAATGGTTTCATGACTAGACTTGAAGGATTCAATGAAAAATGAAATCACATCATCCACAATGTCGATAATTTGACACATCATGGACAATGTTTTTAATTATTTGAAAAAGTGGGAAATAAGAAGAAAAATGATGATGAATTTTCCATTAACATGAGAAAATACTGAATATACATGATTCTAGAGATTTCATTCCACTTGGTTAAGAAGATATGATGAAATAATGGGAAAGGAACTCAAAATAAATGAATAATTGATAAATCCCTTACAAATATTTGGCAGCCTAACGGCTACACAACATGGTATTAAAAAATATTAAAATAGAGGGGAAAATGGTCACCCATATAGAAATGAATCATAATATATATTATATCATGAATAATAAGGAAATAAGAACATGGTATATAAACTTGAAAGTTATACCACATAAAAGAGAACTTGAAATGAAAAAAAGAAAGAAATTGAGAATTTTCTTACCTTGTAGAGTAACCCTTAGAACCTGAAGGTTGGGAACTTGGGGGCCTGAAGAAACCTTGGGAGGACTACTAGGAATGTAAGGAGGCCAGATCTTTGTTGAGGAGGAAATGGGAATGAAGTTAATGAATTAATGGGTTGTTATTTATAGGAAAAGTAAGGGAATATTTTAATAATTTTCAAGGGACACCTCATGAGTGGTATTTGCAAAACCATGGGATTTCCCATAGGATTGTTCCCTGGTATAAGCTACTTGGGACACCTCACATCTTATTTAATTATAAACAAGTTGACCAGATTTATGAAATCATTATTATATCATTAACGATGTCATTAACACAATGAAACTAAAAACAGTATTTTTTACTATTCACTAAAAAATCAACTGTTTTAGAAAAATTCCCCAAATTCACCATAACCATTTATCGACATGTATATTTTGAAAATTAAGTCAATTTTTTGAAAATAATTTTCTAAATATTATTAATTTAATTATTAAATAAAATAATACTTAATTCAAAAATTAACAATTCTAATTCTGTAACTACTTATATATCACAAAGAAAAATTAACCTAGATGCTATTATCTTAATGCCTTAATAAAATAAAATAATAATAAAATTTACTTTTAATTAGGGTCATATTACTATTCATATTAGGATTCATAAGGGTATGATATTATTCACCAAAAAAACAAGTTGGTTCCAATAGACTCTAAGTAACATATTGAACACAATTATAGATAACAGTTTCTTGAGATTCAAAACATTGAGGTGGAAAAATTATGTTTAAAGGATAGTTTTAAATATCTTCTTAAAACAAAGTTCCATGCATTTCAATTTATTTTTAGAAAAAATTGTGGTGTTACATTATCCCCACCTTCTTGTAATTACATCCTCGCAATTTTATTTTCTTATTAAACAACTGAAGGTATTTTTCTCTCATAGCATTTTCAGACTCCCATGTTGCTTCTTCAATCATGTGGTTTCTCCACAAAACCTTTACTTGGTGGATTACCTTATTTCGCAATACATATTCCCTTCAATCAATAATCTGAACTAGTTTCTCTTCATAAGAAAGTTTCTCTTCCAGTTGAACTGCTTCTAAGCTCAAGACATGTGATGAATCTGGAATATACTTTCTCAACATCGAACCATGAAAAACATTGTGTACCTAAAACAAACTCAGAGACAAAGATACGTTGTATGAAACTGTTCCAACATTTTCCAAGATTTCAAAAGGACAGATGAACCATGGACTTAGCTTCACTTTCTTACTGAAACGCATCACACTTTTCTAAGGAGATATTTTAAGGAAAACATGGACACCTACCTCGAAAGAGAAGTCTTTCCTTTTGTTATCTGCATAACTTTTCTTCCTGCTCTGAGCTGTCCTCATGTGTTGTTGGATCATACTCACTTTCTTAGCCACTTGTTTTACAAATCTTGGCCCCATAAACTTTCTTTCACTGACTTCATCCCAAAATGCTGGAGTCCAACACCGCTTCCCATACAAGGCCTCAAAAGGTTCCATCTGAATACCGGAATGAAAACTGCAATTATGAGAAAACTCAACTAAAGAAAGATGTTGATCCCAACTTTTCTAATAGTCCATTGAACAAGCCCGAATCATATCCTCCAATGTTTTAATTGTTTGTTCTGATTTCCCGTCTGATTGAGGATGAAAAGCTGTACTGAAATTTAACTTTATGCCCAACGACTTTTGATGTCCCTTCTAAAAGATAGAAGTGAACCATGGATCTCGGTCACATATAATGGAAAGAGGAACTCCATGCATCCTGAAAATCTCTTTTAGGTACAATCGAGAAAGCTGATCCAATGTTATTGTATCTCTAATTGAAGAAAAATGTGCAGACATTGTTAGCCCATCAACAATAACCCAAATCGCATTGTTACCTCGAGAATTCTTTCGTAGTACCACCACAAAGTCCATGGATACATTCTCACATTTCCACTATGGCACTGGAAATGATTGAAGCGTCCCCTTCGGTAACTACCGCTCTGCTTTAACATGTTGACACGTCAAACATTTCATGGTAAAATTAGCAATATATCTTTTCATTCCATCCCACTAATAATATTCTTGAAGGTATCTGTACATCTTAGTACTTCCAGAGAACATAAAATGGAGAACTATGAGCTTCACACAAAAAATCTTTCTTCAACTGAGAATCACAAGGCACACACAACCTTTTTCCAAATCTTAAAACACAATCTTTTTCAAGGTTAAATTATGGAAACATACACATTTTAACTAATTATAACTTTTTTGTAGCTCACGGTCCTCATTATGCGCTTGCATAATTCTTTCTGACAAAGGAGACTACACTGAAACCTAGAGCAAAACAGAGGTATTCCCTACACCAACAACATCTAATTAAAAATTCATCAAATAATTAATCAAGGGATCATGTTCCAAACATAACATGGTTAATAATGCATGATGTTTTCGACTTAAGGCATATACAACTTTTTTTTCTTTTCCAGGATGGTAATTGATCATGCAATCATAATCCTTTATCAGTTCTATCCATCTTCCCTGCCTCATGTTTAATTCCTTCTGAGTGAATATATACTTTACACTTTTATGGTCAGTATATATTTGGCATTTGGTTCCGTATAGATGATGCCTCTGAATTTTCAAAGTAAAAAACCACAGCTTCCAATTCCAAATCATGTGCGGGGTAATTTCTCTCCTGAGGTATAAGTTCTCTCGAAGCATAGGCAATTACCTAATCATTCTGCATCAAAATAGAACTGGGTCCCTTTAAAGAAGAATCACTGTAGATGAAAAACTCGCCATTTTTGGAAGGTAAATCCAACACTGGAGCATTAACCAATCTCTTCTTCAGTTCCTGAAAACAAAAATCACATTCCTCTTTCCAAACAAATTTAACCCCTTTTCGTATTAACTTAATTATCGAGCTAGATAACTGTGCAAATTTCTTAACAAACCTTCGGTAATAACATTCTAAGCCTAGAAAACTATGAATCTCTATAAAGTTTGTGGGTCTTGTCCATTCATTAACTAGTTTTGTTTTGGAAGTATCAACTTTTATTCCATCCTTTTTTACAATGTTCCCTAGAAAAGAAATCTGTTGCAACCAAAAATCACACTTGCTAAATTTTCCATACAGTTCCTTTTCTTTTAAAGATTGAAAAACAACCCTTATATTTTTTTCATGCTCCTATTTATTTTTAGAATAAACCAGATTGTCATTAATAAATAAAAACCACAAACTTATCCAAGTACTCATGAAATAATTTATTCATAAGATTCATGAATACAGTAGGTGCATTAGTTATCCCAAAGGGCATAAAAAAATTCATAATACCTATATCTAGTACGAAAGGCTATCTTTGGGATGTCATCCTTCTTCACCTTTAGCTGATGGTGTCCGGATCTCAAGTCAATCTTGGAAAAGTACTGAGTTCCCTGGAGCTGATCAAACAAGTCATCAATATGAGGAAAAGGATACTTGTTTTTAACAGTGATGTTATTCAAAGATCGATAATCAATGAAAACTATCATGGAACCATCTTTTTTTTTAACAAACAAAATAGGGGCTCCCTATGGTGAAGTTCTAGGATGAATGGAGCCTTTGACAAGCAAATCCTACAATTGATTTTTCAATTCAAGAATTTCTATTGGAGCCATATGATATGGGGGTTTTGAAATTGGATTGGCATTAGGAACTAAGTCAATTGTGAATTCGAATTCTCGATCAGGTATGACACCAGGTAACTTATCAAGAAAAACATAGAGGTATTTATTAACCAATGGAACATCATTAATTTGAATAGTTCCCTTGTTTTCAACAATATGGGCAAGATAACTTTCATTTCAATATTTCAATAGTTTCTCATCTTCCTTATATGTTATCAATTTTATAGGTTTATTCTTGTATACAAACTAAAACTCTTTCTGAAAAACAACTTCTTTAGTACTAAATTCAATCTTAGCATGATAATCAGAAATTCAATTCATCCCTAGAATAACATCAAACTCGAATAAGGGTAAAACAACAAGGTTTTTGGGTAAATCCTTTCCACAAACCATAATATAAATATTATTATAATTCCACTTTTCTATGAAATTTCCCCCTGGGGTTTTAACAACACGTTTGGGTCTCATTTTTTGCGGTGATATTTCCAATTTACCAGAAACCTTTTCAGAGATGGAGGAATATGTTAACCCCATATAAAAAAAACATTAGAAAAAACTGAGTGAACAAAAAAAGTTCCTGATACCACTTCATTGGATTGCCCGACATCTGATGATGTAGTATCAAATGATCTCACTACACCTTTCTGCCCGTAGTCTGGCTTCTTTTCATCATTAAGATCTCTCTTTGGGGAGGTTTTTTCATAATGACTCATCTCACCACATTTAAAACACTTTACATTCTTCTTATCATGATTATTGTTAAGATCATTTTCATTGCAATATCGAGCTATATTTCCAAACTTACCTCATTTAAAACACTTCCGGGTTTTTCTAAGACATTCCCCAGGGTTCTTCTTTCCAAACTTTTCACAAAATGGAAATTGGATTTTCTTACCATCAAATTTCTTTGGTTGATTCTTACCCATTGCTTTCCACCTAGACCTCTTCTTCTCTTTGTTTCCAAAATGCACATGATCATCACAAAACTCCATCTATACCCTCTTAGAACATTGGACAATTTTTTCATAACTTTTGAATTCATGGGAGGCCAACGCCCTTCGATTCCTTTGCTTAAATCCTGAGTAAAAGTGGTTTATTTTTTTATCAAGATACATAATAAGATTTGAAGCATACCTCGCCAATCGGGTGAAGTTCGCTTCATACCCAGCCACTGAATCTTCCTCCTTCTGTTTCAATTCAAGTAATTGCTTCTCTATTCTATGTCTCGCCACCTTAGGAAAGTATTTTTCAAGGAAAATACTTTTAAATTCATCAAATTCATCCCACTCTAAGGCATAAAAATCCTCTATACCCCTGATTTTCCTTACCATTGACCACTGCTGATCAGCTTACCCTTAAAAACAATAAATGGAAAGACATACCTTTTGATTGTATGAACATCCCATAACATAGAATACTTTTTCAAGGGATTTGATCCATCCTTCAGCTTCTACTAGGTCAGAAGATCCATTGAATGCAAGAGGGTGTTGGCTTATAAAATGTTCCACCACTATAATGTTTTGTTGTGGTACCTCTATTGGTTCTCTTGCATGGATTTCACCACCATTTATTGGCTGCATTAGCTGAGCCATTACTTTCACAAACTGCTCAGTTCCAATCCATACCATTTCGGGATGTAGTTCCGGAAGGATGTCATTCTGTCGGTGCCTCTCCTATTCTGCATCCCTGTTCCTTCTACGAACAACCATTCTGAACAAACATATCTTAGATGAAGAAACATGGTAATATTTAAATACTAAAACATTTCAAATTAAACATAGAGTTAAAATAATTTATGGTATTCTATTAACATCACCCTAACCTATAAGGTTATCTAAACCATCCTCTGATACCACCTATAAGGACCCAACATTTTTACATACATATTCTTGAATTTAGTAAAGAAAAGACTTCATTTTACATTTAGGATATTTTCATGTTTATATCTATAGTTAATTAGGAAAATAGATTCATAAAATTACACATTATTACAGAGTGGATACCATAAAAATAGTTTCCATTTTTTTCAAAATATAAAACATTAAAACATAAAACAAGACTCTTTGAAAAATCTTAAACATTTAACATGGATTCCTTCCATGCCTTACACATCCATTAACATGTGAAAATAATTTTAAAAAAAACTTGGGATAAGCACAAAAGCTCAATAAGTGATGGAAAAGAAGTAAAGATCACATTAGTCCATGAATACTTGTATGAAAGCATTTTCAAAAGAAATTCTTGTCACCCATATATACTTACATTGTGTAACATGAGATTTACACAAGATCTACACAAAACATGAGAACATAAATATAATAATAAAATTATCTTGGGTAATTACTTAGATAATCTTGTAACCATTCTTGGCTACCTTATAATTTGTAACCATCACTGCTACCTTACCTTGTGTTACCATCACAGTTACACTTGTAGTAACCATACGGGTGACCCACAACTTACTCATACCCAATTCATTAGAGGGATATATAGGTCCCACCCTTCATCATAAATAATTCCCAAGAACCAGAACATAATCATACAACATGAATAATTCCATAAAAACAATACATTGTAATTTCGTAAAACTGAATTTAAAAAGTGGATTTTTTAAGAAAAATCCACTTATAAATATCATACAATTGAAAAGAGACTTAATAGAGTGGATAGAGTATGTATATATACTCTAAATACAAATTATAAAATATAATATATATATAGAAACAATCACACAAACAATTTAAATACCACATAAATAATAAAGTAGAAGGTTAACCTAAAGAATGGAAATCGAGTTTAGAATTCCCTTACCTCGAGTATGTCTTACTTAATAATTTTTTAGAAATACTGTATAATGGTTAAAAGAGTTTGAATAGTAGTTTATAGAAACATTTTCATGTTTATAACATCTTATATTATCATTTCATAGCATCATTTCACCCTTTAATTGTTAGTATTTTGCTCCTTGCACTTTTTTTCGCTGAGTTCTTAACATGATTTCCATGATTGGTTCATGGTGGATGTTCTTGTCGATTGGAAGTGAAATTCCAGAATTGGAATGGAAAGGTGTTCAAATATTTCTAGTAACATAATTTATACAATTTATATTTTCATTTTTAATATGAGGATGATTCATAAGTTAAAAAATTAATGATGTTCGTTTAGATCATTTTAGTGGTTCTTTGATAATAACAACATCATTTGACTTATAAATTAAAATGATATGTTAAAAAGAATTCCATAACCATTTATGAAACATAATACTTATATTATAACCTGGTTTAACAATAAAAATAGTTTCATGACCAGACATGAAGAATTTAAATAAAAATTAAATCACATCATCCATGATGACGCTAATTCGACACATCAGGGACAATGTTTTTAATTCTTTAAAAAAGTGGGAGAGAAGAAGAACAATGATGATTAATTTTCCATTAACATGAGAACATATAGAATATACATTATTCCGGATATTTCATGCCACTTTGTTAAGAAGAAATAAAGAAATAATGAGAATGGAACTCAAAATAAAAGAATAATTGAGAAATCCCTTACAAGGATTCGGCATCCTAACGGCTACAAAACATGGTATTAGAAAATATTAAAAATAGAGGGGACAAGGGTCACCCATCCAGAATTGAATCATAATATATATTAGATCATGAATAAGAAGAAAATAATAACATGTTATGGAAACATGAACGTTATACCACATAAAAGAGAACTTGAAAGGAAAAAAGAAAGAAATTGAGAATTTTATTACGTTGTAGTGTAACCGTTTAAACATGAAGGTTGGGACCTTGGGGGCTTGAGGAAACATTAGGAGAATACATTAATGGTAAGGAGGCCATAGATTCGTTGAGAAGGAAATGGAAATGATGTTATTGAAGGAATGGTTTGGTATTTATAGTAAAAGTAAGGGAATATTTTAATAATTTTCAAGGGACGCCTCCTGAGTGGTATTTGCAAAACCATGGGCTTTACCATGGTATTTTCCCATGGTATAAGCCACTTGGGACACCTCACACCTTATTTAACTATACAAAAGTTGACCAGATTTTTGACATAATAATTTTATCATTAATTAGGTCATTAGCACACCGAAACTAAAAACTGTATTTTGTACTATTCACTGAAAAATAAAGTATTTCAGAAAAATTCCAAAAATTCACCAAAACCATTTATCAATGTGTAGATTTGAAAAACGAATTCCATTTTTTGAAAATAATTTTCTAAATATTATTAATTTAATTTTTAAATAAAATCATACTAAATTCAAAAATTAACATTCATAATTCTCTAACTACTTCAATATCATAATGAAAAATTAACCTAGTTGATATTATCTTAAAGCCTTAATAAAATAAAATAAAAATAAATCTTACTATTCATTAGGGTCATATTACTATTCAGGTTACTATTCATAAGGGTATACTACTATTCACCAAAAAAACATGTTGGTTCCAATAGACTCCAAATAATATACTGAACACAATTGTAGATGATAGTTTCTTGAAATTCAAAACATAGAAGTGGAAAAATTAGGTTTAAAGGATAGCTATAAATATCTTTTTAAAACAAAGTTCCATGCATTTCTATTTATTTTTTGAAAAAATTGGGGTGTTAAAAATATATCTGCTAGATAATCCTTGAAGGAAAAGAAATTTGATTTTAGATTGTGACCAGATATTCTGTCTTTGATAACTTAACTTTATGGTTTGTGTTATATATATTATATTAATAGTGAAATAGTTTAGAAATTAGATATGGATGGGAATCCTAAAGGAGATACTATTTTTGTTTCCTTGGGAAAATGTGGGGGATATAGTGCTTGAAAAAATTAGAATATGGATGTATATTCTTAAGGATATGGTGCACATCAATATCAAAATTCTAAATTAGTTAACATTTATAAAATATATGATATAAAATAATCTTTTCCAAAGGTTATTAATTTACACATTTGAAAAATGATTTCACTACATGATTAAATAATATCCATTTCTAAAAAAGGAATAGAATATAAAGATATGTTTTCTTTGAGATTAGAAATCATTGGTTGGAGTAGGTTTCACTTAGACTAGGTTATCTTATGCTTTGATATAACGTTCTCATCATACTAGTTTTAATCCAAAAACGCATGTAAACAAACAAACTCTAAGGAACTATTTGAAAGTCTAGTTTAATCCTCAATATGTAATCAATCACTATCCTTCCATAGCTGAGTCGGAGCTATATTTAGCAGAGTAGGATATCAGGAGTAAGAACCGATGTCCCATTATAGATTTAGGTGACATCCTTCTTAACTCAATTGATATTATGGTCTTATTTGGTATCATATCATAAAATTCATTCTGTGATTCATAAATATTTTAACAATTTGGATTCCATGTGGAAATGGTGACCTCAAAACATGAGTATTAAGAAACCCCTTGTACAGTGAGAGTACATAAGATTCAAGTCCCACCATGTTCTATTACTGTTAATATAGTTATGTTTATGTTAGAGTTTAATTTTTGAGTGATGGATGTGTTTGATTTGATCCTTTATATGTTTTTTTGTTATTTATGGCCTACAGGCCTTGTAAGGGTTCCACCTCACCCCTTGAAAGGTGGATTATCAAAATCAATAAAAAAATGAAGGCCTTCGGGCCATTGGAGGAGTTATTTATGTGTTATATCAACTACTATACATGGATGGTTTCATTTACATTGCCAAATGGAGTTCATCATGTATTTATGTTGGA
Organism: Viscum album; assembly: GCA_963277665.1. Lineage (NCBI taxonomy): Eukaryota > Viridiplantae > Streptophyta > Magnoliopsida > Santalales > Viscaceae > Viscum > Viscum album. Next base: position 65,271,877 of record OY728166.1, on the reverse strand, counting down.
TTAGGGTATAATTATTAGTATAGTATGACTGTTAAGGACATTGGAAAGAATCATTTATACCCAATTAGTTTCAATTAACATGTAATGTATTGATGAAATGGGAAACATGTTTTATCCTATGAGTGTGGATTGATACATAGATTCTTTTAAATGATTTATCTTCCTTTCCACCAGAATAGTAAATCAAATTATTTAATGATATGCTACTGAGAACATGCCCCATTTTCTCAATTGTCTTACTAGATTCCTTTGATAGACTTATGAGAATAAATCTCTAGATGTAGGGGTTAGGATGTAAAAGTTTTATCATATCAAGAACATCCCAATTGGTGGAACCAATTTTATTCATAAATAAAGTGGAGATTAATGTTCTCTTATGTGTCAATTATCGTAAGTTAAATGATGTTGTGATAAAAAAACTCTTTTTCCTCTTCCCCAACTCAATTATCTATTTGATCAATTAATGGGACCCATGTGGTTCTAAAAAAATTAAAGGATATAATTAGCACATAATAAGAAAGTATGATATAATGAAGATAAGATTTTTGATAAAATTTGGCCATTGAAAATATGTTGTAATGACATTTGGACTAAAGAATGAACCAATAGTCTTTATGGAATTGATGAAATAAATATTCAATAGGTATAGTGATTCTATTTTTGTGATTTTTTTCTTATATATTACATAACTATCAAATAACGAATGACTAATTGGATCACTTAAAAATTATACTCATGATATTATTGGTTCATCATTTGAATGATATGTTTTATGATTGTGACTTATAAATATAATAATTATGTTTCATTATTAATTTATTTTCTGATTATTGAATATCAGTTAACTCTATAATGAGTGAAGAAGTTTTCTCGAAGGAAATACCAATGAATATTTTTCAAATATAAAATTTTATAGTATTTTTAGTCTATTAACATATCTTTTGTTAGAATATAACTATTATTTCTTATTAAATGAATTATCTAATAAAAAAGGGTGTTCCATTCCCATCGAAATATGACTGTCATAAATTATTTTAAGATATTACATCTCATCTAAAATCTTCACCCCTCACAATATTTCCAGCACCACATCAACTCTATCTATTATATTGTGATGTGTCGGGATATGGCCTTAGATGTGTTATTTGTAAGGGATATTATTTTGTGGCCTATATTTTGTGGAAATTTTGAGTGAATGATAGATCTATCTTACACATGACCCAAAATCAATTTCAGTTTTCCTTGCTATAAGTACTTAGTGGAATTATCTCTTTGGATAAAAGAAAATATTTTTCAATATCCCTAAGAGTTTTAAATATAGATTTTCTTACCATGAATTCAACATGTGGAAAGAAATATGGATCGAGTGACTACATAATATTAATTATGACATTTTATACACACCCAGTAATGGGAATTATATGGTAGATGCATTGAGTTAGAAATCATATAGAGAAGTGGTCTGAGAATCTCATGATCAATTGTAGCTGATGAGTAATATTTTTTACGCGAATATGGATTGCACTAAAAGGAATTATAATTTATTTTTCATTATAGTTAATTTTGATCCTAACATAAAATATTTTGGGAGATATTTCTCATAAATTGTTTTGATTTTATAATAATTATATTAAATATGATTTGTGGAGTTACATCAGATGGATAGAAAACAGATGAAAATTTTTTATTACATTTTTAAAATCAAATTATATTTCCTCAATCATTAAAATAGTATATTAATTCATTATATAACCATTTAAATTTTTTTACTCATACAAGATTAATTAAAATGTATAAAACAATTAAAGGGCACTCATAGTTGTTAGGTTTGATGTGCAATATTGATGATTATGTCAAGAGATAATTACCTTGTGAAAAGATAAAATCTTAGTATCAATGACCAGATGGAACACTATAATATATACTTATACTTATATAAGAGGGGAAGATATTTCCATGAACACTTTCATATGATTATAAATAATGGTGTGAAATCATATATTAATTTTTTAATTATGGATTGACTCATAAAGTTGAAAAAATGTGACACCCTAAGACTTTACAATACATTCCATTTAGAACAATTTTAATTATGTTTCTAGCATGATTTATAAAAACACCATGTTAATCATGCTATACAATAATCATTGAGATTTTTTTATACACATAATTTTTAGCTTTCTTTATGTAGAACACCGAGGTTACATTATGATTCATGTTACAATTAACTTTTTCAATGACTTATATTACACACAAGTCTATGTTTTATCAAACAATAATATATAACCAAAATATTATTTTTTTTAATATATTAATATATAACCTAGCTATTAATATTACAATTTATTAATAAGAAAAATAATCTTTTGAAAATATATGTTTGAATTCATTAGTTAAAAATTAATATAAAATTAATATAATAACCAATTTAATATAATGGGTATGTTTTAATAAAAACAATTTTCATGCTCACAAATTAATTTTATCCAAATAAATATAATTAATTACTATTGGTGAATGATATTAATTAAATTTATATATAATATATTCAATTATATATTTTTACATTCATAAAATTTATTTGATAAGAATAAGATTTGAACAAACCCAGTTTTAAACATATGAATCTATATTTTTATAAATGCGATTTGGCCGCCTTTTAATGTTGCACTAGTTTTAAAACTAAATTTATCGATAATTAAAATTTAATTTTTTTCAAAATAAAATTAATTTTTAATATAATATTTTAAAAATTACCATAGGTTTATTTTTTTATTTTTCTAAGAAGTTTCATTTTTATGAATAGTAAAAAGTACTAAGTTTTAATTGAAATTTAATTTTTCCTCTAATTTATTTATATTATTAAATTATAATTTATTTTTAAAAAATTATATTTAGTTCTATTATATATCAATTAATACAATTTATTTCATTAGAATCAGTTTATCGTTGAAAATTGGTATTAAGTCATTTTAAACATTTGAACATTTTTACTTTAAAACCAGCTTTGGCATCCTGTCTGTAGGATTATATTTAAATTAATTCCACCCTTTTATGTGACTGGAATTTTGAATAATGGATTCCATATTTTAAATCATTATAATTAATAATTTCTATTATTTTCAACTTAGTTTTTTATCTAAAGTATTAGTTAATGAAGTTAAAATTAATTACAATTATTAAGGTAAAATTAAGGATAACAAGGGACAAAACCATAATCTTAATATCCAAAATGACCTATAAATATGTAAAAACCTATTTTATGGTTATATTAGGATCATGTACCCTATTTTATATAATTTTATTCATTATTTTAGTCTCACTATTTAATAGATACCTTTCAACAGTGTTTACCTTTTTATATTTACAAGAAGCTCACTCCTTCTCCTCTATAAAATGGCACTCACCCTCCCACTTATTCACATATCTAAATCCATTTGTATCATCTATAAAATAAATAAAATTATATAAATGTTTATCCCCTCCTTATATAATTCTCACTCTTTTCATAAATCCATCCTAGGAACTGATTCGGTAGAAACCAAAATGATTTATTTGAATAAGAGGTAATGTTCTTCAACAATCACTTTTGTTTCATTATCTTATCCACCCATTAAAATATTTTTATATAAATATTATATGATAACCTATGTATTTTTAATATAATGACATGTTTTTATTCTAATATTATAATCTTCACTTTTACAAACATTTGTAAAATGGGATACACAATCATCGTTCGTGTGTATGGTGGACTACTATCTCGCAAACTAATGTTGTTTCTATTCCATTACAACCATTATAGGTTGGAATAATGTTGAATTTATACTTTATATATTATATATATATTTATTATATTTATGATTTTTTTATGATTATTTAATTTATATATAACCCATACCTTTATTTTTTCTATTTTGTGACAATACAATAACTTCATTTGAGGGCGTGTGGACAACCGACTCCTCAAAGCAATTTGATTTTTTCGCACTACACATAGAATTTATTAAGTATTATTTTGGTAATAATAATTCAAATATATTATAAAAATAAGATACTATAATTAAAATTTTCATATATATCATTTACCATTTATTCTTTTACTATGATAAAGAAATAGAAGTAGCATTCATATGTATGTATGACAAACCATCTCCATGAACGGTGCATTTCATTTCCAATCTCCAAATTTTTTTGATTATTTTAAATAAAATTTTAATGATTATATATGAAATTTAAATAAATTTTTACATCTTATATATCATTAAATAATTATCTAATTAATAGTAACAGAAACAATAAGTAATAACATACTCTAAAATCATGTAAATTAACACAAGAGACGATGAAAATGGTCAAATACAATTAATGAGAAGTTTATAATATGCTATAAAAAACTATATATTATATAAAATATATTAATATGGTTCTAGTGTAATTTAATAAGAATATTAATTCCATTTTATAGCAGGTTAATGAGTATTCAACAAAAATTAATCATAAGGTAAGGGATTAACATCAAACATTTTTAATCTGCGAGATAAATGAAATATTCACCACTAACTCCTTTATGTGTTATGTATCTACAAAATATTTTGATATATTATAACAAAAATAATTTTATATTCATTTAATATTAGGTTTTACTTTTAATATTCCTTTCTATGAGGTTTTGATATGAAAATTACCAAGGTTAAATATTATCTTTCTTATCATACATTCTTTTTTGATTGATAAATTCCACTTAAAACAATTACTTCTTTATGATCATTTTCTATTTGAAATCACATTAATTTCATATATCCATACTCTTATGATATGGGTATAATTATTTTATATGATATATACCATTTTTATATACAACATGTACTTGATAGTTATTTTTTTAACTGAGTAAATATTGGTAAATCTATATCTTTTACTCAATATGATCATTTAATAAGAAGTTTTTTCCAAAATTAAAATCAACTATTTGATGTATAAAGAATGATTTTGACTGGTATCAAATGGGTTGGGCAATATTTAATGTAATCTCATTGATGCATTGGTTGTCCCCTGAGATTAATCAGTTGTCCAAATTAGATGGTTTTTTTCCTGATATAATAAATCAACCTATGAGAGATCTTCACGGTAAAGGTTCCACGTTCCAAAGAAACATGGAATGGAGTCATTAAAATTTTCATTTATTATGAATTTAGTCATTATAATTACCTAAGATATTTTTTATTTTACGTATCTATGGATTCATTTCATTTTGATTTTATTGATTTAATGGGAAGTGTCTTAGTTATATATCAGGCCATAATGATTAAACCTTATAAAAATATTTACAAGGCATGTCTACTCAATTATCTACAATTCCATGATGATAATTCTTGTTGATTCATTATTACATCCATTTTACATACCCTTCCTGATCATTTCAACTCACCATAATTTTTTTCCATTCCCCAAGATATGAATATGAACACTTGGAATGAGTTTCAAGGATAAATTTTATTTCATTTTATTATGTATTATTATTTATATTATATTTACCAATGAAATTTGGGTATCTTTTATGTAACATATTTTTCCTAAACTATTAAACTGATTGGTCTTTTGGGATTTGATTCATTTTAATCATTCCAATTTAATATGTAACTAACCAAATCAATGCTTCTCAAGTTGAGGTGTTATAATTGGTATCAATGGAAATTTTGTAGAAACCTTGGAAAATATACATTGAAAATATATAGTACTAAACATAACCATATGATATAATTTAGGATCATTATTCAAATACATCTCAAATAAACCATGTTCAGGATTTTGATATAATATACACATATATTATTGAGTTTATGTTAAGTATATCACTAGTTTTTGGATTATACATATTGTTTCATAGTGTTGTAACCTAATCTTGTGTATACAATTGTTTAGAATTAGAACCTATAAGGAAAATGGGTATCAATAATTGTGGCCAATGTAGATTTTTCCCTACTAAGAAATCAGGTATACATCATATTGTAACTGATCATGTTATTTATATATTATGAAAACATTAACATATTATGATAAATAAAATTTACATGAATAAGAAACATGTTCCACAATTAGATTCTTCTGTTTTAGATCGCATTATGCAATAAAGTCCCACAACATTTAGTGGGACTAAGGATCCAATGGTATATCCCAAATGGATTGAGTATTTCTAGAATATATTTATGGATTTAAGATGTCGTCAATAGGAAAATTTTACACTTTCAATGTATTATCTCAATGGTGATGTGGATCAATGGTGGTCATTGATCTAGAATAAAATTAAGGAATATGAAGTAGAACTCAGGGATTGGAAATCCTTTTAGGAAACAATATTTCTCAAATATTTACCTCATGGGAAACCAACTGAGATAAAGATAACATTTCTTATCTTAAATAAAAAAATTATGATAGTGTCTCAAATTATGAAGCTACCTTTACAAGGTTATCTAGGTATGTTTTGAATTATATACCCAACACAGAGTGAAAGATTGAACAATTATTTAAGGTTCATAAGTAAATTATCTAACTGGAACTGGTATATAAAAATTTTTCATTATATGATGAAATATTTTTATGTTCTATTAAGAAATAGAAATAATTCTCCTTGTCCTAGGGTTTGGATTGTAAATAAGAGAATAAGATTCCATCTAAACACCATAAAAATAGAATGATTAAAAGAAAAATATGTATAAATTTCTACATGTGAAATCTATAGAAAGAATAACCCTTTGACCTTCTATAATGGAATCTTATTTTATTATAAGTGTGTTGAGAGGTTTCATCATATCAAACAATGCATTCGGAATAAGTAAAACACTTTTATTCATTGTAACAGCTAAAAAGATATGGTGAACTATCAAAATGAATTCCCTAAGAATCCATGGAATCTACCATATAGTAACCTAAGGGATCAAGATCAAGATTATGTTATTGATACTTCCAACATTGAATGATTAATTGTATCCTATATTTATATCCTTTAAAAATGTTTTCAAAGTTATTGTTTTATGATTCCACGATTATAAGTACTATATAATATATAAAGAGTATACTGCAATAATTGTTCATCAAGTGTTTCAAAACAAATGTTTGTTGATTAGTATCAATCTCCATGAAAAGTGATTCAATGGAAAGTTTATTTTTTTCAGAAAACATGTGGTTGAAAGAGTGATATACCCTAATATGTTCCTAATGGTGAGATAATGATGTTGTATAAAGATTTGATTAATATTGATATAGAAAATTGGATACTACTAAATTCTATGAAACTGATTCTAATATTTTGGATCACAATTAATAGACGGGTAATTAGGCTAACCATATATATAGTTGTTTATGTTTAACATTGAATGGGTATTTAGTGATTATTATATTACTTCACTATATGTTGCATTTTGTTCTAAAATAATAATTATAAATAGTTCTATGCGAAATAAAAGGAAAATATTTTTTTAATGAAATGTATACAAACTTATATTCATAGTGAGTTAAATAATTTCTTAACACTAGGAAAAAATGTTTTGAAAAAAAATGTTTTCCAATTATAATCATTTTTTATGACATAAAATTCATTTTTAATAACTATGTTATAAAGCTTTGTGGTCAAAATACATTAGTTGAACATGTTCTTTATCACTCTCCATCAGAATATGATAGTCATATTTCTCTTTTATATCCATGTTTTGAATAATGTTATCCTATTAAAAATTCGATTTTTGTGGTGACCTTTAAATTTATTCTTTCTTTCATATTAAAAATATGTTTTTAATTATATTTATGATGAAATTTTATCTATAATAGTATTTAAAATAACAATACATCAATTCATGAGATCAATTTTTAATTGTGAGGATGTAAGTGGTGAGAATGTAACACACTAAGACATTAAAATATATTTTTTTAGAATAAATTTAATTTTTTTCTAGAATTATTTATACGAAACACCATGTTAATGTTACACTACATAAAACATTGATAATTTGTGTGAAGCATAGTTTTTATATTTCTCTACATGGAACTCCTACTTTGGATAATGTTACTTGAGAATATGGGTTTTTTCAATGACTTGTGTTACAAGCAAGGATGTGTTTTACCAAACAACAATATATTATTAAAAATAACATCATTTGTAAAAAATAACATCATTTATTGAAATAATAATTTTGCATATTATCTTAAGATTAATTTCTGGTATTTTTCTAAAATTATTCATTTTTTGATGAAAAGTGAAATAGGTGAATTTTAATTTAAAATTGATTTTCCATATAATTTATTTTTTGTAGTTAAATTATATTTAAATTTGGATTTAAAGTATATTTATCTCAACTATAAATATATTAATCCAATTTATGTAATTGGGACTAATTTTACAATTAAATTTTATATACTAATATTATAAACTTTTGAACATTGTTTCTTTAAAACCTTGCATCATTATCCCGTAAATGGGATTAAATTTAAATTAATGTCATAAAATTATATGATATTAATGTTGGATAATGAATTAAGTATATTTAATCATAATAATTTATAAAATTTTGAATTTTATACATATATTTTATTCAAAAATATTTGTGAATGAATTAAAGTTAATTACAGTGATTAAGTTAAAATTATGTTTAATAAGGGAAAAATCCATAAACATAAGGGACAATAACATAAAAACATGTCCCAAACCTATATTATGTCCATATTTAAGTTATATTCTCTGTTTTATATAATATTTTTCATTATATGAGGCACATTATTTAAGGTATACCTCTCAATATTATTTACATTTATATATTTACATGAATATCAATTCTCCTCCACTATATAAAGGAACTCATCCCTCTTATTTATTAAGACCAATCAAGACCTTTAGACCATATATAAAATTTCCACATAATCTCTCAAAATATTTAATCTAATCGACCTAGATGTGTCAATTTGGTCACAAATCCAACTAAGGAAGTCTTTTTCTATAAATAAAAATGATTTTCCCGAATAAGGGGTAATTTTATTAAAATATCACTTTGGTATCATTTACTTCTCCACCCCTTAAATTATATTTATATCATTTTTATTTGATAAAATAAATGTCTTAAATACATATAGTGATTTTTATGATAAGAGTCTGACCTACACTTTCACACACATCCATAAAATGGGTGACACTATCATTATTCATGTGAATGATGGACTACCGGCACACGAATTAGTGTAATTTGTTCTTCAATTACCCCTTTAATGTTTTAAATAATGATTTATTTATAGTTTTTATAATATATATATATATATAATATTTATGATTTATTTATCCCAATATAATTTTTATATAAACATACCATTATTATTTATATTTTTTGAGAACATGATAACTTCGTTTGTGGAAGTGTGGACTATAGCATCCTCAAATCGATGTGATTCGTTCATGTTATACATGCTATGTGTTAAGAATTATTTTAATAAAAATATTTTAAATATATAAAGTAAATATTAAACTATAATTATAATAAAAATATATATCATTTACCTTTAATTATTTTAATACGATAATGAAATGGAAATAACATTCATGAGTACGTACGACCATCCGTCTCCATGAACAGTGCAACTAATTTCCTATCTCCAAATAATATGTATTATTATAAATAAATATTTTCGGAATAAATATGATATTTAAACCAAGACAATAATATTTTATGCTATTAAATGATGAGCTAATTAATAGGAATAAAAATAACAAGTCAAAACATACACAAAAAATAAGGAACATAACACCCTAAATGATGAAAATGATAAAATATTATTAATCAATAGGTTATAATATGCTGTAATATTACTATACATGATATAATAGATATTAATTTGGATCTATTTTAAGTTAAAATTGTTTTTAAAACCATTATACATGATTTTAAAGTGCGTTCAACCAAAATGAAGCATGAATTAAGGGATTTTCACCTATATTTTTAAATCTATAAGATAAATGTCATTTTCACCACCCACTCCATTTTGTGTGGTATATCTAATGCCTCATTTTTTATATTACATAAGTAATCATTTTATATTCATGTTTTTAAGGTTATACTATAAATTATCTCATCCAATGGGTTTTCACATGAAAATTACCAAGTGGTAAAAGCTATCTTGCAACCACACTTTATTTTTTTATTATTAATATTCTCTTGAAACAATAACTTCATTATAAAATTCATCCACTATAAATGACATTTATTTTAGATATAAATACTCTTGTGTGACTGGTATATTTTTTTTCATAAACCATATACCATTTGTAAATACGATGTGTACTTGATAGTTATTTGATTAACGGGGGTAATAATGGTAAAAACATGTCTTTTAATAAATATGGATATTTGATAAGGAACATTATTTTTGTATTTAAATTGATTATTTGATATATATCTATATATATAATTCATTGGACTGGTTAGAAATGGTTTTTGGAAAATTTAATGTAATCCCCTTTTTGAATCGATAGTCTCATGAGATGAATTAGTTGGCCAGATCAGATGGATTTCTTCTAGATATATTAAACCATCTCATGAAAGGTTTTGATGGTAAAGGTACCATGTACCTTGGAAATATTTCTTCCAATAATTAATAATTTCTTTTGTCAATAATTCAGTTATTATATTTATACATGATTTTTTTCCTTGAAATATCTATGGATTCATTTCATTTGCAGTTAATTGATTAACTAACACGGGTTTATGTTGTCTATAGTGCCGTGATGATTATGCCTTATAAAGAAACTTATATGGAATATTGACTCTATTATTTATATTCTCATGATGATTATGCTTATTCATTTATTATTTATTCTTCTATAATTACCATTAATAAGTGTTTCATATCACCCTTATTTTGTTTCTTTTACCTTGGATATGAAGATGGACTATTTAAAAGATTTTAAAGTATGCGGTTTATCAGATATTAATATGTTTTATGTTTTATTTTCTATTTACCCATGTAATTTGGGTATCACGTTCATAATATAGTTTTCTAAAACTGATAAAATGATTTCTCCTTTATAATTTCATTCCTTTTAGTCATTCCAATTTTATAAGTTAGGCGCCAACTCCAGGATTCTGATGTTGGGGCATTACAAATAATTTCCCCCTATCTGGATATCTAACAAAGTAGAGTATTTTATAATGTTATATAATAGATAACTAGTCTTGGTTCATTTACTTATTGTTTCTATAATGTATAAAAAATGACATTTATTCACTTATTTATTCATTAAGACATTATGATAGGATCTCTAGAGGTAGTTAAACATGAGAAGAATATATCATCCACAAATAGATGGGAACTTAGAAAGCAAAATTCATACATTATATGATATGTTCAGATTTTGTTTTGAGGACTTTGTATTCTCATGGGATGTCCATATTCCATTATTGTAGTTCTCTTATAATAAAAAATTTTAGGTAACAATAGAAACATCCCTTTTCATGGATTTTTATTATCAAATTTATCATTATCCACTATTTTAGGTAAAAAAAAATTAGATATATCTTTGATTGGACTGAGTCATATCCATGAGACTGTAGAGAAAATTCAAATGATCTGAAATCATATGGATATGGAACAAATCCAGGAGAAGTTTTAAGATTAAAATCATCATCGTACATCATAATTCAATGTGATTGACCTTTTATTCTAAAATTTTTCACTAACACATGGTAATTATTATTTAGGGAAATAATGATTGTTTGAACTATGGTATGTAGGACTGTTCTGGATTTTTGAGAAGATTGAAACTATTTCCTATTGGATGACCTTACTTCCAGGATTCATTGCATTCCAAAATGTATTCCATGTGTGTCAATTAATGATTAATCAACTTAATTCTTGTCAATTTATTAGTTTGGATCATGTTACTATTTATCCTGATGTGACTTTTATCCATGAATTGGTTAGGTTTATGGATAGAATGGAAAAGTCACTACATGGGATATTTATTAATTTATTTTTAGTTGTATGGAAATAATTTCATGTTCATGTGGAAATATAGAAATGATAAATGTTATTAAAATAATAATTCCATGATTTTTTTGAAATAAAAGTTGATATACATCTTCCTTATGATGGAAAGAGAAATGGTGGGTAGAATGTAACACCCCCTGTTTGAGTTACACCTTCATTTTCTAACACTTGTTCGATGTTGAAGTCATTGGAGTAAATTTATAGAAGTGTTCTATGGTGTAAAGGGGTGAAGATCTTGTATCCAACATAAAGAAAATTATATATATATATATATATATATTATTTAAATTTTAAATATTATTTGTCCATAATGAAATTAACAGGGATGATTTTGAAATTTTGTTTGATAGTGTGAATATATTTCATCATGGTAATTCAGGATGAAAAATCCATCGATGATGTAAAATAAATTATAAAATAGTTTTTAATGATGGGTTTTTTAGAATTTGTTTTAACTAAGGGATGTTAGAGTTTAAATTTTAAATTTATTCTATAAATTTTCCTCGTTAAAAAAATTATTATTTCCTATGGGTGTAAACCCTTATATTCCAGTTTAAATTTCTTCTATACTTACTTGGAAATCCTAAGTGGTATTTTGTGATTTTCAATATCCATAATCAGATTCCATCAAATCTTTTTGGGATTTAATTTTGATAATTAAAGGTTAGGGTGTCATTCTTCCTTATTTCATTGGTCTCTGTATGTTTTCCTGATTATAACCCTTGATCGATGTGTAAGAACTATATTTATGGGGGTTGATTTTTATTGAAGTTATCATAATGTATTTTTATATTGGATCAAATGGAAGATGATGTATCTAATGGAAAATCATTTATATTTACCTCAAATAAATAAGAGTTATGTCACATCACTCCCACCATACTATTCTAAAACATGTTTAATTTAGTTTTCCTAAACTTTTTTTATGATTTATTAGAAATACATTGTGAAATTAACTTAGAAAATTCCTTTATTAATGTGATCTAAAAATTTTGGGATTTTTAAATATAGAATTCATGTTTAAATAAATTAATTAATTGAGATCATAGAATAATTGTGTTATTATATGTTCATGAGAAAATTAATTGGATTAATAGTGAGAATATACCCCCAACAATAGGGAAAAAATAAGAGCATGAAATTACACCCATAGAAAAAGGTTCACCAACTGGCGACTTTGTTAATGGATGACTCACCAGTCATGAGTACATGGAGGTCTTTGGTATTATGAATTACTTGTGTGTGTATGTGGTGTGCAATTGGAATGATTATTCTAGTTACCAAGAAATTATTTTATAAAAAAATATAATTCTTTAAATGTATCACATTCATTTTTTCATGTAAACTATTTAAATCTTTTGAAAAATATATACATAATTTTCTAATGTGATCTTATCCTAGTATCATGTGTTGGGTAGTATCTAAGGACTCTCTTCTCAGTAAATTTGTTATGTTTACAGATGTACCCTTCTAGTTTACATTGATGGAGTATATCTCATAATTATCTAGATGATTCATTTGATGGTGTGATCATATATAGTGGTGATGGAGTAATAGAGTCTTTATTTCCAAGAATACGGTTGTGATATTTTTGTGCTTGAGTCCACATGGCTTAGTGTCTTTCCATGTAGCCTTTATTTCGTTTTCTACTATTATACTAATATGGTTTTATTGGTATATTTTTGAGTTTTATGGTTTATTATAACATAAATAATATAGATTGATTGGTTAACATGGATTTCGTTACATTTTTTGGGTTATTTTTGAAAAAGAATCCCCCAAATTTTTACAACATCATTAGAATTCATTCCATTACATTGGTGTCGTGGGGAAGTCACCTAAAGTAAGGGGAATTTAATTTCTTTTTAAGACAATGAGTTAGTGTAGGATGTTATCGTTCTACTCATGGATCTTTAACATTTGTGAAGAATATACCATCACTTTATCCTTCCACATTAGTAAACAATCCATTTGTTTAAATAATCATGGTATATCACAAAAACATCTCCACATGATGAAAGTGTGAGTATAAGTGAAATTTTTAGCCTCTTCATGACACCATAAATATTTACTCTCATTATTAGGCCCATATATACCTTACCCATTTAATTATTAACATAAAAAATAGGATATAAAATCATGATAAATTTCTCACAATACATTTTTTGTACCCATATATGATAAGAAAACTAAGAATTTCGGTGATAGTTGAGGGTTTGGGAAATTCATTAGTTTCATTATCTTTAAAGGGTCCATAGATATTCACTCACTTATAATCATCTTCCAAAATAATTATACATCTCTCATTCAAAAGACACAAAAACTGAACATATTTTATATTTTATCCTTTCATAATTTTACTAGCACAGTTCTTATATGCTCTTCATGTCCCTCCTTACAACATTATGATTTTTATTCAAAAAAGGTGTCCTAAAATGATAATACAAGGAATATAAGACCAGATTTATGGGGAAATAAATAATGAAGAATAAGGGAATCACCCCGAATTAGATTCACCCCCCTTTAGTTTCAACTATGACACATTAGAAAGACACAACACAGGGACACCATGAACCGCAAGACAGGCTAGAAAGTATGCCACTTTTTCCCCCTCACACCAAGTATGGGTGAGTCTAACATTGTTATTAAGAAGTTATTTTCACTATCTAATAGTATAGGAAACTGGCCAGGGACTGGTGCCTTTTCCATGAAGAGAATCATAGATAATAATATTTTTTTTTCCAGTCGAGCGATGATAATGTCCCTATAGCCACATAAGGATAGACATATAAAAATTACAAGAGCCTCTTCACGAATAGAATTTCCACTACCACAATGAGTTCTGAAATATAACACGACACTCCCCCTGAGGTCCTGGGTAACTCCTCCACCTTCCATGTCACCCATTACACATGATCTATCTGTATTAAGCATGAGACTGTCCCCTAGGGGTAGCCAATGAACCCATCTCCCCTAATACCTAGAACCATTTTTTATAGACACCCTTTAAGAAACATGCAGCACACGAAGGGATGGCACCACCCTCCCGATACCAGCAACATCGTTCAAGTAAATCTGTATACATCAAGTTCTAGCCACCATAGATCTACCTTTGGAGAAGCTCCCGCCATGCTTGTCTTAATTCTTGGATTTCCATAAACAGCAGAATCCCATAGTGAATATGATGGCTCGTGGCTCTAACTCCACGCAAACCTGTTGGCCCCATAGAACCATCACTCCATAAATAGCTCATTGCCAACCTCTTGGGACGAGTAATCTGTGGAAGACCCAAAGAAACTCAAAACCTATCGATCCCATTCTCCCTCGAAGAATATGTGGTTCATACTCTCTTCTCTTTTATTCTCACAACAATGAAAATAGGAAGACAAACTAATTACTAATTGTTTTATGTGATCATCAGAGAGAATAACATTATTACAAATCCTCCATGTGATGAGATTACGATTTTTCATAATCTTGTTGCACTAAGACATACTATTTAATCTATCATATTTCCCCTGAGAAGCATTCCCCGTATGAAAATCCTTTGAGTTTAACTTACCCATGGTGGAAGGTGTATATACGCACCAGTCTTTCTCAGAGTTGATAAGAAAATATTAAAAAAAACTCTTGTTGGGGTGCATCCAGAATAAATCTAAAAAACTGAGGATGCATGATTTCCTCCCTAAAGGGGATAGTGGGGGTCGGTCATCCTAGATAACCCAACACTCCACCAAAAAAATTATGATACCAGTAAAGAATTATCCCCCTCCCAATAATCTATTGAGATTGTGGAAGGAGATTCAAGATTATGCTACACATAGAAGACCACAAAGGAGACCCTCTGGATGAATCGGTTGTAGCATCGTCCCAATATCTTAGATACATTTTCTTCCCCCAGATAGTGTGGTCCTCATTGATCTCCCATGAAAGCTTCACATGCATGAAATAGACTATGTCCACCAGACACCCGACATTAATTCCCCCTTCACGGATGGGTTGGGCCAGCTTACCTCATGACTCTCACTGCCTATTTTCCTCAGCTAATGCATCCTAAATTAATCTTGCAAGAATTCTATAAATAAACCTAATAACCCCCTTTAGCACACAATTAGAGGCTAAATCTTGCACCAAAATTTCGGAAAGCATACTATTCACTAGGGTGATCCATCCTCCGAATGATAGGAAATGGTTTTCCTAATTTAGAATACATTCTATAATCTTGTTCAACACTTTTTAGAAGCCCCTAGTATGTATCCTTCCTAGAGAAACTGGGTTACCTAGGTAATCCATTGGAAAGTAACCTTCCCTCATAACCAGCTTGTTGCCCATTATGTCCACCCTACTCAAGTTACATGAGTTGGAAACATAGAAACTACTCTTCTTCCTATTAATGATCTTCCAACTCCAATTATAGTATTCCATGAGGATCAAATTAAGAAAATGTATGGACCTCCACCTAGCATTCGTGAATATTATCATATCATCAGAAAACATCAAGTGCAATATTGAGGGGAGGTTATACTTCTTACGGTATGGCAGAACGTCCCCATTGCAAATCATTGTTTATCAACCTACTCAAAGTGTCTTTCATGAGGATAAATATACTCAAGTATAGAATATCACCTTTTCAAGGACCATGTATCATCCAAAATAACCGTGTGTTCTCGCCATAAATTACATAGTTATCCATGGCGAGAAGACACGCCTAAAAATGATATCACAGGCCCATTTAGATACTCTTATCTTTGCAAGGACTCTATTGATAAAGCCCCACTCCATATTATCATACGCCTTATTCATTTCGAGTTTAGTAACCATATTAGAGCCATGACATGTAGTATTAATATATCTCAGCATCTCCTATGTCATCTCCAAAAATCCCTGAATCGAACGGTCTTTGATGAATCCATGCTTATCCATGGATATCTGCCGAGTAATAATACTGGACAACCTTCTATTGATGATACTCACTAATACTTTATAAAAAAATTTGAACATGCTTACAAGCCAATAATGGGGGAGGGAATATGGGTCTTTTATCTTTGTCAAGAGAACCAGAGTGGTTAATGATGTTACCCATGGAAGGCCACACCCTCGGAAGAAGTCATGGATGGAAGAGATGAGATCACATTTAACTTCATCCCAAGATCCCCTATAGAACAAACCAGGGAAACCGTCGGGTCCCTCCATACTATCAATATACAGATTCCACATGGCCACATCCACCGCTTCTTCATCAGGAATACCTTCAAGTATAGTATTATCATGTGCGGAGACAAGATTTGGGATACTTTCCTTGAGAGGAGCCTCCCCCAAAGGATACCCCTGAGGCATATTCCCATTCATACCCAGAAGGAAGTATTTAAAGAATAAGAAATCCATAACCACGACCACCTCTCCATCATCTGTGTATGATCCATCCTCCAAAACAAGATTGGGTTTCACAACATTCCTCTTCTCCCTAATGCATTCATGGAAGTATTTTGTGTTTTTGTCTCCTTCCATCATCCATTTCACCTTGGATTTATCCCTCATATGTTTCTCCAATTAAATAACCTTCACCACTATATCATTATTCATCTCTAAGAGTTCATAAAATACCAAATCATCCCATATCTCCTTTAAACAGGCCTCCAGACTCTGAAAGTCCTATTTGATGACATCCATCTTCTGATCCAATGGTGGAAGGGACCTATACCACACCGTGAGTTCCTACTTCAAATGCCTGAACATGAAGTGAATAGCCACCCATGAGTGACCCTGAGGAGCTTCATTCCAAATCCTCTTAACCATGTAGTGGTAATCCAAATTACACAACCTCTAACTAGAGAACATGAAATCCTCATGTAAGACCTTCATCCTACATTGAGATAATAGGATCCGTGAGTGGTTAGAAATACTTCGGTTCAAGTGGTTAACCATCACATTCTGATACATGGATATGTCAGGGAAATTGGCAATGCACCGATCAAGAATACTCTAGTATTGACTACTACCCCTTCAAATATTTCACTAGATGAATGGATCGCTAGAATAACATAGGTCGATTAACCCCTTCCTAGCCATGAATTTCACAAAACACATACTTTGGCACCTTGAGAATTCACCTCGCCCCTTCCTCTCATCTGGCTATGTAATGATATTGAAATACCCTCCCACCACCCAGGGATAATCCCCTAGGTCAAACCCATTTAGCTCTGACCACAGCACCTCCCTTCTCTAGGCGTCACAACTTCCATAAATAAAGCACATATACATATCTTCTCTTCCACTAGACACCTTCATCATGATATGATGGTCTCCCACTTTAATCAGATCCACTAAAACTTCCCTCTTCCAAAATAACAATATATGGTTTTTGATTGGTTCCTCATGCATGTATACATTCATTTTGTTCTTATGATTAAACTCTTAAATCTTAACAGCATTCATCTTATGCTCGATAAATGCAACCATATTGACTTTTTGACTCCTAGACTCTATGTAAATGAAATTAGTTTTCAATCTTTCCTCAATTCCTCCGAGTAAATGATAATATAATTGAAAAATACAACAATAAATATTACAAGGCAGTCTCTAAAGACACAATTCATCATATCCCTGATGATTTGAAGATGATTACTAGGTTTGAATGGAATCCATATGAACACATAATTCCCATACCATGTATAAAAAATTATTCTTCAAAATTTCATCTTATTCAAGTTAAGATGATGCTACCTAGAATAGAGATCGACCTTTAAGAAATACTGATCTTCTTATAATTGTTTGAATAATTCAATAATAATTGTAATTGGATAATTCTTTTTTATGGAAATATTATTGGGCTCTTGGTAAATGATACAACAATGCATCGATCCTTCCTTTTTTATGACAAAGAGGACTTGTGCACCCAATGGTGATTCATTTGTGTGTATAAACCCTTTTTCTAAATGAACATGTAGCTACATAATAATAAATATTGTTCAATCAGGACTATCCTTTTGAAAAATTTAAAGATTGGATTTTTTTCAGGCATCAACTCTATTGGTAACTCTACCTCATGATTTGGGTGAATTCATAGTAATTCTTCATGAAATACATAAATATATTCCCTTACATTGAAATATCGTATAAGATGATATTTTCCTTTAACATAACCACATGGGAATTGTATTCCTCATTATAGTGTATCACAACCCACACCATTGAGCGAATTTTCAAATGATACTCCTAATATGAATTTATTTTGTCTATGATCATGTGATGGTTTAGAATATAGAAAGAGATTTCCTTTTTAACAATTTTTTGACCAATATATAATGAGGGAAAATACATGCCTATTATTGAATAAAATTATACCATGTTATGTATTATAATATTCACTTGACTATTAATCCCATCATGATTAACTAGATAAGTGTAACGACTCAAACATTTAGAAATAAAATTATCCTTCAGAGTTAATTAAATTTCATATCGTGTATTATGGTTCTAGAGAAATCATGAAATTATTTCATTTTATTATATCAAATCAGAGTTATTAGACTATTGATAATCTTATCCATTGATAATATTGTCATTTAACAATGATCATATTATTAGTTTATACATAGGGTTTTAACAAATCCAATTAATAATGATAAAGGATGTGATGGCCTTAAAAGGTTTTATTTTACCCTAGGAAGACTATTTATGAGAGCTTATAGGGGATATATAATCCCTTTTATTTTCCCTAGACCATTCAAAATTTGATATAATATAAATTAAGCATAATAAAAACCATTTACACAAGAAGTTTAAGCTCTTCTAGACCACGACCCAAACCATATACCCTAAATTACCAAATGGGGGGCATATCATCTAACACCTTACCCTTATGGGATTTTCTAGTCTAATAAAGGTATATGTATCAAGAACCTAATAATATGGATATTTTTTATTTTATAAAACAATGAATATATTTTCATTGTATTTTTACATTATGAGTCATTTGTATTTTCATAAAATAAAACACAAACTGTATTTTTGGGTAAAAAGCAAACTCAATTAAGAAATTCATTTTGATAAATTAATAGATTTTTGAAATAAATATTATTTTAATAAAATATTACTATTAAAAAATTTATTATATATAAATGATCATATAATATTTATTAAGTTAAATATACTTTTTATAAGGGATCAAAATCTCTTATTGTCAAAAAACCCAAAATTTCTCGGAAAATGTGGATTCTTATTTTAAAAGTAATAATTAACATAATTTAAAATAATATTGATAAAATAAATATTATTTATTGAAACATATTTTCAAAATTATAAAATTGTTAATTTTTCATAACTTTTGGAGAAAATCAAATTTTTAGGGAAAAAATAAATATGGTATAAATATATGATGTGTATTATGACATCATAATGACCCAAAAATGATGTAATAAATTTTATAATGGGTATAAGTGACCAAAAATATATTTTACCTCTACAAATTTGATTATTAGTATTTATTATTATTATTATATATCTTTTTTGAATCCTCCAAAACCTAAAATATATCTTAAGATTTTAAAATTTTCTTTTAGGACATGACTCACTTTCACATTAGTAAGTATAATATTTTAATAATTTCAAACAATTTCCTTATCAGATAATGAAAACCATTCCCATTTTGTACAACCCATAGAAATATACTGTGATATATATTGTGGTTTTGATTACATTATTTTATAGAGTCCA
Source organism: Viscum album (assembly GCA_963277665.1). Classification (NCBI taxonomy): domain Eukaryota; kingdom Viridiplantae; phylum Streptophyta; class Magnoliopsida; order Santalales; family Viscaceae; genus Viscum; species Viscum album. The sequence goes on along the minus strand of OY728166.1, from coordinate 65,251,135 downwards.
AATCATATGTTTGAGAAATAATAATAAATTACCCTCTCTTTTCATGAATAAACTCACCCAAGCCCCTATTAATCCCCACTCAAAAATGATTGAGAAAATCCTTACTAATAAATAACTTATCCATATTCCTCCCATGGTACCCCCATCCTCTCATTAATTTAATCCCAAGATTTGGTAATCACGCTCTCAATGTAAGGGAACCTCTCCATCTCCACTTTATTCGAGTAACTTCATTTAGGAATGCCTTTTATCTCCAATAAATATTGTTGGGATATATTCTTCAATATCCCATTTAATTTTCATTTTATTTCTATATTATTAGATAACTCATTCACTCTCCCTAATCCCTCCCATTAATAGTTATATTCCCCTAGTATGCTGCCAAGACTTCACCATGATTTTCAATGCCAATCAATTTTATAGTGAATACACATACCCATTTTGTATCAAGTGTATTAAACTTTATGTAAATATAATTATGTTATGTTTAAAGTAAATGTATTTATTCCACACTACTTGGTAGTGTAATTAAATTTGATGATAAATGGTTCCCTGTTTTATGATCTATGTGGAAAACTTATGCATGTGAGTGAAATTAAAGTGTTCATTATGCCCAGAATTATATAATGCTACAATTCCTTGGGTAGTGTTCCATTATCATGAGACTTCATGAAAGTTATTAGGTATTGATCCTAATCCATCATTTGTATTTTCCATAATGATTTCATGTTAATTATCCAGGACTAATGTGTATGATCCCATTATTAAATTATTTTCAACATTTCCAATGTTGCCTTTATATTATAATGTAATATCATGCCTCATTGTTCATGTTTATGGTTATCACCTATTTTATGTCACATTTATATTCCAGTTTTCCAAAATGTATTAATTTCTTCATGTTATTTCATGATTATCTCTTACTTGGATTTATAGATCACCCCTTTCATATGTATGTCCCTAGGTTATCCCACATAGTTTTATGTTCTGTAGAATAATATGATATTGTTAAAAATATTCTCAATAACGAAGATGTATTCCATTTTTTATGTTTTTATGTTATGTAACTAATTCCCAAATAAAATAGACTACTTTATCTTTATTATTGTATAAATGGTGATATTATGAAATAAATTATGGATTAATGTGTTATAAAGAGAAGGTTTTTCATAGTTGGTATCAAAGGAATGATTATTTATTTTTGGAATTAAGATTACAAAACTCAAGATAATTACATAGGAATAAAACTAAACATAAGAAGATATCCATAAATTTTTTAATTTATTGACTATGGGGTTTCAAAGAAAATAATTCCTTATTTAGATACTACATGTTAATTTGGATCTAGCAAAAATTCACCCATGGGTAACACCTGAAAACCTTACATTTCATTAGACTCAATAAAGTCATTGTGCACAATAAAAATATTTTCTTCATACTTGGTTTGGAACTCTTGAGGTGTATACATTGTTAAATTCAAAATTTGATTTCAAATCATTACTAAGGGAACAAAATTTACTATAATTATCTATATATGAAAATAGATCATGGATAACACGAATTGATTATTAGAAATTCATATGTTAAGGAATAAAATTCATTTATAATTTATCCATTTAATGACATTGGATCCCCATTTATGTGAATAATTGTTTAAAATTAAAGAATTTATAATTTTCCCTTTATTTTATCCAATAGATAGGAATAGAAAGAACTGTGTAAAAAACAAATGCGACGGGAAATGTGATGACTGCCCAAACGAGATGCTCAACCTGATGGGGAAAGGAATCATGAACTATGTGAAGATTAACACTCAGTTAAATTGGTTTCTCAATTGAGATCTATATTAATAGGAATTCCAAATCCCCCAAATAAATAACTAGATACTATTTTATACTTTTATTCAATAAATACATTATAAATTCAATGGATTATCTAATCCGTTACTCTTAGAAAAATGGTTCAACTCCATTGAGAAGATATTCCCCATACTAGAATGTTCCAAGTAAGATAAGTTTATTCTAATTATTTATTATATAGAAAGAGAACCTGATTAGTGGTTTCAATTGTTCAATAATATAAATAATGTGGAATAGATCGAACTGATTGGGTGGAAGGAGGTATAGAAAATGGTTTTTGATAAATACATTCCTTTCACTCTATGACATCAAATAGAAAGTTATTTCCTTTATATATAGAAAAAACATGATGAATCCATTGGGGTGTATACGAAAACATCCCAAGGAATTTGTGATACTTCTATGTATTTTTCATGAACCATTAATGGAATGATTAATTATTATTTAGTGGTATTAAAACCATTAAAATAAAAAATCTTAGTGATTTGAGACTCCAATATCTATCAAAAAATTATCTGATGTGCCCTCAATGAAAAAAGGACACTAGAGAATATCAAGGGTTTCATGGGGATAATATGTAGAAAGTTCATTTCAATTCTGATGATGTAATTGAAAAAACTAATGTTTCTATGAAATTTAAACATCTAAATTGTTAAAATGTAAAAAATTATCACTCTATAAATTCCATATGGGTATGTGGAAATACTTTGGGTTTAGGAAGGAAGGAAACATATATAGCAGTTGTCAATGGGAAAACCCCACTATTGTGCTGGATGAATAGAATTCACTAGTAAACCCTCAATGCATTGATCATTATTTCAACTATAATTAATAAGGGATCATTGGAAAAAATCACTATGAAAAGGTTTTTTGGAGACAACAAGAAACCTCAAAGGAAGTAAAGGAGAGCCTATTCCATCAAAAATACTGAGGGGGATCCTCACAATAAAGTAGTGAACGATAATCTAGTTGTACATTAAGTAATAGAAAACATATTATTTGATTATAGTTCTATGAATTCCTTTATATCACTCATGTTTAGTATAAATTTTCACCCAACACCACAAAGAATGGAAGTAGAGTTTTCAATGAAAATAAAAAATGGGGAAATACTTTCATCCCAAATATATAACAACTCCCATAAATAAAATGGATGAACTTACAAGAGAAAATTTGATAATACCTTTAGTATTATTGGATGTAATTATAGGAATGGGTTATATTTCCTTATATAGATACAAAAAAAATTTCCCAGAGGAGGAATCCACTCACCATACTGAGAATCATCCTTCAATTATGTAGATGAATCATATTTTGCACCAACATATCAACAATTGAAATTATTTCCATATGAGAAATCATATCTAGCTCAAATTATTGATTATACGGAAAATATCAACCTCTAATACATTCCCATTTTGATAGATTATTCCGACGTGTTTCTTGAAGAATGTCATGGTCTTCCTCCTACCTGTGATATTGAGTTCTCAATCGATCTTATACATGGGGAATTTTCATTATCCATGACTCTATATAGAATAAATACTGTGGAACTTGATGTGATAAAGATACAACTACCAGATAATCTGGAAAAAGAATTCATTCACATAAGTGCTTCACCATAGGGTGGACCATACCTCTTAGTTAAAAATAATAATGGGTTAATGCACCTTTTTTGTGATTATTGTGATCTAATCAACATTGGTATAAAGAAAATGTATCCTCTACCGTAAATTTTTGACTTGTTAGATCATCTATTTGGATCCCAATAATTATCCATGGTGGATATTTGGTCATGGTACTATTATTCATGGGTGAAGAAGGTGGATATCCTTAATGTTGCTTCACATACAAGGTATGGTAACTATGAATTAATAGTAATTCCATTAAGACTCACTAATTACCTAGAATCACTCAAGGAATTTATGAATAGAGTATTTTTAGAATACCTTAAAATTCTTATGGTAGGCTTTATAGATGATATTCTAATGTACTCTAAAGGAAATGAGGATCATGAGGTGCATATGAGCATTGTGAAAAAGTCTTTACAAAATATCAATATTTATGAAAAGTAAAAAAAATTGATTTCTATATAAAGGAAGTATTTTTATTGTTTCATATTATCACATGTAATGGGATATCTATGGACCCTTCAATGATATAATAAATTAAAGGATGGATGAGGCCAACTTCTGTGATATAAATCCATAGTTTTGTTGGATGAGTTGCATACTGTCATCGATTTCTGAGAAATTTTATGCGATTATTAAACCCTATAATAAGTCTCATAAAAAAGAGATTCATTTTTTTAGAGTCATGAATTTGATGATTGATTTGTAGAGTTTAAAAAGAGGTCATTCACTATAATTTTACTCTCGCTTCCCTTAAGTGTATAACATTTCAGGGTATACAATGATTATTTGAAGAGGGGATTGGGTTGTGTGTTAATGAAGAATGAAAAAGTGATAAAATATTATTTAAGGAAATTGATTGTTCCCAAATATAAAAACCCAACTAATTATCTATAGTTAGTTGTTGCGATCTTCTAATTTAAAATATGGTTACATAATCTCTATGGGGTGATATATGAAACATATACAGACCAGAAGACCCTAAAGTATATATTCACACATAAAGAGATGAATATTTTATGATGATGATATAGAGAGTTGATTAATTATTATTACAAATAAATACACAAAAATCATGGGAAATAAAAGAAATTGGAAGACTATATATGTAGAAAGGATCCAAGAATTTTATCATTGATAATAATTGAGAAATACCTAATATTATTATAATTCAAAATCATAGACATGATAGCCATAAAGGAACGATCATCATCAATCATTTCCTAAATGATTACACAAACATCAATTATAGATAAGAGAAATGATTCCCAAATAGGTGATTTAGAAATTCATAATAATTTCATAACTGTAAGAAAGTGGAAAAAATTCAGAGTTAAATGATAATGAAGAAATATTGTTAATATTTGGGTCATGAAAATGTATACCATCAATTCGTGGGATAAATATGGAGGTGTTGTATGATGCATGTAGCATGATATTTTACATTCATATAGGAATCACAAAGATGTATTGATATCTTTAAAATCATTTTTGGTGGGAAAATATAAATTAACAGTTTACATAATATACATAAATGTGTCATTTATGTTTGAAAATGAATTTGAAAAGATAAAAATTCAAATGGATGGTGAAATAATTTTCCATACGTACATGGATATGGGAAAACATAACCATGGAATTTTACACGATTATTCTGAAGAAATTTAAGTGGAAATAATTCTATAATGGTTATGGTAGATCATATAATAAGGACCTATCACATCATTACAATTCTAGAGGACTCATCACTTGATAAAAATTCAATGAAATGCATTATTGAAGTGGTTAGGATGCATGGAACACCTCTATCGATTGTATTTAATCTAAACCCGAGATTAAAATATATCTTTTATAAGAGTATCTAACATTTTCTAAATATAGATTGTAAATTCATAACTTTTTATCTTCATAAAAATGATGCCAAAAATAAGTGTACTATCCAGAAACTCAAGTACATGTTGATATATTTATCAATTAAATTGAAAGGATGATGGGATCAACAAATTCCCTTGTTCAAGTTCTCATACAATGATAGTTTCAAATCAACCATCCAAATATATCCCTATGAGTCCATTTATAGGAAGAGGTGAAATATACCTTCATACTGGGATTTTTTTGAGGAACACAAAATGATAGGTCCTACGTTCGAGGAAATGGTGGAGAAATTCCAAGACCATTTAGCATCACATCAAGGATTCTCAGAGTTTATATAAGATATATTCTGAAAATCATCAATGAGATATAGAGTTTGTGGTTAGTGACAAATTATTCCTCTGAATATCTCAATGGAATAAGGTCATGGGGTTTTTGGATAAGGAAAATCTTAGTCCAAGAAACATCGATCCCTTTTATATTTTTTATCACAACGGAGTAGTTTTCTATCAACTACCACTCTAACCTAACCAATATCATGTACATGATTCATTAGAAATAAAAATATTTAGTATTTACAAACCAAACCCCTCACATGTCATCAATATATAGGTGGTACCATTGGATAATGATCTTTCCAATGAGGAGCAGTCTTCAAAGATCTTAGATCAGAGAGACAAATTTCTATGGAATAAGACAACGCTCTTAGTCAAATTGTAGTAGAGAAAATACATGTCTGAACAAGAGAAATTGAAATAGGAGGATACTATGAAACAAAATATCCCTCATATTTTTTATTTTGTGAAATGAAAATTATGTTGGAGAAATTTCTAAATGGGGGAAGATCTGAACAACTCAAACTTTTATAAATAAATTTTTTAATGTGATTTAATTAAATGTATTATTATGTATTATGGTTATAGAATATTCTTACACTTATTTTTCATTATTATATTCGATTTGATTTTAAATACCATTAATCATATTAGCTATTCATTGATATAGTTTATGAGAGAATTTCAATCCCATTTAGATCACAACCTAAACCATACATGTCGAAACACCCCATGAAAGTCCTACCATCATGAACCATACCCTTAGAGCATTTTATGGGGTTATATAAGGATATATATCAATACCCAATTAATATAAATGTTTATATTATATATTATAATGAATATATTATCATCTAATTGTTACTTCATAAATGATTTTTATTTTCATAAATTAAAACAGAAATTATTTTTTGGATAAAATTATAATCCAATTAAGGAATTTATTATGATGAATAAATGAATATTAGAAATAAAAAATATTATAAAAAAATATTACTACTAAATTATTTTTATTGAATATAAATGATCATATAATTTTAATGAAGTCAAATGTAATTTTTATAATGGTTTAAAAACAATTATTATCTTAAAAACATTGCATTTATCAATAAATGTAGATAATTATTTAAAAGTTAAAATTTACATATTAAAAAAATTATTTGGATAAAATGTATTTTATATTTGGAATCATAATGTCAAAATTATCCAATAGTTAATTGTTAGTAATTTTTTGAGTGTTAAAGTTTCGGTTAAAAATTTAATATGTTCTAAATATATTTTGTATATTATGATAACATAATGACCCAAAATTGATGTAGTAAATTCTATAATATGTATATAAGACCAAATATATAATTCCCCTTTAAAATTATTGGATTTCATATTTATTTGATTTAATTTATAAATCCTTTATGAATCTTCTAAAACCTAAAATATATTTTATGGGTTTAAAATCATTTAATTAAAGACATGACTCACTTCTGCATCATAAAGTGTAACATTTTAATTATTTAGTACCATGGACATATAAAATAATTAAACTAAATCCACTTTAGTAGAAACCATGGAAAAAAATGCGATGATTTTTCATTTTGATTACTTTATTATACATAGTCATAAACCTGTGATTGAGAAATAATAAATAAGTGTACTCTATTTTCCTATAAAAAACTACCAAGCTCTCATTCATTTACCTTAGATAAGTAATGAATGTAATTTCTTTAACATATACACTCTATATTCCTCCCATGGTTACCCAAATCACTCAAAAAACTCATCTCATGCTTTTGGAATCACACTATCAAGGTAAGGGATACCCTCCTTCATCACTTTATACAAATATTTTCAATATATAATGAATTTTATCTACAATTACTAATGTTGTTCTATGTTCTTCTTTATCCCAATTACTATCCATATAATTTATATATTACTAGATACCCCATTTACTCTCATTTATCCCTTCCATGAACAATTATGTGCCCTTGTTATGCTGTAAAATTTTACTATGATTTTCCATAGAAAATAATTATCTAACGAATACCAATACCAATTCCCTATCAAGGGTGTTTTCCATTGTGAACTTATAGTTTTTTTATTTGGTATTTATATGTATTTATTCCACAAACCTTTATCATGGATGAAAATGTGATGATAAATGATTCCATTTTTTGTGATCTCTATAAAACACTAATGCATCTGAATGAAATGAAAGTGACAGGTGTGCCCAAAATTATATAAAACTCTAATGTATTTAGTAATTTTTTAGCCTCATGAGATTTTATTCAAGTAATTTGGGATTTAACATAATCTATCTTGTGAATTTTTCAACAATTATTTCTTGGTGGTCATCTATGAATTCTATTTATAAATCCATCTATAAAGTTCTTTCAACATTTTCCATGATTCATTTTTGTTATCGTTCTATATGATGGAACGTTTTTAATGTTAATAATTCTCATAATTTTTATTTTTCATTTATATTCCTTTTTCTAACATTTCATACTTTCTTTATTTTATATAATTTCTATTCCCTTACGTGGATTTATTGCCCACGCCTTTCTTATGTTTGTCCCCAGGTTATCCAATGTAGTTTTAAGTATAATGGAATAATATGAGCATGTTTAAGAAGTTTTCAATAATGGAAATATATTCCCTATTTTGTTATTCTATTTAATGCACCTAATTCACAAATACAGTTTACTTTTTGGTCTAATGGGATATATTTTGTGTAATATTATGTAATAAATCATGAATTTCTCTATAATAAAGAGAAGTGTTATCATATAATGAGTCCAAAACATAAGTTTAATTGAGAGAAAGATAATCCAATTTTATAGATAACTCTACATCAAGGTATTGATATTGTGATTAAACAGTTATTTAAATATTTAAGTATATGATGTAATGTATATAACCAAAATAAAATAAAATGTTTTCCATCATTATGTGGATAGAATGTATACCTTATACAACTTCATTTTCATGCCACACATCAGTTGAGGTGATGCCATAATCCTCCCATCTCTCCTTCAACATGGGTGGTTTCTGAAACTGATTACCCTCAATTACTCATGGTATCGTGCACTCTCTTGTATAGTTTCATTTCTCCACATAGTTGGAGAATTGAACCATGGGTGGTTCATTTTTTTAACCATTACATTAGTAATCATATTCATGTATCTTTGATATCCATGATTTTGTGGAATTATCTCCCTCACTTGAAGGATTTTTCTTTTCCCTTTAAAGAAATTCAAATTAGTATTACTCACATATATTTGACAAGTGTGTGTTTGTATATTCATTCCTCCTTTATCTCCAAAACTAGTATCTTGAAATTCAATCAATTATTTATTATCCCAAAAACGATGGGACTGTTCTATAAACTCCATATCAACTTTTATAGAACCTCAAACTACATATTCATAACTCCCAAATTTAAAATTTTCTAAATACCTTAAATGTTATGGTTTTAAACCACTAATAAGTCTATATATTTTTATATCGTTTCTTATTACAATACCTGAGTATTATCTTGGAATTATTTTCAGTTTTTTCTTGTATGTCATGATAGATTAACCCTCTTATTTCATAATCTATAAGAATTTTATCTTTATCATTATTTAAATATCTTACGGTAAATAGATGTGAATAAATAAATTATTAATTTCATCCAAATCCATTTATTATATTTTATAGTTTTTATTGGAATTCATTATCAATTCCAAACATTGATGATCCACTCTATCTAAAAAGTAGATGGGCAGATTCCCCTTCTCTCTCTCATAACATTATAGCAGAGAAAATATATTTTCCAATGATTTTACCCATTGCTCCATGATAATTGAATTAGATGATTCTCTTAAACTATGTGGTCGTTTCCATATAAAGTACATGATAGCTAGTTTTTTCTTATTGGAAGAAGGCGGGTGTTCATCATGGTTTAGGTTATTGTTCTTAGACTAAGATATCTATGTAAGCATCAAAAATATTTTTGTAAGGGTGCCTCCCATTAAACTAGGGATTTCATTTAGAAAATTTTCAAATTTTCCTCCAAAATAGTTTTTGTTCTAGTTTCTCATGATATCCCCCATTTTTTAAAAAAAATAAAAGGTTTGAACATAACTTAAGTCATAAATTATGAATAAATATTTTATTATTATCCAAAAATTAATTATAAATTCGTATGTTATGGGTTACCTATATTTATCTATTTTCCCAAATTATGATTATTGAGTAATATACCTAAATTAGTTTTTAACTATAATACAAAAAATAAATTTAGTTACTTATCTTTCATAATGGTTTTTATAGGTTTTATGATTCACCAAAATATATCCTCTAGGATTATTTAACCATTAATGTAATAAATACTCTTTATCATAAACTAGGTGATAATTGAGTCAATTAACTGCTCACATTTTGGGGTTATTAACCCTGGGTAAAACTGTTCAAGAGTGACATCCAATTGTAGTGTCCATTCCAGGATTTCATCACTCAAAAACAACCCACTCTTATACTTCACAAAAACATAGGTTGTTTACATATATATATACATATAAATATATTTTTTCATAGGTGTTTTATAATCATAATTTTCAAATGAACTAATCTGGATCTCCGATACCAACTATAGATAGAAAATATATTATTACCGGTCTATAACCTCATTGTTATGACAAACAAAAAAATAGTGATACAATTTTATAACCAAAATATTACTACGATGGGAAAATTTGGATCATACATCTCTTATAAATAATAAATGATAAATATTATTCAATTCCTTTTTTTTATTTTTATAAAATATCTCAGATTATACATAAAAATTTTAATCACTTGAGAATATAAATTAATGAAATGGGTGAGCTAAAATACCAATATGGGGAGGGATAACATGGAAGGCATAAGAGACATGAATCAAAAAAACAGGGGGGAAATAATCAATATTATCATATAATGATCATATGATCATTATAATAGTCATGATGGAAACAATTGGAAATTTCAGGAAATGTGGTACGAGCATAATAAAGAAACATTATATCATAGTGTTCCAATACAACAAAAATTAGTGAATAATGCAACCAAAAAGTTCTTGCATAACTTTTTTGAAAAAATCGTAACATAATAACTGTTAAAAAAATATAGAATAATTTTCATGCATAATAAAAATAATATCATTAGATATATCACATTACATAATTCATTACTAGTATTAATAAGTTTGGGCCCACCTTACACATCATAAAATGATCATAATCATTCTCTATTAATAGAACAAAAACAAGAATAGTCATGAAATGAACCCATGGAAATGAATGGTTATAATATTTTTTTCAAAAAAAATATTTCATTAGTAACCATTGGAGATACCAAATGAATAAAAATCTATTTTTTCATAAAAAAATAGTCATTATTTTTTGGGGAAGTGAGAACTCCATATTTTAGAATATAATGTATTGGAAATTAAATACTTTTTTGGAAAACATTAAAAATTTCTTAGAAAAAAATAAAAAATTGGTTGAATAAAGTAAAACAATTTCAATGAAAGGAAATATATATTTTAATGAAAATATTATGACATTACAGGAAAATTTATAGAGATAATAATATTAGGAAGGTAAAACCTAAAAAAGGAGTTTGGTTTTGTGAATCTTATTACATAAAATCTCTCTTTATTTGGTATCCTTTATGGCTCCTAAAAAATAAAAATAGGTTTCTTGAAACATGTTAAGATAAGTCAATTATATTTATTGTTTCATATATTTATCAATTATAGTAATTATATTTAATTTTTTAATTCCCATTGTAAAATATAAATCATTTTTTATCATATTTTTTATAAAAACAACCTTGTTTGTTATGATTTTTCTGGATTTGTTCAAGGTAATTTATACATAAGTATAATTAATTATAAAAAAACATAAAATACTTATATTTAAACATTTATATATCATTAATAAACTATTTTATCCATCCATAAGGGTGATTATAAGAAATGAGTTCGAAACATCCATAGTGGCCTTTAACCGTCCCTTAACAGGAAACAAAAGAAGAAGAAAAATAACTAAGAAATATAAAGGCTTCATAAATATAATTTTCATATTAGGTTAACATAAAAAATATAAATGTAACATAATTATTTCTTAATCATATAAAATTTGGTTTCAAATAGAATTTTCAAAAGGGGGAATATAAAAGGAAAATTATAGAATGGTTGATAACACCAACTCTTTTCTTGTTTTTTCTTATCCTGTATGACAATAAAATCCCATGATTATAGTTTTTATATTACTCTAGAATTTCCCTAAGGGTTATATGGTTTTCATGACAGTCTATATTTAAAGATATTTTTATTTTAAATGATGATTACAAGTGTATTTCCTAGGGGGAGAGATGGGAAATTTATTCCTATGGTTAGGGTTATTTTTATGATAAAATATAGAATAAAATAAAATTGGCAGGGTAAACAGTAGAATTGTGACTTTTTGAAAATTATGAAATATTGTTGAATTTGATAAAAACATTCTAATATTTTATAAAAAAATTATAATCTGAAATTTTTAATTAAATCAAATGGAACGGTCGAAAAAGTACCAAATATTATTTTAATAGAATATGTAAGACTTTAAAAATTGGGAAGTACATTATATTTTTTGAAATAATGTTTTTTATTTTTAGATAACCCATATGTCATATTAATTTTTTTTTATTTAACGAATTCAAAATTTTTTAGGTCATTATTGAATCATCATTATATTATAAAGCATGTGGAATTTGAAAATTTCTATTTCTACTATTCGTGTAAAATTTGATGTATTCAAAGAAATTACTAAACAGTCTCCCATATACCATTTTAATATTCTATTTCTAAAAATTACATTTATCTGTTAAAATTAATTTTCAAACATAGTTATTTTTAGGAAAAACGTTTTATTATAAAATGTTTGTATATTATAATTTGGTTTTTAAACTTTAAATTAATTTTATGGAATTATGATATATATATATTCTAGGTTAATCATGATAAATATTATTGAAAATGAAATTGATTATTTTGATGTCTCATTACTATTCCAATAGTCATGTTTCTATTCCCATTGTTCTTGTTACCATTATTAATGATCAAGTTACTATTCCAATACCACATTAATATTACAACCGTAAAATTACCTCGTATAACACTTCCATTTATCATGAACTAAAATCTATATAATGGTTTTATTTTTTTCAATTTTCTAATATTTTAATTGGTTTTTAATATTCTTTTAATTATATACACTTTTTGTGGGAGAAATGATTCTTGTAGATTAGAAGAATTCAAATTTTCTCATTCCACATTTCATATTTTATATTTTTCCCCATTACAATGTTTTAAATTTTCATAGGTTTAGTTCTAGAATAATGTAAATATTTTCATAATTGAAATAATTTTTTTAGTTTATCTATGTTTTCTTTGTGTATAATATAGTATATTATAATATAACAAACTTTTATTTTAGAAAAATATATAATTTATATAGTCTAATTCTTGGTATCTAATTATATAGTGAAGTCATTAATATTAGAGGGTTAGTGTAGTCAGTATAAAATTAAAACATATAATTAGTTTTCATAATGAATTATTACATCAACACGTTAATATTATTTTCTCTATAATGGTGTCCTAGTGTGGGTGAACCATGTACAAATACATTTCCTCCCTCCATGAGTACTTTATAGATTTCATAATTAATTGTGACTGAAATAGAGTTTCTAAACTAATCATGGAACAATATAACTAGAATGGTTGTTTCAAATCTCTGTACACTGGTTCACTCACATCTCATTGTATCTTCTATGTTTGTGATCAACAAAAAATGTTTTATGGTTCCTTAGAAAGTTGTTCTAAATATATGTTTCATGTTATGTATACCATTTCAAATGTGTATTTTATAAGATCCATGACACTAAATGCATCTCCAAAAACACTCCACAAACATATAAAATTATTATTGACAATAGAAACAACCAATTGATCATTATGATCTATGCAAGTGACATGTTCAGTATAAAATTAAGAATCAAAAAAATTGACAGGATATGAATTCAATGATTCATTTTTTAATATATAATATAACCCATTTCATTTATTAGTTGTAGAATTATCAACACTTTTAGTTAAATAGAAAATCTCCACCATAAACATATTATTGAAATTTTCAACACCATATTCAGATGAAACATCTTTTTTTATCATTCGCATACTAAATATTTTTCAACTAAATATCTATCACATGATAAAATATCACAAGCATGGAAAAAATGTTCACTGTATAGAAATGCATTCACTTTTAGAATAATTTAATGGTTTTTAACTACCTTTAATGTATGGAAATAAATTAGTATAGAACCATTGAATCATATATACATACGTATATGAGTGGTCATCTATATAATACATAAGATACTAATATATATATATATAATCCTATTTTTATAAATTGAAATTAATTTTTCAACTTTCAAATATCTATATATTATTATTATTCTTTTAGATAATATATCCAAAAAAATTAATTGGGGACTATGAACTAAATTTTTTATCTTCCATGTAAAAAATATAAAAAAAATATCATGTATTTTACTCTTAGAAACATATCCTCAATTACACTATAAGGTTTAACTTCTATTATTTATTTGGAACATAATAAAATAAATTTTTATTCCACCCTCTAATATTACAGGGAAAATTGATTGAGTCCTCATATTTATTAAAAATTTAATGTATAATAGAGTACCCTGAAACACAAACTCTACTACTATATATATAATATTGAATATTCTTCCATTTTTTAAGTTGATAGTGATGGGGTGTTGTATCATGGAATAAAAAATTTATCCAATAATGAAATTACCTCAACCTTAAAATATTTGGTAAATTTTTAAATCTATTTTAGTATAAATAACAAGGTAATATTTTCCTCAAACTTTATAAATGTCTCTCAAATTGACTTATTCGTGAAATATTCATCGTTTTTCATTAATAGGGGACTACCTTGTTGGTATGTAAGTGTTTTTTCAAATATTATTTTTTCATTTCTATCCCTCTTTATGTAATGTCCTGTACCGAGATGCCACCCAAAATGGTGCTCTGAGCCACGTTGGTCACAAGGCCTCAAGAACATCTTGAAAAGACCCGTAAAATTCAAGGGAGGTTTTTTCAAATTTTCTTTGGGATTTTACAAAAATGCAGTTTCTGAAGGTGTGTGATTCCGAGGCCCGGTGTGCCTGGAATCAATTTCTGAAGTTTGGCTCAGGTACGTTCAGTGAACGAACGAGCGGGTTTTTCTAAATTTTGAACCGGTGCTCGGAATTGAATTCTGAGGGCATCGATGGAATCGCAGCACCGGTTTTTGCTTAGAAACGCCTCTTTCGGAGTTGCGTTTGCTCGGTTGTGCTTTTTAGTTTTTGGGGTTTAAGTTAAGAAATAAAATACAGTTGTACGACAATTTTATTTCATTTCACTTAAAGCCGCTTAAAGACCACTTTAAGCTACTTAAGCTGGGTTGAAACGGATAGGGTGCAATTCAAAATATCCTACCCACATGGTAGGATATTTGTGATGTGGGACCCAAACGAGCCCCACCATTTCTTTTCTTCTTAAGTAACGCACCCGCACCCCCCCCCCCTATTAAACGAAGTCAACCGATGGGTTTCCTTAATTTCTTAATGCCTCTTTTTAATTGGGCAGTTAAGTTTTACAATTAATTATTTGAAATTAATTGTGAGGGTTACGTCGTTTGAATTTTGAAATCGTTGGTGGAAAACAATAAAATAAGGCCTTAGCCTCATTTTATTTTGGGGTTGGGAAGCGTTGCGCTGAGTTTTCCTCTCCTCCTCCTCCTTCGCGAAGAACACGAAGAACGCGCCACCATTAACGAAGAACGCTCGTTTTCCTTCCACGGAATTTCACCCCTTCCGCATCGATACTCTTCAACGGATCTTCTTCTTCCCCTTCATCTTCAACGGATCGACGAACAAGCTCGGAAGCGGAATCGGGTAGCAAGCGACGACGGCTTCACCTTCCCTCGAGTCGGACGAACGCCGACGTCCCCCTTCGACGTCGTCATCCTCGCGACGCCATACCGTGACGAACTTCGAACGACGATGACTCCTTCCGATCGGCTTATACCCAAGGTAGGGAATTGTTTATGAAATATTATTGAACCCCATGCTACTTCCTTCTAAATCAAAGAACGCGGATCAAATAAACATTAATTTGATTCCCGAAGATTATGTTGCGAGTTGGGTTTTTATTTTTGGTGTTTTATTATCTTTTGAGAAAACAACGAAGACCGCGGACCAACCAATTCCAGGTTGATCCTCTGATCGTTCGTTCATGCGGATTTATGTTGAGGATTATTATTTTGATTTGTTCGTGATTATTACCTTGACGATCTTCGTGGATTTTAAAACCAATTGTTATCGAATAACGCGAGGGGGCCGGACCGCACAAACACGGCCGACCCTCCTCCTTTTTTTCATGTTGGTTCCTTGTGGATTGAAACGGGAAAGGCATGGTGCCGTCACACCATGCAGAATCATGCGACAAGAAAATGTGTGGTGTCGTCGCGCCGCGCCGTGAAAAGAAGAACAAGGACGTGACGTCGTCGCGCCGCGTCGAAGAAACACGAAGACATTCGCGGACGGAGTCGGGCCGCGGCGAAGGGGTGCGGCGCCAACGCGCCGTGCCGGAGAACCACGAAGACAGAGCGTTTTGTTTTGACGTGGGGATTGACGGGTGACGACAAACGAGGCCGCAAGGCAATTTTGAGGCCTCTGTAGTGAAGGTCGGGTCCCGGGAGGAACGTAGGCGAAGATGGCAGGAGAAACGGACCACCGGAGCACGTCCGGTGGTCTGCGGAAGGCAGCGGCGGCACGCCACACCGGCGCAGCGGCGGCGGCGACCGGCGGCGGCAGCGCGCCGCCGGAAGGGAGGCGGCCGGCGGTTCGCCGCCGGCCTCAATTAGCGGCGAAGGGCGGGGGAGCCGCGCACCCCGCCCGCGGTGTCCGCTCGGCCGTGCTGGCTGAGCCACGGCCGGCCGGTCGGGCCAGGCCGCGCTGGCCGGGCCGGGTCAGGCCCAGCCGGGTCAGGCCCAGCCGGGTCAGACCCGGTTCGGGCCGACCCAGGGGGGTCGGTCCGGGCCCAGACCCCCCGTTTTCGGACCACTTTCGGTCAAATGCCCATAACATGAGCTAAGAGCCTCCAAACGACTCGTCGTCTGCGGCAACGCGATCCTTGGATCGAGATGGTCATTTTGGTATATCACACTCAAGGTTTCGGATTACTTTGGGTTCATCCGGGTTGGTTCGGATACGAAACCAACCGGGCCCTCGGTGCGGAAACTCTTATATCTTAAGCTCCGGACGTCTGATTGACGTGTCGTCGACTTTGATGGATTCCTCTAAGTGAGACGGATCTTTTGGCTTACTCCGCTCAAGGTTTTGATGTCGTCGGAGTGCGGTCGGGTTGGTTCGCTCACGAAACCAACCGGGCCCCTGGAACGAAAAAGCCAATAACTCACAGACCGGGCGTCCGATTGATGCGTCGTCTGTCTCGTTGTTTTCCTCTTGTTGAGACGGAACTTTTGGCATACTTCGCCCGAGTTTTGGATGCAGTTGGATAGTGGACAGGTTGGATTGTACCCGAAATCCAACCGGGCCCCTGGAACAGAAAAGCTGATATCTTTCAGACCGGACGTCCGTTTGACGAACCGTCAGCGGCATTGGTGATCACGTTGAGAAAAGGTCCCTATGAGAATACCCTATGAGAGTTCGGGGTACAGTTGAGATACGGCCGGGTTGGTTCGCACACGAAACCTACCGGGCCCCTGGGACGAAAAGGCTAGTAACTCACAGACCGGGCGTCCGATTGACGCTCCGTCTGTTGCGTTGAGACCCCTATGATGAGGTGGTCCTTTGAGATACTTCTTCGTGGGAATTTGAGATACATGGAGTATCGACCTGTAGCTCGTGGAGTGGACCCTCCCGGAGACAAGCGTGCGGAGTACGGAGACCGTGTAGCCGACTGAGACTTGACGACTGCTTGACCGACTCGACTTGGAGTGAGTCAACTAGCCCAGTGGACGGGGCACTACTTGTGAGGGGAAGACCCATGGCGGACGGAGCACTACCTGTGTGACAGTGCAGACCCACGGTACTCGTCCGGAGAGTACCTCAGCAGGCTACTAGGGGGTGTGCACTACTGTGTTTGGGTGACATACCTCGGCGGGAAGCACTACTGTGTTTGGGTGGCTGACCCGTGGTACTCAACAGGAGGAGTGCCTCAACAGTCTTAGGTTAGTGAGCAGTACCTCGGAGTCATGACAGGACCACTGTACACTCCAGAGACGGAGCTCTTCAGCAGTTACAGTTTCGATAATGAAAATCCTGGTTTGAGCTGAATCTTTTGACCTTTGTGTTTACCTCATGATTGAGATGGGTTACCTGATAGCCAAGGTATATGTATGGGCATATACCTGGGTAGTGGTTATTTTTTGATTTCATAATCCTTGTGTTTCCTCATGATTGATATGGGTTACTTGATAACTTAGGTATATGTATGGGCATATACCTGGGTAGTGGTTATCCGTTGATTTCATAATCCTTGTGTTTCCTCATGATTGAGATGGGTTACTTGATAACTTAGGCATATGTATGGGTATATACCAAAGTAGATGTTATCTGTTGAGATCTTCTTTGTGGTTATCCTTGTTGGTTTAGTGAGACCTTGAGGGTCTCGGGGTCCCTACTGAGTATCGTTATACTCACCCCTGCACGGGCTATGCCCGCACCTCGTTGTGTTGGTTGCAAACGACAGGTAGTGCTGACGGAGGCCGAGTGTTTGAGGACTGGACGGTACCCGGAGGTGGACTACACGACGAGTCAGTACCCGGAGGTGGACTACACGACGAGTCAGTACCTGGAGGTGGACAACACGACGAGACGACACACGAAGGAGGTTGACGGACGAGAGCATGGAGGAGGCTATCTGTACCTACCCTTCAGGCAGGATCCGTGGTGGACAACTAGGAGCTGCGCCATCTATACCTACCCTTCAGGAAGGATCTGAGGAGGACAACCCAGGAGCTGCTTCCATCCTTCCAGCTGTTATCTTTTCTGTTGTACTTGTTCAGTTGTAGTTGTACTTTCTTTTGGGTTTGTATTCTGGCCCATTTACTTTTCAGCACTTCTCGTGTACTTAGTGTTTAATTTTTCCTCTTTCTTACTATGTGGTGCTTGTTTTCTTTTATAAAGGCAATGCCTTCCCAGTTTTCGGGATTTACGCCTTTGGTGCTAGTCGCCAGCCCCTGGCCTATGGAAGGCTGGCTTGGGGTAGTCACGGCACGGGCCCCGAGGACAGGTCATGACAAATTGGTATCAGAGGAGCCAGTTCTACCGCAGAACATATAACTCTGATATTTTCTTCCTGTGAAGCAATAGTGTTAAGAGTACCGAGTGTGGTTTTCAGTTCAGGGAGTCCAGTGTTGGTGCGGGCGGCCGACGTATCCATACACCAGGACCCAGACAACTAATTTCCGACTTTGTGCACGAAAACACTGATTGTGTGTGTGTTTCCAGAAGTTTTTAAATGTCATCTCAAACCAGGTCAGCTCACCAGGTATAAATGTTTGACTGTGTCACAATGTTTCTTTCAGGATGCCTTTTCACGGACGACTAGCTAGAGCCCGGAGGAATGTGTGTGCTGACAGCCTGTCGAGCGACGAGGCTTCGGTACAGGGCCCTCTTGCAGTTGAGGCACCAGCGGTACTACCATACGTTGGGCCACTGATGCCACCAGCCCCAGCAGTAGGCGATGCACGCTACTTAAGTGCGCTGCACGAGTTCCAGCGCCAGAGGCCACCCAGGTTCCAGGGAGAGAAGGACCCGCAGGCGGCTGAGGATTGGCTGGAGGCTGTGGTGAGAGTCTTCAGGCTAGTGGGGACGCCGACAGACTTCATGGTGATCTTTGCTGCCAGCCTCCTTCAGGCAGCAGCAACCAGGTGGTGGAGCCACTTGTTCCAGTTTTGCGACGGGATGACCTTCGCATGGGACGACTTCGAGACCTTCTTCAGGGTGGAGTTTGTGCCAGTATCTCTACACCCCGAGCGCGTACAGGAGCTTCTGCCTTTGCTGCAGGGTTTTCGATCAGTTGCTGAGTCATCTGTGGGTAGTAGACAGATGATGCAGAGGTCCAGGAGAACCAGACCAGCAGTTGGACAATCTCGGGTTTTAGGACCGGTGGTGTGGGGCACCCGGGGTGGGAACAGAGCTAGGTGTGCCAGAAGTAGGTCGTGTTACTCATGCGGCGGAAAGGGTCACCTGGCACGTGATTGTCTGAATCCTCGTACGGTTGATCAGCGGGTGTTGGAGGAGCCACCGAGACAGAAGCAGCGGCTGGTGATTGAGCAACAGCCGAGCAGTGGACAAGTCAGTAGAGCTCCGAGAGCAGGTGGACAGGAGAGGAACTAGTGGATATGTCCTTTTTACTTCTAGTTCCATGTTTCTTTTGTATTCGTGTCTTTGTACTATGAGCTGCAATAATAAAAAGACACTTATCTTGTGATGTTTTCTTTCTTGTCCTTTTTGTTTGGTTGATACTGAGTGGTCCTGGTTAAGACTATTGACTTGACCCTCACTTTCGAGATTTCTACTAGAGGAGACCGAGTGACCTCACACTGATGCCGACAGTGTGACTCGACCCTTGGAGGCGAGAGTGACAGTTGGATCTCTTGGTAGTTATGTCGAGGCCTTACGACATCATCCATGGCATGAATGCATCATTCATGTTGGGATTGACTGTATTAGGCAACGAATGTGGTTCATCCAGGGGATGAGACTGAATTTCCCTTATTGGCAAAGAAGAAATCATAGCAGATCTTAAGAGACTAAAGAAGGTCCAGGTCATCGAAGAGCGGATGAAGACTGCACAGTGCAGTAAGAAACAAGAAACTGGTGACAGTCTTAGAGACCCGGGCGTGTTAAATGTTTCTAGAAGTGGAAGCTTTAAGGATAGATGAGTCTGCGAAGCAGCAGACGTGAAGGCAGAGCTAGGAGAGCCGTATGAGGTGGTGTACATATTAACATGCTACAACCACCCACCTTATTTATTCCCGCCAGGCTCAGGGAGCTGGAGGGCGGAGGAAGAGAGTGCGGCTGTGTGCGGTCAAGGAGTGTGACCCAATGGCTCTAAAAATGATTCAATGGATAGTATGTGTCCACTACTAGCTGCTGTAATAACAGACGTCGATATGAATCATTCCTCGCTTTCACAAATCTTGTTCCAGACCTAGAGTTTCCGGTAAGCCGTGGACTTGACCCTCACGTCGGAAGATACCTTGGAAGGAGACTCGATGATCACACTTACGCCGATGGTGTGGTCAGACCCTCGAGGCGAGAGTTTCGGTTGGAATCTCTTGGTGGCAGAGTTGAGGCCTTACGACGTTAGTTTAAGTATGGAATGGTCAATAACTGTTCATACTCAAATTGACGGTTTTAGGAAAACATCGGGATGGGTTTTCCTTGGTCGGTGAAAAGGAAACCCCAGGCAGCACGGGATAAACACTTTTACAGGAGGGTGTGACAGATCACTCTTGAGTCAGTCAATCATACCCTCGTGGCACCAGTCTTTTGAGTTTCAGTTCTAACAGAAAATAGAGACCTCTCGAGTTCGAGGATGACGATCACATCCTTATACGGGTCTCACTTCGACGAGGTTTACAGAGATGTGGAAAAGGCGGCAAGTTATCTCCGAGGTTCAACGGACCTTTCTAGTTCCTCAGCTGGGTAGGCAGGGTCGTTTACCACTTGAACCATCCACCTCCGTTGCACCAGGTGCACAACGACTTCCACGTATCTCTATTGAGGAGATACGTGCACGACCCTTCGCATATCATTGACCATGAGGAGCTGGATGATGGCGATGGAGTGTCTTTTACGGAGGTTCTAGTGGGAATCGAGGATCAATAGAAGAAGATCCTTCGAGGACAGCCTATTCCTCGAGTACGCTTTCACGGGCAGTACAGGAACCTCCAGGTGAGCACATGGGAGGGGAAGGCTCAGATGCGTGCTCAGTACCATTTTTGTATCCCTAGTTTATGTTAAAGCGTTACGAGTACGTAAATCCCTGAGGTGGGAGTAATGTAAAGACCCGTAAAATTCAAGGGAAATTTTTTTGTAATTTTCTTTGGGATTTTACAAGAAAGCAGTTTTTGACGGCGCCTGATTCCGAGGCCCGGTGTGGCCGGAATCAATTTCCGAAGTTTGGCTCAGGTACGTTCAGTGAACGAACGAGCGGGGTTTTCTAACTTTTGAACCGGTGCTCAGAATCGAATTCCGAGGGCACCGATGGAATCACAGCGCCTGCTTTTGCATAGAAAATCCTCTTTCGGAGTTGCGTTTTCTCGGTTGTTCTTTTTAATTTTTGGGTTTTAAGTTAAGAAATAAAATAAAGTTGTATGACAATTTTATTTCATTTCACTTAAAGCCGCTTAAAGACCACTTTAAGATACTTAAGCTGGGTTGAAGCGGATAGGGTGCAATTCAAAATATCACACCCACTTGGTAGGATATTTGTTAGGTGGGACCCACACGATCCCCACCGTTTCTTTTCTTCTTAAGTAACGCAACCGCACCCCCCCCACCTATTAAACAAAGTCAACCGACGCGTTTCCTTAATTTCTTAACGCCTCTATTTAATTGGGCAGTTAAGTTTTATAATTAATTCTTTGAAATTAATTGTGAGGGTTACGTCGTTTGAATTTTGAAATCGTTGGCGGAAAACAATAAAATAACGCCTTAGCCTCATTTTATTTTGGGGTTGGGATGCGTTGCGCTGAGTTTTCCTCTCCTCCTCCTCCTTCGCGAAAAACATGAAGAATGCACCACCACTGACGAAGAACGCTCTTTTTCCTACCGTGGAATTTCTCCCCTTCCGCGGCGAGACTCTTCAACGGATCTTCTTCTTCCCCTTCATCGTCAACAGATCGACGAACAAGCTCGGAAGCGGAATCGGGTAGCAAGCGACGACGGCTTCACCTTCCCTCGAGTCGGACGAAGGCCAAAGTCCCCCTTCGACGTCGTCATCCTCGTGATGTCATACCGCGACGAACCTCGAACGATGACGCCTCCTTCCGATCGGCTTATACCCAAGGTAGCGAATTGTTTATGAAATATTAATGAACCCCATGCTACTTCCTTCTAAATCAAAGAACGCGGATCAAATAAAAATTAATTTGATTCCCGAAGATTATGTTTCGAGTTGGATTTTTATTTTTGGTGTTCTATTATCTTTTGAGAAAAGAACGACGAGCGCGGACCAACCCATTCCAGGTTGATCCGCGGATCATTCATTCATGCGGATTTATGTTGAGGATTATTATTTTGATTTGTTCGTGATTATTACCTTGACGATATTCGTGGATTTTAAAACCAATTGTTATCGAATAACGTGAGGGGGGCGGACCGCACAAACACACCGACCCTCTTCCTTTTTTTTCATGTTGGTTCCTTGTGGATTGAAACGGGAAAGGCGTGGTGTCGTCGCACCACGCGGAATCATGCGACAAGAAAATGTGTGGTGTCGTCGCGCCGCACCGTGAAAAGAAGAACAAGGATGCGATGCTGTCGCACCGCATCGAAGAAACCCGAAGACATCTGTGGACAGAGTCGGGCCGCGGCGAAGGGGTGCGGTGCCAACGCGCCGCGCTGGAGAACCACGAAGACGTCGCGTTTCGTTTTGACGTGCGGAATGACGGGCGACGACAAACGAGGCCGCAAGGTAATTTTGAGGCCTCCGCAGTGAAGGTCGGGTCCCGGGAGGACCATAGGCGAAGACGGCAGGAGAAACGGACCACCGGAGCGCGTCCGGTGGTCCGCGGAAGGCGGCAGCGGCACGCCATGCCGGCGCGGCGGTTCGCCGCCGGCCTCAATTAGCGGCGAAGGGCGGGGGAGCCGCGCACCCCACCTGCGGTGTCCGCTCGGCCGCGCTGGCCGAGCCGCGGCCGGCCGGTCGGGGCGGACTGAGCCGCCCGGGCCGCGCCGGCAGGGCCGGGTCAGGCCCAGCCGGGTCGGACCTGGTTTGGTCCGACCCAGGGGGGGTCGAGCCGACTCGGCCCGGGCCCAGACCCATCATTTTCAGACAACTTTCGGTCAAATGACCGCAACTTTAGCTACGGGCCTCCAAACGACTCACTGTTAGCGGAAACACGATCCTTGGATCGAGACGGTCGTTTCGGTATATCGCACTCAAGGTTTCGAATTACTTTGGGTTCGGCCGGGTTGGTTCGGATACGAAACCAACCAGGCCCTCGGAGCGGAAACGCTTATATCTTGAGCTCCGGAAGTCTGATTGACGTGCCCTCAACTTTGATGGATTCCTCTAAGTGAGACGGATCTTTTGGCTTACTCCGCTTGAGGTTTGGATGTCGTCGGAGTGCGGTCGGGTTGGTTCGCTCACGAAACCAACCGGGCCCCTAGAACGAAAAAGCGAATAACTCACAGACCGGGCGTCCGATTGACACGCCGTCTGTCTCGTTGTTTTCCTCTTGTTGAGACGGAACTTTTGGAATACTTTGCCCGAGTTTTGGATGCATTTGGATAGTGTCCGGGTTGGATTGTACCCGAAATCCAACCGGGCCCCTGGAACGGAAAAGCTGATATCTTTCAGACCAGATGTCTGTTTGACGAACCGTCAGCGGCGTTGGTGATCACGTTGAGAAACGGTCCCTATGAGCATACCCTATGAGAGTTCGGGGTACAGTTGAGATACGGCCGGGTTGGTTCGCACACGAAACCAACGAGGCCCCTTGGACGAAAAGGCTAGCAACTCACAGACCGGGCGTCCGATTGACGCGCCGTCTGTTGCATTGAGACCCCTATGATAAGGCGGTCCTTTGAGATACTTATTCATGAGACTTTGAGATACTTGGAGTATCTACCTGTAGCTCATGAAGAGGACCCTTCCGGAGACGAGCGTGCGGAGTACGGAGACCGTGTAGCCGACTGAGACCTGACGACTGCTTGACCAACTCGACTTGGAGTGAGTCGACTAGCCCAGTGGACGGAGCACTACTTTTGAGGTGCAGACCCATGTAGGACGGAGCACTACCTGTGTGACAGTGCAGACCCGCGGTACTCGCCCGGAGAGTACCTCAGCAGACTACTAGGGGGTGTGCACTACTGTATTTGGGTGACATGCCTCGGCGGGAAGCACTACTGTGTTTGGGTGGCTGACCCACGGTACTCGACATGAGTAGTACCTCAGCTGTCTTAGGTTAGTGAGAAGTACCTCAGAGTCGTGATAGGACCACTATACACTCTAGAGACGAAGCTCTTCAGCTGTTACGGTTTTGATAATGAAAATCCTGGTTTGAGTTGAACCTTTTGACCATTGTGTTTACCTCATTATTGAGATGGGTAACTTGATAACTTAGGTATATGTATGGGCATATACCTGGGTAGTGGTTATCTGTTGATTTCATAATCCTTGTGTTTCCTCATGATTGAGATGGGTTACTTGATAACTTAGGTATATGTATGGGCATATACCTGGGTAGTGGTTATCCGTTGATTTCATAATCCTTGTGTTTCCTCGTGATTGAGATGGGTTACTTGATAACTTAGGAATATTTATGGGCATATACCTAAGTAGAGGTTATCTATTGAGATCTTCTTTGTGGTTATCCTTGTTAGTTTAGTGAGACCTTGATGGTCTCGGGGTCCCTACTGAGTATCTTTATACTCACCCCTACACGGGCTATGCTCGCACCTCATTGTGTTGGTTGCAGACGACAGGCAGTGCTGACGGAGGCCGAGTGTTCGAGGAATGGACGGTACCCGGAGGTGGACTACATGACGAGTCAGTACCCGGAGGTGGACTACACGACGAGTCAGTACCCGGAGGTGGACTACACGACGAGACGACACACGGAGGAGGTTGACGGACGAGAGCATGGAGAAGGCTATCTGTACCTACCCTTCGGGCAGAATCTGTGGTGGACGACCAAGAGCGGCGCCATCTGTACCTACCCTTCAGGTAGGATCTGAGGAGGAAGACCTAGGAGCCGCTTCCGTCCTTCCAGCTGTTATCTTTTCTATTGTACTTGTTCAGTTGTAGTTGTACTTTCTTTTTGGTTTGTATTCTGTCCCATTTACTTTTCAGCACTTCTCTTGTACTTAGTGTTTACTTTTTTCGCTTTCTTACTCTGTGGTGCTTGTTTTCTTTTATAAATGCAATGCCTTCCCAGTTATCGGGATTTACGCCTTTGGTGCTAGTCGCCAGCCCCTGGCCTATGGAAGGCGGGCTTGGGGTAGTCACGGCACAGGCCCCGAGGACGGGTCTTGACACATCTCCCCAAATTACATAGGCTACAAATTAGCAGTGAGGGCCTATGTGAGTCAGTGGGGAGACTGTGCCCCCATTACCAAATTATCACAGCGGAAGTCAAATACATATACAATAGAGGAATTGAAAAAAAACACCAGACAACTAAAAGTAAGATAAGAAGGGAATAATATGCATATCAATAACCAAACGTGTCACATATACAAAATTTTGTTTATGGTATAAGTGTCTAGAAAGAAACCAGACAGTACATGGAAATACAATTCAATACAAGTATCCCAAAATGAACAAAATACCAAAAATGTATCCCATTATCACACGCCTCAACTTAGTCCTATGCTCCCTTTCTCCAAAGCCACAATCAACAACATGTACTAGGGAGCTTTCCCCTATCATAACCTACAACCATATAATTTGTTTGGGTCCCCAAAGACCCCCAAACATGGTGTGAGATAAACATCCCAATAGGCAACCACCCAGGTTTATGTAGTTCTAACAGCAATTCTACAATGGTGCTAAAAAGTGTTAAAAACTGGTATGTAAGTACATATTCCCATGGAATATATAGTGACCAAAAATTTTCTTACATTACTGATACATAATTTTAAAGATAAAAAACATAATATTGTTATGAATATAATATCCAAAGGTTTAGTGTCTTGGGAAAACTAGGACCATATATAACAATTACAATATCAAGCATAAACATTTATTTAATTCCTTCTTCCCAAACTTCTTACTGGCACTTGACCTCTTCTTAGTACATGTAGTGACCTGATGATATACATAAAAAGGGGTTAGAGAAAATCCTAGTAATATGATAGATACGAATAATATAGAATGGTGTGATAATAATCATAACATAGGCAAAGGATCATGAACATGAGAGGAAGCATTAATAAGAGACTCAAAATGTGGTAATGCATAAAAATGAAACATCATGTCTTAGTGGTTAAATACCACACATACTTGTGAAAAAATCTAGAATCCTTTTCACACATAATTTCACATTAACTCATGAGATTCATCACTTTACCCAATTCATTGGATCACTGTATAATTCTAGGCGCACCCGTCACATTGAAACATTCATATTGCGCTATATAATTCTAGGCGCACCAATCATATCATAACATTATCATTTATCATGCATGCTACAATAAATATATAAAAAAAATAACATAACTAACCCATGAAAATTAATGGGTTTCATCTCATAATAACACATTCATAAACATTGGGTTCTCAAAAGAAAGTGGGAATAACATACATGTTATAAGAACCGTCATCCCTGGATGAGAAGTAAAAGGCATGTTCTTAAAAGAAGAGTTATTTTGGAAAACATTTTGTTTAACATAAACACTAGTGAAATACATGTATATTCCTGAAAATTAAATACAATGATGAAAAAAATATTTTTAAGGAGTAACCATATCAAAAGGAGTGAAAGAGGGAGAACCCGAAGGATAAAAGTTGCGTTTGAGAATTTCCCCTTACCTTTTATCCGAAAACTGCATCCACGTTAAAATCATGTATAATGACATTATATTCATTAATTAGAAATTATAGAACCTTTTATACATTAATAGTGGTAATTTTTTTCATTATGTTATTTTATGGGCCTTTTGATGAGTTATAGAGTTTAAAAACATTGTTTGGGAATGTTCGTTTTTATGGTTTTCTTGAGCATTTCACATGTATTCATGAATTGAAGTTTGTGCAGAACATGGATAAACATCCAGAACATATTTTCCATGTTATTAATGATATTACAGAATTTAAAATGGTCTTATAATGAATTACATTTTATTCCATGTGGATTAATCATTAGATAAAAATTAAATGATGATTGTTTGAGTTAATTTGGGTGGTTTTTCGACCACAATGAACTTTTTTTATTAATCATTTAGTAATATGTAAATAAGTTAGTTCCAGAACTATAAATAGGACTTAATACAAATAAAATATTCTGTTTCAACCATAAAAATGGTTTCATGGCCAGATCTGAAGGTATAAATGAAAAAACATGTCATTCTTGAAGATGATAGATTAACACCTCACGAACAATGTTTTCTTTTATAAAATAAAAGGAAGTGGATAAGGGGGTTGGAGGGTATAATATCTTATTGATATCATTAAATTAAAATATATGTATAATACTAGAGTTACCATTCCATTTGGACAAAGATATTTGGGTATAGAATAAGAAAAGAACTTGAAATTGAAAGAGAATTAAAGGAAAAGAGGGAGAGAAATTACCTCTTGAATCCTCCTCTTGAGATCCTCCTTAAGGGGACTAGGATTGGTCTTTTGATGAGACCAAAAGCTCTTATTCATGGGGGAGGGGAAAGTTAATATTCTTGGGCAGAGTTTAGACAAGTCTTTATGCTTAAGAGTTGTGAGGAAATGAGGGTGTGATGGGTGGTATTTATAGTGGAGGGGAGAGAGGTTTTCTTAATATAAAATTCATTAATTTAGTATTTTTCCACATGAAAAGGAATAATGAGTCTTCCTTGACCAAGAATATTAATTTTATCATATTATTACGAACTAAGTGGTCTTACATCATCCGAACATCATACATGACTCTATAATTAGCTTATTTAGCTTATTTTTGTAAATTATAGTATTTCACTATTCATTAAAAATTCAAGTACTTTAGAAAAATACCAAAATTTCTCCCAAACCATTTTTTGATGTGTAGAATCCAAAAATAAGGTCCATTTTTAAAAAATAATTTTCTAAATATGATTAATTTAATATTTAATTAAAATCATAGTATATTATTAAAAACCAATTTCAAAACATTCATTTACTTATTCTAAAATATAGGTACATCATACTTTAAATTGAATATTATTTTTGTAACGGCCCGAAATTTTGAATAAATCTTGTTTCCTAATTTTATGTGTTATTTTATATTATTTTTATACTCAACAAAAATGTTTTATTTGATAAATATGATTATAATTAAAATGAGACCATTGGGTTCTGACTGTTATATGACCATCGGTCAATATGACCGCTGTGAACAAAATGTTTTGATTATTGTCTCTAAATACAAGTAATCTTGGTTAATTATTATAGAAAGAAGATTTGATGGCCTCACCTAGTAGTCTTGGACCGATCGAAGCCCATCTAACAGAACTTGGGAAGGAGGTAGCACCATTGGGCTTTGATCTGGACCAAACCCAACCCGAACTTCATCATGTGAAGCTAGAACAGAATCGCCTTCGCGAGAAGTTCAAACTGATAGAAATTACTACTCGGGCAATGTTGACCGAGCCTCCCTCGGACTCTCTCACCTTAGCACACCTTACACTTAGGTCCTATGCTGGTGTGATAAGTGTTTATGTAAGAAGACCGTAACTACCTTGTGTAATCCTTTGTTTTAAATAAAAATTGGGATTTCTTCTTATGATGATGTTTATGAATTTTCAAATGACCGGATAAATATAGTATGCATATTTTTGATTAATTTTAGAAAATGGATATTTTAAAAATGTTTATGTAAACCTTAAATAATTAAAAATGTGTAATGATTTTCGAAAAATGGTCTTCTACAATTATATTCAGTACAAAATTTAGAGTCTAATAAGATCAACTTAATTTTTGATGAATAGTAAATTAGGAATATTGATTTTATGATTAGGATTAGTAATATGACCAAATGGATTAGTAATATCACTTAAAGAAAGTTTTAAAATAATATAGGCACCTTGATTAAGTAATGTGATTCAATAAAATGGTTAAATAACAGTTTCATAAATTATTATTCAAGTATTAGTTTTTTTCGGGTGAATAGTGTTTTTTAATTAAAAAATAAATTAAAAATATTTAGAAAATTATTTTTATAAAATGGATTTCATTTTTGAACTCAGAGCACCGATATTATGTAATGGTAATTTTTGGGGTTTTTTCTAAAAAAATGAATTTTCGGTGAATAGTGTATTTATTTAAAAAAATAAAATAAAAATATTTAGAAAATTATTTTTATAAAATGGAGTTCATTTTTGAAATCAGAGCATTGATATTTGATTAAGGTGAAATTTTGGGATCTTTCTGAGAAAGTTGAATTTTCAGGGAATAGTGAAAATACAGTTTTAGGGTTTCGGTATGTTTAATGACATCATAACTGTGTCATGATGATGTCATGAGATATTTTAAGGGTTAGCCGGACAAGGGTGATGAATTATTGTTTTGGGGGCCCCATGTGGCCTAAATCCATGGTAAATGACAAGGGAGAGCACATGGGTTTGAGAAAAGCACATGTGAGGTGTCCCTTGACCATTAATGCATTGTCCCCTCACTTTCCCTATAAATACCAAGCCCTCCTCTCATCCATTCGACTCCCCACTCTTCCCCAACGAATTTCTGGTCTCATTACCTCCCAAGATGTCCTCCCAAGGTGCCCCCAAGCCCTCAAGGTCCCATCCTTTGAGGTTTAAGTGTTATATTTTAAGGTAAGGGATCTGACCCCTCTCTTTCTTTTCAAGTGATATCTTTTATGTCATTCCTTTTATGATCCATGTTCTTATGTTGGTGGATGTTCTTTTATACTCCTACTACTACCATTTTTATGTTCATATAATTATAGATCCCCTCTCACTCTCATTATTTCGTTTTATGAAGTTTTAAGTGGCGCCGTTAGGCTGCCGAATTTTTAAGGTATTCTTTCACCCTTCTTTTTTTCAAAGTTCTACTTTCATGTCAAGTATTTCAAGTTCCTTTTTATTATGTTGGGGTATGATATCTAAATTTATCATACTGATCTTGTATGACCATATGATGAGAGACCCCATTTTATCACTTCAATTCAGTATTTTGAAGTTTTAAGTGGCGCCGTTAGGCTGCCGAATTTTTAAGTGGTTCTTCACCATTCTCGTTTTGAAGTTCTACTTTCATGTCAATTCTTTCAAGTTCCTTTTTGTTATGTTGGGGTATGATCTCTATATCTATCATACTGTTCTTTAATTAACATATTATGAGAGACCCCATTTTATTTCTTCAATTCAGTATTTTGAAGTTTTAAGTGGCGCTGTTAGGCTGCCGAATTTTTAAGTGGTTCTTCACCCTTCTCATTTTGAAGTTCTACTTTCATGTCAATTCTTTCAAGTTCCTTTCTATTATGTTGGGGTATGATCTCTATATCTATAATACGGGACTCTTATGTTCATATGATGAGAGACCCTATTTTACCTTGTCAATTCAATTTTTTTGAAGTTTAAGTGACGTCGTTAGGCTGCCGAATTCTCACAAGAGAAATCTTATTTTTTTTCTTCCTTTCATGTTCTTCATTTCATATGGTATATTTTAAAATTTCATTACCATGTTCTTAAATCCCTTATATTTTGTCCCTATACTTTTTTATGGGTCATTTATGAATGTTTGACCCATGTCCCCTCTCTTCTCAATGTTTTCTAAAACCTTGTAACATAGCTGTTATGCGGCAGAATTTTCGTCTCAAAGTGCCTCTCTCTATTTTCTATGTTTTTTTTATGTTATAAAGTGAATACTCAAAGCTCTTATTTCTACAGGGGTATTCACATATATATCAAAATGTTCTATTTTAAATTCTTTGATTTACATACATGAAACCCGCTTTCCCTTTTCGTGGGTTTAAAGTGACATAAAGATCATGTCTTTAAAAGCAGTTTTTAAAACGTTATGATGATGAAATGAAACCCATTTCTTTTATGCTATATGGGTTTTTTATGAAATGATTCATGATGATATACATGGCTCACATTATAATAAAGGCAAATTTAAGGGTGCTCCCTGATAGCAATCCAATGCATTGGGTAATGATGTAACCACTAGAGATTACAATTTAAGGGTGCGCCCTGATAGCGCCCCATTGCATTGGGTAATGATGTAACCACTAGAGATTACAATTTTCACGATATCTTGGTGAATAACCTTGGTAATTTTTTTTAATGACACCTTGGGGATGGACCTTGGTGATATGTTCATGATTGTCTATATTAAATGATGTAGCCAGATCTTAAAGTTATGAAAAATGTTATTTTTATTATGATATGCCTCACGATTTCATTATCATGCCTTAAAGTACTTTTCATGGCCTTATTGAAGTATCTCAAGTTCACATGTAAAATGTTTCTCTTTTTTCCATTACTGGGCCTTCTTCTCACCCTTTCTTTTGATGTATGTCCCCAGGTTATGAGATGCAGTAATGAACCTAGGACGAACATGAGGAGAAGCCTTCAAGTGTTTAAGAAGAATGTTTTATGTTTTCATGTTTTATGTTCCTGGTTTCCAAGACACTAAACCCTAAAGATCCTCGGTTTTTCAAAATGTAATGAAAGTTTATTTGATAAAAAGGTGGGATGTTATAGTTGGTATCAAAGGATGGTTTAGTTATTTGTGTAAATTAGGATATGAAAACTTTAGGAAGAAGCCTATAGAAAAGTTAAAATATAGGAAATATTACTGGTATTTTGGTGAGTACTGAGTAAGGGGTTTCCAAGAAAATACATCCCTGTCTGGATACGAGCAGGTAGAGGTGGCTCTGGCATAGATGTACATAGGGTTAAAACCCAAAAACACCGCTTTGAGCTAGACTCGAACGAGAACTGGTACACGACAACAGGCCTTGCTGCACTCTTGGTTACGACACTCCCAGGGGATATGCTTTGGTAAATTCATAATCTTGGTATGAACCATTGTTAAAGGAACAAAGATAAAATAAAATAAAGATTCAAATAAGAATATATGATCTTGGATAACCTAGATTGGAACCTAGGGGATCACAAGTTAGGGAATACTTTTTTCTACAAGTTATCCTTATATGATTTTAGTTCCTTTTCATGATTATTGGCTAAGTACTTAAGCCCCTAATTGTGCTTTCTCTTCTTAGTGAATGGTGGGAAATGGAAGAACATGTCCCAAAAAACAATGTGATAGGAAATGCGACGATTGTCGTATTAATATGACAGGGATGATTAGGGGATTAAAATATGATTTTTATTTTGGAAGATGTTCACTATTTTGGGGACCCTATATGATTGAGGTAAATAGATTACAACGGTATTTTCATTGAGGAGTAAGGTTGACTTATATTTTGAAGAATTGATTAATTTAAGGTGTACTTATAGTAATTTAGGTTACTTATGGGAATGATTAACCTATCATGGGTTAAATATGTTTAGGTAAGATACTTTTGTTATAAGATGTTAGGAGTGGTTGATGTTGTTTGGAGATGAACAATGAAGTTTATTTTGGAAGACTATGTTATCAAATCCTTCTTGTATTTGGTTTTCAATCTTAGTTTGGTTTATTTTAAAGAATTTTAAGGACCGTTATTTAAGGAATGGACTGTGACGAACTTTGGGTAGTACCATGGAACTTTGAAGATTTAAAAGTAGTTTCCATTCCTATGGGATTCTTTCTTTTTGAAGAGTTGTTTTACCTTACCCTTTCTGTTTTTGGGATAATGTTTAAAGATAGAAGAAATAGATAGTTGATCTTTTGTGGATTATGTGATTCTCTAGAAGATGATTCTTGTGTTTTAATGAGACCAAGTAGTTTTAAATGCTCATCGTTTGGAGAAAAGATTAGTTTTGGTAGAAACTTATTAAAGTATGAAACTCTACATGAAGGTAGATATATTTCCTTATGTTTTTGTTCTATGTTGTAAATGAATTCCTCAAAGTTATGAAAAGGAACATAAAACAAAAACGTTGTTGGTTTACGTTTCCTACTAGGTAGTCAAAGACCGCTTGCACACATCATAATTTTGGGATTTTCTGGTTGTTAACTTCCTCCTAATCATGTTTTCTATCACTCTCCTTTAGGACGTGACCCTTTGTTTTATCCTCCATGTCCATGTTTCCTACATGGAATCCTAGTATGAGTAAACTTGGGTGGCTTTTGTACTTCCTTTTCATTCTTTTAAAGTAATGGTGTCACTGACTCTTTTTCCGATGTGGTACTTTCAATGAAATTTCAAAACCCAATTTTTTAAAATTGCGAGGATGCAATTTCTTAAGGGGGGAAGATTGTAACAGCCCGAAATTTTGAATAAATCTTGTTTCCTAATTTCATGTGTTATTTTATTTTATTTTTATACTCAACAAAAATGTTTTATTTGATAAACATGATTATAATTAAAATGAGACCATTGGGTTCTGACCGTCATATGGCCATCGGTCAATATGACCGCTGTGAACAAAATGTTTTGATTATTGTCTCTAAATACAAGTAATCTTGTTTAATTATTATAGAAAGAAGATTCGATGGCCTCACCTAGTAGTCTTGGACCGATCGAAGCCCATATAACAGAACTTGGGAAGGAGGTAGCACCATTGGGCTTTGATCTGGACCAAACCCAACCTGAACTTCATCATGTGAAGCTAGAACAGAATCGCCTTCGCGAGAAGTTCAAACTGATAGAAATTACTACTCGGGCAATGTTGACCAAGCCTCCCTCGGACTCTCTCACCTTAGCACACCTTACACTTATGTCCTATGATGGTGTGATAAGGGGTTATGTAAGAAGACCATAACTACCTTGTGTAATCCTTTATTTTAAATAAAAATTGGGATTTCTTCTTATGATGATGTTTATGAATTGTAAAATGACCGGATAAATATAGTATGCATATTTTTGATTAATTTTAGAAAATGGATATTTTAAAAATGTTTATGTAAACCTTAAATAATTAAAAATGTGTAATGAATTTCAAAAAATGGTCTTCTACAATTATATTCAGTACAAAATTTAGAGTCTAATAAGATCAACTTAATTTTTGATGAATAGTAAATTATGAATAGTGATTTTATGATTAGGATTAGTAATATGACCAAATGGATTAGTAATATCACTTAAAGAAAGTTTTAAAATAATCTAGGCACCTTGATTAAGTAATGTGATTCAATAAAATAGTTAAATAACAGTTTCATAAATTATTATTCAAGTATTAGTTTATTTCGGGTGAATAGTGTTTTTTAATTAAAAATTAAATTAAAAATATTTAGAAAATTATTTTTATAAAATGGATTTCATTTTTGAACTCAGAGCACCGATATTATGTTATGGTAATTTTGGGGTTTTTTCTGAAAAAATGAATTTTCGGTGAATAGTGTATTTATTTAAAAAAATAAAATAAAAATATTTAGAAAATTATTTTTATAAAATGGAGTTCATTTTTGAAATCAGAGCATTGATATTTGATTAAGGTGAAATTTTTGGATCTTTCTGAGAAAGTTGAATTTTCAGTGAATACTAAAAATACAGTTTTAGGGTTTCAGTATGTTTAATGACATCATGACTGTGTCATGATGATGTCATGAAATATTTTAAGGGTTGGCCGGCCAAGGGTGATGAATTATTGTTTTGGGGGCCCCATGTGGCCTAAATCCATGGTAAAGTCCAAGGGAGAGCACATGGGTTTGAGAAAAGCACATGTGAGGTGTCCCTTGGCCATTAATGCCTTCTCCCCTCACTTTCCCTATAAATAACAAGCCCTCCTCTCATCCATTCGACTCCCCACTCTTCCCCAACGAATTTCTGGTCTCATTACCTCCCAAAGAGTCCTCCCAAGGTGCCCCCAAGCCCTCAAGGTCCCATCCTTTGAGGTTTACGTGTTATATTTTAAGGTAAGGGATTCGACCCCTCTCTTTCTTTTCAAGTGATATCTTTTATGTCATTCCTTTTATGCTCCATGTTCTTATGTTGGAGGGTGTTCTTTTATACTCCTCTTACTACCATTTTTATGTTCATATAATTATAGATCCCCTCTTACTCTCATTATTTCGTTTTATGAAGTTTTAAGTGGCGCCGTTAGGCTGCCGAATTTTTAAGGTATTCTTTCACCCTTCTTTTTTTCAAAGTTCTACTTTCATGTCAAGTCTTTCAAGTTCCTTTTTATTATGTTGGGGTATAATCTCTAAATTTATCATACTGATCTTGTATGACCATATGATGAGAGACCCCATTTTATCTCTTCAATTCAATATTTTGAAGTTTTAAGTGGCGTCGTTGGGCTGCCGAATTTTTAAGTGGTTCTTCACCATTCTCGTTTTGAAGTTCTACTTTCATGTCAATTCTTCCAAGTTCCTTTTTGTTATGTTGGGGTATGATCTCTATATCTATCATACTGATCTTTAATGAACATATGATTAGAGACCTCATTTGATCTCTTCAATTTAGTATTTTGAAGTTTTAAGTGGCGTCGTTAGGCTGCCGAATTTTTAAGTGGTTCTTCACCCTTCTCATTTTGAAGTTCTACATTCATGTCAATTCTTTCAATTTCCTTTATATTATGTTGGGGTATTTTCTCTATATCTATCATACTGGACTCTTATGTTCATATGATGAGAGACCCTATTTGACCTTGTCAATTCAATTTTGTTGAAGTTTAAGTGACGCCGTTAGGCTGCCGAATTCTCACAAGAGAAATCTTATTTGTTTTCTTCCTTTCATGTTCTTCATTTCATATGGTATATTTTCAAATTTCATTACCATGTTCTTAAATCCCTTATATTTTTTCCCTATACTGTTTTATGGTTCATTTATGAATGTTTGACCCATGTCCCCTCTCTTCTCAATGTTTTCTAAAACCTTGTAACATAGCTGTTATGCGGCAGAATTTTCGTCTCAAAGTGCCTCTCTCTATTTTCTATGTTTTTTTTATGTTATAAAGTGAATACTCAAAGCTCTTATTTCTACAGGGGTATTCACATATATATCACAATGTTCTATTTTAAATTCTGGGATTTACATACATGAATCCCGCTTTCCCTTTTCGTGGGTTTAAAGTGACATAAAGATCATGTCTTTAAAAGCAGTTTTTAAAACGTTATGTTGATGAAATGAAACCCATTTCTTTTATGCTATATGGGTTGTTTATGAAATTATTGATGATGATATACGCGGATCACATTATAATAAAGGAAAATTTAAGGGTGCGCCCTGATAGCGCTCCAATGCATTGAGTAATGATGTAACCACTAGAGATTACAATTTAAGGGTGCGCCCTGATAGCGCCCCATTGCATTGGGTAATGATGTAACCACTAGAGATTACAATTTTCACGATATCTTGGTGAATAACCTTGGTAATTTTTTTTAATGAAACCTTGGGGATGGACCATGGTGATATGTTCATGATTGTCTATATTAAATGATGTAGCCAGATCTTAAAGTTATGAAAAATGTTATTTTTATTATGATATGCCTCACGATTTCATTCTCATGCCTTAAAGTTCTTTTCATGGCCTTATTGAAGTATCTCAAGTTCACATGTAAAATGTTTCTCTTGTTTCCATTACTGGGCCTTCTGCTCACCCTTTCTTTTGATGTATTTCCCCAGGTTATGAGATGCAGTAATGAACCTAGGATGAACATGAGGAGAAGCCTTCAAGTGTTTAAGAAGAATGTTTTATGTTTTCATGTTTTAAGTTCCTGGTTTCCAAGACACTAAACCCTAAAGATCCTCGGTTTTACAAAATGTAATTAAAGTTTATTTGATTAAAAGGTGGGATGTTATAATTTTTATACTATCATAGGTAAGGTTTATATTCATTAGGGTAGATCACTATTAATAAGGGTATGTTAATATTTATAAGGGTAGGTTACTATTCACTAAAAATTATTTTTGTTCCATTAGACATTAAATTTCATCTTGAACACAACAGTGTATGTCAGATTTTTGAAATTCTAAATGCTAGAGTGAAAAACTTATGTTTAAAGGTCACTCAGCACTTATTAGTTCATTATTTTGTGTTTTTAGGTGATTCTATG
The DNA here is from genome assembly GCA_963277665.1 of Viscum album. NCBI lineage: Eukaryota > Viridiplantae > Streptophyta > Magnoliopsida > Santalales > Viscaceae > Viscum > Viscum album. The sequence goes on along the minus strand of OY728166.1, from coordinate 65,213,286 downwards.
ATATATTTTGAATAAGGGAATATTCATTGGAAAACATTGGGTCGTTACATTCTTCCCCCTTTTGAAATTTCATCCTAGAGATTTCACTTTACACAAAAAGGTGTGGGTACTTCTCCTTCATTGCCTCCTCTAGTTCCCATGTATCTTCTTCAAACTTATGGTTCCTCCACAACACTTTGACGTGGTGGTTTTTCTTATTTCATAGAACCTTATCTCTCAAGTCCAGAATCTCTAGTGGTTTCTCCTCATAGGAGAGATCATCTTCTAGTTCTACCACCTCTGTGTTGAGTACATTTTAGGGATCCAGTATATACTCCCTCGGGAGTGATACATGAAACACATCATGAAATTCAGCCATATTTAGTGGAAGTGCAAGCCGATAGGTCATGGCTCCTATGCGGTCAAGGATCTCAAAGGGGATAATATACCTTGGGCTTAGCTTCCCATTCTTTCCAAATCGTATGACTCTCTTCTATGGTGATATTTGAAGGATGACTTTATCTCAAATGTTGAACTCCAAATCCCTTAGATGTTTGTCAACATAGCTCTTTTTCCGACTCTAGGAAACTTTGATGTGTTTCTGGATGACTTAAACCTTCTCTGTCTTCTCTTCCACAAGATCGGGTCAAGTAGCTTTCTTTCTCCAACGTCATCCCAACAGGTTAGAGTTCTATATTTCTTTCCATTCAAATATTCACATAGAGCCATCTGAATACTCTATCGGAAGTTATTGTTATATGAGAACTGAACCAATGGGAGATACTAATCCCATCCACCTTTTAATTCTATAGATCTTGGTCTTTTAATATCTTCAAGCGTTTGAATAGTCCTTTCAGATTGGCCATCAGTTTGGGGGTGATATGTCGTGTTGAAATTTAATTCAGTACTCAAATCATGTTGAATGCTCCTCTAAAATATAGATGTGAACCTTAGATCATGATCAGAGACAATCAAGAGTGGAACTCCATGAAGTTTCACCACTTCCTTCACATATATCTTTGCAACTTGTTCAGGTGAGAGGTCTTCCCAAATAGTGATACAATGGGAAGTCTTGGTGAGTCGTTCAACCACAACCCATATCACATTATTTCACTTTGAATTATTTGGGAGACCCATGACAAAGTCCATAGTAACATTATCCCATTTCCACATGCGTATAGGCAATGTCTGTATCAAACCTTTGGACTTTTTTTTCTCTTCTTTAACTTGCTGACATACCAAGCACCTTGAGATATATTTTGTGATCTCCTCTTTCATGTTATCCCACCAGAAATGTTCTCAGAGATCATGATACATTTTGGTACTACAAGGACGGATAGATAATGTTGAGATATGTGCATTGTCCAAAAGCTCCTTCTTTATCCCAGGTGATGAAGGTACACAAAGTCGTGTTCCAAACCGAATCACACCATAATCGTCAATATGGAACTCTTGCAGCTTCCCTTCCTTTACTGCATTCACCCTGTATTGTATCTCCACATCATCCCTTTGTGCTTACTTAGTATTATCTTGTATGTATGGTTGCACAATCATTTGGGAAAGGTAAGATGTATCCCCTTCCCTTATGATTTCTAAATCTATCCTTTGTATATCCAAAAATATTGGGTCCTTCTCAATCCGTAACATGGATAGAGTAGCAGGTTCGTTTCTACTTAGAGCATCAACTACCTTGTTCCCCTTTCTAAGATGATAGTTAATATAGCAATCATAATCCTTGATTAGATGTAACCATCTCCTTTTACGCATGTTGATCTCCTTTTTTGTGAATATATACTTTAGGATCTTGTGGTTGGTGTATATGTCACACTTCTCACCATAAAGGTAGTGTCGCTAGATTTTTAAGGAAAAAATCATGGCTTCCAGCTCTAGATCATGTTTCGGGTAGTTCTTCTCCTGGATCTTGAACTACCGTGAATATTAGGCAATCACGTTATCATTTTTCATGAGTACACATCCCATTCCTTTCATTAATGCATCACTATATATCAAAAAACATTCTTCACTTTTTGGTAGTGTGAGTACTGGTGCAGTGATCAGCCTTCTCTTTAGATCCTTGAAGCTTCCCTCACATTCTTTCATCTAGACATACTTTACCCTTTTACATGTTCGCTTAGTTAGTGGTCTTGATAATCATGAGAAATTTCTCAAAAACCATCAGTAGTACCCAGCTAATCCAAGAAAACTACTAACTTTTGTGACACTAGAGGGTCTGGGTCATTCCTCAATCACCTTTGTTTTTAAAGGATCCATAGAAATTCACTCACTTTTGATCAAATTTCCCAAGAATGAGACTTGATTTATCCAAAATTTACACTTGCTGAACTTGGTGTACAACTTCTCCTTTCTCAACATCGCCAATACATGTCTTAGATGTTCTCCATGTTCCTCCATGATCTTGAAGTATATGAGAATATCATCGATAAACACTAACGATAATTTGACGATGTAATGTATAAAGACTCTATTCATCAAATCCATGAATATTACTGGGGAATTAGTAATTCAGATGGGCATCACCAGAAACTCATAGTTCCCATACCAGGAACAAAAAGTATTCTTCTGAATATATTCCTTCTTCACCTTTAGCTAATGATATCAAGAATAAAGATCCACCTTTGAGAAGTATTTATCTCCTCTTAACTGATCGAACAAGTCACCAATCCTTGGAAGTTGATACTTTTTCTTTATGGTAATCTTGTTGAGTTCCCGATAATCGATACACAACCGCATTATTCCATCCTTCTTCTTTATAAAGAGTACTGGCGCACCCCAAGGTAATGAACTAGGGTGTATGAAACCTTGGTTCAGATGCTCTTGCAGCTGCTTCTTTAACTCCTCTAGTTCGATAAGAGCCATCCTATAGAGACACTTTGAGATAGGGTTAGCTCCATGTATGAGTTCAATTGGTAAAAATACCTCATGATCCGAGGGAATTACGGGTAACTCTTCAAGAAATACATCATTGTATTCCCTTATGATGGGAATTTCTGCAGGGTTGGAACTTTCCTTTGACCCAACCATTTAAAAGAGGTATTCTTCATCATTGGTAATCAACACCCACACCATTGAATGATTTTTCGAAGGAGATTCATGATCTTACTTAAATTTGTATAAAATAATGGGATGGTTCAGAATATGAAAAGATATTTCCTTTTTCCTGAAATTTGATATGTGCTCTATATAAGGAGATCCAATCCATTCCCATTATAGCATCAAATTCTACAAAAGGAAGTATTACAAGATTCTCTTGAAGAATCTTCCCATATATGCCAACAGGAGAAGAGTCAAACAATTGGGTTGCAATGATTACACCACTTGGTGTTTTTATAGATATCTCTATTTCAAGGTTTTGGGGCTTTGATTCTATAGTTATAGAAAAATTTCAAGATATAAAGGAATGCGTAGAACCAGAATCAAATATGACTTTTTCCATTCTTGAGTGAATAGAAAGTGTACCTTATACGACTTAATTATCTTACCCACTTTCACAATAGTGATGGATTAAGCCTTTCCTTGTTCTTTTGGATTTGGTGGCTGTTGACGCTGATTACCCTCAAGAACTCGAGGTTTAGTGCACTATCATGCATAGTGCCCTAGCTCCCTATATTTGCAGCATTGAACCGTGGGTGGTTCTCTACTTTCATCGGATACAATATCCTTAATTTTCATGTCTTTTTGACACTCTTGATCATGGTGTCCTTATTTACCACACTTGAAGAACTTCCACATCCATTTGAGGCAGTTCCCATGGTGAAACTTCCCCCATTTTTTGCATGTGGGTCGTTGAGTTTTCTTCCCACGTTTATCATTAGATCCACTGGCTTGAAACTCCATCATTCGTTTCTTATCACCATATTCATGGGACCATTCTCCAAACTCCATCTCCAGTTTGAGAGAACACCGAACAAATTCTTCATAACTCCCAAAGTCTTGGATTTCAAGAGCCTTTACAAGGTGTGGTTTTAATCCACTAATGAATCTATCAATTTTTCTGTCATTGTTGATAACAAAACCCGAAGCATACCTTGAAATCCTTGTGAAATTTTCATTATAGGAGGTGACAGATTCTTCTTCTTTTTTCTTGAGCTCTACGAATTCTCTCTCCATATTTGTGCGAAGAGTTCGTGGGAAATAGTTATTAAGAAACATGATCTTAAAGTCTTCCCATTCCGTCTCTTCAATTTCCTCCATTGGCTTGGTGTTCTTAATCAAATCCCAGCATTTAGCAGCCTCTCCATCAAGGTGATAAACAACTAGAGTCACCTTCTTCATCTCAAAACAATGAAGCACAGAAAATATCTTCTTTATGGAGTTGACCCACCACTCCAAAACTAGTGGATCATAAGATCCACTAAATTTCGGTGGTCATTGCCTCATAAAAATTTTGATAACTAGTCGCTCCCTCTTTGGTGAAAGAGGACATTCTGATTTATTATGGTTATTTTTTACAACCTGAGATAGTTGGGTAACTATCTCCACGACGTTCTAAACTCCACCTCCCAAATGATTGGAGATGTCGTTCGGGCAATCGTTGCATTGTCCCTCGCACGAGTTGTTGGCCTGGTTTCTCTTGGTTCCCACCATTTTCTAAAATATATAAGGATAGAACAAAACATAAGTCCACAAGTCATGAATAACTTATTCATTTGAAATTTTTTTACTAAAATCATAACTTATGGGATCCCTATGTATATATTATTGTGTGAACATTTGTACTAAGTCTCATGATATAGGTTTTCTCTAGGGTTCATTAATCCTAATTACCAAATTAACTAAACCTCACTCTAATACCAACTATAGCGACCCAACCATTTCTTACATTATTATTACATCATCTTAATGATAAAAAACATAATAGTATTAAAATAAGGGATCCAAAGGTTTAGTGTCTTGGGAAAACTAGGACCATACATAAAAATTATAAAATCAATCATAAGCATTTATTTAATTCCTTCTTCCCTAGCATCTTATTGGCACTTCACCTCTCCTAATTACATGTAGTCTTTTGAGGATATACATCAAAAGGGGTGAGGTAAAATCACAGTAAGAGGATAGATAAGAACAATAAATCATGTGGTGAGCCTAATCATAACATATGCAAAGGATCATGAACATGAGAGGAAGCATTAATAGGAGACTTGAAATGTGGCAATAAAAAAAATTAAACATCATGTATTAGTAGTTAGCTACCACACATACTTGTGAACAAATAGAGAATCTTGTTCACACATAATTTCAAATTAACTTATAATATTGGTCACTTTACCCAATTAATTGGAGAACTATATAATTATGGGTGCACCCATCACAATGAAACATTCATATTGCGCTATATAATTCTGGGTGCACATGTCACATCATAAAATTATCATTTATCATGCATGCCATAATTAAAATATATCAAAATTGAACATAAATAACCTTTGAAAAGGAATGAGTTTCATATCATAAGAATACATTCATAAACATTGGTTTCTCAAAAGAAATAGGGAATAATATACAAGTTATAAGAACGGTCAACCTTGAATGAGAAGTAAAAGGCGTGTTCTTAAAAGAAGAGTTCTTTTGGAAAACATTTGGTTTGACATAAATACCAGTGAAAAACATGTATATCTCTGAAAAGGATACACAATGATGAACATAATATTTTTTCGGAGTGACCATATATAAAGGAGTCAAAGAGAGGGAACTCTAAGGATGAATGTTGGGTTCGAGAATTTCCCCTTACCATATATCTGAACGCTTCCTTCACTTTAATGTATTGTATAATGACATTATATTTCTTAATTTGAAATTCCAAAACATTTAATACATGAATTGGGGTCATTTTGGTTTCATTATGTTATTTTATGGGCCTTTTATGAGTTTTAGAGTTTAAAAACATTGTTCAGTAATGTTCATTTTTATGGTTTTTTTGAGCATTTCACATGTATTCATGAATTGAAGTTCATGTAAAACATGGATAAACATCAAGAAAATATATTCCAGATTATTAATGATATTATAGAAGTTAAATTGATCTTATAATGATTTAAATTGTATTCCATGTGTATTAATAATTAGATAAAAATTAAATGATGATTGTTTGAGTTAATTTGGACGGTTTTTTTACCACAACAAACTTGTTTTGATTAATCATTTAGTAATATATACATAAGTTAGTTCCAGAAAATTAAATAGGACCTAATTCATATAACATATTCTAGTTCAACCATAAAAAAGGTTTCATGACTAGATCATATGGTAGAAATGAAAAAATAAAACATGTCATTCTTGAAGGTGATAGATTAAGACCTCACGGACAACGTTCTATTTTATAAAATAAAAGGAATAAGAGAAGGGGGTTGGATGGTATAATATCCCATTAGTATCTTAAAATCACATTATATATATAATACTTGATTTGTTATACCATTTTTACAAAGATATGTGGGGAGATAATAAGAAAATAACTTGACATTGAAAGGGAATTAAAGGAAAAGAGGGAGAGAAATTTACTCTTGAATCCTCCTATTGAGATCCTCCTTAAGGGGCCTAGGCTTGGTCTTTTGATGAGACCAGAAGCTCATGAACGTGGGAGAGGGGATATGGAAGATTCTTAGGCAAATTTTAGACAAGGATTGAATCTTGATAGGTGTGAGGAAATGAGGGTGTGAAGGGTTGTATTTATAGTGGAGGGGAGAGGGGTTTTCCTAATATAAAATTCATTAATTTATTATTTCTCCCAAAGACAAGGAATAGTGAGTCTTCATAGAAAAAGAATAGTAAGTGTATCATTTTATCCCAAACCAAGTGGGATTAAATTGTAAAAACATCATACATGACTCTATAATTAGTTTATTTATCTTATTTCTGTAAATTATGGTATTTCACTATTCGTCAAAAAATCAAGTATTTCAAAAAAATCCCAAAATTTCACCCCATCCATTTTTAAATGTGTAGAATCCAAAACTGAAGTCCATTTTTCAAAAATAATTTTCTATATATGATTAATTTAATATTTAATTTAAATCATAGTATATTATTAAAAAACTAGTTTTAAAACATTTATTTACTTAATCTAAAATATAGGTACATCATAATTTCACTTCAATATTATTTTTATACTATCATAGGTAATATTACTATTCATTAGTGTTTAGCACTATTTATAAGGGTATGTTACTATTCATAATGGTCGGTTACTAATCACAAAAAATTATGTTTGTTCTATTAGACTCCAAATTTCATATTGAACACAACTGTGTATGTTGTGTTTTGAAAACTCCAAACACGGGAGTGAAAAACTTATGTTTAAAGGTCAATAAGAACATAGTAGTTAATTATGTTGTGTATTCATGTTATTTTATGACATATTTTTAAGAAGTTAATTTCCATTGAAAAAATTTGGGTTGTTACAGCATAATTCTACTGTAACATGTAAAACTGAATAGCCCTCGAGGAAACCTACAAAAGGGAGTTATCTCCTAACAAGGCTGTTATGACCATATAAACAAGAAAGTCACATAGCCTTTCCATACATCCATCTATATCTTGTAACCATGGCTACACTGTATAGAGTATCCAAGTATCCCATGACCACGCTATATAGTGAAGTAGAATCTGACGTCCACTATGTATAGTGACATAGCATCCCACGACAACGTTGTATAGTGAAGTAGCAGGCCCCAAGGGATGGATCCATGGTGTCAGCAGACCTAGGAATCCATGTAAAAATGTCTAGACCGTGGAGGGATGGATCCAAGGATCATGTCCAATAAATCTCATCGAGCCCCATGAGAATCTCTGGTGTAAATTCAGTTAGGAACTGGTTGTGGTCCATAGATAAAATGAATACCAAGTCCTACGCGAGCCAGAGAAAGTCAGATCCTACAAGTTAGCAAGGCCTGATACATCCCATGAAATCAAGACCCAAGGGGTAGAGTCAAAAAAAGGAATCCACTACCGCATTCTAGATCCAAAGAAAGAAGTACAAGTCATCCCTCAAACCATTCAATATAGCATTCAAGCATTCAACATTCATGTTAAACATTTATAACCAAGTGAGTATACCCATTCACGACAACAAGCACAAGACATGAGTATACCCACTTAGAAAACCCGTTTATCATAATAATATGGTCCTACACTCATATATAAACCATTTAACATGTCATTAATCATTTACATATAGGTATGCCAACCCTTATAAACACATTCCACTTAAGATATAAACAAGGTATTCCCTTAAGGTTCTCCCCTTGGGTGACCTTTAAAAGTGCAATGGGTGACAACGCACCTAAACGGAACCCACAGTCAACCTCACCAGGTCTATCTACAGCTAAGGGATTCCTATTACTAGAGAAGAACAAGAACACACCCCTTGGTGGTTTAAAAAGATATAAACAAGGTATTCTCTTAAGTTTCGCCCCTTGGGTGACCATTAAAAGTGAAACGGGTGACAACTCACCTAAAAGGAACCCACAGTCTACCTCACTAGGTCTAACTACAGCTACTAAAATCCACTCTCCAAAAAATGATACCTCATAAGAAATTTCAACATATGGCATTTCGGTCGAGTGCTCAAAAAACACAAAGAAAATCTGAAATAAATTATAGACCACCTACCTCACCTTGGTAGTAGACAGCTCATCCAGTATTGTATCTAGATTCATCCTAGTTTGGAAGATATATGAAGAATTGAAAAAGAACAAAATATTAGGGAAAATGAGCCTAAATTCAAATAGTGCAGTCATTGTTCTGAACAATCAAGAACGGATAAAAAGGAATGTAGGCCTTACTGATTCAGATCTATAGAGACAAAAGATAATCAAAATGGATAACTCAAAAAGATTAGGGCGTAATTATTAAGCTAGGCGCGAAAGGGGGAGCTCTAAATGGTGAACCTATGTCCATGGAGGATAGAACCCAAAAAGGGATTAAAAAGAAATATTTTATTTTATTTTAAAATTTTAAAAACAAAAGACACAACAAGGGTCGTATGTTTTACCTGCACTATTTCCCAAACTGTGTGGAAACTGTGCGCACCTCTCTGCCTAAGAGGGCCACCCTACATAGTTACCCCACATGGTTTGACTAAATATGTGGTAACCATGTGGAATCTATCCATCCAAAACCTATAGTTTTCAAACCCCTCCCACGGTTTGGCCTAATCGTGCGTAGGCTATTTGAAACCCTTATTCCAAACATTTTTTTCCTAAAACTATGTTTCGGCCTTCAAACAATCCACAGACACCACCAAAAAACTCGTTATCATGTTAATAATTCTTATAAGGCCATAACAAGATATTTAAACTGAAAAGAAAAAGATTTTTACCTCATATGAAAACTTGTCATCTTACAATATCCCCCCCCCCATTCTTCCCTGAATTTATGTTTGCAGGGTGGTCAAGATTCATCTAAGAACAACTCCAGCCACTAATCACATACGTCAACCTCCATCTACCAATTATCATCCTATAAACAGTGGTACTTCCATAGCACTCATACTAGATGAACTAACCAGTCTCAAAGAACCTTCGTGCTCTTGTCAACAATACGAATCAGATTCTCCTCAAAGGAGGCATCAACCAGAAGCTCAACCTCCTCGGGATGAAAAATGTGAGACGGGTCTGAGTGATATTGGCACATCTGAGATACATGTAAGATATCATTCATGGATCATTACCTCTAAGGTAACTGAAACTGATAGGCAACAGAATCGACTCTCTCCAGGATCTCGAATGGCCCAACATATCTCAGTGAAATTTTACCTTGTCTCTTGATTCACTTGTTTCCCAACCTCGGTGAAACATGTAATAAAACCTTGTCCCCAACCATGAACTCTAGCAGTCGTCTGTAGTAATGAACATATAATTTTTAATGAGACTGTGCAGTAGCCATCCGATTCTGAATCAACTGGAACTACTCAGAAGTCTCCTGCATGAGACGCGGTACCAGAAAATCTGCCTCTCCTCCCTTTAACCATCACAAGGTATACCAGAATTCCTTATCGTATAATGCCACGTAAGGTTCCATATGTATTTTCACCTGATAGTTGTTACTGTTAGAAAACTCAACTAGGGGAATGTGATTCTCCAAAGATCCCCCAAAATCTAGTATGCATGCTCAATGCATGTCCTCCAGCACTTATATCATACGCTCCAACTAGCCATCTGCCTGAGGGTGGTATGTTGTGCTTAGAAGCACCTGTGTACCCAGCGCCCTTTCAAAACTCTACTAGAAGTTATATGTAAAGAGGGTGTACCTATCTGAAATTATAGTTCCTGGGACCCCATGAATTCGTACCAACTCTCACATGTACAACTTTTCAATATCATCAACATTGAAGGTCTCCATTATCGGTACGAAATGGGCGATCATCGTAAGCTTGTCAACAACAACCCGCATAGCATCATTAGCTCAAGGAGACCTCGACAAAACAGTCCTTAAATCCATCAAGACATCATCCCATTACTACTTAGGGATGGGTAACTACTATAAAATCCGCGCTAGTCATTGATTTTCCGCTCTCAGCTGCTGATAGGTAGAACACCTCTTAACAAAACGAGCTACCTCTCTCTTCATTCTCGGCCACCAGTACTGGCATCACAAGTCATGGTACATCTTGGAAACCATGGGATGAACTACCCAAGATGAATCATGAAACCCCTACATCAACTCCTCACATATATCCACTAGAAACTAGACACATCTATGGATATGTAGGATCCCATCATCACCTACCATCCAACTGAGAGGAGGCTCCTCACCCGCCACACCTTCTCGTAGATCTAGGCCTTCTAAATATAATAATTGTCTTATCCCAACTCTATCCCGCATGGTATAGTTAACATATAAGGATGAAAGAAAATTCATCTCCTATCTTTCATGCACCTCCAGATGCATCTTAGAGAAAAATTCCATAAGACGCCACTCACTACTTGCCTATTGTACTGTCTGTATCTAATTTCTCCTGCTTAGTGCATCAGCAACTACATTTCCCTTACTAAGTGTGTAGGCAAGCTCGAAGTCAAAAGACTAGGTACTCCACCCACCTTCACTGCCTCAAATTCCGATCACGTTGTGTAAAGATATGCTTGAGGATTTTTTGCTCCTTGAATACCACAAAAATATCTCCCAATAAATAGTGCCTCCAATAATGCAATTAATGAACAACCACAGCTAACTCAATATCATGCATAGGTTAATTTTTATCATGAGGCCCCAGTTGCTGAGACCCGTACCCTACTACTCAATATCCCAGCATCAGAACCACCCACAACGCAATACCAAAATAATCACAGTACACCTTGTAGCTCTTACCCTGATCTGGTAGTATCATGAAGGGTTCTATTGTCAGCCTCCCTTTCTGATCCAGAAAGGCAGCCCCACAAGATTCAAACCACCCAAACTTCACACTGTTCTTCGTCAAGCCCGTCAGTAGCACTTCTAAGCATGATAAGTCCCATATAAAACGCCTATAGTAACCAGCTATCCCCAAGAAGCACTGTATGTTAAAAATGTTCTTTGGCTATTCTCATGAAACTATAGCTCTCACCTTCTCTAGGTCCACTGACACTACTATATCTAAGATAATGTGACCCAGAAAGTGAATCTGATCTATCCAAAAGTGTCACTTTGCGAGAATAGAATATTATTGATGCTCTCTCACAATATTACAAATGATCTCAATATGTTTGGCCTAGTCGTGTTGATTGTGATAATACACCAAGATATCGTCCATGAAGACCACCACAAAATAATCCTTGTAAGGATGGAACACTTTGTTCATCAATGACATGAAAACAGTTGGTGTGTTCATGAGACCGAATGGCATAACTAGATACTAGTATAACCCACAACTACTACGAAAGGCAGTACGAGGTTTTTTTGCAGGTCAAACACGCACCTGGTGATATCCGGACCTCAAATTGATTTTTGAGAACACTTGAGGTCCTTGAAGATGATCAAAAAGTTCATATATACATTATTAGGGATGTCCTTTGTTACCCATAACTGGTTAAATTTCTTATAATCCTGCATATCCTAATAGTTTCGTCCACCTTTTTTGCAAAAAGGACTAGTGAACACCACAGTGAAGTGTTGGGTCCAAAAAACCCCTTCACCTCTAACTCCACTGGCATCCTTCTGAGATCCGACAACACCGTCATATTTATCCTATAAAGAGGAATAGATATAGGTGAAACTCTTGGCACTAGCTCGATGGAGAACACCACCTCTCTCTCATGAGGAAAACCAAAAAATTCATTGAGAAAGACATACCTGAAGATATCAAACACTGGAGGAAAGTACGCCTGACTCACTCCCTGAAAAATTAGAAACAAAATAGAAATTTGGGTTTTCATCTTACCTAGACCAAAAGGCTCGGATCCAGCTCTACTCGCCTGGACATCCCAGTCACCCTTGTGAATAAACACCGCACCCTCTAGTGATGTGAATGTCACCCTCTGGTGATAGAAATCAACGTATGCTCGATAAGCAAAGACACAGTCCATTCTGAGAATGACATCAAACCCCGTCATCTTGATGACATATAAACTCTAGAGGAAGTGGAACCCACTATCCTCAAGGGGACATTCCATACACTGGAATACATCACCCTTTATAACTCCCAATGGTGTGTCTAGCATCAAAACACCCTCAAAAAGCAAAACAGCAAGCACAGGGCTCTTTACTACTCATGCATAGATAACATTATGAGAGGAACCTATATAGAAAAGAGAAGATGAAATAGTAGAATCTGCTAAAATTGTACCTATCACTGTAGATGGTCCAAGATCTTGCTCATGTTGGGTTTGTTGCACTTCCTAAGCCTAGCCTGTACCACGGCCCTACCTGGCTACCCTAAGATGATCTGCCATGATGCCTCTGAGAAACCGGTGTCTGGCTACCATGACCATGACCACCACAGCCCTGGCCATACTAGCCTACACTACTTTAGCTTCCAACCTGATGTGGAGCGAAAGAACCTTCTCCCAAACCTGATGTCAGAGCTGACCCCCTAATACTCACAGCTGGAGGGAAGGTCCTACAAAAACAATGCATGTGCCTCATCCTGCCGCAGGCATGACACATGATTGGGTTGTGGTCACGGTGATTTTTCATGTGGCGTCACCTACCACACTAATGGAAAAACACCAAGCTACCTACACCCACAGCATGACTATCACTCGCATCGTAGGAAGCCTCGAAACGACATTTCCTACATGAAGACGTAGATCCACTAGGGTGAGAAAAATCACTCTCTTATTCTATACCCCCATCTTCCCTCAGGTTTTCTCCATAAACAGAACCTAATTCAAAATATCAACGATATAAGGAAACCTGAACATGTTGAACTAAGATCAAATAGCATGTTTGATACATTCCTCGAAGCGCTTTTCCCTAGACAGCTCATCAGTAAGATACATCGGTGCAACACATTGCAGCTTTATAATGTGTGCTAAGTATAGCATAACAACCATCACATCCTGATCTAGATTCATAAACTCATTATACCCCTCTTCTCGCAGAGTCATGAGGTAAAAGTAGTCATAGAAGTGGGTTTGGAATTTATCCCAACCCATATCATGCAGCCCATCAACCTAGTTCAAAATGTCACACCAGCGCGTTTCCCCTCCACATAGCATGTAAGTCATGAGATTGACCCTCAAATCCTGAGGTGTCTCCAGATGCTCAAAAATTACTAATGTGGTCTCTAGCCACAATTCTTCATCCTGCGGTCCTCCATACCCTAAAAATGAAGAAGGATGCTGCTACTGGAACACATGTGTTAGTTCATCCATAGTCAAGGTTGGATGTGGTGCTCCCAGGGAAAACCTCATATAATGAAATAAACCCTTGTGGAACTGTGACTTTTCACCTATGTCTGGAATAGCCTCAGGTTCCACAGCTGAAACTATAAGAGGATCAAGCGGTATCTCGTGGCCCACAGTCTTTGAAGTATGGTCATCTCCTCTAATGCGGTGAACCACTAGAGGTCGTCGTGGTGGAACGTCTCTAAAATGACAAATGCCTGCCTCAGAGAATAACAGCATCAAGGAAAAAGCTCAAAATTGTAGGAGAGTTCAAAACCCTCCTAGAAACCAATCCAACCCCATAGCCTGCTTCTAAGGCTAGGACTGTATAAGGAATATTCATCGATCCACCAGAAACTATGCCTCTCTCCCACAAAAAAACTTGGTTCTAGGTCAAGTTTCTATTCACCAGTCAAGTTTCCATTTTCATTTCGCATTCATTTATTTAGGAAATTTTACCAAGGGTTTACCAATTTCCAAATCCATGAGGTCCCATAACACCTCATAAACTCAAAACTCAACTCACATTCAAACCATACATATCAAGTTCATTTAACATTTACATTTCACCGGTGTGTAATTTCACAATTAATAAGGTCCCATACTCCTTATGAATTGAAAGATAACGTCACACATTTATCAACTACACCCAACTAACTTGGCAGCATGAAATATCCAATGCATCTTAGATGGAACGACATAATGCATGATATGTGATTCTAACAAGTTTTTATATAATGAATGAAATGGCACACCCTCATCTCATCGGGTTTCAACTGAAATAAAACCCAAACTTGCATCAATAAGAATAGAATAAATCAAGTGTGTCACAAAAAATGAGATCAAATCAACGGTAATGTTTAAAATCAGAGCCGTCGCCACGAACAACTAAGTAGGGGAGAGAATCAGAGTCGGTGCGTGACGAAGGAGGTGGTGGCAGGAGGGAACCCTAGAGTGTTTCGCCCCTTACAGGCTCATCCTCCATATAGTATATAGAAATACAATATAATACAAGTGTCCCAAAAAGAAAAAAGACCAAAATGGTATCACATCTTCACAAGCCTCAGTTTTGTCCTATGCTCCCCTACTCCAAACCCACAATAAAAAACCTGTACTAGGGCACTTTCCCCTATCATCACCTGCCGCCATATAATATGTTTAGGTCCCCAAGGAGGCTCAAACAGGTTGTGATATAAACATCCCAGTAGGCAACCACCCAGGTCTATTCAGTTTTAACAACAGTTCTAAAAAGGTTCAAACAAGTATCAACAACTTGTAAGTAAGTTCATATTTCTATGGCATAAGTCTACTATAAAAAGTAAAATTGAATAGCCCTCAAGGCTACCTGCAAAAGAGAGTCAGCTCCTAACAAGGAAACTATAACCAAATAAACAAGAAATTCCCATGGCTTTACCATACATCCATATATATCCTATAACCACCTCCATGCTGTATAGAGTAGATAAGTATCCCACATCCATGCCGTATAGTGATGTAGCATCCCACGGCCACGCCGTATAGTGAAGTAGCATCCCACGGCCATGTTGTATAGTGAAGTAGCAGACCACAATGGCTAGATTCAAGGTGTCAACAGACCTAGGTATCCATGTAAAAATTTCTAGACCATGGAGGGATAGATCCAAGGAGCATGTCCAAGGAATCCCATAGAGTCCCATGAGCATCTCTAGTAGAAACTCGGTTAGGCACTGGTTGGGGTCCTCGGAACAAGTCAATTGCAATTCCTATGCAAACCCAAGCGAGCTGAATCATACAGGGTAGCAAGGCCTGAGGCATCTCACAAAATCAAGACCCAAGGGGTGGAGTCAACCCAAGGCATCCACTACCACATTCCAGATCCAAGGAGAGTAGTCCAAGGAATCTATAAATCATTCAATCAACCATTCAATCATTCAACATTCATGTTAAACATTTATAACCAAGTGAGGATACCCAATCACGTCAACAAGAACAAGACATGAGTATGCCCACTCATGAAACACATTTATCATAAGTATATGGACCTATCCTCCCATATAAACCTTTTAACATGTCATTAATCATTTACATATAGGTATAACCATCCATATAAACACATTCCACTTAAGCTAAGCTATCAAAATAGACGATGCATAACATTATATTTAAATTCAAGGAAGCAGTACATCTCCTAAACAAGATACTCAAGCTGTAAAATAATATAATTTCTTCCTCTAAATAGGATAAAACATGCACACAACCCTTGGGTGGTTTAAAGAGATATAAAAAAGGTATTCCCTTAAGTTTCACACCTTAGGTGACCTTAGAACAAGAAACAAGTTCCAACACAAATAAACGGAACCCACAGTCAACCACACCATGTCCAACTATAGCTACCGAAAGATACTCACTTAAAAAATAGACTGCGCCAAAAAGTCCAAGAAATTGAATTTCAGATGAACACTCGAAAAACACCATGAAATGTCGAAAGCAAATATATACCGCCTAGCTCATCTTGGTAGTAGACATCTCATCCAGTATCGTGTTCTGATTTGTCCTCGTTTAGAAGAAATCTGAAGAACAGCCGATGAATAGAACATGAGGGCATATGATCCTAAATTCAAATACCACAGTTGTTGTTCTGAACAATCAACAATGTATATAAACGAATTTATGCCTTATCGATGTGGATCTGTAGAGACGAACGACGATAAAAAATCATAATCAGTGAAGAGTACGGATAAATTCCTAAGATATGAGCCAAAGGTGGAGCTCCAAATGGTTAAAATATGTCCACGGGGGAGAAACCCCAAAATGGGTTTAAAAAGAAAAATTAAATTTTAATTTAAAATTTTAAAAAAACATAGCAGAGGTCGGACGGTTTACCCACACGGTTTCATAAACCATGCGGAAATCGTGCGCACCCCTTTACCTGATAAGGCCGCACTTTAAGGTTTGACTAACCATGCAGAACCACTCTATCCAAAACAATTAGTTTTCAGACCCATCACACATTTTGGCCTAACTATGTGCAACCCATGTGCAAACCTTGCGCAAGACGATTTTCAGCCTAAAACTTAGTTCGAGCCTCTAAACAAGCCCCTAGCACCTCCAAAACACCTACGATCATGTTATTAATTCCAATAAGGACATAATAATGTATTTAAACCAAAAAGAAAACTATTTATACCTTGTGAGAAAACTCGGGTTCTTACACTTTATTCCAACCCAATGTCTAGTTAATATTCAATATTTATTTGTATTCTCTCAGGATGAACACTCACTTATGTCACTAGTTTCTCTCTAAATGTATTATCGATGGTATCAACATCACAATTGGTTTTATCATCTCATTATTAGGTTCTAAATTAGAGGAAAATAATGTTTAACACTATTCAATATGTTTTTATTTATTTTAGTACATTGTTATAGGTTATCTACCTGCTTATTTTAAAAAATAATAATAAATTTAGCTAACTCTACAATTATTTTACTAATTGTATACTTTAATTTTTAAAAAAATATCTAATTTTTACTTTATATTTTTTGGTAGTTATACATACTATATAATCATTGAAGTTTTTTTATATTTTTATTAATATTGCTAAAAATTCATTATATAAGAGTTACTGTGTTCTGGATGTTTCTAAAAATTCCTTGATGGATGAATATTGGATTTCTATTGAAAATTAATTTTTGATTAGATTATTTATTAGGAAATGACTTGTCCCACATGGAACCCACGTGATCCAATTATAAGTAGACTATTCCACCCTAATTACACCTCTCATATTCTAGGGTCCAGATAATATAAAAACTATGAAATAACATACATAATAGGACATAGTATATAAAAAAATATTTCTATTATGAAATTAAAATACTTTTATATCCAAATACATAAAATAATTAAGAACTATAATATATATATATATATAATATGTGTGATAAAATATCAATGATAACATCATATAAGAAACAACTACATGGAAACAATCAAAAAATAAAATCACATGTCTTAATAAATATAATAAAACTGAAAAATCATCATACTACTAAGACTCCTGGGTAAATATCATAAAACTACATTTTATTTAAGAAACTACTACATACAGTAATATACTTATTGTACCACCTACACACCAACCTGGGTCACCTCTAAACTCTGTCTCACCTGTATAAAAAATATGGTCAATTTATGTTTTAGTGAAATGATACCCAATAGGATTCCTTGAATTAAATAGAATAAATAAAAAATATTGAAACAAATAGATGAAATTTCAAAATAGACATAATTTTTTATATATCCAATGACTAATTAATGATTCCTTGTCCTTTTTTTATTACTTCCTTATAGATCATATATTGATAAAAACAAATATTTACACATATCCCATGATGTCGAAACTACCAAATATATTTAAATTCTCATTGATAATGGATCATTCCCCTATCTATAGGGGTCTCTATTTTAACATTCAATTGGCATACCTAAAATCATTGATGAAACATTTATATAAAATAAGGGTTCTCAAACTCTATAAAGGTTGAATCACAATATAGGGATTATAGGTTACTAAATACAAGAATAAAGTGTATAGAGTAGCCTCATCTTATCATCAATGTAACATACAGAAGTTACCAGAATAATAAAATATTTTGGGAACTCCTCGCATGGAATTAATATGATTCTTGGATTTTTACCATCAATTAATATACTATAAATGTATCATCATTAATCTCTCATCATCTCCAAAAATATAAGAACTCTATCCAAAAAAATACTTAGAAACATATTTAAAAAATGATAAGACCCATACAATCATGTTATATGTGTAATTTTTCTCAGGAGAGACTTTTTTTTATAATTCATACACCTCAAAAAGAATATAAGATAAAATCATTAAAATGGAATGTACCTAAAATTCACTTATATAATACATATTCTTTAAGACCCCCAAAATATTAAGTCATGTCTTTTTAGTATATAGTAATACATTAACATCATTCATAATTTTTCATTTTGATGACATTATATGTTTTTTAAAGAGTCCCCAAGGAATGTATCCTGAAGCATATGTCATGTGAATCCAATCTACATAGAATGTTATCCTTATAAACATGATATGTGGACTCTATGTTGTCAGTTACTGTTAACAATATTATGGAATGATCTATGTATATTATTACATGGAATGTGATCCCCAACTATATTTAATGTTCATATGAAAGAGAATATGAGAATATACTCATTTGGTTAACTTTCTTCTTTGAAACAAGAAAACATGTAAGGTAGACAACATTTCATATATTGATGGTGGATTAAATAGGTTGTGTACTCAAACAACCCCTAGTTCATGTGGTCTTACAAAATAATAATGGGATCGATAGTTATAATGGTTTTTGATATTTATCCCACTAGAGAATCCCTCCTCACCTTCCAATGGTGGGACATGACTAGTTTTATGATTTAACAGTCCTTTTGATAATTATCATGACTGTGGGATCCCTATCGACCAATAGAAACCAAATACAACATTTTATTTATAGTAAAAAATTTATCTAGATGATTTTATTTCAAATTATATAGTTTTCTCTCAACTATGTACATAATTGTTACTTTTATTTTAGACCCACGTGGTCTACACATTAACTATTATGACCTAGACTTATTACCATCATTCTGGTGGGTGTTTATTCTGGATACCAAAATGATAATATTCTTCAAGCTAAGATTTTTCCTAGTCATTATACGATATGAATCCCAATATCCACCATTATAACTACCAAATAATTGTGCATCATTCAATATCACACCACAATGACATACCTCAAATGGTATTCCCATCATATTCCATTTTCATGAAGATAAATTAGTACCTACAATTGAATTATAAAACCTTTATAAATGGATAAGGATGGTAAATAATTCTTCTTTGATAAAGTTAAATGTGGAAATATCAAACAATATTAGTGGATTGTTTGATTCTAAATAATTAATAGTCATTTAGTGTTGTGTACATCATTAAACATGTACAATTATCAACAATTTAGAAAAAAATATTAACATTAACAATAAAATAATGAAATTTTAAAATAAATAATATTTAAAACAATTTATAATTACAAAAATTTCATTATGAACTAAGGGTTAAGTAAAAAAATCATACCTTGATGGAGGATCATTGATGTTGTCATGGTACCACATCTAATTATGAGTTCAATTGATCCCTGGAAGTCAATATCAAATCCTTAATTTACGTATATATTTTCTTATAACCAAAATATATTACCATATGTTTAATTAATTTAAGGATTTTTTTCATTTCTTGTTCTAGATCAATTAGTTATTAATTTGAATAACTAAAATGGGGTTGGACAGGGGCATGGAAGATAAAAAACAATTATGCATCTCCTAGGTAAAACCTCACATTTTAGGCATAACCATAGGGTTGTGATTTCCATTTGGGAGTATTTATATTAGATACCATCATTATCATGAATTTGATAATTTTTTTATTAATAAATAAATTTTAAATATCTGCATAAAAAATCAAATACGGAATATCACCTAAATTAATCCTGTGGGTAAATTCCATGATCCATGATAATCAAAACAATATAAAAATTTATTTTAATATGTTTTAGATGTTATATTTTCAAGGTTACCAATTTCAGGGGTATGTTAATATGAAACTCAACAATCAATTAATACCTCACTGATGATAAACCAATGCGGCTACATCCTTCCTAATAATTAAATATTATCACCATTGAAAAAGTAACAAATACAATCAAATTGATTGTAAATATTAATAGAAAACCTCATATTAAATGTGAATAAACCCTCACATGAAATTAACCCCCTGTTGAATCTCAATATTTGTTATAAAATTGATACATAATACATAGAGGTAAAACATCTTATCTTATTCACATTTAAATAATTTTTTTCAATTTATTTCATTGTTCTAATGGTATAGGTTCCATAAGGGTTATCCAAATACATGAATAAAAAATAAACTACACCACATCACATAATCACTACTACTAATTTTAGGAAAATATATTATTAATCAAAAAATAATACTTTCTATTTTATGAAAAAAAAACCGAAAACCAAAAATATCCATGTTGAGATGATTTCATTAACAAGTTGCCTCATATGATAGTGTGACACTCCCAACATTTAAGGATCTATCCAGATGGCTTCCATGTGACAATAATCTATCAATTATATACCATGTTACTGAAAACAAATAAAATTACTCTACATTCATGTTATAAATTCATTAATGTAAGGTGTTTATCGAGGTTTAATTATACTACTCATCATTTCTTGATAATGAACATGTACAAATTTAACAAAATTTAATGCTTAATAAAAACCAGATTCATCTAGTTTAGAATTTTATCTCTCATTAAAAGAAATTAAAAATATACACCCCTTTCTATAAAAAAGATTCCATATACTCTTATATATTCTCTTCTATTATTTTTCAATATTTGTAGGATATATATTGAATGGTATATCAAGAAAATTTTCATACCTCATAATATATCCATAAAACAAACCTTAATCTTATTATTGACCTAGTCTACTATATTTCCATATAAATAGACCCAAACTAGTAAGAAATACTAAAATATTCATATAAAATTTATGAAAACACATATATAAACATGAGTAACTAAATCAAAAAGGTGTAGAGAAATATAGTTCAACATGTAGAAGTATTTACCACATGACCATAGTAACTACGTAATTAGTTAGTCCTCCACCACCATGGGACAATGATCTACAAGTCTGACACAATTTCAGCATCAATTTTTTAAAAAAATGTGCCAAGTATAACCTAATACATCACCAAAACCATATCACATCTTCGCCCAAAGATCATTCTCGATCCCTATAGGCTAGAAACAATTTCCATTTCATTAATGAAAACCCCTTGAGAATGGTTTTACACTCAACTAAAATTTAATAGAACATAATGTATTTTAATAAAAATCCATCATGATTTTTTGATACATTGGAAATATAAGCAATATAAAAGATGAAAATATAGATAATCAAGGTAAAAATGTTTCATAACAAAAAAACAAGATTTAACACATCTATATTAAAATTAATACATCATCCAAAATAAATAATTAACAAAATACCAAAAAAGAAACTAAATAAAACATCAAGAGTAATTATGTTATTTGATATAGAAACAACGCAATAATAAATTGAAACCCAAAAAACCAAAATAACTTCTTGATACAAACATAATATTTTACAATATCTAAAAATATGGATCAATGTATAAATTAAAGATATATTAAAAAATCATAACTTGGAGCCTTATGAAATATAATCAGAGTATATATCCAGATTAATATTTAATAAAGTTTTCTGCTTAAATTCCTAGTATAAATTCACCAAGGCATAAATAAAATTACATTATTTAAACAAGTCATGGATGATATTTTTAAATATAATAGAAAATAAGGGTTCTACTTTTGGTATGGAATCACTAAAATAGAACCATTTACTTGTCTCTAAAAAGTGGATGATTTTTTTACAAAATAATCCTAATGTCCTCTATACAATATTGTAAAACCTAACACATAATTTCATTCATAAAACATGAATATCCAAATATTTATAACAACTTTCGAAAATAAAATTTTCAAATCATTTAGATGAAAAGAGTAAAAATCCAATTTTCCTTCTATTTAACAATAATTTTCCTAAACCATACATAAATTGTAATTATGTAAAATAATAACATTATTAAAGTGGGAAATATAATACAATATGGATCTATAGTTTATTATAGAAATAAGATAATAATACAATGTAAGTGGATCAAGTAACCATAACATAACAAGGGGATGTAGTAAATAAAGAACATGAATCCCCTAACCAATACCAGAAATAAATAACATGTATCATTTGATAAACTCAAGTTACTAATTCTAGATCACATAGTGAATGAATTCACAATTAAACAAGATGAATTAATATGATTTACTAGAAAATGGACTGATCCAAATAAATTACTTCGCTATTAGGGGTGACACCTATAACTATTGGGATAATCCTCATGCTTATCTTGTTAAACATACCAATAGTACATGAGTTACAATGAGAAAAAACATAGTAGAGAAAAAAACAAACAAATCATAAAAAATAACTAACCCTCACCATTAAACCAATTTTAAGATTCTAAACCTTATCCTTCATCACCCAATATCCATATAAATGTAAAACCACCCCTAAAAAGTGAAATAAATAAAGGAATATAGAAGGTCTCATAATTTAAATAAATATATTCTTTATATGGTATTGAATAGTCCCTTACTCAATAACCAATATAGAGAGTTGAGAAATTTGCCATCCCCTGAAATCCACTATAAATCATCCTTTATAAATTATTTAGATACAACACACCCTTTAAGAATCGTAAAAAATCCTTTGAAAATGGAAACTATCATTAAAAATTTTAAAATCAATTCACAAAAAATATTTTTCATAAAAATCATATAATTTATCCCAATTTTAAATTTTATAAGAAACTTTTATATGAAAAACATTTAATTTTAAAAAATACATAAAATTATGGGTAAATCCTTTAATCCACACCATGATTTCCATAAAAAATATATAATTTATTTTCAAAAATTATATACAAATTGAAATATTGAAATACATATTTTTAAAATCTACACATTCCTAGAAATGAAAGATTAAGTGAATATTGAGAAAAAAACTGCCTCAAAAAAATTGAAACGAGTCACATCATGTCTCATCCTATTATGAACATCTATAAAAGAAAGAACCACTATAAACATGTTGTCAAATAATAATTTAATTGGTTATAAATAACCAAACACACTAAAAAATCATGTAAAATGTTATAGGGTTTACAATTAGAAGATTAACACGTTAGAAATTGAAGAAAAATGATTGAAATATAACATTAGAATAAAAGGGTGGATTATAGGGATGAACGCATGATATCCAAAATGTGAAAGAAATGAAATGGGTATTTTAGGGGAGATCCCATTATAGATTTAAGAGAAATGATCAATACATAATGGGAGAGTTGTTATGGATAAATTAGTTTAAAATGAGTTAGGGAAATATGTAATTTTAATTTTTATAATATTTGGGATCATTGTTCAATGAAAAATGTCTTCACTTGCAATAATGTGGTGTGTCATCCATTAATTACAATGGAATCGACCATAAGCATATTCCATAGAGGGGAATGACATGATAGTTTCAAGGCCTCCAATGCCACCATGATAGTATAACACATCCCTCTAATCTAGGATGTAAAGGTCTCCACTAGAGACACTCTATTGTGAAACTATCTGTTACTCATTATGACATATCCACAACACCGTCACACAAAATCCTTTTACCATCACCGAGAAAATTCACATGTTACCCTTACATGGAACCCTTAATACCATTATATAAGGTGAAAAAAATTAATCTTGAAATATTTTCACATCTTCTTCAGGAATTAAAATATTACATTTCAAAAATGTCAATATCATAAGAAACAATAGCATCGTTTTGTGGAGAAAATAGCTACATTATAATTTTATTTTATAAGACTCATTTTTATTTTTCCTTAATGGGGATATACTAGACCATATTCATGTGATGTAATTATTAGATGATTAGAATGTAAAATGTTAAATATGAATATCGTTACTACCCATGTCAAAAAGGTAAACCTTTGTTTTTGGGATACTACTCGATTAAAACTCAATAGTCAAGGAAGGACTAATTTGGATTATTTATAGTATTTTTGACCTCATATAATGTTTCCTAGGGTTTTTATTAGTTAATAGAAACCAAAATTAATGAATATGTGTTGTTCTATTTAGATAGTAATTATTCAGAAGACCTATTTAAGAATATTTTTAGGCCCTAGAAGGGGACAACACTTTTTTGTGGAAAAATTGTTAGGTCATTGTGATTCGTGACATGATAATCATATTAAAAAAATAGATTTCATGTACTATAAGTGGGTCATAGCCGTTATAGTATCATCTGACTGGGTACCCAACCATAAGAGTAGTAAAATTTTAGGGGAAGAAATGTATTGTCCACAATGGGGATATTGTTCTATGACCTTGGGGAGAATATAAAAAACCGAAAATTTAAAGGGTTAATAGGAAACTTTTTACTACCCATTTAATTAAGGTGAACCTTTTTTTGAGATCCAACTTGATTTGAACTCTACTCCTTAGAGAGTTATATCCTGGTGCAGTGTCCAGATGGTTGATCTCTTTTTCTTTTTCCCATGGTCTGTGTGAGTGTTTATAATGAACAATAAAATAATATGTATTGACTTATAGGAATACTTATTAGCATTAAAACCAATTATTGGTCATTTGTGGGGCCCAATAAGGGTAAAAAATGTGTACCTGGAGAAACTAATGGTTTCTATCAGTATAGATCTTGATGACCATATTAAAATGGCGGGTTTAAGTGTTATTACTAGTTCCCAATTGATTAACCATTTGAAATACTAATCCTCAATACCTGTGGAATAAAAACATAAAAAATTAATTAGGTTAAACACTTGGTATTTCATGAATAATAACTTCAAAAAAGATGAGTTTATAAGCATAAGTGAAAAACACGATCATAAGGGGAATTACATAATATCATGAGTGATAATCGTAAGATATAAGTGAACTTCAATGTATATGGAATATGAAATGAATTTCACAAAAGATAAAAATAGATGGAAAATAGATATAAAATATCATTGAATAATTTATTATAACCACTATTCAATAAGTATAATATCATAATGGATACCGTCCTTTAACTATAGAATAAAAATTATTATATGGAAACATTACTTTAAAAAGTCACACACTTATACTTAGATAGCAAGATAACTCTAACCAACAAATTAAAACAACTATATCATTCTCATGTCTAAATATCTCATGAGATTTTAAATTTTAACCAATGAATTAAAGATAATTATAGGACCCCATAAGAGATCATCAAAACATTCGAGTGCTACTTTAAAATCAGTAAATTATCACAATATAATTAAATCTTGGAACCAATTCCATTCCAATATATATTTAGACAATATATGCTTTTCAATCCAAAATGAGTTTAATGAGTAGTTCACAATCCATGTCATTGTTAAAGGTGTTTTCGAAATTATGCGATGGTTTGGGAGGTTTTTACAATGTTTTTAGAGAAATGGTGTTGTTTAATGAATATTTGGTTGTGTATATGTCAATTTTTGTTTCTAGAATTGGAAATAATTTCAATTATAAAAAATAGTTGTGTGAGAGAGATATTTTGTTTTCGGAATTTTGGAGAATTTAAAAATTTTAGTAATATTTATTAAAATAAAGTGGATAAAACATATTAATCAAACGTGTTATGTTTTTCATAAAACACAGTTGCATGAAAAATGTAACATTCTATGAACATTCTCCTAGATTCATGAATGGGGTGTCATGTAGGAGGATTGTCCTTATTTGATTAATTAAAGGGTTCCATGGATGTTAATAATTTTCCTAAATATTGGAGTATTATTAAATCATCGATTTTGATGATGATGGTGACATTAAATCATCTATGTTATGTAAATAAACAAAATATATATGAGTGTTTCACAATGTTAGGGAGTTTTACGCTAAAGGTGGTGTCAAATTATCAAATTTTGGAAAACCAAAAATGTTTCCTGCCAGTTCGAGAGTGTTTATGTTTTTTTCTGAAGGTCTAGAAAAACATTTAAATATGAGGCTACCCCATAATTTTTATGAATATTCTTAATGTTGGTCAGGATTATTTTCTTCATGAAAGTGGTATGTGAGGTATAGTTATGTGAATTAAAGTTACACAAAGTAGTAATGATTCTATAATTTGTGTAAATAAATGACTTGAATCATTTTGAACAACTAATTTTCAAGAATGCATTCATGTGGAAATCAGTTTCACGATAGATCATCCTGTAAGATGAAAAATTGATAACATCTATTTTATGAAGAATAAAATACGAATATACTAAAACCATGTATTATTTAAAAGAATTCATGTTTCAAAAATTTCATAGTTTCAGGAAAAATGTTATGTTCTTATTTACTATAGATATAAAAATTAGGTGAACATAATATTTTTAATATAATATTGCATCAAATTCAACTATTATATGAAAGATAAAGTTATAAAAATAACAAGTCTTGAAGATTATATTTCAAGCGGAAAATTCATTCAGGTCGCATCAAATTAGAATAATGACGTAAGAATATTCTTTTTATAATCATGGAAAAAAACTTATGTTGGAAATATTTTGATGAGATATAAATTATATAAATTTGGATGTTCCTTCGCTAATGTAGGGCATCTGTGTGAAGAAGTGGTAAGGTTCCTTGGCTGAGAATTGTAAAAACTATAAATCTTGTAAAGGTAGTGTTTTTATTTTAGAGTTACCATAGTGGAAATATTGTTTCTACTAATAAAATGATGCTCATTGGATTTTATCATGATTGACATGTTATTGGTGTATAATCCTAAGACTAACTGATAGTGGTGAACCAAGTAAAAGTACAATGTTGTGTTTTTATTTCAACATATGGGTGTTGGGTGATTTCATTAGTTATTCATATAGTATTAATTAACTGACTATGTGGGTACATGTTCTAAATAATTTAATGAAGTTACTTACACCCAAATTCAACCCTCTGATATCAATGTGTTCCAGGATATAACAAGTTGTATCATAGGGAAAGAGATTTTGGTGTTAAAATTGTCTTTATAGTTGGTTTGGATTGAGAATTCAGTTAATTTTTGGTGTGTTCCTTCATTTAATGGATGTAACATGAAGATTTTTTTGATTAAGATGAAATTCCATCTACAGTCAATTAGGATAGTTTTTCTCTTTGAACAGTTAAAGGCATTCTTTTTGGTGATGTGAAAGGACTATATATTATTAAAATAGATAGAAAAAAGATTTATTTAAATTCCAAATCTCAAAATTATCTTACTCAAGACCTATTATATCACATCATTATGATGTTTATTAGTTTAACTACTATAAATTCCATGTGGGAGAAACTTCAAAATATTTATGAAGGTGATACTAAATTGAATGAAAAAAAACAAATCTTTCTACGCAGTAACATAAATGGTATAAAATTGAATCCATATGCCAATGAATATAGTTTCTATAATTAAATCACTAATTTTTTTGTCAATATTATAGGTTATAGTGAATAAATTAAGGATATTGACGTTGTAATATGCATATTGAGATGGTTTCCACCTCTATGAAATTTTAAAGTATCATCTCTTAAGAAATGTTCATTTCTATTCTTTATTATGATGATCACTTATGATATGTTTGGTGAATAATAAAATTAAGTTTCAACCTTAATATGATGTAATTAAATCATTTATTTATATGGATTTAAAATACATGGAAAACTTGGTATTGAATAGTGTATTGATGATAATGATGGTGTGGATGATTAATTTATTTCTCTTCTTGCAATAAAATTTTTGAGAGGAAAATATAGATTTGGGGGAAAGCTAATTTTAGATTTCTTTCTGTGTGGAAATGTTTGACACATTTATACATGGTTGTAAAAATTATTTGATGATGAATAATGTGTATTAAAAAATTAATAGAGGCCTCTGAGGTGGTTCCAACCAAAATGAAGCTTCAAATAATGTAAGAAATTGCATTAGAAGAGATTCATTATCAATGAAGATCGTAATGAGTGTGAATACTTTGATGAATTAGAAGCAAGTCGAAATATAATTCTGAAAATTAAATGATGAATACAAATGAAAACTAAGAACCTAATAATGTAAAATAAAATCATTCCAAAGGATTATTTGATTTCATGGTAGATCATGCAGGTTTTTTATGATTATTTAACTAAATTGATGTAAAATGGATTCATTACAGATTTTATAAAATATTTATAAGACTATATAGATCAAATTGTATCATAAAATGATCAGTTGGGAGTAGAGGTATATGAATACTTGAAACCAAATCAACAATAAAGTTAGGTTGTGGAGTTTAAAATACTCAATGATGAGTATAAAAAATATCAATGAAATTAATTTGAGGTTAGAGGATAAATATTAGATAATTGAGGCCCCTGAAGAATAAGTCGATATCATAACTAGTATGTTTTATCTTGGAAAAAATTATGGTAAAAATAATAATCATCATTACATCGTAAGGTCCCCATATGATGATGTTTTGGAAAGATACAAACATTGATATAAAGTAGTAGAAAACTATGTCAATGATCAAAGAACAAAATTTAGGGGAATAAGTGATGTTTTGTGTGATATGGAAATATTAATATATTGAAATGATATGGGAAAAATTATAGGGAAGTAGAATTAGAATCATATATATGAAAAAAAAGGTTGTTGAAGTTTTAATAATGATATCTTTAAACAGAAAAATGTATAGGATTAAAGAGAATCCCTAATATAAATATAGAATCAACAAGAAAATAAATATATGAAAGTGTGGGCATGTAGAGGAATGAAAGTAATAAGATATTACCCCTAATGGAATGAAATTTTATGGATTTCTAGGCCATACCAAGTCTTAAAATTACAAGGAATGTATATATCTGAATAGGGAATCAATTGGTAGTCAATAAACTATAATGATATTGTATCATTCATCATATAGACTAAATAATTTCTATAGAAATTTATTTGTATGTTCTAACTTTGGGAATAAATCCATTCATTAAAAGAAAAGGGAAAGTAGAAATAGTAACTACACATATCTAAGACAAGTGAATATATTACAACCAATAAAAATAAAACTAAAAATACATACACTTCTTTAGAAAAAGTAGATGAGAATGATTCAAGAACACACATAAAGATGAAATCTTAGATGCCATCTTAAGCCTTAACAAAACAAGGTATCACATGGAAGGATATGAAAAGGGTAAATAAATCCATATTAGAAGAGATTTGAATGATTGTTACGAATAATAACAGAAAATGGACTCTATACAGTTGATTCTCATACCACATGATAGGAAATGTGAATTTTTTTAAAAAAATTATAGAAAGAGTTAACAAAATTATTATATTTTCAAATGATTGTTCCTCGATGATCAATTGAATTAGAAACACACCATTGGTGGGTGATGGTATAAATAAAATATAATTTCACTATATATGGTCTATGTAAGAATATTTTATGTTAGGGTAATTTCTATCAATTAATAATGGCGGTGAAATTTAAACTGTAGTAATTCAATCACATTGGTATGACAAATTATTCACTCTTGAAATGTTGGAGGAAAATGGTAATTCATATGTGGTAGAAAGTAAAGATAACACCTATTTTATAGCAATTTAAAAGGAAAATAACATATGGATATTTAGTTTGGGTGTCATTAATTAATAAATAATGGAATAATTGTCCATTATAAATGATGTTGTAGAAATTCCCAATCTTATGTGTGATAAAAAAAGACTTTGGATGATTTAATATGTGGAAAAATAGTCTAAAATTCATATTACCACAGATGAAACTTGGTACTAAATATTCTAAAGCTATTCCACACATATATGTGTCATATTTTTAATAGGTCTAGAATATAGGGTGGTTGGTTATTTATTCTTTTAATTTATGGTTGTTGAATGATGGCATGTTTTATGTTTATATTGGGTAAATCAGAAGTGATTGATTGCATGAATAAATACCTGCAATTAGTTGAGAGTGTAATTATCAGAACAATAAATATATTTTTCACTAAAAATAGAATATAATACACATCCATAAAATTTAAAAATTAACTAAAGAATAAGGGGATTTGGCATGTGGTTTCACTAATAATAACACCTTAACAATATTCTTGGTTGAATGATGAAATTTGTGGGTGGACATTATGGACAAAACTTTTATGATTTAGAGTTCCTTTTTTCCTCATTACTAGAAATAGGTTGTTCAAGTCGTGGTTTAAAGTTAAAATGTCCTTAGAATAAGTATAGGATGTGAAAGGAAACTCTATGAAATATAGAATGGAAATAATCCCTCACTGTATTATTTTAGAGTTCTTGAATGTAATTTTTTTATCCAAAACAAATAATGAAATCAAGGAACATATGGTGATTCTACTGATGTAAGAATATTCCATGGATACTCAATAATGTGTATAACCTATATATTATACATTAATAATATTAGAAAAATTGATTATATCAATTAATTCCATATAATTGAGGTTAAAATATTGAATCACTTGAGGGGATCTTATTTTGATATGTCTGAAGATGATGAAGAATGTGATTAATTAATGGGATCAAATAAATATGTTATGGAAGGATTTCCAAAAATAAAATGTTCAACAACTGATGATGATTTAGAATTGGAATTAAAAGAGTAAACAATTACTAATGAAACTCAACTAAAACCTCACAAGGGAAACAATAGCCAATAAGTTGATACATCGATCATTATTGGGAATTAGAAGACACCTAAAATGAGAGGGATAATGAGGAATATAGTTCATTATCATTTCTTCAAAATGGTATAAATTCCCTTATATGAATAATTATAAATATTTTAATCATGGGTTAAGGTAGAATATTAAAAAATTGATGATATTTATATAAACTGTATTAGGCTCTTGTTAAGATTCCAAAAAAATAAATTTGATTAGAAAAAAGATGATATTTAATAAAAAAATTTAGCGATCATGGAAATGTGATCAGAAAAAATGAATATGTAGTGGATGAAGGCATTACATAGATTAATGGTATTGATATTGGGGAAGCAATTTCTCCCATAGATTGGTTATAGTTCATTATTAAATATCTAAAAATGAAAATTAAATGAGGTTAAAATGTTTATCAAATGGAAGTCAGAAAATATTTCATAAATGGTATTCTGGAAGAAGTAGATTAGATTGAAATCCCAATGGGGTTTTTGATTGAAAAATATGAAATAAGATGTTATAAATTTAATAAGTATCTATAGGGTATAATTTATGAAAAATAAACAATGTATCATTGACAGGATTATTATTATAATTATATATAATATAAAAGGGTATGTATAAACCATAATCTCTACATATTGAAATCCTGGTAAGATCAATCTATGGTGATTTTATATTTAGAAGATATTATATTTTGTGAATAAAGACATGGATCAATCAAATAATTATCTAATTGAAGGAAAATATAATATTAAATTTCCATTATTGGTGAAATCAAATAATTTTAGGGCTATATGTGATTGAAAATATGTAATAAACCTCCATTTCATGAGAAATGTTTGAAAGAGAGTTTTTGATTAAGTTCAACATTCAAGGTTCCATACCATTTATGAGTCCAATTACTATTTTTTTAAACAAGAGGATCATGGGAATGGAAAATCTATGAATCAATCCATATAATGGAGGATAATTGGAAACAAGTTGTATTTGACCACAACATTCCATGATATCACCATTGCAGCATGTTTAGATTCTCTAGTCGAAAGATATATAAAGGGAAATAATTTCATAATTGTTAAATGAATAGTATGGTATATTAATAGTAATCTTAATTTTGTGTAGTAATTTAATGTGGAAAGGATTTTAAATTGTTAATATTTTCCAATAATGACTGGTCTCATGATGTGATGGATCAAAATACCACAAGTGGTGGAAGCATGTTCATTGAAAATAAATATTAGGAATGGTTAAGAAATAATTAGGAAATAAAATCTATTACTATGACTAAATAATAGTATATCTCCCTAAAAATGAATACAACCCAAATATTGTTGATTTAATATAAACTTTTTGATATTGTGGATGAGGAGAAACTATCAATGTAGTTATTATTTGACAACATTCCCATGATAGATCTCTTGAAAAGTATCTCTCAACTCATTCATAATAAACATATTTAGATAATATATCACCTAATCAAAGAAAAATATGAACATGGATTGATTAAAATGGATCATGTTGGAATTAATGATCTTTTGAAAAGTATTGCGGCCAATCTATTGGATGAACTAATGCTTGAGAAACATATGTTGATCCTCATTGTTAATATAACTCCAATTTCATAAGGAGGATCATATTTTACCCGTATCTATATATTTTTATCTATTTCTATCTATTTATAAAAGTAGTGAAGTATTCATGGGAAATATTATCCAGGTGGGGTATTTTATTCTAAATAAATAAAAGTTTTCAATAGGTTTTTTTCCAAAGGGGTATAATGGGGATATTAAATTGAATAAATGTTTGCAGGATAAGAGGTTTACCATGTATGTGTTCTCCTAAGTCATGAAATTAATTCTTAAACTCTTTTCTCTATAATGATAATTTCACAAATATAATTCTTATTATATATATTGGTGATTTATTAGAAATTATTTCTTCCTTTGAGATTTTTTATTTATTTAATTTCTCATTGTAACTCCAAAAATCCAAATGGATTAGATTATGGGGACAAGGTAATAAAAATATGGGATTCAGATGTATTTTTTGTTTCTCTTAAATTGAAAATGGGTTGAAATTGGAGTACTCCAGTGAAGTTGGTGTTGAGGGTTTTGAGGAAATGATTTTATGGATGATGGTGGTTTGATGATTTTTTCATCGAAATGGAATACTTCCATGATATTTTTTTGAATATATTTAATCATTGGTATTTGGTAATTGAATGATTTTGGAACATGATAAAATGATTCATGAGGCTTTCTATTTTTCCAATTTTCAAACCAGTGTAAATTCAAGGATTCTTTATCATCTTATGGTAAATTCAATTTGTTCATGAAACATATTAATTTTATTGTACTCCTAAGTTATGAGACTCATGAATCATTCTTTAAAAATGAAAAATATTTACTAAATCATATGGTATGTTGTTTTCATTTCCGTATTTAGAAAATAAAAGGGGTTTTTCAAAAGTAATTGGTTTTAAAAAGGTTTGAGTTTCATAATTACATACAGTTTCCTGATAAAGGTGACATCAAATTTAAGATGACCTCCAAAATAGAAAAGTTTCATTTAACATCAAAACAAATATAAGAGTTTCATGATGGAATTGATTTTTACAATAAAGGTGACATAAAATTTTCATTATTATATAAACAATAATGTTTCATGAAATGTTGATAGAATGATTCTTAGTTCCACGAAGTTCCTTCTACGCCAATAAATAGTATGCTACCACCTCTTTTTGATGAAGACTATTACCATATATATGGAGGATCTTCATCAATAAAGAGTTGTGTGAAGTATATTCTCTTGATATATAGTTTTTAGATGAATTAAATTCTTTTATAAAATGCATGAAGAATATAATTAAGCCATTATAACCAAGTGAGATTTATGAATTAATACACATGAACATCATTTGTGAAAAATATATTCATGAATAAATCATTAATAATAACATCAGTTGTGGGAAGAATGTAACATGAGTCTACACAAACTAAGTATGTTTCATGAAACATTCAAGTTGAAAAAATAGGAGTTTCATGAAAAATTTAATGTCATACAAATCTAAAATGAAATGCATATGTGAACACAATCATATGAAGTGATAGTTTTATGAAAGTGGAATTTACCCAAAAAATCATGTATTGATAAGAAGTACTTGATCCCAATTAGGGGCTTCAACAAGGGGAAGATAGTCCTGGAGGATTATATATAGGCCTGGGAAAAGTTGGCCTTTTCTTTTGAATATCTGATAATGGATGAACCAAGAACTCTAGTAACCACTATCTCTTAGATGTTTAGGAAATTAATTATTGTAGAATTAAATTTTTTTTCAATGACTCTATTATATCTTTATGTTTTTTATTATTGGTTTCTCACTTTTCTATAAAAGTGTTTTAAATAAAAAATTAAATTTTCAGTCAAAAAATAGGAAGAAGGATGAGCCCGTAAGGGGCGCACTTCACTAGGGTTTTCCTCTATCACCGTCTCTCTTTACATCTACCTCGAGTATACTTTTTCTTCTCCTTAGTGATTATTTACAGTTATTTCGGTGAAGTTCCTCCTTTAGTTCC
Organism: Viscum album; assembly: GCA_963277665.1. NCBI lineage: Eukaryota > Viridiplantae > Streptophyta > Magnoliopsida > Santalales > Viscaceae > Viscum > Viscum album. The sequence goes on along the minus strand of OY728166.1, from coordinate 65,178,458 downwards.
AGCGTTGGTTTTTGTGGGCTCAGATGTCACGGCTTTCCTCACTGCCTGTTGTCTCATTCCACTCCATTTTCCCCCTTTGATGGCTAGGGATTCTTTGGTGGTGCGGTGAGATCCAATTGTCGATATTCATCTAATATGAATGAGGTTTTCTATCTCGAGTGCTAGATGGGAGTGTGAGGGATGGTTCATGGTGGTCTCCATGGTAGTTGTGAAGGCAATGATAGGTGGTGGTTCTGACTTTTTGTGGGGCTTCTTCCATCATGGGCTAGCATTCGGATGATTTTCAATGATGGTTTCTGTTTCCATTTTTCTGTCTTTGTAATTTTGATCTAGAGTTTATTGTGCCAAATTTGTTATTTCACAGAGGAACAAGCTGTGATTTTCATTTCGAAAATATGGTTTGATTTTCTTATTGGTGTGAATTTCTTGATGTTTTCATGTGGTCTGTGTTTCAAGGTGTTGGCGGAGTATGTGACTTTTGATTTCCTATGACATTGTGGATGTTGATTTGGTGTAATTTGTTTTGTATTGATTAGGCTTTTTTTGTTTGAATTTTTTTTCGCTTTTGGCACTTTGGCCTTAGTCCATATGACATTGCATCTATTTTACTTTCACGTGACTACTCTAGAAGATGTTTAGAGCAGGGATCATTTTTTTTTCATCTCTATTCTGAATTGAAAGTATTGAGAGGGCATGTCATTTTCCATCGGTACCATGATCGTGCATTATTTATTGAGATAGCTAGCCAAGCAGTGATGAGAAGATGTATGTTGATCATATTTTTTTTGTTACTAGAGTGGGGTATTTTTCTTTCTTTTGAATTGGATTGTTTTTTGTCTTGATGATCTTGGTTGTGGAGGAATTGTTGTGTTTTATGTCTCTAATGTCATTATTGTTTCCCACATTTTCCTCAAAATTTATTTTGAAATAAAACTTTAATATTTAGTCTCACACTATTTAAGAACACATAATTATGTAGAATATATTTTGAGGATACATAGAAGTATATAAATTGCGCATATACCATCACTTAAGTATTGTGTTGGAGTAATGAAGATGTAATTTTCCTTGTGTAAGAATTCACTAAACCCAAATATTGTAATGTTAGTATTACTAGAATTAAGTTACCACTTCTAAAACATTGTATCCTCTAAAAAATTTACTCTTAGTTTAATTTTTTACTACTCATACAAAGTTATTTTATTCTTCTTATACCATCTCTTAGTGTCAAACAATGTAAAACATTTGTGTTGTGTCTTTATTTCAGCATATGGGTGTTGAATGATTTAAAAATGCATTCATAAAGGTTTAATGAGTAACCACCAATGTTAGAAAAAAATTATTTTAATTAAATGAAAATGTTAACGTACTGATTCACCTATCACCTATCAAGGTTTTATGAGGTCAAAAAAATCCATTTAAATGAAATGAATTTTATAAAACATATAAATGAAAATAACTCATTTTTTATAAATAACCCATAGAAATGACAATGGTTTACTTAAAATTTTTAACTAAAAATAAGTTAGCATTTAAATTTATGAGGAAACTATTGATGTAAAATTTTGTTTTATAAAAATTTTCAAATTGTATAATAGTATGAGAAAAATTAATTGACATCGATAACATGAACAACCAAAAATAGTTTCTTAAAAATATAAAAAATTAGGGTGAAACATGAAACATAAATATATAGGAGAGTGATAATTATGAATATATATAGTAAAATGAAAACAAAATAAAAAAAAAAGATATTTATTGGAATTATTTAGAAATCATCAATGTAGAATTCATAGTTATGAGTCCCTTTTAAAAAATTCTCATTTATTTTATACAAATTAAGATAAAGGAAAACATTTCAAGGAAGTTTATTTTAATTAAAGAATGTTTTTACCAATTTATATAATATATAACATCATTAAAAATTAAAATTTTAAAAAAATTAAATATTCACGACCAAAATTCATGAGGAAGTTATATAACTCAAATAAAGAGTTATAAGTAACCCAATCCCTTGCCTTTAACAATTATTTCCATGGAAGACCATTAAATACCTACATAATAAAGGAAAATATTTTAATTACCAATTTTGGAAACAAATTAATATAAATTTCCATTTCTACTATTCATTAATAACATTTCACTTTATGTTTTAGATTGTTATACTCCATCTTTTAATATTAGGTGGTAAAATCATGACCATTTTGAACTACGTTTGTAAAAGTTGTGTATAAATTCCTTATTCTCCAAAATTTCATAATTTAAAAACCATTGATGGTAATATGATTCATTATTTATAATTACCTATAGTTATATAATTATTTTATATGGTAGTTTTTGTCATATTTTCTAAAAATAATATCATTGATGAACAACATTTAGTTTATTAAACGATATCAATTTTTCATTGTAATGATCTTTAGTTTTTTATATGTAAATAAAAATATTAATGATGTGAAATAATTATATATATTATATAAAAATAAAATATAAAATAAAAATTTCTAAAATGGAGGTAGTGAAAATAGAATGCATCACTCCATACTGGTAGTAGACCACTCATACATGTGGATAATGATTTCATTTTTGAAGAGAGGATGAATGAAGTTACATGGATTATAATTTTAGGAAAAAATAAATAAATATATATATATATATATATCATATATATTTAAATAATTTGAATAATTGACCATATAGGCTATGTGGTGATGGAAAATTAATCATGTTTTTTCGTGGATGTGGTAGTTTGAACATACACATGATTCATGTTTTTTTAAATGAAAACCGAAAGGTTGTTAATGATTTTTCCATGATTGTAAATAACATAATGGTATAATAATGATACTAATTTAATCATTTTAAGTTATTTTAATGAATTTTTAGTAATAATTATTGCATATAATGAAATGGAAATGATAAAGGACCATTTAGAAATTTATATGTCACTTCTTAGATAATCTCTTTTCCAAAATAGATTATGCGTTTGAGAGATTATATTTTAAGAAAACCAAAACATCATGAATGTGAATATTTATCTTTATTATATGGTTTGGAAGATACTTTTCTAAAATAATTTTTTCCTTCGATTTGCAGATGTGAAGATAGAATATACCCATTTAAAAGTTCAACTGGATGGATTTATTGTTAACAACAAAACCTTATCAACCATGGGAAGTCATTCTCGAGGAAATTGTCTCCAAAATTGAAAAATAATGAAGAGGGAAATGGATGATATTAATAAAATAAAAAACCTCCCATTTTAACACATATTTTAGAAACTTTTTTAGTCAACCTATCTTTTTGAAACACTTTTTACCTTTTATATTTTTACCCTGGTAACTAGTATTGCCAATGTAATTGATATTTTAGGATTGAAAATAAACTTTTTCATACGAAATAATTAGAAACATATAATTCCAAAATATATATCCATTTTATTTGGTAAATTTTAAAAATGTGGTAAAAACATAATTTTGAAATACTAAATGTATAATGTATTAAAAACTATTTTTAAAAAATATAAATTATGTTCAGAAATGTCAAATGTGGGTTTATTTGTGACATCACAATCTAATAAAATAGAAAAATTATGTTTGATAGAATATATAACCTAAAACACAATGATTAAAACATAATTTGACTCCCTAAGAATTTATGATATATTTTCTAATATATATATATATATATATATTCTCATTAATGTTTTATAATTCACATGACATCAGGTTTAAATGAAACATGATACCACCAAAAATGTCTATGAAAAAGAAAAGCTACTCAATGTTTATTAAAATTAAATATATGTACATAATGAAAAAAGTTGGATTAAACAAACTGACATGCCCTCACCTGTTAGAAAAAAAAGTTAATGATAACAATAGAATATTTCATTTCCATATTCAGAATCATCAATATCTTTCCACCCAAATTTGGACTTACCCAGATTGAAGAACATAAGGATTTATACACCGGACTTCTTTGAAAACTTAGAGAGAGATATCATAGACACAGTATGTGGTATTCTATGTTATTCCTTCTTTGGCCTTCTCTTCAAAGGAGTAAGAGTGAAACTCTCACTTTCATCTATCATTGTATTGGAATTAATTATTTCATCCCTAAAAGTGGCATGGCCACCACTGCTCTTTTCTTCATAGGGGTACTACCATTCACCCCTTCATCATCAAAGATGTTTTTGCACTTCTCATATATTATTGAGGGATTTAAAATTTTATGGATATCATAATTACAACCAACATTTTGTTGAGTATCATTTTTATTGAAACAATCATCCTCTAGACCTGAAAGATTAGATTCCACCAGTTTCACGCATCCTTACCTGAAATTAGGATATTATAAACCACCCTAATGGGTCTGAACATTATCTTTAATTGCAATTTCTAGTTACATTCCATCACCACCAAGTTCAGTAGCATATGTATCCACCTACAAATTCCAATCCAAGTCATGAGGAGTACTAGTGTGCTGCATCATCCTACCGTGATGTCATCCTACCTCAAGAGTATCATTCATGCTAGGATCTGGAGTCCTAGTGTAGACATTAAACTCTGGACCTGGTCTCATCATCGAGGAAGAGTCTTGCCCCTTTAAAAAATTAACCACAACCAGATACATAAGATTCTTCTCATAGGCATTTCTATGGCCATCCACATTATTCCACATTGTCTACCTCTTTGATTTCATCATAAAAGTTGTCTCATGATTACCTTTTTAAGATTAATACGATCTAACCATATTTTTATGTCATGTGTCTTTGACATGACCAATTTATTTAAAGTATGAAAAAGTTGAGTAAGTCTTTTATATTACACCTTTAGAAGGATGTAATCATCCAATACTGATAAAAAGAAATTATAAATTAAGAACACGCTTAAGTTAATCTTCATAAGGACCCCAGATAAATTCCCAAACATGGATCCCTTAGTGGAACTATCTAATTCGATTGGAATACCAAGGGAAGAGGTTATATCAAATAGGATCATATGATTCTGTAGTATCTAGTTAAGACTAAAAAAATTAATCCAAACCTGGGATCTAGTATTTTTTAATGAATACGAATTAAATATAAATTCCCATTATTAAAAAACATAACTATATTTAATGAAATTAGTGTGAACCCCCAAGATTTGTGATTCATTTCCTCTAATGGGAATATCATATGGACAAATCCCCTACCCATGGGTATACATCTATAATCAGAATAATTCCAAATAGAAGTTATCTTTTGAACCAAATCATCTAATTTCCAAATATTTCTACCAACAGAAAGAATCATCCATGAAATAAATGAATATTTTAAAATCATAAATCTATAAATGATAGACTCCCTATTTGAAATCACAAATGTTGTGTTTCCCTGGTTCACAATATGATCTGGAATAACATCATTCATATGTGTTAAATGTCTTTAGTTCAAAACTCTTTCTTCTTAAAACCCTGAATTGCCTACAACAGTATTTAGATTAACAAATTTATACTCAAGAGATTGACCATCCCCCACTAATACTATCAAATCACTAGTCCAATGTTTTCCACTAGACACAACTTCCAAAGACACCATTGAAGAATTAAAAGCATCAAACTAATCTTCTAGCACCTAATCATCTTGGGGAGATCCATTAAGATCAGTCCCTACTACTACATTGAGACATTGATCCATCAACCCTAGAATCACTGAGGAGGATCTATACTCTCTATTCACCTATGTAATCCTCATTGTAGTCTATCGGTCTCTATTCAAGTCAATCTTGTATGTAGATCGATGCAAATAGCTCCTCAATTTCACCACCATTGTAGATCTATGCTCACCAATTGCATCAATTTTCTCCACTCTCCACCAATAATATATTATCTCAGTTGTCCAGGGATCACATGATCTAGTGGTCTCAGATCTGAACACCCTAGTTAGAGGTCTACAGAATCCCACATCGATCGATCAAGGATTTTTATAAACAATCTTATCTCCATTCATAAGAACGGATCCAAGAAAATAGTGAAACACCATATTCGATTAGAACTAGGCTTTCAGTATGTCGGAGATGACATAAACCCTATACTCTCAAACCCACTCCCTTTTCGTCACCATATTTTTCACCTCCTAAATGAATCATGATACTCAATTAAAATATTATTATTCAAATAATACCATTATAACCTAAAAATTTTGTTTTTGGGTAGGAATTATAAAAAATAAACTAATAAAATTAAATTTTATAGATATGTATCGACTAAATTAAATGGATTTATATTTTTTATAAATAATATAAGAATCATTTGGAAGAAAATGAAATTTATTTTAAAGAAAAATATTTTACTAAATGGGAGTTTTGTTGCACATTGATCGAATACATTAAAAATAATTTTGAAAACATTTTAAAAAATTATTTTATAAAATTAACTTCACTTTAAAATCATCATACCAATATTTTATTTGGGTAATATTTTAATTATTTTATGAAAAAATATTTTTTTGATGAATAGTTAAAAATATATTTTTATTTAAAAATATCCTCATATTTAAATCATTTAAATATTAAATTTTGATTTAAAATTATTTTAAAATTAAAACTAGTTCAATTATATTATAAAAAATAAAATTCATACCATTAGAATCAATTTTCATTTTAATTTTTATATTATGACTTTCAATACATAAAAAAAGTTTCCCTTTGGAAAAACTTAATTTCCTTGTGCCCCTAGTTTAATGTTAAAATGAATTTTTTAACTAGTGTGGTTTGAATTTGAAAAAATGGTTTCCAAATATGGAATAAAAATAATAAATAGTAGTTATTAATGTTAACTTTATTCTTCAACATAATATTTATTAAAAACTCTAATAAATTAATTAAAGCACTTAGGGTTAAAACAAAGTTTCACATGTTAGGTGAACTTGTGTAAAAATTAATTTACCACACATATATAACTTTTATTTGATAAATTGAATTTCATATTTTTATTAAATATGTTACAATTATCTATTAAGTATCATTTTATTTTATGATTAAGGGATAAATTACATTGGTTTAAAAAATAAATTAAAGAAGTGAATAATAAAATGGTAATACTGGGTAAACCTAAAATATAATGAATAACATGTTTCAAATATTTGATAAATTATATATTGGATGTGAAAATAAAAATTATATATAAAAAATTCACTATTTAAAAATTTTAGAGGCACATGGTGTGAGGGTAACTTCCCACTATTGAATAGTTTTAGGTATTTACAGATATACCACTTCTCAACAATTATAAAAGGGAACGCACTCCCCTCAGTTAATTAAGCATATCATTCCCTTTTTCTTGAAACAAATGTGAAACAATACTCTTAAAAAATGTTTTAATTATTATAATGATTATGGCCTCCTGAAAAGATAACCCATAGGGCTCTTAAGGACATAACAAAATGAGTTTAATCTAAGAGAATGTAATTACCTTCACTATGCTCTTTCTATTTTATTATTATTTTAAAACAATGAATTATGTCTCAATATTTACCATATATTACCACTTTTATCTACCATATAATAATATTTTCTTAATTTTCTTTCGTAAAATTTATCCACTTACACTTCTATCAAATGTGAAATGAGATCGCCAATATTTTGTATGGTGGACTACTATATCATGGATTGTTGAAACTCAATTTCCATCAACACATATCAGGGTTGGAGATAATGATGGATTTAACAAATATATATATATATATATATATATTTTTTATAATATTATTATACTTATGGAGTTATAATATCACATATACCTTCTAACATTCCCTTATGATTAAAAAAAGATAACATCACATGTGTGTACAAAAAAAACATACACTACTACTAAACCCACCTATAACAACTCTAGAATCAGCCTTCATCAGCTCTAGAAAAGTACCAATAAACTTAGCATGGTTAAAATTCCCAATCTCTATTAGTTCTCAAAAAGTGATGATAAAGGGTATATTTATTAGCACAATTAAAATCACTGATAAATCATACTTTTATCAGTGCTTATAATAGAGATGATAAAAGATCCCATTTTTCAGCATGTCTATTTAACACTGATAATTAATACCTTCATCAGTACTTGTAAAAGTGCTGATAAATGGAATCATTTATCATCTCTTTTATTGGCACTGATAAAATTATAATTTATCAGTGCTTTTATTTTCACTAATAAAAGTATGATTTATGAGTTCTTTTTGAATCGTTAATAAAGATTGACTTCGTCATCTCCTGTCTAAGTGCCAATAAAGGGTCCTTTATAAGATCATATTAAAGCACTGGTAAAGGAAGATTTATCAGTTCATTTAGTAGTGCTGATATAGGTGAAAACTATAGTGTGATGCTACAGCGCACTCTATCACCAGAAACAGGTACAGTGTTCTGCAACAACATATTGCATCATTTGAAGTAGCAACAAAAATTACCAGACTAATATATAAATACTTAATTTAAATGAACTAAAATTTCTTACAAAAATACAAAAAACAAACACTATTATAGAGTATGTGAGTTGTTTTTTTATTTAAATTAATGTTAGTTTTTCAGTAAAAAAGATGCACTTAGAGTCATCTAGGTTACAATGTGCATCAAATAGAGGCTCAGCTAAATTCTACACATTCCATATGATTCATGGGTTGTTTCCAAAAAGTATAGAAACAATCAGAATGTGTTTTCTCAGTTTTAGTATATCAGTATATTTTTTGATTAAAATTAATATTAGTTTTGAAAAAAAAATGAACTTGGAGTCATACTAGTCACACCGCATGTCAGATTGAAGTGTGGTTGAACCCTACACATTAAAAAAGACATATGAATCATTTTACTAAAGTATTGAAATAGTTTTAATGTTATTTCTTAGTTTTAGAGTATGTTAGATGTTTTTTTTAATAAAATTAATGTCAATTTTGAATAAAAAAGAAGCACTTAGAGTCATCCCGAACACAATGTGTGTCGGGTTGAGGAGTGGATGAATGCTACACATCCCAAATAACACATGGTTTATTTACCTAAAGTACCTAAAAAATTAGAATATGTTTTCTCATTTTTGAGTATTTCAGTTTTTTTTATTAACATTAATGTCACTTTCCAATAATAAATATGCATTTAGAGTCATACCGGTCACACCATGTGTCGGATAAAGGTGTGGATGATCCCTACACATCATAAATGATGTATGTATCATTTTAATAAATTACCAAAGCAATACCAAAGTGTTATATTAATTTTCAGTATTTCATTTGTTTTTATTTACTAAAATTAATATCAATTTTGAATAAACAAGATGCACTTGGAGTCACACTATGAATCAGATTGAGGCGAGACTGAATACTACACATCACAAATGACTCGTGGATCATTTAACTAAAGTATCTAAACAATAAAAATGTTTTTTCTCAGTTTTTATTTTGTTAATTGTTTTTTTATCAATATTAATGTTAGTTTTGAAAAAAAAAGTCACTTGGAGTCATATCGGTCATACTGTGCACCATATTGAGGTGCGTCTGATCCCTACACATAAAAAATGACATATGGATCATTGTAAAAATTCACCAAAATAATCTGAATGTTCTTTCTTAGTTTTGATTATGTTGGTTGTTTTTTTATAAAATTTATGTTAATTCTGAATAAAAATGACACACTTGGACTCACATTGTGCGTCGAATTGAGGTACAGCTGAATGTTACACATCCCAAATGACTCATGGGTCGTTTTTCTAAAGTATTAAAACAATTAGAGTTCATTTTCTCAGTTTTTTGTATGCCAGTTGTTTTTTTTATTAAAATTATTGTCACTTTTGAATAGAAGAGACACAGTTTGAGTAATAACAGTCACACCTTGCATCGGATTGTGGTGTGGATATTTCTTAAACATCACAAATTATGTATGGATTATTTTCATAAAGTACCAAAACATTATGAATGTGTTTTCTTAGTTTTGAGTATGTCATTTGTTTTTTTCTAGAATTAATGTCAATTTTGAATAAAAAAATCACTTGAAGTCACATTGTGCATCAAATTGAAGCATGTATGAATACTACATGTCCCAAATGACTCATGGATTGTTTTCCTAAAGTTTCAAAACAATCAGAATGTTTTTTCTTGGTTTTGAATATGTTAGTTTTTTTTGTTAACATTAATGTCACTTTTGAATAAAAATTCATAGTTGGAGTCATACTGTTCACACTATGCATTGGTTAGAGGTGTTGCTGATCCCTACACATCAAAAAGGACATATAGATCGTTTTCCTAAGGTATAAAAACAATATAAATGTTTTTGGAGCCAACATTTGGGACAAAGAGAAGGCCCCAAGACGTCCCCACGGACTGCCTCGCGAAGCCCCTTTATGGAGTCCCCCCAGCACCGCGACCACTGCGAAGAAAAGGAGGTGGTAGGCTCCATGAATTCATTTGACGTTCACGAGCCTACCGTAAAGCAAAAGACGTGGGATGCTCAGAAACCCCAGTTGACGTTCATGACCCGATGCGAAGCCCCCAAGCCCCTCTTCGCGCAGCGTGAGCTCCACTCTGTGACACCTCTTTCCTATAAATACCTGGATCCCCCTGAGCACTGAAGATGAAAATACTGAAATTTCGGCTTCCCAAATTCTGAATCATGAAGCAGTCTTCCGATCGGTGAACCATGAGTTGTGCAAAGTACTTCCGCTTGGTGAAGTGCCTCCCCATTGTCTTGTTTTGATCCCCTCTTCCGAGAGGGATTCACTTCACGAAGCCTAAGGTCTTTCGTGAAGGAAGGGGATCTCCAAGGGGGCCCAGGTCGTCACGGGGCATTTATGCTTCGTGAATCACCCTTCATGTACACATGATCCACATGCTAAGGTAGGGTCACTGTACCTCGTGAAGCACATTGCTTCCCAACACCTTAATTCACGAGGCACCTTTGCTCCGCGAGGCTGTGCTCTGTGAATGCACTTCCACTTTGTGAAGAACCTCCCATATGCACCTCTTCCCCATGCTAAGACTAAGGCACCCCACTTCGCGAAGCACACCCCTTCGTAACTGCTCTCTGCCATGTGGAGCAACAGAGCTCCACAAGGCCCCAACCTATAGACCCCTCTACTTGACAATCCCTTTTACTGTGCGACCCTCCAGGTTTTTATGATGTTACATCAAAGTCCCCTAAACGATACCACCCGTTGCATTGCTTCACCTAATGTTTCTTCACATAGGCACACTAATGGCTACTACTCCTTCGCATAGCCACGCTAACATGGACCCCTCGATGGTTCACTCCGTGACACTCCCTCACCACGGTGTTGCCGGTGCCTTCCCTCCCACAAGGAGCAGAGGGTACCGGTTATGTAAGTCCTAGGGGTGCAGAGCAAACCCACCTCGTCTGAGCTACATGGCGTTAAACTCCCAAGAAACTTCATCCTCAACACATAACGTTAAATTATGACCTGACCTCATGCCTCACACATAGGGTCCCCCCGCCTTGGGCATTCTCCACACCCCCTAGTCTCCATAGGGGATGATATCCTCCTTCTTAGAGTGTATTTTGTCTGTGGGGAAGGGTATCCATCTTGGTGTAAGCCCCTATATTTTCTTGCAGGAGGTAGCACCCCTGCTCATCCTCACATCCTTGGTGCCAAGGTCAGTGGAGGGCATGATAGGGAACAGGGCTCCTCCCTTCTTCGGTCCCAAGTCCCTCTCTCACTGCACTTTGTCACACTCGGGCCTCTATCCTGAAGTAAGCCCCAATCTCTCTCTCCCTGGGCCGCTCCACGCGTAAGCCCCACTCTGCATCCCACGGACGCACCTTTCGTGATGTGATCATCAGGTCTCGGCTGCCTCTTGTTTCTCACACCGAGCACGACTCACGTGGGCTTAGAGTAAGCATCGACCATGAAAACACCCCCTTCTCGCATGATGTTAAACTGTATTTCACCCCCGTCCCGCATGAAGTTAAACTGTATTTCACCCCTATCCCGCATGACGTTAAACTATATTTCACCCCCTTCCCACATGATGTTAAATTGTACACCCGAACTATGAGGACTTTGATCCATGTCAAGGCATGGTACGTAGGAAGCATCTATGAGGTTCAAGCACAACAACCATTGGCCCCGACCATCTTCGTGTCGGTGCGCCAAGCACCATTAACACATGGTCTGCCTAGAGTGTAAACCCCACACCTTCCTAAACTACGTGGTCTTCGATCCATGTCAAGGCATGGTACGTAGGAAGCCTCCCCTGAGGTTCAAGCCTTCCATACACCTAGACCAAGTCCCTTATTCACGTAGGTTCTCCAACACAACATCCCGAACTACAAGGAATTTGATCCATGTCAAGGCATCGTACGTAGGAAGCCACCACGAGGTTCATGCCCACCACTCGGTCATTCCGACCTCTTTTAGGTCAGTTCACCCTCGTCCCGCATGACATTAAATGGTATGCCATCCTGAACTATGAGGACTTTGATCCATGTCAAGGAATGGTACGTAGTAAACAACATGAGGTTCAAGCCCATCATCCATCAGACACCCAGTCCATCTTAACATCGGTTCGCTGACACGCCCCAACCCGAACTACGGGGACATTGATCCATGTTAATGCATGGTACGTAGGAAGCCTCACAAGGTTAAATCCCATCACCCATCGGACCCCCGGTCCATCTTCACATTGGTTCGCCGACACCCATTCCAAACTACGGGGACTTTGATCTATGTCAAGGAAGGGTACGTAGGAAGCCTCCATAAGGTTCAAGCCCACCTCTCGGTCATTCCGACCATGTTGGTTCACCAACGCCTTAGTCCGCCTAAAGCGTAAGCCCCAAATGCCCTCGTCCTACATGACGTTAAAATGTAGATCACATTTAACGGAAAGCCTCTATCAGATGAACTACACGGACTTTGATTCCCTGCCACAGGGATACGTAGGAAGTCTCTTCGAGACTCAAGCCCAAAACCATCGTCTATCCTGATTCTTACTTGGGCCACCACATCCTGGTGAGATCATGCCACATCATTCCCCTCCACATCATTTGGGGAGCCACCCGCGTGTTCTCCCTAATATTGGTGTTCCCTCCAGGGGGTTCCTCAATATTATCCACTCTAATCAGTGTTCTGATCAGTCCGATCCTTCCCTGTTGGATGTTAAACTTACAGCATACCCTATGTTAAACATGGGAAGCTGAGGAAAACCTCATATAGATGCTTATGGCATAGGATTACCCACATTCGATGTGGGATGCCTCAGGCTTTCGGGCCCTCAAGAAGCCCTATAATAAGGGACAGAAAAGAGACACACCAATCCCCAATGTCCAGACACACCAGTGATGCCCAGCATGATTACTCCCCTAACCAAATGTTACTACCCTGACTGGACCCCTTGGAATGTCCTAACAGAAGAATTGTAATTAACTGGTGTCCATGAAGATATGGTGTCGGGAAGAGTATCACGAACAACCTATTAAATCTATGAGGGATACCCGGACTAGGTGATGAATTCTGAGTAGGAATCCATGGAAGGAAGAACTGACATCCCGTCATCCTGTTTCGATCAAGGATCAAACATACCGGAACAAGGAACGGATGTCGCCCACCTTTGGGAAGTGGGAATGCAGGGTAACAGAAGTCGCGCCTGTCGCACTCAAGAGGACAGATCTGCATTCTCTATCAAAAGAATTGGAAGCAGAAATGGTGAACCGGAAGTGAAGGTCTTATCCTTAATATATAGATTAGTTGTGATCGAGAAATTAATGGATTGACATGTCACCGGATCCAGACATCGGGCACCGGGTCCCACCAAGAAAATAGCGGTCCTGGAGTGAAACTCACTAGAAGTTGGGGAAGTGGAACGTTGGACATCTCGTTCTTCGATGTTGTCAGTGTGGATCCCTCTTATTGGTCATGGAAGATGGGATGGCATTGGGGCATTGGTCATCGATTCTTTTTTCCTTTCAGCACTGACAAGTTTATCTCTCTACTTCTTAGGAATGAGGTTGCTGTCACAGGAACGTGATCACCGCCCGCCCGCCAATGCATGGGCAGGGGCAATGCCAGAACGGCCTCTCCATGTGGCTTCACCGCTTCTGCAATGGCTTCTGCATCCATGACCGTGGGGTGCCCATGCCCCATCTCCCCATCAGAAGTTATCCAACGAAGGGTAATTAATGACCTCATACGTCGTTACGAGGACGAGGGAATCATCTCTACATGGGATATGGCCCGCCTATACCTGGAGGCATCCAGGACCTTCCATCAACGTCGCCCCCAAGGTCTACACAGGGAGCCTCTGCTCCCCACCCCAACATTTAATCATTTCAGAAGCTTGTCCCTGAAGCGCTTTGATGACTCCCTGCCTTACGCTGATGAGGTGGGTGATGTCCGGCCTAGCCCGGTCAGAGTCTCAATTCAGGGGGCCCCAGCCAGGGCCCCCACCCGGCCGTTTCATCGCCACCTCTCGGCCTTGCCGGAGGAGAGGCAGGTAAGCTATGAACCTGCACCACCTGCCCCAGTTCATCTGACTCGATGCCAGCACCATGCACAAGCTAAGGATGCCCGCCAAGGGGAGTCAACTTCGACGGCTACTATGGCTCGAACCACCGCCTAATCATATCATCAAGTCCCTGCACACACTGAGGAGGGGTGCTCCTACGCCCAGCTAGGATCGAGGCCCCAACCACCCCATGGGAAAGCTAGGTCGACTCTCCTAGTCACGGGCACGAGCAGTGGTCGTTGTGAACCAACCCACAGCGATGCCACCCCGTATGGAGGTCCTCCCCGTACCACTATCACACAGAGCGTGGGCCTTCCCCACTCCGAGGCTCGGCATGGAGGTCTACCCCATGTTACCCCCAATCCTAATGAAGGTCTGCCCCGCGGTAGAGACATTCGGTACAGAAGCCTATCCTGTTCCCATCACATTAGGTATAGAGATCTTCCTCCTACCTCCGACCGTTAATGTGGAGACATTACCCATCTGGTCTCTCTCCAACATGGGGATCCTCCCTACGTCCTCTCTAAATGTGGCGACGTCCCTTCTCACCCCACTAACCAGAGGGGTGAAAGCCAGCCTCGCTCCACTCGCACCAAGCATGGAGGTCATCCCCATTCCCCCGCCGGTTCCAATAGAGGTTTCGCCCGCTCAGGTGCTGTTCATGGAGGTACTCCCCATGTCCCCTTTGAAATTTGTCCTGGTACTCCTCGCACCCCAACTGTCTCAAGTGAAAACCCTCTCTGCCCTGGCACCACCGAGGCCAAAGGACCACATGTCAGGAATCATTCATGTCCCGAGGAGCCATCCAGGGGCAGGAAGGTGGTTCATCGCCGATATAAGAAGAATCCTGGGAAGGTCGGGATGGAGATCAAACTGTTCTACTTCTTAGAATCTGAATCGAAGTGTGACTCATCTTAGGAGCCCTCCCCTTGCTCATCCGAGTCAAGGACCAGGGCAGGAACAAGGCGCATCAACCTCGTGCTCCCAAAATGTGAGGTCCACGGGATTCCCACTTCCCCCTGCAGGTTCATCTAGGATGATGAAAATCTGGTGACCCCGCGGGTTACAGTCGTGCAGTCACCACCATCATAGCCAGAAGCGCTTTTTACCTCCACGAGAGATCACGAAGAGCTATTCTGGGGACCAATGGCGGGCGAGGAGCATCGCGACCTACCACCGGAAGCCCTGGCCCCTAAGCCAGGAACATCGGTCATCATCCCCTCCTATCGTGACGTGGAAACCAGGTCACTACACTCCATGGAGGATAGCCCAAGAATCGGCGTCCAGTTAGGCCATTCGCCATATTCTCCACCGACCGACATGTCGTCCCAGCGGTCTTCCTCAGTACCTCCTCCATTTTATCAACCACCCCCATTTGATGAGTGGGGCAATCAAGGGTCAAACCCTGAATTTGAGCTGAGGAGCTTCTGGAGAATCCTTGTAGTGGATCTATTCCCCGAGAAGCTTTGGCCCGCATCAGTGCGGGATTTCCACATACCTAAGTCCCTCACCCCAGTGGAAGGTGAGGGTTTCCGCTACACCCTCTGGACGATGCATTTCAGTATCCATCATCAGCATGTGGTTTATCGAAGGATCCAAGCACATTTTGAATATATCAGTGAGCAGTTTCGTCTAGTCGATCTGGCTCCACTCCCTATGGCCCAGCGCCCCAAGTCACCAGGCCATCACGAGTCCCTCCACCATCAATGCGTTCAGAGTATTAAGGTACTCCTAAAAATTACCAGGGAGGCTACCCCCCACGTGGAAATATGTGGTTGGGGGCAGTATGCTTCTCTCCTCTTCAGCCCTATCCAGTGGAAGCCCGACTCGCTATGAGATATTGAGGACATGCCCCCAGAAAGGATCATGGTCAACATGGTCGATATAGTGGACAAGGAGGATGATATGGAGCTTATTGATGGATATATTCCCCCTGAGGGTGTTCCACCACTTTTTGAACCATCGGGGAGGATTACGTGTCAGCATAGGAACCTCCTAGGTCTCTCTACGCCCACCGAGGCATTGGTACTCAGCCAGAATGTTGGCAAGGTCAAAGAACATGTCGGAGCTGTCAAGCACTCTGATCTGTCCTCCTCACTATAGAAGATGGAGTAGGCCCCCGAGAAGGCCATGTTGCGGCAACAACTTTATGAGAAAAAGAGTTTGGTGACGAACTCCTATCTGAACGCATTGTAGACCGACTACCTGACTATGGTGATCCTAGGCTGGGGTAGCAGGGGAAGGAACAAATCCTCTTCGGTGAACTTCCCCCAGGCAACCCTGATCATGCCGCATTCACTGACAGGGAGGAAGCTGGAGCTCATGGCAAGAGACCACGGTATGTCTCGACAAACCCTCCTGAACAGCGGGACAATCCAAGGAACCCCGCTCGGGCTCCTCTGGCATCCCCATGGTTTGCCCCACCAGTCGCTCCATGGGCCTCTAAACCTATCTACTGCATTGAAGATCCAAGAAACATGCGCGTGGTTAGGGGTCCCCATTAAGACAGGGACCCATGTCTAGATGATCCAATGGCGGCACTCATCGCCCGCCTAGAGGCTTTGGAAATGTGGCAGGCGGCAATCCCACCAGATGGGTAGCCATACCCGGCATGGGTGGATTATATGTCGGCACCTCCGGGTTTCTGGAATCCCACCTTCTCCCCCTTCAATGGGAAGGGGGACCCTCCGTAGTATCTGGCCCACTTCAACTCAAGGTTTGGGCCCATGTTGGGGACTCCAGCGTAACAGGATGCCACCAAGCTCCGTTGTTTCATTCAGACACTGGAGGGGCCGGCATTCGTTTGGTACAGCCAGCTCTCTGTCAGATTCGTGACCAGCTAGGAGGACCTTCGCAGGTAGTCCCTCTACTAGTTCAGCTCTACCACCTGGAAGACCAGCATTACAGACCTCTTCAAGTGCAAACAAAGTCCTGATGAGCAAGTTGTGTACTTTGTCGCCCCGTGGAAGGGGCTCACATACTCCCTTGATATGCCACTGACTCAGGAGCAATTTCTGATGATGTGAGTGGGGAACATCAAGACAGAATTGTTTACTTCTCTGATCACCCAGAACTACCTCATAGGGTTCCAAGACTTCTCAGATAAGGCCCAGCGCCTCGAAGAAGCCATGCAACAGGCCAGCCAGGCACATCCGCTGCCCCCTGTGATCCCAGCAAGGAGAGCTGCTAGATCCGAGCCCACCACGGTGGCCCAAATAGAAGCCCCCAGACAATTATAATTTCTACCAGGAGTGTCGGCCCCACAGCCTAGCAGAGGCCCTCCACCTCAGGCACAGCCTCCAGCTCCGTAACGTCCTCAGAATCAGTAGGCGCCTCGGCATAATGTGTCGCCACCACCCAGGTGGGACAATCAGGGTCTACCTCCTCGACAGGCCCCTCCGGCTCCTCGTCAAGGCCAGTCTCTAAGGGTTCCCTATCCGGAAAGAAGGCACTAGACTTACTCGTTCAGAAAGAATCAGGTCCCTGATTACTTCTGTAGCTCCTTGGAGCAGGGGATTGTAAGCCT
This sequence comes from Viscum album, assembly GCA_963277665.1. NCBI lineage: Eukaryota > Viridiplantae > Streptophyta > Magnoliopsida > Santalales > Viscaceae > Viscum > Viscum album. The sequence continues at coordinate 65,160,456 of OY728166.1, read as the reverse complement.
GCCTGAGTGCAGAAGGCCGGCAGAGGAAAATCTCACTTATCACCCCAACTACTGCCCCTATCATTGGATTCTGGGGAACACCCTTAAGCAGCTCTATGTGTTTAAAGACTGGATCTAGGACCAGATCGATAACAACATAGTCATACTCGGCTCGGCCCTAGCACAAGTGGTGGGTGTCTTCGTGAGGACAGATAGTAGTAGCAATGATGAATGTGAGTGGCAGCAGGTTCCCATCTGCGGGTCCCAGAATTACAATGACTGGATGACTCGAAAAAAAGTTTCTCACACCCATTGCATCATTCGGGAACGCCTAAATCAGACGGAGCCTTCAGAAGCTGCGGCCACCACTTCTGCATCATCCTCTCATCCAGCTTCTTCCCAGAAGAGCAAGCATCGGCGGCGCAAGAAAAAGCAATGTGCCCCACCAATGTCGTCGTCGTCCCGAACTCTCGGCAACTTCATTCCCCCTGAGATGGGGATTCCCCCCAGAATCCACCTAGTGGTGGATGATTCTTTAAGTGACAGTCAAGGGTACGCTTCAGTTAACACCGTCGAGTTGGTAAACCCCTACACGACGAGGGGGAACTCCATGTGAACCTCCCCAACGTCCCCAGCCGACGCCAACGTCAGCGGATCCGTGGAAATATGGGTCGTCGAGGCACATCATTTGGCACCTCTATCCAGACCATGAATTCCACTAAGACCAGGAAACAGGCTCAGCCCAGAGCTCAACCCTCGCAGCCTCTTCATCTAGTGTCGTCAGGATCGCATCCACCACCGTTTGTGCTACTGGATCAGGCAGAACCACTTCATCCGTAGCATGACTAGCTTCGCTCCGCTGTGGGATGATCTCAGTCATCTGGACCTCATCTATCAACTACTCTCCATGCTTCGACTAGTGATCAGTGGGATATTCCCTGCACCAGCCAGTCGTCGGCCCAGCCAACAGGGCCCGCCATGCCTCCAAACACAGAGCGGCCTCTTCTAAGCAGAAGTTTGCGCCTGGCACGGAAGTATGATGTCCTCAAGCACTTTCATGGCATCCCAATGAGGCTTTCCATCCTTGAAGTCATTCTATTATCATCAGATATGTGTGAGGACCTTGCTAAGGATTTATGGATCCCCCTCCATTTTGAGACAGAGGTAGCAGCTGCAGAAGCCTTTCACGCTGACGTAGTTGAGACTGTCGAATTACAGGACATCATTTCATTCTCAGGAGAGGATAAAGGCTATCCCATATAGGGGAACATCTGCACGATGTACATCACCAGCCAATTTAACAGTGTGGAGGTTCACCATTGTCTCGTTGACACCATCTCGAGGATCAACCTTATCCCGATGCAGACGCTACGAAAGCTGGGGTTATCTGAGGATGACTTGACTCTCTCAGATTTAAGGATCCAGGGATATGACAGGATAGAGTAGACCCAGTTAGGGAAGATCCGTCTGAAGACCCATTTCGGTGGCCTAGTTTCCAGTACTGAATTTTTGGTCGTCTCCCAGGACATTGCGTACAATGAATTGATGGGTAGGACATGGCTCCACCTGCATGTGGAAGTCCCCTCATCGTATCACCAGTGTCTCAAGTAATACCTAAATGGTCGAGTAGGCATACTCCAAGGTGATTCATCCCCTTTCGACTCTTGTGAAGCCTATTATCTGGATGCTGACTATTACCAGAGCAAGGATAAGTAGATTCTAGAAAGCGAGGTTGAACCTGCAATGGTCACAAGTGACCCCTGGGCCAGTCTGGATGACACCTACGTCTTCCCAATCCATCGATCAGAGGCCAAAACCCCCGACATGGGGAAATGATTTATTATTTATGGTACAAGAGGAAGGAATATTTCCATGTCCAAGCGATGGTGGTAGATCACCTCATACTCCTGCACAAACTAGGATCAGGTGATCCCGGAACCTCCTACCCCCGTTCGATATCGGGATGTCCGCCCCATGGATACAGTGATATGTCATACGTGTCGGTTTCGCAGGGCTGGGATCAAACGGCTCAAGACGACGTGCCACTATTTCATTGATATCATCAAGTGTGGCCCTTTGGGCTGAAAACCAAATGGGATTGGGTCGACTGCCTTCATTTCTATGGTCTTAGGGGTGCGTGAATCACCTGAGGCGTTGCCCACTGCTGTCTACGCTGGTACCCGGCCTCCCATTAGGTTCCATCGACCAACGGGAAGCCTAACCTACTACTAATCCCTCCTCCGCAAGCAAAGAACAGGATCTGGAGGATGCTCCCCCCACATTTGAAGAAGGCGTCTCTTCCATGGTCGATGAACTGGTACAGGTAAACCTTGGTAGCGAGGCAGATCTGAGGCCCATGCTGATCAGTGCCACTATGCCCCTCTAGGAGAAGCAGTGGTACATGGACATCCTTAAACAACACCGTGGCATGTTTTTCTGGAGTTATGATGAGATTCCAGGACTAGATCCTCAGGTAGTCATCCACCGTCTCGGTCTCCCAACAGACCACCGTGGGTTCAAGCAGCCTCCCAGAAAGATGCACCCTTCTCACGGTGCCATGTTCAAGGCCAAATTTGACAAGCTCATCAGGGCCAACATCTTCAAGGAGTTCTAGTACCCCAAGTGGCTAGCCAACATTGTGCCGGTCTGGAAGAAGAACGGACAGATCAGAGTTTGTATCGACTTCTGAGATCTCAACTGTCACTGTTTGAAGGATGATTTTCCCCTTCCAGTGACAGAATTGTTGATCAAAGCTATGGCTGGTGTAACACCCCAAGCTCCCACGGTACTCTTCTTTTTGAATAATACAGTAGCATGTGTTGTATGCAACTTCGAGTTCTAACACACACCACAACCAATCAAACTAGTCGTTGTGAATAGAAATTCCAACTTTTTGAAATTTTACACATTTTATCTTTTAAAATGGATTTTATTTTTGGATTAGGAATATCAAAATTATCTTAGGGTGAATTTTTGGTACTTTTCTGATAACTTTCATATTTTGAGGAATAGTGAAAATTACTAACTTTTAATTAAAAACAACTTTTTTTAATCAAAATAATTAATAGTGATAAATTATGAATTTGAGTTATTTTAGAGTATAATTAGATTATATTTTTACCATTTAATCCAATTTTGGTAATTGTATATAAATTCACATTGAAACTGAACATAAGAAACTGTCAATCTTTTGATAGTTATTATCTCTTAAAAACTTGCTTTTTGTTTTAACAACCGGAATTAATTTTAAATTAATTTCTGCCACTTCTGTGTTTTGAATTTAGAAAAATGGATTTCATATTTAGAATCAGGAGGTCTAAATTGTGTAAATAGTTAACTTTTATTTTTATACATTTTGAATAATTACTTCGATAAATATTTTATTTACCGTGGTTAAAGGGTAAATCTGGTAAATGAGGGCAAACAAATAATATTATATTAATAATAAATTACCCTAAAACATGTGCTAACTCTATTGGTTGATACATGTCCGACCATGGGAATATTTGGGTCGATTTTGGGACCCCATGGATCCACTTGTAAGTGATAATGACACATTATATTAATTAAGTTAAAGTAAATACAAAAATGATATAAGCATATATCTTTTAGCAAAAAAAAATTTATATAGGGTTATATATGATAAATTTTCAACAATAAATATTAACTAGAAAGATAAAAAGAATTTCCTACATAATGGTATTTTATTTATAATTTTTATAAATTTAATAATTAAATTCATTTATGATACAATAATGATGCAGTATTTTCCTTATTGATGAAAGAATCAAATAATTGGTATTATAAATATTAAAATAAATATAATTTGAAACTTTTATGAAATACAATAATTTAATTGATTAATATGACATGTTATGATTGCTTAAATTAATTTTTTTTGAATTAATAAAGTTGTTAAGACTTTAACAAAAATCAATTATTTAATAGTGTCAAAATTGACATAAAAGAGTTTTTAAAACAAATATTATATTATTAATTCATATTCTATAACTAAAAATATAAGGTCCATCCAAATGACTTATATAATGATATTTGTATCATTAATGGACCACTTTGGGGTCTCTTGGAAGTATATAGTAATTTTATTAACCATATAATATAAAAACACAAAGTGTCAAAGTAAATATCAAACTATTTAACTAAGAGTTAAATATAAATGATAAGGTTAATATGGTGACCCAAAACTGGATAAAATCTATTGGATGAAAGGATTTAGACCCATCCCCACCTTATAATTTGAATAATCCACTTTTGAGCCATTATAAACTCAATATGAATTTATTATAAATTAATACTTTATGTTTTTTCTAAAGATCCCCTCCTCCCCTTTATAAAAGGACACCACTTCTAACCAATTCTTCATACCTTAAAATCTTTTTGGTTTGGACAAAATCTATCCAAATAACCTCTAAAATATCATCCATTAATCCTATAGTACTTCCTTCAGTCATAAATCCAACCTATGGATCCTTTTTGATCAAATCCAAATTAAGAACCCGAAGAAGAGGTAATGTTTTCACCACCCTCTTTCAAGTTCCTTTCTTCTTCAACTTATTCTTTATTTGTTATTTCCATTATAAAATAATAACTCTAGTATCTTATATATACTATGATTTTATTATAAATATGTTACGACCATATTCAGTATTTTATCCATCCATTGAATGACATGTCACCATACGTGCGTATGTACGGCCTACCGTCTCCACGTCGTGGTGTAATTGTTATTCAATACATTATTATTTGGATGGGTATAATAATGATGTGTAATTCATGTAAATAATAAATATAACATGATAATGATTATTTATATATTATATACCATCCAATTATATATTATTTTAATATCAAAATAATGATATTGTCGTTCGTGCGTACGTACGTATTACCGTCTACACGAACACGATGAGATTCATTACCCATCGTATCCATTCAAGACTAAATTTTATTTGATGATTAAAAATAATTTTTAGAGACATTATATCATTATGGATATGAATAATATACATCCCATCCATAACAAATATGTCTCACATAACAATGAATTTAAAGAAAAATGAATCCGTTGACACCCGAAATGATGATAATACTAAGATATTATTAACAAATCAATTTTAAAAGATCATATGTGATATAATATTAATGTATGTGATTCTTGTATTATTTAATAACAATTATTTCACTATTATACAGGAGGTTAACCTACTCTTAACCAAGTAAAATTACAAGGTAAGGTTTTATTTCACAATCTCTTCACTATCTGAGGTTGATTATACATAATTATATACTGGGACCTCTTTATCATCCACATCCATGTTTCGTAAAAATGTATTTCAAAACATTCTTACTATTTTACAGAATATGGTTTAAATTCATTTATACCCTTGTTTGACTTTTTATAAGAAGTTTATAAAGGAATCATTCGGTAATTTTCCAAACAAGGTCCTTTTTAACCTTTTCGACAAAATTAAGTTAAGAATGTCTTTTTAAATTATACGGTGGGTGTGGCTATTTTCCGCCGTTATAAAATCATTGAAGACCCCCTTACAATCATATAAGAATATTTTAAAAGAAAATGTTTTCTTTTATAATTATGTGACTTTTAAATGATTTCAAAAAAAGATATATTTCTCTCAAATAGTTTTGATTTCATCTATGTCAACATCCTTTGACGGATTTTATGCTTATTTGAAGTTGATTTATTATGATACAAAACTTCCATATTGTATTCAAGGTTTTGTGATATGTTTGACTATGGATTTTTTATTTTTATACCATTCATGGTTTATGGATAAAGTATTGACATTTTTCATGCTAATTTTAATAAGAATGTTTATGTTATGTTTAAACCCGTTCATATGAGGAATGCATTGGACTTAATAAGTGACGGGTGGAGCCCGCTATAGCTCCAAGATGAATCGGTAGGTCTCATGAGACAAACTAGTGTCTTGTAACAGGGCCTTGACAAAATCTTATTTGTATTCTTGGCACAAGGCCTTGACTATGTGGTTATGATAGTCTGGAATTATGCATTCCATCACTAGGAAAGTGGTTATTGATATTGCATGTGATTATTCGACTAGTAGAATATCCATGTGAATAAGTAAATGGAATTATTTCATTTTATTTTTTCTATATTATGCTAAAGTTCATGTTTAAAAGTATTTTGTTTTAGTTATACATTGCTTTAAATGTTTATTCTTATTTATGAAATTTTCTGCTATATTTTTTTCCTTACTGAGCATTTGAGCACACCCCTTTATATGTTTTATTTTTCCTAGGATGTGAAGAAGTATTTTATTAATGAACTTCAGGGATTGTATAAGGGGATATGAGTGTGGAGACAAGATATTGTTGTAGTTTTCACTTTATGATGTAATGTAAACATTATGAATGTATCTAGTGATTCTAAGGCTACTAAACTAATCGGTCTTTTGAGACTTGATCTTTTGTGATCATTCCAATGTTATGTAATAATGCATAGACTCTGGGTAACTAGGGTCAGGGTGTTACAGTTGTTATCAGAGAAAGTTTAGTACAAACTATAGAAGCTAAATTTAGATAAACTCTGATTAGAGCACATATACCTAAGATGGACTTTGAGGATTAGTATAGAAGAATTTCCGAGAATTTTGGTATTGTAGATATTTGGTGAGCTTTCAAAGAAATAAATCCATGTCTAGATACGAGCAGGTAGAGGCAGCTCTTGCACAGATGTACCTAGGGGTAAAACCCAAAAACACCACTTAGAGCTAGACTCGAACGGGAACTGGTGCACGACAATGGGCCTTGTTGAACTCTTGGTTACGACACTCCTGGGGGATATGCGTAGGATAATTCTCCTTTTCTTTACAAACCATTATGAAGGGTTTATGATTATATACTTCCTCAAAGAAACCCTTTTTTTAAAATTATGGATTATATTCATAAATAGTTCAATTTATGTTAAGTGTTTTACATGTATGTAATTATGTATTTTGATTCATAAACTGATCTGGTTTGTGACATTGTTTAGAAATGGCGCCTATTGGAATAAATGGAAACTGTATCAATGCATTCACTCCATGTAGTGATTTCCCTCCTGCTCAAGATAATTATAGTGGAGTTGGTGATGAATCTGGTGTTGATCAGCTAATCACCATACTGGGACAACTCACTCAGGTCATGAATAATAACCTTGCACGTATGGAGCACCCTGATCCATAGCGTGGAGGATCAATGTTAGATCGCTTCATGAGGAAACAACCACTGGAATTCAATGGGAGTAAAAATCCCTTAGTAGCTGAGCAATGGATAAATTACATAGAGAAAATATTCCATGTCTTGGGGAGTAGTGAAAGGGAAAAAGTTATCATGGAAATTTACCACCTCACTAGAGATGCTGATAAATGGTGTTCATTGATTCAAAACATGAAGGAAGATGATGAAGTATCAAATATGGAATGTAGGGATTTGAAAGAGCTGTTTTTAGAAAAATACTTTCATTGTGACCATCGAGCAGATATAGAAAGGTGATTTCTGAGTCTCAGACAAAAGGAGGATGAGAATGTCACAAAGTATAAGGCTAAAATTACAAGGTTATCAAGGTATGATGCAGATTATATACATAACCCATGAAGTAATATTGATCATTTCTTTGATGGGTTAAAACCATTTCTCCATTGAGTATTGGTCTCACAATACTTCTCGTCATACGAAGATATTGTCTTATGTGCTATCAAGACAAAAAAAGAATCCTCTAAGTCTTATGATTTTAAAGCAAAGAAAGAGAAGAAGAGATCTACTGACCACTCTAGTGATCGAAATAAAGGTAATAAGATAAAATTTGATTATCCATCCTGCAATAAATGTGTGAAGAAACACCCCGGTACTTGCTTGAAGGAAATGGGAGTCTGTTAAAAGTGTGGTGAAAAAGGCCACCAAGATCATGATTTCAAGGGAAAGAAAGTTGTTGTCAACGTGGAATGATATAATTGTAGAGAAATGGGGCATTATGAAAATGAATTTCCTAAGAGTTAGGGGAACTTACCTCAGAAATGGACAAGGGGTCAAGGCCAAGCTTATTCTACAACTACTGCTGAGGTTGAAGCTCCGAAAGACATGGTGGTAGGTAATTTAATGGTTTCCTAAATTTTAGCCAATTATTTATTTGATTTTGGATCATCAAATTGTTTCATATCTTCCCATTTTTCTAGGAAAATTATATATTTCCAATTTCATTTAACAAGGGAGTTCTCAGTCAAAACTCCTAAGGGATGTATCATTGCAACAATGTTTTGTGAATCAGTCCCCATTAGAGCAGAAAAATGTTCTTTATCTACAAATATCATCGTTATACCTATGATCGAATTTGATATAATCCTTGGTATGGATTGGATTTTGGACCATGATGAACAAATTTATTGGAAGAAGAAGGAGGTTAATATTTTTGATGATGATGATAAGGATCACCTTATCTTTAGAGCGGAATCATCACCACCTAATTCTTACCTAGATCCACCCCCAGTGGCTCAACTAAATTCAATTATTGGGGAGGAAGAAATGAAATGACTGTGGGTGAGGAAAGGAATTTTAAAATAGAGTATGTACCTATTTTGAGAGAATATGTTGATGTGTTTCTAGAAGATTTAACTAGACATCCTCTAGAATGAGAAATTGAGTTTTCCATTGATTTAATTCATGTTTCAAGGGCTATATCAAAGACCCCTTATAGAATGGACACTGTGGAATTAGTTGAACTAAATAAACAACTAGAGGAATTGAGTAATAAGGGATTTATTCGCCCTAGTGTTTCTCCATGGGGATCCCCTGCCCTTTTTTAAAAAATAAAGATGGATCTATAAAGTTATGTATCGACTACAGGGAGATCAATGCTATAACAATAAAGAAAAAGTATCCCCTACTTCGCATTGATTATTTATTTGACCAACTACATGGAGCTCAATACTTTTCAAAGATTGAACTTCGATCTGGATACCATCAGTTGTGTGTGAATAAGGAAGACATTCTGAAGACTGTGTTTCGAACCTGGTACGGGCATTACATGTTTACATTAATGCCTTTTGTATTGACTAATGCACCCTCTAAATTCATGGATCTAATGAATAGAGTTTTCAAGGAATATCTCAATGATTTTTTGGTGATATTTATTGATGATATCTTGGTATACTCCAAAATCTACGAAGATCATGAAAATCACTTGTGCATTATCCTAAAACTCATAGAAGACATGAATTATATGGGAAGTTTATCAAGTGTGAATTCTGGCTTCAGGAGATCTCTTTTCTTGGAAGTATTGTCTCTAAGGATGGAATCTCTGTTGATCTTTCTAAGAGAAGAGAAATCCAAGAATGGCCAGCACCAACGAGTATAACTGAGGTACGCAGTTTTATTGCTTTAGCAGGTTATTATCGACATTTCGTCCAGAATTTTGCTCGATTGGGTAACCCATTAACAAAGATCACACGTAAAGGGGTTAAATGTTTTTGGAAAAAAGAGTGTGAAGAATGTTTTGAAGAACTGAAGAGGAGATTATTCAATGTCACAATATTAACTCTACCATTGGGGAATGATGGGTTTGTTATTTATAGTGATGCTTCAAAGAAAGTACTTGGTTGTGTCCTTATGAAGAATGATAGGGTTATTGCCTATTCATCACGACAACTGAAAATTCATGAGCAAAACTATCCTACTCATGATCTTGAGTTAGCTGCTGTAATTGTTTCTTTGAAGATATGGAGACATTATCTCTATGGTGAAAAATGTGAGATTTATACTGATCACAAGTGTTTGAAGTACATTTTCTCACAGAAAGAACTCAACATGAGGCAAAGGCAATGGCGTGAACTACTCAAGGATTATGATTTCACAGTACACTACCACCCAGAAAAGGTAAATAAGGTGGCAGATGCTTTGAGTGGAAAGGATCATGAAATTTTGAACAAGATGAGAGTTGAAATGGATCCTATTTTCATGGATCTAGTAAAAATGGATATGGAAATCACCATGGAAGGCGGAACATCAATGCTTTTTCAAATGGTTGCCAAACCATCTTTACTAGAATGGATAAAGAGTTCTCAGACCGATGATGAATAATTTCAAAAGAAGATTAAAGCTGTGAATGATGGGAGATTGAATGACTTTGTGTATGAAGATGGAATTTTGAAATTTGGGAAGCGACTTTGTGTTCACGATATACCTGATCTAAAAAGGGAATTGTTGGATGATTCTCATAGTTCCAATTTCTCTATACACCCAGGGGGCACCAAAATGTATAGATATTTGAAGGAACATTTATTGTGGGACAACATGAATAGGGAGATTGCTGATTTTGTGTCAAGATGTATGGTTTGTCAACAAGAGAAATCTAGAAGGAAACAGCCTGGTGGAGTATTGCAACCTCTTCCCATACCTGAGTGGAAATGGGATAATATCACGATGGACTTTTTCATGGGACTACCAAAGACTCCGAGAATGAACTATGAAATATGGGTTATAATTGATCGTCTTACCAAGTCAGCACATTTCCTTTCTATAAGAGAGGATCTACCACTTGAACGTCTAGCAAGACTATATATTAATTAATTTGTGAGACTTCATGGAGTTCCCCTATCGATTGTTTCTGATCGTGATCCCCGTTTTACTTCAAGATTCTGGAAAAGTCTTCAGAAAGCCCTAGATACTGAACTTCGTTTGAGCACTGCTTACCACCACCAAATTGATGGAAAATCAGAATTAACTATTCAAACCTTAGAGGACATGTTGAGATCATGCTCACATGACTTTCATGGAATGTGGGATCAATATTTACCTCTGGTAGAATTTTCCTATAACAATAGCTTCCATTCAAGTATTCGGATGGCACCATATGAAGCGTTATATGGAAAGAGATGTCGCACACTAACCTGTTGGGATGATGTTGGTGAAAGAAAACTCGTAGGCCCAGAACTGGTGGAGGAAACGATGTAAAATATGAAGTTAATCCAAAACTACATCAAAGTAGCTCAAAGTAGGCAGAAGAGATATGTTGACAACTGAAGGAATGATTTGGAATTTCATGTAATAGATCATTTTTTCTTGAAGGTATCTCCATGTAAGGGTGTTATTTGTTTCAGTAAGAAGGGAAAATTGAGTCTCAGGTATATCATACCATTCAAAATTCTAGAACAAATCGGGGTTGTAGCTTACTGTTTGGAAATGCCTCCAAGTCTCTCCAAAGTTCACGATGTGTTCCACGTATCACTATTGAGAAAATACATGCATGACCCAACGCATGTACTCACCTACGAGGAATTAGAACTAGAACTAGATCTGTCTTATTGAAAGGAGCCTATCAATATTCTTGATATGATAGAACAAGTTCTGAGAAACTGGACGACTCGTCTGGTAAAATTTCTATGGAGAAACCATATGATGGAAGACGCAATGTGGGAACCCGAGGAACTTATGATGATGAACCACCCGTGTCATTTCATTCAGTAGTATTCTAGAAATTTCGAGGACAAAATTATTTAAATTAGTGGATAATGTAACACCCCAAGCTTCCATGGTATTCTTCTCTTTGAATAATATAGTAGTGTGTGTTGTACGCAACTTCGAGTTCTAACACGCACCACAACCAATCAAACTAGTCGTTATGAATAGTAATACCCACTTTTTAAAATTTTATACATTTTATATTTCAAAATGGACTTCATTTTTGGATTTAGAATATCGAAATTATCTTAGGTTTAATTTTTGTTACTTTTCTGATAACTTTCATATTTTGATGAATAGTGAAAATTACTAAATTGTAATTAAAAACAAATTTTTTGAATCGAAATAATTAATAGTGATAAATTATGAATTTGAATAATTTTAAAGTTTAATTTGATTATATTTTTACCATTTAATCCAATGTTGTTCATTGTATATAAATTCAAATTTAAACCGGACATAAGAAAGTGCTAATCTTTTGATAGTTATTATCTCTTAAAAACAAACTTTTTGTTTTAACAACGGGAATTAATTTTAAATTAATTTCTGCCACTTCTGTAATTTGAATTTAGAAAAATGGATTCCATATTTAGAATTATGAGGTCAAAATTGTGTAAATAGGTAACTTTTATTTTTAGACATTTTGAATAATTACTTCGGTAAATATTTTATTTACCGTGGTTAAAGGGTAAATCTGGTAAATAAGGATAACAAATAATATTATAATAACAATAAATTAACCTAAATAGTGTCCTAACCCTATTGGTTGATACATTTATGACCATGGTCATATTTGGGTTGATTTTTGGACCCCATGGATCCACTTTTAAGTGATAATGAAACTTTATATTAATTAAGTTAAAGTAAATAAAAAAATGACATAAACATATATCTTTTAGAAAAACAATTTTTACATAGGGTTATATATGTTATATTTTCTACTATAAATATTCATTATAAATATTAAAATATTTCCTACATAATTGTATTTTATTTATAATTTTTAGACATTGAATAATTAAATTTATTTATGACACAATAATGTTGCAGTATTTTCTTAATTAATGAAAGAATGAAATAATTGGTATTATAAATATTAATATAAATATAATTTGAAAGTTTTGATGACATTCACGAATTTTATATATTCATATTACATGTTATAATTTCTTAAATTAATTTTTTTTGAATTAATAAAGTTTTTAGGACTTTAAGAAAAATCAATTATTAAATAGTGTCAAAATTGACATAAAAGAGTTATTAAAACTAATATTATATTATTAATTCATATTCTATTCCTAAAAATATATTTTTAGGACAAAGGACTTATATAATGATAGGTGTATCATTAATGTACCACTTGGGGGTCTCTTGGAAGTATATAGTAAGTTTATTAAACATATAATATAAAAATACAAAGTGACATGGTACATGTCAAACTTTTTAACTAAGAGTTAAATATAAATAATAAGGTTAATATAGTGACCCAAACCAGTCTAAAATCTATTAGATGAAATTATTTCGACTCATCCCCACCTTAGACTTTGAATAATCTACTTTTGATCCATTAGAAACCGAATATGAATTTATTATAAATTAATACTTTAAGTTTCTCCTAAAGAGCCCATCCTCCCCCTTATAAAAGGACACCACTTCTAACGAATTCTTCATACCTTTAAAGCTTCTTTGTTTGGACAAACTCTACCCAAATACCCTCTCAACTATCCTCCCTTAATCTTAGTGGCCTTAATTTAGTCATAAATCCAACTTATGGATCCCTTTTGATCAAATCAAAAGGAAGAACCCGAAGAAGAGGTAATGTTTTCACCACCCTCTTTCAAGTTCCTTTCTTCTTCAACTTCTTCTTTCATTGTTATTCCAATTCTAAAATAATAACTCCAGTGTCTTATATATACTGTGATATTATTATAAATTTGGTAAAACCATATTCAGTATTCTCTCTATCCTTTTAATGACATGTCACCATACGTGTGTACGTACGGCCTACCGTCTCCATGTCGTGGTGTAATTGTTATTCAATACATTATTATTTCGATGGGTATAATAATGATATGTAATTCATGTAAATAATAATTATAACATGATAATGATTCTGTATATGTGATATACCATCCAATTATATATTATTTTAATATCAATAGAATGATATTGTCGCTCATGCGTACGTACGGATTCTCGTCTCCACGAACACGATGAGATTCATTCCCCATCGTATCCATTCAAGACTAAATTTTTTTTGATGATTAAAAATAATTTTTAGAGACATGATATCATTATGGATATGAATAATATACATCCCATCCATAATAGATATGGCTCACATAACAAATAATATAAAGAAAAAAAAATCCGTTAACACCTGAAATGATGATAATACTAAGATATTATTAACAAATAAGTGTTAAAAGATCATATGTGATATCATATTAATGTATATGATTCTTGTATAATTTAATGAAATTTATTTCACCATTATACATGAGGTTAACCTACCCTCAACCATGTAAAAGTAAAAGGTAAGGATTTATTTCACAATCTCTTCATTATCTGAGGTTGTTTGTATATAATTATCTATAGGGACCTCTTTATCATCCACATCCATGTTTCATAAAAATATATTTCAAAACATTATTACTATTTTATAGAATATGGGTTAAATTCATTTATACCCTTGTTTTAATTTTTATAAGATGTTTATAAAGGAATACTTCCGTCATTTTCCAAACCAGGTCTTTTTTAACCTTTTCGACAAAATTAAGGTAAGAATGTCGTTTTAACTTATACGGCGGGTGCTTCTATTTTCTGCCGTTATAAAATCATTGAAGCTTACCTTACAATCTTATCAGAATATTTTCAAAGAAAATTTTTTCTTTTATAATTATGTGACATTGAAATGATTTCCAAAAAAGATATATTTCTCTCAAATAGTTTTGATTTCATCTATGTCAAAATCCTTTGACGGATTTTAAGATTATTTGAAGTTGATTTATTATGATACAAAACATCTATATTGTATTGAAGGTTTTGTGATATGTTTGACTGTGGATGTTTTATTTATATACCATTCATGGTTTATGGATAAATTATTGACATTTCGCATGCTAGTTTTAATACGAATGTTTCTGTTATGTTTAAACCTATTCATATGAGGAATGAATTGGACTTAATAAGTGGCGGGTGGACCTTCTACAGCTCCTCAATGAATCGGTAGGTCTCATGAGAAAAACTAGTGTGTTGGAACAAGGCCTTAACAAAATCTTATTTGTATTCTGGGCACAAGGCCTTGACTATGTGGTTATGATAGTCTGGAATTATGCATTCCATCATTATGAAAGTGGTTATTGATATTGCATGTGATTATTAGACTATTAGAATATCCATGTGAATAAATAAATGGCATTATTTCATTTTATTTTTTCCTTATTATGCTGAAGTTAAAGTTTAAAAGGCTTTTGTTTTAGTTATACATTCCCTTAAATGTTTATGCTTATTATAAATGTCTCTGCTATATTGTTATCCTTACTGAGCATCTGAGCTCACCCCTTTCTATGTTTTATTTTTCTCAGGATGTGAAGAAGTATTTTATAAATGACCTGCAGGGATAGTATAAGGGGATATGAGTGTGGAGACAAGATGTTGTTTTAGTTTTCACTTTATGATGCAATGTAAGATTTATTAATGTATCTAGTGATTCCAAGGCTACTAAACTAATTGGTCTTTCGAGACTTGATCTTTTGTGATCATGCCAATGTTATGTAGTAATGCACCGACTCTGGGTAACTTGGGTCGGGGCGTTACAGCTGGGTTCCATGCTCTCTCTTTTATGGATAGTTGCTCTGGATATAATCAGATCTGGACGGCCCCCAAGGATGAAGAGTCAACGGATTTCATGGCACCCCAAGGTACTTTCTGTTACCAGTTTATGCCCGTTGGCCTGAAGAATTTAGGTTCCACCTATCAGTGGGCCATGCACCGCATATTCAATCCAATCCTCGGGAAATTGGTGGAGTTATATGTGGACGATCTGGTGGTCAATTCTCACCAGCGCTAGGACCATCTCAAGGACCATGAGAAAGTGTTTGGTTTCCTCCGTTCCCGCCACTTGAAGATGAACCCGTTAAAGTGTGCCTTCGAAGTCACTTCCGGGAAATTTCTTCGCTTTGTTTTCAGGTACTGAGGAATCGAGATCGAACAAGAGAAGATCAAGGCCATTAGCAAAATGCCTCCCCCGAGCAATATCCAGAAGCTTCGGGGTTTCCAAGGCCACTTAGCCTACATACGTTGGTTCATTTCGAATCTGTCCAGCAAGTGTAAGCCCTTTTCTCGGCTAATGAAGAAGGCCTCTGCCTACAAGTGGGACCAAAAGTGCCAAGCCACATTTGAGGAAATCAATCATTACTTTCTCCAGCCTCTAGTCTTGATGCCACATGTCTCCAAAAAGATGCTGGTCCTCTATGTCACCGCCATGGAACAATCTCTCAGCACCCTTCTCGCCCAGAAGAACAATGAGGGGATAGAAAAAAGTCTCTACTACCTCAGTCTTATGCTCATCGATACAGAGACTAGATACTCTCCCATCAAGAAGAGCTGTCTTGAATTAGTATTTGCAGTATAGAATTTGTGACACTACCTACATCACAATGAGGTACAGTTGGTGTCTCGGGTAGACCCGCTAAAGTACATTTTGAATCACCCCATGTTGACTAGCCGTCTAGCACGGTGAGAGGTAATTCTACAGTAGTTCGACATCATGTTCATGCCTCAGAAGTCTATCAAGGGGCAGGCATTGGTAGACTTCCTGGCTGCCCATCCAACCTCTGCAGACCAGGACTTGGACTTGGATTTTCCCGATGAGGTGATCCTTTTGGTAGATCATACCGTCCCATGTTGGCAAATTCACTTTGACGGTGCATCCCGGAGTCCCACCGGTAGGAGGCTCAATGATCCTAGGCTCAATAGAGTTTTTCTGGGTATCTTCTTCATTACCCCGACGCAATCCATTCTGTCATACTCATTCCTGTTGTCAGAAGGATGTACCAACAATGAGGCAGAGTATCAAGCTCTTATCATTGGCCTCGACTAGGATCTCGAGATCGATGTACCCCATTTTCATGTGAAGGGGGATTCCGAGCTAGTTAGCAATAAAGTCAGCGGTGTCTATGTTGTCAGAAATCTAGAGCTCATACCATTTTTAAAACGCACCCTCCAGATAATGGCCCAATTCCCTTCTCGACCAAAGGTTACCCATGTCCTTCGGTCATAGAATGGTCGAGAAAACGCTCTGGCCAGCCTGGCTGCATCACTGGCAGAGCCCAAGCAGGATGATCTGATTATACACATGGTGCACCAGAGAGTCATTTCCCCTGTCACCACATAGGATGACGATGGCCTCCGAGTAAGCCATATTACCGCCGGATCCTCCATTTCAGGACCTCTAGGCTTGTTAGATCCTGTGGTTGAAGTGACTCCCGACTGGAGAGCCCCTTTTTTAGAGTATCTCTAAAATGTTTGCCTTCCGACAGATCGGGCCAAGAACGAGCGAATCCAATTTTGTGCGCTGCAGTTTATCCTCCAGAGTCGTCCCAGTCTTGAGAAAATCCTCTATAAGTGAGGTTTTGATGGTGTTCTCCTCCATTGCATCCAAGGAGTCGAGATTCCACAGGTCATGCAAGTGGTTCATGTCGGTTCCTGCGATGTCCACCAAGATTGTCCAAATCGGTCCCATCAAATCCAGAGACTGGGGTACTTATGGACCTCTATGATCCATGATTGTATCGAGTTTTAAAAGATATTTCATGCATTCCATGTTCATGCTAACTTCCTGTATCGGCCGCCAGAACCTCTCCACTCCACCAAGTACTCTTGGCCAATTGCGGTGTGGGGACTCGATGTCGTGGGACCATATCCACCTGTGACAGCTCACCAATGCAGGTTCATCCTGACCACCATGGATTTCTTTTCCAAGTGGGCAGAGGCAATTCCGCTCAAGGAATTCAAAGCTTGTTCCATCATTGAATTCGTGAGCTCCAATATCATCCACCGATTTGGAGTCCCTCACGTCATCCTCACCGATAACGACACCAACTTCCGAGAATTTGAGATGAAGAAATTTTAATCTAAGTAAAATATCCAATAAAACCATACCTCCCACTATCACGCGTAGAAAAATGAATAGATTTAGGCGTTCAACAAATCCCTCTCTAACATTTTTCAGGAAATGGTTTGGAAAAATAAGAAGAGTTGGCCGGAAATGCTCCCCAATGCCCTCAAGGCTTATCAGACGATGACTCGTAACACCACCCAGGTGACCCCATATTCCTTGGTGTATGGAGCTATGGCCATCCTACCCATCGAGATCCATTTTCCTTCATTACGCACCATGGTCTTTGACCAGCCGGTGCCAGATAAGGTGGCCGAAATCCATCTAGCTGAATTGGAAGCACTTGACGAGAATAGGCTTCGTGCCCTGCACAATCTGGAAAGACATCAGAATAAGATGGCTAGAGCCTTAAATAAGAAGGTTTTCCTCCTATATTTCCTGAAAGGTGACCTGGTATTGGCCCTCTGAGCACTAATGATCCCTGGTAGGAAACCACCCAAGTTGGAGCCCAAATGGGAAGGACCTTACATAGTCCACAGAGTTTACCCCAATGGAGCATACTCCCTAGTAACCATGTATGTTGAGCATATAAATCCTCCCACCAATGAATAGTTCCACAAACAATACTTTTCCTGAGCCCAATGGTCCTGCACGACCTTAAACTGCTGGTCCGGCATGACCCTAAATTGCACGTCGATCTTGCATGACCTTAAATTGTCCATTCCTGCATGACTTTAAACTGTGTATCGTCCAGCATGACGTAAAACTGTGTTTTAAGAACTATGTATGGCTTGATTAAAATCCTCATGGGATACGTAGGAACGCCCAGACATTTTTTCTGTTAGCCCAGCCCAAATTTTGTAATATTCCCCTTGGGTCAAGACATATGGTGGGGTGAAAATTCTTTCCCCAATTCACATCAAGCTACCCTCGATCCGACCGTACTTCCCGCTACATGGAGATGTTCACCTCTTTTAAAGATGAGTACAACTATGCTTCACCCACTCCTTGACTGGGATTCCATCACTTTCCCCATTTGGAAGGGCCCCTGAATGGTATGGATGCTAGGCATAAGGGATCTCTCTTACCACTTCGGGCTGACTCCCTCGAGGATGCCTAGTAACAAGCTGATACAAGTCTTGTGTTTCGAATATGTTCAGTGATCGTTGCTCATTTATTGCTATTGTTTTAGGTCACTATAGGGAAGCTGTGTTTCGAACATGGTCAAAAGCCATCCTGTATCATTGGGGCCACCCCAAGAGGTCCCAAACATCGATTGTAGTGGTTCATTCTACCCTGTTGTATCTCCAAGCGACGAACTCCCTCCGAGCGATGCCAACTGTCAGGCCTCGTGGCCTTTCAGGCCCCCAACCCAGGTTCTCTCTTCTGGGATTGTACGGTGTGGTATGGGATTATGTCCTCATTCACATCAGTTTGGTCACCATGCCGTACACATCCCTGGATAAGAAACCTCATCCCCTTCCTCGTCCTCACTGCAAGATGTTAAACTGCAAACTGGTCGGGCCTTCCTGACCGAGGCCCAGCCTCATGCCCCTTGGCCTTCTCGGTCTCTGGCCCTCGTCCTCACTGTAAGATGTTAAACTGCAAGTTGGTTAGGCCTTCCTGACCGAGGCCCAGCCTCAGGCCCCTCAGCCTTTTTTTCAGTCCCCCGACCCAATTTCTTACCCAGAGCATATGGTGTGATGCAAGATTATGTCTCCATTCATGTTGGGTTATTTTTCATGCCATAAACCCCCCTTGTTAGGGTATCCTACCCCCCGAGTATCTTTGAAAACTACCTGTGTCTTGATTCCCATCCTTATGGTATACTTACAACCACCCGAATGTCTAGACTTTGGGTCCATCCTCATCTCCCGGAGATCTCCATTTCACCTTGGCCCCTTGGCCTACCCTTCCCCGGGGAGGAGAGTATATGGTTTGTCATGGGATTATGTCCTTGTTCACATTGGGATTTTAATGACAACTCCATGTGCCTCTCCCTCCTAAGCACCTTCTTCAACCCTCTTCGTCAGTTCATCAATGTGCCTAAGGGTACTCTGGTTTAGTACCTAGAATGTCGGACTCTGGTCGAACATGCTTCTGCCTGCTTTTCAGGCTGTGTGTTCCCCTTCATTAGGGCTTCCATCACCTTTCACACCAGAAGGGGCCCTGGGTGGAATAGATTCTAGGCTTAAGGGATCTCCTTCCATTATGGGACAACACCCCGAGGGTCGCGGACAACAAATCGATACAAATCCCAAGTTGCGAATATGTTCAGCGGTCGATGCTCATATGTTTTTCCCATTTCAAGCTAACACGATATGGATATTGCATTTCTACCATGGTCAATAGTTATCCTCCATCCCACACCAACCCCATTAATCCCAAA
Source organism: Viscum album (assembly GCA_963277665.1). Lineage (NCBI taxonomy): Eukaryota > Viridiplantae > Streptophyta > Magnoliopsida > Santalales > Viscaceae > Viscum > Viscum album. The sequence continues at coordinate 65,140,471 of OY728166.1, read as the reverse complement.
TTGTCCGTTACATGATTCACATCCTCCTCCACCTCACCATGTCCAAGTAGAACTTTGAAACTCTTAGTACTATTCCTCAGTGTGCATCTGCAATTTAAGAGGATAAAAGATGCGACAAGGCGATCGTTTGGGGCTTCGCCAATTTTCCCCCTTTCAAGCATCTCATGTATCATGAATATTGTATCCACCCTTATTTCTTACACCGATTTTAACTCAAGTAAGCTTAGGGATTGGGTTATGTTCTTCCTTTACATGGGATAGTCCTGCTTCTCCATGGTCCGAGTTCTAAGACCGTAAACTAAGATCCTTTCATATCTCCCCTTTTTAGAACTATGTGTGGCTTGATTTCCATCCATATGGGATACATAGGACCACCTAGACGCCTCTTTTTCAGGTCCAGCTCAGTTGCGAGCTATCTTCCCATGCTTCATTCCCTCTTGCCCTTATTTGGACCCCTTGGCCCGAGGTTCCCCTCTCGGAATTGTGTATGGTGTGATACGAGATCATTTCCCCATTCACGTCGGGTATGTTTTATTTCACCATACACATTCCCCACCTAGTATCGTTTCTACTACATCTTCACCACATGACATTAAAATGTAGGCCTGGTCCCATCAAATGACCCTAAACTGTGACATTATCGTCTTGGTCGCATGATGAAAAAAGGCACTGCATCGTGATGTACTCAAGGGGGAACCATGTTTGGTATTGGTCACACGCCATACCATTTTTCAATGCCCACTACGTCTTTATTCTTGTGGAGATTCCAGGGCCTTCTACCCTAGGAATTTCGCCTCACAAAATAAAAACAACTTACCTTAAAATGGACAAACACAATTTATCAAATACCGCTTCTTTTGGTGCGAGGTCCACGCCCACACACCCCTTTTATCCCTGGCATTGGTACCTTACCATGACACCTGAAGAAATACTTGAAGCTTGATCCCTATCTTCATGGGGTACGTAGGACCACATGTGCACTTTGCCTTGGGCCCATCTCAACTCTCTTTTTCAGTCCCTAGACCTAAAACCTCTCTCAGGAACACGTGGTTGTCGGAACCCTGGTTCCCATTCACCACTCGGGTTTGTAATTACCCCATCTTGTGTCTCCCGCGTTTCTTACTGTCCATGGTCCGAATTCTACGACCCTAAACTAAGATCTCCCTATGGGAAAGGACTTGAATACCTCTATCTAATACGTATTGTTTTCGTATTCAAATGCCTTTTGACAAAGAGACCGAAGTGTGGGATTTCCGTGGAGACATTCCCCTCATTCCATGTCCAAGCATCATGAACTCACTATTTTTATCCTTATCCTCTTCCATATCTGAAGGGACCCCCTAACAGCCTAGTCCCGTGCCTTATTAGCTCACCTACCGTCCTAGGCCAACGCCCCTAAGGATCTCTGACGACATTTGCGATAGGTCCCGTGTTTCGAACATGGTCAACTGTCGACACTCATTTGTCTGTCCCCATTCCAGGCTAACGCGATGTGGATGCTGTGTTTCGGCCACAGTTAACAGTTATCCTTCATCATCACGATGCCATCATTGTGGTCCAGATTTCAAGCTTCATGATTCACACATTTCCACTTTCTCATGTTCAAGTGGAATTCCAACATACTCACCTTTATCTCTTCATGCATCTATGTGCGCTACATGGATGGGTTAGCATCATTATGCCAGCATTTACCGAGCATCCCCTTTCCCTAACATGTTCCTTCCTATGTCGAGAAATACCCACCACTACTTCTTGTTTTGCGCATCGAGCATGACTCATGTGGGCTTAGAAGTTTTGGTAGAATGTGTACCGACGCGGCCAGGCGTCTCATTGTCCCACATTAAGTTAAATTGTGCTCTCAGAACTACGTATGGCTTGATTCCCATCCTCATGGGGTACGTAAGAACTCCTGACCACTCTACTTTAGGCCCAGATTAATTCTCACTCTCGATCCCTCAACCTGAAGAGTTTCCTCTAGGGATATGTGGTGTGATTTAGACTCCAAGTCCTCATTCACGTCAGTTTTATAGATACCGCACCACATACTCCCTCAGATCTACCCTTTCACCCCACGTCCTATTGTATAACGTTAAACTGTAGGAATTCATATGTCCTCAACGCATGAAATTAAATTGTGGTTCTACCTTGAACAAGTTCCAGATGCCCCATGTTAGTCATGGGATGAACCAAATCCCCTGCTAGAGAGGATTTCACCTGTCAGTGTTAGTCTATTATTACACTACACTCCATAACTACGTACAGCTTGATTCCCATCCTCATGGGATATGTAGAGACACCCAAGCATTTCATCTAGGGTCCAGCCCTAGGAATCATATATCCCATCCATCCCCATTTTTGGCCTCCTGGCCTGACCACTTGTGGGGAACCGTGCAACTGCAATTTTGCCCGGAACAAGTTTGGGATTCCCCAAGATGACATTGGGAAGAGACGGATCCCTCACCAAAGAGGCCCTGTCTGAAAGAAGGAATGATCCATGGTCAAACCGATGCATCCATCTAGTGTGCTTCCACTATGGTGGCGTAATTTCAAGATTGTTGGATTCTGTTCGAACAAACCCTCACTCCATATTCCACACTTTGCGTGACCCTTATTCGGACCCTCATCCTCTTTTATGTCTAGAGGAACCCCCTAATAATATGGATGCTCGGCCCATGGCCCACCTATTGTCCTGGGCCAACGTTTTGGAAGACTAACAGATGGCATTTTGAGTTTGGTCCTGTGTTTTGAACATGGTCAACGGTCGACCCTCATTTGTTATCCCCACTCCATGCTAATGCAATAAGAATGATGTGTTTAGAATGCGGTAAACAACCATTCTTTATTTTCAGGCCACCCCCACAATGTTTTGAATCCTGGGTATCGTGATTCACACCTCCCATTCCCATCTGTTTGGATCGATTTCACCACCCCTGGCGTTACCCCGTTTGTGCCCAAGAGAACACTAGGAAAATGGTAATGCGGCTATTCTGAGAGCACCATTCTCCAGTCAGGTCTCTCCTATTTCCTCCTAGAAATCTGGACTGGTTGTTCAAACCCTAGATTCCCAATGCTTGGTTTTCACTCCTACGTTTGGATGGGTTGATAAGGTGGTCATCCCTTGTTTCTCACATCGAGCTCCACCCACATGAGCTTAGGGAATGATCGCTGGACGCTTTGCGAACATCACAAGGATGTAGTAAACCAATGTGAATAATGGAACTCATGCATGATAAGTTATTTAGACAATCATAGAATGAAAGTACATTTAAGGGTTTGTAATCATTACAGCACCCGGGAGTCGACTTCCCCCCTAGATGGATTGACCTCATCAAAAGAGCGTAGAATCTCCGACACCATATGGCTGGTGGAATCCAGGAGTTCCTACCGCTTATTCAGCTCCCACTCGTCCTCAGCGGTGAGAGGGCACAATTCATTGGCTGCAATCTGGGCCTGCTCCACAAAGGCCCGGATGGCAATCATCTTCCCAGAGGCTCACCTCAGTCCCTCTTCGGTTTCCTATAACTAGGCCTTCAATCGTGATATTAGCTCAGATTGTGCATTGAAGGTGGTCAAGTGCTCGTCTGCCCGATTCTGCAGCCATTGGACCTCTTCTTTAGCCTTCTGGATCCTCTTGATGTTTATTGCCTTCCTCCGCTGCCAGCCCATGCCAAGGCCACGGTCATACTCCTGAATATTTTCCAGTATAAGATCTCGAATGAGCATGTGTGGACGTTGGGCATCCACTCCCCCATCGCACAGTTCGTGCAGTCACGAGCGAATTCTGTCCATCTCATCCAAACATAGTGCTTGGGGTGTCATTGAAGAAGTGCGTGATCATATTCCACAATCTGCAATGGACTATTTATCTATCTTCCTCGTCAGAGGTCCTCTCATCCCAGTCGGCATGATTGGCCAGCTCGTATGCATGGAATGCCCCCAGGAACTCCTCAGTCAGGTCCACATCTGGCATCGGATCAGGCGTGGCGGGGCCTGAATCATCTGGTTGATCCTCATCATCAGATCCAACCTCGATAACCTTGATCACAGTCCCACTGGCACCCCGGTAGTGATTAGGAGCGCTACACTTCGATCAAGCTGAATTCCCACCTCCACAACCATTGGCATGCCCCTGGGAATGGCGCTACCAGAAGCCCTGAACAACTTCACCGCAGCAGCCCAGGATAATTGAAGGACTGTAAACTACAAGAAATGGATGTGAATGTCAGTTAACGTGGTTAGGGGATGGTAGATGTAAATTTAGTAGAGAAGACTTGCAGAGGTCAAATTTCTCGTCTCGCTCTTGGATTGATGTCATCGGAACCCTGAGACGCAGCCCCCCATATATTGTTGGTAGGTTTTGAGATACAAGGGAGCCGCCTTGACTGTCCCATCCCAACAAGACATGGAAGTTGATGTATCCACGGGCGCAGATCCAGAAGGTCCCGCATCGGCACCCAATGAGGGGCCGGAATGAGGTCCATGCACAAGATCCTCCTGCACAATGCAGACGTGGATAAAGAACCCAGAGAAACCTAAGGGCGGACTTTGAAGAAGGAAATTGGGATTTTACCTTGAGGGAATCTGAAAAATCTTTGAGATCTGAGGATTTATCGCCGACTTCACCCTCCTCCGGCGGACTGTCGCTACCAGCCTCATCTCTCCAAGAAGACTCATCCTATTCGTTTGGCAGGGGGAAGCGCTACCTCAGGTCAGTGGCTGATAGTTGCGGAGGGACCGTACGACCCAACAGTACCCTGACTCGGTCTTTCATCAGGTGCAGGGTGCCCTGGGAGTGGATGAAGTCTTCCATTTCAGCTATTTATTGCTCCGCCTCTGCCTGGGATACTGCAAAACCAGCCCTAATATGGCCAATTCCCGGCAAGTCCATCCCTAGGTGGTTAAGGTGATGACATAACTCGGATGGTATGAGGAATTTCCTGTTGACTTACTAGATGTCCCAGGCCTCCAAAAAGATAGCATTCTTCGGCATCTCAATGTGGTGTAGTCGTTTTCCCAGGGCCTGAGTAGAAATCCTACGGAATCCCCTCTGTGGCCGCCCCTTTGGGTGACTCTGTTCTCTTGGGACCACCAGCTCCGCCGCCGCTACCAGATCTGCTACTGCTACTCCCCCCTCAACTGGTGCAGGCATCGCCACTACAACATCCATGTCGCTACAGGATGCCCTTGTCTCCTTTCGGCCTCGGCCCCGAGGTTGGGGAAGCTCACCCTCACTGACCAGGGTGGTTGGCTATTTCAGCATCTCCCATGGATAGGCCACCTCCCAACAATGGGTGTATTCTTTTATAAGCCCAAGGATGGAGGTCGGTGGAGTAAATACATTCCACATATCCCCATATTCCCATGTGAACATTATCCACATTTGCCTCATCACACACGGGTGCTCCTCGTAGCGCACTCCCTGTTAGACCTGCGGGGTCAGCTGCTGCAGGCACTAGAATTGCTTTGAAAACTAGTGTGGGGTGTATGGCTCGCAGAGACGCTCGTGGTCCACCCTGGCCACCAGGACCCCACCTCGAAAGGCCAGAAGATAGGCCTGATGCTCTTCTGTTCCCCAACCGTCATCAGTGAATTCCCCCATTGGCAGCGGGAAAAAGTAGAAATTGAATTCATCCACCTTCTACACGCAGTTCAGAACCGATGGTTTTGTCATCTTGGTCAGAAAAATCCATGTTGTATTTAAGATTGAGGGATGGAAGTTTGACCCTGGAGGTGAGATGGGGTTCAGATACTCATAGATTCCCCTGATGTGTGCTTCCATCCACCTGTACAAGAGGTAGAATGGCCCGCATACCCTCTGTGGCCTCTTCCCCTCGCTGATGTGCCATAACATTTTTTACAACTTGGTGTGAGTCGGGATCCCCAAGTCGACCTTCCCTCCTGTCGCCAAAGTGGATGCCATGAAGAAATTACTTAGCCGCACTCCCATGTTTGTATCCCTCACCGGTATGATCCAACCATAGATGAGAGCTATGATGAATGCCACCAGCCTCACTATTGGTCATTGTTCAGTGCTGACACTAAACCCCCAGGTCTTCCACTGGCTATTCTCCAACAGCTCCCAGTATGAGTTTTCCTTTCTCCGGGAACGCTTTGGGCAAGTTCGAGGCCTCACCGGGAACTGCCTATTTTCTGGGAAGTTCAAAAACATCTTGGAATAGTGCTTGAAGTGGACATCCCTCACTACCTTCTTGTCCTCCCCAGGCATGAGCTCCATCAGTGGCATCGCCAGACGTGGCATCTACTCTGGATCCTCCCACGCACCCATGGCCGGGAGGAATTCGTCGTACATCGCCCTTAGTATTGGGACCCCCAAGATATGATGCACATCCCATAGGCTAATGCAGACCTCCCCATAATGCAAGTGGAAGGTATTGGTCCCAGGTGACCACTAGCTCAACAACTCTGTCATTAACTACTTCGGCTGGTAGATATGGAACTGGGAAGTCCAAGCTACCTCATACAGGCCCACCCTTCTCAGCTCCGCTCCAAAATCCTCGCACAAGGCCCCTACCCAGTAGGCCCAGGCCCAATCTTCCATAAAGATGCCACCCTGGTGCAGGTCCCACTCCTTAGACCACCCCTTCTTCAGATTCCCCAGCACCGCCTTAAGGATGGTATGATACAGGGGAGGGTACATCTCTGGCTGCAATGCCTTCCTGTTGACATTGTTTAGATGATTGTATAGGTAGTTGGTGATGACAGGCGTGAAATAATCCCGAGCATGACCATCGGGCACCCTGAACCATCGGTGCTGACACGGCGTGCTCCAGAACTAGTATGTTGGCTCATCCCTACTTCATTCCAGGATGAAGACGTCATCCCTCAGCCCAAATCCATATAAGTGAAACCTCCTACATAGCGGGTAGTTCTTTTGGATCTCTGAATGCAGCTCAACCAAATAACTATGGTTTGAGTGGCTCCTGACTAACTCCCCTAGCCCCAGACTATTCGCCATTTCGTCCCTCCGGGAAGCATCCGCAAGGACCCCTGGGCATCTTCTTGATGGGACATCCGTTCAAGAACTGTGATGTTTCTTTGGGTGGTTCACGAAGATCATTTGCAGAGCGCGTTCGTGAAGGCTAATCATGAAGACTGTTCATGGGGGCTCTTCCACGGCGTTCAAAGCTGGATCGCGGAGCGCAAACGTAGAGTCGAGGACTCAATGTGCGCTGCAAAGCCTCGATTCGTAGAGAACACTCATGGAGTACAAAGAGCTTCGTGAATCTAAATTGCAAGAAGACAAGATTGTGGACAAAGGAAAGGAAAAAAGATATGGAAGGGCCCCTATTTATCGGCGATGGCCATCGGAGCTTTGCAGCACGTCCAGTCCGCACGGAGCTCCACGGCACGCCCGACCCGCGTATCCCCTATATGCCTCGCCAGCCCTCTTTGTGAGTCTGCACCGTGAATGACAGATGATTTTGGAGATTTCCCTCAGACTTCTACCCTTGGTCTCTCCATGGATCCAATTCTGAGTGGGGGAATTTTTTGGCACCAACATTCGGGACAAAGAGAATGCCCCAATATGGCCCCACGGACTTCCTTGTGAACCCCTTCGCGGAGTCCCCCCCCCCCCCAGCACCACGACCGTCTTGGAGAAAAGGAGGTGGGAGGCTCCACGAACGCATTTGACGTTCATGAGGCCACCATGAAGAAAAGTGGGTGGGAGGCTCTACGAACGAATTTGACATCCACCAGCTCGCCACAAAGCAAAGGACGCTGGATGCTCGGTGACCCCAGTTGACGTTCATTACCCGACGCGAATCCCCCAAGCCCCTCTTCGCGCCGCATGAGATTCACTTCGTGGAGCCTATTGACTATAAATATCGGTCACCCCCTAAGCACTGAAGATGGAAAATCTCACCTTTTGGCTTCCCAGCTCCTGAATCATGAAGCAGTCTTCCGCTCAATGAACCATGACCTGCGCGAGGTAGTTCCACTTCGTGAAGTGCCTCCCCATTGTCTTGTTTTGATCCCATATTCCGAGAGGGATGCCCTTCACGAATCCTAAGGGATTTTGTGAAGGAAGGGGATCCCCAAGGGGACCCGGGTTGTTGTGAAGCATTTATGCTTCGAAAATCACCCTTCATGTACACATGATCCACATGCTAAGGCAAGGTCACTATACCTCACGAAGCACATTGCTTCCCAACACCTTGCTTCGCGAGGCACCTTTGCTCCGTGAGGCTTTGCTCTGCGAATGCCCTTCCACTTCACGAATCACCTCCCATTTTCACCTCCGCCCCATGATAAGGCTAAGGCACCCCACTTCGCGAAGCACACCCCTTCATAAGTTCTCTCTGCCACATGGAGCAACAGAGCTCCACAAGGCCCTTTCCTATTGACCCCTCTACTTGGAAATCCCTTTTCCCATGCGACCCTCCAGGTTTGCATGATGTGACTTCAAATTCCCCTAGACGATACCACCCGTTGCGTTAATTCGCCTAATGATTCTTATCATAGGCACACTAATGGCTATTGCTTCTTCTCATAGCCACGCTAATGTGGACCCCTCGATGGTTCACTCCACGACACCCCCCTAACCATGGCGTTGTCGGTGTCTTCCCTCCCACAAGGAGAAGAGGGTACCTGTTATGTAAGTACTAGGGGTGCAGAGCAAACCCACCTCATCCGAGCTGTAGGATGTTAAACTGCCAAGCACCATCATCCTCAACACATGATGTTAAACTCTGACCTGACCCCATGCCTCACACGCAGGGTCCCCCCGCCTTGGGCATTCTCCACACCCCCTAGTCTCCAAAGGGGATGATATACTCCTTCTTGGAGTGGATTTTTTCCGTGGGGAAGGGTAGCCATCTGGGTGTAATCCCCTAGCTTTTCTTACAAGAGACAGCACCCCTGCTCCTCCTCACTTCTTCATTGCCAAGGCCAGCAGAGGGTGTGATAGGGAATGGGGCTCCTCCCTTATTCGGTCCCAAGTCCCTCTACTGTTGTGCTATGTCGCACTTGGGCCTCCATCCCCGAGTAAGCCCCAATATCTCTCTCCCTGGGCTGCTCAATGCGTAAGCCCCACTCTGTATCCCATTGACGCACCTTTCATGACGTGATCATCAGGTCTCTACTGCCTCTTGTTTTTTACACCGAGCACGACTCATGTGGGCTTAGAGTAAGCATCGACTATGAAAAAACCCCATCCCACATGACATTAAATAGTATTTCGCCCCCATCCCACATGACGTTAAACTATATTTTGCGCCCATCCCACATGATGTTAACCTGTATTTCGCCCCCGTCCTGCATGATGTTATACTGTACACCCGAACAACGAGGACTTTGATCCATGTCAAGGCATGGTACGTAAGAAGCCTCCATGAGGTTCAATCCCAGCAACCATTGGCCCCAACCATCACTGTGTCGGTGCGCCCAACCCCATTAACACCTGGGCAGCCTAGTGTGTAAGGCTCACACCTTCCTGAACTACGTGGTCTTTCATCCATGTCATGGCATGGTACGTAGGAAGCCTCCCTGAGGTTCAAGCCCGCCATCCACCTAGACCAAGGTACTTATTTACATCGGTTCTCTGACACTCCATCCCGAACTACGAGGACTTTGATCCATGTCAAGGCATGGTACGTAGGAAGCCTCCACGAGGTTCAAGCCCACCACTCAGTCGTTCCTACCTCCTTTGCATCTGTTCACCCTCATTCTGCATGACGTTAAGCTGCACACCATCCCGAACTATGAGAAATTTGATCCATGTCACGGCATGGTATGTAGGAAACCTCACGAGGTTCAAGCCCATCATCCATTGGACCCCCAGTCCGTCTTCATGTTGGTTCGCCGACACGCCCCAACCCAAACTATGGGGACTTTTATCCATGTCAAGGCATGGTACGTAGGAAGCCTCGTGAGGTTCAATCCCATCACCCATCAGACCCTCGGTCCATCTTTACGTCGGTTCGTCGACACTCATTCCGAACTACGAGGACTTTGATCTATGTCAAGGCGTGGTACTTAGGAAGCCTCCATGAGGTTCAAGCCAATCACCCGGTCATTCCGACCATGTCAGTTCACCAATGACTTGGGTTTCCTAATGCGTAAGCCCCAAATTCCCCTGACATGCATGACATAAAACTGTATATCCCATTTAGCAGCAAGCCATTGTCGGATGAACTACACAGACTTTGATTCCCTGCCACGGGGATACGTAGGAAGTCTCTTCGAGACTCAAGCACAAAACCATGGTCCATCCTGATTCTTACCTGGGCCGCCACATCCCGGTGATATCATGAATCCTCATTCCCCTCCAAATCATTCAGGAAGCCACACACATGTTGGCCCCAATATCGGTGTTCCCTCTAGGGGGTTCCTCAATATGATCCACTCTATTCAGTGTTCTGATCAGTCCAATCCGTCCCCACTGGACATTAAACTTGTGGCATACCCTGTGTTAAACATGGGAAGCTCAGAAAAACCTCAGATACATGCCTATGGCATATGGTTCCCTGTGTGCGATGTGGGATTCCTCGGACTTCCATGCCCTTGAGAAGCCCTATAATAAGGGACAGAAAAGATACACACCAATCCCCAGTGTCCAGACACGCCAGTGATGCCCAGCATGACTACTCCCCTAACCGAAGGTTGCTTCCCTGAACGGACCCCTCGTAATGTCCTAACAAAAGAAGCATAATTAACTATTTTCCATGAAGATATGGCACCAGGAAGAGTATCACGAACAATGTATTAAATCTATGAGGGAGACCCAGACTAGGTGATGAATTCTGAGGAAAAATCCACAGAAGGAAGAACTGGCATCCCATCATCTTGTTTCGATCAAGGAGAAAATGTACCTGAACAAGGAACGGATGCCGCCTGCCTTTGGAAAGCAGGAATGTGGGGAAACAAAATCCGTTCCTATCGCACTCAAGCAGACGGACGTAAGTACCATGGAAAAAGCGTCAAAAACAAATGTGTTTTCTCATTTTGTAGTATTTCAATTGTTTTTTTACTAAAATTAATGTGACTTCTAAATAAAAAAGAAGCACTTGGATTCATACTAGTCACACTATGCGTCGGATTGAGGTGTGACTAATCTATACACATAATAAATGATGTATGTATCATTTTCCTAAAGTACCAAATAAATATGAATGTGTTTTCTCGATTTTGAGTATGTCATGTGTGTTTTGTTGCTAAAATATCATTTTAAACATGGGAGATGCACAATGGATATTATCTTATGTGAAATGTGTTGTTTTAACTTTTAAACAATAGTTCTCAAACATAATCTTGTTATGATCATTATTATACTTTATTTCCCGAATAAATTATTGGTTTCAAGTCAGTACTTCTAGTCCTACTCCTCCTTGGTCTCCACCTCAGTCTTCGCCTCTATCTCCTCCTCTACATCGGCCTTCAACTCTTACTTTGCCTTAGCCTTCACCTATTCCTCCACCTCTTCCTCTCCCTTCACCTCTACCTCTACATATCCCTCAACCTCCACCTCCACCTCCACCTCCACCTCCACCTCCGCCTCATCCTTTGTGGTTACCAAATAAAATTATTGTTTGCAGGTCAACTCTTCTAAACAAATTGATTTCCTCCATTAATATTCTCCTTGAGAAAGAGATAAAAAATAATATATAAGCATTGTGACACTAATTAATCACACCCCAAATATCTTTTAAAGTTAAAAAATCATACTAGATCACAAATATATCATGTAATCGCCTCAATTTTTTGTCGATAAACATTCTGAAAAAAATTACACAGACCACTAATCACTAAACAAATTGATTTATTCTGTTGAGTAACTCTTTTGACGGAATCTTGACAATTCTGAGAAAATGTAGAATAAAAAATTTATTATGAAAGTATTTAAAGAAATTTTAATTACCTTTGGAAATTACTTATTTTGGGATGTAGGTCTTTTCATGTTGGTTTATTTATCTCATAAATTTGAAAACATAATATCCAAAATTGATTGCTTTATCTTGTTTCAGACACTACTGAAAAATTTAATTAAATTAGTAAACTATTTTGAAATGTTTTAATAGTAAAATTATTCTATATATACTTTAATTTTTTCCATTTGTAGTAATCTATAGGATTTATCTTGTTAGACTCTGACCTCGGGTTATTATTTAGGATGTATTTAGCAATCACCTAGTCATAAAAAATTACTCATTAAAACATAGAGTGAACATATAATTCAAGTTTTATCTATAAAATGATTATTTTAGGGTATTGATGATTCAGAATACACATCATGATTGGTCCGTTGGTTGGAAATCCATGCATTTATTCCAAAAAATATGTATTCGGGTGACTATGTTTACTACTATTAGCATCCAATGCTTCTTAAAAAACCAATTATGTAATGAAAAAATTAAAAATATATTTTATGTGGTTATATCATAAACTTTTACCCTTTCATTTTATGCATCAAAAAGAGCCTATCATTTGATTCTTTTTTATTAAATGCTTTGAATAAATTGTCTTTTTTATGCTCTATTTCATTATTTTCCAAAGTAATTTTTATCATAGAAATGATATTGGGATTAATGAATCCAACTCATGGTTCACATGATATTCCCTTTATATAGTTTTAGTATAAACACCTATAAAAATATGAATTGTTATTAATTGTAATAAAATTATTAGGCTCACAATTTGGATAGACGTATTATGAAAATGCACTTTATGAATGTATTCATAATTGGGACGCCAAGAAATTAATTCTTGAGAATATCATTTTCAGACTCGAGACCAATTCCATATATAATGGAAGCTCTAAATATTTCTTCTTCATAATGAATATAATATATAGATTTATCTTCAAATTTGATCTCTGCATAATGTTTTAATGTTGATAAATGTAGCTCTATAACTATCAAAGAGAAGGAACTCTTGGAGGTTCGTTTTGTTTTTTTGTTCGATTCGCTAGATTTACTTGATTCAATATTTTGTTTCTCTACCATTTTATCCATACGTAATATCATAATTCACTTCATACCTTTTATCATCATCTTTTACATGTTTTTTATATGAAAAAAAATATTAAATATGTACCTCATGTATCTTTATAAGATTATATGGCCATGCTATGAAAGCTTCAATAACAGCTTTGACTGTTGTAATATCAGGATCATTAAGTGGAACAGAAAACTTAGTAGTCATCTCATAATCTTCTTAAATACCCACTCTCATATGATATTTTAGGAATTGTTGATTTTGTATCTGTTCTCCCTGGATATTATATATTTTACCCCTTACAACATGGTAGTACGTGGGTGTTAACAAGAAAAAAATCACATACAATGACACCCTATATAATTTTAGAAATATAATGTTTTCAGAAGTGGTTTGATTCACATTTATGAGAAAGAGTAATGAAAAAATTGATTATCCAGGGTAAGGTTTTGGAGGAATGACTAGACTCAAATCTAGTGAGATAATTTGGATCATCTGCAGACCTTTTCTCTATCGTTAGGTCACTTGAATCTTTTCTTATGCATTTTTATTTCGAACCAGAAAACAAAATAATATCTTGTAGTGAGTCTATTTGTGTCTTCATTTATGTCATCATATTATATGTATCTTCATGTGGTTTTATCTTCTCAAAATATGTTTGAGAAGAGCCTCTAAAACCTAATCCTATAATTATATCTTATTGTTTAGGCCACTTCAATAGTATTGAAAGTCAATTTTCTTCTGGTACGGCCATTGCTAATTATTGGGTCTAAACCATATAAATAATATAAATATATTAATTTTATGTAATATTGTTATAAATCATAATGAATTATAATTATTTCATACTTACACATGATTACCATACTATTTTTGTGTTTTCATCTACTAATATACCATCCTTATACACCCAAGCCTGATGCCATAACACATGATGTGGGATGGAAGTGGATTCATATTTTGATTCATTGATCGCCATATAAAAAAGGGACATATTTTGTTTAATATCACAAAATTAAACTTTTATTTTTTATTTATAATACACAAAAAATTCTTCTCTAGTGAAGCGTACCACATCCTTACTTTGTCATAGGGTTATGCTGGTTTTTATGCGTGTTCTTTATTTTAAGCACTCTTTTATGTTTCATAAATAAACAATTTTTAATCAAGTTGGTTAAAGTAAATAAATTAAAATAATATATTTTTGATCGCAATGCCCCTAAAATTATTTAGCATTACTATAATTTTTGAATATAGTCCATGTTTCCTACTTTATAATGTGTGCCTAACAAAGTGATGGCTGGGGATTTATTTTCCTTTCTACATATCTAATATGTAACTTCTTCAGAAGATTTTAAAAGCCTCTATGGGATTTCAAGAGGCCATTAGGAAAAATGTATTAAGGATATATTATAAAATAAATGATGTATATAAGGAATAAAGAAAACTAAATCAACATTTCATTATATTATTTTTCAGTAAAATAGAGAAATTATATTGTAACAATACCATTATGTCTTTCCAAAGGATTTACTTCATTTCAGTTTTGACGTGGATCCATGAGACAATATCAATCAGCACATTCAACATCATTGTGACCCCAGGATAACTAATAAACATTGACTTGTTAGGTTAAATAGGTCGGTCGCATTGATTATAACCAACCTCAAATATTATACCCTGACTTCTTCCATTGATAATTTTACTCAAAACTATGATGTTGTGTCGTTGTTGTTTTTTATTTTTTTCATCAACATGTTATTGAACCCCTAATAATTCCATAGTTTCATCATCAATAGTCTTTTACCACCCAGTATTGGAAACATCATCATATTCAGAAGCCATTGTCTTCATGATTAGTCAAACATTCAATTTTTCTTGAATAAAAACAATGCAATACACTCCATTCCCAAAAGTACACAGTTGCATTCATCTTGCATGAAATCTTGAACAAAGATATAATATACCTTTATTTAATCTGACATCAGATGATTGATTTTCTTCTATATCATGATGATGGGATGAATGTTATTTTTAAAGAGGAAGTCCAATACATCATCAAGAGATGGAAGACAACCATGAATTTAAGGATTAAAGTGTCCTAGGAATCTACACTAATAGAATTACTCAGAAAGCCTCCTAAATTGATATATAATATCAATATTATTCAAATTATTAAAGTTTAATAGGAACCTATGGCTCAAATTACACTTCAACTTAAATATCATAACATGGTCCAAATGAGATATCTTGAGGAAAACCACATCACCAACATCACACGTTATCTAATGTTAACATTTTTCTTGAAAGAACTTCTATAAAAAAAATCTATTTTAATATGTCATTATAATTCCTGAACCAAATCTATTATTTCTCATACAATGTTGAGGCCTATTAACATCCTCCCTCAAACATCAAACATGCATTTTTGGTTCCTACAACTCATCCGATATAGATAATCATATGGTCTCATCTGAATTCTATAATAGAAACTATTATTTTATGAAAAACTCATCATGGAAAGGTGTTGAACTCAAAATCCTTGTAAACCCATAAAAAATATCTAAATATATCCAACATATATTGAATATTCATATCAGATATACAATCTATTTATTGTTTATATAATGTTATGAAATTCATCACTATCTCTAATTATTTCTAAATTTTTCTCAAAAACTCATTGTAATCCAACGATATTAACTAGACATAAACGAGATTAGTATTCCATATGTTCTTACGAATTTTCATTTATATAATATATTTTCTTATTCAAGATAAAAATCATTATAAATGGTAATAAAATTTGTTGAAATAGTAAGGTAGTTGACTAAAACCAAAATATAATAATGTTATTTAAATGTCTTGGGTATTCTTATGAGAAAATCCATGGTGATGTATTATAACATTCATATTGGTATAGGTGGCAGTTGAATCATAACCTTGTAATTTTTTTCATTTATACTTAACATTTTTTAATACCAAGAATCATGGTATATACTCTATGGTGTCCCACTTTATGTTATCCCATGTGAAGTTATTCATTAGATCTTTATACATTAGCATACTTCCTAGATGAATAGTGAAGGATGGGATATGAGCATTATAAACAAGTTCCTTCTTCAGTTTCTTTTATATAATACATATTCTTTTTCAAAAACATAACACTCCATCTCTTTCAAATTTAATATTTAGAATTTTTTATAAACTTTTAAATAGATATAATTTTTTATTCTGGGATTATTTGGAATTTACATGAGTGGATGGATGAGAATACATTAGGGAATGAAATTATTTATCTCATTCCATTATTACATAATGATCCATCCATAAAAATTTAATTATTATTATGTTTTTTCAATCCTTATTTTAGATAATGTTTCTTGAACATTCATAGTCAGAGCGTCATCCACCTTATTTTCCTTAATAAAGTGGTTATGTACATAGAAATCAAAATATTTTACCAAATACAACTCTATTTTAATTCTTATTGAACTCCATATGTGTGGATATATATTTCAAGCTCTTTTTATTATAATATTTATCACACGTTTCCACATATAGGTAATGTCACAAATCCTATGATGTAAAGATCATCAGTTCCATCTCCAAGTGTAGCATCATATTATTTTATTCATGATTCATTAATCTACATGTAGCATAAATAACTATCGTATAATTTTTGTGTATAACTCATCCTATGACATTAAAATAATTGTTATATATTTATAACCCTTCCCCCATACAGGGTAATGTCTATGTAGGTTTAGTGAACAACCTCTTCTTTATTTCCCTGAATATTTCATCACATTAATCCTTCCAAAAAGTTCTTCACTCCCATCCTTGTTGACTTTTTAGTGGATTTTTCACTCTTTCTAAATTATCCATAAGGTTTCTAAGTTATCTATATAACTTGAGATAATTCCATATTGTGGTTACTATGGTCACTCTGGGACATTGTTCACTAAAATATCTATTTAAAGGATCTACATATATAAATTTTTTATTTATTAAATGACCCAATAATTATTATATATATATATATATAATTTATATCTTCTAATGTTGTAATTAAGTATCTCTTGTCTTGATTTTTAAAAAACAATCATCAAATGATCTTTATTTTCTTACGTTCCCTTAAATATATCAGAATATAACCAATAAATATGAACCATAATTTTTTCAAGTTAATATATAATTACTATATTCATAAAATACATAATGTTTGTAGGATCTCTTGTAATCCAAAATGGAATTTCTATAATATAATAATTATTATACCATATGACAAAATATATTTGTGAAATTTCTTCCCTTTTAATCTATAAATAAGGATATAATTGTTAAATTTAAATGATTGAGAAGTATTGGGAACCTCATATATTATAAATTAAATTTATTGTGTGGGATATAGGACATATGTTTTTGATTTTTAATTGTTATGATAATGATAACTAATGCAGAGACAGATTGGTCCATCTATCTTGTTGATAATGAGAACTGGTGAATCCCACAGTGAATCACTTGGATATATGATTCCCGTATTTAGTTTTTTTTTAATCTACTTATTCAATTTACTTAATTAAATGGGATATATTACATATATTCTATTTTAAATATGCTTGGATATAGGAATGAGTTCAATTTAAAACTCATTCTTACACTCTGGTAGATTACTAGGTAGTTTTTTAGGAACCACTTCATTATATCCTCAATTAATAGCCATTTAATTATGTTTTTCTTCCTCCTAGACCATTTTATATAGATATCAATCAATTCTAGGTATCATGACCCATATAAAAAATTTTGATGTTTGTTCATGATTATTTCTATGTTTATATTTGATAACTGGATAATTCGTAGTATGAAATGAGATATATTTTCCCCAAAACTTGCTATGTTATTTTAGTAGAGGCTGAAAATCCTAAGAAAAATTATTCCAAATTAATCCATGTGAATTGGAATTATATATTTATAAATTTAACTCCCATGATCCTTAACCAATGTAGGCTTATATATATTAGAGATGATCATTGTACCACCAGAAAATTCCATCGATAGTTCAATATCCTTTGCTTGATGTTGTAGCTCTACATTCATAGAAATATTGTGTTGGAATAAAATAAGGTATTTTAAGATATAGAAATGCGGTCAAGTATACCTAATATAACATAATTATCATGATCTAACTTAGTGGCACTGAT
The DNA here is from genome assembly GCA_963277665.1 of Viscum album. NCBI lineage: Eukaryota > Viridiplantae > Streptophyta > Magnoliopsida > Santalales > Viscaceae > Viscum > Viscum album. The sequence continues at coordinate 65,122,313 of OY728166.1, read as the reverse complement.
AAAAACATTTATTCCTTGTTCCCTCGGTTTGGTTCTTTTTGGCGTTTTATTTACATAGGCATACATGTTGGGGACTTGAATAAAATAATTTCCAAGCACCCTGATCATGAATAATTATTACGTGGATGGCTAATTTTATGTGACATTATTTTCATAAATTTTTTTAACCACCCTTTAAACACCTCATTGGTGGCTGTGAGATCGGTGTCCTTTACAGCACTTAAAACACTACTCAGATACTTGGATCCAATTACCCAGGTACATTTCCCCACACTTATGGAAATTATGGGATTTAAATTTCATTACCCAATGTAACATACCATGTAATATTTCATGATATTCTTCGTTTTCTTTTCTTTTTACTGAAATCATTATAGTTCCCAAATTAAATCCCCCCTTTGGATCACATAGATCAATATTCATGGAGCTCCCCAAATATCTTATGTCTAATTCCCTTAAAATACTTTCTTTTATGACACCAAATAAATATTTTATCATGATATCAGGTTAGGAGATATCACAAGATAAAATCCACATAGGGAATACAAAGTTTTCTTTATATATTCCAGTAGATTCATGTTACTTTTCTTTTATCTCCAAACAATTTTACTCCACCCTCATGAAAAGAGTTTGAGGAAAGTGATTTACTAAGAATAATTTCATTACATACAAAATTTCATTAATTAATTTTTCCTCCATATCTACTATTTTCATATTGATATTCAACTACTTTTTATACACTCCTTCATAATGATAGAAAACCAGCAAAAATATATCATGATATGATCACTAGAAAATGAAAAATATTATTTCAATCACATTACTCAATTTTGTAGAAATAATTGGATTAAAAGATCCACTAATGGGGGGTATAAGTTTTCATATGATATTTTGGATAGTAATTTTATTAATCCTTCATTCGTTCAATATGTTGTCATGATTTTTTTATTATTCCTTTCTTGTGATAGTTGGGTGATAATTTTAATGAGGTTTTGTACACTTGATATCATCCAACATGGTATCCCATTAGGATAATCACTGAATTTTTTGTTACACCCATTATTAAAAAAGTTTCAATACACACCTTCCATTTCAATAATATTCATAATTGAAATATAATAATACTTACTCTAAAAATAAAACTACTATAAATTAAATAGTTAATGATAAATAACATTTGTGTAATAACCAATAAATTTTAAGGATTAAATATACATTATCCATTCTCCATCTCCAACCATGTCATGTAACCATACCATAATTATGTTATTTAATACTATATAATTTATCATAAAGGTAATTTTTATTTCTAATGAATATACCCAAGGAGTTTCAATCCTGGTGAGTGGGGAATTTTTTCAAGAACCATGTGATGATCGAGTAAATACCACATCCACCAATTTCATAGATGCCACACATTGGTACATATATTCCACAGTCTGTATCAATTTTAATTATCTAGGTAGTGATGTGATTTCTAGTAGAAAAACACAATCTATACTTCAAAAAATTCACTGGATGATATCTTATACTAAATCTTATTTCATGTGTTTTAACTGAGGATTTAAAACCATATATAATAGAAAATAACTTCAATAATAAAAAAATATAACTAAATAATTAATTTATGATAGCTAATGAGACCAAATATAAAAAAAATTATTTTACAACTCTTACAAGAAATATAAAATATAGTATGAAAATAGTAATATCCCTGAAACTAATAGGTTTAGTGTCTTTGGATACTAGCTGAATAATAAAATTAATTTACAAAACATATGGTAATGTTTACTAAAAGGCACCATACAAGGACATATCCTACAAATCTAATTAGTAATATTAATTCTAAAAACATTGGGAATCAAAACATTATAATGGTGAGAGATAAAATGATCAATAATTTGATAATATAAATTTTATCTAGTTTTTTATCATAATAATTTGTAAGAAACAAGAAAATAATGAAATATCATAACATATTGGGAAATAATAATAATAAAATATAACTGAGCATCAAAATACATGGTATAATAATATAAATAAAAAAAAGATCAACATTGAATTGTAATCACTATAACATTGATTGGAAGCATTTAATATAAACCTTTAATATTGGGAGCAAAATATCATATGTGAAAACATCATTTAACTAGGATAAAAACATTAGCATAGGTAAACCATACATTCTTTAGTCACACACTTATACACATGTTTGCAAGACTACATAACTATACCCACATATATATATCATATTTAAGAGTCACACACTTTCATTTATGCTAGTGAAAAAACTAATTTTTTCGGTTCTATACGTATCTCGTGAGATTTGAAATTAAAAAAATGAATGGTGATATAGGACTCCACCATTTATTATCCATACATATGAGTTTCAATTTAATTTCATTAACTTATCACATCCAAAATATAGAATGAAAATGAAATTGGTTTCATAAAACATTTAAATTAAAATCATTAACATTTCATAAAGAACTCATGCATGTAAAAATGTGTTTCATAAAACATTTCACTAAAAATAATTTAATTTCCATAGCAAAAAAACAAATTTAAATATAATTTGGTTTCAAAATATTTCCCAATAGTATAAAAATATAATTAAAATCAATTAACATTTAAAACATGATCACCTAAAAATAATCACTTAATAAAAAATAATTGAGGGAAAACTTAAAAGGAAACACCATTGAAGAGAGTAATTTTTGAATATAAATAGTAAGATTGAGACATAATAACAAAATATATTTTATATTTTTTAAAAAAATTATCAATGTAAATTTCATTATTATGATCCTTTATTTAATGAGAGACGTTTTATTTTTTAAAATATTAGGAAAAATTTAATGGAATTAAAAAATATTTTTGCTAATAGATATAAGAGAGAAATATATTAGAAATTAAAATTCAATGAATTGTGTAAAAATTTGGGAACACAATTAAATAATAATTCATATAGGACAATGAAACAATATTGGGTTACCAAATCACCAACCATTACCCTTGATTCAATTAAAGTTACATAAACCCCTATATTATAAATTGAATTTCATAATTAACTATTTCAAAAAATTATTATTTTATATTTCCTTATGTAAAAAAATTAAAAATAATTCATTTCACTAATTATAATTTTATAATTTTTTTCAACATCTAGTGTAAAAAACAAGGTTTTTTAAAGAACGTTCATAAAAGTTGTATCAATATTCCTTCTTCTCAAAAATTTAACCAATTTCCAAAAATTAATGGAACATGAATTTATTTTCTATAAAGATCAATAAAATCATAATCCATTTTAATGGGAGTTTTAGTCACCATTCATGAAGAATAAATTGGTTACGAACTAGATTTTTTATATACTAACAAGAATGGATTAACTTATAATGATCATTAATTTTTATTATAAATAAATAATCTAATTTATGGTAAATATTACTTATATATATCATATATAATCATAAAATATAAATTAAATCAATCCATTATGGTCGTATTGAAAAATAGAATGCATCCTTCTGTGGTGGTAGTAGTAAGCACGTATGATTTGATGAAAATTTAATTTTTTTTGCAGGGGAGAAGAATGAATTAAAAAGATTTATCATTTAAAGAACATAAATATGATATATATATATATATATATTGGTCAAATTTCTATTTTTCTCAACTTGGTTAGGAAATTAAGAAAAAAGAATCATGTTTCTTGGTGGATTCAGTAGTTCACATGTAAACATGATTCAGGATATCGTTTTTATTAATGTAAATGGTAATTTTTTTCATATATAATTATTCTAAAAACATAAATGTATACAAATAATACTAATTTTAACTTTTTAAGATGGATTAATGGGAATTTTGGAAGAATAATTACATAAAATAAAATTTAAAGGAGAATGGATGGGTTATATATGCACACCACACTTCTCGGATTGTCTCCATTGCAAAGGGGTTTAATCCATTGAGGGATTGTCTTATAAGAAGACCATAAATTCTTGATGGTGTATAGGAATGTTGAAAATAAGGTTAGGAATATTTTGGGTAAAAAAATTTTGTTTTAGGGTGATGGAAATGGGGGAGATCGCTTCCCCTTTAATAGGTGAAAAGCAATGGCATTTTTGTCAACACCTAAAAATATTCAATAACAGGAAGTCAATATCAAGGAAAGTAACTGTATATTTATGAAATAATTTATAAGGTATGTGGTAATGTTTATAAAGGTCCAAACCAACCATTTTAACACGTGTTTTAATAATTTTTATGTCCTTTCTCCTATGTTTAAACCCTTTTTACCCATTTTAATTTTCTCAGAGTTAACTGCTTTTTTCAGAAGTAATTGATTCTTTATGTATGAAAGTAAAATAGTAAATATTACATAATTTGGAAATATTGATAAGAACTTTTAATTATATTATATAATATTAATTATATAATATTAATAAAAATAAATTTTATAATATTAAATATATATCATATTGAATTCTTTTGAAAAATGTAATATAAGATTTAAAATATTAAATTTGAGTTTAAAAGATAAAAAAAATTAATTTTATAAATAAATTTATAAAATATAAAATATTTCTTATAAAATATTTTTAGTAATTTTCTATTCATTCTTATATTAAACAAATTTAAATAAGCTATGTTATTTGTAAAAATGATATTTTTCATTTTTTACTTAAACATTATTATTTTTTAAAAAAATAAAAAATACTCTTACATTAATATTCTTTTGAAAATAACCAAATTTAAATTAATTATTTCAAATTTAAAATATCATAATTAAATATATAAAATCAATATTATATCATAAAATATTGTGAAATTTTTTATATGAAATGTTTTTTTTGTGTATTAATTATTATTCTAAAATTAGCGATGATCGTATATACTTAAAATTTAGAAAATATATAATTTATATAATTAAATTTAATCATAAAAATAGTTTATTAGATACCTAATTTTTTTTAATTAACTAATAATAAAATGGATGTTTAATTCATATGACTTTTAGAACTTTTTTTCCACATATTCAACGACTACCATACATTGGTCAATATAAATATTATTATAATGAGTTGGGGTTTGTTAGGGTTAAATGTTCTGTGTAGAATATACAATCAAAAAAATATTTAGGTATCAATATTTAATAAAAATATTAGATTGATACATTAAAAAACTCTTATTCAAAGAAAATCCCCAGGATATCACCATGGAGAACATTTTCATGATGATCCATGGGGTTTGGTATGAACCGATATAGTATGGCATCACCAAGATAAGGTGTATTATATAGGGTTATCCTAACATAGTAGGAATCTACATTTCAGTTACACCAATCACCGTTACTAAGAGTTTAATAATATGGAACTTGTTGTTTACATAGGGGTTACATTGTGGTCGACTATAGTTTCCCAAAAGCCCTTGAAATACATGTAAATACTTGATAATTATTAGAACACTATAAATAATAAAAAAAAATAAAAACTAAATAAATTTTATGAATAATTGCATCAAAGTGTGAAAAAACATCCCAATATTATAATTTCTTCCATAAAAATTCATTTTTCAATAATAAATTTCATTAAATAAATAAATCCTTTACAAGGAATGGAATGAACTATAAAGGGTATAATTGAAATAAAATCCTCTAAATAGATACCATTCAAAAAAATATAACCAGAATCCCCTATTAAAAACTCTATCTTAGATAGAAACCAAATGATAGAAATCAAACTGAAATCCTTAGAGGATTGAGATTAATCAAGGTCTTCCCACCATTTCTTACTTATATTAACTGTAGAACATAATAATAATAATAAGGGAATACTATCAAAAAATTTAAGATTTATCTACTGACCGTTAAAAAAATTCATACAGAAACTTTACAAGAATTCAAAACATGAAAATCTGAGAGATCATCAAAACAACCACAAAACAATCAAACCCAAACCATTAAGTCTTAAAACATTCTTGTAAACAACCAATCTGGTGAATCAAAAGGTGAAAACATGACCACTACCTTTTTTCTTCCCTTTAAATTAATATAGTAGAACCTCAACTAAGGGACATCACCCCTTATTAAACACATCAATCAAAACCATTACCCTAATATGCTTACTTTAATTCATCACTAGTATTAGTTACTAGAATGAGATCATATTATCACCCATGTAATTCCATCATCAATCAATCATAGTCATGGAAACCACCAAAAAATAATAATTTTATTGAGAAATGTTCCATAAAATAAGAACAATAAAAAATCCTTCATAAACACAAATTAATAATGAGACCCTATAAATACATCAGGAGTCTCCTTGTGAACATTTTATCACATCTAAACTAAAATAAAAATCTTTAATTAAATGGAAAATAAACGTAATTTTTTTTTGTAAATAAGACATGTTATAATAAATACTGATAAAAATTTTATAGTTATAGTCTATGAATATATAATGAAGACAAAACTATAAATACGAGATATACCCTTTATCAGTTAATAGTGATTAGAATAATAACAATTAAATAGCTTGTGTAAAAGGTTAACAATGATTGAGTTATTCATGAAGTCCTAGAAATCTTCTAGGAGTAATAAAAATTCAAATTTCATCACCTTATTTAAAGTATTGGTGGATTATAAAATAAAAATATCTTCTCCGTGAGGAATATCCACTATGAGGATCATTATAAGGTCCCAAACATAAACATTAAATAATCTTGAGTTATATCTAGAATTTACATTGAGGATATTTTTAGGTTTACATATCTAGATAATTAGGAAAAAACTCATACATAACAACTTAAATATTAAAAATTAGACACTTATACTCACTATCCTTTTTTAACAAACACTTTTAAAAAGGAACATGGTTTTATTTCAAGTTTAAACAACGCAAATTTTACCTTGATTCCATCCTTTTCTCTAAACTCTATTAAATACTATGAAAAATATTTTAAAACTTGGAATTATTATAAAAATATTATTAAGGGATAAAAAAATAAGGAAAAAATTTAGTCTTGAAAAATCATGTAAACCAATAATACTTTATCCTAAATTAATACTTTTCACATTTAAGAATTAGTAAATACTATTAACAAAATATAATCTCATTTATTAAAAAAAATTTAACCAAATTATTACCATAAGCCGCATAAAAATAATATATAACATATAATGGTAACTTGGTACATGATCATACTTAAATTTAATAAACATATTGGTAACTTCCACAAATATCACTAAATGGAATATCCATATAGCTGACTTGCATACCCAATTCATTAGAGGTTATAACGTAACCCTTGGTTTATCATAGAACCACCCATATATGGTTTATCACGTAACCACCCTTCTTTGGCTTATCACGTAAGCACCTGTCAAATTTATAACTACCATTATATAATCATAACACATAAAATAATGAAAATATCAATATTTCATTTAAAAAAATCATTTAAAATCACAAGAAATAATTTCAAGATATTGAAATATTCAATCCAATTTCAAAATAATTTTCAATACCAAAACACCAAAAAAGGAAATAAGGAATTTATTTTCTTTTTAATAACACTAAGGATTATAGAGGAATCCAAATATCAAATAATGGTTACGGCGGTGGAGAATTCATTGTCACAGAATAAGTTAAAAAACATTTCTTTTTTTCATTTTGTAATGAAATTAAAATTTTTTGTATAAAAACTCCCTTTTGAAAACCTTTGATTGAATTAAATGTCAAATGGTTGATTATAAACCTTATAAAAAATGTTGTGTATGACATCAAAATATGACTCAATGTAAGAACATTGAGACAAATTTCCTTAAAAAGAACATTTTGTTAATAAAATAGTTTGATTATGTGTTTTCACTAAAAATACACATAAAAAATTAGAAAAAAATGTAATATATTAAAAATTAATTTAACACATAATAGTTGAACAATATAATCAAGAATTATAATTTTAACCCAAAGAATGGAAATTGGTTTAATAAATTCCCTTACCTCGAGTCTAACTCATCTCGTATGTTCCTTGTTCTTCCATAATAATAAAATTTGGTTAATTTATACTTGATTTATAACTTTTTAAAGTTTATTATCACTTTTATATATTTAATTACTATTTTATAATAGTTACATAATTATTTATGTTCGTATTGGATTTTTTGCCGATATTCGGTACTTCAGTCGAAAATGAACATGGTAAGATGTCAATAGTTCATGTGGTCATAAGTCCATCATCTTCAGAATATATAAAATGATATAATTATCTTATATATTCATTATATAAGTATTTACAATAATATTTTAATATAAAAAAACACCATTCATGGGGATGGTAGGTTGTACGTACGCATGAACATTGTTTTTGTTTTTCCTGTCGTATTGAAATATGGAACATTAAATGAAATATATTTAAATATGTATACATAAATAATATCATCAAGGTAGCATTAATATTTAATTTATATAATATATTCTTACTAAAACAATATTTAATACATTCGATGGGATGTGTGAACGAATCACATTATTTTGAGGAGGTGATAGTTGACAAGTCCCCAAATGAAGTTATCATATAACCACACTATACAAATCATGATGTTATGTTTAATATAACATTTAAATAATACTAAATAGGTTACAATATAAATATTAAAAAAAATATTTTTCCAGAAAAATAGTTTTAATACCATCCCTAATGGGAGTAATTGAAAAAGAACAAAAACATTATTCACGGAGGCGGTTAATCGGAATTACTTAAAAAACAATTTTGTTTCTTTGAATAAGGGGAGGTGAGAAATGAAATTAACATGATATATTAAATTAGAAACATAGAAATAAATTATATTAATTATTCTAGTGTAATCATACTTCTATTGATGAAGGGGGTGTGGAGAAAAAATAAAAAGAAAATAAAATAAGAGGGGTCCTTTGAGAAAATTACTTCTTGATTAACCCCTCCTTAAAATACACTTAAGGACCTTGGATTTGGTATTTTGGTGATACCAATGGAACTTTTAAATTGGTATAGTTAGGAGGAGAGTATTGGGAAGATATTTTAAGAGATATAAGGCTTTTTTGGTCGAAATGGTGAGGTGAGGTGTGTAGTTAACACTTGAGGACACGTGAGTTCAAGTGGTTAATTTATAGATTATTTTATGTTAAAAGCTAACCATATATCGGTGGAACTAAATTAAAAGAATTTGGATTGTAATTAATGTCATCTAGTATGGTTAGGATTTATCCACACCTCAACCACCCTTTAAATTTTATAGTTTTTAGTTATGTAAAGCTTTTATCTTTCGATTTTAACCCCTGTCGAAATTGTGCTTTTATGACGGTAAATTATTTTTTTACCAGGGTAGCTTTTTATATATAAAAATTAAATTGACCCTATAACCTAATTTGGACCTTATGATTACAAATATATAATCCATTTTACCTAATTAAATTCACGTAATTGGGGATATTATATTTAAAATTAGTTCCCCAAGAAAAACTAAAAAGTGGGTTTTAAAAGTGGAACATTCAAAAGTTTTAAATGTTTTTATATCTAATTTCAATTTTAAATTAATTTCAATTAACAGAATTAGATTAAATTATTAAAAAATAATCTAAATATTCTTTGAAAACTTTTGAAATGAAAATATAATAATATAAATAAATTATACAAAAAAATATTTTTGAATTAAAATACAGTATTTTCATTATTCGTTAAAAAATTAATATCATCCGAAAAATACCAAAAAATTATCAAAATTAAACTTTTATGACCCTCTTAAAAATAATAAGTTTATATTTTCAAAAAATATATAAAAGTTTGAAAAACTATATTTAAAATTGGTTCTCCTCAAAATTTGGAAAATATTCTTTTTTTTTGAGAAATACTACTTTTCTATTTAAAATCAATTTAGTTATTATATCATGTCTAGAAAAAAAATAAGATGAACATTAAACACCATACTGAGTTTATATTTAATTAATATAATTCAACAGGTGTGATATGATTATTTTATAAACATAATTATTCTCATTTAAATAGTTTTTCATAAAAATGCATCCTTTATATTCAATTGGTTTTTACTTCCATTTCTAATTAATTTTGTAACCAAAGAATCATTATATGAACTTTTGTAAAGAATATTATCATAATTTATTATATATTTTTCATTCCCTCCATTCCAATGGCTTGGTTATAAAGGTAACATTTAAATAATAATATTTAGTTGTTTGTTTAAGCTCGTTGTAGTGTATCATATATGCTATCGAACATAATGTTTCTTTCTTAAAACTCGGGATGTTACATCCTCCATTAATAAATTGCATCCTTATAATTTTAATTCAAGTTTGGTAACTCGGTTATGACATTTCAAAATACATTTATGGAAACCTTACATTATAAAAAAGATTAATAAAACTTACACATTAAAAAATTGAAAGGAAAGTATGAAGATCACTTGATATAACTCACACTATGATTTCATATAGGAAACCATGGATATGGAAAAAAACAACCAATAGTTTCTGATAGAGATCAATAGAAAACATGGACCGAGGAAAGTTGAAAATAATAAAACAATAAGTTTGTGATTGGTTAAAAGTTTGTTGATTTCCTGTTACGAAAATAAAGCAGATAATGTTTTTGATTCAAAAAACATTAGCGTTGAGGAATTTTCTAAGTAAACTAATAACATAAGGAAATATACTTACTTGAAAAGAAAAGTTTCATCCTTCAATCAATTTTGAAAACAAATTTATATTTTTCTCCAAATAATGTTTATTCAAGGCAAATTTTTCACACCTGGAGAACTAGAATAAACTTTTGGAGAATCACATAATCCAACGAAGATTAAATATCTATTTATCATGTCATAAAACATTAAGAAGAATCGAAATAGTTAGGTTAAAATAAGATAATTCTCCAAAAATAGTAAAAACATTGTTTTATGAAAAACTAGTTTTAATCTCCAAAATTCATTTTTAATGCCCAAGTTCTACATAGACCATTCAATAAACAATTTTCCTTTAAATTCATTATAATAATTAAAAGTAATACTGAAATAAAAATAAGAAGTATTTGAAAACCTAGTCTTCCTAGAAAAATTTTAAAAATTATCTCCAAATAACATCAAACATTTTTAATGGCTCGTACAAAAAACTAATTACCCTAATCCAAAAATATGCAATCTAGGATAATCATTTCCATAAAAAACCTAAATTACCCTATGTCCACAATAAAATAAAGGATAATTCCAAAATATAATTCAACCTTTATGTATTAAATAAAATCACATAGTATTTAGTTTAACTCAATCAAAAGGGTTCCCCAAATAGTAACCATCTTTTGAAAAAAATAGTAATCACTTAATCACCAATTATTTTTTCAATATTATGGATATTTATTCAACAAAACATGGGTTCTAAAAATAAACATAATATTAATCCATCAACTCATTTAACTAAATATATAAATCCATACTAACCAGGAAATTTATATAGGCTAGTGATAGGATATAAGGCCTTATCAGACATCAGTTGTGGGTTTGATTCTCGCAGACTTGTCTTACACGACCGGTTGCCACACAGTCTATTTGTTAAAATTTTTTAAAACTTATATAATTATTATAACCTTCCAAAAAGATGATAAAGTCCTTAAAAATAACCATATCATATTTTAATATCAAATTTTATCTCATGCCTTTTATTTTTTCCACCCAAAATGTAAAAACCCATAAATACCTCAAAATTATATTAACCCTAATGTTTATCCAAAACATTATAATTATATCCATAAAATAGAATTGTTCCTCAAAAAAATATGAAACCATAAGGACAGATCAATCTCAAATACAGTCTCCATAATGTACTCTTGCTAACAAAATACTACTAGTAAATTTAACCATTTCATCATGCTGAAGTCTACCGAAACACTTTAGTTCTTTATAAGTATAAATCTTAATCATTCAACATTATCCTTAATCCATTAAATATTAATTTCCAAAATATTTATTGATAGATCATTCATGAAGAAAAAATATCCCAATCATTTTTAAACATCAATCCAACAATGTTTCATTCTTTATGGATAAGAGAATAAATCAAACCTCTAATCCAGATATCAGGATCTTCTTGATGTTCCTTTCTCTTTCGGCATGTTTTTCTATATTAAAAAAGTAAACATTCACTATACTTATATAATTTCACATTTTGATTGAGTTGGAAAATTTGTTATCTTGAAATCATATGAACAAGATACCATGACCCATAAAAGTTTTTTTATAAATGAGTTGGTGTGGGATAACTCAAAAAAAATCTTGTAAGTGATTTTAACACTCATGAAATTGTGAAGTTAGTTGAACAATATTTTTTGATAATGATGATGATAAAATCATCATGAAGGGATAATAAGGATGTACAAGATCTATTTCTTTATATCATAACAAATTATCCTTAATTTCTTGAAAATAACATCACATAAACACGAAGAGAAGAATACTCTATAGGGTAAAGATGATAATATAAATTTTTTAAAATAATCATGTCCATTAACCTCATTATATAATATTTGATTTATGTTTTTATCTCATCAACCTAAATTACCATAATCTTCTATAATATTTCCATATGATGATACCCCAATTGTTTATAAAGGGTCATTAACATACACCTAGATAATATCCTAACCCCTAAAGTTATCTAAACAGACATCTGATTCCAACTGTTGGACTCCAAGAATAAACATTACATAATCTTGAGTTATGTAAATAATTCATATTGAGGATATTTTTAATTTTAGAGTGTTATATAATTAGTCCATAACGCTTACATAAGAACTTAAATATTATAAAGTAGACACTTATAATCACTTTACATTTTTTTTAAAAACACTTTTAAAAATAAACATGGTTTTGTTTCTTGTTTAGACACCACAAATTTCACATTGATTCCATCCATTTCTATATTCTACCTTAAATCATATGAAGAAATTTTAAAACATAGGTTGATCATAAAAATATCATTAAGGGATACATAAATAAATAAAACTATTATTCTTAATAAAATATGTAAACCATGAATACATTATCATAAATTAATACTTTTCACCTTCAAGAATAAGTAAATACACTCAACTGAATATAATCTCATTTATTACCCTTTTAATAATCAAAATATTACAATAAAACCCATCAAAAAAACATATAACATATAAAGGTAACATGGGACATAATCAACCTTAAATTTAATAACCATACGGTCGACTTCCACAAATATCACTAAATAGAATATCTATACGGCCGACTTCCATACCCAATTCATTAGAGTTTATAATGTAACCACTCATCCTTGGTTTATCACAAAACCACCATTGTTTTGTTTATCACATAACCACACATTTTCTGAATATCACGTAACTACCCATCAAATTTCTATATACATTTATATAATCATAACAAATAAATTATTTCAAATATCAACTTTTCACTCATAAAATTTCATTAGAAATCAAATGAAATCATTTCAAGATATCGAACTATTAAATACAATTTTAAAATCATTTTCAATACCGATACACTCACAAAAGGAACAAGGTATTTATTTTCCTTTTAAAAATATTACAGCTTATAGAGGAAGCAAAATATCAAATAACAGTTACGGCAGTGGAGAAGTCATTTCACCAGATAGTTAAAAACATTTATATTTTCATTTTCTAAATAATATAAAACACTTTATATAAAAATATTCCTTTTAAAAACCTTATAATTAATTAAAATTCAAAGGGTTTTATTATACACTGTAAAAAATAAGTTGGTGTATAACATCAAAATATTCCTCAATGAAAGGTGATTGAGATGAATTACCTTAAAAAGATCATTTTTTTAATAAAATAGCTTGATTATGTGTTTTCACTATAAATCCATATAAAAAGGTTTAAAAAAGATAAAATATTCAAAATTCATTTCATACATAAGAGTTGAGTGACATAATCAAGAAGTTGAAGTTTTACCTAAAGAAAAGAAATTGGGTTAATATATTCCCTTAACTTGAATCTGACTTGTCTTGTATGTTCTTCTACTTCCTATATAATAAAAATATGTTAATTTATAATTTCTTCAAAAAAAAATTATTTTTATTGTAAATTTATATCATTAATTACCATGTTCTAATTTTCAAATAATTATTTAAGTTCATATCGGATGTTTGGTCGATATTCGGTTCTTGAGTCAAAAATGAACTTTTATGATTTCAATTTTCCTTATGGTCATAAGTCCATAATCTATAGAATATAAAACATTATATAAATATAATATATATTCATTAATTATGTATTTATAATAATATTTTAATACAAACTAAGAACATCGTTCATGGAGGCGGTAGGTCGTACGTACGCATGAATGTTGTTTTTGTTTTTCCTATCATATTGAAAGAAATAACATTAAATTAAATGTATTTAAATCTGTATAAATATATAATATCATTATAGTAGCAATAATATTTCATTAATATCATATATTTTTACTGAAAAAATCTTTAATACATTCCATGGGATGCGTGAATGAATCACATCATTCTGAGGAGGCGGTAGTCCACACGTTACTGAACGAAGTTATCATATAACCTCAATATAGAAAGAATAAAGGTATGTTTAATATAACATTTATGGAATATTAAATAGGTTATAATATAAATATTTAAATATTATTTTACCAGAAAAATATTTTTAATACCATCCACAAAGGCGGTAATAGATAAAGAACAAAAACATTATTCACGGAGGTGATTAACATGCTTAACTTGGAAAACAATTTTGTTTATTTGAATAATAGGATGTAAGAAATGAAATGGAAATGATAAATTCAATTTTAAACATAAAACTATATTATTGACATTATTATTTAGTAATCATACATTTATGGATTAAGGGGGTGATTATAAATTCGAAAAACAAAATAAATTATGAAAGGTACTTTGAGAAAATTACATCTTTAGTATCCCCTCCATGAAAGACCCTTGAGGACCTTGGATTTGGTCTTTTGGTGAGACCATAAGTACTTTTATGTGGTTAAAGTGATTAGGGGAGTTTTTGGAAGATATGTTAGGAGCTACAAGTATTTTTTGGTCGAAATGGAGAGGTGAGATGGAGGTATTTATAAATGAGGAGAGGTTGGTTCAAGTGATTAATTTATTGATGATTTTATATTAAAATCTAAACATATATAGGTGTCATTAAATTACATGAACTAGGATTTTAATTGTTTTTTTATAGGATTTTTAGGGTCTATACAACTCAAAAACCCATTAAAATTTTTATTTTATAGGTATTTCAACCTTCTAACGTTTAATTTTAACCCTTGTCAAAATTTTACTTTTACTACAACAAATACTTTTTTTACTATGGTATATTTTTATATATAAAAATTAAATTGACCTTAATACCAAATTTTTAAATTATGATTCCAAACATAGAATCAATTATACCTATTCAAATTCAAAAAAATTAGAAAATTTTATTTAAAATTAATTCTTCAAACAAAACTAATAAGTGGGTTTTAAAAGTTAAATGTTCAAAATATTGAGATGTTTTTATATCTAATTTCAATTTTAAATTAGTTACACTGAAAAAAATTGGATTAAATGATAAAAAATAATCTAAATATACTTTTTTACCTATTTAAATTACTATATATACATATAAATCAATTAGAAAAAATAGTAGATTTGAATTAAAATGCAGTATTTTGAATATACATTAAAAAATTATTATCATCAGAAAAATACCAAAAATTTATCCAAAGTAAAATTTTATGTCCCTCTTCCAATGAAAAAGTTTATTTTTTTCAAAGTAACTTGTAAAATATTCTAAAGTATATTTAAAATGGTTTCTTCATCAGAATTTATTAAAATTACTTTTTTTTTGAAAAATACACTTTTTTAATAAAATTGATTTTATTCTTATATAATGTCAAGAAAATATATAATATTAAATTTAAACATCATATTGAGTTTATATTTCATATATATAATTCAAAAAGAGTGATATTATTATTTTATAAACAAAATTATTCTCATTTAAGTAGGTTTTCATAAAAATACATCCTTTAAATTCAATTGGTTTTTATTTACATTTATAATTAATTTTGTAACCAAAGAATCACTATATAAACATGTGTAAACAATATTCTAATACATTTCTTCATACTTCTAATTCTATTCATTATAATGGAAAGGATATAATGGTAACATTTAAATAATAATATTTAGTTTTTCATTTAAGCTTGATGTAGCTTATCATGTATGATATCGAACATAGTGTTTCTTTCGTAAAAATAGGGATATTACAATCATCCTCCATGATAATACTTTAACAATCATTCTTGTTCTTTCTAGGGTATTATAATAAAAAAAATATTCAACTCAGGTAAGTAATTCAAAATAATTTAAATTAAATTTTCCCATTTTATGTTATGGGTTATATCCAAAAAAAATTCCCCAAAGTATGAAAAAAATCAAGTCCTTTTTTAAACCCAAGAAACCCTTAGAAATGGTCTCCAAACTCAATAATAAAACAAAAAAATTTTAAATTTTGGGCTTTTAAAAATCACAATTTTTAGAACTTATTACATTTTCTCCATAATCATTTCTAGATTTAAACAACCAAAAAATTTTGGAAACCACAAGTTTCATTCAAATTATGAGACTGACTCTATAAAAATTCATCACCCCAACGCATAGTTTCAAAAACAATCAACTAAATTAACTCCCATTTTATGTAGAAACATCACATGATTCCCATTTTTATCTCAAAATATGTTAAAATTCTTTTTTAAATCCAAACCTTCTGAAATATCCTCCCAAAATAATTGAAATAAATTATGATGAAATAAATAAATTTTCTAAAAATAGAATGATATTTGTATTTCAAAATGAGAAAAACAAAATTTTAGGACATTTCCTGAATATAAATAACTTTTTTAACATTATATAAGCCTTACTTCAAACTAATATTACCTTATACAAAATATAATTTTCACCAAAAAGAAACACATTATAAAATACCTTATTAAAAGTAAGAGAATTATATTTCAATGAACATTATCCTCATAAATCCAACGAAATCAGGTTTTTAAATATTTTGTTTTTTGAAATTTCCACTTTTTACCAAAAAGGAACTATTAAATTATAATGAAAATAATATAACACATTAATAAATAATTAACATCAAAAAAATTAAATTTTCACAAATCCATATCCAACCAATGTGAACCACTATTAGTGATACCCAAAACTAACGTAATTCAAAACAAAAAAAATGTAAAAGGGGTTCAATTTTGTGAATGTTTTCAGTACATATCCAGGTAGACCATGTGAAGTATATAAAATAAGATATATTAATTATTCATTACAATAATCATGTGCTCTACATGGTTTACCAAACCATACTAGAGAGACATGTAAACATATTTCATCGTCCATATTAACCCCGATAAATGAAATAGATTCCCCAAAATCATTTTCTTAACTCATTTGGGATTTAAATTTGAATTTCCTGCATCAAAATATAATGAAATGTTTCAACAAAAAATAATAATCTATGACTCATGTCTCAACTACACTAGGAAACTCGAGGTTTCAAAGGAGAATGATATATTTATAATCTCCTTGTATCAGCCTCTCCTATCCTCACATACTCATCTCCAATATACCATATTATAAAAATAATAATTGGGATTTTAGATAACCATTTAATTCTAAAATTGATGTTTTGTATACTATTTTTTCAAGAAATGTTGAGGGATAACTTGATATTTTGCCCGAACTAGCTCACAAATGGGTCTAATGTTCATTCATGATACCCACAAGATACAAACTAGTTCCAAGACATCAAGGGAAATAAAAGTGGAAATAGTTTGATCCAAAAATCCTAACTAATAAACAAATAGTTATTTTTACAAAAATAAGTATTGAGTTTTCTATTAAATAAAATAATAGTAAAAAAGAACTAGATTCACGTAATAAATGTACGAAATTAGTTCAAAGAAACCAAAAATGATTTAACTCATTTATATTAATGTTAACGCACCGTTATATGTAAAAAAATTAAATAAAAGAAACTTAATAAAACTATAACAGTAACCATCATTATTGATACATAAACATAATAAAAATGAAACAAAATTTGGATCATAATAATAATAAATAAATAAAAACCATGGTCTCTAACTGTATCACAAATCACTAATCATAGGCCAAGGAAAATTTATCAGAACTAAATAAGATACCTGAACTTATATAAATTATAATATTTTTAAACACACGCAAGAGTGTGTATTATATTTATGACTATATAGACCTAGTAGTGTCTCACAAAGGATTATATAATTTTTGTTTAATTATGAATATCCTCACTGGTGGTTTTAAATACAACTAAAGATAAGGATTTTTATTTTATAATTCCATTACTAAAACAAAACCACGTACTTGTCTATATAATGATCCAAGATTTTATTTTTCAAATCCCAAACAATATTCATTTTTAAAATATTTCAAAATTTTGGATGAAATTTCATTTATAGAATAGGATTATTATATTTATTTATAATGGCTTCCCCAAATAACTTTTTTGGGTATTTTGAAACAAATAAATATAAGATAAACTTTTTTACTACATTTTTAAAAAAATATTTCTAAAAACACTACTAAAATACATTTATAAAATACACCACACTCTCAAATAGAAAAATACTATAAAAAAGAACCAAATTTTCAATGATAAACAAGAAAAATAAAACAATGTAAATGGTTCCACTGAACATACACACACAAGGTAGTACATTCATAAGAAACAATAATCCCATACCTAAGATTGGAAATCAATATCATATAACATGGGATACAATATATGAATTAATTCTATCTCACATAGTGAATAAATACCCTATTATTCAATAATAGTGGATATGTAATAAAATAATTTTCTAGTGGAGGTTACCAAATAAATTACATTATTACTTTAGGATACACACATAACTAGTTGGATGTGCATTATCATAATCATTCTAATCCAAACCTAGTAACATAATACTCTTTACAAAGAAACATGAAGGTGAGAAAAAAATAAAACTAATCATTAACAATAACTCACCCTCACCTATGGCTCCCTAACATGATACATCATATTATAACTCATTACCCAATAACCACTATCATAAAGCATCACCTATAAATGGGAAATAATTATTGGGAACTATGAGGGTCTTATTATATAAATAAAAAAATTTATATATGGAACCAAATGTTCCATTACTTAAAACAGAAATAGAGTTCCATTCCATTTTATATCCCTTTAAATCCATACTAAATAATCACTTTTTTAAAATTTGGGTACAATTAAACCTTTAATGTTGTAGTGCACTCTCTGAACATATCTCAAATACTTGGTATTTAAATTATATATCCTAAATAGAATGAGAGTGAAAATAACTAAGTCTAATATAGGAATATTTATATACTCCATCTCTAAAGCTGTAAGATTTATCCCACCCAATGGAACCTCTTAGATAAAACATAAAGGTACCTATTAGAGGTTGACCAGGTATCCAATGGTCCACCGAAACTACCCCGTTCTTCCTAGAACCAATAGGGTCTCGATTCACAACATCAAGTACACGGTGCCTTCAGAAGTATTATGAATATATGTTGTTCTAATACATGGAAACTTGATCGCCAATAAATTCCATAGAACCTCACTCCACTTCTTTAAACGGAACTAATTTATTTTAATAAATTCAAATTCCATGATGGATTTCAAAAATATAAATAAACCACTCAACTTTAACAATAAAAAATTAAATTTCCTCACAATTTTACAACTAATTTTCCAAAAAACATAATGACTATGGTTAGGATCATTACACAACTCTATATTACCAACTTTATCAATACAATATATTATATAACACATAAAATACATATAATATAATTAAAAATTATAAGGACCACCTACCTTGTAATAATAGGTTTCAACTCATGTGGTATTGTAAACTAAGGAATTTTAAATCTAACGATATCTTAATTCTTACAAAAAAAATTAAAATTAATTATTTCTTATAGAATACAAGAATGATTAATGGAATAAAGTGATATTAATGAGGTATTTATGTATTATAAATATTTAAATATAACTTTAATAAACTTTTTATTATTACTATTACAATAAAAAATTGTATATAAGGAACAAACCAATGATTGAAATAATGGATAATGAGGGAAGCTCATTTTTTTCAATAAAACATGAAATAAGATGTTAGGACCCAATTTTAAAACAATATATGTAATATATTCTAACATTTTCCCACTTATAAATTATATTCCTCCACTATGTTATTGGAATTCTATCACTAAGTCTCTAGAGGTCTCTATTAAACTCCTTTGGGATACCATCAACAACATAGTGAAAGAAGAAGTTACAAAAAGCCATTATCCACCAACAAAATATATGGTGGGAACCAGTTGGGATCCTACTGATTTAAACATAAACTAAAGTATACCACATAATTTTATAAAACATGAATCTCACTATCATAATTTTTCAAAAAAATACCATCACTAAAATTTCAAATTATTCATTTTTAAAATACCATGAATATCCTACTATATATTTATGTTAGAAAATTAAAATTTCATAAAATCTAACACAACTAAAATATAATGTTTCCTTTTTCCATCTATACTATAGATCATATATAACTAAAAATATACCCACATATGTATTTTATTCAAAAATATAAAACATCATTTATTTAAATTGAATATTCTATACCACTAATATATGATACATTCCAATAATTTTAGTGTCTCCACTGAATGTATTTATACTTTTATTGCATCATAAAAGATATTTATACATAAAAACTATATAAAAATAATTTATAATATGCACTAGTTATCACTTTTAACACCTTGAAAATTATTTTATTTATTTATTTATATAACTATTCATGAGTTAGATTTTTTCTCCTCATGTTTTAGGATGAATTTTCATGAAAATTTTAAAATTTGGAATTTAGTGTAAGGTGAACATTTTTTCTGCATAGTTATTGAAAACCATGAGGCAACCTTGATGAGGTATATAATTCCTAATATATATATTTTTCATGGTTTTTTTATGGTTTTATAAACTTTTTTCCAAAGTGTATGGGAGTCTAGAGACACTAGTCACAAGATCATGATTGGAACACAGTTTAGTAAACCTTAAAAATAAACCATGAGGCATAATCAGTTTTAGTAAAAACTAAATTTCCGAAAAAAAACCTCCTAATTTAATATTTTCCCATCCAACTCCTCACTATATTGAACCACATGAAGTTACTTCCAAGAAACTTAACTTTTCATCCTCTATTAATTTTGAGTTCATAACACTTTTTTCATATCCTTTCTCTTAAGGTTAGTTTATGTTGTTTATATATTCTTTTTAATGTCTTATACACCATTTTCCCATGTATTAGTTCCATTTTATCCAAATACAATTATGGTATATATACATAATTTGGTTTTTATTGTTATGTTATGGTTTTTTTGGTTCATTAGGACTAGTATCTTTTTCAATTGATGGTTCTATTATATCTACAAATTTCTGAGATGGGTGTTTTCTATATTTTGATCTCCAAAAAACCTCAATAGCTACTTGAAAATTCATAAATTAAATTTATTCGAATTTTCTAATTTTTTTAACATATAAATTGGTTTTTAAGCATTAAGGGATAATGGAATGATTTAATATATGATATCCAAGAGTTGATACTCATATGAATCTTTTTAAAAGTATATATGTGATATGTGTACTCCAAAATTATTATGAGGTTGTTTTTTATAAAACATATTGTTTTTAATTATGAATATAAATAAAAAAATTATTTAAGTTGGTTTTTTTATCATGTTTTGTTTGGTGTAATCCCATTTTTAAGGCTTTGGATGATTTTACGAGGGAATTCTTATTTTTAGTGAATGATGTCAATTTTTCAACATTATTGATCCTTATGAAATCCTTATGAATATATATATATATATATTTATTTATTTATTTCGATGTCAATATTTTTTTATATGTTTAAATAATTATGTGTATATGTATAAATAGTAAAACTACATTGAATTCCTTTATTTTAATGATTGGTTATCAAATTTACCCTTGATTTCCAAAATACATCTAAAAGTGGTTTCAAATATGGGTTACAAAAAAATTAAAGGAAAATTAAGTGTATTAAGATATTTTTTGATGCATCCACTACTTTTTGGTATGGAAATAAAAGAAATAATGATTTTATTAGTAAAATGTTACTAATTTCAAATGATAATGCATAGTTGATACCATGAATTGGATTGTTTGAAAAATAATCAACCTCTTTGGAATCACATATCCTTTGGTTATATTGATATATTGTTATTTTATAATAAATTAAACTTTTATAGATGAGTGAATAGATGTGGGATTATAGGTTATGTTTCCCATATGTTGATCCTTGATTAAAAATTTTAATATAGAAGATACATCATTTCCCATTGACATTATCATCATGGGATCATAAGCATTATACTAATGAATGTGAGACATTTTGACCGGGTCCTGATAATATAGATATAATCCTCTATAGTATGTAAGGTTCATAAGGGTAATTTCATTAAATATTTTACTTTATAGAGTCTGTTTGTTTATAGTATTAGGTATTAATTTATTGGCCTATATATGTTTCCAATCTTGTTTGTTTAGAGTCACCTCACAATATTTTTTGGAATTTACCAATATTATATACATTGTATTGTTAATAGTTTATAGTAAATGTAATTTCATTTAATGATTTATTCTTATTTTTAATGATTTATAAAGTTGGTGTATCTCTAGAATTAATTATCAAGGGTTTTATTGAAGTGTTCTGAGATGTTAGGACTGAATGGGTTTAAAGTAACACCTCATATGATACTTATGCCTCCGAAATTGATGAAAAATGAGATCTTATAGACTCTAGGGAAAGGTCATGGAATTAATTATGGTAGGTAACACACTCTACTATACTGATAAAAAGGATATATGTGTAACATATACTATTTATAATACATTGATGATTAATTCTATGATTTATATTACATTATTCAATACTTGATCATCCCATTAATTCATAATTTTCAGGTTATTTCCTTCTAAAATTTACTCTAGAATCTTTATTCAATATTGTTATTTCTTGAAACTACCTTATGGAAGTAAGTGGATCCTTTCCAGAGCCTTCCGTAATTTCCCATATTAGTAAATTATAAAATTTGAGATGAATTTCATCAATGTTATACTCTTTATGGACAGACTGTTAAGTTATCAAGTACACATAACCAAAATAGGATATGTGTATCCTTTTCCACACACATGGAGAAGAAGTTATTGATGTATGGTTAATGGGATGTTGGTGTAGGAGAATAGTATTAGACTTAATAAAGAGTTGAGATATTATATCACATGAAGAAATCATTGATATTGTTATGGAGATAGAAGTAGCACCTTATTTTCTACCTACATTCATTGATCCCAACCTTGTTTTTTTTTCTAATATTCATTTTCGAGTCTCACTCTAGATACTGGAAATGAATATGATATTGATATCATGTTAGGGATGCAACAAATTTTGATTCCTCAAATTTTTAGGTTATCAAAAATGATGAATTAATTTTAGGTCTTACTATTGTATTTTCTATAAAATTGATTTATCATACATAGAACATCTCTTTAGGTTGATCTGGTGTTTTTCTTATAGAATGAGGATGGTATACTTTGACAATGCATGTACTACAGTAATCATTATCTAATCACATTTAATAACTGGTAACCATTGATAAGGATGGTTTCCTTTTTTGATCATTTATGGGGGACCCAATGGTTCCATAATATTTTTTATAATTGAGCTACCACTAATTTTGGGTAAGATAGGAGGACATAGATAATATAGTGTTAAGTATAAATTAATGACAATGCGAGAACTTTGTGATGCCTTCTCGGATCAAAATTGACCTAATGTTATTATTGGATATCATAAATAGAATCATACTTATATACATATATTCCTTAAATATTATGTTCATAGATGATATCCTAATATACACTAACACATCAGAGTTATGTGCTAGAAACCTTGAGATTGGGTTGATCATGCTTCAAGCACATGATCTTTATAATAAATTATTAATGAGTGAATTTTTATCCAATATGTGTGTTTCTATGGGAATTTCATTTCTATAGATATAACTTCAAAATATTATTAGAAGGTAGATTCATTGAATTCTGGTGAATTCCGTAGGAATGTGAACAAGATTAGAAGTTTTGATTCATTAATAGGGTACCACATGAGGCTCAATAAGGACTTATCCTATCTAGAAATAGAAATGAATGGAATTCCATAAGTGGATGATGTTTGATTAGAAATATCACTTTATGAGACCTTTGATGGATATAAATAAGATATTTGAAACTAATCCAATCTAATCATTTCTGAATCATAGGATTTGATATGCTATCTACTATGATTCCCCAGGTTCTATTTAGAATTTGTACTGATACATAGGGATAAGGTGGTAGCTTATGTGTCTCTCCAGCTGTGAATGAATAAGTTAAACTAATTTATGTTTTAAATGGATTTTTTAGATTTTATTCATTATCTATCATACAATCAACCCATATCTCTTTAGTGAGAAATTTTATGAATAAGCATACCATAAGATCTTGTATTAGTTCTTCTCATGGAAGGACATGAATATCTTGAAGAGGTGTTTGATAGAGTTTCAATAGAAATATTATTTTGAGTGGGTATATTCTTTGGGGGAAAGGTATTTTTTAATGATTATCACATCTAGAAAACACCATTTATTATAGACTGATCTTTATATAAGTAAATAATGGTATGGAGCATCTTTGATATGTGTTTGGTGGATGTATCTTAAAATAATGGGGTGAAAAAATGTTTTCCTTTAGTTATCAAGTATGAATTTTATAACTAGTTGATGTATCAACAAGAGTCAATCCTCAAGTTTATAGAGTCTAGAGAGTGATTGGAGGGGTAACCATGCTCCAATATAGTCCATAGATAGTGATGAACTGATCCATATCCTTTGGAGATTGTTTTTTCCTTCTTTAATGAGAAAAGAGTTAATGAGGTACTAACACACCTTATAGTGGGCGGTGAATTTAGGTTTGATGAAGATGTATTATGGTATCATATTAATGTTTTAGTGGAAAGGTATAATGAAATACATAACAATATTTTCTTTTTTATGGCTAACATGTCAGAGAGTAAAGTATGAGAATCAATATCCATGGTGATTAATTTGTCCACTTATTGTGCATGTGTGTGTATGGGATGATGTGAAAACTGACTTCATAATGGGGTTAACCAGAACCCTGAGAGTTTTAGAATTATTATTTTTTGAGGTTGATCAACTAATAAAACTGTTTCATTTCATAATAAATAGAGAGACTCATTCAATAGTTGATTTTGGAGTCCATTATGTCTGATAGATTGTAAAAGTAGATGTAAGATATTTTATAATTGTATTAGATTGGGACTTTTATTCTATATCACAAATTAGGCTAGGATTACACAAGACATTGGGGAGTCAATTAAAACAATTTATAACATATCATCCAAAATACTGATTAATATTCATATAGTATGATCTAGATTATGGAAGAGATATTTCAGCCATTTTTCTTAGACATTGTTGGGGATTGGGATGATCATACTTCCATAGTGGATATTTCATAAAAATATAGTTTCTAAGAGTCAATTATGATGGATCCTATTGAGGATATTTGTGATTTACCATGTCAGTCACTCTTCTTTTTCCGGGAGTAATGTGAGGCAGTTATTGTTGGGCCATGTATATAGTAGTTGACCTCAAATAGAGTGAAATTAGTTTTGATGTTATTGATTACTATTCATATTGAACAATGATTATATGATGACTGAATGGGATTTTATTTTTACTTCTTGTGGGTAACCAATTTTTTCATGAAAGTTTCACCTTATTTGGGACATTATCATTTTTTGGAATAAGGGAAGTATGCACTTTGGTTTGTGATATTGTTTGAGATCACAAAACATGTAAGAACTATGGATTAATAATTGGATCTTCCTCCACAATATAATTTTATGAAAAACATATATTTTGTGGCTCAGCTTTGATGGTTTGATTCTAACTATACATATGTGATTTTCATCAAGGAAATTGAGTTATATCATGAAGCATCCTTTGGGGAATGATTGATATAAATTATGGTCTATGGGATAAGAGGTTTGCGTGGAAGATGGTATTATTTGTTTGAGTTTTGGGGTTGTATGAACAAATCCAAGAGGAGACTTGGTCGTGGGAATCTAATAAACGATATCAAGGACATAATTTTCTTGAGAATAATCTCTAGAGATGCTTCTTTGGGAAAGAAATTTCATAAAGGGGGATACTGATATATATTATAATTTTTAATTACCTCACTCCCTAAATTTAACAAGTTGTTAAGTGTTTTTTGTGATATTATTTTAATGGGTTATGTCATGGGTAGATTTCAGTTGGCTTTGGAGGGTTTTAAATGAAATTAAGAGGAGTGATGTTGGTGAACCATTATGGGAAACTAGTTGTTATCCAATTGAAAATCATTGTCTTATAATAGATGTATACTGGTTGGTGCATGACTTGTATATGGTTAGAGATAACCCTTAGAATTTCCCTAAAAATTATATTTCTCGATTCCATATAAAAACCACATCTAGGAAACATTTTACCAAACCACATTTCCAACCCATGCAGGTGCCATGAAGAGAAATAAAGCCTACCACATATAGCACAATGATTAGTAATTTTTGTTACCAAACCATACCCAATTTTTAAATTAATATAAGTTTTTTAACATAAAACCTCCCCAAAACATCTCATCTATCCTCGTATACCTAGGTATTTTGAACCACTAGTGGTAGTTTTAGTTATTTTTCACCCATTAAACTCCAATTCTGAGGAATCTATAACCATCTGGTTCTAAGAATTCAGTTTCTATGATCATTGTTCTTTATTCTCCTTGATCTCAATATAGATTTAATATTTTTCTTCAAATGAATCATAGATACGGGGTTTTATAGAAATATATATGGAATATTATGATGTATAATATATATTTTATTAATCATTGAAGGATCTGAGCCTAAATATATTGATAATCTCATTTACTCTCTCAAATGGGCCGATATCTATAATTGGTGGCAAAAAAATTGGACTAATTCAATTCAATTCATTAAAATTTCCTTTTTCTTGAATCCTATTCTATAATCCCAGTTTTATGGAATTTGGATCGGTTTTAGGGGTCCTTGGAAGGTGTTCTCGATTCAAGTGATGAATAATAGTGTCTATTATAATTTTCAATTAATACAATTGATTTAGAATTATCCTTAACAAATAGAGATATTGTATATGTTTTCTCACATTATATGATGTTTTTTCTTCTATTATTTGAAATAGTTTTTTGATATGTGTGTTACTTATGGTTGTGTGTGTGGAATTATGAGTATCATGATAGACTGAAAGAATTTTTTATTATAGTAAATGAATTTATTTTGGGTCTTATATAGAATTTTGAACCATTCTCTGGAAATTAAGATAGATGGGATTTTTATAATTGGGTAGATGAACACTTAGAGTGGGAGTGTGGTTGTTGTGACTAAGACCAAGGACTTGGGGTC
Source organism: Viscum album (assembly GCA_963277665.1). Lineage (NCBI taxonomy): Eukaryota > Viridiplantae > Streptophyta > Magnoliopsida > Santalales > Viscaceae > Viscum > Viscum album. The sequence continues at coordinate 65,094,544 of OY728166.1, read as the reverse complement.
AAATGATAATACTAGTAAAAATCATTTACATGTTTAGTATCAATAGTTCTATATAAAGTAGGGGTTATTTATATCCAATGTATAAATTTGATGATGTTATATAATACTATAAAAGGGTTATTTTTAACCAATACATTGAACATGTCATGTTGACCTACTATTATTTGGGGAAATATGACCCCCGTTGGGTGGGGAATGAGGTGTTCCTAAAATCTAGATTTAAGATATTCAATTAATTGTTATAGGGTGTTGATCTAATATGTGTCCCTTATAGAACCCTTAAAAATTTGAGATGAATAATACATTAATCCTTACTGGTATAGTGTTGAAGATTGTAACACCCGAGACTTTTATGTTATATAAATCATCAAAGGAATCTTTTTCTACACAACACTTGCTTGGCTTTCTTTACACGCAATCGCGACCTTCCTCGATAGCTTGCGTCGTACGCAATACCGAGTTTCACTAAACAACAATATGCTATTAAAACTAGCCGTTATGAATAGTAATAACCACTTTTTGAAATTTTATAAATTTTATTTTTCAAAATGGACTTCATTTTTGGACTCAGAATATCGAAATTAGCCTAGGGAGAAATTTTGGTATTTTTCTGAAAACTTTCAAATTTTGATGAATAGTGAAACCACTAAGTGGTAGGTTAAAAACTGAATTTTGCATAAAACTTAATTTTACCGCTTCTGTGAATGGAATTTCAAAAATCCGACAAACACGGTTTATATCAGTAAGTAAAATGTGGTTCAATGAGATAAAAATAATTTTTTGGTGAATAGTAACTTTTTACTATTTTTACCGCAGTTAATAGTAAATAGGGTAACTAAGGGTAAATATGATATTAATATTACCCTAACACATGTCCTAATTCTATTGGACAAGTGTAATTCGACCAAAAACAAACTTAGGAATAAAATATGACCATTTAGGCCCACTTGGATTAGATTAGGACATTTATTATTAATTTATTTAAAGAGGGGTTAAAATAGTTAAAATCAACGTTTAATAAGTAAATCATTTTTAATATGGGGTTATACATAAGATAAATTCGACTATAAATATTAATTAGAAAGATAAAAAGATTTCCTACATAATGGTATTTTATTTATAATTTTTAGACATTAAATAATTTATTTTAATTATGACACAACGATGATGCAGTAATTATCTTATTCATGAAATATTGACATAATTGATGTTATAAACACCAAAATAAATGTAATTTGAGACTTTTTATGAATTACACTAATTTTCTAGGTTACTATGATATATTAGTGTTGATTTAATCAACTTGGTTCGAACATATAATTCTGTTATGACTTTCACAAAAATCATATATCAAATAGTGTCAAAATTGGCACAAAATAGTTTTTAAATCAAATATTATATTATTAATTGTTATTTTATTCCTAAAAATCTAAGGTTCGGCCAAATGACTTAGATAAGGATATATATATTAATAATAAACAATTTGGTGTTCGTTTGGCATGTTATAGTAAGTGTATTAACCATATAGTGAAAGAAAACAAAAAGACATGGTAAAAGTTAAATTATTTAACTTAGAGTTAAATCTAATTGATAAGGTTAAAATAATATCCCAAACTTGTCTAAATCCTATTGGTTGATAGGATTTCGACTCATACCCACTTTAGCTTCGAAATAAGACCCTTTGGAACCATTATAAACCGATTTTGACTTTAATATAAAATAATATTTTGAGATATTCCTAAGGTGCCCCTCTCCTCCCTTATAAAAGGGCACCTCATCCCCCTCCTCCTCACACCAAATTGAGCACTCAAGCTCGGCCAACCCCTGCCATTTTCTCCTCTCCCCTTCCCTAGAATAATCCTAGAGGTCCTGGTCTTCTTCAAAGACCAATCTTAGTTCCCTAAGTGGAGGATTCAAAGAGGCGTTCCAAAGAAGAGGTAATATCCATTACCGATCTTTTCAATTTCTTTCTTCTTCAACTTCTTCTTCTTTAGTTGTTTCATGATGAAGTAATAACATCAGTATTACTTACATACTGATATGTTATTATAAATATAAAACAACCCTAATTCACCTTCTATCCATCCTATGGAAAAATGAAATCACCGCGCGTGCGTACGTACGGAATACCGTCTCCACGCCGTGGTGTAATCTATTTTCCACCATCACTTTACAAGGATGGGTATAATGGTGTAATGAGTAACTATTTATGATTATTATAAAGTAATATTGATACTGAAATAATATATATATACTCCAATACAATTCCACGATCATAGGAACGATATCATCACTCGTGCGTACGTACGGAATACCGTCTCCACGATGTGATGCGACTCGTTCTACATGATCATCATTACATAGTAATTATATAAATGAATTGAATGAATAAATATGATATATGTTACACTAATACCATTCTGGATATAAGTTATCTATAGCCTTAAAAGAAGAATAAGAATGTATTCGGCAAAACACGCATAAGAACAAAAGGCAATAAAGACCCGAGTAACAAGTAACAATGAAATATTACTATCAAGAAGCTAAGAATATGACCATATATGATATCATATCAACATGTATGATTCTGGAATAAGTCAATAACATTATTTAAACCATTATACAGGAGCTTCGGACACGTACAAAGCAAATTGGACCTAAAGTAAGGGGAAATATCACAATCTCATTTTTATCCGAGATTGTTTATTCGTAAGTATTTACTGGGGTGTATTTTATCATCCACATCCATGTTTCATCAACATGTAATATTATTTCCATTCACCTACAATTGTTTAAATCCATTTTTACCCTTCGGTGAGTTTTTAGTAATATGTTTGAAAGGAATCTTTTGTCGTTTTTCGTACGAGGTACTTTTTGACTTTTTCCGACAAAAGTACGAGAAGAATGTTTTTTTTATCTTATACGGCATGAATGGATTTTTAATACATTATTTCCAAGAAGCTTCCTTTACAAGTTTTCAAGTTTATTTTTAATCAACTTGTTTTAGTTTAAAGTTGTTTTACATGTTAAGAAAGGCAAAATGTTTTTAAAGAAGAAAGGATATTTTCCTCAAGAATGGAGTTCAAGTGTTTTATCAAAATTATTTTCCATCTAAGATAATAAAGGGTTCTGTTTTTATCCCTATTATTACATTGACTTGATCATGTTGTGATGGAATTATTTTTATGAATTCCTTTATCTTATATGAATTTATTTATGATATCATGATGTTTCAAGAATCCCATTTTTTTTACATGTGTTATGCGATGATGTATGATTTATGATTATGTGGCACACATAAGAACGGATTCATTATAAGATGGGTGGGACCTATATCTCCCTCCAATGCATTGGGTAAAGATTTTATATCTCATGAGATAGACATGGCTGGAACGGAAGGTTATTTCGGTTCAGTGATACAGGACTGAAACGAGGAGTGAACTCGGTTCAGAAAGGGACTTTGTCCACTAAGATAGTCTTGGAAATGAGTCATGACTAACAAGAAATGATTTTCCATGATTATGTGTGCATGCCACAAAGTTTCAAGTTTTATGTTATGATTATGGGGATCTCGTTTTCACTTCTATGATTTGTTCCATGTTAAGATATTATGATCTCTTTTGCAGGTTATGATTTTCAAAAAGATAAGATATGATTTTTATTTCCTTTATTTGCCCTTGCTGAGCATTTGAGCTCACCCTTTTATGTTTTCTTTTCCCCAGGTCAGGAAGATGGATATTAAGTAGAATATGCTAAAAGGGACCCTAGATATGATGAAATAAATGGGAGACACTGTAGAAGATTTATGAACCAGTTGTTTATGTTTCCCAGTTTCTAAAGACACTATACCTATACGGTCCTTTGTGGTTTTGTTATATGTTGTAATAAGTGTGCTTCAATTTTGAAGTGTTAACAATGTATGTAAAGTATGGGTCATTATAGTTGGTATCAGAGGAAAGGTATAGTCAACCTTTGGAAATTAGGATGTGAAAGCCTTAGTAAGAACCCTAAGGATAAGTCTAAGCATAGAACACAATCTTAGTGTTTTAGAAATGTCTTTGAATAACCTAGGATAAGACCTTAAGCATGAAAATTTTATTCTTGAATTATGTGGTTTTCCTATTATAATTAGTGTTGCTCACACTATTCTTCTTGGTTTTAGTCAATGGTTGGAACCCGAAGGAACCGTGTTAATGCGGAATGCGATGGGCAATGCAATGATTTTCCCTCTGAGCAACCAAACAATATGGGAGCTGGAATGCAAAATCTTGTAGCCATGCTCACACAACTTTCTCAAGCTATGAATCATGCAGGATTTCCAAACGAGCAAAGGAAGGAGCAACATTCTGTTGAATCCTTCATGAGGCAGCGTCCACCTTCTTTCAGCGGGTCTACTGATCCATTAGTTGCTGAACAACGGATTAGTACTACTGAAAAGATATTTTCAGTTCTTCAATGTTCTGAGCATGATAAAGTTATCCTAGCAGTGTATCGTTTGGAAGGAGATGCTGATCAATGGTGGAATCTTATTAAGAATACGAGGCAAAGGGATGAAATTGAGTCTATGGAATGGGACGAGTTCAAGAACTTATTCTTCAATAAGTACTTCCCTCGTATTCTCCGAACAAAGATGGAGAAAGAGTTCCTTGAATTGAAGCAAAGGGATGATGAATCTGTTGGTACCTATGAAGAAAATTTTACAAGACTTGCAAGGTACGCTTCTAGTATTATTATCCAACCTGAGAGTAAGATCGATCGATTCTTTAGTGGCTTAAAACCAAGCCTTCGAAGGGCGTTAGCCATAAGGGACTTCAATAGCTACGAGGAAATCGTTCGATGTGCTCTCAAAGTCGAGATGGAGATTGGAGTAACCCATCAGTCACATGGGTTTGATAAGAAGAGGAATATGGAATTCAAATAAAAATCTAAAGAGCACACGGAAAAGAAGATGAACTTTCCCTTATGCTCAAAGTGTAGAAAGAAACATGGAGGGAGTTGTCTTAAAGGGACAAGTAAATGTTTTAAATGTGGAAAGGAAGGTCATCGGGCATTTGAATGTCGCGATAATGGGAAGAAGATGTCTAATGATGCAAACAAAGGAAGGGATACATAGAATGAACCTACTACACTTCAATGTTTCAAGTGCAAGGAGATGGGTCATTATGCCAATCAATGCCCAAATCCAAGGGTTGATGATGATGTTCGACGTCAACAAAATCTTAAGGCTAAAGACAAAGGAAAGTCACATGCAATTTCTATCAGCGATGTGGAGTACGATAACGAAGTGGTGAAAGGTACACTTACCATCCACTCTAAAGTAGCAAATGTTTTATTTGATTCTGGATCCACCCACTCTTTTATTTCTAAAGAATTTTCTAAGGGTATCACCGTATTACCTCAACAATTAGATGTTGAGTTAGCTGTGACAACACCTAATGGCACAACAATCGCATCAAAAGTTTATAATTCTTCTCCGATCGACGTTTGTGGGAAAGTGCTTCCTGCAAATCTTGTGATCCTTCCTTTAGTGGAATTTTATGTGATTCTTGTCATGGATTGGCTTTCTCTACATAGAGCTCATATCAATTTCCAAAGAAGGGAAGTCACATTTCATATTCCAGATCAATCTACGATCGTATATCAATGCAAGGATGAATATAACCATCCAATGGAAATTTCTTCCATCTTATGGGTATTGATTCCACTAAATGAAGGTTATTTATCTCAAATGGTTGGTGAGAAACTCACGATTAAGAATATGCCCATTGTACGGGAGTTTGATGATGTCTTTCCGGAGGAATTACCGGGTCTTCCACCAAATCGTGAAGTTGAGTTTTCAATAGAACTCGTACCGGGCGCTTTGCCAATTTCAAAGACACCTTATAGAATGACCCCAATTGAGTTGCAGGAATTGAAGAAGCAACTCCAAGAGAATCTTGATAAGGGATTCATACGCCCTAGTGCGTCACCTTGGGGATCACCTGTTCTGTTTGTTAAGAAGAAAGATGGATCAATGAGACTCTGCATTGATTATCGAGAACTTAACAAGATCACTATCAAGAACAAATATCCTCTCCCACGCATTGATGACTTATTTGAACAACTACGCGGAGCTCAATACTTTTCCAAGATTGATCTTCGTTCAGGGTATCATCAATTAAGGGTCAAAACGGAGGATATACCAAAGACGGCTTTCCGTACAAGGTATGGACACTATGAATTTATAGTGATTCCATTTGGTCTTACTAATGCCCCTGCTATCTTCATGGATCTAATGAATAGAGTCTTTAGAGACTATCTTGATCAATTTGTGGTAGTCTTTATAGACGATATTCTTGTCTATTCAAAGAGCAAGGAAGAGCATGAAGATCACTTGATAATTATATTGAAGACCCTGAGAAAGGAGAAGCTTTATGCCAAATTTACCAAGTGTGAATTTTGGCTTTAAAAAGTTGCATTTTTGGGTCACATAATCTCAAAAGAGGGGATATCTGTGGATCCAGCAAAAACAGAGGTTATCGAAAGATGGTCGAGACTAACAACAGTAACTGAGATCCGAAGTTTTCTTGGTTTGGCTGGATATTATCGACATTTTGTAAAAGATTTTTCACGATTATCTAATCCACTCACCAAGTTGACTCGGAAAGGAGTTAAGTTTGTTTGGACAGAGGAATGTGAAGAGAATTTCAAGGAGTTGAAAAGAAGGTTATCCAGTGCACCTGTGCTCACACTACCTTGTAGTGGAGAAAGGTTTGTGATCTACAGTGATGCATCCAAGAAGGGATTAGGGTGTGTTCTTATGCAAAATGATATGGTGATAGCTTATGTCTCACGACAGTTGAAAATCCATGAGCAAAATTACCCAACACATGATTTGGAGTTGGCTGCGGTAATCTTTGCATTAAAGATTTGGAGGCATTACCTTTATGGTGAAAGGTGTGATATTTATACTGATCATAAAAGTTTAAAGTATATTTTCACACAAAAGGAGTTGAATATGTGTCAAAGAAGATGGTTGGAGCTGATTAAGGATTACGACTGCTCAATCCATTACCACCCTGGGAAAGCAAACAAGGTGGCAGATGCATTAAGTCGACAAGACCATGCTAGTTTATCCATGATGAGGATCACAAAAGATCCAATATTTATGGATTTACAAAGGATGGATCATGGAATTATAATGGAAGGGGAAAAATCTTATCTTTCTCAAATGAATGTTCAACCATCTATACATGTGAAGATTAAAGAGGCACAGAAAGAAGATGTCGAGTTACAAAAGAAGGTGAGAAATGTTCCTGAATTCAACCTTGATTGTGATGGGATAATAAAGTTCAGGAATCGGGTTTGTGTTCCTCCCATCCCCGAATTAAAGAAGGAGCTGCTGGATGAGGCTCATAGTTCTTCATTCTCTATTAATCCTGGAAGCACGAAGATGTATAGGGACCTGAAAGAGTACTTCTGGTGGGATGGCATGAAAAGAGATGTTGCTGAATATGTCTCTCGATGCTTGGTTTGTCAACAAGTTAAAGCTGAGAGACAAAAGTCTAAGGGGATGTTACAACCATTACCCATACCCGAATGGAAATGGGAAAACATCACTATGGACTTTGTCACAGGACTTCCTAAAACATCCAAAGGCAATAATTCTATTTGGGTCATAGTTGATCGTCTTACAAAGTCTGCACACTTCATTGCTATTAGAGAGGATTTCTCTCTAGATCAGCTTGCCAGGATATATGTAAAGGAAGTGGTAAGATTGCATGGAGTACCACTTTCTATTATATCTGATCGGGATCCGAGATTTACCTCGAAGTTCTGGCGAAGTCTTCAGCATACTCTGGATACAGAGTTGAGTTTCAGCACTGCTTATCATCCCCAGACAGACGGTCAGTCTGAGAGAACAATTCAAACCCTAGAAGATATGTTGAGAGCTTGCTCTATGGATTTCAAAGGAGGTTGGGATCAACACCTACCTTTGGTGGAATTTTCATATAATAATAGCTTTCACTCCAGTATTCAGATGGCTCCTTATGAAGCTCTCTATGGAAAGAAATGCAGGACTCCAACTTACTGGGATGAAGTTGGGGAAAGAAAGCTATTAGGACCTGATCTCGTTGATGAAATGGCAGAAAAGGTCAGATCTATTCAACAACACATAAGAGCAGCTCAGAGTCGACAGAAAAGATATGCCGACAACCGAAGAAAAGACCTAGAGTTTGAAGTGGGTGATAAAGTGTTCTTACGAATATCTCCCTGGAAGAGGGTTATGAGATTTGGAAAGAAGGGGAAGTTGAGCCCTAGATATATCGGTCCTTTCGAAATACTAGATCGTGTTGGGAAGGTAGCTTACCGATTGGCGCTTCCACCGAATCTCTCTCAAGTTCACGATGTGTTCCATGTATCTCTCCTGAGAAAGTACATACCAGATCCTTCACATGTACTCAGCTCAGAAGTTGTACCGCTGGAGCAAGATCTTTCTTATGAAGAACAACCGATAGAGATTCTGGATCATAGTGAAAAAATCCTACGAAACAAGACCACTCGATTGGTGAAAGTTTTATGGAGGAACCACCAACTTGAAGAAGCTACATGGGAGCTTGAGGATATGATGAGGGAGAAGTATCCTCATCTGTTTGTTACAAAGTGACGAATTTCGAGGGAGAAATTCTTTTTAAGGGGGGTAGAATGTAACACCCGAGACTTTTATGTTATATAAATCATCAAAGGAATCTTTTTCTACACAACACTTTCTTGGCTTTCTTTACACGCAATCGCGACCTTCCTCGATAGCTTGCGTCGTACGCAATACCGAGTTTCACTAAACAACAATATGCTATTAAAACTAGCCGTTATGAATAGTAATAACCACTTTTTGAAATTTTATAAATTTTTTTTTTCAAAATGGACTTCATTTTTGGACTCAGAATATCGAAATTAGCCTAGGGATAAATTTTGGTATTTTTCTGAAAACTTTCAAATTTTGATGAATAGTGAAACCACTAAGTGGTAGGTTAAAAACTGAATTTTGCATAAAACTTAATTTTACCGCTTCTGTGAATGGAATTTCAAAAATCCGACAGACACGGTTGATATCAGTAAGTAAAATGTGGTTCAATGAGATAAAAATAATTTTTTGGTGAATAGTAACTTTTTACTATTTTTACCGCAGTTAATAGTAAATAGGGTAACTAAGGGTAAATATGATATTAATATTACCCTAACACATGTCCTAATTCTATTAGACAAGTGTAATTCGACCAAAAACAAACTTAGGAATAAAATATGACCATTTAGGCCCACTTGGATTAGATTAGGACATTTATTATTAATTTATTTAAAGAAGGGTTAAAATAGTTAAAATCAACGTTTAATAAGTAAATCATTTTTAATATGGGGTTATACATAAGATAAATTCGACTATAAATATTCATTAGAAATCTAAAAAGATTTCCTACATAATGGTATTTTATTTATAATTTTTAGACATTAAATAATTTATTTTAATTATGACACAACGATGATGCAGTAATTATCTTATTCATGAAATATTGACATAATTGATGTTATAAACACCAAAATAAATGTAATTTGAGACTTTTTATGAATTCCACTAATTTTCTAGGTTACTATGATATATTAGTGTTGATTTAATCAACTTGTTTCGAACATATAATTCTGTTATGACTTTCACAAAAATCATATATCAAATAGTGTCAAAATTGACACAAAATAGTTTTTAAATCAAATATTATATTATTAATTGTTATTTTATTCCTAAAAATCTAAGGTTCGGCCAAATGACTTAGATAAGGATATATATATTAATAATAAACAATTTGGGGTTCGTTTGGCATGTTATAGTAAGTGTATTAACCATATAGTGAAAGAAAACAAAAAGACATGGTAAAAGTTAAATTATTTAACTTAGAGTTAAATATAATTGATAAGGTTAAAATAATATCCCAAACTTGTCTAAATCCTATTGGTTGATAGGATTTCGACCCATACCCACTTTAGCTTCGAAATAAGACCCTTTGGAACCATTATAAACCGATTTTGACTTTAATATAAAATAATATTTTGAGATATTCCTAAGGTGCCCCTCTCCTCCCTTATAAAAGGGCACCTCCTCCCCCTCCTCCTCACACCAAATTGAGCACTCAAGCTCGGCCAACCCCTGCCATTTTCTCTTCTCCACTTCCCTAGAATAATCCTAGAGGTCCTGGTCTTCTTCAAAGACCAATCTTAGTTCCCTAAGTGGAGGATTCAAAGAGGCGTTCCAAAGAAGAGGTAATATCCATTACCGATCTTTTCAATTTCTTTCTTCTTCAACTTCTTCTTATTTAGTTGTTTCATGATGAAGTAATAACATAAGTATTACTTACATACTGATATGTTATTATAAATATGAAACAACCCTAATTCACCTTCTATCCATCCTATGGAAAAATGAAATCACCGCGCGTGCGTACGTACGGAATACCGTCTCCACGCCGTGGTGTAATCTATTTTCCACCATCACTTTACAAGGATGGGTATAATGGTGTAATGAGTAACTATTTATGATTATTATAAAGTAATATTGATACTGAAATAATATATATATACTCCAATACAATTCCACGATCATAGGAACAATATCATCACTCGTGCGTACGTACGGAATACCGTCTCCACGATGTGATGCGACTCGTTCTACATGATCATCATTACATAGTAATTATATAAATGAATTGAATGAATAAATATGATATATGTTACACTAATACCATTCTGGATATAAGGTATCTATATCCTTAAAAGAAGAATAAGAATGTATTCGGCAAAACATGCATAAGAACAAAAGGCAATAAAGACCCGAGTAACAAGTAACAATGAAATATTACTATCAAGAAGCTAAGAATATGACCATATATGATATCATATCAACATGTATGATTCTGGAATAAGTCTATAACATTATTTAAACCATTATACAGGAGCTTCGAACACGTAAAAAGCAAATTGGACCTAAGGTAAGGGGAAATATCACAATCTCATTTTTATCCGAGATTGTTTATTCGTAAGTATTTACTGGGGTGTATTTTATCATCCACATCCATGTTTCATCAACATGTAATATTATTTCCATTCACCTACAATTGTTTAAATCCATTTTTACCCTTCGGTGAGTTTTTAGTAATATGTATGAAAGGAATCTTTTGTCGTTTTTCGTACGAGGTACTTTTTGACTTTTTCCGACAAAAGTACGAGAAGAATGTTTTTTTTAACTTATACGGCATGTATGGATTTTTAATACATTATTTCCAAGAAGCTTCCTTTACAAGTTTTCAAGTTTATTTTTAATCAACTTCTTTTAGTTTAAAGTTGTTTGACATGTTAAGAAAGGCAAAATGTTTTTAAAGAAGAAAGGATATTTTCCTCAAGAATGGAGTTCAAGTGTTTTATCAAAATTATTTTCCATCTAAGATAATAAAGGGTTCTGTTTTTATCCCTATTATTACATTGACTTGATCATGTTGTGATGGAATTATTTTTATGAATTCCTTTATCTTATATGAATTTATTTATGATATCATGATGTTTCAAGAATCCCATTTTTTTTACATGTGTTATGCGATGATGTATGATTTATGATTATGTGGCACACATAAGAACGGATTCATTATAAGATGGGTGGGACCTATATCTCCCTCCAATGCATTGGGTAAAGATTTTATATCTCATGAGATAGACATGGCTGGAACGGAAGGTTATTTCGGTTCAGTGATACAGGACTGAAACGAGGAGTGAACTCGGTTCAGAAAGGGACTTTGTCCACTAAGATAGTCTTGGCAATGAGTCATGACTAACAAGAAATGATTTTCCATGATTATGTGTGCATTCCACAAAGTTTCAAGTTTTATGTTATGATTATGGGGATCTCGTTTTCACTTCTATGATTTGTTCCATGTTAAGATATTATGATATCTTTTGCAGGTTATGATTTTCAAAAAGATAAGATATGATTTTTATTTCCTTTATTTGCCCTTGCTGAGCATTTGAGCTCACCCTTTTATGTTTTCTTTTCCCCAGGTCAGGAAGATGGATATTAAGTATAATATGGTAAAAGGGACCCTAGATATGATGAAATAAATGGGAGACACTGTAGAAGATTTATGAACCAGTTGTTTATGTTTCCCAGTTTCTAAAGACACTATACCTATACGGTCCTTTGTGGTTTTGTTATATGTTGTAATAAGTGTGCTTCAATTTTGAAGTGTTAACAATGTATGTAAAGTATGGGTCATTATAAAGATGGTGGTCTTAAGGTTTATGGAATCTTATTCTATCCAGGATGAATTGACACTTTTGTAATTTATTCTTTACTTATCCATTTCATATATTTTTTCCTGATCAATATATATATATATGAACTTGTGTTAAGGACTCATTTTTGGAATCATACTAGGTTTTATACTCATATCTGCAGGGGAATCTCTATACCCGTCAAAATGTACTGAATATAGATTAATAATAGAAAAATTTCCTCATGTTAGGTTGTTGAGGGGATGGAGAATGGATTCAAAGGAAGTACTAGGAAAAAATATTGATAGTTATTTTCTTATACTTATATATTTTATTATTTAATGATAATACTCTACTTTTACCAGCCACATTGGGGGTGTTTGGTTTATTACATGATTTACTCTAAGATACCTAAAATGATATATTTTATATATTTGTTATTATTTAGTTCTTCAAGGTTTTTTATTTTCTTATCCCTTTCATGATATGATTCTAATTTATGGATTTCAATAATTTTTATTTATTTTCATCAATGTACTTTTCATACCCTCTATTCTATTCGACAAACTCTTTAATACAAAAAGGTGCACAAAAGACAATGTGGAACTCTATCCTATATAGGGTGATTTGGGTCAAGTAAATTCAATTTATTATTCAAAATTTATGTGTATAAACATGCCTACAAAATGTACCTATCTATATTTACCCATACATGTACATATAAATCTATATATGTATATATAAGGAAATTACATATAATTAATTTATATTGAACTATAGAGATAATATCTTCCAGTGAAATCTAATCTTCTTTCTAAAATAGGGTCTAAATGGTTCTTTTTGAAAGAATGTTTAAACAGATTTTTGGTACTTTGAGAAAGTGGATTGAGAAACCCATTAGAGTTTCAAATGGAGTTTAATGAAAGAAATATTTTCTTACAAATTTTCATTAGTATCAAATTATAAGGTATGGTTGCTTCATTGAATTATAGTTTTTGAAAATTGAGCACCCTATATTGAATCCCCTTTGTTCTGGATAGGTTGTGATGTTTTTTATTATATTAAAAAGTGGTGTTTCATATTGATGGGTGTATAGAGGTGGTATGAGTGGTTGTGTTTTGATTGTATTTATCATTTTTTTATATGTTTTACATGAAGGATCACAGACCACCCATTGTTCTGATCAACAGGGAAACATTAAAATATTATTGATGGATGATAGACATTTATATCATGTCTCAAAAAGATGAAATATACCCAATGTGGTATTGAAAGGAAATAGAGGATATCTAGTGGTGGGGAGTTTTGTGTGAATATGGTTTTCTATATATATTTGAATTAACTATTAGGCATATAAATGATTCAATATCATGTAATTATATGGTCCTTATAGAGCATGTTTAAGAATTATCCATGACTATATATTTTTTAATTCATATTTTTTAGTGTAACTTTAGAAAAATGTCCTTATTGACTCATAACTTTTGTACTGTATTTTGAAATACCATTCTCTTTATATCATGTCTTTGGTAATTCTGGATTATATATTTTCCTATTTAGTGTTTTTTATATTTATTTTTATTGTCCACTTTTGGGAATTTTTTACATGGTTTCATTTAGTGAATGTGGATTTTCAATGAATACATTAAATGGGTTTATAAAATGGATTAGATAAGGAAGTGTGTTTATTTTAGAAAATAATAAATGATCTACTTTTATGACTATATTTTCAAATGTTCATGTGTGGGTTTTTGGAAATTTAAATTTATAGACTCTATGAGAATAATTATTAATCTAATTTATGTTAAAACGCTAATTGTTCCAGTCATCATGGGTAGAACTAAGCTATATTAAATTTTTATGTTGTAGATATTGATCACTCTAGGATGAGTTAATGGTAATTATAGTAAGATAGTGACCATGAAGCTCATGTAGAGATCATTTTAGGTATTTTGGTTTTCAAATTTTCTAGTAGCTGTATCCCCTAAATTTTTCCTTAAATTATAGTGTTATACATGTTCCACTAAAATTGTAATTTAATTTTGAGTTAGATTTTGATATGTGAATTACTAATTTCAGGTTACCATTATATTCTAGCAGTACCATGTTTGTTTGTTTATAATTTTAAAAAATAATTTTTTTATGATTTGATATGAATGTACATTATATGGACATGAGATGAAGAAATTTCGTTAATAATTCCACAACATGGATAAATCATGTTTACGAGGGAAAAACATCCCCATTGATTAATTTTGATTCCCTTGAACTAGTTTCTTGGATGAGGTGATTAGGGATGCATATCAAGTATGACACGGGCTAGCTCGAGTTCTTGGTTCTGGGATGAAATAGGAATTGTTTAGGTTATCAATTGAATAATTAATTTCATCCCACCAATAAATCATTATAACCAATAATGATTGAAATTTGAAATTTGTTACTCCCCTATAATTACTTTTTGAAAAATCAAAATGAGCCCATACACTCAGGTTATGACTTTCTATAACTCCGTTTCCCTCGGAATTCGGGGATGACCTCCTGGATGGGAGATTCAAACGTTCCGATCGGTTTCTAGCGGGTTTGTTCGTAGAACCGGAAACATACAATGATTCCACATCCGTTTGGACCTACTTTCCAAAGGTAGGCGCTCATTAGTTTGTGGACAGATGAGGCATAGGAATTTGCATTGGTCGAGAGGATGGGAGGTCGGACTCATCACACCTTTTTGAGGGGAATTATTGTCTACTCCGGGACTCTCTTTATAGATTTAAGTTATGTTCGTGAATCCTTATTACATTACCAAGTATAAAATGAGCTTTCCTTTAGTTTTAACAATCAATGATTAAATATGTTAGAAATTCATAGAATCTTTTATATGTATTTGAGGTTCTTCATCAATAGAGAATCATCTATATCTATTTAGAGATTCTTGGTCAATGGTAACCTTCAAAACATTCATATAAAAGTCTCTTGGTCATTATGATGACCAGGCTGGTTTTAAAGCCACTCAGTGGGGCACTTAAAGTTTATTGTCATTCAGAAGGACATGAATTATTTCAAAGTTGGGATCGAACCCATAGATGGGCTACCTACGTATCCTTTGTTTTGGAAAAGGAATCAGAACCCACGTAGTTCGAGTAAGGGTATGATGTTTATGATTGATGGCTCAAAGTAGGATGTCATAATTACTTTTACACTCTAAGCTCACGTGAGTCATGCTCGGTGTGAGAAACAAGTGGTATTGGTAAACATTAGACAATTGTGCCATGAAAGATGCAATCATAAGAAATGGTTTGGAGCTTATGTATGTATGACTGCCCAGAGGATCTACTTTAGGGAGAAAATCCAGGAACAGGGTCCATAAAGGTATATGTGCTTCATGGAGATTTGAATACACTAACTTGGGACTTATTCCTGAAGAGGAACCCCAAATTAGGAGAAGATTGATAACTGGGTTTTAATCCTGAGAAGGAATCCCGGATCAAACATAAATTACGACTGGTTAAAGAGAAATTAAGGGACTTGGGGCTTATTCCTTAAAAGGAAGCCCAAGATTATGACTGGGACTTATTCCTGAAAAGGAAGCCCTGGTTAAGGATTAAGGTTTGGGGCTTACTCCTGAGGAGGATGCCCATATTTTGATATTGGGGCTTATTCCTGAAAAGGATGCCCAAAATTATGACTGGGACTTATTCCTAAAAAGGAAGCCCAGGTTAGGGGACTTGGTTTGGGGCTTACTCCTGAAGAGGATGCCCAAATTAGAGGACTTGGGGCTTACTCCTAAGAAGGATGCCCATATTTTGAGATTGGGATTGGGGATTACTCCTAAGGAGGATGCCCAAGTTAAGGAATTAAGGTTTGGGGCTTACTCCTGAGGAGGATGCCCAAATCTGAGAACTTTAAGAATTTGAGGCTTACTCCTAAGGAAGATGCCCAGATTAAAGAACTTATAACTGGGGATTATTCCTGAAAAAGGAGAACCAGGTTAAGGATTCTCTCATCTTAAAGTATGAGGTTGAATTAATGAACTCTCAATCTTTGGTGACATAAAGATGTGTAAATCACTAGGTTTTGAGAGATATTTCACCGAATTCCTTTCAGATAAGGAATTCAAATCAAGAAATCATGCCATAAATGGATTTGAAGAGTATCTTGAAGACTGAATCTTGAATAGTAAAGGTGAAATGGCTTAAGAGGGGTGAAATGGGCAGAAAAGGCACCCAAAAAGGAAGGGGCGCGCAAGTCTTGGAAGGCGCGCAGGTACTGCGGCGGCGCGCAAGTTTTGGTCGCACAGGTATACCTGCGCGGCATGTGGGGTACTTGCGCGAGTTTCAACCAGCATTAAAATACTTGAGCGACTCTTTATTAAACCCTTTAGAATCCTCTTGAGGTTCTTCCAGAAAAGGGACGCGCAAATTCTATTGAAGGAATGAGGCGGCGCGCAAGTGTGACCACTTCCCTTAAGGGCTGGCCACTCAGGCGCGCAAGTGTTGATGAGTTTCAACACTTAGGCCTTCTTCCCTCTCTTTTGATCTTTTGTTCTAGGTAAGAAATTACCTTAGAAGTGTTCCGGAAGCTTTGGGAAGAGACTTGGGTGTCGGGAGATTCAATCCGAGTTTCTGGAAAAAAATCCTCTCAAATGGGGGGCCCACAGGGTCTACTTATAGGCAGGAGAAGACCCCGGGCGGTTACCAGGCAGTTATCACTTAGGTCGCGTAAGTCACTTGCGCGACTAAGGGCGTCGCGCAAGTGGAATTTCGCGACAGTGATATAACTTGCGCGGTGCAGTTGATTTTGATCCTTTGTTCATGCCTTTGTCGATTTTTGATGTTTTCTTCAAAGGTTGAATCACTTTGTGCTCAGATATTCCCCTTTTCCGATCTTTAGATTATGTGATGAAAGGAGCGTCAACAAAAGTCCCCCCTCAGAGTTGGATCCGGAGAGAAATGAGGATTTGACTCTGAGGAAATTGAATACATCCAAAGGAAAATGGTGCGCGCAAGTCTTCAGGGCATAGAGGGCGGCGTGCAAGTTCTCTCCGCGCAGGCCTTGAGCGCACTGGGTACGGCACGCAGATAGGCCTCCTGGCCTATAAATATATGGCTTTTGGTCGTGTATAGCATCTGGTCCCTAATTTCTCGAGCTCTCACCGCGCAAGTCTTCCTTTCCATGCAAGTCTCTTTTTTCCATTGTTTCCTCACTGCCGCGCTAATCTCAAGGTAATAGGACTTGCGCGGTGATACATGCGCGACAAAAACTTGTGCGGCACATGTAACACTTGCGCGACATCTCCATACTTGCGCGCCTTAATGCCTTAGCCATTTTTTTTTGATTTCTTTCACAAATTTTGTGAAAAATTAATTCATTTATAAATTAACTTATTCAACTCTTTGTGAAGAAGTAATGGCTCTTAGACCCAGATTAATTGATGAACTGGCTAGCAAGTGGATAGATGATATGATGAACATCATTGGCCATGATTACTATACTGTCAAAGATAGTACTCTTCCAGATTTGGCTAAGTATCTGAAGAAATATCATCGCAACTTTCCTCGAAGCACTTATCTACCTTTGTATGGCTATGGTCAACTACAAGAAGTCATTATTCCAGAAATAAAGAATTATCTTCCATTTTCGTGGTTTTAGAATTATACCAACTTTTCTTCAGCAAATATCTCAGGTGGAGGAGCATTTCAAACTGCTGGAATAGTGGAGAAGGATTATGTGAGGCATCATAGCCCTTGCACACCAGATCTGAAAAATCATACACCTGAGCTTCAACCACATTGTCATCCTTCAATCTTCCAAAATGCTCAGATGGATCAATCCAAAGGCTGGAAGAAAAGTTGGGATTTCCGTCCTGGGGGAGGTGTGAAGCCAACATGGATGTGGGCATACTGGGTGCGACATACTTGCGTAGAGTTTATCGAGGACCTGAAGAGAGCTGCAATATATGAGGCTGTCTGGGTTGGGCAAACATATGTTTACAGACATGATATCTTCGTGACAGAGATACTCAACCACTGGAGCCCAGCAACTAATTCATTCCATTTGACTCATGGAGAAGTAGGTATCAGTTTGTGGGGTGTCCACAAGATCTCAGGGGCTCCAATTTTGGGCGATATGTATGATGAATTCATTCCTCCTAAGGTGACTTGGAATGATTTAGAGAAGACTCCTGCTTTAGCTCGAGAATTATTTAAGATCTTCCACAGGCTCAAGAGTTCAGAGACCTCATTAACTCATTTTAGAAAAGATATTCATCCGCCATCCGGGCGGTTTGTTGATGATGGGACAGCCCATTTGGATTTGAGGGCATACATGCTAGCTTGTAGGGATGGCGTGTTAGTAGCCAAGATTGATGGAGAAATCATATGTGAGGCCTATGCTCCATATAGATTTGCATGCCAATTAAAATGTTTTCAACAGATTGTTGTATCCCCTCCGGTACATGTCAGGTTAGAGCAACATCCGATGGTTGCTCGTCAACTATGGCTGCTGACATCAAGAGAGAAGACTGAGGCAGTATTTGATCTACCAGTTGAAAAAGCGGCACATAATTTGACTACATTTTATGCCGAACACTGGATAGCATCATACCCCAAAGGGATATTGAATCACCCAGTATATCAAGTGGGAAGAGGAAGAGGACTGTAGAGAAAGAAAACCTTCCTCATGAAGGTGACGCTTCTCCACCTGAAATAGGTTCAACGGACTCCTCTTCTAAAACTGATTCATCGGATTATCATGATGGGGATGATGAGGCACAACCGGCAGCAAAGCAGTTTTGTGCCCGATATAATCCTCCGGCCAGAATTAAAAGACCCACTCCATCAACTCCTGGTGAGTTATTTCACTGTAGTAATTTCAATCACTACTACTTTATAAAGTAATAATTCTTACTTTCTTATTCTCTATCTGTAGCTGCAGGAGCTGGGATGAAATTAAAATAAAAAATTGTAGGACCTTCCTCACAGCCTTTATATCTAAGACCAGAGGCTGTTAAGCTATGGCAGAGCTTATACTGTGGTACTGAGACCACCTGGCTGGATTTGTGTGAGGGCCTACAACTTCCTGGAATAGGAAATCTTGTAGCTTCTAAAAATCTTCAATACGGAGATAACCCCAATTAAGTGCGAGCTTACATCAGAGAGCTGTAAATGCTCATATATACCACTGATGACTTAGTTCCTATCACCAGGCGGGTGAAGGAAATGATTGATCGTGGCGCCACTGAGGGGGCTGGTGGTTCTGGAGATGAGGAGTGGCAAGAGTACGTGGCTCCTGAAGATGTAAGTTTTCTTTCCTTATTTTCTTTGCAACTTGATTTCAGTTGAAGCTTTGATACTTAAGAAAATTATTTTCTTCATGTCGCAGCTTGCAAAGAAAGGAACTGGGGTTCCTTCGCCACAGTATAGCCCTGGTGGTACTGCTATCGGGGCTACTGCTGATTCTCCTCGCGAACCAGGCGAGATATCTCCAGGCCAGCAGGCCATGAATGAGGCGCTGGACATAGCCTTCCATTCGCCAATCCAAGTGCCTATTAGGGAGACCACTGATACTCCAAAAAAAACAATAGAAGCAAAGGCAACGAAGGAGGAAATCCATAGCTAAACGTTTCATTAGCAGCGGTAAGTCCTTCGAACAATCATGATCTTATACCCATAATCATATGGTTACTCATATTTCTGAGGATTGCAGGGGCTTCTTCAATTTCCCTCTTGAGGGAAGGGACTGATCCTCCTTCAAAGGCCTTGGAGGGTGCTGTAGAACAATCACAGACCCAAGCTGACTTGGTTGCTCCTGGAGAAGAGCTATCATCCATTCCCAGTATCCATCCTACTGCTGAAGTTGTTGTCCAGGATCAGGGGTTGCCGGACATAAGTCGGAAAGAAGATGTAGCAAATGCTCCCACTGGTGAGACTAACCAGGATTCTGAAATATCATTGGATGAAATGGTGAATCAAGGAATGACTTTTGAAGAATTTTATGATCATGCTAAGTTGTCATGTGATTTAGAAGACCTTGGGCGTGAGTACTACCCTTCGCCCAATTTTTTTATAAAAATTTACACTTCTAACCATGACTGAAAACAATATGCAGTTTCTTCCGTAGAAGCTGCTGAACTGCCAATTCCTGAAGAGGGTGTGGACATTGATGTCAACCCTACCATTGCAGAAACATTAGCTAAAGTAGATCTAAACCCAATAAACCCTCCTGAGACCCATCTTGAAAATCCTGTTGAGACCGGGAAAGATGGGGAGAAGTCTTCTCAAGTTGTTGAACCATCCTTGGGTAAGGGATAACAATATTTGTGATTGTACTTTATTCGCAAGACAATATATTCTTTTTTTATCCTTTGAAGCTGACTAAATCTTTCAATTAATCATGCAGGACCATCAACTGCAATGACTAGATCCGGAGGTGAGGCCTCAGCCTCTGCCCCAAAAAGAATTGAAAGTGAAGAAGCACAAATCAGGGGGAAAAAGCAGGACATGGCACTTCTTTAAGTGCACTAATTCCAGATTGCATACCCCTCTCTGACGATGATATTGAATCAGATCCAGAGATGCTTAAATCATTCATCTTTTCACGACGTAAGGCATGGAACAACATATGGAACATCATATCTGGGGTGCCTTTAGAAGAGATACCATTGAAAATTCCTCGATTGTCATCCCAATTTGTTATACTGGGACTTGGTGGTTTTGGGTATGAAAAGATCCATGCCGCGGTGAAACAGATCATTTTCAGGAGGGAGCAAGCGCAGACAAGTCGCGAAGATTTGACCAGAGTGAAATTGTCAGTCAACATATGCGAATTTGAGGTTGCGGTATCCCAAGATGAAGCTGATTATGCTATCAAGATGAAGGATCTGAAGCAAAAAATCAAAGAAAAGGTCGTCTAGCAGGTGCAACTCCAGCAACAGTTAAATGCTGTTACTGGGGAACTTGATCAGCTTAATAAATCATTGGATTAAACTCATATGAATGGCATGAAATCCATCGCAGATGCTAACAAGGAACTTCAGGAAGCTGAAAAGAGTGAAGCTGGTCAAGTGCACGAGCTTCAAGTAACTGCTGATAAAGCTCAGGATGCTATACATCAAATGAAGACTTATGTTGACAATCGTCTGTAATTCTTGAAAAAAGAGAAGAGACTCCAGTCTGTGGATGTCTTTCTATCTCTTGTGTATCAATGAAAAACACTTTCGTCTTCAATCATTTGTACCTGCATTCTTTCATTGCCTGTTTCAAATTTACTTAAGCCAATGGGCCTAGTAAGAATATTTTGATTTTTACTAGGATTATTAGAAATAACCCTATAATCCTTGAATCTTATAATTTTCTCAATATTACCTAAATCATACAGAATGTATGTTTAGTGAGCTGGAACATGACTTTTATTCAGAGTTCCTTTGTCTTTTGTGGGCAGTTTAAAGTCATGCATGCCGGACATAAAGGGGCTAATGTTTAAGGTCGAAATAGCTTTGACCGAAATGGATTAGATTTGACACAATTACTTGAAAGTTCATCTGAAAACATACTACCATACTCAAGTATGAGGGAAAAAATGTAAACTATGGCTTAAGAATATTTGAATCTGAGGAATTATATGAAAAAGAGCTAAAAGGCATTAGAAGAAGTAGTTTCCAAAAATGAAGTTACTATTATTTAACAAAACCCGTTAGGGGGTTGAAATATACAGGGCCACCTAAGGGCATTGGCTGCATGGTCAAATAAATAGCATCTTTCGGTTGACAAGTCTGTTATGTGGACTATTTATGCAAGGCCACCTATGGCCACGTGATGCATAGTCAGGAAAAAGAACTCTCAGAAATTTACATTCCTAATGCTAAAAGCCAATGAAATTTTATGGAGATTCAAATTTTCTAAAGTATAGAGTTTGTTGTATGGAAAGAGGTACTTGAATATGGAGAAGATATTTCCAGAAAAGATTATCGAAGAACTGGATGAATATCACTCCTACGAAGGTCTGACCCAAACGTAGGGAATAAGAATGAACCATAGACTTGAATACTTTCAGATCATGAAAAAGGATATGGGAAAAATATGTTAAGGATGGCTTTTTTTCGGATCCCTACATACTGTCGTTTAAGACAAATAAGGACAAAAGAGGCATTCTTCCCAAGAATGAAGTTACTATTATTTAACAAACCCGTTAGGGGGTCGAAATATGCAGGGCCACCTAAGGGCATTGGCTGCACGGTCAAATAAATAGTATCTTTTAGCTGACAAGTCTGTTATGTGGACTGTTTATGCAAGGCCACCTATGGGCACGTGCTTCATAGTCAGGCAAAACAATTCTCATAAGTTTGACATTTTTGTGACTAGAAGTCATGAAATGGGTTATGGAGATCTAAAAATATTTAATGTTAGGATTATAACACATAAAGATGGGTATTGTCTAATGTATATAGAGATACATAGGTCAATGATAACCATAATCATGTTGTGGCTGGGTCCTGAATTAAAATTTTTGGACTTCACTACGTATCTCATAAGAATGAGAATCAAGCCATACGTAGTTCTTGAAATGCAGTTTAACGTCGTGTAGGACAAAAGTATGAGAGATCTTAGTTTAGGGTCATAGAATTCGGACCATAATAATGAATACACAGTGTGTGTTTTCATGAGGACTTTTCATCCAAGGGAATGAAAGTGAAATTTGGGGTTAGGCCCAAAAGACTTGGGACTGGATTCGAGGGACACTCGAATATTCCTACGTATCCCATAAGGATGGGAATCAAGTCCACGTAGTTTTAGAAATACCCTTTGTACAAATTTGGTTCATACGGGTGAAAGGGGACTTCAGCGCAATGATGGTTTAACCTGAGACAAAAAGTTTAGGTATTATCATGTATGCACGTAGTCTTTTGAAATGAAAACATGATTGAAAAATCAATGTTAATAATAGTTCTCTCTCAAATGAGGAAATCAAAGAGTATTGTAGTTTATTGTCATACCGGACAAAAGTGTTGCATAGTTTAACGTCATATAACAAGGACGAAAGTGAATCAATGTAAAGATATTGATTCTAGGGGCGGTTTCACGAATCAACATCATATGAGATGGTGGTGAACCGATGTGAAGAGATTGTTTTTTGGGCTTGAACCTTGGAAGGTTGCCTACATACCCAGCCTGGAAGGCAAGGATCAAAGTCCTTGTAATTCAATTAAAGAATGAATTAATGATCAAGTTGTTATTGGGGACAACGATCTAATAAAAATGTTGTTGGGACTTACACATGGTTAGCGGCCCAAAGAGAGTGTTATGGTTGATGATTTCTCTAAGCTCACGTGAGTCATACTCGGTGTGAGAAACAAGAGGTAACAACAACCATAACGATGCATAGTTTAATGTCATGTAGGACATAAAAAAGGGACTATGCAGTTTAAAGTCTTGCAGTTAGGACTATTGGTGCTGCACAGTTTAGTGTCATGTAGCCGGGACAAAATAACAGTTTAATGTCATGTAGAACATATCAAGGACTTTCTGTACAGTTTAGCGTCATGTAGTTAGGACGATGGGGACAATACAGTTTAACGTCATATTGGACGAAAGGGGGACTGTTCAGTTTTAATGTCATGCAGTAAGGACAAAATAACACACCATTTATGTCATGTTGGACGCATTGGGGATTTTTTTTCACAGTTTTAATGTCATGTTGGACGAAAGTGTGAATAGTTTAAGGTCATATGCATGGACCGTGGATGGTGCAGTTTAATGTCATGCTGGACCTTTGATGATTATATAGTTTAACGTCTTTCCGAATGTAAGGGACTTTTATACAGTTTAGCGTCATGTAGTTAGGACGTCATAGTTTAACGTCTTGCTGGACGTAAGGGACTTGCAAATAGTTTTTATGGTCATATGCATGGACCATTGATGATGTAGTTTAAGGTCATACTGGACTATTTAGGGAACTTTTTCACATTTAAACGTCGTGTAGGATGAAGTTTTCAGTTTAAGGTCATACTGGACCATTGCTGTATAGTTTAACGTCATATAGCAAGGACGAACTGGTGCTGCACAGTTTAGTGTCATGTTGCAGGGACATCTTTTCTATAGTTTAACGTCATGTTGGACGAAAGTGAAAATAGTTTAAGGTCATATGCATAGACCGTGGATGATGCAGTTTAAATTCATACTGGACTTTTAAGTGCTTATGTAGTTTAACGTCTTTCCGGATGTAAGGGACTTTCCTACAGTTTAACGTCATGTTGGACGAAGTTGCAGTTTAAGGTCATACTGGACCATTGTTGTATAGTTTAACGTCATATAGCAAGGACGAACTGGTGCCGCACAGTTTAGTGTCATGTTTCAGGGAGAAAAGAGGACACAGTTTATCATCATGTTGGACGAAAGAAGACATGCGAACAGTTTAAGTTCATATGCATGGACCGCATAGTTTAACGTCACCTTGGATGAATTAGGGTGTTGTACAGTTTAGCGCCATGTAGCTAGGATGAACTACAGTTTAGTGTCATGCTGGACAATTAAGGGAACTGATATAGTTTAGTGTCATCTCGGACGAAACACAGTTTAACTTCATGTTGGACGAAGTTGCAGTTTAAGGTCATACTGGACCATTGCTGTATGAACCAATTGTAAGAATCTTGGTTCTAGGGACCATATTTTGTGTTTATACAAAATATTTCTTCAGAAATCTGGCATTGGTTGGAGTCGTGATGAGTTCTCCATCCATTGAGATTAATGAATAAGCTCCATTGGAGTAGACCTTATGTATTGAATAAGGTCCATCCCATTTTGGCTCAAGCTTGGGAGGTTTCTTTCCTGGTATCATTGGAGTTCTGAGAACTAATACCAATTCTCCCTGATTGAATGAATGAAAAAGAACTTTTTTGTTAAAAGCTCGTGCTATTCGATTCTGATAGATTTCCAAGTGGTGCAAAGTGCATAATCTTTTCTCATCTAACCATTCCAATTCATTCAATCGCTTTTGGGATTTCTCATCTGTCGATAACTGATCAAAAATGGCTAATCTGAGTGAGGTCAATTGAACTTCAATTGGCAAGACTGCTTCTGTTCCATATACCAACGAATATGGAGTTGACCGCGTTGCATTGCGGGTGGTAGTCCGATAATCCCATAAAGCATGAAAGAGTTTATCGGGCCATGACCTCTTATCTTTATCCACCATCTTTTGCAGTATATTTGAAAGAGTCTTGTTAAAGGATTCTATTTGGACATTGGCCGCCGCATGATACCGAGATGAATGGTTGGATTTAATGTTGTATTCTTGATACAATTTCTTCACCTCAGAAGAACAGAAGTTGGTGCCATTGTCCGTCAATATGGTATGAGGGAAACCAAATATAGTAATGATGTTAGACTTGATGAAGCTAATAATGAATTTAGAACTGACTTCTTTGAGAGGTACTGCCTCTGCCCATTTGGAAAAGAAATCAGTAGCAGCAAGAATGTACTTAAACTGCTTGGTCGTAGCTGAAAGGTAAGGTCCCACCACATCCATTCCCCATGTGGAAAATG
Source organism: Viscum album (assembly GCA_963277665.1). Taxonomy (NCBI): domain Eukaryota; kingdom Viridiplantae; phylum Streptophyta; class Magnoliopsida; order Santalales; family Viscaceae; genus Viscum; species Viscum album. Next base: position 65,068,721 of record OY728166.1, on the reverse strand, counting down.
GCCACGAGTATTTAGCTGTATGAAGCAACTCTGGAGGTTGATGAATGAAGTTGGCATGTACTTGACATGAATGACACTTCTTTGTGAAATCAACACAATCTTGTATCATTGAAGGCCAAAAGTATCCAAGCCTTCGAATTTGATCAGACAATCTATGTCCAGACTAGTGGGCACCACAGACTCCTGCATGCACTTATTTTATGACAGCCATTGTCTCTTCACCATCAATACATCTGAAGAGAACTCCATCAAAACCACGTTTGTAGAGAATTTTCTATAGGTGGTTTGGGCCATCATAAAGAGTAAGATTGACCACACGTCGCCAGATTTGTTCTTTCTCGGCTCTATCAGGTGGAAGTGTTCCATTTTGAAGGTATTCCCTGATAGGTGACATCCATCCTGTAGTATGACCATACGGTTCAGGAATGGGACTAATTTCATTAATTTCCTCAATTATGACTTGAACATAAGGTGAAATTGCACGACGGTGGGCAATACTGATGGTTGTCTCATCCCGATTTAGATCTGCTAGAGTTGTGGCTATATTAGCCAGTGCATCAGCTTGATCATTTTTTGATCTTGGGACATAAGAAAATGTCAGTTCTGAAGGGAATTCCACCATTAACTCTCTGACGTAATCATACAAAGGGATTAATTCTTCTTTTCTGATGGCATAATCCCCCATTGACTTGTTTGATTACCAGGTCTGAATCACCATTCACCTTTAAGTGATTCACTTTTGCTTGAAGTGCTAACTCCAAGCCTATGATAAGAGCTTGGTATTCATCTTCATTATTTGTACCACCTTCCCACAATAAAAAGGAATAAGGTAACAATGCCTTATTTGGAGAAATGAGTACAATTCCTAAACCAACTTTGTTGAATTTAGGATTTTCCATTTTATTCCCTGTTGGACTTCTGGAAGCACCATCAAAATACATTTCCCATGTTTGAGGATTCTCTTGAAAAGAGAAAACTTCCTCATCATGGAGTTTAATATCTGAAGACGTGTCTTCCACTGAAGGATGTTCAGCTAGGAAATCAGCCAGAGCTTGGCCATTAATTGCCTTTTGAGATACATACTGAATGTCGAACTACTGCAAAATAATTGCCCACCTTGCTAGACGTCCTGTATGCATTGGACGACTAAGGATGAATTTGAGCAGATTATTGCGAGATACCAATTAGACCTCGTGATGTTGAAGGTAGTGTCTCAGTTTCTGAACTGCAAATATTAATGCCAGGCAGCACTTCTCAATACTTGAATACCGGGTTTCTGCTTCAAGCATAGTTCTACTGAGATAGTAGAGGCTATTTGCATTCCCAACATCATTCTTTTGAGCAAGAAAGGCCCCTAATGATCACTCTAGAGCTGTCACATAGAGGATAAGTGGTCTTCCTTCAACAGGTGGCATGAGTACTGATGGACTCAAGAGGTATTTCTTGAGAACATCAAATGCTTCTTGACATTCTTCAGTCCACTGGTAAGTGACTCCTTTCTTCAGTAATTTGGTAAAGGGTAAACTTTTGCCTGCCAAATTGGCGATGAAACGCCGAATATAGGCTAAGTGTCCTTGAAGTCCTCTTAATTCTTTCAAATTCTGAGGAGGTAACATACCAAGGATTGATTTGGTCTTCTCATTATCGACCTCAATACCATTATGGCGTACAACAAAGCCGAGGAATTTTCCTGAGGTTACCCTAAAAGAACATTTTAAGGGGTTCATCTTCAAATTATGTTGTCGAAGCTTGTGGAATATGACTTCCAAATCAGCCAAGTGATTAGAATGTTGCTTGGATTTAACCACCAAATCATCCACATAGCATTCAACAAACTTCCCTAAGAAAGGTTTAAAGATACGATGCATGGCACGTTGATATGTTGCACCTGCATTCTTTAAACCAAAGGGCATCACCCGGTAACAAAACACACCTTGAGGGGCTCTGAAGGCTGTAGATTCCTCATCTTCTAGGGCCATTCAGATCTGATTATATCCAGAATATCCATCCATGAAGGAAAGTACTTCATAGCCAGTCGTCGCATCAATTAAGTGTTCTGTAATCGGAACTGGGAAATCATCTTTAGGACAATACCGATTAAGATCTCTGAAATCAATGCAAACCCTAATTTGTCTGTTCTTCTTCTTTACAGGGAAAATATTATCCAACCACTTGGGATACTGAACTTCTCTGACGAAGTTAGCTTTGATCAGCTTATCCACTTCAGCTTCAATTTTGGAAGCATAGGTTGGTTGTGTTCTTCTCGCGGCTTGCTTAAATCCTTGATGTTCTTTTGGTAAACCCAAATGATGAGTAGAAATATCAGGATCAAGCCCAGGAATTTCTGTATAATTCCAAGAAAAAATATCTTTATTTTGCTTTAGAAAAGAAATATACATCTCTTGCTCTTCAATGGTCATGGCCGCACTAATTAAATTGGGGCGTGGATCTTTCTCTGAAACCAGATTTATTTCTCTGAGTTCATCCACAACGGTAGAGATACCTTCCTCAAATGCTGGAGGAGCATCTCTAAGATCTTCCTCTTCCTCTTCATTACGTGCTATTTCTTCCGTTTCTAATTGAAAAGTAGATGACAAAACGAAATTCTCATGATCATAAGAGATATCAAAATTTTCACATTTTGAAGAAGAAGCTTCCATTTTCGACCCTATTGATGATAAAGGGCCTTCTTTGGGAAATAAAGAGGAGATGATGGATTGAGAATCGACATCATTATTCACCTATGGTGTTTCTATAACTTCTTCTGGACTGATTGGCGAAGTATAGACTTGTTGTAATTCAGCAGATGAAATGAAAACATCACAACTTAGGCCTTCATCACTGTTTGGTAGGTTACCAATTTCTCCCATTTTGTCTGGATCAACCGCTGTAATTGACATTATGGATATTTCCATAAGAGTATTTTGATTTGGGCCTATTTTGTCAATTTGACTGATAGGTAACACATAATCTGTACTCACATGTGTAAATGGATTTATTGGAATTTTCTCCAAACCATATGGAGCATTAACTTTGGTAATTTCCTTCATTGTAGATTTTTCTCTCCCCTTCATGTGATAAAATTTTGCCTCAATGTATTGAGACTCACATGTATTGAACGGGGTCTTATCACCATACAATGTTCCAACTTGACCATTGAAATAGTATTTGAGACATTGATGGTATGATGAAGGAATAGCTGCATGCTGATGTAGCCAGGGTCTTCCAAGCAAGACGTTCAAAGCTGAGTCTTGATCAACAATCATGAAATCTGAATTGGATACAAGATCTCCAAACTGGGTTCTGAGTGTAACTTCGCCCAGTGGTTCTTGTTCATTTTTATCATATCCTTGTAACATCATGGTAGAAGGAGATAAATCAGATTCCGTGAGGCCCAATCGACGAAGTGTACGAATGGGCATGAGGTTGACTCCTGAACCATTGTCAATGAAAGCTCTTCGGATATCTACACCATTGACTTTTCCAGATAAGTACAAAGGTTTTATGTGCACATGCACAACATCATCTTCATCTTTATCAGTAAAAGATATCACTGCATGGAATTCTGCAGGATTATTCTCTATGTGATAGACTTCAGCTGCAGTAATTTCAGCTTCAAACTCCCGAGAACTTGACAAAGCTTCGATGAGTGCTTCCCGAAGATCTTTTGACAGATTCAAAGCATCCAAAATTTATAACTTGGCTGGTACTTTGGCCAAGTGTTTCAATATATCATACTTTTGATCTAAAGGTCTGCGTTTCCCAATAGGAATATGTGGTTTAGCAGGTACCTTGGAAGCAGATGCTTTGGAAGCTGATGCATCTTGTATTGGGATAGAAGTTGGCAATATCATTGGTTTTGGAAGATTAGATCAATTAGATCCATTTACTTGCTGAGATAAAGAAGATGGAATTTTCAATCGGTCTTCTAAAATAACTTTGCCAAGACTGAGTTGATTATTGGCAGAAGAACTCGCTTGTTCTTTTTGAGCTCGCTGAAGGGCTCTACCATGAGTTTCTGCTGCATACACAGTGCTAGAAGGGGTAGAATTGGAGTAGTGGCTTCGGAAAGATCCACGTCTTACCCTGTATCCTGAACCTCTGAAACTTCCTCGGATTCCCTTATTTCATACAGGGAATTCAGGCTCATCAAAATTACGACTGGAATACGGATCTGTTAATTGAATCATATTAACAGAACCAAAGATTAACTCTTCGTCTGATAAAGACTCTGCTTGGTTATCCTGTTTAGGCTGTGTCGTTTGATGGGGTGGTGCACGTGGCTTTGAAATAGATGGCATAAAGTATGCCAGAGTCAAAGACAATTTAGTCTTTGATACATACTCATCTTCTTCTGATTCTTTTTTCTTCTTTGAATCAAGCCGTTTCTTTGAGGATTTTCCCTCTGATGAATAGGGTTTTACCGCAATATTCATGGTAGAAGACACAATTGGTTTCTTTAATTGTGTTCGCAAAATGGCATGAGTCTGATTGATTGTCTTTCTGACCATCCAATCATCATACTTCTATGCATTTCTTCTATTGACTTCTTGCCATTCACCCTCCTCCTCTGGAACTGTAGGAGTAACACATGCTACCTGAGTCGAAGAACCTTTCAACTTGACTTGTCCCAAGTCGACCATCTTTTGCAGGAGGTCTTTAAAGACAAAACACTCCTGGATGGGATGCCCTAACATTTGATGAAAGGGGAAATAATTGGGACAGTCTTCATCTCCTTCCTTTTTTGGCCTCTTGGGCACTGGTAATTGAACCAAATTATTTTCCAGAGCTGAAATGAAGTAACCAGGAACTTACTCATTTTGGAAAGAGTATGTTTTACTCTTCATATCCTCAAATTGTTTTCGTCGTTGATCTTTTTGATCATTTGGACGAAAAGACCTTTGTTGTTGGTGTTTAGGAGGTGGATCCCTTCGAGAAGATGAAGGTTTTGAAGTAGAAATAGGTATAGGTGCTTGTTTAAGCATAACTGTAGCAGTTTTTGCTTTACCCATTCTCCTTCCTGAAGCTGATGGAATTACACGAGATTTAACCTTAGCCTGTATAAGGGAATCATCAATCTGCTGAGCGATTGGAGTAAGGTCTCGAAACCCTCCTGTGTATTTCACAGGGATCAATGGCGTGCGTAATTCGTCACGCAAATTTTCCACACAAATTGGCAACAGCTCTTCTTGAGGGAGTGCTAAATTCAGGGAATACGTTAATCCCTTCCAGCGAGCAATGAAATCAGAGACTCTTTCATTTTCCCATTGCTTGCAGTTTGTAAGATCGAAAACTGTCGTTTTTGGCAAAGTTGAGCTGAACTGAAGAAGGAATTTTTGGCGAAGATCCTCCCATCCGATGATTGACCGGGATTGCAAGCTTGTATACCAGACAAAAGATGGTCCTTGTAAGGTTCGCATGAAGCATCTGAGTTTCACTACTTCTTGTTGTTCTGGAGTTCCCATCATAGGATCACAACAAGACACGTAATGCGTCAAATGTTGTTCAGGGTCTCCTGATCCATTGAAAGTAGGGAAAACAGGGTTTCCAAAACTGGATGGAGGAGAAATTGAATCTACCCATTTAGGGTAAACTTTCTTTTCAGGTTGAACTTGCACCCGTTTCCCTTCCATAGTTTCTAACCGAGCTATTAATGAATTAATAGTAGTTATTAACTTTTGAGAAACATCAGGTTGAACTTGGTTTTGGGTAGGTGCAATGAATGGAGCTTGGAAAGATGTGGTGGTTGGTGCTGCAACTGATGGTAGCACTGCCAACCATTGTTGCACTTGACCCACAGGATTAGACCTCTGAGGGTGTACTGATAAAGGAGGATATTCTTGATCCATCTCAGTAACTGCAACAAATTCCTTTGGCTGTCGGACTTCAGCATTCTTAAGAAGAAGACTACTCTGAAGTAGTTATGCATTAAACCTTCTTAATTCTTTCATTTCTTCCTCCTGTTGTGCAAACCTTTGCTCTAATGAGAGCGATTGACCTTCTCAAGAGGAAGGATATGTAACCTGATTCTTTCCTCTTCCTTTGTTGGATAATTTTTGGAGAGAGGGAAGTGGATTACCTAGGTTCTGAGTAATCTTTTGACTTCGTGTACGCACACCTTCTTCATTTGTATCAGTGCGTACATTTTTTTGAGCAGGACGCTCTTCATCTGAGTCCCCTGAGTGAGTCTCCTCTGGTATATTAGCAACAATGGCATTTATGACATTGATTGATGCATAATGCATCGCATCCATTCTATCAACATTTCTGTGATATTGTCCTCTTTAATGTCTTTGATGAGACATTGCCTTTTGTTGATTCAATCCTTTAGGAACTTCTTGATGAGCTATAATTTGGAGGGAATCTCCTGATAATTTGGCTCTTCATTCCTCTTGGGTCTTCTTACCCAATCGAGAAAAGACCGATAGTCTCTGAGAAGGGGATTGATGATTTGAAAGAGTCCCTAGTCTCGTGAACTGGGGATGTTCCTACTGATTCCGCTCAACTCCACGAATCCCATTTGTTGACTCTGAGGGTTGGGTTAAAGAAGTCCCCAGTCTGACAAGCTGGGGTGGCTCTTGACATGCTATGTCTGAGATCTTCTTAAAAGATCTCTTGATCTTGCGAATCTTAGTTCGGAAATTAGCTGGATGCATTAGCCTGTATCCACTTTTATCACCTGGTTCAACAGACCATTGGATGATTTCCGAAACTTCTGTCATTTGATGACGTGTTTGCTCTATACGAGAGGCTTGTGCAATATTCTCGCCTGCTTGATGTAGGAGAAATTCAACAACTTGTTCTCTATATGCTTGATTTTGAGAGGAACTAGTTGAAGCCTGTTCTTGAGAAAGCTTTTGATTATGAACAAAGCCCATTGACTATGGCCGACCATGGTCAATAACATTGCATGAGACCATTTTCGGCGGGCTTTGTTGACTCGAAAGCACTCTGAAATGTAGTGCTCCGTGAACACCCCATCCTCTGATATGAACACTAGATGGAGCATTGGCAATTAATTGACGCAATTTTCTTAGTGCGCCAAGGCATGAACGTTGAAGGGTTCTCTGTTTCTTTTCAGCCTTCGGATACCGAGAGACTGATAGAGATGCCAAATCAATCTGACGTTGTAGCCCTTCTATTATCTTAAGATGATTTTCATATTCATCATAAGATAATACCTTCTTCTTCAATTGACAAAGAGTTTTCCATATGTTGAGATGAATATCATGGACTCCATCTTCCGTCAACATCTTTGGAATATCATACTGGGAGTCAGCCAAAGGCCAAAACATGACTGTTACTTCACTTTTCGCCAGTTTTTTCCTCATGTTCAGCATTTTCTCTTTATCATTAAATGAAGATTCTTCTACCTGTTTTGACCAGAGTTGGTGTTTCCTTGTTGCTTCATCGGATTCAACAAGATTGGTATAGAGATCATTGATCAAACTAGAAGATGCATGACTTAGGGGTGGTTCGGAGAATGACCTACACCCTGGGCTATCTTCTGATTGAGAAAGTATTTCACTTGCTAGCGATAAAGCATCAGACATGACTGGTTTCGCATTTGCAAGTGCCTCAAGATAAGAGGGCTTTCTCGGCACTACATTGTCAACTGGAGTATTTTCCAGGCAATGTGAATCACTACTACGGAGAGTAATTTCGCAGATAAATTCATCATCATGGGGAGGACCACCATAATGGGTTACAACAAAAGATGAGATCTCTTGCTCCTTGGTCTTCTGACCACACAGAAGGTTCCTGTGGCTCTCATCTGAAGAAGAAACTTCAAGATTGACCGAATTTTCATGAAGCAAGCCTTCATGAGGAAGTGTCTGTTGAAGACCTTCAGAATTAATGTTCCCGTTATTGGGAACTGAGGGAGTAGAATCTTGAATTCTGACAGATAAATGTCTGAGGGCTTCAAGAACTCCAACATCGAGCAAGGCTTGGTTACAGATTGGCCTTTGATCTCCTGACTATGCTGGGCGGATCTTTTTCTTAGATGCCTTCTTACTCGCTTTGGAAACCACTTGTTGACGAAAGTGGTTACTCTGAGCAGGTGTATGTGCCTGATCAGGAAATATGGTCAGGTTAGGCTGACGATATCCACTCAAATCAGGTGTATGTGCCTGACTTGGTTGTCCGTATGATATGGGGGAGTATGCCCCATAACCCTCTTGGACTGGAACAGATGTATGTGTCTGCTCCGGAGTGAATCGTTGATGTGTCACTCAACTGCTAGGGATAGATTTATGTGTCTTTCCCTGAGATGATGCTGAAGCTGTTATGATATCCTAACAAGCATCCAGAATATGAGTAGGAATTTGCTTCTGCTCGTTCACCATTGACAAAATATGCTTGGTGACTTCAGCCGCCGGAACGGGAATATACGTCCATTCCGGGTTTGGAGTAGGTGTATGTTCCTGCTCCTGTCCTCCTTTTCCTATCAGTGAATCCTGACAGTACTCAAGTGTGGAGGCAGAGAGTTGAGTCTGCCTCCTGTTTGTCGTCGGGGCTTTCCGACTGACTTCTCCGTGCACTACCAAGCGAGACTGTTGGTAGGTTTGATTAGTATTAGCAGGTGTATGTGCCTGCTGATTACACTTTGCCAAACGCGGTTGACGAGATCCATCATATGTAGTCAGACGAGCCTGCTGACTAACTGGTGATGTATAAGCAGGTGTATGTTCCTGCCTATAGTACTCCACCGGAATTGCCTGGCGGGATTGGCTTGATGCTGCCAGACGAGTCTGCTGGACAGCAGAATTAAAGCGGGCAGGTGTGTGTTCCTGTTTGTTGTTCACCACCAAGTTAGGTTGGTGGAATCCATCATATGTAGTCAGGCGAGCCTGCTGACTAACTGATGATGCATAAGCAGGTGTATGTTCCTGCCTATAGTACTCCGCCGGAATTGCCTGGCGGGATTGTCTTGATGCTGCCAGACAAGTCTGCTGGACAGTGGAATTAAAACGGGCAGGTGTGTGTGCCTGCTCGTTGTTCACCACCAAGTTAGGTTGGTGGACTTCTCCGGAGATGGCAGGGATGAAAACCTGCCCATTGTTAACCGGATTCCGTCTCTGGAGGTTCATCTTGCCTGCTCGGGTTCGAGGAACCTGAGCTGAATGCTTGGAGTCGGTACCCTCATCATGTTGAGGGCACACTTCCGCACGAGTCTGGTGGCGATTGTTGATGGGAGCCCTTGGGAAGGACTCCTGTCTTTTTGAATTAAGGCTCTGAGGGACCTACTCATTCACTTCCTCAGAGTAAGGGAGTGAATGGAAATTGTGTTCCGGGGATAACGACCCGAAACGGTTGGAGATGGTAGTCAGCACCGTCTGCCTCTTGATCACTGGTCGTCGTTGTCCGGACGACCTGTGTGAATTGTTCACTTGGAGGGCCTGTCGGGCATCCTCCAGAGTTGGGATGGTACTGTGTTGACGGTACTCCTTAACCAGCGCATTTGATACCCAGTGTTGAAGACTCTGAATAGGTGATGTCATCCTTAGAGCGGATGACGATCCAGTAGGAATAGCAGCAGTGGTATTTGCAGCAGTAGTATTCATAGATGTGAATTTGAGAGCAGCCATTATGGAAATACAAAAGATTTTGAAAAAGACTGCCTGTTTGATATAACAAACGTAATCAAGATAAAATTCAGCCACTTAATCCTTTGGATGAGCACACATGTCAATGATTGTTTTTGTTAGCCCTCTTATTGAGTTTTAAATAGGGGCTTTAACAAATAGGTAAAACACCACTTTAACTTGGTTAAGGATTCACGTCGGGTTCACCATTTTTGTTTCCCTCGGAATTCGGGGATGACCTCCTGGATGGAAGATTCAAACGTTCCGATCGGTTTCTAGCGGGTTTGTTCGTAGAACCGGAAACATCCAATGATTCCACATCCATTTGGACCTACTTTCCAAAGGTAGTCGCCCATTATTTTGTGGACTGATGAGGCTTAGGAATTTTCATTGGTCGAGAGGATGGGAGGTCGGACTCATCACACCTTTTTGAGGGGAATTATTGTCTACTCCGGGACTCTCTTTATAGATTTAAGTTATGTTCGTGAATCCTTATTACATTACCAAGTATAAAATGAGCTTTCCTTTAGTTTTAACAATCAATGATTAAATATGTAAGAAATTCATAGAATCTCTTATATGTATTCGAGGTTCTTCATCAATAGAGAATCATCTATATCTATTTAGAGATTCTTGGTCAATGGTAACCTTCAAAACATTCATATAAAAGTCTCTTGGTCATTATGATGACCAGGCTGGTTTTAAAGCCACTCAGTGGGGCACTTGAAGTTTATTGTCATTCAGAAGGACATGAATTATTTCAAAGTTGGGATCGAACCCATAGATGGGATACCTACGTAACCTTTGTTTTGGAAAAGGAATCAGAACCCACGTAGTTCGAGTAAGGGTATGATGTTTATGATTGATGGCTCAAAGCAGGATGTCATAATTACTTTTACACTCTAAGCTCACGTGAGTCATGCTCGGTGTGAGAAACAAGAGGTATTGGTAAAAATTAGACAATTGTGCCGTGAAAGATGCAATCATAAGAAATGGTTTGGGGATTATGTATGTATGACTGCACAGAGGATTTACTTTAGGGAGAAAATTCAGGAACAGGGTCCATAAAGGTATATGTGCTTCATGGAGATTTGAATACTCTAACTTGGGACTTATTCCTGAAGAGGAAACCCAAATTAGGAGAAGATTGACAACTGGGTTTTAATCCTGAGAAGGAATCCCAGATCAAACGTAAATTAGGACTGGTTAAAGAGAATTTAAGGGACTTGGGGCTTATTCCTTAAAAGGAAGCCCAAGATTATGACTGGGACTTATTCCTGAAAAGGAAGCCCAGGTTAAGGATTAAGGTTTGGGGCTTAATCCTGGGGAGGATTCCCATATTTTGAGATTGGGGATTATTCCTGAAAAGGATGCCCAAAATTATGACTGGGACTTATTCCTGAAAAGGAAGCCCAGGTTAGGGGACTTGGTTTGGGGCTTACTCCTGAAGAGGATTCCCAAATTAGAGGACTTGGGGCTTACTCCTAAGAAGGATGCCCAAATTTTGAGATTGGTATTGGGGCTTACTCCTAAGGAGGATGCCCAAGTTAAGGAATTAAGGTTTGGGGATTACTCCTGAGGAGGATGCCCAAATCTGGGAACTTTAAGAATTTTGGGCTTACTCCTGAGGAAGATGCCCAGATTAAAGAACTTATAACTGGGGATTATTCCTAAAAAAGGAGACCCAGGTTAAGTATTCTCTCATCTTAAAGGATGAGGTTGAATTAATGAACTCTCAATCTTTGGTGACATAAATATGTGTAAATCACTAGGTTTTGAGAGATATTTCACCGAATTCCTTTCAGATAAGGAAGTCAAATCAAGAAATCATGCCATAAATGGCTTTGAAGAGTATCTTGAAGACTGAATCTTGAATAGGAAAGGTGAAATGGCTTAAGAGGGGTGAAATGGGCAGAAAAGGCACCCAAAAAGGAAGGGGCGCGCAAGTCTTTGAAGGCGCACAGGTACTGCGGCGACGTGCAAGTTTTGGTCGCGCAGGTATACCTGCGCGGCATGTGGGGTACTTGCGTGAGTTTCAACCGACATTAAAATACTTGAGTGACTCTTTATTAAACCATTTAGAATCCTCTTGAGGTTCTTCCAGAAAAGGGACGCACAAATTCTATTGAAGGAATGAGGCGGCGTGCAAGTGTGACCACTTCCCTTAAGGGCTGGCCACTCAGGCGCGCAAGTGTTGATGAGTTTCAACACTTAGGCCTTCCTCCCTCTCTTTAGATCTTCCGTTCTAGGTAAGAAATTACCTTAGAAGTGTTTCGAAAGCTTTGAGAAGATACTTGGGCGTCGGGAGCTTCAATCCGAGTTTCTAGAAAAAAATCCTCTCGAATGGGGGGCCCACAGGGTCTATTTATAGGCAGGAGAAGACCCCGGGCGGTTACCGGGCGGTTATCACTTAGGTCGCGCAAGTCACTTGCGCGACTAAGGGCGTCGCTTAAGTGGAATTGCGCGACAGTGATATAACTTGCACGGTGCAATTGATTTTGATCCTCTGTTCATGCCTTTGTCGATTTTTGATGTTTTCTTCAAAGGTTGAATCACTTTGTGCTCACATATTCCCCTTTTCCGATCTTTAGATTCTGTGATGAAAGGAGCGTCAACAAACTCCATAAAATTTTTTATCATACCAAAAGACAAATATATTACATCATAATGTAAATGATATTAAAGTCCAAATATAACCATTTTTTGTGTTTATAGGACCATTGTAAACTGATAACTACAATCAATAATCATCTAGTTTTTATACAACTAATTCATAGTTTCCAATAAAATATTCATTCTACCACATAAACTCAAATAAATAATTTCATCTGTATACCATCATTATGAGTGATGAAATTTCCCAATCTTGAATCATATATCTACTATTTGATGAATTTATTACCTAACCATTACTATAAGTACAAACATATCCTAAATATAATATATTTATTATTAAATATAATAGTTTATCATAGACTATATACAACTTAACAAGATCCATATTTTTTTAATCTATTATGAAGGCCACCTAATATAAAATATCAATACACATATTAACCTTGATGGTTATTATAATACACATAAAAAATGACCATATCATAAATAAAATTATTTGGAAATCCCCAATATAAAATATTTTTTATTTTATTACATAAATATTTTTATATCTCAATATAAACATTTCTTTAATGAAAATAATTAAAAATACCATCCAAGATGAGGTCTAAAATTAACCAATGATCTTTGATATTGGGATTAAATATTATATAGTAATATATACAAAACATTTCGAGTAGCACCAAAAAAAATATCTTTACAATACAACGGTCTTAACATATGCATATTGTATGAAGAACAATATAATATTTTTGAGACTATAATAATATAGAATTCAAAAAATCTAAAATCTGAATGAAAATTCTACACTTACCTTTAAATCATGACCTAAATTCAATTCAAGTGAAACAAAAATTCAACACTTAAAATTTTTATTCCTTCCTTTGATAGTATATGTAATAAACTATACATAACACATCTCACAATACATAGGAAACTCTATCAGAATCATCTCATATAATGACAACATATAATATCTTTTCCTATCATATATACTATATGTAATCATTTTCCATGGCATGAAGATGTGTATAACAACCCCAAAGGACTTTCATGACCACAATTTTCTTGAATATTCATGTCACAATTCCACTTTTTTATCAGATCTATTATTTTCATTTCACAAGGAAGTATTTTAACTATTTCATCAATAGATAATCCTTTCTATATATCTCAAATAATTTTTCATTGAATGTAAAAAAATCACACAAAATCATTAGATAATTATTGTAAAATCACTAAATTTTATAAATCAAACTCTTTTTTAATGAATAAATTCCATAACAAGTAATGTAGTTATAGGAAACACATTCACTACTTTTATCATTTTTGACCATTATATGTTATATCATAGCAGGTCTAAAATACTATTAAACATCATAACCATTACTAATATTTTTGATATAAAGTGATTATAACATTAGAATATATTAAGAGTTATGATATATCCAATTGACAATAAGGGATAGAGGGATGTCCTCAACTAGTATGATCATACCCTATAGATCCCATTTATCATATCTTTTGAGGGATATGACATCCCTATGATTTTACCTTGACTAAAATCATGTCAAGGATCAACAACTAAATAACATGGGAGAACTATTTACATGATATATTCATTCTCATAGAAATCATGAACCAAACCATATACTATAATAAACCACAAAAAAATCAAACCATCCAACACAATGCCCTTAAGTCATTCACTAGTGTAATAATGGGTAATGTATCTAGACCATAACAGTATGAATTTAAGTTTTCTTATTTTTATTAATCAAATAATGATTAAAATAATATTTTATTATTACTTTTTTAGGATTAAATAATATTTTTTCTAAAATTTATATTTTTATGTAATTAAACACAAATTGTATATTTGGGAAATATGAAGTTTCAACCAACACACTATTTTTTATGATATAACTATTTTTCATAAAAAATATTTTATTCAAATATTATTAAAAAATAATATTTATTAAATATAAATGATTCTATAATTTTATGAAATGTAATTTAATTTTGTATAATGGACAACAAATATTATTGTAAAAACACTTTATTTTTTTATTAATGGCTAAATTTTATATTGATAAATGAATTTTATTATCTATATAATTATTTAGAAAAAATATATTTTTTTTAAAATCATCATTTTGAAATTATAAAAATTTGAATATTTCATAATTATATGAGACATTCAACATTGTTTGGTCAAAATTAAATATGGTATTATTATATGGCATCTATTATGAAATCAAAAAATCTTAAAATTTATTTATTAATTACTATAATGGGTATAAACGTTCAAAAATATATTTCAGATTTCAAAAATATGTCATTTTGATGATATTTTATGAACATAATAATATCTTAATAAACGTTCAAAAACACATATTATATTTGAAGGAATCACAAAAAATTAAATATAAACATGACTCACATCTACATCATCAAGGGTTTTTTTAGGGATTCTGGTTCGTGGGATTATAAAAATTTGAAAAACCCCATAATATTTGAAAACAAAAAAATAAGGTATGGATTTTGGATTTGATTAATTTATTATAAACAATCAAGTACTAAGTAATAAATAACTTTCCTATCATTTTCTTTAAATTACCACCCATACCCATTACTCTCCACTTAAAATCAATCAACCACAATTTTATAGTCATTTCACCTCCAAAAGATTCCCTCCATGGTATCATTAAGTCTTCATGGTTCCATCCTCAATGTTTAGAAAGCAACTCTTCATGGTAAGGGAATTATCCACATATTCATTTCCATTCAAGTACATCATTATGTATACATCATCTGAATGTAAATTTTCATTATTTTCATACACTTTTTTTTGAAATTAAAACCAAAATAATAGTTTTTAAATGGGAGAAAATTGTTCACTCTTTTTTTACACATTCCTTATCCACATTTTATACCTATCATTTTTTTTAAATCATTTTATTAATTTATCACTTTATCATGAAGAATTATAATATTGTGAATACTAATCCATATTCATCTCATTGGGTAATCACCAATATTTAGAACAAATTTAGTGGTTTGGGTATTTCTCATGTATAAAATCAACATAAGATTTTCATACATTATAATGATATAATTTTAATATTTGTAATAACATAATTACTAAATTTTATTTATATGATACAGGTTTTTTCTCTTTAGATTAATGATTAAATTGTTTTTTGAAACACATGAAATAATACATATGAAGGGTGTTCTCTAATAATACTTCAATTAATTAGGTAATAAAAAAATATCTAAAGATAACTTGCTTTATGATATTATGGTTAATAACCTTGGTAATTATGATATATGAAACATTAGAGATAAACCATATTGAAATTACTATTAATGTCTAATTTTTTTATATAAACGTTTTGATGTTTTAATTTATTTCCATACGATTATTAAAATTTTCATGTTCTCATGATAATACCATTATGATATGCCTCATTGTCTCTTTCCAAATATCACCTATTTTAAATAAATTTTTGAACTATATTCTCAAAAATTTCCTTTGATTCATATCCTAAAGATATGAAATACAATACATGTAACTTAATATGATCCTATAATGAAGTATTTCATATGGATTATAAGAATGTTTATGTTTTTTTAAGTATTTTGTTCAAAACTTCCAATACACTAAACCTTAAAAGATTATATTAATTTTTAAATGTTCTACTATGTAAGGAATATTTTATATATTAAAAGGGTAGGATAGAATGGTTGGTATGAAAGGTAGGTTTATTTATTGGTAGAAATTATTATTTTTAAATACAATTATAAACCCTAGGGATATGTCAAAATATGGGAAAATCATGGAATTTTTATGAAGTATTAAGAAAGTTTATTCCAAGAAATTTAATCTCTATCTAGATTATACAAGTTGAGGTAGATCTATAAAAATTATACCTAATGGCAATAACACATAAAATGGTGAATTGGGATTTGACTCGATCTTCACCTAGTGCATGAAAATGGACCTTACTGCACACCTGGTTTGACATTTCTAGGGGATATTTTTTATCACATAATATTTATGAACCATTATAAAGGATATATATAAAATATTTTTTTTTATGGGTGATTAAATAATATAGAATTAAAAAAAATTAAATGAACCTAAAATTCATTTAGAGTTGAATGATTCTAAAAAAGTTAATTGTTTATCTGTAAGGTTATCTACCTTTAGAAAATGGTATGAAATTGGAGGAATCTTGTACATGATGATTACAATAGAATATTCACTAATTAACATCTTTATGTTGTGGAATTTGGAATCAAAAAAACAATCTAAGGACTATGAATCAGCTATCATAGTTTTTGAATAATAACCAGAATCATGTAGAGTGGTCATATTCACCTGGAAGGGAATAACTTTCTGTTGACGTCTTCATTCATTAATGACCACCATACTATGGTGGAACTGTTGATCCATTAATTACTAAAAAAACTTTTTTACTCTTTTGAAAATATATTTTTTGTACTGTTTTATTTAGATGTAGAGAAATTCACCGTGGTAGTATAACTCTTAAAATAACTATCTAATTAGTGGTAGAAATTGAACATTAAGCAAAAAGGAGAAATTCAACCTACGGAGTAAAAAGAGTTCCTGAGAATCATATTTAATAAATATTTTCCCTATTTAATAAGGAAACAAATTAAGGATAAATTCATCGAGATAAAGATGAATGAAAAGTAATCGGTTTGAATATATAAAATTTACTTTATATTACTTTATCGTTACAGTGATAGCTTTTATATGGATATTATGGGGATTATTGACAGTATCTTTTGAAAACTCAAACCCCTTCTATGGATAAATTTATACAATTGATACTACAAAAGCTATTATGAGATTGTGTAGATTTATATGAAGGTCAAAAACTATTGTGGATAAATAAAATGGTCCAATAATCCTAATGAAAAAAATAGATAAATTAAAGAAACCCCATGGATGAAATATGATCATGGAAGAAAATAGAAGAGACTAAAATTTCCCACATGCAAGAAATATTAAAATAAATAACCAGAGAAAATCATGTTTCAAAGTGGAAAGTGATACAAGTTTGGAAGATATGTCCATATATCTTATAACATTCTTAGTGTGGTGAATCAATAACATCTAATTTAAAATGAAAAAATATAATACTTTTTAAGTAAATACTGAATATCAATACTTCTAGTGTAGAAAAATTTGACACATTTAAAATCAATTTATAAATCATAAGATAATAGATGATAACCACTATAAACCTCAAAATATTTAAAGAGATTAGGTTTGTGTGTTTTCAATCCTAGTGGATGGATTAGAGACTCCAAACTATGCGTTTGAAGTCACAGTAATTTTACACACTACGAAAGAAAGTGCTTTATTTGACTCTAAAACTAAGTATTCCATTATTTCATCAATGTTGGAAATGAATGTTGTATCAAACCATAAACGACTATAATAATAGTTATCTCTTAAAACTATAGGAGGTATTATCAAAGAATAAATGGTTCACTGAAACTCTTGTATCAATTTTTGAGGGCTCAAACTCTTAAAAAATCTAGTAGTCATTCCCATAGTGGAATTCGACACTGTAATATATATTGAATAAATCCCGTATTATAATGATAAAATCAACAGTCAATGGTCATAAATTTCAGTTGATTTTAATGAAAAATATAGATATATTCTTATAAGATAGATATATAATCATGAGTGTTGTATATAATCACATCCCATAACCTTATTTATAGAGAATATTGGATTATATGGAAGAGTAAATAATTGTTCAATGATAAAAAATGACACCATAATTATGGAATACATTTTTGTATTTTCTAAAGAGTTACCTAGATCACCCCCCCCCCCATAAAGAGAGGTAGAGTTATCAAATTAACTCATACATGGTTTTAAGACAATATAGAACACTTGTTATATAATGGTATATATAGAGTTAGAGGAATTAAAGTAACAACTTCAAGATAAATAGGGAAAATGTTTTATTCAAAAGAGCGTGTCTCCTTGAGGATCAACAATTCCCTTTTTTAAAAATAAGTATGGATCAATTCATCTTTTCATTGACTATATATAACATAATGGGATCATAAAAAATAAAAAATACCACTTCCAAGGATTGATGATTTGTTTGAAAATATTTAAGGGGATTAATTCCTTTCCATGATTGGTCATCATTCTGGGTATCATTAGTTAGTAGCGGATAAATAATATATATCAAAGACTTCCTTTTAAAAAAATATATGGGAATTTCATGTTTTTTGTTAATCCCTTATTCTTTAATAATTATCCCAAAATATTTATGGATTTGATAAATAGTTTCTTTAAGGACTACCTTTATAAGATCACGGTAGTCTTTATTGATAAAATTTTGATATATTTAAGAATTTATAAAGAATATTAGTATCATATAAGGGTCATCTTACAAACATTGGTGAAGGATAATTTTTTGGTAAATTTATAAAATGTGAATTCTAGTTACAACATTTTGTGTTATTACGCTATATCATTTATAGTGAAGGAATCGGAGAATAATATTTTAAGATGAATTTTTTATAGTAGTTTCCATTTCCTAATACTATAAAAAAATTTATACTTTTAATTGTTTAGTAGGACACTATGTAATGTTTGTGGAAAACATTTACTGGGTTTGTAGTTCAGTTACCATGTCAACATTAAAGGGGGTTATGTTTATCTAGAAAACATAATGTCAATAATGTTTCCACGAACATAAAAAGTGGATGATTAGTGAACCTATGCTCTCTTAACCCTCTAATTAGGAATCATATTTCATTTATAGTGATTCGCCCTTCAAAGGACATTTATGTATACTCATAAAAAATGACAGTGTGATTTGTTATGCATCCTAAAATTGAAATTACCACGAGAAGAATTATACTACTCATGACTTGGTGTAAGTTGTAATCATCATTTAATAGAAAATATGGATACACTATCATTATGGGTAAAATTTTGATATATAAATATAAAAAAAACATTTGAAGTATATAATTACAAAGAATAATCTCAACATGCATCAGAAAAGATGGTTAGAGCTGTTCAAGGACTACTATTACTTTCTTCACTGCCTTCCATGTTGGGAGAATAAGGTAGTAGAATATCTTTATAAAAATCAAACTTGTACTCTCTCTATGATGTAGATTGAGAAATACCCTACCTTATTAAATATAAAAAGAGTGTATCTTGAAATAAAAGTGGCATGAAATAGATTCTAAGTTTCAAAAATGAATTACTAACCACAAATTAGAGATGTGATCAAGGAGTTGCAAAGGGATGGTATGTATATTAAAAATAATTTGAATGAAATAAAGGAGGGGAATATTCCTGAATTCCACGTCGATGTAGAAAGTGTCTTTTGATTTGGAACTAGAATTTTTGCTCCAACAACACATGGGATAAAGAATGAACTATTTGATAATACACATAGCCCATGTTTCTCCATCCATCCTAGGAGCATTGATATGTACTTTTATCTTCGAGAGGACTTCTTGTGGTAAAACAAGAAGAGAGAGGTCAGTGAGTATACTTAAACATAATTGTTATGCCAGCATATTATTGTCGAGTGAATGAAGTCCAAGGGGATGAAACAACCATTGTAATTACCCACATGAATGTGGTTTAACATCACCATGGTATCTGTCACTATTCTCCTAAAGACATCTAAAGAAACTATACATTATGGTTTATTTTATATCAACGCACCAAGACTGGTCACTACATTACTGTTTTGAAAGATTTTTCTCTTGAAAAAACATTCTATGATATATGTAAAAATAAGTGATGATACTATATAGAGTAAAACATTCAATGATTTTTTATCATGATCTAAGGTTCACTTCGAAATTATGGTGAAGTATTCAACATACTATTAGTACTAAATTAATTTTCATTATGGATTATCACTGCCAAAATGATGGCCAATATGAATGGAAAATTTAGAAATTAATACCTATTCAATTAACTTGATCAATGGAATTTAATGGTGGATGGAATAAACATATCTCAATATTTATGTTCTCTTATAATAATATGTTTCACTCGAGAAATCAAATGGATCCATATGACAAACTATGTGGGAAGAGATGTAGAAGTCATAATTTATTGGATAAGGATAGTGAATGAAAGAAACTTTTACCTAATATTCTTTATCATATGATAGAAAAAAGTTTAATCTATCTATATAATATAAAATATTATCAGATTTATCAGAAGTGATATTCCAACAACCATCCTAGAGACTTTGATTTTGATTTGGAAGATAGTTTTTTCCTTTGAATTTCACCATGGAATAAATTCATAAGGTTTAGAAAGAGATGAAATCTTATCCCAAGGTAAATTGGTCCTATTTAGATCTTTCATTAATCATGATCATTGGTCTATCAGTAGTCACATCCACCAACCATGGCTCATGTTCATTCTTTATTCAACATATCTCTCTTGATTTTTTACTTATATGATCTCTCTCATATACTGAATCTAGAGGTGGTACTATTAGAGAATTAGTAGTTATGTGATGATTTTCCAATAATTATCTTATATCATAGAGATAATGATATATGAAAAAATAAACCTCACCTAGTCATAGTGTTATAGTGGAACCACAATTTTTAGGAAGAAACTTGGGAACTAGAAGAGGTGATGAAACAGATCTACCCTAATCTATTTTTGTGTATGAATATTTCAATGGTAGATTTTTTTGTCCGGATAATGTATTGACCAAATATTTCATAATTTCAACTCCATTTTTAAAGAATAAATTCACTATAAAATAATTTATTTATATAATATTTATGCACTACAATGTTAATTTTGGACCGTTAATACTTATATCTATTCAAATTAAAATAATATTAAACATCAACACTTTTGATAATATATCCATTATACATTGATTTTATGATTATTGTATATTGATTTTTATGATAAATCAAATTGACATAAGAGGAATATGTTATGGACTCAACACGTATGAGCATACCCTATGAATCATATTTACCCGAGATTTTGAGGGGGATAGCATCATTGGGATTTTCGCTTAACCAAGACCAAGCTGAGATCCAACAAATAAATAATGAGGGAAACCATTAATGAAATTATATAAATCTCATGGATATCACAATCCAAACCATTTGTCCCCCCCCCCAAGAATATATCACCATTTCACACC
Source organism: Viscum album (assembly GCA_963277665.1). Classification (NCBI taxonomy): domain Eukaryota; kingdom Viridiplantae; phylum Streptophyta; class Magnoliopsida; order Santalales; family Viscaceae; genus Viscum; species Viscum album. The sequence goes on along the minus strand of OY728166.1, from coordinate 65,047,300 downwards.
TTACCCATAGGCAATTTACTAGTGTAATCGAGGTCTCTATATCTAGACCACAATAGTATGAATGTGTGAATTTTTATATTTAATAATAAAATAATTATTATATTTATATTATATTAATAAATTTAAATGAGTAAATCATTTTAGTGATTTAAATTATATTTTTTGTTAATGAAATTCAAATAGTATCTTTAAGAAATAAAAATTTTCAAACAAGACACTATTTTTGATGAATTTTATGATTTTTTTAAAATAAAATACATTTTTAAAAATATTATTAATAGGTATTTTTATTAAATACCAATGATAAGAAAATTTTATAAAGTTAAATATAATTTGAATAAGGGTCTAAAAATTGTTACTATTGAAAAAACAAATATTATTCAAAAGATGTGGAATTTTAGTTTAAAAAAATAAATTTTCATAATTATAGAATTATTTTTATTAGATAAATAATATTTTTGAAATTATCCAACAGGTAATAATTATTAATTCTCTATGATAGTCAAATTCTTAAGTCAAATAAAAATGTAATATAATTATATGGTATGTATTAGGACATCATAAAATACCAAAAATGATGTAATAAATACTATAAAGTGTAAAAAACCTAAATTATGTTTCCCTATTGAAATGTTGTCTTTTTTATTTTATTAATTTTATTCATTATCATTTAACCTTCATAAACTTGTTTCATATTTTATGATTTTAGAGTCAATTAATTATAAATAGGACTCACTTCCACATCACCAAGGGTATTATTTTAAGGAAGATATTTGATGGAATTAAAAAATATATAGTAAACATCCATCTTTGATATAGATAATTTAAAAAATCAATGGGATGGTTTTTGGTTCTGATTAATTAAATATATATTGTCTAAAAACTAATTAATTAATAACCCCCCCTCTCTTTTTCTCTAAATAATCACCAATTCAAATTCTAACTAACCTTGATACATAAGCCTTGAATTTTGGTTCAATTAAACTCCTAGTGAGTCCCTACAAGGTGTCCTTATGTCCTCAAGGTTTAATCCTATTGTTTTGGGCAGAAACTATTCAAGGAGAGGCGGTTGTCCACTTCTTCATATCCATTCAATTACTTATTTTCTATATGTCATATAAAGGTGATGTTACAATATGTTCATAAAATTTTGATCTTGAAATTATTAATAAAATGATTTTTATCAAGGTGATACCTTCATTACCTCACATTTTACCCTTTCCATAACCTTCATTTTATACTCATTATGCAACCTATATCATTTCATGATTTTGTCTCTATTTCATAAGGAATTATCATATAGTGAATACCCAAATGTCTTATTTTTTATAGGTTATCACCTATATGTAAAAATAATATATTTATTCAGAGATAGAAATGTATGAAACCAACATTCTCTTTTTATAGGTTAAAAATGGTGTAATTTTCATGTTTATAAGAACATACGAAGTCAATGGTTTTTTTATATAAAACATATTTATTCTCTTCAGGTTATTAAGGAAACTTTTTTGGTTCATTCATGCACACATGAATTAATACTCTAGATGGGTGGCCCCTGATACCACTCCAATGCATTATTTTAAGAATAAATATCTAGAGATGCCATGTTTTAGGGTACATTGGTGAATAACCTAGGTATTTGTTTTTCATGGAACCATAGTGATATTCTTATAAATGTATAATTTTTATATTGTATCCAAATTTAACTGATATTATTTATTTATTTTATATTATGATATGTCTCATGTTCTTATGATAATTCCTTTAATAACTGATTCATGGTCTTATGGTAAATATATCCTTTCTTATTCCCTTAATAGGATAAAGTCTCACCCGATTCATTTTATGTATGACCCCATGATATAAAATTTAGTAAATGTAACTTAATATGAACCTAGAATGGAACCTTTCATGTGAATGAAAATAAATTTTATATTTATTTATTTTATTATACTATGAATAGAAAGGTCATTAGTGCTTAAAATATACTATGAATTCTTAAATATTTCACTATGTAAGAAATATTTTATTTATTATAAAGGAAATATATAAAAATATAGACCTTTCCAATGTAACAAACATTCATAAATATATATAAATATAATTAAAATGTGATGTTTAAACTTTATAGTATACTCAGCCACTAAATTACAAAGAAAAAAATCTACATGATCTTCTCATACAAACATTGGTATAACTTACATGGGATGAAAATCACATAAAAGTGGTTGTGGAAAATCAACCATGAAATTGATTCTCCGTACAGCTATTTCTCTAGAGTAGTCCATAATTCAAACACCACACCATTAAATTTGTACACATACAACACAACTAGGGTTCCAAATAATGTATAATTCATTTTAAACATAGATCAGATTGTATCAATCCAATTCAAATTATCATATAATTATATATTTGTATTAATTTTATATTCACTATGTTGGTAAACCTCTATAATATCACTATAATTTTCACTCAATACCCTAATAAAAATTGTTATTCAACTATAATCATTAAATCTTATTCACCCCTTTTGTGTTTTTTTACAGTGTCTAGAAGTTAATTTTCTATACATGTACAATCATATAGACACCTAATTACCCTTGAATAATTTATATCCAACAATTCATTCCCAAAATAAATATTCTCATGGGAAATTTGAATCAAATTTATTGATTTTATGAAATTCTAATGCTTATATTCTTTTTTTACACACCTACATGATATAAAAAAATATCATCATACCACACAATTGAACATCAATAATATCTAATGAAAATCACTCAATGAGTGATAATTCAATCAACTAAAGTCATATCATCCTTTATATCCCCTTGAAATATTTACCACATACTCTCATACCTTTATGGAATGATAATATAAAAAATTGATGTTCAATAACAAAAAAAATCTATCCATTTAATTTCCCAATAAAAATTTTAATGATAGAAATATTACCCTTTAATAATACATTTCTTCACCACTCAAATCATTCCATCATTTGTTTTATACAAAAATATCTTGGATCAAATTAATAATTAATATGGTTAGTCATCCAAAAACTCCCACATTTTCCCAATTATAATTGATGACCCTATTAACAGAATAGGCCATGCCCTTTATTTCATTCTTAATACGTGAGTCAAATAACTATATTATCATTCCAAAATCATCTCATGAAAATTAACTGCCTAATATAATAACAAAAAATGATTTCATGACTCATACACTAACTAAACCTTAATTTTTTTATAATGAAAAGTTTTTTGTGGAAAAAGTGAGAAACCACAAGTACCACACAATGAATCCTAATAAAATCATAAAATAAGTTAATATGGATCATGAATATAGGAACTTTCCCTCCTAGTGACTATAACGTGATGTCAATCCTCTAACTTTGCATGATTTCTCGGCTAGATTTCTCGTACATGGTTGCATGGGCCTGATACTGATGGCAGATACATGCCCTCTGTAACTTCCAAAACTGAATGGAAATACTCTGATGAATTCTTCCTGCTCTGATCCTCATATAGAGTTGAACAATGTAGTGTTCCGGTTTATTTCACACACAAGATTCAAAATAAAACCATGTTCCAAAATATTTCCTCATATCCCACCCAAACAAAAATTCAAAAATAGCCGCAAATGTTTTCAAATTTCAAATCCAATGAATTCATGGATCTGTGATACACCATTATCATCATTTTTCCATCCAAACACCAGCACACTGCCTTCATGTCAACACAAAAAATAAATCCCCAAGTCACTGTTGGGAACTTCACATCCAACTCACCATTGTATTCCATCATTGATTCCATCATTGCTGGAATATTCACTCACCATCGAACCAACACACGATCAAACCATCTATTTGCATGGGAGAAACACTGCAGAAAACCAAGGTGATAAAACACCAGAAATAGTACAAAATAAAAATAGAAACACACAAAATAAAACCATTACAGGAAAAAAATGCTTCATATAATCAAATCACACTGATAACACCATGAAAAGACCTAGTAACATGAATCATTTGACAAGGAAACAAAACATGGTAGTGTCGCACCTTTCGTGTATCTAAAAGTGAATCCCCCAACCCGCCGAGTACCAGGACACTATCAATGCAAGGAAAATGATACAATGCTACTTTGGGATTGGAGTACTTGGACTAAAACCAAAGGAAACCACCATCATCAGATCTTGACCAACCAGATATGAGGACCTCCTCTTTGGTCATGAACTTCATAACAATGAAAGATCCAGATAAACCGTTGATGCGAGATGCATGAACCGGTGATTGGGGAAGGAAAGAAGAGATGGTAGGAATGAAAATCTGACTAGTAATAGGGATGATGTTAAAGGGAACTCAAATTATAGGATGAAAAAACGAGGAAAATAATCCTTATAATGAGGATAAGGAAGAAAAAAGGTGGAGGTGACACCGGAGAAGTGTACAGGCCTCCCCCTCCAGGTTGCCGCTAAAAAACCCTATGCATGAGAGAGCATGGGAGTGCCTTGAAAGAGAATATAGAACACCATTCTGGGGGTGTAGTTAACTCCATGACCCATACATACATATCAAAATATTATAATAATTCATGATTTTATGGTTTATCCAAATAAATAATAAGAATATTTCCCCCAATTCTATGAAAAACGCATCACGAATTTATAAAGTATCACATTTATTCAATTCAAGTATTAAAATCATATTATTGTGAATACACACAACATTCATGTAGAAAATTCATTTAATAGTCACACCCCATAATTTATTTTCAAAAAATCTATTACACTTCATACAAACACACCAATTTGTTGTTGTCATTTGTGAGTTTACATACCCATACTAACCAATCGAGAGTTATCATCTTTTAACATGTATGTATCATAAATACACTAACATAAATCAATAAGTGTAAAATGTTATTCTATTAACATAAACCATTGGATTTGGAGTATCGAATTTTGCCTAAGGTGACAATTTGGTACTTTTCGGATAACTTTAATATTTTGATGAATAGTGAAAATTACTAAATTTTAATTAAAAACTACTTTTTTAATCAAAATAATTAAAAGTGATAAATTATGAATTTGAGTGGTTTTAAAGTATAATTATAATATATTTTGACCATTTTATCCAATGGTTTCCATTATTATTAATTTCACTTTGAAATTGGACATAAACAATTGTCAATCTTTTGATATATATTGTTTCTTAAAAACAAGCTATTTGTTGTGACAGCGGGAATTAATTATAAGATTAATTAATGCAACTTATATTTTTGGAATTTTTTAAAATATACATTATTTTTGAATTTGGAATATCAATTATAGATTAGGGATAAATTTTGGCATTGTTCTGAAAAACTTCAATTTTTGATTAATAGTGAAACTACTAAGTGGTAGTTAAAAAACTGAATTTTTCATAAAACTTAATTTTATATCTTCTGTGATTAGAATTTAGAAAATCCAAGAGACACGGTTAATATCAAGGAGTAAAATTTGGTTCAATGAGATGAAAATAATTTTTGGGGAATAGTAACTTTTTACTTTTATTTACCACGATTAAAAGTAAATAGGGTAATTAAGGGTAAAAATGATATTAATATTACCCTAACACATGTCCTAATTCTATTGGACAAGTTTATCTCGACCAAAACCAACATTAGGAATAAAATTTTATCATTTAGGTCCACTAGGATTAGATTAGGACATTTATTATTATTTAATTCAAAGAAGAGTTAAAAGAGTTAAAATCAAAGTTTATTTACTAAAACATTTTTAATATAGGGTTATACATAAGATAAATTCGATTGTAAATATTCATTAGAAATATAAAAATATTTCCTACATGATGATATTTTATTTATAATATTTAGATATTAAACAATTTAATTTATTTATGCCACAATGATGATGCAGTGATTACCTAATTAATGAAAAATTGAAATAATTGATATTATAAATACCCAAATAAATTTAATTTGAGACTTTTTATAAATAACAATAATTTCCTAGGATACTATGCCATGTTAGGATTTATGTAATTAACTTTTTACTAAGTAATCATTCTGTTATGTTTTTTAAAAAATCATTTATTGAATAGTGTCAAATTGACATAAAAGAGTTTTTAAACCAAATATTATATTATTAATTGATATTAAATTCTTAGAAATCTAAGGTTCGGCCAAGAGACTTATATAATGATATTTGTATCATTAATGGACCACTTAGGGGTCTCTTGGATGTATATAGTAAGTTTATTAACCATATAATATAAACAAACAAAGAGACATTGTAAAAGTGAAACTAATTAACTAAGAGTTAATACATAAAGATAAGGTTGATATAATGACCCAAACCTATCTAAATTATATTTGTTGAGTGTTTTTAGACCCATACCTACCTTAAACTTTAAATAATACACTTTGGATCCATTAGAAACTGAATATGAATTTATTATAAAATAATATTTCTAGCTTTTCCAAAGGTGCCCCTCACCCCTCTTATAAAAGGGCACTCTCCCTTATCATTAACTTACACCTTCAAAGCCTTTTGGTTCGGACAAACTCTGACCAAATACTCTCTAAACTTACCTCACTTCATCCTAGAGGCCTTACTTTAGTTAGAAAGCCAACTTAAGAATCCCTTTAGATCAAATCAATATGAAGAACCCGAAGAAGAGGTAATGATTTCACCACCCTTTTTCAAGTTCATTTCTTCTTCCACTTCTTCTTTCTTTGTTATTACCTTTATATAATAATGAATCCAGTATCTCCTATATAATTTAATATTATTATAAATATCGTACAACCATATTCATTATTCTATCCAACCTTTGAATGACATGTCACCATACGTGTGTACGTACGGCTTACCGTCTCCACGTCGTGGTGTAATTGTTATTCAATTTATTATTATTTGGATGGGTATAATAATGATTTGTAATTAATGTAAATAATATATATAACATGATAATTATTCTTTATATATGATATATCTTCCAATTATATATTATTTTAATATCAAAAGAATGATATTTTCGCTCGTGTGTACGTACGGATTACGGTCTCCATGACGCGATGAGATTCATTTCCAAGTTCACCATTCATCAATGATTATAAAAATATATATTACTAATAAGTATGTAATATATGACATAATAATGCTACTGGAGATATATATATATATATATATAAGGATTTATTTACTTATATATATCTTATTCATTTACTTCCGTTCAATACTATATGAAAACAGAAACAGCATTTATGCGTACGTACGGACTACCGTCTCCATAAACGGTGTTTTCCATTTCATATATATGTCTATTATACATATTTATATTCTAAATATATATGATATATTTATAATGTTTTATATTCTGGAAGTATTTAAATCATGATCTAAGTGATACAACCAAGAGTGACAAGTTAAAACACGTACGATAAGGAAAGTGATTATTACCCAAAATGTTAACTTAACATGGAAATTGTTATTAAATGGGTAATATAAAGTCATAAATGAATAAGGTATGATATCATAAATATTAATATGGTTCTGGTATAATTTAATAACATACTACTATCTTCATACAGGAGGTTAAACGTACCCTCGACTAAAGGAAAGTGCAAGGTAAGGGGTCTTCATCTCACTCCTTATTCCCGTGAGATTCATGCCATATTGCCACTATTAACTTTTGTGTGGTGTATGTACTGCCCATAATTATATTCTTTGTGTAATATACTTTGATTTATTTGTATTTACATATTCATTTTATGATACCTCTTTCATGGGTTGTATTTTTCATAAGTTACCAAATTGGTAAGGGTTAATTTCACAATCTCTTTATTATCCGAGGTTGTTTTTACATAAGTATCTACTAGGACATATTTATTTTCCATATCCATGTTTTATGAAAGAGTTTTAAAAGGGATTATTTTAAGGGAATCTTTTACTAAAACATCATATCAAATGTTTTAAATATCAATTCTTCTAAATCTTTCTCATTAATGTCCATGTCATCAAACTAGTTTTTAAGGATTTATTTATATGGACATGAATGTTTTTAAAATGTTAATTCCTTTCAAAAGTTTCAAAGTGGTATGGGACACTTTGATTCAAAAATTTCTTTAAATGAATTCTTTTCTAAAATTTTTGACATTTAAATTTTTTCATGAAATAGGGGTATTTCTCTCAAAGAGTTTTACAAATCAATCTCATCTATTTCAAAATTATTTAATGAATTTTAAACTTTTTTTGAAGTTGATTTATCATGATACAAATATTCCATATTGTGTGGAAGGTTTTGTGATATATTTGACTTTGGATGTGTTATTTTTATACCATTCATGGTTTATGGGTAAATTATTGACATTTCTCATGCTATTTTTAATACGAATTTTTATGTTATATTTCATCCTCTTCTTAAGATGAATGTGTTGGACTAGTATGTTCCGGGTTAGGGACCGGTAAAAGTAAGCCCTCCGGGTTGGTGTCCGGTTATTAGAGGCACTCGGGGTTAGTGTCTGGTTATTATAGGCACTCCGGGTTGGTGCCCGGTTATTAAAGGCACTCCGGGTTTGAGTTCGGTTACAAAGGCTCTCCGGGTTGGGTTCTGGTTACAGTTATACCTTAGGTCTTGGCACGAGGCCTTGACATAGAAATTAAAGTTCGGTATTATGCATTCCATCATTATGGAAGTGGTTAGTGATATTGCATGTGATTATTCGATTACAATAATATCCATGTGAATAAGTAAATGGAATTAGTTCATTTTATTTCTGCTATATTATGATGAAGTTCAAGTTTAAAAAGGATTTTTTTTAGTTTTATACATTGCATTAAATGTTTAAGCTTATTTTTGAAAGTTTCGGTTGTATTTCTTACCCTTAATGAGCATTTGAGCTCACCCCTTTATATGTTTTATTTTTCCCAGGATTCTAAGAAGTGTAATTTGATTGATATGCAGGGTTAAGACAAGGGAATAATGGCATTCATAAAGGATTATTTATGTTGTTTTGTATGTTATAAAGTGTAATGTAACATTCATGTATGTAATCTATTTTCCAAGACTACTAAACTGACCGGTTCTTCGGGACTTGGTTCCTTGTAATCATGTCAATGTATTAAAATAATGCACCGACTCTGGGTCACTGGGGTCGGGACATTATAGTTGGTATCAGAGGAATTTTAGTAATAACCATAGAAACTAGATTTAGATAAACTCTGATTAGAGCACATAGCCCTAAGATAGACTTTGAGGATTAGTATAGAAGAACTTCCTAGAATTTTGGTATTGTAGAGATTTTTTGAGTTTTTCAAGCAATACATCCCTGTCTGGATATGAGCAGGTAGAGGCGGCTCTAGCACAGATGTACTTAGGGGTAAAACCCAAAAACACCGCTTTGATCTAGACTCGAACGGGAACTGGTGCACGACAACGGGCCTTGCTGCACTCTTGGTTACAACACTCCCGGGGGATATGCTTAGGATAATTCTCATTTTCTTTACAAACCATTATGAAGGGCTCATGAGTATATACTTACTCAAAGAAAACATTTTTATGATTATGGATTATATCCATAAACTGTTCAATTTGTGTTAGGAATTATTCATTGCAATTCATAAACTGACCTAGTTTATGCTATTTTATAGAAATGGAACCCAGCAAAAGGAATGTGAACTCCATTAATACGTATGATCCAAAGAGTAAGAAGTATTGTATCTTTCATGGTATTAATCCATCATTTAGAAGGGAAATAGTCTCCCACATATTATCATCATAGGAATAAATAGTATCATGTTTGGATAAGATAACTAAAGAGTTTACCGAGTCCTATGGATTTGAAGGGAAGAAAGAGAAGAAAAGGATGGAAGAGAGAAAGATGGATTAATGGAAGAGGGAAAATAAGAATTTCCCCATATGTGATAACTGTGGGAAGAAACACCCTGGAACTTGCCTGAAAGGAATGGGAGTTTGTTATAAGTGTGTAGGAAAAGGTAACAAAGTATGTGACTGCAAGGGTAAGAAAATGGTTTCAAATGTACAATGCTTCATTTGCAAGGAGTTTGGACACTACGCGGACCAATGTCCCAGTCATCAGACTATACCTCAAATGATGCTATCGGATAATAATCAAGTTATGATACTACCACAGATGAAGAGGAATGACTACTGTTCCTATGTTGTTATTTTAGAATTATTTCATTTATGTGTGGTATCAATGATGTTCTGGAAATAAATAAGGATTGTACTGCAGTACTATTTAATTAAGGATTTGAGATTTTATGGTACTAAGAAAAGTGACTCTACAGCGAGTTAATTTTTTTTTTTTGAAATTACAGGGTTGAAGGAAATATAAACCTTAATATGGTCCTAATATTGAGTTAGTGATTTTGTAATAAGAGATGGTTGATTTTGGTAATTCAGGATGTTGTGGTGTTGTAAAAGAATATATGAGGAAGGCATTCACATGTTATTACCTGGCAAAAAGGATCCTCATTATGTTTAACTTCCTTGTAAATTTCGGACTATGAGTTTGGATAATAGTATTTTGGATAAGTTTAATGGTTGGAATGGATTAAGTTTGAAAGGTTTTTTTTTGGATTTTTATAAAAGGACAACACGCAGACCGTGTGACGACCCGTCGTGTCGGACAAAGCTGTGGGAATCGAACCCACAACCATAGTGCAATTGGGATTTATCACTTACCATTGTGCTACATGAAGTTCTTGTATGGTATAATATAGTTTCATTACATAAAGGGTCTGATATGTGAATTATAAATTCATTATATTTGGAACCTTATAAGATTAGGATAAATAGTGTATTTTTGAGTTATATTATGTTTTGGGGTGAAAAATGAGTTTGTGGTAGAAATTTATTAATGGATAAAACTCCAATTATAAAGTATGTATATCTACTTATGATCTTAGCCAATCTTATAAATAAATTCCTCAACATTAAGAAAAGGAACTTAGAACAAAAAATTTGTCCTAGATGGTACCTTAGATCATCACTAATATATGGCTTTGGTATTGTTGGCCTTTTCATAGCCATGTTCTCCACCACTCTCCATTAGATAATTGATGGTTAGATTTCTCTTCCATATCCATATTTTCCTACATGGAACCCTAGTATGTGTTATTTTCGGTAATCTTCATACTTTCTACACTTTATTTTAAATAGAGGCCTCATTAATTCATTTTTCCGATGTGGGATTTCAACTAATATATTTTGAAACGTCAAAAATGTGTTATCCTAATACCTTATGTTTTGTTGAACCGATGGTATTTTAAATCATCATAGATTGATGAATTTAAGGACCTCCATTTTAAACTTGTTTGTGATTGATGACCTCAATCACTACCTATAAATATTTACGTTTTTCCTCCAATTATATGTCTATAATTGCCACCAATTCCCTCCTAATCGAGATAATAATTTTGTGGTGACCCTTTCATTCCTCTTTTCATCTTGTTAAGAATAAATTTTATTAACCAAATTTTCGATGTGGGTTTTTCCACAAAGATATTTTCTATTTTCAACCTTTATTTTCAAAGAACAATATCAAATTTTGGGGACGCAATTTATTGAGGGTGGGTAGAACGTAACACCTCGAACTTCCACGGTACGCTTCTCTTTGAATAATACAGTAGTGTGTGTTTTATGCAACTTCAAGTTCTAACACACACCACGACCAATCAAAGTAGTCGTTATGAATAGTAATACCTACTTTTTATAATTTTAGAAATTTTATCTCTCAAAATGGACTTCATTTTGGGATTCGTAGTATCGAATTTAGCCTAAGGTGAAATTTTGGTACTTTTCGGATGACATTAATATTTTGATGAATAGTGAAAATTACTAAATTTTAATTAAAAACAACTTTTTTAATCAAAATAATTAATAGTGATAAATTATGAATTTGAGTGGTTTTAAAGTATAATTAGAATATATTTTTACTATTTTATACAATGGTGTTCATTAGAATTAATTTCACTTTGAAATTGGACATAAACAATTGTCAATCTTTTGATATATATTGTTTCTTAAAAACACGCTATTTGTTGTGAAAGCAGGAATTAATTATAAAATTAATTAATACAACTTATATTTTTGTAATTTTGTAAAATAGACATCATTTTTGAATTCGGAATATAAATTATAGCTTAGGGTGAAATTTTGGCATTGTTCTGAAAAACTTCAATTTTTGATGAATAGTGAAACTACTAAGTGGTAGTTAAAAAACTGAATTTTTCATAAAACTTGATTTTACCGCTTCTATGATAGGAATTTCGAAACTCTGAGAGACACGGTTAATATCAAGGAGTAAAATTTGGTTCAATGAGAGGAAAATAATTTTTGGGGAATAGTAACTTTTTACTTTTATTTACCACAGTTAAATGTAAATAGGGTAATTAAGGGTAAAAATGATATTAATATTACCCTAACACATGTCAAAATTCTATTGGACAAGTTTATCTTGACCAAAAACAACCTTAGGAATACAATATTATCATTTAGGTCCACTTGGATTAGATTAGGACATTTATTATTATTTAATTCAAAGAAGAGTTAATAGAGTTAAAATCAAAGTTTATTTACTAAAACATTTTTAATATAGGGTTATACATAAAATAAATTCGATTGTAAATATTAATTAGAAAGATAAAAATATTTCCTACATGATGATAGTTTATTTATAATTTTTAGACGTTAAAAATTTTAATTTATTTATGACACAATGATGATGCAGTGATTACCTAATTAATGAATAATTGAAATAATTGATATTATAAATACCCAAATAAATGTAATTTGAGACTTTTTATAAATACCAACAATTTTCTAGGATACTATGACATGTTAGGATTTATTTAATTAACTTTTTTTGAAGTAATCATTCTTTTATTTTTTTTACACAAATCAATTATTGAATAGTGTCAAAATTGACAGAAAAGAGTTTTTAAACCAAATATTATATTATTAATTGATATTAAATTCATAAAAATCTAAGGTTCGGCCAAGAGACTTATATCATGATATTTGTATCATTAATGGACCACTTGGGGGTCTCTTGGATGTATATAGTAAATTTATTAACCATATAATATAAAAATACATAGAGACATTGTAAAAGTGAAACTAATTAACTAAGAGTTAATACTTAAAGATAAGGTTGATATAAGGAACCAAACCAGTCTAAATTCTGTTGGTTGAGTGGTTTTCGACCAATAACCACCTTAAACCTTAAATAATCCACTTTGGAGCCATTAGAAACCGAATATTAATTTATTATAAAATAATATTTCTAGCTTTTCCAAAGGTGCTCCTCACCCCTCTTATAAAAGGGCACTCTCCCTTCTCATTAACTTACACCTTCAAAGCATTTTGTTTCGGAAAAACTCTGCCAAAATACTCTCTCAACTTTCCTAAATTCATCTTAGAGGCCTTACTTTAGTCAGAAAGCCAACTTAAGGATCCCTTTTGATCAAATCAAAAGAAAGAACCCGAAGAAGTGGTAATGATTTCACCACCCTTTTTCAGGTTCCTTTCTTCTTCCACTTATTCTTTCTTTGTTATTGCCTTTATAAAATAATGAATCCAGTATATCCTATATAATTTAATATTATTATAAATATGGTACAACCATATTCAGTATTCTATCCATCCTTTTAATGACATGTCGCCATACGTGCGTACGTACGCCTTACCGTCTCCACGTCGTGGTGTAATTGTTATTCAATATATTATTATTTGGATGAGTATAATAATGATTTCTAATTAATGTAAATAATATATATAACATGATAATTATTCTTTATATATGATATATCATCCAATTATATATTATTTTAATATCAAAAGAATGATATTTTCGCTCGTGCGTACGTACGGATTACCATCTCCACGACGCGATGAGATTCATTTCCAAGTTCACCATTCATCGACGATTATAAAAATATATATTACTAATAAGTATGTAATATATGACATAATAATGCTAATGGATATATATATATATATAAGGATTTATTTACTTAAATATATCTTATTCATTTACTTTTGTTCAATACTATATGAAAACAGAAACAGCGTTTATGCATACGTACAGACTACCGTCTCCATAAACGGTGTTTTCAATTTCATATATATGTCTATTATACATATTTATATTCTAAATATATATGATATATTTATCATGTTTTATATTCTGGAAGTATTTAAATCAAGATCTAAGTGATAAAACCAAGAGTGAAAAGTTAAAACACTAACGATAAAGAAAGTGATTATTAACCCAAAATGTTAACTTAACATGAAAATTATTATTAAATGGGTAATATAAAGTCATAAATGAATAAGTTATGATATCATAAATATTAATATGGTTCTGGTATAAATTAATAACATACTACGATCTTCGTACATGAGGTTAAACGTACCCTCGACTAAAGGAAAGTGCAAGGTAAGGGGTCTTCATCTCACTCCTTATTCCCGTGAGATTCATGCCATATTGCCACTATTACATTTTGTGTGGTGTATGTACTTCCCATAATTATATTTTTTTGTAATACACTTTAATTTATGTTTATTTACATATTCATTGTATGATACCTCTTTCATGGGTTGTATTTTTCGTAAGTTACCAAATTGGTAAGGGTTAATTTCACAATCTCTTTATTATCCGAGGTTGTTTTTACATAAGTATCTACTAGGAAATATTTATTTTCCATATCCATGTTATATAAAAGAGTTTTAAAAACGGATTCTTTTAAGAGACTATTTTACTCAAACATCATTTCAAATGATTTAAATATCAATTCTTCTAAATCTTTCTCATTAATGTCCATGTCTTCAAACTGGTTTTTAAGGATTTATTTATATGGACATGAATGTTTTTAAAATGTTAATTACTTTCAAAATATTCAAAGTGGTATGGGACACTTTGATTCAAAAATGTCTTTAAATTACTTCTTTTCAAAATTTTCTTACATTTAAATGTTTTCATGAAAAAGGGGTATTTCTCTCAAAGAGTTTTACAAATCAATCTCATCTATTTCAAAATTCTTTAATGGATTTTAAACTTGTTTTGAAGTTGATTTATCATGATACAAATCTTCCATATTGTGTTGAAGGTTTTGTGATATATTTGACTGTGGATGTGTTGTTTTTATACCATTCATGGTTTATGGGTAAAGTATTGACATTTTTCATGCTAGTTTTAATGAAAATTTTTATGTTATATTTCATCCTCTTCTTAAGATGAATGTGTTGGACTAGTATGTTCCGGGTTGGGGACCGGTAAAAGTAAGCCCTCCGGGTTGGTGTCCGGTTATTAGAGGCACTCCGGGTTGGTGTCCAGTTATTAGAGGCACTCCAAGTTGGTGTCCGGTTATTAGAGGCACTCCGGGTTGGAGTCCGGTTATAGAGGCTCTCCGGGTTGGGTTCCGGTTACAGTTATACCTTAGGTCTTGGCATGATGCCTTGACACAGAAATTAAGGTTTGGTATTATGAATTCCATCATTATGGAAGTGTTTAGTGACATTGAATGTGATTATTCGATTAGTAGAATATCCATGTGAGTAAGTAAATGGCATTATTTCATTTTATTTCTGCTATATTATTCTGTAGTTCAAGTTTAAAAAGGCTTTTGTTTTATTTTTATACATTGCCTTAAATGTTTAATCTTATTTTTGAATGTTTCGGCGGTATTTTTTACCCTTACGGAGCATTTGAGCTCACCCCTTTCTATGTTTTATTTTTCCCAGGATTCCAAGAAGTGTAATGTGATTTATATGCAGGGTTAAGACAAGGGAATAATGGGATTTATAAAGGATTATTTATGTTGTTTTGTATGTTATAAAGTGTAATGTAACATTCATGTATGTAATCTATTTTCCAATACTCCTAAACTGACCGGTTCTTCGGGACTTGGTTCCTAGTAATCATTCCAATGTATTAAAATAATGCACCGACTCTGGGTCAATGGGGTCGGGGTGTTACACTTTTGAAAATAATTTTGTAATCATAAACAATCATTCACCTGTAATATGTCCAATATTCTAGGTAATATTCATATATATCCCTTCTTAACACACAAATAGATGATAAAATAATTAAATTGCAACACATTAACATCCTACCTTCGAAATGTTTTTCAAATATAATTGTAAAATCTAATTAAATCATGCCTTATACCCTACATAATCAATAAATCCATTGTGAATGTGTAGGATATTAAAAAAACATAAATTAATTTTTACATTATCACCAAAATGTTTCCATCTCCCATTACATATTTAAAAAAACCCAAAAATAAAAAATATAATTGTTGAGAGAAGTATTGTTTTCAACAATACATAATAATGTTATTTAAAGGGGGAGATTATTGAAAATAATACTCTGTCTCTTTATGATAATTTTGATGCTCACAAATCTCCTTAATTATTTTCTAATGATTTTATTTGTTAATAATTTTTCAGGAATTTATTAATTTATTTTACTCTTGAAATTATAGGAATTTATCATTAAAGTATTCATATTTAGCGTGTTCTGGAAACAATCTGCATGCGCTACTTATTCAGAATATGCTTTAGTGCGTTCTGGAATCACTGTTCATACCCTAAGTGGATAAACATAGCATAAGGATGAAAAGCATGTATACTTTTTGAGATAAGAGAAAATTATGGTTAATCAACCATACATTATCAGAAAAGTATGGAATAAGAACCCTACATTAGGAATAAACCTTATGTTTGGGTTATCAGCAAAGTATGGAAGAAGAACCATATGTAATTACTAAACGTTAAATTTTTTTCTCAAAAGTATGGTTCATCAGCCTTACTTTTGTAAATAACTATACGTTCTTGGAAAAGTATGGATCAAGTAAAAGTATGGATCTTTTACCGTACGTTTGAGAGTTGAAGAAAAATTATGGATGATCAACCCTACGTTTATGATAAAACTTACATTTGAAGAAAGTAATATGAACCCTACGTTTATGTTCAACCTTACATTGTCAACCCTACATTTGGAGGCCACGTCATCAACCTTACGTTTGGCATTGGAAAGATTGAAAGATGATATTTTTTATGCAATGGTCAGCAAGCTGATTGTTAGGTGGATTTTAAGCTGGATTTAAAGTTGACTTTAAAATACGACTTTGACTTATTCAAATCCATTTTATCAATGTATTAAAGATTTAATTAAAAGGATCCTTTTATGCCGAGTCTTCAGGGAAGTTATGACTACTCTGTAAATTCAAATGTTTGAATATCGCAAGTTAAAAGGTGACTTTTATGGATCTAAATATGCAGGTAATATGCTCTACTTTATCATATATGTTTTCTCTGAAACACTAGGCACAGGTGTGTGGTGATCAATCTATTATTCAAAAAGGTGGAAAACAGAGACTGCAAAAAATCACACTGATCTGCTGATTCAAAAAGGAGAGTCAAACCTCTGTTTATTTAAGAAGAAGGACCTCAATGGAATATTCACTTGTTCTACATCAAATATATGTTGTGGATCTACTACTGATGAAGTTTTGAATTATATTTCTATATCTACTACAACCGGATCGACTCAGAACTACTTCGACATGAAAATAAATATTTCTAGAGATGACAATCCATCTACTGTCAATTGAATTTTGTTGCAATTGTGAAAATCTAATAGAAAATTTCTTTCTAAAATTATTTTTATCTTGAGTAACCAGCTTCTCGTACTAAGCTGAGTAGGTTCGTGTTTGAACCAGAAGGATTTTTTTCCTTGGATTGTAAAGGTGTCAACTGCCTGTACTCAGATGTGAACCGGTCTATTGAAACGAGGACCAGATAGTGAAAATCACCAAACTCGTGGAGTAGAACGTTGGTGGAGTGGACTAGGGGACCTCTATTCCCCGAACCACTATACATCTTATGTTTCTTCTATTTAAATTTATGCTGCATCATTTTATCTGATTAACATTAAAAGGCAGAACACAATCACGCAAAGATTTTTGAGAAGACACAATTCACCCCCCTCTTGTGTATACTTGGTGTAATCCGATCCAACAATTGGTATCATAGGTTGAGCTTTCTGACAAAGCATTAACAAGATGAAAGTAATTATACACAGAGCAAGATGACTGATAAAAGAGAGGGAATGTCTATGGTCAGAGAACCTTACTTCAATGGATAAAACTATGGATGCCGGAAGTCTCGAATGATCATCTATCTGAAAAATCTTGGATACAGAGTTTATTCTAAGATTCTAACTCCATATGAAATACCAGAAAAACATGAAACATGGAGTGCAGCTGCTGAAGAAGAATATGATATGAATTCGAAGGCTATGAATGCAATCATTTGCGGTCTAGGACCAGATGAATTTAACAGAGTATATCAGTGCCTGACAGCATATGCGATGTGGCAAACAATAGCTGTGGTGTATGAAGGAACAGACAATGTGAGACAAATGAGATATGCAACTTCCAAATTGAAATTTGATACTTTCAGAATGTTTGAAGGTGAAATCATTACCCAAATGAATGGGATATTGATAGAAATTTTCAATAATATAACAGCTCTAGGATAACCTATCAAGCAGGCTGATCAAGCATTAAAAGTACTGAGAGTACTGCCTACAAAATGGAATGGAATCTCTGCAGCAATCAGATAGTTGACACCTGTCAAAGACTTAACCATGAGAGAACTGATTGGAACATTAATGATGTATGAAGCTGAGATAGAAGATGAAGGTAATCAAAAAAAAGTTCTTATCAAAAGAGAAGATACTACCTTGAAGGTAACTTCACAACAAAAGAAGAGAAAGATGAACAATAGAGAAGTCAAAGATAAATTAGAGAGCTCTGACTCATCAAACTCAGATGAAGAACTGGCTCAACTAACCATAAAATTTAGAAAATTCTACAACAAGAAAAGAGGCTTCAAAAAATCCTTTAAGAGAGATGATAAGGAAGTAACATGCTATGAATGAAAGAAGATGGGGCATATCAGACCAGATTTCCCACAATTGAAAGATTCAAAGAAGAATAAATTCTTCAAAAGAAATGACTATGAGAAAAAAGACAAGAAAGCTATGAAAGCACTTGGAGTGTATCTGAAGACTCCATTAGCTCTCCTGAATCAAGCTCAAAGAAATAAAAATTAAATCTAAAATCAAACATGTGTTTCATGGAAGAAACCGATGTGGTACACTCATATTTCTCCTCTGACTGAAATAATGAATCAAATTCTGAATCAATCTACACAAATGAAAAACATGCAGCCTACTGCAATATGATTGAAGAAAGATATGACTCACTATTTAAGAAACATAAGTCACTAAAAAATATACATAAATCTATTTCAAATGAAAGAGATACAATGATGAAACAACATAAGTAATTAACTGATAAATACAATTCTATTAACACTAACTATATTAATTTTGAGTCAAGAATAAAAACACTATAGAATGAAGTAGAATCTTACAAACAGGCTGCATTGGTTTTTACAAAAGGGTAGAATTCATTAAATGAAATTCTTGGAAAAACTGTCATTAAAATGGAGAGATTTGGAATTGGCAGTAAAGGAAAAAAACCTAAGCTATATAAGAAAATTTTTGTTCCTAGATCTAAAAGGGTTAATTGTAACTTTTGTGAGACAAAGGGACATATAGCTAAAAACTGTTTCTTAAGACAACCTCAAATTTGTGGTATTAAGAAATCCTATGTTTCAAAAGACTTATATGATTCAGCTGATTTTAAAAAAACAAAGAAAATCTGGATACCCAAATCATTGCTAGCTAACACCCCTGGACCCAACAGAATATGGGTACCAAAGCAATTTGTTTGAATGTGTTTCCAGGTAGCAGGCCACCAGAGTAGAAAAGATATATGGTACATGGACAGTGGCTGCTCAATACATTTTAGTGGAAACTCATTGAATTTTTCTTCACTCACTCAAAAGGAAGGAGGACTTATCACATTTGGTGACAATGCCAAAGGAAAAAATCATTGTCATTGGAACTGTTAGAGATCCAAAAATAGTATCAATCAAAAAAGTACTTTATATACAAGGATTAAAACACAACCTGATAAGTATATCTCAACTTTGTGATGATGGATATACTGTTGATTTTACTAACAATTGTTGTATTGTTTCTAAAGATAAACTGTTTAAATTTAAAGCACCAAGAACTGATAATGTATATACTTTGGATTTAAATTCCTTGTGTAAACAACAAGTAAACTACTTGACTAATAAAGTAAGTGAATCTTGGATCTGGCATAGGAGACTTGGACATTATAATATATATGTTTGAAATAAGTTATCTAAGAAACATTTAGTTTCTGATTTACCTAGTCTCAAATTTGAAAGTGACAGATTATGTGATGCAAGTCAACTTGGAAATCAACACAAATCATCCTTCAAATCTGTTAACAAGATTGCTACATCTAAACCTCTAGAACTTATTCATATGGATTTGTTTGGACCCTCAAGAGTAGAAATATTGGCTGGTAAATTATATGTATATGTTTTAGTTGATGACTATTCTATATTTACATGTATTTTCTTTTTGAAATTTAAAAATGAAGCTTTTAATTTATTTGAAAGTTTTTGTAAAGCTGTTCAAAATTAAAAAGGTTTTAAAATAATTTTATTAAGAAGTGATCATGGTGGAGAATTTGAGAATCAGGAATTTAATTCCTTCTTTTAAAACATGGGTATTAAATATACCTTCTCTTCACCAAGAACACCTCAACAAAATGGAATTGTTGAAAGAAAAAATAGTACTATTCAAGAAATGGCTAGGACTATGCTAAATGAATACATCCTTTTTGTAACACCCCGAGCTTCCATGATACGCTTCTCATTCAATAATGCAATAGCTTGCATTGTACGCAACTTCGAGTTCTAAAACACCGCGACTAATCAAAGTAGCCATTATGAATAGTAATAACCACTTTTTAAAATTATAAAAATTTTATATTTCAAAATGGACTTCATTTTTGTATTCGTAATATCGAAATTAGCCTATGTTGAATTTTTGGTATTTTTCTGAGAACTTCTAATTTTTTATGAATAGTGAAAAATACTTAAAAACAACTTTTTTAATCAAAATAATTTATAGTGACAAATTATACTATTTAGTGGTTTTAAAGTATAATTAGAATATATTTTTACCATTTTATCCAAAGGTGGTCATTAGAATTAATTTAACATTGAAATTAGACATAAACAATTGCCAATCTTTTGATATAAATTGTTTCTTAAAAACACGCTATTTGTTGTAACAGCGGGAATTAATTATAAAATTAATTAATGCAACTTATATGTTTGGAATTTTGTAAAATAAGCATCATTTTTGAATTCGGAATATCAATTATAGCTTAGGGTGAAATTTTGGCATTGTTCTGAAAAACTTCAATTTTTGATGAATAGTGAAACCACTAAGTGGTAGTTAAATAACTGATTTTTTGTTTAAATGAAATATTACCACTTTTGTGATTTTATTTTCAAAAATCCGACATATATGGTTGTTATTAAGAAGTAAAATGTGGTTCAATGAGATCAAAATAATTTTTTGGTGAATAGTAACTTTTAAGTTCTTAATCGCGATTAGAGGTAATTAGTGTAGTTTAAGGTAAAAATAATGTTTTAATAATATGAGATGAGCTTGACACTTGTCCTACTCCTATTGTATGAGTCATTTCCGACCAAGACAACCCATGGGTCAACTTGGGGACCCCATGGAGCCACTTTAGTTGGAAAATGACATTAATATATATTTATTTAATGTTAAAATTAAATTGACACAAACATGAGTTGTTTTACTAAAACAATTTTTAAGTGGGTTTAAACAAGTCCAAATTTTGATTATAAATATTCATTAGAAAGATAAAAAGATTTCCTACATCATAGTATTTTTTTATAATTTTTAGACATTAAATAAATTAAATTAATTATGACATCATGATGATGCAGCGATGACCTCATTATTTAACGATTTAAATAAAATGGAAAGATAATGTAAAATCCAAAGCGTACAATTGTCAAAAACCTATTGGAGGAGTAGATTTAGAACCCTTATCATCTTATCCTCGAATTATATAAGTGTGGGACCTCTAAAATCCGAAACTCATTTTATAATAAAGTGACTTTTCTTTACTTTCCAATAGTGCCCCTCCTCTCCACTTATAAAAGGCCCCCACCTCTCCCACCTTATTCACACCTTCAAGCCATTTGGCTCAGCCAACCTCTGCCCAAATACTCCCCCAACTTCCCCCTCTTACTCCTAGAAGTCTCACTTTGGGCAGAAATCTTCCCAAGGAAGCCTTTGGCTCAAATCAAAAAGAGTTAACCGATTTTGAGGTAATGTCTTCTCTAATGTTGTTTTGTTTTGTTTTTCTTCTCCAACCACCTAAACTCTTTTTATTCATTTCTTTTGTAAAAACACCAGTATCCTAAATATACTAGGATGTTGTTATAAGATGGATTCGAGCTACACTTACACACAACTACATCTAATGGTTAAAGAACATACGTTTTCTGTGGATGGTGAATTTCTGCCTCACGAAACGATGATTGTTCAACATTCATATAACACCTTCAAAGGTGGCCATTAAGATGTCACTATTTTTATATATGATATATAATATGTTTATGTTTTACTTATGCTTCTGTATTTCTCATTTATAGAATACTTTATGATTTCCATTATGGGTAAAACGCGATAATTTCATTTTAGGAAGTGCGGACTACCGCCCCCTCAAAGTGATGTGAATCGTTAATGCCATATGTGGGATGTATAAAGGATGGAGTAAATGATATTATATATGATATTATACTGGAACTATATTATACCTTTGTATCATTATGATTTCATTCCATTAAATACAAAATAGAAATGAAAGTAGCGTTCATGCGTACGTACGGCTTACCGTCTCCATGAACGGTGCACTTCATTTCTTACCTCTAAATGTTACGTAATATTATAAATGAATGTATATACTGGATATATATGATATATATGACATCTAAATCATGAATATAATTCTGGAGATAATGGATATTCTACCACATGAACAACTTGTAATTATAAGAAGTTTATTGTTGACTCAAGTACCAAAGATCGACAAAACGACCGTTATTAACTTAAATAATTACATAATGTTCATATCATTGTAATAAGTGATATAATAAAGATAATGAAATTGAAAATGGTTCTTAATAAGGTATATATTAACTCTAGTTTATTATTCAGGAGGTTAAAGAACGGTTGAGTCAAGTCAGACACGAGGTAAGGGAACTTCTTAACCCAATTTCCATTCTTTGGGTTAATCTCCTACTTTCAAATTATGTCATGATATTATTATGTCCTATCTTGTATTTATACTTTATCTATGTGTACATATAGTGAATACACATAATAGATCTATTTTATTTTAAAAATGATCTTTGTAAGGGAACTTCTTAACCCAATTTCCATTCTTTGGGTTAATCTCCTACTTTCAAATTATGTCATGATATTATTATGTCCTATCTTGTATTTATACTTTCTCTATGTGTACATATAGTGAATACACATAATAGATCTATTTTATTTTAAAAATGATCTTTGTAAGGGACTTCGTCTCAATCTCCTTTCATTGATGCATATTTAGTTTTATACACAACTTTCTTTTATACGGTGTATAAACCCCTTTAACTTTTATGCTTATTCAAATGGTTTTATTTTATAATTTTGTTATTTTTAAATGATTTAAAAAAAGAGATATTTCTATCAAATATATGAAAATCCAGTGCAATTGTATACATATTTAATGCAAACTTAAAAATGTTTTCAGAAAACCTGACTCTCGAGTGTGGTAGACAGGAAGGGATTGGGTGTGGACCCATCATAGCTTGTAATTAGTCGAGCAGTCTCAGAATTAGTTATTTTGTTTTTAGAAGCTTGTATAATGTTTTCAGAAAAACACTGGAGTATATTTGAGAAATTTTAAATATAAGTATCTTCTAAAAAATTGCATCGGTAGGTCTCATGAGACAACTAGACGTGGAATTGGCCGAGGCCCTTTCCCCATTTGATTTGTGATTTTGGCCGAGGCCTTAATCATTTTAGAGGTCTTGGCCGAGGCCTTGACAAAATGTTTCAGAATGTCTGGCATTATGCATTCCATCATTATGAAAGTGGTTATTGATATTTCATGTGATTATTCATCTAGTAGAATATCCATGTGAAGAAGTAAATGGCATTATCTCATTTTACTTTTGCCATATTATGTTGATGTTCAAGTTCAATAAGGCTTTTGTTTTAGTTACACATTGCCTTAAATGTTTATGTTTATTTATGAAAGCTTTCGTAGTATTGTTAACCTTACTGAGCATCTGAGCTCACCCCTTTCAATGTTTTAATATTTTTTCCATGATGTAAAGAAGTATTTTATGAATGACCTGCAGGGATAGTCAGAAGAGGATATGAGTGTGGACTATGAAGACTTTGTTATTAGTTTTTTACTTTATGATGTAATGTAAGACTTATGAATGTATCTAGTGTTTCCAAGGCTACTAAATTAATCGGTCTTTCGAGACTTGATCTTTTGTGATCATGCCAATGTTACGAAGTAATGCACCGACTCTGGGTAGCTGGGGTCGGGGCGTTACAGTTGGTATTAGAGGCATTTTAGTACTAACCTTGGAAGCTAGATTTAGATAAACTCTGATTAGAGCACATAGCCCGAAGATAGACTTTGAGGATTAGTATAGAAGAACTTCCTAGAATTTTGGTATTGTAGAGATTTTGTGAGTTTTCCGAGCAATACATCCCTGTCTGGATACGAGCAGGTAGAGGCGGCTCTGGCACAGATGTACCTAGGGGTAAAACCCAAAAACTCCGCTTTGAGCTAGACTCGAACGGGAACTGGTGCACGACAACGGGCCTTGCTGCACTCTTGGTTACGACACTCCCGGGGGATATGCTTAGGATAATTCTCATTTTCTTTACAAACCACTATGAAGGGTTATGAGAATATACTTTATCAAAGAAAACATTTCTTTTTATAATTATGGATTATATCCATAATTAGTTCAATTTATGTTAAGTGTTTTACAAGTATGGAATTATGTATTTTGATTCATGAACTAATCTAGTTTATGCCATTATTTAGAAATGGCGCCTAGTGGAAGGAATGGAAACTGTATCAATGCACGCACTCCGTGTAGGGATTTCCCTCCTACTCAAGATAATTATTGTGGAGCTGGAGATACAACTGGTGCTGATCAACTTATTACCATACTGGGACAACTCACTCAGGTTATGAATAATAACCTTACTCGTATGGAGCACCCTGATCCGCAACGTGGAGGATCAATGTTAGACCGCTTCATGAGGCAACAACCACCAACCTTCAATGGGAGTACAAATCCTATAGTAGCTGAGCAATGGATAAATTCCTTAGAGAAAATATTCCATGCCTTGGGGAGTAGTGAAAGGGATAAAGTTGTCATGGCAGTTTACCGCCTCACTGGAGATGCCGATCAATGGTGGTCACTAATTCAAAACACAAAGGAAGATGATGACGTATCGAATATGGAATGGAGGGAGTTCAAAGATATTTTCATAGAAAAATACTTTCCTCGTGACCATCGAGCAGATATGGAAAGGCAATTTCTGAGTCTGAGGCAGAAGGAGGATGAGAATGTCGCAAAGTATGAGGCTAACTTTACAAGGTTAGCGAGGCATGCTGCCGATTATATATGTAACCCAAGAAGTAAGATTGATCGTTTCTTTGATGGGTTAAAACCATTTCTCCGTCGAGCTTTAGTATCACAAACCTTCTCATCATACGAAGATATTGTCTCATGTGCTATCAAGACAGAAAAGGAATTCTCTAAGTCTTATGACAACAAAGTAAAGCAAGAGAAGAAGAGAATGGTGGAACAAGAAACATATAAAGGGAAAAAGGGAAAGAAGGATTTTCCATTATGCGATAGTTGTGGGAAGAATCACCCCGGTGCTTGCCTAAAAGGAATGGGAGTTTGTTATAAATGTGGAGAAAAAGGTCACCAGGCGCGTGATTGCAAGGGAAAGAAAGAGGCTATCAATGTTGAATGCTACAATTGTAGAGAAATGGGTCATTATGCAAATGAATGTCCTAAGCGTCAAGGAAACTTACCTCAGAAAAGGTCAAGGGATCAAGGCCAATCTTATGCTGTGACTACAGTTGAAGCGGAATAATTATTGTATTTGTGTTTTTGGACTCAAGAACTAGATTATGGTTATAAGAATAATGTGATATATATAAGGATTGTACTGCAGTACATGTTGTTTTCATTAAGGATTTAATATGATGAAGGTAATCATATTTTTAGTATGTGACAATAAGAGAAACTTTACTTTGTTTGGGGAATCTGAGGTTACAATTGATTTTGAAATTTAACGACCCTTTAGAGAAAGTCTGGACAGAGGTATTTTGGATAACTATAAAGGTTGGAGTGGATTAAGTTTATCTTTGGATAGTATTGTTTAAGGTTAAAACATTTATGAAGATTATTTTTGGAATAATATAGTACTATATTTTTAGGAAAAGGACAACCTGGAGGGTGGGGCATAACCCGTCGCGTCGGACAAAACTGCAGGAATCGAACCCACAATCATAGTGCGGCAGGCCTTTATTTCCTACCACTAGCCTACAGGAAGTCCCTGGTTATTACAAAATAATTTTACTAATCTAAATGGTATGTGTTAACATTTGGAACCTTATACAATTAGGATAAGTATAATATTTTTGAGTTCTATTATCTTTATGAGTGAAAGATGAGTTGAAGGTTGAAACTCTAATTGTAAAGCATAAATATATATATACCTATCTCTTATTCAATGAATAAATTAATTCTTAAACTTTAGTAAAGGGATATTAAAACAAAAAAATGTGTTATCCTAATACCTTATGTCTTGTTGAACTGATGATATTTTAAAACAACATAGATTGAAGTCTTTGAGGCCCTCAATTTGACAGTTGATTGTGATTGATGACATCAATCACTCCCTAAAAATATTTATGTTTTACCTGCAATTATATGTCTTTAATTGCCACCAATGTTCTCCTAATCGAGATCATAATTGGGTGGTGACTTTTTCATTTCTCTTTCCCTCTTATTAAGGCAAAATTTTATTAATCTTATTTCTGATGTGGGGTTTCCACAAAGGTATTTCCTCTTTTCATCCTTTTATTTACAAAGAAAAATTTCAAATTGCGAGGACGCAATTTATTGAAGGAGGGGAGAATGTAACACCCCGAGCTTCCATGATACGCTTCTCATTCAATAATGCAATAGCTTGCATTGTACGCAACTTCGAGTTCTAAAACACCGCCACTAATCAAAGTAGCCGTTATGAATAGTAATAACCACTTTTTAAAATTATACAAATTTTATATTTCAAAATGGACTTCATTTTTGTATTCGTAATATCGAAATTAGCCTATGTTGAATTTTTGGTATTTTTCTGAGAACTTCTAATTTTTTATGAATAGTGAAAAATACTTAAAAACAGCTTTTTTAATCAAAATAATTTATAGTGATAAATTATACTATTTAGTGGTTTTAAAGTATAATTAGAATATATTTTTACCATTTTATCCAAAGGGGGTCATTAGAATTTATTTAACATTGAAATTAGACATAAACAATTGCCAATCTTTTGATATAAATTGTTTCTTAAAAACACGCTATTTGTTGTAACAGCGGGAATTAATTATAAAATTAATTAATGCAACTTATATGTTTGGAATTTTGTAAAATAAGAATCATTTTTGAATTCGGAATATCAATTATAGCTTAGGGTGAAATTTTGGCATTGTTCTGAAAAACTTCAATTTTTGATGAATAGTGAAACCACTAAGTGGTAGTTAAATAACTGATTTTTTGTTTAAATGAAATATTACCACTTTTGTGATTTGATTTTCAAAAATCTGAGATACATGGTTGTTATTAAGAAGTAAAATGTGGTTCAATGAGATCATAATAATTTTTTGGTGAATAGTAACTTTTAAGTTCTTAATCGTGATTAGAGGTAATTAGTATAGTTTAAGGTAAAAATAATGTTTTAATAATATGAGATGAGCTTGACACTTGTAATACTCCTATTGGATGAGTCATGGACGAACAAGAAAACCCATGGGTCAACTTGGGGACCCCATGGAGCCACTTTAGTTGGAAAATGACATTAATATATATTTATTTAATGTTAAAATTAAATTGACACAAACATGAGTTGTTTTACTAAAACAATTTTTAAGTGGGGTTAAACAAGTCCAAATTTTGATTATAAATATTCATTAGAAAGATAAAAATATTTCCTACATCATAGTATTTTTTTTTATAATTTTTAGACATTAAATAAATTAAATTAATTAAGACATCATGATGATGCAGCGATGACCTCATTGTTTAACGATTTAAATAAAATGGAAAGATAATGTAAAATCCAAAGAGTACACTTGTCAAAAACCTATTGGAGGAGTATATTTCTAACCCTTATCATCTTATCCTAGAATTATATAAGTGTGGGACCTCTAAAATTCGAAACTCATTTTATAATAAAGTGACTTTTCTTTACTTTCCAAGATTGCCCCTCCTCTCCACTTATAAAAGGCCCCCACCTCTCCCACCTTATTCACACCTTCAAGAAATTTGGCTCGGCCAAACTCTGCCCAAATACTCCCCCAACTTCCCCCTATTACTCCTAGAAGTCTCACTTTGGGCAGAACTCTTCCCAAGGAAGCCTTTGGCTCAAATCAAAAAGAGTTAACCGATTTTGAGGTAATGCCTTCTCTAATGTTGTTTTGTTTTGTTTTTCTTCTCCAACCACCTAAACTCTTTTTATTCATCTCTTTTGTAACAAAACCAGTATCCTCAATATACTAGGATGTTGTTATAATATGGATTCGAGCTACACTTACACACACCTACATCTAATGGTTAAAGAACATACGGTTTCTGTGGATGGCGAATTTCTGCCTCATGAAACGATGATTGTTCAACACTCATATAACACCTTAAAAGGTGGCCATTAAGATGTCACTATTTTTATATATGATATATAATATGTTTATGTTTTACTTATGCTTCTGTATTTCTCATTTATAGCATACTTTATGATTTCCATTATGGGTAAAACGCAATAATTTCATTTTAGGAAGTGCGGACTACCGCCCCCTCAAAGTGATGTGAATCATTAATGCCAAATGTGGGATGTATAAAGGATGGAGTAAATGATATTATATATGATATTATACTGGAACTATATTATACCTTTATATCATTATGATTTCATTCCATTAAATACAAAATAGAAATGAAAGTAGCGTTCATGCGTACGTACGGCTTACCGTCTCCATGAACGGTGCACTTCATTTCTTACCTCTAAATGTTACGTAATATTATAAATGAATGTATATACTGGATATATATGATATATATGACATCTAAATAATGAATATAATTCTGGAGATAATGGATATTCTACCACATGAACAACTTGTAATTATAAGAAGTTTATTGTTGACTCAAGTACCAAAGATCGACAAAACAACCGTTATTAACTTAAATAATTACATAATGTTCATATCATTGTAATAAGTGATATAATAAAGATAATGAAATTGAAAATGGTTCTTAATAAGTTATATATTAACTCTATTTTATTATTCAGGAGGTTAAAGAACAGTTGAGTCAAGTCAGACATGAGGTAAGGTAACTTCTTAACCCAATTTCCATTCTTTGGGTTAATCTCCTACTTTCAAATTATGTCATGATATTATTATGTCCTATCTTGTATTTATACTTTCTCTATGTGTACATATAGTGAATACACATAATAGATCTATTTTATTTTAAAAATGATCTTTGTAAGGGAACTTCTTAACCCAATTTCCATTCTTTAGGTTAATCTCCTACTTTCAAATTATGTCATGATATTATTATGTCCTATCTTGTATTTATACTTTCTCTATGTGTACATATAGTGAATAAACATAATAGATCTATTTTATTTTAAAAATGATCTTTTTAAGGGACTTCGTCTCAATCTCCTTTCATTGAGGCATATTTAGTTTTATACACAACTTTCTTTTATACGGTGTATAAACCCCTTTAACTTTTATGCTTATTCAAATGGTTTTATTTTATAATTTTGTTATTTTTAAATGATTTAAAAAAAGTGATATTTCTATCAAATATATGAAAATCCAGTGCAATTGTATACATATGTAACGCAAGCTTAAAAATGTTTTCAGAAAACCTGACTCTCGAGTGTTGTAGACAGGAAGGGATTGGGCGTGGACCCATCATGGCCTGTAATTAGTCGAGCAGTCTCAGAATTAGTTATTTTGTTTTTAGAAGCTTGTATAATGTTTTCAGAAAAACACTGGAATATATTTGAGAAATTTTAAATGTAAGTATCTTCTAAAAAATTGCATCGGTAGGTCTCATGAGACAACTAGACGTGGAATTGGCTGAGGCCCTTTCCCCATTTGATTTGTGATTTTGGCCGAGGCCTTAATCATTTTAGAGGTCTTGGCCGAGGCCTTGACAAAATGTTTCAGAATGTCTGGCATTATGCATTCCATCATTATGAAAGTGGTTATTGATATTTCATGTGATTATTCATCTAGTAGAATATCCATGTGAAGAAGTAAATGGCATTATCTCATTTTACTTTTGCCATATTATGTTGATGTTCAAGTTCAATAAGGCTTTTGTTTTAGTTACACATTGCCTTAAATGTTTATGTTTATTTATGAAATCTTCCGTAGTATTGTTAACCTTACTGAGCATCTGAGCTCACCCCTTTCAATGTTTTAATATTTTTTCCAGGATGTGAAGAAGTATTTTATGAATGACCTGCAGGGATAGTCAGAAGAGGATATGAGTGTGGACTATGAAGACTTTGTTATTAGTTTTTTACTTTATGATGTAATGTAAGACTTATGAATGTATCTAGTGTTTCCAAGGCTACTAAACTAATCGGTCTTTCAAGACTTGATCTTTTGTGATCATGCCAATGTTACGAAGTAATGCACCGACTCTGGGTAGCTGGGGTCCGGGCATTACAGTTGGTATCAGAGGCAGTTTAGTACTAACCTTGGAAGCTAGATTTAGATAAACTCTGATTAGAGCACATAGCCCGAAGATAGACTTTGAGGATTAGTATAGAAGAACTTCCTAGAATTTTGGTATTGTAGAGATTTTGTGAGTTTTCCGAGCAATACATCCCTGTCTGGATACGAGCAGGTAGAGGAAGCTCTGGCACAGATGTACCTAGGGGTAAAACCCGAAAACTCCGCTTTGAGCTAGACTCGAACGGGAACTGGTGCACGACAACGGGCCTTGCTGCACTCTTGGTTACGACACTCCCGGGGGATATGCTTAGGATAATTCTCATTTTCTTTACAAACCACTATGAAGGGTTATGAGCATATACTTTATCAAAGAAAACATTTCTTTTTATAATTATGGATTATATCCATAATTAGTTCAATTTATGTTAAGTGTTTTACAAGTATGGAATTATGTATTTTGATTCATGAACTAATCTAGTTTATGCCATTATTTATAAATGGCGCCTAGTGGAAGGAATGGAAACCGTATCAATGTACGCACTCCGTGTAGGTATTTCCCTCCTGCTCAAGATAATTATTGTGGAGCTGGAGATACAACTGGTGATGATCAACTTATTACCATACTGGGACAACTCACTCAGGTTATGAATAATAACCTTACTCGTATGGAGCACCCTGATCCGCAACGTGGAGGATCAATGTTAGACCGCTTCATGAGGCAACAACCACCAACATTCAATGGGATTACAAATCCTATAGTAGTTGAGAAATGGATAAATTCCTTAGAAAAAATATTCCATGCCTTGGGGAGTAGTGAAAGGGATAAAGTTGTCATGGCAGTTTACCGCCTCACTGGAGATGCCGATCAATGGTGGTCACTAATTCAAAACACAAAGGAAGATGATGACGTATCAAATATGGAATGGAGGGAGTTCAAAGATGTTTTCATAGAAAAATACTTTCCTCGTGACCATCGAGCAGATATGGAAAGGCAATTTCTGAGTCTGAGGCAGAAGGAGGATGAGAATGTCGCAAAGTATGAGGCTAACTTTACAAGGTTAGAGAGGCATGCTGCCGATTATATACGTAACCCAAGAAGTAAGATTGATCGTTTCCTTGATGGGTTAAAACCATTTCTCCGTCGAGCTTTAGTATCACAAAACTTCTCATCATACGAAGATATTGTCTCATGTGCTATCAAGACAGAAAAGGAATTCTCTAAGTCTTATGACAACAAAGTAAAGCAAGAGTAGAAGAGAATGGTGGAACAAGAAACAGATAAAGGGAAAAAGGGAAAGAAGGATTTTCCATTATGCGATAGTTGTGGGAAGAATCACCCCAGTGCTTGCCTAAAAGGAATGGGAGTTTGTTATAAATGTGGAGAAAAAGGTCTCCAGGAGCGTGATTGCAAGGGAAAGAAAGAGGCTATCAATGTTAAATGCTACAATTGTAGAGAAATGGGTCATTATGCAAATGAATGTCCTAAGCGTCAAGGAAACTTACCTCAGAAAAGGTCAAGGGATCAAGGCCAATCTTATGCTGTGACTACAGTTGAAGCGGAATAATTATTTTATTTGTGTTTTTGGACTCAAGAACTAGATTATGGTTATAAGCATAATGTGATATATATAAGGATTGTACTGCAGTACATGTTGTTTTCATTAAGGATTTAATATGATGAAGGTAATCATATTTTTAGTATGTGACAATAAGATAAACTTTACTTTGTTTGGGGAATCTGAGGTAACAATTGATTTTGGAATTTAACGACCCTTTAGAGAAAGTCTGGACAGAGGTATTTTGGATAACTATAAAGGTTGGAGAGGATTAAGTTGATCTTTGGATAGTATTATTTAAGGTTAAAACATTTATGAAGATTATTTTTGGAATAGTATAGTACTATATTTTTATGAAAAAGGACAACCTGCAGGGTGGGGCATAACCCGTCGCGTCGGACAAAACTGCAGGAATCGAACCCACAATCATAGTGCGACAGGCCTTTATTTCCTACCACTAGCCTACAGGAAGTCCCTGGTTATTACAAAATAATTTTACTAATCTAAATGGTATGTGTTAACATTTGGAACCTTATACAATTAGGATAAGTATAATATTTTTGAGTTCTATTATCTTTTTGAGTGAAAGATGAGTTGAAGGTTGAAACTCTAATTGTAAAGCATAAATATATATATACCTATCTCTTATTCAATGAATAAATTAATTCTTAAACTTTAGTAAAGGGATATTAAAACAAAAAAATGTGTTATCCTAATACCTTATGTCTTGTTGAACTGATGATATTTTAAAACAACATAGATTGAAGTCTTTGAGGCCCTCAATTTGACAGTTGATTGTGATTGATGACCTCAATCACTCCCTACAAATATTTACATTTTTCCTCCAATTATATGTCTTTAATTTCCACCAATGTTCTCCTAATCGAGATCATAATTGGGTGGTGACTTTTTCATTTCCCTTTCCCTCTTATTAAGGCTAAATTTTATTAATCTTATTTCTGATGTGGGTTTTCCACAAAGGTATTTCCTCTTTTCAACCTTTTATTTACAAAGAAAAATTTCAAATTGTTAGGACACAATTTATTGAAGGAGGGGAGAATGTAACACCCCGAGCTTCCATGATACGCTTCTCATTCAATAATGCAATAGCTTGCATTGTACGCAACTTCGAGTTCTAAAACACCGCGACTAATCAAAGTAGCCGTTATGAATAGTAATAACCACTTTTTAAAATTATAGAAATTTCATATTTCAAAATGGACTTCATTTTTGTATTCGTAATATCGAAATTATCCTATGTTGAATTTTTGGTATTTTTCTGAGAACTTCTAATTTTTTATGAATAGTGAAAAATACTTAAAAACAACTTTTTTAATCAAAATAATTTATAGTGATAAATTATACTATTTAGTGGTTTTAAAGTATAATTAGAATATATTTTTACCATTTTATCCAAAGGTGGTCATTATAATTAATTTAACATTGAAATTAGACATAAACAATTGCCAATCTTTTGATATAAATTGTTTCTTAAAAACACGCAATTTGTTGTAACAGCGGGAATTAATTATAAAATTAATTAATGAAACTTATATGTTTGGAATTTTGTAAAATAAGCATCATTTTTGAATTCGGAATATCAATTATAGCTTAGGGTGAAATTTTGGCATTGTTCTGAAAAACATCAATTTTTGATGAATAGTGAAACCACTAAGTGGTAGTTAAATAACTGATTTTTTGTTTGAATGAAATATTACCACTTTTGTGATTTTATTTTCAAAAATACGAAATACATGGTTGTTATTAAGAAGTAAAATGTGGTTCAATGAGATCAAAATAATTTTTTGGTGAATAGTAACTTTTAAGTTCTTAATCGCGATTAGAGGTAATTAGTGTAGTTTAAGGTAAAAATAATGTTTTAATAATATGAGATGAGCTTGACACTTGTCCTACTCCTATTGGATGAGTCATGGCCGACCAAGACAACCCATGGGTCAACTTGGGGACCCCATGGAGCCACTTTAGTTGGAAAATGACATTAATATATATTTATTTAATGTTAAAATTAAATTGACACAAACATGAGTTGTTTTACTAAAACAATTTTTAAGTGGGGTTAAATAAGTCCAAATTTTGATTATAAATATTCATTAGAAAGATAAAAATATTTCTTACATCATAGTATTTATTTTATAATTTTTATACATTAAATAAATTAAATTAATTATTACATCATGATGATGCAGCGATGACCTCATTATTTAACGATTTAAATAAAATGGAAAGATAATGTAAACTCCAAAGCGTACACTTGTCAAAAACCTATTGAAGGAGTATATTTCGAACCCTTATCATCTTATACTCGAATTATATAAGTGTGGGACCTCTAAAATACGAAACTCATTTTATAATAAAGTGACTTTTCTTTACTTTCCAAGAGTGCCCCACCTCTCCACTTAAAAAAGGCCCCCACCTCTCCCACCTTATTCACAACTTCAAGCCATTTGGATCGGCCAACCTCTTCCAAAATACTCCACCAACTTCCCCCTCTTACTCCTAGAAGTCTCACTTTGGGTATAACTCTTCCCAAGGAATCCTTTGGCTCAAATCAAAAAGAGTTAACCGATTTTGAGGTAATGTCTTCTCTAATGTTGTTTTGTTTTGTTTTTCTTCTCCAACCACCTAAACTCTTTTTATTCATTTCTTTTGTAACAACACCAGTATCCTCAATATACTAGGATGTTGTTATAAGATGGATTCGAGCTACACTTACACACACCTACATCTAATGGTTAAAGAACATACGGTTTCTGTGGATGGCGAATTTCTGCCTCACGAAACGATGATTGTTCAACACTCATATAACACATTCAAAGGTGGCCATTAAGATGTCTCTATTTTTATATATGATATATAATATGTTTATGTTTTACTTATGCTTCTGTATTTCTCATTTATAGCATACTTTATGATTTCCATTATGGGTAAAATGCGATAATTTCATTTTAGGAAGTGCGGACTACCGCCCCCTCAAAGTGATGTGAATCGTTAATGCCATATGTGGGATGTATAAAGGATGGAGTAAATGATATTATATATGATATTATACTGGAACTATATTATACCTTTATATCATTATGATTTCATTCCATTAAATACAAAATAGAAATGAAAGTAGCGTTCATGCGTACGTACGGCTTACCGTCTCCATGAACGGTGCACTTCATTTCTTACCTCTAAATGTTACGTAATATTATAAATGAATGTATATACTGGATATATATGATATATATGACATCTAAATCATGAATATAATTCTGGAGATAATGGATATTCTACCACATGAACAACTTGTAATTATAAGAAGTTTATTGTTGACTCAAGTACCAAAGATCGACAAAACGGCCGTTATTAACTTAAATAATTACATAATGTTCATATCATTGTAATAAGTGATATAGTAAAGATAATGAAATTTAAAATGGTTCTTAATAAGGTATATATTAACTCTAGTTTATTATTCAGGAGGTTAAAGAACGGTTGAGTCAAGTCAGACACGAGGTAAGGGAACTTCTTAACCCAATTTCCATTCTTTGGGTTAATCTCCAACTTTCAAATTATGTCATGATATTACTATGTCCTATCTTGTATTTATACTTTCTCTATGTGTACATATATTGAATACACATAATAGATCTATTTTATTTTAAAAATGATCTTTGTAAGGGAACTTCTTAACCCAATTTCCATTCTTTGGGTTAATCTCCTACTTTCAAATTATGTCATGATATTATTATGTCCTATCTTGTATTTATACTTTCTCTATATGTACATATAGTGAATACACATAATAGATCTATTTTATTTTAAAAATGATCTTTGTAAGGGACTTCGTCTCAATCTCCATTCATTGAGGCATATTTAGTTTTATACACAACTTTCTTTTATACGGTGTATAAACCCCTTTAACTTTTATGCTTATTCAAATGGTATTATTTTATAATTTTGTTATTTTTAAATGATTTAAAAAAAGAGATA
This sequence comes from Viscum album, assembly GCA_963277665.1. NCBI lineage: Eukaryota > Viridiplantae > Streptophyta > Magnoliopsida > Santalales > Viscaceae > Viscum > Viscum album. The sequence goes on along the minus strand of OY728166.1, from coordinate 65,010,626 downwards.
TTTCTATCAAATATATGAAAATCCAGTGCAATTGTATACATATTTAACGCATGCTTAAAAATATATTCAGAAAACCTTACTCTCGAGTGTGGTAGACAGGAAGGGATTGGGCATGGACCCATCATGGCCTGTAATTAGTCGAGCAGTCTCAGAATTAGTTATTTTGTTTTTAGAAGCTTGTATAATGTTTTCAGAAAAACACTGGAGTATATTTGAGAAATTTTAAATGTAAGTATCTTCTAAAAAATTGCATCGGTAGGTCTCATGAGACAACTAGACGTGGAATTGGCTGAGGCCCTTTCCCCATTTGATTTGTGATTTTGGCCGAGGCCTTAATCATTTTAGACGTCTTGGCCGAGGCCTTGACAAAATTTTTCAGAATGTCTGGCATTATGCATTCCATCATTATGAAAGTGGTTATTGATATTTCATGTGATTATTCATCTAGTAGAATATCCATGTGAAGAAGTAAATGGCATTATCTCATTTTACTTTTGCCATATTATGTTGATGTTCAAGTTCAATAAGGCTTTTGTTTTAGTTACACATTGCCTTAAATGTTTATGTTTATTTATGAAAGCTTCCGTAGTATTGTTAACCTTACTGATCATTTGAGCTCACCCCTTTCAATGTTTTAATATTTTTTCCAGGATGTGAAGAAGTATTTTATAAATGACCTGCAGGGATAGTCAGACCAGGATATGAGTGTGGACTATGAAGACTTTGTTATTAGTTTTTTACTTTATGATGTAATGTAAGACTTATAAATGTATCTAGTGTTTCCAAGGCTACTAAACTAATCGGTCTTTCGAGACTTGATCTTTTTTGATCATGCCAATGTTACGAAGTAATGCACCGACTCTGGGTAGCTGGGGTCGGGGCGTTACACTTTCTACCTACTTTTGGGAAGAAGCTATAAGCACAACCTGCTATATAATGAATAGAGTTTTAATTAGACCTATTTTGAAAAAGACAACGTATGAACTTTGGAATAACATAAAACCTAAAGTTAAATACTTTAAAGTTTTTGGATGCAAGGTTTACATCTTAAACACCAAGGATAATATTGGTAAGTTCAATCCAAAATCTGATGAAGGAATTTTCTTAGGATATTCAGTTAATTCCAAACCTTATATAATCTATAATAAGAAGTCAAATATTGTTGAAGAATCAATTCATGTGAAATTTGATGAATCTGATCCCTTTGAGAAAAGAACAGATCAAATGAATGAACCTAACTCTAATGATAACATGATACTTGAGAACTTAAATAATGATTTTGAAAATGATATAAAATAAATTTCGTACAGCTCATAGGAACATGATACTGAAGAACCATTAAATGTTTTTTCTAGACAGTCTAGAACCCTAAAGAATCACCCTTTATAACTTTTGATAGGTGACATAGAAACTGGTATTCAAACTAGAAGAAACTTAGGAAACCTAGTGGAATTCTCTGCCTTCCTATCCCAACAAGAACCCAATACTATAGAAAAAGCTTTAGATGATGAAAGCTGGGTAATAGCAATGCAAGATGAATTAAACCAGTTTAAAAGAAATGAAATTTGGGAATTAGTGGAAAGACCTAAGAATTATCCAGTAATAGGAACCAAATGGGTCTTTAGAAATAAACAAGATGACCAAGGCACAATAACTATAAATAAAGAAAGATTAGTAGCTAAAGGATATAATCAGGAAGAAGGAATATATTATGATGAGACTTTTTCACCTGTAGCTAGGTTAGAAGCCATTAGAATACTTTTAGCCTATGCATATTATATGAATTTTAAATTATTTCAGATGTATGTTACATCTTCCTTTTTAAATGGTTATTTAATGGAGGATGTTTTTGTTGAGAAACCTCCTGGTTTTGAAAATTCTAAAAAACCAGATTCTGTTTTTAAACATACTAAAGCTCTTTATGTCCTTAAACAAGCACCTAGATCTTGGTATGAAATATTAAGTTCTATTCTTTTGAAAAATGATTTTACTGTTGGAATGGAAGACCCAACACTCTTTAAGAAAAATGTGAAAAATAATATTTTATTGGTTCAAATTTATGTTGATGATGTAATTTTTGGATCAACTAATAAAACCCTTTGTCATGAGTTTTCAAAGTTAATGCAAAAAGAATTTGAAATGAGTATGATGGGAGAACTACACTTTTTCTTAGGACTTCAAATTTATCAAAAATATTTTTGGAAATGTTTTGAATCAAAGAAAATACATTACTGATTTGTTGAAAAAAAATTGGACTTGAAAACAGTAAGACATATACAACTCCTATGTGTACTAATATAAAACTTGATTTGGATGAAACTAGAAAATCAGTTGACAACAAGTTATATAGAGTTATGATTTTTAGTTTATTATATATTACTGCTAGCAGACCAGATATAATGTATTCAGTATGTCTTTGTGCATGATTTCAATAAAATCCTATAGAATCTCATCTAACTGCTGATAAAAGAATTTTTAGATATTTAAAAGGAACTATTTTTAAATCTCTTCTTTATCCTAAAAATTATGATTTCAATTTGATTTAATATTCAGATGGTGACTTTGGAATTTGTAGATTAGATAGAAAAATCACATCAAGAACATGTCACTTTTTAGGAAAGTCTTTAGTGTCATGGTCAAGTAAGAAACAACATTTAGTTGCCCTGTCAACAGCTGAGGCAGAATATGTTTCTGCAGGCAGTTGTTGTGCACAAGTGTTGTGGGTCAAAAACACTCTTATGGAATTTGGATTGAATTTTAATAATACACCTAATTTATGTGATAATACAAGTGCAATTAATATTTCAAAAAATCCTACTAGTCATTCTAGAACTAAGCACATTGATATAAGGCATCACTTTTTAAGATATCATGTTCTTAAAAAGGATATATATTTAGAATTTGTTAGTACTGAAATTCAATTAGATGATATTTTTACTAAACCACTACCCACTGTAAGGTTTGATTTTATTAAGGGGGAGCTAGGTTTATTTGATTTTAAATAAAATTTTATTTTACAATGCTAGTTCTTTATTTTTAATTATACTTAAAATAATTTTTCTATTTTGTTTTTCAAACAGAATAAGTTTCTTTTATCCACGTAATATGTTATATTTGTTTTTAAATATATGTAATGACTATTCAAAACACAGGAATCAAGGTTGTCAGAAACCCTTTCGACTTCTAAACCGTTTCATTTCTATCAAAACCTTTTCGAACCCGCAAACCGCACCTCTGCTCGTGAACCCTAATATTCGAACCTCTAAAACCCTAACCTCCAAACCTTCAGAGATTCTCGTAGAGATGGTAAGGACTAAAAGATCCAGTGAATCTGAGCCAAGCAATTCCAAGAGACAACACTCCGAAGGAAGAAAAATCTTACAAGGCAAGGTAAACGATCTCGACTGGTTATTTCAGACAAATCTACTGTTGAAACAAGCGTTGTCATTTTAGAACCTTGAATAGATGTTCAATAGTGAAAATACGGAATTTCTATATGAGGTAGAACTTAGATACTTCTTCAAATCTATATAGTTTAGTCTGGGAGATACTGAGGACAATATGATGGCTAAGATAGAGGATAGGGATTTCTCAATCTCGTCAATAAAAATTGATCAAATTCTCAACTACCCACATGAGGGAGTTTTTCATTTCGATTTGAAAAATATTGGAGATTCTATGCATAAATCAGAGTACATAATGTCATTTCTTTTTGGTACTAAGACTATAAAGAAAATGTTTATCAAGGATTTGGAGCATGATCAGAAAATTTTGGTCAAATTTGTTCAGACTGGAATAGCTCCCAGAATGGCAGAAATGAAAAAGATTTTGTACCCTGATATGTACATAATGTATCTTCTGTTAAGTGATATCAAATTAAACTTCCCAAGGTACATGGTAAGGTACCTCAATTACTACTATCAAAGTGATGCCCGGATGAACATTTACCCTTTCAGTCGATTTATTTCTAAAATGTTGCTTAAGAAAGACATGGTGATATTAGTGGATGCCCACGTACACTGTCATCCTAGTAATGTGTTTAATGTTGGAACTTTAAGGAAGATTGGATACTTCTGGAGAACCATTAAAGGAAAACTTTTGCCAGTAGGAGCTGAGGATTACTCAGAGAGTGCTCAGGCTCAACCTACTAAGTCCAAGGAGGGACAAGCTGAATCAAGAGTCAGCAATGTAGCAAGAAGGATCCAATTTGAAGTGGAATATGCTGAGGAAGAAAGAAGTCAGGAGGGACTTAAATCTCAAATAACTAGACCTGTTAATGAGTAAATTACTTCCCCTGTATTGGCAACAACAAAAGCTTTATTTTCTTATTCTTTTGTAAGAGAAGTTGTTATTGATAAGACCATGGAAGATGTTAGTGAAATAACAGAACCAGTAAAGGGATCAGGAGTTCAAGAAGAAGCTCAAAGGGAGACTCCGGAATAGATTGTAGCTGATGTTGAAGTTACAATTCAACAAGAACAAGATAAGGAGGCATAACCTGGTGAGGAAGTGTCCAGACCTTCGAAAACTCCTGAAAATATTGTTTTCAAAATTTGAGTGGCAGACAAAGATGGTGATGTTTGTGATGAAAATATCCCTGATGCTCTAATAGAGGTACTTCAGGAGGATTTTTCTATGGAATATTCTGGAAAGGACTCTGAGGAAAAATCTGTGGACAAACCTACTCAGGACAAGGACAAAGAAAAATCTGATGCTGATTCATTACCTTTGGTACTGCTGCATCATCCAGAGCCTAAGAATGTGAATCAAGCACAGGGTGCCTCTGATTCAAGGTATAAAGAAGTTGAAGAACTGTATAAAAAGGTGTCTTAGTTGGAATCTGATAATATCACTCTGATAAGTTCCTTAGACTTAGAACAATTATGATTTCAAAAGCTAAAGGAGAGTACAGTCTCAAGGTAAGAAGTTGAAATGTTTAAAGAGGATATGCTGAATGCAATTGCAAAATTGAAATCTGAAATGGTTATGAAGAAAGATTTATCAGATCTAAAATTGTTTATGGATAACCAATTTGCATCAGTTGAAAATAATGTTGTTAGTGGATCAGGTACTTCCCCTGATTTAATCAGAAGATTTCAAGCTATCAAAGTAGTGATGAGAAACATAAATGACAGGTTGCAAGATCTTCAATGTAACAGGGCTCCATTATCATTGTTGCTGGACAGTCAGAACTTTTTATTGGATCAACTGACATCTAGTGATCCACCAATCAGAACACTGTTAAATCAGATGTCAGAGAAGCTTCTAGTGTTTATAGAAAAAGAGGAAAGGATGCATGAGTTTTTCAAAGTCAATTTAATCGAGGATATTCATATGACTCAGGAGAACAGAGAGATCATTTTTAAACTTTGAGATGGGATGATGAAGGGACTCAGGGAACAGTTTACACAAATCAAGTCTACAATCCAGAGGAAAAAGAACCTATTCCCTATCTTTCCCAAACCTTGATTCCTGTGTTTATCATAATTGTATCTATTTTTTGATTTTTAATGAAAATCTGTTTCTTTCTTTCTATTTTTTTTACTGTCTTTATTTTGATATGTCAGTACTCCAAATTTAATCTTTGATAAACAGTTAATAATAGCATTTACCTACAGTTCAGTGCAACATTAAATGTGTTAAAATCCTAATTTATCAATCTTTTTTAATTCAAAAAAAGGAGGAGAAATTTGGATAAACACAACATTTTATTTTAAAAACCATAGCTAAATGATTTCCTATATATTTAATGTTTTGGATTTATACAGATTTATACTTATATATAAAACTATTTTAAAGTTATTAACAGTAATTTATTATAAAGGGAAATTTTCTTCTTCTTTTTATTTAGAGGGACAAATTTGGATAAAACTAGAAACTTTTATATATAAAAGAAAACTTATTTTATTTTCATGAAGGGGGGAAAATTTTTATTCATTGAAATTATTTTGTTAAAATTAAATATTGTTTTATCCTCTCAAAATTCTGAAAATTTATGTAACTAATTTTTAAAGTTAATTTCATTTAATTGGTTTTATTATCTTATGGGTTTTGTGATCATCAAAAAGGTGGATATTGTTGAAAAAGTATTGTTTTCAACAATACATAATAATTTTATTTAAAGGGGGATATTATTGAAAATAATACTCTGTCTCTTTATGATAATTTTGATGCTCACAAATACCCTTAATTATTTTCATGATTTTATTTGTTAATAATTTTTCATGAATTTATTAATTTATTTTACTCTTGAAATTACGAGAATTTAACATTAAAGTATTTATATTTAGCGTGTTCTAGAAACATAGTTCATGCGCTACTTATTCGGAATCTGCTTTAGCCCATTCTGGAATCACTGTTCATACCCTAAGTGGATAAACGTAGCGTAAGGATGAAAAGAGTGTATACTTTTTGAGATAAGAGAAAAATATGGTTAATCAACCATATGTTATCAGGAAAGTATGGAAGAAGAACCTTACGTTAGGAAGGAACCTTACGTTTGGGTTATCAGGAAAGTATGGAAGGAGAACCATACGTAAGTCCTAAATGTTGCGTTTGGTTCTCAAAATTATGGTTCATCAACCTTACTTTTGTGAACAACCATACGTTCTTGGAAAATTATGGATCACATAAAAGTATGGATCTTTAACCGTACATCTGAGAGTTGAAGAAAAAGTATGGATGATGAACCCTATGTTTATGATCAACCTTACGTTTGAAGAAAGTAACATGAACCCTACATTTATGTTCAACATTACATTGTCAACCCTATGTTTGGAGGCTACATCATCAACCTTACGTTTGGTGTCAGAAAGTTTCAAAGATGATATTTTTTATGCAACGGTCATCAAGGTGATTATTAGGCGGATTTTAAGATAGATTTAAAGTTGATTTTAAAATAAGACTTTTACCGATTCAAATCCGTTTTATCAATGGATTAAAGAGCAAATTAATGGTGATTTTTATGCCGAGTCTTTAGGGAAGTTATGACTACTCTGTAAATTCAAATGTTTGAATATCGCGAGTCAAAAAGGAGAATTTTATGGATCTAAATGTGAAGGGAATATGCTCTGCTTTATTAAATATGTTTTCTCTGAAACACTAGGCACAGGTGTGTGGTGATCAATCTATTATTCAAAAAGGTGGAAAACAGAGACTGCAAATAATCACACCGATCTGCTGATTCAAAAAGGAGCGTTAAAGCTCTATTTATTTAAGAATAAGGAACTCGATAGAATATTCACTTGTTCTACATAACATATCTGTTGTGTATCTACTACTGCTGAAGTTGTGAATTATATTTCTATATCTACTGCATCCAGATCGACTCAGAACTGCTTCAACTTGAAAATCAATATTTCTAGATATGATGATCCATCTACTGTCAATTGCATTATGTTGCAATTGTGAAGATCAAATGGAAAAGTTATTTCTAAAATTATTTTTATCTTGAGTAACCAGATTCTTATACTAAGCTGACTAGGTTCGTGTTTGAACCAGAAGGCTTTTTTTCCTTGGATTGTAAAGGTGTCAACTGCCTGTACTCAGTTGTGAACCGGTCTATTGAAATGAGGACCATATAGTGAAAATCACCAAGCTCGTGGAGTAGAGCGTTGGTAGAGTGGACTAGGGGCCTTCTGTTCCCCAAACCACTATACATCTTCTGTTTATTCTATTTAAATTTCTGTTGCATCATTTTATCTGATTAAAGATAAAAGGAATAACACAATCACGCAAAGATTTTTGAGAAGACACAATTCACCCCCCTCTTGTGTATATTTGGTGTAATCTAATCTAATAATAATACCATTTTATAATAACACTAAACAGGTACCCATTTATCTTCCCAAGCCATGATTCAAAAAGGTCTTTATCAAGCCTAATAGTATTCTTGAGGTTTCCAAATACAAATGAGATATTTATATATATAGTGTGGAGAAATGTATATTTATTTCATAACATTTAATTATAAATAATATTTCAACCAAAATAAATCATTTCATTAATGTGCATTGTAGAATCCTATAAGAAACAAACCCATATACAAAACACGTCATTGTTCGATGAAAAAAATGATCTCACGTCATGAAATTAAAATGATACATCAAATGGTGAGAATTTTTATCACTATGTAATATAAATATTATATAAAATAGAAATAAAATAATTTAAATGAATCACTACTGTAAAAATTTTCTGTGTCAAAAATAAAATATTACAAAAACCCTATCAGGATATCACTTCTCAATTACCAAAACTAGGGAGAAATCCATGACCTATATCGAAAAAATGAATTATAGACACCCACCATGAATTTTATGGATGGTTTAATTACATGAAATGGTATGACACTAACAATGATCCTCAAACAAAAATATAGAATATATGAGTTTTCATGTAATATATTGTAATGAAATTTCCTAGGGTTACCCTATTAGTCCCCCAACCCTTTCCTCCACTATGATTAAATAAAAATAGTGATCCCCATAATCCAGAAACTTGTTCTTGGGGATAATTAACATTCACATGGGAATTATTTCACCCTCAAATAATGTATAATCACAACATTTAATCAACATGTAAATCGGATATGACCTACCCGTCAGTCGAACACCCATTCGAAAAATATATAAATTTTAAATAAATGAATAAACAAAACATAGTAATAAGGAATAAAAAATAATGAAAATAAATCTACGAGTGAAATTATGTTGATCCTAGCATAACGAACAATACATAATCCAAAGGAATAATTTTGGATAATAAAGATGATACAAAACATCCTAAAATAAATATGAACATCACCCATAATCAATGATCTTTATTTACCCATTATCACTCTACAAATCAAAACATCATCTACGATCAGAAAAAATGAGCACACAACCCAAAGTATATCAATGTTATGGAAGCATGAAATAGTACAAGGGAATTACATACACTCATTATTGTGTGTATTATGATAGATAAATAGGCATACTATGATTTTAATAAAAACTTTCTACAATTCATTTTAAAATACAATTCATCAATTCTACTTTTAAATATAAATATAAATATATTTTTTCTATATAAATACGATATTAAAACAAATAAAATTATAACATCTCTTTTATAATACATCCTATATTTTAGTGTGTGGTAGCGCAGAACAAAAAAATAACCCATTGAAAATTTTACTATTTAATATATTCATGGAAACAAAATATAATCCCATTTCATATTCCAAAAATAATTCACTAAACTCATTTTTAGGAAATATACAATGAATTTTATTATAAACCATTTTGTAAGTTGACTTGAATGAAACTAGTTAAAACAAATCAAATGGGGAATGCCACACATAATAAAAAATATATCAACATAACATAAAAATATAATGACCAAAATGATTGTTCAATGGATTAAAATCAATATATAGGGATTAAAATAACGGAATATTATTTGATTACCAAAAAAACCATAGTCTAAGCTAGGAATAATAGGAAACTCCCTCGAATACAAAAAATAATGACCTTAAATGGTGACTCAAACCAAAGTAATACATTAATTAACATTCTCATAATACTAGTAGTCACATTGGACTATCCTAAGAAAATAATAAATCTCAACTGATTTCAAGCTACCTCGATCCACAATTTATCTCATTACCATACTCATTCAAATATGGAAACATTTCTTATCCAAAAAACAATATATATCAATTATTTTAAACATTCATATACTATACTAACTTTGATATATTCTCATGACATCAATGGATATATGTGATAATTCCAAAAAAGTATGGATTAATGTATATCCAAAAAAATGGATCTCACATTTCACCGCCAACACCCTCTCTTGAATAAACCATGTTTTAAAAGAATAAATATTAAAAATAAAACATATATATAAATATCCAATATGGAAAAAATTATATTATGAAGAAGTAAATTATGGGACCCAATAGTGGTTTATATATATTGTTAAAAACATTATAAAATATCAACCATGTCATTAACTAAAAATTGGATTTGAATTCTGAGACATTTTCCCCCATTTTAGAATCCTTAATTAAAACACTCAATGAAAAAAATCATAGAAAACTATTTATAAAACCATTTAAAACTAACAGCACATAATTTAAAACATTTTAAGATAGAAAACCCATTCCTTTCATCTAAATAATTCAATGTAAAATCATACCAATCACTTTTTTATGAAAAAAACAAGGTCAAATTAATATAATAATTTTATTCAATTTTAAAATCATCAAATGAAACTTTTGAAGTAGTTTTATTCCAAACAAAACTTTAGAAAAGAAATAATAACAGTAAAAATATTTATTCCACATGATCCAAAGACTGAAACATTTTTGAAATATGCAATAACTCCAAAATATTCATTTTATTTATTAAACATTTTGATTATAAATCATCTACTATTTAAAGGAATTACATAAAAATAAAATTCACAAATAAAACTACTTAAAACCCAAGAAGAATAATATTTAAAGCGGTCTCCTTTGATGGTGATGATCAATATAGAAAAAAGGGACCCTACAGAATCCATATACACAAAAAATCCCTTAATTATAATCATTAAACCATATAATATTGACAATCACAATTTTTTTTGTTCACAAGTTGGAACTAAACCATTGATAAATGGGTATAAAAAATATTGGAATGGAGAAACCAAATGAATTGATTCATTTAACTAAAGAATCTACTTGAAATCAATAGTAAAGAATTTCAAAATCATCAATGGATGGATGGAAATCTCCTAATATCACAATATTTGGTCTTCCATATGAGTTTTGATGGATAGCGGTATTAAACCCCAAAAATAGTAAGTGTAAATTAGGTAACATCATTTTTATGTTATTTTTTGAAACTCCCATAGTCAATTTTTTTATTTTAAAAAACCCGTGAATCAATATCATGTGAATCATTAGAACAAACATGTAATACTAACATGGTTTGGAATTATAGTTTCCCTAAATAATGCACTAACCTTGAAGGTCACCCCACACACAAAACAATACCACATAATTTTCACTAGAAATCACATGGTTCGAATTCGGCCATGTTTTACCCATATATATAAACCAATCACTAAAAATGAATCTATAAGTCCTTTTAATAAGACTTCCTACATTGTTTCTTTATTACCACTCACACTAATAGTGAAATAGAGGTAAAAATAATAGAATATGAATAATTAAAGACCATAAATTGAAATATTTATATTATAAAAAAAATATAAAATATAAAACAATAGTGACATGGGGGTAAAATAATTCCCCCACAATGCCACTTTCTCCCCTAGAAAGTATTTAAGAACATAAATAGATAAATGAAATTGGAAACCTCCATTTTTATATAAGTGGTGGGGTGGAATGAATAACAGGATACAGTGGGGATAGTGAAAATGATGAATTAAAAACTATTCAAAACCATGGATTCACCCCTAAAATATCAATGAACATGTCTAAGAAAAAAACAACTCATAAACATTGATAAAAATGTAGTAATATGGTAGAGAACTATTATTTCCCCACATATAATTAAGAGTTATCCCAAAATATAGAGATGTGGAAAAAATAATTTCATGATAGATACACCACCAAGAACCAAATAAAAACAAAAATATAATAAAAATATCAAAATTTACCCATAAATCATCCCCATGTCCCCAAATGAAACATAAATCAAAGAACAGAAAAATGACCACTATAATTATCCACCCAATTCCCTATATTTTAAATATTAAAATTAAAAAATATAGCAAAAATGAAAAAATTATTCAATAAGAAATGACATAGGTTTAATGAATGGGTTAAAAATTAGTGTGGAATGGTTAATCTTGGACCACATATCAAGATCCCCATATCTCAATGAACCAAATAAAACACAAACACTTACTATTGAATAATATTAACTGGTTCCCCATCTATACTAGTCACCTAAAACACAAATATTACTTTAAATTTCCTAATCCACTAGTACTCAAAAAAGGTTCCACACACAATCCCCAAGGGAAAATATCAAACATAGAGGCGTAAACCCAACCACAAAAACCAACAATATATAAATAAGGAACCATTAAATCATCAATAAAAACATCATATTAAAATAACATTACTTCAATTTTAATTTTTATTATTTTAAAAATGGTAATGTAGAATGTGGATTAGAAGATGAACTAAGGGGGCCTAATGTGGTAGATAATAATGGAATCCTTATGGATTATGTTAGCATAATATATAGCTAATCAGACTAAAATAAATAAAATATTCCACTTTATGGATTAGATACCTTTAAAATCTTATAGGTTATCCTATTTATTCCCCTCTTAGAGAGTATATAGGATGAAAAAATATAGTTATAAAATTTTATGAAAGTTCATGGTTATATAAGTAATATGAAAATGGAATATATATATATATATATATATATAGGGAAATGAGAGAATTTATAAGAATAAATGAGGAAAATTGCATGGTAGCTAAGGGGATATTGTTATACCAATGAACATTAACACCAGAGAGAATGGATTATGCTTAGACATGATGTAAGGTACCCTATCTACATAAGGATGAAAAATATATGATAATAGATATAGTCACATCTCAAACTAGGAATACTCTATGAATTTTCCCTTTTAAATAAAAACCATCCAAATTAATTTTTAAACAACATAGAGATTCCTAGTATACTAGAGTACTTTTTCATCTTGAACTAGTTGTGTAGAAAGACACAATGATGTCAGAGACATAATTTATAATAACCCTTAGATGTTTAGAATCCTCATTATAGTTTATAGGTGAATTAACTTAATAAAGAATTTTATATTTTAGGTATTCGATTTTTGGGGGAGGTGTCTTTAAGAAAGATATATTTCCGAGAATCCCATTTCCCCCAATTAGATTAGTTCATAAAGAATAATTTGAACATGATAATTCAAAAGAGTGGCTAAAACACTAAAACATTCTAGAAAAAAATGATGACTGGAATTAAATCCATAAAATTTCCCCAACTAGAGGATCATTTGATTATATTCCACTCCCCTAAAATTAATAATTGAGAAGCTGGTCAGATATATCATTGGTATAAAAATTATTTTGTGTAAAGTTAAAATCCTTCTATTTATATTTTTTTATTTATAGGGAGAGAAAAAATAGAGATACCATAATATAGATAATTGAGTTTGATGTGAATTTAAACACACAAAATGATACTTAGCAAGGAATATTGGTTTTCTAAGATATGAATAAGCTCCCAAAAATATGAACAAGTATATTGTTTTGATATAGGAGGATAAAAAATATGTTATTAATGTTCTTTAACAAGTTTAATTCTATTATATATGGATTCTCACTCACTATTTATTATACCCTCTATAAAATGGGAGAAATATATGGAAAACAAAAAAATTATATCTGAATTGGGGAATTAGGGGAAATAGGAAGGCTAGTCCAATTATCCATTAAAAAATAAATTTATTCTCTATTAATGATTTAGTAGAAGAATTAAAAAATTTACCTTATGATACTATGTAATAAAGGCCAAATATGGGATCCATATGTTCTCTCAAGCTAGTGATTTGGGGAAGGGTTTTGTATAATCCTGGTGAACCATTCCAAAAGTTTTAGGAAAAAGATATTCCATATGAAATTGTCTTTGGATGATTCGATACTTCTCCTTAATGATCTCAATGGAACTATATACACATGATTATTTAATGGATACATATCTCTTATTTGTGTTGTTGATTTTACATCTCTTTATAGTATAATCAAATTGAATCACTTTAGAGTTTAGAATAGTGTTTCTCTTTCCTTTGATAAACAATAGTGTGACATCTAAAAATAGGATATGTGTAATACCCATTAATATATATTAGCCTTAAAATATATGTAAGATATCATTGGAGATACCACAATTCAAATTCATATTGATATCATCTTGAGTAATAATGAAAAGTAAAATTTAGATAGTTTATCTATGTTATTGGCCCCTAATAGATGTGTAGAAACCAAAAATACTTCATATTTTTAAAAATAGTAATCCCAGAATAAGTAAATAACTAGAATCCAAAGTCAAAAATCCATATGGAAAATCCACATTACCTTATGACCTTGAAGATGATACTCCCTTCCATCCAATTATATTACTTATCAATATCAATTTAAATAATGATATTAAATCTAACCACCCAACTATCATGATTAGATTTAATCCCATAATCAAATCAATTTTCCACTCAAATTTTTCTACCATTAATGAATCCATACTATTAATAATAAATATATGATCCCAAGTCCTTAAAATAAATTTGATTATAATGGATTTGTGGATTATATAATTTAATATTCATAAGATAGTGTGTCATAGTTATCCAATGGAATTTTTGTTTCTTGTCATAAGGATGAGAAAAAAAACTGCTTTAGGGACATATTTGGGGAGTGTCCCCCCTTTTATGAAGTAAAATATAGAACTAATGACATCATGTTTCACTATATCCAAATCTATTCAGTATAAAGATCATAGAATTTCATCGGGTTCTTTGGTGGTATTTAGATTTATAGATTTAATGGACTCTATAATCTCCTCCTAATATGGTAACATATCCATCAAATAGTTGTCTAGGACTCTATTTGATAGAGGGATGTCCTTGAAAAATATATCATCTAGTTTAATTAGATTGGGGAAATTTTATGTGTGTATAACTAGGCCAAAAACTAAATCTAAGTAATTGGAGAATATAATGGGTTCAAATAACTGGTCCTCACAAGAGTGAGAACCATCCACAATAATCATGATATTTTTTCAAATAACATTCTCTTCCATTATTAAATCATTGAAATATGATATATTTATATCCCCATCACTCATAAATTGTACTATATTTATCTATCTATCCACCTTTTCTTCCTATAATATACCCCTTCCAAATAAACATAGTTTTTGATAATGGAGAAAAAGAGTTTCATCATCTGATTTCTCTTGTAGATGGTTGTCCAGCTATCTTATTTCCTACTGTAGCCATAGGAAGTGAAATTATTTGGAAGTATAATTGTTATTAAATATTAATTTATCCACTTTTAGACACAAAATATTTTATTTGGTGTTCACCCAATGAGGTGGTTAAATGGTTGATGGCCAAGAAGCGAGATCCATCTCTTCAAAACCTATATTATTTATCCATTAGTTTGAGTAAAAGAAATAAGTTTCCTTGTCCACTAAGGAGTTTACATGAAAAATTAGGGTTGAGTGATTGGAATGATACTTGGTAATGTTACTTAAATTATAGTAAGATAAGTAATATATTGAATTTACGTTAACTAATATTTTATCCATTATACTCCAAATTCTAATGATTTTGTGATTATTATTAGACTAAATGTTCATGATTCCAGTGAAACCCAGGTCATGTAGGTTGTTTTAAGCTATAATAATAAAGGAATTACATATAAACAATTTTAAAATATTTTTCCATCCTTTTTTAAAAAATGATTCATTTTTTATTTAAAATCCACAAAATCAACCGAACTTCAGTTCTAATAGTGAAGGAGGATAAGTTAATCCATATGACATATCTTTCCCAAGCCTCACATTTGGATATAAACATCCATTAATAAGAAATTGATTTTATTCTTACTGAAATTGGTATTAGTATGTTGTGGAGATATATTTATAAACTCTATAATATATTTATCCTTCCAAAAGATCCAAATATTGGAGTTTTTTGGGATTTCATGCATGTTTTTGTCCATATAAAGTCTTGTAGAATAATAATTTATGCTATAGGATTAGTGTTTTGATTCAAAAATATCTAGAAGAGTAATTTCACATCATAAATTTTAATTACCTAGATATTAGATCACTTTTGGTGATCAAATTCTCCATGTATTCTAGATTAGAGAGGATATCATGAATAATGGAGGGGTTGTCCTTGTAGGCCTAACGATCCTATATGAAAGGTGGATAACAGAAATTATAACTAGTTTATAGCTCTAGTGACCATGATTCTTAAAGTGTAGGGGAGTAATTTTCTTTTCCTTTTCAAAATTTTTGGGGGGAATAAGTTGGTCTCCACTAGTATCTTTGACAGCACTAATGGAATTGGGAGACTTGACCCACTCTTTTGCTATGTTGAAAACTGTAACCCCTGAATAACTAGAGACTCATCAATGAATGGAATTCACTAATAATTTTTAATTATAATAACATTTTTTTAGTGTTTTCCAGTCACTATGCATCTATAAGAAGGGTTAAACACATAAACAAGAAGAAAAAATTCAATCTCTTCAAGATCCATGGGACCTGAGAAAATAATTCCTACCATGACCAATATCATTTGTAAACAATATTTTATAACTTTTAAAAAAGGACTCATATAATGAAATACCAAAAGGTAAAATGGAGTTTTTCATATTTTTTAATAAATCACATAACATAATAAATTTTAACATCGATATAATAACATTATTTAAAACACCTTATGATGGACTTAAAATTTCATAGATCATCAAAAATTGAAAGATATATCAAAGGGATGAACATAAGAATGGGTTGACATATAAATCTCAGAAAGGGAATAATAAATTAATAATAGGATGAATGTAATAAATGTTATTCAATATTCAAATCAAGCTGAAAAAATAGGGGAGAATGAAAAACATGAACATTGATGCGTGATATTAGATGATAAAATAAAGGCAATATAGGAATGTGACAACACCATTAAACATGGAATCATAATCATAAGTCAATTATAACACTGAAGATAGCATAAAAAATTTATTATAAAGTTCCATTAACAATAAATTTCTTTTCAATAGGTCAAATAATTACCCAATTCATTGATGGGATATATAATTCCAATCCCACCCATTACATACATGACATGTACATGAATTAGTATACCACATAGATAATTAAATATTTGGGAATAATTTACCAATTTTTATCCTAATATGATGAAGTGTGGGTAAAATAAATTTATTTATAAACTCAATTATGGATTTTTACATCTAGTTGAATACCCTTGAGTGGAAATGGGGATTAGTTTTTATTGTAAAAATGACTTCCATGGAAAATCACAGGATAATTTTGGCAGTATAATGGGTGTAGAAAAATATTCATGGAAGGGATTAATGAGATATATATGTGATATATGTTAAATTTCAAAATATAATTAAAATAAAAATATGATTAAAAACACATTACAACATGATAAATTTTAAAAAAAATGGAATAATACCAAGATAATGCTTGAATAATGGGGGGAGATGATCCCTAAAAGTAGTAGGAAACTTCTAAAATATTAAAAGTATCTTCTGAAAATCATGGAAACTCCTTAATTGGGATTTATGGATATAGGGGGATAGTAACATTATAATAAATGTGTTTTGAGTGAAGATGAGTGTATTTATGGGTGGCTATTTATAGCAACATATAGGGGAATTCATCATTAATTTCTAAACCTAGTTTTAGAACTGAATATGATAAAACAATCAAAACTACAAATCTTCCAATGGTTTATGCCCATATTTTCTTTTAAATAAGAGTTTTCTTAAATATTTTTCTATTCCATGAATGAAACCTATGAAGATAATACCATTGATGACATGTAATTGAGTTTTGACAACAAATAAAAGATTTTAAAAAAATAAAATAAAATATATAACTTTTTGGGTACATTAGTGGTTTTTAAAATTATTCAAAAATATATATGAACAAATTATTTTATATGGGAAATGTATATTTTTCCTAGATTACTCTTGTATAATTTATTACAAAAAACTGAGGCCATTGTTATGTCATAATTAATATTTAATATTTATAATGTATTTAATTTTAACCCAAAAATTACACACTTAAAAAATATGAAAAATTCAGCATTTGTTAATTTTGACATGTTAATTTAAAAAATATAATTTATTTAATGCAAATAATTATATAAATATAGGAATTATCACCTTTAATGAATGTTTCTTATTTATTAGAATATATTTTATTTTACAACAATAAAAATTTTCTGAACCTTATAAAATAATTTTAAATTATATTTTCATTTTTATATTATTTAATAATATTTTATAATAAAATTTTATTAAGGTAATATTTATTCAAATTTCTTGAATTTTTCAATACAGAGGGTTCAATTGACATATTTTCTGAAAATAATTTTTTTTCTTCTTATCAAAATTTACTTGTCATCAACTCATATATAAACTTATATTTAAAGTAATAATGAAAAGATATAAAAATAAAATTTTTAAATATTATATAAATAAAACATATTAAGAATAATAGGGAATATATATATATATATAACCCTTATATCACCTGTGTACATCGTAGTATAGAAGTGACACATTATTGGGGTGGTTTAGAAAAAATGGTGTAGTCTATGATCTGGATATGATTGAAATTCTCTTATAAAGGTTTTCATTTTTTTCTAGTTGTTAAAGTTCATCATGGGATTTGTCACTAGAAAATACTTTTGACACAATTTCCCTAAAAATCCCATATAATTGTGCTATATCGGGGTTGATCATATGGGTTAAGGCTATTATTTATTCTTTCTATGTCAAATATAATTTATCATATCCCTTAATATATAATAATCATAATTATCATTATATAATAAAAATTATATCAAGTTTTTTGAATCTTAAAAAATATGACTAATTGTAATCTATAACAATCCAAAATAACCAAATTAGTGCATGTGTTTTTGATAGTTACATTATTTAATAAATAATTTATTTATTAAAAATATGTAATTTTATTGATAATAATTTTTACTATTGCATTACACCACCCCTGTGAAATTTCACCACTGAAATTTCATTTCATATACTAAAACAGATGAGGGTACTTTGGTTTAATTTCCACTTCTAGTTCCAATGTTTCATCCTAAAACTTTTGGTTATAACATAATACATTAACCAGGCAAGTTAACTTGTATTGTTTAATAATGTCTCTTCTATCAAAGATATTCACCAGATTCTTCTCGTTTTAATTTCCATTGTATGATACCACATTGGTATTTAGTACATGTCAGAGGTTTTCTCTGTACTTCCTCATTATGGATATAATGACTAAATCATGTACTTGGGAATTCTTAGGTGGGAGTAAAAGTTAATATTACAATACTCTAATTTGATTAAGGATTTCAAATGGGGATATATATCTAGGAATATGCTATCACTTCTTTCTTATACATCATCGATCTCTTCCAAGGAAATATATGAAGGAACAAATTATATGTTTCTTTTAAATCCTTATCTCATCAATGATTTTATATATAACATTTTTTCCAAGATTACGTGGATATCATATGATATGGAATGGTTTGAACTTTCTACATCATCACTTGGATATTATCTTGTCCCATATGATTCATATATCTATCTTCATCCCAACAATATGGATTCTAACACCTTAACCTATGTAGAGGATTGTAACGTTACACCTGAATACTAGAAATGAAATTATTGTTATTGAATAACTAAATTATGGAATTCATTGATCTAGACTTCCTTGGAAATTAATTGAACATTATGTCAACATATCCTCTATTTTTTTAATGGATCTCTCAGAATTAACATCCTTCTAAGGGTGACAAAGAGTATTAAAACTCTTAAATATATCAAATTCTTGTTGAGGGACTCTCTAGAACCTAGTTGTGAAACTCATATCTCGATCAGATTCAATTGATACTGGTAATATATGATGTCTTATAACATCCCTTATGAATGTATTATCGATTTGGTAAAGTTAAAATTATTCCTTGATAGAAATGAAATGCATTGTATTCTATAGGCACTCAACTACCATCGAGATGGAATAATAACTTTTAATATCCAAGGTAGTCCTATAAAGAAATATATGTCCATCATTTCACACATAATATTAGTATGGGAAATGGTTTAATATTACCCAGATAATTATATTATTAATCCTTGAGTTATTTTAATACCAAGCATCAAGATACCAATTCTACAATCTCCTTGTCTTTGTAATCCAACAAGACGATTTTCTTCATATCTCTATACATCTTAGTTCTTCCTCGATGAATATAAAATGATGATATATACACATCATAAATAATTTTCATATTCATATTTTTTATTTAAGGGGTAAATATCTATGTGCCACAATATATCTTCATCATTAGAGAAATATAACTCTGGAATATTCTCTACAATTCTCTGTAACTCCCCGTCATCTTTTTGGTCCACCATGATACTATTATGAATGGATGGTTGAGTAGTTCTTTTGGAAAATTGTGATAAAGATTATTTTATTATTACCTTGTACATCCATTACATGTTCAATAATATTGTATCCCTTTAAATCTTCATGATGGATAGTTTTGCAGGATCATATCTTCTCAAAGTATCGACCCCTTTTTTACTCCTTAGTGGTAATGGATTAAACAATCATAATTCTTGATTAGCTCTAACCACATTCATTTGTTAATATTGATATCCATTTGTGTGAATATATACATGAGTATTTAATGATTAATATGTATAAAACACTTATCCTCATAAAGATAATGTTACCAAATCTCAATTCAATGGTCACTTCAACTAATTAGAAATCATTTTCTTGGTAGTTATTCTCATGGATCATTAATTCGAAAGAGGCGGGATATTACTTTATCATTTTGAAAGTGACCACAACCCTATCATTTTTCAGATTCATCTCTTTAGATCACTAATTATTCCTAATTGGTGGGTAATTTGTTCATATGTAAAGTTATTATCCTCTTTTTAACAACTTCATGCTCTCTTCACATCAATTAGTCTAGAAAAAATACACCCCTTTCCAAGTAATATAGGTTAGTTTCCTTGAAAATAAAGATATTTTTCTCTAAAATTGATTTTGGTGCCAATATACTACAATACATATAAGTATCTCCATCAAATATGTTTGATTGGGTTATCCCTAAATTGCCTCAGTGTTTGAATGATCCAGTAATATTCATTTTTTGGTGATAACATTCCCCACAAATGTTTCTTTCTCTATGAAAATGTCATGTTTACTATACATCACATAATATAATTCCTTTTTCAAGGTCTTCATTATACCATAAAAAACATATCTATTTAAAATATAATTTTAGATTATATAGAAATATCAATTTTAATGATTATGGGCATTGAATTCTTCTTGAGGCCGCAAATGGTCATTTTTTAGAAAACTAATGCTACCCCTTGACTCAGCAGATCAATCCAAGAAAGACAAGAGAGTTGCATGCAATATTTAAAGGCTACGAACAAGATAAAAATCTTCACATAGTAGCCTTATGCTCCCAATGAAATGTCAAAGGTCAATCCTTCACCCTGACCTCTGAAAAATGGCTAAGGCAGGTGAGTGAAAGTGGAAAGGGTTGCACGTAAAAGGCGTGCTCACATAAGAATCTTATGCACCAAATGTGATAAGAAATGGAAACTTCTACACCATAATTATTTTGATACCCCACCCATAATTTTTCTTATATATAAGATGACACCCCCCTCCTCATGGTAATGATTCAGAAGTCAAATCATCGCTCCCACATGCGCAAGATTCTATCTTCAATGATAGTGTGAAAGTCATGGATCCATCAAGGTAAAGAATCATATGCGATAGGTCCTCTAGGTTTCCTCATTGGGTGGACCCATAGTTTCATGAACCACTCCCATTTATTTTTTTTCCCTAAGGAAATTTCATGAAAAATACCCTTCTTCCGTGCATCACTTTCCCTTATGCACACCCACATTTTGCTCAACCCTCTCTTTTTTGCGTGTAAGCATACAATATTAATTACACCCCTTCCATTAAGATCCATTGGTTTTATTTACTCTAAAGCACCATATTTGAGCCCCTCCTTTGAATATATCCCACATACTGAATTCACCACCTATGTGCAGTCCTCCAGGCGTTCAGGTAGTGATTTCCAAGTCCCTCGTGTGATGTTTCTTATTTTGTTTCATCACCTATTACTTTTTCACATAGGTATTCTAATGTATATTTATTCATTGCATAAATATGATTACATGGACCCCTCTATCAAACACTCCTCCACCTCACTCTTATTTGGAATTCCTGGTACCTTTTCCACCCCATGTGTAGGTGGGTATAAGTTATGTATGTCCAAGGGTTAAGGGGTGATCCCTCCTAATCCATGGTCCATAACATTAAACTACCAATAACTGTTATCTTTAGCATATAATGTTAAACTATATCCTTTCCATGTGCTATGCAGATAAGGTACCCCACCATTGGAATTTTCCAAACCCACTCATCTTCACAAGAGTGATATCTTCCTCACATGGAATGAGATCCTCCTCACATGGAACGATATTCACCCCGTGGGGAAGGGCATCTAGCCTAGTTTAAGGCCCTATCCCTTCTTGTGGATGGTGGAAATTTTATCCTATATGCCTCCTACATATGAAAATTCCATTGGGGTGGTCATTTGGGACTCTCAACATCATATCCATCTCCCTATAATCATTGTCTCTATGGGAATCTTCTAAATTTAATAATCACACCATCACTCGCTAACACATCTTTTGATAGACGACCATCTGGTCTACCGATTCCTCTTTTTTCTCACATTGATCAGGACTCGCATGGGCTTACAGGCTTATATTGGACATGACACCCTTCATACAAGAATCTGTCCTATATTAATCCCTATATTCCACATCCATGGGTCTCTAGCTTTGTTTAGGCCCCAAACCACTGAACTATGTGGTGTTCTATCCATTTATTCTAAATAGGGTACATAGGAAGCCTCCCTAAGGTTTAATCCTGACCAATGGTAAACTTAGGTCCCCCCCCTACTAGGGGTGAACCTCCCTGATCTACCCTTGTTGGTTTCCATATTATTCTTCACATGGGCCTCGTCCTTAGGTATAATCCCTAATTCCCCTATTTTTAGTGCATGGAATTTGATTCCCACCTAACTGGTATATGTATGAAGAATCTTCGATGTCCAATCCCATCATCCATATCCATATTGATCACTTCCAGGTAAGATCACACCCTTCACCTAAGAGACCTTATCTATATCAGTCCCATTGGGCAGCTTCTACATGTAATCCTCATGCCCCAAATTCATAAATACATGGAATTTGATTCCCAACTAACTGGAATATATAGAAAATATCCCTAAGTTTAAATCCCAACATCATCATATTCATATCAGTTCACTCTCTTTCTTATCGTATGACATTAAACTATAAGGGATATATGGACTTCATGGACTTTGATCCATGTCTCATAAATAAGGTACAAAGGAAGCCTCATTAAGGTTAAATCCCAACACCCTCAATATCCCATCCATTCCATCCATTTCTCCCACTTCATCTGTGTTCACCCTTATTATTTTTCAGGCCTCCACATCTGGATAGGACCATGCCACCCATACAGGAAACTCTTATGTGTATCTACTAGTTATTTAATTCATCACCTCACCCATACCCTAGTGGGATAATTTCATCCATGCGGGTCATCTCAGTGTGTAATCTACATTCATCCATATCATTGCTACTCCTAGAATAATCCGGGTAGTCTCAGTTCAAAATCCCTACACGATCTAACCAAGTGAGATCCTCTTGTGATGGGAAGTCATAGTGTGTAATTTCCACTCCATACAATGAACTATGTGGGTTTTGATCCCTATATTCATATTAGGGTATGTAGAAATCCTCTATGAGGTTCAATCCAGACCAATGTTAAACCTTGGTTCCACCATCATTGGGGTATACCTCCTTGATCCACCATCATTGGTGTCCAGATCAGACCTCACAATGTGAAACCTTACCTTTAAGGGACACACCACCTTCAGGTTCATCCTCATAGGTTGTTCTGATCTATCAACCTAGTAAACCTTCTGGGTGCTCCCTCCTAGGGAAGTACCTATCTGATCTACCTCTGTAAGTGTTCTAATAAGTCCTCCTTCTCTGCAAGACGTTAAACTCAAAAACCTCCATCTCTAGAAGATGTTAAAATCATAGCCTATTCTATGTTAAATATGGGATGCATAAGTATAATCATGTAATACATTCCTCTATCATTAGATACCTTGTGGTCATCACAAGATTCCTCAGGTTCTGCTCCCTTGAGAATCCCTCTTATGAGGAATAATACAGGTGTACCTATATTTTAGCATCCATACATTCTTAGTGATTCCCAAAAATACTACTCTTCTGATTGAAGGTTTCTTCCCTGACTTTTCCCCTTAGAATTTTTATTCATAAGCTATTTAATAAACCATTTTCCATAAAAAGATAGAACTAGGAACAATATTCATGAACAATGACTTAAACTTTATGGGAGACTAAGACTAGGCAATGAATTATAAGGGGAAACACATAGAAGGAGATACCTATATCCCATCATCCATTTTCGATCAAGGAGAAGAAATATCTTATTAAGTGATGAATTTCACCCACCTTTGGAAAGTAGGAATGCGGGGAAACAGAAGTGACACCAGCACATGACCTCAACCATTGTGAGAAGGTGGATATGCCCCAATGGAAAGAAATAGATAAAGAAATGGTTAACATGATGTGAAACTATTCCCCTCAATATGTTGATTAGTAGCTTTTGATACATCAGTAGATAAGAGTTTCACTAGATCTTGTTATCGGATGCTATTTCCCACCATGAAAATATTGGGCATGGCGTGGAACTCGCTAGAGATTAGGGAAGTTGATTGTTGGGAATTCCATTATGTGGTATCATCAACATGGATATTTCTCTCCAGTTATTGTTGATTGAAAAATCATAGGCAATTGGTATTTTCTTTCATATTATCTATACTAAATGTTGAATCTTCCAACTTTGTAGGACTCAAGACATAGTAAATCAATCTCTCTCTACCTGCATATGCAGTGAAGAAATAATAACAATGTGGTAATCCCACATGATTCCTCCTCCGCTAAAAAATATTCAATGACCATGACTATCAGTCGCCAATATCCTATCTCATGCTTGGATACCATTCAAAGGAGGGTGATCGATTCTTTCGTATGATTGTATGAGTATGATGGGACTATTTTCGTGAGGGAAATGGTCTAGAAGGACCTGAAAGCTCCTGAACCATGTCATCACTACCTCCCCCAAGGGTCGCATTGTGAGATACTTCTCCCCAATCATATATCTAACTGCTTTAATAGCCTCTCTCCAGAATGTTCATATGACTCACTCACCTACAGTGATGATGTAATGGATATCTGAGTCATTTCGACTATGACTACTTCCAGGGAGTAGCTTAGGAACATTCCCACTAGTCCATGTCAAAACCACCAGCTATTGTACTCTCATGCAAAAAACAAGATGACTATACCCTTTCTCCACTAGCCCCAATCAAGATAATTTGATTCCAGCATTGGTAGAAAGCTTTGGAAGATGCCTGTCAAGGGGAATCCTATTCAATGGATTAAGTGTCCCATTCCACCCCTAGTTCATTCCACCAGGTTCCTACTAATGAAGATCATAAACTCATCAATTCCCAACCATAATCGAGGTATAATCCACCACATGGGTGTGTTGGGTTGACTCTTTTAATTTTTGTTGCATCTAAATGTTGTTAAGGGTTGAACCATGATGATTAGATCCATTACAAAGTCCCTTAATGCACCATCATCAGCTCCAGCGGAGGCCCTCCCGACTCCATCACTCATGATCATTGAAGATCTCCCAACACATCCAAGATTAATACCAGAAGTGTCCCTTCTATCCTTTTTGACATCTGGAATAAAGGTCCTCATCATGCCTATGTTCCCCAATATGGATTTCATCCCAGTGTCATGGATCATTAATGCGAAGTTCCCCCTTATTCCATTCCCATTTCAAGTGGAGGTCATCCCTGCTCTAACATCCATTAAAGTGGTTGTCATGCCCACTTCATCAATAACGATAATAGAGGTTCTCCCCATGTCCAATTAAATTACTATGAAGGATGTCCTTGTGATACCAATACCATCCAGTACAAAGGAACTTCTTATTCCATGGGCAGCTAACACGAAGGTCCTCCCCATGTTCTCACCAACTCCCACAAAGGACCTCCCTACGTGTCTACAAACTAATATGGAGGTCATCCTCTAACTCAATATCACAACATATAGGTCCTTCCCATTTCTAGTTTTACATATGACCAATTTCTTCTCACACCTTAGCTCAAAAAATCGAAGGTACTCCCTAGTCTTGAAACATTCCTAGTGAAGTTCCTCCCTGCTTTGACATCAAACAACATGGAGGTCTTCCCCATGTTCTCAATTGCTTCTGTGGAGGCCCTCCCTGCACAAGCACCAACCCACATGGATGTCCTCTTCATGTGAGATATTTACCCCACAATGAAGAGTCATCCTAGTGAATAAGGGATAATTGCCACCACCAAAGTAAGAACTTGAAGAAGTTCCATATCATTGTAAATCAATCCCACTTTTCAGATTCTGAAGCAAAATGTGACTCCATGATAGAGACTTCACCTCGATCCTCTACATTAGAGTTTGGGTATGGAACCCGGTGAGTGATTTTCATCAACCCAAGGGGTGAGATGCATCATATCATTTAATCCCATACTAGGTACATGCATGTGAATGCAGATTTGGCTCCCTTCTAGAGTCTCATTGTGCATCACAATATATCATCACCAGTTTCGATCTCTACCTTGACATGAGATCATAGAGATTTATTTTAAGATTAGTAGATGAAAATCACCCATTATATTCTCCACCAATATTCTTTTCCCTCGTATATGAGGTATTGGTAAATACCTCATCCTATAGGGACTTGATAATTTGGTCGATACCGCTTCTGGGATAAAACCCAGTAATAAATGGCCAGGTAGCTCGCATAGTGTTTTCACTACCAAATAGTCAGATACCAAAAATGCATGTATTAGTGATTATTCTAGTTCCACAAAAACCCTTTATAAAATAGTGTAGAAACCAAGAGTCAAATCCCACTTCTGAGCATAGAATCTTGGGGGATAATAAATTTGTCGATTAGTTTTTCAACATGTTTTGGCAGACCTCTTCTCCCTACTTTGGCATTCCAGAGTCGATCACCCAATATGAGGTCATTTGTTTCATCCAAACTATCTACGAGATGGATTTCACCTTTTTGGCCATTAGTTTTCCTATCTAAATAGTCAGTCACATTTCAGTGACATTAGACAGTAGTGTTTCATGGTTGAGTTAGCATCACTTCCTGTGGCTCAGCACCCTACATCACACGGCTATCATCGGACCCTTCAAAAATGATTCATTCAAATATTCACCATGATTTATATAATTATTAAAGTGGTGACCCCACATGTTCAGATCCATTGATGGGGGAAGTATGATACTCTTCACTTTAGTCCCATCGTGTGCCCACATGACTTTCTTGGTGATATGGAGGATATGATGCCAGGTGTAGTCATAGGGAATATGAATGACCATAATTTTATCAAGGATATGAACATTGAGGTAGGTATTAATGAAGAGGAATATCCTTATAGGGTAGCACAGTACCATGTAGACTCTCATATGAGGATCATTACTCACAAAAAAAAGTCATATTCTTGGCCTTGCAGAGCCCTACAAGTCATTACTCTTTGGTCAAGACCCCAAAATGGTAAAGGAACGACTGGGACCTCTGAGCCCTATGACCCATCTGATTTAGTTCAGAAGATATAGTATGATCTTTCTAAGGATTCATTACTCTAGGATCTTGAAAATAGAAAAATTCCATTGATGAACTCATTGTTGAGTGCCTTGTAGAGAGATGTTTGGACTATAGGGGTCCTCGATACAATCATGTTCGTCCCCCACTAGGCCAGCAGGGGTAGCCACTAGTCCACCTAGACCAGTTGCCTACCTTCAATCTCGACTATCACATGCATCAAAACAAGGTAGATACCAAATCCAATGTTAAGATACCGCTATATTTAATGCCAAATATATCGACCCAACCTTTAATACATTACTATTACATCATTTTAAAGATAAAAAACATAATATTATTACACATAGAGGATCCAACGGTTTAGTGTCTTGGGAAAACTAGGACCATGCATAACAATTACAACATAGAGCATAAATTTTTTTGTTTATTTCTTCTTCTATAGTTTCTTATTGGTACTTGAAATCTCCTTAGTACATGTATCCACTTGAGGATATACATCAAAAGGGGTGATATAGAATCCCAGTAAGAGGATAGATAAGAAAAATATAGCATGGGATGAGCATATTCATAACATATACAAAGAATCATGAACATGAGAGGAAGCATTAATAAGAGACTTGAAATGTGGCAATGCATAAAAATGAAACATCATGTCTTAGTGGTTAACTACTACACATGCTTGTCAACAAAGATAAAATCTTTTTCACACATAATTTCACATTTACTCATGAGATTCATCACTTTACGCAATGAATTTGAGCACTGTATAATTCCGGGTGCACCCAGCACATTTAAAAATTCATATTGTGCTATATAATTCCAAGTAAACCCGTTACATAATAACATTATCATTTATCATGCATGCCACAATGAACATATAACATAAATGAACATAACTAACCCATGAAAAGGAATGGGTTTCATCTCATAAGAACACATTCATAAACATTGGGTTCCCAAAATAATGAGGGAATACTATACATGTTACAAGAACCGTCAATCTTGAATGAGAAGTAAAAGGTGTGTTCTTGAAAGAATAGTTCTTTTGGAGAAGAATGAGTTCACTAAGGGAGTAACTTTACACTTATGAGGAAATAAACTAGAAACCTTTCCAATACAAATATTATGGAAATATTTAGAACTTATTCATTATATTATTTATATTTCTTGATTATTTATTCCAATTGAAATGGAAAAAATGTGGGTGGAATTCTCTCTTTTCAAAAAATTATATGAGTGACACTCACCTCCCTTATAAAAGTCCACCCCCTCTCTCTCACACATAAAAAAAATATAAAACAATTTATTTGTAAAATACTTGCCTAAATAAATACTAAATATCCATCATCTCATACTATAATCCTTACTTTGGGTATAAATCCAACAATGGAAGGCCTTTGTTGAAAATTGAATAAAGATACCTGGATAAGAGGTAACATTCTTCAAAAAAAAAGGTTTTTGTTTTAAATCTTCTTCAAAACCCTTAAATTATTTTTATATAATGATTATATTAAAACATAATTATCATAGATAAACTTGTATTTTTTTATGTTAAGTTTATGAACTACAGCCACTCACACTTCTATAAAAGGGGTTATGACGTCATTGTTCGTGTGTACAACGGACTAGCACCTCACGAACAGATGTCGTTTATTTTTCCATTACCGCATTTCAAAGTTGGTAATAATGATTTAAATACTATTTAAATATTAAATATATGATATTTATGATGTTATTATTGTTATTTTAATTTTTATATCTCATATACGTTCATGATGTTCATTCTTTAGGAATACTATAACATTGTTCATGTGTACGACGGGCTACCACCATGTGAAGCGATGTGATTTGTTTATTCTTTACAATGAATGAATTAATTTTGGGATTAATAACAATAAGTGATATATATGACATAAATATCATTATATACTGATAACATATATCATTTATATTTCATTATTTCAATAAAACATGAAAATGGAACCAATGTTCATGTGTACATACAGCCTACCACCTCCATGAACAGTGTATTGCATTTCCTATTTATACCTTTTATATATTTTAAAAAAACATATATACTAAATTTATATTATATTTATATCATTTTTACTGATCTATAGATGATAAAATCCTGATTAATTTAAGTGAGACAAAAAAATATAGCAATCCAAAAATTATACGAAAGATAAAGCAGGTTTTACCTCAAAGGAGACTTTAACAAGGAATTGTTAATAAAATTGTAATAAAATAGAACAATGAAATCATATAGGTATTTATATATATGAATATTTTTCTTTAATATAATTATAATTCTTTTATATTTATTATATAGTGTTTTTAATGTGTACCATGGGAGTCAAGACTTAAGGTATGGTGATTTCTATTCTCACCATTATTTCTAATAGAATTATGCCATATTCACCACTAATTTATTATATATAGTGTATATAATTACCTATTAAATGATATATCAAGAATATAACTCATTTAATGATAATTAATGCTTTAATTTGTGTTATTATTTCATGGGGATTACAATTCAAAGTAACTCCAACTCGAAGGGATTTTCGTCTCACTTTTTACATTTGTGAGACACGTGCTTTATTCACCACCACTTTCTACTATGTGGTGTATATGTTTCCCATGAATTTATTTTATTATTATTATTTGAAATTTTATATCTATTTATATATCAATTTAATTATCTCCCTTTCATGGTGTTTATAGTTCAAAAGATACCAAATTAGAAATGTTTTGTTGTTTTTATTTTCCTCCTTTGAGACGTATGATAGTATATACACCTATATTATTTCATGAGGTTTATATAAAGACAATTTGAAATTTAATATCATGAATTAATCTATAATCATAATAATTTATTTTCTATTTTATAGTATTCCTTCATTGTGATTATGATTCAAGGTTTCCAAAGTGGTAAGAAATTACTATTAGAATCTCATCATTTATCAGGATTATTTATGATAAACTCAATAATGAAATTTTAAGATCTATATATCAAAAATTATCTTGAATTTTATTCTCTTATTATTATTCATGATATCATCAAGTAATATTTCCATTTTCTTACACCTTTTTACTTAAGATAATTAATAAAATTTTAATATGAAAATCTATCATTATTTCTCTCTTCAATTAAAAATATGTTTTCATTCAAAACAATGTTTTTATAAAAATGTTTTCAAAATAATTATACTATTATTTTATTTTTTTTAAAATAATTTTTACCCATGTTTAATTTTTTTTTAAATAAAAGGAATCTTCTCCTAGTTTTCTGATTAAGTCTCATTTGAATTCTACTAACAATATGTAATGAATCATTGTTTTGACATATATTTCATGTATAGAATTATCCACCATAAAGAACACTACATTAATTATATAATACTTTATAAATTTCCATGAATATTTCTAGAATAAAATTTCTCCTAATATATTTGGGAATTATTTTTTTAAAATTGATATTAAAAGTAGTAGATTCCAAAAAAGTATTCTGTTTAAATAGTGTTTTAAATGAATTTAAAATATTTCATTAAAATTTTTCATATGTTATTTTCAAAGAAAATTTTATTTTAAAATATTTTTTTTAAATGTTTTAAATGATTAATAACTCTTAATTTATGTGTTTTAAAAGGTTATTTTTAAAGGGAGTTGTTTTATAAATTAATTAGGATTTTCCCTATGATTTCTTTGGGGTGCACCCCTCACCTGTTGATGCATGCTGGAATGAGATTTTTTTTCCCACATTACCACATTCAAAAATTAGTATGACTTCATCACATTCAGTTGTGATGTATACCCCTTGATCAAAATGGGGTGATGGAATTCCAGTTCCTCTTTTCATGGGTTCCTCCCTAGAATTCATCTCCTAGTTTGGTTCTCCCTCATATAGTTAATACATCTTTATAGAACTCATTATTAGTGCCATAATTTTTTGTATTATATTTAATTATACTATGTATTTCTAGACATTCCATTGGGTTATTATAGGGAAACAACCTTCAGTTAGGAGAGTAGTCAAGTTGGGCATCAGAGGAACTTCTGAATGCTAGTAACATTGGAAATTGTACTCTTCCTCCATGGATGGTATCTCATGGTGGAATATTAGGTGTAACCAAAGGAATATCCTATAAATAATGAGTTATCTAACACCAAGGGAGTGTATATTCTATATCTTTCACCTCATGAATTCCATGTTTATCATGAAGTAGTTGAACCATAGGCATATATCTTCCAAGGATTTCACATCAGGGATCCCATGTTTATCATGAGGTAGTATTTATAGAGATATAACATGAGTTAAAATTATTATGGAGATGGATATGATTGACCATGATTCCTCATAGGGGAAGATCGATAAGGTTCATCTTGGTGAGGTGACCCCTGAAAGGTTTACCGGTGGGTGTATCGGAAGGCCCTTTATAGGTAGATCTAGAAGGTTTGTACCGTAAAGGTAATATGTCACACCATGAATGTTGATCTGGACACCCCTATAGGTGGATAAAGGAGGTGCATCCCTAGGAGGGAACACTTATAAGTTTTACCAGTGGATGGATCAGAACAGCCTTTAGAGTCTGATCTAGGAGGTGTGTCCCATAAAGGGAAGATGTCACACTATGAAGGTTGATGGATCCGAATGCCCTTTAAAGGAAGATCCATGAGGTGTGTCCCATAATTGTAATAAGGGACACAATGAATATTTCTCTAAACACCTCTGTAGGTGGATTAAAGAGTTTCATCCTTATGATGGAACACATGAATTGTTTACCGATGGATGGATCAGAATATCCCTTAGATGAAAAACCATGAGGTGTGTCCCATAAATGAAACATTTCATATAATAAAGGAGGATGGATTAGAACTCCATTTATTGGTAGATCCATGAGTTGTGTCCCATAAAGGGAAGATTTCACACATTTATGGTTGATCTATAAACCCCTTGAGGTGGATTATGGAGGTTCATCTCTAGGAGGGAACACTTGAAAGGTTTACCTATGGATGAATCATAATTCCTTTTAGAAGAAAACCCCAGAGGTGTGTCCCATAAAGGGAATATATCACAATGTGAAAATTGATCTACAAACCTCTATAGGTGGATTAGTGAGGTTAACCCAAATGAGGGGTGAAACCTAGGTTTATCATTTCTCAGGATTAAACCTCAAAGAGGTGTCCTCTGTACCTTTTTTAGAGGACAATGAGAAAAAACCACACAATTCAATGGTGTGGGGTTTACACATTGAAGCTACATGATGAACATGGAGGATATATAGTATCCTAGGTGAGGGGAATGATCTAACCATGAATGTGACTCAGAGGATATTCGTATGGATGTGTATGTGGGGTTTGAACTTCATAGAGGATTCCTACCTATCCCATTTTTTTGGAATCAAAGTCAACGTAGTTTAGAAAGTTGGGGTCTATACCTATCAAGGGGCCCATGGGGTGATGAAATTTGGGGATTACGTAGATATGTATCCCATGGGAATGGTGGTGGTTAATTCCATAGTAACTAGTAACCTCTAAGACTATGTGAATCATGCTAGGTATGAGAAATAAGGGGAATTAGTAGACCAGATGCTCATGTAGTGGAAGAAGCACCCAAAGGAGATGGTGTGGGGATTATTCATATAAAATGACTAAAAAATATTTCATTCCATGTGAGGAGGATCTCATTCCATGTGATTATGATCTCATTTCCTACAAGTCACACATGGAGCTTCATGATCTTGTGGAATAGGGGGTGTGGTGTTTAATCGTAGAAACTTCCCAAAATGGGGGGCATGTTCACTGTGGTGGAAAAGGATGGTATCCTATGATGATAATACATGGGGCATCCTAATTTTATTATATAGAGTAAAACTATAATTTTATATCATTTTATGAAGATTTTGGTGCTAGGAATTTTTACATCATGCAACACAGATGTGGGGGACTCACTCATTACGCTTTGGGATTACATAACCACCGCTCATGCGCATTATGGAGGAGCATGGATTTAGAAATTTTATGTTCTAATGGCATGGAGGAGTGTTAAATATTGAGTTCCACATTATCAATCCTATTATGAGATGAAAATTTAATTATTTTACATATTCTGATAATAAAAAGGTATGGAAAAGCATGTACTAGTGGCATAGGCGACATCTTGTTAGGGACCATGAAATTGTTGAACACAATTTTGGAGGGTTTCATGAAATATTTGTGCAAAATAAATGGTAGTTCCACACAAAGGGTCCTCGAACTTGGTGCTATAAAACAATTTCAGGTGAAGTATCTTTAATGAAGAGGTGTACTCATGATTTGAGATTTGTAAGGAAGATCAAGGTTGCACGTAGGTGGATACCTTATGCACACCTGAATTAGGTTGAAAGAGGTACGGTGAGGGTTACACAATTGTGTACCCACTAATGGGATGAACCATGGGGAACCTATTATGAAAAATGTTATATCAGAGGGTTTCATGATTTTGAAATATCATAGAATATCGGTCTTACGAGTAGTAGATTGATAGTTTTACTTCTGTATGATCACACTGAACAATGGGTGCGAACTTCTATATATCTGAAATCATCAGTGATGGTCATGGAGGATTTCGGTATCAGAAGATGTATTCTGTCCATCTTCATTTTTAACCACAAAAAATGATCATTCAAGGGGTTATTTAATGTTGTATATGGAAGGTAAGAGGGTCAAATACAGATTTGGTTTCATTCATGAAACATCGCTATCTTAAGTTTGATTTCCTTGTCTGTTAATAATTATTCATATAAGTTCCAAGAATTGTCTTTTTATTTGGAATACAAGAATCTTGAGTGTGATTTATAATATTTTTCACACAACTTGAACCTTTTTAACACCTTTATTGGTATTCTTATGATGCTTCATCAAGTCATATAATGGCATAATTTTTCTTGAAGTTGGTTGTGTAAGGATTCAGAAGGAATTTTAGCGCTAACTAATTCCCCCTATGAATCTAAGACTAATGGGGACTATAAGGTTGGGTTCTATGGGAAACACCAATGAAAGGGGTCAAATCCTGTGGGTGCATGAAAAACTCCCCAGTTGGCATGTAAGGCACTTTCACACAAGTACAAGATGAGGTTCATGACTATAAATAAGCGGTGGGGGCCCATGCACAGTACATTAAAAATTATACATGATAATATATATCACTCTCATGTGCTTAAGTAAACCTTTTGAAACAAAAAAACCACACCTCAGCTGCTCATTTCTTGAATATTCTCTTTATTTCACGCATCTAAATTTATGATAATCCATGATTTTTCCACACTTGATTATTGTGTTATGTGGGACATCTCATCTTGAATACTGATTATTCCCTCTTGTATGCATCTACAATGGACTTTTCAAACCGATATGAAAATTCCCAACAAAAATAATCCAACTAATATTTATGTTTTTTCTGCTTATATCAAAGAGATTAAATGATTGGAAATCTTCAAATCCATCAAGCTAGGAAAGTTGTTTCAGATAATCAAATGATTCTGGGCAAGTTGATAGAGTCATATAAAGCTTATCCTCTAAGATACTACCTAAAATTGTGGAACATTTTTATGATGGATATATTTATCATACCATCCTTCAGGTTTTACACATCGCGATCATGGTTCAGACGTGATGATAATCTCAATCACTAGAACATTTCTATTCAAGACGACCCAAACTGAGAGAATGTAACCATCTATTTTTTGTGCATTGAATGCATCGAAATGGACTATCATGGTGGATCTACCATAGGTAGAGGGGTTTTATTCCCACTATGCCCTTACTTTCTAGAGCAGCATGAGGGAAAAAATCATGGGTTGGTACAAGGACTGGGATTTTTGATCAGGTAAAATTTTCACCAGAGAGTGGGAATGGTCGCACTAGGTGTGCTACATGTTCCAAGTGTATGGGGTAGATATCTACCACATTATAATGTATAAAGTAGTGTAGATTTAATATCTCCACTTTTACCGTCAACATGAGATGGTGCCATAGCTCTTAATCTGATGGTCTATGGATATGAACACATTTCATCCCTACCATGGGGAAGTCAGCATTATCTTGTGGTACATCCACTATATTAGTGGTATCCCACTACAGGGATTCTAGTATGAATAATTCCTTATATTATAAAACACTAAGAAATATATGTAGCAAAACCCTCTCCTTGTGAAACATATTTTGAAGATTCTAAAGAAGAAGTTAAAACACACTCCCATTTTTTTCAAGGAAATTATTTTCAAGGCAATTTTTGACATTGTTCTCAAGAAAAACCCATGAGTGATGATTTCAGGTCATGGAAAATAGTGCATAATAGTTTCATAGTGGAGGAAATAGGTATTATACTAGTTTATATTTGAATAAAGATAGATTCTGAAATGGGGGGAACATCATGGTTGGAGGCTGGGATCTACTGTTATTCTAAAACACTTTTGATTCCTTATTCCAAAGTGGGTGGTTTATACCGATTATAGATACATGAATGAGAATACACCCAGGGAAATTTTTGGTGGCATCTATTTAGAATCCAAAAAAAATAGTCAATTTGGGGGTACTCATGAGATCCAGGATCTATAGCACTCTAGGAAACGTTGTGCGGTGAAACATTCCATGAAGGATATTTCATCCATTCTTGTTCTTACACAACTGTACCATAGCATAGCTCAAGAGTTATGAATTCCTAAATTCCATCAACCCTCTAAATGTCTATATGCAGCCATCTCTTCTGAACATTTTCATTTTCCAACTAGTAACACCTAATAAGGTCAGGATCATTGATCAGATCGATAACCATGAAAACTTCAATTTCTAACCCTTCTTAACTTCAATTGGTATAATAGTGGACAAAATTTAAGGCATGTGGGAGAAAAAGGAGTTCCTAAAATGTTTAAGGGGTGAAGTGATGGTGGTTTGGATCAATGGACACATCTATAATGAACCATACATGTCCTCCCATTTTTCTAGTTAGTTTGTGTTCCTTCAGCAAGTCATGAATAGATTTTACATGGGGGTCTGTGAAGAGTGGAACCCATGTATCATTCATCAACTATGGTTCATGCTGGTGAATACGGTTTCTGATGAAACCATTTTTATACAAGAAACAATCTCAATGGTGTAATATCAATGTAATATGATACCAAGTGGGTGGAATCATAAGTAGAGGAAATCCTAAGAAATCATATTAGGGTGTTTTAATAGGTTAGTGAGGAGCTGGAGTATTAAGGAAGTATGTGTGCTTCTCCCAGAGAGGCAAGTCAGACATCTGTGGAGGCTTAGGTTGGAACCGTAGGGGAGGGGACATTGCAAGGTATGGTCTCACCCCCACCTTCTTTATGGGAATAGTATTTGAAGCAACTTTGGAAGCCATTTATGAAGGATCTTGGGAAGATTTTTAGGTACCTTCTATAATCAGTTGTAGATTCCATATTTCCCTCTCTCTAGATGGTTAGGAGGATTTTGCAGACGTCACTATCAATAGAATAACTATGGTATAAGATGAAGTCATATGGGATCGAGTTTTCAAATGTCAGGTCTATTTGGGTTATAACCATTGTGAGATTCCATAAAAGACACACATATTTTTCATCCATGGATGACTATGCATGCCTACGGGGGTAGTACGAAGATCCGTTTACCCTAGTGAGAGTGATATTTGGAGATTGGGAGGATCAAGAGGAGGCTAAAACTATCGACATCCCATCAGATGAGGATAAAATGGACTAAGAGGTATTACATGAATATAGTGATGAAGAATCATGGGGAACATCTTCCTATCAATGGAGTCCCATTAATGTGGATAAATTGTAGACTCAGAAAAAGAATTTGATGAGTTTATCAAGGTAAGTCTTAACTTATTTTCCTTACATGATCCATCCATTCACAATAAATATTCTCTAACTCAAACATGTATTATATAAGAGAATATCAATAAAGGTTATGGGTCCTCTACTAAAGAGGGGAAGGTGCACCGATGGTTATGAATGAGAATGTTCTAGGTCATGTTCATCGGGTTGAATCAGATGGAGGGTTGGTCAATGTCGATGAGGTTAGGGTGAAATTTTAGAACCTCAAATCCTTTCTATTATCTACTGGGGACCACGCCCTATAAACCCCATGGTGGAATCCACTTCTAGAGAGATGGTTAACTTGAGATGAATCATAATTGAAATTTATACCCCTCAAGGTAAGAAAAAAATTAGAATCATTTGTCGATAATAATATTTCATGAAGACTTTATGTAAACATTTTTATCTATTCCATGTAGCTCTTATTCAATTAACGCAAGAGTAACTAGTACCGGTCATTGAATTACCATGTAATTAAGGGTATCATGTGGTGGAATCCCCAGTTGTCACTCATGATCTCAATCTATCGATGCTCAACTATTGTGAGTCTATTCTTCTCATAAAGTCCCACCTATCATTTCTTGATCAAACTATCTAAGATGTTCCCATTTCAATAAGTTCTCGAAATATTACACATTAAGAAAGTGTATGAGGCCGAGTCATTTGAGTTTCCTTCTCTGATGGCCATGATGGATCATGAGGATTTGTCCATCCAAGCTGATATGACTTTGGTCCTAGATGAAGAGTAATCCATGACTGTAAGTGAAACCATTGATTGAGCAGAACGTGAGCTTGGTTGGGTGAGACTACTAAGGAATAGTCGAGTGAGTATGAACAACATCATGATATGGATTATTGCCTAACAGAGAGTATTACAGAAGAAGATCATGCTACTAACCATCTGGTGGCTTTCCCAAACTATAAGCCTAGACCACAAGAAGTGTTGAAAGACTCTAACCATGACACAATTGAAGATAACAACATAATCCTATGTAGGGTGTGCATGTTCATACAATTATTCATCAACCAGACAATGGATCGACAACTAGTGGTTCAGATGGGGTATTTTCACCATTGATAGTGCAATTTATGCTCTAGAGGGGTGGATGCACATGGTATTCACATGTTGTTCTATGACTTTATCACTAAGTTTATGCATGAAAGATTCCAACCCCTAGACATTTACTTACATTAGGAGAAGTATGACAGCATTTTCACTTTTTGAGAATTTATCCAGGAGATCCAGCATCTAGAGAAATAACTATATGAGCAAATGACTTTCCTCAGAACTTAATTGGATATTATCGGATGGCTGAGGTCTTATTTGGAGGAGGATGATAATCATATGAAGCAGGTAACTACTTGAATAGTTGGCCTCTAAGTCAACAAGACCTGTAATAGACCAAATATTATGAACTTCATCCCATAGATAACAATGAATAATATGATATTATGAAGAGGAAGTATATCATGGATTCCATACACTATAGTTTTGTAGATCTATTTCCTTGGTCACCAGAGCACAAATATAGGGCCTATTTTCTCCTTGAATGATGAGAGGCTCCAAAATGTTGATGACCCTTGCTACTAACACAAATTTATTATTTTATTTTGAAACAAGTCTCTTTATGCATGGACCCATTTTTTCACTATAAGTTACTGCACTCTGATATTATCTTTGAAACAACCATTAACCTATTCCTAATAAAAAATGTGTCATTATCAGTGTGATAAACAAGGAATGAACACACAATTTATCATTTTTATGATAGTGTCAGATAATATTCAAACACTTGATGCCTTATATTATTGAATGACCACTGAGAGTTTTCAAGCTGAAAAAGTATGTTTCAAGAGAACATAGCTCTTAGAACAATCATCTTTAATTTCCAACATGTTCTAGTGCTCTATCATAATAATGCTAGAGGTGTTGAATTCTATCTGAACAAAGAGGAAGGATAACTATGACTCATATTTTCTAAAATCTATAACAAATGGATAGTGGAATGGCGATGTAGGATAATTGATAAACATGCTCGAAACACTGTATACATATCTATTATCCTAGTATGTGGAAAAAAATGATGTTAAACCACTAAATATTAAAAAACATGAAACCTTTCTCATGTTATTGTTCAATATTTTCTAGGGTGTTAGCCTAGTATGGTAGGAGATCCAATATAGAATGAGACCACTCCATTTGGGGGTCCCTTCATACATGGAATAGGATGAGGATTCAAATAAGGGGAACATGAAGAGTGAAAATGGAGTGATGGAATGTTTGAATAGATTAGAAAACTCTTGGAATTATGAAATTGTGTATTAGATCACATTGGTGTAATTGTATCGGTCTATAAAATGATCAATCTCATATTATAGGGGATTTTTATCTCATATTCCAAGTGATAGGTGAAAATTTGAGTGATGTGGAAGATGACCAGAAATAGAAGAAGGAGTCTCAAGAAAAGGCCTAAGATACCCTACAAATTTATGTTGTGAAAAATGGGATGGTAGGTATGTCCTTTTCCATCATACGGTGAAGACGTATGACTTGTATTTTAATGACATATGGTAAGGACAGATCATTAAACAATTTAATATCAAGTGATCTGGACTCATCTCATAGTTTAATGACATGTGACTAGTACGTTGCACACAATTTAAGGTCATGATATCTAGACCATGTGTTTAATATCCCAAATGGATATGTGTAGTGTGATAGTGTGAAAAACCCAAGGTGAATGAGGAACAAGGATAACCAATCTCCACACAACAAATCCCTTGGATGAAAACCCACATATAGTTTAAATTCGTGATTCTTGGACCTAAACTCCTTGTTTAATGTCACTGGGTTTAGAACAAGGGATTCAATGTGAAGCCTGACTATATAATTACTCAACCTTCAAAAAATATTAATCCCATTTGATTCATTCTTATTATGGGAAACATGGAATGGTAAGAAGGTTTTTCTGACATGT
Organism: Viscum album; assembly: GCA_963277665.1. Classification (NCBI taxonomy): domain Eukaryota; kingdom Viridiplantae; phylum Streptophyta; class Magnoliopsida; order Santalales; family Viscaceae; genus Viscum; species Viscum album. Next base: position 64,970,102 of record OY728166.1, on the reverse strand, counting down.
GGACGTGCTCATTAAAAGTGGTACCATGTGTTTGGAAACCCACTAAGATATAGGGATGTAAAAGGAAGGTAAGTTGAGACTTCCAAGATCTATACCAGGGGTAACCGATGGGTAGGGATCTACTATTGATGATATTTGAAAAACATGAATCATAACTATGCTATTAAAATATGAGGTGAGAAAATGCAAGATCGTCTATTGAATACATTCTAAAACCAATATCTTCTTTTTTTAGGGATCCATTATAGAATTGAACTAGGATGGGAGGTGAGAAACAATGTAATGAGAACATCATTATTAGGGGTTCCATTTAGATTTAAAAGAATATGAAAATCCAAACCTTGAAATACTCAAAGAGTGGAATGGGGTGTATCGGAGAGTGGGATTAAAACCCAAGTTTTTTTAATAGTTTAAGGTCATATTTCCTAGAACATAGGATATATATTATTGTAAATACTTACAGGTCATACCATTAAATAAATAAGAACCTTAAGAGGATATGAATGTGAACATGGGTAGTATAGTGGAGTCAGAACCTGATGTGAACAAGGACTAAGGAGGTATGCACAACACTACATAATCCTGAGGACATTCCTTCATAAATTTTAATGTCATGATGCTAATACATGATCTAAACAGTTTAAGTAAATTTTCTCTATACCATAGGGAGTATCCCAAAAAGGGATATGTGTAGAATGGTAGGGTGAAAAAGTGATGTTATTGAGGGCCTAGGAGGTCCAATGTCACACCAAGTATTCTGGTAAATACGCTCATACATTTTAATTTCATGATACTTTGACTGAGGGAGGATATTAGTTTAAGGTCTTCTAGAATGAACATATTATGGGGACCAAGGGACTGAATTACATAAATAATTTAAGGCTAGGCCGAGAGATAATAAGTCTAGATGTCACTACATATCCCATAGGTATGGGAATATAGCCACACATAGTTCTAGAAGTGACACACACCATTTATGGTTGTATAGTCTAAACCTTGGAAAACTATTTAAAGTCACGTTTCTTTGACTATATGGGAATAATTCACTACAAGGGTATATATATTTAATACAAGAGGTAAACCCTAACATGAATGAAGTGAAAGAGGATCACGTACCACATACACCCTAAATTAACTGCATACTATTTAAGGGAGTAATTCTCATACCGTCATCTCTTAGTTTAAGGTTATAGATTTTGGGAAATTTTAGTAATTATTCCAAATACATGGTAATAATGTGGGGTTGTAATAAATCATACATGAATTAGACAAGGGGGGTTACCACAATATATGTATCTTGAGATGGACTGAAAATAGTATAAGGTTGTAATTCATTGACTGTAAATCAGGCCAAGGGGCTTAACGGTTGAAGAGACTATGGCTGGGCCTAGAGAGAAAATGTCTAGGTGTCACTGTGTATCACATAACGATAAAATTAAATCCTCATGTAGTTCTATAACATAGTTTGGTTAGAGACGAGAACTGGTAGGGGTGATACTCTCTGATGAGGAAATTATAGGAATCCCACATCTATCATTGGGCATCCTCATACAATTCTTGGGGTACCATTTGTTAACCATTCCACACATGTCATATGAGGCATCCCAATTTAAAATCAATAAAAATAATTTCTTATTCAAGAGGAATCATTAACTTATCCTGGGTTGGGTGGCTTTTTAACATCATTCATTGAGGATGTTATTCCTAGTTTAATGTCATAGTGTTGGGAACATAATGGGGGGATGCCTCTAATTGTTATGTGTAGTGTGGTTACCTAAATGAGGACCAAGATTCCCAATTAAACTACATGACACATCCTATAGAAAACCCATACAATATTTATGGTAGAATCTCAACCAAAATGGATATGTGGGGCATGATAGGAGTACCCAAAATAAATGAGGACCACAGAGTCCCTTGTCACACAATGCATTCCCGAGGAGATTATTGCATATAGTTAAAAATGTTGATGCTTGGAATAGGTATCTATATTAATTTCATAGAGTTTGGACCCTTGATAAAAGTTTAATTTCATGTTTCATGGACCATAGTGTAAGAACTTCCAAAAGGGATAGGCATAATGTGGTGGCATAACAAATTTGATGTGAATAAAGACTATGGAGGCACACACACCACGTAGGTATTCCTAAAGAGGCTTGAATATAGTTTTAATTCATGATTCTTGGACTAAGATTGGTCCTATGTGTACTTATATTTCATAGATATAATAAATACTTAACATGAATGGGGACCAAGTAGGCCCTGTGTGCCATAGATGGGGCCTAAGGGTGAAGGGGTGTTGGTGAATTTGTAGTTGAGCTTGGAGATGGGAATTTTGGTAATCACTACAAATCCTGCAAGGGATGTAATCAAGCTATATATAGTTACTGATTATGGAATAGTAGATGGTCTATGCCATGGGAGATGTCCTCTTGGGTGAGAACATTATGGTTTTGTATAGTTTATCATCATGCACATATGACGATAATTATTGCATAGTTTGGATTCATGAAACTATAATGTTGGTTGATACACAGTTTAATTTCATGCTTCTATGATGAGGGTGTTATAAAGTTTATTGTCTTGTGGATGGGATGCTGGTATGTGCCTTTTAAGGTCATGCAAAGAGGACCAGTGATGCTACATAGTTTAACATCATGTATCTAAGACCGAAAAACACCATTTAATTTCATATTAAGGGGATGAAAATGGCTCATCATCTAAAGTAGTACTTGTGAAACTAGTCATGGGTTGGAGAAGATATGTCCTCTCTGTTCATAGTTATCAAAGAGTATGAAACATTGGAATAGAATTTGTGAATTATGTATGGTCTATAACACTTATGATTCAATATTGATGGCTTCTTTCCAAGATTCATTGGTGTTATGGGAGATAGAACCATGTCACTCTATAGGAAAGTGAATATGTAAATATTCTTATTGAATGATTTTTCTATATTATTCTGGTGCCTCTCTATAATTTTCAAGGTCTAGAGCATGTTTTACTTTAGGGATTCCAACATAGTGAGATTGAAATATTCCATCCTATCTGGTGTATGGTAATCATATATAGTTGTTAAGAGAAATGGAAACTCAATATCCAAGGATAGGACTACCTATTTTATATACAATAGAAAATATAGAGTAACCTGGGAATGATTTCGAGTCATCTACCCATATACACATAGGGTTTTAGGGTGAATTTCTGACCAACTCTTCCTATTTTTTCCCATAATCATCATCAAAATAATGAATTGGGTTTTATTGAATTTCTCGATATATCCATTTTTTCATGCATGATAGTAAGAATTATGGTTGGACCTGATGTTGTAGATAACATACAATATCTTTAGCTCATCCACCCAAAATTTGGTACTGTTGTCAATGATAATTCAATGGGGAACTCTAAATCAATGAATAATTTTGGAGTTTAGGAATTTATTCATGGATTTGGGTTTTACATCCTTGATAGGAATTACTTCTACCCACTAGGAGGAGAAATTCATGTCAGTGAGAATGAACCTACACTCGTAAGAAATAGTTGGCATATTAGGGACCACAACATCATGTCCCCATACTAAAAAGATCCAAGAAAACTTGGTAGTATGGAGGGGTTCCAACTATCTATGAAAAATAGGTATAGATCTAACATGGGTGGAACCTCTTGGATAACTCGATATAATCATGGAACTTGGCGGGACAAAATTTTCCCTACCTCTAAATATAGTAGGAGAGATTCATCCCTATCTAATGAGTGTTATAGGATCTAGAATGAACATCTATAATAACCTAGGGAATCTCATCTCTATGGATGAAACATAGGATAATTCCATTAAATACACATAGATAGAGAGTCTTCTCAAGGTTTTTCCCACTCTTGATGATGTACTGCATTTCACGCTGACAAAATTTCTTTTGCTCAGTACTATCCAGTGGTAGGGACACATGATGGAGACACTTGACAAAAGGGGATGTCCAATCAAATTTTTCTACTGCTATTGGGGGATTTGGTGGTCCTAATGTGGGAGAACCGACAGTCAGTTAGTTTACCTATTGGATTTCATTATCATCTGGGAATATGAGAGTGATAACCCTTCAGTGTGACACATGAATGAAAAGATCATCCTTGTCAAGATTTGAAAGAGATGCATCTAGACATTACAAGTAATATTCTTGACCATTTTGAGATTTGGGAATATTAGTCTCCTTCAGCTAATAAGGGAACTAGGCCATTAAAGGGAGTGTATGTTCCAGCAATGGAATGAATTCTATATTTATGAATATATAGTCACCATTAATCTGTTTAAGGAATAACATGGATCTCCCTTCCCTTGAATGTGGGATACATCAATCTCAAGGTCCAGATCGAGGCATGTAATTAGATCTTGATACACTTCCTCATTTTTTGTGCAACCTTCTAACAAAAGGAATGAGTAGGGTAGAACAACTTGTGCTAGAGTGATGAATACAATCCCCAAACCTACAATATTGATCTTCAGATAATTTATCCATCTAATGGTTGGGATCCAATATGATCCATAAAAATTCATATCCTATAATGGAATAGCTTGATCCACTGAAAGGATGAACTCATATGGGAAATCAACATCCAAAGGTTATTCTTTGAGATCTATATGAGTGGCTAGAAATCCATCCAATACCTGACCTTTGATATATTTCTGCAAGAAAACCATGAAGTCAAACTACTGAAGGATCACTTCCCATCATGACAATCATCCTTTCAACATTGGTCAATTCAGGATATACATCAGTGGATCCACATAAGACACCAGCTGTATCACATGATTCTTTCTATAATTCCACAAATTTGTACTAAAAATACCATCACCAGGCATATCTTCTTGATATGAGAGTATATGGCCTCCATATCAAGGATTATGTGATTGAGATATTATAAATTGTTATCTCTATCCTCTTTGTTCTTTTTTTGTGAGGATTGAACAAAGGGATTATTCTAGGGAACTCATATAGAGTATAAGAGGCTTCCCTGAGATGGGTGGAATAATAGTCATAGGTTGTAACAGATGCTGATAGATTTCCCCAAAGGAGACTTGAAACTCTTCATCCCACTAGTGGAAGGTACCTTTCTTTGTGAACCTGGGAGAGGGATTATACTTTCTAGATAGGTTTATGATGAATTAGAATATATAGGCTCTATAGCCTTAAAGACCTCAAATTTACCTAAGGTTACTTGAAGGAGGCATCTGACTAATGGAATTGATCTTCTCTAGGTCAATATCTATTCTTATCAACATAACTATGAAGATGATAAATTTACCATAGGTCACCCCAAAGTAATAATTCAAGGGTTTCATCTTCAAATACTTTGAGAGGTGGAAGTTGGGGACTTTCTCAATATCTATGTGATGGTTCTGATAGTGGTAGGATTTGACCCCCAAATATTCCTCATGTAATTCCACTAACATCCCAATGATTAGTTTGCAGATTAAATGCATGGATTGATAATAATTGGAATTATAGTCTTCAGATTAGAAGGCATTACCTGATAGAAGAACTTCCCTTATGGTTCTCTAAAATTAGTAGACTACTCATCCTTGAGGGGTGTAAGAATCTAAGAGTATCTAGAATAATGATCCATGAAGGAGAGAACCTGGAACCCAGTTGTAGCATTAATGTAAAATAATGTTACAGGAAGGGGAAGTTATCCTTTAGAAAATAGCTATTGTGGTCCTAGATTTCAACAAATAATCTGATATTATCATTCTTCATTTTTATGTTAATGATGTTTTCTAGACATTCAGGGTACTAAACATCTATGATGAAGTTGGATTTGATAATATTTTCATATTCTTCCTTGACTATGGCACCATAAGGGTGGTGAATTTTCCTAATAGGCTTCTAGAACCCACGATGAATCACTGAGAGACCAAGATGGTGGACAATGACCTAAGGTTCTAGTTTTGAAATATCATAATAAATCTAGGTGAAGATATTGAAATGTTTCTTTATTAAGGCCACATACTAATATTACACCTCTAGAGGCATGGTTTTACTGAACATAATTGGCCACTAATCTGAATCAGTACCAAGGTTTACATGTACTAGCTCATCGATGGTGGTGGAGATGCCCAATTAGAATATAGGATGATCAACCTCTAAATCCTTATAATAGTATGAGGTAAGGGAACTACATAGAGGATGTTCATCCCGGATAGCTGATTCTAGAGGAACACTACCACTTGCTGGGGAAAATGAGAAATCCTCACTTGGTAAATCCTACTCTGATGAAACCATGGTGACATAGGCTATCGATCCAATTCCATTAGGCATTCGACTGTGGGTCCCATTATTGATATAAAAAAATGTGGTGGGTTGTATTCTAGTTGTTCAACCTAGAAAAGTAGAACAAGAGGGTTTGACATAAAATTATTGTTATGGGGATAACATCTCAGTATCTCGCATCCATCCAACATTAATTTTTTATTAAAGATCAATCAGTTTTAATGGGAAAGTGGGAACCCTCACAACTAACTAGTTTCAGTACCAAAGGACACGACGTATCTATTAAAGAAAAGAGTGAGTTTTTTGGAATCGTTTTCCCTGAACAAAACCCAGGGAGTATCGTTTACCTTTATGCTAGGGAATTCATTCAAGGTTCCCTCGAAAATAAAATCCAGGTTGTCCCAATATTTCAGGTACTCCTCTTTGCAAATCTTCCCCATGTTGAAGCCTCTCAGCAGAATGCGCACTTCCTTATCTGCCCACTCTCCTTTCTCCTTTATAGTAGCCACCTGTATCAGTCTAATCTTCTTCAAAGCTTTGAGATCCAAAGTTTCCTCAAACATTTCCTCATCTGAATTCATGATTGGATCCCTATGTTCCAACATAGAGACCATTTGGATTTGTAAGTCAGCTTTAGAACCTACTTCATGCTGCTGCCCCCAACCCCTCAGCTCCACGCCGCCTAAAGAAGAATCTGGAGAAGCAGCCTCACATATTTCTATAACAAGGTCCTTGAAGATGGCATCCACCTTATGTTGGACAAGGTCTTTGGAATTTTTTAGGGTTGAGATGTCAACATTTGAAGAGGCCTTCGGGGAAAACTTGCCCTTACCAGCATATCTAGTAATAGCAGGGCTAGGGAGGTTGGAGTAATCCTTCCTTCTATGCACCCTCTGGTTGTTCAAAATGAATTCATATGAATCCATGACTTTGTTCTTGCCCTTCCACATCGAGGATCTAAAATAGTCCTCCACTATGACCAGTTCCTTGGGCTCATCAAAGTCTGAAGCCTCGACCATTTCTTCTTGTAATGTTTCTACACTAACCAATAGGTCTTGACCATGATCCACCCCTGTAGCTTCCTCACTGTTAAAGAACTGTTCTTCACCAAGAACTGTATACCGGTTTTGGGAGGTCCCAATTAGCCCCCTTATAAATGATACTCATCATAAGAGGAGGTCTTTGGGGCCTACTTTGTCTTGGTTGGGACTCCTCTCTTATCAATACCACGACCCATATATTGGAAATAGTTGGGACTATCTTCCAAATCCAGGCGCTATAAGACATCATTGGAACCATGTCCCTTACTGTCAATCTTCAGGGTAGCATCATCAGTTGTTTTTGGACAAACCTCCGGGAATACATGTGGAGAATCCTGGAGGCCCTCCCTCACTATCTTCCCCACCCTTTGGCTGACCTGATCTGCAACTATAAGAAGGGTCCTCTCCCCATTCCCAGCCTTTAACCCCTTCTTGATGTCGCCCGAGCTGCTTGCACCCATATCACGATGCAACTGATCAAAAACCTCTGAAACAAGTGGACCCAAAGCCTATGGACCACCTTTCTTGGCTGAAACCGAAGAGTACCCATGGCCTGAGCCCAATAGACCCTGCCTGGATTGGTCTTCACCCAAGGAGATAGGGTCCCCCTATCCTCGACAGCTAGAGGTCCCTCCATACGAGCATCCCCTGAAGCATCTGTCTGGGAACTGGGCCCAATAGACAGACCAGTGGGGTGAAACTCATCAAAACTTGGATCCTTCTTCTAGAATTCGAGAAAACTATGACCTTGTCTATTATAGAAAGAGAAAAACATTTTCCAAGATTCGTAGAAAATCGGTTGACAATACCTATACTCCCCCTCAATCACAATACACACGACTTCGGGAGTAGGTTGAGAGAGATCCATTTCAACACATAATCGTGCCACAATCAGATGCTTCAGAGAGGAATTCTGTCGATCAGCTCAATGAAATCGTCCTATGGAGCTACCAATAGAAGGGAGTAATGCTGGATTTTGGAAAGGCAGTGGAAGGCCAGGAAGTTGAATCCAAATAATTGTTGTACAAGGGTCCTACTGCCTATGGATATCGAACGACCAGTAGAGAAGATGAAAATGGAATCCTCTAACAGATCTTCCAGGTCAAGACCACACTTGCACTAGGTCTTCCTCACTCAAGAAACTGAGAAGAATCTGTCATGGCCCAAGAAACCCGACAACCACGCTCTGAGTTAATCCCCATTCCTCATTCACAAGCCTGTCAAACAACTCAACCGGGAGGCAACGCCAAACGAATCGAGTAACCAGAGATGAAGAGATAAGTGAGGAGGCTGCGTCGAACTCCTATAAAGAAACCAGGACCATGGTTTGTCCATGATGGACCCCCAGAACCTTTGGAGAGATTAAAATTCTAGGAAAGGATGAGTGTTCCTTGGATGAAGGTAACGAAACAGAAACCCTACCTCTATATTGAGACGCCTTCTAAGGAGTGTAGTGAGGAAGAGACCCATCCCCCGTCGGGGGAGGGGCTTCCGTAGCCACCATTGATGCTAGGGCATTATCTTAGGGTGCCGACCATGACAAAAAAACCTTTCTATGAAAATCTCAGTATCTCACAGGGTTAGATGTTTCTAGTATAACTTGGGAATATCCTATATAATAGAAAGAGGTAATATTACAGTAGTCCTTGTACATAGGTAAATGACACCCCTTCCTATCAAGAATGAGAAAGATATTTCCAACATCTAGTGTCGTGGCTTCTAACCGGTGGATCGGGAGGATGAACGTTTCATCCATATTTGTGTGTGAACTAGTTGCAATGGTGGTGTGCTCATCCTCATTGGTCCAAACCTGATTTTCCTTGCTCTTATAATAGTCATAATCTAGATATGTAGCTTCACATGAGTGAAATGAACAGGCATCACCTTGAATCAAGCATACTCAAAAATTGAGGGAGTACTTGATGCATTGGTTGAATGAGGAGGGGACTGGTGCATGCAGATTAATCCAAGGTCTACACATAAACACATTATAGGAGGTTTCCTATGAGAAAATCATAAATTCATCACTTTATATAAAGCCTCTAAACATGGTCTTCAACCAAATTCTACTACATGGCCTATGCTTAGTCCTTTCATAACCCTGAATCTTCTTGTAAAAGTGACTCAAGTATACTTCAGTGAGTCCTAACTTGTGGACCATCGAGGTTCATATGAGATTGATCTTGAAACTTATTTCTTATAATAAGAGGTGGTGTTCCATGCATTATAATTGGTAGGTGATTTACAGTTTGAATATATTCACATTCATGAGTATTCCCTCATATTCTTCATATAATGAGATGATGGACTGAAATTCTTCTTTCTCAGCCTCTTATGAATTTTAGAATTCTGCAGTTTCTTCCTCCACTTCAAACTAGAGGGGGTTTTCAAGGCCTCTGAGAGAGCCTCTCACATTACTTATGATAGGAGTAGGGCCTAGAGGACCAATATCTTTGATTCTATAAGGGAGAGGTTCTTCAGTATATCTTATTTATAGGCTATGAACATGTTTCTTCTTGCAGGGTGTTTCCCTTTGAAAGGAATCACGATGGGTACTACTAGCCGAACCACTAGGTTCAGGATGGTGCTAAAATTGTCCTACTAATAATCATATAAATTTCCCAAAACCAATAATGGATGACTGGTGGATGGATAAGACCTTTCTTTAGTTGGTCATGATCGATTAAGATGTGGTTGTGGTTTTTCTTCCTAATTAGAAAGCATGGTCAGTTTTGGTGGTGTCTATGCCAGAGAGAGGTGGAAAGACTATTCCTTTTGATTTCTATGTATAACCTCATTCTGGGTTTTGGTATCATTTGTGACTTATCTTGAAGCATTGGAATGATCATTTTGGTGGTTTACATGTCCTATACTTCATCTTCGCTGGCATCGGCTAGAGGTACTTGTGGAACTTTACTGATACTTCTCTTCATCCAGTACCAAAAATGGATCTACCAATTCTATGGTATTCATGGAGGCATACTCCTATTCATCATCAGAGGAGTCTTCCAATGTTGGGTGAGTAGAGACCCAAAGATTGACGTACATGGACATTACATTACTTTTGTGGAATACTTAATACATAATAAGAACCAACACTCATGGACCTTAATAGTTTAGTGTCTTTGGAAACTCAGAACATAATCTTCTAATCATGGTGAAAGATCTTAAACATCTCCCATAATGATCTTCCCCTTTTGTTTTCTTACCTAAAACCTTTCTTTAAATCCTGGGGAAAAGAAAACATATAAAGGGTGAGCTCAAATTCTCAGTAAGGGTAAGCATGGATAAAATTAAACAAATCATATACATTTGAACTTAAAAACATGAACATAATGTTTAAACATCAAAATCTTGAGTAATGACATAAAACATGGCAGTACATGAGGCATAGATCATAAAGAATCATTAATCATGATAAAATAGCATGGGAATAAAACATGTATTTTTGGAAACCATTAAGCACATGTTATGATTTCCATAGTAGCCAAGGCATTGCTGCCAAGACCATCTTAGTGGACGAAGTCCCTTTATGAATCGAGTTCACTCCTCGTTCTAGTCCTGTATCACTGAACTGGATTAACTTACCATTACAGCCATGTCTATATCATGAGATATAAATCTTTACCCAATGAATTGGAGGGAGATATAGGTCCTACCCATCTCATAATGAAATCATTCTTAATTTTTCCACAACATAAACATAAATCATTCATCATAACCCAAAGAATAAAAATGGGTTTCATAAACATCATCCCATCATAACATAATCCATATAAAACAAATGGATATCATTTCATCATAAGAAAATTTAAACCATGTAAATCATATAGATATTATACTTGAAACATAGACATATGCAATAATGTCATCTTAGATGGAAAATGGCTTTCATAAAACACTTGAAAAGAATTCTTGAGGAAAATATCCTTTCTTCTTAAAAATCATTTTCTTTCACAAAATTCCACGCAATTTTAAGAGAAAACTATTTTTTTGAAAATAGTCCTGAAATCTTGTAGAGCAAGCTTCATAAAAATAAGGCATTATAAAACCGTAAAAATCCATTCATGCCGTATAAGTTAAAAAGAACATTTTTCTCATACTTTTTCTGGAAAAGTCAAAAAGTTCCTCTTATGGTAAAAAAATAAAGATTCCTTCCATATCATGTGGTAAAACTCAAAAATGGGAAAAAGTACATTAAACATACATGAAAAAATATTTAAAAAACATGGACATGGATGATAACAATAACCCCAGTAAATACTTACAAATAACAATCTCGGATAAGAACGATATTGGAATAGTTATCCCTTACCTTATGTCCAATTTCTTCCATATGTGTCCGAGACTCCTGTATAGTGGGTTTAAACATATTATTAACTTGTAACAGAAACATAATAATATTTATTATATCATATATGATTCAATTACGACTTTATATTATCCGTTCATTTGTCAATTCCATGTTAAAACAGCGTTTTGGGTAAAATCATTTCATTTATCATCCGTGTTTTGACTGATAATTATTAAAATGATTACTTAGATCATGATTACTTAATTCCAGAATATAAAACTTGATTTATATATAATATATATTCAGAATATACATATATATAATAGATCGATAAATGTAAAGAAATACACCGTTCATGGACACGGTAGGCCGTACGTATGCATGAACGTTGTTTTCTTTTCCTTATTGACTTGAATGGAATTAAGTAAATTAAATACATAAATATATATATATATATAAATACAGTAGCATTATTATGTCATATATTTCATGATTACTTATTATATATACTTTATAATCGTTCTTGAATTGTTAACATGGAAAATGAATCTCATCGCGTGGTGGAGACGATAATCCGTACATACGCACGAGTGATGATATCATTCCCATATTTATTGAATAGAATTGGAGTGGATGATATAATATTTCAGAATCATTATGATTTTATAATAACTATATATAGTTATTATTTACACCATTATACCCATCCATGTAAGGTGGTGTTGGAAAAACAGATTACACCACGGCATGGAGACGGTATTCCGTACCTACGCACGCACGGTGATTTCATTTTCCGTAGGATGGACAGAAGGTGAAATGGGGTTGTTTCATATTTATAATAACATATCAGTATTTAAGTGATATTTATGTTATTACTTTATAATTAAACAACTAAATAAGAAGATGTTGAAGAAGAAATAAACATGAAAGAATCAGTAGAAGAGATTACCTCTTCCTCGACGCACCTCCTTTAAATTTTTATTAAGGCACTAGAGATGGTCTTTTGGGAAGACCATAACCTCTATGATATAACTATAGATGTTGAGAAGATGGATTTTCATGGTTTATCCAAGCTTCAAGGCTCAAAACGGTGTGAAAAGAAGAGGGAAGGGGTGCCCTTTTTATAAGGGAGGAGAGGGGCACCTTAGGAAAAACTTAAAGTATTATTTTATAATAAAGTCATATTCGGTTTTTAATAGCTCGAAATTGATTTATATAGAATATAAGGTTGGGATGGGTCTAAATCCTCTCAAAAAATAGGTTTTAGAAAAGTTTAGGTTACTATTTTAACCTTATCATTTAGATTTAAATATAAGTTAAATAATTTAACTTTTACCGTGTCTTTTTGTTTTCTTACACTATATGGTTAATAAACATACTATAACAATCCAAACTAACCCCAAGTGGTTAATTATTAATATATATAACCTTATATAAGTCATTTGGCCTAACCTTAGATTTTTATTAATAGAATAAAAATTAATAATATAATATTTGTTTGAAAAACAATTTTATATCAATTCTGACACAATTTGGTACTTGATTTTTTTTAAAATAATAACAGCATGATTAGTTCCAAAAAAGTTAATTAAATCAATAATAACATGTCAAATTAACCTATAAAATTATTTTAATTCATAAAAAGTCTCAAATTACATTTATTTGGGTATTTATAACATCAATTATGTTAATATTTCATTAATAAGGTAATTACTGCATCATCATTGTGTCAAAAATAAATTAAATTATTTAATGTATAAAAATTATAAATAAAATACCATTATGTAGGAAATACTTTTATATTTATAATGGATATTTATATTCAAATTTATCTTATGTATAACCCTATATTAAAAATGTTTTAGTTATTAAAATTTGATTTTAACTATTTTAACTCTTCTTTAAATAAAATAATAATAAATGTCATAATCCAATCCAAGTGGACCTAAAGGGTAATATTTTATTCCTAAGGTTGTTTTTGATCGAATTAAACTTATCCAATGGAATTAGGACATGTGTTAGGGTAATATTAATATCATTTTTACCCTTAATTGCCCTATTTACTTTTAACCGTGGTAAATAAAAGTAAAAAGTTACTATTCGCCAAAAATTATTTTTATCTTATTGAACCACATTTTACTCCTATATATTAACCGTGTCTCTCGGATTTTCGAAATTCCGCTCACAGAAGCGGTAAAATTATGTTTTATGTAAATTTTCAAATTCTCCTAGAAGGTGGGTAAAATGCGGTAAAAAGTTCAATAAAATTTTTATATATCTAAAATTATTATAAAATGACTCAAATTAATTACATTGAACTTATATAGGAATTATGTATCAATTTTGACCTAAAATAAATTTAAATAAAATAAATAATTATTTAAATAAAAATTCGGTTTTTAAATAGTAACCCAATGTTTTCACTATTATTCAAAAATTGAAATTTTTCTGAAAAATACCAAAAATTCACCCTAGGATAATTTCCATATTCGGAATCCAAAAATGATTTCCATTTTGAAAGATAAAATTTATAAAATTTCAAAAAGTGGGTATTACTATTCATAACAGCTAGTTCATAATAATATTATAATAAAATCTCATTTAGTGAAACTCGGTATTGCATACTACACACGCTATCGAGGAAGGTCTTGATTGCGTGTAATGCAAGCCAAATCAGGGTTGCGTGTAGTGAAAGCTCCGTTTTGTGTTGCATATAATATAATCAAAACTTATTTCATTTATACATTAAACAAAATCTATACTTAATGTTGCGTATAATAATTTCCACAAAACGAACTTGAAATTGTGTGTAACATGAGCCAAGAATAGTGTTGCATATACTGCAAGCTAATATTGTGTTGCGTATAGCACAGGATAATTTTGGTGTAGCGTACAACACAAGAAATCAATGAAATTAAAAATAATATTTCTCATAAAATCTCGAGGTGTTACATTCTACCCCCCTTAAAATGAATTTCTCCCTCAAAATTCGTTGGGGTTATAAATGGTTTTCTACGAGAAATTTTCATTTATAGAAACCCACATCGTAAAAAGGAACACTAAAACTTAATTTTAAAAAGTGAAGTATGAAACAAACGGTTACCCAAATTACCTCATTACTGGGTTTCCACATAGGAGAACGTAGGTGAAAAATATGGATATGGAAGAGAAATCTAGCCATCAAGTTCTGATGGAGAGTGGTAGAGAACATGGATTTCCAAAATCCAACAATCACAAAGCCATAAATTTGTGATGATATAAGGTACCACATGATTCCTTAGATATAAGAGCACTAGGACAACATTTTTGGTTTTCAATATCATTTCCCTAAAGTTGAATATTTTGAATTAGAAGAAATGCATACTTGATTTTGGTACAATCTCACCATTTTTTGTGCCTTGAACAATTTCCACTTCATCTTTTAAAGAAATGAAGTTTAATTTGTCTTCCGTGAAGTGTTAGTAGATCATGCGATAGAATGATAGTTTGTTACATCTGTCTCAAACATAAGGTTAGAAAAAGTTATATACATAAGTCCATCTATGGTGAGATTAATCGTATATGGTTCCTAAAA
Source organism: Viscum album (assembly GCA_963277665.1). Classification (NCBI taxonomy): domain Eukaryota; kingdom Viridiplantae; phylum Streptophyta; class Magnoliopsida; order Santalales; family Viscaceae; genus Viscum; species Viscum album. Next base: position 64,954,931 of record OY728166.1, on the reverse strand, counting down.
TGGATGTATACTTCATATATCATACCACTTAATAAATTAAAACTAATTTATACTAACTAGGGACTTTCTGTAGGCCAGTGGTAGGCGATAAAGGCCTGTCGCACTTTGGTTGTGGGTTCGATTCCTACAGCCTTGTCTGGCGTGACGGGTTGTCGCCCGTTTTTCAGGTTGTCCCTTTTTCTAAAACTACATTATTATAACATTACTGTAATAATATCGAAAAAAGTTCTATCCTTAAACAATATTATCTTATGTCTAACATAATTCATTCCAATCTTTAGGCTTATCCAAAATACTTCTATCCAAGATTATAGTATAAAGAAAACGATTACTTGAAATTTCATATAACAAGAATTTGAATACCATCATTTATCCCCCATATATCATGCGATATATCTTGTTGGTCACATTCCAAACATGTGAATACCTTAATCATGTATTCTCTTGAAAAATGAATACCCATTGACCCTTAGTGAAAACATGAATGCGGTTAAAAGTTAACACTTTCCACATACCAAAATCCAAAAAAATCTATATACTCAAACCATGATACCACTTAGTCATTATATCAATCATGAGCTCATGAATACTATCAAACATAATATTTTCTCCTTATCCATTCATTATGTGCATTTTATCTTCTTTCCAAAATATTTGAATCACTTTTCATGGTTACCGGTACTATAAAATTATTGAAAACCACAATAGACTAATACAAAAATATTCCAATATACCATAAAATTACCTCAACAACATTATTCTTGAATACCAATACATAAACACTTCAATCCATCCTCTTCAATGATTGTCATGTAGTAAGTCCTTCCCTGATTTAGAAGTAACCTCTTAGGTCAGGGCATTGAGTTGGGTAATCCCCATGTTCTCCACAAATAAGACATTGAACTCCATAACAGTGTGTCACTCTATGAACCTTTTCTCCACACAAATAACATCTTCCCCTCTATTTGAGGTATTCCTCAAGGTTCCTCTTCCCTTCTTTAGAATTCTCAATCTTCCTTTCACTATGCTCCTCACCATGCGAACATGCATAAAATTCCACCTTCGTCTTATTTTATGACTTAGTAATACCACAAAAGTTCACCTTGTTAATCATATATCATGATGAGCGTTTCGGCATAATCACAATGTCATTATCTCTAGGCATTACACAATTTTGTTGATCACAGTCACCAATTTGTCCATCGGAATCAACGTTAACTGAATTCCTTCTCGTTCCCTCCATTGACTAAAACTAGAAACCATAGCCATAGTGTAAGAAATAGTTAAAATAATGAGGAACCGCATAATCATTAAAAGTCACTTATGGGATGTATAACCTATCACACATTCTTTAATCCATGACACCTTAGGTTATTCATGATCATAAACATAACTCTAGGACTGTAACCTATAGTTATAATAAACCTTAGGGATATCCCTAAACATACCTTAGAAATATCTCTAGGGATCTCACTAATGTTCTCGCATCCTAGTTTCCAAAGGTTGACTAAACCTTTCCTATGATACCAACTCTAGAGACCCAAATATTGATGTACATGGACATTACATTACTTTTTCAGAATACTTAATACATAATAAGAACCAATGCTCAAGACTGTAATAGCTTAGTGTCTTTGGAAACTCGGAACATAATCTTCTAATCATGGTGAAAGATCTTCAACATCTCCCATAAAGATCTTCCCATTTTGTTTTCTTACCAAAAACCTTTCTTTAAATCCTGGGGAAAAGAAAAAATATAAAGGGTGAGCTCAAATTCTTAGTAAGGGTAAGCATGGATAATATTAAACAAATCATATACATTTGAACTTAAAAACATGAACATAATGTTTAAACATCAAAATATTGAGCAATGACATAAAACATGGCAGTACATAAGGCATAGATCATAAAGAATCATTAATCACGATAAAATATCATGAGAATAAAACATGTAATTGTGGCAACCATTAAGTAAATGTTGTGATTTCCATAGTATCCAAGGCATTGCTTCTAAGACCATCTTAGTGGACAAAGTCCCTTTCTGAATCAAGTCCACTCCTCATTCCAGTCTTGTATCACTGAACCGGATTAACTTACCATTCCATCCATGTCTATCTCATGAGATATAAATATTTACCCAATGCATTGGAGGGAGATATAGGTCTCACCCATCTCATAATGAAATCATTCTTACTTTTGCGACAACATAAACATAAATCATTCATCATAACCCAAAGAATAAAAATGGGTTTCATAAACATCATCACATCATAACATAATCCATATAAAACAAATGGATATCATTTCATCATAAAAAAATTTAAACCATGTAAATCATAGAGAAATTATACTTGAAACATACACATATGAAATAATTTCATCTTAGATGGAAAATGGTTTTGATAAAACACTTGAAAATAATTCTTGAGGAAAATATCCTTTTTCTTAAAAATCATTTTCTTTCACAAAATTCCACGCAATTTTAAAAAAAATGTTTTTTTTTTAAATAGTCATGAAATATTTTCCAGTAATCTTCATAAAAATAAGGTGTTATAAAACCGTAAAAATCCGGTCATGTCGTATAAGTTAAAAAAAATTCTCATACTTTTTCCAGAAAAGTCAAAAAGTTCCTCGTATGGTAAAAAAATAAAGATTCCTTCCATAACATGTGGTAAAACTCAAAAATGGGTAAAAATTAAATTAAACATACATGAAAACATATTTATAAAACATGGACATGGATGATAACAATAACACCAGTAAATACTTACTAATAAAAATCTCAGATATGAACGAGATTGGAATAGTTATCCCTTACCTTATGTCCAATTTCTTCTGTATGTGTCTGAGACTCCTGTATAGTGGGTTTAAACATATTATTAACTTGTAAAAGAACCATAATAATATTTATTATATCATATATTATTAACTTACGACTTTATATTATCCGTTCATTGGTCAATTCCATGTTAAAGCAGCGTTTTGGGTAAAATCGTTTCATTTATCATCCGTGTTCTGACTAGTAATTATTAATATCATTACTTAGATCTTGATTACTTAATTACAGAATATAAAACATGATTTAAATATAATATATATTCAGAATATACAGATATATAATAGATCGATAAATGGAAAGAAATACACCGTTCATGGAGACAGTAGGTCATACGTATGCACGAACGCTGTCACGACCCGACCCAACGGGGCTCGAGCCGTGACTCCCTAAGCCCGCCTCCAAAAGGCCAGGGGCTGGTGACTAGCGCCGAGTAGGATATCACACACATGGGAGGCATTAACCTAAGGTACCTGTACACACGTACCCACAAACACCTCCATGAAATAGTGCAGAGATATATAAAACTAAAAAGAAAATGCATGCATACATCTATCCCAAACCAGAGTATAGCAGAAGTACAAAAAGGGAAAAACAGGGCCCACCAAAAGAAAACTACAAAAGTGCGTCCAACCTGATATGAAGAAGGGGAATGCTACCACAAACACCTACCGGAAAGCTCCCTCAGCACCGCACTGGCAAACACCCCGGTTAGTCTCTCTCACTCAGCTCTGCCTACTCCAGGTCCTCCTGGGACTCCATCGAAAGGCTTGTGGTCTGCACAAGACACAAACATGTGCGGACAAAGCCCATGTAGGGGTGAGTATAAACATACTCAGTAGCCAACCCAAAAACACAAAACAAAAGAGAGCAACTGAAATGCAACAGTCCGCTCATCCCATCCAGAGGGAACCCAGATGAGAGAGAACTCCATCTCGTGACCATCCTCAGCTAAACACAACTAGTCAGCTTAGCTCAGGAGTATTCCCATATATACACCTTGAACAATCCAGATAGACTTAGCTCATGCAACAAGCCACCTGAGGTACCGACCTCAACACCAGCAACGGTTCACAACTAGGAGAGCACACTCCACAATCACTGTCATCCCATATGACATGTTCCCGAGAGATACACTCTATCGGGTCCCAAGAAAATATCTCAGACGCTCACCCAATAGACCATGCTCATCGGATTCCATCACTGAGGAAACCTCGCTGAAACAACAGAACCACCAAATTACTCGGATAGGGGATTGATCCTAGGGTCCGCTAGGGGATACTAGAACCCACTCCGGTATACGAAGCTCACAGATAGGGGATCACTCCCAGGGTCCTCTGGGGGATACCACGACCCGATCTGACATACGTAGTTCTCACAGAAAGGGGATCACACCCAGGATCTGCTGGGGATACCACAACCCGATCTGGCGCTCGACAGAAGCACGACACTCTGATAGAGGATCATCGCCCATATAAAGGTGGTCACGACGATACTGGAACCCTATGTGGTATAACTCGTGATGTAGGGGATCGAACTGACGATGCTGCAACCCTACAGAAACCACGCGCTGAGTAGGGGATCGCATACCCGACGATACCGCAACCCTACTATAAACATGATGCTGAGCAGGGGATCGTAAACCCGATGATTCCACACCCCTACTGAGTATGGCCCACCATGTAGGGGATCATAATCCCGATGATGCCACAACCCTACGGGGTTAACCAGTTAGATAGGGGATCGCCGCTCATTAATAAGCGGTCACAGTGATACCAAGAACCCAATCTAGGGAAAAAATACTAGAGGATCCCGCTCCGGGCCCACCGGAGGGATGCCACAACTCTAACAGTTTAAACATCCCATCGAGAGGATCACAAACCTATACGAAGTTTGTGATGCCACATGAACCCTCGTGGGAATGAACCAAGGGAGTACCCTCAACCACTGCTTGTCCAAAACGTCGCTAACCCAGGCGACCTACAACAACGCCACACTGCGCACCTCCAAGGCCAAATTTGAGTCCACCATCGCGATCTACGTGGAAAAACATGCAAGATAGGCTGCTAACTCGCCCAAAACGGAGCACCAGTGAAAAAGGAACTATTCATCGTAGCTAGCTCGTACGAGGCCCACACAACGATCCCAAAACTCATCAGGCGGATCATACCACGACGATCCCCTTGGAAAGGCAAGCGGAATCGACTACTCGTTCATCCAAAACAGACACTCGGTGAAAAAGACACTATTCACCGAAGGCCAGCCCGGGTGGGGCCCACACCTCGATCCTGAAACACATCGAACGGATCACACCATTGTTATCCTCTCGGATAAACACACAGGTTCCACTATTCATCCGCCAAAATCGGACTCCTGGTGCGAAAGCTGCGTTTCTCCACAAACGCCAAAACCCGGCCTCATGGGGCCCGCACCCCGTCCTTAGTCCCAACACCCGTAGACCATCACAAAAAGTCCTCCGTACCATCAAGGTCTCAATTCCACTGACGGAACGTCATTCAGACGTTCCGGGTAGAAGTTACAACGGCCCGAATTCGTAAAATAATAAAATAATATTATTTTATATGACGTTTCTAGCTCTCGGGCCATGATCCCGAACCCTTAAACCCACAAACGCACACCTAAGGGTTCGCCTCGTCGTCAGGGTCGCGTCGCCGCAAATGGCACGCGAATCCGACTTCTGAGTTGCAAGATACGGGGGTTTAAAGACCCCTGTATGCCAAAAAGGGGTCCGATCAGCCTCGACCGGCCGGTCCGGCCGGCGCACTGGGCGGCCAGCCGACGGGGCTCCGCCACGGTCTGTCGTGGCTCTACCGCACTGACAGATCTTCCACGGACCGCTGGAGGCACCCCGGCGGTCCGTTTTGTGATCCGGAGGTGTCTTCACGACCCTCGGGACCCGATCTACACTGATACCGCTTCAATTTTCAGAGAAACGCAGCAAAAAACGGGATCGGGGTTAAAAACTCATATCTGCCTACCTCACGGGCGAAACGCTGGCGTTTTGCCTTAGATCTGTGCTCTAGAGCTTCCGTTGCATGCTCCTGGAACGTCTGTCGTCGAAATCCGAGCTCGTGGGCGCTTTGTTTGCTCGATTCGGCGGATCGGCGGCGAAGAACGCCAAGAGGAATGAAAAGGGGGGGTGCTGATATTTATATCTACCGCCCGCCGGCGCCAAACCCGCCTTGGACCCGACGCCCGATGCGAACAAAGGTAAGGTCGTCCCTAGGGTAAACGCGTCGTTCTGAACGCAACGGAGGACTCAAATTTTCCATTCGAGACTCCGTTCAGAAGTTATTTGAGCTAACGCTCGCATACTAACTTCTCCATTTAATTACAAAAACGACCCTGGTGGTGTTTCTCACCGCAGGCCCGCACCTGCAAAGTTTACACCTCGCCTAGGGTAAACGTCACGTTTCAGATGCAACTGTTCCCTCAGATTCCCGTTCTGAGCTACCGTTTAGGAGATATCACACTCCTGCCACGTGCATAGTATCAAAATACTTAATATTTTTATAAAATTAATTATGGGCACACCGGGCCTCTGAATCGCACGCCGTCTTCGCGCCTAGCTCTATAATTATTCATAGAAATAATCCAAAGTCAGATAGGGCCAAAATCCAAGTCTCTACAAATGTTGTTTTCTTTTCCTTATTAACTTGAATGGAATTAAGTAGATGAAATAAATATATATATATAAATAAATCTAGTAGCATTATTATGTCATATATTTCATGATTACTTATTATATATACTTTATAATCATTCTTGAATTTTTAACAAGGAAAATGAATCTCATCGCATCGTGGAGACGGTAATCCGTACATACGCACGGGCGATGATATCATTCCCATATTTATTGAATGGAATTGGAGTGGATGATATAATATCTAAGAATCATTATGATGTTATAATAACTATATATAGTTATTCTTTACACCAGTATACCCATCCATGTAAGGTGGTGTTGGAAAAACAGATTACACCACAGCGTGGAGATGGTATTCCGTACGTACGCACGCACGGTGATTTTGTTTTCTGTAGGATGGATAGATGCTTAAATGAGGTTTTTTCATATTTATAATAACATATCAGTATGTAAGTGATACTGATGTTACTACTTTATAGTAAAAAAACTAAAGAAGAAGAAGTTGAAGAAGAAAGAAATATGAAAGAATCCGTAGAAGAGATTACTTCTTCCTCGACGCACCTCCTTTAAACTTCTTATTAGGGCACTAGAGATGGTCTTTTGGGAAGACCAGAACCTCTATGATATAACTAGAGATGTTGAGAAGATGAATTGTCATGGTTTGGCCAAGCTTTAAGGCTCAAAAGGGTGTGAAGAGAAGAGGGAAGGGGTGCCCTTTTTATAAGGGAGGAGAGGGGCACCTTAGGAAAAACTTAAAGTATTATTTTATAATAAAGTCATATTCGGTTTTTAATAGATCCATATTGATTTATTTCGAATATAAGGTTGTTATTGGTCGAAATAATCTCAACCAATATGTTTTAGATAAGTTTAGGTTAATATTTTAACCTTATCATTTAGATTTAACTCTAAGTTAAATAATTTAACTTTTACCGTGCCTTTTTGTTTTCTTACACTATATGGTTAATAAACATACTATAACAAGCCAAAAAAAACCCAAGTGGTTCATTATTAATATATATAACCTTATCTAAGTCATTTTGCCGAACCATAGATTTTTATGAATAGAATAACAATTAATAATATAATATTTGTTTTAAAAACAATTTTATGTCAATTTTGACACTATTTGGTACTTGATTTTTGTGAAACTAAAAACAGTGTGATTAGTTCAAAAAAAGTTAATTAAATCAATACTAACATGTCATATTAACCTATAAAATTAGTTTAATTCATAAAAAGTCTAAATTAAATTTATTTTGGTATTTATAACATCAATTATGTTAATATTTCATTAATAAGGTAATTAGTGCACCATCATTGTTTCATAAATAAATTATATTATTTAATGTCTAAAAATTATAAATAAAATACCATTATGTAGGAAATATTTTTATATTTCTAATTAATATTTATAATCTAATTTATCTTATGTATAAATCTATATTAAAAATGTTTTATTTATTAATCATTGATTTTAACTATTTTAACTCTTCTTTAAATAAAATAATAATAAATGTCCTAATCCAATCCAAGTGTACCTAAAGGGTAATATTTTATTCCTAAGGTTTATTTTGGTCGAATTACACTTATCCAATAGAATTAGGACATGTGTTAGGGTAATAGTAATATCATTTTTACCCTTAATTACCCTATTTACTTTTAACTATGGTAAATAAAAGTAAAAAGTTATTATTCACCAAAAATTATTTTTATCTTATTGAACAACATTTTACTCCTTGATATTAACCATGTCTCTTTGATTTTATAAATTCCACTCATATAAGTAGTAAAATTAAGTTTTATATAAATTTTCAAATTCTCCTAGGAGGTAAAAGACGATGAAAAGTTCAATAAACTTTTTATATATCTAAAATTGTTATAAAATGACTCAAATGAATTAAATTGAACTTATATAAGAATTATGTATCAATTTTTACCTAAAATTAATTTAAATAAAATAAATAATTATTTAAATAAAAAGTCGGTTTTTAAATTGTAACCCAGTGTTTTCACTATTCATCAAAAAATTGAAAGTTTCCAGAAAAATACCAAAAATTCACCCTAGGATAATTTAGATAATTTTAATCCAAAAATGAAGTCCATTTTGAAAGATAAAATTTATAAAATTTCAAAAATTGGGTATTACTATTCATAATGGCTAGTTCATAATAATATTATAATAATATCTCGTTTAGTGAAACTCGGTATTGCGTACTACACACGCTATCGAGGAAGGTCTTGATTGCATGTAATGCAAGCCAAGTCAGGGCTGCATGTAGTGAAAGATCTGTTTGGTGTTGCATATTACATAATCAAAACTTATTTCATTTATACATTAAACAAAATCTATACTTAATGTTTCTTAGAATAATTTCCACAAAACGAACTTGAAATTGTGTGTAACACGAGCCAAGAATAGTGTTGCGTATACTGCAAGCTAATACAGTGTTATGTATAGCAAATTATAATTTTGGTGTAGTGTACAACACAAGACATCAATGAAATTAAATATAATATTTCTCATAAAATCTCAGGGTGTTACAGGGTGGACTCTCGATGCAGTTTCCATCTCTGTAGGCAAAAAATCTCTAAGTGTGTAGGATGGATTCGGCACCATCGGGGAGCTTTTCTTTACATTACATCAGTGTTGCCTACTCTTATAAGACATGGAAGGCTGAAATGTGGATGTGGAAGCATTATTTATAAATGGGATAATAATTTTAGAGGATCAAGATAGCCTAATAAGGAATGGATGATACAATGGGTGAGAGTGAATACTCTTAGAGCCAACCATTCATCATAATTCCATGTCACGTGGTAGTAAACCCAATTTTATTCAACTTAATAGTCACTGTCAGACTCAATGGATATGTGTTCCACTTATATTGAACATTTCCCAATATGACCAAACCATTTTACACGAAGTCCTAGATCCAATCCTTGAATACATATAATTGTTTTATTGTTTGTACAAGTATCTTATTGTAAGGTAAATGTTCAGGATGATCAGTGTGCTCGAATTCATGGGGATTCTTGAACTATAGAAGCTTCCAAATACCATATTTTTAGGCACTAAAAAAATAACCAAGGACCTGTTCGTCCTTGATAGAATTGGTCTAATGTTTTTTACCATGAATGGGGGATCTAGGAGCCTGGCCCTAGTGGGGATCTGGATCCTGACAACGGTGTGGAGCCAAATTTTCCATTGTAGGTGGATTCGTATGGTGAAGAGGTGCCTGTGTATTCTTTACTGGGTGATTATGTGATTTTTTAGGCTACTGGACATGGAGATTCTCTGTTTGGAAAGGGGGAAATAGTTCTACTAGATTGGGGGCCTCGACTCATACTATGGAGGCAGTCAATTCATGGTGGTTCTTCTTGTATGAGCTTAGAGAGGAAAAGGATGTCCCTAATTGACCTACTAAAAGGATTCCTCCAAGTGTTGGTCATTTTTTGAAAAATCATGAAACCCTCTTGGGATGTTCTATGTGATGAGTGTAGGGAGCAGTTCATCCTTGGTGCTCCCTAAACACCATGTCCCTTACAATCTTCCAAAGATAGGCACTGTGAGGCCTCATTGGAACCATGTCCCTTACTGTCAACCTTCAGGGCAACGTCATTAGTTGTTTATGGAGCAGCCTCCTAGAATACCTATGGAGAATCCCAGAGGGCCTCCCTCACTGTCTGCCCTGCCCTTTGGCTGACCTAGTCCACAACCATAAGAAGGGGCCTCTCCTCATGCCTAGCCTCGCACCCCTTCTTGATTTCATCCGAGCTGTTTGCACCCAGATCATGACGCAGCCGATCAAAAACCTCTAAAACAAGTGCCCCCAAAGCCTCTAGACCACCTTTATTAGCTGAAACCGAAGAGTACCCATGGCCTGTGCCCAATGGACCCTACATGTATTGGTCTTCACCCAAGTAGATAGGGTCCCCCCTATCCTAGATAGCTAGAGGTCCCTCCATATGATCATTCCCTGAAGCATCCGCCTGAGAATCGGGTCCAATAGACAGACCAGTGGGGTTGACCTCATTAGAACCTGGATCCTTCTTCTAGAATTCGAGAAGACTATGACATTTTCTATTGCAACAAGAGAAAAATATAGTCCAAGATTCATAGAAAATCAGTTGACAATAACTATACTCCCCCTCAATCACAATCCACATGACTTCGGGAGGAGGTTGAGAGAGATCCATTTCAACGCATAATCATGCCACAATCTAATGATTAAGAGAGGAATTCTGTAGATCAGCACAAAGAAAGCATCCTATGGAGCTACCTATCGATGGGAGTAATTCTGGATTTTGGAAAGGTAGTGGAAGGCCAAGAAGTTTAATCCAAATCAATGTGGTATACGGGTCCCACTGCATATGGAAATCGAACGACTAGCAGAGCAGATGAAAATGGAAGCCTCTAAGAGATCTTCCAGGTCGAGACCATGCCCACACTAGGTCTTCCCCACTCGATAAGCTGAGAATAATCTGTCATGGCCTATGAAACCTGAAAATGACACTCTAAGTTAATCCCCATTCTTCATTCAAAATCCTATCAAAAAACTCAATCGGGGGGCGACGCCGAATGAATCAAGCCACCAGAGATGAAGAGAGAAGCGAGGAGGTTGCGTCAAACTCTTGCGGAGAAACCGGGACCACAGGTTGTCCTTGAAGAACCCCTTGAACCTTTGGGAAGATGAAAATACTTGGAAAGGATGATTTTCCCTGGCTGAAGGTAACGAAACAAAAACCCTACATCTATACTGAGACCCCGTTTGAGGATCGTCGTGAGGAAGAGACCTCTCCCCCTGCAGGGGAGGGGTCGTCGCAGACACCATGGACTATAGGACATCATCCCAGGGTGTCGGCCGTGAGAAAAAACCTTTCTATGAAATTCTCAGTATCTCACAGGGTTAGTAGTTTCTAGTATAACTGGTGAATCTCCTATATAAAAGTGAGAGGTAATATTACAATAGTCATTGTACATAGGAAAATGAAACCCCTTCCTCTCAAGAATGAGAATGATATTTCCAACATCTGTTGTTGTGTCTTCTAACTGGTGGATCGATAGGATGAACATTTCATCCATATTTGTCTATGAACTGGTTGCAATGGTGGTGTGCTAATCCTCATTGGTCGGAAACTAATTTTCCTTGCTCTTATAATAGTAATAATTTATATATGTAGATTCACATGAGTGAAATGGACATGCATCACCTTGAATCATTCATAATCAAAAATTGAGGGAGTGATTGATGCATTGGTGGAATGAGCAGGGGAATGGTGCATGCAGATTAATCCAAGGTCTACCCATCAACACATTATAGGAGGTCTCCTATGAGAAAATAATAAATTCAGAACTTTATACCAAGAATATGAACATGGTGTTCAACCAAATTCTACGACATGGCCTATGATCAATCCTTTCCTAACCCTAAATCTTCATGTAAAAGTGACTCAAGTCTACTTCAGTGAGTCCTAACTTGTGGACTGTTGAGGTCTATATGAGATTGATCTTGAAACATATGTCCAATAAGAAGAGGTAGTGTTCCATGCATTTAAATTGGTAGGTGATGTACAGTTCAAATATATTCCCATTCATGAGGATTTCCTCGTATTCTTCATATAATGAGATGATGGATTGAAATTATATTTTCTCAGACTCCTATGAATTGTAGAATTCTACAGTTTCTACCTCTACTTCAAACTAGAGGGGGGGTTTCAAGGCCTCTAAGAGAGCCTCTCACATTAATTATGATAGGAGTAGGGCCTTTATGACCAAGATCTTTGATTCTATAAGGGATAGGTTTTTTATTATATCTTATTTATAAGCTAATAACATGTTTCTTCTTGTAGGGGGTTTCCCTTTGGAAGGAATCACGATGGGTACTACTAGACGAACCACTAGGTTCTGGATGGTGCTAAAATTGTCCTACTAATAATCATATAAATTTCCCAAAACCAATAATGACTAACTGTTGGATGGATAAGACCTTTCTTTAGTTGGGCATGACCGATTAAGATGTGGTTGTGGTTGTTCTTCCCAGTTAGAAAGCATGGTCAGTTTTGGTGGTGTGTATGACAATGCGATGTGGAAAGATTTTTCCTTTTTATCTCTATGTATAACCTTATTCTAGGTTTTTTTATCATGCATGACTTATCTTGAAGCATTGGAATGACCATTTCGGTGGTTTACATGTCCTATAATTCATCTTCATTGGCATCGCCTAGAGGTACTTGTGGAACTTTCCTGATACTTCTATTCATCAGGTACCATGAATAAATCTACCAATTCTATGGTATTCATGGAGTCATACTCTTGTTCATGATTAGAAGAGTCTTTAAATGTTGGGTGGACTCTTGATGAAATTTCAATCTCTGTAGGCAAGAATTTTATAAGTGTGGAGGACGGATTCGGCACTGGAGGGGAACTTTTCTTTACATTACGTCATTTTTGCCTACTCTTATAAGACATGGAAGGCTGAAAGGTGGATTTGGAAGCATTATTTATAAAGGGGATAAGAATTTTAGAGGATCAGGATAGCCTAATAAAGAATGGATGAAACAATGGGTGCGAGTGACTACTCTAAGAGCCAACCATTCATCATAATTCTATGTCACGTGGTAGTAAACCCACTTTTATTCAACTTAATAGTCATTGTTAGACTCAATGAATATGTGTTCCACTTATATCGAACATTTTCAAACATGCCCAAACCATTTTACACCAATTCCTAGAGCCAATCCTTGAATATATATAATTGTTATATTGTTTGTACAAGGATCTTGTGGTAAGGTAAATGTTCGGGATGATTAGTGTGCTTGAATTCATGGGGATTCTTGAACTGTAGAATCTTTGGAATACTGTATTTTTAGGCACTAAAAAAATAACCAAGGACTTTTTCAACCTTGATAGAATTGGTCTGATGTTTCCTACCATGAATGGGGATCTGGGAGCCTAGCCCTAGTGGGGAGCTGGATCCTGACAAGGGTATGGAGCCAAATTTTCCATTGTAGGTGGATTCACATGGTGAGGAGGTGAAAGTGTATTCTTTACTGGGTGATCATTTGCTTTTTTAGGATACTGGACATAGAGATGCTCTATTGGGAAAGGGGGAAATAGTTCTAGTAGATTGGGGGGCTCGACTCACACTATGGAGGCAGTCAATTCATGGTGGTTCTTCTTGTATGAACTCGGAGAGGCAAAGGATGTGCCTAATTGACCTACTAAAAGGCTTCCTCCAAGTGTTGTTCATTTTTTGAAAAATCATGAAACCATATTGGGATGATCTATGTGATGATTGTAGGGACCAGTTTATCCTTGGTGTTCCCTAAACACCTATTCAACATATTTTCTTGAGTCAGTGGCATATCGACTAAATACATGAGGCATTTCCCCCATAAGAAAAATTCTACAACATACTCCTCAGGCAGATACTTGCACTAGAAAAGGATATTATTTCTTTTATTGTAAGTGGTGGATCATATTTACTTGAGGAACTTCTTGTGAAGATCATACCATCCATGGATTGAATTAATGGGTAACTGTTTTTACAATAATAACACATTTCCTTCCACATTCAGAACAAAATATCTGATCATGGTGGCCTCCTACTACTCTGGGGTTTCCAACATGGGACCGCACCTCAAGATGAAGTGGACTAGATGTTGTAGTGTGTTGATCATCCTGTTGAAGTGGGTGAAGCTAGGATTCCCAAAATACAGGGGTGATCACATGTCTTCCACCCATTTAGGATATGTCTTTCCAATTGGTGGGATCACCACCTACAATGTCTTCAGGGCTTCCAGGTGATAAGTGAGAGAGGCTATACAATCATCATGATTCGGGTTCCTATCTTGACGAGGATCTTGAACCATCAATGCATTATCAGGCTCATCAACTATGTAATAAGGATCAGCGGCCCATGGAGGGCCTCTATCTAGGTCCTTAGGAATGTGGTCACACTTCTCATGTGGTTTTGGTGACTCATATCTTGTTCTCTTTCCATAAACTCCCACTTCTACTCTATTGGGATACACAGGATGGCCAGGATCAACTGGGAGCAACAAGACAAGGAGGACTTGCAGCTTCCCCTATAGCCCTTGTAGAGGAAGAACATGGTCTTTTCAAGGAGCACCATAATCCAGATTCTACTCATAAAAGAGATCATCAATGATCCTTTTTTGATATATGACTTACTAAATCAAGGCATCATTCGCGAGATCAGCTTCTATATTCATATCATTACTAGAATTATTAGTGGATCTAGCTTGTTTTTTACCCTTGTTGTTATTCTAGCAGGTAGGAAAGGTCTCTGATAGATCACAAAAACTATCCTCCTACCACTTATAATGGTTTAAGACACCTATATGAGTTTATGTTTGATATTGTGTACACCCAAAGAGTAAGTTTTCTCTATCAAAACCTGTTTTGGTTCCCCTATCCTTGGAAATCTTAGGGACTACCATATTCACCATTATGATACCCGGAGTAAAATCCTCAATATCAATTGGTAGGTTTTGTTGTCATGGTTTATGGATGAAATGGAGAGTAGGGTATTTTCCCCATCCCTTTATCTTTTTGTGAGGGGACACCTCTTCCATGACTCTTGGGAGAACTATCAATCTCTTGGTGCATCTCTATTAGAGGTTCTGGTGTTAGCCAAGTGATGTGAGGTGTTGAGATACTGTGATTGTTTCCAACTAAACCATGTAGTAATGCTGATAAATAATTTTTAGGTACTTTTGGATACCTAGGTAGACCAAATAATGATTGGAAATGTGATGAAGCATCACCCAGAGGGTTTGGAAGAAAAATTCAACTTGGACCTCAGTGAGGGACTCCAATATATCGATGTTTGAAGTTACATTCCACTAGAATTCCAATGAAAATTAATTAGAATCCAAAGTCTCCAATATAATTTCATGATCATAATTGGGCCCCTTTCTAGGTTGTCCCAAGCTTTGATCAGTGCTGACTAAGATATTGGTGGTGGAACTGATGTGGATAGTTACAATATTTTTTTGGTTGGTAGAGGAGTCATTGCGTGGGTCAACTATTCACTACACACTAGGTAATCTCTCTAGGTTATTTTCAATTTAATAATTAGATCTTTATAGGGTTGGGTGTTCACCAATGTCTCATGTGAAAGAGATATCGAACACATTGGTGGCTCAATTAGATGCTTTTAATCTATCCCATTCCACAATATCTCTCTATGATATCAAGTAGATGTAGAGAGTGAAACCGGTGATGATAGAGATGGATGCACCATAAGGCCCTAGACAAAATCCAAATCTCAATCCACATACATATACATGAAGATATATTTTTGGATTTAATGGATCTCACCATATGAGATGAAAAATTTCACTTACAATGATTCATCCCCTGACTCAGTTGTTGATGACTAGGGTGAAGGTTCCATCACTGAATCTCATTCGGACTTAGAATATAAGAATATAATGGGATTAACAAAGACTTTTCACTTCCCGGTATTTTTTATTTTGATGATTTTGATTCCCCCTTATACCACAAGATTTTTTTTGGGAACATAAATTCATTATCATGGGGAGGACCTCCATGTTTGTGGGTGGTATCCCAAGATGACCTATTCGTTGAATAGATGGTATACGAGAGGGCATCTGTATCAATTACTATTAGAGTGGGTAGAAAATATTCCTTGGATATTGTATGAGTGTGGAGTACCTCCACTTTATCTATTCTAGTATTGGTGAGGACCTCCACACTAGATATTGTAGGATTGGGGAGGACATCTACTTTGGTTTTTTCCATATCAAGTAGGACCTATGCTTGAGTTGGGAATGATGCGATGAGGACCTTCTCATTGAGTGGTTGCAGTAGAGGGAGGACCTAATTATTGGGAGTCAATGTTATGGGGAATACCTCCATTTTGGAATTCATAAGTATGATAAGGAAATCCACCTTGATCTATTCTAGGGTAAGGAGGACCTCTCTTGAGCTAGGAATTAAGTGAGGAGGACCTTCGAATTGAGTGGTGGAGACACAGGGAGGGCCACCATACTAACTGGTGAAAGTAACACAGGGAGGACATCTATATTGGTTGTGAGAGTGTGCATGACCTCTACCTGGGTTTTTGATGGTATAGTTAGAACCTCTGTATAGAAAGTCATTACTACAGGTCAGTCTATAACGGATGATGGTGGAACCAGCGATTGATAGAGTCAGTCCAGCTTTCCTGCAAGGTGTCTAACATCTTTATTGAAAATGAGAATGGATAGATCTATGCTCATCCATAACTGTAATTTGGTGTAATATGCTGGTAGTGGAAGGGTCCACTTGATATGTAGAAGATGATAACCCTTTTCAGGCATTCTTCTTGGCTTTATCCTAACGTTCATGTTGGGTGGTTGGGACCAGGGAAGTTGGAGAAGGGGTATAGTCCTCCTATTCTTTGTCCTAAAGGACAAGGATTTGGTGGTGATAATGGGGCCTAGTTGGATCCCTTCTTGCTTGGTCATGGTTAGTAGTAACTCTCTTGGTAACTCAGACATCTTCCACCTCCTCAATGTAAGATAATGAGTCATAGGATCACTCTTGTGAGAGGATCCAAAATCGATTCACTGTTTAAGTAGGGAGAAGCAGCTACCTACACGACCCTTGGGGGTGGTGGAGTCAGTGAGGTGTTAAAGCCTCCTGGTCCTAGAAATCTATCTAAAATGTTAAGATGACCCCCTCATACTTGTACCATAATAATAGGGTGTCTATCACCATCCTCTAAAAGTTTTATGATTGTGAGATGGGGGTGGGCATCAAGTAGCTATAGTCACATCAGAATTCATGGTGGAGGTGTTGTCGTCAACATTTATCCTACACCTGCATATTTGGGAATTAGGTTGTGAGTTTTTTAGAGAGGGGGTCTAGCAATGTAGGTGTATATAGATGTCACTATGGATACAAAGAAATCAATGAACAATTCCCCAGTGTCATATAATATAACCTGGATGGAGATAGATATCCACACTAACAAGGTCACAGACTGGAATGTATAACATTTTACTGGCCCAATTTTGGGTGAGTTCCATGTCATTCACACAATTTGTTGAGTGGGTACTGGAATTGGATAGTTATATCGAGTGACATGGTAATATATTTATGTCTCAAACACTACTAGTCCCCGTTTTTAGAAGAAGAGTTCCACAACGGGTTCACCATTTCTCTTTCCAACATATTCATCAGGGCATGACGCCTGATGTGTTGACGTTTAGCGTCATGAAATTATTACGCCACATTCCTTCTTTCCAAATGTGGGTAGCTTTCATCACTTTCAATGATGATGTATGCTCCTTGATCGAAATGGGATGATAGAATTTCAGTTCCTCCTTCCATGGATTCCTCCCTAGAATTTGGAACTAAGTTGATTTCCCCCTCATATAATTAAGTAATTTTCATGGAACTCATTCCTGGTTCCATATTTTTGGGGATTCCGATTAATTACACTGCTTCGGTATAGACAATATAGTGGGTATTAATAGGGAAGAAACTTTTATTTATGGGAGTACTAACATTGGGCATCACTGGAAAATATGTACATTGGGAACATTGGTCACCTGTATTCTTCTTCCAAGGAGGGAATCTCATAGAGGCATCTTAGGTGTGAAACCCAAGGCATATCGTGTCGATCACGAGGTATCTAACATCGAGGGAATGATCCTTCTAAGGATTTCACCTCATGTATCCCAATTTTATCATGAGGTAGATGACACCACAGACACATATCTTCCAAGGCTTACACCTTGATAATCCCATGTTTTTTATGAGGTATATGTTGTAATAATTAGGATCTTTTTTCATGTATGGATCTTGATTTATGGTGTTTTTGAGAAAAGTTGGAGTTTCTAGAATTTTTAAGAGTACATTTCGTGTACTCAAAAGTGCACATCGTGTACCTGGTGGTCACGGGTAGCCGTGTACTGGTCGTGTAATGACCATGTACAAGGACATTTGGGGTGGCTTAGAGACTGCCTAAAGAGGAGCCTGGTAAAGTCATATACACGTCGTGTATACTTAGGGAACATGCTGTGTATTTGAATTTTTATTTGATAAATCATTCTGGGGTCGCATCTCATTCATAGAAAATACTTCTAATTTCATCTTGTCCAGGAGTGACAGAAGATCGTGATTCTTCTCTAATCCCCTGATCGATCGTCTATTCTCTGAATCAAACAACTTCAATTGTGTTGGAATCTCATCGATGATTTCTTCCCTCTTCTAGATACACTTATCTTGATTTATCCTCTTGTGTGAGATATTCAATGATGAATTATTTTGAACTTTTTGTAGATCTATGACATTCTAGGCCGATTCAAGGGCCGATGTTCGATAGTGCTCTTTATAAAACGTTGAGGTAGGTGGTTTGTGCATTTCCATAGTTTTTATTTTAATTGTATGTGAAAAAATTACCCATTACCCTAGTACGGGGTATTGTGTGTTTAGGTAATTTAAGCCTATTAATGCCTTCTATGCTTTTTTTTCTTGAGTAGGGATACTGGATTATGAATAGGGTTTATCTTTTATGTTATAGATGTGTTTTCCCTTGTTTGATTGTTTTGGTTGGTAGGTCCAAAACTGCATGTTAGGATTATTTGTTTTCTATGCCTAGTGTTTTTAGGATAGAGTGATATTATCTGATATATTTTTATATGTATTTTAGCTATTTATCCATGTAGTATATTGTAATTTTCTTTAGATGTTGTATATCGTTTGTGCAAGATTGACTTACACAGGGCTATGGGAACCTGGTGTAGTTATACCATGTGAGGAATGGATGTTGAGGGCTTCTCCAGAGTGTCTATTATTCTTTTCACATTTCAATAATATAGGGGGGTGGACGTGAGTTCTACCATGGAGTGTCTGTAGTTCCATGTTGTGAGACCATAGGGGGAATTAGATGTTGAGTGCCTCCCTGGAGTATCTGTAGTTTACCATTATGAGACCATAAGGGGAATTGACAATGATTTATTCCTTAGATAGTCTATTTTAAAGCTGAATCATAGGGGTTAGATTATGAGAACTTTCTAGAGGGTTTCTTATGTTTGTTTGGTTGATAAATTTTATAAATTTAAATGAATGTAGCTTGAACTTTATGATTGTTAACTTTGGCGTACTTACCTATTTATTTATTCATTTTGCATATTGTATTCCATATATTTTCATTGATAGTTAGGCACAGATATTTGGGTGGTTGCCTACTGGGATTCATATCACAACATATTTGGGTCAGGATTTTGGGATTAGATAGATTATAGTGTAGCTATTATAGATAAGGTAAAGTTCCCTTCTACTTTAGGTACTTGACTTCTATGGAGCTTGTGAGCATGGGACCAAGCTATGGCTTGCGATACTACTAGAGTTTATTTTTTTTATTTTTAATTTGGTTTAGTACTATATTTCATCATTGTGACTTTTTTGGATGATTTCCTAGACATATGTGATGTGAATCATTTATATAGATGTGTTCCAGTTGTTTATCTAATTTAATTCTTCTGTTGTTTACTTATTGTATGGTATTAATTCCTCTGCTACTTTTATCTATTTATATCTACTGTGTTACTCTTCCAATAAGGGAATAGTTTCCCCACTATCACACCCAATTCCCTCGCTTCTAGTTGGAAACCTCTAGAGTTTGGGGAAATGCGCTTAAGGCCATGTGACCCACCGAGTATGAGGCACCTCTAAGAGGCACCTGGAATCGGGATGTTACAAAGTAGTATCAAATGGAGGTTTCGATCTTCCAACCTATGGGTTATGGGCCCACATGGATCAGAATTTGGTAGATCATATTGAACTTTAACATTTATACTTTGTGGTAATACATGAATAATATTCCAAGATTTTATTCGTAGGGAGTATGGGACCCCACATATCAGAACTTGACACTTTAATGTTCGTTTTAGTGTTTTTATGGGATTATGGAGTGGTTTCTAAGGATTATTGTCTGGAAAACACTAGAATACATGGTGTGTAATTACAAATAGATATCATGTATCTTTCTTTTTGGGAAGGAAAAGTTTTTATTAAGTACACGTTGTGTACTATATGTACACGCCATTTAATCCTTGACCGTGTGACTAATTGTGTGGGAAGAGTCACGGGGTTGGAAAATGTTTGGTGACTCACATCTTATACTTGGAGTATACTTCATGTTATAAAAACCATGTATCCACTTGTGTGACTAATGAAACAGATGGATGAATCTTATGTAGTAAATGTTGTGTCTATCTAAAAAATGCCATGTAGAGTCTAACATGTCTCTGACCCTATGACTAACAACATAGGTGGTTGAATCCTAAGCGGTACACACTGTGTCTGGTAAAAAAACTCTGTGTAGTTTTTTTCTAGAAGAACTGTGTGGTTTAGTCGTGTAGGGGAACTCAGGAAGGGGGAAAAGATTTGAGTACACGTCATGTCCTTTGGAGGAACACGACGTATGTTGGGGTGTTACACCACTAGTTTTGGTAGATGCACATGCCCATGTAAAGACTTAATAGAACAAGAAGTGTAGTGGTCATACACGTCGTGTATCCATGTTTTATAAAACTTGATTTTTTTCTTCTCTTGTTCCTTTCCTTCACTTTTATGTTTAAGTTCTTTATGATATTGAACTGAGGTGTGCTCTTGACCTTGCAGACTCATTCCACTAAAACTTCTTCCGGTTATACGCCAGATTTAAGAAAATGATCAGACATCGGACATGGTAGATGAGGGACTACCTGTTAATCCTTCTATTGTACATGTCTTGGCACCAGCCAACATTCCGGATGTAGGTACTAATGCATAGTTTCGAGAAGGATTCATGGGGTTTAGGTAGACCTTTATGGCAGTATCGCATCCTGTCCTATATATAGAAGAGTTGATGTGGTTTTTTTAGCAGCAGTACCCTCCCACCTTCTTAGGGGATGGAGGACCTCAGGCTGAAGATTCATGGTTAGAAGCCATGTTGTCGATCTTTGAGAATCTGGAGATGCCTCTCGAGAGGAGGGTGAAGCTCTCTTTGTATAAGCTCCAAGATTCTTCCAAGAGATTTTGGGATGTGATATCACGAAAAGGATGCCAGCAGGTTATGGCATGGGATGAGTTCCAGTGTACCTTCTACGACTACTTCTTCTCGGAGACTTTGAGGGCCGACCAAGCCCAATAGTTCATGAGTTTGGAGCAGGGAACTCTCTTAGTCATGGAGTATTCTTATCGATACACATATCTATAGTGATTCACACCCATTCCATGAGTTGATGAGTTATTTCTAGAGAGGAAGTTTGAGGATGGTCTTAGGCATGATATCTAATCTTAGGTGAACATCTTCAGGTTGACTTCCATCACTTCTATATTCAACCAAGTGTTGATCACAAAACGGAACCTGAGGGATTATGGGGCTGTGATCCAAGGTGGATTGGAATTCGGAGTTGGTACCCCTCTGACTAATAGTAGGAAGCACCGTATGGAGTCTACATGTGGAGATATGTGTAGGCGGAATACTTCCTCTGATGGCCAGGTGGTGTGATACCATTGTTGTAAGAGCAGGAATACGAGGCCAAATTTCTTGACAGACCCAGTTGTGTGCCGATATTGTGAAAATATGGGTCATCTTAAATGTTTTTGTCTGTTTTTTTTTTCACCAGAAGCTGGTGATAGAGGTTCTTCTATGACTCCTCATTGAGGAGGACCACCAGTTCCTCATCATTTTGGGAACTGGAGTTCGTCTGGAAATTCAGGCCAAGGTTGAGGTCATAGTCATGGAATCCAGTCGCCAAGTTTTCAGTGACACTAGGGTGGATCAGCTTAGGGTGGTGAGGTAGGGTCATAGGGTTGTGGTACAAGTAAGACTTTTGTAGTAGAGCAGTTTCAGCAGGAGCAGGATCCTAGACCCTCTACAGTTAGAGGTATGATACTAGTTGCCTCAGTTTTAGTTTCTACACTTTTTAATACAGGGGCTTCCCAAAGATTAATTTCTGTTGTTTTTTTGGAGATTATTAGGCTTTGTACCGATACTTCTACTGATATCTTGACATTAGACACTCTGTTAGGGGATATAACGGCTTGTGTATGTCAGTGTAGGGAGTGACCACTTGAGGTTGGTGGGTGTCACTTCCTATTGGAACTCTATGTCTTAGAGATGACAAGATATGATGTCATTCTAATAATGGATTAGTTGGTTCCCTAAAAGTATTTTGTCAACTTCTATCATTGTAGGGTGAGTTTCATATCACAAGAGGGCATTTTGTTTCTACACAAGGGAGAATTTGATGTCCAGGAGAGAAGAGTGGGACCCGAGCATCATGGGTTGGGAGGTGTTACAGCCTAGATTTCTAGTCTATATCTGGATGACTAGGGGACTTCATAGATGGAATTTCCCCTAGTGGTGGATTGTTTCGGGGATGTATTTCCAGAGGACTTTTCAGTTTTTCCTCTAGAGTGAGAGGTAGACTTTTCTATTGATCTTGTGCAAAGAGCAGCACCAGTATCCATTCCTCCTTATAGGATGGATACACCGGAGTTACAAAAGCTCAAGAAGCAGTAATAGGACTTACAGGAAAGGGGTTTCATCTAAACCAATACTTCTCCTTGGGGGTTTCCAATCAAAATTTCAAAGAAGGAGGATGGTACCCTATGACTTTGTGTTGATTATCGGAAGACGAACCAGTTGATAGTCAATAACTGATAATCGTTACTAAGGATTGGCGATCTCTTTGATCAGCTTCAAGGGTACTGGGAGTTCTTGAAGATCGATTTGAGATCCGGTTATCATCATTTTCATGTTAGACCATCTGATATACCTATTACAGCCTT
The DNA here is from genome assembly GCA_963277665.1 of Viscum album. Lineage (NCBI taxonomy): Eukaryota > Viridiplantae > Streptophyta > Magnoliopsida > Santalales > Viscaceae > Viscum > Viscum album. Next base: position 64,931,603 of record OY728166.1, on the reverse strand, counting down.
TCAGAGTAGGTATGGTCTATATGAGCATGTGGTTATGCCATTCAGTCTCACGAACATGCCTAAATTTTTTATGTCATTGATGAACCAAATGTTCCATCCATACTTGGATTCTTTCATGGTGGTTTTCATTAATGGTATCTTGGTGTACTCTGACACTCAACACGACCATGCTATCCATATTGAGATCATTTTCAGTACACTGAGAGAGCATAAGTTATATGCTAAGATCTCAAAATGACACGTTTAGATAGACTAGATTCACTTCTTGGGTCATGTTATCTCAGAGACAAGAGTATTAGTGGACCCAGAGAAAGTGAGATCAGTAGTTTCCTGAGAGAAGCCGAAGAATTTCTTTGAGGTACAGAGTTTTCTAAGGCTGGTTGGTTACTACAGAAGTTTCATAAATTACTTTTCATGCTTATCAGCGCCACTGGAGGGCCTGACTAAGAAGGGTGCGAAGTAACTGTGGTCAGATTCTTATGAGTCATCCTTTCAAGTGCTAAAAGGGAGGTTGACTTCAGAACCGATACTAGTTTCTCCAAATCTGGGAAAGAGTTATATAGTTTACTGTGATGCATCAGGTATTGGGATGGAATCTATGCTTATTCCAGGGGAGGATTCATTGCGTACAGGTCTTGGCAGTTGAGGCCACATGAGAGGAATTACCCGACACACGATCTTGAGTTGGATATAGTTTTTCATGCTCTAAATTGATGGATACATTATCTTCTAGGAGATAATTTTGTGGTTTTCACTGACTGAAAGAGTCTCAAGTACATCTTTACTCAGCGCGATCTGAATCTAATACAGTGAAATTGGGTTGAGTACCTTCAGTCCTTTGATTTTGAGCTTTCTTACACGCTTGGGAAAGTCAACGTAATGGATGATGCATTGAGTAAGAGCACTTAGATATAGGAAGTTCAGGAGTTCAGATGTGAGTAGCATCTTATGGGTATGTTCTCTGAGATGTATTTGGAGGTTCACGATAGACAGGGACAAACATTTCTTTCTTCTATAACTGTTACCTATACTCTTCTTGAGCGAGTGCGAATGTGGAAGCTATCAGATGTTGAAGGCCTAGTCCTCTAGGAGAGTGTATCAGGATAGGACCCTATACTTGGACGAACTATAGGCGAGTATGAGATCTTTCTATTCCCTAGACAATTGTGGGTGTCCGAAGCCATATGCGAGGAGATTTTGATGTATTTTCATTCTTCAGTTTGGGAAGTTCAACCTAGTGTCACTAAGATGTATCATGATCTACACTGTCAGTATTGGTGGCCAGGTATGAAGAGGGATGTTTCTAATTTTTTGATGAGGTGTTCCACCTATTAGTATGGGAAGGCGGAGCATCAGCGACCAGTAGGGATTTTGCAGCAGTTACCCATTCCCTAGTGGAAGTGAAATGATGTCTCAATGGATTTCATTATAAGTTTTTCGAGGTCACATCGAGGGAATGATGATTTTTGGGTTGTCATTGAAAGACTCATGAAGGTTGCACACTTCTTACCTATCAAGGAAACCTTCAGTGTAAATGATATGGGAAGATTGTACATCCAAGAAAACATACATTTTCCTGGGGTTCTGCACTCCATCGTTTCATACAAAGACACTCATTTTACTTCTTAGGTCGGGAAGGAACTACAGAGGGTTTTGGGAACAAAGGTACTTCTGAGTATAGCTTACCATCCCCAGATAGATGGCCAGTCCAAGCATATGATACATGTGCTGGAGGACATGCTTCAAGAATGAGTCCAAGAATTTGGAGGTTCTTGGGAGAAACACATACCTCTGGTGTAGTTTTCCTAGAATGATAGTTTCCCAGAAACTATTTAGATGGAACCTTATGAGGCTTTGTATGGTAGGTCATTACGATCACCCCTATATTGGCTGAAGGTAGGAGATGCAGCTATACTGGGACCTAATCTTGTCCAGGAGACCTCTGAGTAGGTGGAGTTGATTCAGAAGAGGATTGCTACTCCACAGTCACAATAGAAGTCTTATGTTGATTGACAAAGATGACCTCTAGAGTTTGAGGTCAGATATTAGGTTTTCCTATGAGTCAGATAGATGTTGGGACACAGGAGGATTAGGAGATAGGGTATTCTTTCACCGAGAAACATTAGGTCATTTAAGGTTTTGGAGAGGGTCAGGCCTATTTCCTTTTGATTGTAGTTACCTCAAAGGTATCGGTCTATGCATGCTTTCTTCCCCATTTCTCAGTTGTGAAGATATTTTTCAGACCCGTCTCATGTTCTTTAACCCAAGGAGGTTGAGTTGGAGGTGGATGCATCATTCAAGGAGCATCCATTCCAGATTGTTGATCGCATCATGAAGGTTCTCTGTGGCTAGTGTATTTCTCTGGTATGGGTGTTATGGCAGTACGGGCGATTACATGATGAGACTTGTGAGAGGGAGGCCGATATGCGATCGAAGTGGTCGGAGCTATTCAAGGATTATTCTTCTTCTTCACTTCCTTCTTAGGGAAATTTGGCAACAAATTTCTTCAAGGGGGAAGTTTTTAAGAACTCATATCTTCTTTTCAAGTATGGATCTTGATTTCTGGTGCTTTTTGAGAAAAAGATGAGTTTCTAGAACTTTTAGGAGTGCATTCCATGTACTTAGAAGTACACGTCATATACCTGGTGGTTGCAGGTAGTCGTGTACTGTCCGTGTAATGGCCGAGTACATGTCCATGTGGGGTAACCTGGAAACTGTAACGACCCGAAATTTTGAATAAATCTTGTTTCCTAATTTCATGTGTTATTTTTTATACTCAAAAAAAAATGTTTTATTTGATAAACATGATTATAAATAAAATGAGACCATTGGTTTTTGAGTGTTATATGACCATCGGTCAATATGACCACCGTGAACAAAATGTTTTGATTATTGTCTCTAAATACAAGTAATCTTGGTTAATTATTATAGAAAGAAGATTCGATGGCCTCACCTAGTAGTCTTGGACCGATCGAAGCCCATCTAACAGAGATTGGGAAGGAGGTAGCACCATTGGCCTTTGCTCTGGACCAAACCCAAGCCGAACTTCATCATGTGAAGCTAGAACGGAATCGCCTTCGCGAGAAGTTCAAACTGATAGAAATTACTACTCGGGCAATGTTGACTGAGCCGCCCCAAGATTCTATCACCCTAGCACACCTTACTCTTAGGTCCTATGCTGGTATTATAAGGGGCTATGTAACGAGACCGTGACTACCTTGTGTAATCCTTGTTTTAAATAAAAATTTGGATTTCTTTTTATGATGAAGTTTATGAATTTTCAAATGACTGGATAAAAATTGTATGCATATTTTTGTTGAATTTTAGAAAAAGGATATTTTAAAAATGGTTGTGTAAACCTTAAATAATTAAAAATGTGTAATGATTTTCGAAAAATGGTCTTCTACAATTATGTTCAGTACGAAATTTAGAGTCTAATAAGATCAACTTAATTTTTGATGAATAGTAAATTATGAATAGTGATTTTATGATTAGGATTAGTAATATGACCAAATGGATTAGTAATCTCACTTAAAGAAAGTTTTAAAATAATCTAGGCACCTTGATTAAGTAATGTGATTCAATAAAATAGTTAAATAACGGTTTCATTAATTATTATTCAAGTATTAGTTTTTTTCGGGTGAATAGTGTTTTTTAATTAAAAATTTAATTAAAAATAATTAGAAAATTATTTTTATAAAAAGGACTTTATTTTTGAACTCAGAGCATCGATATTATGCTAAGGTAATTTTTGGGGATTTTTCTGAAAAAAATGAATTTTCGATGAATAGTGTTTTTATTTAAAAATTAAATTAAAAATATTTAGAAAATTATTTTTATAAAATGGATTTCATTTTTGAAATCAGAGCATTGATATTTGGTTAAGGTGAAATTTTGGGATTATTCTGAGAAAGTTGAATTTTCGGTGAATAGTGAAAGTATAGTTCTTAAGTTACGGGTGTTTAATGACATCATTAAATGATGTATTAAGTATATATTCAATATGGTCTAATTATGAATAGTAAGATAAGGTTTGAGGTGTCCCAAGTGGCCAATACCATGGGCAAATACCATGGGCAAGCCCATGGTTTTGCCAAAACCACTAGTGAGGTGTCCCTTGGCCATTAATGCTTTGTCCCCTCACTTTCCCTATAAATACCCACCCTTTCCTCCCTTAGTTTTCACTCCCAACTCTCCCCCAACGAAGTTCTGGTCTTCTTACCTTCCAAAGAGTCCTCCCAAGGTTCCCCCAATCCCTCAAGGTCCAATCCTTTGAGTTTCAAGAGTCACATTTTAAGGTAAGGGATCCGACCCCTCTCTTTGTTTTCAAGTAATCTCTTTTATGTCATTTCTTTTATACTCCATGTTCTTATGTTGGAGGATGTTCTTTTATATTCATCCTACTGCCTATTTCATGTTCATATGATGAGAGACCCCCCCCCCTTTCTCTCATCAATTCGTTTTAAGAATGTTTAAGTGGCACCGTTAGGCTGCCGAATTTTTAAGGGATTCTTTCACCTTCCTCATTTTCAAGTTCTATTTTCATTCAAGTCTTTAATGTTCCTTTTTATTATGTTGGGGTATGATCTCTAAATTATCATACTGATATTTTATGATCATATGATGAGAGACCCCATTTGATCGCTTCAATTCAGTATTTTGAAGTTTTAAGTGGCGCCGTTAGGCTGCCGAATTTTTAAGTGGTTCTTCACCCTTCTCGTTTTGATGTTCTACTTTCATGTCAATTATTTCAAGTTCCTTTTTGTTATATTGGGGTATGATCTCTATATATATAATACTAGACTCTTATGTTCATATTATGAGAGACCCCATTTGATCTCTTCAATTCAGTATTTTGATGTTTTAAGTGGCGCCGTTAGGCTGCCGAATTTTTAAGTGGTTCTTCACCCTTCTCGTTTTGAAGTTCTACTTTCATGTCAATTATTTCAAGTTCCTTTTTGTTATATTGGGGTATGATCTCTATATATATCATACTGTACTATTATATTCATATGATAAGAGACCCCATTTGATCTCTTCAATTCAGTATTTTGATGTTTTAAGTGGCGCCGTTAGGCTGCTGAATTTTTAAGTGGTTCTTCACCCTTCTCGTTTTGAAGTTCTACTTTCATGTCAATTCTTTCAAGTTCCTTTTTGTTATGTTGGGGAATTATCTCTATATCTATCATACTGATCTCTTATGATCATATGATGAGGGACCCTATTTGATCTTGTCAAATCATTTTCTTTTGAAGTTAAGTGACGCCGTAAGGCTGCCGAATTTTCATAAGAGAAATCTAATTTTTTTTCCTTCCAAGTTTTTTATTTCAAATGGTATGTCCCTAAAGTTTCATTACCATGTCCATATGTCATTCTTATTCTTTCACCCTACTGTTTTATGGATCATTTATGAAAGGGTGACCCATGTCCCCTCTCATTTCAATGTTTTCTAAAACCCCGAAACTTAGTCGTTATGCTGCAGAATTTTCCCCTCAAAATGCCTCTCTCTTTTCTCAAAAATTATTTTATGTTATAAAGTGAATACTCAAAGCTCTTATTTCTACAAGGGTATTCACATATATATCAAAATGTTCCATTTTAAATTCTGGGATTTACATACATGAGACCCGCTTTCCCTTTCCGTGGGTTTAAAGTGACGTAAAGATCATGTCTTTAAAGCAGTTTTTAAAACGTTATGATTATGAAATGAAACCCATTTATTTTATGCTATGTGGGTTATTTATGAAATGTTTGATGATGATATATTTGGATCACATGATAATAAAGGCAAATTTAAGGGTGCGCCCTGATAGCGCTCCAATGCATTGGGTAATGATGTAACCACTAGAGATTACAATTTTAACGATACCTTGGTGAATAACCTTGGTAATTTTCAAATGACACCTTAGGGATGGACCTTGGTGATATGTTCATGATTGTCTATGTTAAATGATGTAGCCACATCTTCAAGTTATGAAAAATGTTATTTTTATTATGAAATGCCTCATGATTTCTTTCTCATGCCTTAAAGTTCTTTTCATGTCCTTATTGAAGTATCTAAAGTTCACATGTAAAATGTTCCTCTTGTTTCCCTTACTGGGCCTTCTGCTCACCCTTTCTTTTGATGTATGTCCCCAGGTTATGAGATGCAGTAATGAACCTAGAATGAACTTAAGGAGACGCCTTGCAAGTGTTTAAGAAGAATGCTTTATGTTTTTTTCATGTATTATGTTCCTGGTTTCCAAGACACTAAACCTTAAAGATCCTCAGTTGTGTGTAATGTAATGAAAGTTTATGTTATAAAATGGCGGGATGCTATAGTTGGTATCAAAGGATGGTTTAGTTATTTGTGGAAATTAGGATATGAAAACTCCAGGAGGAACCCTATAGAAAAGTTTAATATAGGAAATCTTCCTGGTATTTTGGTGAGTATTGAGTAAGGGGTTGCCAAGCAAATACATCCCTGTCTGGATACGAGCAGGTAGAGGTGGCTCTGGCACAGATGTACATAGGGGTAAAACCCGAAAACACCGCTTTGAGCTAGACTCGAACGGGAACTGGTACACGACAACGGGCCTTGCTGCACTCTTGGTTACGACACTCCCGGGGGATATGCTTTGGTAAATTCATAAGCTTGATATGAACCATTATTAAAGGAACAAAGATAAAATAAAATAAAGATTCAAATAAGAATATATGATCATGGATAACCTAGATGGGAACCTAGGGGATCACAAGTTAGGGTATACTTTTCTTCTACAAGTTATCCTTATATGCTTTAAGTTCCTTTTCATGATTATTGGTTAAGTATTTAAGTCTCTAATTATACTTTATCTTCTTAGTTAATGGTGGGAAATGGAATAATGTGTCCCAACAACCAATGTGATAGGAAATGCAACAATTTCCGTATTAATATGTCAGAGATGATTAGGGGATTAAAAGATGATTATTATTTTGGAAGGCGTTCACTATTTTGGGGACCCTATATGATCAAGGTAAATAGATTACTATAGTATTTTCATTGAGGATTAAGGTTGACTTATATTTTGAAGAATTGATGAATTTAAGGTGAACTTATAGTAATTTAGGTTAATTATGGGAATGACTAACCTATCTTGGGTAAAATATATTTAGGTTAGCTACTTTTTTATAAGATGTTAGGAGTGGTTGATGTTGTCTGGAGATGAACAATGAAGTTGTTTTGGAAGACTATGTTATCAAATCCTTATTGTATTTGGGTTTCAATCTTAGTTTGGTATATTTTGAGGAATTTTAAAGACCGTTATTTATGGAGTGGTCTATGATGAACGTTGGGTAGTACCATGGAACTTTGAAGATTTAAAAGTAGGTTCTATTCCTATGGGATCCTTTCTTTTTGAAGAGTTGTTTTACCTTAACCTTTCTGTTTTTGGGATAATGTTTAAAGATAGAAGAAATAGATAGTTAATCTTTTGTAGATTATGTGATTCTATAGAAGATTATTCTTGTGCTTTTATGAGACCAAGTGTTTTTGAATTCTCATCATTTGGCGAAAAGATTAGTGTTGGTAGGGACTTGTTAAAGGATGAAACTCTACTTGAAGGTAGGTATATTTTCTTATGTTTTTGTTCTATGTAGTAAATGAAATCCTCAAAATTATGAAAAGAAACGTAAAACAAAAATGTTGTTGGTTTACGTTTCCTACTAGGTAATCAAAGACCGTTTACACACATCATAAGTTTGGGATTTTCTCATGGTTAACTTTCTCCTAATCATGTTCTCTATCACTCTCTCTCAGAACTGACCCTTTGTTTTTTCCTCCATGTCCATGTTTTCCTACATGGAACCCGAGTGTGGGTTAACTCGGGTGGCCTTTGTACTTCCTTTTCTTTCTTTTAAAGTAATGGTGTTACTGACTCTTTTTCCGATGTGGGACTTTCAATGAAATTTCAAAACCCAATTTAAAAAAATTGCGAGGACGCAATTTCTTAAGGGGGGAAGATTGTAACGACCCGAAATTTTGAATAAATCTTGTTTCCTAATTTCATGTGTTATTTTTTATACTCAAAAAAATGTTTTATTTGATAAACATGATTATAAATAAAATGAGACCATTGGTTTTTGAGTGTTATATGACCATCGGTCAATATGACCACCGTGAACAAAATGTTTTGATTATTGTCTCTAAATACAAGTAATCTTGGTTAATTATTATAGAAAGAAGATTCGATGGCCTCACCTAGTAGTCTTGGACCGATCGAAGCCCATCTAACAGAGATTGGGAAGGAGGTAGCACCATTGGCCTTTGCTCTGGACCAAACCCAAGCCGAACTTCATCATGTGAAGCTAGAACGGAATCGCCTTCGCGAGAAGTTCAAACTGATAGAAATTACTACTCGGGCAATGTTGACCGAGCCGCCCCAAGATTCTATCACCCTAGCACACCTTACTCTTAGGTCCTATGCTGGTATTATAAGGGGCTATGTAACGAGACTGTGACTACCTTGTGTAATCCTTGTTTTAAATAAAAATTTGGATTTCTTTTTATGATGAAGTTTATGAATTTTCAAATGACTGGATAAAAATTGTATGCATATTTTTGTTGAATTTTAGAAAAAGGATATTTTAAAAATGGTTGTGTAAACCTTAAATAATTAAAAATGTGTAATGATTTTCGAAAAATGGTCTTCTACAATTATGTTCAGTACGAAATTTAGAGTCTAATAAGATCAACTTAATTTTTGATGAATAGTAAATTATGAATAGTGATTTTATGATTAGGATTAGTAATATGACCAAATGGATTAGTAATCTCGCTTAAAGAAAGTTTTAAAATAATCTAGGCACCTTGATTAAGTAATGTGATTCAATAAAATAGTTAAATAACGGTTTCATTAATTATTATTCAAGTATTAGTTTTTTTCGGGTGAATAGTGTTTTTTAATTAAAAATTTAATTAAAAATAATTAGAAAATTATTTTTATAAAAAGGACTTTATTTTTAAACTCAGAGCATCGATATTATGCTAAGGTAATTTTTGGGGATTTTTCTGAAAAAAATGAATTTTCGATGAATAGTGTTTTTATTTAAAAATTAAATTAAAAATATTTAGAAAATTATTTTTATAAAATGGATTTCATTTTTGAAATCAGATCATTGATATTTGGTTAAGGTGAAATTTTGGGATTATTCTGAGAAAGTTGAATTTTCGGTGAATAGTGAAAGTATAGTTTTTAAGTTACGGGTGTTTAATGACATCATTAAATGATGTATAAAGTATATATTCAATATGGTAGAATTATTAATAGTAAGATAAGGTTTGAGGTGTCCCAAGTGGCCAATACCATGGGCAAATACCATGGGCAAGCCCATGGTTTTGCCAAAACCACTAGTGAGGTGTCCCTTGGCCATTAATGCTTTGTCCCCTCACTTTCCCTATAAATACCCACCCTTTCCTCCCTTAGTTTTCACTCCCAACTCTCCCCCAACGAAGTTCTGGTCTTCTTACCTTCCAAAGAGTCCTCCCAAGGTTCCCCCAAGCCCTCAAGGTCCAATCCTTTGAGTTTCAAGAGTCACATTTTAAGGTAAGGGATCTGACCCCTCTCTTTCTTTTCAAGTAATCTCTTTTATGTCATTTCTTTTATACTCCATGTTCTTATGTTGGAGGATGTTCATTTATATTAATCCTACTGCCTATTTCATGTTCATATGATGATAGACCCCCCCCCTTGCTCTCATCAATTCGTTTTAAGAATGTTTAAGTGGCACCGTTAGGCTGCCGAATTTTTAAGGGATTCTTTCACCTTCCTCATTTTCAAGTTCTATTTTCATTCAAGTCTTTCATGTTCCTTTTTATTATGTTGGGGTATGATCTCTAAATTATCATACTGATCTTTTATGATCATATGATGAGAGACCCCATTTGATCGCTTCAATTCAGTATTTTGAAGTTTTAAGTGGCGCCGTTAGGCTGCCGAATTTTTAAGTGGTTCTTCACCCTTCTCGTTTTGATGTTCTACTTTCATGTCAATTATTTCAAGTTCCTTTTTGTTATATTGGGGTATGATCTCTATATATATCATACTGGAATCTTATGTTCATATGATGAGAGACCCCATTTGATCTCTTCAATTCAGTATTTTGATGTTTTAAGTGGCGCCGTTAGGCTGCCGAATTTTTAAGTGGTTCTTCACCCTTCTCGTTTTGAAGTTCTACTTTCATGTCAATTATTTCAAGTTCCTTTTTGTTATATTGGGGTATGATCTCTATATATATCATACTTTACTCTTATATTCATATGATAAGAGACCCCATTTGATCTCTTCAATTCAGTATTTTGATGTTTTAAGTGGCGCCGTTAGGCTGCCGAATTTTTAAGTGGTTCTTCACCCTTCTCGTTTTGAAGTTCTACTTTCATGTCAATTCTTTCAAGTTCCTTTTTGTTATGTTGGGGAATTATCTCTATATCTATCATACTGATCTCTTATGATCATATGATGAGGGACCCTATTTGATCTTGTCAAATCATTTTCTTTTGAAGTTAAGTGACGCCGTAAGGCTGCCGAATTTTCATAAGAGAAATCTAATTTTTTTTCCTTCCAAGTTTTTCATTTCAAATGGTATGTCCCTAAAGTTTCATTACCATGTCCATATGTCATTATTATTCTTTCACCCTACTGTTTTATGGATCAGTTATGAAAGGGTGACCCATGTCCCCTCTCATTTCAATGTTTTCTAAAACCCCGAAACTTAGCCGTTATGCTGCAGAATTTTCCCCTCAAAATGCCTCTCTCTTTTCTCAAAAATTATTTTATGTTATAAAGTGAATACTCAAAGCTCTTATTTCTACAAGGGTATTCACATATATATCAAAATGTTCCATTTTAAATTCTGGGATTTACATACATGAGACCCGCTTTCCCTTTCCGTGGGTTTAAAGTGACGTAAAGATCATGTCTTTAAAGCAGTTTTTAAAACTTTATGATTATGAAATGAAACCCATTTATTTTATGCTATGTGGGTTATTTATGAAATGTTTGATGATGATATATGTGGCTCACATGATAATAAAGGCAAATTTAAGGGTGCGCCCTGATAGCGCTCCAATGCATTGGGTAATGATGTAACCACTAGAGATTACAATTTTCACGATACCTTGGTGAATAACCTTGGTAATTTTCAAATGACACCTTGGGGATGGACCTTGGTGATATGTTCATGATTTTCTATGTTAAATGATGTAGCCACATCTTCAAGTTATGAAAAATGTTATTTTTATTATGAAATGCCTCATGATTTCTTTCTCATGCCTTAAAGTTCTTTTCATGTCCTTATTGAAGTATCTCAAGTTCACATGTAAAATGTTCCTCTTGTTTCCCTTACTGGGCCTTCTGCTCACCCTTTCTTTTGATGTATATCCCCAGGTTATGAGATGCAGTAATAAACCTAGAATGAACTTAAGGATACTCCTTGCAAGTGTTTAAGAAGAATGCTTTATGTTGTTTTCATGTATTATGTTCCTGGTTTCCAAGACACTAAACCTTAAAGATCCTCAGTTGTGTGTAATGTAATGAAAGTTTATGTTATAAAATGGCGGGATGCTATAGAAACCACCTAAATCAAAGCCTGGTAAAGTAATATACATATCATGTATCCTTAGGGAACATGTCGTGTATTTTTATTTTTATTTGATAAATTGGATTGGGGTCACATCTCGTTCACAAAAAAACACTTCTTCTAATGTCGTCTCATACATGAGCAGACGAAGATCTCGATTCTTATTCGAACCCCCAATTGACCATCTATGCTTCTAATCAAACATCTTCAGTTGCATTGGAATCACATTGGTGAGTTCTTCCTCCTTCTAGAGCCTCTTCTCCTAATTTCTCCTCTTGTGTGAGATATTCAAAGATGAATATTTTTAACCTTTTTGTAGATCTATGAATTTCTAGGCCGATTAAAGGGTCGATGTTCTATATTATTATCTGTACTACATTGAGGTAGGTGGTTTGTGACTTTCTGTAGTTTTTCATTGAATTTTATGTGAAACAATTGCCTAATACCCTAGTCCGGGGTATTGCGTGTTTAGAGAATTTAACCCTATTAATTCATGTTATGCATTTTTTTCTTGAGTAGGGGTATTGGATTGGGAATAGGGTTTATTTTTCATCCATGATATGAATGTTTTTCCCATGTTTTATTGTTTTGGCCGTTAGGTCCAGAACTGTGTGTTTGGCTACTTTGTTTTCCATGTATAGTGTTGTTAGGATGGAGTGATATTATCTGATATGTTTTGATATGCCTTTTAGTTTTTTAGAAAAGTAGTATATTGTGATTTACTTTTGTTTTTGGATATCATTTGTGCATGATTGACTTACACAGATATTTAGGAGCCTGGTGTAGTTATATCATTGGGGGAATGGATACTGAGGGCTTTCCCAGAGTTTCTATTATACTTTTCACATTGTGAGACCATAGGGGGGTGGACGTGAGTGCTCCCTCAAAGTGTATGTAGTTCCACGTTGTGAGACCACATGGGGAATTGGATGTTGAGTGGTACCCCAAAGTGTCATTAGTTTATCATTATGAGACCATAAGGTGAATTCACGGTGAGTTCCTCCTTAGAGAGTCTATGTTAAAGATGAACCAGAGGTGTTAGACTATGAGAACTTCCTAGAGGGTTGCTTTTATTTTTTTGGTTGATTAATTTTATAAATGTAAATGAGTGTAGCTTCAACTGTAGGATTGTTTAATTTTGTGTACTTCCCTGATTATTACTTCATTTTGCATAATGTCTGCCATATATATTCACTGATAGTTAGGCACAGATTTTTGGGTGGTTGCCTACAGGGATTTGTCTCACACCATATTTTGGTCATGATTTTGGGCCCAAACAGATTATATTGTTGCAATTATAGATAAGGTCAAGCTCCCATATACTTCATGTACTTGACTACTATGGAGATGGTGAGCATGAGACCAAGTTGTGGCATGTGATGCTGTAGGAGTTAATTTTTTTCTTTGTAATTTGGTTTACTACTATATATCAGCATTGTGAATTGTTTGGATACTTTCCTAGACATATGTGACATGCATCATTTGTATATATGTGTTCCATTTGTTTATCTACTTTCATTATTCTATTGTTTACTTATTGTATGGTATTACTGCTTCCACTACTATTATATATTTATTTCTGATGTCTTACTCTGCCAATGAGTTCATAGTTTCTCCACTATCACATCCTAGGCCCTCACTACTAGTCGGAATTCTCTGGCGTTTATGGAAATTACCATGAGTCCATGTGACCAACTGGGTATGGGGAACCTCTGTGCGACACCCAAAACCAGGACATAACATATGTTATGGATCTAAGTCACATGTTTAACATCTTGTGGAGACAGATTTAATTGATCAAGATTCCCCATGGATGTGGATCAATGAGGTGCATCCTTAGGAGGGGACACCTGAAAGATTCATGTATGGATGATTATAATGACATTTAGAGGAATATATAAGAGGTGTGTCCTATAAAGGGAAAATGTCATCTCGTGAAGGTGGATGGATCAGGTTATTTAGAGGATGATTCGGGAGGTGTGTCTCATAAAGGGATAATGTCACACAGTAAGGGTCGATGGATCAGAATGATTTTTAGAAGAATATCCAAGAGTATTGTCCCATAAATGGAATATGTCATTCCATTAAGGAAGATGGATCATAACTCCCATTAAATGAGGATCCAAGAGGTATGTCCCATAGCGTGAATATATCAAATTGTGAAGGTGGATAGATCATAATTCCCTTTAAAGGCCGATCCAGGAGGTGTGTCCCACAAAGGGAGGATGTCACAAGAAGAAGGATGATGGATTGGAATTTCATTTAGAGGTGTATCTAGGTGGTGTGTCCTACAAAGGTAATATGTCACACCATGATGGAATTTCGATTATGACACCCTTTATAAGAGGATCTAGGAGGTGTGTCTCATAAACATAAGATTTGACACTATGAAGGTTGATCCAAACACCCCTAGAGGTGCATGAGGGAGGTGAACCCCTAGGCGGGGGAACCTCATCATCAATATTATCATTTTTATTCAAGGGGGGAACAAAAAGTATAAAGACAGCAGGGAAAATAGGCTAGGGGATAAATTAATGGAGGCCAAGTGTGTCCCCTCAGATCAATTTCACCCCATTGGGCTTAAAGAGATAAATGTTGGATAAACAAGTTACATTGGAGCCTTGGGCAGCTAAAGAGGCAAGATGATCCACTACTTTGTTCCCCTCATGCCAAGTATGGGTTACCATTAAATTGTTTTTGAGAAGACCCTTGCAGCTCCTCAGGATGTAAGAGATTGACAATGGAGTAGATCCTCTACCATGTAAAGAATCATGAATGATCATTGAATCTGTTTCCACGTGGGAGAGAGAAATATTATGTTGAGCGCAAAGGTTAATCCCCATGAAGAAATATTTTTCCTCTTCCAGCATAGAGGATCTGTTTCCATAGTGTGTTGTGAAGGCTAGCCAAACACTTCTCATGGGGTCACGAACAACCCCTCCACTACGCATGTCCCTCGAGATGCAATATCCATCTGTATTAAGATTGAGGCTAATTCTTGGGGGAGACCACTACACCTAGTGTCCCTATATGGGAATGTTGGAAAGTGGGGTAGCATGAATCATACGATGAGAAGGCACCTTATTCTAGTTACTGGTTAGTGACACAATTTCAACCAATATACTTTTTTTCCTCGCAATGATGGATCACCATGTTGAAGCACTCCCTTCATATCATTCCTTGTTTCTGGCTTGACATAGGCACCAGCATCCATCACTGAGAACCATGGTCCTTTCCGTCTTTTCCAAGCCCTTGTATTATGGCCCCTTAAACCATCGGTCCAAGAAAGTAGTATCACACAGCTCCCAAGAAGAATATGCATTAATCCTACCAAAATCACTCCACACTTCTTGAGACCACTCCCTTCAAAGAAGATGTGAGTTTTATTCTCCTCCTGTCCCTCCTTGCAACATTGACATCTGGAAGGAAGGTTGATACCCATCCTTTTGACATTTTCTAATAAAGTTATTACCTTGTTCCTAATCCTCTAAATGAGAAAGTTGTATTTCATGGGAATCTTAGTGTGCCAAACAGTGTCATTGAATATGTCCTGTTGATCAGGGGTGCTGAATATCTTAGGATAGTCTTTTGAGTTGAACTTATCCGATTTGGAGGGAGTGACGACACATATATCTTACTCCAAAATAATGATGATTGAAGTAAACAACTCATGTTGAGTACTTTACAATACCGACTTGATGAACGACTGATGGAGGCTCGCCTCCTTCAAGAAAATAGTAAGATATGGGCATCTCAGATACCCAATATCTTTTCCTACCTAGTTGTTGTACCAGAACAGAATATTCCCCACCCCTAAAATCCATTGCGAGTTTCATAGGAGGTTCAGTATGATGTTGTTAATATTGGACCATAGGGGATAGATGTACGCAGTGTAAGTAACCACATTACCTCCCCTATTACTGGACATCTACTTTCTATATAGGGTACTTTCTTCAATAGTTTCCCATGCAAGTTTTGTGTGTATACAGTCGATCGTGATAGATAAACTCTTGACATTAATACCCCCATCATGAATAGGACTTTACATGTTGTCCCATGAGACCTAGTTTCTATTTTTATTCTAAGAGAGCATCCCATATAAAACCTATGATAATTTTATCAATGGTCTTTATAACACCCTTCAGCACATTAGTGGAGGCCAGAGCGTGGATCGGCATAGCTGATAGGACGTTATTAACTATGGTAATCCTACACCCAAAAGATGATAAATGATTCTTCTAGTTGAGTACTTGGCTCGGGATCCTGTTCACCACGTGGACAAAATCACATATGCACATTCTTCCTGGGGATATGGGGATAGGGATAAAAATGCATCTAGTTTGATGGTGTGTATATTATGCATTGAAGCTGCACGATGGACCTATGGGAGGTGTGGTATCCCAAGTGAGGGGAATGATCTTATGGGGGATGTGACCTGGAGGATATTAATATGGATGTAAATGCTGAGTTTAAACCTAGATAAGGATTCTTATGTATCCCAGTTAGTTGGGAATCGAAGCCCATGTATTTCAAAAAGTTGGGTAATACACCTGTGAGAAGGCCCATGGGGTGAAGACTATTGGGGATTATGCATAGAAAAAAACCACGAGAATGTAGGATGTTAATTTAATAGTTACTACTAACCACTAAGACAATGTGATTCATGTTCGGTTTGACAAATAAGAGGATGCAATAGACCTTATTCTCGTGTCACAGAAGAAGAACCAATGAAATATTGTGTGGGGATTATGCATTCAAGATTCCTAAGATGGATTTCATTCCATGTTATTATGATATCATTTCATGTGAGGAGGATCTCATTCCTTATGAATTAAACATGGATTATCATATGATTCTGTCACATGGGGTTTGTGACATACACATGGAAAGTTCCCATAATGGGAGGATTATTCGCTATGGTGGGAAATAGTGGAATCCCATAATGATCAGACATGGGGAATCATATGTTTATCATATTGGTTAAGACTAAAATTTTACATAATTTACTACGGATGTTGGTACTAGGACGTTTTACATAATGTAGAGAGTATGTGGGTGACTCACTTCTTACCCCTTGGAATTAAATAACATTCACTCATGCACCTTTTAGAGGGGAATGGATTTATCAATTCTAGGTTTTAATGGAATAGGGGAGTGGTAAATCATAAGGTTTACTTTATTGTGCTTATTATGAGAAGAAAAAGGAATTTCATAACTATGCTAAAAAGAAAAAGGAAGTGAGATTCATGCACTAGAGGAATAGGTGACATATTTCAAGGAACCATGAAATTATTGTGCTCATGTTTAGAGGGTTTCATGTAAGTTGTGTGTACAATGCATGGTAGTTTCACAAAAATGGTGCTTAAACGTGTTTCTCTGACACAAAATAATTCAATAGAGCTTCAAAGAATATATTCATGCAACATTGTATATTTTTGTGATGAGATGATGTTGTGAACAGTAAAATCCCTTACACGCACCTGACATAGATCAAAAGAGGTCAGGAGAGGGTAACAAAACCATGAGACCACTCTTGGGAGGTCCCTTAGGGAACCTGACAAAAAATATCTTACGCCTTTAGGGTTCCATGCTTTCATGTTGTCTCATAAGATCAGTATTACACATAGAAAAGTGACAGTTCAACTTCTAGAGGATCAACCAAAGTAATGGGGGTGAATTTCAATTTATATCCAAAATATTTGTTAATTGTTGCGGAAGTATTTAGTTACAGAAGAATCCTTCCACACATAATCAATTCTAGTTGTGGTACATTATCATTAAAGTGGATATTTTACATCGTATCTGGTGTCCAAGAGGGTTTCGCATAGATTTTTCTTCTTGAGCGCAATGTCACTATCTTGCATGCGTTTACATTTGATGTTCAATAGGCCTTCACGGATGGTCCCAGAATTGTCCTCATTTTGGTGTGCATGGATCTCTCCCATTATTTTTTATCTTTCATGCACAACCTAAACCTTTCACAAAACTTCCTTGGTATTCTCATCATGCTTCATCGATATGGATGATGGATTTAGTTTTTTGGAAGTTGTTCATGTGAATCTTCAAATGGAATTGTGGTGCTGAAAATGTTTTACAAGTGTTTTAAATGATTTTCAATTATCATTTTATAAGTTTTCAACATTATTTTCAAGGAAAAAGGTTTTCAAAAAGATATATATTTTAAAAAGAGTTTTATAAAGAAGAATGTATATTATCCTCAAGAAATTTTTTAAATGAATTTTTAAATATTTCTTTATAATATTCCAATGTTATTTTCAATGAAATGAATTTTGTAAATTTTTTATGAAAGTGATTTTCAAATAATGGATATTTCATTAAGAAGTTTTTCATGTTATCTTTCAAAAACCTTTTCCATATAAGATGACATTATTTGATATAATTTATGTTTAATTATAGGTATGATCCAATGATTCCTTTCATATTCATTTTCAAAATGTTATATGTTTAGAAGGAATGATATTTAGGAAAGTCGTTTCACTTCCATGAGATATACCATGTTAAAATTCTTATTAACCCTGATCTTTTCATAGGTTATGTTATGATTAAGTGATCATGAAACCGGTATCTTCTCTATAAGTTATGATATAATGAAATGTTTATGATACCCATTTCATTTCACGAGGTGTGATATAATTAATTTTTATGATCTTGTGCCACACATATGTCTATTTTAATTTTGTGATGGGTGGTACCTATATCTCCCACCAATTCATTGGGTGATGATAAATTCTATATGATCTCAGAGGGTACATGGGTGTTGAGCCTAAGACCAAAGATGAGGTTACACGGGTGTTTATCCTAATCCCATAGATGATGGTAGAAATGTATTTAGACCAAACCCAAATATGAGGTTTCATGAGTGCTTAGAACAATCCCAAATATGAGGGTACAAAAGTATTTATCTTGAGACCAAATATGAGGGTATAGGGGTGTTTATCCCAAGACTAAAAATGAGGGTACCTAGGTGGTCTTCCCATTCCCAAAGATGGTATAATGGTGGTTATCCCAAGACAACATGTTATGAATGTCTTGTTGTGTATCCTAGACATAAGATTCTATATGCTTATATGTATGTCAAAAATTACATGTTTTGTGATCTCATGGATTGTTTCCTTAGATTTACTTATTAATCATGTCTTATGAACTTCTAATCAGTATTCCATGACTCATGATTATGATCGTTGATATTCATGGTATTCATTTAAAATGTTTTGTTAATGTTCTCATAACCTTATGTTCATGATATGATTAGGTGTCTCCATTATTTATCCTTACTGAGAATCTAAGTTAAATCTTTCTTTTTTTCTATTTCCCCAGGTTATAAATAACGATTTTAAGTATGAGTAGTAAATTGGAAGGTATTTTTTTGAAATTTAGAATATCTTTAACTAGATTATAATATTGTGTATCATGTTTCTAAATGCACTAAAAATTTACATTCTTCAGGCTTGTGTTTATGTAATGTAATTAATAATCATAAAACATGATTTAATATATATAAATTTTAATCATGGTTCACTATAGATTGAAATATAAAAATTAATTAAAATTTTTGAATCAATAGGTCCAAATTTTCCAATAATATCTGGTCTTGCTTGTCGTTGATTGAAGTTATATGCGTCCCAAATTAATTAACCGTTCTTAGAACCTTAGTATAGCATAATTTCGGGGTCGATCCACAGGGAACTGTGGTGTGCGTGAATTAAATTGATTTAATACTTAATTAGGTGAAGTATGCTGAATTTAGAATCGATTGGGTTGATTTTGGGTTTTGATTGAAACTAAATTGATTTACATTGAAGAAATGGATACAGTTTGAAAGAAAAAATGGGTAAATTTAAAGAGTTTTTAAAATGGGAAGAAAAGACATGTCGGGGATGTGGTGATTAAGGAGTTCTTATGTAGATTGTTTAAATGGTTGTGTTGTTCATAATAATTCAATCATTCTGGATTTCATTTAGTTACAAGATTTCCTTGGTCAGGTTCTTCTTGTTTGGAATTAGAGCAGTTGACTCCATGGTCCGGTAGTCAGTGTTCTTAATTCTTTATTAACTTAAGTCCATTATTTGAATCGGTGAAATCCTTCCAATGGTCATGGATGTTTTCACCGTTAATTTTCATTTGTATCGCTGAGAATTCTTCCCTTGGTTCGACTCAGAATTCTCAGTTATATTTAACAGTAGATTAAGAAGAGTAAGATTAATTACCACGATAAAACACAACTATATAAAACAACATACAAATTACGATCCCTTCATCCATAGCCCCAACATGAGGGGTTTAGTTACACATAGAAAGAAGAGGAGAAACGACACACGTGATACCTGACGGATTCATCGTGTAAGCGTTGAGGTAGGGTGTTGGAAGGTAGAGTAGTGGAACTACGGCACCACGGTGGCTCGGGAATGGTAGCAACAGAGCTTCTTCTCTCCTCCAAAGGATTCGAACTCCCAAATCTGTAGGCCAAGGTCTATGTTTATAGAAAAATAAAGTACACGGCATGTATAGAAAGTGCATGCCGTGTAATTTTCGTTAACGCGCTTTGGCGCCAATTTCTCCACGGGTAGGAGGCCTAACACGCCGTCTTTGACTTTTGAACACAGCACTGCCTGGTGGTTGGGTATACATGGCATGTAGCGCCTCTATACAAGGCGTGTAGTCTCATAATTTTGGCCGCCATCCCCTTATAGAATAGTAGACATGGCGTGTATATTTTCAAACACGTCATGTCTCCTTCAACGGCCACATGGGCGTGTGGACTTTTCTCAGCAATCACCGCTTCTAGAAAGTAGTACACGGCGTGTATCGCCGCCTCACACAGTGTGTATCTTCTGCTTGGTGACATGGGCGTGTACTCCCTCCTTCGGTTCGTGTCCCTGTCTGGATGTACACGACGTGTATGAAGGTACACGCCGTGTAGTTTCAAAATTTTCACAGGCTTCCCTTGATTCGTGTATTTAGCCAGATAACTCCTGAAAGTAAACAGAATCACCAAAATCAAAGATTATGTTCATAAAACAACAAATATTTTCTGAAAAACATGTTTTTATCTTCAATTATATATATGGAAATGTATACACAAATTGGATGCATCAAATTCCCCCACACTTAGTCGTTTGCTTGCCCTCAAGCAAAATCTCAACATCTAATTAAGCGAGCCTGTACTTTAAAAGGAAGGCATGTAATTAATCAAAAGTATAACTGATAAAGTTACTGAGGAAAAATTCTAAAAGGAACAAACAAATTCAATTCATAAGATATTAAAATCATGCCTCATATATAATGCAATTAACTACTCTCATCCTCTTTCAACACATTTTTCAACCTTTCAAAAATAAGCATGCCACTTGATGATTTACCTTACCAGTTAAAATCACACTCCACACTTAAGATGTTTTTAATCAAAGTTATGCTCAATCTAAGGTATATACACTCTATACATAGTTTTTCAAGATATCTTGTTCTCTACTTCAGAAAAAATGAATTACAAAAATCATGAGGGCTTTATCAATAAGGTTCAGATGTCTCTGTGGCCAAGGGTTGGTAGGTTTAGATGTAAAAATAAATTTTGAGGCTTGAAAAAGGAAGGCTAATTACTTTAAACAACATTGCATGATATTCAAAGTAATTCTCACTGAAAATGCATCCTTCACAAGCTCATTCAAATGCTTTTGTAATCTTCACCATCTTTCTTAGGCAAGTAGGGTTCATGGGAAAATAAGCATAAGGTCCCCTTGTTTTTTTTAAGACAAAACACAAGGGAAACACTTACGAATACAATTAGTAGATGTTTGGAACCCATTCTGCCCCAAATAATCAAGAGGCACTCCCCCACACTTTATTTCATGGTTGTGCACAAAATATACCATGTATTCCCAACTCCCTCTTTAAAGCTCAAACGAATAATCATGCAAAGTTTAAAACAGAAATAGGGTAGGAAGGGAAATAGGCTTGTAATGTGTCTTCCTATAAAGGTTGTTCATGGATTTTATGGGCTTAACGAAGATTAAATGTAGGGTAGGTATCAAGATAAAGGGGGTTGAAACAATCTAATGCCTCAATCATTTTAATGTAATTCAAAAGAAAATCTTATGTTTTGAAAAGAAAACTTGCAAATTCGGGTAGTGATGCATATCCTAATGAATCTCTCAAGAAAGTGGGTATTAGAAAAGAAATATGAAAAAAGGTTTAGAATACCTCTCAAGAGTGGAAAAATAATAAATGGACAATCAGGTCTTGACATGCATATAAATGATTATCCTAATCAATGTAATTTAATCAAGGACGAAAAGTTGTAACTGAAACTATATCAGCAATCATTTTAAAATACTTTAAAAACTAAAATAATTATGTAACCTTTCCAAAAGTTTCTACTGATAACTCTAGCATTTATAAGAATTATTAACCAAAATTTCTTTATATTTTCAAATATAGAATCTAATAATGATGTCTCTTAGATTAGTTTAAAGGGCAAAGATGAAGTTGAAAAAGACTGATGCCCCCCCCTACATTGAATAAGGAACATGGCCCACCAAGTGCAATACTAAGGTAAAGGGTGGGCAAGGGGGTGAAATGTGGGACAAAACGAGGGAAATAAACGGAAGAAGTAAATCCAAAAAGAAAGAAAATCAAAAATGGAAAAATACTCCCCTTGTGAAAAGTGATGCCCAAGGCGCTCCATGCCCGTACCTGTGACTGTCGAGAAAAAGGAAAACTGCAAACATGGATAACATCATAGAACAGAAAATGACAAAAAAGATATATAAGATAAAGAAAAATGTCACTATCATGTGGTCGCCTCAGGGGAGGCATCATCCTGTACAGAATCGACCGGTAGAGATGGCGCAGGAGGCGTGGAAGCGCGAGGCTCTGATGCTGCATTAGGAAGGGGAGCTGAAGAAGTAGGAGCTGCAGGTGCTAGAATCGGGATCGGAAGCTCAGCAGTAGGCCCGGGCCCGGCATAAGTGGCAGCAGCAGAGATCACCATAGTCATCAGAATGGAATCTGTGGTCGGCGCAGGAGATGGCGGTGGAGCAGTAGCAGAAGGGCCAGGAACGGTGGCAGAGGCGGAGCGTGAGCCTGAGCAAGGATGTAGGAACCCCCTACTTCCGGACCAATCCCATGCGAATGAACATGAGGAATTCCATCCGCTGGGGAGAACCTATCAATTCATGAGGTAAAGAGGGATTGAATACCCCCAAGTGGTGGGCAAGACGGGTGGTGTAAAACCCACCATTCAGGTTGCCCTGACAGTCGGTAAACATGGAGTGGAAATAGGAGGCGGAAAGATAGGGGAGGTCTGAGTAGTCGTGCCAAAGGAAACAAGTAAGAAGATCCATGTCACGGTCGGTCACGACCCCAATATCCTCATGGTGGGGGAAAAGGATGGCGTTGAAGCACTGGTGGGTGAAGCGAAGGACAGGGTCGGCTATAAGAGTGCTCTTCTGGGAAGTGGGGGAGTACCGGTGGTCAGGCTCAGTGATCTCCCGCCACATGGCAATAAGGTCAGAGCGCTTGGGCTGGGTCAAGTCAGAAACGGGCGGTGGGGTGATAGGATGGGGGTAGAAGCCGCACCCTCAGCCAAACTCTGTCATAGTAAGAGAGAAATGTCGGCCGCCTAGCTGGAATCGGATGACCGGTACTGCATCGCCAGGTGTCTCCTGGTAGTTCGCTCCATCGAACTCAAAGTAGGCCGAAAACTCCAAAAATAAATCACGAAACACAGGAGTGATGACCTAGAAAATCTCGATGAGTGCGGTGTTTCTGAGAATCACCTCCAACTCCTCCCAAATACCAAGCCGTTGTGGAATGCTGCTATCAAGGTACCGGCCACTCAATGGTATCGGCCGATGATAGAAGTGTCGGAACCTGTCGTATGCGAGGTCGGTGACCGGGAATACCGTGCAGGGATAGGGATCACCTATAGTTCCCGGCCCAGGTGCTGGTGCAGCAGCAACATCTGGCTCTGGAGGTGGATCTTCCAAAGAAGAAGGTGTGCTCGAAGAGGGACCAGCTGCTGAGGATGATAGTATAGGGAAATTGGTAGCCGGTGCAGCAGAAGTAGGCCTGACCTCATCTGAGGGAGTGAGTGGCGGCAGAATGGCCAATGGAGGGAGCTCAAAGACCGGAGCATCGGGTTCCAGCTCTGTAGGTGGTCGGAGTCGGATCTGATGATAGCTAGGCCTCTCGCCCTCGGTGGCGGAGGCTGGCCACTTCCCGCGGGAAGGATCATGATCTTCCATATCCTGAAATAGAAAGAAAAAGAAAACAAAACAAAATAAAAATAAAAAGGAAGAAAATAAAACAAAGAAAATGTGAGATAACTGGAAAATAAAAGTACACGGCGTGTACTCCAAAGTACACGGCGTGTAGTCAGAATATAGTGTATCTCGTGTTCTCTAGTAAGACACGCCGAGGGTGGAAATAGACCATGTAACAGTACACGGCGTGTACCGAACATACACGCCATTTTCACTCAAAGTGTAGGTGTTCGTGTAATATAAATGACATAGCCATGTTTTTATCATTTCAAATAAAACAATACACACCATGTTGGTACAGGCCACGGCGTGTACTGCACATGAAGAACATGGCCATGCAGAGGGTGAGACACGGGCCAGCTAAACATCTAACAGACACGGTGTGTACCAAACACACACGCCGTGTATGGGAACATGGGGTGAGAGTCCGTGTAGAGGGGAGACACGGGCCGACTACTGAAATAAAGGACACGACGTGTACCGAACATACACTCCGTGTTCTGGAACATGGGGTGACTGGCCGTGTCATGTGCCACACACGGAGGGGCCAAGGAAAATGGTCTACACGGTGTGTACCGAACATACACACCGTGTATATGGGGAGTTTCAAAATATTCTGGGTGTGGCCATGTACCTCGGTACACGGCATGTGTTCTTCATTTCGTGGCCATGTACAGGCGGAAGCCAAACGGTCGACCGATCCGATAAACACCCTAAACGATTCTAAAAACTTGAAATAGAGGGTGTAGAACGGCGTACCTAGACTGAGGATCAGAATGTAAGAAGAATCAAAACTTGAAACTCCCCAAATCAATGGATCTGGAAAAGGGGGGTTCGGGTGGCGTTCGGGAGAAGAAACAGGAAGAAAGGAGAGAAAAGGGGCGGTCGTGCGATACGGCCTCAAACCGGGTGAACCGCGACTTATATAGTCGAGGTACACGGCGTGTATGTTTGGTACACGTCGTGTATCCCGTTTTTTTTTCCGAGAAATATAATTATTATAGTGAACTATATAATAATAATTATTATTAATTAAAATAAAATAAATATATCTAAAAATCCCATTATACATAAACCTATACACGACGTATATTGGGAAATACATGCCGTGTATTTTAAAATTAGAAAAAGAGTAGTACAACCTTTGGTCTGGTGCTTGGGGCGGGATTCGAACCGGAGATCGGCCGTTCCGAACGGACGCCCTCAACCACTGGAGCAAAGGTTGTTCTACTGTTCATATTTATTTTATATATATATTTATTTTATACAGCCTATACACTCGGAAATAAAGAAAAGCACGGCGTGAGGTTTTTATTTAGGAAAGGATGGGGGTGAAGCGGGGAGATTAGTGCGATTCGAAACCGGGTCTTTTGAACCTGGTTCCGAGACTTTTCCAATCCGACAACTTCACCCGCATGTATGTTCTTATTTTAAAAACAGGTTTTAATTAATATGTGAAAAATCAGGGCACACACGGCGTATATCGGAGTACACGTCGTGTGGTTTTATTAAAAGAACAAATGATGGAAATGGGATGGTTGTCTGGATTCGAACCTGGGTCTTTTGAAACCGGATTACGATTCTAGCCAACCGGCCCATCCCCACCATGGGTTTTATTAAACACATTTATATATATATATATATATATATATATGGAAAATACTACACATGTCATGTAATTAAATGGAGGAACCTCGTGCTGAAGGTAGGTCAGGAGGATTCGAACCGAGGACGGCTCGAATAAGCTCTAGTGACTTTGCCATCGGCACCGACATCATCCCTGGTTATTTATTTGGTATTCTATAGATTTATACTATTAAGATTATAATTTTAAAAGATCATTACACGCCGTTTATATAAGTTGGACACGGCGTGTAACCTCTGGGTTGCCTCCCAGGAAGCACCTTTGTTTTAGGTCGCTGGCTCGACCTACTTACCTTGCTCACCTGAGGTGTAGGGTGGACAAAGTTCCCACCATGTTGTCTGTAGGATGGTAAGCTTTCAACCACTACCCGTTTACCTTGAATGGTTGACCATCTTCTCCAGAAATTTATACCACTCCATGATGGAATACGCGGACAATGTGGAATGGTCCCGACCAGCGTGACTTTAACTTCCCTGGAAATAAGTGAAGATGAGAATTAAAGAGAAGTACTTGATCACCGGGTCAGAAATTTTTTCGTGATATCATCCGGTCATAAATGGATCTTGTATTCTCCTTGTACAACTTGGCGTTCTCGTATGCCTCTAATCAAATCTCATCTAGTTCCGATAGTTGGAACTTTCGTTTCTCTTCAGCTGCCTTCAGATCAAAATGTAGGGATTTGATGGCCCAGTAGGCTTTGTGTTCCAATTCTACTGGAAAATGGAAGGGCTTTCCATAGACGAGGTGGAATGGGGACATTCCCAGTGGTGTTTTGAAAGCAGCCCGATATGCCCACAAGTCATCATCTAACTTATTGGACCAGTCCTTCCGCAAAGTGTTCACTGTTTTCTCTAGGATCTTCTTGAGCTCACGGTTGGAGAGCACTACCTGTCCACTGGACTGGGGATGACATGGTTTCCCCATCTGATGCTTTACTCCATACTTTGACAGTATTCCTCTCATCAGTGTGTTGTCGAAGTGGGTCCCTCTATCGCTGATCAGTACTCGTGGAACTCCAAATCTGATAAAAATATTTTTCTTTAAGAAATTTATGACTACCTTGGTTGTGTCGTGAGCTGTAGAAGTAGCTTCCACCCATTTGGAGATGTAGTCGACGCAGACCAGGATGTAAGTGTTTCCAAAAGATGGGGGAAAGGGACCCATGAAATCTATGCCCCAGATGTCAAAAATATCGACCTCCAGGATGGGGTGCTGAGGCATCTCGGCTCTACGTCCCACATTACCTATCCTCTGGCACCGATCGCAATAAGAAACAAAGGCCCGAGCATCTCTATGCATGGTGGGCCAAAAAAATCCAGACCGCATGATCTTAACTATGGTACGGTCCGGCCCATGATGTCCTCCTACTGGTGAGGCATGACAAAACTCTAGGAAACCGTGAACTTCATTCTCTGAGATGCAATGGAAGATCACTCCATCTGCACAGGATCAGAATAGCAGAGGATCCTCCCAGAAGTACCTTTTTACATCAGAGAAAAATATTTTTCTTTTCTGGAAGGAGAGGTCGGGGTGAACAACACCTGTAACCAGAAAATTAGCGATATCAGCATACCATGGTCGAGGTGTTTCACTGATCGAAAAGAGGTTCTCATCAAGAAAATCCTCCCTGATCTCCCGATCTTCTTCCTTCTCCAAATGAGGCATCTCGAGGTGGGAGAGATGTTCAGCAATGAATTTCTCACTCCCTTTCTTATCTCGGATCTCAAGATCGAATTCTTGTAGGAGGAGTACCCAGTGGATCAATCGGGGATTCACGTCTTTCTTATTGAGTCGGTACTTTAGTGTTGCATGTTCAGTTTAAATAATAACTTTAGACAACACTAAGTAAGAATGAAACATGTAAAATGTGAAAAACACTACAAACATATCCTTTTCTGTGGTGGTGTAGTTGATCTGTGCCTCGTTGAGTGTTCTGCTGGCATAATAGATAGGTCAGAAAATCCGGTCAAGTTGCTGGCCCAAGACTACTCCCACTGCGTAGTCGCTCGCATCGCACATCACCTCAAATTGTTCCTCACAGTTGGGAGGAATCATAACTGGAGCTTCCACCAAGCGCTGCTTTAGATGCTCAAAAGATCTGACACATATCTCATCGAACTCAAATATGGAATCCTTGGATAGAATATTTGTGAGAGGATGGGCTATTTTGGAGAAGTCGTGGACAAACCGCCTGTAAAAACCTACATTCCCCAGGAATCTACGGATGGTACGGACGGAATTTGGTAAAGGTAGTCGTGAAATGACTTCAATATTCATCGGGTCCACCTCTATCCCCTTCTCTGAAATTCTGTGGCCAAGGACTATGCCACTTTGCATCATGAAATGACACTTTTCCCAGTTCAATACTAGGTTAGTGTGCTCACATCGTTCCAAAACTAGTTCTAGGTGTCGTAAACAAATGGTGAATTATTTTCCATAAACGTAAAAATCATCCATGAATACCTCCAGGATTCGTTCCGCCATGTCGTGGAAGATGGCCAGCATACAGCGCTGGAAGGTGGCGGGGGAATTACACATGCCAAACGACAACCTTCGATAAACAAATGTGTCGTAGGGGCAAGTGAATGTTCTCTTTTCCTGATCCTCTAGAGCAATGGAGATTTGGTTATAGCCGGAAAACCCATCAAGGAAGTAATAGAATTTGTGCCCTGCTAGCCTCTCTAGCATTTGATCCATGAATGGTAAGGGGAAGTGATCCTTTCTTATGCCATTGTTTAGCTTTTGGTAATCCACATAGACTCTCCAGCCCGTGATAGTGCGTGTTGGGATGAGCTCATTCTTTTCATTTGAAATCACAGTGATACCCCCCTTTTGGGGTACCACTTGGAGAGGACTCACCCACGGACTATCTGAGATGGGATAGATGATGCATGCATCCAATAATTTGATCACCTCCTTCTTTACAACTTCCTTCATGGGAGGATTCAAGCGCCATTGTGGTTTCCGAGATTTCTTGGCACCTTCTTCAAGTAGCACCTTGTGAGTGCATATGGTAGGGCTGATGCCCTTCAGATCAGCGACTGTCCACCCAATAGCATGCTTTCACTGTCTGAGAACCTGCAGAAGTGCATCTTCCTATTCCTGTGATAGTTCTTCATTAAGTATAACAGGAAAAGTTTGATTGGGACCTAAATATCCATACTTGAGAGAAGATGGAAGAGGCTTCAGTTCTAGTTCAGGTGCCTTTAAAATCGAAGGCACAAGTGGCTGCACCTTGTCCCATTCCAAACTATCAGGAACAACTACACGCTGCCAATAGTGGCCGCCCTGGCCTTATATGAATTGCAAGTCTTCTGGCGCTTCTTCTAATAGAATATCTAGAATAGTTAAATTATTTGAAGTAAAAGACCATACCAGATCAACCCCTTGTTCGCTAAAATGATTAACCATGGTGGACACTGTATAACAATATTCATGCTCTGACAATGAAGCATGTTTGATGGATTTGAGGACGTTTTAGGAAACTCTTTCATCACTTACCTGAAAAATAAGCTCCCCTTAGTGCACATCGATTAGTACCTTCCCAGTTGCCAAGAAAGGTCTTCCAAGTATAGGAGGTGCTTCCTGGTCATCCCCCATGTCAAGGATGATGAAATCAACATGAAGGATCAGCCTACCCACCTTGACCAGTATGTCCTCCAGTAGTCCCTTCGGGTGTTTGATGGATCGATCAGCAAGTTGAAGGGATATGTGGGTAGGCTTCAGTTCGTTGAGTCCCATCTTCTTGAAAACTCTGAGGGGCATGAGGTTCACGCTGGCCCCTAAGTCGCAGAGGGCCTTCCCAAACTCACAGGATCCAATAGTACAAGGAATGGTGAAACTACCTGGATCTTGGAGTTTGGGAGGAATGGAAGGTTGAACCACTGCGGAGCACTCCTTTATTAGTCCAATAACGCCCAAATCCTCCATCTTCCTCTTATTCGAGAGGATTTATTTCATGAATTTGGCGTAGTTGGGCATCTGAGTCAGGGCCTCTGCAAATGGGATGTTGATATGTAGCTTCTTGAACACATCCATGAATTTTCTAAACTGGTGGTCCATCTTCCTCTACTTCAATCTTTCCGGAAATAGTAACGTAGGCTTGAATGGTTGGACTACCTCCTTTTATTTATGTTGTAAAGCCTCCTTCTGCGGGATTTTAGATGAGGAGGGGTCGGTATTGGTATCTTTTTCATCAACAGTGGGTGTGGATGCACCTTGCTATGATGATTGGTTCTTTTGGAGCTCTTTTCCACTCTAGAGCATGATAGCATTGGCCTCCTCCATTGGGTTCTTTTTGGTGTTCCCTGGTAGTGTACCGGGATGCCTCCCTGAGAGTTGATTTTCCAGCTGTCCAATCTGATTCTCCAAGCCTCGAATCGAAGCTTCCTGATTCTGGAACCGAGTATCAGTAGTAGATATGAATTTAGTCATCATATCCTCTAACCTTGAAGTGTTCTCCTGCTGTGGTGGTTGTTGAGCCGGTGGAGGAGGTGGCTGTCATGGCTGCTGTGGACGAGGGTTTTGATACCCTTTTTGCTGATAAGGACCCTGCTGGGGTTGTTGCGGCCTTTGGTATTGGTTCTGGTATGGAGGCTGGTTGTAGCTGAGTGGTCGCTGGGGTGGAGGATTCTGCTGTTGTTGGCCCCAGCCTGTGTTCTATTGATCTCTCTAGGTCGGGTTCTGGTACTGCTGGTACTGGATGGGCCCTCAATTTTGGGTAACATAACTCACCTCGCTCGTCGAAGGGCCTCCAGTCAAACCCGGGCATTCTCCCATGATGTGGTTATCACCACAGTCTCCACATGCTGGATGGTTCGCCACATGAACTTGAGATGCCCCTTTGAGGTTCAATGCGTGGATTTTCTTGGACACAGCGTCCTATTGAGTAGCTAACATAGTGGTAGCATCAATTTTGTGCATACCTCACTTTTGAGTCCCCCGCTCGGAGTGCCACTGGAAGCTGTTGGATGACATGTCTTCCAATAGTTTGAATAGTTCTTCGGGGGATTTCTGCATCATCGTACCTCCAGCAGCAGCATCCACCACAGACTTGGTATTCATGTTAAGTCCTCCATAGAAGGTCTGGACTTGCATCTAGAGTGGGAGTCCGTGATGGGGGCATTTTCGTAACATCTCCTTGAAGTATTCCCAGGACTCGTACAACGACTCAGAGTCGTGCTGCTGGAAGTTATGGATCTCATTCCGGAGTGTCACCGTCTTGGATGGTGGAAAGTACTTGGATAGGAACACCTAGGCTAGCTCCTCCCAGGTGAGGATATATCATTGTGGAAGCCCCTTGATCCAGTGCTTCGCCTTTTCCTATAGAGAAAAGGGGAATAGGCGAAGACGGATGGCGTCCTCAGACACGCCATGGTACCGAAAGGTGTCGCAAATCTCTAGAAAGTTGGAGAGATGGGCGTTCAGGTCCTCGCTGGCTAGGCCTCTGAATTGCACTATGTTCTGGATTAGATGCATGATAGAAGGCTTGATCTCGAAGTGCTGGTCTTGGACCAGAGGACGAACGATGCCCTTATCAGCTTCGTGAATCGATGGAAGTCTGTACTCCATAAGGGTACGTCTTGGATGTTGTTGTTGATGGGGTGGAGCTTGCATAAACTGCTCCTGAGGGGCAAAGTATGGCCATGGGAAGAGTTTTTGCAGTGGCCATTGGTAATCCCTTGGGAGGAATTCCATGAAGGTTCCAGGAGGTTGCTCTGGTAGACCAGCAGCGGGAGGCTGCTGATCCTAGTATTGATGCTCAGTTGCAGCATCTACGGCTGTTTCTCCCTCTTCCTTGTTCATCATGGGTTGTGGTTGATGGTTTTGAGTTTCTGTCCATGTACGCTGACGATGAAGTAAGGTTCGTTTGATTTCTGGGTCAAGAAGAACTAACTCGGTGCTTCTGGATCGTGTAAAATGTCAAAACATACACTGTAAGCTTTTCACAACACAAAAACGAAAACCAGGCATAAAACGGAAAAACAAAAGAGAAAATTTGAAATGGGATTAGAAAAGATATTTTTGATAATTTTTTATTTTTATTTTCCCTTCAATCAATTATTAACAAAATTGAAATCTTAGCACTAAAAACAGACGTGTCCTCGGCAACGGCACCAAAATTTGGTCTCTCTTGTCATTGATTGAAGTTATATGCGTCCCAAATTAATTACCCATTCTTAGAACTTTAGTATAGCATAAGTTCAGGGTCGATTCACAGGGAACCATGGCGTGCGTGAATTCAATTGAGTTAATACTTAATTAGGTGAAGTATGCAGAATTTAGAATTGATTGGGTTGATTTTGGGTTTTGATTGAAAATAAATTGATTTACTTTGAAGAAATGGATACAGTTTGAAAGAAAAAAACGGGTAAATTTAAAGATTTTTTAAAATGGGAAGAAAAGATGTGCCGGGGCTGTGGTGATTAAGGAGTTCTTATGCAGATTGTTTAAATGGTTTTGTTGTTCATAATAATTCAATCATTCTGGATTTCATTTAGTTACAAGATTTCCTTGGTCCGGTTCCTCTTGTTTGGAATTAGAGCAGTTGACTCCTTAGTACGATAGTCAGTGTTCTTAATTCTTTATTAAGTTTAGTCCATTACTTGAATCGGTGAAATCCTTCCGATGGTCATGGATGTTTTCACCGT
Source organism: Viscum album (assembly GCA_963277665.1). Lineage (NCBI taxonomy): Eukaryota > Viridiplantae > Streptophyta > Magnoliopsida > Santalales > Viscaceae > Viscum > Viscum album. The sequence goes on along the minus strand of OY728166.1, from coordinate 64,899,432 downwards.
TACTTTTCTTTTGTATCGCTGAGAATTCTTCCCTTGGTCCGGCTCAGAATTCTCAGTTATATTTAACAGTATATTAAGAAGAGTAAGCTGAATTACCAAGATAAAACACAACTATATAAAACAACATAAAAATTACGATCCCTTCATCCATATCCCCAACACAAGGGGTTTAGTTACACATATAAATAAGAGGAGAAATGACACACGTGATACCTGATGGATTCATCGTGTAAGCATTGAGGTAGGGTGTCGGAAGGTGGAGTAGTGGAACTACGGCACCACGGTGGCTCAGGAATGGTAGCAACAGAGCTTCTTCTCTCCTTCAAAGGTTTTGAACTCCCAAATCCATAGGCCAAGGTCTATTTTTATAGAAAAATAAAGTACACGGCGTGTATAGAAAGTACACGTTGTTTACTTTTCGTCAACGTGCTTTGGCGCCAATTTCTCCACGGGTAGGCGACCTAACACGCCGTCTTTGACTTTTGAACACGGTGCCGCCTGGTGGTTGGGTATACACGGTGTGTAGTGCCTCCATACACGGAGTGTAGTCTCATAAGTTTGGCTGCCCTCCCCTTCTAGAATAGTAGACACGGTGTGTAGAAATTCAAACACGACGTGTCTCCTTCAACGGCCACATGGGTGTGTGGACTTTTCTCAGCAATCACCGCTTCTAGAAAGTAGTACACAGCATGTATCACCACCTCACATGGCGTGTATCTTCTGCCTGGTGACATGGGCATGTACTCCCTCCTTCGTTCTGTGTCCTTGTCTGGATGTACACGGCGTGTATAAAAGTACACGCCGTGTAGTTTCAAAATTTTCACAGGCTTCCCTTGATTCGTGTTTTTAGCCAGATAGCTCTTGAAAGTAAACAGAATCACCAAAATCAAAGAGTATGTTCATAAAACAACATATATTTTTTTAAAACATGTTTTTATCTTCAATTATATATATGGAAATGTATACAAAAATTGGATGCATCAATATCCTCTATATTTTTAGTCATAATGATTAATTGTTATAGGTAAAAACTAATTATCATAGTAAAAGGAAAAATTGAAAAACTAATAATTCAAGGTGTAAAGAGATTGAAACTTATTGAAAACATGTGTAGAAAAATATTATTGATGATATCTAGGCCTTATAACTTCTACATCCCAATATTTCTAAAATATTGGATCCACATTCCTTGAGAGTGACATATCATTGTTGATAATTTATGGGTACTTATAAAAAGTCCAACCCTTTTCTCTTATAAAATGGGATATCTTCTCCTCACTTATCCTCTTAAAAACCTAGATGAATCACCAAAAATATATCTAACAATGTCATCAACACTTCAAGACACATTAATGTGGTTTTACTCTTCTAAAATTACCATCTCTAAATGGGTTAACCCCATTTTCAAATTTGATAATAGAAGAACAGATGCATAAGTTCATAACCAATCTTTTCTTTTATATTTATTTATGAGAACATTTTGTTCCTCAAATTCCATTACATAATTTTAAAATAATGAAATTAGTATAAGTATCATATAGATATATTATTATAATGATAATATAATCATTAACCGTACTTCTCATTTTCCCTTAAAATTAAAAATGATGTCCACATGTGTGTGTGTGTGTTCATACTACTACCTCTAGAAAAAGAGTGTTATTTAATAATCCTTAAAGACTATACATAGCTATTAATAATATTAAATTTAATAAATATCTATTATTTATAATATTTTTTATATTTATAAATAATAAATCATATTACACAGAAAAGGAGTGCACAAGGATGTGACCACACCGATAGGGGAAAATGTGGTGTTAATAAGCAAGGGACGACCTATTAAAACTTTTCCGTTTTTTTACCTCATCAATTGTCCACTTATTGGATTTATCCCTCTCTCCTTTAATTTTATTATTTTACAGTATAAATTCAAATGTGGGATCAAAATATAACACAAGAGAGCGACTAGATTTATAAAAATTATTTCCTCGCAAAGGATGAATACATCTCCTATGTATGGTGTGTTTTACCCCACACACACAATAGAATTATTATCTTAAAATAATTAATGAGAAAGGGTATTTAATTAAACTAATTATCCTAGAACTAAAATGGTAAAAGTAATAGTAGGATTATTATACCTTTGTACATTATATTTTTCATGTAACACCTCTAAGAATGATCAGATATGTTGACTTGAGTACCTCCTAGACTATAGGTATTTTCCTTATTAGTATCCTTTTGAAAATAGATCGTATATATCAATGTTCTTCAGATTTCTACACTATTGGAATATATTTTAGGCTGGATACTCTAAATTCATTTAAAAACAATTCATCCCAACTAAACCCAAATTTGATAATCACTTCAATAATGTCTTATTCATGTATTATATGTATCATGAAAATAATAACTCAACTATAGCTTCATTAATGAACAATGTTTTATAATTTCTCAAAGATTATACATGGTTTGAATGAGTTACTTTAATCCATTTCTAGAGTTATTTTATTTATTTAAAATTGATCTACATGTTGTAATTTTATTCTTCAAAAAACAATATTTGTGTTGTCTCAATTACATTGAGAAATCCTGGATTACTTTTTGGAACTATAGAATAGGAATTTATTTATGAAATACTATGAATATATTGAGACAATGTTTATTCTTCACGTAACCCTAAAGCTTTATTTGAATAGGAATGAGTAAACAGTTTTATATTCATCAAATTGAGCACACATAACCTTTTATTTGTGAAAATAGGAATCCTTATATTATTATTCATATATCATATGTTATAATATATATCCTTCATGAATCCAAGTGGATCATGAATACTCTATCTCTCTATAAAAATTAGATCACTAAATATTATCAATTGAATATATTGGATTAGGTTCCTATATATGTATTGACGAGATTCACCATGTATTTTTATAATAAAAATATTATATCAAGATTCATCTTTAATATATTTGATTAAAATGTTGTGTTATGGATCAAAATTAAAATTAATGAATCTTATGGTATTTTAAAAATAATAAATATTTCATTATTTTTATTCCATGATGTTGAGAATCATAAAATCTTCACGTAATACCCTTTTTAATTTATGAAATAATTATCACATATATATGATCATATCAAATGAATTTAAATATATGAATTTATCATTATATCATTTTTTTCATTTGGGATCATGTTATATTCTATGAATAGTGGAATTCATGCAGAACATAGATTTCATTCATGGCATTGGGTAATCAATCATGTTTTGTTCTTTGTAGTTAGATTATTTGAGGTGCTCATAGTTAGTCATGAGATCTCATAAGGGTCAATATTGGATACATAAAGTTAGTAGCATTAACACATAAATATATCTTCACCATTACAAAGTTATACTAGTTTGGTTTCTATTACCTATTTGTGGCTATACTACATGAGGGTGGGATGAGTGTAATGGTAGCCACAAGGTTTATGATGAAGAACTATATAAATAATATAGATGAGATTTTTTATATCATAGAAAATGTTTAATTTGTGTATCCTTTTAAATAGGTGAAAAATACACGAACCTCTACCATCCCACCTAATACTTGTTCTCATCAAATCAATTATATATAGTCATCTTTGTGTCTTCCATCCCTTATGTCAACATTGGGATCCATCACCCATAACACCATTAGACACATTCCCTCACTAGGTCAGGGCACACATGCATGTTCTTTTAGAGTTGGTGTACTGAGAACCAACTGTTTATACTTTTATTACATAAATGTACACTTATTATATATTTTTCATTTTTCTGCGTGACTATAATATAATAATGTCCTGGAAAATTCATTGCATTAATAAGGTCATGGTAGATCTCTGCTATGATGAGAACCTTGAAATTCTATAACAATATTCTTAAATAAAGTTCTATGATTTGATGACATACTATGATAGGACACATAGTATACAGACTGTCAAGTGCGAGTACTCGCAAGAAGATGAGACTCTCTCTCATGAAGTTTGTACTTGGTAATCTCCATGATGGGAGATTATGAGAACAGACCCACCAGTAGTAATTCTGCTTGTCTTTGTGTCACCGTACATTGCTATCTATGAGTGTGTGTAATTGTCCTTAGACTGGAATATTATCATTAACTCATGCCATGACTCGCGCACTTAGATTTTCTAAAGAAAACCATCACGAAGATAGTTGGGGGAAGTAGGGTACATTGGGTGCGTCACGAATGACATGTTGTTAATGGATATGTCGAGGAAGGATTTGTCCCTTCCATATTTATGGAAGTAGATATCTTGGGACCTTTGATTGAAATAGAACTTTTTCCCAAATTCCACGGCCATGGTGTCACGACGAGTTAATTTCTGGAAGTCAAAGAATGACGGATCAACCATATAGGATTATGAAACTTCCATGAAACCTGCTTGATGAGATATTGAGACAAAGGGATTAAATTACACGGTAAGCTTTCATATGAGATTACACATCAATGCGGTGTCAACTTCTTTCTCTTGGGTGCCTTGACCCATTGCTAGACAGTAATCTTGGACTTTAGGCAAGCCCGCCTAATGCCAATGAGAAAAAGGCCTAGACGGTCACACACTAAGTGTATCCAATTATCTCAAGTAGAATAAAGATTATTATTGTATGTGGTTTAATAATTATTAAAGTAATCCTAAATAATTTTAATGTTGTAGGAAGAATAAAATGGAAACAAGATATACACGTCATATACATTGAATGTACACGCCGTGTAGTTTTCATTTTGGAAAGGAAATGAAAAATGAGTACATGTCGTGTATTATTGATTACATGTCATATAGTTTTTCCAGTTGGTATTTTGTGGAAATAATATTGTTTTATTAAATGATATTTATTATAATCATCATGGGTGCATCTAAAGGAATTAATGATTCAACATGGGGGTTTTCAATAAGTGTTAATGAAATAAATAAAACTCATAACGAGTTTATTTATTGTCATTACTCTATAACCTCAAACCGGATTATAAATATCTTCACAACCCCAAAATATTTCCCTAATCATTGTGCACAACAATTCTGGAGAATTATCTCAAGGAAAAAACAACTTCTTCCTCCAAGAATTCTCTCAAGCCCGAGAGAGATCCTCCTCTATCAGATCAAGGTGATCTAAGGTGGACAACGAAAGCAAATTGTTCTACATGCTAGCACCCGGAGATCCCTTTGGTGATGTCCATAGATACGTGGTACATGTGTGGATCACCACTAGAGGAAGTATACACTTGGATTCTGAGACGCAATGACGGATCACATCAGAATGTGATCAGAAATATCAACGAAGAAAGAACGCCATAAAAGGTACTTCTTGTCAATTAATTAATTTAATTATAATCAAAATGTGATGATCCTACTTTGTGGTTCTGGGACTATTCTTCTTCTTTGTCTATTTCTGTGATTCGATCTACGGATTCTGGAATTTATCAAATTATTGATCCTGGATTGATCATTGCTAATGAGAAAAACTCAAGTGGGCACATCCACCCACCATCTTTCACTACACCAGGTACCTTCAAGTGGTATTAGAGGGATCACAATGTTGATTATAGTTATTTAATTTTCATTGATAATTTATGAATTTATATTTGATTCAATTCAAGATAAATCATTCTATAAAACTGAATGATCAAGATCTGTTCTTACTCCTTCGTTTCTCGATTCACATCACAAAAATAACCTTTTAATTTAAATTTTTATTAATATAAAAATGGGGAACTCATCCGAAGGAGCCTCTCATTATATCTATACAACACAGGAATACACAACGTGTAATGAAATCTACACACCATGTACTTAGGTTCAACGAACCGGTACTGGTCCGCCAAACCACACCATGTGAATTGAGCATACCTAAGTTTTTTTTAATACACTGTGTTGACCTGAATTGAACGACATGTGGAAACCAGAATACACGGCGTGTATGATGAATCAACACACCGTGTAGTCCGATCCGGCCCAAGTGAAAACTTGTACAAGGAGAAGCCATGTAACCACGTACATGGGATTGCCAGGCTGGAAACCGCGTAACAAGGAAATACATGTCGTGTTAGATTAATCTACACACCGTGTACTCCAAAATTTCCAAAGTGCAGAAAACATGCCAAATCCCCAGCGTGCACTTTGGATAAAGGGTGAAAATAAATACACACCATGTAATATAGCCTACACACCATGTACTTTCTAGAAATGGAATTTAACTAGGTATCCACTAAAGTACAAAGACCTGTACAAGGAATATGGATGAGAAGAATCTCAAGTAAATTCAGAAATGAATTTAAGATAAATAATTGATTAATTATAATATTATAATTAATTGAATTCAAGCATGACTTATCTTGAATAAAAGAATTATTAAAAGAATTTGAATACTAAATATGTGTAAATGTCGTTGAATTCTATAGATAATCATGATCTAGACCAAAGACCATTTGTGTGTATATGGTTTCATTTAAATTTATATAATTTAAATTCATTGGCCTGTGATCCTTCTTCCAACAAAATCTAGGGATTTTTTCCCATGGTTTCTTTAATGTAAACCCCATGTAATGAAGGATCTCCCAAACCAAATGAGACGATTATAAATCTGAATCTGAGGTGAAAACAACCCAAGAAGATATAGAGGTGTGTTGGATCTTGAATATACAGATTATACAAAAGAGGGGGTGAATTGTGTCTTTCAGATTTTTCATTAACTCTTCCAATGATCGAGTTTTTTCCTCTATGCTTTATCAGATTTGATCATGCAGCGGAATAAGTAAAAGTAGGGACACATGAATGTATAGTGGTTCAGGGAACAAAAGGCCCCTAGTCCACTCCACCAACGCTCTACTCCACAAGCTTGGTAATTTTCACTATCTGGTCCTCTAGACCATCCCACAACTGAAAACAGGCAGTTGACACCTTTAAAATTTTTAGACAAACAAAGCCTTCTGGTTCAAACATGAACCTACTCAGCTTAGTACGAGAAGCTGGTCACTCAAGATAAAAAGTGTTTTCATTTAAAAAGAACTTTTTTGGTTGATCTTCACAATTGCAACAGAATGCAATTGACAGCAGATGAATCGTCATCTTCAGAAATATTGATCTTCAAGTCAAAGCAGTTTTGAGTCGATCCGGTTGCAGTAGATATAGAAAATATAATCACAACTTATGTAGAAGAACATTCACAAAATATTGTCGTTGAAAAATAGATGAATCTTCTATTGTGTTCCTTCTTCAATAAAACAGAGCTTAGTCACTCTTCATAATTAGTAGATCTTTGTATCTTGATTTGTCTCTATTTTCTCTCTTTATAAATAGCATTGTCTATGCAGCAGATCTTTCTTTCGAATACAATGATTGCATCTGCACATGCGTTCTTGATCACTATGTGTTCTTCTTTCAAATCTTATCTATATTGATCTTTGTACACTTTTTTGTATATCACACTTGTTTTTGTTATGATGTGTATTGTATTTTTTGAAATTCAAAATGAGAACAGATATATCAAGCTCTTCCTCTGCAAAATCAAATCCACAAATATCACCCTTTGACTCGCAATATTCAAACTTGTGAATTAATCTGAGCAGTCATAAAACTCCATAATATTCACCATGAAAATATCTGGTTAAATCAATCCTTCAAATGGCTCTGAAATTGTCAAGGACACACTTCAAAATCAGCGTTTAGTCCGGCTTAAAATTATCCTGATCAATCACTTGCAGACCATTGAATAAAAATATCAACTTCAAATTCCTGACACCAAACGTAAGGTTGAGTTGCACTGCATGCATCCTCTGAAACCTAACATAGATCAAACGTAGGGTTGATGTCACATTCTTCAAACATAAGGTTGATGACGAACGTAAGGTTGACCACAAACATAGGCTTGACCATCCATACTTTTCTCTTCCATATCCAAACATATATCATACTTTTCTATGATTTTAAATGTAAGGTTGTTTAAAAAAGTATGGTTGTTTACAAAAGTAAGGTTGTTTAACCATAATTTTGAGAAACAAACAAAACATTAAAGACTTACGTAATGTTTCTTCTTTCATACTTTCTCAATATCCCAAACGTAGGGTTCCTTCCGAACTTAGGGTTCTTCTTTACGTAGGGTTCCTTTCTTTCATACTTTCTCAATATCCCAAACGTAGGTTTCCTTCCTAACATAGGGTTCTTCTTCACGTAGGGTTCCTTTCTTTTATACTTTGTTGATAATGTATGGTTGTTTAACCATACTTTTTTGATAATCTGTAAAGAGTAAACAGTAGATTCCTTTCTTTCTTTATACTACGCTTTCCTTTCTTTCTTTACGCTACGCTTTCCTTTCTTTCTTTATGTTACACTTTCCTTTCTTTCTTTACGCTACGCTTTCCTTTATTTCTTTATGCTACGCTTTCCAAACGTAAGGTATGAATAGTGTTTCTAGAACACTTTAAATTGATTCCCGAATGGTTTGTCAATTGTTCCACGCTGTGTAAACACTTGAATATTCTTCCAAAATTGAGAATATATAAAATATATAATTCCTTAAAAATACTTAAATTAAAATCATTAGAAAACAATTAAAGGGTATTTGTGAACATCAAAATCATCATAAAGAGATAGAGTATTTCTCTCAACAATACCCCCCTTATTAATAATAAAACATATTGTTGAAAACAACACTTGCTCAATAATCTCCCCATTAAATATGTATTGTTGAAAACAAAAAATTCTCAAAAATCTCCCCCTTTTTGATGATCACAAAACCCATAAAATAATAAGACTAATTAAATGAAATTAACTTTCAAAATTAGTTACTTATTGTTTATAATTTTGAAAAGATAAAATAATATTTAATTTTAACAAAATCATTTCAATAAATATACATTGTATTATCATTAAAAATAAATTTCTCTCCCTTTATATATTATAAAAATAAAATAAAATTATTTTTATTTAAAAATAATAGTAAAGAATAAAATAAAAGTTTTTTGTTTTATCCAAATTTCTCCCTCTGAATAAAATAAATTTATTCAAATTTCTCCCAAATAAAAAGTAAAACAAAATTTACCTTTATAATAAATGACTGTTAATAACTTAAAATAGTTTGTGGTATAAGTGTAAATCTATATAAATCCAAAAAAAATTAAATAAAAATAAAAAGGATTTAAAATATAGAGGAAATAATTTAAATAAGGTTTTAAAATATTAAAATAAAATTTTGTGTTTATCCAAATTTCTCCCCCTTTTGTGATATCAAAAAGAATGATAAATAATAGATTTTAACACATTTAATGTTCCACTGAACTGTAGTTAAATGCTATAATTAACTTTTTATCAGTAAGGTAATTTGGTATACTGGCATATTTAAACTTAAAAAAGTAAAATTAGATAAACAAACAGATAAATAAACAAATAGACAATGAAAAAAAATTCATTCAAAAACAGCAGTATGTTCATGATTATGATATACACAGGAATCAAGGGATATTAGGGTTAAGATAGGTTATATCTTCTCTGAACAACATCCTTGATTTCTGTAAGTTGTTCCCTCAGTCTCTTCATTATCCCATCTCCAATTTTGATAATGAGCTCTTTGTTCTCCTGAGTCATATGAATATCCTCGATTAAATTGATTCTAAAAAACTCATGCATTCTTTCTTCTTTTTCTATAAACACTGACAGCTTCTCTGACATCTAATTTAATATTGTTCTGATTCCTGGCTCACTGGATTTCAGATGATCCACTAAATTTTTTTGATTGTCTAGCAACACTGATAATGGATCACTGTTACATTGAAGATCAGTCAACCTCTCATTCATATTTCCCATTACAGTTGTAATAGCCTGAAATCTCCTTATGAGGTCAGGTGATATACCTGTACCACTGGCTCCACTAGACCTTATGAATTCAAACTGAGTTTCCATATAATCTTTAGAACCAGACATATCTGATTTCAAAACCATTTCTAATTTCATTTTGACCACTTCTGTCAACATTTCCTTCTTGAAATTCTCAAATTCATTTCTTGAAACTGTGTTGGATTTTAGTTTATGAAATTTTAATTTCTCTAATTCCAAATCTCTCCTAAGATCAGCATTCTCAGTTTCTAGTCTTTGTAACTTCTTGTAAACTTCTTCAACTTCTTCATTCAGTGATGTAGAAGTACTATGTGCTTGATTTTCTTCTTCAGTTCTTTGATGTATCAACACTAGGGGAAAAGATTCAGCAACTGTTTCTCCATCTCCCTTTTCATATTGGTCTACGGATTTTTCCACAGAGTCTTTCTTAGACTCTTCCATAGAAAAATCTTCCTAAAACACTTCAGTGTGAACATCTGATGCATCATCAGCATTCTCTTCAATAATGATATCATCTTGAATAAGATTTTCAACAACATCTTCTTCCTGAACAGCCTGAGGACTGGCCACTTCTCCTCCAGGCACTCCCTCTTTCACAACTTCAATTGGAGTCTCATTTTGAAGTTCAGCCACTGATTCAACTCTTTCAGGTTCAACAACAGTTGTTTCAGGTCTCTTTGTTTCAACATCCATTGCAACATGATCTACCTCTTCTTGAGGTTCAACAATATTACGCTTATCCCTCACAAAACTATAGCCCAAAATATCTTTAACAAATAGTGATTGAGAAACCACTATTTATTCCTCAGCTCTTGTATCTCTTTTCCTTGTTACTTGAAGTCCTTCCTGACTTCCTTCATATTTAACTTCTACAATTTTAAAACGAAGTTTCCTTGCAGTTGTAGTTGCTCAGGTTTCATGTTGTTTTTCTTTAGCTTTTTGAGGCTGAGCCGAAGCTATCTCCTCTTCTTCCTCTTCTTCCTATTCTTCCCCCACTGGAAAGATTTTTCCATTTATGGTTCTCCAGAAATAACCAATTTTCCTTAGTGTACCAGCACTAAAGGTATTGCCGTGATGACACCTTGTTCTCGCATCTATAAGTCTTACCAATCCCTTCTTGAGCAACAAATTTGAAATGAACCTTCCAAAAGAATAGAAGTTCATTCTTACCTCACTCTGACAGCAGTAATTGAGGTACCTTACCATGTACCTTGGTAAGTTTAATTTGATGTCACTTAACAGAAGATACATTATGTACATATCTGGGTACAAAATATTTTCTATTTCGTACATCCTGGGAGCTATTCCGGTCTGAACAAATTTAACCAAGATCTTCTGATCTGGTTCTAAATCCTTTACCATCATTTTCTTAACAGTAGTTGTTCCAAACAAAAAGGACATAGTGTCCTCGAACTTATGCATAGAATCTCCAATGTTTTTCAAATCAAAATTATATACTCCTTCATGCAGGAAATTCAGGATTTTTCCTATTTCAACAGATGAGATTGAGAAATATCTATCCTCAACCTTTGCAATCATATTGTCTTCATCTTCACCTAGACTGAACTGAACTATTCTAAATAAATAACACAATTCTACCTCATACATAAACTCAGACTCTTCACTATTGAAAGTCTTCTCAAGGTTTTGAAAAGACAAAGCCTGTTTCAACAACAGATTAGTCTGGAATATCCATTCCAGATCTATAACTTTACCTTGCAAAATTTTTCATCCAACTAACTTTTGCTTCTTCACGTCATTTCTCACGGCCACATCTTCTCGCTTGGTCTTTTCCATTACTGAGTAGATTTATGAAGGTTTAAAGATGTTAGGGTTTGAATATTCGAAGATCAGGGGTTTGCAACAGTATGCGGTTTCGGGTTTGAAAGGGTTTTTTTGTTTGGGAAATGAAACGGTTTTGAATTCTAAAGGGCTCTGACAGCCTTGATTCCCATGTAATCACTAATCATTACATTTATTTTAAAAACAAATAAAATTTTTATGCGGAGAATTTAACATAAATTAAAAACAAAAGTTAAACCTTTTTCGAAAAACAAATAATTAATTGATTTTAAACAGTATTTAAAAACAAAATAAAATTTACACAATTAAGAAAATAAAATTAAAATAAATAAAATTAAATAAATAATTTTTAAAATTATAATTAAAAAATTATTTAAAATTAAATAAAACTAGATCCCCTTAATAAAATAAACCCTTGCAGTGGGAAGTGGTTTCGTAAAAATATCTGCTAATTGAATTTCTGTATTTATAAATTCTAAAAATATATCTTTTTTAATAACATGATCTCTTAAAAAGTGATGTGTTATATCAATGTGCTTAGTTCTAGAAGGACTAATAGGATTTTTTGAAATATTAATTGCACTTGTATTATCACATAAAATAGGTGTATTATTAAAATTCAATCCAAATCCCATAAGTGTGTTTTTCATCCACAACACTTGTGCACAGCAACTGCCAGCAGATACATAGTCTACCTCATCTGTTGACAGGGCAACTGAATATTGTTTCTTACTAGACCATGACACTAAAGACTTTCCTAAAAAGTAACATGTTCCTGATGTGATTTTTCTATCTAATCTACAACTTCCAAAGTCATCATATGAATATGAAATCAAATTAAAATTAGAAGTTTTAGGATTGAGTAGAGATTGAAAAGTAGTTCCTTTTAAATATCTAAAAACTATTTTAACACCAGTTAAATGAGATTATTTGGGATTTTATTGAAATCTATCCCAAAGACATACTGAATACATTATATCTGGCCTGCTAGTAGTAAGATATAATAAGCTACCAATCAAACCTCTATATAACTTATTGTCAACTGATTTCCCAGTTTCATCCAAATCAAGTTTTATATTAGTACACATAGGAGTTGTAAATGTATTGTTGTTTTCAAGTCCAAAATTTTTAAGAAAATCAGCAATGTATTTTCTTTGATTTAAAACATTTCCAAAATATTTTTGAAATATTTGAAGTCCCAAAAAGAAATTTAATTCTCCCATCATACTCATTTAAAATTATTCTTGCATTAATTTTGAAAATTCATGACAAAGTGTTTTATTAGTTGATCCAAAAATTACATCATCAACATAAATTTGAACCAATAAAACATTATTTTTCACAGTTTTCTTAAAAAATGTTGGATCTTCCAATCCAACAGTAAAATTATTTTTCAAAAGAAAAGAAATTAATCTTTCATACCAAGCTCTAGGTGTTTATTTAAGGCCATAAAGAGATTTAGTAAGTTTAAAAACAAAATCAGGTTTTTGAGAGTTTTCAAAACCAGGAGGTTGCTCAATATAAACTTCCTCCATTAAATAACCATTTAAAAAGAAAGATTTAACATCCATCTGAAATAATTTAAAATTCATATGAGATGCATAGGCTAAAAGGATTTTAATGGATTCTAACCTAGCTACAGGTGAAAAAGTCTCATTATAATCTATTCATTCTTCTTGATTATATCCTTTAGATACTAATCTTGCTTTATTTCTAGTTATTATACCTTGGTCATCCTGTTTATTTCTAAAGACCCATTTGGTTCCTATTACTGGATAATTCTGAGGTCTTTCCACTAATTTCCAAACTTCATTTCTTTTGAACTGGTTCAATTCATCTTGCATTATTATTACCCAGCTTTCATCATCTAAAGCTTCTTCTATAGTCTTGGGTTCTAGTTAGGACAGAAAGGAAGATAATTCCACTATATTTCCTAAGTTTATTCTAGTTTGAATACCAGTTTCTAAGTCACATATCACAGTTTCTAAAGGGTGATTCTTTAGGGTTCTAGACTATCTAGGCAATACATTTAAAGGTTTTTCAGTATCATGTTCCTCTGAACTAGACTGAATTTCTTTTATATCATTTTAAAAATCATTCTTTATGTTCTCAAGTCTCATGTTATTGTTAGAGTCAGGTTCATCTATTTAATATGTCCTTTTCTCAAAGGGATCATATTCATCAAATTTTATATGAACTGATTCTTCAACAATCCTTGACTTTTTAATAAAAATTCTATAAGCTTTGGAAATAGAAAAATATCCCAAGAAAATTACTTCATCAGATTTTGGATCAAACTTACTAAGATTGTCCTTGGTGTTTAAGGTGTAAACCTTGCATCCAAAAACTTTAAAGTAATTTACATTAGGTTTTCTGTTATTCCATAGTTCATAGGGTGTCTTTTTCAAAATAGGTCTTATTAAAACTCTATTAATTATATAGCAAGATGTATTTACAACTTCTTCCCAAAAATATATAGGTAGTCTATATTCATTTAACATAGTTCTAGCCATTTCTTGAATTGTTCTATTTCTTCTTTCTATAATCCCATTCTGTTGAGGTGTTCTTAGTGCAGAAAAAGTATGTTTAATACCCATGTTTGAGCAAAAGGAATTAAATTCTTGATTCTCAAATTCTCCACCATGATCACTTCTCAATGAGATTATATTAAAACCTTTTTCGTTTTGAATGGATTTTCAGAAATTTTCAAATAAAGTAAAAGATTCATTTTTAAATTTCAAAAATAAAATCCAAGTAAATCTAGAATAATCATCAACTAATACATAAACATATAATATACCATCCAAGCTTGCTACTCTTGAAGGTCCAAACAAATCCATATGGATAAGTTCTAGAGGTTTAGTTTTAGAAACTTTGTTAACATATTTGAATGATGATTTGTGTTTCTTTCCAAGTTGGCATGCATCACATAATCTGTTACTTACAAATCTGAGACTAGTAAAATCAGAAACTAAGTGCTTTTTAGATAACTTATGTAAAACATATATATTACAATGTCCAAGTCTCCTATTCCAGATAAAAGATTCACTTACTTTAGCAGTCAAGAAATTTACTTTTTGTTTACACAAGAGATTTAAATCCAAAGTATAGACATTGTCAATTCTTGGTGCCATAAATTTAAACAGTTTATCTTTAAAAAAAGTACATCAATTTCTAGTAAAATCAACAGTATATCCATCATCACAAAGTTGAGAGATACTTATCAGGTTGTGTTTCAATCCTTGTAAATAAAGTACTTTGTTGATTGAGACTATTTTTGGATCTCCAACAGTTCCAATGCCAATGATTTTTCCTTTGGAATTGTCACCAAATGTGACAAGTCCTCCTTCCTTTTGAGTGAGTGTTATAAAATTTGTTGAGTTCCCACTCATATGCCTTGAGAAACCATTATCCATGTACCATATATCTTTTCTTCTTTGGTGTCCTGCTACCTGCAAAGACATTTAAACAAATTGCTTTGGTACCCATATTTTGTTGGGTCTAGGGTTGTTATCTAGCAATGATCTGGGTATCCATATTTGCTTTGTTCTTTTAAAATCATCTGAATCATATAAGTATTTTGAAATATAGGTTTTCTTAATACCACAAATTTGAGGTTGTCTTAAGAAACAGTGTTTAGCTATTTGTCCCTTTGTCCCACAAAAGTTACAATTAACCCTTTTAGTGCTAGGAACAAAATAATTTTTGTATAGCTTAGGTTTTTATCCTTTACTACCAATTCCAAATATTTCCTTTTTAATGACAGTTTTTCCAAGAATTTCATTTAATGAATTCTCTCCTTTTGTAAAAACCAATGCATCCTGTTTGTAGGATTCTACTTCTTCCTGTAGAGTTTTTATTCTTGGTTCAAAATTAATATAGTTAGTGTAAATAGAATTATATTTATCAGTTAATTCCATATGTTTTTTCAGCATTGTATCTCTTTCATCTGAAACATCCTTATATATGTTCTTTAGTGACTTATGTTTCTTAAACGGTGAGTCATATATTTCTTCAGGCATATTTCATTAGGCTGCAAGTTTTTCATTTGTGTAGCTTGATTTAGAATTTGATTCATTATTTGAGTCAGAGGAGTAATATGATTGTACCTCATCTCTTTCTTCCATGAAACACATGTTTGCTTTTATATTGAATTCTTCTTTCTCTGAGCTTGATTCTGGAGAGCTACTAGAGTCTTCAGAAACACTCAAAGTGGCTTTTATAGATTTTTTTTCTTTCTTCTCATAGTCATTTCTTTTGAAGAATTTCTTTTTCTTTGCATCTTTCAATTGTGGGAAATCTGGTCTGATGTACCCCATCTTCTTGCATTCATAGCATCTTACTTTCTTATCATCTTTCTTAAAATATTTTTTGAAGCCTCCTTTCTTGCTGTAGAATTTTCTGAATTTTCGGGCTAGCTGAGCCAGTTCTTCATCTGAGTTTCATGAGTCAGATCTCTCTGATTTGGCTTTGACTTCTATCTTCTTCATCTTTCTATTATTTTGTTGTGAAGTTACCTTCAAGGCAGTATCATCCTTTTTGATGTAGACTTTATGTTCATTTACCTCATCTTGCATTTCAGATTCGTACATCATTAGTGTACTAATCATCTCTCTCATGGTTAGATCTTTAACAGGTGTTGATTGTCTGATTGCAGTAGAGATACCATTTCATCGAGTAGGAAGTACCCTCAGTACTTTTAATGCTTGATCAGCCTGCTTGATAGGATCTCCTAGAGCTGTTATATTATTGACAATTTCTGTCAATCTCTTATTAATTTGGGTAATTCTTTCACCTTAAAACATTTTGAAAGTATCAAATTTCAATTTGGCAGTAGCATATCTCATTTGTCTCACATTGTTTGTTCCTTCATATGCCACATCTATTGTTTACCACATCTCATATGCTATCGGGAACTGAGATAATCTGTTAAATTCATCTGGTCCTAGACCGCAGATAATTGCATTCATAACCTTCGAATTCATATCATATTCTACCTCTATAGTAGCAATCCATGTCTCAGGATTTTCAGGAATTTCCTAAGGAGTTAGAATCTTTGAATAGACTTTATATCCAAGGTTTTTCAGATATATTATCATGCGCAATTTCCAACAGCCATAGTTGTCTCCATTAAAATATGGTGCTCTGGCCATTGACATCCCTTCTCTTGTATCATTCATGATGCTCTGTTATAAAATCATTAATTGCTTCTCGCTTGCTAAGGCTCTATCAGAAGCTCCTCCTCTGATACCAATTATTGGATCTTGAATATACAGATTATACCCAAGAGGGGGTTGAATTGTGTCTTTCAAATTTTTGGTTAACTCTTCGATTGATCGAGTTCTGTCTTTTATGCTTTATCAGATTTGATCATGCAGCGTAATAAGTCAAATCAGGGATGCATGGATGTATAGTGGTTCAGGGAACAGAAGGCCCCTAGTCTACTCCACCAACACTCTACTCCACGAGCTTGGTGATTTTCACTATCTGGTCCTCCAGACCATCGAACAACGGAAAACAGGAAGTTGACACCTTTACAATTTTCAAGTAAACAAAGCCTTCTGGTTTAAACACAAACCTACTCAGCTGAGTACGAGAAGTTGGTCACTCAAGATAAAAAGTGTTTTCATTTAGAAAGAACTTTTCCAGTTTATCTTTACAATTGAAAAATAAGGCAATTGACAGTAGATGAATCATCGTCTTCAAAAATATTTATCTTCAAGTCAAAGTAGTTCTGAGTCGATCCAGTTGCAGTAGATATAGAAAATATAATCGCAACTTAAGCAGTAGTAGATTCACAAAAGATTTTCATTGAAAAATAGATGAATCTTCTATTGTGTTCTTTCTTATTCAATAAAATAGAGTGTAGTCGCTCTTCGTAATCAGTAGATCTTTACATCTGGATTTTCTCCGTTTTCACTCTTTATAAATAGCATTGTCTGTGCAGCAGATCTTTCTTTCGAATACAGTGATTGTATCTACACTTGCGTTCTTGATCGCTATGTGTTCTTCTTTCAAATCTTCGCTATATCGATCTCTGTACACTTTTTCGTATATCACACTTGTTTCTGTTATGATGTGTATTGTATTTTTTGAAATTCAAAATGAGAAAAGATATATCGAGCGCTTCCTTTGCAAAATCAGATCCACAAATATCACCCTTTGACTCGCAATATTCAAACTTGTGAATTAATCTGAGCAGTCATAAAACTCCATAATATTCATCATGAAAAGTTTCGGTTAAATCAATCCTTCAAACATCTATGAAATTTTCAAGGACACACTTCAAAATCAGCGTTTATTCTGGCTTAAAATTAGCCTAATCATTCGCTTGTAGACCATTGAAAAAAAATATCAACTTCAAATTCCCGATGCCAAATGTAAGGTTGAGTTTCACTGCATGCATCCTCTAAAACGTAACATAGATCAAACGTAGGGTTGATGTCGCATTCTTGAAACTTAATGTTGATGAAGAACATAAGGTTGACCACAAACATAGGGTTGATCATCCATACTTTTCTCTTCCATATCCAAACATAAATCATACTTGTCTAAGCTTCCAAATATAAGGTTGTTTACAAAAGTAAGGTTGTTTTAAGGTTGTTTAACCGTACTTTTGAGAAACAAACAAAACATTAAAGACTTACGTAATGTTTCTTCTTACATACTTTCTCAATATCACAAACATAGGGTTCCTTCCTAATATAGGGTTCTTCTTCACGTAGGGTTCCTTTCTTTCATACTTTCTCAATATCCCAAACGTAGAGTTCCTTCCTAACGTAGGGTTTTTCTTCACGTAGTTTTCCTTTCTTTCATACTTTGTTGATAACGTATGGTTTTTTAACCAAACTTTTCTGATAATCTTTAAAGAGTAAACAGTGGGTTCCTTTCTTTCTTTATGCTATGCTTTCCTTTCTTTCTTTATGCTACGCTTTCCTTTCTTTCTTTACGCTACACTTTCCTTTCTTTCTTTACGCTACGCTTTCCTTTCTTTCTTTATGCTACGCTTTTCTTTCTTTCTTTATGCTATTCTTTCCAAACGTAAGGTATGAATAATGTTTCCAGAATACTTTAAATTGATTCCCAAATAGTTTATAAATTGTTCCACGTTGTCTAAACACTTGAATATTCTTCCAAAAAAGAGAATATATAAAATATATAATTCATGAAAAATAATTAAAGTAAAATCAGTAGAAAACAATTAAAGGGTATTTTTTAACATCATAATCATCATAAAGAGATATAGTATTGTTCTCAACAATACCCCCTTATTAATAATAAAATGTATTGTTAAAACAACACTTTTTCAACAATCTCCCCATTAAATATGTATTGTTGAAAACAACACATGCTCAACAAGGTGGAAAGGTGGGAGCTACAAAACACAAACCATCGGGTTCAAGGTGTTTTTTCCTAGGTTAGGGTTAGCTTATCAAAAACGTTAGATAAGCTAACCAATAGAAGCTCATGATTATTCCATCTTATTTTATTTCTTTTTGATTTTATGTTTTATTTATTATGTATGTTTTGTCGCAATCACATAGTTAATGAAATAAACAAGAATGCAAAGGTGGAATAAAATAAAAAATGGACTATACATAAACATTATCATAACATATTTAATCACTTAAGAAAGAATCACTTAATATTAACAAGCATGTGATAATTCGAAACTACGCATAAAGTATTAAAATCCCTTATATACCATATTAAGTTAGACTAAGCCTTCCATTACTTAATTAATGGAAAGACTCAATAAAACTATGTGTTTGACCAACCCTTGTTGGGACACTTACTTTTATAAAGGAATCTCTTTTGAAAGTTTTGGGTTGAATTAAACATTTTACATCAAGAGGAGTAGCCCTTTCCAGACATGTTGTAAAATGGAGGCAAGTGTTGAGGAAATACAAGTCAGGATTTCAGGATTGGGGAGTCCACTCAACAAATCAAGGAACTATAAGCTCACAGTTGGAAAAGACCTGCCTACCTAAATACCTTTAAATAGCTTGACCAAACCTTTTTGGGATTATGTGAAGGGAAATATGGATCCTTTCCAATAGAATTTCATAGAAACTATGAATTCCAAGTTCAATGGTGGGGCCATTAGGACATGATAAAATAGTGGGAAAATTAATAAATTCATTTATTATTTTTCATAAAATGTAATCAAAAGGTACTGATAAATATTCTCTTTTAATTTGTAGAATCAATATGAAAAACTCTTCAACCACATTTTATGTATAATCAATTCTGGATAAAGACAATATCCTCATTGGGAGTAACTTTCAGTAATGGTTTAGGCGCCTTTGGGTTATCCTATGCCATGAATGAAATTTTTACGTGCTGGAGTCCTCACTTCCTGATTCACCTGCACAAGGGGCGAGTGATGAAGATTTAATGGTATATGATCAACATTTTAACGATGCACTCGATGTTCAATGTTTTATAGTGTCATCAATGTCTAGTAATCTCATGAAGTCTCATGAAGACATTGATACCTATAGCATGCTTGAGAACCTCTGTGTTCTATACCAGGAGAGAGCAAGACAGTAAAGGTTTGAGATCTCCAAGGATCTATTTCAGAGAAAGCTTGGATAGGGTGCCCTAGCTTGGCCGCATGTAGTCAAGCTCATTGGCTACATTGAGTTCTTGGAGGTTCTAGGGTTTAAAATCCCCAAAGAATTGGGTACCGATCTCATTCTTGAATCACCCCCCCCAGAGCTTCTCTAACTTTGTTGTAAATTTTAACAAGAACAACATTGAGAAGTCTCTATCTGATATTATTATCCTCATTCTCCAAGTGGACAATGATATGAAGCGTGAAAATCCTTATGTACTTATGATGAATAAAGGGAAAAGGAAGGCAAAGAGCTTTAATCCCAAAATCTTCTTCAAGTCCTTCCAAGAAAAGGAAGATTAAAGGGTAGATAATATAATATGAGGATGTTTTTTTGCATGTGGCAAGAAGGGCCACTAGAAGAAAAACTACACCCAGCCAAAAAAGTAAGGGGAAGATTCAGGTGCATTTGTTATCGAATGCAATCTATCTATTTCTACCAATTGGTTATTAGATACACTTTTTGGTGCTCACATATGTAACCAAATAAATGAACCAAGTAGATTCAGAAATATTGACTAAGGTGAGGTGGATCTGCGAGCATCCAATGGATCCAGACTCACTGCTATAGTTATCAGAGATTACCACCTCACATTACCTACTGGGATGGTCTTGGTATTAAAAGGATGTTATTATGTACCCTCTGTAACCAAAAACATTATTTCAGTATCCTTATTAGATACTGATGGATTCATCTTCAAGTTTGTAAATGAATATTGCTAATTTTATAAAGATAACATTTGTTTTGGTAGGTAACATTTATATAATGGCCTTTATGTGTTATACTACACAAACCAAGTAATGGCAATCGATGACAAAGTTAATTCACATGACTCATACCACACCCAACTTTTTCATCACTGGCTAGGTCATGTCAATGAGAAACATTTGAAAAAATTACATCAAGATAGGTATTTAGATTCTTTTGAACTAAAACCACTTGGTGTATTTCATGTGTTTCTACAAGGAAAAATGGCCAAATCCCCATTTGGTGGGAAAGGTGAAAGGGATAAAGATCTTCTAGAATTAGTTCACACAGATGTGTGTGGAACATTTCCAGTTGAAGCAAGGGGTGGGTTCTTGTACTTCATAACTTTTACTGATGATTTTAGTAGATATGGATATGTTTACTTAATGAGGTATAAGTCAGATTATTTTGATTGGTTCAAAGAATATAATAATGATGTTGAGAACCAACTTGGTAAGAAGATTTAGAAACTCCACTCAGAAAGAAGAGGAGAATATCTTAATTAGGACTTCATTGATTTCTTATGGGATTTTGGGATTCTATCTCAACTCACGCCTCCTTACATTCCTCAGTGGAATGGTGTAATTGAAAGGAGGAACCGCACCCTATTCGACATGGTGAGATCAATGAGGAGTCATGCGAGTCTTCCATTATCCTTTTGGGGATATGCATTACAAATAGTAGCACACATACTAAACCAAGTACCAACTAAATCGATAAATGGTATTCCATATGAGTTATGGAGTGGACGAAAATCCATGTTATCAAATTTACATGTGCGGGGTAGTGAATCATTTGTTAAGTCCTCTTCAGGTAACAAACTTGCACCTCGAGGCACAAAGTGTACCTTTATAGGATATACTAAGGAAACAAGGGGATATTAACTATACAACCCCTCAGATAAAAAGGTTATAGTGGCAAGACACGCCATATTCCTTGAGAGGGATCACATCTCCAAAATAGATAGTGGGAGTGAGATAGACTTAGATTAATTCGAGGCTCAATATACACAGGAGTTGGTACAAGAACAGATTCCACAAAGCCCCGTGGAAGAATAATCTATTCCAAAGACACAAGAACTACGTAGGAGCATGAGAGAGGTGAGAGAACCAGAACAATATGCTTTTCTTGTTACCGAGGATGGTGACTCGTTATTGGTTGACAATGATGCTCCTTTTACTGACAAGGAAGCAGTTGAAAGCACAGACATTGCCAAGTTGAAAGAAGCCATAAATTCTGAAATGGATTCCATATACCAAAATCAAGTATGGATTTTGGTAGATCCTCCCGTTGATGTAAAGCATGTTGGTAATAAATGGGTATTCAAGAAGAAAATATACATGGAGGGACAAGTCAACACCTATAAGGCACAACTGGTTACAAAGGGTTTTAGAGAGAATTAAGGAATTGACTATGATTAAACTTTTTTACTGGTTGCGATGCTGAAATCCATCAGAATCCTATTGGCCATTGTCGTTTACCATGACTATGAAATTTGTAAAATGGATGTCAAAATAGTATTCTTTAATGGGAACCTCCACGAAGATGTCTACATGACACAACCTAAAGGTTTTGTGACTCCAAAGGATGTCAACAAGGTGTGCAAGTTGCATAAATCCATTTATGGATTAAAGCCAGAATCAAGGTCGTGGAACATTAGTTTTGATGAATCCGTAATAGAATTTTTCTTTGTTAATAATGAATGTGAGCCTTGTGTCTAAAAAAGGTTTCGAGAAAGTGCAGTCGTTTTCCTAATAGTATATGTTGATGACATATTACTAATTGGAAATGAAGTACCTATCATACAGTCAGTTAAGGCATGGTTGGATAAATGCTTCTCTATGAAAGACTTGGGAGAGGTAGAATATATTTTTGGGATCAAGATCCATCGTGATAGATCCAAGAGAATGTTGGGCCTAAGTCAAAGTACATACATTGACAAGATACAAAAGGGATTCAGTATGGAACAGTCCAATAGGGGATTGTTTCCAGTGTCACATAGCATTCATCTTTCCAAGAAAATGTGTCCTCAGACACATGAGGAAATAAAGAAAATGGAAAGGATCCCTTACACATTTTCGATTGGGTTAGTCATGTATGATATGCTATGTATAAGGCTAGATGTTTCTTGCGCATTAAGTGTGGTAGGAAGATATCAAGATGATCCAGGAGACTGCCATTGGATGGCAGTCAAGACTATTCTTAAGTATCTGAGGGGTACTAATTATATGTTCTTGTTTTATGGAGGAGATGAAGAACTATTCATCATAGGACATGTAGATTCTAGTTTAAAAACTGATCAAGATTACATGAAGTCACAGACTAGGTACATCTTCAGTTTGAATGGAGGTGCAGTGAGCTGGAAGAGCTCAAAGCAAGGTGTAGTCACGGATTCTACAGTAGAGTCCGAGTATATCACAGCTTCTGAGGCAGCTAAAGAAGAAGTATGGATGCGAAGCTTCGTCCAAGAGCTATATGTACTACCTAGAAGTAAAGATCATATCACACTCTATTGTGATAATATTGCAGCGGTGGAACTTTCAAAAGATCCAATGTACATCGGCGGACAATGCACATACTTCAGAAGTATCATCTCTTGAGGGATTTTTCTCAGAGAGGTGAAGTTGCAGTGTGCAGTATTTCCATGGAAGACAATGTGGTGGAGCCCTTGACTAAAGATTTGATTCAGCAGAAACATGATCATCATGTGAGGTCTAGCGGACTAAAATTCATAGGCAGTTGGCTCTATTCCAAGTGGGAGTTTGTTATAGTTGGTGTCCTAAGAACCAACTATTTATACTTTGATTACATAAATGTACACTTATTAAATATTGTTCATTGTTCTTCATGACTATAATATAATAGTGTCCTAGAATATTTGTTGCATTAATAAGGTCATGGAAGATCCCCTCTTTGATGAGAACCATGAAATGATATAACAATATTCTTAAATAAATTTCTACGGTTGGATGACATACTATGATAGGACACATAGTATACAGACCGTCATGTGTGATTACTCGTAAGAAGATGAGTCTCTCTCTCATGGATTTCACACTTGGTAATCTCCAAGATGGGAGATTATGAGAAAAGACCTACCAGTAGTAATTATATATGTCTTGGTGTCATCAAACATTGCTATATATGAGTGTGTGTAATGGTCCTTAGATTTTAATATTACTATTAACTCATTTCATGACTCACACACTTATATTTGCTGAAGAAAACCGTCACGAAGATAGTTGGCAGGAAGTAGGGTACATTGTTTGCGTCATGAATTACATGTTGTTAATGGATTAGTTGAGGAAGGATTTGTCCCTTCCATATTTATGGAAGTAGATATATCAAGCCCTTTGATTGAAATAGAACTGTCGCCCAAATTCCATGGTCATGGTGTTACAACGAGATAATTTCTGGAAGTCAAAGAATGATGGATCAAGCATATAGGTTTATGACAGTGCTATGAAGCCTGCTTGATGAGATATTGAGACAAAGGGATTAAATTACATGGTAAGAGTTTGTTTGAGGTGACATGTCAATGCGGCGTTAACTTCTTTATCTTGGGTGCCTTGACCTATTGTTAGATAGTAATCTTGGACATTAGGTAATCCCGCCTAATGCCAACGAGAAAGAGGCCTAGAGGGCCACAAACTAAGTGTATCCAAGTATCTCAAGTAGAATAAAGATTATTCTCATGTCTGGTTTAATAATTATTCAAGTAAGCCTAAATTTTTTTAATTTTGGAGGAAGAATAAAATGAAAACAAGATATACACGACGTGTACATTGAATGTACATGCCGTGTAGTTTTTATGTTGGAAAGGAAATGAAAAATGAGTACATGTCGTTTATTAATTATTACACGCCGTGTAGTTTTTTCAGTCGGGATTTTGAGGATATAATATCATTTTATTAAATGATATTTATTATAATCAGTGTGGGTGAATGTCAAGGAATTAATTATTCGACATGGGGGTTTTCAATAAGATTTAATGAAATAAATAAAATGCGTAACGCATTTATTTATTGTCAAAACTCTATAACCTCAAACCCGATTATAACTATCCTCACAACACCAACACTTTTCCCTAATCATTGTGCACTACAATTCTGGAGAATTCTCTCAAGGGATAAAGAACTTCTTCCACCAATAACACTCTCAAGACCGAGAGAGATCCTCCTCCATTGGATCAAGGCGATCTAAGGTGAAAAACGCAAGCAAAAGATTCCCCATGCTAGCACCCAGAGATTACTTTGGCGACGTCCAGATATATGTGGTGCACGTGTGGATCACCGCTAGAGGAATTCTACACTTGGATTCTGAGACGCAATAACGGATCACATCGAAACATGATTCGAAATATCAATGAAGAAAGAACGATAAAAAAGGTACTTCTTGTTAATTAATGAAATTAATTATAATCAACCTGTGATGATCCTCCTTTATGGTTCCATGACTATTCTTATTCTTTGTCTATTTTAGTGATTCGATCCATGGAGTCTGGCTTTTATCATCGTATTGATCCTGGGTTGATCATTTCTAATGAAAAAAATTCAAGTGGGCACATCCACCCACGATCTTCTGCTGCGCCCGAGACCTTCATGTTCCACCGGGGGACCTACACTCATACCATGAACATACCCACACACACCACTTTGGGAACCATGTTCCCCCTACCATCATACCCATGGGAATGAATAATATCACCATGCCTAGACATATTGGTTGGATCTCCCTCATGGTTGAGATTTGCTTCCACATCTGTTGGGTCGAGCTAGCCATTATGGTATATTTGGATGAGCAAATTATTTTTTTATCCCATATAAATAAAGTTAGTAAAATTAATCATATAAAATTTCCAAAAAAACTCAAATTCCTTCCATTATTATTTTCTTATTCTCAAAAATTATTAACACATAAATATAAATATTTTCATATAGCCTTCATCTTTATTAAATTATTCTTCAAAAAACATTTATTTGGAAAATAAATATTCTCATGGAATTCCACCTTCTAAACATTTTATCCAATTTTCAAAACATTAGAAAATTTTAATGAAACATGTATACCATTTTATCATCCATCATACTTATTTATTAAAAATTTAACAATCATAATATCTAATTACAACTTCTGTAATACTCATCCAATAATATTTCTAAACAATATATATGTTTCACACAGATGGAACGCCTATACACCTTAAAACACATATTTTCCATGAATGAATATATATCTATGAATTTTAATTGGAACTAACTAATATATTTATATTCATACCTTTATTTCACATTAATTGGTAAATTTACCTTAAATGTCCATTATTTAAGGTATCACTTCAATTTCTAAGAATACTTCATTGGTGTTGGAACTTCTTCTTCATAATTCATGGATATTCCAAAACCATAGTTCAAGCATAGTTACTCTATTTTTATTCTTGTAAAATATATTTTCTCAAATACCAATTGTAAATTGAAAAAAAATTGAAACACACATAAGTGAGATAAATAATCTCCTAATTTTTATTTTTATTCAATACCAATAGAAAATTATATGTCGATATGTTCACCATATTTGTACAAATTAT
The DNA here is from genome assembly GCA_963277665.1 of Viscum album. Classification (NCBI taxonomy): domain Eukaryota; kingdom Viridiplantae; phylum Streptophyta; class Magnoliopsida; order Santalales; family Viscaceae; genus Viscum; species Viscum album. Next base: position 64,872,795 of record OY728166.1, on the reverse strand, counting down.
TTATTTGTTATATCCTCATTTCCCTTTAGAATTTTTCATTTTCATTTCTTCCCATTATTGTTAAAAAAAATAAAATTAATTATATAATAGAGGATGATATCATTTCATTAATAGTAATGTGACTTCATTGATCTCACTAAAAGTCTACTTGATTAATTATTGGTTTATAAAACAAAAGGGTATGAGTTATAAAACACATAGTTGTGCATTTAAAATACTAAAAATGATACCAACATATACTTATTACCATTTCTTAATTAATTCACTCAAAGGTTGTACACGTGTATTCTTGTAGAAACATGTTTAGGTAAATTTATGTAAATATTTATATATATCTTCAACCAAAAAAATTGTGTTCCATATAACACAAAAATTAAATACATTCAATCACAACTAGTAGTTTTTACTTCATATATCTATAGAACATCACACAATCTTCCCATTTTCACATAATTAATTAAAATAATTATCCTATATACGATTTTAGTATATATTAATAATGTTTAAAGATGAGATAATATCAAGAAACATGTTTTAGTGAAAAATCATAAACACCTTCCAAAATGTAAATGTATTTCAATTATAAAAATTAATAGGTTATCAAAAAACTACCCCTCAAGTAATATTTTCCTTATTCACATCATCAAGGTAGATAATTTCTTTAGGCTTTCATTTATATGTTAATTTATTGATAAATTATAAAATTATGGAAGAATTTATGATATTTAATAATTATTCAAGATTCAATTCCATTAGTCCTCCATTTGGAAATAAACATGACTTTTAATCACCCGCATAGTTAGTATATAAATACAAAATAATATATTTTAGTAATAAGTTTCATTCACTTTTTTTATTTATTTTGAGGAGATATGTTGATCATTTATTCTCAACCATGATAATTGTTCTTTATAATTCCATATATAGAAATATTCTCCATGTTGGACTTTCTGGATTGTATAGTAGTATAAAGTAAAATGAAAGCTTTTCTTTTCTCCTAGTGTTGAGTATTCCATTTACTGTGATCTATGAAGGAAATTTTTTCATCTAGTATAGCTTTCATATTATTCAATATTTCTTATTGGGATAGAATAATTTTAATTCCATCATTCAATTAGTATCCACCCTTTATGAAAATCCCACTAATAATTTAAGAAAACTTCTGGTCATCATTTGTTGATAAACACTCATGGAGTTCATTTTCATATTATGTAATCTATTTATTTCCTTTGGATTTTAATTTCTAGTTTTCTTCACCATTTTACCTTTCCCTTTAAAGTTATGTATTCCAAATAACCAAACAATATTTCAAAATGTGAACATTTATCTTGGTCATTCCATGTGGAATCTTAAAGATAACTTCCACAATACTAATCTTAGTTTTTATTATTTTTAATAATATAATCAATTTTTTATGGCATACTTCCATTGAATCTGTATTCAATGACTTGATTAAAAATATTCCATATTTTTTCCATTCATGCTACAATATAAGAAGATTCTCTCATTTGGTGTGGCACTATTTTTTGGATTTAGTGTATTCATTGATCATATTTTTATTTTTATTTCTCTCTATAGATAATTTATTAACCTTTTTAATGAACCTCTTATTAATTTTAATTACATAAAATATCTCATATTTAATTCTCAAGATAGGATTATCTCTATTCATAACTTTTTGTGGTATTTTCTTCTCACTCTGATTAGTTTCATTCATGAATGATTTATAAATGCATTTTTTTTCATTGTGACCAGTGTTATTGATAATACCACAAAGATCACCAAGTTTTAAAAATTTGTGTATGGCTAATAGATTTTTGTATTTCATCTATTATATTTTCTTCACGTTATCTTTTATCCACCACGATTTAGGATTTCATTGAATATTTGGTGTTGATATTGTGCCAAAAATCACATGCCTTGTGTGATTACTTTGATCCTTCTCATTCACATAATTTTTCTGAATAGGTTAAAATATACTTATACACTTAACTTCTTCCACCATGTTTAAAATGGTGGGATTTTCACCATTTTTCTTCATCCACGTGTGTATATTTTTTAATTCCATATCTTCCCAGTCTATAGAAACAAATTTAAAAACATTATTTACAAATATGGATGCACCTTTTCCATTATAACTACTATGTATTGATGATTAGTTGATCTAAAAATATACATTCCACCAGATAGAAGAATTTAAATAGTATGGTACTCCTTTTTATTTTTTTAGCAAACAACTTTCATTTCAACTTATTGTGAAGAAATAGAATGAGATATTTCTAAGTGTTTCATTTCAACTTAATTCTTTAAGAATTTTATTTAGAGATTTATTTTATTCTCTACTATATTTAGTATTTAATCAGTATCTTTCTCAATTTTTCCAATCTCATCATCATATAATTTTTTTCTTATATTACATTGATTTTTCAAGTTCCTTGATCTTATAATCCTTGACTTCCAAATGAATACTTTTTATTTAAATGGTTTAATTTTTTATTATTTCTAGGGAATGTAACTTTTATTCAAGGATCTTAACAAAATGATATTTCTTTAGAATTTCATCAAGGAAATCCTTCCAAACAATGTAACATTCCACTTTAGGATCCTTGATTCTTGTACTTTTGGAATTACATAGATTGGTCAAATATATTCACATCAATACCTTCCATGCCATTGATTATGTTATTTTTTAAGATTCATCATCATAATATGTGTTATTATTATCAAAATCATCATGTATATTTTTAAAAAATTCATTCACACTTGTGATATATTCTTCTATTGTGTAGTCTTGGAAAAATATATTTGATGCCTCTTTATAAACCTCATAAGTAGAAAGGATTTTCATTTACTTGGATGTAGTTTGACCTATGATATAATTTTCCTCATTGGTCAAAATATGTTTTACTTAATCAAGTAATGGGAAAATATTAATCTTCCACATTATATATTAAGGACACATTCTTCTTCTTGTTTAACTATATCTTCCTTCTATTCTCCATGGTCCTAGAATATATTTCATTCTAATCAAAAGATGATAATGTTCTTCAAACCATGCACTCAATTTTTTTACAATAATAAGAAAAATATAATAAAAGAGAGTCAAATATAGGTTCAATCCTCTATAATACCAATTTTAAAATATTGTATGAGGATGTGACCACACTAAGAGGGGAGGTGGGGGGATTTTCTCTATATGGGATGACCTATTAAAAAAAATTTATTTTATCAACCTCTCCACTCATTTTGTGATAGTATTTTTTTCTATATTTTTATCTTTTCATTAGTATGTATAAATGTGTATATTGAATTAAAAATAAGCACAAGATAACACAAGGATTGTTGATGAAGTTCACCTCCACAAGGATTGATATATCATCAGTGTACGGTGATTTTTATCCCCCACAGACACAAGTTCCTTCTAATAATTATTGAATGAACAATAAATGGTATGGCCTCGAACTCCTTATCCTAGAAATTAAAAAGTACAAAGAAATAATTAAGTATTTTCCATTCATATAATATATTAGTCATGTAAAACCTTAATGAAATATTTCATGTGTTTACTTGAGTCCCTCTAAGACTATAATAATTAATATTATAATAATAATATAATAATAATATGGTCTTTCTAGATTTTAATCATACTTTCAAAATATTGGAATATATTATATGATCGGTATACGAAATTTTTTATAACTAAAATGAAAATAAAATGAATTCACACTCGCCACTCACTTAAATAATGTATCATTCATGTATAATGTGTATTGTGTATATAATTACTCAACCATAACTCAATTTATGAACACTATTATATAATTTCTCAAAACATATATTTCATGTGTACGTGTTATTTTATTCCTTTAGTGATGTTATTTTATGTGTTTTCCACTGATCTCTAGGTTTTATCTTTCTACTTCACATAAAAATATACATGTTGTCTTAGTGAATTCCCACAAGTCTAGAAGACTTTTTGGATCTTTGATATAATAATTTCTTGGTGTAATAATGTGAATACACTAAAACAATTTTATTCTTCATGTAATACTCAATCATTACTTAAACAAAAAAGAGTATGATGATCTATATTAATGAAAATGTTTGTGTAAAACCTAAAAAACATGAGACCAATATGATCATGGTTCATATTGTCACAAGATATGTGTGTGGAGAAATCCTTTTTCAAACTGAGTGGCTCATAGATACTATATTTATTTTTGAAAATTAAGGATTCTAATATTTTCAATAGTAACTCATAACTCGAGTAACGCAGTATTTATAAATGAGATCCAAAAAATCCATATATTAAAAATATTACATATCATAGTTCCTCATGAATACAACATATAAAAATTCTATCACATTGACTGAAATTAAAATTACCATAGATTTTGGTATTTTAAACTCAATGCAATTTTCTTTATTATCTTTCAATGATGCTGAGAATCATGGAATATTTACATAATAAAAATATCTATTTGTGAGGGAATTCTCACATGAATATGAGGATATCACATTTGGTCAGGTACAAAATTGCCTCACTCTATCTATGATTTCATCTAAAACTATATCATATTCATTGAAAATTGGAATTTATAGTAAATAGAAATTACATGCATGAATTCAATATATCATTCATGCCTTAATATTTTGGTTTCAATTAGTGGAGACAATTTTTGTTAGTTGTGATCTCATGTATAGTACATTCATGGATGCATAAATGTTGTAGTGTACCCATGAAAGTTTTTATTCTACCTTGCATAATGGTACTAAGGTTGTTTCCATTATCACCATACGGGTACACTGCATAAGGTTGTGATGCGTGGGGGTTAGTCAGTCATAAGGGTAACCACTATTTTAATGGTGAATCCCTATAGAAATTGGATCATGGATATTATGAAGAATTTATGAAATATGTTACTTGAATATAATTTTTAACAAATTAAAAATACTTTTTCCCTCCTATACCACTTTAAACTAGTTCTCAGCTAAGAACAACTATAAAAACATTTTTGTTTCATACATCCATCATGCCATCATTGGGGTTTGGAAATCTAAGCACCATTGTACACAAACCCTCACTGGGTCATGCCACACCTACACGGTCCACCTAGGAACCTCTTTATACACTATGCACATGCTATTGCACATTTTTATGGTCAATATCAACCCCCTATATTCCTTCCCATGCATAGGACTTCTGTCACCATGCATAGCCATATAAGTTGGCTCTTCCATGTGGTTGTGCCCATATCCTGCATTTATTTGGTCAAGATATCCTTTAATTATTATATAGTTTGACACTTTCTTATTAAATCTAATATATATATATACTTAGTAAAATTACCAAGTATGAAATTTTAAAGCAAACTCAAATTCCATCCCTTCTCAATATCACAATCTTAAAAATTCATCATGCATAAATATTAATCATCTTTGTAAAATTACCATGTATGAAATTTCCATGACAACTCAAATTCTTTCCCTTTCCAATACCAACTTATATAAAGTTATTCATGTATAAAAATGAATATTTTCACATTGAATTAATTCCTCTTTGAATTATTTTTTAAAAATCATTTATTCACACAGATAAATGGTTAAATGGTCTTCAACATTCTTATTATTTTAAACAATGTGAATCACCATAGAACATGTTATTGAACTATTTAAATCATTTCATAAATTATATATATTATTTCACCATACATTGTCTTGTATAACATCCAATTCCAATTTTCAGAGTCTTCATCAAATAATATTTGTAAATAATGAGTGTACTTCATAAGGATGGAACACCTCTACTCATTAAAACACCCCTATTCAAAGAATGAATCAATGTACAAGAATAATCATTGAAACCAAATAATATTTTTATCCTCGTTCCTTTTTTTTAATTAATTATTAAAATTACCTTCAACATATAATATTCAATAATTCACAACAATTTAAAAGAATATTTATTTGGATTGGGAACTTCTTATTCATAATTATTGGGTTCTCCAAAACCAAATTCAAGGAACTAATATTCTATTTTTATTCTTATTTGAAATATTAACATCAAATAGTGATTATAAATTGAAAATATATAAAATAAACACAAAGTGGACTCAACATATGTATTTTTCCCACTCAATATAAGAAGAAATAATTAACCATGAATACATGTGAAATACCATATACATGGAATGATTGATTTCCTCTTTTAAATTTTTCACTAAAATAAATGAATAATCATGAGAATTTTTTTAATGGATAAATATATTTTTTATTATATAATTATTTTTTTAGTAGGAATAATTGGAGAATATATAAATGATATGATTAAAAAATGATAAACATTAATTCAATCATTTAAAACAAGCATACTATAAGGAAAATATTGTATCCAGATTATTTAACTTGTTCATATCCTTTAAATATCTTTATTCATCCATTATATTTCTTATATATCACACTAATAAAAACTAAATTATATCATTATTCAACTAGTGTATTAATATTTTAACAAAATCACTTAATAATCATCCATTGATCATGGAATATTAATATTTGGGTCGATTTGACCACGTAAGATTACAATGATTTGGAATTATATCAAGGATGAATGATAAATGAAAATTAATGATATATTATTATATATTTATTTAAATAATTATAATTTTGGGTTATGTAAAGGATAATTAAATATTTTAATAAATATTTAAAAAAACTTTTTTTGTTAAGAAATCCAGTGAAGTCATCTTATTATCCATTTTACATTCAATGATAATGAGTAGAAAAATAATCAAGGGAAACTAAAAAATCTTAAATAATTATATGTAACCTGTAATATTAGTAATAATGATCTTTTAATGATGAAAGTTTTATGAATATTGAATATTGAAATCAAACCTACCAAATTAGTACAAATAGTCAAAGCTATAAACACATGATGTCGGAAAATATTAAAAGACTAACTAATATAATTATAGATAATTATTATAATTAATATTAGAATTATATTTAGTTATGAATATGGATTTTAAATACTATATTTAGATAGTTATTTCTTTTATTATTGTGGTAATAGAACATTCAAATAATAAAGAATAAAGGATATGGTTTTTCATAACTCGGATCGTTTCCTCTTGTCAAAATCACTCTTGTTTGAGTTTTATCAATCAATATTAATCCATTATACACTATGATTCTATTTGATTATACTTATGACTTATGTTATAGGAAAATTATGTTCCACATCTATGTATTCTTCTATGATGAATCTATTTGATTGAGAAATTATATTTTGGTTAAGAGTAAACACTATTTATCTTAATGGATTCTTCATTCATACCATGTTTTTACATACCACCAATTTTATACTTCTCCTAGTTGGGAGAAATATTTTAATCTCTAATGATCCATATATAACTAATTATTAATTTTAAACAATCTACATATTATTCTTTCAAATATGTGGGTTTTTTAATAAATGAATTTTAGAATATTAAAAATAAATTTCCCTATTATGATCTCATAATATTCTCATCTAATTAATATTTTTACGTAAAATAAATTTTATATAAATTTATATTCTTTTTAATTATTTTTTAAGAAACATTTTAATAATTTTTATATACATATTTAACAAATATATTTTTTGAAAGTGACATGAAAATAAAGTCAATTTTTTTTGATATTAAGAGACAATTTTTAAGGAAAACATTTTTCTCATTAATTTGAAAAGGATTGTCTTATAATATAGTTTTTTCATTAATAATAATATATATTCTATTATTAATTGCTCTTTTTTGATATTTTTTTATCAAATGGCCATTTTTTAATGATACACCATTTAGAAAACTTATAAACCCATTTTCTTCTTACGTGTTATTTATGATAAGAAAAATTATTTCATTTTACATGGCACTCATATGAATGTATTATAATGCTTTGGGTCCAATATATCCCGCCAATTCATTGTTTATGCTTCTATATGTAATTATATAATGAATTATTGGTATTCATGGATTTAATAGAAATCTAAAGGGTGGATATTGTTGAACTTATTTTACACTAATTAAATAGTGTACATATATAGATTTGATTAAAACGTTTTCCTATGTTTTTGTTATTAAATATTCTATAAAATATAAATTATTTGAATCCAATTATGAATGTTTATGATATACATATTCTAAAGGAATTATAATTTTTCAGGTTATGATTTCATTTTTTTTTTTGCTTTCTTTTATATGTTTCATGGTCAGGTATCTAACAGCCTTTTATTGGTCATGTATTTCTATTCCCTGATCCTTAATTATCAAAGATGTTTTATAATTTTCACTTAGGATCCCATTATGTTTTTAACTTATATTTATCCCAAAATTATGATGTTATTATGGTTTATTATCTAACCATTTTTACAAGATTATAAGTTCCCATAAATGAGCATTTGAGAACACCCCTTTCCAATGATTCCATTCCCCCAATATATGGGGATGATTATATTATTTGATATTACTATTCGATAGTATAGAATAGTATGGGTATTGACAAATTTTCAATGTAATTTAAAATTATATATTTATAGACCTAGTATTTAAGACACTAAACCATTAGTCCCTTGGGTTGTGTGATTATTTTTGAGAGGTATCTATTAAACCCTTGAATTGATGTGTTTATTATGTATATATATCTTGGTATAACATATTTAGAATTAAAGTTAAGGATTATTTATTTTTTTTAAATTCATTTAGGTACCATCTGGATTAAGTTTAGAGAACCATAAAGAAAACCCTAGAGTTGATTCTATTTATAGGATCATATATTGAAATATTTTTAAATTATTGATTAGGTGGTTTTCATAAAAATACACCCATATCTATATACTGGAAGGTATATTTGGATGTGTCATTCATACAATTAGTGGTAATAATATTGAAATGGTTTTGTTGAACATGGAGTTTTTGATCACTCTGATGCATGATGATGGGACCTAAGACTACACATCTGGCTATATACACATAGGGGGTATGTATTAGTCGATAACATGATCTTTATAAACTACTTTAAAGGATTAAATTACTTGTTATATTGATGTAATTTTTTTAGTGGTATAATTTAACCAAGAGTAAATTAACCTAGGTTAAAATGACATTAATATAGTCTCAATGAACATAACTATTGGAAAACATGATAATGTAAAAGAATAATAAAATTTAAGGATAAATTAATTTTATGATTATGATTATCCCCCCATATTGTTAATGTTTTTCACCCATATCAACACTTTTTTGTTAGTAATGGTTTGAAATAGAAGGAACAATAGTTATAATGGACAATGTGGGCACTATGTCAACAATCAAACCCTCACAATTGGAGATAGAGTGTGAAACATTATGATTATGAAAAACTAGATATAATTAAATGTTATTAGTAATGATAACATATTAAAAGTACCAAACAGACTACATAATATAATTATAGAGACCTTTGAATGATCATGGGATGAATATGGTTAAGGAATTCCAATTCAAGTAACTATATGTAAAAAATATTAGTTTAAGCTCCATGGGATTGTCTTAAGGCGGATGGAAGATACTTTATATATGGAATATAGGATCTTAAGAATAAAACTATCATAGGAAAGTTAAGAGGTTAAATAGTTTGATTGGAGTGAAAAAATGTATCCAAAATCACCACTAAATATCCAATACATTGTGGGCCTAAAACATAGCCATTATCCAAGTTAGTTTCATAATTCAATGTATGATAAGGATGATAGAAATTAATAACCACAATGACCAAGGGGACAAGGTAGGTCCAATTTAATGAATACCCATGAGATTGATTGTGACAACTAAATCCTCCACTTTTGAATTTTGAATATGGGATATTTACTCCAACCACTCTTATATGTCTAGATTTTTTATGTGTACCACAAAAATATTTGTTTGTAAAATAAAACATCATCTTTTATAATTATTTCATTTCAAAATTTAGGTTTATGAGAATATAAATCATAATATGGATCCTTTAGAAATATTAGATGTAATTTTATTATTGTTTTGACTATTAAAAAATAAAATATGTATTCACATATCCTGGTCATATTTCCCAAAATATTATAACAAATTTAAACAAAATGGTGTGGTGGTAACAAAACAAACAATCATCATAGAGAGATCTTAATGTCACTACAAAATAGGATAATAGAAATAAATCATCTTCATCATAATACGTCAATTCACTACCACCATGTGTAGTTTTAATTGTATATAAAGAAGTTGAGAAAAAAAATAAATTGGTAAATATATAATATAAACCCCCATAACTGATTCTACTACAACATGATGTGGTGGTTTAGTGAAACTTTAGGAGACTACTATTGATACTATCCACATGTTGATTGGAATAATGGAGTTAAAAATACCAAAAGTGAAGGTTTCACTTTTTTATAAGAAAAATTAAAGGAATATGAATATATGCAAACCAAACACCTTAGTTACAATGATCACATAAAATTTAGTGGGAATAATTGTGGTGTAATACTTGAAACATCACTTGATGAATCAAAGAAAACCATGGTATATCCCAAAAAATATCCACATGGTGATGAAGGATCTATATTTGATAAAAAAATGTGTGTTATTTCAAAATTATATATTTTATTTTTCCATTTCTTTATTTTGGAAATCCCAAACTCTTTTGTAAAAACATAGTTACTAACTATTTTATTTACAAAGTACTTTATGAATGTTTTTATAGAAAATATATATGTTTTACCATACTCATATTTAGTTTTAAATTGTATATGAATATAAATTTACTTTATTAATTACAATTATCATATAAGGAATATATCCATTAATGATCAGATTCACTTTATCAATTCATTTTAAAGACTTTCTATTTTTTATTTTTACTAAAAAAATATTTAATCAAATTTTACATCAGAACTGATATCATTGGAATCATTCTCATAAAAAAATACTAATGACATTTTATAAAGAAATCCATCAGATTGACTATGTTCAAATTAAGAATACAGAAAACTATTTTTTATCATACTGCACTATCTTTTACACTTATAATATGTGTAAAAAATTATTTCATGCATTATGTTATAATATTATTATTAAAGTGCCAGTTTTCTATATCCTTTCAAAAATCTTGGAGAAAATATTACTGTTAGAGGATCAAGATGACCGTTGGAAGTTTCCTATAAATACCTGGACATTTGAAGAGTTTTCAATAAGTGACAGGAACATGTAAAGACACTATGAAAACACTCTGCTGATTTTTCTATGCAAGATCTCTTGGGATTACAAGAGTGAACTGCTTGTTCCTTATACTTTTAATCTTTGAGTAAATTTAGAAATTGTAAAGACCGATTAGGTGAATAAGATTGGGGGTCCTGGGGATAGAGATATAGGGAAAATATGATCTTTGTATCGAGGTCTTGTGGGGATATAAAGACAAAAAATCTGATCTTCCTATTAAGAGATCAGGGGGATAGTGAGATAGACCGATCATTGTATCGAGGTATTTCCCTGGTAAGGGAAATACAAACATTCATGTAAGTATAAAACCGGGGACCTCAATCCTATGTTATTGGATACCCTACTCTTTGGGTTAAAAAAATTGTATAAATTTATATTAATTTTTTATTACATGTATTTAATTTCCACTTCATATAATAGAAATTGATACTTTTATATTCATCTTTCTATTTGTATCTTGTTTATCATAATAGATGTAATTATGATTCAATTTTTTTCTCTAAATTATTTTTTTAATACATTATTAATTTTATTATTATTCTATATGCTTTAATATATTGTCACTAAATTTGTAATAATCTGATTTATTGTAATCATTTTGATTATAATTCCTTTTGTGCTTACTATGATTAAATTGTTCCTCTAGGAAGATGATTAAACTCTGAATACATTACTAATAATAAATTAATATGATTCTATACACTATTAATATATATTCTCATTACAAACTCATAATACATATTATAATCTACTTGATTATGATACTTAGTTCATTATACATGAGGGCCATGTCTAATTTCCATTTAAATACCTAATAGATTTTGGGAATATGATTTATTTTAACCTTGTTAAACTGAGGTTCATTGAATGTTAAAAATGAATGTATTTAAACATAAAATTCACCCCCCCCCCCCCTCACCTCTTGTATTTAACCATCTTAGTATACATTTCTATCCAAAACTTGGTATCGGAGTCAATTAAATGTTATACTGATACTTACATTTGGTATCAGATGAGGTTTCCACTAATCATACATGCTACCATAATCCTCTTGAATTTCTCAACTCTTCATTAAATTTTTATATAGAATTTTTTGTTTATAAATAAATACTAATCTAACATGTATTGTATAATAGAATTTTTGTATTTCTTTAAAGATAGAAGGAATCAATGTCAGTTTAATAGATAACCTCAATCCAAATAGACCACCTATTTTTGATAGAGCTGATAATGAGTATTAGAAAGATAGAATGAATACAATTGTTTTAAATACTGGTGTTGATAATTTTTTCATGTTAACTAGAGATTACAATATCACTAACAAAGAAGTGAATTCTTTTACAAATCAGAAAAAAATAGAATCAATTGAATTGAAGAGTTAGAAAAAAATTATTATGTTTTATGACTAAGAGAATTTATAGTCATATTTCTTCTTGTGAATTTTCTAATAGTATTTGGAAAAATATTGAGATTACTCATTTGGGAACTTGAAAAGTTTTTTAAACTACAAGAGAAATTATTTGATATAATTGTCAAGAATTTGAATTTCATTTTGGTAAACCTATTAAAAACATAAAACAAAGGTTTATAAAAATACTAAATAGTATACAATCTATGGGAGAGAAAGTATTAGAAGATGAAATCCTTGATGAAAAGATAATTTTTATCAATCCCAATGAGTTTTAATATAAGAGAATAGCCATTTATAAATCATGGAATATAAAAAATCTCACTCTTGATGACTAATTTGGAACCCTTTTATAGTATGAGGGTAAGATGAAAATAGATGCTGAGAATGAAAAAATGAAGAATGGTGGATTTGATTTTGCTTCTACTTAAAATCCAACTAAATCCCAGACTCCTGATAAATTTTTTAAGTCAAAAAAGACAAAAAAAAGTTATCATTCAATAGGATTCATGTGATTATAATCATTCTAAGAATTAATTATCTAATCTTGATAGAATAATGAAAAATATTTTTGGTAAAAATGATTTTCAGTATCGCTATGAAAATAGTAGCAAAGATAGGAATTAAAAGAATGATTTTGAAGTTACTTGTTATGAATGAAAAATATCTGGACACATTCAACCTGATTTCCCCAAGTTAAAATGAAAAGACAGGAAGGATAGAAATTTTGTTAAGTCTTAGAAGAGATTCTATAAGTAAAAAAAGTAATAAATTTATTAAAGCTATTAGCACTTGAAGTGCTAGTGGATGTTATTCTTCATATAATTAATTATATAATGAAAGTCTACATAATATTAATATTGGTCTTATTTCTAATCATTTTTTATATCTAAGGTACACACAACTTATTCTTTAACTAATATGTCATTAAATTATAATTACCTTGAAGAGAAAAATTCTACATATTTGGATGAATATTTCTCCCAAGATGATGGTAATACATTACCTTATTATGAAGAAGTTTCTCACTTTAAAAAACTTTTGAAAAATGGTAATTATAATGTTTGTAAAAAAAATTATAAGGCTAATGGAAATCCTGAAAAATATGGTTCATGAATTAATATTTTAACAACTAAAATATCATATCAATAAAAAGTTCATGATAAATCCAATTTTGAAAAAGATACTATTTTTAATGATTTAGAAAAGGTAATTTGTGAAGAGGATATTTTGAAAATTTGTTTATGAGAAACTAAATTCAAAAACTAATACAAATGTGAGAAATAATTTAGTTTTAAAACTAAAATTATAACTTTCATCATTGAAGAAACTATTGTCCAACTTTACAGATGGTAAGGAAGGGTTATATAAAGTGAATAATCAACTTCATCCTCATGGTACTAGTTCAGGAATGGGATATATACCTATTTTTTTTTATAAAAATGAGATTTTAGGATCTTGTAATAATTGAAAGACAAATTACAATAGTCTGAAGGTAGGGGATTTACATTTATCGGTTTGTAACATTGAAAAAAGATCATTAAGAAGAGTGATAGAAAATAAATAGACCTCCTTATTCACTCCATTTTTTTCCAGTGCATCCACAAAGGCATTTGACTCATGATAGACATGTGTGATAATATATCTCATTAAAGAGAGTTTATAAAGACAATTGCCCCATTTCGCTATCAATTTCCAAGAAAGGTTTACCTACCTAGTTTTGACAGTTTAAAAAATGGATGTGGAATCCCACTCAAACCAATTGTTGTTCTAGATATTTTGTTTTGTATCTGTGATGGAATTAACCAGTCCAGTCACCTCTACTTCCAAGGATGTTTCAATTCCAAAAATATCCATATTGATTTTCAATAACATCTCCAGAAGAGTCCCTCAATATAGATCCACGACATGTTGGCCACGGGTTTCCCCTCAAGGCCCCATCTAAGTTACCTTTTTTCTAGCCATCAAAATGGGGATACCACAAAACCGCTAAAGTATTGTGTGGTGGAGTATAGTTACCATTCAATTTCAGTATTATCATCACCATTAGGTCTTTGAAGGAGTTTTTTTAGTGATCAGAGTGTAGAGAGTAATCATTCTAAACCGAAAACAAGATTTTGGGAAATGCTGCATTGATGTTGAAGTGTGTCTTATCATGAATGGATTTGTTCCAGAACCTCCAGATAGTGTGAACCAGTTCGACACATGCTTCATTTAAAATTAAGGTAATCTTCTTAGACATCTAGATATCAAGCAGTGCAGGCAGACACTCGTTGATCATGTTGTCTCTAGGGAGTTGTACTTCAAATAAATCATAGATAGATTTCCACAATGAGGAGGAAGAGTGGAAGCAGAGAAATAAATGGTCAATATCATCATGATTTTGGTGGAAAAGAACATTGCTTGAGTATATAGATATTCCAACTTGTTGTATTTTGACATCAATTGAAATTTTATTGAACTGAAGTCTCCCAAACTTAGTAAACATGGAAGGGAGAATCTAATTTTTTATTGATTTTTCCAATCCATTTGTGAGATCCATGTACTAGATGTTTATAGAAGGTTTTGGAGTCAAGTTTCCCATTTGGTTCTGGTTCCCATACCATCATGTCTTCCTTGTTTATAAAGTCATATCTTGAGATATTCTGCATAATGTCATCTGGGAGCATATCTAGGTTGGTCATCTAGTCCCTGGAGGAGCTACTGAAATCAATGTCTTCATTTGAAGCGGTAGTCTATTCCATGAGAGGCTCTCCAACCCAATTATTTGTCTAGAAATTCAAAGAGTAATTATAAATGACCAACCAATGAGAATGACTGAAAATATTCTGAGAAACTTGTTTAAGGCCATGCCAAATTGAGGATTCCATGTAATTGGTATAATGTGCCTTTAATTTATCAAGAAACCTGAGTATAAGGAAATTTAAATAATATGTATCATTGTAGATGATCTTTCATATGAATTGGGCATGCAGGGACTATTTGAAAAGTATCAAATTCTTAATTCGAAGACCCCCAAGAGCATAAGGCATACAACATTGCTTCCATGAGATAGTGATAGTATTTCTTTCAATTATTCTGCCACTCCAAATGAGATTCCTCATTAAGGAATTGATGGATTTTATGACCAAGTTGGTCCAGGAGTAGACCAGGAATGAGTAATCCATCTTTAAGACAATCACATGCTTGACTAGGAAAGATCTTCCAGGGAATGATATGGATTTACCTTTCCAGGAGGTCTTAATTCTTCTAAACTGACTCATAATATTGATGAAGTAAGAAGCACATGGTGTTTCCCAAAACATGGGTACACCAAGATAGATAAAAGGAAAAGATCAATCTTTTATCCCAAAGTCATTGTTTATACTAAGAGTTATAGATATTGATATGTTCTTGTCAAAGTAGATAAAATATTTTTCCCAACTAACTTCCTGGCCTGAAACTTCTTCATAGTGCATGAGATATTTTTCGATTTTTTTGATGTTCCTCGTGTATCCCTGAGTAAAAATGATAATATCTTCAGAAAAAAAAGATGTTATGGGACTAAAATATCTCAATCTTCCCTGATGGTTTTTGGATCACTATTATTCACCAGGTGGAGTAATATCAGGTTGAGATAGTCTTCTGTAATGGAAAAAATAATAGGAGGGAGGGGACTCCTTATTACACCCCTCTTGAGCATTTTAAGAATCCATTCATGGATCCATTGATTAAGATAGATATGTGGAAAGATCCAAACATTAATTTTATTCAACTAATAAACTTTGAATTGAATACAAAACTCAAAAGAACATTTAATATAAACCCCTTGTTCAAAATATCAAATACTTTTTTAACGTCAATATTGAGTGCAATTTTACCTCCTCTTATAGATTTATTAATAATGTTAACACATTCGGAGGAAGTAATCAAGAAATATTTAATTTTTCTTCCTTTAATAAATATAAATTTATTATAATAAATTATTTTTTTTTGATATTCGAGCAAGTTTGTTGGCCAAAATTTTTGTAATGGTTTTTTGTATAGTGTTGACAGGAGAAAATGGTCTGAATTGGATGATGTCACTTGTATTCTCATCCTTTGTAATGAGGGAAATAAACTGGGCATTAAATCCTTGAGTGAAGGATCCACCTTTGATAAAATTACTAACTATATTTTAAACATCATGTTGTATAACCTCCCAAAAATGTTGGAAAAATGGTTCATGAATCCATACGTTTTAGGAGATCTTCTCTTATTAAGGCCAAAAATAACTTCTTTAATTTCAATGTCCAGGATAATTGTTGTGAGAAAAATTTATCAGCTTCAGTGAAAATCTATGGAATGAAAACTTCCCTATGATACACATTCCTTGATGTCCCATTTAAGAGATTTTCATAGAAAGAAACAATGTGATTGGAAATATCTTTTCTTTCATTAAGAATTTGGTCTCTATATTTCAAAGTGGGGACACTAGGAAAATAATTTTTCTTTAAATAAAATTCAATCCTTAGGGTTCTAAAAATCCCATTTTTCAAAACAAATTTTTATTCCTTAAATATTTTTTTCAAACATATTTGGACCCAAAATGGGTTGGGTTCCAAAATTCTAATTGTTTTGTTTTCAGGAAAAAAAATTATAGTACCAACAATAGAAATACATGGTACATGGATTGTGGGTTTTCCAGAAATATGATTGGACATAAATATTTCTTTGAAAATATTATCAATATAAAAGGTTGAAAAGTTACCTTTGGAGATAATGATCAAGGAGAGATTGTTGGTATAGGTAATATTATTCTTATTAGTAAATCTCTAATTTCAATTTTTTTTGTTAAAGGACTTGGGAACAACCTTATAATCCTAAGTCAATTTTGTGATTAAGGATATTTTTTCAATTTTAAGAATGATAAATGTCTAGTATACAATTCCAAAGATGAATTCATTCTTTATTTTTATTTCAATTAAAAAATTTACACTCTTAACTTAGAAGACCTTATGAGCCTAGACTTACCTTTCCTCAGTGCAATGGATGACCAATCCTGGTTATCTCATAGAAGGATAGGATATTGTAACCTTATAAACTTATGTAAGTTGGATAAGAAAATACTTGTTAATTATTTAATGGAGATTATATTTGATTCTTCAAAAGTTTTGAAACCTTTTTAATATGATAAGTTCTATATAAGGACTTCTAAAGAATCATTAAAACAATTGTATTCTCTAGAAAATTATAATGATATGTCTATTATCCAAGAAAAATAAAATCCAAATTTATTTCAAGAAGATTTATCTTCATCCAAGAGGGATGAAAAAAATAAAAACCAAATTATTGAAGTAAGTAAAAATATTTTTCTTGATGAAATTGAAATATCAAATGGAATGAATACTGATCAAAGACTAGATAAATTGGTATTAATTAAAGAGAAAAGAAAATCATTTCAAGAATATATCATAACGAGTCATAGAATCAATTATTCATAATTAGATTCTCCTAATACAATCACATCTCAAGGTTTTCAGTATATCTCTCATACATTAATTTCATTAGAGAAAAAATCCTTTATTTTCCCATGTTAGAGAAAAATATTTATTTTGTTGTTAAAAATCAATATAAATATTTGGATTCAGTGAATTACTTAACATAAATATTAATATATTTGGAAGTATATGTTAGGATTATCAAAGAAATTGTTTAATCTCATAGGAAAAGTTGAAATAATATTGTGAAATGATCTCATGATATTGATGATGATGATATAAAACTTCATGGTAATAAATTTTTAATTTTATAGAAGTGTTTGGAATAAATGGATATTTACTTAAAATTTATAGAAAATGATATGGAAATTATAGTTATTATATTGATCAATTACGAAGAACATACAAGGAATATAATTAATATATCTCAGATTTACAAGAAAGATAAAAAAAATATTCTTTCTGATATTTCAAGATTCAAGAAATATAAAGATGATATTGTTGATTTGAAGAATTGGAATGATATTTTCATTAAAAGGATTAAATATCAAGAAGATCAGAATAAA
The DNA here is from genome assembly GCA_963277665.1 of Viscum album. NCBI lineage: Eukaryota > Viridiplantae > Streptophyta > Magnoliopsida > Santalales > Viscaceae > Viscum > Viscum album. The sequence goes on along the minus strand of OY728166.1, from coordinate 64,854,092 downwards.
ATTTTATTAGAAAATATTCAATATCAAGAGAAAAAGATTAAATTTCGTGATTAAAGAATTTTTATTCAAGAATAAAGGTTTCAAGAGTTGGAAAATAAAAACAAATATCAGGAAGAGTTGATGGAAAATGCTGAATAATACATGAAATATTTTAAGAAGGTAAAGAAAATTATTATATCATTGATTCCAAATAAAGACTAATTTCTTAAAAAACTTGTTGACTTTTTTTAGGCTTTCAATGAAATAATTTTTCAACTACTTATAAATTGTTTGACTGTCTTCTAATTTGGTTGAATGTTATAAAAAATTAGATGATGAAGAAATTTATTATTTTATTATGTATAATTCTAACTATAACCCTTTTAAGTGATTCATGATATTATCCCATTATTTTGTAACAATCACAAAGGGGGAGAATTTTATATAAAGGAGGGGATTATTTAAGTAATGGGGAAATATATATATATATATATATATATATAATAAGAGAATAAAATCCTTAGAAAATTTCTTGTCCTAAAGGGAAGTTAGTTGTATTAGGTGAGTTATACAATGAGGGAGAAATAAGAATTAATTTTTAACTCTAAATACAGAAGTTATAAAAAAATGTTAGAATTAAATTTTTTAAAGTTGTTTTTATTTAAGTCTTGATGTTTGTGATTTCTAAAAAGGGGTAGATTGTTGAGTTAAAAGTCTTTATTTTATTTTTCCATTAATTTTATTTTGTAAATCACAAACTCTTTCTTAAAAACTTAATAACTAACTATTTCACATTATATTTAATTAAAAATGTTATTCATATAAACCATATATGTCTTATTATATTCATATTCTGTTTAAAATTATTCATGAAAATAAACTTACTTTATTCATTATAATTATCATATTGAGCATATATCCAATAATGATGGGATTATCCTTATCAGATAATTTTAATGATTTTTTTGTATTTATAATGATAAAATATTTAACCATATTTGATATTAGAATATATATCATTGGAATCATACTCATAGAGAAAATCATAATGAAATTCTATAAGGAAATCAACCAAATTAACTAAGTTCCAATTCTGTATACAGAAAACTATATTCTATCAAAATGGAATATATTTTACACTTATAATATGTGTAAAACAAAATTATTTCATGAATTATTTTATAATATGACTGTTGAAGTTCCAGGTTTCCAATTCCTTGTGAAAAACTCAGAGAAAATATGATCGTTGGAGGATCAAGATGACTATTATAAGCTTGACTATAAATAACTGGTCATTTGAAGAGTTTTAAAGAAGTGATAGAAAAATGTAGATAAACTATGAAAACACTCAGCTAACACTTGGCATGGATATCCATCATATTTTCAAAGATGTATGGCCTATTATATGCAGGGAAATAGGTGATGTGGTAGCAGATGTGGTGGAATGATAGTGGAGGTCTCCTCTTCCCCTCCAGACTTCAACGTGGCCAGAGGGAGCTCGAATTGAGCTCATGGGGTTCAGTTGAGGGTTCTAGTGGTGATATGATGTGTCAGTGGTGGAGGATATCTCGAACTCGATATCTCTAGTATAGAAAATGTTATTTCTCAAAATGTAATAGGAGTGGCTGGTGACGTCATGTGCTAGCACTGCAGCGGTGCGAGGTAGAGTGGGTTGTCCAAGCCGGGAATGTATTTTTTTTAATCAATAAACAGTGATCATATCCCTATGTTTCACATCAAATAATGTAGCGGGAGGTGTGTTCATTTATAAAAAACTCAAGGTATGCCCAACTCTGAATCATGCACTAGGTTGGGATCCCATAAACACTAACAAAAATGGATATGGGTCGAGTTCCATCGCACGTCCCATGTGGGTCTCCAGGCCACCTATGTTCCTGCATACTATCATCGTGGTCATGGTTATTTTGGATAGAGGCCTTATTCTATGTTCCATGGTCAGATGTCTCTAAGGGAGTTGACTATGTAGATTGTACCTTATAATTTAGATTTACTCATTGGAATTATTATTTTTAACAAAAAATTTATGAACATAATTTAGATACCTTTTCACTAAAGATATTGTTAATAAAATAAACCATTAAAAACACCATTTCAATACATTTTTATTATTTCCATTAATTTTACCACATTCTTATAAAAAATAGGATTATTAATTTAAATCCATCAAAAAATAATTACAAATCACTATAAATTATGCATGAAAAATGAGTGTGTCAAATACCCCAATAAATAAACGATATTTTTCTTAAATCATTAAAATTCATAATTGAAAATTAGAGGGAACCAATGTTAAAATTATTCAAATTTCAATGTAATAAATCAAAAAATTATCAATGTTAAATCAAATTTTCAAAAATAAACACAAAATATCATTTTAATTTCCCATTTCTCAGGGAAACAATTAATTAATTCTTTTTACTTTCTCTCTTTTACAAGTTATTATATTTTTCCTCTCATAATTTATGTACCTGATTTATTTATTATTAAATATTACATGTCATTATTTAACAAAAATTTGAATATTTTCACTCATCACTCATGATATTATTCAAATAGAGTTATGCTCATATTAATAGAACATGACCCTTATCCATAATCTTGTAAAGGAACTGTTTTCTTCTCTATGTAATAATAAAAGGAACATAAAATCATGAAGGATTTTCAATGAAGGTTAAAATGTCTCTTATGCTTAATGTCAGTAGGAATTATTGTTTTAACATTTAATGCATAAGGAGGAGGTTTTTCTCTTACAGTATAAATCTTGATATCCAATGTAAATTCATATCGATATTCTCCCCTTCAAAATGTGATAAATCCCACTTTCCCAAAACTCATTGTAGGGTCTTGATAATGAAATCAAAATGAATGATGTGAACCTTATTTAATTTTTCCTAATTTTTATAATTTTTTTCTTTCAATGTGGATTTTTAATTTATTTTATTTTTTGAATTTTATGCGTTGATTAAACCTCACAACCACAAACTAACCATATAAGACAAAAATCATCAGTCTAGAAATGGTGATTTTTTATTCATCCAAGTGACAACCCACTTTTTTATTGTGAAGGGAAAATAGTGAACTTACAATCTATGAATCATATAAACTTTTTCATTACCCACAGTAGCACCCCCACATTTTATCCTTATAATTTATTTCATTCATTTAACCATGACATTACCAACCCCCACACTTCAAATTAAAAATATCTTCTAAATTCTAAGAGTATAGTAATAATGGATAAAAATTTATTGAATCGTGGATCATTAATAAAATGTTCATTCATGATATCTATGGAAAAAATAAGGATTAATATAAAGGTGTTCTAAAGGATAAAATATTTTCAAAATATGCATCAATCATTCTAAATGTGGGGTTTCACAATAATATCATTGACAAGTTTGAATAAATTTTCTAGCATGTGACATGTCCCAAGATCACTTAAGAAATATGCTCAAGATAAAATAGAAAGTTCATGGTCATGAAATACTCATAAGAATTGGATATATGATTTGGTATAATCACTAAAGGCATGACTAATAATAAAAAAAATTGATTCACGTTAATTTCATAAATTCAAATCATGAATAATCCTAGAAAAAATAATTTACATAAATCAAAGAATTACCTCAAATATTTAGTCTTCATTTGAATATCTATGATTCAAAAAAACTATTTAATTCCCCATTTTAATAATTCAATTTCATTAACATTGAAATCTAAACCATTTCATCACTAGACTCCTAAGAAAATCATGACTCATATATGAGTCATGTAAAGCATAAATTTAAGCATGGGCATGAAATTTCCAGTTTAAATCTCAAAACGTGTTTTGGAAAAAATATGTAGGGAGTTTAAAAGATAAACATTAAAAGTGAACTACATTTCCCATTAATATTATTCTTCTTTACTCTTTTACTTTTTATTTTATTCCTTGTGCCATCATGATCCTATAAAGTTAAATTAATCATTTAATCCCAAGGATTGTGTTTTTTATGCTTAAAAATGCAAGAGGGGGTCAAATGTATGATGGGATGATTCATAAGACTAAAATAGAAATCTAAATTCCTAAAATTAAAATAAAAGAATACTTCTTAGAATGGTATCCCATGTGAGCTCAGAATTCTTACAACCTACTGAGGGAAGTACCAACTATTATCTGAATCCTGATATTAAATGAAGCTTCTTGGTTTTTAACAAACACATATGGATTTTCCCAGCTTTCACTTATTCATTAATTATGAATAACGATCCATGGATACAATATACCACCCCCATCACAATTTGGTATATCTTTTATGGAGGGGATTAGATAAATTATAAATCATCCTCCTTGATAGATGTTACTTTTATAACCTTCTTTTTCTTTTCTCGTGATGGATCAACATAAGCTACATGAATTGAATCAACAAATGGGAAGTAAGCATAAATTTTCACTAAAAAAATTTAAATTTAAATTATTAATAACAAATTTATATATTCAAATACTATCATCCTTTATCTATATTTACTTAGGCTCAGTAGTATGGAATTATTCAAGGGATTCCTGGAATGTTTTTTCATCAAAATTAGGGATATATATGTTTTCCTCAATAGGTGAATGTACTATTTATTCATCGTAATATAAGAAATATAAAGGATTTAACAAATATGTAAATTTAAAACAATGAGGTTCGATACTCAAATCATATTGAATAAGATCAGAAATAAAAGAATTTAAAATGAGATCATCTCTCTGATTTGTTTCTCTTTCAATCACTTTATTAGTGGTATGTGCCTACTAAATACGGATCTCAGTGGATTGACATAGGTATTCAAGATTCTCCATCTTTTCTTCAAATTCCACCACTTGGGTGGTGTCTTCCGTTAATGGTTATGGCTCTTCTTATTTGTGAAGATCAAGTAGTTGATCAAACTCATTCCAAAAGTCTTTCAAATCTTGTTGATCTATCACATATTACATAGGTTCTGGTAACTACTTCAATGCATGAATATAACACCCCAAGATCATATAGTATGAATATTCTTAAATAAATTAAATTTATTTTATAGGTTACATTGGATTAAAAACTAAGCATAAATGAACCATGATATACTATTAAATATTATTATTTTAACATGATCATTGGAATAGTAATGTGACCATATGGAATATAAATTTTTATATTAGAACTATAACATAACCTATGATATTATATATAAAACATGGGTATCTCATTAATAAAAATATGATATAATTATATCATGGATTAAGTAAATAAATTTTTTAGAAATTATAAATTAAGTGTCTTTATTTTTGTGAAACGTAAAAGTTTATTTACATTTTTATAATTAATATAATGATTTAAAAGAATATTTATATTTATAAAATAAATTCAAAAATTAATATTTTTTTGTATTATAATAATAATATAATTTTATGAGGCCCTGATTAATTTTTCAAAGTGTCGTAAAATCATTTATAATATTAAAATTTTTATATATTAAATAAATGAGGATTTTAATTAAAAATTATATTCAAAAAAATTTTAAATTTTTTTTCTTAAAATGGATTTAATTTTCTAAATATACATATTGAAAAAATGGTTAGGGTGAATTTTATAGATTTTTCTAAAATAGTTGAATTTTTAGTGAATAGTGAAATATGGTAATTTATTATATTATAAGCTAAATACATGAATTATTCAGTGATTGATGATGTATGGATGATTTATAAACTCTTCAGATAGAAAATACATTCTCTAGTTACTTTAAATATTCACAAAAATCAACACTTTTTATTTTATTAAGCCAAAGATAATATACAAATAAATAAAATAATCAAAAACACCCCTCTCCTCCCCTATAAATACCACCCATCACCACCCCTTCTCCTCACTCCTAAGAAACATTATATCTTTGCTAAATTTTTTGAAAATTACCTTCCCAATCCTCTTCCCGACATAATAGATCTGCTGGAATCAAAAAAATACAAAACCCAAGTGCCTTAAAGAAGTTCCCAAGGAGACGATATTAAAGTGGTAAAATCCTCTTTTATTTTGTTTTAATTTATATTATTTTATTATCCACTCATCACCTACATAATATATAGTGAAATGATAATTCAAATATAAATAATATACTAGAATTTTATTTTATAAATTTAATATACATAATGAAGCCTCTTCTCTTCTCTTTTTTTTCTAAAAATGAAAACATCATTTGTGATGTGCTGACTCGCTACATTCATGGATGATGATTTTTTTTCATTTTTCCCCCTTAAATTTTGGTTATAAAACTATTATTATTGTTAAATAATATTTTAATATATGTATTATAAATTTTAAAAAACTCTTGAAGAAATTTATATACATAATATTAAATAAAACAAAACTACTTTGTGATGTTTAGAAAAACAACCGAAAACAAACCAAATATTTGTCATTAATGTTTTATCTAATGAATTTTCATCATATTAGGAAAAATATTTATAAATGGGATAATTTAAAATTATTTAAATATATTATTAAAATTTATTTCCACTTTTAGTGTTTTTCTTCCATTTGACAAGAAATTCATAATTACACATAAGGGAACCGACCATAAAACCATGAAACAGATCCTCCTAGAATAACAAAATTAAACATTAAAACTCATTTAAATGGACATAAATGAACTTAATAAAATTATAATAAATTAAATATATTTTTAATATGTAATGAATTAAGTGACTAATGAATCTAACTTTATTAACCAAAATATTAGTTTTAAGTGCAGAATGCTTTTGGACATATGGTAAGGGTTTCTCTCATCTCACTTTTTACTTCCTTGAGATATATATATTATTCGCCAATAATTTCTTTTATTTGGTGAATATACTAAAATTTGATATATTATATCATGAATCTCATTATCCTCATTGTATTCAATGTTTCATTTGATAGTTATTACTTTTATGGGGAATACGATTTAACTGATTACAATGTGGTATGGTTTTATTATCTTAGTTTTACTTCTATGAGATATATTCCTTATTCATCCATTATTTATTATGTTTGTTGTACATAATACCACGTTCTATATCATATCATTAATCTTATTGTCTTTATGGTATTGAATATTTAATTTTATAATTATTAATTCTATGGGTCAAAATATTCGATTGATTACAAAGTGGTAAGGTATTTCTTAACTCAATTTTCATTCATTGGGTTAAATTTATATTTCATTAAATATGTGAAGTTATGGTTATTTTTTAAATTCCTTTTTATTATCTTATTTTTTATTTCCAATTTTTTATGTAGATTTATTGTTAATTCACATAATCTATTCATTTTATTAATGATAAGATCCCTGTAAGGTACATTGTCTTAATTTTATTTCATTGAGACATATGTTTAATATTATGCCCTTATTTTATTTTCTATAGTGTATATAATACCCCTTTTATTTATGATAATATTTAATTTAATATTTAATTAAATATCCATATTTCTTATATCAGGGATATGATTATTTCCTAAATCGTATACCAATTTTTCATATAATGTTTACTTTGAAAGTTATCTGATTAACTGAGGAAATAATGTTAAATCCATATCTTTTAATCAACGTGGATATTTGTTAATAAGGAATATTTATTAATGAATTAAATTTATCATTTTTATATTTTATTAATTCTTTGGACATGAAAACACTATTGGGGTCTGGTTATAGATAGCCCCTTGATGCATCGGTACTCTCATGAAATGATAAATTTGGAAAAATTAAATGGGTTTTTACCCGTAATGATTAAATTGTCTTGTGAAAGGTCTTGATGATAGAGCTACCATTCTTCCTGAGATCATGGAATCCAAATTATTAATCATTTTTTCATTATTATTTAATTTTTTATTTTCCATGATATTTTCACTATGATATTACTATGGATTCAGATTGTGATCAAGCTATTGACTAAATGGAATTTATTTCAAGTCATCTAAATTGACATAAGGATTATTAATTATCCTGTCATTATTGAAAATTTATTGATTAAATATCATGGATTTAAGTTATATATACCTTTCCATGTTTATTATGTTTCATTTATTATTTATTAATGAAAGACAGTGGTTTACTTGACCCTTACTAAGCATCTAAGCTCAACCTTTTATTTTCTTTCTTACCCACAAAATATGAAGATGAAATTATTAAATGGGTTAAATGATTAAATTAATTTACTTTTTTATGATTTATATTATATTACCAATTTTATAAGGGTATATTTTATTTATATAGTTCTTCAAGACTACTAATCTGATCGATCCTCTAGGATGAAAATCTTCTATCTATGAAAATTTAACAATGTAATGCACTGACTCCAAGATTATGGTGTATGGGTCCTCAGAGTTAGTATCATAATAAGTTTAGTAGAGACCTTGGGAACAATATTCTAAAATAAAAATAACCAGCATGAGGACTATAATAATTTTTTATAGTATCTAAAAACATTTACCATTAGAGGAATTTTTTTCTGGGGATCATTACTCATGACGATTAGGGGAAAACTCGATGTGCTACATTATTTATTGATGATTCATAATTTATTTAAGGGAATAAATACACATTGAAGTTGTAGGGATATCCCCACTAATAAATTAAACATTGTTACTATTGGATCTGAGAAGATAATGACCATATTTAGAGAGATTACTCAAGTTATGACAAATAACCTTACTCGAATGGATAAATATGATGTTGTATGGTATGATACACCAGTTTTGGACCGTTTCATGTGACATAAGAACCCATAATTTAGTGGGACTAATAATATTTTTATATCAAATAAATGGATCATTTTCTTGGAAAAATTATTTCTAACAATAGGATACAATGAAAATGAAAAGGTAGTACCAGTAGTATATTGTCTCAAGGAAGATTTTGATCGACTGTGGTCATTGTTCTAGGATACCAGGGAGGAAGAAGAAATAGATCACATGGAATTGAGTTCTTTTATAAAACATTCTTTAAAAAATATTTCCTGAATGATCAACAAATTAAATGAATAAAAAATTCCTTATTATAAATCAATTGAAAGAAGAGAGTGTTTTTTAGTATGAGGTTGCATTTACAAGACTAGCTAGGTATGCTACAGATTATATACATAATTTAGAAATAAATATTGATTATTTATTTTAATTCATTAATAAAAACCTCATAAGGGAACTAATTTCCCAAAATGTTTCATCATATGGTGAAATAATACTTTGTTCCATCAAAACAGCGAAGAAAGTTTTTGATTTGTGAGGAATATATAAAATTCCTTACCTTTAGAGTAGAAAATTCATCATCTAATTATTATCTAGATCCACATCCAGTAGTTGTACTGAATGAAATTATTGGGGAGGATGAGAAAACAGGATATAGGGATGAATAATGTATTCTAAATATATAGGATGTACTGATTTTCCAGGAATATATTAATGTATTTCATAAATAATTACCTAGGCACCTCCAAAACATAAAGTTTATATTTCCATTGATTTAATCCCTAATAGATGATTAATATCAAAGACTCCCTATTGAATGGAAACTGTGTAATTAGTGGATATGAGGAAATAACTATAGGATTTGAGTAATAAGGTATTTATTCTCCCTAGTGTTTCTCCATGTGGATCCCTTATTCTCCATGTTAAGAAGAAAGGTGGATCCATGAGGATGTGAGTTTATTATAGGGAAATAAATGATATAATAATAAAGAACATGTATCCTTTACCTCTCATTGATGATTTTTTTTATCATATTCATGGATCTAAATATTTTTCAAAGATTCACCTTCGTTATGTATATCATAAATTACTAGTAAATAAGTAATACATTCTAAATACATCTTATGGATTAACTTATTCACCCTTAATTTTTATGGATGTGATGAACAAAATATTCAAGGAATATATTGATGATTTTTTTGTAATATTAATTGAAGATATTTTTATATATTATAAAAACAATGGAGACTATGAGAAACACTTCAAGATCATTCTCAATACTCTCTAAATGAAGGATTTATATAGTAAATTTATTGGGTGAGAATTCCAGCTTTAAGAAATTTCTATTCTTGACTATATTGTCTCTATGGATAGAATCTTGTTTGATATTCCTAAGTTTAGGGTAGTCTCATAATAGACTATACCAATGAAATTAACTGAGGTATATAGTTTCATTAGTTTATTTGGTTACTATTAGTGTTTCATTTAGAATTTTTACCGATTAGAATGCCCATTAACCAAGATAAAACATAAATGTGTTATGTTCTTATGGAAAAAATAATGTGAATAGTATTTTTATGAATTGAAAAGAAGATTGATCAATTCTCCAATTTTGAATTTATAATCATGAAATTATGGGTTTTTTATGTTCAGCGATACATCAAAGAAAGGAATGGTGTGTATCCTTATGAAAAATGATAAATCTATTTCCTATACATCAAGGCAGTTGAAAACTCATGAACAAAATTATCCAACTCATGATCTTGAGTTAGAAGTAGTAATATTTTCCCTAAATATATAGAGAAACTATCTCTATGGTGAATGATGTGAGATATATATGGATAGAAATAGTTTTAAATACATATTTACACAAAAATAACTCAACATGAGGTAAAGACGATGGATTAAGTTACTCAAATAATATTATTTTACAATACATTACAACCTAGGGATGGAAAATAAGGTAAATGATGAATTGAGTAAGAAAGATCATGGATTTATGACCAAAAATAGGATTTATAGAGATATTATGTTTATATATATAGTAAATATGTTTGTGGGAATTTTTAAGGGGAAACATCACTCCTTTTTCAAATGATTGTGAGACCATACTTATTAGAAAAGATAAAAATAATTTAATATAATGATGAGAATTTTTGTAATAAAATTAATGTTGTGAATGATGGGAAAATGAAAGTACTTGTTTGTGAAAATGGATCTATGAAATATAGAAATATTATATCTGCTCCATTATTAACTGAGCTAAAAAAGGGAACTATTGGATGATGATAATACCTCAAATTTATCTATTCACCATGGTAATACCTAGATTAATTGAGGCCTAATGGAATATTTTTGGTGGGATAATATAAAGTGTGAAATTGGTGACTATGTGTCAAGGTTCCATGTTTTTCAACAAGTGGAGGCTAAGATACATAATCCTATATAATTCATGAAACCTATACCTATTATTATGTGGTAGTGGGATGACATTACTATAGACTTCATCACTAGATTACCAAAAAAACTTAGAAAGAATGGTATGATATGGTTTATTGTCGATCTCCCTTCAATATAAATATATTCTCTTTCTATAAGAGAATACTTACCTATTGTAAACATTATAAGACTCTATATAAATGATGTTTTAAAACTTAATGGTATACCTCTATCAATTTTTTCTTATCGAGATCCCCATTTTACATCAATATTATTGAAGTGTCTTCTGAAGGCCGTGGAAACTGAGCTTCATTTGAGTACTTATTATCACCCTCAAACTGTTGGAAGGTTTAAAATGACTATTCAAAAAGTAGAATACATTTTTATATCATTATAGATTTACTTTAAAGGTATGTATAATCAGTAATTACCTTTGGTATATTTTCTCTATAATAATAGTTTCTTTTCAAGTATTCAAATTGCCCCATACAATGCATTATATAGAAAAATATGTCATACTCCAACTTGTTGGGGTGAATTTGGTTAAAGTAAACTAATATAACTAGAAATTATTGAAGAAAAAAATACAAAGGTAATGACTATTTAGGCACATATTAAAGTGGCTCAATGTAGCAAAAAGAGTTATACTGAAAACCTGAGAAAAGGATTTGGATTTTCAGGTGGGATATCATGTCTTTATTAAAGTATCTCCATGGAAGGGTGTTATAAGGCTATATAATAAAGTTAAATTGAGTGTTAGGTACATAAAACCATTTAAAATTCTGTAAATAATTATATTTTAAGATTACTGATTAGAAATATCTCCATGTCTCTCCAAATTTCGTAATGTGTTCCACATAACATTGTTAAAGTAGTACATGCCAGACCCAATGCATGTACTCACCTATGAAGAAATAAAACTAGAACCTGATTTGTCTTGATGTGAAGAGCCTATAAATATTCTTAACACTAGATATAAAGTATTGATAAATCAGATGACTTGACTAGTAAAGGTTCATTGGATAAACCATAAAATGTAAGAATAAATGTGGAAACATTAGGATTCTATAAAGAAGAACAGCACTCATCTTTTTAAAAGGTAATAATCAAAAAAAATTGGGGGATGAAATTTTCAAAGTAGGGAAGAATATAAATCCCCTATATTCTATGGAATGTATCTTATTAAATAAATATAATTTATTCTATAGCATACATTGTATGAAACACTAGGCTTAAATGAACCGTCATATACTATTAAATATTATTATTTTTAACATGACATTTGAAATAGTAATGGGACTATTGGGAATAGTAATCTAGCCATTAGAATAATAACCTTTCCTATGAAAGTATAAATAAAATTTAGTTATATTATAAATTAAAATATGGTATATTTATATCATGGAATAAGTTAATAAATGTTTTAAAAATGAAAAAATAATTTTTAATATTTTAGTGAAATGTAAATGTTTATTTACATTTTCTTAATCAATATAATGATAAAAAATATTTTCATAAAATATTATAATAAATTAATATTTTGTTTTATTGTAATTATAAGATAATTTTATAAATCCATAATTAATTTTTCAATGTGTCGTAAAATTGATTGTAATATTAGAATCATTATTTTTCAAATAAATTGTAACTTTAGTTAAAAATTAAATTTATAATATTTATAAAATTATTTTTATAAAATGGATTCAATTTTTTAAATCTATACATTAAAAAATTGTTAGGGTGAATTTTGGGTTTTTTCTAAAATAGTTGAATTTTTGGTGAATAGTGAAATACCCCAATTTACGGTATTATAAGATAAATACATGAATTTCTGACTAAAGGATGATGTTTGGATGAGGTAAGAACTCATTATTTAGAAATAACATTATATATTTACTATAAATAGTCTTAATAATAAATAATATTAATTTTCCTGAGCCAAAATAATAAAAAAATTAATAAAATATTCAAAAACACCCATCTCCACCTATAAATACAACCCCTCACTACCCCTTCTCCTTAAACTGCCAAAGCCTTATAAATTGTGTAAATTATACACAATTTAATTCCCAATACTCTTCACTCATTCCTAAATCTTAACGTCTAAATATAATAACAAACCCAAGTGTCATAGGGAGGTTCCCAAAGAGACAATTTTCAAGAGGTGAAATCCTCCTTCTTTCACTTTTAATTTATTTTATTTTATTATCCTCTACTAAAATATACTATAAGAAGTAAAATGATAAATCTATAATCATAAATATATTTAAAATTTTATTTTTTAATTGAATAACTATTATTAAATCTATTATCTTCTCTTTTTTCTTCTAAAAATAAAAACATCGTCTGTGATGTGCCGATTCACCACCATCACGGACAGTGATTTTAGGTTTTACATTACCACCTTCAATGATGATTATAAAACCATTATTATTGTCAAATTAAATTTTTATATAAATATTATAACTTTTATTATATTAAGTAAATAATTTATATAAATAATATTAAATAAAATTAAACTAGATGTGATTGTCGAAAAATTACAAAAAAATAAACCAAACATTTATCATTGATGTTTTATCTAAGGAATTATCCTCATATCATAAAAAATGATATATTGGATCATATAAACTTATGGAATAATAGTAATACCGTTTAAATCCACTTTTAGATTTTTTTTCTTCTATCTTACAAGAAATCCCATAATTATACATAAGGGAACTGACCATAAAACCATGAAACAAACGTTCCCAGAACAATAAAATTAAACATTATAATTCATTTGAATGTCAATAAATTTACGTAATAAAGTTATAATAAATAAAATATTTTTTTTATAGTTTTTAATTAATTAATATAATTTTTTCATCCTAGAAATTAATTACAAGTACAAAACACTTTCATATATAATGTAAGGTGTTTTCTCTTCTTACATTTTTACTTCTGTGAGATATATGCCTTATTAACAACTAATTTCTTTTTCTTGGAGTACATAATTCCCTCTAATATATCAAATCATTAATACCATTATATTCATGGAATTTAATTTTTCATTTTATAATTATTACTTCTATGGGGAATACAAGTCGACTGATTGCAAAGGGGTAAGGTTTTCTCATCTTGCTTTTACTTCTGTGAAATATATTACTTATTCAAACTTTATTTATTTTTTTGTGGTGTATATATTTTCCTTTTCTATATAATATCATTAATAAAATTATATTTAGCATATTAAATGATTTATTTTATAATTATTACTTTTATGGGTAATATGATTTGACTGATTAATAAGTGTTAAGGGATTTATTAACTCACTTTTAAATCATTATGTAAAAATTTTATTTCATTTATTATTTCCTGATAAGGTTATGTATAAAATTAATTGTGATTATATAATGTTTTAATTCATAACTTTTATGTGAATTTATATTTAATACACATAATCAATTAATTTGATTAATGATATGATTCTTCTAAGGGACTTTGTCTCAATTTTCATTCATTGAGGCATATTTTTGATGTTATGCTCTTATTTTAATTTTAATAGTGTATATACTTCTCCTTTTATTTATGATCATTATTCATGGAATATTTCATAAAATATCACTATTTATTGTATCATTTATATTATTATTACCTAAAAGGTGTATTAATTATTAATTCAGTTTTTTTTTAATTTTATTTGATTAACTTGGGAAATAATGTTTAATTTATATCTTTTACTCAATATGGATATTTTTTATAAGTCTTGTTGATTAATGAATTAAATTGATCATTTTGATATTTGAGGAATATTTTGGACATGAAAATATGGGTGGGTATTAGTTATAGATATCCCCTTTGATTCATCAGTAGTCTCATGGTATGAAAAGTTGGCCAAATTAAATGGGTTTTACCCATAAGGATTAAATTGTCTTGTAAAAGGTATTAATGGCAGAGTAACCATGATGAATAAGATATTGGAAACCAAATTATTAATAATTTATTCACTAATATTTTAGTCATTATTAATCATTATATTTTCATTGTGATATTATCTGTGGATTTAGATAGTGCTCAAGTTATTGACTAAATGGAATTTGTTTCTAATCATTTGGATTTCTATAATTATTATTCATTATCCCCTAATGATTGATTTTTTTATTAAATGGTATGTATTTTAGTTATATATAACTTGTAATATTGGTTATTTTTCATTTATTATTGATTCATGGAAGATTCCATTGTATTTAACCCTTATTGGGAATCTGATATCACCATTTTATTCATTCTCTTGTACCCAAGTTATGAAGAAGAAATGATTGAATGAGTTCAAGGATGAAATTAATTTCCATTTTTTATGTTTTATATTTTGTTACCATTTTAATAAGGGTACCATGTATGTATCAATTTTTTAATAATACAAAATTTATTAGTCCTTCTAGATTTGAATCTTGTATCGATGAAAATGTAATAATGTAAGGCACAAACTTCAGGCTTCTAGGGCCTAGTTATTCAAAATAATAATATTCATATTCTCTCCCAATTCTATTTATTTTCAATGTTCTTACACCAGAGATTTATCATATCTAGTCTCTTCTTATTATTTCTATTTCACTTCTGATTAATGTTTCTATGAAAAATATATTGTATGTTTTCATATGTCATAAGAAAAATGAATTTTTTATGGTTTTTTAAAGAAATAAAATATGTCAACTATGTGAAAATAAAATATGAGGAGTAAAATACTGATAATATATGAATAAATGGATCCAATTTTGATGCACTCATATTATAGGGCATGGAGAATGAATATTTGTTGTCCTAATGTAGCACAGAGGCTGGCCAGGGTCATCTCATATGAAGGTATTTCTCATTTTTTCACTTAAATAATCAAATTCACCTAAACTACTTCTTTTTTTTATTATATTATTTTATGAAAGAAATATAATTAAGAAGATAAATTCAATGATAAAATCTATACTAACAATAAATGAAATAATTTAATTAGAATGAAAGAACTTATCCTTTTTTTAGTTTGGTTTATGGTTCCATTGTTCTCTTTGTAGGTGTTTAAATTCAATTTGATAATTTAATTATAAGATCTCATGAATTAATTTCTATTCTTTTTTTAGTGGTGTGAAATATATAATTACTTTTGAGATATTAATTTATCTTCATCCTATAATCAATTTTTATTAACTCCTCAATCAATTGTGTTACACCATCTAGGACCCTACTCTATTTTACCTCATTTCATAAACTAAATAGATCAACTTCATCATGATAATATAATATTTTTAGTGGAAGGGAGAGAAAATATGTAAACAAAGAATTAAAATGAGTTTCATTTTAGTATTTTAGTGGGAAATTTCCATACTCGTTAAATTATCCCCTCCTCAACATAAACTTAAATTAAACATAATAATTTACATGTATAATTAAATGGAAACATCCAATTTCATCCCTTGCTCAAATCCTTGGTTAAGCCCCTCATTTTTATGGTAAGAGGTCACGGTGGATATAAATAAGGGAAAGAGAATAAAATAAAGAAAATGAAATAAAAATAATGATGGTGAGGAAATAATAAGAATAAAACACAAATGAAATCCAAAAATAATAATACAATAATAAGATAGAGAAAAGAAACTAATAAAATTATTATTAATGAAATTAAAATAAGAATAATAAGAATAAGAATATGAAAAATAAAAGAAGGAGAATAAAAAAGAAGAATTGGATAGAACACTTGAATAAAATTAGACCTTCATTAATTTACTGTATTTAAAATAAAATAAATTAAAATTTCATTTAAATAAAAACTAAAGAAAATAGAAAATATAATATAATATAATGAATAAGAAAACAGAAAAATCATATAAATGGCCATCAACTTAATCTCATCCATGTGATAGTGGGAAATCCTTGTTTAGTAGTGGAAAAGGACACATTTTTTAATGGTCGGGAGGAGTATCAGCCTTCTATTTTATCCCTCTGAACTAACCTTTTATATCAGGTACTAATCATAGTTTCATAGAATTAAATTTTAACCTTTCATAAATTCTGCATACAATCATAGGAGATCTTCAGCAGTGTATACTTCCACTTAGTGTGGTTCTCCTTTAAATGTTCATGGGATGTGTGGTTCATTCCATGCATGGATGCACTTGACATGGAAGCAGATGCGGTGTAAAGGCAGGAGGCATCTCCTCTTCCCCTTAGCCTTCAAAGTTGTCGAGTGGAGCACAAAATGAGCTTATGGGGTTTGTTCAAGGGTGCTAGTGGTCATCAAATATGAAAGAAGGGGAGTTGTGATCTAGATCGATCACTCCAGTATGATAATTTTGGATCATGGGATGAAGAAGTAGTGGTCATCACCGTTAAGAAGTATACTCGCAACAACATGAGGCAGAGTCAGTTGTTTGAGTGATGAGTGTTTTTATTTTATGTGTATGAATAGTGATCATATCTATTTATCCAACATCAAAACATGTGATGGGAGGTGTGTTATTTTATAATGAAACACATGGGATGCCCGGCTTAGAATATTTAACTGGAGTGGGATCCTGTAAGTAGTCACATACATGGATATGGGTCGAGCTGCAGCACTCGGCCAGTGCGAGCCTCCGGGCCAACTCTACTCCCACATTCTCTCATTATGGGACTGATTATGCTAGATGTTGGCCTCTATCTTCAAACCATTTATGGATAGCTAGTAGTGTGACATAAAGGTGGATTATCCCTTATAGTTGAGAGATTCTAGTTAGAATCTTTTTTATCTAAAAAATTATGAAAAAAACATATATAAATTTCAAAAAAATATCATATCAATAAAATAAATGATTAAAATACCCATTTAAATAAATTTTCATTGTTTCCTTTAAATTTTACATATTTTCATAAAAAATTAAATTACATGGGATTATTCTTTTAAATCGATCAAAAAATCATTGGAAAGATCTATAAATTATTTCTGAAATGTGACATTATTAGAATCTTATAGATGATGAAGGTTATGATGTTATTCAAATAAAGGTATTACATTTCTTGTCTGATTAGTTCATTTATCATGTGAAGGCCCTTATACATGTTGATATAGTTATTCAAATGGTATTCAACATGTCATCTAGATCATGTGAAGTCATTTCAACATGTCAGCCTGATCATGTGAAGATTATATACAGCCTTAGACATGCAACTCGAACCCCTTTCCATGCACCCATTGTCATGAATGTGACCCCAAAGATTTCATGGGTTCAAGGAGGATGTTATTGATGTACGATTCATGTGGTCACTATTTATCACAAGATGAAGGGACAACGTCATTGATGACGTGTGTCTTGATCATGTGAATAGCATGAGATCTTGAAGACTAATTTAAACATTTTTTAACTAATTAAATTAATGTATGTTACTAATAAACCATTTAAAATTGTATAGATAAAGGGTAGTTAGTTCCTATAAACCCCCATAATAGGAGAGCAGTATACACATGAGTGAAACATTTTTTGAGCAAAGGGATCATGAGATAACAAGAGTGGTCTACCTATGATTAGTGAGTAGATAAATAAAAATAAATAGAATGAGTAGTGTGAGTAGTGTGAGGGTTGATCACAAGATGAAGTATTGATCTTGTGATAGGAATATAATTAAGATATCATCTCTAGATCACATGATAGGCACATCATCAAAAACTGATACTTTGGTCACCTGAAAACAATATGATTGTGAGATAACCTCTTTCTCTTAGAATAGCCATATGATCGTGATATAGACTCTTTATCACATGATATTCATATGATGATAAGATAAACTATTAGTCATGTGACTATAACATATTCAATTATCCTCGCATTGATCATATGAATCATTGTACATTATATAATTTTCCATCTATATACCTCAAAAAGGATCATATAGAGAAAGTGACCTCCATTAATTTACAAAGTGCACCTGACCCCATGACACCCATGTAACTGCATGTATCATCAGAGCTTCAATCATACTACCTTATTTCCTTATACAACCATAAATTCCATATTACATTAAATATCCTCCCAAAATCCAAAACTCATAGGGATGGGATAATATCTCTATAATCTCAACCATGACATTGATCCCATCAGTGGAAATAGAAATTGTAAACATCAAGCCACATAATTCTCTCAGAAATACCATATCCTTTGAATCACAATAACTCTCATGAAATATCATTCTCACTTTTCTTTAAGTGATATAAACTCCATGATACTTGTAATCCCACAACTCTCCTTAGGGATGACTCAATGTGCAATTCATGTAAAAAATCAACCTTATATTCATTGAAACATGTTTCATCTTCTGTTGTCTCTTGTTTCTCACACTGAGAGTGACACATGAGGTCTTATATATCTATTATGTTCATGTCAATATCAAGATACAAATTTCCCCAAATAATAAAATCCACATTGGTATCATTATATATCTTTCTCAAACCCTTGGTCAATAATCCCCTTGAGTATAATAATACTACAAAGGAATTTTGATCATATTCAATTAGGGAAACCTTAGTGTTTATACCCCTATTAAATTTATTGTATAAGTAAATATAATATCTAGGAGACCACAGTTTAAAATACATACAATATTCCCCGCTCAACTATCAATGTGATCTCAATGTGTAATCCATTTTCAATTATTATGGAAACATTAGTGTTTCATCCCTACTAAAATAATAGGGTGACCTTATTGTTTAATCCCTAAAAAAATATCAGAGATTCCACTATGTGTAATCCCCTCCCAAATATTAGTGCAACCTGAATGTGTAAGTCCTACTCAAATTCAATATTACTATTTCATGAAATGTATCTAATCATATGGTACCTATTGTTTCTCACACTAATCATGAGTCATGACGGATTCAGGACTCATAATGATTGTACCACAAACATGATGCAAGTTACCCAATACAAGCCTCTTTTCATATATATAACTGATTACATCATATCTTCCTTTAACGGGGCATAATAAAAATTAAATATCTTAGGATAGGATTATTTTCAAATACCACACTCTAATATTATATCATCACACCTTATGAATAAAACATTTATTATCATATATTTGTGTGGACATGTATTTCTATCCCTACATGATGCATAAGATGCCTCTATAAGGACCAATACCCACATAAAAAATAATTAAATTCCCTCATATATGTTATTTACTCATGAAATTAAACTATATATTTTTGGTCCAATACAAATTAAGTGGGGTTTCATTATTGTCTTCAAAGTATACATAGGATGCATCTTGGATGTTCAATCCCTATTCTAAGAAACTAACCATATTCATATATAGAAATAAAATATACAGTTTTGTGTTATTTAGATTAAAATAGTATAAATATTCCACAACATTATCACCATGTTATAATATAAGTAATAAAGGAGAATCTAGAATACAAAAAAAATGATGTTATGGGTAGGAGGACCTCTTGCAGGTACTAGGATTCTTATCAGTAAAAGTTAAAACCTTGTCATTTTTCATGGGGAACCTGTCACATATCGGGATCTGTTAAATATTCATATACATGTCTTAAATCTATAAGAGATCCCTAAAGTTGTAAATTTTTCCCCTCAAAAGGGTTTTATGATTCTAGCCTCTCATCCTCTTAAAATATATGTGTTTCTAACCATCATTGGTAAGAAACCACAATGGATACCTTCTATTTGAAAGCATCCCCATGGAATATTAGAGGTGTGGGATCAGTTATGTGATTCTAAAACATAATGGTGATTTCAATGTTAAACCCTTTAAAAAATGTTAATACATTCACACATGGGTAATACTCATTTTTGTATACAATGATTGATAAAAAATGATTTTCTTGGGAAAAAAAATGTTCAGCCTGAAACAAAATTTTCAATAATAAAATGTAATAGGTTTTCCAATTTGAAAATCCATTTCATTATGCATATTCCAAGGAATCCAAAATGGAAAAAAGTAAAATGAAAATGAACAAATTGATCAACTATGTATAGTTGATTATTAATGTTTCTTACTTTCATTTTTTTCTAATTGGTGACCTTTTAATTATTTATCCTTTAGTTTATAGATACATCAATGTTTGATATTTTGATTATGAATAGATAGAAATAATTTAAGAAATATAATCAAGGAGTCTTGATGTAATAGAGTCCAAAGTAATCCTCTAATAAAAAATCATCACACTTGGGAGTAGGTATCCCAGATTAAATAAATAATGAGAGAGTTACATTAGATACCAATTAAACTACGCAATCTTAATGAAAATTACCTTCACACTATATATGATTCAGTATTTCTCAAAAAATGTATTCCTTAAATATTTTAATGAGACAAAAAATAGATGAGGGGTAATTGTACCTTACTTGTGGAGAGTTGAATATAAATAAGGAATTAGTTTCAATCTTAGTGATTATAGTATTCATGGAAAGATAAATCTCCAGACCATTGAGTAAAGAATTTGCCTCCTGTAAGATTTTATATTTTATTATTAAGGTATGTCCTTGTTTATTTTTTAGTTTATGTCCTTTATTTTGGTCAAATAAGTGTTTTCTAAAGTTCATGAGAAGTATTTGGGGTGATACAGGGGTTTAGAATAATAAATTGGAGGAAAAGGAGTTTTCTGGTCATGGTGTACAGTTTGCACATGGTTAGGGAAAACTGTGTGGAGCATCATAGGTAACTAGAGAGCCTTGGATAGTGGTGTGTGCATTTTTATCGCACGGATAAGCTAACCATATGAAATTCCCAAGAAATCATGTGAAGGGGTGATTTTGGGATAGTGTCTCACGTATGGTTTGTGCACAGTTTGGAAAACCATGCGGGTAAACTATGTAGCCTATTAAAGTTGAGAAATTTACCAAATTTTCACTCCCTGATTTTAAAGCCTCGCTCTATATTTTCTTATTTTATTCCCCTCTCATCCCTATTGATGAACCAATACTTCTAAGATATTACAAGGATCAATATCTCTCATTTCTAGGTGGTTTTGGACATCGTTGGTTGCGAATCAAAGATCTGGGTAAGTATAGTCTTCCTCTTGTTTCTCTTTTCTAGGTGAGCGTTTTTAGTTTCTCTCATCTTCTTTAAAATCTCTAAACCCTTATTTTTCTAGTGGAACCTAGGTTATAATTTAAAGGTGTTTTGTATTGGGATATAATGCTAAATTTAAGAGTGTGTTCATCATCAAATTCAATTTAGGAGGTATACAAGTTATATCCCATAGTTTTGTTATATATTTTTTCATGAATGTTGAGATGTTTCCTTCCTATTATTTTGTATTTGATACAGTGAGTATTATTTGGTAAATTGGGTGTCTAAATTATTATTATAACCTCTCATATTTTCCATGGGATGTGTTGAGGATGAATCGAATGTTTTAGGGTTACCCATGGGGTGCGCCGACCTTATCGGGCATAGGAATTAGTAAATTTAAGTATGAAATTGACATGTGATAACCTAGATCCCTTTTTGAGCATGCTAATCTATTTAGTTGAATTGGAAATGGAATTTTTATATCTATGACTAGGTTGTTAATCTCTTTTTAATTGAATAACATGTGAATGGGTTTGCATAAGGTAATTGATGAATATATGGAATGCGTAAATACATGGGAATTATGAGGTATAACTAATGGGTTGAATGTGATAAAGTCATTGTGCTAAGTGATATAATAATTTTACATGATATGAATAATTAGAAAATTATTGTGAAATAATAAATGGCCTAATTAGGTTAATACATGGTAATTGTTGAATATTTGATAAGGTGTGGAAATCTATGAAAATACTTATTGGCTTAAGGAATAGGAATGGGAATTGGGTCAATGGGAATAGAAATGTAAATAGAAAATTTATTAATGGGTTAGGGAATAGATTTCCCCTTTAAGATAATTTTATTTCAAAGTTATTTATTTAATTTTACAAACCATTATTTAATCCTACAAAACAAATATGATTTTTTCTTGGTTTTAAATTAAATTATTTAGGATCATAAAACACTTCCACATCATGAATGGTATTATTTTAATGTGTTTTATTCATATACTAATAAAATATTAATAAAAATTCCTATTTGGGAGAAACTTTTGTAAAACTCCATGGAATGGTTTTTGGTTTTGATTATTTTATCAATTAGATTCATAAACTTATGTTTAAAATTTAATAAGGAATTACCCTCACTTTTCCGTAAATAACCACACTACCTCTCATTCCTCTTCACTGAAAACCATTTAGGTTGATTTTACTCACCCTACCACTCTCAAAATCCCTCCAAAAGAGGTCCCAATATATTAATAATCTTATTTTATCCTCCTAGATGTATCCTCTCAAGGTAAGGGATTCTCCCCAATTCTTTTTATTCAAGAAATTTCTTTGTATTAGACCTTTTTATTTCAAATTATTCATATTGTAATCTATTTTTACAAATAAATTTACAATTATTATGATTCCCAATTAATTGGATTCAAACTATCACTCTCAATAAACCATTTTATGAAACTTTTTTGACACCCATTATGATGCTGAAATTATTCCATGATTTTCTATGACCAACTATTGTATTGGAAATAACCATACCTGTTTTCAAAAAAAAAGGTATTAACATTGATGTAACTATCCTTCACTAATTAGGGACTTCAATATATATAACCAAGAAACCATAATTTCATGATTAAAACTGGTGAAATATGATCTTATTTTTTATGATCTATGTGGAAAAAAATGCCTGCCTGTTATATGAATGTGATAGAATAGCCCATAATTATATATTCATCCAAGGAATTGGGTAATGTTTTTATATCATGAGTTAAAATGTATGATGCATGAGTTGTTAGTTGAAGAACACTATGTTATGGTGTCTCGGTGGTTGGACTTGAATTATTCTTATGATGTCATGTTTTATGTTGTTACAAAATTATTATGTTACCATGATTCTATCATCTTATATAATACATTATGTTCATCTTAATGATTATGACCCTAATATTTCACCTTGTTATGACTTTTTATTGCTTTCATCATGTAAATAATTTTATTATTCCCTTATTGGGCACTATAACTCAGCCTTATCTTATGTACTCCATAATGATATCATTTTCACTATTAGAAGATCAACTAAATTTATGGTTAGGTTATGTTGTTTTAAATAATTATTTTTTTATTTCATTTTCAAGATATTTTGATATGTATATAATTGACTAAATATAAAAATCCACTTGATCATTTAGCATTTTTTTATTTTTTATTTTTTGTAATAAATCATGAAATAATGTTTATAAAATATATTTTGTATCATACTTGGTATCAGAGAAAGGTA
The DNA here is from genome assembly GCA_963277665.1 of Viscum album. NCBI lineage: Eukaryota > Viridiplantae > Streptophyta > Magnoliopsida > Santalales > Viscaceae > Viscum > Viscum album. The sequence goes on along the minus strand of OY728166.1, from coordinate 64,829,610 downwards.
TTGTTATTTTTTAGGATTAGGATTCTAAAACCTTAGGGAAATACTTAGGGGTGAGACTAAACATTTGAACAAACCCCCTAAACTTTTTTAATGTATAGAGTGATTAAATTATAAGAAATATAATACCTATATATATACTACATGTGGATGCGGATCAGGAATAATTTTACCTAGGCATAATAACCCTGAAAATGGTGTATTTTGTGTTAACTTGATCGTCACTTGGTGCTTGAAAAAGAGTCTGTTATATACACCAAGTTTTATAATCCATGGGTTATGATTTAGAAAATTCCAAATAACATTATGATTCATTATGAAGGGAACTAAAATTAAAATTAAATTTTACTTTAGGAAATAGAACATGGATAAAATGTATTGAAACATAGAAATTAATAGGATAAGTAATATATTTCATTTATGATTTATCCCTTTAATGGACACATTTTCACATTTATCTATTTAATTATCTAAAAATTATCACACATAATTTCCCCTTTATTATATTTAATGTTCATAAATAGGTGAAACCAAATCAGTAACTATTTTTTATGGTAAATTCGATGACTATCCAAATGATATTCCTAACCCAATGGGAGAAGGTGTTGATAAATCTATCATCAACTACCTTCACTGAGATTAGGTAAGGGATAAAAAACTGCCAAACCCTTCCTTCCTCAAGTTTAATGAGAGATAATGACCCCCAAGTCTCACCTTAAATAGGACTCGGGGTGCTGACTAGCACCAAGGGTATAGAATCACACATAGTATGGAAGGCATTCCCCTTTTTATTTAGTAGGATCAAGAGATATGATGGTAAAAACTCAAACAACTCCAAGGAAGAAGATAAAAGTAAATTCAAAACCCATTCTCATATGCATGTTCAAAGATAAACCCATACAAGTATATGAAAAACTCCAAAGGAAAGGTATAAAAACAAAGAAAATAGCAACGGAAATTGTCCCGATGTCCGAGCTAGTATGGTCTTGCATGGTCTCTAAAGCCCTCCTAGAAACTTGAAAGAAATTTTATATATTTAGGGTAAGTATACAAGTATAATTAGTAGGGAAAACCAAAATCTCTCATTCACAAGTGGGGAGACAATCTAATTCCCCATGAGAAAATAGAGATAACCAAAACACCTAGCGAGAAAACTATCCACCCAACCTCACCAAGGCACACTCCCCAAATAATGCAAGTCAGGTAAAGTAATAGTAATACCACATCAACAATTGGGTACCCCGCACCACTTTCCCAATAGTTATTTAAGACATCCTACGCATCAGACCTCTGACTCCATTTTCACTGCAGTCCCACTATAGCCCCAAAAATAACCTTACGGGACACTACAACCATGTAACCTACCCACAGACACCTGGACCACCACAACCATACATAACCACGCCCGAAGACACTTGGGCTAGAACAACTACCACCACTCCCGAAGACACTTGGGAAACAAACCATCCCGAACACACCTAGTCCAACAACCATAACATACCTTTCCCGAAGATTCATGGGCTAAAAAAGGACCTCGGGCCGTCAGATCCTACCCGAAGAGTCTTGGGTTACTCAGGATAGGTATCATAAAGGAGCTAATATCCATCCACCTAATTGGATGTTTAGGAAAACACCCTCCCCCATGAAATGGGGGTGTTCGGCATGAAGTGATCAACTTGGGTGGGGTGTGAATAGGAAACACAAAACTAAATTTATACGTATAGGTAAAAAATCACTCATCCCAACCTAAGGGTTCCAAAACCATCCCATACACAAACACCCTCATTACTATTCCTTCATACAAAATCACAAGAGCGAAAACCAGAGCACAACTCATTCCTGGAAAAACATTCCCCATTAAACCCAATATTGTTATCATGTTTAAGTGATTTAATTTAAATAATTCTTCATTATTGGGAAACTAGTAGGAATAGCCACATGCCAAGGAAAGAAAAACAACCAAGCAGTAATTCAAGAATTCACACCCAGTTCTCTTGTAAAGTAACAACAACAAAAGGGATCTCTGAGATCCCTCGAATTACTGGAACCAAAACACGCCCCATCATATGGCCCCACATGGACTTAGGTCCACAACCAAAAACTAAATAACAGGGGATCCCATCCCCATCCACGTCTCCCCACACAGCATCAGAAAGATCCACCACACATACCACCAGAACAGAGAAATGATGTTTTTTTAGATTTAACCACACCATTCATTAAGTTCCTTCTTTCCATTTGGTTAAAAGGGGTGATCACATGGAGGTTATTGTTCATTGGGAATCCATTTAATCAACTGAGTTTATGTGATTTACCATTTTCCATGTTACGGCCATTAAATCACATGATTAAACAGAAAAAAAGAGTATCATTAGTGCACAAGGAAGGACTACCAACGGGCACAATTTTCAGTGGAAAGAATCCAATACAATTCATAATATAACAACAAACGTATAACATAACAACAACAACATCATTCCCTCCCCTTCATTATTTAAAGGTTCATTTATTATCTTTGTTAAATTTTGTTTCATCTACGTCCTGAGATAACATCATAATACCCACCCCACATAATGCACAGTAAAGAGAGATGAAGGAAGAATCCCTACTTGGATGATTAACGATCGAAGTTTTCTTCTTTGTGCCAAGAACGGGGGATGTGCTACTTGTATGGGAGGAAATCCAAGGACTCCAAGAGTGAGTAAAAAAAGCTCCATCATTGTCGCACAATAAGCCTCAGGCATAGGGACTCCAAACGCACCAATGAAAAGAGACTTGTCCCGAAGAAGAAAGAAACTTTTTGCGATAAAAGTAGGTATCCTGGAGTTATGGGATATGAAACCATGAATGGATTTAAAGGAAGATCACGGTTTCTCCACACAGTTGGGTGGTTACACATGATGGAATCAATTGTTATTTAATAATTCTCATTAGAGAGATGGTGATAAGGGCTATGAGTTAAAGGGTTTTTCGAAAACATGTAACATGGAGTGAAACTATAAATTCACGACACGATGAAACACTTAGGAAAAAGGCTACATGTTTTGGTAACCCCAAGGGTCTCCCAAATAATGGGGGTTCAAAACATCTTATCTTCCTTTGAAATAGTCTTAAACCTCTTTAAAAAGGTATTAAAATTTAAAGGATTCTTTATATGGAAAACTGGGGAAAGAAACCCTGACACCCCCCCCCTTGTGGCACCGATCGGGTGACCCATCAGTTGGTGAGACAGATCGGTGACACATCGATCAAGACACACTAATCGATGACACACTGATCGGGACACACCGATCAGGATGCACCAATCAGTGACACACCAATTGGGATGCACTGATCGGTGACACACTGATCAAGAATCACCGATCAGTGACACACTGATCGGGATGCATCGATCAGTGTCATCGATAGGTGACACCACAGTGACGCCCTGCTACTGACACTAATGCCCTCCTCACTCACCCATGGCATCCAGTCCACCTCAAGCACTGGATTTTGACAAATTAATAGACCACGAGGGTCTGAGCCATTACATCAGATACCTCTCAAACTATTCTCTCCCTTTAGAATCAAAACCAAAACCAAATAAAATAGAGTGGTCTGAACAACCACCTTGCAAGATACCTCTCAAGAGTAAACCTCATTGACATATAAAAACACCTATACCTCATAATGATCAACTATAGAGGCACTAATTCCCCCCTCCATTAAGTAGTCGTGCAAACATTTCAAGGTCATACTATCCATTCTTATGGATAAAGGAGTCTTGTCTTCCATGTCAAGATACTATCCGCTTTGGGTGGCACTGACTCACATGCACTGGTTTAATCACATCCACCTTAATGCGTCTTGATTAGGGATCAGGTCCTCCCCTTCCCATTGTCAAGACTCTTCACACACATTCAGAGAACAAGGGAAACATCTCATCTCATAGTTGACAAGGTCAATCATTACGTTACAGCAAGTCACAAAAACAAGGACATCAAGGAAGTCTTGGAATAGCAACTCAAAAAAGCTTTGGGTACTGGGCATGCATTTGAGATTCTCTCTCACAAGTTCTCTCCTCGAGGACACCATGCCTCTACAACACAAGAAGCAAATGGATGGTCCATCCGTGAATCACTTTCTCCTTTCGGTCCTCGATCCTCACCGGTCTCTCTATGAACTTAGCATCTTCCCCATTATCCAACTCTCCCTAGTCAATGACATGAGAGTTATCGTGTAGATATCGATGAAGATGGGAGATGTGGAAAATGTTTTGGATCCTTTCTAACTAAAGTGGAGATGCCAGCTGATATTCCACCTCACCGACTCTCCACAACACTTTAAAATGCCTGATGAACCTTGGATAGATCTTTCTCCCCTTGTCGAACCTTCACTGCCCACGTCGAGGGGAAAATTTAAAGAACACATGGTCTCCAACCTCGAACTCTAAGGGCCTCCTCCTATAATTGGAATACGGCTTCTACCGATCCGGGTCTGCCTTCATCATCTCACGCACAAGATCAACCCTCTCTATTGTGCTCTACACCACCTCTAGGACAAGAACACCTGCCTCCCAACCCTCAGTCCAACACACGGGAAAATGACACAGCCTCCCATACAAGGCTTCAAACTATGCCATGCCAATAGTAGAGTGATAGATATTATTTTAGGAAAACTATACTAAGGGAAAATGTCTTTCCCATGATCCCCCAAAGTCTAAAACACTTTCCCGTAGCATATCTTCCAATGTATGGATGGTCCGCTCTATTTACCCATATGTCTAGGGGTGGAAAGCGGTGTTAAGGCATAGTTGGGTGCCAAAATCATGTTGCAATCCCGTATAGACTCATGAGATAAACCATACATCCCTATCTGAGACTATGGACCTAGGAACTCCATGAAACTGCACAATCTCATCCATGTATATCCATGTTAATGAATTCAACTCACTCGACTCCTTGATTTCTGGGAAGTGAGCTGATTTCATCAGCTAGTCTACCACTACCTAGATAGCATCGCATCCTCCTTGAAACCTGGTTATTCTTGTGAATAAATCCATTCATATTTCATCCCACTTCCACTCGGGGACATCTAAAGTCTGCAAAAAACCTCCTGGGATAAGTTTTCCAGCCTTCACCTGCTGACACACCAAGCACCTTTCCACAAACTCCACCACTACCTATTGCACCCGGGCCACCAAAACGGTTCCCTCCGGCCTTGGTACATCTTGGAAACACTTGTTTGTACCAATAAGAGTGAGTTATGGAATTCATGGATAACTACATCATGCATTGTCTCTGGGAAAAAAATTCCCTCAGAAAAGAATCAGATTCTGACCATCCTTCGGCCACCCTTTTTTAGAATTGTCTTGGTCAACATGATCACGCATCACTTCACTCTCTAAGTCTCCCCACTGAGTCTCCTCCACCTTACATAATAGAGAGGATTGAACTATCATCTAAAACAGACAACCTATACCACCATCCACCCTTGCATCCAGGTGTAAGGCAGTCAAATCCTCTATTTCCTTCCAATCTTCCACAGATTATTGAACAGCTTCCCTCTGTGACTTCCTGATCAAGGTATTGGCCACAATGTTCCCCTTAACTTCAGTTTAAGAGATCTCTGAGTTTTAGTCATCAAGAAACTCCACCCACATTCACTATCTCAATTTCATGTCTTATTGGGTAAAGATATGCCTTAAATTCTTGTGATATGTGAATACCACAAATTGCTCCCCAATGAGGTAATGTCGCCACAAATTCAAAAAAACACTTCTGTTTCAAGCTCTAGGTCATGGGTGGCATAGTTACTCTCAGGAGGATGTAACTACCTAGACCGATAAGAGATCAATACCTACTGATGCATCAGCACAAACCCCATACCAAGTCCAGAATCATCACAAAACTCCTCAAACAACACCCCTTCCTCTGGAAACCTGATCACTGGAGCACTGACCAACCTTTCCTTTAGATAGTTGAATGCTTCCCAACACTGCTCACTCCACACGAAGACCTATTCTTTTCTAGTTAAAGCTGTCAAAGGAGATTCAACTCGATAGAAGTCAGGTACGAACCTCCAATAATAGCCTTCTAGACCTAGGAAACTACAAACCAGCGTCACATTCTTGGGTTCTTCCCAAGAAAAAATTGATTCAAGATTTGATGGATCAAGCGCTACACCTTTCTGAGACACCACATTTCCAATAAAGTGCACTTATCATGTCAAGAACTTGCACTTGGAAAACTTCCCATAGAGCTGGTGATGTCGAAGGATCTCCAAGACCATCCTGAGGTGATTAGTATGTTCCTCCTCTAATCTTGAGTAGATCAATATGTCATTGATGAACACAATGATGAAACTATCTAAAAACTCATGGAAAACAGAGTTCATGAGCCTGATGAACACATAAAGTATGTTCATAACACCGAACGGCATGACTACGAACTCAAAGTTCCCATACCTTCACCTGAAAGTAGTCTTCAGGATATCATTATCTTTCACCCTTAACTGGTGATACCCAGACCATAGATCAATCATAGATAACCAACCTGCTCCCCTCAATTGGTCAAAGATATTATCTATCCTCAGGAGAGGGTAACGGTTCTTGACCATTACCTGATTTAGTCTCTGGTAGTCTATGCACAGCCTGGGACTACCATCTACCTTCTTCACGAACAAGACTAGAGCACCCCATGGTGACACGCTGGGTCAAAAAAACCCTTCTTCATCAGATAATAAATCTGAATCTGCAACTCCCACAACTCAAAAGGCTCCATCTGATAAGGATCCATTGAAATCATATGGGTACCGGATTGTAAGTCTATTCTGAACTCAACATCACATCGATGGTGTATAGTCACAACCTCCTCAGGAAAAATGTTCAGTAACTCTCTGAAAACTCTCGGAACATCCATCATCTCAACATCCACTGATTCTACTAAAATCTTAGCCAACTTAGAAAGAAGAATCTCCATATGATGTCTCCCCACCTAACAACTATGTTCTCCAACAAAGACACATTTTTTCCTTCCTCATCAGAGAACAAGACTCTTCTCCGGAATTAGTCGATAACAGTGTGGACAGAAAACAACCATTTGATGCCTAGGATGACATCTTATGGATTAAGTTTTAGCAGAAGGAGATCCCCACTAGAGTGATGTGGCCCCAAAATCAGTTTTCATCCTCAACCAACATTAAACAGGCTGGTATGACCCCCAAATGGCATACTCAGCACTAGGGGTATGGAGATTCTCTCTACATCTAGGTCCAATTCATTGGCTAAACCAGGTGTAACAGAGAAGTATGAAGCTCCTAAATCAAACAAGGTGTAGGAAAGCGTTCTAAACAAGCTGATAGTACCTCGAAAGAATTCCCCCTACTGGAACTGTTGCCTCCATGGAATGCAACTTCCCATGCCCAGATCATATTCCCCTCGGCTGTTGGCCACCTCCCCAACCACACCCTGGTCGAGATCCCTGAGGAGCGCCCTGTGGTCGGCCTCCTGCAACGTCTGCTCTTGGAGGAGTAGGAGATAACTGTCCCTACTACTTCTACTGAAAGGGCCTAGCTAAAAATTGTTGCTTCTAAGGTAGGAACTGAATCTTCCCAACCCCACTGTACTACACTCGGTTTGGGAACTAATTATGAAGGTTCTCATGGCTTCCAAAGATGAATCACCTCAGTCTTGGGCCTGTAAGGAAAGGTCGAGGACCGATAGATTGAAACTGGAACTACTGGGGCCTGATCCCCACTGGTCGAAACCTAGAATTCCCTGACGTTGGAGGTGTGATTCTGACGGCCTTCCCCTTTGACGAGCCCAACTGACTCCCCTCCCGTGGCACACCTCCCGGTGTGTGCATCCTCTCCACCACTTCATCCTTCTTCTGGACCTCAAAGTACATCGGTAGGGTGAAGGGAGTAACATCATACTGAAGATAAGGTCAGATTGCCTCCTCCAAACATCTCTCCAGAGACTCCTTATCCAGAAAATGGTACGGAGAAAAATGAAATAGATCCTTGAACTTGATCCCCAACTCCCTCACTGACATACCCCCTACTGAAGGGATATTATCTCCTTCCTCTTATCATCCTTCATCATAGAAGAAATTAATTCCGCCCAGAACTCCTTGTTGAAGTAATCCTGTAAAATCTCACTCTCCATCCTCTCTTTGAGGTAGAGTTTCCACCACTGATGCACTACTCCTATCATCTGACTGGCTGTCAATAGAAACCAGTACTCATTCAAAGCTCGAATCAAGCTGAAATCTATCACCAACTCTTCGATCCAGCTTTTGGTCTCCATGTCTGAGATACTACCATAGTACTTCCCAAGGGTCTGCCACTGAAAGTCATGAAGCATCTTATTCCTTTGATCATCCATCTCCTATCAATAATTCCACTCCTGATCAGGCAGATCATCCTCGTGGGCCTCAATCACCTGCGCTACTCATGGTCGTCGTCTAATTTCTATAACTATAAGGTAAACAAGGAATGCCTAATCCTGAGTAGTGTAGAATATTTCTTTTAAATTTTGCTTAAAATTTTTATTTGTTTAAATTCATAGAACACCCAGAACACACAAGAACACAAGTCATTATGATGCATGTACCTTTCCTAGGGTCTCTACCCTGAAAATCATTGTAGCTTCACTTGGTCATTCGGTATGTCCGGAGTCCTTGTATCGGATCACGGGGGGGCTAAAATGTAGTATCCTAGCCGGTCTTCTGGCCTATTTCATGCACCAATTTTCCAAAAACTATTTAACTACCATCCCATGCAATACTTACTTTGCCTAACCCCAAGCTCAACCCTATATCTCAACCATTTCCTCTGATACCATTCTATCATGATCCGCCTTCACCGAGAGGAGGGAAGGGATAGAAAAATACTAGACCCTTCCTTCCTTAAGTTGAAGGAGAGATAATGACCCCCTAGTCCCACCTTCAATAATCCCTAGAGTGGTGACCAGAACTAAGGGTATATAATGACACATAATATGGAAGGAATTACCCTTTTTATTAAGTAGGATCAGGAGATATGATAATAAAAATCCAAAAAACTCCAAGGCTAAGGGTAAAATTAAATACAAAAACCATTCCCATATGCATGTTCAAAGATAAACCCATACAATTAATAGAAAAACTCCAAAGGTAAAGTACCCAAAAAATTAAAACAGCAATAGAAACGGTCCCTAAATTTTAGCTAGTATGGTCCCACACGGTCCCAGAAGTCCACTTGGAAACCTAAAAGTATTTTTATATATGTAGGGTGAGTATACAGGTATACTCGGTAGGGAAAATCAAAAACTCTTATACACAAGTGGGGAGACAATATAATGCCCCGTGAGAAAATAGATATAACAAAAACACTTAGCAAGGAAACTATCCACCCAGCCTCACCAAGTCACACTCCCCAAATAATGAAATTCAGGTAAAGTAATAGTAATAACACATCGACATTTGGGTACCCCGTACCACTTTACCACTAGTTATTTAAGATATCATACGCATCAGACCTCCCCATCCATTTTCACTGTAGTCCCACTGCCACCCCCAACAACAATCTTATGGGCCACCACAACCACATACCCTACCCGCAGACACCTGGGCCATCACAACTATGCATAACCATGCCCGAAGACACCTGGTCTAGAACAACTACCGCCACGCTCGAAGACACATGGGTCTCATCCTAAAGACACTTGGGAAACAAACCTGCCTACACATACCTCATCCAACAACCACAACATACCCTTCCCGAAGAGTCTTGGGATAAAAATGCACCTCAGTCCATCACATCTTGCTCGAAGAGTCTTGGGCTACTTAGGAGAGGGATAAGAAAAGTGCTAATATCCAGCCACCTAATAAGATGTTGGGAAAAACACCCTCCCCCATGAAATGGGGGTGTTCAGCATGAAGTACTCAACTTGGGTGGGGTGAGAATAAGAAACACAAAAGTAAATTTATACGTATAGGTTAAAATGCACTCATCCCAACCTAGGGGTTCCAAAACCTTCCCATACACAAAAACCCTCATTACTATTCATTCATACAAAAGCACAATAGCCACAACTAGAGCACAACTCATTCATAGAAAACAATTCCCCCATTAAACCCATTCTTGTTATCATATTCATGTGATTCCATTTAAAAAATTATTCACTACAGGGAAACTAGCAGGTATAGACACAATACAAGGAAGAAAAAATAGCCAAGCAGTAATTTAATCATTCACACCCAGTTCTCTTGTAAAGTCACAACAACAAAAGGGATCTATGAGATCCCTTGATGTACTATAACCAAACCAAGCCCCATCATACGGTCCCACATAGCCTCTGGTCCACAACCAACAACTCAACAACAAGGGATCTCATCCATATCCACATCTCCCCACACAGAATCAACTAGAGACACCACACATACCACCAGAACATAGCAAGGATGTTTCTTTTTCAGATTTAACAACACCATTCATTAAGTTCATTCTTTATTTTTGGTTAAATGGGGTGATCACACAAGAATTATTGTTTATTAGGCATCAATTTAATCAACCTAGTTTACGTGATTAAACATTTTCCATGTTACAGCCATTCAATCACAGGATTAACCTGAAAATAGAGGATCATTAGTGCACAATGAAGGACCACCAATAGCCATGATTGTTAGTGGAAAAAATCCCTATACAATTCATAATATAAAAACAAAGGTGTAACACAGCAACAAAAAAAATCATTCCCACCCCTTAATTCATTAAAGGTTCATTTATTATCTTTTTTAAATTTGGTTTCATCTAAATCATGAGATAAAATCATCATACCCACCCCGCATGATGCACAGTAAAGAGAGACGAAGGAAGAATCCCTACTTGGATGATTAACGATTGAATTTTTCTTCCTCGCACCAAGAATTTGGGATGTGCTACTTGTAGGGTAGGAACTCCAAGGACTCTAAGAGTGAGTAGAAAAGGCTCCAGTACTAGAACACAACTAGCCTCAGGTAGAGAAACTCCAAATGCACCAAGATAAGGAAATGAGACTAGGCCAGAAGAAGAAAGAAACTTCATGAGATAAAAGGCAAGATCCTAGAGTTATGGGATATGAAACCTTGAATGGTTTTAAAGGCGTATTGTGGTTTCTCCACATGGTTGGGTGGTTACACATGGTGGAATTAATTTTTATTTAATAATTAACATCAGAGATATGGAGATATGGGTTGTGAGTTAAAGGGTTTTCTGAAAACACGTAACCGGGGGTGAAACTGTAAATGCACAACACAATGAGGCACTAAGGAAAGAGGCCACATGTTTTGGTAACTCCAAGGGTCGCCCAAATAATGGGGGTTTAAAACAACTTTTATTTTCATTAAAACAATCATAAACCTATTTAAAGGGGTATTGAAACATAAAGTATTCATTACGGAGAATACTAGGGAAAGAAACCCCGACAACCCCCCCCCCCCCCCCCTTGTGGCACCGATCGGGTGACCCACCGATTGGTGAGACTGATCGATGACACACTGATCGGTGAAACACCGATCGGGACACACCAATTGGTGACACACCGATAGGTACTCACCGATTAGTGATACACTGATTGGGCCACAGAGATTGGGACACACTGATTAGTGTCACCGTCAGGTGACACCGTGGTGATGCCCTTCCACTGACACTGATGCCCTCCTCACACACCCATGGTGTCCCGGACATCCCAAGCACCAGATTTTGAAAAATTAATGGACCACAAGGGTCTATTCCATTACAAAATCCATCAAAATACTTACTCAATTAACTCATGTTTTTAATATAAACTTCCATAACGGGAAACCCACATCTCCCTAATAAAAGAAGGTTTTAAATTATATCTTTATGTGACAAAGGCCTCTAAAATTTAAAATATATTATGTTCTGATAATATTGGAACAATGGATCATCTTTATTAAAATGGTCTTCTTTATCCTTAAATTCTATAAGAAATAGAATATCATGATGATTGTTTTTGACATGGAGGTAGAATCTTTTCAATGGTCTATATTTATAAAAAATAAAAAACTTGATGAAGAAATTTAGTTGATGGAGTGGAATGAATTCAGTAAAATTAATTTCCAAAAAAATACTCAGACTCTTTAACCTGAAATTAAAGGGTTTTATTTTCCCTCTTGAAAAAGGATTATTAATACATTATAACTTATAGGAAACAATTTCCAAGATGTGCTTGATATAACATTATATTTTTCATTTTCCTCAAAGGTAATGTTTACCTCTTATTCAGTGGTCATAATATGAATCTACATTAATCGTTGGTGGTTTGAGTCTTTAACATCTATGAGTAAATTTTTAGATGTTCCCTCAATGTTAAAATGGTGATCGATGAATTTTAATGGTCTCATGGGACAGATGATAGGGAACCAAAAACTAGATTTTAATTCTAGAAGACTGATAAATATATTTCTCAGTTGAAATAAATAAGAACATCATACTTTTCAAAATTATAGGAAGAATCATCCTTGAAATTTCCTTAAGGGGATAAGGAAATAATTCCATTATGGGAATGAAGGGAACCTAACTAGATAATATATATGGGATAAACACATCAAAATTATGGATGAAATGAATGATGTAGCTAGACCTCTTCCTATTGTATAATGATTAAAATATATTGAAATAGGACACTATGAAAACTAATAAACTATTCCCAGGGTTAAGGATAATTGACAGTAACAACCCCATTATCCAAGAGAGAAATGGTGAGTACATGCTATCAAAATTACCAAGGTGGACCCCAATAATGATGTAGTGACATTTACTCTAGTTATTCAATCAAGGATACAAAAAATACTATTTTATTCCATTTTTATTCATTCTTTTATATCATGAAGACTTATTTAAACTATTCAAAACCCCCCACATAACATGTAAGCGGATTTATCAATTAAAATAGAAAATAGGGAAATTATTGAATCCTAAGTATATAAATTATCCCCTATAAATATTTTTGGGATGATCTTATCATCAATATTTATTTTACTCACTTTAGTATAATTCATTTTTATTCTAGGAATTATTTAAATTCCTTATATCAATCCATCATAAATTAAATGGAGAATGAAATCACTCCTCACATAGAAAATCTCTCTCAAATTATTACATGTGTAAGGAGGAGTATGAATCTCTATAGGAATCATCATCCTAATCATTGATATTATTTATTTAATAGAAAGAGTATCTAGAAAAATTGACTGATGATAAGGAAATTTTCCTCCTTGATGACATGCCTATTATAAGAGAATGTGATGATGTGTTCCTAGAATAAATACTTCATCTTCCACCCAGCTGAGAGGTTGAATTCTCAATTAAAATTATATAGAGATATTTTCCAACATCCAAGACACAATATAGAATTTCCACTATTGAAGTTTAAGAGAAGAATAAAAAAACTATATGATAATCTATATAAAGGTATTATACAATCAAGTGATTAACCATGGGGTGTGATGGTCATTTCTATCAAGATGAATGGTGGGTCAATGTTCATCTGCATTGATTATCAGGTGTTCAATAAGATCATGATAATGAAAATGTATCATTTACCATTGATTGTGAAATTTTTATATTGGTTGTTTAGAGAATATTATTTATCTAAAATCTAAATTTGTTTAATATATTATAAATTAAAGGTAAATAAGGAGGATACCCCATAGGATGGTGTGGGTCCAGATCTTCCCCACTCATAGAGATTTTTGTGCCCTGAAGATTTAGGGTTCCTTGAAAATGAGTTTTCCCCATTTCTATGGATCCACCCTACTCTTTGGAGATGAGATACCCATAAGGTTTCCACAATTGGTTCTTAATGCCACCATCCCATGATGATTAGGTTCTAGGGTGGTTTCACCTTCCACAAAGAAGGCTTCCTTTATATATACAACATATCTGTCTCATGTGACTATGTGAAAAGCTAAGGGTTCTCGACGTTCCTTAGTGGGAGCCGAGTTGAAATATTGGTGACCATTTGCGGTGTTGGATGCCAAGCTCGATAGATCTGTGGGGGTCAATGAAGCTCTGGTGGGATTCTATGCTCGCTACATCCTGATGGTGTCTTTTTCCCTCATCCATCATTCTATGGTGGTGTATATGAAGGGTTCCACAGTGACCCTTTCTAATTTGAAGGAACTTATTTCTGTGGGAAATGTGACTTTGAGTTTCCATTTGGATGGGTTGTTTTGACCTGTAGTGGGGAGGATGATTGAAAATCACTCTTTGGATAAGGTATAAATGAGACCTCTACATAGTAAATTGGTAGATGCTGAGAACTCTAATAGGGACCTTAAAGGATTTGGAAGGGATTCTAACTAAAAGAATTTTACATTTTTGTGTGATGGTATTGGTGAGAAAATCATTATAATGGGTGAAATTTTCCTTGTTCTTGTGAATAGAAAGGATACACTTGATATATTTAATCTTTGGGAACACTAAATTATTTCTAGATATATTCTTCCTAGTGGAGGAAAAATTAGAGGATAGATGATTTGGTTCAGAATCTAACCTCTATATGGGGTCTTTTTATGGGATATGCATACCTATGGGATGAGGATTTTTTCATATAGTTTTTTCATAAGATGAATTTAATAAGAGATCTTAGGGTTTAGATCAATTTCTATAAAGACGAGTATGGTTTGATTTTAATAATATGATTCCCATTTCAATTCTTTCTCTATAAAAAAATACCATGCCTTGGGTATGGATTAATATTTTTTCCTCCAATAGATTCTATGTCATCCTAAAATCCTTTTTTACATTACCTCTATGGTGGGTATTCTAATTAAAAGGGATAAGACCACTGAGGCTGTGAAATTTGGTCACTATCCTAGGGTCTTGGTGAAATTTGATCTAAGTACTTTTTTTATTCATAATAAATTTCTTTTTTCCTTAGATGATGATATCTCTCTAAAGGTGGAGTATGAGTGATTTCCCAAATTTTCTCTTGACTATCAAGTTATTGGATATATCAGAGATAAGTGATATAAAAATGTTTTATATGATTTGTTTCTCATTAAAATGGAATAATGAGACTTCTTATAAGAGGAGGAGGAAGAGGAAAATAATGAATAATAATGATATTTTTTTGGTGGTAGGCAATCCCCTACCAATAGTGGTAATGATCACATGGGTGTTGATATTTCACAAAAGGTGGAAGATGATTCACATGAAATTTCTCAAAAGACTCAAGTGGATAAAGATACTGATAATAGTTTACTCGTTTATAAAATAGAGGAATTTAGGGATTCCTCGAATGAATCTAGGATAGGTTTTCCCAAGTATATTTCATGAGTTGAGGGTTACATAAAGTTGTAAGTGCTTGAGTAAAAGTAGAAAGAAGACTTTGGTATTGTACTTGTGGAGCAAAAATCTATAATTTAGGTATGATTATTTTAAGTAACCAAGAGGAAATTATTAAATTAAAATAAACATAGGGAATTCAGGGAAGGTTTGATGATTTAGAGGATGACTTCCCAAAAAAATCATCCTTTAGTCAGGCTTTTTCCAAAGGAAAAAATGTTTTTATGGATGATAAATGTTTTTATCTTATTCCTCATAGTAAAGTAAGATGGAGGAATGAGTATTTATATCAAAATCCAACCATGTTTACCGATTCTCTTGGCCCTTTTGATAATGATTCTAAATGGAATGTTGACTATAATTCTTCATACTAATGTAACTTTTAATTTTGAGTTTTTTATTTTCTTTTTTTCTTCTTGGAATGAGGGCATGTGTGCTTGTACGACCCCATACATCTCCATTTTGTCTTTTATTTTCCCTTTTTTAATAAAATATCTCTTCCCTAACCTTTATGGTATGGAGGATATCCCAAATACTTCCTTTTGTACAATGTATGGGCAATATCAATTTATAGTTATTCCATTCAGACTCATTGATGCTTCAATAATATTCATTGACATATTTAATAGATTATTCATGGATTACATTGAAAATTTTTTTTTAATCATTATATAATATATTCTAATCTATTATAAAAAGCATGTAATAACATGAGGAGAATTTGAATGTTTTACTAAAAACCTTGTAAATTGAATTTTTTATAAAAAGTACAAAAACAAATATGAGTTTTGGATAGATAAAGTAACATCCCTAGGGAATTTATCTCTATAAAATGGATATCTTTGGACCCATTTAAGAAAAAATCAATTGATGGATGGCCCAAACAAATATCTATGATAGATATCTATAGTTTCTATACATTATATGTTCACTATCATTTATTTATAAGAAACATATATTTATTATGAAACCTAATGACCAATATAACTTAGAAGGGTGTGATTATTTTATTGGATCATAAATTCAAGGGGATCTTTAAAGAGGAAATGAAGTAGATAATCAATGAACCAATGATCACATTACCCACTAGTTGGGAATGATTTGTGATATACAATGATTAATTAAAAAATGGAATGTGTTTTTCACTTATAAAAGATGAAAAATTGTTAAATTATCCATCCCACGAATTAATTATTCATGAGAATAACTACCCAACCCATGAACTATAATTGGATATAGTTCTAAAATCATTAAATTTTTATAGAAATTCTCTCTACAAAGGTAAGAGTGACATATATGTGGATCATAAAATCCTAAAATATATATTCACAAAAAAGGATCTCAATATGTTCAAATGAAGTTTTTTGGATCTGATCAAGGATTTTGATTGATCAATCCATTACTATCCTCAAAAGACAAAAAAGGTGGCAAATAATCTACATAAAAATTGTCTTTCAACCCTATCCATGATGAGGATTTAAATGGATCCAATATTCATATACATGTAATCTTTGGTCATTGGAATCATAAAAGTAACATCACCCTACCATTATTAATGAATTTCATAATCATCTATTCATTAGTGTATCAAGTAGGAAGAAAAAGATTTTGAAGTTCAATAGAGAAATTTTTGAATATTCTGGAATTCAACATTTCAAATGATGGGGTTATAAGGTTTTGATCCTAGATATGTGTCCTATAAAAATCATAAATAAAAAAGGAAATATATGGATGATGTTCATATTTCATACTTATATATTAATATATGAAGCATTAGGATGTTTAGATATATAAATTAAAACATCTTCTGAGAAAAATGAAGATGAACATAGTAGAATTTCTATCTCGATTCATGATATTCCAACATGTATATGATGAATTATAGAAGTCTAGGGGTATGAAAAAAAAGTTTCCCATACTAGTGTGGATATTGGAAACCATAACCATGGATTTAATCATTATACTCCCAAGTAAATATAAAGTAAATAATTCCATTTGAATGGTATATTGACCCATAATTTTCATACGTAGATTTTAAATATTAAAAAATGAATATTCATTATATAAAGTTTTGATCCATACAAAAATCATATTGTTTTATTGTATTTGGAAACATGTATACATAAAAAATAATTATTAGTTGATCTATATAATCCCACACCATGTTCTTCATAACTAACACCCTTTATAGATATATCATACTTAAAAAAAATATTCATAATTTGGGGAAGGGAAACACAAGTAAGAGTGAGCACAGATGCTCTATAAGGGTAATAAATAGAGATAAAAATGGTTTTATAAATATTACATTAAAATATGTGTATATGAATATAATGTTAAAATTAGAAAATCATACCCTATATATCATAGTTCATAATCAATGAACATAGAATAAATCATGGTAGTCATAAGATATGATTCATAAATGAATTAAAAGATATGATCCATGAGGGAATGATATAGGTAGAAGACTTATGTTTGTAGAAAACAAATAATATTGAAAAAACATTTCATAGTCATGGATATATTACAAGACAATCATAGTGGATTAGGTCCACTCCCCATTCCATAAAATCTTTTAAACCTAGATTTTCATTTTCATTCTTTATTTAGAACTAACTTATGGTTATTTGTTTTTATCTAATGCTTCAGGTGTTCCAAATTTAAATTTTGAGTTATGAGAGTATTGGGTGGTTTTTGGACTTTTTCTTTGTTATTGTGAAAGGTATGGGGAGGAAATGGCTTGGTGGAGAGTTTTTGAAACCCCTAGTATCACTTATCTATATGGTGTGTTTGATGTATGGTATATCCCCTTGAGTTTGAGGAGTTTGAGGATAAAAAACAGGATTTTGGGGGGATTTTCTCCAGGTCACACAGTTAAGGATCATGGTTATTTTAACCATGCAGACAAATTTTGTATAGGTTTCATGGTTTAACTAACAATGACTCCTAAGTGTGTATCTAGTGTAGCACTAGACATTGGCTAATTTTACAGTTTTCACATGGTTTGTTAAACCATGGGAGCTAACTATGTAACCCACTCGTGAAAGGGTATTTTGGGATTTTTTTACTTAAATTTAATTGGGGTTTCTTCCCTTGGACTCCCCCATTCAAAACGTTCAAAACAATACCTCCCATTGTGATTTTTCACTTGTCCAAGCCCCTCCAAGTGGGATTTGAGGTGGTTTCTTAGTGATTATTCACCCATATTGAAAGGTCAGGGCTCCTTTTTCTTTATCCTTTGGTTTTCATCCGTTTTCCCTTCCTCCTATAACCCTAGTGTCCATGTTTGGATTATTTGGTTAACTAATGTGGGGATAAATTTGGGGTTTTACTTATTAATGTTTCCCTTGGATTTTCTTTCTTCTTTGGACCTTCATAGAGTTGTTTTGGGTGTAAGTTATTGAAGCGTTGTGAGTTTGAGGTAGGTTTCCCTTTACAATTACCTTTTTAATTTACAATTCATTAGTTTCATATTTTTTTCACCTCCCTTATATGATATCTTGTTATGCATGATATGTGGATAAATTATTTCTTGTGAAACGTGGTGATTTCTTACTTCTTTTTTGATAAATTTAATTGTTTTGTTAAATATTTCACACCAAGTGTTTGATAAAATGTCTGGTTGGATTTTTGGAGTGATTTGTGATATTTAAATAATAGTTTGGATTTTTAAACATATTTTTGATATGATAAATTGTGATTTGGGTTCTTTTAAAGTGTTATTATATTTTTTTTAAATTCAAAGGAAGTGTTTTATTTTATTTTAAAAATGGATTGACACATGTTAGTAGTTAATGGAATGTTTGGCACTTTAATTAAAATGTTTTTTATTGAAATTTTGATTTCAAGTGTTTAAATGTTATTTACTTACAAATTATTTTGAAATGGTAAATGGTGTATTTTTACCTCTTTGGAAAGGTGTTTTTGTTTATTTAAAATTTATGATTCTATGAAGTGTGTTAAATTCCCATTTAGCACTTTTATAAAAGTGGTGAAAATGTTTATTATGAAAATCCTCATTGGAAACTCTCTTGACTTGTTTATTTTAATATATGAGATTTCATTGTATTTTAATCCTTGTGATATATTTACTTTGATGGTTTTATGTAATGGGTTTGATCCTTTTGGTGATTTGGGTGATTCCTATTGTGAATTATTAATATATGTGTATGTGATTGGATTCTTGGTTGGCATCGATTAGCTCACCCTTTTTACATGTTGACATGGGAACCTAGTATAGTAAGAAAATTTTATCCAAATGATTGCTTCACTATAAATATTATACACTATCTAGTAACTCATATCACACATATATATTGAGTTTTATTGTTATGGGATAGGGCCCCTCGGTTTGTACCTTGTGATGGTGTGGTCAGGTGTGTTAGGTAAATTATGATATCATCGAGTGAGGTATGCTTTCTGAGATGAGTCAACATGTATTATTATGTTCTATATTATTCATGACCTCCTAAGCACACCTGTTTATTTTGGAACTTAGTTGTCTCTTATAAATGATTGGGATACATTTTTGGTTGGTTACTCTTGTGTGATATTTTCCATTTCCCTTTTTGTATGTTCATTGTTCTTTATTCCTTGTGTTGTATAACTTCTTGATAAAAGTTGTGAAACTATTTTCCAAAGGTTTATGGAAAATATTTTAGAATTATTTTTACACTCTTTCTCTCCCTCATTAATGAAATCTCACCTTTCTCTTTAAAATGCATATGGTTCCTCTTCAGAAAGAGTGTGTTTTTT
The DNA here is from genome assembly GCA_963277665.1 of Viscum album. NCBI lineage: Eukaryota > Viridiplantae > Streptophyta > Magnoliopsida > Santalales > Viscaceae > Viscum > Viscum album. The sequence continues at coordinate 64,809,540 of OY728166.1, read as the reverse complement.
AATGGTAAAATGGAAAATGGACCGTGTTTGGTTTTATTTGAAAAATATAGGGAAAATATTACTTTTATATACTGTATTTCAAACCTAAATTATATGTTTATTTTATTATAAATTAATTTCATTGGGAATAGATTATTCGGACAGACCTAGTGATTTTTAATAATCATGCCTATAGTTATTTCTTGTTTTTAGTTTTGGGTTAAGGTTATTATCTTAGTATTGATTATTGTGGGGTATTGTTGGTTTTGGTATCAGATAGTGACCCTTAGACACACATGGATATTTCTTTGTTTTTAGTTTTAGTTTGGTCATGTTGTTTAGTTTTTTTAATTTTCAGTTGTGTTATGCAGTTTATGTATTTTTAGATTCATGTGTAAAAAAATGTTTAGTTTTGGGAATGTATATCATTTAGTATGTTCCATTTATTTCCAAAGTTTATTTTGGGAAAAATCATTCCCTTAAGGTACTCTGTTGATGCTTGGCACTAGTTTTCATCTCATGGGGATCAGGAATTCCCTTCAGACCTTATCAAGAATCATCTTAGGTTACTAGTTTGAGGTCAACCTAGTTTGGTTTATGAAAAAAAATGGTATCAAATAAGGTCAGTAATTGGGGTACCTTACTTTCAGATTACCCTATGTTATTTGGATATGTCAAGGTAGATTGAATATAGGATTGTTAGGACTTGAGAGGTAGGAATGGGTAGGATTTCATAAACCCTTACTCATTCTAATCCTTGGGTTTCCATGGGATGTCCAGCTTTGGTTTGTCTATTTGGTTATTATGGGTTTTTTTTGTGTTTGGTATATAAAAAGGGAGTTAATTTAATGGTATATGTGAGCTCATAGGGCCTATAAATCCATGTGGATCTAGGAACATGGTTCTATAATGCTCTATGTGATGGTGGTGTGATTTGCATGTGGTCTCCAACCTTGTGGCCAAGTCACCCACTGGCACTAGTTCTCTTTTTAGTTTTTTTTTATTTCCTCGTGATTATGAAATTTTTTTATTAACTCTTGTTATTAAATTATAAAAAAATGAAACGGAAATGGTTTGGTTTTGGGAAAAATGGAAAATAAGTTTTTAGTTTTGTTTTTAGAAAATTCTTGGAAAAGTATAATTTTTTAAACTATTTTGAATGTGATAAATTGATTTAATCGAGATTTGTGATTTTTTTTATTATTTTCTCTCTTTAGTTTTGATAACTCAGGATTAAATTATGAGATTTGAGATTTTTCTCTATTATTTCATGGTTAGCATATAGTTATGGAAAACCATGAGGCACCCTCCAGAAAACTGTAAAGGATGGGGATTGGTGGAAATGGAAAGGCACGCAGCTTTCACATGGTTTGTCAAACCATGAGACAAGTATATGGGGAGTATCTATCTTGGTAAAGAACCATTTTTCATGATTAGAGAAAAATTTACCAAAACGTGTGTCCAAACCATGCAGGTGATAAATGTGTATAATGAGGGTCACAAGGTTGGAGCATAGTTTGGTAAACCATATGGCTTAATTGTGCACAGTTTCCATGTGTCTTAAAAATGTGAAAACTTTTATTGAGTGACATTTTTTAAAAAGTGTCAAATAATTTTTGATAAACCTTTGGTATTTTTGTGAGTTCCCATATGTGAGGATGTGTGTAAAAGGGTGGATGTTTGATGGCATGAGTTTATGGGATCCCAAATAGGCATAGAAATTTGGATGTGTGAGGCTCTTAGAAATACCATTGGTGATTGTACAACATTTAAATTTTTTCTAGATTTTTGAAGAGTGTTTTAAAGAGAAAATGAATTTTTTATTTTTTGGTGATCAGTGGTGGTGTAGTTTTTTTTCCTGTTTTTTTTGAATGAATTTTTTCTAGCAGTGTTTTAATATTTATAACTCTTCTTGATGGATTGGTTTTGATTGAGTACTTATTTTTCTTTTTTCGTAGTGTCTTTCCCCAAAAATATTTGATTAACATTCATAGTACGACTGTGGGTGATCCCCCATTATCAAGGCACCAAGTTGATCAACCTAATTAATTTGTTCTTGAGTTTTATAAGTTGAATCAACCTCTATTTGATGATCAAGAGGATCCTCTAGAAGCAGAAAAGTGTATGTTGAAAATATAAGGGATATTTGGTCTCCTTGAGTTTCCTAAAGTGTTAAAGGTGACTTTTTTCCCTATCTTTATTGAGGTTTCTCCTTGTAAATGGTGGAAGACGGAGTATTGAAAAAATAATATAGAATATTTTTCTTGGGAGGTCTTCAAGGCTTCATTCATCCAAAAATACTTTTCTAAGATGAAAAAAATGATAAAGTGGATGGAGTTTCACTTTCTATAATAGGGAGATGGATTGGTGTTGTAGTTTTATCGTTTCTTTGTGGATATAATTCCATATGATCTAGAATATTTTTTGTAAGATTATTTGAAGGCTTGGTATCTTGAGTATGGGATTTATCATAATCTGCAGTCAAAAGTGTCAGAGTTAAATTTAACTTATTTTGATGATGTGATGAAGTAAGCTCTCTATGATGAAGTTTTTCTAGAAGGATTTTTTGATGTATATGACCTTCCTTTTTTCCCAAGATGTGGTGATTAGGACTCTAGTAAGGCATTGAAGAGGCAACATGAAGGTGTTTGTATTTATTGTAGAACCAAAAATCCTCATGATCATTCATCTGCTTCTTCAGGATGTGTGATCCTAGTGTGTCATCAGTGCAGTAGGAAAGATCATAAGAAGATTTCAAGTTTAAGGACACTGAATACCTTTCATGCTTGAGGTTTATAAAGACACTTATAGTGGTTATGTAGGGGTGTTTCCAAGAAGCAACGCAAATCCATTTTTTAGAATTAGATCACTATTTAGGCTTTATTTAATGTCCCTTTCTATTGTGATATTTCTTTATATTGTGGCAGTTGTTCCTAGTGTTGTTATATTTTTTTGAAATATAAGGGGATGTTGTGGATCTCTTAGGAACTCCTGTTTTAATGAAAATATGCATTTATTTTGAAAATTTTCAATAATTTTTTCTAAGTGGTGTGTTGTGATATTGGCTCCTAACTATGGGGTAGGAAATGATTCAATATTTAAGGATCCATCCATAGGTCCCAAAGTGAATCTTTTCATACAATCAACAAAATGTTATGGGTGTATGGAACCTTGTTTCAGCTCTTTTCCCACCATTCAGATGTTAGAGTTTTAAATGTTCTCATTGGGGGACCTCCTTATTTTTTTAAGTCTCTCCCTTGGTGTGGGGGTTGTTGTAATGTGTTGGTTGTCTTAAGTTGTTTGATCCTTAATTGTGGGGGTACCTATATCGGGTCTCATTGATATTTATTCTAGATTAAAGTAGTGATAGTTTATTTCTAATGGTTGGGAGTTTGTTCCATCCTTTCATGTTAATAATCCAATTTATTTTATGGTATTTTATTTTCAAGTGGATTTGTTTGAGATTGTGGATCTGATTATTTCCTTCCAAGTGAACATTGGGATCATTGAGAGTATTCCAAATGGTCTTATTTGAAGCATGGTTTTAGAGGTTGTGGCTCAATTTTTCAGTAATTTATCATGAAATGGTTTCATTTATTGTTTTTTTTTTGGGAAAGATGTGTGAGTTCTATTTAGCTATAGTTGATATGTTCCTGGTTTGAGAGGTTGGGTTATGAGGGTGTAGAAATCATTGGTCTTTGATCGATCAACTAGAAATTTTTTGGCTTTATGGAGAATGAAAGCATAATTTTGGGGAGAATTTTCAAATCTGAATTTTCATTTTCATCTTTTGTTTTAAACAATCTTTTGGTTCATGGTTTTTCTTTAATGTTTCGGGTGTTTGGGATTTAAATTTTGAGTTATGGGAGTTTTGGGTGGTTTTTTCCTTATTCTTTTTCAGTGTGAAAGGTATGGGGAGGAAATGTCTTAGTGGAGAGTTTGGGAAACCCTTAGTGTCACTTCACTATGGGGTGTGTTTGATGGATGGTTTATCTCCTTGAGCTAGAAGAGTTTGAGGACAAAAAGGGTTATTTTGGAGGGGATTTTCTCCAGGTCACAATGTTAAGGTGTGTGGTTAGTTTTACTATACACACAATGTTTGAAGGGTTAACATGGTTTAAATAACCATACAGCCTAAGTTTACAACCCTTGTAGCACTAGATAGTGGCTAATTAAACGGTTTGCGTAGGTTTATTAAATCGTGTGAGTTAACCATGAAATCCTCTCGGGAAAGGGTATTTTGGAATTTTTTTACTTATTTTTAATTGGTATTTCTTCCCCTAGAATCTTCTATTTGATCCCTTGGATCAAAATTCCTACCATGGTGATTTTTGTTTTCTATAATCCCCTCTATGTGGGATTCACGGTGTTTTCTTATTGATTCTTCACCCGGATTGAAATTTTAGGGCTACTCTCTCTTTATCCTTTGTTTTTATTCATTTTCCCTTCCTCTTATAACCCTAGTGGACATATCTGAATTGTTTTGGTAACTATGGTGATGATAAATTGGGTTTTTTTCCTTCTTAAGGTTTCCCTTGGATGTTCTTTCTCCTTCAAACCTTCGTGGAGTTGTTTTAGGTGTGTGTTGTTGAAGTGTTGTGATTTTGAGGTAGGTTTCCATTTTCTATTTACTTTTTTAATTTAAGATTTAATGGTTTCATGTTTCCCTCACCTTAATTAAATTATAAATAGTGATTTGTGATCTTTGGATATGTTATTTGGTGTGAAAATTGGTGATTTCTACCTTATTTTGTGATAAATAACATTGTTTTCTTAAATATTTCACACCAAGTGTTTGATAAAATGTCAAGTTGGATTTTGTGAGTGATTTTTGATATTTAAAGAATAGTTTAGATTTTTAAAAGTATTTTTGATATTCAAAATGATTATTTGGGTTCTTTGTTTGGGTACTTAAAGTGGTTTTGGATTTAAATAAAGTATGTGATTTTGTTTTAAAAATGGTTAGACACGTGGTAGTGGTTAGTGGCCCATTTGAATCTTTAATGAAACTTTATTTGGCTTTAAAATGTGATATGAAGTGTTTAAATGGTATTTATTTCCAAATGATTTTGAAATTGTAAATGGTTTATTTGTACCCTTTTAGAAAGGTGGTGTTGGTTATTTAAAACTGAGGATTTTGTAAAGTGTGTTAAAGTCATGTTTGGAACTTTTGTAAAATTGGTGAAAATGTTTATTATGAAAACCCTAATTAGAAACTCTCTTATCTTTTTAATGTTAATGGATGAGATTCCCTCACTATGTAATCCTCATGTTCCATTTAATTTGATGTGTTTAAGGTAAGGGTTTGATCCTTAGGGTTATTTTATTGATGCATGTTGTGAATTATTATTATATTTATATATGTTTGGATGATCAGTTGGAATCGGTTGGCTCACCCTTTTTACATTTTGACATGGTAACTTGGAATAGTGATAGAATTTTCTAATAATGATTACTACACTGGGAAGATTATACACTAGATAGTGGCCCATAGCATGGGGATATATTGAGTTTTATTTCTATGTGATAGTTCCCCCTGGTATGTACCATGTGATGGTGTGGTCGGGCATGTTAGGGAGGTTTTGATTTCATCGAGTGAGGCATGCTTTCTAGGATGATTCAAAATATATTAATATTTTCTAGAATATTCTTGATCTCCTAGGTACACCCATGTCTTTTGGAACATAGTTGTCTCCTCTGAATGATAGTGATACATTTTTGGTTGGTTAATATTGTGTGATATTTTCTATTTCCCTTATTATGTGTTAGTTGTTATTTTTTCCCTGTGTAGTATAACTTCTTTATAAAAGTGGGGAAATGGTTTTCCAAAGGTTTATGGGAAAAGGTTTTAGAAATTTTTGACACTCCTTAACTCCCTCATAAATGAAATGTCACTTTTCTCTTTAAAATAAATATGGTTCTTCTTTGGAAAGAGTGTGTTTTGGAATGGTAAAAAGGAAAATTGTCCATGTTTGGTTTTATTTCGAAAATTTATGAAAAATATTACTTTTTTATATTTTATTTCAAACCTAAAATTGTTGTTTCTTGTATTCTAATATAATTTCATTGGAAATAGATTGTTCGGGCATACCTGTTGAGTTTTAATATTCATGCCTATAGTTTTTTCTTATTTTTAGTTTTTGGTGCATCAATTTATATTGGTATTGATAATCATGGGTGATGGTTGATTTTTACATCAGAGAGTGTCCCTCAGGGTCACATAAAGATGTCTTGGTTGTTAGGTTTAGTTTGATCATGTCATTTAGTTTTGTTGCATTTTTACTTTTGTTATGTTGTTTGTGTATTTTCATAATATTTTTTAAAAAAATGTTTATTTTGGAAATGTATATTATTTTTTTTTCAATTTATTTCCACTATTAATTTGTTTATTTATTTTGGGTAAAATCATTCTATTATGGTTCTTTGTTGATGCCCTGCACTAGTTTCCAGCCCGTGGGGATCAGAAATTCCCTTCGGGCTTTGTCACGGATCGGCTTCGGTGAACGATTTGGGTTCAACCCGGGTTGGTACGTGACAAAATCCATAGTCAAATTACACCTTCAGGACTATCATAGTTAATTGATTTTCTTGTTTAACTATGTTCACTACCCATTTAAGTCCTTATTATCTAATAAAATATATATATCTTTACCTATTTCAGTATCAGGAAATATAATTAATAGATAACTAATCACATTATCATAATATAATCATATGTCTATATTGATATCATAAAACATTCATCATATATCATAACCCATGGAAAAGAAATGGGTTTCATCATTATTTCAACAATTCACCATATCATAACCCATGGAAAACAAACAGGTTTCATAAACATCCTATCATCATAATCATAATCCATCCAAAGAAATAACAAGTATGTAATACCTTGATCAAATTTCTAATAATAAATAATTGACATCAATGAATATTATCATAAATTGAAATTTCATTAAATGATTATAATAAATATTTCTTGAGGAAATAACATTTTTATTTTAGAGTCACTTCATTCATGTTTATAAATTTTAAAACTATTAGAGAAATTTTTAATTTGAAAATATTCTTAGATACCTATAAAGTAATCTTCAAATATTTGAGTGATTGTGACTATTGGAAATTAAATTCTTGTCTTTTATGTTAAAATAAATAATCTTTACAAAATATTTATAAAAATTCAAAAAATACCTCTCTTGGAATATGATAAGAAAATGATTTGTAATCATTTTTAAAAATTCAATCATGGGTAAAAATTAATTATAAAATTTATTGTATAATATATAAAAATCCTCTATTATTTTATAAATCATGGACATATAATAAAAACAATTTTTGATGGAGGAAATAAATAATTTCAATTTTTCTTAAAAAAATATTCTCATGAGTTCATAAAGAGAGGAAAATTTAAGGAAACTAGGTAATCTATATGAATAACCATAAAAGACAATGTTATTATCAAAATAATGGTTAGAAAATTTCATTATTGAAAATGTGATCATAAATAATCCAGATAAACAAATAAAATTGCAACATAAATCCATTACATCAATTTTTAATTACATAAAAAGTTATCTAAAATATATCATAATAAATTTAAATTTGTTATAATTATTTACCCAAATCATGTTCTGTATTATTATCTTATATTTCACCAATTATTAATTTTAAACACAAAATTATAAATAATTATTAAAATCATCCTTTTTTAGTGAATAATGTTTCATTTTTCATGAGAATTTCAATTTGATAATTCTAGGAGATAGTACATGTGGAGCCTCTAAACGGTGGCTTCTCTCCTTTTCCACGTGCGCCTAGGGTTTCCCCATAAATCCTTCTCATTCCCTCATTTGGCATGTCCCGGCCTCCGCATTGGTGGTATCGTCTCGGCTCGGCGTTGCTGGGTGATAGTTCTGCATGGTCTAGCTTTGTTCTGGGCTTGGTGGTGGATTCACTAGCTGTTTGGCTTGGGGATCTCTCCTAGGCTTGGGTGAGTTCGTCGTCAATTCCAGTGCGCTCCTAGCTGCAAGATCTCATCTCAGCTTTGGGATCTTTCCTCGGCTTGGGTGTTCATCTTCGACTCTAGTGCACTCTTGGATTCGGGATCTCATCATGGCTTTAGGATCTCTCCTTGCCTTGGGTGTTCATCATCGGTTATGGTGTGCTCCGGGCTTTGGGATCTTGTTACAGCTTCAAGAACTCACCTCGGCTCGGGTGTTCAATGTCAGATTCTATTCACTCCTGACTTCAAGATCTCGTCACGGCTTTGATATATCTGCTCGGATCAGGTTTTGTCATCAGTTCTGGTGCACTCTGGCTTCAGGATCTCATTGTGTCTTCGGTGTGTGCTCAGGGTTGACGGAGTTGGATCTGGGATTTGTATTCATTCTGGTGTGATGTCTGTTCTTACGTGCTTCAGTGAGCTCAGAGCCAGCACCAGTGGCTTGGAGGGGGGGAGGCCATGCATTTTGGTTCTAGTATTGTTGTCTCTAGGTTTTGTTTTGTAAATGTTGGTATCATAGTTTTTAAGCTGTGAATTTGGGTTTGGACATTCTCTATTGAGATTTTGGAAGTGAATTGGATGCTTCCTTGTAAAACCCAGAAAAGCTACAAGGTTTTGCTTCATATGAGGATAGAGCTGGTCGGCTTCTCCATGAATGACCTTTCGGATTCAAAAGATCGAGAGAGTATGGCATCGTCATTGGTATTGTCCCCGTGCATTCATGCATAGGACTGCTTGCTGATCAGTCATGCTTTGGTGGAGGCGAGTGTTACTGTTTTTGATGCTAGGTAGAGGCACTTCTGCATAGTATTCTCTGGGTTTCATCCCCTTGTTTTCTGAATTTTGGTAATGTTTTTATGTCCTTGAAGTCTTGTTTTCCCCCTTTTCCCTTAAAAGGGGATTATCTAAAATCAATAAAAATTTCGGCCTTCGGTCCATTCAGTTAGATAATTACATTCCATTTATAATGATTATGATTTTATCATATCTAGAAATAAAATTTGGAAACAAGTATTATATATAATCATTATATATTTAAATATTCATCACTAAATGGTGGATATTGAAAAATGAATTACATCGTTCATTTAGACAGTTGGTCATACGTACGCAGGAATGAGGTTTTATATTACTTTCACGTATATAAGGAATGAATGGTAAATTATAAGTCACCTTTATAGAATAATTATTATATATATTATATATATATATATATATTGAATCCTTTATTTCTATCATTATTACAATAAATTTAAAAAGAAAATGAATAATAAATCACATCACATTTTGGAGGTGGTAGTCAACACGTACACCTGAGTGAAGATGTCATTTTCTGATAGATTGAAAGGTAAGAAGATAGATAATATATTATAATTAAATAATAATAATTACATCATGGATATCATATATATACTTTTAACCCATTAATAACTATCCATTAAATATGATGATTGAAAATTAATTGTATCACTGTGTAGAGGTGGTAGTCCTCACCTATTCACAATCAATACATTCGCATCATATTATATATCATATAGGTGGATATTGAAAGTTGTATAATAATAAAAACATTTCAATATATTTAGTACACTGAAATTATTATATTATGTTGAATACCATGTATCTATAAGAGGTTGAAGAAGAAAGAAATAGAAAGTTCTCTGGTAATAAGAATATTCATCCATTAGTTTGGATTTTTTTTATCCTTTTATAACGAAATTTTGAATTACCATACCCACTAATTAATTGATATATAATTATAAAATAAATATTTTTAGTGTTTTTGCAAGTGTTAAGGCTCAAATATGTGTAAATAAGAGAAATTATGGGTGTCATTTTAGAAGTTCAGGAGAGGACACACTTGGAATTTATTATAAGATTAAAATATAATAAAGTCATTCAAAAGTCATATACTTACAAATTAACAAAGATTAAATATTGGGAAAGGATTAAGTCTTAATATTTTTAAAAAATAGGATTTATACATATTTAATATTAAAATTTACCCTTATTTTCACTTTAACCCCCGGTCAACCGGTTTTAACCTTAATCATATTGAATCGTTTTAATATTTTTATTAATTCATTATGAACAAAAATGAAAGAGTAATAGTTAAAAATTTTGGATATTATTATCAATAATATTTAATCTAATATATCAAAAATCAATCCTTAAAATTGGAAGAAATCACTTTTAAAGTAAACACTCAAAACCCGAAGAAATACAGTTTTTATAAAAATAAATGTTTTCATAAGTATATAGCGTTTTTGTACAAAAATACAAAAAAAAATCCAATGACCATAATTATATTATTAATAGTATAAAAGATGTAATTTTACTTTTAAAACCATTTTTAAACAAAATTAATCTTCTTAAATTCTATAAAATAAAACATACTTTTTAATGAATATCAGTATTTTTTACTATTCATTGAAAAAGTAATGTTTTCAAAAAAAAATCAAAAATAAACTCTAAACTAATTTTCACATGTTAATTTAAAAAAATAGTTAGCTTTTTCTATTAAAAATAATTAAATTTGAAATATTTAATTATTTTATTTCCTCACAAGAAGTAATAAAACCCATTTTGGTGTAAAAAACTATTTATTAAGATTATATAACGAAATTACTAAAATTATATTTTATTTATCTAATACCATTATGAAATTTTTAAAAAAATTGTTATTCGTATTAATAAATCCAATTTAGCAGCTGATTTATGATGGTATAATTTTTTGATATTTATTTAGACTTGATGTTTTATGTATCGCAATATATCAAAGAAATAATTTTTAATTTTAAAGAAGTGTCATAAAATCTAGGTGTGTTACATTATACCCAACATTAAATGAATTTTCCCAAAAAATTATCTAATGTTGATAAAAAAATTGAGGATATATTTTTTTAATTACATCTTATGGTTTACATATAGCTTCTTTGAATTTTTTATTCCTCGAAACATCTTTTACCAAGTGATTATCCTGGTCCCCTTTCACTTAAACTCTATCATCTAAGTTTTATATTGGTTGTTATTTATAGGAAATATCATGAAATAATAATTTTTTAGTAATAAAAATAAAATAATGCTGAAGATGTATTATTTTATCTAGTAATTTACATTAGAAATGTGATGATTCTTAATCTGATGTTTATGTTATATTTTTTATAATAGAATTCAATGGAAACTATTTATATATGTTAAATATGGGTGTTATGGGAATATAATATCATTATTAAATGAATTTTAATGTTTTAAAGTGGAAAATTAAACTTCTTATAAGGGAATAAGTATAAGGATGAGTGTATAAATGTTAAAATATTTTTATTTCTCCACAAAGATCAATATTACACTATAATATGATATATTATTCCATAATATTCCTATTGAGAAAATTTGGCTAAGGTTAGTTGGTAACAACTAATTGGTAACCTCGGTGACTACATAATAATTTTCATAATTAATCTATGACTTACGTCATATAATTTTTTTTAGTTTTTTTAGTGTATTATATTAGATTATTCCACATATATTTATTATTTCAGTTTTCTCAATGTATGATTAAAATTATAATGGTTATATATAATTCAATATTCATCAAATTATTACAAAATACAATAGAAAAGTTTGATGTTGAATTTATTATTGGTTTTTGAATTTGAAATATAAAATTCAATTTTAGGGGGATGATTTTTATTTCTTTTTGATGATCAAGTGAACTATAAAAATTAAAGGAAGGATAAAACAAAATAATATACGAATATACCAAGAAATAGAGTTGAACTTTATATGTTATTTATCAAATAACATATCATAGTTGAAATACATAAATATAAATATTGGGGAAACTTTTTAAGTGAATGGAGACTACATTGACATTTATAATGACGATATGAGATTATTGTTTGTGATTTATGTATAATAGTTTTATATTTCTCCCATATTTATTTTTTAATAATTGAATAAGATGTTTTGCTTTCTAATATTGGTTTCTATCATTTACAGAACATAAATTTAGTGTTTGAAAAGTAAATACATATTTGAATTGGTCTATAATAAATGAGGTATAATATTTTATGATTAATGACTACCATTATAAAATTTCATGTAGATTATAATTTTTAATAGGAGGGAGTATGATATATTATTCAAGATATATTATTATTTTACATGAGTTCAAGGATATGATTTCAAACTTTTATCAATGATGGTTATTTGATCCAATGATCTCGGGTTTCTAAGACAATTCCCTAGATGTTTAATTTTAGTGGATAAAAAATATATTATGATATTTGATAGAAATAACTATAAAATAGAGAAGGATATAATGTTTTATTATCTATTATCATTAAAAATAGATGTTTCATAAGTTTCTTAAACTTATTTTGTTATACTTTAATAAGGTACTATGATGGATAATATTGATTAAACATTGTTGAGAATAATGATTATGGTTATACCAAAATTATTATATTTAATTTAGATATTTTTTTCATAATTCATAGTTGTTAACATATGAAATGGAATATAGTAAAATATAGACTGCATATATACATGTAATTTAAATTTTATGGAATAAAAATTATTTATTTTACCATTTATGTGTAAGGAAATTTTAGTGTATGATGTTGAATAAATTGATGAAATCATTATATTAGTTAATGATATTGTGTGAAAAAAATAGGGGTTTTGGTGATATTGTTGAAGATTCTATGGTGATCAAGAAGTTAATTTGTAACCTTCTAGAAAAATTTTATGTAATGTTATCTATTCATAAATATCGTGATCAAGAAAATTATCATTATTATTATTTATATCGTATTTGTATTACATGAACAATGAGTAAAGAAATTACACTTATGATGAAGAGTGAGGATGAAATAGAAATATCTATTAAAGATATTTTATATTGTAATTATAATAAGGTTATCATGTAAAAAACATTCATATGATGATAAATACATAGAGGTAATATTTGAAAAGATGATCTAAATAACATCCAGGAGTATTTGAAAAGGGATTATAATTTTCAAGGAAATAATTTAATGAATTATTTTGAACACCAATATATTATTTTAAAACTAATTATCTAATTAAGAAGAAAGAAGAAATAAATTAGAAAGATGAGTCTTCATGATGTTCCTCAATGAATAAAACATCTTTGTTCCTCACTTATAAAATTACCTCCAAGGGAAAGAGAAGGGATTTCTAAAAATTCAGTAATAAATATCAAGTATATGTTTAATATTAAAGATATAAATTATGTTGAAACTAAAGTTGAAACATTATGTGAATTAGAAGTGAGCTTATTTTTCATAAAATAAAATTATTGTAAGTATGAGATAAAATAATTTTATTTGTTCCATATTCCAAAATTGGATTATTTTCAACTCCTCAAACAAGAATGTATAGATTCAAAATTCTCAACCATTTAAATGTATTAAATAAGATACTTTTTAACCTGTAAGAAAGAAATTCAGGAATAGTGATAAGTTATTTATTTAATTTGTTAATGAATTTACTCATAATACATATTTTATATTTTTAAAATGTCAATCAGAGGTCTTGAAGATATTTATGAGTTTAAGAATAAATGAAAAACCCATTTTTTATTTTATTTAAATATAATTAGAAATTAAAATATATGTGAGTATAAGACTATGATTTTAAATAAATATATTGAAAATCGTGGAATCTTATATGAGTTTACTGAAACATAAACCCCCAAAAAAATTATTTTATTAAATAATAAATATATGGTAAATATTGTTTGGATAATTTTGAGGGAGTATAATACATCGTAATTCTTTGGAAGGAATGATATTTCTATAAAAATTCATATTTCAAATTTATGACCACATTGTATAAATTTTTAAATGTCTCCTTAAAAAGGTACTATAATGAGACAAATTTATTGAAGTATTCAAAGGTTTTTAGAAACCTTTATATCATCAAAATTAAAGGTGTGTATTTGGGAATGTCTGAACAAAGAGTTATTGATGGAATTTTCATTTGTAATACTTTAAATATAAAATTATATCACTAATATAACATGTAAATGAGAAATATTATAGATTTATCTGATTTTAATTCATTATAATACTAATTAAATAAGTGTTAAAAATAACGGAAATCTTTCATATGTGATGTAGAAACAACAATATTAGTTTGATAGCACGATAAATTTTTTGAAAATATTTAAAAATCAAGTGATTCTTAAGAAGGAGAAGAATATTCAGTATTATAATGTTATTATGAATAAAAAATAGAATTGATCTATGTTTTAAAATAAACATCTAGGTCCATAATATCATTATTGGTCATAGAAAACCATTTATAATAAAAATAATTGTGAGAATAAAATCTCATGAATCATTATTTTCTAAATTTTAATTACATGGTGTGAGTGAAAATTGGATCATATATAGTGTTTGGATGTAATAGATAACAAATTACATTAAATTTTGAAAAATAAAACCAACGATTTAGTACCTAATACAATAAAAAATAATATTATTAGAAAAAATTGTGTGTTCCTAAAAAAATTAAATTAAAATGGTTAGGTAATAATAAATATGAAAAACTTAATTTTAAAAAGGTTATTATTAGGTTGAAGGAATTTCATTGGATGATACATTGTGTTTACTTTTAAGGATTCTAAAAAATTGTTTTTTTGTTTTCACATCTCAAATAGAGTAAAATAAATTCTAAATAGATATCACATCATTTTTTATCAATGGGGAACATAAAGAGTAATTTTATATAGAGAACCTGAAATAAAGATTTCTTCTAAATGATTATGGAAGAGTTTTAAGTATAAATAAGGTGATATAAAGGATAAAATAGGAATCTTTTTAATGGGATTAATATTTTAACTTGTTTCTTAATTTTATTTATTTTTAGAATGGAATATTGGAAAATAACATCTAAATAAGTTAAAGTAATGAGGTGCCTATCATTTTTATCATCTATATTAATGATATTATATTTTATGTAAATAGAGAAGATATTTTTATTTTGGTTAAAATTTAAAAAAATCAGTATTTTTAAGATTTCAATGTTGAGATAATTTTTTTCCCCTATTTCATCAAAAATAACATGTGGGGGATGAATTTTTTCCTTTAGAGCATAAATGACTAAGAAAAATTTAAGATTTAGGGTATTTAGGATAATAAGAATTTTTATTCTCCATATTGAAGTGGAATCTAATATTTACAAGGATAATTATATTAATATTGAGAATAATATAGTGTTTATAATTATTATATAAAGATTAATATAATTTATTTCTTCTGAATCAGTTATTATTTATACTATCATATTTATGATAATTATCAATGTATACCAATAGAAACACAGTTAATTAAAATGATGAAAATTATGTGGTAATATTAAGGTTCATATGAATTTTGGATAATATATTATTATAATTTAATTTTATACATCATTGGATTTTTGAATGATGATTTGGATGAATATCTAATAATGGTAGTCTATAATATAAGGAGTATTTTCATTTTTAGAATTTTTTCCACGACATCAAAAGAAAAAACATTTTATTAAATTTAGTACATTAAAATAAATTTATGTTTCTAATCCTCAAGTTATTACCCAATTTATGTGGGTGATAACTCAGCTTAAATATTTCAAGGTAGATGTGATGTTACCATTATTTTTGTACTCTTTTAATCAAATGTTCATAAATATTTTTATATATTAAAAAGAAAATTCTCCATTCAAGAACATATATATCATGTACCACTTCATAATCAAAAAATTTTCATTATGAATTTTAATGTTAATATTTATTTCTAAAAATGATCATATTATGTATATCTTTACTAAAAATTTACAAAATGATTCATTTTAAAGGATGATTTTTATGATGGGAGGTTAAACTCATAATTCTCATGGAAAGGTAATGAAAAATAATCCCACATCATACATGTTAGTTGGAAGTATTTTAAAAGGGTTATAAATATAGAAACATTTATCCAAATATATATATTTTTCTAATTGGGGAAAATATCAAAGTATGTGGTGTATATATTTAATGGTATATTTAAAGAGGGGGATGTTATAAATTTAAATTGTGTGTGTGTTTGATGCATGATATATTTAATTAAATTATTGATTATTTTTGTGACAATTTTTTTTTTAATATGTTTAATAACAATTTTGATTTGATTCTGTAGTAACTAGGAGGCGGTTATATGTATTTAAAATATTATCAAGTTATAAAAATGGATATTTTTTATATTAATATTCATTATTATTTTTATCTATACTATGTTCACTATTTAAGACATAAAAAGTTGAATGGTATTATTTTATATGACTAAGGGGGAATTAATACTGACCTTTAAAAAATAATATAATATGGGAGATTATTTTGATAAATATTATTTTTATGAGTGATGGGGATCCATGACATATATGTTTTATAAATAGAGAGATTTTTATAGTGATGAGTGTAATGTGAACAAGTTTATGTAATGAAATTGTTTCATTTCTTTGTTAATACATGAAACCATAAATCATTTCATTCATATTAGTGTTTGGATATCTTGAAGAAAATCTTTATGATGTTACAATGATCATGAAGGACTATTGGTATGAGCGGTGAATTTTTTAAATAATTATTTTCTATTAATGAAAAAATAGTAAGCTATAATAGCATTCTGTTTAGAAATGATTTACTTTATAGACATGATGATGTTTTTTATAATCATTGTTATTCATGGGTTACACAAGAGTTTAATGGTTGTGATTCATGTGTGTTCTGGATAGTTGTTATGGGTTGGTAATTTCATCATGAATTTGATTATTTCACAAAAAATATATAAATTACAATATATTATACGGGAATGAAAAAAAATTGTTTATAATATTATTATAGTATTGTGATAAAGTTATTAATGTCATTGTTATACCTCAATGTAATATACTAATTCATGTTATTCTTGGCTATAAAATTAGGTTGATAAGAAGTTAGATACAACCTATTAGTAATTTCCTTGATTATGTATAAATCATTATGATTAAATCATAATTTCTATAATTTTCTAAATTTTATTTTTGGTTAGGTGTCTTGTTATGTAAAATGTGGATTATTTATTTATTAACTCTAAATATACCATTATTTTTTTAAAAGATATTTAGATGTCATTCTTGATATAATTACTCAAAAATAATCAAGATTTATTTTAATTTTAATTAATTATTTTTTAAAATATTAAATTCAAATTTCAATGTTAGTGGGAAGAACATTGTTATTATGGATGTGAGTGTCTGTTTTATGAATTGAAGAATTGGTGACAGGGAAAATGATAAGAAAAACCTAAAATGAGATAATATGTATAAAGTATCTTCATCATATCCCATCCTAATATTTTATTAGTAGGATATGATGATTAATGTGACTCTAGAATAATATGAAAATGAAATTTTTAAGTGTATTTATGTTACAATATTATTCTTATAGTATTAGGTATAGTGAATTACTTATTAATAAAATATTATCAATGAAAAAGTATTGACGATGTTTTATTGTTAAGGATTTGTTTCAATCACTAATTTAACAATAATACAGTGTGTATTAAGAGAATATTAGTTGTATTCCAACAATAAAAAATTAATGTTTCTAATTATATATTAATGTCATATATTTTTTGTATTTAATTGTGATTTTAATTTTTATTATCGGGGATCTTGTTATATAAATTAGATGAAATTTCAAGTTACCAAATTTCAATTATTTAAACTACACATTTTTATAACACCCTTCATATTTTGGGTTCATTATGTTTTATAGTATGTTTGAAATTTTTTCACCAATATTAATTAGTTTTCCAATAATTTGTATTCATATTAGGAAATAATGATTTAAAAATTATTTGGAAGATGTTTTAAGATGAGTAATGAGGGCCAATTTGGGTCACAAGTGATTAGGTTGGTGTTGAGGAAGGTCCAAGTGGATGATTTTTGAATATTTATGTAGAAGTAGGCCATTCATAGCACGTACAATTTCATTCACACCACGAATGACCTTATTGAGGGCCATTCAAGGAATGAATGTGGTATTATAGAGAAATTGATGATATTAAAATGGTTCATGCTATGAATGATGTTATCTGAGGGAAGGGTCCATTTTCCTAAATCATTTGAGAATGTGAACTATGGTTTAACCCATGAAATTAATGGGTGACAATGCCTCCACACCTTGGTCCCCCTATTCATGTCAAGAAAGGAACCTTGATGTATTTTTCATGAGTAGGGTGGAATCCACCTTTTTAAGGTCAAGGTGTGTTACATATTATGGGTATTTAGGTATCAATATAGTTCTTAAATGGATTATTATCTCATTACTTCATCCCTCTTTTGATCTTCCATTATAGGGGACTGTTTTTAGTGAGATTTGATGGAAATTAGTGGTATGTTATTTCATTTTTTTACTTTAATAGTTCTCTTTTAGAAAAATTTAATTTGTGGTGATTTTAGTTTTTGTTTTTAAGATTATTTTACTAAAGATTAGTGAAATTATCTGATAATAGTGTGGAATCCATATGAGTTTTATAAGGGAGGTCATAGGGATATTATCACATGTCTCCACTCACCATTTCATTATAGATAAATCTCTACATTAAATAATTTAAGGGTTTTGATGAAATTGGATTAAATTGATGAGTGAATGAGTGTATTGGATTAGTTATATTTCAAGAGATGGTTCTAGTGGTATTTCATATACCTTCCCTTTATTTTTTGGTCAGTGTTCCAATGATGTGGAAATTCCCATTGTGTGATTTATCCATTTTCCTCCTTGGTTTAATTTATATATTTAATTTTAATTTGTTATAAATAATTATTTATGTCATTTAGCATGAAATATCATCTTGAGTAATGGTACAATCTTAGAAAAGACATTTATTTACTTGGATGAGGTGATGTGAATCTTGTCTTAAGTGAAACCTTCTTGGCAGTGATAGTCGGCCACTCTAATAAAATCTCATATATATGTATATGCATGATGTTTTTACCTAAATGAATATTCCATAGGTTTAGATATATTATATTGGGAATAAATATGGAAAATAGATAGGTATGGGATGTAATATAATATATTATGTCCAGTATAAGTTCTCTTTTTCAATTTGGGTAGTTTTAATTACCAGATGACTATGTCACCAAAGAAAGAGAGTGTCTCCTTAGTGGATTTTAGGCCTTGGGTCGGTCTTGGGGTACTGATTAGATGTTCATAGCCTAGTATTTCTTCCTTATATCTATTTAGATGAGTGTGAGGGTTATACTCCTAGTGAATATGGATAATATAGTTGTTTTTATCTCTACTGGTGATTAGCACACTCATGTGGGTGGATTGGGTATTGATGTACATTTTAAGATGGATGAGTCCTTCGGGACAAGGAAATTTTTGATGAATTTGATTTATATTAGGTTTAAATATAGTTTATTCCCCTTAGAAATGTGACATGATTCATAGGTGTGGGTTTTGTTAATTTGTTTGGTCTTATCAAGGGTATTTAAATAATATTTTAACATTTCATGATGAGGCCACTAATTAGATGAGCCTATGGGATGTAGTATCACCAAGGGGTCATGTAAATGACTTGGTATTCATGATAAGAGACTAATGTAGAAATATGTCTCCCAATTAATTCCATGAAAGATGAGAAGATATGTTTTTTCTAGGTGAGGGGTTAGGTCGTGACTAACTAGTACCATGAGATTAGCTAGTGATAAATGTGATAGGATATGTGCCCTACATGTAAAACAAGTGTGTTCATTTGAATAGAGATGGAAACAGTGGGGTTTTTAAGGCGATGCCATGATATAAGAGATATAGTTCTAGATAGACTATTTTTGGTGAGACAGAGACATTGTGTATGAATTTGGACCATGCCTTGAGATATTTGAGTCAGGACATTGATCCCTTCCTTGAGTAAGAATAGGTTAAGGAACACCCATGATGGGGTGGGTCATGAATTTATATGAGTTGTAGATAATGGAACATACCAAGAGTGATGATGCAGTGGGATGACATGTGGATTTATGATCGTAAATTATTCCTTGGTGTAGTGGTTCATGTTTTGGATAAATTCCTACAAAAATACTTTTGATAAATTATGGACATCATGTATGATGGAACAAGATGGGGTGTTGATCTAGATTATATTATAGAACTGAAGAAGGTATGTTGCGGAATCATAGTGGACTAGTTAGAATATTATGACCCGATATGTATGGATTTGTGGTGGATTTATTATCATGTGGATTTTGGCATGCATGTTTTATATCTTTATTACCATGTGAATAGATTTATATGATTTTTTATAAAGGGGAATCACGGTGACATCCTAATGAATTTTATTTCTCACACATTGTATGGAAAATCTAGTGTACGTGCTGAACTTATGTATTTTTCATGTTTTATATAGTATGTGAAGTGGATTAGGTTATGAAAACTTGATAGGTTTTGGAATGATGGTGTGTTAAGGGACAAAGATGTAAGTATGGCTATATGTGTATGATATTCTATTTATACGAGATCAAAAAAGTGGGGTATCAATGTTGTACACCATATTGACCATGAGAGTGTATACATCCACATTACATTATGATATATCATTGTGTTTATTTGAATTTGTGTACTCTAATTATATGTTCTATAATTTTTTTATTTATTCATTTATATAGATATGAATAAATTTCATCATCTCCCCACTATATATATTAATCCCTCACCGCTATTCATAAGACTCTATGATATGGGGACATTCTCTTAAGGGTGTATGGAACTTCGACTATTTTATATTCTTGGAAAAGGAATCCCAAAGTTCTATTAGATCATTAATTGGTTTGTGGATAGTATCTCTAAGTAAAATCATATTTACTTTATTACTATATGGGGAAATATTATAAAAGTGGTTGAGGATTTTGTTGAAGAATGTGTTGGACCTAAAACTTATTTTTCATGAACACCTTTCCCTTGGGAAGTCTATATTACTATGGGTACAAGATTTTGTTTCATGGATTTAACTATTATAATATGAATTTTATGAAATATGATTTATTTAAAAATCAATAGTTATGGTTTTTAGTTCATGTAATGTTGACATGGGTCCTATGTGTATGCATCATATTTGTAATGTACATTTCACAAGAAATTATCTTGATTGTGTAAGCTTTTATTTTTTAATAGTGGATCATATTTTTAATGTTTCAAACACAACATATCTGGAGTATTACTATATAACTTTATAGTGAAACAATACTCAATTAGACACTAATTTTTCCTATATTGGAAGGATATTTTGATCCTAGTGTGAAAATTATTTTCTAGAGACTATATTGTCCCCTGTTGAAGGAGACATTCATGGACCCATTATAGGATGGAATAGGCATTTGATACCTGACGATTGATATATGGATGAGGATTTATTTTTTTATAAGGGTGTTCTTTTATTGTATTATATTTTCAATAATAAATTTAATGTTATAGTATCATATAGTTTCATGGTGAAACTCTACCTAATATAATTAGGTAGTTATGTGTATAATTGATGTTGATACCATGAGGGGTGTTGGGTTACTAGGTCAGTAACATTAGGAAGTCTATTTGTGTTGGTTAAAGGTATTTTTTAAAAAGTATAGTTAGTTTGTGGGTGTAAATTTATGGTCCTCAAATGATACCCACATGGTGGGTGATATTTTTATTGTCCATTATATTAGTGAGATGCCTTTTATTATTAAAAAATCTTGAATTGGGGTTGATGTAATGTCGGTTGGTTAGAAAAATGATCCTAGTTTATATGGAATGTGAATCATGGTAGTGAAATTGGGTTATATGAGAGTTTGATGTTGTTTATTTTAGGTGAATTTGATGTATATAGTAGGGGGAAACCTATGTGTGGATTCTTTGTGGATCACCCAGCCTAAGGAGGACAGTGATAATTGGTGTGAAATTTTTGGGAAATGACACAGTGTGTAAGGGAAGGTGTGTATTTCATATGTGAATTTCCTAGTTGTGTAATGTATAATTGAATGGTACATGTGTTGGTCTATTGGGAACTTTTACTGTTTTGTATGAAATCAAGTGATGTCACAACTCTTTTACAGTTTTGAGATGCATGTGTGCATGATTAATCAATGATTTGGTATATAAAAGGGGTGTTTTCATATGTTGCGGAGCACATATTTAGTTTTTGAGGCAGACATACCAAGTGATTTGGGAGTGATCAGTGGTTTTTTTTTCATACCAGTGTAATTTCTATATCTATATATTGTATTAGTTAATGTATGGGGTGTGTGTTTCATAAATTAGAATTTTAGTTTAGTGGGTGATTATAGAAATACTTTTTTGGGGGGAACATTATATTAATATTAGGTGTTTTACCCCCATTTTGAAAGGGTTTACTATGTGATGATATCGATTGATGGATGGTTGAGGTGAAACCATGATACTAATGTATTGAATGATTCTATGTGATTTGGTTAGATGGATAATAGTAATTTTGAGATTCAGATGCTGAGTTGGTTGGAGTTGGTGTGTACAATTTCATAGGGGGGGTTGGTTTTATCTAGGAGTGAGATAGATCAAAGGTACTTTACTTATTGGAGTGAAATTTTGATGGATGGATTAGGTTCTTGGTGAACCAAAAAAAGAAATACCACGAGTATCAAGTTAAAACATTAGTGTGTTAATTTCTATGATCTTTTTTCCCTCCTTGATTAAGGATATCATGACTGGGAAATGTAGTAGTGTCCCAGTAGGTGAAAATGATATTTTCATGTATAGGATGACTAGATATCAATATATGACTATTTTAGCACAAAATTGGATGTGGTGAGGTAGAAATCGTGTTAGGATCACTATTTGGGATGCATTAAGTTGGATATGGGACTACTGAAGGTGTGTTTCAGTAGTAAATTAGTATATTGGAATGAATCTTGGTTCATAATCAGCCTTCATGGGTGATGTATTATAGTTTTGGATCACTATATGCCATAGGTTGAATTAGTAAAACAAACTGCAGTGCCCAGGAAGAGGCAAGCCTGGTGAGTTCTGTTTTTTGTAGGAATTATATAGAGTGGGATACTCATCTTTTGGTAAATATTTTTCATTTTTTTTGAAAAATACCCTAAGAATTTAAAATTACACTATTTTTTATATTATACACAACATAAAACCCCATGCATTATTAAACGAAGTATATCATTAATTAAATTTTATATTTATAAACTTATGACTGAATTTGTGGTGATTAATATTTATAGAACCCCCAGTTTGTAGTACGCCATCATTTTATTACTTTTTTATTATTGGAAGTGTTGGTTAAAATAATTGTATGTTTTATGAAGTTTAAGGGTATAAAAACCTATAGGAAATATAGTAAAAAATATTCATATCATGAATGGTGTTATCACGAAGCGAATAGTCTTGGCCATATTTTATGAAATCCCTATATTTAATGAATGGTTCACTGGGTGTTCAAATGAGGCATTACATGTTGTGAAAAATTCTACAATGTGAATATATTTCTCTAGAAAAAATATAATTTAGGTGAGGGGTTTTTTAGGGTATGTGGCATCTTGATGAATTTTTCACATGAATTCTCATTTCACGTATTGAATTAGTATAGGCTCAGTAAGTTTTAGTCTAGTAACTTCTTATAATTTATCATTTTTTTCTATCTCTCAATAAACTTATTGGATTACCTTAGTTTATTTCTATAATTATTTGACATCCAAACTTAGATTACAATTAATCATTGGGCATTCTATTATGGAAATTAAATTTTACGATCTCATTCATCCTTATTATATTAGACCTCCTTTATTTTTATTGAACGGGTCCAAAGATTGGTATGTAATCACTATATGTGTGTTTTTTTATTTTTTTTTATGATAAATTCATGATTTATAATATTATAATGGAGGGAATATGTTTAATTTGTTGAATATTCTTAGAAAATTCATTCAAATTAACTTGAGGTAAGTGAAATCTCTCTCTGTCTACTATTTTGAAACTTTTAGGTTGAATTTTTCCTTAATTTTTATAATGGATAGCTTGTAAATCTCATGTGATATATATTTGTAAAACCATTATTTTATGTTTTTCTGATAAATTTATATTTTAATATGGAACTCATATTTAATAAAATGCTTCATTAGTATATTTGGAAGAAAAAAATTGGTGTGTATTTTTTGAAAATGGTACTAAATAACAGCGTGAAAATACCCCCTTAAAAATTTGGATAGAGAATGTTCATAATGTACTACCACCAAAATAGGGCAGAGTATGGTGAGGAGGTAACACAATTAATGTGTGACACCAATATTGTGTGTGTGAGAAAGTTGGTGTTTTATTAGTATAATTATTCCATGTAACTTGTAATGGTTATAAATATTTTTTAATGTATTCTATAGAACTTTTTTATGATATAGATATAAAATATTTTTCTACTATTATCAATCATTAAATAATATGTGATAACTTTTTATTGTTTTAGTGAGATGTTTGGAAAATTATATGGGGATTATCTTCCAAGTGTTATGCTCACCCCATGCTTGGTTACACTAATGTGTTTACATATGTCGTTAACCTAGATAATGGGAAGGGGAGAGTTTCATACTTCTCTAATATAATTTCTTAATTTTTTTATCATGTTTATTATAAGTTCATGATGTCGAGTGTCTATGTATTGGTTTGGCGTGGTTCCATTTAGTCTCATGTGTCATCATGACTGGGAATTTACTTCTTGAATCTTTTTTTCTGTTGTTACTTTATATGATTATTATAAGTATTTAAATAGTTTTTTTCATTTTTTTATCATGTGTCATAAATATTGTGTTAGTTTTTATGTTTGAACTCAATATTTTGTTTGTTTCATATTTAAAATCATCCCCCAATATTTCTTATTTTCATCGAAAACATGTCTTGATCTCCAAAAAAAATCTATAAAACATAGATGTGTCCTATATTAAATACCCATTACAAAATAAAAAGATAAGTTTGGAAAAACTATTATCACTTGAACACAACATTTATATCCCATGTGTAACACACATCCATGTTAAAGGGACCAATAAGGGTTAAATTTATCTATTGCACCAAGTTCCCTGAAACATTAGAAAAGGAAATTCAATGAAATATCATATGTTTTCACACAATCCCATCAATGGTTCATAAATCCCATTACATGGAAATGATGATGGTAAAACCATTTAATAGTATGGTCTCACCCCATATTAAAAGGAATTGGAACTGTTCAACATGGTTGAACAACCTGTCTAGGGTTTCACACATATGGACACCCATTTAAACTATAAATAACCCCCCCCCCCAACATTGAGGATGGATCAATGGAAGAATAAGCATCATCTATGTCTTATGAAACCCCATATTTTTTTATATCACAAAACACCAAAACTTCCTTTATTATCAAAGGTAAAGAACATAGATACTAACCTCCCTTGTTCCCTAATGTGACTTTTCCTATGTTTGAATGTTCCTCATGTAACACCCCTTAAGGATACGTAGGTTCGCACAAGAGAAGATGCCTTCAAGAAACCATAATATGAATGTGACATCATAATTTGTGCATTCCTATGACTCCTAAATCCATATAGTGGGATTATATAGGATTACATGGCTCACAAAACCTGATTTCCATTTAGAAAAATTTAATTGCATGCAACAAACATTGGAACCCTAACCCAATTCTTCTTATCACCCAGAAACGTTGTGCACATGTTCAAAGCATAAGTTCCCTTTCCTTATTTTAATCTGAGCATACGCACCCCATATACTCAAGAGACCAATGTTACCAACCTATATGTCCTCCCATTTTTTCTTCAAGCACTTTCTAGACCAACACCATTCATTTTTATCCTAATCATAGGTACCCTAATGAATTTTTATTTATATGATATACACCCTAACATTGAATCCCTGAATTTCCACTCGTCAATGATAGTTTTTATGTCATGCGCCACCTGCAGGATCATGAGATGTATAAACATAATCCCTATAGGTGGAATCGTAAAGGAAAATTGACAAAATTTCCTAATAGAAATACCATTTTCCATATCATCCTCTCCTACTCTGAAATGGTATCTCTAGGTGTAGCCCCCGCTAAAATCTGATCTCCATGATATAAAAATGGATATAACAACATCCTAGTCATATTACGTTAAACTACACAACAACAATATGAACACATGATGTGATACTATAGCCTGACCTCATCTAAGGAGATTGGGATTCCCCATGTATGAACATCATGGGATGCCACTACTCCCCCTCTATGGGTGGGAACCCTACATCAATCACCACCAAAAAGCCCATATTTATAATACCCATGTGTTCCCTCATATAAAATCATTTCATAACATAAGAATAATTACCACATGGAGTTAAATGGCATGGATGATTCATATCCCATAACTTCCAATTAGGGCATCAAAGTATGTCGGGCTTGATCCTTGTTTCCCAATAGGGTATGTAAGGCACCTCCATGAGTTCTAATATCAATATATAAACACATATAGGATACCTAACTAAGGGTCAATACCTATACCCCAATACTTCACCTTCCCTAGTGTGAAATTTATCCCCATGGGGAAGCACATAACCACCCTCCTATCCCCATAATACATTAAACCTATGACCCACCTTTCCCCACAATACATTAAACCAATGACCCACTTATCCCCATAACATGTTAAAACTATAAAAGACATATCACAACAATATGTTAAAACTAAAACCCACCTATATCCATAAGAAATTAAACTTATGACATCATTTTCCCCACAAGACATTAAGAATATGAACTACATCTCCACAAAAGATAATAATCGTGTGACCCATATATCCCACATTTCATTAAACATGTGAACCAGATATCCCTATAAGACATTAAAACATTGACCACCACTCCATATGAAATGAAAACCCTATGACCAAACTATCAAAAAAAATATGTTAATCATGATACCCACATATCCCTCTAGAATGTAATAAATTTGACCCACCTGGTCCCCAAAAGTTGTTAATACTATAACCGACTTGTACCCACAAATGTTAAACCTCTAACCTACATGTCCCTAAAATACATTAAACCTTTTATAAAACCATCCCCATAAAAATTTATACCTATAACCTAATCTAGAATATTTACACCATATAATAAACATGGAAAACTTGTGGTAATAATCCTCAAATGAATTGCTTCACTAGAATCAAATACCTCATGGCTGATACATGATGACTTATTTTCCACAATTATTTTTTCTCTTTTAGGATGACTTAGAATTTTAATGTAGAATAAATTTTAGATTCCCAAACTTCCTGACATATATAAATTACCAGTCATGTCCAATGTTTCTTCCAACTCCAATAAAAATTTGTATCCCTACCGAGATGAAATCATATAAATTAACAAGCATCTACCTCGAGATGAAATCTAGATAAATTTTAAAAAACATGAATCAAATATATGATAGAGATTGATACTAGAAAATGAGATCCAAGGAGGAATCATTGGAAGGAGAAACAAATATCCCATCATCCTACTTTGATCAAGGAGTTGAAATCACTTATTAAACTGATGAATTCACCCGCCTTTTGAAAGAGGGAATATGAGGAAAACATTATCACGTATCCACTAGAAGGAAATATTACTCATGAACTCAAAGAAAATCATAATAAAAAAATTGAACCACAAATGAAGCTCATAAAATTCAACTATGGGGACTGGTAATGTTTTAAAACCACCAAATATTCATGTCACCAAATCCAGATATTTGGAACCAGGTCCAACCAATCAAGTAGTTGGGCTAACATGACACTCTCCTATGAATTGGGGAAGATGAAACTAGGAATCCTCAGTCAACAAAATCACCACTTTTGATCCCTTCAATTTTTAAAAATTAATGGAATATGTTGTGGAATTGTGAATCTCATTGTTTAGATATATAAGTATGGATGATTCCATGTACTTTACGTGACTCAATCTGCATGGGACTGATAATTAAACCCCAATAGGCGTATGGTAAAGGGAAATTTTTTAGAGTAAATCCTCAAAAATTATATACCAAACATGAAATCCATATCTATTTTAGCTACTAAGAATCCACAACCACCATGGGGTTCATGTCCATGTAATAGGTTGCAAGATACATGGAGGTAACCTAAGTAATTATAAATAAATCTCACCTTGTAAAGACCCACAATGACAGAGGTAGAACATAGGGAAGCATCATGTCAGTAGCGACCTCTCAGTCTCTAAGGAGATGAATGACTAGATGAATGAACCTCCACCCCCACTACCATAACATGGTACAGAAGCCTATTTATTGAGTCTTATGATCCCATATTCTGAGTTCGTAACTATTCCTATACCATCTGCAAATACCTATAGGTGGAGGATTTTATGGACTCCTTTCAAGGAATCACGGTGAAACCATCTTTATTTTTATTAGTTTCCCTCGTCTCTACGAAAAAACTAGATATTGGGGGGATTTTTGGGTCTTGGTTTACACCATCATAAGTTAGTTATCACATTTATAAGACTCAAAGTAATACTATAATTCTTGAACATGGGGAGGTAGTAAACACCCTATCCTATATGGATATAATCATGAATTCAACTCCATATCCAATAGATATTTTAGTATGTGATAGCTATTTGACACATGTGACACCCCCTCTATCATAAAATCAATAGTAAAGAAGAACTACAATAGTGCCACCACTAATTTATTATCCTGCATCAATTGGATCTTAGGTTGACTAGTAGAAGTATCATCCCCATGGAAATGAATTGTAAGACTTCTGGAGCTCTTGGTCGCCAATAAACATGAAGATTCATTCTATCCATACTTATCCCTAAAATTTAGCATCCTAGATTCCCTTAGTGAGGACCTAGAGTTTTTTTCTTCTAGAACATTTGGGTGACATTCGAACACCTTCTAGATTTTCAATTGACCTACTAAGGATGCCACAAGCTACTCATTTCCAATAAATAATAATGAAAGAAGTATGAGATTGTAGTGAGCCCAGTATCTCTGGACCTCAAATCATATGGATACCACCAGACTCTACAGAAAAAATAAAACAATATCCTTACCCTCTTACTGTGAGTCATGTAAGTTCCAATATAATACATACACATCAAAATCTTGGAGAAGTTCACTATCCACTTTTTCAATCCTATCCCATGAAAACAATAGGATCTTAAAACCTCCCACTCACATAAAATTAAGGTCCATATCTAAACACTATTATCATGAATGTGGTCACTATTGACCCTGTTGAGGATCAGAGAATGTGGGATATAGACACTTAGAAAAAAAAAAGAGAAACCACCTCAAGGGAGGATATAGTACCAAGAAGATCCTCTGATAGGTTCCCACACTCTTTAGTTGAGACTGGTGATGGGTCTTGGGAGTCCCAAAAATGATATATTTCTACCATACCATAGATATACTGATAATGAAAAGGTACCTACCAAGATCCTTAGTCCATCTGATATTGTTCATTATACTGAGGTAGATTCTAGGATAGGATCTTTTCTTCAGCAGCACGAGAACTACAAGAGGCATAATGTCAAGATAATCTATGAATAGTCAATAGGTTTTGAAAATTTCAAAAGATACCCTATATTTCTTCAATTTGGGTACCAACTCATCTAAGGACTGATAACCTTGTTTGAATTAGGTGGTCCCACCCATACAATCTGAGTAGAAGATGGGGTCTATGGTAAACAGCCAAGATATGAGTCACCTACTCTATATGAGAACCATTCCTTTCCAATTTGATAGTGGTGTTATCTCACCTTCTAGGTTGATGAACTAATCAGAACATGGTGAAAAAAAAATCTCTTCAAGAAAATATGATAGTTTCTCTCATTTCCCAAATAAAATATCTAGAAATTAAATAGGTGTCAATTCACCTAGATGGGAATCTATATCTTGTGTGTGTAGATCAGATACAACCACCAAAAGAACTCAGCATCTTGATTTTCAAGCCATTTAATGGTAAAAGTTACCCATTGCAACATCAGGACCATATTTCCACATGGTGCATCCCCATGTTGGAACTTTGAAACAATAGAAATATTCCAAGAGACAATGTTTTAAACCTAATTATAACTCCAATCATGAGGTATATACAGTTGACCCAAAGATACATGGCAGACTAGGATGATCTTAGAAGAGAGTTACACTACTAGTATAGCTCAACCTTACATTTCACTGACATTATTGACCTCTCAAAATGAATAAAGAGGCATAATGAGTGAGTGGATGACTTTATTACTGATGTAAAGGAATCACATATTTTATCATCATTTAATTTTCCCAGGAATAACTGATTATGATGTATGAGGATAATTTAAGGGATGTTTTAGTCCATAAACACATATCCCTTAATTAACTAGGGGTTTAATTGTTCTATAAAAATTCCTAGTGTCTAGAAGAATCCTTATAGTGGACAATGCAATGGTTTCACTGATTACCTATTTCATCTCCCGTTAGGAGGTCCGTGAAAGCATAGATAGTTGATGTTGTTAAATTAGAGTATATATATCTAGTACACTTACTACACCCCTTACTAGATGATCATATCAAAGTAAAACTTTTGAAGTAAAACCCTAATAAGTACAACCTTTCCCTATAAAACCTCTTCAAGCACTATAACATCCTCATAGAGAGAATACTACCACATCCCCTCATTAGGGCTGACCACCTAGGGTGCCTTTCGCAGAAAGGAAGAACATGAATTAATCAATCAAATATTAATATTTCCTTGATTATTTTATTTCAATCCTAGAAATAGTTGTCCTGAAATTAACACAATATAGGTGACCCCAAGATGAAAACATTACCAGTCAAACCAATCACTTCCCATATTATATTATCTTTTTACACACCATAAGAGAATGATATTTATTGAAATCAAATATCTAGGAACAATTTTATCATGGATTATTAAAATTAGGTGAGATCCCGACACATGTGTAACATGTCTTCATTAAACCATATAGTGAAAGTGAAGGCTATGATGAGTAGAAGTAGGCTCATAACGATGGAATGTAATAGTATAATTAAATTTTGACACATAATCTAGTATCTCATGCACATGTTACCATATTTTATTATTTGAGTAGGCTAGAACATCATATTATTATCTCACCTACTTCAGACATTTAACCTGGGTTTCATCCTTCTATGTCTCGGAATAATATACATCATTGATTTTAAGGAAATCTGAGTCCCCTAATATTTCCAAAACCCATTTACACTCTCAATGAATTGATGCCTCTTGAATTATAGATTACATCCTGTGTTTTCTTGGGACATTAATATTCCACCAAAGATGAGAAATATTATAACTCTGTAAATGATATCGATCTAGTGGATCATTATAGGATGTTCAAGAATGAGAAAATCCATACAAAATCATTAGGAAATCCTCGTATATATTGTCAAAGGAGAGGTTGAGGATAAACTAGAATGAAGATTATGTAGTATAGTATTTAAAATTATAATGTTCATCCAATTAATACCATATATTAGGCCTCAAGAAAGGCTTAGTAAACATATTATGTTGGGTCTACTCTTTTAGGTACTCCCTTAAATACAACTATATTGGTTGATAGTTTGGTACAGTCGTGACCACACCACGATCATCCATGTATAATCGGGGCCCAATCTTAGACATCTAGTACCCAACCATTATATGTTTCTAAAAAACTAGCTAACTTGAGGTAGAATATAGATAGCATTGTCCAAGCCCCATAACCTCATATAAAAGCATCTATTTCAACCCCTATTAACAAGAGACCATCTATAAGAAAAAGTATTCCCCTAGCATGTACATATGATATGTTGAAGTACCTCACCAGTATACCATTAAGGCACTTGATTATAAAGTCATGTTGCCTTCTAAAAGAAATGAATGAGGCCCTTATCAATGACTTTAGATGCAAACTTTAGGTTGATATAGAGATATGTTTCATAGAGTCCTACTATGAAGAAGAGTCCAAAAGAGAGGATTATCGATCCATTATATAATTTTATATAGAAGAGGTGGGTATTGATATTCAAGGGAATATACACCGGTTGTATATCACATTCCATTTCATTGGTGTATAAATTTCTCTTTGCCTAGTGGATACTAGCTCTAAGATCAACCGCATACCAATATAAATGATCCATATTATATAACATACAAAAGAATATATGATAACCTCTAATGATAGAATATAGAGGTACAATAAGACTGAGTATAATACACATGTAAATATTCATATAAACTCAATATAGTTGTCTGGTATTAAACACTAAATTTATGTTAGTCTCACATGTTACTACCTACAACACATTATTTGAAATTATTTGACTTCATATTTAAGAAATAGTCATGAATTCATATCACAAGTGCCTCAAATACTCCATTGATGGTCTAGTAATAGTACTAATGGGCTATGTATCCCCCTTTGATTCTATGGGGGACCACTATCTTTATTTTGGTTACAAAAAAAGGGAAGGAAATTGGGTCCATCCTGATGGAGTTAATAACATCAATACCACTAATTATCCAAGGGGTACTATAGTAGGTCCATGGGAATACATGAATGAAATTTTTTTTATCTATATTCATTGTTTGTAAACCACGACACCAGACTTGGGAGGTTGTTTTATAGTCTCCATGTAGAAGGAGTTCTCAACAATTACCTCATACTAATATATCAGATAGTCCCATCTAATATTGTAAGATTATACTTCTATGAAGTACTAAGATATTTCCCCCATTTCCACTAATCCACAACATTCCTGAATTTTCCACAAAGCAGGGATGGCTTGACAGAAGTCTTATTATCACCATTTCTTTGACGTCATGATTAGACCTCGCTGTTAGAAAATAAATATAATTTGGTCGGTATCTTTTTTATCATAATATTTGTAGACTAGGAACCCCTCGTCGAGGATTCAATATTCTCTATAGTACACACCAGTGCTCTCTCATAGTCATCCTTCCTGAAAGATTTACCCCTCCCTCTAATCCCCCAATTCCTGATGATGAAGAGGATTTTAAAGACACCCCTCCTATCTTTTAAGAGGTTTTATTCACTAGATTTTATGAGATGGATCAGGTAAATATTGGCCTTTAATATGATCAGAGGCTAACACTGATCATCATAGATATTTCATGAGAGGAGCAGTATTAGTATGTTCCTTCCTGAATCAATAAAAAATGTGTTTTTCATGATCTATGATGAGATTCTTGGGCTTGGTACCTATGATTATATTTTTCACCATGGCCTAACAGTGGTTCACCATGGATTCAAACAGACTTCCATTAAAATTCACCCCTCTCACAGTGCCATGGTCGGGTCTATTGTTAATAATATTATCAAATATATCATCATTATAGAGGTTCAACACCCCAAATGGGTGGTCAAAATTTTTCTAGTCATAAATAATAATAGTAATATTATAGTTTGTATAGACTTTAGAGACCTCAACCAACATTTTCTAAAGTATCACTTTCCCCTTCAAGTGACATAGATATTTATTGATGATACAGATGGGTTCCATGAACTCTTCTTCATGGATAGATACTATGGGTATAATCATATCTAGATTGACCTAGATGATGAGAATTAATGATTATTTTGGGGTACCCCATGTTACTTTTTTACTAACAGGTGATACCTTTTTATGGGTGAATTACAGATCCACTTACCATAATAGAATATATAGAATCTTTAATCCAGTTCATGGGATATTGGTAGGGTGTTACCTTGATGATCTGGTAGCCATATCCTGCCAACATCAGGACCCTCTCAAGGATCTTAATAAAGTGTTCTACTTCCTCTTCCCCTAAAAAATAAAGACGAACCCCTGGAATCTTGAATTTGTGGTTAAGTTAGGAAAAAATTTCAAAATTATCATATGATACAAAGGCATAGAGATTAACCCAGATAAAATAAGGGATATCAATCAAATTCCTCCCACAAGTAATCTATGGGAATTATAAGGCCTTTAAGTACACTTATCCTATATTCTATAACTTATCGTATATCTAGCTGGTAGGTTTAATCTCTTCCCAATGATCATAAAAAAAGGAATTTTTTACTAGTGGAATTAGGATTGGTATACTTCCTCTAGAGATATTAAGAAGTACCTGCTACAACCTTGGGTTATGATGCCTCTTTTCACAAGAAAACATCTAATCCTCTACACAAACACCATGGAATTAAACGTTGGTTCCATAATATCCTAGAAGAAAAAATGGTTGGTGAAATAGCCAATATTGTCTCATATGCATGTTCCTTGAAAAAGATACTAGATACTCCCCCATCTATAAGAGATGTATCACGGTAGTATTTACAATGTAGAAGATACAAAATTATTTGTAGCACTATGAGATTCAACATGTGTCCTGATTTTAGTATCTAAAGTAAATCCTTAGTCTCCCCATATTGATGAGAAAATTTTAATACTGGGTGGTAATCCTCTAGTAATTAAACATTAGGTATTTCTCACACATTTCTGTTAAAGGTCTAGCACTAAATGATTTCTTGGATATACATTCATCCCCTATTGAACCACCCTTGGATGTTGATTTTTCCATAATAAGATATACTCTAAGTGGATAATGATGTATAATATTATTATATTTATATCGATGGTGCCTCTCGGATTCTAACTGATAAAAGGATCAATAACCCTAATCTCAATAGTGTTTTCCTAGTCATTTTTTTCCTCACTCTGGTATAAGAATATCTACCATTTGAATTCCTGTTATTATAAGGATGTACTAACAAAGACACAGAATATGAAAATTTATTATTGGTCTTGATTTATCCCTTGATATTGATGTCCCTTATCTTAAAGTGAATAGAGAATCCAAGATAGTCATCAAATTGATCAAGGGTGACTATGTCATTCGAAAGAAAGAGGTTATCCCCATGCTTGTAAATAATCTTTATCTGATGGCCCAATTCCATTCCTAACTTAAGGTAACACATGATCCATGATCATAGAATGACCTAGCCAACACTATGTAAATATTATATGCATACGTTTTAGAGGCTCATCAATATTACCTGGTCATCAATCTGGCACATGGGAGTCTCATCTCGCTTTCCACCTCAGATTATTGAATCCAATCGGTATATCATATTCCTATTAGTGCTTCTATGAAAGGGCCCTCAAGTTCCCCCATAGTTAAGAAAAATTCCTCATTGGGTGAATCTCTTTTTTGAGTATCACCAGCATTGTATTCTACCTACAAGCTGAGCTAAGAATGAGAGAATCTGTCGTTGTACATCCCAATTTACACTTCATATTTTTCCTAACCTTCATCAAACCCTCTATAGGTGTGGTTTTGATGGAACTATCTGATGTTGAATCTTTTAAGATGTAATAATTCAGGCCATTTAGGGGGTCCATGCTAGATCTTCAAAATCCCATCAAGCATGATTGAATCTCTCCCACCAAATTCAGACTTAGGGAAAATTTTGTATCACCATAGTTCATAATAGAATTGAATTCTATAATAGGTTTCATGTGTTTTAAATATCCACTAACACTATGCATCAACTGATGGTGCTTCTCCACACTACCAAATATCCATGTCTTTTTACAGTTTGGGTACATGGCATTGTGGGTCCCTACCTACTAGTGACTTCTCGATAGTGAAGTTTTATTCTTATTGTAATAGATCAATTCTCAAATTTAATAGAATGATTTTCCCTCAAATAAGTCGAAACCATATCCATGATTAAGTTTGTGAGATACCAAATCATCAATCAGTTTGAGTTTCCTTGCACTATTCTCACAAACATCAGCACTAACATCCAGGTTAAAGATTTGAAGAAACTATACACCAATTATAACATCTGGTCCAACTATACTTCCTTTTATAATCCATAGGAAAATGGGAAGATTTAGGTATTCAACAATACCCTCTCTAAAATCCTGCAAAAGAAATAAGGAGAGAACAAAAAGCTTTTTATTGATAAATACACTAATTACATTTGCGAAAATTAGAGGATAACT
Source organism: Viscum album (assembly GCA_963277665.1). Classification (NCBI taxonomy): domain Eukaryota; kingdom Viridiplantae; phylum Streptophyta; class Magnoliopsida; order Santalales; family Viscaceae; genus Viscum; species Viscum album. Next base: position 64,773,470 of record OY728166.1, on the reverse strand, counting down.
CAAAATTCCACCTAGGAAACCCCATAATCCATGGTTTATGGAAAATAGATAGATGTGATTATTGATTTTTAGTTAATGTCACTTCAAATGGATTTTTATGGCCAGTAGATTCCATATAGAATAACGGGTGTCCATCTCCCTATGTTGGATGATCATGAAGAAAATAAGCTTCAAGAATTGAAAAATATAGATAGGTAGTAGAATAGGTTATTGAGATTGTTTAGTAAGAAGGTATTCTTTTGATCCATCCTCCATGGTGACATGATACTATCTCTCAAAATGAAGATGATACCCAAAAAAACACCAATTTTGGATCCTAAATGGGAAGGACCTTACATTATCCATATGTTCTATTCAAATAGAGTGTACTATTTTATCACCATGGTTAGAGAGTGTATCACATCTCCCAAAAATACCATGTTCCTCAAGTGGAACTTTAGGTGAACATTAGGGTCCAAGAATTATGACCTGAAACTATTAGAAACATCAATCTAATATCTATAAACTTAAACTAATAGCTTCCCCTTTGGTCCAATCTTTATGACCTTATACTAGAGGCATACACTTTCTGATATGTGAGATTCTAAACTGAAAATCCCAACATGCTCAACACATGGTGTTAAAATATATCCTTACCCTATTTGATGGACAAAGGATGCCTCATATGGAAAATATGGGAAAACCATATCCAATGGTTTCAACACAAGATGTTAAAATATATCCTTATACTATGAGATGAATATAGTATGCCTCATATGAAAAATATGGGATGAACAAAACCAACATCCTTAGAACATGACATTAAACTATATCCTTATCATATTCGATGAACATAGAATGCCTCATATGGAAAATATGAGATGAATAAAAATATCATCACATTATGTTAAACTATTTCCATAACATATGAGATGAACATAGGATGCCTCATTTGAAAAATATGAGATAAAAAAATAACATCCTCAACACACAATGTTAAATTGTATCCTTTCTCTCTGGGATTAACATATGAAGCCTCATATGATAAATATGAGACTACTAGGATTCCTTATATGACAATAAGATGATTCAATGTCCTCTCCCAAGAGAATTCCACCATTCCAGCATTGGTCTCCTACCATACCACATTCCATAACTATGATAGATTGATTCCAAGGATTGAAGGGATTCATAGGGATTCATAGATCAAAAATAATAGGCCTAGACTTAGAACCAACCTATTTCAGTTCCACTTCTTGCTATAAAACTCATGGCATTGAACTGCATGCAACTTGTTTCAGGATTACATTGTATGTTGTAGGACCTATTTTTCCCACCATCATGTTAAGTTTTAACTATTATGAACCACCTAAACATCCTCAAAGTACCCAGTACCCTTCAGGTACAAGTGTTATAACCATTAAATATGTGCATCTGGCACTCTGTGGCCCCATCATTCACATGGTTTTTTTCATTATTACTGTTTCAAAAAACCAATTCCCCCATATATTTATCATTGTAACCTCATCTAAGATGAAATACCCCTAGAGACATTGGTCTCCCACTACATCATGTTATAGAACTATGTTTCACTTTATTCCTATTTATATGGGATATGTAGTAATTCCCATATCTTTTTTCTGGGTCCAACCATAAAATAATCATGAGGTAATTCATCCATCAACATCATAACATATACTTGTCTGATGTTTTTTTGGAAAAGTGTCTCCTTGGACCTCCTTTCACATTGATTTATCACTCTTTCTTATCACATGTGCCTCTTCAAGACAACCAATCTCGTCCCTTTTCTCTAAGTTCCATTTCCTAAAACTAAAAGTAAATATAGTTTGATTTGTATGAATTTGAACTAAAAATCCCAATTTCCTTAGAACATGACATTAAACTGAATCATTAACTTATGTTATGATCATAGGATGCCTCATATAAAAAATATGAGATGAAAAAAACCAACATTCTCAACACACAATATTAAAATTTAGTCTTTCTATATGTGATGAACATAGGATTCATCATGTGAAAAATATGGGATGACTAGAACCAATTTTATAAGGACACAACATTAAACTATATCCTTAATCTATGTGATGAATATAGAATGCATCATATAAAAAGTATGAGATTACTCAATTTCCTTACCAAATTGTACACCACATTTTCAGCATCAGACGCCGACTACGCCATTTTCAAGAACTACATGTGGCTATATTCCATATCCCATGGGATTCATAATAATTTACAAATCTCTTTTCTTTGTTCTTTCCTAACCATAAACTCATTTGGGTTCATATCTCTCTGAGATAGGATTGATCCTTACCTAAAACATTTCCATCTAGTGTATTTGACCCCATGGGGGGATAGATCCTAAGGAACTCGACATTCACTTTGGGACATTCCCTACATCCATTTCCACACATCATGATTTATTCAATTTAGATAATAATCATCCTCATGTTCTAAATAGGATACCTAACAGAAATAGTGAACGGTCACATTGGATCACCAATTATCATGGGCTCATGCCTCAATGGATACTTAGTAAAAGATGTTGTTTCCTGTGTTTCAAGATCATTCCATGGTTATTATGGCATTTTTTTCTCCCCATAACTTATTGGTGTGGGTTTGGAAACTATGTTTTGAACATGTTCAATAGTTTTTTCCACCCATCATTCATCCCGATGTTACTATCCAGTTCTTGTAAGTCACTATCTACACTCACAGGACATCCCCAAGTCATAATTTTTTTCCCCTTGTTGTGTGGATCCCCTCAAAAAAATGGTAACTCTATACCACTCCTTATTTATTGCTTCTAGCATGGATCACATGGGCTTAAAAGTTATGGAAGAATTTCCCAATAAATGGTTGAGACACATAGGTTCCCCTATGGTCTAAACCCTAAAACCATAATCTATGCATCTAGGTCAAAGAATCATAACATTAAACTATGTGAAAGCTTCATCAAAGATATTATGGGTGGTAGGAAATCCTTCACATCTCCTTCACATCAGGTGGCCTCTCTTCCATCCCATATACACTCCCTAGAGACACCCCCCATGGTCTAAGAATTTTGAACTTAAGCTATTTGAAAATATTATTCCATGTATTATGACATTAAACTATTTTTTAATTATTTGAAAAACTTGTATGCCCTTAAATGGTCCACATCAAGAGAAACATATGTATTCTATATTGGAAAATCATAGAGACATCCTGAGAAGAATTCAAACTACCACATACAAGGTCACTTTTATGACTTGGTAAATGTAATGGATTAAATAATATGTGGATTTACTAGAAAAACCCACCATGGGACCTGATAAAAACCTACTTATACTCATTAAACCTATAAGTTAAGGAAAATTTTAAGTCCAAGTCTCAGCTCCCTTTTACTCAAGAGATCCTCTATGAGGTTCTAACCATTTATTTTCTACCTTTTCATCCCACTATCATGACCATGCTAGATTTATATTTTCTAGTTCACACTTCTAGGTCACAATATGTTAAGATATGATATTAATGTATTAATCACTTTATGTTAAATTTTATGATGTATCTCTCTCAAGAGATGACTTTAAACTATTCATTAAATATCCTTACCACAATATGTTATACTGTATGCCCTTTTCCCTCATGGAATGATGTAAAACATAAAGACATATTAGGCCCTTTCCTGAGAATCCTTTTCCCCATTTTCTCTTTATCATCAACCACACCATTCAAGTTCATGGATATTCACCCAACATCCAAGATAACACTTCCCATGCAAGAATAGTCTAGTATTTATTCACATTGATACACTTAGATAATATGATTAGAAATATGGTGGTGTAATCCCAAGGGTATTGAACTCCATTTGAAAAAATACACAATTCATCTCCATGATTCATGTATTTCTTGATTTGGATCCCTATCATGTTCCATTTTTGAATGGGACCCCAAAAAGGTAATAGTGTCTTTCCATAATAACTCACCTATTATCCTTGGTACATGAACCAAAAGGCTTATGATGATATTTTGATGGGTCTCATGTTTCAAACATGGTCAACATCTGACCCTCATTTGTTTCCCCCCATCCCTGATGAAGTGATAGGTAAACTTATAGTTCAAACATGGTTTGTATACATCCCCTATTGTAATGTCACCCCATTTGTGTTCCAGATCATGGGAATCATGATTCACGCTCCTCATCACCAAATTTCTTAGGGTATAATTTGATGCCCCTGGATTTACTCCTTTTGATCAATGGGTCACATTGAGAGAGAGTGTCCCCTTATTATAGATCCCCATTCCCCAGCCATAGCATTTCTGATCAGAATACTCCTGGTGGTCAATAAACCATTTAGACACCAAGTGTTAGGATCCTATATAGAACTCTCATATAAATGATAAATCTTATATTTATTCCATTTTCCCACATCGATCATGACTCATGTGGGCTTTGGGATCTATTTTTGGTTTTATTTTTTATATCATCAATGATGCAGCAAAAAGAAAACATGTTTAAGAACACCAATGATTTAAATAAGACAATCATGAAAGGTTTGGGATGTTCATCCACATGTTAGGGTCTCTCTTTAATTTTATCCATAATTGTTCTCTGTATGGATATACCTCAGTAATTAACAAATCCATCATGGCCAAACTATCATGATTGGATTCTAAAACTTGTTGCAACCTACAAATATTTGTCTCTTCTTCCTTAGTGTCTAAGAAAACATCTTCAACTCTAACTTGAACCTGAACCTTATCACCATAAAACTCATCCATCAGTGATTTTGCCTCTAATTCCATATCCATATCCACTTAAAACTACAAATTTAATTGGCTTATGATCCCTTCCGTATTATTAATGATTACTACATGTAACACTCTTGCACTTACATCTTTGTGATTTTTTGTCATCTTCCAATAGATTCTTGGTACCCTCACTGTTTTCCTTGTTCTATGTGGCTTCAAACTCATGATCTTCTACATGAACCTAATCATTGAGATAATCATGATATATTTGATAGAGAACACATGCATCCATATCTATACAGCCATGTTTTACTATATAGTGATGTAGAGACACCATCCAGCTCACTAGCTCTATCTTTGAAGTGTGGGTGATGAAATTACACATGATTCTCCATGACATGTTCTTAGAAATGTGATTATCCTTATAAAAATAGACACATATTCATAAATATCCTTGAGTGGTGTAGGATCATAATCTAAAAAAATCCATGAGGAGAGTAGTGGAAGGATCCTCCTAGAGAAGGATATTGGATGTGATGACCTCCAGGTTGAGAGAAATTCTATCTTGGTCTAATAATTTTTCAGAGAATGAAACATAACCATAATTATGTTTGACCTCCCATGCAGCTTCATCCATTCATATAGAGGGTCTCCATCCATTTATTGAATATAGATCACACTAAATAGCTAGATCCCCATGGGTTGGCTCAACTATTGGGATAAGTAATCTGGCTTCCTCAACTACCCCTTTTTATTGGGAACACAATCTCTTGAGAACTTTTTCAAATCAAATCATATTAGTAAACTTGTTCTATTATAGAAATAATTTACACCATGATTTTTTTAATGAAAAATATTATACCATAGGATAGGGTTTATATGACATCTATTATCAATTAATTGAAGGGTAATTCCACCACTAGTGATATATTAACACTGGTTTGAACCTCAATAGTCATCACTAAACTACTCAGTACTGCCTAGTTATAAGTTGTATCAAACAAACCAGCTTTTTAATGTAATTATACTAGAAACCCTTGTGAAGGATTTAATAATATTGAGACTATTAAGAATTTAGAGTAAATATCAACATGGGGTGAAAGGATTTTAATGATGAGTTTACTTAGGTGATCATTCTCACTATGATTAGGATCTGTTGTTAGAATACCAGGATGTGGTCCCCTATAAATGACTAGGAAGTCCAAATAATTGGAAACCTTCCCTTAGACACACTCTATAGACGCTTCTTCCACCATTATCTCAATAGAAGATTTCTATGTGGGATCCTCGGACTCTATAGAGGAACTCTCATACCCATAAATAGGACCTCTTTGGTCTCTCATACCACTTCTTACATAGGAAATAATCTTCATTTAGAACCATTAAAAATAGGTGGAATGGAAGAAGCGATTAAGTTAAAAAAACGCCTCATTATATAAGATCTTGGTTAGGTTATAAACCAAAGGTGTGATGTTTTTTCTATCATTATATTTTTCCCATATATTGGTAGGACCCTAGGACTCATCATCATTGGATCACTACACATTTCATTGGAAGCTGATATATCATGAGTTGGTGCCTCAATGGGCTTAGTCTATTCTAGTTATTTTTCAAAAATATCTATATATGAGTGGTGGAAGGTCTGGATTCCTCATGATTTTTCAAAAAGTAATCAATTACCTTTAGGTAGGTGAATCACTTTGGGAAAACCATGTGGGTTGTGATCTTGGAAATCCTAGCCTATAATAGTTTGAGCTCATCCTGGGTGAGCCTCTGCCATAGCTAGTCCATTGTCAGGGACAACCTCAACATAACCCACAGTTTTTCAAGCATGGGATTGGTGTAATCAGTGAAAAACTCCAAAAAATACATCAATTTAATCACCAAATACTCTTTAGCATGAGATATCACCACATTATATTGTTTCCACTTATTAGGGAGCCCCACATTGCTAGCGGCTGGGGTGAAAAATAACATTGAGCTACCCTCTCACTACTGCACCTCTTTAAGACTATGATTCTTGGAAAAAAACTCGTAGATAATCACATATAATTTCCTTCTAATCCCATTTCTCTTATAATGATATAATCCTCATCACATGATGAAGAAATATTTATCATGGGTATGCCTTTACCCAATTTTCAACATAGTTGGAATAGATATTGATGTTGAGATTGGTTAGTAGAAACATGATAGCTTCACCCATGACTTTAGCCACAAACATCCACTAGATTTGGATGAGGATAATTTTATTCCTTAATTCATGTATACCCATGTATACATGTTTCATCGGATACTAAATGCATCCGAATTTCAAAAAGAATCGAGACAAAGAGTACAGTTTATAATAGATGTTTTCATATTCCCCAAAAACTAAAAATCTACCTAAGATGGCCTAAATTTAATCTCATTTATCCAATGTACTCTCTATAATATCAACCATCTCTCCAAAATGGGTTATTAATAGATTCACAACTACATAATAGACCTTTAAAAGTGCTAGAAAAGTCCTTTATCAGTGCTAGAAAAGCACTAACTTCATGAGCAAGGTTAAAAGACCTAGACTTTTATCATTGCTGAAAAAGAACTAATAAATGGGACCTTTATCAGTTATTTTAGAAGTGTTGATAAAGGAACCATTTATTAGTTCTTTAATTTAGCACTACTAAAGAAACCATTTATCAGTGCTTATAAATTTTCTGATAAAGTATACCTTTATCAGCACTTTTAAAAGCGCTGATAAAGGTCTATTCTTTAATGTACTGTAACAGCACACCATATCACCAAAAACACACTAGATATCAACAAAAACAAATCCCAATATAGGATTTAAATGAAATGAAATTTACAACATAAAAACAAGAAAAAAATACTATATTGTAGACATTTAAAACATTGGTTTATACAATTACATAAATACAAATTATTACATACATTCAAAAACATAAATGTTCCTTTATCTTTTAATCATGACCCGACTCATGATATTCCCAAACAAACCACCCATGATCGAGAAAAATAACTCACTTGAATAAGAAAAAAAATATTATTTTAGTTCTAATATATAGAAATAAATTAATATAAAGTGTAAATTTTACTAAAATTGATGTCAATTTTAAATAAAAAGACTTTTTTGGAGTCGTATCAGTCACACCATGCATCGGATTGAGGTGTGGATGATTCCAACACATCTCAAATGAATTTTTTATCATTGTCCTAAAGTATCAAAACAATCTAAATGTGTTTACTCGGTTTAGAGTACATTAATTTTCTTTTTTACTAAAATGTCATTTTAAACTAGAAACAATCACTTTTGACTCATTCTGATCACATCATGTATCAGTTTGACATAAAATGGATTCCTACATGTCACAAATTAATTATGAATCATTATTCTAAAATATAAATAAAATCTGAGTGCGTTTGATTGGTTTTCGGTGAGTGACACTTTTTGAAAAAAAGTATAAAAACAATCTGAATGTGTTTGTTTGGTTTTTGAGTTGTGGTTGATTCTTGAAAAGGCATAACACATTGTGTTATATTGGTCACATCAAGCATCTAATTGAGGTACTTATGATTTCTACAAATCTCAAATGACTAATGGATCATTTCCCTAAGTGTGAATGAAGTACACACCTCCATCGACCTCTTTTTCTAATCATATAAAACCCTATCATTTTTTTAATAAACAAACAAAATATCTCGAACCAAAAAATTAACCAACACACAAGGCATAAAGAGATATTTTCAAATAAAATAAACATATCAAAACATGCATGATAGAAAGAGGGGATATAATTAAATAAATTCTAACCATTTAAAGGTTCACATTCAGAAAAACAAAACCATTCAAACTATGAAAAGATGATTTCATAAAAATTTTATAATGAAAGATGAAAATAAAATAGCCACAAAACAAAAATAATGAAACTCTGAATGTCTTCACCCCAACACAGGAGAAAAAAATTGATCCAATGTGTTGTATGATTCTTTTACAACAACTCATCCAAAAGTGTTCCTCTACCAACTTCTTAAAATGGAGATCCTTGGATAAGAGGACATGCTCCTTGATCCCTGGATAAAGACACCCAATGAAAAGATAATTTTTCAATAGATCATGCGATACCACCTTCATAGAAATGGAAACTAGATCTTTTAAGTGTTTAACACAATCCTTAGTTTTCCAATTAATTTGTCGGACATTATGATCTCTTCCATTTTATTCATCTTAACCTCCTCAGGTATAAACCTTTAAAAAAATCTGAACATAAAAACTTCCCACAACATCCTAACTTGCATCATTAGTGGGAAAAAAACTCCCATTATTCCAAATAAAACCCAGAAAAGAACTAAATATAATGGATTTGGTAGTTCCCAATACTCTAAAGACATGATCAAATTCCTCAAGCCACTTCACTACCTTTAATGAACCTCGATTGCCACAAAAGATGGGAAATAACTGAGAACTAGAAATAGGGTGAGACCCACTAGAAACTTTGGGGACCTTTCTAGGTGGAATATTCTGAATAATATAAAAATCATAAAATCAGGTTCATAATAAATTCCTCGAACACCCACACATATGAAGATTCTCATAAGTGATATTGAGGGTCACAGTTACCACTTTATCACTAAACCCAATAATTTTCCAAATTTTCAATCCAAAACATTTTCCTTTAAAACTCATTTTTTCAAATCTGAGGCCATTTGAAAGAAATAATTTTAATTTTGAAAATCATTTTCATTTTAAAAGCTTACTCACAACAATTGAGACCAAAATAAGACATAATTAATGTTAAACCACTATAATGAGGCACTAGAAGTCATGCTTAACTAGGAAACATGGTAATGTGGAATAGTTTACTTAGTATATGAGTTTACTATGATTAAAAATATTAAAAACCCCTTTCACTAATCAAATCTCAAAAGTACCACCATATAAATAATACTAGTCCACTAGGTTCTTAGTTGTGCTAACAGTGGCCCTACATACACTATCCTATCAACGGTTACCTGGTCCCATTCCATAAGGTGCTCATTGTCTACCACACAAGGGTACCTCTACCTCTTAACCACTATCTCCTATCAATTACCCTAACTCCTCTTTTAGCTCCCCTTCAATACAAAATACACCCAAAATGGGACTAAGATACTAACATTAAAGGGGATTACTTGGTTAGATCGAATGGAGAATTTAAAAAATCCACAGCTTCAATCATTTCATACTCAATAAGATTCAACCAAATTATTGAAGGAATCGATTAAACCATTGGGTTTTCATATGTGTAAGGATAGATGTTAAAAAAATTTCTAGACTTTTCTAATAATTTTAAAAGGTTTGATGTATTTTGAGGTTAATTTTCTCTTATTTCTAATCCATTAGTGAACCAATTTCAAGGAAATATAAATAAACACTTTATCATCAACATTTAATTATAGGGGTCACCTATAATGGTTATTATAGGGCATTGGTTGAATTTTATTAGTTTCAAAATGTTTTTGAATTAACATCACTCAAACTATTATTTCTTGGAAAAGACTTGGGATATTCATAGGATATTATTCTATCTTTATCCAACATAAAGGAGAGTGAAAATGTATTTAATATAATTATTTATACAGGTCCATCTAGATAAGTGATTGATAACTATTTTTATAAGATAATTCTACCAAGGAAAGTTAATCCTTCCAGGAGCCATTGAAGTCAAGAATTAAGGCTCAAATAATATCCTCCAATATCAAGATAGTATGATTAGAATGACTGTTAGTATGTGGAATAATGAAAGTGTAAAATTTATCCCAAAACATCTTTAAAAATTAATGTCCTTGTTATAACCAAGATAAAAAAAACATCATATACCTATCAAATAAAACACTATATGGGACACCTGGAAGCATTATTATCTCTTTTAAATATAATTAATCGAGTTCATAAACTAAGGAAGCCTCTTCAATATGTAAAAATTTTGTTTATATTATTTAGGTGATCCAATATAACCCGCACTACATATTTCTATTTAGTTGATCTTGAAAAACTAGTCAAGAAATCCATCATGATTTCATCCCATTTCCTAATAGGAAAAGATTGTATTGAAAGAGTACTTATTGGTTTTTTGTATTTTTCCTTAACCGGATTATAGGTAAACGATTTTTCAAGGAATGATACCATTCATTTTATCATTATAGGCCACAAAAATTGGTGACTAATATCATGGTACATCTTTATGATCCTTGTATAAACCTAGAGAAGTTGCGCTGGCAGTGGTGGGGACATGAGATGTAGGGTTCTTCATGGTTAACAATAGTGAAAAATGAAAAATGAAAAACGTGGAACCCAAAAGATCAAACAAAAATAGAGGAAAATTATAAAATAACATACATTGGATTTTAGCACTGATTCATCTAGGGGAACATAGAGGAGTCGCATCGGTAGTGGTGAGGAGATGAGATGTAGGGTTCATCATGGTTAAGAACAGCACAAAACACAAAACACAGAACCCAAAAGATCAAACAATGCCATAGGAAAAGTAGTAAATAAAATACATTGGATTATACCCTTGATTAGTCTAAGGGAACATAGAGGAGTCACTCCGGCAATAGAGGAGTTATGCGAGAGCTTGAGAATCGTGGCTAACTAAGTACTAGTTAGGGTTATTTAAAATAGATCAAGAACACTTTTAACAATAATTTTAGAAAAGCACTGATAAATATACTTTTTATCAGCGTTAAATTGATAATCACTGATAAAATGGATATTTATCAACAGGTTTTTAGGGCTGATAAATCTCGATATTTATCAGTGCTAAAAAAGCACTGATTAAAAAACATATTTATCAGTACTAATATTTTAGCACTGATAAAGATTCTTTTCAGCAACACTTTTTTAGCGTTGATAAGGGATTAATTTAAATAAATTTATTATAATTTTATAATTATTAAATATATAAAATTATTTATTTATAATTATATAAATACTTATTTAAAAAAATTATTATTATTATTTATAATAATTATAAATTTATAAATTTATAAATATAGTAAATATAAATTTGTAAATATATTGATTTAAAAAAATATTTTTAAAATTATTAGTGGATATATAATCTTAAATTCATGCATTTTAAAAATGAGTGAAATTGAATAATTCAAAATGAGTACACTTTAAAAATATTAAAAAAATGTATAAGTTTATTAATTAAATATAAATTATTATATATATATATTGAAGTAATATGAATACAAATCTAAAACACTAAAACATTCTATATATATATAATAGAAAATGATCACATTCAAAAATAAAATAAAAAATATTAAAATATTAAAAATGAATGCCCTTCCTGTAATAGTATTAAAAAAATGACCAATTAAAAACATAATATATTAAATGTATCATGTTATAATGAAATTTAAAAATATACTGAAATTTGAATAAATTGCATAAATATTAGGTGTATGTGTTTCTACATATTTTGTAAATATATTTATTTGTGCGTTTGTGAATAAAACTGCATGAATTAAATACGTGTGTGTGTGTGTGTGAAATCAATGTAACACATGACATTTTATATATGTTAAATTAAAAAATAAAACAACATTAAAAATGAATAAGACATTAATATGTTTTTAATTAAAATTTTATTCATTATATATATATTTATATTTAATATGTATTATTTATTACTATTTATGATTTATATATATATATATATATTATACTAATTCATTTTTTATTAATAATGTTTTCATTAATAAATTTTTAAATAATTTTGTAATTTATTAATTTTTTATTTTTATTTTTTTGTTTAATTATTTATTCGTTTATATATATACATTTAATATATACTATTTATTAATATTTATAATCCATATATATGTATATTAAATTTATTTGTTTTTATCAATAATTATTTAATTAATAAAATGTTCACTATTTTTCTTAATTTACTCATTTTAAATTTTTATTTTTTAATTATTTTATTTTATTCATTTTACATATCTATATATTTAATATATACTATTTATTAATTTTTAAAATTTATATATATGTTTATTCGTTTTATTAATTTTTTGACAATAATTATTTAATTATTGAAATTTTTTTAAAAAATAAATTTTATTTTTTAAATTATTTCATTTTATTGTGGACTTTCATCAAAGCACTGATAAAGGTTACCATTTATCAGCACTTTAATTTTACCACAAGGGTTCTTTTTATCAGTTATGAAAATAAAGTGCTGATAAATGGTAACATTTATCAATGCTAAAATAAAGAACTGATAAAGGTGAATTTTATCAGTGCGAAATAAAAGGCACTGATAAAGGGTTTCCTTTATCTGCGCTTTTATTTAGAATTGATAAATGTCACATTTTATCAATGCCTATTTTAGCGCTGATAAAGATGGACTTTCTCAAAGCATTTTTCTAGTGCTGATAAATTTTGTTGTTGTTAAAGGTGTGTTTTGTAGTAGTGAAGGAAATTGAAATTTCAATGATTCCCAATGTTGATCATAACCCCTTATTCATCATTAGTTATCAATTTAACTATGAAAATATTGAGGTTCTAAGGCCATAGGCCATAATTAGGTGGAGTAATGTAATTTGAGGAGTCATACCCCATAAATGTGCCATGAAACATTCATTAATGAACTATAATAGACCATATATGCACCTGGCTATGATTCCCCTCATGTCATATCCGAGTTGGTTCTAGAGCTAAGCCAGCACCGGGACTCCCATGTTAATCCAGTTGATAGATGATAACATAGACACCATCACTAACTTCCTGGGATACAGGACCATTCATGAATCCCTAACTGATAATAGTCATCCACTCAAGAAGGTATCTAAAAACTACATGTATATGATCATTGGTTACCAAGCCTTTGTTCAATAGCCCCATATCTTGTTGCAACCTTCCTTTGGGATAAGGTGGTAGAACCCTAGCCTTCTCCTCTATTATGGAACTCATCACTATGTAGATCATAATGGAATCTTCACATCTAATGTTCAAGAAAATTCCAAGATATTTATTTAAAGATATTTCCCAACGAAAAGTGTAGTGATTCTTTACGACCTCATTTAGAACATCCAAAAGAATTTGCATTTGGATGGGGGTCTAGACCCTTTCCCTACATGAATTGGGTAATGGAAGGAATTTATCATACCGGTACCCCATTAGTGGGATTATCTTAATATAATATAGGTTTTATGTACTAATCCTCACCTCCCTGTGATGAAGGAGGATGGTGTTAGTGTGTGGGGACCATTAGTTGAGAAGCTCTGGAGGAAGCTCATGTTGATGGTTGACATGGATTTGGGATGTAAAAAATACCTCGTATAAATTAATAAGATAAAGCTTATCCCTGTATTATTCTCATGTGAAGTGTACCTAGTATTCCCATTCCTTCTCATTGGTGATGTTTCCAATATCTTTCAACTCCTTGTCTTCATACCAGTGCATACTATTATTTCCAACTTCAGAATGTATAAAACTTACATAAAGATTGGGGAACTCCTAATTTTCTAGTTGTTACCTTACCATTATCCTCATCCTTAAATTGATGTTGTACACCATTAAATCATCATTCTCCCTAGATAGAAAACTAGCAACAATAATATTCAAACAACTATGTTTGTTGGGATGGCTGAACCAGAACCAAGGTGTGTTTACTTCCATAGCCAAGATTGCCACGTCATCTAGGAGTCCAAAATTTTAAAATGAAAGGATATTTCTTTGAAAGTACACCCTCTAATAATTGTTCAAAAATCATAGCCTCCTAGTGTTTTTAGAGAACATTGTCCTAGTATGAGGGATTTTAGGGTTTTTAGGCATTTTTTCACTTTAGGTAGAGGTAGTCGCATCAGCGACTACTTAGTCAGCAGGGTTTCCCATCTCTAAAAAGAATGGATAATATTCAAACTTAGGGTCATGCAAAGTGGTTTGTATTCAATAAATTTTTACATTATTCATTAAAAGTAGTGATTTGTGCATTAATTTATGGTCCCATTAGTTGGTATTTCATGAATTTTGTCACCTTAATATCAGGATTTCATGCAAAGTGTAGGGTTCCATATGTGAGAGACTACTTATCGTGAAAGGAAGACATGTGATTATAAATGGGACCTGTATGTTATATATAGTCATGGATCCCTATTTTTTTCATGTTCACAACATATTTCTATGACCTAACTCCAAATTTGATTGAAATTTATGAATAGAAAATATATGTTGGTTCTCTTGATTCAAAACATGGCCATCTGGTACCCCATCAACTCCAATTATGAGGGGGGAATTTTTGGCATTGAAAACATGTTCTAATCACAAAAAATATTTTTTATATAAAAAATATATATCCTATTCTTAATACTAATTCAAGAATAAATATAGTAGTGGTATAAATTATAATCACTCGTGCGAACTTTCATACCTCATTTGTGACTCACTTTCCCATGAAAGGAGCCACAAAAGATCAAAGTTATGTGGTTCTCTAAGAGACCCGAAACATTAAAAAAGGAAATTGCGTAAAACATAAAATTTTTATTTAAAATCTCATTTATGACTCATAAATAATTTTATGTAAAAAAATGATATATTAAAACTATTTACTTGTGCAGTCTCACCCTAGGGGGAATGGAATAGGAAGTGAAAAAACGGGTTGAACGAAACAGCTATGGTTGCACCAATATGGCCACCCATTTCATCTATAAATAGAAACTCATCAACCCCCCCCACCCACACACACACACAGAGGATGGATCTCTAGAAGACAAATAATACTATCTTTATCATGGAAACCCCTCTTTCGTGACATCACGCAACACCAATAATTGATAGATTCTAAATTGTATGGAACATCTGTGACTGATTTCATAGGGGCCCAATGTGCCTTGTATTATGGTTGAGAGTTCCTCATACAACACCCACTATGTCTACATGGGTTTCTAAAAGAGAATATACCATCATGAAACCCTATTCTGCATGTAACCTTTGATGTTGTGTGCACATATGCCTCACAGTTCCATGAATCATCCTTGTGATGGAGCCCATGGCTTGAACAACACCATTTTTACATTGTACAATTGAATTGTGCATAACAACCTTCAAGTGCCTAACACAATGCCTCATACCTCCAAGAAAATTCTTATATAAATTGAGCACCTTGGTTCCCTTTCCCCATTTGAACTGGCTCATCTGCACTCAAAATCCTTATGTAACCTATATTGTTAACATTTATATCTAATCCTTTCTTATCAATAATGGTATGCACCATCACCATAACTTTTATATCCTATAAATAGGTACCCTAATGAATTTTTCTTCTAATCATACACACCCTAATATCAGGACCCCTATTTTCCACTCCTTGGCATCCATATTTATGCCATGCCCCACCCAAAGGCACACAATCTGTAGTCAGGTAATACCTAAAGGTTAAATCAACTAGGTAAACATACAAATTTCATAATAGTGAGGAATTTTTATATATGTCCCTATAAAACTTAAAAACGGCCCCTCTATGTGTAGGAAACAATAATTTAAAATTTCCAAGGTGCATGATGTATAAATTCCAAGAAAATTTTTCTAGTCCTATGATGTTAAACCTTATAAAAACTTCCTTAGTATGTGATGTGAAAATATATCCTTACCTCATGTGATGATATTAGGATACCCCATGTATAATAATCCTGAGATTTTAATCCTCCTTTATATGATATTTCTTCCTATAATAATAAAAAACAATCATCCCATATGTATATTCCCCACATTATCTTCAATTGACTCAACCTTCATGACACCAGTGTACTGACCACATGACCTTAAACTACACGAACCAGTACTATCAAATGAACATAAAATGGGGTATCAAATTATGTAGTTTTCTATCCTTATTTACCAACATGGTATGTAGGGAACCTCTATGATGTTCAATGAAAATGTAAAAATACACTAGGATACCTCCATGAGGTTCAATCATAAAATACTAATACCTCGCCATCCTAGGTGTAAAATCTTCCTCGATAGAGATATACCTAACCTCCCACCTTTCTTCATAAGACATTAAACCTATGAAGTATATTTCCCCATAATATTTTAAAATAGTGACCCATATATCCCCACAAGATGATAAATTAGTGACACACATGTCTCCTCAATATGTTAAACCTATGATCCACATGTCCCCTCAAGATGATAAAAATGTGACCCACCTATCCCCACATGTTGATAAATGTATGAACCACCTATACCCATAGGATTTTAAACTTGTGTCCCTCTTATTCCCACATGATGTTAAAATTGTGTCCCACCTATCCCACAAGACCTTTAACATATATCCAAAAATTCCCCATGATACTTTATTCCTATGATCCATGTGTTACCAAAAAAATTTAATCCTATGACCCACCTATCGCTACAAGATATTAAACCTATGAACCACCTATTACCATAATATATTTAATATATGAACCACCAGTCCCCGAAAGACATTAAACATTTAAAATATCCATCTAACATGACATTAAAAATGTGACCAAACCATCCCAACAAGATGTTAAACATGTTACCTAATACAAAAACTCTACCCCATATAATAAACATCGAATGCCTGAGGTAAAATCCTCGAGTGTCTTACATCCATGGTGTAAACTAACACATGGATGAAATGGGGTGCCTTTGGTTCTACACATATGATTCAACATTTTAGATGACTCTAACTTCAAAAGGAGAAGATTATTCAGATTCTAAACCTTCCCACATCTAGAAATGCACAAACATGCCCAATGTTACTACCTACCCTGACAGATGGTTTCTTACCTATTGTGATAGAAGTATTATAATTAATAGGTCCCCACCATGATATGGAACTGAGAATGAGTATCATAAAAATGAAACAAATATATTAGGGAGAATAATACTAGGAAATGTTCTCCAAGGAGGAATAAATGGAAGGGAGAATTAAAATCCCATTATCATTTTTCAATTAAGGAGCCAATATCATTGATTAATTTAATAAAAGCCACCTATTATTTGGAATGCAGGAATATGGGGAACCCCTAGTTCATTGCCTCTAGATGTAAAGATGGTGTGTATAGCTATTATAAATAATATGAAATAGTTTTATTAGACCTTTTGTATGTATTTCCATCCATTGGAATCTTTGGGATTTCACTTAAGGTTACTTTCATTCTTCCCATTTTCAAGATAATGAGTTGAGGTGGGGTCTTAAAAATTATGTCATTTTTCAATTCTTGAGTTAGGTTGGTAGAAAAGAGATAGGAATATTAGAACATTAAATTTATTAATTTAAAATATACAACTAAACTGTTCATAAAGAAATTCTGTTAATAGGGTGGTTTGGGTACAAAATTATTCCAAGATACTTCTAGGAAACTTTTTAACTCGTCATCGTGGGTTTAGATGATGATTGTAGCATATCATGGATTGATATTTAGTTATCCCACTAGAAATTCATTATTAATATGTTGTTTGATCTTTTTTTTAACTATTAAAATAAATAAAATGGTTAAAATAGTATAATTTGGAAAAAAATAAACTATAATGGTTGTTGTTTATGTGATTTGATGTTTCTCAAGTATTCAGTTCTTAGATAGTGTTGAACAAACGTTTTTTTTTTGTTCTATTTTTAGAAATGGAAACTATTAGAATTTGTAGAAATCAGTATTAAGAATCTAATAGAAATATTTTTTCACATGAACCATAGGTGAAAAAAATTATAAATAATAGTGAAATATTTTCAATCCACTGACTAAAGAAATAAAAATGATTAACCAATAAATGTTGGTTATTCAGTGTATTTTCATAAGTATAATTCATTTCAAAAATTAATTCACTTGACCACTAAGTAATTTCCATCACTACTAAAGAAAGGTAATATCAAGAGATATTTTCATAGATGTTATAAATAAGTAGGTGAAATATGATTAATTTATCCATGGGTATTATATGCTCAGAGGGAATAGTTACATCTGACTAGTATTCTTCTATATCCATAGATAAACCATGACACCTCTAAGAAAACTTTGTTTTTCCAGTAGACACCTCATCAAGAAAGAAATATTTCATAATTTATAATTAATTTCTTAAGTTTTCAATAGTTTAAAGCTATGAATCAATGACCAGCATGTATGTTTCATTATATTCATATACATGTATTGAAGTGAGAGATGATTGTAATGTAAATGTTCACAGGTCTAATAAGAATTATTCAAAAGCATGATAATATTTGGGTGATAGTTGATCAACTCACTAAGTTTTCATAGTTAATTTTTATCATAGATTCTAATATAAGAGAGCATTTTGAAATTTTTTATATTCGAGAAGTGTTCAAGTTTCACAGAGTTTGAGTTTTGATATTATCTAACATATATCCTCACTTAACTTCTCAATTATGTCATTTATTAGAAAATAATCTTAGTTGTCAACAAAACACAAGTGTTACGTAACATTAACAAAAATAAGTCCTACTAGAATTAAAAATTCATACATTGGAAGATATACTTAGATATTGTGACATGGAATTTGGAAGAATGTGGGAAGATGATATTTCTTTGGTGTAGTTATATTATAATAACATATTTTAGGAGACAATACAGATGACCCCATTTGGGTATTTCTATAGTATTTCCTCCCATTCTCCACTATGTTGGGTGAAAATAGGGGAGATATAATTTATTGGACCGAGCCATGTCCCTAAGAATATGGTGAATATCCAAATTATTTTAAAGTATATGTATATGACACAAAGACAAAAAAATAAAATGAAGTTAATAAATGGTGGCCATTATCATTTTATATGAGTTATCACACCTTCTTGAAGGTTTATCTGAGACATGGTCACTAATTCTTGGGGAAATTAGGGAATTTATAACTAAGGTATGTGGGTTTGTTCAAAATTATTGATCAAATTAACAGTTTTGTGTATTGGTTTTTCTTACTGATAAAATTTATTATTGTAAAAAATGTATTCCATGTTTCTAAAATAAATACATCCCACCTAGATCGTTGACATGTGATTAGATTATATCATGTTACTCTTATTCCTAATGTAACTTTCATCCATGACTTAGTTTGGTTTTTGTACAGATGGTAAAAGAACTTGGTGGGGAATCTATTTTATTGGTGTGAGTTTTATGGAATCATGGGTAGGTTCAAGAGGAAACATGGGAACATGTAAAGGAAATGAATAATTAGTGGCCTAATTTTTTCAAGGAAAAACATTGATATTCTACTTCATAAGGACATAAATCAAAATGGTGGGGAGAAAGTAGCACCACTGGTTTTTGGTACACCGTTATTGTGTGCCCTTTCTTAAATGTTTAGAATATTTAGGTTAATTAATTTATGTGTTCAAATGAGTAAGAGAAGAAAAAACTATAGTAAATTATTTAGGGAATATTCACATAATGAATTATTTTTTCATGAATTGAATCACCCTAATAATATTCAATGAAATATATTTATAGCATGAATTTTTCTCAAGGATTTTGGTAGAGGCATTACACAATTTTAAATGGGTTCATGGTATGAATGGGTTTCCCTAAAAACTATAATTGAGGTTATGGTATTTGGGTTGTAACTAGCCTCTCAATTAATTTATGACATGAATCCTTGATTCATGTCATGAGTTAGTCTGAGCCTAACTAGTTTTAGTACAGTAAGAATATGGTAATTTTACACTCGATTCTTTTCTCTACCTCTTAAATTCTAGGTTTACCCAAAGAAATTTCAAGATATCATCAATGTCTAAAATCTAATTTAAATTATTCATTTGGAATTCAGTTTTTTAAATTAATTTTTATGATCTCTTTCATCCTTTGTATATTGGAAATACTTTATTTTCCTTAAATGGATCCATAGACTAGTGTGTAATAACCAGATCAATGGGTTTTTATTTTTGTTTGTGAGATCATATTTATTTTTGATATTGGAACAAAAGTAAGATTTTTAATCCATGGAATCAACTTTTATCATTCATACAAATTATATCTTGGTAGGTATATTCCCTCTCAATCTTATATTTTGGAACATTTCAGCTTTATTTTTCCAAAATTATTATTGTGAATGGCTTATAATACTATTGTGAAATTGAATTGAAAAACCCTTTTGATTTTATTCAAAAAGGGTTAGTATTTAATGATAGAACTTATGTTTAAAAACAAAATTTATTGGTAGCATCAAAATATTGTGTTGTGCGTGTGTTTTTTTTTTTTGAAAATGGGATAGAGTAAGGTCATAAATTTACTATAATAAAAATAATATATAGTATGGTTATGAATCACCATCATCAAAATGGGATAGAGTATGGTCGTGATGTACCACCATCAATGTGTGAAAACACACTTGACTGTGTGGGGGGTGGGTATAGGCTCAGAATAATTATACTATATAACCAGTAATGGTTTTAAATTTATTTTTTAATTATTTCCATCTAAAATGTTATTTATTCTGACATAAACTATTTTCAATCTTCTCTCCTATTTTAAATATAATGTGATAAATTATTATTGTCTTAGTGGCATGTGATGTGATCTCTGGTGATTATCTATTGAGTTTCATGCTCACTTCCTTCTTAGGAACATTAGTAATATTACAGATTTCATGTAATGAGATATAATCAAGGTAAAGTTTTCATACTAATCTAGTAGGATTCTATGAAATTGTGATTTGGTATAGTGTATCTAGATTCTTTATAGTGTATATGTCTTAGTCCATGGTGGTGTGATATGGGTGATTGTGTCATCATGACTTGAAATTTTCTTCTTACTGCTTTAAATCTATTTCCATTGTTACATTGATATGATTATTATGGGTATTTTATATCATTTTTTAATCTATTTTATCATGAATCATATATATTCATTGGTTATATTTTTTTATAATGACATGTTGTTTTTTTATTTGGGAAAATCATCCCCATTATTATTTTATACCCATAGCATTTATTTCCAACCTTTGGGGTCTTGGGGATAGAACCAAAGGTTATTGGAATTCTACCTCTTCATAATAAGATAATTTGGGTTGGATTTTTAATATATTATTAACAACATTATGAATATATAATAAATTTCCCACTAAATAAAAATGTATCAAATAATTCTTAGGAATTAAGTAGTGGTTTTTTTAAGTAATTTTATGTTTTAAAAAAATATATTCTCTTCAGAAATGGATTTTATTAATTTTTGTGAAAAAAAATAATAATTACATTTTTTATATTATAAAAAGTAAATTTGATGAAAAAAATAAAAATTTTGAAAACAGGATAACATAATAATATAAGGATAGAATTTTTAGATTTTTCTGAAAAGTTTTATCTTTCATTGAGTAAATTAGAATACTGATTTTATAGATAATTGTATTTTCCATTCATGAATTCTAAATTCCCATAATCCATTTTATTTTTTTTTAAATTTATTTTATTTATTAATCCTAATCTAATTAAATTCATTCAATTTTACATTGTTCTTATTTTTTAAAACATTATTATACTTAGAAATGGAATTTATTTGACATTTCTTCATCGTATTTTGTTGCAATAAAATAAAAGACACTTATTACAGTTATTAGAATTTAATTTGAATAAATTTGATTCATTTTTTGATTCTTAATGTATAATTTATCCTAAGATGAAATTTTTAATTTTTTCTAAAGAAGTTAAATTTATAGTTAATGCTAAACAAATAAGGTTTTATGAAATACACTCTCTTTTATGATATCATCGAGACATAAATATGATATATAATTATAAAAAACTTTTATAAAAACTCAATCATTCCAATATACAAAAATTATCATTGAAAAATAATTTAAAACATATAAATTAAAAATTATTTCAAGAATAATATAAAAATTGTTTTCTGTGCCGATGTAGTGCTCGCATGACACTAGAGAACTCAAATTTTTTTCAAAAGATAATATTTGAAAATGAATAATTATATTGTATAATGTATTAATGAATATAATTTTTAACTGGTTATATGGATAGATAATTAGGAATCTTTGAGTTAGATAATAAGAAACTTATCCAAAGTTCTTTTGTAGTGCTTGAATATGGTGAAAAAAGTTAGAATAACATATAAAATAAGTTGGGATGATATAGTTGTGAGTGAGTATAAAAATTTAATGAAAATAAATATTCATGATGATTTAAATTAATTTTTTTATTGTAATTATTTTTTTAAAATACTATACCTTTCCAAACCATTTACACCACGAAGGCACACGTTTTGGGGGAAAAATAAGTAAATGATTTTAAAAATATAAAAAAAGATAATATTTTAATTATTATTGATATTAAATGAATTTTATATATATTTATGAAATATATTTTATATATATGTGATAATATATGAAATTTTATGATTTTATGATAATTTTAATGTCAATATAAAATAGTAAAAATAAAAATGATTTTAAATGTAATTTATGAAAATTAAAAATTTAATTAATTGATTTGAAATAGATAAATATTATAAAAATGATAAAATTATATTTCATATGGCCACAAATTCCATATATTTAACATTTGTGAGACACTTGGTCTTTGATAATTACATTATTGACCCTTAAGGATAAAACATTTTTGAAAATGTCGTTGATATTTTCCTATAGTAAGGACTCATTTCAACAATTTATAACACAACTAATGTTCTATTTTTCTCTAAAAATATGCCAAAATACAAATATAAACATAATTTTCCAAGTTTTCAAGACAATAGTATGACTGTAAACATATTAAGATCAATTTAAAGAGTTTTTCCAAAGAATAAGATATATCGCATAATCAAGTTCTTTGTTTCAATTTAAAATTCAAATAATTAATAAATATACTTAAAATAATGATATAATAACATCAATATCACTCAATTACTTTTATTTTATTATGTTAATGTAAATTTCCTTCTTAATCTCATTTTCCATTATATGGGAAATGAAAACATTGCTTGTGCATATGTGTGGATTACCACCTCCATAATGTTGGGATGGTATGTGACTGAGTATGATATACTCTATAATACCAAACGTAGGGTCGAAATAAGAATGATATTCTCAGATAAAATAGGGGGGTGAATTGTACCTTTTAAAAATTCCCTTAGGAAATTTTTAGGATGATTATGTTTAACAAAGTTATACAGGATAATTCACAAGACCTCTATAAGTTCTAAAGACTTGCTTGATTCCAAAAAAGTGATTCTGGAAATGAAACTTAACAAAAGTTTACAACTAATAATATTATACCTTAAAGAGTATAGAATCTAACTAAATCAGAGTACAAGTAAGGAAGTATAAGAAAGTTATACTTTCCTTAACAATAAAAATAGCACAGCAGAAAAAAAAAAGTAGTAACACTATAAGTAACAAACAATAACTCTTTTAACCCAAAGAGAAGGGTATCCAACAACCTTGGATAAAGGTCCCTTGATTTATACTTTCAAGAAAGTCTATCTTACCCACACCAGGGTAAGCCCTAAATATGAAGATCGAAGTCTATCTTTCTATCCCCGCAAGCCCTCAACTATCAGGTAGTTGGCACCTCTGTCTTCATCATCAAGGAATCCCTCAACTTCAAGGTGTTGAAACCTCTTTCTTCCTATCCCCGGAATCCCTAAATTGTACACAGAAATAATCGGAGTTTCATGAAGAAAATATACACAAGGAAAAGTTTTAACAAGACGTTTAAACTTTCTGCACGAAGCTTGAGAGTTGATAAGAGCCTCTCTCTCTAGAAATCACTTCAACGGAATGTAAGCACAATTATCAAAGTTGTGTCAAAGTTGTAGCTTCTTTTCAAATGATCTCCTATTTATAGGCGAAGCTCTAATGGTCGGCTCCCTCCTCCAATGGTCATATTTCTCCTTGAATTTCGGAGGGACTTGTACACGCATCACTCAAACAATGGTTATTTAATAACTGAAATCACGACATCGTTTTATAATAAACAAGTGTAATCATAACTAAACTGATATTCGGAATGGAGTAGAAAAAGAAAGTTTGGAATGGAAGTAAAAAATAAATTTGGAGTCTATAAACTTAAGAAAATTCAGATTCTATTTTGTAGGAATTTGGAACCTGAATTCTATAGAATTCTAGAGTCTGAATTTCAAGGAAATTTGGAGTCTAGATTCTCAGGAATTCGGAACCTGAACTTAAATAGTTTTGATTTTTAACTAGAAAAAGTTCGGAGTTGACCTCATAGAAGTTTGGAGTCGAACTCATAGAAGTTCGGAGTCTAACTCATAGAAGTTCAGAGTCAAACTCATAGAAGTTCAGAGTCGAACACATAGAAGTTTGGAGTCAAACTCATATAAGATCGGAGTCGAACTCATAGAAGTTCGGAGTCGAACTAGTAGGATTTCGGTGTCGAACTGGTAGAAGTTCGGAGTCAAACTCATAGAATTTCGGAGTCAAACTAGTAGAGGTTCAGATTTGAACTCATAGAAGTTCGGAGTTGGACTCATAGAAGTTCGTAGTCGAACTCATAGAAGTTTGGAGTTGAACTCATAGAATTTTGGAGTCGAACTAGTAGAAGTTCAGAGTCGAACTCATAGAAGTTCGGAGTAGAACTCATAGAAGTTTGGAGTCGAACTCATAGAAGTTCGGAGTCAAACTCATAGAAGATCGGAGTCAGAATTCGGAGTGGAATTTTATGAAAGTTAGTATCTAGATTTTGGAGTGGAACTTTATGAGAGTTCATATCCAGAATTCAGAGTTGAACTTCATTAGAGTTTGTATCCAGAATTCGGAGTTGAACTTCATTAGAGTTCGTATCTAGAATTCGGAGTGTAACTTCATTAGAGTTCATATCCAGAATTCAGATCCTAAAACAGAATGCTTCATGTCTAAGTATTATATGATTCTGAGGTTTTAGATATGAATCCGATTTTTACACTTAAGAAAAATATTGATATGAATAATGAAAACAAGGTAGGGGTAAATTTCCTTTGGGAAGGAAATTTTCCTTATGGAAGTAAAACCCAGGTAAAATGAAATTTTCCTTAAGAAAAGGTGTTTGTTATTTTCAAAACAAGAGGAATGGTAAAGTCATAAGGAAACCTTGATGACTTATCAATCTCCCCCATGAATGAAGGAATGGAAAAAGTCATAAGGAAAACCTTATTGACTCAACAATCTCCCCCTTTTTGGAAAGTACAAACATCCTTACGAAAAAGAATGTAATGACTTAGAATAAATTTCTAGAATTGTAATTAAATATTATCTCCTTTTTGTTTATGATCAATGGTGAATAAAACTAACTCCCCCTTAGGCTTTGAAACTCTAAGGATCGTATTCTAGATTTCCAGAATGAGATATTTCATTTGAATGAAGAATTCGTAATGAGAACTCCCCCTTAATTAAAGATAGTTCTTGACTTAGAAATTTTTCTTCTCCATTTTATATTTTTTCTTCTCCCCCTTTGAGTAGTTCTTTTTCCTTCTCCCCCTTTGTTATTTTCAAAAAGAATTTGAGGGAATGGAAATACAATAAAGTACCTGAGATATTAGTAAGACATACAAACAATGCAAGCAACCAAAGTTTTCATTAAGATTGAAAATATTAGTACAAGGAAAAATACAACAAAAGATAATATTGGTCTATTTTTCTTCTTTTTCATTTGGGATTAGCTTCTTCAGAAATATTTTCAGCTTCTTTAAGTCGTTTTGGTCCTCCTCAGCTTGCTTCTCCAAAACTGTGATCCTTTATTCTTGAGCCTTCAGAGCCTCAGACTGAGCCTTAAGAACTTCATCCTTCTTTGCAAGCTTCTCTTTGATCTCAATCCGGAGATCTCTTTCCTATTTCCAGATTTGAGCAACAGAGTTAATCTTCCCATTCAGATCCTTCACCTGTTGATTCCGAATATTTTTCTCAAGGTTCAGCTTTTCCTGAAGATTCTTCATCTTGGAATCCTCGGTATCAAAAGCTTCTTTCACATCATTATGAAATGTATCAATCTATGAAAAGTCCTCATCGATTTTCTTTGACCATAAAGTCATTTTTCTGTAAGATTTTATGTGGACCTCATAATTGATAAGGAAATTTTTATGATCAGCCTCAATCTTCACACATTTATCCATCACCATGGATAAGGATTATGACTTCTGATTTAAACTGTACTGAATCATATGGAACCCGGAGTCTATTGTAGGAAATATCGGAATTGTGTCCACCAATTTCTTCAGAGATTCAACAACAAAATCGTGTCCCAGTGCAGATGACTCTGAATCTGATATCTTGCTAGGTTAATGTTCTTCTTCAATTTCCACCAGCTTTATTCTTGAAGAGCAACCAACATCCTTCTTCCTTATGATATCTTTTGTTGGGGTGTCCATCAGAACTTGCTTACCCTTATCAACTTTCAGAATGGCTTCCTCATCAGAAGATTCTTCCTCACTTTCAGATAGTTGAACTATCTTGTCTTCATCAGGTTTTTCCTTTTCTGATCCTTCCTTAAGAAATTGATTTTCATAGCTTTATTCCTCAGATAATTCATTGTCTTTCTCTTCTTCTTTGTCTTCATCTTTCTTACCTTTTTTCTCATCTCCCTTTCC
This sequence comes from Viscum album, assembly GCA_963277665.1. NCBI lineage: Eukaryota > Viridiplantae > Streptophyta > Magnoliopsida > Santalales > Viscaceae > Viscum > Viscum album. Next base: position 64,746,170 of record OY728166.1, on the reverse strand, counting down.
CAGAGTGACAAGCTTTGAGGACTCGGCCTCAGATGTTTGGAGTGGTAATTTTTTTGATGGATTTTCCTTTTCTTGATAATCTTCAACTTGTTTAATCAGATCATCTAAGTCACCACTATCTTCTTCTTATTCTTCTACTACTTACTCTTATTCTTGTAATTCTTCAACAACTTCTTCTTCTACACCTTCAACAACTTCTTTCTCTTTAGATTTTTCCGGAGTGACAAAAATTTTCCCCGGAGTTTCAGGTAATGGCTGGACTAGGAAAGTTTCTAGTACTAGAATATTCTCAGAAGCTACTTTTGTGGATCTCAAAAGGGATTGTACAACTTCAGACTCAGACAATTTTTTTTTCATCTTCTTCTCTTTTTCAACCTTCTGAAGGTATTCAGCAGTCTTCTCCCTTAAAGACTTGGCTTCAGCAGGGTCCAATCCAAACTAAGTTTCCTCTTCTTTCCTCTTTTCTTTATATTCCCTCCACTTTGAAACCACTTCATCCAGATACGCTTTATCTTTCTTCGGTTTGGGAGGTACGGATTGAGCTTCCTTAGCTTTAGGATCCTTGTCTGTATCCTCTACTTCTTTCAGCTTCCTTTTCTTCCCGGCTTTCTTAGATGGCTCATCTTTTTCAATATTTTCTAGATTGGATTCTGCCTCTTCCTCTGGCAGATCATAAAACTCTTTTGTCTCCTTTGAATAAGCCATATTCATTCTTTTCAGAGTGTCATCACTAACACGAATAAGTTTTCAATTCTAAGACTTAGATTTGAAAGAAATCTTGAATGACTCAAGACACCGAACTATCATCTTTGAAAGTAAGGCAGAAAACATGATAATTTGGGCTCTAATATTGTCCTCCTTGATGTTCTTGATTGTAACAAGTACATGCCTCATCAAATTGATTTTCCTTAGATTTACTAGGAAGTCTAAGAAATATATATCACTTTTATTGAGGGTATCTTTCTCACCCTTTCTTGGTACTAAGAAACCTTGTACCCATAGCTGAAGGATCTGGCTATTAGAAGATAGGTGAGAAATTTTTTCTGTCTTGACATCATCAAGTCCAAGACATTGTAAGGATTTTACCTTAACAAAACTACCTAGAACATCTGGGATTTTCTGTGAGAAAAAATCAACTTCCCCTTCATACACCATCCCCACCAATCTTGCAGCCTTGTTGTAAGTAATTTTGTAGGTCTTCCCATAACTCTTAAAAGAAAATTTTTCTTTTCCCTCTTCCTAAAAGAAACAAACTGATTCATAGAACTCTATGAGAAATTTTGGATACACCACATCTTGATCACCTATCTTAGATATGCATACATCTTCCCTACTATTTAACTTGATATTCTTAGAGATGATATAATCATACTTGAAAAAGTTAGGATGGACCAACCTTTCCCTGTATACTTTCCATTTCGAGATTGGCTTCGAGGTAGACATTTCTTGAGAAGTGGCTTCTACAGACATTTGGATTCGAGGAATTATAAGAGATTTGGAACGGGCTTTAAGAATTGAGGCAGATTTTCAACACGTGAGAGATTGAAATCGATGTGGGACAACCATCGAGGGTCCCTTTTATATAGGCGATGGTGGTGACCTTTCACCTTCCAAAATCAATCTGATGGTTGAAAAACTCTCTGATCTGATTTGACGGTTGAAAACATACCCATAAGGAAATATTAAATCTGATCTTTTGAGGTTTTAAAAACATTCGGATTTAAGAGGAAAGGAATCTGAAAAATTTAAAAACAAAGGAAACTACCAGCAAGTAAAAGTGACTATAAAAACTTAAGTAAGGAAATCATACCTTTCGGATTGGATAGGAAGATTATTCTTAATAGGTGATATTCTTCTTGAAGATAATTTGACTACGAAAAACTCATTATGAAAAATTTTTAATGCAAAATCTTTGAGTATGAAAACTCAATTAAGAAAATTATGAGTATGGAAATTCCCATTAAGAAAATTTTTATTACCAAAATTCCCATTACAAAAATTTTCTAGTACGAAAATTTACATTACAAAAATATCCAGTACAAAAATTTCCAGTACGAAAATTTTCATTACAAAAAATTTCCATTACTAAAATTTAAGATCTAAAGAATTCCATTACGAATGTTTCAGTTCCAAACATCTCATTACAAAAAATTTCAGTTCCGAAAATTCCATTACGAAAAATATGAAAACATGATTACGAAAAATATGAAAACATGATTACAAAAAATATGAAAACATCATTACAAAAAATATAAAAACATAATAATAGATGTACTCCCCATATGAAAAGGATTTTATTACTATAAGGATATTGGTTCAATAAGAAGTTACTTAAGGAATATTACCTTACGGTTATCATTCCTAACTTCTGGTTAATGTATTTAAATCTATCAGAGGGTAAAGATTTTGTGAAAATGTCAGCAAGTTGATCTTGTGTTCTGATAAACGGAAGAATGATATCTCCTTTTAGTGTGTGATCCCTAAGAAAGTGATGCATAATATCTATGTGCTTTGCACGAGAGTGATGTGCGGGGTTTTTACTAAGGGAAATGAAACTTGTGTTATCACACAAAATTTGAGTCTTAGTGAAACTCAAGCCATAATTTGTGAGTGTGTGTTGCATCCACAACACCTGAGCACAACAACTTCCAGCTGCTACATATTCAGCTTCAGCAGTGGAGAGTGATACTAAGTGTTGGGTCTTGTAAGACCAAGAATCTAATGAATCTCCTAAGAAATGACAAGTTCCGGATGTACTCTTTCTATCCATTCTACATCCACCAAAGTCAGAATCTGAAAAACTCTTTAAAACAAAATCATTTCCAGAAGTATAAAATATTCTAAGATTCATGATTCCCTTTAAGGAGCGAAAAATTCTTTTCGCTGCCCTTAAATGAGATTCCTTATGATTGGATTGATATCTTGCACATAAGCATACTGAAAACATTAAGTCTGGACGACTGGCTGTCAAGTATAGTAAGCTTCCTATCATACCTCTAAAATATGTTTGATCTACTGGTTTCCCAGCTTCATTAAGATCAAGTGTGTTTAAGGTACCAATATGAGTACTTATACTCTTAGTATTGTCATATCCATACTTTTTAAGAAGATATTTAATATAATTATGTTGGGATATATAGATTCCTTCTGGTTTTTGAGAAATTTCAAACTAAGGAAAAATGTTAACTCACACATCATACTCATTTCAAACTCATATTTCATTATATCTGAAAAGGAATCAGTTAAAGATTGCTGAGTTGAACCAAATATAATTTCATCAACATAAATTTGAACAATAAAAACATTTTTCTTATCTTTCGTTATAAAAAGAGTTGGATCTGCATTTCCCTTAACATAGTTATTTTGAAGCAAAAATCCTGTGAGTCTATCATACTAAGCTCATGGGGCTTGTTTAAGGCCATACAAAGCTTGGGTAAGTCTAAAAAAATGATCAGGATGTTTTGTGTCTTCAAATCCAGGAGGTTGTTCAACAAAAACTTCCTCTTGAACATAACCATTAAGGAAAGCACATTTTACATCCATTTGAAACATCTTGAAATTGAAGAATGCAACAAAGGCAAGTAAAATGCAAATAGATTCAAGTCTAGATACTGGAGCATAGGATTCTTCACAGTATATTACTTCTTATTGATTATAGCCTTTAGCAACCAATCTAGCTTTATTCCTAACGATGACTCCATTTTCATCACACTTATTTTTGAAGATCTATTTTACTCCAATAACAGAAGTTTCCTTAGGTATTTCAACCAAGGTCCAGACTTTATTCCTTTCGAATTCATTTAGTTCATCTTACATGGCTTTAATCCAATCATCATCACCTAAAGCTTCATCAGTGCTTTTTGGTTCTAATTGGGAAAGGAATGCTAGATGCTCTACTTCATTTCTTAGGGAACTTCTAGTCCTTACAGGTTGATTCACATCACCAATGATACTATCACTAGGATGATTCTTAAGAAACGACTGGTTTGGGTTTTTTAAAACTTGTTCATCAAGATAGGGTAGGAAATCTTCTGGGGTAGATATTTCAGAAGCATATTCTTGAAAATTTTCCTTATCAGAAGGATTTTCTATCAAAGGTTGATAATCAGTTTTTGAAAACACATCCGAAGATGTAGGTTGGGATTATTTAAAAATAAAAGGATCTGTTTCATCAAATTTGACATGTACTGTTTCTTTAATAGTACAAGTGTTTTTGTTAAAAACTCTATAAGCCTTAAAAGTTGTGGAGTAGCCTAAGAAAATTCCTTCATCAGATTTTGGTGCGAATTTGTGTAAGTTATCTTGTGTATTCAGAATGAATACCTTGCATCTAAAAACCTTAAAGTAGGAAAGTCTAGGTTTTCTACCATTCCATAACTCATAAAAAGTTTTATTAAGAAAATTTATAATTAAAACTCGATTTATAGTATAAAAAGTAGTATTTACTGCTTCAGCCCAAAAAAATTTAGCTACAGAATACTCACTCAACAAGGTTCTAGTTATCTCTTGAATAATTCTATTTCTTCTTTTAACAACACCATTTTTTTGAGGTGTTCTGGGTGATGAGAAGTTGTGATTAATACCTTTTCTACTACAAAAAGTTTCAAAATCATAATTTTGAAATTCTCCTCCATGATCACTATGAATAGTTTTCAATGGAAGGTTTTTCTCAATTTTAAATTGGGCTCTAAAATTTTTGAAATAAGAAAAATCTCCATACTTCTTTGCTAGAAAATAGACCCATGTAAATCTAGTTTAATCATCAACCAAAACAAATACATAGTACTTGCCTCCAATGATTCCAGTTTGTGTTGGACCAAAAAGATCCATATGCACCAACTAGAGTGCATCAGTTTTTGAGACTTCACTGACAGATTTAAAACTTGATTTGTGTTTCTTTCCATATTTACAAGGTTCATAGACTTTTGAAGAATCAAATCTAAGCTCTGGTAGATCCTTAACTAAACCTTTATTAGAAAGTTTACATATGTTCCTAAGGTTACAGTGTCCTAACCTTCTATGCCACAACTAATAATGATCTTCCATTGTACTAAGGCAAGGTAAGTCTTGGCTCCTAAGGTTTTATAAGTTTAGTGTGTAAACATTCTCTTGACTATTGGAAGAAAGAATAAACTCTTCCTTGGAATTGTGTACTAGGAATTTATCATTCTTAAAATTCACAAGGTAGCCTTCATCACATAGTTGACTTATGCTAATGAGGTTGTGCTTAAGACCCTTTACAAATAAAACATTTGAAATTAAAGTCTTTCCAAGAAGAACAATGTTACCTATAACAATAATTTCTCCCTGAGCATTATCTCTGAAAGTTACTTTTCCTCCTTTAGTCTTGATAATCTTTTCAAAATAGTTTTTGTTACCATTCATATGCCGGGAAAATCCACTATCTATGTACCATGTATTGTTGTTGGTACTTTTCCTATTTTCCTAAAAATAAGAAAAAATTTAGGTTTTCGGAATCCATACTTTCTTGGATCCGGAAATTTCAGAAAGAAAAATTTTGGGTACCCACATCTTCTTAGAAAAATAAGCCTTATGAAATCATAAATATTGGGTTTTGTTTAAGGAACAATTAGTTCCCCAGTGACCACCACACTGAAATTTAGTACAGAATGGGGAACTTTGAGGAACAAAGTATTTTTTACTAAAAATCGGTTTAGAACTTGTGTAACCAAAACCAGAAGTATTCCTTCGAGGTTGGATTTGTGAATACATTTTATCAAAATTTTCCTTACCTAGGGTAAAGTTTGACAAACACTTCCTCAAAGAAAATATTTAGGATTTTAGTTTAATAACTAAGTTCTTGTCTTCAAAAAAATTTGAACTAGAGCTAGGCTCGAAAACATTTTTCTTAGAAATTACGTTTTCTAGATCTTTTGAAAGTTTATTCTTCTCAGAACTTACTTCCTCAAGATTTTTTGAAATAATTTCAAAATCATAGTTTTTCTTATCAAGATATTTATAAAGATATGATATTTCCTTAGTAAGAATAGTATTCCTAGAATTTTCCTTATCAAGTTTTTCAAGAGTTTTGAATTCTCATTTTCAAGAAGTTTGAAAAACCTAGAAACTTATTCATAGGTAGGTAAAGTATTATCTTAATCAGAAGAGGATTCTTCATCAAAATAGTTATAATATTTACTATCATTATCATTTAAAGAAATTTTGGTCAATGATTCAGCATTGTGTACCTTAGCCATCAAGAAATAATTATCAATAGGTAGTCTAGATAAAATACCAAGATTCTTTTGTCCAGAAGATTCATAATCTGAAGATTCATCTGAAGAGTCTCCACCACTGGAACTCCATGTGTCATTGGCTTTCAACACTTTCTTAGCTTTGGACTTGTAACACCTTTTTCTGTTTTTCTCAAAATGCCTTTCCTTTCTTTCTTTTCTCTTGAGTATAGGGCAGTCAGGTCTTATGTGTCCAGCTCTCTTGCATTCGTAGAATGTGACCTCTGAATCTTTCTTATCTTTCCTTTCCTTCTTCTTATACTTGGATTGTAAATTTCTCTGTCTAGCTATCTTGTTCATCCTTCGAGCAAGATTAGCTAACTCATTTTCTGAGGACTCACTTCCACTAGATTCGGAATGGATAACAACTTTCTTAGATTTGGATCTAGTAACTATCTCATGAGTCTTGGATTTCATATGATTGTAAGTAGTAGTAAAACCTACACTGTCATTTCCATTCTTTTTCTTCACAATATCAGCATCTCTCTTCATTCTAGTTTCATACTGAAGAAGAGTTCCAAACAGCTCATTAAGGGTAATCTGATTAACCTTTCTATTTTTATCAATTGCAGTCCTTTTAGATTCCCACTCATTTGGCATGATATCGATGATCTTTTCAACAAGGGCTTCATCATCTAATCCTTTATCACCCATTGATTGTAATCTATTCATGATAGTCATGAATCTCTGTTGTACATTGCATATGGGTTCACCATAATGAAAACCAAAACCATAATATTCAGCTCTAAGCATGGCTCTTCTAGTCTCAATTACTTTGGAAGTTCCAAAGTGAGTAACTTCTAGTTTCTTCCATATATAATTTTCTTATTCACAAGAAGAAATTTGGCTATATATATTTATAGTCATTGAAAAAAGTAAAGTATTGTGTATCTTATAGTTCAGTTGGTATTCATGATTTTCTTGATTTGTAAAGGCACTTACTTCTTTATCAGGGATCTTGTATCCACCAGTAAGCATAACAAAATTTTAAACCCCAGTATTGATAATGAAATTCTTCATGCGATCTCTCCAATATTCGTAATCATTACCATCAAATATTGGTGGTCTGGTTGGATTAAGGTTGTCTATGGAACCAACATTGAATCCTACCATCCTTAAGAAAAACTTTGGCGCACAAACTTGTTAGAAGAAAAATTTTACAAACAAAGAATATATTCTAAGAAAGAAAAAATTGTATCTCTAAGAAAAAAGTGAATCCGAACAATATATGAATCTGAATTTTAAATTTCGAGAATTCTCTTCTAAATCTAATCGTGAGATTAATTTAGATTAAACCAAATGTTTTGATACCAATTGTTAGGATGGTATGTGACTGAGTATGATATACTCTATAATACCAAACGTAGGATCAAAATAAGAATGAGATTCTCAGATACAAGAGGGGGTGAATTGTACCTTTTAAAAATTCCCTTTGGAAATTTTTAGGATGATTATGTTTAACAAATTTAAACAAGATAATTCACAAGACCTCTATAAGTTCTAAATACTTGCTTGATTCTGGAAAAGTGATTCTGGAAATGAAACTTAACAAAAGTTTACAACTACTAAGATTCTACCTTAAAGTGTATAGAATCTAACTAAATCAGAGTACAAGTAAGGAAGTATAAGAAAGTTATACTTTCCTTAACAATACCAAAAGAATAGCGGAAAACAAAGTAGTAACACTACAAGTAACAAAAATAACTCTTTTAACCCAAAGAGAAGGGTATCCAACAACCTTGGATAAAGGTCCCTTGATTTATACTTTCAAGAAATTATATCTTACCCACACCATGGTAATCCATCAATACGAAGATCGGAGTCTGTCTTGCAAACCCCGCAAGCCCTCAACTATCAGGTAGTCGGCACCTCTTTCTTCCTCAACAAGGAAGCCCTTAACTTAAAGGTGTTGAAACCTCTGTCTTACTATCCCTGGAAGCCCTCAATTGTACACAGCAACAATCAGAGTCGCATGAAGCAAATCTGCACAAGGCAAAGTTTGAACAAGTCATTCAAAATTTCTGCACGAAGCTTGAGAGTTTATAAGATCCTCTCTCTCTAGAAATCACTTCAATAGTATGTAAGCATAGTTATCAAAGTTGTGTCAAAGTTGTAGCCTCTTTTTAAATGAGCTCCTATTTATAGGCAAAGCTCCAACGGTCGGCTCCCTCCTCCAACAGTCATATTTCTCCTTGAATTTTGGAGGGGCCTGTACACGTGTCACTCAAACAACGGTTAGTTAATAACTGAAAGCCTGACATTTTTTTATAATAAACAAGTGTAAGCATAAATATACTGATATTTGGAATGGAGTAGAAAAAGAAAGTTCGGAATGTAAGAAAAGTATGAAAGTTTGGAATGGAAGTAAAAAATAAATTCGGAGTCTATAAACTTAAGAAAATTCAGATTCTGTTTTGTAGGAATTCAGAACCTGAATTCTATAGAATTTTGGATTCTGAATTTCAAGGAAATTTGGAGTCTGGATTCTGAGAAATTCAGAACCTGAACTTAAAGAGTTCAGATTTTGAATTAGTAAAAGTTCAGAGTTGACCTCATAGAAGTTCGAAGTCGAAATCATAGAAGTTCGGATTCAAACTCATAGAAGTTCGGAGTCGAAATCATAGAAGTTCGGAGTCGTACTCATAGAAGTTCAGAGTCGAACTAGTAGAGGTTCAGATTAGAAGTCATAGAAGTTCGGAGTTGAACTCATAGAAGCTCAGAGTCGACCTCATAAAAGTTCTGATTAGAACTCAAAGAAGTTTGGAGTCGAACAAGTAGAGTTTCAGAGTCAAACTCATAGAAGTTTAGATTCGAACTCATAGAAGTTTGGAGTCGAACTCATAGAAGTTTGGAGTCGAACTCATAGAAGTTTGGGGTCAGAATTCGGAGTTGAACTTTATGAAAGTTCATATCCATAATTTGGAGTGGAAATTTATGAGATTTTGTATCCAGAATTCGGAGTTGAACTTCATTAGAGTTCGTTTCCAGAATTCGGAGTTGAACTTCATTATAATTTGTATCCAGAATTCGGAGTGGAACTTCATTAGAGTTAGTATCCATAATTCGGATCCTAAAACAGAATGCTTAATGTCTAAGTATTATATGATTCCGAGGTTTTAGATATGAATCTGATTTTTACACTTAATAAAAATATTGATATGAACAATGAAAACAAGGTAGGGGTAAATTTCTTTTGGGAAGGAAATTTTCCTTATGGAAGTAAAACAAGGGTAAAATAAAATTTTCCTTAAGAAAAGGTGTTTGTGATTTTCAAAACAAGAGGAATGGTAAAGTCATAAGGAAACCTTGATGACTTATCAATCTCCCCCATTAATGAATGAATGGAAAAAGTCATAAGGAAAACCTTATTGCCTCAACACATAATGTGATGTGTTTCGTGTTTCATCACCACATCAGAACTATGGTTATTAAGATAAATATAATTAATATATAATATATTCATAAAATAATTATAATTATACAATGATATTATATCATCTATTTTATTACCATTACCTCAATAGAAAATTGATAACGTCATTGGTTGGTATGTCTCGACTACTTCCTCTATGAATTGATGTGATTCATTTTTCATGTATTGAACAACCCCCAGTTTTTTTATTGCATCATTTTGTGATTATTATTTTATTATTGGAATAATTTAGTTATATTAATATAATATTTCATATGAATTTAGTGAAGGGAGGCTATAATATGGCTATCTAAACTATTCACACAGTGAATATTAATTCGCAATGTGAACATATCCCAACATGATGGATTGAACTGTTTCAAAGTGTAAAGGGTTTTCATTGGGTGGATGGAAAATGGAAATTATTATGGGAAACCCATTAATAATTTAAATTTATTATTTTATTTTTAACATGAGGATATAGTTTTTATGATGTGTTAGGTCTTTTGATAAATCATGATATGAATTTTTTTCACCCTGTGAATTTGTTCACGACTGGATAGTTTAAGTCTAACTTATGGTTCTGAATATTCATCCAATTAATATTATCTCCTATTTATATAAAAAGTTTCCTTAGGCTATTTTCAGTGATACATAATGTTCTAACTCTAATTTTAACAAATCATCGAGTGTTCGATTATGGAAGTCAAAGGTGAGGACCTCATTCTTCATTCTTTTCTTCGATATTTGTAGTTTTTATGGAATGGAACTATATATTAGTGTTTTAATACCCATATATATGGGATTGTATGATTATTTATAATAAAATATTGGGATTTAATAGAATAATGTAAGTAATAGGTCACATTTGTGGAATTTTCTTAGATCCTTTATGCAAAACAAACTTGAGGTATGTGACTTCTCTACCACTAAACTATTTTAGAACATGATTCCATGAGTTTTTATAAATGAATCTCATGTTTTTATTTTAAATATCTTGGGAAATTCATATGGAACCCCAATTTTGTGATACTATTTAAAAATAGTTAATTATGAAATATAGGAACAAAATTTCTATCCAAAAGAAATTGGATGAGATTTATGTTATTTGTAAATGTTTTAATTGATATCATAGAGTTATTGTATTGGGGTAAATTCATGTAATGTTTTATAGATCATGGTCAGAATCTCCACCATAAATTATCAAAAAACATTGGACACATAATGGTTAGAAGTTTCAATGTAAAATTATTTCTACAAGTGATGACTTAGTGAGAGGATAAATCACCACTCACAAGGATAGAGAATTCTAGGTAAGGAATGTGTGTTTTTTCTATGGATGTGAACATTGGAATGTTATTCCAAGTGTAAAATAAGTATAAAATTATTTTAATTACCATTTTATTACATGGAAACAATTTTAGAGATAATTCAAATTTTTTATGTACTTATCATGTAAATAAATAAAATGTACAAACTTGTTCTTATCCTAGTGGTGTTTGTTATGTAGACTATGGGGATTATTAACCAATTTTTTTTCTCACCCACTACTTAGAAACCTTGTTACAATTTCATATGAAATTTACTAAGATGAAGGGATGGGAAATGTTTCTTATGTCACTAATGGAGTAACTTGATACCAATTTCATTGTTGTTGGAGAAGAAGTTGGGGAGTTTCCATTACTTGTTTGGAAGTGATTCAATATGGGTTCTAAGGTATTTATTTTTTTGGAGACATAACATTTATTTTTTATAGTTTTTATTTTACTCTAATATTGACCTTGTATTTTTATTTCATTTAATTGTATAGTTTATTTTCCCAAGTATCATGTAGTATTGTTTTTAATTATACTTTCATCCACATGTGTTAGGTTTATTATTAAGAAAAATAATCCCCAAAAATTTTACTAATCCCATGGAATTTATTTCATACTTTTGTATCTTAGGGATGTCACCATATGTTAGTAACACCTATACCTTGTCTCAAACTAATGATATAAGACAGCTTGATACAATTGATATCATCCTTGTTCAGGAATTATGTTGGGATGGTATAATGTATATAGTAATTTCATAACATGAAATTCATTGCATAAAAAATGTATAGATATCCACTTTTAATTGATAATTAACTTAACTGGGTGGTTTGGGTAGACAATTTATCTATAACACTTCTAGTAAAGTTTTCATCTCATCACCATGTGTTTTATTAAAGAGTGAAGCACATCGTGAATTAGTATCAAGGAATCCCACTAGGACATCATTGTTCAAAAAAATTTTAATGATTTTTATAAAATGATTAAATAGTTATCATGGTTCATTTTTTTAAATTATAATTTAAATTAAGGTTTCTTATAGTGATTTTAGATTTTCTAGGACTTCAATTTTTAGAGAATGTCGATTAAATGGTGTTTTGTTCTTATTATAGAGAATGAAACTGGGAAAATGGTGTAAAAATTGTCAGGAAGAGGATGTGGAAAATATGGTTTCTCTTGAGAAACATGTGATATAAAAACCTGTATATAGTATTAAACATTCCTTTCAATCCATTAATAATGTAAATTGAAATAATGATCAATGGGAAGGGGACTATTTAGTGTATTTTAAGAAACAGTTTCCATCAGTTTTTTAGCAGATTCAAAACATGAAAATGTATATGTTTGGATCAACTAAATTAATTGAATATTTATTATTCATGGTACACCAACAAAGATAAAGGATAAATTAGTAACCTATATATTGGATGATCTTTCATGCTAATGTTGGAATTTAGTTTTCCAAGCTAAAATTGAACATGGACTTATTTAGAAGGATATTGAGTAATTTTTCAAAGAGAAATTATATCCCCACACATCAATGATATAATTAACAATAGACTTCTATATCATAAATAAATAATGGATATCTATAAAATAGTATTCATATATGTTTATGAACATAGATACTTTCTCTCTAGAAGTTTATACTAGTGAATCCTTGAAGGAACTCATTGTTATGTTTAGATTACAACTAAATATTCAATCAGAGGTAGTTTTTGTATTTATTAAAGATTACAAAAGGATTTTTAATATAGAGAAATTGTAAGAAATAGATATTTCTAGAAATACTTAGGTAGGAGTTATGGTTGTTTCCATGGGATTATGTGGGAACTCTAATTATGAAAATAAGAAGAAGCGGGGAATCTATTCTAAAGAAGGTGGATCACCTTAGAATCATCCTAATGAATCATATAATTTTCCTCCAGGATCCTATATCAAACCATGTTTTTTCAAATTAAGTTCCCTTATGGTCAAGATGAATGAATGCATTACATCACCATGTAATTTACACCGTCATGGGAAGAAAGTATATCTCAAGTAGTATTATACTAAACATCTAATATAAGTAGGTGTAATAGGGTATACTCATCCTAAATCCTCTTATTATTGGATGTAATTTTCCTATATGACTAGTTCTCATCCACAGATCCATGTGAACCAAAAAACTTGTAGGAATACATCAGTTTTACAGTTGACACCTCACCATAGAGGCAATATATGTCATATTACTGCTTATCAATAGCATTATAAAGAAGAAAAGGCTATCATGAATAGGAAATCAAGTTCGTCTATAGTAATAGTTACCATTCCTCTATACTTTACTCTTTTGAATGTCTTTTTTACACTGGAACATCAAATTCTTTTATTTCTTTTTTCTATGGTTAACTAATTATGACTATAAATGGAAATTATTCCTCATGTAATTAGTATCATAAAATACCTTTCATAGTGTGATTATAGTGGGTTTAAATTCCCAACATTATCCATTACCATTGATACAATATAGTTTCTATTTTATTTCACAGTCTTAGAGATGGATATTTTTATTTAATCTTTGGGATGGAATGGATGGTGAGAATTAAAGCAGATATCAACTGTTATTCTCAGAAAGTAATGTCAAAATATATAGATAGAGATCTTCATGTTATAAAATGGGATTGGGATATATATGATGGTATTGATAGACCTTTATTTATAGTAGATGGTACAATATCAAACCAGTTAATAGCAATGACCTTGACCACTATAGATGAAATGTGAAATGAGAAACTTTATACTATAGTGGATTAAAACCTGAATGGAATTCCAAATGATTTCTATATATTATCACAAGAATAGGAAATAGAATTTTCTATCAATATACTCTAGGAAAAAATCCTCATCATACTACCATATTTCAAAATGTATTTGATGTATATATGATAGTTAAAGTTTCATCTTGAATAATTGGAAGGAAACAGTTTTATCTGACCTAGTACATCAACTTAGGCTACATCTGGTTTATTCATAATAATGTTATTTAGTTTTATCTATTTATGTATTTATTATAATAAACTAAATCATGTTTGGATAAAAAATTAGAATTAAATTCCTAACATAAATGATCTATTCAATCAATTAAATGGAGTTCAGTGGATTTCTATGATTGATCAATGATAAGGGTACCATTAGTTCAGAGTCAGGGAAGATGATATTCCAAAGAAAATATTTCAAAGTAAATATGGCCATTATGAATATTTCTTTCTTCCCTTTGGATTGATGAATTCACCTATGGTCATGATGGAATTAATGAACTGTATCTTTTATGGGTAACATGATTCATTTTTCATGGTAATTGATGGTGATATTATAATTTACTCTTGATGTAGGAATACTCATGAGGAAGACATTAAAATTTTTCTCAATGTATTTCATGAAGATATTTTGAATGATATGTTTTCTTTGTGTGACATATTTATGTAAGGATTTTGTTTCCTTAGTAATTTGATTTCTGAAGAAGCGATATCATATAATCCTACGATGATCAAATCAATCACATCTTGTAAGAAAACAATGAATTTTTTCAAGAAACACATTTTCCTATTATTAGAAGGCTACAATAATTGATTTGTTCTATATTTCCCAAGGATTACATCATACATTAATTATATTAGATGAAATATTTCTCTATTAATATATAATGATAACCTTCAGTTAGTTTTTTAAGAGTTTAAAAATCATCTCACCTCAAAACCAATCATAATATTTAAAGAACCTTGTAAGGAATATAATTTATATTGTAATGTTTCCAGATATAGTATTGGTTTTTCTCTCATTTAGCGTGATAATGTTTTGGGATGTGGACCATGGAACCTATTATCGCCTTAGAAAAAGTAAACTATACATGACTTGGAATTAGCTACAGTCGTACATGACTTAATTACCTGGTGATATTACCTCTTTAGAGATAATTTTAAAGTTTTATCTTACATAAGAGTTTAAAATACAAATTTTCTCAAAGAAACATGAACTTTAGTAAAAACAATATGGATATATTACCTCTTTATTTTTGATTATTACTTATTATACATAATCGGTAAAGGGGATTCAATGGAAAAATCATTCAGTTAGATGTTGTATCGTGAAGTTGTTTGAGAATATTGTGACACATGTTAGTTGTGACCATGACTATTGACCTGAATTGGGATTGTATAAAAATGTATGAATTTTCCATTTTCATCCCAATAAATATTTTTCCTAAATTGATGAATTTTTTATAGATTATCAGACATCTTATTATCATTACATCACTATTAGGTCAAACCTAAATAGTGGGGAGACTTAAGATGGATGGAAAGAGGGTGAAAACTTTTTGTTATGATTTTATAATTGAAATATAGTACCTCATCCATTATAATAATAACTTAATTACACATATAACTATTTAAAATGGTATATTAATATGGGTATTAATAAAATTTATAAGTAACTAAAATCACATTTTTGTGGTCAGGTATCAAGGGAAGGAGTGTAATTTTTTTATGAGATGCCTAGATTATTATTAGCTAAATATTGTATATAAAATACTCTATATTACATTATAATGTATTTATATACAAGTATGATAGTGTTAATAGATTTATGTGTACTTTGTCATAGGTCTACCGAGACATTTTTGGAAGCATGATTCTATTTGGGTGATTGTGGTTCAACTCATCAAGTCAACCCACATTCTCCCTAACATAGAGTCTAATACGATAAAGGCTTTTTCAAGGTTATATATGTGAGAATTGTTAAAGTTTCAAGGAGTTATTATTTTTATTTACACAAGTAGATATTATTGATTAACTTATAGATTATCGACATTATTTATATATTTTATGGGAATACAATTGAAAATGATCACAATATATCATCCATAAAAGGATTGGTGGTCATAATAAAAAATTTAGACAGTGGAATATTTTATTAGAGTGTATGTCAAGGAATTTGGGGTCTCCATGGTGGATCATATGCCTGTATTCAAATTCTCTAATATTAATATCTTTAAAGATATAATACACATGTCCCCATTTGAGGATTTATATGAATTTACTTGTCATTCTCTACTATGTTAGGTGGTAATGGGAGATACATCATTGATTGGATATAGTATTATCCATTAGACTACATAAGAACATCTAGATAATCCAAAAGTAAATAGAAACAAAATAGAAGAGAGGAAAATCGTATGTAGAAAATCTTCACTGGACATTATCTTTCGATGTGAGTGACTACATCTTCTTAAATGTATCACATAAAAATGGTCATCGATTCATAGGGAGATAAGGGAAGTTAGCACCTTGGTATATTGAAGCATTTTTTTGTTTTTTAAAAATTATGAACTATTGTATATTATTTAGAATTACATCCATCATACAGTACTCTCCACAACTTTTTTCATTTTTCACAACTAAAGAAGTATCACCCATATCCTTACAATGTCATCAGTTGGGATCATTTTAATCTTGATATTGATGACCCTTTTATCCAATAACTAGTATATATTTTTAATATAGAGTAAAATAAATTTTGAGTAGATTTACTTCCTTGGTGTTAGTTTTATGGAAACATGGTTAGGTTGAAGAGGAAACATGGTTAGGTTGAAGAGGAAACATGGTAATGAGATAGGTTGATGCATGAGAAATGTGATGATCTAATCAAGGGTAATATAGATCTCCAACTTCCTATATATAGAAATACTAATGATGGGGAGAATTTAGCATCCCCAATTTTTCATATGAGGTCATTTTATTATACTTTTTTATATTTTGAATAGTTAGGATAAATTAACATAAGAGTTTAGTGGAATTAATATAAGGGTTTATATCATCTGTTTATAATATATTTTCATGCTGGGACAAGAAATTCACAATGAGAATTAGTCCTGGACAGATTCCGTAAATTTTTTCCAAGCATGAAAGGGTTTCATCTGATGGATAGAAAAGTCCATTTATGATGTGGAACCCATTCATTACATAAATGGATTATTTTTTAACCTGACATGATAGGATTTTTGATAAGTGCAGCCTTTAGATAAACCACGATATAAACTCCTTTTTTAAACTACAAATATATCTAGGTCTAGCAAGTTTTATTCCATACAATGGTTATGAATACTCATTAATTTATTATTCCCTTTAGTATACATATAGGGTTTCCTTAAGAAATTTTTTTTGGTTGTTTACTTACAAAATGTTATTTAAAAGGCTCCTTAAGAATTCCATTATAGAAATCAAAGTAAATGAAATATTTCTTCATTCTCATATTGAATCACCATAGTTATTCTTTCACATAAGAAATTATTTGTGGTTTAACACCTATATCAATGGGATTGAATAATATTTAATGGTATCATCTAGGATTTTAATAAAGTCATGGAAGGAAGAGGTTATATTTGTGGAAGTTTATTAGATATTTCATGCCAAATAAACATGGGGTGGGTCTCTTCTCTCCCACTCTACTATTCAAGAATATAATGGGTTGAGTTTTTATAACTGATTCTAGAGTTTATTTGGAAATATCTTAGGAAATACATATACAAAACCCATGTTGTAATAATATTTCAAAAGGATTGGTTTTTAATGATTGAAAAAATATGAATTTAATAATAAAATATATAATTTTTTTTAATAAATTAATTAATTTAAGGCATATAATAATTGTGTTAGTGTCTGTTTATGTTCATGTAGGATAAATCATGGTTAGAATATCCCCCATAAAATAATGTAAAACATGGTATTGATCAGTGTAGGAAGTGACATCATCAAATTGGTTCACCAAGAAATGACTTGGTTACATGATGAATCGCTAGTTGCATGTATATGGAGGTCTATGGAATGAATGTGTGTGTGAATGTGGGAGTTAAAAATTGTAATGAAATTCATTATGATAAAATGAAGGATAACATAATTTAATTTATTATTTTATTACATGGAACCTATTTTACAAAATTGTATAATTGTTTACCTTATTATCATCTATGTATATATATATATATATTTATAACTTGTTAGTGTCCTTGTGGCATGTGTTGAAAAGTATATGGGACTACTTATCGAGTGTTATTCTCACCCACTTCTTGGTTACTTTTTTAAATTTACTTATGTCATTTACTAAGATACATGGAATATAAAATTTTCTATATCAATAGTGAATTATATCAACAAGGTGGAGTTATAGAAACAAGGTGTCTAAATCTTGGTTTTGAGTGGTGACACTTGGTTTTTAGAGTCATTATTTTTTTATGTATTATCTATGCACAATAATTACATTTCTATTTTTGTTATGATGTAGTTCATGTATTAGTGTTTCATTGGTTGGATTGGTTTATTTTCTCATATATCTTATAGTTTGTTTTATTGTTATAATATTGTCCTTATAGGATTGTATTTTATTTACGAAACATAATACTTTAACATGTTACTAAGATCTTGAATTTTTTTCCCAGACTTTGGTTTATTTAGGATGTAACCTATGGTTTGTAGCACCTATGCATCCTATGAAGATAACAATAAAGGGTGGGATAATACATTTATTCCTTCCATGAATGGTTATAATATATTTAAATGTATAAAATTGATATTCATGGAATGAATATGATTCAAGAGGTGATATAACAATGAGCCCTTTGATCAAGACCAACCTAAAAAAGTGGGTTTTGGATAATGAACTGAACGTCCTCAAAATTTACACCGTAAACATAACTGATTATGCAACTAAATAAAACATGCTCATAAATGATATAAATTGGAAAATAATAATTTCACTAACATTAAAAAAAATAAACAATTAAAAAATAATTTAATTTTAGTATTAATGATTTATATAATGAATGTTGTTAGGCAGTAATAATTGTAATGGATTTATAGTATAAATTTCCTTTCTTAATATGTAACGTATTATCAGTAAATTTTTTATTTTATATGTCATATAAACTACCCAATGGATATATTTTATCAATATTCACTAAAAATTAATGTGTTTACAAATCCATTATATGTTCATTCCTTTAATTTTTCATTGGTTTAAAATTTCTCATCTTGTAAACAATATTTTAAAAAATTTAATGTTATTATTATTTTTTCCCTATATAAAAATTTCATTTAATTTTTTTTCTATTATTAATATTTTGATATTTATTTTAAAATCAATTTCTAACCATGTTTTACATTCTGTATAGTGGTTTTAAAAAAGACAACTTTTCAACATTTTTTAAAATGGGTGATTTCTAATATTTATACAAAAGTATGAAATAAATATTTTCCTAACATTTATTGAATGAGAGGAATATTCCACTATCACTTAATTAATATTTAATATGAATAATCATAAACTTTTTATGGTTTTTTAATGGAATATAATATTTACCATTCTTTGGGAAATTTTTGTTTAATGAGTTTTCAATGAAAAAGGATTTTTATCTATATATTTACATGATACCTGAAAGTGCTTTAGAATATGTTCTAAAAATATTTTATGATATTTTAGGAAGTAAATAAAATATTTTATTATTTTTTTCTATATTTCTATCTGTTATATTTTTTAATGATGATAGGTTAGTCCAATATATCTCTCCAATGCATTGGGTAATATTTATGCTTTTCGAATAATTGTGTTTGAATTAACCAAGTAGGTTACACCATTTATAAGGGTTATATTAAGATGATATCCCTAGGAACCTTAATGTATATTTTATGATTAAAAATTAATTATCATGGAATTTTTTTCATTTATTATGTTATGTTACTGATCTTTTTTCGAATGAATGAGTACACCCGTTATGGGTAAAAGTATATTTTTAAAATATTTTTATTTATGGATTCTATTGTTTTCTAAGAAACTCTCAAGATTATTATTTTCAAAAATTATTTTTTTATAAATTGTTTAATAAAATAATTTGTAATGATAATTATTAATATATATCTAAATGAGTATTTTAACTCAATGTTTGTTTTGTTACAGGAAAACTATCTTATATGATTACATGGTTTTGAAATAGAATAATAGTTTTCCTTTCATATTGGTATATATCATTTATAGTTATTTCAATACTCATACCTAGTTTTAAAATAATTTTCATATAATATAAGTATGATTATAAATTTTAATAATTTTAGAGTACTTGATATGGGAGTTACCTAAAACGAAGTATGTTTTCTTTATAATGAACTTGTTTTGTGGAAAAAATTGATATTGTGTGAAGATGTCAACTTTATGAAACTTTCTTAATTCTATAAAACTATAATACTAATAGGTCGTTAGGTATATAAGTGATACAATATTTCTATTTGAGGTTATTTTTTGGATGGATAAAATTGGATTATGTTTATGGGTATAAAAACATAAAATGTAACGACTATGTTTTTAGAACTAAATACAAGAGTGTGATATCAGGGTAGTTGTAGTTGGTATCAATGTAGGGTTTAGATATTTTTATATATTAGGATGATTTTATGTGAGTTTAACCATATATTTATGGATGCCATTATGGAATTATATGTTTAATTTTTATCATAAGTACATTGGCATAGATAAACCTTTTGAGTTTTTAAGTGATGGGATTATTAGGTAATTAATGATACTTTAGGAAACATTTATTGAGTTTTGATAAATATTTGGGGTATATAGAGACCATAAGTTCATCTTGTGTTGTAGTGAAAATATTGTTTTAGGAATAAATATTTTATATTTTATAGTAAAAATTTTAAAGTTATTCATAACATTTTGGGTTAAAATGATCATTAATATTTAGGTAATTATGGTTAATTGGGACAAAATGATAATTAAATGTTGTGAAATTATGATTTATCTTATAGATAAAATTAGTATTAATTGGAGAATTTTTAATTATGTGATTAATATTATTTTTGAATAAGTTCACTATTTTCTTACCATTATATGATTATGGTAGGTGGAAAAAAGATTCTATATGATGGATTTTAATTTGATGAATAAAATTTGAATTATCTTTTTGGAAGTATACATTATTTTATTTTGGAATTATGGTAATTTAGGTAATTTTTGGAAAAATTGATATATTTTTGAGATTATATTATTGTGGAATATAAATTTTTGGTATGTGACTTTAGGATTGATTGATATTATTGTGAGATATAAGATAATTCTTATTCAAGAATATGTGATAAATTTTTTCTTATATTAGGGTTTTGGACATAGATGGGAATATTTTGAATCATTTTAATTATTGTTATTTATGAAATTATTTATGAAGGAAATTAGTTGTTGAGTCTTTAGAGATAAAATTTTTTATTTTATCGCATGATAGTTTATTAATATCGAATATTATATTATCTTATGTTAACCATTTTGGTTTTGTTTAATTTCAAATGATATGAGGAATAACATGTCAAAATTTGGTGGATCATTAAACCATAAGAGGTTTATTTTACTAATTGAAAAAAAAAATATTCATTTTTGAATATTTAGTTCATTGTGTTATAAAATAGATATAAGTAAAAAATTATTGACACAAAACCAATGGAAAAAAGTCTGTTTATGAAATGGAAATAAATCAATTATGTATTTTTCATTTTGTTTTTTATATTAATGGTAAAAGAATACCCCAAATCAATGAAAAAGATATTGAAATAAATAATTTACCCTTTTACTATACATTATTTTTAATTTATTACATTATTTATCCTCTATTGATTTATAGATTTCCACTCATTAACATTATCGGTATCACATTCTTTATCACTCTCCATCGTTATTTGGATATTAAATTTCTCCTCCATCTCTATATATTTACTTCTCACTAATGTTCTCATATTTGGAACCCTTATCATGTGTTGTTCCATATAAACTTTATATTTCCCCTTCCCTCTTTTCAAAATTGTGTTTTATTATCCCTTTTTATGATGTGTTCTTTGAATAAATATTTTTGTAAATATTAAAAAAAATTCCTTTCAGGATCTTAGGTCTTATACTTCACTCCATAGAACTTAGTTTTTTCAAAATTTTAAAACCCCTTTTATAAAAAATGATATAATATTATATGGATGAAATATATTTATGGGGGATTTGAATTTAGTACCTTATGATTTTAAGAGAACACTATGTTCGATAGTATATGTGACTCACAACACCAAACTTTAAGGACCATTAAATATTATTATTTAAATATGATCATTATAACCTAGATATTAAAATGGTGGGAATATATAGTATTAAATAGATAATTAAATATAAAAACAATGGTCTTAATCAATAAAAATTTATTAAATAATTCATAGTAAATAATCACTCAATTTTTAGTAAAGTCATTTAATGATTTAAAAATATGCTTTCATCAAAAATTGTTTTTATTTATTTTTTTAGGGAATATAAAAATTATTTTCTTCCAAATTTATATGTTTTATTTTATAATTTTGATAATAATTTTGAAATAATAATATCAAAATTATTTTTGGTAATGTTTTTTTGAATTTTATGAAAAGATTCATCTTTCAGATAATAGTGAAAGATAACAATTTGATAGAAATTTTAATTTTCTTTTCATGTATTAAAAATGTAAAATTTATTATTAAACTGTTTTTAATATATCATTTATTGATTATGAAAATTAAAAATCTAATTAATTACATTATAATTTACATTATGCTTAACTTTGGAATAAAAACATTTTTATACATAAAAATTAATTTATCCGGAAACCTGTTTTCCTTCACGTATTGGAGGGATATATTAAAAGTAATTTATTCCACTTACAAGAATATAATTTGATTAAACAGAAATATATATTATATTAATACATTAAAATATATCATTAGATTAATTTGTGTGGTTTTTTTGAATATTTAGAAATTTTGGTGAATAGTAAAATAAAATATAGTTTTTATGAAATAACATTACTTTTATGATATCTCAATGAAATAAATATTATATAAAAATTTATGAAACTAATTGAAATATTGATGAATGATAATATAAAAAAAATACAAGAATTATACAGATCATATAAATTAGAATTTATTTCAAGATAAATATGAAAATCATTTGAATCACCAATCTAATGCTTACGTTGCATTGGAAAAGTCAATTTTGGTGTCCTAAAGATAATATTTGAGAAGGAAGAAGTATTTTCATGACTTTAGTAATTAATATGATGTGTATTGAAAGATATAATATTATATTTATGATTTTAGGAGTTATGAAACAAGAATCTTATCCAAAATGTTTTTGCAGGGATTACGCAAGGTGAGAAATGTCAAAATAAAATATTAAATAAATTTTCCTAACAAAAATGTGAGTAAATATTCACATTAAATGAAATAGGGTATTTATGATAAATATAAATAAAATATTATTATTATAATATTTATTTTTATGTTTTAAAATTAATATAATGGTCTAAAATAATGTCGTGAAGGTACTGGTTATAGAAAATTTGAAGAAAAATTAAGTATATGATTTTATAAATATTTAAATTTGTAATATTTAAATTAATATAGATATTGAAAAAAAATTATTATATTTAGGAATTATAATGAATTTTATATTGTATTTTATTTAAATATATATCAATTGTTATATTTTTAAGTTCAATATAATATGATAAAAATGATAATGACTTTATGTGTATTTTACGATAAATAAAATGTTATCAATTGATTTAAAAGTTATAAAAATTATATAACTCAAAATTATGATTTTATATGGTCCAAAATTTCCTACCTTAACCATTTTTATTATATTTTTTATTTTATAATAATATTATTGACCATTAAATACCATATGTTTATGAAAACACCATTGATTTTTGAATAATAGATGGGACTTGTCTGAACAATTTTTAACATATCTAATGTTTAGTTTATCACTCAATAATCTGACAAAACCCCTATATAAACCTCCCTTACCACATTAACAAGAAATTATTGTGACCATAGTCTTATTTTATAGATTCATTAGGCTCAATCAAAAGAATATTTTTAAAAGGAGAAGGTATAACTCTTAACTGAGTTCATTATTTTTATTTATTCTTTTAACTCCTACAAATATATAATTATCCTGATGATATAATAACATAAATATATTAAATATAATTGGTTTTTATTATGTTTTTGGTAAAAAATTTCATATAATTTTCAATCCTATGAGAAATGAAGTCAATGCTCGTGTGTATGTATGGATTAAAACCTCCACGTAGCGATGTGTTTCCTTTTTCATCACCACCTCATAAGGATGGTTGTGATGATGGAGTAAATTAATATATATGATATTCATAAAATTATTATAATTATTTATTTAAAATATGTAATCCATTTTCTTACACTTCCATCCATTTATAAACGGTAACTTTGTTCATTCATATGTGTGGGCAACCACCTCCATGAAGTTATGTGATATTTTTTCATGTACACCTTTAATTGATGGTTATAAAAAACTTATGTATAAAAAATTAAAATAATGAAATTATTATGATTATGGAGATGATATAACAATTACCCCTTTGACCATGGTCATCCTACTGAATCTATTTTAGGATAATGAACAGGACATCCTAAAAATGACTTGAGTAAAGTTAACTAATTGTGTAACTAAATAAAACAAGGTCCTAATTGAAATAAATTGGATAATGTGAATGTAATTATAATTAAAAAAATATAAATAATATAACTAATATAATTTTACTATTATGGATTTAATGAATGTATGATTTTAGGAGATATTTATGGTAAGGCGTTTCTAGACTCAATTCCATTTCTTTGAGATTTAAGTAATTGTCACCACATGTTTTATTTTATGTGATGTATAAAATACCTTATGGATGAATTTTATCAATATTATATAAATTATAATGTGATTAAAAACCCATTTTAATTTTTTTCAATTATTTTTTCATTGGTTCAAAAGTTATCAATTTATATTGGATTTTCCTTCAAAACGTTATTTTTTATTTCTTAATGTTTTCATTCCCTTTTTCCTAAATAAAAATTTTCTTTAAAATGGTTTAGTTATGTCAATAAACAACTAAAATGTAATTAAAATTCATTTCATAAATTTTTTTATATTTATTATGTATTTTTTAAAATAATACATTTTAATTTTTTTTCAAAATAGGTTATTTTTTATATTTTTAAAAAAGTGTGGAAGGAATCTATTTTTAACATATACAATATCGGAGTAGAATAAAACTATTATGAAAATTATTAATTATGAATATTAATCTCAATTTATTCATGAATCTTTAAAATAATATCATATTTACCATCATTCTATGATTTAAAAAAATATTTCAATAAAAATGGATTTATTTCTTATTTTTATGCAATGCTTAAATATGATTTTTCATATGTTTCTTCTAGAATAATTCAAGGGATTTTATGATTTATATGAATTAATATATTATTTTTTTGTATACTAGGGTCTCTATTCATTGTTTATGATCATGGGTGAGCCTGATATATTTCTCCAATGTATTGGTTAATGAATATATTCTTCAAAAAAAATGTTGTAATTATCCAATTAGATTATTCCATTTTTATGGGTTCTTAAAAGGTATATATAAAGATGTTTTAATAAGTAAAATATATTAATTTTATATTATTATAGATAAATTCTCATGGAAATCATTTTAATTCATATGTAAAGCTAATGATTGTTTATTTAAAGGAAATATTATTACCTTTAAAAGTAAAAGGTATGTTTTTAAGGAAATGATTTTAATGGGTTATTATGGTTTATATGAAAAAAATAATTATTATGATTATTCCTTTATGTTTTCTAATAATCAGTTTTATAAAGAAAAAAATTATTTTAAAGACTTTATATGTATTTAATTGATTATTTGATATCAAAGATTATTTTGTTAATGGAAAATTCTTTATATTATCTCATTGTTTTGAACTTATTTAATAAGATTATTTTCTTTATTTATATGCCCCTCACTGAGATTTTTGTGCTCATCCTGTGTTTTAAAAAAAAATATCATGGGTAAAGTATGAGTATAAATGTTAATAATGTTAGAGTACCAGATATGGGAGTTACCATAAACAAATAATGTGTGTATTTATAATGAAATTATTTTGTGGGAAAAATGAATAATGTGCGGAAATTAAAACTTTATGAGTCTATGCTAATTTTCTAGAACTCAAAACATTAATTGTATTTGGTTATGATAGTGATCTAATATTTCTATTTGAGTATATATCTTTTGGATAGATTTAATAGGGTTATAATAATCAATGTCAAATCTTGAAATGTAAATATTATGTTTTTAGTACCGAATCAAGGATTACATTTTTAAGGTTATTATATTTGGAGTTCCATAGAGGAATCACACTTATCATCCAATTAATAAACATAATTAGTTCTCTATTATTTGATGAATTGGATAAGTTAGGTATGAATAATAGAATACTACCACAACTTATTGGGGATAATAATTATTGTAGTAGAGAGTTTTTAATTCCTTTTATATTTTAATGTCACTAATACCTGAGGGAATATTGAAATTTTTAAAAATTATTAGGGTTTATTCCTTGAAATAGAATTCATATCAAGAATATGAGATTTATAAAATCTCTATAAGATGTATTTGGATAAGGAATGAGATTTATTTTGGGTCATGAATATTCATATGTGTGTTAGAGAAGTGTCAGGTGGTCAAGCAATAGAAATTTTCTAGTACCATTCCATTCACTGCATGAAGTGTTTCATTCATTCAATGATAAATAATCATTAATTAATTTTATAAAACGAATAGAATATACATAATATATTCCCACTGTGAACCTATTTAATGTTTTTAATGGGTTTATATGGGAAATAGTCTATAGAAATTAAGAGTTTCAGGACATGAATAGAGGTTCAAGTTGTGAAATGATTGAGTGATAGGGATATAACATAGTGAACCCATAGTTTACATTGTGAATGGTTCATTAGCGGCTCATTCTTGAGAAGGGGATACTCCATCATTATTTTGGTAAGGGTGATTCATAATTTAGGGGGTTTAGGGAATCAGGAGAGACCATTTCTATATGATTATTTCCTCTAATAATCCATCTTTTTATGTCATGTTGGGTTCCCCCTCAGCCCTTAAAATGGGGTTTATGTTAATAAAAAATAATTTTTAGTCAGAAGGGGTGATTTTTCATATGTTTTTATGGAAATCGTAGGTAGGAAATTCTATTTTTTTTTGCTCAATGTTACATTTTATATCCCTATTATTTGTGATGAATTCGGTATTAGGTTTAGAGATGATTTCATATAATTATAGAGAAATCATTTGTGAAAGATGGGTTTTCCATGTATGAGGGATTGATGATGTCCCAAGATATGATCACAAAACATCTTTTTTTGTTTCATTGGTGCTAAAATATATCCTAAATATGTTTTGGTTCTGAAATGTTTTTAGGGAATTGATGGTTGGATGGGTGTTAGTGGTTAATAACTTCTCTTAGGATGGTTTCATGGGTACCCTAATGAAATTACTGGTGAATTTTTCCATGTTTCAGGTTATGATTATTTTTTATAGTGAGTCTTTTGTACTTTATGCATCATTTTTTTAATCTAAAAAATAGTTATCATGAGTTATAAATAATTATTTATGTCATTTTGTGTGAGATAAGAGATTTAGTGATGGAACAATATTGGATAAGGAATTGAAGTGATTTATCTAAGGTGATGATGATGTATTCATGGGTGGAAATGCATACTTTTAGGTAGGTAATCCCTTTAAAATAATAAAATCTGAGTGTTTATACATGATTTTGTGACTTTATTAATGTTTCTAGGATCAATTCATTTGAAAAGTGAACAAAAGTGGAAATGAGATAGAAATAAGATGGTGTTCAACCTTCTATTACCATGATATATTCTCTTTATTACATTATGTAATTTATATCACATGGAGAATACGTCTCTGAGGGGTGAGAGTGTCCTATTAGGTAACGTTAATCCTTGAGAAGGTATTGAGGTATAAGCTAAGATGTGGGTATCCATGGATGGGTTAACTTGATCTAGTTTGATGGGTGTGATGGGATTAGGCCTAGTGATGATGCATGAAAAGTTCATAAACCTCATGTTAGGTGAGTTAAAACCTCATGGGGTGGATTTAGGATTTATGAGAATTATGAGTTGTATTTTTCCTCAAGGAATAGATAAGTTGTGAATAAGAGGGTTTCCTTTAGGTAGTATGATAAGAGACCTCTCTTAAGAGATGTGATATTAGACCCAAGTATAGTTTTTGAAAATTTTATTCGTATTTTATTGGTATTTTGATTGGGATTTAAGAGGGATTTGGATAGTATTTAGACACCACCTAATAATTTCAGGGTCAGTATGATCCTATAGACTATTGTGTCACCGATATGTGATAAGAGATACTTGGTATTCAAAATAAGATACTATGATAGGTGTAGGGGGAGTGGATACCAAGATGGGTGAGGTGAGATTTGTTTTGAGTTGAGGGGATAGGTCTCGATCGGCCAACACCTTGGGATGAGAATGTGAGATATGGGATGTGTTTTTTCCTTCATATACAATATGTTTTTTCTAGTGATATGTTATAGACTTTGTGGGAGTTAGGATCCAAATACCTAGACCCACTAAGAGTGATATAATACAAGTTTTACTATCATATTTGAGATAGAGTCCATGTGTATGAATATAAACCATTCATTGGGAGGCTTGGGATAAGATGATATAGCTTTCCTAGAGTTTTCTTCAGTCAAGGGCCACTACTGAGGGTCTAGGTCATGAGGTTATGTAATTTGTAGTTGATAGACCCTACCTAGATTGATGTGGAATGGGGTCAAGCTGAGGAGGTATGATTGTACCCTATTTCTTCCTGTATGAGGTCATGGTTTTGGAAAAATCATTATCTAACACCTAATGACTGTAATATATTTTTCTTTTTGAAATAAATTATATCACTTTTATAGCTTGTGATTAACACAACATCAGGTTTAAATGAAACACCATACACTATAAAAATATTATTAAGACATGGACTTTATAGCCTAAATATTAAGATTGCAAGTATCAAATAGTCTAATAAAATATGAAAATTATATTGTTTAATAATTTATTAAATAAATTCAATGAATGTATAATGATTAAAAATAAAATAATAACCATTTGAAGTAAAAATAAAGAATTTTTTTTTTAATTATATTTTTCTAAAAGGCGGTTTGGTCATGATTTTC
Source organism: Viscum album (assembly GCA_963277665.1). NCBI lineage: Eukaryota > Viridiplantae > Streptophyta > Magnoliopsida > Santalales > Viscaceae > Viscum > Viscum album. The sequence continues at coordinate 64,716,991 of OY728166.1, read as the reverse complement.
AAAAAAAATGAAATTTATTTTTTCTAATTTTATAAAATTTATTTTGAAAAATGATCATTATTTTTTAAATCATCATATCAATATTAACATACAATGATAATTTGGGATTATTTGGAACATATTAATTTTTCAATAAATTTTGAAAAATATAGTTTTATAAAATTGTAATTTATTATAATTAAAGTAATTTCTATTATCATTTTAAATTTATTTTACATTATAATAAGTTTTATTTATTTATATTAAATAAAATCAATTATATTTAAATTATATTTATGTTGGATTTTATTATAAGTTTATTTTTGGGTTTAAAAACAAGATTTTTCTGAAAAATATTTTAAAGTGCATAATATTTATTAATTTTTGTTGATTAAAAAAACACGAATAAAGAATTATATAAATTAAATTTAAATATTAATTATAAAAAAATTTATTTAAATCTATAAAATTATTATTACTAGTCATAGAGTTAATATAAAATCATCATTTGATTGAAAAATATACTTCTAGAAAACCCACTTTTTTATCTCATCTATAGATTTAATTTTAAATTAAATTATTCCACATATATTAGTTAAAATTAGAAATATGGATTACATATTTTTAATTATCATAATTTATATTATCTAATAAGTTCAACATAATTTTCTACCATAAAGAATAGTAAAAATAGTAAAAATTATTTAGCGTGGTTAAGGTAAAAATGAGTTTAGCGGGGTTAAAAATGACCCAAAACATTTATATTTAAAATTTTATTGTTATAATTAGACCATTAATTTTTAATTTTATAAAATGGTTCATTTTGGATCCTTGTGACATTTTAAACCCATGGGTGAAATTCTTTCTTTATAAAAATTTGAATTATTCCCTCTCCCCCACTTATAAAAGGACATCCCCTCTCCTCTACTTCCCACACATCCAAAACCTATTTTTTAGATAATATCTACCAAAATAAATTCCCTACCTACCTCCCCTAATCCTATAATCCTTTCTAGGTCATAAATCAAACCTATGATTTCTTTTGGTGAAATCCAAAATAAGTTTTCCGAAGAATAGGTATAGTCCTTAACTTAGGGTTCTATGTTATTTATTCCTCCACCACCTTATAATATTATCATAAAATTTTTATATAATAAACTCATTATATACCATGTAATATTATTTTATTATGTTTTTGTAATTAAATAAAATCATCTCATGAACCCTAAAATGGGAAACAAAATCCTTGATCTTGTTTACGGCAGACTACCGCCTTACGAACCAAAGTAATTCGTTTTTCATCACCAATTCTCATGAAATAAAATAATAAATTTTCAAAAATTTATATATAATATTTATGAAATAATTATAATATTATATATACCTTATTACCTTCTATTACATAGATAATATGATAATTTTTCTCATCTATACGGTGGACTGCCACCTCAAGAAGCGATGTGATTCATTTTTTCACTAATGATTTATGTGGAAGGTAATAAGGATTAATTTTTTGTTTATATATGATGTTAAAGAGACATTATTCATTATTTAAAATTAATATATCATATAACTTATTACTATATCATTCATTGAATAAATGATAATGGTGTTTGTGTGTACGGTGGGCTTCCACCTCACGAAGTGATGTAATTAGTTTATATTACTGAATCACATGGAATGTATGAACAAGGGTATTTAAAGAAATAATATGATATTTATGATATAATTATCATCTTTTAAAGATAATTTAACTTTTATCCACTTTATATTATGATCTTTGAAAAATGGAAATGTTACTCATGTGTATGGACAACCTATTGTCTCCGTGATTGTAACATAGTTCAGTTTTCATAATAGTATATCATGGTTGGTTTAAAAAGTATAAATAAAGTATAAAAATTATAATTATTTCATTTTCACTATTATGTAGATGATTAATTCATAATCTCTTTGACCATAGTCAACTTACCAATGTGATTTTGGACATATGTGTAAGAACCCAGTTCTTGTTCTTGAGGTACGGGTTTCTTCTCTACCCTTTTCCTTAAGTGCTTTTGAGAAAATAAGGAAAATTGGGGGAAAATATAAAATTTTGTGGGTACACGCTGTGTACTTTTTCCGTGTGGGATGAGTACACAGGGCCTGTAGTCCTGTCGGTGATGAAGGGTGTAAAAACTGACTACACGCTATGTACTTAGTATTTACACGCCGTGTAATCAGTCGATAGGTGAATAGTAAGGTGGTGGAAAAAGCCTCCAGTGGAGAAACAGTACACTCCATGTAATCAGGAATACACGCCATGTACTCATGTTGACAGATGAACAGTGTCGCGGTAAAAAGAAGTCTCCAGAGGAACAGATAAAAAAATTAAAAGTGCACACCATGTACATGAGAGTACATGCCATGTAGTCTGTTTTTTTTCTTAAAACGGGCAGTAGCCTCCTCTTTTGGTAGAGGAGGCAGTGGGTTCTTTTGAAGCGCGGGAGATACGGTCGTACCTTGGAGGATCTTCTGATCGCACACCGGGAACCTGATTCCTATGTCTTCGATCTCCTTTGAACTGCACAGGTAAGCCCTTCCTTCTCCATCAGTAGTTCTTAACAATTTTTTTTCCTGAGGGAAATTTATTTGAGGTTGAATGTGTGAACGTTTATCCCAAATCTACGTCGTTCACAAGAGTTTCGGGAGGCGTCATTCACGTATATCGATCAGGGGCGATCGAGGTAGGTGGTCTGATGTTTATTTTCAAATTTTGTGTTGAAATTGTGTATTGTTGTGCTACACACCCATGGTTAGGATTTCACATGGTTGAGGAATTTTCTGAAAAGATATCTAGAATTGTATAGATAATCTAATGATAAGTTTAAACTGCTGTTTGGGATTACTGTTTGGATCCTAGACCAACCCAGGGGTGCGTTCCTCTATTTAGCCGTTTGGCCAGGATACCCGAGGGTATGCCATGATTATATTTTGCATTTCATTTTCTTTAGATAAAGTTTATATAAATTTCTTGTTTATGCTTTGGGCTCAGTCCAGTTCCTTTAGCCTGAGGGCGGTGTTATATTAGCCTCTGGGAAGTGTTTGGTTAGCCTGAGAGTAACCTTTGTTTATGCCTATGGGTAGTAGTTTCTGTGCTTGTGGGCAACATATCATATTCCTGAGGGCAATATTCATTATTCCTGTGGGCAGTCACCTGCGGGTTTCGATTCTGATTACCTGAGGTTAAGTATTTTCATGTCTACAGACAACGTTTACTTTGTGTATTCACTGAGGTGATTTTATTTTCTTATACCTGCCAAGCTAAAGCATAGTCTTGGCATTGTTAAATTAATATTAAAATGGAAATGAAACTAGTAGTGTTATTCACTTTTGAGTACTGCCTAGTTTGTTGCATTTTATTACTACACACTGTTGTTGCAAATATTCACTGACAGTTGGGCACGGGCCTTTGGTGGTTGCCTATTGGGATTTATTTCTCACACCCTATTTGGGTGATGTCTTGGGACCAAAGAGATTATTTTGTGGTAGGTGTAGATAAGGTCAAGGGTCCTTATACATGTACTTGATTGTTACATAGGAGTAGGAGAGCACGGGACCGAGCTTAGGCTTGCGATGCTGCTAAGTTCTTGTTGCGCTGCTTTATTTTGTTTTGCTATATTTGTCCCTTGTAATGTATTGTTTATATTGCAGTGTATCCTTTTTTGGCTTCTTTCTTAGACATAGGGACATATTTCATCATTATATATGATTGTTGGTCTTCTTTTTATTTCAGTATTGTGTTCATTTCATCATTGGTATTATTTATTTCTTCTGCATTTTATATGTTGATATCTGTTTCCGCTGCACTACACTTTGACAAATGAGGGCATAGTTTCCCAACTATCAGACCTAAGCCCTTGCTGCTAGTAGGCAGCCTTTGGAATTTGGGGAAATGCGCTTGAAGTCATGTGACCAACCGGGTTTGAGGCACCCGTTGTGTGGCACCCGGATCCAGGACGTTACAAAGTGGTATCAAAGGGTTTATTTTCTTTGACTTACTATTTGGAGCCTATAGTCAGGGATAGGATGGAATTGGTATTTGGTAATAAGTTGTGTCTGAGAGTAGTTAACCCGTGTATAGGTAAAATCCAATCTACCTCATTTAATTGCAATTTATCTGGTTTTTCAATTTTACAGATTGATTTGATTTTCACCATTGGGTGACGCACATGTGGTGTGTTGTTCATATTTTATACTGGGTTCTATTTTGTTGCAACTCAATGAGATGAGGTTATGCCATCACATGCATCAATTAGGTACAATTTATAATCACATGCCATGCATAGTTTCCATTCCATATAGGTGTATTAGGAATTTCATGTTGTTGTGGTAGATTTTGTGCTAGTAAAAGCATGTTGTTGTGATAGATGCCTTGATAACGTACCTGCTATTTGATAGGGTATTGTTATGTGAGGTATTGTAGAATGAATGCCAAACCTTGGTACTTGAGGATTATGGGCCCTCATTAACCAGAATTTTGTGGATCATTGACCTGTTTACTTTGTTATAACATGTATAATATGCCAAACTTTGGTTCGTGGGGAGTATGGGCCCTCACGGATCAAAATTTGGCACTTAAGTGTGGGTTTCAGTATTTTATGGGCTCCGGAGTAGTTTCTGAGGCTTACTGTCTGGAAAAAACCAGAATACACACCGTGTAGATTTGATTACATGCCATTTAATCTTCTGTTCGAGAAGAAAGAAAAAAAAATTAAGTACACGCTGGGTAGTTTCTACCCGTGTCATAGACCATGTAGGCAGAAACATGGGATAGTGGGAACTTTGCGGGCACACGTCGTGTACTGATTGTACACGCTGTGTTGTGTTGACCCTTTGGCTGTCATGTAACTAACAACACGGGTGGAGGAATATGAACTGATACACACTGTTTCAATGATGTATGCGCCGTGTAGTTTAACCTGGGGATCTGGTCGTGCAACTAACAAACACGGGTCGGTGTTACCTCTTCTTAGACACGTCGTGTACCTATGGGACACGCCGTGTAGTCTTGACTGGTGAGAGACCATGTGGACTTGGTCGTGTGGCTGGGGAAACAGGGTGTTGTACACACCGTGTGGTGTCATTCGAGTAGTCATTCGTGTCACTAACAACACGGGCAGTTAGAATCAAACCGCACACATTGTGTCTATCTGGAACACACCGTGTAGTCTGAGCTTTGTACCCGGCCATGTAACGGACAACACGGGTCGGGGAAGCTCGTCCAGTACACATCGTGTAGATATTGTACACACCGTATAGCCTTGTTTAAAGGAGAGTCGTGTGGCTAAGTCGTGTAGAGGGACTCGGGCATGAGAGAAAATTCAAGTACGCGTCGTGTTTAAGGACAACACGCCGTGTGTTTGGGGTGTTACACGTCCAGTGCTAGCAGAGTACACGCCCATATGAAAGACTTAAGGGAACACACCGTGTAGTTATTATACACACTTTGTAGTCTTGTTTTATAAAAATTGAATGTTTTATTTCTCTTGTTCCCTTCTTACACTCCTTGTTTTCATTCCTTGATAATCTTGATCTAAGGTGTGTGTTTGACCATGTAGATTCATGCCATTGAGACGAACTCGAGTTGTTATCGAGGAGAGCGACAACAATTACACTCCAGAGATGGTAGGCCACGGGCTACCAATGGATCCTTCAGCAGAGCCAGATGTGGTTCCATCCGTTATACCAGACACAGTCGTTGATGCGCAGTTCCATGAAGGCTTCATGCGGTTCATGCAGACCTTCCAGGGAGCACCGTCGGCTGCCACATATATGGCAAAGCTGACCCGTATATTCTAGCAGCAGCATCCGCCTATGTTTTCTGGGGATGGTGGACCACAGGCTGTGGAGTCTTGGTTGGGTTCTATGCATACTATCTTCAAGCATCTTGATATGCCTCTAGGGCGGAGGGTTAAGCTCACTACATACATGCTACGTGATTCCGCCAAGAGGTGATGGGATGTTACCACCCAGACCGAGCATCACAGAGACATGGTGTGGGAATATTTTCAGTTAGTCTTCTATGAATTCTTCTTTCCAGAGACATTGAGGGCAGATCGAGCTCGAGAGTTCATGAATATGCAGCAGGACGCCATGTTAGTGATGGATTATTATGCCCGCTTCATCGAGCTACAGTGTTTTGCACTTGTTCTGGTGGGTGATGAGACGTTGAGGGATCGACACTTTAAGGATGGTCTTCGATATGACATTAGAATGATGGTGAATGTTTTCATGTTTCCTACAGTGTATGCTATTGTGAACCAGACACTGATTACTGAGCGGAACCTATGGGAAGCTAGTGGTGCAGGCCAGGGCAGTTCGGGACCAGTTTCTGGTACTATTTATACCGGTAAGAGGAAGAGGTAGATGGATTTCTCTCACGGTGGAAGTACTAGCCAGAATAACTCTTCAGGTGGCCAGGTCATGTCCTAACAATGCGGTAGAGAGGGGAACAAGAGACCTTAGTGTCCATGTGACCCAGTGGAGTGTCTAGCTTGCGGCAGGACGGGTTATCTACAACATTTTTGCAGGGCGTTTCCACTAGTGGCTAATGAGAGGGGTTCTGTACAGACTCTGTGTGTAACACCCCAGGTAAATAAAGAATATGACATTTTCATATTTATCCATATTTGTGAATAGAATATTAATATTACTTTAAATGGGATGTTATACACGATGGCTTACCCAATACGCAACAATGAGTTTCTTGGGAATCTTGCGTTGCACTCTAATGATAAAATAATATTATTTTAAATGGTAGTTAACACCTAGCCATTGTAATGGCAGGAATGAACAGAACTAACTAAAAAATGATTATATATGTTTTTGAAATATTTTTACTCTTTACAAAAAATGTTATAGGATTAAAAATGCGAATGAATCCAATTTTAAAGCGTAAACATTCCAATATTCTTTAAAAGGTCGATTAACCGCTTTTGATGGAGAACCTCTTTTAAATCCACTTTTTGACAATTTTATGTGTTATATTTGACAAAATAAAATTCTTCTTTAGAATCGAGACATCAAAATTTACTTTGTGTAAATTTTTTGTATTTTTCCGAAAAAGTTCAATTTTTAATGAATAGTGAACAATGTTGTATATTAATTCAAAACCTCTTTTTAATCTAATTTATTTATATGATTAGATTGTATTTTGAATTGGTTTTAAAGTGAAATTAGAATATATTTTTACCATTTAATCCAATAGTGGTCGTTGGAATTAATTTCACTTTGAAATCGGACTTAAACTAGTGTCAATATTTTGATACATTTTATTTCATAAAAACACGCTATTTGTTTTGACAGTGAGAATTAATTATTAAATTAATTAATGCAACTTATATGTTTTGAATTTTTTAAAATATACATCATTTTTGAATTCATAATATCAAATATATATTAGGGTGAATTTCTGGTAATTTTCTGAAAAACTTCAATTTTTGATGAATAGTGAAACCACTAAGTGACACATATAAAAACTGATTTTCCGTTTAAATGAAATTTTTTCACCTTTGTGTTTTGAATTTAAAAAATCCAACATACATTGTTGTCATTAAGAAGTAAAATTTGGTTCAATGGGATTAAAATAATTTTTTGGTGAATAGTAACTTATTATGTTTTTAATCGCGATTAGAGGTAATTAGTATAGTTTAAGGTAAGAATAATGTTTTAATAAAATAAAATGACCTAGACACACGTTCTACCCTCATTGGATCTATCATGTCCGACCAAGACAATCCATGGGTCAACTTGGGGACCCCATGGAGCCACTTTGGTTGGAAAATGACATAAATACCTTTTTATTTAATGTTAAAGTAAAAATGACACAAACATGAGATGTTTTACTAAAACAATTTTTACATGGGGTTATACAAGTCAGATTTTTGACTATAAATAGTCATTGGAAATATAAAAATATTTCCTACATCATAGTATTTTTTTTATAATTTTTAGACACTAAATAAATTAAATTATTTATGACATCATGATGATGCAGCGATGACCTCATTATTTAACGATTTAAATAAAATGGAAAGATAATGTAAAATCTAAGACCTACACATGTACAAAACCTATTGAATGGGTGGATTTAAAACCCGTATCACATTATCCTAGAAACAAATCAATGTGGGACCATTAAAATCCGAAACTCATTCTAAAATAAATTAACATTTATTTACTTTCCAAGAGTGTCCATCCTCTCCTCTTATAAAAGGCCCCCACCTCTACCTCCTTACCCACACTTCCAAAGCCTTTGTCTCATCCAACCTCTGCCCATTTTGTCTCTCCAAATCACTCTCTAACTCCTTGAAGCATCACTTTGGGCAGAAGTCTTCCCAAGGAATCCTTTTAGCTCAAACCAAAGGGAGTTACCCGATTTTAAGGTCATGTCTTCACTTGAGTCCTTTTGTTTTATTTTGCTTCTCCAACACCCTAAACTCTTTTTATTCATTTATTTTATAAAAAATCCAGTATCTTAAATATACTAGGATGTTTTTATAAGAAGTATTCGAGCTACACTTACACACACCTACATCTAATGGTTAAAGAACATACTGTTTCCGTGGATGGCGAATTTCTGCCTCACGAAACGATGATTGTTCAACACTCATATATCACCTTAAAAGGTGGCCATTAAGATGTCACTATATTTATATATGATATATAATATGTTTATGTTTTACTTAAGCTTCTGTATTTTTCATTTATGGCATATCTTTTATGGTTACCATTATGAGTAAACGCGATATCTTCATTTTAGGAAGTGCGGACTACCGCCCCCTCAAAGTGATTTGATTCGTTAATGCCATATGTGGGATGTATAAAGGATGCAATTAATGGTATTATATATGATATTATAGTGGAATTATAATATACCTTTATATCATTATGATTCCATTCTATAAAATACGAAATAGAAATGAAAATAGCGTTCATGCGTACGTACGGCTTACCGTCTCCATGAACGGTGCATTTCATTTCTTACCTCTAAATGATTATGTAATATTATAAATGCATGTATATACTGGATATATATGATATATATGATATATACATCATGATTATAACTCTGGATATAATGGATACATGAACAACTTGTAATTATAAAGAGCATATTTTGACTCAAGTACCAATGATCATTTAAACGACCGTTATTAACTAAAAGAATTACATAGTGTTCATGACATAGTAATAAGTGATATAAAAGGAATAATGAACTTGAAAAAGGTTCTTAAGGAAGTAGAAATTAACTCAAGTTTATTATTCAGGAGATTAAATAATGATCGAGTCAAGTCGGACCTGAGGTAAGGGATCCAACTCCTCTCTTTCTTTTAAAGTACACTCTTTTATGTCATTCATTTTAAAGCTCATATTTCTTGTTATTGGGATATTCTTTTATATTAATCTTACTATAATTTTTATGTTTATATGATGAGAGACCCTATTCTCTCTCATCAATCCATTTTGGAAGTTCTGAGTGGCGTCGTTAGGCTGCCAAATTTTCGTAAGAGATCTAACCTCTTTCTTTCTTCTTAAGTACTCTCCTTTATGTCACTTCTTTTAAGCTCCTCTTTGTTATGTTGGGGGATGTTATTTTATATTACTCTTTCTGTAAACTTTATTTTAATATGATGAGAGACCCTATTTGATCTCATCAATCCATTTTGTAAGTTTTAAGTGGCGCCGTTAGGCTGTCGAGTTTTCGTAAGGGATTTTTTCATCTCACTTTTATTCCCGTGAGATTTATGCTACATTTGCCACAATTTCCTTTGAGTGGTGTATGTACTACCCATTATTTTACTCATTGTGTAATATACATTCATTTATGAGTATTTAAATCAATGTTTTATTGTCCTTCATTCACGGGGTGCATGTCTCGAAAGATACCCATATCGGTAAGGGAACCTTTCACCCTCCTCTTTTTAAAAGACTTCTTTTGTTATGTCTTTTAATTCACATACTATTATGTTGGGATATGTTATTCTATATCCTTATTGATTTAAATTTTATGTCCATGTGATGAGATACCCTTTTTATCTCTCATCAACTCAATTTATGAATTTTGTAGTGACGTTGTTAGGCTGTCAATTTTTGCAAGGGAACTTCTTAACCCAAATTTGATTATTTGGGATAAACTTGTACTCCTTGAATATGTCGTTCTATGAATATGTGTGAATAACCTCCGATTGTTTTACACTTAATATCCACTTATATTTGGTGTATTCGTTTGTCACACATAATTATGTAATTGATTTATCCTTAAACCAAGGATACCGTCTTTGTAAGGGACTTCGTCTCAATCTCCTTTCATTGAGGCATATTTTGTTTTATACACAACTTTCTTTTATATGGTGTATAAACCCCTTTGACTTTTACGTTTATCCAAAAGGAATCTTTTTTATACGAAGCATTTTACAAAACAACAAAAGGGAATGTTTTTGTCATACGTATGCGGCGACAATGACTTCTCCCCCGTCGTGACCATTATTTGAGTTTCGGCTTCCTCTACAAGCCATACCTTCTTTTTAAAAGAAAAATAAATACCATGTTTTACTTTTCTTTTATTTTGGTATTGAAAATGGTTTTCATAAGGTTTTTTATATCAATGTGTTTTATTGATATCTTGTGATTGAAATGTGGAAATGTTATGTTTCCTTTATGCATGTTTTATGTGATACGGTTAAGTTATGGTTCTTGGGAATTGTTATGAAGACGGGTGGTTCTATGATAAACTAAGGGCGGGTGAGCCCGATATAGCTCTCCAATGCATTGGGTAACGTGAAGGAGTGAAACGTTAAGGTTTCTCCGAAGAGATTTAGGGAATATACTGTGGTGGGTATTCCAAACGTAACCAAGAGGGTTACTCCCTACGTAAGAATGTTATGAATTCCCCAAGTTACCTTTTATGTCTTATGATTTCTATTATTTATTCATGATTTTATGAGTTATATTAAAGTGCCTATGTTTTATGGGTAAAGTATGATTTCATTCTTATGTATATATGAACTCATGTTTCCTTTCCATATTTTTTATAACCCTTACTGAGCTTTTTATGCTCATCCCAAGTTTTTTGAAATGTTTTTCACAGGTCAAGGGAAAGGTACATGATATGATGATAGTGTCAAGGAAGTTTCAAGAAAGAATCCATGTTTTATTTTTTTTAGATATGTTTCCGTTGATGGGAAAAAAATGAATAATATCTTTTATGTAACCACTTTGTTTAAATGTGGAATGTAATGCAAGTTTTATGATCTAATTCTCTAAAACTCTAAACCTAAAAAGATCCTCAATGTGTAATCTTGTAATAACTCAAGATTAATTTAAGGTTTAAGGTTGGGGCCTTATAGTTGGTATCAGAGGTCGGTTTAGATAACTTTAGAGGTTAGGGTATTCTTTAAGCATAAGTGACATTACCATAATGGTTAGGAATTTAGAAAGAGTCCTAGTTTTAGATAAAGTGAATGAGTAAGTATATCTTAGTATTTATCTTCCTAATTATTACATGATGGTTTTTCTGATATACTCACATTGACCATTTTGGTTTTAGTAAATGGCTGGATCTAGTAGGCACCAAAGTAACAGTAGATGTGAAGGAAACTATGACAGTTTTTTGAGAAAGCAACTGAATGATATGGGAGCTGCAATGAGAACTCTTGTGTTTATCCTCAACCAACTATCTGGAGTCATGATTGACCACCTAAACCTTGGTGATTTCTATAAGGCATCATATATGCGAGAAACCAATCCCTACGGAACTACGGGTAATAATCATAAAGGTAAGTATGTTAAAAAACCTATGTGTCAAAGATGTGGAAAGAAACACCGAGGAAAATGTTTCAAAGGGACAGAAATATGCTATAGATGTGGAAATGAAGGTCATAAAGTAAGAACCTACCATGGAAAAAGGAAGCATCCAGTTGACTCGAGGAAAGGGAAAGAAGTTCTTTCTGAGGGATCAATTGAATGTTTTAAATGTGGTGTGCATGGTCGTTATGCAGACACATTTCCTATGAAGAAGTTTCGTGAATGGGATCACCAAGATCGTACAAATATTCGTTTACCAATACCTAATGCCATTCCGATTGAGGATGAAGAAACTGAAAATGACCAATCAAAGGTATGGATTATTTCATAACTTTTGTTTTCCTATTTCGGAATCTTAGGATATGATTCATGATTTTGTTTGTAGGAAAGAATTATTTCAGAATAAGTTGGAAAGGAATGGTTAATGGATCATGAAGAATGTTGAATGAGTAAGAAGTCAACATATAAGGGCTTCAAGAGTTATGGTGAAATTCTTAAGAGTATTAAGTCTCTTTTGATGATGGGGTTACATTAGAAGACTTTTTATAGTATGTGTAACCCTGATGTTTAATATATGAAAATTTTATTCAAGGAATAGTTATCTGTTCTTTTGTGGACATAGTTATAAAGAACCATTTGGGTTTATATGATCCTTGCTTTTGAGGTAATTATGGGTTACTATATGTTATGATGGAAGTGAAAGGCATGAGATTAAATTGAGGTTAAATTGTGTTATGGTTATTTTTGATGATTTTATCTCTTTTTGGGAATGATTTGAGAATTATATAGTTTTTGAAAAAGGACAGCACGCAGACCGTGTGACAACCCGTTGCGTCGGACAAAGCTGTGGGAATCGAACCCACAACCAAGGTGCAACTGGTATTTATCGCCTACCACTGGACTACGTGAAGTCCCTGGTTATTTTGACTAATTATTTTTAGTTAGATGACTTTATGAATTAAGAGTAAGCTGGTTTTGGGTTATCTATGGAAATTTATTAACCGATCATGGAGGATATGTGATTAGGTTAATTACTTTTCAATACGAGACTTTAGTAGCAACTAATGTTGTTTGGAGATAAATGTTACGATTTAACTTGGAAGACTATGTGACTAAATCCTTCAAATATTTGGGTTTCAATCTTAGTTTGGTTTACTTTGAAGAATTTTATGGACAAATTGTTTATCAAATGGTCCTCTTTGAACTTTGGGTTTTGTTGGACAAATTTTGGAGATTAAGAATATAATTTCTTTTTATAAAGGGTTATCCTTTTCTGGATTATCTGATCTTTTAATAACCTTTTTGGTTTTGGTTTTGGTTAAATTCTAAAGACATGGGAAGTATATAGTTCTCTTTTGTGGATTAGGTGATTCTCTAGAAGTTGATTATAGTACTCTTAATGCGAACAAGTCTTCCTAAATACTCATCTTTTGGAGAAAATATGAGTTTGATTAAGGAATCTAGTAAAAGTTGAAATTCAACATGATAAGTGATTATGTTTCCTTATGAATAAATTCCTCAATAAAAAGTAACTTAAAACAAAAATGTTGTCTATTAACTTTTCCTACTGGGGAATCGAATACCTTTTAACCCATCACAAGTTTGTGATTTTCTTATGGTTAACTTTCTCCTAGACATGTTTACTATCACTCTCCATCAGAACATGACCCTTTTTTTTATTCCATGTCCATGTTTTCCTACACGGAATCCTAGTATGGGTTAACTCAGGTGACCTCTGTACTTATCTTTCTTTATTTTAAAGTGATTGCTTTACCGACTCTTGTTCCGATGTGGGACTTTCAAGGATGTTTCCAAGCTCAATTTTAAAAATTGCGAGGACGCAACTCCCAAAAGGGGGGAAGGATGTAACACCCCAGGTAAATAAAGAATATGACATTTTCATATTTATCCATATTTGTGAATAGAATATTAATATTACTTTAAAGGGGACTCTATGCACGATGGCATACCCAATACGCAACAATGAGTTTTTTGGGAATCTTGCGTTGCACTCTAATGATAAAATAATATTATTTTAAATGGTAGTTAACGCCTAGCCATTGTAATGGCGGGAATGAACAGAACTAACTAAAAAATGATTATATATGTTTGTCAAATAATTTTAATCTTTACAATAAATGTTATAGGATTAAAAATGTGAATGAATCCAATTTTAAAGCGTAAACATTCTAATATTCTTTAAAAGGTCGATTAACCGCCTTTTGATGGCGAACCTCTTTTCAATCCACTTTTTGACAATTTTATGTGTTATATTTGAAAAAATAAAATTCTTCTTTAGAATCGGGACATCAAAATTTACTTTGTTTAAATTTTTGGTATTTTTCCAAAAAAGTTCAATTTTTAATGAATAGTGAAAAATGTTGTATTTTAATTCAAAACCCCTTTTTAATCTAATTTATTTATATGATTAGATTATCTTTTTAATTGGTTTTAAAGTGAAATTAGAATATATTTTTACCATTTAATCCAATAGTGGTCGTTGGAATTAATTTCACTTTGAAATCGGACTTAAACTAGTGTCAATCTTTTAATACATTTTGTTTCATAAAAACACGCTATTTGTTTTGACAGCGAGAATTAATTATTAAATTAAGTAATGAAACTTATATGTTTTGAATTTTGTAAAATAGACATCATTTTTGAATTCAGAATATCAAATATAGCTTAGGGTGAATTTTTGGTAATTTTCTGAAAAACTTCAATTTTTGATGAATAGTGAAACCACTAAGTGGTACTTATAAAAACTGATTTTTCCGTTTAAATGAAATTTTTGCCACCTTTGTGTTTTGAATTTCAAAAAACTGACATACATGGTTTTCATTAAGAAGTAAAATGTGGTTCAATGGGATTAAAGTAATTTTTTGGTGAATAGTAACTTATTATGTTTTTAATCGCGATTAGAGGTAATTAGTGTAGTTTAAGGTAAGAATAATGTTTTAATAAAATGAAATGACCTATACACATGTCCTGCCCTCATTGGATGTGTCATGTCCGACCAAGACAATCCATGGGTCAACTTGGGGACCCCATGGAGCCACTTTGGTTGGAAAATGACATAAATACCTTTTTATTTAATGTTAAAGTAAAAATGACACAAACATGAGATGTTTTACTAAAACAATTTTTACATGGGGTTATACAAGTCAGATTTTTTACTATAAATAGTCATTGGAAATATAAAAATATTTTATAAATCATAGTATTTTTTTATAATTTTTAGACACTAAATAAATTAAATTATTTATGACATCATGATGATGCAGCGATGACCTCATTATTTAACGATTTAAATAAAATGGAAAGATAATATAAAATCTAAGACCTACACATGTAAAAAACCTATTGTATGGGTGTATTTCGAACCCTTATCACCTTATCCTCGAAACACATCAATGTGGGACCATTAAAATCTGAAACTCATTCTAAAATAAAGTAACATTTATTTACTTTCCAAGAGTGCCCCTCCTCTCCTCTTATAAAAGTCCCCCACCTCTACCTCCTTAACCACACTTAAAAAGCCTTTGGCTCAGCCAAACTCTGCCCATTTTCTCTCTCCAAATCCCTCTCTAACTCCTTGAAGCCTCACTTTGGGTAGAAGTATTCCCAAGGAAGCCTTTTAGCTCAAACCAAAGGGAGTTACCCGATTTTAAGGTAATGTCTTCACTTGAGTCCTTTTGTTTTATTTTGCTTCTCCAACCCCCTAAAATCTTTTTATTCCGTTATTTTGTAACAAATACAGTATATTAAATATACTAGGATGTTGTTATAATAAGGATTCGAGCTACACTTACACACACCTACATCTAAAGGTTAAAGAACATACTATTTCCATGGATGGCGAATTTCTGCCTCACGAAACGATGATTGTTCAACACTCATATCACCTTCAAAGGTGGCCATTAAGATGTCACTATATTTATATATGATATATAATGTGTTAATGTTTTACTTAATCTTTTGTATTTTTCATTTATGGAATATCCTTTATGGTTACCATTATGAGTAAATGTGATATCTTCATTTTGGGAAGTGCGGACTACCGCCCCCTCAAAGTGATTTGATTCGTTAATGTCATATGTGGGACGTATAAAGGATGTAATTAATGGTATTATATATGATATTATACTTGAATTATAATATACCTTTATATCATTATGATTCCATTCTATAAAATACGAAATAGAAATGAAAGTAGCGTTCATGCGTACGTACGGCTTACCGTCTCCATGAACGGTGCATTTCATTTCTTACCTATAAATGATTATGTAATATTATAAATGCATGTATATACTGGATGTATATGATATATATGATATATACATCATGATTATAACTCTGGATATAATGGATACATGAACAACTTGTAATTATAAAGAGCATATTTTGACTCAAGTACCAATGATCGTTTAAACGACCGTTATTAACTAAAATAATTACAAAGTGTTCATGACATGGTAATAAGTGATATAAAAGGAATAATGAACTTGAAAAATTTTCTTAAGTAAGTATAAATTAACTCAAGTTTATTATTCAGGATATTAAAGAACGATCGAGTCAAGTCGGACCTGAGGTAAGGGACCCAACTTCTCTCTTTCTTTTAAAGTACACTCTTTTATGTCATTCCTTTTAAAGCTCATCTTTCTTGTTATTGGGATATTATTTTATATTAATATTACTGTAATTTTTATGTTCATATGATGAGAGACCCTATTCTCTCTCATCAATCCATTTTGGAAGTTTTGAGTGGTGCCGTTAGGCTGCCGAATTTTCGTAAGAGATCTAACCTCTCTCTTTCTTCTTAAGTACTCTCCTTTATGTCACTTCTTTTAAGCCCCTCTTTGTTATGTTGGGGGATGTTATTTTATATTCCTATTTCTTTAAAATTTATGTTAATATGATGAGAGACCCTATTTGATCTCATCAATCCATTTTGGTAGTTTTAAGTGGCGTCGTTAGGCTGCCGAGTTTTCGTAAGGGATTTTTTCATCTCACTTTTATTCCCGTGAGATTTATGATACATTTGCCACAATTTCCTTTGAGTGGTGTATGTACTACCCATTATTTTAATCATTGTGTAATATACTTTCATTTATTAGTATTTACATCAATGTTTTATTGTCCTTCATTCACGGGGTGCATGTCTCGAAAGATACCCATGTCGGTAAGGGAACCTTTCACCCTCCTCTTTTTAAAAGACTTCTTTTGTTATGTCTTTTAATTCACATACTATTATGTTGGGATATGTTCTTTTATATCCTTATTGATTTAAATTTTATGTCCATGTGATGAGATACCCTTTTTATCTCTCATCAACTCAATTTCTGAATTTTGTAGTGACGCCGTTAGGCTGTCAAATTTTTGCAAGGGAACTTCTTAGCCCAAATTTGATTCTTTGGGATAAACATGTACTCCTTGAATATGTAGTTCTATGAATATGTGTGAATAACCTCCAATTGTTTTACACTTAATATCCACTTATATTTGTTGTATTCGTTTGTCACACATAATTATGTAATCGATTTGTCCTTAAACCAAGGATACCGTCTTTGTAAGGGACTTCATCTCAATCTCCTTTCATTGAGGCATATTTTGTTTTATACACAACTTTCTTTTATACGGTGTATAAACACCTTTGACTTTTACGTTTATCCAAAAGGAATATTTGTTATACGAAGCATTTTACAAAACGACAAAAGGGAATGTTTTTGTCATACGTATGCGGCGACAATGACTTCTCCGCCGCCGTGACCATTATTTGAGTTTCGGCTTCCTATAAAAGCCATGCCTTCTTTTTAAAAGAAAAATAAATACCATGTTTTACTTTTCTTTTATTTTGGTATTGAAAATGGTTTTCATAAGGTTTTTTATATCAATGTGTTTTATTGATATCTTGTGATTGAAATGTGGAAATGTTATGTTTCTTTTATGCATGTTTTATGTGATACGGTTATGTTATGGTTCTTGGGCATTGTTATGAAGACGGGTGGTTCCGTGATAAACTAAGGGCGGGTGAGCCCGATATAGCTCTCCAATGCATTGGGTAACGTGAAGGAGTGAAACGTTAAGGTTTCTCTGAAGAGATTTAGGGAATATACTGTGGTGGGTATTCCAAACATAACCAAGAGGGTTACTCCCTACGTAAGAATGTTATGAATTCCCCAAGTTACCTTTTATGTCTTATAATTTCTATGATTTATTCATGATTTGATGAGGTATGTTAAAGTTTCTATGTTTTATGGGTAAAGTATGATTTCATTCTTATGTATATATGAACTCATGTTTCCTTTCCATATTTTTTATAACCCTTACTGAGATTTTTATGCTCATCCCAAGTTTTTTGAAATGTTTTTCACAGGTCAAGGGAAACTTACATTATATGATTATAGTGTCAAGGAAGTGTCAAGAAAGAATCCATGCTTTATTTTTTTTAGATATGTTTCCGTTGATGGGAAAAAAATGAATACTATCTTTTATGTAACCACTTTGTTTAAATGTGGAATGTAATGCAAGTTTTATGATCTAATTCTCTAAAACTCTAAACCTGAAAAGATTCTCAATGTGTAATCTTGTAATAACTCAAGATTAAGTAAGGTTTAAGGCTGGGGCCTTATACTGCGTGCGGGAGCAGGACCAGAAACTTCTTACCAGTCAAGAAACTGGAATATGTCAGGGCATGCAGGCTGAGATGGTGGTCGTGGTCGTGGTAGCCAGACACTAGGATCTCATAGGCAGTAGGGTGGGTCATCTCAGGGTATTCAGGCTGTGTCGCAGGGCCGCGGCATTGGGCAGGAATATGCGGTGCAACAGACCCAACATGAGCAGGATCTCGGACCTTCCAATGTCAGAGGTACTATTCTAGTTTCTTCTGTCTTATCTTCTGTACTTTTTGATACTGGTTCTACACATAGTTTTATATATGTGGTCTTTGTGGAGAGCCTTGGGCTCTGTGTTTCTTCTTATTCCAATATCATGATGCTAGAAAAAACCGTTAGGAGTGAGGATGTAAGGTGTGCGTCAGTGCAAGGAGTACCCCCTTGATGTTGGTGGGAGTCACTTTCTATGGGACCCCTATGTCTTAGAGATGACAAGCTATGACATCATTCTCAGGATGGACTGGTTGGTACCCTTTTGAGCCATTGTATATTTCTATCATCGCAGGGTGAGTTTCACATTACCAGAGGGTGGAGAGTTTCTATACAAGGGTGAATGGGATGTCCAGGCGAGCCGAGCTGGATCCAAGCATCGTGGGTGAGGTGGAGTGACAGCCCAGATTGTGAGTTTATATCTGGATGACCAGGTAACTTGTCATAAGGTTTTCCCTCTAGTGGTTGATCGTTACAGGGATGTCTTCTCGAATGACTTTTCAGGTATTCCTCTGGAACGAGAGGTGGATTTTTCTATTGATCTAGTTCCAGGAGCAGCACTGGTGTCCATTCCTCCTTATAGGATTACTACACCAAAGTTTCAAGAGCTCAAGAGGCAGTTAGAGGAGTTTCAGGTAAAGGGTTTCATACAACCCAGTACTTCTCCTTGGGGTTCGCTTGTTCTATTTGCGAAGAAGGCGGACAGTACCCTCATATTGTGCATGGATTATTGGAAGTTGAACCATTTGATGGTCAAGAACTGATATCCCTTGCCAAGAATTGATGATATTTTTTTATCAACTTCGAGGAGCACGAGTGTTCTCAAATATTTACTTGAGATATGGATATCATAAGTTATGCATTAGACCATCAAACATATCGCTTATAGCTTTTCAGAGTATATATGGTCTATACAAGTACTTGGTTATGTCGTTCGGACTCACGAATGCGCCAGTAGTTTTCATGGCTCTGATGAATCGTGTGTTCCACCCTTATTTGGATTCTTTTGTGGTAGTCTTCATAAACAATATCTTGGTGTACTCTCACACTCGACACGACCATGCTACCCATCTTGAGATCATTCTGAGTACACTGAGAGAGAATCAGCTGTATGTTAAGCTCTCAAAGTGCCACTTTTGGATAGACCAGATACACTTTCTGGGTCATATCATCTCAGAGGAAGGAGTTGTAGGGGACCTAGAGAATGTGAGAGTAGTAGTTTCTTAGGATCATCCTAAGATCATGTTTGAGATACGGAGTTTCTTGGGGTTGGCTGGTTACTACAGGCGCCTTATACAGGACTTCTCCCGCTTAGCAGCGCCATTGACGGGTTTGACTAAGAAGGGTGTGAAGTTTGTTTGGTCGGAAGCTTGCGAGACAGCCTTTCAGGAGCTGAAGGGAAGGTTGACATCAGCACCAGTCTTGATACTTTCAGAGCAAGGGAAGAGCTATACAGTTTACTTTGATGCATCAGGTATTGGTCTGGGAGCAGTGTTGATGTAGGGCAATTGAGTAGTTGCGTACGGGTCTTAGCAGTTGAGGCCACATGAGAGGAATTACCAGATGCATGATCTCAAGTTGGCCGCAGTTTTTCATGTGTTACGTGTTGGAGACATTATCTCTTTGGAGAGAATTTATGATGTTTACGGACCAAAAAAGTCTGAGATGTATCTTTACCCAGCATGACTTGAATTTGAGACAGTGAAGGTGGGTTTAATACCTTCAATCCTTCAACTCTGAGATTTCCTATACACCTGGTAATGGTAACACAATAATAGATGCACTGAGTAGGAGGACTCAGATACAGGTAGTTCAAGAGGCCAGTGGTGAGTGGCAGCTCATGTCTTTGTTCTCTGATATGCATTTGGAGGTGCACGATAGTCAGGGGCAAGCCAATATTTCTTCTTTAGTTGTGACTTCCACTACTAGAAAAAAAGGTATTTGCGACGGGTCATTTGCGACAGGATCCCGTCGCAAATGGCTTTTTGCGACGGGGGCCCGTCGCAAATGGCCCGTTGCTGAAAACGGTGTCGCAACAACAATTATTTGCGACGGGCCCGTCGCTAAAGCCTTTTTTTGCGATGGGGATTCTCCCCGTCGCAAATAGTACTCCGTATATTTGTAAAAAACTTTTCAAATAGTAATGGCGATGGGCCCCGTCGCAAATACCTGTTGCGACGGGCCCGCCACAAATAGTTTTTGCGACGGGACCCGTCGCAAAAACTATTTTAAAAAAAATAAAAAACTATTAATAAATTATTTTAATGCATATAATAATAGAATTATAATTCACAAATAAAAATAATAAATTATTCATAAATTATTTTAATTAATATAATAATAATATAATTATAATTCAAAAATAAAAAATAATAGAATATTAATAAATGATTTAATTAATATAATAATATTAGAATTATAATTCATAAATAAAAAAATATTAATAAGTTATTTTAATTAATATAAAAATAATAGAATTATTTTACATTCAAATATTAAAATAATTCAAGTATTACAAAAAATATAATTAAATTATAATATTATAAAATTTTAATATATATATATAATTTAATATTATAAAATATAAATAATATTATTATTCATATTAATATTGTTATTTCAAAATATAATATTATTAATATTTTATAATGAGACAGAAACTACGAATAGAAAAAAAAATCATATTTTGATTTCACAAATTTTATAACATAAAAACAAACTCGAATCTGAAGTAGGGGGAGGGGGGGATCTGCAGATGGTGGTGGAGGAAACTCCATCCCTAAAGCATGAGTGAGTCGGCGCATGTACTCCATCTGCTCCTGATGCTGCTGCTGCTGCTGCCACCGACTTGTCTGCTCCTCGTACAGCTGCTGCTGGCGTCGACGCTCCTTATCATGCTGCTGACGCATCTTCTCCTGCTTCTGTCGGAGACTCTCTATCAGTGTAGTCTGAGATCGCAACTGATCCTCATACTGTGTAGCAGAAGAAGATGCACGAGCTCCTCTCGAGCTGGACGCCGACATCGTAGCACTGCCATAATAATCTCCGGGAGTCAGTCGAGAGCTAATACCAACTACCCGGCCCTTCTCGAAGGCATACTGGGTGGCCTGCATCCATGCCGCCTCATCAAACTGACGGTCAGTGGTCTGATCTGATGACTCGGCCTGACTCTCAGGTCGGGCCTGTGACGCTGCGACCTCATATGACTCCTGTAGTTGCAATTTAAAATTAAAATTGTGAATATATTATATGTAGTTAATTTTTAAACTTGAAAACAAATAATACTGACCACGATGTGATGCTGACGATCACCTCTGAGCTCCCCAGTAGCAGGATCACTATACATCCTCTGATATACGTCGTACTCCGTAATATCGGGGTGCTCGACAGCCTATAAGAATAAAAAATAAACTGTTAATATTTATAGTTATATAAAATATTTATAAATAATGTACGTACCAGATGTTGTCTATGAGTACTGAAAGAACGAATCCCAGCTCGATGAGTCACCTCCTGTCTCCCCCGATTCTGCCTCCCCACCGATGATCTCCTCTGAAAGGCACCACTCAACTAGTGCGCACATAATCCATCCCATACATGGGATGAAATGTACTCTGGTTGGTGTGCTCTACATGACTCGTCAAAATCTGACACTCTTTCTTTCTTCATGGCAGCTTTTCTTAAATTATGCAAAAACTGACAAAGGCGATCACGCATGGCCACCTCCCATGCCTCGTGGATGGCGTTACGCATGGTATCCTCGATCGGATACCATAAACCCTACAAATAAATCAAAATATCAAGTTAGAAATGAAATAATTTTCAAAATAAAAATTATTTATTTACGTACATACCAACCAATGGCCGAACATGGCCTGCTGCACATCAATGGGAATCTGCTCCCATGTGGTCCACGGCTGAGAGAAATAGTTGCGCAAAATAGTGCTGCCCTGTCCGACTGCTATATGTGGAAAACTATAAAAATAATAAACATTTATTATGTGAATAGATTAATGAAATCTTAGTCAAATCCACAGGTTATCACACAGGTTATCACACCTCCGTGTGCGTGGATCAAACCCAAGACGTGGACGTCGCTCGGGGACGGGGTCAGGAATCATCAATCGTGCAAGACCGCGCCCCCTCCACGTACTCCCTAGAGCGCCTGTAGGCTGAGGGTCATCTGCCAGCAACTCATCCGCATCGAAATACAGGTCAGCATTCGCCAACTCACGAAATGTGGCGTCGTCCATCTGAAAGAAATATTCGATGACAGTCAAAATAACAAGGTTTCTTTCCATGAATGAGCATAAATGCTTTGTTCTCTCCCATACAGTAAGGACATGATTTCTGACCATGTGTACTCTAGCCAGATAACATCCCATAATCCGGGAAGTCACTAATTGTCCACATCAATGCTGCTCTCAGTATGAAATTCTGTTTCGTTGCAACATCATATGTACTGACACCAGTACTCCACAATAAATTTAATTCATCAATCAATGGTTTCAAATAAACATCAATATTTTTCTTCGGATGTCCTGGAATTAGTAAAGTCAAAAAGATATATGGTAATTATTACTAATTATTGGTAATTATTACTAATTATTGGTAATTATTACAAATTATTACTAATTATTACTAATTATTGGTAATTATTACTAATTATTATTAATTATTACGAATTATTGGTAATTATTACGAATTATTGGTAATTATTACTAATTATTACTAATTATTACTAATTATTGGTAATTATTACTAATTATTGGTAATTATTACTAATTATTGGTAATTATTACTAATTTTTGTTAATTATTACTAATTATTGTTAACTATTACTAATTATTGTTAATTATTACTAATTAATATTAATTATTACTAATTATTACTATTTATTGTTAATTATTACTAATTATTACTAATTATTACTAATTATTGGTAATTATTACTAATTATTGGTAATTATTACTAATTATTACTAATTATTACTAATTAATGGTAATTATTACTAATTATTGGTAATTAGTACTAATTATTACTAATTATTGGTAATTATCGGTAATTATTGCTAATTATTGGTAATTGTTATTAATTATTATTAATTATTACTAATTATTGGTAATTATTGGTAATTATTACTAATTATTGGTAATTATTACTAATTATTGGTAATTATTACTAATTAATGTTAATTATTACTAATTATTACTAATTATTGGTAATTATTACTAATTATTGGTAATTATTACTAATTATTACTAATTATTACTAATTATTGGTAATTATTGGTAATTATTACTAATTATTGGTAATTAATACTAATTATTGGTAATTATTATTAATTATTACTAATTATTACTAATTATTGGTAATTATTACTAATTATTGGCAATTATTACTAATTATTACTAATTATTACTAATTATTACTAATTATTGGTAATTATTACTAATTATTACTAATTATTTCTAATTATTAGTAATTATTACTAGTTATTACTAATTATTGGTAATTATTCCTAATTATTACTAATTATTACTATTTATTACTATTTACTGGTAATTATTGGTAATTATTGGTAATTATTCCTAATTATTGGTAATTATTACTAATTATTGTTAAGTATTAATAATTATTGGTAATTATTACTAATTATTACTAATTATTACTAATTATTGGTAATTATTACTAATTATTAATAATTATTGGTAATTATTAGTAATAATTTCTAATTATTACTAATTATTGGTAATTATTACTAATTATTGGTAATTATTGGTAATTATTCCTAATTATTGGTAATTATTCCTAATTATTGTTAATTATTCCTAATTATTGTTAATTATTCCTAATTATTGGTAATTATTTCTAATTATTGGTAATTATCGGTAATTATGGGTAATTATTGTTAATTATTACTAATTATTGGTAATTATTACAAATTATTCCTAATTATTACTAATTATTACTAATTATCGGTAATTATCGGTAATTATTGGTAATTATAGGTAATTATTCCTAATTATTGGTAATTATTGGTAATTATTACTAATTATTGATAATTATTCCTAATTATTGGTAATTATTCCTAATTATTGCTAATTATTGGTAATTATTACTAATTATTAGTAATTATATGAATAATTACCAATAATTAGGAATAATAACATTATTAGTATATTTTATTATTAATATTAAAATAATATAATTTTCTATATTATATACAATTCTCCTTTCATCTGTGTGTTTTCTGTCTCCACATACAAATAATACATATGGAGACAGAAAACACACAGATGAAAAGAGAATTGTATATATAATATAAAAAATTATATTATTTTAATATTAATAATAAAATATACTAATAATGTAATAATGTTATTATTCCTAATTATTGGTATTTATTACTAATTATTAATATTTATTCTTAATTATTAAAAATTATTACTAATTATTCCTAATTACCATTAACTATGAACAATACTAATAATTTAAATTTATTAAGTAACAAAACAATGTAAACATAATTAAATTACAACTAATTAAGAATAATTGAAACTAATAAAAAATTTAAAATAAATATTAAATTAAAATGAATATAAATACCTTGAAAATTGATCTGAGGTTGATCTCTGATCGTTCTTGAAAACTTCAAAATCAACTCCGGAGAAAAAAATTAAACTTGAGAAACGCTCAACTCTAGAACTAGAATTTTGAGAGAAGAAGAGGATGGAGTTTGAGAATGAATTGAAAAAAACGGATGGGGGTATTTATAGGTTAGATTATTTGCGACGGGTCCATTTGCGACGGGCTACCCGTCGCAAATAATATTATTTGCGACGGTGCCCATCGCAAATACCTTAGCCATCATTTATTACGGTCAACGGTTAAATAGTTATTTACGACGGGACCCGTCGCAAATAACCACCTGCCGACATACTTTTTGCGACGGGGGAATATTCCCGTCGCAAATACCTTTTACCGCCGCTAGTTATTTGCGACGGGTAATAACCGCCCGTTGCAAATATGTTTCCCGCGATTTGGCGCGCAAACACGCCAGTTCTTTTGCGACGGGGAAAGCAATCCCGTCGCAAAAGGCTAAGCTCTCAAAGTGCCACTTTTGGATAGACCAGATACACTTTCTGGGTCATATCATCTCAGAGGCAGGAGTTGTAGGGGACCTAGAGAAAGTGAGAGTAGTAGTTTCTTGGGATCATCCTAAGAACATGTTTGAGATACGGAGTTTCTTGGGGTTGGCTGGTTACTACAGGCGCTTTATACAGGACTTCTCCCGCTTAGCAGCGCCGTTGACGGGTTTGACTAAGAAGGGTGTGAAGTTTGTTTGGTCGGAAGCTTGTGAGACAGCCTTTCAGGAGCTGAAGGGAAGGTTGACATCAGCACCAGTCTTGATACTTTCAGAGCAAGGGAAGAGCTATACAGTTTACTTTGATGCATCAGGTATTGGTCTGGGAGCAGTGTTGATGCAGGGCAATTGAGTAGTTGCGTACGGGTCTTAGCAGTTGAGGCCACATGAGAGGAATTACCAGACGCATGATCTCAAGTTGGCCGCAGTTGTTCATGTGTTACGTGTTGGAGACATTATCTCTTTGGAGAGAATTTATGGTGTTTACGGACCAAAAAAGTCTGAGATATATCTTTACCCAACATGACTTGAATTTGAGACAGTGAAGGTGGGTTTAATACCTTCAATCCTTCAACTTTGAGATTTCCTATACACCTGGTAAGGGTAACACAATTATAGATGCACTGAGTAGGAGGACTCAGATACAGGTAGTTCAAGAGGCCAGTGGTGAGTGGCAGCTCATGTCTTTGTTCTCTGATATGCATTTGGAGGTGCACAATAGTCAGGGGCAAGCCTATCTTTCTTCTTTAGTTGTGACTTCTACCCTCCTAGATAGAGTGAGGATGAGATAGCTATCAGATTCATAAGGACTAGTTCTACGGGAGTCGGTGGCAAGTGAGAACCCTCCTCCTGGTTGGACGATGGGAGATAATGAGGTACTATGTATCCATGGACGAGTGTGGGTTTCAGGGGATATACGTGAGGAGCTGATGCGGGATTTTCATGCTTTAGCTTGGAAAGTGCATCTCGGAGTTACCAAAATGTACCGTGAATTGAGACGTTGGTATTGGTGGATAGGTATGAAATGGGAAGTAGCTGGTTTTGTTGCAAGGTGTTACACCTATCACCAGGTGAAGGTGTAGCATCAGATTCTAGTCGGACTATTACAGCAGTTACCCATTCTGAAGTGGAAATGGGATGATGTCGCGATGGACTTCATGATTGGATTTCTGAGGTCACCTCAAGGCAGTGATTTCATGTGGGTTGTTGTGTACAGACTTACAAAGGTAGCTCACTTTTTTCCGATCAAGGAGACCTTTGGTGTTGATGAGCTCAGAAAGTTGTATATCCAAGAGGTAGTACGCCTTCATGGGGTCCCTCGTTCTATCCTGTCAGATAGGGATTCTCGCTTTACATCTTGTTTCTGGCAGAGCTTTCAGAGGGCACTGGGTACAAAGGTTCTTCTGAGCACAGCTTACCACCCTCAGACCGATGGCCAGTCAGAGCGTATGATACAGGTGCTTGAGGACATGTTGTGTGCATGCATATTGGACTTTGCGGGCTCTTGGGAGAAGCACATACCCATGGTCGAGTTTTCCTACAATAATAGTTTTCAGGAAACTATTGAGATGGCACCTTATGAGGATTTATATGGTAGGCCATGCTGATCACCTTTCTGCTGGTTGGAGGCAGGTGAGGCAGCCTTGCTAGGACCACGTCTCATGTAGGAGACTTCAAAGAAGGTCTAGTTGATTCAGAAGTAGATGGATACCACACAGTCTCGTCAAAAATCTTATGTTGATCACCACAGATGACTCTTGGAGTTCGTGGTCGGGGATCAGGTTTTCTTACGTGTTTTACCGAGGTTGGGACACATGAGGATTAGGAGACAGGGTAAACTTTCACCGAGGTATGTGGGGTCGTTTGAGGTTCTGGAGAGATTCGGGCCGGTTTCCTATCAGTTGCAGTTACCATAGAGGTACCTGGCCATGCACGACGTCTTCCATGTATCTCAGTTATTCTGTTATCACTCAGACCTATCTCACGTCATTTAGCCTGAGAAGGTTGAGCTTCAGGCCGATGCATCCTTTGAGGAGCATCTGATTCGTATTGTTGATAGGATCACGAAGGTTCTTCGAGGCCGGTCAGTTCCTCTCGTACGGGTGATATGGCAGCATGGCCGAGTGTAGGAAAAAACCTGGGAGTGGGAGACCAACGTACGTGCTCAGTGGCCAGAGTTGTTTTGAGCTTGTCTTCACCACCCTTGGAAGGGAAATTAGGGGATGAATTGCTTTAAGGGGGGAAGTTTTTAAGAACCTGATTCTTGTTCTTGAGGTAAAAGTTTCTTTTCTTCCCTTTTCCTTAAGTGTTTTTGAGAAAATAAGGAAAATTGGGGGAAAATCCCAAATTTTGTGGGTACACACCGTGCACTCTTCCACACACCGTGTACTTTTTCTATGTGGGATGAGTACACCGGGCGTGTAGGCCTGTCAGTGATGAAGGGTGTAAAAACTGACTACACGCCATGTACTTAGTATTTAAATGTTGTGTAATCATTCAGCAGGTGAATAGTAAGGCGGTGGAAGTAGCCGCCAGCGGAGCGATAGTACACGCCATGTAATGAGGAATACATGTCGTGTACTCATGTCGACAGATGAACAGTGTCGCAATGGAAAGAAGCCGCCAGAGGAATAGTTAAAAAAATGAAAAGTACACGCCGTGTAGTCTGTTTTTTTCGATTAAAATGGGCAGTAGCCTCCTCTTTTGGAAGAGGAGGCAGTGGGTTAATTTGGAGTGCGGTAGAGACAACCAGACCTTGGAGGATCTCCTGACCACACACCGGGAACCTGATTCCTACGTCATTGATCTCCTTTGAACCGCACGGGTAAGCCCTTCTTTATCCTTGAGTAGTTCTTACCAATTCTTTCCCAAGGGAAAGTTATTTGAGGTTGAATGTGTGAACATTTATCCCAGATCTATATTATTCATGGGAATTTCAGGAGGCGTCGTTCATGTATATCGATCAGGGGAAATCGAGGTAGGTGGTCTGATGTTTATTTTCAAATGTTTTGTTGAAATTGTGTATAGTTGTGTTACGCGCCCATGTTTGGGGTGTTGTATAGATGAGGCCTTTGATGAAAAGATATCTAGAATTGTATAGATAATCAAATGATGAGTTTAAACTGTTGTTTGGGATCAATTATTAGATCCAGGACCACCCCGGGGTGCGTTCCTCTATTTAGCCATTTGGCCAGGATACCTGAGGGTATGCCATGATTATATTGTGCATTGCATTTTCTTGGGAGAAAGTTTATATAAATTGCTTGTTTGTTCTTTGGGCTCGGCCTGGTTCCTTTAGCCTTAGGGTAGTGTTTTATAAGCCTGTGGGTAGTGTTTGGTTAGCCTGAGAGTAACCTTTGTTTATGCCTGTGGGAAGTAGTTTCTATTCCTGTGGGAAACATCTTGTATGCCTGAGGGCAATATTCGTTATGCCTATGGGAAGTCAACTGTGGGTTTCGATTCTAATTACCTAAGGTTAAGGATCTTCATGTCTGTGGACAATGTTTACTTTGTGTATTCACTGAGGTGATTTTCTTTGTTTATACTTGCTAAGATAAAGCACAGGTTTGGCATTGTTAAATGAATATTAAAATGGCAATGAAACTGGTAGTGTTAGTCACTTTTGAGTACTGCCTAGTTTACTGCATTTTATTACTGCACACTACTATTGCATATTTTCACTAACAGTTGGGTATGGGCCTTTGGTGGTTGCCTACTGGGATTTATTTCTCACACCCTGTTTGGGTCATGTCTTGGGCCCAAAAAGTTTATTTTTCTGCAGGTGTAGATAAGGTCAAGGGTACCTATACAGGTACTTGATTGTTGCAGAGGATTAGGAGAGCACGGGACTGAGCTTAGGCTTGCGATGCTGCTGAGTTCTTTCTACGCTGCTTTATTTTGCTTTTTTGTATTCTTTCCTTGTACTGTATTTTTTATATTGCAGTGTATCCTGTTTTGGCTGCTTTCTTAGACTTAGGGACATATTGTATCATTATATATGGTTGTTGGTCTTCTTTTTATTTCAGTACTTTGTTCATTTTAGCATTGGTATTGTTTACTGCTTCCGCATTTTGTATGTTGATATCTATTTCTGCTGCGCTACACTTTGACAGATGAGGGAATAGTTTCCCCACTATCAGACCTATGCCCTCGCTGCTAGTCGGCAGCCTCTGGTGTTTGGGGAAATGTTCTTGAGGTCATGTGACCAACCGGGTTCAGGTCACCCGTTGTGTGGCACCCAGATCTGGGATGTTAAAATATGATTCATTTGACGTTAAAAAATAAAATGCGAAATTAATTGGTTAGGTAATTGAAAATGACCTTTTAAGGTCAAAATAAAATGAATAATAAGAAAGAAAAATTTTATTGAGAAAGTAAATAATAAATATAAGTTTATTATTAAGGGAAATAAAAAAATATGTCAAATCGGGCTTGAGGTAAGAGATCATTCTAACCTGTCCTTTTCATTGGGTTATGAGCATTCCCTCTCTAACTAACTTTCTCTATATCTAACTTATGGAATACTACACAATTCTATATATATTTATATATATATTCATATATGTATCTCAAATTTTTACATAGCATATTCTACCTTTTTTGATGGGTTAATACACTTTGTATGACCATTTCTCGAATTTCTTCTTTAATAAATTTCTTTTGATTGTGTTATGAGACATGATTATATAATTCATCTATTTATGCATTATGATTTATATCTTCACGTGGAATTCATATGAATGTATATTAAATTAATTTATGGCTGGGACTATAATTATATATCACTTGGTTAATGTTTTAGTCTAATGAAATGTCAAGTATAGTATTATGGAGTGAACCTAATCCGTTATGGGAATTTTTCCACCATGTTATGTTATCTCAGTAGTTATCCCTAACATATGTTTATTTTATATTTTATTTTGTTGCAACATTACCATGTTTCTATGATCTTTTGATATGATGATCATTATGTTATGATTACACTTTATTACTCATGTACCTTCTATTTTATGATGTCATGTTACACCTTTGAATCAAATATTTTGATTCATTATAATTCTTATTACCTTAATAATATATTTATCTTATCCCTTTATTTATGTATTCCCCAAGTTATCCCAGTCATATTCAGGAGCTAAAATTAATTTTAGGATATCATTATGGATAATAAATTGAGGATTCCAAGTTTTAGTTTCATTTAATGTATTATGAACCAATTTTTACAAAGAAAGTAGGACTTTAAGATACTTTTATGGTGTTAATGGATATTTATATTTATGATTCATGTAATAATATGTGTAAAAGGATTGGGTCTCTATAGTTAGTATCAGAGGAATGGTTTAGTTAACCTTTAAAAACTATGATAAGGAAAAATTAGTGAAACCCAAGAGATAAGTCAAAGGATATTATTAAAGATAATAATAATTATCAAAAAATATCCTAGAATATTGGTGAAGTGTTGATATAGTGGTTTCAGAGAAATTACATCCATGTCTGGAAAATGCATGTGGGTGTGGTTCTAGCACAGATTTACCTTGAGGTAATAATAGCAAAAATGGTACATCGGGTTTGACTCAAGTGTTACATGATATATGATAATGGGTCTTACTATGCACATGGTATGAAATTATAAGGATATATGTTTTTCAAATTCAAAAAATCATTATGAACCATTATGAAGGGAATAAAAATGACCATACGATTTCATAATAAAAAATATATCATGGATAAAATAGGATGAAACCAAAAATTTCATATATTGAGGAATATATTCCATTTATGAGTTATCCCTTTAATTTTTATAGTTTCTTGTATATGTGGTTAAATCTTTAAAAATAGTAATCCTTAATTATCCTTTTATTTCAATCATATGGATAAAAATTGGATAAACCTAGTCAACAACCATTGTGAGGGGAAATATTTTGAATGGCCAAATGATATTCCCAACACGATGTAAGACAGAGTTGGGAACTTCATGACAATAATTTCTTAGTTAACTCATGTTTTTAACCAAAATTTAAATCAGGTGGAATACCCAAATAAACCAAAGAAAAACCATTTTCAATTTAAACCTTCATTTGAAAAAGGCATCCAATATTTAGTAGATATTTTGATCCATGAATTGTGGAAAAATGGATCAACTCCATTGAAATGATCTTATATATCCTTTCATGCTATAAATAAGATATGGTTTCACTTTATGTTTATTATATGGAGGGTAAATCTGATCAATGGGGGCATTGATAAAAACATGAATCATGAGAAAGATATTAATGAGATAGAGTGGAAGGAATTCTAGAAAATGTTTTTTGAAAAATATTTTCCTCAAACTCTATGATTTTAAATAAATAATGATTTCCATAGCCTCAAGGAAAAGGATGAAAAATATATTGGTTCTTACAATGAAAATTTCACAATACTTACATGATACGCCTCTATCCTTATCATCTCCCTTGAATCCAACATTAATAGCTTCTTTAGTGGGATAAATCAAAATCTTCAAAAAGTTTGGGAAATTATAGACTCTAAAAGATATGAGTAAATTATTTTATGTGAACTCAAAGTTGATATGAAGATTAGAGAATCACCTGGATCTTGTAGGTATAAGAAGAAAAAAATGGATTTTAACTCTGGTGGTATGATGGTAAAATTTAATGGTGGAAGGAAATTCCAACAACCCACTTATTAATAGTGTGAAAAGAAGTATCCTAAAAAAATTCTAAAGGAGACAAATAATTCCTTTAGTTTTTTAATGAAACATCACCTAGCTAGTTATTTCTAATGTAATGTCTCGGCCTGACTGGCCACTAAGACGGTCGTCAGACCAATGGGTCACATGGCCTCTAGTGAACCTCCTCATACACTAGAGGTTGCCAACTAGCAGCGAGTGTGTAAAGATGGTATAGTGGGTAGAATATACCCTAATTTTAGTGTAGAACAATGGTATAATAGTAATAAACATCTTATAATAGAAGAATTAGTATATAAATAAAATATAAGAATGTTAGATGAATAATAAGAGCTGAATATAAAGAGAATGACCAATCTTATTATACAAAATATGCATGAATGTCCTAATGATAATACATAAACTAAAAAAATTCTACAAGGAAGTACAAAAATAATTAAAATACAACAATCCTCCCAAGGGAAACCTCCACGAAAATCCTGATCACTGGGTCAGAACTATGCTCCTAACTCCCAGGTACAAGCTAAACAGCTCAAGAAATCAACAATTGTCTTGAAAAAACAAGGTTTACTCATGTACCCTAGAATAATAGTGGCCTAAGTAGGGTGTGAGATAATAATTATAATATATTACCACCCACATTGTCTACAACTAAAACTAGTCCATGAAATATAAATGTAAAACTGTGCAGGTATAATAGGAATATAAAAAAACTGAATAAATAAACAATATCCTTCCCAGGTTCCTAAGGGACACTTAGAAGATATACCTCCTTCAGCTCATAGCCAAAATACATTTCTAACCAATGAATATATATATATATATATATATATTAATAATATATATATATATATATTAATAATTATATATATATATATTATTTATATATTGAATCCACCTATATGAACCAATTTTGTGTGAACAACTAATGGATATATACCTGGAATACTAGTATCTGGATGGAGCAGGGCATAACTCATACATCCATAACTAGTCTAAACAATCCTCTTAGCTCATGTAATAGGGTAAATTCCTATAGACTAAGTGACGTCATGAAACATAACTCTAGATGGTGAGTTAGATACCATGGAAACACTCTAATCATGGTACTTGGATCCTCATATCAATGCTCATATCATAACACTAGTGTGAGACATCATTCTCAATACTTGATGTAAGGCAGTTTGATTTCCCTCTAGGATCAACAACACTTACCATCATAAACAGCCTATGAAAACCTGTAATCATATTTATAATTAACATCCATGAGGAAATACCTCTCATGTATTATATTTATCAATCCTATATAAAGGAATCATTACATTTATAATACAATCCATGAGGAAATACCTCTCATGATTTTCATTTAAATAACCCATTATGATCAAGGGAATTAAAAACATTAAAATTCAAATTAATCATGTGCTAAATGACATGGTCTTTCCACCCATTACATTTCCATTTCACTTTAAACCATTTAATACATCCAATCCATTTCATTAATATTATTTAAAACAACCAAGGAAATAATTCCATCATCCATGTGACTTTCCATTTTAAACATGCCATAAAATTCAACAAAACATAGAAAATCATTTTACATGGTTCAAGAGGTACTTAGAAGGTACCATGGTCAATTTGGAAAATACATACATGGGAATTTCCATTTATAAAGAAAGCCAATACCTTAATAATGAGCTTGGTTCATCAGTCATTTTGATAATAGTAAAATAAATTTAATAACATCAAAAGGGGAAATATCCTAGACATGCCATAATTCTAACAAAAAACAAAGCATAGAAGAAAAAAAATCAATAATATAAGAATTATTTATATAAAAATCCATTACTTTTATGTTTAGAATATAGTGAAACTCCATCAAGGGGTTTTATTATAAAATCATGACATTATTCTTAAAACAATTCCTTGAGCATATTATAACATCTATTCCAAAGAATGGTTAGATTTATTAAAAGAATCATTTTAAATTAAATACCAAACATGGAAATTCAACACATAATGGTTCAATTGGAATTAAGAAGATCCCATTATCATTTAGACAGTTATATACAAGGGTAAAATCTATTTAAAGACTAAGCTGAATGGTTAAGAAGGGTTTCAAGATTTTAGTCATTTAATTATAAAGGGGAAATTCAATTGGCACACCCATGGGGTGTCCATAAAAGAGATAAACCATATCTAACTCCCTAGATTAGGTTAAAAATACATGTATCAAATTGAAATGGTCAATTTGATATGAAGGAATCCTTTAATAGGTGATTCTTGGAAAATGATGGCACGCAGCACCACGATGCTATTTCAAAATCGACGGAAATTGAGGAAAAATATGTAGACCACCTACCTTGTTCTTAGGACATATCAATAGTACAATATTGATGTCTGATTTGATCCTATTTAGAAGAGATCTAATAAATGGACCTTCTCCCTATAAATAGAGAAATGAACTAATACCTATATAGCACAGTCGAGAGGAAATTAAGTAAAGAAATATTTAAAAGGACTAAAGAACTTACTGATTCCAATACATAGAGGTCAATGACACTTGATTCGGACAACTGGTGGATGATATATCTAGAAGACTATATTAGGATTGAGAGGAAGCTAACGGCGCATAAGAGGAGGATTATGTGGTTTGGAGGAGGACAGGAAAGAAGAAAAACAAAAAATAAGATCTCATTAATGGTAATTCGGTAATTTCACCCTCAAACTAGGGTCACATGGTTTGAAAAAATTGTGAACCAACCGTGAGGCACTCAATACTTATGAAATAACCTTGAAAAGTTTGAAACACATGGTTACCCTAACTGTGCACCAACCATATGATGAATAGTGTGAGGCTACAACTTATATGGAACTACCCATGCGAGAAAGGCACGTGGTTTGAGAAAACCATGAACAACCTATGTGGGGGGTTTCTTCTCCTTGCTCTACAACCGTATGGTTTGCTGTTAGAGGCCACATGGTTTTAGAAAAACCATGTTCCTCTATCAGACCCTCCAAAACCTTGTTTTCAGACCTCTGTGATCTTTAAACTCTACTGGAAACCTAGTAAACCTCTTTGGACTTTACCCATTTCCAAAAACAATACATTGAAGTTTTACAACTCTCGGAATTACATAATGAAACACACTTTTAAAAATAGCCCATATAGTAAATTCCAAAAGTTAAAATTACCTTATAATTCTTCCTTGACTCATAACATGGTCCATTACAACCTCCCCATCATAGAACTTATCCTCCCTAAGAAGCCTTTAAGAATAATGAAAAAAATCATCTGACCTAAGAGGGTTGTGAAGTCTCATTCAAATGGTCACGCTGCATTTCAAAACACCCAATGTACCTCCAAGAATTTATTTAAGCATATGGTGTTTAAACAACCAAGCCTCAATCCAACACTCATTTTTCAAACCAAAACACCAAAATGGATATTTCCCTAGCTTGTTTAGCAAGATAAATAATCACATCATTTTCTAATTAAAAATCAGCCGGATGGTGATCCCCACGATAGGTCTTTCTACATTTAATGACCAATTTTGAACCATGGCACGCCCCATTATCATGATTTACTTACAAAGAATTCCCCAAGAATACTAATAATGCTCCTAATGTGTTTTATTTAACTAGGGGAACCCGATCACATATGAGGTCAAATTAAAGACCTCATTGTTAAGAAATGGTCTAATTTTGATCAACCAAGCTAAAACTGGTTGCACACGCTTTCCATGAAATACATAGTGTATTTTTTTAAAAACTAAACCCACCTTAAAATGACGGCATGCATAAAATGGTTCCCCTTTAACCATAAAAAATCAACAATAAGAAAATAGTTCAATCCATATTCACCTAACCATTCCCAAGATGCTCGGTTTAGACGGTCGATGTACTACAAATAGAACCAAAAATTGTTTTTCAAGGAATATTTCATTTAGAACATACACGTTCACCAAATATCATACCCTACTTATGATGACGTTACTTGATCAATCATAACCATACCATTTATTCTGCCGTGCCTCAATATAAACAAGGGTGTAACCCCAATCCATCACATTGGAATCATCACCCTTTAAACATCACTTATGTACCTGATAACCAGTCTGGGTTAAACTAAAAATAAATGAAATAGAGTCCAAGTAAGTAATAAAAGATAGTCCACACCCCAAGTTTATAAGTTAGATATTGGTAAAAATCCAAAACGTCCACTTCAGATCATCGACTGACCCCAGAGTGGCATCCTCCTAGTGATCAAGTCAAAGGAAAGAACAGATGGTGTTCAAGGGTCTATCCAAGGTGTTTCTACATGGGAACCTAGGTCTACTCTAGACTATCCATGCCTTGAAAATAACCACACATCAACCATGAAACACCAAGAAAACCACCCAAACAATCCCTACGGCTTTTAAATATTTAGTGTGGAATAATACTGACACTCTCTTAGTGAATATAAGATGATTTTAAGATTGGGGAAATCCTCATATCTTTAAAATGAGTACAATAAGAGGTAACCAAAAAATCCAAAAGTTTAAAGAACATTCGAACCACTACCGGTTGGCTTCCCTTGAAAGAAGATTAGCTTCACCTGCTGATGCACCACCAAAAAACAAACCATGATTATTTTAACATATGAGGCATCCAGTGATCGTTCAAACTAAACCACCAATGTCCAAAAACATATAACAACATTTCTAAAGGGTCACATATACATTCAACCACATCAACATCATGATGCTGAGAAATAACTGACACGATTCCAACTTTCAAGACTCAAGGGAATTTGAGTAAAACTAACCATTTCTAAATGGTCCTCCTTGGTTTTTTTCCTTCTACTTGTAAGTGAACATAATCACCAGAATTGAAATGATTCTCCCCAGCTTATTATTTTCCTAGTCATTAAATAGGAGAGAAAAACTATCCTCTCACAAGTGCATTAATTTAGAAAAACCTTAGACATATGTGTGTCGCTCCTCCAAGTCATGATCACCACATTATGAAATTTGAGCATTTTGAATGAAATCCAAACTAACCTGACCTAACTGGAATGTCAAAACACTTGATCCAAAAGGAATTCATCGTGATCATTACGACAAACTTTATTTGATTTAACGCCCAGGCCACTATACTATAGAGATAATCGAAGAACGTACTCAACAACATAAGTCTCAATGATTCCACTAAAATCACCGATCTCGTTACAACATTTAGAAACTCAACAGGCACTGCATACATGAACTCATACTACCCTGAGATTTTATAAGTGAACAACAAATCCTATATACTACCCATAGGATTCCTACCCTATGTATTAAAGTATCAAATGACATGTACCATATATTTAACCCAAAGTCGTATTTCCCCATATGACTATTAACCAGGACAACATAACAAGTCACCCATTACTGAGGAAGATAAAGGGTCACATGACCTAAAATGTAGCCTCACATGCCCTAGGAATGTCTAACCTTGTGAAATCAAGCATTACTTGATGCTCACACCCACAAAAAAGGCCAAAAACATGAGCACCCTTCTGAAAAAGGGTGTCATTTAGAAGATAAGATTACCACTAGGGACAATGGTACCAAAATGGCACCAAAAATCATAAATATCATAGCATTATCAAGGAATTTAAACTCTAAGGGTGATACCCACCACAGGCTATCCCGTTACTAGAGAAACAAAATATACTTTATCACTGGGTAATGCTAACAGAAGTCACCAGCTAAAGAGCATATATTTTAAGTCTTTACTAAAAGAAAAATAACACATGAAGAAAACACTAATGCTTTCGATCCAAAGGAAACTTAAAAAGAAACTAAAACCACCCTTACACAAGGGTATAAATAGAGGACACCACCTAAGGTTTCATTTTCAAATAATTACATTGATTTACATTTAATATTTAAATATATTAAAATATTTTAAAATAGAACATCAAGTGCCCATTATTAAACAAAAGCACCTATTATTTGATTTTTAACTAACACCCTAAGGGAAAATAGGTATGTCTTCTAAAACTTACTTTTTAAACATTTAATTTCTATTGAAATCCCATCTTAATTAGGAAATTTATTATATAAATTCATTTTTAAATTGATAAGGTGACCAATGAGGGTCCCATTATGTCAACATGTGTTCATCAGAATGCATCCCAATAGTAGTTTCTTAATTAAGAAAGTCATAAACATCCAAATGGGGTATCTCATAAAAACCATGCCTCAATTTTTCTACTTAAGTCTAGCTGTGTATTTTAGAAATTAACCAATTCATTTTTTATTAAAATTAAAAAAAATATATATTTATAATAATTTCACAATATAAAATTCTATTATATATATAATGGTTTAGTTATGTGAATGGACATTTACTAATCTATAAAGCACCCATAAACTTTACATGTTGGAATTTAGATCCCATTAATTGCAACGAATTCACTTTTAAAATTTTAAACTTTAGCATCCATTATGATTTAACAATAGTTTCTAAACATGTTTAGAAAACTCAAGAGATGGTTTGAGTATACGGGTCACCTTTTCCCATTTATAAGGCATCCATACACCTTATAATTGAAAATTTGATCCCATTTAATTACAACACATAGATTTTTCCCATGAAACCAATTATATCATAACAAAACTAGTATGTCATCATGAAAAAATAACATAGGGATCATGATAATAAATACAGAAGCATGATACATGGAAAAACATGATAAATAAGTAAGAAACATGGAATAATAAGGCAAAACATACTAAAATTACCTAAACAAGTTCAAAAATAAGCATTGCATATAATCTGTCATGATAAAGAAAAAAAATAATTTCATAACACTTAAGGAACCCAATCAAAACAGTGGGAAAACTAAAAATACAACTACGTGGCATGGAATATGCCTGACATGAGAATTTTCTATATGCCTATAATGATGCATGAAATGATTTATCCTTGTCGCACCAAGATAAGAAAAATACCATAAATTCATAAATCAATATGTATCAAAAAGTACATCATTCACTCAAGGTGAAATCATATCAACTATAATAAAAAATAGCATAAACATCAATCCCATCCTTAGACACTTGGTCATTTCCCTATGGGTGGGGTGATCTATCCCAGACATGACTATTTACTGCGTGAAAACACATTTCTTGTATCTTATCTACCAACCCAAAATAGTAAGACAAAGGAAAAAATCAGCCTCTAATATCACTTTGTAATGTATTTTCCTGACTGACCACTGAGATGGTCACTGGACCGGTTGGTCATGTGGCCTCAAATGCACCTTCCTTTATACTAGAAACTACCAAATAGAAATGAGTTTGTAAAGATGGTATAGTGGGGAGACTATACCCTCATGTTAGAGTAGCACAGTGGTATAACATGAATAAATATCAAACAAAATCAGAGGAATTAAATAAATAAATGACAAGAGTAGTAGAAGAATAATAAGAATTGAATATAAAGAGAATGACCAATGCCATTATACAAAAGATGCATGAATGTTCTAATGATAGTACATAAAATAAAAAAATACATACAACATTCTACGAGGAAGTATAAAAATAAAGAAAATTAAGCAAGGACCTTAAAGGGAAAACTACATGAACATCCCAAGCTCCATCTCAGTCCTATTCTCCTAACCCATTGGTACAAGCTAAATAGATCAAGAAATCAACCATGGTCCTACAAACACAAGGTATACTTGGGTAACCTAGTGAAAGGGAAACCTGAGAAGGATTTGAGATAATAATCCCAGTAAGTTCCCACCCATAGTGTCTATGAATGAAACCAGTCCACAAAATATAAATGTAAATCTATGCAGTTATAATAGGAAGACAGAAAAATGGATAAATAAACAACATCCACCTAGGTTCCTAAGGGACACCTGGTGGTTATACCTACTTTTACTCATAGCTGGAATACATGTATGACTAGTG
This sequence comes from Viscum album, assembly GCA_963277665.1. Classification (NCBI taxonomy): domain Eukaryota; kingdom Viridiplantae; phylum Streptophyta; class Magnoliopsida; order Santalales; family Viscaceae; genus Viscum; species Viscum album. The sequence goes on along the minus strand of OY728166.1, from coordinate 64,676,494 downwards.
ACCATATATATATATATATATATATATATTAATAATTATATATATATTAGTTATATATCACATCCACCTATATGAACCAAGTGTGTACGGACACCTAATGGCCATATACCTAGAATACTAGTAATTGGATGGACTAGGTCATTCCTCAAAAATCCACAACTAGTATAAATTATCTTATAAGATCATGTAATAGGTTACATTCCTAACATCCCTATAGAGTGAGAGATGTCACAAAACAACACTCGGGATGGAGAGTGAGTTTCCATGGCAACACTCTAATCATGGAACATAGTGCCTCATCTCAATTCCCATATCGTATCACTGGTGAGAGTCTTCATTCTCAACACTCGATGTAAGGGAGTGTGATTTCCCTCATGGATCAACACCCTTTACCATCGTACACAGCATGGTTAAAGGTTTAATTATATTTATAATTGGTGACCATGAGGAAATACCTTCCATGCCTTACATTTATCAAGCCCGTATAAAGGCATCATTACATTTATAATTCAATCCATGAGGAAATACCTCTCATGCTTTGCATTTAAACAACCCATTATGATCAATGGAATTACAATCATAATAATTCAAATTAATCATGTGCTAAAAGACATGGTCTTACTAACCATTACATTTCCATTTCACTTTAAACCATTTAATACATTCAATACATTTCATTAATACTATTTAAAACAACCAAGGAAATCATTCCATCATGCATGTGCCTTTCCATTTTAAACATGCATCAAATTAATCAGAATATGGAAAATCATTTTAAAAGGTTCAAGAGGTACTTTGAAGGTACCATGGTCAATTGGGAAAATACCTACATGGGAATTTCCATTTATAAATCAATTCAAGTCTTTAGAAGTATATTGTTACATTGGTCATTTATATAGGAGTAAACTCTATTTAATAACATCAAAAGGTGAAATTTCCTAGACATTCCATAATTATTACAATAACCAAAGTATAAAAGAGAAACAATTGCAACAATATAAGCATGATTTATATCAAAAACCATTACTTTTCAATTTATAAGAAAATGCACCTCCATCGAGGGTTTTTATTATAAAATCATGACATTTTTCTTCAAATAATTCATTGATCATATTATTAAATCCATTACAAGGAATGTTTTAATTTATCAAAATAAACATTTTAAATTAACTAGAAAACATGATAATTCAACTCATAATGTTTCAAATAGAATTAACAAGGTTACATTATCATTTATACAATTATATACAAGGGGTAAATCCATTTAGAGTCTTAGATGAAGGCTTATGAAAGGTTATAGGCTTTTAGTAAATTAATTATAAAGGGTTAATTCACTTGGAACACCCATTGGATATCCATAAAAGGGATCAACCATTTCTAACTCCCTAAACAAGGGTCAACATAAATGTATCAAGGTGAAATGATCAATTTGATATAATGAATCCAATTAATAGTTCACACTTGGAAAAGACTGGCATTTGGTGCCACAACGTTATTTCAAAATCGATGGAAATTAATGAAAAAGACTTAGACCACATACCCCGTGCTTAGGACATATCACTCATCCCATATTTAGGTCTGATTCAATTTGATTTGGAATATATCTAAGAAATAGAACTTCTCTATGAAAAAAAGAAAAATGAGTACATGACTAAATAGTGTAGTTGAGAAGAGATTAAAGGAAGAAATTTTTAAAATTACTTGAGAGATTACCAATTCATATCCATAGAGACCAATGACACTTGATTTGGACAACTAGTGGAGGATATCTCTTGAATCCTATATTAGGCTTGAGGAGGTAGCCAAAGGCACACAAGAAAAGGGTCACGTGGTTGAAATGATGAGAATAAAGAAGAAAAAGGGGAAATAATATCTTGTTAAGGGTAATTTTTTAGTTTCACCCTCAAACTGAGGTCCCACATTTTGATTGTATGGTTTGTCCAACCATGTGTCAATTGTACAGCACCCAATCCTTAAGAAATCGCCTCACGCAGTTTGGACCACACAGTTACCCTAACCGTGCACCAACCAAATGAGGAATAGTGAGAGGTTATTGCCTAATTTTCACTACCTAAGTGAGAAGGGTGCATGGTTTGGAAAATCTATGCACAGCCCATGTGGTGTGTTTCTACTCCTTTCTCTATAGCCTCATGATTTATTATTTGAGGCCTCATAGTTTCATACAAATTGCACGCCTCTATCAGACCCTCCAAAACCTTCTTTCCTAGACCCTGGTGCTCCCGAAACTTGATGAGACACCCAGGAAACCACTCAGTCCTTTACCTAAGTCCACAAAAACACGTTGAATTTTTCCAACTTTTAGAATTACATTCTTAATCTTGGTTTCTAAAATGGAACATTGATTAGACACTAAAAATGGCTAATATTCATTGTCAATATATTAATAATAATATGTTCCAAAGTCCATAAACATTAATTTTAGTGCATTATAGAAATTGAACTTCATTTCTCATCCCAAATGAAATTCATGTTTAAAATAAAAATTTGGGATCAATCATTCATCCATTTGTGGACAATAGTATATTCATTTTTTGAATTTGATATTTCGGTATATGATTTATCACTTTGTTTGGAACATTGTTTCTTTTAGGATTGATTGATGAATCCCGATGGAAGATGGATATTTTTGGGGATGAATGCAAAACATTTCTAGAGAAAGCATAATGGGCCTAAGGACCATCAAACAAATGTGGGGCCCACAAACCAAGCCTAATGAAGCTAAAATTTTAATAGTATAAATAAAAAAATATGGGGATCATTTTATTAAACTTTTTTCAGAGCTAATTCCGAATTTTTCATAGAGATATATGAATCCGAAGTTAACATTTAAATGGTGGGCCCGACCTGAATGCCCATAATGTCTTCCCACCATTTCGATCGTAAAATTCAAACGAATGCACCAAATTTCCTGAAATTTTTACAGATAATAGAATACAGATGTAATAACATATTTTTCTTCTACAAAACCTCCAGATTCAACCTCAGTAAATTACAAATTCACAAGTCAAAACAGTGGACGAATCTGAATGAATTTTCGGGTCAACTTCAAAACGTCAAATTTCCTTGATTTTATCACCCTCCTTTTAATTCTCCCAATTAATGGAGGTGTAACTTATTATTGGGGGGTATATCTAAGGCTATTAATATGCCTATATAAGGAGCTGGTGGTGAAGGGAATTAGTATCAAATATTTTTCTTTGGAATGGAAGTTTTTATTTTCTTTCAATTGTATTGTCATGCTTTCATTTTGTAACCGCTTTGTCAATTTCTCCCATGTAAGTTTTTCATTCACCTTCATTTAATTAATAAAATATCATCATCTTCTTCTTCTTCTTAATTTCTTATTTCTTTCTCCATATCATGTTGATACCATTGCCTTAGGGAGTGAGGTTATTCACATTATCTTTTGTGAAACTCTTCACACAACGGTGGAGTGATTGTTATTTATTTTTTTCTTCTTCTCCAATTCTACCATTATAAGTCTACTACCCACTTTCATTGATAGAATAGCATAAATGGAGGTCTAATCCTATAATGGGTTTATCCAAGGGAGTATCAAGGGGTGAATTGGATGTTATTTCTTAATTTAATAATTCTTAATCAATTCTTTTTATGAGATTTTAATTCAATGATGTACGTTGTCCTTGAAACTCACCAATTTTAAGGATACACATCCCGAGTGCTAAAACAATCCTCTAACTTGGAGTGCTCATCAATATTATCCTCCAATTGTATAGGTTATTATCCCTAGAATAGTGAAAACTCAAAATTAGTGAGTGATTTGGGATGGTTGTATTTCATTAAAGGAAACACTCAAATTTAAGACATTGAAATAATTTAAAAAGAAATTCATTCAATACACCCCATGTGATAACCAAGGATCAACTCATTCTTTTAAATTTAATTCACTTAAGTATTTAAAATATCAAATAATCCAATCAATTCAAACCAAATTTGGCCACTTCATAGCCAAATAAACACCATCAAATCACCTTCTTAGAATTCATGTTTCTTAGGTTTATTATTAGGTCTCTGAGGATCGATAACCCAAGACGTACTACAATGACCGCTTACACCATACAGCTTGGGTAAATTTGGGTGCAACCAAATTTTGGCGTCGTTTCTGGGGACCAAGTAAGTTACCTAAGAACATCTTTCAATTCTCCCTCGTTTCTCTTTTCTCATCCCATTTCTCATATCTTTTCCCCGTTCTTTTTTTTCTCTTTTCTTGGTGCATGTCCGCCTACACACAAGACCATTCAAATAGTTTAGTTAGGGTCGATAGTCCTGGGGTTGGGGAGTCAAGAACCAAAATAATTATTTTTACATTAGATCTAAATCTTCATAATACTCCAAATTCAGACTTTGATTTTGTTAGGTCCACAAGGCTGAATACCCTGAGAGGGGGGGTGAATCAGGGTATGACTAATTAAAAAATAATTCTCGTTCTGATCTTGTTTTGCTGTTAAGAAAAACACTCTTCTCTCTCTTTCCTGTTGCACAAAGTAAACAGAAAGTAAAGCATGCACAGGACACGACAATTTTACTTGGTTCACCGCAAAGGGCTACGTCCAAGGAGCATACGCTGACAAGTTGTCGGTCGTACCAATTCCACTAAACTTCACTAGCTGTGGATTACAATGTTCGGGCTAGATCACTTTTATGCCCAGGCTCACTACCTTTACAATGTTTAGGGTCAGCTCACTGCTTTCCCAAGGGTCACTCCCTGTTTATCTCTCTCTAGCTCACTGCCGGTGGAGAGGATCACCTTCTTCCTCTTCCTAAGCTCACTGCTCTTGGAAGGAATCCACTCACAGTTTATAGACCTGTAGGTCTCTTCATTTTCATGAATGAATGCATCTTCCTCTGTGTGTAGATGCTATGTTGAAGTACAACTTTCACCCGTAGATGAATATCTCTTTGCACCGAAGGTATCGGGCAACGTACCAGCTTCCACGCAGTCTGAGAAGCACCGCTGGAACAATTCCTTACTTGGCGCGCAAGTCAATCTCGGCGCGCAAGTATCGGCGCGCAAGTCACAACGGGCGCGCAAGTCCTCCTCAGACACTTGCGTGACTCAAGATTCCTCAACTCCAAACTTGCGCGACTCTCTTCCTTTTACGCCCAAACCAATAAAGGAGCGCAACTGCCAACTGGCGCACAACTTCTAACACCGACACACAACTTCAACCACTGGCGCGCAACTTCACCTGCGCGACCACACACACCACCTGCGCGACCACCACACCTGCGCGACGGGAGCTCTGATTTCTCAAAGTGTTGAACTTCGTTGAGAATGAGGAGGGGTGTTCCAGTATTTATAGGCAATCTGACCACCCTACGCGACGGCACGCAAGTCACCTGCGCGACCCAGTTTCGACGCGCAAGTCTTCTGTCCTTTTGGACACTTGCGCGACCAACTCCCAAACTTGTGCGAACCTACTTCCTTGGCCATATTTTGATCTTCTGATCTTGAAAAACATATGGCGCACAAGTTTCCTAATCTCCAAGTCCTCGGCGCGCAAATCCCTTTGCCAAAAACACTTTTCTTCATCTACCAATTTTCAGGCCCAAAAATTTGGAAAACACTGGAAAACGGTGCCACCTTGTATCTGTTCTTTTGTACCGCCTCCAGATCATCCATTCCTTTTATCGACGTTCTTGAATCAAACATGGATCGTTGAACTCAGCTCTTGAACTCGACATTACACCATGAAATCCTCTTTGTCAACAAAGTTGTATGTCATCGTTTTGCTTTGTCAACAATCACTACTCAGATGTCCACTTTGTCAACAAACACAATCACCTCAAAAATGCTTCAATGATACCTTGAGGGATTTTTTCCCAACAATCTCCCCCTTTGGGTTTGTTGACAACTCTTCCAAAACAAAGATACATCGTTTATTCTTCAGCCTCCATTCGCCTCATTGCGATTCTGATAGCGATCAAGGATTTACTCAACACATACTCTAAGCCCACATGAGCAATGCTCGGTGTGAGAAACAAGAGTAAATGAAAAGTTCATCAATGAATCACTTTATCTCTGACATCCACTGTTGACACCAAACTGATACCAATTTGTATTAAACTGATACCAATTGTCGATGGACTTGTTAGAAGACCAATGTTTGGTTTGGAAATATTCGTACCACTTTCCAACACCTCTCTTCTGCTTTTATCACGATCCTTAGCTATCATGATATCTATTCTTTGATCGATCACTTCTAGCATCATCAGATTTAATACACTCCCCCTTTCTCATTGCTCCCCCTTTCTGGCTACTCCACCTGTCAGCTTCTCCCCGTATCAATTATGATTTATCAAATCTCCGCACTGTCTCCCCCTTGAACAATCACTCTTTTCTCCTCCTTTAACAAACACGTTTCTCCCCCTTTGTCAACGAACCCAAAGGACAGTCCTTTGTAGTCTGTAACATAGTGGAGAACACATATGAGCATATTAGGGAAAAACACAACATACCTCGGGGAGAGGGGGGAGGGGGTCCCACATCCACACTATTTCAAGTGCGGGGAATCGACTGAACTCCCAGAGCCAGTCGATGCCTCTCAAAAGCTTCCTTGGGTAAGGCCTTTGTCATAATGTCTGCAACTTGTAGCTCTGTAGGCACATACTCCAACTTCACGATGCCCTGCTCAACTTTCTCCTTGATGAAATGATACTTGATCTCAATGTGCTTTGTCCTGGAATGATGGACAGGATTTTTGCTAAGATTTATAGCACTTGAGTTGTCACACTGGATTCCGATCAGAGACTTCACTTCAACTCTCATATATTCAAGCTGCTGCTTCATCCACAATAACTGTGTGCATGCTTGAGTGGCCACAATATACTCAGCTTCTACGGTGCTCAATGAAATGCAATCTTGTTTCTTGCTTAGCCAAGAAATACACAATCCACCAAGATAGAATGCACCACCTGACGTTGATTTTCTATTATCTACTGAACCGGCCCAGTCTGCATCAGTATATCCCAATAACTCTGTCTGATATTTGTCATTGTATGTCAAGCCGAAGTCCACCGTGCCCTTTATATACCAAAGTATTCTTTTCACTGCAAGCATGTGACTTTCCTTGGGATTACTCTGATATCTCACTGCTTGGCATGTGGCGAAAACAATATCAGGCCTTGTTGCGGTTAAGTACAACAGACTTCCAATGATTTGCCTATATTCTGTGATATTAACTGCCTTTCCATCCTCATCTTTTGATAATTTCATCCGGGTAGCAACCGGAGTCTTCATTTCCTTGGAATTATCCATTCCAAACCTTCTTAGAACCTCCTTGGCATATTTGGATTGAGAAATGAAAGTTCCATTCCTTCCTTGTGTCACCTGTAGACCAAGGAAAAACGTTATCTCTCCAATCATTGACATTTCAAACTCATTTTTCATGAATTCAGAAAACTGTCTGCACTGAGCTTCATCTGATCCGCCAAAAATTATGTCATCGACATACACTAGCACCATCATCCTTTGATTACTGTCATTGCTGAAATAGAGGTTGTAGTCAAATCCTCCACGCTGGAAACCAAGCTTCTTCAAGTACTGATCAAGCCTTGAGTACCATGCCCTTGGTGCTTGTTTCAGCCCATACAATGCCTTCTTCAGCCTGCAAACTTTGTTCTCATCCTCATGAATGAGAAAACCATATGGCTGCTCAATATACACCTCTTCTTCCAGAACCCCATTCAATAATGCGGATTTGACATCCATCTGGAACACTTTGAACTTTCTTTGCACTGCTATGGCCAAAAATAATCTGATTGTCTCCAGCCTTGCAACCGGTGCAAATGTCTCATCAACATATATTCCCTCTATCTGGGAGTATCCCTTGCACACTAGTCGTGCTTTGATCCGAATCATTGTGCCATCTTCATTCATCTTGTTGCGATAGACCCATTTAGTCCCGATGAAATTCTTGTCTGCTGGCCTCGAAACAATCTCCCATGTCTGGTTCTTCTCAATCTGATCAAACTCTTCGTTCATGGCCTGAACCCAGTTTTCATCTTCAGCTGCATCAGAAAAACATTTCGGCTCCACTTGAGACAAAAACGATTCTTGCTGTGATGATTTCATTCTTCGAGTCTGAACTGGAGCTGTTTGATCACCAATGATATTTTGCCTATCAATTTCAGCTCGACTCTTTGGCTTTCTTGCAGACACCGACTTGACATTTTCCTCTTCATCATCAGTATCTTCTTCTGAGTCAGCTTCTGCCACTTCTGCTCCCCCTGGGTTGCTTACCTCATCATCACTTTCATCCAGGAACTGTTCACTGGATCGTTGAGTATTCTTCTCATTTTTAACTATAGTGACATCATTGCTTTCAATGATTTTTCCCAGCCTTTTGTTAAAACACTTATACGCTTTGCTTTTCCCGGAATAGCCAAGGAATATCCCTTCATCTCCTCGTGCCTCAAACTTCCTATGATGTTCTTTGTTGAGAATGAAACACTTACTTCCAAAGATTCGAAAGTACTTCAATGTTGGCTTCTTTCCGTACCACAGTTCATACGGAGTCTTCCCTTGCTTCGGACATAACAGGGACCTGTTTGAAACATAGACCGATGTCAAAACTGCTTCCTTCCAAAAATTTTCTGGTAGGTCCTTATCAATAAGCATTGTTCTGGCCATGTTGTTGATGATCCGATTTCTCCTTTCAACCACTCCATTCTGTTGGGGAGTTCTTACTGATGAAACTTGATGCCTTATCCCATGTTTCTCGAGATAGTTCTCAACCTGACTGTTTGTAAATTCTGTATTGTTATCAGTACGAAACTTCAGAATTTTCTGCCCAAGCATCTTTTCTGATTCCCTCCTGTACTGCTTTATGCAACTGAACACCTCTGTTTTATGGGTAATGATGAATACCCAGGCCATTCTGCTGTAGTCATCAATGAAAAGAACATAGTACCTTTGCCCATCTATAGCTCATGGTGAGATAGGTCCACATACATCAGCATGCACCAATTCGAGCACTCCAGTTGCTTTTTGTTCCTTTGGCCTGTATGTCTTCCTGATGATCTTCCCTTGTTGACAAGAATCACACGTATGACTGCGATCATGTGATAGTTTGGGAAGGTCTCTAGCAGCATCACACTTTACCAGATCTTCCATAGATGGTTGACATAGATGACCAAGTCACTTATGCCATAGCTGATTTTCTTCTTCTCTGGATAAAAGGCATGAATCTTCTTCCCCACCTACCAGGTAAAGATTCCCCTTTGTTCTTTTTCCCTGTATAATGACTATTTCATCTTTTCCTTTAACAAAACTCATCTTCTTGGTAAATAGGATAGAGTGCCCAGAGTCGCATAGTTGACTGACACTAAGCAAATTATGACTGAGACCCTCTACCACCAAGACATCAGTATGTCTCATTTCTTTGCCCCCAAACTTGGCTTTTCCTGAGCCAACAATCTTCAGGACTTCATCATTTCCAAATTTGACAACTCCTTCTTTGTCATATTTTATTCCTGTAACCAGATCCTTGTTGCCTGTCATATGGGATGTGAAACCACTATCAAGGATCCACACACCAGAACAATCTGATGCTTTAAGGGAAATTTCAGCAACTACGGCCTTCTCAATTTTCTTCTTCCTAGTCCATACTTTTTCTTTCATACTCGTCATGGATTGAGGCTTCTGTTCTTTCTCAGAGTATGATGGACCAGCTTCATCATGCAAAACTGCAAATCTATTCTGAACTTTTAACTCACTTGTCGGTTCACTGATCTGCTGCTTGCGAACCTTTTGATTCTTCTTTGACACATTTTTCTGAATAGTCAGAGTGCAGTACCTAGCCATGTGTCCAAATCCTCCGCACCAAAAATAGTGTCCTTTAATATATGTTCTGGAAAAACGTTCTCTGTTTGGATGCCACCTTTGTTCTTGTTCCTTTCGATATCTTTTGGCTATGGAACACACATACTGTGAATGTCCCATCTTTCCACAACAATAACACCTGATAAAAGGTATATTCCTTCATGTTACTTCAGCACTACGAGTTTCCCCTTGGGATCTCCGAGTATTCTCATTCTTCTTTGTGCTCAAATCCACTTTCAATCTCGGGACAGGTGCTTGCGGTCTAACTTCAACTGCCACAGATTTTTGTTTCTGATTAAGCCATGACTCAGCCTTAACTTCTGAGTTCAATTGCTGCTTCTTTCCTGCTGAACTACTAGGCTCTTCTTTCTTCTTTTCAGTCTTCATAACGACCTGATTTCCCAAGAATGTGTTGGGATTCAAAGGTTTTTCCTGGTCTTTAACTTTTCTCCGCAGACCGACAACTTCCTCTTCAAGCTCTTCAATGCGCTTGAAGTGATCTTTCACTTTTTGACTCAAGCAATCGATCTCCCTTTTCTGCTCTTCAATCTTGAGATTATGCTCATCAACCTTTTCTGTGCGCTCTGGCCTGGAAGACTTAAGCTTTTCAATTTCTTTCTCAAGCTCAGACTTCTCTTCTTCTTGTTGTTGTGTGTAGAGTTTGGCATCACGTACTATCTTGTTGGCTTTCTTTGTTTTTGCTCGCCAAACATCTATCTCTTCAAGAGCTGCTTCTAATTCAGCTTCCATGTCAACTCCCCCTTCAATTTCTTCTTCTTATTCATCAGTTTCGGTTTATTTCTTTTCTAGAGCACTACTGGCAACAGTCACCATCTCATTTTTTCCACGATCTTTGCAGTTCTCTATCTCTTCAACTTCTTCACCCTCAGACTCAGCTGAACTGTCTATTTCTTGTGAAAGAAGATTCTTCTTCTTAAAGAAATTTCTCTTGAACTGCTTCTTCCCTTTCACATAGGCTGAAGATTTTTTCATGGGAATCTCAACATTATCTTCATCGCTTTCTTATTGAAACTTTTTGGGGCATCTTGCAGCAAGATGACCAACCTTTCTGCATCGGAAGCATGCTAGTGGAAGTTTCCCTTTAAACTTTCCTTTTCCTCTTTGCAGATTTGAAGAAAGGAACGACATCACCTCATCCGACTCTTCTTCCTCCTGAGAATCTTCAATAGTGAGCCTCTTCATGGCCTTAAATGCCACTTCTTTGGATTTCCCCTTTTCCACAACATCGTTGTCATCATTTCTCATTTCATAAGCAACAAGAGTGTTGTGTAGGTTATCCAATGTCAGCTCTTTCGGATCTTTATCTTCCAAAACAGAAACCTTCGGATTGAACCGAGGTGGAAGCTTTCTCAAGATGTGTTTTACAATTTTAATGTCTTCGATAATCTCACCAAGACCTCGCATGTCTTCTACCACCACATTGACCCTGTCAAAGAATGCATCAACAGACTCATTCGGGTTCATTCTTAGATCTTCATACGTGTTCCACAACACTTGCAGATTTGCCTCTCTGACTTTTGTATCCCCTTCATAAATATTCAAAAGATTTTCCCACATGGCATGAGATGTTTTTCATGACATCACCTTTGTATATATGGGATTGGAAAGGACTCCCCCTAAGGCATTGATTGCTTTGGAATCAGCATCCAACTCTTTATGCTCAGCTTCTGATAATGCACCACTAGTAATATCAGCTGTGATACCATGCATAGCTGCTGAAAACACATCCATTCCCAAAGATCGAAAATAGTGTTGCATTCGATTCTTCCATATCTAAAAATTACATCCGTCGAAGATCGGAATCCCTCTATGATTATTGACCTCCATTTGAGAGAAGAACAACTGTCAACCTTCCCTCTGATACCAATTGTTAGGTCCACAAGGCTGAATACCCTGAGAGAGGGGGTGAATCAGGGTATGACTAATTAAAAATTAATGCCCGTTCTGATCTTGTTTTGCTGTTAAGCAAAACACTCTTCTCTCTCTTTCCTGTTGCACAAAGTAAACAAAAAGTAAAGCATGCACAGGACACAACAATTTTACTTGGTTCACCGCAAAGGGCTACGTCCAAGGAGCATACGCCGACAAGTTTCCAGTCGTACCAATTCCACTAAACTTCACTAGCTGTGGATTACAATGTTCGGGCTAGATCACTTCTATGCCCAGGCTCACTGCCTTTACAATGTTTAGGGTCAGCTCACTGCTTTCCCAAGGGTCACTCCCTGTTTCTCTCTCTCTGGCTCACTGCTGGTGGAGAGGATCACCTTCTTCCTCTTCCTAATCTCACTGCTCTTGGAAGGAATCCACTCACAGTTTATAGACCTGTAGTTCTCTTCATTTGCATGAATGAATGCATCTTCCTCTGTGTGTAGATGCTCTATTGAAGTACAACTTTCACCTGTAGATGAATATCTCTTTGCACCGAAGGTATCGGGCAATGTACTAGCTTCCATTCAGTCCGAGAAGCACCGCTGGAACAATTCCTTACTTGGCGCGCAAGTCAATCTCGGCGCCCAAGTCACAACGGGCGCGCAATTCCTCCTCAGACACTTGCGCAACTCAAGCTTCCTCAACTCCAAACTTGCGCGACTCTCTTCCTTTTACGCCCAAACCAATAAAGGAGCGCAACTGCGAACCGGCGCGCAACTTCTAACACCGGCACACAACTTCAACCACTGGCGCGCAACTTCACCTGCGCGACCACACACACCACCTGCGCGACCACCACACCTGCGCGATGGGAGCTCTGATTTCTCAAAGTGTTGAACTCCGTTGAGAATGAGGAGGGGTGGTCCAGTATTTATAGGCAATCTGACCACCCTACGTGACGGCGTGCAAGTCACCTGTGCGACCCAGTTTCGGCGCGCAAGTCTTCTGTCCTTTTGGACACTTGCGAGACCAACTCCCAAACTTGCGCGAACCTACTTCCTTGGCCATATTTTGATCTTATGATCTTGAAAAACATATGGCGTGCAAGTTTCCTAATCTCCAAGTCCTCGGCGTGCAAGTCCCTTTGCCAAAAACACTTTTCTTCATCTGCCGATTTTTAGGCCCAAAAATTTGGCAAACACTGGAAAACGGCGCCACTTTGTATCTGTTCTTTTGTACCACCTCCAGATCATCCATTCCTTTTATCAACGTTCTTGAATCAAACATGGATCGTTGAACTCAGCTCTTGAACTCGAAATTCCACCATGAAATCCTCTTTGTCAACAAAGTTGTATGTCATCGTTTTGCTTTGTCAACAATCACTACTCAGATGTCCACTTTGTCAACAAACACAATCACCTCAAAAATGCTTCAATGATACCTTGAGGGATTTTTGCCCAACAGATTTTGATACAATGGAGAATCTCCCAAAACACCAAATCATAAACTGGGGAGGGAACCAAAATAATGAGTAAGACCCTAACTTCGGAATTGTTGCAGACCCGACCATGAATGACTACCTCACGCCTTCCTGGACTAATGCACCCTCATGCATTAGGAATGATAATATAGGATATGCCCAATATGTCTTCAAACCCCATGTCCTAAACCATCTTCCAACCTTTCATGGTATGGAGTCTGAGATGCCTTACCTTCATGTTAAAGAATTTAATGACATTGTCGAAACCATGTTCCCTCCAAATCAAATTGAATCTGCTAAAATGATACTTTTTTATTTTTCTCTTAAGGACCTAGAAAATAATTGGTTAAAAAATTTGATACCATCATCCATTCACTCTTGGGACCAACTACAATGAGAATTCTATAAAAAATACTTCCCCCATCACAAAACAATTGCACTTAAAAAGAGCATCGAAAACCTTTTTTAAAGAGAGGGAGAAACATTATATAAAACATGGGAAAGGTTCAAGGACACATTAAACATGGTACCACACCATGGTTTCTTAATCCCAAAACAAGTGAGAATTTTCTATGAAGGGTTAGGTCCAAGAAACAAACAATTCATCGATATGATGTGCAATGGAACCTTCAAAAACAAAGCCCCTAATGATGCTTACGAATATCTAGAAAATCTTGCTGAACAGAACCAAACATGGGGAACTTCACCATACTATGAGAAGCCACCCAAATCTGGTGGAATGCACAATCTTGTATAAGAATAAAACTTTAGAGAAAAACTTGTTGCACTCACAAGGAAAGTTAAGGAGATTGATCTTAGGAAGGTCCAAAAAACCCAAACTGTTGAGCTTGTTTGTACAATTTGTGAAAAACATGACCACAAGACAGATAATTGCCTAAAAATTCCTTCTATTAAGGATGTTATTTTAGGAGGACCACCAGAATAAGTTAATTCAATGAACTTTCAAAAGCCACAATTCCAAAACACCTTCAATCCAAGGTATAATGACCATCCAGGATTTTTCTGGAAGGACAATCAACAACTAACACAACAATAATGTATCAACCCATACCCTCAATAAAAATTTCAACCTCATAATCAGTTCCAACCACAACCGGTCCAATTCCAAAATCCTCATGTCCAATATCAACAAACTATCCAAAAACACATTCAAAATCCAAACCAATAACCAAAGTATCCTCTTGGGATAAACCAACAAGCTCAAGCACCAACCCAAACTATTCCACAAATCCTACTAGAAAAAGTGTGCAAACAAATAGAAAAAATGAACTCAGAATTCTCATCCCTTAAATAATAACTTAAAACCATAAAAACTGGAAAGGAACCCATGCCCACATAGGACATTCCACAACAAACATCAAGGGGAGAGACAAGTTTCACTCAAACAACTCAAGAACAACTAAATGTTGTGGTAGTTTTGAGAAGTGGGAAATTAATTGAGAAAACTGAACAAATAATTCAGAAACCGTCTGAAGCTTCAAACTCTAATGAAAATTAAAATGAACCACATGATCAAACTAAGAAAACTGATGACAATGTGAAATAAACAACTCTTCAAAAAACAATCCCATAACCTACACCATTTCCTCAACGCATGAGGGGTAAAACCAATCCTGAATTGAGTGAAACATTGAGGTAAATATTCTCACAAGTCAAGATGAACATTCCACTCCTCGATGTTATTCAAACCATTCCTACATACTCAAAATACCTAAAGGACATCTGCACATTTAAAAGGAAATTTTCACATAAGAACCAAGTCCTTCTGGCAGCAAATGTAAGCACAACAATCCAAGGAACCCTTCCACCAAATATGAAAGACCCAAGATGCCATTACATCAATGTTAAACTAGGAGAGAACAATGTTTTCAAATACTTGTGTGACCTAGGTGCCAGTGTCAATCTCATTCCCTATGTTGTGTACTTCCAGTTAGGCCTAGAAGAGCTCAAACTCACATCTGTCACACTTCAACTTGTTGATCATAGCATTAGGGTTCCAAAGGGGATATTAAAGGATGTTATGGTAAAAGTAGAAAACTTAATCTACCCTACTGACTTCATTGTCCTTGACAGAAATCCAACCAAAGGAAATAAGGAACAAAGCCCAATCATCCTTGGTCGTCCCTTCCTTGCAACAATCAACTCTGTTATCCGAGTTCGAAATGGGAACATGACCATCAACTTCGGAAACATGAGTCTAGACTTGAACATCTATAATGAAAGCTCACAAATAGGGTATGATGAGGATATTCATGAAGTAAACATGATAGGATTCATTGATAAATAATCCATAGAACATCAAGGAATATTCGAGGAATGTTTAAGTGAGGATGAGATTAATTTCCTTTGTTTACATGAAGAAAGTTTATCTCCTTGGTTAGAATCACTTTCAAATTGCTCCAATGATGAAAGATTAAGACCAACAATCAGTGAAATATTTTAAGAAACCACATTCATAGAGGCCACTCCAACTCCCTTCCCTAACACTGATCAAACTAATCTAGTAGCTGAAACTTCTACACATGGGGAATCAATATTATCTGAAAGTCTAAAAAAATAAATTCATCTTGATCAAATGTCCCAATATTCTACTGAAATTTTGAACCAACCTAATCTTGAATTGAAATAACATCCTACTAAACTGGAGTATGCCTTCCTAGGAAAAAATGGAACACAAACTATTGTCATTTCTTCTTCTCTTCAAGATGATCATGAGAGGATGCTTCTAGATGTCCTTAAGAGACATAAGAAATCCATTAGATAGACCCTATCTAATATTCCTGGGATTAGCCCACTTATCGAGAGTCATAGGATTGTTCTAGAATCCGATTCAAAGTCATGTTGTCAACCTCAGCAGCGACTCAATCCTAATCTCATGGAAGTAGTGAGAAAATAAATTCTAAAATTGTTAAAATTTGGTATCATCTATCCCATAGCTGAGAGTGAGTGGGTCAGCCTGATCCACATGGTTCCAAAGAAGGATGGAATCACAGTGATAACCAATAAGGATGGAGAGATTCTTCCAACTAGGGTGAGTAGTGGTTGGAGATTCTGTATCGACTATAGGAAGCTAAACTCATTTACCAAGAAGGACCATTTCCCCTTACCATTCAGTGACCAAATCCTTGAGAGATTGGCAGGTCATGCATTCTATTGTTTCTTAGATGGGTACTCAGGGTATAATCAGATTGAGGTCTCCCTAGAGGATCAAGGGAAGACTACATTCACTTGTCTATTTGGCACCTTTTCCTTCAAAGGCATGCCCTTCAGGTTATGCAATTCCCTTGGAACCTTCCAGCGGTGCATGATGGGAATTTTCTCAGACATGGTAGGGGATTTTCTAGAGGTCTTCATGGATAACTTCTCTGTGTTTGGGGATACATTTGAGGGATGTCTGAGGAATGTGGAGAGAGTTTTTTCAAGATGTGAAGAAAATAATTTGGTCCTAAACTGGTAAAAATGAAATTTCATGGTTAAAGAGGGACTAGTCCTTGGTCATCTAGTCTTGGGTAGGGGGATTGAAGTTGATAAAGACAATGTTGACATCATTAGTCACTTTACATCACCCAAAACTGTCAAGGAAGTGAGTTATTTCTTAGGGTATGTTGGTTTCTATAGAATATTCATTAAGAACTTTAGTTCAATTGATTGTCCCCTTTGTGGTCTTCTAGTAAAGGATGCTCCATTTGTTTGGACAGAAAGCTGTGAGGGTTCATTCTCAACCCTAAAATCATCTCTCACCTCTCCTACCATCATGAAATCCCCAAATTGTAACCTTCCTTTCGAAATCATGTGTGATGTGAGTGACTTTTCTTTAAGATCTGTGTTAGGAAAATGTTGTGATAAAACTCCTTATGTAATTTATTATGCAAGAAAATCCTTAAATGATGCCCAAATCAACTACACCACCACTGAGAAGGAGTTAATTTCTGTTGTGTTTTCCTTAGAAAATTTTAGGTCCAAGCTCTTAGGATCCCCCATCACTGTGTACACTGACCATTCTACATTGAAATACCTCTTCCAGAATCAAGATGCTAAGGCTGGACTAAGTAGGTGGGTCCTTCTCTTACAATAATTTTACCCCACAATCAAGGATAAAAAGGGTGTTTAAAATGATGTAGTTGATCATCTCTCTATGATAGAATTTAATGATGAATTATCCCACCTTTATGTGTCTGATTCATTCCCTGATGAACACATATACTTTATGAGTGACTACCCTTGGTATGCCGACATAGCCAACTTCTTAGTTACAAGAGTCATTCCAAAATTCTTAGGGACTCAAGCTATAAGGAAATTCCTTTATGTTGTCAGGAAATATGTATTTTATGATCCATACCTCTATAAGTTCTTCCCTGACCAAGTCATTATGAGGTATGTCCCATAATCTGAACAAGAGTCGATCCTTAAATTCTGTCATAGTGAAGCGTGTGGAGGTCACTTTTCCTCTAAGAAAACATCTGCTAAGTTTCTTCAAAGTGGTATATTTTGTCCCACCATCTCAAGGGACTCCTACACATTTTGTCAAAGCTGCCCTAGGTGTCAACAAGTAGGGTCCATCACAAAAAAGAATCAAATTCCAGTCACTCCCATCTTAGTTATTGAAATCTTTGACTGCTGGGGAATCGATTTCATGGGTCCCTTCCCAAACTCTAGGTGATATTTTTACATTCTCTTAGCTATCGATTATCTATCAAAATAGGTTGAGGAAATTACTAAAAAATCCAATGATCATCATATGGTAATTATATTTCTCAAAGAAAACATCCTCTCTAGATTTGGAATTCCTAGGGCTATCATTAGTGATCATGGAACCCATTTTTGCAATCGTTCATTCTCAACACTCATGGAAAAATATGGAATTTCTCACAAAGTGTCCACTGCTTACCACCCATAGACCAATGGTCAACCTGAGTTAGCCAATCGATAAATCAAACAAATTCTTGAGAAAATAGTTAATCCATCTAGGAAAGATTGGTCGGCCAAGCTCTTAGATGCTCTTTGGGCCTATCAAACTGCATATAAAACCATTTTCAGAATGTCCCTATATAGGTTGGTTTATGATAAATCATGTCATTTTCCAGTTTAGATTGAACATAAATCCTTTTGGGAAATTAAGAAAATGAATTATGACCTCTCATTGGCCAGAACAAAAAGGAAACTAGGTCTCAATGAACTTGAGGAACTTAGGATGGAGGCTTAGGAAAATTCAAGGATCAATAAAGGTAAAGTACAAGCCTACCAATCTTGAAATCTTAAATCCAAACACATTGTACCGGGTAAACCTATTCTTTTGTATAGTTCTAAACTTCATTTACACCTAGGAAAGTTTAGATCTAGATGGTCAGGACCATACATAGTGCATAAGGTATACCCCCATGGGGCTGTAGAAATTCAAGATCCCACCAATGGTCAAACATTTAATGTTAATGGTCATAGAGTCAAACCATTCATTGAAATATTCTAAAAACAAAAAGTTGAGGAAGACTTGTGTGAACCATCCTTTTATGAGGAAAAAACATAAACAATGAAGTTTCCAAGTCGAGCTAACGACGTTAAACAAAAGCGTTGCATGGGAGGCAACCCATGGTTTTCATAGTTCCAATCAATTTGAATCATATTTATTTTTTGTTGTTGTTATTATTATTATTATTATTATTATTATTCATTTAAAAAAATTCCATAGACAGTTGACATATTCTTCTTTTATGAGTATGGATGGGTATAAAAGGGGAGCTCCATATTCATCCATGTCACGTGGCGTGATCCCTAAGTAATACCTTACCCAGAAATTTAAAAAGAAGACAATGTATCATCAGTGTATTTTATTTTTATGTTTTTGTAGGTTTTAAAAAAATATGAATATGATAGTATCTTAGACTGTTGACATGTTCTTCTATTATGAGTATGGATGGGTATGAAAGGGGAGCGCCACATTCACCCGTGTCACGTGGCGTGATCTCTGAGTAATACCATATCCAGAAATTTAAAAATAAGAAAATGTATCATCAGTTTATTTTATTTTATTTTTATGTTTTTTTAGGTATATATATATATATATATATATAATTAAAGGACACATAATAGGTCATGGGAAAAATCCCATCACAACCATCCAAGTTGCTGAGACTCGAACCCAAGATTAAAGGGAGACTGTGGCACACGCTTTCATCATAAACCACCAGGTGACTTCATTCCATGATTATCATTTTAAATTTCCACTTTGAACACCTCTCCCATACCCCCTTCTAAGTTTTCTTTAAACACTGGGGAGAGTGTTATTCTATGTTCGGGGGAGATTAAATAAAAAATTATTTTTTTATTTTTGTGAATAAGAACATGAATGGAAAGAAAAATTTCATTAACCTTGGACATGATAACACACATTGAAAACTCTAAAATTTGATATCGAATAATTTTGCATGCCTTGATTCTGATTTTAATGAAAGTTTAAGTTCATGAGCATAGTTTTTGGAAAGTGTGGTTGTCCAATGTGGTTTTTCATAGTTTACATTTTCATCATCTTAATAAAAATGTCACAATGCACGTCTATTGGATCTTGGGTGTAAATTTGAGTTCTTGGGTCCCTTTCATCATAGCATAGGGTTCTAGGGTCACTTTTAGTTTAATTTGAGTATCCAAAAAAACATAAAAAATTGAAAAAAAAATAATGACCACATAGAGCAATGTTTTTTCCAAATGTGTGTCATCCGACACTTGGGTATCATGACTCCATAGTTGTCTTGCCCAGAGTTAAGCATTATATCTCTATTTTAGATAATGGAATTGACAATATGTGTGGCGCCCGACACTTGGGGATCATGACTCAATAGTTGTCTTGACCAGAGTTAGTCTTTTCATATATATTATGGTTTAAAAATCAACAAAAAAATCAAATAAAAAAATGGATACTCATCTTAAGATTTAATGTGATTCCCACCTAGCGCTTCTATTTTTCCCCCTAGAATAAAAAATGGGCCCCATGTCTTCTGTGATGCACAACACATCATCATACTTAATTGAAATTGGATGAAATGTGACAATGAATTTTAAAAAAGGAATGGTCTTGGGCTTGGGATATGCTTATGGACCTATCTTTTTTTAAATTATTTTGATGGGTTTCATAATTTTTTTTGGTATGAGGTATTTGGGTGAGCAATGTGTATTAAATGTTTTTGGAAAAAGGGAATTCGAATTTCATTTTTGATATATATTTTTCTCGAGACTAGAAAAACTCAAGTTGGGGGGGCATTATTAGATGCTGAAATTAGATAATATTCATTTTCAATATCTTAATAATATGTTACAAAGTACATAAACATTAATTTCAGTGCATTATAGAAATTGAACTTCATTTCTCATCTCAAATGCAATTCATGTTTAAAATGAAAATTTGGGCCCAATCATTCATTTGTTTATGGACAACATTATATTCATTTTTTGAATTTGGTATTTTGGGATATGATTTATCACTTTTTTTTCAACATTTTTTCTTTTAGGATCGATGGATGAATCCTACTAGAAGATGGATATTTTTGGGGATGAATGCAGAAATTTTTTGTAGAAAGCATAATGGGCCTAAGGCCCATCAAACAAATGTGGGGCCCACAAAACAATACTAATGAAGCTAAAAATTTTACAGTATAAAGAGAAAAATATGGGGATTATTTTATTCAACTGTGGCCAGATCTAATTCCGAAGTGTTCATGGATATATATGGATCTGATGTTAACATTTAAATGGTGGGCCCGACCTGAATGCCCATAATGTCTTCCCACAATTTCAATCATAACTTACAAATGGATACACCAAATTGCTTGAAATTTTTAAAGATAATATAAGAAATATGTAAGAGAATATTTTACTTCTATGACCCCTCTGGATTCGGCCTCCATAAATTAAAAATTTACACGTCAAAACGGTGGATGAATCTGAATGAATTTTTAGGTCAACTTCGAAATGTTAAATTCCCTTGATTTTCTCACCCTTCTTTTAACTCTCCCAATTAATGGAGATGTAATTTATTTTTGGGGGTGTATATAAGGCTCTTAATATCCCTATATAAAGATCTTGTGGTGAAGTAAATTATCATCGAATATTTTTCTTTGGAATGGAAGTTTTTATTTTCTTTCAATTGTATTGTCATGCTTTCATTTTGTAATCGCTTTGTCAATTTCTCCCATGTAATTTTTTCATTCACCTTCATTTAATTAATAAAATATCATCATCATATTATTCTTATTAATTTCTTATTTATTTTTCCATATCATTTTGATACAGTTTCCTTAGAAAGTGAGTTTATTCAAATCATCTTTTGTGAAACTCTTCACACAACAATGGAGTGATTGTTATTTATTTTTTTCTTCTTCTCCAATTCTACCATCATAAGTCTACTACCCGCTTTCATTGATAGAATATCATAAATGGAGGTATAATACTATAATGGGTTGATCCAAGGGAGTATCAAGGGGTTAATTGGATGTTATTTCTTAATTTAATAATTCTTAATCAATTCTATTTATGAGATTTTAATTCAATGATGTGTGTTATCCTTTAAACTCACCAATTTTAAGGATACACATCCCGATTGCTAAAACGATCCTCTACCTTGGATTTCTCATCAATATGATCCTCTAAGTGTATAGGTGATTAGTATTAGGATAGTGAAAACTCAAAATTAGTGAGTGATTTGGGATGGTTGTATTTCATTAAAGGAAACACTCAAATTTAAGACATTGAAAAAATTTAAAAATAAATTCATCCAATACACCCCATACGATAACCAAGGATCAACTCATTATTTTAAATTTAATTCACTTAATTATTTAAAATATCAAATAATCCAATCAATTCAAACCAAATTTGGCAACTTCATATCCAAATCAACACCATCAAATCACCTTCCTAGAATGCATGTTTCTTAGGTTTCTTCTTAGGTCTCTGAGGATCGATAACCCAAGACGTACTACAATGACCGCTTACACCATACAACTTGGGTAAATTTGGGCACAACCAACCATCCAATAAAATCCAAAAGCTTAAATTCCATTATAATTTTTTCTTGACTCAAACCACGAGTCGTTACAGCCGACGGTAGAAACCCAACATTGTGATGGGAGAAAGGAATGATAAAATAAACCATCATATTATTTTTCAATGTAACAACAAAAATGAACATGGAAACTATGTGAACTAATACTATAATCCAAGATTTGTTTATGAAAACCAACAAAAATAACCTGAAAGACCTAGAGATCAAGGGTGATCTTATGCCATCACAAATGAAAAGGTGATTATTGAAAATGATGTTGTGAAAGGTTACTTGGTTATCTATTTAATAATATCAAACTTACTTGTTGATTATGTTTCTATGTATTCTTTAATATCACACATTTTTATTAGAGTTATTCAAGAACCACTTGAAAACATAGAATTTGATTTATCAATGACAATGAAAAATGGGTCAACTATATCATCACAACTATATAACTCATCCCCTATTCATATTTGTGTGATGAAAATCCTAGAAAATCTTATGATACTTACTTTAGTGGAATTTTATGAAATTCAGTACATGGATTTTATTTCCTTATATATATCCAATATAATTTGATGAGATAATGAAAGAACCCTCTAAATTGAGAATTTACCACAAATTCCAAACTACAATGAAGAGGATGAATCTATTTTAGTATCATCATATGAAGCATCAATATTTTTTCTTATAGGGGAATATCTTTCTCAAATGATTAATACTAAGGAAAGGGTTGTTCTTGAATACATACCTATTTTGAGGGATTAAACTAATGTATTTACCATAGAGTTTCCTTGTCTTCCTCTAAACCTAGAGTTTGAATTTTTAATTGAGCTTATAAATAGATTCATTCAAATATCAAATACTCTATATGGAATTTCCATTACTAAACCTAAGGAGCTAAAAAATAAAATACCTGAGAATCTGGATGAAGGGTTTATACGCCCAAGTGTTTTTTCATTATGTGCACCAGTCCACTTCATCAAGAACAAGTATGGGTTATTGTGCATCTACATTGATTATTATAAGCTCAACAAAATCACGATAAAGATCCATTATCCCCATACATGGATAAATAACTTTTTAGATCAACTACATTAGGCTCTATATTTTTTTAAGGTGAACCTTTGGTCAAGATATCACTAATTTAGGGTGAATATAGAAAATATTACAAAAAATAACTTTTAAATATTGTATGTAAACTCTAAGTTCATATTGATTCCTTTTATACTCACTAATTCTCCATCAATATTTATGGAATTAATGAATATAATCATTATGGATTACCATAAAAAAAATATATAAGTCTTTGTTGATTATATTCTTTATCCAAGATCATGGAGAAGCATTTGGATATTATGATAAAATAATTGAAAAAATAAAATCTATAAGAAAAGTAAAGTAAATTTGAGTTCAGGATGAAGGAGGTATAATTCTTGGGGCATATAATTAGAAAAAAAGGGATATCTGTAGACCTTCATGAAATAAAATAAAATAAAGACTGACCTAGACTAGTATATGTAATGGAGATCCATAGTTTCCTTATAATAACTAGGTATTATAGACAATTCATGAAAAATATTTTGTGATTGTCAAAACCACTAACCTAGTCAACTTTTAATTGATTAATTTTTGTATTATCCCATTAATGTGAAGAGAGATTCAATGAATTGAAAAAAAATATCATTACACTATTACTTACATTTCCCTCAAGTGTGTAAATTTTTGTGGTACATATAGATGCATCAAAGAAGGGTTTGGTATGTTTAATAATGTAGATTTATAATTTTATATCATATTCCTTAGGGAATTTGAAATTTCATGAGGAGAACTATCCAATACATGATCTAGATTTGGTTACAGTGATCTTTCCATTAATGATATAGTGAAATTACCTCTATAGGGAAAAGTGTTAAATATATACTGATCACAAGAGCCTAAAATATATATATTTACATATATAGAACTTAACATGCAAAATTTATCATGGTTACATTTGATTAAGAACTATGACTGGTCAATCCATTATCATCTCGGGAATTAATAAAAAGTGGTTTAATGTCTATGTAAAATAGATATAGTAATTTTATCAATGATGAGAATTTAAAAGGATCCATATTCACAAATTTACAAATTATGGAAATGGTAATAGTAAAATTAAATTTATCCTACCTTTCTTAAATGAATTATTAACTATCCATTCTTCATATGATCAAGGAGGGACAAAAAATGATCAGGTGCTGCAAAAAAGTGATAGTGAATATTCTTGAGTTCATCCCCAATAAAGACTGAGTTATAAGGTTTGGAACCTGGATATGTGTCCCATAAAAACTATAACTAAAGAGGCATCTTATGGATGATGAGAATAACTCATCCTTCTCTATTAATCTAAGAAGCACTAATATTTAAATATATCTAAATAAAAAAACTATTGGTGGGATAATGTGAAGTGGGATATTGGGGAATTTTTATCTCAATGATTGGTATGCCAACAAGTCAAGGATGAATGAAATAAGTCCAAGGGTATAATGGAAAATATTTTCATAAAAATATGGAAATGGGAAAACATAACCATGGATTTCATCATAAAACTCTCCAATATACAAAATGTTAATAATTCTATTTGGGTGGTAGTCGGTCACCTTAAAAAGTTGGCACACTTCATTAATATCGAGGAAGATTTATCTATTTTCCAAATCACTAAGATATTCATAAGTGAATTGGTAAATATTCTTGTAGTTCCACTCTCTAATATATCTGTTCAAGATCTGATGTTGACCTCAAGGTTTTTTTGATGCCTTCAGCAAGCATTGAGCATAGAACTTGGTTTCATTACAGGTTATCACCCTCAAACGGATGGAGTGTCTGAGAGAAATATCCTTACACTAAAATATATAAAGAGGTCTTATTAACTATATTTCCAAGGATGTTTGGATTAGAAACTTCCTTTATTATATTTATTATATAATAATATTTTCCATTCTAGCATTAAAATGGATCCTTATGAGGTTCTATATAGTAATCAGTGTCAAAACCCAACATGCTAGGATGTTTTTGGAGAGTAGAAGATGATGGGACTGGATCCTTCCCTATAGATGTTAGAGAAGGTCCAAACTATCCAACATCATATAGAATTTATGAAAAATTTATATAAATGTTTTATAGACAATCATAGATGAGACCTAGAGTTTTAGGTCAGAGATAAGGTTTACTATGTATTTCACTATGGAAGAATTTCATGAGATTTGGGAAGAAGGGAAAGCTTAGTACTCAATACATATTCCCCTTTTAGATTCTTGATTTTGTTAGAGAAGCATCCTACCACCTAGAACTACAACCTAACCTATCATAAGTACAAGATGAGTTCCTTATATCCCTCTTGAGGTAGAATATACTAGACTCCTCACGTATACTGGATCCAGTGGTGGTATTGTTGGATAATGATGTTTTATATTTGGAGTAGATGGTGATGATCTTGTATCTTATAGAAAATATTATATTAAATTAGGTAACTCATCTGGTCAAAGTTTTATGATGATACCATAAGTTTTAGGAAGCATCTTAGGAAGCAAAAGAGGTGATGAAGAAAAAGTTCCCTCTCTTGTTTTCACATTAGTATGTAATAAGAAATTTCAGAGGAAATTATTTAGGGGTAAAGAATTTAATTCCACAATAAATTAAAATATATTTATTTTTAAATAAATTTTATCTCTTTGATATCTTGTGATTATTTCAACATTGGGTCTAAATGAAACACATTACTCTGTTAAATTATTATTAAAACGCGGTTTTTAAAACCTAGTCATTAAGTCGGAGAGTATGAATTGAACTAAATAAATATGTAAAATATATTATTTATGAATGTCAAAAAATAAATTAAATGAGAAGATGATTGAGAACAACCCTAGATTCTCGACGCTGCCTCCATCAGTTTATGCTTCTGTTTCGTCAGTGGTGAAGGGTTCTTTTGAGGGGGTGGTTAAGGATGGTTCGGCTTTGCGGGGTCTACAGGGAGTAAAATATTTCAGGTATTCTATCGTTGACTCTTCATTTTTGTATTTTAGGGATGGACTCCCCCACATTCTATTTATATCTATTGAGACTCAAAGTTCTGAGTTGGTGGAAGGTTTCCCTACTGTGGAGTTATCTGAGGGAGAGATGGTTTCATCTTTGGATTTCCATGATCTGATGCTGGAGGTGATATTTGGGCATGAGACCCCCCCCCTTAATTTCTTCATCAATGGTTGGCCCAATAGATCTTCATCAATGGTCGGCCCTGTATAGATTTGAATCGAAGAAAGATTTTCAAATTTGGCATTTTCCCCATGTGCCTGAAATTTCATCTGTCATGATGTCATTGTCTTGGCTTGTGATTCATTTCTCCAAAACATGGATTACTTATTCTATTTTGGAGGCCTCTAATTTTCCCTTTTATGATCTGATTGATTAATGATCACCTTGAATTTGGGAATCCCCCTTGATTTTTCTTATAGGCTTCAATGAATTTTGATTGAGATCCTCACTGCTTTCTTCGGTATGGCTCCATATTCCCAATTTACCGAAGGGGGTTTGAAAGGAGGTTAGTGCCTCTTGAAAGTCTCCAGAACATATGATGTTTTTTTCTTTTTCTAGATTTGGTTCCTATAGGCTCAAGGTGGTTCCAAATGAGCTCCTCTAATAGGTTCTCAGTGCTGGAAGAGGTTGAAGATGCTATGTTGGAGCGGGTCTTGGTAGGCGATAAATCAGGGGGTAATAAAAAAAGGTTTTTTCATCCTTGGAAAGAAAGCACATCACTTAGTTGAAGTTGAGGGAATCATCGACCTCTGGATCGGCTTCAAAGGAATTTCCCCATGGTCTGGTGATTGTTGCAGGTCTATTTTAATTTTTAATATCATCATTTATAATGAGAGGGGTCTCAGTGCGTGGGTGAAGTTGGATTTTATGAGAAATGAAGCTCTTAGTCAACATGATTCTATTTTCATTGTGTTAGATCATAAGAAAGGCAATGAACTCATTTAATATTTTTCAAATCTAATAGGTTTTTTCAAGTATCTTCATGTAGGTTCATGCAATTATAACATATAGGTGTTCTAGAGATTTCACTTAACAATGGAGTTAGAAAAAGAGTCTACTTAGCATCTCACTATGAAATTCAAAAAGGGGGTAATGAGATATTTTATTTTTATTTTTTTTATCCACATTATAGCCGAAGATATATCTCAACACATTCTTACAGTGATGGATGATCAAACATCAATTCATGATCATATCCTCTAGACCTATCAAGACATAATCACGTCTGTGTCTATAGCAAAGAGTCTAGCCCACAACCCTATCTCCCCAAGTATGGTGACTCATCCATAAGATAATATAGTAACTCTAGAGTAGAACTGCATCCCTACTCTAGTCCAGGAGGGTTGAAGGACATATTACATGATATAAGGACAACTGGATCAGGAACAAACACTCGTTCCAACTAGGGTACATCGGTCCACCACAGTGGCTGCTCCAGGGTAGGCATATATCTCTATCAGAACTCAAGATGTTCGTTAGTGTATCCTAATAGTATCATGGAAACCAACTAAATAGGTACCTAAATATGAAGGTCATTACCAATAGCAGGAGACCCTAGTTTCCCACAAGAGAACACCCAAAAATTAATCATGCCAAAGGAAACTAGAAAATGAAGAGCATATTCATGATATTTCTCTTCTAGAAGATAGAGTTATCGATTCCATCAAGAAACTATTAATAAAGAATCAATATCCTTTCAACCCATTAGAAAATTATGGGAGTGTAAGTAGCAGTTGTGAAGGTCACCCTACAATATTGTTACCAGCTGTTCTGAAGGTCCGCCTCAGAGCACCCATAGGGGCTTACTTCATGGGAAAGAAATTATTGATCATGAGAACCTGTCTATTGATGAGTGTCATGGTAGCCCTCCCCTATACTAGAAGATCAGATAGTAAGAAGGTATTACCCTTATTTTCTTCTACCTTGATGGTCCTCCCCAAGGTATACGTTGCAGAAATTATTCCTATAGTTGGACATCAAGCTATGATGGCAGTCCTCCCCATGATGAAAGTCGGTGTGAAGATCCTCCCCATAGTTAAATCAAGTAGCGAGAAGGTCCTCCCCTCATTTCATCCCATCCTAAAGGTCCTCCCCTAGATGCACACTAAAAATATTCTCCCTTAATTTGAAAATAAAGTTATGATGGTATCCCTCTTCATGATGGAATTCATTGTGAAGTCCCTCCTCGTAGTGACATCAAGCAATAATGAGGTCCTCCCTTTACTTTGGTCTTCCCTGAAGGTCCTCCCCAGGGTATACACCATAAAATTTCTCCTTATGGTCAGACACTAAGACAAAATTTTAGTACTCTCCACCACATCATTGGCTACGAAGGTCCTCCCCACAGTCAACATTAACATCAGTAAGAAGGACCTCCCCTTAATGATCTATACATGAGAAAACCCTCAAATTCTGAGGCACTTATAAAGATGAATTCATACATGTTAGATACTCTATATATGACAAGCGACATCCTTTATTATATAGAAAATGGTATGGGCTATGCTCATCTGCTGAGCCACCCTCATACCATTCATATATCAATGAGGATCCTACTATCCCCACCACTTGGGACGAAATCATCAAGAACCTTCCAAATTGTTCCAACCAAGTAGAGGAGTCCCTGACGGAAGAACAGAAGGATACGTTTCTCGTAAGAAGACAACTATCCAAGGATTACATAACCATTATGTTTTATCCCATATCTTCTTCTTAATTATACATACTAATAGAGTTGTCTGAGGAATGAATACATAACATTTGTCTCAATATCTAGACAAATCTCTACCATTTGAAAGAAAAAAAAATTCACTATGAAAGGTATGCAGACCTTGTTAATATATTGGGGGAACTTCACCATCAAATTTTCCTAGAAGATCTTCTATCTGAATGAAGACCACAATCTGAGAGGCGGAAGAAATATATCGAACTGTTATACCTCCACTCATTACACAAGTTGTGTTTCCTTATCATCGACGCACCATCTGGTGTTCATATCCAAGATTGGGGAGTGTGTGGATCATTTCACTTCACCCCAATTCCCATCCAATAGATCCCATTGGAAATGATATCCTATAATTTCATTATCCCAAGGTGGCAATCAAATGAAATATTTATTCAGAAAAGGCAACATTATCGACAAGAACCAGCCTTAAGTAAGTCTCAAAAGCATCAAGCCTGATGAGAACAATCCATTGACAAACTCATGAACTAGGAGACCAAGAAGATTTTATAGGATTATCATCTAATGGAATCCAATCATAAAGCAATTATCGTGTCCTCAAAAGAAAGTAATTCATGTTCATACCCAACACTATATTTGGCTCACACCTGAATGGGAATGCGCAAGATCAAGAAAGAGGAAATAGAAGTAAAAAATTCCATAGTATGGGATCAGCCCTGGACCATAGGGATGAGGGAATTTTTTACACAAAATTACCCCATAAGACCAAAAAATTTGGAACAAGGCATGGTAATAGAAGAATGAGAGAAACCCCAACCCATAGGGATGGGGGAATTTTTACCTCAACAGCCCACCCATCAGACATCAGTCTTTTTCTACCTAGGTAGGACAACGAATAGAGAGGCCAACCATTCCATCTCATCTCATGATTCCTTTCCCCAATAAGGGAGGCATACAACATGGTCATACAAGGTTTCCCTCCTAATTACCCTTCACCAAGAAACCCAAAGAGGATCTCAGAATGGAAGGAGAAAATAAAGAAAAGGACGCAAAGAGCCCTCCTATTATTCGGCCACTGGTACGGCACCCACAATACGTTATGCATCTATGAATGTTTTGGACATAAACCTTATGGACCACACCGAAAATTATACAAATGTAGATGAACAAGGAAAGTAGGGTTCCTCCCAGTATCTAATCCACCCCGAACCCGGATGTGTACATACCCAAAACTAGAGGGACACCATAAATTTGGGTGCTCCCTCTGTCAATCCCTCATTAAATCCTTTGTGAATCCATAACAACCAGAAGAACAAAAAAATCCATACACGACCTACCTCCCCCCAATGAGAACGAGTCACTTATGGTTGAGGAGATATTTTCTCGATAGGAAGAAGAAATGAAAGATTTTAGATAAATCAACATCGAGATGCTCCATAAAAGTCTTCATATTAGATATGTTCCCCAAGTAGAGC
The DNA here is from genome assembly GCA_963277665.1 of Viscum album. NCBI lineage: Eukaryota > Viridiplantae > Streptophyta > Magnoliopsida > Santalales > Viscaceae > Viscum > Viscum album. The sequence goes on along the minus strand of OY728166.1, from coordinate 64,645,972 downwards.
TTAAACATACCCTACTATTAGATTTACCTCTTCCATAATTTCTTATCTTGGAAAATGAATTACGGTTGGAAAGATCTTCCATGGTAGCATCGGGACCATAAGTCTATCTAAATCTAATCCTGAGAGGAGATCAATATTTCCCTCCCTTGAGGAAACAACCATAACAAATTCAGGAAAATACAAAAAGGATTCCCCTGGTCAAGTATCCACCTCAAGTGACAGCAGAACTGGTCTGACTAATTTTTCCTCCTGTTGTGCCTACTCATGCTCAGGTTCAACAAGACATGCATTAAGAGCTCATTAATACCATAGATTCATTAGTATCTTAGTTAGAATCCATGTAAGGATGATGCACTTTGATACAATCGGAACAGAAACCTTACCCAGACTAGGTGAGTAACGTTCCACTACCACCAAATTTCAGGAACCCCATATTCCCAATATTCAATGGATCAGGTGACCCATAATAACATATGATGCATTATGCATCTTATTGTGATCCCATGATGGGATCCCTGGAGCAATAAGAAGTAGTAAAACTCATATGGTTCATGAAAACCCTTCAAGGTTCATCCTTTCTATGGTATACCAGTTTTCCAGATTAGTTAATAACAGAATGAGAGGATCTTTGGAAGAAATTCCTTTTTTAGTTCAACTCAATGTATCCAAAGACAACAGTCACTAACCTTATTAACTGTGCACAGTAGAAGAATGAAAGAGTCTTATATTTCATTACCATATGGAAAGGTCTGGCCTACTCTCTAAACCAACAACTTCCCCAAGATAATATGTTTTCTATATGCATTAATAACCTCTGTGATGAGATATTAAAATCACTCATCTTGGTAAAATATACAAGTGGGTTTTGGGATTTCTCTTCCATTTATCAATGGATATAGGATTCCTTACAGTGAAATAATATCAAGTCTCGGGCATCTTCATCGGCCCCAAGAAAAAAGAGTGGGATGAGATGAAGTAGCTTCCATTACGATTAAGTCACCCCCTACACCAGTCCCATCCCTAATGACTGCATTGAATCGTGTAGGGCCCCATAGATGTCAACAGAAGCCTCTGCCTCATTAAGATGAGCAGAGGGGGGCTAGATGAAATCAATTTGAGGAACTGAAGAATAAATTTTACTCATTCTAAGATGACCAAGTCTGTGGCTACTTTGTAGCCACCATGAACTGAAACTTTCTCTGTATACTAGAACTAAAGAGGGATGATGAAGTCAGCCTTGATGACTGTCCAGGTTATTGTCCCTTCCACCAGACACCATTCAAGAATTATTTGTCTTTAAAGACCTCCTATAAAGACTAATATATTCCAGGAAAGTCAAATTGGGATCACCACTAGAAAAATAGAATATGTTTCCACCACTAAATTGAATGAATGGTAGGAGTGGAAAAAGGTTGTTAGGAAAAGGGAGCATAAGATCAATAGTTTGATGGCTCAAAAAATAGTAAACATAGCTCATGAAATACTCTAATCCCAGTTGAAGCAACCGATTTTTCCTCCAAGGGTACCTAATATAATGTAGTTGACATCCTCAGCCCTACAAACCTCTAAAACACAGTTGTACCAAGTGCAAGAAGATGAACACAAGTCAAGTCCAAAGTTAGACTTGACACTCTTAGATTTTATGCCATTAGATCTGAAAGCACGGGCACCACCCCACCAAAAGGTGCCACCAAAGGTGTTCAATTAGGAAGACTTGTCATCATATGAGGAACTTGAAGTTCCAAGGATCGAATGACAACTGAGAAGGGGGGTTGAATCAGTTGTTTAACTTTTATAAGTTTCAAAACTTTAACAAACTTAACCCTTCCAACCTGTTAAGATTTATTTCCTTATCAAACTTTAGCAAGATACTCAAGCATGCAAGAAAGGAAAACCAAGAAAGTCACACAAGATTTACAAGGTTCGGTCTCAATAAGAGAACCTACGTCCTTGTCATAGCCACTCCTGTGGGTCTATGGAAATCCACTATAATGAATAAGTGAATACAACTTGTGCCAACTCCCATTGGACACCTTCTATATCCCGATAGGAAAGATTATATGGACTCCCGTCAATTTACAATGTTTCCTTAAATAAAAAATGAGCCAAACACAATAATAATAACTTTGATAAGTTGTTCCACAAATGCTCACTATGAATGATCACTCCAAGTATTCAATCTGATTTCTTGAATCTGATTTTCTGAAACCGATCTTCTCAGCAAGATAATGATGGTTCCGCACAAATGCTCACTCCAAATTCTCAATCTGGTTTCCTTGAATCCGATATTCTGAAATCGGTCTTCTCAGCAAGATAATGATGGTTCCGCACAAATGCTCACTCCGAATATTCAATCCGGATTCTCTTCTTCTCAAATACTCAAGGAAACTTCTTCAAGATGGTAGGAACTTTTCAATTAGAATTCTTCAATGCTCCGCCTTTTCTGCGTGTATAAAAAGTTGCAAATGAGCGAATGATCTGAGAATATATTTATAGGCAACTCAGAAAACAAAGGCGGGAATCTTGAAAAACTTTCCCACTTCTTCAAATTTCAAAAAAAAACTCCACAAATCTCTCGCATTAAATCTTCAATCTTTGACTTCTTCAAATCTCCTTAAATTTCTCCGAGATTTAAGAAAAGTTAAAATTCTGGTTTTCTTGAACTCAGAATTGTCATTCCGAATTTCTCAGCATGTTGTTCAGGATTGTCATTCCGAATTTCTCAACATGTTGCTCAGGATTGTCATTCCGAATTTCTGGCTCAGGATTGTCATTCTGAATTTATGGCTCAGTATTGTCATTCTGAATTTCTGGCTCAGGATTTTCATTCTGAATTTCTGGCTTAGGATTGTCATTCCGAATTTCTGGATCAGGATTTTCATTTCGAATTTCTGGCTTAGGATTGTCATTCCGAATTTCTGGTTCAGGAAGTACACTCTAAATTTCTGGTTCAGGAAGTACGCTCTGAATTTTTGGATCATAAATTACACTTTGAATTTCTGGTTCAGGAAGTACACTCTGAATTTCTGGCTTAGGAAGTACACTCCGAATTTCTAGTTTAGGAAGTACACTCCGAATTTCTGGTTCAGGAAGTACACTCCGAATTTCTGGTTCAGGAAGTACACTCTGAATTTCTGGTTCAGTAAGTACACTCCGAATTTCTGGTTCAGGAAGTACACTCCGAATTTCTGGTTCAGGAAGTACACTCCGAATTTCTGGTTCAGGAAGTACACTCCGAATTTTTGGTTCAGGAAGTACACTCCGAATTTCTGTTTCATGAAGTACACTCTGAAATTTAGGTTTATCAAGTAGACTCCAAACTTCAGGCTCAGCAATTAGACTACGAATTTCTGGCATAGGAGGTAGACTCTGAACTTCAAGCTCAGCAAGTAGACTCCGAACTTCAGGCTCATCAAGTAGACTCTGAACTTCTGGTTTAGCAAGTCGACTCCGAACTTTAGGCTCAGCAAGTAGACTTTGAACTTCTGGTTTAGAAATTAGACTCCGAACTTCAGGCTCAATAAGTAGACTAAAAATTTCAGGCTCAGGAGGTAGACTTCGAACTTTAGGCTCAGCAAGTGGACTCCGAACTGTTGGCTCACGAAGTAGACTCTGAATTTTCTCAGAATTTTTCTTAGTGAAAAACATCAATCCTCTTCACCATTTCTTCAACAGCTTTTATCATGAAGCTTTTCATGATTTGTGAGAACTTTAAGATCATTAAAGCATCTTCTGATTTAGTTTAGAAAGTTTGAGACACTTTCTTAACTTCTGACTTCTTATTCTTCAACATAATCTTCTTTAAGGAAATCTTCAGCAACTAGCAACTTCAACTTTTCTGTAACTCAAAAACATTCTTCAACAAAAAGATTAGTTGTCAACAAATACAAAACTTTGTTAAACAAAACACCACAAAGGTTCTTCAATCTTTCCCTTTGATTTGTTGGAAACCCTTGGTAACAAGTTTTCAACTCTCAAAAAAAATTACATCTCAAGTTCTTGAATTTTACCAAAACATAGCCTTTCTTAAAAAGAGTGTCTTGACACCACACTACTAGATAAAGTAATGTTTTTGAAGGATTTACATCCCTCGGTGACAAGAAAAATTTGCGGCCATGTAAAGATAAACTTCACCTTACTCAAACTCCCCCTCAACTTTGATCTTTTTCTTTCTCACTTTTCTTTTCTTCTCTCATTTTTCTTTCTCTCTCATTTTTCTTTCTCTCTCCCCCATTATATGATAACCACAGCTTTAGATTCATCAAATAAAACTTACTCTCCCCCTTTTTCAACATAATCCAAAGCACGGTGGGGGGTTACTTCCTTATGAGTTTTAGGAAGTCATGGGAGGAGGCTGAACATGGAGTTGCAGCCTTAGTTCAAAAAACCTCTCCTTTGACATTGCTTTTGTGAAAATATCGGCAATCTGATACTTTGTTGAAATATATTCCAGCAAGACTTCTCCAGCAGCAAATTTCTCTTTTAAAAAATGATACTTTATATCAATATGCTTTGATCTTGAATTTTGAACAGGATTCTTTGAATGATCAATGGCACTTTGATTATCATAGAGTATCTTAAAAGGTTTAGAAATGTTCACTTTCAAATCTTCCAGCTGAACCTTCATCCATATCATTTGAGTACAAGCCTGAGTAGCTGCAGCATATTCAGATTCAGCTGTGCTTAAAGTTACTGAGCTTTGTTTCTTACTGTGCCAACTCACACAACATTCCCCTAAGAAAAATGTTCCTCTTGATGTTGATCTTCTATCATTACAATCACCAGCCCAATCAGTATTAGTATAACCATGAAACTTCGTCTCATTGTTTCTCTTGTATAACAACCCATGTGAAGTTGTTCCTTTAACATACCTCATAATTCTTTTAACTGCCAACATATGTGATTATTTTGGATTAATTTGATATCAGGAACATAGATTCACTGCATAAGCAATATCAGGCCTTGAAGCTATAAGATAAATAAGACTTCCTATCAACTTTCGAAAGTCTTTCTGATTCACACTATTTCCTGACTCATCTTTTCTCAAATTTGTGTTCACTGAGATAGGGGTTGAAACTTCCTTTGATTCTTCCATCCCAAACTTATTTAACAATTATTTGGCATACTTTTCTTGGGATAGGAAAATGTAGTTTTCTTGTTGTTGAACTTGTAAGACAAGGAAGAATGTTAATTCTCCCAACATTGACATTTCAAAATTTTCCTTCATCTCTTTAGAGAACTCTTCACAAACCTTTTCTTCATCTCCAGCAAAAATTATATCATCCACATAAAATATTACAATTAAAGTTCCAAAGTCAACATCTTTAATATACAAGTTTCTATCAACCTTTCCTTTAGAAAAGTTCATTTTTCTCAGAGAATTGTCAAGCTTCGAATACCATGATCGTGGAGCTTGTTTCAACCCATACAAGGCCTTTTTCAATTTGCAAACTTTTTTTTCATCCTCACCAAGAAAAAACCCACAAGGTTGTTCAATGTAAACTTCTTCCTCAATCACACCATTTAAGAAAGCTGACTTTACATCCATCTGATAAACCTTGTAATTCCGTTGAGCAGCCACTACAAGAAACATTCGAATAGTTTACAACCTTGAAACAGGGGCAAAGGTTTCATCAAAATCCACACCTTCCACTTGTGTATACCCTTTACACACAAGCCTTTCTTTGTTTCTTGTAACTTCTCCATGCTCATTAAATTTATTTCTATAAACCCACTTGGTTCCAATAACATTCTTATTTGTTGGACTTGGAAAAAGTTCCCATGTTTCATTCTTCTCAATCTGATCCAGTTCTTCATTCATATCATCCACCCATTCTTTATATTGAATAGCTTCTGAAACTGATTCTGGTTCAACTTTTGAGATAAGGGAAGTCTGATTTTCTAATCTTAACTTCCTTCTTGTCTGAACTGGAGCCTTCTGATCCCCAATAATATTTTCAGGTTCAACATGTTTTTGTAATGTAAGAAAACTCACATTTCCTTTCCCGACATCACTTACTTCCCCATGTGACTTATCTGAGTCACTCTCACTCTGGTGGGGATTCTCTGATTTATCTTCCTCAGTATTCTTAACAAATTTTGTGAAGGAACTTGGATTTTCAATTACCTTCACATCATATGAATCCACCAACTTCTATAAACGTTTGTTCTAGCATTTGTAACTTCTTCCATTCGGTGAATAACCCATAAATATTCCTTCTTCAATTTTCTCATCAAACTTTCCTAAGTTCGGATTTTTTATTTTGAGCAAGCATGGAATTCCAAAAACTTTGAAGTAATTAAAAGAAGGTTTTTTGTTATAACACATCTTGTAAGGAGTCATGTAGGTTTCTGGTCTCAACAAGCATCTATTTTGAACATGTACAGCATTTCTAACAGCTTCTCTCCAAAATAATTTTGAAAGTTCGTATTCTGATAACATACTTCTTCCCATTTCCACCAAGCTTCTATTTTTTCTTTCTGCAACTCCATTTTTTTGTGGTGTATAGAGAGCACTATATTGATGTTTGATACCATGCTTCCTTAGGTAAGTTTCAAAAGCATTTCTTGTGAATTCGGTACCATTGTCTTTTCTTAATTTCTTTATGGAAGACCCCAATTCTTTCTCGACATCTCTTCTGAAGAATTTAAACATTTCAATAGCCTCTGACTTATGCTTCATGAACATGATGTTTGTCATCCGAGTGAAGTCATCAATAAAAGTGATAAAGTATAAATCTCTTTTTTTTTATTCATGTCTCATTGGCCCACACAGATTGGAATGAATAAGCTCAAGTGGTTTGTTAGATTGAATCTCAACTATTTTATGTCCTTTGTTAGTCATGTTTCCTTTATGGCAAGTAATACAAACATCTTCATCTCTTCTTTTCAGATCTGGAAAATTCCGAACAGCATCAAATTTAGAAATCTTACTCATGTTCTTCTGCCCAAGGTGACCAAGTCTTCAATGCCACAACTTATTTTCATCTTCATTACTCAAATAACAAGAGTTATTGGATTCTCCAATTTGAAAGAGATTCCCACTGGTTCTTTCTCCTTTTGCAATCACTTTTCCATTTTTCACACTTTTTATGATACAATAATCCTTTCTGAAGATAACTTCTTTTCCATCATCACAAAGTTTAATTACACTAAGTAAGTTATGTTTTATCCCATCAACAAGCAAGAATTCCTTAGATTTCAGTTTCTCGGCTTCAATATCTGTCGTTCTGATTCCCTTAATTTTTAAAGAACTATAATTTCCAAATGTAACCGCTCCTCCATCATGACTTTCAACATGTTCCAAGATTTTTATATCACCTGTCATGTGTGAAGAACAAACACTATCAAGAATCCATGGTTTGTTCCTCTTACTTGCTTTCAAAGTTGTCTCAACAACAAAAGATCTCTCATCAACCTTCTTATTTTCAGCATTATTTTCTTTCTTATCATAAGAAACTTGTTCTGGAAGGAGTGTCATACATCATTCAGCATGATGACCAAACTGATCACATCTTCCACAAACTTCTTCCAAACATTCAAATTGATTCTTTGTTGGAATGTTTCTAACATCTTTAGAATTCACCTTTTCAAATTTCTGTGAGTACAGAGAGTTACTATTTCTTCCACTTTGCTCAAACCTTCTTTCGGGTAAAGATAAATTGTGCCAACAATTATAAGCTCTATGCCCATATATTCCACAACACTAGAAATATCCCTCAAATCTTGATTTTCTATTAATGAATGATCTTTCATTATAGAAACTTTGTTGAGGTTGATAACTTCTTTCATCTCTAGAAAACTCAGGATGTAGGCCATCTCTTCTTTTGAGCGAGTCTTCTACTGTTATAGGATTTATAGATTTCTTACATATTTTCTCCACCCAAGCCTTACTAACACTTCTTCCAAAACCTGAAATGTTATAAGAATCAGATGAAACGTTATTTTTGTTAAGAGAAGATTTCACCTTATTCTCGTAATGAGCCTTCACAGAATTTTTAGAGGTCTCAGCTTTTACTTCTATAGCTTTGTTGAAGTTTTCATTCATCTTCCTCAGGGTATTTTCGGAATCAAGGAGTTTTGATTTCACATTGTTTACTTCTTCTTCCTTAGATTTCAGCTTCTTTCTAAGATCTTCAATCATCTTTCCATGTTCAGCAATTCTAAGTTTGTAACTTAAAATTTCTTGAATGTATTCATCTTCCTTCTTGGTGACATCTTTACTTCCATCATGAACTTCTTCATGATTTTTCTTCATCACACGAATTTCTTTCTTAAGAGATTTGTTTTTCTCAAGACATGCAAGGAGTTCGGATCTTAGTTGATATTCTCTATAAGATTCTTCACCACCTTCTTCACTTTCTGAGGAAACATTTGTTTTCTCAACTTTTCCAATGAAGGTTCTGAATCTTTCTTTACTTTCATCTTCCAAGGAATCATTGTCAGATGATTCCGATTCAACCTTCTTGCTCAACATACTTCTTTTCTTTCCTAAAAAATTCTTCTTGAATTCTTTTGAAGTCTTCTCTTCTTTTTCATTCTTGTTATACTTCTTCCACAGAGAATTCTCATTAGAAACATCTTGATATTATCCAACTTTCTTCTTAGGGCAATTCATAGAAAAGTGTCCAATTCTACCACACTCAAAACATTTGAGAGGAAGTTTCCCTCCATACTTTCCTATTCCTCTTCGATAGTTCTTGGATATGAGAGACATGATTTTTTTCATTCAACTCTTCATCTTCTTTATCAATAGACTCACAAGGGTCATCTTCTTCATCATCTTGGATTTTCATCTTTCTCATAGCTTCAAAAGACATTTCATCTTTTATCTTCTTCTTAAAGATTGGAGATTTCCTCATTTCATAGGCAACAAGAAAGTTATGCAGTTCATCAAGAGATAAATCATCCTTATCTTCTAAAGATGAAATTTTAGAATCAAACCTGTCTAGAAAGTTTCTCATAAGTTTCTTCACAATTGTAGAATATTCCAAGTTTTCTCTGAATCCCTTGATGTTGCATACAATTTCATTAACTCTGGTGAAGTATTCATCAATTGTTTCATCATCTCTCATCCTGATGTCTTCAAACTTACTATGCCATATTTACAGCTTGGCCTCCTTGACTTTTGTGTTTCCTTCAAAAAAACTTTCCAGCTTGTCCCACATGCTTTTTGATGTTGTGAGACCCATCACCTTCTGATAAACATTTTATGATAAGGGCATGAGAATAGCATTTCTAGCCTTTCCATAAACTTCTATGTTTCTCTTGTCAGCAAATGTCATAGGATCGTTTTTCTCAATAGGTGGAAAGCCAATAGTAGCAGCATCAACAACTTCAAGGCCAAGAGATAGAAGATAAAGAATCGTCCTATTTTTCCATCCATAATAATTATTGCCATCGAATGTAGGAATTCCTCTACTGTTGAAAAAATTTATATTCTCTATGATAAGAATTAAACAAGGGAACCTCCCTCCGATACCACTTGAAGTTCCAAGGATCGAATGACAACTGAGAAGGGGGGGTTGAATCAGTTGTTTAAATTTTATAAGTTTCAAAACTTTAACAAACTTAACCCTTGAAACCTATTAAGATTTATTTCCTTGTCAACCTTTAGCAAGATACTCAAGCATGCAAGAAAGGAAAACTAAGGAAGTCACACAATATTTACAAGGTTAGATCTCAATAAGAGAACCTACGTCCTTGCCATAGTCACTCCCGTGGTTCTATGGAAATCCACTATAATGAAGAAGTGAATACAACTTGTGCCAACTCCCGTTGGACAACTTCTATCTCCCGATAGGAAAGATTATACTGACTCCCATCAGTTTGCAATGTTTCCTTAAAGAACAAATGATCCAAACAAAAGAATAAGAACTTTGATAAGCTGCTCCACAAATGCTCACTCCGAATGATCACTCCAAATTTTCAATCCGATTTCTTGAATCTGATTTTCTAAAACCAATCTTCTCAGCAAGATAATGATGGTTCCGCACAAATGATCACTCCGAATTCTCAATCCGGTTTCCTTGAATCTGATATTTTGAAATTGGTCTTCTCAGCAAGATAATGATGGTTCCTCACAAATGCTCACTCCGAATATTCAATCCGGATTCTCTTCTTCTCAAACACTCAAGGAAACTTTTTCAAGATGGTAGGAACTTTTCACTTAGAATTCTCCAGCGCTCCGCCTTTTCCGCATGTGTAAAAATTTTCAAATGAGCGAATGATCTGAGCACATATTTATAGGAAACTTAGAAAACAAAGGTGGGAATCTTGAAATACTTTCCCGCTTCTTCAAATTTCAAAAAAAAAACTCCTCAAATCTCTTGCATTTAATCTTTAATCTTTGACTTCTTCAAATCTCCTTAAATTTCTTCGAGATTTAAGCAAAGTTGAAATTCTAGTTTTCTTGAACTCAGAATTGTCATTTTGAATTTCTCGGCATGTTGCTCAGGATTTTCATTCCGAATTTCTCAGCATGTTGCTTAGGATTGTCATTCCGAATTTCTGGCTCAGGATTTTCATTCCGAATTTCTGGCTTAGGATTGTCAGTCCAAATTTCTGGCTCAAGATTTTCATTCCAAATTTCTGGCTCAGGATTGTCATTCTGAATTTCTAGCTCAGGATTTTCATTCCGAATTTCTGGCTCAGGATTGTCATTCCGAATTTCTGGTTCAGGAAGTACACTCCGAATTTCTGGTTCAAGAAGTATACTCCGAATTTCTGGTTCAGGAAGTAAACTTTGAATTTCTGGTTCAGGAAGTACACTCCGAATTTCTAGCTCAGGAAATACACTCTGAATTTCTGGTTCAGGAAGTACACTCTGAATTTCTGGTTCAGGAAGTATACTCCGAATTTTTGGTTTAGGAAGTACACTCCAAATTTCTAGTTCAAGAAGTACACTCCGAATTTTTGGTTCAGGAAGTACACTCTAGATTTCTGGTTCAGGAAGTACACTCCGAATTTCTGGTTCAGGAAGTACACTCCGAATTTCTGGTTCAGGAAGTACAATCCAAATTTCTAGTTCAGGAAGTACACTCTGAACTTCAGGTTTAACAAGTAGACTCTGAACTTCAGGCTCAGCAATTAGACTACGAATTTCTGGCTCAGGAGGTAGACTCCGAACTTCAGGCTCAGCAAGTAGACTTTGAACTTCAGGCTCAGCAAGTAGACTCTGAACTTATAGTTTAGCAAGTAGACTCTGAACTTCAGGCTCAGCAAGTAGACTCCAAACTTCTGGTTTAGCAAGTAGACTCCGAACTTCAGGCTCACCAAGTAGACTGCGAATTTCAGGCTTAGGAGGTAGACTCTGAACTTTAGGCTCAGCAAGTAGATTCCGAACTACTAGCTCATGAAGTAGACTCCGAATTTTCTTAGAATTTTTCTTAGTAAAAAACATCAATCCTCTTCACCATTTCTTCAACAGCTTTTATCATGAATATTTTCATGATTTTTGATAACTTTAAGATCAGTAAAGCATCGTCTGATTTAGTTTAGAAAGTTTGAGACACTTTCTTAACTTCTGACTTCTTATTCTTCAACATAATCTTCTTTAAGGAAATCTTCAGCAACCAGTAACTTCAACTTTTCTGTAACTCAAAAACATTCTTGAACAAAATGATTAGTTGTCAACAAATACAAAACTTTGTTAAAAAAAACACCACAAAGGTTCTTCAGAACTAATCTTTGGATCCATTAATGTAATCCACTTAATGGACCCCTTCTCTGATGAAGAACATGGTTATGAACCCAAGTTCCCAACACTCAATCAGGGTACTAGCGGAAGAGGATTTAGAATATGAGGATACCTACGAAGATTTGGCCATGGAAGAAACCCAATTTTTTACCACACCATGGATTAAACTGTCAATGTTGCGAAAACTCATTGAAGAGCCCTTCAGTAGACCCAACAGGAACAAGAAAATTCCCTCGGTCCTTTTAAAAGACACTCTATCCCGATCATCCTAGAATATTTTTCAGAAGAGGAACAAATGTCTAATCGCCCACAGCATGCAAGCAGGACTGCTTGTCCAAATCTACAAAGCATGGAAGCACTGAAAGCTCTTATCCTAAGGATCGGTCTGTCTACGTCCAATGATATAGCCTCTAAATTGCATGTGAAATAGCATCCCCAAGTTGGGAAGCACTAGCCTTTAGACTAGAAGTGTGATTTTATGAAGAAATTGGTTTCAGTACCAGCCAATTTTTCAATCCTAGATGCCCTGAATTTGTCAAAAGATCTTAGAGAAGCGCTTATAGAAGCTTTGCTAAGCCCCGTATGAGTTTGAAGCCAAAGTAACTACTGTCAAAGTCTATCAGATAGAGAATAATCCTACATAATTATATGTGATTATCTCCTTCAAGAATTGAGATGAATACACCATCATGAAAGGACAAATCAAACCTTTATATGTGTCAAGAAAGATAAATGATGTCGATATCCAAAAATTCTTCATCAACAATGGATCTAGAGTAAATCTCATTACACTGTAAACACTTCATTGGATAGACTACAATGAGGATAACCTGACACCATAAAATAAATCCATATTGGGTTATGAAATGAGTGAGAAGAAACCTCTAGGCCTGATCAAGATTAAAACTTAGTTTGGAGACCTCATGACTGAATCAGAATTTCTGGTGGTCTGGAAAAACATAGCCTTCAACATCCTACTAAGAAGACCCTCACTGCATCAGCATATATGGATTCCCTCATAATACCATCAGTGCATCAAATGTTTCACTAATGGATAGAGTGTAAAATTTCATGCCAATAAGGCCCCATTCGAATCTTGCAAGTCGCACTATATCGATGTAGGATTCTATGAGCAGGAAGGGAAGAAACCCTCAGTTGATGGGATTGATTGGGTCACCAATCCAAATGGTTTGGAAATGGTCCCTAAAACCCCATTAAGGTAACTCAGTGAATAATATTTACTTCCCATAAATTAGGTAGATTGCATGAGTCAAAATTTAGACATGTATTTAACAGTGCTCATGATTTTAGTCATGGACGTTGAGCCTCACAATGTTGAAAGTTCCACTGGTCCCCCAAAAATGGTGAATGGTTGAATGGAAATTCCCTCAATCCATGATCAAAGATCTATATGATCTCTAACTCACTCACTAAGGTAGTGGAAAAATAATACACTTGCCATTCCCTCACTCCATCATCTCCAAAAAAATCCCTCTTATCAGTCAGGTCTGAAGAAGTCGCCTTAACCTCTGAATGCCAAAATTGTGATTCTTCTCTCAACTCTGGAGAGATCATCTCAATAATTGTTTCCCCATAAGAAGAGGAATAAGATAAGGATGATGTGGAAGAAGAAAAGGAAGAAGACTTTAGGGATTCCCCTTCAACATTTTAGGAGGGTGTCTCTACCACAATCGATGAACTGAAGGAAGTAAACATAGGTACCGACAATGAATCAAGACCTATTATAATCAGTACAACCCTAATTTCTAAAGAGAAATAGGTCTTCATAAGGAAAAATCAAGATATTTTCACCTAGAACTATAAAAAAAATTAGGCCTCAATCCCAAAGTGTCCACTAACCACTTGGGCCTACCAAAAGATCATTGTGGCAATAAGAAAGCAGCCAGAAGGATGTACCTAACACATGTTGCCAAAACAGAGGTTGAAGTTGATGAGATCATCAGAGATGAATTAATTCGGAAGGTCCAATATCCCATATTTTTGAAAAATATAGTCCCTATCAATAAGAATAATGGGTAGATCATATTCTGCATCAATTTTATATATCTCAACCAGCACTTCCCAAAAGATGACTTCCCGATCCCGATCACAGAATTATTGATCGATGAAACTTTCAGATATCAAGATCTCTCTTTCATAGATGGTTATTTAAGATATAACCAAATCCGAATAGACTAGAAATATGAATAATCCACCACCATTAGCGCCCATCAAGGATTATTTTTATTCAAGGTAATTCCCTTTGGTTTGAAAAATGCCGGATCCACATACCAACGTGCCATGCATCGCATTTTCAAACCTTTCCTATGAAGATTCGTTGAATTCTATGTTCATGATCTGGTGGTTAAATCATGAAAATTCTTAGACCACTAAGCAGATCTTGAAATTTTCTTTAATAAACTATGACAGCACAGTCTAAAGATGAACCCTTAAAATGTGATTTCAATGTTACCTCAAGGAAATTCCTTGGTTTCGTCTTACACCACCATAGATCGAATTTGAACCTAATAAGAAAAAGGATATCCTTGGTATATCATCTTCTCATAACCTCACAGAGTTTATAGGACTTAAAGGACATATTTACTACATTTGGTGCTTCATATCCAACCTTGTGGGAAAATTTTTTCCCTTCACTGGGCTGATGAAAAAATGGGTCGCATATCAATGGACTAATGATTTTCAGGAAGTGTTCAAAAATTTCAAAAAAAAAGTCTCTTAATCTCCCCAGTTCTAATGTCTCTCAATAAATGAAGGCCACTAATTTTATATGTGAATGCCTTGGAGCGATCCCTAGGTGTCTTCTTTGCACAAAATAATGATGTTGGTAGTGAAAAAAGACTCTACTGTCTTAGTCAAACCATGATCGATGTTGAGACTCAGTATTCAAATATTGAAAAGAGCTGCCTAGACCTAATATTTGTGATCTAGAAGCTATGAAACTATATACAAAACCATGAGGTATATTTGTTATCTTATAAAAACCCACTCAAATATATTCTTGATCATCCGATGTTGACCGGATGCTTGTCGTGGTGGGTGGTCATCTTGAAGTAGTTTGATATATGATTTTTATCACAAAAAGCCTTCAAGGGTTAGGTGTTAGCATGTTTCCTAGAAGAACACCCCTATGTAGAGGTAGGTCTATTGGATGTTGAACTACCCAATGAAGAAGTGTTCTATATTAAAATCAAATCCCAAACATGGGAGATTCATTTTGACAGCACATCTAGAATCTCGACAGGGAAAAGGATGGAAGACCCCAAGCTCAACAAAGTAATGCTAGGAGTCATACTCATATCTTTAGAAAAGGCAGTCCTTATTTACTCCTTCCTGTTGTCAGAGGTGTGTATAAACAATGAAGAAGAGTACCAGGCCCTTATTGTGGGCCTGGATCTGGCACTTCAAGTACAAGAATAACACTTAAAGATAAAAGGTGACTCAGAATTAGTCATCAAGCAATTCAATGGTGACTATGATATCAAGAAGAAGATGTTAATCCCTTTGATGGACCACGTACAAGAAATTATGGTAAAATTAACATAAAATACAACCTTAACTCATGTCCCCTGGTCAAAAAAATTCAAAGTAAAATGCATTGTCAAATATAGCCATAGCTCTGGATGATCCAGATCGAGATGAAATGGTCATCATCATTTCCCACTATCATATAGTCTTACTATTCATTCAGGATAACATAGAAGAAATTAATGAGATTAGTCTCATCCTTGAGACCTATGGTCCTACAATTGACTGGATTAATCCCATTTTGGATTACCTTCAAAAAGGAGAACTCCCACCAGACAGATCCTAAAGAGAAAAAATTTGGAGATGAGCAATTAACTTTGTTCTGTGTAATGGAATAAATAAACAAAAATACCTTTATCTATGAGGCCTTGATGGGATCATTCTTAGACGGATTGATGGAGAAGATACCACCACCATTATGAAGGAGGTACATAATGGATCTTGTGGGGAACACCAGTCAGGATCCAAACTCTCTCATCAAATTCTGATAATTGGATACTACTGGCCCAATGTGACAAAAGATTATGCTGAATTCACCAGAAAGTGTCATTCTTGTCAGGTTCATGCCAATTTCATCCATCAACTCGTAGAGTTACTTTACACATCCAAGTACTCCCGACCATTTTTCAAATGGGGAATGGACGTTTTGGGACCATACCCTCCCTCCATGGCCAATGAATTTAAGTATATTCTCAGAGAAACTAACTTCTTTTCTAAATAGGAAGAAGTTGTACCCCTTAAAGAGGTTGGGTCAAGAAGCATTATCGACTTTATGAAATCCAATATCATCACTATATTTGGTGTCCCTCATACAATACTAACGAACAATGACACCAATTTCTACACTATTAATTTGGATAAGATAAATCAGGAGTATGGAATAAAGGCCAACCATTCATCCTATTACCATGCAGCAGCCAATAGATAGATAAAAGCCTTCAACGAGACCCTATCCAACATACTCCAGAAAATGGTAGATAAGGAAAAGAAATCATGGCTGTAAAAGCTCCTCCATGCTCTGTGGGATTACCGGACCATGACCTAAACCGCCACTCAAGCAACTCCATACTCATTAGTATACGAGATAGATGTGGTTCTACCCATAAAAGTTTGACTACCATCACTATGAATTGTTGTATGTGATCAAATATCCATATAATAGAAATCCCAAAAATGGTTAAATGAGTTGGAATTCTTGGATGAGAAAATATTTCACACTTTACACCATTTGGAATTTTACCAAAATCAGATTTCATGAGCCTTCAACAAAAAGTTTTGCCTTTGATATTTCCTCAAAGGATAAATGGTTTTGGTCCTCAGAACCCTGATGATACTTAGGAAGAAACCCCCAAAATTAAATCCAAAATGGGAAGGATTGTATATAATACATAAGGTGTGCCCAAATGGATCATATTCCTTAATTTAAATGGATGGAAAACTCACCAAATCTCTCACCAATTCAAGGTTATTGAAAAAATATTTCATATAGCCAAAAGAAAATCATCTTGACCTCATGATGAAAGATTGCATGATAAAGCATCCTAATCACATGACATTAAATTGGATGATAAAACTTCCTTACTGTGTGACATTAAACTCCATAGTATGGATTTTCTAACCGCAAGACATTAAGATATAGGATGTAACATGCATTTCCTTTCATGTTGGGTGATTCACATCCTAACCTCAAGATGTTAAATTGCATGACCAAAAACGTCCTGATCGCAAAATGTTGAACTCCATGATGTATTATCCTTACCACACGAAGCTAAAATGTGTTGTATATGACATCCTTACTGCACAATGTTAAACTATATGGGATCAATAATCCTAAACACATGATGTTAAACTGTAAAGATATCATTGTGTTTCAATCAATGATTCATCGCACATGAGTTAGATTTGTGCCAGAGAAAGATAAAATGACCTTGTTCTTATATGAGAGTCAGATCCACATGGGAACCCTTTTTATTCTAGAACTATGTGTGGATTGATTCCAGTCTACATAGGATATGTTGTAATTCCTAGACCATATGTCCCAGGCCCAGCCACCACCACCCTAAAACAAAATTCCCCCTCTATGTGTACAGGACCGACCTATATGGGGAGGTCTCTTCACATAACTACATACAGATTAATTCCCCTCTATGAATGGGGTATGTAGAGACAACTTGATCTAAGATCTTGGTTCATCCACCACATGATACAAAATTCCTCTTTTATACCTTCAACTATCTATGAATTATGATATAAGTTTATGTTATTCTTTATTTCTCACACCGACCATGTCTCATATGAGATTAGGAATAGTGGTAAGAGATTTACCCACATGAAAAAAGAGTATAAAGGTACATGAAAATCCCATTACCTCAAAATAATGGTCTAAAAATTCCCCCTCTCTCTATGTATGGTCCAAGCCTATGTAGGGAGACTACATTTAGAACTACATGTGGATTTATTCCTACCCTCACGGGATACGTAGTGCTGCTCGGATTCTACATCCTCTCCCAGCCTCAATTCAAAAACAATTCCCCCTCCCTATGCATGGGTGAGACTGATATAGGGAGCATACTTTTATAACTATGTGTGGCTTGATTCCTTCCCTCATAGGATACGTAGTGACGCCCGGGTTCTACATCCTCGCCCAGCCTCCAAATGAAAAAAAAATCCACCAAACTTCTATATATAAAATAAAAAACGATGCAGTAGATTCCAAACCATGATTCCTATAGTAAGGATTTTTCATAAGAGCATTCCCTCCCATGCATAAGTCGGATCTACATAAGGGGTTCTATACCTCACAACTAATCATAGTCTGGATATTTCTTATATTCCCGGATATCCCCTCTTTATCCATAAAACTTTGTGTCCTGGGAAATATTATATCCCCATAATCATCCATGACCATCAAAGGTGGAGGGACAATGTCATGGGGATGCCTTTTTTTACTATGCACACAATGCCCCGGTGACTCTGTATAAGTTTCCCACAAACAAGTCCTTTCAACCAAAGGAAAATTTGTCCTCATGAGAGGCTTTTTCTACCTCTGTACTCCCAATGTCTTCCAAGCCTCATATCATTCATCCTGATCCGAGGGTCCCTGGGATCATGGTTTATGCTTTCTTATCCCCTTCACATATGAGGCATGCCAGAATATCCCTACCTGATTATCCCATACTTATTCATAATTTTTATTACAATTCGTCCTCACTGCATGATGTTAAACTGCATGGCAAAAACATCCTCACCTACATGACGTTAAACTACATAACATAATAGTGTTCTCACTAGAGAGGACGCTACTTTTGGCATTGGTCACCTACTATGCTACATCACAGAACTACGCACGGCTTGATTTTTTTCTACATAAGATACGTAGTGATTTCCTAATTCTCATACTTGTCCATCCAGCCTAAAAAGTGAAACATGACCCCTTTGTGTATAAGCTGGACCTACACAGGATTCTTTGATTGAAGAACTATGTGTGGTTTGATTCCTATATTCCAATGGGATACATAGTGAAGTTTAGATCCTACGACCTAGATCCGGCCGTGGAATGCATAAAAATGTTCCCTTCTCTACGTGAAATCTAATTCAAAGAAAAGGGATTCTACGCATGCCCTATTTGAAAAATCATTTCAAGAAGAATCACATGTACCTTATTTTACATCAAGTCATCCATGTCCTCATCACACGATGATAAACTGAATGGAATCTACATCCTCTCCAAGCTACATTAAACTATATGATAATTATTCTAATTACATGGAATTAAACTGCATGATAAAACTTCCTTTTTATATGATGTTAAAACTATACAACATCACCCTGAACATAAAATACACCTTACACTGATCACAACATCCCTAGGTGGTGGATTAAATTCTTTCCTGCCCTTGTTTCTCACACCAATCATATCTTACATGGGCTTAGGCACCTCGATAGAGAATTTCCCACAAATCCATGGAAAATCAATCCATGATATTTTATCCTGGTGACATGGCTTCAAAAGGAATGCTAGAGTTCTCCCCTCCATGTTGGGAAACCCACTATCCTACCCATGTGACATTAAACTATGAGGTACCCCAAGAACTACGTCTGGAATGATTCTTGTGTGTGAAGGATACATAGTGATTTCTGGATGATGGATCTTAGGCCCTACCACCTTCAAAGGAAAAAAATATAGATTAAATACCCCCTCCCTATGTACAGACCAAACCTATGTAGGGTGTTTAATTTCAGGACACCTGAACCTTCAAAACTGGGTCCATCTTTAATAAAGGAATAATAATTTTCCACCCTACATACAAGTTAGATCTATATAGGTAAATCTTCAATTCTATGGTTAATAATGACCTGAGTATTTCTAAATATGTCTAGACACACCCTTTCCATCCATCAAACTCCATGCTTCAAGAATTCTAGGATCCCCATAATCATCCATGACCATCGGAGATGGAGGGTCAGTATCCTAGAGACGCCTTTGTTTGACTATACACATAATGCCCTAGCAGATCTACATAAGTTTCCCAAAAAAAGGTCTATCAACCAAAGGAAAATTCATCCTCAGGAGATTATTAATCTACCTCTATGTACCCAACAGCTTCCAAGCCCTATACCATTTCTCTCGATCTGAGAGCCCTCGAAACCATGGTTTACACTTTCCATCCTAACTACATCTTGGATATGTTGGGATATCCTGGTTCAACTATCCTCTAGTTACTTGGGACTTCTATATCGATGTCCTAATCACATAGAATTAAAACTAAATAATACTTGATACACAATGTTAAATCTTGGTTCTAAACACATCAAATAATATATCCCCCCCCCATGTTCATGTGTGCAAGATAAACCCACACAGGAAAGTCTAGTATGCATCCCACCTTATTGGTGAGCTTGTATGCATAACATAAATGCTCCATTCATATGCATGAACTAGATATGCATATGGATAAACTTTAAACCTTAAAATAACTTTGTACAACTCAATTACTATCATCATATGATACATATTAATGCCTGAATATCATATCTCAGGTCCATCCATGAAACAAATTTCCCCCTCCTTTCCTACGCAAGGGTCAGACCTACATAGGGAACCTCCTCACACCTGTATGGGAAGAATGTATCCACCCATTCCTAGGAAATCTTGGCTTGAAATTCCCCATTTAATGTTTGGGAACCCCCCTTCAAAAACCATACTCTATGTCCAGAAAGGTTTGAATCCTCATAACCATCCATGGAAATTGGAAATGGAAAGTCAGTATCATGAGGACACCTTTGTTTGTCTATTCACACAATGCCATTGTGGCTCTAGATAAGTTTCCCACAAAAAGGCATGTTAACCAAAGGAAAAAATCATCCTCAGGAGAAATTTTTTCTACCTATGTACTCCCCTGTGACATTTACGTCCCAACTCACTATTGGTTTCAAAAACCCTAGAATTATAGTTTACATCCTCTATCCCCATTCCAGGCCTGAAGATGATCGAACATTTTTTCACTAGGATTCAACCCTCATTTACATAATCTAAATATATGTAAGAGTTGTCTCTCATTCATGGTCACCACTAATTCAAATTCCCTTATACTTTTTAGACACCACTCCTTTGACAAGACACCCCAGTGTTTTTGAGACATCCAAATTCCCATTAAATTACCCGGTCATCGGAAGTGGAATATCAGTGTCCTAAGAACACCTTTTTTTAACTATTCACATAATTCCCTGATGGTTCTATATAAGTTTCCCATAAAAAAAAGGGCATATCAACCAAAGACAAATTCTTCCTCAGGATAGGCTTCTCCTACTTCTATATGCCCCATGTATTCCATGCCTCATATCATATCCCATACTCAGAAACCAAAAAATCAGGGTTAAGAAAAATACCTCATTTATTTCTGAAAAATATTGAGACATCCTCAGTCAACAAGTCCTAAATTGGGGCCCTTTCCCTACAAATCGTGGTCAAAACTGTTTGACCTAAAACATCAGTCTCAGTCAAATCTGTTCAACCTAAAACATCAATAATTATAGTCTAGTTTGCAATAATTTAAAATACCCATGAAAAAGAGATGAAACTCTCCAGGATGAAAACCTATAAGGGGTACCCTAAACAAAATTTAAGTACTATCTCGTTGAACCTATTCTCTACATAGTTTAGGAAAAATATCGAGAAAACAAAAAATCTAAAGAGGCAAAAAGCTTGTTAGGTTGAAAACCCAAAATGGATCCCTAAGAAAAATTCAGGTTATACCCACTAATCCTAAATCAAATCAGTTTTAGGCAAAAATTAGGGTGATAATAGAAGAAATGAAAAGTTTGTAAGGTTTTTCATATATCCCTAGCAATAGTCAAACTATGATCGCTAGGTCCCTTGAATCAGGAAAAATTTAGAGAATTATTTTATTAATTTAATTTAATTATACCATATCATGATTCAGATCAATGTCTGGTGAGAGATCATCATTCAAAATGCAGTCAATTATAATTTATTGACATTATAAGATAAGATGAAGGAAAAGAACTAAAGAGAAAGAAACTTTCCATTCTATTAAATGAGAATGGGGGAACATCCACAATCTAGAGTCTCTCCCTAATGTCAAAACAAAGATGGAATAGGATAATTCATAAGATTACAATAAAGCTCGACTATCTCTTTCTAGTAGATTGATAATCGCCTAACATTAGTCATCAAGGGATTGTTCTAAAGTGGTCCTCTATTTAGATTCATATTCGACTGCTGGATGCAATAGTTTCATAATGGCACTAAGATATCTCCCCTTCTATTTAATGGCCTCAAAATTGACATTTTTTTAATCCATTTGCGCCTCCATCTTGTCCATATGAGCCTCACACTCCCTCAAATCTTCCATTTGTGCAATCACATGGTCATGAACATTCTCTTCCTCGAACATTAAATGTTGCAATTCCTTAGTAATATCCCGAAATGTATTAATTTGATGATATGAGGTATTGAACTGAACAAGGTCGCCTTCACGTGCAGCTAGATACTTTAAATCCATGAAAATCCAGTATATGAGAAGGTTCAGGTTTCAGTAATCAAAGCCGCCTGAACCCAAATCTATAAACAATCATCTAAGGGTTTCCTCCTCATCAGCAAAGTCTACTAGGGAAAATTATGTGGAAAGGGTATAGATTTGAATCCATACCTGTCTCAGTATAGTTCAGTGTTTCTTGATGGTGTTAGGAATTTGGTTGCCCCCTCCACCGTGATGGTTATATAATTAAGAAGCACCATTATGGTAGATGGAGATTCCCTTAGTTGAGTTACCCATGTAGGAGAACTCTCCCACTCTGCAGGTGGTTTGACCTCTAGAGCTAAACATGTGGGGATGGCTAAAATTGTAGGAATGTCTTGTGATGTCTTTCTTGGGCTATATTCAGTAGGACCACATGCCATTCCAACCATAAATATGGGGTCTAAGTCACTCTCCATATAGATATGTTTCACAGGTGAATTCCCTTCTAAATGCATGTGATGGTGAATATAACACCTTATCATGGTAGGAATATGGAAGATGGCGTAGTTGAAATAGTTGGGATAGGATTGGAAGTAGTCAATAGCCTCTGAACTCATTAATTTTTTTTGCCAATACCCTATTAGAATAACAAGACACCCATAGTTGGGCATACTCCAATGATAAGTAAGTGGAGGCCACTGTGGGAGGAATAAGGACTTACATGATAGAGTCCTCCTACATCATTATCAACCATAGTTTGCAAAGGATTACCAGATGATATTCCCTCTTAACCTAGGTTACTAGGAGTAATGTGGCTTGTTATAGGCATCCAAATTTCCTAGAGAACCTATAAGGAGTTTACAGTTCACAGATGGTTACTCTTTTAATATGGGCGGTCAAGATTCCATCACGTAGCACAATAACATAAGAATGTTCTTCTAAAGAACTAATCTCATCACTCACCATTTATCCATGAGGTATGAAGTATTTTTTAAAGTCAAAGTAAGAAAAATCACTCAATAATTTGATCATGCTGTCAACATCCAGGGTTTTGGGACGAACCGTGGAAATACTGAGAAGATTCAAGGGGAATTCAGAATGAGGAGTCCTCATGGTATGTTGATACTCATGGTAGGAAAAGCGCTCTACTATCCAGCCGTATAAAACTAAAATGACCCACTAAGTCTATGTAGAGGTTTTACCTTATATATATTCCCCAATAACTCATAAATTTGGGAAAGGGTGGGTATGGATAAATTGATAGGTTTTCCCTCTACCAATGTGGCTGCCATCATTAAGATGAAAACTCTGAAACCAGTGTAGACAACACGGGAAGGGAAAATCCATCCACTCAGGAATAAGGAAAAGAAACCTGCTAATCTGATTTCAGGATATACTTATGTCCGGACCTCATAACCCCATGTGGTGTACTGACCCACCTTGAGGGTAGCATAGTAAGAGCTGGGAATGAGCCATGACTATTGAGTCAGATGGGTTGGCTATGGAAAACTCTAGGCCTTGGACCATTCACCTCCAAGAATATCCTTATCCAATCCTCAAATGAAATTAGTGATCAAGCATGTAGAGGATAACCAAGTAGTCTCTCCACCATGATCAACAATTCCCCCACAAATGGAGATACTTGTTCGACATTCCTCCCAATGTTATCCATTAATAAAAATTCATCATACATATTATTGAGGATGGGAAGTCCTCCTATCTGGTAGATATCCCAAACACTAATCCCCACTTCACCAGGGGACAAGTGAAAGGTTTTGGTGCTTGAACATTAGTGACTGATTAGCTTATGAAGCATCTCGCCCAACAAATAAATGGCGAATTAGGATACCCACACCGCTTGGTATAGGTTGACAGCTTCCATTGGATCGGGGGATTCCAAGCAGTTTTGATGAACCCATAATTCTCAGGCCCACTAATCATAAAATAACCCTCCAGACTACATATCCCATTTGGAGATCCACCCTCCACTAGGATCATTCTGTGAAAGGTTGAAAATGGTCAGGTAATCACAAACAACCGATTCCAATGATGTGGTGTGGCTACGATAGTTAATCTGCATGCACATGGGTCTATTCAAGATAAATATTTCTTTTCGACCCAAGTTAGATGTGATTTTCCCCATAGTGGAGATGTGTGCTTGATCATGTCCCCTAGAAATCTACAGTCAAATAATAGGGATGTTTCGATCAACCAGAAATAGAGGAGCGTCATCATGAATACCAAAGTTATAAAGAGGCAAGTAATTGGACAATGGGTAGGCGATGATCCCTGGAAAAAGAACATATTTCATAATACTCTCTTGAGGAATAACAGATGGTTGGTGATGATTTGAAACATTATCATCCATAAATTCCCTTATTCAAACCACACTCGTTGAAGCAGGAAACAAATCCACCTCATTCCTGCGTCAAAAGTCCATTCAAGGAAAAATTGTTAGCCTTCAAAAATCAGAAAAGTGATAAAATTAGTCCTCATGTGGAAAGGTCCACAAACTGATTATCTACAGAGGGCACCATCCACGAAATGACAGTTTGTAGAAGCTCATAAGGTGATGGCTCATGAAGAGTTGTCCAGTGAAATGATAGTTCACAAAGCAAGCGAACCATGTACAAACATGCGCTATGAGGAAGCCCGAACTCACCATTCATGGAAAGAATCTATTCAGTTAGTGGATGAAGGTGGTGGCAAAGGTTCTATAGTACGTGGGACCAAGAAAGCAAGAGTAGTTCACGGATTGTGTTGTTCTCTAAAAAAAGTAGTGGAAAAATGAACTTGGTCCTCATTATATAAGTGTGGTCCCCTCTTACGGGTATACCATCATACCACAAACCAACTTATGTTAGGACTGGTTTCTACATTGAAATAGATTCCTCTTCATCCCAATAGAACCCCATTCTGATGGGGGAAATTTGTTGGATCCTGAAAACTTTGAAAAGGGAAATCAAATAATCCCATGAATTTGAAAAGGTAATAAAGAAATCAGAGAAAAAAATGAAAGAAATGTATTTTAATGAGAAAAATCGGCAAAGGAAAAAATTCAGACTATAAAGGGAATCACCCTTCACTGATCGCTGCTCCGCATGGAGATCTGCCTCGCAAGGACACCCACAAACTAAATAGTTCATGGGAGGCAGGCGGCGGCACAAGATCTGTGAACGCTATCATTCGCGAGATGGGGGAAGATAAATTTTTCCCGTATACTACATTTTCCATGGACTCAAATGGTCTGCAGGAAAGGGAAAGCAAAGCTCCTTCACAGACCGCCGCTCCGCATAACAGTCTGCTTTGTGAGGCGCTCAAGAATTAATCCAGTCGCAGGATAAAGATGACAGTGTTGGTCCCCTGAAAATGAAGTTGATTGTGGGAAGGAGGCATAGAAATACACCCCACATATAATCCCCTGTGAACTCAAACAGTTCGCAGACAAATCGAATCAGGCGACTTCCTATGAATGAAATGAAATCGTTTGCAGGACCAAGGTAGTAACCCTCACTGCCAATGACAACGACCTCATGCCCCCGTTGACCGAGTCATTCATGGTCCAAATTTCTTTCTCAATCTTTCAAAAAAGATGTTGTGAGACCCACCGATCAAGTTCCTCTAACCCTCTATAAAAGGATATTAAGGGGAGTACTGAATAAGGTTGGAGAAAAGGAGAAGGATTTTTTAGTAGGATTTTTTGAGGAGGATATTGAAGAAAGCATGGAAGAAGAGAGCACCAAAAAATATGGACACTTTTTTTAATTTCTTGTAGGTATAACCTACCGCATAGAATTAAATAAGGGAATATGATATTAATTGGTAGACTATAAACCTATCTTTCTTCATAGATGAATTTCCCACGAAGTGTAGAACCAATACCCCTTCTTTAATCTGGCATCCCACATAGTAACATGTTATGTAGGTGGAACCCTACGTCATGTATCAAATCACTACATGGTCAGAACTCAGCATCACATACCACCACGGTCTACAGACAGAACTCGGCGCCATGTACCCCCCCCCCCACGATACGCAGACGGAACTCTATGTCACGTACCACTATGGTAGGTAGAAAAAACCTAGTTCCATGTAGCAAAATGATATGAGGAACTAACCCAGGTCTACATACCATCACATTATGTGGACGACCCCTTCACCCACATAGAAACACACTATACTGGGGAAACCCTATCCTGTATAAAGAAATGGTACACTGAACAGGGTATTCTCAGGCACTCTACCCTCTGGCTTCAATAATTTCCTTCTATTTTCATTGTATCATCCATATCCCCTATGTGAACTAGTCCAACGACACTAGGCCAAATCCTCCTTCAAATATCTAACCCTTATGATAAAACCATCAGGTGCCTCAGCACACCCTTTGGAGTATACATACTCATGTTAAGCGGAGTCATGTGAGTAATCCCTGTAATAAGGAAGACCCTCAAAATGTCCCTAAGTTTACATTACCATAGTAATGCGGGTTCCGACCTCAAGATGCTCACATGTACCTCCCCATTCTAGGGATTAAGGGTAATCTCCATCCTTTTCCTTTGATAAGGGTTAGTGATAAATAAAGGAAATCACACTTTCTTTTCACTTTGAGTAATCATGATCCTCCTATTTCCTATAACTAGATTTAGGGTACTTCATATGATGTAAGACCCTAACCTCTCTTCAGGGAAGTTCCATATCCCCAGTCTCTCCCACCATCATCCTCCTCCTTTTCTACCAGCAGAGACTAGAAAGTATGTAATTTTATAGATCTATTGATTCCTCTTGTTTCTCACACTGAGCATGACTCACGTAGTCTTAGAGATTAGTAGCGATCATGGAATCTACAAAATTCACTCAATAAATTGAACTAGAAAAAGTCTTACTATTTATCTAACAAGGATATGTAGGATGCCTATCTAAGGCATGATCTCAAATGGACATTTCTTTTGGATACAAGCCCCAAATCATGCCCCTTTTAATGGGTATCTTCCATGCAGAATCCACAGCTTTCAGAAATACATGGAATCTGATGCCCAACTAACTGGGATATATAGGAAACCTACATGAGGTTCAATCCCAAAATGTAATATTCATGTCAGTTCACTTATATCCTTGTTGTATGATGTTAAACTGCATGATCAGGTCCTTATCACATGACCTTAAAAGGCAATGTGTCCAGTATAAGCGACATCGAACTATGTGGGTTCTGATTCCTATCATGAGGATACATAGGAAGCCCATATTGCTAGTTCGATCCCAACATTGAAACAATTATCGTCCCCTCTGGATAATGATACACTCTATATCACCTCATTACATATAGGTTAAAACTATAATTTTCTTAGTGAACAAATAAAGAATTCCTGGTCTACCCAATAAGAGGGTAATGTTAATGGAGAACCATAGATACATATAAATGATTCCAGAATCATGTATACTCTGATTAATCTTGATACCTAGGAGTGATTCGAAGATACATGCTTGGGAATGAACCAAGGATTTAAAAACATCTGAACATGTCTAAAATCTATAATAGAGCCCTAGAATAAGAAATAGTTCCCCCCAAAAGGGTTTGATGATCTCGAGTTATCATCCTCTTGAGAAATGTGAATTCTTAAGTGTTTTTGGCCAAATCATCCAACGAACACCTACCTTTGGAAAAAAGGTCCATGAATCATGGATAAAAGGGTATTTGGGTGTTCCTGGATCCACGAATAAACCTATTGGAGACCATCTTAGGACATCAGAGCCGACGTGGATTGATTTCACACATACCTAACCCCATGCAATCACCTATCGAGACCACGATGCAATTCAAGTCGAAACACCAAGTTAAAAACCATTGTGAGGGGAAATGTATTGATTGGACAAATGAGATGCCCAACTCGATGTAATCAAGAGTCAATAAATTCATGACAATACTTTCTTATCTAAATCAGGTTTTGAACTGAAACATGAATAAGGTAGAATACCCAAATCAACCAAAGAAATTCCATGTTTCAATTTAAACCATAATTTAAAAAATGCATACAATATTTAGTGGATATTTCGATCCATTAATTTTTGAAAAATGAATCATATCCATTTAAATTATCTTACATATCCTTCCATGATCTGAATAAGATATGGTTTCACTTTTGTTTTCGATGCTTTCACCGGGGCGCGCGCATCCGTCTGCGGAGGACGCGCTGCTGTTGCCCCGCATTCCTGCTTTCCAAAGGCGGGTGGCATTTGTTCCTTGTTCAGGGACGTCTGCTCCTTGATCGAAACGGGGTGATGGGATGCCGGTTCTTCCTTTTGTGGATTCCTCCTTAGAACTCATCACCTAGTCCGGGCCTCCCTCATAGATTTAATACGTTGTTCGTGAATCTCATTCCCGGTGCCATATCTTCATGGACGCCGGTTAATTAAACTACTTCCATCAAGACTTTATATAGGGTCTTGACATGGTAGAAACCTTCGGTCGGAGTAGACGGCAACATCAGGCATGTCGGGGCATCTCTGGGTGCGTGGACATAGGGGAACCTGTATTCTTCCTCATAAGAGGTCATCTCAAGGGTGCAGAACCCAAGGCATGTATCTGAGTTTTTCCTCAGCTTCCCGTGTTTAACACAGGGTATGTTGCAAGATTAACGTCTAGCAGATACGGTTACACCAAAGGCGTGTCTTCCAAGGTTTTCCTCAGGCATCTCATGTTTATCACAAGGTAGGCCGCGAGTTTAACATCTTGAGGAGACGGAACAAGGGTGATAAGAACGTCCCATAGAGACGGATCAGATTGGTATATCCCTAGGAGGGAACACCTGGAAGGTTTACCAAGGGGATGGATCAGAATGCCCAATGAGGACGGATCTGAGGTGGTGTTCCCCATGGAGGGGAGATGTCACACCATGAATGCTGATCTGGACACCACTGAGGGTGGCTCAGAGAGTGTGCACCCCAGAATGGGGAAACACTAAGGTTTTCTATTGGATGGGATTGAACCTCTTTGAGGTTTCCTACATACCATGTGTAGAGGACAGGGATCGAAACCCACGTAGTTCGGGAGGTGATGAATCGGGGTGTACACAGAGGACAACGACCCAGAGACATGTTGGGGCTTACGCGTGGATAGCGGCCCAAGCACTGCTAGGAGCAGTGAGGAGGTGGATGGCATGATCCCACCGGGATGTGGCGGACCGGGTGAGAATCAGGATGGGTGATGGATGGATGAATAAAGTGGAGGGGGAATGAAATGGGACCATCGCAGGGGCGACGGTGAAGTTGGGCTTGAGCCTCGAAGAGACCTCCTACGTATCCCCGTGGTAGGGAATCAAAGTCCGTGTAGTTCAGGATGGTGCCGGTGAACCGATGTGAAGGTGGACCTTGGCCCGATGGGTGTTGGGCTTGAACCTCGTGAGGTTTCCTACGCACCATTCCTTGACATGGATCAAAGTCCTTGTAGTTCGGGTTGGTGCGTCGGAGGACCGACGTGAATGTGGACCTTGGTCCGATGGGTGTTGTCAGCGAACCGACGTGAAGGTGTACCTTGGTCCGATGGGCATCATCAGCGAACCGACGTGAAGGTGAACCCGAGGGTCCACTGGTGGTGGGCTTGAACCTCGTGAGGCTTCCTACGTACCATGCCTTGACATGGATCAAAGTCCCCATAGTTCAGATGGTGTGTCGGCGAACCGACGCGAGCAAGGACCTTGGTCCAGATGGTGTGGGGCTTACACACTAGGATGCCCGGGTGTTGATGAACCGACATGAAGAAGGTCGGAGTGACCAACAGGTGGTGGGCTTGAACCTCTGAGAGGCTTCCTACATACCATTCCATGACATGGATCAAAGTCCTCGTAGTTCGGGTTGGTCACAACGACTTGCTGCTGGACCGGAATGCAGTTTAGCGTCGCACGGGACGAAGATGAACCCTGACGTGAATAAATGATGAGAGGTAGGCTTGAGCCTCTGGGAGGCTTCCTACGTACCATGCCTTGACATGGATCAAATACCTCGTAGTTCGAAGAGGCTTCGTCGGGGAACCGACGTGAAGGTGAACCTGGGGGTCCACTTGTGGTGGGTGTCGGCGAACCGATGTGAATGTAGACCCGGGGATCCACTATTGGTGGGCTTGAACCTCATGAAGGCTTCCTACGTACCATGCCTTGACATGGATCAAAGTCCTCGTAGTTCGGAGGGTGGGTGTCAGCGAACCGACGTGAGGAAGGGACCTTGGTCCGATGGGAGATGGGATTGAACCTTAGGGAGGCTTCCTACGTACCATGTCTTGACATGGATCAAAGACCTCGTAGTTCAGGTGGTCACAACGGCTTTCCATCGGACTGGAATGCGGTTTAACGTCATGTTGGATGCAAGTGGAACTCGACGTGAATTAGATGACGGGTGGGCTTGAACCTCGTGGAGGCTTCCTATATACCATTCCTTGACATGGATCAAAGACCTCGTATTTCAAAGGGGTGTGCAGTTTAATGTCATGCTGGACGGGGTGATACAGTTTAACGTCATGCTGGACGAGGGTATATAGTTTAACAACATGCTGGATGAGGGTATTTCCATGGTCGATGCTTACTCTAAGCCCACGTGAGTCATGCTCAGTGTGAGAAACAAGAGGTAGCAAGGACCTGACGATCACGTCGCGAAGGGTGCGTCTGTGAGAAGCGAAGAGGGGATTACGCATTAGGCGGCCCATTAGTGCTGGGACTTACTCCAGGATAGAGGCCCGAATAAAAGGATGACGATGGTTTCAGGCTTGAGCCTTGAAGAGGCTTCCTACGTATCCCCGTGGCAGGGAATCAAAGTCTACGTAGTTATTCTGATGACGGCTTACCGCCGATTGGGGGTTTCAACGGCTTACCGCTGGATTGGGTCACAATGGCTTACCGCTGAATGGGGTTTCAACGACTTACTACTGGATGAGATCAAAACAGCTTACCGCTGGATAAGGATCACAATGGCTTACCGCTGTATGGGGTCGCAACGGCTTACCGCTGGATTGGGTCACAAAAACTTACCGCTAGATAAGGATGTGAACGGCATACTACTAAATGGGGTCGCAACGGCTTATTGCTGGATTGGGTCACAACGGCTTACCGCTGGAAAAGGATGTGAACGGCTTACTGCTGAATGGGGTCGTAATGGCTTACCACTAGATTGGGTCACAAGGGCTTACCGCTGGAAAAGGATGTGAACGACTTACCACTGAATGGGGTCGCAATGGCTTACCACTGGAAAAGGATTTCAACGACTTACCTCTGCATAGGATCACAATGGCTTACCACTGATTAGGATCACAACAGTGGATGGGGATTACACGA
This sequence comes from Viscum album, assembly GCA_963277665.1. Classification (NCBI taxonomy): domain Eukaryota; kingdom Viridiplantae; phylum Streptophyta; class Magnoliopsida; order Santalales; family Viscaceae; genus Viscum; species Viscum album. The sequence goes on along the minus strand of OY728166.1, from coordinate 64,614,428 downwards.
GGAAGCGGCCCGGGTGCCGCTATGGAGCGGCAATTGGTGAATGGGGCTTACGCAGGGAAGCTTCCCGGGTGCCGCTATGGAGCGGCACTGGTGAATGGGGCTTACGCAAGGAAGATTCCCTGGTGCCGCTAAGGAGAAACAATGGTGAATGGGGCTTACGCAAAGATTCTTCCCGTGTGACGCTAAGGAGCGGCAATGGTGAATGGGGCTTACGCTAGGAAGCTGCCCGGGTACCGCTAAGGAGTGGCAATGGTGAATGGGGCTTACGCTAGGAAGCTGCCCGGGTGCCACTAAGGAGCGGCAATGGTGAATGGGGCTTACGCTAGGAAGCTGCCCGAGTGCCGCTATGGAGCAGAAATGGTGAATGGGGCTTACGCTAGGAAGCTTCCCGGGTGTCGTTATGGAGCGACAACGATGAATGGGGCTTACACTTGGAAGATGCCCGGGTGCCGCTATGGAGTGGCAATGGTGAATGGGGCTTACACTTGGAAGCTGCCCGGGTGCCGCTATGGAGCGGCACTGGTGAATGGGGCTTATGCAAGGAAGCTGCCCGGGTGCCGCTAAGGAGCGGCACTAGTGAATGGGGCTTATGCAAGGAAGCTGCCCGGGTGCCGCTAAGGAGCGGCACTGGTGAATGGGGCTTAAGCTAGGAAGCTTCTCGGGTGCCGCTAAGGAGTGGGAATGGTGAATGGGGCTTACGCAAGGAAGCTTCCCGGGTGCCGCTATGGAGCGGCACTGGTGAATGGGGTTTACGCTAGGAAGCTGCCCGGGTGCCGCTATGGAGCGGCTTTGGTGAATGGCGCTTACGCAAGGAAGCTGCCCAGGTGCCACTATGGAGTAGCTTTGGTGAATGGGGCTTACGCTAGGAAACTGCCCGTAATGTCTTCCTCATGTCTGGCCATGATGGCTTCCCAACTCACTGGTGGGTTGAGGCATTTACCTATGCGCTAGTGCACAAGTGGGATAATGCCAAGGGGCGTTGGAATCATGCCACTGTAATCATGGCATTGAGCATCTTACGCTTGGAGCATAAGGCATCTCATGTTTGGAACAAGAGGCATCCTACGTTAGGAACATAGGGCGTACTACAGTTTAGAGTCTTGTAGGTAGGACTATTGGCATCTCATGCTAGGATCATAAGGCATCTCTCGTATAGGGCAAGAGGCATCCTATGTTTGGGACATAGGGATTACTACAGTTTAGAGTCATGTAGAAAGGACTGTTGGCATCTCATGCTAGGAGCATAAGGCATCTCTAATTTGGAGTAAGAGGCATCCTATGATTGGAACATAGGTTGTACTACAGTTTAAAGTCATATAGATATGACTGTTGGCTTCTTATACTAGGAGCATAAGGCATCTCTTTATTGGAGCAAGAGGCATCCTATGTTTGGGACATAGGGATTACTATAGTTTAGAGTCATGTAGAAAGGACTGTTGGCATCTCATGCTAAGAGCATAAGGAATCTCTTGTTTGGAGCAAGAGGCATCCTATGTTTGGCACATAGGGAGAATACTACAGTTTAGAGTCATGTATGTAGGATTGTTATCATCTCATGCTGGGAGCATAAGGCATCTCTCGTATGGGGCAAGAGGCATCCTATCATTTGTTAGATAGGGAGTACTACAGTTTATAGTCATGTAGATAGGAATATTGGAATCTTATGCTTAAAGCACAAGGCATCTCTTATTTGGAGCAAGAGGCATCCTATATTTGGAACATAGGGAGAATACTACAGTTTATAGTCTTGTAGGTAGGACTGTTAGGCATCTCATGCTTGGAGCATGAGGCATCTCTTGATTGGAGCAAGAGGCATCCTATCATTTATTAGATAGGGATTAGTACAGTTTATAGTCATGTAGAGGGGACTATTAGGATTTTCATGCTTGGAGCATGAGGCATCTCTCGTATAGGGCAAGAGGCATCCTATGTCTGGAACATAAGGCATTACTACAGTTTAGAGTCATGTAGAAATGACTGTTAGGCAGAAGGTTCCTAGAAATGATTGGTGTTGAGACTTACGTAAGGGTGGCCCTTTGTGGTTCGATCTGGAATAGGAGCCAAGTCATAGGGTTTGGAGGAGTTTCCTGAGGAATGGTTCGACTCAAGGTACTCGGGGAATTGATGATGAGAACCCCAACTCACGACATAGGAAACAAACCAAGAGGAATACATCAACTCAAAGTGTTTCATGGTGTGTGGAGGAGTGTATCAAATCATGGTATTCCATAGGTTGAAGGTGGGAGCGCATAAGGGCACAATGGAAAATCCCGGCATCCCGGCCCAAAAAGTTCATGGTGCGACTCTCCAATTTTCATAGGGGTCTGTGACGGTAGCGAAGGGACCGGCCCAGAGGGCCGGGACCGCAGCCCAGCACTGACCCCGAGCGAGGGTGTGGGGGCGCAGCCCCCGTGGTATGGACCGGTGGGCGCGAAGGTAGGATCCTTGTGAAGGATAGGTCTTCGCGAAGTAGCTTCGTGGAGCATGGCCTCGCATAGCAAAGGGGTCTCACGGAGCAAAGGGGTCTCGCGGAGCAAAGGGGTCTCACGGAGTTTGGTCTCACGGAGCTTGGTCTCGTGGAGTAGAATCGCGGAGCATGGGCTCGTGAAGCATGGACTCACGGAGCCTTGTCTCATGGAGCAGCAACGCGAAGGAAGCTGCTCACGGAGCATGGCTTTGCGGAGCCGCAATGCGGAGCTCCGCTCGGCCGCCCAAGGGGCGAAGTGGTTGTGGCCGTCCGTCTAGAGAAAGGGGGTGAGCTGGGTATTTATAGGCAAGCGCGCCGCGAAGCAGAGATCACGCGGCGTGAAGACGGATCTTACTCCACGGAGGATCTTTGTGGCGCTTCCCAAATGTCAAAGCACTTCGCGGATTTTTCCCACCTCCTTTGCTTCGCGGCGGGTTCGCGAATGTCAAATTCGTTCGTGGAGCATCCCGCCTCCTATGCTTCGCGGCGGGTTCGCGAACGTCAAATTCGTTCGCGGAGCATCCCACCTCCTGTGCTTTGCGGCGCATCTTCTCGGCGCATTGAGAACGTCAAACAGGTTCGTGGAGCTTCCCGCCTCATTGCTTCGCGGCGGCGCTCCGCAATCGCGGAGGCGGCTTCGCGAATGGGCTTTGCAAACTAGTTTTCTAGCCAAACTTCAAATGTCCATAACTCCTAATCCGTAACTCCGTTCGGGCCCTACAACCTACCAAATCGAAGCTTGCGAAATGGAATAAGATCTTGGATCATGTATGGAAGCATTTGGAAAATTTTGGGGATGCGTTTTCCAGGGTCTACAACTTTCTATTTATTAAATGGAGGGTGAAGCTGATCAATGGTGGGATTTGATAAAAAACATGAATCCTAATGAAGATATCAATGAGATGGAGTGGAAGGAGTTCTAGAAAAAATATTTTGAAAAATATTTTCCTCAAACTCTCCACTTTTAAATGAAGAGTGATTTACATAGCCTCAAGAAAAAGTATGAAAAATAAATTGGTTCATATAAACAAAAACTCACAAGACTTACATGATATGCCTCTATCCTTATCATCTCCCTTGAATCTAATTTTAATAGCTTCTTTGGTGGGATAAATCAAAATCTTCAAAAGGTTTATGAAATTAGATACTCTAAAAGGTATGAGGAAATTATTTTATTTTCCCTTAGAGTTGATATAGAGATAAGATAATATCATGGATCTCATGAGGATAAGAAGCAGAAAATGGATATTAACTCTGGTTGTATGATGGTAAAAATTTATGGTGGCATGAAATTCCAACAACCCACTTATTGATAGTGTGGAAAGAAGCATCCTAAAACGTTTTGTAAAGGGGAAAATAAGTGATTTACTTGTGTGATGAAATTCCACCTATCTAGTTATTGCTGATGTAACATCTAGGCCCGACTGGCCACTAATATGGTTGTTAGACCGGTGGGTCACATGGACTCAAGTGTGCCTCCCCATACACTAGAGGTTGTTGACTAGTAGTGGGAGTGTAAAGATGGTACAATGGGGAGAATATACCCTCATGTAAGAGAAGAATAATGGTATAATATGAATAAACATCATGCAATAGAAAAATAAGTATATAAATAAAAGACAATGGCATCAAAAGAATAATAAGAACTAAATATAAAGAGAATGACCAACGCCATTATACAACAGATTCATGATTTTCCTGATGATAATAAATAAACTAAAAAATATATAGCATGCTACAAGGAATTATAAAAATAATGAAAATACAGTAATCCCACCAAGGGAAACCTCCATGAAAATATCAATCTCCAGCTTAGAATTGTGATCCTAAATCCCAAGTACAAGCTAAACAGCTCAAGCAATCAACAATGATCCTGAAAACACAAGGTCTACTCATGTAAACAATGGCGTCCCAAGTAGGGTCTGAGATAATAATCCAAGTATATTCCCACCCATGGTGTCTACGACTAAAACCAATCCATGAAATATAAATGTAAAACTCTGCAGGTATAATAGGAAGATAATAAAAATTGAATAAATAAACAACATCCTACCCAGGTTCCTAAGGGACACCTGGAAGATATACTTTCTTCTACTCATAGCCAAAATACATGCTTGACCAATGAATATATATATATATTAATAATTATATATATATATATATTAGTTATATATTTCATACACCTATTTGAAACAATTGTGTGTGGACGTCTAATGTCTATATACCTGGAATACTAGTTTCTGGATGGATCGGGGTGTAACTCAAACATCCATAACTAGTCTAAACAATACTATAAGCTCATGTAATTGGGTACATACCCTACATCCCTATATAGTTAGATACGTCATGCAACAACACTCAGGATGGTGAGTGATCCACCATGTAAACACTCTAATCATGGTATGTGGTGCTTCAACCCAATGCTTATATCGTATCACTGGTGTGAGTTATGATGCTCAACACTCGATGTAAGGTAGTGTGATTTCCCTCCTAGCTCAACAACCCTTACCATCGTATATATCATGTATAAGGCATGATAATATTTATAATTAAGAGACATGTAGAAATACCTCTCATGGATTACATTTATCAAGACCATATAAAGGCATCATTACATTTATAATACAATATATGAGGAAATACCTCTCATGATTTTCATTTAAATAACCCATTATGATCAAGGGAATTACAATAACAACAATTCAAATTAAGCATGTTCTAAATAGTGTGGTATTACCACCCTTTACATTTCCATTTCAACTTAAACCATTTAATACATTCAATCCATTTCATTAATACTATTTAAAACAACCAAGGAAAATATTCCATCATGTATGTGACTTTCCATTTTAAACATGCCATCAAATTCAACAAAACAAAGAAAATCGTTTTATAAGGTTCAAGAGGTACTTAGAAGGTACCATGGTCAATTTAGAAAATACATACATGGGAATTTCCATTTATAAAGCAATCCTATACCTTAATAAGGAGCTTAGTTCGTCGGTCATTTACATAGGAGTAAACTCCATTTAATAACATCAAAAGGGGAAATATCCTAGACATTCCATAATTCTAACAATAACCAAAGCATAGAAGAAAAACAATTGCAATAATCTAAGAATTGTTTATATCAAAAACCATTAATTTTTAGTTTAGAAGATATGACACCTCCATCAAGGGGTTTTATTATAAAATCATGACATTGTTCATCAAATAATTCCTTGATCATATTATAACATCCATTCCAATGCATGTTTCAATTTTTCAAAAGAAGTATTTTAAATTAACTACCAAACATGAAAATTTAACTTATAATGGTTCAATTGGCATTAAAAAGGTTCCATTATCATTTAGACAATTATATACTAGGGTAAATCCATTTAGAGTCTAAGATGAATGATTAGTAAGGGTTACATGATTTTAGTCATTTAATTATAAAGGGGTAATATACTTGGAACACCCATGGGGTGTCCATAAAAGAGATAAACCATATCTAACATCCTAAACGAGGTTCAACATACTTGTATCAGGGTGAAATGGTCAATTTTATATGAAGTAACCAATTAATAGGTGATGCTCGGTAAAGGCCGACACGTATCTCCACGATGCTATTTCAAAATCGACATAAATTGAGGAAAAAGATGTATACCACCTACCTTGTGATTAGGACATATCACTAGTCTAATATTAAGGTCTGATTTTATCTAGTTTGGAAGAGATCTATGAAATGTTCATTCACCCTACAAATAGGAAAAATGAGCTTGTACCTATATAGTGCAGTCGAGAGGATATTAAATAAAGAAAGATTTAAAAAGACTTGAGAGCTTACTGATTCTAATACATAGAGACTAGTGGAAGTTGATTCAGAAAACTGGTGGATGAGATCTCTCGAAGCCTAGCATAGGCATAAGAGTAAGCCAACAACACACAGAAGGAGGTTCACATGGCTGGGAGGATAATAAGAAGGAATAAAAACAAAAATAAGATCTCATTAATAGTAATTCGGTAATTTCACCCTCAAACTGGGTTTGCATGGTTTGGTCGCATGGTTTGGAACTGTGCGACACCCAATCCTCAAGAAATCATCGTGCATGGTTTGACACACACGATTAACCTAATTGTGATACAATCATATGATGAATAGTGTTAGTTTACTACCTATGTGGAACTATCCATGCACAAAGGGAGCATAGTTTGGGAAAACCATACACAACATATGTGGGGAGTTTCTTCTCCTTTCTCTGCAGCCGCACAGTTTACTACTAGAGGCCACACGGTTTCAAAAAAACCATGTGCCTCTATCAGACCCTCCAAAAACTTATTTTTTGGACCTTGGTTCTTTTGAAACTTGAAGAGACAGCTGGTAAACCTCTCATTCCTTTACCCAAGTCAAAAAACAACACATTGAAGTGTTCCAACTCTCAGAATTGCATTCTGAAACACAGTTTTAAAAACAACCCATCTAGTAAATGAAAAAAGATCAAATTCCCTTGAAATTATTCCTTTACTAAAAACATGGGTTGTTACAACCTCCCCACCATATAACTTATCATTCCTAATAAGCCTTAAAGAACAATGAAAACATAACCTAACTTATGAGGGTCATGAAGTCTCATTCAAATGGCTTTGTTGTGTTTCAAAACACCCAATGCAGCTCCAAGAATTTATTTAATCATACGATGCATAAACCACCAGGAGACAAGCCAAAACTCATTTTCCAAACCAAAACACCAAAATGGATATTACCCAATCCCATTTAGCTAGATATATAATCACATCATTGTCTCATTAAACATCATCATGATGATGATCCCCACCATAGGTATTTCTGCATTTAATGGAAAATTCTGAACCACAGCATGCCACACCATCATAATTTCCTTAAAAAGCACTCCCCAAGAATTCTAACAATGCTCCTTGCATGTTTTATTTAACTAGGGGAACCTGATCACATCTGAGTTCATATTAAGGACCTCATCTTTAATAAATATTCAAATTTTGATTGACCAAGATGAAACCATCCACGCACGCTTTCTTTGAAATGCATAGCTGAACCTTTTTAAAAATAAACCCATATTAACCTAAAGACATGCTTAAAATGGTTCCCCTTAAACCATAAGAATCGAACAAGAAGAAAATAAGTTATGCCTTCTCTAACTAACCATTCCCAAGATTCCCATATTAGATGGTGGGTGTACTACAAACAGAACCACAAATCCTTTTTCTATAGAATATCATTTTTAGTATAGACACATTCATCAAATCCCAAACCCAACATTCTGTGACATTCCTTGATCAATAATCACTTAACCATTTATACCATTGTGCCTTAGTATGAACAAGGGAGTAACCCTAATCCATCCCGTTGGAATCTTCAACCTTTAAACATTACTTCTGAGGCTGACAACCAGTTTGGGGAAACCTTGAAATTAATAAAATGGAATCCAAGTAAGTAATCCATGTTATTCCACACCCCAATTTTATAAGTGATACATTATTACAAAGCCAAAATATCAACTTCAGATCATCGACTGAGCCCATAGTGGCATCCTCCTAGCGATCAAGTCAAAGGAAAGAATAGATGGTGTTCAAGGGTCCATACAAGGTGTTCTTTCATGGGAACCTAGGTACACTCTAGACTAACCATGCATTGAAAATAACCATGCATCTAGAATGAAACACTGAGAAAACCACCCAAACAAGCCTAATGGATTTTAAATATTTAGCACAACGTAAGACCAACACTCTCTTAGTGCATCTAAGATTATGTTAAGATTGGGAAAATGATCATCTCTTTAAAAAGGGTACACTAAGAGGAAACCAAAAAATCCAATATATGAAAAAACAATTGAACCACTACTAGTCTACTTACCTTAAAAGAATCTCAACTTCACCTACTGATGCACCGCCAAAAACCAAACCATGATGCCTTCACCATTCGAGGCATCTAGTAATCATTCAAACTAAACCACTAAAGTCCCACAATGATCAATAAAAATTTTCAAGGTTCGTATAAATATCTAACCACATCAACGTTGTGCTGTTGATAAAGCACCAACATGATTCAAACTTTCAAGCCTCAAGGGTATTCGAGAAAAACCGACCATTTCCAAAAGGTCCTCCTTGGTTGTGTTCCTTATACTTAGAAGGGAACATAATCACCAAAACTGATGTGATTCACCCCACCTTAGGAGTGTCCTAGTCATTAAAGAAGAGAGAAAAACTACCCTCTCATAAGTGCGCTGGATCAGAAACACCTTAAACATACATGTGTCACTCCTCTGAGTCAAGATCACCATGTTATGACATCTGAGAATTTGGCATGAAATTCATAACCAACATGACCTGACCGACATGTCAAAACACCCGAGTCACAAAGAAGTCATCCCGAGCATTGGGACAAACATGATTTCATTTAACGCCCAAGTCCCTCTACTAAGAAGATGAACCGAGAACATAATCAACAGCACAAGGCACAATGATTCCACTAAACTCAATGGGCTCATTACAACATTTAGAAACTTGATAGGCATTGTGTACATGAACTCATACTACACTGAGATTTTAGAAGTGAATGGTATATCCAAGATACTACCCATAGGTTGTCATCCATATGCATTAAAGTATTTGATGGAATATATAAGATATTTAACCCAGAGTCATATTTCCCCATATAACCATTAACCAGGATGACATACCAATTCACCCATAACTGAGAAATATAAAGGGTAGCACGACCTACAAAGCAACTACCCATGCCCTATGCATGTCTAACCTTCTGAAATTGAGCATTACTTGATTCTCACACCCACAACAAAGGCCAAGAAAAACATGACCACCCATCCAAACAGGGGTTTCATTTAGAAGATAAGAGTCCTACTAGGGACAACGGTACCCAAACGACATGGAACATCAGAAATATCATAGCATTAGTAAGTCATTTAAACTCTAAGGGTGCTACCTACCATGGGATATACCATTACAAGATAAAAAACATCAACCCTATCACTAGGTCACACTAACAGAAGTCATCAGCTCAAGAACATGTATTTTAAGTCATTGCTAAAAGAAAAATAACACCTATGGAAAACACTAACACTTTCATTCCAAAGGCCACTCAAAAAGAAACTACGACCACCCTTACATGAGGGTCTAAATAGAGGACACCACCTAAGGTTCTATTTTCAATTCATTGCACTGATTTACATTTAATCTTTAATTTTTTTGAAATATTTTAAAATAGTACATAAAGTGACAATTATAAAACAAAAGCACGTGTTATTTGATTTTTAACTAACACACCAAGGAAAAATAGGTAATTATTCTAAAACTTACTTTTAAAACATTTAATTTTTACTGACATCACATATTAATTAGGAAATTTATCATAAAAATTCATTTTTAAATTGATAAGGCAACCTATGAGGGTCCCATTAAGTCAACATGTGTTCATTATAATGAAAACCAGTAGTAGTTTCTTAATTAATAAAGTTATAAACATTTGAATGGTTCATCGCATAAAAATATGCCCCAACTGTCCTACTTGGGTCCAGTTGTTCATTTTAGAAATTAACCAATTCATTTTTTATTAAAATTAAACAATATTTATATTTATAATAATTTTACAATATAACATGATCTTATATATATAATGGTTTAGTTATATGGATTGACATAAACTAATCCATAAATCACCCATACACTTTACATGTTGGCATTTAACTCCCACTAATTGCAACCAATTCACTTTTCAAAATTTAAACATTATCATCCTTTATGTTTTAACAATAGTTTTTAAATAGTTCTAGAAAACTCAAGAGATGTTTTGAGTATACGGGTCACCTTATCCCATTTATAAGGCATCTATACACCTTATAATTGAAAATGGTCTCCCGTTTAATTGCAAAACATATATTTTCCCAAGAAACCAATTATATCACAAAAAAAACTATAATTTCATCATGAAAAATTAACACAAGGATCATGATAATAAATACAGAATCATGATACAAGGAAAAACATACTAAATAAGAAGTCAACATGGCATATAGAGGCATACAATTCTAAAATTACCTAAACAGGTTCAAAACTAATCATGTTATATAATTAGGAATGATAAAGAAAAAAAACATGCTGTAATAGTCATGTCACACAATCAAAACAAAAGGAAAACTACAAATACCACTACATGGCATGGCATATGCATGAAATGTGAATTTTCTATGTGCCTACAATGTTGTGTGAAATGTTTCATCCTTGTCAAACCAAATTGAGAGAAAAATACCATAAATTCCTAAATCAATACATATCAGAAATTACACCATTCCCTCGAGGTGAAATCATATCAACTATAATATCAAACAAAATAAACATCAATCCCAGCCCTAGACAATTAGTCATTTCCCCATGAGTGGGGTGATCTATCCTAGAAACAGTTATTTACCAAGTGTCGACACATTCCTAGTCTCTTATCTACCAACCCAAAACAGTAAGACAGAGAAAAAAATTGACCTCTGATACCACTTAGTAATGTTATTGCTCGACTGACTACTAAGATGATTGTCGGACAGGTGGGTCACATGGCCTTAAGAGTGCCTTACTGTATGCTAGAGGCTGTCGACTAGCATTAAGGGTGTAAAGATGGTACACTGGGGAGACTATACCATCATGTCAGAGTAGCACGTCGGTATAATAGGAATAAACATCAGAAAAAAGAGGATGAAATATAGAAATAAATGACAAGTGTAGCAGAAGAATAATAAGAACTGAATATAGAGAGAATGACCAATTCCGTTATAAAAACAGATGCATGCATGTCCTAATGATAATACATAAACTAAAAAAATACATACATCATTATACAAGGCAATATAAAAATAAAGAAAAGGTAGTAAGGCCCCCAAGGGAAAACTCCTTGAACATCCTGAGCTCTATCTTGGTCATGTTATCCTAACTCCCAAGTACAAGATAAACAACTCAAGTATTCAACCATGGTCTTACAAACACAAGGTCTACTCAGGTACCCCAGTGTAATGGAGACCCGAGTAGGGTATGAGATAATAATCCCAGTAGTTTCCCACCCATGGTGTCTACGAATGAAACCAGTCTGGAAAATATAAATGTAAAGATGTGTAGGTATAACAGGAAGATAAACAAAATTGAATAAATAAACAATGTCCCACCCATGTTCCTAAGGGACACATGGCTGTTATACCTGCTTTTTCTCATAGCCAGAATACATGTCTGACCATTGACCGTATATATATGTTACTAATTATATATATATATATATATATTAGCTATATATTAAATACACCTATATGAACCAAATGTGTGCAGACGTCTAATGGACATATACCTAGAATACTAATTGATTGATGGATCGAGGCATAACTCAAACATCCAAAAATAGTATAAAATAGCTTATAAACTCATGCAATATGGTACATACCCAACATCCCTAGAGAGTGAGATATGTCATACAACAACACTCAGTATGGAGAGTAATCCTCCATGGAAACGCTCTAATCATGGTACATGGCATCTTATCCCAACACTACCACAAAACTAGGTTTCCGCAACGCCACCCTTTATTATCAGCACTTTTTCTAGCACTAATAAAGGCCCCCCCTTTATCAGCGCTTTTTTTAGCGCTGTTAAAGGGTACCCCTTTATCAGCACTTTTTTTAGTAGCGCTGATAAAGGGGGGATTTATCAGCGCTTTTTCCTAGCACTAATAAATTTTATGTTTTAAAAAAACATGAAAAAATATATATTGTTATATGAGTATATATATATTTATATAAATATAATATATATTTTTTAAATATTTTTTAGATAAGTATAAATAAACAATTAAATTTAATATATAATAAATTTAGTAAAAATGGATTTAAAATATTTTAAAAATTATTATGAATTAATAAGTTTCTAATTATCATTGATTAATAATCATTTAATAACGATTGGAAGGCACGAAAAATCAAAAAAAATAATAAAAGATCTAAAATAAGTTGAAAATGTAACTAAAACTTCAAACGGCCATAACTTTGGATCTGAGTGTCCATTTGAGCTCTAAAGCATATCAAATCGAAGCATGTGATGAGATCTATGCGCTAGTAATTGAAGGTAACATTCCATCGCATTTTTCAAGTCCAAAAAGGCCCATAAGTCCTCCAAAACTGAGTTTTTAGTCGGGATACCCCGATTTGTTAACATTCAAACAGGTATAATTTCTGATTCGGATGTCTATTAGGCCTGTACCACATATCATATCGAATATTGTTTCATTTTCTTTGATTTGACTGGTTGTGGAGTTGAAATGCGCTTCTATATTAGAAGTTATGGTCGTTTTAACATTCTATGGCTTTTCAAATACACATATATATGTATTTATTCTTAAATATATATGTGTGTGTGTGTGTGTGTGTGTTGTATATATTTATGTATGTAATTATTTATTTATTTATACACACACATAAAAAAATATTTTATAAATATATTTAAAACTAATCTTATAAATATATATTACTATATAAATAAATATATGGATAAAAAATTATAACTAAATATATATATATAAATAAATATAAATATATATAATATATGAATGAATATATATATATATAATGTTAGGACCAATAGGGGCCTATATACCCTGAGAGGGGGGGTGAATCAGGGTATGGATATTCTTTCGCAAAGTTCTTCCTGCCCCACTGGATCTTGACCTCTTTATTACAAGGGTCACTTTGTTTGCACTCGTGTGATTATTATGACCACTTCTTTTCTTCTTTATCTGATGATGATACTTTGAATGGAATACAGGGAAACAAACAGGCAGACACAAAGATTTTTACTTGGTTCACCCTCACTGGGCTACGTCCAAGGAGCATACGCCAACAAGTTTCCGGTCGTACCAAATTCCACTATTTTTCACTAGATGTTGATACAAAGTTCAGGCTAGATCACTTCTATGCCCAGGCTCACTGCCTTTACAAAGTTTAGGGTCATCTCACTGCTTTCCCAAGGGTCACTCCCTGTTTCTCTCTCTCTGGCTCACTGCCGGTGGAGAGGATCACCTTCTTCCTATTCCTAAGCTCACTACTCTGTGAAGGGATTCACTCACAGTTTATAGACCTGTAGGTCTCTTCATTTGCATGAAATAATGCATCTTCAACTGTTGATAGATGCTCTATTTAAGTCCAACTTTCATCCACTGATGAATACCTCTTCGCCTCTGAACACTGTGCAATTCCTTTTGGAAACACCTTCGCAAAGCACCCTACTTCACGAAGCTCCCAATTTTGCGAAGCTCAAACAAGCCTTCGCGAAGCTCCTACCTTTTCGCAAAGCACTTTCACGAAGCTCAAGCTGTCACAAAGCAACGTCCCTCGTGAAGCTTACTAATCCAACGCGGAGCTCGCAGGTTTCGCGGAGCTACAATAGCCACCGCGAAGCTCCTCTTTCGTGAAGCACACTGGCTCCGCGAACCACCTTCGCAAATCGAGAGCTAATGATCTTCTCTGAAAATTCTCTCTCTAGTTCTCTCAAGGGGGTCAGCCTCTATTTATAGGCGATTCCACCGACCCTCGAACTTTCCGCGCGAAGTCAATGCCACGTCATCTCAAATCGCAAAGCTCCGAAGTTTCCGCCGGAATTCTGTCCAAATCGCGAACCACCACGGCAATTTTCCATTCGCAGAGCTCGTCGTAATAACGGAGCATTACCATCAACATTCCTTCGCGCCTTCGCCACGAATCTCCCTCGCAATTCCCTTCATCGTCGCGAATCTCCCTTGCAAATCCCTTCACCATCGCGATGCACTTCAGCCTCTGTCGTTCGCGAAGCTTGTCGTAATCGCGAAGAATCACCGCCTCCATTCTTCTGGTATTCACGATTTCCAAACCATGCATCCTATCTTAGCAAAATTCATGCCTTTTCCATATTAAATTATGATCTTCATGGAAATCCTATTTTTGCGATGATCACCAAACTCCAAATTCTGGACCCCAAAAATTTGGCAAACACTGGGAAACAGCGCCACCTTGTACTGCTCTTTTGTACCGCCTCCAGATCGTCCTTTCCTTTGTCATCGTTCTTTTTCAACAAGGATTGTCAATAAATTCTGGGGAACTCGACAATTCTCTATGGAAACCTGCTTTGTCAACAAACACAATCAACCCAAAAATACTGCCATGTTACCTTGAGGGATTTCTGCCCAACATATATATACTAATATATGAATAAATATATATGTATTAATATAACTAAATATATTTATATTAATATGAATCTTTATTAATATACGAATAAATATAACTATATATATATATTAATATATGAATAAATATAAATATATTAATATATGAATAAATATATATGTATTAATATAACTAAATATATGTATTAATATAACTAAATATATTTATATTAATATGAATCTATATTAATATACGAATAAATATAACTATATATATATATATATAAACAGATATATCATTAATTAGAGAAAAAAACGAAATGGCTTAGTGGTAAAGGTGCAGGCGCGCAAGGGGGAGGTCACGGGTTCGAGTTCAGGTAGAAACAAGGAGGTGCCCGCATGTGGGAAATGTGCAGGAAGGGCAGCGCGCAGGAAGAGGAGTGTGAGGCTCCGCCTAGCACTGATAAAGGGGGGTCCAGTGTTGTTAAAAGCTCCCCTCCCATTATATAATTCTTTTATTTTTTTATTTGTTTTACTTTTATCAGTGCTTTTTTTAGCACTGATAAAAGGTGACTTTATCAGTACTTTTCTGATCGGACCCCCCCTTTATCTTTGCCTCGATTAACAGCGCTTTTTTTAGCACTGTTAATGCACTTTTCTAGCACTGATAAAGGTCATATTTGTAGTAGTGCAATGACCATATCGTATCACTGGTGCGATTCTTCATGCTCAACACCTGATGTAATGGAGTGTGATTTCCCTCATGAATCAACACCCATTACCATCATATAAAGCCTACGTAAAGGTGTAGTAAAATTCATAATTAATGTCTATTAGGAATTACCTCTCATTCCTTACATTTATCAAACCCATATAGAGGAATCATTGCAATTATAATACAATCCATGAGGAAATACATCTCATGCTTTGCAATTAAACAACCCATTATGATTGAGGGCATTACAATCATAATAATTCAAATTAATCATGTGATAAATGATGTGGTCTTACCACCCATTACATTTCCATTTTACTTTAAACCATTTAATACATCCAAGACATTTCATTAAAACTATTTAAAACAACCAAGGAAAGCATTTTGTCACGCATGTGCCTTCCCATTTTAAACTTGCCATCAAATTCAACAAAAATGGAAAATCATTTTATAAGGTTCAAGAATTACTTTGAATGTACCATGGTCAATTGGGAAAATACCTACATGGGAATTTTCATTTATAAATCAATCTAATCCCTTAGAAGGATCTTGGTACATTGGTCATTTATATAGGAGTAAAATTCATTTAATAACATCAAAAGGGGTAATTTCCTTGATGTTCCATTATTCTAAAAACAACCAAACCATAGAGGAAGAAAAATTGCAACAAGATAATCATGATTTATATCACAAACCATTACTTTTCAGTTTATAAGACAAGACACCTCCATCGAGGGTTTTTATTATAAAATCATGACATTGTTCTTTAAACAATTCATTGAGCATATTATAACATCCATTTCAAGTCATATTTCAATTTATCAAACAAATCATTTTAAATTAACTAAAAAACATGGAAATTCAACTCATAATGGTTCAATTGGAATTAAGAAGGTTCCATTATCATCTAGAAAATTATATACAAGGGGAAAATCCATTTAGAGTCTAAAGCGTATTCTTAGGAAGGGTTATGGGATTTCAGAAATTTAATTATAAAGGTTCAATTCACTTGGCACACCCATGGGGTGTCCATAGAATATATCAAACATCTATAAATCTCTAAATGAGGGTCAACATACATGTATAAAGGTGCAATGGTCAATTTCATATAAAGAAACCAATTAATAGACCACACTCGGCAGAGGCTGGTGTATAACGCCACACCGCAATTTCAAAATCAACAGAAATTGATGAAAAATCCATAAAAACCTACCTCATGATTAAGACATATCACTCATCCAATATCGAGTTCTGATTCGATTTGTTTTGGAAGAGATCTATGAAATAGACCTTCGCCCTAAAAATAGGGCAAATGAGCTCATAACTGAATAGTTTGGCCGAGAAGAGATTAAATGGAGAAAGATTTAAATGGAATCAAGAGCTTACCAATGTGGATTCATAGAGATGGATGATGCTTGATTTAGAAAATCAATGGAGGATATCTCTCGAAGCCTAACTTAGTCTTGAGGAGGTAGCAAACAAGGCATAGGAGGAGGGTCGTGCGGCTAGGAGGAGAAGAAGAAAGAAGAAAAGAAAAAATAAGATCTCATTAAGGGTAATTTGGTAATTTCACCCTCAAACTGGGGTCCCATGGTTTGGCCACACTGTTTGGCCAAACCATATACCAACTATGCGTCACTCAATCCTTAATAAATCACCTCACACTGTTTGGACCACAAAGTTACCCTAACTGTGCACCAACCGTGTGATGAATAGTTTGAGGGTATTGCCTAAGTGGAACAACCTGTGTGATAAGGGAACATGGTTTGGGAAAACCATGTACAACCCTTGTGGTGCATTTCTTCTCCTTTCTCTACAGTCGCACGGTTTGCTGATGGAGGCCTCACAGTTTCAGACAAACATTGCACCTTTGTCAGACCCTCCAAAACCATGTTTCTCAAACCCTAGTGCTCCTGAAACTCGATGAGACACTCAGGAAAACTCTCAAGACTTTACCCAAGTAAAAATAAACACATTTAAGTTTTAAAACTTTTGGAATTATGTTTCAAAGTTCGGTTTTAAAAATGACCCATCCAATAAATGCCAAAAGATCAAATTCCTTTGGAATTCTGCCTTGACTCAAAACACGATTCATTACTATTGGTGGGAGAAACCCAACATTGCGATGGAAGAAAGGAATGATACAATAAGCCCTCATATTATTGTCTAATGTTACAATAGAAATGAACATGGAAGTAATGCGAACTAATACTATAATCCAAGGGTTGTTGATGAAAACCGATGAAAATAACCTATAAGACTTGGAGATCAAGGGTGAGCTTATGCCATCACAAATGCAAAGGTGGTTACTGAAAATGATGTTGTTATGGGTGCATTGGATATTAATTTAATAATATCAAACTTACTTTTTGATTATGGTTATATGTATTCTTTAATAGTATACATTTTTAGTAGATTTATTCAAGAACCACTTGAAAACATGGAAGTTGAGTTATCTGTGATGATGATGAACGGGTCAACTATAACATCCCAACTATATAACTCATCCCCTATTCATATTTGTGGGATGAACATCCTAGAAAACCTTATGATACTTACTTAAGTTTAATTTGATGCAATTATGGGTATATATTTTATTTCCTTATATAGATCTAAGATAATTTGATGAGAAAAGGAAATCACCCTCCAAATCGAGAGTTTCCCACCAATTCAAAACAATTACAATGAGGAGGATGAATATCTTTTGGTATCATCATATGAATCATCAATATATTTTTCTTCTGGGTGGGAATATATTTCTCAAATGATTAAGACTAAGGAAAGTATTATTCTTGAATACATGCATATTTTGAGGGATTAAACTGGTGTATTTATCATAGAGTTTCATTGTCTTCCTCTAAACTGAGAGTTTAAATTTTTAACTAAGATTATACGCAGATTCATTCCAATATCAATGACTCCATATGGAATGTCCATTACTGAACCTGAGGAGATAAAGAAGAAACTACTTAAGAATCTGGATAAAGGGTTTATACGCTCAAGTGCTTTGTCATGGTGTGCATCAATCCTCTTCGTCAAGAACAAGGATGGGTCATTGCACATCTAAATTTATTATTGTGAGCAAAAAAATCACGATGAAGATCAATTATCCCCATCCATGGATAGATAACTTGTTAGATCAACTACGTGAGGCTCAATATTTCCTTAAGGTGAACCTTTGGCCAGGATATCACTAATTAAGGGTGAAGATGGAAGATATTGCAAAAAATGTTGTATGGAGACTATGAGTTCATATTGATGTCGTTCAGACTCACTAATTCTCCAACAATATTTATGGACTTAATAAATATAGTCATTATGGATTACCATAAAAAAAATTATAGAATTATTTGTTGATTATATTCTTTTTTCAATATTGTGGAGGAGCATGAGGAGCATTTGAATGTTATGCTAAAGGAATTGAGAATTGATAAGCTATATGAAAAGTACAAGAAATGTGAGTTCGAGATGAAGGAATTATAATTCTTAGGGCATATAATCACCAACAAAGGGATATCTGTAGACCTTCCTAAAATAAAAGAAAATGAAGACTGTCCTAGACCAGTATCTGTAACAGAGATCCATAGTTTCCTTAGACTAACTAGGTATTATAGACAATTCGTGAAAAACATTTTGTGATTGTCAAACCCACTAACCCAGCTAACTTGGAAGGGATTAATGTTTGTATTAACCCATTAATGTGAAAAGGGATTTAAAGAATTGAAAAAATAGGATTATCATTGCACCAATACTTGCATTTCCCTCAAGTGCGGAACTTTTTTATGGTACATATAGATGCTTAAAAGAAGGGTTTGGTCTGTTTACTAATTTAGATTGATAATGTGATAGCATATGATTTAGGGGAGTTAAAATTTTATGAGGATAACTGTCCAACACATGATCTAGAGTTAGAAATAATGATATTTACATTAATGATCTGGTGAAATTACCTCTATGAAGAAAAGTGTGAAATATATACTGATCACAAGAGCCTAAAATATATATAGTTACATATATTGACCTTAACATGCAAAAGTGAATATGATTACTATTGATTAAGGACTATGAGTGCTCAATCCATTGTTATCTTGGGAATTAATACAAAATGGTTGATTATCTAAGTAGAATGGATCCAGTAATTTTATCAATGATGATAATTTAGAAGGATCCGTCTTCACATGTTTACAAATGATGGAAATGAGAATAGTAAAAGGAAATTTATCCTATATTTTTTAAATGAATTCTCAACCATCCATTCTTGAGAGGATCAAGGAGGGACTAAAAATGACCAGCGGATGCAAAAAAATGATAGTGAATATTCTTGAGTTCAATCCTGATAAAGACTGGGTTATAAGGTTTGGAACTTAGATATGTGCCCCATCAAAACCAAAGCTGAAAAGGTAGCTTCTGGATGATGAGCATAATTCATCCTTCTCTATTAATCCAAGAAGCACTAATATTTAAATATATCTAAATAAAAAAATACTGGTGGTATAATGTGAAGCAGGAGATTGGGGAATTTGTATCTCAATGATTGGTATGCCAACAAGTCAAGGCTGAATGACATAAGTCTAAGGGTATGATGGAAAAGTTTTGCATACAAGTATGGAAATGGGAAAACATAAGCATGGATTTCATCATAAGACTCCCCAAGACACACAATTTTAATAATTCCATTTGGGTGGTGGTCAATCACCTTACAAAGTTGGAACACTTCATTAATATCGATGAAGATTTATCACTTTTCCAAATCACTAAGAAGGGAAGTGGTAAAGATTCCTAGAGTGCCACTCTCTAATATATTTGTTCAAGATCCGATGTTGACCTCAAGGTTTTTTTGATGCCTTCAGTTAGCATTGTGGGTATAGAAAATAGTTTCCGTACTGGTTTTCACCCTTAGATGGATGGTGTGTCTGAGAGAACCGTCCTAACACTATAGGATATGAAGAGGTCTTGTTCAATGTATTTCCAAGGATGTTGGGATCAACACCTTCCTTTAGTATATTTCTTATATAACAATATTTTTCATTCTAGCATTCAAATGGATCCTTATGAGGTTTTGTATGAGAATCAGTGTCAGAATCCAACATGCTAAGATGATGTTGGAGAGTGGAAGATGATGTGACCAGATCCTTCCCCATAGATGACAGCGAAGGTCCAAACTATCCAGCGCCATATGGAATCTAGGAAAAGTTGATATAAAATTGTATAGGCAATCGTCAATAAGACCTAGAGTTTGAGGTCAGATATAGGATTTACTATCTATTTCTCCATGGAATAATTTCATGATCTTTGGGAATAAGGGAAAGTTTAGTCCTACATACGTATGCCCCTTTTAGATCCTTGATTTTGTTAGAGCAGTGGCCTACCACCTAGCACTACAACATAACCTATCATAAGTACATAATGAGTCCCTTGTATCCCTCTTGACATAGAATATACCAGACTCCTTGCAGGTACTAAATCCAGTTGCGGTATTTGTTGGATAATGATGTTTCATTTTTGGAGTGGATGGTGATGATCTTGTATCATAGTGAAAAAGTTCTATGAAACAAGGTAACTCATCTGGTCAAAGTGCTATGGTAATGCCACAAGTTTGAGGAATCGTCTTGGGAACCAGAAAAGGTGATGAAGTAGAAGTTCACTGTCTTGTTTTCACACTAGCATGCAATAAGAAATTTCAAGGGAAAAATTATTTAGGGGAAAAGAATGTAATGCCACAATACATTACAATATAAATCTTTTAAAATAAATTTTATGTTTTTGATATCTTGTGATGATTGCAACATCAGATCTAAACGAAACACATTACTCAATTAAATTATTATTGAAATATGACATTTATAACGTACTAGTTAAGTTCAGGAGTATGAATTGAACTAAATAAATATGTAAAATATATTATTTATGAATGTAAAAAATAAATTAAATGGGAAGATGATTGAGAACGACCCTAGCTTCCCTACGCCGCCGCCATCGGTGTCTGCTCCTGTTTCGTCGGTGGTGAAGGGTTCTTCTGAGGGGGTGGTTAACGATGGTTCGGCTTTGCGACGTCTGCAGGGGGTGAAATCTTTCAGGGATGCTCTCGCCGGCTCTTCATTTTCGGCTTTTAGGGATGGCCTTCCCCGCATTCTGTTTATCTCTGTTGAGACTCACTGTTCCGAGTCGGTGGAAGGTCGCCCTTCTGTGGAGTTATCTGAGGGGGAGCTGGTCGCAGCTTCGGCTTTCCATGATCTGACGCTGGTGGCGAGATTTGGGCATGAGAACACCCCCCCTTCATTTCTTCATCGACGGTCGGCCCTGCAAAGCTTCATCGACGGTCGGCCCTGCAGAGCTTCAAATCGAAGCCGGATTTTCAAATTTGGCACTGGAACGCCAAATTTGAAAATCCCGCTTCTAGAAATTCTCCGGAACATACGACGTTTTTGTCGCTTTTTCCAGATGCGGTTCCTACGGGCTCGAGGCGGTTCCAAATGAGCTCCTCTAACAGGTTCTCAGTGCTGGAAGAGGTTGAAGACGCCGTGTCAGAGCGGGTCTTGGCAGGCGGCAAATCAGGGGGTAAGAAATAACAGGTTTTTTCATCCTCGGATAGCGGGTGCATCACTCGGTCGAAGGAGAGGGAATTATCAGCCTCCGGATCTGCTTCAAAGGAAGTTCCTCCTGGTCGGGTGACTGCTGTGGCTCTGGTTTAATGTTTAATATCATCATTTGGAATGAGTGGGGTCTCGGTGCGCTGGTGAAGTCGGATTTTCTGAGAAATGAAGCTCGTCATCAACATGTTTCTATTGTCGTTGTGTCAGATCATAAACAAGGCAACGATCGCATTTCATCTTTTGCAAAGCTAATAGGTTTTTCCAAGTATCTGCATGCAGGGTCATGCAATTCTCACATATGGGCGTTCTAGAGATTTGACTTAACAGTGGAGTTAGCGGAAGCGTCTGCTCAGCATCTCACTATTAAATTCAGCAAGGGGGTAACGAGCTGTTTTATTTTTCCTTCGTTTATGCTAATTGTGACGTTGCTGTTAGGCTGCAGTTTGTGGCAGCAACTATTTGCTTTCCATCCATGTTCTTTTTTGTGGGTTTTAGGGGGATATTTCAACACTATTGCAGATATTTCCGAGAAGCGAGGTGGAACGGTTTTTTCCAGCAGATCAATGCAGAATTCACAGAGTTTCTGGATTCCAATGGTTTATTAGATATGGGGTTTTCTGGGGGCAAGTTCACGTGGTGTAATAACAGAAAGGGGAGCAGTACAATCTGGTGTATACTCGACAGGTGCCTTTCCAATATGCAAGGGATGGATTCGTTTCCACTGGCCATAGTGACTCACCTTATAATACCATGCTCCGTCACTGGTGAAACTAAAGAGGGGCGACAGGAGGAGAAAGTGATTCTTTTATTCTAGCAATTGGTGTATGGCTTTGTGGATCAAGTTAGAGGCTCTTGGGAAAAACCGGAAAGTGGCACTGCCTAGGTTGGTTTGGTTAAGAGGTCACAACGTCTAAAAAGTGACCTGCAGTCATGGTGTAATAACAAATCTGATGAAGATCTCTTTTTGGAAAGTCTGAGATTGGAAATTGACGGCTTGGAGAAGAATCTCCAGGAGGGTTTGTGGGATGATTTATTTATTTCTTTAAATGAGAACCAAAACCTGCTAGCGGAGAAGCTTCTGGGGATTGAAAGGGTGGTTATGGAGCGTTCAAGAGCTTTATAGCTAAAAGAAGGTGATCGAAATTCTGCTTATTTTCATGCATGTATTAAGGAAAGGGCAGTGACCAAACGAATTAATATGCAGGCGTAGAGGTGGAAGGAAAGAAGGCTATGGAATATTTTGAGAGGCTTCTAAGCGGTCAGAACAGCAGCATGGTAGTTGGTGTGAGTAGCTCCTTTAACGAAGAAAGTTTCATGAGTTCCATACAGAATTTGGTGTGTGATCAGGATAATAAGATTTTAAAAACTATCTTGGAGGAAGATGAAATCAAAGAGGCCGTGTTCAGTTACCAGCAGGACTGCACTCCTGGTCCGGATGGTTTCCCGGGTGATTTCTTGGTGTTTTCTTGGGTCATAGTCAAAGACCAGGTTAGGGAAGCTATCCAGGATTTTTGAAAAGGTGGTCCGTTGATTAGAGCTGGGTGCTTCAAGGATGGTCTTGATTCCAAAAGAGAAAGACCCCACATTTCTGAATCACTATAGGCCTATATGTTTATGCAATTTTTTCAACAAAAGACTTGCTTTCTTGATTAATAAAAGGCCCAGTGGTGTGATTCCAAGGCTAATATCGAATGAACAACATGGTTTTGTTAAAGGAAGAAGCATTCAATGGGTCATCGGCATAGCTAAAGAAAAGAAACGGTGGAGGATCTGACAAAAAAGATTCTTGGTTCCAATGTGATGATAAAGGTTGATATGGATAAAGCGTATGAAAGATTGGAATGAATTTTCATCATAAGGTTCATGAGGAGTTTTGGGTTTCACAGATGGGTCGGGGATTTGGTTTCTTTAAAATAGTTCGGGGATTTGGTTTCTTTAAAATAGTTCGGGGATTTGAGTAAGGGGATCCATTATCTCCTTGTCTTTTCATTTTAGCGCAAGAGGTGCTTACAAGGAATATTGAAGGGGCTCTAGTGGATGGGAGAATTCGTCCTTTCAGGAACAGGTTTGGCATCAATGTGGTTTCTCATTTAATGTTTTTAAATGACATGCTATTTTTTATTAATGGAAGGTTAAAGTCAGTTGAAGGTTTCAACAATGTCATGGAAATATATGGAGCCTCGAGTGTTCAGCGTGTTAATCAAAGGAAGAGCAGTGTGCACATTTCGAACAAATGATCAAGAAGAATAAGTGGGTCCATTCAGGATAAACTAGGCATGCAGAGGAGACAACATCCAATGGATTATCTCAGAGTTCTGATATCCAATGGGAGAATTTAAAAAGTATTTTTCTAGGGGATTATCAGGGGAGGATTTGCAACTGGAAGAGCAAATTCCTTTCATTTAGAGGGCGGATCACCTTGACCAATAGTGCTCTATCCTCTGTGCCAATGCATATTCTATCTATTATTAAGCTGTCAAAGGGGAATTTATTAAGGACTGAAAGGATCATGAATGCGTTCTTATGGGATGCTAACCAGACAAAGAAATGCCATTGGGCATCCTGGAAGCATCTAGCTAGGCCGTTGTATGAGGGAGAGGTTGACTTGCATAGATTTGATGAAGTTATGTGAGAAATAATTCAAGGGTAGACTTTACGGGGTCAGTTTATGCAAGACAGGTATGGATAAAATTTAGATGTTTGGTATGGCCTCTATAAGTATCTCTAGGCTTGCTCGATACATGCTTTCACACCTGGAGATTCTGGAAAGTAAGACGCAGTGGATTATTGGTCGTGGTGATGTTACCTTTTGGGAGAAAAATTGGGTAGGGGATCGTTGGTCATTCCTGGGTTTCCCCATTCCTAATTTAACCTTAATGGAGGTCAGCTGCTATTGCTCTGTAGGGGAAAGGGAATTCTCGAGTGGCCTTTTCGAACCCTCCACACTCAAGAATCCCCCTCCCCGCGAAAAGGTCATCCGGGGATGCCCCAGCCGGGGAGGAGCCGTTGTCAGCCGAAATGACATTGCGTCCCACGGGGTGACACCTCGATCAGCGATGGTTCGTCACAGCAAGCCGTCAGCCAAGTGAAGTGCGCCCATTCTGCCCACCCGGTGAGACACCGGATGACCCGACAAGACGAGTAGTACATGGGAGGCGGAAATTCCTCCGAAAGCGTGGATCGAACCCCAGACCTCACCGAACACCGTTGCTTTGGCCCTCGACCCTGCACCACTACGCCACCGCCGAAGCGGCAAACGTGTTTGCCGGTTTAGGAGGTATTGAGGCGGCCTTACCCCACCCCCTGTCGCACGTCCCCAGCTAGGCCCAAGGTGGCCAACCTTGGGCTTGGGCCAGTTCCACACGGAGTCGAGGGGACGAGAGGATCGCTGACATATAATGCGCGTTGCCTTTGCGAGGACTCGAACCCGGAACCTCGACGACAGGACGCCATCGTCTTGAACCAACTCACCCAGCCCCTGCGGGCTCAGCTGCTATTCATCCTTCATTAATGTTATTCTCCATCATGAGCAGAAAATTCGTTTTGATGAGATTTGTCTAAATGAGGAATCAAATGTCTGTATTTTCACGGATTCAGAATCTAGGGATTTTTTGAGTAGGGATTACAGGAAGGCGATGCATCTGCGTAGCGGGACGGACCTCTGGGCATTGAAGTTATGGTGTAATGAGTTGTCGAGCAAAATGAATTTTCTGGTTTCGAAACTGAGGAATGATTCCCTCCCAACCAAAGAGAATGTGATGAATAAGTGAGTCGCTTTGGCGTCAAGATGTCGATGTTTTGTATCGCCTCAACAAAAATCATTGTTTCATCTTTTCTTCAAGGGGGAGTGGGCGATCGATCTATGGAACTTCGTAGGGCACAATCTGATGAAAGTGCATGCAGTTATTTTTTCGGCGGCATGTTGGATTCTATTGGACGCCCGGAATAAAGCATAGGATGGGAGGACTTTCTCGTCAATTTTCTTTCTGGTTCAGTTGAAGATTATGGTTGCAGGGCTTGGTGGTCTGATTCACGGAGGGCTATCTTCTCATTCCTTAAGAAAGTTACTGCCAAGGTGTGGGGATCCTGTAGAAACAAGAAATGGGATGCAAGGGAGATGGATTAAGTGGAATTCTCCCAGTACTGAATGTTGACGATTCCTGTTTAGCAGGACAGCTGAGAGGCGGAGACCTGGTGAGAGACAACAGAGGTTTGGTGGTTCAGGGCTTTAGTTCCTTTTACAGAGTAGGGACCTTGATGGGGGCGGAAACGAGAGCCTTGACCACAGACATCATGCTTTTCAGAAGCTTTAATTTTCAGGTTTTAGAAATTGAATCTGATTCTGCTTTTCTTGTTAGGTTTATTCAGGGGAAGTTCAGTTATACCTGGGAGTTAGCTTACTTGATCAGGAATTGCAGAATGTTTGTTAGGAAAGGAGCCCAAATTAGTCACACTTGAAGATAATGGAACTTCGCGGCTAATGCACTAGCTAGCAAAGCTAATCCAGATAATAATATCATCCTTTACACTGAGCTTGGGTCTTTACTTAAGGATGACCC
Source organism: Viscum album (assembly GCA_963277665.1). Taxonomy (NCBI): domain Eukaryota; kingdom Viridiplantae; phylum Streptophyta; class Magnoliopsida; order Santalales; family Viscaceae; genus Viscum; species Viscum album. Next base: position 64,587,895 of record OY728166.1, on the reverse strand, counting down.
CTTCTTTGTTAAGGGCGACGCCCTCATAATTACTAGTCATCGAGTTAATATTAAATCATCATTTTCTTGAAAACACACTGCTTGAAAAAACTGTTTTTTATCGCATATGCAAGTTTAATTTTAAATTAAAATTGTACACAAGTGAGATGAATTTGGAAAAATGGATTCCATTTTTGGATTTAAAATAATTTATTTTATAAAATAATTTCATCTTAATTTTTTATCATAATAAATAGTGAAAACAATAAAAATTATTTACAGTGGTTAAGGTAAAAACTGGTTTACCTGAGTGTAAATTAAAGCATAAGTTATAAAAATGACTCAAAAAAAAAATCAATTCACATTTAATGGTTATAATTCGATATTATATCTTCTAATTGTATAAAATGGTCTATTTTAGAGCCTTGTGGAACGATACAAACGTGGGTTGAATTCTTTATTTTCAAAAATTTCAAGTGTGCCCTATTCTTTACTTATAAAAGGTCACACACTCATATTCATTACACAGTTACAAAACCATTTGGTTCAGATAAGAACTACACAAATCACTTAATTACATTCCTTACATAATTCTATAATGCTTGTTATGTTCAAAAATCCATCCTATTAAGTCTTGAAAAATAAAAAAAATTGTCCGAAAAAGAGGTAACGTTCGTAATTGAGTATTTTATTTTATTTTTTCCTCCACCTGTTTCAAATATTATTAAATCATGCTTATATAATAATCTCTATATCTTTTTTATATTGAAATTTTATGATGCTAAGGGAATGATCTACAACCATCTCCTCCCTCAAGTGAGAAATGAAACTGTTGATTGTGTTGTGTGTACGGTAGACTACTGCCACATGAATTGATATAATTTGTTACCAATCACCGCTTATTATGTCTCCATTTAATGAATTATCTAATGTTTATATATTAAATTTATGAAATATATATATATATACATGAAGAATTATTATGTCATATATACCTTCTTAATTTCCATTCCGTAGAGAAAATGTTAATGTCGCTTGTACGTATGACGAACGACACCCTCACGAAACAACGTGATATGTTATTCACTTATGATTTACATGGAAGGTAATAAAGATGAATTTAATGTTTATATATGATATTTATTACATATTATACATTATATAATATAAATATATAACATACCTTATTAACTTATCATCCATAGAATAAATGATAGTTTCGTTCGTGTGTGTGACAGATTACCGTCTAGCGAAGTGATGTTATTAATTTTTATTACTGTATCCCATGGATGGTATGAGTAATGGTATTTAAAGAAATAATTTTATATTTTGACATAATGATCATCTTGTAACCATCGAATAAATGATAACTTCGTTCGTGTGTATGACGGACTACTGCCTAGTGAAGTGATGTTATTTGTTTTAATTATCGTATCCTTTGGATGGTACGAGTAATGGTATTTAATGAAATAATATGATATTTTGACATAATGATCATCTTTTAAATAAAAAATAACACTTACCTTCTCTCCATTACGATCTTTGGAAAGTGGAAATATTACTCATGCGTACATACAACCTACCATATCTGAGATTGCAATGTAGTTCAATTTTTATTACCATATTTCATGGATGGTTTAAAAGGTGTTATTTTTATTTAAAAAATATAATTATGTCATGGTTAACATTTCTGATATAATTAATAATAACCTCTTTGATCCTATTCAACTTTCTAAAGTGATTTTGGACATATGAGTCATTCATCCTTAAAACGTCCGATGTGGAATTAATTGGTTAGGTATTCGAATATGACACGGTAAAAATTAAAATATTAAGAATAGAAAACATGATAAAGGATCTTAGAAAAGTAAATAATTAAATTATGTTAATTATTTAGGGAGATAAAAAATGCACGTGATGAATCGATCTTGGGGTATGCGATCTTTCTAACCCACCCTTTTAATGTGGTTATGGCCATTGTCTCTTTAACTCACTTTCTCTTCCATTGAGTTATGAAATACTATTAAAGTCATTATATATGTCTCGGACGTGTATACCAAGATTATTCTCCCATTCCTTTTATGGGGTAATTCATGCATTATGAACATTTCTCAATTTCCTTCTTTATGAATTTTCATTTGATTATGTTATGAGAAAATATTTTGAAATTCAATTCTTCATATGGGTAATTCTTATGCTTATTCCATATGATTGATATTCTTAAGTGGCATACATATGCATGTACAAGAAATGAATGTGATGAGTGGGCTTAATATTATATAGCCCTCCAAAGCATTGTGTCACGGGCTGAGCGTCTCAGCACATCAGTTCGCCCGTGCGGCACCCCAGCCCCCTCCAAGGCGGGCGGGGTTCAGCCGTCCAGCTCTTCATATATGAGCTTCACTGGTTTCGTCCTGCCATGGACTCATCAGGAGAGTGGCCCCAACTCCCAACCAGTGGTGTCAAGGTTGACACGCACCATCCTCCTCTTTGTCGGGGCGACTCCCATCTCTTAGATAGGGACTAACCAGATGAACCGCAGCTTTGATGTTCTTGCTGGTGTGGGACCGGACCCCCATGATTGGGTCGTGACATTCTCCCACCACCATTCCATGCACGCCCTCGTGCATGTAGGATCGTGGTCTTCTGTGTGTCCGCGACTGCTTCCAACTAACCGGCTACCAAGCATGGTCTCAGGGGACGCTCCTTCCTTGTCGTTGACATCAATGACCCACCCACTCTCTGGGTCGCAAACCATCGTGGTCCACCCTCTCTCTCAGGGTCGAAAACCACCTCCACGAGACCCACCCTTCATAATGGCATCTCTGCCTCGGACTTCTCTCGAGTGCGACCTTCTCTGTCGTGTCACCTCAACATGACACCCCGGGACTCCGCTCCCACCACCAAGGTCCGTCCGGCAGCATTCAGCAACACCACGAGGCACATTCACTTTGATACCACTTGTCACAGGCTGAGCGTCTCAGCACAACAGTTCGCCCGTGCGGCACCCCAGCCCCCTCCAAGGCGGGCGAGGTTCAGTCGTCCAACTCTTCATATGTGAGGTTCACTGGTTTCATCCTGCCATGGACTCATCAGGAGAGTGGCCCCAACTCCCAACCAGTGGTGTCAAGGTTGATACGCACCATCCTCCTTTTTGTTGGGGCGACTCCCATCTCTTAGATAGGGACTAACCAGATGAACCGCATCTTTGATTTTCTTGCTGGTGTGGGACAGGACCTCCATGATTGGGTCGTGAGAATTGGGTATTATTTTAGTCTCATGATATGTTATTTATGGGATTATGGAGTGAACCTAATCCATTATGTGACTATCCACCAAGTGATATTTTCTTGGTAGTTAGCCTTGGATTATGTTTATGACTTGTTTTATATTGTTATGAATTTCCCATGATGCAATTAATACATGATACCATTATCTTTATGTTATTCTTGTAATTGATTACTTATGTAGCTTCCCTTTTTTGATGCCATGCTTGCAGGATCCAAGAGTATAGAAATGGATACAAGGGAGTGAATTGTAGTTTATAAAATAAAATATAAAAAATCCATTAATATGATTATGTAAATTTATTGGATAGAAAGTTTATTTGCATATTAGATTATAAATTGGATAGATAATTTGTCTGCTCTTCAGTGTTTAGAAATGTTTAGAATAAGTAAAACTATTCTATATAATTACACAGTATAATGTATAAATTGTGAAAGCAAGTAAATTTATAATTTATAAAGTTGTAAAGAAAAAATTGCAGGACATTATAAAAATAATGATCGAAACTTTATGCTTTAGCATTAAATAACTCTATAACCCATAAATTAGGTGTCCATGGTTTTAACAAACTGTAAAGGTCTATCTTCCATAAACAAGAAAACCCTCAATACTAGGATTGAAAGAACTTTGTTTCCATAACTACAAGAACCCTTGATCTATAGATTGGACATAGCCTTTGTCTTCCAATCCTCATAAGTCCTTTATCATAAGGCCAGACCCAATCCCTGTCTTCCAATCCCCATAATCCCTCTACCACAATTTCTGAGAAACAATATAGTTTACAAAATAAAAATTATATAAGGAATTTTCAATCCTCTCTCGTATAATTTAGAACATAAACTCTATAATGATTTAAAAATCACAACTCACAAGATGTTACAACTTAGTAAACATTATACAGGGTGAGTTACAAAAGCATAAATTCCTCCAAAAAAATACATTTATTTATAGGAAAAGTTCAAATGGTCATATTCCATGATTCTTAGAGTTGTTTACAATGTCCATGGAAAAAAATCCATCTTGAAAGCTCAGTATGTTCGTCTAATGCCTGTAAGATTAGACACCACCCTTGTGTAACATGTTTTCATAAAGTGGAATGAATTTGTTTTCCTGGAAAAATAATATATCTCAATATAAATGATTTAAGGAAAATCCCATATGGAAAACATGTCAACTTCCAACCAAAAAATGTTTTTTCGAATGTCTTGATGTAATGTCATCAATTTAGATGTAGTTATATTATGACTTGGAAATTTTTTAAATCATTATCCATAAATATATGTAACTTTATATCGAGAAATTAGAATAATTTCATCAGAATATATAAATTTATTCCATCCAATATATAAATATTCATCAGTCCAAAATTTTTTCCCTAAAAAAACATATTTAAATATAGGGAGGTCTAAATGTTAGTAAAACAAATACATTTAATAAAACGTATTGTGATTTTAAAAAACATATTTGAAAGTGTTGAAAGACATTTTGAATCAACAATATCCCCTTTTTGTAAAGAATAAAACAAAACTCTTAAAAGAGAAATAGTTTAATGTGAAACACATACGCTCCGTGTGTTATAAAAATTATATTTTACCTTTTTATAATTTATTTATTTTCCCTCTTTACTTTCATCCTTTTTGATTTCTCCCCCTCTATTTTAGAATTAATAACTTCATAAACATTTTTTTTGATATTTCACCCCCAATGTCATTTTTGAAAATAAATACTTTATAGAACATAGAATGTGTACCTGGGAAGTTTATGAAATAAATTTCTATACAAAGGAAAAAATAATTATACAGGATAATAGACATTTATTTAAAAGTAATAGAAAGATATAACCAACTGAATAGGAATCATCTATAAAAGTCAATAAGGAGGAATATATATTCAAATTTATTTTCAATCGATCAAAATTAATTTTTTTTACCAAAATAGTTCCCAAGAGTTCAGATAAAATATATCATCATTTCTTCATAATGTCTATGATGATAATCTTTATCTTCTTAACATCTAACTAATATTTCTCGGAGACATCCAAGAATGATTTAATTCTTTCAACAATATAATATAGAACATTGATCTTTTTTTTCTTCATTAAAAAAATATATCCTCCTCCAAATATTCTACCTTTGAACTTTCTTCCTGAGACTTGTGATGGGTTTCTACAGTATTCATAAGGCTTCAACTTCTTCTTCTAAAGATTTGACATCAGAACTTCCAGCATGATCATCATCTTATACTAGAACTACATCACTCAACTTTCTCACTACTAAATAAAAATAATCAAACTTCTTTGATAACATCACAAACTCATCCTCTTGATTCATAACCAAAAATTTCAAACAATCAATAGCTCTTGTGTTATCAAATACTACTCCATGAAATGTTCTTATGACATTCGAAGATTTTTTTTGTTGAGTAACCAAATTTTCAATGATATCATCACAAATTTTAAATCATTAACATATCATCACATCCATCTAGTAACTTCTTTCAACATTCTTCTATCAGTTTGAACTCATCCTTTATAATATGTAAATTCATCTTCATTATGAATAACAAATTCTATAATATTTTTCACTAAATTTGAATTTTTTAAAATATCAAACATACATTGAAAGTACTTACATCTTGCAAGAATTTGTGGAAAATGTTACTTATCATTAAGACATTGAAGAAATTCTCTAAAATAATTATGATTCATGTCTATTCTATGAAAAGTATTGGAAGGAGGTAAATTCATGGAATTAGATTATGTTGTTAGAAGTTGATACCTCAGTGGTCTATATATTTAATCTATTTTAGAGACATCATGATTAATTCCATCACCAAAGCTATCTAACTCCTCTATATTATCTTTTTCACTAGAATTACCACCTTCAATATCATCATCATCATCATCACTCCATTCACTCTCAACAACAACATTATAACCTTCTCTGTTAAGATTTTGATCTCTAGAATGTTTCTTAATTTCTACAGATGCTTTTCTGTCCACAATATTCAAAGACAAACTCTTCATCGACATAAAAAATAATGAGATTTATTGAGATCATGAAATTTCATCAATATTTATCTATTCATTCATTTCTTGAACTATTTGAGATTTATTACTTAACCTCTTCTTTCTTGTAAATGTTCTCAGGGAAATCTATTTAGAAATTTATTTCTATTTATAAGATTCCTATTGAGTTTAAATGATTGTTTCTGCATTTTATTTATCCATTTCCAAGGGTGGAGTTGATAAAGTTATAGGTTATACATTATGAATTTTAGAATTACGACCTTCCAAAAAATATGACATATTTTTTTTTGTAACAACTTTGACTCTTTCTTGGATTGCATCTATTTTCTTGAGGAAATCTATTGTAATATTTTCTTTCCTTTCCATTTCATCTTTCCCTCTATTCTCCTCTTATTCTATTAGATTTTGATAAGACTTTTCATTTAAATCCAAAGCCTCACCTTAATCAAAACCAATTTTTTTTATTTGGATCCCAATCCTCTATTATTTTCATGAATGCTAAGAAAGCCTCATTAGGCATCTTCTTAGTTACATTTCTCATAATTTTAGGAGACTTCACAATATCAATCATTTTAGAAAACTTGTATTTAAGAAGTTTTATCCTTTCATCTGATGTAACCCTGTACACCTTTTCGATAAATGATTTCTATATGGAATCATAAATAAAAATCATCATAGAAATATTTTCTTCACCAATTAGATATATCATATCTCACACAACTATTGCAATATTTTTATCATTCATGATAATCATAAAATATACCTACAACTTGTTAATTAAAATTGGATACAAAAGTGACATTACATCTAATAAACCTTCCTTCAAAGCTTCAATCATATTGAAAATGTACTTTAGTAAATGAAGTTTCCTCATTTTTCATAAGAAATTGGGTACATATATATCTTGGACATTGAAATTATCACTATATTCATTCTAAGGGATTAAGATATTCTTAATCTAGATAGATAGAATCCAATTTTCTAGATTTAGATGAACTTCCAAAAATTTTCCTAAGAAGGAAACAAAAAATGAATCATCCTTATCCTTCTTAAAATTTACCAACTTTTTTGTATACTTATAGGTAACTAAGCATGTTTAAACATCTAAAATAATTTCAACAATATTATCTTTTTGATTGATATTCAGTTTGCACTTATTTTCAAATAATTCAAAATTTATAACTTCCAAACCATCTTCTTATGAAAAATATAAATAGGATTAATTTTTTTACCTACTCTATGTAGTGTAAATAAAACACTTCTTTTTAAACACAAAAATACTCCCAACTATGAAAAATAATAGCACTTTTTAGAAAATAATCATACTTAAAAAAACAATACTTTTAATCCATCCTTTATTTTACTGGTATTCTGCTAAAATATTAACTGGTTGAAGCCATGAGTTTAGAAAAATAAACGAACGATCCTCAAAAGATCATGCAAAGGAGAAATTAAAAGTCTAGAGCTGTTTATAAGGACAAAAAGAGAGGATTGGGTGACTTTCCAATCCCCATATATATGGACTCTAAAGAATGATGGTTTAAATTCCTAGATCCAATGGTTCAGATCAAATCCCTTATTTTGATCAAATTTAGCATAAATTCTTTTTTATAAAATATCTTTGAACTATTATTTGTTATATTTGACATATATATTCTATTGGTAAATGTTTTTATCTGATAAAATATAAACATTTTAATTATTTTTAAAAATAAGTACTAAAAGCATAAAAATAATACAATAGATTCAAGTAGAAAATAGAATAATCGGATATTTACCTTATAGAGATCAAATTATAAACATCTATTAAAACCATATTTTGAGATATAGATTTCTTTTTACTATTACAATGTAAAGAAACTGTAGAAATAAATTTTTTAATAAAAATTTCATCTAGAAAAAATTATAACATAAGTATGTTAATGAAAACCTTTTTAATGAAAAATCCTTACGAAAATTTTGAAGGAATGTTTTTATATACACATATTTTCCTATAATTTTTTCTAAAAAAGAGTTTTTCTATAAAAATTTTATAAATCATACTTTAACAAAAAAGATTTCCTAAAAATTTTCATAACAATAATATATCTGAAAATTTTATAAAAAGTTTGAGAGAATGAAAATTTCAAATACATAAAATTACTATTACCCATTTTTTGAGTCCTTTATTACCATAAGGATAAGGATTTAACAATATGTATATATGAATGATCCTTTTGTATTGACCATTCATAGATTATGTTTAATATATTCAAATTTATCATAAGGTATTTTGTAAAAATATCAGTAAGTTTTTCTTGAATTTTGATGAACTGTAAAATGATATATATTTTTGTGTGTGATCCTAAAGAAAGTAATGTATTTTATCTAGGTACTTGATTAGTGAGTTAGGTTTTGTGTTTTTATATAATTAAATGGAATTTGTGTTATCATAAAAAATTATAGTTTTACTAAAACTCAGGGTGAGATCAGTGACTATGTGTTTGCATCCAAAACCCATGAGATCAACAACTTGAAGCTGCCATATATTATACTTCAACTGTGGAAAGTGATATAGAATATTTGATCTTACATGACCATAAAAAATAAAGCCTCTCATATAATTTAAAAACCACTAAATGTACTTTTTTATCCTTTTTACATCCACAAATGTTAGGATCTGTAAAAATTTTATGTTCAAAACCATTTATAAATCAATAAAATAATCCAAGATACATAGTTCCCTTAAGGTAATGTAAAATTCATTTTACAGCCTCAAGTTGGGATTATTTAGGATTAGTTTGATATGTTGCAAAAAAACATATAGAAAACTTAAAATCTGGATGACTATCTATTAGGTATAGTATAATACCAATCATTCCTCTAAAGATCATTTGGTAACTGGTTTCCCAGATTCATTAATATCTAATGTATTTGACATATGAATCAGCATTCATAATATCTTTTTTATTCCCAAATTTCATAAAAAGATCATTTATATAATTATGTTGAGATATATATTTTCCTTATAGTTTATGTGAAATTTCAAAACCAAGAAATAAAGTGAGTTCTCCCATCATGTTCATCTCAAACTCAGATTTCAGTAGATCCGAAAAGAAATCTATAAGCGATTTTGGAGTTGACCCAAATATAATGGAATAGATATTAACATTAACAATGATGGTGTTTTTTAAATCCTTTTAAATATAATGTGTTGGATCCATGACTCCCTAAACAAAATTATTTTGTAACAAAAATCTTGTTAATATGTCATACCGGGATCATGGGAAATGTTTAAGTCCATAATGCGTCTTAGTAAGTCTAAATACATGAACTCAAATTTTTTTGTTTTCAAAATATTGGGATTGTTCTACATAAAATTCATCATATAAATATTCATTAAGGAAATAAGACTTTATATCCATTTAAAATAGTTTTATATTTAGAAATTATTCCTATGCTACAAGAATGTGGATAGCTTCATGTCTGGATATGGGAAAATATGTTTCTTCACAGTCTATGACATCTTGTTGATTATAACCTTTGTGAAAAGTCTAGAATTATTTCTAACTATCATTACATTTTGATCATATTAATTTTGAAAAAACCCATTTTACACTAATAACAGTTGAATCTTTAAGTCATTCAAGAAAAGTCCAACCTTGATTCCTTTCAAACTCATTATGTTTATCTTGCATTTCTTTTATAAAATCATCATACATTAAATCATCATCTGGTGAATTAGGATAAAATTGTGATAAAAATGAACAATGTGTAAATTAATTTCTTCAATAATTTATAGTTCTTACTAGTTGATCTACATAACCAATGATATTATCACTCAGATGATTCCTAAGGATTACCTGATTCCTTTGGTTTATGAAAATCAATTTTTCTATAGTAGGTTGAATTTATTCTTGAGGTTGAACTTATGAAAAAGTTTTTTCAATTATCCTCTCTTAAAAATAACTTTCCAACATTGGTTGAAAATCAATTTTTGAATAAATATATGATGGTGTGTGTTATGTTTTTCTAAAATCAAAAGGACCAATTTCATTAAATTTAACCTGCATTGTTTCCTCAAAAGTAATTTTACTTTTTAAAATAAACTATATAATCCTTACTAGTTTTATAATATCCTATAAATATTCCTAAATCTTATTTTGATGAAAATTTATATAGATTATCTATATTATTTATAATGAATACTTTGCATTCAAAAACAATTGAAGTATAAAAGTTTTAGATTTCTTCCAGTGCATATCTCATAAGGATTTTTATTAATAAAAGATATTATTAAAACATGATATAATATAAAATTTAGTATTAACCACTTCAGAACAATTTTTTTAGCAAATGAGTATTCAATCAATATGGTTCTAGAAATTTATTAAATAATTCCACTTCTTCTTTCAACTACACCATTTCCCTCTTGAGTTCTAGGAGATGAGAAGTTTTGTATTATTATTTTTTCATAACTAAAATCTTCAAATTCACAATTTTAAACTATCCACCACAATCACTATTAATTTTCAATGACTGTATATTTATATTATTTCTAATATGTGTTAAAAATGTTTTAAAAAAGAAAAAGGCTTCTAACTTTTTTAGAAAATAGATCCATGTATATCAAGTATAGTCATGAAATGAAACATATACATAGTATTTTCCACCAATACATCTAGTTTTTATAGGACCAAAAAAATCCATGTGCACTACCTGTAAAGCATTATAAGTTGAAACTTCACTAAAAGATTTATAACATGACTTATGTTACTTTACAAATTGACAAGTATAACAAACTATAAATAATAAAACATAAACTCCAATAAATCTATACCTAGTCCTTTACTAGAGAGTTTAGATAATATTCTATAATTACAGTGTCTTAACCTTCTATTCTACAATAATGACTGATCTTCCATTTCAATAAGGAATGTTAGATCTTGTCTCCTACGATCTTCTATGTTTATAGTGTACACATTATCATGCTTATTACCAGAAAGTATAAAATTATCTTATGAACTATGAATAATATATTTATCATTTTTGAAGTTCACAAGATAACCCTTGTCACATAATTTACTTATTCAAATAAGGCTATGCTTAAGTTATAATAAAAATAAAACATATGAAATTAAGGCTTTACAAATAATAATAATAATATATATTCCAATAACTTCTCCTTGAGAATTTTCACTAAATGTGACTTTGACACATTTCATTTTAATAATATTCTTCAATTAATCATTTTCCCTAGTAATATTTATAGAACATCCACTATCCATTTACCAAATATTATTTTAGTGGACACACTTATTATTTTCCTAAAAGTAAGAATATTTTTATTTTGGAACCCAAACTAGCTTGGGTATATCATTATTTGAATATAATATTTTTGGAATCCATATATTTTTAAATTTATTATTTTGAGAAGTTTACAATTCATTAGAAATACAGGATTTGTGAAAGACAAAATATTATACTGTATTTAAAGAACATTTGTTTTTCTAATTTTCTGAACTTTAAAATTTAGTACAAAATGGGTTACTTTTTGAAAAATAATACTTATTTTGAAAATTTATTTTTTATTAGTAAAAATGAATCTAGATATATTTATATGAGGTTCAATATTTCTGTGAATCTATCAATTTTTTTTTTACCAGTTGTAAATTTTGATAATAAGTTTTTTAGACATGAAATTTTGCAACTTAGTTTCACAACTAAATTTTAATTCTCAACATATGTAGTGCTAGAATAATTTTTTCCTATTTTTTATTGAAAAAATAGTTTTCTATAGACTATATTTCTCTAAATATTTTGAAATATTATAATTTTCTGTACTGAATGTAAACTTTTTGGAAATATATTTATCATGTTTTGTCTCATCAGCATCCAGTTTTTTAGAAACATTAAAACTTTGTTTTTATAGAAGTTTAGAAAATCTTGAAACTTCCTCAAAGTTTGGAAACATATCATTCTCTTTTAATGAACTAGATTCTTCATCTGAAGAAAACAATTATTTTTAGTTTCTATATTAGGATAATTATCATTAAATGTATGGTTAGCTATAGTTTTAGCAAATACCTTAGACTTAAATCAATTATTACTCATTAGAATTTCAGTAAGGAAATCGATATTATTATAATATTCACTTTCATTATCTAACAAATTATATGATAAACAATCACCTTCAATTATAATATATGTTTCTAAGGCTTTTAGAATATATTTACTTTTATCTCTGGAAAAATTCTTATAATTCCTATTAATATTTTAACCCTTTATATCATTTCAATTATGATTTGGAAAATATAGCCTTATTTGTCAAGGCTTCTTACAAACAAAACATGTTATTTCAGAAGAAACCGCCTTCTCACTTTTTTCTTTATAATTCTTCTTATAATTATATCTAAAATCTTACTTCCCAACAATAGTTTTTCTTTATCTTAGCAACATTAGATAAAAAATATTCATATTGATTAGAAGAACTGCTGTCTATTTCAATATGAATATTGTTTTTCATTGAATACATAGAATCTTTCTCTGTAGATCTCACTTTCATAGAAATAGATGAAGTAGAAGTAAGATCTACCCCATTTTTATTTTTTTCCTTTTCATCATCTCTTTTTAATCAGTCTTCATATTACATAAGAGTATCAATCAAATCATCCAATCTCAAATAAGTAATATGATTTTTTTCATCAATAGTTTTTCATGGATTACCACTCTCTTGGAATAATCTTGATGAGTTTTTCAACAAAAATTTCATCTTTAATATCTTAATTACCCATAGACTGTAAAATAATAATAATTTTCATGAATCTATAATTCATCTTAGAAACATATTCTCCAAGTATGAAATCAAATTCTTAATCATTAGCTCTAAGCATTTATTTTCTAGTTTATATAACTTTAGAAGTATAGAAATTAATAATTTCCAACTTATTTCAAATACAGTCTGCAACTTCACAAGAAGAAATTTTATTATATATATTCCTTTCTATATAACATAGAAATGTATTCCTTACATGATAATTCATTTGATATTCAAGATTACCTTAATTAATAAAAGTAGTAACATCATTCTTATGTATTTGATAATTCCCAGTAATCATAACAAATTTATCTACCACAGTGTTAATAACAATTTTTTTCCACATGATCTCTACAATATTCATAATCATCACTATTGAAAATTAGTGGTCTATTGGTATTAAAATTCTAAATAGTTTCAATGTTCAAACTTTTCACATCTGTAAAAAAGAAATATACTCTATCTACAATTACACGTTAGTGTAAAAAAAATTATCCAAAATTTATAAAAAATAATTTATAACCAAATATTGAAAACATTAGAAACATTAAATACTTTATTAAAATAAACAAAATAACAACTACCAAGTTAAGAAGTATAACATCCTATGATACCAAATGTAGGATCATGAAGAATAACAATTTCTAAAAAATGGGGGTTTAATTATAGTTTATTAAATAATACTTACACAAATCATTAACCCATTTAGGTAAATTTATTAGATATAAAGTTCATACAAACATCAAATTGTAAATCAAAAATATAGTTTTTCCAAACATCAAATACTATGTATGTTAAGAATAAGTAAAAATATTCTATATAATTGTGGCAGCAAAAAATATAACTTGTAAAAATAAGTATCATAATACATTATAATATAGTAAATAAAAAATTAAAAAACATTATAAATAGAATGATCTGCACTTTAACCTTAATATTTAAAGAAGTATATAACCAAGACATTAGGTATACATATTTTCAACCAAATTATAAATTTAGGTTTTAATTTAACCAGGATAACCTCTATACTATGATTAGAAGAACTCTATTTACCTAGCCATGAGAACCCTTGATCGGAAGATTGGAAATTGCCAATTCGTTATAGTAATTAGAATCCCTCGATCAAAATACTAGATATAGTATCTATATTCATATCCTTATAATCCCTTAATTAGAAGATGGAAAAAACAATAGCGATTAAAAAATAAGAATGATTGAAGGAATTTACAATCCTCACTCGGATTCCATATACCAAATAATCTTTAAAGATTTAAAAAGTACAAGTAACAATTGGTTACCACATTTTAAAATTTAGATGTTTTATGTTGAAAATAAACCAAAACCTCCTCCTTGAAAACACCACTATATATACACAAAGTTAAAAATTCATATTCCATGATTCTCAAAGTAGGTTTTAACAACCTCAAAACAAACACCATCTTGAAAAATCAGTATGACCATCCAATTATCATTAGATTATAAACCATCACTGGGTAAAAAGTTTTCAAATAGTGGGATGGATTTTTTTTGTCTAAAAAAATTATATATCTCTATCTCAAAGTTTTAAGGAAATATACATATGGAAAACATGTCTACTTCCACCTAGAAAATGGTTTTATGAAGGTTTTAATATAATATCATCAATTTAGACATAATTATATTCTGATATGTCACTTTTATAATTCTTTTTCTAGAAATATATATAATAGAATATCTACCCTTCAGAAAAAGTTCATGAGAATATATAAATTTATTCCATAAAATAAATTAATATTCCTCTCTCTAGAAAACTAGATTCCCTTGAAAAATATACTTAAATCTATATTAGTATAAAATTTAGTATAACATATACTTTTACAGAAAAGTATTGTGATTTCTAAAAATGGATTAAAAAGTGTTGTAATACATTTAGACTCAATAATGTTACACCTTTTAATCACATGTTATTATTACTTATCATTCATATTCACATTAATGGATTTTTAGCTCACCTTTTTCTTTATGCATTATCCAGGTTATCCCATGATGATTTAGGTGCTCTAATGGATTTTATGAACTCACTATAGAGAATAAATTAATGATTACATGTTTTAGTTTTGTTTGATGTATTATGAACCTTGTTTTCTAATGAAACTAGGCCTTGAAAATCCTTAGGTTGTATTAATTAATATTAATATTTAATAATAATTTAATAAAATTTGTAAAAGGAATAGGTCTACATAACCTACCCCGAGTCATTGGAAAAAGGATATACATCAGGTATGATAGAACATGATGAATGGATGAAGTGGATTCCAACATGGCATTGATGTTGGTATGCTCGAGTATCCTTTTAGTCTTGTTAATATTTAATGACCTAATGTGTATGGAGTCATGGTGGTCTAATTAAATTATAATTTCTGATGCGCATGTGTTACATGTTTATTTACTCAAGAATATATGTATATGATACTATATACTAGGGGAACATAGGGAAATCATAATTAGATATATTTCTCACAATTTTTTTGGGAAATGTAGTTCATGTGGGGACCTTATGTCAGCTTTTAGATTCAATTTAGAATGTGTAGTGGATCAAGATGAACCACCTTAATGTGATTTAGAGAAAATGTGTATTGAGGCCTAATGAAATAATTAGGTCTATCCTTGTATTGTATTTTCATTATTTTATTTTTTATATGAGATCAGACTACTGATAGATCCGTGTTATATGGTTTCTTGATTGTGAGTTTGTATACTTCTACATTACATTTTTATCTGTCATTATTATCCATTGATAATGTGTATTATAATAAAAATTAGTGGATATTTTATGGTTATTAAAGCTTTTTTTATGAATTTTATTCTAGGGAATAATCACCCCATTATAGTGATTAGGCCCTCACCATTGGTGGGAAGCCAATACAATACAAGGCAGTGCACTTAGGTCCATATGGAACTCATACTAGGAAATAGTTATGGGTCATGGAATCAATTATTTTTATCATATAATGTGTGTTTTTATTACTAGTACCACATAATATAATCACAATTTTTTTTATTATTATGTAGAGATATGGTATACATTTTATAACAGCCCGAGATTTTGTGAAATTTTTTTTTTAAAGTAAATTTAATGTTTTTGATATTTTTCATTTAACACAACAATAAATATAGTTTTTCGTATATAAAAACAAAAATTTTGGATTATGTAATATGAAAAGCCATGTTAATAATTAACTACATGCAACACATAGATTAACTTGCAATACATGAAACACTATTTTGGCTTGTGTTACAAACAATGCCACGTTCCTTTGATAGCTTGTGTTATATGGAGGCCGGGTTTTACTGAACTTAAATATACAATTATTATTAAACTACTATAGTCATAACTTATCTATTATAATGGAATATATGAATGAGATTAAAAAAATTATTAAACTATGTTTTACACATGTATATAATATTAATTTATCAGGTTATCAATTAGTTTGAAGTGAAAGTAATAACTATTTGAAAATATTGAAATTACTTTTCTAAGAAAACTATGTACAAACACCATTTTATCTCAATAAATTAATCAAAAAAATATTGATTATTTATTTCAATAAAATTTATATTTTATATATAAAATCTATTTTTTACATTATCTAATAGATTTTATAGACATAAGATAATAATAAATCCAATTATATGAATAAAAAGGGGTGTTTTTATAAAAGCTAATTTTACCACCTTTTAATGGTAAACCCATTTTAAATATATTTTTTTACACTTTTATAATTTTTTTTAAAAAAATAAACTTAAATTTTTAAATCTAAATATTAAAATTTACTTTGGGATAATTTTTGGTTTTTTTGGAGAAGTTTCCTATTTCAAAGAATAGTGAAAAATGCTGAATTTTAATTTTAAACTTTTTTTTATGATTTACTTATATGGTTAAATTATAATTTAAATTTGTTTTAAAGTAAAATTAGATTAAATATACATCAATTAATACAATTTAGGTCATTGGAATCAGTTACACTTTGAAATTGGATATAAAAAATTTCCAAACTTTTGAAAGTTTTTTCTGTAAAACCCCGCATTGTCATCCCATATGCAGGATTAAATTTAAATTAATATAAAAAAATTTATGTGAATTGAATTTATAAAAATGGATTCCACATTTTTAATAAGTATAAAATATAATGTTTAATAATGTCAACTTAGTTTTTGACCAAAAATATTGGTGAAAGTGATTAAAATTAATTATAGCGATTAAGAGAAAAATTAGCTTAACAAGGTATTAAACCTTAAACATAAGGACCACAATGACCTATAATGTTTTCAAAAATCTATTTTATGTTTATATTTTTAACATATATTATCTTGGATCAAATTTTTAACATTATCAAAACCACATGACATGGAAAAAATAAGGGTGAAGTTCCCTTTTCAAAAATTTACAAGAACACCACTCCTCCTCCACTATAAAAAGGCACTCAACCCTCCCAATTATTCACTCATCTCAAGAAATTTTTATCACAAAAAATATTCTCAAACAATCTCCCAAAATCCCTCCCTCATTCCTTGAATTCTCACTTTGAGAAGAAATCTAACCAAGGAATCTCTTTGGTGAAAATCAAAAACAGTTACTCAAAGAAGATGTAACATCCTTACTCAATCTCCTTTGTTTTATTTTCATTTACCAACCCCTAAAATATACTTATTACATGATTATATAATAACCACATTATCCTAAATATACTGATATATTTCTAAAATAAGTTTTTAACATACATTTATACACACTTCCATCTAATAGGTGACAAACTTACCATTCCTGTGTATGACAAACTACCACTACACGAAACAAATTTGTTCATTTTACTTTACCACTTATCATGGGTGGGAATTATGATGAAAAATATATTTTTATATGATATATATTATATTTATTATTTATTTAGTAATATTTAATTATTATATAATACATACCATTATTATTTTCATTTTTAAATACGATAACTTTGTTTGTGAATGTGTGGACTACTGCCTCCTCAAAACAATGTGATCCGTTCACACATTACATGGAATGTATTAAGGATGAGTTTAGTAAAAT
This sequence comes from Viscum album, assembly GCA_963277665.1. Taxonomy (NCBI): domain Eukaryota; kingdom Viridiplantae; phylum Streptophyta; class Magnoliopsida; order Santalales; family Viscaceae; genus Viscum; species Viscum album. The sequence goes on along the minus strand of OY728166.1, from coordinate 64,569,718 downwards.
TACATGTTATATATGAAATAATAATTATAATGGAATTATATTATATATATGTATATATATTTCATTTACTTTCTTTCAATATGATAATAAAACGGAAACAATGTTCATGCGTACATACGACCTACCGTCTCTATTAACTATGTATTACATTTCATACTGATATATTATATATATTATTATAAACACATATATAATGAATATATATGATATTTATATCATTTTTTACATTCTTTAAATAATTAAATCATGATCTAAGAAAGAGGACCAAGAATAATAAGTCAACACATGTATGAAAAACAAGGCGGTTATCACCCAAAACGTAAATTTAACTTGGAGTTATTAATGAACATGTAATAAAAAGTCATTAGTATATAATACATGATATTATATATTTTAATATTTTTCTATTATGGATTCATAGTAAACTTATACTTATCATACTGTAGGTTTGAATGAGTATGACAAGAGTCAATACATAAGGTAAATGTTTTCTCATCTCACTTTTATTTTCCATGAGATATAGGCCATGTTCACCTTCTATTTATTATATGTGGTTCTTATACTAATCAAGTATGTATTATATGATTCATATAATTAAATCTATAAGTATTTACATATATATTTTATGATCATTATTTCATGGGCTATATGTTTCAAAAGTTACCAAACTGGTGAAGTAATTTTGTCTTGATTTTCCTTCTTTCAGACACATTCCATGTTATACACCTATATTTTTTATGAGGTGTATATACTAAATTATACATATTATATTATGAATATTATTATTTTCATTATATTTTAAGCTTAATTTAATGTTATTATTTTCATTTTATTATGATTCAAAGTTACCAATGTGTTAATGGTTTATTTCTTAAATCTCATCATTTATCAAGATTGTTTATGATTTTGCTTCCATTGATCAAATATTATAATCCATATCTCAAGAAAAATAATGAATTTTTTTATAATATATCTATTCATAATATATTCATGTGTTAGTACCATTTTAAACTCTTTGATACTTATGATTATTAAGAATTGATTTTTAAGAAAACCCAACATTATCTCTATCTTTGGTCAGAAATCTATGTTCTTTCAAACCTTATTTTATAAAAATGTTTTCAAAAATTTTCTACTATATGATCTTTAAAATAAATTTTTACCCTTGTTTTACCTTTTATAAAAAAATGTTTTTTTTAAAATAGCATTCTTGTCATTTTCTATTCGAAAAACCTTTCTAAACTTTTTATAGTACTAAAGGAATGTTCGGAATGTACAAACTTACCCACCACCATGAGAATAATTTCCTTAAATATTCCATTACAAGATTAAAATATTATTTTTAAAGTAAAGGTTTTCTTAATATTATATAAATTCATTATTTTTAAAGTGGTTTTTAAATAAAAAGGTTTTAAAAAAAATTATGTTTAAAAATTTTTATAAATGGTTTTCAAAGATCCCTTTATTTGTTTTAAAATGGCTAGTTTTAAAGAAAATGGTATCAATGATTTCAAATATTATTTCATAATATTTCAAAGTATTTTCAAATAAAAACATTTTTTTCAATATTATCTTATATATTTTTAAGGGAAATGGTTTTCAAAATGTTTTAAATCATGTTTTATATGTTTTCAAGGAAAAATATCTTCAAGATTCTTTTATATGTTTTCAATGATTTTTTTTCTAGATTTATTTAGAAGTTTTCAAGATTATTTTTAAATAAAACAGATTTTAAAATTTTTTATGTTTTAAAACTAATTTTTCAAATAAGAAAGAAAATTTTCTTAATATATTTTTTAAAATATGTTTTAAAATAATTTTCGATCTAATATGACATTTGTTGATGTTACTCATGTATTTTTGGGAAATGATCCAAAGGTTCCATTCATACTCATTTTATGAATGGTTTATGTTTTAATGACATGATGTTTATGAAACATTTTTCTATTTCACGGGTTATATGTTTATGAACCAAATTTCTATTTCATGGTTTATCTGTATATGAAACTCACTTATTTTCATGAGTTATGCTCAGATTATGATTATGAATCCATTCTTTTTTCGAAAGGTTATGACATGATTACATGTTTATGATACTAATTTTATTTCATGGGTCATGATATGATTGATTCCGATCTTTTAGCACACATATGTGTGATTTAATTATGATATGGGTGAGACCTGTATCTCCCTACAATACATTGGGTAAATATTTATATCTCATGAGATAGACATGGAGGGAACGAGGAGTGAACTCAGTTTAAAAAATTACTTTTTTTCTGCTAAAAAGGTATTGGGAGTGAACCTTGACTACTAAAATGGACATGGGAGTGAACCATTACTACCAAGATGGTATAGAAAGTGAGCCCATATTACTAACATGGCCTTGGTAGTGATGCCTTGACTACTATATAAAGTGTTTTATATGCTTATGTGTCTATCAAAAATTCCATGTCTTATTCCTATGTTATTATTTCATGGATTATACTCTTGGTTCACTTAAGATTCATGTCTTATGAACTATCATTATTTATTCCATGACTAGTGTATTTGATCTTTGATATGAAGATTATGATCTTAAAATGTTATTCTCATGTTTTCATACCCATATGCTCATGTTATTCTTATGTATCCCCTTTGCCTACCCTTACTAAGCATCTGAGCTCACCCCTTTCTTATTTTTCCTTTACCCAATTTATAAAGGAAATATTTAAGTATAATTACTAAAGGAAAATATCATTGTGGGAAACATGGAAGATCTTTAACTGAGTTATAAGATTTTATTCCAAGCTTCCAAAGAAACTAAACGATTATGATCCCTGGGAATGTATTTTTGTAATGTTCTGAATATTCATCTAAAATGATGTAATATCCATGTATGTTATGTCTGGGTCTCTATAGTTGTAATTAAAGTAAATAGTTAGTCATCCATTGGAAACTAGGATTATAAAACTTTAGTGATATCCCTAGATATATTTATAAGGATATATCTAGGGATTTCTCTAACGATATACCTAAGGTGTCATATATTTAAAATAAGAAGTCAAAATTTAGACACCCTATAAGCGATTTATCATTATTATGTGGTTTTACACTATGATAAATGTTTCTCACACAAAGATTTCTGGTTTTATTCAATAGTGGGAACCTGATGTAATTGTGTTAACATTGAATGCGATGGAATTTTTTTTGACGAGTAGTCAAATGGGATGGTCATTGGAGTGAAGGATGTTGTGATCATTCCTAGTCAATATTTATGAAACATGGTCAACAAAGTTTTACTTAACCAACTCTTAGACTCACCAAAGAAGATAATAAAGGAGTTCACTGAGATTTTAGGTAATGGAGACCATGTTGGAAAGAATATTTCATTTCCTTTTTGTAAAAAATTAGGAAAGAATCACCCAAGTGAATGTATTAGAGGAACAAGAGGATTTTTTGACTATAGAAAAGTAGGACACAACTTAAGTAACTAAAAAGTAAAAAATGAAGGCTTTGGTTAATGAAATGGATGGTAATATTGTCCTTGCAAATACATTATCTAAGGATAAATGATTTAAGTGTAGAATGAATGGTCATTATGAAAATTGATTTCCTAAGTGGAAAGCTCCTAAAGAGAATCATAATGGTGGTATGAGTAATGGTTATAATGTTGATGATGATAATACTATAAATGAAATGTCAATGGAAATAGGTATTATGTAATAGGAAGAGGTGTAATTTTTATGGATTAAGGATTAAGCATAATTATTTATGTATTTATGTATTTGGATTCATGAATTATGAATGGTGAATTATGAAAGGATTGTTTAGTTTATGTTTTTTGCTAAGGATTTACAAGATTATGTTGAATGTTTCTGATGAACTAGAAAAGTGATTTAATAGAAAGGTGACATAATGACTAATGGAAGACAACCCTTTATATGTTTCTAATGTTGAGATAATGACGTTTTGATAAAGACATGTAGGTTATGAATACATAAATCAGATGATATTGATTACCATGGAATGATAAAGGATTTTATTACAATGAAGTTTGTGCTATCATGAGTACAGTTTACAACATTTTTAGTTTTAAGGAATATATCCAACACACATTGAAATAACGAAACATGCATGTTTTCAATAAGGATTTATGATAATTACCATGTTTCAAGAGAATAAATGATGAAGGTATTCACATGTTTGGTGTGTGAGAAACAAGAGATACTTTATGATATATGGGGGATCAATGCTAAGCAGATTTAGTGACCTTCTTTCTAAATTTTTGGATTTTCATCTTTAGAAAGGGTTATAAGTTTACCATTTATGGAAAGGTTTAATTTAAACTTCATATGAAGTTTTATATATTAAAGTATTATCTCTCCATATGATGATTTATGCATATTGGATAACCTATGATAACCTTTTTCTATGATTTTAACTGAAGATAAATGGAATGAATTATCATTCTATTCATGGGTATTTTTATTTGTTGGTTTTTCATGAATAATAAATTCACCTTTAGTTTATGGAAAGAGAGATGAAGTGGAAACTGATAAATTCACAATGAAAGGATGATATTTTACTTATTAAATTTAATGAAATCAAATAAGTATTTCTTATCATGTAAATTGTTCAACTCTAGGGAAAGGATCTTGAAACAGAGAAGGTTTTCCTAGTACCTTCTTTTCTGATGAATCAAATGGTCCTTTAGATCATTTTAGATGCATGGATTTGAAATTGTTAACTTTCTCTTAACCATGTTCACTATAACTCTCCATTAGAACATGATAGTTTGATTTCTCTTCCATTTCCATGTTTTCACTTTCCACTAGTGTTTTCCTATGTGGAAACCTAACTATGAGATACTTTAGGTAACCATTACAGTTCCAACTTTCCTTTTTAATGGAAGTTTTAGTATTCATTTTTATGATGTGATTTTCTAAGAAAGTAAATTTCAAGTACTGAACCTTTGATAAACTAGAAGAATTTATAGGGTGAAATTCATTTTAAGAGGGTAGAATTTTACACCCTGAGATTTTGTTATATATTTTTTCAAGATAATTTAATTATTTTGATATATTAAATTTCATGCATCACCGAATATAGTTTTGTGTATAAAATAATGATTTTTGTCTTGTGTTATATAGAACACCATGTTAATCGTTAACTACACTGAACATTTATATTAGCTTGTGGTACATACAAAACTATGTTGTCTTACATTACAAGCAATGACAAGTTCCTTTGATAACTTGCATTACACGCAAGATCGAGTTTTACCGAACTACAATATAATATTAATATTAAAATATTATAGTCATCATTCAGCTATTAGAATGGAATATGTGAATGAGATTTAATAAATTATGAAAATATGGCTTACACATGTATGTAAAATTAATTTTTATGGTTATCAATTATTTATAAATTATAGTAAGAACTATTTGAAAATAATGAAATTCCTTTTCTAATAAAACTATGTACAAAAACCATTTTATCTAAATAAATTAAACAAACCGCTATTGGTGAATGTTTATAATAAAATTTATATGTTATATATTAAATCCACTTTTTTAACACTTATCTAATATATTTCATAGGATTAAGATAATAATAAATCAAATAATATGAATAAAAATAGGTATTTTTCTAAAAGGAAATTTTACCACCTTTTAATGGAGAACCCATTTTAAATATATATTTTTTACACTATTATAATTTTTATTTTAAAAATAAACTTTATTCTTAAAATTTAAATATAAAAATTCACTTTGGGTAATTTTATTTTATTTTTCGGAGAAGTTTCATATTTCGATAAACCGTAAAAAATACTGAATTTTAATTCCAAATTACTTTTTTTATGATTTATTTATAAGGTTAATTAATATTTTAAATTGGTTTTAAAGTAAAATTAGATTAATTATAAATAAATTAATCCAATTTAGTTCATTTGAATAAATTTCACTTTTAAATTGTAAATAAAAACTTAGCAAACTTTTGAATGTTTTTACTTTAAAATTCTGCATTATTGTCCTGTCCGCGGGATTAAATTTAAATTAATTTCTGCCAATTTTGTGATTTTAATTTTAAAAAATGAATTAAATATTTATAATAAAAATATTTTATAATTTATATATGGTCAACTTAGTTTTTGACCAAAAATATTTGTGAAAGTGATTAAAATCAATTACAATGATTAAGAGAAAAAGTTGCTTAACAAGGAACTAAACCTTAAACTTAAGGACCCAAATGACCCAAATGACCTATAAACATGTCCAAAATCCATTTTATGTTCATATTTACACCATATCCTATATTTGATAAAACATTTACCATTATTGGATCCAATTTACATGGGAAAAACATGTGTGGAATTCCCTTTTAAAAAATTTACAAGAATGCCACTTCTCCTCAACTATAAAAAGGCACTCACCCCCCGACTTTTTCACACCTATAAAGACCTTTTAATCACCCAAAATATGTTAAATAAATATCCCAACATCCCTACCTTACTTCTTGAGGCCTCCCTTTGGACTTAAATCTATCCAAAGAATCTCTTTGGTGAAAACCAAAAGGAGTTAACCAAAGAAGAGGTAACATCCTTTCTCAAGATATATATTTTTTATTTTCATTATAAATCACCTCAAATATTATTATTCCATGCTTAAATAATAAAATAAGTATCATAAATATTCTTAGGTTTTCCATTATAATGTTTCTACCTACACTTACACACACTTCCATTTTATTGGTAATGAACTTACCGTTCTTGTGTACGGTGAACTACCGCCTCGCAAAATGATATTGTTCATCTTTCCATTAACACCTATCATGGTTGGGAATTATGGTGGAAAATCTATTTTTATATGATATAAATTATATTTATGATTTATTTAATCTTCTGGAATTGTTATATAAAAAATACCTTCAAGATTTCTATTTTGGGTGAATATGATAACTTCGTTTGCAGACATGTGGACTACCACTACCTCAAGCCAATGTGATTCGTTCAAACTTTACATGGAATGTATTAAGGATGGGTTTAGTAAAATAATATGATATATATTAAATAATAATTATAATGTAATGATATTATATATATATCATTACTTTATTTATTTCAGTACGACAATAAAACGGAAACAACGTTCATGTGTACGTACGACCTACCGTCCCCATGAACAGTGTATTCCATTTCATACATATATATTATATATATTATTATAAATACACATATAATGAATATATATTATATTTATATAATGTTTTAAAATATTTAAATAATTAAATCATGATCTATGTAAGAAGAACAAGAATAACAAGTCAAAACATATACGAAAAACAGGGCGGTTATCACCCAAAACACAACATTAACATTGAGTTATTAATGAACAGGAAAGTTAAAGTCATAAGTAATTAATAAATGAAATTATATATATGAGTATAGTTTTTTATGGATTTATAATAAATTTATAATTATTATAAAGGAGTTTTGAACGAGTACGATGTGATTCAAGGCATAAGGTAAGGGTTTTCTGATCTCACTTTTATTTTTGGTGAGACGAAATCCATGTTTACATCCTATTTCTTATATGTGGTGTGTATAATACCCATGTATGTATTATAAGATTATTATAATTAAATTTATATTTATTTAGATATCAATTTGATGATATTTATTTTATGGGGTTTATTTTTCATAATTTACCAAATTAGTGAAGTAATTTTGTTTCAATTTGTCTTCTTTGAGTCACATGATTTGTTATGCACCTATATTTTTTTACATGGTGTATATACTTACTTTGATATGTTATATCATGAATATAATTATTTTCATGATATTTTATACTTCATATAATTTTATTCTTTCCATTTTATTATGATTCCAAGTTACCAAAGTGGTAACGATTTATTGCTACAATCTCATCATTAATCAAGATTGTTTATGATTATGATTCAATTGATAAAATATTATTATTTATCTCTTAAGAAAACTCATGATTTTTTATCCTTTTTTTATCCATAATATCTTCATGTGTTACTACCATTTTCCACTCTTTGGTATTAAGAAAGTGTTTTTAAGAAAACCCAACTGTATCTCTCTCTTCAGTCGAAAATATGTGTTCTTTAAAACCATGTTTTATAAAAATGTTTTCAAAAATTTTATACTATTCTTATATGATCATTAAAACTTGTTTTTACCAATGTTTGGCCTTTTATAATTTTTTTTTAAAATAATATTCTTGTCATTTTCTGGTCGAGGCACTTTTCAATAAATTTTACAGTGAAAAAAGAATGTTTGACATTTATGGAATCACCCACCATCATGACCGTAATTTCATTAAATATTAATTTATAAGATTACATGTTTTTATAAAAATGGATTTCTAAATATTTTGTATATTCATTGTTTTTAAAGTAGTTTTCAAAGAAAAAGGTTTTCAAAAATGATTTATGTTTAAAAAGAGTTTTAAATGATTTTCAAAGCTCCCTATATATTTTTTAAAAAGTATATTTTCAAAGAAAAAGGATTTCAATGATATAAAATATTCTTTTATAATTTATGAAGGTATTTTAAAATAAAAGTTTTTAATATTTTTTTCAAGATTATTTTATATAGTTTCAAGGAAAATTTTTTCAAAATGTTTTCAAGTCTATTTGATATGTTTTCAAAGAAAAATTTTTTCAAAATTTTTACAAGATTCTTTTATATGTTTTCAAGGAAAATGGTTTTCTAGCTTTCATTATAAGTTTTCAAGATTATCTTCATTGAAAATTTCTTCCAAAAGGATTTATGTTTTAAAAATAAATTTTAAAATAATATATGATACTTTCCTCAAGAAATTTTTAAAAATATTTTTCAAAATTATTTTCCATATAAGATGAAATATTTTGATGTTATTAATTCCTTTCTAGGAAATGATCTGAAGGTTACATTCATATTATTTCTATGAATATTTTATGTTTTTATGGCATGATGTTTATTAAACTCGTTTATCTTTCATGGGTTATAGATTTATGAAACCCATTTCCCTTTAATGAGTTATATATTTATGAAACCTTCTTTTTTTCATGGGTTATAATTTGATGAAATGATTATGAAACCTGTCTCTTTTTCACTTGTTATGATATGATTACATGTTTATGATCCCCATTTCATTTCTTGGGTTATGATATGATTTATTATGATCTTGTGGAAAAAGTATATCAGATTTTATTATGATATGGTAGGTACCTATATCTCCCTCCAATGCATTGGGTAAATATTTATATCTCATGAGATATAAATAAATGAAATGGGGAGTGAACTCGATTCAGTAAAGGATTTTTTCCAATAATATGGTCTTGGGAGTAGACCTTGACTACTAATATGGTCATGGGCATGGGCCATGTTTACTATGATACTATGTGGAGTGAACCCATACTACTAAGATGGATTTGGAAGCGATGAATTGACTATTATGTAAATAATTTTATATGATTATGTGTCTAGTGAAAATTCTATTTCTTATTCCTATGTTATGATTTCATGGGTTATTCTCTTGATTCTCTTATTATTCATGTATTATAAACTACCAATATTTATTCCATGAATCATGTATATGATCTTTTATATGCAAGGTATGATATTAAAATGTTATTCTCATGTTATCATACACTTATTCTCATGTTATACTTATGTATCTATTTTGTTTACCATTACAGAGCATCTAAGATGACCCCTTCCTTATGTTTCATTTCCCTATGTTATGGAGAAAGGTTTTAAGTAGAATTATTAAAGGGGAATATTGTTGTGGAAAACATTGAGGTTATTCCACCTAGTTAGAATATTTTGTTCTAAGTTTCCAAATACAATAAACTATTATGATCCTCGGGCATGTATTTTTGTAATGCTATGAATATTCATATAAAATGATGTAATATATATGTATATTAAGCCTAGGTTGCTATACAGGTTGTCTATGAATGTGAAAGAGCTTGCGACAGACTTTAGAATAGTGATTTATGAACATATTTATAGCAGGAATTCCTAGTTACCAGGGTTAAATGATTATTTTAACAGGTTTTCAATGTTATGATTGAGATTTTTATTTAATATGGGGTGTTTATAAATATGTTTTTATGGTTTCTATCTCATATCATTTTGTCAATTTTTCATTGTGTATGCATTATATTCATCATGACAGACTTACATGACAAGAGACTACTTGAGTGTGATTGTATTTTCTATTAGGGATTATTTTTTTAAAGTGTTAATAAGAACATATATGTCATTTTCTTATATATCATATTGGTGTGATTTTACTCACCTGAACCATGGAGAATTATCTAATGGAAGGTGGTGTTAATCCTAGTGCATATTTTCTCTGGTGTCAGTTATATAGTCCCACAGTTCATGGGTCATATAAGTACCCTTACTAGATTTTCATAAGTAATGGATAACCAAAGAGGTATATAATTATAGGAAAGGATTTATATAAGGATATAGGTTTAGTTTTCTAATGTTTCAACATCAATCCATATTCTGTTTTCCCACACAGATTCATAGTGGAACTCTACCTAACATAAGTAGGTGGTTATGTGGATACATGACCTATATATATTGATTAGGGTATGGTTTTTATAGAATAATCATTTGGAAACCTATCCCTATTGGTTCGGTATATTATTCTAATAGTGTGGTGAGAGCATGCGTGGATGCTCATAGTTCTATGATGATTCCCGTGTCGAGATTGAATTTTTGGTTAACATTGGAATTAATGATATTACTTATACCATTGGTTAATATTAACATGGGTGAGGTGTATAGTCTGTTGGTTAGGTGTGTGAACCTAGTACATATGGATTTTTAATCATAGAGAGGTGGGTCAGGTAGTCCAATCGGGGTGCATGAGAGTGCGATGCCATTCAATTTTGAAGAGATCAAGGAAGATTGAAAGTGAGAACATGTTTTGGGGTTCATGGTGGATCACATTACTCTAGAATTATGGTGATAATTTGAATGAACCAAAAAAAAATGAAATGGTAGTTCGATGTTTTGTTGGGGACTATTTAGGTTGGGGATAAACTGGAATAATGATGAAATGATAGTTTGGGGGTGATCTGTGTGAGCGTGTGATGGACCAATTTTTTCTTCCAATAAATGTGTGTTATTAAGGATGTATGATAACGAGACCCATTTTGATTGGTGCTTAGGGATTATCTTAATGGTATCTATATGGTTTTGAGCACACTGTTGGTTGTTGAGGGTCACGTAATTGATGGGTTGGGAATGAGATGAGATTGGTGATTCTTTTTGGTGCATGAATATGAGTGGGTTGGCTACATTACATCATTTTTTCATAATTAATAGGTCATGGGATATAGAAATTGTAATTTTTGATCTATAGGGGATTATTAAAATAATATTATGGTGTTATGTATCATATCTTTCATGTGTGTACAACACTTCATGTTAGATAGTTCATGGGTGTTGTGAGACTAGTTGGAAGATGGTTGAGGTGACACTGGGATACTGTTGTGGGTTAAGATTTTATTTGAAATAGTTCTATTTATAAAACCATATTTAGGATTTAAATGTAGGGTTGGTTGGAGTTAATGAATTGGAATTTGGATTAGGGTAGAGTTTTTGTGATCTGAGAGTGAGTTGGATTAGAGGTGTGCTGGTGGTTAGAGTTATAATATGATGGAGGGAGATGGGTTTTAATGATCCAACCATGTAAATACACTTAGTGTCAGGTTAAATAATTGTTGTGGTAATTTTTATAATCACTTGATACCTTTTTGGTTAAGAAAATCATGATTGGGAATGGTAATAGTGAATCAATTGATGAAACCAATAATTTTGGTAAAATATTTATAGATAAAGTATGAATAATTTTTGGTGAATAATTGGATAAATTGTGGTGGAAACCACATCAGGTGAATTTTTTGATATGTTGTTTGTGGGTTGTTAGACTGTTATAGGTATATTCGGGTAAGAAGTTTCTATAGTGGGAATCACTGTACTTTGAAATCATCCTTCATGAGTGATTTCTTATGGTGGGAGAGAACCATATTCCTTAGGTTGAGTAGGTCAAATACACCATGGTGTCTTGGGAGTTATGGGTGTAGTGAGAATATTATTGGTGCAATCACTGTGGTGAGTCAGTGGATCAAAATCTATTGAATAGTGAGTATTGATTATTCGAGTAGTGCAGTAGAGAAACACACATCATTCAGAGTTGTAACATTGTTTGTTATCTATAAATTTACAATAGAGATAGGTCAACAATAATGAATTGAGAACTACAATATCTTTTGTGGGATGTGAAGCATTATGGTGGGTAGTTTTTAATGACCCCATATTTCTAATTTTAATGTTATAAAGTTATTTTAATTTTTTTTCTATAGTATTAGGGGTTATTAAATTAATTGGGATTCATATTTAGAATTCAAGATTTAGAATAATATCAAGAATATGTTTTTGGGTGAGGAATGAATAATGGTTTCTATCATGGGTTCTCAATTAGAGGTCATGAAAGGGTATATTAGATAGTTTGTAGAGAATTTTCAATAGTAACCCATTCACAATGTGAATGGTGTCAATCACATTGTGAATGAACTTCATGAGGGCCATTCAGGTGGTGAATGAAGTAGACTCGACTCATTCACTATAGGAAACAATTTCATGTTGTGAATGTGGTTAGACAAGGGAATGGTCCCCCTACATTGTTCATTTCAGGATATGATTTCTAGATCAGTATGTGAAATGGTCAAGTGATAGGTCTATCAAATATTGAATTCTATATTCACACCATAAATGGTTCCTAGCTGGATCATTCTTGATAAAGGGAAACTCAATCATTTCTGGGATACAATGTTTCATTATTTTGATGGTTTGGTGTAATGCTAGAGTCCATTTACAGCAGATAACCCACCCAATTTATATGTTATTTTATCCCCCTTGATAGGATATTATTTTTAGTGTGTTTCCATGGAAATCCAAGGTGAAATATTTCATTTTTTTCAATTCATTGTCCTATTCTCTATCCATTTCATTTGAAATGAATTTATGATAATGTTCTGAGATGATTTCACCAGGTAATGGTGAAATTATCTGTGTATGATGGAGATTACATGTTTAGTGGATTGAGGTGATTATGAAGATCTGATCACTATTTTTATATCACCATTTCATTGGATTTAATCATGTACCCCAAATTATTTAGAGTTATTGATGAAATTGTATGATACTGATGGTTGATTGTGTTCTAGTGGTTATGGATTTTACTTTGAATATTTTTAGAGGTATGCTATGGACCTTCCTAGTGTGGTTGGTCATGGTTTTGTTTAAGAGGAAGTGATTAATGAGTCTTTTGGATGCTATTACATTATTTTTAATTTAAATATTTTTTATAATTTTTTATAATTAAATATTTATGTTGTTATGTGTGAGATAAGAGCTTGGGTTATGGTTTTCACTTGGATGGTCTTGGATGAGGGGACGTAAAGGTTTTCTTGGGTGGTAACACCATGATGGTGGTAGGTGGTCCATTTAATACCATATCATATACATGTTTATTCATGAATTAATTCCTTTATGAATTTTCCATGGGTTCATGTAGAGTTATTAGGGAATAAAAGTGGTAAAGATATAGTTATAATATGGTGTTTGACCTCTTAAACTTGGGATAAGTGCATTGTAGGACATTATGTAATTTGGATCCTGTGATGACTATATGGATAATGGGAGAGACTGCCATCTTATTTAAAATAAGGACTTGGGTGTACTTGATGTATGAGATGTGATGAAGGAAGCCTAAGATGGTTTCTCTTGGAATAGTTTAATGTGTGTTAGTAGCTTCAGCCTAGTGATGATGTGTTAAATGATCATACATCTTATACCTATTGAGTGATACCCTCATGAGGGTAAATTAATACATGATTAGAATTATGATACTATCATCTTAGTTGAAATAAGGACTTGGGATTGGGCGAGTTATGATAGAGTGGGTTTCCATTGAATTATAGGTCAATACACCTCCCATATAATATGTGATATGGTACCTAGGTTCAATTCATAAGATATTTTTAGGTCATGGAATGGAGCTGCCAAGGGGATTTGAATGGGATTTGAACAAAGCCGTTTTCACACATGGTCATGTTGAGCCTATGTGTACTAGTTTCAGTGAGGCGTAATGTAAATTACAAATTAACAATGATCTAAGATCATGAAAGGTCAGGAGGAACCATTGTATTCCTTATCATGTATTGTAATAAGCGTTTCAAGGTGAGGGGATAGGTCTTGAGGTACTATAACCCTTAGATTAATGGGTGATTTGTGTTTCATGTTGCATTCACTTCTTATGATGGATATGTGTGATAGTTATAGGTTTAAAACCTATAATAGGATAGGATCATAATTCATAGGTTGTCTATGAGTGATATTACCCTAGATGGACTATTTTGGCTGAGAAAAATCCTTTGTGAATGGATGTAGACCTTTTTTTAATATATTGGGTCAAGATTATGGACCTTGTATTGATTTTTCTTGGGTTAGGGACCTACCATGATGTTTTGGGTAATGATTTTATGTGTGATGAAATTGATGGACCCTTCTAAGATGATGAGGTAGTGGTTTTCAATTTTGTTATATGACTATACCCTATTTCTTGGGTAGAGGGTTGAGATTTTAGGTGACATCCTACCCTGAGTCATCTGATACGTGTTAGAAATCCATTATCATGAAATGATATGTGAAAAAAGGTGGATCCTATCATAGTGTTGCAATATTTATGATAGCGTATCCTGTTGAACGAGTTATAATAAGATGTCCTAATAAAAGGGAGGTGTGGTATCCTTGTTTGATCCAAATGTCTGACACACACATGTGTCATGTTTATCTACTCTTGTATACATGTATATGATGGTGTATACTGGGGGATCATTATGAGACCCAACTATAATATATTTCTCACACTATAAACATACACTCTGGTGCATATAAAAAACACATGTTTTCTTTTAAGTTGAACACATGATGTGCGGTTGGTTAAGATGAAGTATCATGAAATGTTTTTGTGATAGTGGGTGAAGAGGATTGGGTATTGTAGTAAGTCTCTCCTTATAATGCATTTTATTTTAATTATCTGTATATGAGATTGACCTAGTGGGCGATCAGTGTTGTATAATGGAATGGCCATGAGCTCGTATGCCTCTGCATTATATTTTTATAAATCACCGTGTTTATTTTATTTTGTGTACACTAATAATATGTAGTTGATGTTATTTATTTTTTTTGTTGATGCATGAATTTAATTTGAAGGAATATACTCCCATTTGTACTGATTATTCCCTCATAAGTAATCGAAAACCTCTATTGTATGAAGATTCTTGCTTGATGTCACATAGAACTCCATATCAGATTCTTTTTATAGGAATGATCATCCTAATATATGTCCCTATTGATAAGTTTATTTTTTGATGATGTGTTTTTAAAATTGTTCCATCATTGTGGCTATTTGTATTGAAAGTTGAAACATGTAATTTCACTATACCCACTATTAATATAATTTTTTTAATTTTAATTTATATAATAAGTGATTAAATTTATTAAAATTTATATATATGGATGGAAGAAATATCAAAGTTTCATATAAAATTTTCATCATAATTAGTGATAAATGATGTTAATTGGTGGAATGTAAAATAAATTTTACCCATTGATTCGTCTCCACTATTTGAATCCTTAAGGATCATAAAACTTATTTGAATATTCGTATCCATAAATTGCACAAATAAATAATTACATTATCTTTACATTTAATACATTATATTTGTTAAATAATAATTGAGACTAACATTCCAGATGATTTCTTTTCAATTATTATATAACTTGTTGAAACAACCAAGGTCTTAATAACACTATGATTTGGTTGAATTGGCGTGAGTGAGATTTATTATTGAATGAAACTTTTCCACCAATTTGAATGAAATAATTGATATATAATCCACATATTAATTAAAATATCAACAAAATAATAAATATAAAGAATATAGAAACAATGATTTTACATGGTTCAACCAAATGTTCTTTTTCTATGAAGCATACATCAATTATGTAGATATATAAAAAGTATTTATTAGTTCTCTGTAGAGTGAATTCAGTTGGATGATCAATTCCCTACCTAGTTTAAAGACAACCTATTCCATTTATCACTTTAATATCATATTATATATAATTTAATGATAAAATCAACTCATAAGCTGTTATAATGAAATATTAAAAGTCATTTATTACACCAATCCAATTTTGGTCTTTCCCCTATACTCCATTAGCATAGATTGATCTAAATCTTAAGTAAAAAAATAATTTTGCTAATCCTTGAACTATAACAATAATAATTTTAAATATATAATAGTTCCTATATTATTCATAGATTTTCCTTAAAATCCTTTCAAACGTATTTTATCTCTTCAAGATATCTCCTTTAAAAACTGAAACCAAGTTATGTCACATGTCAACAATAGATTGGTCATAAAATCTAAACATATTGTTTATGTAAAGGTATATATAAAAATCTATAATATCCAATATTTAACATGATATCTACCTTTATAAATCTTCATAATATATTTTTAAACCTGACATAGATATCCAAATTATAATGTGGGTTTTCAGTCAAATAATTGAATATGAAAACCAATTCCTTAAAATATATTTTACCATTCAATTTCCAATGATTCATTAATTTTATTTCCATATGTGATGAACCATATGATAGGGATTTATACACACCCATATAGTTTTTTAATTAATATTCTAGTATAATTAAAAACAATAAATGATCATAACTACATTCACAATCACAATCAATTAACACATTTTTATAAACCTGAATTTAATCTATGTACATAACAAAATTTGATATTCATTTTTAAATCATAAAAAATAAGAAAATTTATGACCATAATTTAGATTTATCATAAAAAATTGTATATAGATACTTTAAGAAAAAATTTCTATATAAAATATCTATGATGGAGGTTTATAAACCATGGCATGGTTTAACAAACAATGACATGTTTTCCATCCCAATTGTGTATAATGGAAAACAACTCCTTATAACTAGTAATTATTTAATACCATTAACTATTCCACATCAACAATTTTAAAATGTGTTTTATCCTTATTAAAAAAATCTTCAAACATAATAAAATAACAGAAAAATTAGTTCAACCTCAAACATAAAAATATTTTAACTTTAAATACAAATTTTTCACAAACAAAACATATATTGAATATGTTTGATCATTCACCTATCTTGGTCAACCAATGTTCCAATATTTAACATAATATGTATTCTATGATAGTTTTATTATTATCATGGATACAAATGTGTTTTTAAAATTATTATTAAAAAAATCACTAAATAGAAATATAAAATCTCATCAATCACTCTATGTTGATCGAAGCAATGATAGATGATGAATATAATAATTTTATAAATATTTCAGAGATATTTTTTTTACAATTTTCATTATATATATTCTATGATTTTACTCTTGCTATATTTATCACCTTATTCTATCTTGATATTCCATATAGATTGTATCTCCCACTTTATTACTCTTTTTGGTGTAAAAAAACCCCCTAAACAATAGAAATATCCACCTTAGACATGAATGTAAAATTACTTTGGTAAAATTATCATTTATTATCCTTTTATAAAAATCTTAAAGGGTAAATTCTTTAAAATACAATCATATTTGAAAAACTATGTTATACAATCATCATATATTATAAAAGGGTAATTTTAAAACCACCTCTTGATATGAGAGAAAATTTAATTGTATGATTCAAACAATTTTTATCAAATTGTTTTATGTAAAATCATTTCATAGAAACATTAAATACTTTTTGATTTCATCCAATATGATATACCATGAAAAATTAATTTTTTAAAATTCATTAATAATGATATTAAAAAAAATTAATGTGTATTACCTTTTAGAGATAAAATAGTTTTTGTATATGTTTAATCAAACTTCTGTTATCATAAAATATCATTATGGGTATCTTCACTTAATCAAAAAGATCTTCTAATAATTTATTATTCTAAATATAATGGGTATAATGATTCATGATTGATATTAAATCACCTTAAAATATATTTATTTACGTTCTTTATTAAATCTAAGGCATACAATTTACATACCCATTGTTAATAATTATTTCTATTTGAACATACTTTATCCAAAATATCTCTACCCTAATCGACAACTAATCATTACACTAAAAATCACTTCTTACCTATTTAATACTTCAAACCATTCCAATGATCTATTTTTCATCCATTGGATTGTCATCAATCAAATATAATAATCTTATAATCATTATCTATAATAATTTTGGGTGAAAAACCTTTCTATCTTAATATATTTCATGATTACTTTTAATGGGTATTTTTGTTCAAAAAATATTATAATCTACTATATAAAACTTTTTAAAAAACCCTTTTACATAAACATATTTTGATATAAAGTTATACTTACTATTTTGATTTAATTACATCTTATAAAAATGATTAAGTTCACCAATTATAGAAATTTCAATCTCAATATTGTCTTATTTGAAAATTCTTCTATTAATTCCTTCATACTTCCACAAAATATGATATTTTCATTTTATAATAGTACTAATGATTTTTTCCATTATGATTTTCTCATAGTGAATTTGATCAACATTTCCAATTATGAACACCAATTTCTTTATTTAAAAATCCAATGATTAATTCATTTATTTTCATTATTTATTTCAGTAATATAAATCATTATATTGTTTCTATAAAATCTTTCATCATCACCAAGATAAAAACAATATAGTTGTTTAAAATAGATCACCTCTTCAAGTAACCCAGTTATGAATTTTGTCTTTACATACATTTTATATAATTTAAACACACTAAAAATTTATACTAAAAATAACTAAGGGATTGATTTAAGTCATCCACTTGTGTAAATTTATCATTAACTTCAATTAAAAAAAATCTAATCATTTCCTTTTAAATCCAAAATTTAATTATTTTAATTTAAAAAACCATTTTCATGAGGGTTATTTTTCAACACCCATTTTTTATAGTGATACTAGAAACTCCATCCAAAATCTAAACTTTTGACCATTTATTAAAAATAATAGAAAAAGTAGAAGAGATACGGTCAGGGTAAAAAAAGGAACCCCCCCTCATCCGTCAAGCACAAAATTATAGGTTATAATAAGACATGTCATTACCATAATCAGAATCATCACCTGTTTCCCATTCAGATTTGGACTTACCCTGGTTGAGGATCTTGAAAATATCAGAATTGATAATTCATTTCAATAGATAACCATTAATTGTGAAAATAATAATATTTTATATACACTCATCATTTAATACAGTTATGTTTTAGTAGTTTTTTCACCAAAGACAATAGATTCATTAATTGAAAACAAAATTCTATTATATCAAGTCAGTGATTGATTTAAATCAACTCACACTTTCTCTTTGGATTCAATATTGGTGTATTCTTCAGTGATACACATTGTGGCTCACTAAAAATTGATTCATGATCATCCAATTATTTAGATATTTTCACATATATTAAATTTTAAAATATATATCATTATTTTTGTTTAACAACTTTCACATCATTTATTTCTAAAATACTATTCAATATCATATTTATAAACATATAGTCTTTATAATTTTATAAATAACCAAGAAATATTCCTTAATTTAAATTTCTATTATAAATTTAATAAATGCATTTTATGTTTTATATATTTCATTTATGGATACTATGAAATAATTTAGACTTAGTCTTTTCCCAAGATAAAAACTATATGGAATAATCTTCAATCCAATACATAATGAATAATTATTTTTATTATCTTAACCAATATGAAAAAACTAATTACAATGGTCCCTCAAAATATCACCCATAATGAGTAGTGTTTTCTCCTTTTAATTCATATTTTAGTTCTCATTATAATAATCCCATTTTTCTATGGAGGTCTCATTAATGAAACATCATGTTTGGTTACATAATTCCTTATGTAAAATTTTAAGTCCTTAATAGAGAATTGGTGATTTTATTTTTTTTCAATTAGAAGTTTTTACAATATAAATTGATCCTATAAAGATGTGTTGGGTGAAATTTAATGCGTTGATGATGATTTATTACATATACAGACTCTTGGGAATTCATTTACATGTTTGAAAAGAAGTCTAGAGTTGATACCAGTGCTTAAAGTTCATGGACAACCATATTCAAGGTAGCATCCCATATTAGATGGTAGTTGATATTTCATAAAGGAAATTAACGAATGTTTCTAATTATTATATTAGTAAAATTCTATTATAGTTCCAAAAGAAGTTTGGATAGATTTATATTTAAATAGCTTTAGAATTTGCGATTCAATAGGAATAATCTATCTAGAAGTGTGATAAATCATGGAAAGTTTATTTAAATGAATGTATGTTAGAATGAGTGGTGGATATCTACTAAATAAATATTTTATTAATCTTACAATAATTTAGGAATAATTACGGCATTAAAGGTTCTTAAAATAATCAAAATTGAGTATATTTTTTTTAGATAATGGGAATTAGTTTACTAAAATTTTGAAATGATCCTATATTTTAAAAATTCATTTAATGATTTTTGAGATACCATGAACTATTTGGATATTCTCTAAGAAGGGTTGAAGTGGTTATAATATTTGAAGGATATTTTAGGAAATTTGGAAATGCATATGGTAATATATCTATGTATATAATGATATATAAGTTATTATAAAAAACTAATAAAATGGAAAATGTTTAGGTATTTCATGAATATATATATGTTTATATATAATATAGATTGAAATTGAAATTGGAAATTGATATGAAATATGTTTTTCTATAGTTAATTTAAAATTATAAAATAGAAAATATCACTGAATATAGAAGACAATTTATATACATACATAAGATATTTATTGAAATGAAGAAAATTATAAAATTAATAAACTGTAAATGATTGAATTATTAGTTTTCCTAATGATATGATATTTTTTAGAGAACAACTCCAAATGGAGTTTGGGAATAAATCTTAGACAAAATGCAGGTAATTTATAAACTATAAGTAATTTTCACTAGTCTCTAATATTATAAATTTTACTCAATAAAAAACATCATAGATTTTTTAAATACATTTTCAATGGAGTGAGTAAGATATTATTCTATATATTATAAAATATAAAATGGAATTATAAAATTCACTACAAAAGATATTTATTTCTAAAAAAAATTATATTTATTATTTTTTAAATCATAGGAAATTTTATATATAGAAAATAGTGAGAAATGGGTTTGAAATATGGAAATTCATTATGGGATATGAGATATCATAATACAATAAGTTCCTAGAAAATTGGTGATTCATGTAGATATTTTTTTCATTTAAATTATAAGATCATGTCATGATATTTGCAGGAATTTAAAATTTAAATATACAAAATTCATTATCATGATCATGTTGGAGAATTTTTCAAGAGATCTTAACTATTTTAAAATATGATAAGTTCTTTATTCTGAAAACAAAATAGAATTACATGATTAAAATATGGAAATAATATATTCAAGATTCTATATAGGAATAAATGTTTGAATAAAATACGGAGAAGTTAAAGAAATTTAGAATATGATACATTTGATATTATGAATTCCTTTTATGTATCAAGTAGAGAAGGAAGCTGGTGAAATCCAAGAAGGAACTATACATTATGAAATAAAAAAGAGTATTATAATATATCTATATCATATATGGTAATTAATATTATAAGGATATTGACAAACATTATACTATGTCAGAGTTCATGTTGATGTGTGTTGTAGGAGCAACCCTTTCTCTATGATAACCCAATATAATATGATATATGTGGGATAACTTTTATAGTATAGTATTATGATGGTAAAGAATAACATGAACACTAAACCAGATGTTAATTGAATTTGATGAAATTTTTATTGGATAATTTTAGCTATCCATTAAAGATCATTCATTTTTGGTATAAGAAACTACACCACTATTGTTGAGAGACTAAGGGGAATTTGATTGAAAACCTCAATGATGACAAAACATTGGGTTTTTTATGACACCTTACTAAATAATTGGGATGACACCTAGAAAAATAATAGGTTATAATTAAAGATATATTATAATCATAGAAATATAATAGTGCTAAATTTTTTTGGTGGGAGTTAAACAAAAAAAGGAGTAGTCTTCCTTATTTGAAATGTACCTTGTAAAAATATATGTGTATTTTTATTTCTTTTTTTACAATATGTGGAGGTGATTTTTGAATATACTTAAATAGATTCATACTTATTAATATAGATAGAGGTTTTATAATCCATATGGGTAATAATAAGAGAATGTAAGACTCAAAAAATATATTGGAATACTATATCAACCTAACTAACTCATAATGTCATTATATGATCCACTAAGAACTTCAACTCGTATTAGAGATAACTAGGTATCCCCAGATTAACTCTAAATTGTGTCCTAATTTTTATTGATATATCTATATTAAGTGAATATTTTATATTTGAGATGATATAGATAAATAAAAATGAGGTTACTTATATTGGTGTAAATATGGTCATTTGGACCACACCATTGAAAAACCTAATGAAAAGAGAGGAAAAATGATATAGATGTTCTCAAATGAAAATAAGGATATATGAATAATTGATGATGATAATATTGTTAATTTTTCATTTTTTAAAACATTTTATAATGATAATTTTGATGAATCATAATTAAGTTGTGATGTTTATGACGAGATTGTTCCAATTAAAATAGTTGCTAAAATTCACTCTAATGTGAAGCATTATTTTAAGTATGTACCAATTGAGTTATTTATGTAAGATCCCAAATTCTTCCTTAAGTTATGTTTTTGTTTACGATTCATTTGAAGTCCATTATTTTGAATTTAATAATTATTTCCCAAGACCATGAGAAGTCTCAGGGGCGTTCTGGGGGTTCGGGGCATGAAAGAGGAGGAAAAAGAAGTTTTCTGGGCATGTTGCATGGTTTGCACATGGTCAGTAAAAATCATCAAGATCATACTAGGTAACCGTATAGCCTTGGGTAGAGGATTACACATGGTTTGAGAATGTTTAAGCTAACCATGTGGAATTCCTAGGTAACCATGAGGACCAGCCTCTCTTGGACAGTAGCATGTTCACGGTTTACGCACCGTTTGAAAAACCGTGTGGGTAAAGCATGCAGATCGGTAAAGTTTAGAAATTTAAAAAAATTTCATTATGGTATTTTTAACCCCAACTTACTATTTTCCTCCTCTCCTCATCCTACAACCCTAGTGACTAATAAGATCTCCCCAAATCTTCTAAGGGAAATTCTTCTTCATTCGTAGGTCATTTGGAATGCCGTTGGTTGTGGATCGAATATCCGAGTAAGTCTAATATCCTACTTGATTTCTTTTCTTAGTTAATATTTGTATCTTTATCTCCTCTCCTTCTAAATCCCTAAAACCCTTATTTTTTCGGTGATATATAGGTTGAGGCTTAAAAGGGTGGTTGAATCGGGATCTAAGTCTTCGATTAGGAGGGTGTTCATTAATAGATCTAAGATAGGTGGTCTAAAAGTTATGTCCCATTATTTGTACATAGATTTGTACATGAAGGGTTTTATTCTTGTTCTCTTATTGATGTTTCCTTGGTGCTTCTGGCAAGATATGGTGTATTGGGTGTCTAAATAACCAATTCAACCCCTCATGATTCCCACAGAATGCATGGAGGACGACTCGACCAATCTAGGACAACCCAAGGGGTGTGCCACCCTCCCAAACATGGATAATGAAAAAACACAGTGTGAAATTTACTTGTAAGTAGGTAAACACCATGTTGAATAAGTAAGTAGGTAAATGTATTGAATAAAAAGGGATTATGGGAAGATGTATCAATTTGGGGATATGGCTAAGGGATCATTTGTATTGGCATATAAATGGGATGAAATAGGATTAATGGGAATGTAAAAATGAATCATCTTTTTTACTTGAATATGCTTATTGAGTTAGGATTGGGAAATCGGAATTGGGATAAATGGTAATGGGATATAAATGATAAATGGGTTAATGGATTATGTAATAATAAAGATTCCCATTTTAAATTGTCAATGTTTTATGTTGCTAATGTTATTGGCTATGCTTGGTTTGTGTTGTGGTTATCTATGGTGAATGGATAAATAAGAATGTGCACATGGATTGGTAGAGTGGGGTATAAACGTGAGGCTCTAAACCCATAAGTCGAGTTGGACTAAGGCTCTAAACTCCACCCCTTAATGCACGAGTTAGGGAAGGGGATGCAGTTCTATTCCCCTAACACTTTCATTCTACCCGGACTGAGGTTTCTAGGGGATGATAATGAGGTTGTTGTGATGTGTTTCTTTATAGTGGTATAACATGATTTATTCCCATATGAATTTTGATTATTGAACATGACTAATCCATTGAACAGATGAAAAAGGTGAACTAGGCACATAGTCTTTATAATTATTGAATCTGAATTTGATAATGGATTAACTTAAGGTAAACACTATTACTAATGGTTGCTTGAATTGTATTTTACTTATTTTTCAATACTTAGTTCTTTCCTGAACTATCTATTGAAATGGATATTTTATAGAAACCATTGGTGGTGGCCTACTGAGTTATAATCACACCCTATTCGGGCCACTGTTGGGTACCTAAGTAGATTTCATGCCTGTATGTTAGGATAAGGGAAAGGGTCCTATACTAGGGAGTTGAGTTGGGTACGGGACATACATGGATGAGGTTCCGGACTTGGAGTCATGAATATTTTGGGGATTTTTATATCTACCTTTATTTTCGTTTTTTTTCACTGGTAATTGTAGTATGACATGATATCTTTACTGTTTGATGTGGTTTGTACCTAGTTTGGGAGATGGTTATTTATGCAGGTTCACTGTTTAGTTTCTAGTGTTTATCATATTTTATAATGTTTTTTTCCATGGATTACTCTGGTAAAGATGGTATAGTCTCCCCATGTGACCTTTAGACCCTTGCTGCTAGTCAGAAACCTCTGGAGTATGGGGAGGTGCGCTTGATGTAAAACCCCGAGCTTCCACGATACGCTTCTCATTCAATAATGCAATAGCTTGCATTGTACGCAACTTCGAGTTATAAAACACCGCGACTAATCAAAGTAGCCATTATGAATAGTAATAACCACTTTTTAAAATTATAGAAATTTTATATTTCAAAATGGACTTCATTTTTGTATTCGTAATATCGAAATTATCCTAAGTTGATTTTTTTGTAACTTTCTGAGAACTTCCAATTTTTTTTATCAATAGTGAAAAATACTTAAAACAACTTTTTTAATCAAAATAACTTATTATGATAAATTATACTATTTAGTGGTTTTAAAGTATAATTATAATATATTTTTACCATTTTATCCAATGGTGGTCATTAGAATTAATTTAACATTGAAATTAGACATAAACAATTGCCAATCTTTTGATATAAATTGTTTCTTAAAAACACGCTATTTGTTGTGACAGCGGGAATTAGTTATAAAATTAATTAATGCAACTTATATGTTTGGAATTTTGTAAAATAGACATCATTTTTGAATTCGGAATATCAATTATAGCTTAGGGTGAAATTTTGGCCTTATTCTAAAAAACATCAATTTTTGATGAATAGTGAAACCACTAAGTGGTTGTTAAAAACTGATTTTTTCGTTAAAATGAAATATTACCACTTCTGTGATTTGATTTTCAAAAATCCGACATACATAAGTAAAATGTGGTTCAATGAGATTAAAATAATTTTTGGTGAATAGTAACTTTTAAGTTCTTAATCGCGATTAGAGGTAATTAGTGTAGTTTAAGGTAAAAACAATGTTTTAATAATATGATATGAGCTTTACACTTGTCCTACTCCTATTGGATGAGTCATGGACGACCAAGACAACCCATGGGTCAACTTTGGGACCCCATGGAGCCACTTTAGTTGGAAAATGGCATTAATATACATTTATTTAATGTTAAAATTAAATTGACACAAACATGAGTTATTTTACTAAAACAATTTTTAAGTGGGGTTACATAAGTCCAAATTTTGATTATAAATATTCATTAGAAAGATAAAAATATTTCCTACATCATAGTATTTTGTTTATAATTTTTAGACATTAAATAAATTAAATTATTTATGACATCATTATGATGCGGCGATGACCTCATTATTTAACGATTTAAATAAAATGAGAAGATAATGTAAAATACAAGGCTTACACTTGTCCAAAGACTATTGGATGGGTAGATTTCGAACCCTTATCACCTTATCCACGAATTATATAAGTGTGGGACCTTTAGAATCCGAAAATCATTGTGTAATAATGTAACATTTCAATCTTTCCAAAAGAGCCCCTCCTCTCCTCTTATAAAAGGCCCCCACCTCTCCCACCTTATTCACACCTTCAAGCCATTTGGCTCAGCCAACCTCCGCCCAAATACTCTCCCAACTTCGCCCTATTACTCCTATAAGCCTCACTTTGGGCAGAACTCTTCTCAAGGAATCCTTTGGCTCAAATCAAAAAGAGTTACCCGATTTTGAGGTAATGTCTTCTCTAATGTTGTTTTGTTTTATTTTTCTTCTCCAACCCCCCTAAACTCTTTATATTCATTTATTTTGTAACAACAACAATATCCTAAATATACTAGGATTTTGTTATAATAAGGATTCGAGCTACACTTACACACACCTACATCTAATGGTTAAAGAACATACAGTTTCTGTGGATGGCGAATTTCTGCCTCACGAAACGATGATTGTTCAACACTCATATAACACCTTCAAAGGTGGCCATTAAGATGTCACTATATTTATATATGATATATAATGTGTTTATGTTTTACTTATGCATCTGTATTTCTCATTTATGGCATACTTTATGATTTCCATTATGGGTAAAACGCGATAATTTCATTTTAGGAAGTGCGGACTACCGCCCCCTCAAAGTGATTTGAATCGTTAATGCCATATGTGGGATGTATAAAGGATGGAGTAAATGGTATTATACACTATATTATACTGGAATTATATTATACATTTATATCATTACGATTTCATTCCATTAAATATGAAATTGAAATGAAAGTAGCGTTCATGCGTACGTACGGCTTACCGTCTCCATGAACGGTGCATTTCATTTCTTACCTCTAAATGTTACGCAATATTATAAATGAATATATATACCGGATATATAAGATATATATGACATCTAAATCATGAATATAATTCTGGAGATAATGGATATTCTACCACATAAACAACTTGTAATTATAAGAAGTTTATTGTTGACTCAAGTACCAAAGATCGACAAAACGACTGTTATTAACTTAAATAATTACATAATGTTCATATCATTGTAATAAGTGATATAAAAAGGATAATGAAATTGAAAATGGTTCTTAATAAGGTATATATTAACTCTAGTTTATTATTCAGGAGGTTAAAGAACGATTGAATCAAGTCAGACACGAGGTAAGGGAACTTCTTAACCTAACTTCCATTCTTTGGGTTAATCTCCTACTTTCAAATTATGTCATGATATTATTATGTCTTATTTTGTATTCTTTATGTGTAACAATAGTGAATATACATAATATATCTATTTTATTTTAAAAATGATCTTTGTAAGGACTTCGTCTCAATCTCCTTTCATTGAGGCATATTTGGTTTTATACACAAATTTCTTTTATACGATGTATAAACCACTTTGACTTTTACGTTTATTCAAAAGGAATATTTTTTTATACGAAGCATTTACTAAATGACAAAAGGGAATGTTTTTGTCGTACGTATGCGGCGACAACGACTTCTCCGCCGCCGTGACCACTATTTGAGTTTCGGCTTCCTCTACAAGCCATACCCTTTTTTTAATGAAAAATAAATACCATGTTACACTTTTCTTTTATTTTGGTATTGAAAATGGTTTTGAAAGCGTTTTTATTATATCAATATGTTGTATTGATATCTTGTGATTGAAATGTGGAAATGTTATGTTTCCTTTATGCATGTTTTATGTGATACGATTATGTTATGGTTTATGAGATGTTTAAACCTGTTCATATGAGGAATGTATTGGACTTAATAAGTGACGGGTGGATCCCGCTATAGCTCCTCGATGCATCGGTAGGTCTCATGAGACAACTAGACGTGGAATTGGCCGAGGCCCTTTCCCAATTTGATTTATGGTTTTGGCTGAGGCCTTAATCATTTTAGACGTCTTGGCCGAGGCCTTGACAAAATGTTTCAGAATGTTCGGCATTATACATTCCCTCATTATGAAAGTGGTTATTGATCTTTCATGTGATTATTCGTCTAGTAGAATATCCATGTGAGTAAGTAAGTGGCATTATTTGATTTTACTTTTTCCATATTATGCTGATGTTAAAGTTTAATAAGGCTTTTGTTTAGTTATACATTGCCTTAAATGTTTATGTTTATTTATGAAAGCTTCCGCAATATTGTTATCCTTACTGAGCATCTGAGCTCACCCCTTTCAATGTTTTGATATTTTTCAGGATGTGAAGAAGTATTTTATGAATGAACTGCAGGGATAGTCAGAAGAGGATATGAGTGTGGACTATGAAGACTTTGTTATTAGTTTTTTCACTTTATGATGTAATGTAACATTTATGAATGTATCTAGTGTTTCCAAGGCTACTAAACTAAACGGTCTTTCGAGACTTGATCTTTTGTGATCATGCCAATGTTACGAACTAATGCACCGAATCTGGGTAGCTGGGGTCGGGGCGTTACAGTTGGTATTAGAGGCAGTTTACTACTAACCTTGGAAGCTAGATTTAGATAAACTCTGATTAGAGCACATATCCCGAAGATAGACTTTGAGGATTAGTATAGAATAACTTCCTAGAATTTTGGTATTGTAGAGATGTTGTGAGTTTTCCGAGCAATACATCCCTGTCTGGATACGAGCAGGTAGAGGCAGCTCTGGCACAGATGTACCTAGGGGTAAAACCCGAAAACACCACTTTGAGCTAGACTCGAACGGGAACTGGTGCACGACAACGGTCCTTGCTGCACTCTTGGTTACGACACTCCCGGGGGATATGCCTTGGATAATTCTCATTTTCTTTAGAAACCACTATGAACGGTTATGAGTATATACTTCCTCAAAGAAAACCTTTTTATGATTATGGATTATATCCATAAATAGTTCAATTTATGTTAAGTATTTTATAAGTATGGAATTATGTATTTTGATTCATAAACTAATCTAGTTTATGGCATTGTATAGAAATGGCGCCCAGTAGAAGGAATGCGAACTTCATCAATACGTATGATCCAAAGAGTAAGAAAGATCATATATTTCATGGTATTAAGCCAACATTTAGAAGGGAAATATTCTCCCATGTGTTATCAACATATGAAGAAATAGTATCATGTGTTAATAAGATAAGTAGAGAATTCTCTGAGTCTTATGGATTTGAAGGGATGAAAGAGAAGAAAAGGAGGGAAGAGAGAATGATGGATAAAGGGTCGAGGGAAAAGAAGAATTTTCCAATATGTGATAACTGTGGGAAGAAACACCTTGGAATTTGCCTGAAGGGAATGGGAGTTTGTTATAAGTGTGGAGAAAAAGGACACCGAGTGCGTGACTGCAAGGGTAAGAAAAAGGTTTCAAATGTACAATGCTTCATCTGCAAGGAGTGGGGACACTATGCAAATCAATGTTCAAATCATCAGAGTATGCCCCAAATGATGTTATTGGATAATAATCAAGTTATGATACTACCACAGATGAGGAGGAATGATTAGAGTTCTTATGTTGTTATTAAAGAATTTTGTAATTTGAGTGTTGTATCAATGATGTACTTGTTATAATAATTATGGAGTATATAAGGATTGTACTGCAGTACTATTTCATCTAGGACTTGAGATTGTGTGGAACCAAGAAAAGTGACTCCACAGTAGGTTAAATTTTTGGAAAATATATGGTTGAGAGAAAGATAAACCATAATATGGTTCTGATACCAAGATAGTGATTTTGGAATAAGACATGATTGATTTGGATAAATTATGTTGGATATTCTTACCATCCTTGAAACTGATTAATGATTTGTATACATTTTTGGATAGAAGGAGTATATCTAGTTTTCTATAAGGAATAAGGGATCATGAATGTAATCAATAAGGATTTATGGTAATACAGTATGTTTCAGTGTTTTAAAAGAATACATGATGAAGGTGTTCACATGTTGTTACGCAGAAAAAAAGGAGCTTCATTATGTTTACCTTCCTCATAAAATCTGGACTGTGAGTTGGACAAAATTATTTTGGATAACTATAAAGGTTGGAGTGGATTAAGTTGATCTTTGGATAGTATTGTTTAAGATTAAAAAATTTATGAAGATTATTTTTGGAATATTATAATACTATAGTTTTAGGAAAAGGACAACCTGCAGGGTGGGGAATAACCCGTCGCGTCGGACAAAGCTGCAGGAATCGAACCCACAATCATAGTGCGACAAGCCTTTATTTCCTACCACTAGCCTACAGGAAGTCCCTGGTTATTACAAAATAATTTTAATAATCTAAATGGTATGTGTTAACATTTGGAACCTTATACAATTAGGATAAGTATAATATTTTTGAGTTCTATTATCTTTTTGAGTGAAAGATGAGTTGAAGGTTGAAACTCTAATTGTCAAGCATAAATATATATATACCTATCTCTTATTCAATGAATAAATTAATTCTTAAACTTTAGTAAAGGGATATTAAAACAAAAAATGTGTTATCCTAATACCTTATGTCTTGTTGAACTGATGATATTTTAAATCAACATAGATTGAAGGCTTTGAGGCCCTCAATTTGACAGTTGGTTGTAATTGATGACCTCAATCACTCCCTACAAATATTTACGTTTTTCCTCCAATTATATGTCTCTAATTGCCACCAATGTTCTCCTAATCGAGATCATAATTGGGTGGTGACTTTTTCATTTCCCTTTCCCTCTTATTAAGGCTAAATTTTATAAATCTTATTTCCGATGTGGGTTTTCCACAAAGGTATTTTCTATTTTCAACCTTTTATTTTCAAAGAAAAAATTTCAAATTGCGAGGACTCAATTTATTGAAGGAGGGGAGAATGTAACACCCCGAGCTTCCACGATACGCTTCTCATTCAATAATGCAATAGCTTGCATTGTACACAACTTCGAGTTCTAAAACACCGCGACTAATCAAAGTAGCCGTTATGAATAGTAATAACAACTTTTTAAAATTATAGAAATTTTATATTTCAAAATGGACTTCATTTTTGTATTCGTAATATCGAAATTATCCTAAGTTGAATTTTTTGTAACTTTCTGAGAACTTCCAATTTTTTTATCAATAGTGAAAAATACTTAAAACAATTTTTTTAATAAAAATAATTTATTATGATAAATTATACTATTTAGTGGTTTTAAAGTATAATTATAATATATTTTTACCATTTTATCCAATGGTGGTCATTAGAATTAATTTAACATTGAAATTAGACATAAACAATTGCCAATCTTTTGATATAAATTGTTTCTTAAAAACACGCTATTTGTTGTGATAGCGGGAATTAGTTATAAAATTAATTAATGAAACTTATATGTTTGGAATTTTGTAAAATAGACATCATTTTTGAATTCGGAATATCAATTATAGCTTAGGGTGAAATTTTGGCCTTATTCTGAAAAACTTCAATTTTTGATGAATAGTGAAACCACTAAGTGGTTGTTAAAAACTGATTTTTTCGTTAAAATGAAATATTACCACTTCTGTGATTTGATTTTCAAAAATCCGACATACATAAGTAAAATGTGGTTCAATGAGATTAAAATAGTTTTTGGTGAATAGTAACTTTTAAGTTCTTAATCGCGATTAGAGGTAATTAGTGTAGTTTAAGGTAAAAACAATGTTTTAATAATATGATATGAGCTTGAAACTTGTAATACTCCTATTGGATGAGTCATGGACGACCAAGACAACCCATGGGTCAACTTGGGGACCCCATGGAGCCACTTTAGTTGGAAAATGACATTAATATACATTTATTTAATGTTAAAATTAAATTGACACAAACATGAGTTATTTTACTAAAACAATTTTTAAGTGGGGTTACACAAGTCCAAATTTTGATTATAAATATTCATTAGAAAGCTAAAAATATTTCCTACATCATAGTATTTTGTTTATAATTTTTAGACATTAAATAAATTAAATTATTTATGACATCATTATGATGCGGCGATGACCTCATTATTTAACGATTTAAATAAAATGAGAAGATAATGTAAAATACAAGGCTTACACTTGTCCAAAGACTATTGGATGGGTATATTTAGAACCCTTATCACCTTAGCCACGAATTATATAAGTGTGGGACCTTTAGAATCTGAAAAGCATTGTGTAATAATGTAACATTTCAATCTTTCCAAAAGAGCCCCTCCTCTCCTCTTATAAAAGGCCCCCACCTCTCCCACCTTATTCACACCTTCAAGCCATTTGGCTCAGCCAACCTCTGACCAAATACTCTCCCAACTTCCCCCTATTACTCCTAGAAGCCTCACTTTGGGCAGAACTCTTCTCAAGGAAGCCTTTGGCTCAAATCAAAAATAGTTACCCGATTTTGAGGTAATGTCTTCTCAAATGTTGTTTTGTTTTATTTTTCTTCTCCAACCCCCCTAAAATCTTTATATTCATTTCTTTTGTAACAAAAAAGTATCCTAAATATACTAGGATGTTGTTATAATAATTATTCGAGCTACACTTACACACACCTACATCTAATGGTTAAAGAACATACGGTTTCTGTGGATGGCGAATTTCTGCCTCACGAAATGATGATTGTTCAACACTCATATAACACCTTCAAAGGTGGCCATTAAGATGTAACTATATTTATATATGATATATAATGTGTTTATGTTTTACTTATGCATCTGTATTTCTCATTTATGGCATACTTTATGATTTCCATTATGGGTAAAACGCGATAATTTCATTTTAGGAAGTGCGGACTACCGCCCCCTCAAAGTGATTTGAATCGTTAATGCCATATGTGGGATGTATAAAGGATGGAGTAAATGGTATTATAAAATATATTATACTGGAATTATATTATACATTTATATCATTACGTTTTCATTCCATTAAATATGAAATTGAAATGAAGGTAGCGTTCATGCGTACGTACGGCTTACCGTCTCCATGAACGGTGCATTTCATTTCTTACCTCTAAATGTTACGCAATATTGTAAATGAATGTATATACTGTATATATAAGATATATATGACATCTAAATCATGAATATAATTTTGGAGATAATTGATATTCTACCACATAAAAAACTTGTAATTATAAGAAGTTTATTGTTGACTCAAGTACCAAAGATCGACAAAACGACTGTTATTAACTTAAATAATTACATAATGTTCATATCATTGTAATAAGTGATATAAAAAGGATAATGAAATTGAAAATGGTTCTTAATAAGGTATATATTAACTCTAGTTTATTATTCAGGAGGTTAAAGAACGATTGAATTAAGTCAGACACGAGGTAAGGGAACTTCTTAACCTAACTTCCATTCTTTGGGTTAATCTCCTACTTTCAAATTATGTCATGATATTATTATGTCTTATTTTTTATTCTTTATGTGTACCAATAGTGAATATACATAATATATCTATTTTATTTTAAAAATGATCTTTGTAAGGACTTCGTCTCAATCTCCTTTCATTGATGCATATTTGGTTTTATACACAAATTTCTTTTATACGGTGTATAAACCACTTTGACTTTTACGTTTATTCAAAAGGAATATTTTTTTATACGAAGCATTTACTAAACGACAAAAGGGAATGTTTTTGTCGTACGTATGCGGCGACAACGACTTCTCCGCCGCCGTGACCACTATTTGAGTTTCGGCTTCCTCTACAAGCCATACCCTTTTTTTTAATGAAAAATAAATACCATGTTACACTTTTCTTTTATTTTGGTATTGAAAATGGTTTTGAAAGCGTTTTTATTATATCAATATGTTGTATTGATATCTTGTGATTGAAATGTGGAAATTTTATGTTTCCTTTATGCATGTTTTATGTGATACGATTATGTTATGGTTTATGAGATGTTTAAACCTGTTCATATGAGGAATGTATTGGACTTAATAAGTGACGGGTGGAGCCCGCTATAGCTCCTCGATGCATCGGTAGGTCTCATGAGACAACTAGACGTGGAATTGGCCGAGGCCCTTTCCCAATTTGATTTATGGTTTTGGCCGAGGCCTTAATCATTTTAGATGTCTTGGCCGAGGCCTTGACAAAATGTTTCAGAATGTTCGGCATTATACATTCCCTCATTATGAAAGTGGTTATTGATCTTTCATGTGATTATTCGTCTAGTAGAATATCCATGTGAGTAAGTAAGTGGCATTATTTGATTTTACTTTTTCCATATTATGCTGATGTTAAAGTTTAATAAGGATTTTGTTTAGTTATACATTGCCTTAAATGTTTATGTTTATTTATGAAAGATTCCGCAATATTGTTATCCTTACTAAGCATCTGAGCTCACCCCTTTCAATGTTTTGATATTTTCCAGGATGTGAAGAAGTATTTTATGAATGAACTACATGGATAGTCAGAAGAGGATATGAGTGTGGACTATGAAGACTTTGTTATTAGTTTTTCACTTTATGATGTAATGTAACATTTATGAATGTATCTAGTGTTTCCAAGGCTACTAAACTAAACGGTCTTTTGAGACTTGATCTTTTGTGATCATGCCAATGTTACGAACTAATGCACCGACTCTGGGTAGCTGGGGTCGGGGCGTTACACTTGAGGTCATGTGATGACTGACTTGGGGCACCAGGTTAGTGGATCCCTGGATGGGGATGTTACAAAGTGGTATCAGAGGAGGTATTTTCTATGAATTACTATTTTTTATGGTAGACAGAAGGTTAGGAAATTATTGTACCATGTTAATGAGCTCATGCTTAGGAGTATCTATCCCAAGTACGGTGGGAAACCCAAGTTACCATGGGTGGGAATTGTTCTTGTTGTGCGATGTTATGATTTATGATATTTCACCATTGGGTAATCTATATGTTGTGTGATGTGGCTATTTTATAATTTTTTTCTCATGGACACATTGTCACATGGTTTTGAATTCATGAATCATTATAGGAACCTATGTATATAAGAGACATGCATCATAGTAGGCACACATGGGATGGGTGTGTGGAGCATAAAGGGTAAGATGCATTCAGTTTTTCTTAAAATTAATAAAAATGATGTTTAATGAGATGATGAAAATGGACAAAATTTTATGCAATAACTAAGTAATGGTGATTAATAAGGGAACTGATTAAATTAAAGGTTTTTTGATATAGGTTGAGAAACATAAATTGTTTCGGAATGGTGTAAAATGTAAGGCTTGTAACTGTGTGAGTTAGTTACCCCATGTTAGCCATAGCCTCAGTAGGGATGGTTGAGGGTAGTGTTACAGACATGATGAGGCTTTTTGGGTGGTTTAAGATAAATGGATTGTTTCTATCTAGTAATGAAATCTCCATTATTTTTTCTGAAATCTTTATGGTTTTCTTTCTAAAAGCCATGTTTGGCATTATAGAAAAACATGCCACCACAAAGACGTGTTCTAATCAGGTGATAGGAGGATGTTGTCGAGAACACTCCTACCATAGAGGAGAAAGATAATATGGTGATTCAGGAAAATAGATAAGGGAAATTCTTTGAGAAATTTTCTTGTTTTACGCAGATGATGGAGTGAGACCCAGGGCGAGTTGCACTGAGTATGTTCGAGTTGACCAGGGAATTCCAGCTGTAACACCCTCTAACCTTTACTAGAGAGGTTGGTATAGAGGTAGTAGAGTTTTGGATAGAATCTATTCATTCTATTCTTGATCATATGGAGAATACTCTTGAAAAGTGATCCAATTTGGTGGCCTATATGTTGAGAGGCTAGGAAAATCATTGGTGGGACATCACAGTTTGAACAGAGCAGACTGAATGAATGATGTGGAAATATTTCCAAGAAAATTTCCTTGAACACTTCTATCTGGAAACTTTGAGGTAAGATAAGACTATGTATTTTATGAGTTTGACCCAAGGGACAATGTCAGTGATGTATTATGCTAGTTGCTTCACCAATCTGTGACGTTTCATCCCAAAATTGGCAGGAGATGAGGTGGATATGGAAAAATGTTTTCAGGATGGGCTTAAACATGAGGTCAGGTCCTAGGTAAACATATTTCATCTGAAAAGGTTTTCAGAGTTAGTAGATCAATCCCTTATCTTGGAGGTTAACTTGAAGATAGATTAAGGTAGTGAACACATGGTGCTAGTTGGGTGAGATAGCGGTGCGACTTCCAAAAGCAGGAACCACCATTTTGGAAATTTCCATCAGAGGGAAATGCACATAGCAGCCAGAAGATATGGTCAATATCTTACGGTGGTGAACAGGTATTCTGTTATCAGTGTGGAAGTCCGAGGCACATGTAGGGCCAGTTTCCCTGACCACCAGTTGTGTGCCAATCGTACGACAGGATGGGCCACGTACAGAAGTTCCCCAGGAACCTACGATAGTCAGGAAATGATATAGTCTAGAGACAGATGACGAGTGTAGGTAGGGGGTTGTTGATTCCATATTAGGAAGGAAGTTGGAGCTCTACTAGTCGTACTCGTAGGGGTAGTGGATATGGAACTCTAGGGTGAGAGCATTCACACCAGCAAGGCAATGTAGTGCAGGGTGCTCAGGTTGGGGCCCAGGGTAAAGGGGAAGGTCATCTTCACATGGTTCAGACAACACTTAAATGTGGTGAGGTAAGACTATCTATCATTCTAGGTACGATTATTATATATTACACACTTTCTAGTGATTTAATTGATATGAGTGCTATGAATTCTTTAATTTATGCTAAGTTTGTGGTTGTGTTGGGATTAACTGTGGAAAATGATTGTGGAGTAATATCAATTGATACTCTGTTAGGGGTATGAGTTGAGGATATCAAGAAGCGTAAGTATTTTTCTTTAAAGGTGGGTGGATATCATTTCCTATGGAACTTGTTTTTCCTTGAGATGTTAGATCTGAAATGATTCTGGGAATAGACTAGCTAGTGTTGTATCAATACCATATCGACTGTTAGCATCATAGGTGTAAAGACCCAGAAATTTCAAGGAATTTTTTTTCCTTAATTTTCTTTGGAATTTTACAAGAACACAGTTTCTGACGGCGCCTGATTCTGAGGCCCGGTGTGCCTGGAATTAATTTCCGAAGTTTGGCTCGGGTATGTTCAGTGAACGAGCGAGCGGGAATTTCTATCTTTTGAACCGGTGCTCGGAATTGAAATCCGATTGCACCAATGAACTCGCAACGCCGGTAATCGCTTAAGGGAACCTTTACCGTAGTTGCGTTTGTGCGGGAGAAGAAGTTAATTTTTTGGGGTTTTATTAAAAAAGTGAATAAAATTGTTAAATCAATTTTATTTCATGTTAAGTTGTTAACTTCTCCCATGGGAAGTTGGTGGTGGGCCCACATCCATCCAACTTCCCATGTGTGGATATTTGAAAGGGTGGGGCCCACACAAACCCCTCCCCTTCTCTTCAAATTCCTTAACTTTCCTAACCCCTCTAAACCCCCCATTTAAGTTTTGATAACTTAACACCTCCTTAATTTTATAACATCTTATGTTAATAACTTAAGTGAGTTAAATATGGGTTTTGAATTTTCAAACTCTTTAAATTCAAAACCTATATTGGGTTAATAAAATAAGTGGGAGGATTATTTTATTTTGGGGTTAGTTGTTCTTGTGGTGGAGACTTGGGAGAGAAAAGGCTAAGTCTTCTTCTTCTTCAACATCGACGAAGAACGCGAATAACACCTCCAACGAAGAACATATCCACCGAAGAACGCGACGTCTTCTTCCAACGACGTTTCCCCTTCGAACGCACCTCGACAACAACGAAGTCGACGTTCTTTCCCCGCGATGCCCGACCTCCGCGACGCTCGTCTTCCGCGGGTTGTTGACGTGCACTGTATCTGAATCGAGGTAGGGGTTTATTTATTTAATTGTTCGTGAATACAAACTTGGTGATAATCGTGGATTAAAACCCTTTTTGTTATTGAATAATGCGAGGGGGTCGGACCGCACAAACACGGCCGACCCTCCTCCTTTGTTTTTCGTGATGGTATCTTGAGGATGATACGAGAAAACGTGGTGCCGTTGCACCACAAGATTCATTGCGGAAGATACGCGCGGCGCCGTCGCGCCGCGCCGTGGAAAGAAATCCAAGAACGCGATGCCGTCACGTCGCGTCGAAGAAAGTCAAAGGCGCTGCGGCCGGAGCGGGGCCGCGGAGGAGGGAAGCGATGCCATTTCATCGCGCCGAATGGCATAGGCCGCGGCCGGTTCCAGGCCGCGGCAGAGCAAGATGACCGGTGGCCGGCACCGGGCCGCCGGTGTCGGCGAAGGAAGGACCGGCCGTCGCCGGTCCTTGGTGGCGAAACCGGCCGGCCACTGTGGGCTGGCCGGGCAGTGGAGACCGGGGGAATTAATTCCCACGACTGGGTCTTCAAGAGGCCCCAATTAAGGGGCCGTGGTTTCACAAAGGGGGGGGGGGCTTTGCCCCTCGCGCGCAGCACCCGAATGACGCGCTGGCCACACCGCCGGCCGGGTCGCGCCGCCGGCCGGGCCGGGTCCAGCTGGACCAGGTCGGGTCGACCCGGTTCGAGTCGGACCAGGGGGGGTCGGGCCGGGTCGGCCCGGGCCCAGACCCCCAGTTTCGGACCACTTTTGGTCAAATGCCCGTATCTTGGGTTACAGGCCTCCAAACGACTCGCCGTCAGCGGCAACGCGATCCTTGGATCGAGACGGTCGTTTCGGTATACTATATTCAAGGTACATCTTTCTTTTCGGGAGGCTACGTGGTTAAAACATCATAGTTAAGCGTGCTTGGCCTAGAGTAGTGATCAGGATGGGTGACCTTCTGGGAAGTTTTCCAGGGTGGGTGTGAGACGGAAAAGCCAATAACTTCCAGACCAGGCGTCCGATTGACGCGCCGTCTGTTGCGTTGCGTTCCTATTGACGATACAGAACTTTTGGCATCCTTCGCCCGAGTTTTGGATGCAGATGGATAGTGGCCGGGTTGGATCGCACCGAAATCCAACCGGGACCCTGGAACGGAAAAGCTGATATCATTCTGACAGAACATCCGTTTGACGAACCGTCAGCAGCGTTGGTGATCGCGTTGAGAAACGGTCCCTATGAGTTTACCCTATGAGAGTTCGGGGTACAGTTGAGATATGGCCAGGTTTGGTTCGCTCACGAAACCAACCGGGCCCCTGGGATGAAAAGGCTAATAACTCACAGACCGGGCGTCCGATTGACGCGCTGTCTGTTGCGTTGAGACCCCTATGACGTGGCGGTCCTTTGAGATACTTTTTCGTGGGACTTTGAGATACTTGGAGTATCGACCTGTAGCTCGTGGAGCGGATCCTCCCAGTGACGAGCGTGCGGAGTACGGAGACCGTGTAGCTGGCTGAGACCCGACGACTGCTGATCGAACGACTCGGTGTGTTACAGAGGTGCGCTTGGTTGTAGCGGCACATGGGAGCACTTGGTTGTAGTAGCAGACCCACGACAGAGGTGCGCTTGGTTGTAGCGGCACATGGGAGCGCTTGGTTGTAGCGGCAGACCCACGACAGAGGTGCGCTTGGTTGTAGCGGCACATGGGAGTGCTTGGTTGTAGCGGCAGACCCACGACAGAGGTGGGCTTGGTTGTAGCGGCACATGGGAGCGCTTGGTTGTAGCGGCAGACCCACGGCAGAGGTGCGCTTGGTTGTAGCGGCACATGAGAGCGCTTGGTTATAGCAGCTGGCCCGCAGTACTCAATGGGTGGAGTTCTTCAGCAGTCTTAGGTTAGTGAGCAGTACCTCGGAGTCATGACAGGACCACTGTACACTACAGAGACGGAGCTCTTCAGCAGTTACGGTTTCGATAATAAAAATCCTGGTTGAGTTGAGACTTTTGACCTTGTGTTTACCTCATGATTGAGATGGGTCACTTGCTAACTTAGGTATATGTATGGGCATATACCCGGGTAGTGGTTATCCATTGATTTCACAATCCTTGTGTTTCCTCATGATTGAGATGGGATACTTGATAACTTAGGTATATGTATGGGCATATACCTAAGTAGAGGTTATCTGTTGAGATCTTCTTTGTGGTTATCCTTGTTGGTTTAGTGAGACCTTGAAGGTCTCGGGGTCCCTACTGAGTATCGTTATACTCACCCCTGCACGGGCTATGCCCGCACCTCGTTGTGTTGGTTGCAGACGACGGGTAGTGCTGACAGAGGCCGAGTGTTCGAGGACTGGACGGTACCTGGAGGTGGACTATACGACGAGATGGTACCTGGAGGAGAACCTCACGACGAGACGGTACCCATAGGTGGACGTGACGACGAGGCGGTACCCGAAGGTGGACCACTGGGCGGACATACTCGGAGCGGACGGCGGGACCCGAGGAGCAGAGGAGCTATCTGTACCCACCCTTCAGGTGGGATTTCCAGTGGACAGCTCGGCGTAGCAGCTTTACTTTTCAGTTGTTGTTTTCCCTTCGAGTTGTACTTTATAGTTGGGCTTGTATTTCCGGCCCCTTTTTACTTTCCGCTTGTACTCTGTGTGATTGTTTACTTTACAAAGGCAATGCCTTCCTTTTTTACCGGGATTTACTGTTGGTCGGAGAGTGATGGCAAGAGGGGGGGTGAATTGCCTTTTACAAATTAATTAACAATTTAAAAACAATTAATGAATGCAGCGGAAATAAAAATGGGCAAGACACAATTTGATAACGGAGTTCGGCTTAAACCAAAGCCTACGTCTCTGCTCCCAACTCAACCGTTGAGAGATTTACTTCAGCTTGCTTTTTAATAGTTGTAGCAAGAAACCCACTAGCTGTTTTAAGGTAGGCTGGATCACCTTCGTACAGCTTGCTTTTTTATGATGGTTGTAGCAAGAAACCCAAAATGAAAGTGAGGAAGAAAAGGATGGTTTGTTTTAATACAAACCCAATGAATAGCTAAACAATTGAAATAAATAAATTACAACAAACTTGAGGAAGCCTTGAGCGCCAAGAGTGTGAGAGTAGTTGATGTAGAGGCAGCCCAAGCTTCAAGGATGGAGGTGGATCACAAGTAGATTTAGAGATTTGTCGTTTAGAGCTTCAAGGGATCAAAATATCATTCCAATGTTTCGGTGGTGTTCCCGGCATCCATCCTCGTCTATTTATAGGAGAAATATCCCCAAATACTTCAATATGGCCGTTGGAGGGCTTTCGGAGCCGTTGGGGGTCAAGTAGACAAGTCTGGTCAAGCTCCAACGACTAGTTTGACTTTGCTTACCGGCTGACCGGTGCTTGTCCACCGGCCGGCCGGTGCTCCAGACAGAAGGCAGAGCTTTCTGTCTGGGGCTCCACCGGCGGGCCGGTGATGGGCCCCCGGCTGGCCGGTGGTCCAGCCACCGGCGGGCTGGTGGTCGAGACAGAGAGCAAGCTCTCTGTCTGGTTCCACCGGCTGGCCGGTGGTAACCCACCGGTGGGCCGGTGGACTCAGAGAGTCCTTTTTCCAGTCTTCTTGGGCCAATCTCTTTGGCAACCTTTTTCCTATCATCAAAAACACTTGAAAACAAGTTAGAACACGATAAAAGTGATTGTGATCATTAAAATCCAAGAGAGAGGGGTACAACAATCTCCCCCTATTTTGATGATCACAATCACAAAAGAGAAAGCTTTTTTTTAAAAAGGATATGCCAAGTAAAAAGAAAAAAGAAACTTGGACATGAAAAATTTTAGAGATTATTTTAATACAAGAATTTCATAGATGTATCATGTATTGAAAATGATATTAATTTTGAAAGGATTGAAATAAAGAGAATGGTTTATTTTGAAATGTAACCATAGGTCTTTTAAAAGAAAAAACTGAAATAAAAAACTTAACCATTTAGAAACAGATTTTGATGAAAGTAATAAATTAAAATTGAACTTTTAAAAAGAGCACTTAATGAAATAAGTAACTATGTAATAGAGAGATTTTCTCCCCCTTTGGGATTATCAAAATAGGAGGAAAAGTATGAAAGAAAATTAGAAAAACAATAACAAGGAAGTACACAATGACAAAAAGGATTGAAAGATAAGACAACGTGAATTTCATAAAAGATTAAACGATACATAGGAAGTTCAAAATACAAATACAAAGACCAGCCAAAAAAAAAGAAAGGCTCTATTCACTCCTAGAGGGCCGGGAGTGACGGCGACGCCTGAAGGTCGGAGGAGCTGGAGGAGCCTGGACCGCCTCAAAGCGACAATCTAGAGAATCAATCCGAGAGTGGAGCTGATCAAACTGAGAGCTGATGTAAGAAAACTGTAGGTCGAGCCAGGTCTCAATCGGATCCTGGAAGCGAAGGAACTGATCAGCCGTCACGGACAAGCCACCAGAATCAGCGGGAGGGGGCACAGCCTCAGCAGGCTCCGGTGCATCATCACCCGCTCCATCTCCCTCATCAGCAGCAGCAACAGCCTCACCTTCGTCGTCACCACTCCCTTCCTCTTCATCATCACCACTGTCCTCATTATCTGAAAGAGGATAGGCAGCAGCAATGGCAGGAGGCATGGCATGGGTAGGAGGGTGTGAATGT
Organism: Viscum album; assembly: GCA_963277665.1. NCBI lineage: Eukaryota > Viridiplantae > Streptophyta > Magnoliopsida > Santalales > Viscaceae > Viscum > Viscum album. The sequence continues at coordinate 64,526,883 of OY728166.1, read as the reverse complement.
GTCTGAGGGGAGTAAGCCTTGAGAAGGCCCTCCTTGTCAGTAATCCACTCCTGACGCCAAGGATGCCAACGAATGTTCATCCGTTGCACCATCATAAAATTGATGATGCTATCCTTCTTAGGCTGCTCGAAGGAGGTAGAACGGAGAGGGATATCAAGAAAGGTAAAGATTTTGGTCAACAAGCGCCCGTGAGGAAGAGTTTTGGACCGGCGCGGGTGCTCAGCCACATAAGACATGGCCCGGAACAGGAACCAGACCAGATTGAAATGAATGCCTCTGGTGATATAAGAAAGAAGATATATATCAATAAATTTCACCGTATCGTGATCACCGATACGGGGTGCAAGGGTGGTCTGAATGAGGCGCTCAATGATGCGATGGTTTGGGATGAGCTGTGAGAGCTTGACAATGGGATCGGTGGGCTACCCTGTGAGATGCTCAAGAGCGACAGCAAGATCAAATTCAGGGTCCCGAGGAAACTCCCCCTGAGCAAATGCATGAGGTCCAACATGAGGAACCCCGAGCATCCTGGCAATCTCCAAAGAAGTGATAGTGATGGGTTGCCCAAGAGCAGTGGTGGTAATGGTATCGACGTCGTCAGAGACCGACCACGTCAGGTGAGCATAAAATTCTTTGACAATAAGGGGATAAATGACATCCTTCTCAGGAGGTTCAAAAAACGAATGCCAGTGTTGATATTCAATGATTGAGAAAAGCTCGAGTCGAGCAGTAGAAAGCCAAGAATAATCAATTACCCTACCCGGCAGAATGACTTTGTCATGCCAAATGTTCGGAAGTTGAGGGATTGAAGGAGGAGGAGGTGCCTCTTGAGCGATGCCCTTTCCCTTGCGTGAAGATCGAGGACCCATGATGAAAAAAGGTAAAAAAATGAGAGAGATTGAGATAAGAAAGAGTTGGAGAGAGCAAGGAGGGATAAAGGAGGCTAGGTCAAGGAGGGAGATGCTGGTCTGGAGGTGCCGCACGAGAGGGAGAGAAAGAAATGGGAGGGGAAGGGTTTAATTTAAGTTTTAACCCTTTCCCCGGCCGGTCCAATAAAAGAAAACCCGACACCACCGGTTAACCGGTGATGTACCACCAGTTGACCGGTGGTATGAAAATTCATAAAAAATTAAAATAAAATAAAAATAGAAAGGAGTTTAAAGAACTTAAAAAGAAATATAAGCAAGCCAAAAAAGTCAAATATTTAATAGTGCTCATTGACGAATCATTCCTAACTCCCCCTTTATAAAATCAAAACGTTCAACCGGGAGCGGTTTGGTAAAAATATCAGCTAATTGGAAATCAGTAGAAATGAAGTCCAAAGTGATATCCCCTTTTTGAAAATGGTCACGAAGGAAATGATGCCTTAAATCTATATGCTTTGTCCTAGAATGTTGTATTGGATTCTTAGAAATACTAATGGCACTAGTGTTGTCACACCGTATAGGGACATGATCGAAGGAGAGGCCATAATCCAAGAGAGTGTGCTGCATCCAGATAATTTGGGCACAACAATTACCAGCTGCTACGTACTCGGCCTCGGCAGTAGAAAGAGCAACACAATTTTGCTTTTTGTTACTCCATGAAACAAGGGACTTGCCTAGCAGATGACAGGTTCCACTAGTACTCTTACGATCTAATTGACATCCACCAAAATCAGCATCCGAATATGAAGAAAGTTCAAAAGATGTATTAGAGGGATAAAACAAACCAATGTTTTTGGATCCTTTTAAATACTTAAAAATTCTTTTGACCGATTTAAAATGTGATTCTTTGGGATTGGCTTGAAAACGAGCACAAAGACAAACACTGAACATGATGTCAGGACGGGTCGCAGTTAGGTAAAGTAGACTCCCGATCATACTCCTATAAAGCTTGTTATCCACCGGTTTCCCGGCTTCATCTAACGTAAGTTTACAAGAAGTAATCATGGGGGTACTAATTTCCTTTACTTGATCCATACCAAAACGACTTAAAAGTCCATTTGTGTATTTGCCTTGGTTTAGAAAAATACCATTTGAATTTTGAAAGATTTGAAAACCAAGAAAAAATTTTAATTCCCCCATAAAGCTCATTTCAAATTCTTTTCTCATTAAATCTGAAAAATCAGTACAAAGTGATTCTTTGGTTGAACCAAAGATAACGTCATCAACGTAAATTTGGAAAATTAAAAGATCTTTTGAAGTGTGTTTTAAAAATAAGGTACAATCAGCTTGACCCATTTTAAAATCATTTTCTAAAAGAAATTTTGTTAACCGCTCATACCAAGCCCGAGGGGGTTATTTTAAGCCATAGAGAGCCTTGGTTAACTTAAAAACATGATTTGGAAATTTTGGATCTTCAAAACCAGGGGGTTGTTCAACAAATATTTTTTCTGAAATAAAACCATTTAAAAAAGCACTTTTAACATCCATTTGAAAAAGTTTGAAATTTAAGTGATCGGCGAATGCCAACAAGATCCTAATGGATTCCAATCTAGCAACGGGCGCAAAGGTTTCACCATAATCAATTACTTCTTCTTGATTATAGCCCTTAGCTACTAGGCGAGCCTTGTTCCGGGTTATATTTCCTTGATCATCAAGTTTGTTCCTAAAAACCCATTTAGTGCCAATAATTGGATGATCATTGGGTCTTTTAACAAGAGTCCAAACATCATTTCTAGAGAATTGATTTAGTTCCTCTTGCATTGCAAGAACCCAATTCTCATCATTAATGGCATCATTAATGGTTTGAGGCTCTAGTTGAGAAAGAAAGGCTTGATGTTCAACCTCGTTGAGGATTGATCTTCTAGTTCGAGTACCGGCTTGAAGATCACCTATAACATTTTCTAAAGGATGGTCTCTAGAAGGTTTCCAAACCTTAGGCAAGGTGGAAGGCGAAGAAGGTGAAGAGGGTTCTTGATGGTCATCCTCCTTGGGAGGAGAAGAGGAATCACTCAAATGAAGCTTATCAAGCTTATCTTCAACATCTTCAATGACCGGGTGAGGTTTTGGAAGAGTTTCATCAAATTTGACATGAGATGATTCTTCGATGGTTTTTGAACGTTTATTGAAGACACGATAGGCTTTGCTTGAGTTGGAGTACCCAAGAAAAATACCTTCATCGGATTTGGCATCAAATTTCCCTAGGTTATCTTTTGTGTTAAGGATAAAGCATTTACAACCAAACACTTTAAAATAACCAACTTTGGGCAATTTGCCTTTCCAAAGTTCATAGGGGGTTTTCTTAAGAAGGGGTCTTACAAGGACTCTATTGATAGTATAACAAGCAGTGTTTACCGCCTCGGCCCAGAAATATTGAGGGAGGTTGAATTCACTAAGGAGGGTTCGAGCAATTTCTTGGAGAGTTCGATTTCTCCTTTCAACCACTCAATTTTGTTGTGGAGTCCTAGGGGCAGAGAAGGTGTGATTGTATCCTTGAGAGGAACACAATTCATCGAATTCTTTGTTCTCGAATTCACCTCCATGGTCACTACGGAGTGATATAAATTTATATCCTTTTTCGTTTTCTACTTTCCTAGAGAATTTCAAAAAGGTTCTACAAGCATCATTTTTATGAGCTAAAAAGAAAACCCAAGTGAAACGAGAAAAGTCATCTACTAGGACAAAGGTATATGATTTTCCACCTAGACTTGCTACAGGGGTAGGACCAAAAAGATCAAGATGAAGGAGCTCAAGAGATTTTGAAGTGGACACTTCCTTCTTAGATTTGAAAGAAGATTTGTGCTGCTTTCCAAGTTGGCATGGCTCACAAATCAAATCTTTCTTAAACTTAAGTTTAGGAAGGTCACGGATGAGCTTGTTCTTATTAAGATTTAGAAGTGAATGAGAGCTACAATGCCCCAACCTTCTATTCCAAAGCCAAGACTCATTGTCAAGAGAACTTAAACATTTAACATTTTGGCTAGCTAAAGACTTTAAATCAATAATGTAAACATTTTGAAAACGGGAAGCAGAAAATATCAATTTGTTTTGAAAATCAAACACATTGTATAAATCATTTTGAAAATTCACCGAAAAACCACTATCACAAAGTTGACTAATGCTAATTAAATTATGCTTTAAACCTTTAACAAATAAAACATCTTTAATTAAGGAGGTGCTACCAAGACCAATGGTACCTATTCCGACGATCTTGCTTTTTGAATTATCACCGAAGGTGATGTATCCTCCATCGAATTCTTCAAGGGAGTTGAACTCGGAGGGATCGCCACACATGTGCCTCGAGCATCCGCTGTCGAGGTACCACGAGCCTTTCGAAGTCCTACTTCTTTGGTGTTTATCCTACAAAATCAAGAGAGAATAGATTTTGGTACCCATATAAGTTTGGGTCCGGAAAGATTAGCTAAAAGAGACTTTTGAACCCATACTTGTCTACAGGGATACATCCTAAGATATTCATCCGAGTAGGTGATGATTTTGGGGCGGCCATATCTAGCATTTTTACAATCTCATTCATAAATCATATGTCCAGTTTTTCTACAATAATTACAAAATTTATTTTGAGAGATCCCCCTTACAAAAGTAGTGGGTGCTCTAGAAGAGGTGGCTTGCTTGTTAAAGCCAAGTCCATGTGTGGTTCTAGCCGAACGTTGAGAACCTAGCAATTTGGTCAAATTTTGTTCACCTTGGGTGAACTTGGCAAGAGATTCCCTTAAATCTTTAATAGTTGAATTCAAAGAATCAACATTGGGAATATCTTGGACCTTAAGGGCAAGTTCCTCATTCTTTTTGAGAAGTTGATCTTTTTCAGAAATTAGAATTTTGTGTTTCTTTTCTAAGGCCAAAAATTTAGAGGTAAGTTCGTGAAAACCTTCCTCTAATTGATCTCTTGCATTTTGGAGATCTTCATAAGACATTTAATTATTAAAAGAAGAAGATGAGGAAGAGGAGTCGAAAGAAGATACCTCATGTAATGCCATTAGGCATTTTCCACCTTCATCGCTTGAGTCGCTTGAGGACATGGAGTCATCGCTTGCACTCCATGTTGACGCTTTGAAAGCCTTCTTGTTTTTCTTTTCCTTTAACCTTTTCTTGAAAAGAGAGCACTCCGGTTTGATGTGGCCTTTCTTTCCACATTCAAAGCATGTAACTTCTTTTTCTGCTTTTGGCTCTTCCTTTCGTGCCCTTTGAAAATTCTTCTTTTTCTTCATGAACTTGCTCATTTTTCTTGCAAGTTGAGCAATCTCGGATCCGCTATCATCGGAGGAGCTTTCTTGCTTTTCTTTGAATGCTATGTTCTTTTTCTCCTTGAAGATGCTACCTTATTTGTCGGCTTGCCTCTTCATGGTAATCTCATAGGTCATAAGTGATCCAATGAGTTCTTCAACCGACATTTTCTTGACATCTTTCGCTTCTTGGATTGCCGTCACCTTTGGAGCCCATGAGCTTGGTAGGACCCAAAGAATCTTCTTGACCATCGTCTCTGTAGAAACATCATCTCCAAGAGACTTTCTCCCATTACACACATCAGTGAAGCGAGTAAACATTTCCGTAATAGATTCGTGTGGGTGCATGGTGAAACTTTCAAAGTCTTGACGATACATATCTAATCTAGTGTCTTTAACTTTGTTAGTGCCCTCATGGGTCACTTCCAAAAGCTTCCAAATTTCATGAGAAGTGGTGCAAGTAGAAATACGATTAAATTCATTACGGTCTAACCCACAATGAAGAGCATTCATGGCTTTTCCATCAAGCTCAAAATTAGAAATGTCTTCGGGGGTCCATTTTGACTCATCTTTGCTAGAGAGAGTATAGCCTTGCAAAACAATTCTATATATATGATAGCCAATACTTCTAAGAAATGTAATCATGCGAGTTTTCCAATAATTGTAGTCGGTTCCATCAAAGAATGGAGCCCGAGTCATGGAATACCCTTCGGGTGCTTGTGAGGAAGAATCCATCACTATGGATTTTGAGTTTGTAACCGGTTAAGGTATTACAAAAACTCTCCCTTTGATACCAATTGTTGGTCGGAGAGTGATGGAAAGAGGGGGGTGAATTGCCTTTTACAAATTAATTAACAATTTAAAAAAAATTAATGAATGCAGCGGAAATAAAAAGGGGCAAGACACAATTTGATAACGGAGTTCGGCTTAAACCAAAGCCTACGTCTCCGCTCCCAACTAAACCATTGAGAGATTTACTTCAGCTTGCTTTTTAATGGTTGTAGCAAGAAACCCACTAGCCGTTTTAAGGTAGGCTAGATCACCTTCGTACAGCTTGCTTTTTTATGATGGTTGTAGCAAGAAACCCAAAATGAAAGTGAGGAAGAAAAGGATGGTTTGTTTTAATACAAACCCAATGAATAGCTAAACAATTGAAATAAATAAATTACAACAAACTTGAGGAAGCCTTGAGCGCCAAGAGTGTGAGAGTAGTTGATGTAGAGGCAGCCCAAGCTTCAAGGATGGAGGTGGATCACAAGTAGCTTTAGAGATTTGTCGTTTAGAGCTTCAAGGGATCAAAATATCATTCCAATGTTTCGGTGGTGTTCCCGGCATCCATCCTCATCTATTTATAGGAGAAATATCCCCAAATACTTCAATATGGCCGTTGGAGGGCTTTCGGAGCCGTTGGGGGTCAAGTAGACAAGTCTGGTCAAGCTCCAACGACTAGTTTGACTTTGCTTACCGGCTGACCGGTGCTTGTCCACCGGCTGGCCGGTGGGTTAGACAGAGAGCAAGCTCTCTGTCTGGTTCCACCGGTTGGCCGGTGGACTCAGAGAGTCCTTTTTCCAGTCTTCTTGGGCCAATCTCTTTGGAAACCTTTTTCCTATCATCAAAAACACTTGAAAACAAGTTAGAACATGATAAAAGTGATTGTGATCATTAAAATACAAGAGAGAGGGGTACAACATTTACGCCTTGGTGCTAGTCGCCAGCCCCTGGCCTATGGAAGGCGGGCTTGGGGTAGTCACGGCACGGGCCCCGAGGACGGGTCGTGACAAATTGGTATCAAAGGAGTTCGGTTCTACCGCAGCACTTATAACTCTGATGTTTCTTTCTATGAAGCAATAGTGTTGAGAGTACTGAGTGTGGTTTTCAGTTCAGGGAGTCCAGTGTTGGTGCGGGCGGCCGACGTATCCATACACCAGGACCCTGACAACTGATTTCTGACTTTGTGCACGAAAACACTAATTGCGTGTGTGTTTTCAAAGGTTTTCCCTTAAAACAGCTCAAACCAGGTCAGCTCACCAGGTATAAAAGTTTGACCGTGTCACGATGTTTCTTTCAGAATGCCTTTTCACGGACGACCAACTAGAGCCCCGAGAGTGGTACGTACTGACAGCCCGCTGAGCGACGAGGCCTCAGTACAGGGCCCTATCCCAGTTGAGGCACCAGCGGAGGCACCAGCGGTACTGCTACCCGTTGGGCCACCGATGCCACCAGCCCCAGCAGTAGGCGATGCACGACGCTTGAGCGCGCTGCACGAGTTCCAGCGCCAGAGGCCACCCAGGTTCCGGGGAGAGACGGACCCGCAGGCGGCTGAGGTTTGGCTGGAGGCTGTGGTGAGAGTCTTCAGGCTAGTGGGGATGCCGGCAGACTTCATGGTGATCTTTGCTACCAGCCTCCTTCAGGAAGCAGCTGGCAGGTGGTGGAGCCACTTGTTCCAGTTTTGCGATGAGATGAACTTCACATGGGAAGACTTCGAGACCTTCTTCAGGGTGGAGTTTGTGCCAGTATCTCTACACCCCGAGCGTGTACAGGAGATTCTGCCTTTTCCGCGTGCTTTTCGATCAGTATCCGAGTCATCTGTGGGCAGTAGACAGATGATGCATAGGTCCAGGAGGACCGGACTAGCAGTTGGACGATCTCGGGTTTTAGGACCGGTGGTGCGGGGCACCCGAGGTGGGGTCAGATCCAGGCGTGCCAGAAACGGACAATGTTACTCTTGCGGCGGAAAGTGTCACCTGGCACGTGACTGTCCGAATCCTCGTACGATTGATCAGCGGGTGTTGGAGGAGCCACCGAGACAGAAGCAGCGGCGAGTGCTTGAGTAACAGCCGAGCAGTGGACAAGGCAGTAGAGCTCTGATAGCAGGTGGGCAGGAGAGGAACTAGTGGATACGTCCTTTGTACTTCTAGTTCCATGTTGCTTTGTATTCGTGTCTTTGTACTATGAGCTGCAATAATAAAAAGACACTTATCTTTGTTGCTTTCCTGTCCTTTTGTTTGGTTGATACTGAGTGGTCCCGGTTAAACTGTTGACTTGACCCTCACTTTCAAGATTTCTACTGGAGGGGACCCAGTGACCTCACACTGATGCCGAAAGTGTGACTCGACCCTTGGAGGCGAGAGTGACAGTTGGATCTCTTAGTAGATACGTCGAGGCCTTACGACGTCATCCATGGCATGAATGCATCATTCATGTCAGGATTGACTGTATTAGGCAACGAATGTGGTTCATCCAGGAGATGAGACCGGGTTTCTCTTATCGGCAAAGAAGAAATCATAGCAGCTCTTGTGAGACTAAAGGAGGTCCAGGACATCCAAGAGAGGATGAAGACTGCTCAGTGCAGTAAGAAACAGGAAACCGGTGCCAGTCATAGAGACTCGGGCGTGTTAAGAAGAGGAAGCTTAAAGGAGAGATGAGTCTACGAAGCAGTTGACGTGGAGGCAGAGCTAGGAGAGCAGCATGAGGTGGTGTACATCCTAACATGGTACAACCACCCGCCTTAGTTATTCCTGCCAGGCTCAGGGAGATGGAGGGCGGAGGAAGAGTGCGCCTGCATGCGGTCAAGGAGTGTGACCCAATGGCTCTAGAAATGATTCAAGGGACAGTCTGTGTCCACTACTAGATGTTGTAGTAACGGACGTTGATGTGAATCATTTCTTGCTTTCACAAATCTTGTTCCAGACCTAGAGTTTCTGGTAAGCCATGGACTTGACCCTCACGTCTGGAGATACCTTGGTAGGAGACTTGATAATAACACTTACGCCGACGGTGTGGTCAGACCCTCGAGGTGAGAGTTTCGGTTGGAATCTCTTGGTGACAGCGTCAAGGCCTTACGACGTTAGTTTGAGTATGGAATGGGAAATAACTGTTCATACTCAAATTGACGGTTTTAGGCAAACGTTGGGATGGGTTTTCCTGGGTCGGTGAAAAGGAAACCCCAGGAAGCACGGGATAAACTCTTTCACGGGAGGGTGCGACCGATCACTCTTGAATCGGCCAACCTTACCCTCGTGGCAGCAGTCGTTTGAGTTCCAGTTCTAACAGGAATTGGAAACATCTGGAGTTTGAGGATAGAGACCACGTTCTTATACGGGTCTCACCTCGACAAGGTTTACGGAGATGTGGCCAAGGCGGAAAGTTATCTCCAGGGTTCAGCGGACCTTCTTAGGTCCCCATCTGGGTAGGCGGGGTGGTTTACCGCTTGACCCATTCACCGCAGTTGCACCAGGTGAACGATGACTTCCACGTATCTCAACTGAGGAGATACGTGCTCGACCCTGCGCATATCATCGACCATGAGGAGCTGGACGATGGCGATGGGGTGTCTTTCACGGAGGTTCCAGTGGGGATCGAGGATCGACAGGAGCAGATCCTACGAGGACGATCGATTCCTCGGGTGCACTTTCTTTGGAAGTACGGAACCTCCAGGTAAGCACATGGGAGCGGAAGGCTCAGATGCGTGCTCTGTACCACTTTTGTGACCCTAGTTTGTATTGAAGCTTTATGGGGACGTAAAGCCCTGAGGTGGGAGTAATGTAAAGACCCGGAAATTTCAAGGAAATTTTTTTTCCTTAATTTTCTTTGGAATTTTACAAGAACGCAGTTTCTGACGGCGCCTAATTCCGAGGCCCGGTGTGCCTGGAATTAATTTCCGAAGTTTGGCTCGGGTACGTTCAGTGAATGAGCGAACAGGAATTTCTATCTTTTGAACCGGTGCTCGGAATTGAAATCCGATTGCACCGATGAACTCGCAATGCCGGTAATCGCTTAAGAGAACCTTTACCGTAATTGCGTTTGTGCGGGAGAAGAAGTTAATTTTTTGGGGTTTTATTAAAAAAGTGAATAAAATTGTTAAATCAATTTTATTTCATGTTAAGTTGTTAACTTCTCCCATGGGAAGTTGGTGGTGGGCCCACATCCATCCAACTTCCCATGTGTGGATATTTGAAAGGGTGGGGCCCACACAAACCCCTCCCCACCTCTTCAAATTCCTTAACTTTCCTAACCCCTCTAAACCCCCCATTTAAGTTTTGATAACTTAACACCTCCTTAATTTTATAACATCTTATGTTAATAACTTAAGTGAGTTAAATATGGGTTTTGAATTATCAAACTCTTTAAATTCAAAACCTATATTGGGTTAATAAAATAAGTGGGAGGATTATTTTATTTTGGGGTTAGTTGTTCTTGTGGTGGAGACTTGGGAGAGAAAAGGCTAAGTCTTCTTCTTCTTCAACATCGACGAAGAACGCGAAGAACACCTCCAACGAAGAACATCTCCACCGAAGAACACGACGTCTTCTTCCAACGACGTTTCCCCTTCGAACGCACCTCGACAACAACGGAGTCGACGTTCTTTCCCCGCGACGCCCGACCTCCGTGACGCTCATCTTCCGCGGGTTGTTGACGTGCACCGTATCTGAATCGAGGTAGGGGTTTATTTATTTAATTGTTCGTGAATACAAACTTGGTGATAATCGTGGATTAAAACCCTTTTTGTTATTGAATAATGCGAGGAGGTCGGACCGCACAAACACGGCCGACCCTCCTCCTTTGTTTTTCGTGATGGTATCTTGAGGATGATACGAGAAAACGTGGTGCCGTTGCACCACAAGATTTATTGCGGAAGATACGCGCGGCGCCGTCGCGCCGCGCCGTGGAAAGAAATCCAAGAACGCGATGCCGTCGCGTCGCGTCGAAGAAAGTCAAAGGCGCCGCGGCCGGAGCGGGGCCGCGACGGAGGGAAGCGATGCCGTCGCATCGCGCCGAATGGCATAGGCCGCGGCCGGTTCCGGGCCGCGGCGGAGCAAGATGACCGGCGGCCGGCACCGGGCCGCCGGTGTCGGCGAAGGAAGGACCGGCCGTCGCCGGTCCTTGGTGGCGAAACCGGCCGACCAGTGCGGGCCGGCCGGGCAGTGGAGACCGGGGGAATTAATTCCCATGGCCGGGTCTTCAAGCGGCCCCAATTAAGGGGCCGTGGTTTCACAAGGGGGGGGGGGGGGAGCTTTGCCCCTCGCGCGCGGCACCCGAACGACGCGCTGGCCGCACCGCCGGCCGGGTCGCGCCGCCGGCCGGGTCGCGCCGCCGGCCGGGTCGCGCCGCCGGCCGGGCCGGGTCCAGCCGGACCGGGTCGGGTCGACCCGGTTCGGGTCGGACCAGGGGGGGTCGGGCCGGGTCGGCCCGGGCCCAGACCCCCCAGTTTCGGACTACTTTTGGTGAAATGCCCTTATCTTGGGCTACGAGCCTCCAAACGACTCGCCGTCAGCGGCAACACGATCCTTGGATCGAGACGGTCGTTTAGGTATACTATACTCAAGGTACAAATTCCTTTTCGGGAGGCTACGTGGTTAAAACTCCATAGTTAAGCGTGCTTGGCCTAGAGTAGTGATCAGGATGGGTGACCTCCTGGGAAGTTTCCCAGGGTGGGTGTGAGACGGAAAAGCCAATAACTTCCAGACCAGGCGTCCGATTGACGCGCCGTCTGTTGCGTTGCGTTCCTATTGACGATACGGAACTTTTGGCATCCTCCGCCCGAGTTTTGGATGCAGATGGATAGTGGCCGGGTTGGATCGCATCGAAATCCAACCGGGACCCTGGAACGGAAAAGCTGATATCATTCTGACAGAACGTCCGTTTGACGAACCGTCAGCGGCGTTGGTGATCGCGTTGAGAAACGGTCCCTATGAGTTTACCCTATGAGAGTTCGGGGTACAATTGAGATACGCCCGGGTTTGGTTCACTCACGAAACCAACCGGGCCCCTGGGACGAAAAGGCTAATAACTCACAGACCGGGCGTCCGATTGACGCGCCGTCTGTTGCGTTGAGACCCCTATGACGTGGCGGTCCTTTGAGATACTTCTTCGTGGGACTTTGAGATACTTGGAGTATCGACCTGTAGCTCGTGGAGCGGACCCTCCCAGTGACGAGCGTGCGGAGTACGGAGACCGTGTAGCTGGCTGAGACCCGACGACTGCTGATCGAACGACTCGGTGTGTTACAGAGGTGCGCTTGGTTGTAGCGGCACATAGGAGCGCTTGGTTGTAGCGGCAGACCCACGACAGAGGTGCGCTTGGTTGTAGCGGCACATGGGAGCGCTTGGTTGTAGCGGCAGACCCACGACAGAGGTGCGCTTGGTTGTAGCGGCACATGTGAGCGCTTGGTTGTAGCGGCAGACTCACGACAGAGGTGTGCTTGGTTGTAGCGGCACATGGGAGCGCTTGGTTGTAGCGGCAGACCCACGGAAGAGGTGCGCTTGGTTGTAGCGGCACATGGGAGCGCTTGGTTGTAGCAGCTGGCCCGCAGTACTCGATGGGTGGAGTTCTTCAGCAGTCTTAGGTTAGTGAGCAGTACCTCGGAGTCGTGACAGGACCACTGTACACTCCAGAGACGGAGCTCTTCAGCAGTTACGGTTTCGATAATGAAAATCCTGGTTGAGATGAGACTTTTGACCTTGTGTTTACCTCATGATTGAGATGGGTCACTGTCTAACTTAGGTATATGTATGGGCATATACCTGGGTAGTGGTTATCCATTGATTTCACAATCCTTGTGTTTCCTCATGATTGAGATGGGATACTTGATAACTTAGGTATATGTATGGGCATATACTTAAGTAGAGGTTATTTGTTGAAATATTTTTTGTGGTTATACTTGTTGGTTTAGTGAGACCTTGAAGGTCTCGCGGTCCCTACTGAGTATCATTATACTCACCCCTGCATGGGCTATGCCCGCACCTCGTTGTGTTGGTTGCAAACGACGGGCAGTGCTGACAGAGGCCGAGTGTTCGAGGACTGGACGGTACCTGGAGGTGGACTATACGACGAGATGGTACCTGGAGGAGGACCTCACGACGAGACGGTACCCAGAGGTGGACGTGACGACGAGGCGGTACCCGAAGGTGGACCACTGGGCGGACATACTCGGAGCGGACGACGGGACCCGAGGAGCAGAGGAGCTATCTGTACCCACCCTTCAGGTGAGATTTCCAGTGGACAGCTCGGCGTAGCAACTTTACCTTTCAGTTGTTGTTTTCCCTTTGAGTTGTACTTTACAGTTGGGCTTGTATTTCCGGCCCCTTTTTACTTTCCGCTTGTACTCTGTGTGATTGTTTACTTTACAAAGGCAATGCCTTCCATTTTTACCGGGATTTATGCCTTGGTGCTAGTCTCTAGCCCCTGGCCTATGGAAGGTAGGCTTGGGGTAGTCACAGCACGGGCCCCGAGGACGGGTCGTGACAATAGGGTGACGTTCACATATCCATAGGGAAGAACTTATGTCTTTTGTGGTGAGTGGGATGTTCGAATAGGCTGTTTAGGAATGATGTTTCAAAAACTAAGATAACTCATATCCCAAGTAGTGTGCCTTATGTTAGATGATGGGGAAAAAGAGATTCCAGTCTTCCCTCTTGTTGTGGACTGATTTAAGATGTGTTTCCTGAGGACTTCTTAGGGTTACCTCCCTAGAGATATGTTGAGTTTACGATTGAACTATTGTCAGGGGAAGAGCCACTTTCTATTATTCCATACCAAATAACACCTGCAGAACTCTAAGAACATAAATTTCATCTAAAGGAGTTGAAGCATAAGGGGTTTATCTTTCCTAGTACATCATCTTGGGAATCTCCCATACGATTTTCCAATAAGGTAGATGGTTCGTTGATGCTATGTGTTGACTATAGGAAGATGAACCAAATAAAATTTAAGAACTGATACCCACTTCCCAGAACTGATAACCTTTTTGATCAACTGATGGGTGTTGTGCTGTTATCTAAGATTGATTTAAGATTAGGATACCATCATTTGAGAGTGATACCATCTGACTTACTTCGAACAACTTTTCAGAGTAGGTATGGGTTGTATGAGTTTGTGGTGATTTCGTTTGGGTTGACCAATGAACTGGCTATGTTCATGGATTTGATTAGCTGGATATTTCACCTGTATCTAGATCAGTTTTTAATTATCTTCGTTGATGACATCTTGGTGTACTCTAGAACTCATGGAAATCATCCCAAACACATTGAAATCATCCTGAGTACACTAAGAGGGAATAGTCTCTATGCCAAGATATCAAAATGACAGTTTTGGATTGATAAAGTGCATTTCTTAGGTCACATAATTTTTGAATCAGTTGTGTCAGTGGATCTAGAGAAAGTTTAGGCTGTATTGTCTTGGGAGCATCCTAAAACATTTATAATGTTTTGAGTTTTCTGGGATTTGCTGGTTATTACAAAAGGTTCATTAAGGATTTCTACCATTTGGAAGTTCCACTCTCCAGCTTAACTAAGAAGGGGGCTAATTTTGAGTGGTTAGGGGCATGTGAAAGTGATTTTCAAGATCTGAAGAAGCAGTTGACTACCACACTGATTCGGACCTTACCCAAACTAGGAAAGGGGTACATCTTGTTTTATGACTTGTTCAGTGTCAGACTTGGGGAAGTGTTGATGCATGATGACCGGGTTGTAGCTTATGGGTCAATACAATTGAGGAATCATGAAATAAATTACCTTAATCATGATCTCTAGTTGGACATTGTCTTTTACACCTTAAAGTGATAGAGGAGTTACTTGTTAGGAGAACGGTTCATAGTGTTTACCAATCAAAAAAGCCTTAAATAAATCATTTATCAGTGGGATTTGAATCTTCAATAGTGAAGAAGGGATGAGTACCTACAATCCTTTGATTTTGAGTTGGTTTATACACCTAGAAAAGGGAATAGTGTTGCAGATGATCTTAGTCAGAAGACTCAGAATTAGGTGGTTCCAGAATCCAAATCAGAGTGGAGATTGATGGAATTTTTTACTGAGATGAACCTAGAGATACTTGATGATAACGATAAGGTGACCCCTGTATCTATAACATTGGAATTTGGGATACTGACCTCAATCAAGGAGATTCAGCTGGTGGACCCAGAGTGTTTGGATATGAAGGAAAGTCTTAAAGGTGGGGAGTCACCTTCTAGTTGGACTATTGGTGATGATGAAACATTAATTTGTCTCATGAAATATGTTGATGGATCGAGGGGCTATCTATAACCAGGACCCACCCGCAACTGCATGGAAAAATCATTCCTCATATTTAAAATAATCAATTTAACTCATGAATCCACATTCCTTATCATCAAATATATGCATTGAGTAAAGAATATGAATTCTTCAATATTTCCCCTTTTAATCAAATAAAATTAAATGTAAACACTTTATGTATAAATGGTATACAGTTTAAGAAATAATCATATCTTTAACATAAAAATACATGTATTTAATTTAAATTTATTATCCAATGAAAAATTATCAAAATAAATGGATTGTTTCAAGAGAAAGATAACAATCACAAAATAAAGTGTGATTTTAAAACAATCATTTCCTCTATATAACTTCTAAATTCTTACCCCCTGAAGAATAAAATTCAAAATAAATGTTAATCATCATGGATAAATATTTATTCATGTTAGGTAAATCAATTTGTAAGTATATACACTACATAATAGTTAATAGGTGTATATTAAAAAATATGTCTCAATAAAATTGATATTGAGATGAAATCGATTACCTCACACTTCCTTTTGATTGAGACTGATTTAATGTAGTGACCCGACCCTAGTGAGCCTAGAGCTGATGACATTATACCATTACATTGGCATAATACACAAGTAAATCATGTTTCAAAGGACTGACCAGTTTACTAGTCTTGGTAAACTAGATACATACATGAGTCTTGTAATACAAATGAGTACACAGATTCTAACATATATTTTTTGATAATAATTTTATTCAATCTAGCATATTCTTTCATATATTTCTTAGTACACTTCATGGAATCATGGGGAAAGGAAACAAAATAATAGTGAGCTCAAATTCTTAGTAAGGGTTAAGTATATTGGAAATAATAAAGAATCAATGAGAATAATCAATATGGAAAGGTAATAAATGGAAATGCATGCCATTAAAATATCTAGATAAGTAATAATCAATATATAAAGTAAAATAACTAAAACACAAGCCATTTAATCAAATAAATGAGAATGAAATGCATCTATAGATAATGTCAAAACAAAAATCTCATGGATAATAATAACTAAATCTAAATGAAGGAAATTATTAATTATTGTATTCCATGTTTCCCAAGTACATGGAACCTTTACCATCTAGACCACTCATAAGATGTTTTAGCATACTACTATCAAAACCTTTTACAATACAATTTAGAAAGTTCTTTGTTATAAAATAAAAGGGTTTTTCCCAACTAGTTTCATATCATGAGACTACTGATGCATCGAGGGAATCACTTTAAAAAATATGAAACCCATGTTGTACCATTACAAATCATTTATTATATATCTAATAATTTATTTAATTCATGAAAAAAGTGCCTTATCAATTTTTTTTATTGAATAAAGAATGAAAATTTATCAATATTTCCCCAGTAAATCAAATAAATTTTAATTTAAACACCATATGTATAAATGGAATAGAGTTTAGGCAATAAACATATCTATGATATATGATATGAATAATTAGGAGAAATTTAATGTTCAATGATCACTGGAAATTGAATATTTCAAGGGGACTAAAAGAAATCAATGTTGTGAATGTTAATACCAACCTTAATCAAAGAAATAATAAACCATTGAGAGGAATAATAATGATGGTATCAATAAAACATATCCCAAGTGGTTTAAAAATAATGGATTGTTATTGTTGATGAATAGAAATACTATAAAAATATCCTTTAAAACATTCTTTAGGAAAATATTCTTTTTATTTTTATTTTTTTGAAAATACATTTCTTTAAAAATTATACTTTTAAACATTCAATGGAAGCTTCAAAGAAATGACAGTGGGTAATTCCACAAATTCTTTTCAAGGTAAAAAGAACATTCCTTTTCAAGGTAAACACGTTACAAAAGATCCTTATTTTGAAAGATACAAGAAGATTCAATTGAAAATAGTTATAAAATAAAAACGAGTAAAAATTTCTTTAATAAATCATTTTTGAATGGTTAAAAAAAATTTGGAAACATTTTTAGAAAATAGGGTTTTTAGAAGAAAATAGGTTCTCTGACTAAAGAGAGAAATGAAGATGAGTTTTCTTAAAAATATTTTCTAAAACATTTTGAGTAAAAAAGAGTAGAAAAATGGTATTATTACAAGAAAAAAATAATTAATAACTATTTGATAAGAAAATTAAAGGGTTTATTAAATAATGATCAAATAATTTCCTTTTCTGTAAATTCAAGTGAAAACAATCCCAAATAAAATGAGATTGTGAAGTAAATACTTGAAAAGACCATAACATAGAAATTAGAATCAACCAATTAATTGATTATGTATATAAAATATAAATCCAAAAAATGGAAGTGTAAATAAATAAATATATGGTCAAAATCAATATACACATAGTTATATAATATTAACGATAATGAGTAAGTAATATAACCCAATAAAAATGAATTGGGTTATGAAATGTCATTACCACTTGGTAAAATTAAGTGTAAATATCATTAGAAGAAATAATTAAAATTAAAACTAAAAATATCATGAATAATATATGAATCATGATATTAAATTTTAAAGGGGACATATTTTCACTATATATAAGAAATTAGGTGCACAATAATAAAGTATGCCTCAAAGAATGGAAATTGAGACGAATTCCATTACCTTGTGTTTCATTTTGGGTGAACATACTTTAACATCCTATATAATGGTTTTAAATAATGTTATTAACTTATATAAGAGCTATAGTAATATTTTTAATTTAATATGTTATCTTTTTATAATATCTTATTACCCCTTTGTTAATAATATTTCATTTTTTTCACTATTTCAGGTGTTAATTGCCTAGTTTTTCAAGTCTTTTTTGACTTATTATTTTTGTTCTTCTAATATTGACCAGGATTTCATAATATATAATATGTAAAACATGATTTAAATATCGTATATATTCATTATATATTTATTTATAATAATCCATAATATTTGGAGATAGAAATGAAATGCACTGTTCATGGAAACGGTACGTTATACGTACGAATAAACTCTACTTCCATTTCTTTGTCATATTAAAAATAATAAAACATAAATAATATATATATATATATATATATTATAATTATAGTATTATATTTATGTCATATCTTTCATATATGTTTATTAAAACTATCCTTTTATACATTCTATGTATAACATAAATGAATCACATCTCTTTGAGGATGCTATAGTCCACACATCCACAAAAGAAGTTACCATATTCCAAAAAAATGGAAATCATAAAGGTATGTGTTATATAAAAATTAAAAAAGAATAAATAAAGAATAAATATCATATATATAATATAAAAAATATAAATAAATCATTATTTACAACCAATAAATGTGGTAAATGGAAGAATGAACGATATCAGTTTGCGAGGTAGTATTCCTCCGTACACATGAACGATGATTGTATATCCCATTTGATGTATGTTTATGAAATTTTAGGTAAAAATTTTATAGTAAAAACATATAATTATGGAAAATATACTTAAGTTATTATAAAATAATGATATAAAAATAATGTAAGGGATGAAGAAGTAAATGAAACAAAATTAATCATTGAAGAACATTACCTCTTTTTTGGGTAACTCCTTTTGGTTTATATAAAAAGACTTAATTGGATTGATTTATGCCCATGGAGAGGATTATATGATTAGGGTAGGGTTCTTGGGATCTTATTTGGGATGATTTTGGATGATCCAAGTAGCTTGAGAGTTGTGAATAAGTGTGTGTGTGTGTGAGGGGGTGACTTTTTATAGTTGAGTAGAAGTGGAATTCTTGTAATTTTTTGAAAGAGAGAATTCCACAAATGTTTTCCCATGTTTAGTGGCTCAAATAATAAAAATAATTAGATAAAATAGAGTATAGGGTGGAAATATGGGAATAAAATGGATTTTGGACAAGTTTCAAGTTCATTATTTCTTTTGAGTTTAAGATTTGGTCTCTTGTTAAGCTAATTTTTCTCTTAATCATTGTAATTAATTTGAATTAATTTCAATAATATTTTTATTATAAAGATAAATTGAGCATATTATTCTTGATAATTTATTATTATTCCAAATATGGAATCAATTTTTTCAAATTTTAATCATATAAGTGGCATAAATTAATTTAAAATTAATCCTAGGGATGTGAGGACAAAGATGGATTTTAAAGTGAAAATGTTCAAAAGTTTGCCAACTTTTTATATCCAATTTCAAAGTTAAATTCATTAAAATGAAAAAAATTTGATTATTATATGTAAAATTGATCTAATTATACTTTAAAACCTACAAAAACATAATTTAACCCAATAAATTATTTATATGAAAAGTATTTTTCAATAAAAATTCAGTATTTTTACTATTCATCAAAAAATGAAACCTCATAGAAAAATACAAAAAATTAACCCTAAGATAATTTTGATGTTCCTATTTCCAAAATTAATTTTATTATAACATAAAAAGTTTATAAAAGTTCAAAAAATTTGATTTAATGTAGATTATCCATTAAAAGGCCGTAAGACTACCTTTAAAAAAATATAGGTTTTTTATGCGTAAAATTGGGTTTATTCTTATATTATGACTATATAATATATTTGATGAATATCAAAAATACTTTATTGAATATATATATATATATATTCTAAAAATTTGTTTAATTGTATTTATAAAGGCTAATTTAACAGCTAGGATATATCTTATTATATTAAATAATAATATTTTAATAATATATTATTACTAGGTAAAAATTGGTTTTTCATATAACATAAGATATCAAAGAAACTCGTTGTTATGTACGATGAAAGATAACTTAGTACTTTGTTCATTAGAAGCTATAAAATATATTAAATTTATTTAAAATATTAAATATACCCTAAAGTCTCGAGAATTTATAATCTATAAAATAAAAGTAAATCTTTTAGAATTTTTGGGATGTTACATTCTCCCCACCTTATATAAAATTTTTCCTCATATTTTAAACTCGATCTTGGTTATATATATTTTTGATATTTCCTATGATAAAATCGCACATTATGAGAAGGGTTCTTTAAAAATCCTCTTAAAAGGAGAGAATGAGAAGTACAAAGGTCACATGGACTAACATATAACTAGGTCTCTAAGTATGAGAACAATAGTGGAAAGTGGAGATATATACATAGAGTAAAAGCATGAATATATATATTTGGCGATTGAGGTCATTGATCACAAATAGTTTAATGATCAATGTAAAGTTGAGTGTCTAAAATTTATAAATATATGATTATTTAAAATACCATAAGTTCAACAAAAATAAAGGTATCAGGACACCAATTTTTTAGATCATTTTACTCATGTTGAGTAATAATTTTACACCCTATGAATATAAGTAAATATACATAATTGATATATTTCTATTTTATAAAAATAATTCTCATCCATTGTTTTTGCTTTAATAAATTTCCAATTTATCCTTAATTCAATAAATGAATATCCAAAAATTAACTTTGATGCATGAAGCACTCAAATAAACTTTTAACGGATCGTAAGACCCATAAAAGAGTGATATGTTTTTATATTTGTCTCTAACTATTCTCTAAATCCAATATGGTTAATACATTAATCTATAAATATAAAAAGTAACAGTACTAGTTCATCATTAATATTTATTCATCTAATTATTTAAATAAAAACAATTACACATTAACCATGAAATCGCATAGGCTAGTGGTAGGAGTCACAACCTGGTTGGTAAGGACTCTGTAAGTGCATCCAAGTGACCAAGGATCAAATCCAAGTGGAGGCAGAATTTCCCGATTCTGTAGCAGTACTGTAGCGGGAACTGTAGTAGGTACTATAGTGGGAACTGTATCAGGAACTGTTTGGCACTGTAGCAGCTGAGAATATGCCCCTGTTTGGGCCTTCGGGTCACCGATTTGGTCCCTGAGTCCTGTAAGGCCTTCGGACCACCCAGACCTTCGGGTCAGTAAGGCCTTTGGGCCACCTCAAGGCCTTCGGGACACCTTAAGTACAAATGCAAACCAGGAAACCTACAAGGAACGGGCTCTACATGGAGGAGGAGCAAGGAGATTTCACCATAGAAGAAGCTAAACAGATTGCAAGAGTGAGAGGGTATGGCACCTGCCATCGGGACAAGCCTGTGAATGAATGAGAATGCCTAGTCGAACAGCCATGTGAAGGTGGAGAGATGATTTCAAGATGAAGATGCTAGGGAGGAGGAGTTCCAAGTAGTTAGTCTGGGTTGCATGTAATGTTTGAAGCCTACTGGCAATGAATTCCTCTAAGGCCTACAGGCCATGTAATACTTACACCTACGGGACTTGTAAGGGTTCCACCTCACCCCTTGAAAGGTGGATTATCAAAATCAATAAAAAATGAAGGCCTTTGGGCCATTGGAGGAGGATAGTGGTAGGAGAGAAACCCTTATCATCCTTCTGTCTTGGGTTCAAGTCTCACGGCCTTGCTAGGCTTGATGGGCTATCAACCGACATATAGGGTGTCATTTTCTAAAAACATATTGATATAATTCCTATAACATTTCAAAAAAGTATGATGGTCATTATTGAAATAAAATCACTTATTACATAAAATTTTTATTAGGGTTTTCAAAACAACCTATTTTTTTTGTACAATGTATAATAATTTTGTTTAACTATTACTATAATATCATTAATGATCACATTAACCCTAATTCTTATCAACACCTTTAACATTATATCTATAAAATATAAAGGAATCATTCCTCAAGTAACTTTCTAACTAGAACTTATACTTTCCATAAATTTCTATAAAATATCCTCAATATTGGTAAACTCCCATCACATAAAACCTAAAAGACATGTTTAAGAATTAGAACTTATGATTGAATTTAATCTCAAAATCCTATGATTTTATTCATAACTCTTATGTTAATGAATTCACATGTGCTTCTATGCTCATCTTCAAAGTCTATCTTAAGGCTATGTTACCTAATCTATGTTTTCCTAAATTTAGTTCTCATTGTTTCTAAACTTTCTCTGATATCAACTGTAGTGACCCAATCCCAATGATCCCTGATCCGGTGTCATGCTACCATTATATTGGTATAAGATACAAGTAAATCACATCCGAAAATAACACAAAAATTTGTAGTCTTGGTAAATGAGATACATACTTGAGTCTTTTTTTAGAATTTAATATAGAAATTACAACATAATTTTTTTAATAATAAATTCATTCCATCTACTGTATCCTTGTATATCATTCTTAGTACACCTCAGGTAATCCTGGGGAAAGGAAACAAAATATGGGTGAGATAAAATTCTCAGTAAGGGTTAAGTATAGAGTAAAAAAATAATAAATCATTGTGAATAATAAATATGGAAAGGTAATAACTAGAAACACATTGAATTAAAATAACTAGATAAGGCATAATCAATATAGAAATGAAAATAACCAAAACACATTCCATTTAATCAATAAACTGAGAATGAAATGAATCAATAGATAATGTAAAAAAATAATCACATGGATAATAATAACTCAATATAAATGAAGTAAATGGTTAATTATTGGATTCCATGTTTCCCAAGTACATAGTACATTTTCCATCAATACCTTTCATAAGACGGTTTAATACACTAATGTAAAGACCTTTCACAACATAGTTTAAAATTTTATTGGTTACAAACTCAAATATTTTTTTCCCAACTATTTCCATCTCATGACACTACCTATGTATCGAGGGTCTTACTTTAACCGATAACCAACCCATGTTGTACTAGTACAATCCATTTCTTATATATTGAATATTCAATTTAATTCATAAATAATGCACCTTATCAAATATCCATATTGAATCCAAGATATAGATTTATCAATATTTCACCATTAAATAAAATAAATTTCAAAGTAAAAAATGTATTTAAAAATTGAATATGTTTTAGGAAATAAACATATCCATGATAAATTATAGGGATAATTATGAGAAATTTAATGTTCAATGATCATTGGAAATTAAATATTTCAAGGAGACTAAAAGGAATCAAGGTAGTAAATTTCAATACTATCATTGGTTAATTAAATTACAAACTCAAATATTTTTTAAAATACATTTCTTTGAAAATAAATTTTAAAAAAATTTCTTTAAAAATTAACCTCTTAAACATTCAAAGGAATTCTCAAGGAAATACCTTCTGTTAATTCTATACTTGTCATACAAGGAAAAACAAAAATTCCTTTCAAGGTAAAAAGGTTAGAAAGGGAACTTGTTTTAAAAGATATAAGAATAATCCTTTGAAAAAATTTGTAAACAAAAAAAGGGTAAAAGTTATTTAATAAATCATTTTGTAATGGTTAAAATCATTTTTGAAAACCTTTATAGAAAATAGGATTTTTTTTTGAAGAAAACGTGTTCTACGACTAAAGAGGGAAATGAAGTCGTGTTTTCTTAAAAAAATTTTGAGTAAAAAAGAGTGAAAAAATGGTACTATTATGTGAAAAATATCATGAATAACCATATTATAAGAAAAATAAAGGGTTTATTAAACAATTACCAAATACTATCTTCTAATGTAAATTTAAGTACAAATAGTATTGAATAAAATTATATTGTGAAGTAAAATCTTAAAATGACCAGAACATTGAGGTGAGACTCAACCAATTAATTAAATATGTGTATCAACTATAAATAAACATAAGGGGAGTGGAAATAAATTAATATATGGTCAAAATAATTATACACATAATTATATAATATTAACGATAATGAGGAAGTAATATAACCTAATTAAAATGAATTGGGTTATGATTTTTTTTACCACTTAGTAACATTAATTGTAAATGAACTTAGATAAAATTATTAAAATTTAAAATAAAAATAAAAATAATAATAAATTAATTATGATATTACTACTCAGAGTATAATTATTTACACCATATATAAGAAATTAGGTGCACAATAATAAATTATGACTCAGAGAATGAAAATTGATATGAAGTCCCTTACCTTGTGTTTCTTTTTGGGTGAACATCATTTAACCTCATATATAATGGTTTAATTTTTTTTATTTTATACCAGAATGATAATAATATTTTCAATATCATATATTATCTTATTATAATATCTTACTACCCATTTGTTAATAATATTTCATTATTTTTACTATTTTGGGTGTTAATTGCCTAGTTTTTTAGTATGTTTTGACTTTTTATTTTTGTTATTATTACATAGATCATGATTTCATAATATATACAATTTAAAACATGATTTAAATATTATATATATTCATTATATATTTATTTATAATAATCCATAATTTTTGGATATGGAAATGAAATGCATAGTTCATGGAGATGGTAGGTCGTACAAACGCATGAACAATTCTTCCATTTCATTATAAAATTTAAAATAATGAAAAGTAAATGATATATATATATATAATAATTAAAGTATCATATTTATTTCATATTTTTGACATATTTTTATTAAAATCATATTTTATACATTCTATGTATAGCGTGAACGGATCACATCGCTTTGAGGATGCGGTAATCCACATGTCCACAAATGAAGTGATCGTATTCCCACAAAAAGGAAATCATAAAGCTATGTGATATATAAAAATTATGGAAGAATAAAGATATAATAAATATAATATATATCATATATAAAATATAAATCCATAATTATTTCTAACCATGAATGGTGGTAAATGTAAGAACGAACTATATCACTTCATGTGGCGATAGTTTTCTGTACACACAAACAATGATTGTGTCACCCATTTGATCGATGTGTGTGAAATTGTATGTCAAAATATTATCAGAAAAAATATAATTATTTTTATGATACTTAGTTTATTTTTAAGCATTATATAATATGAATTTAAGGGGTGTTGAATTAAATTAAACAAAAGTGATCATTGAAGAACGTTACCTCTTATTCGGGTAACTCTTTTTTGGTTTATACCAATAGAATTAAATGGTTTGATTTCATCCCAAGGTGGGGCTTATAGTATTAGGGGAGTGATTTTGGGACATTATTTGGGTAGATTTTGTACAAGTCAAGTGGTGTGAGTGGTTTGAATAAGTGGGAGGGGTGAGTGTCTTTTTGTAGTGGAGGAAGAGTGACATTTTTGTAAATTTTTTGAATAAGGAATTGTACCCACATTTTTCCAATTTCATGTTCATAAAATATTAAAATAATTAATTAAAAGGTATTATAGGTTATAAATATGGTGATAATGTGTCTTTTTGACAAATTTATAAGTCATTTTCCCCTCAGGTTTAAGGTTTAGTCCCTTGTTAGATAAATTTTCTCTTAATCGATGTAATTAATTTTAATTAATTGCACTAATATTTTTGGTAAAAAAATAAGTTAACATTATCAGACATTATAAATTATTCTGATTCAAAATATGGAATCCATTTTTCAAAATTCTAATCACATATGTGGTAGAAATTAATTTAAAATGTATCCCACAAACAATATGACAAAGCAGGTTTTTAATGTGAAAATGTTCAAATGATTGCTAAGTTTTTATATTCAATTTCAAAGTGAAATTGATTAAAATTAAATAAATTAGATTAATAGATGTAAAATTGATCTAATTATAAATAAAATTAAATTAAAAATATAATTTAAAACTATAAATTATTTATATTAAAAAACAATTTTCAATTAGAATTCAGATTTTTTCACTATTCATCAAAAAATGAAACCTCATAGAAAAATACCAAAAAAATACCCTAATATAATTTTGATGCTCTTATTTCAAAAATTAATTTTATTTTGACATATAAAATTAATAAATTTTCCAAAAAACTATATTTAAAATAGGTTCTCCATTAAAAATTAGTAAAACTTCCTTTAGAAAAATATAAGTTTTTATACATAAAATTGGGTTTATTATTATCCTAAGAATATAAAATATATTAAATGATTATAAAAACTATTTCATTGACTATATAATATATATTATCATAATTTACTTAATATTATTCATAAAGGCCAATTTAATGGCTAGGTTATATCTTATTATATTAAATAATAATAATTTAATAATATATTGTAGCTGGAAAAAACATGATTTTCCGTATAACATAAGATATTGAATAAAATAGGGTTTTCATGAAATTAAAGATAAATAATTATTTAATTCATTTTTAAGCTATATAATATATTAAATCTATTTAAAATATTAAAAATATTAAAAAGTCTTGAGAGGTTATTCACTCTCAGATAAAAGTTACTCTTTTAGAATTTTTAGGGTGTTATATTTATCCTCATATGTAATGGTTTTAAGAATTTAATTAATTTATAATGAAATTATATTCATATTTATTATATCATATTTTATTCTCTTATAAACTTTTACCACAAGTTTTTTTAATAATATTAGATTATTTTCATTGGTTCGAGTGTTAATTGCCTTGTTTTCCCATTCATGTTTTATCATAAAAGTTCCAGTTATTGTATATAGGATACATATAAATAATTTATAAAATTATATTAGTGTTATAAATATCATATCTACACATTATATTCATTTTTATAATAATTATTTATGGTGGGACATGGAAAATAAATCGCACCGCCTCGTGAAGATGGTTGGTCGTAAGTATGTACAAACAATGATATCATTCCATTAACGAGTTAAATGGTAAGGATTCATCTGATATATGAGTTATATAGAATAAATATAATGAAAAATATATCACATTTATTAATTAAATCTATTATTATTACTTTCCATGTAAAGTGTATGTGAAAAATGAATCACATCGCTCTACGAGGCCGTAGTCTACCATACACACGAGCAACAATATCATATTTTAAATAGAATGTAAATTAATAAGTTATATGTGATATTATAATTAAAAAAGTTTAATTAAATCATAAATATTATATATATTTATATTTAATCCATAATTATATAAAATCTTGAGATATTTTCATGGAAGGTGAGTTCCATCAGTTTGCGAGGCGGTAGTCTACCGTACACACGATCGGCAGTTTCATTTCCCATTTGGTGGAAGACAAGTTGAATATAGGTTATTACATTAAAATAATAACATATAATTATATTGTATATAATTTTTTTATTATACAATCATTAATTAATATTATTTTAATTAGGGGAAAAAAATAAAATAAAAATGATCATTTAAGAATGTTACCTCTTCTTCGGATGACCTCTTTAGGTTTGCACCAAAATCCTTCTTAGGATAGATTTAGGATCAAAAAATTAGTTCTATGATTTTTTATGTGAGTGAGGAAGTTATTTTTTTATGTTTTTGAAGAATAAAATCGATTTTTTATTGTTAATAGGGGAGGAGAGGGTGTTTCCTTTTATAAGTGGGGGAGAGGACAAACATGAAATTTTTGGAAAGAATAAATTACACCCACATTTATATCATGCCTAAAGCCTCCAAAATGGGTAATTATCAAGAAATATATGTGATAAGTTTTAATTATGTTCATAAAATGTTTTTTAAAATTTTATAGGTCATTTTAATGATTATCTTTTTATTTTAACACCTTGGTAAATCAATTTTTACTTTAACCAAGATCATTAATTTTTACTTATTTTACTATTCATATTGGTAAATAATTTAGTTGAACATATTATATAATATAAATTATTCTAATTCTATATAGGAAATAAATTTTACCATATTCAACCCAAAAAAGAAATAATTTAATTTAAAACTATCCCCACAATTTTGATGAAAAAGCATGTTTTGAAGAGAAAATTCTCATAAGTATAAAAGTTTGTAAAATAAAAAATCAATATGAAATTGATTACACTACCATTAATTATATTTATTATAATACAATTAAACTAATGTTACATTAAAAACAATTTAAAATATAATTTAAATTTATATGCAATTTAAATAAAATTTTAGTTTTCTATAATAATCAATATTTATCACAATTCCTCAAAAAAGAATCATTTCATAAAAATCCAAAGTACTCACCCAACACTAACTTTGATATTTTTATTTCAAAAAATTTATTTATATTATTATAAATTTTATAATTTTTTTTGAATTTTATTTTAAGTTATGTACATGAAGCACGACCAAACATCCTTTCAGAAAAATTCAGTTTTTCAGAAATCATTTCTTTTTAATTCAAAATATAATTATTTTATTTATAAAAAATATATATCCATTTTATTTATTTTAAACATGCATAATTCCTATAATTTTTATAATATAGTTATTATTATTCATACCCTACAACCTAAATTCCAGTTTATTATATTCATGTTTATAGAATATTTTAATAAATTATTTTTGTTTAAACCCAGTCTTGTGTGCATCCAAAGATTTTTTAAGAGGTTGAATTTATTTAAATAGAAATAAATAGAAATGTATCAAGGTGTTACATTATTCAAACATAAAAAAATTTTATCCTATAAATTTCATGGATATTACCTTCTAAAAAATGAGTGTCGTTCTTCTTCATAATATCCTATGTTTAGTAGGTTTTTTCCTATATTTTCTAATTTCTCCAAAGAAACATTACTAATTGAGTTATATGATTACTCAATAATTTCTATCCAATATCAAGAATATATATGGGAACATAAAAGTATGATTTATTATGTTATAATTATATTTTATCAGAGGTGATGACATGCATTGGGTCTGGAATGTACATCCATAAAAATGGTATACAGAACACGTCATGTACATTTGAGAGACTTGGTGGAATTTACAAACAGTAAGAAAAAACTCCAATTATTTCAAGGATGTAAAAGGGTATGATGTACCTAGGTCTTTGATTCCCTTTATTACCAATCCTTATGAAACCCTTCTATGGAGATACTCTTAAGAAAATAAGATCTCCCACATATAATTGCAAATCCTTCCTCTAATTTTTTGGAATCACTCATTATCCTACTTATAAATGATTTTAATATGATCTTAAATAGTATTTTCCTTTTTTATGTATCTTCATCATTTTATAGTCCTATGAGATTTATTTCACCATATTCGTCCTAAAATTTTGGAGTACGACATCTCATTCTATATAATGATTCATATAGTACCATTTTAATGCATAAATTGAAACTATTTTTATAGGAAAACACTACCAAAGGTAAATATTTAACCCACATATCAAGAAAGTTAAGTGATAATAGCCTCAACATGTCATTAATTTTTTGAATAGTCATTTAAAACTATCCATCAGTTTAATGATAGTAGGTAGTGGTCAAATGAGGCTAAGTATCAAGAGTCTTTGGAAGACACTTCAAATATTTAGATGTAAAATGAGGATCATGGTAAGAAAACATCAAAATAGGTTCACCATGAAGTATCATATATTCATTAATATATAGCTGGGTGAGGTGATCAAGAGGTAAATCTTATCATGAAAAGGGGAAATTTTCTGATTTGGTTAGTCATTCGACAACAAGATGCATTGCATCATTTTTCCAAGGTGTCCTTATTACTCATGTGACAAAGCCATAAGTAATACCATTCCATTTCTACATAGAAATAGTTAGAGATTTTATAACTCCTATTAGATTATTTCTCTAAGAATTTAACTATTTAAAAACTATATATCTTGATACATATTCGAAAATTTATTGCTACATGTTATCCCACAAAAAATATTACCTCAAATAAGTATACATCATGGTTTTACTTGGGTGTATAGAAAAATTTGAGATATTAGTGTTATCCAAAAATTCCATTTTTAGCTTAGGTATAGATAAAACCCATAATATATTTCCAAATTTCAGAACACAAACTTCATAAAAAAATTATAGTAATTTCCCATCATTCGCAAATTTAATTTTATTTCGAAAGTTCTCATCATCATATTGTAATATTTTTATCCTACCTAATAAGGGTGGTTTCAAAAGAATTTGTAAAAGGATTGATTTCTCACCATCCTTAATAATTTATATATCCATATTTATAATATCCATGTACATAGGATCCCTCTTAATCATCACTTGGGTAATAAATCCATGGTATTTCCTACACAATTTATTCTACACCATATTTGATTACCCTCGGTGGTAGTGCATCGAGCATTCATAATCCTTGAGTATCTCAATACATCGCCTTTGTCACATATTAAGATCTTCATGTTAAAAGTTTTATTTTAGTAATTTTTGATCTATATATATCTTACATCATTCACCATAGGGAAAACATATCCAAATATTAAATAAAAACACCATAACTGCCAACTTAAGATCATGGGATGGATAGTTATATTAATGAGTCTTCAACTACATTGAGTAATATGCAATAACTTTATCATTTTTTATTATAACACAACCAAGAAACTTCTTCGACGCATTAGTACATATTAGAAACCCATCAAATCTAGATGGTAGAATCAATATTGGAGCATTGTCCAATCCCATTTCCAGTTTTTCAAGACATTATTCACATTCCTTTTTCTAAATGATCTTATCCTCATTACATGTAATCTTTCATAACGGGTTATCCAATTAGGAGATATTCTGAATGAATCATGGATAGTAACATAAAAACCAATGAAACTATGTAAAATATTTATATTCAATGGCGTGGTCCATTATTTTACTACCACTATTTTTATAGGATCAACTAAGATTCCATACTTGGAGACAATATGGAAAATAAAGTAACATATTGAATCCAAAAAATCACACTTACTAAATTTCACATATAACACATTCCTTATAAGAGTATTAAGAATTATCCACATGTGATTCTTGTGTTCCTCATAGATTATAGAATCTGAAAGATATCATTAATCAATATAATAATAAAATCATCATGAAATTCATTGAATATATAGTTCATTAGATCCATAAAAATAGAGCGTTAATTATTTAATAAAAATGGAATTATTGTAAGTTCATAATGTTTTTACCTAATTTAGAAATCTATCTTTGAAAAGTATTCATTATTTACTCAAAATTGATAATACCCGGAATAAAATAAAATGTTAAAAAAATATTGGTCATTATTAATTTGATCTAATAAGTCATCAATGAGAGGTATAGAATTCATATTCTTTATCATAATAGTATTGATTAACCTATATTAAATAAACTCCCCATGGAACTATATTTCTTCTTAACAAAGAGAACATGGGCTCCCCATGGTGAAAAATTGTGGAAAATAAATCCCTTATAAAAAAACACATCTAGTTATTTCTTCAACTAAACTAAATACAAAGTGGCCACTCTATAGGGAGTCTTTGATATTGGTATTTCATCAGGGATTAATTTATTGGAAAAATCAACTTCACACTATAGTGTATGTCAAGATAATTCTTCAGGAAATAAATCAATGTATTCATTTTTTTTCTATTTACATCCTCAATTTAAAGATTACCTTTTACATACCTAGATTTTTTTATCCTCATAAAAAATATTCTCATTCAGTAGAGATATTGGGTGTGGATCTAAACATGTCTTAGATGATTATTTCTCTACTCTAATGATAATTAATTATACATCTTCATTATGAATCATAATTTCCTTCTACTTAAAATATTATTTTCATAATATTTTGAAATATAGTCTATAATAAGGATTATATCAAAGTAAACTATATGTATGATAATAACCTTAATAAATAAAGCATGTTTATGTGTCATAATAGGGACATATTGAGACATCATTATTATAGTGTGGAATCTACTATGAGTTTTCCCTAAAAAATACCTTCTTAATGTCCTAGGGAAATATCTTATTTTCTTGTAAATTTTTTAAGATATAAAAGAGTGAGAGTATAAAAAATCAAATAATGAATTAGCTAAATTTATTTCTATGATTATTGTACCTTCTACAAAATCATTGACTACATCCACCTCAATTTATAGTGATCACATAAGATTGGACTTCTCCACATGACCACTTCTATGGTGAATTCTACTAATTCTTGGTGCATTATTTTTCATAGTTACCTATCCCCCTATATTTGAAACACTAAATTGTAGTGTTTTCCTTCTTCCATTTTAATTATTTATCTTGATTATCATTATCTCCACACTTATAAAAGACTCTTAATCCCTTAAATAATTTACCTATATGATTCATTCCATGGTTCTCAAAAGATATAAGTTGGTTCATTCTATACTTCTTCTTTGACACATTCACTTTTTCTTGCTACTCAGTTAGCCTCTTATTTTTTTTGATTTCCCTTGAGCATATTGGATCTAGAAAAATTCTTCTATATTTTGATATTTCTTAAAACTATGATCAAAATGTTTAAGAGACCATCACCCTTTGGAGACTTATTAATAGATTTAAATTAATGATTAATATTACACTCCATGTTGAATATATAATCCATAGAAAACCTAGATAACTGTGTAAAGGTATCCTCATACCCTACAATACTTTCATTTTAAATTATTTCATGTTGAGTAAATCACTCTTCATTTCAATTTATTTCTTATTAGGGAAATATTTTTCAAATAATGTCTCCTTAAAATCATTCTATTCAACGAGGTCTTCTTATTCTTCCTCCCTAGTTGTCTTGATCAATGAGCACTATTTATCAATATCACCTATGAGATAATACACTGCATGTGTAACCTTTTCCTTTTTATCACATCCCAATGCAATAAATACATTCTCAAGAGACATAATCCATTTCTCATTTACCATTGGATTTGTAGTCCCACCAAATGATGGGGGTTCTGTCTCATGATGTGAACTAACATAGGAGAATCAATCTATAGAATGGGTTTCTCCATCTAGTAAAGGTTATTTTTCATATCCTGATTAAGATTACAAAATATATCTATTATCTTATTAATTATAATACAATATATATTAGATTTATCATCAATGAAATCTCTAAATTGGCCATGAGTATTGATACCCTTATTCCTTCGAAGAACTATTTCTAAAAAATGTCATATTCTTTATTAGCTTATAAAATTATGAAGGTTAAATCATGATACATAATTCCAAAATATGGTTTAAAACCTAACATAAAATAAAAAAATTATGCATTGTTAATCTAATAATCATAATCAAGGTTTTTATGGGGACATCATTATTTTCATATACTTTCCAATGTTTTGTAAAGAAAATGTTAATTATCATAAGCATATTCCCTAGAGTATCAAACTAGGTGTGTAGTAAGGCTTGTTATTACACACTAGGTGATAATTGGATCAAGACTAATGTTACATTTTTAGAGTTATCACCCTTAGGTAAAACTCTTCTAGAGCCACATCCACTTGTAATATCTAGATAGGGTTGTATTTATATGAAAAAAACATAATATATTCTTTATGAATACCTTAGTATTTTCTTATATACATATCCTGGAAATCTATCATAGGTTCATGTTTTATAATCTATGTTTCCTTAATCTTTTTTCCAAGACTTCTACTAAAAATCCTTCTGATACAAACCAATAATGACCCGAACTCCTATATCTAAGATCTGGTGTAGAATTCATTACAGTGGCTTAGAAAAAAAGGTTAAAATCACAAAGGATAGAATAGTTTAATATTATTCAAGAACCATATAAATACATGATACACATTCTACATTGGGAAAATAAAATGCATCATAAAAAATAAAATTCTCAACATCCCTTAAACTCATTCAGTGGATTAATATTGATAAACCCAAGCAAGGGAAACAAATAAGGTTGATATAAAATTCTTAGTAACATTTACATACA
Organism: Viscum album; assembly: GCA_963277665.1. Classification (NCBI taxonomy): domain Eukaryota; kingdom Viridiplantae; phylum Streptophyta; class Magnoliopsida; order Santalales; family Viscaceae; genus Viscum; species Viscum album. The sequence continues at coordinate 64,493,045 of OY728166.1, read as the reverse complement.
GAAGATGGTATCATGGGTAAAAAAATCATAATAACTATGGAAAGGTAAATAACTAAACACACATTCCATTTAATCAATAACATGAATATCATAATTGGACAAGGAATAAACAATATAGAATGGTTAATAACTAAAAAAACATTCCACTTAATCAATAAACATATAATGAAAAGAACCCCAAGATAATATCATTGAAAAAATATCATGGGTAATAAAAATAAATAAATTCTCAATGAATTAAATGATTATTTATTAGGCATAATTATTTTGATAATCATGATACATTTACTGTCAAAGTCCTTTCAAAAGACAGTTTAAAACTATGGGAAAAAACCTATCTGTTTTTGCCAATAGATTTTTATCATGAAACCTATTGATGGATCAAGGGGATATATATTATCAGGACCCATCCATAAATTTCTATCCAAATCATTTCTCATTTATCAAATAATCTATTTAACTCACGTATCAATATTCCTATCATCAGATATCTATATTGAGTAAAGAATATAAGTTTATCAATATTTCCCCAGTTAATAAAAAAATTCAAATTAAAAAAAATATTTAAACACTATATACTCTTTATAAAATAATAATTTGATAAAACAAGCATATGTATATTTAATATAAATATAATTCCCATTGAAAAATGGTAACAAGAAAGTTATTTTTTCAAGAGAAAGATCAAAATCAAAAAATAATGTGACATTATATAATAAAATTTACCACATTGGTAACTTTTAAATTGAATCAACATAAATAATACACTATAAATGAAACATTAATCATTGTGAATAAATATTATTCATGTTAAATACATCAAAGGGGAAGTATATATACCACATAATAGTGAATAGGTGAACATTAACAAATATGTCTCAAAGAAATGGAAATTGATATGGAATATATTATCTCACGCTTACTTTTGGTTGAACATGATTTATCCACCTATATAATGGTTTTATTCATGTGAATAATTTTTTCTAGAACCATATTCATATTTATATTTTCATATTTATTAATAATATGTCATTATTTTCATTATTTCATGTGTTAATTGCCTTGTTTTCTCATGTATGTTTTTACACGAATGTTTCAATTATTCTATATAGGATGAAGATAAATATTTATCAAATAAAATTAATTTTATAAATAATATATTTACACATTATATAAATTTTTATTATTATTCTTGATTTTTGGACATGAAAAATGAATCGCATCACTTCACAGAGATGGTGGGTCATACATACACATGAGCGACAATATCATTCCATTAACGACTAAAAAGGAAATGAATTATATGATATTTTATTTTTCTAAAATAAATATAATTTCATTAATATCACATATTTTTATTAAATTAATCTTTATTACTTTTTATTTAATGAATTTGTGAAAAATGAATCACATTGTTTTCTGAGGTTGTACTTTAACATTCACATGAGTGACATTATCATATTTTAAATAGAATGAAAATTAATAAGGTATATGTGATATTATAATAAAATAAGTATAATTATATCATAAATATTATTTATATAAATTGTACCCATCATTATATACAATCATGAGAGGTTTTTATGGAAAAAGAGTTCCATCAGTTCGTGAGGAGGTAGTCTTCCATACACATGATTAACAGTTTCTTTTCACATTTAATAGAAGAGGAGATGGATATAGGTTATTACATTGAAATAATAAAATATAAGTTTATTTGGGATAAAAGTGTTATTATAAATTTATTATGGAATAATATTTGAATAATTTTTAAGAATAAATAAAATAAAAATTATTTTTTAAGAACATTACCTCTTCTCGACACAACCTCATTATTTTTGAACCAAAATCCTTACTATGATAGATTTATGATGAAAAAATAGATCTAGGATGTTGGGAGGGTATTAAGGAATTTATTTTGGTAGGTATTGGTTTATTCAAATGGTTATGTATGTGTGAATAAGGTAGGAGTTGGGGAGGCCATTTATATGTGGGGGAGAGGACACACATGGAATATTTAGAAATAATCAATTACATCCATGTTTATATCATACCAAATGACTTAGAAAATGGCCATTTGTGTATAATATATGTTATAATATAGAAATATGGCCAACCAATGGGTTTTTGAAATAAATTTAGCTCATTTTAACCCTTATCTTTTTTAGTTTAACCCCCCAGTATATAAGTTTTTAACATAACTACAATAATTGATTTTTACTACATTTACTATTCATAATATAAAAAAATTAAGTTGAACTAATTAGATAATATAAATTATTCTGATTTGAAATATAAAATCCATTATATTTAATTCATATCACAAAAATTTGTGGTTATAATTTAAATTAATACCAGTATATGCGATGAAAAACAGGTTTCTTAGAGACAACTCTCACAAGTATAAACGGTTTTGATATGAAACTTCAACATGAAATTGATTGCACTAACAAAAATTATATTTATTATTAAATAGTTGAAATAATTGTACTTTAAAAATAATTTAAATAAAAATTTAAAACTATAAATAATTTAAACAGAAAGGTAGTTTTCAATAATAATATGTACTTTCCACTATTCATAAAAAAGAAACATTTCAGAAAAATCCCAAAAAATTAACCTAAGATAATTTTGATATATTGATTTAAAATTGGAATTTAATTTTAACAAATAAATTTTCTAAAAGTTTTAAAAATTAATTTTAAATTATGTGTTCAAAGCATGACTAAAAAACCTTTTAGAAGAAAAAAATTCAGAAAACATTTCTATTTCATTCAAGTGATTTTTATTTTATTTGTAATAAAATATATCCATTTTTTTATAATTTTTTTTGAGAAATATAATTTTCATAATTTATTTTGTAATATTCATCCCAACAAAATAATTTTTAGGTTATAATAGTATTTTTTATAAAATAAATTATTATAGTATTTTCATTTAAACCAGGTGTTGCATACATCGCAAGCGGTCAAAGAGATCAATTTTATTTTAATGGAAATAAATCATAATTTCTTTGGGTGATACATATATACAATGTGTTGTTTTATATATAAAATATTTTAATTATATTCAATATCATTAATATTTACATGACCACACAAATGGTAGGAAAAGTTATCCGTTATGGTTTATAAAGAGCACGCGAAGATTAGAAAGCTTATCCCCTTGGATTTTATAAGTATGTGTGAAGTATTAGTCTAATTCATCATAAATCTAAGTGATGATTGATTTAATGATCAACCCACCATTTTCACAGTGAGTACCCCTTGGGGAATCTATGCCATAAATTCATCATCATTCTAGTATCTATACATGGATGTATTTTCTAGGAAACTTCACATACTTTTATGTTACAAAAACATAACATAAATTTCCACTAAGAAAATTATTGTGTTTTAAAATGATTTTAGTAATTATTGAATAACAAAATATAAGGGAGGGTTGAAAATATATACATTCAAATATAATAAATTTATAAATAATATTTTAAAAATAATCTATTTCATTATACTTACCGCACACATGAAAAATGGTTGTGAATACAACATGAGTCCTGATAAATGTTAATTGAGATGCAAGAACCCCATCAATGGATTGGTTAGTAATTGAATTACATAATCATGAATGATTGGGATTAAAAGTGTTATTAATATACAAGTAATAATTTAATTTCCTGATATATAATCTCAAATAAGTTGAATATACACCCCAAAATGGAATTTTGATGGATAATATAATACATTTCTCAAAGAGAGAAATTTGAGATGGAAAACCATTACCTCACATCCTAACATCCATTAATATACATGAAAATATTTTTTAATAAATATATATATATATATATATATATCATAATAGAATAATTATGAACCATGATCATATATATTTTATTCTATACACTTCATAAATGGCTATTCTATACATGGAGTCTTCTAATTTTCAACATCAGTGTTTATAATTATGATCGTTTGTACTTGTTTCATAGTATTGGTTTTTGTATTCATTATTATTAAAATATTAATTCTTACTAGGTCATTATATTTTCGTTTATGGATTATTAATAATAATTTATGATGTTTCAAATTCCATTTATGAGTTTTTTACTCTTTATACGTGACGATTAAATTCATAATAATAATATTTTGGTGATTTTTTGTTAAAGAATAGTGTATCTTTAATTAATGAATTATATAATGATATAAAATCTATAAAATAAGAAAAAATAAAATTTCACACATTTATATCATATTATAAAATTAAATACATTTTCATATCCATCTATACTATAAGTTTATAATATATTTTAAGTCGGAAGTTGAACTAACCCAAACATGAACATACCCTAATTTAATTGATGATTTTAGGAGGTTTTATTGTAATAAAATTTTAATTGAATCATAATGAACATATAAATAGATTATTATTCATATATATTAAAATCAGAAGGAATTATAAAAAAATTATGGATATAAATATCATACACTATTTTAATAAAATATTATCCTCTTAAGACACTTAATTTAAATGAAAAAATTAACAGTAATTATTTATTGATCATGTCTTCAATAGGATATATATTTTTCATACCAAAATAATAATGATTTCATTAAAATCATATATATTATTCAATTCCATCAATAGTTATAGTGACTTGGGATTTAATCACACATTATTTCATGATTTTTAACATAAAACCCTATTAATAGATGCCAAAGACATAGATGAATATTTTATTTTGAAATTTAGATACATAACTGAAGGCTATATCATTAGTTTTTTAAAAAATGAGAATGATTTTAATTTTTCGTACATTCATAATTTAAAATGGGACATGGTTATTAAATATGGTGTTCTATTATTGAAAATTTGGGAGATAAATCTTTATAAGAAATAATAAAAATGAACAACTTGGGTGGATATTTTATGAAATAACTAAGAATATTTTAAAGAATGAAGGACCGTAAAATTTTACTTCAAAAATGAATTGAAAAAAGAGTTTTATACATTAAATAATGAAGTTTTTTATAATCTATTCATTGTTTAAAAACATTTTATGATGGAAAGTCATAACATGTGAGAAAAAAATATGAATTTCCCCTTAAATAAATTTTACATTAAAGTGTAAATTCTAAATGAAACAAAATGCATGTATAATCTGAGAAGTGAATATTATATTTAAGTATGTATTTATGTGAGTAAAATATTTATAAAAATAATAGATGATAATGTGAATAAAATTTAAAAAAATAGAGAAAAATAAATAGAATGCATAATTTGATAAGTTGTGATGGTTGCACGGGAGATCCATTTTTATGTTTTAATACTCATTTTTTGAAATCCCAAATCATCAAATAAGATAATAAAACATTATTTAAAAAATAATAGATGGTAAATATGAATTTTAAATGAGATAACACATAATGAGTGTTCCAATTAAAATGATAATTTTTTAGAATGTGAACTTTTAGAAAATGAGGGGAAACTATCGATTAAATGGATATGAATTATTCTAAACATAGTTTCATTTTAAAAAATGAATAGAACCCAAAATTAAGGAATTAATGAATCAATAAGTAATATTTGAAGGAAAAAAGTGTATATAATATGAAATTAAGTATGAAATTCAAGGAAAAACATTATAACATGTGAAATTAGATTGAGTTATCAAAGACACTTATGACTTCAGTGATTTTATAATCAAAATACATTATATACTTGAAAATAGTTTTCTTATTTAAATCACATTCATTAAATAATAGAGTATTAAAAAAAATATTTGTAGTATTTACACCATATAAATAATAAATTGGGGCATAACATTACAACATGTCTCAATGAAGGAAAAATGACATGAAAACTCTTACAACTTAATATAAACTCTAATAATATCTCTTAAAAGAGAGAATGAATGAAAGTTTAGTGAAAATACAATTTATAAATATAATTCATGATATTTTATATAAAATTTTCAATATAAACACAGATTAAATGATTTTTTTTTCATAAATGAACATGTTTCTCAAATAAGGATGCTTTGAGATGAAACCCTTACCTCGTGTCTGAAATCATTCTACACTTGCACATAATATCCTAAATATCTAAATTAAATTAATTATACTTATACCCACGAGCCATATTCATCTATATTTCACCTACCATTGTCATTTAACAATCATATGTTATTTATTTATAATATGTTTTTCTTTCCTACGTCTATTACATGAGTTTGTTCAGTCAATTTTCCCATTACTCTTTATATATGATAACCATGGTTGAAAGAATTGTAAAATAGCTTCATAATATCTATAATAATAATAGTGTTATGGAAATAATTTTTAATGTAATAAATATATTTTTAATGATATCCATGATGAGTGGTGATGAAAAAAGAAACTCAGTTCTCATGGAGAAGACAATTCACTAATAAACACGATTAATGTTTCAATTTACCAATGAATGAGAGGGAAATAATTTAAATGATAATTTTAAATTTAAAAATTATATAAATATTATATATATCATTTTTATTCTTCCACTAAATCTTTTTGTATTATCCAAGGATGATCCTAACAAAAAATGGAAGGCGTCGCTTTGTGGGGGCGATAGTCTATACAACACACTAATGACACCTTTGTTTTTATAGGCAGATGGAGATGAATTAATAATGGTTATTAGTTTAACATAATAAGATAATAGTATACTAATTATACTAAATTAATTATTTTTAATGGATATAATAGAATTTTAAAAGGAATAATAAGGGGAAAATATATAAAAAGAAGATAATACTTACATTAGATACTTTATCTTTTCTTGAAAAAATCATTGGAATTGAAGTTCTTAGTATTACATAGAAATATTAAGGGATTATGAAAGTTTTCAGGAATTATTGGATATGATGTTTGGTTATATTTTCAAGTATATTTCTAATTCTAGGTGTAAACATGGAGGGCTGAATCTGATTCCCCTTAATAAGAGAAGAAAAGGTAACCCTTTACACTTAAATGAAAATAATACACTATTCCTTGGTCAATGGATCCAAGTATCCAAAATAAGGGATTGTGAGATGTATTTGTTTATACACATACTCAACCTTGGGTTTAATTAAATGTTTTAAACATTTTATATGGTATTAACCAATTTTTTTTACATTTTACTCTTTTAATTTTAAACTAGTTTTTTAGTTTTTAGCTAAGTGATTATATGTTTTATTAAAAATATAATATAAACCAAATAATCAAATTTAGACATTCTAAATCTAAATTGAACCTAAATTTAATCCAATTAATTTTCTAAATATTATAAAATAATTATTTAAATTAAAATAGTTAATGTGTAGAAAAACCATTTAGTAGAAAAATGACAATCTGACCATTCTGGATTCTTAATCATTTTATTTAAAATTAACAATTAAATGAGTGTGAATATATTTATTTATGTTTTTATAAATAATATAATATTCATTAAGTAAATAATTTTATTTTTATTGATTCAATAACCTGTCCATGATATTAATAAAAACATTATTTTAAAATAATTGTTCCATTATTATCTTTATAATTAACATTAATCTTAATTTTCAATATTTTATTAATAGAAATAAAATTGGCCATATTAAATACTATGAATATTATTATCTATATTATAATAATCATTTTTTCATATCAACTTTCTATGTGGTGGGAAATTTATCTTAATGTATTCATATGTAATGAGTAAAACCCATTTTTAAGAAATCTGTATATTGAAGCATCATTTTTATGTATAGAAACAAAAATTCAATTTAATTTAATATATTAATATTAAAAAGTTTATTGTTGATAAATAATAGTTAATTGACAGTTCTTTCAATCAATAATATAATGTTTTTTTTATATAAAATCATAATTATTGAAACATATAAAAAAATAATTTTCTTAAAATATTTATGAATTTTAAATAATGATATTCATAGGTATTATAAATTTGAAATAGTATTTTTAAATTATTTATTTTAAATAATATAAATGAATTATTTATATTGAGTATTTTTCTAAAAAATCTAATTAATATAAATATAATTTTATTAGAATTTTTTTCCTTATTCACCTAAAAATTGATTAATTTATAAAATCCAAAAAATTAATCATAATATAATATTTTTTTCCAAATAAAAAATTGGTTTAAATTTTTTAAAATATGAATTATAATATTTATAAAATAATTGTTAAAAAAAAATTTAAAATATAATGGCATCTTGTTTTTTTTGGAAAATGAATTTTTCAAATACTAATGGTTATTAATCGTATTTCATTCAATTTCCCAACTAAATATTTATTAAAAAATTATTAATATAAAATATAATTTATCATCCTTAATCATAAATTTCATGAACTATAAAACCACATATAATAAAAAGGAAATTTTTAGAAAAAATATTTTCTTAAACAACCAATAATTATATTAGTCATTTTAGGTAAACTAAAATAATTTCATTCATATTAAAAGTAGCCTTTATTTCCTTTCAATAAATAGTTCATAACATGTTTACTAATATTCCTTCCTTATAATTAAATTTCAAGGTTTTAATTGTAATACATAAATATTATATATATATATAATTATATAGAAATATTGTTTATGCTCAGTGTTTCTTGTAGATGAATCTATCGAACCCATTGAATTAGTTAAAGGAAAACATATATTAAAATCATGGGTCATTATATTCTCCCCCAATCAATATATTATATCATCAAAATTTTAATTATTAATCACTAACAAAATTATATTTCTAGTGATATATCAACCTTATAAATTGAGAAACATATATTTATTCTCGAAACATTATTAACCATAATACTGAGTTTTTTTCACCCATTTGAGCCAAGAGTCTACATTTAATTGGTATGGAGACACAAATTATATAATATGTTTCTATAGTGTGTTTATTATTATCCTTACAAAGTCTATAATAGGTTGATTTGAAATGTGATATTGTTATTCTAAATAAGTCTTACTCTATGTGGAAAGTAACAATCAAGTTAAAAAACATCATTAAAAATACTTTAAAGAACAATATTAAGATTTTACTATAGGAAAACTTTCCAAAAACATAAATTGGATTAAATATTCATATGACTAGAAGTTTCCATTGATATTAAAATCATTGGGGTGTTGATTTAATATTTATTGAAATGTTTATTTACATACTATCTTGGAAATATTTAATTTCAATACCAATAAATCTAAACTAAAGGGTGAGTTTAAGTTTTATCCATTTATTTTGTGACCTACATTAAATATTATAGTTATCCCATGCTTGAGGAGGTTGTTGATTCGTATTACACTTGATGGTTCAGGGGTTAAGGCATAAATTTTCATAATTCTAAAACTCCTTGCATTTGAAACATTGAAGAGTGGTAAGATAATTATTAGAGACCATATTCCATTTTTTTCCTTTTGGAATCCTTTTGAAATTTGTGACCTTGAGGTCCATATCTACCACATTTAAAACATTTCCTTAGCACTCTTACAAAATTTAAGGGGTTCTTAATCCCATATTTTTACATATATGTTGTTCAATATTTTATTTTTCATCATCTTAATTTCATGAATTTACATAAGTCTCCATCATTCTATTAATTTATGTGTTTAGGATTTAAAAAATTCTCACTTTTATTATAGTAATTAAAGATAACTTCTTTAGAATATTCACATGATTTCTCATACCATCTTCAATTTTTATGGGATTTTCATTTTGTTAATCTTCTCATTATCCCTCATAACAAGGGTTAACTTGGTTCCTTATAATTTTATCTATCACTAAAACCAAAAGGGTTATCATGATGGATAAAAAATTATCATTTAAAGATATGTATCCTATATAAGAAAATTAAAGTTTAACATGAAAATTTATCACTTTATAAAACCATAATGTTAGAATGTATTTAATTTTGTTCAATCTATGTCACTCTTAGTTTAACCTACATCATTCATATTTTAAACTATACCATCATTAGATTAAATTTTATCATCCCTGATTCAAACTATACCATTCAAGATTCATTATATTTTACCACATGTTAGTTTATCTTATACATCTCAAACTAGTACCTAATTGTAATTAAGAAACCACTATTTCATAGGAGTTCATAAATTACATATGATTAAAAAATTTATATCCACTTTTAGTGTCAAAATAGGTTTACATTTTGACCTATTTTTCAAGAACCAGGCGATGAATAAGTCAATACCAAACATGCCATTTTCATGGTTATTATCCTAAGGTATATCTGTGCTAGAGCCTATATCTATTTGTAGTATCAAGATAACAATGTATCGGTAGGAAAACCATAAGATCAATACTTTACCAAAATTATTGGATGTTTACCTATACATATAAATATCAATTATACTTATCACTAGAGTTTTATATGAGGTTTTATTATCCTAATTTCCTAAAATTACTATATCATTATTTGATAAAAAATATATAAATCTAGGCCTTAAACATACTTTATTTCATAATTTATAACATAAATTACCAAAAATATAGTCTAAGGATCTAGAGGTCTGGTGTCTTTGTAAAAATAGAGAAATAAATGCCTCATATTAAACTTAAATAGAACATCTTTATTTTAAAATTGATATAGTTCCCCAAACATCCATATATCCTCTAAAATGACATAGGATACACAAGGGAAAATATATAAAGAAAAGGGTGAGATATATATCCCAATTAGAGAATCAACATAAAATACAACATAACATAAGAGTAAAGTGTCATAACATGATATCATATATATAATTATAATAATAATGAAAACATGGAATAATGAAATGATAATCATAAGTTGGTGGTCACTCCGAAGACTATCCTCACATTGTGTACAAAGTACCATGGAAGATTTAGTTCACTCCCCATACCTATAAATATGGTGGAAAAAGTCCTATGGTAGATTAGATTCACTCTATAATACCTTACATAACATATCATGAGATATAAATATTTACCCAATGTAGTTGAGGGCTATATAATTCCATTCCCACCTGTCACATAATATAGTATGCTTAAGATAACTTCTTTTGCACCATACATAGTTTCTCATGATATAAAATATTTAAAAAAATTCATTAGATGGATATATTATTATAGGAACACAAATAAATTAATGAAAAACATAGATATATATTCTAAATGATTAAAATAATCCATATATAAATCATAAGGATGGTCAAACCAATGAGACATAAGTGGGCTTCAAGATTTAGATTTTAAGGCGTAACTGAAGGATAAATAATAAGGATTCCCTGGAGGAGTGGGAATTGAATTGTTTTGGAATTTTATAATTTGAAATAGTATATAGTTCTTGAAAATTTTGTTACATTATATTAATTTTAAGATAAAGAGTTGTAGAAGAAATAGAAAAAACTTCTTAGGTAGAGAATTTATGAAATAACTAAAGAAACATTTAAAGAAGTAAATATTGTGATATTTTTTATAAATCCATAATTCAATCAAGAGGGTTGTCCATAAAATTAATATGGTTTTTAGTTGTTATTAATGGTTTAAAAACATTTTATGAGGGTGATTATTTGAAAGAGAGAATAAATATGAATGTCCCATAAAATCATGATTTTATTAATGTGGGAATTGTGAAAGGAAAAACAACATGTATAACCCAAGAAATGAAAATGATATTTCACTAGGTTTATATTTAAGGAAAATATATAAAAAATGGAATATTTTCATGTGAATAATATTTTATGAATGGAAGAAAAATAAAGATAATGTGTAATTCTATAACTTATAAAGGAGGTAAGTATGATACATTTATAAGTTCTAAAACACCATTTTTTAAAATAAAGAAACAAAAAAAAAAGATAATAATACATTATTTTGATAATAATATAAGGTAAATATTATATTCACATAAGATAAAACTTAAATAGGATTCAAATTATAATGAATAATAATGATAGAATATGAAATTATATATAAGGAGGGGAAACCATCATTTAAAAGGATGGGAATTATTTCTAACATTGTTTCATATTCAAAAAGGATTATAACTCACCATTAAGGTTGAAATGAATCAAAAATTTGGTTCCCAATATGAAAACAGGTTATTCCATATATAATGAAATATTAAATTCATGGAAAAACATTATAAATCAAGAAATTATATTGAGTTATGAAAGAATCTAATGGATTTAGTAATTTATTAATCAAAAGTATTTGGAAACCTGAAAATAAAATGGTTATACATATCATATTAATTAAATAATTTACTATGCTAGAATATATTATTAGGGAGTATATAAAAAATAGATATATGAAATTTTTGTGTAATAATAAATCATTTCTTAGTAAATTAAATTTGAAACAAAAACCCTTACAGATTACTATACATTCTAATAAAAAACCTTGGAAGGGGGAAAGATTGATGTCGAAGATAAAATGCCATGAATAATTATAATTAACTATATTTAATATATAATTGTTAGTATAAAAACCATTTAAATTAAATTAGGTTCATAAAATAACACGTATCTAAATTAAGGGATTTTTGAGATGAACCCCTTGCCTCATGTTCAAATAAAATATACACTAGAACATAACTTCATGAATAATTAAATTAAGTTCAATTTATATATATATACCCATGAAACATATTCATATATATTTCATATTTCATGGTCAATTAACTATCATATGTTATATATTTATAATATAGTTTTCTTACCCATGTTGTTTACTTGAGAATTTTCAGTAACTTTTTTCGTAAATCCTATTATATGTGGACCATAGTCGAATACATTGTAAAATAGTTTCATAATATCTAAAAAAATAATTGTTTCATGGAAGTAATTTTTTAATATTAAAATTAGTTTTATACCCAATAATGGTGGTTGGTGGTTAAAAATTAAACTCATTTCTCATGGAGGCAATAGTTCACATGCACATACAATTAATGTTTCTATTTCTCAATTAATTATAGGGGAAAAAGGTAAATTATAATTTAAAATTTTGAAAACATGTTCATATTATAGATATCATATTTATTCATCCATTATATCATTTGTATAATCCATAAATAGTGGTGATGAAATATAGAATACATCACTTTTTGGAGGTGGTAGTCCATGCAATTCACTAATGATGCATTTTTTATTAGTGGATTGAGATGAATAAATAATTTGTAATTAAATCAATATAATAAAATATTATAATGATAATAATACTTATAATGTTATATTTTTATTTATATAATGTTATTTTTTTGTCTTGAAAACTCTGATCAAGCACTTTATCCCCAAGAGAAATGTAATATAGTAGTCCATGGATTATCTATTGAGGATGTTTCAATTTGAGTTACAAAATATTCACTTTTCCTTTTCTTGTTTTGTAAGAAGAAATATTTTGGGGATTTGATTAAATTTTTTAATACTTAAAAATAAATATAAAATAAATTGAAATAAAATTCAATAAAAATAAATAAAATTAATAGGGATTTAATGGGGTTTGAAATCATAATTAATTCAGTAGTAGTAGACAAGATTAAACCTCTCAAACACTCTCCTATTTCTTATTTAACATGATTTCACAAAAAGAACTTCTCAATTCCCCCAAAAAATACATGTATATGAACACCCTTTTTTGAATTATATCATATTAATACCTCAATATTATCTTTACCCTCCTATATAGGTGATTAAATTATATGAATACCTTTATGAAATCAAACCTAATAGAGATAACCATGATAAAAAATATAAATAGTGAATCAGTTATTTTATATCATAGATTGAAAAACCATCCAAAAAATAATTCAATTAAAATGTATTAAATAAATAAAACAACCACTTTCATTCAAATATATAAGTTCAAGAGAAATTAAAATGACATTATACAAAAATATCAAAAATTTGAGGAGAGTGTCCATCTATTATCGCCATCCACAACCACTTAGTGTGTAGCTTTGTATCACTTGAGCAACCCCATAATCTCAATTACATAATGAATGAACATAATTTTAATCATATTACTATCTCACTCTTTCTATTTCCCTCTCAATACAACCCACCTGAAAAGATATGGAGATGGAAATATAAAGATGAGGAGTGGTGGGAAATATTTTGTCTAGTTTATATTTATCCTAAGTTGGATCTCTTTTCTCTTCATTCCTTTCCAAATATCCTTTTTATTTATTATAGAGAGTTGTTCAAAAATTAATTCTTCACTAACCATCCTAATTTATTTTATTTTGGAAAAATATACTAAACTTAAACCCAATTTACTGATGTTCACTTTTTCTACCTAAAGATACCTTTCAACTTCCTTTGTATTGGCCTGTTGAAAGAATGACATAATGAGAAAGTTTTTCATAGAAGCTTAACATTAATGTGTGTAAGATGCATAAATTTTCTAGAGATGAATCAGACCAAATTTTAGGTACCCTTTGGGGTTTATTTGAGTAATTTTTGTGTGATTTATGACTTGGGGTGTGTTTGGGTATAAAATTGAGAAAAATGGAAGAAAAGGGGACTGTTCACAGTTGGCGGAGAGTTTGAGAAAACTATGCATCCCAGCCCAGGAAACTGTGTAACCCTGGATAGTGGGGCTTCACATGGATGGTGCAAGGTTTTTCAAACAGTGTTCCCTAAAAATACAAACCATGAACCCCAAAAATAATAGTTGCATGGTTAGTGGATAGTTAGGGTAAACCGTGCACCCTTGCCCAGGAAACCATGCACGATAATTTTAATGGCCCAAAAATTAGTTTTAAATTCACAAGAACCCCCCAAAACTTACCCCACTTAAACCAAACATGGAAAAACTCAGTTTTTGATGATTTCATATCATTACAAAGGGATTACAAGGCCATCCAACCTCTTTTATTTACAATTTTAAGCTCATATTGAAGATCTGTACCCCTACCGGTAAGTGGATCATATCCTGTTTCTTTCTCATTTATCTCCCATCCTCCTATTATTGTTTTCATGGAAGGTTGCCTTTTATTTTTCTAGATATATATATATATATATTTTGAATTTAGATATAGTCTTGTATAACTAGATCTAGATCTAGATCTAGATTAGAGATAACTTGAGTTTTGTTAATCTTGATTTAGGTTATATATCTAGAACCTGTTCTACATTGTTGAACTACTCAATTTTGAGGATTTTGATTGGGTAATCATTCATCAATAAATCAAGGTAGGTGGTATAATTTTCAAATCCAATACCCATGATTTTTATTACATGTATGAAAGTTATAGAATTTCTAGATTTTTTTTAGAAATTGAAATCCCCAATTGAATTAATCAATGTGGTAAATTAATTAATTGAGATATTTGTGAAATTGTGAGATTTAAGGATTGTTAAGTGAGTTAATTAATTGAAGATTTAATTATGATATTTTAGGAAATGTGGATTCTATAATTAATTGGTAGAATTAATTATGAGGGAATTTAAATTATTAAATTATGAAATTAAATGTGGAACAAGGATAATTAATTTTTGAATTAAATATCAGTGTATTTATTAAGAAATTGTGGATAATTAATTATTAAGTTTATTATAAAATTGTTTAATTTTAAATTTAGAATAATTAATTGGTTAATTAATTATTAGATGTTGAGGTTGTGAAATAGTTAATTTATTATTGAATTGATTAAAGGAAATTGATGTTGTTAATTAATTTTTGAATTAATTAACACACATGGATTAAATATTTAATTAATTAATTAATGGAAGTAGTGGGTTTTAATTGTGATAACATGATTAATGTTGTTTAGTCATGGTTGGTAAATGGGGTATTATTCATGACAATCAAATCCAAGTAAATAATGATATAAATGTATTGTTGATTATCGAGGTGTTAGACATGCCAATCTACGCCAGTGATATACATGCATATTTTTGAAGTGGGGTGCTAGACATTATTATCTACACCAATGATATATCTATCTATATGGTTAATAAATGAGGTGTTTTACATGATGATATAAACCAATGCTATATGCTCTTGATTGAGAATTGGGGTACTAGACATGAAATTCTATTCCTATGATGTATATGCATGATTGAGAATTGGGGTTCTAGACATAACATTTTATGCCCATGGTAAATATCTAAGATTGATAAACAGGGTGCTAGACATGGGGTTCTATACCCAAAAAATCAGCATTGAACTATGGTTCCAAGTGACAGAAATAATGATAGTGAAATAAAATGGATAATGAAAGCCCATTTATTTAAGTGAATTGTGAGTTGAATATGTAACATGGTTTAGACCCGTTGTGGTCCATAATAGGTATTTTGGTATATGTGTCATTGGGAACCTAATGGTCTATGTGGTTATATAAAGATTAATTGATAATGTGATAACTTTTTACTTATGAATTGTAATTATTTCTTTATACAACTAAATACACTTGTTATCGACTAGATTTTTTAGATATTGTTGGTGGTGGCCTGCTAAGTTGTACTCACAGCATAATCAGGCTACCTAATTGGTACCCAAATATATTTCATGGATGCAAAATAGGTTAAGATAAAAGGCATTGTGTTAGATTGATGATTTGGTAATGGAGCTTAGATGAGAGAACCATACATTACTTGGGACCCATTTTGGAGTCTTTGGTGTCTTTATTTTAAGTTTTCATTTAAAACACTTGACTCATACTTAGAATGGCATGTTTTCAGCTTTAGTTTGATATTGTATTTCCTACATTGATTATCTTGAAATATCAGTATTTTTTATGGTTATATATTCTTCCACTATTGTTTATTTATTTATTATGGTGTATGACTATGATAAAAGAGGGTGTAGTCTCCCCAAGATCGACTTATCAGACCCTCAATACTAGTTGGAATCCTCTGGCATATGAGGAGTCACACTTGAGGTTAGGTTACCGATAGGCTTTGGGAACCATTATGTGGCACCCGGGACGAGATGTTACAAAGTGGTATCAAAGGAGTTATCTTTTATTCTTCTTTAGTTTCACTATTTGGGAAAGGTATAAAATAGACTAGGAAGTGTTAGGTATTTGTTATGAGATCATTCATGAGCATAGATATCTCATGTATGAGGGAGAACACAAGTTCCTAGGGTGGGATTTTTGATATTGATATTTTTTGTTATAGTTTAATGTTATTTCACCTTTGGTGATGCACTTTTGGTGTGATGTGATTATTGTTTTTGAGATTTGTTGATAATTGAATTTTTATCTTAAATGGAATGAGAGTCAAGTATGCATGCATCATTATAGGAACTCAGGATTATTTTATGACATGTATCATTTTAGGCATTCATGGAAAAATGGTTTTGGGTAAGTTGTTGAACTTAAACTGTTTTCTTGGATTGTGAAATTGAATTAAAAAATTTTCCTAATATGAAATTAGAAGTGGTTAAATGATGAAATAATGTTAATAAATGGGTTTCTAAATGATAAAATTGAACTATGATAATATGCTTACCCTCATTAACTAGGACCTAGGTGTAGGATGGTTAAGGGTAGTGATAGCGCCTAAATTTTTACCGCATGACGAGGTTTGGCGAAAAGACTTATTGTGTTTTTCCTCTAACATAATTTGAGATAAAGTTCTATTATGATTCCTAATATGTGTTTTTATCATTATATAGTTATTCCTCCATGATGATTCTTTTTGATAGGATGACACGAGGTTATTAATGGAGATGATTTACCAGTAGTGGAACCTAGGGAACTAATAATGTAAGGTAAGGAAGTAAAGGAGAAGTTCTGAGAGAACATCACTTGCTTTATGCAATTCATTGAAAGAGACCCAGGTTGGGTCATGAAGAGCATGTCATACCTAATGATCGATTTTTAGTTACAAAACCATTTGAAAATTACTGGAGAGGGTGGACCTGAGGGAGATGAGTTTTGGGGTGAGTCAATCGAGATGATACTTAACCACTTGGAGACTCTTGATGAGAAGTGGGTCATGTTGGATGCTTATATACTATGAGGATCAGTAAATCACTGGTGAAAGATATGTTCTATTGATGTTGGGGTGTATTGTTTTGAGTTGTATCTCTATATCCTTGACATACAAAGATTTAACCTAATAATGGGTATGGATTGGCTAGTCCTATACTGAGCCCACATAGATTGTTACCAGAGGAGAGTGACTTTTACATATCCTAATGGTAACTAATATATTCACCATGGGGAGTGGGATGTCCAGATAGGATGAGCATGGCCAATTACTTTGCAAGTGGGAGGGATCAAAACCTAGGATGCTATTTTATTGCTGGTTGATGGAGGAATAATGCATAATATCCTTCCATTAGTGGTGGAACAGTTTCATGATGTTTTTCCTAAAAACTTCTCAGGGCTACCACCTGAGAGTGATGTGGAAATTACTATTGATCTCATGCCTGGGGACATGACATATTATATTCCACCATACATAATGACATTGAAAGAGATTTAATATCTCAAAAAGAAGCTAGATAAATTGGAGGATAAGGGATTTATCCATCCCATTACATCACCTTGGGGTTCTGTAGTGTTTTCACAAAGAAGGTTGGTGGGAATTTTCACTTGTGTGTAGATTACCAGAAGTTGAACAAGATGAATGTAACAAATTGATATCCTCTTTCATATATTGGTGATTTGTTTAATAAGTTGATAGGATCTTGTGTGTTCTCTAATGTTGACTTGGGATCGGGGTATCATCAGCAGAGAGTTCAAACTTTTTATATACCGAGAACTACTTTCATAAGTAGGTATGGCCTATATAATTTCAATGTAATGAAATTTATGTTGATGGACACACCATAAATTTTTATATCCTTGATGAATAAAATATTCCATCCATACCCTGATCAATTTTTTTTGGTGTTAATGGATGAAATATTGGTGTACTACAAGACTCATGATGATCATGACAAACATTGTGACAATATCCTATGTACACTAGGAGAGAATCAAATATATGACAAGCTATCTAAGAGTTAGTTTTCTATTGACCAGGTAAAATTCTTGGGGAATATCATCTTAGAGGAATGCATGTCAGTGGACCCATAGAAGGTTCTGGTAGTGGTTTCGTGGGAGTATCCTAAGAATGTGTTTGATAATTGTAGCTTTCTGAGGTTATCTAGATATTATAAGAGATTTTTCCAAGAATATTCCCATTTAGAAGCACCAATTTCAGGCTTGACCAATAAAGTGGTAAAGTTTAAATGGTCGAAAGCTTGTGATAATGACTTTTAGGAGTTAAATAAGCATTTAAATTTGAAACCAACTTGATCCTACCTGATTCAGGTGAGGAGTAAATAGTTTATTGTAATTCTTCTGGGATTAGACTCAGATATGTGTTGATGCAAAGAGAATGAGTCATGGAATATGGGTCTCAACAGCTAAGGCCACATGAATGGAACTACCCTATGAACAACCTCAATCAAGAGAGAGTGGTTTATACTCTGAATTGTTGGAGACACTATCTGTTGAGAAATAAGTTTATGGTGTATATGAATCAGAAGAGCTTAAGGTATATCTTCTCACAATGAGATTTGAATCTTCAGTAGTGGAGATGGGTTGAGTATATGTAGTCATTTGATTTTGATCTATCATATTCTCTTGGGAAAAGAAATAGTGTGAATGATTCCTTGAGTAGGAAAACTCAGATTCATATGGCTAAAGAGTCTAGTGCTTAGAGGAATATGATGACCTTACTAGCTGAGATGCATGTGGTGGTTTAGGAGAGTTATGAGAAGATGACTCTGGTATCAGTTTCAGTAGAGTCTATACTTTTGAGATGGATTTGAGACATGAAATATGAGTATATAGAGTGTTTGAACTTGAGGAAAAACCTTGAAGTTGGGGATTCACCTTCTGATTGGAGCGTAGATGAGGATGAGATTATCTATGTCAGTAATTAGGTTGTTGTGTCTAAGATCATGCGAGAGGATATGATGCAGGAATTTCATGTCTCAAAGTTGGTGGTACATCTAGGTGTGACCAAAATGTATTGATACCTACGATGATAGTTCTGATGACTAGACTTGAAAAAGGATATAGTAAGGTTCGTGACATGATGCTACACTTTCCAATAGGTGAAGACAGAGCATCATTAATCTTGAGGTTTTTTTCAGCTATTTCCCATTCCAAAATGGAAGTGGGATGACATGAAAATTTATTTTTGGTGGGTCTTCTAAAGATTCCAAGTAAGAATTATTATATCTAGGTTTTTGTGGATCAACTGATGAATGTATCTCATTTCGTTCCTATACATGAGACTTTCTCATTATAGTAGTTGGGAGATTTTTATATTCAAGATATAGTCCGTCTTCATGGGGTGAAATGAAATATTGTTTCAGATCATGACTCACATTTTACTTCACTCTTAAGGAAGGTCTTATAGAAATCACTTGGTACATAGGTGTTGTTGAGTACAGGTTTTCACCCAATGATAGATGGGTAGCAAGAGCATACTATACAAGTACTTTAGGGTATGTTGTGGGTGTGTATGCTTCACTTCTATGGATATTGGGAGAAGCACTTTTCGTTAGTGTAGTTTTCCTATAATAATAGTTATTAGGAAAAAATACAAATGGAAGTATATGAGGATTTTTTGGTAGGCCATACAGATCACCATTATACTGGATAGAGGTAGGTGAGTCATAGTTGTTCGGACCGAGTCTCATGAAATAAATGTCCGATCATGTACAACTAATTTAGAAACATATGGATATGGTTCAGAGTAGAAAAAAGTCATATGCTGATAGACAACGATGACCCCTAGAGTTTACAGAGGGTGATCATGTATTCCTTTGGGTGTTTCCTATACTAGGTCACCACAGGATACAAAGGGAGGGAAAGTTGGTGCTAATATTTTAAGGAACTTTTGAGTTTGTGGAGAGAATTGGGATGATGGTGCACCAATATAATTTTACACATAAATACATATATATGCATGATGTTTTTCATGTATCACAACTATGGGGGTATCACCTCGACCAATCTCATGTGATTGATGTGGATGAGGTTAATCTTGAGATAGATGCATCCTTTGAGGTGCATCTGATTCATGTATTGGATCATAATGAGAAAGTATTATGGGGAAAGACCATGCTGATAGTTTATATATTTTGTAAACATGTGTGTGTTTAGGAGGAAACATGGGAAAGGAAAGAAGATATGCAGGCTCAGTGGAGAAATAATTTTGGATCAGAATCTTAGATATGGTTGGGAGTGAAGCTTGAAGATGATCTGTTATAAGGTGGGGAGATTTTAAGATTCCAAAATTTTCTAGAGTTGACTCGAACCATATTGAAGGTAATATTTTGTCTTTATTTGAGTACTTTTTTGTTTGAGTTATTACATGTGGTGTGTTTTGGTGTAAAATTGAGAAAAATGGAAGAAAAATGGTTCGTACATGGTT